>OV702281.1:414003116-419003116 GCA_916181665.1 Avena sativa | reverse complement strand
CAGCTGTAACATCAGCAGGCATTTTGGTAGAAGACCCTGCAACGTATATTGAAGCCCCAGAGCATAATAGGCTCCACACTCTTGCACCCTGCTCCTTTATCTTATGTTGTACATAGACCTTCTGAGGCTGATCCCTAGAAAAAGCAACGAAGAAACCACCACCCTCTTTCGGGGACAACACTCCCTTGTCCTGGGCATGGTTTAGCCAGAAGTCCTTATATAGAAAATCGGTGTCTTCATTTCTACAACCAAAGAAGAACAGGACAGGAGCTGTTGGTTCTCTAACACTCTGTGCAGCCCTTTCCTCCACAAATGCTCGAAAAGGTGCGCATCCTGTTCCTGGTCCAATGAGCACAAGAGGAACCGATGGATGTGGAGGAGGCAGGGATCCTTTATGTATCCAACATGGTATAAGATTTTCTGCACGTAAGCACAGTGACACTTAGAGAGGATTGATGCCTGCTTTTTTTTGAGTGAGGTTGGAGGGGTTGAGTAGGTGCATGTACTAAGCTAAAATGAAAATTATATACTATTACAACAGCAAGAGGAGCAGTGACATCGGAAAAGAACAGACGGAAAAAAATAGAGAAGTTTCCAGCTGTAATTAAAAGAAGCAATCCATACCTTCATTTGGACTAAGCCCTGCCAGCCATGTGGAGCAGAGACCATGCCTTGTCCTCTTGAAAGGAGTAAGCCATGATACAACACTAACAGTCAAGTGTATCTGATTTGAATGTGCTAATGGTGATGAAGTTATGGAAAAGGCTCGTTTCTTTAATGGAGGAGTTAGTTGCACCAACCATTCAAAAGGCATGTGCACCGAGGGAAAATCCTCCAATACCTAAAGCAGTAAAAAAACACATATCAGTGTCCAACCATGAAAATAAATTCCAAAGAAAATGGCCTATTGCCATAAAAGTTTCACACGGTAACTTTTGTATTGCAAGAGCGTCACAAAGAAATTCTTCAGTAAATACATAGCTTACTTCTAGAACAGTCCGACTCTCCTTTTGATTGTACTGGTAAAGGTCATCTCTTCCTTCGGGAGAAGCAAAATACTGGAGCCTTTCCTTTTCATGTTCAGCTGTTGCAAAATAGCTCATTATCTACAAAGGAACATGAGTTGTATGAACATCAAGATGACATTTTAGCACATATACATCAGGATACCAGTGGCCTCGACACGGTATCAAAACAAGTAGAAAAGAGGTGTATGAGATGAAGCATTCAGGGTAACTGTCCTTGCCTCAAAGAAATACCGCCGAGGGGAAGCTGATGCAACATCCATCGTTAAAGCAACAAAGGTCTTCAACTTGATGCGATCCATCATGCCATTCACAAGTGAACATTTGGAAAATTCGTCCCCGCCCTTTGCTCGAATCTGGGCAAACAAAGAACAGTCTCCTTTTTACTGAGTTAAAAACAACAGCAACAGAATGACTTGTTGAGAAGATATAAGGCATAACTACCTCAAGCTTTCTCCCGTTTTATAGAAAAACTAAAGAACCATGCATTGGAGAAAGACGAAAATGATGTATTGTCTAAAGATGATAGATATCGCTCCAGATCTATGACTAGTCAAGGCAGTTGTACCTAATTTTGCAACATACAATGTGTAGACAGCTACTAATGTGGACCGGGAACTAAAGGAAGATGATTACTTGCTTTCCTGGCGGAGAAAAATACAAAGGTACAAGAAACGGAATCAACGAGGTAAAACAAAACAGAGCCACGTACCGTTATGTAACAATCTGGATCCAAGTTACAGCGTTCAATGAAAGCATTAACAGCTGATGGATTCTGACTTGGTAGAATTTCTAAAGCGTCGCCAGCTTGATAACTGATTTCCTAACATAACAAAAATTAAAAAAATCATTTAATCTCTTTCATGTGTTCAGAAGATGACTGCGAGCTAACATCATCATATGAAACAAGAACAAAGAACGCACAGAAGATGGATCCTCCAATTCAAAGTGGCGCACATCTTTCTCAGAATTCTCCTTAGTCAAACGCTGATTCGTTACCTAAAAAGGTTAGCAGTGTCATCACCGGCATGAACTAAGCAAATAAAGATGCATTGATTAGATAAAAACAATTGTTACATCAACAATCTATTAGTCATAAAACAGGGGGAGCATCACCATGATGAACTGTTACTATCCCCGGTCTGTTGTTTACTAAAATACTACAACCCAGCTATTATTCATTAGTCATTTAGGTAAACTTTCTTTGAGCATGGTAAATATTGTGCCTTGCCTACTGAACATACTGAGCAAAGCAGCACCACATTCATGAAATAGAATTGCAAGTTGAGGTCAGTCATGCATAGTTAGTGGTAAGCTTCTAACAAACTTGTGTTATAGAGATTGCCTTGTAATTAGAGCTTGCATAGTGTAGGCACTTTGCCCAGTGCCCAGTGAAAAGAAGAACAGTAAGAGAAGCTAAACCCAGTATAAGGTGCCCCACCAGTCAACAGTAAATCCAGTCTTATGCACAGTACTAATGATTAATGAAGTATAAGGTCAATACCCAATTAAATTATAGGTTACAAAGTCTGCTTATAAAATAAGTTCAAATCCTTTGAATGTGTTATCCTCAGGAGCAAATGCTTCATTCAGTAACCTAATACACAACATAGGTTTAGAACTAGAGAACATTCCTTAAGATGAATTTATACTCATGTTTAGAACTGCTGGATCATATGAACTTGATATAATCAAACTATAAATGAGCAATATCAATAAATGAAAATGGATTTAAACTGTTAAACACATGGAGAGGATATAGAACATGCCATCTTTAACATGTACTGTGGCTCTCCATCATTATGGAACTTCAGGGCAGGGGACGCTGAGCGTGTCCTCTCAATTAATTTCTTGGAGTCTGGTCAGTAAAATGATCTTTAGAAGAGACTACACAACAGTATACAGGTTACCGCTAACATGAAATAACACCATACATCCATACCTGAAACAATGGAATCTTGAGGAGCATCGTCACAAGAGTAATATACGACTTCGATCTTTGAATCTCCCAAATTATTCAGATTAGGATTAATGATATCAGATATTCTTGGTAAAAGTGACAGATTTGCTTGATTCAGTGATCTCCACAAAGACAGCAGCCAGGGATCTAGAGCTCCTTCGTATCTGGTATACAAGAACAAAAGAATCACTCAGTAACTTTGGGGAATTGTTTTCCAACACGAAGAAAAAATGATGCCTAAAAGGTAGATGCTTAATACCATACCCTGAAGGATGTTGATCATCTCCCAAGCCTATCTCTATAATTGGTTCTGCGCCAAGCTGTAAAAGCCTTCTGTCGATCTTCTTTGCAGCAAACTGCAGTGTATACACAACAGTGAACAGGAAAACAGAAAAGCCAATACAATTTTTGGAAGTAAGAGTCATGATCCGTGAGCAATAAAGGGCACCCTACCACCATTAGAACATGCGGCATGCAGCAAAGATGTACTGAGAAAATGAGAAATGAGCATGCAACAAAATGATTTTGCTAACACATAAGCACCAAGTGCTTTTTCATAACCATAGTAGTACTTCTTTGTCTAACATTAAGCAAACTATTGATTGTTCTATCAATAATAAATTCCCCCAAAATAGTGAACTAAAGTTAATTTGAACAAATCATGTGTTAAAGCACTGCAGGGGCGGAACCATAAGCTCAAAAAAAAACTTGTAAGATGACTAACATTGTACTTCTGGTAGCCTGAATCGCCAAGACCAAATACAGCATAACGGAGCCCTTCCAGCCACCGGGCACCAAGTTCCTTCTTAAGAAGGTATCTCCAAAACCCCTGCAAACCGACAACACAATCCCAATTAGTAAAGCAGAGTCGAAACACTTGCAACAAAAATGTACTACTACGTTCGTATCACTACCTTCATGGAATCCGGGGGATCGCCCTGCCCCGTGGTGGACACGACGAACACCACGGACCTTTCACCCGGCAAGCAGCTCTGCACAAGAAGAAAATAAGGTCCCATATGACCTCAGGTGGAAGGGTTGCGTTCTGGATTTTTCTAGGGTTAGGAGCTTACGGGGTCGAAGCTGTCCATGGAGAGGACGTCGACGGCCGGGCAGCCACCGCGCTCGGCCTCGCGGCCTACACGTTCGGCGGCGTCCATGGCGTTTCCGGTCTGCGACGCGTACAGCACGACAACGCGGCCAGTCGGCGGAAGCGGTGGCGGCAGCGATGGTGAGGGCGCCATTAGCAGGCGAGAGGCGCCCGGTCGCTGCTGAGGTGAAAAAGTCTGCGGTGGCGCCCGCACTGCTGAGGGGAGAAAGTGAGACGCGCAGTCGCTGGCTCGCTGCCCAGGGTAGAATGGGCGCGCCGCCGCCGCCGCCGCCGCCGCCGTCACAGGGGTCGGTAGCGGAGGGAAGGAACAAGAGACGGTTCGGTGGTTTCAACCCGGCTTGGTTGGACGCAGCACGTGCAGATCTGGCTCTGGATGATGACGGTCAACGGGATGGACATTTTGAGCTATTTTTTAAAAAGTAATACTTCTTCCGATGATTTAGATTTGTCTAAATTTAGATATATTTAAATATGATTAAAGGGAGTATATTTTTTATTCATTTTGAAATATAATATATTTTTTATTCCTGCGCTGTAAAAGTTTTGCCGTGCACACTCGAGAGACACGCGCGAAACTAGCAGTTGTTTTAGCACGTGACAAATTTGGCGTCTTTGCTGAAGTTGCTCTAATACCGTAACGGGGGCAGAAACTCAAGATCCAAATGCTATCCTAATCAAAAGAACAAAATAAACAACGAGAGGCCATCGGAGTCAGCTGGGCAGAGGAGAACGCTGGAGTGGAGATCCGAAGCTTCAATTCCGATGGAGATTGAGGGGCCGAAGCTGCTCCTCGCCGGCGTCACTGCTCGTACGAACGCAACAGCCCTGGACCAAGACAAGCTCGATGGACTGCATGCGGAGGTGATTGGTGAACAGACTGCACGCGGCGGCTGGAGGACACAAGACTATGGGAGGATTGTGATTGGCTTGGGAAGAAGACGACTCGTGACACATAGGTCGGGGTGGAAGTCGGGATGTAGGCGGACACGGACGTCCGTGAGTCTGCGTCCATCTAAATAGCTCAAACGGCTTCATGGACGAACCGTATAATCTTGACGGACTGATGGACTGTGACCGCTCATCCTGCTATAGATGTTTATCCTGTCAAGGAAAAAATCGAGCTCATAGCAAAGAAGCATACTGCAGTCGATAGGGCATGCCGCCACTCGTATTTTTTTGCCAAATCTGCCCAATTCTGGAAACTTCAACCGAATATGATCCCGGGGTAAAACTAATTCGGAATCTGACCCCTCACGCCGATGCCATTTCAAATGGCACCGAAGTAACGCAGGTCGGCGATGGCGCCGAGGTAGCGACGCAGGTGGCGTGGAGGGATGACGTGGCACCATTTCAAATGGCGCCGAACCTAGGGTTAAAATTAACTATCTCCTCCAACCGGTCCTAGTCCAATTCACTTCATCCCGCTGCTGCAGCGGTTCCTCCTCCTCCTGCATGCCCGTCTTGCCGCCCCACCTCCTCCTCCAGGGTCCATCGCTAGACTCCGCCATCCGGCCGCTCCGACGCCGGCCGCCGCACGTCATCCACCTTCGCCCCAACCTCTAGTCGGCTGCATCTCCTTTGCCCAACCTCTTGGCCGACCGGTGCTCCTCCGGCTGCACCTCCTTCAGCCTCTCCCCGTCCCCGTCCTCTCCACTCTCAGGTATGTCTCCCCCTCCCCCAAATTTGTAGTATTAGGTTTTATTTTTGTTGTGTGATTCAGGAATGAGCTTGTAATAGTAGTAGTAGGATACATTGGGAATATTTTTGCTAGATTGATTGGTGTTTGTAATGTAGATTGATATTATTGTGTTGAAACAATTTGCAATATATATTAGTGACATTGGATAGTTTGTTTGCTACATATAATGAAATAATTTGCAATATATATGAGTGTCATAGGGATATTGGTATTATTGTGTTGCAATTTGAATGGATAATATATGAAAGAATTTTGCTAGTTTTCTTGTCGTAATTATGTCTAATAGTTAGTCTGGTAATTATGTAATTTATCGCAATTTTGTCGGATAATGCATTCGCTAATGGATGCTTTGGTATTTTTGGCTATTAATATGGATGGCTTATGCAAAATTCCTTCATGTGCATCACGGTGGGCGTGTTATGCAATCGAACTGTGGTGTTGAGTTTGTGGATATGGAAAAACACTATGATATTTTTTCCGACTAGTCCTAATCTTAGTGAGGTTGTTGTCAAGGTTAGAGTCGCGCTTGGTTGGAGTGACAAAAGCGATAAAGTTGTGTTCGAAGGAATATGCGATGTGGGTGGCTCTAGATCTTATACTCAAATGGTACCAATCAATGGTGACAACGAGTGGGATCTATACAAAGAGCTAGTGGACAACTCGCAAATAAAATCTTTGGTTGTGGTTGCCGTCAAGGTCACCGGGCATGTCCATCTTCTCATCGACTTTAACAAGCGGCCCTTGGTTATTGAAAGAAGCAACTATGACCATCATGAGGATGTGTATGATGCGGGTCCAAGCCAACCGCCTATGTGGGGCACAGGAAATCAACACGATGAAGATTACTTGGAGGAGAAAGAAATGGCCGCAACCCTAGGGAGTGGATAGCCAAGTTCTGTCGAAAGAGGTAGAGAAGAGAACATTGAGGAGAAATTGAATGTTGAAAGCTTAGAGCCGACCGAGGAAGAGTTTGTAGCTGTCTCGCTAATCAACATTCCATTATCGCCTTGCATACCTTTGGTGGCATCCTCCGTGCTTGAGGTAGATCCATATACCTATGAAGATCACATTGAAGAGGACGAGGGGTATGAACATGCTCACGCTGCAGACTCGGATGATGATCGCTCGATTCCCAAGTTTCCAGAGAAGGAGACCGATGCATTTGTCAAGGTATGGGACAGAGATCCTAATGTTCACGAGTTTAAGGATGTCTCACCTAGACGTGGAAGACTCGAACCTGCGGGAATATGTGTAGGGGTTCGTAGCATGGAAAACAAAAAAATTCTACTGCATGAACACACACAAGCCAAGATCTATCTACTAGATTGTAGCAACGAGTTGATAGAATACTCACCCTTAAAGATTTCAAAGCGGTTAACGAGAGCAGATACTCGTGGGTGATGTAGTCGTTCACTTGCCGATCTCAAGATCACGTAGACGATCCTTCCCGCGCCGTGTTCCGTCAGCGCTCTGTTGGCGTGTTGTTGACGCCTCGTTGGGAGACCCCAAGAGCAAGGTGTGATGAGCACAGCAGCAAGTTTTCCCTCAGTAAGAAACCAAGGTTATAGAACCAGTAGGAGGAAGGAAACTTGTCAAAGGTGTTGCTAGCAACTTGGAGACCTGCATAACACAAACTCAAGACTTTGCCCCAATGAACAGTGAGGTTGTCAATCTCATTGGTTTGCTGAAAACAAAGGATTAACTGTATGGTGTGGAGGTAATAGTGATTTGCAAAAAGTAAACAGTAATAGTGGAAGATGTATCAATGGTAAAGATTGGCCGGGGTCCATAGTTCACCAGAGGTGTTCTCCTTAAGATAAACAACCATGGCATGCTGGGTAAACAAATTACAGCAGGTCAATTGGCAGGACTGAGCAAGGCATAACAATGCAATACTAGACATTCATAATCCTATGAGATTAGATTGGGCAATACAACAAGATACATAGACCGCCATCCAACTGCATCTATGACTAGAAATCCACCTTCAGGTTATCATCCGAACCCCCTCCAGTATTAAGTTGCAAGCAACAGATAACTACTTTAAGCAAAGTGTGTAAAGTAAATAATCCACTTGTTCCATGAACAAGAGACCGTTGTTTTCTCCCTAGTGGCAACAACACATCTACAACCTTAGAGATTTCTGTCACTTCCCTTAGATTAAATAGAGGCATGAACCCACTATCAAGCATAAATACCCCCTCTTGGAGTCACTAGCATATACTTGGCCAAGATAGCTACTAGAAACGGAGAGCGTGCAAGATCACAAAGAACACAGACATGATAGAATCAATAAGACAAAACCATTAATCAATCTGACATAGTAATCTCAATATCCATCGGATCCCCGCAAACACAACATGCATGATTACAAATGGATATGATCTTGATCATGAACGGAGCTCACAAGATCTAAACATGGTAGAAAAAAGGAGGAGATACAACCATCTAGCTACTATATGGACCCGTAGTCCAAGGTGGAACTACTCGCTCTTCATACCAGAGGCTGGCATGATAAAGAAGAAGGCCCCCGGGATGATCTCCCCTCCGGCAGGGTGCCGGGAAGATCTTCAGATCCCCCTGATCTAGTGACGATGGTGGCGGCGGCAATAGACGGATTCGTGGAATATTGATCAGGTACTTAGGGTTTATGCATCGGGGGGTCTTTATAGGCGAAGAGGCGAGGCAGGGGCGCCCAAGGTGGTCACCCCCAGGCGCGGCTAACCCTAGCCCGCGTCGCCAGGGGGTGTGGCCCCCTGGTGCCTCCCCTCCGTCTCGTACTCTGGCTCCGTGTTCCCCACTGTAAAATATTGACTTTGGCTTTTGTCCCGTCCAATTCCGAGAATATTGATTTTCTGTCTTTCTAGAACCAAAAACAGAAGAAAACAGGCAACTGGCACTGTGGCATCTTGTTAATAGGTTAGTACCAGAAAACATATAAAAACACCTCAAAGTGTAGACAAAGCAAAGCAAAGTAGATACTAAAAAAGAATGGAACAACAAAAATTATAGATACGTTTCCGACGTATCAAGCATCCCCAAGCTTAACTCCTTCTCGTCCTCGAGTAGGTAAGTGATAAAAAGAATAATTTTTTAGGTGACATGCACCATCAGAATCAAGATCAAACCATTTGCAAGCATTGAAAGTTGGGATCAAAGAAATCTAAACATGAGCATGAAAGATGGAGTTCTAAGAGTAAGACAAAGTAACTATGCATGCAACATGAAAGGTTACAAACAAAGATCATGAATAACATGCATTGAAAAAACATTTGTTTGTTTCACATACAGAAAACATGGCATAGTGGCATTCAGCTTGTCCCTCATGGAGTAGCAAATAGATGCATAGTACACCTTCAAAGTTCATAAGAGTGACTAGATACAAATATCACAAGAACAAGTAATATCAATAATATGCATCAATCAATAAGTTTTGGGACAATGCACATAGAACTAAGAATGACAACTATGTTCTCTTAACTGGTGCCTAAAGGTAGAAGGTGGAGACTCAATATAGAAGTGGAAGAAAGGCCCTTCATAAGGGAAGCATGGATTTCAAGTCTCAAAAAGAGCTTCCAAAAATTATGGTACTTGTTAGCTTTCAGCTCTCATTGCCCCTATCATAAGCATCTTGAAGTGATTAAGGTTAAAGTGAACAAACTATAGAGTATATGCTTGGCAAAGTATAAGTTGGCAATCCCATTGCCCTTGAATACGAGGGCAACTCCTCATGCTACTCAAGTTTAGTTACTTGCAAGTTCTTATCATAGTAAGTACATGTGTATCATAGAGAACCGCCAACGGGGTACCACTTGCACATGATACATGAGCTATCCCATAATCAAAATGACAAGGCAAGCAGACAATGAGCATCTCAACATTCTTCTTATTTACCATGGAATATGGTGCTTTTTTCTCTCTTTCCTCTTTTCTTATTTTTTTTCTTTTTCTCTATCTCTTTTTTTATAAGAAGAATTCTTCATAGATGTCACTATGTTGATGGTGCAAGTTTCCACCATTATTAGGCATGGCAGCGGCCCAGGCGTTTCTCTAACACACATACATAACTCCATGGACTTACAACCTCCCCTTTCATTTCACACCGACGACATCCATAGACAAAAGGGCATGATATCAACTGTGTACAAAGTACAAGTGCAATGTTGAAAGCGTTCCCCATGACAACATGGTTCTGCTAATTCCAACGTATAAGTGCAAGCATATACAACATAGATGACACAATGGTTCAAGTTTATTAGGGAAAGAAGTGTGCCATCAAGTTTGTGAGAGCTTTAATCACTAATTTTTCACATAACAAAGTGACTTTTTAATTGGAAGGTAGATAAACAAGATATACTTGGAATGGTGTAACACACCATGCATAGGAATTTATAGTGGACACTTTGGAATAACTTGGTTTCTTGGGAGTTGGATGCATGAGTAGAGCTTACTCAATACAAGTGGAGGCTAGCAAAAGACTAGGAGCGACCAACTAAGAGAGCAATAATGGCCATAATAATGCAGAGCGACAAAACATTACTAATCAAAGCATAAAGTGGTACCACAAGTCAAGAACTAAATGATCATAGAGGCTAAGGTGATTGTTTCATAGTCATAACATGGTGTTAGCAAGTGCCAAGTCAACCCAAACAAATCATCAAAGGAGAATACCACAATACCATGCTTTTGTATGCTAAAACAACGCATGATTCTTTAAAGGCACATTAAGCAATCCTAATTGTTTGGAACAAGTCATGCTACATCAATAATCACTAAGCATAAGATCAAAACAACATCTAGCATGACATGATAAAGTCTAAGTCATAGTCAAAGCAAGATCCTCTTGTACTACTAAAGCAAGAACTTCCTACTCCTTTCCAACACCAATCAACTTATTTGAAACAACACAGCAAAAGCGGGGGTCCAACTACTTTATTCAAGCAAGCTAAGCAAACAAAAACCAAAAACGAAAACTAAGATGATCCAAGAACAACACAACTGTGCATGAAACAATAAAAACGAAGTGTCTAGAAAGACCTGAGATTTTTATTAATGAAGAAGGGGATGCCTTGGGCATCCCCAAGCTTTGACTCTTGTACCTCTTGAATATTTCTTGGGGTGACACGGGGTGGCATACCCAAGCTTGAGATTTTTTCCATTCTTCATCTCATTACATCATTCTTTCCTTACACCTGGAAATTTTCCTTCATATAAAACTTCACACAATCTTCATTAGCAACATTAGTGTATTCGAGAAGATAATAGACCTTTGGGTTTAGTTTTAAAACAGAAAACTTTCAATAAAAACACAAGCTACTGTAGCAATTCCCTCAAAAATCTCAATTTCCCAAAAAGAACCCCAAAAGGAATCAATAAGAAGCAAATGCAAATAATGGTAGAAATCTGTCAAAACAGACCAGCAGGTAGAAACCGATTTTTTCAAAGACCTTATGTTGCTCAAATAAAAAAGTGTTGAACTAACTAAAGTTAGCTAACAACCTGTGGGATTTATTCAGAAAATTACAGCTTAATCAAACTTACAAAGATGTTTCAATAATTTTTACAGTGGAGCACAAAAATCTGTTTCGGGACAGCAACTCCCCAAATCTTACTTCCCTCTCATTAGAGGTTATTCTTGGAACAAAAATCAAACAAAAAGTATAATGAGAGGTTATTACAGAAGTAATAACTTCCAAGACTCAACTAAAACTTTTGGGTTATCTCCCAATAAGTAGTTTTATTTAACGTCTTTAAGTTAGGCATAAGAAGCAAGAAGCAAGTATTTTCAAATGAAGAAGCATTAACATCAAATTTCTTGCTCCTACCTTTCTTACCTTTCTTCTTATCTTTAGGGAATGTATGATTGTTTATTGGAGAAGCAAAATGCATAATGCCTTTTCCCACATATATTATTGCTCCAAGGTGTTTCAGTAGGGATCTTTCAAGTGTAATTTGTCCTTTTCCTACACATTCAATAACAATATAATTAGTAGACACCACTTTCCCTGAGATCTTTGTAAACACACCTTCAGCTATTCCAATGGGTAATAAAGTTGCATTATTGGTAAGATATATTTCTTCTCATCCTTCATAAAGTCCCTAAAGATTCAAATACTCGTAGATATCTTTAGGCATAAGACAAAATTCAGACATGATATCACAACGAGCATCAAAAGTTTCACTGTTTATAGCAACTTTTATCGTAGGAAACCATTTTCAAGGCTCAGAATTTATTGGAACATAATCATGGTGTTCTCTAAGCATGTTATAACAATCTTTCAAAGCAATTGTATGGGTCTCAAGAGTGTTCAACCTAGCATAGATGTTTATAATGGAAGAATCAGACTTGCTAGGCATATTATAAATTGTAATCAACTTCTTTATGGCATCCAAAGCTTCATTCTCATTACATTGAAAATATCTCTCCCAGCTACAACATCCAAAGCATATCTATAACAAAGAGCAAGACCAGGGTAGAAACAGGTAATAACTAGGCCTAGACACATTTTAGGCTCAGTTTTTCGTTGTAAATCAGAAATTCTAGACCAAGCTTCTTTGAAACTCTCTTCACTTCCTTGTTTGAAAGTAAATATCCTTCCGTAGGTGACACGGTGATTGGGACCACTACAGACATGGTTGCAACTAAAGTAGGAACTATTTTTTGTGTTTTTGATAAGATAAAGCAAACCAAACGAAACTATTTTTTTTAGTTTTTGATAAAAAGAAGCAAACAGAACAAGGCAAAAGAAACTAAGCAAAAGAAAAACAAAGTAAAGAGAAAGGTTGTGAAGGACTCCCCTTGTGAAGCCGTCCTTAGCCTCCCTGGCAATGGCACCAGAAAAAAGGCTTGATGCGGCTCAGATCACTATAGAGCTTCGTTGGGAAACCCCAAGAGGAAGGTATAATGAGTACAGCAGCAAGTTTTTCCCTTAGTAAGAAACCAAGGTTATCGAACGAGTAGGAGGAAGAAAACGACTCAAAGGTGTTGCTAGCAACTTGGAAACCTGCACAACACAAACTCAAGACTTTGCCCCAACGAACAGTGAGGTTGTCAATCTCACCGGTTTGCTGAAAACAAATGATTAAATGTATGGTGTGGACGGTAACCGTGGAAGATGTATCAATGGTAAAGATTGGACCGAGGTCCACAGTTCACTAGAGGTGTTCTCCTTAAGATAAACAACATAACACGCCGGGTAAAAAAATTACAGCGGGGCAATTGACAGGACAAAGCAAGGCATGCAATATTAGACATTCATGATCCTATGAGATTCGATTAGCCAAGATAGCTACTAGAAACGGAGAGCATGCAAGATCACAAACAACACAGACATGATAGAATCAATAAGATAAAACCATTAACCAATCTGACATAGTAATCTCAATATCCATCGGATCCCCGCAAACACAACATGCATGATTACAAATAGATAATCTTGATCATGAACGGAGCTCACAAGATCTAAACATGGTAGCACAAAGGAGGAGAAACAACCATCTAGCTACTACATGGACCCATAGTCCAAGGTGGAACTACTCACGCATCATACCGGAGGCTGGCATGGTGATGAAGAAGGCCTCCGGGATGATCTCCCCCCTCCGGAAGGGTGCCGGGAAGAGCTTCAGATCCCCCCGATCTAGGGACGATGGTGGTGGCGACTACGGACTGTTTCGTGGAAGATCGATCGGGTACTTAGGGTTTAGGTATCGGGGGCTTCTTATAGGCGAGAGGGAGGCCGAGGGCGTGCCTGAGGCGGTTGCACCCCCCCGAGGCGTGGTCCAGGCCTGGCCGTGCGTCCTTGGGGTGTGGCCCCCTCGGGCCCTCCTTCATCTCGTCTTCTGGCTCTGTGTTCCCCTCGGTGAAATATTTACTTTGGCTTCTGTCCCGTCCAATTCCGAGATTTTCATTTTATGGCTTTTCTGGAACCAAAAACAACAGAAAACGGGCAACTGGCACTGTGGCATCTTGTTAATAGGTTAGTACCAGAAAACATATAAAAATACCTCAAAGTGTAGACGAAGCAAAGCAAAGTGGATACTAAACAAGCATGTAACATTAAAAATTATAGATACGTTTATGACATATCATTTGGCAACGTTGCTTACTAAGGACGAACACTTTATAACTTGATATTTTGTGAGAGGGATCATCTTATAATGCTACCATCGTGATCTAAGCAATACAAGATGCATAAAAGGATTAACATCACATGCAATTCAAAATATGTGATATGATATGGCCTTTCTTCTTGTGCTTCAGATCTCCATCTTCAAGCACGAACATGATCTCCATCATCACCGGCGTGGCATCAAGGTCAATGGCATGGCTCCATGGTTGTTGTCCACCAGCATCAACTATTACAACTACTTTGAATGATAGACACATAGGTTTTAACGGAATTAAAATACAACCATAAGGCTCCTGTCGGTTGCCGACTTACAATAAGGATCATTGCGTACATCATATATAATCACAATCATGGCCATATCACATCATAGCACACCCATGCAAAACAAAGTTAGACGCCTCTAATTTTCTTTGCATATTTTACGTGGTTTGGGGCTTTCAATAAGTACCGTTCTAACTTACAAACAAGAACCACAATGTTGATGCTTTTACTATCAAGTGCCCGTTGTAAATTGAATCTTTACTATGATGGGAGGGACAGACACCCGCAAAGCAACTTATGCAATACAAGTTGCATGTTGAGCGTGGAGCAAGTCTCATAAACGATGTCATGTAAGGTTAGCCTAGGACGTTTCATCCCAACATATCACAAGATGCAGAGTACACAAGAAGCAATTGATAATAAAAGAACCACTGCCCATAATGACCATTGTGTTCTACTCGTGCAACATATCTACATATAGACACGGCTCTGATACCACTGTAGGGGTTCGTAGCATGGAAAACAAAAAAAATCTACCACATGAACACACACAAGCCAAGATCTATCTACTAGATTGTAGCAACGAGTCGATAGAGTACTCACCTCGAAGATTCCAAAGCAGTTAACGAGAGCAGATTCTCGTGGGTGATGTAGTCGTTCACTTGCCGATCTCAAGATCGCATAGACGATCCTTCCGGCGCCGCATTCCGACAGCGCTCCTGCGGTCGGTCACACGTTAGATACTCGATGAAGACCTTCCTCTCCCTTGTTCCAGCAGGCAGCGAAGGTTGTAGCTCTATCCTCGTGATTCCGGCAACATGACGGCTTGGTGTTGGAGATTAGAAGGGAGATCCCGCAGGGCTTCACCTTAAGCCGGAGCGGGTAGGATGGAGTAGAGGGGTTCCCCAGCGTCTAGGGTTTAGAAACCGGAGAGGAGGAGGTGGGCCGATGGCGGCTAGGGCGACGGCGGTGGCGACGCGGCGACACAAGGCGGCGGCTTGTGGGGCTGGGGTCGTTGTGATGTAGGTCTTTGGGGAAGCCCCCTCCCCTCTATTTATGAGATGGAGGGGCAGCTAGGGGAGGGGAGGCCGTATCCTCCCCCAACTGCCTCTCCTTGGCGCGCACAGTGGAGAGAGAGGAGGTTTCCTCTCCTCCCTCCACCAGGAACCATTGTCCCAGTTTGACTATTCAAACTTGCCTTTTGACTTTCAATTTTGGAGTTCAATTTCTTTCTTTTAAACGCACAACCAAGTGACCTAGGACATGATGCAATAATTCCACTTAGTCATGACACATTCATGTAACCTTCCCCTTTCGGTTTGGTGAACCTTCTAGACCCTTCTAGATCATTCTGGTGAAAACACCGAAATCATTCCTGAACTTTGGAATTGGACTTTCCTTATATGAATCTTATTCTCCGGACCATTCTGGATCTCCTCATGATATCCCGGATCCCATCTGAGACTCCGAACAACATTCGGTCTTCTTACTCACATTCCATATCTACTAAACAACATAGAATCCTTAAGTGTGTCTCCATACGGTTTGTGAATTATGCAGACATGGACGGGACTCTTCTCCGATCAATAACCAATAGAAAAATCTGGAATTTCATATGGCTCCCTGATATCCCACAAGTATAGGGGATCATGTGTAGCCTTTTCGATAAGTAAGAGTGTCGAACCCAACGAGGAGCTAAAGGTAGGATAAATATTCTCTCAAGTTCTATCAACCACTGATACAACCTACGCACACTAAACGTTTGCATTGTCTAGAAAATAAAACTAGAGCAACAAAACGAGTACTGGAGAAAGCTTTGCAAGATAATAAACAACAAGAAAGTAAAGCTAGTTGCTATAGCAATAAAATACACTAAACTAACAGAACCATGAGTGTGGAATAGTGGTGATAATTGTGGTGGCTTTGTCCAAGTTTAATTAGCGAATAAACCGGGTTCATTGTCTTCGATGCAGTTTTCTATGTGGAAGAGGCTAAATATACATGCACTTCACTACTTGGAATTACATATACTATATGATTGGATTGTTAGCAAACATTCGTAACTACCACCAAAGCATTAAGGTTTCCCCAACCATAGCCTTAAGTTAATGGTCCTCTTACTCCCATACGTGCAACGTTCCGGTTCGCGTCCTTAGGTTTCTGTCACTACGGCAGAACTTTCCTATTCCTTTTACACATACTACAAACCCTATGATGTTTGATCCATGCGCGCACAAATATACTCCCTCCATTTAGAAATATAAGATGTTTTATATTTGTGAAGGAGATGTATCTAGACACCTTTTAGTGTATAGGTTCAAATGAATCTAGACACTAAAAGATGTATAAATACATCTCATTCACAAACCTAAAACATCTTATATTTCCAAACGGAGGGAGTAATAGACACCAAAGTACTATACCATATCAACATACAATTCTAATGAACCAAAGGCGTTCAACCATTCAATCTAAGAATAAAGAAACTACACAGACATGACATAGATCATAAGATTATAACTTATAGCATCCAACACCATGTTTACATAGGACGGTATAGAGGTGTGTGGGAGGATGAACCGCTACATACTAGGAGGATTAGGTGACGGAGATGGCGGTGAAGATGGTGAAGAGGGTGGCGGCGGCGCGGGGGAATCCTTCCCCGCCGCCGGTATCGTGGGGGAGCACCGCCCCTTAGCCCCCTTCCTTCATGGATTCTTGGGATCCCTCCCCCATGGAGATGGGATCCACGGGGGAGGCAAAAACATGGCTTTGGTGGCTGCAAATTCGTGAGTGGAGGTGTCTCCCACGAATTAGGTTTCCTCCCTTTTGTATAGCTTCTCGGATTCCCGTCACCCCATCTTGGGCTACAGAAAATTGGACCTAGAGAGCCCGTTCGGACTCAGAATCAGCTAAATTTTATGTATAAAATGATTGTCGTGAAATTTCCTACAACTTTGTAGTTGAAGAGTTTTCCGTTTGACGCTGCCTTTGAGGAGACATATTTCTGGAAAATCCCAATTTGACTCCAACAAGGGTTCCACTTGTATTCTTGTTAAATTCCTACACATAAAAGTGTAAAACAAGAACATTGTGTACTTTTGCAACTATTAGTAGGTTAGTCCAAATAACTCATAAACTTTATATAAAAAGGAGTGTCAAAAACATAATAATAGCATAAAACCATAAAAAATTATAGATACGTTATGGACGTATCAACATCCCCAAGCTTAATTCCTGCCCGTCCTCGAGTAGGTAAACGATAAAAACAATATAATTTTTGAGGTGACATGCATCATCATAATATTGATCAAACCATTTGCAAAGCATGGATAGCTGTATCAAAGTAATCTAAACATGAGCATGAAAGATATAGTTCTAACAATAAGACATAGCAACCAAGTTGCAACATGAAAAGGTTACAAACAAAGATCATGAATAACAATGCATTGAAAAACGTTTGTTTGTTTCACATAAAGAAAACACAATAAGAGTGGTATTCAGCTTGTCCCTCATGGTATAGCAAATCATAAATGCATATGACACCTTCAAAGTTCATAAGGGTGACTAGATACAAATAGTTCAAGAACAAGCAGTATCAACCTTATGAATCAATCAACAAGTTTTGGGACAATGCACATAAAACTAAGAATGACAACTATGCTCTCTTAATTGGTGCCTAAGGATAGAAGGTGGAGACTCAATATAATAGTGGAAGAAAGACCCTTCAAAGGGAAGCAGGGATTTCAAGTTTCATAAAGAGCTTCCAAAAATTATGGTACTTGTTAGCTTTCAGCTCTCATTGCCCCTATCATAAGCATATTGAAGTGATTAAGGTTAAAGTGAACAAAGATGGAGTATATGCTTGACAAAGTATAAGTTGGCAATCTCATGTCCCTTGAGTACGAGGGCCGCTCCTCATGCTACTCAACTTAGTCACCGGTAAGTTCTTGTCATAGTAAGTACATGTGTATCATAGAGAACCACCAACGGGGTACTCCTTGCCCAATGATATAGGAACTATCCCATAACAAAATGGCAAGACAAGCAGACAATGAGCATCTCAGAAATCTTCTTATTTACCATGGGAAAATAGTGCTTTTTTCTCTCTTTCCTCTTTTCTCATCTTTTTTTTATTTTTCTCAATCCCAATCTCTTTTTTATAAGAAGAATGCTTCATAGACTGCTCACTATGGTGATGCTGCAAGTTTCAACCATGATTAGACATGGTTTAGGCTACTGGCCCAGGCGTCACTCTAACACACATACATAACTCCATGGACTTGCAAGCTCCCCTTTTATTTCACACCGACAATATCCGCAAACAAAAGAGCATGATATCAACTAGGTACAATGTACAAGTGCAATGTTGAAAGCATTCTCTATGACAACATGGTTCTGCTAATCCCAACTTATAAGTGCAAGCATATACAACATAGATGACACAATGGTTCAAGTTTATTAGGGGCAAGAAAAATAAAGTGTGCCATCAAGTTTGTGAGAGCTTTAATCACTAACTTTCACATAACAAGTTTAATTTGGAAGATAGATACAACAAGAATATACTTGGAATGGTGTAACACACCATGCATAGGAATTTATAGTGGACACTTTGGAATAACTTGGTTTCTTGGGAGTTGTATGCATGAGTAGAGCTTACTCAATACAAGTGGAGGCTAACAAAAGACTGGGAGCGACCAACTAAGAGAGCAATAATGGCCATAATCATGCAGAGCGACAAAACATTACTAATACAAGCATAAAGTGGTACCGCAAGTCAAAAACTAAATGATCATAGAGGCTATGGTGACTGTTTCATAGCCATAACATGGTGTGAGCATGTGCCAAGTCACCCCAAACAAATCATCAAAGGAGAATACCACAATATTATGCTTTTGTATGGTAAAACAACGCATGATTCTTTCAAGGCATATTAAGCAATCTCAATTGTTTGGAACAAGTCATGCTATAGCAATAACCACTAAGCATATGGTCAAAACAACATCTAACATGACATGATAAGGTCTAGGCCACAGTTAAAACAAACTCGTTTTGTACCACTTATAAGCATGAAGCTTCCTACTCTTTTCCAATCCAATCACCCTATTTGAAATAACACATCGAAAATGGGGGTCCAACCACTTTATTCAAGCAAACTAAGCAAACAAAAACCAAAAACGAAAACTAAGACGATCCAAGAATAACACAACAGTGCATGAAACAATAAAAACGAAGTCTCTAGAAAGACCTGAGATTTTTATTGATGAAGAAGGGAATGCCTTGGGCATCCCCAAGCTTTGACGCTTGTACCTCTTGAATATTTCTTGGGGTGGCACGGGGTGGCATCCCCAAGCTTGATATTTTGTCCATTCTTCATCTCATTACATCATTCTTTCCTTACACCTAAATTTTTTCCTTCATACAAAACTTCACACAATCTTCCTTAGCAACATTAGTGCATTCAAAAGATAATAGGCCTTTGGGTTTAGTTTCAAAATAGAAAAAACTTTCACTAAAGACACAAGCTACTGTAGTAATTCCCTCAAAAATTTCAATTTCCCAAAAAGAACCCAAAAAGGAATCAATAAGAAGAAAATGCAAATAATGGCAGAAATCTATCAAAACAGACCAGTAGGTAGAACCGGTTTTTTTGAAGACCTTATGTTGCTCAAATCAAAAAGTATTGAACTAATGAAAGTTATCTAATAACCTGGAGGATTTATTCAGAAAATTACAGCTCAATCCGACTTACAGAGACTGTTCAAGAATTTTTACAGTGGAGCACAAAAATCTGTTTCGGGATAGCAACTCCCCAAATCTTACTTCCCTCTCATTAGAGGTTATTATTGGCACAAAAATCAAATAAAAGGATAAGGAGAGGTTATTACAGAAGTAATAACTTCCAAGACTCAAGAAAACTATTGGGTTATCTCTCAAGAAGTACTTTTATTTAACGCCTTTAAATTAGGCACAAGAAGCAAGATTCAAGTATTTTCTAATAAAGAAGCATTAAAAGCAACTTTTGTTTTAATAGGAGAGGCAAAAGGTATTCTATATCTTTCTTGAATGGGAATTAATATTTAATGGTGTCTTCCTTCAGTTGAAAAGCTTTCTTAGGAAGATTTGTTTTGGTTTCATTGGCATGAACACAAGTGTTCAAGGTCGACCCCCACTTAACCATTACTCATCTTTTCAATCACTTTCCTTTTTGAAAACGTTTTTAGGTAACAAGTACAACTATTTTTTTTGTAATTCGCAATCCCTAACCATACTAAGATAGAGACCAACTTAAAACTGAAAGTAAAAACTACTTAGAGATAAAGCAAACTGAAGGGAATATGCCCTAGAGGCAATAATAAAGTGTTTATTATGTGTATTCCAAGTATATGATAGATGTTTATTTTGCATGCTATAATTGTATTAATACAGAAACATTAATACATGTGTGTTTAATAAACAAATAGAAAGTTCGTAGTTATGCCTCTCTCATAAACTAGCTCGTTGATTAACAAGATGATCAAAGTTTCCTGATCATAGACATTGGATGTTGTTAATAATGAGATCACAACATTAGTGTAATGGTGTGATGAACATTCATCCGAAGTATAGTATTACGATCAAAGTCATTGAGTTTATATTGCTACAACAACTTATGAAGTGATCCTAATCCTTAGACCATGAGATCATGTCAATCACTAACACTGAAAGAGTTTCTTGATAACATTAAACGTCACACGTAACTGGATGAATATAAAGATAGATTCAGAACTACTAAAGTGTTATGTTGAGGCCCATGGATCGAGAGTGGAATTTTTTCATCCAGATGACAGATAGATATACTCTGGGCCCTCTCGGTGATATCACATTGGTTAGCTTGCAAGCAAGTGATTTGATAACTAGAATGTTATATCATGGGAACGAGAAAAGAGTGCATGTCAGTAACGAGATCAAACTAGGTATGGAGATACCGATGATCGAACCTCGGACATGTAATATATCATGAAACAAAGGGATTAAGATACTAGCGTAAAAGGTTCCGACGATCACAGGAAAGTCATCGTTGAATGTGTGGGAGTCAGTATGGCTCTCCAGATCCCACTTCTGATTATTGATCGGAGAAGGGTCTCGATCATGTCCGCATTATTCGCAAACCGTAGGGTGGAACACTTAAGAGACATTGACATCCAATTGGAGCAAAAGTTTCATGCCGAAAAGAATAACAAGCACAGGAATTTATTTCACTAGATACCGAAACAGGTTTTCGGGTGAAATTGCAGAAAGTGTTTTTGCATGTGAAATGAAATACTAGCAAGGGGTTATATGTGAATGTTTGTCATTAAAGTAATTGACAAAATTCTGAATAAATAAAAGGAGTTTTATTTAATGAGAGTTTGCATTAAATTTGGTGGAAATTTAATGGGAATTTGAGTGGGATTTTGATTGAAGGGAATTGAAAGGATTTTTGTGAGTGGAGTGTCCACCCACATGAATGAAGGAGGGGAGGGGCAGACCCCCTTGGGTGCCCCTCTCCTCCTATAAAAGGCACCCCTCTCCTCACTTCTCACTCACACCTCCTCGTGAAGGATCTCTCTCCCCCTCTAGTATTTATCCCCCATGGTCTCAGACTAGCGAGATACATGTTCCCGGTGGCTATTCGGCAAGAAAGAGTTGTGCTTCCGCTGCATCACTAGAGTGAGGAGGCGGAGGTTTCTCGGTGCCTCGAACGTGTGTGCGAGCACGGATGCGCCGCTAAGTTGCGGTGCTAAGGACTTCCTCTCGATCTTGAGATTGTCAAGAGATCGTCTACATCAACCACGAGTTTAACTCGTTAAGCTTTGTCGGTCTTCAAGGGTATGTTCTCTATGGATATACATCCGCCGTTGTTTGTATCTAGTAGATAGATCTTGGTACATAGTTGTTCCCATCGTAGGAATTTTTTTGTTTTCTATGCTGCGAACCCTACACAAACAAGTGCACACAAGAATATTCACCCACACGCTATTGCTCCCTAGCAATGGCGCCAGAAAAGGTCTTGATATCCCACAAGTATAGGGGATCATGTGTAGCCTTTTCGATAAGTAAGAGTGTCGAACCCAACGAGGATCTAAAGGTAGGATAAATATTCTCTCAAGTTCTATCAACCACTAATACAACTCTGCGCACACTAAATGTTTGCATTATCTAGGAAATAAAACTAGATCAACAAAACGAGTACTAGAGAAAGCTTTGCAAGATAATAAACAACAAGAAAGTAAAGATAGTTGCTGAAGCAATAAAATACACTAAACTAACAGAACCATGAGTGTGGAATAGTGGTGGTAATTGTGGTGGCTTTGTCCAAGTTTAATTAGCAAATAAATCGGGTTCATTGTCTTCGATGCAGTTTTCTATGTGAAAGAGGCTAAATATACATGCGCTTCACTACTTGGAATTACATATACTATATGATTGAACTGTTAGCAAACATCCGTAACTACCACCAACGCATTAAGGTTTCCCCAACCATAGCCTTAAGTTAATGGTCCTCTTACTCCCATACGTGCAACGTTCCGGTTCGCGTCCTTAGGTTTCTGTCACTCTGGCAGAACTTCCCCCTTCCATTTACACATACTACAAACCCTATGATGTTTAATCCATGCACACACAAATATAATGGACACAAAAGGACTATACCATATCAATATACAACTCTAATGAACCAAACACGTTCAACCATTCAATCTAAGAACAAAGAAACTACACAAACATGACATAGATCATATGATTATAACTTATAGCATCCAATATCATGTTTACATAGGACGGTACAGAGGTATGTGGGAGGATGAACCACTGCATATTAGGTGATGGATATGGCGGTTAAGATGGTGAAGAGGGGGCGCGGGGGACTCCTTCCCCACTGTCGGGGGAGGCAAAAACGTGGCTTTGGTGGATGCAAATTCGTGGGTGGAGGTGTCTCCTACGAATTAGATTTCCTTCCTTTTGTATAGCTTCTCGGATTCCCGTCACCCCATCTTGGGCTGCAGTAAATTGGACCTAGAGAGCCCGTTCGGACTTAGAATCAGCTAAATTTTATGTCCAAAACGATTGTCGCGAAATTTCCTACAACTTTGTAGTTGAAGAGTTCCTTTTGACGCCGTCTTCGACCTGAAACGTGACCATTTTAAAAAGAGTTCTGAGACAGATTTCTGGAAAATCCCAATTTGACTCCAACAAGGTTTCCACTTGTATTCTTGGTAATTCCTACAGATCAAAGTGTAAAACAAGAACATTGTGCACTTTTGCAACTATTAGTAGGTTAGTCAAAATAACTCATGAACTTAATATAAAAAGGAGTGTCAATGACATGGTTATACCTTACAGGTACGTGACTTTAGCATACCTGGTCCAGCCCAAGGAAGGACCACAGCAGATATACACTGGCCCATGAAGATTTCCGGGTGGCCAAGGCCCATGACGCCTTTGAATCCTTGGAGAACAAGACTAGCGGAGATAGGAAATTCAAAGGGGTAAAACCCTAGAACTTGTAACCGACTAGGACTATGCCCGGGACCTGCCTAAGTCTATATAAAGGCCAGGAGGGCACGTCCTAGATCCCTCGACTCATACTCTCGCACACGCATCCACGCCAGATCGAATCTGCGCACCCTGTAACTTTCGGTTCCGCCGTAATCAAGAGCAGACAAGCAGGAGTAGGGTTTTCCCTCCGGGGGCCTGAACCTGGGTAAATCTCGTGTCCCCTGGTTGCTTGTCTGTTAACCGTGCCACCATCTCCAGCATCCCCATCTTCTCCAAAACCCAAGTCCATAACAATGGGCATTGACGAGATTAAACCTCGTCAATTGGCGCCGTCTATGGGAATTGGGGCTGCTGATTGTGCGGTCGTGATGGTTCCGACCCGATCGATCTACAACTCCGCGGCGACGGAGAATCACCTCCTCTTCGGCACTTTCGACTTCACCGCCCACTCGCCGGCCACCATGAAGGATTTCGAGCCCGTAGGCGACGGACTCGAGATTTTGTTCGGGAGTTTCTGCTTCTAGGTGGGACAAACTGGCACCCTCCGCCTCCCTGAGCGGGTGCCCGTGCCGTCAATCAGGCCCGCCTCGTGGGCTCCACACCCTGTGCTACGCACGTCACCATCAACAGATGAGTTTTATGATAGCAGCAGCTGTAACTCCGACCTATGTGATCCACCTTCGGATGAAGGGACCTACGGTTTCGGATCCGAAAGCTGCGGCAGCAGCCGACCAATCTGCAAGCGCTATCTATGCGCCGTAGTCATCCAAACCGACGAGGAAACACCTAACCCGCCGCCCAACCGAAATGGCGAAAACGGCGAAAACAGAAGAAGCCAGTCCCCCCCACCCAACAGGGAAAACAACGACCACGTCATCCAACTTAGCAAAGAAGGATGGGTCCAGGCGCGCCGTGCAGTCGCAGGCGACATCGTCTTACCTGCAGACGCCTCACGTGACCTACTGATCGCATACCACTACCTCCTCATCGAGGAACACAAGAAACAAGTCAAGATGAAGGAGACGCTAGACAAGCGCAAGCAAGCAGCCTCCGAGTCCAGCGCGCGACGAGCTGCGCTCTCCGCCATGGCACCCGGCTCCAGCACAAACGGAAACCAGGGAAACAAGCACCGCTCACGGGTGGAAAACATGGATCCCAAGGAGCGGCGTGACGTGACCCGAACTCTCCACACATCGTTCATGGATATGGATGCCGACGGCAACATCATCCCGAAGACACCACAAGCTGCGATCATGGCAGCCACTGCGTATCTCGCGGCTCACCCACCACCGGAGGGGGACCCGAAAAGGGCCATGCATAGGTCCGCACTCACCGGACTAGGACTAATCGGAGCTGCGCTCCACGAAGACGCTCCTGCGGAGCCGAAGAAGAAAGCTTCGGCCAGGCGCGACCGGAGCCCCACACCCTCATCCGAAGAGGAAGAGGAGCACGATCTTCCTCGAAGGAAGAAGAGCTCACACCGCCACAAACGCGACTACGACGCCAGAGACAAGCTTACACAGCGCAAGATCGACAAAGCACGCGCCAAACGCGCATGCTCGTCTGAATCTGAGATGGGTGAAGACGAAGGAGAACTCTGCGGTGCCCGATGCTTCAGCAGATCTGTTCGGCGAACACAGATGCCACGCAACTTCAAGCTTCCTTCGGATACTCCGAAGTTCAATGGCACGCAAGATCCAAAATCCTGGCTCAGTGACCATCTGTCATCCGTCAAGCTTCACGGAGGCAACAAAGAAACCGCCATGCAATGCCTTCAGCTGCAGCTGACAGGCGCGGCGCGAGTCTGGCTCAGCAGCCTATCATCAGGATCCATCCGAAGCTGGGAGGAGCTTGCTTATAGCTTCATCCGAAATTTCAAAGGCACCAGCAAGAGGCCCGCATCAATCGAAGAATTGCGAGCCTGCACTCAGAGAACGGGTGAATCTATTCGCTCGTACATACTACGCTGGTCTACGACCAAGAACTCCGCAGCACACATCTCCGAAGAGAGGGCCATCGACGCCTTCAGGGATGGCGTCAAGCGCCAAGACTTCAAGGAGGAACTTGGGCGTGTAAAGCCCAAGACACTCGACCACCTCATGGAAATCGCCAACAGTTGGGCAGACGGCGAAGATTGCATCCAGCGACCGCAATCAGATGAAGAGGACAATTACGGCCGAAGACGTGAACGCCGCAGCAAGAGGCGATCGCGCGTCTACGAGGACCGCGATGGACCCGACATGGTCGCGGCCAGCTACGCCGACCGCCGTAACGACAACAGCCGCAACAGCGGAGGATACCGCGGCGGAAACTTCCGCGACAACGGACGACCAACGCAGTCGTGGCAACGCCGCGACCGCGACAACGGACCCTCAGCATTCGACAAACTTTCGGGTCCATGCACCATCCACTTCTACATCGACAAACAGGATGGCAAAAAGAAAGCCAGCCACATGCTCAAGGACTGCCGCGAGTTCCAGAAACTCAGCGAAGGCATGGTGCAGATGAGGCAACAAGCTCCAATTCCTGCGTTCGGAAACGCACCTGCGCCAGGTGAAATAGCACACGGAGCTCCTCCACCGCCGCCTATTGGAGGCCCAAATCAACCAGTCGCACCAGCGCAAAACAATGCCGGGGTCCCATACCCCCCACCAAAGGGAGCACTAAATATGATCCAGAAGGGACGCCCCACAAACAGGGTGCAGAAGAAAATCACCCGACAAATCAACTTGGTCGTGGCAACTCCACCCGCAATCCCTGAGTACCTCAACGGATCGGAGTCCTGCATCACATTCACTCGCGCGGATCACCCTTGCCAGATCCCTCGCCCAGGTCATGCTGCCCTGGTGCTGGAGGCGCAGATCGGAGGCTTCGAGATGAGTCGCGTCTTCATGGACGGCGGCAACGGCATCAATCTAATGTTCGCAAGCACTCTAGCGGCTATGCGGATCCCGCAATGCAGCCTGGAACAATCAGACACAACGTTCCACGACATTGTCCCAGGGAAGGGCATATTCCCCCTGGGCAAAATAGGGCTCGACGTCATCTTCAGGAAGCCGGACAACTTTCGGCAGGAGCGCCTAGAATTCGAAGTGGTGGACTGGCCGTCCCAATACCACGCCATCCTGGGGCGTGTAGCATTCGCAAGATTCCTGGCCGTCCCACACTACGCATACTTACTACTCAAGATGCCAGGACCAAGGGGCGTCATCACAGTCCACGGGAGATTCACCCGATCGGACCAATGCGACAGGTATTTCAACAAAATCTCCCAGTCTTTCGGCATGCAAGACGAGCTTGTAAGGCTCCGCGAGGTGACGGACAATGGGCTACCCCCAGTCACAAGGCAGAACGCACCTGACATGTCCTTCGACTCCACCGTCAACACCAAGAAAGTGCAGGTCCATCCGACGGATGCCTCCAAGACGGCGCTGATCGCCAATGACCTCAGCGCCGCATAGGAAGGCGCGCTCGTCGAATTCCTCCGTGAGCGCTGGGAAATCTTCACCTGGTGTCCTGCGGACATGCCAGGAGTTCCTAGGGAATTCGCCGAGCACGCACTCAACGTCTTTCCAGACACCAAGCCAGTCAAGCAGTCCATCCAAAGACTGTCAGAGCCACGAGCCGAAGCTATCGGCAAGGAAATCAATAGACTGATCACTGCAGACTTCATCAGGGAAATCAAAGAAAGCGAGTGGCTTGCAAACACGGTGATGGTCCCAAAGAAGGACACGGACATCCTGCGGATGTGTGTGGACTTCACATCACTAAATAAGCATTGCCCAAAGGACCACTTCCCTCTTCCATGGATCGACCAGATAATCGATTCGACTGCAGGTTGCGAGAAACTCTCCTTCCTCGACGCCTACTCAGGCTATAACCAGATTCGGCTCAAGGTCGAAGATCAGGAGAAAATGGCGTTTATCACACCGTTCGGAGTATTCTGTTACAACACAATGCCCTTCGGGCTAAAGAACGCGGGTGCCACGTACCAGCGATGCATGCAGGCCTGCCTCAAGGACCAGATTGGTCGCAGCGTCCAAGTTTTGACGACATAGTAATAAAAACCAGGGAGGCACGGACACTTATCGACGATCTCCGCGAGACGTTCGACAACCTTGATCGCTACAGGATCAAGCTCAACCCAGAAAAGTGTGCCTTCGGCGTCCCCTCGGGTCAGCTGCTCGGGTACTTCATCTCTCAACGAGGGATTGAGGCGAACCCGAAGAAAATCAGAGCCATCATGACAATGGAGAAGCCGAAAAACCTCAAGGGCGTCCAGCAGCTCGCAGGACGAGTAGCGGCACTAAGCAGGTTCATCAGCCGTATGGGCGACAGCGGACGACCAGCACAGTCGTGGCAACGCCGCGACCGCGACAACGGACCCTCAGCATTCGACAAACTTTCGGGTCCATGCACCATCCACTTCTACATCGACAAACAAGATGGCAAAAAGAAAGCAAGTCACATGCTCAAGGACTGCCGCGAGTTCCAGAAACTCAGCGAAAGCATGGTGCAGATGAGGCAACAAGCCCCAACCCCTGCGTTCGGAAACGCACCCGCGCCAGGAGAAATAGCACACGGAGCTCCTCCACCGCCACCTATTGGAGGCCCAAACCAACCAGTCGCACCAGCGCAAAACAACGCCGGGGTCGGATACCCCCCACCAAAGGAAGCACTAAATATGATCCAGAAGGGACGCCCCACAAACAGGGTGCAGAAGAAAATCACCCGACAAATCAACTTGGCCGTGGCAACTCCGCCTGCAATCCCTGAGTACCTCAGCGGATCGAAGTCCTGCATCACATTCACTCGCGCGGATCACCCTTGCCAGATCCCTCGCCTAGGTCATGCTGCCCTGGTGCTAGAGGCGCAGATCGGAGGCTTCGAGATGAGCCGCGTCTTCATGGACGGCGGCAGCGGCATAAATCTAATGTTCGCAAGCACTCTAGCAGCTATGCGGATCCCGCAATGCAGCCTGGAACAATCAGACACACCGTTCCACGGCATTGTCCCAGGAAAGGGCATATTCCCCCTGGGCAAAATAGGGCTCGACGTCATCTTCGGGAAGCCGGACAACTTTCGGCAGGAGCGACTCGAATTCGAAGTGGTGGACTGGCCGTCGCAATACCACGCCATCCTGGGGCGTGTAGCATTCGCAAGGTTCCTAGCCGTCCCGCACTACGCATACCTACTACTCAAGATGCCAGGACCAAGGGGCGTCATCACCGTCCACGGGAGCTTCACCCGATCGGACCAATGTGACAGGGATTTCAACAAAATCTCCGAGTCTTTCGGCATGCAAGACGAGCTGGTAAGGCTCCGTGAAGTAACGGACAATGGGGTACCCCCAGTCACAAGGCAGAACGCACCTGGCATGTCCTTCGACTCCACCGTCAACACCAAGAAAGTACAAGTCCATCTGACGGATGCCTCCAAGACGGCCTTGATCGCCAACGACCTCAGCGCCACATAGAAAGGCGCGCTCGTCGAATTCCTCCGTGAGCGCTGGGAAATCTTCGCCTGGTGTCCTATGGACATGCCAGGAGTTCCCAGGGAATTCGCCGAGCACGCACTCAATGTCTTTCCAGACACCAAACCAGTCAAGCAGTCCATCCGAAGACTGTCGGAGCCACGAGCCGAAGCTATCGGCAAGGAAATCAATAGACTACTCGCTGCAGACTTCATCAGGAAAATCAAAGAAAGCGAGTTGCTTGCAAACACGGTGATGGTCCCGAAGAAGGACACGGACATCCTGCGGATGTGCGTGGACTTCACGTCACTAAATAAGCATTGCCCAAAGGATCACCTCCCTCTTCCACGGATCGACCAGATCATCGATTCGACTGCAGGTTGCGAGAAACTCTCCTTCCTCGACGCCTACTCAGGCTATAACCAGATTCGGCTCAAGGTCGAAGATCAGGAGAAAACGGCGTTTATCGCACCGTTTGGAGTATTCTGTTACAACACAATGCCCTTCGGGCTAAAGAACGCGGGTGCCACGTACCAACGATGCATGCAGGCCTGCCTCAAGGAACATATCGGTCGCAATGTCCAAGTCTATGTCGATGACATAGTAATAAAAATCAAGGAGGCAAGGACACTTATCGACGATCTCCGCGAGACGTTCGACAACCTTGATCGCTACAGGATCAAGCGCAATCCAGAAAAGTGTGCCTTCGGCGTCCCCTCGGGTCAGCTGCTCGGGTACTTCATCTCTCAACGAGGGATTGAGGCGAACCCGAAGAAAATCAGAGCCATCATGACAATGGAGAAGCCGAAAAACCTCAAGGGCGTCCAGCAGCTCGCAGGACGAGTAGCGGCACTAAGCAGGTTCATCAGCCGTATGGGCGAGAAGGCCCTACCATTCTACCAGCTGTTGCGTAAAGCAGACAAGTTCGAGTGGACACCAGAAGCCAACGACGCATTCGAAAGCCTCAAGCGGCTCCTCTCCACCTCGCCCGTTTTGGTCACGCCAAAGGAGCGCGAACCCCTGCTGTTGTACATAGCAGCCACACACTAGGTGGTCAACACCGTACTCGTGGTCGAACGACCCAAAGAAGGCAAGACCCATGGGGTCCAGCGCCCAATTTACTACCTCAGCGAGGTACTGACACCAACAAAGCAGAGGTACCCTCACTACCAGAAGCTAGCCTACGGCGTGTTCATGACGGCTCGACGGTTGAGCCATTACTTCCAGGAGCACCAAGTGATGGTCGTCAACGAAGCACCCCTGAACAGCATCCTGAATAATCCAGAGGCCACAGGACGGGTGGCCCTGTGGGGCATCGAACTATCACCCTTGGACATCATCTACGAGAAGCGACACGCAATCAAATCTCAAGTCCTCCCGGACTTCCTGGTACATTGGATGGAGCTGCAGCTGCCAGATACCCCAGACATGTCGCAGTCTTGGACAATGCATTTCGACGGCTCGAAGCGCGAAGCCGGAGCAGGGGCAGGGGTCATACTGACCTCCCCGCAAGGTGACAAGATGAAGTACGTTCTTCGGATGAAATTCAGAGCCTCCAACAACGAAGCCGAATACGAAGCCCTCATCCATGGCATGAGGATGGCAAAAATATGCGGCGCAACGCGCCTGGTCATCTACGGTGACTCCAACCTCGTCGTCCAGCAGACGATGAATGAGTGTGACGCACACGCCGAAAACATGATCGCGTACCACGCGCTCTACAACGCACTCGAAGGAGAATTCGATGGCTGCGAACTTCGGCACGTCGGAAGAGAGAGCAACGAGGAAGCCGATAGACTCGCCAACATCGGCTCCACTTGCGCAAAGGTGCCACCAGGTGTGTTCCTCGAACAAATCTGCGTGCCATCCATCAAGCGGAAATTCCCCAAAGGATCACCCGAAGAAGCTGAACACTCGGGGGCTACGCTACCCGAAGGACAAGAAGGACCCAAGAAACTGGACACAGAGGTTGCTATGGTCAGCCTGATGCAGGTCATGGCAGTCGAAGAAACCTGGACACGCCCATACCTTCAGTTCGTGATAAACGGAGAATTGCCCGACAACCCGACAGATGCCCGGCGCATATCTCGCCGATCAAAAGCCTTCACCATCATCAACGGCGAACTGTACAAACGCAGCATCACGGGTGTACTACAACGGTGCGTCACCATCGACGACGGCAAAGCCATACTCCAAGACATTCACGAGGGCATCTGCGGCCACCACGCAGGCAGCCGCTACCTTGTTGCCAAAGCTCTGCGAGCAGGATTCTACTGGCCAACGGCCATGAGCGACGCGAAGGACATCGTCCGAAGATGCAACGGGTGCCAACGGTTCGCCGACAAACCGCACGCACCTGGGTCCGAACTTAGACCCATACCCATAGCTTGGCCTTTTGCTCAATGGGGCCTCGACATGATCGGCAAACTGCCAAAATCCTCGAAAGGGGGACACGTCTTCCTCCTGGTCGCAGTCGACAAATTCACCAAGTGGATAGAGGCCATGCCAGTCACCAACCAGAAGGGCAAAACCGCCGTCAAATTCTTCGAGTCCATTGTCTACAGGTTCGGCGTACCGCACAACATCATCACCGACAACGGATCGAACTTCATCTCCGAAGAATTCCAGGACTTCTGCGAAGGCCTCGGGATCAACATCACGTATGCCTCAGTGGCACACCCGCAAACAAACGGGCAAGTGGAAAAGGCCAACGGCCTCATCGGCACCGGCATCAAGAAGCGCCTCATGAGCTCACTGGAGCTAAAAGCTGGAAACTGGACGAAAGAGCTACCGTCCGTCCTATGGAGCTTACGGACTACGCCAAACAGCTCCACCGGCTACACAACGTTCTTCATGGTGCACGGAGCTGAGGCCGTGCTACCAGCCGAAGTGCGCCACCAGGCTCCACGAGTCGTCGCTTACAGCGAAGAAGAATCCACGGCTGCACTCGAAGACGCCGTCGACACACCCGACGAAGCGCGGGATATAGCAGCAACTCGATCAGCGGTGTACCAGCAGAGTCTCTGCAACTATCACAGCCGCCGGCTGCGCCCAAGGTCCTTCGTCGAAGGAGACCTCGTCTTACGACTCAAGCAAAAGCGACCGAACAAATTCGAGTCACCATGGGAAGGACCCTACGTCATCACCGAAGTCATCCCAGGTGGCGCCTATCGCCTCAAACACGTGGAGTCTGGAGTCGCATACTCCAACCCATGGAACATATCGCACCTGCGACGATTCTACCCGTAGCAACCTACCCCCCTTTTACTTTCAATAAGGCTTTCAGCCAAGGCTACTCAGCCGAACCATGTACCTCCTCCATTACGATATAAGTAAAGCTAAGTGTCTCGCCCCAAACTTCGGTTGACTCTTTTTCTGCAACTTTACTACATGCTACAAACGCTCTCGGGGGCTCCCCCCACCTCACGATTTCATCAACTGAGGACCAAACGTGTACACCTGAGTAGCTGACCACGTCAGGCAAACGAAAAGGACACGTACTCAATCAGAGCACTGCGTGCTCACAAACAAGAAAACCTTTACAACAAAGGGCACAAACACGCCCAGCCAAAATATACAAATTTTACATCTATCTGTTCATTTTTAGGTCTTACCTATTCTGAAGAATAACCTGAGCATGCTGCTCAAACAAATCTACAATCTGTTCGGCATACTGCCTTACAGCCGCGTAATGCGGACGCATGTTCCACTCGCCACCATCCGGTCGAAGAGGCGGCCCAGCTGCCACAGCAGCCAAATCTACGTCAGGGCGGTGCACCCTCACAAGAGACAAAGCAGCCTTGACTCCTGCAACGAGCTGCTGCCGCACCAGCTCCTTGACATTGCTGGCACTCCGAATTTTTGACAGAAGACCAGCAAGGGTCGTCGGCACAGCATCCAAAGGAAACATGACGTGCAGCACCGAGGAAAGTGATGTCTGCACCTGGCGGAGCACCCGCGAAACTTGATAGACACGATCCTGCACCGTCGCCAGAACCACGGCGCGATCGCGATCCATCCAGAAGAAGCCGCCGGCCTCCATGTCCTGCTGAGTCAAGCAATTGACCCGAACAGCGACACGCTCTTTTTCTTCCCTCGGAGCAATATCCGCACCTGCGACAATCGCACAAGACAAGAATAAGGCCAGCAGGCTCACCCGAAGAACTAAAGCTACAACCCGAAACAAGGATCAACTTACATTGCAGCTGCTCGGATAGCCGACCGAGCTCCGCCATCAGGTACTCCTCTCTGGCTGCACCACGATCCGCCTTGGACTTCCAAACGTCGGCGCGGCCACGCAACCCGAGCAATTCCCTCTCCAAACTGCGAACGCGATCTCGAAGGAAAGCGAGCTGCGAGGAATCATCCAACGATGGTCGCACGGGCTTTGCGGATGAAGTGTCAGCCGGGTCAGCACCCGAAGGAACCTATAGCAGCAGAAAAAAGAAGGCACATAGACATTCCGCCAAGGAATGAGCATAACTCGGAGGAATTCATTAAATATATAAGGCCACTACGTGGCACAAGGACGGTACTACAAAAGATATTTACAACAAAAGTAGACTACACACTACCCTACGTCTACTATGCCTAAGGTGCAGGACACTGAGTCGCCTCGGAGCCAGACTTCCTAGCTTTGGCCTCGCCCTGCTGCCGCAGTGCGTACTCAGACAGCAAGTCAATGAGCTTGGGCCCATATCGTCTGCAGCGAGCGGAGTAAGCAGCGAAGGCTACCTCGGATCCATCCGCAGTCGTCGGCATCCGAGAGGTGATCTGGGGCAAGTCCAGTTCCGCTCCAGCCGCCAAGGCCATCGCCAGCCCGACGGACGCGCCGATGCCCTTCTGCTTGCGCTTCTACGCCGCAGGCGCTTCGGCTGACAGAGCCTCTGCCAGGGCATCCACATCTTCAAGGGCTGCGCCCTTCGGGAAGAGATCCTGGTAGAAGCGACCAAGGACCTCTTTCGCCTTGGCAAGGGAGTTGACGACGGTGCCGCAGCGGTCTTCGACCGCCACAGTGGCATCATCTAGAGCACTGCCGTGCTCCAGAGCACCGCGGTCGAACTCGATGCCTGCGGCATCTGAGACAAAAATGAAGAAAAGCATGAAGAAAGGCAGCATCGAAAAAGACTCGTAGAAACAAAAACTAGTGAAAAAATTAGCACTCACCCGAAATAGCCTTGGCAGCAGCCATGAGCTTCGCCGCCACCCCTCTTTCACGAGCAGCCGCAACGGTGGCCAGCTGCTCCTCACGATCTGCGGCCTCCTGCTGCAGATGCTCCTTCGCTTCGGCTGCCTTCGTCAGCTCTAGCTCAAGGCGCTCTTTCGCGCCGACGGCGGCTTCGGCTTTCTGCTCCGATTGGCCAAGGCTCTTTTTAAGAGCGTCAACCTCACGGAGAGAGTCGTTATGCTCCTCTGCATTTAAGACAAGCAAGTGTCAAAGAACAGGACCGGATAAACAAGAGAGGTATTAACAGGCAGACAGATACCTTGAAGTTGCCGAAGTTTCGCCTCCAGCGCCAGGCGCTCCCCCACCAGCCGCTTGGCCTCCTGTACAAAAGGCTGCAGAAAAGAGAAACAACAGTAAGAAAAGGACTTGGGGGCTACGCCCAACACAAAGGAGCAAAAACAACATCAGCACACGAAGACACTCGGGGTCTTTCCCTATGACATGAAGAAAACTTACATGTTCCAACGGCGACCCCGAAGCCCCGCCTGCGAAATTCTGAGGCGCAACCACCAGCGCCTCCCGCACAGGAGGATCTGGAGCGGCGCCACCCGAAGTCGCCACCGTCTGAGGAGGAGGCGACGCAATGTTCGACTCCCCCATCATCTCCTGCGCACCATCACTAGAGTCGTGGGAGGATTGCCTGCATACGAACCAATCAACACAGGTGCAAAAATCATGAAGGGAACAAAGGACAACAGTGCAACAAGAAAACTTACGAGCCCAATGCGCTCAGGTCGAAGATAGGAGAAGCCCTTCGGGCCCTCTTCTCCTCTTTCTTCTCTTCCTTCTTCTCCTCCTTTCTTTTTTTCCTTCTTCCGCTTTGCTGGCGGGTGCGGCGCGACAGCCCGCACAGGAATGGCAGGAAGGGGAGAGGAAGAACCTCCATGACCATCACTATGACGCTCAAGGCCCAGAGGGTTCCTGGGAGTCGGAGGAGTCGAGGCATCCGAAGACTCGCTGGAGCTCCGTGATCGCTTGCGCGAATGGTCCTCACTCGACTTGTCGGCATCCTCCGCTGGAGATCGCGCTGACGGTAGCTCGGACACGGAATCCACCACTTCATTATCCGGGGCATTCGGATACCTTTCGGGCAACGGTGGTACCATGCCCGGCACTTTGAAGCTCTGCAATATGAGAAGGAACTTTGTTAGCAAACAAAGGAAACAAATACACAGCCGACAAAAACAAAGGGGGAGCACTACGTGCGCAAATCTACACCTTCGGTATGACCAACGTCGAAGAAAAGGGAGGAGTCAGCGACTTCCCCGGGATTTTTTCGTCGGCCTTGAACTTCAACAGCGCGCGAAGAGCCTTGTCAAGTTCCACCTCAGAGATTTTCTCACTCGAAACCCTCGTCGGATCACGGCGCCGAGAATAAAGAAACATCGGGTGCGCCCTCGCTTGGAGAGGCTGCACCCGACGCTCAAGAAACGTTCGGATGATGTCCACACCGTTCACCTCTTTCTCAGGAATCAGTTGGAGATCCTCCACCCGACGGTACAGGGCCTCTATCTCCGCCACCTCACCGTCTAAGATTTGGTTTTTCCAAGACCTTTTCTTCTCAATCATTTGGGAGGGGTCAAAGAGAACAAGACCAAAATCTTGCCCGGGAACTACGGAGTCACGGATATAAAACCACCGCCTCCGCCAGTACTGGACAGATTCGGACATGGAAAAGGAAAAGAATTGCAGATTGGGACTGAGAGAGATGATGAAACCCCCAATGGGATACACACCATCCGAACCAGATTGCCTCTTCACGGAATAGAGTTTCCGGAAGAGGCCAAAGTGCGGCTCAATGCCAAGCCAGCACTCGCAAAAAGTGATAAAACAAGCAATGTGGAGAAGAGAATTGGGAGACAGATGATGCAACTGAACCCCATAGAAGAAGAGCAGTCCACGAAGGAAGTCATGGACTGGATACGAAAACCCACGAAGGCGAGAAACATAACCCGGTACCCAGATGGGGGACGGGGGATTACCTCATTGCCGGGGAGTTTGACGGCCGTCGTATCTTGCGGGATCAGGCCCCGCTCGCGCAGTTTGCGGAGATCGCTCTCCCGCGTCTCTGATCGCCGCCAGCCACCATCGGTGACACAAGCAGCGGCGGTACCCTTCTTGCCTCCGGCGGCGCTGGTCCCAACCGCAGATGAGGACTTCTTTGTTTTCCCCATGGCGCCACGGCGGTGGTGACGATGCCAACGCAGAAAGAACGAAGGAAATGTGGAAGGAAAGCTCAGCGTGCAGCAAGAATCGCTCAAGAACAAGGAGGCAGTGAACAGATGAACTGGTGCAGTGAAAAACAAACCACGATTTCACCAAGGATTATAACAGCGAAGACGACGCATGCTGGCCGTCCATCGAGAAGACCTAACGCCAACGGTAGATCTGGCCGTACACGTGTCAACACCACAACGAACCGTCGTTACCACGCCGTCCACTACGTGCGGAAATCGAGGAGACGCCGTAATTATCTCCACACCCCGCGTGACCGGTCAATTCAAAGTCAGCAAGTGGGACCCACGCTTTGTCCAGTCAAGTCATCTCTGGCGTAGCAGACGCTTGAGGTCATCAATCGTAAGCACTGACGTCATCAAAAGCTATACTAGCACCACTTCGGCTCCACAGCTAAGAGTACTCACTCGAATCTTCGATTTGACTAAATACTCGGGGGCTACTCCTATCAGGAGCGCTGGCCGCGCACCCGACAGACAAATGAGGACAAATTACTTCTCCGAGTCCTACATCGAGTCTACGACTCCACTACGGACTCGGGGGCTACTCCCATAGGGAGGATGGATTTAAGCATCCGAAAATTTTCGAGTCCTACGACAAAAACAATGCTTGAACTAAAGTCTCCGTTCGAGTCTACGACTCGAACAGACACTTGGGGGATACTCCCATAGGGAGCGCTGGTCGCGCACCCTATGAAATCTTCGACTGCGATCCTCCGGATGAGCAAGCATTTTTTTTTGGCAACTTTGCCCCAACAAGACGGCCGAGTGAGCAACAATCTCCTAGGCCACCCGAAACACCTCCGTGGTGATAAATGTTCGGATGCTGCGTCTGCGACGCAAAGATAAGACCTACAGATATCATCTGATGGCCTGGCAACGCACCTGACTGCGCTCTGCCAGTACGAATCTGTACCAGCAGGTACGATGAAAAATCCCGACGGACGCGTTGGGTACACCAATTAAAATCACTGGAATTCCACTCCTGTAAGTCCTCCGCGGCCTGAGTCGAATTACGCCAGCATATGTTCCAGGCCCGGGTTAAGGGACCCGAACCTGAAGAAGATCGTGTCGTTTCGTCCTAAGACAGTTAAATGACCCTGACCCGTCGGGTGAGTCAGGCACACGCATCAACAATCCCTGCACACATATACTATTAATATATAGTTGCACCCGAAAGATGGAAGAGTCCTCAGCCGAATCTACGATTCGACTGATCACTCGGGGGCTACTGATATGGTTATACCTTACGGGTACGTGACTTTAGCATACCTGGTCCAGCCCAAGGAAGGCCCACAACAGATATACACTGGCCCATGAATATTTCCGGGTGGCCAAGGCCCATGACGCCTTCGGATCCTTGGAGAACAAGACAAGCGGGGATAGGAAATTCAAAGGGGTAAAACCCTAGAACTTGTAACCGACTAGGACTATGCCCGAGACCTGCCTAAGTCTATATAAAGGCCAGGAGGGCACGTCCTAGATCCCTCGACTCATACTCTCGCACACGCATCCATGCCAGATCGAATCTGCGCACCCTGTAACTTTCGGTTCCGCCGTAATCAAGAGCAGACAAGCAGGAGTAGGGTTTTCCCTCCGGGGGCCTGAACCTGGGTAAATCTCGTGTCCCCTGGTTGCTTGTCTGTTAACCGTGCCACGATCTCCAGCATCCCCATCTTCTCCAAAACCCAAGTCCATAACAATGGGCATTGACGATATTAAACCTCGACAGTCAAAAGCATAATAATAGCATAAAACCATCAAAAATTATAGATATGTTATGGATGTATCACTCCCACATATTTCTACGATTACTTTGCGATCGAATGAACCATTTACATACGATACCATTTTCCCTTTGTCTCGCGATATTTTACTTATCCGAGGTTTGATCGTCGGTATCTCCGCATACCTAGTTCAACCTCGTTATCGATAAGTATTCTTTACTAATTCCTGTGATATGTGATCCCTTGTGAGTCAGTCACATGTTTGCAAGCTAATTGAATGACATTCCATCGAGAGGGCCTAGAGTATATCTATCCGTCATATGGATAGACAAATCCCACTCTTGATCCATGTGCCTCAACACATACTTTTCTAACACTCAATGCCACCTTTATAGCCACCCAGTTATGAAGTAGTGTTTGATGTCATCAAAGCATCCATCCGGTGATGGTGATTAGCATGATCTCATGTTCGAAGGAATTAGGTTACTATGTATCTAAAAGCTTATAGCAAATGAACTATTTAAATGACTTGATCTTTATGCTATGCTTATCTATAGGAGTATGTCCATCACACCATTCTCCTAATGATATGATCTTGTTGTTAATAACATCTTAATGTTCATGATTAGGAAACCATGATAATCTATCAACCAACAAGCTAGTATTACAAAGAGGCTTTACTAGGGACAACAAGTTTACAAATCACATAAGTATTAATGTTTCCGCTTAATACAATTATAGCATGAATGTAAACATTTATCATAAACACAAAGATATAATAGTAACTACTTCTATTATTGCCTCTAGGGCATATCTCCAACAATATGAGTCGAAGCAGCCTAGGACCCTTACCGAAGATGAGGCAAAGAGTCGACCTAGGGCACGACCTTTCATATACTTGGGTCTAAAATTCAAGGCTATGTTGTGTAGGGTTCGCAACATAGAAAACGAAAATTTTCCTACGATGGGAACAACTAAGTACCAAGATCTAACTACTAGATACAAGCAACGGGTGGATATACATCCATAGAGAACATACCCTTGTAGACCGATAAAGTTTAATGAGATTGTACTCGTGAATGATGTAGAGAAACGCGATCTCAAGATCGAGAAGAAGTCCTAGCACCGCAAAACAGCAACGCATCCGTGCTCGCACACACTTTCAAGCCACCGAGTAACCTCCGCCTCCTCGCTCCAGTGATACAACAGAAGCAACAACTCTTTCTAGACAAAAATCCATCAGGAACATGTATCTCGCTAGTCCGAGACCATGGGGGATAAACTACGGGGGAGAGAGATCCTTTATGAGGAGGTGTGAGTATGAGAGAGGGAGAGGGGTTTTATATAGGAGAAGGGGGCACCCCAAGGGGTGTGGCCGGCGACCAAGGAGGCTGCCCCACCCCTTCCTCCATTATGTGGGTGGATCTCCCACTCACAATTTGCCCCTTCATTTCTCCACTCAAAAACCCTCTCATATTCCCATTAAATTTCCACCAAATTTAATGTAATCTCTCTTTAAATAAAAATCCTTTTATTTATTTATTCAGAATTTTGTCAATTAAATTAATCAACAAACATTCACATAAAACCCTTGCTAGTATTCTATTTCACATGCAAAAACAATTTCAGCAATTTCACCCGAAACAATTCCGGTGTCTAGTGAAATAAATTTCTGCGCTTTGTAAATCTTTTCTTCTAGAAACTATTTGTTCCAAATGGTGTCGGTGCCTCTTAAGTGTGTGACCCTACGGTTCGCGAATAGTGCGGACATGATCGAGAACCCTCTCAGATCAATAATCAAAAGTGGGACCTGGAGATCCATACTGACTCCCACACATTTAACGATGACTTCTTGTGATCGTGAGAACCTTTTACGCTAGTAACTTAATCCCTTTGTCTCGCGATATATTACATGTCCGAGATTCGATCATCGGTATCTACATACCTAGTTTGATATTGTTACCAACATGTACTCTTTTCTTGTTCACGTGATATAACATTCTAGTGATCAAATCACTTGCTTGCAAGCTAACTAATGTGATATCATAGAGAGGGCCCAGAGTATATCTCTTCGTCATCGGGATGGACAAAATCCACTCTTGATCCATGAGACTCTACATAACACCTTCGTAGTACTGAACCCATCTTTATAGTCACCCTGTTACGGTGTGACATTTGATGTTATCAAGATACTCTTCTAGTGTTAGTGATTGACATGATCTCATGGTATAATGATTAGGATTACTTTGTATGATGTTATAGCAATATAAACATAATGACTTTGATCGCAATGCTATACTTAGGATGAATGTTCACCACATCATTCCAATAATGTTGTGACCTTGTTATTAACAATATCCAATGTCCATGATCAGGAAACCTTGATCATCTTATTAATAAACGAGCTAGTTTATAAGAGAGGCATAACTAGGAACTTTCTATTTGTTTATTAAACACACATGTATTAACGTTTTTGTATTAATACAATTATAGCATGCAAAATAAACATTTATCATAAACAAGGAATAATATAATAACCACTTTATTATTGCCTCTCGGGCATATTCCCTTCATGTTGGACATGCAAGTATGGTTCCAGGAGTACGCCGTAAGTCATCATCGACCCTACATAGTGTTCAAGTCCATCCAAAATGAAATATATGTGTTGATATGCGAGAATGAAGATTGTCCTTGGAAGGTTTGTGCAAGGAATAAGAAACCTGAAGGTTGGTGGAAGATAAGTAAGTATGAAGGCCCACACACATGTGGCAATGCCATCCTAGAGGGAAATAAGCACTGTCAACTGACATTTACCCTTATTGCACACTGGTGTGCCGATGCCATCAAAGCTACGCCTACCCTGCAAGCGGCCTCTTTGGTCCAATTTGTGAAACTCATATTTGACTATCATATCAAGTATGGAAAGGCTTGGAGGGCTAAGCAAATGTCTATCATATTTGTGATTGGGAGGAAGCATATGGAAGGTTACCCAGGTTGTTGGCGGCGATGGCACATCAAAACCCTAGAATGACGCACATTGTGCAGCCACATCCAATCGAGACTCGCACGGTCGAAGTTGTCAAGTACCGAGTGTTCAGCCGAGCATTTTGCTGCTTCCACCCTTGTGTTGAAGCATTCAAGCATTGACGTCCATTTCTTTGTGTGGATGGAACGTTCCTTACTGGGAAGTTTAGGGGGACCTTTCTTGTTGGATCTCTTGCGACGCAGACAACCGATTGGTCCCGCTTGCCTTTGCTCTTGTGGAAAAGGAGGACAACGTCAACTAGAACTGGTTCATGTAGTTGGTGAGGACTACGATTGTTGGCCCCGGAAGGGAAGTCCGTGTTATTTCTGACTGGAATCCGGCCATATTGAATGCCATGAGGGCACAAATACCTAGGCATACCCTTGTTAGGCACCGTTTGTGCATAAGGCATTTCGCGGATAATTTCTACCATGCTTGTCGTAATAGAGAAATGACCGAGTATCTCCATAGGCTTATCTTGGTGTTCGATCCGGTGGTATTTGAAGAGATGTTCAACGAGTTGTATGGCTTGACAAATGAGAAGGGGAAGGGTTTTCTTAGGGAGAATTTGATGAAGAAACACTTATTGGCTCAAGCTTTCGATGAGGATGGGGTTCGGTATGGTCACATGAAAAGTAACATGGCCGAGATATTCAATAACGTGCTAAAGGGTATCCGCACGCTACCGGTAACTGCCATCACATCCTTTACTTTGGACAAGTGCAAATAGTATTGGGTCACAAGGAGCGACAAAGTCAAGGTACTAGTGAATGTCGACAAAATATGGCCAATGACCATGTAAGAAGAACTTGGATACCAAGCTACGGAGTCTTATGACCAAACATGGACTTGTTTCGATAAGGAGGTCTGGAAGTATGAGGTTTAGGATGTAGGAGGTACCAACTCAGGTGGTCGCAAATATGTTGTTGTGTTTGCTCACTACTCTTGCACATGCCAGATGCCTTTACGGATCCATCTACCATGCTCTCATATAATAACGGCGTGTCGTGCTCAGGCCGTGGACTCATACAAGTCTGTCTCATGGTTCTACAATCTTGAATCGCTATATCACACATGGGCCGGTAGATTCGAGCCTTACCTAGACATGGCCCAATGGCCGAAGTATACCGAGCCGGTGTATTCACCATATAGCAAGCTAATGATCGACACAAAAGGGCGAAGAGAGACTAAACGGTTCAAGATGGACATGGACCAAGCTGAGGGAGGGACAACCTTCAAGCGACCACGTCCAAATGATGATTTTGTGGAGGACTCCATGAAGAACCGTTGTTTGGTATGCGGCGAAGAAGGTCACAAGAACACAAAAAAGCTAAGCTGTGAGGATCGGAAGAAAAAACTAGCCGCGTCCCTTCATCAAGCGGGCGTGGTAGAGGCCCTAAGAGGCCTCGAGAGACTAGACATATAAAAGGTTGTCGCCGTCGTCCAAAGGTGATAGTGAAATTAGCCGAGGCGTTACAAAGGGATACAAAGGTTATATTTTATGTTATATATGTTTGCATTTGTTTTAAACACATTATTCTTATTAGGTGTTCTCATTTATATGCTATAAATTATATTTCAATTATAATTGCATGTTTGTCAAACTCACTAAAATACCCTTGTCTTTGCAAGATGACAGCTCGGTACCATCTTCTTGAGGCAGAGTATGAGAAGAACCACCGAGGTCGCCTACTCTCGGAAGGCCAGGTACACACATATTGTCTAACATGATCATCACTAAATTAATTATTGTTTTTTATTATTGTTTATTACTTGCTTAACTAATTTACTTATTTAACTAATTTAGAGATACCAAAATATTGGCAGGCTCTACTACCCCTTCGCATACGTGGACACAAGATCAATACAAAGCAGATGTCTTACAATGAGAGGTATACACCATACTTACGAAGGGAAAATCTAATTGGCTTTATGACCGTAGTTGAGCACGGGACGCCGACCTACAACAGTGTCGCCCTTACAGTGCTAGTCGACAAATGGTACGTGCAGACACACACTTTCCACCTTCCATGTGGCGAGATGACTATAACTTTGCAAGGCATGGCGATGTTGACTGCCTTGCCTATATCAGGATGGGACGTGACTAGAAAGATAGAGGCAGACAGATTCAGGGACATGGTTGAAGAGCTGCTAGTAGTAAGGTCACCGAAGAAACAGGATGGGACGAAGGGGAGCAAGACATGTGGGCTGAGGTTGACTTGGAGAACCACTTTGGTCATCTTCCCCCTAAGGCCGGCGAGGAGACAGTATCATGGTATGCTCGAGCATACGTGATGTATGTGTTTGGGAAGGTGCTTTTTTCAGACTCCGGGGGTAGCGACGTGTCATGGATATATTTGCCTCTACTACATGACTGGGATGATGCTGGGAGATACATCTGGGCTTCAGCGGGGTTGGCTTACTTGTATCGGTAGCTTGATGAGGCTTGTAGGAGGAGCAATGATACATCAAACATGGGTGGTTGTGTTATGGTCTTACAGGTTGGCTTAATTTTCCCATCATAATTATTTTCGTAATCATTTAGCTTTGCATAACCTATTTGCTTCTTTTAAGGTTTGGAGATGGCTTAGATTTCCAATAGGATGACCCACCACCTACGCACCTAGCGATTGAGAACACCAGAATCAAGACCGTGCACACACCATTGTGTACTTCTATGAAGGTGTATCTACCAAGTAGGGCCCTTCCGATAATCTCTACCGGCAATACACCGAGGATTTTGACTCTTCGTAGTTCGACGCTTAAATAAGCCTTCGGCGCCAGATGTAACACCCCTGATCACTCTGTACCGACGGCTGTCATTTCTGGCAGCTTAATAGGATCTCTAGACTAACCCCACAGACCAACACTAGTCTTTTCTGCGCACTTTGTCCCCACTCATGCGCACTCGGTACCCACTTCCCGGTCGGTCACCCATCCTAGAATTTCTCGAGGCCAAGCACGCTTAAGCTTAGAGTTCTTTTCGAATGAGCTTTCGGAAAAGAAGTTGCAACTTGCTGGTATGGGTTTCCTATCAATTGAGACATGCGCCAGGGTCTCACATACACCTACACTTAGAAGATCGACGTCCTCGTCGATCAACCACAAGCCAGGAACGTCCCATCTTGGCACACGTCTGTGCGTCCAGTGCCGTCACATTGTCATGTCGTGTCCACTCTGGTCCACACGCGCCATGCTACACATGTCCGCCACTGACCCGCACACGCCCATCTAACCGCGAGGTGTCACTTATGGCAGCTCAATAGGATCTCTAGACTAACCCCATAGACCAACACTAGTCTTTTTTGCGCACTTTGTCCTCACTCGTGCGCACCCGGTACCCACTTCCCGGTCGGTCACCCATCCTATAATTTCTCTAGGCCAAGCACGCTTAACCTTAGAGTTCTTTTCGAATGAGCTTCCGGAAAAGAATTTGCAACTTGTTGGTATGGGTTTCCTATCAATCCTATTGAGCCATGTGCCAGGGTCTCACACTAGACCAGCCCCGTATAGGGTGTTTGAGCTCGAAATCAGGCCATGACATCGACACCATTTGGACTGGAACCGAATGGGGAAACTTCGGCTCCGTTTCAAAAGGCGCCGAAAAATAAGCCTTCTACGCCAGCCCAGCCCCAAATAGGGTGTTTGAGCTCAAAATCAGGCCCTGATGTCGGCGTCGTTTGGACTGGTGCCGAATGGGTAAACTTCGGGACCGTTTCTTGGCGCCTAAATAAGCCTTCGGCGCCACACCAGCCCCAAATAGGATGTTCGAGCTCAAAAGCATGCCTAGACGTTGGCGCCATTTAGACTAGCACCGAACAGGGAAACTTTGGCGCCTTTTCAAAAGGCATTGAACCTTCGGCGCCAGACCACCCCCATATAGGGTTTTTCATACATCAGCGAGATTTATGTTCATACCAATCAACCTTACCAATTCAATAAAAACAATAAACATCCTTATTCTTAGAGAATATCGATCTTTCATTATTGGAAAAATTGAGAATTATATTACAAGACCATACATATGAAGAAGATGATCTTAAAAATATATGGTTCGCCACCTAAACTGCAAAGCCGCGTCTTCAGCCTTTCAATCTCCATATGATTGTTGTAAATTAGAACTCTAGCTTCTATTGAGAACTCCTCATCTTCGTACTGAAAGTGGCCGCATCGGTATCCCTACCAATGAAAAATCATGATATTAATAGTGAATGTTCAACCCTAACTGACATGGGTATGACCAATCGGGTCCCTATGCTTAGTCACCCTAGGCGCATAAAAGCTTATGGCCCATGAAGGCCCAACGAAGTCTAAGAGGCACCCAGCGGAATAAAGACTTATCTTGACCGACAAGGAATATGCAGGAACTGACATAAAGTTTGTATTAAGAATATTAACTTGTAACCTCTTCGATTACGGATCCAGGACCCAGCCTCTCATATAAAGGCTGGGAGATCCGACGGAGAGGGCACCTTAGTTTTCCTTCAATTCTCCGCGAGCTAGACGCAACTAGCGAACATGTGAGTTTGTAACTGAGCTTTCTCAATACTCAGACTACATCGAATTCCTTGTTTGTATGATCAGTCGATGAAATCCCTAACGCTCTATTTTCCACGAAACCCTAAGTCCATAATAATGGGCATTGTCGAGGTCACCCCTCTTCACTAACAATTGGCCGTGTTAATTGCGTGTACCTCTGGTTTGGCACATATTGAGAATCGTATCCCTCCATTCTCAAACGACCAGTCATATTCAACCCTAACAATTGGTTGTGTTGGACAACGATAGCGCATAGCTGAAATCCTTGGGTAATGATGAGGATCATATGGATTGACCGAGCTACCTGGAAGAGCACGGTTTTATGGACATGGTGCTAGTAATTGTGATTTGAACGCAAGAGTGCATGACCACTTATAGTTGAAGGAAAGCAATGAATCATTGTTGTGATGAATTATTGCTACTACAACACTCACATGACTATGAATCATTGGATCATTGATCACTGAGTCACTAAGTTAGTGAATCATTAAACCATTGAAATTATTGAGAACCGAGTCAGTGAATCATTGAACCATTGAAATTATTAAGCATTGAGTACACTGCCTTCTGTACACCGAGTAATGGAAATTACACGCACTAAATCACTTAACACTGAAACTCTAAGCACTAAAACACTGATGAACATTGATCACTTAGCATGATAAAAGTAATTCATTATACTACACACATCTCACTTAGCAGGTGATTTGGACAACACACTACCGTTAGTAGTACTACACATGACAAGAGTGATAATGCAGTGTACAGTTGATGGTGACTACACATTGTTTACAAGTTTATTAGTTGCACTCAACGAAAAACAAACATATCCCATACAATGATTTAATTGTGTAGCTATATATACCACCTCTACACAATGTTTTCCGTCTCACCTACAACAACACACAATGGCATACATCCGACGAGTTTGGTGCGACTGCAACTTTGAAGCTAGGCTTTGCTATGAATGGAGGTTCCAAAATGCTGGTCAGAAGATATTGGGATTGTCCTGGAGCAGACGGTCAGGTATGTACTTACAACCATCATATATAAAAATATATAGCCTATGTATGCTATATTTAGTCATTGTAGAAATTTTTGATAGGGTAATGGTGTGTAGATTCTTACAGTGGTGTGATGACCCGTTTCCTGGTAAAGCACGGGTCCTCGTCATGGACCAACATGGCGAGATAGAAAATTTGAAGGCACGTATTTGGGCACTCGGTGGGGAGCCATAGTATTGTTTTAATTTAGCCCGTGTGTAAAATTTACTTATGTGCCTTACCGTTATGTTCCAAAATTATGTTTTCTACTTTGTTTACCGACACACTTGTAGCTTATTTATGAATCTTGTGATCGATAAATTAGCAGACTAATCTTTCTCTATACATCCCTTTATTACTTTTAACTCTCGGCCTTTGTGTTCGTCATTCCTCCATAAATAACACCCGAGTGGTTGTATGTCTTTGTATTCACTCTAATCAACCTATCTCTATATCTGTCAGCCAAATCCTCTCACGCACACACAAACACTCACACCACTCATGGTCGGTGCAGGATCCTCTTCAAGGAAAGGGGAGGAGATAGCTAATGAACTCGTAGGGCCTCGTAGTGGTACATCCTACCACCAGACATGCCACCGATGAAAGAACTAGACGATCATGTTCTATGGATCATCCAATGTGATTGCATGGTGGGATGCTACTACATAGCTGATGAAGACAAGATCAAGACTGGTGGGCTTGGCGGAAAATGGGGATTTATGGGCAGACACGCCTAGGGTCTTGTACCCTATTTCGTAAGAACTCTCTCCTTTCTCAAAAAAATTATTTTTGGTTGAATTATATGTTTACGCTAAAAAATTATATTATTCAATAGGCGGGATCCCGATGAGACAAGGATTTCTGGTTTGAATACCAAAGATAGTACGAAGTTTACTGGTATGGAGATAAATATGTGGAGAAAAAAGAGGCCAAGGAGCTAGAGGAGAAAAAAGGGAGAGCACAGATATCATAACCACAAATCGTTTCGAGGCATGGTGTAATAAAAATATGACCAACAAAAGAAACAATTAGGATGACTACGAAAATTGCTAGACACTCTCATTTCCTTCTAATTTAGTTTCCATTTCAAAAAGGTGCTCTTTTATCTTCGATTTAGATGGGGTCAATGGTTTCCATTCCTTGAGCACCAGCAGTAGCAACAAATAAATTGTACTGTCTAGCAATTTATCATCATTTCTGGGCTTGCAATGTACTTATCATATAATTATAAAACAATATGAGCTACAAATATTTCATCAACTGCATCATCTCAAGTACTCATTACAAACATAATAAAAATGGTGCCAAATTAGAGCATCATGGAGACCCTCTTACAACCAAGCCTAATACATGATGATATCAGAATATTCTCAATAGTTCCACAGCTTCCACTTCGTGTTTTCCTTATCCAACCACGCCTTGCTACCATCAAAGTCTTTCCTTCTACTGTCTTCCCTTTGTTCTTCTTTCTTCCTTGCCTCTTCTTCTTTCTTCCTTTTAGCTTCTAACTCCTATTTCCTTGAGTGTTCCTTCCATGCTTCTGCAATCCCTTGCAACTCCAAGTTTATTTCATTGTTATGCTTCTTTTTCTCCTCATCGAAAACCCTCCAAGACTCCTCCAAAGTGTCGGGCCCGTAAAGTGGACACTGATGAGTGCGTGAACACTTCGTTGGGAGACCCCAAGAGGAAGGTATGATGAGCACAGCAGCAAGTTTTACCTAAGTAAGAAACCGAGGTTATCGAACCAGTAGGAGGAAGGAAACGACTCAAAGGTGTTGCTAGCAACTTGGATACCTACACAACACAAACTCAAGACTTTGCCCCAACGAACAATGAGGTTGTCAATCTCACCGGTTTGCTGTAACAAAGGATTAACTGTATGGTGTGGAAAGTAATGGTGGTTTGCAACAAGTAAATAGTAATAGTGGAAGATGTATCAATGATACAGATTGGACCGGGGTCCATAGTTCACTAGAGGTGTTCTCCTTAGATAAACAAACATGGCATGCTAGGTAAACAAATTACAGCAGGGCAATTGACAGGACTGAGCAAGGCATAACAATGCAATACTAGACAATCATGATCCTATGAGATTCGATTGGGCAATACAACAAGATACATAGACATCCATCCAACTGCATCTATGAATAGAAGTCCACCTTTGGGTTATCATCCGAAACCCCTCCAGTATTAAGTTGCAAGCAACAAACAACTGCTTTAAGCAAAGTGTGTAAGGTAAACAATCCAATTTTTCCATGAACAAGAGACCGTTGTTTTCTCCCTAGTGGAAACAACACATCTACAACCTTAGAGATTTCTGTCACTTACCTTAGATTAAATAGAGGCATGAACCCACTATCGAGCATAAATCTCCCCTCTTGGAGTCACTAGCAACTACTGGGCCAAGATAGCTACTAACAACGGAGAGCATGCAAGATCATAAACAACACAGACATGATAGAATCAATAAGACGAAACCATTAATCAATATGACATAGTAATCTCAATATCCATTGAATCCCCGCAAACACAACATGCATGATTACAAATAGATGAGATCGTGATCATGAACGGAGCTCACAAGATCTAAACATAAAAGCACAAAGGAGGAGATACAACCATCTAGCTACTACATGGACCTGTAGTCCAAGGTGGAACTACTCACACTTCATACCGGAGGCTGGCATGATGAAGAAGAAGGCCTCCGGGATGATCTCCCCTCCGATAGGGTGCCGGGAAGAGCTTTAGATCCCCTGATCTAGGGACGATGGTGGCGGCGGCTATAGACGGTTTCGTGGAATATTGATCGGGTCCTTAGGGTTTAGGCATCGGGGGCTTCTTATAGGCGAAGAGGGAGGCCGAGGGGGTTCCCGAGGTGGCTGCACCCCCCATAGGCGCGGGCCAGGCCTGGCCGTGCGGCCAGGGGGTGTGGCCCCCTCGAGGCCCTCATCTGTCTCATCTTCTGGCTTCGTGTTCCCCATGGTAAAATATTGACTTTGGCTTTTGTCCCATCCAATTCCGATAATATTGATTTTCTGCCTTTCTAGAACCAAAAATAGAAGAAAACATGTAGCTGGCACTGTGGCATCTTGTTAATAGGTTAATACCATAAAACATATAAAAACACCTCAAAGTGTAGACAAAGCAAAGCAAAGTAGATACTAAACAAGCATGGAACATCAAAAATTATAGATACGTTTCCGACGTATCAAGCATTCCCAAGCTTAACTCCTGCTCGTCCTCGAGTAGGTAAGTGATAAAAAAGAATAATTTTTGAGGTGACATGCACCATCAAAATCAAGATCAAACCATTTGCAAGAATTGAAAGCTGGGATCAAAGGACTCTAAACATGAGCATGAAAGAAGGAGTTCTAACAGTAAGACAAAGTTACTATGCATGCAACATGAAATGCTACAAACAAAGATCATGAATAACATGCATTGAAAAATGTTTGTTTGTTTCACATACAAAAAACATAGCATAGTGGCAATCAGCTTGTCCCTCATGGAGTAGCAAATAGAAGCATAGAACACCTTCAAAGTTCATAAGAGTGACTAGATACAAATAGCACAAGAACAAGTAATATCAACAATATGAATAAATCAGTAAGTTTTGGGACAATGCACATAGAACTAAGAATTGCAACTATGCTCTCTTAACTGGTGCCTAAAGGTAGAAGGTGGAGAATCAATATAATGGTGGAAGAACGACCCTTCATAAAGGGAAGCAGGGATTTCAAGTTTCAAAAAGAGCTTCCAAAAATTATGGTACTTGTTAGCTTTCAGCTCTCATTGCCCCTATCATAAGCATCTTGAAGTGATTAAGGTTAAAGTGAACAAACTATGGAGTATATGCTTGGCAAAGTATAAGTTGGCAATGTCATGTCCCTTGAATATGAGGACCGCTCCTCATGCTACTCAACTTTAGTCACCTGTAATTTCTTGTCATAGTAAGTACATGTGTATCATAGAGAACCACCAACGGGGTACCTCTTGCACATGGTACAGGAGCTATCCCATAACCAAAATAACAAGGCAAGTAGACAATGAGCATCTCAACAATCTTCTTATTTACCATTGGAATATGGTGCTTTTTTCTCTCTTTCCTCTTTTCAATACGTCTCTCTTTTTATAAGAAGAATTCTTCATAGATGTCGCTATGGTGATGCTGCAAGTTTCCACCATGATTAGGCGTGGCTTAGGCTAGCAGCCCAGGCGTTTCTCTAACACACATACATAACTCCATGGACTTACAAGCTCCCCTTTTATTTCACACCGACGACATCCATAGACAAAAGAGCATGATATCAACTATGTACAATGTACAAGTGCAATGTTGAAAGCGTTCCCCATGACAACATGGTTCTACTAATTCCAACGTATAAGTGTAAGCATATACAACATAGATGACACAATGGTTCAAGTTTATTAGGGGCAAGAAATATAAAGTGTGCCATCAAGTTTGTGAGAGCTTTAATCACTAAGTTTTCACATAACAAAATACTTTTTAATTGGAAGATAGATGAAAACAAGAATATACTTGGAATGATGTAACACACCATGCATAGGAATTTATAGTGTACACTTTGGAATAACTAGGTTTTTTGGGAGTCGGAAGCATGAGTAGAGCTTACTCATACAAGTGGAGGCTAGCAAAAGACTAGGAGCGACCAACTAAGAGAGCAATAATGGCCATAATCATGCAGAGCAACAAAACATTACTAATCAAAACATAGAGTGGTACTACAATTCAAGGACTAAATGATCATAGAGGCTATGATGACTTTTCATAGTCATAACATGGTGTGAGCATGTGCCAAGTCAACCCAAACAAAGCATCAAAGGAGAATACCACAATACTATGCTTTTGTATGCTAAAACAATGCATGATTCTTTCAAGGCATACTAAGCAATACCAATTGTTTGCAACAAGTCATGCTACAGCAATAATCACTAAGCATAAGTTCAAAACAACATCTAGCATGACATGCTAAAGTCCAACTCACAATCAAAGCAAGCTCCTCTTGCACTATTCAAGCAAGAACTTTCTACTCCTTTCCAACACCAATCAATTTATTTGAAACAACACAGCAAGAACGAGGGTCCAAACTACTTTATTCAAGCAATCTAAACAAACTAAGAAAAACCAAACAAAAACTAAGACGTTCCAAGAACAACACAACAGTGCATGAAACAATAAAAACAAAGTGTCTAGAAAGACCTGAGCTTTTTATTGATGAAGAAGGGGATGCCTTGGGCATCCCCAATCTTTGATGATTGTATCTCTCGAATATTTCTTGGGGTGGCATCCCCAAGCTTTAGCTTTTGTCTATTCTTCATGTCATTACTTTATTCTCTCTCTACACCTGAAATTTTTCCTTTATACAAAACTTCACACAATCTTCATTAGCAACATTATTGTATTCAAAAGATAATAGACCCTTGGGTTTAGCTTTAGAACATAAAAACTTTCACTAAGAACACAAGATACTGTAGCAATTCCCTCAAAAAGCTCAATTTCCCAAAAAGGAATCAATAAGAAGCAAATACAAATAATGGCAGAAATCTGTCAAAACAGACCAGCAGGTAGAAACCGATTTTTTCGAAGACCTTGTGTTGCTCAAATAAAAAAGTGATAAACTAACGAAAGTTAGCTAACATACTGGGGGATTTATTAGTAAAATATCAGCTCAATCCGATTTATAGAGATTACTCATGAATTTTTACGCTGGATCATAAAAATCTGTTTCGGGACAGCAACTCTCCAAATCTTACTCCCCTCTCATTAGAGGTCATTCTTCGCACAAAAAGAAAATAAAAAGAACAAGGATATCTCATTACTGAAGTAATAACTTCCAAGACTCAAGAAAACTCTTGGGTTATCTCTCAACAAGTACTTTTCTTTAACACCTTTAAGTTAGGCAAAAGAAGCAAGGATCAAGTGTTTTCAAATGAAGAATTAAAATAAATACTTGCAATATCTTCAACTAGGAAAGGTATCTCATCCAAATGAGTTTTGGAGGATCCCTTCTCATCTCTCCTTGGTTCACTACTTTCATCAAAAGGATTTTCATGAACAATCCAATCAAAATTCTTTTCTAAGGCTTCATGCACTCCAACAAGTTTAAAGTGTATGGGTATCTTAATTTCCTCTCTAGGTTTGGTTTTATATAAAGTACCCACAACATCTACACATGAGTCTAGCATTTTAAAGCATGTAAACACCCTTTTGGCTTCCTTAGCAACATCATTGAACTGTTTTAGTAAAGTTTCTAGGATAAAATCTCTCTTTTCAGGATCCTTTTCTTCTTTTAGTTTAAGGAACAAGATTTGCATCATGGGGTTAAGGTTAACAAACCTAGCCTCCAACATATGAACTAAATAAGCTGCAACAATTTCATAATTAGGAGCAAGTTCTGCTATAGATCTATCCTCAATATCCTCATGTTTGCTAACATGATTAAAGAATTCCTCAATATTTTATTTCCCAATTATGGAGCCTCTACCTATTGAAAGGTCTTTCAGGGTGAACTTGGGGATCAACATGGTGAGCTAGAGCAAGGTGACAACTAGAGTAGGAACTAATTTTTTTGTGTTTTTGATAAGAGAAAGCAAACCAAACTAAACTTTTTTTTGGAGTTTTTGATAAAAAGAGGCAAACAAAACCAAGCAAAAGAAACTAAGCAAAACAAAAACAAAGTAAAGAGAAAGGTTGAGAAGGACTCCCCTTGTGAAGACGCCCTTAGCCTCCCCGGCAACGACGCTAGAAAAAGGCTTGATGAGTGCGTGAACACTTCGTTGGAAGACCCCAAGAGGAGGGTATGGTGAGAACAGCAGCAAGTTTTCCCTCAGTAAGAAACCGAGGTTATCAAACCAGTAGGAGGAAGGAACCGAATCAAAGGTGTTGCTAGCAGCTTGGAGACCTACACAACAAAAACTCAAGACTTTGCCCCAACAAACAGTGAGGTTGTCAATCTCACCGGTTTGCTGTAACAAAGGATTAACTGTATGGTGTGGAAAGTAATGGTGGTTTGCAGCAAGTAAACATTAACAGTGGAAGATGTATCAATGGTAAAGATTGGACCGGGGTCCATAGTTCACTAGAGGTGTTCTCCTTAGATAAACAAACATGGCATGCTGGATAAACAAATTGCAGCAGGGCAATTGACAGGACTGAGTGTAACATCCCAAAAATACTAAACTTGGATCATCAAACTCTAATCATAAAATTTAGGGTTAACAAAACTTTGCTAAATAAAAATATGAATGCATGCATGTGAGTATGCATTTCATTTTGAATCCTTTTGAACCAACTTGTTTGTGTGTTCCTTTGCTTGTAAATGGATGCTTAGGTGAGATAAACATCATCTAAACAATTGCCAAACTTTTGTCAAAGACAAGTAAATCAAAACAAATAAAATAAGGGAATGGTCATTTTGACCAATTTAACTCCCATGCCTACTTTGGCTGTCTCAAACTTTCAGATCTTAACAGAAACTTTTCTGGATCTTTGCACCCCTTGATTGTAATCATAACAAAGTATCAAGGCCCACTTTGTGATCATCCAGAAACATTCAAATGCATAGTTTAAAGGACAGTTCAAAATTGAATCTTTATCATATGGGAAGATCCCACTTTTTCAAAAACCACTCAAACAAGCTCAACTTTCAAAACCCAAGCATCTGCAGACTCACCAGCACCAACCTAGCACACCCACCAAAAATCTTTTCAAAATTCAAAACTTGAATTCTTGCGGCCATTTCATCAAACACATTGCAGACACAAATCATCAAAATCTTAAACACTATTGTGAGCAGTGATTGAAGCCTAACTTGTTCCCTCTCTAGCTCACAACCATCTCAGTAGATCACCTAGCAAGTTAAACCAAGCACTAGACTCACTGTAAGCTGGGCAAGGACATCAATGGTGAACAGCCGAAGCTCACCATGCCACCCCAGTGGACACAGTAAGCTAGAAGGAGATTTAGCCGTGCCAACCTTGTCTTGGAGGCAGCCCACCGTCCACCGCCACTCCCTGTCCCAGCCGCGAGCGTTGCCAGACCCTGGACCACACGCATGAACCGCGCCCAACTCGCCAGCAACCATGCCGAGCATGCGCTAGAGCTCCACACTCGACCGACGCCCACAGACCGCGAGCCGCCCTCGCCGCGTGCATACATGATCGCCACTGACCCAGGAGACCGCCATACATCACCGTTCACCGCCCCATGATGCACAACCACCGCTCACCGTCGAAGACGCCGCCTCTGTCGCGCAGAGCGTCGCGCGTTCCAGACCAAACCGCACCGCCCCTACATGCGCATTAAAGCCGTAGAGCATCGCCAGGAGACCACCAAGCGATCGCCACCGCTGGCCATGCCTCTAGCCGCCCGTAGCCATGTCGCCACCGTCGCCTGCCCATCCCATTCGGTCTCATCGTCGCGACTATAAATAGAGGCCACCCCCAGCCGAATTGAGCACACCATCTCACTCCCCTCTCCTCACTGATCGTGCCACCCTGTTCCCGGAGCAAGACGAGCAGCACTTCACCGGAATTTCACCGGAGTCTGCCGCTGCTGGAGAAGAAGGGGGCCAGCGATTGGAGCCGCCCCAGGAGAAGCTGTCGGTATCAGGAGGTTCGTCGTCGTCGACTTCGTCGTTCGCCCGCCTCGCCGACCCTCGCCTGAACCCCGGTGAGCCCCCAACGACCCCCACCTTTCGCGCTAGGTTTCTGTGTTGCCGGCGTTGCCCAACGTCGACGATGACCCTCAGCTGTTGGATTAGAACCAGATCGAACGCCCCACATCGCCCCATACCGCTTCGCAACCCCTCGTCTCACTGACGCATGGGGACAGCCACTTAACCAGCCCGCGTAAGCCCTGTGCTTAGCAGGCCGGCCCAGTATCGCTTCCCGCGCAGCCTAGTCATTTGAAATTAACCTTTTCCATTTTATTTCAAACACACTTCTGCACCTAGATTCAAAAATCAACCCAGATCGATTCAGTGAACCAAATTGAATGAAACCAATTTTGTTAGAAAGTTCTAGGAATGCTGAATCCAAGCCCGTTGGATTCAAGTCATTTGAATCTGTAGATCATCCTTGGTAAAAATAACAAGGCAGAAGCTTTTCTGCATTCAAACATTTTTCAAATTAAAACCATAATAGCTTTTGAGTTGATTCCAACTCTCAAAAATCACATTTAGCCATACCTTTTAGAATATATAAAAATATATAGGTTTACTTACAGAAATAATGTTCAAGTAATAAAAGAATGCTACATAGGCATTTCTAGTCACTTTATTTAATTAAAAATAAAAGGGTAAAACCTTATTAAATTGTGACACCACTCTAAATCACATTCCCATGGACTAAAATATGTGGTGATGACATGTGTCAACATGATCCCATGTTTGGTTTGGAGAATATTAAATCTTAAGTAGTTTTTCAATGAGTAGAAATTACTTTTCTAAAAATAAAAGGAATTAAACCAAGCTTTAATCTTGTAATGTTAGTGATGATGCTAGATCATCTATAGGACCCTTTGCTGTGATGATTGCAAGTAGTTAAGTATTGTTTGGTGATTGTCTACATCGTATTTATTTATAGAGGCTAGTACCGACCAAGGATACGAGGAGGAAGGAGGATTCTACGAAGAAGAAGCCGAGGAGAACTTTAACCACTGCTCTGCACAAGGCAAGCCAATAATTGCAAGCTATTAACTTAGCAAGTTTATACTGATATTGATGCAATCCTAATGCTACTAGTTGAATGTGCAAGCTAACACTTGCAATTTAGCAAGCTTATACTGATACTTTGCAAGCCAATACTTGCCTGTCACCATGCCAACTATATGCCTTAAACATAGATGATCCTACCCACTTGATAAACCAATCCTAGTTTTTACTTACAAGCTTATCACTTTATTTTTTTATCAAAGCTATTACCTAGAGTTTACTTCAGTGAATTGTAGATACTAGACAGATATTTGAAGGTTGCATAAAGAGCATAAAATTTGGCCTAAGCTAGATAATCCTAATTTCATCCTAAGACATGAGATTGAACTTAGTTGAAACTCCACTTGTTTACCACCCCTCATTAGTACTTACCCCCACTTGTAGATGCTAGTACTAAGCATAAAACTTGATCAACTTTAGATGGGAATACTTGGTGGAAAAATGGTTATGAAAACCTTGGAATGATGGATCATTCTATTGAAATGTTTTGGACATGTGTTTCCGAACACCAGATGATTTATGGTGATGAAAATGTTGAGGCATGAGCCTTAGCCCTTTATAAAACTGATGGTTGTCTGGATGCGATACCATTCCAATTTTATCTTACAACCACAATACCCGAGAATTGGGTAGGGCTTGACCGGAAACTTATATACCTTAGTATTAGTTCCCTCATGGCCAAGGTCTGAGCTGAGGCTACCATGTGAAGATTGTCCACCTGTGCAGTACCCAAGATGACAGTTGGTCATGGTTGGGAGGCCAAACTCACAGGAGAGATGCTTATACTAGGGCGTGTAATTGAAAGGTTAGGATTGATTATCCGCATACTGAGTATGGTAAATTCAGGATTTGTTCCTGATGGATGTATCGAATGTTGTGGTGAAAGTGTACAATCTCTGCAGAGTGTCAAACTATTCGAATAGCCGCGTCCGCGATTATGGATAGTTGGAGTGTCCATACTGTTCCCCCGTCAGACTTTTCAAAATGATTTGTGAAAGGAAGTGAGACTTTGACTTGACCACAACAGAGTTGTGACATGAGATACAAGTTCCCACCTAGGTGTTATAAAGCTTCAACTAGCATTCGTTGCTTCTAAACTTAGTAGATGTAAATCTGGCTTCTTGCAAAACAACCCTAGAGCCTAGTGTCCTATTATCAAAAACCCCTTCCACTTGTTAGTATTAGTTTGCGAGTACTTAAAGAGTACTCATGGCTTTGTCCCTGGCTATTCCCGTGGCCATACTATGAAGAGGAGTACCTGGAGGATGGACCCCAGGAAGGTTATGACAACTAGGATCATCTGCCATCGTCAGCATTGCCTGTGACCCCGAAGATGGAGCTTTGCCTACGCTACCGTTATTATTACGTATTTCGCTGCTTGAAGTTGTATTAAGAACTGGATCATGAGATCCCTATTTGTGTAAGATCTTATGTATGGTTTGTAATGGATGATGTACTGTGGTATCCAATTCTGTTATGTCTCGCAAAAATGGTAATCCTGGGATTGCGATGTATGGCATAACAGGCATCTGGGATTAAAAATCCGGGTGTTGACAAGTTGGTATCAGAGCCATCCTGACCATAGGAGACCCTAGTTAGACTGAACGTTTGAATCAAAAACTTAGTTTCAGAACCAAAGAAAACAAATATTTACAAAAACTTATTCTCATTCTTATCCCTTTGATTCTTTCATGAAAATTCATGTTCCTCAAAAACTCTTGCAAAATACATAAAATTTTGACACACTTGATCACTCTACTAACGTACTTATCCTATATTCTTATAGATGGACGTGAAGTACAACAAGTATTTTCAATTGGGAAATGGAGGAGACCTTATCTTTGAGAGGGATTTAGACCAGCTTTCGGAACTTCTGGAGCGTCCGCACCCCGAGTTCTTCGGAGCTCATCTCAATGATCAAGGAGGAGAAGATCTGTAGTGGCTGATTGTTGCAAGTCTCCGAGGAAAGATTGAACCTCCCACTGCTGAGGGAATTCAGTTTACCTTAAGAGAGAACAACTGGCTCGATGGACTTGCCAGGGCCATGCGGGAAGCTCTTTCCCGTCTGTGTGGGCAGAGCATCAATCAGATCAAGGGAACCCGCTTTGAGTTTTGCCCAAGGCATGATGCAAATGGACAACCACTGGAAGCCCCATACCACCCTGAGCTGAAGACTCAATTGGACCACCTTAGCTTCATGATGTACGATCGTCAGCAGGAGTTGGATAACTGCCGTGACTACTCCAACCACAAGTCTGCCATCATCAAGACGAAGGACCAAACCATAGCCATGCTGGCAAAGGATCGCAAGTCTCGCCGCCGTCAGCTCGACAAGAAGGAGCGCTTATTGCCCGCCTTCTCCACCATATCTCATCTTTGGAGGAGACCATCCACGAGAGAGACATGCAGTTGGAGGAAAGGGAGAATGCCGGAGAGGATCTTCGTGGAGACCCCTACTCCTATCTCAGCGATGACGATGATTTTCTGGAGGATCAGGCTATGGACTTCTTCACCGATGAGGATGATTTCACCTTCATCGATGATGATGAGGATGATGAAGCCACAGATTCCAAGGAGTAGTACCACTTGAGCACTAGTGTAGTGAGTAGTATTCGGTCCCACTGTATCGTAGTTTTCAGAATGGTTCTTAAAACCATCTGTTTTTCTTTGTTGTGGTGTGTGTTGTACCGTGTGCTATGAATGAATGAATGAAAAGCAAGTTACTAGAAAATCTGAGTCAAACTTTGAAAACTTTTCAAAATCCCAGAACCTTAGAAATTTCCCTCTTTTCTCATGATCTATCTCAATCTTCAGATGCCACACGGAGGAAATGGTTCATCCCCGGACCCGATGTTGCAGATCCTGCAAATGTTGACCTCTGACTGCAAAGCTGAAAGAGCGAAACGTCAAGCCAACCTAGCCACCCTGCAATAGATAGCTCAGCTAGCCCACAACAACCAAGGCCACGGAAATCAGGACAACCATGGATCTAAGCTTAAGAATTTCCAGAATACCGACCCACCTGTTTTCACTAAGTTAGAAGAACCCTTAGACGCCGATGATTGGCTGCAGACCATGGAAAATAACCTAGAAGTCGCTGGAGTGGAAGCCAACGAGAAATTTCTGTTCGCCACCCACTATCTAGACGGAGATGCCAGGGCATGGTGGAACAGTGTTCGCGCAATGACCGGAGGCCAGATGATGACCTGGGAGGAAATTAAGGTCAAGTTTAGCAGAACCCATTTGCCACTGGGTTTGATCAAGAGGATGAGAGACGAGTTCAGAGAACTGAAGCAAGGAAGGATGACCGTAGTGGAATACCATGACAAATTTTTGTCATTAGATAGGTATGCCCCGGATGAGATCGACACCGAAGCCAAGAAGAAAGAAAGATTCCTGAATGGTCTGCATGATGAGATGCAGACAGTGTTAGTCAATATCCCCTTTGTTGATATTGAAGCCCTTTTCGACTCTGCCATCCAGATGGAAGGAAAGATCAACCAAGCCAATGATAATTTCAAGCGTCGCATGATGCATCAGCCAGGAACCCATCAGACCCCAAAGTATCGCCCTAACCCATCTCCAGGATTTGCCCCAAGAACCAATAGACCCCCGATGAAGCGTCCGACCTATCCCAACCGTGGAAACCCTAGGCCCGGAGGAAATCACAACAACCCCGGCAACTCTAGCAATTTCAACTGTGCCCCACCCAAGTTCAACACCAACAATGCTGCCACCAACACCAACACTGCCCCGAGGACTGGAAGCAATGCTGTGCCGGTAGCAGCAAAGGACAAGTCGCAAGTGACTTGTTATGACTGTGGAAATAAGGGTCACTACTCCAACGAGTGCCCCAACAAGAATAATGTCGCAGCACCCAATGCCAATGCCTCAGATCAGCAGCGGCGTCGTGTTCAGCCCGGAAGAAGGTTTGCCCCAGGGAATTCGCTCAACCGCAATGGCCATCTTTTTCTCATGCATGCTGAAGAAGCTCAGGAAGCGCCAGACGTCGTGCTGGGTATGTTTTCTGTTAATTCAGTACTTGCACGAGTGTTGTTTGATTCTGGTGCATCGCACTCATTTGTCACCGAAGAATTTGCATGCACTAGTAAAATTCAACCAACCAAACTGAAGCATGTTATGATTGTTCAAATTCCCGGATCAACCACCAAGGCTAGGCAAATTTGCAAATCCGTCCCTATCCGAATCCATGGCATAGATTTTTATGCTAATCTGATAGTACTCGGAACTAAAGGTTTGGAAGTAGTACTAGGAATGGATTGGATGTCCAAACATAAAGGATTGATTGACTGTGCCAAGAAAGCCATAACCATGACTAGTACAGCCGGAATATCAGTCGAGCATATATCTGAAACCTTACCTCGTCAATTCAAGTGCAACAAGAGTATATCCCAACCTACCATTGACCAAGTCCGGATAGTCTGTGAATACCCCAATGTATTTCTAGATGTTTTGCCCGGTATGCCCCCAGATCGGGATATCGAGTTTATCATTGAACTAATCCCCGGAACTGGACCCCTAACCCAGAGACCATATAGTATGAACCCGTCTGAGCTAGCAGAACTGAAGTAGCAATTGGATGCCATGTTGGAAATTGGATTGATTCAACCAAGTGCGCCACCATGGAGATCACCTATCTTGTTTGTCGATAAGAAATATGGAGGTAACCGTTTGTGTACGGATTATCGGAAGTTGAATGATGTCACCATCAAGAACAAATACACCTTGCCCAATATAGAAGATTTGTTTGATCAGTTGACCGGTGCCAAAGTGTTTTCTAAGATTGATCTTAGAACTGGGTATCATCAACTCAAAATTCGTGCAGATGATATTCCAAAGACTGCCTTCACCACCAGATATGGATTGTACGAGTATACAGTCATGTATTTTGGATTAACCAATGCCCCCGCTTATTTCATGAATCTCATGAATAAGATTTTTATGGACTTCCTGGATAAGTTTGTCGTTGTTTTCATCGATGACATTCTGATTTATTCCAAATCAGAAGAAGAACATGAGCTACACCTAAGGACCATTCTTGGAACCCTTAGAGAGCATCAGCTATATGCAAAGTTTAGCAAATGTGAATTTTGGTTACAGGAGGTAGGATTCCTGGTCACATTGTATCAGCCGGAGGAATTGCCGTTGACCCTGCAAAAGTAGAAGATGTCGAAGATTGGCAAGCCCCAACCACTCAAACCCAAGTTCGTGCATTTCTCGGATTGGCGGGATATTACCGCAAGTTCGTAGAAGGATTCTAGAGTATCGCCAGACCCATGACCCAATTGCTGAAGAAGGAAAAGAAGTTTGAATGGACCGACAAATGTGAAGCGAGTTTTCAAGAACTCAAGAGGAGATTGATTTCAGCCCCAATCTTGATCATGCCGGATATCACGAAGCCCTTCGATGTATATTGTGATGCATCCAAGATCGGTCTCGGATGTGTGCTAATGCAAGAAGGCAAAGTTATTTCTTATCTATCTCAACAACTGAAGCAACATGAGCAAAATTACCCAACCCATGACCTCGAACTCGCAGCCGTAGTTCTAGCCCTGAAGACATGGAGACATTACCTGATGTGAAATCGTTGTGAGATCTATACGGATCACAAGAGTCTAAAGTATATATTCACTCAGAAGGAGCTGAATATGAGACAGAGAAGATGGATTGAGCTAATCAAGGATTATGATCTGGACATTGACTATCACCCCGGTAAAGCCAATGTGGTAGCCGATGCCCTTAGCAGATTGCCGTTCCGCTTGAACTCCATGATTTTAAAGGAGCAACCAAGCTTGCACAAAGAAATGAAAGATTTTCGAATGGAATTAGTGAGTAAAGGATTTTTGGCTAGCATAGAACTCCAGCCCACTTTGATCAGTCAGATTAAAGAGGCGCAGAAGGGAAATGCTAGTATCGACGGAATCAACCGTCGTATCGGTACAGGCAAAGTACCCGGATTCACCAAAGACAAAGAAAGAGTTCTGTGGTACAAAGGACGCCTTTGTGTACCAGCAGATTCTAAGTTGAAAGAAGTTATTTTGAAGGAGGCTCATGATACTCTTTATTCTATCCATCCCGGAGGAACTAAGATGTATCAAGATTTGAAAGAGCAATTTTGGTGGCATAAGATGAAGAGAGAAATCGGAAGCTATATCGCCAAGTGTGATATATGTCAGCGAGTCAAGGCAGGACATCAAAGACCCGCTGGATTGTTGCAACCCTTGCAGATTCCGGAATGGAAATGGGATTCCGTTGGAATGGACTTTATCACTGGACTGCCTACTTCTAGTAGGAGAAATGACTCTATCTGGGTCATAGTGGACCGATTGTCCAAAGTCGCCCATTTCTTGCCCGTCAAGACCACATATCAGAGTTCGAAACTAGCAGAGTTGTACATCGCTAAAATAGTTAGTTTGCATGGAGTCCCCAAGAACATCGTATCGGATCGAGGAACTCAGTTTACCTCGAGATTCTGGAAGAAAGTTCAAGAAGGTTTAGGAACCCGCCTAGATTTCAGCACCGTGTATCACCCTCAGACCGATGGACAAACGGAGCGAGTAAACCAAATACTCGAAGATATGCTGAGAGCATGTGTGCTAGAATATGGATCCAAGTGGGAAGACTGTCTGCCGTTTGTAGAATTTTCATACAACAACAGTTATCAAGCTAGTTTGCAAATGTCCCCATTTGAATTTATGTACGGAAGGAAGTGTCGCACCCCTTTGAACTGGTCGGAAGTAGGAGAGAGTCAGATTTTCAGACCCGACATCCTACGAGAAGCAGAAGAGAAGGTTCACAAGATTCGTGAGCACCTCAAGACCGCCCAGTCCAGACAGAAGAGTTACGCTGACAAGAGACGTCGAGACCTCGCTTTCAACATAGGAGATTTTGTGTATCTGAAGGTGTCGCCATTGAAGGGAATGCAACGTTTCCAACTCAAAGGAAAGTTAGCCCCCAGATATATAGGACCTTTCAAGATTCTGAACCGTCGAGGAGAAGTGTCGTATCAATTGGAACTACCCGAAGAGATGTCAGTTGTGCACAATGTGTTCCATATCTCATTACTTCGCAAGTGTCTCAAAGTCCCAGAGAAGACCGAAGTGTTCAAAAACATCGATCACCGGACCATAGAAATCAACGATGACCTGACCTATCCCGAAGTACCCATCCGTATTTTGGAAGAAGCTTTCAGAACTACCCAAACCCGAAGCATCAAGTTTCTCAAGATTCAGTGGAGCAACCACACAGAAGAGGAAGCTACCTGGGAGCGCGAAGATCACATCAGGACGGAGTTTCTCGATCTCTTCAAATCCTAGGTAATCTTTTTCGTCCTTTTTCAAATCTCGGGACGAGATTTTGTTTAAGGGGGGAAGGTTTGTAACATCCCAAAAATACTAAACTTGGATCATCAAACTCTAATCATCAAATTTAGGGTTAACAAAAACTTTGCTAAATAAAAATATGAATGCATGCATGTGAGTATGCATTTCATTTTGAATCCTTTTGAACCAACTTGTTTGTGTGTTCCTTTGCTTGTAAATGGATGCTTAGGTGACATAAACATGATCTAAACAATTCCCAAACTTTTCTCAAAGACAAGTAAATCAAAACAAATAAAATAAGGGAATGGTCATTTTGACCAATTTAACTCCCATGCCTACTTTGGCTGTCTCAAACTTTCAGAACTTAACAGAAACTTTTCTGGATCTTTGCACCCCTTGATTGTAATCATAACAAAGTATCAAGGCCCACTTTGTGATCATCCAGAAACATTCAAATGCATAGTTTAAAGGATAGTTCAAAATTGAATCTTTATCATATGGGAAGATCCCACTTTTTCAAAAACCACTCAAACAAGCTCAACTTTCAAAACCCAAGCATCTGCAGACTCGCCAGCACCAACCTAGCACACCCACCAAAAATCTTTTCAAAATTCAAAACTTGAATTCTTGCGGCCATTTCATCAAACATATTGCAGACACAAATCATCAAAATCTTAAACACCATTGTGAGCAGTGATTGAAGCCTAACTTGTTCCCTCTCTACCTCACAACCATCTCAGTAGATCACCTAGCAAGTTAAACCAAGCACTAGACTCACTGTAATCTGGGCAAGGACATCAATGGTGAACAGCCAAAGCTCACCATGCCACCCCAGTGGAGACAGCAAGCTAGAAGGAGATTTAGCCGTGCCAACCTTGTCTGGGAGGCAGCCCACCGTCCACCGCCACTCCCTGTCCCAGCCGCGAGCGTTGCCAGACCCTGGACCACACCCATGAACCGCGCCCAGCTCGCCAGCAACCATGCCGAGCATGCGCCAGAGCGCCACACTCGACCGACTCCCACAGACCGCGCACCGCCCTCACCGCGTGCATACATGATCGCCACTGACCCAGGAAACCGCCAGACATCACCGTTTGCCGCCCCATGACGCACAGCCACTGCTCACCGTCGAAGACCCCGCCTCTGCCGCGCAGAGCGTCGCGCATTCTAGACCAAACCGCACCGCCCCTACATGCGCATTAAAGCCGTAGAGCATCGCCAGGAGACCACCAAGCGATCGCCACCGCTGGCCATGCCTCTAGCCGCCCGTAGCCATGTCGCCACTGTCGCCTGCCCATCCCATTCGTTCTCATCGTCGCGACTATAAATAGAGGCCACCCCCAGCCGAATTGAGCACACCATCTCACTCCCCTCTCCTCACTGATCGTGCCACCCCGTTCCCGGAGCAAGACGAGCAGCACTTCGCCAGAATTTCACTAGAGTCTGCCGCTGCTGGAGAAGAAGGGGGCCAGCGATTGGATCCGCCCCAGGAGAAGCTGCCGGTACCAGGAGGTTCGCCGTTGTCGACTTTGTCGTTCGCCCGCCTCGCCGACCCTCGCCTGAACCCCGGTGAGCCTCCAGCGACCCCCACCTGCCGCGCTAGGTTTCTGTCTCGCCGGCATTGCCCAACGTCGATGATGACCCTCAGTCGTTGGATTAGAACCAGATCGAACGCCCCACATCGCCCCATACCGCTTCGCACCCCCTCGTCTCACTGACGCGTGGGGACAACCACTTAACTAGCCCGTGTAAGCGATGTGCTTAGCAGGCCTGCCCAGTATCGCTTCCTGCGCAGCCCAGTCATTTGAAATTAACTTTTTCCATTTTATTTCAAACACACTTCTGCACCTAGATTCAAAAATCAACCCAGATCAATTCAGTGAACCAAATTGAATGAAACCAATTTTGTTAGAAAGTTCTAGGAATGCTAAATCCAAGCCCGTTGGATTCAAGTCATTTGAATCTGTAGATCATCCTTGGTAAAAATAACAAGGCAGAAGTTTTTCTACATTCAAACATTTTTCAAATTAAAACCATAATATCTTTTGAGTTGATTCCAACTCTCAAAAATCACATTTAACCATACCTTTCAGAATATATAAAAATATATAGGTTTACTTACAGAAATAATGTTCAAGTAATAAAAGAATGCTACATAGGCATTTCTAGTCACTTTATTTAATTAAAAATAAAAGGGTAAAACCTTATTAAATTGTGACACCACTCTAAATCACATTCCCATGGACTAAAATATGTGGTGATGACATGTGTCAACATGATCCCATGTTTGGTTTGGAGAATATTAAATCTTAAGTAGTTTTTCAATGAGTAGAAATTACTTTTCTAAAAATAAAAGGAATTAAACCAAGCTTTAATCTTGTAATGTTAGTGATGATGCTAGATCATCTATAGGACCCTTTGGTGTGCTGATTGCAAGTATTTAAGTATTGTTTGGTGATTGTGTACATCGTATTTATTTATAGACGCTAGTACCGACCAAGGATATGAGGAGGAAGGAGGATTCTACGAAGAAGAAGCCGAGGAGAACTTCAACCACTGCTCTGCACAAGGCAAGCCAATACTTGCAAGATATTAACTTAGCAAGCTTATACTGATATTGATGCAAGCCTAATGCTACTAGTTGAATGTGCAAGCTAACACTTGCAATTTAGCAAGCTTATACTGATACTGTGCAAGCCAATACTTGCTTGTCACCATGCCAACTATATGCCTTAAACATAGATGATCCTACCCACTTGATAAACCAATCCTAGTTTTTACTTACAAGCTTATCACTTTATTTCTTTATCAAAGCTATTACCTAGAGTTTACTTCAGTGAATTGTAGATACTAGACAGATATTTGAAGGTTGCATAAAGAGCATAAAATTTGGCCTAAGCTAGATAATCCTGATTTCATCCTAAGACATGAGATTGAACTTAGTTGAAACTCCACTTATTTACCACCCCTCATTGGTACTTACCCCCACTTGTAGATGCTAGTGCTAAGCATAAACCTTGATCAACTTTAGATGGGATTACTTGGTGGAAAAATGGTTATGAAAACCTTGGAATGATGGATCATTCTATTGAAATGTTTTGGACATGTGTTTCCGAACACCAGATGATTTATGGTGATGAAAATGTTGAGGCATGAGCCTTAGCCCTTTATAAAACTGATGGTTGTCTGGATGCGATACCATTCCAATTTTATCGTACAACCACAATACCCGAGAATTGGGTAGGGCTTGACTGGAAACTTATATACCTTAGTATTAGTTCCCTCACGGCCAAGGTCTGAGCTGAGGCTACCTTGTGAAGATTGTCCACCTGTGCAGTACCCAAGATGACAGTTGGTCATGGTTGGGAGGCCAAACTCACAGGAGAGGTGCTTATACTAGGGCGTGTAATTGAAAGGTTAGGATTGATTATCCTCATACTGAGTATGGTAAATTCAGGATTTGTTCCTGACGGATGTATCGAATGTTGTGGTGAAAGTGTACAATCTCTGCAGAGTGTCAAACTATTCGAATAGCCGCGTCCGTGGTTATGGACAGTTGGAGTGGCCATACCGTTCCCCCGTCAGACTTTTCAAAATGATTTGTGAAAGGAAGTGAGACTTTGACTTGACCACAACAGAGTTGTGACATGAGATACAAGTTCCCACTTAGGTGTTATAAAACTTCAACTAGCATTCGTTGCTTCTAAACTTAGTAGATGTAAATCTGGCTTCTTGCAAAACAACCCTAGAGCCTAGTGTCCTATTATCAAAAACCCCTTCCACTTGTTAGTATTAGTTTGCGAGTACTTAAAGAGTACTCATGGCTTTGTCCCTGGCTATTCCCGTGGCCAGACTATGAAGAGGAGTACATGGAGGATGGATCCTAGGAAGGTTATGACAACTAGGATCATCTCCCATCGTCAGCATTGCCTGTGACCCCGAAGATGGAGCTTCGCCTACGCTACCGTTATTATTACGTATTCCGCTGCTTGAAGTTGTATTAAGAACTAGATCATGATATCCCTATTTGTGTAAGACCTTATGTATGGTTTGTAATGGATGATGTATTGGGTATCCAATTCTGTTATGTCTCGCAAAAATGGTAATCCTGGGATTGCAATGTATGGCATAACAGGCATCTGGGATTAAAAATCCGGGTGTTGACACTGAGCAAGGCATAACAATGCAATACTAGACATTCATGATCCTATGAGATTCGATTGGGCAATACAACAAGATACATAGACCGCCATCCAACTGCATCTATTACTAGAAGTCCACCTTTGGGTTATCATCCGAACCCCCTACAATATTTAATTGCAAGCAACAGACAACTGATTTAAGCAAAGTGTGTAAGGTAAACAATCCACTTGTTCCATGAACAAGAGACCGTTTTTTATCCCTAGTGGCAACAACACATCTACAACTACTTGACCAAAGTGTGTTAGATTAAATAGAGGCATGAACCCACTATCGAGCATAAATATCCCCTCTTGGAGTCACCACCAACTACTTGACCAAGATAGCTACTAACAACAGAGAGCATGCAAGATCACAAACAACACAGACATGATAGAATCAATAAGACAAACCCATAATCAATCTGACATAGTAATCTCAATATCCATCGGATCCCCGCAAACACAACATGCATGATTACAAATAGATGAGATCTTGATCATGAACGGAGCTCACAAGATCTAAACATGAAAGCACAAAGGAGAAGATACAACCATCTAGCTACTACATGGACGCGTAGTCCAAGGTGGAACTACTCACGCTTCATACCGGAGGCTGGCATGATGAAGAAGAAGGCCTCCGGGATGATCTCCCCTCTGGCAGGGTGCCAGGAAGAACTTCAGATCCACCCGATCTAGGGACGATGGTGGCGGCGACTACAGACAGTTTCATGGAATATTGATCGGGTCCTTAGGATTTAGGCATCAGGGGCTTCTTATAGGCGAAGAGGGAGGCCGTGGGGGTTCCCGAGGCGGCTGCACCCCCCTAGGCATGGGCCAGGCCAGGTCGCGCGGCCAGGGGGTGTGGCCCCCTCGAGGCCCTCCTCCGTCTTGTCTTCTAGATCCGTGTTCCCCATGGTAAAATATTGATTTTGGCTTTTGTCCCGTTCAATTCCGAGAATGTTGATTTTCTGCCTTTCTAGAACCAAAAACAGAATAAAACAGGCAACTGGCACTGTGGCATCTTGTTAATAGGTTAGTATCAGAAAACATATAAAAACACCTCAAAGTATAGACAAAGAAAAGCAAAGTAGATACTAAACAAGCATGAAAAATTAAAAAATTATAGATACGTTTCCGACGTATCAGACACCACCGTGTCATATCTTGACAACGCTCACACCAAACAAGTGGAGGAGCCTTGGACGTGGTTTCGTGTAACTTCCAATACTTAGATGGAGATGGAGGAGGACACACAATGCGTTTCCACGTCTCGACTGGTTTCAAGCCCAAAAGGATGCTAATATACCATGAAAGAAGATAGTCATCATAACACTCGAGGCCATTGATCCACTGGAAGAAGTAGCATGTACAATGTTCCTGTCAAATAAACTTTACCATATCATCAATCAATGATGAATCAAGTATGATAGATACCATGTCACAAGCCAAAAAAACTCACGCGTGTATCAGGGTAACGATAGAATGCGCGGCCAACGGTAGTGTGGTAGTTGGATTGTTGGATATGACAAGGTTTACCACAACAACATTTTGGTACCGGATATCTTGGTAGCACCGGAGCATATTTCCATGACATATTGGGATACTTGCTTTTGGTACTTTCCGCAAACTTCATCTAACGTGCAATCTATGCCCACATGTCCGGAGAACATATAAACATTGTGATAATTAACATAGAAAGGATTCACACTATCACTTATAATGTCCTAAGCTATATTAATATACAACCGACTAATTGTCCATTGAAGTGCTCCCAACAACATGACATCATAATAAGATACTTCACATTCACACACAATTTGTGTAATACTTCATCCACTATAGCAAACACTAAGGCAATCTCATATCCAATGCATACATACACTAGCAAACACTATAAAAATGAGTCCCTAAAAAAATATTCAAACATGTGTATATTTTGGGTTTTGCATATGTAAACTAAAATAGCAAACACTAAGACAAGATCATATCCAATGCATACATACACTAGCTACACTTTGTTCAAACAAATATTAGTTATAAAGAAATCTAGATAACATATCTAGGATCTTCTAGGGATTCAACAAAATAGAGATGAATGAGATGAAATTTGACATTCTAATAGGTGGAACCAAAGGGGATTTGAGAGAGATTACCTCTAAGAATACTTGCCATGGTCCCAATTCAAGAAATCTTTGAGTTTCAACAAGATTTGAAGAAAGGGGCGAAAAAGAGGAGAGAGAGACCTCGTGGGGCTGGAAGGAGGAAATGGAAGGGCTAGGAAAAGATAAACTTGTCGATTGGCTTTAGCCCTAGGTTCAGCGTCATTTGAAATGGCACCGACATGTCGCCATGTCATCCCTCCACGCCACCCGCGTCGCTACCTCGGCGCCATCACCGACGTGCGTTACTTCGTCTCCATTTGAAGTGGCTCTGATGAGAGGGGTCAGATTCCGAATTAGTTTCACCCCGGGGTTAGATCCGGTTGAAGTTTTTAAAATTGGGCAGATTTGGCAAAAAAATATATATACCTGGCACACCGTTCCCCCACCGCTGGGCCGGCGCCTAGCTCGTCATCACCACCCTACGCCTAGCTTACGACCTTCCACCACCCCGCTTGTCGCCGACCAGTGCCTCCCCTACATGTGTGCCATCCTGGATCTCTTGTCGTCGCCGAGGGCGGAGAAAGATGGGGGTAGCGGTAGAGGAGCAGAAGAGTCCGGCGGAGGTGGTGAAGAATCAGCATAGGAGGTGGGGAAGAATCTGGCGGAGGAGGAGGCGCAGTGGACAAGATTCTAGCATTTTTAATGATTTTTTAGAGATATTTTTAATAATGCATTTAAGGGCTCTTTGAAGTGCCCTTAAACCTGGACAGTGACATAGTGTAAGTTGGTGTGCACGGCAAGCCAACCTAACCGAGTTGATCTTTGGTGTGGCAAGGCACATATACATGCACCACCGCAAGACTCCAAGAGAAAATGTAGATCCTTACCATTCCTCTAGTACGTGCATCGCCATGCATGCATTCGTCGCCGGCCGATCGCACCGATCAGCACCGACAGCCAACCCGGCAGTGCCTAAAGACATGTTCCCGTACGTGCACCACCAGTGACGTACGTACTCTTGCATGCATAGTCACTTACACTTGGCGGCCGAGAGCAGCTACATAAACGCATCTACAGCTGCATGTTTAATTAAGAGCAGAAGCAAGTCGGTCTATATGGCTTTCTGGACTGGCACATGGCCGGTGATTGCTACAGTTGTGCTCATGCGCGGCCTGTTCTTCGCTGCTTTCCCTTCGGCGTCGTCGAGCGGCCGCGTTGACGCGGGTGACATGCTGATGATGGACAGGTTCCACCAGTGGCAGGCCACCCACAACCGGTCGTACCTGAGCGCGGAGGAGAGGCTGCATCGCTTCGAGGTGTACCGCAACAACGTGGAGTACATCGAGGCCACCAACCGGCGCGGCGACCTCACCTACGAGCTCGGCGAGAACCAGTTCGCCGACCTCACCCAGGAGGAGTTCCTGGCAAGGTACACGTCGTACAACGCCTACGACGATCGTCGCGATAATAATGACACCTCGGCCATCACAACGACCGCCGGTGGCGGCGGCTACGCGGCGGACCTATGGTCGTCTGGCGATGGCGACGACTCCTTGGACGCTGCGCCTCCGCCCAGCGTGGACTGGAGGGCCAAAGGCGCCGTGACGCCGCCCAAGTCCCAAGGCTCGCAATGTTGTACGTAAATTAACATGGCTGATATATAGATCCCTTTCATCAACCTTGTGAAGTACAGTACGTATTGGTTAACCATGCTGCATGCCTAATTTCGTCCTGGATGCATGCATGCAGCCAGCTGCTGGGCGTTCGTGACGGTGGCGACGATCGAGACAGTGAACTGGATCAAGACGGGGAAGCTGGTGTCCCTGTCGGAGCAGCAGCTGGTGGACTGCGACAAGTACGACGGCGGGTGCAACCTCGGGTCCTACCACAGGGGCTACAAGTGGGTGATCGAGAACGGCGGCCTCACCACGGAGGCGGCCTACCCGTACAAGGCGGTGAGAGGCGCCTGCGACCGCGCCAAGTCCGCACGCCACGCCGCCAAGATCAGAGGACAAGGGGCCATCCCGCCCCGGAACGAGGTGGTCATGAAGAAAGCCGTCGCGGGACAACCCGTAGCCGTAGCCATCGAGGTCGGCAGCGGCATGCAGTTCTACAAGAGCGGCGTCTACTCTGGACCCTGCGGGACGCGGCTGGCGCACGCCGTCACCGTCGTCGGCTACGGCACCGACCACTCCACGAAGGTCAAGTACTGGATCGTCAAGAACTCGTGGGGGCGGGCATGGGGCGAGGGCGGCTTCGTCCGTATGCGCAGGGACGTCGGAGGCCCGGGGATTTGTGGCATCACGCTCGACGTCGCCTACCCGTACTAGCTATATTTGTGACGGCCTACCGCCTATCTACATCGTCCACTACATCGTGAGGCCCCGGCATCACGCTCCCCATCGTGCATTTGTGACGTCCTACCTACGCATCTACTCCCTCCGTTTCAGAATATAAGACGTTTAACGATTTCACGGTCAAATCTTGTCACTTGCCCCTGTTTGGACACGGTGTCCCTCGCGTGCCTCCTCCCTCCCCCTCGCATTCCTCTCCGTCCCTCACCTCTCCTCCGACGCTCGCCTGTCCCTTGCTCGCGTCGCTGCCGCCCTTTCCCTCTCCCTCGCCTGTGTCACTAGCGCCCTCTACCTCGCCCATGTCGCTGCCGCCCTCTTCATCGCACGTCGTCACCTCTCCCAACCTCTCCTGCTCCAACAAGGTCGAGTTCAAGATTCAATTTTTTCTCCGGTGACCGGATCTGCAACGGCGGTGCTCTATATGCTGCGGCCATGTTGGATCCTTTGATGGGGGAGCTCATGGTGGCCGCCGACTGGAGAAACAAGGATGAGGGATGGGTCAGCGTTCGTGTGGCGGGGGATGGGATGGGTCGGCGTTCGTGTGGCGGGGATGTGTCGGTGTTCGTGGACTCGAGGACGCTCATGGTGGACGCCGACTGGACGAACAAGGACGCCATGGGGGGAGCTCACCATTGCTGGCCACGTATGTGTGAGCATAGACATCTCAGCTCGACTCACAAAGCATAGACAGAAGAGTTCAACCGGCACACTCTCGCTCCGCCGCCATGGCCCTCAGCCTTCGCGCCGCCGCTGGGCCCGCCCCGAGGCCGACGCACCGCCTCTATGGTCCGAGCCACGGTATCCCCTCCTCCGGCGCTCCACAACCGGAACCGGCCGCGGCCGCAGATCGTCTCCGGCAAGTTCTTCGTCGGTGAGTGAGATCCATGACCCAACCTGTACTTGTCCCTGCTGATGGAGGTGCGTGTGCTGATGAGCGGTGCATCGATTTGCCACCTGCCGGTGGATGGCGCCGGAGGTGTTCAAGCGGGTGAACGGCATGTCTGCCGTCGCGGCACAGCCCAGCTCCGACGAGACCAGGACAAAGGTACTGCAGGTAAAAATCATCATAACCACTTGCCACTTCCAGCCTCCAATCAAAATGCCCTCTTCAGCCAATCTATTGATTCAAGGAAAGGACTAAGCGTCCTTCGGAGGATACCAGGCTTTACAACCTCCAGCTTTGGGTGTTTATACGTGTCTATCTTAGCCTCCCAATCCCACTTTTGCTGCATTTTAGCATAAAACATACTGTATTTGCTGCATGCAGCAAAAAAACTGTTCACCAAGAAAAAAAAGAAAAAGACACACCTTGTCGGAAAACTCACCGGAGACCTCGTAGCAAAAATAAAATATAATTAAAGAAAAACCAAATCTGTCGGAGACCTCGTAGCAAAACATTTCTTCTAATGATGCAAATTCACAGAATGTATGTAGCAAAAAAATGTGCAAAAAAATTATGCTATTGTAGCAAAATCGATCTAGCCAGAGATCTCGCCGGAGATATAGTAGCAAAAAAATTCTTCTAACAATGCAAATTCACATAATGTATGGAGCAAAAAAATCTTAGAATGATGCAAATTCATATAACTTTATGAGCAAAATATTTATGCAATTGTAGCAAAACCGACATTGCTCGCCGGAGGTCTCACCGAAAACCTTGTAGCAAAAAAATGTTTTATTATAACAAAACCGACCTCATTAGCAAAACTATTGTACTAATATAACAACATCGTGCAACGGTTATAGCAAAAAAGTTCTTTGTACGACGCAAATCCACAAATCGTATGGTGCAAAAACAACAGTTGATTGTTGCAAAAAAATTCTTCACATCATGCAAAGCCAAACAACTATTATAGCACAAATTTTTGAGAACTGCTATACGTACGATGGATTCTTGTCCGATTTTTGTACGACGCAACCCATGGTCCTTCATTTGCATCAGAGCATCAACATGGACCAGTGGATGACAGGGTCGTACAAGAATCGTATAGAAAATGTCGTATGCAAAGCAATTTCGCAAATTTTTTGCAAACTGTGATAGCAACACCGAAATTTGCAAAGTAGTATTTAGCAAACGCGACAACCATTAGCAGCAACGGTGCCCAAAATTTACAGCACCACCGCCCCCACCTTCATCGCGAGCACCTATGCAGGGTCGTCGGCGGTGAGTGCCGGTTCGCAGCACGAGAGGGCGCCACCTCCCGCTAGTCCTCGCCGGAAGTAGGAGAGAGAGGAGCCTCGTCGGGCGTTCTCGAGGCCGACGGCGACCATTGGCGTCGCGGTGACCGGCTGGGAGGAAGGTGCTCTGGCAGGCGGTGCGAAAGACGCTCCGACGGGCGGTGGCAGCCCTCGGCAGTGGGGATGGGGCTTACGGGCACCGGGGAGAGAACTCCCGCAGGCGGCAGCGTGGTGAGCTGGTGAGGCCGGCGGTCCTCGACGGCGAGATGGGGCTTACGGGCACCGGGAAGGGAACTCCGGTAGACGTCAGCGCGGTGAGCTGGTGCGGCCGACGGTCCTCGGCGGCGCAGCTATGGAGTGCACGCAGCGCGCGGCGACGGGTAGTTTTCTCTGGTTCTCTCATCGCGTGATGGGGAAAGGATAAGGCCAAGGTGGTGGGACCCATACCTGTTGTTGTCTCCTCGCGCGGTGTTACCCGGAGGTTGCGTGCGACGGGATCCTCCGGAGGAATCGAAGCGTTTTCCTTGATTCAATCGGGTCATATAGCTGCGATTATTCAGTCAGTGCAGTACGGTATTTGCAGACCCTTTCAACAGTTCCGTCATGCTTAAACCCGAAGAAACAAATTACAGATGGAATTTCTTGATCTTTGAATAATTGATCATGTCATTTACATGTATGTTTGCAGGCCTTGCACTCCTGCCCGACGGCCTCGATTCACACTGGCAAGCCTGCAAAGGACATTCTCCAAGTGCAGAACACGTTCCCCCTCGCCATCTACGACGATCTCCTTGTATAAGTATTTTCATCTATGCTCACTCTTTTACTTCCTATACTAAATAAAAAATTCAGAACCAAAAAGTTGTGTGCCTGTTACTTACATTGTTGGTTAATCATTTTCTGCACCTATATATTTCAGGGTGTTTACCTTTGCGGTTACCATTCTGAGAACTCATATGGAGCAACATCGTACCTTATAATTCACCCAGAAGGGAACATATTGGTTGACAGGTAAAAAGAAACACTCCCCAGGTACAAGTGCTATGTTCCTGATAAAACTTCAGTTTGAGCACATAGTAATAGTATTGAACAATTTGGATAGCATTTTCACATAATAAGAGAAATAATGAATATATCCTATAATTTGTATCTCTAGTTCTCCGTCGGTTGGAATTGATGTTGTTATAATACTCTGGTATCTTCCTTAGATGCCCAAACAAAACCTGATTATGCTTTAATAATTTCTTAATATTTCAGTTCAAGGTATATGCTAGGACTGGCAGACAAGATTGAAATGTTTGGTGGAGCACGCTACATGTTTTTGAAAAGTTTTGTGGATATCACTACTCCAGCAGTTTATACCCCAGCAGTTTCAGAATCACATGCATTTACATGCTGCTTGAATACAAGGACTTGTGCTTGAAAATTTTAGTGCACTGAATAAGGGTAAGAATCAGCTTTGGCACTCCTAGATGCACTTGTTTCTGAATAATTTAGTGCACTGAAACTTGCTGGTACTCCTAGATGCACTAATGCTTTGGCAGTACTCCATTTCTTAGTTTCTTACCTGTAGCACCTTCCATTTCCTACTCAATTTGATTCTTATCGTCCTCTTGTTCTTCATGTGATGGAGTGCAATTCAGGTCAAACCATGGTTGTGCCATTCTTGCTGCTGCTGTTGGTCCTGGGGTTGTGCTGCTTGCCGGAAGTCAGGGCAGGTGCTGCCTGGGGGCGGAGGAGGTGCCTGGTAATCGTCAGCGGCGAGGTGCCGGGCCTTGCCGGCGCCCGAGAGAACCTTGCCAGCCCTCCAGCAGACGAGATCACCGGCCTGGAGGTGCCGGCCAGCGAGGCTCTGCCGACGACCTGGGCGAGGCGCTTCCAGCGGTGTGCTGCTAGCCGGCGAGGCGCTTCCAGCGATGTGATGCTGGCCGGCAAGGAGCTTGGCGCGCATGGACGCGGCCGGGGGCACGCGTGGACACGGTCGGCAAGCTGCGCGTGTGGACACTGATCGATCCCAAGCTGGACGCGCATGGACGCGGCCGGCGACCTAGCCTAGGCACGCATGGATGCGGCCGGCGAGGTGGGCGCGCCTGGACGCGAATCGACCCCGAGCTGGGCGAGCTGGACGCGGTGGGCTAGCTGGATGCTGATCGATCCTGAGCTGCGCTAGCTGAACGCGTGGGTGCTGGGTGGAGACGACCCGAGCTGCGCGAGGTGGACGAGAGCTGAAGGACGATTCAAAGTTACCACTACTAGTTGAAACCCGTGCGAGTTGCTACGGTCATCATTTATCTTTTTTTTATTACATGTGACAAATCTCAATATAAAAAACACACACACCAATACTCATTATTGATCGTATCCTATTGCTCAGCCGTCAAACTATTTTGTCAAGCATAATCATGGTCACGTCTTACTCAATTCCTATCTTCAAATATTTCTAATTGGTTAGCTGGTGAACTTATGCTTTTTTCAATTATAGGAAATATGCCCGTGCGAGTTGCTATCGGTCAATTTTTGTTAAACATTGTAACAAAAAAAGGGATCGATACAAAGGCAAGCCATGATAGATTAAGATTTATGCAAATGTTGAACCAATGTTGTAGACATTAGGGGGATAAAGGGTTTTGCTAATCATGATAAGTAAAATGACGCGTAAATAAAATTTGTTCTTTATATGGTTCGGTTTGAAGATCTAGTACTACTGTTGATGTTGCACTTTGCATGTGCTCTCTTGTCATCGCCGGTCGGAACTTGGTTTCAGAAGCACCGGCTCACAACATATTCTTGTACCAGGCAAACCTCATAGATGAAAATTTCAAACTTGGCGTTCTCATGCAGCAACGCATCATGATCCACATGAAACGAGGTACTCCAGGCGTGCATGTAGTACGCACTACATAATACTCTAATCACAACCATGGATGGTATGACAAAAGAGAAGTGTAAGGATAAGTTTCCATGGACATCATGCATCTTTCTTAATGGATATCCTTTCTGAATTCTTCTTTTAGAGGTGCTTTGTTTAATTTTCGAGAATGTCTGCATCTACATAAGGTAGGATCAGTATCAGAACACAGCACACAGAACGAATTTTCATTTCAGCACCATCAAAAGAATTAGAAGATGCTAAGTGCCATAGAGGGGAAGTAGAAACTTCTATCACAGAGGAAGAATAGCCCAGTCCCAAGCCTAAATCTAATTAATCCACCGTTCGATGTCAATGGAGCGGGATCAATATACATGATGCAAAAGTTAACAGAAATGTGAAGGAAGCCAAATCACACTGAATAATCCAGAATCTACCACATATGTGTCCACCCACTAAATGATCAATTTGATGGCTACTTGTCACATAGTGACCAAAATACCAATCTTAAGAAAAAAAATGTAAGGGTGCAGCACATGCTTTAGACAACTACGAAAACTACAGGCACTAACCAATAACTAATAATCGATGCAAAATCAGATTCCACTGGAGTGCACAAACCAGAAGATGATCCTGACAGGAGACTGAGCTCTCGCCTGCAGCCTACCGCTTAAGTTGGTCGAAGTGCCGCTTGGCGTTCTTCTTAGAGCTACGGCCGTCGCCGTCGCCACAACACCGGACGCACTTCCGGCCAGACCTGCAACGCCTTGACTCCTCCAAGGGGAGCCACCTTCTCTCCTCTCTCTGCTCTCCATCCGTTGCGCCGGAGAGGCCGGCTTCTCTTTGTCCCCGCATAGCCCAGCAACGGCCATACTCAACCACCCCGGCTGGCTCCTCGAACCACACGTCGTCTCAGTGACTCGCATGAACCGGCGGCGCTGACTGGATCGGGGCGCCACACGTCGTCTCAGTGACTCGCATGAACCGGTTCCAAACCCCAGCCCCCCAAAAAACCACAGCAATTAACAGTACTAATCCCATGACGGAGCACGCGTTGGGGTTCTCATCGCTCGGCAGGAACTGCGTCGCCTGCAGGCCCTGGCTGTCGTAGTAGGCAGTCTTCCACAGCTCCAGCTCCGTCGCAATTGCCTTCTCCACCGCCTCCTTGCTCTGCTTCCCGTCCCCCTGCTGCTTGCCATCCTTGTTGCAGCCCTCCTTGCTGTACCCCTGCTGCTGCTGCTGCTTGCCCTCCTTGTCTTTGTCCTTGTCCTTGCCGGCCGGCACCACGTCCATGGGGCGGCGAAGCTTCTTGCGAAGCTTCTCGGGGAGAGCCTTGGCGTCCATGGTGCCCACCAGCGTCACCTGGTTCTTCGGCAGGTCCATGCACACCTGCTCCACGCCTGCGTTCACAAGTGCAAACGATCACTGACAGATGTAACATTTTTGGTCGAACGCCTCGCGTTCATGTTCAGACAAGGAAAAGCAGACAAGCACGAAGAACAGTATCGTGGTCATTGATGTGAACGCACATGGATGGATGGATGGATGGATGGGTGGAGAATTGTATCAAACAGCTATCATGCATGTAGGACGGGACAAGTTACCTTTGATCTTGAAGAACTTGCTCCGGATTCGGCGCATGCAGTCGTCGCAGTGCAGGCCCGACGGAGCCGATCTTGAGCACCACCGTCACGATCACCGTCTGCGCGCGTGTCATTGTCAAATCAAGCAGGCAGAGTAATGTCATCAGCGATTCAGCGCACGCATGAACAACCGGATAATCAATCGGCAGAATAGGTGTCAACGAGGAGGAGATAGTAGGAGGATCGAGAACGCACCACGGCTGGCTTCTTGTTGTCCTTGCCGCCCTTCCCCTTCCCAGCATTGCCGCTGCCGCCGCACTTGTTGTGTTCCTTGTCGTCGTCCTTCTTTTCCCCCTCCTCGTTCTTGTCCGCCTCATGCTTGCCCTCGCCGCCTCCACCGCCGCATCCCTTGTCTCCGCCACCACCGCCCTTGTTCCCGACGAGCTCCACCGTCTTCCTGGTCTTCTTGGCGACGCGGTCCCACAGCTTCTTCGCGTCGAAGCGGCCGGCGACCGTCATGGAGCCCTTGTCCACCTCCATGGCCACGCCTTCCACATATGCCACCACACGACACGACACGCGCACCGGCCGAGCCGATCATCAGAAACAAGCGCGAGACACGGAGGACACGCACACGCCGGGAAAAACAAGGTTCGAGCGACGTGCACGCCAGCGGCGGCCGGGCACACACGCGCGCATGCGAGAGGGGAGAGGATCAGGGGCTATTGCTAGTCAAGCCCTCGGAGCAGAGACTTGCCAAATTCGAGTTTGCATCGGACGCCATCACCTCCGCCACCGACGCCATCCCCTCCGCCCCTCCCGTGGACCTGCCCCAGCAGGTCACGAAACTCCGGCGGTCGGGGCGCTGATGAGCAGAGGTCGGGGAAGCTGGCACGGGCGCCTCCATGAACAGCATGTCTCTTCCCATCGGCCGGGGCACCATGGTAGGCGGCCGGTGGAGCAGGTCGATCGTGGATCTGAAAAAAGGTGGGACTCGAGCAGAGAGGTTCCTGGCGACGGACGAACCAGGGGAGGAGCACCGGGGGCGCCGGCCGGGCGGAGTGGTGAATCGAGGGAGGGGAGTTCGGGACCGACGGTGACTTCGTATCGAGCTCTTTTTTTTCTCGCGGGACGGACGCGTTGGACGGGACGGATGGAAACGTAAAGCCGCCGGACGGAAACGTATTTACTAACCTACCTCAAGGAAAATTAGTAGATAGATAGATATCTGTTTCCGACAGTTCAGAGGGTATTCTTGTACATTGCTACACTTTTTGCTGCTGTCCGAAAATGCCAGATCGTCTTATAATAAGAAACGGAGGGAGTACATCCATTGCATCATGAGGCTGTTAATTATATGCGTTGTCTTGTGTGTACGTGAAACAATAATCTGTATACTACTCATCATGTTTTGGTGGTAAAAAAAAACTAGTGGTAAAATTAAAGTGCATGCGCTACATCATCCAGCATCGTATAGCTGTTGTACCAAAGGATAATTTGGTAGTGTTCCTATTTAAACATGAGAAGAGAGATGTAGAATGTTTCATAACTCACAACAAGCACACAAGTTTATATTGTAGAAAACACCCAATTCTATGGTTTTTACACACAAACATGGATTGGAATTGGGCAATGCCCTCTAATTCCAACATTAAATTCCAAGCCACCCAAACAACAAAATTTAAATTGGAAGCCATTTCTTGTCCAGCCTGGATTTGGAATTCCCACTGAATTTAATTCCAAGCATTAATTCTATGCATCGAAACACATCATCATGGAATTTATTTATTATTTAAAATTCAATTTTATTTTATTTTGAATTCACATATATATCATTTAAATATTCAAACTTAAATGCTCTCTCCCAAAAACAAAGAATTCAACAAAGGTCATATCGAAATTCATAGCACTCATCTTAAATGAAGTAAACCTTAATTCATCGAAACGAGAGGAACTCCGATATCCTTGTGTTTTAAACAAACGCGCGATTTTTTTTGGATTTTCTAGAATGCAATGCACACACATACGCGCCTCACTATTTCTAGTCAGTAATTCTGGGATGTTACACTCGTATACCTATTATTGAGTACATATATTATTTTTTGGTCAATATGCTATTGTTGAATATAAAATTGTGAATAACTCGTGTACAAATTGGATCTACTTGCCGTATACCTAATGGATACGGGTACCCGTCGGGTATGGGTATGGATAAAGTTTTATACCCGCGAATACGGGTATGGGTAAAATTTTCTATCCGTCGACTATAGGGGTATGGGTATGGTATTGCTCTACCCTACCTATTGTCATCCTTAGCGTGGATAGTTTCTACACGATGTCGAAGGTGAAAATAATGATTTTTTTTGTGTGAATCAGTGTAAATAATGATCTAGAAACAATGTGGAACGATGAGGTGCTACTCTCTTCCTTTACGGGGACAGTATTCGGCAAGCTTCCACATGCATGAACTTTCCAAGGTAACAATAGGCAGACGGGGCAGTTGAACGAATTCAGGTTGTTGGGATATGGTTGCATATTGCTCTCTCCCCGCCCCCTGGCCGGCTTTGGGCGTGCACGTTTGCACAACTCCCTCTCGATCAGCCTTCTCTATTACTACACTTCATTCACACATCACATGCTATAGGCATACTAGATCAGTAAATAAACCTCACACACACCTATAAACTGACTATACGGATGCGCATGCAGCAGCGAGATATGGATGACCTCCACGGAGACGACGAAGCACACACGTTCCCTTGCTTCCCCTACTTCTCGACGCCGCCTCTCGCATCACCGTTGGCCTCGTCGGACGATCAGCACAGCCCACCACTCGCAGCAGCGTTCCAGCTGGCTTCGCCACCATGGCCGTGTAATCCTCCTGATCTCAGCCCCCAGCCGATGCTGCCGGCGATGGTGGACTGGTCGTCCCCGTTCCAGACGGGTCTGGTGGCTCCATGGGAGCAGGAAACCGTCCAGGCGGATCGGAACTACGGCGAGGAGGGAGGCAGCGGAAGTGGTGACAAGCTTAACGCGAAGGGCGCCACGGGGAGATCGGGGAAGAAGAAGACGAGCAAGCCGCGGTTCGCCTTCCACACGAGGAGCGAGAACGATATCCTCGATGACGGCTACCGTTGGCGGAAGTACGGGCAGAAGGCCGTCAAGAACAGCTGCAACCCCAGGTAAGTTAATTTCGGCAAAGTATAAGACATTGTTAATTCACTAGTGCAAACAGCTCCATGCATCCCGGTTGGTACGGGGCTTTAGTCCCGGTTGCCCAACCGGGACGGGGCAATCGGGACTAAAGCACTAACCTTTAGTCTCGGTTGCCCCATCAACCGGGACAAAAGGGTGCACACGTGGCCGCTGCTCCGTGCGAGGGGGGGGAGGACCTTTAGTCCCGGTTTGTAATACGAACCTGGACTAAAAGTTTTTTTTTTCATTTTTTTTTTAAAAAAATTTGATTTTTTTTTAATTTTTTCTTAAACCTTTGAATTATTTGACTCGTTAATCTCCCACATCTCTCATTTTTAATACTAATTATACTTAATCTTAGTTCAAATCGTACTTACAGTCAAACTTCCCATCCGGTCACTCATCCTACCACTACTCCACCCCCAGCACGCTTAACTTCTTCATTCCATCTCTCCCACCTGTGCGAAGGACCAATATATCTTGTTGTCAAGACTAGTATATCAATCTTATTAACTCATTCATATCGATACGTGACACGTTTTTATTTTTTTAAATTAAGAACAACTATTTTTAGTAAACAACAATAAATAATTAATAATAACATTTTATTCTAATGAAAATAAAAACTAATTAAATTAATATTTTATTCATTTTTGCCATTTATTCATTTAATATGACATAAACAATATCTTCAAATCTGTAAATCGAAATTTAACAAATAATATATCCATTATTATCAGAAAAATGCGAGGAATTCAAATATGACATAAAATACTAAAATAATTTAATTTCTGAAAAAAAAAATTTCCTTTTCAAATTTTAAGAATCCAAAACGGCCTAAGTATGTTGAAATCAAAGAGCTAATTTTTTCTGCACGTTTTGATAGGTTGAGCGCTTCGTCTAATTTTTCCTGCGGCGGACTGTACGAACGCGAAAAACAAACTCTATTTAGCGCCCGGGTTTAACGCCACGCGATGAGGGACAAGGACGCTTGTCTAATTTTCTTTTTTATATGTATTGTTTTTAATCAGTTAAACGTCTATCTAAACGTCTGGCAGTGTACATGGCCTAACTACAGTTCGAAGGATTTTATTTTTAGAATTTTTTATAACCTTTAGACCTTTAGTCCCGGTTGTTGATACGAACCGGGACTAAAGGGATTGGCACCGGGGCACCCCTTTTAGTCCCGGTTGGTGATACGAACCGGGACTAAAGGTCCCGTTTGACCCGGGACTAAAGATTGCTGGTGTTCTAGCGGTTGGAACCGGGACTAATGCTCACAGGCGAGGCGAGCAGCCGTTGCAGCTGATCGGCAGGACCGGGAGTCGCCGCCTGTGAGGATGAGGGCAAACGGACAAGACCTAAATCACGGTAGACAAACAGACACGAAATCAATTGTGTTAGACTACCGAACTGCCGATAGTCCGATTGTTTCTATTCTTATTAGGAAAAAAGACCGATAGTTGTGTGCGTGTGCATTTTCCTGCTTCTCTCCGTCTCCCAATTGTTGGGCCTCGTGATCTTTTCTTTAGCTTATATCTAATAAAAAAGAATAAAGGGCTGACTGGTTGTGCATGCGTATAGGACACGATTTAATCATGGGCCCCTTTAGGCCCTGGGCCCTTGACCGTCGCACAACCTTGCCATGGATCACCGTCGCACAACCTTGCCATGGATCAGAGACGGTCCCTGCCTTCTTCCTCCTCTATTCCCCTTCTCCTTCTCACATCTATTGGCTAGGACTAGCACACATCTTTCCTTATGCAGACGTCCCGACACTATCCAATGTGTAACATTGGTCCAAGACTATAGAAAACAACATGCACACTATCTCATTTTTTTTATCGTTGATATATTTACATATAGATGTTTCTGTTTTACGTAAATCAACCCGCATTCCATCTTAGATGTATTGATTGCCGATGTATCTGCATGCATGCCCTTCTATTTTATGAAAATCAAGCCACACTCTATATCGGGGGAGTTTCATAAAGGGAAATGATCAGGATCCCCGGGACGATGGGGGTTCCCATCGTCCTCCTCCCCCGCGTTTATTCCTAAAATCGTCCCAAATTTCGTTTTTGCTACAAAACGGTCCGCTTTTGCTACATATGTTCCCGCTTTTGCTTCCGAAGCAAAAAAACGGTTCGTTTTAGAAATAGAACGTCTCGCCGGAGACCTCGCCGGAGATCATGCAGCAAAAAAATTGTGCTAATGCAGCAAAAAATTTGCTGCATGGTCTCCGGCGAGGGTCATCAACGAGTTGTTTCCGACGATGTCTCCGGCGAAGTCGATTTTGCTGTATTAGCACAATTTTTTTGCTGCATGGTCTCCGACGAGGTCTCCGGCGAGACGTTCTATTTCTGAAACGAACCGTTTTTTTTGCTTCCGAAGCAAAAACGGGGACATATGCAGCAAACACGGGATGTTTTGCAGCAAATGGATACATGTCAACACGGGAAGCAGGACGATGGGAGCTCCCCATCGTCCGGGGGACGCCTAGCACTTTCCTTTCATAAATGTTTCTTCGAGGTGTCACTCGGATTTTCAATGAAAGTTTCTCAAAAAATAAATAAGAAAACGATACATGGAAAGTGAAAAATATATGAAATTATGCATGCATTTGTGTTGCTTTCATAATAACATGTATAAAACATATATGAAACTATGTTGAATCTTCATACCTTCATCATAAAACATTTTTTATGTTTCTTCATGAAACAAGAATTGTTCATAGTATACCTTAATAAAACATCTGTGTGACTACGTTGGATTTTGATACATCTATGAAATTGAACTAGTCAGTAGGTCACATTATTGGTCCGTGTGACTATGTTGGATTTTGATACCTCTTTGAGTTTTGTACTACTGACCATGAAGGAGCTACTACCGGTGCACCCATCCCACGTGCAACGTGAAGAAGCAAGTACAACGCCTAGCCAAAGACACAGGCATTGTTGTGACCACATACGAGGGGGTGCACAACCACCCATGCGAGAAGCTCATGGAGGCGCTCGCCCCCATCCTGAAGCAGCTCCAGTTCCTCTCCCAGTTCTAACCATGCCCATCCATCCGACGAGGCGGCGACGAGCTTCCACAATAACCTGGTGAATCCAGTTAGCCACACAATGACACAAATTTATACACGTGGCGTAATATTATACCACCTGACAACTTGTAGGGGGGGGGGGGGGGGGGGGGTGGGAGAGGAGAAAGAATGTTCCTATATCTCCCCAAGACAGTGTGTACAAAAACATGTATGCACGAATGAAGTCCCTACGTGGTGCGTGTATAAATGAATACTCCCTCCGTTTCAAAATATAAGACGTTTTAGGTTTATAAAGAAAATAAATCTAGACTTGTTTCAGTATGTAGGTTCATTCAACTTTAGGATGAATCTACACACTAAAAGAAGTCTAGATTAATTTTCTTCACCAACCTAAAACATCTTATATTTTGAAACGGAGGGAGTACATGCATACTGAGCTTGTATATGGACACGCATATATGTACGTGATTGCACAAATTGATTGACCGGCTGACTGAAGTATCAATGTCCTTTCGAGTCTCATGTGTTGCTTATACCAGATCAATTTTCTCAAGAATTCAACACACACATTGACAAACCAAACGGTGTTGAGGTTATATATATGTACTATATATACTCCCTCCGGTCCATATTACTTGTCACTAAAATGGATGTACGAGTAATATGGATCAGAGGGAGTACTTTATTTTTTGTTGATAAAACAATATATAGCTAGGGCTTAGTCCCCCTAGACCTTATACGTAGGAAATAGTTTCAACTTTGCAATTGTGCTATGATTATACAAGTGTTGTACTATGCAGTTGGCTAATAAAAATTTAACGCTCCCCCTCTCATAGTTTATAAGGCGTTATTTTAATATCAAATTTGAACCAACAAAAGATGAGTTATGTGCAACAAAAATCAAGAGAAAATTCTAATAATATAATTTTTTCTGAGAGATAACCTGAAACCTGAAATTTCACTGGTAAAACTGACGGACAAGGTTTGACCACTGAATATGTGGATGCCCGATAAATTAACTAGGATGGAGGGGTTACCATTTACCTCCGTTACAGAATAGAAAGGACCAGGACAATTTTACATATTTGACAACTAATTAATAACAGAATATTTACATTAGTTAAGTGGAGATGTACCATTAGAAAATTTTAACCTATACGGTTTGGTTTGGTTCCACCGGTGTTCACTTCCCGTACCCGAATTGCACTTATGGTAGTGTGCATCCTCTAGATCCAAATATGAAAAATAAGATTTTTTTTTTGAAAAACATTTATATGTATTCAATAAAGCATCTAACTACCAAATTTACATGTTCAAGAATTTCCAAGGTAAAACACATCATCTAATTTGAGAATAGAGCCATTTGGAGCAACTCCCGATTCGCTTGCTACAGGACACCATTGTTTTTAGACGTTTGCTGAAATACACCGTCAGATTGTGTCTTTGCCATATATCTCTACTATATAATTTACGCTACGGTGGTTTTCGTTTTCGTCCGTCAGGCCGAGTCGATCGGTTATTCCCCGGTCGTGGGTCGTGGCCGACTCTATCTCCTGCAAGCTAATCTCTTCCTTCATCCCGCGAACACGCACGTAACACACGACACAGCAATCGATGGCAACCGCCTCACCCGACGACGGCGCCGTGCCTTCCTCCCACCACAATTAACCTACCCTCCCCCGCATAGGAGGCACACTCCGATCCCGAGCCCCTGCTCGCTGCTCCTCTTCAAACCACGATCACCACAATTAACCTACCCTCCCCCGCATAGGAGGCACACTCCGATCCCGAGCCCCTGTTCGCTGCTCCTCTTCAAACCACGATCGATCTGATCGTCCTCACCAGGAGTCCCTGATAGCTCTCTCCCCTGTGACCACCTCCGCCTCCCTCACCCACAAGGACACCGTCGTCAAATCTCCCTCCTCCGCCGCCTTCTTGTGGCATCCCGCAAAACCACTACTAGAAAATCGCGTTGTTTTTGTGCATTGCATCATCATGACCGCATGCTCATGTCATCATGCCACATTGCATTTGAGCATCGTCATCATCTTGCATTCGCTCGCATAAAATTATTTGCGGAAAAACCTGGTTTTGTTTTCTAAACGCCCCGTCCTTAATTCAAAACCAAAACCGGGACTCCGGAATATTTTGTTTTGACCAACTACGGTTTGCAAACGGCCCGTTTAAAACAAATAAAATATTAAACTATTTTTGTGGGGGCAGTCAAACGGGCCGATCCGACCCGAACGACCACCCCCGATTAAAAACGGTCCAACCTAGACCCTTTTTCTACCCAACCTATTCCTACCCAACCCCTCTCCACCTCACCCCAACCAACCCCCTCCTGACACCTCACCCTCTCACTTCCTCCACCCAATCCCACCCAGCCACCTCAGCAGCCACCTCCCCACCTGGCCACACACCACCACCGTCCCCCCCTCCTCTCTCTTCTCCCTGGCCACACGCACACAGACGCACGCAGTACACCCCACCCTGCCAGCCCTGGCCCACCCGGTCCCACCACCCACCGCCCCGTGCCCTGTTCCTCTTCCTCCTCTCCCTTCCATCCTCACTCTCTGGCCGCTCGCTCCCCACCCCGCACGCCCCGCGCCCGGCCGCGTCCCCGCGCGACCGCTTCCTCCCCTCTCTCCTCTGTGCTTCCGCCGCTTCCGCCTGCCTCCCCCTCGTCTGCTCGCGTCGGCCGTCCCGGCCCCGTCGCCGCCTGCAGCTCGCCCTCCCGCCTCGCTCCTCTCGCCGGCCAATCTCGCTCCGCCCCTCAGTCTCTCCGACGCGGCGCCTCCCTCCTCGCCTCAGAGTCGCTCCGCCGGCGCGACCCCGCCGCCGGGTGCCTCCTCTGCCCCGCCTTCCCGCGCCGCCCAAGGCCTCCTCCTTCCGCCGCCGGTCCCGAGCGCCTCCGCCCGCGCCTGACCGCCTCCGCCCCTCCGAGCGCCGGCCCGAGCCACCGCCTCTCCTCTCGGCGGCGCCCCTCCGCTGAGCTCCGCCGCGCGCCTCTCCGTCGAGCCGGCCCCGCCTCTACACCGGCCGAGCCGCATCGCCCTCCGCCGCCAGTGCTCCCGCGGGCAGCCGCCGCCGCCTTCCGAGCTCGACGCCCCTCTGCCTCATCCCGTCCCCCTCAGCACGCCTGCGACCTCCGGCGCTCCTCCGGCCGCGCCGCCGACCACCTCCGTCCGCCGCCCGCCCTCTGCTGCCTCCCCGCGCGCCCAGCGTCCTCCGCGGCGCCGGTCCCACCACCGGCGGCCACCTCTCTCTGGCCCGCCTCTGCCGCGAGCGGGGCCAACGTGCCTCCTGCTGGAGCTCGTCTCTGAGCCCGTGCACGCCAGGCCGCTCGGCACTGCCAAGCCCGTCCGCGCCGCCTCTGGATGGGTGCGTACCGTCGTCGAACGCGGCACCCTCTCCCTGGCCGCGCAGTCACCGTCCGGCCCCGAGCTCCGCGTCCTTCCCCGTGCGTGTATGCGTGTTCAGGGCCAGCTCGAGCTGGTGGAACGCCAAGATCTACCGGCACCGAGAACCCCAACCCAAAGAGGACCGGAACGCAAGACCCTGTTCCCGAAGGCAAAGTCTGGACCCGAAGACCCCATCGCCAAGTTCTACTTCCTTGTGGCCAAGGCCCCTAAGCACGCCGACACCACGACGTCAAGGTCCAAGAGCCCCATCGACATCAAGGAACCGAAGGAGGGCTATGAGGTACCTGGTATCGCACAAGCTCGTCAGCGACCCCCGACGCAGAGGACGCCAAGATTGCCACGAGAACGCTCCCGAGCGCTAGCACCGACTCGATGGCGCGAGCCCGACAAGATCGGCACGACGACAAGAACGGCATCGGCCCGGAAGAATCCGATGCGCCCCTGGCGCCGGACCAAGTCCTGCTTCCCGGATGCCGAGGTCACCGACACAGAACAACAAGATCTACTTTGCGGGCACCGTGCGACAAGACCTACCTCCGTTATCCGAGAGCGTTTCCGTCGAGACCGATCCGTCGAACCCTGAACCCCGAGACCGGACCCCGGACCCTGTCGGACCCCGGAACCCTTGGAACCCCAAGTTCGTCGAGACCCCCTAAAGTGTGAACCCCTTATCCGAGAACCCTATTTTATAAATGTCACCTATATAACTGTTGCATATAAATTGGTCATGCATGCATACTTGTCTGTGGTTTGGGGGTCTTATGCCGATTCACCTTATAATTAAATATGGGGCCCATATGCGGGCAAATCTAGTCTCATATTGGCCTCATTTAAATTTGTGTAGCGAACCGGTAACTTATCTTGCCATGTTAATACAACATTTAAGTTGCGGGGTAGTTAAATAACATGAACCACCTAATTAAATATCGGGACCCCGGTTTCGCTTAATATGACCTAATTGCATTGCCCCTTGCCATGTCATGCATCATACATGCCTCATGCCGATCTTCCGCCGTTGTATTAAATATTGCATCCGGTGTTCTTCTAGCGTTTTGCTTCTTCGCGGATAAGGCCGTTGAGTTGATGCGAGTGTCGACCCGATCTTCGGTTGAACCTTCGGCAATGTTTTCCAGGCGAGCATCTCCCCCTTTCTACCTATCTTACTTTTCTAGTATTTATTCCCTCCTGTTGACCTATTGCTATCTGTGTTGCGATGCTTTAGTTTCCGTACCCTTGATATTACTTGCAGCCTTATATTGCCTTGGACACATCCTATTACCTGTTGTTTGGTAGATAGTTGGACTTGCGCGTCGTAGTCGCTTGCTCAAGTGCTGTTGCGTGTCGTCAAGTGCCACAGTTGTTGATGTATTGCCGCATGTTGATGTTGGATATGATCATGGTTTTACTTATCGTTCACTTTAATTCCTGTTTAACAACTAAAATTGAAGTAAGCAGAGGCATCGGTGGGTGATAGATAATATTTGGTTTCCGAACGCCCACTTGTGTCCCGTAGGACCCCGAGTACTTGATACCTGTTCCTTGATTTATCGCGCTATCCACATCCGGGAGGTATATGGGACCCCCCTTAGCCAGAGCTCGATTCAGTCTTATTTCTTGGGGCCACAAACTAGTTTGAGGTTTTATTTACGATCCTGTACTTATGCCATGCTTTACTGCTTATTTACGATTGTGCGAGGAGCACACTGTACTGTTTAGGTAAGCGGAGTGTTTTCGCGGTATCGACAAGCCCAGCCACACTTTCGGGTTCCCAGTCGTTTACAGCCTCTGGCGCAAACCTTGAGTCCGTCTCGGAGCTAGCTTACTTCGTTGCGGATCTACTCAATGGGGTGGCCCCCTGAAATATTTCTGAATCCTGTGATTGCTTTGTCGTGAAGGCCTCGTTGGGTTTTGATTTGGTTTTTCCGAGGTTGATCGAGTGTGTGTTGCTATTGGTGCACCCCGGCCGGGTAAAACTTTCTGAAAGCCGTGTCCGCGGTTATGGACGACTTGGAGCACAGTATCTCGACCATAGACAAGCATAACTAAAGTTTATTGCTATAAATTTGACTTTATAATGACTAGTAATCAGCTTCACTATAATGGAATGGCTAATTAATACTGCCCACAATTGCTTGTTTGGAGTGTCGCTTACGACCATTGAACCTGACTAGTAAGTATTGCAACTACAACGGAATGGCTGAATAAAAGTACCAACAACTGCTGGGTTTTTGGGTTATCTCATGCTAATTGTATCTGATTAGTAATTGTTGCAACTACAACGGAATGATTAACTAAAAGTGCCCACTGCTTATTCTATCAGGATGATTATCCAAATCTGACTAGTAATTGCTGCAACGATACCTGAATAAATAAAACTGCCAACTGTGTGAGTTCCTCGGTTGACTTCCTCGTTTGGTCTCGAGGGGGAAACACCAGGATGGGTTTGTTTGGTGTTAGCTTCAGGTTGGATCCGGATAGGTCATTCTTATCCCTCTCTGATAACCGCCAGTTGCATCGAGTCTCTATAGGGTGTTTAGTGCATCCTGCCGCTGCCGCTTCAGTCCACCATACCTATGTAGGCGAGGACCGCCGAATTCTAGTCTCGCCGTGTACTGGCCTCAGTACTGACGCTCCTCTTTTTCCTTTGCCCTTTGTCGGCACCCCTTTTGTTTAAGCAGGTTTTGAGATCGACGTCGTTAGCAGGGTTACCCTTCCGGCTTGGCCTGGGCAGGGTTATGGACGCCATTGGTTATTCTTCAGGGCTCTTAGCCCCATTTGCATCTTGTCCGTAGCTGGACGCACTATCGTTTTCAAGGTGATTTGGACCTTTGTATATTGTATCTGTATTCTTGGCTCTTTGAGTCGCTGTTGTATATATCTGTTCTGTGGGTCCCATCGAGGACTGTTGTGTAATGTTATTACTTCGTTTTCCACCCGCACGAAAGTGCCTGGTGGGCACCTTTGAATCGTTTCTATGCGGGTTTGGCGGATTTCGCTAAAACTTGCATAGGGTCGATTCTGAGGGTGTTACAGAGTGGTATCAGAGCCCAGCAGTTGCGATACCCCACAAGTCCAGCCTGTAGGATAACCTAGCTAACGGCCGAAGTAGAGTGTCAAAACTATTTTTCAAAATTGGTTGGATAGTTCTGATTAGGTCTGATTTTACTCCTTACCCCTCTGCTGTTCTCCTCTTATCTCGACGTGTTTTGAATCCGCTCTCGTCTCTTTCTTCGAGTCCAGGAATTCTCGTGGTTGGGTTTCCGTCGTACCTTCAGGGTTTCGCTTCCTCCTCTGTTAACGGTGTTCTACCGTCCGGTGTTCAAGCTGCCTGATGAATCCGTCTACGGTGTTACCATTCTCTGTTCCTTGTTTGTGCCTTCCGGTGTTTTCCGACGCAACGACATCATCTACGCCAGATCCGATGCAGAGTTTGCATCACTCCTGTGTTTCCGAACCTCGCTTGTCGAGATCTACAGTCTGATTCCGAGAGTTGGTTGCATAATCCGCCTATTCGTGTGCTGAGTAATGGTTTGGGTGCGCGATGGACTGATCACCATCCGACTACTCTTATCATTCGCTCTTGTACATCGAATCAGTGGATCCAGCAATTCTACTCCGTCCACGGAAGCTAGAGGTGGCTTTATTTGTTGATACCTCTACCTTCGACCTTTTGTTCCCGGAGTGTTCTCCCGACGATCACGTACAACGACCTCTTGTTAGTGGTGTCGCGAGGATCTACACGAAGCAGGAAGATTCAGATCGCCGACCTTCTTTCCGGAACCATGAGGCGGATCTCGAGGGCGAGATCCTTTGTTAGTGGTGTCGAATTGTGGCATCCCGCAAAACCACTACTAGAAAATCGCGTTGTTTTTGTGCATTGCATCATCATGACCGCATGCTCATGTCATCATGCCACATTGCATTTGAGCATCGTCATCATCTTGCATTCGCTCGCATAAAATTATTTGCGGAAAAACCTGGTTTTGTTTTCTAAACGCCCCGTCCTTAATTCAAAACCAAAACCGGGACTCCGGAATATTTTGTTTTGACCAACTACGGTTTGCAAACGGCCCGTTTAAAACAAATAAAATATTAAACTATTTTTGTGGGGGCAGTCGAACGGGCCGATCCGACCCGAACGACCACCCCCGGTTAAAAACGGTCCAACCTAGACCCTTTTTCTACCTAACCTATTCCTACCCAACCCCTCTCCACCTCACCCCAACCAACCCCCTCCTGACACCTCACCCTCTCACTTCCTCCACCCAATCCCACCCAGCCACCTCAGCAGCCACCTCCCCACTTGGCCACAACCACCACCGTCCCCCCTCCTCTCTCTTCTCCCTGGCCACACGCACACAGACGCACGCAGTACACCCCACCCTGCCAGCCCTGGCCCACCCGGTCCCACCACCCACCGCCCCGTGCCCTGTTCCTCTTCCTCCTCTCCCTTCCATCCTCTCTCTCTGGCCGCTCGCTCCCCACCCCGCACGCCCCGCGCCCGGCCGCGTCCCCGCGTGACCGCTTCCTCCCCTCTCTCCTCTGTGCTTCCGCCGCTTCCGCCTGCCTCCCCCTCGTCTGCTCGCGTCGGCCGCCCCGGCCCCGTCGCCGCCTGCAGCGCGCCCTCCCGCCTCGCTCCTCTCTCCGGCCAATCTCGCTCCACCCCTCAGTCTCTCCGACGCGGCGCCTCCCTCCTCGCCTCAGAGTCGCTCCGCCGGCGCGACCCCGCCGCCGGGTGCCTCCTCTGCCCCGCCTTCCCGCACTGCCCAAGGCCTCCTCCTTCCGCTGGCGGTCCCGAGCGCCTCCGCCCGCGCCTGACCGCCTCCGCCCCTCCGAGCGCCGGCCCGAGCCACCGCCTCTCCTCTCGGCGGCGCCCCTCCGCTGAGCTCCGCTGCGCGCCTCTCCGTCGAGCCGGCCCCGCCTCTACACCGGCCGAGCCGCATCGCCCTCCGCCGCCAGTGCTCCCGCGGGCAGCCGCCGCCGCCTTCCGAGCTCGACGCCCCTCTGCCTCATCCCGTCCCCCTCAGCACGCCTGCGACCTCCGGCGCTCCTCCGGCCGCGCCGCCGACCACCTCCGTCCGCCGCCCGCCCTCTGCTGCCTCCCCGCGCGCCCAGCGTCCTCCGCGGCGCCGGTCCCACCACCGGCGGCCACCTCTCTCTGGCCCGCCTCTGCCGCGAGCGGGGCCAACGTGCCTCCTGCTGGAGCTCGTCTCTGAGCCCGTGCACGCCAGGCCGCTCGGCACTGCCAAGCCCGTCCGTGTCGCCTCTGGATGGGTGCGTACCGTCGTCGAACGCGGCACCCTCTCCCTGGCCGCGCAGTCACCGTCCGGCCCCGAGCTCCGCGTCCTTCCCCGTGCGTGTATGCGTGTTCAGGGCCAGCTCGAGCTGGTGGAACGCCAAGATCTACCGGCACCGAGAACCCCAACCCAAAGAGGACCGGAACTTAAGACCCTGTTCCCGAAGGCAAAGTCTGGACCCGAAGACCCCATCGCCAAGTTCTACTTCCTTGTGGCCAAGGCCCCTAAGCACGCCGACACCACGACGTCAAGGTCCAAGAGCCCCATCGACATCAAGGAACCGAAGGAGGGCTATGAGGTACCTGGTATCGCACAAGCTCGTCAGCGACCCCCGACGCAGAGGACGCCAAGATTGCCACGAGAACGCTCCCGAGCGCTAGCACCGACTCGATGGCGCGAGCCCGACAAGATCGGCACGACGACAAGAACGGCATCGGCCCGGAAGAATCCGATGCGCCCCTGGCGCCGGACCAAGTCCTGCTTCCCGGATGCCGAGGTCACCGACACAGAACAACAAGATCTACTTTGCGGGCACCGTGCGACAAGACCTACCTCCGTTATCCGAGAGTGTTTCCGTCGAGACCGATCCGTCGAACCCTGAACCCCGAGACCGGACCCCGGACCCTGTCGGACCCCGGAACCCTTGGAACCCCAAGTTCGTCGAGACCCCCTAAAGTGTGAACCCCTTATCCGAGAACCCTATTTTATAAATGTCACCTATATAACTGTTGCATATAAATTGGTCATGCATGCATACTTGTCTATGGTTTGGGGGCCTTATGCCGATTCACCTCATAATTAAATATGGGGCCCATATGCGGGCAAATCTAGTCTCATATTGGCCTCATTTAAATTTGTGTAGCGAACCGGTAACTTATCTTGCCATGTTAATACAACATTTAAGTTGCGGGGTAGTTAAATAACATGAACCACCTAATTAAATATCGGGACCCCGGTTTCGCTTAATATGACCTAATTGCATTGCCCCTTGCCATGTCATGCATCATACATGCCTCATGCCGATCTTCCGCCGTTGTATTAAATATTGCATCCGGTGTTCTTCTAGCGTTTTGCTTCTTCGCGGATAAGGCCGTTGAGTTGATGCGAGTGTCGACCCGATCTTCGGTTGAACCTTCGGCAATGTTTTCCAGGCGAGCATCTCCCCCTTTCTACCTATCTTACTTTTCTAGTATTTATTCCCTCCTGTTGACCTATTGCTATCTGTGTTGCGATGCTCTAGTTTCCGTACCCTTGATATTACTTGCAGCCTTATATTGCCTTGGACACATCCTATTACCTGTTGTTTGGTAGATAGTTGGACTTGCGCGTCGTAGTCGCTTGCTCAAGTGCTGTTGCGTGTCGTCAAGTGCCACAGTTGTTGATGTATTGCCGCATGTTGATGTTGGATATGATCATGGTTTTACTTATCGTTCACTTTAATTCCTGTTTAACAACTAAAATTGAAGTAAGCAGAGGCATCGGTGGGTGATAGATAATATTTGGTTTCCGAACGCCCACTTGTGTCCCGTAGGACCCCGAGTACTTGATACCTGTTCCTTGATTTATCGCGCTATCCACATCCAGGAGGTATATGGGACCCCCTTAGCCAGAGCTCGATTCAGTCTTATTTCTTGGGGCCACAAACTAGTTTGAGGTTTTATTTACGATCCTGTACTTATGCCATGCTTTACTGCTTATTTACGATTGTGCGAGGAGCACACTGTACTGTTTAGGTAAGCGGAGTGTTTTCGCGGTATCGACAAGCCCAGCCACACTTTCGGGTTCCCAGTCGTTTACAGCCTCTGGCGCAAACCTTGAGTCCGTCTCGGAGCTAGCTTACTTCGTTGCGGATCTACTCAATGGGGTGGCCCCCTGAAATATTTCTGAATCCTGTGATTGCTTTGTCGTGAAGGCCTCGTTGGGTTTTGATTTGGTTTTTCCGAGGTTGATCGAGTGTGTGTTGCTATTGGTGCACCCCGGCCGGGTAAAACTTTCTGAAAGCCGTGTCCGCGGTTATGGACGACTTGGAGCACAGTATCTCGACCATAGACAAGCATAACTAAAGTTTATTGCTATAAATTTGACTTTATAATGACTAGTAATCAGCTTCACTATAATGGAATGGCTAATTAATACTGCCCACAATTGCTTGTTTGGAGTGTCGCTTACGACCATTGAACCTGACTAGTAAGTATTGCAACTACAACGGAATGGCTGAATAAAAGTACCAACAACTGCTGGGTTTTTGGGTTATCTCATGCTAATTGTATCTGATTAGTAATTGTTGCAACTACAACGGAATGATTAACTAAAAGTGCCCACTGCTTATTCTATCAGGATGATTATCCAAATCTGACTAGTAATTGCTGCAACGATACCTGAATAAATAAAACTGCCAACTGTGTGAGTTCCTCGGTTGACTTCCTTGTTTGGTCTCGAGGGGGAAACACCAGGATGGGTTTGTTTGGTGTTAGCTTCAGGTTGGATCCGGATAGGTCATTCTTATCCCTCTCTGATAACCGCCAGTTGCATCGAGTCTCTATAGGGTGTTTAGTGCATGCTGCCGCTGCCGCTTCAGTCCACCATACCTATGTAGGCGAGGACCGCCGAATTCTAGTCTCGCCGTGTACTGGCCTCAGTACTGACGCTCCTCTTTTTCCTTTGCCCTTTGTCGGCACCCCTTTTGTTTAAGCAGGTTTTGAGATCGACGTCGTTAGCAGGGTTACCCTTCCGGCTTGGCCTGGGCAGGGTTATGGACGCCATTGGTTATTCTTCAGGGCTCTTAGCCCCATTTGCATCTTGTCCGTAGCTGGATGCACTATCGTTTTCAAGGTGATTTGGACCTTTGTATATTGTATCTGTATTCTTGGCTCTTTGAGTCGCTGTTGTATATATCTGTTCTGTGGGTCCCATCGAGGACTGTTGTGTAATGTTATTACTTCGTTTTCCACCCGCACGAAAGTGCCTGGTGGGCACCTTTGAATCGTTTCTATGCGGGTTTGGCGGATTTCGCTAAAACTTGCATAGGGTCGATTCTGAGGGTGTTACAGAGTGGTATCAGAGCCCAGCAGTTGCGATACCCCACAAGTCCAGCCTGTAGGATAACCTAGCTAACGGCCGAAGTAGAGTGTCAAAACTATTTTTCAAAATTGGTTGGATAGTTCTGATTAGGTCTGATTTTACTCCTTACCCCTCTGCTGTTCTCCTCTTATCTCGACGTGTTTTGAATCCGCTCTCGTCTCTTTCTTCGAGTCCAGGAATTCTCGTGGTTGGGTTTCCGTCGTACCTTCAGGGTTTCGCTTCCTCCTCTGTTAACGGTGTTCTACCGTCCGGTGTTCAAGCTGCCTGATGAATCCGTCTACGGTGTTACCATTCTCTGTTCCTTGTTTGTGCCTTCCGGTGTTTTCCGACGCAACGACATCATCTACGCCAGATCCGATGCAGAGTTTGCATCACTCCTGTGTTTCCGAACCTCGCTTGTCGAGATCTACAGTCTGATTCCGAGAGTTGGTTGCATAATCCGCCTATTCGTGTGCTGAGTAATGGTTTGGGTGCGCGATGGACTGATCACCATCCGACTACTCTTATCATTCGCTCTTGTACATCGAATCAGTGGATCCAGCAATTCTACTCCGTCCACGGAAGCTAGAGGTGGCTTTATTTGTTGATACCTCTACCTTCGACCTTTTGTTCCCGGAGTGTTCTCCCGACGATCACGTACAACGACCTCTTGTTAGTGGTGTCGCGAGGATCTACACGAAGCAGGAAGATTCAGATCGCCGACCTTCTTTCCGGAACCATGAGGCGGATCTCGAGGGCGAGATCCTTTGTTAGTGGTGTCGAATTGTGGCATCCCGCAAAACCACTACTAGAAAATCGCGTTGTTTTTGTGCATTGCATCATCATGACCGCATGCTCATGTCATCATGCCACATTGCATTTGAGCATCGTCATCATCTTGCATTCGCTCGCATAAAATTATTTGCGGAAAAACCTGGTTTTGTTTTCTAAACGCCCCGTCCTTAATTCAAAACCAAAACCGGGACTCCGGAATATTTTGTTTTGACCAACTACGGTTTGCAAACGGCCCGTTTAAAACAAATAAAATATTAAACTATTTTTGTGGGGGCAGTCGAACGGGCCGATCTGACCCGAACGACCACCCCCGGTTAAAAACGGTCCAACCTAGACCCTTTTTCTACCCAACCTATTCCTACCCAACCCCTCTCCACCTCACCCCAACCAACCCCCTCCTGACACCTCACCCTCTCACTTCCTCCACCCAATCCCACCCAGCCACCTCAGCAGCCACCTCCCCACCTGGCCACACACCACCACCGTCCCCCCTCCTCTCTCTTCTCCCTGGCCACACGCACACAGACGCACGCAGTACACCCCACCCTGCCAGCCCTGGCCCACCCGGTCCCACCACCCACCGCCCCGTGCCCTGTTCCTCTTCCTCCTCTCCCTTCCATCCTCTCTCTCTGGCCGCTCGCTCCCCACCCCGCACGCCCCGCGCCCGGCCGCGTCCCCGCGTGACCGCTTCCTCCCCTCTCTCCTCTGTGCTTCCGCCGCTTCCGCCTGCCTCCCCCTCGTCTGCTCGCGTCGGCCGCCCCGGCCCCGTCGCCGCCTGCAGCTCGCCCTCCCGCCTCGCTCCTCTCGCCGGCCAATCTCGCTCCGCCCCTCAGTCTCTCCGACGCGGCGCCTCCCTCCTCGCCTCAGAGTCGCTTCGCCGACGCGACCCCGCCGCCGGGTGCCTCCTCTGCCCCGCCTTCCCGCGCCGCCCAAGGCCTCCTCCTTCCGCCGCCGGTCCCGAGCGCCTCCGCCCGCGCCTGACCGCCTCCGCCCCTCCGAGCGTCGGCCCGAGCCACTGCCTCTCCTCTCGGCGGCGCCCCTCCGCTGAGCTCCGCCGCGCGCCTCTCCGTCGAGCCGGCCCCGCCTCTGCACCGGCCGAGCCGCATCGCCCTCCGCCGCCAGTGCTCCCGCGGGCAGCCGCCGCCGCCGCCTTCCGAGCTCGACGCCCCTCTGCCTCATCCCGTCCCCCTCAGCACGCCTGCGACCTCCGGCGCTCCTCCGGCCGCGCCGCCGACCACCTCCGTCCGCCGCCCGCCCTCTGCTGCCTCCCCGCGCGCCCAGCGTCCTCCGCGGCGCCGGTCCCACCACCGGCGCCACCTCTCTCTGGCCCGCCTCTGCCGCGAGCGGGGCCAACGTGCCTCCTGCTGGAGCTCGTCTCTGAGCCCGTGCACGCCAGGCCGCTCGGCACTGCCAAGCCCGTCCGTGCCGCCTCTGGATGGGTGCGTACCGTCGTCGAACGCGGCACCCTCTCCCTGGCCGCGCAGTCACCGTCCGGCCCCGAGCTCCGCGTCCTTCCCCGTGCGTGTATGCGTGTTCAGGGCCAGCTCGAGCTGGTGGAACGCCAAGATCTACCGGCACCGAGAACCCCAACCCAAAGAGGACCGGAACGCAAGACCCTGTTCCCGAAGGCAAACTCTGGACCCGAAGACCCCATCGCCAAGTTCTACTTCCTTGTGGCCAAGGCCCCTAAGCACGCCGACACCACGACGTCAAGGTCCAAGAGCCCCATCGACATCAAGGAACCGAAGGAGGGCTATAAGGTACCTGGTATCGCACAAGCTCGTCAGCGACCCCCGACGCAGAGGACGCCAAGATTGCCACGAGAACGCTCCCGAGCGCTAGCACCGACTCGATGGCGCGAGCCCGACAAGATCGGCACGACGACAAGAACGGCATCGGCCCGGAAGAATCCGATGCGCCCCTGGCGCCGGACCAAGTCCTGCTTCCCGGATGCCGAGGTCACCGACACAGAACAACAAGATCTACTTTGCGGGCACCGTGCGACAAGACCTACCTCCGTTATCCGAGAGCGTTTCCGTCGAGACCGATCCGTCGAACCCTGAACCCCGAGACCGGACCCCGGACCCTGTCGGACCCCGGAACCCTTGGAACCCCAAGTTCGTCGAGACCCCCTAAAGTGTGAACCCCTTATCCGAGAACCCTATTTTATAAATGTCACCTATATAACTGTTGCATATAAATTGGTCATGCATGCATACTTGTCTGTGGTTTGGGGGCCTTATGCCGATTCACCTCATAATTAAATATGGGGCCCATATGCGGGCAAATCTAGTCTCATATTGGCCTCATTTAAATTTGTGTAGCGAACCGGTAACTTATCTTGCCATGTTAATACAACATTTAAGTTGCGGGGTAGTTAAATAACATGAACCACCTAATTAAATATCGGGACCCCGGTTTCGCTTAATATGACCTAATTGCATTGCCCCTTGCCATGTCATGCATCATACATGCCTCATGCCGATCTTCCGCCGTTGTATTAAATATTGCATCCGGTGTTCTTCTAGCGTTTTGCTTCTTCGCGGATAAGGCCGTTGAGTTGATGCGAGTGTCGACCCGATCTTCGGTTGAACCTTCGGCAATGTTTTCCAGGCGAGCATCTCCCCCTTTCTACCTATCTTACTTTTCTAGTATTTATTCCCTCCTGTTGACCTATTGCTATCTGTGTTGCGATGCTCTAGTTTCCGTACCCTTGATATTACTTGCAGCCTTATATTGCCTTGGACACATCCTATTACCTGTTGTTTGGTAGATAGTTGGACTTGCGCGTCGTAGTCGCTTGCTCAAGTGTTGTTGCGTGTCGTCAAGTGCCACAGTTGTTGATGTATTGCCGCATGTTGATGTTGGATATGATCATGGTTTTACTTATCGTTCACTTTAATTCCTGTTTAACAACTAAAATTGAAGTAAGCAGAGGCATCGGTGGGTGATAGATAATATTTGGTTTCCGAACGCCCACTTGTGTCCCGTAGGACCCCGAGTACTTGATACCTGTTCCTTGATTTATCGCGCTATCCACATCCGGGAGGTATATGGGACCCCCCTTAGCCAGAGCTCGATTCAGTCTTATTTCTTGGGGCCACAAACTAGTTTGAGGTTTTATTTACGATCCTGTACTTATGCCATGCTTTACTGCTTATTTACGATTGTGCGAGGAGCACACTGTACTGTTTAGGTAAGCGGAGTGTTTTCGCGGTATCGACAAGCCCAGCCACACTTTCGGGTTCCTAGTCGTTTACAGCCTCTGGCGCAAACCTTGAGTCCGTCTCGGAGCTAGCTTACTTCGTTGCGGATCTACTCAATGGGGTGGCCCCCTGAAATATTTCTGAATCCTGTGATTGCTTTGTCGTGAAGGCCTCGTTGGGTTTTGATTTGGTTTTTCCGAGGTTGATCGAGTGTGTGTTGCTATTGGTGCACCCCGGCCGGGTAAAACTTTCTGAAAGCCGTGTCCGCGGTTATGGACGACTTGGAGCACAATATCTCGACCATAGACAAGCATAACTAAAGTTTATTGCTATAAATTTGACTTTATAATGACTAGTAATCAGCTTCACTATAATGGAATGGCTAATTAATACTGCCCACAATTGCTTGTTTGGAGTGTCGCTTACGACCATTGAACCTGACTAGTAAGTATTGCAACTACAACGGAATGGCTGAATAAAAGTACCAACAACTGCTGGGTTTTTGGGTTATCTCATGCTAATTGTATCTGATTAGTAATTGTTGCAACTACAACGGAATGATTAACTAAAAGTGCCCACTGCTTATTCTATCAGGATGATTATCCAAATCTGACTAGTAATTGCTGCAACGATACCTGAATAAATAAAACTGCCAACTGTGTGAGTTCCTCGGTTGACTTCCTTGTTTGGTCTCGAGGGGGAAACACCAGGATGGGTTTGTTTGGTGTTAGCTTCAGGTTGGATCCGGATAGGTCATTCTTATCCCTCTCTGATAACCGCCAGTTGCATCGAGTCTCTATAGGGTGTTTAGTGCATGCTGCCGCTGCCGCTTCAGTCCACCATACCTATGTAGGCGAGGACCGCCGAATTTTAGTCTCGCCGTGTACTGGCCTCAGTACTGACGCTCCTCTTTTTCCTTTGCCCTTTGTCGGCACCCCTTTTGTTTAAGCAGGTTTTGAGATCGACGTCGTTAGCAGGGTTACCCTTCCGGCTTGGCCTGGGCAGGGTTATGGACGCCATTGGTTATTCTTCAGGGCTCTTAGCCCCATTTGCATCTTGTCCGTAGCTGGACGCACTATCGTTTTCAAGGTGATTTGGACCTTTGTATATTGTATCTGTATTCTTGGCTCTTTGAGTCGCTGTTGTATATATCTGTTCTGTGGGTCCCATCGAGGACTGTTGTGTAATGTTATTACTTCGTTTTCCACCCGCACGAAAGTGCCTGGTGGGCACCTTTGAATCGTTTCTATGCGGGTTTGGCGGATTTCGCTAAAACTTGCATAGGGTCGATTCTGAGGGTGTTACACTTCTGCTCCTCCTACCTGTGGCCAAAAGTTCTGCTCCACCGCCAAGGCCACAAACCAGCGTCGGTGTCCTCCCACCTCGCCACCTTGCTAAAACCTCAACCCCAGTAAGTCCACCGCCGGTTCCAGTCTCCGGTTCGACCTCACCTATGGCCGCCGACCTCAGCTATGGTGTCTTTCCCCGACCGCGTATGTTCTGCACTTTTTCTCCATGTGGAGCCGTCCTCGGTCCTCCTCTTTGGAGTGTTAAGGCTCGCCCTGCCCTTCTATCCCGCCGGTTCTAGCCGCAGTGGCCTAACTCTGGCCGCCGCCCTCTGCTTCGCTCGCCACGGTCGACCACGACAGCTGCTGGTCGTCCCTCTATGTTTCGGCAGGCGGCATGCATGTTCCTACCGACCAAGTGCTGCACGAGATCTTGCTCCGTTCCTGGTCGCACACGGCACTTCTGGCACCACTATGACTACCTCCGCTCGAGTTAATAGCATAAAACCACCACTTTTCTACCTAAATTTCGAAAAACCACCGGTTTACGTTTAAATCGCAAAAAACCACCATCCTACTGCTAATTTTTGGCAATGTGCGCTAACCAGTCGATTGACACGAATTGACGCTGGATCTGACAAATGGGGCCCACCAGCTTGGGACGGTCGTTAACGCCGTTAACAGACATTAACGACATATAGCATAAAACCACCACTCTTCGGATTCAATTACAAAAACCACCACCTTTCACTGAAATCGCAAAAAACACCACTCTATGGCAATTTTTTTGCAATGTGCACTAAACATCGTTTTCAGACGAACTAACGCTGGGTATGACAAGGCGACCCCACCAATGACGTGGCACCGCCGGACGGCGCGTCGTCTGCCTTTTTCATATAGGTCCTCTAGTTTTGATAGAAAATTACGTAAGGGTCCCTGGCATGTACATGTTTTCACAAAACTTTCTGTTTATTTGCGAATGTCCATAAATTTTGAATACAAATTTAAATAGATTTTTTAATATAAAACGTCCTCAGAAATATTTGATTCATTGATATGTTTATTATGAAACTCTGACGATGACAACCCACATACGTTGTCGCCGGTGTCATGTTGCTCAACATGTTTACGGTGTAGGACATCGTCACCCTCAAATAAGAAGCATGTGCAGCTCGTCTAGCAAGGCTCTCTTCCTTCATTTTGATTCATTGCGCATACATGCATGGGACGAAAAGACATACATCCAATTTATGCGGCTCCAATGATTGTACAATACAGTAACACGCAAAAATAAATAAAATGGCACATATTTATTATTACGTTTGTTTATATAATCAAAATATCCAAGAGAAACATAGGTTATTCATGTATGATGGATGTCATAAAGGGATTCCTTGTTTTTTCTAATAAATTTAGATATATTATTTATATTATTTGGAGTCATATAATAAAAGTTATGAATTTCCAAAGTTTTTATTACTAAGAAAAGCAATTTTAATGAGTTGCATATTTTAATTATCCAAATTAGTGAACCAAGTTTGTATTCAAAATATTCAAATATTTCTGAGGATGTTTTATATTAAAAAATCTATTTAAATTTGTATTCAAAATTTATGGACATTCGCAAATAAACAAAAGGTTTTGTGAAAAAACATACATACTAGGGACCCTTACGTAATTTTCTATCAAAACTAGAGGACCTGTAAAAAAGGCAGACGATGCGCCGTCCGGCGGTGCCACGTCGTTGGTGGGGTCGCCTTGTCAGACCCAGCGTTAATTCGTCTGAAAATGGTGTTTTTTGCGATTTCAGTGAAAGACGATGGTTTTTCGTAATTGAAACAGAAGAGTGGTGATTTTATGCTATATGTCGTTAACGTTTGTTAACGGCCGCCCCAAGCTGGTGGCCCCATCTGTCAGATCCAGCATCAATTTGTGTCAATCGACTGGTTAGCGTACATTGCAAAAAATCAGCAGTAGGGTGGTGGTTTTTTGCGATTCAAACGTAAAGTGGTGGTTTTTCGAAATTTAGATAGTAAAGTGGTGGTTTTATGCTATAAACTCACCTCCGCTCCGACGCCGGCAAGATGATGGTGCGGTTTCGTTACGAAAAAAGATGGACGTGCTGGTGAGGTCAGCCGCGGACTGCCCGCCGCTCTATACTACCACGTGCGTGGAGACGAATGCGAGGCACGTGGGCGGAGTGGAGGGAGAGGGAAGCGACGAGGCACGGACACGAGGGTGACAGTGATGTGTGGCCGGAGGCGCAGCTCCTGCAAGGCTGACGAAGGTGGGAACGTGGCCACGCGCGAGGAAAGTGAAGAGGACGATGTTCAGGCTCTTTGCTTCCTCTGCCTGCATGGTGATAGCATGTATGTTCCTTTGTCGGACGGAAGGAGCCACTCGGCCACATCTCGTGAAGTACCTGAGAAGGTAGACATATAAATCATAATATCACATCATTCTACTTGAAGTATGTGGATGTATCCATCCACCGGTGGATTTTTGTGCCGTTTGATCTGATGTACAAGTGGAAGCTATTTCTGGATTCGCTAGGAAGAGTTCAAGAGAGAACATCCGAAAATCACCGCCAGAAGCGATCAAGACGGACTGTATATTCTTTCTATTTAATTAATAGATCTTTTTTTCCCGCAAAAAAAGGAAGAAGTTATTTCTTGGTTGTTGTAATATATAGCTCTTATGATCACGCGGTACAATTATCAGATCGTGTAAGTTATGTGTTGTTGTACTGAAGTGGTAATAGGCAAGTTAAATGAAGTTTGCTTAATTGTACGGCATGAATAATTGTCAGCTGAGTATTTTGTTAACATAGTCAATCCTATTTTCAACTTTAGCTACAAATTAAATGCATTACAGATTGTGTCTTATATATTTTTCTTTTGGATACAAAAGTACAACAGAACAATCTATATATGCCGGTGTTCCAAGTTGTCATTCAAAATTATACTATCAAGTATCAGAGAGAATTTTTTGGGACCAACAACACTAGCTGCATCTGACATTTCAAAACGCCTACACATAAATGCATCAAACAGTCGATTGTGGTGGAGGATGTGATCTTTGTTTTTTCGCATACTATATCCAAAGGTGTTCGCAGTAAAAGTGGAAATCAGTTAAATATGGAGAAAATACATACTACATGATATCACAGAAAACCTGCCGATGCAATAGAACGAAGCAACAAAACAAAGGAAAAAAATACATAATTGGTTCCATTGTTCTTTAGTGGCGATGCTTTTTTTTAAAGGGGGAAGAACCCCGAAGGATCCAGATGTAAGGACATTTAGCCATGCATCTTTTTATACACGAATTTTCATTACGATCATATTTATATATATGACAAGAAAAAATCGTAGCAACGCACGAGCACTCAGCTAGTCATTATAATTTTATGACACATTGGCAGAACACACCACATGACCAAAAATAGGAAGTTTTTTCCGTGTGACCATGTTATGGCCAGGTTTGAAAAAAATATGTCAAATTTTCCTTTTTTAGCCGTGCGGTGTGTTCTAGGATATGTGCCAGAAAATTATAATGATACCTATTAAAGATACAATTTTACGATATGTTTTGGCAAAATTTCCCCGATTCGTTCCATTTGGAGCGACTGATATTTTTTAGTGGACTATCACCACAAAGCACTGGCTGTAAAAACCGGTCTCACGCGGCCCACAACGCATCTTTATGTTCAGGCTAGCCCACTGCGTTGCTGTGGCCTACGGCCTGCTAACTCCCGCTAGAACAAAATCCCCCAAAACCTTCCACCCTCCGCCGCCGTGTAGCTCTAGCATCCCCCCGGCGAGCAGCAGCCACCACGGAACGACGCGGCGACGGCAGGGTAATTTTCTCACGATCTTTCCTTCCCATCTTTCTTACTGCTAATTTCCCCCGTTTCCCCTTTGCCCTCTGCAATTATGAAATGAAGTAAATCCCTAGTCGTCCATAGAGGGCCAAACTTTTTTCCATCTGCAGTTGATGTAATCCACATCTGGTGAGACCAGGCCGCAGCCGCCACCGACCGATAGATTCCCTTCGCCGGCAGAAACCATCCTGAAACTGAGCCAGTCCACCGCCTTAGCCATCTTCGCCCGCTTGGCTTGAAGCCTGATATCGGCCGTTCGAACTCCATAGTGAGTTGTATTCACGTTCTTTGATTCAAGATGTTAGTGTGTGCTTGCTAGGCATCTATTGTAGTAGTAGTAGTTGAGTTTGCTTTGGCATGAATTGATAGGTGCGCATATTACTAGTGTCGTTCCTCTTGTTCATGAATGATAATAGGGATTGTCATTTCTCTCGAATTTCTTGATTTGGCTATTGGATATTTGCCAATTAGAGGCAGTTCTTCAGTTTGTGTAGCCACTGATTACCAAGGAAATAACCCCTCCAATAGGTCCTCGTTCCTTCGAAATGGGTTGATAATGGAGGGAGACAAGAATATCCAGGCTGGGGATGTTCTTTCACTCTTCACAGTCACCTGGTATCCCGTTCCCTAGGTAGAGATTTTATTGTTGAACTCCATTCAGAAATAAGTGTTGCAAATTTGTCTAGATATGCATGTATCACTAAAACGCGTCTAGACAAATCTGTGACAATTATTTTCGAACGGAGACAGTATTTCTGGGGCATGTAGTAGCCTATTTTATATTACGGAGAGTACTGTGTGACAGAACATAAATTACTTGGTATTTTTTCGTTGCTAAGGGAAATCGCCCTTCTAGGAAAATGGATTGCTAAGTGGAATTGGTATTTTTCATCCTCCTTTTAAAAACAAAGTGGAAGCCAGCTAGAGCAAAAACCTTACATTTTTTAGTTTCTACGGGTGGGTCAATAAAGTGAAAAGTTCTGTTTCTTATAGCTGCAATACCTCATATTTTACAGATCAAATTGATCAACGGAAAGTGTCCGTCCGGATTAGCCTGGAAAAATGGGAGTTCTGATACAGATGCTTGCTAATTTACCTTGTTCTTGCAAAGCAAATAATAGATGATTTTTTTTTGAATTTTGGTGGCCATGCAATGTTTCTGTGTGAAGCTAAAAATGCACATAAATGTGTGTTACCATGTGATTATTTTGAAGGGTTCTGTGTAGCAATTAATTGCTTCTGTTTTAGGAAGATCCCACTGAAAAAGCTTCCATCTGATTAAGTTTTTTTTTTCAATCTTTGTTTCAGTTTGCAGGACAGAGGTGAAAAGTGTCTAGTAGCTTCTGTTGACTAAAGATGAACAAGGGGAAGATTTTCAAGTTGGCAAAGGGATTTAGAGGAAGGGCAAAGAATTGCATAAGGATAGCACGTGAGAGGGTTGAGAAAGCCTTGCAATATTCCTACAGGGATAGGCGTAACAAGAAGAGAGACATGCGATCCCTATGGATTGAGCGCATCAATGCTGGTACACGACTGCATGGGGTATGCATCCATCGCACTCAGAACTGCCAAAAGGAATGTTGAACTATTGATGTTTGCCAGGAATACACCCCAATCACTCGTGTTTTTCATTTATTATAAGAAATGAATCATAGTACTAGTATTTTGGATGCTCATATTAAGACAAAACAGATCAATAGAACAATAGAACGAGCCTTGCATTCTGCTGTTTAAGTAGCTTTTTTCTTTTATTTGATTTGACTACCAGGTGAACTATGGCAACTTCATGCATGGATTGACGAAGGAGAACATCCAGCTGAACAGGAAGGTGCTCTCGGAGCTGTCGATGCACGAGCCATACAGCTTCAAGGCGCTTGTTGATGTATCTCGCACTGCATTTCCAGGGAACAGGCCGCCTGCCCAAAAGGAGGGCCTAGCAGCCATTCTGTGAAACACTTGGTCTTGTTGGTCTACTGGAAGTTACTGCCTAGCAATATATTGATTATGAGCTATGTAACAAAACCAGTAGAGACTGGTGACCCTTGTTGGTTTATCATGTTTTGGCCAATTTGGCCTATAAATAACCCTGCTCTCAAGTGCATATTACTGCTTGATTTTGAGAGCAAAACAAGGGAATGTTTCACGAAAATATTTTTTGTCGCCGAGTTAGTGTGGCATCCCGCAAAAACCACTACTAGAAAATCGCGTTGAATTTGTGCATTGCATCGTCATCATCATATGTTGTTTGTCAAAAACTAATTTCGAAAACCTATTTTTTTGTTTTCCAAACGCCCCATCTTAATTCAAATGCAAAGCCCGGGTCTCCGGATTATTTTTGTTTGAATGCTATCGGGTTGCAAACGGTGTTAATAAAACAAATAAAAATTATATTATTTTTTAGTGGGGGCAGTCGAACGGGCCAGATCGACCCGAACGACCACCCCCAGGATTTTAAAATCGGTCCAACCTCTAAATCCTATAGCTACCAGCTAACCTACCCACACACCCCCTCCACCTCACCCCACCCAATCCCCACTTGCCACCTCACCCTCTCCCTTCCCCCAACCACTCATAGCCCTCCACCTCACCACCTGCCTCTTACCTTCCTTTCTCAACCCACCAACACTCACACAGCCACGCACCCAGCCACTTCCCCCACACCGCTGCCAACCCTGGCCCACTCCCTGCCCTCCGGCCCCACCTCGCAGGCCACCCGCACCGCTCCCCACCTGCCCGTGCCCTGTCTTCTTCCTCCTCTCATCCCGCACGCGACCACCCCCACGCGTGATGCGCCCCTGCCCCGCCTCGCCCCCTCCTCTTCTCCTCCCTCCCCGCAAGCAACCGCCGTGCCGCTCGCCCCCACCCCTCTCATCCGGCCAGCAGCCTTCCCCCACCTCTCTCCTCGCCCCGCCCCGCCTCTGCGAGCCGTGCCTCCGCCCGCCTCCGGCCAGACCCGAGCCACCGCCGGCGCCGCCTTGCTCCCTCTCTGGCGCTGCGCTCGCGTACGCCTCCTCCTCCCCCTCGCCGCGCCGCTGCGCCTCCTCTCCGCCGGCGTCGCCCGCGCGCCCCTCCGGCCGTCTTCCCCCGCGCGCCGCCCCGCGTCCTCCTCGCCCCGCGCGCGCGTCCCGCCTCCGGCCGCGGCGCCGCTCGGCTCGCCGCCGACCCCGCCGCCGTTCCCCTCCAACCTCCGCGTCGCCCGCCGTTTGCCCCCGCTCCGCCGGCCGCGAGCCTCGCCGTCCCCGTCGCCTCCGCCCGAAGCTTCCCCCGCGCCGCCAGTCCTCGCCTTGGGGCCCACCTCGACCTCGTCCGCGGGCCACCCGCCTTCTGCTCTGGCCTCTTCACCATGTCCCTCTCGCTCCTCGGCTCTCCAAGCCCTGCACGTCGTCTGCCTCACGCGAGCCTCGTGCTAGGCCTTTTCCTGTCGCAGCCTTGTTCAGCAGCTTTTCGTGTTTGTTTGGAAGGAGACACCTCCCAGTAAATAATCTGCACCGGCGGCCGCTTTGTGTTCTGTGGATGTTTGGAGGCTTCAGTGCGTGCTCCTCGCCCAAGTGCTGCCGTTGTTGGTGCACCGCCACGATGCCAAGTTCGGCTAACGACAAGACCGACATGAGGCCCCGACAAGATCTGCTTCAGGGACTCGAGACCGATCCCGTACCCGACGCCACGCCAAGCAGTGCCCTCGGACGCCAAGACCCGAACCCTGTCGAATCCCTCGAAGTGTCCCGCCAAGATCGTCATCGACAATGGAACCAAGACCGGACCCACGGGATGACATGTTCTTCACCCAAGGGCGACAAGGCTCTCTTCATGGATTTCGGGACCCCGACATCGAACGACAAGGTCATCGTCATAGAACCCGAAGGCCACATGTGCGACAAGTACTCCGACCCGGAACCAAGTTCGCCACCGACTAAAGACGGACTACGAGTTCTACTTCACGGATGCCCAGCGACAAGATCTACTACCCCGATCCGAGACCCTAACCCCAGAGCCGAGAACGTTCCGTCGAACCCTGGACCCTGAGACCGACCCCGAACCCCGGAACCCCAAGATCGTCGAGACCCCTAATGTGTGCCCCTTTTCTCGAGCCCTATTTTAAAATGATATTAATTGTTGCATATAAAATTGTCATACTTGCATGCATCTTGTCTGTGGTTTGGGGGCCTTATGCCGATTCACCTAATAATTAAATATGGGGCCCAGATGCGGGCAAACCTAGCCTTATATTGGCCTCATTTAAACTTGTGTAGCGAACCGGTGCCAACTTTTGTCTTGCTAATACAACATTTAATTTGCGGGGCTTCTAGACAACATGAACCACCTAAATATTGTCGGGACCCCGGTTCCGCTTAATATGACCTAATTGCATCGCACCTTGCCATGCCATGCATCATACATGCATCATGCCGATCTTCTGCCGTCGTATTAAATATTGCATCCGGTGTTATTCTAGTGTTTTGCTTCTTCGCGGATAAGGCCGTTGAGTTGATGTGAGCTTCGCCCGATCTTCGGTTGAACCTTCGGCAATGTTTTCAGGCGAGCATCTTCCCCTTTCTACCTATCTTACTTTCATAGTATTTATTCCCTCCAGTTGATCTATTGCTATCTGTGTTGCGATGCTCTAGTTTTTGTACCCGTGATATCCCTTGCAGCCCTATATTGCCTTGGACACACCCTATTACCTGTTGTTTGGTAGATAGTTGGACTTGCGCGTCGTAGTCGCTTGCTCAAGTGCTGTTGCGTGTCGTCAAGTGCCACAGTTGTTGATGTATTGCCGCATGTTGTTGTTGGAGATGATCATAGCTTTACTTATCGTTTACTTCAATTACTGTTTAACAACTAAAATTGAAGTAAGCAGAGGCATCGGTGGGTGATAGATAATATTTGGTTTCCGAACGCCCACTTGTGTCCCGTAGGACCCCGAGTACTTGATACCTGTTCCTTGATTTATCGCGCTATCCACATCCGGGAGGTATATGGGACCCCCCTTAGCCAGAGCTTGATTCCGTCTTATTTCTTGGGGCCACAAACTAGTTTGAGGTTTTATTTACGATCCTGTACTTATGCCATGCTACTGCTTTATTTACGATTGTGCGAGGAGCACACTGTACTGTTTAGGAATTGTGACCCGTTTTCGCGGTATCGACAAGCCCAGCCACACTTTCGGGTTCCCAGTCGTTTACAGTCGGCCCCACAAACCTTGAGGCCGTCTCGAAGTCAGCTAACTTCGTTGCGGGTCTACTTTAAGGGGTGCCCCCCTGAAATATTTCTGAATCCTGTGATTGCTTTGTCGTGAAAGCCTCGTTGGGTTTTGATTTGGTTTTTCCGAGGTTGATCGAGTGTGTGTTGCTATTGGTGCACCCCGGCCGGGTAAAACTTTCTGAAAGCCGTGTCCGCGGATATGGACGACTTGGAGCACAGTATCTCGATCATAGACAAGCATAACTAAAGTTTACTGCTATAAATTTGACTTTATAATGACTAGTAATCAGCTTCACTATAATGGAATGGCTAATTAATACTGCCCACAACTGCTTGTTTGGAGTGTCGCTTGCGACCATTGTACCTGACTAGTAAGTATTGCAACTACAACGGAATGGCTGAATAAAAGTACCAACAACTGCTGGATTTTGGGTTTATCTCATGCTATCTGTATCTGATCAGTAATTGTTGCAACTATAACGGAATGGTTAATTAAAAGTGCCCACTGCTTACTTTATCAGGATAAAAATCTAAACCTGACTAGTAATTGCTGCAACGATAACTGAATAAGTAAAACTGCCAACGGTGTGAGTTCCTCGGTCGACTTCCTCGTTTGGTCTCGAGGGGAAACACCAGGATGGGTTTGTTTGGTGTTAGCTTCAGGTTGGATCCGGATAGGTCATTCTCACCCCTCTCTGATAACTGCCAGTCGCATCGAGTCTCTATAGGTTGTTTAGTGCATGCTGCCGCTGCCGCTTCAGTCCACCATACCTATGTAGGCGAGGACCGCCGAATTCTAGCCTCGCCGTGTACTGGCCTCAGTACTGACGCTCCTCTTTTTTCCTTTGCCCTTTGTCGGCACCCCTTTTGTTTAAGCAGGTTTTGAGAACGACGTCGTTAGCAGGGTTACCCTTCCGGCTTGGCCTGGGCAGGGTTATGGACGCCATTGGTTATTCGTCAGGGCTCTTAGCCCCATTTGCATCTTGTCCGTAGCTGGACGCTCTATCATTTTCAAGGTGATTTGGATCTTTGTATATTATATCTATATTCTTGACTCGTTGAGTCGCTGTTGTATATATCTGTTCTGTGGGTCCCATCGAGGACTGTTGTGTAATGTTATTACTTCGTTTTCCACCCGCACGAAAGTGCCTGGTGGGCACCTTTGAATCGTTTCTATGCGAGTTTGGCGGGTTTCGCTAAGACTTGCATAGGGCCGATTCTGAGGGTGTTACAGAGTGGTATCAGAGCTCAGCAGTTGCGATACCCCACAAGTCCAGCCTGTAGGATAACCTAGCTAACGGCCGAAGTAGAGTGTCAAAATTATTTTTCGAAAAACGGTTGGATAGTTCTAATTAGGTCTGATTTTACTCCTTACCCCTCTGCTATTCTCCTCTTATCTCGACGTGTTTTGAACCTGCTCTCTTATCTTTTCTGCGAGTCCAGGATTTCTCGTGGTGGGTTTTCCGTCGTACCTTCAGGGTTTCGCTTCCTCCTTTGTCAACGGTGTTCTATCATCCGGTGTTCAAGCTGCCTGAGTAATCCGCCTGCTGTGGTATCAATCTTTGTTCCTTGTTTGTTCCTTCCGGTGTTTTCCGCCGCGACGACATCATCTACGCTAGATCCGATGCAGAGTCTGCATCACTCCTTTGATCCGAACCTCGCTTGTCGAGATCTTCACTCTGAATCTTGAGGGTTGGTTGCATAATCTATCTGTTCGTGTACAGAGTAATGCTTTGGGTGCGGGATGGAGTCGCGACCATACCACTACTCTTATCATTTGCTCTGTATATTGAATAGTGGATCGATGCAAGTCTACTCCTTCCGTGGAAGTTAGAGGTGGCCTTACCTTTAACTTCGTCCGTTGTTTATCCGGAGTGCTCTCTTGACGAACGTGGGCAACGAACCCTTGTTGGTGGTGTCGCCGTTTTCAAGACGAAGAAAGCATCATTGTTAGTGGTGTCGCGAGGATCTACACGAAGCAAGAAGACGCAGATCGCCGACCTTCCTTCCGGTACCATGAGGCGGATCTCGAGGGCGAGATCCATCGTTAGTGGTGTCGAATTGTGGCATCCCGCAAAAACCACTACTAGAAAATCGCGTTGAATTTGTGCATTGCATCGTCATCATCATATGTTGTTTGTCAAAAACTAATTTCGAAAACCTATTTTTTGTTTTCCAAACGCCCCATCTTAATTCAAATGCAAAGCCCGGGTCTCCAGATTATTTTTGTTTGAATGCTATCGGGTTGCAAACGGTGTTAATAAAACAAATAAAAATTATATTATTTTTTAGTGGGGGCAGTCGAACGGGCCAGATCGACCCGAACGACCACCCCCAGGATTTTAAAATCGGTCCAACCTCTAAATCCTATAGCTACCAGCTAACCTACCCACACACCCCCTCCACCTCACCCCACCCAATCCCCACTTGCCACCTCACCCTCTCCCTTCCCCCAACCACTCATAGCCCTCCACCTCACCACCTGCCTCTTACCTTCCTTTCTCAACCCACCAACACTCACACAGCCACGCACCCAGCCACTTCCCCCACACCGCTGCCAACCCTGGCCCACTCCCTGCCCTCCGGCCCCACCTCGCAGGCCACCCGCACCGCTCCCCACCTGCCCGTGCCCTGTCTTCTTCCTCCTCTCATCCCGCACGCGACCACCCTCACGCGTGATGCGCCCCTGCCCCGCCTCGCCCCCTCCTCTTCTCCTCCCTCCCCGCAAGCAACCGCCGTGCCGCTCGCCCCCACCCCTCTCATCCGGCCAGCAGCCTTCCCCCACCTCTCTCCTCGCCCCGCCCCGCCTCTGCGAGCCGCGCCTCCGGCCGCCTCCGGCCAGACCCGAGCCACCGCCGGCGCCGCCTTGCTCCCTCTCTGGCGCTGCGCTCGCGTACGCCTCCTCCTCCCCCTCGCCGCGCCGCTGCGCCTCCTCTCCGCCGGCGTCGCCCGCGCGCCCCTCCGGCCGTCTTCCCCCGCGCGCCGCCCCGCGTCCTCCTCGCCCCGCGCGCGCGTCCCGCCTCCGGCCGCGGCGCCGCTCGGCTCACCGCCGACCCCGCCGCCGTTCCCCTCCAACCTCCGCGTCGCCCGCCGTTTGCCCCCGCTCCGCCGGCCGCGAGCCTCGCCGTCCCCGTCGCCTCCGCCCGAAGCTTCCCCCGCGCCGCCAGTCCTCGCCTTGGGGCCCACCTCGACCTCGTCCGCGGGCCGCCCGCCTTCTGCTATGGCCTCTTCACCATGTCCCTCTCGCTCCTCGGCTCTCCAAGCCCTGCACGTCGTCTGCCTCACGCGAGCCTCGTGCTAGGCCTTTTCCTGTCGCAGCCTTGTTCAGCAGCTTTTCGTGTTTGTTTGGAAGGAGACACCTCCCAGTAAATAATCTGCACCGGCGGCCGCTTTGTGTTCTGTGGATGTTTGGAGGCTTCAGTGCGTGCTCCTCGCCCAAGTGCTGCCGTTGTTGGTGCACCGCCACGATGCCAAGTTCGGCTAACGACAAGACCGACATGAGGCCCCGACAAGATCTGCTTCAGGGACTCGAGACCGATCCCGTACCCGACGCCACGCCAAGCAGTGCCCTCGGACGCCAAGACCCGAACCCTGTCGAATCCCTCGAAGTGTCCCGCCAAGATCGTCATCGACAATGGAACCAAGACCGGACCCACGGGATGACATGTTCTTCACCCAAGGGCGACAAGGCTCTCTTCATGGATTTCGGGACCCCGACATCGAACGACAAGGTCATCGTCATAGAACCCGAAGGCCACATGTGCGACAAGTACTCCGACCCGGAACCAAGTTCGCCACCGACTAAAGACGGACTACGAGTTCTACTTCACGGATGCCCAGCGACAAGATCTACTACCCCGATCCGAGACCCTAACCCCGGAGCCGAGAACGTTCCGTCGAACCCTGGACCCTGAGACCGACCCCGAACCCCGGAACCCCAAGATCGTCGAGACCCCTAATGTGTGCCCCTTTTCTCGAGCCCTATTTTAAAATGATATTAATTGTTGCATATAAAATTGTCATACTTGCATGCATCTTGTCTGTGGTTTGGGGGCCTTATGCCGATTCACCTAATAATTAAATATGGGGCCCAGATGCGGGCAAACCTAGCCTTATATTGGCCTCATTTAAACTTGTGTAGCGAACCGGTGCCAACTTTTGTCTTGCTAATACAACATTTAATTTGCGGGGCTTCTAGACAACATGAACCACCTAAATATTGTCGGGACCCCGGTTCCGCTTAATATGACCTAATTGCATCGCACCTTGCCATGCCATGCATCATACATGCATCATGCCGATCTTCTGCCGTCGTATTAAATATTGCATCCGGTGTTATTCTAGTGTTTTGCTTCTTCGCGGATAAGGCCGTTGAGTTGATGTGAGCTTCGCCCGATCTTCGGTTGAACCTTCGGCAATGTTTTCAGGCGAGCATCTTCCCCTTTCTACCTATCTTACTTTCATAGTATTTATTCCCTCCTGTCGATCTATTGCTATCTGTGTTGCGATGCTCTAGTTTTCGTACCCGTGATATCCCTTGCAGCCCTATATTGCCTTGGACACACCCTATTACCTGTTGTTTGGTAGATAGTTGGACTTGCGCGTCGTAGTCGCTTGCTCAAGTGCTGTTGCGTGTCGTCAAGTGCCACAGTTGTTGATGTATTGCCGCATGTTGTTGTTGGAGATGATCATAGCTTTACTTATCGTTTACTTCAATTACTGTTTAACAACTAAAATTGAAGTAAGCAGAGGCATCGGTGGGTGATAGATAATATTTGGTTTCCGAACACCCACTTGTGTCCCATAGGACCCCGAGTACTTGATACCTGTTCCTTGATTTATCGCGCTATCCACATCCGGGAGGTATATGGGACCCCCCTTAGCCAGAGCTTGATTCCGTCTTATTTCTTGGGGCCACAAACTAGTTTGAGGTTTTATTTACGATCCTGTACTTATGCCATGCTACTGCTTTATTTACGATTGTGCGAGGAGCACACTGTACTGTTTAGGAATTGTGACCCGTTTTCGCGGTATCGACAAGCCCAGCCACACTTTCGGGTTCCCAGTCGTTTACAGCCGGCCCCACAAACCTTGAGGCCGTCTCGAAGTCAGCTAACTTCGTTGCGGGTCTACTTTAAGGGGTGGCCCCCTGAAATATTTCTGAATCCTGTGATTGCTTTGTCGTGAAAGCCTCGTTGGGTTTTGATTTGGTTTTTCCGAGGTTGATCGAGTGTGTGTTGCTATTGGTGCACCCCGGCCGGGTAAAACTTTCTGAAAGCCGTGTCCGCGGATATGGATGACTTGGAGCACAGTATCTCGATCATAGACAAGCATAACTAAAGTTTACTGCTATAAATTTGACTTTATAATGACTAGTAATCAGCTTCACTATAATGGAATGGCTAATTAATACTGCCCACAACTGCTTGTTTGGAGTGTCGCTTGCGACCATTGTACCTGACTAGTAAGTATTGCAACTACAACGGAATGGCCGAATAAAAGTACCAACAACTGCTGGGTTTTGGGTTTATCTCATGCTATCTGTATCTGATCAGTAATTGTTGCAACTATAACGGAATGGTTAATTAAAAGTGCCCACTGCTTACTTTATCAGGATAAAAATCTAAACCTGACTAGTAATTGCTGCAACGATAACTGAATAAGTAAAACTGCCAACGGTGTGAGTTCCTCGGTCGACTTCCTCGTTTGGTCTCGAGGGGAAACACCAGGATGGGTTTGTTTGGTGTTAGCTTCAGGTTGGATCCGGATAGGTCATTCTCACCCCTCTCTGATAACCGCCAGTCGCATCGAGTCTCTATAGGTTGTTTAGTGCATGCTGCCGCTGCCGCTTCAGTCCACCATACCTATGTAGGCGAGGACCGCCGAATTCTAGCCTCGCCGTGTACTGGCCTCAGTACTGACGCTCCTCTTTTTTCCTTTGCCCTTTGTCGGCACCCCTTTTGTTTAAGCAGGTTTTGAGAACGACGTCGTTAGCAGGGTTAACCTTCCGGCTTGGCCTGGGCAGGGTTATGGACGCCATTGGTTATTCTTCAGGTCTCTTAGCCCCATTTGCATCTTGTCCGTAGCTGGACGCTCTATCATTTTCAAGGTGATTTGGATCTTTGTATATTATATCTGTATTCTTGACTCGTTGAGTCGCTGTTGTATATATCTGTTCTGTGGGTCCCATCGAGGACTGTTGTGTAATGTTATTACTTCGTTTTCCACCCGCACGAAAGTGCCTGGTGGGCACCTTTGAATCGTTTCTATGCGAGTTTGGCGGGTTTCGCTAAGACTTGCATAGGGCCGATTCTGAGGGTGTTACAGTTAGTGTGCATGATAATCAGAATTATTTTGAAGTTATGTAGCCTTCCGGCTCTATTGCGACAAGTCCGCTGTCTCGTACCCTGGTCACTCTCATCAGTTTCAGGTTTGCTGGCATTATACTTTACCAGCTACACACATTGGTCTACATTTTAGTGGTTCAGATGGGTGCTCCAAATCTCAGCTCAGCTGGCAAATACTGCATAAGCAGGTTTTTTATCAACTCCAGAAATGAAGAAACAGGTTTTGTTCTCCAGAAGTAACAGGACTTAGCTAAATATGTGTTTGGTGCCAGGTTGCTTTAACTGTAGTCTGCATTCAAGGATTTCCCAAAGGTACATTCGGTCCGGCGATTCTTGGCGGATTCAGGATTTCCCAAATGCTGCCATGTTGTGTACAGAATGTTCTCTGGAAGGCAATGTGTAAAGAATGTTATGGGCCAACTTTTATTCGGTGGTCTGGGCTCTCCTTTTTCGAAGGGAATAAGATTGAAGAAAGCAGGCGCATAAAAATCTCATTCGGGGCATTTACTTTTGCAGACAGGTTTACGTCTGATTCGCTTCGCTTTTCCAGGCAAAACGCACATCGGAGCCGCGCCTGTCTTCCGTCTCCGTGCTAAAACTTGTCTCCATGCCAGTATGAACGCCACATGTCTCCATGCTGGTTTCCTTTTGGCTGGAATGCACTACTACTACCAGGATTTATCTGTCGACGAGGGAATAAAGTGGCCGTCCATCCATGATTGCATTATCGAACAGTGTAACTATGTGTTTTTTTTTGGAAAAAACTATAAAATCCACATCTTTTCGCCCTCCACTCTTTACAGGTTTACAGAAAGTGACCGTATGCCTGTGCTGGAACTGTTGTGAACCGCCATGGAAGTTCTCTGCTTTGTGTTCCTCCATCGTGTGCTCCTCGACCACTCACCCTCACAAGTCACAAGACATGTCATATTCCCTTTTGGTTGCGATGTAAATAAATCGTAGGGTACATACCTAACAGATTCTGAAAGTCGCGTACTTCTCGTTCTAACATGGCACTGTTCTCCATTTTACTGTAATTGTATCGATTAGGTAACCTGCTTGCCTAAAACGACTCGATCAAGTGACATGGTGCGTAACTTCCCGTCCTACTGCTTTTCTGTATGACGGGTAGGTGAACCACGCGAAAATCATGCCTAGGGGTCTCACAGAACATCCATGAGCAGTCTAGTACAACATCAGAGCATCCAAAAAATAATTCTCTGTAGCCATGGCTCGCAATTAAAAGGACGCCCTATACGTTTCCTTTTCCTGATTAGCTAATGCTGATCGAGGTGGCTTATGTTTCGACTCCACAAAGCGTCACCGTTGGATTATTCCGATTAAGATACCAACCATTTCCTGTATATACATTCTTCCTTTTACTATAAAATTGAGGCACGCAATTGCGTGCTCTCTCTCAAAAAAAAAAAGAGATACCAACCCAAAGTTCACATCACGCACGAAAGCAATGCAGATTATCGAGCTACTAGTACTGTATTTATCTTTTGAACCCACACAAGCAGGTTGAAGCGGTCGATTGGATGGAGCAGAGACGAGTTGCCTGTCATCGATAGGATCCTGGGATTTGGTGGCCATCTCAGGAAAATCACCGGCGAACAGGCTCATCTGGGCACGTCTACTCGGAGAAGACACAGGGTTTGACCTTGCGCCCCCTGACGTCCCGAGTTGCAACCACAATATAGTTGGTGCCACCTTCCCCCCTCTCCTCTCTAGAAGCGTTCATGGAGTAGTATTTCTGTACGTTGCAACGTTGCTTTTCGTGAAACAGTCTATCTTTCATTCACTTCTTTCCTGTCATGCTCTGACGAAATGACCCTCTCCTCCCATTTTGTTTCTTGGTCAAGTAGATAGATGCAAGTGGAAATCCACTCAGTTTGTACTTAACTCTTTTATAGGAATATAATCAACGATGAGTTCACTTAAACATTCTACTACTTCTAAGGTTAGTCTAGTGTTAGGTGAACAGGTGACTATATCTCTGAAAGAAAGAATCAGAGACAAACCTTTCGGCACTCGCGGTTGCATTTCAATCGTCTCGCTGCAGAGTGGTTGATCTCCCTCGCATTGTTCAGACTATGATCTCGTCATCGCTTGTGTAGTAAGGAGGACACGCAGCGCAGCCTCAGACTTTGTCCCCGAGACCCGGAAATACTGCAGCAGGTCTTCATGTCACGGTTCGTCGAAAAATTCATCTGCTACACCCTTTCTCCTGTTCTTTTAGAGCAGGTGGTTCTTGGAAAGGTGAATGAGGAAGAAAGGGTCGGCAGGCGCCTTCCTCACGCTACTGATTTAAGTATGTTCGATAGGCAAAAGGGAAATCTTGATATCATGGAGGGTGACAATGTGGCATGCGAAAGTAGCAGCAGAGAATATACAGGCGCTTTAGAAATCTGGGCTTTACATAAAGAAATAACAGGAGGTTGTATTTATAGTACAGTAACACATACGGTTAGACTGGCTGTCAAGTAAAACTATTATTCTTTTCCGAGAAAGAAAGCTGCTTCGTATGTAAGTAAGCTTTTTTTTTTAAAAAAAAGGAGAATCTGCAGGCAAATGGACTTGTTTGCTTCTGAAGCAATTATACTCTTTGGAATATCAACAGTACCTTTCAATTTATCGATCATTCCCCTGTCTTTTCAATGATGTTCGACTTTTGTTCATATAAAACGAATTGTCCATCTCGCTGGAAGCATGCCACGTTCCCAGCATATATGTTTGCGTAGGAAGAATTGTGTTCAGTGACAATCCTTCCTGATGACCCTAAAAAGGGACTTCTTCCAAGGAATTTATCATGGATGCCATCACGACCTAATCTAGTCGATGACGTTGTAATTGAGGCTGAACTACCTACATCCAACTTTATTCACGGTCTTCCTGCTTTGCACTGCCAAGTCAGACGTGTAACATGCACGACGCCTAGGTCAATCGTGATTCTTTCTCTTTTTTTTTTTGCTTTGGTGATCCTAAGATGACCGACTTGATTATACTGGGTGCCACCCGTCCCAAATTAACTGCTCAAACTTTTATAAATTTATATGTATTTATACAGTAAAATACGTCTAAATATATGTTACTCCCTCTGCCCACTAATGTAATAGACATTTTAAAATCGACTAGACACATTTTAAAATAAATGAACATATACACTAAAACATGTCTACATATATATGTTTTAAATAAGCCTATAAGGTCTTAAATGAGTGGACGGAAGGAGTAGTATTTATAAAATGTTGAGTCAATTAATTTGGGAGAGCCTTGAGCCGACAATGCACTTAGCTTGGAAGACAGACACCAGTATTGTTGCGCTGCAAGTCAACACACTTTCCGCTCCTTCCCTGTTTCGGTGCAGTGCTCGGAATGAAATCACACTAGCTACCCATAGCCAGTCAACCAGCTAGACTGAGGCCTCGGATCGACATATCGCGCGTCCCTCGATCTGGCCCGGTGAATGATGCGGTCGCCACTAGCACCGATATACTTCGGCCTTCGTCGGGGCACACATATATTCTTCGAACTGACATGCCACGGAAGTACGGCGAGTTTCTGGCACTTCGCATCCAAACTAACAAGACCGTGGAAGTTTAGCCACGTATATTCCTAGGTTAGGCATCTTCACGGGCACGGGCGGCAGCCTCACCGGCGATAACCTATGCTATCAATATCGACGAAACGACACCTTAACTAATGGGACGTTGACTGAGTTTCCGCGCCGATATTGATGGCGAAAGAGCGAGAACCTGCGCGCGTTTGCGGGAGCAGAGGCTACTTAATCTTGCGCCCGTCGGTTTCGCACTTTCCACCTCTCGCTATCGCTAGAGACAATCCTAGCAGCGCCGCCACCGCCGCCAATGATGAAGACACCGGGATGGTTGAAGAAGGCCAAAAATGACCACGAGGCGACTGGATCCGACTCGAGCCGTCGGCGCAAGCAGGGGGCTCCCGCCCCTGCTGGCATGTCGGCCTTCCTTTGCGGCTTCGTGCCGCTGCTGCGGCCCTAGGACTTCGTGGCGTCGTGCCGCTGTCGCGGCCCCAGGACTTCGCCCATCGTCCCATCGTGCGCCAGGTGGAGGAGCCCCGTCGCGACCTCCGCAACTTCCGCCTGGAGGAGTACGAGCGGCGATGGAGGGAGGGAGCAGGCATCGCCCTGTAGGGATACGGGTAGGCTACACTAGCGCAAATCAAAATTTTCTACCGCGTAAACCAGGATTACTGTTGTCATAGATCACGGGATTACCACTAGACGCGCGGTTGTGGAACTTGATGAAGCGCGTCGAGGCAGTGTAGATGTTCTACGTCTCCTCCTTGTCCTCGTCCCACGAGCAGCTTCCCTTGCGCGGCTCGTCCAAGTGCCACAGATGCAGCACCTCCGAGGTATCCACACACGCGGGGTGGAAGCGTCAGACGCCGGACTGCTAGGTCCGCGCGTGCAACACAGGCGTGAGGAGTGGCGGCTGGGTGGAATGGTCTAACTCTAGTCAGCTTGCCCTATCCTCTCTTATATAGGCGTCCCTAGTGGGCTTCTACGTTAGCAGCCCATTAGTAGCCTAAGCCTGGTCTAATTCGGATCCAATCCTTATTAGGCTTCCAGCCCTTTAAGTGTGTGACCCTATAGGTTCATATACGAATAGACATGATACGAATACACTTATTCCGTCAATAGTTGGTAGCGGCCTCTAGCAAGACGTGCCAACTCCTAAACGCATACAAAGATCATATCGTACGAACCATCACAAGGTTTAATACATGTCTTTCCCTTTGCCTCACGATATTTGGTCTAGCTCCAAGCTGACCTCCCTTTCTCAATATTGTGATTCGGAATCCCTTTACTAGGTTAACTCTTAACCTTATGTAGCACGTCCATGCATTTCTGGATCCCATCACTCGAGGGACCTAAATATATCTCTCTCAAGTAGAGAGAGGCAGATCCCATCTTGATTGACCATGCCTTGCAGCATGCTTCAGGACAAACACAAAAGCTACCTTTATAACTACCTAGTTACGGAGTAGCGTCTGATAGCCCCAAAGTAGGCCGATCCACATCTCAAGTACATGCGACAATCTCAGGTCTAAGGACAAAACATACACAATGTGTAGAGAGAGCTGCAAGTCTAATTGCCAGTCTCAAGTTGGGTCAGTCCAACCCCATGTTCATAACATGTGTCCACATCATTGGTTTAACATCTCCATGTATATGACTTGCGAAACATAGTCATCAACCAATCGATGTGCTAGTCTAATATTCACGTGTGTCCTCACATGAACTCCGACTAGGGACAACTATTAAGTAACCATACAAGTAAAGAGTTTTACAAACAATTCACATAATTGCCAATCAATACAAGTTGCCTGATATGGATATTCAAGGAACATTACAATAACTCATGGATACATATGAAATATAATCATCTCTATGATTGCCTTTAGGGCATATTTCCTTCAGTCTCCCACTTGCACTAGAGTCAATCTAAAATGTATCTAATACCAATTGCTCTTGTGTGCGCTTCATGCGCGGGCTGCGGGAGAGGCTTAGTCAAGGGATCAGCAACATTTTAGTCCGTATGTATTTTGCATATCATGACACTACTATCCTCAACGAACTCACGAATCTGATGGTAACGCATGCGAATATGTTTGTTATCCTGGTGTTGTCTAGGTTCCTTGGCTTGTGCAATAGCACCATTGTTGTCATAATAAACATCCAAGGGATTGGACGCACCCTGAACCACACCGAGAGCGATCAGGAAATTCCTAATCCAAACAGCTTCCTTTACAGCCTCTAAGGCAGCAATATATTCAGCTTCTATTGAAGAGGAGGTCACCGTATCTTGCTTGAAACTTTTCCATCTCACAGCACAACCATTCATGACAAACACATAACCTGATTGCGATTTCGAATCATCTGAGTTGTTAAGGTAACTCGCATCTGTGTAACCCTTTACACTAAGTTCATCCTCACCTCCATAAACTAGGAACACATCCTTAGTCCTTTTCAAGTACTTAAGAATGTTCTTTACCGTTGTCCAGTGACCTTCACCTGGATCATCCTGGTATCTTCTCGTAACACTTAGAGCATAGGAAACATCTGGGCGAGTACATATCATTGCATACACGATGGATCCAATTGCCAAAGCATATGGAACCCTGCTCATGCGCTCACGCTCATAAGTAGTCGAAGGACACTGAGTCTTGCTGAGTTTAATGCCGTGAGACATGGGCAAGAACCCCTTCTTAGCCTCTTCCATGCTGAACGGTTTCAACACTTTGTCAATGTATGTACTCTGGCTTAATCCAATTAGACTCCTTGATCTATCTCTATAGATCTTGATGCCCAAAATATATGCCGCTTCTCCTAAGTCCTTTATCGAAAAACTATTTTTCAATGAGGTCTTAACAGACTCGAGCATAGGAATGTCATTTCTAATCAGCAATATGTCATCTACATACAAGATTAGAAATACAAGCGCTCTCCCACTTTCCTTCTTGTAAACACAAGGTTCTTGTTCGTTTTTTATGAATCCAAACTCCTTTACAACTTCATCAAATCAAATGTTCCAACTCCAAGATGCGTGCTTCAGCCCATAAATGGACTTTAGAAGTTTGCATACCTTTCCAACATTGTTTGGATCGACAAAACCTTCGGGCTGCATCATATACACATCCTCAGTTAGGATTCCATTTAGGAAAGCCGTTGTGGCATCCCGCAAAACCACTACTAGAAAATCGCGTTGTTTTGTGCATTGCATCGTCATCATCTTGCATCTGTTCGCATAAAACTATTTCGGGAAAACCCAAATTGTTTCTAAAACGCCCCGTCTTTAATTCAAAACCAAAACCGGGTCCCCGGATTATTTTGTTTTGTCCGCTATCGGTTTGCAGAGGCTTTGTTTTAATCTAATAAAAATATTAAATTATTTTAGTGGGGCAGTCGAACGGGCCGGATAGACCCGAACGACCACCCCAGAAATAAAATCGGTCCACCCAGTATTCCTACAGCTACCAAACTACCTACCCACACCCAGCCTCCACCTCACCCCGGCCAACCCCGTCGCGCCACGTCACCTCTCCCCTTCCCCTAGCCTATCAAACTTTGCCACCTAGCCACCCCTCTCCCTCTCCCTCTAAACCCACCCGCACACAGACACACGCACACAGCGCGCGCACACCCTCCCCACCACTCAAACCACACCCTCCCTGGCCGCTGGGCCCGCGCCCCATCTCTCCCTGCGGTCAACCGCCAGGCCCACCCCTCCCTGCACGCGGGCCCCGCCCCCAGCACGCCAACCACGCCCCGCTACCCTCCCCAGTTCCGCCTCCCCCCGATCGAACCGCCCCCGCCTCCCTTCTACCTCGCGCTCGTCTCTCAGCAGCCCCCTCTTCCTCCCCTCTGCAACCCGACCGCGCCAGGCGTCCCCCTCGCCGCTCCACCGTCCTTGCTCGCCTGCCCCGCCTTCCCCTCCTCCGCCTCCGTCTGCAGCCTGCCGCCGCCTGCGGAGCTCCGCCCTCCCAGCGAGCCTGCTCCGGCGCCCTCTCTCCCTGGCGCGCGCCGCCCGCCGCCGCGACCACCTCCCCGTCCACCTCGCCCCTCGCCTGCGCCGGCGCCGCACCTCCGCGCCGTTCCCCGAGCCGCGCCGTCGACCCGACCCCGCGCCGTCTGCACCTCGCGAGCCCGCCTCCGCGTCTGCGCCCCGCCGGTCCGCGCTCCGGCCGCGCCGTCCCCACCCCGCCCGCGCGTTCCGCCTCTGCCCCGCCTCCGCAGCGCGAGCTGCCGCCGCCCAGGCGCTCTCCCCGCCCCGCCTGGCCCCAGGTCGCCGCCGTCGCCGGCCCTGAGCTCTCCCCCTGCAAGCTCCGCCCCTCCCCAACAAGCTCTGGCCCGAGCTCTATCTCCGCAGGCGCCGCTCTCAGTGACCACCTGTTGCCTTCCCGGTGCGAGTCTTGACATACATCTGCCGTATTTCATAGTTGAAATGTGCAGCAATGGCTAGAATTATCCGTATAGATTTAAGCATCGCTACGGGCGAGAAAATCTCCTCGTAGTCAACTCCTTGAACTTGTCGAAAACCTTTTGCAACAAGTCGAGCTTTATGGATGTGAACATTTCCATCCATATCAATCTTCTTCTTATAGATCAATTTGCACTCGATGGCTTTAAAACCATCAGGCAGGTCAACCAAGTTCCAAACTTGATTTTCTCCCATGGACTCTATCTCAGATCTCATGGCGACCAGCCATTTCTCAGAGTCTGGGTCCACCATCGCTTCTGCATAGGTCGCAGGCTCATAATTGTCTAACAATAATAATTCCCGCGCTTCGCGGAGCCTCTCCGACCTTCGTGGTTATTGTGTTTCTATTGCCACGGGTTCCTCAACTTGTTCTGCTACAATAGCATCACTCGTAGAAGCATCCCCGACTGGCTCATCTTGAACTTCTTCAAGTCGCACCGACCTTCCACTCGTTCCCTTTGTGAGAAACTCTTTCTTTAGGAAAACACCGCTATGAGCGACAAACACTTTGCCCTCTTCTCGGTTGTAGAAGTAATACCCTAAGGTTTCCCTTGGATATACCACGAAAATGCACTTATCCGATTTGGGTGTTAGCTTGTCCGACTGAAGTCGCTTGACAAATGCATCACAGCCCCAAATCTTTAGAAAAGACAAACTGGGATTCTTTCCAGTCCACATCTCATATGGTGTATTAACTACAGATTTAGATGGTACCCTATTATGTGTGATTGCTGCCGTTTCTAGAGCGTAACCCCAAAATGATAATGGTAAATCCGACTGGCTCATCATCGATCGAGCTATGTCCAACAGAGTTCGATTGCGCCTTTTAGAGACCTCGTTTCTTTGAGGCGTTCCGAACGGCTTAAGTTGTGGAACAATTCCGCAACTCTTAAGATGACTGCTAAATTCGTGACTCAAATATTCACCTCCACGATCAGATCGCAAGGCCTTTATTTTCTTGCCACGTTGATTCTCTACCTCACTCTGAAACTCCTTGAACTTTTTAAAATTTTCAGACTTATGCTTCATCAAGTAGACATAACCATATCTACTGAAATCATCGGTGAAAGTAATGAAGTAGTGATATCCTCCTCTGGCTGTCATGCTCATTGGTCCACATACATCAGTATGTATGAGTTCCAACAAGTCTGTCGCTCTCTCGGGTAAACCCTAAAAAGGCGACTTGGTCATCTTTCCAAGTAAACAAGCCTGACATGTCTTGTATGATTCAAAATCAAATGAAGTTAGAAGACCATCCCCATGGAGCTTCTTCATGCGCTTTTCACTTATATGCCCCAAACTACAATGCCATAAATAGGTAGGACTCAAATCATTAGGCCGAAGCCCTTTAGCACTAACATTGTAAACAGATGCATCATCAAGATTTAAAATAAATAACCCATTCACAATGGGAGCATTATCCATGAACATATCATTCTTAGAGATTCACGACCATTGTTCATATTCGCAAATGAATATCCATCCCTCATCAAACATGAAGGTGATAAAATGTCTCGACCCATACTTGGAATGTAATAACAATTATTCAATTCCATAATAAATCCTGATGGAAGGTGAAGTTGCATGACGCCGACGAACAATGCAGCAACCCTTGCTTTATTTCCGACGCGAAAATCCACTTCGCCTTTCTGCGCTTCTCTAGTCCTTATTAGCCCCTGCATCGAATTGCAAATATGAGCAACCGATCCAGTATCAAATACCCAAGAGTTAACATAGGAATCAACGAGAAGAATGTCCACAACATTTACAACAAGCGTACCTGAGTGGGAAGTACTCTTACTTCCACTCTTCTTCAAAGAAGCCTGGTACTTGCTGTAGTTTCTCTTCCAGTGGCCATGTTCATGACAAAAGAAGCACTCAGTGTCATCTGCAGGTCCAGCATTTTGCTTGCGTGGAGACTTAGGGATCGTATCCTTAGCCTTTCCCTTCTTCTTCCAAGAAGTACCCTTTTTCTTTAAGCTAGGCTTGTTCTGCACAGCCATCACATGGCTATGCCCTGCACACTTCTTCATGTCACTTTCTGTTGTTTTTAGCATCCCGCATAACTCATTAAGGCCCTTCTCCACCCCATGCATATGGTAGTTCGAAATGAACTGCCCATAGCTAGATGGAAGAGACGCCGAAATGAAATCAGTAGCCAACTCTTGGTCTAGTGGAAAACCAAGTTTTTCCAAAGTTTGACTGTAACCAACCATTTTGATCACATGGGGGCCTACAGTTGCTCCCTCTGCCAGCTTGCATTCCACAAAGGACTTGGCGACATTGTACCTCTCAGTCTTGGCCTGAGTCTGGAACATGTCCCTAAGCGCGACGATCATATTGTATGCTTCCTGATCCTCAAACTTCTTTTGGAGTTCAGGTTCCATGCATGCAAGCATAAGACAACTAACCTCAAGAGAATCATCACATGCTCTCTTGTAGGCATTTTTGAGGGCAGCAGATGCATTATCAGCAGGTTCATCGGGGATTGGGGTATCCAAAACCGTGTCCTTTTTATCAGACCTGAGAACAATTCTCAGGTTACGGACCCAATCCGAATAGTTTGTTCCATTTAGTTTATCTTTGTCAAGAATCGAACGCAAAGAAAAAGGTGATGCAGTGTTCGGTTCCATTGATCTACAATAGAAAACATGCAAAATACTAAGCCATGTAACCATGAAAGAGTAAAATGTATTAAACAATTTAATAGCATATACTCCCACTTAAATCAATATCCCTCTATTGATACTAAGTGATTCAAGATCCACAATTAACAAGTAGACTAGTGAACTTTAGCATCACTGCTAAAAGTCAAGGTAAATCGGTAAGCAACACTTGCTAATCATATCACATATGACTCTTGTTGTTGGGTGATATCTCTATGTCAAAACTAGGCGCCCAACCTTTATGCCCCAAGGCATAGGTGGATCCATAGGATGGCCAGGGTGGTGCTTGGACCACCCTGGAATTTTTGTCCGCTCCATATACCAAACAGAAAAAATACTTCCTCTATCCTGAAAAGAATGTTGCAAATTTGACTAAATTTAAATTAAACTTGATATATTTTAGTGTGGAGATTTATTTAATTTTTGACAAATTTAAGACACACTTTTTGAAATGGAGAGAGTAGACGAAAGACATTTTTTAGAGGACGCGAATGATACGTCAGAAACGTATCTATAATTTTTGATGCTCCATGCTTGTTTAGTATCTACTTTGCTTTACTTGTCTACACTTTGAGGTGCTTTTTACATGTTTTCTGGTACTACCCTATTAACAAGTTGCAATAGTGCCAGATTCCTATTTTCTACTGTTTTTGGTTTCAGAAAAGTTAGTAAAGAAATATTCTTGGAATTGGACGGGACAAACGTCAAATTCAATTACTTTCCGTGGGGAATAGGAAGTCCAGAGGGGAGACGGAGAGGCGGGCTAGGGCACCCAGACCTCCCCTAGGAGCGGGTGGGCCCTGCCCCGCACTTGGGAGGGGTGTGGGGCCTCTGGCCACACCCTCGGCCTCCCCCTTCGCCTATAAGAAGCCCCCGATGCAGAAACCCTAAGCACCCGATCAAATCTCCATGAAACTGTCTGTAGCCGCCGCCACCATCGTCCCTAGATTGGGGGGATCTGAAGTTCTTCCCGGCACCCTGCCGGAGGGGAGATCATCCCGGAGGCCTTCTCTCCGGTATGATGCGTGAGTAGTTCCACCTTGGACTATGGGTCCATGTAGTAGCTAGATGGTTGTATCTCCTCCTTTGTGCTTTCATTTATAGATTCCGTTCATGATCAAGATCTAATCTATTTGTAATCATGCATGTTGTGTTTGCGGGGATCCGATGGATATTGAGATTATTATGTTGGTTTGATTAATGGTTTTGTATTTATGATTCTATCATGTCTGTGTTGTTTGTGATCTTGCATGCTCTCCATTGTTAGTAGCTATCTTGGCCAAGTAGTTGCTAGTGACTCCAAGAAGGGGTATTTATGCTCGATAGTGGGTTCATGCCTCTAATTTCCAAGGGAACTGACAGAAATATCTTCGGTTGTAGATGTGCTGTTTCTACTAGGAAGAAAACAACAGTCTCTTGTTCATGGAACATGTGGACTGTTTACCTTACACACTTTGCTTAAAGCAGTTGTTTGTTGCTTGCAACTTAATACTGGAGGGGGTTCGGATGATAACCTGAAGGTGGACTTCTAGTCATAGATGCAATTGGATGGCGGTCTATGTATATTCTTGTATTGCCCAATCGAATCTCATAGGATCTTTCTGACTAGGAATTGCATTGTTATGCCTTGCTCAGTTCCTCACAATTGCCCTGATGTAATTTGTTTACCCTTCATGCCATGTTGTTTATCTAAGGAGAGCACCTCTAGTGAACTATGGACCCCGGTCCAATCTTTACCATTGATACATCCTCCACTGTTACTTGTTTACTTGCTGCAAACCATTACCTTCCACACCATACGTTTAATCCTTTGTTACAGCAATCCGATGAGCTTGACAACATCACTGATTCGTTGGGGCAAAGTCTTGAGTTTGTGTTGTGCAGGTCTCCGCTTTGCTAGCAACACCTGTGTGACGTTTCCCTTCCTCCTACTGGTTCGACAACCTCGGTTTCTTACTGAGGGAAGACTTGCTGCTATACTGATTCACACCTTGCTCTTGGGGTTCCCAACAGACTCCACATCAAGCGCCAAGTTCTCTGGCGCCATCAAGGAGTCATCAGTGAGCAGCTAGTCGATCCAAGGAAAAAATATGAACTGGCCTCCTTCGCTCAGTCTTTCGCTTCATGGCTTCCTCCATTTGATATTAGACACCTTCGCCCATCGCCCAAGATGGCCTCCTTCGTTCAATCTTTCGCTTTGTGTCTTCCTTCATTTGATATGGAGACCACCGCCCATTTTCCGAGCTCGGTGCCTCGCCATCGCCCCACCTTACCGACTCCCGACAACCAGCACACCTCCTTCCTACTGCTCCTCCCTCTCACGGTCCCTCTGGATGACACCCGCCGGGTTTGGGGCCGGGTTTGCCCCCACCCCATACATGCACCAACCCTCCCCCGCGACCTGCCCTCGAACCCGTCATCGGGTTTAGATCTCCACCATACCCGCCACCCGCCAGGTACCTGGTACCCGATGGTACCCACTTATTTCTAGGTCCTTCGCCTTGCTGGGCGCTGGCCTTCGGTAGAGGGAGAGCGTCGATGCAAGATGGGAGGCGGCGACACAATGGGTGGCGGCGCAAGATGGGTAGGGAAGGGACGAGGGAGTAGGGGAGTTGTCGACCTCGTCCCACCTTGCTTCAGTTTTGTTAAAAAAAACTTTTTTTGAAGGTGGACCACCCTACGGCCAAATTCTGGATCCGCCACTGCCCCAAGGTCCTTAACTGTTAAGATGACCTTGTCAAGCTCACCAACCCTTATGAGTGTAGGTATCCGATACAAACCCATCCAGCGAAGGAAAACCGCGGCACCCTAATTTCATAGGCCCACCAATGATTGTATAGGACATAGGATGGTGCAAGGTTTGGTTGGGAGGGTATGGTTTAACTTAAACTTTGTGAGGGATCGTTCTACTTCCATCATCTAAGCATGCATAGTATGAAAACTCATAAGAATAGCATTCACATAGATGTGACACAGTATGGCCCATTTTCTCATGGTGATCTCCATTGCCATAGAACCTGTCCACCATGATGATTTCCATCTTCATGTTCCATGTGAGCCATCTTCCAAGTGATGAGTCCTCCAAAAACTACTACAAGCTATTACTCCTAACAGCTAGTAATCAAAATTACATAGTATTGGGATCATCACAAGTTGGCATGCAGGCCATTACAATAATTGACAACACAAAATGGCTCCAGCCGTGTTGCCCTACTCATGATATGCAGGTCATGAAAATTTTCATACATGCATCACATACATATATGGGCCATACCGATCACATACATCCTGCAAAAATAAGTTATGCATAGAATCGCATTCTACTGAATCATGTGACATCGCAGTACCTAGTTACCTCAATGAGATACAAAAGGGGCTAAGATTAAGGGGGGTCTCCCCCTGCGGGGTTCGAAGGGGCTATTGTTCGGATTCGACAAAACCGTGAAAAATTAGAGATCGAATCTACACAATTTTCTTTAAGGATTTTGATCGGCAAATCAAATTTACCATAAACCGACTATCATTCCGATTCAATCAAACTCCTTTGATCACAGTACATCGATTTTAGATCTAGGTTCCGATTCGATCAATCATATTGATCTTCGCGTGATTCAACAGGATGTATGTGTCACTGTCTACCCCGATGGCCGAAGCCGGCCGATAGGGGTAAGTCCTTCGACGACCACAGATTCACGATCACGGAAAGCAAGATCCTAGATCAATCCTGAACCACCGCAATATAAACAATCACATCATTCATATCAATCTGCATATCACCATATGCAAAGATCCCGAACCTATAACAGAACAACATCGGCTCTGATACCATTGTAGGGATACGGGTAGGCTACACTAGCGCAAATCAAAATTTTCTACCACGTAAACAAGGATTACTGTTGTCATAGATCACGGGATTACCACTAGATGCGCAGTTGCGGAACTTGATGAAGCGCGTTGAGGCAATATAGATGTTCTACGTCTCCACCTTGTCCTCGTCCCACGAGAAGCTCCCCTTGCGTGGCTCGTCCAAGTGCCACAGATGCAGCACCTCCGAGGTATCCACATGTGCGGGGTGGAAGCGTCAGACGTCGGACTGCTAGGTTCGCGCGTGCAACACAGGCGTGAGGAGTGGCGGCTGGGTGGAATGGTCTAACTCTGGTCATCTCACCCTATCCTCTCTTATATAGGGTCCCTAGTAGGCTTCTACAATAGTAGCTCATTATTAGCCTAAGCCTGGTCTAATTCGGATCCAATCCTCATTAGGCTTCTAGCCCCTTAAGTGTGTGACCCTATAGGTTTATATACGAATAGACATGACACGAATAAACTTACTCCGTCAATAGTTGGTAGCGGCCTCTAGCAAGACGTGCCAACTCCTAAACGGATACAAAGATCATATCGGACGAACCATCACAAGGTTTAGTACATGTCTTTCCCTTTGCCTCACGATATTTGGTCTAGCTCCAATCTGACCTCCCTTTCTCGATACTGTGATTCGAAATTCCTTTACTAGGTTAACTCTTAACCTTATGTAGCACGGCCATGCATTTCTAGATCCGATCACTCGAGGGGCCTAGAGATATCTCTCTCAAGTAGAGAGGGGCAAATCCCATCTTAATTGACCATGCCTTGCAGCATGCTTTAGGACAAACCCGAAAGCTACCTTTATAACTACCCAGTTACGGAGTAGCATCTGATAGCCCCAAAGTAGGTCGATCCACATCTCAAGTACATGCGACAATCTTAGGTCTAAGGACAAAACGTACACGATGTGTAGAGGGAGCTGCAAGTCTAATTTCCAGTCTCAAGTTGGGTCAGTCCAACCCCATGTTCATAACATGTGTCCACATCACTGGTTTGACATCTCCATCTCTATGACTTGCGAAACTGTAACATCCCAAAAATATTAAACTTGGATCATCAAACTCTAATCATCAAAATTAGGGTTAATAGAAAACTTTTCCAATTAAAAATATGAAAGCATTCATATGTGTGTGTATTAAAATTTGGATTCTTTTGAATTGCCTTGGTTCTGTGTTTCTTTGCTTGTAAAATGATTCTTAGGTGAAATAAACATCATCTAAACAATCCCCAAACTTTTCCCAAAGACAAACAAGTCAAAACAAACAAATTAATTGAATGGTCACTTTGGCCAAATTAACTCTCATGCCTACTTTGGCTATCCTTAACTTTCAGAACTTAACAGAAACATGTATGGATCTTTGCACCCCTTGATAGTACTCATAATAAGGTACCAATGCCCACTTTGTGATCATCCAAAAATATTTAAATGCTTAGTTTAAATGACAGTTTAAAATTAAATCTATTTCATATGGGAAGATCCCACTATTTTAAAAACCACTCAAACAAGCTCAATTTTCAAAACCCAAGCATCCACAGAATCCTCAACACATGCCTATCACACCCACCAAAAATCTTTTCAAAATTCAAAACTCAAGCTCATGCGGCCATTTCATCAAACAGGTTGCAGATGCAAATCAACAAAATCAAAAACACTATGTTGAGCAGTGTTTTGGGCCAACCTTGTTCCCTCTCTGGTTACACTAGCCTTAGTAGATCATCTAGCAACCTTAACTAACCTCTAGCACCACTGTGAGCTTGTCAATGCCATCAATAGTGAGCAGGCCGAGAGCACACATGTCACCCCAGTGTGGACAACAAGCTAGGAGAAGAACTAGCCGTGCCAACCTTGTCTAGCATGCAGCCCATGCCTCACCGCCCCCTCTCGACCAGCCCTAGCTCGAAGACAGCAACCAGAACTGCTAGGAATGCCACTCCCGTGCCGCGTCTACCATGCCGAGGCGCACCACAGAGCACGCGCCGTTCCCACGCAACCCGACCACCTCGAGCCCTTGCCACCCGCCAGCATGCACCCCACCGTCCCAAGAGACCACCAGACATGCTCGTTTCACCGCCCGTACCCTGTAGCCACCGCTCGCCGCGGAGTTCGCCGCCTCTGCCTTGCAGAGCACCGCACGTTCCCGACCATTTGCCACCGCCCCTACACGCGCATTTAAGATCTAGAGCATCGCCAGGAGACCGCTCGTCGATCGCCAACCTCGGCCATGCCTCTAGCCGTTCATAGCCATGTCACCACCGTCGCCTACCCATCCCTCTCGGTCTCGCCGTCGAGCCTATAAAAGGATACGACCCCCACTCGATTTCTTCACACCATCTCACTCCCCTCACCTCACTAACCCTTCCACCCTCTAGCCGGAGCACGAGGAGCAGTAGCTCGCCGGAATTGCACCGGAGCAGGCCGCCTCTAGAGAAGAAGGGAGCCGTTGATTTCGACCACCCCCGGAGCTGTCGCGACCACCCCTGAGTTCGCCGTTGTCGACTTCATCATTTGCCCGCTTTGCCATCATCACTGGAGCCCCGGTATGACCCCTATGCACCCCCACCGACCGCTAGGGTTCGAGCTCGCCGGTGACATGTTCATCGTCGACGACGACCCTCAGCCATTGATCTCACTTCTAATCCAACGCACCACATCACCCCATACCGCTTTGCATTTTATGAGCCACTGACCAGTAGACACCCCTGTCAGTTGAGCCCCGTGCTGCGGAGTGACACTGGGCCGGCCCAATAACCCTTCCCGCCCAGCCTAACCGTTTGAATTTAGCTTTTTCTATTTAAATTCAAACTCAGTTATGTACCTAGTTTCAAAAATCAACCCAGCTCGATTCAGTGACCCAAATTGCATGAAACCAATTTTGTTAGAAAGGTATTGAAATGCTTAATCCAAGCCCGTTGGATTCAAATCATTTGGATCTGTAGATCAACCTTGGTAAAAATAACAAGGCAGTAGATTTTCTGCATTCAAACATTTTTCAAATTTCAACCATAATAGCTTTTGAGTTGATTCCAACTCTCAAAAATCACATTTGACCATACCTTTCAGAATATATAAAAATATATGGGTTTACTTACAGAAATAATATTCAAGTAATAAAAGAATGGCACATAGGCATTTCTAGTCACTTTATTTTATTTAAAATAAAAGGTTAAACCTTATTAAATTGTGACACCACTTTAAATCACATTCTCATGTACTGAAATATGTGGTGATGACATGTGTCAACATGATCCCATGTTTGAGTTAGAGAATATTAAATCTTAAGTACTCCCTCCGTTTCAAAATATAAGATGTTTTAGGTTTGTGAAGAAAATGAATCTAGACTTCTTTTAGTGTGTAGATTCATCCCAAAGTTAAGTAAACCTACATACTAAAACAAGTCTAGATTCATTTTCTTCACAAACCTAAAACATCTTATATTTTGAAACGGAGGGAGTAGTTTTTTAATGAGTAGAAATTACTTTCTAAAAATAAAATAAGACAAATGCTTTATTCTTGTGATATTAGTGATGATGCTAGATCATCTATAGAACACCTTTGTGTGATGATTGAAATTAGTTAAGTATTGTTTGGTGATTGTGTACCTCGTATTTATTCATAGACACTAGTACCGACCAAGGATACGAGGAGGAAGGAGGATACTACGAAGAAGAAGCCAAGGAGAACTCCAACCACTGCTCTACACAAGGCAAGCCTTACTAATCAAGTTGACCTATGCAAGCCTAATACTACTAGTTGAATGAGCAAGATAATACTTGCAAGCTAACACTTGCAATTACGAGAGTTAGATAACCTATGCAATGCACTAAGCATGCTTGGTTAGACATATTTGATGATACCCCCTCCTAGTTTTACTTGCAAGCTTTCTACTTTATTTCTTTATCAAAGCTATTTCTTAGAGTTTAATTAAGTGACTTGTAGATTCTAGGAAGATAATTGAAGGTTGCATAAAGAGCATTAAATTTGGCCTAAGCTAGATAATCTTGATGTCATCCTAAGGCATGAGATTGTACTTAGTTAAAAACTCCACTTGTTTACCACCCCTCATTAGTACTCACCCCCATTTGTAGATGCTAGTGCTAAGCATAAAACTTGATCAACTTTAGATGGGAATACTTGGTGGAAAAATGGTTATGAAAACCTTAGAACGATGAGTCATTCTACTGAGATGTTTTGACATGTGTTTCCGAACACCAGATGATTTTGATGATGAAAATGTTGAGGCATGAGCCTTAGCCCTTTATAAAACTGATGGTTGTCTGGATGCGATACCATTCCAATTTTATCGTACAACCACAATACCCGAAAATTGGGTAGGGCTTGACTGGAAACTCATATACTTTAGTATGGGTTCCCTCACGGCCAAGGTCTGAGCTGAGGCTACCTTGTGAAGATTGTCCACATGTGCAGTACCCAAGATGACAGTTGGTCATGGTTGGGAGGCCAAACTCACAGGAGAGGTGCCTATACTAGGGCGTGTAATTGAAAGGTTAGGATTGATTATCCGCATACTGAGTATGCTGAATTCAGAATTTGTTCCTGGCGGATGTATCGAATGTTGTGGTGAAAGTGTACAATCTCTGCAGAGTGTCAAACTATTCGAATAGCCGCGTCCGCGGTTATGGACAGTTGGAGTGGCCATACTATTTCCCCGTCAGAGGTTTTCAAAATGACTTGTGAAATGAATTGAGACTTTGACGTGACCACAACAGAGTTGTGATCTGAAATTCAAGTTCCCACTTAGGTGTTATAAAATTCAACTAGCTTTTCTTGCTTCTGAACTTAGTAGAGGTAAATCTGGCTTTTTGCAAAACAACCCTAGAGCTTAGTGTCCTACTACAAAAAACCCCTTCACTTGTTAGTATTAGTTTGCGAGTACTTAAAGAGTACTCATGGCTTTGTCCCTGGCTATTCCCGTGGCCAGACTATGAAGAAGAGTACTAGGATGATGGACCCCAGGAAGGTTACAACAACTAGGATCATCTCCCATCGTCAGCATTTCCTATGACCCCGAAGATGGAGCTTCGCCTACGCTACTTTTATTATTACGTTATTCCACTGCCTGATTTGTATTAAGAACTGGATCATGAGATCCTTATTTGTGTAAGACCTTATGTATGGTTTGTAATGGATGATGTACTGTGATATCCAAATATGTTATGTCTCACAAAAATGGTAATCCTGGAATTGCAAGATATGGCATAACAGGCATGTGGGATTAAAAATCCGGGTGTGGACAAGTTGGTATCAGAGCCATCCTGACCATAGGAGACCCTAGTTAGACTGGACGTTTGAATCAAAAACTTAGTTTCGAAACCAAAGGAAGCAAATATTTACGAAAAATTATTCCCATTCTTACCACCTTGATTCTTTCATGAAAATTCATGTTCCTCAAAAACTCTTGCAAAATACCTAAAATTTGACACACTTGATCACTCTACTAACTTACTCATCCTATATTCTTAATAGATGGACGTGAAGTACAACAAGTTTTATCAGTTGGGGAATGGAGGAGACCTCATCTTTGAGTGGGATTTGGACCAGCTTTCGGAACTTCTGAAGCGTCCACATCCCGAGTTCTTCGGAGCTCAGCTCAATGATCAAGGAGGAGAAGATCTGCAGTGGCTAATTGTTGCAAGTCTCCGAGGAAAGATTGAACCTCCCACTGCCGAGGTAATTCAGTTCACCTTAAGAGAGAACAACTGGCTCGATGGACTTGCCAGGGCCATGCAGGAAGCTCTTGTCCATCTGTGTGGGCAGAGTATCAACCAGATCAAGGGTACCGCTTTGAGTTTTGTCCAAGGCGTGATGCTATGGGACAGCCACTGGAAGCCCCATACCACCACGAGCTAAAGACTCAGTTGGACCACCTTAGCTTCATGATGTATGATCGTCAGCAGGATTGGATAATTGCCGTGACTACTCCAACCACAAGTCCGCCATCATCAAGAAGAATGATCAGACCATCGCCATGCTAGCAAAGGATCGCAAGTCTCGCCGCCGTCAGCTCGACAAGAAGGAGCGCATCATTGCCTGTCTTCGCCAATGTATCTCAGATTTGGAGGAGACCATCCACGAGAGAGACATGCAGTTGGAGAAAAGAGAGAATACCGGAGAGGATCTTCGTGGAGACCCCTACTCCTATCTCAGCGATGACGATGATTTTCTGGAGGATCAGGCTATGGACTTCTTCACCGATGAGGATGATTTCGTGTGGCATCCCGCAAAACCACTACTAGAAAATCGCGTTGAATTTGTGCATTGCATCGTCATCATCATGCATTGTTCGCATAAAAATATTTTCGCAAGCCCGTTTTGTTTTCTAAAACGCCCCATCTTTTATTCAAACGCAAAGCCCGGTTCTCCGGATTAATTATTTTGGCCGCTATCGGTTTGCATACGGCCCGTTTAAAACAAATAAAAAGTTTAATTGTTTTAGCGGGGGCAGTCGAACGGGCCGTTTCGACCCGAACGACCACCCCCAGGAAATTACAAACGGTCCACCCTAATTCCTACATCTACCAGGTAACCTACCCACACCCAGCCTCCACCTCACCCTGGCCAATAACCTCTCGCCACCTCAGCTACCCTCTCCCCCCACCCAATCCTAGCCCTCCACCTAGACCCTCTCTCTCTCACCCTCCCCACCCCACCAAACACCCACAGAGCCACCCACACCCCACGCACACAGCGCACGCACGCAGTGCCCAACCCCCGCACGCCACGCCCCCGGGCCCACGTCCCTGGCCCCACACCCTGCTGCCCTGTTCATCTTCCCCACCAACCTCTCTTCCTCGCGAGCCACCCCGTCCGCCCCGCGTGACCCTGACCCCTGCCCCTCCTCTGCCCCGCGCGGCCCCGCCCTTCTCCCATCTAGCTCCGGCGACCGCCCCCGCCTCCTCTCCTCACCTCGCCGTTCCTCCTCTCCCCTCCTCGCCGCATCCCCCGCCCCGCGACGCGCCGCTCGCCTGCACCTCGCCGGCGCGCCGCACCTCGCCTGACCGCCTCCCCGATGGCCCCTCTCCGGTCGCGCGCCGCCCGTGCCGCCCGCCTCGGCGCCGTCCCCGCTCGAGCCCCGCCTCCGGCCTCTCCCTCAAGCGCCGCCCCGACCTGCAGCTACCCCCGACGCCGGTCGCCTCTCCCCAGGCCCCACCGTCGCCGCGCCCAGCTCCCCGCCTCTGCGCCCCGCTCGCCCGCCTCCGGCCCGGGGCAGCGCCGCCGGCCGCGCGTGCTCCTCCATCTCGCCGTCGCTGGCCGTGAGCGCCCCGTCCTCGTCGGCCCCCTCCCTCGCCCCAGGACCCTCTCGCCGGCCTCCTGCCTCCGCAGCGTCGCGCTCGCACCGCGCCTCCTTGAGCGCGCACAGGCCTGCCCCCCTGCTGCAGGCAAGCGTCGCCGCGTGGCCCAGCTCGCAACGCCGCATCGCCGTTCCTCGACGCGTGCTGCCCGAGCCGCCTCGGCCTTGATCCTCCCTGTCAGAAAGCCGATGTGGTGGTGTGACGGTGGATACCGACTGGATGGCGGAGTAGTGGCTGCACGAGCCCACAAGATCTTCCGTATACATGACCCGCAAGTTCGACCCCGAGGATGACCGACGCCAAGATCGCCTCACGGACGCGCCACGGTTTTTGGAGGAACTCTCGGACACCGTGCGACAAGTACCCCGTCCCGAACGCCATGACCGACAACATGACCCGGAGACCGCGAATGCGACAAGATCTACCCCAGTAATCCGAGAACGCTTCCGTCGAACCCTGGACCCTGTCGAACCCCGGAACCCCAAGTTCGCCGAACCCTAATGTGTGAACCCCTTTCCGAGAACCCTATTTTTATAAATGGTCAACTATATGAATTGTTGCATATTTAATTGTCATCTCGCATGCATATCTGTGGTTTGGGGGCCTTATGCCGATTCACCTAATAATTAAATATGGGGCCCATATGCGGGCAAATCTAGCCTTATATTGGCCTCATTTAAAACTTGTGTAGCGAACCGGTGCTATCTTTTGCCATGCTAAAACAACATTTAATTTACGGGGTAGATAAACAACTCGAACCATATATTTAATTGTCGGGACCCCGGTTCCGCTTAATATGACCTAATTGCATCGCACCCTTGCCATGACATACATCATACATGCATTCATGCCGATCTTCTGTCGTAGTATTAAATATTGCATCCGGTGTTTATTCTAGTGTTTTGCTTCTTCGCGGATAAGGCCGTTGAGTTGATGTGAGCTTCGCCCCGTTCTTCGGATGAACCTTCGACAATGTTTTCAGGCGAGCATCTCCCCCTTTCTACCTATCTTACTTTTATAGTATTTATTCCCTCCTGTTGATCTATTGCTATCTGTGTTGCGATGCTTTAGTTTCCGTACCCGTGATATACCGTGCAGCCCTATATTGCCTTGGACACACCCTATTACCTGTTGCTTGGTAGATAGTTGGACTTGCGCGTCGTAGTCGCTTGCTCAAGTGCTGTTGCGTGTCGTCAAGTGCCACAGTTGTTGATGTATTGCCGCATGTTGTTGTTGGAGATGATCATAGCTTTACTTATTGTTCACTTTAATTACTATTTAACAACTAAAATTGAAGTAAGCAGAGGCATCGGTGGGTGATAGATAATATTTGGTTTCCGAACGCCCACTTGTGTCCCGTAGGACCCCGAGTACTTGATACCTGTTCCTTGATTTATCGCGCTATCCACATCCGGGAGGTATATGGGACCCCCCCTAGCCAGAGCTTGATTCAGTCTTATTTCTTGGGGCCACAAACTAGTTTGAGGTTTTATTTACGATCCTGTACTTATGCCATGCTTTACTGCTTTATTTACGATTGTGCGATGTATAGCACACTGTACTGTTTAGGATCGGGACACGTTTTCGCGGTGTCGACAAGCCCCGTTTGGGGTTCCCAGTCGCTCACAGCCGTCCACCCAAACCTTGAGTCCGTCTCGGAGCTAGCTTACTTCGTTGCGGGTCTACTTTAAGGGGTGGCCCCCTGAAATATTTCTGAATCCTGTGATTGCTTTGTCGTGAAAGCCTCGTTGGGTTTTGATTTGGTTTTTCCGAGGTTGATCGAGTGTGTGTTGCTATTGGTGCACCCCGGCCGGGTAAAACTTTCTGAAAGCCGTGTCCGCGGTTATGGACGACTTGGAGCACAGTATCTCGACCATAGACAAGCATAACTAAAGTTTATTGCTATAAATTTGACTTTATAATGACTAGTAATCAGCTTCACTATAATGGAATGGCTAATTAATACTGCCCACAATTGCTTGTTTGGAGTGTCGCTTGCGACCATTGTACCTGACTAGTAAGTATGACAACTACAACGGAATGGCTGAATAAAAGTACCAACAATTGCTGGGTTTTGGGTTTATCTCACGCTATCTGTATCTGATTAGTAATTGTTGCAACTATAACGGAATGGTTTACTAAAAGTGCCCACTGCTTACTTTATCAGGACGATTATCTATACTTGACTAGTAATTGCTGCAACGATAATTGAATAAATAAAATTGCCAACTGTGTGAGTTCCTCGGTTGACTTCCTCGATTGGTATCGAGGGGGAAACACCAGGATGGGTTTGTTTGGTGTTAGCTTCAGGTTTGATCCGGATAGGTCATTCTTATCCCTCTCTGATAACCGCCAGTTGTATCGAGTCTCTATAGGTTGTTTAGTGCAGGCTGCCGCTGCCGCTCCGTCCACCATACCTTGTAGGCGAGGACCGCCGAATTCTAGTCTCGCCGTGTACTGGCCTCAGTACTGACGCTCCTCTTTTTCCTTTGCCCTTTGTTGGCACCCCTTTTGTTCAAGCAGGTTTTGAGATCGACGTCGTTAGCAGGGTTACCCTTCCGGCTTGGCCTGGGCAGGGTAATGGACGCCATTGGTTATTCTTCAGGGCTCTTAGCCCCATTTGCATCTTGTCCGTAGCTGGACGCTATATCGTTTTCAAGGTGATTTGAATCTTTGTATATTATATCTGTATTCTTGACTCATTGAGTCGCTGTTGTATATATATCTGTTCTGTGGGTCCCATCGAGGACTGTTGTGTAATGTTATTACTTCGTTTTCCACCCGCACGAAAGTGCCTGGTGGGCACCTTTGAATCGTTTCTATGCGGGTTTGGCGGGTTTTCGCTAAAACTTGCATAGGTCCGATTCTGAGGGTGTTACAGAGTGGTATCAGAGCTCAGCAGTTGCGATACCCCACAAGTCCAGCCTGTAGGATAACCTAGCTAACGGCCGAAGTAGAGTGTCAAAACTATTTTTTGCAAAATCGGTTGGATAGTTCTGATTAGGTCTGATTTTACTCCTTACCCCTCTGCTAATCTCCTCTTACCTCTGCGCGTTTTGAATCCGATCTCTTCTCTCTCTTCGAGTCCAGGATTTCTCGTGGGTGGGTTCCGTCGTACCTTCAGGGTTTCGCTTCCTTCTCTGATAACGGTGTTCTACCATCCGGTGTTCAAGCTGCCTGATGAATCCGTCTACGGTGTTACCATTCTTTGTTCCTTGTCTGTGCCTTCCGGTGTTTTCCGACGCGACGACATCACCTACGCCAGATCCGATGCAGAGTCTGCATCACTCCTTTGTTTCCGAACCTCGCTTGTCGAGATCTTCAGTCTGATTCCGAGAGTTGGTTGCACAATCCGCCTATTCGTGTGCAGAGTAATGGTTTGAGTGCGGGGTGGAGTAGCTACCATACCACTACTCTTATCATTCGCTCTTGTACGTCGAATCAGTGGATCCAGCAGTTTTACTCCGTCCACGGAAGATAGAGGTGGCTTTATTTGTGGATACCTCTACCTTCGACCTTTTGTTTCCGGAGTGTTCTCGCGACGATCACGGACAACGACCTCTTGTTAGTGGTGTCGCGAGGATCTACACGAAGCGCGAAGGATCAGATCGCCGACCTTCCTTCCGGTACCATGAGGCGGATCTCGAGGGCGAGATCCCTTGTTAGTGGTGTCGAATTGTGGCATCCCGCAAAACCACTACTAGAAAATCGCGTTGAATTTGTGCATTGCATCGTCATCATCATGCATTGTTCGCATAAAACTATTTTCGCAAGCCCGTTTTGTTTTCTAAAACGCCCCATCTTTTATTCAAACGCAAAGCCCGGTTCTCCGGATTAATTATTTTGGCCGCTATCGGTTTGCATACGGCCCGTTTAAAACAAATAAAAAGTTTAATTGTTTTAGCGGGGGCAGTCGAACGGGCCGTTTCGACCCGAACGACCACCCCCAGGAAATTACAAACGGTCCACCCTAATTCCTACATCTACCAGGTAACCTACCCACACCCAGCCTCCACCTCACCCTGGCCAATAACCTCTCGCCACCTCAGCTACCCTCTCCCCCCACCCAATCCTAGCCCTCCACCTAGACCCTCTCTCTCTCACCCTCCCCACCCTACCAAACACCCACAGAGCCACCCACACCCCACGCACACAGCGCGCGCACGCAGTGCCCAACCCCCGCACGCCACGCCCCCTGGGCCCACGTCCCTGGCCCCACACCCTGCTGCCCTGTTCATCTTCCCCACCAACCTCTCTTCCTCGCGAGCCACCCCGTCCGCCCCGCGTGACCCTGACCCCTGCCCCTCCTCTGCCCCGCGCGGCCCCGCCCTTCTCCCATCTAGCTCCGGCGACCGCCCCCGCCTCCTCTCCTCACCTCGCCGTTCCTCCTCTCCCCTCCTCGCCGCATCCCCCGCCCCGCGACGCGCCGCTCGCCTGCACCTCGCCGGCGCGCCGCACCTCGCCTGACCGCCTCCCCGATGGCCCCTCTCCGGCCGCGCGCCGCCCGTGCCGCCCGCCTCGGCGCCGTCCCCGCTCGAGCCCCGCCTCCGGCCTCTCCCTCAAGCGCCGCCCCGACCCGCAGCTACCCCCGACGCCGGTCGCCTCTCCCCAGGCCCCACCGTCGCCGCGCCCAGCTCCCCGCCTCTGCGCCCCGCTCGCCCGCCTCCGGCCCGGGGCAGCGCCGCCGGCCGCGCGTGCTCCTCCATCTCGCCGTCGCTGGCCGTGAGAGCCCCGTCCTCGTCGGCCCCCTCCCTCGCCCCAGGACCCTCTCGCCGGCCTCCTGCCTCCGCAGCGTCGCGCTCGCACCGCGCCTCCTTGAGCGCGCACAGGCCTGCCCCCCTGCTGCAGGCAAGCGTCGCCGCGTGGCCCAGCTCGCAACGCCGCATCGCCGTTCCTCGACGCGTGCTGCCCGAGCCGCCTCGGCCTTGATCCTCCCTGTCAGAAAGCCGATGTGGTGGTGTGACGGTGGATACCGACTGGATGGCGGAGTAGTGGCTGCACGAGCCCACAAGATCTTCCGTATACATGACCCGCAAGTTCGACCCCGAGGATGACCGACGCCAAGATCGCCTCACGGACGCGCCACGGTTTTTGGAGGAACTCTCGGACACCGTGCGACAAGTACCCCGTCCCGAACGCCATGACCGACAACATGACCCGGAGACCGCGAATGCGACAAGATCTACCCCAGTAATCCGAGAACGCTTCCGTCGAACCCTGGACCCTGTCGAACCCCGGAACCCCAAGTTCGCCGAACCCTAATGTGTGAACCCCTTTCCGAGAACCCTATTTTTATAAATGGTCAACTATATGAATTGTTGCATATTTAATTGTCATCTCGCATGCATATCTGTGGTTTGGGGGCCTTATGCCGATTCACCTAATAATTAAATATGGGGCCCATATGCGGGCAAATCTAGCCTTATATTGGCCTCATTTAAAACTTGTGTAGCGAACCGGTGCTATCTTTTGCCATGCTAAAACAACATTTAATTTACGGGGTAGATAAACAACTCGAACCATATATTTAATTGTCGGGACCCCGGTTCCGCTTAATATGACCTAATTGCATCGCACCCTTGCCATGACATACATCATACATGCATTCATGCCGATCTTCTGTCGTAGTATTAAATATTGCATCCGGTGTTTATTCTAGTGTTTTGCTTCTTCGCGGATAAGGCCGTTGAGTTGATGTGAGCTTCGCCCCGTTCTTCGGATGAACCTTCGACAATGTTTTCAGGCGAGCATCTCCCCCTTTCTACCTATCTTACTTTTATAGTATTTATTCCCTCCTGTTGATCTATTGCTATCTGTGTTGCGATGCTTTAGTTTCCGTACCCGTGATATACCGTGCAGCCCTATATTGCCTTGGACACACCCTATTACCTGTTGCTTGGTAGATAGTTGGACTTGCGCGTCGTAGTCGCTTGCTCAAGTGCTGTTGCGTGTCGTCAAGTGCCACAGTTGTTGATGTATTGCCGCATGTTGTTGTTGGAGATGATCATAGCTTTACTTATTGTTCACTTTAATTACTGTTTAACAACTAAAATTGAAGTAAGCAGAGGCATCGGTGGGTGATATATAATATTTGGTTTCCGAACGCCCACTTGTGTCCCGTAGGACCCCGAGTACTTGATACCTGTTCCTTGATTTATCGCGCTATCCACATCCGGGAGGTATATGGGACCCCCCCCTAGCCAGAGCTTGATTCAGTCTTATTTCTTGGGGCCACAAACTAGTTTGAGGTTTTATTTACGATCCTGTACTTATGCCATGCTTTACTGCTTTATTTACGATTGTGCGATGTATAGCACACTGTACTGTTTAGGATCGGGACACGTTTTCGCGGTGTCGACAAGCCCCGTTTGGGGTTCCCAGTCGCTCACAGCCGTCCACCCAAACCTTGAGTCCGTCTCGGAGCTAGCTTACTTCGTTGCGGGTCTACTTTAAGGGGTGGCCCCCTGAAATATTTCTGAATCCTGTGATTGCTTTGTCGTGAAAGCCTCGTTGGGTTTTGATTTGGTTTTTCCGAGGTTGATCGAGTGTGTGTTGCTATTGGTGCACCCCGGCCGGGTAAAACTTTCTGAAAGCCGTGTCCGCGGTTATGGACGACTTGGAGCACAGTATCTCGACCATAGACAAGCATAACTAAAGTTTATTGCTATAAATTTGACTTTATAATGACTAGTAATCAGCTTCACTATAATGGAATGGCTAATTAATACTGCCCACAATTGCTTGTTTGGAGTGTCGCTTGCGACCATTGTACCTGACTAGTAAGTATGACAACTACAACGGAATGGCTGAATAAAAGTACCAACAATTGCTGGGTTTTGGGTTTATCTCACGCTATCTGTATCTGATTAGTAATTGTTGCAACTATAACGGAATGGTTTACTAAAAGTGCCCACTGCTTACTTTATCAGGACGATTATCTATACTTGACTAGTAATTGCTGCAACGATAATTGAATAAATAAAATTGCCAACTGTGTGAGTTCCTCGGTTGACTTCCTCGATTGGTATCGAGGGGGAAACACCAGGATGGGTTTGTTTGGTGTTAGCTTCAGGTTTGATCCGGATAGGTCATTCTTATCCCTCTCTGATAACCGCCAGTTGTATCGAGTCTCTATAGGTTGTTTAGTGCAGGCTGCCGCTGCCGCTCCGTCCACCATACCTTGTAGGCGAGGACCGCCGAATTCTAGTCTCGCCGTGTACTGGCCTCAGTACTGACGCTCCTCTTTTTCCTTTGCCCTTTGTTGGCACCCCTTTTGTTCAAGCAGGTTTTGAGATCGACGTCGTTAGCAGGGTTACCCTTCCGGCTTGGCCTGGGCAGGGTAATGGACGCCATTGGTTATTCTTCAGGGCTCTTAGCCCCATTTGCATCTTGTCCGTAGCTGGACGCTATATCGTTTTCAAGGTGATTTGAATCTTTGTATATTATATCTGTATTCTTGACTCATTGAGTCGCTGTTGTATATATATCTGTTCTGTGGGTCCCATCGAGGACTGTTGTGTAATGTTATTACTTCGTTTTCCACCCGCACGAAAGTGCCTGGTGGGCACCTTTGAATCGTTTCTATGCGGGTTTGGCGGGTTTTCGCTAAAACTTGCATAGGTCCGATTCTGAGGGTGTTACAGAGTGGTATCAGAGCTCAGCAGTTGCGATACCCCACAAGTCCAGCCTGTAGGATAACCTAGCTAACGGCCGAAGTAGAGTGTCAAAACTATTTTTTGCAAAATCGGTTGGATAGTTCTGATTAGGTCTGATTTTACTCCTTACCCCTCTGCTAATCTCCTCTTACCTCTGCGCGTTTTGAATCCGATCTCTTCTCTCTCTTCGAGTCCAGGATTTCTCGTGGGTGGGTTCCGTCGTACCTTCAGGGTTTCGCTTCCTTCTCTGATAACGGTGTTCTACCATCCGGTGGTCAAGCTGCCTGATGAATCCGTCTACGGTGTTACCATTCTTTGTTCCTTGTCTGTGCCTTCCGGTGTTTTCCGACGCGACGACATCACCTACGCCAGATCCGATGCAGAGTCTGCATCACTCCTTTGTTTCCGAACCTCGCTTGTCGAGATCTTCAGTCTGATTCCGAGAGTTGGTTGCACAATCCGCCTATTCGTGTGCAGAGTAATGGTTTGAGTGCGGGATGGAGTAGCTACCATACCACTACTCTTATCATTCGCTCTTGTACGTCGAATCAGTGGATCCAGCAGTTTTACTCCGTCCACGGAAGATAGAGGTGGCTTTATTTGTGGATACCTCTACCTTCGACCTTTTGTTTCCGGAGTGTTCTCGCGACGATCACGGACAACGACCTCTTGTTAGTGGTGTCGCGAGGATCTACACGAAGCGCGAAGGATCAGATCGCCGACCTTCCTTCCGGTACCATGAGGCGGATCTCGAGGGCGAGATCCCTTGTTAGTGGTGTCGAATTGTGGCATCCCGCAAAACCACTACTAGAAAATCGCGTTGAATTTGTGCATTGCATCGTCATCATCATGCATTGTTCGCATAAAACTATTTTCGCAAGCCCGTTTTGTTTTCTAAAACGCCCCATCTTTTATTCAAACGCAAAGCCCGGTTCTCCGGATTAATTATTTTGGCCGCTATCGGTTTGCATACGGCCCGTTTAAAACAAATAAAAAGTTTAATTGTTTTAGCGGGGGCAGTCGAACGGGCCGTTTCGACCCGAACGACCACCCCCAGGAAATTACAAACGGTCCACCCTAATTCCTACATCTACCAGGTAACCTACCCACACCCAGCCTCCACCTCACCCTGGCCAATAACCTCTCGCCACCTCAGCTACCCTCTCCCCCCACCCAATCCTAGCCCTCCACCTAGACCCTCTCTCTCTCACCCTCCCCACCCCACCAAACACCCACAGAGCCACCCACACCCCACGCACACAGCGCGCGCACGCAGTGCCCAACCCCCGCACGCCACGCCCCCTGGGCCCACGTCCCTGGCCCCACACCCTGCTGCCCTGTTCATCTTCCCCACCAACCTCTCTTCCTCGCGAGCCACCCCGTCCGCCCCGCGTGACCCTGACCCCTGCCCCTCCTCTGCCCCGCGCGGCCCCGCCCTTCTCCCATCTAGCTCCGGCGACCGCCCCCGCCTCCTCTCCTCACCTCGCCGTTCCTCCTCTCCCCTCCTCGCCGCATCCCCCGCCCCGCGACGCGCCGCTCGCCTGCACCTCGCCGGCGCGCCGCACCTCGCCTGACCGCCTCCCCGATGGCCCCTCTCCGGCCGCGCGCCGCCCGTGCCGCCCGCCTCGGCGCCGTCCCCGCTCGAGCCCCGCCTCCGGCCTCTCCCTCAAGCGCCGCCCCGACCCGCAGCTACCCCCGACGCCGGTCGCCTCTCCCCAGGCCCCACCGTCGCCGCGCCCAGCTCCCCGCCTCTGCGCCCCGCTCGCCCGCCTCCGGCCCGGGGCAGCGCCGCCGGCCGCGCGTGCTCCTCCATCTCGCCGTCGCTGGCCGTGAGAGCCCCGTCCTCGTCGGCCCCCTCCCTCGCCCCAGGACCCTCTCGCCGGCCTCCTGCCTCCGCAGCGTCGCGCTCGCACCGCGCCTCCTTGAGCGCGCACAGGCCTGCCCCCCTGCTGCAGGCAAGCGTCGCCGCGTGGCCCAGCTCGCAACGCCGCATCGCCGTTCCTCGACGCGTGCTGCCCGAGCCGCCTCGGCCTTGATCCTCCCTGTCAGAAAGCCGATGTGGTGGTGTGACGGTGGATACCGACTGGATGGCGGAGTAGTGGCTGCACGAGCCCACAAGATCTTCCGTATACATGACCCGCAAGTTCGACCCCGAGGATGACCGACGCCAAGATCGCCTCACGGACGCGCCACGGTTTTTGGAGGAACTCTCGGACACCGTGCGACAAGTACCCCGTCCCGAACGCCATGACCGACAACATGACCCGGAGACCGCGAATGCGACAAGATCTACCCCAGTAATCCGAGAACGCTTCCGTCGAACCCTGGACCCTGTCGAACCCCGGAACCCCAAGTTCGCCGAACCCTAATGTGTGAACCCCTTTCCGAGAACCCTATTTTTATAAATGGTCAACTATATGAATTGTTGCATATTTAATTGTCATCTCGCATGCATATCTGTGGTTTGGGGGCCTTATGCCGATTCACCTAATAATTAAATATGGGGCCCATATGCGGGCAAATCTAGCCTTATATTGGCCTCATTTAAAACTTGTGTAGCGAACCGGTGCTATCTTTTGCCATGCTAAAACAACATTTAATTTACGGGGTAGATAAACAACTCGAACCATATATTTAATTGTCGGGACCCCGGTTCCGCTTAATATGACCTAATTGCATCGCACCCTTGCCATGACATACATCATACATGCATTCATGCCGATCTTCTGTCGTAGTATTAAATATTGCATCCGGTGTTTATTCTAGTGTTTTGCTTCTTCGCGGATAAGGCCGTTGAGTTGATGTGAGCTTCGCCCCGTTCTTCGGATGAACCTTCGACAATGTTTTCAGGCGAGCATCTCCCCCTTTCTACCTATCTTACTTTTATAGTATTTATTCCCTCCTGTTGATCTATTGCTATCTGTGTTGCGATGCTTTAGTTTCCGTACCCGTGATATACCGTGCAGCCCTATATTGCCTTGGACACACCCTATTACCTGTTGCTTGGTAGATAGTTGGACTTGCGCGTCGTAGTCGCTTGCTCAAGTGCTGTTGCGTGTCGTCAAGTGCCACAGTTGTTGATGTATTGCCGCATGTTGTTGTTGGAGATGATCATAGCTTTACTTATTGTTCACTTTAATTACTGTTTAACAACTAAAATTGAAGTAAGCAGAGGCATCGGTGGGTGATAGATAATATTTGGTTTCCGAACGCCCACTTGTGTCCCGTAGGACCCCGAGTACTTGATACCTGTTCCTTGATTTATCGCGCTATCCACATCCGGGAGGTATATGGGACCCCCCTTAGCCAGAGCTTGATTCAGTCTTATTTCTTGGGGCCACAAACTAGTTTGAGGTTTTATTTACGATCCTGTACTTATGCCATGCTTTACTGCTTTATTTACGATTGTGCGATGTATAGCACACTGTACTGTTTAGGATCGGGACACGTTTTCGCGGTGTCGACAAGCCCCGTTTGGGGTTCCCAGTTGCTCACAGCCGTCCACCCAAACCTTGAGTCCGTCTCGGAGCTAGCTTACTTCGTTGCGGGTCTACTTTAAGGGGTGGCCCCCTGAAATATTTCTGAATCCTGTGATTGCTTTGTCGTGAAAGCCTTGTTGGGTTTTGATTTGGTTTTTCCGAGGTTGATCGAGTGTGTGTTGCTATTGGTGCACCCCGGCCGGGTAAAACTTTCTGAAAGCCGTGTCCGCGGTTATGGACGACTTGGAGCACAGTATCTCGACCATAGACAAGCATAACTAAAGTTTATTGCTATAAATTTGACTTTATAATGACTAGTAATCAGCTTCACTATAATGGAATGGCTAATTAATACTGCCCACAATTGCTTGTTTGGAGTGTCGCTTGCGACCATTGTACCTGACTAGTAAGTATGACAACTACAACGGAATGGCTGAATAAAAGTACCAACAATTGCTGGGTTTTGGGTTTATCTCACGCTATCTGTATCTGATTAGTAATTGTTGCAACTATAACGGAATGGTTTACTAAAAGTGCCCACTGCTTACTTTATCAGGACGATTATCTATACTTGACTAGTAATTGCTGCAACGATAATTGAATAAATAAAATTGCCAACTGTGTGAGTTCCTCGGTTGACTTCCTCGATTGGTATCGAGGGGGAAACACCAGGATGGGTTTGTTTGGTGTTAGCTTCAGGTTTGATCCGGATAGGTCATTCTTATCCCTCTCTGATAACCGCTAGTTGTATCGAGTCTCTATAGGTTGTTTAGTGTAGGCTGCCGCTGCCGCTCCGTCCACCATACCTTGTAGGCGAGGACCGCCGAATTCTAGTCTCGCCGTGTACTGGCCTCAGTACTGACGCTCCTCTTTTTCCTTTGCCCTTTGTTGGCACCCCTTTTGTTCAAGCAGGTTTTGAGATCGACGTCGTTAGCAGGGTTACCCTTCCGGCTTGGCCTGGGCAGGGTAATGGACGCCATTGGTTATTCTTCAGGGCTCTTAGCCCCATTTGCATCTTGTCCGTAGCTGGACGCTATATCGTTTTCAAGGTGATTTGAATCTTTGTATATTATATCTGTATTCTTGACTCATTGAGTCGCTGTTGTATATATATCTGTTCTGTGGGTCCCATCGAGGACTGTTGTGTAATGTTATTACTTCGTTTTCCACCCGCACGAAAGTGCCTGGTGGGCACCTTTGAATCGTTTCTATGCGGGTTTGGCGGGTTTTCGCTAAAACTTGCATAGGTCCGATTCTGAGGGTGTTACATTTCGCCTTCATCAATGACGATGAGGATGACGATTACACCGACTCCGAGGAGTAGTATCACTTGAGCACTAGCGTAGTGAGTTGTATTCGGTCCCACTGTATCGTAGTTTCTAGAATGGTTCTTAAAACCATCTGTTTTTCTTGTTTTCTGGTGTGTGTTTGTATCGTGTGCTATGAATGAATGAATGAAAAGCAAGTTGCTAGAAAAGCTGAGTCAAACTTTAAAAACTTTTCAAAGTCCCTGAACCTTAGAAATTTCCATCTTTTCTCATGATCTATCTCAATCTTCAGATGCCACGCGGAGGAAGTGGTTCATCCCTGGACCCGATGTTGCAGATCCTGCAAATGTTGGTTTCTGATCGTGATGCTGAAAGATCCGAACGTCAAGCCAACCTAGCCACCCTTCAGCAGATAGCTCAGCTGACCCACAACAATCAAGGCCAAGGAAATCAGGACAACCATGGATCTAAGCTCAAGAATTTCTAGAATACCAACCCACCTGTTTTCACTAAGTCGGAAGATCCCCTAGATGCAGACGATTAGCTACAAACCATGGAGAATAACCTGGAAGTCGCCGGAGTGGAAGCTAACGAGAAAGTTCTGTTCGCCACCCACTATCTAGCCGGAGATGCGAGAGCATGGTGGAACAACGTTCGTGCAATGACCGGAGGACAGATGATGACCTGGGAGGAATTCAAGGTCAAGTTTAGCAGAACCCATGTGCCACCGGGTTTGATCAAGAGAATGAGAGATGAGTTCAGAGAACTGAAGCAAGGAAGGATGACCGTAGTGGAATACCGTGACAAATTCTTGTCATTAGCTAGGTATGCCCCGGATGAGATCGACACTGATGCCAAGAAGATAGCAAGATTCTTGAATGGTCTGCATGATGAGATGCAGACTGTGTTGGTCAATATCACCTTTGCTGATATTGAAGCCCTTGTCGACTCTGCCATCCAGATGGAAGGAAAGATCAACCAAGCCAATGAGAACTGCAAGCGTCGCATGATGCATCAGCCAGGAACCCATCAGACCCCAAAGTATCGCCCTAACCCATCTCCAGGATTTGCCCCGAGAACCAACAGACCCCCGATGAACCGCCCTACCTATCCCAACCGTGGAAACCCGAGGCCCGGAGGAAATCACCACAACCCCGGCAACTCTGGCAATTTCAACCATGCACCACCCAAGTTCAACAACAACAATGCTACCGCCAATACCAACACTGCCTCGAGGACTGGAAGCAATGTTGTGTCTGTTGCAGCAAAGGACAAGTCGCAAGTAACTTGTTATGATTGTGGAAATAAAGGTCACTATTCCAATGCCCAAGAAGAATGCCGCAGCCCCCAATGCCAATGCCCCAGCTCAGCAGCAGCATCGTGTTCAGCCTGGAAGAAGGTTTGCCCCAGGAAATTCGCTCAACCGCAACGACCGTCTTTTTCTCATGCATGTTGAAGAAGCCCAGGAAGCGCCAGACGTCGTGCTGGGTATGTTTTCTGTTAATTCAGTACTCGCTAGAGTGTTGTTTGATTCTGGTGCATCGCACTCATTTGTCACCGAAGAATTTGCATTTACTAGTAAGATTCAACCAACCAAGCTGAAGCATGTTATGATTGTTCAAATCCCCGGTTCAACCACCAAAGCGAGGCAAATTTGCAAAACCGTCCCTATCCGAATCCATGGCATAGATTTTTATGCTAATCTGATAGTACTCAGAACTAAAGGTTTGGAAGTAGTACTAGGAATGGATTGGATGTCTAAACATAAAGGATTGATTGACTGTGCCAAGAAATCCATAACCATGACCAGTACAGCCGAAATATTAGTCGAGCATGTATCAGAAACCTTATCCCGTCAATTCAAGTGAAACAAGAGTATAGCCCAACCTACCATTGACCAAGTCCGGATAGTCTGTGAATACCCCGATGTATTTCTAGATGTTTTGCCCGGTATGCCCCCAGATCGGGATATCGAGTTTATCATTGAACTAATCCCCGGAACAGGACCCATAGCTCAGAGACCCTATAGTATGAACCCGTCTGAACTAGCAGAACTGAAGAAGCAACTGGATGCCATGCTGGAAATTGGATTGATTCAACCAAGTGCGTCACCATGGAGATCACCTGTCTTGTTCGTGGAAAAGAAGGATGGATGTAACCGTTTGTGTACGGATTATCGGAAGTTGAATGATGTCACTATCAAGAACAAGTACCCATTGCCCATGATAGAAGATTTTTTTGATCAGTTGACCGGTGCCAAAGTGTTTTCTAAGATTGATCTTAGAACTGGCTATCATTAACTCAAGATTCGCAGAGGATATTCCAAAGACTGCCTTTACCACCATATATGGATTATACGAGTATACTGTCATGTCTTTTGGATTAACCAATGCCCCCGCTTATTTCATGAATCTCATGAATAAGATTTTTATGGACTTCCTGGATAAGTTTTTCGTTGTTTTCATCAATGACATGCTGATTTATTCCAAATCAGAAGAAGAACATGAGCTACACCTAAGGACCATTCTTGGAACCCTTAGAGAGCATCAGTTGTATGCCAAGTTTAGCAAATGTGAATTCTGGTTATAGGAGGTAGGATTCCTCAGCCACATTGTATCAGCTGGAGGAATTGCCATTGACCCTGCAAAAGTGAAAGATGTCGAAGATTGGCAAGTCCCAACCATTCAAACCCAAGTTCGTGCATTTCTCGGATTGGCGGGATATTACCGCAAGTTCGTAGAAGGATTCTCGAGTATCACCAGACCCATGACCCAATTGCTGAAGAAAGACAAGAAGTTTGAATGGACGGACAAATGTGAAGCGAGTTTTCAAGAACTCTAGATAAGATTGATTTCAGCCCCAATCTTAATCATGTCGGATATCACAAAGCCCTTTGACGTATATTGTGATGCATCCAAGATCGATCTCGGATGTGTGCTAATGCAAGAGGGCAAAGTTATATCCTATCTATCCCGACAACTGAAACAGCATGAGCAGAACTATCCAACCCATGACCTCGAGCTCGCAGCCATAGTTCTAGCCCTGAAGACATGGAGGCATTACCTGATGGGAAACTGTTGTGAGATCTATTCGGATCACAAGAGCCTAAAGTATATATTCACTCACAAGGAGCTGAATATGAGACAGAGAAGATGGATTGAACTAATCAAGGATTATTACCTGGACATTCACTATCACGCTGGTAAAGCCAACGTGGTAGCAGATGCCCTTAGCAGATTGCCGTGCCGCTTGAACTCCATGATTTTAAAGGAGCAACCAAGCTTGCACAAAGAGATGGAAGATTTTCGAATGGAATTAGTGAGTGAAGGATTTTTGGCTAGCATAGGACTTCAACCCACTTTGATCAGCCAGATCAAGGAGGCACAGAAAGGAAATGCTAGTATCGATGGAATCAAGCGTCGTATCGGTATAGGCAAAGTACCCAGATTCACCGAAGACGAAGCAGGAGTTCTGTGGTACAAAGGACGCCTTTGTGTACCAGCAGATTTTGAGTTGAAAGAATTGATTTTGAAGGAAGCTCATGATACTCTTTATTCTATCCACCCCGGAGGAATGAAGATGTATCAGGTTTTGAAAGAGCAATTTTGGTGGCATAAGATGAAGAGAGAAATCGGAAGCTATATCGCCAAGTGTGATATATTTCAGAGAGTCAAGGCGGGACATGAAAGACCCGCTGGATTGTTGCAACCATTGCAAATTCCGGAATGGAAATGGGATTCCGTTGGAATGGACTTTATCACCGGATTGCCTACTTCTAGTAGGAGAAATGACTATTTGGGTCATAGTGGACAGATTGTCCAAAGTCGCCCATTTCTTACCAGTCAAGACCACCTATCAGAGTTCGAAGCTAGCGGAGTTATACGTCGCTAGAATCGTCAGTTTGCATGGAGTCCCCAAGAACATCGTATCGGATCGAGGAACTCAGTTTACCTCGAGATTCTGGAAGAAAGTCCAAGAAGGTTTAGGAACCCGAATAGATTTCAGCACCACTTATCACCCTCAGACCGATGGACAAACGGAGCGAGTAAATAAAATACTCGAAGACATGTTGAGAGCATGTGTGTTAGAGTATGGATCTAAATGGGAAGACTATCTGCCTTTTGCAGGATTTTCGTACAACAATAGTTATCAAGCTAGTTTGCAAATGGACCCATTTGAATTCATGTATGGAAGGAAGTGTCGCACCCCTTTGAATTGGTCGGAAGTAGGAGAGAGTCAGATTTTTGGACCCGATATCCTACGAGAAGCAGAAGAGAAGGTTCACAAGATCCGTGAGCACCTCAAGACAGCCCAGTCAAGACAGAAGAGTTACACCGACAAGAGACGTCGAGACCTCGCCTTCAACATAGGAGATTTTGTGTATCTGAAGGTGTCCCCATTGAAAGGAATGCAGCGCTTCCAACTAAAAGGAAAGTTAGCCCCCAGATATATAGGCCCCTTCAAGATTCTGAACCGTCGAGGAGAAGTGTCGTATCAATTGGAACTGCCCGAAGAGATGTCAGTCGTGCACAATGTGTTCCATATCTCATTACTTTGCAAGTGCCTCGAAGTTCCGGAGAAGACTGAAGTGTTCAAGAATATTGATCACCGGACCATAGAAATCAACGATGACCTGACCTATCCCGAAGTACCCATCCGTAGTTTGGAAGAATCCTACATAACTACCAGAACCCGAAGCATCAAGTTTCTCAAGATTCAGTGGAGCAACCACACGGAATAAGAAGCTACCTGGGAGCGCGAAGATCACATCAGGACGAAGTTTCCCGATCTCATCAAATCCTAGGTAATCTTTTTCGTCCTTTTTCAAATCTCGGGACGAGATTTTGTTTAAGGGGGGGAAGGTTTGTAACATCCCAAAAATATTAAACTTGGATCATCAAACTCTAATCATCAAAATTAGGGTTAACAGAAAACTTTTCCAATTAAAAATATGAAAGCATTCATATGTGTGTGTATTAAAATTTGGATTCTTTTGAATTGCCTTGGTTCTGTGTTTATTTGCTTATAAAATGATTCTTAGGTGAAATGAACATCATCTAAACAATCCCCAAACTTTTCCCAAAGACAAACAAGTCAAAACAAACAAATTAATTGAATGGTCACTTTGGCCAAATTAACTCCCATGCCTACTTTGGCTATCCTTAACTTTCAGAACTTAACAGAAACATGTATGGATATTTGCACCCCTTGATAGTACTCATAATAAGGTACCAAGGCCCACTTTGTGATCATCCAAAAACATTTAAATGCTTAGTTTAAATGACAGTTTAAAATTGAATCTATTTCATATGGGAAGATCCCACTATTTCAAAAACCACCCAAACAAGCTCAATTTTCAAAACCCAAGCATCCATAGAATCCTCAACACATGCCTAGCACACCCACCAAAAATATTTTCAAAATTCAAAACTCAAGCTCATGCGGCCATTTCATCAAACAGGTTGCAGATGCAAATCAACAAAATCAAAAACACTATGTTGAGCAGTGTTTTGGGCCAACCTTTTTCCCTCTCTGGTTACACTAGCCTTAGTAGATCATCTAGCAACCTTAACTAACCTCTAGCACCACTGTGAGCTTGCCAATGCCATCAATGGTGAGCATGCCAAGAGCACACATGTCACCCTAGTGTGGACAACAAGCTAGGAGAAGAACTAGCCGTGCCAACCTTGTCTAGCATGCAGACCATGCCTCACCGCCCCCTTTGGACCAGCCCTAGCTCGAAGACAGCAACCAGAACTGCCAGGAATGCCGCGCCCGTGCCGCTGTCAACCATGCCGACGCGCACCGCAGAGCACGCGCCGTTCCCACGCAACCCGACCACCTCGAGCCCTTGCCTCCTGCCAGCATGCACCCCACCGTCCTAGGAGACCAACAGACATGCTCGTTTCACCGCCCGTACCCTGTAGCCACCGCTCGCCGCGGAGTTCGCCGCCTCTGCCTTGCAGAGCACCGCGCATTCCCGACCATTTTCCACCGCCCCTACACGCGTATTTAAGCTCTAGAGCATCGCCAGGAGACCGCCCGTCGATCGCCAACCTCGGCCATGCCTTTAGCCGCCCGTAGCCGTGTCGCCACCGTCGCCTACCCATTCCTCTCGGTCTCGCCGTCGAGCCTATAAAAGGAGACGACCCCCGCTCAATTTCTTCACACCATCTCACTCCCCTCACCTCACTGACCCTTCCACCCTCTAGCCGGAGCACGAGGAGCAGCAGCTCGCCAGAATTGCATCGGAGCAGTCCGCCTCTGGAGAAGAAGGGAGCCGTTGATTTCGACCACCCCCGGAGCTGCCGCGACCACCCATGAGTTCACCGTCGTCGACTTCGTCGTTTTCCCACCTCGCCATCGTCACTGGAGCCCCGGTATGCCCCCTATGCACCCCCACCAAGCCGCTAGGGTTCGAGCTCGTCGGTGACATGTTCATCGTCGACGACGACCCTCAGCCGTTGATCTCACTTCTAATCCAACGCACCACATCGCCCCGTACCGCTTCGCGTTTTATGAGTCACTGACCAATAGACCCCCCTGTCAGTTGATCCCCATGCTGCAGAGTGACACTGGGCCGGCCCAATAACCCTTGCCGCGCAGCCCAACCGTTTGAATTTAGCTTTTTCTATTTATATTCAAACTCAGTTCTGTACCTAGTTTCAAAAATCAACCCAGCTCTATCTAGTGACCCAAATTGCATGAAACCAATTTTTTTAGAAAGGTATTGAAATGCTTAATCCAAGCCCGTTGGACTCAAATCATTTGGATCTGTAGATCAACCTTGGTAAAAATAACAAGGCAGAAGCTTTTCTGCATTCAAACATTTTTCAAATTTCAACCATAATAGCTTTTGAGTTGATTCCAACTCTCAAAAATCACATTTGACCATACCTTTCAGAATATATAAAAATATTTGGGTTTACTTACAGAAATAATGTTTAAGTAATAAAAGAATGTCACTTAGGCATTTCTAGTCACTTTATTTTATTTAAAATAAAAGGTTAAACCTTATTAAATTGTGACACCACTTTAAATCACATTCTCATGTACTGAAATATGTGGTGATGACATGTGTCAACATGATCCCATGTTTGAGTTATAGAATATTAAATCTTAAGTAGTTTTTCAATGAGTAGAAATTACTTTCTAAAAATAAAATAAATAAGACAAATGCTTTATTCTTGTGATATTAGTGATGATGCTAGATCATCTATAGAACACCTTTGGTGATTGTGTACCTCGTATTTATTCCTAGACGCTAGTACCGACCAAGGATACGAGGAGGAAGGAGGATACTACGAAGAAGAAGCCGAGGAGAACTCCAACCACTTCTCTGCACAAGGCAAGCCTTACTAATCAAGTTGACCTATGAAAACCTAATACTACTAGTTGAATGAGCAAGACAATACTTGCAAGCTAACACTTGCAATTACGAGAGTTAGATAACCTATGCAATGCACTAAGCATGCTTGGTTAGACATATTTGATGATACCCCCTCCTAGTTTTACTTGCAAGCTTTCTACTTTATTTCTTTATCAAAGCTATTTCTTAGAGTTTAATTAAGTGACTTGTAGATTCTAGGAAGATAATTGAAGGTTGCATAAAGAGCAATAAATTTGGCCTAAGCTAGATAATCTTGATGTCATCCTAAGGCATGAGATTGTACTTAGTTAAAAACTCCACTTGTTTACCACCCCTCATTAGTACTCACCCCCATTTGTAGATGCTAGTGCTAAGAATAAAATTTGATCAACTTTAGATGGGAATAATTGGTGGAAAAATGGTTATGAAAACCTTAGAACGATGAGTCATTCTACTGAGATGTTTTGACATGTGTTTCCAAACACCAGATGATTTTGATGATGAAAATGTTGAGGCATGAGCCTTAGCCCTTTATAAAACTGATGGTTGTCTGGATGCGATACCATTCCAATTTTATCGTACAACCACAATACCCGAAAATTGGGTAGGGCTTGGCTGGAAACTTATATACTTTAGTATGGGTTCCCTCATGGCCAAGGTCTGAGCTGAGGCTACCTTGTGAAGATTGTCCACCTGTGCAGTACCCAAGATGACAGTTGGTCATGGTTGGGAGGCCAAACTCATAGGAGATGTGCCTATACTAGGGCGTGTAATTGAAAGGTTAGGATTGATTATCCGCATACTGAGTATGGTGAATTCAGGATTTGTTCCTGACGGATGTATCGAATGTTATGGTGAAAGTGTACAATCTCTGCAGAGTGTCAAACTATTCGAATAGCCGCGTCTGTGGTTATGGACAGTTGGAGTGGCCATACTGTTTTCCCATTAGAGGTTTTCAAAATGACTTGTAAATGAATTGAGACTTTGACGTGACCACAACAGAGTTGTGATCTAAAATTCAAGTTCCCACTTAGGTGTTATAAAATTTAACTAGCTTTTCTTGCTTCTGAACTTAGTAGAGGTAAATCTGGATTTTTGCAAAACAACCCTAGAGCTTAGTGTCCTACTACAAAAAAAACCCTTCACTTGTTAGTATTAGTTTGCGAGTACTTAAAGAGTACTCATGGCTTTGTCCCTGGCTATTCCCGTGGCCAGACTATGAATAAGAGTACTAGGATGATGGACCCCAGGAAGGTTACGACAACTAGGATCATCTCCCATCGTCAGCATTGCCTGTGACCCCGAAGATGGAGCTTCGCCTACGCTACTTTTATTATTACGTTATTCTGCTACCTGATTTGTATTAAGAACTGGATCATGAGATCCTTATTTGTGTAAGACCTTATGTATGGTTTGTAATGGATGATGTACTATCATATCCAAATCTATTATGTATCGCAAAAATGGTAATCCTGGGATTGCGAGGTATGGCATAACAGGCATCTGGGATTAAAAATCCGGGTGTTGACAGAAACATAGTCATCAACCAATCGATGTGCTAGTCTAATATTCACGTGTGTCCTCACATGAACTCCGACTAGGGACAACTATTAAATAACCATACAAGTAAAGAGTTTTACAAACAATTCACATAATTTCCAATCAATACAAGTTGCCTGATATGGATATTCAAGGAATATTACAATAACTCATGGATACATATGAAATATAATCATCTCTATGATTGCCTCTAGGGCATATTTCCTTCATGCCCTCCATGATGTCTTCCTCCCCATGGGATGGCACCTCAAACGGAAGTGGGTCATGATGCCACCCGTGCCTAAGGAGGGCAAAAGGCTGGAGGAGGAAATCCACCGCCGCATCCGCAAGCTCCCGCCAACCGTACTGTGGGATAGGGGCTACAGAGCCTGGACTTCTGGAAATGGAAGCATAAGGCGCGTCGCGCGAGAAACTACCGCGGGGAGTTCCAGCCGTGGAAGGTCTATGGCGTCTTTGCCTTCAACCCCGACGACGATGAATACGCCGTCAACCACTCTGATGATGAGCTCAACATCGACAACGATGACGACATCGTCGTCAAGGAGGAGGAGGTGGACAGTATCACAGGCACTACCACACCTGCCCCTAGAGTACCAGGAGCTCCTGGCGCGAGGATACGACGAGGACGCCTTCACCGAGTAGATCATTGCGGCTAGCGCAGGACAAAGATGTCTTGTGGGGCGGTTTCTAATAGGCCATCCAGCTCACCGGCCTGGTGGCGCAGACAAACGTGTAGCTTCCTACAGCATCGCCGCTGCCGAGGTGGGCGCCACCAATCACGCCAGAAGAGGGGATGGAGATAGCGCACCTCTACCTCCGCATGGCGTCGCTGATAGCGTGACCTGGATATGTGATCGACCCGACCGTGCCCCCGCCTGCTCCGGTCCTGCCACCAACCAATCTCTGGACGTCGCCGGAGTACATCTACGTCGACCCCTAGATGGACGCGACAACACCGACGGCAAAGATCAATAGCTAGGGCTAGTTTAAATTCGTATTTTATATTTTGAATATAAATTACGTATGAATATGTATTTTTCAAGGATACGTCCTGAGAGACGCATCCTTTTTATAGAAGGAGGGCCAGGAGGCCAAGATTTACAACGTGGCGTACCCTACACTGCCCAAAGGGCAGCACACACGCACTAGCCAACTACTCGCGACATATCCACTTGGCTTAAGCAGTCACGAAGAGCCGCACACTTCTCCAAAGTTCGGCCTCCGCATAGATTTTTGAACGACCAAAGCGGAAGAAGGGGTAGCGCCCTCAAAGACGATATCGTTCCAGTGGCGCCAGAGCATCAAGCAGACCAAGGAGATACCTGTCCAGATGTCGCGCTCGCGGCCCTTGCCCCCACGTCTACCTTGGAGCCACGTGACGAGCCTCGAGTCATGCTCCGGCATCCACTGTCCCTTGCCCCACCAGCCGAGACAGTTCGACCACACTTCTCGCGCCAGGACGCATCCCATCAAAATATGATCAATGGTCTCCTCACACTGGTCGCAGAAAGGGCATGCCGCCGGGTGTTGCAGTCCACAGCATCGAAGCCTATCGACTGTCCAACATCTGTTCCGCCCGGCGAGCCAAATCGATATCTTGCAGCTGTCGGGGGCTCGAGAGCGCCAGATATGAAGCGCTCCCGCCATCGACGTCCAGCCCACAAACATGGCTTTATAGTAGGATTTTGCAGAGTAACAGCCGGAGGGATCCCAATTCCACCTGTGGACATCCTGCGTCCCTTCCGTCAAGGAGATATCCTCCAGTCGGTCTACCACCTCAAGAAGCTCCCGGACGGGTGCCGCACTCAGGTTAGGGGGAACGTCCTGCAGCCAAGCTCCGTCCAGGTGTTGGAGATATGCCCTAGAGGCAATAATAAATATAGTTATTATTATATCTTTGTGTTTATGATAAATGTTTACATTCATGCTATAATAGTATTAACAAGGAAACATTAATACTTGTGTGATTTGTAAACTAAAATAGAGTCCCTAGTAAAGCCTCTTTATAATACTAGCTTGTTGGTTAATAAATGATTGTGGTTTCCCTATCATGAACATTGAGATGTTATTAACAACTATATCATATCGTTAGGAGAATGATATGGTGGACATACTCCTATAGATAAGCGTAGCATAAAGATCAAGTCATTTTAATAGTTCAATTGCTATATGCTTTCTGATACATAGTAACCTAATTCCTTCGACCATGAGATCATGCATATCACCTTCACCGGAAGGATGCTTTGATGACATCAAACACCACACCGTAACTGGGTGGCTATAAAGGTGGCATTGAGTGTTCGGAAAGTATTGGTTGAGACACATGGATCAAGAGTGGGATTTGTCCATCCATATGACGGATAGATATACTCCGGGCCCTCTCGGTGGAATGTTATCCAATTAGCTTGCAAGCATGTGACTGGCTCACAAGGGATCACATATCACGGGAACGAGAAAAGAGTACCTATCAGTAACGAGGTTGAACTAGGTATGCAGAGATACCGACGATCATAACCTCGGATAAGTAAACTATCGTGAGACAAAGGGAAATTGGTATCGTATTTAAGTGGTTCATTCGATCGCAAAGTAATCATAGAAATATGTCGGAGCCATATGAATTTCCAGATTCCTCTATTGGTTATTGATTGGAGAAGTGTCTCGATCATGTCCGCATAATTCACGAACCGTAGGGAGACACACTTAAGGATTCGACGTTGTTTGAGTAGTTATGGAATGATGAGTAAGAGACCGAATGTTGTTTGGAGTCTTGGATGGGATCCGGGATATCATGAGGAGATCCGGAATGGTCTGGAGAATAAGATTCATATAAGGAAAGTCCTGTTTCGGGGTTGGAGAATGGTTCCGGTGTTTTCATCGGGAATGTTCTAGAAGGTTCCAGAATGTTCGGCACTCCGGAGGGGAAGGGTACATGAATGTGTCATAACAAGTTGGAATTATTGCATCATGTACTAGGTGTCATCGCTGAACAAAATAAAGGATTAAATCAAATCCTAGTTTGAAAAGTCAAACGCCAATTTGAAAAGTCAAATGGCTATTTTGTGAGGTGGAGGGAGAGTAGGAAACCTACTTGGGGAGGAGTTCCCTCCCTCCACTGCCGGCCCACTTGGATACCGAGTTGGGGAGGGACTCCCCTCCCCTTGGCGTGCCCCCTCCACCTATATAAGGAGGGGCAGGGCTGCCCCTCCAAGCACACAACACCACGCCCTCTAAACCCTAACCCTAGCCGCCGCCGCCCACCATAGCCGCCGCCTAGGGCAAACCCTAGCCGCGGAACCCTACAGTTTGGTACTCGACGAAGACCTTGTGTGTTAGGAGGGGCAGCCCTGCCCCTCCCTTTATAGGTGGGAGGCGCCGGCCAAGGGGATGGGAGTCCCTCCCCAAATCGGATCCCAAGTGGGCTGGCGGTGGAGGAGGAACTCCTCCCCAACTCGGTTTCCCACTTCCCCTCCACTTCCCAAAATAGCCGTTTGACTTTTCAAATTGGCGTTTGACTTTTCAAACTAGGATTTGATTAAACCCTTTATTTTGTTCAGCGATGACACCTAGTACATGATGCAATCATTCCAACTTGGTATGACACATTCATGTACCCTTCCCCTTCGGAGTGTCGTACATTCTGGAACCTTCTAGAACATTCCCGATGAAAACACCGGAACCATTCTCCAACCCCGAAACAGGACTTTCCTTATATGAATCTTATTCTCTGGACCATTCCGGATCTCCTCGTGATATCCCGGATCCCATCTGAGACTCCGAACAACATTCGGTCTCTTACTCATCATTCCATAACTACTCAAACAATGTCGAATCCTTAAGTGTGTCTCCCTACGGTTCGTGAATTATGCGGACATGATCGAGACACTTCTCCGAACAATAACCAAGAGAGGAATATGGAAATTCATATGGCTCCCACATATTTCTACGATTACTTTGCGATCGAATGAACCACTTACATACAATACCAATTTCCCTTTGTCTCACGATAGTTTACTTATCCGAGGTTATGATCGTCGGTATCTCTGCATACCTAGTTCAACCTCGTTACTGATAAGTACTCTTTTCTCGTTCCCGTGATATGTGATCCCTTGTGAGCCAGTCACATGCTTGCAAGCTAATTGGATGACATTTCACCGAGAGGGCCCAGAGTATATCTATCCGTCATATGGATGGACAAATCCCACTCTTGATCCATGTGTCTCAACCAATACTTTCCGAAACACTCAATGCCACCTTTATAGCCACCCAGTTACGGTGTGGTGTTTGATGTCATCAAAGCATCCATCTGGTAAAGGTGATATGCATGATCTCATGGTCGAAGGAATTAGGTTACTATGTATCAGAAAGCATATAGCAATTGAACTATTAAAATGACTCGATCTTTATGCTACGCTTATCTATAGGAGTATGTCCACCATATCATTCTCCTAACGATATGATCTTGTTGTTAATAACATCTCAATGTTCATGATAGGGAAACCACAATCATTTATTAACCAACAAGCTAGTATTATAAAGAGTCTTTACTAGGGACTCTTATTTTAGTTTACAAATCACACAAGTATTAATGTTTCCTTGTTAATACTATTATAGCATGAATGTAAACATTTATCATAAACACAAAGATATAATAATAACTACATTTATTATTGCCTCTAGGGCATATCTCCAACACGAACGTGTGACCGACTGCGGAAGCGCTGCCGGAACGCAGCGCCGGAAGGATCGTCTACGCGATCTTGAGATCGGAAAGAGTACGACTACATCACCCACGAGAATCCGCTCTCGTTAAACACTTTGGAATCTTCGAGGGTGAGTTATTCTATCGACTCATTGCTACAATCTAGTAGATAGATCTTGGCTTGTTTGTTTGTATGCGGTAGAGATTTTTTGTTTTCCATGCTACGAAATACTACAGTGGTATCAGAGCCAGGTCTATATGTAGATCTGTTGCACGAGTAGAACACAATGGTCATTGTGGGCGTTGATGCTTTTGTTGTCGATTGCTTCTTGTGTACTTTGCATCTTGCACGATGGTGGGATGAAGCGGCCCAGGCTAACCTTACATGACATCGTTCATGAGACTTGCTCCACGCTTGACATGCAACTTGTATTGCATAAGTGGCTTTGCGGGTGCCTGTTTCTCTCAACATAGTTAAGATTCAATTTACAACGGGTGATTGACAATACTAGTATCAATGTTGTGGTTCTTGTTCGTAAGTTAGAACGACACTTATTGAAAGCCCCAAACCACGTAAAACATGCAAAGAAAGTAGAGGCGTCTAACTTTGTTTTGCAGGGGTGTGCTGTGATGTGATATGGCCATGATTGTGATTATATTTGATGAATGCAATGTTCCTTATTGTAAGTTGGCAACCGGCAGGAGCCATATGGTTGTCTTTAATTTCTGATAAGACTCGCGTGTCTATTCAAAGTAGTTGTAATAGTTGAAGCTGGTGGATGACAACCATGGAGTAGCGTCATTGACCTTGATGCAATGCCGATGATGATGGAGATCATGTTCGTGCTTGAAGATGGAGATCGGAAGCACAAAGAAGAAAGGCCATATCATATCACATATTATGAATTGCATGTGATGTTAATAATTTATGCATCTTGTATTGCTTAGTTAACGACGGTAGCATTATAAGATGATCCCTCATGCACATGAATTTCAAGTCCTAAAGTGTTCACCCTTAGTAAGCACCGTTGCTAAAGCTTGTTGTTTCGAAGCACCACGTGATGATCGGGTGTGTTGGATTCCGCAAGTGTATACAACATGAGCAAGCCAGATTTGCTCATGCGGAAGCTAAGGTTTGATCTTGACGAGCCTAGCATGTACAGACATGGTCTCGGAACACGGATCACCGAAAGGTAAAGCATGAATCATATAGTAGATATGATGAACATGTCGATTGTTCGCCATTGAAGCTACATCAACTCTCGTGATGATCGGTTTTGATGTGGTGGATTTGGTTCGTGTGATCACTAAAACAATGTGAGGGATATTGTTTTGAGTGGGAGTTCACCTAGATTAATTTAAATATTAATTAGAACTCAATTTGTCATAAACTTAGTCTAAACTATTGCAAATATGTTGTAGATCAATGGCGGCCCCTACCATCAATTTTAATGCGTTCCTAGAGAAAGAAAAGTTGAAAACCAATGGAAGCAACTTCGCGGATTGGTTCCGCAATTTGAGGATTGTCCTCACTGCTGGTAATTTGACCTATGTGCTGGATGCACCGCTGGGTGACCCACCTGCAGCTACTACTACCGATGAAGTAAAGAATGTTTACCTCGCTCGGAAGACCCATTACTCCACAGTTCAGTGTGCTATCTTGTATGGTTTAGAATCGGAGCTTCAGAAAAGGTTTGAGAATTCAGACCCACATGATATTGTCCGTGATCTCAAATTGATCTTTGAGACTCATGCGGCAATTGAGAGCTATGAGGCTCCTGAAAAGTTCTTTAACTGCAAGATGGAAGAGGGCAGCTTCGTCAGTGAGCATGTGCTTAAGATGTCTGGGCACGCAAACAAACTTCAAAGCTTGGGTATAGTGATTCCTAATGCTTTGGGGATTTATCGTGTCCTCCAATCACTACCACCAAGTTACAAGAACTTTGTGATGAACTACAATATGCAAAACATGAACAGGCAGTTGCCAGAACTCTTTGCCATGTTAAAATCTGCAGAAGTGGAGATCAAGAAAGAGCACCAAGTGTTGATGGTCAATAAGACCACCAAATTCAAGAAAGGAAAGTCTAAGCAAAAGGGACACTTCAAGAAGGGTGGTAAGAAAGTTACCGCGCCAACGAAGAAGACCAAGGCTGGACCTAAGCCTGATATTGAGTGCTTTTACTGCAAGGGAGAAGGTCACTTGAAGCGTAATTGCCCAAAGTACTTGGCGGATTTGAAGAACGGCAACATCAAGAAGAAAGGTATATCCGATATACATGTTATTGATATGTATCTCACTAGTACTCGTAGTAGTGCCTGGGTATTTGATACTGGTTCGGTTGCTTATATTTGTAACTCGAAACAGGTGCTGTAGAATAAACGGAAGCTAGCGAAGAACGAGGTGACGATGCGCGTGGGAAATGGATCAAAGGTTGATGTGATCGCGGTCGGCACGCTACCTCTTCATCTACCATCAGGATTAGTTTTATACTTAAATAATTGTTATTTGGTGCCTGCGTTAAGCATGAACATTATATCGGGATCTTGTTTATTGCGAGACGGTTACTTGTTTAAGTTCGAGAATAATGGTTGTTCGATTTATATGATTAATATGTTTTATGCACATGCACCTTTGATAGATGGTCTATTCTTATTTAATCTCGATAGTGGAAATATACATATTAATAACATTGAGGCTAAACGTTTGAAATCGAGCGATAACTCGACCTATATGTGGCACTGTCGTCTTGGTCACATTGGAGTGAAGTGCATGAATAAACTCCATTCCGATGGACTTCTTGAATCACTTGAAAGATGCGAAGCATGTCTGATGGGTAAAATGACGAAGACTCCATTTTCTGGTATGATGGAGCGAGCTACGGACCTATTGGAAATCATACATACCGATCTGTGTGGTCCAATGAGTGTAGCATCGCGCGGTGGTTATCGTTATGTTCTTACCTTCAAGGATGACTTGAGTAGATATGGGTATATCTATTTCATGAAACATAAGTCCGAAACTTTTGAGAAGTTTAAGGAATTTCAAAGTGAGGTAGAGAATCAACGTAACAAGAAGATTAAATTTTTACGTTCTGATCGTGGAGGTGAATATCTAAGTTACGAGTTTGGCGAGCATTTGAAGAAATGCGGAATACTTTCACAATTGACACCGCCGGGAACACCATAGCGTAATGGTGTGTCCGAACGTCGTAATCGAACTCTCTTAGATATGGTTCGTTCTATGATCTCACTTATAGATTTACCGCTATCATTTTGGGGTTATGCATTAGAAACAGCCACATTCACTTTAAATAGGGCACCATCTAAATCCGTTAAAACGACACCGTATGAATTATGGTTTGGGAAGAAACCTAAATTGTCGTTCCTTAAAGTTTGGGGTTGCGAAGCCTATGTAAAGAAGTTACAGCCAGACAAGCTTGAACCCAAAGCGTAAAAATGTGTCTTCATAGGATACCCGAAGGAAACTATTGGGTATACCTTCTATCATAGATCCGAGGGCAAAATCTTCGTCGCCAAGAATGGATCCTTTCTAGAGAAGGAATTTCTCTCGAAAGATGTGACTGGAAGAAAAGTAGAACTTGATGAGGTTGTCGAACCTTCTCTCGAACTTGCGAGTAGCGCAGCACCGGAAGAAGTTCCTGTGGTGCCTGCACCAATAAGAGAGGAAGCCAATGATGATGATCATGAAACTTTGGTTGTAGTTGCTACGGAGCCTCGCAGGTCAACGAGAACTCGTACCACTCCTGATTGGTATGATCCCGTTATGAGTGTCATGTTGGTGGACAACACCGATGACCCTGCGACGTATGAGGAAGCGATGATGAGCCCAGATTCCAATAAATGGCAAGAAGCCATGAAATCCGAGATTGGATCCATGTACGAAAACCAAGTATGGACTTTGGTGGACTTACCGGATGGCCGGAAGGCTGTCGAGAACAAATGGATTTTCAAGAAGAAAACAGATGCTGATGGTAATGTTACTGTCTATAAAGCTCGACTTGTCGCAAAAGGGTTTCGACAAATTCAAGGAGTTGACTACGATGAGAACTTCTCACCGGTAGCGAAGCTAAAGTCTGTGAGGATTATGTTAGCAATCGCTGCATGTTATGATTATGAGATATGGCAGATGGATGTCAAAACAGCGTTCCTCAATGGAGACATTGATGAAGAGTTGTATATGATGCAACCCAAAGGTTTTGTCGATCCTAAAGATGCTAACAAGGTATGCAAACTTCAACGATCCATCTATGGATTGAAGCAAGCATCCCGAAGTTGGAATCAACATTTTGATAAGGTGATCAAAAGTTTTGGATTTATACAAACTTATGGAGAAGCTTGTATTTACAAGAAAGTGAGTGGGAGCTCTGTAGCATTCTTAATACTATATGTAGATGACATATTGTTGATTGGGAATGATGTAGACCTTCTTAATAGTGTCAAGGAATATTTGAATAATAGTTTTTCAATGAAAGATCTTGGCGAAGCAGCTTACATATTAGGCATAAAGATTTATAGAGATAGATCGAGACGCCTAATATCATTGTCACAAAGTACATATTTGGACAAAGTTCTAAAGATGTTTGGAATGGAAGATAGCAAGAAAGGGTTCTTGCCCATGTTGCCCAATACGACCTTGAGTAAAACTCAAAGTCTGACAACGGCAAAAGATAGAGAAAGGATGAGTAAAACTCCCTATGCCTCAGCCATAGGATCTCTAATGTATGCCATGCTATGTACTAGACCCGACATTGCATATGCTGTTAGTTTAACTAGCAGATATCAAAGTGATCCAGGAGTGGATCATTGGACAGCGGTCAAAAACATCCTTAAGTACTTGAGAAGAACTAAGGATATGGTTCTTTCTTATGGAGGTGATGAACAGCTCGTTGTTAATGGTTACACCGATGCTAGTTGGAACACCGATCCGGATGATTCTAAATCACAATCTGGATACGTTTTTACTTTGAATGGTGCAGCAATTAGCTGGAGGAGTGCAAAGCAAAGCGTTGTGGCGAGATCTTCAACTGAATCGGAATACATGGCTGCTTCGGAGGCTTCACAAGAAGCGATATGGATGAAAGAGTTCATTACAGAGCTCGGTGTGGTTCCTAGTGCGCTGGACCCAATGTCTATCTACTGTGATAACATGGGCGCCATAGCCAATGCACAAGAACCAAGGTCACACAAGAAGCTGAAGCACATCAAGCTACGTTTTCATGCTATTCGAGAACATGTCCAAGATGGGGACATAAAGATTTGCAAAGTACACACAGATCTGAATGTGGCGGATCTGTTGACTAAACCTCTCCCGAGGGCAAAGCATGACCAACACCAAACTTCCATGGGTGTTCGGTATATTACCATGTAATCTAGATTAGATGACTCTAGTGCAAGTGGGAGACTGTTGGAGATATGCCCTAGAGGCAATAATAAATATAGTTATTATTATATCTTTGTGTTTATGATAAATGTTTACATTAAGGCTATAATAGTATTAACAAGGAAACATTAGTACTTGTGTGATTTGTAAACTAAAATAGAGTCCCTAGTAAAGCCTCTTTATAATACTAGCTTGTTGGTTAATAAATGATTGTGGTTTCCCTATCATGAACATTGAGATGTTATTAACAACAAGATCATATCGTTAAGAGAATGATATGGTGGACATACTCCTATAGATAAGCGTAGCATAAAGATCAAGTCATTTTAATAGTTCAATTGCTATATGCTTTCTGATACATAGTAACCTAATTCCTTCGACCATGAGATCATGCATATCACCTTCACCGGAAGGATGCTTTGATGACATCAAACACCACACCGTAACTGGGTGGCTATAAAGGTGGCATTGAGTGTTCGGAAAGTATTGGTTGAGACACATGGATCAAGAGTGGTATTTGTCCATCCATATGACGGATAGATATACTCTGGGCCCTCTCGGTGGAATGTCATCCAATTAGCTTGCAAGCATGTGACTGGCTCACAAGGGATCACATATCACGGGAACGAGAAAAGAGTACTTATCAGTAACGAGGTTGAACTAGGTATGCAGAGATACCGACGATCATAACCTCGGATAAGTAAAATATCGTGAGGCAAAGGGAAATTGGTATCGTATGTAAGTGTTTCATTCGATCACAAAGTAATCGTAGAAATATGTGGGAGCCATATGAATTTCCAGATTCCTCTATTGGTTATTGATTGGAGAAGTGTCTCGATCATGTCCGCATAATTCACGAACCGTAGGGAGACACACTTAAGGATTCAACGTTGTTTGAGTAGTTATGGAATGATGAGCAAGAGACCGAACATTGTTCGGAGTCTCGGATGGGATCCGGGATATCACGAGGAGATCCGAAATGGTCCGGAGAATAAGATTCATATAAGGAAAGTCCTGTTTTGGGGTTGGAGAATGGTTCCGGTGTTTTCATCGGGAATGTTCTAGAAGGTTCCAGAATGTCCGGCACTCCGGAGGGGAAGGGTACATGAATGTGTCATAACAAGTTGGAATGATTGCATCATGTACTAGGTGTCATCGCTGAACAAAATAAAGGATTAAATCAAATCCTAGTTTGAAAAGTCAAACGCCAATTTGAAAAGTCAAACGGCTATTTTGTGAGGTGGAGGGAGAGTAGGAAACCTACTTGGGGAGGAGTTCCCTCCCTCCACCGCCGGCCCACTTGGTGACCGAGTTGGGGAGGGACTCCCCTCCCCTTGGCGCGCCCCCTCCGCCTATATAAGGAGGGGCAGGGCTGCCCCTCCAAGCACACAACACCACGCCCTCTAAACCCTAACCCTAGCCGCCGCCGCCCACCATAGCCGCCGCCTAGGGCAACTCGCCGCCGCCGCCTAGGGCAAACCCTATCCGCCGGCCTTGCCTCCTCCTTGGTGCGTCTAAACCCTAGATCGCCGAGGATCTCTCTCATAGTCCACCATACTCGCTCCGGCTTAAGGCGAAGCCCTGCGAGATCTCCCCTCTACTTCCGGTACCACGCCGTTGTGCTGCCGGAATCGCGAGGAGAGTGCTACAACCTCCGCTGCCTGCTGGAACAAGGGAGAGGAAGGTCTTCGTCGAGTACCAAACGTGTGACCGACTGCGGAAGCGCTGCCGGAACGCAGCGCCGGAAGGATCGTCTACGCGATCTTGAGATCGGAAAGAGTACGACTACATCACCCACGAGAATCCGCTCTCGTTAAACACTTTGGAATCTTCGAGGGTGAGTTATTCTATCGACTCGTTGTTACAATCTAGTAGATAGATCTTGTCTTGTTTGTTTGTATGCGGTAGAAATTTTTTGTTTTCCATGCTACGAAACCCTACACCAGGCCCTTGCGCACTCGGCGTGTCGAGATCGCGTTTGCTGGGACTGCCGCGAAGAGGTTCGGCGCCATGTCTCTAATCCATCCACATGGTAGCCATTTGTCAGACCAGAAGAAGGTGTAGGCTCCATCCCCCAACACCGAGGCCGTTGCGGCAACGAAAAGCTTTTCGACAAGCGCTGGAACACGAATGTTGAGACCGTGCAAAGTCCTGTACACCTCCATCCATTTTAGCCACCGCCATCTGGCTCTGAGCGCGACATTCAGGAGTCGCAGATTAGGGATGCCAAGATCTCCGTGTTCCTTCAGCATACACACCCTATCCCACGCCACCATACAGTGGCCACCATGGATGTCTTTCCTCCCTTTCCAAAGGAAACCCCACATGATCTTCTCAATGTCAATAATGGTCTCAATGGGAATATCGAGGGACATCATGGCGAAAATTGGGATGGCTGAGAGCGTCATATTTATCAACTCGAGCCGTCCTCCTCGGTTGAGCATGCAGGCCTTCCATGATGGCAGCTTGGCTGCCACCAGGTCAACGAGGGATCGGAGCTGTGCCGCGGTGGGCTTTCGCAAGGAGAGTGGCAGCCCCAGGTAGCGGAGTGGGAAAGACGTAATTGGGCATTGCAACACTCGAGAAATTAGGTCCCTGTCTTCTGCGTAGCATTTGATCAGGCTTGCCGAGCACTTGTCAAAATTGGTCCACAAACCTGAAGCCACGCCAAAGTCCTCGATGATCCCAGAGATCACCTGTCAATCCACTTCTGACGGTCGCAGAAAAGTGACCACATCATCTGCATAGATTGAGGTCCGGTGCTGGAGTCCAGTGGCTTCAAGCCTGGTGAGTAGGCCTAGACTTTCCGCTTTCATGATCATCAGATGAAAAACCTCCATGATTAGGATGAACAATTGTGGCGAGAGAGGGTCCCCCTGCCAGAGACCTCACATGTTAACCGCCTTTGTCTCAGGGCAGCCATTCATCAGGACACGTGTCGTGGCTGTGGAGAGCAGAGCACATATGCACGACAGCAGACGCTCCCTGAAGCCAAGCTTCCGCAGGACTTCCAAGAGAAAAGCCGAGTCAACTGTATCGAAGGCTTTCGTGATGTCCAGCTTGAGGAGCACTGCTGGAGTTTTGCTGGTGTGAAGCTTGCGGGTTGTCCCTTGCACCATCATGAAGTTATCATGCAGACATCTTCCACACATGAATGCACTCTGGTGATCCCCCACCAACTGTAGGAGGGCTGGCTCCACCCTGTTCACAATCACCTTGGCCACCCACTTAGCAACCCTGTGGATCAGGCTAATCGGGCGGTAGTCCCGCACCTCCTCCGCGCCCGGCTTCTTGGGCAGGGGCCTGACCAGGGATCCATTGTCCGATCCAAATCCTCAGAAGTCTCGCCTAGAGAGTGAGTTGAAGGCATCCATGCCATCAGTTCTGATGATGCTCCAGCAGGTCACGAAGAAACGAGTGGAGAAACCATCCGGCCTAGGGCACTTGTCCAACGGCATTCCTCTAATGGCTGCTAGCACTTCTTCTTCCGAGAATTCATCGTCTAGGTGTTGCAGGTCAGCCCGTTGCAGTCCTAGGAAATCTAGGTCAAGCGAGAAAGGTCGATCATCTGATGTCCCTAGCAGATCCTCGAAGAAGCGGTCCACGGCCTCAGCCTTATCCTCATGATCTGAGATCCGAACATTATCCACAAGCAGGTGACTGATGAAGTTTTTCCTCCTATGATGACTAGCGTGCATGTTGAGAAGCGAGTGCATGCGTCACCCTCTTGAAGCCAAATAATCCTTGACCTTTGTCGTGCTAGCGTTATCTCAAGAGAGGCGAGCCCCAGGAGCTTCTTCTTGAGCAGACACCGCAAGCCACGCTCCTCGGGCGAGAGCTGCCTACTCTCCATGGCTACATTGAGGCGGAGGATTAGTTTCGTGGCCAACAGGATTTGCATTTTTTATGTTGCCAATGAATCTGGAGCTCCACCCTAAGAGCTTCTTCGCCACGGCTCTAAGCTTAATGTCAAGCCTCTTGAAAGGGTTGGCATCCCACGGCAGCGAGGTCCAAGCCTCTTGTACTACCTCCATAAAGCCGTCCACCTTGGGTCAAAAGGACTGGAACTGGAAACGACGCCCGCGCTGCAGGTCTGGCGCTAGGCAGAGCAGTAGGGGGCAGTGGTCAGAAGGTCCTGATGACAATTTTGACAGGAAGGCATCCGAATAACGCACCTCCCAGTCCACCGTCACAAACACCCTGTCAAGCGTCCCCATGGTTGGCTGCGCCCGCTCATTTGTCCATGTGAATCTGCGCCCATTCAGGTAAAGCTCCTTGAGTTCCAACAACGCAAGGGTGCGTTTAAAACTGGTCATCATGCGGCGGTGGAGGGGCCCCTGGTTTTTGTCCTCTGGATTAATTATGAGTTGAAGTCACCAGCCACGATCCACGGGCCGACGTGAAGGTCCCGGGCATCCTAAAGCTCCTGGAGGAAGGCTCGTTTGTCGTTCACCAGCTATGATCCACACCTGTTGAAACGCGGGCCGTGATTGCGTTGTTGGAGAAGTGCGTGTGAGTCACGGAAACCAGGCTAGATTGCCAGGCGAGCAGGATCCCCCCATGGGTCCCATCAGCCGGGAGGAAGAAAAAGCCATCGTAGGAAGAGACGAGTCATTCCCTCACCACGCGGTCAGTGATGACCGCCATCTTGGTCTCCTGCAAACAAACCACCGCAGCCCTAGAAGGCGCCAAGACACGAGAGACGGCTAGGCGTCGAGCCAGAGAGTTCAAACCACGCGCATTCCAAATACCAATACAGAAGTCAGGGTCGTCCATCTCGAATTATTACAGCAAGATTCTGAGCGGACAGAGAGAACAACTCGAGGTCGAGAATGAGGGAATCAGACTAGGCACTCCACCGGGGCATGGTCGCACAGGGGCAAGGCCTCTGGCATCCATCCGAAAAGTCGAAGAACCACATCAATGTGCCGCTGGCGTAGGGGTCTCGCGAACAGGTCTAGGTAAGCGTCCAGGGCTTCGTCACCAATCACCTCACCCTCGCGGGCAATCCCTAGCTTGGTGATGAGAGTAAGCTGCTGCTGTCGAATCGGCGTGCCAGAAGCGAACCGACCTCGGATGCGCCCACTCCTCCTCACTAGCCCAGCGTACTCCCTCTTGTGTATGAATATGTATGAACTTTCCATGTTTTAGCGTGTTATTGTCTTTGTTTGTATTTCAAAAAAGGAATTTGACGTGATCTTATTGGATAAGCGCGGACAGATGGGTCGCGCTGCTAGACGCGATTGGCTAAACCCACGATCAAAATCTTCAGCTTCTACGATTTGATCGAAACGGACAGAAACGAATAATTTGGATAGGCTAATTTGGTCGGTTCGATAGAGGCGTCCTTGTCCTGGACGCCGCGAGAGGCGAGACCTGATGACTCCCGCTCGCTCCCCCGGTGTCCCTCTTGGCGATCACACAAGCTGGTCACCAGTACTCAAGTAGCCAAGTAGCCAAGTCCCCAACCACAAGCCGAAGCTAGCACGGGCACAAGGGTCAAGGGGCCGCCGCTACACGTGCCACTCGTGCGTTTGTGCTACACTACACGTACGTCAATTCGTCTACCAACCCTTGCTCGGTTTCTGCTTGGCCGGAGAGGAATGTACGATACGATAGCTCAGTCTTTTCTTTGGATTTTTCTCCCCTGGAGCTCGGTTTAAGGTACTAGTACGTTTTGGATTAGGTCGGGACCTAGTAGAATGGAGCTCCTTTTCTTTTTTCCCCACTAGTACTAGGAATCGATCGGTCGGTTCAGATTGCGCGCCAGGTGTTCCCGGGTCAACCCTATCATTTGGTTCCTCTCGATCGTTTCAGAGGGAAGTAGCTGGCCCGATTAAGGGAGCTTTATTAACTTAATCTGCGCCGCCTCCGGTTTAGCCTGCAACTGCCTGCTGCTGGTTTGAGCGAGCACACACTATTCAATTGATCCATTCCGCCGTCATCCAACCAGGCTAGCTTGTTGGATTAGTTCGAGCAGCTGATGATGCAAGCTGCCGAGAATTATTGAGCGCAGATTTAGCTGATCGGATCGGATCAAAGATGGAACTCATCTTAATCATGGTGCATTAGTTGAGGAGTTGATCTTAGTCATGCTAGGCTATGATATATAATATCCCTTAGTTTGGAACTTTCTCTTAGTTTTCAACGATCGAATTAACAATCCAAAAGGACTGCTATTCATCTCCAATGTGTTAGGGAACTCGCTAGAGGTTTACTGATATAAACAGCTTATATAAGGCTTAAACCAGGATTGGGGGCTGCCCGTTTATTATCTTGGATACTTGGAACTGTCTCAGTAATCTTGTTTTCGTTCTCCAAAAAAAAAAGTAATCTTGTTTTCAACAAAAAAAAGGAGTTTTAGATTACTCCTACTGATCCATGTTAATCGTCACTAAAATGAATGTATCTAGACTTGTTTATATATCCATTTTAACGATAAGTAACATAAATCGGAGGGAGTACTTCTTATTCACATGATATGCATTGGACCTGTACATGATGCTTATTTCAGCGTCCAGAGGCACGAACGATCCTGTGGACTCCTCGTGTATCCACGTGGAGACGGTAGCAGAGGGTGTATTCAAATAAGTTTGGTAATAGTATTAACGATACATTAGTGCTTCTTATAATCTCTATTTTGTTTGTCACGGTCCCTGAGCTACTCGTGCTCTTTAAAATGATCAACACATGGTAATAAGATAGTTGCATGCATCAGTCCGATGCAGACACGAGAACTCCTCATTTTCTATACAAAGAACATGGAGTAGAGATTCCTAATTAAACATGCTTCAACATTTGTCAAATGACAGTTACAATTGCATCAATATCCAAACCAGTTTCCCAACATGTTAAGAGAAGATTGCTGACCTCAATTCCTTGATCACTAGCAATACACGCCAAGCAATCATCAAAATTGTATGTCAAGGCAAGTGAAGAACTTGGTCCTTTTAGGATGCTAGGCCTTCCAAATGGTTCATTTTACCCATTTTCATAAGTTTTGCCCCAAAATTTAGTTATATAAGCCGAGGTTACATAGTATTCATCACTTGTTGAGTACTACCATCGATGCAGTCATATATCGTTAAACTTGGACCATAGGTCGAAAAATCACAAAATCTTAATTGGTCACCGAGAGACTGGGAGTGTGCAATTTGCCAGATCTATGCATGCTCATGTAAAACATGCACAACCTTCCATTTTTGTGTCTTGAAAGCTTCGAAGATGTAAGGTGCAATCTCACTATGACACCAACTATGGAGCCAAGGGGAGTTTCAAAAGGGGAACTATTCGCCGTAGAAAATTACGATGGTTGTGGAACTATAGAAGAAATCCATGTCCACCTCATTGCAAGGTTTCTACAAACCGTCCCATTTTTTCACTGGGTCGTTCCATTCAAACCGTAACCATCTCAAGCGAAGCCCATGAGCATATTTCTCAAGGTGGAAGATGGAGATGCCACCAAGATGGGTGGGGCAGCGACCGGTTTTCCCCATTGATTCTGAAATTGCATATGGTGTATGAGATGTTATGGAGTAGGTTCATACTTCGTACCTTATACTCACGATTATTTATGTAATGGGATTTATATTGCATTTGCTATATTTGCTCTAACTTGACTTTTTCGCGAAAAACATAATATTCGGCTAGAACTGCATTAATCAAGTAGTGAGTACAAGTTTACACAGAGGGCCCAAAAAATAAGAGAAAATATAATCAAATGGTTAGACTATGCGCTATTATATTTTTTCGCCCAAATCCCCATCTCCTCTCCTCTCCACCACGGACGGCCAGAGAGAGATAGAGGAAAACAGAGGCAGCGCAGGAACAGGAGAGGCACGCAACCTTATTTGATGATTCGGTGGCCGTCCCATCCATCAACCGCCCAAGCCAGATGGGCAGGAGGATGAACAAGATGAACCCTAAATCGCAGGTCAGGTTACGATGACCTACGACTTCGAATCCGGGCACGCGGCCCACTACTGGCATAAAGCCACTACTACTAAGCCTACAACTACAAGGAGGGGCACGGCCATCCCACCTCCAACCCCTCCGGCGAGCGAAGCCGCCGGTGAGGAAGGGGGAGGGAGCCGTATGTGGATGCATGTTAGTACGCCTTATTGATGCTAGCCGTCTCATCTTAACTAAACCTACACTCTGCACTGCGAAACCATTCTCACATACGCTTACCGTCTCCATCGTTGCGATGACGTATTCTTTTAACCAAAGCTGTCGCTCGCCATGGAATATGACATGCATGGCTAAAAGCTTAACGTATAATTGACACGACGCGAACACAAGAACACACGTACGACTGATTCCATCCAGAACTCCACCTGGCGTACATTGAACAGTTTTGGGATCGACGTGTGTGCATAACGAGCATCAATCCAGGATATGGAACGGCCACAAAAACGTGCTCTAACGTACGTGGCGTGGTGGCAGGTCTTTTCGATCCCAAATATGCTGACATTACAAGCTAAAACATACTCATGTTGTTTCTTGCCGTTAGAGCCAACGATGGCTTCGTTTTCGCGACAGTGCCACATGCATCATCATAACTAAACAATCCAAGACACGAATCCGCTTCCCTGCCCTTGAATCCTTCATCCTGCGACGTACTTACACATTTCTTTTTGTTTCTTTTTTCTCTCGAATGCTTCATAATGATTTTCAGTTGTCAAATTTTTGTTGAAAATCTTGGCCTTCCAAATTTCACATTGCTAAGTTTAAAATTCCACTCTTTGCTAAGTTATTAAGGATCCTATTCGCAAAAAAAAGTTATTAAGGGTCCAATTATATCAACATGATAGTGTATTTTTTACACAGAGATGCTCATAGTTGGAAGTTCTATGTCCAAAGAAGAAAATGCTATTTGGGTGTTTTTTTGTCAGAGTCCAGTTGAGCAATTAATAATCATCAATAATAGTACAAATTTAGAAATTAATAAAATCATAAATAGATCTTTAGATCACCAAGCGACGACTGTAAGCATTAGATCAAGCCGAAGGCGCACCGTAGTAGAGAATGCCATAGTAGATAGACATGAAATCATCATGCTAAGGCTACAAACGATGGCGTATCTGAGCTGCAACTATAGCCAATGATAAGAACCGCAGATCAGAAGAGTCATACCAACAAACACGAAAATCAAACGAATCTCATTAGAACTTGATCTCATTACACCTTCCAAAAGAGTAACTACACACACCCTCTGCCATACCATTGAAGACACTGAAACTATCTAGAAAAAGGACGTGAAACCTCTTGCCGACAAGGGACAATGATCCGCCGCACCTTGAAGGATTGTATCCTTTGCCTGGGCCATTTTATTTTCAGACATCCATAGTGAAAGGGCATGTATGCCCCCATGTGTGGTTTTTGTAATTAATGATAATCTCTATGGACTAATGTTTAAATTGAGTTTCACTTGTAGGTTTGTCCATTGGCATCACTTGGGCCATGTGTTGGTCTCAAGGTTGGAAGATGAAGAAATGTCCAAGGGCTTTGTGCCCATTGGAGTCATGAAGAAAGAAGGAGCTTGAAGGATGATCAAGACATGTGCAAAGAGTTGCATCAAGATGGATCAACCTCAAGAAGGGATGAAGAAGGGCGAGATCAAGATGCGCCATCTCTAGAAGATCTCATGCTTGAAGCTTGCCATTCTCGTGCTCATGGAGTGATGAAGACAAGTTCATAGAAGAGGTTTCCCCATGGAGTATGGGGGAGAAATTTGCAAGTCTTCATCTTCATTAAGCAAGAGCATCCAAGAAAGGTGTTCCTGAAGGGAATATGCCCGAGAGGCAATAATAAAGTGGTTATTATCGTATTCCTTGTTTATGATAAATGTTTATTTTACATGCTATAATTGTATTAATACGGAAACATTAATACATGTGTGTTTAATAAACAAAAAGGAAGTTCTTAGTTATGCCTCTCTTATAAACTAGCTCGTTGATTAACAAGATGATCAAAAGTTTCCTGATCATGGACATTGGATGTTGTTAATAACGAGGTCACAACATTAGTGTAATGGTGTGATAAACATTCATCCGAAGTATAGCATTACGATCAAATTCATTGAGTTTATATTGCTATAACAACTTACGAAGTGATCGAAATCCTTAGACCATGAGATCATGTCAATCACTAACACCGGAAGAGTTTCTTGATAACATCAAACGTCATACCGTAACAGGGTGATTATAAAGATGGGTTCAGAACTACTAAAGTGTTATGTTGAGGCCCATGGATCGAGAGTGGAATTTGTTCATCCCGATGACGGATAGATATGCTCTGGGCCCTCTCGGTGATATCACATTGATTAGCTTGCAAGCAAGTGATTTGATCACTAGAATGTTATATCACGGGAACGAGAAAAGAGTGCATGTCAGTAACGAGATCAAACTAGGTATGGAGATACCGATGATCGAATCTCGGACATGTAATATATCGTGAAACAAAGGGATTAAGATACTAGCGTAAAAGGTTCCGACGATCACAAGAAAGTCATCGTTGAATGTGTGGGAATCAGTATGGGTCTCCAGATCCCGCTTCTGATTATTGATATGAGAGGGGTCTCGATCATGTCCGCATTATTCGCGAACCGTAGGGTGACACACTTAAGAGACACCGACATCCATTTGGAGCAAAAGTTTCATGCCGAAAAGAATAACAAGCGCAGGAATTTATTTCACTAGATACCAAAACGGGTTTTCGGGTGAAATTGCAGAAAGTGTTTCTGCATGTGAAATGAAATACTAGCAAGGGGTTATATGTGAATGTTTGTCATTAAAGTAATTGACAAAATTCTGAATAAATAAAAGGAGTTTTATTTAATGAGAGTTTGCATTAAATTTGGTGGAAATTTAATGGGAATTTGAGTGGGTTTTTGAGTGGAGGGAATTGAAAGGCATTCGAGTGAGTGGAGTGTCCACCCACATGAATGTGGAAGAGGTGGGGGCAGCCCCATGGCTGGGCGCATGGCCCCTTGGGTGCCCCCCTCTCCCTATAAAAGGTTCCCCTCCCTCTCTCTCTCACTCACACCTCCTCGTGAAGGATCTCTCTCCCCCTCTAGAATTTACCCCCTATGGTCTCGGACTAGCGAGATACATGTTCGTGGTGGCTATTTGGCAAGAAGAGTTGTGCTTCCACTGCATCGCTGGAGCGAGGAGGCGGAGGTTGCTCGGTGCCTCGAACATGTGTGCGAGCACGGATGTGCTGCTGATTCGCGGCGCTAGGACTTCCTCTCGATCTTGAGATCGGCATGAGATCGTCTACGTCAACCACGAGTTTGGACTCGTTAAGCTTTGTCGGTCTTCAAGGGTATGTTTTCTACGGATGTGCATCCGCCCGTTGTTTGTATCTAGTAGATAGATCTTGGTACATAGTTGTTCCCATCGTAGGAAATTTTTTGTTTTCTATGCTGCGAACCCAACAGTGGTATCAGAGCCGGATCTATGCGTAGATGCTTTGCACGGGTAGTACACATATGAGTATGTGGGCGATGATGATCATTTTATTGCTTCTTAGTTGTACTTTGGATATTGGTGGCATAGTGGGATGAAGCGGCCCGGACAAACTTTACATGTCCTCGCAGATGAGACCTGTTCCACGCTTGACATGCAACTAGTTTTGCATAAGTGGCTAGCGGGTGTCTGTCTCTCCTACTATAGTCAATATCTAATTTGCAACGAGTTTTCAACAATTTGGTTATCCTCGTTGTGGTTCATGTTCGTAGGTAAGAACGTTTCTATCTTCGAAAGTCCTAAGCCACGTAAAACTTGCAATGGATAAATTAGAGGCGTCTAGTTTAGATTGTTGCTGGGCTAGTGTTATGATATGGTGATGTTGTAAGTAGAAGTAAGAGATGATACTCTTACGACACACATAGCGTATAAGTTTCATAGACCTTGGCCTTACACATAGAGGTATGAGAGAGATCATACTACGATGCACATGATGGAGATCATATGCGGGAACCATATCATTTCACTTACAAACATGTGATGTTTGATTGCATCTTATATTGCTTGTTTGGCGTTTTATTAGCATAATAAGATGATCCCTAATTTAGATATCAAGATAAAAATGTGTTCTTCCTTAAGTATGCACCAACAATGTTTTGTCGCTTCAAGACATCACGTGATGATCGGCTGTACTTGAAACCACGAGCATATCTCGGGTGTAAGACAGTTACACACGCGAATACTAAGGTTCTTACTTGGCGAGCTAGCATGTACAGACATGGCCTTGGAACACGAACCGAAAGGTTAAGCATGAGTCATATGTTTTGATATGATGACCATATAGATGCTCGTCTTTGAAGCTACACCGACTCACGTGATCATCGGACTTGGTGTAGTGGATTTGGTTCATGTAATCACCAAAAAGGCACGAGGGATGTCGTTTTTGAGTGGGAGTTCATTTCTAATTTGGATTAGTAGAACTCAATTTATCATAAATTAAATCAAAGTGAATTTGCATAATTTGTTGTAGTCATTGGCATTCGTTCACCACCTTATGCATAGTTGTAATTGAGATAATAGAACTATAGAATTCTGGATATATATATAGTTTACGAACTGGTATTGTATTGTGTTGAGTGTCAATCTAAAGTTTAAAGTCCTATTGCAAACTTTCAGCAAACTCTATTTACTCCGTGAAATTTAATAGTTAGTATTAAATCGAGAGTAACAATTCCAGTGTTAGTATCTTAAGTATCATGTTTGCCTCCATGATTCTTGATTGTTTTAATATCAAGTTTATCTAGGAGCTGAAAGAATTGTTTCAGAAACCATCATGTGTGGAAGATATAACGATATCCGAAACGATGTTTTGATTGCAATATGATTGAGTATAATATATGTTCTTATATTGGATGAGAGTTTACGAAGGTTGGAGATGCTAGACATCCTAATCATCCAAAAGGGTTTTGGAAAGTAACGTTATACTCACGATTCGTCTTTATAAGCTACATTAGCTTGATCATGAAAGTCGTCATGATAAGGATGAATAGAAGATGTATGTAAAGTGTTTACTATACTAAAAGATTACTAAAGAATGGATTTTAAAAGAATACCGATCATTTTGATGATGGTGATCTACTTCAAAGTGCAAGTCCAAAGGTATTATTATTTGAATATGCACGCTTTGGATTATGTGTCATGTATATGGCGCCACTGTTGATGTTGATATATTATTTTAAAAAGGAAAAGGAAATGCTGAAAGAGAATCTATAAAATATACTTGGCAGAAAAGAAAATATTGGAAATTTCCAATTTAGGTATATGGATGATATACATGTTATGGTTGTATTCTTTACTTGTTAAACAATGTGGTTCTAGGGTATTGGATACCGAATTGGTTGGTATGAAATGTCATATAGAACGACGCAATTCATGAACTACAATGGCCTAAGTAACTAGCAAGAGAATATGTGATGATGTTCATCGAAAACAAACAAACCGTTGTTTGTATTTCTCGTTGAAATCAAAGCTTGACTTCAAGATTTGTTTTAATAATTGTTATTTAAATCAGGTATTATGAGAACACACGTTGTTCAAATAATTACCGTATTCCATATAAGATGGATGATTTAGAAATCTAGTTGGAGAAATCACATCCATAAAACCTAATGCTAAAATGTCGCAAGACAAATGATTGAAAGATCACTTACAAAGTGACATCGTCGTTTAAATTATATTGGAAAGAAAACATGAAGAATCTCCATTTTCATGGATTTTTGGAGTCTTTGATTTGATCAAGTGACGCTTGTGAGACTTTCCTCGGGATAATTAAAACTTTGTTCAAAGGCCAAAGAAGAACGATCGACTAAATTATTGGAATTTATACATATTGATGTATGTAGTTCATTATGTATAGTCGTAAGCGATGGCTTTTAACTTCATATGCTTTCTCCGGAAATTTGAGTGAATGTTCACTTAATGAGAAAGAAGTGTGAAATATTTGAAAATGTTCAAAGACTTTCAAGATGAAGTGAAAATCATTGTGACAAGAAAATAAATGGTTTATGATTTTATCATAAGAGATTTATTTGAGTTACAAGTGTAACAAGAAAATAAATGAATTATGATTTTATCATAAAGGGATTTATTTGAGTTACAAGTTTAGCAAAAACACCTAGATTTACATCTCTCGAAATACCATAGGAGTATGGAGTGTTTGATATTTGTAATAAAACCTTGTTTGACATGCTCGGATCAAAGGTGATATTTATAAAACTACCATTATGTTTTAAAAGATTAAAGCTTTAGTGACTATCGCTTTTACACTGAAAAGATCTCCATATTGATCCGTTGAAATGACACCATGAAAGTTATGGTTTGGGGGTAAAACCCAAATTGTCATTTCTTAAATTTTGGCATGCTAAGCATAAGTAAGATGTTTACAACCAAAGTCGGATGAGCGTGTCTTTGTAAGTTATTTTGAATAACAATTGGTTATTCCTCCATAACACCAAGGATAAAAGGGTTTGTCGCTTGAAATGTGAAGTTTCTTGAAAAAGGAATTTTTCGCAAAAGTTAAGTGGGAGGACAATAGAACTTTGATAAGGTTAACGAACCTTAGCTAAATGTGCTGAGTTGCGCAGCGCCGGAAATCGTTCCGGAGGCTGCCATAATTCTCATAGCTTATGAGCCTCAAAGGTTATGGTCACGGAGATCTAAGTTCTTATTGAACCAAGTCGGTCGAATAAACAATCAAATGCTAAGATTTGAGAGTAAATCATTATTGTTTGACAATGATGAACCGACTACATGCAAAGAAGCGATGATGGGCCCTAACTCCGTCAAATGGCTTGAAAACATAAAATCCATGATGGCTCCATACACGAGAAATCAAGTTTTTGAACTTGAAAGACCCTCCGGAGAGGTGTAAAAACCTATTGGTCGTATTTGGATCTATAAAAAAATAGACATGGATGTTTCACATCTATGAAATAGTCGACATGTCAATAAAGTTTTTACAACAATGTTCAAGTTATGACAAGATTTGATCTTTCATAGCGATATTTAGTCTGGACGAATTAAAGTAGCAACTACTACATATAATTTGGTATATGGTAGATGAATAAACAAAACAAAGTTCTTCCAATAGAATGGTTACCTAGGACGTGTACATGACACGGTCCAAGGGGTTTTGTTAAATTCAAAGGATGCTAAAAGGGTATGCAAACTTCAATGGTTGAAGTAAGCATCGCGGAGTTGGAATCTTCACCATGATGAAAAAGGAGTTTTCATCACGAGACGATGAAGATGCTTGCATTTGCAAGAAATTAAGTGGGAGCGCTAAGACATATTTTCTAATACATTATGTGGATGATATCTTGTTGATTAGAAATGATGTATCTTTTATTGACAAAGGTTAAGAATTTCATTTTGATGAAATACTTAGGCAAAACTCGAATATTTAGCATGAATGTCTATAGTGGATAGACTGTGACGCTAATATGGTTGTGCCAAACGTACATATATGAGATATTGAAGGAGTTCAATATAGAAACGACAAGAAACGGTTCTTGTCGCATGGAAAGGAATTGAATCAAGATTCAAGTATATTGACACTTGATAAGTGAAACAAGATTCAAGTGCTTTGACACTTGATGAGTGAAATCACAAGGATGTTTTGATCAATCATACCATGATATGTACACATCCAGATATGTCCTATGCTCTAAGTGTTATGAGCATATACCAGAATGAATCGTAAAATGATCATTGGACGATAGTGAGGATATTCTTATGATCTTTTGGAAGAATTAAGAATATATTTGTGTAGAGGTGACAAACAATTACAAATAGTTCATTGTAAAGCGTTACATTGATACTAGTTTTGTCACAAGATACAAATTAAGTTTATCTCAATTTAAACTATGGGTGACACAATGTAATGGAAAGGAGATTCCATGATGAATTTGGATGAATTCCAAAGTTAATACATTGTGACGGATACTATAACGAAAGGCTAAGTATATGACTGCTATAGTAGCAACAAATGAGGGAATTTGTGTCAAGTAGTTTGTTATCAAACTAAGGTGTGGTTCACAACGGGCTAACACTAAAGATATATTGTACGACAATAGTATCGACATGTTTTAGCCCCAAGAAACTAAAGGTCTCACCAAAAGACCAAATTTATACAATGCCATCTCATTGAAGAATGAGTGATTCGTGAAGACGCAAAGACATGCAAATACACATGGACTTGAGGCGTCAGATCTTTAGATTATGTTAACCACTTGCAATTGCATATATGGAACACCAGAAAGCCATAGGTGTTTAATATGCAAAGTTTTCAAACTAGATTATTGTCTCTAGTGCAAGTGGGAGACTAAAGGGAATATGCCCGAGAGGCAATAATAAAGTGGTTATTATCGTATTCCTTGTTTATGATAAATGTTTATTTTGCATGCTATAATTGTATTAATACGGAAACATTAATACATGTGTGTTTAATAAACAAACAAGAAGTTCCTAGTTATGCCTCTCTTATAAACTAGCTCGTTGATTAACAAGATGATCAAACGTTTCCTGATCATGGACATTAGATGTTGTTAATAACGAGGTCACAACATTAGTGTAATGGTGTGATGAACATTCATCTGAAGTATAGCATTACGATCAAATTCATTGAGTTTATATTGCTATAACAACTTACGAAGTGATCGAAATCCTTAGACCATGAGATCATGTCAATCACTTACACCGGAAGAGTTTCTTGATAACATCAAACGTCACACCGTAACAGGGTGATTATAAAGATGGGTTCAGAACTACTAAAGTGTTATGTTGAGGCCCATGGATCGAGAGTGGAATTTGTTCATCCTGATGACGGATAGATATGCTCTGGGCCCTCTCGGCGATATCACATTGATTAGCTTGCAAGCAAGTGATTTGATCACTAGAATGTTATATCACGGGAACGAGAAAAGAGTGCATGTCAGTAACGAGTTCAAACTAGGTATGGAGATACCGATGATCGAATCTCGGACATGTAATATATCGCGAAACAAAGGGATTAAGATACTAGCGTAAAAGGTTCTGACGATCACAAGAAAGTCATCGTTGAATGTGTGGGAGTCAGTATGGGTCTCCAGATCCCGCTTCTGATTATTGATCTGAGAGGGGTCTCGATCATGTCCGCATTATTCGCGAACCGTAGGGTGACACACTTAAGAGACACCGACATCCATTTGGAGCAAAAGTTTCATGCCGAAAAGAATAACAAGCACAGGAATTTATTTCACTAGATACCAAAACGGGTTTTCGGGTGAAATTGCAGAAAGTGTTTCTGCATGTGAAATGAAATACTAGCAAGGTGTTATATGTGAATGTTTGTCATTAAAGTAATTGACAAAATTCTGAATAAATAAAAGGAGTTTTATTTAATGAGAGTTTGCATTAAATTTGGTGGAAATTTAATGGGAATTTGAGTGGGTTTTTGAGTGGAGGGAATTGAAAGGCATTTGAGTGAGTGGAGTGTCCGCCCACATGAATGTGGAAGAGGTGGGGGCAGCCCCATGGCTGGGTGCATGGCCCCTTGGGTGCCCCCCTCTCCCTATAAAAGGAGCCCCCTCCCTCTCTCTCACTCACACCTCCTCGTGAAGGATTTCTCTCCCCTCTAGAATTTATCCCCAATGGTCTCGAACTAGCGATATACATGTTCCCGGTGGCTATTCGGCAAGAAAGAGTTGTGCTTCCGCTGCATCGCTGGAGCGAGGAGGCGGAGGTTTCTCGGTGCCTCGAACGTGTATGCGAGCACGGATGCGCTGCTGATTTGCGGCGCTAGGACTTCCTCTCGATCTTGAGATCGGCAAGAGATCGTCTACATCAACCACGAGTTTGGACTCGTTAAGCTTTGTCGGTCTTCAAGGGTATGTTCTCCACGGATGTACATCCGCCCGTTGTTTGTATCTAGTAGATAGATCTTGGTACATAGTTGTTCCCATCGTAGGAAATTTTTTGTCTTCTATGCTGCGAACCCAACAGTTCCCACTATAGAAGAACAAGACGGTCTACATCAAGTTTAAGTGGGATGCTCAAGGCAAAGGTATGTTCTTGATAGGACTTTTCTTTTTCCGGTCTCGTGTTGTTAGTTGGTTGACCGGGTTTAGGATAGATAGCCGTTCTATCAAGAGGGGCTCTCATGCGGGTGTCTCGTTTACATCGTTCAGAGAGAGCTCAAAGCTTTGCACTCATTGCATCATCTTTCTTGGTTGTTATTTGGTTCTTGTCCATGAAAGGATCTAGATCTTGTGGTCATCATCATAACAAGCTCTAGTTCATCAAATAAGGATTTCACTTGCATATCTTATTGCGGTTTTTGATCTTGCGAGTTTTCTGGATCCACACCTTGGGGGATACTTCACATATATATTCATGGTATTTTCTCCCAAGGTGATACCCACTATTTCGACTGTTTGTTGGATTCTATTCGTCGTTATCTTTCCAACAAAATTGGTTTCATCCCGTTTGGAGTTGGGATGCAAAAATTATTGCATTTCTAGTTTTCTGGTTTCTAGAATTTCCCTGACCGAAAGTTCCGGCTTGCCATTAGAAGTTCCGCTAGGGCATCTTTGCCGCCGAAAGTTCCGGTGGAAATTCTGGGTCTTCTTCCGCTCATGTTGAGTAACCTTCTGTTTTGGATGCGCTATTTGACAGAACTTCAGTCGGAATTTCCACCGGAAGTTCCGCTCCCACCGGAAGTTCCGGCCAGGGACCGGAAGTTCCGCTCGGGCCTAGTTGCCACCAAAAGTTCCGGTTAAATTTCCGGCTCTCGTTCCGCTCACGTTCAGTAACCTCTCTGTTTTTGTTTGCTCTATTTGACGGAACTTCTGTCGGAACTTCCACCGGAAGTTCCGCTCCCATCGGAAGTTCCGGTGAACCGGCGGAAGTTCCGACCAGGACTCGCATTTTTAGTTTCTCGCTTCGCAGTTTTTGACTGTTGGCTGCGTGTCATCGGAACTTCCGGCCTCCCACCGGAAGTTCCGGCATGGTTGCGAATGCCCTTAACAGGCAGATCTAGGATCTCTTTAAAAGGGGCTCCTCTTCCCCTTCGTGGGCAACAACTCTTTTCTTGGTTCTTGGCTTTCTCTCTCTCCTCCATTGTTGACCTTGAAGAAGCTTTCCCTCTCCTCTTTCCCTTCCTATGTTTCTTGCATCTTTTTGAGGGATTTGAGAGAGGAGATCTAGATCTACAACCCCCAAGGTAAATCCCTTCATTGTGAAGGAATCATTGGGATCTAGATCTTGGAGAGTTTTGTGTTCTCATCTTGTGTTCTTCCTCTCTTATTCCCCCAATAGCTTTTGTAGCTTTGTTGGAATTTGGGAGAGAAGGACTTGCCCTTGCATTTGGTGCATAGGTCCGAGTTCTCCTCGGAGATTCGACGAGTTCAAGCTTGTGGGCTTGTTTCTCTTGGGTTCCTTGGAACCCTAGACGGTTGTGTGGTTGGATTGTTAACCTTTTGTGGTCTTGTAGCCTTTTGTGGCTTTGTTGGACTTTTTTTGGCATTATAGCCTTTTGTGGCTTTGTTGTTGGGAGCCTCCAATTGAGTTGTGGAGTTAGCCCCAATCTTGTAAGGGTTCGGTGACCTCCCTCAAGCGTCCCATAGTGGAGCGAGTGCCTACCTTTTGTGGTGCGCACTTGGGAGAATATGGTGAGCCTTTTGTGGCATCGGTGAGTTGCGTGCTTCCGCATCCGGGGTGAGCCTTGTGTGGCATTGGGTGAGCATCGAGCCACCACACCTCGAGGTGAGCCATTTGTGGCGTTCGGAGAGCATTGCGCCATCGCACCTCTCCAATGGAGACGTAGCTTCTTTGGAAGTGAACTTCGGGAAACAAATCTTTGTCTCCGTGTCCATCAGTTATCTCTCAACCGAGCCCTTTACTTATGCACTTTACTTTGTGATAGCCATCGTGCTTGAAGTTTTTATATCTTGCTATCACCTTGTTGCGTGTATTACTTAGCATATGGTTCACTTAGGTGAACTTAGTGGCTAAGTTTTGTGCTCAATAAATTAAACGTTAATTTTATTCCGCATTTACTTGAGCCTAAGCCGTAATAATTTTAAAAGACTATTCACCCCCTCTAGGCGACATTCATTGCACTTTCACATAGGTTGAGCCGGTCAGACCGATTGCCGGTTAACAGGGTTAAAACGCTGGTCAAATCATGGTTCTGCCGGTTTATTTTGGCTCGCTTGCGCGCCCGGTTTAGTGCGCTTAACGGAACGGTGAAGCCATCCGTTCCGGTTTTTTTGGTTAAACCGCCGGTTCGGTCTAGTTTTAAAACTATAATTAGAACTTGATCTCATTACATCCACCAGACAAATAACTACACACGCTCTCTGACATACCATTGAAGAAACTAAAACTATCTGAAAAAAAGACGTGAACCCTCTTGCCGGCAAGGGACAATGATCCGACGTGCCTTGAAGGTCCCAAGAGCTAGCAGAGGCGGGTAGACTAACAACGCCGCTGGCGGGGGGTTGAAAACCTAGATCGCTTTCTAGATCGTTTTTGTATCCCTAGCAGACCGAACTGATACTCTTCAATATTAAATGCTAGTTGGGTGTTCGTCTAAATGCTTAAAAAATTCTTTGGTATTATGATAAAAATTGAAGCGACAAATGGATATCAAATTCTCTTTTGTGTGCAAACAATTTTTGTGAGTTTGATGGTTACCTTTATACATTACTTTATAGCCGATAGGTAAATTAACACATACATTATGATTGGATTTCTTTCAAAAACAAAATGTTTCTACATGCTACAATGAACTTTTAAAGAGACATGACTCATCTGAACATTAGTCGGGTGCATGTAGGCATGACCATGGGTACTATTACCTGCGTACCTAGCGGGTAAAATCCTATTAGTATAAGGGTATGAGATAAAAATTACCCATGGGGACGTGAATGCAAAAATGTCATATTCATCAAGTAGAGCGGGTACGGGTATATGATCATATAACCTATACATACGTACCCATGTAACCCCTCTAAATTTCCGACAAGTGGTTCTCCGGCCTCCCTTGATATCCTCTAACTACGCAAAGCCGAATTGCCATACAATGATGCATGAGGCCCCTATCATAGGTAAGTTACATAAATAGCGGTGCCCGAATTAGAATGTATCCCTATCTCATTCACATAGGACTTCAATCGAGCAGAACATGCATATCGATCTCATCTTCATCGCACCACCAGGGTCAGCGCCAGGCCACGGGTGCCTCTACTCTAGGTTCTAGTTGTTTCGAACACCGCTAGCCCTCCAACTTGTCCTCTTCATGGGAGAACTGATTGGCTTTTCCTTGAGCTTTTCTTTTATCATGTGTTCTTGTTTATGAGAATGTGTTATTGTTTAAAATATGTTATTATTCATAAGTACATATCGTATTTACAATGTTATGTTACTTATCAGATATGTTAAATGTTACGCTTTAGGACAATTTTCTTCTCAATTTGATGCGTTGTAAATCGGGTATTTTTACCTAGGGATACCCATTTAACCTAACCTACCAGATGATGTGTATGAGAAAAAGGCTTACATTTCGGTTTGGGTGACGGATAAGCTCGGATCGGACGGGTAATGCTTCAGTTCTCCTACCATAAGGGTGCCATCCGTATGTGCATATCGCGGTCATTCATGTACTACCTGCGTTTCATAATTTAAGTCTTTCTTGTAGCTCAATTATTGAGCTGCTAAAAAGACTTACATTTGAAAAATAGAGGTATTACATTTAGATTCTATCTAAAGACCTTTTTATTGATTTTTACAATGATTTTATCTGAAAAAATCACATTTTAATCTCGTCTGCTTAGACTTCGAAAGTTTCTATATCTGCCACTGCCTGCATCCGCACCACAAGCGGTAGGAAAGATCACAATATCGCCGCCGTCCATACACTACCTCCGTTTCATATTAAAATAGAGGTATTATGATTAGAATCTACCTAAGGATGTCACCAAACACTAGTAACTACCATTTAGGCATGGCGGACCCGGCGTCCCTATAGCCCGAGCAGCCGCTCAGACTTGCTGAAGGTGCAAAGCTTATGTTTTTTATAGTAGTAATTTTGTGTGAAAAAAATCACATCTTAATCTCGTTCGCACAGACTTTCAAAAGTTTCAGGTCCGCCTGCACCACAAGTGATAGGGAAGACCACAGTTAGCATAGGTTTTCCTTTTTTTTCTTGATAATAATATAGGGAAGACCACGGATAGCATGAGTTGACTCCGCTACAAGGACACAATCATCTTAGTAACACGGAGACCCCTAATTCACGCCCGTACTGCCTTCCACGCTTCGTCCACTGGTATCTATCTATCTATACTATTAAAAAGATTGGAACCGTTCGTCACCCCTAAAATTTCCGTCTGCCGGTAAAAGACGGTTTTGCCCTTGGCTTTTCGGACATATTACAAGTTTGTGCCACCGCAAGTCAAACTAACGCTTCCTTTTTTTTCTCGCTCACCTTATCCCCTGGAACGCCGACGCACGCAGCGGTGTCGTCTCGGCCACCTCCTCCGTCGCGCAGTCCCCGTCTGCGACCGAGTCCGTGTCCAACAAGCGTCGACCCTCGAGCAACCGGGCCGCCGTGCGCAATTACCGGGAGAAGAAGAATGTGCACACGGCGTCGGCCGGCCGGTGGTGAAGAACACTGTCGATTTGGTCCATGGTGGTGGAGTTGACCTTGCTGGGCGACGCTGGGTACGCTGGCTTCCTCTCCTGCCCATCCGCAACCAACCCGCCCTCGCTCGTATCACCTTGCCTGTGGCTACCACAGATTTCAATCCCGCCTGCAAGAGCATCTTCATCCTCGAATTTGCGATGCTCTGGAGTTGGAGTCCGTCCGGCCGTCGCCCGGAGATGGATGATGTCGCCATCATTGCTGCAGGGTGCTGGGCTCAATCAATCTAATTTCAGCCGCTGAATTGTTATAGGAGGCCAAGGCGTGCATTGCTCTTCTGATCAAGATTGTTTCGATTCTGATCAAGATCTTGTGTCGTCATTGTTAAATATTTAAGCCAAGAGTAGGGATCTTGAGTACGCCAAGGAGAACACATATTAACATGATGCATTTATTCTGGTTTCAAAGACGAAGGCTTGTGGTGCTTCAGCAGTTTGACGGAAGAGTATGGTATCGAACCATATGTTGAGCACTATATGTGCAAATCTGATTTTCTATATAAATTTGATCATGTTAGTACCGCTAATGTGTTTTTTTTAAGAAACTGCCTATTCAATTACAGAATCTGTTTTTTCTGGTTTTGGCTACTAACATACAGTTTTCATTGCGCCGATTCTTACCTTAGATCACTTTCCTCAAATAACGTCCGCGAAGGCACCACATCCGTCATTTGATACACGCCGCCGGACCGTGCTGTATTTAGGACACGCCCGTTCCCAGTCGCATGAATCAAACAACACTGGTCAATCAAACAAAATTCATTGAAAATATGATGAAATTTTACAAACTGAGCAAAATTTAACTAAACATAAACGGAACTAATCTAAGCGTCGCTCATGTCAAAGGGACTGGCCTCATCATTGATTTGGTGACGTTGCTTCGCGTACCACTCGGTTTGCTTCCAGGGCTGCCTAGCCTCACGTTCTTCCACCATGCAGAGGCGCTTCACCGTCTCTGGGAGGTGGTCTGCAGCATGCCGTCGATTGTTCCGTTCCGCCTAACTGTGTTCGGGCAACTTCCAGTATAACTCATTCTGATAAATCCAGACTTGCTCGTGAGTGGCGGTAGCGGCCAGATTCTCCCTATTGATGCAAAGAATGGTCTGTCGCTCCCTCTCCATGGGGAGGCGGGCGTTCTCCTCCACTGGTAGCCTCTGAAGAAATATCTCCGCGTCACACTCTTCAACGTATCAGTTGACCTCCTCGTGGAGATGGACCTTGTTGACCCTCTTCCGCTCGGTCTTAAAAGACGCGAGGATGGCGCGCTAAAGCGGATCAACCATAAGCATGCCGTACTGGTCCTCTAAGTCCGTTGAGGAGAAGTCGAGTGACTCGTCATCGTATGAGGAGGTAGGAGTTGGTTCCAGTGGCGGGGTGCGCGATAGCGCCTCAGGTATGGTGAGTCAGGCTTAGTAGGTAGGCATGCAGTGAGGCATGGCGCTAAATGACGAGAGCTTGGGGGGAGTGAAAGAAAGAGAAGACGAGCGCATTAGGGCTATGGTTTGCTGTGGATATAGGAAGGAGGAGGTATTTATACGACGGATTAGGCAGCGTGGCCGCGGGCTCGCATTAACGCCGCCCCAAAGGGCGGAGATACTAGATGTTGCGCCTGCACCAGCCATGAGCCATTGCAGCGATGAGACGCCACGTGCTACTGCAGCGATAAGACGACTCTTTGCGCCAGCCATGCGTCACTATGGCGATGAGACAATTCTCGGCGCCGGGCATTAGGCCGTCGCAGGGAGATTGATCGCGACATAAATAAGCCTGAACAACCACCATATCAATGATAGACTAAAAAATAACTAAATGACTAAATAAATAAGCAACCGTAGCAACGCACGGGCATTTAACTAGTAATGTATTAATGTATACTCAACATAATCACGCAGTGCATACGAGTCGGTCTCACCAGAATGCAGTTGCAGTGCATAAAATGGACTATACTCGTTAAAGGTTTTTGATGCTAGTACAAAAATTGTAGACCCGGGTACAATTTTGATTTTTCTATCTTATTATTAGAGCTGTCGTAACGTCTGTATCCTTCTCTCGGAAGTAGTAATGCGCTACCAATTTAAGGTAGAAGAGTGATTTCCTGTACTGAAACTTGGGGAAGGGCTTGTGCCATTTCGAAACAAGAGTTCAGAAACCCTGCGGACTATCGCTCGCCCATCAATCGCCTACGCGAATATGAACGGCATGGAATGGAACGGAAAAGCGAGAGAAAGGGCCGTGTCATTTTCTCCAGCGCATTTCCCCCCACTAGTCTTGATCTTCCACTACTCCTTCTTAAGCCGCTGCTGCTGCTGCTGCTGCTGTACTCGCTTTTGTAAATTATTGCGGTGCTTCTGGGGTCGACCTGACCTGACTCGCATCGTATATTTTGCTCTCTCTCTCTCCCGTCCCGTTGCTTCCTCGGCCGGGCTCCCGTTCCGACGCGTCGCGGGCGGCTTTTCCCACATATTCCCAGCGGTCCGTCGAGCGAGCATTGGACTACTTGTATCGCGAAGCTGCGTGGCGTGGGGGAAGAGAGACGGTGTGATAGTAAGCGGTCGGCTCGGGTCGGCGCGGCGCGCGATGAGGGGCGGCGGCGCCTCGGCCTCGGCCTCGGCCTCGGCGCGATGGGGCTCCGCGGGGACGACGCCGCGGTCGCTGAGCACGGGCTCTTCGCCGCGCGGGTCCGAAGTGCCTCCTGGCTCCGAGGACGGGGAGGAGCTGGTGGAGGTCACGCTCGAAGTGCAGGACGACGACACCATTGTGCTGCGGAGCGTCGAGCCGGCCGCGGGGCAGGCGGCCCCCTTAGGCGCGCTGAGGCTGCCGGCGCACGCGGACGGTGGCGGCGCCGCGTCGTCGTCGTCGTCGCGGTCGCCGTCGATGCGCCGGACGTCGTCGTACCGGCTGCTGCAGTTCTCGCAGGAGCTCAAGGCGGAGGCCATGGCCCGCGCGCGCCAGTTCTCGCAGGACCTCACCAGGCGCTTCAGCCGCAGCCACAGCCGCGACGAGAGCCACAGCCACAGCCACCACCAGCACCAGCCGCAGCCGTCGTCCGGCATCGAGTCCGCGCTCGCCGCCCGCGCCGCGCGACGGCAGCGCGCGCAGCTGGACCGCACGCGCTCCGGCGCGCACAGGGCGCTCCGGGGCCTCCGGTTCATCAGCACCAACAAGGCCAGCAACGCCTGGCGCGAGGTCCAGGACAACTTCGACCGCCTCGCACGCGACGGCTACCTCTCCCGCTCCGACTTCGCGGAATGCATAGGTACCGCAAGAGCGCAATGCCTCCGATCCTCCGCCGTTCTGCTCTGTTCGTCGAATTCTGGCTCTCACGACAGACACACACACACGCTCTGTGCTTTGCATGTGCAGGGATGACGGAATCCAAGGAGTTCGCCCTGGAGCTGTTCGACACGCTGAGCCGGCGGCGGATGATGAAGGTCGACACCATCAACAAGGAGGAGCTGCGGGAGATTTGGCAGCAGATCACCGACAACAGCTTCGACTCCCGACTCCAAATCTTCTTCGACATGTACTAATTTGCTAGCTCTGTACTACTTCGTTATTATTGCTGTTAGAACCACATCATCTTCAGCTCTATACAGTACAGTTGGTCACACAATATTTCGCTTGCTTTGAACCAGGGTGGACAAGAACGCGGACGGCCGGATAGGGGAGGAGGAGGTGAAAGAGGTGAGCAACACTCCATCATCCCCATGACTACGCTATGCTATGCTTGGTGGTCCTGCAGTAGGATCCCCTCCACTTTCTTCTTACAGCTTGCTATATCAAATCAGATTATTTAGGCGCTAAGTTGACGGCTAGTGTTTTCTAAGCTATCTGGCCGTCTGAACTGTCCATTTCCTCGCCTCCAGCCATTCTCAAAATTCTGTCAAGCATTCAAGTAGAAATAAAGGAAAATCCGTCGAGTGTTTCATCGAATATGCAAGTCCCGTACCGGATGGCATGGGCACTTTCTTCTTAATTCTGTGCCCAGAAAGAATGACAAATCTTAATCAAGTATAACCAGTAATGGCCCGACAGACAAGCGAGGAGGGGTTTTATTAGAGGAAGAAATAGCTTATGAGGAGTAAGTAACAACCTTTTGGTGACGACATCTAATCGGAGTCGGTGAGCTAAACCGGCGTGGAAAGCATCTCCCCTGTTTCACCAACTCGGCAATTTCCTACCTGCCAGAAGTTCTCCGTGACACTCGTTTCTCCCCAGCGCCATTCAGGTTCAGGAAAAGAGCAGCTTTCTTCTAGAACTATAACTAGTGCGAGGAGTCTGCCTCTAGGCAGTAGTAGGTGAGGGGCATTTCCGCCATGCCCCGCTGATGTGTTTCTGATCCTCCCATTCCCAAACCATGCGCTGAGAGAGAGGCTGAAAGGTGTGGCGATCCAGTGTAGCTTTTGGATAGAGGGTGCCTTTCACTCATGTCATCCATCACCGTGGCAAAGGAGTTTCAGTCAGCCATGTCGCATGTTTTGTTTCGTTTTGCTTGGAAAATGTTACTGCATCATGCTGAATTTGTTTCGTGTTTTGCTGCTGTTCCGCAGATTATCATGCTGAGTGCGTCCGCCAATAAGCTGTCGAGGCTCAAGGAGCAGGCGGAGGAGTACGCGGCCTTGATCATGGAGGAGCTCGATCCCGAAGAGCTGGGGTACATTGAGGTAAGCTCGTTTGCTTAGTTCCGTGCTAGTGCTACACCTGTCAGCGACCACCTCTTTTCAAACCAGACGGATTAAGAAATCAAAATGTAGTCAAATTACTCCTAGTACAAGGTATACTGATGCTCTACCATGCATAGGAACCTATAGTCTTCTGTAGGTAAAACTTCCCTGTTTACTTTAATAACCAACAAGACCCGCTACATTTTTAGGAGTAGTGGTTGACGTCTGTTTCGGCCAGGCAGTGGTGGAGTTGTACCAACAAGGGAGGGTGTAGTACTAAAATATACTAGTAGAGCCGTATCAGTATCATCAGATTTATTTTATCTATCTCACGCATTGCTGGGGGTGATGGGTCATGGGTGCAGCACCTCAACCTGGCAGTTGGCATCACATTGAAGGGCGTCCAACCAACTACTAGTACAGTACTCCTACTTGCAATGAAATGCGCCATTGAATTGAAGACAATGGAGTGAAGCTGGACATGGTATCCAATGGACAGTTCTTCCCCATAATCATTTATAGTATCCAGGTTGGTGCGCACTGCGCATCAATTTCTGTCTTGCCTCCTCGTCCCTCTGCCTAGTTCAATGCACCCTTTGCCGCCCACATCTCGCTGCCACACACAACTTAGGTTACTGCTACAGTCTACAGAGGCGTTCAATCATGCTTCCATGATTCTTCAGTTGTGCATTGTTCTTTCCTTGCAAGGTTACGCGAGCTGGTTTAACCAATTAATCCCAGCCTGACTGCCTGAGTTGACATTGCTATGGCCGTATCGTATGGTGTGTTAATTTAGCAGGGCCATGCACCCCACTGTCGTTTGTACTGCCATGTTCTGTGCCATGTCAGGTTGCATTTGTCCTAGTACCCCATATTCAGGTCATTTATTTTTTCACGATCGTTGCCTGGACATTCCACAAATTAAAACTTCAGAAGTACGGTCATACATATGAGCCGTCTGCGCCATTACAGGGAATTAAATGAAAATAGAGTGATGGCTAGATGTTTTCACCAAAAATTGTCTGTTGGATTTACCGGTAAAATTTACCTGCCTTGTAGTATTTCCCTAAGTAATTCAACAAATAAGTACTCGTGTATTTTGTTCGCAGACTACTATTTTTGTATCAACTCAAGCACTTACTGTCAATAAAATAAGTATTATATTTTGTTCACAGGCTATTTTTCTATAACAACTCAAGGCACTTACTGTCTATTAAATCAACGACTGTATTCTTCGTGGCTTCTGAAAAGTACCCTGTTTTTTGTTATTTCAGCTGTGGCAACTGGAGACGCTTCTGTTGCAGAAGGACACGTACGTGAACTACAGTCAGGCCTTAAGTCACACAAGCCAGGCACTGAGCCAGAACCTGGCACTAAGGAAGAGGGGCTCAATACGAAAAATAAGCAACACTCTGAGCTACTACCTGGAGGACAACTGGAAACGCCTATGGGTGCTTGCATTGTGGATCGCGATAATGGCTGGTCTCTTCACCTGGAAGTTCATGCAGTATCGCGACCGATATGTCTTCAATGTGATGGGCTACTGCGTCACGACCGCGAAAGGTGCTGCCGAGACCTTGAAGCTCAATATGGCGATCATCCTACTGCCAGTCTGCCGGAACACCATCACTTGGCTGCGTAATACAAGGGCTGCACGCGTGTTGCCGTTTGATGACAACATCAACTTCCACAAGGTTAGCCATGCCATCTTCCTCTCTTCTGGACATAACATACTTCATAGTGTAGCCATCTTAGAAGATGTTAATACATATTTAAATAGACTTTCGTAGATTTGATTTACATGTGAGTTTGATTTGCCATATATCTTTAACAGCACAAAGTTGACCAAATACTTAAATAGATATGGTTCATTCAACACTTAACCTTTAATAATCCCCATTAACTTATACTACTAAACTGAAAATTGAGAGCAAATTGCACAAGTAACAATCAAATTACCTTGCACTTTGGTTGAAAGTTGTATACAAAGTTATTTTTTTTTCCAATGGCCTACTTTATTTTATTCTATTATACTCCAAATATGCTCTCTGTTCCCAAATATAAGACGTTTTGGCAGTTTTGAACGGTCAAAACGCCTTATATTAAGGAACTGATGTTGTATTTACTTAGCTGCATTGAAATGCCAAAACGTCTTATATTAAGGAACTGAGGTAGTATTTACTTAGCTGTTGTGCTAAGTTCCACTAGTTGCGAGATACTAATTCTAGGTGTATCAATCACTTAACTTCAACTTACAGAGGCCTAAAGCTATCCACATTTCAGATAAAAAATGTCCCTGGTAGATATGATATCATATGGTATATTGTTGCCTGTTCCGCCAACTCTGTTTGTTTCGCATGAAATTCGAAGTTGATAACAGGAATTTATGTTTTTGTCGTAATGACAGACTATTGCGGCAGCAATTGTGGTTGGTGTAATTCTCCATGCAGGAAACCACCTTGCATGCGATTTTCCACGGCTTATACGTTCGTCAGATGAGATGTATGCCCCTTTGGACAGGTATTTCGGGGAAATAAAGCCGACATATCTTGCATTAGTCAAAGGACCAGAGGGCATCACTGGGGTAATCATGGTTGTGTGCATGATAATTGCTTTTACTTTAGCAACTCGGTGGTTCCGTCGTAGTCTGGTAAAGCTTCCAAGACCATTTGACAAACTGACTGGCTTCAATGCTTTCTGGTATTCTCATCATCTGTTCGCCATTGTGTACGTGGCTCTCATCGTTCATGGCCAGTGTCTGTACCTTATTCATGTCTGGTACAGAAAAACGGTGAGACATTTATGTATTTATCTTCATCCTTCTCGAAAATAATTGGATTCCGGACACTTCTATATTTTTCGTTTGATGCAGACATGGATGTATCTTGCAGTACCTGTGTGCTTGTACGCAGGAGAGAGGATTCTGAGGTTCTTCAGATCTGGCAGTTATTCTGTCCGAATCTTGAAGGTCAGTCCAAATACATCGGAAACTTGACCAGTGATTCTTTGTGCCCTGTACTACTAATACAGTACCTTTTATTTTCAGGTGGCCATTTATCCTGGTAATGTTTTGACACTGCAAATGTCCAAACCTCCCACATTTCGTTACAAGAGCGGGCAATATATGTTTGTTCAGTGTCCAGCAGTGTCACCCTTTGAATGGTATAGTGGTACTTTGTGCCTCTCATCAATACTGAACTGTCTGTGCTGGATACAACTTCTAGGATAGATAATACTACTCCCTCCGGTCCATATTAATGGCCTCGACTTTGTCTAGATACGAATGCATCTAGTCTAAATATACTTGACTAGGTACATACGAATCTAGATAAAGTTGAGGCCATTAATATGGACTGGAGGGGGTACTGAATTTCTTGTTATTTCATATCTACATAAGGTACACTGGGTGCACTACATTGAACTTTAAGCACTTCTTTATCTCTTTCAGGCATCCCTTCTCAATTACTTCAGCACCTGGGGATGACTATCTCAGCATTCATGTTCGACAACTTGGTGACTGGACACGAGAGCTCAAGAGAGTATTTGCCGCAGCTTGTGAGCCCCCAGTGAGTGGAAAAAGTGGCCTTCTTAGAGCAGATGATTCAACTAAGAAAACGTAGGAAGATGCCCTATACTTAGCAGTTGACTTTGTGCCCTGTGGTCATTTTTTATAATACTCTTTTGGCAATGCAGCTTACCTAAGCTTCGTCTCGATGGGCCTTATGGTTCTGCTGCTCAGGATTATAGCAAGTATGATGTTTTACTACTTGTTGGGTTAGGAATTGGTGCAACACCCTTTATAAGCATATTGAAGGATCTGCTCAACAACATCATCAAAATGGAGGAAGAGGAGGTTTGTTATATTATCCCATATTGTCAGTCATCATTTTTATAATCTCGTAAGTAAAATAAAAAGATCACTAATAGTTTTTTATATAGATACTCTTATTTTCCACTCACAAGTATAATTGCAGGATGCTTCAACGGACCTTTATCCACCAACTGGCTGGAATAAACCACATGTTGATCTGAACACACTTATGAGAGTTACAACGAGACCGAAGAAGGTCTTAAAGACCACAAATGCTTACTTTTATTGGGTGACACGTGAGCAAGGTTCTTTTGATTGGTTCAAAGGAGTCATGAATGAGATTGCTGAGTTGGATCAAAGGGTAAATACATCAAATAACTTATAATTTAGTTTATACTGCAATTTTGTTATCTTCAGAATTTGCAATATGTTTCCTTGTGAAGTTGTACTTACAGCTACCTTTGGCCCATGCTAGAATATCATTGAGATGCACAACTACCTCACAAGCGTTTATGAGGAAGGGGATGCTCGGTCAGCACTCATCACCATGCTTCAAGCTCTGAACCACGCAAAGAATGGTGTTGACATTGTTTCTGGAACTAAGGTATGCAGGGATAAGGCTATTAGCATTTTCAATCATCAGGATTTAAAGTAAACACATCAAACTATTGAGCAATTACTTGATTATTTATTAGCATAAAGTGTTAGCAAAATGTGCACACTGTAGCTATTACTTCCATTTGACTACTAGTGAACCCATTTTGCAGGTTCGGACACATTTTGCAAGACCAAATTGGAAAAAGGTCCTAGCTAAAATTGCCTCCAAGCATCCGTATGCCAAGATAGGTTAGTATACATATCACAGCCTAACTAATCCTTATCTGATAATTTAAGTCATGAACTCATGGACATACCTGTTAACAAGAACTTTTATCGATCATTATCAAAGCAATTGCTGTATATCTGTTCTAGATTTACTGTCTGCACAAACTAGCAAACAGTTATGCAAAACTTTCAGCGAGATGTATATGTCGGAAGTAGGAGATAACAGAACATGAAATTCCACATTATTTACTCTTTTAGTCTTCGCATACAGAAGTCAGACTGCAAAGAAACCCAGCTTGGGCTTAGGCGCTTAGCTTAAGATCTCTTTCCCAGCTTGGCTTTTGCCTAGGAACTCTTTCTTATTTTGCTTGGTTTTGAATGTTACCTCTGTTTTGGTTTCTTTGCTAGGCTACCGTTGCAGTTCAGATTTATTTGGTTTGCTCCCTTTATAAGTTTTGGTGCCTTCTCATTGTTATTCTTCTAATAGTACAAAATAACGCACATTTTGGTGCATTTTCTGCCCAAAAGCTTGGGCCGATTAGCAATATCAAATAGTATATGGTTATGTAAAGTCCATAACTGTTTGTGTTGCATCCAGGTGTATTCTACTGCGGAACTCCAGTCCTGGCACAAGAACTTGGCAAACTTTGCCACGAGTTCAACGGGAAATGCACCACAAAGTTCGAGTTCCACAAGGAGCATTTCTGAACTGCAAGTAAAATACCTGACAGGAAACAAGAATAGATTGTGCTACCTGTACAGCATTTTTGTCCTCGTATATTCTTCTCTATAAAAGGCAGGAGAGACCAAGGTGGAGATGCAACTCCCTAAACTTGTTGCTGGACAGTATACTTCCAACTCCTAAAAGAACAAACGATGGCGCCGACAAGAGGGATTCCGGTGTTCATATAGAACTACATGTGGCGTCGCCGTCGTCGTGCTAACTGACCCGGGTGCACCTGCGACTGCGAGGAGATTCGTCCCAGCAGGTCTCGAATATACAGAGACCACCTGAAGAAGACCTTGAGCTTCTCCTGAATTTAGTTGGGAATACAGGATGATATATAGTAGTAGGACATAGGAAGAGGACCAATGGCCACAAAGGCCAGATAACTGTATATGTTTCTCGTGCAGCTGAGTGTCTGAAGTAGTACGTTTGTGTTTGTAATTATGTACAGTAAACGACACACAAGTGAAAGAGAAAAAGGTATACTCGATTTGAGTGTTTTGCCCCAAAATCCTTTGTTATCTATATAAGGCGCTAATACTCATTTTGAAATGTAGAAGCACCAGGATTCACTCACCGGCACATTGTAACACCTTCAGAACGGATGGTTTGTCTGGCTTCATCTGTGCTCCAGGGTACAGACTCCAGAATCTGAGAGGAAGAAGGCGTGCGCGCATTGCTGCCGCTGGCTCCAGCTGCACGCTTCTGCACTTCCTGGTGATGTCGTGCGGTGTGGTAGGGTAGATGTGACTAGGGGTGGGCGTTCGGTTTTTTCGGTTAATTCGGTTCTGTTTTTCGGTTTTTTCTATAATTCGGTTTCTACAAAATAGGCACCGAAATTATTTCGGTTTTCTAATTAATCGATAGTTCGGTTGGTGGACAATTCGGTTCGGTGTTCGGTTTTTAACCAAACTTCTGCAAATAACAACACTGTGCCATAATTTATGTCAGATTCATACGAGCAAAACCACTCATCGGCGCACCGAAAGCAACCTCCAGGTCGGCGAGGACCTGAAGCAATACATGGCTAGCTGATGTCTTAAACTCATGTGTAGAAAAAGAACATAATAAGCATGATGTCTATCTTGCTCGTTCAAAAAAATGATGTCTATCTTCCAAATCGTATACATTCAACAAATTGTATGTGTTGAGAGTACAACTAAAATACATGATTATATCCAAAACGGGAAAACAATTGAAAGGCTTCCAACAAAAAAATTGACAATTAAACCACGAACATGTACGTGCATATGGCTGGAGACATACGTACATGTATGGGCCGCCTGGCAGATTTTGCATGCATGTCTTTTGTCGCATGAGCTAGTATCTACGTACAGTAATAGACGTCTGGTACAGAATCACAAATATATATTTTTAGGTATGTACGATTATTTCGGTTAACAGAGAGTGAAAACCGAACTAATATTTATAAATTCGGTTAATCATATTTACCAACCGAAATTAGTTTTGGCTAATTCAGGTTCGGTGTATTCGGTTTCGGTTCCGGTTAATTCGGTTTCGGTGTTCGGTTTCGGTTTTTTATGCCCACCCCTAGATGTGACCGTGTTGGTGCCGCCGGTTTACCCAGGCGGCTGTGGTAGGCGACGACTGAAGAAGCCCCTCTGGTGGGCCGGGCCTACGCATTTTCTTCTTTTTGTCATCGATCCATTTTTTTTTCACTTTCTTCTTTTTCTATACAAAACCATCCAGCGGATCGTTACAGAAATCAAGGTTGAGGATAGACAATGGGAACTGTTAGGAATAGGCAACTTGTATTCCTCTAAGGCCAAAGGCCACAATATATAGTACAGGTATAGGTGCAAATATGCAGAAAGCCCCCTAACATATGGGGAAAATACAATATACAAATATATACATCTAACACCCCCCTCCTCAAACTCATGGTGGATCCACAACACTGAGTTTGGAGAGTAAGAAATCATGCCGCGCTCTGGTCTGTGCCTTCGTAAAGAAATCCGACAACTGTAAATCTGAAGGCACATACTAAAGCGCAACAACCCGATCCTGCACCTGAGCACGTGTATAGAAAGCATCAACACCAATATGCTTGGTAAGCTCATGCTTGACCGGATCACGTGCAACACTAATAGCACCTGTACTGTCAGACAAAACCAGAGTGGGTGTGGTAATAGAGACCCTAAAATCCGGAAGTAACCACCGTAACCAGGTCACCTCAGCAGTCAACAAGGCCATATCACGCAACTCAGCCTCAACACTCGAACGGGAAACTGATGTCTGTTTCTTCGTCTTCCAAGCAATGAGCGAACCACCAAGAAATACACAGTAAACAGAAAGTGAACGGCGATCCGAAGGATCACTCGCCCACGTAGCGTCCGAATAGCACTGGAGCTGGAGGGAGCTGGAACGAGGAAAGAAAAGGAGACGAGTGATCGTACCCCGAAGATAACGAAGAACACGGAGAAGATGACTATAGTGAACGGTGGTGGGAGCAGAAACAAACTGACTCAGAATATGAACGGGATAAGAGATGTCAGGACAAGTGACAGCAAGATACACAAGACTCCCAACAAGATGACGATAACGTGTCAGATCAGGAAGAGGATCACCATCAGTAGGTTGAAGCTTAACATTAAGCTCCATAGGGGTCTCAACAATGCGCTCATCCCCAAACGCAGCACGAGCAAGAAGATCCTGAATATACTTTTCCTGGGAGATGTAAAAGCCATCAGAAGTGGAGGAGACCTCAATCCCAAGAAAGTATCGAAGAGGACCAAGATCCGTCATAAAAACTGATCACGAAGACGAGCCTTAACAAAGGCAATATACTCAGAATCACCACCAGTAATGAGCATATCATCAACATAGAGAAGAAGAAGAGTGCGTCCACGAGGAGAAGTGTGAACAAACAACGTTGGATCATGAGCACTAGAGGAGAAACCAGCAGCAGTCACTACAAAAGCAAAGCGCTTAAACCAGGAACGGGGGGCCTATTTGAGGCCATAAAGACAACGTCGAAGACGACAAACCATCCCGTCGGGAACAGAATACCCAGGAGGAGGCTGCATATAAACCTCCTCACTCAACTCACCATTGAGAAAGGCGTTCTGAACATCAAGCTGGGACACAGACCAGTGACGAACAGAAGCAACAGCAAGAAGAGTACGCACAGTGGTCATATGATCCACAGGAGCAAAGGTCTCATCATAGTCACGACCATGCTCCTGCTGAAAACCACGAGCCACAAGACGCGCTTTATAGTGCTCAAGAGATCCATCAGAGCGGGTCTTAATCTTATAGACCCACTTACATGTGATAGGACGAACACCGGGAGGAGGAGAAACAAGATCCCAGGTGCCTGTGCGCTCAAGCGCAGCAATCTCCTCAGCCATGGCCAGCTGCCATTCAGGATGATGCTCAGCATCCCAATAAGAAGTCGGCTCGGAGGCAACAGAAAGACCATATTGACTAGGAGAGTAACGGTTGGGGGCACGATGCTGACGGACAGGACGAGTAGAGGGAAGCTCATCATAGGAAGACGACGATGAAGAAGAAGGAATAGCAGAGGAAGACTCCGGAGAACGAGGAGAACTAGGAGAGCTAGACGGAGCAGACGAGGACGGTGTCGAAGAAGATACATCAGGGGGAGGAGATCCGAAAGAAGACACAATGGGAGTAGAAGGAGGTGTATCAGGAAAGAGAAGAAAAGAGATATCTTCCACCGGGTAGGTACCAGCGGTGGGACGAGGATAGAAAGAACGCGTCTCATCAAAAGTAACATCACGAGAGATACGCATCCGACGACCAACGGGGTCCCAACAACGATAGCCCTTATGCTCATCACTATATCTAAGGAAGACACACTCAACAGACTAAGCGGTCAGTTTGGTGCGTTCGCGAGGAGCAAGGATAACATAGCAAACACAACCAAACAAGCGAAGCATGGAGTAGTCTGGAGACTGTCCAGATAGGCGCTCAAGAGGGATACCACCCTACAGAGCGGCAGAAGGCTGAATATTGATGAGGTAAGCCGACGTAGCGACAGCCTCAGCCCAGAAATGCGGCGAAAGAGAAGAAAAAATCATCATGGCACGAGTGGTCTCAAGAAAATGGCGATGCTTACGCTCAGCAACGCCATTTTGGGAATATGCACCAGGACAGGAGAACTGAGCAAGAGTGCCCTGCTCAGCAAGAGCACCGCGCAACATCTAGGAGATATACTCACCGGCAGAATCAGCACGAAACACACGAATGGGGGTAGAATATTGAGTACGGGCCATGGCCACCAAACGCTGATATATGGAGAGCACTTCACCGCGAGGGCGCATAAAATACAACCAAGTGTACTGAGAAAAATTATCGATGAATAAAATATAGTAGCGATGGCGCTCTTTCGAAGCGAAAGGAGACGGACCCCAAACATCGGAATAAACTAAATCAAAAGGTCTCTAAGAATGGTCTTGCAAAATATAGTAGCTCGGCCAGCACTCATCACCATGCTTCAATCTCTGAACCACGCAAAGAATGGTGTTGACATTGTTTCTGGAACTAAGGTATGTAGGGATAAGGCTTCACTCAGGCTTTAAAGTAAACGCATCAAACTATTAAACAATTACTTGATTATTTATTAGCATAAAGCGTTAGCAAAATGTGCATGCTGCAGCTATTGCTTCCATTTGACTACTAGTGAACTCATTTTGCAGGTTCGGACACATTTTGCAAGACCAAATTGGAAAAAGGTCCTAGCTAAAATTGCCTCCAAGCATCCGTATGCCAAGATAGGTTAGTATACATATCACAGCCTAACTAATCCTTATTTGATAATTTAATTCATGGACTCATCGAGATACGTGTTAACAAGAAATTTTATCAACCATTATCAAAGCAATTGCTGTATATCTATTCTAGACTTACTGTCTGCACAAACTAGCATACAGAAATGCAAAACTTTCAGCGGGATCCACATTATTTACTTTTTTAGTCTTCACATACAGAAGTCAGACTGCAAAGAAACCCAGCTTGGGCTTAGGCGCTTAGCTTAAGGTCTCTTTCCCAACTTGGCTTTTGCCTAGGATCTCTTTCTTTTGCTTGATTTTGAATGTTACCTCTGTTTTGGTTTCTTTGCTAGGCTACCGTTGTAGTTCAGATTTATTTGGTCTGCTCCCTTTATAAGTTTTGGTGCCTTCTCATTGTTATTCTTCTAATAGTACAAAATAACGCACATTTTGGTGCATTTTCTGCCCAAAAGCTTGGGCTGAGTTAGCAATATCAAATACTATATGGTTATGTAAACTCCGTAACTGTTTGTGTTGCATCCAGGTGTATTCTACTGCGGAACTCCAGTCCTGGCACAAGAACTTGGCAAACTTTGCCACGAGTTCAACGGTAAATGCACCACAAAGTTCGAGTTCCACAAGGAGCATTTCTAAGCTGCAAGTAAAATACCTGACAGGAAACAAAGATAGATTGTGCTACCTGTACAGCATTTTTGTCCTCGTATATTCTTCTCTATAAAAGGCAGGAGAGACCAAGGTGGAGAAGCAAACTCCCTAAACTTGTTGCTGGACAGTATACTCCCAACTCCTAAAAGAACAAGCAGTAGCTCCAACAAGAGGGATTCCGGGTGTCCATATAGAACTTCATGTGGCGTCGCCGTCGTCGTGCTAACTGACCCGGGTGCACCTGCGACTGCGAGGAGATTCGTCCCGGCAGGTCTCGAATGTACAGAGACCACCTGAAGAAGACCTTGAGCTTCTCCTGAATTTAGTTGGGAATACAGGATGATATATAGTAGTAGGACATAGTAGGAAGAGGACCAAGGGCTACAAAGGCCATATAACTGTATATGTTTCTCGTGCAACTGAGTGCCTAAAGTAGTACGTTTGTGTTTGTAATTACGTACAGTAAACGACACAAAAGTGAAAGAGAAAAAAGGTATATACTCGATTTGAGTGTTTTGCCCCAATAGCCTTTGTTATCTATATAAGGCGCTAATACTCATGTTAGAATCTACTAGAAGCACCACGATTCACTCACCGGCACATTGGAGTAACATCTTCAGAACGGATGGTTTATCTGTGGCTTCATCTGTGCTCTAGAGCATCTGAGAGGAAGAAGGCGTGCGGGCATCGCTGCCGCTGGCTCCAGCTGCACGCTTCTGCGCTTCGTGGTGATGTCGAGCGCCGTGGTAGGGTAGATGTGACCGTGTGGGCGCCGCCGGTTTACCCACGCGGCTGTGCCTGTGCGCCTGTGGCAGCCGACGACTGAAGAAGCCCCGCTGGTGGGCCGGGCCCAATGAAAGAATACGCATTTTCTTCTTTTTCTCATCGATCCATTTTTTTCACTTTCTTCCTTTTCTATAGAAATCCAGCAGATCGTTACAGAAATCAAGGTCGAGACTAGACAATGGGCACTAGCAAGCGGTGGTCATTTCCAGTTAACTGAAGGTTAGAAAGAGTACTTTAGCTTTTGATTTAGAGAGGGTTGTGTCTAGTTTCTCAGGTCGTGGTTTTCAGGTTGTATTTTTTATTTCTAGCTGAACTTTGTACTGTACTTTATGTTCTTTTAATGGGCTCTCTCTTCTTAATTTAACACATGACGTTCTTTTGCATGGTTCAAAAAAATTCATTTAATGTTCCTGTTTATTTATATAATTTTTTGTTTTATTTTTTATTTTAATATTTCTGATCTTTTTGTTTTTATACAGAAATGTTTTAAAAAGTTCTGATAGGTTCAATATTTACTTTTCAAACTATGAACATATTTGTGAAATATATGAAAACATATATCATAGGTATTCCCTCGGTCCACAAATAAGTGTACTTCTAGTCTTATCCTAAGTCAAAACTTTATAGGAAGACATAGCAATATTTATGGCACTATATTGGTACCACTAGATTTGTTTTCAAATTTAGTTTCATAATATGAAAATATTATGTAATATATGTTGTTATATTTATCTATAAGGTTGGTCAAATTTAATAAAGTTTGACTTAGACAAAAACTATAAGTACACGTATGAAGGTCTTTTTGATAACACACTCTTATTTTTAAATGCACATTGTTTCTGTAGATGTTTATCAAAGTTTATTTATTCTTTTACCAGGAAACCCTAGGGTAAGTCTGGACAGATGCTAGAAAACCCAGTTTGGGGCAAAAAAAAGAAACAATCCGGACAGATGCTAGAAAGTCCGGTTTTGTACTAGTGTCTCCATGGTGTATTTTTATTAATTTTATGAAGAAATACAAAGTACAAGACATTTACATGAGATAAGATACATAACTACAAAGAAGTGTGAAAGTGGATTCCTCAACCCAAACACTAGTAGACCGAGGCTAGCCAACCAACTAACAAAGGTTTCTTCTAGACTTCGATACAATGCATTGCCATATCAAGCCCCTTCTGAAAAAGCATGTGCCAGCTACCAGGGAAGGGAGTTTTGCTTAGAAAATGAGGCCATTATGCTACTTCACTATGTTTCACAACACACAAGTAACTAACTCAATGAAGCAAGGGCGAAACAAAATAGCCTTATCCATATTGAACATGTGAAACATATCATGATTACGTGTCCATGTAATGCCAACATGATTCGAACATATTCTAGCAAAATGGAAAGATGGTTTTGTTTGCCCTCACATCTTTGGAGTACATTGCAATTTTTACATGCCCCCTGTCCGTTGTATCAATTGTTTTCAATATGTCCATAAGTACCAGCAAGACAACTACCTTATGCTTGGTAACCCTTACTCTTCCATAACTTTCTAAAAAGGCACTTTCAAACCATCAACCATCATTTTAAAATACCTAGCTTAGGAGTATGAGCCCTCCTCTTTTAAAAAGACCATTTGCCCTAACCAAGCCCAAGCATAGGATTACCCTTCAAGTGTTGCAATGACACAAAAACGGAGTGAAACTCTCTGCAATATTGGAGAGGAGGAGGAGGAGGAGGGGGGAGAGAGAGTTACTGCAAATAAATAAGCAAGATCTTTTACATATTCAAATGATAGGATTTCACTAACAATGATGTTAGGATCTAAAGCCAAATAAAAATCTTGGAAACATGTTAGCGAATAAGATTTCTTTCCATTTTTCTCCCAAAAAGGGACTGAAGATCCTGCTCCAGTGGAGGAATAAATGCCTCTGAAAGAGCTGGTATAAGAGAAGATGTAGATCCAATCCTTCCATTACTATGATAAATTACACTGTAATAGTAGGCATGCCAAATCATATTGTCCCAAGGGGTATGAGTATGATTGAAGAGCATGAACATGTTCTCCAAGAGTAAAGATTTATTTTGCAGCTCTAGGTTTATTACCCCTAACCCTCCTTTATTTTTGGGTTTGCACACCATGTGCCATGTAGACACAGAGTTAATCCTGTGTGGATCCTTCTTATCCCACAAACACTCTCGTCTATCTCTATCACAATTCTTTATCACTATTTTATGAAGATGGTATAGCATAAATAACATAGTTGATATAAAACCAATCTTCCTCCATAATTCAAAGAACCTAGCCGAGCCATTTAATCTCCTTTCAATATTGTCCAACAAAGGTACCATGCCGGTAACATATGGCCAAGTAGTTGCAATCTGGATACAAATAGGTAATTAACATCTTTCCTACCAAACACCCATTAAAGTCGCGAAAGCCATGGCTCAAACTCGACGCCTTAGGCTCTAATACCATGTCAAACCCCATGCACTAGCCAACCGCACGAACCGATGAAAATGGCAAGACGGTCCACTTATAAACTTCAATATTCCCTCTCACGTGTGGAACGGAAAGTCAACATGTTGATAGAAGAACAATCTCAATGGTATGAGTGTATGGCTCAAGAGGCCAATAGGTTTTTTTTGAGAATGGACAACTTCATTCATTCACTTAAACACCGTTCATTACAAACAATGGTCCTAATAACATCAGGAATCTCACTAAACCAACAGGACCCTACATCATGTTCAGCTAACTTTGCCAGAACATGAGCTGCCTCATTACTAGATCGATCAACATGACCAAAGTTGCAGGTTACAAACTTCAGAGCTTTGCATTTGATATCGTAAACAACGGCACCCGTGTGAGACCTATCTTGATTCATACTCTTCACCTTGTTAATCAGAGACAAGCAATCTGACACCACCATGAGATTCTGAAAGCCTGCCTACGCAGCAAAGTTTAGAGCATGCCTTACAACCATAGATTCAGCTAGTTCCGGGTTAACAACATGATTCACATAGCCTCTGCTAGCTGCATGCACAAATCCATAATGGTCTCATACTATTACTCTGTAGCCCATGCGCCTAGAATTAGAGAAGATCGCTGCATCGACATTCATCAGTAACAACCCGACCGGCGGCGGGGACCATTTTTGAATTGATCTCTGGTTCACACGCCTTGTGGATGTGGTCGAACTGAAATCATTCATAAGGATAAAATCAATATATGCTTTGATCTTCCCCAACACACGACCCGGATGAGGCACAGCCTCCCCGTTTCTTATATTATTTCTATTTTCCCAAATATGCCAAATAGCTACTGCAAAAACTACCATGTGATAGTCTGAAGCCTCGGAGACCCAGTCCAGTAGCCATTGACGCATGTTGCTAAAATTTTTTAGCCTTAACCGAATACCATAAAAGCACTTCAGATCAGCCCAAATTCCTCTAACATAATGACAGTAAATGAAACAGTGCTCCACTGTTTCATATCTGTTGCAAAAAGAGAAATCATACCTTGTGGGGATCGATCGGAGGTGTAGTTGGTCTCCTGTAGGCAAGCAGTTGTGGGCCATCCTTCAAAGCACAATTTTCATTATGTTTGGGCATTGGATCCTCCACAGTTTCGTCCATATCTTTTCATTTGATTCATGTGTTGAAGCTGACCCCTTCATGTAGAGCTTCTATCTATCCAAAATGTTTATGTTCTGGCCAGGTTGTATGTAGATCTAACCGAGTAAACTCTAGCTTTTGTATGTGGCCAAGATGCGAAATCACCACAACCATCCAAACTTAACTGCATTTTGAGAATTTTATCAGCTATGTCTTCTTTAAATAAACGTCTTATGGCATCCTCATTCCATGCTTGGCCGTCAGCTGTGACCAATGAGCTTACAAGTTGATTGTTAGGGACAGAGACGGTAGTGCGTACTGTCCCCGATGTGAGCTCTGGGATCCAGTTGTCTCTACAAATAGAAACTCGCTTCCCGTCTCCAATTCTCCATATCACGCCCTTCTGCAACAGCTCCTTTACATGCATTATACTCCTCCATGTATAGGTGGCTGATCTTGGACAATTAGCAGTCCAGAAATCCCCTTCGGGAAAATATCTCCCTTTCAAAACCCGAGCACAAAAGGAATTTGGATCTGTTAACAGCCGCCAGCACTGTTTTCCAAGCATTGCTTGGTTGAAGAGTGTCATTTCTCTAAATCCCATTCCTCCAAGATTCTTTGGTGCAGATAACCAACTCCAAGATTTCCAATGTAATTTTCTTCTACCATCCTTACACCCCACCAGAAGTTTGAAATTGGTCTCTGAATCTTTTCACAAATGGATATAGGGATTCTGAAGCAGCTCATTACATATGATGGAATTGCCTGCGCTACAGATTTTAGAAATATTTTTTTGCCTGCTCTTGATAGCGGTCTATCACTGCATCCATTGAGCCTTTTTCATAGCCTACCAGTGAGGAAGTTAAAATTGCTTGTTGGAGATCTTCCAACCCAAGTAGGCATACCAAAATAGTTGGACCGCAATGATTCTTGATGTACGCCTAATTTTTCCTTCACCCTCATCTTGGTATTGTTGTCATAGTGTGGGCCAAAAAATATAGAAGATTTCTAAAGATTTAACTTCTGGCCTGACCCTTGGCAATAAGATTGCAGAGCCGGGCACAGGGTGTTGGAGCTCCCCTGTATCTTCTTTTTGCTGCAAAATACAAGATAACCCTTCAGCACATAATAAAAATAAATAAGGGCTAATTGGGTCACCTTGACGAATCCCTCTTGTCGGGATAAAGGGTTCGGTTAAATCACAATTTACTTTTACAACATATTTTACGTTCGTGACACACCTCATTACAGTCTCCACCCAAAGAGAATTAAAGCCCATTTTTAAAAGCACGCCTTTCAAATAGCCCTATTCTACCCTGTCGTAGTCTTTTATCATATCAACTTTAAGGGCGAAATAAGGGGATTTAGCTTTCTGCAACAACAATTTTGGATAAATTGCGAAAACCAGGATCCGAACTGGAGACCTTTGGCTGATTCTCAAACTTCATGCAATATCCATCACAATCAGAAGTTTAAACTCATGGAAAAAGGCAAGGCAATCCACTTATACACTTTGACAAAATATATTTAGATGCGTGCCAGCATTGTTTTACGCCAATATGTTTTTCCATTATTACAAGAATTTATAAGTAAATAAATATACAAGATTTATAAGAAAATAAAAATGTTTATAAATAATTTTTTTATTTCACCACAGGAAAAGTATTCATATATTTAATAAAAGGGAAATAATAATATTAATTGAATAAATCCACACAGTAAATACTCGTGGATAAAAAAAAGAAATGTTCATCTATTCTAATAAGCTGACATTCAAAATGAAACGCCCCCCATCGATCCTATGAGCTGCTATAGTGAGAGCATGCACCCCAGGTTGAACTCATCCATTACGTGCGGTTGCAACTTGCAAGACGTACATCGTCGTTGCCCATCGATAATGCCATACGAGATAATGTTATCGGAAGGTTGAGTTGTAGGGGTGCAAGTGCAAAGGTTGTACTCCTACTTGTGTTGGCGGCAATACTCGAACAGCAAGCAAATGCTTCTAGAAGACGACGTCTGATATCGCTCGGGCAAATTGTAAACGCCCATGAATAGTATCCTCACGGCTGACGTACGTGGGCCATCTCACAAGTCACAATCAATGGTGCCACTGTGCTCACCTCTCTGCTTCGTGTTCGATTCTTCTAAATCTATCGCATTTCTTCTTCTCTGCAACTTCCAACTAGTACCCCTCATTTTCTCAAAAAATGTCATACAAAACGCTCATCTCGGTGATTAACATGAACAAATCATCCGTCATCAAAGACGGCAGCTCTCGCCCAACTCTGCTTCAAACAACGACAGTAGCTGCGGCATATTGGACCTCCTTCGAAGCCCGAATGAAAGCCACTTGGATGAAATCACCACTCCCAACCCTCCAAGGTTGTCGTCCTACTTCTGCCGTGATCACCATAACCGCCGTGGCTACCTAGGGTTCGGGAATGGGGGGAAATCGGGACTCCATTTCTTGTTCATAAAAGAAAACAAGTATAGTTGGGTCAATATAATTAGTTCTAGGGGTCTTTGTAAACATTACGACGATCATCTCCTTTTCAACTCCACAACGCCGATTAACAAAAATCCGTATTACTTGTGAACGGACGGCGGTCTCACACTCCGCAACTCGTGAGATTAGCACCTAACATGCAATTTTTTTGGACTCCGCGTGTACTTCCTCCATTTCATATCACTCCGCAACTTTTTTTTTGCGAACTTCCACCGATCTATTGATAATCAATCAACAACAGTACAAAAAGTTCTAAAAGTAATAAAATTACAATTAAAACATTGAACCACCTAGCGACGACTACAAACACTAGCACGAGCTGAAGGCGCGCCGTTGTCTTCGTTCCTCCATCACCGGAGCCGAGCAAAGCTTGTTGCAGTAGACAAACGGGAAGTCATCGTGCTAAGGCCCAAAAGAGCCAGCGCACCAGAGCAGCAACTATTGCCGAAGATGACAACCGTAGATCGAAAGAGACTGACCTGAAACCACGCGGACGAATACGAAAAACGACCGGATCCAAAGAGATCCGCCGAACACACGACTCCACACGCCCTCCGTCGGCGCTAGATACTCCACCGGAGCGAGGATAGGACGGGGAGGACCTTATTCTGATTTCAGGACGTAGCCGCTGCCTCAACATCCTGACGAAGACACTGAAAAGGTCTAAACGAAAAACGGAAACCCTCCCGCCGACGAGAGGCCGTGGCCCGCCATGCCTCCAAGGCCCTAAGGCCACCGGAGACGGAGCGGACCGACGGCGTCACCGGCGAGGGGGGCGAAACCTAGATTTGTTTTAGTATGCCGCCGCCTCCCTGTCGTGAGACCCTCACGTACCGGTTTACCCGGTTCTTAGTTTTTATTACTCCGCAACTTTAACCAAGTCAAAGTTTTTTTGAGGTATTAACCAACTCAAAGCTAATCTTTGTAATATTTGAACAGGTATAACATATAAAACATCGATATCTACAATATCAAACGTATGTGATATATATAAAAGTATATTTTATTATATTTCCAATAATAATAATTTAATTTTATAAATAATTGTAGTTTTAAATTTATAGTTGGTTCATATAGACCAATTTCAATACAAGGAGACTGTGGTTGCGCCGTGTCTCGGACCTGCTGGATGACCAAGGAGCATGGAACATGGATCTTCTCCATTGTCATTTTATGCAGGTGGGCGTCCATGAGATTATCAAGATTAAAACCTTCCCTCGGTTTCTTGACGATGCACTAGCTTGGGCGCCAATGGTGAATGGCATCTTCACGATCAAGGGTGCGTACTAGTTGGCGATGAACGAACGCCAACGGCCCTCTATGGGTGCCACGAGCACCGGATGGCCATCTTGTCCTCTGGAAGGCAATATGTGGGTGCCCTGCCCCCCAAAAAGTACACATTTTTGTATGGAAGTTAGCTACTAATGGTCTTGCCACTTGGGATAATAAATACAAGAGGAATTTAGAAGTTTCTGACATGTGGTTTTAAACGCGAGGACAACTTCCATTCTTTCTACAGGTGCCCTCTGGCTATTCTACGCTGGGAAGCAATGAAGGAAGTCTGGCACCTACAACCTATCTCGTCGGTTGTCAACACCGACGTGGAGTGGGTGCTTCACTTGCTAGACAGAAGACCGGAGCTGGAGCGGGCGAGGATCATCATGCTTCTATGAAGAATTTGGCATGTGAGAAATAAAGTGGCCCACGGCAAACCTGCTCCGTCGGTGGATGCTTCACGACGTTTTCTCTGCCGCTACAGCGACTCGATAAGTATGATCATGTACTTCCCGCAAACATACCGCATCAGGCCTTGTTTATTTATCAGGTACTTTTATCCTCAATGATACAAGGATACGTGGGGATTTGGTGTTTATCCAATACTCTCAAATACCCTCAAATGCACTTTTCCAAAAATACTCTACCATGATGTAGAGTTTTTAATCTAGCCAAAGTGTAGATTTGTAAAAATATTTCAGGCATATTGGTGAAACGTTGGTCTCCACCGGCCACCGCCGGTGGGCTGGACTAAACTAAATGTCGACGGCTCGTTCCATTCGGATTCACGCACAGGAGGCCTGGGCATGGTGCTAAGAGATGATAGAAGCGATATTATTTTCTCTTCGTGCAGGCATATCTTGTCCTGCTCATCACCGTTGGAAAGTGAAATCATGGCCTGCATGGAAGGATGTGCGCTCACGACGCAATGGAGTGACCTTCCATGTACTTATCATTGAATCGGATTGTATACATTTGGTGGCTATGATCAACGACAGCTTTGAGGACAGATCGCCTGGAATCTTTTTGCACGAAGGAGATTAGGAGAATTCTTAATGTGTTGGTAGAGTTGAAGGTAGTGCATATTAGGCTTGAGCAAAACTTGGTTAGCGATGCTCTTGCCAACTTAGGGTGGTCGGAAGTCAGAACTTCAGTATGGCTTTGATCGTGTCCGAATAATATTCTTAAACTCTGTAAGAAGGATTGTAATGGTGTCTCCTAATTAATGGAATGCCTTTTCTCGCAAAAAAAAACTCCATAATATTGATTTTCACTAATTCTAATATGTGAAGTAATACGAAACGGAGGGAATATTTAGCTCTCCATAGTACTCCCTCCATTTCAAAATATAAGATGTTTTAGGTTCATGAAGGAAATGTATCTAGACTTCTTTTAGTGTGTAGATTCACTCTAAATATGAGTGAACCTACATACTAAAAGTAGTCTAGATATATTTGCTTCACAAAACTAAAACATCTTATATTTTGAAACAGAGTGAGTATTTGTGTATGCGGCAATACTTGAACAGCAAGCAAATGGTTCTAGAAGACGGCGTCTGACACCGCGCGCGCGGGCAAATTGAGTAAAGTCCGGGTCCATCTTTAGATTTGTGAAGGAGATGTATCTAGACATCCATCTTTTAGTGTATAGGTTCAAATAAATCTAGACACTAAAAGATGTCTAGATACATCTCATTCATAAACTAAAACATCTTATATTTTCAAACGGAGAGAGTATCTCTTCTCACGCGGCGATGCTCTCTGGACAGCAAGCGAAGGCTTTAGAAGACGGGAGCCGATTCCTATTTCCTAGGCGATCCGCATCGTGCACATGAACATCAGCGTCACGGCTTATGTACGCTGGCATCTTGCAGCGTAGCGACACTCGTATCCCAGGGAGGATTGCTCTGCTGTCCAGATCAGGCCAGTGGACCGGCGGCAAACTGCTATTGATCCTGCATTGGTCATGGTGGGGACTAGGGAGAGTATGTTCTGGTATAATGCAAAGTATTATTTATTGTAATGTAGATTATTTTGTCTTAAAAAATATGTGATGTTTTGTTAATATAGCTAGTTATTACAAGTGTCTTTTTCATCATTTAATTGCATGTCATCTCATCTAAATGCTTAGTTGGCAATACATGTAGGATTATGTTACTATCCAAGTTACTCCCACTATGACAAGCCTTACGCCAATCTCCGACGGCCCGGCCGTATTTGCACTTTTTTATGGTGTTCGTTTTGACTCATTGCTGATGGTTGGACAGGAAAATCACGACCCAACAGTGCGATCCAAACGGATTAACAGACCGATGCAAGGTTCAAACTTGGGCCGGGTTTGGACTCTGTTCGGCTCCGCGCTTGTTATCCTCTTGTCTGAGCTAGGCCCGTTCGTCTGTGGCACCACACACCATTTGCCCATTTTCTCTTATCGTGGCCATCTCTGTAAGCCCTGGCGAACCCATGGTGAACGTGTTGCCACCCCATCCCCCCACCCCCCACACACACCACCACCACCCCCATCGTTGTGGCCCTGGTCAAGGCAAAGAAAGAGTTAACGTCGGCGAAGAGAGCCATGGAGAGCCAGAAACGAGCCAACAGAAGGGATGTCGCCAAGAAGTGGGTCGCAGCAACGACAACGGAAACTCGTCATGAATAAGACCCCTGCCACCCATGAGGCCATCCCTACCCGGGAGTAGTCCCTCGTAGAAAACATGAACAAGGAAGGTGCGCTGAACGCGGCCATCTCCAACGCTAGTCTAGACAGTGCGGCCACGCCATCAAGCTCCACGATGTTTGGTAACCGGCTGTCACCTCTGCCGGTGATTTTCTGGCTTTGGCAGTGCCCACATACGGGTTTCTGACAGGGCACTTTCTGTTGAAATTTTTGCCTAAATAGTTCCAACCCATTTATTATATGTCAATAAATTCCTAAAATCATAGAGACTCATTTGGCTCATTCATGTAAGACAAAAGCTGGGACAAAAGTTTAGTCTTAAATTGCTAGTTGAGTGGAAGTTGGACCAGCTTGTAAGGAGAGCTCTTCCACCACTTGTACGCGCTTGAGAAGAGAAGACATATACACGCATGCTCCTTCTCCTTCTCGCCCGGCTCGTCATGACACGCGTGCGTCGGGGGTTGCTGGAATGCCTTGAGCCGAGAGCTTCTCTTTCTTTTTGCCGTGCATTAATGGACTAATAATCTGAAGAGTCTATGTAAGTGGGCGTTTAATATAAACTAAGTGGAGATTTAATTCGAACTTAGTGGAGGATGTTCGGCTCCGGTTGTTGCTTGTTCGTTTTCTCTCCCGACGCTACCTGTTCGCCTGCCTATCTGTGCCTATAAGAGTGAGAGGTCGCTCGTCTCCTTAGACTGCACTGCCTAGATCTTCCCCATCTCGTCTTACGGCGTGCACCGGTAGCCAGACAGTAGGCCTCCGAGACCCCGCTGCTTCGAGTCTTGTACGGGAGAAGGGCGATAAGGTTTTTGGGGAGCGCTATTGGCGCGACTACTGGCTTTATCACGGACTTCTTCACGGATAGCGGCAGCTCTGACGTCTTTCCCAACGACGAATTCTTCCCCGACATCAGCAACCTCTTCCTTGACGACATGGCTGATGACGGTGCCAACACGAACGCTGGCGGTTCCTCTCTTCTACTACTGTGATGTACATCCTCTTTCTCAACCTTGTTCTGGTCTTATCTTAAGTTCTATGCCTTGTAATCCTTTTTTATTTGCCTTAATATGTATTCGCTAATTCACATGATTAGTTTAATTTTTATTATTCTATTCATGTTTTATCTAGAGTTTATTATGGTTATTTCTCTTGGTAAATTGCTATTTTATTCAACAATCCAAAAACCTTATTTCAGGCAATTTTCCCCAAGTGGCTTTGTTGCTTCTATGAAGCCACCTGTGTTTGAAGGTGTCAATTACAAACGATGGTGTGCGAGAGCAGTGCTTTGGTTTCAGACCATGAGCTGCTATAACGTCATCTATGGCACACCTGAGCGAGATCTTAATCCTGCTCAGGAAGAGGTATTCCAAAAACTTGATACCACTTTCAAGGATACCTTGATCAGCATTCTTGGAGACAATATTATTGATTCATATCTGTCATTTAGCAATGGCAAGGATATGTGGGATGCGCTCGAGAGAAAATTTGGAGTCTCCGATGCTGGCAGTGAACTATATGTCATGAAACAATTCTATGACTATAAGATGGTTTATGACCACCCCATTTGTTGGAATTATGCCCTAGAGGCAATAATAAAGATGTTATTATTATAATTCTTGTTCATGATAAAGTTTATATTCCATGCTAGAATTGTATTAAGCGGAAACTTTGATACGTGTGTGTTTTATGCACAACACCGTGTCCCTAGTACGCCTCTATGGACTGGCTCATTGATTAATGATGGTTAAGGTTTCCTAACCATAGACATGAGTTGTCAATTAATAATAAGATCATGTCATTGGGAGAATGATATGATGGACAGACCCAAATCAAGCAGAGCAATTAGATCGTGTCATCGTGTTCATCTTTGCGAAGCTTTTTCTTATGTCAAATATTGTATTCCTTAGACCCCATGAGATAATGCAACTCCCTAGTATCGGAAGAAAGCTTTGAGGTCATCAAACGTCATCCTATGAGAGGGTGATCATAAAGGTGTCTCTCAGGTGATCGGAAAGTACCTGTTGGGTTGTATGTATCGAGATGGGATTTGTCCCTCCCAAGTCGGAGAGATATACTTCGGGCCCACTCGGTAATCGATATCAACACCGCTTGCAAGCACGTGGTTAAGGAGTTAATCACAAAGTGATATCGGATTACGGAACGAGTAAAGTACTTGTTGTGAACGAGATTGAACTAGGTATGCCGATACCGACGATCGAATCTCGGGCAAGTAAAATATCGCGTGACGAAGGGAATATATATATGGGATTAATTGAATCCTGGCATCGTGGTTCATCCGATATGATCATCGATGAAAGTGTGGGAGTCAATATGGGTTTCCAGACCCCGCTATTGATTATTGATAGAAGATCATGTCTGTATATTCTCGAACCCGTAGGGTCACACACTTAACGTGTCTCGACGCTAGGATAGAATGGATAATTGGTTTCGTTCGGAGTCTCGGATGAGATCCAGGACATCACGAGAGGTTCCGGAATGGTCCGGAGAATAAGATTCATATAAGGGAAAGCAGTTTTTGGATTTCGGAATATTCGGTATTGTACCGGAAGCTTCTAGAACCTTCCGGAGTGGGACCAACGTGGCCCCACTTGTCGGGAGGGGGCGTGGGCCTACGAGGGAGTGCCCTAGCCGCATTGGTCCAGGGGCACAAGGCCCCATAGACCCAGCCGGCCAAGCCCTAGGGGAAACCCTAGGGAGAGCTTCTAGAAGGGGGGGGGACTTGCCCCCCACTCCTCCCATGTGGCCACCGGCCCTAGGCTTGGAGGAGGGGCAAGGGGGCAGACGGCCAGCCCTCTATATAAAGAGGGAAGGGGCGCACCCTCCCCCACACACCTCCTCAAACCCTAGCCGCCTAGTTGCTGCCCTCCTCTCTCTCTCCCGACTGCGCGTAGGCGAAGCCCTGCCGCAGAAACTCTCCACCTTTGCACTACGCTGTCGTGTTGTAGATCCAATCTATCTCTCCACCCCACTTGCTGGACCGAGGAAGGAGGAGACGTCGAGGTGCCGTATGTGTGCATCTCTCGGAGGCATCGCCACTTGCGGTGTTGGATCGGATCGGATCGCGAGGAGGAGAAGGCTAGTACGACTACATCAACCACGTTCTGTCGAACGTTCCGCTGTGCGATTTCTTCAAGGGTATGAAGATCTCATCTACCCCCCTCGTTGTTTGCATCTCCTAGATTAGATCTTGGCTTTTCCCGTTCGCATCCGTAGAAAATTTTGATTTAGTATGCTGCGAATCCCTTCAGTGGTATCAGAGCTAGATCTATGCGTAGATGTGTTTCACGAGTAGAACGCAACATGCTTGTTGCGGGCGTTGATGTTTTCTGTTGCAAGCCTCTTGTTTGTGTACTTCTTATGACGCGGGATAGTGAAATCGAAGAGGTCCAGGCCAACTTTACGACCTCGTTCGTGAGACCGGCTCCGCACTTGACGTGTGGCTTATTCCACACATGCGGCTGGTGGATGCCAGTTTCTCTCACTATAGTTGTCATGGGATTTACACCGGACGTTGGCAACCATAATATCACCGTTGTGGCTTTCCGTAGGTAAGAATCGTTCTTAGCTTGTTACTCCCATAAGCCACGTAAAACATGCAACAACAAAGTAGAGGCGTCTAACTTGTTTTTGCAGGGAGTGTTTCTGTGATATGGTATGGCCCAATATGTGATGTGTATGTTGGATGCAATGATCATGTTTTGTAATATTTCACGACTTGCATGTCGATGAGTACACAACCGGCAGGAGCCATATGGTTGTCTTTATAATTGTGTATGACCTGTGTGTCAACTTCTTATATGCCATGTAATAGCTTTGCTTTATCGCTAAGTAGTTAGCAATAGTTTTAGTTGCTATTCGTGGTGGAGACAATCATGGTGGAGTGATGGAGATCATGCTGGCACGCACAAGATGAAGATCATTGCGCGGAGATTGGCTATACCATGTCACATAAAATTATATGCATGTGATGTTTATCCTTTTATGTATCTTATTATGCTTAGATCGCGACGGTAGCATTATAAGATGATTCCTCACTTAAAGATCAAGATACAACTATGTTCTCCCCATGTATGCACCGTTGCGAAAGTTCGTCGTGTTCAAGCATCACGTGATGATCGGGTGCTATAAACTCTACGTTCACATACAACTGGTGCAAGCCAGTTTTGCACACGCGGAAATACTTGGGTTTGACTTGACGAGCCTAGCATGTACAGACATGGCCTCGGAACACACGAACCGAAAGTTTAAGCATGAGTCATATGAATGATATGATCGGCACTTTGTTGTCCACCATTGAAACCACATCTCTTCTCGTGAAGATCGGATTAGGTGTGGTGAATTTGGATCATGTTCACTAAACAACTTGAGGGATGTTGAATTTAGTGGGAGTTCATCTAGTAATTTGATTAAGTTGAACTAGTTATCATGAACATAGTCTAAATTGTACTTGCAAATTTTGTAGATCAAATGGCTAAGTCCAACTTCAACTTCAACGTTTTTGCTGAGAAAGAAAAGCTTAAGAACAATGGGTCTAACTTCACCAACTGGTTCCGCAATCTGAGAATCATTCTCTCTGGCGGACAAAAGGACTATGTCCTTGAGAAAGCGCTAGGTGATGCCCCTGCTGTAGATGCGCCGGCTGATGAGAAAGCTGTTTATCAGTCGCGCAAGGATGAACATGGTGTGATTAAGAGCACCATGTTGTTTGCTATGGAATCGGACCTTCAAAATCGTTTTGAGGAGTTCCCCGGGCCTTTTGAGATTCTTGAGGAACTGAAAACTATGTTTCAGATTCAGGCCCGTTCTGAGAGATATGAGATCTCTGAGAAATTCTTTAACTGCAAGATGGAGGAAGGGAGTGAGCACGCCATTAAGATGTCGGGCTACACTCAACGCCTTGAGCAACTGGACTGCAAGATTCCAGAGGAGCTCAAGATTGACAGAGTTCTGCAATCACTCCCTCCTAGCTACAAAGGTTTTATGGTTACTCATAATCAGATTGGTTCCACTGATACGATCACTGAGCTCTTCGCTAAGCTGATAGCTGCGGAGGTGGACATCAAGAAAGATAATCATGTGTTGATGGTCAACAAGCCCCCCAGCTTTAAGAAAGGTAAGGGTGCAAAGAAGTCCTTCAAGAAAGGCAGCGGCAAGCGCGTTGCCCCTGCTGAGAAGAAGCTCAAGTCTGGACCTAAGCCGGACACTGAGAGCTTCTATTGCAAGGACAAGGGTCACTGGAAGCGCAACTGTCCGAAGTACTTAGCGGACAAGAAGGCTGGCACCATCAAAGGTATATTTGATATACATGTTATTGATGTTTTCCTTACTAGCCCTCGTTGTAGTGCCTGGGTATTTGATACTGGTTCAGTTGCTAATATTTGTAACTCGAAATAGGAGCTACGGAATAGACGGCGGCTAGCGAGGGATGAGGTGACGATGCGCGTTGGCAACGGATCAAGAGTTGATGTGATGGACGTCGACACGCTCTCCTTAGTTTTACCTTCGGGATTAGTTTTAAACCTCAATAAATGTTATTATGTGCCTGCGTTGAGCATGAACATCATATCTGGATTGTATTTATTGCAAGACGGTTATTCATTTAAATAGGAGAATAATGGTTGTTCTATTTATATGAGTAACATCTTTTATGGTCATGAACCTGCTATGAATGGTTTATTTCTTCTGAATCTCGAAAGCAATGAAACACACATCCATAACATTGAGGCTAAGAGATGCAAGGTAGATAGTGATAATACGACTTATTTGTGGCACTGCCGTCTAGGTCATATTGGTGTAAAACTCGTGAAGAAACTCCATTCTGATGGACTTTTGGAGTCTCTTGATTTTGAATCATTTGACACGTGCGAACCATGCCTCATGGGCAAGATGATCAAAACTCCGTTCTCCGGAATAATGGAGCGAGCAACGGACTTGTTGGAAATCATACATACCGATGTATGCGGACCAATGAGTGTTTCGATGCGCGGTGGTTATCGCTATTTTCTCACTTTTACTGATGACTTAAGTAGATATGGGTATATCTATTTAATGAAACATAAATCTAAAACATTTGAAAAGTTCAAAGAATTTCTGAATGAAGTGGAAAACCATCGTAACAGAAAAATTAAATTTCTACGATCCGATCGTGGAGGTGAATATTTGAGTTATGGTTTTCTCACGCATCTTATAGCAAGCGGAATCGTTTCGCAACTCACGCCACCCAGAACACCACAGCGCAATGGTGTGTCTGAACGCCGGAATCGAACTCTATTAGATATGGTGCGATCAATGATGTCTCTTACAGATTTGCCGTTATCATTTTGGGGTTATGCATTAGAAACCGCTGCATTCACTTTAAATAGGGCACCATCTAAATCCGTTGAGACGACACCGTATGAACTGTGGTTTGGTGCTAAACCTAAGTTGTCGTTTCTTAAAGTTTGGGGATGCGAAGCTTACCTCAAGAAGTTGATGCCGAACAAGCTCGAACCCAAAGCGGAGAAATGCGTCTTCATAGGATACCCTAAGGAAACGATTAGGTATACCTTCTACCACAGATCCGAAGGCAAAGTGTTTGTCGCAAAGAACGTATCCTTTCTTGAGAAGGAGTTTCTCTCGAAAGAAGTGAGTGGGAGGAAAGTAGAGCTAGACGAGGTTATTGAACCTTCTCTTGAGTTGGAGAGTAGCGCAGCACCTGAAATTGTTCCAGTGCCGTCTGCACCAACAATAGAGGAAGCTAATGACAAGGATCATAAAGCTTCGGACGATACTACTACTGAACGTCGCAGGTCGACAAGGTCACGTGCCCCTCCTGAGTGGTATGGCAACCCTGTCTTAACTGCCTTGTTAGTAGACAATAGTGAACCTGCGAACTATGAGGAAGCAATGATGAGCCCAGACTCTGAGAAATGGCTAGAGGCCATGAAATCCGAATTAGGATCCATGAGCTAAAACCAAGTATGGACTTTGGTGGACCCTCCTAGCGACCGAAAGGCCGTTGAGTGCAAATGGATTTTCAAGAAGAAAACGGACGCATATGGTAATGTTACTGTCTATAAAGCATGACTTGTCGCGAAAGGTTTTCGACAAGTTCAAGGTGTTGACTACGATGAGACTTTCTCTTCCGTAGCGATGTTTAAGTCCATTCGGATTTTATTAGCAATTGCTGCGTTTCATGATTATGAAATATGGAAGATGGATGTCAAGACTGCGTTCCTCAATGGCAACATTGATGAAGAGTTGTATATGATGCAACCCGAAGGTTTTGTCGATCCTAAGGATGCTGATAAGGTGTGCAAACTTTAGCGTTCCATTTATGGACTAAAGCAAGCATCTCAGAGTTGGAACCTTCGTTTTGATCAAGTGATCAAGAGCTTTGGATTTGTTCCAAATTGCTACGAAGCTTGTATCTACAAGAAAGTGAGTGGGAGCTCAGTGAAATTTTTGGTACTATATGTGGATGACATATTGATTATTGGAAATGACATTGACATGCTTAACGATGTGAAGAGTTATTTGAACAAATGTTTTTCAATGAAAGACCTAGGGGAAGTTGCTTATATATTGGGCATCAAAATCTATAAAGATAGACAAAGACGCTTGATAGCTTTAAGCCAAAGTACATACCTAGACAAAGTTCTGAAAAGCTTCAGAATGGATAAGGCAAAGAAAGGTTCAGTGCCTATGTTGTCAGGTAAGATATTGAGCAAGGCTCAGTGTCCAGCTACGATAAACGATAGAGAAGCTATGAGCAAAGTGTCTTATGCCTCGGCCATAGGTTCTATCATGTATGTCATGTTGTGTACTAGACCGGATGTGTCCAATGCTCTTAGTTTGACGAGCAAATACCAAAGTGATCCAGGAGTGGAACACTGGACAGCCGTGAATAACATCCTAAAGTATTTAAATAGGACTAAAGAAATGTTCTTAGTCTATGGAGGTGATGAACAGCTCGTCGTAAAAGGTTACTTCGACGCTAGTTTCGACACCGACAAGGATGATTCTAAATCTCAGACAGGATACATTTATATTTTGAATGGAGGAGCTGTGAGCTGGAGAAGCTGCAAGCAAAGCGTGATCGCGGGATCTACAGTAGAAGCGGAATACATGGCTGCTGCAGAAGCGTCAAGTGAAGGAGTTTGGATCAGGAACTTCATCACTGAGCTTGCTGTGGTTCCAAGTGCCTTGGACCCACTAGAGATATTGTGTGACAACACTGGCGCCATAGCACTGGCTAAGGAACCAATATATCATCCAAAGACCAAGCACATCAACCGCAAGTTTCATATAATTCGAGATTATATAACATATGGAGATCTAAATATTAGCAAAGTACATACAGATCTGAATGTCGCAGATCCGTTGACTAAACCTCTTCCACGAGCAAAACATGATCAGCACCTTAGTGCCATGGGTGTTAGATTGCTGCCAGATGTAAACTAGATTATTGACTCTAGTGCAAGTGGGAGACTGTTGGAAATATGCCCTAGAGGCAATAATAAAGATGTTATTATTATAATTCTTGTTCATGATAAAGTTTATATTCCATGCTAGAATTGTATTAAGCGGAAACTTTGATACTTGTGTGGTTTATGAACAACACCGTGTCCCTAGTACGCCTCTATGGACTGGCTCATTAATTAATGATGGTTAAGGTTTCCTAACCATAGACATGAGTTGTCAATTAATAATGAGATCATGTCATTGGGAGAATGATATGATGGACAGACCCAAATCAAGCAGAGCAATTAGATCGTGTCATCGTGTTCATATTTGCGAAGCTTTTTCTTATGTCAAATATTGTATTCCTTAGACCCCATGAGATAATGCAACTCCCTAGTATCGGAAGAAAGCTTTGAGGTCATCAAACGTCATCCTATGAGAGGGTGATCATAAAGGTGTCTCTCAGGTGATCGGAAAGTACATGTTGGGTTGTATGTATCGAGATGGGATTTGTCCCTCCCAAGTCGGAGAGATATACTTCGGGCCCACTCGGTAATCGATATCAACACCGCTTGCAAGCACGTGGTTAAGGAGTTAATCACAAAGTGATATCGGATTACGGAACGAGTAAAGTACTTGTTGTGAACGAGATTGAACTAGGTATGCCGATACCGACGATCGAATCTCGGGCAAGTAAAATATCGCGTGACGAAGAGAATATATATATGGGATTAATTGAATCCTGGCATCGTGGTTCATCCGATATGATCATCGATGAAAGTGTGGGAGTCAATATGGGTTTCCAGACCCCGCTATTGATTATTGATAGAAGATCATGTCTGCATATTCTCGAACCCGTACGGTCACACACTTAACGTGTCTCGACGCTAGGATAGAATTGATAATTGGTTTATGAGTTTTTGTTCGGAGTCTCAGATGAGATCCAGGACATCACGAGAGGTTCCGGAATGGTCCGGAGAATAAGATTCATATAAGGGAAATCAGTTTTTGGATTTCGGAATGTTCGGTATTGTACCAGAAGCTTCTAGAACCTTCCGGAGTGGGACCAACGTGGCCCCACTTGTCGGGAGGGGGCGTGGGCCTACGAGGGAGTGCCCTGGCCGCATTGGGCCAGGGGCACAAGGCCCCATAGGCCCAGCCGGCCAAGCCCTAGGGGAAACCCTAGGGAGAGCTTCTAGAAGGGGGGGGGACTTGCCCCCCACTCCTCCCATGTGGCTGCCGGCCCTAGGATTGGAGGAGGGGCAAGGGGGCAGCCGGCCAGCCCTCTATATAAAGAGGGCAGGGGCGCACCCTCCCCCACACACCTCCTCAAACCCTAGCCGCCTAGTTGTTGTCCTCCTCTCTCTCTCTCCCGACTGCGCGTAGGCGAAGCCCTGCCGCAGAAACTCTCCACCTTTGCACCACGCCGTCGTGTTGTAGATCCAATCTATATCTCCACCCCACTTGCTGGACCAAGGAAGGAGGAGACGTCGAGGTGACGTACGTGTGCATCTCTCGGAGGCATCGCCACTTGCGGTGTTGGATCGGATCGGATCGCGAGGAGGAGAAGGCTAGTACGACTACATCAACCATGTTCTGTCGAACGTTCCGCTGTGCGATTTCTTCAAGGGTATGAAGATCTCATCTACCCTCCTCGTTGTTTGAATCTCCTAGATTAGATCTTGGCTTTTCCCGTTCGCATCTGTAGAAAATTTTGATTTACTATGCTGCGAATCCCTTCACCATTGTGGAGCAGGCTCATGAAATACAATCATTTGCCAGGGAGCTTGAGCACTTCACTTGTGTGTTACAGGACAAGTTTGTTGCTGGAGGCATTATTGCCAAGCTTCCCTAGTCATGGAGGAATTTTGCTACTTTTCTGAAGCACAAGAGACAAGAGTTTTCCATGACGGATCTCATTGGAACTCTTGATGTGGAAGAGAAGACGAGAGAAAAAGACACACGTTCTTGAGGTACCGAGGGAGGTTCTAATGCCAATCTGCTACAGAAAAGGAACTTCTAGCCTCACAAGTTCAAGAACAAGCGCAAGTTTGATGGCAAAGTAAAGTTCGATGGAAAGAACAAGGCCTCACATTCTACCAGTTTCAAGAAGAAGACTAATAAGAAGAAATGTTCTTGTCATGTGTGCGGTGATCCTGATCATTGGGCTCCTGCTTGTCCCAACCACTTTGACAAGCGCCAGCATGAGAAGGGCTGCAAGACTGCTAATGTTGTGATGACCAACGTTGAGATGAAAGATTTTGGGTATGGTATATTACCTACCGTTCTTTCATTATGTCATTCTCCTGATTGGTGGTTTTAAACGGGCGCTAATGTACATGTCTATTCTCATATTTCCATGTTTTCTTCATATCAGGTCAGAGGGACTCAAACCGTGCTGATGGAAAACGATTCGCATGCTTCTGTTCATAATGTTCATACGGTCGATCTGAAGTTCACTTCGGAAAAGACCGTGTGCCTGAAAAATGTGCATCATGTTCCCTCAATAAATAAAAATCTTGTTAGCGGATCTCTTCTGTGTCGAGACATCTACAAGAATGTATTCGGGTCCAATAAATTTGTAATTTCTAAGTATGGAACCTTTATTGGTAATGGTTACGAGTGCGGAGGCTTGTTCCGCTTATCTATGTCAGACGTTTGTAATAAAGTTGTCAATCATTTTTACACGAATTTTGAATCAAATGTATGGCACTCTCATATTTGTCATATTAATTTTTGTTGTATGACGTGACTAGCCAAAACAAACTTAATCCCTAATTTCACAACTGTTAAGGGATTTAAGTGACAAGTCTGCGTGCAAGCTAAACAACCTCACAAGTCACATACACTGCAGAGGTGAGAAATTTAACACCACTAGAGCTCATACATTCTGATATTTGTAAGATGAATGGTCTCTTGACAAAATGTGGAAAGAAATATTTCATGACTTTGATCGATGAATCTACGAGATACTGTCATGTGTATCTTCTGAAATCAAAAGATGAGGCTTTGAGTTTGTTCAAAATCTATAAAGATGAAGCATAAAATCAACTTGATCAAAATATTAAGAGGCTTAGGTATAATCATGGCGGAGATTATTTTTCCAACGAGTTTGATTCCTTTTGTGTGGAATATGGCATTATTCATGAGAGGACGCCTCCCTACTTAGCTCAGTCAAATGGAGTAGCCGAAAGAAAGAACCGTACTCTAACAGATTTGTTAACGCCATGTTAGACACATCGGTTCTCTCCAAGGAATGGTGGGGGAGGCACTATGGACTGCGTTTCATGTCCTAAACCGAGTTCCCACAAAGAACAAAGAAATTACTCCATTCAAATAATAGGAGAAGAAAATATTAAAACTCTTTTACTTACGTACTTGGGGTTGTTTGGCAAAGGTTAATGTACCACTCCTCAAGAAGCGCAAGCTTGGACCAAAAACCATTGATTGTGTTTTTCTGGGCTATGCTTTTCATAGCATTGGTTTTAGATTTGATAGTAAAATCTGAAGCACCTGACAATCATGGAGTCGACTAATGCGACTTTCTTTGTGGATATATTTTCTATAATGGATAAACCTAACTCATCAAATCCAGAGATACCTAGTTCATCTAATCAAGAATTTGCTACAATTTCTAAACCTATCATTCCAGTTGAACACTCTGAAAGTCCTAAGGAGAATTATAATGAAATTCCTAAAAGAGACACATGACTGCAAATTTCTTTGGTGATGATTTCATTGTGTACCTTGCGGATGACACTCCCACTTCTATTTCAGAAGGATATGCATCTCCTGATGCTGACTACTATAAGGAAGTTGTCCGTAGTGAGATTAATTCCATATTAGCTAATGGAATATGGGATATCACTAATCGCCCTTATGGGTGCAAACCCGTAGGATGCAAGTGGGTGTTTAAGAAAAAGCTTAGCCCTGATGGTACTACTGAGAATTATAAGGAACAACTTGTGGCCAAAGGTTATACTCAAAAAGAAGGTGAAGACTTCTTTGACACTTACTCACCTATTGTCAGATTGACCACCATTCGAGTACTACTTTCATTGGCTACCTCTCATGGTCTTCTCGTCCATAAAATGGACGTTAAGACAACTTTCCTAAATGGAGATTTGGATGAGGAAATCTACATGGATCAGCCAGATGGTTTTGTGGTAAGTGATCAAGAAGGAAAGGTGTGCAAGTTGTTGAAGTATTTATATGGCCAAAAACAATCCCTAAGCAGTGGCATGAGAAGTTTGAAAAAACTTTAACTGCTGCAGGCTTTGTTGTAAATGAAGCTAACAAATGTGTGTACCATCGCCATGGTGGGGGCGAGGGAGTCATTCTTTGTTTGTATGTTGATGACATACTGATTTTCGGAACCAACCTTAATGCAATTAATGAAGTCAAGGATTTCTTATCTCGTTCTTTTGAGATGAAGGATCTGAGAGTAGCTGATGTTATCCTGAACATCAAGCTATTGAGAGATGATGATGGCGGGATTGTGTTGCTTTAGTCTCACTATATGGAAAAGGTCTTGAGTCGTTAGTGACTACAAGTCTTCTCCTACACCGTATGATCCTAGTGTGTTGCTTTGAAAGAATCGAGGAAATGCTAGATACCAACTTAGATACTCTCAAATTATTGGTTCACTTATGTATTTAGCTAGCGCCACGAGGTCTGACATCATCTTTGCTGTGAGCAAACTCAGTCAATTTGTTTCAAATCTAGGAGATGATCACTGGCATGCTCTTGAGAGAGTTATGCGCTATCTAAAAGGCACTGCGAGCTATGGCATTCACTATACCGGGTATCCGAGGGTACTAGAGGGTTATAGTGATTCAAATTGGATATCTGATGCCGACGAGATAAAGTCCATGAGTGGATATGTATTCACACTTGCTGGTGGCGCTGTTTCTTGGAAGTCTTGCAAGCAGATCATCTTAACAAGGTCAACTATGGAAGAAGAAATCACATCATTAGACACATCCACTGTTGAAGTAGAGTGGCTTCGTGAACTCTTGATGAACTTACCTGTGGTTGAAAAAACAATACCCATAATCCTTATGAACTGCAATAATCAAACTGCGATTTTCAAAGAAATAGTTCTGCGGATAATATGAAGTCATCAAGAAATGTGAAGAGAAGACTAAAATCTATCCGAAAAATAAGAAACTCCGGAGTTATTGCATTGGATTATATCCAAACATCTAAAAACTTGACAGATCCCTTCACAAAGGGTCTATCACACAATGTAACAGAAAATGCATCGAAGGAGATGGGTATGAGACCCACAATATGAGTTTTACATAGTGGTAAACCACCCTATATGATCAGAGATCCCGTGAATTATAATTGGGAGACAAGCTATTGGTTAGCTGAGAGGAAAGTATCCCTGCTTTAATAAACACCACTCCATAAAGATACAATACTTTCCTATTCTGCACGGCTGGTTGATTTATTATCTTAATATGTTCTAAGTGGCTTATCTTAAGCAGAGATGTTGTCCTGCATAACATCTTTTGAAGAACACATCTATATGAGTCTGATCGCAGTCTATGAGAGTAGGGTGCTCTCTAATAAACTCATGAAAGGCCATAGAGTATGACGCATAAACTCCACCCGCGGGAAGTCCCACGGTAGCCTAATATCGGTCAAGACTTTGTGTGAAGCTAGGTTTGCAGCAAACTTGCAGTTCAAGGCACTGTACAAGTTGCATCCTAGTATAACATAAAGCTCTAGGTGGAAGTTCAACTTAATAGTCTCCAATGAAACAATGTTTTAGAACCAAAGGCAAACTTCATATGCCTCTGGGATCTGGTGGGGGATTGTTGGAATTTTTGTCTAAATAGGCCTATCCCATTTATTATATGCCAATAAATTCCTAAAATCCTAGAGGCCCATTTGGCCCATTCATGCAAGGCAAAAGCTAGAAAAAAAAAGTTTAGTCCCACATTAATAGTTGAGTGGAAGTTGGACCAGCTTATAAGGAGAGCTCTTCCTATGAGCTTGAGAAGAGAAGACATATACACGCACGCTCCTCCTCTTCCTCGCTCGCCTCACCTCGTCATGACGCACATGCGCTGCGGGTTCTGGGAATGCCTCGAGCTGAGAGCCTCTCTTTCTTTTTGCTGCACATGAATGGACTAATAATCTGAACAGTATGCGTAAGTGGGTGTTTAATATGAACTAAGTGGAGATTTAATTCAAACTTAGTGGAGGTTGTTCGAATCCGGTTGTTGCATGTTTGTTTCCTCTCTCGATGTTGCTTGTTCGCCTGCCTATCCATGCCTATAAGAGTGAGAGGCCGCTCCTCTCCTTAGACACACCATCGTACACTCCTTTACGCCTCCAGTTCTAGAGCACTGCACTACCTAGATCTTCCCCATCCCTTCTTGCGGTGTGCACCGCTATCCGGGACAGTTGGCCTCCGAGACCCCGCTGCTTTGAGTCCTGTACGGGAGAAGGGCGATAAGGTTTTTGGGGAGCGCTATTGGCGCGAGTACTGGCTTCATCACAGACTTCTTCATGGATAGCGGCATCTCCGATGTCTTTCCCAATGATGACTTTTTCCCCGACATTAGCAACATCTTCCTTGATGACATGGCTGATGACGGTGCCAACGCGAACGTTGGCGGTTCCTCTACTACTGTTGTGATGTACATCCTATTTCTCAACCTTGTTTTGGTCTTATCTCAAGTTCTATGCCTTGCAATCCGTTTGTTTATCTGCCTTAATATGTATTCACTAATTCACATGATTAGTTTAATTTATGTTATTCTAGTCATGTTTTATCTAGCGTTTATTATGGTTATTTCTCTTGGTAAATTGCTATTTTGTCAAAACTTCCAGCAGTCGTCCTGCATGGTCTCGCGGGCCATGTAGCCAGAACTCGGCGAGACAACAATGCTCATCCCAACGGGGGCCACAGTACTTGACCTCAACAAGACTCCTATGGTCGGAAAATCGTTGTTGGTGCATAGCAAGGCCCTGTGGGACTGCTCCACTATTTTCTTCTACACGTCTTGCATCCTGTTCGCCGATATGCGTCCCCCATTTCAGGACGATATGGAGGAGATGATCCAAGGGGCATGGACACATCGAGATTTTACTCAAGAGACACAACAAGAGCGTGTATCAACTGAGGAAGAGCCATTGGTTCAAGTCCCAATTGGGCAAGGCTCAGCCTGGACTCAACATGCAACTCAACGATCCATTCAACCTCAAGCAACTTTAGTAGGGACTCAACAAATGCCTCAACCGACGGGCGATGGAGTGAGCAGAAGGACGACAATGTTCACCACCGACAAGGACAAGGTCCTTTGTTTGGCTTGGAAGGAAATTAGGCAAGATCCATTTTGTGGCACCCAACAAAAGGGAGAGGCATTTTGAAATAAGGTTTGGCAATTCTTTCACGAGCATTACACCCCCACAACTTTTGGAGTGATCGGTCAGAGCTCTCCCCTCAAAAGAGGCGGGGATTCATCCAACAAGAGTAAAACAAGTTTTGTGGAGCCTATGATCATGTCCTCGCATGGACCGTGAGCGTCGTCGGTTTCCAAGGCATGGTTCTCCAAGCTTTGGACTATTTCAAGGCAAAATATGACAAGAAACCATTCATCCTGACACATTGTTGGAGTGAAATCAAGGGATGCAAAAGTGGGAAGAAATCTACGAGGCATTCAAGAAGGAGAACCCCAATGGCAATAAGGGATACAATGATTCGATGGTAATCGACCTTGAAGAAGCCAAACCAAGTGAGGGAAACCATGCAGGTTGGCTGAAAGGCCACACGGTTAGCAAGCAAGATATGGCCCATAGTGCTGGTGTCGTTGCGTTGCAAGTGACCTTGACGGATTTGATCGCGACAAGGAGATGTCAAGTGAGAGGATGCAAAAGGAGAAAGAAGACCAAATGAAGAGCTTCCTTGAGTTCCAAAATAGGAAACTCGGACTTGATGAGTTCATACTCAAGTCAAAGGCCATTGAAGTTGAGCTCAACTACCAAGCTAGGCAAAAGGAAGTTGAACTCAAACAAAACAATGTTGTGCTCAATGTCTAAGCAAGGGCCAATTTTTTTAGCTCAAGCAAAGGGAAGTTGAGCTCCATGCCCAACAACTTGCCAAGAAATATGAGCTCAAGAAAAGGAAAGTTGAGATCAAGCTACTCGGCGAGGAGAACAAGGTCATAAGGGCATGCACAATGATAGAGAAGGAATGTCTCCACTTAGCCCTTCACGCCATTTAGAGAAGATAATAAATATAAGATGTACAATGTATTATCTTTATTATCATGTCTAACAATTAATAAGAATTAATTGATTTTAAAAGGGATTTAGTGTTGTTAAGGAAAGATATGTGGTATAATGGAGAAACAACCTTCTCTTGTTTTTTAAGAGACAATCACTTAGCTAAGAGAAGTCGACCTTCTCTTTCTTAGTTCTCTCCTCCAACTAAGCAAAACATCCTAAATGACAACTCTCGGAGTATACTGGCATCATCCCATTGTACATATGCTCTAACGGGCAGCTTAAGCAAGATGGATGAGGAACAAAGAGCTTGGTTCGAGAAGAGGCGAAAGATGATGTACGGACGAGATGAGTGGCCACCAAATTCCGTGCTATGTGTGGCCGATGTGGTCTAGTATTTGAACTATTTGAGTGACCGATATGGCCTAATATTTGAACTATTTGTGTGGCTCGCGTGGTCTTTTATTTAAACTATTTATGTGGCCGATGTGATCTCTTATATTTGGTATTTTCTGTGGCTTGTGTGGCTTTTTTTTATATTGATTTTTGTGTGATAAAACAGAGAAAGAAGTTAGCTGAACCGGCCAGAAAAGCCGAAATGACAGCCCATTAGTTGTTGTTCTTTCCACGACGCAAACTGACAAAATCAAATCGATTCGGGTCGCGCCGTTCAGCCGTTGGAGATGATGACTGAGATAGCCTTGTCTCCATGACGGCGCCGTGACAGGCCGGTGCGCCTCGTGGTTCTTGTTCTTGGACGTGTACTGCCGTGAGACGCAAACCCAAAGCTCATCGATCGAGCAAGGAAGTTTGACACGAAATCTAACATCGATTGGTTCCGGAGAGCGCCGTTATATATATTCGCGCAGCTGCTGGGTTTGTGGCAAGATCAGAACATGAACCTTAGCATTTCAGCCACAAACGCGCGCGCGAAAACACTAGAGGAAGAGGTGCAAGCGATGAAGAAAACCGTTGTTCTGTACCCTGGCCTCGGCGTCGGCCACCTGGTGCCGATGGTCGAGCTCGCCAAGGTGTTCCTCAAGCACGGCGTGGCCGTCATCGTGGCGCTCATCGACCCGGGGTCCAAGTCCACTGACTTCTCCGCCGCGGTCGCCCGCGCCAAGACCTCCAACCCCTCCGTCGACTTCCACGTCCTGCCGCCGCCGCCGCCGCCCGCGCCCGTGGACTCCAACTCCCAGCAGGTCGCCGCGTCCACGCACCACGTCACCAAGATATTTAAGCTCCTCACCGCCATGAACGCGCCCCTCCGCGACTTCCTCCGCTCGCTGCCCTCCGTCGACGCGCTCATCCTCGACATGTTCTGCGCCGACGCCCAGGACGTCGCGGCCGAGCTCGAGCTGCCGGTCTACTACTTCTACGCGTCGGGCGCCGCCGACCTCGCCATCTTCCTCAACCTGCCGAGCAGGGTCGCCGGCAACACTGCCAAGATGAAGGAGCTCGGCGACTCCGTGATCACTTTCCCGGGAGTTCCTCCGTTCAAAGCTTCGGACCTGCCCAACGAAGTTATCGGCGACGGCGAGGCGCTCCCGGCCATCGTGGGCATGTTCGACCGAATGTCCCGTGCCGACGGGATTCTTGTCAATTCGTTCGACTCGCTGGAGACGCGGGCGGTGAGCGCTCTGAGGGACGGGCTCTGCGTCCCTAACCGTGCCACGCCGCCGGTGTACTGCGTCGGGCCGTTGGTCTCGGGAGGAGGAGGCGGAGACAAGGAGCACGAGTGCTTGCGCTGGCTGGACGCGCAGCCCGACAAGAGCGTGGTGTTCCTTTCTTTCGGCAGCATGGGCACGTTCTCCGGTAAGCAGCTTCTGGAGATCGCAGTCGGGCTTGAGAAATCAGGGGAGAGGTTTCTGTGGGTCGTGCGGACCCCGCGCAGTCCCGATTTCAGCTATGGCGACCCGCTGCCGGAGCCCGACCTCGACGCACTCATGCCGGAAGGGTTCTTGGAGAGGACCAAGGACAGAGGGCTCGTGGTCAAGTCCTGGGCGCCCCAGGTGGAGGTGCTCCGCCACAGGGCGACCGGCGCGTTCGTCACGCACTGCGGCTGGAACTCGACGCTGGAGGGCATCACCGCAGGGCTGCCGTTGCTCTGCTGGCCGCTGTACGCGGAGCAGAGGGTGAACAAGGTGCACATAGTGGAAGAAATGAAGCTCGGGGTGGAGATGAGAGGCTACAACCAGGAGGTGGTTAAGGCCGAGGAGGTGGAGGAGAAAGTCAGGTGGGTTATGGCGTCCGAGGGCGGCGAGGCGCTCAGGGAGCGGGTGGCGGCAGCCAAGGAGGGAGCAGCCGAGGCGCTCAAAGAAGGGGGCTCGTCTCACTTGGCGTTTGTTCAATTCCTCGAGGACCTGGATACTGCAACCGTGCAGGATTGATTTGAAGCTCTAACCTCTGATGTTGGATTTGTGGAGCGCCCGTACACTTTTGATATTATATGTACGGAGTAACTATGTTTACTTCTGCACCTTTTAAATTTGGACCATCTCCAAGCGAACTGTATCCATTTCGAATACCAAATGTGTTCATTTTTATCCATTTGGGTCTGTCCCATAGACAAATTTTTCAAAAGAGGCCTGACTCTTTTTTTTTTTCATAATTTTCATTGAAAGAAACTTAATTTACATAGGAAAAAATGCTAAAAAACCTAAAACACTAGCTTGGCCTAGGGTACGTGCCCGCTCCGGTGATGCCGACTCGTTCTTTTACTAGGAGAGGTGGATGAACATCGGCGAAGTCCATAGCTAGTCCGAAACAGCCGCCGGTGGCCACTACATCGACAGTGGCTGCTACTGCTGGCGTCATTGGCCATGTAGGCGTCAGTGGCCACATTGCTTGCGGCGACGGAGGTGGAGGCGGGGGTGGCGTCTGAGCCGCCATCGTGGACTCCTATAGTGTCGAGCTAGGACTGGTCCACGACGATTCGGAAGGCCGCCCCGCCCATTCCATTTCAGTCCAGATGTGACTGCTCCACATGCTAATAACCCTAAAACCAAGGCTTGGTGATGCCTACTCTTCCTTGTACTAGGAGAGATCAATGAACAACGGTGGCGTCCACGATAAGCCCGTCCCGTTTATCCATCTCCTCAAGCTCGAACTACTCCACGTTGATCTGAAAGGCCTCCTTGTCGTTCATATCTGTCGGCTGCAGGAGGGCCTCCTCTTCCTCCTTGACGGCCGCCTCCTTCGAGATTGCCTCGGGGGATATTTTTATAGGTGTTTTAGGTCAAGACTTCGAGTATGAGATGAAGATGGACAGTTGCAGAGGCTCGAGGGGTGAACGAGCCCTAGTGGCGCGACCAGTAAGGTGGATCGCGTCATTGGGCCTCGATTGGGTCTTGCGGATATCCTCCCGAGGTTCTGGTGCTCGAGCTGCTTGTTTTTGCGAAAAATAATCCTCGAAAATCTATATAAAACATGAATATAATATTCTAAAGATACAAATACATAGGAGTATAGGTCAATAAATTATAAAATTTATGTATGCATCTTACATGCCTCGGTCCTCCATAGAGGTGATTTATTTATGGGCTTAGTTCGCCGAATATAGCTCTGACGCTCCGTCCTTTGCCGTACTGGTTTTGGCCACCAGAAAGAGGACAAATAGCTGAGAAGGCCCTCTCGGCTCGTTCCCCTCGTCGCCCCCGCGTGGCGACAGGGGAACCCTAGCCCCGTCCGCCGCCGCCCCCTCTCTCCCCTCACCTTCCCTCGCCACCGTCAGGAGGGCGCGCCCGGGCGAAGCCCGGCCGGCGCGGGGAGTTCTCGTCATCTCCCTTGGGGGGTTGGTCGCGGGGTCGTCCGCCCGGGGCAGATCATGGCGTTGGCGTCGGGCGCCATGGCGGGGCTGCTGCGGCGGCGCGACGGGCGGCGGGGCAGAGACTGGTCGTGGGCTGGCTGGTGGTGGCCTAGGCGGCAAGGGCAGAGGGCGGCGTTGGCCGCAGCCGGCTTCCACGGCGGCGGTGGGAGCTTCCAGCGACGTCCATGATGGCGGGGTTGCTGCTCTCCATGACGATGGCGGTGGCGCGACGGGGGGCTCGACTCGGCTCCACGGGTGCAGTGGTGGCGGCGCGGTGATGCCGATAGGGGTCGACGGGGTGGCGGCCGGCGGGGTTGTTCCCTCGGGCAGCTCCGGCTAGCCCAGATCTGGGCCCGCTTGGGCCTGATCTGGGTCTGGGGCGGGCCCTGCACGGGGCTGCCACCCTCTAGAGGCGGGATGGTTGGTGGGGCGTATAGGAGGGCGGCGGTGGTGGCGGCTGCGATGCAGCACCGTGGCGGCGGGGACTTTACGGGCCCTTCTTTGGGCCCGACCGGGCCCGAGACCTGGTGTGTCCCTGCTGTCGTGCCCCGGTCTGGAACCGCCATCGGCGGTGGAGGTCGGTCTCCTCCGTGCGGCTGTGCTGCTACCACCATCTTGTGCCAACCATTCCTCCCCCGCCTTGCAGGTCACGCAATGAACCTGGTCCTGTGGGAGCGAGTCTGTGGATGCCGGGGCGGCGGCCCCGGAAGGTGGTCTGCAAGGTGTCCCTTCGATGGTGGCGGCTCCGGGAGGCAACTTGCGTTGGTGTTCCTCATACCGGCGGAGGCTCGATAAGCTCGGTGGCGTGGGAGCTGTTTCTTGACGGCTGGGACTTGCCAAGGTGGCGGTTCCCTGGTGATCGACGGAGTTGGACCTCATGCTAGGGTTGGCGTTTACGGTGGTGCCCTTGCTGCAGTGGGGCGGCGAGACTTCACGAGCCTTCTCGGACTCGGTCGGGCCTGGCGGGCCTGGTTTGTCTTGATGCTACATCCGGTCGGCTACCGCCTCTAGCGGTGGAGGTAGTTCCCTCCCGCGTGCTGAGGTCATCCCGACCCTCGCCGAAGGTCCCTCTCTCTCGGTCTTACTGGCCTCGCCCCATGGCTCACGGTGTGATGACGGCGGTGACCTCAAGACTGTGTTGGCGCGTGCAGGTGGGCGGCAAGTTTGGTGGCGCATTTCAAGGGTTCTGGGAGGTGGATGTTGAGAGGTAGGGAGAAATCCCTGTCTATTTGACCCCGTCGCGGTGACGCCCGTGGGTATCACCCTTCTTCCTGAAGGGCGCCGGGTGTATCTCTCTCACTCCTTCCGAGGCGTACCGGGGGAAACCCTAGGACCTGTCCGGGCAGCAGTGTCGTTGTCGTCACTCTCCTTGTTGGAGGTGCTGCTTGGTACACGGCGCTTTGGAATGCCAGTCCCATGGTGGTTATTCTCCGGTGGGCGCAACGATGGCGAGTTACCTTCGTTCTTGTCGCACCACCGATGCCGACTTTATTTTATTTTTCCTTTCTTTTGTATTTTCTTTTGGGCTTGATTTGTGCTGCTTGCCCCTGCCCTGGTCTCGTGGTTGTACCGGTTTGTAGCTTGGGTGTTGTGCTGTCTGGCCTAGCAGCGGTCTCACTTGTGTGCTTTATTTATAAAGCTGCGCGAAAGTCTGTTTCAAGAGAACCCTGATCCGCCTGCCAGGGCGAGCTTGATATTGTGGGGTCCCCACGCGTCTATGCTCCTCTCGGTGTTGTTACTTCGGTGAAGCTCGCCACACTGGTTCTGGTGGTGGTGTATTTCTGTGTGCAGCTTTAGTTAGTACATCATGCAACCAATACGTGAGCATCGAACAGGCCACAGGGAGGTGAACTGGAGAGATAGATGTAATGTAAGGCCACATGAGAATCGGAGACTCATGGATGGGAGGACGGTGCCGTTACACTCTGGCGCCTGATGGCCTTTTGCCGCCGCCGCGCTCGTCGCAGGCGTCCGCCTCTTCGTCTTCGGTCTCGCCGGCCGCGGGAGGCCATGGTTCTAGTTTTTTGTGTCTTGGCTCTGACTCGGAGTCCGACAAGGAGAAGGGTCTAGCTGATCGGGAGGATATCGATGCGCTGGTGGACGATACCGGTGAGCTTGTGTGGACGACGGTCACTCGCCGAAGACGGCGATCTGACGAGGAGCTTCGTCAGGAATTCTAGGAGGAGATGGGATTCCCAACTCCGACTTCTCGGTTCTAGGAGAAGGGTTCTCCGGCGGCGGCTTCTTCGCTGGCCATGGAGGCTCCTCCGTGGCGTGACGTTGATGCTGATCAGAGATCGCCGTCGTCGCGCCGGACTCGCCGCGGTGCATCTGCTTCTCCGACCGGGATGATGCTAGCCCGTGCACCGTGTGTACAGCCGTGGAAAGGACCGCTGCCACCTCGGAGAGCCTTTGCGCCACCAATCCTTGGGGAGTTCATGGAGAGGGTGTTGGAGGAAGGATGCTCGCCACTGCCTCGCCGGGGATCGTCGACTACGCCAGTTCTGTTCGAGGAGGCGCTTCTGGCGCATGGTTCGGTTCGGGATCCGGGCTCCTCGCGGATGGTTGCCAGAGAGTTGGGGTCTGAGACGGTAGAGGCTGAGGGCCCGTATGCTGTGTGCGATGTGGCCACGTCCGAGTTTGCTCTGTGCGTTGAGGCCACGTCAAAGTTGGGGTCTGAGACGGGAGAGTTGTTTTTCTCCCGGACTGGTATCGCACGGAGGTTCAAAGTCGCGTGGTCCAGGAGTGCAGCCGATCGATTACCTGTCTCGCGTAGGTCTGCCCTCCCGTCTTCGTGCCCGTGTCCTGCTCCTATGTGGCCGTGCTCAAGATCTGCGCCGCGTTCGTCGTCGAGCCCGTCTGCTTCTCCTTCGGCGGTTCTGCCTGGGCGCTCGTTTACGGACGCCGTTGCCCCAGCGCGGAGGATGGCCAGCCAGCACCCAGGGGGAAACCCTAGGGCTCCGCCCGCGCAGCCGCATATGCGGGTGCTGCCGGCGACGCAACAGACGTCCGGTCCATCGGTTACTGCTACTGCCGCTCACATGGTCAACGTTCCCGCCTCCTTGGTCCCGGTGCCGCAACCTGCTGCACTGTCTTCTGTTGGGGGTATGCCACAGCCGCCGCCTTTTGTAGGCTTCCCGCCGGGGATTGTTTTCAGGACGCCTGCGACGTACTATGCAGCAGGGCCACCTCAGGTTCAGCATCGTCCGTTACAGCCACCATATCGTGGCCCGCCAGCTGGTGGATTGGGAGGGATGATGCCGTTTTAGCAAGTGGCTGGTGGGCCGACGCAGGATAATCACTTTGTGGTCGGAGCGGGTGCACATACTTCTCAGACGGCACACAAGAGGAAGAATAAGAAGCAGCCACAGGTTCCTGATCAGGGGATGGTCGCGACTCAGGTCCATGCTGGTGGACACTTGCAGCAGCCATATGTACGGTATGCTCAGCCACAGATGCAGAATGTGGGGGTTTGTGGTGTATCCTTTCCGGCTCAGGGTCAGCAGGTTCATTATCAGTATGATGTGCAGGGTCAGCAGATTCAGGGTCTGAGTGCTCCGACGACGGTTGCCGCTACCCCTCAGCCACCTGTTGATGTTCCGCAGGTATCTTCTATTGTCGGGGGTAAGAATACTAGCAAGTTTGTTCGGTGCTGGAAGTGTGCGGTCAATACTCATGCAACCAAGGATTGTAAGGCGGTCCACTATTGCTACATTTGTGGTTGTACTGCACATCCCACTTTGAGGTGTCCGGTGCTGAAGCAGCCGCGCTTGACTCCATACATGGCTGGGATTGGAAGCGACCGGACTCTATTCACCCAGATTCCGGATGCTGTGACTCGGGATCATCTTGCGCACAGTAAGACCCCTATTGATCTGGTACGATTTTCTGGCCCGATGGTTGCAGCGGAGGTCATTCAGAGGCAGATTGCCAGGCGGTGCTAGGTGCAGGTTCAGCGGAACTGGGAGGCGGTGCCACATGGAGACTCTGCCTTCTTGGTGAGCTTCCCGACGTTTGAGGATTTGGATAGGGTGGATGGAATCCTGAAGACAGTTCCGCTCAGTACCTCTCAGCTGACCTTCTCGGTTTACAGGATGGAGGAGGTACCGCATAAGTTTGAGATGCATCAGGTTTGGCTACATGTGGAGGGGGTACCCCATATTTTGCGATCCTTTCAGGGCTTATGGGTTGTTGGTGGACTCATGGGGAACACTCTTGATGTGGATCTGTTCAGCCTACATAAGCGGGGGGTCGTCCGTATACTTGTGGAGATGCTTGATATGAAGATTTTTCTTAAGGCGAAAGGTTCACTTGGCCATTTTATTGTGTCTGATGCTGTGGTCAAGCATAAGGTGTTTGAGTTTCGTTTCCGGATTGAACCAGAGGGTTATATTCCAGAACCAGAGTTTGTTCCTTTCTTGTGGAGGAAATGAGATGATGACGCGGATGATGATGCCAATGGGAAGCATTTTGAGGATGCTATGGATACTTCTGAGGCTGCTGCTACCACTCAGGGGGGGTGGATCTTCTTCGGCTGTACAGGGTACTTCCGCGCCTACGTCTTCCAGTCAGGGGGTGCAGAGGGTGCTTGCTGTCACCCCTTTTAATGCTACTCCGGTTACTCCTCGAGGCCGACAACTTCTGTATGCTCTTCCTTTGGATTCCCCTCTTCGTGGAAAGGGTTCTTCTTCGGCACCTCGCATTTCTCAGGCTCAGTTACGGGAGGCTCTTCGCTCGGTCTCCATTCCTATACGGCGGTCTTCTTCGGCTTTGCCAGCGAGGTACAGAATGCATACTTTGGGCAGATCTATTCCTGTTTACACTCCTGTCCTTGAGGAGATTGTTCCTTCGGTGGGTTCGCGAAAGCTGACCCAGGAGGGGTCGGCTGACCGCGACGTCCGTGTTCAGCTCCAGGGTGCTGTCGTTCTTGGTCCGACCCAAGCGGGGTTGGCCAATCATGACGAGGTGGATGACCGCGTATCCATGGTCAGGGAGGCTTTTGGACGTCTCGCCTACTCTGTTGGGTCAGGCGACTTCGGCGATTGAGGGAGGCGACCGGACCCAGGAGGGGTCTGGGTTGTCTCAGTCTCCGCCACGGGTTTCTTCTCTAGGGGACGCTTCGCCAGTTGTTGTGCAGGGGAGTGGTACAACCTTCAGGCGGAGCGCACGCCATGGAGTCGATGCCTCTGGGGCGTTCGCGACTGATGAGGACTCAATGCTCAAGGCCATGCGGCGTAAGGCGGAGAGGAACTTAGATTCGCAGGTATAATGAGTTCTCTGAAGTCCTTTTTGTATTTTTCTACTCCTGTTATTTCTTCTAAACTAGCCAATCTTGGCATTAGTTTGGGTAGCTCTGTACAGGAAGTATCTTTTTCTTCTAATGTTTTGCGACACATGGAGGTTGACCGTCTAACGGTTACTCCTAAGGTCGGTGTTTTTCCTGATGCTTCACTAACTGAGGAGGACGAGTTGCATGCCACAGTAGATGGCCAACTCCTTTCTCACTTAGTCGGTGAAGTGTGGGAGGTGGAATTTGATGAGACTGGGCTTGCCTCTATGTATTTTTCAAATATCAGAGGTCTTCGGGACTTGGCTAAACATTTATTATTTTCTGATTGTGTGAGAGACCATAATTTGGATTTTCTGGGTATTTCTGAGACTGGTAGACGGGATTTTTCACAAACTCTACTCAATCGTCTTTCTGGTGGAGTGGACTTCACGTGGATATCACGTCCACCGCGTGGTCGATCTGCGGGGATCCTATTAGGCGTCAGAGATGAGACTATGGAAGTTTTAGCTAGTTCGGTGGGAGTTTTTTTTTATAAAACTCCATATCCGTAACAAGGCTAACAATTTCACATGGTCTTTAGTCGCCGTATATGGAGCCACCCAGGAGGTTTATAAGGCTGACTTTTTACGTGATCTTGTGAATTTGGCAAAGGACAATCCATATCCTATCCTTATAGGAGGTGATTTTAATTTGCTCAGATTTCCTCACGAGAAAAGTCGGGTCCGGTTCGATGAACATTGGCCTTTTCTGTTCAATGTTGTTATAGACAGTCTGGATTCGAGGGAGGTTACAATGTTAGGAAGGAAATTTACATGGGCTAATAGTCTTCCGGAGCCAACATACGAAAAACTTGATAGAGTGCTTATGGATACTGACTGGGAACAAAAGTTCCCCATGGTAACTGTTCGCGCTCTAGAGCGTATTGAGGCTTTGTCGGATCATGCTCCTTTACTTTTATCTTTTGGATCACCGCCACAGAAGTCTACGAATGAGTTTAAATTTGAACTTGATTGGATGATCCGTGACGGTTTTTATGAGATGGTTAAGGCTATTTGGGAGAAACCGGTAGGTGGCCAAACGCCTATACTACGATGGAATAACAAAATGCGCACTTTACGCAAGTTCCTTCGGGGTTGGGCCAGGCACACAACTCGTATCCTCAAAAAAGAAAAATTACGCCTAACATCTATTATTGATGTCTTGGAGGCTTCCGAGGAAGTTGGGCCGTTAACTGCACAACAAATTGAGCTCAAAAGCCAATCGAATGCGGAGATAGCCCAACTTCTGCGCGAGGAGGAACTCAAATGGTACCAACGCTCTAAAGCAAAATTCATTCTGGAAGGAGATGCGAATACTAGGTACTTCCATGCTGTTGCCAATGGCAAGCATAAGAAGAAACTTATTCATTCTCTGATTCAGGATGAAGGTATGATTGAGGGACAGGAGCATCTGAAGTCATATATCACTTCCTATTATAAATCCTTGTTTGGGGCCCCAGAGGAAAACTCCTTCTCTATGGATGAGTCCCAAACGTCCGATATTCCCCAGGTCTCTGATGAAGAAAATTGCTTTCTAACTGCCTCATATACCGAGGAAGAGGTCAAGAAAGCAGTTTTTCAAATGGAACATAACAAAGAACCAGGTTCTGATGGTTTCCCAGCGGAATTTTACCAAAAATTATGGGACGTTATCAGGGAGGACCTGATGAATTTGTTTGGGTTTTTGCAAGTCAGACAATTGGATCTCTTTAGGCTTAACTTTGGCAATATACTTTTACTGCCTAAGGTTAACAATGCAGAACGTATACAACAGTATCGTCCAATCTTCTTGCTTAATGTTAGCTTTAAGATTTTTACTAAAGTTGCCACGATTAGACTAAATTCAGTTGCTGACAATGTTGTTAGCCCGTCTCAAACTGCGTTCATGCAAGGAAGAAATATCCTAGATGGTGTTGTAATTTTGCATGAAACAATCCATGAACTACACTCAAAAAAATTAAATGGTGTATTGTTCAAGATTGACTTTGAGAAGGCATATGACAAAGTCAATTGGTCTTTCCTTCAGCAAACACTCCGCATGAAAGGTTTTTCTGAGGAGCGGCGCTCTCTTATTCAGTCGTTTGTGTCTGGGGGTAGTGTTGCCATTAAAGTAAATAAAGATACTGGCAAATACTTCCAAACCAAGAAAGGACCGAGACAAGGGGATCCATTATCGCCTTTACTATTTAATATAGTGGATGATATGTTGGCTATCCTTGTTGACAGAGCTAAGGCTGATGGTCAAATTGAAGGACTGGTTCCACATCTTATTGATGGTGGACTTTCCATTCTTCAATACGCCGATGATACAATTCTTGTTATGGAACATGATCTAGAGAAGGCGAAGAATCTGAAATTAATATTATCAGCATTCGAGCAGCTATCTGGACTTAAAATAAACTTCCATAAGAGTGATTTGTATTGCTTTGGCGAGGCCCAAAACGAGTCCCGCCTATATGCTGGACTTTTCGGCTATGATCAGGGGTAGTTTCCAATCAATTATTTGGGAATACCGATCCATTATCGGCGTCTCATAATTGCTGAATGGAAACTTGTTGAGGAAAGGCTACAAAAACCTCTTAATCGTTGGAAAGGAAAATTGCTATCCCTTGATGGAAGACTAGTACTCATAAATTCAGTACTCACTAATATGGTACTGTATATGATTTCGTTCTTCCAATTACCAAAAGGGGTCTTGAACAAAGTGGATTATTTCCGTTCAAGATTCTTTTGGCAAGGGGATAGCGAGAAAAAGAAATATCGACTTGCCAGATGGAATGTGGTTTGGCGCCCGAAGGAGTTTGGTGGACTGGGTATACACGATTTGCAAGTGAAAAAATAGCACACTTGGGCAAATGGATTTTTAAACTACTTACAGAAGATGGTGTTTGGCAGACCATGTTATGGAGGAAATATGTGGAGTCCAAAGCTGTGTCTCAAGTGGTTTGGAAACCCGGAGATTCACATTTTTGGGCGGGTCTTATGGCCACCAAGAAACTTTTCTTTCGTTTAGGTGCTTTCGAGATTAATGATGGATCACAGATTAGGTTTTGGGAATATAAGTGGCTGGACCAAACTACTCTTCGCGAACAATATCCAGCTCTATATTTGATTGTTAGACACAAAGGGGATACAATTTCCACAGTGATGGAAGATTATCCTCCTAATATGTCTTTCAGAAGAAGCCTCATCGGTCCTAGACTAGTATCTTGGAACAATCTATTATTACGATTATCCATAATACAATTGTCGGACAATGTCGATGTGTTCAAATGGAAATTACTAGAAAGTGGTAAATTTTCTATTGGCTCACTATATAAAGCCTTGATCCAACCGGATATCCCGGTCGATGATGATAATAGTAAAATTTGGAAAATGAAAATACCCCTTAAGACGAAGATATTTGCTTGGTATCTACGGAAAGGGGTAATTCTAACAAAAGATAATCTTGCAAAGAGAAATTGGGATGGAAGTAAACAATGTGTTTTTTGTCATCAAGATGAGACAATTCGCCATTTATTCTTCCATTGCAAATTTGCTCGCTCTATCTTGTCATTCATCCAAATAGCTTCTGGTTTATCTCCGCCACGCTCTGTAACCAATGTTTTTGGTAATTGGTTTCATGGAATTGTTGATAAATACTGAACTTTATTTAGGGTGGGAGCGCTTGCCATTATATGGTCGCTATGGCTTTGTAGAAATGACAAGATTTTTAATAACATTGTGTCTTCTCCTTTGCAGGTTGTCTATCGAGCCACGGCTATCCTCCGGTCTTGGAATATTTTCCAACGTTTGGAGTTTCGCGACTTATTTATGGAGGGATGTACGCGATTGGAGGACACGGCGAGGGATATTTTCTCCCGACATGGATGGCCACGTGATCTGAGGATTGATCTACCTTAGATTCTAGACATTTATTTAGATATTGCCATTGTGTAATGCTTGTCTACTTTTTACTTTTTAAATTAGTACTGTCGTTCATGTGGCTGTGTGCATCTTGGTTATGTAGAGGCCGGGTGTAAGCTTTGAACAGTTTCAATAAAAGCGCCCATTTCCAAAAAAAAAATGAGGATGTGATAACTGTTTCGGCCGTGTGTGGTAGTTCGCATGTGTGGAAATCGTGAATAGAACGGTTTGACCTCTTTCGCGGGCCGGTTACGTGTTATATAGGTAAGGAATAGTACTTCACGTGGTAATACAAGATTGATATGTATACGATTGATGTACTACACCATATCGTATATTGTTGGTATATTACATTTCTAATACCCCTTAATCTAGACTGAAAGAGATTTAGATTACGTTTAAACTCAGGTAGCTTTTTAATACATAAAGTTTTGGTAAATCCATCTGCAATTTGATCCTTGCTTAAAATGAACTGGACATCCGGTTGTTTGCTGGAAACACACTTCGGAATAAAATAATAATCAATCTCGATATGTTTGATGTGAGCATGAAAACTGGATTAGCAGAGAGATATATTGCACCAAGATTGTCACACAATAGACATGGTTTTTCCTTGAGTGAAACACCAAGTTCAGTGGTCTAGACACGGACGCTTTCCCTTCTCCCGTTCTTGTAGCAGGGGGCGATTTTTCTGGATCTCGCCGGCCAATCCTCCAAACCACCGTCGATTCGCCGGATCCCCGCCTTCGTCGGCCGCTCTGGAAGCATGAGGTTGGGGATCCCGTCTTGCAGTGTGTATAAAGTAGTGTCTGGGAGGTCTCCTGTCGGTGGCGGCGAGGAGTGGGCGGCGCGGTCGGGGCAGATTTTTGTGGTGGCGGTCGTCCTCTCCGGTGGTGTGGCTCGGTGGAGCTTCACTGCAGATCGACCACTTTGGCCATGTGTGCAGGTCCTTGGAGCTGTGCTGCGTGGCGTTCCCTCGCCGGTGTCCGAGGTGCGGCGGAGCCGGAAGTCTGAAGTAGTTGGAGGTCTTGGTGATGTTGAACAAAGCGATGATGTCGGCGGTGCAAGGTGGAGGCTCCTCAGAGCTGAGTTTGTCGACTTCCTGTCCGCAAGAGGGACTTCTCCCGTTCCAGGGTCAGTGCGGAGAAGCAGCGGCGGCGCGCCGTCATACGTCCTCGTCGTCATCGATGGAATCGGGGTCCTCTTGGCCTTCTAATTTTTCAGTTTGTGTTGGACCTTTCTGTAAAAACTTTGGCTTAATATCATCAATCCTTTATCGCAAAAAAAAATCACGAAATAGTGCTTCAACCCAAATAAGCTCAGCTGTGGCATTAGCCAGTGCTTTATACTCAGCTTCTATACTGGAAGAGACACAATAGGTTGTTTGCGAGCACTCCATAAAATAAGATTGGGACCAAAAAATATAGCAAAACCACCTGTGGATCATCTATCATCTAAATCATCTGTCCAGTCTGCATTTGAATAGGCATTGAGGAGAGTAGAGTGTGACCTCTAAAAAGTAAGACCAACCTTACATGTACCATGAATATACCTTAAAATTCTCTTTACAACAGTCCAATGAGAAGTTTTGGGAGCATGAATATACTAGCAGACCTTGTAACTAAAAAATAAATATCGGGTCTGGTCAGTGTCAAATATTGAAGGACACCAACAATACTCCAGTATCGAGTAATATTCTCGGGACCAAGAAGAGATCCATCTGTCAGGCGCAACGTATCCGTAGTGGAAAAAGGTGTTGGGCATGACGTACAGTCACGCATGCCAACACGTGTTAAGAGATCTGCAGCATATTTCTCCTAATTGATCAACATGCCATCGGACTGCTTGTGAACCTCAAGTCCTAAAAATAAATTAAGTCTCCAAGATCCTTAAGAGCAAAGTCGGAACTCAGATTATGAAGAAGAGCAGATATTGCCAAATCAGAAGAACTAGTGACTATGATATCATCAACATAAATCAATAGAAACACAACAATCCCTGACTTGTTGTAAAGAAACAGAGATGTATCAGCCTTAGAAGGAATAAATCCAAGAGTATGTAGCTTGGAACTAAGCCAAGAGTACCAAGCATGAGGAGCCTGATTTCAACCATAGAGTGATTTGTCAAGTTTGCAAATGTATTTTGGAGTAGCGGAAGACTCAAAACCTAGTGACTGTTTCATATAAACCTCCTCTTGCAGAACACCATGTAAAAACACATTCTTGACATCTAGCTGTTGTAAACTCCATCCTCTAGAGACATATATAGATAGAACAAGTCGAATAGTATCCGCCTTCACTACAAGAATAAAAGTATCTTCATAATCTACACCATACCGTTGTTTGAATCCTTTTGCAATAAGCCGAGTTTTATACCTGTCGACAGTACCATCAACATTCCTTTTGATATGATAAACCCATTTGCAGTCAATGACATTTTTGTTGAAGCTTGGGGGTACAAGGTGCCATGTGTTGTTGGCAATGAGGGCATCATATTCATCTTGCGTGGCATATCTCCAATTTTCATCAGTTAAATCCTCAACAAGATTTGTTGGTTCGCCTGTAGATGTGAGTAAGGCAAGTATATTTTTTTGGATTACTGATAACTTTTTGTAGATGGGTTTGAACACCACTTGCAGGTTGGGGTACAACAGGAGGATGCGTAGAGGATCCTGAAACGCCATCATCAGATCTAGCACTACTGCAGCTGACTCCTGGATCCTGTGACAACGACGTAGGCGATACTGGCGACGCGGGATGAGAGTGGTCTTGTGACTATGACGCGGGCGAAGCAGGGTCCTGGCGTGGCGTGGATGACACGGGGTCCTGGATCCACGTGGATGACGCGGATTCGGAGGAGACCCGTGATGGCGACGCGGAGTCCTGGCACGGCGTGGACGACCCGGAGTCCTGGTGCCACGTGGGCGATGCGGGTTCGTATGGGGACCGTGACGGTGACACGGGAGACGTGACGCCTGGGGAGTTGGCTCCCTGATGCTGCGCATAATTCTGGGATGCGGCGCTACGTCCGTCAGCGTCAGCAGGAGTACGATCCGAGGCAGGATCAACCTCGGGATCGCCGCGATCCTGACTTGTCATGTTCTCTTGATTGGCGCCATCATTTGATGTGTGGTTTTCACCAGTTTGTACATCATTTTGAGGAGAATTTTCACCAAGAATAACTGTAGGCTCTTCAATAATCTGTGGAGGATAAACTACATGTACAACTTGCAAAAAATGCTCATTAGTTTGCACACCTGCATTGTTAGATGTGGAAGGAATATCATTTTGTGGAAGTAGAAGAATCTCTTCACGGAGATGTCTACCGGCATTTGGGTTAAGATCAACAAAAGGAAAAATGTTCTCATCAAATACAACATCACGAGAAATATAGAAACGACCAATTGTGGTGTCAAGACACCTTACTCCTTTGTGTTTTGAACTGTAGCCAAGAAAGACACACCGTTTGAAACAGAAAGATAATTTGTGTTTATTGTAGGGTCGAAGATTTGGCCAACAAGTATAACCAAAGACTCAAAGTGAATCATAGTTATTCTTGACTTGTAGGAGTTTTTCTGTAGGATTTGCAAGGTTAAGAACCTTTGTGGGAAGCAATTTTATGAGGAATGTTGCTGTAAGAAAAGCATCATCCCAGTATTTTAGAGGCATGGATGCATTGGCAAGTAAGACAAGACCAACTTCAACAATGTGTCGATGCTTGCATTCAGCAGACACATTTTGTTGATGAGCATGTGGATATGATACATGGTGGGTAATGCCTATACGTTGAAAGAAGCTATTGAGTTTTTCATATTCATCATCACAATCTGTTTGCATAGTAACAATCTTTCTATTAAACTTTCGTTCAACATATTGTTGGAAATCAAGAAAGACTTGGTACACCTTGCAACATTTTTTAAGCAAATATATCCAAGTGTATTTGCTAAAATCATCAATAAAACTTACATAATAAGCATATTTTCCTACATACAATGGAGCAGGACCCCATACATCAGAAAAGACTTGCTCAAGAGGTACTGTAGAAACACTAGTGGATACATGATAGGCTAATTGATGATTCTTAGCCTGCTGGCATGGATCACATATGTAAGCATTTATTTCAGGAGTATATGACAAATTATTCTTTCTAAGAACTTGTTAAACAATAAAGGTTAACGGATGTCCTAGACGAAGATGCCACGTGGAGGATGAAGGCTTGGTGGTTATAAGAGCATGCTTGGATGACGCCCTTGATGAAACAGGAACAAGGGTGAAATGGCATGTATGCCCTGAAGGAAATATGCCCTAGAGGCAATCATGGAGATGATTATATTTCTTGTGTATCCATGAGTTATTGTAATGTTCTTGAATATCCATATCAGGCAATTTGTATTGATTGGCAATTATGTGAATTGTTTGTGAAACTCTTTACTTGTATGGTTATTTGATAGTTGTCCCTAGTCGGAGTTCATGTGAGGACACACGTGAATATTAGACTAGCACATCGATTGGTTGATGACCATGTTTCGCAATTCATAGACATGGATATGTCAAACCAATGATGTGGACACATGTTATGAACATGGGGTTGGAATGACCCATCTTGAGACTGGCAATTAGACTTGCAGCTCTCTCTATACATCGTGTACGTTTTGTCCTTAGACCTGAGATTGTCGCATGTACTTGAGATGTGGATCGACCTACTTTGGGGCTATCAAACGCTGCACCATAACAGGGTAGTTATAAAGGTAGCTTTTGGGTTTGTCCTGAAGCATGCTGCAAGGCATGTTCAATCAAGATGGGATTTGCCCATCTCTACTTGAGAGAGATATCTCTGGGCCACTCGAGTGATCGGATCCAGAAATGCATGGCCGTGCTACATATGGTTAAGAGTTAACCTAGTAAAGGGATTCTGAATCACAGTATCGAGAAAGGGAGGTCAGCTTGGAGCTAGACCAAATATCGTGAGGCAAAGGGAAAGACATGTACTAAACCTTGTGATGGTTTGTCCGATATGATCTTTGTATGCATTTAGGAGTTGGCACGTCTTGCTAGAGGCCGCTACCAACTATTGATAAAATAAGTGTATTCGTGTCATGTCTATACGTATATGAACCTATAGGGTCACACACATAAGGGGATGGAAGCCTAATGAGGATTGGATCCGAATTAGACCAGGCTTAGGATACTAATGGGATGCTAATGTAGAAGCCCACTTGGGACGCCTATATAAGAGAGAATGGGGCGAGATGACCAGGGTTAGACCATTCCACCCAGCCGCCACTCTTCATGCCTGTGTTGCACGAGCGGACCTAGCAGTCCGGCGTCTGACGCTTCCACCCTGTACGTGTGGATACCTCAGAGGAGCTGCATCTGTGGCACTTGGACGAGCCGCGCAAGGAGAGCTGCTCGTGGGACGAGGACAAGGAGGAGACGTAGAACGTCTACACTGCCTCGACGCGCTTCATCAATTACGCAACTACGCGTCTAGTGGTAATCCCGTGATCTATGCCAACAATAATCCTGGTTTACGTGGTAGAAAATTTTGATTTGCGCTAGTGTAGCCTACCCGTATCCCTTCAGTGGTATCAGAGCCAATGCTGTTTAGTCATAGGTTTGGGATGTTTGCATATGGTGATATGTAGATTGATATGAATGATGTGATCGTTTATATGGCGGTGGTTCAAGATTGATCTGTGATCTTGCTTTCCGTGATCGTGGTTCTGAGGTTGTCGAACGAATTACCCCTATCGGTCGGTTTCCGCCATCGGGGTAGACCGTGACACATAAATCCTGTTGAATCACGCGAAGATCAATATGATTGATCGAATCGGAACCTAGATCTAAAATCGATGTACCATGATCAAAGGAGTTTGATTGAATTGGAGTGATAGTCGGCTTATGGTAAATTTGATTTGCCGATCAAAATCCTTGAAGAAAATTGTGTAGATTTGATCTCTCATTTTCATAGTTCTGGATACCCCAATCCCCGATGAACCTACTGCCCCTTCGAACCCCGCAGGGGGAGACCCCCTAGACCCCCCTTTATCGTAGCCCTTTTGTATCTCGTTAAGGTAACTAGGTGCTGCGATGTCAGATGATCCGGTAGAATGCGATTCTATGCATAACTTGTTTTTGCAGGATGTATGTGATCAGTAAGGCCCATATATGTATGTGATGCATGTATGAAATTTATCATGACCTGCGTGTCATGAGTAGGGCAACACGGCTGGAGCCATATGTGTTGTCATTTATTGTAATGTCCTGCGTGCCAACTTGTGATGATTCCAATATTATGTAATTTTGATTACTAGCTGTTAGGAGTAATAGATTATATTAGTTCTTAGAGGAATCGTCACTTGGAGGATGGCTCACATGGAACATGAAGATGGAGATCATCATGGTGGACAAGTTCTATGGCGATGGAGATCACCATGAGAAAATGGGCCATACTGTGTCACATCTATGTGAATGTTGTTCTTATGCATTTTACTACTATGCATGCTTAGATGATAGAAGTAGAATGATCCCTCACAAAGTTTAAGTTAAACCATGCCCTCCCAATCAAACCTTGCACCATCTATGCTCTGTACAATCGCTGGTGGGTCTATGAAATTAGGGTGCCGCGGCTTTCCTTGGCTGGATAGGTTTGTATCGGATATCTACACGCATAAGGGTTGATGAGCTTGGCAAGGTCATCTTAATAGTTAAGGACCTTGGGGCATAAAGGTTGGGCGCCTAGTTTTGACATAGATATGTCACCCAACAACAAGAGTAATATGTGATATGATTAGCAAGTGTTGCTTACCGATTTACCTTGTCTTCTAGCAGTGATGCTAAAGCTCACTAGTCGACTTGTTAATTGTGGATATTGAATCACTTAGTATCAATAGAGGGATACTGATTTAAGTGGGAGTATATGCTATTAAATTGTTTAATATGTTTTACTCTTCATGGTTACATGGCTTAGTATTTTGCATGTTTTCTGTTGTAGATCAATGGCACCGAACACTGCATCACCTTTTTTCTTTGCATTCGATTCTTGACAAAGATAAACTAAATGGAACAAACTATTCGGACTGGGTCCGTAACCTGAGAATTGTTCTCAGGTCTGATAAAAAGGAAACGGTTCTGGATACCCCAATCCCCGATGAACCTGCTGATAATGCATTTGCTGCCCTCAAGAATGCCTACAAGAGAGCATGTGATGATTCTCTTGAGGTTAGTTGTCTTATGCTTGCATGTATGGAACCTGAACTCCAAAAGAAGTTTGAGGATCAGGAAGCGTACGATATGATCGTCGCGCTTAGGGACATGTTCCAGACTCAGGCCAGGACTGAGAGGTATAATGTCGCCAAGTACTTTGTGGAATGCAAGCTGGCAGAGGGAGCAGCTGTAGGTCCCCATGTGAACAAAATTGTTGGTTACAGTCAGACTTTGGAAAAGCTTGGTTTTCCACTAGGCCAAGAGTTGACTACTGATTTCATTTTGGCGTCTCTTCTATCTAGCTATGGGCAGTTCATTTCGAACTACCATATGCATGGGGTGGAGAAGGGCCTTAATGAGTTATGTGGGATGCTAAAAATAGCAGAAAGTGACATGAAGAAGTGTGCAGGGCATAGCCATGTGATGGCTGTGCAGAACAAGCCTAGCTTCAAGAAAAAGAGTACTTCTTGGAAGAAGAAGGGCAAGGCTAAGGATACGATCCCTAAGCCTGCACCCAAGCAAAAGGCTGGACCTGAAGATGACACTAAGTGCTTCTTTTGTCATGAACATGGCCACCGGAAGAGAAACTACAACAAGTACCAGGCTTCTTTGAAGAAGAGTGGAAGTAAGAGTACTTCCCACTCAGGTGCGCTTGTTGTAAATGTTGCGGACATTCTTCTCGCTGATTCCTATGTTAACTCTTGGGTATTTGATACCGGATCAGTTTCTCATATTTGCAATTCGATGCAGGGGATAATAAGGAGTAGAGAAGTGCAGAAAGGCAAAGTGGATTTTCGCGTCGAAAATAAAGCAAGGGTTGCTGCATTATTCGTCAGCGTCATGCAACTTCACCTTCCGTCAGGATTTATTATGGAGTTGAATAATTGTTATTACATTCCAAGTATGGACCGAAACATTTTATCACCGTCATGTTTGATGAGGGATGGATATTCATTTGCGATTATGAACAATGGTTGTGTAATCTCTAAGAATGATATGTTTATGGCTAATGCTCCCATTGTGAATGGGTTATTTATTTTATATCTTGATGATGCATCTGTTTACAATGTTAGTGCTAAAAGGCTTCAACCTAATGATTTGAGTACTACCTATTTATGGCATTTTCGTTTGGGGCATATAAGTGAAAAGCGCATGAAGAAGCTCCATGGTGATGGTCTTCTAACTTCGTTTGATTTTGAATCATACGAGACATGTCAGGCTTGTTTACTTGGAAAGATGACCAAGTCACCTTTTTTGGGTTTACCCAAGAGAGCGACAGACTTGTTGGAACTCATACATACTGATGTATGTGGACCAATGAGCACGATGGCCAGAGGAGGATATCACTACTTCATTACTTTCACTGATGATTTCAGTAGATATGGTTATGTCTACTTGATGAAGCATAAGTCTAAAACTTTTGAAAAGTTCAAGGAGTTTCAGAGTGAGGTAGAGAATCAACGTGGCAAGAAAATAAAGGCCTTGCGATCCGATCGTGGAGGTGAATATTTGACTCACGAATTTAGCAATCATCTTAAGAGTTGCGGAATTGTTCCACAGCTCACGCCGCCCAGAACGCCTCAAAGGAACGGGGTCTCCGAACGGTGCAATCAAACTCTGTTGGACATGGTTCGATCAATGATGAGCCAGTCGGATTTACCATTATCATTTTGGGTATACGCTCTAGAAACGGCAGCTTTCACACTTAATAGGGTACCATCTAAATCCGTAGTTAAGACACCATATGAGATGTGGACTGGAAAGAATCCCAGTTTGTCTTTTCTAAAGATTTGGGGTTGTGATGCGTTTGTCAAGCGACTCCAGTCGGACAAGCTAACACCCAAATTGGATAAGTGCATTTTCGTGGGATATCCGAGGGAAACCTTAGGGTATTACTTCTACAACCGAGAAGAGGGAAAAGTGTTTGTCGCTCGTAGCGGTGCTTTCCTAGAGAAAGAGTTTCTCACAAAGGGAACAAGTGGAAGGTTGTTGCGACATGAAGAAGTTCAAGATGAGCTAGTCGGGGATGCTTCTATGAGTGATGCTATTGTAGCAGAACAAGTTGAGGAACCTGTGGCAATAGAAGCACCATAACCACGAGGTCGGCGAGGCTCCGCGAAGCGCAGAAATTATTATTGTTAGACAATGATGAGCCTGCGACCTATGCAGAAGCGATGGTGGACCCAGACTCTGAGATATGGCTGATCGCCATGAGATCCGAGATAGAGTCCATGGGAGACAATCAAGTTTGGAACTTGGTTGACCTGCCTAATGGTTTTAAAGACATCAAGTGCAAATGGATCTATAATAAGATTGATATGGATGGAAATGTTCACATACATAAAGCTCGACTTGTTGCAAAAGGTTTTCGACAAGTTCAAGGAGTTGACTACGACGAGACTTTCTCGCCCGTAGATATGCTTAAATCTATACGGATAATTCTAGCCATTGTTGCACATTTCGACTATGAAATATGGCAGATGGATGTCAAGACGGCTTTCCTAAATGGAATCCTAACCAAGGACGTGTATATGATGCAGCCCGAAGGTTTTGTCGATCTAAACAATGCTGGAAAGGTATGCAAACTTCTAAAGTCCATTTATGGGCTAAAGCAAGCATCTTGGAGTTAAAACATTCGATTTGATGAAGTTGTAAAGGAGTTTGGCTTCATAAAAAACAAACAAGAACCTTGTGTTTACAAGAAGGAAAGTGGGAGAGCACTTGTATTTCTAATCTTGTATGTAGATGACATATTGCTGATTGGAAATGACATTCCTATGCTCGAGTCTATTAAGACCTCATTGAAAAATAGTTTTTCGATGAAGGACTTAGGAGAAGCGACATATATTCTGGGCATCAAGATCTATAGAGATAGATCAAGGAGGCTAATTGGATTAAGCCAGAGTACATACGTTGATAAGTGTTGAAACGGTTCAGCATGGAAGAGGCTAAGAATAGGTTCTTGCCCATGTCTCACGGCATTAAACTCAGGAAGACTCAGTGTACTTCGACTACTAATGAGCGTGAGCGCATGAGGAAGGTTCCATATGCTTCGGCTATTGGATCCATCATGTATGCAATGATATGTACTCGCCCAGATGTTTCCTATGCTCTAAGTGTTACGAGCAGATACTAGGTTGATCCAGGTGAAGGTCACTCGACAGCGGTAAAGAACATCCTTAAGTACTTGAAAAGGACTAAGGATGTGTTCCTAGTTTATGGAGGTGAGGATGAACTTAGTGTAAAGGGTTACACAGATGCGAGTTACCTTAACAACTCAGATGATTCAAAATCGCAATCAGGTTATGTGTTTGTCATGAATGGTGGTGCTGTGAGCTGGAAAAGTTCCAAGCAAGATACGATGACCTCCTCTTCAACAGAAGCTGAATATATTGCTGCCTCGGAGGCTGTAAAGGAAGCTGTTTGGATTAGGAATTTCCTGATCGCTCTCGGTGTGGTTCAGGGTGCGTCCAATCCCTTGGACGTTTATTGTGACAATAATGGTGCTATTGCACAAGCCAAGGAACCTAGACAGCACCAGAAGAGCAAACATATTCGCATGCGTTACCATCAGATTCGAGAGTTCGTTAAGGATGGTAGTGTCATGATATGCAAAATACATACAGACTCAAATGTTGCTGATACCTTGACTAAGCCTCTCCCGCAAGCAGCGCATGAAGCGCACACAAGAGCAATTGGTATTATATACATTTTAGATTGACTCTAGTGCAAGTGGGAGACTGAAGGAAATATGCCCTAGAGGCAATCATGGAGATGATTATATTTCTTGTGTATCCATGAGTTATTGTAATGTTCTTGAATATCCATATCAGGCAACTTGTATTGATTGGCAATTATGTGAATTGTTTGTGAAACTCTTTACTTGTATGGTTATTTGATAGTTGTCCCTAGTTGGAGTTCATGTGAGTACACACGTGAATATTAGACTAGCGCATCGATTGGTTGATGACTATGTTTCGCAAGTCATAGACATGGAGATGTCAAACCAATGATGTGGACACATGTTATGAACATGGGGTTGGACTGACCCATCTTGAGACTGGCAATTAGACTTGCAGCTCTCTCTACACATCGTGTACGTTTTGTCCTTAGACCTGAGATCGTCGCATGTACTTGAGATGTGGATCGACCTACTTTAGGGCTATCAAACGCTACACCTAATAGGGTAGTTATAAAGGTAGCTTCCGGGTTTGTCCTGAAGCATGCTGCAAGGCATGTTCAATCAAGATGGGATTTGCCCATCTCTACTTAAGAGAGATATCTCTGGTCCACTCGAGTGATCGGATCCAGAAATGCATGGCCGTGCTACATATGGTTAAGAGTTAACCTAGTAAAGGGATTCTGAATCACAGTATCGAGAAAGGGAGGTCAGCTTGGAGCTAGACCAAATATCGTGAGGCAAAGGGAAAGACATGTACTAAACCTTGTGATGGTTCGTCCGATATGATCTTTGTATGCATTTAGGAGTTGGCACGTCTTGCTAGAGGCCGCTACCAACTATTGACAAAATAAGTGTATTCGTGTCATGTCTATACGTATATGAACCTATAGGGTCACACACATAAGGGGATGGAAGCCTAATGAGGATTGGATCCGAATTAGACCAGGCTTAGGATACTAATGGGATGCTAATGTAGAAGCCCACTTGGGATGCCTATATAAGAGAGAATGGGGCGAGATGACCAGGGTTAGCCATTCCACCCAGCCGCCACTCTTCATGCCTGTGTTGCACGAGCGGACCTAGCAGTCCGGCGTCTGACGCTTCCACCCTATACGTGTGGATACCTCAGAGGAGCTGCATCTGTGGCACTTGGATGAGCCGCGCAAGGAGAGCTGCTCGTGGGACGAGGACAAGGAGGAGACGTAGAACGTCTACACTGCCTCGACGCACTTCATCAATTCCGCAACTGCGTGTCTAGTGGTAATCCCGTGATCTATGACAACAGTAATCCTGGTTTACACGGTAGAAAATTTTGATTTGCGCTAGTGTAGCCTACCCGTATACCTTTATGCCCCCATGTGTGGTTTTGATAATTAATGACAATCTCTATGGACTAATGTGTAAATTGAGTTTCACTTGTAGGTTTGTCCATTGGCATAGCTTGGGCCATGTGTTGGTCTCAAGGTTGAAAGATGAAGAAATGTCCAAGGGGTTTGTGCCATTGGAATCATGAAGAAAGAAGGAGCTTTAAGGTTGATCAAGACAAGTGCAAAGAGTTGCATCAAGATTGATCAACCTAGAGAAGGGATGAAGAAGGGCAAGCTCAAGATGCGTCATCTATAGAAGACCTCATGCTTGAAGCTTGCCATCCTCGTGATCATGGAGTGATTAAGAGAAGTTCAAAGAAGAAATTTCCCTTTGGAGTATGGGGGAGAAATTTGCAAGTCCTCATCTTTATCAAGCAAGAGCAATCAAGAAAGGTGTTCCCACTTGAGAAGAACAAGATGTTATACATCAAGTTCAAGTGGATTGCTCAAGGCAAAGGTATGATCTTGATAGGGCTTATCTTTTTCCAGTCTCGTGTTGTTGGGAGACCGGGTTTAGGATAGATAACCATACTATCAAGAGGGGCTCTCAAGCGGGTGTCTCGATCGCATCGTTCGGAGAGAGCTCAAACCTTTGCATTCATAGCATCATATTTCTTGTTTGTTATTTGGTTATTCTCCATGAGAGGATCTAGAGATTGTGGTTATCATCATAACAATATCTAGTTCATCAAATAATGATTTTCCTTGCATATCTTATTGCATTCTTGATCGTGAGGGTTTTTCTGGCCCCACACCTTAGGAGATATCTCACATATATATATGCTTGATATTTTATCCCTTGGTGGTATCCAATATTTCACATTTTGTTGGGTTCTACTTGGTTTTATCTTCCCAACAAAATTGGTTTCATCCCAATTGGAGTTTTCAAGCTCAACTTCTTGTGTTTTGGGTTTTGGAGGTTTTACCGGTTCATCGCTTCTAGAGAGGTCATACCTTTATCAATTTGGTTTTATCCTTCCATGCTGGACTATGATGTTTCTTTGCATAATCTTGTAGAGATTTTCGTTCTCTTTAAAACGAGCCCAAGATCATCAAAAACGGAGTCCGGAATCAAAAGTTATTAAAGTTTTCGTGCAATTTTATCCTGCGTTTTTTGCTTGAGCGGAAGTTCCGGCCCAATTTTCGGTCAGATTCAGTAACTTCTGTTTCTATTTGCCGGAAGTTCCGGTGGGGCCAGAAGTTCTGGTGGTGCGCGAATCTGGCCCAAACGGTCAGTCCTTGTCCTATTTAAGGGGGGCTTCTTCCCCAATGGTTGAGCTCATTTTTGCCCACCATTGTTGACCTATTTTAGCTTTCTTACTCCCTCTCCCTCCCATGATTCTTACATCTTTTTGAGGGAAACGTGAGAGTAGATCTAGATCTACAATCCCCCCAAGTCAAATCCCTTCTTTGTGAAGGAATCATTGGAATCTAGATCTTGGAGAGTTTTGTGTTCTTCCTACCTTATTCCCCCAATGGATTTTGTAGCTTTGTTGGAATTTGGGAGAGAAGGACTTGCCCTTGCATTTGGTGCATAGTTTTGAGTTCTCCTCGGAGATTCGGTGAGTTCAAGCTTGTGGGCTTGTTTCTCTTGGGTTCTTGGAACCCTAGATGGTTGTGTGGTTGGATTGTTGACCTTTTGTGGTCTTGTAGCCTTTTGTGTCTTTGTTGGCCTTTTGTGACATTGTAGCCTTTTATGGCTTTGTTGTTGGGAGTCTCCAATTGAGTTGTGGAGATAGCCCCAATCTTGTATGAGTTCGGTGACCGCCCTCAAGCATCCCATAGTGGAGCGAGTGTAGGGTTCGCAGCATAGAAAACAAAAAATTTCCTACGATGTGAACTATGTACCAAGATCTATCTATTAGATACAAACAACGGGCGGATGTATATCCATAGAGAACATACCCTTGAAGACCGACAAAGCTTAACGAGTTCAACTCGTGGTTGATGTAGACGATCTCTTGTCGATCTCAAGATCGAGAGGAAGTCCTAGCGCCGCAAATCAGCAGCGTATCCATGCTCGCACACACGTTCGAGGCACCGAGCAACCTCCGCCTCCTCGCTCCAGTGATGCAGCGGAAGCACAACTCTTTCTTGCCGAATAGCCACCGGGAACATGTATCTCGCTAGTCCGAGACCATGGGGGATAAATTCTAGAGGGTGAGACAGATCCTTCACGAGGAGGTGTGAGTGAGAAGTGAGGAGAGGGGTGCCTTTTAAAGGAGGAGGGGGGACCCCAAGGGGGTGGCCGGCGCATGGGGGCTGCCCCCTTGCCCTCCCCTCTTCATGTGGGTGGACTCCACTCACAAAATTCCTTTAAATTTCCTCCACTCAAAATCCCACTCAAACATGCCATTAAATTTCCACCAAATTTAATGCAAACTCTCATTAAATAAAACTCTTTTATTTTATTCAGAATTTTGTCAATTACTTTAATGACAAACAGTCACAAATAACCCCTTGCTAGAATTCTATTTCACATGCATAACCACTTTATGCAATTTCACCCGAAAACCTGTTTCGGTATCTAGTGAAATAAATTCCTGCGCTTGTTCATTCTTTCGGCATGAAACTTTTGCTCCAATTGGATGTCGGTGTCTATTAAGCGTGTCACCCTACGGTTCGTGAATAATGCGGACATGATTGATACCCCTCTCGGATCAATAATCAGAAGCGGGATCTGGAGACCCATACTGACTCCCACACATTCAACGATGACTTTCTTGTGATCGTCGGAACCTTTTATGCTAGTATCTTAATCCCTTTGTTTCACGATATATTACATGTCCGAGATTTGATCATCGGTATCTCCATACCTAGTTTGATCTTGTTACTGACATGCACTCTTTTCTCGTTCCCGTGATATAACATTCTAGTGATCAAATCACTTGCTTGCAAGCTAATCGATGTGATATCACCGAGAGGGCCCAGAGTATATCTATCCATCATCGGGATGAACAAATTCCACTCTCGATCCATGAGCCTCAACATAACACTTTATTAGTTCTGAATCCATCTTTATAATCACCCTGTTACGATGTGACGTTTGATGTTATCAAGAAACTCTTCTGGTGTTAGTGATTGACATGATCTCATGGTCTAAGGATTAGGATCACTTCGTAAGGTGTTATAGCAATATAAAATCAATGACTTTGATCATAATGCTATACTTCGGATGAATGTTCATCACACCATTACACTAATGTTGTGATCCCGTTATTAACAACATCCAATGTCCATGATCAGGAAACCTTGATCATCTTGTTAATCAATGAGCTAGTTTATGAGAGAGGCATAACTAGGAACTTTCTGTTTGTTTATTAAACACACATGTATTAATGTTTCCGTATTAATACAATTATAGCATGCAAAATAAACATCTATCATATACTTGGAATACACATGATAAACACTTTATTATTGCCTCTCAGGGCATATTCCCTTCAGTCTCCCACTTGCACTAGAGACAATAATCTAGTTACATAGTGATAATTCTAACACCCATCGAGTTCTGGTGTTGATCATGTTTTGCTCTAGGGAGAGTTTTATTTAACGGATCTGCTACATTGAGATCCGTATGTACTTTACAAATATTTATATCTCCATCCTTGACATGCTCGCGGATGGAGTGAAACCGGCGCTTAATATGCTTGGAATGCTTGTGAGACCTTGGCTCTTTGGCAGTGGCAATGGAACCATTGTTGTCACAATAGATCACCATTGGGTCCAACGCGTTTGCAACCACTCCTAGTTCGGATATGAACTCCTTCATCCAAACTGCTTCCTGAGCCACTTCTGAAGCAGCAACATATTCGGCCTCCGTTGTTGATCCCGCCACCATAGGTTGTTTGGAGCTCCTCCAACTAACCGCTCCGCCATTCATGAGAAATACGTATCCGGATTGAGACTTAGAGTCATCCGGATCGGTGTCAAAGCTAGCGTCAACATAACACTTAGCGACGAGATCTTATTCACCTCCGTATACAAGAAACATATCCTTAGTTCTTCGTAAGTACTTAAGGACCGCTATCCAGTGTTCTGAACCTGGATCCGATTGGTACATACTAGTCAAACTAATAGCATGTGCCACATCCGGTCTTGTACATAGCATGACGTATATTATAGAGCCTATGGCTGAAGCATAGGGGACCTTGTCCATTATCTCTCTTTCTTCCGCCGAAGCCGGACTTTGAGTCTTACTCAATGTCTTGCCTTGCAACATAGGTAAGAACCCCTTCTTACTTCCGTCCATTTTAAACTTCTTTAAAATCTTATCAAGGTATGTACTTTGCGATAGCCCTATTAGGCGTCTAGATCTATCTCTATAGATCTTTATGCCTAATATGTATGACGCTTCACCTAGGTCCTTCATTGAAAATTTGTTGTTTAGATAACTTTTAACACTGTTTAAAAGATCTATATCATTTCCGATCAATAATATGTCATCCACATATAATATCAGAAATGCCACATTGCTCCCACTCACTTTCTTGTAAATACAAGCTTCTCCATAAGTTTGGACAAACCCAAACTCTTTGATCACCTCATCAAAGCAGAGATTCCAACTTCGTGATGCTTGCTTCAATCCATAGATGGATCGCTGAAGCTTGCACACCTTGTTAGCATCCTTAGGATTGACAAAACCCTTTGGTTGTATCATATACAACTTTTCTTCAATATTACCATTGAGAAACGCGGTTTTGACATCCATATGCCATATCTCATAATCGAAATATGCAGCAATTGCTAACATAATCCTAACTGACATTAGCATCGCTACGGGAGAGAATGTCTCATCATAGTCAACTCCTTGAATTTGTCGAAACCCCTTTGCGACAAGTCGAGCTTTATAGACGGTCACATTACCATCAGCATCAGTTTTCCTTTTGAAAATCCATTTGTTCTCCACGGCCTTTCGGTCGTGAGGTAATTCCACCAAGTTCCAAACTTGATTTTCATACATGGATTCCATCTCGGATTTCATGGCTTCTAACCATTTGTTGGAATCCGGGCTCATCATAGCTTCTTCATACGTCGCAGGGTCATCATTTTCATCAACCATGAAATTCATGACAGGATTTCCGTACAGCTCGGGAGCTGCACGCGTCCTGCTAAACCTGCGAGGTTCGGTAGTACTCTCTTTTGGAGTTTCATGATCATTATCATTAGTTCCCTCTTCAACAGGTGAAGCCAACTCCAGAACAACTTCCGGTGCTGCGCTACTCGCCATACTTTGAAGAGAAGGTTCAATAACCTCTTCGAGTTCTACCTTCCGACTACCCACACCTTTCGCGAGAAACTCTTTCTCTAGAAAGGATCCATTCTTGGCAACAAAAACCTTGCCCTCGGATCTGTGATAGAAGGAATACCCAATAGTTTCCTTAGGGTATCCTATGAAGACGCATTTTTCCGCTTTGGGTTCGAGTTTATCCGGTTGAAGTTTCTTCACATAAACATCGCATCCCCAAACTTTAAGAAATGACAGCTTAGGTTTGTTTCCAAACCACAATCCATACGGTGTCTTTTCAACGGATTTAGATGGTGCCCGATTTAAAGTGAATGCAGCAGTTTCTAGTGCATAACCCCAAAATGACAATGGCAAGTCTGTCAGAGACATCATAGATCGAACCATATCTAATAAAGTACGATTACGATGTTCCGACACACCATTTCGCTGTGGTGTTTCGGCAGGTGTGAGTTGTGAAACAATTCCACACTCTTTCATGTGAGTGCTAAACTCGTAACTTAGATACTCACCTCCACGGTCGGACCGTAGAAATTTGATCTTTCTATTATGATGATTTTCCACTTCATTCTGAAATTCCTTGAACTTTTCAAAGGTTTCAGACTTGTGTTTCATCAAGTAGATATAACCGTACCTACTCAAATCATCCGTGAAAGTAACAAAATAATGATATCCACCTCGCGCCGACACACTCATTGGACCACATACATCAGAATGTATGATTTCCAATAAATCTGTCGCCCGTTCCATTGAACCGGAAAACGGCGTTCTAGTCATCTTGTCCATAAGGCATGGCTCACATGTATCAAATGATTCAAAATCAAGTGATTCCAAAAGTCCATCTGAATGGAGCTTCTTCATGCGTTTAACGCCAATATGACCTAGACGGCAGTGCCACATATATGCGGATATATCATCATTAAGTTTAATCCTTTTAGCATCAACATTATGAATATGTGTAACATTATCATCGAGATCTAATAGAAATAAACCATTCATCATCGGTGCAAGACCATAAAAGATTTCATTCATATAAATAGAACAACCATTGTTCTCGGATTTAAATGAATAACCACTTCGCATCAAACACGATCCAGATACAATGTTCATGCTCAGTGCAGGCACCAGATAACAATTATTCAAGTTTATAACTAATCCCGACGGCAAATGGAGAGGCAGCGTTTCGACGGCGATCACATCAACGCTTGATCCATTGCTGACACGCATCTTGACCTCACCCCTTGCTAGTGTTCGCTTGTTCCGCAGCCCCTGATTCGAGTTACAAATATTAGCAACTGAACCGGTATCAAATACCCAGGTGCTACTGCGAGTACTAGTCAAGTACACATCAATAACATGTATATCATATATACCTTTGTTTGCCTTGCCGGCCTTCTTGTCTGCCAAATACTTGGGGCAGTTGCGCTTCCAGTGGCCAGTCCCCTTACAATAGTAGCACTAGGTATCAGACTTAGGTCCAACTCGGGGTTTCTTTTCAGGCACGGCAACCGGCTTGCCGTCCTTACTTCCCTTCCGTTTTCCCTTCTTGTCTTTCTTGAAACTAGTGTTCCTATTGATCATCAACACTTGATGTTCCTTTTTGATCTCCACTTCTGCAGTTTTAAGCATTGACAGAAGCTCGGGGAGAGACTTCTTCATGCCTTGCATATTATAGTTCATCACAAAGCTCTTATAGCTAGGTGGCAGAGACTACAGAACATGATGGATGCCTAAGTCAATGGGAATCGTTATTCCCAAGGACACAAGCTTATCGACGTAACCCGACATCTTGAGTACATGCTCACTAACGGAGCTGTGCTCTTCCATCATGCAGCTAAAGAACTTTTCTGAAGCGTTGTAGCTCTCTACAGCAGCATGTGTGTCGAAAATCATTTTCAACTCACCCATTGTATCAAAAGCATTGCCGTTTTCGAAACGCTTTCGAAGTTTCGGCTCTAGCCCATACAATATGCCGCAATGAACTAAGTTGTGGTCCTCCTGACGAGTCTGATAGACATTCTTCTCCTCGTCAGGGGCATCCTCAAAAGGTGGGGGGCCTAGTGGAGCTTCTAGCACGTATTGCTTTTGTGCAGCAGAGAGGAGAATCCTCAAATTCATGGCCCATTCGGTAAAGTTGCTACCATTCGTTGCAAGTTTCTTTTTCTCCATGAACACATTGAAATTAAAAGCAGGTGGTGCCATCTACAACAGAATTTGTAAAGTTTAGACTAAGTGTATGATAGATTGAGTTCAACTAATCCATATTACGAATGAACTCCCACTCAAAAACGACATCCCTCGTGCCTTTTTGGTGATTACATGAACCAAATCCACTATACCAAGTCTGATCATCACGTGAGTCGGTATAGCTTCAAAGGCGAGCATCAAATGGGCATAATATCTACTATATGACTCATGCTTAACTTTTCGGTCCGTGTTCCAAGGCCATGTCTGTACATTCTAGGCTCGCCAAGTTAGAACCTTAGTATTCGCGTGTGTAACTATTTTACACCCGAAATATGGTCGTGGATCCAAGAACACCCGATCATCACGTGATGTCTTGGAGCGACGAAAACATAATCGGTGCATACTAAAGGAAGAACACATTCTTATCTTGATATTTAAATGAGGGATCATCTTATTATGCTAACAAAGCGCTAAACAAGCAATATAAGATGCTATCAAACATCACATGTTTATTAGTGAAATGATATGGTTCTCGCATATGATCTCTATCATCTGTATCATGGTATGATCACTATCATACCTATATGTGTAAGTCCAAGGTCTATGGAGATTACACGTTATGTATGTTGTAAGAGTATCATCTCATACTTCTACTTACAACATCACCATATCATAACACTAGCCCAGCAACAATCTAAACTAGACGCCTCTAATTTATCCATTGCAAGTTTTACGTGGCTTAGCGATTTCGAGATAGAACCGTTCTTACCTACGAACATGAACCACAACGAGGATAACCAAATTGTTGACAACTCGTTGCAAAATAGATATTGACTATAATAGGAGAGACAGACACCCGCTAGCCACTTATGCAAACTAGTTGCATGTCAAGCGTGGAACAGGTCTCATGTGTGAGGACATGTAAAGTTTGTCCGGGCCGCTTCATCCAACTATGCCACCAATATCCAAAATTACAACTAAGGAGCAACAACATGATCATCATCGCCCACATACTCATATGTGTACTACCCGTGTAAAGCATCTACGCATAGATCTTGCTCTGATACCACTGTAGGGTTTGCAGCATAGAAAACAAAAAATTTCCTACGATGTGAACTATGTACCAAGATCTATCTATTAGATACAAACAACGGGCGGATGTATATCCGTAGAGAACATACCCTTGAAGACCGACAAAGCTTAACGAGTTCAACTCGTGGTTGATGTAGATGATCTCTTGCCGATCTCAAGATCGAGAGGAAGTCCTAGCGCCGCAAATCAGCAACGCATCCGTGATCGCACACACGTTCGAGGCACCGAGCAACCTCCGCCTCCTCGCTCCAGCGATGCAGTGGAAGCACAACTCTTTCTTTCCGAATAGCCACCAGGAACATGTATCTCGCTAGTCCGAGACCATGGGGGATAAATTCTAGAGGGGGAGAGAGATCCTTCACGAGGAGGTGTGAGTGAGAAGTGAGGAGAGGAATTTAATGCAAACATGCCATTAAATTTCCACCAAATTTAATGCAAACTCTCATTAAATAAAACTCTTTTATTTTATTCAGAATTTTGTCAATTAATTTAATGACAAACATTCACAAATAAACCCTTGCTAGAATTCTATATCACATGCATAACCACTTTATGCAATTTCACCCGAAAACCTGTTTCGGTATCTAGTGAAATAAATTCCTGCGCTTGTTCATTCTTTCGGCATGAAACTTTTGCTCCAATTGGATGTCGGTGTCTCTTAAGTGTGTCACCCTACGGTTCATGAATAATGCGGACATGATCGAGACCCCTCTCGGATCAATAATCAGAAGCGGGATCTGGAGACCCATACTGACTCCCACACATTCAACGATGATTTTCTTGTGATCGTCGGAACCTTTTACGCTAGTATCTTAATCCCTTTGTTTCATGATATATTACATGTCCGAGATTCGATAATCGGTATCTCCATACCTAGTTTGATCTCGTTACTGACATGCACTCTTTTCTCGTTCCCGTGATATAACATTCTAGTGATCAAATCACTTGCTTGCAAGCTAATCAATGTGATATCACCGAGAGGGCCCAGGGTATATCTATCTGTCATCGGGATGAACAAATTCCACTCTCGATCCATGAGCCTCAACATAACAGTTTATTAGTTCTGAATCCATCTTTATAATCACCCTATTACAGTGTGACGTTTGATGTTATCAAGAAACTCTTCTGGTGTTAGTGATTGACATGATCTCATGGTCTTAAGGATTAGGATCACTTCGTAAGTTGTTATAGCAATATAAACTCAATGACTTTGATCGTAATGCTATACTTCGGATGAATGTTCATCACACCATTACACTAATGTTGTGATCCCGTTATTAACAATATCCAATGTCCATGATCAGGAAACCTTGATCATCTTGTTAATCAACGAGCTAGTTTATGAGAGAGGCATAACTAGGAACTTTCTGTTTGTTTATTAAACACACATGTATTAATGTTTCCGTATTAATACAATTATAGCATGCAAAATAAACATCTATCATATACTTGGAATACACATAATAAACACTTTATTATTGCCTCTCAGGGCATATTCCCTTCAGCGAGTGCCCGCCTTTTGTGGTGCGCACTCGGGACAATAGGGTGAGCCTTTTGTGGCATCGGTGAGTTGTGTGCTTCCGCATCCGGGGTGAGGCCTTGTGTGGTGTTGGGTGAGCATCGAGCCACCACAACTCGAGGTGAGCCATTTGTGGCATTCAGAGAGCATTGCACCATCGCACCTCTCCAACGGAGACGTAGCTTCTTTGGAAGTGAACTTCGGGAAACAAATCTCCGTCTCTACGTCCATCGGTTATCTCTCAACCGAGCCCTTTACTTATGCACTTTACTTTGTGGTAGCCATCGTGCTTGAAGTATTTATATCTTGCTATCACCTTGTTGCTTGTATTGCTTAGCATAGGTTGTTGGTGCACTTAGGTGAACCTAGTGGTTAGGTTTTGTGCTCAATAAATTAAACGTTAGTTTTATTCCGCATTTAATTGAACCTAAACCGTAATATTTTAAAAGCCTATTCACCCCCCTCTAGGCGACATCCATTGCACTTTCAAAGGGGGTAGAGACCACCATGGCAAGGACCTCTAAACATGATTTGCTGCGTGGCCGTGGCCTGATCCTTAATCAAGAAAAAATGTGGGTGAATTTCAATAAAGGCATTGTTATCTAGGACAAGTTTGTGTGCAGAAAGCAAGTTCATAAAAGCTGAAGGAACATGGAAAATATTTTTAATTGCAAAGAACAATGTGGGGTATGCAAAACTGAATGACCAATGTTAGCAATTTCCATACCTTGACCACTAGCATTGTGAACATGATCATGTCCATTGTAGGTTTTATGAATCTGAAGTTTGTTGAGTTCTCATGTTGTGTGATTTGTAGCGCCAGTGTCCATGATCCAGTTGGTGTGCACACCATAGGCCCCCTTTGTATTGTTTAGCATGTCGTCCTCCTCATCATCATCTCCATAGCGCCACCAAAAATCACCAGCGGGATGACCTTCCTACTTGCAAATCTGGCATATGACACTGTCCTGTCAGGGTGTAGCCACATGACCACGATCCTTGTTATTCCCGGGTTACCATTGGTCCGGTGCTGAGCATCAGGTTTCAGTGGGCCACGAGGTGGAGGGGGAGGCGAAGCATGGGGAGCTGGAGGAGTAGGAAGCATGAGAGGGGGCATGTAGGCCATGGGTGGAGAAGGTGTATATGGATGTGGGTAGGGTGTGGTGTAGTATGGGGCTGTTGGGGATATGGAGGCATATAGGGCAGTTGGTAAACGGAAGGAGGCAGTGTATAGGTCGGTGGTGGTATGTATGGCTGTGGTAGCGTGTAGGGTGGATGGTAGGGAGATGGCGGTGGTGTGTATGGTTCTGGATGAGGGGGCGGGGTGACGACGCCCCATCGGTGGGTGTATACCGAGAAGACATATTAACAAACGACATAAATCCTCCAAAACCTTGACCAGTAGCAAGGACTAAAGGGAATATGCCCGAGAGGCAATAATAAAATGGTTATTATCTTATTCCTTGTTTATAATAAATGTTCATTTTGCATGCTATAATTGTATTAATACGTAACCATTAATACATGTGTGTTTAATAAACAAATAGAAAGTTCCTAGTTATGCCTCTCTTATAAACTAGCTCGTTGATTAACAAGATGATCAAAGGTTTCCTGATCATGGATATTGGATGTTGTTAATAACAAGATCAAAACATTGTTGGAATGATGTGATAAACATTCATCTGAAGTATAGCATTACGATCAAAGTCATTGTGTTTATATTAATATAACATCATACGAAGTAATCCTAGTCCTTAGAACATGAGATCATGTCAATCACTAACACTAGAAGAGTGTCTTGATAACATAAAACGTCACACCATAATAGGGTGACTATAAAGGTGGGTTCAGTGTTACGAAGGTGTTATGTAGAGGATCATGGATCAAGAGTGGAATTTGTCCATTCCGATGACGGATAGATATACTTTGGTCCCTCTCGGTGATATCACATTAATTAGCTTGCAAGCAAGTGATGTGATCACTAGAATGTTATATCACGGGAACAAGAAAAGAGTACATGTAGGTAAAAAGATCAAACTAGGTATTGATATACAAATGATCGAATCTCGGACATGTAATATATCACGAGACAGAGGGATTAAGTTACTAGCTTAAAAGGTTCTCACGATCACAAGAAGTCATTGTTGAATGTGTGGGAGTCAGTATGGATCTCCAGGTCCCGCTTCTGATTATTGATCCGAGAGGGGTCTCGATCATGTCCGCATTATTCACGAACCGTAGGGTAACACACTTAACAGACACCGACACAATTTAGAACAAATAGTTTCTAGACGAAAATATTTACAAAGCGTAGGAATTTATTTCACTAGACACCAGAATTGTTTCGGGTGAAATTGTTAAAATTGTTTCTGCATGTGAAATAGAATACTAGCAAGGGGTTTTATGTGAATGTTTTTAATTAATGTAATTGACAAAATTCTGAATAAATAATGAAAGGAGTTTTATTTAAAGAGAGATTACATTAAATTTGGTGGAAATTTAATGGGATTTTGAAGGGATAAATGAAGGGTCATTTTGTGAGTGGGAGCTCCACCCACATGAATGGAGGAAGGGTTGGGGCAGCCACCATGGCACCGGCCACACCCCTTGGGGTGCCCCCTCCTCCTATAAAAGGACCCCCTCATCCTCTCTCATACTCACACTTCCTCGTGAAGGATCTCTCTCCCCCTCTAGTTAATCCCCATGGCCTCGGACTAGCGAGATACATGTTCCCGGTGGATTTTCGTTTGGAAAGAGTTTTTGCTTCCGCTGCATTGCTGGAGCGAGGAGGCGGAGGTTGTTCGGTGGCTTGAATGTGTGTGCGAGCACGGATGCGCTGTTGTTTTGTGGCGCTAGACTTCTTCTCGATCTTAAGATCGGCAAGAGTTCGTCTACATCATCCACGATTACAACCTCGTTAAACTTTATCGGTCTACAAGAGTATGTTCTCTATGGATGTATATCCACCCATTGCTTGTATCTAGTAGATAGATCTTGGTACTTAGTTGTTCCCATCGTAGGAGAATTTTTGTTTTCTATGATGCGAACCCAACAGTGGTATGAGAGACAGATCTATGCGTAGATGCTTTGCATAGGTAGTGCACATATGAGTATGCGAGCGTTGATGGTTATGTTATTGCTTCTTCCTTGTACTTTGGATATTGGTGTCATAGTGGGATGAAGCGGCCTAGACAAACTTTAGATGTCCTCGCACATGAGACCTGTTCCACGCTTAACATGCAACTAGTTTTGCATAAGTGGCTTGCGGGTGTCTGTCTCTCCTACTATAGTCAATATATGATTTACAACGAGTTGCCAATAATTTGGTTATCATAGTTGTAGTTCCATTTTCATAGGTAAGAATGGTTCTATCTCCGAAAGCCCTCAGCCACGTAAAACATACAAAAGATAAATTAGAGGCGTCCAGTTTTTTGGTTTTGCCAGGCAAGTACTATGATATGGTAATGTTATAATTTGTAGTATGGATTGATACTATTGAAAATTATAACATGACAAAGTGTAAGTTCCATAGACCTTGGCCTTACACATATAGGAATGATAAAGATCATTCCACGATGCACAAGATAGTGATCAAGTGCAAGAACCATATCATATCACTGTAGCATGTGATGTTTGTTTGCATCTTATATTGCTTGTTTGGCGCTTTAGAGCATTATAAGATGATTCCTCATTTAGATATCAAGATAAAAATGTGTTCTCTCTTAAGTATGCACCGACTATGTTTTGCCGCTTCAAGACATCACGTGATAATCGGGTGTACTTGAATCCATGATCATACCTCGGGTGTAAGACAGTTTTACACACGCAAAATACTAAGATTCTTACTTGGCAAGCCTAGCATGTACAGACATGGCCTCGGAACACGGACCGAAAGGTTAAGCATGAGTCATATAGTTGATATGGTGACCATTTATATGCTCGCTTTTGAAGCTACACCGACTCATGTGATGATCGGACTTGCTGTAGTGGATTTGGTTCATGTAATCGCCAAAAAGACACGAGGGATATCGTTTTGAGTGGGAGTTCATTTCTAATTTGGATTAGTTGAACTCAATTTATCATAAATTAAATAAAAATGTATTTGCATAATTTGTTATAGTCATTGCCATTTGTTCACCACCTTATGCTTAGTTGTAATTGAGATAATAGAACTATAGAATTCTGGATATTTACTTTACGAACTGGTATCGTATTGTTTTAAGTGTCAATTTAAAGTTTGAAAGTCCTATTGCAAACTTTCAGCAAACTCCATGAATTTAATAATTAGTATTAAATCGAGAGTGACAATTCCAGTGTTAGTATCTAAAGTATCATGTTTGCCTCCATGATTCTTGATATTCAAAAGTTGTTTTAATATCGAGGTTATCTAGGAGCTGAAAGAATTATTTCAGAAACCATCATGTGTGACAGATATTACGATATCTGAAACAATGTTTTGGTTGCAATATGATAAGAGTATAATATATGTTCTCATATTGGATGAGAATTTGCGAAGGTTGGAGATGCTAGACATCCTAATCCTCCAAAAAGGTTTTACAAAGTAAAATTATACTCGGGATTCACCTTTATAATATATAATAGCTTGATCATGAAAGATGTCATGATAAGGATGAATAGAAGATGTAGGTAAAATGTTTACCACACTCAAAGATTACTAAAGAACGGATTTTTAAAGAACACCAAACATTTTAATGATGGTTATCAACTTCAAAGTGCAAGTCCAAAGGTATTAGTATTTGAATATACACACTTTAGACTATGTGTCATGTATATGGCGCCACTATTGATGTTGATAGATTCTTTTAAAAGGAAATACTGAAAGAGAATCTATAAAATATTTGGCAGAGAAAAGAAAAGACTGGAAATGTCCAGCTAAGGTATACAGATGGTATACATGTTATGATTGTATTATTTGCTTGATAAACAATGTGGTTTTTGGATTGGATACCGAATTGGTTGGTATGAAATGTCATACAAAATAACACAATTCATGAACCGCAATGACCTAAGTAACTAGCAAGAGAATATGTGATGATGTTCATCTAAAACAATAAACTGTTGTTTGTATTTCTCGTTGACATCAAAGTTTTCCTTCAAGATTTGTTTTAATAATTGTTATTTAAATTAGGTATTATGAGAACAAAGATTGTTCAAATAATTACCGTATTCCATATAAGATGGATGATTGAGAAATCTAGTTGGAGAAATCACGTCCATAAAATCTAATGCTAAAATGTCGCAAGACAAATGATTGAAATATCACTTTCAAAGTTACATCGTCGTTTAAATTATATTGAAAAGAAAAACATGAAGAAACTCCATGTTGATGGATTTTTGGAGTCTTTTATTTTGATCAAATGACGCTTGTGAGACTTTCCTCGGGATAATTAAAACTTCGTTCAAAGGCCAAAGAAAAACGAACGACTAAATTATTGGAATTTATACATATTGATGTATGTAGTCCATTATGTGTAGTCGTGAGCGACGGATTTCAACTTCATATGGTTTCTCCAGAAATTTAAGTGAATATATCTGTATATTTACTTAATAAGGAATACGTATGAAATATTTAAAAATGTTTAAAGACTTTCAAGATGAAGTGGAAAATCATTGTAACAAGAAAATAAAGAGTTTATGATTCGATCATAAAGAAATATATTTGAGTTACATGTTTAGCAAAATACCTAAGATTTGAGGAATTGTTCCATATATTTGCATTTCCCGAAACATCATAGGAATATGGAGTGTTCGAGATTTGTAACGAAACCCTTGTTTGACATGGTTAGATTAAAGATGTTATTTATAAAACTACCATTATATTTTTAAAGGATTAAAGCTTTAGAGACTACCACTTTTTCACTAAAAAGAGATCCATCGTGATCCGTTCAAATGACACCATAAAGGTTATGGTTTGGGATAAAACCCGAGTTGTTTTTTCTTAAATTTTGGTATGCTATGCATAAGTAAGATGTTTACAACCAAAGTTGGATGAGCATGTCTTTGTCGGTTATTTTGAATAATCGTTGGGTATTCCTCCATAAAATCAAGGACAAAAGAGTTTGTCGCTTGAAACATGAAGTTTCTTAAGAAGGAATTTTTCGCAAAAGTTAAGTGGGAGGACAATAGAAATTTGATAAGGTTAACGAACCTTAGCTATATGTGCTAAGTTGCGCAGCGCCAGAAAATTCTTCGGAGGCAGCCATAATGCTCATGGCTTAGGTACCTCAAAGGTTGTGGTCACAGAGATCTAAGTTCCTATTGAACCAAGTAAGTCGGGTAAAACAATCAAATACTAAGATTTGAAAGTAAATCATTGTTGTTTGACAACGATGAACCGACTACATGCAAATAAGTGATGATGGGCCCTGACTCCGTCAAATGGCTTGAAGCCATAAAATCCGTGATAGTTCCATGCACGAGAAATCAAGTTTTTGAACTTGGAAGACCCTCCGAAAAGGTGTAAAAACCTATCGGTCATATTTGGATATATAAAGAAACAGATATGGATGTTTCACATCTATGAAATAGTCGACATGTCGGTAAAGTTTTTACGACAATGTTCAAGGAGTTAACTATGACAAGATTTGATCTTTCATAGTGATATTTAGTCTGGACGGATTAATGTAGAAACCACTACATATAATTTTGGTATATGGTAGCTGAATAAACAAAAAAAGTTATTCTAATAGAATGGTTAACTAGGACGTGTACATGACACGATCCAAAAGGTTTTGTTAATTTAAAGGATGCTTAAAAGGGCATGCAAACTTCAATGGTTGAAGTAAGCATCGTGGAGTTGAAATCTTCACCGTGATAAAACTGTTAAAGAAGTTTAATTTCATCGGAGACGATGAAGATGCTTGCGTTTGCAAAAAATTAAGTGGGAGCGCTGAGACAAATTTCTAATACATTATATGGAGGACATATTGTTGATTGCAAATGATGTATCTTTTATTGACACGGGTTAAGAATTTCATTTTGATGAAAGACTTAGGCAAAACCCGAATATTAGGCATAAATATCTATATGGATAGATTATGACGCTAATATGGTTGTGCGAGACGTACATATATGAGATATTGAAGGAGTTCAGTATGGAAACGACGAGAAAAGTTTCTTGTCACATGGAAAAGAATTGAATCAAGATTCAAGTGTATTGACACTTGATAAGTGAAACAAGATTCAAGTGCTTTGACACTTGGTGAGTGAATCACAATAATGTTTTGATAAATCATACCATGATATGTACACATCTATATATGTCCTATGTTCTAAATGTTATGAGCATATACTAGAATGAATCATCAGATGATGATTGGACGATCGTGAGGATATTCTTATGATCGTTTGGAAGAACTAAGAATATATTTGTATAGAGGTGACAAACAATTATAAATAGTTCATTGTAAAGTGTTAGATTGATACTAGTTTTGTCACAAGATACAAATTAAGTTTATCTCAATTTAAACTATGGGTGGCACAATGTAATGAAAAGAAGTTTCCATGACGGATTTGGATTAATTCCAAAGTTAAGACATTGTGACAGATACTACAACAAAAGGCTAAGTATATGACTGCTATTGTAGCAGCAAAGGAGGGCATTTGTGTCAAGTAGTTTATTATCAAACTAAGGTGTGGTTTACAACGGGCTAACACTATAAAGATATAGTGTACGACAATAGTATCGACATGTTTTAACCCCAAGTAACTAAAGGTCTCACCAAAAGACCAAATTCATACAATGCCATCTCATTAGAGAATGAGTGATGCGTAAAGACGCAAAGACATGCAAATACAAATGGACCTGAAAGTTTCGAATCTGGAAATTATGTTAACTACTAGCAATCACGTATATGCAACACCAGAAAACCATAGGTGTTCAATACATAAAGGTTTTAAACTAGATTATTGACTCTAGTGCAAGTGGGAAACTGAAGGGAATATGCCTGAGAGGCAATAATAAAGTGGTTATTATCTTATTCCTTGTTTATGATAAATGTTTATTTTGCATGCTATAATTGTATTAATACGAAAACGTTAATACATGTGTGTTTATTAAACAAACATAAAGTTCCTAATTATGCCTCTCTTATAAACTAGCTCATTGATTAAGAAAATGATCAAAAGTTTCCTGATTATGGACATTGGATGTTGTTAATAACAAGGTCACAACATTGTTGGAATGATGTGATGAACATTCATCCGAAGTATATCATTACAATCAAAATTATTGTGTTTATATTGCTATAACATCATACGAAGTAATCCTAGTCCTTAGACCATGAGATCATGCCAATCACTAACACTCGAAGAGTGTCTTGATAACATCAAACATCACACCATAACAGGGTGACTATAAAGGTGGGTTCAGTGCTACGAAGGTGTTATGTAGAGGCTCATGGATCAAGAGTGAAATTTGTCCATCCCGATGACAGATAGATATACTCTGGGCCTCTCGGTGATATCACATTAATTAGCTTGCAAGCAAGTGATGTGATCACTAGAATGTTATATCACGGGAACAAGAAAAGAGTATATGTCGGTAACAAGATCAAAATAGGTATGGAGATACCAATGATCGAATCTCGGACATGTAATATATCGCGAGACAAAGGGATTAAGTTACTCGCATAAAAGGTTCTCACGATCGCAAGAAGTTATCGTTGAATGTGTGGGAGTCAATATGGATCTCCAGGTCCCGCTTCTGATTATTGATCCGAGAGGGGTCTCGATCATGTCTGCATTATTCGCGAATCATAGGGTGACACACTTAAGATACACCGACACCATTTGGAACAAATAGTTTCTAGATAAAAAATTACAAAGCGCAGGAATTTATTTCACTAGACACCGGAATTGTTTCGGGTGAAATTTCTGAAATTATTTCTGCATGTGAAATAGAATACTAGCAATGGGTTTGATGTGAATGTTTGTTAATTAATATAATTGACAAAATTATGAATAAATAAATAAAAGGAGTTTTATTTAAAGAGAGATTAAATTAAATTTGGTGAAAATTTAATGGGATTTTTTAGTGGGATTTTGAGTGGAGAAATGAAGGATCATTTTGTGAGTGGGAGCTCCACCTACATGAATGGAGGAAGGGATGGGTCAGCCACCATGGAGACGGACACACCCGTTGGGGTTCCCTCCTCCTCCTATAAAAGGACCCCCTCTCCCTCTCTCATACTCACACTTCCTCATGAAGGATCTCTCTCCCCCTCTAGTTAATCCCCATTGTCTCGGACTAGCAAGATACATGTTACCGGTGACTTTTCGTTTGGAAAGAGTTGTTGGATGGTGCATGGGCCCGACAATTTGTCATATGCCGAGGGCTCGTCGTCGCGGCCACGGCGTTGCCACGTTTGCGTTGGGTGTCCTCCATCGCGGAAGTTGTTTCCACGGTATCCGCCGCTACTGCGGTTGCTTTCATTGCGACGGTCGGCATAGCCAGCTGCGACCATGTCGGGTCCGTCGCGATCGTCGTAGATGCGCGATCTTCGCTTGCTACGGCGCTTGCGTCGGCGGCCGTAGTCATCTTCCTCCTCCGAATGTGCTCGGTGGACGGAGTCCTCGCCATCTGCCCATCTGTTGGCAATGTCCATGAGGTGGTTGAGTGTCTTGGGCTTGACGCGCCCAAGTTCTTCCTTTAAGTCCTGGCGTTTGACGCCATCTTTGAAGGCGTCGATTGTTCTCTCCTCCGAGATTTGTGCCGCGGAGTTCTTGATGTTGGACCAGCATAGTATGTACGAGCGAATGGATTTGTATGTTCGTTCGGTGCAGCCCGCAGCTCTTCGATCGAGGCTGGCCTCTTGCTGGTACCCTTGAAGTTTCGGATGAAACTGTACGCCAGTTCCTCCCACCTTCGTATAGATCCCGAGGATAGGCTGCTGAGCCAGATCCGGGCTGCACCTCTCAGCTACAGCTGAAGGCATTGTAGGGCAGTGTTTTTGTTGCCGTTGTGCAGCTTGACGGATGACAGGTGGTCGCTGAGCCACGCCTTAGGGTCCTGTGTGCCGTCAAACTTCAGAGTGTCCGAAGGAAGCTTGAAATTCCTCGGCATCCGTGTCTGCCGAACAGATCTGCTGAAGCATCGAGCCCCGCAGAGTTCTCCTTCGTTGTCATCCTCCTCGAATTCGGATGAGCACACGCGCTTGGCGCGTGCTTTGTCGATCTTGCGCTGAGTGAGTTCGCTTCGAGTGTCGTAGTCGCGGCTGTGACGTTGCGAGCTCTTGTGTTGTTGAGGTAGGTCGTGTTCCTCCTCGTCGGATGAGGGTGTGGGACTGTGGTTGAATCTGACCGCAGCCTTCTTTTTCGGCTCCGCAAGAGTTTCCCCGTGGAGCACAGCTCCAACGAGTCCGAGTACAGCTAGTGCGGAATTGTGCATGACCCTTTTTGGGTCCCCCACTGGAGGTGGATGGGACGCAAGGTATGTGGTGGCTGCCATGATCGCAGCTTGCGGCGTCTTCGGGATGACGTTGTCATTGGTGTCCATCTCCATGAAGGACACGTTGAGGGTTCGGGTCACCTCGCGACGTGCAGTGGGGTCCATGTTCTCTACGCGAGAACGATGCTTGGCGTTGTTGCCGTACGAGCTGGAGCCGCCAACGACGGAGAGCGCAGCTCGCCGCACGCTAGACTCCAAGGCCGCTTGCTTGCGTTTGTCGAGTACCTCTTGCATCTTCACCTGCTTTTTGTGCTCTTCGATGAGGAGCAGGTGGTATGCCATCAGTAGGTCCCGTGAGGCACCCACATGAAGGATCTTGTTGCCCGCCACGGCTTCGCATGCTTGGTTCCATCCTTCCTCGCTGAGGTGGATTACTCGATTGGCGTCAGGATCGTCCCTGTTAGGCGGGGGGATGGTTGCCTCCTGTTTTCGCCGTTTCTACCCTGCGGGTTGGGCGGCGGCGCGTGTGCACCCGATTCCGGTGGTTGCTCCACGTCGCTTTAGATGACTGCGGCGCATTGGTAGCGTCCGTAGGTTGGATCGCTGCTGCCGCAGCTTTCGGATCCGGAACCGTAGGTCCCTTCATCCGACGGGGGATCACACGGATCTGATTTGCAGCTGCTACTATCGTATGACTCATCTGCTGATGCTAACGTGCGTAGAATGGGATGCGGGGCCCATGAGGCGGGCCTGATCAATGGCAGAGGCACCCGCTCTGGGAGGCGGAGAGTGTCGGTCTGACCCACCTGGAAGCAAAAGCTCCCGAACAGGATCTCGAGCCCGTCGCCTACGGGCTCAAAGTCCTTCATGGTGGCTGGCGAGTGGGCGGTGAAGTCGAAAGCGCCGAAGAGGAGATGGCTCTCTGTCGCCGAAGAGTTGTAGATCGCTTTGGTCGGGACCGTCACGATCGCACAATCAGCGCCCCCGATTCCCACAGACGGCGCCAATTGACGAGGTTTAATCTCGTCAATGCCCAATGTTATGAGCTTGGGTTTTGGAGAAGATGGGGGTGCTGGAGATCGCGGAACAGTTAATAGACAAGCAACCAGGGGACACAAGATTTACCCAGGTTCAGGCCCCCGGAGGGAAAACCCTACTCCTGTTTGTCTGCTCTTGATTGCGACGGAACCGAAAGTTACAGGGATGCGCAGATGCAATCTGGCATGGAGGTGTGTATGCGGTGGTATGGGAGATATCCTCCTTGTCGTGCCCTCCTAGCCTTTATATAGAGGTAGGAAGGTCCCGGGCATAGATCGAGTCGGTTACAGGTTTTGGGTTTGTCCCTTTGAGTATTCTATTTGTTCTAGTCTTGCTCTCCAAGGATCCGAAGATGTCATGGGCTTGGGCCACCCGAAAATCTTCATGGGCCGCGTATATTCTCGTGGGCCTTCCTTGGGCTGGACCAAGTATTCTAATGTCGTGTAGCCGTAGGGTATAACCATGTCAGCTTCCACTGCATCGATGGATCAAGGAGGCGGAGGTTGTTCGGTGGCTTGAACGTGTGTATGAGAGCACGGATGCACTGCTGTTTTGCGGCGCTGGACTTCTTCTCGATCTTGAGATCGGCAAGCGTTCGTCGACATCATCCACGAGTACAACCTCGTTAAACTTTATCGGTCTATAAGGGTATGTTCTCTATGAATGTATATCCACCCGTTGCTTGTATCTAGTAGATAGATCTTGATACTTAGTTATTCCCATTGTAGGATTTTTTTGTTTTCTATGTTGCGAATCCAACAAGGAACATGGCTTCATGATTTTTATATGAGAGAAGCTAAGAGCAAATTTCATTGAGGGATGTAGTAGGCACCACATTAATGGCAGTAACAAAGGAGTTGTACCTGCCATTAAGACCATTATTATGTAATCCTTGAGCTCATCATCATCAACCATCTTGTTGGCAGCAGCAAGTTCTGAGGCAAACCCTTTCATCTTGGTGATGTACTGTTGTGCCATCATATCAACCTTTTTTGTATTAGTGAGAGCACCACGGAGAGTAGAAACTCGAGACTTCTAGTGGGTGGAGTACATGGCATGCAGTGCACTCCAGACCTGAGCAGCATGTTGAAGACCGAACACATGGGGCGACACATCCTCAGACAGGGAATTGACAAGAAAGCTCACCACTTGTTGATCCTTGGTAGCCCAAGTGTCATAGGCCAGATTGGGAATCGACACCGACTTCTTGTTCGCATCTTCAGCTTCGAGCATCTCAGGCGGAGCACGGTCGGTCCCCTCAAGGAGGCCCATGACACATGCGCTGCAAAGTGTGGGCAGGACTAGGGCCTGCCAGTATAGGAAGTTATCCCAAGTGAGCTTGAGGGCCGGGGGCGCGCCGATAGAAGCAGACCCAATGGATCAGGAGGACGTCATGATGCAGGCTTGAGAGAAGGTCCTAGAGCTAGCAGCGATCGGGAGATCGAGGCGGAACGTAGGCAAAGTCCTAGAGGAAGGAGCGATCGAGGAGATCGCGGCATGGTATACTGAAGATGTGGATCGGAAGCAACCGATCTAGTCCTAGGAGAAAGAACTCAACGTGGGAATTGAGGGATATCGTGTGGAGGAATCGATGCGGGATCCTGGCGGCAGCAGCACGGACGCGACGGCGTAGCTAGACGGGAAGAGGTGTCGGCTTATCTGATACCATGTGGAAATCATGAATAGAACGAATTGACCTATTTCGAGGGCCGGTTACATGTTATATAGGTGAGGAATAGCCCCTCACGTGGCAATACAATATCGATACGTATACGATTGGTTTACTACACCATATCATATACTACTGATATTACATATCTAATAGCATGGAGGTTACACTAGTTATCCACGACCCTCTCTCCCCGTGGGATCCATCGTCTTTGGAATTCCCGGACCCGAGCGCCGCCCGACTTCATTGTCGCGCCCTACGGATAGGAAGGCAGTGCTCACTGCTGGGGCTGATGAACATTTGCAACCCCATGTGGTTGGCTCCATTTGGCCTCGAACCAGGGTTTAGGCCCTATCACTGGTCTACGCGCTGACCTAGTCGCCCTCTTTCTTTTGCGGCTTTTGGGGGTGTTCTTCAAGAGCCATATGTATGACAACAACCCCCGGTCTAGCTCCTCTTGCCTGAGTGACGACTATCTTCAACACCGCCATTAGTTGGTCGAGAGTTCTTGGCTCCGGATGCTTATAAGCGCCACGCAGTTCTGGTTCCATACCCCGTTAATGAAGGACCTTACGATCTCTCTACACAGTAGGCCTCATGCATATTCGTACAGTCCGATCGCTGATTTAAGATTCGTGTTGGCATGTAAGGTCAAGTTTCATCTTGTTTTGAAAAAGTTTGTCCAATTAACATGCCATGAAATATAATGAAACCAATGTTCAAAAAAATATATAATGGTACCATGCCGGAAAGAGTTTTTGGCACATGGGCAACAGTGCTCTCTTCACTTTAGATTTTTGTTTTTAAAAAAACCTTAGACTTATATGTCTCCAAACATTAGGTGTTAAATATATTTTTTCAAAATATAAAAGTGAACTGAGCACACTAATACTCATATACATATCACAAGATTCCTTCTAGGTACCATGCACATTAAAAGGGTGTTTGTTTGAGTTTTTGGTGACTTTTCAGTGAAAAAAAACCAAAAAAAACAAACGAAACGGTATAGTTGTGCGATAGGCTTCGGCCAAAATAGTTGACGAAATAGGCGATCCTAGCACGTCCAGAGGTGCTTCTCGCGGCTTCCTGGGGCTGCGAGCGAAGAATTTTTGGCTTTGAACATTTGCTTTGAGGAAATTATGAGAAAATTACCATCCTGAGCCTTGCCCCGTATCACCACCGCATCGACGAACGGACCTCCTCGCAGTCCTCGACCGACTCCCGCCTCCCCAGATCGATGGCCCCCCGACCTCGTCCCCATCCCAAGTCAGTTCCAAGCTCCAGCTTCTCTGTGGATCCGGTCATCTGGGCTTGGGGATGGCCAGGGAGCAAGCGGCGGACGGCCATGGCGACTGGGCGTCAGGGTGAAAGCGCGGGCAGGCGGCAGAGGTGGGTGTGGGAGGTGCGGGAGCAGCGGCGGGGTCAGGGCAACATCGCTCGGGTGGAGAACACGAGAGAAATAGAGAGATACGTGAGGAAGAGGAGAGGATAAAGGAGAGAGAAGACCATGGGGCTCGGCTGGGTTTTTCTTTTATTTTTCCTTTTTCCTTTTTATTTCTTTCTTTTTTTAACTGAAAATTTTAATTATAGAGAGAGAGGCCGTGTGGCTCAGCTGGTTTTCTCATTTGTTTGGTTTTGTATCGAGGATTAATGCGAAGTATGTAAGGACAATTAATTAGCAAATATACATGTTCATAAAACTCTGAGGATACTTTAAACAATTACTCAACATACACCAGCCAGACAGTCAATCAAATTGCAAACAGTCAAAATCAGAAAAAAGAAAAGCTTTTACTACACGCCAGCACAGACAGACGGAGCCAGTCAGCCACAGGCGCCTAAATAGTGCACGGTAGAGTTTCCCCGCTACCCAAGCAGCAGCTACCACGAAGCATCACCACACTGGAACTCCTCTACCACTGCCCTATATTTTATAGTTATCCAATATAGATTTCGCAATCAACTCCCAATATTATAATATCACTCGCGTATCCTTGATTATTAAGGGTTCGGGGTCCAAACTCCTTCACCCGCAAGGTGAACACAACTACAATATAAGTAGCACACGGCAACATCAAGCATTTCCACGCCGCAAGTACCACTGCCATCTCCCAGAAGATTCCCAAAGCATCTATATTTTCGCAAATCCAGCCACATCCCACACGGAACAAGATGAAGCAGACCGTCGTCCTGTACCCCGGCGCCGGCGTCAGTCACGTCGGCCCCATGAGGGAGCTCGCCAACGTCTTCCTCAAGCACGGCTACGATGTCACCATGGTGATGGTCGAGCCGCCCTTCAAGTCGTCCGACGCTGGCGTCACCGCCATCCAGCGCATTGCCGCCTCCAACCCGTCCATCTCTTTCCACGTCCTCCCGCCACTCCCTGCCCCCGACTTCGCCGCCTCCGGCAAGCACCCATTCCTGCTCATGATCCAGCTCTTCCTCGACTACAACGAGCTGCTCGAAGCCTTCCTCCGCTCCTTCCCCCGGGAACGCTTGCACTCCGTCGTCCTCGACATGTTCTGCATCCACGCTCTCGACGTCTGCGTGAAGCTCGGCGTCCCGGTCTACACGTTCCTCGCCTCGGGCGCCTCCTGCCTGTCCGTCCTGACCCAGTTTCCGGCGCTGATTGCCAGCAGGCAGACGGGCTTGAAGGAAATCGGGGACACGCCGCTCGATTTCCTCGGCGTTCCGCCGATGCCGGCGTCTCATCTCATCAAGGAGATGCTGGAGCACCCCGAGGAGGAGCTGTGCAAGGAAATCACAAACATCTGGAAGCGCAACACCGAGACGATGGGCGTTCTGGTGAACACGTTCGAGTCGTTGGAGAGCCGCGCTGTGCAGTCGCTCAGGGACCCGCTCTGCGTCCCCGGCCGGACCCTGCCTCCGATCTACTGCGTCGGGCCGTTGGTCGGCGAGGGCGCCAAGGACGGCGAGGGCGCGGAGAGGAACGAGTGCCTCGCGTGGCTCGATTCGCAGCCGGACCGCAGCGTCGTGTTCCTCTGCTTCGGAAGCAAGGGCACGGTCTCCGCGGAGCAGCTCAAGGAGATAGCCGTTGGCCTGGAGAGGTCCGGTCAGCGGTTCCTATGGGCCGTGCGCACGCCGGCCGGAAGCGACGACGCGAGGAAATACTTGGAGGTGCGCCCGGAACCGGACCTCGACGCGCTCATGCCAGAAGGTTTCCTAGAGCGGACCAAGGACAGGGGCCTCGTCGTCAAGTCGTGGGCTCCGCAGGTGGGCGTGCTCCGCCACCGCGCGACCGGCGCGTTCGTGACGCACTGCGGGTGGAACTCGGTGCTTGAGGCCGTCTCGGCAGGCATCCCGATGCTGTGCTGGCCGCTGGATGCCGAGCAGAAGATGAACAAGGTGTTCATGACGGAGGAGATGGGCGTCGCGGTGGAGCTGGATGGGTACAGGACGGGTTTTGTGAAGGCGGACGAGGTGGAGGCCAAGGTGAGGCTGGTGATAGAGGGCGAGGAAGGGAGGCAGCTAAGGGCGCGGGTGGCTGCTCGCAAAGAAGAGGCGGAGGCGGCGCTGGAGGAAGGGGGCGCGTCACGGGCGGCGTTCGTCCAGTTCCTGTTGGATGTGGAGAATATCGGAGAGCAGGTAGGCGAGTGACGTATCTTGCAAGTGCCGTGTACGAGTATCTCGCTAGGCCAAGATGCACTCATGTTGTACTACGTTTTGGCTGCCTGATCAATAATTGTGCTGGTATGCCTATGTGAAATGCATGGTGGCTCGCGCAATACATGTCTTAAATTGCTTTTGGATTAACCCTATGTATGCATAAAGAGAAAAGTTCAAAACAAACTTTGAACTTGTAGATCTCAGCGAAATCACACCCTGAACTCACAATCTCTGTAATCGGCACACTAATCTTACAAATTAATCGAACCCTGGGTTTGAATCCAAACAGGGATTGCCAACGTGGCTAGGATTGGAGTGTGAGAAGGAGCACCTAGCGCTAATTTAGCCCGGCCCGCCGTGACGGCCCACTTATTTCATTTGCGGTGGTGTCTCCTGGTCTTCTCCGCTTCTCCTCTGCTCCTGTGACGGCAATGGCGGTAGGCGGGTGATCGGTCGGAGACGGCAAGCATCGCGACATCCCGACAAACGGCGACGACGCAGGTACTGATCCTCATCTTCCTCTCCTTGGGTGGCCGAAGTTTGTCCTATCTCCTAGTCATTAGGGTTAGGGGTTTGGCGGGAATAATTGGGGCTTTTTGGTGGTGGTAAAGATACGATTTTTGCTCGATTTGGAAGGTTTTTCCATTGATACCATGCGGAGTAGCAGAGCATAGTGATTTATTTGATTTTTATTTCAGTTCAATCATGGATTCAATGGAGATTTTGAATGTTTGATTTCATATGGGAGGCGAGTTCATCCGCTTGGGTCGGACTATGGAATATGTGGGTGAAGATGAGGAGATTTCAGAAATTGAAAGGGACAAGTTGTCATTGCAGGAGGTGATAGGGCACCTGAAAGATCATATGAATTTCAAGCATTCGATGAAGCTTTACTTTCTGATTACTGGGAAAGGACTAGATGATGGACTGATGTTTCTCAGCTCTGACAGTGCCTGTGTGCAGATGGCAGAGTATTGTGATGTGGGAGGGGTAGCAGACATTTATGTTGAGTACCATGGGAGGAGGATAGTGAGCACATTTATGTTGAGAAGGGTGGTGGTGGTGAAGGCCGCGGGCGTAGAGGCGTCGTCATCCGGGAGCCCCCTCCCCTACGCGTCGTGAATCCGAGGCCAGAGTGGAAGGTACCCCTGGAATATGCTATGGCTAGGCTAAGGATTCAGTTGCGTGCGCCTAGGAACGACGGACAAAGACGAAGACGACCCTGAAGATGTGTACTATAGGTCTAGATATGAGCATGACTAAAGGGGGCCTTTAGTACCGGTTTTTTAATATTAATAAATGTTTTGAGTGTTAGTCCTGGTTTGCGGCTGGAGCGAGACTATAGGGGGGAATTTAATCTCGATTCCTTAGTCCCAGTTAGGAAATAGGGACGGATGGACCGTTTCCTACTATGACTTTCCCGAACTTCATGCCCGCCGTTTTGACCATAGTTTGAAACGGGGGAAATTTGAAACGGGCATAAGAAATTTAAAAACGGTCTGAACAATGTAAATCCTTTGTGCAGTGTCATATTATGTGACGTAGTTGCAAGGAAAAATACCAAACTTGGTATATTGATTATGTCTCAAAAAAACCTTCACAAAATAACCTATCATGTTCGAGGTTTCATGGCTTTCGGTCCAAATGACCAATGTTATGTGCATAATCATGACATAGTTTGTGATACTGTACCTATATTGTGTATACATGTGCATCTTGGGATGGCGAACAATGTTGCAGGAGGAAGTTTTCCTTTTCGTCACACGGAAAAGCCATTTTACATTTTCCGAGCGCCAAAAATGGGGCATTTTGTGAAGCAACCACCAAAATGCCGTTTCAAAATGCTACCACCATATTTTTCAAAAATACTAGACCACCTTACATATAAGGTATCCCAACCGGGAGATCTCAAACCTTTCCGTTCTTCCCAGACAAAAAAGACAAATGTCTATCAAATCGGTAGGAAGTGGGTCCGGTTTGAACTATAGGTACATTATCTAACGCTCATGTTTTTTTGAAAAAATCATTTTTTGACTCAAAATGTGATGTTTCTTTAGAGATCCAATGCAATTTTTAACGAGGCCCATCCCCTATATTCATGCCCGCCGTTTTGACCATAGTTTGAAACGGGAAAATTTTGAACGGGCCCAAGAAATTCAAAAACGGTCCAAACAATGTAAATTCTTCGTGTGATGTCATATTATGTGACATAGTTGTAAGAAAAAATACCAAACTTTGTATATTGATTATGTCTCTAAAAAATCTTAACAAAATGACCTATCATGTTTGAGGTTTCATGGCTTTCGGTCATATTGACCATAGTTTGAAACGGGATGGTGAACAATGTTACATAAAAGGTTTAATACATTATTACACATCACCAACATCTCTATCTAGTGTTGTGGTTTTCTTCTGCACTGTAGCCATTGAGAATGTTCATCATTTAACAGGATGCTTCGGTTAGTTTTCACTTTAAAGGGCAGGATTTCATGAAACTTATTATAAACTTTTGACAGTTCTGTCTTGTCATCTACTCCCACGATGTTTCTTTTCCCTAAAATAACTATGTGGTGCTTTGGCTCATCGGACGATGTATTATTTTGTTGAGTTCTTTTTCTCGGTTTGGTAGACATGTCCTTCACATAGAAACCTGAGCCACATCGTTTGCTAGGAAGAATGGTTTGTCCATGTACGCAAGATTTTTGAGATCCAATGTTGTCATGCCATACTTTTACTCTACATGTACCCTGCCTCCTTTCTGCTTGACCAATTTTCACCGAAACAAAGGGACCTTAAAAGTAGGTCCATAGTCAGGTTCTCATATCTCCTCTATGTACCTATAATATGTGTCCTTCTGCCCATTATCATCCGTTGCATCAAAGCGGACACCACTGTTTGGTTGGTGCTCTTTCTATCTTGGGTGATCGTGTAAAATGTATTCCCATTTATCTCGTACCCTTGGAAAGTACATATAGTCGAAGATGGTAACCTGTCCAACAATTACAACTGATCTCCAACAGTGGTGTTACTCATGAGATGTGTCTGCAACCAACTATCGAAAGTAGTCTCGTGTTCTACTTTAATCTAGGAGTCAAGCTTCCCAGAGTTTTCGGAGCATAGAATATTCTTGTGTTTCTCGATATACGGAGCCATCACGGTGGAATTGTGTAGAACTATGTAGTGTGCTTGACTGAAAGAATGCCCGTCCCTACATACCGTTGCTTTCCTTCCTAGTGTGCCTTTTCCAATCAGCCTCCCCTCATATCGAGATTCAGGAACACCAATCGGCTTAAGATCAGGAAGAAAGTCAACACAAAACTCAGTGACCTCCTCTGTTCCATAGCCCTTGGATATGCTTCCTTCTGGCCTAGCACGGTTATGAACATATTTCTTTAAGACTCCCATGAACCTCTCGAAGGGGAACATATTGTTTAGAAACACAGGACCGAGAATTCTAATCTCTTTGACTAGGTGAACTAGGAGGTTGAAAGGATCGTATGGGCACCTAGAAGGGGGGGGTGAATAGGTGCTACTTCAAATTTTCTTATTTTTCAAATTAGGGTTTGACAAGAAAGGTAAATTCTCTAGATTATGGAACTAAGGTGAATTTACCTATATGTCAAACAAGCAACAACTAGCACAACACTAAGCAAGAACAAGTAAGTAAGGTGCGGTAAAGGATAGAAGTAACCAAAGTGGTGGACGCGGAGACACAAGGATTTGTTTCTCGTAGTTCCTTCCTTTTGAGGGGAAGTACGTCTACGTTTGGAGAGGGGGTGGTTTCAAACCACCAATGCCACGAGAGGCCTCCCTTGTTCTCTGATGAACCTCACCCCAAGGGGTTCGATTCACCTTCCACTATATCAGCAACCTTAGAGGTGGAAGCCGGCACCTTTACAACGAGTTCGGGGCACACATCCACAACTTAATTGGAGGCTCCCAAATACAAGCAAGCTGCCAAAACAATCAAAGACAAGCTTGTAAGAACCAAATCAAAGATAGGTTTCCAAAGAAACACTAAAGCATGGGGGCCCTCAAGTGAATGAGGGGGAAATGAAGATCTCTCTTGGTGAAGCTGTAGATCAAGGCCTCCTCCTTCGATTCTCCAAAGATCAATGACTTTGGATGGTTGGATGAAGAGATCTTGTTGTTTTGGTGGCTCTAATGGAGGTTGTGTTCTTGAGTGGGTCGAGCAGCTGGAGGAAGGGGATAAGGGTCCCTATTTATAAGCAGCCCCCCTCCACGGACCGTTTTTTGACTGTTGGAGAAAAGTCAGACCGGAAACTACGGACCAGCCTTCGGACCAGTATGCAGTATGTCCTAGCCCTTCTGTGAGCCAAGTGGGCCGGAGACTCCGGTCTAGCAGCACCGGAGACTCCGGTCTGAGGCCTACACCGGAGATTCCGGTGAAGCCTCTGGACCTTGCTTCACACCCCCTTACAGACTGTCCCAGCTAGGATCCTGATGCCTCCACCCAGGACTCCTGTGGAAACTCCGGTCCACACCGGAGACTCCGGTCTAGAATTTCCAAAACCATGTCAAACTCGCAGGAATCTTTTCATAGTGTGAGGGATCTTTTCACTTAGCATTATAACAACTTGTGGACAATAACAAACTGTAAAATGATCTACTTGTTGTTAACGAACACCAAAAGTGATTATGACAGTAAATGTCCTTTCAATCTCCCCCTTTTTGGTGTTCGATGACAACAAGTGATTTTTCATGGAATAATTTGTATGAAGCTCCCCCTGACTATGTGCATTAAGGTAAACAAGTAATTGGTGCACATAATTCTCACAGATAAAGCACATAATTCTCACATGAGTTACAATAATAGGTGCACAAGCACATAGTCACACACATAAGTGGCAAATAACACATATAAGTTCAAATATAGCAAATAAAGGCAAATGACAGCGAATCCAAAGCCCAGGCCCATACAAATCCAAATTGATGACAATGTCTTCTCTCCCTTTGGCATCGAAACGCCAAAAAGGGAAAAGACCTAAGCCAACGCCCCAACAACTCAGTAGTCCTCGTCATCCTCATCCTCATCCTGCTCCTCACCACCCTCATCATAGTCATCATCATCATCATCATTAGGGACTACATGCCCTTTGCCGTGAGGGCGAGAAGAGGAGGTACCCTGGTACCCGTATCTAGAGGTGACATCTGAAAACATCTTCCAGTCCACCAGGCTGTCCTGCTGGGCATTCCATGCCCCAAAGGAAAGAGTGTGATCTGACTCAGTGGACTACTGAGCACCATGCTCATCATTGTACTCACCCTCTCCTTCCTCATCAACAGGAGTGGATACACCATGGAAAGTCTCAAAGATGAAAGTAGCAAAGTCATGGAAAGTAGCTGAGCAGCGGGTGGTGCCAGTCATCCAAGTCATGGTCTTGTCTTGGTCAGATCCATACACTACAGTGGCATAGAACTGCTGCACAAGTGTGACTTTGTAGTCTTCACGGAGCTCCATCAAGTTGAACTGCCCCAACTTCTCACGGATCCACAGTGCATCATGGAAATAGGGGCTGAGCCTCATCTTCTCAACACTCATGAACTTCTGAGGACACACTGGTGATTTTGTGAGCACACCATGCACATCCTTCATGAACATAGCCTGCTCCTTCCTCGAGTAACGAGGATCATCGCTGGTACGAGGCAGGTCATAGAAGTCAGTCTTCCTCAGCTCATGGAACTCCTCCTTTGACATGCGGGCCAAAGACTGAAGATTGTCATATTTGGCCTTCTTGGCGCGGTTCTCTTGCTCAGTCCTTTCCTGCTCCCTTCTCATATAAGCTGCATCATGGGCATGTTGTTTCTGGTTGGAAGGTGGCACGATAAACTGACCCTGGGATTCATCATGCGAGGATTGCCCCTTTTTGACTTGGCCTTGGTGCGAGGACGACGAGAACCATCACCTGTGATCAACAGTGAGGGAGATAGCATGGAGATAAGTATATATGTCCCAAACATGCGAGGACCCCACACCGGAGTCTATGCAGCTCAGACCGGAGTCTCCGGCTCAGACCGGAGTCTCTGGTCCTGTGGACTGATACGCCCAAATTTGCATCACCATTCTATATCATAATTTACCTCTATTCATTGATATTTGTCTTATTATGAGGTATTACTTATGGCTTTTTCATCTGTTTATGCATGTTGGATGATTCTTGGAGGATGGACTGCTGGAGTCTGGATTCTGATGGAAAAGAAGGCGTATCGGTGAAATTTCGCAAAGATCAGAAAAATACCAGAAAAATATGGAAACATATTATTTCTCCAGAAGAATGATGGAGACAGAATGAGGGACAAAGAAGGGCCTTAGGGGGCCCACACCCCCTAGGCGCGGGCCCACCCGACCCCGCGCCTAGGGCAGGTGTGGCCCACCTGCCCGACCTCTGACTCCGCCCCTTCGCCTATATCTTCCCTACGGAACCCTAAGCCTCGGGGAGCAACCACTGATAGATTTCTGTCGCCTCAGGGGGCGGAAAACATCAAGAGAGAAAGATCTCTCCGGCAGTTAGATTTCTGCCGGGGGAATTCCTTCTCGGAGAGGGGAGACCGTCGCCATCAACACCGTCATCAAGCTAGGCTTCATCGATATCATCATCATCATCATCCACACCGTCATATCCACCAGCACCATCATCACCACTCCGTCCCGCTGTAACAATTGAGCTGGCTATTGCTTTAGTTCATTAGGGGAAACTTTCCCGGTGTTGATTACTATTGTAGTTGATGCTTGTGAGTGGAACCATTGGATTATTGTTGATGTGCAGATTGTGATCCATTACCATATCATATTTGATCTTGATCCATATGATATCTTGTGAGTAGTTCTTTTAGTTCTCGAGGACATGGGAGAAGTCATGTTGTTAGTAGTGAATCTGCGATGAGTTCTTATTCAATGGTTTAGTATTTAAGTTGTGGTGCTATTCTTCTAGTGGTGTCATGTGAACATCGACTACATGAAACTTCACCATTTATGGGCCTAGGGGGATGCATTGTGTATTTGTCTACTAATTGTGGGGTTGCCGGAGTGACAGAAACCTGAACCCCCATTAAGGACACCTTTGCACAAGGGAGCATAGGATCTCAGAGTTTAAGGCTGTGGTTAGATTTATAGCTTAATTACTTTCATGTAGTTACGGATGTTTGCAGGGGGTTTAATCACAAGTATGTATTAGTCCAAGTACGGTTGGTACATTAGCACAGGTTGACCCACACAACACTTAAAACACCAGAGAAGAGTACTCAGCTATTTGAAGCGAAAGCACTTGACAGAATTCCCATGTGTCCTCGAGAACGTTTGGTCCTTATAAGTATTTCCACTGGCTTGTCCTTTGCTAAGAAAGGATTGGGCCACTTGCTCCATTTGTTCGTTACCTTTTTTACTTGCTCTTTGTTTTGTTGCCTTGTCAGAAAACCACTAAAAATTTGTTTGCTAAGTATTCACAGGGATTTCCTGCTCTATACCACTGTTCAGCACCTTCTGCTCCTCGTTGGGATCGACGATCCTATTTATCAAAAGTACTACGATACACCCCCTATACTTGTGGGTCATCGAGACCATTTTCTGGCGATGTTGCCAGGGAGTTAAGCGCTATTGAAGAGTGGAACTGGTAAGGGAAACTTTTACTGTGAGTATTGCTTTTGTTACTGCTTGTTACTTTGTTTCCAACATGGCTAACCCACTTGGTTTCCTGTTTGGGAAAACTACTACCACTGCTAGGGGTAGTAGATGAACCACCTCCTGTTGAGATAGATCCTTTTAAGGTACCTACAAGTATTATTAACGTGTTATGGATATTATTATTTTGGGGATGGAACTGTCCACCCTGGTGATCACTTGCTTTTTATCCATGAATTATGCGGGTTGTTTAAGTGTGCAGGTATCACAACTGAACAGGTGAATAAGAAGTTACTCTCCATATCCTTGAATGGGAGAGCTGAAGAATGGTATAAGGTGCTGAAGAATGGACAATCCATGGGATGGGAGGAGATGGCATCTCTCTTTTACTCTAAATTTTATCCTCCTAGTGAGATTCATACGGATAGAAATCTTATATATAACTTTTGGCCTCTTGATGGAGAGAGTACAACTCAAGCTTGGGGGAGACTGGAGTTACTAATGCTTAAGTGTCGTATTCTTGAACTCCCAAACAATATTATTCTCAATAAATTTTATGCTAGGATTCCTCTTCATGATAAAGATTTACTAGATGCTTCTTATGTTGGATCATTCACAAGTATGAAGGAAGAAGCTAAATGGGACCTTCTAGACCGTATTCAAGAGAACACTGAAGCTTGGGAGAATGACAAAGGAAGAAAGTCAGGTATAAACTATGATTATGAATGCATTAAATATTTTATGGGAACTGATGACTTTCATGATATTAGCAATGAGTTTGGTCTTGATTTCCAAAGTATTGCCAACTGTTTTAAGGCCTTTGCCTCTTACATAGAAATTCCCAAGAAGAAGTGGAATAAGTACCATGCTCCTTATAAAGATGTTGTTAGTCATGTTCCAGTTAGAAGTACTCAAGTTTGTACTACTAATCATATTGTGCATGAACCCCATGTTGAGAAATTACCTTCCCCAGCTAAGGTAAAGGAGTATTCTATGATTATTACTGAAAATAATAAAGGTACAATGAAAACCGTGGAGCCTGGTAAGCCATTGAATGATGAACCTGTGGCTATTGTGAAAGACACTGTCACTAGAAATAGAGAATATGAGCACATTGTCTTCTCTGAAGACGCTTCTAATATTATTTATCATCCTAGTAAGGTTAGAAAAGCTACTGTTCCTATGCTTTCTGTTAAAATTGGTGATAATTTCTACTATGGTTTATGTGATATTGGTGCTAGTTCTAGTGCTATTCCTTATGAGCTTTACATGGAAATTATGCATGAGATTGGTCCCTGTGAGCTTGAGGACATTGATGTGGTTATTCACCTTGCTAACAAGGAGACCATTTGCCCCATTGGCATTGTAAGAGATGTGGAGGTTCTCTGTGGTAAGATTAAGTATCCTGCTGATTTTCTAGTGCTTAATTCAGCCGCTAGCAAAACTTGTCCTATCATTTTTGGTAGACCTTTCTTGAATACTTGTGGAGCTATTATTGATTGTAAGAAGGAAAAAGTTTTAACTAAGTTTGATGGATATTCTTATGAGTTTAACTTTTCCAAATTTACTAAAGCTCCTTGTGAAAATAGCTTGCCTAATAAAGATTTCAGGATGGAACAAGTTGCTTCTGTTGATCCAGTCTATGACCTTGGACCTCTTTTTGATGACTGTAAGTATGCTTATTTTGATGATAAAGTTGTTTCTAGTGACAGCTATATTGATAACTTTATTCAAAGTGCTACTGCAAGTTATTATGAGAGAGGGAAACACGGTTTATGCATCTCAATGATGTTAAGTTTCTCCATTTTATGTTGAAAGCTTTAAAGTTGCATCTGTTTTGTCTTCCTATGCTTGTGGCCTTTTGTTTTAACAATTCATTTTCTCATGATACCCCCATGCATAGGAAGTGGGTTAGACTCAAGTGTGTTGGTTATTTGCTTCTTGATGCTCTTTTTCACTCCAGATATATATATCCTATGTGATCATCTTTGGAAGTTTCAAGCCTAACTTAAAGGCATTAAAGAAAAGTACTTGTTGGGAGATAACCCAAGAGTTTTGTCGAGTCTTGGAAGCTATTACCTCTGTAATAACCGCTCCTTATCCTTTTTGTTTTGGTTTTTGTGTCAAGTTCAACTACTTTTGTGAAGTAGAGGAGTTGTGAAAAGTGGGTGTCCTGGGACAGATTTTTGTGCTGCATTGTAAAAATTCGCGAGGAAGCTCAGTACTTCGGATGGAGCTGCATTTTTCTGTGCTTGTTCTCCAAGTTGTTACCCAACTTTCATCAGTTCTGCACTTTTTTATTTGAGCAACATAAGATCTTCGAAAAATTCAATCTTTACCTGCTGGTCTATTTTGACAGATTTCTGCCATCATTTGCATTTGCCTCTTACAGAAGCTTTTGTTTTGGTGGGTTTTTAGTTGAATTGTTTACCAAAGGTTTATTGTTTTTGCTTGCACTAATGTTGTCCCTAAGTTTGTGCAAAAGTTTTGTATGAAGGAAATTCTCAGGAGAAAGAGAAAAGGAATCTGCAGAGTTCGTCTTTGAATAGGTAAAAGTGGTGAAAACAGAAGGTTCATGAAACCCCAACCTTTTTATATTTTTGATGTCTTTAATACATAAGGGAAGTTACGAGACGAAACTGAAGAGGAAATGGAGCCCGGGGTGGACAAACCCACCCCAGGCGCGGGCCTAGCCTGGCCGCGCCTGAGGGGGGGTGTTCCCCCCTCGAACTTCATCTCCTCCTCGTTTCCGTGTCAAAACCTTCCTTATGCGTTGAAACTTCGTAATATATAACCCCCGGATCCCTCGAGGTTCGTGCATCGTGTTCTCGTCGTGTTTTCGTTTCATTCTGTTTCTGTCAGGAAATCTTCTCAAGTTTAGAGCGCCATGGCCTTCGCCGACGACAAAGGGAAGAAGCCCAAAGAAGAAGAACCTCAAGTTCTAAAGGAGGAGGAGATTCCGTTAGTTTATGAAGGAGACATGGAGGAGGACAAGAAACCGGACACCCGCACTACCGTCGCAAGCATTGGTTTGGTGGCACAACCTACCTAGCTTAGAAGGACAGCATAGATGTCTACATGAGGGAGAACTCCGCGTCATATCCTCGCTCCGTGCACACTTCCTCCTAGTACCCCTTGTTCTAACCGTGCAGGGAAGAAACGCTCTAATTTGGAAGAATGGAGAAAGAATAACAAGGACTGGGATCCTCGGTCCGAGTTGATCATGGTCTGGATTGAGCATAATTTGGAGTTAATTCGTACTCTGACCTTCGATATGGAGGATTTTAAGAAACTTGTTGAGGAGCTTATCAAGAGAACACCACCACCACCAAAGGAGTAAATCGTTATCAGGTTTGGCATCCCCTTGGCTTGTTCCAAGCTTGGGGGAGTGTCACGGTATCACCACCATTATCTTTTATCTTTTACCTTTTTAGTGGATTCATATTTGTGGTAGAGGGGTTTTCTTATAGTCTGGTTTGCATGTGGAAGTATCTCTCCTTTAGTTGATTATCTATGTATCCCTTGGTGTGAGTTCCTTTATTGGAATATTAATGAGAAGTCTCATATTTTACTTTCTACACTTCTTATTTTTAGTTTGCAATCTCTATTATATGATGGATCTTGTTGTTCAGTATTGGCACCACTTTGGAAGCATCAAGTGGATCTAAATTGGTTTTGGCAAACCGAGTTCTGGTTAGTGGCATTAGTTTGAAAGAAAAAGAAAGAAAGAAAAAGCTTACAGGTATTTGGTATCATTTGTTTTATTTCTTGTTGGCTCATAAGCTTAGTATTCTTTATTTAAGATTATTTTGTGTCTTCAAGGAAGATTGCATGTTTGGCTTTATTACTTGTATGTTTTCTTGTTTCTTTCAACTCTCTTGCTTGCTACCCAGCCTTGCTAGCCAAAAACCTGTTTTGCGAAGGCATACTTCTCATGTTTCCAAAATCCTTTAAACCCAAAACTTTTGCCACTTGTGTCCACCATATCTACCTTGTAGCTTTTGCTATTCCTAGCAAATTCTCAAGCTTCATCTACCTTTCGAATTAAAAAGTATTTTGTTATGTGAAAACTAGTTAGTAAAGCTCTCATGAATTTGATGGCACACTTTATTTACTTGCCTCTAATAGACTTGAACCATTGTGAACATCGAAGTTGTATATGCTTGCATCTATACGTTGGGATTAGCAGAACCGTGTTGTCACGGGGAACGTGTTTAACATTGCACGTGTACTCTGTACATAATTGATATCATGCTCTTTTGTCTATGGATGTTAACAGTGTGACATAAAGAGGGAACTTGTAAGTCCATGGAGTTTGTATTCTATGTTAGAGAAACGCCTGGGCCGCTAGCCTAAGCCATGCTTAATCATGGTGGAAACTTGCAGCATCACCATAGTGAGTCATCTATGAAGCATCCTCAATAAAAATCTATACACATAGTAAATAAAAAGATCGCTGAGATGCGCATTGTCTGCTTGCCTTGTCATTTTGGTTATGGGAAAGCTCCTGTACCATGTAAAAGGGGTACCCTGTTGGCAGTTCTCAATGATATGCAAATACTTACAATGATAAGAACTCACCTGGGCCCAAAGTTGAGTATGCACGAGGAGTGGCCCTCATATTCAAGGGACATGAGATTGCCAACTTATATTTCGTCAAGCATATACTCCATCTTTGTTCACTTTAACCTTAATCATCTCAAGATGCTTATGATAGGGGCAATGAGGGCTCAAAGCTAGTAAGTACCATAATCTTTTGGAAGCTCTTTATGACTTGTAATCCCTGCTACCCTCTAAGAAGGGACCTTTCTCCTAGTTACCAGTTTCAGTCAATAAACCTACTTCCTCTGTATCTCCAGCAAGCATTTGAGTTGTTGTGTTTCAAGCATTCATATGGTGATTTATTCAATCATGTTCTTTATCTTCCTTGTTTGCAAAAAACTCTTATCTATTGATTATTACTTTGAAAGCTTTCACTTATGAAAAACCTTTTTGAGCAAAGAGTGCTCCTGTTTTGAAACTTCTACAAAAAGCTTTTTTGTGAAACTGTTTGCCAGGTTTCTCTAACCAAGAACAAGGTTGCCAATTCCAATTATGATTTATCTTTATGCATATCTATTGTGACTGCTGTACTTGGTTGCAAGCTAAGTTATATAATGGTGAGTTGCTTTCTTCTATGAGTTGTGCAATGTTAAGTGTGATGCTTCTTGTTCGTATTCTTTTATTGACACTTCACTCCATAAACCTGTGGACATGTTTACTGAGCTCAGTATTCGCTTGGGGACAAGCGAAGTCTAAGCTTGGGGGAGTTGATACGCCCAATTTGCATCACCATTCTATATCATAATTTACCTCTGTTCATTGATATTTGTCTTATTATGAGGTATTACTTATGGCTTTTTCATCTGTTTATGCATGTTGGATGATTCTTGGAGGATGGACTACTGGAGTCTGGATTCTGATGGAAAAGAAGGCGTATCGGTGAAATTTCGCAAAGATCAAAAAAATACCAGAAAATTATGGAAACATATTATTTCTCCAGAAGAATGATGGAGACAGAATGAGGGACAAAGAAGGGCCTTAGGGGGCCCACACCCCCTAGGCGCGGGCCCACCTAAGGCCGCGCCTAGGGCAGGTGTGGCCCACCTACCCGACCTCCGACTCCGTCCCTTTGCCTATATCTTCCCTTCGAAACCCTAAGGCTTGGGGAGAGACCACAGATAGATTTCCGCCGCCTCTGGGGGGCGGAAAACACCGAGAGAGAAAGATCTCTCCGGCAGACAGATTTCTGCCGGGGGAATTCCTTCCCGGAGAGGGGATACCATCACCATCGACACCGCCATCAAGCTAGGCTTCATCGGGGTCATCATCATCATCATCCACACCTTCATCCCCACCATCACCATCATCATGACTCCGTCCCGCTGTAACAATTGTGTTGGATATTGCTTAGTTCATTAGGGGAAACTTTCCCGGTGTTGATTACTATTGTAGTTGATGCTTGTGAGTGGGACCATTGGATTATTGTTTATGTTCAGATTGTTATCCATTATCATATCATCTTTGATCTTGATCCATATGATGTCTTGTGAGTAGTTCGTTTAGTTCTTGAGGACATGGGAGAAGCCACGTTGTTAGTAGTGAATCTGTGATGAGTTATTATTCAATGGTTTAGTATTGAAGTTCTGGTGCTATTCTTCTTGTGGTGTCATGTGAACGTTGACTACATGACACTTCACCATTTATGGGCCCAGGGGAATGCATTGTGTATTTGGCTAGTAATTGTGGGGTTGCCGGAGTGAGATAAACCTGAACCCCCGTTAGGACACCTTTGCACAAGGGAGCGTAGGATCTCAGAGTTTAAGGCTGCGGTTAGATTTATATCTTAATTACTTTCCTGTAGTTACAGATGTTTGCAGGGGGTTTAATTACAAGTATGTATTAGTCCTAGGAAGGGCGGTATGTTAGCACAGGTTCACCCACACAACACTTACAAACACCAGAGAAGAGTACTCAGCTATTTGAAGCGAAAGCACTTGACAGAATTCCCATGTGTCCTCGAGAACGTTTGATCCTTATAAGTATTTCCACCAGCTTGTCCTTTGCTAAGAAAGGATTGGGCCACTTTCTCCGTTTGTTCATTACTTCTTTTAATTGCTCTTTGTTTTGTTGCCTTGTCAAAAAACAACTAAAAATCCGTTTGCTAAGTATTCACAGGGATTTCCTGCTCCATACCACTGTTCAATACCTTCTGCTCCTCGTTGGGATCAACACTCCTATTTATCAAAAGTACTATGATACACCCCCTATACTTGTGGGTCATCAAGACTCCGGTCTACACCGGAGACTCCGGTGCAGGTGCACCGGAGACTCTGGTCCTCCTCGACCAAAAACTCCAGGTTTTGTGTATGGGGACATATATGAGAGATAGAGTGTTTTAAGACAGGGTATAGGCTTGGGTTAAGATGTCAATCTATGAAGAATCAATAAGAGCCATAGAAATCCACTAAAATGTTCAAGAATGCTCCAAATAGGCACGAACCAACAAATGACAAACATGAGTAAGCACCAACCTCTCGAATGTGAGAGGGCGGTGGCCTAGGCCACCATATTTGAGTATACTCGGCTTGGCACCACGAAGATATATCTTGGGTCCATTACCGAAACTCATCATTTAAGCTCACATATCACAAAATGATATTAAGAGAAATGATTTTGATTGCTTTGGGCATAATGGGGAGAGGGATAGTCCAATCAATTAGGACCGCACTCCTCCTATATCCATGCCTGCTCCTAAACCAAATAAGAGTCAAGACATAGGTGAGTATGCAAGATGATCAAGTCAAGCTCCTTGAATCTATGATATTTAGTTCACTCCTCAAATAGCAAAACCTTGATTTATAAAGTGGCTTCGTGAATATGTCGGCAAGTTGATCTTTGGTTGACACATATGATAGATCAATATCACCTCGAGCAACATGATCCCTAATGAAGTGATGATGAATCTCAATATGCTTTGTCCTTGTGTGATCCACCGGGTTGTAGACAATCTTGATGGCACTTTCATTGTCACATAGAAGAGACACTTTGTCACAAAGGACACTGTATTCTTTTAAAGTTTGCCTCATCCATAGCAATTGGGTGCAAGCACTAGCAGCTGCCACATACTCGGCTTCGGCGGTGGAGAGAGATATACAATTTTGCTTCTTAGAAGACCAACATACCAAGGACCTACCAAGGAATTGGCAAGTCCCGGATGTTTATTTTCTACCATCCTTATCACCAGCCCAATACGAATCCGTGTATCCACAAAGATAAAATGTTGACCCTCGAGGATACCAAAGACCATAATATGGGGTATGAACCAAATATCGAAAGATTCTCTTGACCGCCATCAAATGGATTTCTTTAGGAGCCGCTTGATATGCACACACACCTACACTCAACATAATATCGGGTCTAGATGCACAAAGTTAAAGCAAAGAACCAATCATATACCGGTATACCTTTTGATCCACATCTTTACCATTTGGATTTTGTTCTAGATGAGTCTTTGTAGCCATGGGAGTAGGAGTTCCATTTAAATCTTGCATATTGAATCTTTTGAGCATATCTTGAGTATACTTGGCTTGGTTGAAGAATGTCCCTCCTATAACTTTCTTGATCTCAAAACCAAGAAATACCCTTAACTCCCCCAGCATAGACATCCGGAACCTACTAGTCATAAGCTTTGAGAATTCATCATTAAAAGCTTTGTTAGATGAGCCAAAGATAATATCATCAACATATATTTGGCATACAAAAAGCTCCCCATTAACATTCTTAGTAAAAAGAGTGGGATCGATTTTCCCAACCTCAAACCCATAGTCAAACAACAACTCTCTAAGGAGCTCATACCACGTATGTGGGGCTTGTTTTAGCCCATAGAGCGCCTTATCAAGTTTCTAGACATGGTTTGGATAGTTGGGATCCTCAAATCCCGAAGGTTGCTTTACATATACCAACTCATTTAATGGACCATTAAGAAATGCGCTTTCTACATCCATTTGTTGCAACTTAAAGTTATGATGTGCCGCATAAGCAAGAAGGATACAAATGGACTCAAGGCGAGCCACAGGTGCATATGTCTCTCCATAATCAATGCCTTCAATTGGAGAGAACCCTTGTGCAACCAATCTTGCCTTGTTCCTTACTATAATTCCATGCTCATCTTTCTTGTTCTTGAATATCCACTTGGTGCCTATAACATTGCAGCAATCCTTTGGCTTCTCAACTAATTTCCATACTTTGTTTCTCTCAAAGTTGTTGAGCTCTCTGTGCATTGCTTCCAACCAATCCGAATCTTCAAGAGCTTCCCACACTTTCTTTGGTTAAATCATGGAGATGTGTGCTTGGTGTTCACTAAACCTCTTCAATTGTGCTCTTGTGGAAATGCCTCTCCTTAGGTCACCAACCACATTTTCTAGAGAGTGGTCTCTCAATTCCAACATCCTATCCATTCTAGCTTCGTGACGAGTGTGGATCTCCTTGTTGTTTCTTAGAGGAACCTCTTCATCATTTTGCTCCTTGTCTTGACCATCATCTTGACCTTGATCATCACCGGAATCATTCTCTTCATTAAGAGGCAAAGATTGACCTTGGTCTTGATATGGCACATTTCTAGCATTGAGTTGAGCTTGTCTTAAGGCACTTTGTATGGATCTCTGTCACATCCCAAAATTTTCCAAATTTTGAAATGTGAAAAATAAATAAACAAAATAAATAATGGTTGAAATTTAGGGTGAAAAGGAACTTTTTATTTCTAAATGGAAAACATCAAAACCCTTCTTGAACAAAATTTGAATAAAAAGGGGAATCCAACAAAATTTCAATCAAGTGAAATGCATTCATCAATGAATGTATCTTGAAATTTAAACATTTGGAAAAGATAAACCAAAACCCCAAATTTTAATGAAATAAATCACTTCCAAAGATCATTTTATGCATGGAAAGAATCTTGAATTTAAACACTTGGGAAAATAAATCAAAGCCCTAAAACTCTAATGGAAGAAAATCATTTCCAAGATCTCTGAGACTATGGATTTGATCCATATAAAAATTCAGCAACAAACATTTTTAAATGATAAAAAATGATAAACAAAAAATATCATAAAACCATAGAAATTGGTTTCATTTAATTTAGAGCCATGGATAAAAACTTATGAATTTAATAAGATAAAAAAAATAATTTCCAAAGCTAATAAAGCTCCTAACTAAAATCCATACAAACTCTTGAGAAAATTAATCCTAAAAGGATTTGAAAATATATAACAAATATTGAATAAAATCACACAAATTGGAACCACCAATTTTGGATCTATAAATAAAAAGATATGGATTTTATAAGGCAAATAAATAAATAAATAAATAAATAAGAAATATTTAAAAGCCAAATTAAATCTTGGCCAAATCCATAAACAAATGGAATGAAAGTTTATTGAATAATAAAAAGGAGTAAAATATTATTTAAATAAAATCATATGGATAAACCAAATTCAACTTTATTTAAATAAAGACAAATTGCCTAAGACTAAATAATAAATCCCAATAAAATTATTTAGAAGACAATTTAAACCTTGAGTTAAATCCATAAGCAAATGGAATAAAGATAATCCAATAAAATAAGGGAATAAAGATTATTTGAATAAAATTACTATGGACTTGAACCATATTTGACTTAAATGAAGACAAAATCCCTAATAAAAAATGATTAATTGAATCATGAAAAAATAATAATCGAAATAGCCAAAATATATCCAATTAACTTAAAAAGAATAAAGGATTAATTAAATAAAAATATATGGTTTGGAACCATATTCAAATTCATTTAAATAAGGCAAAAGGCCTAATTAAAATAAATAATAAATCATAAGAAACTACTACCTCCGATCCTAAATAAGTGTCGCCATTTTAAACTAGAATTAGTTCAAAACCGTGACACTTATTTAGGATCGGAGGGAGTATTTGAAATAGTTCAAGTGGACTATTTAATCACAATATTAAATAGTTAAAACCTACTGAAAAGGTTGAGAAACATTTGAATTAAATAATAAGGATTGGAAACATATTTAAATCCTATTTAAATAAAGACAAATGTCTATTTTAAATAAATATAAACCATAAGAGAATATAAGAAAATATTGTAAAATGGATTATTTGAATACAATAATAAAAAGTATTAAAACCTACTGAAAGTTTGGAAAAGGTTTGGTAAGAATTTGAATTCAAACTGAAACTTAAATCAAAGAGTTTGAATTAAAACATAAAATGGAAAAAATAAAAAAGAAAAGGAAAACAGAATGAAAAAATGGAAAAGGTTCCATCCTAGCTAACCTACCCAGACCCCAGCCGAGCAGGCCCAAACCCCAGCCCACCCGGCTCCCCTCTCTCGGCCGTTCTTTTATCACTACGCATCGCACCCGCAAAGCAACTGACGCTTGGACCCCACCGTACCACCTCTCATTCGCTAACGAAGTGACCCCACCACTAGCACATCCTCGTTGTCCCCACGACCCGTTCCTCCCCCAATTCCTCCCGAGCATTTCTGCGTTGAATTCGCGATGTTAAATTCACGTTAATGGATCAGTTATTCTCATCGCGACCATGATTGTTAAAAGCGCCTTCCTTCCCTCTCTCATTCCCCTCAGTCCTTGTTTCCCCGGAGCCACCAGGCTGCACAAATTTCTTGCGTGAACCCACTGTCTCCGACTAGTTCTCCGGTCAATTTTGGCCAGCATCACCACCCCCACTTCCCCTGGCTCACACGCATTTGATCCCCAGCACCTTGTGCATCTGCTAGTAGCTCGCTCGCGCGCGCCCTAGAATGTCGCCTCCGACAATGCCAGCTCGCCACCGTCTTCGGCTCTGATTTCGGCGACCCCTCGCCGTAAGTACAGACCACACCTTTCCCTCTCGATGATGCACGTGTACACATCTTCGTCTTGCGCATCTAATGAGCCCTCTGCCTTGCTTTTCTGAGCCGTGTAGCCTCGCCTTCGACCACAACAAAACATGCCCGACGGAGGCAGGAACTCCGACGAGCAATTGTCGTCATCCTCGTGCGCCCCTTGGCTGTCAGAGACCACCTCGAGCATCCTCACACCACAGTGAACCTGGTGAGAATCTCCTCCCTCTTCCTCGCTTCATGTAGTCGCCGGGACGTCGCTGACAGAGCGTCGCTGACAAAATGTTGCTATTATTTTAAAAAATGATTTTTGGGTGAAACCTTTAGTAAATGGATTTGTTTTAAACACTTTGACCATAAACACTAGCATTTGTGTTTAAAAACTTATTTGGCTAACACTAGAAATTATTCCTTTGATTAAAATCAATTCTAGCAAAACAAAAATGATTTAAATGGCCTATTTTCACTAACTTGATTTTAAATGGTTTTGCCACTTTTATAAATGACCAATATGTGTTTTAAAATGTTTATAACCTATTAGAAACCACCTTTCCAAATAAAACAATCTTTTACATGCTTGCATGCATTGTTTTGTTTTCTTTATTTTATGTGGTGAATTGTTTGAATGCTAGATTGAATTTGTGCCTTGATTGAATTGTAGTGAACTTTGAAGAGTGTGACTATTGCAAGATCAGGCAAGTGGTGCTTCATACATTTTGTCCTATTATTTTCACTATGCATTAGTGATATTTTGAGTAGGACTTGCATGGAATTTTTACTAAGTATACTATGCCTTGGGAAATCCTAGTAGATGATGCCTTAGTAGAATTTTCCCTAAGTTAAGATTCTTACTACTATCATGCTTAGTCTAGCTAGTATAAAACAAGGGTGGATTATATTCATGCTATGAAATATTTCTAAGTCTATGACTTATGTTTTTTTAATAAAACAACTATGTGAATGAATCACCTGGGTGGAATGGTGAGAATGGATTTATGTTGAGTGGTTACACAGGGCCAGTAAACTGGCGAAAACTTGTGTATCACACTTGTGGAAAGCCACCCAGGAACAAAGAGATTTGAGATGTCAAATGTTGAGAAGCTTCAAGTGAAGCCACATGGCATTATGGGCTCTGCCTGGATCATATAGGTTGCAATAACTTATCCAGATGGACAGAAGGTGGTAGGGGTGATAGGATTGAGCTCGTACATTTGGTCTAAGGGAAGGCTTCTGAAAGATCTTGTTTCGATGCATGCCGAGTCTTGTGGGGAAAGTGCACCACCTCTCGAGAGAGTAAAATCTAAGTACTTAGCCGTGTCCCCGACAATGGACAATTTGAGCATCAAGACATGGAAGCTATCAAGGATCTCCTCATCCCAATTTCTAAGTTAAAAGCTTGTGGTTGAACAAGGGTTAAAGGATCACCAATTTTATTGGTAGATGCCTTGGGTGATTTGACAAACAAAAACTTAGTGTTTTCAACTAATAAGGAAAACTTATTTTGAGCAAAGCAAGCCTCGGATACACTTAGCCAAAAGCATATAGATGATAGATACCACTACTCTACCATAGTATCACTTGCCAATACAATTCAAATGTGTTGACCCTTGTGGTTGTAACTTATTATGTTACAGGTTTGTTTGATGTTAGTGAAGTGTGTTGAATAGGATTACAAGTCTACAACCAACATGATTGCCCGTGGCAGTTTGAAGATGAAGGACTCCATGCTATATAGTTATTTCTGCTGCATTATAGTGAGATAGCCATATGAGCTATGTAAGATGTAATGAATTATTTTATTCCTGGTTATAAAGTTGTATTATGACCTTTGTTTCTTGATATTACATCTTAAACTGTGGATGCTAGCTATTGATCCAGGGACTAGCATTGTAAACACAGGGATCTCTACCTTATCAGGTTGGGACCTCTACAGATGGTATCAGAGCATTGTGTTGCCTGTAGGATTGTAACCCTATGATTGGACAAAACCCCTTAAAAAATAGGAGTTTTATTTGTTCCAAACTTATTTACAAACAATCTAGTAAACTCTTTCCTCAACCTTTTTGGTTTTGATTCTACATCTCTTCCTTTTCAAACTTGATGGACAAAAACTTCAACATGATCAAGGAATTCAACATCACCAATGACTTCAACTTTAGTTTCATCAAGGACTTCAACTTGGACATCACTAAGGACTACAAGTGAGACAAGAATGTTACTCACGACTTGAAGACTAAGGAAACACAACCTAAAAGGAATCATCATCACCTTTGAGTTTGTGACCAAGATGCAAGAATTTTTCCAAGGATACCATGATCTTGTTCATGAAGAAACAACTAAGAAGAATGGATTGATCTCAAGTGATAACCATAGTTGGACCACCATACTAGTGTTTAGTTTAGATCATATATTGATCACACCAACTTATGTGGTGTAGGAAAAATATTTTGTTGCCTAAAATATGTATGAACCTTGTTGTTTGAGTGGAATGTTTGATTGTGATTGCTTGCACATTGCTTGTGTGATTTTTTTTTGTGTGAATAGACTTCTTCTCTAGAAATCTTTGTGTAACACCCTCAGAATCGGACCTATGCAAGTTTTAGCGAAACCCGCCAAACCCGCATAGAAACGATTCAAAGGTGCCCACCAGGCACTTTCGTGCGGGTGGAAAACGAAGTAATAACATTACACAACAGTCCTCGATGGGACCCACAGAACAGATATATATAACAACGACTCAAAGAGTCAAGAATACAGATATAATATACAAAGATCCAAATCCCCTTGAAAATGATAGAGCGTCCGGCTACGGACAAGATGCAAATGGGGCTAAGAGCCCTGAAGAATAACCAATGGCGTCCATAACCCTGCCCAGGCCAAGCCGGAAGGGTAACCCTGCTAACGACGTCGACCTCAAAACCTGCTTAAACAAAAGGGGTGCCGACAAAGGGCAAAGGAAAAAGAGGAGCGTCAGTACTGAGGCCAGTACACGGCGAGACTAGAATTCGGCGGTCCTCGCCTACAAAGGTATGGTGGACTGAAGCGGCAGCGGCAGCATGCACTAAACAACCTATAGAGACTCGATACAACTGGCGGCTATCAGAGAGGGGTAAGAAAGACCTATTCGTATCCGACCTGAATCTTACGCCAAACAATCCCATCCTGGTATTTCCCCCTCGAGACCAGTCGAGGAAGTCCACCGAGGAACTCACACAGTTGGCAGTTTTATTTATTCAGTTATCGTTGCACCAATTACTAGTCAGGTATAGATAATCATCCTGATAAAATAAGCAGTGGGCACTTTTAGTTAACCATTCCGTTGTAGTGGCGACACTTACTAGTCAAATTCAATTAGCATGAGATAACCCAAAACCCAACAGTTGTTGGTACTTTTATTTAGCCATTCCGTTGTAGTTGCAATACTTACTAGGCAGATACAATGGTCGCTGGCGACGACCCAAGCAAGCAATTGTTGGCAGTTTTACTTAGCCATTCCATTATAGTGAAGCTGATTACTAGTCATTATAAAGTCAAATTTATAGCACTACTTTAGTTATAGTTGTCTATGATCGAGATACTGTGCTCCAAGTCGTCCATAACCGCGGACACGGCTTTCAGAAAGTTTTAACCCGGCCGGGGTGCACAAATAGCAACACACACACGATCAACCTCGGAAAAACCAAATGAAAACCCAACGAGGCTTTCACGACAAAGCAATCACAGGATTCAGAAATATTTCAGGGGGTCACCCCTTGGAGTACACCCGCAACAAAGTAAGCTAGCTCCGAGACGGACCCGAGGTTTGGGTGGACGGCTGTGAACGACTGGGAACCCAAAACTGGGCTTGTCGACACCGCGAAAACGTGTCCCGATCCTAAACAGTACAGTGTGCTCCTCGCACAATCGTAAATAAAGCAGTAAAGCATGGCATAAGTACATGATAGTAGTAAAACCCCAAACTAGTTTGTGGCCCCAAGAAATAAGACTGAATCAAGCTCTGGCTAAGGGGGGCCCATAATTCCCCGTATGTGGATAGCGCGATAAATCAAGGAACAGGTATCAAGTACTCGGGGTCCTACGGGACACAAGTGAACGGTTAACAACCAAATAACATCTATTGCCCACATGTGCCTCTGCTTACCTACTTCAATTTTAGTTGTTAAACAATAATTAAAGTGAACAATAAATAAAGCCATAACCATCTCCAACATTAAACATGCGGCAATGTTCCAAAAACTGTGGTACTTGACGACATGCAACAGCACTTGAGCAAGCGACTACGACGCGCAGGTCCAACTATCTACCAAACAACAGGTAATAGGAGGTGTCCAAGGCAATATAAGGCTGCAAGGGATATCACGGGTACGAAAACTAGAGCAACGCAACACAGATAGCAATAGATCAACAGGAGGGAATAAATACTATAAAAGTAAGATAGGTAGAAAGGGGGAGATGCTCGCCTGAAAACATTGTCGAAGGTTCATCCGAAGATCGGGGCGAAGCTCACAACAACTCAACGGCCTTATCCGCGAAGAAGCAAAACACTAGCATAAACACCGGATGCACTATTTAAGATCACGACAAAAGACCGGGCATGATGCATGTATGATGCATGTCATGGTAAATATGCGGTGCAATTAGGCCATATTAAGCGGAACCGGGGTCCCGACAATTAATTAGATGGTTCATGTTATTTAGATACCCCACAATTTAAATGTTGGATTAACATGGCAAAAGATAGCACCGGTTCGCTTCACAAATTTAAATGAGGCCAATATGAGACTAGATTTGCCCGCATATGGGCCCCATATTTAATTACAAGGTGAATCGGCATAAGGCCCCCAAACCACAAAAATATGCATGCGAGATGAATGATTAATATGCAACAGGTTTTATATTTAGCATTTATAAAATAGGGCTCGGGAAAGGGGGTCACACATTAGAGGGCCTCGACGAGCTTGGGGTTCCGGGGTTCGGGGTCGGTCTCGGGGTTCAGGGTTCGACGGGATCGTTCTCGGACTCCAGGATCGTTCTCGAACAACGGGGCAGATCTTGTCGTGCTTTAGGTTCGGGTGCGGTTCTCGGCGAACTGGTCGGTTCCCTGTCGGAGGTCTTGGCGCTTCGGATTGGCCTTCGGTTCGGGGCCTCAGGTTCTTGGGGTTCGCGTCCGTGTGGCGATCTTGTCGTTCCGTGTAGGCGTTCTCGAGATCGATGGCGAACTTGTCCGGTACCGGGGTTTTTCGGAGATCTTGGCGCGGCACCGGGTTCGGGGTGTCGAGGCTTGGTCTTCGCATCCATGTCGGCATTCTTCGGACTCCAGGAAGAAGTCCTTGAGGTTTCCTGTCGACGACTTCTTCGGGAGAGGCAAGTCCGTGTTGGAGAGCTCGGTACTTGGTCATCGAACACCACATATCTAGTACCACGTCAACCTCACGGAGCGGACAGCGAAGGGGACATGATCTGCGACGGTTGCCGCGCGGCCGGGGCTGGCATCGGGAGGACCTGAGGCCGGTGGTGGCGGAGCTAGAGGGGCGGGGAACACCGGGGACGGCCACGGCGGCCACGACGAGGAGGAGGGCGGGCGTCGGCGGAGGGCAGAGGCGAGGAGGAGCTTCGGGGAGGCGTGCGGCGCTGCTGAACCGAGGGTCCCGGCGGCGAGGCTTGCAGAGGCCGGGGTCAGGCCTGGCGCGGAGGCGGCCAGAGGAGCGGCGACGGGCGGCGGTTGAAGAGAGGGTGAGCGAGGCCGGGCTCGGCCGGAGGAGGGAGCGAGCGGAGCGCCGGAGGGGAGGAAGAGGGGAGCGGACGCGGGCGGGCGCGGCGCTCGCCAGCGTCGGGCGGACGGATGGAGGCGGCGACGGGGCCCGGCGGCGCGGCCAGAGGAGGAAGAGGCCGACGCCGGAGGGAGGAGGAGAGGGGGAGGAGGCTGCGGGGGGGGGGGGGGGGGTGGCGCTTGGAGCTCTGGACGGCGGGAGGAGCGCGCGGCGGCTGGTGGCGTTGGGCGGAGCAGCAGGAAGGCATGCCGGCGACGGCTGGTGCGGGGTAGGCGGAGCGGCGGGCGGCCGGGGAGGTGGAGGCGAGGGGAACGGCGGCGGTGGCGTGAGCGGGGACGAGGGAGGGCGACGGCGCCGTCCGCCGGGGGGAAGGAGGAGGGAGCGGGAGGTTGGGGAAGGGGTGCGTCGGGGAGAGCCAGGGAGAGAGAGAGGAGCGGGCGCGATGGGTGGGGTTGGGTGCGGTTCGCTCGGGGGAGGCGGACCTGGGGAGGTGGGGCGGTGGGCCGAGGCGCCAGGGGTGGGGCCCAGGTGGCAGGGGGAGCGGTGTTGACCGGGTCGGATGGGGGGTTGGCGCGTGGTGAGTGGGATGTGGGGCTGGTTGGGGAAGGGAGAGAGAGTTGGGGGTGAGGTGGCAGCTTTTGATTGGAGGGGGGGGAAGCCAAGGGTGATGTGGCGAGAAACGATTGGAGGGACTGATGTGGCTGGGGACTGGGTAGGATTAGGATAGGTAGGAAAAGAATAACGGGGTGGACCGATTTTGTTCTAGGGGTGGTCGTCCGGGTCGAATCGGCCCGTTCGACTGTCCCACTAAAAATAATTAAATATTTTATTTATTTCAAACCGGGCTTTTGCAAACCGATAGCAGACAAAACAAAATATTCCGGCGACCCGGGTTTTGCGTTTAAATAAAGACGGGGCGTTTTAGAAACACAAAATAGGTTTTTCTGTAAATAGTTTTATACAAGCAAATGCAAGATGATGACGATGCTCAAACGCAATGTGGCATGATGACATGAGCATGCGGTCATGATGATGCAATGCACAAAAACAACGCGATTTTCTAGTAGTGGTTTTGCGGGATGCCACAATTCGACACCACTAACAATGGATCTCGCCCTCGAGATCCGCCTCATGGTACCGGAAGGAAGGTCGGCGATCTGCGTCTTCTCGCTTCGTGTAGATCCTCGCGACACCACTAACGAGGATTCCTTCTTCATCTTGAAATTGGCGACACCACCAACAATGGTCGGGCCCACGCCCATCGAGAGAACACTCCGGAGAAACAACGGACGAAGGTAGAGGTATCCAAAAGATAAGGCGACCTCTAACTTCCACAGAATGAGTATAACTGCAATGATTCACCATTCAAGGTGCAAGAGCGAATGATAAGAGTAGTCGGATGGTGATCAGTCCATCGCGCACCCAAAGCATTACCCTGCACATGAATAGGAAATTATGCAACCAACTCTCAGAATTCAGACTGAAGATCTCGACAAACGAGGTTCAGAAACAAAGGAGTGATGCAGACTCTGCATCGGATCTGGCGTAGATGATGTCGTCGTGTCGGAAAACACCGGAAGGCACAAACAAGGAACAAAGAATGGTACCACAGTAAACGGATTCCTCAGGCAGCTTGAACACCGGATGGTAAAACACCGTTATCAAAGGAGGAAGCGAAACCCTGAAGGTACGACGGAACCCAACCACGAGAAATCCTGGACTCGAAGAGAGAGAAGAGAGCGGATTCAAAACACGCAGAGGTGAGAGGAGAGCAGCAGAGGGGTAAGGAGTAAAATCAGACCTAATCAGAACTATCCAACCGTTTTTGCAAAATAGTTTGACACTCTACTTCGGCCGTTAGCTAGGTTATCCTACAGGCTGGACTTGTGGGGTATCGCAACTGCTGAGCTCTGATACCACTCTGTAACACCCTCAGAATCGGACCTATGCAAGTTTTAGCGAAACCCGCCAAACCCGCATAGAAACGATTCAAAGGTGCCCACCAGGCACTTTCGTGCGGGTGGAAAACGAAGTAATAACATTACACAACAGTCCTCGATGGGACCCACAGAACAGATATATATATAACAACGACTCAAAGAGTCAAGAATACAGATATAATATATAAAGATCCAAATCACCTTGAAAATGATAGAGCGTCCGGCTACGGACAAGATGCAAATGGGGCTAAGAGCCCTAAAGAATAACCAATGGCGTCCATAACCCTGCCCAGGCCAAGCCGGAAGGGTAACCCTGCTAACGACGTCGATCTCAAAACCTGCTTAAACAAAAGGGGTGCCGACAAAGGGCAAAGGAAAAAGAGGAGCGTCAGTACTGAGGCCAGTACACGGCGAGACTAGAATTCGGCGGTCCTCGCCTACAAAGGTATGGTGGACTGAAGCGGCAGCGGCAGCATGCACTAAACAACCTATAGAGACTCGATACAACTGGCGGCTATCAGAGAGGGGTAAGAAAGACCTATTCGGATCCGACCTGAATCTTACGCCAAACAATCCCATCCTGGTATTTCCCCCTCGAGACCAGTCGAGGAAGTCCACCGAGGAACTCACACAGTTGGCAGTTTTATTTATTCAGTTATCGTTGCACCAATTACTAGTCAGGTATAGATAATCATCCTGATAAAATAAGCAGTGGGCACTTTTAGTTAACCATTCCGTTGTAGTGGCGACACTTACTAGTCAAATTCAATTAGCATGAGATAACCCAAAACCCAACAGTTGTTGGTACTTTTATTTAGCCATTCCGTTGTAGTTGCAATACTTACTAGGCAGATACAATGGTCGCTGGCGACGACCCAAGCAAGCAATTGTTGGCAGTTTTACTTAGCCATTCCATTATAGTGAAGCTGATTACTAGTCATTATAAAGTCAAATTTATAGCACTACTTTAGTTATAGTTGTCTATGATCGAGATACTGTGCTCCAAGTCGTCCATAACCGCGGACACGGCTTTCAGAAAGTTTTAACCCGACCGGGGTGCACAAATAGCAACACACACATGATCAACCTCGGAAAAACCAAATCAAAACCCAACGAGGCTTTCACGACAAAGCAATCACAGGATTCAGAAATATTTCAGGGGGCCACCCCTTGGAGTACACCCGCAACGAAGTAAGCTAGCTCCGAGACGGACCCGAGGTTTGGGTGGACGGCTGTGAACGACTGGGAACCCAAAACTGGGCTTGTCGACACCGCGAAAACGTGTCCCGATCCTAAACAGTACAGTGTGCTCCTCGCACAATCGTAAATAAAGCAGTAAAGCATGGCATAAGTACAGGATAGTAGTAAAACCCCAAACTAGTTTGTGGCCCCAAGAAATAAGACTGAATCAAGCTCTGGCTAAGGGGGGCCCATAATTCCCCGTATGTGGATAGCGCGATAAATCAAGGAACAGGTATCAAGTACTCGGGGTCCTACGGGACACAAGTGGACGGTTAACAACCAAATAACATCTATTGCCCACATGTGCCTCTGCTTACCTACTTCAATTTTAGTTGTTAAACAATAATTAAAGTGAACAATAAATAAAGCCATAACCATCTCCAACATTAAACATGCGGCAATGTTCCAAAAACTGTGGTACTTGACGACACGCAACAGCACTTGAGCAAGCGACTACGACGCGCAGGTCCAACTATCTACCAAACAACAGGTAATAGGAGGTGTCCAAGGCAATATAAGGCTGCAAGGGATATCACGGGTACGAAAACTAGAGCAACGCAACACAGATAGCAATAGATCAACAGGAGGGAATAAATACTATAAAAGTAAGATAGGTAGAAAGGGGGAGATGCTCGCCTGAAAACATTGTCGAAGGTTCATCCGAAGATCGGGGCGAAGCTCACAACAACTCAACGGCCTTATCCGCGAAGAAGCAAAACACTAGCATAAACACCGGATGCACTATTTAAGATCACGACAAAAGACCGGGCATGATGCATGTATGATGCATGTCATGGTAAATATGCGGTGCAATTAGGCCATATTAAGCGGAACCGGGGTCCCGACAATTAATTAGATGGTTCATGTTATTTAGATACCCCGCAATTTAAATGTTGGATTAACATGGCAAAAGATAGCACCGGTTCGCTTCACAAATTTAAATGAGGCCAATATGAGACTAGATTTGCCCGCATATGGGCCCCATATTTAATTACAAGGTGAATCGGCATAAGGCCCCCAAACCACACAAATATGCATGCGAGATGAATGATTAATATGCAACAGGTTTTATATTTAGCATTTATAAAATAGGGCTCGGGAAAGGGGGTCACACATTAGAGGGCCTCGACGAGCTTGGGGTTCCGGGGTTCGGGGTCGGTCTCAGGGTTCAGGGTTCGACGGGATCGTTCTCGGACTCCGGGATCGTTCTCGAACAACGGGGCGGATCTTGTCGTGCTTTAGGTTCGGGTGCGGTTCTCGGCGAACTGGTCGGTTCCCTGTCGGAGGTCTTGGCGCTTCGGATCGGCCTTCGGTTCGGGGCCTCAGGTTCTTGGGGTTCGCGTCCGTGTGGCGATCTTGTCGTTCCGTGTAGGCGTTCTTGAGATCGATGGCGAACTTGTCCGGTACCGGGGTTTTTCGGAGATCTTGGCGCGGCACCGGGTTCGGGGTGTCGAGGCTTGGTCTTCGCATCCATGTCGGCGTTCTTCGGACTCCGGGAAGAAGTCCTTGAGGTTTCCTGTCGACGACTTCTTCGGGAGAGGCAAGTCCGTGTTGGAGAGCTCGGTACTTGGTCATCGAACACCACATATCTAGTACCACGTCAACCTCACGGAGCTGACAGCGAAGGGGACATGATCTGCGACGGTTGCCGCGCGGCCGGGGCTGGCATCGGGAGGACCTGAGGCCGGTGGTGGCGGAGCTAGAGGGGCGGGGAACACCGGGGACGGCCACGGCGGCCACGACGAGGAGGAGGGCGGGCGTCGGCGGAGGGCAGAGGCGAGGAGGAGCTTCGGGGAGGCGCGCGGTGCTGCTGAACCGAGGGTCCCCGGCGGCGAGGCTTGCAGAGGCCGGGGTCGGGCCTAGCGCGGAGGCGGCCAGAGGAGCGGCGACGGGCGGCGGTTGAAGAGAGGGTGAGCGAGGCCGGGCTCGGCCGGAGGAGGGAGCGAGCGGAGCGCCGGAGGGGAGGAAGAGGGGAGCGGACGCGGGCGGGCGCGGCGCTCGCCGGCGTCGGGCGGACGGATGGAGGAAGAGGCCGACGCCGGAGGGAGGAGGAGAGGGGGAGGAGGCTGCGGGGGGGTGGCGCTTGGAGCTCTGGACGGCGGGAGGAGCGCGCGGCGGCTGGTGGCGTTGGGTGGAGCAGCAGGAAGGCCTGCCGGCGACGGCTGGTGCGGGGTAGGCGGAGCGGCGGGCGGCCGGGGAGGTGGAGGCGAGGGGAACGGCGGCGGTGGCGTGAGCGGGGCCGAGGGAGGGCGACGGCGCCGTCCGCCGGGGGGGAAGGAGGAGGGAGCGGGAGGTTGGGGAAGGGGTGCGTCGGGGAGAGCCAGGGAGAGAGAGAGGAGCGGGCGCGATGGGTGGGGTCGGGGTCGGTTCGCTCGGGGGAGGCGGACCTGGGGAGGTGGGGCGGTGGGCCGAGGCGCCAGGGGTGGGGCCCAGGTGGCAGGGGGAGCGGTGTTGACCGGGTCGGATGGGGGGTTGGCGCGTGGTGAGTGGGATGTGGGGCTGGTTGGGGAAGGGAGAGAGAGTTGGGGGTGAGGTGGCAGCTTTTGATTGGAGGGGGGGAAGCCAAGGGTGATGTGGCGAGAAACGATTGGAGGGACTGATGTGGCTGGGGACTGGGTAGGATTAGGATAGGTAGGAAAAGAATAACGGGGTGGACCGATTTTGTTCTGGGGGTGGTCGTCCGGGTCGAATCGGCCCGTTCGACTGCCCCACTAAAAATAATTAAATATTTTATTTATTTCAAACCGGGCTTTTGCAAACCGATAGCAGACAAAACAAAATATTCCGGCGACCCGGGTTTTGCGTTTAAATAAAGACGGGGCGTTTTAGAAACACAAAATAGGTTTTTCTGTAAATAGTTTTATACAAGCAAATGCAAGATGATGACGATGCTCAAACGCAATGTGGCATGATGACATGAGCATGCGGTCATGATGATGCAATGCACAAAAACAACGCGATTTTCTAGTAGTGGTTTTGCGGGATGCTACACTTTGCCTATTCTAAATCCCAATCCAACCCAAACAAATGAATTCTCCAAGAGACTCCAACATCAAGGATGGTGAAAGGATACGAGTGTCGCCTAGAGGGGGGGGTGAATAGGCGATTAAAACTTTTCCTAGAGTGGCTCAACAAAGGCGGAATAAAACTAGTGTTTAGTTTGTTAAGAACAACCTAGAATAACTAAGGTTCACCTATGTGCACCAACAACTTATGCTAAGCAATACAAGCAACAAAGTGATAGCAAGATATATATTACTTCAAGCGCGAAGGCTATCACAATGTAAAGTGCATAAGTAAAGAGCTCGGGTATAGAGATAACCGAGGCACGCGGGGACACTGATATTTTACCGAGTTCCTCCCAACATGGAGTACGTCTCATTTGGAGAGGGGGTGGTATCAAACCACCAACGCCACAAAAGGCCTCCCTTATTCTCCGGTGAATCTCACCCCAACGGGATCGATCCACGCTTCCACTATCGGTGCACTTGTCGGTGGCAACCGGAACCTCTCACAAGGTTGGGGCACTTCTCCACAACTTAATTGGAGGCTCCCAACAAATGCCACAAAAGTCCACAATGCCACCAAGGCCACAAAACCGTTTAGGGTTCCAAGAACCCAAGAGGGACAAGCTCCAATGAGTAACTCAAACCAAATCCTCCGAGGAGAACACAAACTGATGCACCAAATGCAAATGACAATAACACCACAAAGGTGTTCAAATCATTCTATCCCAAATTCCCCCAAAGCTACAAAAGCTTATGGGGGAATAAGAGAGGAAGAACAATGGAGGAAATCCACAAAAGACTCCAAGATCTAGATCCCAATATGTTCATCTCACTTAGAGGAGAGATTGATTGGTCGGATTGTAGATCTAGATCTCCTCTTTCAAATACCTCAAGAATATGCAAGAATCATCGGAGGGATTGAGAGAAAGAAAGCTCAATAAGGTAAACAATGGAGGGGAAAACTTGCAAGAATGGTTGAGGAACCATTGGGGAAGAAGGCCCCTTATATAGGTCCCTCCAAAATCCAACCGTTGCAGCCCAAAAACGCGATTCCCGGTACTACCGGACTTTTTCCCGGTACTACCGGACTTTCCCGGCACTATCGGACATTTCCTAGGGTTCCTGGGGCTCCAAACGCATTTTTCTTTGCGCTCCCCGGTACCAAAATGCGGTACTATTAGACCCCGGTACTACCGGATCCTGGTCCGGTACTACCGGTCATCACAGAATGTAAATAGCCATAACATTTGCATCCGAACTCCGATTTCGATGATCTTGGGCTAGTTTCGAAGAGGACAACAACCTCTACAAGACCATGCAAAGAAACATCATAGTCCAGCAAGGAAGGATAGATCCAAATGACGAAGTAAAAAACCTTCTGCCGCGCTAGGTACTAAAATGCGGTACTACCGCTTTTTGGTACCTAGCCCGGCAGTGGCTTTTGGAAACTTGTCAAAAACCTTCTGCTGTGATAGGTGCTAAAATGCGGTACTACCGCATTTTGGTACCTAGGAGGGCAGTGGCATTTGGAAACTTGCCAAAACCTGCTGCGGCGCTAGGTACTAAAATGCGGTACTACCGCATTTTGGTACCTAGGAAAATTCAAACCTCTATAACTTTTGATTGGTAGCTCCGATAGACCCGATTTCAATTGCGTTGGAAAAAGGACGACATGAGCTACCCTATGAAAGGTGAAAATATTGGTTATCACCAAGTGAGAATCTATCATGTATAATAATGTGAGATACCTCACTTGGTGAGAAACCGAAAAGCCGCCAAGATCAAAATCACAACAAGATACAAATGGAAGATCCGATTTTAATGAACAAGAGCTTGTTATGGAGATTACCACAAGCTCTATATCCTCACATGGATAAGAACAAATAACAACCAAATATGATGATGCAAATATGCAAAGGTTTGATCTCTCTCCAAACAAAGTGAACGAGTTACTCATTCGAGAGCCCCTCTTGATAGTATGGTTGTCTATCCTCTACCCGGTCTCCCACACACAACATGATATCGGCAAAAGGGAAAACCTATCAAGATTATACCTTTGCCTTGAGAATTCCACTTGAGCTCGATGTAGATGATCTTGCCCTTCTCAAGATGGAACGCCTTTCTTGATTCCTCATCATCGATCCATGATCACCGAGGATGGAAAGCATTAAACATGAGATCTTCTATAGATGGCGCATTTTGAGCTTGCACATCACATCTTCTTCTACATATCATAGACCTTGAAGCAAACACATGCTCCAAGCGATGCCAATGGACAAATCCTACAAGTATAACTTAATACACACATTAGTCCATAAAGATTGTCATTAATTACCAAAACCACACATGGGGTCCCATATGTTCTTTCAGATGGTGACAACAACAACAACAACAACCAAGAGATGCACATGAGAGAACAATTGCTAGCAACCCAAGCCCAGTTGAATCAAGTGACAACTCAGTTCTTAGCCAACAACAATGAGATAGACCCAACCATGCAAAAGTTTTTGGAAACCCAATCCCAATTGTTGCAAAGGATGAAAAATCAAATGATCAACATGAGAAACAACCTTTCCCAAGGAGATTGTGACAACAATGATATCAAGGATGATATTGTAGAAGGAACTCAAGCTTGCAATATTTGTGGATACATGGAACACACTTATAAAGAGCATGAGGACCAATGCCCCAATTGTGAAGATAAACATCCAACTAAACAATGCCCCACATCTCAAGTTACATGTTTCCTATGTGAAGGAAATGATCATGTCCCTATCCAATGCCCCATCTATCCTATAGTTCAACAAATGAAACAAGATGGAATACATCAAATGTTTGGAAAACTCCATGAAGGAACAACTTCTACTAATGAGGATGAAGACTAAGGAAAATCTCAGTATGCACCTCCATACTTTGTAACTCACCATGGTGGTCAAAAGAGGAAATATGGACGTTATCCTAGGAATCGTTCAAGGAACCGAGGAACTTTTCCCACCTTTGAAGTGATATATGAAGAACATGAACTATAAGAACTCCTAGCTTTGGAAAAACCCAAGAAGAAGAAGGATAATAGCCAATTGCAATGTTTCAATTGCAAAGAGATGGGACACTATGCCAATAAATGTCCAGAAAAGAAGTAGAACCAAGGAAACCAATAAGAGGTAATGATACCAAAGATAAAGAAGGATATTAGCCAAGTGATGAGCAACAACTGTAAAGAGCTAGGCCATTATGCAAACAACTGTCCAGAGAAGCTACATCAAGGTCCCAAGTAAGCCAAGATGCAATCTAGTTGAAAACCTTTTTAAGGGTGGTAGTACCCTAGTTGTCTTGAAGACAACTTGTAACCTCTAGCCTTCCCAAATATCGGGACGAGATTTCTTTTAAGGGTGGTAGCCTGTCACATCCCAAAAAATTTCAAATTTTGAAATGTGAAAAATAAATAAACAAAATAAATAATGGTTGAAATTTAGGGTGAAAAGAAACTTTTTGCTTCTAAATGGAAAACATCAAAACCCTTCTTGAACAAAATTGGAATGAAAAGGGGAATCCAAAAAAAATTCAATCAAGTGAAATGCATTCATCAATGAATGTATCTTTTAATTTAAATATTTGGAAAAGATAAAGCAAAACCCCAAATCTTAATGAAAGAAATCACTTCCAAATATCAAATGCATTTTATGCATGGAAAGAATCTTGAATTTAAACACTTAGGAAAATAAATCAAAACCCTCAAACCCTAATGGAAGAAAATCATTTCCAAGATCTCTAAGACTATGGATTTGATCCATATAAAAATTCAGCAACAAACATTTTTAAATGATCAAAAACGATAAACAAAAAATATCATAAAACCATAGAAATTGGTTTCATTTAATTTGGAGCCATGGATAAAAACTTATGAATTTCATAAGATAAAAGAAATAATTTCCAAAGCTAATAAAGCTCCTAAATAAAATCCATACTAAATATTGAGAAAAGTAATCCTAAAAGGATTTGAAAATATAAAACAAATATTGAATAAAATTAAACAAATTGGAATCACCAATTTTGGATCTATAAATAAAAAGATATGGTTTTATAAGGCAAAGAAATAAATAAATAAATAAATAAGAAATATTTAAAAGCCAAACTAAATCTTGGCCAAATCCATAAACAAATAGAATGAAAGTTTATTGAATAATAAAAAGGAGTAAACTATTATTTAAATAAAATCATATGGATAAACCAAATTCAACTTTATTTAAATAAAGACAAATTACCTAAGACTAAATAATAAATCCCAAAAAATTATTTAGAAGACAATTTAAATCTTGAGTTAAATCCATAAGCAAATGGAATAAAGATAATCCAAATAAAATAAGGGAATAAAGATTATTTGAATAAAATTAATATGGACTTGAACCATATTTGATTTAAATGAAGACAAAATCCCTAATAAAAAATGATTAATTAAATCATGAGAAAATAATAATTGAAATAGCCAAAAGATATCCAATTAATTTAAAAAGAATAGAGGATTAATTAAATAAAAATATATGGTTTGGAACCATATTCAAATTCATTTAAATAAGGCAAAAGGCCTAATTAAAATAAATAATAAATCATAAGAAACTATTTGAAATAGTTCAAGTGGACTATTTAATCACAATATTAAATAGTTAAAACCTACTGAAAAGGTTGAGAAACATTTGAATTTAAACAGATCTTTTGAATTAAATTTTAAGGATTGGAAACATAATTAAATCCTATTTAAATAAAGACAAATGTCTATTTTAAATAAATATTAAACCATAAGAGAATATAAGAAAATATTCTAAAATGGATTATTTGAATACAATAATAAACAGTATTAAAACCTACTGAAAGTTTGGAAAAGGTTTGGCACGAATTTGAATTCAAACTAAAACTTAAATCAAAGAGGTTGAATTAAAATAGAAAATGGAAATAAGAAAACAGAAAAGGAAAAAAATGGAAAAGGGTCCAGCCCAGCTAACCAACCCAGACCCCAGCCCAGCAGGCCCAAACCCTAGCCCACCCGGCTCCCATCTCTCGACCGTTCTTTTCTCACTGTGCATCGCACCCGCATAGCAACTGACGCTTGGACCCCATCGTACCCCCTCTCATTCGCTGACGAAGTGACCCCACCGCCAGCACATCATCGTCGTCCCCACGACCCGTTCCTCCCCCAATTCCTCCCGAGCGTTTCTGCGTTGAATTCGCAATGTTAAATTCACGTTAATGGCTCAATGATTCTCGTCGTGACCATGCTTGTTAAAAGCGCCTTCCTCCCCTCTCTCATTCCCCTCAGTCCTCGTTTCCCCGGAGCCACCAGGCTGCACAAATTTCTTGCGTGAACCCACTGTCTCCAACGACTTCTCCGGTCAATTCCGGCCAGCACCACCACCCCCACTGCCCCTGGCTCACATGCATTTGATCCCCAACATCTTGCGCATCTACTAGTATCCTCAGCTTGCTCGTGCGCGCCCTAGAACGTCGCCTTCGACAATGCCAGCTCGCCATCGTCTTCGGCTCCGATTCCGGTGACCCCTCCCCGTAAGTACAAACCACACCTATCCCTCTCGATGATGCACGTGTACACACCTTCGTCGTGCACGTCTAACGAGCCATATGCCTTGATTTTCCAAGCCATATAGCCTCGCCTTTGACCATAGTAGAACGTGCCCGACGGAGGCAGGAACTCCGGCGAGCAATTGTCGTCATCCTCGTGCGCTCCTTGGCTGTCAGAGACCACCTCGAGCATCCTCACGCAATAGTGAACCTGGTGATCATCTCCCCCTCTTCCTCGCTTCCTGTAGTCGTCGGGACGTTGCTGACAGAGCGCCGCCGCCCATCTTTGGTCGAGCCACTGTGGGCCGTTCGATTTAGACCTGATGGATAGAATTAGAACATGGACGAAGAGGTACGGGTTGATCTGTGTCGTGCAACATTAATTAGATCTGACAGTCTATATTAGTCGATTCAATCGAACTAGTACTAACCAATAAGAAATAGCCACGTGGCCCAGCTTTTGTTTTAAAAACAGAAATGATCTATTAGATGAATGAATTTGCAAAATTCATAACTTTTGTTTCATACGTCCAAAATTTGCAAATTTTATATCATTGGAATCAGGAAAAAGAAAACTTTGCAACCATGCCCTTAGTTTAATATTTTGCTTCTGGAAACTTAGGTGTTTTTGCATAAACATTTCTAGGCCTATTTTGTGTATAAAATTTATTATAAAATTGATTTTTGAGAAAAACCTTTTGCAAATGGTTGATTTAAACTATCTGACCCTAAAAACTAAGTTTTGGATTCAAAAATGTATTTGATTAACCATAGAAAATTATTCCTTTGAATAAAGGCATTTCTAGTAAAACAAAATGTTGTTATTATTTAAAAATGATTTTTGGGTGAAACCTTTTGTAAATGGATTTATTTTAAACACTTTGACCATAAACACTAACATTTGTGTTTAAAAACTTATTTGGCTAACACTAGAAATTATTCCTTTGATTAAAATCATTTCTAGCAAAACAAAAATGATTTAAATGGCCTATTTTCACTAACTTGATTTTAAATTGTTTTGCCACTTTTATAAATGACCAATAGGTGTTTTAAAATGTTTATAACCTATTAGAAACCACCTTTCCAAATAAAACAATCTTTTGCATGCTTGCATGCATTGTTTTGTTTTCTTTATTTTATGTGGTGAATTGTTTGAATGCTAGATTGAATTTGTGACTTGATTGAATTGTAGTGAACTTTGAAGAGTGTGACTATTGCAAGATCAAGGAGTGAACCTAGTACCTCTACTAAAAAGGAAAGTGGTGCTTCATACATTTTGTCCTATTATTTTCACTATGCATTAGTGATATTTTGAGTAGGACTTGCATGGAATTTTTACTAAGTATACTATGACTTGGGAAATCCTAGTAGATGATGCCTTAGTAGAATTTTCGCTAAGTTAAGATTCTTACTACTATCATGCTTAGTCTAGATAGTAGAAAACAAGGGTGGATTATATTCATGCTATGAAATATTTCGAAGTCTATGACTTATGTTTTGTTTAATAAAACAACTATGTGAATGAATCACCTGGGTGGAATGGTGAGAATGGATTTATGTTGAGTGGTTACACAGGGCCAGTAAACTGGCGAAAACTTGTGTATCACACTTGTGGAAAGCCACCCAGGAACAAAGCGATTTGAGATGTCAAATGTTGAGAAGCTTCAAGTGCAACCACATGGCATTATGGGCTCTGCCTGGATCATATAGGTTGCAATAACTTAACCAGATGGACAAAAGGTGGTAGGGGGTGATAGGATGGAGCGCGTCTATTTGGTCTAAGGGAAGGCTTCTGAAAGATCTTGTCTCGATGCATGTCGAGTCTTGTGGGGAAAGTGCACCACCTCTCGAGAGAGTAAAATCGAAGTACTTAGCCGTGTCCCCGACAATGGAAAATTTGAGCATCAAGACATGGAAGCTATCAAATATCTACTCATCCCAATTTCTAAGTTAAAAGCTTGTGGTTGAACAAGGGTTAAAGGATCACCAATTTTATTGGTAGATGCCTTGGGTGATTTGATAAACAAAAACTTAGTGTTTTCAACTAATAAGGAAAACTTATTTTGAGCAAAGCAAGCCTCAGCTACACTTAGCCAAAAGCATATAGATGATAGATACCACTACTCTACCATAGTATCACTTGCCAATACAATTCAAATGTGTTGACCCTTGTGGTTGTAACTTATTATGTTACAGGTTTGTTTGATGTCAGTGAAGTGTGTTGAATAGGATTACAAGTCTACAACCAACATGATTGCCCGTGGCACTTTGAAGATGAAGGACTCCATGCTATATAGTTATTTCTGCTGCATTATAGTGAGATAGCCATATGAGCTATGTAAGATGTAATGAATTATTTTATTCATGGTTATAAAGTTGTATTATGACCTTTGTTTCTTGATATTACATCTTAAACTGTGGATGCTAGCTATTGATCCAGGGACTAGCATTGTAAACACAAGGATCCCTACCTTATCAGGTTGGCACCTCTACAATCTCCCTTGTGTAATTGACTTGGCACCGCTTGACATTCTGGATATTGGAGACTCAAGCTCTTCCTCACTAGAGCTGTCACCATGATCAAGATGTTGAGGGTCCACAGCTTGCCTTTGGCTTGGGTCATTGTCCTCCTCGGTGGATGGAGCTTGTTGATGTTGTGAAGATGAGGGCTCCACTTGAGTAGAGCATAGTTCTTCTCGATCCACCATAAGGGGTTCCTCAACAGGGCTGATATTTCTGATCCTCCTGTGCTTCCGGGTATCTTTTTACTTCCCATACAAGCCTAGGAAGCCTAGAATATTCACTCAAATATTCTTCATCAGGTGCATCACGTCGATTGCAGAGCGGACCTCATGGACTTCCCAATAGGGTAGCTCCCAAAATATAGATTTCTTCTTCCACATGGGTGCGTGTTCGTTAGCGTCTTTCGGAACAGGTTTTCCTCTAGGACCCTTTCCAAGGATTACATTTAAATCCTTTACCATACCAAATACATCAGCACCAGTACGGGGGATAGGCTTCGTCTGGGTTTATTCCTGGCCATTGAAATGCTTGCCTTTTTTCCTTATGGGATGCCTAGGCGAAAGAAAACGACGATTGTACGGGTACACATTCTTCCTACATTTTTCCAGATATATACTTTCAGTCTCATCTAAACAGTGCATGTATGCATTGTATCCCTTGTTCATCTGCCTAAAATGTTACTAAGAGCGGGCCAATAATTGATGGTTACGAACAACAACGCTCGTAGGTCAAATTCCTATTGTTCGTGCTCATCCCACACATGTACACCTAGTTTGGCCCACAACTGTAAAATTTTATCAACTAATGTCCTTAGGTACACATCAAGGTCGTTGTCGGGTTGCTTCGGGCCTTGGATGAGCACTGGCATCATAATGAACTTCCACTTCATGCACAACCAAGGAGGAAGGTTGTAGATACATAGAGTCACATGCCAGGTGTTGTGACTGCATCTTTGCTCCCCAAAAGGATTCATGCCATCTACACTTAGACCAAATTATAAGTTCCTTGCGTCACCAGCAAAGTCCGGGAAGTCTCTCTCATTTTTTCTCTACTGCCGACCATCAGCGGGGTGCCTCAACATCCTATCTTTCTTACGGTCTTCCATGTCCCATCGCAACAACTTGGCATGCTCTTTGTTTCTGAACAAATGTTTCAACCGAGGTATTATAGAAGCATACCACATCACCTTAGCAGAAACCCTCTTCCTGGGTGTCTTGCCCTCAATATCACTAGGATCATCTTTTCTTATCTTATACCGTAATGCAGTGCATATCGGGCATTTATCCATATTCTCGTACTTCTCACCATGGTAGAGGATACAGTCATTAGGGCATGCATGTATCTTCTGCACGTCTAATCCTAGAGGTCAGACAAACTTCTTTACTTCATACGTACTGGCGGGCAATTAGTTCTTTCTTGGAAGTGATACGTCGGAAACGTATCTATAATTTTTGATGTTTCATGCTTGTTTAGTATCTACTTTGCTTTATTTTGTCTACACTTTGAGGTATTTTTATACACTTTGTGGAACTAACCTATTGACAAGATGCCACAGTGCCAGTTTCCTGTTTTCTGCTGTTTTTGGTTTCAGAAAGCTAAAAAATGAATATTCTCAGAATTGGATGGGACAAAAGCCAAAGTTCATATTTTTCCCTGAACGATACGGATAATCAAAGACGAGACGGAGGAGGACACTAGGGTGGCCACACCCTAGGTGGGTGCAGGGCCCACCCTGGCCGCGCCCATAGGGGGTGTGGGCTCCCTAGCCCTCCATCGACCTTGCCTCCTTCGCCTATAAGAAGTCCCCGGGGAGAAAACCCTAAATCATCCAGAAGAAATCCACGAAAAAATCTCTGCAGCGCCGCCACCACCGAAGGGAGATTCGGGGGACAAAAAGTCTCTATTCCGGCACCCTGCCGGGACAGGGAAGTGCCCCCGGAGCCATCTCCATCGATCTCCATCGCCATCTTCATCGCCGTTGCTGATTCTCATGATGAGGACGGAGTAGTTCTTCCTCGAGGCTAAGGGCTCTATCGATAGATGTGTGTTCACCTCTCTCTCTATGCATGATCATGTTGTGGTCATGAGCTTTGTAATCTATTAGATCTACTCTATTACTCAAGTGCTTCAATAGATCTCTGCTATCCCATGTGTGTGAAAGTGACATCATGCATGCCATGCTGGCACTTAGGCTAGAGTCTACATAAATACTCATCGTGCTTTAATAGATCTATGCTTTTCCCCACGTGTGTGAAAGTGACACCGTGCATGCCGTGGGTGGCACTTAAGCTAGATTACATATATATTTATCATGAGTATATTTGGAGTTGGATGTCTTTATGAAATTGTGGTGTTTGTTGGAACCATCTAGCGCTCAAGGTGACAGTGTGGGGTTATCTAGATGGGAAAGACGGACTTTGAGGTGTGCTGTTATAGCCCTACCATGGATTAGAGTGTCCAACTGGAGAGTAGTTAAGAGTAGTATCATGAAGAGAATATATTTATATGAAAGAGTGTTCACTAGTGAAAGTATGATCCCTAGGCCTTGTTTCTAAACATTGAAACACCATTTACAACTAGGTATGTTCCATGTTTGCTTGCTTCTATCTTTTTGCCTTTAGTCTTTTGCTCCCCGTCAGAAGCTCTTTTTTGGCACCGTTACCACTTATAATCATCCATACCACTTGTATTTCATTATCTCTTCACCGAACTAGTGCACCTATACACCTGACAAGTGTATTTGGTGTGTCGGGGACACAAGAGACTTCTTGTATCTTGATTGCAGGGTTGCTTGATGATACATCGGAAACGTATCTATAATTTTTGATGCTCCATGCTTATTTACTATGTACTTTCCTTTGTTTTGTCTACACTTTGAGGTGTTTTTATATCTTTTCTAGAACTAACCTATTAACAAGTTGCCACAGTGCCAGTTGCCTGTTTTATTCTGTTTTTGGTTCTAGAAAGGCATAAAATCAATATTATCAGAATTGGACAGGACAAAAGCCAAAGTCAATATTTTACCGTAGGCGTCACGAAGTCCAGAGGAGATACGGAGGGGCGAACTAGGGCGACCACAGACCCCCTAGGCGCGGGTGGGCCCAGCCCGTGCCTGGGTAGGGTGTGGGCCCCCTGGCCGCCTCCCAGCCTCGCCTCTTCGCCTATAAGAAGCCCCCGATGCAGAAACCCTAGGCACCCGATCAAAACTCCACGAAACCGTCTGTAGCCGCCACCACCGTCGTCCCTAGATCGGGGGGGGGGGGGGTCTGAAGTTCTTCCCGGCACTCTATCAGAGGGGAAACCATCCCGGAGGCCTTCTTCTCCGGTATGATGCGTGAGTAGTTCCACCTTGGACTATGGGTCCATGTCGTAGCTAGATGTTTGTATCTCCTCCTTGTGCTTTCATGTATAGATCTTCTGAGATCCGTTCATGATAAAGATCTAATCTATTTGTAATCATGCATGTTGTGTTTGCGGGGATTCGATGGATATTGAGATTACTATGTTAGATTGATTAATGGTTTTGTCTTTATGATTCTATCATGTCTGTGTTGTTTGTGATCTTGCATGCTCTCCATTGTTAGTAGCTATCTTTGCCAAGTAGTTGCTAGTGACTCCAAGAGGGGGTATTTATGCTCGATAGTGGGTTCATGCCTCTAGTTTCCAAGGGAAGTGACAGAAATATCTTCGGTTGTAGATGTGCTGTTGCTACTAGGGAGAAAACAACGGTCTCTTGTTCATGGAACAAGTGGATTGTTTACCTTACACACTTTTTTAAAGCAGTTGTCTGTTGCTTGTAGCTTAATACTAGAGGGGTGATAACCCACAAGTATAGGGGATCGCAACAGTCTTCACGGGTAGTATTACCCAATTTATTTATTTGACACAAGGGGAGCCAAATAATACTTGCAATCCTTAACAACTGAGTTGTCAATTCAGCTGCACCTAGAAATAGTTCTTGCTCACAGAAGTTTATCAGTAGCAACAGTTTGTAGTAGCAACAGCAAAGCAACAATAGAAACGGAACATGAGCAATAGTAACAGTAGCAACAAACAGTAGGATATGAGTGAAGTAGGCATAGGGATGGATGGACGGGCGTTGCATGGACAAGTCTAAACATGTAACTTCAAGATCTAGGGCATTGTAGATAAATAAGAATAATCATCCTAGTACTACACAATCCTAGGCATGTGCTCCATAAATAGTCATACGTGCTTGCAATGAGAACTTGCACAACATCTTTTGTCCTGCTAGCCCGTGGCAGCGGGGCCTCTAGGGAACTACTGGCAATTAAGGTGCTCCTTTTAATAGAGCACCGGAGCAAAGCATTAACACTCCGTGAACACATGTGATCCTCACACCACAGCAATCCCCTCCGGTTGTCCCAATTTCTGTCACTTCGGGGCCTTTGGATCCGGACAATGATATGTGTACACAACTTGCAGATAAGATCAAAAACAATACTATCATAATGATTCAATAATAAGTTCAGATCTGAGATCATGGCACTCGGGCCCTAGTGACAAGCATTAAGCACAACAAGTTGCAACAAAGTCAAATAGCACTAATAGAGATACTAGGCACTATGCCCTAACAATCTTATTCAATTACATGATAGAACTCATCCAATCCCTACCATCCCCATAGCCTACAGCGGGGGATTACTCACTCATGGATGAGGGAAACATCGATGGTTGACGGAGAGGCGTTGGTGATGACGATGGCGATGATCCTCTCCAAATTCCCCGTCCCGGCAGGGTGCCAGAACGGAGTTTCTGGATCCGAATCGCTGCTTCTGGTGGTGGCGGCGCAGCGGAACTCTTTCTGGAAAAACGACGAACACCCCTCGGTTTTTAGGTCAAGGGGCAACTTATAGGCGAAGAGGGATCCCGAGGGGGTGCCTATGGTGGCCGCACCCCTAGGCGCGGGGCTAGGCCCACCTGCGCCTGGCAGGGGTGTGTACCCCCCAGGCCTCCACTCTGTCTCATCTTCTAGCTCCGTGGGTCTTCTGGTGAAATAAGATTTTTGGCATATTTTCCGGGATTTTTCCTGATAGTTGATTTTCTGCACAAAAACTAGACACCAAGGTAATTCTGCTGCAAACAGCGTCAGTCCGTGTTAGTTGTATCCAAATCACACAAGTTTAGAGGAGAAACAATAGCAAAAGTGTTTGGGAAAGTAGATACGTTTTGGACGTATCAACTCCCCCCAAGCTTAGCTTATTGCTTGGCCTCAAGCAATTCAGTTGAAAAATGAGTGATAAAAGAACTTTCACGAACACATTTGCTTCATATGATGTATATATTCTCAGCACATGAGTAGATGCTTAAACCATTCATGATAAGAAGTATGCAACTAAGTCTACTCAATAGTCATTTCAAGCTATAAAGAGAAACCAACTCAATAATAAGTAGCATGAAATGTAAACATAAGCAACATTGCAATGCTAATAATAAGGTATGATAGAGTGGTATCTCGCTTGCCTTTGTTTGTAGAGCACAATAAAAATGCCAAGGCACCTCTGAAGTTCAAGTGAAGACTAGAAGTAAATATATTAGAGATGCAAGCATCAAAGTCGAAGGAGAAAATAGTGAGGAAAACCGCTCCCTCGCGTCACTCCCTCCAGGGCGACGGGGGGAGCCAAACCCTAACCCCCCGCCGCCGCCCCCCAATACCACCTTCCCCCTCGTCGCCCCCGGAGACGGCCGCCGTAAGCCGTGCACGCCGCCGGTGAAGGGGGCGGCGGGGTTCGGTTTCTCGTCGTCTGGCGCGGCTCGGAGAGACGCGGCGCCTCGCGGCGAGTGGTTTTTTCCTCGCCGGCGCGTGGGGGGAGCTTGGCGGCGCGGTGGCCCTCGGGCAGCGAGCGGAGGCATGGGCCGGCGTGCCCTGGGCGGCGGCGCGGGCAGCCAGGGGCCCCTGGGCAGCGACCGGCCGTGGTGGTCCTGGCGGCGTGCTCCGGGGAGGCCAGCGAGGAGCGGTCCGCAGAGGGGCTGTCTGGCCCCGCCCATGTCGGGTCTGGACCTCCGGGTCTGAGCCCTTCCAGGCCCTGCTCTTGGTTGAAGATGGTGGGCTGCGGCGAGGCCACGTCCGCGGATCCCCTCGCGGCGGTGCTCTTCGGCAGGCGGCGCTCCGGCGGTGGTCTGGATGGCGGCGGGGCGAGGGGGCTACTGGTTGGTGGCGGTGGTGGCAGGGACGAGATTGGCGATGGCCCCAAACCCTAGATCTGGGCTCTTTGGGCCTGGTCTGGGTTAGGGCGGGCTAGCTCGTTCTCAGGCCGCTACCCTGGTTGGTCTAGAAACTCTTCGGGACAGGGGGAGCGGCGACGCCACTACGTCTACTGCAGCGCGGTGGTGGGAGCTTTATGGGCCCGCTTTGGGTCCAGCCGGGCCTAGATTGGCCTGGTATGCTTCTGCCGCTATGTCCGGTCTGCTACTGCTATGGCAGTGGAGGTTGGTCCCTCCCACGTGGCAGCGGCGCCACTGTCCCTTGTCTTCGGCGGGGTTTCTTGGTCCGTCCAACCTCGCGGTGTTTGCCATGGTGAGACGCCGATGAAGACTGCATGACCGTTTTGGCGCATGTTGGTGGGCGGCAAGCTTGGTGGAGTGCAAGGGTTGGCCGGGGTTGTGGTTTGGGGGTCCGGGAGAAATCTTGGCCGGCTCGGCTGGCTCCGACGCAGTGACATCTGCGGATGCCACCTTCCTTCTTGAAGGGTGTCGGATGTACCTCCCCCACTCCCCCACGTGTACTGGGAGAAATCCTAGGGGTATTCCGGGCAGCAACATCGTCATCGTCGCCATCCTTCTTGAAGGTGTTGCTTGGTACACGACAATTCAGAGGCATAGGATCGGGGGTGGGTTTACTTCGGGGGGCGCAGCGATCACGAGTCTTTGTCGGTTGTCGATCCGGCATTGTTGTGCATTTTTTCTCTTTCTTTCTTTTGTATTTTCTCTTGGGCTTCTGCTTGTGCTGTTCGGCCCCAGCTGTGTTCGGTCATCCTTTGGGCGATGTGCTGTCTGGCCCAGCAGCGGTCTCACCTATGTGCTTTATTTATAAAGCGGGGCGAAAGCCTATTTCGAGAGACAAGCATCAAAGTCATGACATAATTAACCAAGTTTTGAGACAAACACAAGAATGACAACTATGCTCTCAAGAGGGTGCTCATAGAATAAGTGGTGACTCAACAAGGAAGCGAAAAAGTTTTGAAAGGTTTGAAAGGATTCCTAATGCTGAAAGGAAGGTACTCATTAGCTTTGAGATCTCATTGCCCCTATCATAGGCATATTCATATGGTTAAGGTGAAAGTGAGGTCCACTATGAGTTATATGCTTGACAGACCATAAACTGGAAATCCCAAGTCCGTTGAGTACGAGGGCCACTCCGCATGCTACTCAACTTTGGTTACCTGTAAGTTCTTGTCATTGTACATACATGCATATCATAGAGAACCGCCAACGGGGTACCCCTTGCACATGATATAGGAGCTATCCCGTGATCAAAATGACAAGGCAAGCAGACAATGAGCATCTCACGATCTTTTTATTTACTATGTGCATAGCTTTTTATTGAGGATGCTTCACAGAATGCTCATTATGGTGATGCTGCAAGTTTCCACCATGATTAGGCATGGCTTAGGCTAGAGGCCCAGGCGTTTCTCTAACACATATATATACTCCATGAACTCAAAAGCCCCCCTTTTATTTCACACCGTCGACATCTGCAAACAAAAGAGCAAGGTATCAACTAGATATGTATACATAAGTGTTGAAAACGTTCCCCATGACAGCACGGTTCTGCTAACTCCCAGCCTATAATTTGCAAGCATATAAATTTCATGGACAAGTCACAATGGTTCGGGATTATTAAGTGCAAGGAATAAAGTGTGCCATCAAGTTCGTGAGAGCTTTACTAACTAACTTCCTCAAAACATACAAACATTTTATTTGGAAGAAAACAAGGCATATTGAATATGCACTGAAATAACAAATGATGCTAATAGGTAGGTATGGTGGACACTGTTGGCCATATTGGTTTTGGGGAGTTGGAAGCACAAGTAGAGCTCATACTCAGTGCAAGTGAAGGCTAGCAATAGAGAGGGAGCAACAAACGAGATAGCAATAACTGTCGTAATAATTCTTGCAACAAAACAAGACTAATTATGGCATGAAAATGATACAAGAAGTCTAAGGCAAAATAAATCATCTAGGCTTACTGATTATTGTTTAGTCATATGCATGCGTGAGCATGTGCCCAGTCGATTCACATGAAACTTTCAGAGGAGGATACCACAATATCATACCAAAATATGAATAGAACAATGCAAGCAAACATTCATATGACATGCTACAAACTATTAGCAAGCTGGAGCTAATCATAGACAAGCAAGAACTACTAAGCATCCATCAGTAACATACACCTTACATTAACAGGCTAAGCATGCTCACAATGATGAGTATATGTAAAAAAATGAAAATTAATAGAGTTTGTTACCAGCCTCTTACCACACCTCAAGTTGTCTTAATATTCATTATTGCCCTTCACTTTTGTGACTTGAATAATAACATGAAACCAAAATCCATTGAGGACAGATGAACCCTGCAAAGAACTCACAAAACCAAAGAATAACCACAAATATTTTTGGTGTTTTCGATTTTTCAAAGCAAGCAAACAAAGCAAAAACAAGCAAAACAAAAACACAGTAAAATCTTTTTGGATTTTTCTTTAATGCAAACCAAAGATAAAAACAAAGAAACAAACCAAGAGACAAAAATATTTTTCGGTATTTTTGTGTTTTTGAGAAAGCGGCAGCAAAAACCAAAAAGAAAGCGAAACAATGGATATACAAAGAACCGACCGAACATGATATATAGATGAGTGTGATGTCGGTATACCTCCCCCCAAGCTTAGGCTTTGGGCCTAAGTGGGGCTCAATAGCGCGGGTAGTAACCCCAAGCTGGTGGGTCATCATAGGAATAATCATAGTCAGGCGCTTGCGATGAAGAAGAAGACGCGCCCTAATCAAATGAGGGCTGATGGTATGAAGACTCTCCCAAGTTGGAGGGCTAAACCGAATCATCTTCGGCATACTCTCCAACATTCTCCTCTTGTTGGGAGAGATCCGCCACATATGTTTCCAACTCCTCCTCCGTGAGCGACCATACTTGCCTGTTATCAAAATTAAACAAAGCAGGTGCAGGCAAATAAACTATTTTCTCAGTCCTACCCCCTCTCCAACCTCGTTGGGCAAACGATAGTTCAAACGGTAAACTTCTCACAGTAGCCCCCTAAGAAACAAAACCATGCTGAATCATTGATTCAAGATCAAGCCTCTCTATAGGGAACCGATAATCTGAATGGTGAGGCTCTAAACCATGGAAAGCTAGCAACCTAGAAGCAATGAGAACTCCACAAATTCCACCCTTCTCGCGGTTGGTGGTGAGACGGTAAGCTATCAAAGCACCCAGTTATAATATCTATTCCTATTCAAAGCAGCTGCAATAAAGCTAGATCAAAAGAATATAACTTTCTAGCAAGAACACACTTGGTAATGAAGTAGGCAAAATATCTAATGGCTGGGAACTGAATGTTCCGAATTTTACCACTTTCCTTTGAGTAGAAACCTTGGCAAATCTCATCATATAAATCCATATGTGACTTGGGCCTCTCCTTGATCTTCTCACAAGATCCCCACTGAGGTACTCTAATTGCTGGACAGAAATCAGCAAAAGGCAGGTCTATAGCTACATTGTATATTTTATAATGGACCATGGGATTAGATGTAGACTAAGTAAACCGGAAGTCCTGCACAACAGCCATGGTTAGCTTAACATATTGAAATGGTTAAACTTCAACAAAGTGTTCCAACCCTGCATTGGTAATCATATTTTGGAAATCCTGGAAGATTCCCGCAGTTCTCATAAATTCATGGCATGGATATATGGAAGGAAAAACGCCTTCCTCATGATGAACATTCATTGGCTCAGGTACCATCAAGTCATATTGATTCAGTGAGTATGCACTCATCTTCCTTTCTGAAATTTTTAGACAAACATCAAACCAAATGATTTCCAAGTTGATAAATAATGAGAAACTACCATAGGAACTTCCTAGAGGGCTACACATGCATCGAAATGAAATCTCTAAGCATAGAACAAGCATGCAAGCTCACACAACCTGTCACCTATAGCAGCAAAATACTCAAGATACAATCTACCAATCACAAATCTAATTGGACAAGTGGAGGAGGCACATACCAAGGAGCAATCCCTCCAAAAATCAACAGCAAAGATGGGTTGAGCAAGGAGATCTAAAATCGCAAGCAAGAACAATAGGAACTCGAGCTTGAGCAAGTTTTCCGGTGTTTTTTGGGAGAGAGAAAGAAGATGGCCAGGAGGGGACACTTTGGAGGGGCCGAGGTGGGCCACACCCCACCCAGGCGCCACCTGTAGGGAGGCCGCGCCTACCAGGGGTGTGGGTGCCTGGGGTGGCCCCATGGGTCACTCCATGTGTCCCTCTGCCCCTTTTTTCGAGGAAAATTTTATTTTGAATTTTCTGGAATTTTTCAGGAAACTTTATTTTTGGCTAATTTTTAGGGTATGAAAATTGATTTTCTCGCAGAAACAGCTTTTTTTCCAGAAGAAGCAAAAGCAAACAAAAACCAAACAACAGAAGTTCTAAGACACTCTAACAAGCAAACAACTAACAAAACCAAAGCTAGCAAAAGAAAAGGCAAAGACTAGGAATGAGAAAAGTAAAAGGAAGCAAGTATAACCACAGTGAAAACATTATTTTGTTCGTTAAAATCCTTTTGTTAACAAGGTTGATGAAGTCTTGTTACCAAAACAATTTTATATGAAACAAAACTTTGCATTCCACAAGGTTATTATGTTACCTCATACTTGATAGCAATGGTCCCAATCAAAATAGTTTCAAAAATTTCTTGTGGAATGGGACAATATATTTCTCCAACCTTGATGCTCTCAATATTTTCAATGGAATTCAGGAAATATCTCTTAGCAACCTTCTTGGGGAAGTAGATAGATGCTCTTTGTCATTAATATTGAATGTTACTTTTCCTTGATTACACTTAATGACAGCACCTGCAGTATTAAGAAAAGGTCTCCCAAGAATAATAGACATATTATAATCATCAGGCATCTCAAGCACTGTAAGACCCCACCATTATAAAGGTAAATGTCCCTGTGATTGCAATGCTAGTCCCTGGATCAATTGCTAGCATTCACAGTTTAAGATGAAGTACACAGAAACAAAGGTCATTATTACATTGTCATTCCAGAGATAACATAGTCTTTTACAACTCCACAGCCATAGGCTATTACAAGAGTTTAACTTAACAATATAAATAAAAGTCTTCATCTTCATGTGCCACAGGAAAGCATGTTGAGTGTAGACTCATAACCCTAATCCTCATCAGAGTAACCTGCAACATCACAAGTTACAGCCACAGTGGGTCAATACATTGGAATAGTAATGGCAAGTGATACCTTAGTAGAATAATAGTATCTAGCTTCTACATGAATTGGCTAAGTGTAGCTTAGGCTTGCTTTGCTCAAAATAGGTTTTACCTATCAGTTGAAAACACTAAGTTTTTGTTTAGCAAAAACTCCCAAGGAACCACCAATAGACATTGGTGAACCTTTACCCTTGTTCAACCACAAGTTTTTAACTTAGAAATTGGGATGAGGAGATTCTTGATAGCTTCCATGTCTTGATTCTCAAATTTTCCATTGCCGGGGACACGGCTAAGTACTTAGATTCTTCCTTCTGTAGAGGTGGTGCACTTTCCCCACAAGACTCGACATGCATTGAGACAGGACCTTTCAGAAGCCTTCCCTTAGACCAAAATGGACGCGTTCCAAACCTATCACCCCTTCCACCAACTGTCCATTTGGCTAAGTTATTGCAACCTATATGATCCAGGCAGAGACCATAATGCCATGTGGCTGCACTAGAAGCTTCTTAACATATGGCATCTCAAATCCCTTTGTTCCTGGGTGGCATTCCACAAGTGAGATACACATGGTAGACCATTGAAAAATGGGCCCTGGTAACCACTCAACAAAATCCAACCAAGCAATTACCATTCCACCCAGGTGTTTCATTCACTTAGTTGTTTTATTAAGCAAAAACATAAGTCAAAGACTTAGCAATATTTTTCCATAGCATGTATATAATCCACCCTTGGTTGCTACTATCTAGGCTAAGAATCGCAATAGCAAGTATCTTAACTTAGAGAAAATTCTAACAATTCTACAACTACTAGGATTTCCCAAGCATAGCATATAGATACTTAGCAAAATTTATCATGCAAGCCCTATACAAAATATTTCTAATGCATATTCAAAATATTGGGACAAAAATATGAAGCACCACTTGCCTTGGTAGTTGGGGGAGTAACAGCAATCCTCACAGTCACAATCACCACTAGCACCAAAATCTACACATAAAATGATAGCACCAAATTCATATTTCAAATAATCAAGCAAAATATATGAATGCATGAAAATTCCATGTGATGATTTTTCTAAACGAACCAAGACAAGTAAAACAGTAATGATCAATAAAATAAACATTTATACATCAAATAAACTTTATTTGGCCTTTAAAACATTTTCTAATTAATTTTTTACACACAAAATAGGCCTACAAATGTCTCCGCATAAAATTCTATTTTAACAGAAACAAAATACAAAACTAAGCCCACAGATGTGTAGGATTTATTTTTGTGATTCCATTGATATCTTATTTGCATTTTTTGGATAAACAGAACACAAGTTATTGAATTTACAAGTTTAAATAACTAATAGAATCAAATCTAAATTTAAAACAGAAAAACCTAACTCGCGGCGCAATCTGATTGGCCCGTACCGGTTCGCGCGGGATCACGCTTCCGCGCCGTTGGATCTAATCAGATCCAACGCATCAGATCTAAAGAAAACGCTTCGATCTAAATCTAATCTATACCCTACGATCTAGATCTTTCAGCGCTGGCTCACTCGACCAAAGTCTGGCGGCGGCGACGCGGCGGCGACGCACTGCCAGTGGCATTCCGGCAATTTCAGAGGGGGCTGGGGTTGGCAGAGGCGCTTACCAGACTCGCGAGGACTCGAGGATGCTCAAGGCGTTGTTGGCGTGGGTGGGGGCGTGTTGTAGAGGTCGCTGGGGCTCGTCGGAGTTGCGGGCAGCGTCCGGTTTGCTCAGACGGTGACGGAGGCGAAGACCTGGGCCACGCTAGCACACGCCAGGGACATCAGCATGTGCACAAGGAGTTTGCGAACAAGTTAGCGTGAACCAGGAGGCGAGGGGCGGTCGAATCTCACCAAAATTTCTCGTCGGAGTTGGAGACGACGTCGGATGCTCACGGTGCTCGTCGAAGTCGATGTTCTGGGTCACAATCAGATGAACCAAGGATATGAGGGGGTGCGCAAGAAGAAGAGGATCATCCTACAATGATTGAGGAGTGAGCGCGAGCACGACGCTTACCGGAATACCTCGTCGGAGTTGCTGGGACAGCGGCGGTGTGAGTTGAAAAGCGAGCAGCCTGGCGGCGTTTGGGTGAAATTGATTTGGGGGAAATGGCCGCGGTGTTGTACGGTTTAAGTAGCCAGCAGGGCGAGGAAACCGTGCGGTGAATCAATGGCAATCAAGCCTGCAATCACGCGGCGGTGAATAGGGAGAAACGGCCGGCGACTGCGTCCGCGCGCGTGGGGTGGGGAAGAAGGGTGATGAGCTGGACGGGGCCACCGGGCAGTGTCAACGGGGTAGGTCTGCGCACGTGAAAGAGGGAGAGGGAAGGGGCTGCCCCAGGTGGGCTTGTTGGGCCAGTTCTGGGGTTGGGCCAAAAAGGCAACGACAGTTTTTATATTTTTTCATTTTGCTTTTCCTTTTTCTATTTGGATTTTCAGGAATCAATTTCAAACTAAATTCAAATGGGTTTGTTATCAAATCACCTCTGGATTTTGGTAGTCTAATCCTTATACTTATTTGTGTATAAAACCCTACTGTTTAATCCAATGCACTTGACACTTTGAAAAATAAAATAAAACCATGCCTTATTTGAATATAGGTAAAAAGGCATAGAATGGTTTTATTTTGGAATTTTGTTTTGAAAATTTTTGTGTAAGCTTTGCATTCAAGTATAAAATATTTCTAATCAATCCCAAGCATTCTAATACTTGGAAAGTAAGGATAAAATCATTGCCTTCTTGCATAAAGTAATAGGCCACAAATTGTTTCTGTTTTGAAATCTTTATTTGAAATGATCCAAATGCTTATGAATGCATGAATGATATGCAAACTTTATAAATCATGATTTTTGGGATGTTACAAATATAACCCCCTTAAGGTGAATCTCGCCCTCGATATTCGGATTGGCTAGCAAATAGGTGAGGGTGGTCTTTCAGAAGATCATCTTCTCTTTCCCATGTTGCTTCTTCCTCGGAATGATGGTTACACTAAACTTTGCAGAATTTGATAGTCTTTGTCCGAGTAACTCTTTCTGCAATCTCGAGAATCTTGATAGGTTTTTCCTCATAAGTGAGATCACTTTCCAATTGGACCTCTTCCAAAGGTATAGTATCCTTCAAAGAAGTCTCCTCCATCTCCGAATGGCATTTCTTTAGCTGACTTACATGAAATACATTGTGAACAACATACAATGATTCAGGCAATTCAATCTCATATGCCACTTCTCCTTTACAGGTCAGAATCCTGAATGGTCCAACATATCTTGGTGCCAATTTTCCTTTGACCCCAAACCTCTTCACTCCACGAAGTGGTGATACTCTCAGATAAGCTCTATCACCCACCTCATAGGTGACTTCTCTACGCTTTGGATCTGCGTAGCTCTTTTGTCGGGACAGTGCTATCTTTAATCTGTCCTTTACCAACTTGACTTTCTCTTCAGCTTCCTTGATTAGTTCTGGCCCGAACAAGTTTCTTTCTCCAACACCATTCCGTAGCAATGGTGTAGTACATTTTCTCCCATAGAGAAATTCAAACGGTGCCATCTCAATATTGTCTTGATAGCTGTTGCTGTAAGAGAATTCTCGTAAGGAAGACTTTCATCCCAACTAGCTCCATAATCTAGGGCACATGCCCTCAACATATCCTCTAAAATCTGGTTGGTCCTTTCTGTCTGTCCATCAGTATGGGGATAAAAAGCAGTGCTGAATTCCAATCTCGTTCCCAAAGACTCATGCAATTGCCTCCAAAAATGGGAAGTGAATTGAGTTCCCCTATCAGACACAATACTCTTAGGTACTCCATGCAGACACACAATCCTATTCATATAGATCTTGGATAACTTAGCACTTGTATAGGTTGTCTTCACGCGTATGAAATGAGCCACTTTAGTTAGGAGATCTACCACGACCCAATTGGAATCATATCCCGATCTAGTCATTGGCAATCCAGTGATGAAATCCATGCCAATCTTGTCCCACTTCCAATGAGGAATAGGTAGTGGTTGTAACAATCCTGCTGGTTTCTGATGTTCTGCTTTCACTCTACTACATACATCACACAAGGCAATATGTTCGGCGATGTCTTTCTTGAGATTATTCCACCAAAATCTTTCCTTCACATCCATGTACATTTTAGTGTTACCCGGATGAATGGAATATGGTGAGTTGTGTGCTTCTTGTAAAACCATTTCCGAAGCTCCGGATCTTGCGGAATGCAGATACGTTTTCCATACCATAAAGTACCCTGTTCGTCTTCATGGAATCCTTTGGCTTTTCCCTTGCCAATCGTTTCCTTAATCTCTTCAATTTCCTTGTCCATATTTTGGGTTTCCTTGATTTTGTCCAACAAGGTGGGTTGAACATCCAATGACATGAGATGTCCTTCAGGCACTATCTCCAATCTGAGATCTTTGAATTGGGCACACAGATCATCTGGCAACTCTCCTTTAGTAAGGCCATTCACATAAACCTTACGGCTTAATGAATCTGCTACAACATTTGCTTTACCGGGGTGGTATTGCAAACTCAATTCATCGTCCTTGATGAGTTCTAGCCATCTTCTTTGTCTCATGTTGATTTCTTTCTGAGTGAAGATATACTTCAAACTTTTGTGATCTGTGAACACTTCACATCGCTTTCCCAAAAGATAATGTCTCCATGTTTTGAGTGCATGGACAACAGAGGCTAACTCCAAATCATGAGTAGGATAATTCACTTCATGAGTTTTGAGTTGTCTCGAGGCATAAGCCACAACTTTCCCTTCTTGCATCAGAACTGCACCTAATACTTGGTGAGATGCATCACAATACACTTGGAAATCCTTCTCCAAATCTGGCAGACATAAGACTGGTGTTGTCACTAATCTCTTGTTCAACTCTTGGAAACTGAGTTCACATCCTTCAGTCCAATCAAATTTCTTGTCTTTCTTAAGCAACTCCGTCATTGGCTTAGCTACCTTTGAGAAATTCTCAATAAATCTTCTATAGTATCCTACCAAGCCAAGGAAACTACGAACTTCTTTCACTGACTTAGGAGACTCCCACTCAGTTACAGCTGACACTTTTGTGGGATCAACTGCTACACCATCTCCTAACACAATGTGTCCAAGAAATCCCACCTCATTCAGCCAGAATTCACACTTGCTGAATTTGGCATACAGCTTATGTTACCTAAGCTTCTCAAGTATCAATCGCAAATGTTCTTCGTGCTCTTCATTGCTCTTGGAATAGATCAAAATATCATCGATGAAAACGACAACGAATTTGTCAAGAAATTCCATAAACACTTTGTTCATCATATTCATGAAGTAGGCTGGTGCATTTGTCAAACCAAATGGCAAGACGGTGTACTCATACAATCCATACCTAGTGGTGAAAGCAGTCTTAGGTATGTCTTGTTCCCTTATCTTTAGCTGAAAATAGCCTGATCGAAGATCAATCTTTGAGAACACACGGGCTCCTTCTAACTGATCAAACAAATCATTGATTCTGGGCAAAGGATACTTGTTCTTAATAGTCACCTCATTGAGTGAACGATAATCTATGCATAACCTTTGACTTATGTCTTTCTTTTCAACAAACAAAACTGGTGCTCCCCAAGATGAAGAACTTGGTTGAATAAATCCTTTCTGCAACTGTTCTCCAAGTTGTTTCTTGAGTTCTTTCAACTCACCAACTGACATCTTGTAAGGTCTCTTTGCAATTGGTCCTGATCCTGGCAGCAAGTCAATAAAAAACTCAACATATCTATCTGGTGGCATTCCTGGCAATTCTTACGGGAACACATCCGAATATTCCCTCATAATTAGCACACTGTCTATGCTAACCCCCTTAAGATAATTTAACTTAGTCCCTTTCGATTCAAAGTTAGACTTGAATCTAATCCTTTTATTATCCAGGGTAGTGAGTGTGACAGTATGATTGGCACAATCTAGTACTCCCTTGTACTTAGTCATCCAATCCATTCCCAAAATGACATCCAATCCTTGGGAATCTAGGATTATCAAATTAACAGGAAACTTATACCTCCCAAATTCTACCACTAGATCATGACATCCCGAGTTCACTATCATTTCTCCGCTAGGAGAACTTAATTTTATAGGACACCCAATAGTTTCAACTGGAAGTCCATTTCTATCAACGAATGCTCTTGGTACGAATGAATGAATGTGATGCGCCAGTATAAAAAAGAACAAGTGCTGGAACAAAATTGAGTTTGAACTTACCAGCCACTGCATCAGATTATTCATAGATTTCCTCCACATTGATGTGGTTCACTTGTCCCTTTTGGAAGGGATTGGGCTTGTTGGCACCTTCAACTTTCTATCCGGCGCACTCATTAGCATAGTTGTGGCATCCCGCAAAACCACTACTAGAAAATCGCGTTGTTTTTGTGCATTGCATCATCGTTATCGCATGCTCATGTCATCATGCCACATTGCATTTGAGAATCGTCATCATCTTGCATTTGCTCGCATAAAACTATTTCGGAAAAACCCAGTTTTGTTTTCTAAACGCCCCGACTTTGTTCAAACACAAAACCCCGGGTGCTGCCGGATACTTTGTTTGTCTAAAAACTATTTGCAAAAGTTTATTGCAAATTAAGTAAAAGTTTGAATTATTTTTAGTGGGGCAGTCGAACGGGCCGAAATGACCCGAACGACCACCCCAGGAAAATATAATCGGTCCCCTTCTAAATCCTAAACCTACCAACCCATCTACCCACACCCAGCCTCCACCATCCCCTGGGCCACCAACCTCCACCAGACAGCCCCTGGGCCACCCCGACCACCTCGATCCCCTCCCCCCGCGTCTTCTCTCTCTCCCGTTCCTCCCCTCCAGCCTCCGTCCGCCGCTCCGCCTCCCAGGCACCCCGTCTCCGGCGCCTCCCCGCTCCCTCCCTCTCTCTCTGTTCTTCTTCCTCCTGGCACCCGCTCGCCCCGACGACCCCCGACCCCGCTCACCTTCTCCCTCCCCTGCTCTCTGCGCCGCACGCCGGCGAGCCCGCGTCGCCGCGCCGCCGGCGTCGACCCCGCGCCGCCCGGCGTCCTCCTGCGCGCCCCCTCGCCGCCGCCAGCGAGCCCGCGAGCTCCGGTCGCCCCGCTCGGCCTTGAACCACCCGCGGGCCGCCTCGCTTCAACCGCCGACCTCCTCCCCGCCTTCCGCCGCGGCCCCGTGCTCCGGCCGGCCCCCCTCGGCAGCTCCCCGTCGCCCCGCGGAGTCCCTCCGGCCGGCCTCCCTCTCGCTGCCTTCCTCCGCCCCGCCTACCGCCTCCCCGCTCGAGACCGCCCCCGCCGGCAGCCTTCCGGTCCGCCTCCGTTTCCCCAAGCTCCGTCCGCTGCCGCTCCTCCCCCTCCTCCCTCAGGCCGTCGCCCCCGCCGGCCGTCCCTTCGAGCTCCGCCGCGCGCCAAGCCCATCTCCGCGCCCGTGGCCGCCCCCGAGCTCGCCTTCGTCCCCCTCGCCGGCTCGCTGCGCGCCGCCGTCCGCTTCTCTCCTCGGCAGGAGCTCGACGTGCCGCCGCCCTCCGTCCGCGTCCAGGCCCGGCCGTCCCTTCTCGCCCGCATCAGCCCTCCGCCTCCCGGTGCCAGCCTCCGCGCCGCCTGCGCCTCCTGCGAGCCGGCCCCGGTCTGCCTCTCCCGCGCCGGCATCCTGCAGGTCCTCTTCGTCCGCCTACGCGAGCCCGGTCCTGCGCTCTGTCTCCGTGTCGCTGTAGGATATCTTCTGCCGGTGGTTCTTCTGCCTCTACGTGTGGCCATCATATGTGTTTCCGATGGGAAACGACCTGATGCTTGTTGTGGTGGTGTGAGGATGGTTGAGATGTTCTGGTGTGGTGCTTTGGCTACTCGGCTCTCGAGTGACCGATTTTGGTGTGTTCGTCACTTCCTGCTGCCCCTGGAATCTCGTCAAGATTGACTCGTCTTTGATCGCTGCCTAGTCCGACTCTGATTAAATAAACCAGATCAGAAAGATCGTCGTCATGGAACGCCAAGGTTCTCGATCCGTTGGTCGAGACCCCGACGCCCCGGACCTCGAAGACCGATCCCCGAGACCGAACCCTCGGCACGCCAAGATCTTCCCCATGGAATCGAAAGCGCGTCGTCACGAACGTCAAGGACTCCTTCATGGAACCGGACCTCTCGAACGCCAAGTTCTCCATCCCGGACCCCGAAGGCCGGACCCGGCCCGACAAGTTCTTCCTCTCGGATCCAAGGACACCGAGACGCGGGACCCTCAAGTTCTCCTTCACGGACGCCAAGTACTTCCACTCGGACGCCCCACGGACTCGGAGAAAACCCTCGGATGCCAAGACTGAACCCTGGAGTGTCAAGTTCTTCGACCCGAAGGCCACCGATGCGACAAGTACTTCTTTCCGGACGCCAAGGTCGCCGATGCGATACGACAAGTACTTCATCCTGAATACCAAGACCGACCCCGTGGGACCCGACAAGACCTTCGCGATGACAAGAACGGCATCGACCCGGAAGAATCCGACGCGCCCGACACCGACCCAAGTCCTGCATCCCGGACGCGACAAGAACTACCCCCGATATCCGAGAACGATCCCGGAGTCCGAGAACGATCCCGCCGAGACCAAACCCCTGAGACCGACCCCGAACCCCGGAACCCCAAGTTCGTCGAGACCTCCTAATGTGTGAACCCCTTCCCGAAACCCTATTTTATAATCTAATACCACTTGTCGCATAATAATTGTCTTGCATGCATACATTCATGTGGTTTGGGGGCCTTATGCCGATTCACCATATAATTAAATATGGGGCCCATATGCGGGCAAATCTAGTCTCATATTGGCCTCATTTAAATTTGTGTAGCGAACCGGTGCTATCTTTTGCCATGCTAAAACAACATTTAAATTGCGGGGTAGATAAATAACTTGAACCATTTAATTAAATGTCGGGACCCCGGTTCCGCTTAATATGACCTAATTGCATCGCATCTTCGCCATGCCATACAGCATACATGCATCATGCCGATCTTCTGCCGTTGTATTAAATATTGCATCCGGTGTTTATTCTAGTGTTTTGGTTCTTCGCGGATAAGGCCGTTGAGTTGATGTGAGCTTCGCCCCGATCTTCGGTTGAACCTTCGACAATGTTTTCAGGCGAGCATCTCTCCCTTTCTACCTATCTTACTTTTATAGTATTTATTCCCTCCTGTTGATCTATTGCTATCTGTGTTGCGATGCTTTAGTTTCCGTACCTGTGATATCCCTTGCAGCCATATATTGCCTTGGACACATCCTATTACTTGTTGTTTGGTAGATAGTTGGACTTGCGCGTCGTAGTCGCTTGCTCAAGTGCTGTTGCGTGTCGTCAAGTGCCACAGTTGTTGATGTATTGCTGCATGTTGATGCTGGATATGATCATAGTTTTACTTATCGCTCACTTTAATTCCTGTTTAACAACTAAAATTGAAGTAAGCAGAGGCATCGGTGGGTGATAGATAATATTTGGTTTCCGAACGCCCACTTGTGTCCCGTAGGACCCCGAGTACTTGATACCTGTTCCTTGATTTATCGCGCTATCCACATCCGGGAGGTATATGGGACCCCCCTTAGCCAGAGCTTGATTCAGTCTTATTTCTTGGGGCCACAAACTAGTTTGAGGTTTTATTTACGATCCTGTACTTATGCCATGTTTTACCGCTTTATTTACGATTGTGCGATGGATAGCACACTATACTGTTTAGGAGCGGGACACGATTCCGCGGTGTCGACAAGCCCAGTTTTGGGTTCCCAGTCGTTCACAGCCGTCTACCCAAACCTTGAGTCCGTCTCGGAGCTTGCTTACTTCGTTGCGGGTCTACTCAATGGGGTGGCCCCCTGAAATATTTCTGAATCCTGTGATTGCTTTGTCGTGAAAGCCTCGTTGGGTTTTGATTTGGTTTTTCCGAGGTTGATCGAGTGTGTGTTGCTATTGGTGCACCCCGGCCGGGTAAAACTTTCTGAAAGCCGTGTCCGCGGTTATGGACGACTTGGATCACAGTATCTCGACCATAGACAAGCATAACTAAAGTTTATTGCTATAAATTTGCCTTTATAATGACTAGTAATCAGCTTCACTATAATGGAATGGCTAACTAAAACTGCCCACAATTGCTTGTTTGGAGTGTCGCTTGCGACCATTGTATCTGACTAGTAAGTATTGCAACTACAACGGAATGGCTGAATAAAAGTACCAACAACTGCTGGGTTTTGGGTTATCTCATGCTATTTGTATCTGACTAGTAAGTGCCGCAACTACAACGGAATGATTAACTAAAAGTGCCCACTGCTTATTTTATCAGGATGATTATCTACACCTGACTAGTAATTGCTGCAACGATAACTGAATAAATAAAACTGCCAACTGTGTGAGTTCCTCGGTTGACTTCCTCGTTTGGTCTCGAGGGGGAAACACCAGGATGGGTTTGTTTGGTGTTCGCTTCAGGTTGGATCCGGATAGGTCATTCTTATCCCTCTCTGATAACCGCCAGTTGCATCGAGTCTCTATAGGTTGTTTAGTGCATGCTGCCGCTGCCGCTCAGTCCACCATACCTATGTAGGCGAGGACCGCCAAATTCTAGTCTCGCCGTGTACTGGCCTCAGTACTGACGCTCCTCTTTTTCCTTTGCCCTTTGTCGGCACCCCTTTTGTTTAAGCAGGTTTGAGATCGACGTCGTTAGCAGGGTTACCCTTACGGCTTGGCCTGGGCAGGGTTATGGACGCCATTGGTTATTCTTCAGGGCTCTTAGCCCCATTTGCATCTTGTCCGTAGCTGGACGCTCTATCGTTTCAAGGTGATTTGGATCTTTGTATATTATATCTGTATTCTTGACTCTTTGAGTCGCTGTTGTATATATATCTGTTCTGTGGGTCCCATCGAGGACTGTTGTGTAATGTTATTACTTCGTTTTCCACCCGCACGAAAGTGCCTGGTGGGCACCTTTGAATCGTTTCTATGCGGGTTTGGCGGGTTTCGCTAAAACTTGCATAGGGTCGATTCTGAGGGTGTTACAGAGTGGTATCAGAGCTCAGCAGTTGCGATACCCCACAAGTCCAGCCTGTAGGATAACCTAGCTAACGGCCGAAGTAGAGTGTCAAAACTATTTTGCAAAATCGGTTGGATAGTTCTGATTAGGTCTGATTTTACTCCTTACCCCTCTGCTATTCTCCTCTTATCTCGACGTGTTTTGAATCTGCTCTCTTATCTTCTTTTCGAGTCCAGGATTTCTCGTGGTTGGGTTCCGTCGTACCTTCAGGGTTTCGCTTCCTCCTCTAATAACGGTGTTCTACCATCTGGTGTTCAAGCTGCCTGATGAATCCGTCTACGGTGTTACCATTCTTTGTTCCTTGTTTGTGCCTTCCGGTGTTTTCTGACACGACGACCTCATCTAGGCCAGATCCGATGTAGAGTCTGCATCACTCCTTTGTTCCGAACCTCGATTGTCGAGATCTTCAGTCTGATTCCGAGAGTTGGTTGCATAATCCGCCTATTCGTGTGCAGAGTAATGGTTTGAGTGCGGGATGGAGTAGCTACCATACCACTACCCTTATCATTCGCTCTTGTACATCGAGTCAGTGGATCCAACAATTTTACTCCGTCCATGGAAGTTAGAGGTGGCCTTATCGTTTGATACCTCTACCTTCGTCCTTTGTTTCTCCGGAGTGTTCTTTCGACGAACAGGAACAACGACCCTTTTGTTGGCGGTGTCGCCGTTTTCCAGATGAAGAAGGAACCCTTGTTAGTGGTGTCGTGAAGATCTACACGAAGCGCGAAGACGCAGATCGCCGGCCTTCGTTCCGGTACCATGAGGCGGATCTCGAGGGCGAGATCCCTTGTTAGTAGTGTCGAATTGTGGCATCCCGCAAAACCACTACTAGAAAATCGCGTTGTTTTTGTGCATTGCATCATCGTGATCGCATGCTCATGTCATCATGCCACATTGCATTTGAGCATCGTCATCATCTTGCATTTGCTCGCATAAAACTATTTCGGAAAAACCCAGTTTTGTTTTCTAAACGCCCCGACTTTGTTCAAACACAAAACCCCGGGTGCTGCCGGATACTTTGTTTGTCTAAAAACTATTTGCAAAAGTTTATTGGAAATTAAATAAAAGTTTGAATTATTTTTAGTGGGGCAGTCGAACGGGCCGAAATGACCCGAACGACCACCCCAGGAAAATATAATCGGTCCCCCTCTAAATCCTAAACCTACCAACCCATCTACCCACACCCAGCCTCCACCATCCCCTGGGCCACCAACCTCCACCAGACAGCCCCTGGGCCACCCCGACCACCTCGATCCCCTCCCCCCGCGTCTTCTCTCTCCCGTTCCTCCCCTCCAGCCGCCGTCCGCCGCTCCGCCTCCCAGGCACCCCGTCTCCGGCGCCTCCCCGCTCCCTCCCTCTCTCTCTGTTCTTCTTCCTCCTGGCACCCGCTCGCCCCGACGACCCCCGACCCCGCTCACCTTCTCCCTCCCCTGCTCTCTGCGCCGCGCGCCGGCGAGCCCGCGTCGCCGCGCCGCCGGCGTCGACCCCGCGCCGCCCGGCGTCCTCCTGCGCGCCCCCTCGCCGCCGCCAGCGAGCCCGCGAGCTCCGGTCGCCCCGCTCGGCCTCGAACCACCCGCGGGCCGCCTCGCTTCAACCGTCGACCTCCTCCCCGCCTTCCGCCGCGGCCCCGTGCTCCGGCCGGCCCCCCTCGGCAGCTCCCCGTCGCCCCGCGGAGTCCCTCCGGCCGGCCTCCCTCTCGCTGCCTTCCTCCGCCCCGCCTACCGCCTCCCCGCTCGAGACCGCCCCCGCCGGCAGCCTTCCGGTCCGCCTCCGTTTCCCCAAGCTCCGTCCGCTGCCGCTCCTCCCCCTCCTCCCTCAGGCCGTCGCCCCCGCCGGCCGTCCCTTCGAGCTCCGCCGCGCGCTAGGCCCATCTCCGCGCCCGCGGCACGCCCCCGAGCTCGCCTTCGTCCCCCTCGCCGGCTCGCCGCGCGCCGCCGTCCGCTTCTCTCCTCGGCAGGAGCTCGACGTGCCGCCGCCCTCCGTCCGCGTCCAGGCCCGGCCGTCCCTTCTCGCCCGCATCAGCCCTCCGCCTCCCGGTGCCAGCCTCCGCGCTGCCTGCGCCTCCTGCGAGCCGGCCCCGGTCTGCCTCTCCCGCGCCGGCGTCCTGCAGGTCCTCTTCGTCCGCCTGTGCGAGCCCGGTCCTGCGCTCTGTCTCCGTGTCGCTGTAGGATATCTTCTGCCGGTGGTTCTTCTGCCTCTACGTGTGGCCATCATATGTGTTTCCGATGGGAAACGACCTGATGCTTGTTGTGGTGGTGTGAGGATGGTTGAGATGTTCTGGTGTGGTGCTTCGGCTACTCGGCTCTCGAGTGACCGATTTTGGTGTGTTCGTCACTTCCTGCTGCCCCTGGAATCTCGTCAAGATCAACTCGTCTTTGATCGCTGCCCAGTCCGACTCTGATTAAAGAAACCAGATCACAAAGATCGTCGTCATGGAACGCCAAGGTTCTCAATCCGTTGGTCGAGACCCCGATGCCCCGGACCTCGAAGACCGATCCCCGAGACCGAACCCTCGGCACGCCAAGATCTTCCCCATGGAATCGAAAGCGCGTCGTCACGAACGTCAAGGACTCCTTCATGGAACCGGACCTCTCGAACGCCAAGTTCTCCATCCCGGACCCCGAAGGCCGGACCCGGCCCGACAAGTTCTTCCTCTCGGATCCGAGGACACCGAGACACGGGACCCTCAAGTTCTCCTTCACGGACGCCAAGTACTTCCACTCGGACGCCCCACGGACTCGGAGAAAACCCTCGGACGCCAAGACTGAACCCTGGAGTGTCAAGTTCTTCGACCCGAAGGCCACCGATGCGACAAGTACTTCTTTCCGGACGCCAAGGTCGCCGATGCGATACGACAAGTACTTCATCCTGAATACCAAGACCGACCCCGTGGGACCCGACAAGACCTTCGCGACGACAAGAACGGCATCGACCCGGAAGAATCCGACGCGCCCGACACCGACCCAAGTCCTGCCTCCCGGACGCGACAAGAACTACCCCCGATATCCGAGAACGATCCCGGAGTCCGAGAACGATCCTGCCGAGACTGAACCCCTGAGACCGACCCCGAACCCCGGAACCCCAAGTTCGTCGAGACCCCCTAATGTGTGAACCCCTTCCCGAAACCCTATTTTATAATCTAATACCACTTGTCGCATAATAATTGTCTTGCATGCATACATTCATGTGGTTTGGGGGCCTTATGCCGATTCACCATATAATTAAATATGGGGCCCATATGCGGGCAAATCTAGTCTCATATTGGCCTCATTTAAATTTGTGTAGCGAACCGGTGCTATCTTTTGCCATGCTAAAACAACATTTAAATTGCGGGGTAGATAAATAACTTGAACCATTTAATTAAATGTCGGGACCCCGGTTCCGCTTAATATGACCTAATTGCATCGCATCTTCGCCATGCCATACAGCATACATGCATCATGCCGATCTTCTGCCGTTGTATTAAATATTGCATCCGGTGTTTATTCTAGTGTTTTGGTTCTTCGCGGATAAGGCCGTTGAGTTGATGTGAGCTTCGCCCCGATCTTCGGTTGAACCTTCGACAATGTTTTCAGGCGAGCATCTCTCCCTTTCTACCTATCTTACTTTTATAGTATTTATTCCCTCCTGTTGATCTATTGCTATCTGTGTTGCGATGCTTTAGTTTCCGTACCTGTGATATCCCTTGCAGCCATATATTGCCTTGGACACATCCTATTACTTGTTGTTTGGTAGATAGTTGGACTTGCGCGTCGTAGTCGCTTGCTCAAGTGCTGTTGCGTGTCGTCAAGTGCCACAGTTGTTGATGTATTGCCGCATGTTGATGCTGGATATGATCATAGTTTTACTTATCGCTCACTTTAATTCCTGTTTAACAACTAAAATTGAAGTAAGCAGAGGCATCGGTGGGTGATAGATAATATTTGGTTTCCGAACGCCCACTTGTGTCCCGTAGGACCCCGAGTACTTGATACCTGTTCCTTGATTTATCGCGCTATCCACATCCGGGAGGTATATGGGACCCCCCTTAGCCAGAGCTTGATTCAGTCTTATTTCTTGGGGCCACAAACTAGTTTGAGGTTTTATTTACGATCCTGTACTTATGCCATGTTTTACCGCTTTATTTACGATTGTGCGATGGATAGCACACTATACTGTTTAGGAGCGGGACACGATTCCGCAGTGTCGACAAGCCCAGTTTTGGGTTCCCAGTCGTTCACAGCCGTCTACCAAACCTTGAGTCCATCTCGGAGCTTGCTTACTTCGTTGCGGGTCTACTCAATGGGGTGGCCCCCTGAAATATTTCTGAATCCTTTGATTGCTTTGTCGTGAAAGCCTCGTTGGGTTTTGATTTGGTTTTTCCGAGGTTGATCGAGTGTGTGTTGCTATTGGTGCACCCCGGCCGGGTAAAAATTTCTGAAAGCCGTGTCCGCGGTTATGGACGACTTGGAGCACAGTATCTCGACCATAGACAAGCATAACTAAAGTTTATTGCTATAAATTTGCCTTTATAATGACTAGTAATCAGCTTCACTATAATGGAATGGCTAACTAAAACTGCCCACAATTGCTTGTTTGGAGTGTCGCTTGCGACCATTGTATCTGACTAGTAAGTATTGCAACTACAACAGAATGGCTGAATAAAAGTACCAACAACTGCTGGGTTTTGGGTTATCTCATGCTATTTGTATCTGACTAGTAAGTGCCGCAACTACAACGGAATGATTAACTAAAAGTGCCCACTGCTTATTTTATCTGGATGATTATCTACACCTGACTAGTAATTGCTACAACGATAACTGAATAAATAAAACTGCCAACTGTGTGAGTTCCTCGGTTGACTTCCTCGTTTGGTCTCGAGGGGGAAACACCAGGATGGGTTTGTTTGGTGTTCGCTTCAGGTTGGATCCGGATAGGTCATTCTTATCCCTCTCTGATAACCGCCAGTTGCATCGAGTCTCTATAGGTTGTTTAGTGCATGCTGCCGCTGCCGCTCAGTCCACCATACCTATGTAGGCGAGGACCGCCGAATTCTAGTCTCGCCGTGTACTGGCCTCAGTACTGACGCTCCTCTTTTTCCTTTGCCCTTTGTCGGCACCCCTTTTGTTTAAGCAGGTTTGAGATCGACGTCGTTAGCAGGGTTACCCTTACGGCTTGGCCTGGGCAGGGTTATGGACGCCATTGGTTATTCTTCAGGGCTCTTAGCCCCATTTGCATCTTGTCCGTAGCTGGACGCTCTATCGTTTCAAGGTGATTTGGATCTTTGTATATTATATCTGTATTCTTGACTCTTTGAGTCGCTGTTGTATATATATCTGTTCTGTGGGTCCCATCGAGGACTGTTGTGTAATGTTATTACTTCGTTTTCCACCCGCACGAAAGTGCCTGGTGGGCACCTTTGAATCGTTTCTATGCGGGTTTGGCGGGTTTCGCTAAAACTTGCATAGGGTCGATTCTGAGGGTGTTACAATAGTGTCCCATCTTCTTACACTTGAAACACTCAACCTGACTGATATCTCTCTTTGCAGGCTGACTTCCGCTTCCACTTCCACTGTGGTGGCTTTTGTGTCCACTCTTGTGGTTCTTATATTTGTCATTATCATGACTACGGTGATGCTTGTTGTCATGATGGCGGTTGTGGTTGTGGTGGTTGTTGTACTTTCCATGTTTGTGGGATCCAGAACACCCACTGTCATCATGATGGGAACGCTTGTGAGACGATCTCGAGCTGTGCTTATCAAAGCTATGCTTCCTCTTCCTGCTCTCAACCTATTTCATCTTGTTCTCTAAGATGGTAGCCTTGTCACAAAGTGATTGGTAGGTTGGGACATAGGCAACAGACAACTGCAGGTTCAACTCATCATTCAGTCCTTCGAGGAATTTCTCCTTCCTCTTGGCATCTGTATCAACTTCATCTGGTGCATAACGCGCCAGATTGTTGAATTCCTCGATGTATTTAGCCACACTGCGATGACGCTGTTTCAGGTTGTGGAACTCCTTTTTCTTCAAATTCATCACTCCGGATGAGATGTGAGCTGTACGGAATCCATCCTCAAAGATAGCCCAAGTCACATCCTCAATGGGAGTGGTGATCTGAAAGTTGTCCCACTAGGTTGCTGCTGGTCCTTCAAGCAGATGTGCTGAGAACCTGACCTTTTCTTCGTCGGTGCAGCCGACAGTCACTAAGTCCTTGTTCACTAAACGTAACCAGTCATTGGCTACCATTGGATCAGTGGTTCCCGAGAACTTTGCAGGCCTCTGTCTTAGAAATCTGGTGAGCATGTCAAATCTAGGCGGATTATTCTAATTGTTGTTGTTATTCTTGTTCTGCATGAACATGGTCATCATCTTCATCAGTTGAGCTTGTGATGTCATCAACTGTTGCATCTCGGGAGTGACATTGTTGTTGTTGTTTTGGTTGGGGTTGGCACATCGAGGAGGCATCTGTGGTTTTAATAAGGATAAGAATGAGATACCCATAGATTCTTAACATGCACAATACATAACATAGACAATCACAATAACCAAGCATCAAAATAACATAGAGTTTGAACGACATAAACAACAAGTTTTGGAAAATGCAAACACACCATAGCAAGCCACCCACATGTTGGATGGTCATTGCGACTCAATAATCAAAGTACGGTAGATGAAAGATAATCGAGTAGTCTACACTAATCCTCCGCATCAATCTCTACATCAACAAGGGTAAGACCTGCATTATCCATGGCGGTCTTGTACTCATTAACACTAGCAGTCAAGGCCTCAATCTTGGCCCTAAGAGCCCTCTTCTGTGAGCGAAGCCTCTCGATCACTCACTATTGATGCTCAAGCTCGAAGTCCTTGGCCTCTAACTCTTCCTTCATCTCCCGGATCTTCTTGTTCCCGTCTTGGACTCTTTTCTCCTGGCTCTTAAACTTCTTGTACTGACTTTCAAACTTGGCCTCCATTTCCTTGACGATCTCATCTTGCTCCGCGAAGAGCTTATCCTTCTCTCGAAGCAGAACCTGGAGCTCGTCATTCCTAAGCATGACGTTGGTCCTATCAGTATCAAGGTGTCTAATAAGACCCTCTAGGTCCTGAAGGTACAGACGAATCGGCTCCATCATCTCTCTAGCAGCATCCTCGTACTCTATAGCCTCACCCTCCTCGTTGCGTCTCCCGAAGGGGTGAAAGTAAATACCTTAAGCTCGGTGGAGTGTCTCCCTACCAGGTGCCCAAGTAATTCCTGCATGACTACATCTAAGCCTTTCTCCTTGTCGTCATGCATCAACTTGAAAGTGATGGCCTCCGTGGTTGGCTCTGTCTGGCGTCCCGGCTGTGTGACTCTGAAGCCCCATAGGTCCTTCCTCTCAAACTTGGTGAGATGAAGTGTCATGATGCTAGGAAGTGGAAGGTTGAGCACACTAGTGAGCTCAATGAGACGAGTACCAAAACGAGTTCCCTTGAACTCCTTGGCCGTGTTGATAACAACATTAGGCATCTATTTTTTATAAGATAGAGAAAAGTTAGAATCAACATAAATAGAGAAAAAATCACAAGACAAAAATATCACAAACACATCTTTTAGCAACAAACACACAAGTCATGGCATACACAAATCCATTACAACATCAAAGGTTCAACATAACTTAGACAAATTTTTGGAAGTAAAAACGATAAGTGTGGTGGTCCAACTAACGAAGTATGTTACAACTCTCACTCACTAGACAAAATAGTTATCAGGGCATCCTTAGTAGCCATCTGTCTATCTTGATCACAAGACTCCCATATTAAGTCTATGATGTCTCCCCTTAGTTGTTGGTTGGTAGTCTCTAATTCTTGGGTATGCTTATTTTCTTCTCTAAGGTCATTTTGGGTGTTGAGCATTCTGCACTTGAGTCTACCACCAAGCTCCTTGATGGCATTCCAAGCTGCATTTCTTGCAGAGTCAAAGAATGTTGTGTGCATTTTGGAGTTGGTGACATGCAAAATCCTGACTCCTTGTGGTTGTCTTCCTTGTTTTTGTATAAGTGAAGTTGCACCCACCAATACACTTCTCCTTCATCCATCACAGGGAATCCTTTGTACACAGTTGCACCATGTATCCCCATGGTAACCATAAGGTTCTTGAGTGCCTTGGGAAATTCAGTCTCACACTCCAAGGTCATGGTCATGAGTGGTCCCTTCCTCACAGCTTCATTGATGGAGTTCATCTACAAATAGAGATGAGAAAGAAGATTAGATAAGTTTACGAGAAGAAAAAGACAAGTGTGGAAATTTTTCAAAGTGTTGAAATTTTTCCTTAGTGGTTTGTTAGTCTAATCCGATCCTAGGGTCATAATCCTACATGCAACACAGTGCCCTGATACCATATGTAAGGCCCCACCATTATAAAGGTAAAGGTCCCTATGATTGCAATGCTAGTCCCTGGATCAATTGCTAGCATCCACAGTTTAAGATGAAGTACACAGAAACAAAGGTCATTATTACATCATCATTCCAGAGATAACATAGTCTTTTACAACTCCATAGCCATAGGCTAGTACAAGAGTTTAACTTAACAATATAAATAAAAGTCTTCATCAAGCATGTTGAGTGTAGACTCATAACCCTAATCATCATCAGAGTAACCTGCAACATCACAAGTTACAGCCACAGTGGATCAATACATTGGAATAGTATTGGCAAGTGATACCTTAGTAGAATAATAGTATCTAGCTTCTACATGAATTTGGCTAAGTGTAGCTTAGGCTTGCTTTGCTCAAAATAGGTTTTACCTATAAGTTGAAAACACTAAGTTTTTGTTTGGCAAAAACTTCCAAGGAACCACCAATAGACATTGGTGAACCTTTACCCTTGTTCAACCACAAGTTTTTAACTTATAAATTGGGATGAGGAGATTCTTGATAGCTTCCATGTCTTGATGCTCAAATTTTCCATTGCCGGGGACACGGCTAAGTACTTAGATTCTTCCTTCTGCAGAGGTGGTGCACTTTCCCCACAAGACTCGACATGCATCAAGACAGGACCTTTCAGAAGCCTTCCCTTAGACCAAAATGGACGCGTTCCAAACCTATCACCCCTACCACCAACTGTCCATTTGGCTAAGTTATTGCAACCTATATGATCCAGGTAGAGCCCATAATGCCATGTGGCTGCACTAGAAGCTTCTTAACATATGGCATCTCAAATCCCTTTGTTCCTGGGTGGCATTCCACAAGTGAGATACACAGGGGTAGACCATTGAAAAATGGGCCCTGGTAACCACTCAACAAAAATCCAACCAAGCAATTACCATTCCACCCAGGTGTTTCATTCACTTAGTTGTTTTATTAAGCAAAAACATAAGTCAAAGACTTACCAATATTTTTCCATAGCATGTATATAATCCACCCTGGGTTGCTACTAGCTAGGCTAAGCATGGCAATAGCAAGTATCTTAACTTAGAGAAAATTCTAACAATTCTACAACTACTAGGATTTCCCAAGCATAGCATATAGATACTTAGCAAAATTTATCATGCAAGCCCTATACAAAATATTTCTAATGCATAGTCAAAATATTGGGACAAAAATATGAAGAACCACTTGCCTTGGTATTTGGGGGAGTAACAACAATCATCACAGTCACAATCACCACTAGCACCAAAATCTACACATAAAATGATAGCACCAAATTCATATTTCAGTTAATCAAACAAAAATATATGAATGCATGCAAATGCCATGTGATGATTTTTCTAAACCAACCAAGACAAGTAAAATAGTACTGATTAATAAACTAAGCATTTATACATCAAATAAACTTTATTTGGCCTTTAAAACATTTTCTAATTAATTTTTTACACACAAAATAGGCCTACAAATGTCTCTGCATAAAATTCTATTTTAACAGAAACAAAATAGAAAACTAAGCCCATAGATGTGTAGGATTTATTTTTGTGATTCCACTGATATCTTATTTGCATTTTTTGGATAAACAGAACAAAAGTTATTGAATTTACAAGTTTAAATAACTAATAGATTCAAATCTAAATTTAAAACAGAAAGCCTGACACGCGGCGCAATCTGATTGGCCCGTACCGGTTCGTGCGGGATCACGCTTCCGCGCCGTTGGATATAATTAGATCGAATGCATCAGATCTAAAGAAAATGCTTCGATATAAATCTAATCTATACACTACGATCTAGATCTAACGGCGCTGGCTCACTCGACCAAAGTCTGGCGGCGCTGGCGGCGGCGACGCACTGCCAGTGGCGTTCCGGCAATTTCAGAGGGGGCTGGGGTTGGCAGAAGCGCTTACCAGACTCGCGAGGACTCGAGGATGCTCAAGGCGTTGTTGGCGTGGGTGGGGGCGTGCTGTAGAGGTCGCTGGGGCTCGTCGGAGTTGCGGGCAGTGTCCAGTTTGCTCGGACGGTGACGGAGGCGACGACCTGGGCCACGCTAGCACAAGCCAGGGACATCAGCGTGTGCACAAGGAGTTTGTGAACAAGTTAGCGTGAACCAGGAGGTGAGGGGCGGTCGAATCTCACCGAAATTTCTCGTCGGAGTTGGAGACGATGTCGGATGCTCACGGTGCTCGTCGAAATCGACGTTCTGGGTCACAATCAGATGAACCAAGGATATGAGGGGGTGCGCAAGAAGCAGAGGATCATCCTAGAATGATTGAGGACTGGGCGCGAGCACGACGCTTACCAGAATACCTCGTCGGAGTTGCTGGGACAGCAGCGGTGTGAGTTGAAAAGCGAGCAGCCTGGCAGCGTTTAGGTGAAATTCATTTGGGGGAAATGGCCGCGGTGTTGTACGGTTTAAGTAGCCAGCAGGGGCGAGTAAACCGTGTAGTGAATCAATGGCAATCAAGCCTGCAATCACACGGCGGTGAATGGGGAGAAACGGCCGGCGACTGCGTCTGCGCGCGTGGGGTGGGGAAGAAGGGTGATGAGCTGGACGGGGCCACCGGGCAGTGTCAACGGGGTAGGTCTCCGCACGTGAAAGAGGGAGAGGGAAGGGGCTGCCCCGGGTGGGCTTGTTGGGCCAGTTCTGGGGTTGGTCCAAATAGGCAGCGACAGTTTTTATTTTTTTTCATTTTCCTTTTCCTTTTCCTATTTGGATTTTCAGGAATCAATTTCAAACTAAATTCAAATGGATTTTTTTTTAAATCACCTCTGGATTTTTGTAGTGTAATCCTTATACTTATTTGTGTATAAAACCCTACTGTTTAATCCAATGCACTTGACACTTTGAAAAATAAAATAAAACCATGCCTTATTTGAATATAGGTAAAAAGGCATAGAATGGTTTTATTTTGGAATTTTGTTTTGAAAATTTTTGTGTAAGCTTTGCATTCAAGTCTAAAATATTTCTGATCAATCCCAAGCATTCTAATACTTGAAAAGTAAGGATAAAATCATTGCCTTTTTGCATAAAGTAATAGGCCACAAATTGTTTCTGTTTTGGAATCTTTATTTGAAATGATCCAAATGCTTACGAATGCATGAATGATATGCAAACTTTATAAATCATGATTTTTGGGATGTTACAAGCACACCAAAATCAGTTAAAACCAAGCAATTATGAGCTATTTGAACAAGAACATCCTCACATATACCAACAGGAATAGTAGTTGACTTATCAGCCATTTGCAAAGATATATCAGTTCGTATCAACTTTTCTAGATGGAGTCTCTTAATAAAGCAGTTCTAACATAATTGTTCTTAATAGAGCAAGGAATAGTTGGTATACCTAGATCACCAAGTTTCTTTGGAACCTTACCATTGAAGGAATAATTAGCAAGCAAAGTAGAAATGTAACATCCCTAAAATCATGATTTCAAAGATTGCATATCATTCATGCATGCATATAATTTTTTAGATCATTTTCAAACCATTTTCTAGAAAACAAAAGCACATAGTGCTATCATTTTATGTGAGCAAACTTAAATCAAAATACTCATTTGAGAGCACAAGTGTTTTAAACCAAGTTTGTTTGCTTCCTTGTTGTTTGGATTGAGTGTGGAGTTTGGACAAAAATATACAAAATAAATATGGTTTCCAAAACCATTTTCAAAACATTTGCAAATCAAGTGCTATGTCACTGTTTATTTTTATTTTCCAAATGTCCAAGCCAATTCAAAGTGACCACTTGGTTGTATGCCCAGATTTGTGACTGTTGCACACTGCAAAAATCCTGAAAAGATTTGAATTCAAATAGAGTTTGAATTCATTTGAAAATCATTCCAGAAAATCAAATCAGAAATAGAAAAGGAATAAAGAAAAGGAAAAGGGCCGGCGCTACCAGCCCAACAGAGAATCCAGCCCAGCTAGCCCACCCGGGTTCCCCCTCTCTCTCTCTCACGCGCAGACGCACCCACGGAGTCGCTGACGCCAGGACCCCACCCCCTCTCTGGTTCCCTCGCAGACAGCTGGGCCCCGTCCACGTCACCGTCGTCTTCCCCAAATCCCGCGCACGAACACGTCGCCGCTGGCCGTTGCTGCGTTGATTCCGCGGCGTAATTGCCATTGTTTCTCTAGGCGTTTCTTGTCGAGCCCCTGCCTACTTAAACCCCTCCCCCTCGCGGCCATTTCCCCTCACTCAATTTTCTCTCCACGCCACCAGGCTGCTCACAACTCGCCAGACACCGCCGCTGTTCCGATGACCTCGCCGACGAATTCCGGTGAGCACCGCACCCCCCTCTGTCCATGGTTCATGCTATCATGCTCTGCAGCTCCGTGCGCATCTACTGACACCTTCCATTTGCTCGCGCATGGCCTGTAGCCCCGGCAACGTCAACGACTGAGCGTCGCCGCCTTCTGCTCGAACTCCGGCGACCTCTCCCCGTAAGTACCAGCCGCCCCTTGCCCTATGTTTGATACGCCTAAGACCCCCAGCGTCTTGCGCATCTAACGATACCGTTGGTTTATCTTAGCTCGCCCCAGAACCTCGCCTCCGTCGCGCCAAGGCCTGCCTAACGTCTGCCCCTACTCTGACGAGGAATCCCCGCCGTGTCCGCGCGCCCCTTGACGAACCATCGCCACCTTGAGCATCAGCAGCTCTCTGCGATTCCGGTAAACCTCTTCTCCCTCTCCTGCGCAACCTAGAACGCCAGCTCCGCCACTGATAGAGGCGCCGCCGCCAGTCGCCGCCGCTAGCGCCGCTCATCTCTGGTCAAAGCAATCAGGAGCGTTAGATGTAGATCTTACGGCCAAGATTAGAACTTAAACGAAGAGGTATGAGCGCATCTGAGCCACTAGATCTGACTTAAATCCTGCGGCTCGCAGAGATCGATCCGCCCGAACCGGTACGGGCCAATAGGAAACAGACGCGTGGCAGTGAGTTAGGTTTAAAACAGAATTTGAATCTGATTTATACTCAAATTTGATTTGGCTATAACTTTTGATCCCCATGTTAGAATTTGACAAATTTTATACCGTTGGAATCAGGAGAACAAGCCCTTTCTAAATATGCAATGTGTTTAATGTTTAGCTTCTGTTAAAAAGGTTTTATTTGCAGAAACATGTGTAGGGCTTATTTAAGTATATGAATTGTTTAGGAATTGTTTTTAGTGTCAAATAAATTTGGTTTGGCAAGTTTTTGACTTGTTTAGGATTCAGTACTATGCACTTGCTTGGTCGAGTTTTAAAAATCATCACTTAGCATCTTGCATGCATGCATATATATTTTTTGATTGTATATGTCTTGTATGTGATTGTGGCTATATTCTATGTGTAGATTTTGGTGCTAGTGATTGTGATTGTGAAGAGTGCTACACTCCAAACTACCAAGGCAAGTGGTACTTCATGAATATTTCCATCCCTAAGATTTATACTAAGCATTAGAAATATTATGCTAAGTCTTGCATGTTAATATATTGCCTAATGCCATGATGGGAAATCCTAAGTAGTTGTAGAATTGCTAGGAAATTTCTAAGTTAAGTTACTATCTATGCCATGCTTAGCCTAGCTAGTAGCAAACAAGGGTTGGTGAAATATACATGCTATGATGAAAATATTTCTAAGTCTTTGGACTTTGTTTTGCTTAATAAAACAACTAAGTCAATGAATCACCTGGGTGGAAAGGGACTTGATTGGTGGTTTTGGTTGAGTGGTTAGACAAGGACCATGGCTATGGTTTACCTTGTGTATCTCACTTGTGGTAAGCCACCCAAGAACAAAGAGATTTTAGATGCCAAGTGTTAAGAAGCTTCTAGTGCAGCCACTTGGCAATATGGGCTCTGCCAGGATCATAGGTTGCTAGAACTTAGCCATTTGGACAGTTGGTGGTAGTGGGATGATAGGTTGGAGCGCGTCCATTTGGTCTAAGGGAAGGCTTCTGAAAGGTCCTGTCTTGGTGAAACCAAGTCTGGTGGGGAAAGTGCACAACCTCTATAGATGGAAAAATCTAAGTACTTAGCCAAGTCCATGGCAATGGACAACTTGAGCATCAAGACATGGAAGCTATCAAGAATCTCCTCATCCCAATTTCTAAGTAAAAATTTGTGGGTGAACAAGGGTGAAGGACCTCAATGTCTATTGGTGGTTCCTTGGGAAAAGTTTTTGACAAAGAAAAACTTAGTGATTTCAACTAATAGGAAAAACCTATTTTGAGCAAAGCAAGCCAAGCTACACTTAGACAAATTTGCATATAGTATCTAGTCCACTTAAAATATACTAAGGTATCACTTGCCAATACTATTCCAAAGTATTGACCCACTGTGGCTGTAACTTGTGATGTTGCAGGTTACTCTGATGAGGATTAGGTGTCATGAGTCTACACTCAACATGTTTGCCTGTGGCACATGAAGATGAAGACTTATATTTATTTACTTATTCAAACTCTTGTAATAGGCCTGTGGCCTTTGAGTTGTAAAGACTATGTTTATCTCTGGAATGGATGTAATAATGACCTTTGTATCTGTGTACTTCATCTTAAACTGTGGATGCTAGCAATGATCCAGGGACTAGCATTGCAATCACAGGGATCCTTTTCCTTTACAAAGGAGGGATCTTACAGATGGTATCAGAGCACTGTGTTGCCTGTAGGATTATGACCCTAGGATTGGAAACCACTAAGGAAAAAGTTTTCAGCAACTTCTACACTTGTCTATTCTTCTCGTAATCTTTTCTAATCTCTTTCTCATCTCTATTTGTAGATGAACTCCATCAACTAAGCCGTGAGGAAAGGACCACTCATGACAATGACTTTGGAGTGTGAGACAGAATTCCCCAGGGCTCTCAAGGACCTCATGGTTGCATTAGAGATACAAGGTGCAGCTGTGTACAAGGGTTTTCCTGTGATGGATGAAGGAGAGGAATACTGGTGGGTGCAACTTCACTTGTATAAAAACAAGGAAGACAACCATCAGGAAAAAGGATTCTGCATGTTCACCAATTCAGTGGTGCACACTACATTCTTTGAATCAGCAAGGGATGCAGCTTGGAAGACCATCAAAGAACTTGGTGATAGAGTCAAGTGCAGAATGCTCAACCTCCAAAATGATCTAAGGAAAGAAAAGGAACATACCCAAGAGTTGGAAGCTACCAACCAAACCTTAAGAGGAGACATTATAGACTTAGTGATGGAATCATGTGAGCAAGATAGGCTGATTGCTTCTAGAAATATTGTGTTAGCCAACAAATCCAGTGAGATAGGATTGTAAACGTACTTCGTTAGTTATACCACCACCTATCACCTTATTTTCCAAATGTTGCTTTAAAATAAGATTGAACCTTGGTTGTTGTAATGGTTTCATGTATGCATGACTTTCGTTTTTTGCTTTCCAAGGATATGTATGTGATGTTTTGTCTTTTGTTTTATCTTGAATTGTGTTGTTCTAACTTTTCCATCTTATAAATAGATGCCTACTGTTACCATCAGCACTGTTGAGGAGTTCCAGGTTAGCCGTTTTGGTCCTCGTATCATTGAGTTTACTACTTTGCTCAATCTCCCTCTTCCTACCATCATGGTGCTTCCCCTCACCAAGTTTGAGAGGAAGGATCTCTGGGGCTTCAAGGTCAACTAGCCCGGACGCCAGACAGAGCCTACCACGGAGGCTATTGTCTTCAAGCTCATGCATGATGACAAGGAGAGAGGCCTTGAGGTAGTTATGCAGGATCTGATAGGACGTCTGCTGGGGAGACACTCCCGACAGGTTAGAGGTACTCACTTCCACGTCTTCGGTAGACGTGATGAGGATGGAGAGTCCATCGACTTCGAGGACGATTCGAGGGACGCAGCAGAGCCGATTCGCCTGTACCTCCAGGACTTAGAGTCTCTCATTAGTCACGTGGACACCGACAGGACCAACGTCATGCTCAACAATGACGAGCTCCAGGTGCAGCTTCGCGAGAAGGACAAGCTCTTCGCGGAGCAAGACGAGATAGTCAAGGAAATGGAGGCGAAGTTCAAGACCCAGGACAGGAAGTTCAAGAGTCGGGAGAAGCGTGTCCAGGATAGGAACAAGAAGATCCGGGACATGACTGAAGAACTGCAGTCCAAGGACTTCGAGCTCGAGCAGCAGCAGACGGTGATAGAGAGGCTTCGTTCCTAGAAGAGGGCTCTCAAAGCCAAGATAGAGACCTTGACCACTAGTGTTGAGGAATACAAGACCGCGATGGAGAACGCAGGTCTTACCTTTGTCGAGGAGGAGGTTGACGCCGAGGAGTAGATTTGACTACTCATTTATCATTTATTATCGTACTTGTTGTTTGAGAACTTGTTATTGACCATCCGACTTGTGGATGGCTTGTTATTTGTGTGTGTTTTACTTTACGAACTTTTATTTTGTTGTTGAACTTTTATCTTTTGTTGCATGCTTTGTGTTTGCTTATGTGATGTAATGTGCATGAAAGCATCTATGGGTATCTCATTCTTATCTTTATTGAACAAACCACAGATGCCTCCCTGTCGTGCAAACCCCAACCCCAACAACAACAACAACATCACTCCCGAAATCCAGCAAATGATGACCGCTCAAACTCAGCTAATGCAGATGATGACGACGTTCATCCAGAACCAAAACAACAACAACAACAACAACAACAACAACAACAATAACAACAACAACAATAACAACAACAACAACAACAACCCACCGGGTTTCGATATGCTTACCAGGTTCTTGAGATTGAGGCCAGCAAAGTTCTCAGGGACGATTGATCCCATGGTGGTCAATGATTGGCTATGTTCTGTGAACAAGGACTTGGTAACCGTGGGTTGTACTGATGCTGAAAAGGTCAGATTTGTAGCACATTTGCTAGAGGGACCAGCCGACACTTGGTGGGACAACTTCCAGATTACCACTCCCATAGAAGATGTGACATGGGCAATCTTTGAGGATGGATTTCGCACTGCTCACATCTCATCCGGAGTGATGAGTCTGAAAAAGAAGGAGTTCCATAACCTGAAGCAGCGCCACCGCAGCGTGGCTGAATATATTGATGAGTTCAACAATCTGGCGCGTTATGCACCGGATGAAGTTGACACCGATGCCAAGAGAAAGGAAAAATTGCTTGAAGGCTTGAATGATGAGCTGAATCTGCAGTTGGCTGTGGCCTATGTTCCCACTTATCAGTCTCTCTGTGATAAGGCTGCTATTTTGGAGAACAAAATGAAACAAGTTGAAAGCAGGAAGAGGAAGCACTCAAACAAGCACAGCTCGGGATCGTCACACAAACGTTCCCACTATGATGACAGCGGAAGCTCAGGATCCCACAAGCATGGGAAATTCAATAAGCACCACAACCATAACCGTCATGACAACAAGCATCATCGCAGTCATGACAACGACAAGTACAAGAACCACAAGAGTGGACATAAGAGCCACCACAGTGGTAATGGAAGTGGAAGTGGAAGCCAGCCTGTTAAGAGAGACATCAGTCAAGTTGAATGCTTCAAGTGCAAGAAGATGGGGCATTATGCAAATGACTGCCCAGAAAAGAAAGTTGAAGGACCCAACAAGCCCAACCCTTTTCAGAAGGGACAGGTGAACCACATCAGTGTGGAGGAAGTCTATGAGGAGCCTGATGCTGTTGCTGGTAAGTTCAGACTCAATTCTATTCCAGCATTTGTTCTTTTTGATACTGGAGCATCGCATTCATTCATATCAAAAGCATTTGTTGATAGAAATGGGTTTCCAACTGAAAACATTGGGTGTCCAATAAAAGTTAGTTCTCCGGGAGGAGATATGATAGTAAGTCTTGGATGCCGGGATCTAGTAATAGAGTTTGGAAAGCATAAATTTCCAGTGAGTCTGATAATCCTAGATTCCCAAGGACTGGACGTTATATCGGGAATGGATTGGATGGCTAAGTATGAAGGAGTACTAGATTGTGCTAATTGTACTGTTGCACTCACAACCCCGGAAAGAAAACGGATTAAATTCAAGTCCAACTTTGAATCAAAAGGAAGTAAGCTTAATTCTCTTAAGGGGGTTAGCATGGACAGTGTGCCAATTGTGAGAGAATATCCGGATGTGTTTCCGGAAGAATTATCGGGAATGCCACCAGATAGATGTGTGGAATTTCTTATAGATTTGGTACCAGGGTCTGGACCTATAGCAAAGAGACCTTATAAAATGTCAGTTGATGAACTGAAAGAACTCAAGAAACAACTTGGAGAACAGTTGCAGAAAGGATTTATTCAACCAAGTTCTTCATCTTGGGGAGCCCCAGTTTTGTTCGTGGAGAAGAAAGATAAAAGTCAAAGGTTATGCATAGATTACTGTTCACTCAACGAGGTAACTATCAAGAACAAATACCCTTTGCCTAGAATCAATGATTTGTTTGATCAGCTAGAAGGAGCTTGTGTGTTCTCAAAGATTGATCTCCGGTCAGGCTATTTTCAACTCAAGATAAGAGAACAAGACATACCTAAGACAGCATTCACTACTAGGTATGGATTGTATGAGTATACCGTGATGCCATTTGGTTTGACCAATGCTCCAGCATACTTCATGAATATGATGAACAAGGTGTTCATGGAATTCCTTGACAAGTTTGTTGTCGTTTTCATCGATGACATTTTAGTCTACTCCAAGAGCAAAGAAGAGCATGAAGGACATTTGCGTTTGATACTTGAGAAATTAAGAGAGCATAAACTTTATGCCAAATTCAGCAAGTGTGAATTCTGGTTGAATGAAGTCGGTTTTCTTGGTCATGTTATGACAAAGGATGGTGTAGCAGTTGATCCCGCTAAAGTTTCAGCTGTGACTGAGTGGGAATCTCCCAAGTCAGTGAAAGAGGCTCGTAGTTTCCTTGGCTTAGCAGGTTACTACCGAAGGTTCATTTAAAATTTCTCCAAAGTAGCTAAGCCCATGACAGAATTTCTAAAGAAAGACAAGAAGTTTGCTTGGTCTGAAGGTTGTGAACTTAGCTTTCAGGAATTGAAGAAGAGACTTGTGACAGCACCAGTCTTGTGTCTGCCAGATTTGGAAAAAGATTTCCAAGTATATTGTGATGCATCTCATCAGGGTTTGGGTGCAGTACTTATGCAAGACGGTAAAGTTGTGGCTTATGCCTCGAGACAACTCAAAACTCATGAAGTGAACTATCCTACTCATGATTTAGAGTTAGCCTCTGTTGTCCATGCCCTCAAAACATGGAGACACTATCTTTTGGGAAAGCGTTGTGAAGTGTTCACAGATCACAAAAGTTTGAAGTATATCTTCACCCAGAAGGAGATTAATATGAGACAAAGAAGATGGTTAGAACTTATCAAGGACTATGACTTAAGTTTGCAATACCACCCTGGTAAAGGAAATGTTGTAGCAGATGCTTTGAGTCGTAAAGTTTTTGTGAATGGCCTTACCAAAGGAGAATTACCAGATGATTTGTGTGCCCAATTCAGAAAACTCAGATTGGAGATTGTGCCTGAAGGACATCTCATGTCTTTGGATGTTCAACCCACTTTGTTGGACAAGATCAAAGAAGCCCAGAAGATTGATAAGGAAATCGAAGAGATTAAAGAAAAGATTGGCAAAGGAAAAGCCAAAGGGTTCCATGAAGACAAACAGGGTACTTTATGGCATGGGAAACGTATCTATGTTCCACAAGATCCGGAGCTTCGGAAACTGATTCTGCAAGAAGCACACAACTCATCGTATTCCATTCATCCGGGTAACACCAAAATGTACATGGACATGAAGGAAAGATTTTGGTGGAATAATCTCAAGAAGGACATCGCCGAACATATTGCTTTGTGTGATGTGTGTAGTAGAGTGAAGTCGGAACATCAGAAACCAGCAGGTTTGCTTCAACCACTACCTATTCCTGATTGGAAATGGGACAAGATTGGTATGGATTTCATTACCGGATTACCAAGGACCAGGTCAGGATACGATTCTATATGGGTAGTAGTAGATCGCCTAACTAAAGTGGCTCATTTCATACCCGTGAAGACAACCTATACAAGTGCTAAGTTAGCCAGAATCTACATGAGTAGAATTGTATGTCTACATGGAGTGCCCAAGAGTGTTGTGTCTGATAGGGGAACTCAGTTCACTTCCCATTTTTGGAGACAGCTACATGAGTCATTGGGAACGAGGTTGGAATTCAGTACCGCTTTTCATCCTCAAACTGATGGACAAACAGAAAGGACTAATCAGATTCTTGAAGACATGTTGAGGGCATGTGCCCTAGACTATGGAGCCAGTTGGGATGAAAGTCTGCCTTACGCAGAATTTTCTTATAACAACAGCTACCAAGCCAGCATTGAGATGGCACCGTTTGAGTTTCTCTATGGAAGAAAGTGTACCACCCCATTGTTATGGAATGGTGTGGGAGAAAGAAGTTTATTCGGGCCAGATCTTATCAAAGAAGCCGAAGAGAAGGTCAAATTGGTTAAGGACAGATTGAAGATAGCACAGTCCCGACAGAAAAGCTACGCAGATCCTAAGCGTAGAGAAGTCACCTACGAAGTTGGTGATAGAGCTTATCTTAGAGTGTCACCACTTCGTGGAGTGAAGAGGTTTGGAGTCAAAGGAAAGTTGGCCCCAAGATATGTTGGACCGTTCAAGATTCTGAGTCGTAAAGGAGAAGTAGCATATGAAATTGAACTACAAGAATCTCTATCAGCCGTTCATAATGTGTTTCATGTGAGTCAGCTTAAGAAATGTCATCCCGAAATGGAAGAGACTTCTTTGAAAGATACAATACCTTTGGAAGAAGTTCAGTTGGAAAGTGATCTCACTTATGAAGAGAAACCTATCAAGATTCTTGAGACGGCAGAAAGAGTCACACGGACTAAGACTATCAAGTTCTGCAAAGTGCAGTGGAATCATCATTCCAAAGAGGAAGCAACATGGGAAAGAGAAGATGATCTTCGGAAACACCACCCTCACCTATTTGCTAGCCAATCCGAATCTCGAGGGCGAGATTCACCTTAAGGGGGTTAGATTTGTAACATCCCTAAAATCATGATTTCAAAGATTGCATATCATTCATGCATGCATATAATTTTTGAGATCATTTTCAAACCATTTTCAAGAAAACAGAAGCACATAGTGCTATCATTTTATGTGAGCAAACTTAAATCAAATGACCATCCTCATTTGAGAGCATAAGTGTTTTAAACCAAGTTTGTTTGCTTCCTTGTTGTTTGGATTGAGTGTGGAGTTTGGACAAAAATATACAACATAAATATGGTTCCAAAACCATTTTCAAAACATTTGCAAATCAAGTGCTATGTCACTGTTTATTTTTATTTTCCAAATGTCCAAGCCAATTCAAAGTGACCACTTGGTTGTATGCCCAGATTTGTGACTGTTGCACACTGCAAAAATCCTGAAAAGATTTGAATTCAAATAGAGTTTGAATTCATTTGAAAATCATTCCAGAAAATCAAATCAGAAATAGAAAAGTAATAAAGAAAAGGAAAAGGGCTGGCGCTACCATTCCAGCCCAACAGAGAATCCAGCCCAGCTAGCCCACCCGGGTTCCCCCCTTCTCTCTCTCTCACGCGCAGACGCACCCATGGAGTCGCTGACGCCAGGACCCCACCCCCTCTCTGGTTCCCTCGCAGACAGCTGGGCCCCGTCCACGTCATCGTCGTCTTCCCCAAATCCCGTGCACGAACACGTCGCCGCTGGTCGTTGTTGTGTTGATTCCGCGGCGTAAATGCCATTGATTCTCCAGGCGTTTCTTGTCGAGCCCTTGCCTACTTAAACCCCTCCCCCTCGCGGCCATTTCCCCTCACTCAATTTTCTCTCCACGCCACCAGGCTGCTCACAACTCGCCAGACACCGCCGCTGTTCCGACGACCTCGCCGACGAATTTCGGTGAGCACCGCACCCCCCTCTATTCGTGGTTCATGCTATCATGCTCTGCAGCTCCGTGCGCATCTACTGACACCTTCCATTTGCTCGTGCATGGCCTGTAGCCCCGGCAACGTCAACGACTGAGCGTCACCGCCTTCTGCTCGAACTCCGGCGACCTCTCCCCGTAAGTACCAGCCGCCCCTTGCCCTCTGTTTGATACGCCTAAGACCCCCAGCGTCTTGCGCATCTAACGGAACTGTTGGTTTGTCTTAGCTCGCCCTAGAACCTTGCCTCCGTCGACGCCAAGGCCTGCCCGACGTCTGCCCCTACTCCGACAAGGAATCCCCGCCGTGTCTCTACGCCCCTTGACGAACCATCGCCACCTTGAGCATCAGCAACTCTCTGCGATTCTGGTAAACCTCTTCTCCCTCTCTCGCGCGACCTAGAACGCCAGCTCCGCCACTGACAGAGGCGCCACCGCCAGTCGCCGCCGCTAGCGCCGCTCATCTCTGGTCAAAGCAATCAGGAGCGTTAGATGTAGATCTTACGGCCAGGATTAGAACTTAAACGAAGAGGTATGAGCGCATCTGAGCCACTAGATCTGACTTAAATCCTGCGGCTCGCAGAGATCGATCTGCCCGAACCGGTACGGGCCAATAGGAAACAGACGCGTGGCAGTGAGTTAGGTTTAAAACAGAATTTGAATCTGATTTATACTCAAATTTGATTTGGCTATAACTTTTGATCCCCACGTTAGAATTTGACAAATTTTATACCGTTGGAATCAGGAGAACAAGCCCTTTCTAAATATTCAATGTGTTTAATGTTTAGCTTCTGTTAAAAAGGTTTTATTTGCAGAAACATGTGTAGGGCTTATTTAAGTATATGAATTGTTTTTAGTGTCAAATAAATTTGGTTTGGCAAGTTTTTGACTTGTTTAGGATTCAGTACTATGCACTTGCTTGGTTGAGTTTTAAAAATCATCACTTAGCATCTTGCATGCATGCATATATATTTTTTGATTGTATATGTCTTGTATGTGATTGTGGCTATATTCTATGTGTAGATTTTGGTGCTAGTGATTGTGATTGTGAAGAGTGGTACACTCCAAACTACCAAGGCAAGTGGTACTTCATGAATATTTCCATCCCTAAGATTTATACTAAGCATTAGAAATATTATGCTAAGTCTTGCATGTTAATATATTGCCTAATGCCATGATGGGAAATCCTAAGTAGTTGTAGAATTGCTAGGAAATTTCTAAGTTAAGTTACTATCTATGCCATGCTTAGCCTAGCTAGTAGCAAACAAGGGTTGGTGAAATATACATGCTATGATGAAAATATTTCTAAGTCTTTGGACTTTGTTTTGCTTAATAAAACAACTAAGTCAATGAATCACCTGGGTGGAAAGGGACTTGATTGGTGGTTTTGGTTGAGTGGTTAGACAAGTCCCATGGCTATGGTTTACCTTGTGTATCTCACTTGTGGTAAGCCACCCAAGAACAAAGAGATTTTAGATGCCAAGTGTTAAGAAGCTTCTAGTGCAGCCACTTGGCAATATGGGCTCTGCCAGGATCATAGGTTGCTAGAACTTAGCCATTTGGACAGTTGGTGGTAGTGGGATGATAGGTTGGAGCACGTCCATTTGGTCTAAGGGAAGGCTTCTGAAAGGTCCTGTCTTGGTGAAACCAAGTCTGGTGGGGAAAGTGCACAACCTCTGTAGATGGAAAAATCTAAGTACTTAGCCAAGTCCATGGCAATGGACAACTTGAGCATCAAGACATGGAAGCTATCAAGAATCTCCTCATCCCAATTTCTAAGTAAAAATTTGTGGGTGAACAAGGGTGAAGGACCTCCATGTCTATTGGTGGTTCCTTGGGAAAAGTTTTTGACAAAGAAAAACTTAGTGATTTCAACTAATAGGAAAAACCTATTTTGAGCAAAGCAAGCCAAGCTACACTTAGACATATTTGCATATAGTATCTAGTCCACTTAAATATACTAAGGTATCACTTGCCAATACTCTTCCAAAGTATTGACCCACTGTGGCTGTAACTTGTGATGTTGCAGGTTACTCTGATGAGGATTAGGTGTCATGAGTCTACACTCAACATGTTTGCCTGTGGCACATGAAGATGAAGACTTATATTTATTTACTTATTCAAACTCTTGTAATAGGCCTGTGGCCTTTGAGTTGTAAAGACTATGTTTATCTCTGGAATGGATGTAATAATGACCTTTGTATCTGTGTACTTCATCTTAAACTGTGGATGCTAGCAATGATCCAGGGACTAGCATTGCAATCACAGGGATCCTTTTCCTTTACAAAGGAGGGATCTTACAAGAAATATCCTCATTATGAATCTTCCTTTTATTAGAGATAATATCCTTCATATACTTTGAATAAGGAGGCAAATTAATAGTATCAGTCAAAGGAATTTGCAAAAATAAAGGTTTCATCCACTCACCAAACTTATTGTAGTGTTCTTCCTCCTTTGACTTGTGTTTCTTACCTGGAAAAGGCATAGGTTTCTGCACCCAAGGTTCTCTCTCACTACCATGTTTCTTAGCAATAAAATATTCCTTAGTGTACCTGGTATTCTTATTGTGCTTCTCAGGTTCTGCGGTGACCCAGCATACCACTGCATGTGTAGTACACTATAGTCGTTGATATGATATCCACAGAACACTGCTCCACAAATATCACATCCCTTAGAGTGGTACAACAAGAACATTGCGGGTCCATATTACAAACATACACTCATTATTATTACAATACCAGAAGTTCAAGACTTCAGAATATTCAACTTACAAACCAAAATATAAAGTGTTTCAGCGGAATATTTAAATTGATGACTTAAACTCCAAATTGAGCTCAACAATTTATTGCTATATATTGTTTATGTTGCTCGGCTGGCTTCTAGTACTATGGTAATTATTCTGACTCCTGGTGCTCTCCTCCATAGACGACATCGTAGTCCACTCCTTCCACGGCACCGTACATATTGGGCTCTTCATAGAAGACCTCCTCTTGACTCTCAACTGCATACATTGGGGTTTCTTTGGGATCCTCAGAGTCTAAGCAGGGGATCAAAAGAAAAGGTGAGTAACAGCGTTACCCAGCAAGTTCATTATATGCAAGGTGGAAAGTTTGATGCTCTATCTACCACCTTGGACTATAAGTCCTTGGCACTATGCAATTTTCGTAAATCTTTCTTTAAAGATTGATTTTATTATGAAAATCTATGACCATCAGCCTTCACAGGTTGACCAGAACTTTCATGGAGTTCCTTTCCTGCCGCGTTCGTAGCTCCTTACCGGAATAGGGAGTAGCAAGTTACAATTCTTACACTCTGCAGAGGTTCGTTACTTTACCCATGAGAGATCAACTCCTTGTTGCACAATCGGGCGTACTTTCCCGTCCACAATTCCATGATGTGAGGCCTAGTAGTTGGTCCAAGCCAATCACTGACCTCTCCGCAACCTCATATGTCTGCACGATCCTTTGGGGATGGCTCACCTCTGTTAAGCCCCCTTCTGGGCATGCTAAAACCCTGATGAGTTCCCAAAGACTCTATGACATGGTGATGCCCTGGCAAGTGCCATATCAAATGGACTATACCACTAAAAACCACTCATAGATAATCTAGACACCAAAAGTGTGGGGCATAAGGGTGTCCACCCATATGTTGGATCCACACAAGGAATCACAATGTCACGTTAAGGTCGTATTGCCTCCATACGATAGGAAAAGGATACATCTGAATTCTCCGTCCCATTCCAAATCTCATGGCTAACGCGGTATATACGGCGCTAGAATCACTAATGTCATGGGTTGTTAAATTCCTAGTTGATTATCATTATTGAAAATAGAACCTAAGTTCTATTTCTCCATTATATCATCACTTAGGATGATATCAACAATTTATTTATTTGAGAAAACAATATTTTCTTTCCTTGGAACATATATAGATGATAACACACAATTTGCAAATACTTTGATAAAGGCTATTCAAAGGACATGAGCAAGTGATGAACTTGCCTTGTGATTGCAAGGTAGTGAAGTCGGATGCTTGCACTGGACCTTGAGCTTCTATGTCTACAAAACATCATTATTGCCCGGTAAGGACAATATTTAAAGAAGCAAAATGAATATGCATAGTAATGCAATGCTTTTTTATCATTTATTTTCTTTGTGTGTTTTACCCATTATTTTAGTTAGAAGAATTTCTTTAAAAATAAAGGATTCTATTTTAAAGAATAATCTTTAATATTTATTGAATAACATATTCACTTATTTATTGAATAACATATTCACTTATTTATATTTTTTTAATTTACTTATTCTTTTAAGAATTATCATTTAAATAAAAGAATTTCTTTTTATAACTCTAGTCATTTATTTAGTATTTTTGTAAAATACTAAAATATTAATATATAATAAAATTGAATTTTATTTATTTTTACCTTCTTTATTTTATTTTATAAAATTCCTTAGGGAATATATATTATAAAATTCTTGACCAAAAATTATATCTATAAAAATTTATTTCTTAATTTCATTAAATAGGTTGGATTATTATAAATCCAAAACTATTTTATTTATAATTTTTGGAATTTTATTTTATTTTCTAGAATTTATTTAAGTGTAGGGGTATTTTGATCTTTTATTAATCATTTAAAACTTCTTTTAAGTCTTTGGGCTGATTCAGTTGGGCTTATTGGGCTTATTAGGCCGATTTGGCCCAAGTGGCCTGGACCAAAAGTATACCCCGAAGGGCTTCTGGCCCTACCGGCCCATTCCCTCGGTTCCTCTCTCTCTCGTACTCACCTCCTCTCCTCCTCGACCCCGTGGGGTGCTAGCGCCGCCGTCGTGCGGTGCTCGCCGCTGTGGCCCTCACTGGCCGCTATCGTGGTGCAGGATGAGGTTGTCGACTACGCTTGTTCATCTCCTCCACTTCGATTTGATTTCGGAGCCTTCCTATGGCCAGGCTCGCCCTGTTCCCGAACCCTAGGCTTTGGGGTTGGGGTGCTGCCACCGCCGCCGCTGATCCTCCTATGGTGGTGTGTGGTGCTGTGCGTTACTGTGGCCATTGCCGTGGCTGGTGCAGGTTGTAGTGCCCTCTGGGTGCTCCTCGTTCCATCGCGAGTACATCGGCCCTTCTGCTTCCTCTTCCATTCGTCAGCGAGGACCTCGGGTGAGTCGTGTCTCTATGGATTCTAGTGCATCTAGTTACCTCGAGTCCCTCTGTGTGTATCAAGTGGACAATCTTTATTCTGTGCTTGTATTGCTACTAGGGTTCAACTCTGATGCTTGTAAGATGATGCTATGGTATGGTCATGATGCTTAGTGAGAATTTGTGTTCTCAGCACACTAGTGCTTGTGGTCATCTTTGGATTATATGATGTTGTTGTTGTGTTGTGACTAATATTGGATCTGCTGCTAGGGGTTCCTAGCTTGTCTCTAACTGATAACCTGGTGGCTTAATATGTTCATCTGTTGTCAGTACCTTGGTACTAACAGTAACCCTGTTGGTGATGATTCACTGAATTAATGTTTGTTGGCTTGCCTGTTTATCCTTAGTCTGAATTCTATTCAATAGAATTTGATGATTCTATGAAAATAAATAGATATATATGGTATGATCTATGAGTTTGGTCTTATGATTTGCTAGTTGTTTTATAAGAATTGGACTATTTGGTGATTTTATTAGTAAGATCAGTACTTGTGAAACCTTCTTAGAATGGTACATAAGTAGATCTTGTTGCCGGCTTCACCTATGGTCATTACTGTAACTTGATAGAAGCTGATTAATAAGATGGAAAGTTCATTGTTTAATCAAGCCTACGATGATGGTTTGAGTCTCTAGGATCTAGAGTCCTAGTTGGTTAAGTGAATGGTTTGTTTGTAACTTATAAGATCAGAAGTGCTACTTCCTCTAGAAGATGTGCCCTGATCTGGTAAGAACAAATGATAGATTATAGAAGTTGCATGTGTTAACACCAATTCTGTGAGGCTCGTCTGAGAAGTTGGTGTTTTTGCTAGGTTTGGTTTCTGATCTTTATACTCAAAACCTCTAGGATAGATTGACCTCATCAGGGTGATCATGGAGAGGTTGTTTCATGCAACAACACATATTATTATCTGGATAAGATGAATAGATCATGTAGTGGTTTTATGATACTCACCACAAAAACTGATGGTTGTTGTGGTTGGTGGTGATGTTGGTGTTGCTGATTGGATCCTGGCCTTCACCTCCTGATGTTGTTCTTGTTTCCCTGGTTTCTTGTGCTTGGCCTTGATCTAGTCTGCTCCTCCTAGCTCCTGTGTCTTGGCCTTGCTGTCCACCCGATTCTTCCCCCTCCTTATGTCACCATCTGGTGATGTTTGGTTGATTTGTGGCAGAGTTTTGGTTTGGCTGGTTTGCTTGGCTTTGACTATGGCTAAGCTGCTGGTTCTAGTGTGGTATGAGCAATGAAATGGTGCACTTGTGCTTGCCCACGGCTGTGTTGGGATCTTTTACTTGTTGAGGCAGTTGTGGCTGTGTCGACAGCACATCCATGCATTTTGGTGTGTGAGCTGCTTATGTGTCTGCTGCACTATTGTGTAGATGCTTAGGGAGATGTTCTACCTTTTTATCTTGTTACCATTTATCTGCGTGGTGAAACTTGCCCCTCTTACTGATTGAGATCATTTGGCTTATGGCTTAATTGTTATGAAAGATTTGATTCTTTCATTTTGGAGAAACTTGCCCCTTTTTTATTTACTCAATGATGTAAAATTGAGCAGTGCAACTCACAGCTCTCTACTGAGTAAAATTAACAAATTAACCTTTATTTTGTTTTCTTCTGTTAGTTCTTTGTTTTGTAGGTACAAGATTTGAAGATTCAAGATTAGAATAGGTTTACTTTTAGATAGAATAGATCCTTTGTAATTTTATTTTATTCTTTTGTAAGAAAGATGTATTAGTTTAATAATAAATGTAATTTCCTCTTTTTTTAATTTCACTCTTGTAAAGATTCTTTATTAACTTTATAAGTTACATTTTGTAAATATTAAACAAATGAATATATGGAATAAATATTCATTTGTTTGATTATCATTCTTACTTAGAGTTTCTGTTTATTATATATTGTTTCTTGATTAAATAATATTACTAAATCATAACTCTATTACTTTATAATATAATTTCAAATCTTAAGTTTGAATTCAAATTCCTTTCCCCAAAACACACTAATTCACAAAGATCATGTCAAAATTTATAACGATCATTCTCCAAGGCTATTCCTAACTTAAAGAGTGAAAGAAACTTTGATCACTTTAAGTTTTTCTTTGGCGAAAAATTTACCCACATTTTTGCAGATGAATGCATGCAAATGCACAATTTCCTAAATCTACCCTTCGTTCGTTCCTAAATGCTGGGATGTTACAGGTTCTTCCTGAACTTCCTCCTTATCAGGAGCATAATTTTTATCATTACCACTCTTAGTTTCAACATCAGAGACAGATACACTATTAGGATCTATAGCAGGTTCAAGTGGTTCCTCAACTACTTTATGTTTCTTTTTCTTTCTCTTACGAGGACTACCACTACTTTCACCTTGTTGAGAGTCCTGCTCAATTCTTTTAGGGTGTCCTTCAGGATATAAAGGATCTTGATTAGCTATAGCACTCCTAGTTCTAATTCCATAAGCATGTTTATCTCCTGGGGCATTAACTAGCATATCTTTTTGTACCTTAGCAAGTTGATCAAGTTGGATTTGAACAATTTGAAAGTGTTTACAAAGAATTTTAATATAATTACAAGTTCTTTACACAATATCTTTCAACTCATTGATAGCTCTAGAGTTTTCCAATAAATGATTCTGAACTTGTTTATTAAAATTACCTTGTTTAATAATAAATGTGTCAAGTTCCTCTAAACATTGATCAGGAGGCTTACCATAGGGAATATCACCTTCATTAAAGTGGAGAGAGTGTACCTCAATAGTAGATGAGTGGGGAATTGGCTTACATAATTCTTCTATAGGAGGTAGATTTTTCACATCTTCATCTCTAATACCTTTCTCCTTTAGACACTTCGTAGCTTTCTTCATCACTTCATCATTTAATGCAATAACTCCCCTCTTCTTTGGTGTTGGTGTTGGATCTGGTTCAGGCATAACTGGCTCAGGAGTAATAGGCTCAGGTGTATTTAGCTAAGTTGAAGTCCAACCATCATAATTCTTGCTTATCTTAGCCATTAATTCTTCGGCATCTGTAGGAGTTCTTTTACGGAAAACACAATAAGCAAAGCTATCTAGGTATGTCCTAGAATCATCACTTAGTCCATTATAATAAATATCAAGAAGCTCATTCTTAGGCAATGGATATCCAGGATGTGCATGAATCAAGGCACAGAACCTTGTCCATGACTCAGGCAATTTCTCTTATTCTCCCTGTTTAAAATCAAAAAGTCTCTGCAAAGCAGCATGTCTAGCACAGGGAGGAAAATATATCTGGAAGAAAGAAGCAATTAAGAAATCAGGGCTATCAATGGAACGAGGAGGTAATCTATTAAACCAAGCCCTAGCTTCTCCTTTTAGTGAAAAAGGGAAGATCTTTGTAACAAAATACTTGCGCATGTTAAAATCATCAGAGAATAAAGCACTCATAGTGGAAAGCTCATTCATATGAGCCACATCACTCTCATTTTCAGTCCCACAAAAAGGTTCTTTCTCAACAATGTCCAAATAGGATAAATCAAGAGAGAAATCATAAACTTTATCTTTAATATCTATGGGAGAGGCGGCAAACTTAGGATTAGAGGACAGTTTAGGAATAATGGTATGTCTAGCAAGGAGACTCTTAATAGCACTAGAACCATGTGTGTTTCGTCACTCTTCAACAAATTCATCAGTGAAGTCAATGTAACCATCATTAATATCATAACTCTCTCTAGACTCAGGTGAGCTAAAGGTGTAACAGTGTCTTCACTAGGAGTTTCAGTATTTCCTTGACTAGCCATAGTAGCATCTAGGAAAGGACCTAATGAACCACTCACATCAAGGACAGTAGAAGTAACATCATGAGCATCAAAAGCAGTTTCAGATTCAGCAGTAGTAGCAGTGTGTGTAGCATGAGTATGTGGTGGTGGTGTGACAAGCTTACTTATATCAGACGGTGAATCAAGAGAAATAGAGGTGTTTAGGACTGCAACTCTTCTTGTAGTGGATGGTAAAATAGGGAACTTTACATCACGAGACTTCCCCATGATGAAAGGAGTAGCAGTGAACAATAGTAGATCCAAGTGAACTTACAAATAAAGCTATGCTCTCCGGCAAAGGCGCCAGAAAATAGTCTTGATGACCCACAAGTATAGGGGATCGCAACAGTCTTCACGGGTAGTATTAGCCAATTTATTGATTCGACACAAGGGAAGCCAAAGAATACTTGCAAGCCTTAACAACTGAGTTGTCAATTCAGCTGCACCTAGAAATAGTTCTTGCTCACAGAAGTTTATCAATAGCAACAGTTTGTAGTAGCAACAACAAAGCAATAGAGCAGTGGAACAAGAGCAATAGTAACAGTAGAAACAAACAATAGGATATGAGTGCGGTAGGCATAGGGATGGATGGACGGGCATTGCATGGACAAGTCTAAACATGTAACTTCAAGATCTAGGGCATTGCAGATAAATAAGAATAAGCATCCCAGTACTAAACAATCCTAGGCATGTGCTCCATAAATAGTCATACGTGCTCGCAATGAGAACTTGCACAACATCTTTTGTCCTGCCAGCCCGTGGCATCGGGGCCTCTAGGGAACTATTGGCAATTAAGGTGCTCCTTTTAATAGAGCACCGGAGCAAAGTATTAACACTCCGTGAACACATGTGATCCTCACACCACAACCATCCCCTCCGGTTGTCCCAATTTCTGTCACTTCGGGGCCTTTGGATCTGTACAATGATATGTGTACACAACTTGCAGATAAGATCACAAATCATAATGATTCAATAATAAGTTCAGATCTAAGATCATGGCACCCAGGCCCTAGTGACAAGCATTAAGAACAACAAGTTGCAACAAAGTCAAATAACACTAATAGAGATACTAGGCACTATGCCCTAATAATCTTATTCAATTACATGATAGAACTCATCCAATCCCTACCATCCCCATAGCCTACAGTGGGGGATTACTCACTCATGGATGAGGGAAACATTGATGGTTGATGGAGAGGCGTTGGTCATGACGATGACGATGATCCTCTCCAAATTCCCTGTCCCGGCAGGGTGCCAGAACGGAGTTTCTGGATCCGAATCGCGGCTTCTGGTGGTGGCAGCACAAAGGAACTCTTTCTGGAAAAACGATGAACCCCCCACAGTTTTTAGGTCAAGGGGTAACTTATAGGCGAAGAGGGAGCGAGGGGGTGCCTGGGGTGGCCGCACCCCTCCTAGGCGTGGGGCTGGGCCCACCCGCTCCTGGCAGGGGTGTGGGCCCCCCAGGCATCCACTCCATCTCATCTTCTGGCTCCGTGGGTCTTCTGGTGAAATAGGATTTTTGGCTTATTTTCCGGGATTTTTCCTGATAGTTGATTTTCTGCACACAATAACTAGACAACAAGGTAATTCTACTGAAAACAGCGCCAGTCTATGTTAGTTGTATCCAAATCGCACAATTTTAGAGGAGAAACAATAGCAAAAGTGTTTGGGAAAGTAGATACGTTTTGGACGTATCAAGGGGGTTCGGATGATAACCTGAAGGTGGACTTCTAGTCATAGATGCAGTTGGATGGCGGTCTATGTATATTATTGTATTGCCCAATCGAATCTCATAGGATCTTTTTGTCTAGTATTGCATTGTTATGCCTTGCTAAGTTCCTGTCAGTTGCCCTGCTGTAATTTGTTTACCCTTCATGCCATGTTGTTTATCTAAGGAGAGCACCTCTAGTGAACTATGGACCCCGGTCCAATCTTTACCATTGATACATCTTCCACAGTTACTTGTTTTCTTGCTGCAAACCATTACCTCCCACACCATACGTTTAATCCTTTGTTACAGCAAACCGATGAGCTTGACAACCTCACTGATTCGTTGGGGCAAAGTCTTGAGTTTGTGTTGTGCAGGTTTCCACGTTGCTTCCAACACCTTTGAGACGTTTCCTTCCTCCTACTGGTTCGATAACCTTGGTTTCTTACTGAGGGAAAACTTGGTGTTGTACTCATCACACCTTGCTCTTGGGGTTTCCAACGAAGCGTCTGATGACAGTGCTGGGCGTCATCAAGCTTTTCTGGCGCCGTTGTCGAGGAGGCTAAGGACGTCTTCACAAGGGGAGTCCTGCACTTCCTTTCTCTTTACTTTGTTTTTAGTTTGCTTAGTTTGTTTTGCTTGGTTTTGTTTGCCACTTTTCAAAAACTCCAAAAGAATTAGTATAGTTTGGTTTGCTTTCTTTATTCAAAAACACAAAAAAAATAGTTCCTGCTCTTGTTGTTGCTGCTGCTGTTTTTGGCTTGCCCACCTTTGCCAAAATGGACTCTACTGAGAACACCTTGGTGCTCCCCAATTTCACCCTGAAAAACCTTTCAATAGGTAGTGGCTCCATAATTGGGAAAGATAATATTGAAGAATTCTTTAATCATGTTAGCAGACATGAGGATATTGAGGATAAATCTATAGCAGAGCTTGCTCCTAATTATGAGATTGCTTGATACGTCCAAAATGTATCTACTTTCTCGAAGACTTTGCTATTGTTTCTTCTCTAACTTCTGTGATTAGGATACATCTAACACAGACTGACGCAGTTTTTCAGCAGAATTACCTTGGTGTCTTGTTTTTGTGCAGAAAATGAACTATCAGGAAAAATCCCGGGAAATATGCCAAAAATTATATTTCACCAGAAGATCCACGGAGCCAGAAGACGATATGGATAGGAGGCCTGGGGGGCCACACCCACCCCAGGCGCGGGCCCACCACTGGTCGCGCCTAGAGGGGGTGCAGCCACCCCAGGCACCCCCTCGGCCTCCCTCTACGCCTATAAGTTGCCTTTCGACCTAAAAACCGAGGGGGGTTCGATAGTTTTCTAGAAAGATTTCCGCTCCGCCGCCGCCACCAGAAACCAAGTTTCGGATCCAGAAACTGTGTTATGGCACCCTGCTGGGACGGGGAATTTGGAGAGGATCATCGCCATCGTCATAACCAACGCATCTCCATCAACCACCGATGTTTACCCTGTTGTAGGCTTGGGGATGGTAGGGATTGGATGAGTTCTATCATGTAATCGAATAAGATATGTTAGGGCATAGTGCCTAGTATCTCTATTAGTGCTATTTGACTTTGTTGCAACTTGTTGTGCTTAATGCTTGTCACTAGGGCCCGAGTGCCACGATCTCGGATCTGAACTTATTAGTGAATCATTATGATAGTATTGTTTGTGATCTTATCTGCAAGTTGTGTACACATATCATTGTCCGGATCCAAAGGCCCCAAAGTGACAATAATTGGGACAACCGGAGGGGATGGATGTGGTGTGAGGATCACATGTGTTCATGGAGTGTTAATGCTTTGCTTCGGTGCTCTATTAAAAGGAGCACCTTAATTGCCAGTAGTTCCCTAGAGGCCCCGCTGCCACGGGCTGGCTGGACAGAAGATGTTGTGCAAGTTCTTATTGCGAGCATGTATGACTATATTTGGAGCACATGCCTAGTATTGTTTATTACTTAGATGCTTGTTATTATTTATCTACAATGCCCTAGATCTTGAAGTTACATGTTTAGACTCGTTCATGCAACGCCCATCCATCCATCCCTATGCCTACCGCACTCGAATCCCACTGTTACCGTTACTGTTACTATTGCTACTGTTTCACTATTGATGTTGCTTTAGTGTTGCTACTACCAAACTATTGCTACTGATAAACTTCTGTGAGCAAGAACTATTTCCAGGTGCAGCTAAACTGACAACTCAGTTGTGAAGGCTTGCAAGTATTCTTTGGCTCCCCTTGTATCTAATAAATAAATTGGGTAATACTACCCGCGAAGACTGTTGCGATCCCTATACTTGTGGGTCATCAAGACTATTTTCTGGCGCCGTTTCCGGGGAGCATAGCTTTATTTGTAAGTTCACTTGGATCTATTATTATTCACTGCTACTCCTTTCATCATGGGGAAGTCTCGTGATGGAAAGTTCCCTATTTTACCATCCACTGCAAGAAGAGGTATAGTCCTAAACACCTCTGCTGCTCTTGATTCACCGTCTGTTTTAAGTAAGCTTGTTACGCCACCACCACATACACATGCTACACACACGCTACTACTGCTGAGTCTGAAACTGCTTTTGATACTCATGATGTTACTTCTACTGTGCTTGAGGTGAGTGGTTCATTAGGTTCTTTTCTAGATACTCATGATGTTACTTCTACTAGTCTAGGAAATACCGAAACTCCTAGTGAAGACACTATTACAATTGTTAGCTCACCTGAGTCTAGTGAGAGTTATGATATTAATGATGGTTACATTGAGTTCACTGATGATTTTGTTGAAGAGTGCCAAAACACACATGGTACTAGTGTTGTTAAGAGTCTCCTTGATATACGTACTATTATGCCTAAGTTGTCCTCTGATCCTAAGTTTGCCACTTCTCCCATAGATATTAAAGATGAAGACTATGATTTCTCTCTTGATTTATCTTATTTAGATATTGTTGAGAAAGAACCTTTTTGTGGGACTGAAAATGAGAGTGATGTGGCTCATATGAATGAGCTTTCTACTATGAGTGCTTTGTTCTCTCATGATTTAAAAATGTGTAAGTACTTTGTTACTAAAATCTTCCCTTTTTCACTAAAAGGAGAAGCTAGGGCTTGGTTTAATAGATTACCTCCTGGTTCCATTGATAGCCCTGATTGCTTGATTGCTTCTTTCTTCCAGAAATATTTTCCTCCCAGTGCTAGACATGCTGCTTTCCAGAGACTTTTTGATTTTAAACAGGGAGAAGAAGAGAAATTGCCTGAGTCATGGAAAAGGTTACATGCCTTGATTCATGCACATCCTAGATGTCCATTACCTAAGAATGAGCTTCTTAATATTTATTATAATGGACTAACTGATGATTCTAGGACCTACCTAGATAGCTTTGTTGATTATGTTTTAAGGAAAAGAACTCCTACAGATGCTGAATAATTAATGACTAAAATAGGCAAGAATTATGATGATTGGACTTCAACTGAGCTAAATACACCTGAGCCTATTACTCCTGAACCAGTTGTTCCTGAACCAATTCCACCACTAACAACAAAGAAGAGGGGAGTTATTGCATTAAATGATGAAGTGATGAAGGAATCTTAGAAGTGTCTAAAGGAGAAAGGTATTAGAGCTGAAGATGTGAAGAATCTACCTCCTATAGAAGAATTATGTAAGCCAATTCCCCACTCATCTACTATTGAGGTACAGTCTCTCCAACACTTTGATGAAGGTGATATTCCTTATGGTAAGCCTCTTGATCAATGTTTAGAGGAACTTGACACATTTATTGTTAAACAAGGGTATTTTAATAAACAAGTTCAGAATCATTTATTGGAAAACTCTAGAGCTATCCATGAGTTGAAAGATATTGTGGAAAGAACTTCTAATGATATTAAAATGCTTTGTAAACACTTTCAAATGGTTCAGAATCAACTTGATCAACTTGCTAAGGTACAAAAGGATATGCTAGTTAATGCTTCAAGAGATAAACATGCTTATGGAATTAGAACTAGGAGTGGTATAGCTACTCAAGATCCTTTATATCCTGAAGGACACCCTAAAAGAATAGAGCAGGATTCCCAACAAGGTGAAGATAGTGGTAGTCCTCGTAAGAGGAAGAAAAAGAAACATAAGAGAGTTGAGGAACCACTTGAACCTGCTGTAGATCCTAATAGTATATCTGTCTCTGATGCTAAAACTAAGAGTGGTAATGATAAAAATGAGTCTTCTGATAAGGAGGAAGGTGAGGAAGAACCTGAGAAGCACACTAAGACACTAGGTACACAAAGGAAGATTTTATTGCTAATAAACATGGTAAAGAGAGAACCTTGGGTGCAGAAACCTATGCCTTTTATAGGTAAGAAACACAAGTCAAAGGAGGAGGAACACTACAACAAGTTTTTTGAGTGGATGAAACCTTCATTCTTGCAAATTTCTTTGACTGATGCTATTAAATTGCCTCCTTATTCAAAGTATATGAAGGATATTGTCTCTAATAAAAGGAAGATTCCTAATGAGGAGATTTATACTTTGCTTGCTAATTACTCCTTCAATGGTAAGGTTCCAAAGAAACTTGGTGATCCAGGTATACCAACTATTCCTTGCTCCATTAATAATAATTATGTTAGAACTGCTTTATGTGATTTGGGAGATGGAGTTAGTGTTATGCATTTTTCTCTATACAAGAGACTCCAGCTAAAAAAGTTGATACCAACTGATATATCTTTGCAAATGGATGATAAGTCAACTACTATTCATGTTGGTATATGTGAGGACGTTCCTATTCAAGTTGCTCATAATTGCATGGTTTTAACTGATTTTGTTGTGCTTGAAATGCCTGAAGATGATAATATGTCTATTATTCTTGGGAGACATTTTCTTAATACTGCAGGTGCTGTCATCAATTGCAATCAAGGAAAATTAACATTCAATATTAATGACAAAGATCACAATGTCTATTTCCCCAAGAAGGTTGTTAAGAGCTATTGCCTGAATTTCATTGAAAATATTGAGAGCATCAAGGTTGGAGAAATATATTGTCCCATTCCACAAGAAAATTTTGAAACTATTATGATTGGGACCATTGCTATCAAGTATGAGGTAACATAATCACCTTGTGGAATGCAAAGTTTTGCTTCATATAAGATTGTTTTGGTAACAAGACTTGATCAACCTTGTTAAGAAAAGGATTTTTATGAACAAAATAATGTTTCCACTGTGGTTATACTTGCTTTCTTTTACTTTTCTCCTTCCTAGCTTTGCTTTAGCTTTAGTTTTGCTAGTTGTTTGATTATTTGAGTTTATTAGAGCTCTGGTACTTTGGCTTTTGGTTTGCTTTTGCTTCTTCTGAAAAAACTGTTTCTGCAAGAAAATCAATTTTCATAGCCTGAAAATTGGCCAAAAATAAATTTTCCCGAAAAATCCCAGAAAATTCAAAATATTTTTTTCCTCGAAAAAAGGGGCAGAGAGGCACCTGAAGTAACCGAGGGGGCCACCCCAGGCCAGCACACCTATGGTAGGCGCGACCTACCAGGTGGCGGCGCCTGGGGGGTCTGGCCCACCTGGGCCCCTCCAGACTGCCTCCTCAAAGCCACCTTCTTTCTCTCTCCCGAAAAACACCGGAAAACTTGCTCAAGCTCGAGTTCTTGCTGTTCTTGCTCGTGATTTTTGATATCCTTGTTCAACCCATCTCAAGTGCTAATTTTTGGAGGGTTTGTTCCTTGGTATGTGCCTCCTCCACTTATCTAATTAGATTTGTGATTGGTAGATTGTATCTTGAGTATTTTGCTGCTATAGGTGACAGGTTGTTTGAGCTTGCATGCTTGTTCTATGCTTAGAAACTTTGTTTTTATGCATGTGTAGTCCTCTAGCAAGTTCCTATAGTAGTTGCTCATCATTTATCAACTTCGAAATCACTTGGTTTGATGGTTGTTTAAAATTTCAGAAAAGTGAAGTCATGGACCACCACACATTTGGTGATATATTTGAGAGTGATGCACCTAGAAGGGCAAGGCTTCCAAGGTCATCTACTAGTACTAGACCCTCATACAATGAGGATCTCATCACTCCGCGATTTGGTGACGAGGGAGATAAAGGGGATGCGCACCCCTCCACCTTTCCTTGCCAAACTTTCTTGCGAGCTGCTTTATGACTTTGATTCAGAGGGCTGGACTAACAAGTTTCATGCAGGATGAGAGCGCACAATATTCTTTGCTTACTAAAAAATTTGTGGAGAGTTTCTCCTTTACTAATAGTGTGTTCAAGCCTGCTGTGTATTTCAAAATTTATGGCAAGGCTTATTCTATGACTTTGAAGCAATTTTGCAAGGCCCTGGGACTTGGTACAGCTGGGTCATCAAAGAAGATTTCAGCTCTTCCCGCTGATTTGTTGGAGCTTTACCGAGGAATAACCAATGATGATGACCGTAGAGCTCAACAAGGAAAGATAAAGAATATTCAGCTTCCAGCCATCAGGTACTTTGCCTACTATCTTGACACCAGTGTTCTTGGTAGGGAGAACACTAGTAATATTTCCAACTATCAATTGGCCTTCTTAGCTGCTGCACTCAACAATGAGGACAAGTATAATCTTGGTTCTCTCATTTCTTGTTGTTTAGCTGCTAAGGGACCCATTTATGGGGGAATTATTGCTACTCGTGTTGCTGCTGCCTTGAACATTGCTGTTGATCCACATGATACAGTTTTCGCTCCTTAGAGGCTTGATCTTTCTGCCATGAAGGCGCACCACTTTGTCACCACTAGCTCTACTCTTGAGAACTTGGTTTATAGAATGTTGTTTATTGACGGGGAAGAGAGAGAGAGAGAGATCCCTCTACCCCAAACCACTTTGTTCAGTATCTCTCAGGGACCTTAGTCACGCTCGAAGGCGGAGATGGATGACAAGTTGCGCTCTCTTAACTTCCACGGGCACTATCAGGGGGAAGCACCATCATACGACCCCTTTGCGTATTACACAGGGGAGGCCTCGAGCTCGTACCAGGACGAGGGAGCTTCCTCGACATACTATGGAGGTGCATCTATTTGGGCACCATGGGATTGAGCCCCACTTAGGCCAAAAGCCTAAGCTTGGGGGAGGTATACCAACGTCACACTCATCTATATATCATGTTTGGTCGATTCTTTGTATATCCATTGTTTTCTCTTTCTTTTTGGTTTTTGTTGCTTCTTTCTAAAAACCCAAAAATACCAAAAATATTTTCATTGTTTCTCTTGTTTTGTTTCTTTGTTTCTTTTCTTTGGTTTGCCTTAAAATAAAAATCCAAAAATATTTTTACTTTGTTTGGTTTGCTTTGTTTTTGTTTGGTTTTTCTTTGTTTGCTTGTTTCTAAAAATTAGAAAACACCAAAAATATTTGTTGGTCTTCTTTGGTTATGTGAGTTCTTTGCAGGGTTCAGCCGTCCTCAGTGGATTTTGGTTTCATGTTACCATTCAAGTCACACAAGTGAAGAGCAATAATAAAGATTAAGACAACTTGTGGTGTGGTAAGAGGCTGGTAACGAACTCTATTTGTTTCATTTTTGTACATATACTCATCATTGTGAGCATGCTTAGCTTGTTTGTGTAAGGTGTATGTCATTATGGATGCTTAGTAGTTCTTGCTTGTCTATGATTATCTCCAGCTTGCTAATAGTTTGTAGCATGTCATATGAATGTTTGCTTGCATTGTTTTATTCATACTTTGGTATGACATTGTGCTATCCTCCTCTGACTGTTCATGTGAATCGACTTGGCACATGCTCACGCATGCATATGACTAATCAATAGTCAGTAAGCCTCGATGATTTATTTTGCCTCAGAGTTCTTGTATCACTTTCATGCCATAATTAGTCATGTTTTGTTGCAAGCATGATTATGACAGTTATTGCTCTCTCTTTTGTCGCTCTCTCTCTCTATTGCTAGCCTTCACTTGCACTGAGTATGTGCTCTGCCTGTGCTTCCAACTCCCCAAAACCATTGTCAGCTGTGTCCACCATACCTACCTATTAGCATCATTTGCTACTTCAGTGCATATTTTATATATTGTTTTCTTCCAAAATAAAATGTTTGTCTGTTTTGAGAAAGTTAGTTAGTAAAGCTCTCACGAACTTGATGGCACACTTTATTCTTTGCGCTTAATAACTATGAACCATCGTGACCTGTCCATGAAAGTTATATGCTTGCTAATTATATGCTGGGAGTCAGCAGAACCGTGCTATCACGGGGAACGCTTTCAACACTTTTTGGATATCTCATCCAGTTGATTCCTTGCACTTTTGTTTACGGATGTCGATGATGTGAAATAAAAGGGGAGGTTGTGAGTTCATGGAGTTTATACATTGTGTTAGAGAAACGCCTGGGCCGCTAGACTAAGCCATGCCTAATCATGGTGGAAACTTGTAGCATCACCATAATGAGCATTTATGAAGCATCCTCAATAAAAATCTATGCATATGGTAAATAAAAAGATTGCTGAGATGCTCATTGTCTGCTTGCCTTGTAATTTTGGTTATGGGAAAGCTCCTGTACCATGTGCAAGGGGTACCCTGTTGGCGGTTCTCGATGATATGCATGTATTTACAATGACAAGAACTTTCAGGTAACCAAAGTTGAGCAGCATGCGGAGTGACCCTCATACTCAAGGGACTTGGGATTTACAGTCTATGGTCTATCAAGCATATGATTCAGAGTGGACCTCACTTTCACCTTAACCACATGAAGATGCCTATTATAGGGGCAATGAGAGCTCAAAGCTAATGAGTACCTTCCTTTCATCATTTGGAAGCCTTTCAAACCTTCACAAAACCATTTTCACGACTTTGTTAAGTCACCACTTATTCTATGAGCACCTTCTTGAGAGCATAGTTGTCATTCTTGTGTTTGTTCCAAAACTTGGTTAATTATGTCATGACTTTGATGTTTGTATCTCTAATATCTTTACTTCTAGTCTTCATGTGCACTTTAGAGGTGCCTTGGCATTTATATTGTGCTCTTCAAACAAAGGCAAGCGAGATACCACTCTATCATACCTTATTATGAGCATTGCAATGTTGCTTATGTTTATGTTTCATGCTACTTATTATTATTGAGTTGGTTTCTCTTCATAGCTTGCAATGACTATTGAGTAGACTTAGTTGCATACTCCTTATTATGAATTGTCTAAGCATCTACTCCTGTGCTGAGAATATTTAAATCATATGAAGCAAAGTGTTCGTGGAAGTTCCTTTATCGCACTTAGTTTTCAACTGAATTGCTTGAGGACAAGCAATAGGCTAAGCTTGGGGGAGTTGATACGTCGAAAACGTATCTACTTTCTCGAACACTTTGCTATTGTTTCTCCTCTAAACTTGTGTGATTTGGATACAACTAGCACGGACTGACGCTGTTTTCAGTAGAATTACCTTGGTGTCTTGTTTTTGTGCAGAAAATGAACTATCAGGAAAAATTCCGGAAAATATGCCAAAAATTATATTTCACCATAAGATCGCCAGAAGACGAGACGGAGAGGAGGCCTGGGGGGCCCACAGCCACCCTAAGCACGGACCCACCACTGGTCGCGCTTGGAGGGGGTGCAGCCACCCCAGGCACCCCCCCCGGCCTCCCTCTGCGCCTATAAGTTTCCTTTTGACCTAAAAACCGAGGGGGGGTTCGATAGTTTTCCAGAAAGAGTTCCGCTCCACCGCCGCCACCAGAAACCAAGATTCGGATCTAGAAACTCCGTTCTGGCACCCTGCCGGGACGGGGAATTTGGAGAGAAACATCACCAACGCCATCACCAACGCATCTCCATCAACCACCGATGTTTCCCTCATCCATGAGTGAGTAATTCCCCGCTGTAGGCTTGGGGATGGTAGGGATTGGATGAGTTCTATCATGTAATCGAATAAGATCTATTAGGGCATAGTGCCTAGTATCTCTATTAGTGCTATTTGACTTTGTTGCAACTTGTTGTGCTTAATGCTTGTCACTAGGGCCCGAGTGCCATGATCTCAGATCTAAACTTATTATTGAATCATTATGATAGTATTATTTGTGATCTTATCTGCAAGTTGTGTACACATATCATTGTCCAGATCCAAAGGCCCCAAAGTGACAATAATTGGGACAACCAGAGGGGATGCCTGTGGTGTGAGGATCACATGTGTTCACGGAGTGTTAATGCTTTTCTCTAGTGCTCTATTAAAAGGAGCACCTTAATTTCCAGTAGTTCCCTAGAGGCCCCGCTGCCACGGGCTGGCTGGACAGAAGATGTTGTGCAAGTTCTCATTGCGAGCACGTATGACTATATTTGGAGCACATGCCTAGGATTTTTTAGTACTTGGATGCTTGTTATTATTTATATGCAATGCCCTAGATCTTTAAGTTACATGTTTAGACTCGTCCATGCAACGCCCATCCATCCATCCCTATGCCTACCGCACTCGAATCCCACTGTCACCATTACTGTTACTATTGCTACTGTTTCACTATTGTTGTTGCTTTACTGTTGCTACTACCAAACTGTTGCTACTGATAAACTTCTATGAGCAAGAACTATTTCCAGGTGCAGCTGAACTGATAACTCAGTTGTTAAGGCTTGCAAGTATTCTTTGGCTTCCCTTGTGTCGAATCAATAAATTGGGTAATACTACCCGCGAAGACTGTTGCGCTCCCCTATACTTGTGGGTCATCATTTCTGCAGCTTCTTTAGTTCATATGTTGGAGGCTAGGTTTGTTAGCCTTAACCCCATGATGCAAATTTTGTTCCTAAAACTAAAGAAAGAAAAGAATGCTGAAAAGAGAGAATTTATTCTTGAAATTTTAATAAAAGAGTTCCATGATGTTGCTAGGGAAGCCAAAAAAGTCTTTGAGCGTTTCAATATGCTAGGCTCATGTGTAGATGTTGTGGGTACTTCAAATAAAACCAAGCCTATAGAGGAATTTAAGATACCCATACCCTTTAAGCATGTTGGAATGCATGAGGCCTTTGAAAAGAATTTTGATTGGATTGTTACTAAAAATCCTTTTGATGAAAGTAGTAAACCAAAGAGAAATGAGAAGGTATCCTCCAAAACTCATTTGGATGAGATACCTCTCATAGTTGAAGATTTTGCAAGTATTGATCTCAATTCCTCATTTGAAAGTACTTGATTCTTCTTGCTTATTGTGCCTAACTTAAAGGCGTTAAAGAAAAATACTTGTTGGGAGATAACCCAAAATTTTCCTTGAGTCTTGGAAGTTATTACTTCAGTAATGACCTCTCCTTATCCTTTTTGTTTGCTTTTTGTGCCAAAAATGACCTCTAATGAGAGGGAAGTAAGATTTGGGGAGTTGCTTTCCTGAAACAGATTTCTGTCCTCCACCATAAAAAATCGTGAGGAGTTTCCATAACTCGGATTGAGCTGCGAATTTACGAATAAATCCCCCAGTATGTTAGATCACTTTTGTTAGTTCAACACTTTTTTATTTGAGCAACAAAAGATCTTCGAAAAAATCGGTTTCTACATGCTGGTCTGTTTTGACAGATTTCTGCCATTATTTGCATTTGCTTCTTATTGATTCCTTTTTGAGTTCTCTTTTGGGGAATTGAGCTTTTTGAAGGAGTTGTTACGGTAGCTTGTGTTTTTAGTGAAAAGTCTTGCTATTCCAAAGCTTTTCCTAAAGGTCTATTATCTTTTGATTACACTAATGTTGCTAATGAAGATTGTGTGAAGTTTTGTATAGAGGAAAAAATTTCAGGTGTATAGAAAGAAACATGTAATGAGATGAAGAATAGACAAAAACTCAAGCTTTGGGATGCCACCCTGGTGTCACCCCAAGAAATATCCAAGAGGTACAAGCGTCAAATCTTGGGGATGCCCAAGGCATCCCCTTCTTCATCAATAAAAAGCTCAGGTCTGTCTAGACACTTCGTTTTTATTGTTTCATGCATGGTTGTGTTGTTCTTGGAGCGTCTTAGTTTTGTTTGGTTTGTTTAATTTTCTTGAATAAAGTAGTTTGGACCCCCTTTATTGCTGTGTTGTTGCAAATAAGTTGCTTGGTATTGGAAAGGAGTAGGAAGTTCTTGCTTGATAAGTGCAAGAGGAGCTTGCATTGACTATAACTTAGACTTTAGCATGACATGCTAGGTGTTGTTTTGACCTTATGCTTAGTGATTATTGTTGTAGACTGTCTTGTTCCAAACAATTGGGATTGCTTAGTGTGCCTTGAAAGAATTATGCATTGTTTTAGCATGCAAAAGCATAATATTGTGGTATACTCCTTTGATGCTTTGTTTGGGTTGACTTGGCACATGCTCACACCATGTTATGACTATGTAAGTCACCATAGCCTCTATGATCATTTAGTCCTTGACTTGTAGTACCACTCTATGCTTTGATTAATAATGTTTTGTTGCTCTAAATGATTATGGCCATTATTGCTCTCTTAGTTGGTTGCTCCCAGTCTTTTGCTAGCCTCCACTTGTATGAGTAAGCTCTACTCATGCTTCCAACTCCCAAGAAACCAAGTTATTCCAAAGTGTCCACTATAAACTCCTATGCATGGTGTGTTACACCATTCCAAGTATATTCTTGTTTTCAGTTATCTTCCAATTAAAAAGTATTTTGTTATGTGAAAACTTAGTGATTAAAGCCCTCACGAACTTGATGGCACACTTTATATTCTTTGCCCCTAATAAACTTGAACCATTGTGTCGTCTATGTTGTGTATGCTTGCACTTATACGTTGGAATTAGCAGAACCATGTTGTCATGGGGAACGTTTTCAACATTACACTTGTACTTTGTACTCGGTTTATATCATGTTATTTTGTCTATGGATGTCACCGGTGTGAAATAAAGAGGGAACTTGTAAGTCACCGGTTCCAGAAAGGCAGAAAATCAATATTCTCGGAATTGGACGGGACAAAAGCCAAAGTCAATATTTTACCGTGGGCGTCATGAAGTTCAGAGGAGAGACGGAGGGGCGAACCAGGGCCACCACACCCCCTAGGCGCGGGTGGGCCCATCCTCGCGCCTGGGTAGGGTGTGGGCCACCTGGCTGCCTCCCAGCCTCGCCTCTTTGCCTATAAGAAGCCCTCGATGCAGAAACCCTAGGCACCCGATCAAAACTCCACGAAACCTTCTATAGCCTCCGCCATCGTCGTTCCTAGATCGGGGGGATCTGAAGTTCTTCTCGGCACCCTGCCGGAGGGGAAATCATCCTGGAGGCCTTCTTCTCCAGTATGATGCGTGAGGAGTTACACCTTGGACTATGGGTCCATGTAGTAGCTAGATGGTTGTATCTCCTCCTTGTGCTTTCATGTATAGATCTTGTGAGCCCCGTTCATGATCAAGATCTAATCTATTTGTAATCATGCATGTTGTGTTTGCGGGGATCCGATGGATATTGAGATTACTATGTCAGATTGATTAATGGTTTTGTCTTTATGATTCTATCATGTCTGTGTTGTTTGTGATATTGCATGCTCTCTGTCGTTAGTAGCTATCTTGGCCAAGTAGTTTATAGTGACTCCAAGAGGGGGTATTTATGCTCGATAGTGGTTTCATGCCTCTAGTTTCCAAGGGAAGTGACAGAAATATCTTTGGTTGTAGTTGTGTTTTTGCTACTAGGGAGAAAACAACGGTCTCTTGTTCATGGAACAAGTGGATTGTTTACCTTACACACTTTGCTTAAAGCAGTTATTTGTTGCTTGCAACTTAATACTGGAGGGGGTTCGGATGATAACCTGAAGGTGGAATTCTAGTCATAGATGCAGCTGGATGGCGGTCTATGTATATTGTTGTATTTCCCAATCGAATCTCATAGGATCTTTTTGTCTAGTATTGTATTGTTATGCCTTGCTCAATTCCTGTCAATTGCCCTGCTGCAATTTGTTTACCCTTCATGACATGTTGTTTATCTAAGGAGAGCACCTCTAGTGAACTATGGACCCCGGTCCAATCTTTACCATTGATACATCTTCCACTGTTACTTGTTTACTTGCTGCAAACCATTACCTCCCACACCATACATTTAATCCTTTGTTACATCAAACCGGTGAGCTTGACAACCTCACTGGTTCGTTGGGACAAAGTCTGAGTTTGGGTTGTGCAGGTCTCCACGTTTCTTGCAACACCTTTGAGACGTTTCCTTCCTCCTTCAGGTTCGATAACGTCGGTCTCTACTGAGGGAAACTTGCTGATGTGCTCATCACACCTTGCTCTTGGGGTTCCAACAAAGTGTCCCACGTCAACACTAGGTGCACGCATCAAGTCCAACCATTTATCATACCATAGAAGAACACTAGTTCCATTGCCAGCCTCAATACTAGTCATATCTTTGAACTCGTGGTAGGAAGGGTAGGCAATTTCTCTACCAGAAAGAGCCTTTGTTGGAGTTTCTGTCAAGTAGTGATCCATTACTGTAGTATCTCTGCCGGATCAGGTTAACCCAAGGGATATCTTTGCAATTGAAATTTTTAATAGGTTTTTCATCATAAGTGCTTTGTTGTGTTCCCTGAGATTAAGTATGCCAATCCCTCCAGCCTTCTTACTTAGGCATACCTTTTCCCATTGGACCATACAATTGCCTCTTTTCTCAATATCCTTACCATGCCATAAGAATGTTCTGGAGGATTTATCCACATGATCAATGTGAGTAAAATGCAATTTCATTGCACACATAATGTGATTTGGCATAGCAGATATGACAGATTTGACAACAATAACTCTAGAGCAGTGTGATAAAATATTTGATATTCCAGCCAATCTTTTATCAACTTTACTGATCATAGGTGATAGGTCCTCCACACTAGGTTTTGTGGTACCCATTGGTAAACCCAGGTATGTGAATGGTAGTGCTTCAACTTTACAACCAAATATGCCAGCCAAGTTGTCCATCTTTTTAGGTGTAGTGTTAATAGGGATCATGGATGACTTGTGGTAATTGATCTTTAATCCTATGGCTTTAGTGAACTTCATTAATAATTCCTTGAGTTTGCTCAATTGACATGCTTCAGCAGGTAGAATCAACAGTGTGTCATCAACATACTGTAGGATTGGGTAGTTCTTCCCATAGGAACTGTCAATTGGGAGTGACAGCTCATCATTCTGCCAGGCATGGTTCACAATAATCTGTAGTAGTTTAGCAGTGGCCACAAATAACAGTGGTGAAAGAGGGTCTCCTTGTCTCACACCTCTTTTACAAGAAATATTTTTCCCAGGTACACCATTAAGTATAACAGATGTAGAAGCACTATGTAAATTTTTGCTAATCCAGGAGATGAATTTGTCACTGAATCCAAATTTCTTTAGCATGGTGAGTATAGCTTTGTATTCAACTATGTCAAATGTTTTTTCAAAGTTAAGCTTCAGGATGATGATTTCTTTCTTGGATTTGTGACATATATGAAGATATTCAAAGGCCCATGCAAGACAGTCTTGTATTGTTCTAGTTTTAATGAAACCATATTGAGTTTTGCTCACAATAGGGATGATTACCTTCTGGACTCTGTTAGCAATAAACTTTGTGATGACTTTGAGTGCCATGCTGACAAGTGAAATAGGTCTGAAGTCTGATGGTAGAGAGGGGTTTTGCACCTTAGGTATGAGAGTAATGTAAGCAGTGTTTATGCTTTGGATGTCCAGATATCCAGTGTAGAATTGCTCACATAAACTGTAAAATTGGTGTTTGATAATATGCCAGTACTTTTTCATAAACATACCATTAAATCCATATGGTCCTGGTGATTTATCGGGAGGCATATGTTTTATGACATCGTCAATTTCCTCATGGGTGAACTCAGAGTCAAGTTCAGATAGGTCTTGTGGAGTGATCATGTCATCTAAATCAAAGTCCATGTGAGTGCCAATGGAGATACCCAGCCTCTCTTTGAATGAAGTCCATAGTAAAGCAGCTTTTTGATCATGTTCTATAATAGTCATACCCTGATCATTGTTTAATATAGAAATGAAATTTTTCCTGTAACTCCTTGTGGCTATAGTATGAAAGAACTTTGTGTTTTCGTTTCCAAGCTTGGCCCATCTTATATTTGCGCTTTTCCTCCAATAAGGTCTCTTGGCTTCAAGCATCTTTTATAAGTGATTTTTCACAATATTTCTGAAGTTATTTTCCTGAGTTGTAAGATGTCTCTGTTCCTCAAGTCCATCAAGCAGAGATAAAACAAAGTTGCAATTATCAATGATTTTGGACAGATTTGATAAGTTTCTGCTCCATTTCTTAATACCATACCTAAGGCTTTTGAATCTGGTAGCCAAGTCCTGTTCTTCATTGTTGTATACTCCTTTATTGATCCAATAGTTGTTGACAATCTCAGTTAAGCCCTCAAATTCCATCCAATATTCCTCAAATCTGAATAAGGTAGATCTTGGTATGTCAGTTCCAATATTGATGATAATAGGGATATGATCAGACCCTAATCTAGCCATAGGGGTGGCAATAGTATTGGGGTATTTAGTGGTCCATTTGTGTGATGTGAATATCCAATCCAGTTTTTCTAGTAGAGTATCTGTTTGCATATTGGACCATGTGTATGCTCTCCCTTTGAGAGGAATTTCCTCAAGGTCATGTTCCTGGATGATTGAGTTGAAAGTGTGAATGTTGGAAATATTGCCCCCTGGTATGTTCCTGTCTTCTATACTTCTAATCATATTGAAGTCCCCCATAACAATCCAAAGATCAAATATAGATGAATCCAACTACATAAACCAGTCAGAGAATTGTTGTCTTCCTTCAGTAGTACATGGTGCATAGATGTTGGTAAGATACCAAGTTTGTGATGACAGGTAGCATTCAAATTTGATAGTCATCTGAAAGTGAGATTGACTAATAATATGGCCAATAAACTGAGCACCATTATAGATGATGATAAGGCCACCAGAGTTGCCAACAGATGGTTGGTATGCAAATTGATTCAGTCTTCTAGGATAGAATTTCTTGATGTAGCTACTGTCAAAGTGCTCGCTTTTTATTTCTTGCAGACATATAATGTTGCAGTTGCATCGGTTAATTTTGTCTGCAAGATCATCACATCTTTCCTGTGAATTAATGCCTCTAATGTTCCAGTCCATGATATTTATTGTTCTATTCATTATAACTAGAGTGATTGGTAGTGTTAGAGTACCAGTACCTGGTACTCTCATTCAGACTCATCACAAATACAACAGACCATGAGGAAAGGGACCAGGTAACTAGAGGCATAAAATTCAAATATGGAAACATGATACCAGAGGTAACAAATGCTGGCAGATGGGTGTGCAAATGCACAGAGTTACATGATCATTACAGCCACAGATAGATATAAAAGTGCCACCCCACATATAAAGGTGTTCCAGAAAATAAAGATGTCTAGTACATGGATAATTAAGATAGTGCAAACAAGGGAAATAAACACGATGGATAACCGTGCAGCAGTTGTCCCTGCACTTGGACATCCTAGGATAGTGATTACACATTATCATTGGACCTGTCCTGATTCAGGTTTTCATCAGACACATCCCTAGGAGGTATCTGGCAGGATCCAGTACCAATTACGTAAATGGTGTCAACTGGTAGTGCAGGTGGTGGTGCTCTATCATTGTCCACTACAATAGCTTCAAAGTGACCATACGGGTTTTGAGCTGCCATCATAGAACTCTCTGCATGATCATCTGCAGACTTCTGATTCTTGAATCTAGCATTTAGGCTAGCAATCATGTAGCTCCTCCTAACATATTTCACAGTGCTGGCTTCAGGTTTCTTGCATTTGGATTTGGGAAAGTTTGCAGGTTTAGGTATCACAACAATCTCACTATCAGAGCTATCAGATTGTGCAGGCAGGGGAATGAAGCTTTTGCTAGTTGACATGTCCAGTGGAGTTGCAGATTGATAGTTTGGATTGACAGTGGAGATCTCCAGGTTATATTTGACAACATTATTGCCATTGTCATCAGCTTCAATAACTTTCATAGTTGCACCAGTGATGCTACTGCCAATAAGACTGGGAATTTGTACCTGATCCTCTCCCATGAGACTGGAAAGTAACTACGCCAGGTTGTTAACTGGGTCTTGTATATCACTGTTGGTTGGTGGTGGCACAGGGATTTCAGGTTGCATGGGAGGTGTATGAGGCTCAATGATAACAACTTCATCATGTGCATCAGGTGTAGCATTACCCATAGCAGCATCATTGGGAGCAACATTCATCTGGACCACTTCAACATTTCCTTCAAAGTTTTGATTAAACTGATTATCATGCCAGAATCCATGGTGCACCAGTGGCATCGGGTGAGGGTTTCCACCATGGGGTGGCAGAGGGTCTTCATCCCCAGCATTGCCTCCAAGCATAGTAGTGGAAAGTAGGACCATGGGGCATGTCCAGGTGTCGCCACTACCATCATCGGCAACATTTCTCCCCACAACAATGCTAAGAGGTAAAGTGTCCACATTGTGAGCATGAAATTTAACCAGGATCCTTGCTCTGTTAGACATGTCCTTATTCTAGACAAGAAATCTACCATATGGGGTGAAAGTGCGCATCATAGTGTCAGGTTCCCAAAGTTGTTGAGGATAGTTAAGTAGCATACACCAAACATCATGGGTAAACACAGTAGAACATCGATTGATACCACTATCCTCATTAACAATCCTAAGCACACTGTCTCCAATGTAATAGGGACTTCCTCCGACTGCAACATCTCTATCAGTAACTGTAGCAAAGCGGAAAAGGACTGATCCCATAGCGCACCTAGATGTGCTCCTAACTTGCAGACCAAGACCATGGAGGAACAAACCGATAATGGCCACCGTACCAATAAAATCTGCTGCATCAGGTTCAGGCGCCAGGGTTGCAATGGCCCACTCATCGGCGTATAGAGGTGCGTCTCCGCCCACGAACACATAGCCACGCTGAGTGCGCAGAGGTCCAGGTGGTGCAGCATGCATTCCCGCAGGGACGTGGGGGTGGGAGCGACAGGGTAGTTCGCCATTGGTGAGCAAAGGGGGCTTGGTGGAGCTTGGAGATGGGGCGGAGGTAGGGTTTCTGATGGGGGTGATAGAGGAAACAGAGGAGGCGTAGACGGCGATGAAAGTGGGGTTATCCGGGTAGTAGGTTCAATGGGGCATGATTTATGGCGATAGATGAGCGTTTTGGTTTTTGATGAGAGACAAATTCGGGCTACGTGACCATAATTGTAGCACTTACGGCATCGAATAGGATTGGTGCATGCATATGTCAGGTGCATATTTTCCGCCAGACATCTGTAGCATTTAAACTGATACGAAACAGACCCATTGATGGGGTCAGAATTTGAAACGACAGGCAAGATAAGCGGTGCAGTATCATTTGAAAAAAATGTGTTTCATGACCGTTTTCATGTGACCAAGCAATGGAAGAGTCGATCCGATTTTGGTGATCATCCGATTGAGCAGTTGATGATGCAAAATTATTGGGGCGTGATACAGATTCTGCATATGATCTACGTGGTCCGATGGGAACCAAATTTGCACCAGATAGGACAGGATCAGTGTTGGCAGAATGATAGGGGGGGATTACCTTGATCAGTCGTATGCTTGACGATCTTGAAACCTCTTTTGGATCGAACCGTAGTCCATTCATTATTTTGCTCAGTATACCATAGTTGTTCTTCACGTTGCCAATTTGGACCTCCATTGCTCCATAGATCAAAATAACAAACAAATTCTTCTGATCTTTAAGATCTCATCTTGACAATAAGAAGTCAAACAGCTTTAGAACAAACATAAAAAATGAACGTACGACCACGTAGTGGAGAGACTCTGATTTTGTCCCAGTCGGCTCCCAAACATGCCGAGATGGCGAGACTCACATTAGTCATAGAGATTTAAAATTTGGAGCGGCCGAAGGAGAACACCAAAGAAAAACCAGAAACATGGGAGATCAGATGAACTGGTGTAGAGAACATGTTACCAACCTTGGCTGCGAAAGCTATACCATGTGATCGATCCAATGGATGGATCATCGTCGGTTGATCCATAAGTGGTGGTGGGGGTTTTAGGATGTGGAGAGGAAAATGGCTGGATTAGATTTGTGGTTCTATGGCTGGAGATGTGAGATCAACGGCGATGAGGCTACGGGAGGAGGTAGGGGGAGGTGGTGGGAGGCTCCATGACCAGTTTGTTGGGAACTAAGGTTATAATTTTAATGTGTATATATTGACCACCGAAAACCTCTTGCGACCATATCATCAAACGATTTTCTTCATAGCCTCGTCTCAGGGGGTGCGGAAAGAAGTCTAGTTATTATTAACATGCATGTAAATAATACAGATATGTTCAAAGAGTTCAACAATAACAAAGCAACAAGCTACCAAAGACATCATTGCATGAATCACCTTAAACTTGCAGGATCACAACAGGTGTAGTGTACCAGTAGTTTTGAGGTATACACAACCACATTAACATGCATACATCATAGTATAAACATAGTATAAAATGGTACATTCACTCTAATATAATGAAGAAAAATAGATTTTAGAAATAGACCTTTTGGATAAGAAATATGTACTACAAATCCATAGTTATGAGCTACCCGGCTTTTTGTGCACTTGCGCAACTTCATCGCTTTTGATGATCAGTTGCTCCATCGCCGGGTCATACTTGGGGCGGAACCTGACAAAATCCTTTTGGCGCCCTACCTTGAGGTTCAGTTTGTTCTTCCGCGGGACCTTCCCCCATTCACTCAGAGTTGTATACCTTAGGCATAATTTAGTTTGTTTGATGATTTATATTTAAGTTACTTATAGAAATGATATGCACCTAAATGATGTGATGCATGACAAAGACAAGTACATATAGTAGTGGTTTGACACTAATTAGATATTAATGAGTTGTCAACAAGATTTGTTTCAACTAGGGATATAATTGAAGAGATAAGGTGATTTAGTTAGGATTGGGATTGGATTATAGTTCATTAGGTTCAGTTCTTGCTTAAAAGCATTATTTAGGTTCTAGGGACATAATAATTTCTAGATAAAAAATCTATGTTCTCTATCAGGTGGCTCCTAAGTAGGAAAGTGTCTAACCTTAATTCAACATAGCAGGTAAACTTCAAATATGGGTTACTTTTAGGTCTTACTAGGTATAGTTAAGATTATGTAATTTATAATCTTAATATGAGTTGATGATGTGGTAAGGTTGGCTTGTAGGTCTTTGTAAAGAATGCTACTAATTAAGGACAATAACTAAACTCTACTCATAAACTATTACTCGGCTTAGGTATATGGAATTTATTGGTCTTGGGTGTAAGGTATATGGGCTTTATATTTAAAATGACAGAAATGCAAAATAGGAATACTCAAGCTAGACAAGTTAGGATGATGTCCACAAATTGCTTTGGTTTAAACATACTATTGAATGGTTCTATTACGTTATGGTTAACCTAGATACAGAGTTAACTTGGGATTAGGGTAAGTCTAGATATCGTTTGAATCTAGATAGATATGCGACATCTAATTTGGGATAGAAAGAATACTTAGTTTGAGTAAGCTTTCAAACTGCTAAGTGATAATGTAAAGATGCTTAAAATTTATGGATAGTAAGCAGCATTTTTATGTGCCATGCTGGCTTCCTGGAATTCTGCCCGGTACGACATTTTAGTATTGTCACGTCGTAAATTCTAATGGAAGTGGACGGTGAGCTAGCCTCAGTGCGTGTATGCTTAGGGTGAAAACTTAAGATCTATGATCAGAAGATGGCGATGTTTGTGTATTGTTTCCTTTTAAATGCGTCGTTTTTAGAGAAGCTGAATTTCTGGTGTTGTCTTGGTGGTGGTAGTACAGCTGTTTTAACGAATAGGTCACTGTAGTGGAATTTTTCTTTTTTATAATTTTTTTTAGTTGTGTGTATTCATATAATCGCTAGAGTAATGCGTTGTTGCAGATGCTAAATGTAATTGGTACCTTGTGATATCAATATATGCTTCTTAAACAACATGCTTTTTCCAGCTAAGTATCCAAGCTGGAGCTACCAGGAAACATCACCACGCTGGAACTCCTCAACCACCGTCTGCCATAAGATAAAATACTTATCCAAGGTGGATTTCGAAATCAACTCTCTATTATATAATCATCATATCTTTGACCATAGAGGTTCCAGGTCCAAACTACTTCATCCGCAAGGCAGAACGCAGCTATAAGTCGTGCACAGCAACGGCAAGAATTTCCACGCCGCTACTGCCACACCCATCTCCCAAAAGATTCCGAAACAGCTTTATTTGCAATACTGAGAAGGTCCAACGACCTTCCACCTCCGCAGCGCACGGACAAGATGAAGCAGACTGTAGTCCTGTACCCGGGCGCCGGCGGCAGCCACGTCGCCGCCATGACGGAGCTCGCCAACGTCTTCCTCAAGCACGGTTACGACGTCACCATGGTGCTCGTCGAGCCGCCCTTCAAGTCGTCCGACTCCGGCGCCACCGCCATCGAGCGCATTGCCGCGTCCAACCCGTCCATCTCCTTCCATGTCCTCCCGCCCCTCCCTCCCCCAGACTTCGCCGCCGCCGGCAACAAAAACCCTTTCGTGCTCATGTTCCAGCTCTTGCTGGAGTACAACGAGCTGCTCGAAGCCTTCCTCCGCTCCATCCCCCGGAAACGCTTGCACTCCGTCGTCCTCGACATGTTCTGCATCCACGCTCTCGACGTCTGCGTGAAGCTCGGCGTCCCGGTCTACACGTTCTTCGCCTCGGGCGCCTCCTGCCTGTCCGTCCTGACCCAGTTTCCGGCGCTGATTGCCGGCAGAGAGACGGGCTTGAAGGAAATCGGGGACACGCCCCTCGATTTCCTCGGTGTTCCGCCGATGCCGGCATCTCATATCATCAAGGAGCTGCTGGAGCACCCGGAAGACGAGATGTGTAAGATCCTGACGAACATGTGGAAGCGCAACACCGAGACGATGGGCGTTCTGGTGAACACGTTCGAGTCGTTGGAGAGCCGCGCTGTGCAGTCGCTCAGGGACCCGCTCTGCGTCCCCGGCCGGACCCTGCCTCCGATCTACTGCGTCGGGCCGTTGGTCGGCGAGGGCGCCAAGGACGGCGAGGGCGCGGAGAGGAACGAGTGCCTCGCGTGGCTCGATTCGCAGCCGGACCGCAGCGTCGTGTTCCTCTGCTTCGGAAGCAAGGGCACGGTCTCCGCGGAGCAGCTCAAGGAGATAGCCGTTGGCCTGGAGAGGTCCGGTCAGCGGTTCCTATGGTCCGTGCGCACGCCGGCCGGAAGCCAGGACGCCAAGAAATACTTGGAGGTGCGCGCGGAGCCGGACCTTGACGAGCTCATGCCGGAGGGGTTCCTAGAACGGACCAAGGACAGGGGCCTCGTCATCAAGTCGTGGGCGCCGCAGGTGGACGTGCTCCGCCACCGCGCGACCGGTGCGTTCGTGACGCACTGCGGGTGGAACTCGGTGCTTGAGGCCGTCTCGGCAGGCGTCCCGATGCTGTGTTGGCCGCTGGAAGCGGAGCAGAAGATGAACAAGGTGTGCATGACGGAGGAGATGGGCGTCGCGGTGGAGCTGGATGGGTACATGGCGGGTTTTGTGAAGGCGGACGAGGTGGAGGCCAAGGTGAGGCTGGTGATCGAGGGCGAGGACGGGAGACAGCTAAGGGCGCGGGTGGCTGCTCGCAAAGAAGAGGCGGAGGCGGCGCTGGAGGAAGGGGGCGCGTCACGGGCGGCGTTCGTCCAGTTCCTGTTGGATGTGGAGAATATCGGAGAGCAGGTAGGCGAGTGAGAGGTAACTTGCAAGTTCGAACTGCTCTTGCCGTCGACAAGTATCTCGCTGGCCCAGGTTGCACTCATGTGTTGTACTACTACGTTTTTTCTGCCTGATCAAAAACACCTACATGTTTGCCTGCCACCGAAATTTGGAAATGACAGGTCTGAGTTAGCAATTGAGTTTACACATAGGAATATTCGAATGGATTTGCCAAATAAAATGACAGCCCAATTCCATGCCAACCAAACAGCATACGTATGAAATTGCAAAATAAATTTCAGGATTCTAAGCTCAAATAATGGATACCAAACGACTCATCCCCATTTCCAAATGAATTCTAGGATTCTAAGCCCGGGATTCTAGAGCATCTTTGCTGGCATTTCCAGGAGGCAAAAAAAAAATTCCAATAACGTTCTCGAAGATATTTTCAGACGAATTTCGTCCACTTCAGGTCTGGCGTTCTTAGGACGCTAGGAATGACCTAGGAACTACGGATGAAACGTCCACCAATCACTCTCTTCCCCATGTCTCCCCCATCTCTCTCCCCCATGTCTCCTCCATCTCTCTATCTCCTCGGCTGTTTCCCCCTGCCGCCTCCCTGCTCGCCCTCCACCCATCGGTGCTGCTCCGCCCGCGGCCAAACACCACCTCGACGCCCCGAGCCACCAACAACATAGCGCTCTCCCTCGTCTCGGCGCCCGGACCCCTTCTACGCACGCCGTCGTCGCCCGCGTCAAACTCTACCGCCGGACCCTGTGCCCTGTGCTCTCCTCCAACCCGCTCCGACGCTCCTCTAACTTCACGACGCCGTGACAGCGCCTCGTCGTCCTCCGCCCAGTTATTTATGTATATGAACTAATATATGAGAATACCAAATGCGAACTTTGCGTCCGTGATGGTTTTTTTTTTTGGCGAAAATCAATACTCCATTGATTCCTTTTTAATGGCTCAATTTTATCTAGATTCGTATGAATCTTCTCTCGAAATAGGCCGCCAAGACCACAAGGGTCTAGGATTTTTACCCGGAGCTCCAATACAGCAAGGGTATCCACGACGCCCTCAAGAGGGTCACGACACCAGCAGACATCGCCGTCATCGGCGCCGAAGCGCTAGGATTTCGCCCGGAAAAACTCTCGCCGCATTTGATTCCTCGGGCCACCGATCCCCGAGCCGAGCTTCTAGCACGCGATCTGGGCGCTGCCACCACCAAGAATCCCCGATGCCCGCTCCAAGCCATCCTCATGGACCAAAGAGACACGCCGTCACCACCGCCACGACGTCCCGCCGCCAAGACACCCATGCAGTCCACCTTCCGGGGCCGCCACCCTGGCATCCACGAGCTCGCTTCCATGTACCAATGCGCGTTGTGTGACCTGCGAGGAGGAATAGGTAGCCAGGTACGACACCGGAGTGAGGCAGCGACACATCGCCATAAGAGATTACTGACCAGACACGGCCGCGAAGACACACCAGGACCGGAAAGGCCCGGCCGGGCCCGGATCAGGCCCGTGAATTCTCCGCCGCCACGCTGCAGCAGGTAGACTGTGCCACCGCTACCAACCTGCTCCATCCGGACCACCCCCTCCAACTCCAGAGAACGACCAGCGAGCGCAGTGGGCCCGACCAAGCACAGATGGGCTCTACAAGGCCCCGATCTGGGCCGACGGTGCACTATCCAACCGCCGTTGCGGCGCCGCTCTGCCGCTCGGCGACACCACCCCGCCACCAAGCCAACACGGGCCACGACGCCGCCACCTCCCAAAAGCAGGAGCAGCGGACATGCCGTCGCCGCCGAACGGCAGCCGCAGCCGCAAGCTCAGAGTACGCCGCTGCATCCATCAGTGCGTGAGGCCGCCCCTGGCACCGCACGCCGGCCACCCCCGCTGAGACGCGCCGAAGCCGGGGTGATCTCCGTCCCGCTCGGAGCTCCGTGCACCGGGTAGAGGAGGACCAGCCGCCGTCGGCACCGCCCGGGCTTTGCCCGGCGATGGCCGGGGAGGGAAGAGTGAGGGAGGTGGAAGGCGCGGGATTAGGGTTGGCCACCCCCAGGTCGCACGGGAGCGACCGAGGAGCGGGAGCGATTCGTATGAATCTTTTTAAGCATTTAGGCTAGACTAGCAATAAATACCCATGTGTTGCACCGGATTGATATATAAATATAAATATATTACAAATATTTATTGTCCATTTTTTATGAAAATCAGATATTTTTATCGAAAGGCCCTAAGCTCGAGCCACGTACTGCTGCTATGCTGCGTGTGATGTGTGTGGGTTTTTTTTTTTGAGCGGAGTGATATGTGTGGGTTGACGTCAAGATATGTCAACCGACCGAATTTTGTACTTTTGCTACTCATGTGTGCTATGCAGAGGGTACGTCGGTGGGATCGTCCGAGTGCACTGCTGCCTGCGGCGCATCTATCGTAGATGTATTGATACATGCGGTTCTGAATGTGGGCGACTCTAAATGTTCGGTTGTGCGAGGCGTTGGCCGGCGCCAGACAAGGACTGGGAGGCTCGCTGGTGGGGAGTGGCTCGATAGCTGCTGGAGATGGGAGCGATAGAAGCAAACTGAAACTCAGAAACTGACATTAGAATCAAAGACAGACATGCATACATATGGTGGCTTTAGTACTGTCAAAAGCCACAAATTTGCTGAGTTGTAACGAAAAGGTTTCTACGACTACAGAATCAATCTTACGTTTTGGTGTTGTTCACAATTGTGTACAACAGAAAAAATCAAAATCGTATCTAACCGAAATTCAGAACAAAGAAAAGAAAAAAGCAGAAAACGGTGCCAGATCAAAGAGCAATTCAATCTTCCACGTGCATTGTCCACGACCCCTTCCGGAAATTTGGACGGAAATAACCTATAAAAAAACAAATTTACGAAATGAACTCCGGTAAAAAGAAATTTACATGACTAATCTTTTTTGCAACGTCATACGCGCTGGCGCCGCACCCTGAAGAGCAGCGCAATGAGGCGTGGCGCCGCGGGCCTGCCAGCGTGGCTCGCCCGTGGCCTCGTGGGCCCCGGTTCCGTTAGTGCGCGCCACACCGTGTGGCGCAGCACTCTGTAGTGCAACGTCAGCGCGTACGGCGCTGCACTTTAGGTCTTGTACCAGCGCGCGAGCCAGCCCTCCCTCGACCCAGCCTCACTCCTCTCCCACACAGAAGCACAGCAGCGGCGGAGGCGGCGGCTTCGGTCCACCCTCAACCTCCTCCCTCCTAGTGCCCAAATCGGAAGCCTCTCTCCGTGGATTTTGATCCCCCCAAGTGCCTTGAGGTATTCTTCCCCTTCTTCTTTGATTTCACCCATTAATTTCTTGTTTTGGTCCATATCTTGCAAACCCTAGGTTGTTTTGTAAGATGCATGGTAGAATGTTGTTGCATTGACATATTGGTTGGGCATTTTGTTTATGGTAGCATTTGTATGTATTGAGTATGTTGACCATGGTATTGTTGTTGTGATTATCTTAGGCATGGCAAGAATTGTTCATGTTCATTATGTAGACAAGGATGTTTTTTTGAGAGATAACATAGAACCGGACCTGGACGAGCTCGATTTGGTGTTTGAGCGTACTCCAACCTATGCCGAGGTCTTAGAGCAATTGAGGATTGAATTGAAATGGATGGACCCAAATGATGTTGTTGAGTTGGAGGGAAGACATAATGTTGGCTTGGGAATGTATGTCCGTTGGAATACCATGCATATCTTCTCCGAGGCCCGTTGGCTTGCATACAAGGAGGTAGTGGCCGAATCACTAGACAAGGCTCTTGAGCTATTTTCCACCAAGAAAGTTGATAGTTCATTGTCTTTGGACTTGAACCGTACGGCATACCCATTGCGTACTATGAGTCCTCCATCCGTAGATCAAGAGCTAAGCTGTGAACCTCCCTTGACCCAAACATTCAGCCCGATTTCAAGACACCAAGACGAAGTGTTGGAAGAGGACAATGATGATTGTGGGGGTGAAGATGATGATGTTGAACTCCACGATAACAATGTTGGAGATTTGGACAAATATATCACGCAAGATTACATGGACCGTGACCTCCCATATTCTCGAGTCTATGCATCGGACTCGGATGATGATGGCCCCGAAGAAGAAGTTGACTAGGAGGGGTTCATGGCTAGAGAGGCCGAAATCCACGATACCGTATTGGGCCGAGATCATCGGGTGCCTTTGTTCCGTGATCTTAGTCTCGCGGATGAAGCCACAGTTGATGGTGGCAAGGGCATAGTGCTTGGACCAAGGACAAGTTCTTACCGGGATGGTAATGACATGAATAGTGGCTTTTGCAAAGGATCAAGGTTTAAGACCTTGTTGGAATTTAAGCAATGGATAAAGGACTTCTCGGTGAAGTATCATCGTCCTTACACGGTCGTGCACTCAGACATCAAGAAGCGTTATACAGTGAAGTGCGAGGAGGAAGGATGTACTTGGATTGTGCGTGCAAGACCATTCAAGGGAGGTCCCGAATGGCACATATCTAGTTGTGTATCAACTCACATGTGCCGAGGCCCGATGGTGGATGGCAAGGATGCGAAGCATGAGCACCGGCAACTCACCTCTGATTTCCTCGCTTATAGGCTATCCCATGACATCACGTCATTTCCAATAATGAGCATCAAGATGGTCATGGAGCTTGTGAAAGCCCTCTTTCACTACGAGGTGAAGTACGGGAAGGCATGTAAGGCTAAGCAAGCCGCATTCAAGATGTTGTATGATGATTGGGAGGAATCTTATAACCGAATCCCAAGGTTGTTGGGAGCGATGGCCAATGATAACCCGGGCATGGTTCATGTGGTTGAACCTTATGGGAACAATACAAGGATTGTAAACGGAAAAACCGTGTGAGTTTTTGGCCATGCATTTTGGGGTTTCGAGCAATGTGTCTGGGCTTTTGAACATTGTAGGCCGGTCATCTCCGTTGATGGCACCTTTATGACCAGACAATTCAAAGGCACTATCTTGATTGCAATAGCCAATCATGCCAACAACCGGTTGATTCCTTTGGCATTTCCTTTGGTGGAGGCGGAAAGCAATGATAATTGGGAGTGGTTCTTCTATCTTTTGAGAACCAAGATATTAACCCCTCAAAGGTAAATATGTGTCATCTCGGGCCGTCATCTAGGAATTATTAATGTGGTGATGGTTGATATTCCCAGCCATGCTCCATTGCACAATCGTTGGTGCATGAGACACTTTTGTGCAAACTTATATAGGGCGTGCAAGAGCAAGGATTTGTCTTATGATCTACAAGATTTTTTCCTCACTTTCACGGAACGCCGTTTCTCTAACTTGTACAAAAAATTGCTAGCCAACAAAGAACTCAATGCGGGTGGTCGAGAGTTTCTCAATAGGAACATTAAACATATGGGAAATTGGGCACGAGCTTTTGATGACGGTGGCCGGAGGTACGGCCAAATGACAAGCAACATGGCAGAGGCATTTAACAAGTTGCTCAAAGGTGTTCGTGCATTGCTCGTCACGTCAATAGTCCGATATACATTCAACATGATGAATGAGTATTTTCTGAAATACTCACATGAAATGGACCGACATATTGTGGGGGACAACAAGAACAAGTAAAAATACTAGTACCCACCTAAGGTTGACGATTGGATGCAATTTCAGTCAAGGAAGGTGGATTCCCAAGTTGTCACAGAATATGAAAACGACGAGCTAATTTACCAAGTTATGGAGCCCGGAGGTACAACAGCTAATGGTGTCCAACACGGAGGCTGAGCTTTCAAGGTCTCGCTCAACATTTGTGAGTGCACATGCGGAAAGCCATCATTGCTTCATCTTGCGTGCTCGCACTTGCTCGTGGCGTCTCGCAGGCGATATTTGGATTACAATAATCCGCTCACGGTGAGAGAGTCTAAGTTCTTTACTGAGACTACTAAGAAGACATGGGCTCCTATATTTCATCTATACTTAGACCAATCACAATGGCCGGAGTACCATGGAATTCAACTATGGCCCGATCCGAAATGGAGGGTTGTTGGACGTGGAAGATGCAAGATAAAGCGCTTTAGGAGCGACATGGACGGATGGGGACGTGGTGGTGGTCGGGAAACGGGCAACGACCAATTCCAAGAGCCTCGTGAGAGATCCCGGTGTGGAACGTGCAATGGTGAAGGGCACAATGCAAGAAAGTATTCTCAAAGGAAAAATATCAAAAGGAAATGAAGAAAGTAGTAGCCAACCGAGTGGTAGCCAACCAAGTATTAGGCAACCAAGTGGTAGCCAACAAGTCCCAAGCCAACCAAGGACTTGCCAACAAGCTCCAAGCCAACCAAGGACTAGCCAACAAGCTCCAAGCCAACTAAGTGGTAGTCAACCAAGGACTAGCCAACAAGTCCCAAGCCAACCAAGAACTAGCCAACAAGTCCCAAGCCACAATTTTTCAACATGCTTTCTGTGAAGCTTGTCACAATCCTTCTCCTTCCTCTGCTTCTTCATGTCCCAGCTGCACACAACAACAAGTCCTAGAGTGTTATTTTGGCGAAGGATAAATACATCACATGTTAAGGTAGTTAATAGCTTACCCATGGAGCCATATGTCCGTGTCCTTCCACTTAGGTGGGACAATCTGAAATAACCCAAACCGGGTCATGACACGCTGTGTTTGGTGATACTCAACAGCCCACATGCACACCATGGGGCAACGCATTAGCCACAGACGGGATTCTTTGACACAAAAAGGGTTAAGGAGATAGTCCTTCGGAACACCAAAGCGCTCCCCTCGACCGTATGGCTCCCACGTCACCTGCAGCATACCACACTCATGTCAAGTTCAAATATTACAAGTTCAAGACATATAATTGAGTGCACCCGAGGAAATTAACTGATCCATGGTGATCATGTCAGACTCGTTGGTGTACCTCTTATACGCCTCCACTGGGTCGCCTGGCGGTTCGGAGACCACATCCCACTTGTAAGCCCGCGTGGGGAGAAGTAGGTCCTTGCCATCATCAATATAAGGATTGAATTTCAACAATCTCGGTCATCCAACGGGGAAGCGTTCCCAGCTCCACACCGAAAGAAGGAGCAAACAACCACCAATGCTTGCATCAGTGGCGCTCCTAAGACAAGCATCATACAGCTGCAGATGAAGTGAACAACCATTTGGTAAGAACAATATTTTTGAGGTAATGCGGAAATATACAACAACATTTGTAAAGAACTGATTACCTGACGGTACAACTAGGCCAACGCCGCCGAACCCTAACTGAGGGTAGAGTCAAAAGTAACAAGCAACTTGAGCCAATGCCACTGAGAAAGATCCCCACTGTTGTCAGGAAAGGGAGTCCTTGTGATGATGTACCACACATACACACGAGTGTATGTCTTGATCGTCTCCTCATCAGCATCCTCGGGGCAGATCTTGAAATTCTGGATTATCCAACTAAAAGTAGCCCCGGAAGCGACCCTCAGTCTTTCCCCCTTCGCGTTTACAGCCTCGGGTGGATCCTTCCCTATAAGGTCGACCATCTGCTCATGCCACCCATCTGAATCCGAGATTATGCACACAGGGTTTCCCTCGATTGGGAGTGCCAGGATCATGCTCATGTCCTGCAAAGTGACCGTAGTCTCACCGGTCCTAAGGTGAAAAGTGTGCGTCTCCGGCCTACACCGGTCCACAAGCGCGGTGATCGCAGCGGGGTTGAAGGCTGGTGTGGACCGAGTGACCATGTGGATAAAGGGGAAGAGTCCTAGCTGCTGGATGTAGGGAGTGTACCGCTCATCATAACGCATCTTGCCGGACGAGACCTCATGGTACCTAAGTCGAAGGGGTAGAAGCTCCTGTAAACATACAATGGCAAAGGTTAGATTTCCATCTAAACAAACATGGCATCTTGTTCGACTTGCATGGAAGATTCTAGTACCTGTATCTTCTCCGACATCTTGTAGGCACAATGTTAAACATCATAGTCAGAATTGTTAAGAGAGGGGTTTAGAGACATCCTACATATTCAAAACAATAGATAGAATACGAACAATTATAAAAAGTCCATCTTATTGCAACTATAGTTCTAACATATACTCCATCTTACTCTAGCGATAGTTCTAAAATGGCAAAAAGCTTACCCTACTCTACCTATAATTGTAACATGAACAAAAAATTCATCCTACTCTACCTACATCTAGAGTTGTAGGCTAAATCAACCAACTAGAGTTCTACCATATACTTGTATGCTAAATCAAAACAACTAGATGTAAGATAAATCAAAACACCAACTAGAGTTTCAACCATATGTCCTAAAATGGAATTGCAAATATGAACAAAACACCTAACATATACTTGTAAGCTAAATCAACCAACTAGAGTTCTACCAATGAGTACTATGCCATATCTAAACCTAAATATCAAATAAGTATTGCAATGATTCATATAAATTTCAATATCCAATAGAATCTAGGATTTCACCCGATTTTACAAATAGAGGGAAAATTGGAAGAAATTTGCGGATGAAATTGATAGGATTGAGAGAGAATACCTAGGGAAGGGATTGGGAACAAGAAGCCTAGAGTTTTTCCTTCAGATCTTGGAGATTTGAGTGAGGAGGAGCCGTGCCGCCGCCGCCATTGGAGGCTTTGTGTGCATGCTGGGGTGAGAAGAATGAGGCTGGGTCAGGGGAGGGACCCACACGGGCGCCACACGGGCGCCACACTAACGGTACCGGGGCCCACGAGGCCACGGGCGAGCCACGCTGGCAGGCGCGCGGCGTCATGCCTCATGACGCTGCTCTTCGGGGTGCATCGCGCTAGCGCGTATGACATTGTAAAAAGGGTTAGTCCTGTAATTTTTTTTCCGCCGGAGTTCATTTCATGAATTTGTCTTTTTATAGTTATTTTCCGTCCAAATTGCCACCCCTTCGTATCCAGGACAAACATCAGTAGTAAGGTTATTCAAGTCGACTGTTGAAATACAAATACAAACATAAATAACTACCTTTGCCTCAAAAAGATAAAAAGTCATTGGGTGTTCAGAGATAGCACTAGCATCTAAGAACAGAAAAATATCATATATGACGCACAGGGTGTTTGAGAGAGCTAGCACCGTTGAGTAATAGAACTTGAAGACGGGAAGGCCCCATCTTTACTGCATGAACAAAACACAATAGGTGGAGATCATCATCGAGAGGAAAAATAGCATCTTCAGCGGTGTGCTTCCGCTAGATAGCATTGACGGCATGCAAGTGGCGGTTATAGGACACGTAGCACCTCGTCTCCCCATTAGTCGCACGACTACTGCTGCTTCTCCTTGCGTCCTTCATCTCCAACGCCCCTCCATGTAACGTCACTGGACAAAGAAAACACATGCACAACTGATACTTGCATTTTCATCATCATTTTTAGAACTTATATATTCTGTTTAGAATCATATTTATCATAATTTATCATTACTTATATATTTAGATGATTTGTGAAACTTTCCTGCAAAGTCTCTTTCATTGGTATTTAATTTCTATGAGGCAGAAAACCTCTTTTTTCATGTTTTGTTGTTTTAAGAACCTTCTGAACGTCTAAAAATCGGAGGAAAAATACCTTATAAAATTTTCACCTAGAGAATCAACTTGGGCCAAAGAAGCACGCGAGGGGAGCCCCGAGGGACAAAATAGGCCAGAGGGCGTGCCCACCCCCCTAAGTGCATCCTATAGGCTCTTTTGGGCCTCGAGCGTCGTCTCGGATCCTCCTTTTTACAGACGCCTCCGTCTCGCCAAAAAAAACTACACCATATTTTTTCCACGATTTATAGAGGTGGCAGTAGAGGCGAAAGTCCTCTCCTACTCCGGGAGGGGGAGATCCTGCTGCACTAGGGCCTCCGGTGAGGGGGAAATCGACGCCATCGTCATCACCACTCCTTCTAGGCGTAGGGGGAGGCCTCTCCATCAACATATCCACCAGCATCATCATCATCACCATCACCATCTTCAAGATCCATCTCGTTCCCCTCATAGTTTGTGATTGATTAAACCCTAGATATTGTTTTAAGGGCTATTTACATGTTTGTGATTGGCATATTATCTTTATTTGGTGAAGAGGTATATTTTCAGATTGTGTAGTATTCCATATGCTACTGATCCATATTATTTTTGTCACTTGTGAGTAGATCCCCATGTTTCTGAGGACATAGGATGAATTGGCTATGATTTCCATATAATATGCAATGAGTATGTGGTCCAGTTTTTATCTTTTATATTGTTCTATCATGGTTTTATGCGAACGTCGACTGCATATTACTTCATCTATATGGGCTCATAGGAGAATACTTTGATGCAATGATAATGGTTGAAAGGAACGAAATTGATAGAAACCGTTTTCCAATACTTTAAGTTGCATTGGAGGGATTATATGTCGGGTACCAATGAACCTATTGCTATGGTGGGACAAAAATATCTTAATGATTTCTAGATGTTCATGTGAATGGCTCTAGGACCCATCATAAGTGTTATATTTAGCTCATACTTATGGATGCACCTAATTTAGGCTCTGCCCTAAGGGAATGAAACTTGATAACATATTTACCATATTTTATAGAAATCTTTATGCTAAGTAAATCCATGACACCCTTGGGAACACTTGTCACATATAAGATCACACACACTTGAGCTTGTCCTCTTGCTGCATACAGAATTGGGCTTTCTCTCATTGAGAGTATTTACTTATTACTATTTACTTTCAGTACTTTTTATTCTTGCAAACTACAAACCCAAAAACACCAAATCTACCGCATTACTATTATTTTATTTGTCGAACTTGCTAAACAATACCCTCGGATCCTCATGGGTTTGAAAACCTTTCTTTATTGAAAAGTACTACAATTGATCTCCTGCACTTGGGAGCCATCAAGACACTTTTCTGGTGTCATTGACGGGGAGCATTGTGCTATTGGTATGCTCTTTGGTAAGGAAACTTGAAATCTGTTTTTATATTTTTTACTGTTGTTTTATAATGGCTTTCTCAAACTATAAAGGATTAGAACTCACCTTATTTGAGTACCTTCATGATAAGAATAAATAGAAGGTTGAGAAGCCTACCGAACCAAAAGTTGAATATCAAATTCCTATTGGTATTGTCAGTAGAGCTAGGGAATTAACTTTTACAGGTGATGGAAGACAAACTGCTATGGGGCATTTATATGAAATTGAAGAACTATGTTCCCTATTTAGACTTGCAGGTATTCATGAAAATGAAGTGAGAAGGAAGCTATTATATTTATCTTTATCTGGTAAATCTCGCGAATGATATAGATCTCAAGGATAATAAATATCGTCTTGATTGGGACAATCTGAGAAAGGCTTTTTATCTTAAATATTATACTCCTAAAGAAGCTTATGATGATCGCTGCCATATTTATAACTTTTGGCCTCATAAGGGAGAAAGTATTGCTCAAACTTGGGGGAGATTAAAGGGCCTTCTTTGTAAAAATCCTCGTCATGGTATTCCAGAAAGCATTATCTTAATAAATTTTTATGTGAGATTGCATCGGCATCATATGGATTTTCTGGATAATTCTTTCGGAGGAAGTTTCACTAATAAAACTCAAGAGGAGGCAGCGGATTTATTGGAAACTATTTCTCAATACTGAAGCTTGGGATCTCGACAAAGATAATAAACCGGATTTGGAATATGAATATTCATGCGTAGAGAATTTCTCCACTTCTATGTTATTTGAGAAACTTAAGAACAGGTTTGGCGTTGGCCCTCATGTTTTAGTAGAAATTGCTAAATCTTTTGCTAACCATATTAATGTTCTAAAGAAAGAATTTAATGTATTTGTTAAACCTCTTAAAAATTCTGCATATGTTTCTAAAGTTGTGAAACAGGTTCATCATGTCTCATCTCCTAAGATAGAAGAAATCTTTGAAACTCCTCCTTATACTAGCAAAGTGAAGAAAAATTTACTCACTACTGTCACTAATAAGAGTGCTAGAAGATGTCATGAACCATATGAACAAATTCAAGTCCAACATCAAATTTCGGCTATTAAAGAATTGAATGAAGAAACACCTTGTGATGTTTATTTATGTGAAAATTATACCAAGGTAATAAAAGGTAACACCACTAGAGTTGGGAAATTGCCACCCCTTCGTATCCAGGACAAACATCAGTAGTAAGGTTATTCAAGTCGACTGTTGAAATACAAATACAAACATAAATAACTACCTTTGCCTCAAAAAGATAAAAAGTCATTGGGTGTTCAGAGATAGCACTAGCATCTAAGAACAGAAAAATATCATATATGACGCACAGGGTGTTTGAGAGAGCTAGCACCGTTGAGTAATGGAACTTGAAGACGAGAAGGCCCCATCTTTACTGCATGAACAAAACACAATAGGTGGAGATCATCATCGAGAGGAAAAATAGCATCTTCAGCGGTGTGCTTCCGCTAGATAGCATTGACGGCATGCAAGTGGCGGTTATAGGACACGTAGCACCTCGTCTCCCCATTAGTCGCACGACTACTGCTGCTTCTCCTTGCGTCCTTCATCTCCAACGCCCCTCCATGTAACGTCACTGGACAAAGAAAACACATGCACAACTGATACTTGCATTTTCATCATCATTTTTAGAACTTATATATTCTGTTTAGAATCATATTTATCATAATTTATCATTACTTATATATTTAGATGATTTGTGAAACTTTCCTGCAAAGTCTCTTTCATTGGTATTTAATTTCTATGAGGCAGAAAACCTCTTTTTTCATGTTTTGTTGTTTTAAGAACCTTCTGAACGTCTAAAAATCGGAGGAAAAATACCTTATAAAATTTTCACCTAGAGAATCAACTTGGGCCAAAGAAGCACGCGAGGGGAGCCCCGAGGGACAAAATAGGCCAGAGGGCGTGCCCACCCCCCTAAGTGCATCCTATAGGCTCTTTTGGGCCTCGAGCGTCGTCTCGGATCCTCCTTTTTACAGACGCCTCCGTCTCGCCAAAAAAAACTACACCATATTTTTTCCACGATTTATAGAGGTGGCAGTAGAGGCGAAAGTCCTCTCCTACTCCGGGAGGGGGAGATCCTGCTGCACTAGGGCCTCCGGTGAGGGGGAAATCGACGCCATCGTCATCACCACTCCTTCTAGGCGTAGGGGGAGGCCTCTCCATCAACATATCCACCAGCATCATCATCATCACCATCACCATCTTCAAGATCCATCTCGTTCCCCTCATAGTTTGTGATTGATTGAACCCTAGATATTGTTTTAAGGGCTATTTACATGTTTGTGATTGGCATATTATCTTTATTTGGTGAAGAGGTATATTTTCAGATTGTGTAGTATTCCATATGCTACTGATCCATATTATTTTTGTCACTTGTGAGTAGATCCCCATGTTTCTGAGGACATAGGATGAATTGGCTATGATTTCCATATAATATGCAATGAGTATGTGGTCCAGTTTTTATCTTTTATATTGTTCTATCATGGTTTTATGCGAACGTCGACTGCATATTACTTCATCTATATGGGCTCATAGGAGAATACTTTGATGCAATGATAATGGTTGAAAGGAACGAAATTGATAGAAACCGTTTTCCAATACTTTAAGTTGCATTGGAGGGATTATATGTCGGGTACCAATGAACCTATTGCTATGGTGGGACAAAAATATCTTAATGATTTCTAGATGTTCATGTGAATGGCTCTAGGACCCATCATAAGTGTTATATTTAGCTCATACTTATGGATGCACCTAATTTAGGCTCTGCCCTAAGGGAATGAAACTTGATAACATATTTACCATATTTTATAGAAATCTTTATGCTAAGTAAATCCATGACACCCTTGGGAACACTTGTCACATATAAGATCACACACACTTGAGATTGTCCTCTTGCTGCATACAGAATTGGGCTTTCTCTCATTGAGAGTATTTACTTATTACTATTTACTTTCAGTACTTTTTATTCTTGCAAACTACAAACCCAAAAACACCAAATCTACCGCATTACTATTATTTTATTTGTCGAACTTGCTAAACAATACCCTCGGATCCTCATGGGTTTGAAAACCTTTCTTTATTGAAAAGTACTACAATTGATCTCCTGCACTTGGGAGCCATCAAGACACTTTTCTGGTGTCATTGACGGGGAGCATTGTGCTATTGGTATGCTCTTTGGTAAGGAAACTTGAAATCTGTTTTTATATTTTTTACTGTTGTTTTATAATGGCTTTCTCAAACTATAAAGGATTAGAACTCACCTTATTTGAGTACCTTCATGATAAGAATAAATAGAAGGTTGAGAAGCCTACCGAACCAAAAGTTGAATATCAAATTCCTATTGGTATTGTCAGTAGAGCTAGGGAATTAACTTTTACAGGTGATGGAAGACAAACTGCTATGGGGCATTTATATGAAATTGAAGAACTATGTTCCCTATTTAGACTTGCAGGTATTCATGAAAATGAAGTGAGAAGGAAGCTATTATATTTATCTTTATCTGGTAAATCTCGCGAATGATATAGATCTCAAGGATAATAAATATCGTCTTGATTGGGACAATCTGAGAAAGGCTTTTTATCTTAAATATTATACTCCTAAAGAAGCTTATGATGATCGCTGACATATTTATAACTTTTGGCCTCATAAGGGAGAAAGTATTGCTCAAACTTGGGGGAGATTAAAGGGCCTTCTTTGTAAAAATCCTCGTCATGGTATTCCAGAAAGCATTATCTTAATAAATTTTTATGTGAGATTGCATCGGCATCATATGGATTTTCTGGATAATTCTTTCGGAGGAAGTTTCACTAATAAAACTCAAGAGGAGGCAGCGGATTTATTGGAAACTATTTCTCAATACTGAAGCTTGGGATCTCGACAAAGATAATAAACCGGATTTGGAATATGAATATTCATGCGTAGAGAATTTCTCCACTTCTATGTTATTTGAGAAACTTAAGAACAGGTTTGGCGTTGACCCTCATGTTTTAGTAGAAATTGCTAAATCTTTTGCTAACCATATTAATGTTCTAAAGAAAGAATTTAATGTATTTGTTAAACCTCTTAAAAATTCTGCATATGTTTCTAAAGTTGTGAAACAGGTTCATCAAGTCTCATCTCCTAAGATAGAAGAAATCTTTGAAACTCCTCCTTATACTAGCAAAGTGAAGAAAAATTTACTCACTACTGTCACTAATAAGAGTGCTAGAAGATTTCATGAACCATATGAACAAATTCAAGTCCAACATCAAATTTCGGCTATTAAAGAATTGAATGAAGAAACACCTTGTGATGTTTATTTATGTGAAAATTATACCAAGGTAATAAAAGGTAACACCACTAGAGTTGGGAAACCTATCATATCATATACTATTGGAACTTCATGTTATCATGAAATTTGTGATATTGGAGCAAGTATAGGTGTGATTTCGTATTCTTTATATCTTGAAATCAAGCTTGATATTGATCCCATCAACATGTAAGAGATAGGTATAACTATCCAACTTGCTAATAAAGAGTATATTTGTCCTCTTGGTATTGTTAGAGATGTTGAAGTGTTAATTGGAAAGATCAAGTATCCTGCTGATTTTATTGTGTTTGGTTGCTCCCAAGATGTATTTTGTCCTATTATATTTGGTAGACTTTTCCTATATACTGTTGGTGCTGAAATCATAGTAGCCGGATACGGGGTCGATGTCGCGATCCTCGATCCGGGTCGATCGACCCAGAATGGACGCGAACTAATTTCTCTGGCCGGTTGGGCCCACCGCCAGAGCTGACGTGGCATCCCGCAGACGGCTCCTGACACGACCATTAACAACCGGAGTACGGGCCCCATAATCCGTTGATAGTACAAAACCATCACTTTTGTCCCTCGATACTTGCACCTTTTATTTTGTTTGCTGAGCTAGATGCTCAAGTTACTTTTCATAACTTGATGTACCTCTCGTGGTAGTGGTTTTTTTTTCTCTCGTCTCCAAAAAAACATCAGCTAAATAGGTACATACATGCATGTATGACATGTGATCGTGTGTCATCTATCTGCAGCTCCATGCATGTAAAAACTGTATCCATCTCTTCTCTCTTCTCTGTGTTAGGTAGTATATTACACTACATTTCGTTCAAAAAAGTGCTAAAATGCTAAATACATACAGTACATGTATGTACGTGTGTGAGAAGATTAATATTATATAGCGGCAGCACGCCAGCGACGAGCATTGTCACCTACGCATCAACGTTAGAACGGAGTCGAGGCCATGCATCACATATGTACACACGTTGTTTTTTCTTGTAATACCCAAGAGGAACAGATTTGATTCATGCATGATTGATGTTAGAAATGGACTCCTTGGAATTTTCTAATAAATTTAGGCATATTATTTATATTATTTGGAATTATATAATTGAAGTTATGAATTTCCAAAGTTTGCATTACTAATAGAAGCAATTTTTTTCATATTTTAGTTATTTGAAATAGTGAATAAAATTTATATTAAAAATATTCAAACATATCTTAGCACTTTTCTTATTAAAAGTTTTTCTATTTAAATTTATATTCAAAAGTGGTGATTTTTCAAAATTTAAGCACAAAAGTGGTGGTTTTATGCTATCAATGGACCGTTGGGCCTGCCAGCGGGAGCCATATACGGGGTGCCATGTCAGCTCTGACGGTGGGAAGCCGGTCAGAAACGGTGTCAATTTGGATTTAGCAATGTTTTTTGAAACAACTAACAAATTTTAAGATTTTGATACACAAATTGTAAAATGGTACCGGTCAATAAATTTTACTATAAAAGTGACGGTTTTATGTTAATAATTCATATAGATCAAAATAGAGCACTATTATAATTACTTGAGGGTACCAAAGAAGAGCTCGGCATGGAGAACCATTTGTTATGTCGACGGCCAGAATGGATGGTACGGACGCCTACACTAATCAAACCATCCATGCCTTCTCTCCTCTCCCTGACCTTTCTCCCCTCCCCTCGAGAGTCAGCCGCCGCTGGCCGGGCCGGTCCTGCGTCCCCTCCACCCGACTAGCCGGTCGGAGATGGACAAAGGGAGGGGGCCGATCTAGGTCTAGGTGTAGGAGTTGTAGGTTTTTGCAGCCGTATGCCCGCGAGTTGGCGTTTTGCCAGGAGTTTGTGGCGAGATATGGGGCCCTGGATCTTGCCCTTGCTGGTATTTTTGCTACTGGTCGCGGAGCTCCAGTGGACGGAGCCGAAGGCGATGAGCGGCGAGGAGGCCAGCATCTCCGTCAATAAAGGGTCTTTTAGGAGCCCTCTTTCGCTGCAGGGATGTGCTGATGTGCTTCCTCTCCTGGCCGACTGTGGCAGCGAGGAGGAGAGTGAGTGCAGCATGGCGCTTGCTGAGATTCAACCTTACCCGGTCGGCCGTGGTGGCAAGGGGCGAGGTGGAGCAAGGCGACTCCAAACTCTCTGCTAGTGAAGAAGAGTGCTGTCCATGGCGCTATGCAGATCTTGCCTCGGCTTGCTCTTGCCATCGAGGAGATGGAAGGTGCGTGGCGGGGTTCTCTGCTAGGCGTCCGGTTCGACAAGCTGCACTCAAGGAGCTTTCCAAACAATGGCGATGAAGCCGAAGCTATCTACGGCCGGAGAAGCCGTCTCGCGCTCAGGTGCTCTGCTCACCCTAAGCTTCTAATCTTCCGCAAGGCCAAGGCGTCGCAAGAGAGCACGCAAGAGCATACCTGGAAGACTCGATGATCTCAGCTCGGGATCCATCAGCGACGGCACTCCAAGTGGCTTGTTCCCTAACGGCGGCGGCGATGCCAGGCAGTGAGGTCCAGAATCCATAGTGAAAAGGACCCAGGGCCTGATTGCTTTTTAATTTTTAGTCCTAGAATATATTGTGTAAAAAAGAATCGGTGGAAATGCATGGACGCAAGTGGTTGCCAATGCCAACTTGCTATTGCCTCATGATTTCCTACTGGAACTGCTGAACTAGAACTATCTGATCCTCACGTACGTGTCGAGTTCAGAGCAGACTAGGAAAAGTTATTGAATCACGTGCCAAACACTGTGTGCCACGCACTGCTGATTGCCCATTCGGCCATTCCCTTCTGGATCATACAGGAAAGCTTTCCATGCTTTATATGCGTGTGTAGGAAGTGACCAGAACGATCGTTCCTCTTCTGCCTGGTTCCACATTTCGTTTCCCTCCTAGGCTCCCACGTACGTCAACGAAGAAAAGAAAGAAGCATGGCCGTTATGACGCGGAAGACGGTGGTGCTCTATCCGTCGCTGGGCGTAGGCCATCTGAACCCCATGGTGGAGCTGGCCAAGCTCTTCCTCCGCCGCGGCCACGCCGTCGTCATCGCCGTCGTGAACCCGCCGGACAAGGACGCCGTGACGGCACACGCGATGGCCCGCCTCGCCTCCGCCAGCCCAGACATCACGTTCCGCCTCCTCCCCGTGCCGTCTTGCGGCAAGGACAAACATTACTCCCACTCGGTCCTGCGCACCATGGACGTGCTTCGCGCCGCCAACGCCGCGCTACTGGAATTCCTCCGCGCGCTCCCTGTCGTCGACGCCCTCGTGGTCGACATGTTCTGCGTCGACGCGCTCGACGTCGCCGCCGAGCTCGCCATCCCCGCGTACTTCTTCTTCGCGTCCGCGGTCGGCGACCTCGCCGTCATGCTCCACCTCCCGTACTACTACCCCACCGCCCCCTCGTCGTTTAAGGACATGGGCGAGGCCGTGCTCCACTTTCCCGGCGTGCCGCCGATTCGTGCGTTGGACATGACGACCACGATGCTGGACCGAGAGAGCGAGGTCGCCAAGGAACGGCTGCGACAGTACATGCGGATGCCGGAAGCGAGAGGCTTTCTCGCCAACAGCTTCGATTGGTTGGAGTCGAGGGCTCTCGACGCACTCAGGCACGGCCTCTGCACGCCTGGCCGCTCGACGCCGCCTGTCTACTGCATCGGCCCGCTGGTCCTTCCTGGACAGACGGCGGGGAGCGCCGGCGGGAGACATGCGTGCCTCGAGTGGCTCGACGCGCAGCCAGAGCGGAGCGTGGTATTCCTCTGCTTCGGCAGCTTGGGCACCTTCTCGGCACCTCAGCTGGGAGAGGTGGCCCGCGGGTTACAGAAATCTGGCTACAGGTTCTTGTGGGTGGTGCGCAACCCACCGGAGCAGAAGGACGAGTCCGTCGAGCCGGCGCTTCCGGAGGGTTTCTTAGAGAAGACGGCTGACAGGGGATTCGTGGTGAAGAACTGGGCGCCACAAGCCGAGGTGTTGCAACACCGAGCCGTCGGCGCGTTCGTGACGCACTGTGGTTGGAACTCCGTGCTCGAGGGGATCGTGTCTGGCGTGCCCATGATCTGCTGGCCGCTGTACGCCGAGCAGAGGATGAACAAGGTGCACGTGGTGGACGAGATGAAAGTCGGGGTGGCCGTGGAGGGCTACGAGGAGGAAATTGTGAAGGCCGAGGAGGTGGAGGCGAAGGTGAGGCTGGTGATGGCGTCGGAGGAAGGGAACAAGCTTAGAGAGAGGCTCCCGGCGGCCAAGAAGATGGCGGCCGACGCCTTGAAGGAAGGCGGGTCGTCTGCCGTGGCGTTTGAAGAGTTCTTGAGGGACTTGGAGAACTGCAGTTCTGAGTTTGGAAAAAATTCAATGTAAACCTTACATCGACGTAAGATACAGTTCACCTTGGCACGTATGTGTAGATGCAACCATTATTAAAATGGAATCTATTTTAGTGTTTTGGTTTTTTAGTTGTATACTCGGTTTGTTCTGTCACTTATTTTTTTTCTTATTTTTGTTCATCTTCTTCTTTGAAACTTATCAAAGATCTTTAACGACAGCCGTCGTTAGGTTCACCGTTGAATGATGTGTGATCGTTAGGTTCACCATTGAATGATGTGTGAGACCGCACGGTGTGGGACCATGAGGAGCCGGTTGATGGGAACAAGTTATACTAACGAATACAACTGTGTCATATGAGACTATGTGGGACGATTGATTGGGACCGTGTTATTCAGATATGGGGACGTAACGTAAGACCATGTGGGACGCGTTTGGTAGTTATACGTGCTTCTCTCGCTCAAATTGAAAGTTTTTTTTATTTTATGACAAGCTTTTTTAAAAACGTATTTTTCTCGATTAATTTTTTTTCTAAATTGGTAGCGAATCTAGAGTAGCTTCTCTTTTTATTCATTTTTCTTTTTGTCCTTATTTTTAAATAATCTGTTAGCAAATATAAGCAGCAAATTACCAGCAACATAATCACATTTAGTAAATAAACAGATGTAAATAAAGCAGCTAAAGCAGCTAATATAGGATATATATATATATCCAGTTCTTTTGCCGGCTTCTCCGAGAAGCTGCCCTACCCCCAGCTTCCTGAAAAAGCCGGTTTCAAAAGGCTTCCCCAGGAAGCTAGGGGTAGGACAACTTCTCGAAAAAGCCATCAAAGAACTAGGCCTATATATAGTACAATATTTAACGAGGTTCGACAATTTGGCTGCTCAGCAGCAGCAGACAAGTTCAACACAGACAAAGCAAGAGAAGCTTCTTTACAACAACATCAACACACAAGATCATTGGCACCTATTTTCCTCCGCCTTCTCCCGCTGGCGCTTCCTCCACTTCCTGCTATCAGTCCCTTGACCTTGGATGCCTTGGGCTTGATCAGGGGCATGCGACCCTCTTCGATGGCCACCTTCTAGAGATTGCGGAGGTGAAAGCCAAGATCCTTGTGCATGTTCACGGTGACGTTCGACGTTGGGGTTGCAGGAGCTCACGTCCTCGCATGCGTCACGAGGCAGTTGAAGTCGGTGGCGCCGAGTCTCCTCTTGCAGAAGGGGCATAGACATCACCGGCGAAGTAGGTGTCATACATGCCGGACTTCAGCCTCCTCAGCACCTGCCGAGTCTTGGTGTGCTTGGACTCGTCGTCGCTACAAACTTTGCTTCTATCCACCTGTTGGAAAAAATAGTAGCATGCACTAAGGACATGATTGAGATACCTTGATTTTTTGGATTGGTTATTTGTATAAATTAACCGATTGAGATCCCCTAATTATTTGCATAAATTAACTGAGTGGGTTAAATTCTTCAATTCCCAAATCTCAAACAAAATCAAATATCGACCCAACTACAGATCGACGCTAGTACTAACTAGGTAATCCCTTAACTACAACTCGGAGAAAAAATAAAATAGGATTAAAATACGAACATGGGGATTCATCGAAACACGAGATCTAGCACAAGAGGATTAGCTTCTATAAAAATATCTAGTATCCAAAGATTAAAAATACGAATAATCGAACCCTAATAACACATGATCTAGCATCCAATAATGGGAATAAGGGAAGAACAAGGGAAGTGTAGGGGTTCGTAGCATGGAAAACAAAAAATTCTACCGCATACATACAAACAAGCCAAGATCTACCTACTAGATTGAAGCAACGAGTCTATTAGAGTACTCACCCTCGAAGATTCCAAAGCGGTTAACGAGAGCAGATTCTCGTGGGTGATGTAGTCGTACACTTGTCGATCTCAAGATCGCGTAGACCATCCTTCGGGCGCTGCGTTCCGAAAGCGCTTTCGCAGTCGGTCACACATTCGGTACCCGATGAAGACCTTCTTCTCCCTTGTTACAGCAGGCAGCGGAGGTTGTATTTCTCCCTCGGGATTCCGGCAGCACGACGGCATGGTGTCGGAAGTAGAGGGAAGATCCCGCAGGTCTTTGCCTAAGCCGGTACGAGTTATGGTGGATCTAGGGTTTCCGGCGATCTAGGTTTAGAAGGCCAGAGAGGAGGATGTGGTGTCGGTGGCGGCTAGGGTGACGGCGACGAGCCGGCCGCAGCGTGAGATGGCGGCAGCGGCGTGAGGCGGCGCTGGGCGGCGGCACGGCGGCGGCGGCTTGGCGGCGACGGTGGAGCGGCACGGGTGGGGAGGGCTAGTTGTGTGTCTCTTTGGGGCAGCCCTCCCCCTCTATTGATGAGAGGGAGGAAGGCTTGGGAGAGGGGAGTTTGAATCCATACCCAAACCCAAGTTGGATAGAAGGAAGGACTCTTCCCTTCTTCCACTAGGAAACCATTGTTCCAGTTTGATTTCTCAAACCTCCCTTTTGAATTTCAATTTAGAGCTTTATTTCTCTTTTGCAAATGCCCAACCATAGTGACTTAGGACATGATCCAATCATTCCACTTACCCATGACACATTCTGAAGGGTTTCGCAGCATAGTAAATCAAAAAAATTCTACGGATGCGAACGGGAAAGCCAAGATCTAATATAGGAGATGCAATCAACGAGAGGGATAGATGAGATCTTCTTACCCTTTAAGAAACCACACAGCGGAAACATTCAACAGAACGTGGGTGATGTAGTCGAACTAGCCTTCTCCTCCTCACGATCCGATCCGATCCAACGCCGCAAGTGGCGACGCCTCCGAGAGATGCACACGTACGACACCGCGACATCTCCTCCTTCCTCGGTCCAGCAAGTGGGGTGGAGAGATAGATTGGATCTACAGCACGACGGCGTGCTGCAATGGTGGAGAGTTTCTGTGGCAGGGCTTCGCCTACACGCAGTCGGGAGAGAGAGAGAGGTAGGGCAGCAGCTGGCGGCTAGGGTTTTGGGGTGAGAGGAGGGTGCGCCCCCATCCCACCTTATATAGGTGGCTGGCCGGCCCCCTTGCCCCCTCCTCCAAGCCCTAGGGCGGCGGCCCCAAGGGTGGAGTGGGGGGCAAGTCTTCCCCCCTTCTAGAAGGCCCCCCTAGGGTTTCCCTAGGGTTTTGGCCGGCTGGTCCTATGGGGCCTTGTGCCCCTGGCCCAATGCGGCCAGGGCACTCCCTCATGGTCCCATGTACCCCTCCGACAAGTGGGGCCATGTTGGTCCCACTCCGGAAGCTTCTAGAACCTTTCGGTACAATACCGAACATTCCGAAACAATTCCGAAATCCAAAAACTGCTTTCCTTTATATGAATCTTATTCTCCGGACCATTCCTAAACCTCTCGTGATGTCCTGGATATCATCCGAGACTCCGAACAAAAACTCATAAACCAATTATCCATTCTATCCTAGCGTCGAGACACGTTAAGTGTGTGACCCAACGGGTTTGAGAATATGCAGACATGATCTTCTATCAATAATCAACAGCGGGATCTGGAAACCCATATTGACTCCCACATATTCATCGATGATCATATCGGATGAACCATGATGCCAGGATTCAATTAATCCCATATATATTCCCTTCGTCACGCGATATTTTACTTGCCCGAGATTCGATCGTTGGTATCGGCATACCTAGTTCAATCTCGTTCACAGCAACTTTACTCGTTCCGTAATCCGATATCACTTTGTTATTAACTCCTTAACCACGTGCTTGCAAGCGATGTTGATATAGATTACCGATTGGGCCCGAAGTATATCTCTCCGACTCGGGAGGGACAAATCCCATCTCGATACATACAACCCAACAAGTACTTTCCGATCACCTAAGAGACACCTTTATGATCACCCTCTCATAGGATGACATTTGATGACCTCAAAGCTTTCTTCCGATACCCGGGAGTTGCATTATCTCATGGTCTAAGGAATACAATATTTGACATAAGAAAAAGCTTCGCAAAGATGAACAAGATGACACGATCTAATTGCTCTGCTTGATTTGGGTTTGTCCATCATATCATTATCCTAATGACATGATCTCATTATTAATCGACAACTCATGTCTATGGTTAGGAAACCTTAACCATCATTAATCAATGAGCTAGTCCATAGAGGCGTACTAGGGACACGGTGTTGTTCATAAACCACACAAGTATCAAAGTTTCCGCTTAATACAATTCTAGAATGGAATATAAACTTTATCATGAACTAGAATTATAATAATAGCATCTTTATTATTGCCTCTAGGGCATAATTCCAACAGTCTCCCACTTGCACTAGAGTCAATAATCTAGTTTACATCTTGCAACAATCTAACACCCATGGCACTAAGGTGCTGATCATGTTTTGCTCGTGGAAGAGGTTTAGTCAACGGATCTACGACATTCAGATCCGTATGTACTTTGCTAATCTTCAGATCTCCATCTGATATATAATCTCGAATTATATGAAACTTGCGGTTGATGTGCTTGGTATTTGGATGATATCTTGGTTCCTTAGCCAGTGCTATGGCGCCAGTGTTGTCACACAATATCTCCAGTGGGTCCAAGGCACTTGGAACCACACCAAGCTCAGTGATGAAGTTCCTGATCCAAACTCCTTCACTTGACGCTTTTGCAGCAGCCATGTATTCCGCTTCTACTGTAGATCCCGCGATCACGTTTGCTTGAAGCTTCTCCAGCTCACAGCTCCTCCATTCAAAATATAAACGTATCCTGTCTGAGATTTAGAATCATCCTTGTCGGTGTCGAAACTAGCGTCGACGTAACCTTTTACGACGAGTTGCTCATCACCTCCATAGAACAAGAACATTTCTTTAGTCCTATTTAAATACTTTAGGATGTTCTTTATGGCTGTCTAGTGTTCCACTCCTGGATCACTTTGGTATCTGCTCGTCAAACTAAGAGCATTGGACACATCCGGTCTAGTACATAGCATGGCATACATGATAGAACCTATGGCCGAGGCATATGGTACTTTGCTCATAGTTTATCTATCGTTTACCGTAGCTGGACACTGAGCCTTGCTCACTATCTTACCTGACAACATGGGCACTGAACCTTTCTTTGCCTTATCCATTCTGAACGTTTTCAGAACTTTGTCTAGGTATGTACTTTGTCTTAAAGCTATTAGGCGTCTTTGTCTATCTCTATAGATTTTGATGCCTAATATATAAGCAGCTTCTCCTAGGTCTTTCATTGAAAAACATTTGTTCAGATAACTCTTCACATCGTTAAGCATATCAATGTCATTTACAATAATCAATATGTCATCCACATATAGTACCAAAAATTTCACTGAGCTCCCACTCACTTTCTTATAGATACAAGCTGAAGGGTTTCGCAGCATAGTAAATCAAAATTTTCTACGGATGTGAATGGGAAAAGCCAAGATCTAATCTAGGAGATGCAAAAACTGAGGGGGGGATAGATGAGATCATCATACCCTTGAAGATTCACACAGCGGAACGTTCAATGGAACGTGGTTGATGTAGTTGTACTAGCTTCTCCTCCTCACGATCCGATCCGATCCAACACCGCAAGTGGCGATGCCTCCGAGAGATGCACACGTGCGGCACCTCGACGTCTCCTTCTTCCTCGTTCCAGCAAGTGGGGTGGAGAGATAGGTTGGATCTACAACATGACGGCGTGGTGCAAACAGTGGAGAGTTTCTTCGGCAGGGCTTCGCCTACGCGCAGTCGGGAGGGAGAGAGATCGGAGGGCAGCAGGGCGGCTAGGGCTTGAGGAGGTGTGTAGGGAGGGTGGCCCCCCTGCCCTCTTTATATAGAGGGGTGGGCGGCTGCCCCTTGCCCCTCCTCCAAGCCTAGGGCCGGCGGCCAAGAGGGAGGAGTGGGGGGCAAGTTTCCCCCCTTCTAGAAGCTCTCCCTAGGGTTTCCCCTAGGGCTTGGCCGGCTGGGCCTATGGGGCCTTGTGCCCCTGGCCCAATGTGGCCAGGGCACTCCCTCGTAGGCCCACGCCCCCTCCCGACAAGTGGGGCTATGTTGGTCCCACTCCGGAAGGTTCTAGAAGCTTCCGGTACAATACCGAACAATCCGAAACAATTCCGAACTCCAAAAACTGCTTTGCCTTATATGAATCTTATTCTCCGGACCATTCCGGAACCTCTCGTGACGTCCTGGATCTCATCCGAGACTCCGAACAAAAACTCATAAACCAATTATCCATTCTATCCTAGCGTCGAGACACGTTAAGTGTATGACCCTTTGGGTTCGAGAACATGCAGACATGATCTTCTATCAATAATCAACAGCGGGGTCTAGAAACCCATATTGACTCCCACACATTCATCGATGATTATATCGGATGAACCACGATGCCAGGATTCAATCAATCCCATATATATATATTCCCTTCGTCGCGCGATATTTTACTTGCCAGAGATTCGATCGTCGGTACCGTCATACCTAGTACAATCTCGTTCACAGCAAGTACTTTACTCGTTCCGTAATCCGATATCACTTTGTGATTAACTCCTTAACCACATGCTTGCAAGCGGTGTTGATATCGATTACCGAGTGGGCCCGAACTATATCTCTCCAACTTGGGAGGGACAAATCCCATCTCGATACATACAACCCAACAGATACTTTCCGATCACCTGAGAGACACCTTTATGATCACCCTCTCATAGGATGACGTTTGATGACCTCAAAGCTTTCTTCCGATACCAGGGAGTTGTATTATCTCATGGTCTAAGGAATACAATATTTGACATAAGAAAAGCTTCGCAAAGACGAACACGATGACACGATCTAATTGCTTCGCTTAGTTTGGGTCTGTCCATCATATCATTCTCCCAATGATATGATCTCATTATCAATTGACAACTCATGTCTATGGTTAGGAAACCTTAACCATCATTGATCAATGAGCTAGTACATAGAGGCGTACTAGGGACACGGTGTTGTTCACAAACCACACAAGTATTAAAGTTTCCGCTTAATACAATTCTAGCATGGAATATAAACATTATCATGAACAAGAATTATAATAATAACATCTTTATTATTGCCTCTAGGGCATAATTACAACAGTCTCCCACTTGCACTAGAGTCAATAATCTAGTTTACATCTGGCAACAATCTAACACTCATGGCACTAAGGTGCTGATCATGTTTTGCTCGTGGAAGAGGTTTAGTCAATGGATCTGCGACATTCAGATCTGTATGTACTTTGCTAATCTTCAGATCTCCATCTGTTATATAATCTCGGATTATATGAAACTTTCGGTTGATATGCTTGGTCTTTGGATGATATCTTGGTTCCTTAACCAGTGCTATGGCGCCAGTGTTGTCACACAATATCTCCAGTGGGTCCAAGGCACTTGGAACCACACCAAGCTCAGTGATGAAGTTCCTGATCCAAACTCCTTCACTTGACACTTCTGCAGCAGCCATGTATTCCGCTTCTACTGTAAATCCCGCGATCACGCTTTGCTTGGAGCTTCTCCAGCTCACAGCTCCTCCATTCAAAATATAAACGTATCCTGTCTAAGATTTAGACTCATCATTGTCGGTGTCAAAACTAGCGTCGACGTAACCCTTTACGACGAGCTGTTCATCACCTCCATAGACTAAGAACATTTCTTTAGTCCTATTTAAATACTTTAGGATGTTCTTCACATCTGTCCAGTGTTCCACTCCTGGATCACTTTGGTATCTGCTCGTCAAACTAAGAGCATTGGACACATCCGGTCTAGTACACAACATGGCATACATGATAGAACCTATGGCCGAGGCATAAGGCACTTTGCTCATAGCTTCTCTATCGTTTACCGTAGCTGGACACTGAGCCTTGCTCAATATCTTACCTGACAACATAGGCACTGAACCTTTCTTTGCCTTATCCATTCTGAACCTTTTCAGAACTTTGTCTAGGTATGTACTCTGGCTTAAAGCTATTAGGCGTCTTTGTCTATCTCTATAGATTTTGATCCCTAATATATAAGCAGGTTCCCCTAGGTCTTTCAGTGAAAAACATTTGTTCAAATAACTCTTCACATCGTTAAGCATGTCAATGTCATTTCCAATAATCAATATGTCATCCACATATAGTACTAGAAATGTCACTGAGCTCCCACTCACTTTCTTGTAGATACAAGCTTCGTAGCAATTTGGAACAAATCCAAAGCTCTTGATCACTTGATCAAAACGAAGGTTCCAACTCCGAGATGCTTGCTTCAGTCCATAAATGGAACGCTGAAGTTTGCACACTTTATCAGCATCCTTAGGATCGACAAAACCTTCGGGTTGCATCATATACAACTCTTCATCAATGTTGCCATTGAGGAACACAGTCTTGACATCCATCTGCCATATTTCATAATCATGAAACGCAGCAATTGCTAATAAAATTCGAATGGACTTAAACATCGCTATGGGAGAGAAAGTCTCATCGTAGTCAACACCTTGAACTTGTCGAAAACCTTTCGCGACAAGTCGTGCTTTATAGACAGTAACATTACCATCCGCGTCCGTTTTCTTCTTGAAAATCCATTTGCACTCAACGACCTTTCGGTCGCTAGGAGGGCCACCAAAGTCCATACTTGGTTTTCGCTCATGGATCCCAATTCGGATTTCATGGCCTCTAGCCATTTCTCAGAGTCTGGGCTCATCATTGCTTCCTCATAATTCGCAGGTTCACTGTCGTCTACTAACAAGACAGTTAAGACAGGGTTGCCGTACCACTCAGGAGGGGCACGCGACCTTGTCGACCTGCGACGTTCAGTAGTAGCATCGTCCAAAGCTTCATGATCCTTGTCATTAGCTTCCTCTATTGTTGGTGCAGACGGCACAGGAACAATTTCAGGTGTTGCGCTACTCTCCAACTCAAGAGAAGGTTCAATAACCTCGTCTAGCTCTACTTTCCTCCCACTCACTTCTTTGATAGAAACTCCTTCTCAAGAAAGGATCCGTTCTTTGCGACAAACACTTTGCCTTCAGATCTGTGATAGAAGGTATACCCAATCGTTTCCTTAGGGTATCCTATGAAGACGCATTTCTCCGCTTTGGGTTCGAGCTTGTCCGGCATCGACTTCTTGACGTAAGCTTCGCATCCCCAAACTTTAAGAAATGACAACTTAGGTTTAGCACCAAACCACAGTTCATACGGTGTCGTCTCAATGGATTTAGATGGTGCCCTATTTAAAGTGAATGCAGCGGTTTCTAATGCATAACCCCAAAATGATAACGGTAAATCTGTAAGAGACATCATTGATCGCACCATATCTAATAGAGTTCGATTCTGGCGTTCAGACACACCATTGTGCTGTGGTGTTTCGGGTGGCGTGAGTTGCGAAACAATTCCGCTTGCTTTAAGATGCGTGAGAAAATCATAACTCAAATATTCACCTCCACGATCGGATCGTAGAAATTTATTTTTTCTGTTACGATGATTTTCCACTTCATTCTAAAATTCCTTGAACTTTTCAAATGTTTCAGATTTATGTTTCATCAAATAGATATACCCATATCTACTTAAGTCATCGGTAAAAGTGAGAAAATAGCGATATCCACCGCGCATCGAAACACTCATCGGTCCGCATACATCGGTATGTATGATTTCCAACAAGTCCGTTGCTCGCTCCACATTCCGGAGAACGGGGTTTTGATCATCTTGCCCATGAGGAATGGTTCGCACGTGTCAAATGATTCAAAATCAAGAGACTCCAAAAGTCCATCAGAATGGAGTTTCTTCATGCGTTTTACACCAATATGACGTAGACGGCAGTGCCACAAATAAGTAGTATTATCACTATCTACCTTGCATCTCTTAGCCTCAGTGTTATGGATGTGTGTTTCATCCCTTTCGAGATTAAGAAGAAATAAACCATTCATAGCAGGTGCATGACCATAAAAGATGTTACTCATATAAATAGAACAACCATTATTCTCCGATTTAAATGAATAACCGTCTTGCAATAAACACGATCCAGATATGATGTTCATGCTCAACGCAGGCACATAATAACATTTATTTAGGTTTAAAACTAATCCCGAAGGTAAAACTAAGGAGAGCGTGCCGACGGCCATCACATCAACTCTTGATCTGTTGCCAACGCGCATCGTCATCTCATCCCTCGCTAGCCGTTGTCTATTCCGTAGCTCCTGTTTCGAGTTACAAATATTAGCAACTGAACCAGTATCAAATACCCAGGCACTACAACAAGGGCTAGTAAGGAAAACATCAATAACATGTATATAAAATATACCTTTGATGGTGCCAGCCTTCTTGTCCGCTAAGTACTTCAGACAGTTGCGCTTCCAGTGACTCTTGTCCTTGCAATAGAAGCACTCAGTGTCCGGCTTAGGTCCAGACTTGAGCTTCTTCTCAGCAGGGGCAACGCGCTTGCCGCTGCCTTTTTTGAAGGGCTTCTTTGCACCCTTACCTTTCTTAAAGCTGGGGGGCTTGTTGACCATCAACACATGATTATCTTTCTTGATGTCCACCTCCGCAGCTTTTAGCTTAGCGAAGAGCTTAGTGATTGTATCAGTGGAACCAATCTGATTATGAGCAACTACAAAACCTTTGTAGCTAGGAGGGAGTGATTGCAGAACTCTGTCAATCTTGAGCTCCTCTGGAATCTTGCAGTCCAGTTGCTCAAGGCGTTGAGTGTAGCCCGACATCTTAATGGCATGCTCACTAACGGAACTCCCTTCCTCCATCTTGCAGTTAAAGAATTTCTCAGAGATCTCATATCTCAGAGAATGGGCCTGAGTCTAAAACATAGTTTTCAGTTCCTCAAGAATCTCAAAGGGCCCGGGGAAATCCTCAAAACGATTTTGAAGGTCCGATTCCATAGCAAACAACATGGTGCTCTTAATCACACCATAATCATCTTTGCGCGACTGATAAACAGCTTTCTCATCAGCCGGCGCATCTACAGCAGGGGCGTCACCTAGCGCTTTCTCAAGGACATAGTCCTTTTGTCCGCCAGCGAGAATGATTCTCAGATTGCGGAACCAGTTGGTGAAGTTAGACCCATTGTTCTTAAGCTTTTCTTTCTCAGCAAAAACGTTGAAGTTGAAGTTGGACTTAGCCATTTGATCTACAAAATTTGCAAGTACAATTTAGACTATGTTCATGATAATTATTTCAACTTAATCAAATTACTAGATGAACTCCCACTAAATTCAACATCCCTCAAGTTGTTTAGTGAACATGATCCAAATTCACCACACCTAATCCGATCTTCAGGAGAAGAGATGTGGTTTCAATGGTGGACAACGAAGTGTCGATCATATCATTCATATGACTCATGCTTAACCTTTCGGTTCATGTGTTCCGAGGCCATGTCTGTACATGCTAGGATCGTCAAGTCAAACCCAAGTATTTCCGCGTGTGCAAAACTGGCTTGCACCCGTTGTATGTGAACGTAGAGTTTATAGCACCCGATCATCACGTGATGCTTGAACGCGACAAACTTTCGGAATGGTGCATACATGGGGAGAACACAGTTTTATCTTGATCTTTAAGTGAGAAATCATCTTATAATGCTACCGTCGCGATCTAAGCATAATAAGATACATAAAAGGATAAACATCACATGCATATAATTTTATGTGACATGGTATAGCCAATCTCCGCGCAATGATCTCCATATTGTGCATGCCAGCATGATCTCCATCACTCCACCATGATTTCCTCCATCACGAATAACAACTACAACTATTGATGACTACTTAGTGATAAAGCAAAGCTATTACATGGCGTATAAGAAGTTGACACACATGTCATACACAATTATAAAGAAAACCATATGGCTCCTGCCGGTTGTGTACTCATCGACATGCAAGTCGTGAAACATTACAAAACATGATCATTGCATACAACATACACATCACATCTTGGGCCATACCATATCACAGAAACACTCCCTGCAAAAACAAGTTAGACGCCTCTACTTTGTTGTTGCATGTTTTACGTGGCTTATGGGAGTAACAAGCTAAGAACAATTCTTACCTACGGAAAGCCACAACGGTCATATTATGGTTGCCAAACTCCGGTGTAAATCCCATGACAACTATAGTGATAGAAACTGGCATCCACCAGCTGCATGTGTGGAACAAGCCACACGTCAAGTGCGGAGCCGGTCTCGCGAATGAGGTCACGTAAAGTTGGTCTGGACCACTTCGATCTCACTATCCCGCGTCATAAGAAGTACACAAACAAGAGGCTTGCAACAGAAAACATCAACGCCCGCAACAAGCATGTTGCGTTCTACTCGTGAAACACATCTACGCATAGATCTAGCTCTGATACCACTGAAGGGTTTCGCAGCATAGTAAATCAAAATTTTCTACGGATGCGAACGGGAAAAGCCAAGATCTAATCTAGGAGATGCAAACAACGAGGGGGGGATAGATGATATCTTCATACCCTTGAAGATTCGCACAGCGGAACGTTCAACGGAACGTGGTTGATGTAGTCGTACTAGCTTCTCCTCCTCGCGATCCGATCCGATCCAACACCGCAAGTGGCGATGCCTCTGAGAGATGCACCCGTGAGGCACCTCGACGTCTCCTCCTTCCTCGGTCCAGCAAGTGGGATGGAGAGATAGGTTGGATCTACAACACGACGGCGTGGTGCAAACGGTGGAGAGTTTCTGCGGAAGGGCTTCGCCTACGCACAGTCGGGAGGGAGAGAGAGAGGAGGGCAGAAGGGCGGCTAGGTCTTGAGGAGGTGTGTAGGGAGGGTGCGCCCCCTGCCCTCTTTATATAGAGGGGTGGACGGCTTCCCCTTTCCCCTCCTCCAAGCCTAGGGCCGGCGGCCAAGAGGGAGGAGTGGGGGGCAAGTTTCCCCCCTTCTAGAAGCTCTCCCTAGGGTTTCCCCTAGGGCTTGGCCGACTGGGCCTATGGGGCCTTGTGCCCCTGGCCCAATACGGCCAGGGCACTCCCTCGTAGGCCCACGCCCCCTCCCGACAAGTGGGGCAATGTTGGTCCCACTCCGGAAGGTTCTAGAATCTTCCGGTACAATACCGAACAATCCGAAACAATTCTGAAATCCAAAAACTGCTTTGCCTTATATGAATCTTATTCTCCGGACCATTTCGGAACCTCTCATGACGTCCTGGATCTCATCCGAGACTCCGAACAAAAACTCATAAACCAATTATCCATTATATCCTAGCGTCAAGACACGTTAAGTGTGTGACCCTTCGGGTTCGAGAACATGGAGACATTGATGGGGATATGCCTACCGGGGTATACCCAGCAGGACGTTTCCGACTGGCCCAGGAACTGGCGAGTGGGCCTGCAAGATGGCGACTGGCTCAAGGCCTGGTGTGGATCCAAGCGACTGGGAGCTGAAGGCCCGGGCGAGTAGATAGGCCCGGTCGAATTAGGTTAAACAATTACCGAAGCCTTAACTAATTCGGTTGAGATATGTAAACCCTAGGGGAGGTGAGTCTATATAAACCTCCCTACAGGGCGTGTAGAGATACGTTCCATCATACACCCAAGTGACTCGCCGCCTAGCCGTCGATCTCGACCATTGTACCACCATCATAATACAATCTAGCAGGAGTAGGTCTTTACCCTCCGGGGGGCCGAACCTGGGTAAAACCTTGTGTCTCCGCCCTCATCTCGCACCGCAGATGGCTGGCCGCCCTTGCCCCTCATTCTACTACTCGCTGCCGATTGCAGCATCTGTCGTGTCCATTCCCACGACAGTGGCGCCCACCGTGGGGCCTGGCCGGTCTGGCTGGTGTTCTGCGGCGAGATCCAATCTGCCCATCAACGAGACGGTCGCCACCGGCCGCATGATAGCGATCGGCGAGATGCTACAGATCTTGCCGAGCAGCTACGTCCCGGCGGCGCAACCCGTCACGCACAGCGTGATCCTGCCGGTTGGCACGATCAGCCTCTTCGTCGGCCTCACCGACGTCATCGTCTCGGAGGATTCTGCTTGCATCCGCGAGTCGCCGCCACGCGATCGGCTCTCCGAGAGCCAGGTCCGCACGATGCATCGCCTCGCCTCCGAGTACAACACGGCCCACAACAATGTGGCCAAAAACTCCGCGGCCGCGGAAGACGCGGCCCTCAACAACGACGCCGACTCGGCGACCCCGGCGTCACTCGTCGGATCCATCACCGCGGCTTCACCCGCGGGCTCCATCACCCAGGTCTCCAACGTGGGAGACTTCGAGGACCCCTCCATCCTTGGGATCTTCGACTTCGACTCCGGGTCGGAAAATTCCGCCGACCTCCGCGACGGGACCGGTCGCCACGCCGCGACCTACATGGCGACCGGCACCGATCCGCCGGAGGATCCCTTCTCCACCCCGATCCCTCCTAACGCCACGGCAACGGAGGTCGAGGAACTCCGCCTGAAGCTGGCGGAGGCAGTCCACAAGGAGCAAGCCGAGCGCGAAAAATTTCGCCTCGAGCAGGTGACGGCGCAGGAGCTGTCGTGCTACCACCAACAGCGAATCAGGTCGCGCCTGAACCCCACCGTCCAGGGGCGCGCCCTGAACTTCGACGACGAAAACGACCTGGCCCGCGCGGCCGAGCGCGCGATCTGCGAGAACGCGCCACCAGGAGGAAGCGCCCGGCCCCCGCCAGGGTCGACGGCAATGGGGCCCCCACCTCCACCCAACCGCACACCCCCCAGGGATCAGCCGCGGATAGTAGTCTCCTCACGGGAGCGAGACGCAAACGGCCTCCCACTGTTCTCCACCTCGATGGACAACCTCGTGGCGGGCCGGGCAGCAGCCGACAACATCACGGACACCGGTGACGGCGCCCTACAGATCCAGTATGTCAGGGCCCTGCTCGCAAAGGCTGTCGAGCAGCAAAACGCAGGTGCCAACTCGCAGGGTCGAGTGTACTCGCGTTCTTCGGGAAGCAGAGCGGCCTCAAGCGGCCGCCCCATGGCGGCAAACACCCTCAACTGCCCGCCACCAGAGCCATTGCAGCTCCAACATCGACCCGCAAACGCGGCACTCTCCACCAACGACCCCAGGCCAGCGAGCAACTTCGTCGCCGCCAACGGTCAACCCATTGACGCCCGCACCCACATCATCAACAACCAAAGCTGGCGTGCACGCCAGCCCGACGACCTGCGCCACACCCTAACCAATCGCCGCGACGGCGAGCCGATGGGATCGTTAAGTCGACTCGTCCCCAAGTGCTTCGGACCGATGATCCGAGGCGAGAAGTACCCGCCGAACTTCAAGGCGCCAAAGGAGATAGAAAAGTACGACCCTTCATACGACCCCGCCGTGTGGCTCGATACATACCTCATGGCGATGGGGATCGCAGGCCACACCGACCTGCTAGCCGCCCGTTACCTCCCCTTGATGATGGAGGGGACGTGCAGGCAGTGGATCAACACCCTCCCCCAGGCTAGTATCGACTCCTGGGAGGAAATGCGCGACGCTTTCGTTAGGCACTTCGAGTGCTCCTACACCCGCGCCACCACCATTGAGGACCTGGAGCGATGCGTCCAGGGACCCCACGAGTCGACTCGCAACGGGGTCCAGCGGTGGCAAGAACTCTGGTACAACGCGGTCGACATCCACCCGGACACTGCGATCCATTGCTTCAAGACCTCGTGCCGCTACGAGCCCTTGGTCGCCAAGCTCAAGCGACACTCTCGCACACTCGACAACATACCGGACCTCCTCGAGATCGCCAAACGGTACGCGGAGGAAGATCCAAAGCAGGAAACCGACGACGAGTCGGGAAGCCAACGTCGCACGAGCGGCAACGACAACGGACGACGGTCCGACCTACGCTACAACAACACTCGCCTCACCGGCAAGTGCCGGAGTGACGGGCGAGTCGACTTCGTCGCCAACGCCGGGCACGCACAACGCGAGCCCAAAAGCTTTCGCCGCGACGGAGGACAACGCCGTGACGGTGGCAACTACAAGGCCAAGCCAAGGTTCGAGCTCGCGGCCCTCCTTAACCAACCTTGTGCGTTTCATAGCAGGGAAGGGAAGCCCGCAACGCACACAACCGCCGACTGCCACACCCTCAGGGAGATCGAGAAGGCACAGCGAGCACAGGAGGACCCCGACAACGACCCGCCAAACGGCGGAAAATTCGGCAAAGTGGCCGGCTCGCTCCATACCTTCACAGGCTTCAACACGAAGCGCGATAAGAAGGTCATCACCCGCGCCGTCTCCTTCAACGTGGTGGCTCAGGTGGACGTTCCCCAGTTCCTCAACTGGTCGGAGCAGCCCATCACCTGGAGCCGCCAGGACCACTCGCCACGCATCGAGTACCCAGGCCGAGTCGCCCTGGTGGTCAAGCCTAAGGTCGGCGACTACTGGCTCCCCAAGACATTGATGGACGGCGGCAGCTCCATCAACATCCTGTACCTGGACACCTTCAGGCGGCTGCGGCTCCCGCAGTCGATGATCGAGACAACCCACACCACGTTCCATGGCATCGTCCCCGGTCGGAAGGTGTACCCGATCGGCAAGGTCACGCTGCCCGTCACCTTCGGCACACCAGCAAACTTCCGCACCGAGCGGATCATCTTCGAGCTGGTACCCTTCGACAGCCCCTACCACTGCGTCCTGGGGCGCCAGGCGTTCGCCAAGTTCATGGCAGCGCCCCACTACGCGTACAACGCGATGAAGCTCCCTGGGCCGTGTGGCGTCATAACCATCAACGGCGACCCCGATATGGCCGCCGAGTGCGAGGCCAAAGGAGTAGAACTCGCCGATGCCTTCATCGCGGCAGAAACCAACCACGCCGATGAGCTCGCCAAGTACGCGAGCGGGGTCAACAACGACGACCCCACCATACTCAAGAAGCCCAACTCGGAGGGCGCAAACACCTCAACCTTCGAGGAAACGACGCACACCCGCACCGTCGAGCCGGTCCCAGGCGACTCCAGCCAGACGGTGACGACCGGGACAGGCATGAGCCCAGCCTAGGAAGGCGCGCTCATCGAGTTCCTCCATGAGAACAGGGACATCTTCGCATGGAAGCCCTCTGACATGCCTGGTGTCCCTAGGGAGCTCGCTGAGCACAAACTAAACACCGACCCCAAAGTGCGACCCGTCAAATAGTCGCTGCGGCCCTTCAATGAAGAGCGTCGCCGAGCCATCGCCGAGGAGGTGTAGCGTCTACTCGCTGTAGGCTTCATCCGGCCAATCAAGTACTCCAAGTGGCTGGCAAACCCAGTCCTGGTCGAGAAGAAGAACGGGACCTAGAGGATGTGTATCGACTACACAAACTTGAACAGCGCCTGCCCGAAGGAGCAGTTCGTCCTCCCGCGGATCGACCAAATAATCGACTCCACCGCGGGCTCGGAGTCGCTATGTTTCCTCGACGCCTACTCTGGATACAACCAGATCAAAATGGCCGTCGAGGACGAGGAGAAGACGGCGTTCATCATGCCATTCGGAGCCTTCTGCTACACCTCCATGACCTTCGGCCTTAAGAACGCCGGGGCGACCTACCAGCAGTGCATGCAAGAGTGCCTCGCGAGCCAAATTGGCCGCAACATCCACGTCTACATCGATGACGTGGTCGTAAAATCCGCTCTCCAGGGCGATCTACTCGCCGACCTGGCGGAAACATTCGCCAGCCTGCGAAAATACAAGATAAAGCTTAACCCAGGAAAATGCACCTTCGGTGTACCAGCAGGACAACTACTGGGGTACGTCGTCTCTAAGCGAGGTATTGAGGCGAACCCCACCAAGATTGACATGATCGCCCGACTCGGCAAACCCGAGTGCCTGCGCGACGTCCAGAAGCTGGCCGGGCGAGTAGCGGCTCTCAATCGCTTCATCCCCCGCCTGGGCGAAAAGGCGATGCCCCTATACCGCCTGATGCGCAAGAACCCCACCTTCCAGTGGGACAAGGAGGCAGACGACGCGCTCCGCGACCTCAAGAAGGTGCTACTCGCCGCACCACTACTCGCCGCCCCCGCCGACAAAGAACCCATGTTGGTCTACGTCGCGGCGTCCGAGCGCGTCGTCAGCGCCGTCATGGTCGTCGAACGGCCGGAGGAAGTAAAGGAGCGCCCAGTACAACGACCGGTGTACTACATCAGCGAGGTCCTCACCGAGTCGCGCCAGCGATACCCGCAGTACCAGAAACTGGTATATGCGGTCTTCAGAGCACAGCGGCGCTTGCCGCACTACTTCCAGGAACACCCAGTCACGGTCGTCTCCTCGACACCGTTGCAGGACATCATCCGCAACCGCGAGGCGACCGGGCGGGTCGTCAAGTGGGCCGTCGAGATCGGCGTCCACAACATCAAATACAAGCCACGAAAAGCGATCAAGTCGCAGGCTCTAGCGGACTTCATCGCCGACTGGGAAGAGGCCCAGCAGCCAGAGAAGCTACCATACCTACATTACTGGAGCCTGCACTTCGACGGCTCCAAGAACGCGGACGGCGCAGGAGCAGGGATCGTGCTAACTTCACCAAAGGGCGACAAGCTCCGCTACGTCCTCTGCCTCGACTTCACCCCCTGCACCAACAACATGGCCGAGTACGAGGCATTACTCCACGACATGCGAGCTGCCAGGGAGATGAACGTCAACCGCGTACGCTGTTACGGAGACTCCGACCTCGTCGCTGGATAAGTCGCTGGCACCTGCGACGCCGTCTCCCCCACCATGGTGGCATACCGCCAAGCAGTGGACAAGCTGGGCGGACACTTCGCGGGCTACTCCGTCGAGTGGATTGACAGGCGGAAGAACGAGGAGGCCGACGCACTCTTTCGCATTGGGTCGGCTCGACTCGCACCTCCCGCCGGCGTCTTCCTCGACATGATCACCAAGCCATCAGTCTCTCCTCTAAGGGAGATCGACATCGGAGTCCCGTTGCAGCCGGAGGCAGCCCTGGTCGCACTCGTCACCGAGCCAGACGACTGGACCAAGCCCTACGTCGCCTACCTGTAGGCCGGCACCTTGCCGGCAGACGAGACGGACGCTCGGATGATCGCACGCCGATGCAAGTCCTACACTATCATCGACGGCGAGCTCCACAAGCGCAGCGTCACCGGCGTGTTGCAACGCTGCGTCCAACCCGCCGAAGGATGCAAGATCTTCCACGACATCCACTCTGGCGACTGCGGCCACCACGTCGGCGCCCGCTCTCTGGTCTCCAAGGCTATGCGGCATGGCTTTTACTGGCCCACCGCACATGCCGATGCCGTCGACATTGTCCAGCGGTGTGCCGGGTTCCAGAAGTACGCCAACCAGACGTGTGGGGCATGGACATGGTAGGCCCCTTCAAAAAGGCTCAAGACAATCCCCATCACCTGGCCATTCGCCGTGTGGGGCATGGACATGGTAGGCCCCTTCAAAAAGGCTCCCTCTGGCTACACCCACCTCCTGGTCGCGGTCGACAAATTCACAAAGTGGGTGGAGGCCAAACCAGTCCGGAAGTGCGACGGGAAGACCGCCACAAAATTCCTACGCGAGCTCATATATCGCTACAGGTTCCCAAACAGCATCATCACGGACAACGACACCAACTTTGCCAAAGGAGCCATGGCCGAGTTCTGTGAAGAACACCACATCCGGCTCGATCTCACGTCAGTCGCCCACCCAGAATCCAACGGCCAGGCGGAACGGGCCAATCAAAGCATCCTCCACGGCCTGAAGCCGCGACTCCAAGTACCACTCGAGCGCACCGCCGGGTGCTGGGTCGAGGAGCTACCCTCCGTCATCTGGGGCATCCGCACCTCGGTCAACAGGTCGACAGGATTCACCCCCTTCTTCATGGTGTATGGCGTCGAGGCAGTCATGCCCACCGACCTCGAGCACGACTCGTCGCGGGTCGTCCACTACACGGAGGCTGCAAACGAACTCGCCCACCAGGACGGAGTCGATCAACTCGACGAGGCACGTGACCTCGCTCGATCACGCACCGCCATCTACCAACAGGGACTCCGCCGCTACCACAGCCGGCGGGTGAAAATTCGCACCTTCCAGGAAGGCGACCTGGTGCTGCGCCTCATCCAGGACAAGAAGGGCATGCACAAGCTTTCCCCTCCGTGGGAGGGACCATTCGCCATCGGGCGCGTACTCGGCAACGATGCCTACTACCTCATCGACGTCCGCAGGGACGGCAAACTCGATGTCAAGCGACCGTGGAATGTAAACCTCCTACGGAAGTTCTATTCCTAGAACTCCACATATGTACCCCCAGTCGCTATGAAATAAAAAGAATTGGTTACCGCAAATTGTGCCTACTCTCCGTGACTTGTGCCACTCGCACTCGTAATAACAGCGTCAAGCTAACCGCAGAAGTCAACCTTTGGTACAGCGATCGGCACGGCCAAGTAGTGCGGTGCAAGAGCACTGGGTCACCTCAGGTCTTGCATCGTCCACGAAAAACGCCTACCCGGAGCCCCATTGGAGTCGCCTAGCCCGACTGGCTCTACGAGCCAAGACAACTGCCTTCGCTTCTCACAGCGACCACGATCCTCCGCATCCTCGACATAGCGACTCGAACGGCCAAGTACCACGCTCGGGGACTGACGACCAGTTCAGCGCGAGCGGATCGGGAAAACACCAAGTATGAGAGCATGCCCAGGACTCGCCATGCAACTGACCCAACGGGCCAGGCAGGAGTGATGCGCTCAAACTAACGCGCCAAGTCCTCACCCACCCTCGAGTCGCGCCTAGAACAACCAAGTACCACGCTCGGGGACTCGGCCACCCGACCTCGTTCACGCAAGGGAAAACGGTGAAGTACAGAGCGCTCAAGGGAGTCGCCTTGCGACTGGCTCTCCGAGTCCGGGCGAGTCGACCACAACAACAAAACATTCAAAAACCACAAACACATCACACACGAGGTAAACCCCACAAAAAGGGCGGACGCGCTCGGGGACTCGTTCAACCCTCAATTGGAAAACACATGACAAGACACAAAACAAACACGATATCTCATTAATAGCATATTGCAATCATCTCAGAATACAAAATATGCCCAAACGGCAGATCTGCTACTAACGCCCCAGGGCAAACTATTCTATTCCGCAGGCTTCGACGACGACTCGCCAGCACCCTTGCGATTGCGGATGAACGGCGTGTACGGGTTTGACGGGTACGTCGTCAGCTCACCCGCCATCGCCGCGCGGAAGGGTTGCTCGATCTTGAAGTCCTGGTGCCGCGGCTCGGGGTCGTTAGGTGCGACGACCGTCTCCCGGTAAGGAAGGAGGTCGCCCATCGCCCAGATGCGCTCGGAGTACACCGCGGCACGATCCGTCAACCTGAGCACTTCAGAGATCTCCACCGAGCCAGTCGACGACGGGTAGCCACTCGTCACGTCGTCTAGGTCGAAGTCCTCCGGGAAATGGGCGAGCCCAAGGCTAAGCGCCGTCGCCGCTCCACGCCGGAAGGCCGATCGCGTCATAAACTCAACGACCGACGGTGCCTTCTCCAAGTACCGCCACACCTCGACGAGGTCGCTGGGAATTACTTCCGTGGGCGACATCTCTTGGAGGTAGGCTCGGATGCATGTCGCCGACAACGTCGCCGAGTCGACGAGCGTGGCCACACATTGTCGCGCGTCGAACGAGTTCGCTTCTTCCGCGCTATCAAGGATGCGACCTGCGGATAGAAGATAACAGTGAGAACAACGGATATTATAAAAAGGCACATGCAATAGGATGGGGCAGACACACTCACCAATCAAGGGACGGGAGAGGCCCGTGATGAAGCTCTGAAGAGAAGTATAATCATCCTGAAGCCCAGCAACAAGGGCGTCAGAAACTTTACGCTCTTCCGCGGCGGCCGTAACGGCGGCCTTGGCTCGACCATCCGCCGAACTCGCTTCCTCTTTCGCCTCCCTCAGCTCGCGCTCGAGATCGGCGATCCGCTTCTCAGCCGAACTCAACGCCGATTGAGCCGCTGCCAACTCACTCGCTGGGACAAGTCCCTGGCGGGCCTCTTCTGCCTTCACGGCAACTGCCTGAAGCCCCTTATTCGCCTCTTGGATGGTGGCCGGTTCCTTCTCCGCGCGGTGTTTCGCAGCAAGTCGATCAGCTGACTCACATTGCAGACCATGTACACAATTCAAACAGTTAGCCAAAGCGAAATCCTAAGTGCCCACCCGCTGAAATTCAGCGAGTGCGCACTCGGGGACTGGCAACCAAAAAACCCTAAGTGCCCACCCCCTGAAATTCAGCGAGTGCGCACTCGCGGACTGGCAACAAAAAAATCCTAAGTGCCCACCCGCTGAAATTCAGCGAGTGCGCACTCGGGGACTGGCAATCAAAAAAAATCCTAAGTGCCCACCCGCTGAAATTCAGCGAACACGCACTCGAGGACTGGACGCGAAAAGTAAAAGCACAACACTAAAAGAATCAGACCGCTGCAACACATCGGCCTGATCCTCGGGGACTGGACATACCTGGATGGCTGCGCCAAGCATGCCATGAAGTTGTATCGCATCCACGGACGCGAGGAGAGCCGGCGTGTGCCCGCGACGCTGCTCGACCTCCGTATCAGCGACCCCAGGTGCATGGCTTGAGGGCGAGGTACCACTCGCTGTAGCCGCCCTGGCCATGAAGCGCGGAAACGTTGCGATGGAGGCACCAGCACCAAAGGAGGCCGGCTCGGCCGCCACAGGCGAGGGAGCACCCTCCTTCGCGGGTAAGGCCGCCTCCGTTACGGGTTCACTCGGCGCGATCATCGTGTCATCGGAGACCGTGACGACTTCATCGCCCTTGGCCTTTTTGGCGCTATCCGCGGGGACGATGACCTCGTCCGCCTTCCTCTTCCGAGAGGGATCTTCTTCGCTGACGACGGTGGCACCTTAGCCACGGTTGGATTGTTGGGCCACGCAGAGATAAAACAAAACTTTTCCTCTAACGCGGTGATCCCAAGATCTAGCTGAGGTAGAAGGCCATGAGGTTTACCACTAGACGCGCGGTTGCGGATTACTGATGAAGCGCGTCAGTTGATGCAGTGCAGTCCTCACGATCCGATCGTCCTGGTGCTGATCGCACAACACCTCTGCTGGTATCCACACGTACAAGGAGGAGCGCCGGCGGCGAACTGCTAGGTTCGTTATGGCGGCTGGACTGTTGTGGAGCTAGGGTTTCCAACACATGGAATGACCTAACCGAACAACAATTAACCTTTCTGGGTTAAGCTGCTCCACTATATATAGGGAGTGAACGTGGGCTCTGCTCGCGCGACCCATTCACTAAAGCCCATATAATACTAGTCATCGTGAGTCCAACTCACTAACTCAGTCCTAATCTGGTTTAGGTCCAACCCAACCAGATTACAGATTCGGATCCAATCCGAACTTGCTCCCACTCTTAAGTGTGTGACCCCGCAGGCTCATGGCTACTTGGACAAGATTGGAGTCCGACTCACAATCGATCAGTCGGTAGCGGCTCCTAGCAGAACGTGCCGACTCCCAAGTACCAAAGAGTCATGACGACTTGCCTTTCCAATGCGACTTACGTCCGAGTCCCTTTTGCCTCACGATATACCTTGTCGGACTATAGGCGAATATATGTCATCCCTTAAATAGTCCGACTCTCTTCTCGATCCGAGATAAGTGATTCACCCGACTAACTCTTAGTCGATCGCCTCGGTTAACACTTAACCGAGTCGTGCATGGCCATGCTTTCCGAATCATATCTCACGAGAGGGCCCAGAGAATATCTCTCCGAGTGGAGGGGCAAAATCCCATCTTGGTTATTCACATCATGCAGCTTGATTCTCAGTCGACCCGAACCCTGCCTTTATAACTGCCCAGTTACGGATCAGCGTTTGACAGAACCTAAGTCGGTGATCCTCAACTCGGACTATGCAACAACCTCAGGTCTAAGGATTACATTGATTGAGATATACAAATGACAGCTTAGTTCGTTGTAGCTCAATATGGGTCAATCCAACTCGCTAAACTCTTTAGCCGAATCTGTGTAAGTTGGAATAGCATCTCCATGCCCATGACAAGTGGAACCGAGTCATCAAGCCAACTTTCACATTGGTCTAAGTTGTGTGTCCAGCACAACCTCAATGACCAAGGATATTTAGTACAAACAACATGAATGCATAGTTCCACAACCGAATCACATATTCAATGATACACATCAGATGTTTATACAAGGACTACTTAATAACTTTATGAATACAATGGGAAATATCATCATACATGATTGCCTCTAGGGCATATTCCCAACATGGATGACCTATCTTCTTCGCTCCGGTCCTACAGATTGATCGCGTGAGCGAGATAATCCAAGTACAATGAAAGACAAAGGAAGGTGAGCAAACTCACTTGGCGACTGGAATGAAGCGTAGCCCCGTGCGGATGCCGGCCGGCTTCTCCAGTTCGGGGCCCAGTCGGCGACTGAGGCCCATTTACAAGACATCGTGTGCCCAAGACACGGATGGTTTCTTCGTCGTCGAGGCTGCGACGGGAGCTTCTGAGACATCTTCAGCGGGAGCTTCCCTGCGAGGTGAAGCCGCCTCGACCGGAGCGGCCCCTAGTCCAGAGACTGGGGCGAATGGCGGAGGCATCGAGGCCAGTGGCACCTCGCTCAGGACAGCGGCCGTGTCCAGCGCGGTTACCATCGGCGGCGCCTCGCCCTTGGCCGGACTGGTGGCGTCGGAGCTGCTCGCCGAGTGCGGCGGGGAGGCCGGTCTCACCGGCTTCGTCTTCTTCTTCGGAGGGGCCTTCACCTTGTTCTCCATCTTCTTCTTCTTCGACGGAGTAGCCTGGCGGCGCGAGGTGGTCTCCGGAAGTTTGTCATCATCATCATCATGACGCTCAAGGCTTTTACTTGCCTCAAGCTTACGCTGACGCTGCCCGCGGGTCTTGCGAACCAACGGGGCGACTTCCTCCTCGGAGTCGTCGTCGTCGTTGTTCTCGTCGCTCTCGGCGTCGCCCTTGGCGGGAGGCGATTCGCCCAGGTCCTGGACGGACGAGCTCGAGTTCTCGTCGTCTGAGGGCGGGAGCCATCCTTCCACCACTTGGAATAGCTGCAATGAGCACAAGATGAAATTAGAATGACCGCGACTGCATAAACTGCGACTTCGAATGATGCGAGGTGACTTACCGTTGGGGCTGGATGCTTCGCGGTGTAGGGGCGACCCCAGCCTTTGCGTCCAGGTACACCGCCTGGGTGATCTTCTTCAGGGCTGGGGTGTAGTTCTCGAGCTTCCACTCGGCGAGGCAGGACTTCGTCGAGTCCTCCCGGCCCGTGTATTGGTACATATAGTGGTCGCGTCGAGCCAGAGGGACAAGCCCCCGCCCGAGCCAGCAGTTGTATAAGTTAATTGTCTGGAGGCCTTTCTTCTTTAGACCGCGGATGGTTTGAAGCATTTCGTCCACGACCATCCGCTGGTCGGTGGGGAGTTTGCCGACTTGGAGTCGACGCGGTTCGGACCGGTTGGCGGAGTATCGTGGCATCGCCGCCTCGCCTTCTGGGGTCGCCTCGGCAACGTAGAACCAAGACTTGTTCCAGTCGCTCGCCGCCTTGGCGGGCAGCATCAAGTCAAAGAATGAGGACTTCGACTTCAGCTGGAATGTCAGGCCGCCCGCGGCAAGCATTGGGCCGCCCGCTTCCTCGCGACTGATCCGTCCGTGGAACAGATCTTGCCATAGAGGGAAGTAGGGCCGGCAGCCCAGGTAGCACTCGCAGAACGCCACGAAGATGGCGAGCTGCTCGATGCTATGCGGACCCAGGTCCGACGGTTGGATCCCGTAGTAGGCGCAGAAGCGCCGGAAGAACAGGGACGTAGGGAATCCCAGCCCCCGTTCTAGGTGGCTGGTGAAGCAGATAAATTCTCCCTCGTGCGGGTTCGGGATCACCTCTCCGGCCGCGGGGATGCGCCAACAGCCGGCTCGCAGGATCCCGGCCTCCTCGAAGGACGCCAGCTGCGCCCTCGTACACTTAGATCTACCCGAAGGTTCGGTGGAGGGGGCCATGGCGGAAGGATTTGTGGGGGGTCGGAGGATTTCGGGTCGGTTGGATCGCGATGCGAAGGAAGGCGAAAGTGCGCGCAATCGGAGGAAATGGCGAGAAGGTGGTTCTCCGATCGCCTGCCATTCCCCTTATATAGCGGTTGTTACCCGCCAAATCAGGGAGCCGTTACTACACGGTGATTACGCCAAAAGTTACCGTTGGATTACCCCAACGGCTAGTTTGACCTCGTTTAACGGTCCAACTTCAGCCACTCGGCTCGCCGACCCGATCACTACGACAGTGACTAAGTGTTTCGCCGACTCGACTCGCCAAAGCTACGATCAGAATGACTAGTTGCTTCCTTCATTTAGGAGCCCGCCGACGATTCGACTGGATGCTTGCTTTGAAGCCGTATACTCCGACTGCCAGCAACCACCTGTGCCAATCAACGACGGCCTCGGGGACTACTGATGGGGATATGCCTACCGGGGTATACCCAGCAGGACGTTTCGACTGGCCCAGGAACTGGCGAGTGGGCCTGCAAGACGGCGACTGGATCAAGGCTTGGTGTGGATCCAAGCGACTGGGAGCTGAAGGCCCGGGCGAGTAGATAGGCCCGGTCGAATTAGGTTAAACAATTACCGAAGCCTTAACTGATTCGGTTGAGATATGTAAACCCTAGGGGAAGTGAGTCTATATAAACCTCCCTACAGGGCGTGTAGAGATACGTTCCATCATACACCCAAGCGACTCGCCGCCTAGCCGCCGAGCTCGCCCATTGTACCACCATCATAATACAATCTAGCAGGAGTAGGTCTTTACCCTCCGGGGGGCCGAACCTGGGAAAACCTTGTGTCTCCGCCCTCATCTCGCACCGCAGATGGCTGGCCGCCCTTGCCCCTCGTTCTACTACTCGCTGCCGATTGCAGCATCTGCCGTGTCCATTCCCACGACAGACATGATCTTCTATCAATAATCAACAGCGGGGTCTGGAAACCCATATTGACTCCCACACATTCATCGATGATCATATCGGATGAACCACGATGCCAGGATTCAATCAATCCCATATATATTCCCTTCGTCGCGTGATATTTTACTTGCCCAAGATTCGATCGTCGGTACCGGCATACCTAGTTCAATCTCGTTCACAGCAAGTACTTTACTCGTTTTGTAATCTGATATCACTTTGTGATTAACTCCTTAACCACGTGCTTGCAAGCGGTGTTGATATCGATTACCGAGTGGGCCCGAAGTATATCTTTCCGACTTGGGAGGGACAAATCCCATCTCGATACATACAACCCAACATGCACTTTCCGATCACCTGAGAGACACCTTTATAATCACCCTCTCATAGGATGACGTTTAATGACCTCAAAGCTTTCTTCCGATACCAGGGAGTTGCATTATATCATGGTCTAAGGAATACAATATTTGACATAAGAAAAGCTTCGCAAAGATGAACACGATGACACGATCTAATTGCTCTGCTTAATTTGGGTATGTCCATCATATCATTCTCCCAATGATATGATCTCATTATTAATCAACAACTCATGTCTATGGTTAGGAAACCTTAACCATCATTAATCAATGAGCTAGTCCATAGAGGCGTACTAGGGACACGGTGTTGTTCACAAACCACATAAGTATTAAAGTTTCCGCTTAATACAATTCTAGCATGGAATATAAACTTTATCATGAACAAGAATTATAATAATAACATCTTTATTATTGCCTCTAGGGCATAATTCCAACACAACCTTCGTAGCAATTTGGAACAAATCCAAAGCTCATGATCACTTGATCAAAACAAAGGTTCCAACTCCGAGATGCTTGCTTCAGTCCATAAATGGAACGCTGAAGTTTGCACACCTTATCAGCATCCTTAGGATTGACAAAACCTTCGGGTTGCATCATATACAACTCTTCATCAATGTTGCCCTTGAGGAATGCAGTCTTGACATCCATCTGCCATATTTCATAATCATGATACGCAGCAATTGCTAATAAAATCCGAATGGACTTAAACATCGCTACGGGAGAGAAAGTTTCATCGTAGTCAACACCTTGAACTTGTCGAAAACCTTTCGCGACAAGTCGAGCTTTATAGACAGTAACATTACCATCTGCGTCCGTTTTCTTCTTGAAAATCCATTTGCACTCAACGGCCTTTCGGTCGCTAGGAGGGTCCACCAAAGTCCATACTTGGTTTTCGCTCATGGATCCCAATTCGGATTTCATGGCCTCTAGCCATTTCTCAGAGTCTGGGCTCATCATCGCTTCCGCATAGTTCGCAGGTTCACTGTTGTCTACCAACAAGACAGTTAAGATAGGGTTGCCGTACTACTCAGGAGGGGTACGTGACCTTGTCAACCTGCGACATTCAGCAGCAGCATCGTTCGAAGTTTCATGATCCTCATCATTAGCTTCTTCTCTTGTTGGTGCAGCCGGCCCTGGAACAATTTCAGGTGTTGCGCTACTCTCCAACTCGAGAGAAGGTTCAATAACCTCGTCTAGCTCTACCTTCCTCCCACTCACTTCTTTCGAGAGAAACTCCTTCTCAAGAAAGGATCCGTTATTTGCAACAAACACTTTTCCTTCGGATCTGTGGTAGAAGGTATACCCAATCGTTTCCTTAGGGTATCATATGAAGACGCATTTCTCCGCTTTGGGTTCGAGCTTGTCCGGCATAAACTTATTGACGTAAGCTTCGCATCCCCAAACTTTAAGAAATGACAACTTAGGTTTAGCACCAAACCATAGTTCATACGGTGTCGTCTCAACGAATTTAGATGGTGCCTTATTTAAAGTGAATGCAGCGGTTTCTAATGCATAACCCCAAAATTATAACGGCAAATCTGTAAGAGACATCATCGATTGCACCATATCTAATAGAGTTCGATTCCGGCATTCAAACACACCATTGCGCTGTGGTGTTCCGGGTGGCGTGAGTTGCGAAACGATTCCGCTTGCTTTAATATGCGTGAGAAAATCATAACTCAAATATTCACCTCCACGATCGGATCGTAGAAATTTAATTTTCCTGTTATGATGGTTTTCCACTTCGTTCTGAAATTCTTTGAACTTTTCAAACATTTCACATTTATGTTTCATTAAATAGATATACCCATATCTACTTAAGTCGTCAGTAAAAGTGAGAAAATAGCGATATCCACCGCGCGTCGAAACACTCATTGGTCCGCACACATCGGTATGTATGATTTCCAACAAGTCTGTTGCTCGCTCCATTATTCCGGAGAACGGGTTTTGATCATCTTGCCCATGAGGCACGGCTCGCACGTGTCAAATGATTCAAAATCAAGAGACTCCAAAAGTCCATCAGAATGGAGTTTATTTATGCTTTTTACGCCAATATGACCTAGACGGCAGTGCCACAAATAAGTTGAATTATCACTATCTACTTTGCATCTCTTAGCCTCAATGTTATGGATGTGTGTTTCATTGCTTTCGAGATTTAGAAGAAATAAACCATTCATAGCAGGTGCATGACCATAAAAGATGTTATTCATATAAATAGAACAACCATTATTCTCCGATTTAAATGAATAACCGTCTTGCAATAAACACGATCCAGATATAATGTTCATGCTCAACGCAGGCACATAATAACATTTATTAAGGTTTAAAACTAATCCCGAAGGTAAAACTAAGGAGAGCGTGCCGATGGCCATCACATCAACTCTCGATCCGTTGCCAACGCTCATCGTCACCTCATCCCTTGCTAGCCTCCGTCTATTCCGTAGCTCCTGTTTCGAGTTACAAATATTAGCAACTGAACCAGTATCAAATACCCAGGCACTACAACAAGCGCTAGTAAGGTAAACATCAATAACATGTATATCAAATATACCTTTAATGGTGCCAGCCTTCTTGTCCGCTAAGTACTACAGACAGTTGCACTTCCCGTGACCCTTGTCCTTGCAATAGAAGCACTCAGTGTCCGGCTTAGGTCCAGACTTGAGCTTCTTCTCAGCAGGGGCAACGCGCTTGTCGCTGCCTTTCTTGAAGGACTTCTTTGCACCCTTACCTTTCTTAAAGCTAGGGGGCTTGTTGACCATCAACACATGATTATCTTTCTTGATATCCACCTCCGCAGCTTTCAGCTTAGCGAAGAGCTCAGTGATCGTATCAGTGGAACCAATTTGATTGTGAGTAACTACAAAACCTTTATAGCTAGGAGGGAGTGATTGCAGAATTCTGTCAATCTTGATCTCTTTTGGAATCTTGCAGTCCAGTTTCTCAAGATGTTGAGTGTAGCCCGACATCTTAATGGCGTGCTCACTAACGGAACTCCCTTCCTCCATCTTGCAGTTAAAGAATTTCTCATAGATCTCATATCTCTCAGAACGGGCCTGAGTCTGAAACATGGTTTTCAGTTCGTCAAGAATCTCAAAGGGCCCAGCGAACTCCTCAAAACGATTTTGAAGGTCCGATTCCATAGCAAACAACATGGTGCTCTTAATCACACCATAATCATCTTTGCGTGACTCATAAACAACTTTTTCATCAGTCGTGGCATCTATAGCAGGGGCGTCACCTAGCGCTTTCTCAAGGACATAGTCCTTTTGTCCGCCAGTGAGAATGATTCTCAGATTGCAGAACCAGTTGGTGAAGTTAGACCCATTGTTCTTAAGCTTTTCTTTCTCAGCAAAAACGTTGAAGTTGAAGTTGGACTTAGCCATTTGATCTACAAAATTTGCAAGTACAATTTAAACTATGTTCATGATAACTAGTTCAACTTAATCAAATTACTAGATGAACTCCCACGAAATTCAACATCCCTCAAGTTGTTTAGTGAACATGATCCAAATTCACCACACCTAATCCGATCTTCACGAGAAGAGATGTGGTTTCAATGGTGGACAACAAAGTGTCGATCATATCATTCATATGACTCATGCTTAACCTTTCGGTTCGTGTGTTCCGAGGCCATGTCTGTACATGCTAGGCTCGTCAAGTCAAACCCAAGTATTTCCGCGTGTGCAAAACTGGCTTGCACCCGTTGTATGTGAACGTAGAGTTTATAGCACCCGATCATCACGTGGTGCTTGAACACGACAAACTTTCGCAACGGTGCATACATGGGGAGAACACAATTTTATCTTGATCTTTAAGTGAGGAATCATCTTATAATGCTACCGTCGCGATCTAAGCATAATAAGATACATAAAAGGATAAACATCACATGCATATAATTTTTATGTGACATGGTATAGCCAATCTCCGCGCAATGATCTCCATCTTGTGCGTGCCAGCATGATCTCCATCACTCCACCATGATTGCCTCCACCACGAATAGCAACTACAACTATTGCTAACTACTTAGCGATAAAGTAAAGCTATTACATGGCGTATAAGAAGTTGACACATAGGTCATACACAATTATAAAGACAACCATATGGCTCCTGCTGGTAGTGTACTCATCGACATGCAAGTCGGGAAATATTACAAAACATGATCATTGCATACAACATACACATCATATCTTGGGCCATACCATATCACAAAACACTCCCTGCAAAAATAAGTTAGACGCCTCTACTTTGTTGTTGCATGTTTTACGTGGCTTATGGGAGTAACAAGTGTCGTGGTATTGCCGACGAGTACGCCATGGAGGGGTCCTCACAATGCGTGTTTAGAGACGTGGGGTAAGGCGGACGGTTGACGGGTAAGAGGTAACACAGCTTACCCAGGTTCAGATCCCACAACGGTGACGGAATCCTACTCCTGCTATAAATCACTATAATGGCAATACGCCGAGTTACAGAGATTAGGTTCGCTGTGCGAGGTGACTAGAAAGTCTAAGTTCTCGTTGCCCTAAAGGCTCCCATAGGCCCGACTTATATAGTCGTTAGATCCTAGGGTTACAGGGAAAAGTCCTAGCCGGACAGGTTACAGAGTCCTACACTGTCTATTACTAGTCTTGTGTATCTTGCACTCCAAGGCTCCGGGTACGCTGGTGACTTCACTGTAGCCTTCCTTTATCCGGCATGGGCCTCCCTTCTGGATCCACCTAACTGGGCCGCCCAGCAGGCCATAGGCCATGCTACCGACTATGGGCCACCCGGGTTAGTCGGATAAGAGACATGCTATGAGGATACCCATATAGCATATCCCCAACAGTAGCCCCCGGAGAACTCCGAGATCTTGCGCCGTCTTGCCTCTTCCCGTGGAATGCTCCGTCTAAATGGATGTCGGCAAATTGTCAAGCAACATCTTGTAGTCCTCCCAAAGAACCCTGCAAGGTTTTCTCCGTCTTCTATGAGTAAGTCGGAGAAATGCTGAATCTTCCATCGTACGCTCCCGTTGTCGAATTAAATCCGTCCACGCCGGAATCTTCGATGGGACGGCTCATCTACCATGTCAGTTAAGGCGACGTAGGCTGTAGGTCAGCGATGCCTCGTAACTCACACATGCAGAGAACGTAATCATATCCGCTTTTCCCGCGTGAGCGATACGAACCGTTGGCGGCGACGATTGGAGACGTGGCAAAATTACCGCGCACGTTCACGAACACGTCGTCTACGTGGCAACCGTCCGATTAGCTGCACGAATCTGGACGCAGAGTAAGATAAATAGCGACCGTGGGAAACTTGCCACTTTTTCACCTCATTCTCTCGCGTCATCGTCTTCTTCCTCCATCCGCGCGCCTCCTCGAGCTCTCCGCAAAAACCTCGAGAAACCCTAGCCCCTTGCCTACACCAGTCGCGTTCTTTCCTTCCTCCATGGCCAGCAGTAGCTCGTCTCCATCAATGGCGGCGTCGAGCGAAGCCGCGGCAAAGCCGGCGAGCTCCGTCGTCGTGCCCCCAGAGGGCCTGGTTATTCCTGCATCGGTGGTGATAGAAACCACCGGCGGCGACCATAACCTGGCGGCGCTGGATCCCCTGGAAGAGGAGCCAGATTCGCACAAAGGCGACTGGCGCGGCTCGGACATCACCGGCCGCGACATCCAAGAGATGGTCGCTGAGGGTTACCTCCCTGCGACGGAGGGGCTCGCCTGGCGGGCGGCACCGACCGGCGAGGTGACCCCCTCTCCCCAAGCCGGAGAGAAAGTATACCTCAAGGCGCAATTGGTACGCGGCGTTTCTCTGCCCATCTCCCACTTCTTCCTGTCCGTCTTGAATCACTTCAAGGTCCAACCCCACAATCTCTCCCCCAATAGTATCCTAGTGTTTAGCAACTTCACGGCACTTTGTGAGGGTTACCTGGGGGTTAGGCCTAGGTTAGATTTGTTTGTCTACTTTTTTACCGTCAAACGTGAACCAGACACAGTAAGGAGGAGCTTAGAAACTATGGCACCATAAGCTTCAAGATCCGTCCTGGCCGGCTGTTCCCCGACATCGTCGGCCACGAGTCATGCAAAAATTGGCAGCGGACGTACTTCTACGGCCCCGACATTCCTTTGGCGGGCCGAGAAGTAACGTATCCGGACTTTGTGGACGGAGCCTCCGCCGAAGTCCCCACATGGCGGTCCCATGCCTCCCTTCCCTCCGACCTCAACGCTTCTCGCGCAATAAGGCGGATCGAGTGGCTCGTGGAGACGGGTCTAACCGGCTTGGACCTAGCCATGTGTTGGTTCATCAGGCGGATCCAACCTCTGCAGCACCGCACGAAGCTTATGCACGAGTACACCGGCGACCGAAAGGATACCCTCCGGATCTCCGAGGACAACTTCTCGAGCGACTCCGTCAAGTTCCGCCTTAAGGACATCGTCAAGGTGAAGGACAAAAAGCATGGCTTCACCCTCACCTACGACATGTTCGTAGACGGAAAGTGCCCAAAGGTAGGTATTTATTTTCCGTGTATGACATTGCTCCAGTTTTTCCGTCTTGCTAATACCATACTGTCTAACATAATGATTTCTCACTTAACAGCTTAGCGATCTAGAGGAGGGCAACCTGGCTGCCCAAATCTACGATCCAAAGATGAAGGAAGTCACGGTCGTGTCCGACGATGATGTCCCGTTGGCGCGAAAGCGGAAGAGCTCCACCTCTGACGCTGCCGACGGAGGCAAGAAAAAGAAGACGGAGGGTGGAGCCTCCAAAAAGAGTACGGCCGCCCTGGAGGCGGAAAAGAAGAAAGCCACCGGGATGTTTGCCAAAGCGCCCCCCTAGTGTAAGTTTCTTATTTTCCGACATTGTCTCATTTATCTGTCTTATTCCTGTACTTATGCATTTTGCACGTTTCAGGAAGAAAGCCACAACCAGCCTCAAGAAGTCCTCCAAGACTCTTGGGGCTTCTAGAAATATCAAGGATATGCTGCATCGCGACTCTTCCCCCGCCATTGCCCCTGCTACTCCTGCCGTCAAGCCCTCCTCCGCTCCGACAAGCTCCCAACTCCAGGAGGCACCAGGCCCTTCCGCCATGGAAGTGGATTCTGGCGCTTCAACCGAACTCGCAGTTGTCGGCGAGCAGGTGACGCAGGAGAGCGCTGCTCTTCAAATGGCTGAAGCTCTGGCTAAGGATGCCATCGGTAGCAGCAAGGCAGTGGTAGGTGCTGGTACTTCTGCCGAAGGCGGCGCCTCTACTCCCCAGAAACCCTTCGAATTGCCGAAGATTATCTTCCCGGTGCTTACGCCGGGTAGCACAACTATGGTTCCTGGAGGAGTGTCGTCATCTCCGACGTGCGGTCTTGAGGAGCTACTCCGTCAAGCAGACATCTTGCAAAGTAACAGCGTTTCCTTTGGCAAGCTGCTGGCCGAGAGTGCTACAAACCTCAAGATCATCGCACTTGTAAGTTTTACTTTACCATTTGCATTTCATATGAGTATCCCACTGTATCCCCCGAGGATGTAGACGGAAAACCATTGGCTTTACATCTATATGCTCTAAGAGTGACTAAGTTAGAAAAAACTCTCATTGTAGCCCCCAAGCATTGAGATGGAATGAATTATTCCGACTAGATGCTTTAAGAGTAGCATACACAGTGTTAATAATTTTGAGTGTTGTAGCCCCCAAGCTTCTAGTTGTAACTGAATTAGTTCCGACTAGATACTTAAAGAAAAGCTAAGCATTTTCTGAGTTAAAACTTTATACTGTAGCCCCCAAGCCTCTAGTTGAGAACTGAATTAGCTCCGACTAGATGCTTAAAGAAAAGCTAAGCATATTTCTAAGTTAAAAAACTCTCGCTGTAGCCCCCGAGCACCTAGATGGAAAATCTCCGACTAGGGGCTCCAAGTAGACTGAACAACGACTTGACTTTGTATTTGTTTCCACAGAACGAGAATGCTCGGAGGGGCATGGCCAATGATAAGTACCAGAAGATGCACGCGGACCTTGAAGCTGAAAAGGGTAAAACCGCCATCTTGAAGGAACAGATCATTAAAAACAAGAGTCTGTTTTCTTTTTGCGCACTTACATCTTACTTTTGTGCCTTCCTTCTTCGAGTACTCACGGTGTACTTTGTTTTCTTCGACTTGCAGAGCATGTAGCCAAGGCCAAGGACATTGTCGAGCAGTCCAAGCACATCCAGCAGCTGGACATCGAGAACAAGATCCTTAAGAAGGAGAGGGAAGAAATGCTGAAGATGCACGAGGATTCCATGAAAGCCCTCCAGGACTCCGCCTCTGCTGAGATCAATCGCTTTAAGGAGGAGCTTGCGATCCTAAAGGATCAGAAGCAAGCTGCCGATGAGCAAAACCTTCACCATAGCGAGGCGTTTAAGCTCCTCCAACAAGAGAAAGAATCCTTGGTGGACGTCGTCTGGAAGGCCAAGGCCAGCATCTTCAGTAAGTATCCTCCGCCTTGTAGCTCTGTAGTCTGAGTACTTAGAATTTTTGAACTCATGCAATTGTTGTCGGAATTTTCAGCGCCCCTGGGTTTAACCCGCTCGCCTCCTTCGGACAAGGAATGCATGATTCTTTCCGGCAACTTCATCAACACCGCCATCACCCAAGCCAAGGAGATTGCCACGCCCCTGCAGATTTACATCAAGGCATCGGATCCCCGACGTGGATGATGACGGCAAGGAGATCGATCACGAAGCCATCCTGTCATCACTCGCGGGTTATGACACCAGGGTTGCCGAGTTGGTGGACGTCGACGTCTTCGTACCCAGGAACTTTCTTGACAACGCCGACCCTGAATCCTCCGAGTCTCCTCACAGTGGCGACGCTGAGGGTGAATCTTCGGCTGGTGATGATGCGGCCTCCAAGTCCCCTGCACCCAAGGAGTGAAAAACACTTTGTAATTCTTGTTTCACCTTTGGAGTGTGCATTGAAAAAACTTGGTGATGTAATCTTAAGGCGGAAAATAGTGGTTATCGTATCCTGCTACTTAAGAATTAATGCCCAGTATGTATATATTTTTTAAGCAAGTGCTGGCTTATCCATTACTTTGGTTTTTATGCTTGACTTTTCGTTAGTCGGAAGACTCGTTGTCGGAACCATGCGCTTAGGTGATGATGCCCAATGGCACCGTCAATAACCTTAGCACAAAATCGCCGACAATAAGTGCTGAAAGTCACTACTCCAGAATCCACATAAAAACAACAAAGAACGTGTAGACCAGAAAACTTAAGCTAACGCCCGTAGGTGGAATTTTCACAAGTGCAATCGCAAAGCTTGTGCATAAAGGTATATATGATCCAAAAAATGAACACTAAAGGAGGTAAAAGACTCAGCAAAATGAGTGAACCAGAGAGCTTTATTTCATTTGATCATATAAGAGGTACACGATTAGATAAAAAATGCTAAGTGTAGAAAGGATGTAGTTGTGCTATGTTTCATGGCTGATCAAGCTCCGGGTAGTCATCATCCTGGTCACGTCGCTTAAGCTTATGATCTTCATTGGGCCTATCCTTGAGTTCACGATTGTCGACAAGGTAGTAAGACCCATTGAGCAGCGCCTTGCTTATGATGAACGGTCCTTCCCATGGCGGGGATAATTTGTGTGACTTCTTCTGCTTAAGTCGGAGCACCAAATCCCCCTCTTTAAACGAGCGATGCCGGACGCGGCGACTATGGTAGCTGTGTAGCTTCTACTGGTAGATGGTGGATCTTTGGCATGCCAAGACGCGCTACTCCTCGATAAGGTCCACATCTAGGCGTTTGGATTCTTCAGCGTCATGTTCGTCGTAGGCGGCAACTCTTGGTGCATCGTGGAGGATGTCGGAAGGTAGGATGGCTTCTGCTCCATATACCATGAAATAAGGGGTGTAGCCGGTGGATCTGTTGGGTGTAGTTCGTAAACTCCATAGCACAGATGGCAATTCTTCCGCCCAGGCTCCAGCTGCTCTATGTAGCGGTGCCTCAAGATGTGGCTTGATCCCCTGCAGAATTAATCCATTGGCTCGCTCAACTTGACCATTGGATTGTGGGTGTGCCACAGATGCAAGGTCAAGTCGGATGCCTTTCTCCCAGCGCTAGGCCTGCACTTCTCCGAGTGACAAGTTGCTGCCGTTGTCGGTGATGATGCTATGTGGGAGACCAAATCTCACCACTAGATCTCGGACAAACCTGAGGGAAGTTGCCCCATCAAGCTTTCTAATGGGTTTAGCTTCTATCCATTTGGTGAATTTGTCAACTGCTATAAGCAGATGCGTAAACCCACACGGTGCCGTTTGTAACGGCCCCACCATGTCTAGCCCCCAGACTGCAAACGGCCAAGTTATTGGTATTGTTCGCAATTCTTCAGCAGGAACATGTGGTTGTCGGGCATAATACTGGCACCCTGTGCACGTCTCAACCATCATGTCGGCGTCCGCCTTCGCGGTCAGCCAGTAGAATCCTTGCCGGAAGGCTTTCGCCACCAACGATCGAGGAGCGGCGTGATGCCTGCAATCTACGAGATGGATTTCGCGTAGGATTTCCATACCTTCCAGCTGGGAAACACACTTTAGGTATACACCAGTAGTGCTCCTTTTGTAGAGTTGCCCATTGATTATGGTATAACCCTTTGCTCGTCGTACTATCTACTGTCTTTCGACCTCGTCGTCGGGCAAAGTTTCGTGTTCGAGATATTCCATGGACGGTTTTGTCCAAGCCGGAGGGGTCTTTGTCACCATGTTGACGAAAGAATCAGCTCTATCCGGGTTGTCGATGTCGGCACCCTTCACGGATAGTGTGCGTAGATGCTCTAGGAAGACTCCTGGCGGAATTTGCTTGCGCCCTGATCCAAGTTTAGACAGTAAATCAGCCGCCTCGTTTTGCTCCCTAGGCACATACTTGACTTCGTAGCCCAAGAAGCTCTTGGCTATCTCGTCCACTTCGTCGCGATATGCCGCCATCATAGGGTTCCGCGCATTCCAGGTGCCAGCCACCTGCTGAGCAACCAATTCGGAATCTCCACAGCAAACTATGCGCTTGATGCCAATATCCTTGGCTACACGCAATCCGTGAATGAGTGCTTCATACTCCGCCATGTTGTTTGTAGCCTTGAAGTGGATCTGCAGAACGTAGTGTAGCTTGTCTCCTTTTGGTGACTGTAGCAATACACCATCCCCCGAGCCGTTGAGCAGCTTTGATCCGTCAAAGTGCATCACCCAGTACTCTGGTTCCGGCAACGGAGTAGCATCCGGCATCTCCGTCCAATCTGCAATAAAATCCGCCAAGGCCTGTGACTTGATAGCGTCGCGTCTCTTGTAGGTGATCTCGAAGGCGGCAAGTTCAATGCCCCACTTCGCGACCCTTCCTGTAGCGTCGCTGTTGTTGATGATGTCGGACAGTGGAGTCTTGCTCACTACTGTCATTGGGTGCTCCTGAAAGTAATGCCCCAGCTTCCGCGAAGCAAGGAATACTCCATAAGCTATCTTTTGGTAGTGCGGGTAACGCTGCTTGGACTCCGTCAAGACCTCGCTTACGTAGTAAACTGGTCGTTGAACTCCGTGCTCATGGCCTGGTTCCTTCCGCTCTACCACGACGACAATGCAGATAACCCGGTTGGTTGCCGCCATGTAAATTAACAGGGGCTCGCCAGGCTCGGGTGCTGCAAGGATAGGCGCTGAGGAAAGAATCTCCTTGAGCTGCTTCAATGCTGCATCTGCTTCGTCCGTCCACGTGAATTTGTCCGCCTTCTTCAGCAACTTGTACAGCAGCAGAGCCTTCTCTCCAAGTCGGCTGATGAACCGACTAACTGCTGCAACACAACCTGTTAGTCGTTGGATGTCCTTTAGGCATGTCGGATGGTTTATGTTTAAGATGGCCTTGATTTTCTCCGGGTTGACCTCAATTCCGCGCTAGGAAACGATGAAGCCCAACAGTTTGCCGGCTGGAACCCCGAAGACGCACTTCTTAGGGTTGAGCATTATGTTGTATTTTCGGAGATTATCAAAGGTTTCTTTTAAGTCGGAGATTAAGTCGTTTGACTTTTTATACATCACCGCAATATCGTCCACATAGGCTTGAACGTTCCGACCAATTTGGTCATGAAGGCAACGTTGCATTGTCCGCTGGTAGGTAGCACCTGCGTTTTTCAGCCCAAAGGGCATCTTGACATAGCAAAACGTGTCGTATGGGGTAGTGAACGAAGTGGCCAATTGGTCCGACTTCCTCATCTTGATCTGGTGGTATCCTGAGTATGCATAGAGAAAACACAAAAGTTCCGAGCCAGCCGTCGAGTCAATGACTTGGTCAATGCGAGGCAAAGCAAACGGATCTTTGGGACATGCTTTGTTCAAGCCGGTGTAATCAACGCACATTCTTAATTCATTGGTTCCCTTTTTGGGGACAAGTACATGATTGGCCACCCATCGGGTGTGAAGGACTTCTCGGATAAACTCAGCCTTAAGTAACCTAGCTATCTCTTTGCCAATGGCGTGTCTCTTCTCATCTCCGAAGTGTCATAGAGGTTGTTTCACTGGTTTACATTTTGGATCTATGTTTAAGCTGTGCTCGGCAAGTTCCCTAGGTACACCTTTCAGGTCGGCAGGTTGCCAGGCAAAGATGTCCTATTCTCACGGAGGAACTCGACGAGCGCGCTTTCCTATTTGGGATCCAGGTTCGTCCCAATGGCTGATGGGGATATGCCTACCGGGGTATACCCAGCAGGACGTTTCCGACCGGCCCAGGAACTGGCGAGTGGGCCTGCAAGACGGCGACTGGATCAAGACCTGGCGTGGATCCAAGCGACTGGAAACTGAAGGCCCTGAAGAGTAGATAGGCCCAGTCGGATTAGGTTAAACGAGTACAGAAACCTTAACTGATTCGGTTGAGATATGTAAACCCTAGGGGAGGGTGAGTCTATATAAACCTCCCTACAGGGCGTGTAGACGCACGTTCCATCATCCACCCAAGCGACTCGCCGCCTAGCCACCGAGCTCGCCCCATTGTACCTCCATCATAATACAATCTAGCAGGAGTAGGTATTTACCCTCCGGGGGGCCGAACCTGGGTAAAACCCTGTGTCTCCGCCCTCATCTCGCACCGCAGATGGCTGGCCGCCCTTGCCCTTTGTTCTACTACTCGCTGCCAATTGCAGCATCTGCCGTGGTCATTCCCTCGACAGTGGCGCCCACCGTGGCTGGCAAACCCAGTCCTGGTCGAGAAGAAAAATGGGACCTGGAGGATGTGTATCGACTACACAAACTTAAACAGCGCCTGCCTGAAGGGGCAATTCGTCCTCCCGCGGATCGACCAAATAATCGACTCCACCGCGGGCTCAGAGTCGCTGTACTTCCTCGACGCCTACTCTGGGTACAACCAGATCAAGATGGTTGTCGAGGACGAGGAAAATACGGCGTTCATCATGCCATTTGGATCTTTCTGCTACACCGCCATGACCTTCGGCCTCAAGAACGCCGGTGCGACCTACCAGCGGTGCATGCAGGAATGCCTTGCGAGCCAAATTGGCTGCAATATCCACGTCTACATCGACAACATGGTAGTGAAGTCCTCTTGCCAGGGCGATCTACTTGCCGACCTGGCGGAAACATTCGCCAACCTGCGGAAATACAAGATAAAGCTAAACCCAGGCAAATGCACCTTCGGTGTACCAGCAGGGCAACTACTGGGGTATGTCGTCTCCAAGCGCGGGATTGAGGCAAACCCCACCAAGATTGACACGATCGCTCGACTCGGCAAACCCGAGAGCCTGCGCGACGTCCAGAAGCTGGCTGGGCGAGTCACGGCTCTCAGCCGCTTCATCCCCCGATTGGGCGAAAAGGCGATGCCCCTATACCTCCTGATGCGAAAGAACCCCACCTTCCAGTGGGACAAGGAGGCGGACGACGCACCCCGCGACCTCAAGAAGGTGCTACTCGCAGCACCGCTACTCGCCGCCCCCGTCGACAAAGAACCCATGCTGGTCTACGTCGCGGCTTCCGAGCGCGTCGTCAGCGCCGACATGGTCGTCGAGCGGCCGGAGGAAGGAAAGGAGCGCCCGGTACAACGACCGGTGTACTATATCAGCGAGGTCCTCACCGAGTCGCGCCAGCGGTACCCGCAATACCAGAAACTGGTATACGCAGTCTTCAGAGCACAGCGGCGACTGCCGCACTACTTCCAGGAGCACCCTATCACGGTCGTCTCCTCAGCACCGTTGCAGGACATCATCCGCAACTGTGAGGCGACGGGCGAGTCGCCAAGTGGGCCGTCGAAATCGGCGTCCACAACATCAAGTATGAGCCACGAAAAGCGATCAAGTCACAAGCTCTCGCGGACTTCATCGCCGACTGGGAAGAGGCCCAGCAGCCAGAAAAGCTGCCATACCTCCACTACTGGAGCCTGCACTTCGACGGCTCCAAAAACGCGGACGGCGCAAGAGCAGGGATCGTGTTGACTTCCCCGAAGGGCGACAAGCTCCGCTACATCCTCTGCCTCGACTTCACCCCCTGCACCAACAACATGGCCGAGTACGAGGCATTACTCCATGGCATGCGAGCTGCCAAAGATATGAATGTCAACCGCCTACGTTGCTACGGAGACTCCGACCTCGTCGCTGGGCAAGTCGGTGGTACTTGCGACGCCGTCTCTCCCACCATGGCGGCATACCGCCAAATAGTAGACAAGCTGGGTGGACACTTCGCAGGCTACTCCGTCGAGTGGATCGACAGGCGGAAGAACGAGGAGGCCGACGCACTCTCTCACATCGGGTCGGCTCGACTCGCACCACCCGCCGGCGTCTTCCTCGACATGATCACCAAGCCGTCAGTCTCTCCCCCAAGGGAGATCGACATCGGAGTCCCGCTGCAACCAGAGGCAGCCCTGGTCGCACTCATCGCCGAGCCAGACGACTGGACCAAGACGTACATCGCCTACCTGGAGGCTGGCACCTTGCTGGGAGACGAGACAGACACTCGGATGGTTGCACGTCGATGCAAATCCTTCACCATCATCGACGGCGAGCTCCACAAGCGCAGCGTGACCGGCGTGTTCCAACGCTGCATCCAACCCGCAGAAGGACGCAAGATCCTCCACGACATCCACTCCGACGACTGCGGCCACCACGCCGGAGCCCGCTCTCTGGTCGCAAAGGCTATGCGGCACGGCTTCTACTGGCCCACCTCACACGCTGATGCCGTCGACATTGCCCAGCGGTGCGTCGGGTGTCAGAAGTACGCCAACCAGACACACGTGCCAAGCTCAGCGCTCAAGACAATCCTCATCACCTGGCCATTCGCCGTGTGGGGTATGGACATGGTAGGCCCCTTCAAAAAGGCCCCCTCCGGCTTCACCCACCTCCTGGTCGCGGTCGACAAATTCCCAAAGTGGGTGGAGGCCAAGCCAGTCCGGAAATGCGATGGGAAGACCGCCACCAAATTCCTACGCGAGCTCATATATCGCTACGGGTTCCCAAACAGCATTATCACGGACAACGGCACCAACTTCGCCAAAGGAGCCATGGCCGAGTTCTGCGAGGAACATCACATCCGGCTCGACCTCGCGTCAGTCTCCCACCCGGAGTCCAACGGCCAGGCGGAACAGGCCAACCAGAGCATCCTCCACGGCCTGAAGCCGCGGCTCCAAGTACCACTCGAGCGCACCGCCGGGTGCTGGGTCGAGGAGCTACCCTACATCATCTGGGGTATCCGTACCTCGGTCAATAGGTCGACAGGGTTCACCCCCTTCTTTATGGTGTACGGCGCCGAGGCAGTCATGCCCACCGACCTCGAGCACGACTCGCCAAGGGTCGTCCACTACACGGAGGCTGCGAACGAACTCGCACGTCAGGACGGAGTCGATCAACTCGACGAGGCACACGACCTAGCTTGCTCTCGCACTTCCATCTAACAGCAAGGACTCCGCCGCTACCATAGCCGGCGGGTGAAAACTCGCACCTTCTAGGAAGGCGACCTGGTGCTACGCCTCATCCAGGACAAGAATGGCATGCACAAGCTCTCCCCCCCCGTGGGAGGGACCATTCGCCATCGGGCGAGTACTCGGCAACGACGCCTACTACCTCACCGACGTCCACGGAGACGGAAAACTCGACGTCAAGCGACCATGGAATGTAAACCTCCTACGGAAGTTCTACTCCTAGAACTCCACATATGTATCCTCCAGTCGTTATGAAATAAAACATATTGGTTACCACAAATTGTGTCTACTCTCCGTGTCTTGTGCCACTCGCACTCGTAATAACAGCACCAAGCTAACTGTAGGAGTCAACCTCTGGTATAGCGATCGGCGCGGCCAAGTAGTGCGCTACGAGGGCACTGGGTTACCCCAGGCCTCGCAACGTCCACGAAAAACGCCTACCCGGAGCCCCATTGGAGTCGCCTAGCTCGACTGGATTAACGAGCCAAGACAACTGCCTTCGCTCCTCACAGCGACCATGATCCTCCGCATCCTCGACACAGCGACTCGAATGGCCAAGTACCACGCTCGGGGACTGAAGACCAGTTCAGCGCGAGCGACTAGGGAAAATGCCAAGTATGAGAGCATGCCCAGGACTCGCCATGCGACTGACCCGACGGGCCAGGCAGGAGTGATGCGCTTACTCTGACGCGACCAGTCCTCACCCACCCTAGAGTCGCGCCTAGAACAACCAAGTACCACGCTCGGGGACTCGGATACCCGACCTCGTTCGCGCAAGGGAAAACGATGAAGTACAGAGCACTCATGGGAGTCGCCTTGCGACTGGCTTTCCAAGCTCGGGCGAGTCGACCTCAATAACAAAACGTTCAAAACCACAAACACATAACAAACGAGGCAAACCCCATAAAAAGGGCGGACGCGCTCGGGGACTCGTTCAACCCTCAATCACACACACACACGACAATTCACAAAATAACACGATATCCAGCAGATCATAGTTGTTACAAAGTACAAGGTGCGCCCAATGGCCAAACTGCTACTAACGCCCCAGGGCACAATGTCTTATTCAGCAGGCTTTGATGTCGACTCGCCGCCACCCTTGCGGTTGCGAATGAAGGGAGTGTACAGGTTCGACGGTTACGTCGTCAGCTCACCCGCCATCGCCGCACGGAAGGGCTGCTCAATCTTGAAGTCCCGGTGCTGCGGCTCGGGGTCGTTGGGTGCGACGATCGTCTCCTGATAAGGAAGGAGGTCGCCCATCGCCCAGACGCGTTTGGAGTATACCGCGGCGCGGTCCGTCAGCTTCAGCACCTCGGCGATCTCCACCAAGCCAGTCGACGATGGGTAGCCACTCGTCACGTCATCCAGATCGAAATCCTCCGGGAAGTGGGTGAGCCCAAGGCTAAGCGTCGTCGCCGCCCCGCGCCGGAACGCCGACCGCGTAATGAACTCGACGACGGATGGCGCCTTCTCCAAGTACCGCCACACTTCGACGAGGTCACTGGGAATCACTTCCGTGGGCGACATCTCCTGAAGATACGCCCGAATACAAGTCGCGGACAACGTGGCCGAGTCGACCAGAGTGGCCACACACTGCCGTGCGTCGAACGACTGCGCCTCTTCCGCGCTGTCGATGATCCGACCTGTGGACAGAGGGGGGTAGTGAGTACATCAAAGATCACACAATGAAAATATTACAGGCAGAGGCAGGCACACTTACCAATCAAAGGACGGGAGAGATCCATGATGAAGCTTTGAAGAGAGGAGTAGTCGTCTTGAAGCCCAGCAACAAGGGCGTCAGAAACCTTACGCTCCTCAGCGGCGGCCGTAACAGCAGCCTTGGCTCGCCCATCCGCCAAGTCGCCTCCTACTTCGCGTCCTTAAGCTCGCGCTCAAGGTCGGCGATCCGCTTCTCAGCCAAACTCAACGCAGATTGAGCCGCCGTCAGCTCACTCGCCGGGACAAGGCCCTGGCAAACCTCCTCTGCCTTCGCAACAATCGCCTGGAGTCCCTTGTTCGCCTCTTGGAAGGCGACAAGTTCCTTCTCCGCGCGACACTTTGCAACAAGCCGGTCGGCTGATTCACGCTGCAAACCCTGTACAAAAGTCAAACAGTTAACAAAAACGGAATCGTAAGTGCCCACCCGCTGAAATTCAGCGACTGGACACTCGGGGACTGGAGATCAAAAATCCTAAGTGTCCACCCGCTGAAATTCAGCGACTGGACACTCGGGGACTGGAGATCAAAAATCCTAAGTGTCCACCCGCTGAAATTCGGCGACTGGACACTCGGGGACTGGAGATAAAAAATCCTAAGTGCCCACCCGCTGAAATTCAGCGACTGGACACTCGGGGACTGGAGATCAAAAATCCTAAGCGCCCACCCGCTGAAATTCAGCGAATGCGCACTCCGGGACTGGGCGTGACAAATAAAAGCAAAACACCAAAAGAATCTGACCACTGCAATTCAGTGGCCCGATCCTCGGGGACTGGACATACCTGGATGGCTGCGCCAAGCATGCCATGAAGCTGTACTGCGTCCATGGATGCGAGAAGAGCCGGAGTGTGCCCGCGACGCTGCTCGACCTCCGTCTCGGCGACCCTAGGTGCGCGGCTCGATGGCGTGGTACCACTAGCCGTAGCCGCTCTGGCCATGAAGCGGGGGAAGGTCGCGATGGATGCGCCGGCACCAAAAGAGGCCGGCTCGGCCATCCTAGGCGAGGAAGCACCCTCCTTGATCGCCGAGGACGCCCTCGCCGCAGGATCACTTGGAGCAATCGTCGTGTCGTCAGACACCATGACGACTTCGTCGCTCTTGGCCTTCTTGGCACTGTCTGTGGGGGCAGCGACCTCATCAACCTTCCTCTTCCGAGAGGGGTCCTCCTCGGCGACGACTGGCGGCACTTTGGCCACGGACGGATGGCCTATCTTTTTAACTCCAGTCCTGCAAATTGATTACATTAGCAAAGTGGTCCGAGTACAGCGAAAAGCAAGGCAAGTGAATAAAACTCACTTGGCGACTGGTATGAACCGCAGCCCCGTGCGGATGCTAGCCGGCTTCTCCAGTTCGGGGCCCAGTTTCCGACTGAGGCCCATCTCCAGGACATCATGCGCCCAAGACACGGACGGCCTCTTCATTGACGAGGCCGTGACAGGAGCCTCCACCATTTTTTCGGTGGGAGCTTTCCTGGGAGGCGAAGCTGCCGCGACCGGAGCAGCCCTCGACCCAGAGACTGGGGCGAACGGGGGGAATCGAGGCCAGAGGTACCTTACTCAGGGCGGCGGTGGCATCCAGTGCTGCCGTCGTCTGTGGCGCGTCGTCCTTGGCCAGGATGGTGGCGTCGGAGCTACTTGCCGAACGAGGCAGAGATGCCTGTTTTGCCAGCTTCGTCTTCCTCTTCGGAGGGGCCTTCACTTCCTTCTTCTTCTTCTTTTTTGACGGAGTAGCCTCGTGACGCGAGGTGTGCTCTGGAAGCTCGTCGTCGTCATCATGGCGTTCAAGGCTTCTACTCGCCTCAAGTTCGCGCTGACGCTGCCCGTGAGTCTTTTGAACCAGTGGGGCGGCTTCTTCCTCGGACTCGTCGTCGTCGTCGCTCCTGTCGCTCTCGATACCGCCCCTAGCAGGAGGCGATTCGCCCCCGTCCTGGATGGACGAGCTCGAATTCTCGTCGTCCGCGGGCGTAAGCCACCCTTCCACCACTTGAAATAACTGCAATAGGCATGAGACAGTATCAGTATAACCGCGACAGCATCAACTGCGACTGCGAATGATAGAAAAATGACTTACCGTCGGGGCTGGATGCTTCGCGGTGTAGGGGGCGACCCCAGCCTTCGCGTCCAGGTACACCGCCTGGGTGATCTTCTTCAACGCCGGGATGTAGTCCTCGAGTTTCCACTCGGCGAGGCAGGATTTCGTCGAATCTTCCCGGCCCGTGTACTCGTACATGTAATGGTCACGGCGGTTCAGGGGGACGAGTTGCCGCCCGAGCCAGCAGTTGTACAAGTTGATGGTCTGAAGACCCTTCTTCTTCACGCTGCGGATGGTTTGAAGCATCTCATCCACGACCATCCGCTGGTGTGTTGGAAGCTTGCCGACTTGGAGTCGACGCGGTTCGGGCCGGTCGGCGGAGTATTTTGGAATCGCCACCTTGCCGTCTGGAGTCGCCTCGGTGACGTAGAACCAAGACTTCTTCCACTCGCTCGCCGCCTTGGCAGGTAGCATCAGGTCAAAAAGGGAGGCCTTCGACTTCAACTGAAACGTCAGGCCGCCCGCAGCGAGCATTGGGCCGCCTGCTTCTTCGCGACTGCTCCTCCCGTGGAACAGATCTTGCCACAGGGGGAAGTAGGGCCTGCAGCCCAGGTAGCACTCGCAGAACGCCACGAAAATGGCGAGCTGCTCGATGCTGTGCGGGCCCAGGTCCGATGGCTGGATCCCGTAGAAGGCGCAGAAGCGCCGGAAGAAGAGAGATGTGGGGAACCCCAGCCCCCGTTCTAGGTGGCTGGTGAAGCAGACGAATTCTCCCTCGCGCGGGTCTGGAGTCACCTCTCCGGCCGCGGGGATGCGCCACCTGCCGGCGCGGTAGGATCCCGGCCTCCTAGAAAGACGCCAGTAGCGCTCTCGTACACTTGGACCTGCCCCATGGTTCGGTGGAGGGGGCCATTGCCGGAAAGGTTCGTGGAGGTCGGAGGATTTTGGATCGGCTGGATCACGATGCGGAGGAAAACGGAGGTGCACGCAATCAGAGTAAATGACGAGGGGGTGGTTCTCCGATCGCCTACCATTCCCTTTATATAGCGGTTGTTACCCGCCAAATCAGGAAGCCGTTACTACGCGGTGATTACGCCAAAAGTTACCGTTGGATTACCCCAACGGCTAGTTTTGACTGCGTTTGACGGTCCAACTTCAGCCACTTGGCTCGCCGACCCGACCACTACAACAGTGACTAAATATTTCGCCGACCCGTTCGCCAAGCTACGACCAGAATGACTAGTTTTTTCCTTTATTCAGGAGCCCGCCACCGATTCGACTGGATGTCCGCATTGGACCCGTATGCTCCGACTGCCAGCAACCACCTGCGCCCAATTGACGACGGCCTCAGGGACTACTGATGGGGATATGCCTACCGGGGTATACTTAGCATGACGTTTCCGACTGGCCCAGGAACTGGCGAGTGGGCCTGCAAGACGGCGACTGGATCAAGACCTGGCGTGGATCCAAGCGACTGGAAGATGAAGGCCCAGGAGAGTAGATAGGCCCAATCGGATTAGGTTAAACGAGTACCAAAACCTTAACTGATTCGGTTGAGATATGTAAACCCTAGGGGAGGGTGAGTCTATATAAACCTCCCTACAGGGCGTGTAGACGCACGTTCGATCATCCACCCAAGCGACTCGCCGCCTAGTCGCCGAGCTCGCCCCATTGTACCTCCATCATAATACAATCTAGCAGGAGTAGGTCTTTACCCACCGGGGGGGCGAACCTAGGTAAAACCCTGTGTCTCCGCCCTCATCTCGCACCGCAGATGGCTGGCCGCCCTTGCCCTTTGTTCTACTACTCGTTGCCGATTGCAGCATCTTCCGTGGTCATTCCCTCGACAATGGCGGTGACCTTGGAGGCATCTCCTACCACAAGTTCCATCGGCTTGGTCTCGATGGCGGCTTTGAACGCAGGAGCGGAGTCGGAGATCGGCTTCTTCGACGCGGGCATCTCTGAGTCATTGACCTTGCTCTGGATCTCTTTGAATTCTTCGCTGTAGAGGACTGCTTCTGCAACGGATGCTTCATTGATCTCGCAGTCCCTTGCCTTGGTAAAGCTTCCGGATACGGTGATGACACCGTTCGGTCCGGGTATCTTGAGCTTGTTGTAGACGAAGCATGGCTTGGCCATGAACGTGTGGAATATGCCGCGTCCGAATATGACGTGGTACACGCTCTTGAAGGGGACCACCTCAAAGGTCATGCACTCTTGGCGGTAATTATTAACGTCGCCGAAGGCTACCTGAAGTGTGATGCACCCAAGGGACCGAGCCTCCCGACCAGGAACTACGCCATGGAACACGGTGTTGGTCCGCCTTAGGTTTGCCTCCGTCAAGTTCATTTTCTGCAGTTTATCCAGTTACATGATGTTGATGCTGCTTCCACTATCCACCATGCACTTGGTGAACTCCACGCCTTCAATCAATGGGTTGATGACCATGGCGTACTGGTTTTCCGTGGGCACAAGGTCTGGGTGGTCCGTCCTGTCCCAAGTGATTAGAACTTCCGACCAGCACAGGTATTGGGGAACTGGGGGAAGAGTAGCCATCAGGATCCTTAAAGAGGTATTCTGTTGTCGGACGGTTGGGGTACCAAGGAAAGTGTGGTAGACTGGGGCCTTCTTTGCGAAGGGGTTCTTGCCCTTGTCGTCTCTCTTGGCGGCGTGCTTGGGGTCTACGTCCTCGTCCATGTCACTTGAATCCTTCGACTCCTCCTCCTTCTTCTTCCCCCCGCCCTTGCCTCGTGGTCTGTTCTTCCGACTTCGCTTATAGCCGGACTTCAGGTCTTCCTTGAGGTCGTTGACGAACTTGCGGTGTCGATTGGTATGGGTGGCCTTGCCGTTGGCGTCGAGGTGTACGAGGCACGGCATATCGCGGTACTCTTCGTAGGTTTGGGGAACACGGAGCGGCGCCGAGTTGGTTTCACTTCCTCGCTGCTGCCCGCGGCCTGCTCCCCTTCCTCGGCCACGTTGTTCGCCTTCTCCTCGTCCTGCAAAAGTCATAGCGACCATGTCGGTAGATTGCTTTTCTTCTAGAGCGGTTTTCCGCTTTGTACTGTTGTTCCTCCGAGCTTGAGTTGGAACGGCCGTTGCCGGCAAAGAGCCACGAGCGTCGTCGTCGGCAGCTGCGAACTCACTAGCTAGCTGAATCATCTGATTCAAGTCAAGCTGATGATTGTCCTGCAAGCGCTTCAGCTTATGTCGGAGCAACGTTCCCCTTTCCAACCCATCGATGAAGGCGGCCATGGCGGTCTGGGCGTGCACTCCTGCGCAGGAATTCTTCATATCCATCCAGCGGGAGAGGTAGGCGCGAGATGTCTCGCCTTTCTCTTGCACGCACCGCTGTAGATCGCCCACCGTGCAGGGACGCTTGTATGTACCCTCAAAGTTCTTGGTGAATGCTTCTTGCATGTCCAGCCAGTTGTAGATAGATTTCTCCGGCAAGTGTCGATCCATTGACGGGCCGTACCCGCCAACATTAACGGGAGGTACTTGACGGCGACATTGGGGTTGCCTCCGGCAATCTCCACCGTGTTGTCGTAGTCCTGCAACCATGTGGCAGGCTTGGCGGTGCCGTCATAGGGCTTGATGGTCTTGTCAATCCGGAAACCTTTGGGGTAAGTTGCGGACCGTATTGCAGGTCCAAAGCAACGTGGTCCTAGGTATGATCCTTCCCGGGCCTCGTGAATCTTATCGATCCGCGAACGTGCGTCGTATGGCTCCGGGTTCTTCTTCTTTTTGTCAACAGGGGATGGGCTGCACGAACGACGCAGGCCTCCTCCTCCATGGTGACTGCTTGGCGGCGACGGAGGCGGAGGTGGCGGTGGGTTAGCCTTCTTGCTGTTACCCTCCTGCGACGCTTCACGCTTGTCATGGTTGCTTGTTGGACGCGGAGGGTCATGGCGCGACCTGCTCTTATGTCCTTCGTTGTGCTTTTCGTCATGATGGGTCTGCTCCGTGTTGTCGCGGATGACGATGCCACACTGCTTTGGTGGGGGCATATCCGTACGATGGTGAGCCTTGTAGTCTTCCTGACGTCGGGGGGATCGGGGCGGTGGCGATGGGCGGCGAGGTTGGGCTCTTTCTCCGTGGTCGGAGGATATGGGGATAGCATCCTTCCTGTTGCGCGCATCCCTCCGTCTTCGTTCTGATGAACCTGTCCGGGATCTGACATCCTGAGGAGATCTGTCCCTTGGCGGTTTGTACTGGCTAAATCGGCAGAGCGCTGGGTCAGACTCAAGCCTCTCAGAGGTGGCCTTTTCCTGCTGCTTTACCGCCTTGGCCACTAGGTCATAGACTTGCTCCACTGCCGCAGGCGATCTATCCTGCTCTAGAAGGGTCTTGGCGATGGCGAGGTTAAGGAGTGGGGTGGGCATCACCTGCTTTCCTTCACTGTCAATGTATGGCTTGGCCTGTGCCGGCTTCGAGGGAGCCCATCCTAGGTTGCGCCGTACACCAGGATCGTTGATGACGCGAGCCAGAGCCTTCCTAGCCTTCTGCTGCTAGAGAAGAGTCTTGTACTCGGCCTCCATTGCTCTGGCTTTTTCTATGGACTTCTGCGCATTGACCAGATCTCGATCTAGCTTAGCGCCTTGCTCCGCGATGGCTTGCGCTTCCTCCAGCAGTTGTTGGCGCTTCTCGTCAAGCTGAGTCACGTTCCGGATATGATCAACAGTTAGTGGCTCAACGAGGAGGTTGCCGTACATCACTCTATCAGCTGGAGTAACATGGGCTGCTGCCGGCGTAGATGCTGGAGGCGGCAAGTTCGCGGTGTTGTTGTTGCTCGGACCGGTGCCGAGTTTCTGCGGCTGCTGCACTGGATTAGGCGAAGGAGGCATGACTCTTGCGCGATCATCGTCCATAGCAATAAGTGGCCCCTTCCCCTTATCCAGCGCCGTAGGCAGAGCTTGCCCGGGCTGGTCTTCATCCATCGCTGTCCCAATGGTGACGAACACCCCTCGAGACATGACGGTGTTATTAGCTTACTCGTCGCGCGAGTACTCCTCCTCCATCTCCTGCATGGCGGAATCTAGCTCTTCTGGACTGAAGTCTATCTCCTCTGAATCTGCACTGAAATCGGCATAAAGCGCGTCAATGACAGATTCGGAGGGTGCCAGGACTTCCTCGATGACGGGAGGTGGAGGTGCAACGGCCTCGACGATGACTGGAGGTGGTGGTGCTGCTGCGACGATGGCGACCGGAGGCAGTGGTGGTGGCTGAATCGGAGGGGCTCCGTCAATGAGCGCAAGCGCTGTCTGAGCTGCCGCTTCAGCCTCCGCGTAGTTGTTGACGGTGTTCACCATGCCTTCGAAGGTGAGGCGTCCTGACGCCTGCTGCCGTCTTAGAGAATGTCGGAGAAGCGTGTCGTGGTCCAGTCCTTCCACAAAGTGATAGATGGCATCATCATTGGGGTAATTGGCCAGGTCGGCCCGTATACGGAGTCACCTGGCGAGTTAGTCGCGGGGATTTTCTCCCTCTCTCTGAACGCAGCGCGCAAGATCGAAGATGGTAACTACACCGACGAATTTGGATCTCTGCTGTCCAGACGCACAGGCGAAGCCGACGGATTTGCAGTGATCTTCCACCTTTATATCCTGCACAGGGGCGGTTTGGGTGGGTCTTGAATTTTTCCGATCTTTGCCGGCAAACTCCGAGGAGAGATCCGATATCAATACTTCCGTGAACGTATCCTGCCCGTAGGCGGTCCGTGCGGGTCTTGATGCTCCTCCGACTCCCATGGAACTAGTGCCCGAGTCGGTTTCGCCAATGAAGAGGTTGATGTCTCCGATAGGAACGATTGAACACCGCGTAGGGTTTGTCTTCGCCAGGATCCAGAACTCGTCGGGGGGACGATCGGAACGTTGCCAGAGAAGAGAACGCGACTGATGGCTACGGTTTCGCTGATTCCCGCGAAGATCTTGGTCCTCGCCCGCTGAAGAGCCTGAAGCGCCTCTTGCCCCACGGTGGGCGCCAACTGTCGTGGTATTGCCGACGAGTACGCCATGGAGGGGTCCTCACAGTGCGTGTTTAGAGACGCGGGGTAAGGCGGACGGTTGACGGGTACGAGGTAACACAGCTTACCCAGGTTCAGATCCCACAACGGTGGCGGAATCCTACTCCTGCTATAAATCACTATAATGGCAATATGTCGAGTTACAGAGATTAGGTTCGCTGTGCGAGGTGACTAGAAAGTCTAAGTTATCGTTGCCCTAAAGGCTCCCATAGGCCCGACTTATATAGTCATCAGATCCTAGGGTTACAGGGAAAAGTCCTAGCCGGACAGGTTACAGAGTCCTACACTGTCTATTACTAGTCTTGTGTATCTTGCACTCCAAGGCTCCGGGTACACTGGTGACTCCACCGTAGCCTTCCTTTATCCGGCATGGGCCTCCCTTCTGGATCCACCTAACTAGGCCGCCCAGCAGGCCATAGGCCATGCTACCGACTATGGGCCACCCGGGTTAGTCGGATAAGAGACATGCTATGAGGATACCCATATAGCATATCCCCAACAACAAGCTAAGAACGATTCTTACCTACGGAAAGCCACAACGGTGATATTATGGTTGCAAACATCCGGTGTAAATCCCATGACAACTATAGTGAGAGAAACTGGCATCCACCAGACGCATGTGTGGAACAAGCCACACGTCAAGTGCGGAGCCGGTCTCGCGAACGAGGTCTGGCCTGGACCGCTTCGATCTCACTATCCTGCATCATAAGAAGTACACAACAAGAGGCTTGCAACAGAAAACATCAACGCCCGCAACAAGCATGTTGCGTTCTACTCGTGAAACACATCTACGCATAGATCTAGCTCTGATACCACTGAAGGGTTTCGTAGCATAGTAAATCAAAAAAATTCTACGGATGCGAACGGGAAAGCCAAGATCTAATCTAGGAGATGCAATCAACGAGAGGGATAGATGAGATCTTCATACACTTGAAGAAATCGCACAGCGGAAACGTTCCACAGAACGTGGGTGATGTAGTCGAACTAGCCTTCTCCTCCTCGCGATCCGATCCGATCCAACATCGCAAGTGGCGACGCCTTCGAGAGATGCACACGTACGGAACCGCGACGTCTCCTCCTTCCTCGGTCCAGCAAGTGGGGTGGAGAGATAGATTGGATCTACAGCACGACGGCGTGGTGCAATGGTGGAGAGTTTCTGCGGCAGGGCTTCGCCTACACGCAGTCGGGAGAGAGAGAGAGGTAGGGCAGCGGCTGGCGGCTAGGGTTTTGGGGTGAGAGGAGGGTGCACCCCCAGCCCACCTTATATAGGTGGTTGGCCGGCCCCCTTGCCCCCTCTTCCAAGCCCTAGGGAGGCGGCCCCAAGGGTAGAGTGGGGGGCAAGTCTTCCCCCCTTCTAGAAGGTCCCCCTAGGGTTTCCCTAGGGTTTTGGCCGGCTGGGCCTATGGGGCCTTGTGCCCCTGGCCCAATGCGGCCAGGGCACTCCCTCATGGGCCCACGTACCTCTCCAAAAAGTGGGGCCATGTTGGTCCCACTCCGGAAGCTTCTAGAACCTTTCGGTACAATACCGAACATTCCAAAACAATTCCGAAATCCAAAAACTGCTTTCCTTTATATGAATCTTATTCTCTGGACCATTCCGGAACCTCTCGTGATGTCCTGGATATCATCTGAGACTCCGAACAAAAACTCATAAACCAATTATCCATTCTATCCTAGCGTCGAGACACGTTAAGTGTGTGACCCTACGGGTTCGAGAATATGCAGACATGATCTTCTATCAATAATCAACAGCGGGATCTAGAAACCCATATTGACTCCCACATATTCATCGATGATCATATCGGATGAACCACGATGCCAAGATTCAATTAATCCCATATATATTCCCTTCGTCACGCGATATTTTACTTGCCCGAGATTCGATCGTTGGTATCGGCATACCTAGTTCAATCTCGTTCACAGCAAGTACTTTACTTGTTCCGTAATCCGATATCACTTTGTGATTAACTCCTTAACCACGTGCTTGCAAGCGGTGTTGATATCGATTACCGAGTGGGCCCGAAGTATATCTCTCCGACTCGGGAGGGACAAATCCCATCTCGATATATACAACCCAACAAGTACTTTCCGATCACCTGAGAGACACCTTTATGATCACCCTCTCATAGGATGACGTTTGATGACCTCAAAGATTTCTTCCGATACCAGGGAGTTGCATTATCTCATGGTCTAAGGAATACAATATTTCACATAAGAAAAAGCTTCGCAAAGATGAACACGATGACACAATCTAATTGCTCTGCTTGATTTGGGTATGTCTATCATATCATTCTCCTAATGACATGATCTCATTATTAATCGACAACTCATGTATATGGTTAGGAAACCTTAACCATCATTAATCAATGAGCTAGTCCATAGAGGCGTACTAGGGACATGGTGTTGTTCATAAACCACACAAATATCAAAGTTTCCGCTTAATACAATTCTAGCATGGAATATAAACTTTATCATGAACAAGAATTATAATAATAACATCTTTATTATTGCCTCTAGGGCATAATTCCTAAACATTCATGGACCATTCCCCTTCCGGTCCGGTGAACCTTCTAGAACCTTCTAGAACCTCTCCGATGAAAACATCGAAATCATTCCCGAACTCCGGAATCGGACTTTCCTTATATGAATCTTATTCCCGGACCATTCCGGATCTCCTCATGATATCCGGATCCCATCCGAGACTCCAAACAACATTCGGTTTCCCTACTTTCATTCCATATCTACTAAACAACATCGAATCCTTAAGTGTGTCTTCCTACGGTTCGTGAATTATGCGGACATGACTGAGACACTTCTCTGATCAGTAACCAATAGAGGAATCTGGAAATTCATATGGCTCCCACATATTTCTACGATTAATTTGCGATCGAATGAACCACTTACATATGATACCAATTTCCCTTTGTCTCGCGATAATTTACTTATCCGAGGTTTGATCGTCGGTATCTCTGCATACCTAGTTCAACCTTGTTACCGATAAGTACTCTTTTCTCGTTCCCATGATATGTGATCCCTTGTGAACCAGTCACATGCTTGCAAGCTAATTGGATGACATTCCACCGAGAGGGCCCAGAGTATAAATATCCGTCATATGGATGGACAAATCCCACTCTTGATCCATGTGCCTCAACACATACTTTCCGAACACTCAATGCTACCTTTATAGCCTCCCAGTTACGGTGTGGTGTTTGATGTCATCAAAGCATCCTTCCGGTGATGGTGATTAGCATGATCTCATGGTCGAAGGAATTAGGTTACTATGTATCAGAAAGCTTATAGCAAACGAACTATTGAAATGACTTGATATTTATGCTACGCTTATCTATAGGAGTATGTCCATCATACCATTCTCCTAATGATATGATCTTGTTGTTAATAACATCTCAATGTTCATGATCGAGAAACCATGATCATCTATTAACCAACAAGCTAGTATTATAAAGAGGCTTTACCAGGGACTCTAATTTAGTTTACAAACCACACAAGTATTAATGTTTCCAGTTAATACTATTATAGCATGAATGTAAACATTTATCATAAACACAAAGATATAATAATAACTACTTTTGTTATTGCCTCTAGGGCATATCTCCAACAGTCTCCCACTTTCACTAGAGTCAACTAATCTTGATTACATGGTAATATACCGAACACCCATGGCGGTTTGGTGCTGGTCATGTTTTTCCCTCGGGAGAGGTTTAGTCAACGGATCCGCCACATTCAGATCTGTGTGTACTTTGCAAATATTTATGTCACCATCTTGGACATGCTCTCGAATAGCGTGAGAATGTATCTTGATGTGATTCAGCTTCTTGTGTGACCTTGGTTCTTGCACATTGGCTATGGCTCCCATGTTATCACAATAGATAGACATTGGGTCCAGCGCACTTGGAACCACACCGAGCTCTGTAATGAACTCCTTCATCCATATCGCCTCTTGTGAAGCCTCCGAAGCAGCTATGTATTCCGATTCAGTTGAATATCTCACCACAACGCTTTGCTTTGCACTCCTCCAGCTAACTGCTGCACCATTCAAAGTAAATACGTATCCAGATTGAGATTTAGAATTATCTGGATCGGTGTTCCAACTAGCATTGGTGTAACCAGTAGCAACGAGCTATTCATCACCTCCATAAGAAAGAACCATATCCTTAGTTCTTCTCAAGTACTTAAGGATGTTTTTGACCGCCGTCCAATGATCCACTCCTGGATCACTTTGATATCTGCTAGTCAAACTAACAACATATGCAATGTCGGGTCTAGTACATAGCATGGCATACATAAGAGATCCTATGGCTGAGGCATAGGGAGTCTTACTCATCCTTTCTCTATCTTCTGCCGTTGCAGGACTTTGAGTTTTACTCAACGTCGTATTGGGCAACATGGGAAAGAACCCTTTCTTGCTATCTTCCATTCAGAACCTCTTTAGAACTTTGTCCAAATATGTACTCTCTGACAATGATATTAGGCGTCTTGATCTATCTATATAAATCTTTATGCCTAATATGTAAGCTGCTTCGCCAAGATCTTTCATTGAAAAACTATTATTCAAATAATCCTTGACACTATTAAGAAGGTCTACATCATTCCCAATCAACAATATGTCATCTACATATAGTATTAAGAATGCTACAGAGCTCCCACTCACTTTCTTGTAAATACAAGCTTCTCCATAAGTTTGTATAAAACCAAAACTTTTGATTACCTTATCAAAATGTTGATTCCAACTCCGGGATGCTTTCTTCAATCCATAAATGGACCGTTGAAGTTTGCATACCTTGTTAGCATCTTTAGGATCGACAAAACCTTTGGGTTGTACCATATACAACTCTTCATCAATGTCTCCATTGAGGAATGCCGTTTTGACATCCATCTGCCATATCTCATAATCATAATATGCAGCGATTGCTAACAAAATCCTCACAAACTTTAGCTTCGCTACCGGTGAGAAAGTCTCATCGTAGTCAACTCCTTGAATTTGTCGAAACCCTTTTGCGACAAGTCGAGCTTTATAGATAGTAACCTTACCATCAGCATATGTTTTCTTCTTGAAAATCCATTTGTTCTCGACAGCCTTCCGGCCATCTGGTAAGTCCACCAAAGTCCATACGTGGTTTTCGTACATGGATCCAATCTTGGATTTCGTGGCTTCTTGCCATTTATTGGAATCTGGGCTCATCATCGCTTCCTCATATGTTGCAGGTCATCGGTGTTGTCCACCAACATGACACTCATAACGGGATCATACCAATCAATAGTGGTACGAGTTCTCGTTGACCTGCGAGGTTCCGTAGTTACTTCAACCGAAGTTTCATGATGGACATCATTAGCTTCCTCTCTTATTGGTGTAGGCGCCACAGGAACTACTTCAGGTGTTGTGCTACTCCCAAGTTCGAGAGAAGGTTCAACAACCTCGTCGAGTTCTACTTTCCTTCTAGTCACTTTTTTCGAGAGAAACTCCTTCTATAGAAAGGATCCATTCTTGGCAACGTAGATTTTACCCTCGGATCTATGATAGAAGGTATACCCAATAGTTTCCTTCGGGTATCCTATGAAGACGCATTTTTCCTCTCTGGGTTCAAGCTTGTCAGGCTGTAACTTCTTTACATAAGCTTCACAACCCCAAACTTTAAGGAACGACAATTTAGGTTTCTTCCCAAACCATAATTCATATGGTGTCGTTTCAACGGATTTAGATGGTGCCCTATTTAAAGTGAATGCGGCTGTTTCTAATGCATAACCCCAAAATGATAGCGGTAAATCTGTAAGTGACATCATATAACGAACCATATCTAAGAGAGTTTGATTACGACGTTCGGTCACACCATTACGCTGTGGTGTTCCTGGCAGTGTCAATTGTGAAAGTATTCCGCATTTCTTCAAATGCTCGCCAAAGTCGTAACTTAGATATTCACCTCCACGATCAGACCGTAGAAATTTAATCTTCTTGTTACGTTGATTCTCAACCTCACTTTGAAATTCCTTAAACTTCTCGAAAGTTTCGGACTTATGTTTCATGAAATAGATATACCCATATCTACTCAAGTCATCCGTGAAGGTAAGAACATAACGATAACCACCGCACGATGCTACACTCATTGGACCACACACATCAGTATGTATGATTTCCAATAAGTCCGTAGCTTGCTCCATCATACCAGAAAATAGAGTCTTAGTCATTTTTCCCATCAGACATGCTTTGCATCTTTCAAGTGATTCAAAATCAAGTGATTCAAGAAGTCCATCGGAATGGAGTTTCTTCATTCGCTTCACTCCAATGTGACCAAGACGATAGTGCCACATATAGGTCGAGTTATCGCTTAATTCAAACGTTTAGCTTCAATGTTATGAATATGTGTATTTCCACTATCGAGATTCATTAAGAATAGACCATCTATCAAAGGTGCATGTGCATAAAACATATTACTCATATAAATCGAACAACCATTATTCTCGGACTTAAACAAGTAACCGTCTCGCAATAAACATGATCCGAATATAATGTTCATGCTCAACGCAGGCACCAAATAACAATTATTAAGTATAAAACTAATCCCGATGGTAGATGAAGAGGTATTGTGTCGACCGGGATCACATCAACCTTTGATCCATTTCCAACGCGCATCGTCACCTCGTTCTTCGCTAGTTTCCGTCTATTCTGCAGTACCTGTTTCAAGTTACAAATATGAGCAACCGAACCAGTATCAAATACCCAGGCACTACGACGAGTACTAGTGAGATACACATCAATAAGATGTATATCGGATATACCTTTCTTCTTGATGTTGCCATTCTTCAAATCCGCCAATTACTTAGGGCAATTCCGCTTCTAGTGACCCTCTCCCTTGCAGTAAAAGCACTCAGTATCCGGCTTAGGCCCAGCCTTGGTCTTCTTCGCCGGCGCGGTAACTTTCTTACCGCCCTTCTTGAAGTTTACCTTTTTCTTAGACTTGCCTTGCTTCTTGAATTTGGTGGACTTATTGACCATCAACACTTGGTGCTCTTTCTTGATCTCCACTTCTGCAGACTATAACATGGAGAAGAGTTCGGGCATCGACCTGTCCATGTTTTGCATATTGTAGTTCATCAGAAAGTTCTTGTAACTTGGTGGTAGTGATTGGAGGACACAGTGAATCCCCAAAGCATTAGGAATCACTATACCCAAGCTTTGAAGCTTGCTTGCGTGCCCAGACATCTTAAGCACGTGCTCACTGACGGAGCTGCCCTCTTCCATCTTGCAATTAAAGAACTTTTCAGAAGACTCATAACTCTCAACTGCCGCGTGAGCCTCAAATATCATTTTGAGTTCACAGAAAATATCATGTGGGTCATGGTTCTCAAACCTTTTCTGAAGCTCTAATTCCAAACCATATAATATAACACACTGAACTATGGAGTACTGATTTTTCCGAGCGAGGAAAATATTCTTTACCTCATCGGTAGCATCAACTGCAGGTGGGTCACCCAGCGGTGCATCCAGCACATAGGTCAAATTACCAGCATTGAGGACAATCCTCAAATTGCGGAACCAATCCGCGTAGTTGCCTCCATTGTTTTTCAACTTTTCTTTCTCTAGGAACGCATTAAAATTGATGGTAGGGGCCGCCATTGATCTACAACATATTTGCAATAGTTTAGACTAAGTTTATGACAAATTGAGTTCTAATTAATGGTTAAATTAATCTAGGTGAACTCCCACTCAAAACAATATCCCTCACATTGTTTTAGTGATCACACGAACCAAATCCACCACATCAAAACCGATCATCACGAGAATTGATTTAGCTTCAATGGCAAACAATCAACATGTTCATCATATCTACTATATGACTCATGCTTTACCTTTTCGGTGATCCGTGTTCCGAGACCATGTCTATACATGCTAGGCTCGTCAAGATAAAACCTTAGCTTCCGCATGAGCAAATCTGGCTTGCTCCCATTGTATACACTCGTAGAATCTAACACACCCGATCATCACGTGGTGCTTCGAAACAACGATCTTTAGCAACGGTGCTAACTAAGGATGAACACTTTATAACTTGATATTTTGTGCTAGAGGGATCATCTTATAATGCTACCGTCGCAAACTAAGCAATACAAGATGCATAAAAGGATTAACATCACATGCAATTCATAATATGTGATATGATATGGCCTTTCTTCTTGTGCTTCCGATCTCCATCTTCAAGCACGAACATGATCTCCATCATCACCGGTATGGCGTCAAGGTCAATGGTGCCGCTTCATGGTTGTCGTCCACCAGCATCAACTATTACAACCACTTTTAATAGACACACATGTATTAACGAAATTAAAAGACAACCATATGGCTCCTGCCGGTTGCCGACTTACAATAAGGAACATTGCATACATCATATATAATCACAATCATGTCCATATCACATCACAACACACCCCTGCAAAACAAAGTTAGACGCCTCTAATTTTCTTTGCATGTTTTACGTGGTTTGGGGCTTTCAATGTGTCGTTCTAACTTACGAACAAGAACCACAATGTTGATGCTTGAACTATCAAGTGCCCGTTGTAAATTGAATCTATACTATGATGGGAGAGACAGACACCCACAAAGCCACTTATGCAATAATAGTTGCATATTAAGCGTGGAGCAAGTCTCATGAACGATGTCATGTAAGGTTAGCCCGGGCCGCTTCATCCCATCATACCGCAAGATGCAAAGTACACAAAAGGCAATTGATAATAAAAGCACCACCGCCCACAATAACCATTGTGTTCTAATCGTGCAACAGATCTACATATAGACACGGATCTGATACCACTGTAGGGGTTCGTAGCATGGAAAACAAAAAATTTCTACCGCATGCATACAAACAAGCCAAGATCTATCTACTAGATTGAAGCAACGAGTCGATTAGAGTAATCACCCTCGAAGATTCCAAAGCGGTTAACGAGAGCAGATTCTCGTGGGTGATGTAGTCGTACACTTGCCGATCTCAAGATCGCCTAGACGATCCTTCCGGCACTGTGTTCCGGCAGCGCTTCCGCAGTCGGTCACACGTTCGGTACTCGATGAAGACCTTCCTCTCCCTTGTTCTAGCAGGAAGCGAAGGTTGTAGTTCTCCCTCGCGATTCCAGCAGCACGACGGCGTGGTGTCGGAAGTAGAGGGAAGATCCCTCAGGGCTTCGCCTAAGCTGGTGCGCGTTATGGTGGATCTAGGGTTTCCGGCTATCTAGGTTTAGAAGGTCGGAGAGGAGGAGGTGGTGTCGGTGGTGGCTAGGGCGACGACGACGAGCCGCCGGCGGCGGCGCAATACGGGTGGGGAGGGCTGGTTGTGTGTCTCTTTGGGGCAGCCCTCCCCCTCTATTTATGAGAGGGAGGAAGGCTTGGGAGAGGGGAGTTTGAATCCATACCCAAACCCAAGTTGGATAGAAGGAAGGACTCTTTCCTTCTTCCACTAGGAAACCATTGTTCCAGTTTGACTTTTCAAACCTCCCTTTTGGCTTTCAATTTAGAGCTTTATTTCTTTATCGCAAATGCCCAACCAAAGTGACCTAGGACATGATCCAATCATTCCACTTACCCATGACACATTCATGGACCATTCCCCTTCCGGTCCGGTGAACCTTCTAGAACCTCTCCGATGAAAACATCGAAATCATTCCCGAACTCTGGAATCAGACTTTCCTTATATGAATCTTATTCTCCGGACCATTCCGGATCTCCTCGTGATATCCTGGATCCCATCCGAGACTCTGAACAACATTCAGTTTCCCTACTTTCATTCCATATCTACTAAATAACATCAAATCCTTAAGTGTGTCTCCTACGGTTCGTGAATTATGCAGACATGACTGAGACACTTCTCCGATCAATAACCAATAGAGGAATCTGGAAATTCATATGGCTCCCACATATTTCTATGATTACTTTGCGATCGAATGAACCACTTACATACGATACCAATTTCCCTTTGTCTCGCAATAGTTTACTTATCCGAGGTTTGATCGTCGGTATCTCTGCATACCTAGTTCAACCTCGTTACCGATAAGTATTCTTTTCTTGTTCCCATGATATGTGATCCCTTGTGAACCAGTCACATACTTGCAAGAAAATTGGATGACATTACACTGAGAGGGCCCAGAGTATATCTATCCATCATATGGATGGACAAATCCCACTCTTGATCCATGTGCCTCAACACATACTTTCCGAACACTCAATGCCACCTTTATAGTCACCCAGTTACGGTGTGGTGTTTGATGTCATCAAAGCATCCTTCCGGTGATGGTGAGTAGCATGATCTCATGGTCAAAGGAATTAGGTTACTATGTATCAGAAAGCTTATAGCAAATGAACTATTAAAATGACTTGATCTTTATGCTACGCTTATCTATAGGAGTATGTCCATCATACCATTCTCCTAATGATATGATCTTGTTGTTAATAAAATCTCAATGTTCATGATCGAGAAACCACGATCATCTATTAACCAACAAGCTAGTATTATAAAGAGACTTTACCAGGGACTCTAATTTAGCTTACAAATCACACAAGTATTAATGTTTCCGGTTAATACTATTATAGCATGAATGTAAACATTTATCATAAACACAAATATATAATAATAACTACTTTTATTATTGCCTCTAGGGCATATCTCCAACATGAAGTGAAAAACCCATAGTTACCTCCGACTATAGGTCGACGATGCTGGTGTCGTAGGGGTTCTCTGACCAGATGTACTCCTCCTTCTCATAGGGGTCCCAGTCGAGCGGGATATGCTCGCTACTAGTGGGGGCCTCCTCGTCGGCGGCTATGGTGGAAGCGGGGATGGGGGCCTAGACAGGGATGGTGGCTGACTTTGATGCCTTGACAGGGGCCTGGACGGGGACAAGGGCCTCCTCGCTGGCGGCCTTGGAGGCGACGATGGCCAGCACACCATTCTTATCCATCGCCGGCGTGGTTGGGGTTTTCTTAGGGGTTTGCAGAAGGTGATGGGATAGTGGAGACGGTTGCGTGAGTGAGTGAGAGTGGGGAGGCGTAGAGAGAGAGGGACATGGCCTCTATGAAGATGAAGGAAGGGGACATTTCGTTGCACCATCGTGCACCGTGTCACCGCGTACGTTACTGCACTGTGCATGTCCGCACGCGTCCGCTACCGTCCCATGCACCACGACACGTGTATCGTGCGTCACATTTTTTCCCTCGTATCAAACCCTGGCGAGTTAGCTATACTAGTTATACGCTCGAGTGTAACACTGGCAATTTGGTTGTACTCAGTTTTGCCCTCTAGTATTAACACTGCCGCGTGCAATATACTCAGTACCCTCCGGTGGTTGGTCAATAGAGAGTCGACGAATGGGGTTTAGCTAACTAACTATGTCATTTTATGCACAAAAATTTCAAAAAAGATCAAAACATAGTGGCACCTATCTAGAAAGTCTTCTTATGTGACCTTTCACCATAAGAAACGTAAATAAATCAAGTTTTAAACTAATCACCACTTTCCAAATCACCTACTATCTATGAAGGTTCACAGCTTTCTACTCAAACTCCTTTCCAAAACATAGTTTGTCTGAATGAGGCAATAATTGGCACACTCATGGATATTTGAATTGTAAATAATTTGATATATGCCAATATGTATTTCATTGTATAAAACACGCATTTTCCTTTTTTTAAATCTGTTTCTATTTTCTAACTGAATCCCTTTGTCAGCTTTGTCCTTAGTTTTTTAGTACTACTCAATTTTCCCCTCTCTCTTAGTCACAAACTCTCGCCTTATGCTCATTTGGCTGCTACGCTCTGATTGGTCAAGACGGTTTTCATGCGGATCGTGCCCACCAACTGTTAATCCTCTGTGATCTAGCAGACATGATAACCCATATATCTGTCGGGAGGCACCCCTCTATCTATGCAAAATAACGAGTTTGCCACCGGTACTTTAACTCATAAACAAATGAATTTGAAGGGAAAGTGTTCAAAGGTGTATAATTTTCGTATATGTAAGGTTTACATTTCACTCTATGAAAATGATAAACTCTCAAGATTTTCTTAGAACAATATTATCACGTCCTAAGTGCGATTTCAAAGTGTTCAAAGGTGTATAATTTTCGTATATACATGTTTATGCATTACATTTCACTTATGAAAATGTTAAACTTTTAAGATTTTCTTAGCACAACATTATCATGTCCTAAGTGAGATTTCAAAGTGTTTAAAGGTGTATAATTTTCGTATATGCAAGTTTATGTATTACATTTCACTCTATGAAAATGATGATCTCTCCAGATTTTGTTAGCACAACATTATCATGTCCTAAGTGCGACTTCAAAGTGTTTAAAGGTGTATAATTTTTGTATATGCATGTTTATGCATTACATTTCACTCTATAAAAATGATAAACTCTAAAGATTTTCGTAGCACAACATTATCATGTCCTAAGTGTAATTTCAAAGTGTTCAAAGGTGTATAATTTTCGTATATGCAAGTTTATGCATTACATTTCACTCTATGAAAATGATAATCTCTCAAGAGATTTTCTTAGTGTTCAGAGGTGTATAATTTTTGTATATGCATGTTAATGCATTACATTCCACTCTATAAAAATGATAATCTCTCAAGATTTTCTTAGCTCGTCATTATCATGTCCTAAGTGCGATTTTAAAGTGTTCAAAGGTGCATACTTTTCATATATGCATTACATTCCACTCTATAAAAATAATAATATCTCAGGATTTTCTTAGCATATCATTACCATGTCGTGATTTCATAATGTTCAAAGGTGTAAGTTTTCATATATGCACGAGACATAAATATTTTAGTTTAGTGATCCGTTTAGTTTATGCATTGCTTTTCACATTCTAAAAATGACAAACCCTCAAGATTTCCTTAGGATAACATTATCAAGTCCAAATTGTAATTTAAAAGTGTTCAAAAGTTGTATAATTTTGGTATATACACGAGACATACATATTTTAGTGAATGCATTACTTTTCACACTCTAAAAATTATAAACTCTCTTTTACATTAAGATTTGTATAATTTTTTTAATTTGAAAGTGATCAAGAGTTGTGTTATTTTCTTATTTTTTATACTTCCATCTCCCTAAATCTTAAAGTTTTACTTTCACCTCATAGATTTACTTGATTGCAATTGAGACACTAACGCGATAAACAAATTAAATCATCGGAATGTATCCTCTGTCTGCCGTATTCTCTACATCAAGCGCGTGTCCAATTGAGCTCCTGAGTTGCGCCAATTGATTGTCCACAGGAAGCGCCCCTTCTAATCTCAACAATTTGATGCGAGATCTAACCTTCCATGTGCACGGTTGCCATTTTCATTCTTCATACAGGTCAACAGGATGACACCATACCGCGGCCAGGATGAACGGGAGGCCGAAGTGAAGCTAGACATAACTCGCAGCCGGAGAAGGGCCACCATCGCCAGAAAAGGGTTGTCGTCACCGGAGATGAAGAAAGGGAGGCAATGGCATGGGCACGGGCATGGGGTTGTCTCGGGGTCCCATTTTGTAATGCCAACCTGGGTAAGTTGTGGGTCCAGCGCTCAGGTGGATAAGATGTGAAGGGGTTCGCAATAGAAAATCAAAAAAATCCCTATACGAACACGATCACCAAGATCTATACTATATAGACATAAGTAATGAAAAGGAAGAATAGAGTTCATACCCTTGAAGATCGCGGCATGCCTTACGCATGTAGGCGAATAGCGATGAAGACAATGCCCCAAGTTTTGCGCCTTGAAGCTCTACACATGTATGGTGTAGGAACGTCTCCCGGAATCCGATTCAGCAAAGCAGCGGAAGAAGAAAGAAGCCGGACTGTCCTACGCACAACAGTAGTGCGAAGGTGGATAACTAAACCAAGAGGATAGGTCCAATATAATGGAGAGAGCTCTAGGGTTTAGGGGAGAGAGGAGAGAACTTGTTGGGTGCAAATAGAGGGGAGGGGGTTCCTGTATTTATAGTAAGGAGGGGTAGGGCAAACCCTAGGGATTGGGCGGTGTGCACCCCCAAGCCACTGCCAGGGGAGGGCTGGCCGCCGCCGGCCCTAGGCCCCACCCCGCGGGTGGGAACCCTAGGATTTGGCCGGTGGCCCCTCTCCCCTTTCTCCCTTTGGCGCCTACCCTATTGGAGCCTTCTATAAGTGGCCCAATAGCAATAAGGCATCCTTAAAATATAAAAATAAAATATGTTTTAATATTAATTCAACTAATTAATATAAAACACATATATTAATATATTTCATACACCGAAACTCCTTTCGTACCTCTTCCGATCATCATCGGATAATACTCGGGACCTTTCCGGTTTCTCTCTCTCGTTTCTCCTTCGGTGCCTGTTCAATCCCAAAGTGTTCCTACCCTTAACTGTGCCACCCTTCGGCTCGGAGTTGCAACAGACATGACCAAGACTCTCTTATATCAATGATCAACATCGGGACCTGGACGTCCATAGTGATCCCCGTGCCCTCACGATTAATCTCATCGCTTGAACCTTGACTGTGTAGTGCTATTCCTTTTGTCATACGATACCTAGGTCATCAGAGATTTGATCTCAAGTATCTCCATACTTGTGTTCGATCTCGTTACCGATGAACTTGTTTACTCGTTCCCGTGTCGTTGCATTCCATGATCCAATCATAAGCTTGGAAGCTTCGTTAATGAAATGTCACCGAATTGGCCATGTGTATCTTTTCATTACTTGGATTGACAAATCCTGGTCTTGATAAAACTCCTCAACCCATTTCTTCAGGAAACCTAATGAAACCTTTACGATCACCCTTTCACAACCTGATACTTGATATCATTAATGATTCCCTCCAAAACAGTGATTATGCATTATCTTAGAGTCAAAGGATATAAGCCACGGTGTATTTATGTAATCATCAATAATGAACGTTTTAAGTAACTAGATCTTATTATGATTAACTTTAGGGTGAATGTCTATCACATCATTATCTAATGATGTGACCTTATTGTCAATTGGTACTACCACCATGATCTCGAACCATAAGATCATCACTTGCCCAATGAGCTAGTTTCCTAGAGGTAACTAGAGACCTGGTTGTTTATATACCACACATGTATTAACGTTTCGTATTAATACAGTTATAGCATGGTAAGAAACATATTATGAACAAGAGATACATCAAATAAAAACTCTTTATTATTTGCATCTAGGGCATATCTCCTTCAAGATGTGGGTCTCATGATGATCTGGATAAATGGAGAGAGTTATTCACTACGGGACTCGACTAAACGCGGTCCACTTGTCAGCATATAATGGCAAAGCTGACGGACAGCGAGTTTTAGACCATGTGAGAGTTTCGAAAAAGGATCTAGAAAAAATTGAAGAAAAGTTAAACGGCTAGAAAAAATGTGTACAATTAATGAACCTGGAACACGAAAATAGAAATCCCTCTTAAAATATATATTTAGAAATGTTAAAAAATCTGATTTTTTTTCTTATGTACATTCCGACATTTTATATTTGCACATAAAGTTTCGGCACACAAAGTTTTGGCGATGCTCCAACATAAATATTCACAAGATATTTTTTATCTTTTTACACAAGCTATAAAAAATATTTTTCTTGTGCAACATAGAATGTTCGTATGTACACCAGATTTTTTTTACGTTTATTTGATATATGATTTTTATTCATGTTTCATAATTGCTATATTTGTACCTATGAGCCAAAAGGCCACCTCCGTGCGTGAGATACTTCCTTCTTTCATGTGTTTTTATGGTCATAGAATTTTTTTTGTTAATTTATCATGTATATTTCTTAGCAGTACTTATAAAATTAGAGTCGGAAGTCCATTCTAGGGGTGGAAACTCATCGTGAATAGTTATACAAGAGGAGAAGGATGAGGAGAGGGTGTAGGATCTGGAGTCGCGCCTGCACGGGATGGATGGGAGAAGCTGGAATCAGTGCTGTTGGGAAAGAGGATCAAGCGAGGTAAGCATGGTTGCAAGATTAGGGGATCAGGGAAAGGTTGCAGCCACAGAGCGTTCTCGCCTGCTGCACTGTTGGCAGGACCGGTGGTGGCGTGGAACCTATCTCAAAGGAGAAGGTCACGATGTATAACCAAAAGCCAAATAGAGAGAGGGACTACCTGTGCCTCTCTGCGGGCCAGGAAAATAATAGGACCCACCTCATCAGCAACGGTTGAGGTAACAAAATCATTATCCAACAGACAAAAACGCATGGTTCTGCTGGCTCAAGGTAGAGGATTAAACGGCGAAGAAGGATTATCACGGGGATAGTCTCATCAGTCGGGTAAGAAACCAGGCTTAAGCCTATAAATAATTATCCAATATCCATATTAGTAAAATTAAAATTGTCATGGTAATATTTGAATCCGGACAAATACAAAAATAGATGTGGTAAATATCTAGATCCATTTTACGAATACAAAAAAGTATGATTAAGGTTTGCCAAAGCATCAATTGAAAACGCCGACAATTAGGGTTTGCCACCTTTTGTCCTTTCACTATTTTCTGACTTTTCCACCATATGTACCAGCAGGATACCGCTATAGCTTCATTAGTTCTCAGCATACCCGACACCATAGGTCTTTTATTTGTGCTGCATAGAATATCTTCGAGACCACATGAACCTGATCGCTCTCCTACCATAACTCGATCAATGTGATCGTTCAAACCCAAAGAATTCCAAACTTCTCGAGCCCGAAGACAAGTAAACAATAGATGCATTATGTCTTCTGGTCCGGTTGGCACACATGGCATGTTGCAGGGACACGTATATGTCTAGATGCAAGGATCAGTCGCCCAGACACCACTCCATGCAGAGCTCGCTATAGGAAGATTTTCACTTTTCCAGATACTTGTAATTTCTACTCCCTTCGTCTTAAAATATAAAATGTTTTAGTTTTGTAAAGTAAATGTATCTAGACTTCTTTTAGTATGTAGATTCATTCAAGTTTAGAATAAATCTACACACTAAACAAGTCTAGATATTTTTTTTTATAATTCTAAAACATTTTATATTTTAAAATGGAGAAAGTATAATCTATCCCAAACCAGGTTATTGCCAGAAGTACCTTGCCCATATCTTCTCCGCACTTGATTACCGAATTGGTGATCCTACTCAGTAAAATAAGTTGACCATACTCAGTAAAATAAGCTGACCGAACAGAGAAGAAGTATACTTTGTTTTATGCCAGACTACAAATCATCCTGCAGGTGTTCACTTAAAGGTATCATTTGACTCCGTTTTGCATAGAAATTATCTCTTATTAGAGTCTCATCCCATTAGCCTGTCATTGGATTGATTTTTTTAGATAAAAGGCCTATTTATTAAATAGCCCGGCTTTATAAATAAAGCCCCGGGGACCAACACAAGGTAGCAGCAGTACATATAAACGATCACTGGCCGCACCAGGACAAACAGAATAAGGTTCTCACAACACCACTGGCATAGCCAGGGAACAATGAAACCACAAACAACATTAGCTTCAGACTGCGACACGACGAGGATAGACGACACCCACAAGCACATGACCACTCTCCACTGCCACCGGAGAAAATGAACGGGTCCAGATGGAGTCCAACTACTCCATGACTTGTCGAAGCGTCGAGATCTTGCTCTTGACAGCATCAATGAGGGAAGAGATTGCGTTCCGCTCCAAGGTTCCGCTGAGCGGTCTCCACAACTGCAAAAAACAACAATTTTGTATATCCGGAGGAGAAGAAATAAAACGGCCCTCAATCAGGGCCTTATTCCTAATGGTCCAGAGGGACCAAGCCATAGCCGCAAAAGTAAGCCAAAGCATGCGTCTAGAAATGTCAGAGACGCATTGTAAGAGAGCAAAGAAGTGTTGGAACGAGGTAGGAGCCCAATCACAACCCAAAGTTTCTCTAAAACAGGCCCAAAAGAGGACGACAAGGTTGTAGTTAAACAGAATGTGATTCTGATCTTTGGCTTGCCGGCAAAAAGGACAGAGTCCATCCCCAGGACCTTATCGCTTCTGGACTTGATCACCACTAGGCAACCGCCCCCTGGCCAACTGCCAGAGGAAGTGCCTAATCTTAAGAGGGATCCTAACTTTCCATAACTCTTTAAATCTAAAGACCACTACACCATCTTGCAGGGTTAGTTCATCAACAATTCGCAAGATAATTTGGCCCTTGTTTTTTTGAACTTTTATTTTCGTACTATTAGTAATCCAATGGTCATCCCATATATTTATCCTTGCAACAGAACCAACTCTCCAAATGTGGCTCGTTTGAAGGTTTGTAAGCCAGCAACAATGCTCTGCCACGTAAAGGAACAACCCTTCTTTGAGATCCCGCCTTCAAAATATTCCCATACGGATAGTATTTTAACCTAAGCACTTGGGAACATAATGAGTCAGGTTTGTTGATGAGGCGCCAAACCTGCTTAGCTAGGTTAAAAGAATGTATGTCTCAAAACCCCCATGACTCCATATTATTAGGGATGCACATTCTCTACCATGCAAACCAGTGGAGTTCCATTTCCTCATCAAAATCTTCTCACCAAAATGTAGCCATAGCATCATTTATCTCCTCACATAGACTTTTAGGAAATTTAAACACCCCCATTGGAAAAAACAGGAATATCTTGGATTATTTCCTTCAACAATATTTCTTTCCCCTGCATAGATATGAACTTCTCTTTCCATCCTTTTAATATTTGTATAACTCTTCCCAAAAGATAAACACAGTTGTCACACTACGGGACACGCGCGCTACGCCGAGGGCAAAAGGCCGTCGGCGTAGGCCAAAATGCCCTCAGCGTATGGTACGCCGAGGGCTGCCCTCGGCGTAGCCTCCTCGGCAAAGATCTCCCTCGGCGGAGCACAGTCAAGCCGTCGGCGTATCAAAATGCCATCGGCGTATGCTACGCCGAGGGCTTTGCCGTCGGCGTAGCGGCCGTCGGCATAGCCTGTCGACTGGTTGCAAAAATATTTTTTTTTATTTTTTTTTGAAAAATAATATTTTTTTATTTTTTTTTCTCAATTTTTTTATTCTTTGAATTGTTTCACTTGTTAATCTCCTACTTTGAACATTTTTAATACTAATTATACTTACTATTTGATTAAATTCAGTCTTAGTCAAACTTCCCAGCAGGTCACCCATCCTAATACTACTCCAGCTTCAGCACGCTTAACATCCTCGTTCCTTCAAAATCTGTTTCCGCAAAGTAATTCATACATTGGTGTCAATACTATGATATCAATCCTATTAACTCTTATATCATCATGTCACATGTTTGTATTTTTTGAAATTACAAACAATTATTTAAGTAAATATTAATGAATAAGTAAAAATATTATTGAATTCAAATAAAAATATAATAATTTTATTTTTTTTTGTATTTTTCTATTTAATATAGAATAATTAATATCTTTAAATCTGTAAATCGAAATTCAACAAATAATATGTTTAAATTGATCAGAAAAATGAGAGGAATCCAAATATGATATCCATATCAACTAATCACAAACCCTCCGTTTTTGAATTAGCTATTTGGTGGTTGCTTTAGAAAATTCCCTTTTTGCGCTCGGATAATGAAAAATGCCTTTTTGGTGCGATGAAAAGGAAAACTTGCATTGGATCTTTGATAAAATAGCATATTGTGAACCTAAAAATGATTTTTGTAAAAAAACATGAGCATCGGATCATGTACCTGTAGTTCATATCTGACCCACTTCCTACCGATTCGGCAGGAATTTGTCTTTTTCACCAAAGGTGGACGGAAAGGTTTCGGATCCCCCTGTTGAGACATTGTCCATATAATGTGGTATAGTATTTTTGTAAAATTTGATGGTAGTATTTTGAATTATCCATTTGGTGGTTGCTTCACAAAACCGTTCGTTTTTTATACTCGAAAAATAGAAAATGGCCTTTTGGTGCGACGAAAAGGAAAACTTCCTCCTGCAACATTGTTCGCCATCCCATGATGCATGTGTATGCATAATATGGGCACATTATCACAAACTATACCTTGATTCTAGCCATAACATTGGTCATTTGACCCGAAAGCCAAGAAACCTCGAATGAGATAGGTCATTTTGTGAAGGGTTTTTTGAGACATAATCAATATATCAAGTTTGCTATTTTTCCTTATAAATATGTCACATAATATGACACCACGCGAAGGTTTCGCATTGTTTCGATCATTTTTCATTTTTTTATGCCCGTTTTAAACTATCGTTAAACTTTGTCGAACGGCGGACATAAAGATTCTTAGCTCGGGGCCGAGCCTCGCTAAACTTTCATTAGATCTTTGATAAAATAACGTATTGTGAATCTAAAAATGATTTTTGTAAAAAACACATGAGCATCGGATCATGTACCTGTAGTTCATATCTGACCCACTTCCTGCCGATTCGGCAGGAATTTGTCTTTTTCACCAAAGGTGGACGGAAAGGTTTCGGATCCCCCTGTTGGGACATTGTCCATATAAGGTGGTATAGTATTTTTGTAAAATGTGGTGGTAGTATTTTGAATTAGCCATTTGGTGGTTGCTTCACAAAACCGTCCGTTTTTTATGCTCGGAAAATGGGAAATGGATTTTTGGTGCGACGAAAAGAAAAACTTCCTCCTGCAACATTGTTCGCCATCCCATGATGCATGTGTATGCACAATATGGGCACATTATCACAAACTATGCCTTGATTCTAGCCATAACATTGGTCATTTGACCCGAAAGCCAAGAAACCTCGAATGAGATAGGTCATTTTGTGAAGGGTTTTTTGAGACATAATCAATATATCAAGTTTGCTATTTTTCCTTATAAATATGTCACATAATATGACACCACGCGAAGGTTTCGCATTGTTTCGATCATTTTTCAATTTTTTATGCCCGTTTTAAACTATCGTTAAACTTTGTCGAACGGCGGACATAAAGATTCTTAGCTCGGGGCCGAGCCTCGCTAAACTTTCATTAGATCTTTGATAAAATAACATATTGTGAATCTAAAAATGATTTTTGTAAAAAAACATGAGCATCGGATCATGTACCTGTAGTTCATATCTGACCCACTTCCTGCCGATTCGGCAGGAATTTGTCTTTTTCACCAAAGGTGGACGGAAAGGTTTAGGATCCCCCTGTTGGGACATTGTCCATATAAGGTGGTATAGTATTTTTTGTAAAATGTGGTGGTAGTATTTTGAATTAGCCATTTGGTGGTTGCTTCACAAAACCGTCCGTTTTTTATGCTCGGAAAATGGGAAATGGCTTTTTGGTGCGACGAAAAGGAAAACTTCCTCCTGCAACATTGTTCGCCATCCCATGATGGATGTGTATGCACAATATGGGCACATTATCACAAACTATGCCTTGATTCTAGCCATAACATTGGTCATTTGACCCGAAAGCCAAGAAACCTCGAATGAGATAGTTCATTTTGTGAAGGTTTCTTTGAGACATAATTAATATACCAAGTTTAATATTTTTCCTTCTAACTATGTCACATAATATAACACCATGCGAAGGTTTCGCATTGTTTCGATCGTTTTTGAATTTTTTATGCCCGTTTTAAACTATATATAATGTTTTATATTTTACTTAATTTTTATTTATAAATGTGTAATATTTAAGTGTAGATAGATAGGTCTTATTTTTCTGCAAATTTTGATATATTATTTGTATTTTTCCGAATTAGAATGATTTAGTTATGATTTTTTAAAGTTTAATGAGATAAAATAAAAAATAGCTACGCCGAGGGCAGCCGTCGGCGTAGCATAGAATATGCCGAGGGCAATTTTACGCCGACGGCTGCTTGGCGGGGCTGGCCTGAACGATGGCTACGCCGACGGCCCCGACGTTTGGCCGTCGGCGTAGCGACCGGCCGTCGGCGTAGCTTCCCAGTCCTGTAGTGTCACTTCTATCCAACCCTATCATGCTTGGTAAACCCAAGTACTTCTCTAAAATAGCTTCAGCCATAATATTCACTTTTGTACGTACTTGAGTCTTCTCCTCCACATTAACATTTGGGCTAAAAAAATAAGATATATTTGGCTTCACTTATCATCTGTCTTGAACTTGCACGATAATCATCTAGAACTTGCCTCAATGAGGTTGTGGAAGAACCACAAGTATCCGGTGTGTTACTTGTTCCCTCCAATGGATAATGAATCCTGTTATATCTTGTTTTTACTCCGCCGTGTTCATGGATCTTGGATCCCCAAAAGTTTCTGCTATTGTTCTTTACTAATATGCAGGATTTATTGATGCTATAGAAATTTCTTGTTCATACGGTTCGTTTTTGTGATATTTTGTTAAACCAATCGGCCTTTTCTTGTGCGGTCAGTTTTTTTTCAAGGAAATCTTAACAGTAAATGCTCCAGATTCAAATGTCTATGATGACCTCTTCTGAATAATTTTATCCGTGTATGTGTAAATCATGTAAGCAAGTATTTTTGATACCATATAAGTATTTTTTTGGTAAATATCAATAATTAATTTTTGGGTCATATATGAGAAATCTTTAATAACATAGATAAATTTCTGGATCGTACAAAAAAAGTCTGTTGTGGCATGATAATTCAAAAGAGTGGAAAAAGTATATGGTGATCTTTTGTATAGAAAATCCAACATTCTCTCCAATTTAAATTAATTGACTTAACTTTGTTTAGATACGAATGTATCTAGCACTAAAAATATATTTAGGTACATAAGTTTCTAAAAATCTAAATTAATCAATTTGGATAGAGGAGTACTACTATTTTTCAGATTTTACTGTAATTAATTTATTAAATTACTCGTTGGTTCCTGCCATACACACGACACTATTTGGACAATTGTGTGCCCGACAAAGTAATCCTGTTGTTTGCAATACTTTTGTCACACTTATTGCAAGCGTCCTTGCCTCCTTGGCACAGCCTACCCTGGGACAGGTTTCCTGGCTTTCCTTGCCTTCTTGTCCTATGGCTCTGGATGTACCACTTCCGGCTGATTGCTCGTGCAGTACACCACTACTACAGGCTGATATATGTTATGGCCTGTGGCCTGTGGCCAAGTGCTAGCTCCGTGGCATGCCGGCTCACCGCTCACTCTTGTAAACCGCGCCTGATTTCTCCATTTATTCCTGTGCTGATCAGCCAGTCTCTACTCACTCCTCTTGTGAGCCGGCGGCCATGACGGAGAAGACGGTGGTCCTCTACCCCACACTCGGCGTGGGACATTTGAACCCCATGGTGCAGCTGGCCAAGGCCTTTCTCCGGCGCGGCGTGGCCGTCACCATCGCCGTCGTCGATCCGCCGGGGAAGGACCCCGTGCTGGAAGCCGCAGTCGCCCGCCTCGCCTCCGCCTGCCCCTCCATGACAGTCTGCCTCCTCCCCATCCCACCCGCCAGCGCCGACAAGCCCTACTCCCACCCCGCCATGCGCATGCTGGACGAGCTCCGCCTCGCCAGCCCGGTGCTCCGGGTGTTCCTCGGCTCGCTCCCCGCCGTCGACGCCCTCGTGGTCGACATGTTCTGCATCGATGCTCTCGACGTCGCCGCCGAGCTCGCTGTCCCCGCCTACATCTTCTACCCCTCAGCAGCGGGCGACCTCGCGATCTACCTCCAGGTTCCTGACCTCTGCCGCGCGGCGCCTTCCTCGTTCAAGGACATGGGAGAGACGGCGCTCCGCTTCTCCGGCGTGCCGCCGGTCCGCGCTCTGGACATGCCGGACACCATGTTGGACCGGGAGAGCGAGCTGTGCAGGAGACGGGTGCGGCAGCTCGCGCGGATGCCGGAAGCGAGAGGCATTCTGGTGAACAGCTTCGAGGAGCTGGAGCCGAGGGCCCTGAAAGCAATCCGGGATGGACTCTGCGTGCCCTCCGGCCCAGGATCCACGCCACAGATATACTGCGTCGGCCCACTGGTCGACGGCGGCCTGGGCGCGAACGGGGAGAGTGGCGAGAGGCACGCTTGCCTCGAGTGGCTGGACAGTCAACCGATTAAGAGCGTGGTGTTCCTCTGCTTCGGGAGCAGGGGGGTTTTCTCGGCGGCGCAGCTGAGAGAGACGGCGCGCGGGCTAGAGGAATCCGGGCAGAGGTTCCTGTGGACAGTGCGTAGCCCGCGCGAGGAGGAGCGGAGCAAGTTCGCCGAGCCGGACCTGGATGCGTTCCTTCCCGACGGGTTCTTGCAGAGAACCGTGGGCAGGGGCTTGGTTGTGAAGAACTGGGCGCCACAGGCGGAGGTGGTGCAGCACGAGGCCGTGGGAGCGTTCGTGACGCACTGCGGGTGGAACTCGGCGCTGGAGGCCATCATGGCGGGCGTGCCGATGATCTGCTGGCCGCTGTACGCGGAGCAGAGGCTGAACAAGGTGCACCTGGTGGAGGAGATGAGGATCGGGGTGGTGGTGGAGGGCTACGAGGAGGAGCTGGTGAAGGCCGAGGAGGTGGAAGCCAAGGTGAGGCTGGTGATGCAGTCGGAGGAAGGGAAAAAGCTTAGAGACAGGGTGACCATGGCCAAGGAGATGGCGGCGGACGCCGTCAAGGATGGCGGGTCGTCTGACGTGGCATTTTACGCGTTCCTGAAGCATTTGGAGATGAGGAAGCTCGAGCAAGGACAAATCAGGAGATCAGACAATCCGTAGGAGATAAAACTCCGGGCGGTGGAGGTCCTTTCCTTTCAAATGGAAGGTCATGGAGACCGTCACTCCGAAAGATGGCAGTTGCGGTGGCTTATCAGGAATTCTAACGTAACGTGTGATGCTCGCGCTTACCCGTTTCGCAACATTTGGACGGTGCGTGAATCTTTTGCATTGTGCAGCTTGAACCCCGTGCAATGGAGTACCTTCGTTTTAAAATATAAGATGTTTTAATTTTGTGAAGCAATTGTATCTTGATTTTCTTTTAATATATAGGTTCACTTAAGTTTAAAGTAAATCTATACATTAAAAATAGTCTAGATATTTTTTTATAAATTTAAAACATCTTATAAATTAGTATTTAGCTCTTCTTCAAGATTTGTCATGCAGACTAGGCAACGATGGAGCGCCTGCATAAACAAGTTTGCAGATGTGTCTGAGGAAAATGTCTTTGGCATATGGGTATCGGTGCTTCCTTTATTTTCAGATTTTTGAAAATTTTAAAACCTCACACTTCTATATTTCCAAAAATTATTGCGTTGAATATATAGATAAATATTTTTGTCCTTTTATACCTCCCAAAATACAATGTATTTTTAACGGGATTTTTTTATACACTCCTGCGTATATCCATCTATATATTTAACATCATAATTTTGGAGACATGAAAGTGTAAGGTTTTGAAATTTTTAAAAATCTGAAAGTGAAGGGAGGACCGGTGTCATGTGCACCAAATCCCTTCTCATCTCTAACGGATCTAAAAAAGGTTATAGGAGTAAAAATATAAGAGAGTCGCACCTAAACGAGGCTACATGAGTAAAAATTATAAGAGCTGGTCCCTAAAAACCTTCGCAGAGGAGTAAATATAAGCTACCCATAGAATAATTTTGCCTCCCTCTCATCTCCCCCATGACGGGTTTCGCCACCGTCGTTCCTGCCCGTCCACCTTCCCGCCGCGCCGTTGTCCCCGACTCCGGCCAAAATCAACACGCATCTCGCTTCCGCACCCTCGTTGGCCATCCACGACAGCTCTGATGGCTCGCCGCCACCGCAATTGAGCATCTCGGCCGCTCCCACGAAAAGGAAGAGGTTGGTGAAAAACAACGTCGTCTGGGCCATCGGCATGATAGTGAAGACCTCCAACAAGGCCCGCGGCAAAATCGTAGCGGCTTCGCAGATGGCTCCTCGTCCTCTGCTTGCTCCGGTGACCGGTAGGAAGCAAAGCAAGCCGACACCGGCAAAACAAGCGCTCGCTAAGGCGGTGGCTACCAAGAAGAGGAAGAAGGCCGCGCAACAATTCCGAAGGCAACACTAACTCGCAAGTCCTCTCCCGCGAGGCCGCCCCCCTTGTGTGGTCGCCACTTCCGCCAAGAACCTCCATGGCCACCAAGTGCTCGATGAATCTCCGACAAAGGTGATTTTTTTGCTCTTGGCATCTCATTCGGTGATGGTTGGCTGTCAGTGATGTTGTGTGGATTGTTTGTAGTGTGTTGGAGTCTGAGGTGGCCGAATTCATGTCACAATTCGGTCAAGGGTTAGCATCTCCGTTGAGGCAGGTGATGAGGAAGATGTGGACCTACACAAGGGGACCGTGGGGGGAAATATTGCAAAAGAGAGGAAGAAGATAGGAGGCCAAGGATCTTATAAAGTTGACCTTTGTGCTATGCTTGAGACCAAGAAAGCCTTCGCGGTCGAGAGGAAAGAAGAGAAGGCGGCAAGGTGGGCCAATCTCAAGGCCATGGAGGAGAAGTGGATGAAGAATATGGCCACCGAAAATAGGAAGGCCATGGCCGAGGAGTGTAGGCTTGCACTCGAGGAGAAGAGGATAACAAAGTTGCATGAGGCTGATGAACGTGTTATCGTTTTCATGGACCCAGCCACCATGGATGCCACAGCTAGGAAGTATTGGGAGCTCATTCGACAAAATATACTTAAAGGTTAGGGAGGTGGTGATGGTGGTGTTGGAGTTGGACGAGGAGGTGGAGGTGGTCATGATAGAGATGGTGATGGTGGTGAGCATGGAGGTGATGGTGTTGGTGTTTGCCAAGGAGGTGGAGGTGGAGATGAGTTCTTCAATGATGACGATGCTTGAGTTATGTTTGGATTAAACAAGGTCGATATGTTTCTTTTTGGGTGATCTTGATCGATATAGTGGTGGTTCGATGAACTATATGTATGTCTATTGTTTAAAGTGTTGTGTTTCTTGTATTTGAATTGTTAGTGACGAGGTTCGATCTCGTCAATGCCCATTGTTATGGACTTGGGTTTTGGAGAAGATGGGGATGTTGGAAGTCGCGGAATGGTTAACAAGACAAGCAACACAGGGACACGAGATTTACCCAGGTTTAGGCCCCCGGAGGGAAAACCCTACTCCTACTTGTATGCTCTTGATTACGGCGGAACCGAAGATTACAGGGGTGCGCAGATGCAATCTGGCGTGAGGTGTGTGTATGTGGGTGATTGTCCTTCTCGTCGTGTCCTCCTGGCCTTTATATAGACAGGCCAGGTCTCGGGGTAGGTCGAGTCAGTTACAGATTAGGGTTGATACCCTTTGAAATTCTATCTAATCTAGACTTGTCCTCCAAGGAGTCGAAACCTCCACGGGCTTGGGCCACCCGAAATCTTCATGGGCTACGTGTCCTTGCGTGGGCCTTCCTTGGGCTGGACCAGGTATACCACCGTTGTGCACCCGTAGGGTATATCCATGTCAGTAGCCCACCTGTAGTTGAGCCTATTTAAGGAGAAATGTTTAGTCCATAGGGATTGTTGATGCATGTACCTGGCTCACCCGATAGATCAGGGCCAGTTAACTGTCATAGGACAAAACAACACGATATTCATCAAACTCGAGTCCCCGGACTCGAATTCAGAACAATTGCTGGTGTGATTCGACTCAGGACGTTGTGGTCTTACAGGAATCGAATCCCAGTGATTTTCAAGTGATGTACCCAACGCGTCCGGTTGTCACGGAAGTTTACTGGCAGAACGCAGTTAGGTGCGTTACCAGGCCATCAGATGATATATGTAGGGCTTATCTTTGCATCATAGACACATGATCCGAAGTTTTATCAACGCGGAGGTGTTTCGGGTGGCCAAGGATACTGTGTCTCACTTAGCGTTGGTTTGGGCAGAGTTGCCAAAAATATTTTGTCGTATTTGATCCGAAGGATCACAGTTGAATAATTCATAGGGTGCGCAACCAGAGCTCCCTATGGGAGTAGACCTCGAGTGTCTGTTCGAGTCGTAGACTCGGGCAGAGACTTTAGTCCATTCGTTTTCAGTGTAAGTCCAAAGGACACAATTTTTTTGGATGCACAACCAGTGCTCCCTATGGGAGTAGCCCCCGTCTGTAGTGGAGTCGCAGACTCGACGTAGGACTCAAAGATAATTTCGAGGTGACGTTATCTTTGCAGTTTCTTAGGTGCACGGCCAGCGCTCCTGATAGGAGTATCCCCCGAGTATCTTCTCGAATCATAGATTCGAGTAGGTACTTGTATGATCAGTCGAAATCTGCCATTGTTGGCTTTGCTTTGATGACGTCAGTGTTGATGATTGGTGATCTCAACCGTCTGCGGCAGTGGAGATGATGCAACGAGACGATCGTGGGTCCCACTGTCTGACTTGATGTTGACTAGTCATGGTAGGCGTGGCAAAAATTATGGCGTCTCCTCGGTTTCCATGCGTAGTGGACGGCGTGTTGGTGACGGTTTGTTTTGGTATTGACACGTGTATGGTTAGATCTGAGTTGCACGCCAGGGCTTCTCAATCGACGGTTCCAGTGCATCGTCCTCGTCCTTATATATCATGGGGAAAAATGGTGTTTTTACCCTTCGCCATTTTCTCTTGCTCATCTTCATTGGCACCATTTCCTTAAGCTTTCTGCTTGTCTTCGCGCACTAGACATTCTACACACCTTTCCTTCCACATTCCTCCACTCGCATCGCCGCACCCGCCGCTCCAAGATGGGCAAGCCGAAGAAGACGGTGACTGCTAGAGCGGGATCGAGCGCCGTCGGCTCCGGCAAGAAGGTCCCCGCTACGGCCCGCACCACCGACGGCGGGTGGAAGCGCACAGAGATGCGCGAGGCAGATTTGTGCAAGCTGCGTGATTCCGGACTTGTCTCCAAGGAGAAGGACGACGTCGTCCTCCCTGGCCAAGAGGTAATTCCTCGCCCACCCGAAGGGTTTCGGGTGATGTTTTATGCTTTCATTGTCCGGGGTATTTCTCTTCCCGTCCATGAATTCCTTTGTGGACTCCTTTTTTTCTACGGGATTCAGTTGCATCATATGTCTCCCAACTCTCTTCTTCATATTGCTTGTTTTATCACTTTGTGCGAGTGCTGGCTCGGTATTGAGCCGCACTTTGGCCTCTTCCGGAAACTCTATTCCATGAAGATGCAGTCCGGCGTCGGCGGATGCATCATCTCCATTCGCTCCTCTGTCCAATTCTTCTCCATCTCTATTTGCGAGTCCGTCCAACACTGGCGCCGGAAGTGGTTCTATATCCGCGACGACAATTTGGACGGGCAGCATTTTGGTCTCCCACCTTTCGAATCTGCCCAGAAGATCACCCGAAAGATGTCGTGGAAGAACAAGGTCTTAGAGGGTGAAACGGCGGAGGTGGATAAGCTCTACAAGCGGGTGGAGGCACTCCAGCTGGTGGCCGGCAAGGAGGTCAATGGTGTCGACATCATCCGCACCTTACTCAAGCGTCGGATGCATCCGCTCCAAGCGAGGGCACACCCTATGTTCCTATATGCTGGCCGCAACGATCCGACAAGGGTTTCACGTCAGGAGTTGTCATCGGGTGACCTTGTGATGGCACTGCGTCAACTTGCAGTGCTTTTTTGGGAAACCCCAAGAGCAAGGTGTGATGCAGCACATCAACAAGTTTTCCCTCAGTAAGAAATCGAGATTATCAAACCAGTGGGAGGAAGGAAACGTCACACAGGTGTTGCAAGCAACGCAGAAACCTGCACAACACAAACTCAAGACTTTGCCCCAACGAATCAGTGAGGTTGTCAAGCTCACCGGTTTGCTATAACAAAGGATTAAACGTATGGTGTGTAAGGTAATGGTTTGCAGCAACTAAACAAGTAATAGTGAAAGATGTATCAATGGTAAATATTGGACCGGGGTCCATAGTTCACTAGAGGTTCTCTCCTTAGATAAACAACATGACATGAAGGGTAACAAATTACAGCAGGGCAATTGACAGGAACTGAGCAAGGCATAACAATGCAATACCAGACAAAAATATCATATGAGATTCGATTGGGCAATACAACAATATACATAGACCGCCATCCAACTCATCTATGACTAGAAGTCCACCTTCAGGTTATCATTCGAACCCCCTCCATTATTAAGTTGCAAGCAACAGACAACTGCTTTAAGAAAAGTGTGTAAGGTAAACAATCCACTTGTTCTATGAAGAAGAGACCGTTGTTTTCTCCCTAGTAGCAACATCACATCTACAACCGAAGAGATTTCTGTCATTTCCCTTGGAAACTAGAGGCATGAACCCACTATCGAGCATAAATACCCCCTCCTGGAGTCACTAGCAACTACTTGGACAAGATAGATACTAACAACGGAGAGCATGCAAGATCACAAACAACACATACATGATAGTATCAAATATACAAAACCATTAATTAATCTGACATAGTAATCTCAATATCCATCGGATCCCCGCAAACACAACATGCATGATTACAAATAGATTAGATCTTGATCATGAACGGAGCTCATAAGATCTATGCATGAAAGCACAAGGAGGAGATACAACCATCTAGCTACTACATGGACCCGTAGTCCAAGGTGGAACTACTCACGCTTCATACCGGAGAAGAAGGCCCCCGGGATGATCTCCCCTCTAGCAGGGTGCCGGGAAGAACTTCAGATCCCCCCGATCTAGAGACGATGGTGGCGGCGGCTACAGAAGGTTTCGTGGAGTTTTTATCGGGTGCCTAGGGTTTCTACATCGAGGGCTTCTTATAGGCGAAGAGGCGAGGATGGGAGGCGGACGGAGGGCCCTAACCCTGCCCAGGCGCGGGGTAGGCCCACCCGCGCCTATGGGGTGTGGCGGCCCTGGCTCGCCCCTCCGTCTCTCCTCTGAACTTCGTGACGCCCACGGTAAAATATTGACTTTGGCTTTTGTCCCGTCCAATTCCGAGAATATTGATTTTCTCCCTTTCTGGAACCAAAAACAGAAGAAAACATGCAACTGGCACCGTGGCAACTTGTTAATAGGTAATTCCAGAAAAGATATAAAAACACCTCAAAGTGTAGACAAAGCAAAGAAAAGTAGATAGTAAACAAGCATGGAGCATAAAAAATTATAGATACATTTCCGACGTATCAAGCATCCCCAAGCTTAACTCCTGCTCGTCCTCGAGTAGATAAGTGATAAAAGAATAATTTTTGAGGTGACATGCACCGTCAAAACCAAGATCAAACCATTTGCAAGCATTGAAAGCTGGGATCAAAGAACTCTAAACATGTGCATGAAATATGGATTTCTAACAATAAGACAAAGTAACTATGCATGCAACATGAAAGGCTACAAACAAAGATCATGAATAACATGCATTGAAAAACGTTTGTTTGTTTGTTTCACATACAGAAAACATGGCATAGTGGCATTCAGCGTGTCCCTCATAGAGTAGCAAATAGATGCATAAGACACCTTCAAAGTTCATAAGAGTGACTAGATACAAGTAGCACAAGAACAAGTAATATCACAATATGCATCAACCAATAAGTTTTGGGACACTACACACAGAATGGCAACTATGCTCTCGTAATGGTGCCTAAAGGCAGAAGGTGGATACTCAAAATAATGGTGGAAGAAAGGCCTTTCATAAAGGAAGCAGGGATTTCAAGTTTCAAAAAGAGCTTCCAAAAATTATGGTACTCTTTAGCTTTCGGCCCTCATTGCCCCTATCATAAGCATATTGAAGTGATTAAGGTTAAATTGAACAAACTATGGAGTATATGCTTGACAAAGTATAAGTTGGCAATCTCAAGTCCCTTGAATACGAGGGCCACACCTCATGCTACTCAACTTCAGTCACCTGTAAGTTCTTGTCATAGTAAGTACATGCATATCATAGAGAACCGCCAACGGGGTACCCCTTGCACATGGTACATGAGATATCCCATAACCAAAATGACAAGACAAGCAGACAATGAGCATCTCAGCGATCTTTTTATTTACTATGTGCATAGCTTTTTATTAAGGATGCTTCATAGATAACTCAGTATGGTGATGCTGCAAGTTTCCACCATGATTAGGCATGGCTTAGGCTAGTGGCCCAGGCGTTTCTCTAACATAAAATACATAACTCCATGGAATTACAAGCTCCCTCTTTATTTCACACCGGTAACATCCATAGACAAAAGAGCATGATATCAACTGTGTACAAAGTACAAGTGCAATGTTGAAAACTTTCCCCGTGACAGAACGGTTCTGCTAATTCCAACGTATAAGTGCAAGCATATACAACATAGACAACACAATAGTTCAAGTTGATTAGGGGCAAAGAATATAAAGTGTGCCATCAAGTTTGTGAGGGCTTTAATCACTAAGTTTTCACATAACAAAGAGACTTTTTAACTGGAAGATAGCTAAAAACAAGAATATACTTGGAATGGTGTAACTCACCATGCATATGAGTTTATAGTGGACACTTTGGAATAACTTGGTTTCTTGGGAGTTGGAAGCATGAGTAGAGCTTACTCATACAAGTGGAGGCTAGCTGCGGCGACCCAGCATACCACTGCATGATGTAGTATACTATAGTCGTTGACATAACACCAATGAAACACCGTTCACTAGTATTACATCTCTCAGAATGGCACAACAGAAACACAGCGGGTCCTATACATGGCTAAAGGTTACAACTCACTCTTTACACAAGATCCAGAGAACACTCTAGGTTAAAGAGAGAGAAAGAACTTCTTACGGAGAAGAATCAAAGATAAATAACGCAAGAACGATTATACTATTAAGTCTAGTATTCTGGATAAGAGGTTGGCGTTGCTGCTATTGCAACGCACTATAGAAATAGGTTCTTCGGCTAGAGATTATATTCCTATCTAATCAGTAACTTCGTCTTCACTTGAGTTGAGGTATATGTTGACTTCCTTGTCTTCATTGAAGAGCTTTAGCTAGGCATGCTAAGTCCTGGAGCATAGCTTGATGTGGTTGTTGTCTATTCCAACTTTAGAATCTAGCAAGGGTTAAGAAGATACTTTGAGTACGAGCCTACTCAGCAAATTCACTAGAAAAGGAGTGTTTGATGCACTATAACTACATCCACAGACCGTAGGTCATAGGCAATGCAAGTTTTCACAAACATTTCTTCAAAGGTTACTTTTATTCTGAAAAGCTATGTCCGTCAGCCTTCACGGTTTTACCAGAACTTTCATGGAGTTCCTTTCCCACCGCGTTCGCAGCTCCTTCCCGGAACAGGGAGTAACAAGTTACAGTTCTTACACTCTGCAGAGGTGCGTTACTTTACCCATGAGAGATCAACTCTTTGTTGCATAACCAGGCAGCTTATTCCCATCCATAATTCCATGATGTGGGGCCCAGAAGATGATCCAAGCCAATCACTGTCCCCTTCGCGACCTCGCATGCCTCCTTGGTGTACACCATGCCCACATAAAGAATTACGGCAATGGTTTGTACAAATTGTTAGATGTCAGAACTATCGTGGGACGTTGAGGGTTCCCACCTATATGCTGCATATCCTCTATGAATTACCAATTAATATGCATGCTACGAGGATAACAGCCACGACCTGCACATCTGGCTTCATGCGAGAGGAAGAAGATACAGCTGACTTCTCCGTCCCATTCCAAATCTCATGGTCAACGCGTAATATACGGCGCAAGAATCACTGATGATATTGGTTGTTAAGTCCTAGGTGATATAGTTCTAAACAGTGGTATTCCAACTGTCAGAGTTAATAGATTAGCTGATCACCCTGGATCAGTAACCAATAGTTCACATTATGATCAAAAATAGTGTTTTAAGACCTTTTTCAAATGCAAGTGATAACAACACTGGATTTGTAAAATACTTTACAGAAAATAAACAAAGGACATGAGCAAGTGTGAACTTGCCTTTTGTGATTGCAAGATTATGCACTCACGGTCTTCGAGTCAGTATAAGATCCAAAATCTGAAATCAGCATCATTGGTCCGGTAAGGACTAATGTTTAAAGAAGCAATATGCTTTTATGCATAAGTAATGTGATGCACGTTCTAAACGCAAATCTCAGGGATAACGTTGTCCTAGGGTTTGGATTCCGGACATGGTTACTTTGGAATGTGGGGTCCTTTTAGATAAGTTTCACATTTGTGCTTCTATTAGAGCTTATAAGTGGTTGTGAGCAACACATATGTAGCAATAAAATATATACTTATGAAATACTAGTCAAAATTGTTTATATAAGAGTTCTTGTTTGAAGTGGCAAAAAGAATAACCTTCGAAGAAAAGTTTTCTCTTCTAAGGTTTAAACAAGCTTTGGGGTTAGTTGAGTTGGGTAGTTGTTATTTATGTTTGCTCGAATAGTTTGGGTTTGAGATGTTTTTATAACTTAACTACTTTAGATCAAAGTTAACTATAAAATATATAGTAGCAAAATAGCCAGCTACACACAGGCATAGATGCGCATAGCCTATTCACCGCCGATTCTCTCCCCTTTTGATATAGAGAGCAAATATTTCCATGCCTAAAAAGGTGGATCCCCATATGAGGCTATTAACGCCGTTAGTTGATGGAGAAGTGAAACCCTAGTTGACTAGCTGTCCATTTTCAATGCAAACCCTAATATCCTATGTACCATGGCATGCACAAAACCCTAGTCAAACTAAGCTTCTTGGATTACATTCCTTTAACTGCGTGCAAATCCTAATGTACTACATGCACAAAACCCTAACCGAACTAAGCCTTATTCCTTCTGTAACGCAAAACCCAATGTACCGTAGATAAAGACATGCGAAAACCCTAATCAAACTAAGCTTCTCAGATTATGCTATGTGATTTCGTCGCTTTAGGTATAGTAGCAAAAACCCTAAACGAGGGCACTAGCTATTGCATGTAGACCATAACTTCTTTTCATATTATCTCTTGTTTTACGAGATGCTTGCCATAGCCTCATTTATTTATTCTCTCATCAAATTTCTTGCTCATTGGATAAACAAGGTGGAATCGGCGATTGTTTTCTTTGTTCTACTTCATTCGTCGTTGTGCACGCTGCTGCCGTTGGCAATTTTTTTTGGTACATACCATTGTTTTCCCTAATCACAAGCATTTTTTATGCCTTTCTTACGCATTCCACACCAACTTATGTATTTTTGTTTGACGTGGTTTCATTGCATGTATAGCGAGTATGAGCAGCGGCAACGGCTCATGTGTCGGTCGCAAAGGCTGCTCGGTGAAAGACATTCGTGCCGGCGTATCATCTCCGCGTCTAGCTGCGAATTCATCAGCATATGCCAGTTCACACTTACTTTTTGAGCTGAACGATGTTGTAAGCAAGTTCACCGAGAAGCGGAGACAACTTGCATTTCGTATCTTTAGCCTAAGTTCAGTTTCTTTTTAGCCAAAAACTTGCATGTTAGCTGGCCCGCAAGTGCCACAATGAGATATTTGGTGGTTCAATCTTAATGATTAGTGTGTTTTCGCGACATGGGGAATGATATATATACAAACTACTTGGTTTATAATCATGTTTTAGATTTGTTTCAATATCCTTAACTGGAGATTTATCTCACACATGCTCGAACAAACTACAGACTGTTGACGCAACACAATCTTTGTCCACGTCCTAAATAAGTAAACCCTTTCACCTTGGCACGTACAAAACTTGTTCTACTATTCCTTCTTGACTAACTCTGCAAAACTTTGCAAGGAGCCAACAATACAAGTTGGCGCTACACACAATTGGCCCTCCTGAATAACCTATACGTACAGTACACCCTGCCCTTAGACTATCCATAGCCAGCCTTTTTCATAGGTTTTCCTGTCAACAACTATACAATTCTCAACAAAACCTACAATTTTACGTGCTGATTTTGTTTCAACTTAGAGCAGGTGTGCGCGAAACACTGATCTAAGCTTTTGGTACGGTATGAAACAACGAATAAAATTTCTATATCGACAAATAATCAAATAGTATTATATTAAACTTTTTCTAACAAATGGGGGAAGTGCATATTAGTTTTTTTAAAATAAAAATTAAGAAACATTTCTCCCAAAAATTCTAAAATATAGTGACTAGTGCCAACTAAAAACTAGTGATATCAAATTGTATCTTCATTTCTACTATATGCGCGAAAACACAAAAACACACACCAGGACTGCACGAGAATTAATTCTCTCCTGCCAAAAAATAAGACACTACACTATCCAGCTGGAAAGTTAGGGTTCGCATACTAGCACAAACACTTAGTATGAAGCATTTGCATGCAAAACTCTTATAATCCTTGTTCTGACCTTCCCATTTTAGATGCTAAAATTTTCTTTGCCAAACAGCGTGCTAAAAAGTTAGGGTTTTTCCAAAACCCTAGCCATTGCATGCATGCACAAAAACGGAATGATACACCCACCGTTACACACCGTTATCCCTTTCCAAGAGCTAGCCACTAGCATCTAAAGAAGCATTGCATGTGATCCTATATCCAACAGACCTAAGCCTATGCACAGCTATGCCTGTGTGTAGCAAATCCGCGTCGATATATAGTAATGTTTATAGTATTATATTTAAATTCTTGGAGACTAAAGTTAACTTTAAAATATAGATAGTTCTGAAAGTATGATACTTATAACATTTGTATCTTGTGTATCTGGAATGTTTCCTTTAGGTTACTTAATATTGGTGATCCTTTTACTTAGTGTAGTGGTTTGTTGATTTTTATAATGGAGTAGTATCATTTACCTTTTATCAATGAGTGGTTATCGTTTATAAACCAAAACATAATATTACTTAACTACTTATGGATTTATTATAGTGTGGTGGTAGTTTTTTGTAATCTGGTGGTTAAAGTAGATAGGAATGATCTGACTTATTTACAAGTTATGCTTTAAGGTTTTTATCATGAATTGGAATCCTTTGAGAATATAATCTTTCCTCAAGGTTGAGGATAATTTGAATAAAAAGGGTATTTATAATGTTTTAAACCATTATGGCCTTATATTATTAATATTTAAGACTAATACTATTTATTAGACTTATTTGACTCATTTTAGGAATATTAATAAATTTTATTTATCCTTATATGAATTATTAATGAAGTAAATAAGTTTAAATTTGAGTTATTAAAATATTTGAATTTTTATTTAAGTCAAAAGTAGAATATTAGATTTTTAACATGTAGATATTATTTTTGTGATTATTTTGGTATATTACATTTATTTTTGTGATTTATAAATAATAAGATATGATTTTTTTACAATTCTTATTACTTTGTAATTACTTAATAAATAATAAATATTTACTTAAGTGTAATAATAATACATGATTATAGTTTTAAATTATAATTCTTATTTTTCTAAGATTTTTGGTATTCTATTTATATTTTTAACATTTACTATTATTAAAATATGAATTATCAAAGTTTTATTACTTATAAAACCTTTATTAAATAATATTTATTTAAAGAATCATCATAATAATATTTGATAATAAGTTTAAGTTGTAGATTTTATTTTTCTACAAATTTTCATATATGATACATGTTTTTCTGAATTGTAAATCAAAAGTTATTAATTAAACAAGATTTAATCCTTTATTTGATTTCTGGAATATTATTAATTGGGTTTATAACATTTTATTTATTTCTTAAAGAGGAAATACTTTTTACACCGCACCTCAATCTAGCCTTTGTCAATGACTAGTGGGCCATTGTCCACCTCAGCTTTCAGGTTAAAGAAATTGCATTTGTTACCGATTGGTTAGCTACCCCCAGTCAATGACATATGGGCCCTAGGCCATGTCACTTGCCACACGAGACAAAGACCAGGTCAAACTGGAAACTGGGTCCAGGGTGACTCCAGCACGACGTCACGCTGACATCAGTGCGACCTCCACCACCAGATCAAGGTCTCCGGCGATGATCTACGGCGTTTTAGCACGCGTGGTCAGGTGCGTTGAAGAGAGGGTGCAACGGCGAGTCGAACTATGGTTGCGCCATCCGGAATGGTCACCGGAGCACTAGCTCCGACGATCTCCGACGCTGACCCGCTCGGGTTCATGCGTACTGGGCGCTACAAACGACTAGGATCAAATCGGAGAGAACTGGCAGAAGCAGAAACTCACCAGGAAGCTTGTAGTGGCAACGACAAGGAGAGGCGAGCTCGGACAGCATCGCCATGGTCGACGGCGAACGGCGGACAGACGAGCTCGATGCACATGATTTCAGGCTTCCCGGCTCGATTACTCCTCCTAGCAGACGAAGTCCACCACGGCGGTGCTAGTGGAACCTTCAGTTGGCCTTGGGGCGGTCTTGAACAACGACAACGAGAAACTCCGGCGAGTTAGGGTTTCGACATGATTGGGGAAATTTTGGAGAGAGCACGAGAGAGAGTGATTCGGGTACGAGTGGATAGAGAAGCTCGCGGGCGTTCTTATCCCTCTCCTCACTGGCGGTGGCACGCATCATAACGCGTTGGAGATCGACGACCGCCGCGACGCCACGCAGCTGCTTCCGCCGGCGAGGAAGACGACGAGAAATAGAAGGCCGAAGCGATACGGGCTGCTGGTGGGCTGGTCGCGGGCCAAAGTGAGCTGCACCTGGGTGTCAGGAACGAGATGTTGGGCCACGACCAGGTAAGGTTTTTATTTGTTTTACCTTTTTCTATTTTCTGTTTTTCTTTTCAGATTTGAATTTGACTTAGATTTTCAACTTTTCTTTGTAGGATTTCTTTGCTGGATAATTTCAATAATACTAAAATATATTTAGTATCATTTGTGAACTTTTATTACATAATCTTTTTATATTTCTTTTATTCTCTCAGTAAGAACCCCTTTTAATAATTTGTAGAATCTTTTCTTATTTAGTTATGGATTTCTTGAATGATGTATTCTTATTGTTTATAAGACTTAACTCTAGTTGGCTCAGAGTTTGAATATAAATTTTTACATGTATAATGATCCTATATCATTATTTGATGCATGAAATATAAAAGACATTGATATGGTTATTACTACTCCCATTAATTTGGAAAATGGCAATGTATATATTCTATTGTGATAAACAAAAAAATTTAAGGTTTTGAATTATGAATATTTACCCTAGGGTTTAGGTTTTTTTATATAGTTAGATTCCTTTATGGATATGATTCAATATTTAATGACTAAGCATATTGTCTTATGTTTATGATATTTAATGACATCACCTTTTATGATAGAAAATTGTAATTAGAATGTTTTATAGAAAGGAATTGGTAAAGATATGCTTATAGGATTTTCTATAGGAAAATATTCCTATGGAGTGATATGGACATAAGATGATAGATCAATAACATGAAATGGATATTCTACTTGGTTTGGGATTTAGAATTGATTGTTTACCAAGAATAAATAGAAGAGTAATTTATAACATCTAATTATATTTCACAATCCTAGATTTCTAATTAAGGAATTCCTTTCCTAGATATAATACTTCTTCCTATCCATCATCATGGTTAGTATGATGAGCTTACTCATTAAAATCTTCTTATTCATGTATCATTCTTCTAAACTCATGGATGAATCCAATGAGTTTGATACTAAAGCATTTCATAGTTTTGTTATATCCTTGCTTGATTATACCCACTATACTACTATTGAAAATCTTCAATCCAACAAATAGTTCCTTCAAACTCCACTCATAATCTTCCTTAATCATTCATTAATAATGTATCTCTATTTGTTGTATGCATCCAACTACCTTTCTCTAAATTTGACTATCCTTTAAGATGAATAACACTACTTCTATAACTCTATGCTATACTAGCTTTAATTGAATAATATCATCTTAGATTCACTTTACTCCAATAACTCACACTCCAACCCTAAATCATATTTATTTGGTTTGTAATGACTACACTAGGATAACTTATCTCTACTAAGGTGTCAATCATGTTTTATCCACCAATACCACTTATACATGACATAAGTACTCAATCTTGGTGAATAAGGCTTGATCCTTATAATCTTGTGATCCTTTATGGTTTAGGTTTCCAGTTGGCTAATCAAGGCTTCCATCCATACAACATTGAAGTTGTATGATAATTATCTTCTGTTTAGTTCTATTGGATTAAGATATATCATTAATTGACTATACCTACTTTATCCAATAGGACTACTCCTGGTAACTATCTTTAGTATTCATCTTTGTAATCTTCTTTACTACCATAGGATTAGATAATTTAAATAGTTCTTATATTTATCTAGGAGGAATTTAACTTTATCAGTTATCCTGTTGATTGGATTCTTTTTAGTCTTTCCCATCCTATAGATGATTTCTAAAGCTAACATCACTATTTACCTCTTCTTAATTTTTTCTATATAGGCACTTTAAGTGTAAACTATGATATGGTCAAGAGTTGATAGATTGAGATCTGGTGAATCAATATTTGATTCCTCAACATTAATGAACAATAGATATTGAAATATAACTCAATAGGGATGATAAGGATTGATATGGAAAGAAAGGTATAGGTGCATGATCTAAACTTAGTTTCTTTCCTACTTAATCTTACTTAAGAAGTAGGGTTAGATATCACCATGATACTCAGGGTATATGCAGATGAGATTAAGATATAGTTGTTAAATTCATATTTGGTGTTATATCCTCTAACTTGGTACTCATGAGTGATTATAATGAATACTAGAATATGATCACCTAATGATCAAGTATAATTCACATTGTATTAAGATTTAACTTATAGTACATTTGATCTACCCTTAGATCAAATCTCCCTTACCCAAAATAAGGATTTAGCAAAAGGTCTTATTGAAACTTATCGCAGTCAACTTGATGATCTACTTCAATTCCATCAAGCTAAGAGAAGTTTCATTCAATTTGACAAGTTCTGTTTTAAAAGCGCGAAAATTATTCGGATTTTCTATGCATGAATGCAATGCACACATCTGGGTTCAGGTTATTTTTAAGCTCTAATGCTGGGATGTTACACTAGCAAAAGACTGGGAGTAGCCAACTAAGAGAGCAATAATGGCCATAATCATGTAGATAAACAAAACATTACTAATCAAAGCATAGAGTGGTACTACAAGTCAAGGACTAAATGATCATAGAGGCTATGGTGACTTGTTCATTGTCATAACATGGTGTGAGCATGAGCCAAGTCAACCCAAACAAAGAATCAAAGGATAATACCACAATACTATGCTTTTGCATGCTAAAACAACGCATAATTCTTTCAAGGCACACTAAGCAATCCCAATTGTTTGGAACAAGACATGCTACAACAATAATCACTAAGCATAAGGTCAAAACAACACCTAGCATGTCATGCTAAAGTCTAAGTCACAGTCAATGCAATCTCCTCCTGCACTTTCAAGCAAGAACTTTCTACTCCTTTCCAACACCAAGCAACTTACTTGAAACAACACAACGAGAATGGAGATCCAAACTACTTTATTCAAGAAAACTAAACAAACTAAGCAAACCAAACGAAAACTAAGACGCTCCAAGAACAAGACAATAGTGCATGAAACAATAAAAACAAAGTGTCTAGACAGACCTGAGCTTTTTATTGATGAAGAAGGGGATGCCTTGGGCATCCCCAAGCTTTGAAGCTTGTACCTCTTGGATTTCTTGGGGTGACACCGGGGTGGCATCCCCAAGCTTGAGATGTTGTCCATTCTTCATCTCATTACATCATTCCTTCTCTACACGTGAAATTTTTCCTTCATACAAAACTTCACACAATCTTCATTAGCAACATTAGTGTATTCAAAAGATAATAGACCCTTAGGTAAAGCTTTGGAACAGAAAAAAATTCACTAAAAACACATGCTACTGTAACAACTCCTTCAAAAAGCTTAATTCAACTAAAGAGAACTCAAAAAGGAAGCAAATGCAAATAATGGCAGAAATCTGTCAAAACAGACCAGTAGGTAGAAACAGTTTTTTTCGAAAACCTTCTGTTGCTCAAATCAAAAAGTGTTGAACTAACGAAAGTTATCTAACATACTGGGGGATTTATTCGTAAATTTTTAGCTCAATCCTACTTACATAGTCTCCTCACGAATTTTTATGGTGGAGGATAGAAATCTGTTTCGCGACAGCAACTCCACAAAACTTACTTCCCTCTCATTAGAGGTCATTATTGGCACAAAAAGCAAACAAAGAGGATAAGTAGAGGTCATTACTGAAGTAATAACTTCCAAGACTCAAGGAAACTCTTGGGTTATCTCCCAACAAGTACTTTTCTTTAACGCCTTTAAGTTAGGCACAAGAAGCAAGAAATCAAGTATTTTCAAATGAGGAAGCATTAACATCAAACCTTGCTTTAAAAGGAGGAGCAAAAAGCAACTTCTCTCTCCTCATAGGTAAGTGTTCAATACCTTTCTTGAATGGAAATTGATATTTAATGGTGCCTTCTTTCATATCAATGATGGCACCAACAGTTCTAAGAAAAGGTCTTCCCAAAGTAATAGGACAAGAAGCATTGTATTCAACATCCAAAACATAGAAATCAACAGGGACATAAGCATTGTTAACCATGATGAGAACATCATTAATACTCCCCATTAGTTTCTTCTTAGCATTATCATCAAGTGGAACATCCAAATAACAATATTCCAAAGGTGGCAAATCAAGCATTTCATAAATCTTCCTAGGCATAATAGAGACACTAGAACCAAGATCACATGAAGCTTTGAGGTCAAAGTCATTCACTTGTATATAATAATGAGTTCCCAACTATCTTCTACTTTCCTAGGAATAGAAGCTTTGTGTTTTAGCTTCTCTTCCTTAATATTAACAAGAGCATATATAATGTGTTTGGTGAAAGCAACATGCATATCACTAGCATCAGGACTTCTAGCAAGATTTTGCAAGAACAGAATCACTTCAGAAATATTGCAACCATCTATATCAAAATCAAACTTAGCATCACTAGTAGTAGGCTCATTAGGATTAGGCATTGTAGGAGGAGGAATAGGGCCTTCTTGTGGTTTAGTGATCTCCATTCTAGTGATGGTGCACAGACTATTGTGTCTATCAATTTCAGCTTCCCTTTCCCACTTAGCATGAAGTTGAGCTAACAGCCTAACATTTTAATCAATAGTAACTTGTATGGCATGAGTAGCATCAAAGGTATTTTCCATGGTTTCAGGTTTAGCAGCCATTTTATTTATCAAGGAGGACTGTGCTTCAGACAAAGAGGAAATATTCTTCTCAACACTTAAATTTTTTGACTGTAACTAGGAATTTCTCTATTCAGATTCTTAAGCTGATGACTAATGTTTTTCAAGATAACAGATTATTCTTCCATAGTTTTAGTGAATATCTTGTTTTGCTCATATTGCATCTGCATAAAGTTTTTAGTGGATCTTTCAACTTCTAGAATCATATCTTCACTGGGCATTCCAGATCTACCATGGTAAGCATTTCCATTATTAGGAGGATAAGGCTTATAGTTATTACCATAAGTATTATTGCCAAAATTGTTGTTTCTAATAAAGTTCACATCAACTTGCTCTTCTTGAGCAACCAAAGAGGCTAAGGGAACATTGTTTGGATCTAAAGGAGCTTTCCCATTAACAAGCATAGCCATTATAACATCAATCTTATCACTCAAAGATGGGGTTTCTTCAACAGAATTTACCTTCTTACCATGTGGAGCTCTCTTAGTGTGCCATTCAGAGTAGTTAACCATCATATTATTAAGGAGTTTTGTTGCAGCACCCAAAGCGATGCTCATAAAGGTACCTCCAGCAGATGAATCCAACAAGTTTCTTGAAGAGAAGTTCAAACCTGCATAAAAAGTCTGGATAATCATCCAAGCAGTGAGTCCATAATTGGGACAATTCTTAACCAAATACTTTATTATTTCGCAAGCTTGAGCTACATTTTCATTATCAAGTTGTTTAAATTTCATAATGTCACTTATCATAGATATAATCTTAGCAGGAGGATAGTACTTTCCAATAAAAGCATATTTGCACTTAGTCCTAGAATCAATACTATTTCTAGGCAAAGATAGCAACCATTCTTTAGCTTTCCCTCTCATGGAGAAAGGAAACAGCTTGAGCTTAATAATATCTACATCTACATTCTTATACTTTTGCATCTCACAAAGTTCAACAAAGTTATTGAGATGAGCAGCAGCAGCATCAGAACTAGCACCAGAAAATTGCTCTCTCATCACAAGATTCAACAAAGCAGGCTTAATTTCATAAAAGGTAGCATTAGGAGCAGGTGGAGCAATAGGAGTGCTAAGGAAAACATTGTTGTTTGTGCTAGTGAAGTCACACAACTTGGTGTTCTTGGCAGAGTTCATTTTGGCAAAGCGGAGCAAGCCAAAAACAGCAACAACAGCTAGAGCAGGAACTAATTTTTTTGTATTTTTGAATAAAGAAAGCAAACCAAACTAAACTATTTTTTTTGGAGTTTTTGGTAAAAAGAGGAAAACCAAACCAAGCAAACTAAAAACAAAGTATAGACAAAGGTTGAGAAGGACTCCCCTTGTGAAAACGTCCTTAGCCTCCCCGACAACGGTGCCAGAAAATAGATTAATGGCACTACGTCAACTTGCACTGCTTCGTCGGGAAACCCCAAGAGAAAGGTGTGATGCAGCACAGCAACAAGTTTTCCATCAGTAAACCGAGGTTATCAAACCATTAGGAGGAAGGAAACATCACACAGGTGTTGCAAGCAACGCGGAAACCTACACAACACAAACTCAAGACTTTGCCCCAACGAATCAGTGAGGTTGTCAAGCTCACTGGTTTGCTGTAACAAAGGATTAAATGTATGGTGTGGAAGGTAATGGTTTGCAGCAAGTAAACAAGTAACAGTGGAAGATGTATCAATGGTAAAGATTGGACCGGGGTCCATAGTTCACTAGAGGTGCTCTCCTTAGATAAAAAACATGGCATGAAGGGTAAACAAATTACAGCAGGGCAATCGATAGGAACTGAGCAAGGCATAACAATGCAATACCAGACAAAAAGATCCGATGAGATTCGATTGGGCAATACAATAATATACATAGACCGCCATCCAACTACATCTATGACTAGAAGTCCACCTTCAGGTTATCATCCGAACCCCCTCAGTATTAAGTTGCAAGCAATAGACAACTTCTTTAAGCAAAGTGTGTAAGATAAACAATCCACTTGTTCTATGAATAAGAGACCATTGTTTTCTCCCTAGTAGCAACAACACATCTACAATCGAAGAGATTTCTGTCACTTTCCTTAGAAACTAGAGGCATGAACCCACTATCGAGCATAAATACCCCCTCCTGGAGTCACTAGGAACTACTTGGCCAAGATAGCTACTAACAACGGTGAGCATGCAAGATCACAAACAACATAGACATGATAGTATCAAATAGACAAAACCATTAATCAATCTGACATAGTAATCTCAATATCCATCGGATCCCCGCAAACACAACATGCATGTTTACAAATAGATTAGATATTGATCATGAACGAAGCTCACAAGATCTATACATGAAAGCACAAGGAGGTGATACAACCATCTAGCTACTACATGGATCCGTAGTCCAAGGTGGAACTACTCACACTTCATACCGGAGAAGAAGGCCTCCGGGATGATCTCCCATCCGGCAGGGTGCCAGGAAGAACTTCAAATCCCCCCCGATCTAGGGACGATGGTGGCGGCGGCTACAGAAGGTTTCATGGAGTTTTGATCGGGTGCCTAGGGTTTCTGCATCGAGGGCTTCTTATAGGCGAGGAGGCGAGGCTGGGAGGAGGCCGGAGGGCCCACACCCTACCCAGGCGCGGGGTGGGCCCACCCGTGCCTAGGGGGTGTGGCGGCCCTGGCTCGCCCCTTCGTCTCTCCTCTGGACTTCGTGATGCCCACGGTAAAATATTGACTTTGTCTTTTGTCCCGTCCAATTCCGAGAATATTGATTTTCTGCCTTTTTGTGGAACCAAAAACAGAAGAAAATATGCAACTGGCACTGTGGCAACTTGTTAATAGGTTAGTTCCAGAAAAGATATAAAAACACCTCAAAGTGTAGACAAAGCAAAGCAAAGTAGATAGTAAACAAGCATGGAGCATAAAAAATTTTAGATACGTTTCCGACGTATCACCTTGATAGAGCTCTTTGGCCCCTGCTGAAGCTCAAGGCCGATGAGGACCTCCCGGGGAAATACTTAACCTCCCCGTTTAGTGTGAAGAAAGTAGTCTCACATGTGAAAAACTTGTAGTTGCGCGTAGCGCTATTTCGAGTGCTAACTGTTTGCTATTTGTACTGACAATTTGTCATCTTCTTTTCTTTGATTTATAGGGTTTCAAGGTAGCGGGGATGACGCCCCCTCTACCTGAAAATTTCCCAGTTGCGCCGGATAATTAAGTGGCGGAGTCCGAATCCGAGCTTCCCTCGGCGCAGTCTCCTACCGTAGAAGCCCCCGAGCTGAGCGAAGGGCGGACCCGAAAACGCTCCCGGAGTCAATCTTCGGATGGGGTGACCCCACCAACGCCAAAGGGTCCGTACTTCCTCGAGCAGCATGGTGAGGATGAGGGTGCGTCATCTACACCTTTTCCTGCTGTGCCCATTCAGGCGGTGGCCCCACAGCCGCCGGCCAAGAAGAAGGGGAAGGAGAAGGCGGCTCATATCTTCAATTTGTCGGACATTGAATCGTAAGTCATTTTTCTTGAGTCTTGTTACCATGTTCATGTTTGTAGTTTTAGCCTGTTGTTGATCTGATAAGTGTTAGCAGTAATCCTTCGGAGGATTCCCCTGGTGAGGACACCGAAGAGATGATCGCGGAATCGAAGCCGACAGCTTCATTTCCCCAGGTGGTGGCCAACTCCGAGGTCGAGGGTTCGAGCTCCGAGAAGTGGGAGGCTCGTGCACTCGTCACTCGAAAAACGATATGCAAACCTTCGGAGTCCACAGCTGACCTTGTAAGTGTTGTTTTTTTACGGCGTGGGGGGAGCCCCCAAGGCCTTTATTTATCTGACTTGTTGGTCTTTCGCCTTGTGGGGGGAGCCCCCGAGCCCTTCATTCATCGGGTTTGTTTGCTTATTTTTGTAGCCTTTTGTCCGCGGTGCCAACCTCCTCATCCAGCAGCATCTGTCGCTGGAGGGTGAGCTCAAGAAGCTCCAAGGTGCGTAGCTTTCATTTGGTTTATTTTTTGAGTGCAACAAGTTTGTTTTTCATGTTTATCCAATGTTTCTTCATGCTGCATATGAGAACAATGTTGCTCTCCGTAGGCTGAACGCTCTCAAAAAGAGCCTCGGCCAGGAGGATGGCTGCTGCCAAGGCTATCTCTGGTAAGCTGATCTTATCCCCTTTTTGTGTCTCTCGTATCTTGGTGTCCTTTTTGCTTTTCCTCACTCAAATTTCTTCTGCTGCTATTTATTCCAGATGCTTCTGGCGTCGTGTTTGACCGCGGCATGCTGGACCATGGGGATTCCTTGGCAGATGCTGCCACAACGATCGAGGATCGCTTTTCTTCTGCCGTGAGCTCCCTGGACAAGGCCAAGAAGGTGCTCGCATGCTTCTATAAGGAGGTCAACCCCAAGGGTGTTGCCCTCGAGGACATCGAGTCGCTTGCGGATGCTTTTTTGGGGGATGCTCCGGCGGAGTACAAACGTAAGCAGAAGGGCATCGGTGCCTCCATGGGGATGGCCATGGCGATGGCGTCCGGAGCCGAGATGGACTTGGCCCAGGTCACGTCCAGGATGCCGACGACGGCGGATGGATCCGAGGTAGCTTTCGCCCCTTTTGCTTCCCGCTATAAGCATTACGGGCCTAAGCTCATCGACCTCGTGGCTGATTATGCGGCTAAGCAACAACGAGAGGCCAAGAGTAGGAAATATGGCTCCGAGGCTGCTCCGGGTGCTGGCACTTAGTCCCTTGCATTGTAGCTAGTATAGCTTTCTTCTTTTTCTATCTTTTGTAATATCTTGTGAATGAACAAGTCTCACTTTGCCACGAGGTGGCTTTATTTATGTATATGAGTATGTCTTTTAACTGCTGTCAAAAGTGTTTGTGATATTCATATTTGCCTGTTTACCCCTAGGGTCCTTCGGGTGAGGATCCAGTGATCACTCATCCCGCGCCTGATCTTCGTCCATCATTGGATGAGGCGTCACTGTTGACCTTCCTGCGTGATTGCATCTGTAGTCTCGAAAAATACATCCTCAGCATCCGAGGTCATGCGGATGTGTGGAAGTCGAAAACTGAGCGAGCCACTACGAGTGAGGATTTCTTTCTTGGGGAATTTTGGAAAATGGGTGAGCAACTCCAATGTGAGTCCTCGTGAACCGATTCTCTTCCGAGTGCGCCTTATTTTTATGCTGGCTCACCCCATGGTTGTGAAGTTGTGAATCTCATTCCAAGGGAAGAGAAGGAGCGCATCATAATTCAGATGAATTGCCTGACGCAACAAGAGCTAGAGGCCGGTGGCTTCTTTTGGAGGGATCATGATCAAGCAATCATCCTTGCGACGGTGCAAGACCAAGTACACTAGGTCCTTCGGGTGCTGAAGCAGGCGAGGTCGTCACTTATGTCCGTTTGGTCCGTCATGTTTCCTCTAGACGCTGCACCCTCCAGCTTTTTGGGTCTTCTTGGGAAGTTTCAGAATGTAGGCCACGTCAAGAAGTTGGTGCGCCATCAGCTACTTGCTAGGGTGAAGGCAGCTCTGTCTTTCGTTCGATTGCATCGCCACGATGTCAATCTTGCAGCGATAATGGCTGGGCCACCTCCTCCTACAGGTGGCAATCTATGGGATATGCGCCCTCATTACGCAGATGTGGCGCAGTATGCCGAAGAGATTGTAGATTTGTTTGAGGAGAGAATGAATGTTATGCTCCGGAACAATTAGGTCCTGTAAAGAAAACGAGATAATGTAAAATTTGTATTATTCGAGTGGGCTTGTAATGCCCTTTGTAAGGTTTGTATGTATTGGCACATGGTGCGCTTGTAATGTGCATGTCCTTTTCGTTAGCCTGACGTGGTCAGCTACTCAGGTTGCATGCATTGTTTTCAGTCGACGAAGTCGTAAGGTGAGGCGCAACCCCCGAGCGTGTTTAGCGATAAATAATGTAAGGAGAAAATATATTTGGGCCAAGGAACTTAGCTTTTATTCATTGTAAATGAGGAGGTATATTGTTCGGCTGAGTATCCTGGCTAAATAGCCTTATTGAAAGTAAAGGGTAACTAAGGGTAGAAGCGTCGCAAACGTGCGACGTTCTAGGGATTGGAGTATTCGACTCTTGACGTGACGTCCATGAGGCGGTAGGCGCCACCTAGGATGACTTCGGTGACGATGTAAGATCCTTCCCAGGGAGACTCGAGCTTCTTGTGCCCTTCTTGCTTGAGTCGTACTACGAGGTCTCCCTCGACGAAGGACCTTGGGCGCAGCCGGCGGCTGTGGTAGTTGCGGAGGCTTTGCTGGTATACCGCTAAGTGGGCTACCGCGATGTCGCGTGCCTCTTCGAGTGTGTTTACAGCATCTTCGAGTGCAGCCGATGATTCGGCCTCGCTGTAAGCGACGACCCGTGGGGCCTTGTGGCGTACCTCAGCTGGTAGCACGGCTTCGGCTACGTGCACCATGAAGAAGGGCGTATAGCCAGTTGAGCTGTTTGGCGTTGTGCGCAGGCTCCAGAGGACGGAGCGTAGCTCATCTTCCCAGGTTCCCACAAGCCTTTCCAGTGGGCAAAGTAGGCGCTTCTTGATGCCGTTACCTATGAGGGCATTGGCCTTTTCGACCTACCCGTTGGTCTGTGGGTGCACCACAGAGGCGTATGATATGTTGATCCTGAGGTTCCCGCAGAATTCTTGGAATTCCTTCGAGATGAAATTCGAAACGTTATCCGTTATGATGATGTGGGGCACGCTGAACCTGTAGACAATGGACTCGAAAAACTTGACGGCAGTTTTTTGATGTTCCATGCTTGTTTAGTATCTACTTTGCTTTGCTTTGTCTACACTTTGAGGTGTTTTTATATTTATTTCTAGTACTAACCTATTAACAAGATGCCACAGTGCCAGTTGTCTGTTTTCTTCTGTTTTTGGTTCCAGAAAGGCAAAAAAATCAATATTCTTGGAATTGGACGGGACAAAAGCCAAAGTCAATATTTTACCGCGGGGAACACGGAGCCAGAGTACAAGACGGAGGGGAGGCACCAGGGGTCCACATCCCCTGGCGGCGCGGGCTAGGGTTAGCCGCGCCTGGAGGGTGTGACCACCCTGGCCGCCCCCTGCCTCGCCTCTTCGCCTATAAAGACCCCCCGATGCAGAAACCCTAACTACCCGATCAATATTCCACAAAACCGTATGTAGCCGCCGTCACCATCGTCCCTAGACCGGGGGATCTAAAGCTCTTACCGACACCCTGCCGGAGGGGAGATCATCCTGAAGGCCTTGTTCTTCATCATGCCAGCGTCAGGTATGAAGTGTGAGTAGTTCCACCTTGGACTACGGGTCCATGTAGTAGCTAGATGGTTGTATCTCCTCCTTTGTGCTACCATGTTTAGATCTTGTGAGCTCCGTTCATGATCAAGATCATCTATTTGTAATCATGCATGTTGTGTTTGTGGGGATCCGATGGATATTGAGATTACTATGTCAAATTGATTAATGGTTTTGTCTTATTGATTCTATCATGTCTGTGTTGTTTGAGATCTTGCATGCTCTCCGTTTCTAGTAGCTATCTTTGACAAGTAGATGCTAGTGACTCCAAGAAGGGGTATTTATGCTAGATAGTGGGTTCATGCCTCTATTTAATCTAAGGTAAGTGACAGAAATCTCTAAGGTTGTAGATGTGTTGTTGCCACTATGGAGAAAACAACAGTCTCTTGTTCATGGAACAAGTGGATTGTTTACCTTACACACTTTGCTTAAAGCAGTTATCTGTTGCTTGCAACTTAATACTGGAGGGGGTTCGGATGATAACCTGAAGGTAGATTTCTAGTCATAGATGCAGTTGGATGGCGGTCTATATATCTTGTTGTATTGCCCAATCGAATCTCATAGGATCATGAATGTCTAGTATTGCATTGTTATGCCTTGCTCAGTCCTGTCAATTGCCCTGCTGTAATTTGTTTACCCAGCATGCCATGCTTGTTTATCTAAGGAGAACACGTCTAGTGAACTATGGACCCCGGTCCAATCTTTACCATTGATACATCTTCCATTATTCTTTTTTACTTTCTGCAAACCGCTATCACCTTCCACACCATACAGTTAATCCTTTGTTACAACAACCGGTGAGATTGACAAACTCAATGTTCGTTGGGGCAAAGTCTTGAGTTTGTGTTGTGCAGGTTTCCAAGTTGCTTGCAACACCTTTGAGACGTTTCCTTCCTCCTACTGGTTCGATAACCTCGGTTTCTTACTGAGGGAAGACTTGCTGCTGTGCTCATCACACCTTTCTCTTGGGGTTCCCAACGAAGCGCTTCCAGGCGCCATCAACAAGTTTTCTGGCGCCGTTGCTGAGGAGTGTAAGGACGTCTTCACAAGGGGAGTCCGTCTCAAGCTTTCTCTTTACTTTGTTTTTGTTTTTCTTAGTTTCTTTTGCTTGGTTTTGTTTGCCTCTTTTTATCAAAAACTCCAAAAAAATTAGTTTAGTTTGGTTTGCTTTCTTTTATCAAAAACACAAAAAAATTTAGTTCCTGCTCTAGTTGCTACCATGTCTGGTTTTGGTCCAATACCTGCGTCACCTATGGAAAGGATCTTTACTTTCAAGCAAGGAAGTGAAGAGAGTTTCAAAGAATCTTGGTCTAGAATCTCTGCCTTACAAAGGGAAACTGAGCATAAGATGAGTCTTAGCTTGGTTATTAATAGTTTCTACAGTGGTATTGCTCTTTGTTATAGATATGCTTTGGATGCTGTAGCTGAGAAATATATTTTTCGATGTAATGAGGATGAAGCTTTGGATGCCATAAAGAAGTTGATTATAATTTATAATATGCCTAGCAAGTCTGATTCTTCTTTTATAGACATTTATGCTAGGTTGAACACTCTTGAGTCCAGTACAGCTGCTTTGAACAATTGCTATCACACACTTAGAGAGAACCATGGTTATGTTCCAATAAACTCTGAGCCTTCAAAATGGTTTCCTACAATAAAAGTTTCTATAAATAGTGAAACTTTTGATGCTCGTTGTGATATCATGTCTGAATTTTTCCTTATGCCTAAAGATATCTACGAGTCTTTGAGTCTTTGGGGACTTTCTAAAGGAGGAGAAGAAATATCTATTACCAATAATGCAACTTTATTACCCATTGGAATAGCTGAAGGTGTGTTTACAAAAATCTCAGGGAAAATGATGTCTACTGATTATCTTGTTATTGAATGTGTAGGAAAAGGACAAATTACGCTTGGAAGATCCCTGCTGAAACACCTTGGAGCAATAATAGATTTGGGAAAAGGCATTATGCATTTTTCTTCTCAAATAAGCAATCACATATTCCCTAAAGATAAGAAGAAAGGTAAGAAAGGTAGGAGCAAGAGAGTTGATGCTAATGCTTCTTCATTTGAAAATACTTGATTCTTGCTTCTTGTGCCTAACTTAAAGGCGTTAAAGAAAAGTAATTGTTGGGAGATAACCCAATAGTTTTATTGAGTCTTGTAAGTTATTACTTTAGTAATGAACTCTTCTTATCCTTTTTGTTTGCTTTTTGTGTCAAGAATGACCTCTAATGAGAGGGAAGTAAGATTTGGGGAGTTGTTGTCCCAAAACAGAATTTTGTGCTCCACCGTAAAAATTTGTGAGGAATCTCTGTAACTCGGATTGAGCTGATATTTTGTGAATAAATCCCCCAGTATGTTAGATAACTTTCATTAGTTCAACACTTTTTGATTTTAGCAACAGAAGGTCTTCTAAAAAATCGGTTTCTACCTGCTGGTCTGTTTTGACAGATTTCTGCCATTACTTGCATTTGCTTCTTATTGATTCCTTTTTGGGTTCTTTTTCGGAAATTGAGCTTTTTGAGGGAATTGATACAGTAGCTTGTGTTTTTAGTGAAATTTTTTCTGTTATAAAGCTAAACCCAAGGGTCTATTATCTTTTGAATACACTAATTTTGCTAATGAAGATTATGTGAAGTTTTGTATGTAGGAAAATTTTCAGGTGTAGAGAAAGAATGATGTAATGAGATGAAGAATGGATAAAAGCTCAAGCTTGGGTATGCAACCCCGTGTCACCCCAAGAATTATTCAAGAGTTACAAGCGTCAAAGCTTGGGGATGCCCAAGGCATCCCCTTCTGCATCAATAAAAAGCTCAGGTCTTTCTGAAACATGCTGCAAGGCATGGTCAATCAAGATGGGATTTGCCCCTCTCTACTTGAGAGAGATATCTCTGGGCCCCTCGAGTGATCGGATCCAGAAATGCATGGCCATTCTACATAAGGTTAATAGTTAACCTAGTAAAGGGATTCCGAGTTACGGTATCGAGAAAGAGAGGTTAGCTTGGAGCTAGACCAAATATTGTGAGGCAAAGTGAAAGACATGTACTAAACCTTGTGATGGTTCGTCCGATATGATATTTGTATGCGTTTAGGAGTTGGCATGTCTTGCTAGAGGCCGCTACCAACTATTGACAGAATAAGTGTATTCATGTCATGTCTATACGTATATGAACCTATAGGGTCACACACTTAAGGGGCTGGAAGCCTAATGAGGATTGGATCCGAATTAGACCAGGCTTAGGCTACTAATGGGCTCCTAATGTAGAAGCCCACTAGGGACGCCTATATAAGAGAGGGTGGGGCGAGCTGACCAGGGTTAGACCTCAGGCCATTTCACCCAGCCGCCACTCCTCACGCCTGTGTCGCGCGCGCGGACCTAGCAGTCCGGCGTCTGACGCTTCCACCCCGCACATGTGGATACCTCGGAGGTGCTGCATCTGTGGCACTTGGACGAGCCGCGCAAGGGGAGCTTCTCGTAGGACGAGGACAAGGAGGAGACGTGGAACGTCTGCACTGCCTCGACGTGCTTCATCAATTCCGCAACTGCGCGTCTAGTGGTAATCCCGTGATCTATGACAACAGTAATCCTGGTTTACGCGGTAGAAAATTTTGATTTGCGCTAGTGTAGCCTACCCATATCCCTACAGTGGTATCAGAGCCGATGATGTTCAGTTATAGGTTTGGGATGTTTGCATATGGTGATATGCAGATTGATATGAATGATGTGATCGTTTATATGGCGGTGGTTCAGGATTGATCTATGATATTGCTTTCCATGATCGTGATTCTGAGGTTATCGAACGACTTAACCCTACCGGTCGGTTTCCGCCATTGGGGTAGATAGTGACACATAAATCCCGTTGAATCATGCGAAGATTAATATGATTGATCGAATCGGAACCTAGATCTAAAATCGATGTACCGTGATCAAAGGAGTTTGATTGAATCGGGACAGAAGTCGGTTTATGGTAAATTTGATTTGCCGATCAAAAATCCTTAAAGAAAATTGTAAAGATCCGATCTCTCATTTTTCACGGTTTTCCAGACGCCCGGAGATACCGCGAGGGGAACTGCCCCTTCGAACCCCGCAGGGGAGACCCCATAGGCCCCCCGTAATCATATCCCCTTTTGTATCTCTTTAAGGTAACTATGTGCTGCGATGTCACATGATCCGGTAGAATGCGATTCTATGCATACCTTGTTTTTGCAGGATGTATGTGATCAGTATGGCCCATATATGTATGTGATGCATGTATAAAAATTTGCATGACCTGCGTGTCGTGAGTAGGGCAACACGGCTGGAGCCATATGTGTTGTCATTTATTGTAATGGCCTGCGTGCTAACTTGTGATGATCCCAATACTATGTAATTTTGATTACTAGCTATTAGGAGTAATAGCTTGTATTAGTTCTTGGAGGACTCATCACCTGGAAGATGGCTCACATGGAACATGAATATGGAGATCATCATGGTGGACAGGTTCTATGGCGATGGAGATCACCATGAGAAAATGGGCCATACTATGTCACATCTATGTGAATGTTATTCTTATGTGTTTTACTACTATGCATGCTTAGATGATAGAAGTAGAACGAACCCTCAGAAAGTTGAAGTTTAACCATGCCCTCCCAACCAAACCTTACACCATCTTATGCCCTGTACAATTGTTGGTGGGCCTATGAAATTAGGGTGTCGCGGTTTTCCTTGGCTGGATGAGTTTGTATCGGATACCTACACGCATAAGGGTTGGTGAGCTTGACAAGGTCATCTTAACAGTTAAGGACCTTGGGGCATAAAGGTTGGGTGCCTAGTTTTGACATAGAGATGTCACCCAACAACAAGAGTCATATGTGATATGATTAGCAAGTGTTGCTTACCGATTTACCTTGTCTTATAGCAGTGATGCTAAATCTCACTAGTCGACTTGTTAATTGTGGATCTTGAATCACTTAGTATCAATAGAGGGATATTGATTTAAGTGGCAGTATATTCTATTAAATTGTTTAATATGTTTTACTCTTTCATGGTTACATGGCTTAGTATTTTGCATGTTTTCTGTTGTAGATCAATGGCACCGAAAACTACATCACCTTTCTCTTTGCATTCGATTCTTGACAAAGATAAACTAAATGGAACAAACTATCCGGACTGGGTCCGTAACCTGAGAATTGTTCTCAGGTATGATAAGAAGGAAACAGTTCTGGATACCCCAATCCCCGATGAACCTGCTGATAATGCATCTGCTGCCCTAAAGAATGCCTACAAGAGAGCATGTGATGATTCTCTTGAGGTTAGTTGCCTTATGCTTGCATGCATGGAACCTGGACTCCAAAAGAAGTTTGAGGATCAGGATGCATACGATATGATTGTTGCGCTTAAGGACATGTTCCAAGATAAGGCAAGGACTCAGAGGTACAATGTTGCCAAGTCCTTTGTCGAATGCAAGCTAGCAGAGGGAGCATCTGTAGGCCCCCATGTGATCAAAATGGTTGGTTACAGTCAGACTTTGGAAAAGCTTGGTTTTCCACTAGGCCAAGAGTTGGCCACTGACTTCATTTTGGCGTCTCTTCCATCCAGCTATGGGCATTTCATTTCGAACTACCATATGCATGGGGTGGAGAAGGGCCTTAATGAGTTATGTAGGATGCTAAAAACAGCATAAAGTGACATGAAGAAGTGTGCAGGGCATAGCCATGTGATGGCTGTGCAGAACAAGCCTAGCTTCAAGAAAAAAGGGTACTTCTTGGAAGAAGAAGGGCAAGGCTAAGGATACGATCCCTAAGTCTGCACCCAAGCAAAAGGCTGGACCTGCAGATGACACTGAGTGCTTCTTTTGTCATGAACATGGCCACTGGAAGAGAAACTGCAGCAAGTACCAGGCTTCTTTGAAGAAGAGTGGAAGTAAGAGTACTTCCCACTCAGGTACGTTTGTTGTAAATGTTGTGGACATTCTTCTCGCTGATTCCTATGTTAACTCTTGGGTATTTGATACCTGATCGGTTCCTTATATTTGCAATTCGATGCAGGGGCTAATAAGGACTAGAGAAGTGTAGAAAGGCGAAGTGGATTTTTGCGTCGGAAATAAAGCAAGGGTTGCTTCATTGTTTGCCGGCGTCATGCAACTTCACCTTCCGTCAGGATTTATTATGGAGTTGAATAATTGTTATTACATTCCTAGTATGGTTCGAAACATTTTATCACCTTCATGTTTGATGAGGGATGGTTATTCATTCACGAGTGCAAACAATGGTTGTGTAATCTCTAAGAATGATATGTTTATGTCTAATGCTCCCATTGTGAATGGGTTATTTATTTTAAATCTTGATGATGCATCTGTTTACAATGTTAGTGCTAAAAGGCTTCGGCCTAATGATTTGAGTCCTACCTATTTATGGCATTGTCGTTTGGGGCATATAAGTGAAAAGCGCATGAAGAAGCTCCATGGTGATGGTCTTCAACTTCGTTTGATTTTGAATCATATGAGACATGTCAAGCTTGTTTACTTGGAAAGATGACCAAGTCGCCTTTTTCGGGTTTACTCGAGAGAGCGACAGACTTGTTGGAACTCATACATACTGATGTATGTGGACCAATGAGCACGACAGCCAGAGGAGGATATCACTACTTCATTACTTTTACTGATAATTTCAGTAGATATGGTTATGTCTACTTGATGAGGCATAAGTCTCAAACTTTTGAAAAGTTCAAGGAGTTTCAGAGTGAAGTAGAGAATCAACGTGGAAAGAAAATAAAGGCCTTGCGATCTGATCGTGGAGGTGAATATTTGAGTCACGAGTTTAGCGATCATCTTAAGAGTTGCGGAATTGTTCCACAACTTACGCCGCCCGGAACGCCTCAATGGAATGGGGTCTCCGAACGGCGTAATCGAACTTTGTTGGACATGGTTCGATCGATGATGAGCCTGTAGGATTTGCCATTGTCATTTTGGGGTTACGCTCTAGAAATGACAGCTTTCACACTTAATAGGGTTCCATCTAAATCCGTAGTTAAGACACCATATGAGATGTGGACTGGAAAGAATCCCAGTTTGTCTTTTCTAAAGATTTGGGGTTGTGATGCATTTGTCAAGCGACTTCAGTCGGACAAACTAACACCCAAATCGGATAAGTGCATTTTCGTGGGATATCCGAGGGAAACCTTAGGGTATTACTTCTACAACCGAGAGGAGGGCAAAGTGTTTGTCGCTCGTAGCGGTGTTTTCCTAGAGAAAGAGTTTCTCACAAAGGGAACAAGTGGAAGGTCGGTGCGACTTGAAGAAGTTCAAGATGAGCCAGTTGGGGATGCTTCTACGAGTGATGCTATTGTAGCAGAACAAGTTGAGGAACCCGTGGCAACAGAAGCACCACAACCACGAAGGTCGGCGAGGCTCCGCGAAGCGCGGGAATTATTATTGTTAGATAATGATGAGCCTGCAACCTATGCAGAAGCGATGGTGGACCCAGACTCTGAGAAATGGCTGATCGCCATGAGATCCCAAATAGATTCCATGGGAGACAATCAAGTTTGGAACTTGGTTGACCTGCCTGGTGGTTTTAAAGCCATCGAGTGCAAATGGATCTATAAGAAGAAGATTGATATGGATGGAAATGTTCACATCCATAAAGCTCGACTTGTTGCAAAAGGTTTTCGACAAGTTCAAGGAGTTGACTACGACGAGACATTCTCGCCCGTAGCGATGCTTAAATCTATACGGATTATTCTAGCCATTGCTGCACATTTCGACTATGAAATATGGTAGATGGATGTCAAGACGGCTTTCCTAAATGGAATCCTAACTGAGGACGTGTATATGATGCAGCCTGAAGGTTTTGTCGATCCAAACAATGCTGGAAAGGTATGCAAACTTCTGAAGTCCATTTATGGGCTGAAGCAAGCATCTCGGAGTTGGAACATTCGATTTGATGAAGTTGTAAAGGAGTTTGGCTTCATCAAAAACGAACAAGTACCTTGTGTTTACAAGAAGGGAAGTGGGAGAGCGCTGGTATTTCTAATCTTATATGTAGATGACATATTGCTGATTGGAAATGATATTCCTATGCTCGAGTCTGTTAAGACCTCATTGAAAAATATTTTTTCGATGAAGGACTTGGGAGAAGCGGCATATACTCTGGGCATCAAGATCTATAGAGATAGATCAAAAAGGCTAATTGGATTAAGCCAGAGTACATACATTAACAAAGTGTTGAAACGGTTCAGCATGGAAGAGGCTAAGAAGGGGTTCTTGCCCATGTCTCACGGCATTAAACTCAGCAAGACTCAGTATCCTTCGACTACTGATGAGCGTGAGCGCATGAGCCGGGTTCCATATGCTTCGGCTATTGGATCCATCATGTATGCAATGATATGTACTCGCCCAGATTTTTCCTATGCTCTAAGTGTTACGAGCAAATACTAGGCTGATCCAGGTGAAGGTCACTGGACAGCAGTAAAGAACATCCTTAAGTACTTTAAAAGGACTAAGGATGTGTTCCTAGTTTATGGAGGTGAGGATGAACTCAGTGTAAAGGGTTACACAGATGCGAGTTACCTTAACGACTCAAATGATTCGAAATCGCAATCAGGTTATGTTTTTGTCTTGAATGGTGGTGTTGTGAGCTGGAAAAGTTCCAAGCAAGATACGGTGACCTCCTCTTCAACAGAAGCTGAATATATTGCTGCCTCGGAGGCCGTAAAGGAAGCTGTTTGGATTAGGAATTTTCTGATCGCTCTTGGTGCGGTTTAGGGCAAGTCCAATCAATTGGACGTTGTAGCATCCCAATTGTCTAACAATTGCAATGCTACTAGCCTAGTCTATATAATGCTACCTTCCTACATATAATTGTTGCATCATAATTATATCATGCTCATGTCATCATGCCACCTTGCATTTGAGCATCATATAAAACCCTTTTGATTTGGTTCTTCTCTCATATGCATTGTAAATTGTATTTGCCTCTTGATATTGTATTTGGTTATTGATATATTGTTTAAATGCCCAAGTTGGTGGGGGCATATCTTTTATTCCACTCCACCACCCTTTCTTTCACCACCTTATAATTCCACCATCCCAAGTATCCATGAGCTGGTATTTTATTTTCTTTTGGTATTTAATCTAGCTCCTGGGAGATAGGATGGATCTACTTCTACAAATCCTTAGCTTGGCCCTTAATCCATCTTTTGGGAATGCATAAGAATAATGCCATGTTAATATTTTTGTTTTCACAAGGATAACACATGGCATTTAATGCATTTGCATGGGCCATGCAACCATCACCTCTTTTGATCTCCCTTGGTTTTTCTTGGAATTTTTGATTGTTTCCCCTTTTGTTGAGATCCAACCTTTCTCTCTCAATCCTCATCTTGATCTCCTTTCCTTGCCTTGTGCATCAAGCCTCACCTCACCACCATCTCCTTTCATCTCTTGCATGATCTTGTTAGCTCATCTCAGAAACCCTCTCATCACCCTCTCTCTCTTTCCTCTCTCCTAAGCCCTCTCTCCAAAACCTACCCCATGACCTACACCCCTCCACCTTGCTTGATCATGTGGGTATGCAAAACCCCAAGCTAAACATAATCACCTACCACCCTCACCATCCCCTCCTCTCTTTTCCCTTGGATCGGTCCAGCCCCTTTCCCCTCTCCAACCGAACCTATCTACCACACCACCCCCTCTCACTTTATCCTCTCCCCTAAACCCTAGCCCCTCTATAACATAAACCGAGCTTCCTCCAAGCTAACCCTAGCTGCCCTCTCTCGGCCTCACCCCCTCTCTCTACCTAGCTGGCCCCACCTGGCCACCCTCTCTCCCTGGCCACACCCCAGCTACCTACCCCTCCCCTCTCGGTTCCCCTCTCTCTCTCTCTCTTGCTGCCACCAGGTCCCACCCGAGCTTCCCTTCCCCTCTTCCTGGCCCACCTGCCTGCCTCTACCTCGCCCTGGACCAGCCCCAGCCAGCCCAGCCGGCCGAGAACGTGCTCGAGGAGGAGGGAAAAGGTGGCACCGAAGCCACCTTTATCTACCCCGTGCCCACCGGCCTCGTCCTTCCTCTCTCCCTCTTTTCCTCCCTCCACACGTTTCCTCTGTCTCTCCCAGATCCGCCCAGAGCCATGCCTCTCCTCCCCTTCCTCTTCACCGACGCCCAGCTCTGCCGCCAGCCGCCGCCGTCTACCCCGCCGCCTCCTCGTTCCAGCCAGCGAGCACGACGTGGGAGTGGTCGAGGAGATCGAGGACGTCCCTCTACACCGCCCTGCATCGCCCAGTACACGCCGGCGAGGAGGAGACGACCCCTGTACGTGCTACCACCAGCGCGCACACCGAAACTCTAGATTCGCCGGAGCGTCTGCTTCCTCGCCGTTCCGACGAATCCCAAGCCGATCCATCGCCATCAACCTCCCCTAGGTGAGTACCTCGTCCTGACGGACATCTCCTTTGTCGCTGCCGCGGTCTATGCTCGCCGGAGCTTTCGCCGAACGCCCTCCGTGCATGGCAGCCGTTGTTGTCTGCGAGTCGATGCGCCTCGCAGAGGCTTAGCTAGGCCTCGCCCGTTCCTCTGTCATCATCCTGAAGCCATCCGCACTGGCCACCATCCCCTGCGCCAGCGCCGCGACCTGGGTTCGATCCCCCGCCCCGCGCCGCGCACCGATCGGTCGACAGATCGCGTAGAAGAAAAACAGTGGCCGTGGCCCTTTTGCGCATACCCCCTGCCTTTATGCGCGCTTGACCCGCGGTCCGCCTGAGCCCCACCGGTCGGCCTCCCTGTCTTTTTACAGATAGGCACCTGGGTTTCCTAGTTCCTCAACCCGCGCTCCCCGCTGTGACGCGTGGCAGTCTCTCCCTCTCCCCGCTGACGCGTGGGCCCACGTGAGCGTCGGGTCCACCGAGCAGTGGCTGCGGCTAGCTACTGCTGCAGTGAGAAAACCCCGCACCTGTGCAACGTTTCCAGCTAGGCCTAGTCAGCGTCGGCCCCACTCGTCGGTGGCTATGGCTAGCTGGTGCTGAGTACAAAAAGTCGTTTCGTTTTTCTATTTAATAAAAACAATTTCAGTAAATGTTTTAAAGATGAATTTAAATCTGTTTTTAATAACTTTTAATTTGTATTTCCAAATAATGCATGTAATATATGTTTTGAAATCAGAACAACCTGAGGAATTCAATTATGCCCTCCAAAATATATTTTGAACACTTTATTTTCCAAGTTGATTAAAATTACAATAAAATGCCCTCTTTCTTAATTAATTAATAACTTTTGTTTTATAACTCCAAATTTAACAAATGATATGTCTAAAATGATTAGCTCGACGAGACCTTTCTGTTTATGCATTCCATGTTCTGTCTTGCAGCATGCATCATATAAATATAAAGCATACAGCAACTTATATGAGGATAAAATGTGGCCAAAACTCAATAAAATGATTTATTCTTGTATTCCACACCTCACCTATGCCATGCTACTTTATTGCCATGCAAATTGTGCATCATTCATCATGGCATGATTGTTTGCTTGTCGCATTTTATTCATATGCTTGTGCACTTTATTTATGTTGGCCCTTGTTTGTTTGGTTCTTCTTCGAATAGACGCTGAGCAGGGGATATATCAAGAAACCCAGGAGCACTATCCAGATCCTTCTCTCGCTTCAACTGAGCTGCCAGGCAAGCACTACCACATGCTTGCATACATATAGTACCTATTGCCTCTATCTTATTCTTGCATCATTGAGTCGCGATTGCATTAAACTGAATCCCAAGTATTGCATAGCCTTTACTTTTAAACCCCACCAAAGCTTGTTCCTCCATCCCATGAGCCATTACTACAGGAGTTGTTTGAGCCATGCGAGTCGTAGAACAGCATGTGTAGGGTATGTGAGAGTCTGATGGATAACGAGGTACCTAAACAACTTAACCTGAGTAGTAATGGGATAACTAATGAAAGTGGCACCGGTGAGCAATATCTGCTATTTGGTTTTTCATGCTCACTTGTGTCCCGTAGGACCCCGAGTACTTGATTCCTGTTCCTTGAATATTCGCGCTATCCACATCCGGGAGGATTATGGGACCCCCCTGAGCCAGAGCTTGATTCATTCTTATTTCTTGGGGCCACAAACTAGTTTGAGGTTTTATTTACTATCCTGTACTTATGCCATGCTTTACTGCTTTATTTACGATCGTGCGAGGAGCACCTATACTGTTTAGGATCGTGACACGTTTTCGCTGTATCGACAAGCCCAGTCACATTTTCGGGTTCCCAGTCGTTTACAGCCGTCCCCACAAACCTTGAGTCCGCCTCGAAGTCAGCTAACTTTGTTGCGGGTATACTTAATGGGGTGGCCCCCTGAAATATTTCTGAATCTTGTGATTGCTTTGTCGTGAAAGCCTCGTTGGGTTTTGATTTAGTTTTTCCGAGGTTGATCGAGTGTGTGTTGCTATTTGTGCACCCCTGCAGGGTAAAACTTTCTGAAAGCCGTGTCCGCGGTTATGGACGACTTGGAGCACAGTTTCTCGATCATAGACAAGTATAACTAAAGTACCGCTTTTAATTTTACTAAGTAACTGACTAGTAAATAGTGCAACACTCATGGAATGGTTAATAAAACTGCCAACGGATGGGGGGTGTTCGTCCACTTCCTCGTTGGTAAGCGGGGAGGAGGATGGATCTGTTGATATTACTGTTATAACTGTTGTTATTAATTCACGGACATCCGTCTATCTTTGGTTAGGCGGATGGATAGCGAGTATCTATAGAATTGTTAGGGTTTATCTTTTGCTGCAATTGCGTCACCCCAGGTTGTGTCCCCTCTAGAGGCATAAATACTTGCTGAGTACCCCTAGGGTCTCACACGATAAATTATTTGATTCAGATGAACAGTTACACTCACAAGATGGATACTGGGTGGAGGAGACGGACGATGTGGGCAACGATCATTCGGTGTAGAGATTCCGGAAATGGGGATCCGTGAGATCTGTGGGCGGGATGTGTTTATTAATGGGCATCTTATGCCGATTTGCTTCTTATCCGTACTCGGATCTTGTTTTCCGCTTCCGCCTGATACTCTGATGTTTGATGTATGAGGAGATATCCTAAACTATTATATCTATCTAGGACATTTGGATCTTGCCGTATGGCGTTGCAATATTTCTATTTCTTTTAGATGGAATGGCTCTGATGTACTGTTGTATGGTGGCTTGCATACATACTCATTTGTGTATGTAGTTGATCCCTTCGCCTGCCGATTACGCCGCCCGTTCTTGTCCCGATGTTTGGAAATGGTTGGGACGGCCGAAAGTTCTACCTGTGAGTGGTATTTGGGCCCCACCGTACTATTTCAACCATTTCCGCTCATCCAGGCTTGTAACTAGGAGCGTAATTCACCGAGGTAGTTACAGACGTTTATTGTGACAACAATGGTGCTATTGCACAGTCCAATGAACCTAGACAGCACCAGAAGAACAAACATATTTGCATGCGTTACCATTAGATTCGAGAGTTCGTTGAGGATGGTAGTGTCATGATATGCAAAATACATACGGACTCAAATGTTGCTGATCCATTGACTAAGCCTCTCCCGCAGCCCGCTCATGAAGCGCACACAAGAGCAATTGGTATTAGATACATTTTAGATTGACTCTAGTGCAAGTGGGAGACTGAAGGAAATATGCCCTAGAGGCAATCATAGAGATGATTATATTTCATATGTATCCATGAGTTATTGTAATGTTCCTTGAATATCCATATCAGGCAACTTGTATTGATTGGCAATTATGTGAATTGTTTGTGAAACTCTTTACTTGTATGGTTATTTAATAGTTGTCCCTAGTCGGAGTTCATGTGAGGACACACGTGAATATTATACTAGCACATCGATTGGTTGATGACTATGTTTCGCAAGTCATAGACATGGAGATGTCAAACCAATGATGTGGACACATGTTATGAACATGGGGTTGGACTGACCCAACTTGAGACTGGCAATTAATTGCAGCTCTCTCTCTACACATCGTGTACATTTTGTCCTTAGACCTAAGATTGTCGCATGTACTTGAGATGTTGATCGACCTACTTTGGGGCTATCAGACGCTACTCCGTAACTGGGTAGTTATAAAGGTAGCTTTCGGGTTTGTCCTGAAACATGCCGCAAGGCATGGTCAATCAAGATGGGATTTGCCCCTCTCTACTTGAGAGAGATATCTCTAGGCCCCTCGAGTGACCGGATCTAGAAATGCATGGACGTGCTACATAAGGTTTAACCTAGTAAAGGGATTCCGAGTTACAGTATCGAGAAAGAGAGGTCAGCTTGGAGCTAGACCAAATATCATGAGGCAAAGGGAAAGACATGTACTAAACCTTGTGATGGTTCGTCCGATATGATCTTTGTATGCGTTTAGGAGTTGGCACGTCTTGCTAGAGGCCGCTACCAACTATTGACAGAATAAGTGTATTCGTGTCATGTCTATACGTATATGAACCTATAGGGTCACACACTTAAGGGGCTGGAAGCCTAATGAGGATTGGATCCGAATTAGACCAGGCTTAGGCTACTAATGGGCTCCTAATGTAGAAGCCCACTAGGGACGCCTATATAAGAGAGGGTGGGGCGAGCTGACCAGGGTTAGACCTCAGGCCATTCCATCCAGCCGCCACTCCTCACGCATGTGTCGCGCGCGCGAACCTAGCAGTCCGGCGTCTTACGCTTCCACCCCGCGCATGTGGATACCTCGGAGGTGCTGCATCTGTGGCACTTGGACGAGCCGCGCAAGGGGAGCTTCTCGTGGGACGAGGACAAGGAGGAGACGTGGAACGTCTGCACTGCCTCGACGCGCTTCATCAATTCCGCAACTGCGCATCTAGTGGTAATCCCGTGATCTATGACAACAGTAATCCTGGTTTACGCGGTAGAAAATTTTGATTTGCGCTAGGGTAGCCTACCCGTATCCCTACAGTCGCCTATAAAGACCCCCCGATGCAGAAACCCTAAGTACCCGATCAATATTCCATGAAACCGTCTGTAGCCGCCGCCACCATCGTCCCTAGATTGGGGGGATCTGAAGCTGTTCCCGGCACCCCGCCGGAGGGGAGATCATCCCGGAGTCCTTCTTCTTCATCATGCCAGCCTCCGGTATGAAGTGTGAGTAGTTCCACCTTGGACTACAGGTCCATGTAGTATCTAGATGGTTGTATCTCCTCCTTTGTGCTACCATGTTTATATCTTGTGAGCTCTGTTCATGATCAAGATCATCTATTTGTAATCATGCATGTTGTGTTTGCGGGGATCCGATGGATATTGAGATTATTATGTCAGATTGATTAATGGTTTTGTCTTATTGATTCTATCATGTCTGTGTTGTTTGAGATCTTGCATGCTCTCCGTTTCTAGTAGATATCTTTGACAAGTATATGCTTGTGACTCCAAGAGGGGGTATTTATGCTAGATAGTTGGTTCATGCCTCTATTTAATCTAAGGGAAGTGACAGAAAACTCTAAGGTTGTAGATGTGTTGTTGCCACTATGGATAAAACAACGGTCTCTTGTTCATGGAACTAGTGGATTGTTTACCTTACACACTTTGCTTAAAGCAGTTATCTGTTGCTTGCAACTTAATACTGGAGGGGGTTCAGATGATAACCTGAAGGTAGATTTCTAGTCATAGATGCAGTTGGATGGCAATATATGTATCTTGTTGTATTGCCCAATCGAATCTCATACGATCATGAATGTCTAGTATTGCATTGTTATGCCTTGCTCAGTCCTGTCAATTGCCCTGCTGTAATTTGTTTACCCAGCATGCCATGCTTGTTTTTCTAAGGAGAACACCTCTAGTGAACTATGGACCCCGGTCCAATCTTTACCCTTGATACATCTTCCACTGCTCCTGTTTACTTTCTGCAAACCGCTATCACCTTCCACACCATACAGTTAATCCTTTGTTACATCAACCGGTGAGATTGACAAACTCACTGTTCGTTGGTGCAAAGTCTTGAGTTTGTGTTGTGCAGGTTTCCAAGTTGCTTGCAACACCTTAGAGACGCTTCCTTCCTCCTACTGGTTTGATAACCTCGGTTTCTTACTACGGGAAGACTTGTTGTTGTGCTCATCACACCTTTCTCTTGGGGTTCCCAATGAAGCGCTTCCAGGCGCCATCACGCGGTTGCCTACATGATGGCCGCAGATACCCTCATGGATGTCTTGGAGGATGCTTTTGCCGTCACCGATGGTGACACATCGTTGGAGCACACCCAAAATGCTGCGCTTGTACAACTCGCCATTGATGATGGTGAAGGCTTTTGACCGGCGAGATACGCGTCGGGCATCTGTCGGGTCCTTAGGCAGCTGATTGTTTATCAGGTAGCGGAGGTATGGTTGCGTCCATGTTTCTTTGATCACCAGGACCTACATCAGGTTGACCAATTCAACCTCCATGTCGAGCTTGTCGGCTCCTTCTTGGCCTTTAGGTAGTGCAGCCCCCGAGTGCTCTGCTTCTTCGGCTGAGCCTTTTGGGAATTTCCTCTTGATGGAGGATACATAGATATGTTCAAGGAAAACTCCTGGTGGCACCCGTGCGCAGGTGGAGCCAATGTTGGTGAGTCTGTCAGCCTCTTCGTTGCTTTCCCTGTCGACGTGCCGAAGCTCGCAGCCATCAAAGTCCCCTTCGAGTGAGTTGTAGAGCGTGCGGTACGCGATCATGTTGGCTTTATGGGTGTCGCACTCATTAATTGTCTACTGCAAGACAAGGTTCGATTTGTCGTAGATGACAAGGCGTGTTGCGCCGCATACCTTGGACATCCGCATGCCGTAGATGAGGGATTCGTATTCAGCCTCGTTGTTGGAGGTGCAAAATTTCATCCGAAGGACGTACTTCATCTTGTCGCCTTGAGGGGACGTCAGTATGACGCTGGCCCCTGCTGCAGCCTCCTGCTTGGAGCCGTCGAAGTGCATTGTCCAGGACTGCGACATGTCCGGAGTATCCGGCAGCTGGAGCTCCATCCAGTGGACAAGGAAGTCAGGGAGGACTTGGGACTTGATGGAGGTGCGCTGCTCGTAGATTATGTCTCTAGGAGACAACTCGATGCCCCATAAAGCTACGCTCCCCGTGGCTTCGGGATTGTTCAGGATGTTCAACAGCGGGGCGTCGTTGCGACCATGATCTGGTGCTCCTGGAAGTAGTGGATCAGCCGATGCGCTGTCATGAATACGCCGTAGGCAAGCTTCTGGTAGTGAGGGTACCTCTGCTTTGTCGGGGTCAGTACACTACAAGGAATATGGCAATATATGACCCTCCATTTTCGTCACAGAATCGTCATAATAGTCTATTTATGACGATTCTATGAAGATTTTGAGATCGTCGAAAGCTGAGCGTCGCAAATGAACTATAACGACGTTTTTGATAAAATCGTCATAACGGTCTATGACGATATTGGATCGTCATAACGTCTATGACGATTCAATATCGTCACGGGCCATCTAGCCATGCCATGTCAGATCCTACGTGGCTGATCCTACGTGGCAAAATTGTGACGAAATTAAATCGTCTTAAATCAGAATCAGCCCAATCCATTATGGTGGTCTATATGGGCCAGCCCAATAATTCTGGCCTTTTTCTTTTTTGTGTCGTGGCCTTTTATGGTACATTTCTTCTATGGGCCATGGCTTTATTAGGGTGTATTCCCTTTTGGGCCTTTATTCTGTACATCAGATTTCTCTTTTATTTTTCAGCCTTTTTTTCTTATTCCATGTAGCCTTTTTTATATCCAGAACAGGCCCGAAGCTACTACCAAACCATCCCAGCAACATTTCCAAATATATATTTTACACAACACAACAATTTAACATCTAGAATTTAAATATGACAGCCACGAGGTAACGGTATAACAGGACCTCGGTATAACAGGACATGACAGCCAGATCATCGTATAACACTATAACAGATATAAATAGCTGATATAGTAGATATACACATGACAGCAGATATAAAGAAACAGCAGCCAAAATTGATACACAATAACCAAATAATCAGCAGATGTAAACATTCCAGATTAGCTACTGGACTGGCCTGGAGCATAGCTCCCTACTACTCCTTATGGCGCCCTTGTTGCTGGCCTATACCACATCCAAGAACTTCGAAATATCCTCCTTCGGCCTTCTTATTTCTGTCAAACAGAAAAACTAGCATAAGTGATACGAATTGGATAAATAAATAGCAGCATATTAGCTATGGTAAGTCCATTTCCATAACAGTTTTCAAGTACAAAAACATGTATTCAAATAAAAAACAATAGACAGTCTTGTACATGCACAAAACATGCATGCCTAGATTCAAAATGATGTACCAGCAGCTATACAACCAATAACAGAGTCATATCCAACTATTGACTACTTATAGTTGCAAACTGCATAGACTTTTTGCGTCATATCCAAACTGCATAGACTATTGACTACTTATAGTTGCAAACTGCATAGACTTATGGTCTAAAACTCCAAGTAAAAGCTGCTACGAATTCCACCTAGGCAGATTACTATCAATAACACACTACTAACCATATATTTCTTCTTCTCATACTGAATCAAAATAGTATCTAACTGCCTCAGAGATTAAGTTTCCAGATGCATCAATCAACCAACAAGAATATATAGATGCAAGGGGAAGAGAGTCGCTTCCACAGGGACCAGCTTGTTGTTGGGGTGCTTCTCCTTGTAGTCCTTCCTAAACCCCTCCCTGTAGACACAAAACACACAAACAATCTGATAAGGATGCAAGTTAAAAGAAAAACAAAATCTTCATTTAGACTTAGGAAAGCAATTTCCCAAACATTTTAGTCAAAAGAGAAAGCCTTGGCCGTGCATCTGTATTTTGGTGTGAAAGGAAAGTAAATGAACCAACAGAAAGCTATCAATGGTAGTAGTTGCAAGTTTTAGTTACAAGTAAACAAAACATTGTGCAGCATTGGTCTCACAAAGCATACTACTTGTTCTGTAGCATTTAAAAGTACTACCTACTATTGTATCTTCCTTTGTTTTTGGTGAGGAAGGGACAAATGAAGACAATGCATCGAGCATATTGGAATCAGGAAAAACATATCATCATTCATATCTATGAAGATCTTAATCTAAGGAAATTAGGCTATCAAACAACATGGAATTTTGTATGCAATCATGTTGGTAGATCTTTTATTTATGTTTACAATGAAGAAGAGTGACCACAACAGCAAGGTAAGAAAGCAACATTGTATCAACTCCATGAACACTTCATCTCCTTTGGCTGCTTCATCTCTGGAAGGTTGTTGCATTTTCAATAATAGATTGATTGCTTTAATTCATACATTGTACTCAAAACTATATATTACACAAAAGCTAACAATTTAAAAGTCATTTCAGTACTTCAATGTATACTACAGCAGGAGCTTTTCAATCATTACTTCTATATATCAGCCTATTTGATTTACATAAAAGAACAGACCTATGTTGTCTTTGACAGTAAGAGAACGATAACTAACTTGAGTGCTGAAAACTCTGTAGTAATCATTTTATTGTTTTCTCGGATCTATGGTGCAAGAATAGCAGACATGTCCGAGCAAGAACAACTAACCAAAACCAGCACCAATTTCTAATCGCAGAAGTGGTTGATGTCATGAAGAACTGAAGACGACACCAACAGATATGTTGTGCATACTAGGGAGCTCCTCCTTGCAGAAACAAATTACACTGAAACCAGTTATTCATTTCACTTAGATTCCATACCAAACAAATGAATACACTATATGCTGAACAAGTAATTCACAGGATACAGGTCATGCATGGACTCAAGTAATTCACAAATAAGGTATTTGCCTTATAACCTGATCATGCATGGACTCGAGTTGTTATTCAAAAGATACAGGTCATGTAAGTACTAGGCCTACTAATCATGTAAGTACTTAGCAAGTAATTCAACATCCAGGCATTCAATGTTAAGAGAGATCCTAGATATTTTCAATGATTCCTTGAATAGCTAAGCAACAAGCTACTAAAAACTTGGAATACCTATTAAAGATTGCATGACTAAAATAACCAAATGAATGAGCATCCAACAGTTACAGCTAGAAGCACAGAGAGAGACCACCTTCAGATACAAGCACAATGTTTGCAGAGACTTTGCGTACGAGCAGATGCAAGCAGATCACAAGGTTTACTACCTCAGCGACTTTATAGAACTTGTAGATGTCTTCGATGTAATCAACAACGGCGAGCTCATTGTCGCCGTCCAGCTTGTCGATGTCCTGGATCACTTCTCGAGCCGCGTACTGGCAATTGCAATTGCATCTCACTCAGACTAATTTTCACAGGTTTATGATGCTGGAACAGAGCAGTGTTTTCATGGACAGATTGTACGCACCTTGGAGCGTGCCGAGAGGACAGAAGTAAGGGTGTTGATCGCCTTCTTCCTCGATTGCTTGCGGACAGAGCTGAAGCTGCCCTCCGTCGACTTGCTCACGTCGGAGTCGGAGCTGATCTCGATGACGTGCTCTGGGGGAGGAGGGGCAAGCTTCACTCTGGCCAGCCTCGCCGGATTTTGCAGCAGTAAAGCGACGATTGATTAACACGAGACTAAATTAGCGCTTCAGGATAGAGGGGGAAGGGAGCAGGAACAGGGACGGTACCTTGGCTTTCTCCTGCGCCTTCTTAATCAACTGAGCACCAAAGTTCCTGGTCACGGGGCGGTGAGCATTCACCGGCTCCTGGAGCTGTTGCTTCCTGTTTATTCCCAAGAACGCGTGAGTGGAAAATTCCATAGAAACAAAGGGGAATCATGCATACTGGAACTGGTCGGTTCCCTGCTTACCCTTCGGCCACGCGGAGGTTGCCGATGTTGCCGATGTCGCGCAGGACTCCCCGCCGGGGCTTGGTCTCGGGTCTGCCAGCCATGGCGGCCTTCTGCTTTCCCGCAGCGGGGACACCACCACCAAGCACTGCACAGCGGAAACAAGAAAAACAATACCATGAGAATTTCGATTTGTCGGAAGCTGCAAACCAATAACGAGAAAAACCACACCAAATCGATACCAAAACAAATCTTTCTTCAGATTTCTGTTGGGACAGACCAATCGAAGAGAAATTGGGAAAGTCATAGCGAAATCAGACAAGATTCATGGCAAAGAACCACGCCAAAGAACGAGTTCCGCTCGCTCACCTCTGTTCTGCTGTTGCTGAGGCTGCGGAGCGGCAGCGACGTTCTGGTTGTGTGTGGCCATCTCCTCCTCGCCCTGGCCAAAGATCCCCGAGAGCACGGTCGAGAAGAACGATTGGAGACGCGCAACCCGCGACCCCTCCTCCACGCCGGTGAGCGCAGCCACGGCTCCGGCGTGCTCTACGGCGTTTCTTGAAGCTCTTCTCGCCTCTCTCTCTCCTTCTCTTCTTGCCTTGGTTAATCGGTGGGGCATGATGGGTGGGGAGGGGGAGGAGGGGCGCCAGGGATCTGGGTGGCCGACGAGGTGGTGAGGAGTTCAAGGGACGAGAAGTGGGCGAGCGGAGATGGTCACTTGCGCGGTGTGGCGGCGGCCGGCGGTGAGAAGGATAAGGGTTAGGGTTAGACTTTAGAGGATGGAGGGGGTCAGGGCGGCGGGGGATTTGGTACGTGCCGCGTGTGCGAATGAAATTTTTGCACTATACGCGCGCGATGGATGCCAGGTCTTCAATCCACGCCAAATTTTTACAGACCACCATCCCACCGTTCATCAAGTTCACATCAACGGCTGATATTTGTTCTTATCTTATATCTCACTATGACGATTCTATATCGTCGTAGTATGCTCCAAACAAGGCCCCAAACAGTACACACCAGCTTATGACGATTTCGTGTAAATAATTTAAGACGTTTTTGGGACAAATCGTCATGCATTTGCTATCCTTTGCCCCTTCCAAACAGCTCATGACCAACTGCAGCAAGATCGTCATAAATTTATGACGATTTCTTTCGGGGTCACTATCAAAAGGTCATAGTATAGCACATTTCTTGTAGTGGTACCTCGCTGAGGTAGTAGATTGGGCGTTGGACCCCGTGGGTCTTGCCATCTTCGGGTCGCTCGACCACGAGTACGGTGCTGACCACCTGATGTGTGGTTGCGATGTATAGCAGCAAAGGTTCCCGTTCCTTCGGCATGACAAGGACATGCGATGTGGAGAGTAGCCACTTAAGGTCCTCGAACGCATCGTCTGCTTCGGGTGTCCACTCGAATTTGTCCGTCTTGCGCAGTAACTGATAAAAAGGGAGGGCCTTATCACCCATTTGGCTGATGAATCTTCTCAGTGCCGCGATTCTCCCAGCTAGCTACTGGATGCCCTTGACGTTCTTTGGCTTCTCCATGGCCAGTATGTCCCTAATTTTCTTCGGGTTCACCTCGATGCCTCGTTGGGAGATGAAGTACCCGAGTAATTGACCAGACGGGATGCCGAAAGCGCACTTGTCTGGGTTCAGCTTGATCTTGTAGCAATCAAGTTTATCGAACGTCTCGCGGAGGTCGTCGATTAGGGTCCTGGCCTCCCTGGTCTTGATTACTATGTCGTTGACATAGACCTGGATGTTGCGGCCGATCTGGTCCTTCAGACATGCTTGCATGCACCTCTGGTATGTGGCACCTGCGTTCTTCAGCCCGAAGGGCATGGTGTGGTAGCAGAATACCCCGAACGACGTAATGAACGCTGTTTTCTCCTGATCTTCGACCTTCAGCCGAATTTGGTTGTAGCCTGAGTAGGCATCAAGGAAGGAGAGCTTCTCGCAAACTATAGTGGAGTCGATGATTTTATCGATCCTTGGTAAAGGGAAGTGGTCCTTGGGACAATGCTTGTTGAGATGTGAAGTCCACACACATCCGTAGGATGTCCATGTCCTTTTTGGGGACCATCACGGTGTTGGCTGGACACTCACTTTCTTTGATTTCCCTGATGAAGTTGGCATCGAGCAGTCTGTTGACTTTGATTCCAACGGCCTCGGCTCTTGGCTCAGATAACGCATCAACTGCTTGACTGGCTTTGCATCTGGGAACACATTGAGTGCGTGCTCGGCGAATTCCCTGGGAACTCCTGGCATGTCTGCAAGACACCAGGCGAAGATTTCCCAGCGCTCACGGAGGAATTCGATGAGCGTGCTTTCCTATGCGGGACTTAGGTCATTGGCGATCAACACCGTCTTGGAGGCGTCCGTCGGGTGAACCTGCACCTTCTTTCTGTTGACTGTGGAGTCAAATGACATGTCAGGTGCGTTTTGCCTGGTGACTGGGGGTGCCCCGTTGTCTGTCACCTCTCGGAGTCTCGTGAGCTCCTCCTGCATGCCGAACGACTGAGAGATTCTGTTGAAGTCTCTGTCGCAGCTGTATGACCTGGTGAAGCTTCCTTAGACGGTGATGACGCCCTTAGGTCCTGGCATCTTCAGTAGCAGGTATGCATAGTGCGGTACTGCCAAGAATCTTGCGAATGACACGCACCCGAGGATGGCGTGGTATTGTGATGGCCAGTCCACCACTTCGAACTCTAGCCTCTCACGTCTGAAGTTTTCGGGTTGGCCGAAGATGACGTCGAGCCATATCTTGCCCAGGGGGTATATGCCTTTCCCTGGGACTATGCCGTAACGTCGTGTCTGACTGTTCCAGGCTGCACAGCGGGATCCGCATCATTGCGAGTGTGTTAGCGAACATCAGGTTGATGCCGCTACCGTAGTCCATGAAGACGCGACTCATTTTGAATCCTCCGATTTGAGCCTCAAGCACTAGGGCAGCGTGACCTAGGCGAGGTATCTGCCGTGGGTGATCCAAATGATCGAACATGATGTAGGACTCCGAGCCGCTGAGGTACTCAAGTATGGCTGGTGGAGAGGTCACGACCAGGCTGACTTGGCGGGTGATCTTCTTCTGCACCCTGTTGGTTGGGCGCCCCTTCTGGATCATCAGGGACCCTTTTAGTGGGGGGGTACCCATCTGCTCCGTTGTTTGGTGCTGGTGCGATCGACGGCTGCAATGCTCCGACAGGTGGTGGTGGAGGGGCTCCGTGTGCGATGGCACTGGTGCGGGTCCGAATCCAGGGTTCACGGACTAACGCCGCATTTGGGTGAGGCCCTCGCTGAGCTTCTGGAATTCTCAACAATTCTTGATCATGTGGTTGGCCTTCTTCTTACCATATTTTTTGTCGATGTAGAAGTGGATGGTGTAGGGACCAGAAAGCTTGTCGTATGCCGAAGTCTCGTCATCGCGGTTGCGACGTTGCCACGTTTGTGTGGGTCGTCCGCCGCTGCAATAATTGCTGCTGCGGTATCCGCTATTGCAGTTGCCGTCATCACATCGATCGGCGTATCCAGCCGCAACCATGTCGACTCCGTCGCGATCGTCATAGACGCGCGATCTTCTTTTGCTGCGGCGTTCGCGCGTGCGGCCGTAATCTGTAGGGGTTCGTAGCATGGAAAACAAAAAATTTCTACCGCATACAAACAAACAAGCCAAGATCTATCTACTAGATTGTAGCAACGAGTCGATGGAATAACTCACCCTCAAAGATTCCAAAGTGTTTAACGAGAGCGGATTCTCGTGGGTGATGTAGTCGTACTCTTCCCGATCTCAAGATCGCGTAGACGATCCTTCCGGCGCTGCGTTTCGGCAGCGCTTCCGCAGTCGGTCACACGTTCGGTACTCGACGAAGACCTTCCTCTCCCTTGTTCCAGCAGGCAGCAGAGGTTGTAGCATTCTCCTCGCGATTCCGGCAGCATGACGGCGTGGTACCGGAAGTAGAGGGGAGATATCGCAGGGCTTCGCCTTAAGCCGGAGCGAGTATGGTGGACTATGAGAGAGCCTCGGTGATCTAGGGTTTAGACACACCAAGGAGAGGGAGCAAGGCCGGCGGCTAGGGCAAGAGGGGAGCCCCAACTCGGCGACATGGCAAACCCTAGGAGGTGGCGGCGACAATAGTGGAGGCCGGCGGCTAGGGTTTAGGTTTTAGAGGGCAAGGTGTAGGTCTTGGAGGGGCAGCCCTGCCCCTCCTTATATAGGTGGAGGGGGAGCGCCAAGGGGAGGGGAGTCCCTCCGCAACTCGGCTTACAAGGCCGGCGGTGGAGGGAGAGGGACTTCCTCCCCAAGTAGGTTTCCTACTCTCCCTCCACCAAACAAAATAGCCGTTTGACTTTTCAAATTGGCGTTTGACTTTTCAAACTAGGATTTGATTTAACCCTTTATTTTGTTCAGTGATGACACCTAGTACATCATGCAACCATTCCAACTTGTTATGACACATTGATGTACCCTTCCTCTCCGGAGTGCCGGACATTCCGGAACCTTCTAGAACATTCCCGATGAAAACACCAGAACCATTCTCCAACCCCGAAACAGGACTTCCCTTATATGAATCTTATTATCCGGACCATTCCGGATATCCTCGTGATATCCCGGATCCCATATGAGACTCCGAACAACATTAGGTCTCTTACTCATCATTCCATAACTACTCAACAATGTCGAATCCTTAAGTGTGTCTCCCTACGGTTCGTGAATTATGCGGACATGATCGAGACACTTCTCCGAACAATAACCAATAGAGGAATCTGGAAATTCATATGGCTCCCACATATTTCTACGATTACTTTGCGATTTAATGAACCACTTACATACGATACCAATTTCCCTTTGTCTCACGATAGTTTACTTATCTGAGATTTTGATCGTCGGTATCTCTGCATACCTAGTTCCACCTCATTACTGATAAGTACTCTTTTATCGTTCCCGTGATATGTGATCCCTTGTGAGCCATTCACATGCTTGCAAGCTAATTGGATAACATTCCACCGAGAGGGCCCAGAGTATATCTATCCGTCATATGGATGGACAAACCCCACTCTTGATCCATGTGTCTCAACCAATACTTTCCGAACACTCAATGCCACCTTTATAGCCACCCAGTTACGGTGTGGTGTTTGATGTCATCAAAGCATCCTTCCGGTGATGGTGATAACCATGATCTCATGGTCGAAGGAATTAGGTTACTACGTATCAGAAAGCATATAGCAATTGAACTATTAAAATGACTTGATCTTTATGCTACTCTTATCTATAGGAGTATGTCCATCATACCATTCTCCTAATGATATGATCTTGTTGTTAATAACATCTCAATGTTCACGATAGGGAAACCACAATCATTTATTAACCAACAAGCTAGTATTATAAAGAGGCTTTACTAGGGACTTCAATTTAAGTTTACAAATCACACAAGTATTAATGTTTCCTTGTTAATACTATTATAGCATGAATGTAAACATTTATCATGAACACAAAGATATAATAATAACTACATTTATTATTGCCTCTAGGGCATATCTCCAACAGTCTCCCACTTGCACTAGAGTCAACTAATCTAGATTACATGGTAATATACCGAACACCCATGGCAGTTTGGTGTTGGTCATGTTTTGCCCTCGGGAGAGGTTTAGTCAACGGATCCGCCACATTCAGATCTGTGTGTACTTTGCAAATCTTTATGTCACCATCTTGGACATGTTCTCGAATAGCGTGAAAACGTATCTTAATATGCTTCAGCTTCTTGTGTGACCTTGGTTCTTGCGCATTGGCTATGGCGCCCATGTTATCACAGTAGATAGACATTGGGTCCAGCGCACTTGGAACCACACCGAGCTCTGTAATAAACTCTTTCATCCATATCGCTTCTTGTGAAGCCTCCGAAGCAGCCATGTATTCCGATTCAGTTGAAGATCTTGCCACAACACTTTGTTTTGCACTCCTCCAGCTAACTGCTGCACCATTCAAAGTAAATACGTATCCAGATTGAGATTTAGAATCATCTGGATCGGTGTTCCAACTAGCATCGGTGTAACTATTAACAACGAGTTGTTCATCACCTCCATAAGAAAGAACCATATCCTTAGTTCTTCTCAAGTACTTAAGGATGTTTTTGACCGCTGTCCAATGATAAACTCCTGGATCACTTTGATATCTGCTAGTCAAACTAATAGCATATGCAATGTCAGGTCTAGTACATAGCATGGCATACATTAGAGATCCTATGGCTGAGGCATAGGGAGTTTTACTCATCCTTTATCTATCTTCTGCCGTTGTCGGACTTTGAGTTTTACTCAAGGTCGTATTGGGCAACATGGGCAAGAACCCTTTCTTGCTATGTTCCATTTCAAACCTCTTTAGAACTTTGTCCAAATATGTACTTTGTGACAATGATATTAGGCGTCTCGATCTATCTCTATAAATATTTATGCCTAATATGTAAGCTGCTTTGCCAAGATCTTTCATTGAAAAACTATTATTCAAATATTCCTTGACACTATTAAGAAGGTCTACATCATTCCCAATCAACAATATGTCATCTACATATAGTATTAAGAATGCTAAAGAGCTCCCTCTCACTTTCTTGTAAATACAAGCTTCTCCATAAGTTTGTATAAAACCAAAACTTTTGATCACCTTATCAAAACGTTGATTCCAACTTTGGGATGCTTGCTTCAATCCATATATGGACCGTTGAAGTTGGCATACCTTGTTAGCCTCTTTAGGATCGACAAAACCTTTGGGTTGCATCATATACAACTCTTCATCAATGTATCCAATGAGGAACGCTGTTTTGACATCCATCTGCCATATCTCATAATCGTAATATGCAGGGGTTGCTAACATAATCCTCACAGACTTTAGCTTCGCTACTGGTGAGAAAGTCTCATCATAGTCAACTCCTTGAATTTGTCGAAACCCTTTTGCGACAAGTCGAGCTTTATAGACAGTATCATTACCATCAGCATCTGTTTTCTTCTTTAAAATCCATTTGTTCTCGACAGCCTTCCGGCCATCCGGTAAGTCCACCAAAGTCCATACCTAGTTTTCGTACATGGATCCAATCTCGGATTTCATGGCTTCTTGCCATTTATTGGAATCTAGGCTCATCATCGCTTCCTCATATGTCGCAGGGTCATCAGTGTTATCCACCAACATGACACTCATAACGGGATCATACCAATCAGGAGTGGTACGAGTTCTCTTTGACCTGCGAGGCTCTGTAGAAACTACGACCGAAGTTTCATGATCATCATCATTAGCTTCCTCTCTTATTGGTGCAGGCACCACAGGAACTTCTTCCGGTGCCGCGCTACTCGCAATTTCGAGAGAAGGTTCGATAACCTCGTCGAGTTCTACTTTCCTTCCAGTCACTTCTTTCGAGAGAAATTCCTTCTCTAGAAAGGATCCATTCTTGGCAACGAAGATTTTGCCTTCGGATCTATGATAGAAGGTATACCCAATAGTTTCCTTTGGGTATCCTATGAAGACGCATTTTTCCGCTTTGGGTTCAAGCTTGTCCGGCTGTAACTTCTTTACATAGGCTTCGCAACCCCAAACTTTAAGGAACGACAATTTAGGTTTCTTCCCAAACCATAATTCATACGGTGTCATTTCAACGGATTTAGATGGTGCCCTATTTAAAGTGAATGCGGCTGTTTCTAATGCATAACCCCAAAATGATAGCGGTAAATCTGTAAGTGACATCATAGAATGAACCATATCTAAGAGAGTTCGATTACGACGTTCGGACACACCATTACGCTGTGGTGTTCCCGGCGGTGTCAATTGTGAAAGTATTCCGCATTTCTTCAAATGCTCGCCAAACTCGTAACTTAGATATTCACCTCCACGATCAGAACGCAGAAATTTAATCTTCTTGTTACGTTGATTCTCAACCTCACTTTGAAATTCCTTAAACTTCTCGAAAGTTTCGGACTTATGTTTCATGAAATAGATATACCCATATCTACTCAAGTCATCCGTGAAGGTAAGAACATAACGATAACCACCGCGCGATGCTACACTCATTGGACCACACACATCGGTATGTATGATTTCCAATAAGTCTGTAGCTCGCTCCATCATACTAGAAAATGGAGTCTTAGTCATTTTACCCATCAGACATGCTTCGCATCTTTCAAGTGATTCGAAATCAAGTGATTCAAGAAGTCCATCGGAATGGAGTTTCTTCATACGCTTCACTCCAATGTGATCAAGACGACAGTGCCACATATAGGTCGAGTTATCGCTCGATTTCAAACGTTTAGCTTCAATGTTATTAATATGTGTATTTCCACTATCGAGATTCAATAAGAATAGACCATCTATCAAAGGTGCAAGTGCATAAAACATATTACTCATATAAACCGAACAACCATTATTCTCGGACTTAAACAAGTAACCGTCTCGCAATAAACAAGATCCCGATATAATGTTCATGCTTAACGCAGGCACCAAATAACAATTATTTAACTATAAAACTAATCTCGATGGTAGATGAAGAGGTAGCGTGCCGACCGTGATCACATCAACCTTTGATCCGTTTCCAACGCGCATCATCACCTTGTTCTTTGCTAGCTTCCGTTTATTCTGCAGCACCTGTTTCGAGTTACAAATATGAGCAACCGAACCAGTATCAAATACCCAGGCACTACTACGAGTACTAGTGAGATACACATCAATAACATGTATATCGGATATACCTTTCTTCTTGATGTTGCCGTTCTTCAAATCCGCCAAGTACTTTGGGCAATTCCGCTTCCAGTGACCTTCTCCCTTGCAGTAAAAGCACTCAGTATCAGGCTTAGGTCCAGCCTTGGTCTTCTTCATAGGTGCGGTAACTTTCTTACCACCCTTCTTGAAGTGTCCCTTTTTCTTAGACTTGCCTTTCTTGAATTTGGTGGTCTTATTGACCATCAACACTTGGTGCTCTTTCTTGATCTCCACTTCTGCAGATTTTAACATGGAGAAGAGTTCTGGCAACTGGTTGTTCATGCTTTGCATATTGTAGTTCATCACAAAGTTCTTGTAACTTGGTGGTAGTGATTGGAGGACACGGTAAATCCCCAAAGCATTAGGAATCACTATACCCAAGCTTTGAAGTTTGTTTGCGTGCCCAGACATCTTAAGCACATGCTCACTGACGGAGCTGCCCTCTTCCATCTTGCAGTTAAAGAACTTTTCAGAAGCCTCATAGCTCTCAACTGCCGCGTGAGTCTAAACGATCAATTTGAGTTCACGGACAATATCATGTGGGTCTGAATTCTCAAACCTTTCTGAAGCTCTGATTCTAAACCATACAAGATAGCACACTGAACTGTGGAGTACTGAGTCTTCCGAGCGAGGTAAACATTCTTTACTTCATCGGTAGCATCAGCTGCAGGCGGGCCACCCAGCGGTGCATCCAGCACATAGGTCAAATTAACAACATTGAGGACAATCCTCACATTGTGGAACCAATCCGCGAAGTTGCTTCCATTGTTTTTCAACTTTTCTTTCTCTAGGAACGCATTAAAATTTATGGTAGAGGCCGCCATTGATCTACAACATATTTGCAATAGTTTAGACTAAGTTTATGACAAATTGAGTTCTAATTAATAGTTAAATTAATCTAGGTGAACTCCCACTCAAAACAATATCCCTCTCATTGTTTTAGTGATCACACGAACCATATCCACCACATCAAAACCGATCATCACGAGAGTTGATGTAGCTTCAATGGCGAACAATCGACATGTTCATCATATCTACTATATGATTCATGCTTTACCTTTCAGTGATCCGTGTTCCGAGACCATGTATGTACATGCTAGGCTCGTCAAGATCAAACCTTAGCTTCCGCATGAGCAAATCTGGCTTGCTCACGTTGTATACACTTGCGGAATCTAACACACCCGATCATCACGTGGTGCTTCGAAACAACAAGCTTTAGCAACGGTGCTTACTAAGGGTGAACACTTTAGAACTTGAAATTCATGTGCATGAGGGATCATCTTATAATTCTACCGTCGTTTAACTAAGCAATACAAGATGCATAAAGGATTAACATCACATGCAATTCATAATATGTGATATGATATGGCTTTTCTTCTTTGTGCTTCCGATCTCCATCTTTAAGCACGAACATGATCTCCATCATCACCGGCATTGCATCAAGGTCAATGACGCTTCTCCATGGTTGTCGTCCACCAGCTTCAACTATTACAACTACTTTGAATAGACACGCGGGTCTTAATAGAAATTTAAAGACAACCATATGGCTCCTGCCGGTTGCCAACTTACAATAAGGAACATTGCATACATCAAATATAATCACAATCAGGCCATATCACATCACAGCACACCCCTGCAAAACAAAGTTAGACGCTTCAAATTTCTTTGCATATTTTACGTGGTTTCGGGCTTTCAATAAGTGTCGATCTAACTTACAAATAAGAACCACAACGTTGATGCTTGAACTATCAAGTGCCCGTTGTAAATTGGATCTATACTATAATGGGAGAGACAGACACCCGCAAAGCCACTTATGCAATACAAGTTGCATGTTGAGCGTGGAGCAAGTCTCATGAATGATCTCATGTAAGGTTAGCCCGGTCCGCTTCATCCCATCATACCGCAAGATGCAAAGTACACAAGAAGCAATTGATAATAAAAGCACCACCGCCCACAATGACCATTGTGTTCTACTCGTGCAACAGATCTACATATAGACACGGCTCTGATACCACTGTAGGGGTTCGTAGCATGGAAAACAAAAAATTTCTACCGCATACAAACAAACAAGCCAAGATCTATCTACTAGATTGTAGCAACGAGTCGATGGAATAACTCACCCTCGAAGATTCCAAAGTGTTTAACGAGAGCGGATTCTCGTGGGTGATGTAGTCGTACTCTTCCCGATCTCAAGATCGCGTAGACGATCCTTCCGGCGCTGCGTTCCGGCAGCGCTTCCGCAGTCGGTCACACGTTCGATACTCGACGAAGACCTTCCTCTCCCTTGTTCCAGCAGGCAGCGGAGGTTGTAGCACTCTTCTCGTGATTCCGGCAGCACGAAGGCGTGGTACCGGAAGTAGAGGGGAGATCTCGCAGAGCTTCGCCTTAAGCCGGAGTGAGTATGGTGGACTATGAGAGAGTCTCGGTGATCTAGGGTTTAGACACACCAAGGAGAGGGAGCAAGGCCGGCGGCTAGGGCAAGAGGGGAGCCCCAACTCGGCGACTTGGCAAACCCTAGGAGGAGGCGGCGACAATGGTGGAGGCTGGCGGCTAGGGTTTAGGTTTTAGAGGGTAAGGTGTAGGTCTTGGAGGGGCAGCCCTGCCCCTCCTTATATAGGTGGAGAGGGCGCACCAAGGGGAGGGGAGTCCCTCCCCAACTTGGCTTCCAAGGCCGGCGGTGGAGGGAGAGGGACTTCCTCCCCAAGTAGGTTTCCTACTCTCCCTCCACCAAACAAAATAGTCGTTTGACTTTTCAAATTGGCGTTTGACTTTTCAAACTAGGATTTGATTTAACCCTTTATTTCGTTCAGCGATGACACCTAGTACATGATGCAACCATTCCAACTTGTTATGACACATTCATGTACCCTTCCTCTCCGGAGTGCCGGACATTCCGGAACCTTGTAGAACATTCCCAATGAAAACACCGGAACCATTCTCCAACCCCGAAACAAGATTTTCCTTATATGAATCTTATTCTCCGGACCATTCCGGATCTCCTCGTGATATCCCGGATCCCATCCGAGACTCCGAACAACATTCGGTCTCTTACTCATCATTCCATAACTACTCAACAACGTCGAATCCTTAAGTGTGTCTACCTACGGTTCGTGAATTATGCGGACATGATCGAGACACTTCTCCGAACAATAACTAATAGAGTAATCTGGAAATTAATATGGTTCCCACATATTTCTACGATTACTTTGCGATCGAATGAACCACTTACATACGATACCAATTTCCCTTTGTCTCACGATAGTTTACTTATCCGAGGTTTTGAGAGTCGGTATCTCTGCATACCTAGTTCAACCTCATTACTGATAAGTACTCTTTTATCGTTCCCATGATATGTGATCCCTTGTGAGCCAGTCACATGCTTGCAAGCTAATTGGATGACATTCCACCGAGAGGGCCCAGAGTATATCTATCTGTCATATGGATGGACAAATCCCACTCTTGATCCATGTGTCTCAACCAATACTTTCCGAACACTCAATGCCACCTTTATAGCCACCCAGTTACGGTGTGGTGTTTGATGTCATCAAAGCATCCTTCCGGTGATGGTGATAAGCATGATCTCATGGTCGAAGGAATTAGGTTACTACGTACCAGAAAGCATATAGCAATTGAACTATTAAAATGACTTGATCTTTATGCTACGCTTATCTATAGGAGTATGTCCATCATACCATTCTCCTAATGATATGATCTTGTTGTTAATAACATCTCAATGGTCATGATAGGTAAACCACAATCATTTATTAACCAACAAGCTAGTATTATAAAGAGGCTTTACTAGGGACTTCAATTTAAGTTTACAAATCACACAAATATTAATGTTTTCTTGTTAATACTATTATAGCATGAATGTAAACATTTATCATAAACACAAAGATATAATAATAACTACATTTATTATTGCCTCTAGGGCATATCTCCAACATAATCATCCTCATCATCCGAATGCGATCGGTTGACGGAATCCTCACCATCTGCCCATCGGTTGGCGATGTCCATGAGGTGGTCAAATGTTTTGGGCTTGACGCGCCCAAGCTCCTCCTTGAAATCGGGGCATCTGGCACCATCCTGGAAGGCGTCAATTGCTCTTTCTTCAGAGATGTGCGCGGTGGAGTTCTTGATGTGGGACCAACATAGTATGTACAAGCGGATGGACTCATTGGTCCGCTGGGTGCAGGCCCGCAGCTCTTTGATTGAAGCTGGCCTCTTGCTGGTCCCGTTTAAGTTGCGGATGAAGCTGTACGCTAGCTCTTCCTAGCTTCGGATGGAGCCGTAGGATAGGCTACTGAGCCAGACCCTGGCCGCGCCTGTCAGCTGCAGCTGAAGGCATTGTAATGCGGTGTTCTAGTTTCTTCCGTGGAGCTTGACCAACAACAGGTGATCATCGAGCCAAGCCTTTGGCTCTTGTGTGCCGTCGAACTTCGGATTGTCCGGAGGGAGCTTGAAATTTTTCGGCATCCGCGTTTTCCGAACGGATCTGCTGAAGCATCTAGCTCCACACATTTCTTCGTCGTCCTCCTCTTCGGACTCAGTTGAGCACGCGCGCTTAGCACGTGATTTTTCGATCTTGCGTTGGGTGAGTTCGTTGGGAGCGTCGTACTTGTTGCTGCAGCTCCGTGGACTCCGACAGCGCCAGGGCAGATCGTGCTCCTCCTCCTCAGATGAGGGTCTGCGGCTTCGAGTGAATTTGACCGCAGCTTTTTTCTTTGGCTCCGTAGGAGTTTCATCGTGGAGCACAACTCTGAAGAGTTCGAGGCCTGCTACTTATGCGTTGCGTTCTTCGGGTCGCCCTCTGGAGGGGGGTTGGATGCGATATAGGTGGTGGCTGCCATGATCGCAGCCTACGGTGTTTTCGACATGACGTTGTCGTGCGAGTCCATCGTCATGAAGGACGTGTTGAGGGCCCTGGTGACCTCGCGACGTGCGGCGGGGTCCATGCGCTCCATGTGGGAGCGATACTTGTTGGCGTTGTTGCCATGTGAAGTAGGGCCGCCAGCGGCGGAGAGCACATCTCACCGCGCGCTGGACTCCGTAGCTGTCTACTTACGCTTTTCGAGCTCCTCCATCAGCTTCACTTGCAGATTGTGCTCATCGATTAGGAGGAGGTGGTAGACCATCAACAGATCTCAGGAGGCATCCACAGGTAGGATTTTGTTGCCTTCCATGGCTTCACGTGCTTGGCGCCAGCCTTCCTTGTTGAGGTTGATCTGTTCATAGCCGCGATTGCCACCTTCGTTGGCTCTGTTAGCCAGGTTTCCCCTGTTTCCCATGTTCTCAGCCTGCGGGTTGGGAGGGGTATTGGATGGTGGATTGGCGCTCGAACCTAGTGGTGGATATGCTCCGTTGTTGATGACGGTGCATAGGTAGCACTCGCGGAGTGGGTTGTTGCTGCCGCAACTTTCAGATCCGAAACCGTAGGTTCCTTCATCCGAAGGGGGGCACACAGATCGGATTTGCAGCTACTGCTATCATCCGAATCTCCTGTCAGCGTCGACACATGCAACACACTGATGGGTGGGACCCATGAAGCGGGCCTGATGGATGGTGGTGCTACCCGCTCTGGGAGGTGGAGGGTGCTGGTCTGCCCCACCTGGAAGCAGAAGCTCCCGAACAGCATCTCGAGCCCGTCACCGACGGACTCGAAATCCTTCAGGGTGGCCGGCGAGTGGGCGGTGAAGTCGAAGGCGCTGAAGAGGAGGTGACTCTGTTGCCAATGAATCATAGATCGCTCCGGATGGAACCGTCACGACCGCACGACGTCTGCGCTTCCCACAGACGACGCCAATTGACGAGGTTCGATCTCATCAATGCCCATTGTTATGGACTTGGATTTTGGAGAATATGGGGATGCTGGAAGTCGCGAAACGGTTAACAGACAAGCAACAAAGGGACACGAGATTTACCCAGGTTCCGGCCGCCGGAGGGAAAAACCTACTCCTTCTTGTCTACTCTTGATTACGGCGGAACCGAAGATTACAGGGGTGCGCAGATGTAATCTGGCGTGAGGTGTGTGTATGTGGGTGATTGTCCTTCTCGCCGTGCCCTCCTGGACTTTATATAGACATGCCAGGTCTCGGGGTAGGTCGAGTTGGTTATGGATTATGGTTGATAACCTTCGAAATTCTATCTAATCTAGACTTATCCTCCATGGAGTCGAAACCGCCACGAGCTTGGGCCACCCGAAATCTTCATGGGTGTGTATCCTTGCGTGGGCCTTCCTTGGACTGGACCGGGTATACCAACGTTGTGCACCCATAGGGTATATCCATGTCAGTTAGTATGTTTGATGCACGTGATCCTATTGGTATTTTCTCCATATCGATTCATGATATTGTGGAACAAAGTTATATTTTGCAACTATTGAAGTGTTACGGCATCCATGGCTTCCTCCTCAGCTTCCGCGTTCTTTTATTTGCTTGATAGTACTAAACAAATTACTCTATAGAATGCTGAGCTAATTAGCCTCAAATGCATGTGCAGGTTGTGCAATTTTACAAGCTACTCCATTAGCAACTCTAACGGGCCACCAAAAATTAAATCGGCTACAAAAGTGTCCTTTTGTGGTGTAGACTGCACCCAACAGGTCACTGCATTAAAAAATGATAGTATGAAAAGTAATTATACATAAACATTAAAGAACATAATTCCACAATCAAAATAAAAAACTTAATAAAACCAACCTAGACTACTAGGCTTTCACCGCTAGTCGGCGTGCTCGTGCCTAGTTGTCGTCCTCGATCTTCATGACGATGGGCGACCACCTAGGCGAGGTTCCAGGAAACCCACCAGTGTCCATGCATGCGTCGGTGGAGCTACAGGTGTCGATGTCGTGCCGCTTCCGTCTAGTTCTCCCATAGCTCCTCGTTAACGACGGATGATGGAGCAACCGGGGTCCGTGGAGCTGCAGGTGCTAGCGTGCGTGTCGCCATGGCGAACTCGTTTAGCACTTGATCTAGGTTTCTCTCCTCGATGGCCGTTTGGAGCACGACCTCCTCCTCCTCTGTCATGTGGACGGGATGGTCGGCTCATCCTCCCGCTCTGTTGTGTTACTCCATTGAGTCTGATGGTCATCGCGCCCGGGATGCGACAAAACACGCACGACACACATCCTGCTCCATGAAGAACTAGTCATACCAAGCGGAGACGACTCATCGTACGTCTGTTTGTTTATCATATCCGGGTAGGAATGCCCCGTGTCGATGAATCTCCAGGTGGTGCGCCTACCTGGATGTGTTGACTGCAAGTGCACAAATCGTTTGTAGCTAGTTTCGAAATAAAGATATCGATCCCCAGGGAGCGGGAGTTCTGAAGTCTAATAACCCTTGAATTAAATACTGAAATAGTAATGCTAAATAATGTTCTAAATAACAAGATGAAATGCGAGTTTCATAAAAATATATATTTTTGGGTTTTTGTATAAGAGAACAATAAGTAAAGTAAAACAAATTGAATACAGAAAGTAAGTATCGCGTATGTAAAAGAGATATGAAACTGCAATGGGGAAAGTGTTCTTAGGTATTAGCGGATACACCTCTAGCATTATAAAGGGTTTAAGGTAAAGATTATTATCATGAATATTCTCAACTATGTATGTATGGGAGGAACTCCGTAATTGTACGAATAGACATCAACCACTGCTCACATCCTCATAACCACAACAGACAAGCAATCGACATATATCAAATTACTGTGCTATTAAAAGACTTTATCCTGTAGCATGTATCCCATGGCATGGATAATGTTTCGTGAGTTTTCTCGGTTCCCAAGTTGATATGTAAGGGGTGCCAACATATTTATAGTCACCGTAAGTGCTAGCACACCTCCATCTACTAACAAATAGTTCCCTCCAAGTCCCCACAAGAGGCAAATATTGAGAGGCCGACTTCTCACAACATCAAGATGAAGACAATCTAACACATGATCACAGCGATGAATATCATAATAAACTTTATCTTATTTCAATATCATGCTAAGGTTTCTCCATCTCCCCAAGAACTAATAATCTGATCAGACATGGAGGCAATCAACATCATGTCAAAGACAATGGAATCTATCATAGATGAATAGTACCTGTATAAATCGACAATAAATATGGAAATTACAACAAGATCTAGACAATATGTAGATGAGATGGATGGAGATGGTGGTGATGCAGTGGTTGATGATGAAGATTAATGCCTTAGCCTCTCGGATCTGCGTAGGGTGAAGATGGATCCCCGGTGGATGAGTTCCCCCTCCAGATCCCTTCCAGAGGTGAGGTTTTTGTGATTTCTGGTCGTTCTGTATGTCGTCTCTCCCATCCGATTGCACGGGGCAAAATTATTTGAGGAGGTGGTGGCGGCAGCAACTATGTGGCGGGAACTATATGGCCAGAAAAAGTATTCCCGCCGTATAGTTGCTCGTTAAAGCTTCTGCCTGCTGTGATCGCCGCAGGTTTTCTTTTGGTGTTATTGATATTTCCCAATTTAGCGATTTACGCTGTTTTTGACTCCTTTTTCGCTCCAGTACAACTGGTCCAAGAATTGTGTCCATCGTATCCATCATCTGTCCTGATCCTGGTGAAAATAGATAAAAAAGATGCGCGTGAACACCGTAAAATACCAAGATCCTTCCACTACAGTGCAAAATAATAATCTAAAACATGATGCAAATATACACTCATCAACTTCCCCAAGCTTAGACGCTTGCTCGTCTCGATCAAAGTTAGCTTAATGGATATGATCCTCATATTCCTGAAGTTGAGTCGATAAAATAAATGAGGCAGTTGCAGCATGTGTTTATCATATATAATACATAGGAATACGTTCATGAATAATACCTTACTCGAACCATCCGAATAATATTAGCAGGCTTCCACACCTTAGAATTTAACAGTTCACAAAATATTACTCTCAATATGATGTAAAAGTGTTTAGTTCGACCGAATGAGTTAGCGAGGTAGTCACAAGCGTTTTAGGATTTAACATATTCACTTGGGATTTAAAATTTCAAACATTCCATTGTATCACCACAAGATAGTGGCGTATGCCTATTTTCTCTTTGAACATTTTCTTTTCTCTTTTTGTTTTATGCTCACACTTTTGTTTAAGTGTTGTGCAAAGGAGCTAGCCATACATTCCATTTCATATAGGAATTCAAAGTTTAACGATCTCAATTACCAAATTCCACTTGTACATGAAGCATCTTTATAGATTGAATATCTACCTCGTCTTGTTCTCGCTCTAATTTGATAGAATTTTTAATTTTCATTTGTTCAAGGTTTCTTTCTCAACTTAACTGATTAGATAATTTTTCCCTTTGTAAATCAAACCATGAACTTACAACATATTGACCAAATTATCTTTGTATGTTCCATTAATACCAATGGTGTGGAAGAATCCTATTGCTATCATCAAGTGCAAGTAAAATTATACTCAAGCCATTCATATATCTAATAAGACAAGCACAAACTCAATAATGCCCTATATATGATAATAAACTTAGAATTTTATAGAAGGGATCGACTATTTCTGAAGGGAATTCTAATGATGCAAACTTTATTTCTAAGCTCAAACTAATGCAAAGCTAAAATAGTAATATAAAACTTATAAGATAGATTACAAGGTCTTAAAGATCTCCCCAAGCTTGGAATCAAGCCAGGCGGGATCACATAATCCCTCGTGATTATTTGATAACATGATTATTGTAGATTATTGTGGCGCCATGGCATGTAACACCGCGGTGCGCAGCTTCTAGTTGGTATCCTCCAGGGCAGTGATGCGGTTGTAGCACCTGCGCAAATCAGATTGCAAAGTGTCCACTTTATCTGCAAGTTTAGTCATCAGTTGGAGAAGATCATCCTTCTTCTCTATCTCCTTGAGACGGTGACGGACTTCAACGCGATGGAGTAGCTCCTGCTTCTGATATATCTCCAGTGCTCGCACGCGGTCTTTGGTCCTGAGAACAAATTCTTCTTCCTCATCCATAATTGATGGATCGGGGAAGTAGAAACCGTCCCTCCACTCTTCTTCAGGCTTCACCCTTATACGATCACCAATGGTAGGCTTCGAGAGTGGCACCGTCGCTTCCTTGCTAGCACCTGCACCAATATTAGGTAATTCCTTACGCTTGAGAGGCCTAGGTCCGTGGTGATGAACTTGACCGTCTCCACACGCCCTTTTCCATGTGGCTTGTGACCTTCTATCTCTTGTTGACCTCTCTTCATTGCCGCCCAGTTGATCTCTGGGGGATTATAGACATCGCGGTTAATGTAAATTTCACTCCAATCTTCATGGGCATCGATGTTGTAGAAGCTTGGATAGACGTACTCCTTGTTCCTCGGGCTAAACCTCTCCACATCCCCATTGCCGTCCTCCGTGGATGGGCTGCGAGAGCGGTCCCTGGAAGGATCAATGAGAAAAATGGGTTTTCCATGGCCTAGGACGAGATAGAGCATGGCTAGATTGGTTCTTGGTGATTATGATTAGAGAGAAACACAATGGAAATATATAAGGAGGTCAGAGGTCGGTAAAACTTGCGAGAAACACCAAAGTGACGCCCAATAAAAGAATCTTAATGAAATAGGGAAAAAATCACGGATTTGGCAAAGTCCAGCTGCGTAATGACCAACTATACGGGCGTGGCCCGTATAGTTTCGGCCGTATAGTTGTTTCCGAGCAGATATTTCCAAAATGTCTCGAGTCTAGGTCAGTTAGGTTACTGACTTGGAAACGACATATATATTTTTCTATGTGAAAAAGAACGGAGCAGCCAGAAGGTTTAACGACCAACTATACGGCGGGAACAAATTTTCCGGCTGTATAGTTTTGGTCGTATAGTTTTCAGACATCGAAAAATTTCGCGGAGGGAATACCGAAGGTTTAACGACCAACTATACAGCGGGAGCATTTTCTATGGACGTATAGTTGGTAAAACCCTCAGAAACTTCAGTAAAACATGAGGAATTCAAAGGTAAAAAATTTCAGGAGTAAAAAATGTGAAAACAAATCACTTATTTAGAGGAAGAAAGCTTACCTTGTACTTACCGTTTATTTAGTGGGGGTGACAAGATCCTCCAATAGCAAGGACTTCTTCTCTTTTGGAGGAATTGACTTTAGTTCATATAATAATTCTCGTAAATGAAAATCATCAGAACCAAAGTTCCTCTCAATAAGATTGGTGCCTTGTTGGGCAAATATAGATACTGCATCCAATATCTTTATTTCTTGCCTCTGCATAATCTGCAACTCAAATTCTTAAAGTAAAAGGATCCAACGAATCAACCTTGGCTTATGATCTTTCCTCTTAAGGAGTTCTTTTAGACCATTACGATCCGTTTGAACTCTTACTTTTGAATCCATTATGTAAGAACAAAATTTATCGCAAGATAAAAATACAGCAAAAATATCTCTTTCTTCCTTAGGATAGTTCTTTTGGGCACTATTAAGAGTTATACTCCCATATAGGTGGTTTAATGATAGGATCATGGGATAAAGCATATTTAAGTTTATCAAAGGCAATAAGGCATTTATCATCAAAATTAAATCTTACTCCCTTTTGCAAAAGGTTAGTAAAAGGTTTAGAAATTCCAGAGAAATTCCTAATGAACATTTTCTAAAAACCCACTTGACCAAGAAAACTTCTTATACCTTTTATATCCCTAGGTTGTGGCATTCTCTCTATTGCTTCAACCTTAGCTCTATCTACTTCAGTACCCTTACCTGATACCTTATGTCCAAGGACTATACCTTATTTGACCATAAAATGGCACTCCTCCCAATTTAGAAAAAGATTGATTTCTTCACAACACTACAAAACCCTTTTGAGATTATCCAAGCAACTAGTAAATGAAGTTCCATAGACAGAGAAGTCATCTATAAATACTTCCATTATCAATTCTATAAAATCTGCAAAAATAGAAGTCATGCATATTTGAAAAGTAGTTGGAGCATTACATAAACCAAAAGGCATGCGTCGGTAAGCATGTAAACCATAAGGACAAATAAAAGTTGTTTTAAGTTGGTCATCAGTATGTACAACTATTTGGGAAAAACCAGAGTATCCGTCCAAGTAGCAAAAATGAGTGTGGTTTGCTAACCTCTCTAAAGTTTGATCTATGAACGGTAAAGGATAGTGATCTTTCCTGGTTTCTTTATTCAATTTCCTAAAATCTATACACATCCTATGTCTAACAATAGTTCTAGTAGGTAATAATTCATTTTATTCATTAGGAACAACAGTAAAACCACCCTTCTTAGGAACACAATGAACATGACTTACCCATTCACTTTATTTCACAAGATAGTTTATACCTGCATCTAGTAGGCATACTATTTATTTTCTTACCACTTCCTTCATTTCGGGCTTTAGCCGTCTATTGAATTCTGCAATTGGTTTAGCACCTTCCTCCATGAATATTCGATGGACGGCTATCATGGGACTAATGCCCTTCAAATCATCCATCGAGTACCCGAAGGCCTTGCGATGTTCCTTAAGTATTTTCATGAGTTCTTATTCTTCATCCCCTGAAAGTTTAGCACTAATAACAAGGAATTTATTTGTATTATCCAAAAATCTATATTTAAGATTATCTGGTAAATTCTTCAATTCTAGGGGCGGTAATTCCTCGTCCCCTCTCTTTTCTGGCTCTTCAAAAGCCTCATCAGTTGGAGGCCCTAAAATGGGAAGTGAATCGAATTCACTTTCTAATTCTTCTAGGGATTTGTCCTCCATAATTTGAGTCTTCATCTGCTTCTTCTACTTGATTACTATAGAAGAGATCTGTTATTTCCTCAATAGTTTTTCCTTTCTCTTATTCTTGTATTTGTAGAGGCCTGTCTTTTAATTAGGAAAAGTGGAATTTTTTTCTACTTCCCCAAGCTTAAGAGTCACAATCTCCTTTTTGAAATCAACTTTGGCACCTAAATCATTCAAAAAGTTTCTTCCAAATATAATTGGGCAAAGAGTGTCAGCTGGCATATCAACAACTATATAATCAATAGGAAAATTGTTATTGTCAATTGTGATAGTTGCATTTTCTACTACTCCAATTGGAACTCTAAGAGATTTATTGGCTAACATGATTGTCATATCAGTATTCTCTATTGTAGTCGGTATTATCTCTTCTTTTATTTCTAAATAAAAATCATAAGATATAACATTAACTGCCGTTCCAAGATCACATAAACCATAACGTGAGGTTTCTTTAAATATGAAGGGAAGAATAGGCTTTCCCACATATTTTACCTTAATTTTACCTTCAACCAATACGGAAGTCTTTTCATCAAGTTTAACTATGTTGCCATGTGCATACATAGCCATAATTGCTTCCTTGGTTACATCTTCATCTTTGGTTTCATCCAAAAGTTCTTCAACTTCTGGCACACTTTCCTCTTTTTCTTCTGTTGTACTTCTTTAACCTGTTCATATTCCAAAATATGTTTATGCGCAGTGTTAGGAAAAGGTATCTCATTCATTGTTTCTAGGAAGGCTAGTGTTTCTTTAACTTTTCTTTTCTTCTCAGGTTTAGGTGGTGGATCATACTTGACCCAACCCTCTTTTGGAGCTTTGATATGTTCTGTAAAAGCTTTAACAACATGCAACACATGATCTGAATCCAAATAAAGTTCTTTAGACAATTCATTAACATTTCCCTTTTTTATCATAGTCATGAATACAATCATAATCTATTTATATTCCTCCTTCGCTTCCTAGACCAAAATTCCAAGAAACTCTATGATCGTGAATTCTATTAAGTAAACCCCAAGATTTAGTTATGGGAAGATTCATAAAAGCTGCTCTCGCGCAAGAGGTTAGTTCCAATTTATTAGGTTCAATTAAACCGCCATAAAAAATATGCAATAAATACCATTCAGGCAAATCATGATGAGAACATTGATTAAGTAAATCTTTAAATCTTATATAAGCTCTTACTAGTCCTTCATTAGGACGGTTCCTCCAAGTCATTATAAGACGCCTGATTACAAAAGATTTTGATAAAAGATAATACTTAGCTAGAAACTCATAGGCTAAATTATCCGAGGTAGTAGTGGCTTCTAGGGGTAAAAATCTATACCATGAGAGAGCTGTCCTAGTCAAAGTCTGACTAAAGAGTTTTAGTCTTACCTCATTAGCAGTATACCCCGCTAATTAGAAAGTGCCACATATATCCTTAAAGCATGCAATGTGCTTATATGGATCAGGATTTTCTTCATCTCCAGTAAATTGCTTCTTGTGTAAAATACCGAGTAGTAGAGGATTTATTTTAAGCCCCTTGTCTTCTCGTTGGAGTTGTCTCTTTTATTAATATCATAGGGCTTCCCAAAGTGGCTGAGTGGGTTAGCACTAGACAAATTCTCAAACTCCATCATGTTGGTGGGACCCTGTAACTCAAAACAAAACTTAGCAAAACCAAAATAAATAAGAAAAAACTAAAAGACCTACAATGCTTAGCTCCCCGGCAACGGCGCTAGAAAATAGCTTGATGACTGTGAGTACACAGATCGTTTGTAGCTAGTTTCGAAATAAAGATATCGATCCCAGAAGGAGCGGGAGTTCTGAAATCTAATAACCCTTGAATTAAATACTGAAATAGTAATGCTAAATAACATTCTAAGTAACAAGATAAAATGTGGGTTTTATGTAAAAAGGTATTTTTGGGTTTTTGTATAAGAGAATAATAAGTAAAGTAAAACAAACTAAATACAGAAAGTAAGTACCACGTATGTAAAAGAGATATGAAACTGTAATGGGAAAAAGTGTTCTCAGAGAGTAGCGGATACACCTCTAGAATTATAAAGGGTTTAAGGTAAAGATTATTATCATGAACATTCTCAACTGCTACAACAAATGTGATAATATATGACGCACATTCTATGATGATGCAGTAAAAAATGTCACAGATTCATCTAAACTGTCACATTTTTTCTTAACATATGACGTTTTTTTTACTGTATCGTCATAGAATGTGCGTCACAGATAATCATATTTATGTATATGTGGGAGGAACTCTGTAATTGGATGAATAGGCAGTAACCACTGCTCACATCATCCTCATAACCACAACAGACAAGCAATCGACATCAATCGAATTACTGTGCTATTAAGGGACTTTATCCCGTAGGATGTATCACATGGCATGGACAATGTTCCATGAGTTTCCTCGGTTCCCAAGTTGATCGTAAGGGGTGCCAATAGCTTTATACTCACCGTAAGTGCTAGCACATCTCCGTCTACGAACAAATAGTTCCCTCCATTAAGTCCCCACAAGAGGCAAATATTGAGAGGTCGACTTCTCCTAACATCAAGATGAAGGAAATCTAACACATGGTCACAACGATGAATACCATAATAAACTTTATCTTATTTCATTCTCATGCTAGGCTTTCTTCATCTCCCCAAGAACTAATGATCTACTCAGACATGGAGGCAATCAACATCATGGCAAAGACAATGGAATCTATCATAGATGAATAGTACTTATATAAATCCACAGCGAGTACGGAAATTACAACAAGATCTAGACAATATGTAGATGAGATGGATGGAGATTGTGGTGATGCAGCGGTTGATGATGAAGATCGATGCCTTAGCCTCCCGGATCTGCGTAGGGTGAAGATAGATCCCCGGTGGATGAGTTCTCCCTCCAGATCCCTTTCGGAGGCGAGGTTTCCGTGATTTCTGGTCTTTCTGTACGTCGTCTCTCCCATCCGATTGCACGGGGCAGAACTATTTGAGGAGGCGGTGGCGGCGACAACTATACGACGGGTTCCCACCGTATAGTTGCTCGTAAAAGCTTCTTCCTAATGCGATCTCCACGAGTTTTCTTCTGGTGTTATTGATATTTCCCAATTTAGCGATGTACGCTGTTTTTGACTCCTTTTCGCTCTAGTACAACTAGTCCAAGAATTGTGTCCATCATATCCATCATCTGTCCTGATCCTGGTGAAAATAGAAATAAAGGATGCACGCGAACACCGAAAATACCAAGATCCTACCACTAAAGTGCAAAATAATAATCTAAAATATGAATGAAATATGCACTCATCGGGATGCAGGGATGGCCGACATCATGATGCGTTCCTGTCTCAAACGCTACCCGTCGGGCATGCATGTCCAACAAGAGTCGATCTTGCGGTGTCGCTGCTTGCGCTTGCTGGAGGAGGTCTCAACCTCATGGTCTTGGTGGGTCAGCTTTATCCACTACCCACCGACATGGAGATCGAGGTGCCGGGGGTTTGGGCGACGGGGTGGTGGTGAAGTGGCCAGTGGGGAGTGGGGATGGGTTGGTGGGAATGAGTATGGGGACGGGGCTGCGGTCCCCACTAGAAAGGATCGTGTGGAAGGAGAAAAGGCATTGTAGGTCGGTTACTCGTGGGCTCAGGGAAGACAAGTGGTCAGTCGGCCCTTGCGCATACCCCACGTATGTTTGGTATGAAAATGGGACCTAGCAGACGCGGCGTGGCCTCTTGTATGTTTGTAGTATGTCATTGGGCCTTGCCCCTATCGGTCAGACTGAATCAAATGCGCCATGTACGTTCTTCGGGCGTTGCGGGTGTTGTCCTCAACAGTGCATTGCTCTTTTCTGTTTTTCTTCAACCCAATGGAAAAGTTGATTCCTAGATAAAGTACAAAGCACAAAGCCTACTCGCAAGTAGCGAAGCTGACCACCAGCCCCTTCCAACATTGTGCGCCCACAATATATGGGTAAGGGTGGAGTCATCTCATACTCATCGCCTGTACTCATATCCTTCAGTGGGTATAAGTTTTCCCATACCCGTCACCCACCAAGGTAAATGGGTACCCATGGGTAAAACTATCCAACGTTTACAACAAATCAAATTGAGAAAAACTATTTGTAAACAACAACATATAACCATAATTATAAGCATCTATTCATTATAAATAACAACACATACCTGTAAACAACAACATATTATAAACAAAGTCACATTTTCATAACCAACACTTTCTCATAAATAACAACACGTCATAAAAGATGAATAACAAGAAATAATCATAAACACCAACATATAGTCATACAATTTTAGTTCACAAGTTCACGACAAAGTATCGAGGTAATTTGACGGTACATAAGGCCACAAAATATGCAGTACAATAGAGTTTCAAAACCATAAATGTTCAACCAAAATAAACTCGAGCAATCCAATAGTTGACACATCATTTATTTAATCATGACTGCAAGTTGTGGTGTTATTCCTAGCCAGCGTCCTTCAATGGGTGATTAAGGAAACAATTAAGTATATTATGGAAATCCACTTGTTAAATTTTGATGGGTACGCGAGCACCTGTCCCAACTCTACTCGGTGGGTATGCTATTTTTTCCATTTACATATCCATTGATAATGTTTAGCCCATACCCATACAAATAAAGGGATTGTTTGGATGTAAGGATCCCATCTTATTCCCTAGTCAATCAACCAGAGGCCAAGTCGACCCTGGGATGCCTATCGTGGAGTTTGGAAGCCCGCGAGCGGGTGGTATCCCTATCCTTTCCACCGCTTTCCTAGGGAGAGAGTTCCACACCTCAAGAGGGCATGGGGGAAACCTCGACTCTCTTGCGCGATGGAGAGGAGAGGCGACAACACGAGCGACACCACCGTTGAACCCATCCACCTCTCTCTGTCTATGAACCAACGAATGCGAGCGGTCCCTTTTCCAATCTCGCCCTCCTCCTTTGATTACTCCATGAGAAACTGTCCCACTGGTTCCTCTGCAATGACCACGCCTCGACCAGATCTATCGCCACCCTATATGTTAAGGATTCCCCCATTATTTGTGCAAGCAACCCAAAAACTCCCTCCAGATTTTGGAAGGGAGTAATGTGGGCATCTAAGGCAATTAAAATGTGGTATAGTTGGAATGTAGGGGATGGGAAGAAGATCGGGTTCTAGGAGGATGCCTAGTTTGGTACTTCCCCTATCTCTATACAATTCCAGAATATTATTAATTTCAAGGGTGTCAAACCCATTTATATCCCCTTCCATTTGGTTTACTCAAATCCCCCTAGAATTCAAATTTTTCTTTGTTTGCTTTCTCACAATAAGCTAATGAAAAATGATAGTTTGAAGAAAAGGAAAACTGAGAAACCTAAGCAATGTGTGTTTTGCAATGAAAAAAACTATCACACGTGTCTTCTTTGACTGTGTGGTTGCATGGGCTGTGTGGAGGCAGACCTCTCTCTCTTTACATTTTGAATCTATTGCTAAATTTTAGGTCTCCTAGAAAAAGCATTCAGCTGTAAATTCCATTTATGTATTTGTTATTTGGTGCATTTATAAATTTAGAAATAGTAGTCCCTCCGACCCATATTAGTTGACTTGGATTTGTCCAAATTTGGATGAACCTATATACTAAATAGTGTCTAGATTCATCCAAATTTTAATAAAGTTGAGTCAACGAATATGGGTCGAAGGGAGTATAATATTTGATAGTTGACCAAGGTCCGATGTTAAACAGATATGGTGGATGATTCTGTCAACCCTAAAAAAACTAGAGATGTCTACTGAAGGATCAAGCTCAAATCAGAGTGGACGAGTTCTACCTGATGGTTTCCACCCTGGTGTCTAGCAGATATACTAAGGGCCTGTTTGTTTGGGCTATGGCTGGCTGTGCAGCTGTGCAGGGAAAGCTGTTGTGCAGGAAAAACTACTTCTCTGAGTTTGACTATTTGGCAACTTGACTGGCTGTCTGGCTGTGTGCTAAGGAATTGTCTGTAATATCCCTGAAATTAATATAACACGTAAATTTCACTATTGAAGTGCATAAACGCATATATTATTATTACATACCATATGTCACATATTGGTTTGTCCAAAATACATATCCAACCATTAAACAAATAAAGATAGTCGCGTAATAAACATAGATACATCCACACCGATCATCTTCTTCTAGCATTGTATAATGCAGTAGCGATGCGATCACGCGTTGAGTTCATGTCTACTGTGTGTAGTCCACTAGGAGCAGTATCACCGACAGATGTTGCTGATTGCCTTTGGACCTTAGGAAGATAGTCCTCATCTACATCACACCGATCAAACTGCTTGTCGCGTAAGTTGGAGTCTCTAATAAAATTGTGAAGCGCTATGCAAGCAATAATAATTCTTTTCTGAGTAACCAGACCGTAAGAAGGAATATACTTCAATATGCGCCACTTGTTTTTCAATATACCGAAGACACGCTCGATAGCATTCCGGAGCGATGAGTGTAGATAGTTGAAAATCTCTTCCCTATTTGTTGGTCTCCCTTCTCGACGAAAATCTGGTATGTGGTATGTGTTCTGCTTGTAAGGAGCTAAGAACCCTTTTCTATTTGGATAACCAGAATCAACAAGGTAATATGTGTCTGCACATGAACGAAAAAAATCAAACATCAACGATAATGCATTTGTAAATATGTGTGTACCATGTTGACAAAGATATAGAATATTACCACCAGGAGGGGTCGGAAACTCTATTGGATACTTCTCAATGGAGCGTTGTAGAATGCGTGTATCATGCGCTGAACCAGGCCATCCAGCAACAACAAAGGTGAATCTCAAATTGAAGACACATATCGCTAGAATATTCTGTGATGTGTAACCATGCCTTCATGTATGGTTAACCACCTCTTCTGCAAGCACTTTAACTAGAATGTGTGAGCCATCTATGGCGTCAATGACATCTTTGAAATGAGGCCAAAAGCGTGCATCTTGAAGTCTTGGATGGACATCCTTGAACTCTCGATCTACTGGCTTTATGTTATCCTTACCCAACTTGTACAAGCAATCCAAAACCATGCGAAACTTCCTATGAATTATTTCAGTTGAACGACAAAAATGGTTCTCCACTTGGCTAAATGACTGTGGTCCTCCAACCATCCATAGAAACATAGCTAGGCATTCAACGGATGAGATGTCTCTAGTTGACTTTAACCCATAGCTAGAAACTAGAAGGTTGTGCAATGCATGAAACACATCAGGGTACATTCTAAACATTTTGTAGCTGCGAACACCTCTCTATGATCCCTGTTCATAGCTAGCTTGCCAGCAGTGTACATGATAGCAGTTCCTTTACTCACTCCACAATCTCGAACCATTCCTAAAAACTCCTTCATAGTTGGGACCTGATCATCCTTGCTGCTAGAACTTCCTTCAGTGTGCCTTGATACAATTGTGTTCAGTGCATTGTTGTAAGCCGAGAAAAAATCCTTCTCCCCATGTTTGTGTTTCCCTGTTCCCATTTCATTCTCTACATGCTTGCGTTTCGCTATTGCATTGTTGTAAGTCGAGGTATCATCATCAAGCATTATTGGAGCCTCATTGCCATTTCCTTCTTCCTGACCTGCAATGGCAGATGATTGCCCAGTAACATGTGCCTTTCTAAACATAACATCTTATTGTTCCAAGTTGGAAGGTGGCCCATTCCTAAATTTTGCATGGTCAGGGCGAATCTGCAAATAAGAACATAATAGAGAAATCAGTTCGATGATCAAAATAACAAACACAAAGAAAGGGCAAGTATTGAAAATGGTAACTTACCGCTATGTGATTCTTCCACCAATCATCATCTGCATCCATAGTTTTTGTTATAGGATCCCAACCAAGCCCGGTCGCATTTTGCAGTTCCATCCACCCCGTGTAATCCTTCTTTAAAGCATCCCATTTGTTCTTGAATTGTTTCTGCGTTAATCTTTTCCCTGTTTTTTCGGCAAATTTATCTCCAAGATTCGTGTACCCCTTTCTACTCAAGCAACCCCCACCCCTATTGTTGCCGTTCACTTCCTCCATACAAATGTCACAGAAAAGTCTAGTGTGGTATGGATCCCAAACCATCTTCGACATTTTAGCAAGACCAACACGTAGCAATACTACAATTTCAGCAAGACCAACACATTATTAGCAGCAAACATCATCAAATTGGTCATTCGGTTTCAAGTGACATCAAATTTTCAAACAGCACAACATCAACAAATTTTATAGCAGTACAACATCCGACATCAAGAAATTTCATACCAGTACAACATCTAAATTTCATAGCAGTACAAATTTCGAAACAACAGTAGCCTCACCTATGCAATCGGATGAGGAAGGCCTTCTTGGCAGCAGGGAGAAGGACTGTCGGTAGTGGGGAACGGCAAGGAGGAGGGACTCCGCTGGTGGCAGGGAGGAGGCAGGGAAGATGGCGCCTGGGAGGAGGCAGGGAGGAGGGCGGCTGCTGGAGGCAGGGGATGGTGGCGGAAAGGAGTGGTCGGTGGGGAGGAGGTCGGAGGGGAGGAGGCGGGGCGGAGAATGGAGGGGCGGATGCAGGGAGGAGGGTGGCGGGGAGGAGGGAGGCCACCGGCGGCAGGGCGGCGGGGAGGAGGGAGGCCACCGGCGGCAGGGCGGCGGGCGGCGAGCGGCGGGGAGGAGGCAGGGAGCGTGGGGGTGGCGGCGCTGGCGAGAAGAACCCTATCGCGAGGGAGGCCTCGCGTACGGTGCGTGGCACTGAGTCGTTCGGCGTTTTTTTCTTCTTCTGGGAAACGGGTCGTTGGGTGGCATTATGTTGTAAATTAGGTGAACAACATGTCCAAGTAAAAAATGGTTCGCCCGCAGCTGCGGGAAGCATCCCCAGACGTGCTTTGCCTGATATGTCTGTTTTATAGAAGTAATTTAGCAAAAGTCTAACGCACAGCTGTCCGTTTGTTTCGTTTTTCTGGTTTTTTCCAGTGAAGAAGTGGTCAAAAGCCTCCAAGAGACTTTCCTTTCGGGAGAAAAAAGACGGTCACTCTCGGTACTCTCACGCTGCTGGATCTTCCCCAATCTCAAGAACCATCTCCGAAGAAGAAGAGCAAAATGGAGGAAGTTGGCACCATCAGGGTTGGCATGAACTACTAGATCTGCAATTTCGTTTACTAGTTTCCCTTTTTTCGTTATAGCGTGGAACTTTTAGAGAATCGTGTGCCCTGTACCAAACAATATAAAACGTTTTAGTACGGAGTAGTAGCTATTATATTCTTTATTTTCAACCTCGATGTTTCTCCGTTGTTTCGTTATTGTTATTGTTTTGATAAGTCGCAAAAAAAAACCGTAGCCTTTTTTGTTTGGAGTCTTATGAAAAAGAAAAAGAAACTAAAATATCATCACGTTGGGAACCACACTAGTCAACAAAAACATACCGAACATGGCTGTAAAATGGAATAATGGTCATCCAAAAATGTTTTAATTTTGGCGAAGTCGCCTGACGATTATGTAAGCATGGCGTAATGGAAAACTAGGAATATATATGTCCAACTTTACAGCTCGTAGCCGCCGACGACTGACTCGAAACAGCACCATATAAACTCACCCGATCAATCGCCTGCCTCTCTCCTTCGTCAGAGTTCACCACCCCAAGCAGAGCACAACCACAGAAGCAAATATGCAGAGCACCATCGTGCTTTACACATGGATGGTCAGGGGCCACCTCCACCCCATGACGCAGCTCGCCCACCATCTCGCCGAACATGGCCTTCCTGTTACCGTCGCTGTCGCCGACGTTCCGTCTACAGGCAACTCCTCTGACACCATTGCCCGTCTCGCCTTGTCCTATCCTTCCGTCTCCTTCCACCTACTCCCGCCGGCAACGACCCGTGCCGGGGACGCGGCTGACCCCGACGCCGATCCTTTCATCGCCCTCATTGCCAACCTCCGCACCACCAACCCTGCCCTCCTCGCCTTCCTGAGATCCATCGGATCCGTCAAGGCTCTCGTGACCGATTTCTTCTGCGCCTACGGGTAGCTCAGCGTCCCGGCCTACCTGTTCTTCGCCTCAGGCGCGTCGGTCCTTGCGGCCTACCTGCACATCCCCATGATGCGCTCCGCCATATCCTTCGGGGACATGGGGCGCAACTGATAGATTAGCTTTGGATCTGCTAGTCTAGGTACTCACGGTAGTAACTGTATTGCACGAGCTATTGCATCTGAGAGGGAGAGATGGAGAGGAAAAGAGAGGAGAAAACCACCTGCGCCCTGGCTCGACAAGCATGAGCCAGAGGGGATGCCCGAGTTGGTGCCGGAGCTGGAGCCACCGTCGTTATCCATAGGGAATAGGGGCGACAACGTGAGTGTGCGGTGGTGGCGGCGCTTCCCGTCGGCTCGCGCTAACCCTAGATCGGTAGGGGTGTAGGTGGGGTGATGGCACAGCGGCGAACCTCGTACCGTGCGCTGCCAGCTCCCCGCCACTTTATATAGCGCGGCGACAGGGGCCCACCAACCAGATAGGGTTGGGCGCCCCCGATCAGGGCGCAGTTAGGGCGTGACGGGCCGTTGGGCTTCGTCACGTTGAGATCTATCTAACATTCTCCCCCTAGATCTCGACTTTAATTTTAACTTTGTACTTTACTCATTTCATCACATATCGATACATAGAGCATGTTTCATCGTCTCAGCTCAATTGCCGATAGAATCAGACAGCCACTATATACCTTCCTGTTTTGAAACAAATTCTGTTACTTTTGGGCCTCTGTAGTCCAGGAATCATAGGCTTCCCATTAAACCTATGCTGGCTATGTGTTCCTTGAACACATTGGGTGGTAAGCCTTTCGTTAGCGGATCCGCAAGCATATCCTTTGTCCTTATATGCTTGAGTCTTATAGTTTGATCCTGGACTTTGTCCTTCACAGCATAATACTTTATATCTATAGACTTTGTAGCATTACTCGACTTGTTGTTGTGAGCATAGAATACTGCGGGCTCGTTGTCACAGTACATCATTAGTGGCCTGCTGATGCAGTCAACCACTTTCAAGTCAGGTAAAAATTTCTTTAACCATAACGCCTGTCCCATGGCCTCATAACATGCTATAAATTCTGCATACATCGTAGATGATGCAACTATCGACAGTTTGACGCTTCTCCATGAAATAGCACCTCCTGCGAGAGTAAAGACATACCCTGTCGTGGACTTTCTGTCGTCTTTATCTCCCGCAAAATCTGCATCTGAATACCCTTTTATTTCTAGGGAATCAGATCTTTTGTATGTTAGCATGAGGCCTTTTGTGTCTTGCACATAACGCAAAGCTTTCTTTACCATCTTTCAGTGCTCTATGCCTGAATTCTCTTGATATCTACCGAGTACCCCGGTGATAAAAGCTAAGTCAGGGCGAGTGCACACTTGTGCATACTGTAAGCTTCCAACAGCCGAAGCATATGGTACTGACTTCATTTGATCGATCTCATATTGATTCTTTGGACATTGGGATTTTACAAAACTATCGTCCTTGACTATAGGAGCAGGTGTTGCATTACTCGCATGCATATTGTATTTCTTTAGAATCTTTTCACAATATGCTTTCTGCGACAGTCCTAACACTTGATTCTTTCTATCTCGGTGAATTTCTATGCCCAAAACATAAGAGGCTTCACCAAGGTCTTTCATGTCAAAATTTGATGACAAGAACTTCTTTGTCTCTAGTAGTAGACTAACATCACTGCTGGCAAGCAGGATGTCATCCACATACAGAATTAGGAAAATATATTTCCCGCTTTTGAACTTTGCATAAATGCAGTTGTCCTCAATATTTTCTTTGAATCCAAATCTTTTAATTGTATCATTAAACTTTAAATACCACTGCCTAGAGGCTTGCTTTAACCCATAAATGAATTTCTTTAGGCGGCATCCCATATGTTCCTTCCCCTCCATGAAAAAACCCTTGGGTTGTTTCATGTAAACATTTTCTTCTAAATCTCCATTTAGAAATGTCGTCTTAACATCCATTTGATGCAGCTCTAAATCAAAATGTGCAACTAGTGCCATGATGATTCTGAGTCCTTACACGAGACCGGAGAAAAAGTCTCATTGTAATCTATGCCTTCTCTTTGCGTAAAGCCTTTTGCCACAAGTCTTGATTTGTACTTTTCTACATTCCCATTGGAGTCATACTTTGTTTTGTAGACCCATTTGCATCCTACTGTTTTGGCTCCTTTAGGAATTTCCTCTAAGTCCCAAACATTTTTGGAACTCATTGATTTCATTTCATCTTCCATTGCCTCCACCCACTTGGCTGAGTGAGGGCTACTCATGGCTTCTTCATATGAGGTAGGATCGCCCTCCATATGAACTATGTTGTAGACTTTATAAATTTCTTTGGAAATGGCTGGTCTTCGTTCTCTTTTAGACCTTCTGAGTTCATCAGACTCTTGCTCATTTCTTGCCTCGGGTTCAGGCACATTTACAGTATGAGGCTGTTCTGGCTCCCTTTCGTGCTCAACAGTGGGTTCAGGTGGCTCGTGATGGACAGGTTCCGAACTTTCGCCCATTGTTGTCACGTGTGGAGTCACAACAGGTGCCGGCACCACAACCTCAGGGGTTGTAGATGGTGGCACAACAGGTAGCGAGAAAAATGGCTCCTGAGTCATCGGATTGGGTGCATGCACCCTCTTCTCCTCAAGATCAATTTCCCGAGCTACCGTGCTCCCCCTCATCAATTCGTCCTCCAAGAAGACTGCATGTCTTGTTTCTACAAACTTTGTGTATCTGTCAGGACACTAGAAACGATAGCCTTTTGACTTATCTGGATAGCCAATAAAGTGGCAAGATACTGTTTTGGGGTCTAACTTTGCAATGTTTGGATTGAAATTTTTTGCCTCAGCTGGGCTCCCCCAGACCCTCAGGTGGTGCAGAGAGGGGACTCTGCCTGTCCACAATTCATACGGTGTTTTGGGCACCGACTTACTTGGTACTCTGTTGAGAATGTGAATGGCGGTTTTAAGCGCCTCCATCCACAATCCCAATGGGAGGGTGGAATAGCTCATCATGCTGCGCACCATATCCATAAGGGTACGATTACGCCTTTCAGCTACTCCGTTTTGCTGAGGTTCGCCCGGCATAGAATACTGGGCGACTATTCCATTTTCTTGCAGGAACCTTGCAAAGGGTCCTGGTACTTGACCATATGGAGTATGCTGACCGTAGTACTCCCCCCCACGATCGGACCGAACCTTAATTCTTTTGTCATGCTGATTTTCTACTTCAGCTTTGAAAATTTTAAATTTATCCAATGCTTCAGATCTTTCTTTAATTGGATAAATATAACCATATCGGGAGTGATCATCCGTGAATGTTATGAATGAATCATAGCCATCCACACTTTTCACCGGAAACGGTCCACAAATATCCGTCTGGATTATTTCTAGTGTAGCTATACTTCGGTTTGCACCCTTTTTAATTTGTTTTACATACTTTCCTTTAATGCAATCTATGCATTGTTGTATGTCTGAGAACTCTAACGGAGGAATAATGTCATATTTAACGAGGCTTTCTATTCTTCCCCTCGAAATATGGCCTAATCTGCAGTGCCATAACTTCGATGAGTCAAGAGTTCGCTTTCTTTTCTTTTGATCTTTGTTTGACAAGGGAACTTGTTCATTCACATCACACACAGAAAATACTTTCTCATGCAAAGATAATAAATATAGCTTGTCATGTAGGGTAGCAACACCCACACAGGTATATTTCAACCAAATGGCACATTTTCCATGTCCAAAATAGCACTCATACGAATCTTTGTCCAAGCACAACACACTTATTAAATTTCTATGAATGGAAGGAACAAAAAGAACATCCTTAAGCAAAAGAGAAGAGCCATCAGCCAGCTCCAGAGGAATGTCGCCAACAGCCTCCACTTCTGCTTCAATCCCATTCGCCACTTCAATGAGTCTTTCTCTTTTTGGCAAAATCTTTGTCGAAAAACCCCTGTAAAGAGTTGGCAACATGAACAGTTGCACCAGAGTCAATCCACCAAGTAGATCTAGAAAACTTTTCATACAAAGATTCATTAACAGAAGAGACTATACCTTTACCATTTTTGGCCATTATGGACTTCAGCCATACTGGACAATCCTTGTTGTAGTGGCCAACCTTTTTGAAGTGGTGGCACTGGTCTTTTTCCCCAGGGATGGACTGCTGGTACTGATGTTGGTGTTGTTGTGGGCCCTTGCCATGTGGCTTGGAAGGTGAGCCACCATGGTTACTGTTGGTGAAGTTCCTCTTCCTATTGTCCTTCACGTAGTTCAAGGAACCACCGTGAAGAGACTTCAGCCTCTCTTCCTCTTGGGAGCACATTCCAATGGTCTTTTCAATGTCCCACTTTTCAGGGGACATGTTATAGTTGATTACGGAATTCTCGAATGGCTGGGAAAGAGAGGCCATGACCAGGTGCACCAGAAGTGCAGGCTTTAGCTCGAGGTCCTCATCCATGGGCTTCAGCTTGGCCGCCATGTTTGACATCCTCAAGATGTGCTCTCTTATGCCATGTGGCCCTCTCGTGTACTTTTCTGTCACCAGCTGTTTTAACAGCTAGGTTGCATACATCTTTGAAGAGACAGTAAACTGGCTCTTTATCTTTGCAAGGTATTCGCCCACAGAGGCACACTCTCCAAATGAGCCCACTATAGCGTTCTCAATTGTGTTCTTTACAAAAGCCAAACATTTCTTATTGGCGTTCACCCACTTTTGATTGTCTATCGAGTAGGCCGGCTCCAAAGGAGCATGGTCCCTCTTTGCTTTTTCAAATGCAGCACTTTCCTCAGCATCACCCCTCATAGGGTCAGCAGGCTTGACTGGTTACTTGGTGTCAACCACCCAGTCCACTTCGGCGCATACAAACGCCAGATCAACTTTTTTCCTCCATTCGGAGTAGTTGTCCCCCCTTAGCAGTGGGATGTCCTTCAAGCAGCTCATGAGGTTGAGACCTCCTGAAAATCACAAAAGATGTGAGATAACCAAAACAACTGTATGCATTAATCCAACGTTGGTATAAATTAAGCATGCAATTGTTTGTGCCATTTAAAATTACATCACCGTTGGGTAGAAATAAAATTAAATGCACCTTTAATACTCAATGAAAACGATCATGATCATGCTTATTAATAACGTTGGTCAATTAATAACATGGGACACAATCATCTTTAATTACTTTGTCACATCTTTTAAAAACAAAAATTAACACACTTTTATTGCATTCATGCAGTTTGAATCAACTATTTGCAGCGGAAACAATTAATACATTATTCATAAAACCTTGAACTTTGCAGAAAAATTCTGCCTTTATTTCATTCTCTAGTCAAAACATACTTGAAATAAAATGACTAGAGAAAACTATTTGAAAATTGCTTAAAAAACTAAGCAAAAAACAATTAAAACAGCTTCTGTACAAAAAAAAATAGAAACTGAGCAGAGCAGTCACAGCAGCAACGGCCCAGCGCGCGGCGCGGCACACAGTAGCAGCCGCTCACCTGGAAGTGGCCCGCGATGGCCCAACGCGGCCTGCCTGACCGCGTCGCCCCCCGCGCATCACTTAGCCGCTCCCCACAACCCGCTGGAGCCCAACGGCCTGGCCAGTTGGCCCACTCGGCCTGCTACCACCAGCGCCGCCCGTCCCGCTCAATCCTGACCGCACGATCGGCCTACCCTAGATCTAAGAGCCCCCGCGCGCCTCAAGGGGATAAAACCCGCCTGCGCCGCAGCCCCCCTGAAACCCTAAGCCATTTCCCCCCGTCCGCCCACCCCGCGACCCCCTTGTCCCTCTCTCTGGCGGCTGCGCTGCCTGGTGTGAGGCGAGGCGGCGCCGCCCGGCACCGCCGGCGGTCCCCTCCCTCTCCTAGCATGCTGCAGCTCCTCCCTCCCCACTCTCTGGCGGCCGCTTTGGAGCTCGCGAGTGGAGACGAGGCGAGGTGGCCGCTCCGCGCGGCGACGGTGCCGGCGGCGGCGAGCCCCTCCCTCTCTCCCACTCTCTGGATCGCAAGCCCCCTTCCCCAGCCTTTTTCCACCTTCCCCTACCCCTCGAGCGACGAGGGAGAGAGGAGAGACGGTGACGGGCGGCGGAGCCGCGGCCCCCCTCTGCCCCCTTGGCGACGGTGCGTCCACCCGAGGGTGGGCGCACGCCCGTCAAGCGGCGCAGTGGCGGTGCGACCTTGCCGGCGCACGGCGGCGACCGGTGATGCTTGGGGTTTTGTTTTGCTTTTTCTCTGAGATTTTCGGGGCTTTTCTTTGTGGGATCTGGGAGGTTTGGGGATTTTCTTCTCTGTTTTTCTTGATTCGGGGTGGGATCTGGGGACAAACTAGGGTTAGGGTTCATCTCTGTTCGGGATCTGGGGATTCTTTTAGGGTTTCTTTTCTTTCTCTTTGCCCAGAGGGGTTGTCCTTCTTCCCTATGCCTCGGCTTGCTGATGCGCATAGGGATCGAGGGGGACGGTGCGGCCATAGGGCAAGGCGCACTGTTAGATCTAGGATCTTTGTTCTTCTTTTGCTTTTCTACCGAAGGGAACTAGATCTAGGCTAGAACGACTGGCTCTAATACCATTGATAGATTAGCTTTGGATCTGCTAGTCTAGGTACTCACGGTAGTAACTGTATTGCACGAGCTATTGCTGTTGGAATTATGCCCTAGAGGCAATAATAAAGATGTTATTATTATAATTCTTGTTCATGATAAAGTTTATATTCCATGCTAGAATTGTATTAAGCGGAAACTTTAATACTTGTGTGGTTTGTGAACAACACCGTGTCCCTAGTACGCCTCTAAGGACTAGCTCATTGATTAATGATGGTTAAGGTTTCCTAACCATAGACATGAGTTGTCGATTAATAATGAGATCATATCATTGAGAGAATGATATGATGGACAGACCCAAACTAAGCGGAGCAATTAGATCGTGTCATCGTGTTCATCTTTGCGAAGCTTTTATTATGTCAAATATTGTATTCCTTAGACCATGAGATAATACAACTCCCTGGTATCGGAAGAAAGCTTTGAGGTCATCAAACGTCATCCTATGAGAGGGTGATCATAAAGGTGTCTCTCAGGTGATCGGAAAGTACCTGTTGGGTTGTATGTATCGAGATGGGATTTGTCCCTCCCAAGTCGGAGAGATATACTTCGGGCCCACTCGGTAATCGATATCAACACCGGTTGCAAGCATGTGGTTAAGGAGTTAATCACAAAGTGATATCGGATTACGGAACGAGAAAAGTACTTGTTGTGAACGAGATTGAACTAGGTATGACGGTACCGACGATCAAATCTCGGGCAAGTAAAATATTGCGAGACGAAGGGAATATATATATGGGATTGATTGAATCCTGGCATCGTGGTTCATCCGATATGATCATCGATGAATGTGTGGGAGTCAATATGGGTTTCCAGACCCCGCTATTGATTATTGATATAAGATCATGTCTGCATGTTCTCGAACCCGAAAGGTCACACACTTAACGTGTCTCGACGCTAGGATAGATTGGATAATTGGTTTATGAGTTTTTGTTCGAAGTCTCGTATGGGATCCGGGACATCACGAGAGGTTCCGGAATGGTCCGGAGAATAAGATTCATATAAGGCAGTGCAGTTTTTGGAGTTCGGAATTGTTCCGGGTTAATCGGTATTGTACCGGAAGCTTCTAGAACCTTCCGGAAGGGGACCAACATGGTCCCACTTGTCGGGAGGGGGCATGGGCCTATGAGGGAGTGCCCTGGCCGCATTGGTCCAGGGGCACAAGGCCCCATAGGGCCCAGCCGGCCAAACAAGGGGAAACCCTAATGGAGCTTCTAGAAGGAGGGGGGACTTGCCCCCCACTCTTCCCTCCTTGGCCGCCGGCCTAGGCTTGGGGGAGGGGCTAGGGTTGGCTCCCACCCCTCTATATAAAGAGGGCTGGGGGCGCACCACCCCCCCCCCACACCTTCCCCTCAAGCCTAGCCGCCCTGCTGCCCTCCTCTCTCTCTCCCTCCCGACTGCGTGTAGGCGAAGCCCTGCTGCAGAAACTCTCCACCAATTGCACCGCGCCGTCGCATTGTAGGTCCAATCTGTCTCTCCACCATACTTGCTGGACCGAGGAAGGAGGAGACGTCGAGGTGCCGCACGTGTGCATCTCCCGGAGGCATCGCCACTTGCGTTGCTAGATCGGATTGGATCGCGAGGAGGAGAAGCGAGTACGACTACATCACCCACGTTCCGACGAACGTTCCGCTGTGCGAATCTTCAAGGGTATGAAGATCTCATCTAATCTCTCTCGTTGTTTGCATCTCCTAGATTAGATCTTGGCTTTCCTCTGTTCGCATCCGTAGAAATTTTTTGATTTACTATGCCACGAAACCCTACAGTGGTATCAGAGCTAGATCTATGCGTAGATGTGTTTCACGAGTAGAACGCAACATGGTTGTTGCGGGCGTTGATGTTTTCTGTTGCAAAGCCTCTTGTTTGTGTTCTTCTTATGACGCGAGATAGTGAGATTGAAGCGGTCCAGGCCAACCTTGCGCGACGTCGTTCGCGAGACCGGCTCCGCACTTGACGTGTGGCTTGTTCCACACATGCGGCTGGTGGATGCCAGTTTCTCTCACTATAGTTGTCATGGGATTAACACCGGAGTTTGGCAACCATAATATCACCGTTGTGGCTTTCTGTAGGTAAGAATCGTTCTTAGCTTGCTACTCCCATAAGCCACGTAAAACATGCAACAACAAAGTAGAGGCGTCTAACTTGTTTTTGCAGGGAGTGTTTTCTGTGATATGGTATGGCCCAAGATATGATGTGTGTATTGTATGCAATGATCATGTTTTGTAATGTTTCACGACTTGCATGTCGATGAGTACACAACCGGCAGGAGCCATATGGTTGTCTTTATAATTGTGTATGACCTGTGTGTCAACTTCTTATACGCCATGTAATAGTTTCACTTTATCGCTAAGTAGTTAGCAATAGTTGTAGTTGCTATTCGTGGTGGAGGCAATCATGGTGGAGTGATGGAGATCATGCCGGCACGCACGAGATGGAGATCATTGCGCGAAGATTGGCTATACCATGTCACATAAAGTTATATGCATGTGATTTTTATCCTTTTCTGTATCTTATTATGCTTAGATCACGACGGTAGCATTATAAGATGATTCCTCACTTAAAGATCAAGATAAAACTGTGTTCTCCCCATGTATGCACCGTTGCGAAAGTTCGTCGTGTCCAAGCATCACGTGATGATCGGGTGCTATAGACTCTACGTTCACATACAACGGGTGCAAGCCAGTTTTGCACACGCGGAAATACTTGGGTTTGACTTGACGAGCCTAGCATGTACAGACATGGCCTCGGAACACATGAACCGAAAGGTTAAACATGAGTCATATGAATGATATGATTGACACTTCGTTGTCCACCATTGAAACCACATCTCTTCTCGTGAAGATCGGATTAGGTGTGGTGAATTTGGATCGTGTTCACTAAGATCAACTTGAGAGATGTTGAATTTAGTGGGAGTTCATCTAATAATTTGATTAAAAGTTGAACTAGTTATCATGAACATAGTCTAATTTGTACTTGCAAATATTGTAGATCAAATGGCTAAGTCCAACTTCAACTTCAACGTTTTTGCTGAGAAGGAAAAGCTTAGAAACAATGGGTCTAACTTCACCAATTGGTTCCGCAATCTAAGAATCATTCTCTCTGGCGGTCAAAAGGACTATGTCCTTGAAAATGCGCTAGGTGACGCCCCTGCTGTAGATGCGCCGGCTGATGAGAAAGCTGTCTATCAGTCGCGCAAAGATGATTATGGTGTGATTAAGAGCACCATGTTGTTTGCTATGGAATCGGACCTTCAAAATCGTTTTGAAGACTATCCCGGGCCCTTTGAGATTCTCGAGGAGCTGAAAACCATGTTTCAGACTCAGGCCCGTTCTGAGAGATATGAGATCTCTGAGAAGTTCTTTAACTGCAAGATGGAGGAAGGGAGTTCCGTTAGTGAGCACGCCATTAAGATGTCGGGCTACACTCAACTCCTTGAGCAACTGGACTGCAAGATTCCAGAGGAGCTCAAGATTGACAGGGTTCTGCAATCACTCCCTCCTAGCTACAAAAGTTTTGTAGTGACTCACAATCAGATTGGTTCCACTGATACGATCACCGAGCTCTTCGCAAAGCTGAAGGCTACGGAGGTGGACATCAAAAAGGATAATCATGTGTTGATGGTCAACAAGCCCCCCACCTTCAAGAAAGGTAAGGGTGCAAAGAAGCCCTTCAAGAAAGGCGGCGGCAAGCGCGTTGCCCCTGCTGAGAAGAAGCTCAAGTCTGGTCCTAAGCCGGACACTGAGTGCTTCTATTGCAAGGACAAGGGTCACTAGAAGCGCAACTGTCCGAAGTACTTAGCGGACAAGAAGGCTGGCACCATCAAAGGTATATTTGATATACATGTTATTGATGTTTTCCTTACTAGCCCTCGTTGTAGTGCCTGGGTATTTGATACTGGTTCAGTTGCTAATATTTCTAACTCGAAATAGGAGCTACGGAATAGACGGCGGCTTGCGAGGGATGAGGTGACGATGCGCGTTGGCAACGGATCAAGAGTTGATGTGATGGCCGTCGGCACTTTCTCCTTAGTTTTACCTTCGGGATTAGTTTTAAACCTCAATAAATGTTATTATGTGCCTGCGTTGAGCATGAACATTATTTCTGGATCTTGTTTATTGCAAGATGGTTATTCATTTAAATCGGAGAATAATGGTTGTTCTATTTATATGAGTAACATCTTTTATGGTCATGCACCTGTTGTGAATGGTTTATTTCTTCTAAATCTCGAAAGGGATGAAACACACATCCATAACATTGAGGCTAAGAGATGCAAAGTAGATAGTGATAATACTACTTATTTGTGGCAATGTCATCTAGGTCATATTGGTGTAAAGCGCATGAAGAAACTCCATTCTAATGGACTTTTGGAGTCTCTTGATTTTGAATCATTTGACACATGCGAACCATGCCTCATGGGCAAGATGATCAAAACTCCGTTCTCCGGTATGATGGAGCGAGCAACGGACTTGTTGGAAATCATACATACCGATGTATGCGGACCGATGAGTGTTTCGACGCGCGGTGGATATCGCTATTTTCTCACTTTTACCGATGACTTAAGTAGATATGGGTATATCTATTTAATGAAACATAAATCTGAAACATTTGAAAAGTTCAAGGAATTTCAGAATGAAGTGGAGAACCATCGTAACAGAAAAATTAAGTTTCTACGATCCGATCGTGAAGGTGAATATTTGAGTTATGATTTTCTCACGCATCTTAAAGCAAGCGGAATCGTTTCACAACTCACGCCACCCGGAACACCACAGCGCAATGGTGTGTCTGAACGCCGGAATCGAACCCTATTAGATATGGTCCGATCGATGATGTCTCTCACTGATTTGCCGTTATCATTTTGGGGTTATGCATTAGAAACCGCTGCATTCACTTTAAATAGGGCACCATCTAAATACGTTGAGACGACACCGTATGAACTGTGGTTTGGTGCTAAACCTAAGTTGTCGTTTCTTAAAGTTTGGGGATGCAAGGCTTACGTCAAGAAATTGATGCCGGACAAGCTCGAACCCAAAGCGGAGAAATGCGTCTTCATAGGATACCCTAAGGAAACTATTGGTTATACCTTCTATCACATAACCGAAGGCAAAGTGTTTGTCGCAAAGAACGGTTCCTTTCTTGAGAAGGAGTTTCTCTCGAAAGAAGTGAGTGGGAGGAAAGTAGAGCTAGACGAGGTTATTGAACCTTCTCTTGAGTTGGAGAGTAGCGCAGCACCTGAAATTGTTCCAGTGCCGCCTACACCAACAATAGAGGAAGCTAATGACAAGGATCATGAAGCTTCGGACGATGCTGCTACTGAACGTCGCAGGTCGACAAGGTCGTGTGCCCCTCCTGAGTGGTACGGCAACCCTGTCTTGACTGTCTTGTTGGTAGAAGACAGTGAACCTACAAACTATGAGGAAGCGATGATGAGCCCAGACTCTGAGAAATGGCTAGAAGCCATGAAATCCGAATTGGGATCCATGAGCGAAAACCAAGTATGGACTTTGGTGGACCCTCCTAGCGACCGAAAGGCCGTTGAGTGCAAATGGATCTTCAAGAAGAAAACGGACGTGGATGGTAATGTTACCGTCTATAAAGCACGACTTGTCGCAAAAGGTTTTCGACAAGTTCAAGGTGTTGACTACGATGAGACTTTCTCTCCCGTAGCGATGTTTAAGTCCATTCGGATTTTATTAGCAATTGCTGTGTTTCATGATTATGAAATATGGCAGATGGATGTCAAGACTGCGTTCCTCAATGGCAACATTGATGAAGAGTTGTATATGATGCAACCCGGAGGTTTTGTCGATCCTAAGGATGCTGATAAAGTGTGCAAACTTTAGCGTTCCATTTATGGACTGAAGCAAGCATCTCGGAGTTGGAACCTTCGTTTTGATCAAGTGATCAAGAGCTTTGGATTTGTTCCAAATTGCTACGAAGCTTGTATCTACAAGAAAGTGAGTGGGAGCTCGGTGACATTTCTGGTACTATATGTGGATGACATATTGATTATTGGAAATGACATTAACATGCTTAACAATGTGAAGAGTTATTTGAACAAGTGTTTTTCAATGAAAGACCTAGGTGAAGCTGCTTATATATTGGGCATCAAAATCTATAGAGATAGACAAAGACGCCTGATAGCTTTAAGCCAGAGTACATACCTAGACAAAGTTCTGAAAAGGTTCAGAATGGATAAGGCAAAGAAAGGTTCAGTGCCTATGTTGTCAGGTAAGATATTGAGCAAGACTCAGTGTCCAGCTACGGTAAATGATAGAGAAGCTATGAGCAAAGTGCCTTATGCCTCGGCCATAGGTTCTATCATGTATGCCATGCTGTGTACTAGACCGGATGTGTCCAATGCTCTTAGTTTGACGAGCAGATATCAAAGTGATCCAGGAGTGGAACACTGGACAGCCGTGAAGAACATCCTAAAGTACCTAAATAGGACTAAAGAAATGTTCTTAGTCTATGGGGGTGATGAACAGCTCGTCGTAAAAGGTTACGTCGACGCTAGTTTCGACACCGACAAGGATGATTCTAAATCTCAGACAGGATACGTTTATATTTTGAGTGGAGGAGCTGTGAGCTGGAGAAGCTGCAAGCAAAGCGTGATCGCGGGATCTACAGTAGAAGCGGAATACATGGCTGCTGCAGAAGCGTCAAGTGAAGGAGTTTGGATCAGGAACTTCATCACTGAGCTTGGCGTGGTTCCAAGTGCATTGGACCCACTCGAGATATTGTGTGACAACACTGGCGCCATAGCACTCGCTAAGGAACCAAGATATCATCCAAAGACCAAGCATATAAACCGCAAGTTTCATATAATCCGAGATTATATAGCAGATGGAGATCTGAAGATTAGCAAAGTACATACAGATCTGAATGTCGCAGATCCATTGACTAAACCTCTTCCACGTGTAAAACATGATCATCACCTTAGTGCCATGGGTGTGAGATTGTTGGCAAATGTAAACTAGATTATTGACTCTAGTGCAAGTGGGAGACTGTTGGAATTATGCCCTAGAGGCAATAATAAAGATGTTATTATTATAATTCTTGTTCATGATAAAGTTTATATTCCATGCTAGAATTGTATTAAGCGGAAACTTTAATACTTGTGTGGTTTGTGAACAACACCGTGTCCCTAGTACGCCTCTAAGGACTAGCTCATTGATTAATGATGGTTAAGGTTTCCTAACCATAGACATGAGTTGTCGATTAATAATGAGATCATATCATTGGGAGAATGATATGATGGACAGACCCAAACTAAGCGGAGCAATTAGATCGTGTCATCGTGTTCATCTTTGCGAAGCTTTTCTTATGTCAAATATTGTATTCCTTAGACCATGAGATAATACAACTCCCTGGTATCGGAAGAAAGCTTTGAGGTCATCAAACGTCATCCTATGAGAGGGTGATCATAAAGGTGTCTCTCAGGTGATCGTAAAATCTCCTGTATTTGCTATAAGGTTATGAATAAATCAGTGTTCAAATAGACATTATGCATGTGCAAACTGAACATGAACTGAATAGTAACTGTGTTTGCCATAAGAGAGAAATCTGAACTGAATATTAACAGTTTGTCCAAACTGCATTGAACTAAATGGCACTCACACATGAATGAAATAAACAAAATATCAGCTATTTCCCATAACAAAAGTGAGCTAAACGGCATCCAAAACTGAACTAAATGGCCAGTATTGCTTAGAACTGATCTAAACTGAATGGCATCGAAAAACTGAAATTATTCACCACAGTCCAGTAAAGATGTCATCTGTGATTGGTCCCTGTAAATTAAATAAATATGAGAGTAAGATTTTTTAAACAATATGACCTGTAGATTTGTAAACTAACTATATGAACAAGATTACCGTTAATAATTGGGTGAAACTAAGATTGTCTTTGTAAACTTCAGATCCGTTCCCTTTGCCATCACAAACACTATCATTTGCAACTTGTACTTGTGCGTGTGCTTGTGCACTACCACTTCCTTCCTCTTTTATCTTGTAAAAAAATTGAATGGTTATGAGAATTGATGAACATAATGATAACACTGAAAGCACATTTTTTGCTTAGCAACATACCTCTTCCCCGGACTGTGAAGTAGTTTTGCTTTCTCTCTTTTTTCTAATCTTGTGCTTCTTATCAAGCCAAGTTCTTCGCCGTTTTGAAGTTTTTGTTTCGACCTCCTTTTTATTTAGGTGTGCACTAGTCAACAAGTCATTTGGTGGACTAGCATTTGTGGGAATCGTACATGGATACCGAGGTGTGCTTGTAGATGCATTGATTTTTTCTTAAATTTGCTTACCAAGGATGTCAAGTGTGTTATCTACCAAGGCCATACATTCTGGAAAGTTGTATGCTCGATCCGCCAAATTATGAAATTTGTGGGACACATATCTGTAGCTAAGCATGGCATCCATATTTGGATTGATGATTATATTTCTTCCATCTTTGTCTTGTATAGTACCACTCTGTGCTTCCCGTGTCCATCTCTTCAACACATAATGTGGTGGTAGTGACTTGATATTCATTAAATCAAGAATTTTAAGAGCATGGCCACATAATATCCCAATTCTGTCAAATTGCTTGCAGCTGCACATAACTATTTGTTTTGAAGGATCACCAATAACTCTATACTCCTCTTCAAAGGTAAAGTCTCCAACTAGATATTCATTACAACCATCTAATGTCTTGGTGCAAGCTGACAAGGATCTTTCATATTCACCTTGAAAAGCTTCAAATATGCGAGGTGTATACAACTTGCTAGCCTGCACCAATATTGGTGGTGGTCTCCTCATACATAATTTAGGAAACTTTTTCCTTGATTCAAATTCTGAATTCAGTTCGTTATTCCTTTTTCCTTGTACCACCCTTTCAAAATGCTTAAAGAACCGAATAATATCAAAATCAGATTTGAAATGGATTTTCAAGTCATTGTTCAAACTCTCACTCAATTGTGTACTTCTCATTCCTAATGTGAAGACATCCTTCATATAACATTCAGCCCATTTTTATTTTAACTTATATATGCTATCTAGCCAAGTTTACTTGCTCACCTTTTTCCTCATGAGGTCAAACTTTTGTTCAAATTCTGCCATGTCTTCATAGTCAAACATGCACGCGCTAAAATCTGATAGAATGCTTGTTTCTTCACTCTCCTCATTTTCCTTCTCTTCATTCTTCTCTTTCTTCTTATTTTTCTTCTTATCCTTTTTATTCTCTTCATCCCCCTCTTCATGTAGATGTTTGACATCATTTTGCATAATGTGAAAGGTGCATAATCCATGCCATGCTTCTGTAAATACTTCCCCAATAGCCTTTCCCATTGCAACATCTTGATCTGTATAGAATGTTTTAGGCCCCTTTCCTTTATGGGTATTTAGAAAGGCCTCAAACAACCACTTGAAGGATGCGAAGGTTTCATCATACATTAGAGCAGCACCAAAAACTACAGTTTCTCTAAATTGATTGAATCCGACAAAAACACCAAAGGGTCTTCTCTCCTTGTTTGTTCCAAAAGTAGTGTCAAAACTAACAACATCACCAAAATGTGCATAGTCCAATATCATTTTAGCATCAGCCCAAAATATGTTTGCTATTTGTTCTTCACAATCCATTTGCAATGCATATTGGAATGATGGCTTTTCAGCAATCTTGTCTTCAAAATATTTGAGCATGCTACCTGCTTGTCCATATGCCATTTCTCATTGACGCTTGGTCCTCAAATAATTCTTGTGCTCACGAAGTGTATAGGAAAGATTGCGTGTTCCCCTAACTTCGCGTCCAGCCAACTCATGTGCAGCTTTTGGCCGAATACCTGCATCGTCTTCCATTTCAATTTCAAAAGCTTGCAACTCTGAAATTTTCCTCTGTGACACCATTAAGTGTAAAGTTTCTGGCAGGTGTAGAGGGTGATTGTGTTCCAAAACTAGGGCAGAGACTTTTAGATTTTCCTTCTTCCGGTCCGTTTTAGCAATCATGTGGACTTCACAATTGGTTCTAGTTTCATCTCGAGGGCACTTTGTTAAATGATCCCTCTTGTCTTGCGATCGAAGACCCTCATTTGCACAAACAAATTTGCATGATGTAATTTTTCCATCCGATGGTCTTTTGTTTGTGTACCATTTCCTCACCTCAAAGCCTTTTTGCCCACTGTAGCTCAGGCAAAAAGCCCAAGCTTCATCTGAAATTTTAAATTCCATGCCAATATGAGGTACCAAACTAGGTAGAGCAACTCTGTAGTGTAAAGAAAAATAAGTTTGGGAGTATTGCAGATGCGGAGAAAATACTGGAACAAATAGAAGTACATAAAGATCTCATGCCAAAGTATGGGATATGGTAATTACCGATTGGAATCAGGATCATGATGTGATGTATTAATTTCTTCTGCAATCTCTGTTTCTTCTTCCATGGACTATGCACAAGAGCTTCCACAATGTATATCTGACAAAAGTAACCTTCAATACAGCTGACAATGTCCATTAAAAGATGGATAGAATCTTGTTTGGGCTAGAACTCTTACTATGCTGATCCAAATAGTGCAAATAAGGTACCGTTGAAAAGGTGTGACCATGTACTACAACTTTTGTTTTGGATCTAAGTCAAAATTGTGCACTGATTAAGAGCAGTTTTAAGTTTTTTCATGTTCCTGACGGTGGTTGCATCTACCTAGGACAGAATTTTTTTTCGGCTAGAACTCTTACTACGCTGATCCAAATAGTGCAAATAAGGTACCGTTGGAAAGGTGTGACAATGTACTACAACTTTTGTTTTGGATCTAAGTCTAAATTGTGCACTGATTAAGAGCAGTTTTAAGTTTTTTTCATGTTCCTGACGGTGGTTGCATCTACCTAGGACAGAATCTTGCTTGGGCTAGAACTTTTAGTATGCTGATCCAAATCGTGCAAATGATATATCATTGGAAAGGTATGATCGTGTACTACAACTTTTATTTTTGGTCTAAGTCGAAATTTTCCACCGATTAAGAGCAGTTTTAAGTTCTTTCATATTCTGACATTGATTGCATCTACCTTGGGAAAATCCATCTATTTTAGTCCATGGACAGAAACAGAGAAAGGACAGAAACGGAGAAAGGTACCTGAGATTAACGATGAGAGCAGCACATCACCGATTAGAGAAGCGCGCCCTCGGCAGGTTATGGCGATCTCCTTCTCGCTCCGTTTCTCGAGTCCTCGTCTCTCGCGCCTTTTCTCTGTTGTCCCGCCAATTTCTGAGCTAGAGGGCGCGGTTTTCTTCCCTCGGTTCATTGGACTGGGCCTTGGGCCAGCATCGCGCTGTGTTTGCTTGGGTTTGACGTAGTGCCATCGGATGGGGAACGAACGAACCAAACTGGTCGATATCCCTCTGCAGTACTTCGGTCTAAGTCAGAGGATCTCGTTCTGAAAGCGGACGACATGGAGGCGAAGGTGAGGCTGGTCATGGAGTCAGAGCTGTTGGTGTTTGTGGGAAGCGATGCCCCTTTTGGGAGGCTCAGTTACTTGTTTATAGGAGATGGAACAACCCATCTGTGGCAGTTACAAAAGAAGATGAACTGAAGAAGTGGTGTACTACACCGTCCGATTCAGTCCACTAAGGAAAACCAAAAGACACATACATTAAGTTTGACACACCCTTAATCTAAACCTTGGAAGACATGAAAAGATTTAGATTACGCTTGAATTCATTAAGGTCCCTGACTGGTAATGGCTTAGTGAATCCATCTGCAATTTGATCTTTACTAGATATAAATCGAACATCAAGTAGCTTGTTTGCAACTCTTTCTCGAACAAAATGAAAATCAATTTCGATGTGTTTAGTGCGTGCATGAAACATTGGATTGGCTGATAAATAAGTGGCACCAAGATTGTCACACCATAAACATGGTCGTTCTTTGATATGAATGCCAAGTTCTTTAAGTAGAGTTTCAATCCAAATAAGTTCAGCAGTAGCATTTGCCAAGGCGTTGTATTCGGCCTCAGTGCTAGAACGAGAAACTGTTGCTTGCTTACGAGCACTCCAAGATATCAAATTGGACCCAAAAAATATTGCAAAGCCACCAGTAGAACGTCTATCATCTGGACAACCTGCCCAGTCGGCATCCGAGAAAACACTAAGAAGTGTGGAAGGGTCTCTTTGAAAAGTAAGGCCAACATTCAATGTCCCTTTGACATATCTGAGAATTCGTTTTACAGCTGTCCAGTGTGTCGTAGTAGGTGCATGAAGAAACTGACACAATTTATTTAGTCAAATACTGTAAAGCACCAATAATACTTCTATATTGTGTGATGTCCTCAGGACCAAGAGGATCACCATCAGTAAGAGATAATTTGTCTGTGGAAGACATAGGCGTAGGAACCGAGGTACATTTTAACATGCCAAATTTGGCTAGAATATCAGCAACATACTTCTCTTGTGTTAAAATAAGCCGTTTGTGATCTTTCTTTACTTCAATGCCCAAAAAGAAATTCAAATCCCCAAGATCTTTGAGAGAAAATTGTGAACTTAGATCATGTAGTAGAGCAGAAATGGCTTTATCAGATGAGCTGGACACAATAATATCATCAACATAGATTAACAGAAAAATTGTGACATCCTTCTTGTGATAAAGAAACAAATATATATCTGCTTTTGAGGACTGAAAGCCAAGATCACGCAATTTTGAGCTAAGTTTAAATACCATGCTCGAGGGGCTTATTTAATGCCATATAGGGCTTTGTCAAGTTTGCACACATAATGTGGTTTTTGTTGATTTTCAAACCCAGGTGGTTGTGTCATATAAACCTCCTTTTCCAGAACGCCATGGAGAAACGTATTCTTGACATCTAGCTGTCATAAGGTCCATCCTTTTGATACAGATAGTGCTAACACAAGTCGTATAGTGGCTACTTTAACAACTGGACTAAAGGTATCTTCATAGTCAATGCCATATCGTTGCTTAAATCCCTTGGAAACAAGTCGTGCTTTGTACCTTTCAATGGTACCGTTTGAATTTTTTTTGATTCAAAAAACCCATTTGAAGTCAATCAAATTTTTTGTGGGACTAGGTGGTACAAGATGTCATGTTTTGTTGTGCATGAGGGCATCATATTCTTCTTGCATAGCATGATGCCAATTTTTATTTTCAAGAGCTTCAGGTAGATTTCGTGGTTCTCCTGTAGAGGTCAGCATGCCATAACGAATAGTCCCATCGGTATATATTTTTGGCTTACGGATACCTTTTTGGAGACGTGTGTGTGGTTCGGCAGCAGGAGGGATCACAGGACTAGCCGACACAGATGATCCTGAATATACAGCCAAATCTGACAAAGAATCTGTAGAGTTGGACTATTCTGGCATAGAGGATCCCGTGCAGTCCTCGGTGTTGCTGTCTGTAGTGGAGTTCGGCGCAGAAAATCCAGAACCAGAGGATCGCGGCAATCCAAGTGGGGTCGTTGTAGGTGCCATGGCGCCACTGCGTGCAGTTGACGCCGAAGGTTCAGGGCGGGACCGCGCGGGCGTCGAGGCTGACCCGTCAGCCTGCTGCAGAGAGCATGCCGGCGCTTGATCCAATGGTGATTCTAGTGCAGAATCAGCAGAGAAATAATACGGGGATTAGCAAAGATGGAAAGGCTAGGTGTACCCGGTGTTGTACTGAAGGATTCGTTTTGGATAGAATTTTCTTCTAAATTTCCACTTGGTGCTGCACTATTTTCTTGGCTGCTATCATCATAGTGTTCAGCATGCTCTTTTAGAGGGTTAGGTGTAGGCGGTACAACAAACATGTGATTATCAATATGCTCCCCCTCATTATGGGATGTGGATGGATGTGAAAGAAGAATTTCTTCACTAAGTCGTCTACCGCATTAGGATTGAGACGAGAAAAAGGAAAAACATTCTCATTAAACACAACGTCGCGAGAGATGTAAACACGACCACTAGCAACATCTAGGCATTTGACCCCTTTATGAAGAGGGCTATAACCTAAGAAGACGCATTGTTTTGAGAGGAATGATAGTTTGCGGGTGTTGTAGGGCGAAGGTTGGGGCAATAGGCATACCCAAAAACACGAAGTGATTCGTAGTTTGGTTTAATGCCAAGAAGTTGTTCTGTAGGAGTCATATGTTTTAACACTTTGGTTGGAAGAAGATTAATAAGGAAGGTGGCTGTGAGAAAATCTTCGTCCCAGTATTTGAGAGCCATTGATGCATTTGCGAGCAATGCAAGACCGACTTCTACAATATGACGATGCTTTCATTCCGCCGAGCCATTTTGTTGATGGGCATGAGGACACGAAACATGATGGGTTATGCGAACTTTTTTGAAGAAACCGTTGAGTTTCATATTCACCACCCCAATCGGTTTGCATAGTAATTATTTTTCTACCAAATTTTCGTTCAACAAGCTGCTGAAAATTAAGAAAGACCTGATAAACATCGGATCGTTTTTAAGCAAATATATCCATGTGAATTTGCTGAAATCATCAATGAAGCTTACATAATACTGATGACGTCCAACTGAGACAGGCGCTGGACCCCAAACATCAGAGAAAATTTGTTCCAATGGAACAGTAGATATACTAGTAGGCACCGAGTATGGCAACTGGTGACTTTTAGCTTGTTGACATGGATCACAAATATAGGAATTTATTTCTGGAGAGTACTCAAGTTTATTCTTTCGAAGCACTTGTTAAACTATAAATGATGACGGATGCCCAAGACGACTATGCCATGTTGATGAAGAGGGCTTGATAGTGATGAAGGCACTCTTGGAAGAATCCGTGGAAAAAAGCATAATAGGATATAAACCATTGCGACAAGGTCCTTTAAAGAGAGTTTGTTTCGTGGCCTGATCCTTAATTAGAAAGAAGAATGAGTGAAACTCAAGAAATACATTATTGTCAAGGGTAAATTTATGAATGGAAAGAAGATTTTTTGACACATTGGGGACATGTAGAATATTTTTGAGAGAAAATGAAGTATGAGGGGTATGCAAAATTGAGTTACCAAAATGTGTTATTTCCATACCATTACCGTTTGTCGTGTGAACTTGGTCACGTCCCTTGTACTTTTCTTGAGTGGTTAATTTCTGGAGCTCATTGGCGACATGATCCGTAGATCATGTGTCAGAATACCAATTGAAGGGTTTCGCGGCATAGTAAATCAAAATTTTCTACGGATGCGAACAGAGGGAAGCCAAGATCTAATCTAGGAGATACAAACAACGAGAGATATTGGATTAGATCTTCATACCCTTGAAGATTCGCACAGCGGAACGTTCGTCGGAACGTGGGTGATGTAGTCGTACTCGCTTCTCCTCCTCGCGATCCGATCCGATCTAGCACCACAAGTGGCGATGCCTCCGTGAGATGCACAGGTGCAGCACCTCGACGTCTCCTCCTTCCTTGGTCCAGCAAGTATGGTGGAGAGATGGGTTGGATCTACAACGCGACGGCGCGGTGCAATTGGTGAAGAATTTCTGCAGCAGGGCTTCGCCTACAAGCAGTCGGGAGGGAGAGAGGAGGGCAGCAGGGCGGCTAGGGTTACAGGGGAAGGTGTAGGGGGGTGGTGCACCCCCACCCCTCTTTATATAGAGGGGGGGCGCAGCCCTAGCCCCTCCCCCAAGCCCAAACCGGCGGCCCCAAGGAGGAAGAGTGGGGGGCAAGGAAACCCCCCTTCTAGAAACTCTATCTCGAGTTTAAACCTCTCTAGGCCGGTTGGGCCCTATGGGGCCTTGTGCCCCTGGCCCAATGCGGCCAGGGCACTCCCTCATAGGCCCATTCCCCCTCCCGGAAGGTGGGGCCACGTCGGTCCCCTTCCGGAAGGTTCTAGAAGCTTCCGGTACAATACCGATTAACCCGAAACAATTCCGAACTCCAAAAACTGCACTGCCTTATATGAATCTTATTCTCCGGACCACTCCGGAACCTCTCGTGATGTCCCGGATCCCATCCGAGACTCCGAACAAAAACTCATAAACCAATTATCCAATCTATCCTAGCATCGAGACACGTTAAGTGTGTGACCCTGCGGGTTCGAGAATATGCAGACATGATCTTCTATCAATAATCAACAGCGGGGTCTAGAAACCCATATTGACTTCCACACATTCATCGATGATCATATCAGATGAACCACGATGCTAGGATTCAATCAATCCCATATATATATTCCCTTCGTCTCGCGATATTTTACTTGCCCAAGATTCGATCGTCGGTACCGTCATACCTAGTACAATCTCGTTCACAGCAAGTACTTTACTCGTTCCGTAATCCGATATCACTTTGTGATTAACTCCTTAACCACATGCTTGCAAGCGGTGTTGATATCGATTACCGAGTGGGCCCGAAGTATATCTCTCCAACTTGGGAGGGACAAATCCCATCTCGATACATACAACCCAACAGATACTTTCCGATCACCTGAGAGACACCTTTATGATCACCCTATCATAGGATGACGTTTGATGAACTCAAAGCTTTCTTCCGATACCAGGGAGTTGTATTATCTCATGGTCTAAGGAATACAATATTTGACATAAGAAAAGCTTCGCAAAGACGAACACGATGACACGATCTAATTGCTTCGCTTAGTTTGGGTCTGTCCATCATATCATTCTCCCAATGATATGATCTCATTATCAATTGACAACTCATGTCTATGGTTAGGAAACCTTAACCATCATTGATCAATGAGCTAGTCCATAGAGGCGTACTAGGGACACGGTGTTGTTCACAAACCACACAAGTATTAAAGTTTCCGCTTAATACAATTCTAGCATGGAATATAAACATTATCATGAACAAGAATTATAATAATAACATCTTTATTATTGCCTCTAGGGCATAATTACAACAGTATCCCACTTGCACTAGAGTCAATAATCTAGTTTACATCTGGCAACAATCTCACACCCATGGCACTGAGGTGTTGATCATGTTTTACACGTGGAAGAGGTTTAGTCAATGGATCTGCAACATTCAGATCTGTATGTACTTTGCTAATCTTCAGATCTCCATCTGCTATATAATCTCGGATTATATGAAACTTGCGGTTGATATGCTTGGTCTTTGGATGATATCTTGGTTCCTTAGCGAGTGCTATGGCGCCAGTGTTGTCACACAATATCTCCAGTGGGTCCAATGCACTTGGAACCACGCCAAGCTCAGTGATGAAGTTTCTGATCCAAAATCCTTCACTTGACGCTTCTGCAGCAGCCATGTATTCCGCTTCTACTATAGATCCCGCGATCACGCTTTGCTTGCAGCTTCTCCAGCTCACAGCTCCTCCATTCAAAATATAAACGTATCCTGTCTGAGATTTAGAAGCATCCTTGTCGGTGTCGAAACTAGCGTCGACGTAACCTTTTACGACGAGCTGTTCATCACCCCCATAGACTAAGAACATTTCTTTAGTCCTATTCAGGTACTTTAGGATGTTCTTCACGGCTGTCCAGTGTTCCACTCCTGGATCACTTTGATATCTGCTCGTCAAACTAAGAGCATTGGACACATCCGGTCTAGTACACAACATGGCATACATGATAGAACCTATGGCCGAGGCATAAGGCACTTTGCTCATAGCTTCCCTATCATTTACCGTAGCTGGACACTGAGCCTTGCTCAATATCTTACCTGACAACATAGGCACTGAACCTTTCTTTGCCTTATCCATTCTGAACCTTTTCAGAACTTTGTCTAGGTATGTACTCTGGCTTAAAGCTATCAGGTGTCTTTGTATATCTCTATAGATTTTGATGCCCAATATATAAGCAGCTTCACCTAGGTCTTTCATTGAAAAACACTTGTTCAAATAACTCTTCACATCGTTAAGCATGTTGATGTCATTTCCAATAATCAATATGTCATCCACATATAGTACCAGAAACGTCACCGAGCTCCCACTCACTTTCTTGTAGATGCAAGCTTCGTAGCAATTTGGAACAAATCCAAAGCTCTTGATCACTTGATCAAAACAAAGGTTCCAACTCCGAGATGCTTGCTTCAGTCCATAAATGGAACGCTGAAGTTTGCATACTTTATCAGCATCCTTAGGATCGACAAAACCTCCGGGTTGCATCATATACAACTCTTCATCAATGTTGCCATTGAGGAACGCAGTCTTGACATCCATCTGCCATATTTCATAATCATGAAACACAGCAATTGCTAATAAAATCCGAATGGACTTAAACATCGCTACGGGAGAGAAAGTCTCATCGTAGTCAACACCTTGAACTTGTCGAAAACCTTTCGTGACAGCCATGCTTTATAGACGGTAATATTACCATCCCCGTCCGTTTTCTTCTTGAAGATCCATTTGCACTCAATGGCCTTTCGGTCGCTAGGAGGGTCCACCAAAGTCCATACTTGGTTTTCGCTCATGGATCCCAATTCGGATTTCATGGCTTCTAGCCATTTCTCAGAGTCTGGGCTTATCATCGCTTCCTCATAGTTCGTAGGTTCACTGTCTTCTACCAAGACAGTCAAGACAGGGTTGCTGTACCACTCAGGAGGGGCACGCGACCTTGTCGACCTGCGACGTTCAGTAGCAGCATCGTCTGAAGCTTCATGATCCTTATCATTAGCTTCCTCTATTGTTGGTGCAGGCGGCACTGGAACAATTTCAGGTGCTGCGCTACTCTCCAACTCAAGAGAAGGTTCAATAACCTTGTCTAGCTCTACTTTCCTCCTACCCACTTCTTTCAAGAGAAACTCCTTCTCAAGAAAGGAACCGTTCTTTGCGACAAACACTTTGCCTTCGGTTCTGTGATAGAAGGTATACCCAATAGTTTCCTTAGGGTATCCTATGAAGACGCATTTCTCCGCTTTGGGTTCGAGCTTGTCCAGCATCAACTTCTTGACGTAAGCTTCGCATCCCCAAACTTTAAGAAACGACAACTTAGGTTTAGCACCAAACCATAGTTCATACGGTGTCGTCTCAACGGATTTAGATGGAGCCCTATTTAAAGTGAATGCAGCGGTTTCTAATGCATAACCCCAAAATGATAACGGCAAATCAGTAAGAGACATCATTGATCGGACCATATCTAATAAGGTTCGATTATGGCATTCAGACACACCATTGCGCTGTGGTGTTCCGGGTGGCGTGAGTTGTGAAACAATTCCGCTTGCTTTAAGATGCGTGAGAAAATCATAACTCAAATATTCGCCCCCACGATTGGATCGTAGAAACTTAATCTTTCTGTTACGATGGTTCTCCACTTCATTCTGAAATTCTTTGAACTTTTCAAACGTTTCAGATTTATGTTTAATTAAATAGATATACCCATATCTACTTAAGTCATCGGTAAAAGTGAGAAAATAGCGATATCCACCGCGCGTCGAAACACTCATCGGTCCACATACATCAGTATGTATGATTTCCAACAAGTCCGTTGCTCGCTCCATCATACCGGAGAACGGTGTTTTGATCATCTTGCCCATGAGGCATGGTTCGCATGTGTCAAATGATTCAAAATCAAGAGACTCCAAAAGTCCATCAGAATGGAGTTTCTTCATGCGCTTTACACCAATATGACCTAGACGACAGTGCCACAAATAAGTAGTATTATCACTATCTACTTTGCATCTCTTAGCCTCAATGTTATGGATGTGTATTTCATCCCTTTCGAGATTTAGAAGAAATAAACCATTCACAAGAGGTGCATGACCATAAAAGATGTTACTCATATAAATAGAATAACCATTATTCTCCGATTTAAATGAATAACCGTCTTGCAATAAACACGATCCAGAAATAATGTTCATGCTCAACGCAGGCACATAATAACATTTATTAAGGTTTAAAACTAATCCCGAAGGTAAAACTAAGGAGAGCGTGCCGACGGCCATCACATCAACTCTTGATCCGTTGCCAACGCGCATCGTCACCTCATCCCTCGCAAGCCGCCGTCTATTCCGTAGCTCCTGTTTCGAGTTACAAATATTAGCAACCGAACCAGTATCAAATACCCAGGCACTACAACGAGGGCTAGTAAGGAAAACATCAATAACATGTATATCAAATATACCTTTGATGGTGCCAGCCTTCTTGTCCGCTAAGTACTTCGGACAGTTGCGCTTCTAGTGACCCTTGTCCTTGCAATAGAAGCACTCAGTGTCCGGCTTAGGACCAGACTTGAGCTTCTTCTCGGCAGGGGCAGTGCGTTTGCCGCCGCCCTTCTTGAAGGGCTTCTTTGCTCCCTTACCTTTCTTAAAGGAGGGCTTGTTGACCATCAACACATGATTATCCTTCTTGATGTCCACCTCCGCAGCCTTCAGCTTTACGAAGAGCTCGGTGATCGTATCAGTGGAACCAATCTGATTATGAGTCACTACAAAACTTTTGTAGCTGGGAGGGAGTGATTGCAGAACCCTGTCAATCTTGAGCTCCTCTGGAATCGTGCATTCCAGTTGCTCAAGGCGTTGAGTGTAGCCCGTCATCTTAATGGCGTGCTCACTAACGGAACTCCCTTCCTCCATCCTGCAGTTAAAGAACTTCTCAGAGATCTCATATCTCTCAGAACGGGCCTGAGTCTGGAACATGGTTTTCAGCTCTTCGAGAATCTCAAAGTGCCCGGGATAGTCTTCAAAATGATTTTGAAGTTCCGGTTCCATAACAAACAACATGGTGCTCTTAATCACACCATAATCATCTTTGCACGACTGATAGACAGCTTTCTCATCAGCCGGCGCAGTTGCAGCAGGGGGGTCACCTAACGCTTTCCCAAGGACATAGTCCTTTTGACCGCCAGAGAGAATGATTCTTAGATTGCGGAACCAATTGGTGAAGTTAGACCCATTGTTTTTAAGCTTTTCTTTCTTAGCAAAAACGTTGAAGTTGAAGTTGGACTTAGCCATGTGATCTATAATATTTGCAAGTACAAATTAGACTATGTTCATGATAACTAGTTCAACTTTTAATCAAATTACTAGATGAACTCCCACTAAATTCAACATCCCTCAAGTTGTTTAGTGAACACGATCCAAATTCACCACACCTAATCCGATCTTCACAAGAACAGATGTGGTTTCAATGGTGGACAACGAAGTGTCGATCATATCATTCATATGACTCATGCTTAACCTTTCGGTTCATGTGTTCCGAGGCCATGTCTGTACATGCTAGGCTCGTCAAGTAAAACCCAAGTATTTCCGCGTGTGCAAAACTGGCTTGCACCCGTTGTATGTGAGCGTAGAGTCTATAGCACCCGATCATCACGTGATGCTTGGACACGACGAACTTTTGCAACGGTTCATACTTGGGGAGAACACAGGTTTTATCTTGATCTTTAAGTAAGGAATCATCTCATAATGCTACCGTCGCGATCTAAGCATGATAAGATACATAAAAGGATAAACATCACATGCATATAACTTTAATGTGACATGGTATAGACAATCTTCGCGCAATGATCTCCATCTTGTGCGTTCCGGCATGATCTCCATCACTCCACCATGATTGCCTCCACCACGAATAGCAACTACAACTATTGCTAACTACTTAGCGATAAAGTGAAACTATTACATGGCGCATGAGAAGTTGACACACATGTCATACACAATTATAAAGACAACCATATGGCTCCTGCCGGTTGTGTACTCATCGACATGCAAGTCGTGAAACATTACAAAACATGATCATCGCATACATTATACACATTACATCTTGGGCCATACCATATCACAGAAAACAATCCCTGCAAAAACAAGTTAGACGCCTCTACTTTGTTGTTGCATGTTTTACGTGGCTTATGGGAGTAGATGCTAAGAACGATTCTTACCTACGGAAAGCCACAACGGTGATATTATGGTTGCCAAACTCCGGTGTTAATCCCATGACAACTATAGTGAGAGAAACTGACATCCACCAGCCGCATGTGTGGAACAAGCCACACGTCAAGTGCGGAGCCGGTCTCGCGAACGACGTCGCGTAAGGTTGGCCTGGACCGCTTCAATCTCACTATCCCGCGTCATAAGAAGAACACAAACAAGAGGCTTGCAACAGAAAACATCAACGCCCGCAACAACCATGTTGCGTTCTACTCGTGAAACACATCTACGCATAGATCTAGCTCTGATACCACTGAAGGGTTTCGCGGCATAGTAAATCAAAATTTTCTACGGATGCGAACAGAGGGAAGCCAAGATCTAATCTAGGAGATGCAAACAACGAGAGAGATTGGATTAGATCTTCATACCTTTGAAGATTCGCACAGCGGAACGTTCGTCGGAACGTGGGTGATGTAGTCGTACTCGCTTCTCCTCCTCGCGATCCGATCCGATCTAGCACCACAAGTGGCGATGCCTCCGTGAGATGCACACGTGCAGCACCTCGACGTCTCCTCCTTCCTTGGTCCAGCAAGTATGGTGGAGAGATGTCTTGGATCTACAACACGACGGCGCGGTGCAATTGGTGGAGAATTTCTGCAGCAGGGCTTCGCCTACAAGCAGTCGGGAGGGAGAGAGGAGGGCAGCAGGGCGGCTAGGGTTACAGGGGAAGGTGTAGGGGGGTGGTGCGCCCCCATCCCTCTTTATATAGAGGGGGGGGCGCAGCCCTAGCCCCTCCCCCAAGCCCAAACCGGCGGCCCCAAGGAGGAAGAGTGGGGGGCAAGGAAACCCCCTTCTAGAAACCCTATCTCGAGTTTAAACCTCTCTAGGCCGGCTGGGCCCTATGGGGCCTTGTGCCCCTGGCCCAATGCGGCCAGGGCACTCCCTCATAGGCCCATGCCCCCTCCCGGAAGGTGGGGCCATGTCGGTCCCCTTCCGGAAGGTTCTACAAGCTTCCGGTACAATACCGATTAACCCAGAACAATTCCGAACTCCAAAAACTGCACTGCCTTATATGAATCTTATTCTCCGGACCACTCAGGAACCTCTCGTGATTTCCCGGATCCCATCCGAGACTCCGAACAAAAACTCATAAACCAATTATCCAATCTATCCTAGCGTCGAGACACGTTAAGTGTGTGACCCTGCGGGTTCGAGAATATGCAGACATGATCTTCTGTCAATAATCAACAGCGGGGTCTGGAAACCCATATTGACTCCCACACATTCATCGATGATCATATCGGATGAACCACGATGCCAGGATTCAATCAATCCCATATATATATATTCCCTTCGTCTCGCGATATTTTACTTGCCCAAGATTCGATCGTCGGTACCGTCATACCTAGTTCAATCTCGTTCACAGCAAGTACTTTACTCGTTTCGTAATCCGATATCACTTTGTGATTAACTCCTTAACCACATGCTTGCAAGCGGTGTTGATATCGATTACCGAGTGGGCCTGAAGTATATCTCTCCAAGTTGGGAGGGACAAATCCCATCTCGATACATACAACCCAACAGATACTTTCCGATCACCTGAGAGACACCTTTATGATCACCCTCTCATAGGATGACGTTTGATGACCTCAAAGCTTTCTTCCGATACCAGGGAGTTGTATTATCTCATGGTCTAAGGAATACAATATTTGACATAAGAAAAGCTTCGCAAAGACGAACACGATGACACGATCTAATTGCTTCGCTTAGTTTGGGTCTGTCCATCATATCATTCTCCCAATGATATGATCTCATTATCAATTGACAACTCATGTCTATGGTTAGGAAACCTTAACCATCATTGATCAATGAGCTAGTCCATAGAGGCGTACTAGGGACACGGTGTTGTTCACAAACCACACAAGTATTAAAGTTTCCGCTTAATACAATTCTAGCATGGAATATAAACATTATCATGAACAAGAATTATAATAATAACATCTTTATTATTGCCTCTAGGGCATAATTCCAACATCAATTGGTATCAACTCCATAGGAGGTAAAGTGAGCACTCTTGTCACCTGACGTGGAGTCATCATCATCATTGTCAGAGTAACGCCACCAACATTTATTGGCGGGGTGCCCATACTTTTTACATATCTGGCAAGTAACATCTTGTTATGGTGAAGGGATGCGGCCACGAACACGACCTCTCTTGCTACCACCTCTGTTCTGATTGTTTTACGCTGCGGATATCCATTTTCAAGTTTGGGTAGGATTCCCGACACCAATCACATCTGTAAGTAGCAGGGGCTTCCCTAAAGACAAAGGACAAGAAAAGAAAGGAATAAAAACAACAAGAACGGAATCGGAATACTTGACCTTCTTGCTGAGGATGAAGGTGCCATGGGTGATAGATTCCCTAATTGAAAAGAAAGCGCCAACCTAAAGCTAAGGCCAACCGCGGGTATCTGGCCCAGTGAACCAAGAGGGTCGCGATGCGCTACTAAATGGTCTATGGCTTTGTCTGGGTTTATGGGCTAAGAGTCACCGCGGTGGTAAAAGGACAAGAGCTTTCCCTTTGCACCACCATTGCCCATTGTGAAAGTTGAAACGCATCGCCTTTAGTGATTATTTGGATCTCAACCCGCTTCAAGAAAGGAAGTGGTAAACAAATGCACTTGCCCTGCAAATAAAGTGTGAACCCGAGTGAGTATGGACCATACGCTCATCTTTCTTCTCAATATACACCTCGTTCCGCCGTAAGGGAGTTGAGACCATAGCATGTTACACAAAAGCGCCGCTTTCTCAGGAGTGTTGTCACACAGCTGCCCGACTAGAAGAGCTACTCGCTTTGTAGTGTTGTCACACAAGATAAGCACGCCGCCCGCCTGCTGGCCGGGCGAATCGAAGTTATCTTCTGGTCAACTGTCCACCCAGTCAAGTGCAAATGTATGTTTGATTTGGGAGGCTACCAATTCTGGAATTTCTTCTCGAGACATCCCCGTCAGTCAACTTCTCTTCGGGATGGGTCGTTGGTCTTTGTGGAGATAATGACAAAAATGCGAGAAAAATTGCAATCCCTACCACGTAATAGTGCACCCACACGTCTTCATCGAGCGCAAAAGCTTCGACAATGAGAGAAATCAGGATGCTTTTCTTTGGGCCAAGCCACTAAACCACTATTATTTATAGGGGATCCATGATTTTTTCTTCGATGCTATGGGCAGTAAATGGGGGCGAACGAGAAGCAAGAAAGGTTTCCCTGCTTATCCCGCCAAGTGGGAAAAACAATTTCTTTTTGGTTCAGGTTTTGGCTTCGCCTCGTGGCTTTTTGTGAGACTTCCTCTTTTATTGCTGGAATCCCAGTCCTCGTTACTCTCCTTTACAATTGCGTATAAAGAAAGTGCTCACTCGGCAAGATTTATGCTAAACAGCCCATATCAGAAAGGCAAGGGATTGGGCAAGAACTTGCAACGAATATTCGCCCTAGTGGAACTCCCTTCTGCTGATGAGATATTCGGGTTAGGATATGAGCCCAAGAAAGGAGACAAAGAGAGAATCATTCAGGAAAGAAGAGATAAGCGCTCAAGAACAAGCAAGGGATGAGCGCACGGGAGCGGCGTTGCTTGTTGCTTTATTATCACATTAGAGAAGCGGAACCTCCAATAGTCAGGAATGAAACATTTGCAACAGTTCTTGTAGGCCATTTCTGTAAGAACATATCTCTAAACCCTTCTTGCGGATGGTTCAAAACGAAACTGAGTGGCAACCCCTATCTTCCCCAACAGGAGCAGCCACTATTGAAAATAGCGAGCCTCTAGAGGATGACGCTGATACATCATTTGATTTGTTTCGGGATGCATCGGAACTCACGGACTCCGCAAGCGTCCCGCACCCTCTGAGAAAGAAACTCCTCAACCATCACAAGATAAAGAAGTATGACGCTCTGTGTCTGACTATATTGGTCATAGTTCCTTGCTGTTGCGGCCCGGCCACTGCCCTATTCTACTTCGGTGGGATGGGGGCCCTCGCCGACGGCTTCTGGCGACGGGTGAGAAAATATTCAAGTACAGATCATGTGGGAATCTCACAATGGGTTTACTTCCATGCTGAAACAGGCTTGGCAAGATTCTCATGAACTCGCTATACGGTAGATTGGGTATAAATCCGGCCTGGCACTCTGTAGTATCCAAATGAAAGGAAAGGAAATCATAGTTAGGGATGGAGGCTAACAATAATATTAGATCTATCAGGAAGTCAAATAGAAGATATTGCTTTTACACGAGCAACTCTTTTCTTCATGTGGGTTTTTCTTTTCCTTTGATGAAATGCGAACACAAACTTCAGGCATCCAAGAAAGAAGTTCATGTCGATCCAGCCAAGCCAGTGCCATCATTAGAAAGTCCGGTAACAACGATGGCTACAAGAGCTATGAAACTTTTTATACGCACTTTTGCATTACCTTTAGTATGCGTTTCTCAATCAATTGTGCTCGCAACAGCAGCTTCCCCCGATACAGGTAGTTCATCAAGTCTATTTCATTGGAGTTCTTATGAATATAGCTCTCTCGACGGCGACCATATTGACGACCACGAGAACCCCAAAATTGTGCTGATTGTTGTAATAAGGCCGGCGCCCACGAGAGGCAGTATTTGCAGATGGCTGAAAAGGAGTGAAATCCTCTCCCGACTCAATTAACATCTGCTGACGGTTGTCATAAGCAGCGAGCTGAGCACATAAATCCTGTAGATTAGTGCTAGGAACGGCATTAACTGAGGCAACTAATGAGGTATAACGGCCATCAAGCCCCCCAATATGTATTCCTTTAATTCCTCGTCAGTAATAATACGACCCGTAGCAGCTAGTTCAGATGCAAAGCTTTTCATTTTTGAGGTGACTAGGAAATATGCCCGTGCGTTGCAACGGGGCATAATAATTTTAATGTTTCCACACTAATCGTGTCAACCATGTAACTTTAGAATTCTTATGCATATCAAACATCGTTGTTGAGTTTTGAGCAAAACATAATACTATATCAGCAAAGGCATGCTCAGTTTTTTTGGCTGCATCACAAAAAACTATCATTTTATATCCTCGTAGCAGTTTGTCATACACCACTTAATTACACTTGATTGCAAGAAGGGCCAAAAGAACTTTCCAAATCATATAAAAATGCATCTTAATTAAAAACACTGTGAAATACATAAATAATTCTCTGTGTAATGTCATCATCGACACATTGTAATATATGTTATCCGTATATATAGGGGCATCTACTATTCGGCAGCTCCCCTAAATGGAGTAACTTATATGCTCAGCTATATCCCCGTAATATTTGATAACTAAATTTACGTCACAAATAGCTCCACCTAATGATTTTGTAGGTAAAGAGGCGACAATTTCAGTCTGTCGATGGATATATTCATGAATTACAACAATATAATTTATCTCAATGAAGTCACAATGATACTTATTGACCACAATCAGTTGCAGCATTTTTTTATAAACATATAATATCATGAAGACATACCAACACTTTACCTCATTTCGCATTATTCCTTGTTGGTGTCGCTTTGAGGTTTCACAAAGAAAACATGTTCATGAAATTTTACTTTTTATCTTCATCTTCTCTGCTTTCTTCTTCCCTAGTTGCTCCCTTCTGCGGAGTCCTCAAGCAGCAACAACAATCCCATCATGCATCCATCCCCCCTTCCTTCTCAAAACGGCAGTTGCCAGTACAATGTGGATCCCGTCATGCATCCATCCCTCCTTCCTTCTCAAAACGACAGTTGCCAGTACAATGTGGAGCTGTGCCAAGATCACACGACAACTGTGGAACCCATGGAGGAAAAGCGCCGCTCATTTTCACCCCATATGGTGTAGCCCACCATGTTGGGTCGGAAGTGGGTGAAAACTAATAGATGCAATTTTCATGCCCAACACAGATTCAGCAAAGATTCATATCCCAATATATCCATGAAAATTAAAATGCATTGGTAGGAAGGTGAGCGACTTAATTTCTTTTTATGAAAAATAGTGCATAAATAAATTTGGTATTCACTAAATATACATGTGTACTCTCTAAGTCTCCATGGAGGTACAATTTTCAACCACAGATATATTACATGCAATAAGTAATAAACTTTCCTTCTAAACCAGAGAATAGCAACTAAATATATGACATTCCGACTTAATTAGAAAGAAATTTCACCGTTCAGTGTCATGTCACATAATTTCAGAATTTTGGACCAAAATGGCAAACCAATAAGATGATATTTTGAGAAGGAATGATGCTTTTTTCTAGGTGGTTTTAAGGAAATGCATGCTGCCAAATCACCTCAATGATTAATTCATTATACATCAGTTTTGGAAATTTCTATAGAGTGGCTAAACAAATTTATTTTTACAATGTAAGTCAACTGGTTCAAATGGTTACCTTAGGATCCAAATGAAGATGACAAATGAACCAGCTAATGTTTAGACTACATAAATGATAAAACAATAGAAGCCGTACTACAGCCTGCATTACAGGTGGACTCATTAACAATACACCGTGATAAAATAAGTTATACTATTAGGGTCAACCAATTCTATTATTTATAAAAAGACTGTTAACATCAGAGTTTACACCTTGTGCAGAGAGCTGCCACATCCATACATCACACGTTCATTTATTCCTCGATTTTTTCAAAAGACCATGTTATTTGAGGATGAATCACCATTGTCTAAGAGCAACTCTAGCAGATACGGTAAACACGGAAAAACTGTAGAACTTCTAGTTTTCACTTTGAGACGAAAAAAAGGCCCCGAGCAGATCCCGTAAACACACTCGACCTGTATTTTTTTACGGTCCGCGGAGAAACCCTTCCCCCGACCTCTATATACGAGGGCTGCGTGGGCAACCCGAGTGCGCCCTGTACTCGTTGCCCTATACTTTATAAAACCGCCTTGAAATGCAAAGTAACCAATTTTATCAATCACCATGTGATCTACAATATAGAATTGAAAAGATCAACATTATCCCTTCCATGTTTTATTCACTAATACAAATGGAAAAATACCTACAACATTCAAAATTGATGGAACATAAGGGCACACAATCCTATAAACAATGTTCAGACATCACTAAAACCATCAGGCCAAATTTTCTCACCTTTTCTAATTTTACTTACCAATGGAAGCAAAAATCAACTACAAATAGGCCAACTCTTTTCATTTACCAATGGAAGCCAAAAGTAAGTGCATTGGGACAATGGGGAGTAGGCATACCATCAGAGCAGCAGGTCCCAAGCAATCATGCATACCCAGTATTAACATGCCCAGGATGAATTGAGTGTACTTTTATATTTGCATATACATGTGGATTGGTGCTTTTGATTGAATTTTGTTATACTCAACAAATACAGATAAGGTCCATATGCTCCTATTAAACTGGATAAGAACATATAATCCTGCAATGGTTAAATAATATATGTGAGTGATTGATAACTGAAATGAAACTTCATGCATGTAAAACTATTGCGAGCCTCGGCCACCTGACCCTGCACATTCCAAGGTAGCTAGACAATTTTCAATACTAATACAATCTTGAGTTCAAGGACATGCCATGAGCACTTCCGTATCCCAGGAAGTACAAATGTAATGAAGCACCATGTCACTACTATGAAATTTCACCTTGATACCCGCATAGTGCAAACCTACAAGGAAAAACAATTGGAAACTTTGACATACACAATTAGCAGAAATAAACCTAACTTTTGGAAAATCACATACTAAGAGCAATTTCATACCAGTAAATCTATCGAGCAACCTATGTGCATATATGTGGAAGACATTCCTCACGAAATTTCATAGTGACCGCTCCAAGACTCTGAATGAGCCAGTTAGGCACACCACAAAGCCACAAAATCAACATGCATTTTACAAAAAAAGGTGGAGTTTGTTGATACGAACTATGGTAGTGTCGTGATCGCTGGTGCGGTGATCAAGGAACTCTTCAATGGAATAAATTTAATTCTTTGGATATCCTAACAACAACCATGTTAAATTGGCATATAAATATAGGACGGTCAACCATTAGTTATGGCAGGTCTCTGTTCACCTCTTGATTGGTGGATCAAACAACGAATACTTTTTATATTACCCTACTAATCTTTTAAAGGAAAGTTTCTTCAATATTTCTTCCATGCTCTTTTCTGTACCAATGATGCATCGTGCACGTGCTTGATACTAAGGTCACATCAGACACACAAAGTTGTCAAATAATAGTATAAAACTTTTATTATGTTATCTGACCTCCAATTCTAGCTTGTTCTGCCCTTGAAGGTAGGAAAAATAACATGCACTATTTCTACATAACATTTAAAATGAAAGTAGGAAAATAGCATGCACTATTGCTAGATAACATCTCTAAAACAAAAATAAACTGAAAGTCTGTAGTGCATTAAAACTTGTCTGATATATAGAAGCATCGATTTTCTACACAAAATTAAACAAAAAAATGGTATTACAAACACATAAAAATGAAAGTCCACCTGGTCAGAGCTAAAAAATCTCTTGCTGATCGCGGTCTAATAGTTGTAGCCGAACCACGGAAAGTCACATCATTACCTCCTTCTTAGTCAACTCTTCCCTGTTATATCCAAAAAAGTTAAAATCTTCAACATCTACCAGATATTGCATTAAACTTGAGAAATACCAAAGGTATCCAAGATGTAACTAAATGAAAATAGTACATGGAGCTTATACTCTGCTAAAATGCCATAAAGAATTAGTGGTAGCTACCTCATCAAAATCAGAAAATACGTACGAATGTTTTTTCATAGACCAGATCTACACGAGCAATGCAATAGTTAAGTGAACAGAATTTTCAAAATAAAATTACCAGGAACATATAGGTTTGCGTCAATGTCTTAAGCTCATGCCAATTAAGTATGGCAAGACACCAAGCGAAGAAGTTTGTAGTAAACATGTCTTGACACTTTAAGTTATTGACAGAAAGGAATCCAATCAAACATGGCCAGCTTCTGGTACTCGTTGCCGGCGATGGCCTCAGGGTTCACCACGCCATCGTCCCGCAGGAAGATCTGGAGAAAGTTTTTGGTGAAGGTGCTCACCATGGCACACCGTGGCTGGGTCAATAGTTGCATGCCTTGCATCAATCCTAAATAAGAAGTTCTGAACTGAAGTACTGCCACAAAACATAGGAATTGTGGTAGCAAACGAGAATTCTACTTCGCATCCAGATCCTATTGATGCTCCCTAGGCACAAACAACTTGCGAGTGACCGGAGTCTGAAACAATCACAAAAATTAAATGTCATCATCTATTGCATCCACACATAGTGCAGTTTCTAACAGAACAAAGAAAAAACCCATTGCATAATCTAATTTGTTGTGCGCAGACACATGTGTTTGAAAACTACATCAACGGATACATGAGTATGACCGGAGTCTACAAAGTACAAAGTATAGTAGTACACAATATGTTTAATTCATGTAGTTATATATTGCTAGATCATAGAAGCATTGATCAATGGAAGAGAAGATATCCAACTTAACATAAGAAGAACAATAAAAGAACAGAATAGTCACTCCTAATATCCAAAGACCACATAAGTGAATCTAAATTGCCAACTGTAGATAAATGCTTCTATATTAAACTGCATCATCCTATATCTTACGAACCAAAATAGCAGCACACATGCAAAAGAATAATGGGTAACAACTTAGATATTGTTATGTAGCATTGCAGTCTCGTAAGGCTTATACCACTACAATCGGGTGGCTGCATCTTCTATTCCCACCAAGTTGAGCTTCCATTTGTACCAAGTTTTTATCCATCACTGAAGAAAACGTGAACCAATTTAATAAACCTTGTACGGAAGATAACCAAAACTAATCAAGAAAATCTTAACAACATGGAGGAGGGTACAAACCTGTTCAGCTGTAGGGTGCACGCCAGCGCTAGAGTCCCCGCGCGTGGAGGAAAGACACCACCGGCTGCAGTGTGCAAGGCTGCACAGAGGAGCAGCGACGGCCGCGGCTCATGTGCCCTAGTTTGCGCAGAGGAACTGTCCGATTTATATGTGCCCGGTTGCACTAATGACTGAGGTGCACGGATGCCTTAAAAATTCCGGCGTCCAATCAGTGTGCAGAGATGCATGCCCCTGTCGTAGAGGAGCAGGAAGCCGCCGCGATGGGGATAGGCAGAGTCGCCTCTCGTGGCCTGGAGAGGAGGTCGTCGCCGGTGGCCTGGAAGATGGAGGTCGTCGCCGGTGGCCTGGAAGAGGGAGAGTGCTGCGGGTGGCCGGTCTAGGGAACGGAGGAAGGAGATCGGGAGGGGGGTTCAGATCGGTAGGAGAGGAGACCGGGGGTTTCGGGGGAGGAAGAGTGAGGGAGCGTAGGAAGCGGGTCAGTTTTTTTTCTCGCGAGCAGGACAATAGCGACCAAAGGATGCGCGACGAAGAGGCGACGTAGCGATAGTCTGGCAGAAAACGGAACACCAATTCTCTTTTTAGATAGTAGAGAATTGTGTAGCAGACATATCCCTTTTCTTGGTATTAGCTAGGGAAGCACGGAGCATGGATACCTTCGCTTGGGATTCAGATGTGAAGAGAGCTTCAAGCGCCGCCCAGATTTCAGAAGCATGATGAAGCCCAAACATCTGAGAGAGGATGTCCTTGTTCATGGATTTTGTGAGGAAACTCACCACTTGTTGATCACGTGTGAGCCAGGCACTATAGTCCGGGTTCGCAACAGTAGCTCCTTCAACCTCCAACGTTTTTGCAGGGGCGGGATCGGAACCCTCGAGGAGTTCCATGACCTGCGCACCGCGAAGTTTTGGAAGAACTTGCATCTTCCAGTAGAGGATATTCTCCCTTGATAGCTTCTCTGAGGGGGGAGTTCCTAGCGCCATAGCCAGGTTTGATGCCGCGGAAGAGGAAGCCATCGGGAGGGAGGGAAGGGCTGAGATCGGCGATCGTAACCGCGACGATCAGAAAATTGAGGAGACCGGCGATCATAACCGTGGCGGTCAGAGGCTGATTTGGATCGGATCAGGGCTAGACGGGAAAAGAGGAAGCTCTGATTACCATGTTGGTGTTTGTGGGAAGCGATGCCCCCTTTGGGAGGCTCGGTTACGTGTTTATAGGAGATGGAACAGCCCCATCTGTGGCAGTTACAGAAGAAGATGAACTGAAGAGGTGATGTACTACACCATCCGATTCAGTCCACTAAGGAAAACCAAAAGACACATTTATTAAGTTTGACAAGAGCGAGGGAAGGAGATCCAGGAGAGGATGACGATGGCGCAAGAGATGGCTGCCCATGCGCTGGAGATCGTCAGCGGCAGCATTCCTTGACTTCCTTGATGATCTCAATATTTAGATGCATGGTTGAATCTTGATTCTGTTATTTTAACCTTTTGGGGGTTCGCGTTTATTCAAATCGTGTGACTGGATTTGAATTTTGAAACTGGGCCTGGCCATTTTCGGTAATCTGTATGGACAAATTTATTTGGCAATCAGAGGTGGAGTGCGGAATATGGCGATGTGCCCATCAGGGTAGAGTGAGGGTGTGCTTAGCTTGGGCCTCCTTGTCCGCTTTGCCATCTTCTTTAACGGTCTTGCTAGTTCTCAAATGGTGTCTCAGAACTTACTTTCTCCGTTTAGAAATATAAGAAGTTTTAGCTATCACTCAGAAAGTCATTTTTAAAATTAACTTCATACGAAGGATTCCTATCTATCATCTCCTTTTCTTTGAGATTGGTGCGCCTTCTAGTTTTTTTTCCACCCTGCACATAGATAACCTCATGCTGACGTCACTACTTGAAACATACTAAAACATTGAAACATTTTATTGAAATATAGAAACATTTTATTAGAATAGTCTGTGAACAGTACAAAAACATTTCATTGTTTCAACAATAATGTTTCGTAAGTTTCAAAAGTTTTACAAATGTTTTAGTTTTCCTGGACGGAACGTGGCTGACGTCGGTACTACTTCACATGAAGTTAACTTTAGAAAATCCTTCTTTGCCTGCCAATGCAATGCCAAAATAATGTAGGCGTCATGGCGAAGCTCGTCTTTTCACATAGTATTTATAATTCCTAAGAGCCTATTGATTATGTAGAAAACCAAAAGATCCAATTTATAAGAGTAAGTCTATATCACAAATTGCCAGTATGAATTATATAAAAGAGATTTATATAACCATCTTATCAACGACGGTTTGCTTACTTAGACCGTGAGTCTCTCTTTTGTTAATTGCCTACAAGTTATAATAAAGACCATAATTAGAAAAATACTATTCGGTACCAAGTAGAAATAAGAGGCACGTCGTCAACAGATTATTGAACCCGTTGTTATATATAAGACATGTTTGACTAAAAATAGCAGTGACATGCTTATGGTTTGGTAACAATGTCCTCTTAAACAATATATATACTCTAGATTTTTCTATTTAAGTATACCTAATTATAAACTAGAAACCTATTTAATATTATTCTTATGGCATACCGTTTAGAGATCCCTAAAATAAGAGATAAGGATACACACATGTATATACACTATATCATAGTACATGTGACCCAAATTCATCCGAGACCATATATGGTTTTGGCTTTTCTTCTCACATTTGACATAAGGTGGTTGATATATTTCTTAGGCACAATGTATTAAAAACTAATGTAACTTTTATTATAAAAAAGGTGACCATGAATCGACAAGAAATGAGTTATAAACAATTATATAAGATTAGTATAAATAAATATATTTATTTGATTCACCACGAGGTCAATAATTTGCATAGACCGGTCCTATGCGCAAGCTGAAGTAGAGCTTAGGGCATAGGTCGTGACCGCAAGGTGATGCGAGGATTCACGGGAGAATATAGACAAAGACATGAGATTTGGCAAGGGAGGGACAACTTGGACAGGGGCGGAGACAACCCCTAGTCACCCGCCACCTGACACCATGGTCTGCACACTGTTATGAAACTCTTATGGTTCAGGGCGCACTCTATCTTGTACACATCAAGCGAGCTACGATCTCATTCACGAAGGCCACGACAAGAAAATGAGCAAATCAATAGGAGAAAAGATAGTGGTCTGAAAAAGGGAATACAATAGCTTGGGATTAAACCAGATTGGGTTTGTCTCAAGATGTAAGATATAAATGATACTGAACCTTTTAGCGTGAGTGGATCTTATTTCCTAGACTTCTAGAGTGAGTCTTGCGTGCGTATCGTATCTTTTTCACCAAAATTACTATATTTTTTTGTTTCGTTGTTCTCTTGAATAAAGTAGAAATATGAAAGGTGGTATAATAACAAATTATAATTTATATGGCGAAACTTGGCTTTAACAAATCACAAAGTTAAACTTGTATTAAAAACTAAGAGTAAAGGAGAGTGAGCTGTCAAAAAAAGTAAAGAGAACGAGAGGCATATATTTGGATGGCGGAACTTGACTAGCCGGCGGTTACGTTTTCCAAATTTCTATCCATCCAACGGTTGATCGTTATTAAACAGTTGATACTAACAAAGTCGGCATGTTCAATGCAAGGGATAACAGTTTTTCCTCGTGCCTACCACGTCGGCAAGAGAAGGCAAGAAAAATATATGGTATAATGCCTTGTTGTTTAGAGTTATCTCTAGTACTTCGAATGCTAGCACAAAAGTAGGGATCGAGAATGAATAGTATCCCTATAGACCCTTTTGTGTTACGTGATAGTAGAAAATAGGTTTAGTCCACCAAATAAAAATGGATTTGTAGGTTCAAGAGGTCGTATGTAAGAATTAAAAAATCTATGTGGCTGAAATAGTACATGCTATTAAAATAATAATAAAAGGGTCAACCAACACGCCACGGTATATATCATATCATCACTCTTATATAGTAAAAGGTATATAGAAGAATTGTGTAGTACTGACTACAAGTAATAAAAAACAAATATTATTTCTTGCCAAAGCGATCCCAGATATTCTCTACTAAATCCGACTTGAGTTGAATATGTGTCTCCTGGTCACGAATGGTGGCACTTCTCCGCAGGACATCTTCGAAGACTGGGTGAACACCCTTTGCTTGGATTCAGGTCCAATGGAATGGGAAACGGTTTCCGTTCATCCTCGACTATCATATTATGAAGTATGACACATGCTTGCATTATTGATCCAACGGCTGAATGTCTCCAGAATTTTGCCGGGCGATCTACAATGCTAAAACGAGATTGCAATGCCGCAAATGCCCGCTCTACATCCTTCCTTGCCCCTTCTTGATGCTTTGCAAATAATTTATTCTTGTCATTCTGAGGAAGCGGAATTGACTTAACAAATGTAGCCCATTCTGGATATATACCATCAGCAAGGTAATAAGCAGTGTCATATTGCCTCCCATTGACACTGTATTGAACCCTAGGAGCCTCTCCTTTCAAAGTATTGATGAACAAGGGAGATCGATTCAAAACATTGATGTCATTGTTTGACCCAGCAACTCCAAAATAAGCATGCCATATGCGGAGATCATATGAAGCAACGGCTTCAAGTATCTGTTGGAGATATGCCCTAGAGGCAATAATAAATATAGTTATTATTATATCTTTGTGTTTATGTTAAATGTTTATATTCATGCTATAATAGTATTAACAAGGAAACATTAATACTTGTGTGAATTGTAAACTTAAATTGAAGTCCTTAGTATAGCCTCTATACTTCACTAGCTTGTTGGTTGATTAAATGATTATGGTTTCCATCTCATGAACATTGAGATGTTATCAACAACAAGATCATATCGTTAGGAGAATGATATGGTGGACATACTCCTATTGATAAGCGTAGCATAAAGATCAAAGTCATTTCAATAGTTCAAATTGCTATATGCTTTCTGATACATAGTAACCTAATTCCTTCGACCATGAGATCATGCATATCACCTTTACCGGATGGATGCTTTGATGACATCAAACACCACACCGTAACTGGGTGGCTATAAAGGTGGCATTAAGTGTTCGGAAAGTATTGGTTGAAACACATGGATCAAGAGTGGGATTTGTCCATCCACATGACGGATAGATATACTCTGGGCCCTCTCGGTGGAATGTCATCCAATTGGCTTGCAAGCATGTGACTTGGTCACAAGGGATCACATATCACGGGAACGATAAAAGAGTACTTATCAGTAACGAGGTTGAACTAGGTATGCAGAGATACCGACGATCATAACCTCGGATAAGTAACATATCGTGAGACAAAGGGAAATTGGTATCGTATGTAAGTGATTCATTCGATCGCAAAGTAATCGTAGAAATATGTGGGAGCCATATGAATTTCCAGATTCCTCTATTGGTTATTGTTCGGAGAAGTGTCTCGATCATGTCCGCATAATTCACGAACCGTAGGGAGACACACTTAAGGATTCGACGTTGTTTGAGTAGTTATGGTATTATGAGAAAGAGACCGAATGTTGTTCGGAGTCTCGGATGGGATCCGGGATATCACGAGGTGATCCGGAATGGTCCGGAGAATAAGATTCATATAAGGAAAGTCCCGTTTCGGAGTTCGGGAATGATTCCGGTGTTTTCATCGGGAATGTTCTAGAAGGTTCCGGATTGTCCGGCACTCCGGGGGGGGAGGGTACATGAGTGTGTCATTGAATGATTGCATCATGTACTAAGTGTTCTTGCTGTTCCAAAAAACATGAAATTCAAATTGCCAGTTTGAAAGTCAAACGGCTAAAACAGGAAACTGTGGGAAACAGGAAACTGTGGGAAACAAGCAAGAGGAGTTGGAACCAACTTGGAGGAGGAGTCCCACTCCTCCAAGCCGGCGCCCAGCCCAAGGCCGACTTGGGGAGGGACTCCCCTCCCCTGGCCGCGCCTCCCCACCTATAAAAGGAGGGGCAGGGCTCCCTCCTAGAACACACAAGTTCCTATCTTCTACCTCCGGTTTAGAGCCGTTTTGGTTTAGAGCTTCTAATTGCTTTAGCCAGCGGTTTAGAGCCTTCTAATTGGTTTAGAGCCTTCTAATTGGTGTGTCTAATTACTAGACCACTAATAGCCTCTCTCATAAGCTCCACCATACTCGCACCGGCTTAAGGCGAAGCCCTGCGAGATTTCCCCTCTACTTCCGGTACCACGCCGTTGTGCTGCCGGAATCGCGAGGAGAGTGCTACAACCTCTGCTGCCTGCTGGAACAAGGGAGAGGAAGGTCTTCGTCGAGTACCGAACGTGTGACCGACTGCGGGAGCGCTGCCGGAACGTGGCGCCGGAAGGATCGTCTACACGATCTTGAGATCGGAAAGAGTACGACTACATCACCCACGAGAATCCGCTCTCGTTAAACGCTTTGGAATCTTCGAGGGTAAGTTATTCCATCGACTCGTTGCTACAATCTAGTAGATAGATCTTGGCTTGTTTGTTTGTATGCGATAGAAAATTTTGTTTTCCATGCTACGAACCCCTACAGTGGTATCAGAGCCGTGTCTATATGTAGATCTGTTGCACGAGTAGAACACAATGGTCATTGTGGGCGTTGATGCTTTTATTGTAGATTGCTTTTTGTGTACTTTGCATCTTGCGGTATGTTGGGATGAAGCGGCCCGGGCTAACCTTACATGACATCGTTCATGAGACTTGCTCCACGCTTGACATGCAACTTGTATTGCATAAGTGGCTTTGCGGGTGCCTGTTTCTCCTAGCATAGTTAAGATCCAATTTACAACGGGTAATCAACAATGCTAGTATCAATGTTATGGTTCTTGTTCGTAAGTTAGAACGACACTTATTGAAAGCCCCAAACCACGTAAAATATGCAAAGAAAGTAGAAGCGTCTAACTTTGTTTTGCAGGGGTGTGCAGTGATGTGATATGGCCATGATTGTGATTATATTTGATGTATGCAATGTTCCTTATTGTAAGTTGGCAACCGGCAGGAGCCATATGGTTGTCTTTAATTTATGTTAAGACCCGCGTGTCTATTCAAAGTAGTTGTAATAGTTGAAGCCGGTGGACGACAACCATGGTGAAGCGTCATTGACCTTGATGCAATGCCGGTGATGATGGAGATCATGTTCGTGTTTGAAGATGGAGATCGGAAGCACAAAGAAGAAAGGCCATATCATATCACATATTATGAATTGCATGTGATGTTAATCCTTTATGCATCTTGTATTGCTTAGTAGACGACGATAGCATTATAAGATGATCCCTCATGCACATGAATTTCAAATCATAAAGTGTTCGCCCTTAGTTAGCACCGTTGCTAAAGCTTGTTGTTTCGAAGCACCACGTGATGATCGGGTGTGTTAGATTCCGCAAGTGTATACAACGTAAGCAAGCCAGATTTGCTTATGCGGTGGCTAAGGTTTGATCTTGACGAGCCTAGCATGTACAGACATGGTCTCAGGAACACGGATTACCGAAAGGTAAAGCATGAATCATATAGTAGATATGATGAACATGATGATTGTTCGCCATTGAAACTATATCAACTCTCGTGATGATCGGTGTTGATGTAGTGGATTTGGTTCGTGTGATCACTAAAACAATGTGAGGGATGTTGTTTTGAGTGGGAGTTCACCTAGTTTAATTTCATTAATTAATTTGAACTCAATTTGTCATAAACTTAGTCTAAACTATTGCAAATATGTTGTAGATCAATGGCAGCCCCTACCATCAATTTTAATGCGTTCCTAGAGAAAGAAAAGTTGAAAAACAATGGAAGCAACTTCGCGGATTGGTTCCGCAATTTGAGGATTGTCCTCACAGCTGGTAATTTGACCTATGTGCTGGATGCACCGCTGGGTGACCCACCTGCAGCTGATGCTCCCGATGAAGTAAAGAATGTTTACCTCGCTCGGAAGAATCAGTAATCCATAGTTCAGTGTGCTATCTTGTATGGTTTAGAATCGGAGCTTCAGAAAAGGTTTGAAGAGTCAGACCCATATGATATTGTCGAGGATCTCAAATTAATTTTTGAGACTCATGCGGCAATTGAAAGTTATGAAGCTTCTGAAAAGTTCTTTAACTGCAAGATGGAAGAGGGCAGCTCCGTCAGTGAGCATGTGCTTAAGATGTCTGGGCACGCAAACAAACTTCAAAGCTTGGGTATAGTGATTCCTAATGCTTTGGGGGTTTACCGCGTCCTCCAGTCATTACCACCAAGTTACAGGAACTTTGTGATGAACTACAACATGCAGAACATGAACAAAGAGTTGCCAGAACTATTTGCTATGTTAAAATCTGCAGAAGTGGAGATCAAGAAAGAGCACCAAGTGTTGATGGTCAATAAGACCACCAAATTCAAGAAGGGCAAGTCTAAGAAAAAGGGACACTTCAAGAAGGGTGGTAAGAAAGTTACCACGCCGACGAAGAAAACCAAGGCTGGACCAAAGCCTGAAACTGAGTGCTTTTACTGCAAGGGAGTAGGTCACTGGAAGCGGAATTGCCCAAAGTACTTGGTGGATTTGAAGAACGGCAACATCAAGAAGAAAGGTATATCTGATATACATGTTATTGATGTGTATCTCACTAGTATTCGTAGTAGTGCCTGGGTATTTGATACTGGTTCGGTTGCTCATATTTGTAACTCGAAACAGGTGCTGCAGAATAAACAGAAGCTAGCGAAGAACGAGGTGACGATGCGCGTGGGAAACGGATCAAAGGTTGATGTGATCGCGGTCGGCACGCTACCTCTTTATCTACCATCGGGATTAGTTTTATACTTAAATAATTGTTATTTGGTGCCTGCGTTGAGCATGAACATTATATCGGGATCTTGTTTATTGCGAGACGGTTACTTGTTTAAATCTGAGAATAATGGTTGTTCTATTTATATGAGTAATATGTTTTATGCACATGCACCTTTGATAGATGGTCTATTCTTATTGAATCTCGATAGTGGAAATACACATATCAACAACATTGAGGCTAAACGTTTGAAATCAAGCGATAATTCGACCTATATGTGGCACTGTCGTCTTGGTCACATCGGAGTGAAACGTATGAAGAAACTCCATTCCGATGGACTTCTTGAATCACTTGATTTTGAATCACTTGAAAGATGCGAAGCATGTCTGATGGGTAAAATGACTAAGACTCCATTTTCTGGTATGATGGAGCGAGCTACGGACTTATTGGAAATCATACATACCGATGTGTGTGGTCCAATGAGTGTAGCATCGCGCGGTGGTTATCGTTATGTTCTTACCTTCACGGATGACTTGAGTAGATATGGGTATATCTATTTCATGAAACATAAGTCCGAAACTTTCGAGAAGTTTAAGGAGTTTCAAAGTGAGGTAGAGAATCAACGTAACAAGAAGATTAAATTTCTACGTTCTGATCGTGGAGGTGAATATCTAAGTTACGAGTTTGGCGAGCATTTAAAGAAGTGCGGAATACTTTCACAATTGACACCGCCGGGAACACCACAGCGTAATGGTGTGTCCGAACGTCGTAATCGAACTCTCTTAGATATGGTTTGTTCTATGATGTCACTTACAGATTTACCGCTATCATTTTGGGGTTATGCATTAGAAACAGCCGCATTCACTTTAAATAGGGCACCGTCTAAATCCGTTGAAACGACACCGTATGAATTATGGTTTGGGAAGAAACCTAAATTGTCGTTCCTTAAAGTTTGGGGATGCGAAGCCTATGTAAAGAAGTTACAGCCGGACAAGCTTGAACCCAAAGCGGAAAAATGCGTCTTCATAGGATACCCGAAGGAAACTATTGGGTATACCTTCTATCATAGATCCGAAGGCAAAATCTTCGTTGCCAAGAATGGATCCTTTCTAGAGAAGGAATTTCTCTCGAAAGAAGTGACTGGAAGGAAAGTAGAACTCGACGAGGTTGTCGAACCTTCTCTCGAAATTGCGAGTAGCGCAGCACCGGAAGAAATTCCTGTGGTGCCTGCACCAATAAGAGAGGAAGCTAATGATGGTGATCATGAAACTTCGGTTGAAGTTACTATAGAGCCTCGGAGGTCAACGAGAACTCGTACCACTCCAGATTGGTATGATTCCGTTATGAATGTCATGGTGGTGGACAACACCGATGACCCCGAGACATATGAGGAAGCGATGATGAGCCCAGATTCCAATAAATGGCAAGAAGCCATGAAATCCGAGATTGGATCCATGTACGAAAACCAAGTATGGACTTTGGTGGACTTACCGGATGGCCGGAAGGCTGTCGAGAACAAATGGATTTTCAAGAAGAAAACAGATGCTGATGGTAATGTTACTTGTCGCAAAAGGGTTTCGACAAATTCAAGGAGTTGACTACGATGAGACTTTCTCACCGGTAGCGAAGCTAAAGTCTGTGAGGATTATGTTAGCAATCGCTGCATATTATGATTATGAGATATGGCAGATGGATGTCAAAACAGCATTCCTCAATGGAGACATTGATGAAGAGTTGTATATGATGCAACCCAAAGGTTTTGTCGATCCTAAAGATGCTAACAAGGTATGCAAGCTTCAACGGTCCATCTATGGATTGAAGCAAGCATCCCGAAGTTGGAATCAACGTTTTGATAAGGTAATCAAAAGTTTTGGTTTTATACAAACTTATGGAGAAGCTTGTATTTACAAGAAAGTGAGTGGGAGCTCTGTAGCATTCTTAATACTGTATGTGGATGACATATTGTTGATTGGGAATGATGTAGACCTTCTTAATAGTGTCAAGGAATATTTGAATAATAGTTTTTCAATGAAGGATCTTGGCGAAGCAGCTTACATATTAGGCATAAAGATTTATAGAGATAGATCGAAACGCCAAATATCATTGTCACAGAGTACATATTTGGACAAAGTTCTAAAGAAGTTTGGAATGGAAGAAAGCAAGAAAGGGTTCTTGCCCATGTTGCCCAATACGACCTTGAGTAAAACTCAAAGTCCAACATCGGCAGAAGATAGAGAAAGGATGAGTAAGACTCCCTATGCCTCAGCCATAGGATCTCTAATGTATGCCATGCTATGTACTAGACCCGACATTGCATATGCTGTTAGTTTAACTAGCAGATATCAAAGTGATCCAGGAGTGGATCATTGGACAGCGGTCAAAAACATCCTTAAGTACTTGAGAAGAACTAAGGATATGGTTCTTTCTTATGGAGGTGATGAACAGCTCATTGTTAATGGTTACACCGATGCCAGTTGGAACACCGATCCAGATGATTCTAAATCACAATCCGGATACGTATTTATTTTGAATGGTGCAGCAGTTAGCTGGAGGAGTGCAAAGCAAAGCGTTGTGGCGAGATCTTCAACTGAATCGGAATACATGGCTGCTTCGGAGGCTTCACAAGAAGCGATATGGATGAAAGAGTTCATTACAGAGCTCGGTGTGGTTCCAAGTGCGCTGGACCCAATGTCTATCTACTGTGATAACATGGGCGCCATAGCCAATGCGCAAGAACCAAGGTCACACAAGAAGCTGAAGCATATCAAGCTGCGTTTTCACGCAATTCGAGAACATATCCAGGATGGGGATATAAAGATTTGCAAAGTACACACAGATCTGAATGTGGCGGATCCGTTGACTAAACCTCTTCCGAGGGCAAAACATGACCAACACCAAACTGCCATGGGTGTTCGGTATATTACCATGTAATCTAGATTAGATGACTCTAGTGCAAGTGGGAGACTGTTGGAGATATGCCCTAGAGGCAATAATAAATATAGTTATTATTATATCTTTGTGTTTATGTTAAATGTTTATATTCATGCTATAATAGTATTAACAAGGAAACATTAATACTTGTGTGAATTGTAAACTTAAATTGAAGTCCCTAGTATAGCCTCTATACTTCACTAGCTTGTTGGTTGATTAAATGATTGTGGTTTCCATATCATGAACATTGAGATGTTATCAACAACAAGATCATATCGTTAGGAGAATGATATGGTGGACATACTCCTATTGATAAGCGTAGCATAAAGATCAAAGTCATTTCAATAGTTCAAATTGCTATATGCTTTCTGATACATAGTAACCTAATTCCTTCGACCATGAGATCATGCATATCACCTTTACCGGATGGATGCTTTGATGACATCAAACACCACACCGTAACTGGGTGGCTATAAAGGTGGCATTAAGTGTTCGGAAAGTATTGGTTGAAACACATGGATCAAGAGTGGGATTTGTCCATCCACATGACGGATAGATATACTCTGGGCCCTCTCGGTGGAATGTCATCCAATTGGCTTGCAAGCATGTGACTTGGTCACAAGGGATCACATATCACGGGAACGAGAAAAGAGTACTTATCAGTAACGAGGTTGAACTAGGTATGCAGAGATACCGACGATCATAACCTCGGATAAGTAACATATCGTGAGACAAAGGGAAATTGGTATCGTATGTAAGTGATTCATTCGATCGAAAGTAATCGTAGAAATATGTGGGAGCCATATGAATTTCCAGATTCCTCTATTGGTTATTGTTCGGAGAAGTGTCTCGATCATGTCCGCATAATTCACGAACCGTAGGGAGACACACTTAAGGATTCGACGTTGTTTGAGTAGTTATGGTATTATGAGAAAGAGACCGAATGTTGTTTGGAGTCTCGGATGGGATCCGGGATATCACGAGGTGATCCGGAATGGTCCGGAGAATAAGATTCATATAAGGAAAGTCCTGTTTCGGAGTTCGGGAATGATTCCGGTGTTTTCATCGGGAATGTTCTAGAAGGTTCCGGATTGTCCGGCACTCCGGGGGGGGAGGGTACATGAGTGTGTCATTGAATGATTGCATCATGTACTAAGTGTTCTTGCTGTTCCAAAAAACATGAAAGTCAAATTGCCAGTTTGAAAGTCAAACGGCTAAAACAGGAAACTGTGGGAAACAGGAAACTGTGGGAAACAGGAAACTGTGGGAAACAAGCAAGAGGAGTTGGAACCAACTTGGAGGAGGAGTCCCACTCCTCCAAGCCGGCGCCCAGCCCAAGGCCGACTTGGGGAGGGACTCCCCTCCCCTGGCCGCGCCTCCCCACCTATAAAAGGAGGGGCAGGGCTCCCTCCTAGAACACACAAGTTCCTATCTTCTACCTCCGGTTTAGAGCCGTTTTGGTTTAGAGCTTCTAATTGCTTTAGCCAGCGGTTTAGAGCCTTCTAATTGGTTTAGAGCCTTCTAATTGGTGTGTCTAATTACTAGACCACTAATAGCCTCTCTCATAAGCTCCACCATACTCGCACCGGCTTAAGGCGAAGCCCTGCGGGATTTCCCCTCTACTTCCGGTACCACGCCGTTGTGCTGCCGGAATCGCGAGGAGAGTGCTACAACCTCCGCTGCCTGCTGAAACAAGGGAGAGGAAAGTCTTCGTCGAGTACCGAACGTGTGACCGACTGCGGGAGCGCTGCCGGAACGTGGCGCCGGAAGGATCGTCTACACGATCTTGAGATCGGAAAGAGTACGACTACATCACCCACGAGAATCCGCTTTCGTTAAACGCTTTGGAATCTTTGAGGGTAAGTTATTCCATCGACTCGTTGCTACAATCTAGTAGATAGATCTTGGCTTGTTTGTTTGTATGCGATAGAAAATTTTGTTTTCCATGCTACGAACCCCTACAGTATCATAGTTAGAACTCCGTAATCACCACGTGTGAACTGACCCCGCCATTGCATTGGACAGTTCTTCCACTCCCAGTGCATAGAATCAATACTTCCTAACATGCCAGGGAAACCATGAGCATGGCTAATTTGTATAAGACGAAGAATTTCTTCAGGAGTAGGGGGGCACAAGTATTCTCCGCCAAACACCTCAATGATGCCTTGCGCAAATGCACTCAAGCAATCCAATGATGTGCTAGCTCCGAGCATTAGCACCTCATCAAGCTGGTCAGTTGTTGTCCCATAGGCAAGCATATGAATTGCAGCTGTACACTTCTGGAGCGGTGAGAGACCCTCACAATTGACGGCATCTACTCTATCAGTAAAATAGGGAGACCAGTTGCTTAGGGCATCTATGATTCGTCGGAATAGTGGCTTGCTCATGCGAAACCTTCTGCGGAACATCTCAGGCGTGTAGAGAGGATTGTCATAAAAGTAATTATCCACAAGCTTCTGGTGTACTGCTGCATGGTCTCTTGGTATGTGCCTTCTTGGTCCACTACGACGGCGAGATGACTCTACGCTTTGTTCCTCAAGCTTGTCCTTCAAATTTCCTGCAATCCGCACACCAAATGAATCTAGAAACTCTTGCTCTGCCAAGAAATCTTCTAGTGTGTACACAACAACTGGGTCTACATCATCGGCTGCATCAAAATCGTCAGAGGAACTGTCGCCGGATTGAGACATTGTCTGTGCAAATTACAAACGTGGAAAGCTGGGCTGGGTTTCACACATATATATCTATTGTTGACGTGGAAAGCAAGCATAGAGAAAGTATACAGATCAAACTTGAAGTCCTTGCCAAGCTCGACACAATTGTATCCCAAGTACCAAGACAAATAAAACTCGTGAATCACAATTTAAAATCATATAAACTCTCGTAATTTCATTGAGACACACGCACGTGTATTCCCACTTTGGAACCAAAACAAGTTAAGTATGATACCGTGAAAGGCAACAGAAACAAGACCCAATACACACATATATGAAGTAGAAGTGCATACTGATCGATAGAACAAAACTTGACAAATTCAGATAAGTACTCCTCAAAATTGATACCTAGTCAAAATTGATACCTAGTCTAAGACCAACACAAATATGGATTATTCCTATGCTTTTTTTAAACTCTGAGACAAACACTATTACAAGGTCCATGCATAAATCAATTCAAACTCATGTGACACAAGGTAGGTAGTCTGACACCAACCACTAGATATTGCGCCCAAGTTTCTAAAGGCCTTGAAGTCGACTGCCAGGGCTGAAAAACAAAATATTTATGCTAACTCATTACTAGCTAGTTACATGAATTATACCATGTAACGTAATACTATGTATCATGCTTACCTTTCAGCTTTGATGAGTCTTCCCCCACAATGTTTCCCGCATTAATGAAATTGCCTTCAAATGCTCTGCTTTCATATCACCAGGCATCCCGCTAGTGTCATGTGTGTGGAGCTTAGTGTACTGCTCTAGCATTTTTGATTTTGTCTTGGCTTCCTTGTTCTCCTTTGCTGCTTCTAGAGCTAGCCGTGATGCCTCAACCTTCTCCTGTGAAATACGTTTCTGTACTTCTAGCACCGCAGTGCGATTTTTGTTAGCTTCTTCCTGAGCTTCAATGTATTTATTGAGCTTTTCCATATCCTTTGACACCTGCTTATTCTTTCATTTGCCATCTCTTTCAGCTTTGGCCTTTTTGACCCCCATAGGAGGACGTGGAATGTCATCAATTCCTGCAGGAGATGACTTGACCCCCACATCTCCCAAATAAGCCACATCCCGTTTCTTTAATCCATGCATTGCTGCACTGTAAGAGAGCCACTTTGGAAATTATTTGCACGCCTCCCAAGTATCCATATGCAGAAACGGCCCATGGTCCTTCTCATACTTTTTTTTACTTTTTCCATCAAATCAATATCATTCTGTCGACTAGAGTATACTTGGCTTATCTCTGTATAAGCAGCATGGAAATCATTTAAAATTTTGTTCACTCGATGCCAACGGCTCATGCATTGCTTTGTTTGCCTTTTATGATTGTTGTCAGGGGTGTTGCTATTGTACTCAGCAGTCACAGCATCCCAATACTGTTCATTCTTATTGTAGTTTCCACTTATAGCATCATTTGAGTTATTCAGCCAAGCACCCATCTACATAGCAGAATGCAACCTTTGGTAAGCATTGCCATATACAAACCAGCCATATGGACAAAGGAATGCAATAATATAAAAACTTACCAATCTCTCATCTTCCTTTATTGTCCATGCCATTCGCTTTTTATTGCCAGGTTCTATTCATCACCATTTTCAAGATTAATAGTACATGAACGTGTATGTTTATTAGATGCTTTCTTTTGCCTTTTTTAGTAGCGGATGGCTGTGCTACTGGTAATGGAGTATTGTGTGAACAACTACCAACAAAATGGTAACTATGTGGCATGCTTGGACGGCTAATTTGTAGCGGAAATGGAAAACTAGCAGGATTTTGTAAAAAAATTACATAACCTCTAGGTGGGTGAACATCGTTTACCCTACATAAGAATAAATATTCAAATGTTAAAATAACACATTAAGAACCTGTGGAAATCCAATCAGCCTTGTCTAGACTTGAACATAAATAATTACCCGCAGCTAGTCTACACATGATGCTTCAGATCAAAGTACATATGCTAACTAAAAATGACAGTTTTGCCGTTCCTTTTCAATCGGGTTCAGTATGACTAATTGTCTAGTGGATTGTACAGGTGCAAAGGTAATCCGTTCCATCTACAATCTCAAGTACATATGCGAAAGCTACCTATACAAAAACTAAGAAAAACTATTACAATTTGCAGATCCTAATACTCCCTCCAATCCATATTAGTTGACTTGGATTTGTCTAGATTTGGATGAATCTAGACACTATTTAGTATATAGGTTTATCCAAATTTTGACAAATCCAAGTCAACTAATATGGGTCGGAGTAATAAAATTATCATGGCAGTGCATCACCAAATCCACCAAGATAAGCAAGATTACGAACACACGATCTACACATGATGTACCAGCAGAAGGACGAGACTAACCAATCTGTTGGAGAAGAAAGATTGGGGCTACCACCGGCCGCCCCGTCTAACCAAACTTGAGCAACATCGACTTTATATCCGGCATAGTCCGACAATGGGGGAGTATACGCGGGCATTGGGGGTGAAGCATGTCCGCGGATGGCCGAGGAAGCTCCAGTGCGTGCTGGCCGACGAGACATGGGTGGATTCGTGGTGCCTGGGATGGATTTTTGCCGCTGATGGTAGCGGCGGCTGTAGGTTTTGGTTCCTCCATGGTCGATTGAATGTGAATATATGGCACCGAGAGGGAGCAGGGTTCAGCGCGCGGGGAGAAAGAAGAATTTGGCGCGAGGAGGCAAACAATTTCGTGCCAGGTGACGAAAATTAGCCGCTCGGAGCATGGGATTTGGAGAACGCGTGAATAAGGGAGAGCAACTTGTTCAACGCAGATATTTGCCTTCTCCTGCTTAGCAAAAGACGATCCCTTGCGGAAGGGAAGGCTCACGCCTTTCGTCGCTCTCTCTTCTTGCCAGGTCATCGGACGTTTTACGTGGCGTCGTTAAAGGAAGGCTGACATCAAAGCATTGAACATGCCCTAAGTTCAATTAATCCAAATGATTTACTTACTACTCCAAGTATAATGCTACAATAGGAGATAAACTTTAAAACAAGCAACTAGTTATATGGAAACCAAATATTCCGATGCATTGAAAACATCCTGATCCATCAACAATACACATGACATCCTAATCTATCAACAAGGACCGAGACTTCAAGAATTGGAATATAGGCGTCATGTCGCCCACCAGATTCTCATGTTATGTCACTAAACCACACCTCTTCAACAGTAAATATCCATCTACTCAACCTACGCTCATGTATCTAATATAATGCGAATAAGGAGTATTATGACACATTGAAGACACGGACAAAAGAGATGTGCGTTCATGGAAAGGCGGATCAATTTCTTTTCTACAAATATTCCAATAGTAAAAGGATAAACAAGGAACAAGCCAGATTTGGCACTTCACTTATCGCCAGTTACGGAAAAAAAGCCCATGTGTCTCTCGTCGCCCCCCGCGGGCGATGGAGCCGCGGGCGACGGAGACGCACCCCACCTCCGACCGCCCCTTCCCCACTCCGTCCCTCATCCCCCTACCGCCGTTGACGGAAGCCGCCGGGGCAAAGCCCGTGGGTGGTGCTGGCGGCGGCGGATCAGCCTCTACCCGGTGCTTGCAGGTCCTCGCGGGGCGGACTCTTCAGGCGGCGGTGCTCACAGATGGCGGAGCTCGAAGCGGGCGGCGGGAACGGCGGTGGCTTGTTGTGGCCGGCGCAGCTGGTAGCAGCGGTTGTGGGAAGATGGCGGCGGCCAGAGCTGGGCCGTCAAGGCCTAGATCTGGGCCCCGGCGGGCTCGCCAGGCCTACAGGGTGGCATGGGGGATCTCCTATCCTCGCCGTTGTCGTTCTTCTTCGGTCTTGGGTGGGATGGATCAAGGCCAGGTAGGCCAGGATCTGGAATGGCTTTTCCTGCCCGTTGCGTTGTTGGCGGCGGTGGTGGTCTCTCTCTTTGGTCATGTGGATGGTGAGGAGCGGACGATGGGGAATATTGGTGTTCGTGGCACTTCGGCTTCGTCAGCTCCTAGACCGTGTGTCGAGGCCTAACTCGGGGTCAGCGGAAGGCTTGAGACTGGTGGATGGTGAAGGTTTTTCCGGGCGAAAGCTCAGTGCTTTGGCGCCAACGGCGGCGATGCCTGCGCGTATCGTTACCCTCCTGGGGGCACCGTTGTGGTTACCTTCGTCGCGCTTGAAAGGATACAGATGTCGCCTAGAGGGGGTGAATAGGCATTTAAAACTTTTCCGAGAGTGGCTCAACAAAGGCGGAATTAAACTAGCGTTTACTTTGTTAAGCACAAAACCTAGAATAATCTTGGGTTCACCTATGTGCACCAACAACTTATGCTAAGCAAGACAAACAACTATGTGATAGCAAGATATATACTTCAAGCACAAAGGCTACCACAAAGTAAAGTGCATAAGTAAGAGTTCGGGTATAGAGATAACCGAGGCACACGGGGACGACGATATTTTACCGAGTTCCTCCCAACATGGAGTACGTCTCGTTTAAAGAGGGCGCGATATCTAACCACCTACACCACGAAAGGCCTCCCTTGTTCTCCGATGAACCTCACCCCAACGGGTTCGATTCACCCTTCCACTATCGGTGCACTTGTCGGTGGCAAACCGGAACCTCTCACAAGGTTGGGGAACTTCTCCACAACTTAATTGGAGGCTCCCAACAAACAAGCTTGGGGAAGCTCCACAACTTAATTAAAGGCCCCAAGTAATCCACACACCTGCAATACAACAAACCGTCTAGGGTTCCAAGAACCCAAGAGTAAAAAGCTTCTCAACTTTCACTCACCAAATCCTCCGAGGAGAACTCAAACCGATGCACTAAATGCAAGAGGCAAGAACACCAAAAAGATGCTCCAATCCCTCACTCTCAAATTCCAACAAAGATAATAAAGCTATTGGTGGAACAAGAGAGGAAGAACACAAAGAGGGACACAAAATCCCCCAAAATCTAGATCCCAAAGATACACTCACAAAGAGATGTTTTGGTTTGGTCAAAATGTGGATCTAGATCTCCTCTCTCTTCCACTCAAATATGGGCAAGAATCATTGGAGGAGTTGAGGGGAAGCAAGCTCAAGAAGGTCAACAATGGAGGGGAAAACTTGCAAGAATGGTTGGGTAACCATTGGGGAAGAAGGCCCCTTAAATAGTCCCCCCCAAAATCCAACCGTTGAAGCCCAAACACGCGAATCCCGGTACTATCGGACTTTTTACCGGTACTATCGGACATTCCCTGGGCATCCCAGGTCGCCAAACACACCTTATTCAGTACCACCTAGTACTAAGGTGTAACACCCTCAGAATCGGACCTATGCAAGTTTTAGCGAAAACCCGCCAAACCCGCATAGAAACGATTCAAAGGTGCCCACCAGGCACTTTCGTGCGGGTGGAAAACGAAGTAATAACATTACACAACAGTCCTCGATGGGACCCACAGAGCAGATATATATACAACAGCGACTCAAAGAGTCAAGAATACAGATATACAATACAAAGATCCAAATCACCTTGAAAATGATAGAGCATCCAGCTACGGACAAGATGCAAATGGGGCTAAGAGCCTTGAAGAATAACCAATGGCGTCCATAACCCTGCCCAGGCCAAGCCGGAAGGGTAACCCTGCTAACGACGTCGATCTCAAAACCTGCTTCAACAAAAGGGGTGCCGACAAAGGGCAAAGGAAAAAGAGGAGCGTCAGTACTGAGGCCAGTACACGGCGAGGCTAGAATTCTGCGGTCCTCGCCTACACAGGTATGGTGGACTGAAGCGGCAGCGGCAGCATGCACTGAACAACCTATAGAGACTCGATACAACTAGCGGCAATTAGAGAGGGGTAAGAAAGACCTATTCGGAACCAACCTGATACTACCACCAAACAAACCCATCCCGGGGTTTCCCCCTCGAGACCAAACGAGGAAGTCAATCGAGGAACTCACACCGTTGGCAGTTTTATTTATTCAGATATAGTTGCAGCAATTACTAGTCAAGTATAGATAATCATCCTGATAAATTAAGCAGTGGGCACTTTTAGTTAACCATTCCGTTGTAGTTGCGACACTTACTAGTCAGATGCAATTAGCATGAGATAACCCAAAACCCAGCAGTTGTTGGTACTTTTATTTAGCCATTCCGTTGTAGTTGCAGTACTTACTAGTCAGATACAATTGTCGCAAGCGACAAACCAAACAAGCAATTGTGGGCAGTTTTAGTTAGCCATTCCATTATAGTGAAGCTGATTACTAGTCATTATAAAGTCAAATTTATAGCACTACTTTAGTTATAGTTGTCTATGATCGAGATACTGTGCTCCAAGTCGTCCATAACCGCGGACACGGCTTTCAGAAAGTTTTAACCCGGCCGGGGTGCACAAATAGCAACACACACACAATCAACCTCGGAAAAACCAAATCAAAACCCAACGAGGCTTTCACGACAAAGCAATCACAGGATTCCGAAATATTTCAGGGGGCCACCCCATTGAGTAGACCCGCAACGAAGTAAGCTAGCTCCGAGACGGACTCAAGGTTTGCGTCAATGGCTGTAAACGACTGGGAACCCAAAACTGGGATTGTCGATACCGCGAAAACATTCCGCTTACCTAAACAGTACAGTGTGCTCCTCGCACAATCGTAAATAAAGCAGTAAAACATGGCATAAGTACAGGATCGTAAATAAAACCTCAAACTAGTTTGTGGCCCCAAGAAATAAGACTGAATCAAGCTCTGGCTAAGGGGGGCCCATAATTCCCCGTATGTGGATAGCGCGATAAATCAAGGAACAGGTATCAAGCACTCGGGGTCCTACGGGACACAAGTGGGCGGTCGGAAACCAAATGTTATCTATCACCCACCGATGCCTCTGCTTACTTACTTCAATTTTAGTTGTTAAACAGGAATTAAAGTGAACGATAAGTAAAGCCATGATCATCTCCAACAATTAACTTGCGGCAATACTCCAATAACTGTGGTACTTGACGACACGCAACAGCACTTGAGCGAGCGACTACGACACGCAAGTCCAACTATCTACCAAACAACAGGTAATAGGATGTGTCCAAGGCAATATAAGGCTGCAAGGGATATCACGGGTACGAAAACTAGAGCATCGCAACACAGATAGCAATAGATCAACAGGAGGGAAATAAATACTAGAAAAGTAAGATAGGTAGAAAGGGGAGAGATGCTCGCCTGAAAACATTGTCAAAGGTTCATCCGAAGATCGGGGCGAAGCTCACATCAACTCAACGGCCTTATCCGCGAAGAAGCAAAACACTAGAAGAAACACCGGATGCAATATTTAATACTACGGCAGAAGATCGGGCATGATGCATGTACGATGCATGACATGGCAAAGATGCGATGCAATTAGGTCATATTAAGCGGAACCAGGGTCCCGACAATTATTTAGGTGGTTCATGTTATTTAGCTATCCCGCAATTTAAATGATGTTTGAACATGGCAAAATATGGCACCGGTTCGCTACACCAATTTAAATGAGGCCGATGTGAGACTAGATTTGCCCGCATATGGGCCCCATATTTAATTATGAGGTGAATCGGCATAAGGCCCCCAAACCACAGACAAGTATGCATGCATGATCAATTAATATGCGACAAGTTGTATTATATTATAAAATAGGGTTTCGGGAAGGGGTTCACACATTAGGGTTCGGCGAGCTTGGGGTTCCGGGGTGTTCGGGGTCGGTCTCAGGGTTCAGGGTTCGACGGAACGTTCTCGGCGGAAGCGTTCTCGGATTACTGGGGTAGATCTTGGCGCATCCGGGAAGAAGTACTTGTCGCACGTGTGGCCTTCGGGTCCGGGGGTCCCGGCGTCCGTGACGAAGATCATGGCCTCCGGGTTCCCTGTCGATGATCTTGTCGTGTCGATGTCGGGGTCTTGGAAACCGTGGAGAAGGCCTTGTCGTCCTACATCGACGGCCTTGGGTTTTCGTGGCGGAGATCTTGAGGCGTGGCGGTTTCCGAGACGAAGATCTTATCGCCCGATGTTCCTCGGTTCGATGCAGACAGCACACAATAATCCTGGTTCATGTCTTGCCAGCTCACGGCCACACAAGCTCACTCGTTCTCTACCCTGGTAACGCTGGTACACTCAACACCCCATGGCAGAGGCTAGTCCAGCACAACTACGAATAGGCATCGCTGATGGAGCCGAGGTCGACGCGGTGCTGGGAGGGGGCCGCGTCCGTGAGGTCGATGCAGGGCCGCTGCTGGAGAACGGGTCGGTGCTGCGGGGCCGGCTTGGGGCAGGGGCTCGCCGGAGGGCAGAGGCCGGCGGGCGGCAGAACCGAGGCCAGGGGACCCGGCGACGGGCTGGCTCAGGGGCACGGGGTCGGATCCGAAGAGGGCGGCGGAGGAGCTGAAGAGGAGGGCCGCAGCGGCGGGCAGGAAGCCGCGGCCGACGGCGACGGGAGGCGCGCTGCTGCTGGTCGGCGACGAGGAGCCGGAGGCGGAGGCGAGGCTGGGCGGGGAGGCGCGCTCGGGGGAGCCGGCGAGCGGGCGTCGGGGAAAAGGCGGAGGCGGCCGGAGCTCGGGCGGCCGGGCGGCGGAGCGGCGGGAGGGTGCTCGGGCCAGGGCGAGCCGGCGGAGAGGCGGCCGCGGAGGGGGAGGGGCGCGCCGGAGAGAAGGGCGGCGCAGAGGCGAGGTCGGGGTGGGGGGAACGGGCCGCGGGATGGGAAGGTTGGGGAAGGAGGGCGGTAGGTGGGAGGCAGAGAGGTTGGGGCAGGCGGGGACGGGTGGTGGCCCAGGGGGTTTGACCGCGTGGTGGGGCCGGACTGTCAGTGTGTGGGGGTATGCTGCGTGTGGGTGGGGTGTGTTGTGTGGTGGGGAGGGTGTGTCCAGGTGGAGTGAAGGTGAGGGAGTGGGGGTGGGTTTAGTCTAGGTGGCAGATGGGGATTGGTTGAGGGGGAGAGATGGGGTGAGGTGTCACGAGGGGAGTGGTCGGGGTGAGGTGGAGAGGGGTTGGGTAGGAATAGGTTGGGTAGAAAAAGGGTCTAGGTTGGACCGTTTTAATTTCTGGGGGTGATCGTTCGGGTCGATTCGGCCCGTTCGACTGCCCCACTAAAATAATTAATTAAATTATTTATTTCAGCCAGCGCTTTTGCAATCCGACAGCGGAAAAAACAAAATAATCCGGAGACCCGGTTTTGCGTTGGAACAAAGACGGGGCGTTTTAGAAAACACAAAAATAGGTTTTTCTGCAAATAGTTTTGTACAATCAAATGCAAGATGATGACGATGCTCAAATGCAATGTGGCATGATGACATGAGCATGTGGTCATGATGATGCAATGCACAAAAACAACGCGATTTTCTAGTAGTGGTTTTGCGGGATGCCACATAAGGGGTGGTACTACCGGATCCTGGTCTGGTACTAACGGTCATCCTAGAACGAAAACAACCATAACTTTTGCATCCAGACTCCGATTTTGATGATCTTGGGCTTGTTTCGAAGAGAACAACAAGCTCTACAAGATCACGCAAAGAACCATCATAGTCCAGCAAGTTAGGATAGATCCAAATGACGAAAGGTTTAACCTCTCACAAAAAGACAAACCGATAAAACCTCCAACATCGAAAACGTGATAGAAAATGCATATGAAATCCGTTTTCGATGAACTAGAGCTTGTCATGGAGATTAACACAAGCTCTAAATCCTCACATGAGTAAGAAATAAATAATGGAAGGTTTTAACTATCTCTAAAAGACAAACCGGTAAAACCTCCAATATCTAAAATGCAATAGAGAATGCATATGAAGTCCGTTTTTGACGAACTAGAGATTGTTATGAATATTACGACAAGCTCTAGAACCTCACATGGATAAGATCCAAATAACAACCAATAAAGTATTATGCAAGTATGCAAATGTTTGAGCTCTCTCTGAACAATATGATCGAGTTACTCATACAAGAGCCCCTCTTGATAATAGGGCTACCTATCCTAAACCCGGTCTCCCACTAACAACATGAGACCGGCAAAAGGGAAAACCTATCAAGATTATACCTTTTCCTTGAGCATTCCACTTGAGCTCGATGTATACGATCTTGCCTTTATCAAGATGGAACGCCTTTCTTGATTCCTCATCATCGATCCATGATCACCGAGGATGGCAAGCATCAAATATGAGATCTTATATAGATGGCGCATTTTAAGCTTGCACAACACATCTTCTTCTCATTTCATTGATCTTGAAGCCAACACATGCTCCAAGCGATGCCAATGGACAAATCCTACAAGTGCAACTTAATACACACATTAGTCCATAAAGATTTTCATTAATTACCAAAACCACACATGGGGGCCCACATGTTCTTTCATTCTCCCCCATTTTGGTAATTGATGACAATCCCTTTAAGAGGGTTTATATAAGGAATTTTAATGAATAAAATGGTAACACCAATATCAAACACTACATAAGTATGTGATATTGGTACCACCACCATATATAGAGAAAACTCCCCCACAATCTATGCATGTCTGATGAACTTGAATTTCATTGCATATATTGCCAATCATTGGTGGAGTTTCCTCTATATATACCATATGCTAAGTAACAACAAAGATGTAAGAGCATGAAAGGCAAATGCTTAGAAACAAACTGAAAGCATAAACCATTTCCCTTAAACCCTCTAAAACTTCTCCCCCATTGGCATCGATTACCGAAATGGGTGACAAGTTATAGAAGGTCAATATAGTAATACTTCCTCCAAAGGTGTGCATTCGCACATATTCAATGATAAATACTTGGGAGGAAATAGAACTATGTTGAGGACCCGAAGATTGCCAAAGGAATAAAATAAACAAAGCATCAACAAATGACGCAAGCAATCACAAGATCCGACAAACCAATTGCAAACAAAAAATGAGTCCAAATAGAAACTACAGGATATTATGATATGAGTAAAAGAGTGTTTTTAATACAAATAGAGAAGCTCCCCAATATTTGTGCATAATTTTATAATAATTACATTTGCATACATAATGCACAAACATGGAATCCTTGCTCCCCCATAAGTATTTAAAACACAAGAAATGAAAGATCAAATAAATGCTTAAATAAAATAGAGAAGCTCCCCAAGATTTGTGCATACTTTAAAATCAGTGTATTTCAATACAAAAATGCACAAATATGAAATCCTCACTCCCCCATAAACATTTAAGGCACAATAAATGATAAAGAAGACAAGTGAGCATTATTACATGAATTAGATGAGCTCCCCAAAGATAATGCACCAATCATGATAATTGCATTTGTGAACAAGGTGCATAATCATGGAATCCTCACTCATCCAAATTCATTTAACAATACAAGGCATGAGAGAATAAATATGAGTGCCCAAAGATGCAAACAATAGGAACAAGCACTCATAGGCAAATAACTTTGGAATCCACCAAAAAATCAAAAGGAATAAAAGGTGGTATCCAAGGAATAAAATCTCAACTAAAGTTATCTTCTCATATGTGTATATGTTTCTAAGAGGATAACATCACAAAGACATATGCCCATAAAGAAACAAGCACACACAACGAAGATATACGATAAATCACATAAAAGGCAAAAATGAAGTCATAACATATATCAATAAGATTTTTGCTTCAAAGAGGCACAATTTTATCTTATTGTACATTAATGAACTTCAAACACCAACACACTACATATATTACAACTATCACCAAGGGAAAAAGGAGAAAGTTGACATATATGGAGAAAGGCGACAAGTATCACAAGGAAAAAATAACTAGCAAAATCTCAATATTGCACATGAGAGAAGTTGAGGAAAGGATAGACAATAAAATTGCTAAATTGACATATTGGGGATTGGTGAATCATATGCATGATTTTGTATAGTCCAAATTATATGCACTCATATCAACTTATACACATTTACAATATTGAGTTCTCTTAATACCATGGCTAGAAATACAACAATAAATACAATAACAAAAATTCATGCCAAGATGCAACCTATAAAATGTTGGAAGAAAGAGAAATATGCATGAGCAAGAGATACTTGTTACCGAGATATAATTGGTAGGATGTAGAGGATATGAATTCATTGATCATCCTATATCTTGCCTCACATTTTCATGTATGCACCACTTCTTCAAAATTGAGAGACAAGCATCCAATATATCTCCAATGTACCTAAAGCACACTTAAGTACAAAATGGTCCCCAAACATATTGGGTCCAAAGTAGTTAGTGCAACTACAATATATAGAAGAGACTCCACATAATTATGTGCATATTGATAATGAATTTCATGCACAACTTAGAATATGGGATTTGGTGGAGTTTTCCCTATATATTGGATCAAAGAAAGCAAGCATGCCATAATATAAACAAATAGTAAATATGCATGCACAAGGCTTTGAAGAACCAAAAAGGAGATACAATTTGAACAAAAACACCAAGTAAACCGAGATGGCACACACAAGAGTGTGACAAGACAAACGGTGTCCAAATTGTATCAAAGAACCAATTCAACACATGAAAGATCATAAGTTCAACAAATGAACTAGACTAAAGCCAAAGAGCAAAAGATAGATAATAACACAAATGCTCAAGGATTTATCTCATTCTAAAATGGTCAACACGTGAAACAAGGAATGAGACAAAATCAACTCCCAAAAAGAGCAAGGTTCCAACAACTAAACCAAACTCTTCCAAACTTTTCATGATGGCACAAAATACCAAAACGAAAAGATCGAACACCCAAGCACATAAAACACGATATGGATCAAACAAAGAAGCATGAGTAGGAGTGTTCTAAATAATATAGGAGATATCACCCATAAGTAGTACATTATATAGAATTTTTCTTTTGAATGCAAAATGCACACAAATTAGATCATCACTACTACCTACATTAAATAAAACACAAGAGGATACAAATAAAATAAGAAGATCCAAAAGAGGCAAGGAATACATGGGAGCAACACAAAACATTTTCTTGGACAAAGATAGGATAAAATCCAAAGTGAATATGATCAATAAATCCACCATAAATAGAGTACCAATTGTCCAAGGATAATAAATATTGGGAATAATTTTCCAAAAGTAGCTTGCATGGATATCCAAGATCATAGTCACAACAATAAGCATATAACAAAATATAAGAATTAAGCATGGTGCTTCGAACAAGATTCTTGGTAGCTTCCAATAGTCACACAATCACTAGTGATTAGAGTAACTTGAAGTAAGTGGTTTCCATGAGGATATAGATATCTAAATATGAGGAAACACATACCAAGAAACACTCTCACATACAAGATCCAAAATATGATCAATAAAGGCATTCAAGCAAATTGGAACTTGTATGAGCAAATGTGTAACATAGGCGCTAGATAATTCTCAATATCAATTCTAAGTGACATAACCTCGAATATTCACATTTTATAGGATTGTAATATGCACTAAGCATATGACTCCCTCATAATGTGATACTACCATAAAACTCAACACAAGGCAAAAGGACCCAAATAGAGATAATTGATGGACATTATAGAACTTGAATTTCTCATGAGAACTGAACCACATAGAGACTAGATAATATTCCAATATAAATGCTAGGTGATATTCCTCATGTACACACATTTTTAGGATTGTCGAATGCCTAAGCATAACACTCCCCCAAAATGGGATAGTCCATTAATCTCTCACAAGAGCCAAATAAGATACCAAATATAACCAAGTAAGGCTCAAACACAAGAAACACACATACATGGTGTGCCACCTAATCATACACAAATATGCTTGATACCTCAAGATAATTAAGTGTAAAGCACAACATGTACAAAAGCATGGAAGATACAAAACCAACACATGCACAAGGGGGTGAGTAACTTTCAATGTAATGAGTTTAGCATATGTTACCGCAAGGAGCAACATTGGAAAAATGATAAAGGCAATATAATCCACATGACTTGAATTTGACAAATATAATAGTGAAGATCCCTCAATTCTTGATGATGTATCCAAGTCTCCAACGCCCTCCAAAACACACCTACTTATCAAGTTTTGGCTTGTTGGTCCCCAACCAAGTTGGGTCCTAAGAATTTAGTCACAATAGGCTTGGCAAACCAAATGGTTATATTCTTGACACCACATTGGGCACCAACAAACTTGGCAAACATATTGCCAACCTCATCCTTATAAAGTGAATAAGCATCATCAATCAAGATAGGATTGGATGAGGAGATACCAATAGTGCATGAGGAAGAAATGTGCCCCTTCTCACGGCATATGTAGCAAGTTCTTCTCTTGCCATCTTTCTTCATAGGTGAAGCCACAACTCGAGGAATAGCTCGAGTAGTCCTCTTAGGAAGAGGCCCATTTCTATCTTTAGGTGGAGCTTGAGGTCTCTTCCCTTGTTGCTTCACACTAAGAGGATTTTTCTTCAATGGGCAAGATCTAACATGGTGCCCTTCGTCCTTGCACTTAAAGCAAACAATGTTGGCCGAGTTCTTGACTTGGTCTTGGCCATTCTTCTTGTTGTCCTTGTGCTTTAACTTGATAGTGGACTTGTTCTTGACATTGGAGTTGAATCCAAGCCCACACTTTTCATTGAGGGTTTTTTGCACGCTCAAGATTTTGTTGAGTGCGGTGTACCCTTGATGACCCCTTTTCAAGTCATTCTTCAAAGAAGTGACTTGACACTTGAGCTCTTGGATTTCCTCTACATGGTTAGTTTCAACAAAAGTACTAGAGGAAGTATATGCTACATTGTTAGAGCAACAAGGCATGGAATGTAATTCATCACGAGATATAGCATGGTTGTGAGAGGATGAATTACAAGGACTAGCACATGGCAACATAACATTCAGAGTAGATATAGTGCTAATGTCCACATGAGGCCCACTAGATGTTACCTTTGACATTATGACCTCATGAGCTAACTTTAGCCTACCATGGGAGACTAGAATTTCTTCTAATTTCCCATAGTTGCTAGTTAGAAAAACAAGTTGAGCCTTTAGCTCAACATTATCCTTCAAAATATATGATTCACAAGAGATAGAGTTAGTAGCACAAGCATCATCACTATTAGCAAGAGGTGAGGGAAACTTGGCAAGATCTTTTGAATATGAAGCTTTAAGTTGCTCATGCGACTCAATGAGTTTGATGAGATCCCTCTTAACGACCCGAGAGACATTTTCGAGGTGCTTAAAATCCTCAGCAAGTTTAGCATAAGCAACTTCAAGTTCATCATTTTTAATATTGAAGGAGTTTGCCACCGCAAGTTCTCTATCATGGTATTACTTTACTCTAGATAATTCAAGAGTAAAAGTCTCCTCAAGAGATTCTTTGGTGGTTTGTTCTTCTTCAAGGGAGTCCTTTAGTTGAGCAATTTCATTAGCATACTCACGCTCAAGCGCAAACTTTTGAGAAATAATATTCTCTTGCTCCTCAATAATATCATTGCCTTCTATAGCATAATGCAAGATTTCAACAAAGTTGGAAGAAACAATTTTATTTTTATAGATAGCGCAATAGACAACCTCTCCCATCTTTTTAATAAAGGTAATATCATACTTATCTCGATAATCATCATTATCAACATCATCATCATCACAAGAGGTATTGGTTTCCAAAGTAGGAGTCACCTTTGAATCCCTAGCCATGAGGCATAGGTGGGTACCAAAAGAAGGTGAAGATGAGATTGTATTTGTAGCACCATTCAAAACCTTGTCTTGTCCCATAGAATCTTTGGTTTCCTCTACATGGTTAGCAACACAAGCACTAGAGGAAATAGAAGCATTTTTATCATGGCAACAAGACAACACAAGCATATAATCATGAGATTTATTCAAGCCATTACTACATGATATGCAAGGACTATCAACACTAGCATGTAAGGAGTTGTGAGTGCTAGAAGTGTTAAGGTCTGAAGATAGACCATTGCAACTAGATAGGGATGAAGGAATACAAATAGTAAGCACACTATCCGCATTACAATTTCTATCACCACTCACTGTATCATTACCTTGTGAAAAATCACATGCTGGTGAACTGGTAGACGATGAGAACTCATCTTTACCAGAAGTGGAAGCAACACAATCATCCTCAATAATTTTGTACTTGCTATATTTATCTTGAAGCTTGGTCCATATCTCATGAGCACTTGAATAAGGCATGATAGAAGAAAGAACTACATTGCTCACAACATGTAAAATAATTGTAGTAGCTAGAGTATCTATACGAGAGTTCAACTTCTCCTCTAGAGATTCGTTTTGGGGATCCACGGGAGAAGAGAAACCCATATATAGATATCCCTCGATAATTGGGTGAATTTCCTGAAATAAATTAAGCATGCGAATTTTCCAAGCATCATAATTTGTGCCATCGAATGTGAGTGTGTCATTGTGCACTAATCCCCTAGCCGACATCTTTACTCTTAAGGCGGTGAAGCCAAAAATGAGTGACCGGGCTCTGATACCAATTGAAAGGATACAGATGTCGCCTAGAGGGAGGGGTGAATAGGCATTTAAAACTTTTCCGAGATTGGCTCAACAAAGGCGGAATTAAACTAGCGTTTACTTTGTTAAGCACGAAACCTATAACAATCTAGGGTTCACCTATGTGCACCAACAACTTATGCTAAGCAAGATAAACAACTATGTGATAGCAAGATATATACTTCAAGCACGAAGGTGTCACATCCCAAGATTTTTCCAAATCTTGTAATGTGAAAAAAATAAATGAATAAAATAAAACTTTGTTGATTTTCAGGGTGAGAAGAAACTTTTTGTTTCCAATTGGGAACTTTCAAAACCTATTTGGATCAAATAAAATCCTAAAGGAATTTAAAAAGATGTTTAAACAATAAAACTTAAAAATATTTAAAATTACTATTTTTGGATCTTTTAATAAAAGATTTGGTTTCCAAAAGAAAAGGTAGATTTATAAATAAGGATTATTTTATAAGACAAATTAAAACTTGGCCAAGCCTTTGAAATAAAATATTTCTATTTGATAAAAATAGTAAAGGTTTATTTAAAATAAATTAATAAGGATTTAATATCCAAGTTTTATGAATAAAGGTTTTACTATTTTAATTAACCATCAAAACTTATTTATTTAATTCTAATAAGTTTTCCAAGTATTTTATATTCTCAAATAAAACCTACTGATTTGGTTTTGTTATTGTTTTAGATTTCAAAATGGAGTTTTGAATAAATCAAAATCTATTTGATTTAATAACAATGGTCTATTTATTTAATTAATAATGGACCCTAAAATAAAAATATTATTTTGATCTTTGGACTTTGGATTATGTTGTTAAACAGAACCAAATTCAATTGTAATGTTTGGTGAAAGTTTGAATTAATTTGAATGCTTGAATTGTTGTTTGGAAATTCAAAACAGAAAATAGATTTGGAAAAAGATAAAACATTTGAAAGAAAAAAATAAGAATCAGACACAGCCCACTAAGCCCAGCAAACAGCCCAGTTCCTCACTCCCGCAGAAAACGTTTCGCACTCGCTCACTGACCCACAGAGACGCTGACCAGTGGACCCCAAGTCCCTCTCTCACTCCACTGACGAAACGGCCCCACTCCCGAGCCTTCTTCCTCACCCGCCGCGACCTCTTCTACCCAAACGTCGCTGCCGTTCTCTGTCAATCAAACCCGAGTAAATTCACTTAATTGCTGCAGTGATTCTGCTCAACAATCTCGCCTTCATAAGCGCCAGCATCTCCTCTTCGGTTTCCCAGTCGCCTCACTCTAATACGCCCCCAGGCTGTCGATTTTCGCTCAAACACCACCACTGTCCGACGACGCTCCGGCGAGGATTCCGGCAACCCCACATCACCACTTGCCTCCCCGAGCACACGAGCACACTCCCTACTCCCAGAAGCTTCTCCCTGTACCTCCCATTCAACCGCGGGCGCCCCAGAACGTCGGCAACCACTCCGACTAAGCGCCGTTGTGGCTGCCTTCTTCTCCGGCGAAATTCCCTGGTAAGAACAGATCACCCCGCGCCTTCTCATTCACGCACGCGTCATCGCCTCGACCATGCGCATCTAACCATGCTCTTTGTTTGCCCTCTCGTGACCCGTAGCACCGTCCTCGACCACGACCGCGTGCAACCGTCGCCAGACCTAACTCCGGTGAGCGATTCCTCCTGTCCCCGTGCGCCCCTTGCCAAGACGACTCCATGTTGAGCTTCCCCAGGCTTCTGCGATCACAGTGAGCAACCTCCCCTTCCTTCTAGCTTCCTACATCGCCAGTTTCACCTTCGTCTGACCGTCGCCGCCGCGCGCAGCCGTCGAGCGCCGCCAGTTAGTGGCAATTAGACAGTAGCCGTTAGATCGTTATCGCGTGGCTGAGATTAGAACTGAGCGAAGCGGTATGAGTCAACCAGAGCCGTGCGATCTGCTTAAGATCCAACGCACCAGAGAGGCTGATCCGCATGAAGCGGTACCTCCCAATAGGAACATGACGCGTGGCCAGTTTTTGATTTAAAACAAGCTTTGAATCAGATTTATTTGCAAACTTGAAACCTTTGTAACTTTTGATCCACACGTCCGAAAATTACAAACTTTATATCGTTGGAATCAGTGGAACAAGCCCTAGCCAACCATGCAATTTGTTTAGTAAAAAGTTTCTGTTAAAATGTTTGTTTTTGCAGAAACATTTGTATGCTTGTTTAGATTAGAAAAATTGTTCAAAAATGTTTTTGAGGTTGAAATCTTTGCAAATTGGTTTGTGGTAAACTTACTGACCCTAGGAACCAACCCATGGTTTTGAAAATGGATTTGGTGAAGTTTAGGATGGATTAACTAATTTAGCCCATCTCTAGCCAAATGAGCTATGTAAGATGTAATAAAATTATGTTATTCCTGGTTATAAAGTTATATTATGACCTTTCTTTCTTGATATTACATCTTAACTGTTGATGCTAGCTATTGATCCAGGGACTAGCATCGTAAACACAGGGATCTCTACCTTATTGAAGGTTGGGAACCTCTATAGATGGTATCAGAGCATTGTGTTGCCTGTAGGATTTGTAAACCTAGGATTGGACAAAAACCCTTAGGAAAATAGGAGTTGAATTTGTTACAAAACTTATTTACACACAATCTTGTAAACTCTTTCCTTAACCATTTTTGGGTTTTGATTCTACATCTCTTCTATTTCAAACTTGATGGACAAACCTACCCCATGGCCAAAGACTACACCATGAGCAAAGGACAACATCAAATCTAATGACTTCAACTTCTTCAACTCTAATGACTTCAACATATTCAGCATAATTCACCAAGGACTTCAACCAAGGTTGTCACCAAGGACAAGTGAGACAAGGAAATCTTACTCAAGATATGGAGACTAAGGGAATGCAAAATTAGAAGGAGTTCACTTCACTTGAAGTGTTGTGACCAAGATTTTTTTTTCCTAAGGAAACCATGACTTCATGCAAGAAGAATCAACCAAGAAGGATGGAAAGAACACAAGTGAACCATATAGATGGACCACCATATTATAGTTAAGTCAAACACACCAACTTATGTGGTGTAACAAAAATATTTTGTTGCCTAAAGAGTGTGCTTGAATTTTGTTGTTTGAGTGAAAAGTTGTTTGTGAATGCTTGAACATTGCTTGAGTGAATTGAGATGTGTGTAATTAGAACTATTTCCTTAGAAATATCTTGCCTATTCTAATCTCCATTCAACCCCAAACAGATGACTACTCCAAGAGACTCCAACATCAAGGTTGATGACACCAACACCAACCAAAAGGACAGCATGAAAGAACTCATAGCAACCCAACACCAGTTGAACCAAATGACAGCTCAATTCATAGCCAACACCAGTGGAGAAGATCCAACTCTGCAAGGATTTTTGGAAACTCAAGCCCAATTGATGCTTAAGGTGACTGATCAAATGATCAACATGGAAGAAAACTATTCCAAAAGAGTTTGTGACAACAAGGATGACAGAAATGTTATTCTAGATGGAGCACCAGCTTTCATTATTTGTGGAGACAAGGATCATACTTCCAAGGAGCATGGAGATCAATGCCCCAACTGTGAAGAGAAACATCTTGTTGGCCAATGTCCCACCTCTCAAGCCACTTGTTATTTGTGTGAAGGAAACAACCATGTTCCTATCCAATGCCCCATCTATTCCATTATTGAACAAAGGAAACAAGGTGGAGTGCAACAAATGATTGCAAACTATCCAGAAGGATCCAAGTCTACCAAGAAGGTTGATGACAAAGGAAAAGGTCCACTTATACCTCCAAACAAAACAACCCAGTTCAAAGGACCAAAGAAGGGGCATATGAATTATCCAAAGAGCAATAGAAGGTCCAAGAAACATGTGGACATTCCTACTTACCAGATAACATATGAACAACATGAACTGGATGCACTCCTGGCTTTGGAGAAACCCAAAAAGCAAAAGAAGGACAAAAGCCATGTGCAATGTCATAAATGTAAAGAAATGGGACACTATTCTAGTGAATGCCCAGAGAACCAGAAGAATAAGGAAATTGGCCAAGTGAGGTGCAACAACTACAAAGAGCTAGGCCATTATGTAGCAACTTGTCCACAAGAGCCACGTAAAGAACTCAAAGACATCAACTGTTTCAATTGCAAGAACCCAGGACATTATGCAAGCAACTGTCCAGAAAAGATGAAGAACAAGTTGAACAAGCCTATGGAGAATCTCAACCTTGGCCCATGAGTCAAGTGTGGAAACCAAGGACACAATGCAAATGTTTGCCCAGAGAAGTTTCCCCAAGATCCCAAGCAAGCCAACATGTAATTTAGTTTGAAAAATTTTAAGGGTGGTAGTACCCTAGATGTTTTGAGCCTACTTGTAACCCTAGCTTTCCCAAATCTCGGGACGAGATTTATTTTAAGGGTGGTAGCCTGTCACATCCCAAGATTTTCCAAACCTTGTAATGAGAAAAAAATAAATCTATAAAATAAAACTTTGTTGATTTTCAGGGTGAGAAGAAACTTTTTGTTTCCTATTGGGAACTTTCAAAACCTATTTGGATCAAATAAAATCCTAAAGGAATTTAAAAAGATATTTAAACAATAAAACTTAAAAATATTTAAAATTACTATTTTTGGATCTTTTAATAAAAGATTTGGTTTCCAAAAGAAAAGGTAGATTTATAAATAAGGATTATTTTATAAGCCAAATTAAAACTTGGCCAAGCCTTTGAAATAAAATATTTATATTTGATAAAAATAGTAAAGGTTTATTTAAAATAAATTAATAAGGATTTAATATCCAAGTTTTATGAATAAAGGTTTTACTATTTTAATTAACCATCAAAACTTATTTATTTAATTCTAATAAGTTTTCCAAGTATTTTATATTCTCAAATAAAACCTACTGATTTGGTTTTGTTATTGTTTTAGATTTCAAAATGGAGTTTTGAATAAATCAAAATCTATTTGATTTAATAACAATGGTCTATTTATTTAATTAATAATGGACCCTAAAATAAAAATATTATTTTGATCTTTGGACTTTGGATTATGTTGTTAAACAGAACCAAATTCAATTGTAATGTTTGGTGAAAGTTTGAATTAATTTGAATGCTTGAATTGTTGTTTGGAAATTCAAAACAGAAAATAGATTTGGAAAAAGATAAAACATTTGAAAGAAAAAAATAAGAATCAGACACAGCCCACTAAGCCCAGCAAACAGCCCAGTTCCTCACTCCCGCAGAAAACGTTTCGCACTCGCTCACTGACCCACAGAGACGCTGACCAGTGGACCCCAAGTCCCTCTCTCACTCCACTGACGAAACGGCCCCACTCCCAAGCCTTCTTCCTCACCCGCCGCGACCTCTTCTCCCCAAACCTCGCTGCCGTTCTCTGTCAATCAAACCCCGAGTAAATTCACTTAATTGCTGCAGTGATTCCGCTCAACAATCTCGCCTTCTTAAGCGCCAGCATCTCCTCTTCGGTTTCCCAGTCGCTTCACTCTAACACGCCCCAGGCTGTCGATTTTCGCTCAAACACCGCCACTGTCCGACGACGCTCCAGCGAGGATTCCGGCAACCCCACGTCACCACTTGCCTCCCCGAGCACACGAGCGCACTCCCCACTCCCAAACGCTTCTCCCTGTACCTCCCATTCAACCGCGGGCGCCCCAGAACGTCGGCAACCACTCCGACTGAGCACCGCTATGTCTGCCTTCTTCTCCGGCGAAATTCCCTGGTAAGAACAGACCACCCCGCACCTTCTCGTTCACGCACGCGTCATCGCCTCGACCATGCGCATCTAACCATGCTCTTTGTTTGCCCTCTCGTGACCCGTAGCACCGTCCTCGACCACGACCGCGTGCAACCATCGCCAGACCTAACTCCGGTGAGCGATTCCTCCTGTCCCCGTGCGCCCCTTGCCAAGACGACTCCACGTTGAGCTTCCCCAGGCTTCTGCGATCCCAGTGAGCAACCTCCCCTTCCTTCTAGCTTCCTGCAACGCCAGTTTCACCGTCGTCTGACCGTCGCCGCCGCGCGCAGCCGTCGAGCGCCGCCAGTTAGTGGCAATTAGACAATAGCCGTTAGATCGTTATCGCGTGGCTGAGATTAGAACTGAGCGAAGCGGTATGAGTCAACCAGAGCCGTGCGATCTGCTTAAGATCCAACGCACCAGAGAGGCTGATCCGCATGAAGCGGTACCTCCCAATAGGAACATGACGCGTGGCCAGTTTTTGATTTAAAACAAGCTTTGAATCAGATTTATTTGCAAACTTGAAACCTTTGTAACTTTTGATCCACACGTCCGAAAATTACAAACTTTATATCGTTGGAATCAGTGGAACAAGCCCTAGCCAACCATGCAATTTGTTTAGTAAAAAGTTTCTGTTAAAATGTTTGTTTTTGCAGAAACATTTGTATGCTTGTTTAGATTAGAAAAATTGTTCAAAAATGTTTTTGAGGTTGAAATCTTTGCAAATTGGTTTGTGGTAAACTTACTGACCCTAGGAACCAACCCATGGTTTTGAAAATGGATTTGGTGAAGTTTAGGATGGATTAACTAATTTAGCCCATCTCTAGCCAAATGAGCTATGTAAGATGTAATAAAATTATGTTATTCCTGGTTATAAAGTTATATTATGACCTTTGTTTCTTGATATTACATCTTAACTGTGGATGCTAGCTATTGATCCAGGGACTAGCATCGTAAACATAGGGATCTCTACCTTATTGAAGGTTGGGAACCTCTACAGAAGGCTATCACAAAGTGAAGTACATAAGTAAGAGCTCGGGTATAGAGATAACCGAGGCACACGGGGACGACGATATTTTACCGAGTTCCTCCCAACATTGAGTGTGTCTCGTTTGGAGAGGGGGTGGTATCTAACCACTTACGCCACGAAAGGCCTCTTAGTTCTCCACTGAACCTCACCCCAATGGGTTCGATTCACCCTTCCACTATCGGTGCACTTGTCGGTGGCAAACCGAAACCTCTCACAAGGTTGGGTCACTTATAGACAACTTAATTGGAGGCCCCAAGTAATCCACACACCTACAACACAACAAACCGTCTAGGGTTCCAAGAACCCAAGAGTAAAAAACTTCTCAACTTTCACTCACCAAATCCTCTGAGGAGAACTCAAACCGATGCACTAAATGCCAGAGGCAAGAACACCACAAAGATGCTACAATATCTCACTCTCAAGTTCCAACAAAGCTAATAAAGCTATTGGTGGAACAAGAGAGGAAGAACATAAAGAGGGACACAAAATCCCCCAAAATCTAGATGCCAAAGTTACACTCACAAAGAGATGTTTTGGTTTGGTCAAAATGTGGATCTAGATCTCCTCTCTCTTCCACTCAAATATGGGCAAGAATCATTGGAGGGGTTGAGGTGAAGCAAGCTCAATAAGGTCAACAATGGAGGGTAAAACTTGTAAGAATGGTTGGGGAACCATTGGGGAATAAGGCCCCTTAAATAGGTCCCCCCAAAATCCAACCGCTGAAGCTCAAAAACGCGAATCCCGGTACTACCGGACATTCCCTGGGGATCCCAGGTCGCCAAACGCACCTTATTCAGTACCACCCGGTACTAAGGGGTGGTACTACCGGACCTCTGGTAATATCGGATCCTGGTCCGGTACTACCGATCATCCTAGAATAAAAACGGCCATAACTTTTGCATCCGGACTCCGATTTTGATGATCTTGGGCTCGTTTCGAAGAAGACAGCAAGGTCTACAAGATCATGCAAAGAAACATCATAGTACAGCAAGGTAGGATAGATCCAAATGACGAAAGGTTTAACCTATCACAAAAAGACAAACCGATAAAACCTCCAACATCGAAAACGTAATAGAAAATGCATATGAAATCCGTTTTCGATGAACTAGAGCTTGTCATGGAGATTAACAAAAGATATAAATACTCACATGAGTAAGAACTAAATAATGGAAGGTTTTACGTATCTCTAAAAGAGAAATCGGTAAAACCTCCAATATCTAAAGCACAATAGAGAAGGCATGAAATCCGTTTTCGATGAACTAGAGATTGTTATGAATATTATGAGAAGCACTAGAACCTCACATGGATAAGATCCAAATAAAAACCAAGAAAGGATTATGCAAGTATGCAAAGGTTTGAGCTCTCTCCGAACGATATGATCGAATTACTCATACGAGAGCCCCTCTTGATAGTACGGCTACCTATCCTAAACCCGGTCTTCCACTAACAACATGAGACCGGCAAAAGGGAAAACCTATCAAGATTATTGTTGGGGATATGCTATATGGGTATCCTCATAGCATGTCCTCTATTCGGATAACCCGGGTGGCCCACAGTTGGTAGCATGGCCCATGGCCTGCTGGGCGGCCCAGTTAGATGGATCCAGAAGGGAGGCCCATGCCAGATAAAGGAAGGCTACGGTGGAGTCATCGGCGTACCCGGAGCCTTGGAGTACAAGACACGCAAGACTAGTGATAGACGGTGTATGACTCTGTAACCTGTCCGGCTAGGACTTTTCCTTGTAACCCTAGGACCTGGCGACTATATAAGTCTGGACTATGGGAGCCTTTAGGGCATAACTTCAGACAACCTCATACAACCTAGTATCGATTAGCATACACCTCGCACAGCGAACCAATCCCTATAACTCGACGTATTGCCATTATAGTGATTTATAACAGGAGTAGGATTCCGCCACCGTTGTGGGATCTGAACCTGGGTAAGCTGTGTTACCTCGTACCCGTCAACCGTCTGCCTTCCCCCACGTCTCTAAACACGCACTGTGAGGACCCCTCCATGGCGTACTCGTCGGCAATACCACGACAGTTGGCGCCCATCGTGGGGCAAGAGGCGCTTCAGGCTCTTCAGCGGGCGAGGACCAAGATCTTCGCGGGAATCGGCGAAACCATAGCCATCGGTAGCGTTCTCTTCTCCGGAAATATTCCAATCGTCCCTCTCGATGAGTTCTGGATCCTGGCGCAGACGAACCCTACGCGGTGTTCGATCGTTCCTATCAGAGACATCCACCTCTTCATTAGCAAAACCGACTCGGGCACTAGTTCCCTGGGAGTCGGAGGAGCATCAAGGCCCACACGGACCACCTACATGCAGGATATGTTCGCAGAAGGATCAATGTAGAATCTCTCTTTGGAGTTTTTCGGCAAAGATCGGAAAAATTCAAGGCCCACCCAAACCGCCCCTGTGTAGGATATAACGATGGAAGATCACTGCAAATCCGCCGGCTCCGTCTGTGCGTCTGGACAGCAGAGATCCAAATTCGTTGGTGTGGTTACCATCTTCGATCTGGCACGTTGCGTCCAGAGAGAGGGCAAAAACCCCCGCGATTACCTTGCCAGGTGGCTCCGTATACGAGCCGATCTGGCCCACTACCCCAATGACGATGCTATGTATCACTTTGTGGAAGGACTGGACCAGGGAACGCTTCTCCGGCATTCTCTAAGGCGGCAGCAGGCTTCAGGACGTCTCACCTTCGAAATCATGGTGCACACCATCAACAACTATGCGGAGGCCGAAGGGGCAGCTCAGACGGATCTCACGCTCATTGGCGGAGCGCCGCCGCCTCAGCAACCACCTCCACCACCTCCGGCCGCCATCACCGCAGCAGCACCACCACCTCTTGTCATCGTCGCTCCTGTTGCACCTCCACCCCCCGTCATCGAGGAAGTCCTGGCACCCTCCGACTCTATGATTGACGCGCTCTACGGCGACTTCAGTGCAGATTCAGAGGAGATAGATTTCAGCCCGGAGGAACTAGACTCTGCCATGAAAGAGATGGAGGAGGAGTACACGCGCGACTAGCAGGCCAACAATGTCGTCATGTCCCGAGAGGTGTTCGTCACCATTGGGACGACGATGGATGAAGATCAACCCGGAAGAGCTCCGCCTACAGCCCTGGACAAGGGGAAGGGACCACCTGTTGCTGCCCACAATGATCGCGCAAAGGCTATGCCCCCTCCGCCTAACCCAGTGCAACAGCCGCAGGAACTCGGCACCGGACTGAGCAACAACAACACCACAAACCCGCCGCCTCCGGCATCTACGTCTGCTGCTGCCCAAGTCACTCCAATTGATAGAGTGATGTACGGCAATCTCCTCGTCGAGCCACTGACCGTAGCTCATATCTGGAACGTGACCCAGCTTGACGAGAAGCGCCAGTAGTTGCTGGAGGAAGCGCATGCCATCGCGGAGCAAGGCGTAAAGCTAGATCGAGATCTGGTCAACGCGCAGAAATCCATAGAGAAAGCCAGAGCAATGGAGGCTGAGTACAAGACTCTGCTGCAGCAGCAGAAGGACAAGAAAGCTCTGGCTCACGTAATCAGCGATCCTGGTGTGAAACGAAACCTAGGATGGGCTCCCTCGAAGCCGGCACAGGCCAAGCCATACATTGACAGTGAAGGCAGGCAGGTGATTCCCACTCCTCTCCTCAACCTCGCCGTCACCAAGACCCTTCTGGAGCAGGATCGATCGCCTAAGGCGGTGGAACAGGTCTATGACCTAGTGGCCAAGGCGGTGAAGCAGCAGGAAAAGGCCACCTCTAAGAGGCTTGAGTCTGACCCAGCGTTTTGCCAGTCTAGCCAGCATGAGCCACCAAGGGACAGATTTCCTCTTGATGTCGGGTCTCAGACGGGTTCATCAGATCGAAGACGGAGGGATGCGCGCAATAGGAAGGATGCTATCCCCATATCCTCGGACCATGGAGGCAAGGCCAACCTCGTCGCCCATCGCCACCGCCCCGTTCACCCCAACATCGCGAAGACCCCAAGGTTCACCATCGTACGGATATGCCCCCGCCAAGGCAGAGCGGCATCGTCATCTGCGACAACATGGAGTAGACCCGTCATGATGGAGAGCGCAACCAAGGACACAAGAGCAGGCCACGCCATGACCCTCCACGTCCGACAAGCAACCGCGACAAAGATGAGGTGTCGCAGGAGGGTAACAGCAAGAAGGCTAACCCACTGCTACCTCCGCCTCCATCGCCACCTAGCAGTCACCATGGCGGAGGAGGCCCGCGTCATTCACGCAGCCCCTCCTCTGTTGACAAGAAGAAAAGAAACCCGGAGCCATACGACGCTAGTTCGTGGATAGATAAGATCCACGAGGCCTGGGAAGCACCATACCTGGGACCACGTTGCTTTGGACCTGTGATACGGTCCGCAACTTACCCCAAAGGTTTCCGGATTGACAAGACCATCAAGCCCTATGACGGCACCGCCAAGCCAGCTACATGGTTGCAGGATTACGGCAACGCGGTGGAGATCGCCAGGGGTAACCCCAACGTCGCCGTCAAGTACCTCCCATTGATGTTGGCGGGCACAACCCGTCAATGGATTGATGACTTGCTGGAGAAATCCATCTGCAATTGGTTGGACATGCCAGAAGCATTCACCAAGAACTTCGAGGGTACGTACAAACGTCCCTGCACTATTGGCGATCTACAGCGGTACGTGCAAGAGAAAGACGAGACATCTCGCGCCTACCTCTCCCGCTGGCTGGATATGAAAAATTCATGCGCATGAGTGCACGCTCAGACCGCCATGGCCGCCTTCATAGATGGGTTGGAAAGGGGCATGTTGCTCCGACATAAGCTGAAGCGCTTGCAGGACAATCACCAGCTAGACTTGAACCAAATGATTCAGTTGGCCAGTGAGTTCATAGCTGCCGACGACGATGCTCGCGGCTCTCTACCGGCAATGGCCGTTCCAACTCAAGCTCGAAGGTATAGCAGCACAAAGCGGAAGACCGCACCAGAAGAAAAGCAAACTCCCGACATGGTCGCTATGACCTTCGCAGGGCGAGGTGATGGCGGACAACGTGGCCGAGGAAGGGGAGCTGGTCGTGGGCAGCATCAAGGAAGTGAAACTACCTCGGCAGCACACCGCGTTCCCCAAACCTACGAGGAATACCGCGATATGCCGTGCCTCGTACACCTCGATGACAACGGCAAGGCCACCCACACCAATCGTCACTGCAAATTCATCAACGGCCTCAAGGAGGACCCGGAGTCCGGCTACAAGCGAAGTTGGAAGAACAGACCGCGAGGCAAGGGCAAGGGGAAGAAGAAGGAGGAGGAGTCCAATGATTCAAGTGACATGGACGAGTATGTTGACCCCAAGCATACTGCCAAGAGCGATGGCAAGGGCAAGAACCCCTTCGAGAAGAAGGCGGCAGTTTTCCACACTTTCCTTGGCACCCCCACTGTCCGGCAACAGAAGACCTCCATGAGGATACTGATGGCCACTCTCCCCCCAGTTCCCCAGTTCCTGCGCTGGTCAGAGATTCCAATTACTTGGGACAGGAAGGATCACCCAGACCTCATCGCTATGGAGAACCAATACACCATGGTCATCAACCCCTTGAGTTGACGGCTACGAGTTCACCAAATGTATGGTGGATAGTGGAAGCAGCATCAACATTATGTACCTGGATACACTGCAGAAGATGAACTTGACGGAGGCAAACCTAAGACGGACCAACACCATCTTCCACGGCGTAGTTCCTGGTCAGGAGGCTCGGTCCCTTGGGTGCATCACACTCCAGGTCTCCTTTGGTGATGTTAATAATTACCGCCAAGAGCGCATGACCTATGAGGTGGTCCCCTTCAAGAGCGTGTACCACGTCATATTCGGCCGCGACATATTCCACACCTTCATGGCCAAGCCATGCTTCGTCTACAACAAACTCAAGATACCCGGACCAAACGGTGTCATCATCGTATCCGGAAGCTTTACCAAGGCTAGGGACTGCGAGATTGGAGGAGCAGCCTATGCGGAAGCTGTCCTCTATAGCGATGAATTCAAGGAAATCCAGAGCAAGGTCGATGCCTCGGAGATGCCCGCGTCGAAGAAACAGATTTCCGACTCCGCTCCAGCATTCAAGGCCGCCATCGAGACCAAGCCAGTGGAACTTGTGGTAGGCGATGCCTCCAAGACCACCGCCATTGGGACGAACCTGGATCCCAAATAGGAAAGCGCGCTCGTCGAGTTCCTCCGTGAGAATAGGGACATCTTTGCCTGGCAACCAGCCGACATGAAAGGTGTACCTAGGGAACTTGCCGAGCACGGCTTAAACATTGATCCAAAATGCAAACCAGTGAAGCAACCTCTACAACGCTTTGGAGATGAGAAGAGACGCGCCATAGGCAAAGAGATAGCTAGGTTACTTAAGGATAGTTTTATCCGAGAAGTCCTTCACACCGAATGTGCGTTGATTACACCGGCTTGAACAAATCATGCCCCAAAGATCCATTGGCTTTGCCTCGCATTGACCAGGTCATTGACTCGACGGCTGGCTCGGAGCTTTTGTGTTTTCTTGATGCATACTTAGGATACCACCAGATCAAAATGAGGAAGTAGGACCAATTGGCCACTTCGTTCACTACCCCCTACGGCACGTTTTGCTATGTTACGATGCCCTTTGGGCTCAAAAATGCAGGTGCTACGTACTAGCGGACAATGCAACGTTGCCTACACGATCAAATTGGTCGGAACGTTCATGCCTATGTGGACTATATAGCGGTGATGTCTAAAAAGTCAAATGACTTAATCTCTGACTTAAAAGAAACCTTTGATAATCTCCGGAAATACAATATGATGCTTAACCCTAAGAAGTGCGTCTTCGGGGTTCCTGCCGGCAAATTGTTGGGCTTCATCGTTTCCCAGCGTGGAATCGAGGTCAACCCGAAGAAAATCAAGGTCATCTTAAACATAAACCGTCCGACATGCCTAAAGGACATTCAACGACTAACAGGTTTTGTTGCAACAGTTAGTCGGTTCATCAGCCGACTTGGAGAGAAGGCTCTGCCGCTATACAAGTTGCTGAAGAAGGAGGACAAATTCACGTGGACGGACGAAGCAGATGCAGCATTGAAGCAGCTTAAGGAGATTCTTTCCTCAGCGCCTATCCTTGCAGTACCCGAGCCTAGAGAACCCATGTTAATTTACATGGCGGCCACCAACCAGGTAATCAGCATCATCGTCGTGGTAGAGCGGAAGGAGCCAGGCTATGAGCACAGAGTTCAACGACCAGTTTACTATGTAACCGAGGTCTTGACGGAGTCCAAGCAGTGTTACCCGCACTACCAGAAGATAGCTTATGGAGTATTCCTTGCTTCTCGGAAGCTGAGGCACTATTTCCAGGAGCACCCCATAACAGTTGTGAGCAAGACTCCACTGTCCGACATCATCAACAAAAGCGACGCTATAGGAAGGGTCGCGAAGTGGGGCATTGAACTTGCCGCCTTCGAGATCACCTACAAAAGACGCGACGCTATCAAGTCACAAGCCTTGGCAGATTTTATTGCAGATTGGACGGAGATGTCAGATGCTACCCCATTGCCGGAACCAGAATATTGGGTGATGCACTTTGACGGATCAAAGCTGCTCAATGGCTCGGGGGCTGGTGTATTGCTACAGTCATCAACTGGAGACAAACTACACTACGTTCTGCAGATCCACTTCGAGGCTACGAACAACATGGCAGAGTATGAAGCACTCATTCACGGATTACGCGTAGCCAAGGATATTGGCATCAAGCGCATAGTTTGCTGTGGAGATTCTGACTTGGTTGCCCAGCAGGTGGCTGGCACCTGGAATGCGCGGAACCCTATGATGGCGGCATATCGAGACGAAGTGGATGAGATAGCCAAGAGCTTCTTGGGCTACGAGGTCAAGTATGCACCTAGGGAGCAAAACAAGGCGGCTGATATGCTGTCTAAGATTGGATCAGGGCGCAAGCAAATTCTGCCAGGAGTTTTCTTAGAGCATCTACGGACACCATCCCTGAAGGGAGCAGACATCGACAACCCGGACATAATTGATTCTTTCGTCCACATGGTGGCAAAGGTCCCTCCGTCTTGGACAAAACCGTTCATGGAGTATCTCGAAAACAGAACTTTGCCCGACGACAAAGTCGAAAGACGGCAAATAGTACGTCGAGCAAAGGGCTATACCATAATCAATGGACAGCTCTACAAAAGAAGCACTACTGGTGTATACCGTAAGTGTGTTTCCTAGCAAGAAGGTATTGACATCCTACACGAAATCCATCTCGGAGATTGCGGGCATCATGCCGCTCCCCGATCTTTGGTCGGGAAAGCCTTCCGGCAAGGATTCTACTAGCTGACCACGAAGGCGAACGCCGACAAGCTGGTGGAAACATGCATGGGATGCCAGTATTATGCCTGAAAACCACATGTTCCTGCTGAAGAATTGCGAACAATACCAATAACTTGGCCATTTGCAGTCTGGGGGCTAGACATGGTGGGACCATTACAAACGGCACCATGTGGATTTACGCATCTGCTAGTAGCAGTTGATAAATTCACTAAATGGATAGAAGCTAAACCCATTAGAAAGCTTGACGAGGCAACTGCCCTTAGGTTTGTCCGAGATCTAGTGGTGAGATTTGGTCTCCCACATAGCATTATCACCGACAACGGCAGCAACTTGTCACTCGGAGAAGTGGAGGCTTATTGTTGGGAGAAGGGCATCCGACTTGATCTTGCATCTATGGCACACCTGCAGTCCAATGGTCAGGTTGAGCGGGCCAATGGATTAATTCTGTAGGGAATCAAGCCATGTCTTGAGTCACCGCTACATAGAGCAGCTGGAGCCTGGGCGGAAGAATTGCCATCTGTGTTGTGGAGCTTACGAACTACACCCAATAGATCCACCGGCTACACCCCTTATTTCATGGTATATGGAGCAGAAGCCGTCCTACCTTCCGACATACTTCACGACGCACCAAGGGTTGCCGCCTACGACGAAGATGACGCTGAAGAATCCAGACACCCAAATGTGGACCTTCTCGAGGAGGAGCGCGTTTTGGCATGCCAAAGATCTGCCATCTACCAACAGAAGCTACGCAGCTACCATAGTCGCCGTGTTCGACATCACTCGTTTAAAGAGGGGGATCTGGTGCTCTGACTTAAGCAGAAGAAGTCACACAAATTATCCCCACCATGGGAAGGACCGTTCATCATAAGCAAGGAGCTACTCAATGGGTCTTACTACGTCGTTGAAAATCGTGAACTAGAGGATAGACCCAACGAGGATCATAAGCGTAAGCGACGTGACCCGGATGATGACTACCCGGAGCTTGATCGGCCATGAAACATAGCACAGCTACGTCCTTTCTACACTTAGCATTTTTTATCTATTGTGTATCTCTTATATGATCAATGAAATAAAGCTCTCTGGTACACTCATATTTCTGAGTCTTTTACCTCCTTTAGTGTTCATTTTTGGATCATATAAAACCTCTATGCACAAGCTTTGCGTTTGCACTTGTGAAAATTCCGCCTACGGGCGTTAGCTTAAGTTTTCTGGTCTACACGTTCTTTGTCGTTTTTATGTGGATTCTAGAGTAGTGACTTTCAGCACTTATTGTCGGCGATTTTGTGCTTAGGTTATGATGGTGCCATTGGGTATCATCACCTGAGCGCATGGTTCCGACAACGAGTCTTCCGACTCACGAAAAGTCAAGCATAAAAACCAAAGTAATTGACAAGCCAGCACTTGCTTAAAAATATATACATGCTGGAAATAGTGCTTAAGTAGCAGGACATACACCATTGTTTTCCGCCTTAAGTTAACACATAGTTTTTTTCCGCATAACACATTACAGAGGAAACAAATATTACAAGTTGTTTTTATTCCTCTGGCGCAGGCGACTTGCAAGCAAAATCCTCGGCAGCAGGAGATTCACCCTCGAAGTCGGCAGTATTGAGGGACTCGAAGGAGCCTTGGCTTTTGTCCTCAATAGCTTTCGCGGGCACAAAGACGTTGACGTCGACCAACTCAGCAACTCTAGTGTCTGTCACATCCCAAAATTTTCCAAATTTTGAAATGTGAAAAATAAATAAACAAAATAAATAATTGTTGAAATTTAGGGTGAAAAGAAACTTTTTGATTCCAAATGGAAACATCGAAACCCATCTTGAAAAAACTTTGAATGAAATTTTAATCCAAAAATATTCAAATCAAGTGGAATGCATTCTTCATAAAAAGCATCTTGAAATATAAACACTTGGAAAATAAACCAAAACTCTAAAACCCTTATGGAGGAAAATTATTTCAAAAGATATCCCTAAGATTATGGATTTTATCCATATAAAGATTTATCAACAAACATTTATAAATGAGCAAAATGGATAAATAGAAATTTTATAAGACCATAGAAATTGGTTTCACTTAATTTAGAGCCATAGATAAAATCTTATGAATTTAGAAAGATAAGGAAATTGAATTTCCAAAGCTAATAAAGCACCTATCTAAAAATCCATAACAAATGGTGAGCAAATAATCCTAAAGAGATTTAAAAGGATAAACAAATATCAAATAGGATTTTACAAATTGGAATCACCAAGTTTGGACCTTTAAATAAAAAGATATGGATTTTATAAGATAAAGGAAGAAATAAATAAATAAATAAGTACTAATTTAAAAGGCTAAATTAAAACGTGGCCAAGCAAATAAAATAAAATATTTTTGTTTAATAAAAAGAGTAAAGGATTATTTAAATAAAATCATGAGGATTTATTATTATCCAATTTCATTTAAGTAAAGACATTTCCCATTTTAAATGAATATTAAAAACAAAATAAAGTATTTTAAATAATAATTCAAAGTGTTTTATTTTTAAATAAAACCTACTGAAAAGATTTGGTAAAATTTAGATTTCAAATGGAGTTTGAAAACATTAATAAATCTTATTTGAATTAATACAAGGGCCTATTTTAAATAATTAATATACCCTAAAAGAATAAAAGAGATATTCTAAATTTGACTTTAGAATGTATTAATAAACAATATTTGAATATACACAAAGTTTGGTAGAGGTTTGAATTTAAATGGAGATTGAATTGTTTTAATAAAAATCAAAACAGAAATTCAAAATAGTAAAAGAAAAACACTCTGTACAAAAAAATAGAAAGGAGCCAGCCCAACCCAGCTAGCCCACTAAGCCCAGCAGAAGCCCATCCCCCTCTCCCCAAACCATTTTCTTTTACTCGCAATCGAACCCGCAGAGTCACTGACTGCTGGCCCCCACCTCTCCTCTCTCTCTCTCTCTCACTAACCAGCCAGCCCCACGCTGTCAGCCTTCTTCCTCACCCCGTGATGACCACGCTTGACCGTTTCCTGCCGATGAATGCCGAAAATAATTCGCATCAATGCCTCGCTTTAACCTCGCCGTGACCACGCTATATTAAACGCCTGCTCCTCCTCTCCATTTCCCCCCACAAGCCACCCACCCTCTGCCACCAGGCCGCTCAGATTTTGCTCGAGGACGCACACTACTCCGGCGAGCATTTTCTTCAATTCCAGCCAGTACTCGCCGCGCCTTGCCCCCTCGACCACGCGAGCCTGTTCCCCATCAACCTATGCACCTCCCAGTAGCCTAGACTTTCCCGCGCTTGACCCACAGCGTTGGCAACAACGATAACCGAGCATCGCCACCGTCTACTCCTCCTCCGGCGAGTTCCCCAGGTAGTGTCTGACCGCCCCTCTCCCCTTCTTTCACATGTGTGCACTCTCCGCAACCTTGCGCATCTAACCTTACTCACCTCGTGTCTTCGCATGCTCCGTAGCCTCTCCTTCAACAACGTCTGACCGTGCCCGAGCCCGAACGCAAATCCGACGAGCGATTCAGGACGAACCAGTGCGCCCCTGTCTCCCCACGAACATGTTGAGCATCAGCAGTCTTCAGCGATTCTGGTGAGCTTCTCCCCTCCTCCTCTCGCCTCCTGGTTCGTCGGCAACCTCACTAGCCGAGCACGCGCCACCACTCGCCGCCACCAGCGCCGCCCATCGTTGGTCACTCGTCTGTGCACCGTTCGATTTTGATCCAGTGGCTATGATAGAACTTAACCTGAAGGGGTAAGTTAGCATCTGCACCGTGCGATTTGAGTTAGATCCAATAGCCCACGATGCTCGATCCAGACGAATCGGTACAGACCAATAGCAACAAGACACATGGCCTATCTATTGTTATAAAAACCAGAAAATGTTCTATTAGATATTTAAACTTGCAAAATTCATAACTTTTGATCCACACGTCCAAATTTTGCAAATTTTATATCAATGGAATAAGCAAAACAAACTATATCCAACCATGCACTTTGTTTAGTAAATTTGTTCTGTTAAATTGGTTGTTTTTATAGAAACTTGTATAGGCATATTTTGTGTATAAAATTTATTATAGAAATGTTTTTAGGATAAAATCTTTGACAAATGGTTTGTTTTGAACCTACTGACCATATAAAACAATTTGTGGAATTAAAAGTGTATTTTGTGAAGTTAAAAGATGAATCTTTGTATTGAAACATTTCTAGTCAAATAAAAATATTGTTTAGATGTTAAAAATGCTTTTTGGAGAAAAACCTTTGGGAAATGATTTGAATTAAACTCTCTGACCCTAAACACAAAGTTTATGATTTAAAACTATATTTGGTGAACCCTATAAAAAATTATTACTTTACTAAAGGCATTTCCAACAACATAAAATATTGTTTTGGTATAAAAATGGTTATAGGTAAAACCTTTTGCAAATGGGTTCAATATTGAACACTTGACCATAAAACACTAATATTTGTGTTTAAAAATGTATTTGTCAAACACTATAAGATATTACTTTGGTTTGAACCATTTCTAGCAAAACAAAAATGATTTAAAGTGACCATTTTTCACTAACTTAATATCAAATGGTTTTGCCACTTTTGTAAATGAACAATAGGTGTTTTCAAATGTTTATAACCTATATAAACCACTTTTCCAAAATAAAACAACTTTTGGCATACTTGCATGCATTGCTTTGTTTTTTATTCTATGTGATGACTGCTTGAATGGTAGTTTGAATTTGTGCCTTGCTTGATTGAATTGTAGTGACATTTGAAGGGTGTGACTATTGCAAGATCAAGGAGTGAACTTATATTATCTACCAAAAAGGCAAGTGGTGCTACATACTTTTTGTCCTATTATTTTCACTATGCATTAGTGATATTTCTAAGTAGGACTTGCATGGAATCTTTGCTAAGTATAAACTATGCCATGGGAAATCCTAGTAGATGAAACCTCAGTAGAATTTTCCTAAGTTAAGATTCCTACTACTATCATGCTTAGCCTAGCTAGTAGAAAACAAGGGTGGATTATATTCATGCTATGGAATATTTCTAAGTCAAGGACTTGTGTTTTGTTTAATAAAACAACTAAGTGAATGAATCACCTGGGTGTACGCAAGTCAAGTATGCTGGGGAAAACTTGGGCATCACCAAGTCCAGTATGCTGGGGAAAACTTGGTATCTCACTTATGGAATGCCACCCAGGAACAAAGAGATTTGAGATGTCAAATGTTGAGAAGCTTCAAGTGCAGCCACTTGGCATTATGGGCTCTGCCTGGATCATATAGGTTGCAATAACTTAGCCAAATGGACAGTTGGTGGTAAGGGATGTTAGGTTGGAACGCGTCCATTCTGGTCTAAGGGAAGGCTTCTAAAAGATCTTGTCTTGGTGAAACCAAGTCTTGTGGGGAAAGTGCACCACCTCTGCAGAGTGTAAAATCTAAGTACTTAGCCATGTCCCTGGCAAAGGACAATTTGAGCATCAATACATGGAAGCCATCAAGAATCTCCTCATCCTAATTTCTAAGTTCAAAACTTGTGGTTGAACAAGGTTGAAGGTTCACCAATTTCTATTGGTGGTTCCTTGGGTGTTTTTGACAAGCAAAAACTTAGTGTTTTCAAATGATAAGGAAAATCTATTTTGAGCAATCAAGCCTAAGCTCCACTTAGCCAAATGCATATAGATGATAGACTCCACTATACTACCATAATATCACTTGCCAATACAATTCAAGTGTATTGACCCTTGTGGCTGTAACTTATTATGTTGCAGGTTTGTTTGATGTTAGTGAAGTGTGTTGATTAGGATTACAAGTCTACAACCAACATCATTGCCTGTGGCACTTTGAAGATGAAGGACTCCATGCTATAGATATTTCTGTTGCATTGTAATGAGATAGCCAAATAAGCTATGTAAGATGTAATAAATTATTTTATTCCTAGTTATAAAGTGGTATTATGACCTTTGTTTCTTGATATTACATCTTAACTATGGATGCTAGCTATTGATCCAGGGACTAGCATTGTAAACACAGGGATCTCCACCTTATTAAAGGTTGGGACCTCTATAGTGTCATAACCCGCGAGAGACGCCAAGATGGATTCATGATCTATCTTTTGGACTTTGTCGTTTACGTCAGGGATACCGGAAGTTTCCGTGTCGATATCGGCGTTCTCGTAGTGTGCCTTCACCATGGACAATGCCATCCTGGCGCTGGCCTGTGCACATGAAGATTTCCAGCTTGAGATATGCTCGGGGGCTCGGCGTAGGATCGCCGAGAACTTTGCCACAAAGTCCATTGCGTTGATTTTAATCTAGAGGGTTTTGGCAATCTCTTTGGTTTGTGCGATGGCGGTGTTGATAAAGTTCTCGGCAAGGACCATGCATTCCTTTGGCGGAGGAGGCGACCGGGTTAAACCCATAGGAGCTACAAATTTCTGACAAAGGAGCGCATGAGTTCACAAAATTCAGAGTATCTAGACTACAGAAATCCAAGACGGAAAGTTACTTACTGAAGACGCTTGCCTCAGCCTGCCAAAGAGTCTCCGCCATGGAGTCCCGTTCTTGTTGGAGGAGCTTGTACGCTTCATGATGGCGTTGATTCTGCTCATCAGCAGCTTCCTTCTGATCTTTTAAGATCATGATTTCCTCCTTCAAGCGGTTCATCTCCTCGGTGGCGGAGTCTTGCAGGGCTTTCATTGATTCTTCATGCATCTTCAGCATGTCATTCCTCTCTTGCTTAAGGATCTTGTTTTCGCTATCTAGCTGCTGAATATGCTTGGATTGCTCGACAATATACTTCGCCTTGGCAATGTGTCACATCCCAAGATTTTCCAAATCTTGTAATGTGAAAAATAAATGAATAAAATAAAACTTTGTTGATTTTCAGGGTGAGAAGAAACCTTTTGAATTCAATTGGAAACTTTCAAACTAATTTTGACCAAATAAAATCCTAAAGGGATTTAAGAAGATAAACATTTAATAAAGGAAAAATAAAAATATTTGGAATTACTAATTTTGAATCTTTTAATAAAAAGATTTGTTTTCAAAAGAAAAGGATAGAATTAAAATAAGTATTATTTTAAAGAGCCAAATTAAAACTTGGCCAAGCCTTTGAAATAAAATATTTCTGTTTGATAAAAATATTAAAGGTTTATTTAAAATAAAATAATAAGGATTTAATATCCAAGTTTATTAATAAAGGGTTTACTATTTTAATTAAACATCAAAACTTATTTATTTATTTTAAACAAGTTTTCCAAGTATTCTTTGTTTTCAAATAAAACCTACTGATTTGGTTTTGAAAATAATTAAATTTCAAAGGGAGAATTTAAATAAAACAAATTCCATTTTGATTTAATAAACATGGTATATTTAATTAATAATGGACCCTAAAGTAAAAATATTATTTTGTATTTGGGATTTGGAATATTGTTGTTAAACATAACCAAATTCAATTGTAAAGTGTGATGAATGTTTGAATTGATTTGAATATTGATTTGTTGTTTGAATTTCAAAACAGAAAATAGATTTAGAAAAAGATAAAACAAACAGGAAAGAAAAAAAATAGAATTTGGACTCAGCCCAACTGGCCAAGCCCAACAGCCCAGTACCAGCCCACTCTCCCCCTTCCGAAAGAAAACGTTTCGCACTCAGTTTCTAACCCGCGCAGACAATGACTGGTGGACCCCTCTCCCTGCCTCTCTCCTTCGGTGACGAAGAGGACCCACGCAGCCAGCTCACCTCCTTCTTCCTCGTGCAGACGACGCCTGCCGTTTCCTGCCCTTAACGCCGGCGATCAATTCGTGCTATTAAACGGCCATTACTCCCCCTGTGACCATGCTGTATTAAACGCCTCGCCCTTCTCTCCATTTCCCCTCAAGCGCCTCCCTCTCTCTGCCTCCAGGCTGCCCTGAATCGAGCTCGCACTCCCACTGCCCCGACCACCGTCCCCAGCAAATTCCGGCGAGCCCAGCCACCGCCTTACTCCCCCGACCAAGAACACACATTCCCCACTCCCAGGCGCACCTGTCTGTGCCCTCCATTCCATCGCGGGCGCTCCAGAACGTCGGCTCCGTCTTCAATAAGCACCGCCGTGTCTGCGCCTTACTCCGGCGAGTTGCCCAGGTAGTATCCGACCGCCCCTCCCCTTCTCCTTCACGCACGCGTCATCGCCTCGACCATGCGCATCTAACCATGCTCTCGGTTTTCCCCCTTGTGATCTGTAGCATCGACCCCGCCCACGAACAGGACCATCGGACGCCGACGACGACTCCGGCGAGGAATTGCTGCTGTCCCTGAGCGCCCCTTGCCAAGACGACTACACGTTGAGAACCACCTCGACCTCGCGAACACAGTGAGCACCTTCCCCTCTCTCCTTGCTTCCTGTAGCCGCCGTAGCACCACCGCCTGACCGTCGCCGCCGTCTGCCGCCGCGCAGCACCGCCCGTTGTTGACCAAGTAGTGGTGTCCGTAGGATCTAGATCGGACGCACACGATAGAATCTAGGTGAAGTGGTAAGTAGCGTCTCAGCGCCGTGCGATGTAATTTAATCCAACGGCCCGCATCACTCGATCCATGCGAACCGGTAATAGCCAGTCATATCGCGACGCGTGGCCAGTCTTGTTTAAAACAGAATTTGAAAAACAGATTTTGATGCAGATTTGAAAACTCTATAACTTTTGATCCACACGTCCACAAATTACAAACTTGATATCATTGGAATCAGTGGAACAAGCCCTAGCCAACCATGGATTTTGTTTAGTAAAAAGCCTCTGGTAAAATGTTTGTTTTTGCAGAAAACATTTGTATGCTTGTTTATATTAGAAAAATTATTCCAAAATGTTTTTAGGGTTGAAACCTTTTCAAATTGGTTTGTTGTGAACTTACTGACCCTAGGAACCAACCCATGGTTTTAAAAATGGATTTTGTGAAGTTTAGGAATAAAAACTTGATTTAGCCATTTCTAGCCAAATAAAAATATTGATTTTGCTATGGAAATGACTTTGGAGTAAAAACTTTGGAAAATGATTTGGATCAGATCTACTGACCCTAAAACACCAAGTTTTGAGAAACAAAAACTTATTTGGTGAACAACATAAAGTTATTACTTTGATAAAAACATTTTCCACCACATAAAATAATGAAAGGATTTAAAAATGGTTTGTAGACAAAACCCTTTTGCAAATGACTTTGCCACTTTAGGAAGTGACCACTTTGAACCTTACAAAATTTAGAGCCTAGTGGAAACCATCTTTGCAAATAAAACTATCTCTTGCATGCTTGCATGCATGACTTAGATCCCATTGTTTTGTGTGTGTAAAGTGTTTGATTGATTATTGGTTTGGAATGCTAGTTGATATTGTGTTTGCTTGATTGATTGTAGTGAAGTTAGAAAGGTGTGAGACTAGCAAGATCAAGGAGTGAACCAACATTCCCTACCAAAAGAAAGGCAAGTGACATTATCATCTAAAAAAAGGTCCTACTATTTTCATTATACTTAGTGGATTTTGAAAAAATGCATGAAAAGAATTTTTATACTTATGCTATGATAATCCTAATAGGATACCCTATATATTCCTTAGAGAAAACAATGTAGTTGTTACATGCTTAGCCATGCTATATTTTGAAAAGAGATACATGTTGAGATTTTATGAAGTTGAGAAAAGGACTTGTGTTTTTATATAATAAAACAAGGACTCAATGAACCACCTGGGTGGACAAGGATACTTTAAGTTTTGGAGAAGGTGGCAACAAAAGGAACCATGTCTATGGCAATCTCTTTGTGTTGTTCTCCAAAAGAAAACCACCCAGGAAACTTAGAGATTGAACATGTTTCTCCAATTGTGGCTTTCGTGTACAACCACATGCTACTTAAGGCTCTGGCTTGGTCAACTACATTGGGAAGACCCATACATTGTCTTCAGGTTACTGAAAATGGGGACCTGGAATCCTACATGGGTACTGAAGACAAGCTAGCAATGGTGTATGGGAGGACCCTTTGGAAAGACTTCGTCACATTCTCAATCTGCCAGTACTCCATCTTGGTGAGTATCAATCCAGCGACCACTGGTGGCAACAAGATGAGATTGTGACATGTGGGTAAAGTGTACTACTTCTGTAGAAGATAATAAAATCTAAGTACTTAGCCGTGTCCCCGGTTATGGACAATACTGAGCAACTAAAGCTTGAAGCTATGGGAAATCTCGACATTCTAATTTCAATAAGAAAAACTTTTAAGTGATAACAAAAGACTGGCACCACTTGGGGGTACCAAGTAGCTCAAGAGATTTGGATAAAAACTTGATGCACTTGGGGTTACCAAGGAGCTCAAGAGATTTGGATAAAAACTTGATGCACTTGGGGTTACCAAGGAGCTCAAGAGATTTTGATAAAACTTGAAATACTTGGGGGTAACAAGGATCTCAAGAGATTTTGACAAAGACACTTGGTGGATTCCAAGGAGTTCAAAAAGATTTGACAAAGGAAACAAAACCATTTGAAAAGATAGGATAAAATTATTGCTTTCTGCAAATGAGCCTAAAACCCTACTTAGCCAAATATGCATGTAATGATAGGATCCACTTATATTCAACATAGTAGTGAAACTTGCCAATACAATTCAAATGTATTGACCCTTTGTGGCTGTAACTTGTATTGTTGCAGGTTTGATTGATTTTAGTGAAGATTGATTGATTAGGATTACAAAGTCTACACCCAACATGTTTGCATGTGGCACTTTGAAGATGAAGGACCCCATGATTATAGTTATTCCGCTGCAATGTAATGTAATAGCAAAATGAGCTATGTAAGATGTAATAAAATTATGTTATTCCTGGTTATAAAGTTATATTATGACCTTTGTTTCTTGATATTACATCTTAACTGTGGATGCTAGCTATTGATCCAGGGACTAGCATTGTAAACACAGGGGACTCTACCTTATTTAGAGGTTGGGACCCTTACAGATGGTATCAGAGCACTATGTTGCCTGTAGGATTTGTAAACCTAGGATTGGACAAAAACCCTTAGAAAAATAGGAGTTGTATTTGTTCCAAAACTTATTACAAACAATCTTGTAAACTCTTTCCTCAAACCACTTTTGGTTTTGACTCCGCATCTCTTCTATTTCAACTTGATGGAAAAACCTACCCCATGACCAAAGACTTCACCATGTGCAAAGGACTTCTTCAACTCTAATGACTTCAACATCTTCAACTCTAATGACTTCAACATCTTCAGCATATTCACCAAGGACTTCAACCTTGGATATCTCTAAGGACTACAAGTGAGACAAGAAATCTTGCTCAAGATAGGGAGACTAAGGAAATGCAAAATTAGAAAGAGTTCACTTCACTTGAAGTATTGTAACCAAGAGTTTTTCTCAAGGAAACCATGATCTCATGTAAGAAGAATCAACCAAGAATGATGGAAAGATCACAAGTGAACCATATAGATGGACCACCATATTATAGTTAAGTCAAAAACACCAACTTATGTGGTGTAACAAAATATCTTGTTGCCTAAAGAATGTGCTTGAACTTTGTTGTTTGAGTGAAAAGTTGTTTGTGAATGCTTGCACATTTCTTGTGTGACTTGTGATGTGTGTGATTAGAATTATTTCCTTAGAAAATATTTTGCCTATTCTAATCTCCCTTCAACCCAAACAGATGACTACTCCAGGAGACTCCAACATCAAGGTTGATGACACCAACACCAACCAAGAGGATAGCATGAAAGAGCTCATAGCAACCCAAAACCAGTTGAACCAAGTGACAGCTCAATTCATAGCCAACACCAGTGGAGAAGATCCAACCCTGCAAGGATTTTTGGAAACTCAAGCCCAACTGATGCTTAACGTGACAGATCAAATGATCAATATGGAAGAAAACTACTCCAAAAGAGTTAGTGACAACAAGGATGACAGAAATGTTATTCTAGATGGAGCCCCAGCTTGCATTACTTGTGGAGACATGGATCATACTTCCAAGGAGCATGGAGATCAATGCCCCAACTGTGAAGAGAAACGTCCTGTTGGCCAATGTCCCACCTCTCAAGCCACTTGTTATTTGTGTGAAGGAAACAACCATGTTCCTATCCAATGCCCCATCTATTCCATTGTTGAACAAAGGAAACAAGGTGGAGTGCAACAAATGATTGCAAACTATCCAGAAGGATCCAAGTCTACCAAGAAGGTTGATGACAAAGGAAAAGGTCCACTTGTACCTCCAAACAAAACAACCCAGTTCAACCCTCTTTGGAGTGCTAGTTGATATTGTGTTTGCTTGATTGATTGTAGTGAAGTTAGAAAGGTGTGAGACTAGCAAGATCAAGGAGTGAACCAACATTCCCTACCAAAAGAAAGGCAAGTGACACTATCATCTAAAAAAAGGTCCTACTATTTTCATTATACTTAGTGGATTTTGAAAACATGCATGAAAAGAATTTTTATACTTATGCTATGCTAATCCTAATAGGATACCCTATATATTCCTTAGAGAAAACAATGTAGTTGTTACATGCTTAGCCATGCTATATTTTGAAAAGAATTACATGTTGAGATTTTATGAAGTTGAGAAAAGGACTTGTGTTTTTATATAATAAAACAAGGACTCAATGAACCACCTGGGTGGACAAGGATACTTTAAGTTTTGGAGAAGGTGGCAACAAAAGGAACCATGTCTATGGCAATCTCTTTGTGTTGTGCTCCAAAATAAAACGACCCAGGAAACTTAGAGATTGAACATGTTTCTCCAATTATGGCTTTCGTGTACAACCACATCCTACTTAAGGCTCTGGCTTGGTCAACTACATTGGGAAGACCCATACATTGTCTTCAGGTTACTGAAAATGGGGACCTGGAATCCTACATGGGTACTGAAGACAAGCTAGCAATGGTGTATGGGAGGACCCTTTGGAAAGACTTCGTCACATTCTCAATCTGCCAGTACTCCATCTTGGTGAGTACCAATCCAGCGGCCACTGGTGGCAACAAGATGAGATTGTGACATGTGGGTAAAGTGTACTACTTCTGCAGAAGATAATAAAATCTAAGTACTTAGCCGTGTCCCCGGTTATGGACAATACTAAGCAACTAAAGCTTGAAGCTATGGGAAATCTCGACATTCTAATTTCAAAAAGAAAAACTTTTAAGTGATAACAAAAGACTTGCACCACTTGGGGGTACCAAGGAGCTCAAGAGATTTGGATAAAAACTTGATGCACTTGGGGTTACCAAGGAGCTCAAGAGATTTGGATAAAAACTTGATGCACTTGGGGTTACCAAGGAGCTCAAGAGATTTTGATAAAACTTGAAATACTTGGGGGTACCAAGGATCTCAAGAGATTTTGGCAAAGACACTTGGTGGATTCCAAGGAGTTCAGAAAGATTTGACAAAGGAAACAAAACCATTTGAAAAGATAGGATAAAATTATTGCTTTCTGCAACTGAGCCTAAAACCCTACTTAGCCAAATATGCATGTAATGATAGGATCCACTTATATTCAACATAGTAGTGAAACTTGCCAATACAATTCAAATGTATTGACCCTTTGTGGCTGTAACTTGTATTGTTGCAGGTTTGATTGATTTTAGTGAAGATTGATTGATTAGGATTACAAAGTCTACACCCAACATGTTTGCCTGTGGCACTTTGAAGATGAAGGACCCCATGATTATAGTTATTCCGCTGCAATGTAATGTAATAGCCAAATGAGCTATGTAAGATGTAATAAAATTATGTTATTCCTGGTTATAAAGTTATATTATGACCTTTGTTTCTTGATATTACATCTTAACTGTGGATGCTAGCTATTGATCCAGGGACTAGCATTGTAAACACAGGAGACTCTACCTTATTTAGAGGTTGGGACCCTTACACAATGGTTTCTGCAAGTCAGAGAAATAACAATACAGAGTGAGTACTCGGAGAATGTGGGCACAAAACCAAGTCGGAATGCGAACAAGAAATGAAAAAATAGACGCTTGCTCTTGGTGATATGTTCCTTCAACAAGGCAGTTTTACCCTTTTCAGCTTGTAAGTCCGCGGGCATCTTCTGGTACTTGTCGTTGGCCATGCCCCTCCGAGCATTCTCATTATGTGAAAAGAAGAAAGTTAATCGTTGTTTGGTCTACTTGGAGCCTCTAGCCGGAAAATTTCCACCTAGACGCTCGGGGGCTACAGCGAGAGTTTTTTTAACTTAGCAATATGATGAGTCTTTCTTTAAGCATCTAGTCGGAACTAATTCAGTTTTCGATTAGAATCTTGGGGCTACAGTATAATTTTTTTTAACTCAGATGTATTCTTGGCTTCTCTTTAAAGCATCTAGTCGGAACTAATTCAGTTCAATGGTAAAGAAATCGGTAATCGTTAACTGCTCGGTTGGCTTGGGAGTAGCGAATAATCGAAATTCGGACGATTAACTGATTTAATCGGTTGGCTATTAATCGATACAGCTTACAAAAATTAGGACCTAAAACACGTATGAATCCTCTTGCACCTCAACCATCTACCCTATTAAAGGCAGCCTTAAGCTCCCGGATGAGATCCTCAAAGCATTCAAGCTCTTGTATCTGAGGTCTGATCGGCAACTATGAGGAATTGGTCAACAATGACAACGAACTGGTAGAAATCAAGCTCCTAGAGGCAGGGATCGAGCGGGAGCTTCACAAAAACCTACTTCATTGGGGAGGGCTAGCGGATGGATGGGCGAGTGTTGATAATTTTGCAACTTTTTTGACCAAGTGTAGTGGTTAATCGGGAACATACCTAGTAATCGGAGTGTCAGACCTATTAATCAGGCTAAACGATTAACACAAACGATTATTGGTAATCGACACGGTCAGGTCCCTAGTAGCGATTAATCGGCCTATTAATCGCTGATTCGGCCTAGTAGCGACACGGTCAGGTCCCCAAGCTCCTTGAGACCGCACATTGGAGATGTCGGCGTAGCACCAGGAACCAGAGAAGTGCTACCCGGTGTAAGTGCCGGGTAGACTATCTTAGGGAACTCTATGGCCTTCTAGGGGGCGAGGACGCCGCCTTCGATAGAGGTACCACCTTCCACCACTGCCTTACCGCTACCGATGGCATCCTTAGCCGGAGCTTCAGCCATTTGGTGTGCGGCACTTTCCTGTAGAGGCGCCTGAGTCCACTTCCATGGCGGAAGGAAGAGATGCTTCTTTAGCTTGAGAGATTGTCGAAGTAGACGAGGGCTGGACGGCGGGAGTGACAGGGGCGATGGCGGGAGATACGTCGCGATGTAGCATATCCTTGATGGTTCTAGAAGCCCCCAAAGTTTTGGAGGTCTTCTTCAAGCTTGTTGTGGCTTTCTTCCTGAAACGTGCAAAATGCATAAGTACGGGAATAAGACAGACAATGGACAATGTCGGAGGGAAAGAAGCTTACACAAGAGGGGGTACTTTGGCAAAGGGGATCCCTGTAATCTTTCTTTTCTCCGCCTCCAGGGCGGCGGTAGTCTTCTTGGAGGCTCCACCCTCCGTCTTCTTCTTCTTACCTCCGTCGGCAGCGTCAGAGGTGGAGCTAGCTCTTCCGCTTTCGCGCCAACAGAGCACCGTCGTCGGACATGACGGTGACTTCCTTCATCTTTGGATCATAGATTTGAGGAGCCATGTTGTCCTCATCTATGTCGCTAAGCTGTTAAGTGAAGAACCACCGTGTTAGATGAGATGGTAATGGCTAGACGGAAGAACTGGAGTATATGTCATACACGGAAAATAAATAGTTACCTTTGGGCACTTGCTCTCTACGAACATGTCATAGGTGATGGTGAAGCCACGCTTCCTGTCCTCACCTTGACGATGTCCTTGAGGCAGAGCTTGACGGAGTCGCTCGAGAAGTTGTCCTCGGAGATGCGGAGGCTATCCCTTCTATCGTTGGTATACTCGTGCATCAACTTCAAGCGGTGCTGCAGAGGCTGGATCCACCTGAAGAACCAGAACATGGCTAGGTCCAGCCCGGTTAGACCCGTATCTACGAACCACTCTATCCGCCTTATAGCGCGGGAAGCGTCGATGTCGGAGGGAAGCGAGGCTTGTGATCTCCATGTCAAGGCTTCGGCGGCAGCTCCATCGACGAAGTCCGGGTATGTTACTTCTCGGCCAGCCAGAGGGATATCTGGGCGGTAGAAGTACGTCCACTGCCAGTTCTTGCAGGACTCGTGGCCGACGATGTCGGGGAAGCGCCGGCCAGGCCGGATCTTAAAACTAATGGTTCCACAATTTCTAAGCTCGTCCTTGCCGGCTCCGGCTTCACTCTTGACGGTGAAGAAGTATATGAAGAGATCTAGCTTAGGTCTAATCCCTAGGTAACCCTCGCAAAGCGCCGCGTAGTTGCTAAGCGCTAGGATGCTATTGGAGGATAGGTTCTGAGGTTGTACTCGGTAATGGTTGAGGACAGCAAGGAAGAAGTTGGAGATGGGCAGGGAGACTCCGCGTACCAATTTCGCTTTGAGATACACTTTTTATCCGGCTTGGGGAGAAGGTGTGACCTCGCCGGCCGGCGCCGCCCGCTAGGCGAGCCCCTCCGTTGCGGGAAGGTAGCCCTCATTGATCAGCTCTTTGATATCACGGTCGGAGATATCCGAGCCGCGCCAATCGCCCTTGTGCGAATCATACTCCTCCAACAGCTCTAGCGCCGCTGAATTATGGTCGCCGCCGGTGGTTTTGACCATCGCGGACTTGGGAATAACTAGGCCCTCTGGGGGCACGATGACGGAGCTCGCCAGATTCGTCGCGGATTTGCCCGACGCCGCCATGGAAGGGGAGGAGCTGCTACTGGCCATTGGGTGTGTTCGGAGGTGACTGGTGATACTGGGAGTTAGGGTTTTTTCGTGCGAGGTGCGGAGAGCTCAAGGAGACGCTTGCGTGAGGAAGAAGAAGATGCAGAGGATAATGAGGTGAAAAAGTAAATTTTCCACCACAGTTACTATTTATGGTCTCCGACATCAAGATTCGTGCGGCTCGATCGAATGGTTGCCGCGTAGACGACGTGTGCGGGGACCTGCGCGGAAATTTCGCCACGTACCAACCGTCGCCGTCAATGGTTCGTATTGCTCGCGCGGGAAAAGTGGACATGATTGCATTATCTGCATGTGTGAGTTACGAGGCATCGCTGATCTATGTCTATGTCAGCCTAGCTGTCATAGGAAGATGAGCCATCACATCTGAAGATTTCGGCATAGACAGATCCAATCCGGCTATGGAAGATTACGATAGAAGATTCAGCAATTCTCCGACTTACAAGTTGAAGACGGAGAAAACCTTGCAGGGTTCTTTGGGAGGACTACAAGATATTGCTTGACGATTTGCCGACATCCATCTAGATGGAGCATTTAGCGTGAAAAGGCAAGATGGCGCAAGATGTCGGAGTTCTCCGGGGGCTACTGTTGGGGATATGCTACATGGGTATTCTCATAGCATGTCCTCTATCCGGATAACCCGGGTGGCCCATAGTTGGTAGCATGGCCCATGGCCTGCTGGGCGGCCTAGTTAGATGGATCCAGAAGGGAGGCCCATGCCGGATAAAGGAAGGCTATGGTGGAGTCACCAGCGTACCCGGAGCCTTGGAGTACAAGACACGCAAGACTAGTGATAGACGGTGTAGGACTCTGTAACCTGTCCGGCTAGGACTTTTCCCTGTAACCCTAGGACTTGGCGACTATATAAGTCGGGCCTATGGGAGCCTCTAGGGCATAACTTCAGACAACCTCATACAATCTAGTATCGATTAGCATATACCTTGCACAGCGAACCAATCCCTGTAACTCGGCGTATTGCCATTATAGTGGTTTATAGCAGCAGTAGGATTCCGCCACCGTTGTGGGATCTGAACCTGGGTAAGCTGTGTTACCTCGTACCCGTCAACCATCCACCTTCCCCCACGTCTCTAAACACGCATTGTGAGGACCCCTCCATGGCATACTCGTCAGCAATACCACGACAATTATACCTTTGCCTTGAGCATTCCACTTGATCTCGATGTAGACGATCTTGCCTTTCTCAAGATGGAACGCCTTTCTTGATTCCTCATCATCGATCCATGATCACCGAGGATGGCAAGCATCAAACATGAGATCTTCTATAGATGGCGCATTTTGAGCTTGCACAACACATATTCTTCTCATTTCATCGATCTTGAAGCCAACACATGCTCCAAGCGATGCCAATGGACAAATCCTACTAGTGAAACTTAATACACACATTAGTCCATAAAGATTTTCATTAATTACCAAAACCACACATGGGGGCCCACATGTTCTTTCAGCGTTTACGCTCCGGGTGAAAACCCTAGACCGCCGATCTCGACGATGACGGCGTGTTGTGTCGTTACCCTCTTGGGGGCGTTGTTGTGGAGCCTAGTTCTTGGTTGTTCGGTGTCTTTGATGGCAAGTTTTGGTCTTTCATGTTTTTCTTTTTTTTATCTTTTTCTACTTTGTAAGGGGTTTCTCCATCACCTTGTATCGATTTGGCCGTTGTGGCTTTATTTATAAAGCGGAGACGAAAGACTATTTCGAGAGAAATGGCAAATAGTCAAAAAGTTCCATATGTTTTTGGTCCAATCATGTATGCTTCGCCAGAGAACGAGGCATTTGGTATTATGCTTCGCACGTTCTGCACAACATGTGTCACATGTTAGACAATGTATATGAGTCTGTCTATAATTCATTTATAGGACCGATCGTACGACTTGTGTACGAGTCGAGTCTATTTCCCTCTGTAACACGGTTGCCCTTGAGGCTATATTAACACTTACCCTCGTGCGAGACAAAGCACGAGTTCCCTGCCTAACAATTACGATTGATATGGTATCAAAGCCTCGCTCTTCCGATACCTAGATGTCGCAATAAAGTCGCCGCCGTCGCTACTGCAACACCAAGCCGCCGCCGCCACAACACCCTGCTGTTGCCGCCGCCGCACAAGCCCACACAAACCGACGACCAAGACAAGCCAGCCGCCGCCGCCTTGATCTTCTGATCTGTGCCTCCGCCGCTCAAGACCGACGACCAACGATGATCAAGACTTCTCCGCCGCATCTAAATGTGCTGCTACCGCTCAAAACCCTGTTGCCGCCCCTGATCCCTGGATCCGTCGCCGCCGCTGAAACATCAAGATCCTGTCGTGGCAGGAAAAAGACTCAATCCTCTGTTTGTGGCAGGAAAACCGACCAAATCTCTGCCGTGGCAGGGGACTAGTCGGTAATCAAGTTTTTCTTCCATGGCTTCATCATCATCTGCAACTTCGCTGGCTGCCGCTCTCGGTGCCCCTCCCACTCAGCTTGCGACGCGTGAGAACGCTCTTGTGTGGAAGGCACTCGTGATTCCTGCTATTCGTGGTGCATGTGTGCTCGAGCTAGTTGAAGGTTCTGACGTTGCTCCTGAAAAGCTGCTGGAAACATAGGATATCAACAAGAAGACGGTAACAATTCAGAATCTTGACTACACTACATGGATTGCTCGTGATCATCAAGTTCTCAGGTGGCTCCTCAATGCTCTCTCCCCTGATGTTCTTGCTCATGTTGTTGGTAAGGAGTCCTCAGCTGAGGCCTGGGCCACCATCAACAGTCATGTTTCTGATGCTTCCAAAACCAGAATTCAACACCTTCGTTCTGCCTTGGTTGAGACAAAGAAAAAGGATCTATCTGCTGAAAAATATTTTGCTAAGATAAAAACCATTGCCCTTGAGCTTGCCTCTGCAAGAAAACCTCTTGATGATGATGAGATTGTTTGGTATGTGCTGAACGGACTTGGCAGCCCCTATAACTCGCTGATTACTGATGTTCGTGCCAATCCTGGTACATCTTTATCTGATCTGTTCAGCCAGGTACAAGCTTTTGATCGCATGCATAAGGAGGAAGACATTGTTTTCTCCTCGTCTGTAACATACCATCTTTTGTGTAATATAAATAAGTATTGTTTGAGCATTTCATGCCTGCATTACACATGCACTTAGATTTAACCAAATAAGAGCAAGCAAAACCCTAATTATTTTCCCCTTTCAAAACCATTCAAATGGGTTACATATCTTGGAAAATTATCAAATGAATGGAACCCAAAGTGTATAAAAGGGTCCCACACTATTTCATATACTTTCTAAAAGTTTCTGTAGGTTGAAAAGATTCAAAACAGAATTGAAATTCAAAATACAAAAGGGAAATCAGAAAATAGAAAAGGAAAAGGTTTCTGGAAATAAAACAGTTTCTAACCTAACCTGGGCTGAGCCCATCTACCGTCTCCTCTCTCCCTGCCGCCAGTAGCGCCAGCAACCAGCCCACTCGGGGCCCAAGTCAGCCCACCTCTGGCCTGTACCCCTTCGGTCTTTCCCCTCTCTTCTTTCCCGACTCCGGCAAGCAGCTGCCTGGCAGCGCGCTCGCCGTTGATCTCCCGCGCGCTGCGATGCCCGCCGCCGCCCCTGGAGCCGCGGATAAGAACCGCCGTGCTACGCTCTCTCTCCCAGTACCAGTTTCACTTCTGTAGCCTCTTCCCCACGAGTGCCCGATGCCGCCACCGCTGGAGCTCGTCAGAGTCGATGCTCCAGTGACCAAGAAGAAGCGGCGCCACCAGTATCTTGCTCCCCGCGACGCCCTCTTTATAACGCGCTGTGGCATCCCGCAAAACCACTACTAGAAAATCGCGTTGTTTTTGTGCATTGCATCATCATGACCACATGCTCATGTCATCATGCCACATTGCATTTGAGCATCGTCATCATCTTGCATTTGATTGTACAAAACTATTTGCAGAAAAACCTATTTTTGTGTTTTCTAAAACGCCCCGTCTTTGTTCAAACGCAAAACCGGGTCTCCGGATTATTTTGTTTTGTCCGCTGTCGGATTGCAAAAGCGCTGGCTGAAATAAATAATTTAATTAATTATTTTAGTGGGGCAGTCGAACGGGCCGAATCGACCCGAACGATCACCCCCAGAAATTAAAACGGTCCAACCTAGACCCTTTTTCTACCCAACCTATTCCTACCCAACCCCTCTCCACCTCACCCTGACCACTCCCCTCGTGACACCTCACCCCATCTCTCCCCCTCAACCAATCCCCATCTGCCACCTAGACTAAACCCACCCCCACTCCCTCACCTTCACTCCACCTGGACACACCCTCCCCACCACACAACACACCCCACCCACACGCAGCATACCCCCACACACTGACAGTCCGGCCCCACCACGCGGTCAAACCCCCTGGGCCACCACCCGTCCCCGCCTGCCCCAACCTCTCTGCCTCCCACCTACCGCCCTCCTTCCCCAACCTTCCCATCCCGCGGCCCGTTCCCCCCACCCCGACCTCGCCTCTGCGCCGCCCTTCTCTCCGGCGCGCCCCTCCCCCTCCGCGGCCGCCTCTCCGCCGGCTCGCCCTGGCCCGAGCAACCTCTCGCCGCTCCGCCGCCCGGCCGCCCGAGCTCCGGCCGCCTCCGCCTTTTCCCCGATGCCCGCTCGCCGGCTCCCCCGAGCGCGCCTCCCCGCCCAGCCTCGCCTCCGCCTCCGGCTCCTCGTCGCCGACCAGCAGCAGCGCGCCTCCCGTTGCCGTCGGCTGCGGCTTCCTGCCCGCCGCTGCGGCCCTCCTCTTCAGCTCCTCCGCCGCCCTCTTCGGATCCGACCCTGTGCCCCTGAGCCAGCCCGTCGCCGGGTCCCCTGGCCTCGGTTCTGCCGCCCGCCGGCCTCTGCCCTCCGGCGAGCCCCTGCCCCAAGCCGGCCCCGCAGCACCGACCCGTTCTCCAGCAGCGGCCCTGCATCGACCTCACGGACGCGGCCCCCTCCCAGCACCGCGTCGACCTCGGCTCCGTCAGCGATGCCTATTCGTAGTTGTGCTGGACTATCCTCTGCCATGGGGTGTTGAGTGTACCAGCGTTACCAGGGTAGAGAACGAGTGAGCTTGTGTGGCCGTGAGCTGGCAAGACATGAACCAGGATTATTGTGTGCTGTCTGCATCGAACCGAGGAACATCGGGCGATAAGATCTTCGTCTCGGAGACCGCCACGCCTCAAGATCTCCGCCACGGAAACCCAAGGCCGTCGATGTAGGACGACAAGGCCTTCTCCATGGTTTCCAAGACCCCGACATCAACACGACAAGATCATCGACAGGGAACCCGGAGGCCATGATCTTCGTCACGGACGCCGGGACCCCCGGACCCGAAGGCCACACGTGCGACAAGTACTTCTTCCCGGATGCGCCAAGATCTACCCCAGTAATCCGAGAACACTTCCGCCGAGAACGTTCCGTCGAACCCTGAACCCTGAGACCGACCTCGAACACCCCGGAACCCCAAGCTCGCCGAACCCTAATGTGTGAACCCCTTCCCGAAACCCTATTTTATAATATAATACAACTTGTCGCATATTAATTGATCATGCATGCATACTTGTCTGTGGTTTGGGGGCCTTATGCCGATTCACCTCATAATTAAATATGGGGCCCATATGTGGGCAAATCTAGTCTCACATCGGCCTCATTTAAATTGGTGTAGCGAACCGGTGCCATATTTTGCCATGTTCAAACATCATTTAAATTGCGGGATAGCTAAATAACATGAACCACCTAAATAATTGTCGGGACCCCGGTTCCGCTTAATATGACCTAATTGCATCGCATCTTTGCCATGTCATGCATCGTACATGCATCATGCACGATCTTCTGCCGTAGTATTAAATATTGCATCCGGTGTTTCTTCTAGTGTTTTGCTTCTTCGCGGATAAGGACGTTGAGTTGATGTGAGCTTCGCCCCGATCTTCGGATGAACCTTCGACAATGTTTTCAGGCGAGCATCTCTCCCCTTTCTACCTATCTTACTTTTCTAGTATTTATTTCCCTCCTGTTGATCTATTGCTATCTGTGTTGCGATGCTCTAGTTTTCGTACCCGTGATATCCCTTGCAGCCTTATATTGCCTTGGACACATCCTATTACCTGTTGTTTGGTAGATAGTTGGACTTGCGTGTCGTAGTCGCTCGCTCAAGTGTTGTTGCGTGTCGTCAAGTACCACAGTTGTTGGAGTATTGCCGCAAGTTAATTGTTGGAGATGATCATGGCTTTACTTATCGTTCACTTTAATTCCTGTTTAACAACTAAAATTGAAGTAAGTAAGCAGAGGCATCGGTGGGTGATAGATAACATTTGGTTTCCGACCGCCCACTTGTGTCCCGTAGGACCCCGAGTGCTTGATACCTGTTCCTTGATTTATCGCGCTATCCACATACGGGGAATTATGGGCCCCCCTTAGCCAGAGCTTGATTCAGTCTTATTTCTTGGGGCCACAAACTAGTTTGAGGTTTTATTTACGATCCTGTACTTATGCCATGTTTTACTGCTTTATTTACGATTGTGCGAGGAGCACACTGTACTGTTTAGGTAAGCGGAATGTTTTCGTGGTATCGACAATCCCAGTTTTGGGTTCCCAGTCGTTTACAGCCATTGACGCAAACCTTGAGTCCGTCTCGGAGTTAGCTTACTTCGTTGCGGGTCTACTCAATGGGGTGGCCCCCTGAAATATTTCGGAATCCTGTGATTGCTTTGTCGTGAAAGCCTCATTGGGTTTTGATTTGGTTTTTCCGAGGTTGATCGTGTGTGTGTTGCTATTTGTGCACCCCGGCCGGGTTAAAACTTTCTGAAAGTCGTGTCCGCGGTTATGGACGACTTGGAGCACAGTATCTCGATCATAGACAACTATAACTAAAGTAGTGCTATAAATTTGACTTTATAATGACTAGTAATCAGCTTCACTATAATGGAATGGCTAACTAAAACTGCCCACAATTGCTTGTTTGGTTTGTCGCTTGCGACAATTGTATCTGACTAGTAAGTACTGCAACTACAACGGAATGGCTAAATAAAAGTACCAACAACTGCTGCGTTTTGGGTTATCTCATGCTAATTGCATCTGACTAGTAAGTGTCGCAACTACAACGGAATGGTTAACTAAAAGTGCCCACTGCTTAATTTATCAGGATGATTATCTATACTTGACTAGTAATTGCTGCAACTATATCTGAATAAATAAAACTGCCAACGGTGTGAGTTCCTCGGTTGACTTCCTCGTTTGGTCTCGAGGGGGAAACCCCAGGATGGGTTTGTTTGGTGGTAGTATCAGGTTGGTTCCGAATAGGTCTTTCTTACCCCTCTCTAATTGCCGCTAGTTGTATCGAGTCTCTATAGGTTGTTCAGTGCATGCTGTCGTTGCCGCTTCAGTCCACCATACCTGTGTAGGCGAGGACCGCCGAATTCTAGCCTCGCCGTGTACTGGCCTCAGTACTGACGCTCCTCTTTTTCCTTTGCCCTTTGTCGGCACCCCTTTTGTTTAAGCAGGTTTTGAGATCGACGTCGTTAGCAGGGTTACCCTTCTGGCTTGGCCTGGGCAGGGTTATGGACGCCATTGGTTATTCTTCAGGGCTCTTAGCCCCATTTGCATCTTGTCCGTAGCTGGACGCTCTATCATTTTCAAGGTGATTTGGATCTTTGTATTGTATATCTGTATTCTTGACTCTTTGAGTCGCTGCTGTATATATATCTGCTCTGTGGGTCCCATCGAGGACTGTTGTGTAATGTTATTACTTCGTTTTCCACCCGCACGAAAGTGCCTGGTGGGCACCTTTGAATCGTTTCTATGCGGGTTTGGCGGGTTTTCGCTATAGGTCCGATTCTGAGGGTGTTACACGCGCCCATCCGCGCATCCAGGCGCGCTCGGGATCGAGGGATCCTTGCTCGATCTGAGGACGAGCTCCATTGCTGATGTCATGCTGACATCAGCATGAGTCAATAATCCATTTCCTTTATTTTCTTTAATTATTTTGTAATTATTTCTGTGATCATAGAAAACTATAACCAAATGATAAAACTTGCCAACTAAAGTGAGATCCGGAATACTTCCTCGGGATTGTTGAGGGGGTAGTCCGGGAAGAGAGGTTTTGTTGATGATGGTTCTTGGTGGATATCAAAGATGAATTTAAGAGCTATAGTTGAAGTCTTCTTATCCCCTTTTGAAAATGATCTGACTAGACGAGTTTCTTCTCCCTCTTGTTTTGAAAACAAAAGATGGCTTTATGCAAAATAACTCCACTAGCCATAATTCTTGCGGAGTACACCCTGTACTCAGCCTTGCTTCGTTGATGTTTTCTACAGATGAAGCTACTCCAACTGAAGGTGGTTTCTACGTTGAAGTTGACGAGGAGTCGGGGTTCCCGGGCAGCAGCCTAGGATCTATGGAAGGGTCGCTACTGTTGCTATGGCCTCTTAGGCCCTTTGCTAAGTTTGTTGTTTAGAACAACTTGTTTGCTTCTGTTGTTTGATGTAATGATGGGTCTGTGACCCTTGGCTTGTATGACTGGTTTGTAACTCTCTTAAGAGTTTACCTTATTAATGTATGGTTTGTATGTTCAGTAATGTTACCGATCTTTCCCTGCGCGTTTCATAATTTAGGTTAGGCTTATATCAGATGAGGATCTGGTATTTGTCTGGCCCTGATCCTGGGTCGTGACATTGTCTGCCAATGTTGCTCGTCGTGGAGGTGGTGCCCCCTCTCGCGGCCAAGACCGGTGGCAGGATGATCGTGGGCGCCAGGATGATCGTTGGCACGATGATCGTCCATGTCGTCGTGATGACAATCGTGGTCACTATGATGACCGTCGTAGGCAGCAGGAGTACCATGGCCGATATGATGACCGTGGTAGGCAGCAGGAGTACCATGGCCGATATGATGACCGTGGCTGTGATGCTCGTGGAAATAGAGGACGTGATGGTGGTGGCTACCGTGGTGGCTACCAAGGCGGCTATCAAGGCGGTCGCCAGGACGATGATCACCCCCGTGATGGTGTTGGGCGTAGCCGAGGTGATCGTCGGCCTACTCCCTATGTCGACACTACCTATCAGATTTGTAACATACATGGGCATCCTGCAAAGGATTGTTGGTGGAGCTATGGAGATGATCAACGTGACAATGGAGACCATGGAAATAAAAGTTCCAATTTTGCTGCTTATGGAGTTGACACCAACTGGTACTATGACACTGGCGCCACTGATCACATCACCGGACAGCTGAACAATCTCTCTACTCATGATACATACAATGGGCAAGATCATGTTCGCACGGCTGAAGGCATAGGTATGCACATTAGTCATATTGGTCATTCAATTTTGCGCACTCCTCATACTTCCTTCAACCTTAATGATATATTACATGTTCCTAGTTCTTCAAAAAATCTTCTATATGTTCATCAGTTTACCCTTGACAATCATGTCTATATTGAATTTCATCCTTTCTTCTTTTTGATCAAGGACCAAGCAACACATCAAATTCTGTTTAGAGGACCATGCCATCGAGGTCTATATCCCTTGATGCCTATCTCTAGTGAGTCCTCCAAGCATGCCTTTGTCACAATAAAGCCGTCTTCCTCTACATGGCTTCATCGTCTAGGACATCCGTCTTCATTCGTTGTTCCACAAGTTCTCAAAAGAAATAAAATATCTTATACTCCAGAGATCACTCCATATGTTTGTGATTCTTGTCAGTTAGCAAAGAGTCACCAACTTCCATACCCTATCTCCACCAGTAGATCATCTGTTCCCTTAGAACAGATTTTTTCTGATGTATGGGGGACTACTGAAAGAACATTTCTTAATCCCTAGTGTTTTGTGTGTTAGATAACAATACCAAGGATCATTTAATGTGTGTTGAAGTGTTGCAGCTCTATTTGAGAATAAAGGGAAAAGGACTATGCCTTTGGGGGCGGATAATCCGGCCCCACCAGGGGCGGATAATCCGCCCCTCCCTTTGCCCAAGCAGGCGCAAGCCCCAGAAGGGGGGCGGAATTTTGGCCGGATTTTCCGGCCCCGCCGGATAATCCGCCCCTCAGGAGGGTCGGATAATCCGCCCCCCTTCTCATCGCCAAGGCGCAAGCCCCAGAGAGGGGACGGAGTTTTGGCCGGACTTTCCGGCCTGGCCGGATAATCCGCCCCTCAAGGGGGCCGGATTATCCGCCCCTCAGGAGGGCCGGATTATCCGCCCCCCAAGATCTTCACCAAGCTTCACCAAGGCGCAAGCCCCAGAGAGGGGGCGGAGTTTCCCCCGGAGAATCCGCCCTTGGGGCAGAGTTTTCCCAGGGGGCGGATAATCCGCCCCCAAAGTTGTGCAACGGCCAGATCTGGGGAGGGGGTATTTAAGCCAGCCATCCCCCTCCTTCCAGAACTCTTGATTCATCTCGAAAAAGACCAGATCAGATCTGAAAGCTTCATCCAAGAGTGCTCCACCTAGATCCACCCAAAGGCCCATACCTTGGGGAATCGAAGGAGGAGAACTCGATCTTCATCATCAGCAATCAAGCGCTTCATCTCCTCTCCATTCATTTGGAGAACCTCCGATCTAGTATTTCTTGCAAATATCTAGATCCTCGTTTTTGTTTATATTGATAAACCTTGTTCTTGTGGCAGCTTGTTGTCATCTCGGGAGCCCCCAATTCGGTTGTGGGTGTGTGCCCCGATAGTGTTGTAAAAGGCACCGGTTCCCGCCTCGAAGGGATCCAATAGTGGAGAAGGTGGATCAGGCCTCTCGTGGCGAGATCCATCGGAGAATAGGGTGAGGCCTATTGTGGCGTGGTGGTCTTAGAACCGCCCACCTCTCCAACGTATATGTACTTCCCTTAACAAGGAAGGAACTGCGGTAAAACAAATCCCTGTGTCTCCGCGTGCTCCACTACGGTTTCCTCGCTCCTCTTTTACGTGCTTGGTAGTTAGGGTTACATATAGGGAAATTCTCGTAGTTGCATATCTAGAGAATTTACTTTGTGTCAAGCCTAAAATTGAAAAAGTATTAAAAATTGGTTAGCACCTATTCACCCCCCCCCCCCCTCTAGGTTCCCATACGATCCATTTCAATTGGTATCAGAGCCTCGGCTCTTATTTCGGGCTTAACCGCCTAAGAGAAGTATGGGTTCCAAGGGAGATGGGAGTGATGCTCCGGAGGTAGTCACCATGAACAATCTCAAGCCGTTGGAAACAACCTTGCTGAGTTCAATGGAGGCTAAGATGGAAGAGATGCGTCAATTGATAATGCGTCTCTCCACATCCGCAGCATCACCTCCATCTAACTCTGAGGATACCACTCCGCAATCCAAGGAAACGGGTAAAACTGTTTCCAAAGATAACGAAGTGGTAGGTGATGATACTAGCAAGAGCTCCTCCTCGAAAAAGGATAGCGGTAAGGATGGATACAATGAGGTTTCTCATGTGTATTCCCCTGATCCGCCTATTCCTCACACACATATACATAATAGGGGTGATCCACCCAAACTTTCAGCATCTACTTTCTCTCAATGGCAATTTTTGATGAAATCTCATGTGTGCAGTTCCTCCATAGAGTTGTGGAAGATCATCGAAAATGGTCTTCATGTTGGAAATCCTAACAATCTCACAAGAAGAGAAGTGGTCGATAGCCAACTCAATGCTACAGCTCTACACATGATACAGCTTGGTGTGGGTGACAAAGACATGCCACACATTCAGCATCTTAGCACAGCTAAAGAAGCTTGGGATGCTCTCACCGAGCTCTTCATCGGAAATGAAAGTATGAGAAGGAATAGATATGATGCCTTGAGAAATGAAGATGAAGGATTTTATATGCTGGATGGAGAAGACCACGAGGACATGTATAGGAGGCTCAAGGCAATAGCCACAACCTTCAGAAACCACGGTGCAGCTCATGTTGATGATGCTTGGATCAAGCGCAAGTATGTCAGTGCTCTTATGCCATTTGAGCCCACAGATTTGAAAAGTGTCCAAGGTAGGCATAACTATCACCTCATGTCATCCAATGAGGTAATGCAAGAAATGGCCGCCTTCAAAGTGGCTGCCAAGAATGCCGAAGATGCTCGTGCTCGAGCTATGGGGATGCAAAAGGGGGTCAACATGGCCTTGAAGACTAGTGTGATTGATCATGATGAATATGCGGTAGAAGGTCTGGACTGTCCCGAAGATATAAAAAGGATCCACGGACAATACTTGGCTCTTTATGCAAGAAACTTTTGGAAAGATCCAGCCAAGGCTAAAGCTGAACTAGATCGCAAGAGTGGAGCCTATGGAAGAAAAGAAAATGGTCCCAAGCTGAGAACATGCTTTAATTGTGGTGATCGGCTGCACTTCGTAGCTGAGTGTCCATATCAAAGTAGAGAGGATAATGGAGGAAGACTCATTTTCAAGGACAAATCAAAAGCTCCACGTAAGAAACAGTTTATAAAGAAGAATGCTCCTTTCAAGAAGCAACCAAAGATTATTCTAGTGGCTCAAGAAGAATATTCATCGGGGAGTGAAGATGAGGACGAGGACGATAGCTCTCAAGAGGTGGCTGCTATAGCCACCACATATACATCAACATCTCTCTTCGACTCTCCGAACGAAAAAATCATCAACAAGAATGCTACTTGCCTCATGGCAAGAAGCTCCGAGGTAACTTCTTCTAACTCTTCTTTTCCCAAGGCTATGATAGACATGGATGATCCTGCTAGTCTTAAGGTTAAAGAAGAGATTATTGCTTTGGATTATTTCTATACTAACTTGCAAGGTGAGCACAAAGTTCGTTTTGAGGCTCTTATGGATCAGCTGGCCCAAAACGAAGCACTCCTCGAAGAAAAGGGCAGAATTGAAAGGGAGGATGCAATGGAAATTGCATCCCTAAAAAATTCTCTTGAAGAAGAAGAAGAAGCTCGGGTCTCTCTTGAAGAGAGGCTTGAGTCTATGGAAGAGTCACATGAAGAAATTGTGACTAAACTCGTTAAGGAACGTGACAATGCTGTCACCAAGGCAAAGAAGTTAAAGAAGGAAAGGATTGACTTTGGGGTTGCTCATGATAGACTCTCCGAGGAATTGGAGAAACTTGACAATGCTCACAAGGCGTTGAAAAACGAGTTCTCTATTCTCAATGAGTCACATGATCAGCTTCAAAGTCGATTGGCCAAATATGATACTCCTAGCTCGTCCAACTCAACATATAGTAACAAGAAAAATGCTAGTGTGGAAAAAGAAGTGATCAAGGACATCACTACAAAGGACAAAGGTGTGCTTGATGAAGTCCTTGGCAAGCAAAGGTCAAATCATGGTAAAGAGGGACTTGGGTATGTCACCAAGTCCAAGAAGAAGAAAACCAAGAAGAACAAGACCAAGAATGTGCAATTAAAGACAAGCACTGCTGAGAAGGTTGTCACAAAAGACAAGACTAATAATATTGGTTTTGCAGGGTCTCACAATCCGAATTATGAACTCTTTTGTGATGACTATGGCGATGTTTATGCTTATTATGTTGGTCCTTTTGATGAATATATTGCTTGGTCTATTTGGGTCCCAAAGACCCTTGTTACTAAGATGAAAGGACCCATTGAAAAATGGGTACCTAAAACCAAGAAGTAATTTTCTTGCAGGGCTATGCTTCCGGTGGGTCGAAATGGGTGCTGGATAGTGGCTGCACTAGTCATATGACCGGAAGCAAGGAGATCATCACGAGATGCGTCCAAATCATGATAATATCACAGTCTCCTATGGTGATAAGTCTAAATCTTAGGTATTGGGTCTTGGCAAGGTTGTGGTTGCCCACGATATCTCTCTCGTGGACGTCATGCTTGTTGAGACCCTTGGCTACAATCTTCTTTCTGTTCGTGCCCTTGGCAAGATGGGTTTTGCTGTTTTTATCGATGATGATTTGGTGGTACTCTTATGGAGCAAGTCTCTAAAGGTCGCTTTCGTTGGATACGTCGAAAATGACCTGTATGTGGTGGACTTCTCAGGGAAACCCACTTCGGGTCCGATGTGTCTATTCGGAAAGGCCGACATGGGCTGGCTATGGCATCGCCGTTTAGCCCATGTCAACATGAGAACTTTGCAAAGTCTCCAAAAGGGTGGCCACATCCTTGGACTAAAAGACAATGTCTCTTTTGCCAAAGATCGTGTTTGCAGGGCTTGTGTTGAAGGAAAAATGCATGATTCTCCCCACAAGAGGAAGACTATTGTCTCATCAAAGAGGATCTTGGAATTACTTCATGTGGATTTATTTGGTCCTCCTTCTCATGCAAGTCTTGGTGGGAAGAAATATTGCTTGGTCATCGTTGATGATTACTCAAGTTATACATGGGTATATTTTTTCAAGCTGAAAAGTGAGACTCAACAAACTGTCATCGACTTTGCCAATGAAGTTCAACATCAACACAATGTTCCCATCTTGGCAATTAGAAGTGACAACGGCTCAAAATTCAAGAACTACACTTTAAACAAATTTCTTAGCGAAGAGGGGATTAGACACCAATATTCCGCTGCGTACACCCCTCAACAAAATGGTGTAGCCGAGAGGAAGAACCGGACTTTGATGGATATGGCAAGATCTATGCTAGCTGAATTCAAGTCTCCTTATAATTTTTGGGCTGAAGCCATATCCACTGCTTGTCACTCATCAAACCGGCTCTACCTTCGGAAGATCTTGGACAAGACCCCATATGAAATACTTACCGGTAACAAACCCAACATCTCATGCTTCAGGGTATTCGGGTGTAAGTGTTTCTTTCTTATTAAAGGTGTCCGTTTGTCAAAATTTGATTCCAAGGCTTTAGAAGGTATTTTTGTTGGTTACGGTGCCGAATCCCACACTTATAGAGTCTACAACAAGCTCACTGGGATTGTTGTAGAATCTTGTAGTGTGGAGTTCGATGAAAATAACGGCTCCTTTGTAGGGCAAGTTGATGTTTGTGATGCAGATGTTGAAATACCCCAAGATGCCATAAGAAGAATGGGCGTGGGATTTTTCCGCCCCATTGAGGAACCCCTTGTGGCGGATCGGGAAGGACAATGCTCCACACATGTGGAGCCCTCATCTACACAAGATCAACAAGCTCCTACTGTTGGAGACAATCCTGCACCAACACCACAATCTGTTGAAGACCATCTGTCCCCTAGACAAGCTGGTAGTCCGAGGCCGGACTATCCGCCCCCTCCAAGGGGCAGACAATCCGCCCCTGGCACTCCAACTCGTTCCAGAGGATCCGAAGGAGAAGTCAACAACTCTGAAGCTCCCAGGCCGGATTCTCCGGCCCCCAGGGGCGGAGTATCCGGCCCTGGGTCTCCAACTCCAGTCAGGCTCTCTCAGGAAGATGGTTCTGGTACTTCACCTCCCAGGCCGGATAGTCCGGCCCCTCCAAGGGGCGGATTATCCGGGCCTGAAGAAAATGTTCAGCAATAATCTTCTGGCAGTAACGGTGATCACGATCAAGGGCAAGGCATTAATCAAGACAAGGATGCACAATTGAATCCACTCCTCCTAGAAACAATAAGGACATTGAGGCTCGTCACAAGGCTCGTGCTGATCGGAACCTTGAACTAAGAGGTCACACTCTTGACAAGGTTTTTGGTGACCTACGACGAAGGGTATCCACTAGAAGAGAGCTTGCAAGCTTCTGTGATCATCAAGCTCACATTTCCATGGTTGAACCGAAGAAGGTTTTCGATGCTCTTGAAGACCCCGATTGGGTTGTTGCAATGCATGAAGAATTAAATAACTTTGAACGCAACAAAGTTTGGAAGCTCGTAGAAAAACCAAACGATTGCCGCAATGTTATCGGCACCAAGTGGATCTTCAAGAACAAACAGGATGAAAATGGCATTGTTGTGAGAAATAAAGCACGACTCGTGGCTCAAGGATTCTCTCAAGTAGAAGAAATTGATTTTGGCGAGACCTACGCTCCTGTGGCTCGCCTTGAGTCCATCCGTATCCTTCTTGCATATGCAGCCCATCATAATTTTAAATTACAACAAATGGATGTTAAGAGCGCTTTCCTTAATGGTCCTCTACATGAGTTAGTATACGTCAAGCAGCCCCCGAGGTTTGAGGACCCCAAATTTCCGAACCATGTCTACAAACTCGATAAGGCGCTCTATGGCCTTAAACAAGCCCCACGTGCGTGGTATGAGCACCTTAAAGAGATTTTGCTAGACCGTGGATTCGAAGTTGGGCAAATCGATCCCACTCTTTTTACTAAGAAGGTTAATGGGGAGCTTTTTGTATGCCAACTTTATGTAGATGACATTATTTTTGGCTCTACTAACCAAGCTTTTAACGATGAATTTTCGAAGCTTATGACTGACAGGTTTGAGATGTCCATGATGGGTGAGCTCAGGTTCTTTCTTGGATTTGAGATCAAACAACTTAGAGAGGGAACCTTTATTAATCAAGCTAAGTACATCCACGACATGCTCAAAAGGTTCAAGATGACGGATCTCAATGGCGTTGCTACCCCAATGCAAACAAAGTGCCATCTTGAGCTCAATCCCAAGGGTAAAGACGTGGATCAAAAGGTATACCGATCCATGATCGGCTCTCTCCTTTACCTTTGCGCATCTAGGCCCGATATCGTGTTAAGTGTAGGAGTGTGTGCAAGGTACCAAGTCGCTCCTAAAGAAAGCCACTTAGTGGCAGTCAAGCGAATCTTCCGATATTTGGTTCATTCCCCAAATTTTGGGTTATGGTATCCCAAGGGTTCAAGTTTATCTCTATGTGGTTACACTGATTCAGACTGGGCTAGTGACAAAGATGATAGGAAATCAACCTCTGGTGCATGCCAATTCTTGGGCAGGTCTCTAGTGTGTTGGTCATCAAAGAAACAGAATTGTATTTCACTCTCAACCGCCGAAGCTGAATATGTTGCTGCTGCAAGTGCGTGTACCCAATTGTTATGGATGAGGCAAACTTTAAAGGAATATGGTGTCAATTGTGACAAAGTGCCTCTTTTATGCGACAATGAAAGTGCTATCAAAATTGCTTACAATCCCGTGCAGCATACAAGAACAAAACATATAGAGATTCGCAACCACTTTATTCGGGATCATGTTGCTCGTGGAGATATTGCTCTATCCTTTGTGAGCACGAAGAACCAACTTGCTGATATTTTCACGAAGCCTCTTGATGAAGCAAGATTTGTTATTTGAGGAATGAGCTAAATATCATAGATTCAAGGAGCTTGGCTTGACTACCCTTGCACACTCACTTGCTCTTATTCATGTATTTGGTTTATATGCGGGCATAGACATAGGGGGAGTGTGGTCCTAATTGATTAGGCCAACCCTCCCCCCATAATGCCGAAATCAAGTAAAATCATTTCCCTTAATATCATTTTGTGATATGTGGGTCATCGATGAGCATTGGTTTTGAACTCAAGATACATCTTCGCGGTGTCATGCCATGCGCTCCAACATGGTGGCTTCGGCCACCGCCCTCTTCCTTGAGAAGAGTTGGTTTTTCATGGGTTCCGTTGGATTTTCTTGCATATCTCTTGTTCTTATGGAAAACACACTCACATTTGGCTTTTGATTGATTTGATTCTTGAAAATTTGGGTGTGTAGTACCATCTTAGTTTGATGCTCTCAACCCAAGCCTTTCTCCCCCTACGACGAGGATGAGGAGGAGTGATCTCCAGGGGCGTTAGCATCACTCTTGTTCCTTTTTGGCGTTTCGATGCCAAAGGGGGAGAAGTAGTTCTATTAGGTCTCGTGGATTTGTAAGGGTTGGGCACAAGCTTTTCGATTTTAGTCGTTTTTATTTGCTTGCTTGTGCCTTTTTCTAGGGTGAACTCAGTTGCTATTTGTGGTTGTTTGTGTAAGACTATGTCGTACTCACAGTTTGGTACTATGTTTGGTATTCATGGAACTCTGGATTTATCTATCATGGACCCCATGGAATTCTGGAATTATGGAGCATATTTGATGGCATATGGATTCATGGGATTATCTATGTATGCCTTGGCTATATTCTCATTCCGGTGGTATGACATTTTTTTCCCAAACCTTAAAGTAGTGTTCTCCCTAGTGTGTGTATTTGTATTCAAATGCAAATCTTAAATATGCACACATCTAGGGGGAGCGTCTTTCATTATTTAAGGTGGCATTTGCCGGTTTTATTGCAAATCCTAGTATTGTCATCTAACACCAAAAAGGGGGAGATTGAAAGAACATTTCTTAATCCCTAGTGTTGTGTGTGTTAGATAACAATACCAAGGATCATTTAATGTGTGTTGAAGTGTTGCAGCTCTATTTGAGAATAAAGGGAAAAGGACTCTGCCTTTGGGGGCGGATAATCCGGCCCCACCAGGGACGGATAATCCGCCCCTCCCTTTGCCCAAGCAGGCGCAAGCCCCAGAAGGGGGGCGGAATTTTGGCCGGATTTTCCGGCCCCGCCGGATAATCCGCCCCTCAGGGGGGCCGGATAATCCGCTCCCCCTGATCATCGCCAAGGCGCAAGCCCTAGAGAGGGGGCGGAGTTTTGGCCGGACTTTCCGGCCTGGCCGGATAATCCGCCCCTCAGGGGGGGGCGGATTATCCGCCCCCCAAGATCTTCACCAAGCTTCACCAAGGCGCAAGCCCCAGAGAGGGGGCGGAGTTTCCCCCGGAGAATCCGCCCTTGGGGCGGAGTTTTCCCAGGGGGCGGATAATCCGCCCCAAGTGGGGGGCGGATAATCCGTCCCCAAAGTTGTGCAACGGCCAGATCTGGGGAGGGGTATTTAAGCCAGCCATCCCCCTCCTGCCAGAACTCTTGATTCATCTCAAAAAAGACCAGATCAGATCTGAAAGCTTTATCCAAGAGTGCTCCACCTAGATCCACCCAAAGGCCCATACCTTGGGGAATCGAAGGAGGAGAACTCGATCTTCATCATCAGCAATCAAGCGCTTCATCTCCTCTCCATTCATTTGGAGAACCTCCGAACTAGTATTTCTTGCAAATATCTAGATCCTCGTTTTTGTTTATATTGATAAACCTTGTTCTTGTGGCAGCTTGTTGTCATCTCGGGAGCCCCCAATTCGGTTGTGGGTGTGTGCCCCGATAGTGTTGTAAAAGGCACCGGTTCCCGCCTCGAAGGGATCCAATAGTGGAGAAGGTGGATCAGGCCTCTCGTGGCGAGATCCATCGGAGAATAGGGTGAGGCCTATTGTGGCGTGGTGGTCTTAGAACCGCCCACCCCTCCAACGCAGATGTACTTCCCTTAACAAGGAAGGAACCGCGGTAAAACAAATCCCTGTGTCTCCGCGTGCTCCACTACGGTTTCCTCGCTCCTCTTTTACGTGCTTAGTAGTTAGGGTTACATATAGGGAAATTCTCGTACTTGCATATCTAGAGAATTTACTTTGTGTCAAGCCTAAAATTGAAAAAGTATTAAAAATTGGTTAGCACCTATTCACCCCCCCTCTAGGTGCCCATACGATCCATTTCAACTGCTCCTCTTTCTGCTGGAAAACATGCATATTATGTAAGCTTTATTGATGATTATAGCAAGTTTACTTGGATATATTTACTTAAAAAGCGTTCTGATGTTTATCAAGCTTTTCTTAATTATCAGCAATATGTTGAGCGCAAGTTTAATAGGAAAATTATTACTATGCAAACTGATTGGGGTGGTGAGTATGAGAAACTCAATTCTTTCTTCCAAAAACAAGGCATCACACACCATGTTTCTTATCCCCATGCCCATTAACAGAATGGTTCCGCTAGAAAAAAAACACCGTCATATAGTTGAGGTTGGTCTTGCTTTGCTTGCTAATGCATCTATGCCTCTCAAATATTGGGATGAAGCTTTCCTCACAGCCACTTTTCTCATTAATTTGCTTTCTAGCAAAGTCATTAACCTTGAAACTCCTTGTGAGCGTCTTCTTCATATTCCACCAAATTAAGATGCTCTTCATGTTTTTGGCTATGCTTGTTGGCCTAATCTTCGTCCTTACAATGAACGAAAGCTTACTTTTCGGTCTACTCAATGTGTTTTTCTTGGATATAGCCTTCTCCATAAAGGTTTCAAGTGCCTAGATATGTCTAGAGGACGTGTGTGTATTTCTCGTGATGTTGTCTTTGATGAGAATGTATTTCCTTTTTCATCCATGCGTCCTAATGCTGGTCCCCTCCTTCGAAAAGAAATTCCTCTTCCATCTTCCACCACTTCCTTTGAGGGTGCACAAACTATTGATGATCATATGCCTTTTATTGTGCCAATTACTAATGTGCAGTAGGGTGGTGAAACTCCAGAACAAAATCTTGGTGAAAACAGTGCAGAAATTGACTCAGAAAGTGAATCTGAGTTTCAGCCAGAAAATGACGAAGATTTTGCAGAAAACAATGAAGATCCTGCTGCAGGACATCCTCTGCCCGCAGCGACCCCGAAGAGGATCTGTCGGCGCCCTCGCCTTCTGTGTCGCTGTCAGGCGCCAGCGACAGTGCGCCATGCAGCGCGCCCACCTCGCCTCAGTCGCTGCGCCATGCAGCGCCTGCCTCGCCCAGGTCCCCGCCTCGCTCGCCCCTCTACGCTCCGTGTGCGCGTGGATACCACATGCCTCCTCGACAGCGTGCACCAGGACGTGCGCCCTCAGCTGCTACTACTAGTTACCCGCTGACACCTTGTGTCTCTGGTGGATCTTCTGTGGCAACGTCCGGTACAACGGTTTCTGTTGCTAGTACAGAAAATACAGAAAATATTAATGATGCTCAAGCTCCTTCGCCACCTGGTGTCCGCACCCGACTACAAAAAGGTATTCGACATCCTAAAAAGTACACTTATGGTACTATTCGCTATGGCATGCTTTCATCCATAGGAGAACCATGCAAAACTTCTAAGGCTCTTAATGATCCGAATTGGTGTCGAGCAATGGAAGAGGAATACAATGCTTTGCTTGAGAACAAAACTTGGCACCTTGTTCCCCCTAGTAGCAACAAAAATTTAATTGATTACAAATGGGTTTATCGTATCAAGAGACGAGCTGATGGTTCTATTGATTGATACAAGGCTAGATTGGTCGATAAAGGTTTTAAGCAACGCTATGGCATTGACTATGAAGATACTTTCAGTCCAGTGGTGAAGATTTCTACTATTAGGATTGTGTTGTCTGTTTCTGTCTCTCATGGTTGGAGTCTTCGACAGCTAGATGTCAAGAACGCGTTTCTTCATGGTGTTCTAGAAGAGGGGGTATATATGAAACAACCCACGGGTTTTGTAAATCCTCATGCTCCACGTCATATTTGCAAACTTGACAAAGCATTGTATGGATTGAAACAAGCACCTCGAGCATGGTATTCTAGGCTGAGTTCCAAGCTCTATGAACTTGGTTTTTCACCATCCAAGGCTGATACATCATTGTTTCTTTTTAACAAGTCAGGTATCACTATCTTTGTTCTGATCTATGTTGATGACATTATAGTGACTAGCTCCTCAGATCATGCCATTATAGTTCTTATTCAAAATCTCAACAAGCACTTTGCTATCAAGGATCTTGGTGACTTACACTACTTTCTTGGTATCGAGGTTACAAAGGTGTCGAATGGTTTGCTATTGACTCAGGAAAATTATGCTGCAGATTTAGTTGCTAATGCTGGTTTGCGCCATTGTAAGTCAGCCCCCACACTATTGTCATCTTCCGAGCAGTTGTCTCTCACTAGCGGTACACCTCTTGCCCTGAAGACAACGCGCAATACAGAAGTATTGTTAGAGCCTTACAGTACTTGACCTTGACACGTCTAAATTTGCATTTCTCTGTCAATAAAGTATGTCAGTATCTTTATGCTCCAACTATAGAACACTGGACAGCTGCTAAATATATTCTCAGATATGTGAAAGATACACTGAAGCTTGGGATCACTTTCTCCAAGTCTTCTTCTACACTTCTTAGTGCCTTTTCTTATACAGACTGGGTTGGATCTCTTGATGATCGCCGTTCCACTGGTGATTTTGCTGTCTTTGTTGGACCCAATTTGGTATCCTGGAGTAGCTTGCAAGCAAAGCTACAGTATCTCGTTCCAGTACCGAGGCTGAATACAAGGCTCTGGCGAATGCCACAGCTGAGTTGATTTGGGTGGAGGCTCTTCTTGGTGAACTTGGAGTGAAATTACAGGAAAAACCAAGTCTCTGGTGTGACAATCTAGGTGCTACCTATTTGTCTGCAAATCCAGTGTTTCATGCTCGTACTAAGCATATTGAGATTGATTTTCATTTTGTTCGAGAACGTGTTGCAAACAATCAGCTGGATATACAGTTTGTGTCAAGTAAAGATCAAGTTGCGGATGGATTTACCAAAGCACTTTCTGTCAAGAGTTTAGATGAGTTTAAACATAATCTCAACCTGTCTACAAGTTTCGATTAAGAGGGATAATTAGACAATGTATAGAAGTCCGTCTATAATTCATGTATAAGACCGATCGTACGACTTGTGTACGAGTCGAGTATGTTTTCCTCTGTAACACGGTTGCCCTTAAACCTAACACATACCCTCGTGCCAGACAAAACACGAGTTTACTAACTAACAATTAGGATCGATATCACAAACAATGATCGAATATGCTAAATCAGGACAGCCACCACTTCAACGGTACGGAACATCCTATTTTTGCAGAGGATGACAACCAATTGCGCCCTGAACTCGCTGCAAATGGAACTTAGGTGCGTGACGTCAGCGAAACATCTGCTACCACAGCTTCACTCCCTTTGGCTACTTGGCTTCTGTCAAACCAAAGTATTCTAAAATCATGTTATATCAAGGCTTGGACAAGCAATAATATATAGCTTGCATATAAAACCAAAATATTTGGAAAAAGAGGTCAAACCTCTTTCTTTGATCGTGCAAAAAAAACCTCAGTTCAGGGAATACTACAGTTTTGGAGCATTGGTATTTTACTACTGTGGCCAAATCTACTCAAAGCTTTGGGAACTACAGTATTTTTGTATAGTTTTTCCAAATACGGAGAAAAAATAGCGGTGCCAAGCAGGTCCTAAATGCTTTAATTTTGGGTCGTACTACGACGTCCCGGGGGATAATTCTTCAAAATCCTCCGGGTCCTCCTGCCAACACGTGTTCCAAAAGAGCCCTCAATCCCACTTTTGCTATAAATATACACGTTTTTGCTACAAAATAATCTCGTGTTTGCTACATGTAGCAAAAAACGGTTTGGTCTAAAAAAACAGACTGAATCTTGTCGGAGATTTTGCCGGAGACTTCGCCGGCGACCGTATAGCAAAAAAAATATGCTAATATAGCATATCTGACATTGCCGGAGACTCGCCGGAGGTATTGGTCGATAGACCTCGCTGAAGACCATGTAGCAAAAACTAAATGTTATTGTAGCAAAACCGCAAAACTGTGGTAGCAAAAAAAAAATGCTAATGTAGCAAAAAACGATATTGCCGTTGGCTGCTGTAGCAAAACCGATTTTGCTAGCACTTTCGTCAAAAATATTTTAGCAAATATTTTGTGCTATTATAGCAAAAACATAAAACAGAAATAGCAAAAATTTGCTATTATTGTAGCATCGCCCTGTAGCAAAATCTCAAAGACACATCGCATCACGACTCTTCATTGTCGTCTGGTAGCAAACCTCCATGCTGCTTGGAGCACCACTCTCGACCATATGTAGCAAGTCTTGATGCCGTATGTAGCAACGCGAGGCAGGGCGAGATTTTCAAGAAGGCGCAGCAGTAAGGCTCCCTAGGACGGCAGCCATGGCGGGTAGCTCCATCTCCCTGGAGCCGCTGGGAGACGTGGCGGCGAGAGCTGAGGCGGCGCGCGGCGCGGGCTACGGCGGCCAGGGGCACGTGGTTGCGCGACCTACAGCGGTGGCGCGCGAGGACGCGAGCTCCGGCAAGACAGCGCCGCGGTGGGGCGCGGCAGATCTCGACGGCGACGGGCTGCGGCGCGAGCTCCGGCAAGGCAGCGGACGCGGCGAAAAGCTGGCGGCCCCGGTGGGACGTGGGGTGGTGAAGCGGCGGCGCACGAGGACGGGAGCAGGAGCTAGTGCAGGGGGAGCGAAAATGAAGACGCACGCGAGGAAGAAGGCCAGGAGAGAAAAGTAACGCGCGTGATGGACCCGTGTATCTGTCGTCGTGAGGAAAGTACCGGGGGATTAAAACCGTCGTATCCACGGGAAAGGGAAATCATTTTCCTTTAGCCGCCTCTGATGAGTCATCATCAATTAAGTGCTCGGCCTGCTGTTTGTCGCCGACGACTACGTAACACCACGATAATTCCTTTTTTTTTTTTTTGACGTTATTGTTTTGGCTGATCACCACTAGATACGCCATGTCGCCATGTGATCGACAAGCATATCTTTAGCCTCCAACCCACCATATAAATACTCACTGCCACCCAGTCTCTCCTTCAGTTTCAGACAACAAATCAGGAAAGCAGAAAAATACAGAGAACACAACCACGCAGAGCAATGGGGAGCAGCGTCGTGCTATACACATGGATGGTCAGGGGTCACCTCCACCCCATGACGCAGCTCGCAGACCAGCTCGCCGGACATGGCGTTCCCGTCACCGTCGCCGTCGCGGATGTCCCGTCTACAGGTGACTCCTCGCGAACTATCGCCCGCCTCTCTGCCTCCTACCCTTCCGTGTCCTTCCACCTGCTTCCGCCGGCAGCAGCCCGTCCCACGGACGCGGCCGACCCCAACGCCGACCCTTTCATCACCCTCATCGCCGACCTCCGCGCCACAAACGCCGGCCTTCTCGCCTTCCTGAGGTCTCTCCCGTCCGTCAAGGCTCTCGTCGCCGACTTCTTCTGCGCGTACGGGCTTGACGCCGCCGCAGAGCTCGGCGTCCCGGCCTACGTGTTCTTCACCCTTTGCGCGTCGGCTCTTGCTACCTTCCTGCACATCCCAGTCATGCACCCCGCCGTCTCCTTCGGAGAGATGGGCCGCTCCTTGCTGCACTTCCCGGGAGTCCACCCGATTCCGGCGTCGGACTTGCCAGAAGCCCTGCTCGATCGAGACAACAGGCAGTACAGTACCATCCTTGGTCTCTTCGAGCAGCTGCCCAGAGCGACGGGCATACTGTCGAACACGTTCGACTGGCTGGAGCCCCGTGCGGTGAAGGCCATAAAAGCCGGGACTCCTCGCCCCGGCGAGTCGGTGCCGAAACTGTTCTGCGTCGGTCCGTTGATCGGCGAGGAGAGGGGAAGCAACGCGGCGGAGCATGAATGCCTAGGCTGGCTGGACAGGCAGCCGGCCGAGAGCGTGGTCTTCCTCTGTTTCGGGAGCGCCAGCTCGGTGCCGGCGGAGCAGCTAAAGGAGATCGCCGTGGGGCTGGAGAGGAGCGGGCACGCGTTCCTCTGGGCCGTGCGCGCGCCCGTCGCGCCGGATGCCGACTCCACGAAGCGGTTCGAGGGGCGGGAGGAGGGGACGGTGGAGGCGCTGCTGCCGGAGGGGTTCGTGGACAGGACACGAGGGCGCGGGATGGTGGTGTCGTCCTGGGCGCCGCAGGTGGAGGTGCTCCGCCACCCGGCGACCGGCGCGTTCGTGACGCACTGCGGGTGGAACTCGACCATGGAGGCGGTCAGATCGGGGGTGCCGATGCTGTGCTGGCCCATGTACGCGGAGCAGAGGATGAACAAGGTGTTCGTGGTGGAGGACATGAAGCTTGGGGTGGCCATGGACGGCTACGACGAGGCGGTTGTGAAGGCTGGGGAGGTGGAGGCGAAAGTGAGGCTGCTCATGGAGACCGAACAAGGGAAGGAGATCAGGGAGAGGACGAGGCTGGCGAAACAGATGGCCGCCGAGGCGCTGGAGGCCGGTGGATCGTCAACGGAAGCGCTTGCTGACTTCCTCAACAGTTTGAGCATTTCTACGCACCACTGAATCGGTCAAGGGCCACTCCATGACAAACAGAAGCTCTAGTGAGAGTGCTGCTGCTGCTCATTGGCTTTTTCTTCCGTAGTGTGTGGAATGGAGTAATGTATGCGACAGTTTAATCTTTTCTTACTTTGTGCAAATGTTGAGCGATGCGGATTTATCGCATGTAAGTTGGATCCTCGGCATCATCTCTGTCACATATTAGTTGGAGATTCGTGTAAAAGTCTCTTAGTTAAAGCCTCGACACGTTTTACAATTTCACCATTCCCTAATGTTGAAATTAACCCACACCCTTAAGCATCCTTATCCATCATCAGCACCCCAGCCACCGCGCACCACATCAGAAAGCCTAGCCCATTTTCTCCTCCTTGCGCCGGCTCGACCGTTTCTCGCCACCTCCTGGAACCCAACCTCATCACCACACTGTCTCCTCCTGGACCCCCTCCCCCCTTGTGGATCGGAGCAGCAGAAGTCTTATCTCCACCTCGTCGGTGAAGGGAGCATCGACTGGCATGCGAGGGGAGGCCGCTGCGCCCTGCGGCGCGACTTGGATCTCTGCAACCGGAGCTGAAAGGCCCTTATTTTCTCTAAGTATTTTGGTGTTGATGACAATCGCACTTGTGGTTTAATTGTGCGCCTAAGTTTCAGGTTTATCCGTTGGCAATATGTTATGTGGACCATTCTCTTGAAGACTTGTGAAGACGGCGCCTTTTGTTTTTGCTATTCTCTTTTGTTGTTGCTTCAGGTCACCGTACTATCAAGAGGGGGTCCACCCCGGAAGGTTGTGGAAAATCATGTTTTCATGCACAAACCATACTTGCACCGCCATAGCCCTCCTATTGTTCAGCGAGAGAGTGTCCCTTGGAGGTGTTTGGGCTGTTTCTGCCCTGGCCGGAAGTTCCGGCCATGCGTCGGAAGTTTCGCCCGCAATCTTTTGCGGGGCTGGAGTAGGCGGAAGTTCCGTCTCAAGTACTGGTGCTAGTTCCGGTCAGCGTCAGTATACTTCTATATGGAAGTGTACTAATTGTTGTAATTAGCACCGGAAGTTGGTCCGGTAGTTCCGGTCATTAGTTCTGGTCAACCCTAACCGGAACCTGTGACTGGCACTACCTGGCCACTTCCGTTGGTAACCTTGAGCGGTACTTCTGCCTAGCCATCGGAAGTTCTGGCCATGAGGTTCCGCGACCCAGAATTTCTGGGCCAAGTTTCGGTTCAAGATTCGCCCAGGCTTAGTAAGTTTTTATTTTGAAATGTCCTATTTGGCGAAACTTGCACCAAAACTAGCACCGATAGTACCGTCGAAAATTCCGCTCAAGCTTGGCTGGAAGTTCTGGCTATACTAAGGAGCCTCTCCCTCAGCTTTCGAGCCTTAAGAGAGAGCTGACCAGAAATTCCGGCAGCCCATCGGAAGTTCCAATGGTGTCGGAGGACAGGCAACGGTCCATTTTGAAGGGGGCCTATTTAAGGCGCCCTTCTTCCTCCTTCACACATAACTCTTCAATTTCTCTCTCATCCATTAATACCAAAGCTCAATCTTCCTAGATCTCCCTCCTCATCCACTCAAACCTCTTGATCTTTTGAGGAGTGGGAGAGGTGACCTAGATCTACACTTCCACCAAAGGAATCTTGATTACCCATACTTTGTGGATCTTGTTAATCTTGGGTTCTTGAAATCCTAGACAGTGTAGGACATCCTCGGAACTAAGGTTGTGAAGCTCCGTGGTGTCGTTGAGGGCCTCCAATTGAGTTGTGGAGCTTCCCCCTCAACCTCGTTGTAAAGCTTTTAGTTGGCGCCTTCAAGGTCATCGGTTAGTGGATTGTGAGGCCGCCTTTGTGGTGGTGCTCACCGGAGAAGAGGGTGGGGTCTTTGTGGCGCTCGGGTGACCTTGTGTGGCCCCAACACCTCTCCAACGTAGATGTTGCTTCTATGGAAGTGAACTACGAGAATTACATCTTCGTGTCTCCTCTTTGATTTACTCGCTCTGGACCTTTACTTTTTGTCCTTTACCGCTTTGTTACTTGCTGTTGTTCTGTTGCATATAGGACTGCTCATCTAGTTGCATATCTAGAGAACGTTATCCCTTGCAAAGCCTAAACTTAATTAAAAGATAAAAATTGGTAGTCTCCTATTCACCCCCTTCTAGTCTACCAAAGTTGGACCTTTCAGTAGCCCTGCTCGACTCCGTCCTGCCTCGCTGACGGCCAGCACGACCTGCGGGAGTGCGCATTCGATACCATGAGTGGTAGCCGCCCCGCAGGCCCCACACACCCTCCGCGGCGGCCGTCCCATCGATCACGCGCAACCACCCCGCATCCATGATCCAAGGCTAGGCCTAGGCATGGCATACCTCTCCTTGAGTTCCACTCCCACCTCTCCATGGATATGGCCTCCCTTCGTTTCTTCTTTTTTTCTTGATTTTTCTTTCATGTATCTTGTGATTTTTTTTGACTCATGAAGGTTTTGATTCGTCCAGATTTTTTTGGTTCATGGATCATCTTCTTGTATAGATATGCTTGATCTCTTATGATTCTTGGATAATACACTAGATTTGTAGTTAGGACTAGTTACATTGATGTTGCATAGAGTTGTGTTCTTGAATCTTATGTGGAGTGTTTGAATCTCATATGGATCTGTATTAAATTAATGTGTATTTGGTATGGATCTCGTGAATTTGCAAGAATCTTGGTTAAACATGAATGAAACATACTTGTATTCTAGATGAACGTCCGTAAATAATGAATAAAACATCCATCATGTCTTTATCTTCGTATGACTAATTTTGGTTGAAACTTTGTTGACACATGTATGAAAGCATTGTATTTTTGTTTCTTGTATAATACTGACTTGGATCTTAACCATTTTGGTAAGAAACTTGTATGAATCATGTGTTTTTCCTAATAATCTGGATTGGAATTGGTTTGGAAATGCGCAAACTACTTGAAGTATCAATATTTCGGGATTTAAGTTTTAATCACCAGTCACCGTTTAAAAATTGCATAAGGAAGAAAAAAGAAAATGATTTGGGTAAAGAATCCGAGGGGAACGTTCTTTTCTACATCTTGTCGATTTGTTTGTTCTATGAAACATGCAATTTCTTCTTTCTAGATCATCATGTATATGGAACTTGTATGAATCTTGTATGTATGGTAAAAACAAGTTACAGATTTTGTAAGGATTTGTTTTAAAACTTTAGTGAAATTTATAGGATTTGATGGTCTTCCAAAAAAAATATGCCAAAACTATGCATTATGTATATTTCCTTGCAGAAACATGAAGCATGAATAAAACTTATGAATCTTGTATGAAAACTTTCGATATGGGCTGAAATATGAATACAAAATATGATGCAGATTGTTTTTATTGAAAAATGTACTTTTAAAATAAATATTATGAAAATATATATTGTTAAATAAATAGTATGATAAAAAATTCTTTTAAATTTGTATGAGAATTGCTTCAATTCCGAATGAAACGTCCATGAATTTAAAAGTTGCAAAATTCTTAATGAAACATCCATTGATAGAATTAATATGATTTTTTTAAACTACTACTTTTATATATATTTTTGAAATTAGATTGTACATAAAGCTGGCTAATTAAATAAAAACAAAATAATATTTTCTCTGTGTAACAAGTGGGGAGGCAAACATCGACATAATATATACCTAATAATAAAGGACGAAGTGTTTCTTCCGGTCCAACTCTTTTTTAGACCGACTTGTCCTTTCATTAGGCGTCACGGGTACTGCCACCGATAAGTGGCTACCGGTTTGGTGGAAATAAAAAAGGCCCGCATTGACCATTGCCCCTGCGACTTTGGTTTTCCTCGAAGAGAGCACCGTCTTGCTCGCAAACCCGCGGAAAGGCAGAGAGGATGGAAGGGGGCGGAGCCGGCCGGCCGGCGGCCACAACGGGAGAACATAGAGACCATTCCCGGAGCTTCCCATTCCCAGAGCTTCCCGAATAAAAGAGCCCCGTGTCCCTTATCCACATCTACCCTGAAAATTCCCCAAAAGCACACTAGACGTTCCGGAAAACGACGCCGGCGGCGGGGGAGGTGGATTACGGTTCCGGCGACAGGATTCGGCGTCTAGGAGGCGGATCCCGTTCCTACTCCCGTCCTGACGTCGAGCGCCACCAGGCACCACGCCGCTTCATATCGGATCCGGTAAGATTAGCACCGGCCTCTTCTTCCCCTTCGATGGCAGCCAGGCTAGAAGCTTCGGGAGAACGCAAACTCAAAGATAAGGTGTGTGGACTCACGATCTGATGTTCTTGTTGCAATTTGAGGCATATTTGATGTTGGGATTTGGCCCATAACAAATACAAATTCTGAAATTCTCTTTGGCCCATTACTATGGCAGCTCATGTGTGTGCTAGTGGTGTCAAAGTTTAGTCCCACATTGCTAGTGGAAGTGGAGTTGGACCACCTTATATAGTAGAGTATTGCACCGTTCACTAAGGTGTGAGAAGAAGATAAGCCCTCGCGCACTCCTCCTTCGATGTCGCCTGCCTCGCCTCGCCACGCCACGCCTCGCCTCGTCACGACGCGCGCGCATGCCGCGGGTTGCGGGAATCTCGCCGAGCCGAGCTTTATTTTGCTGTTTGGGAAAATTAATTGTGTATTAATTATGAGTCATTAATGCGTCATTACGGACGTGTTAATCAACCGGCCGTTTCTACATCATGGGCTCTGACTCGGTCGTGGGTTGTTGCCCACGTCCTACCCGACCCGCACTATATAAGCAGGCAGACACGAACCCTAGCCATCACCAGCAATTAGATTGCATCTGCCTACCTGCGTATCGCCGTTCCACCTCTCTGTGCTACCATCTGCTACTCCATCCCGCCGGCTGCGTGCACGGCCTTCCGGGAGAGCAGGCCTCCGAAACCCCATCTCTCTGATCCTGCACCGGAAGAGAGGCGATAAGGTTTTTGGGGAGCGTCTAGGCGTGACTGCTCAAGCTCTTCTTCGTCCGGCTTCCTCGACTCCATCGCCATGTCTGACGACGCTTCCAAGCAGGCTGCTGCTACCGCTGGTGGCAGATCCACTTCTGTTGCGTCGTTGGTCATACCATCGACGAACTCGTACGTGTTCTTTGCCCTCCTGTTATTTTCTATGATGATTACTAGTATTGCAGTATGCGTAGATGTGCTAGGTTTTCACTTGACTGTATGGTGCATGTCTACTATGCTTATGCTTGTTAGTCTTGGAAATTGTTCTGTCATGATTTACACTTGGATTAAATTAATGTGAAAACTGCTAATTATTTTAACAATCCAAAAACCTTATTTTAGGTTGTTTTCGCGTCAAGGCTTTGCCGCTTGTCTGAAACCGAACCCGTTTACGGGTGCACTTTAAGCGCTGGCAAACCAAGTGTACCCTCTGGCTGATGGCTATGACCGCCTTCTGGATATCGGCTGGTAATCCTGAAGGAACGATCACTCCTGAACAGGAGAAGATGTTCAAGGAGACCACCATATTCTTTGTGGGCTGTGTCATAAGCGTCATTGGGGACAAGTTGGTGGATGCATATTTACATATGTGCAATGCCAAAGAACTGTGTGATGCACTCGAAGCAAAATTCGGTGCTACTGATGCTGGCAGTGAACTGTATGCCATGGAGCAATTTCATGACTATAGGATGGTTGAAAACCGTTCTGTCATTGAACAGGCTCATGAGATTCAGTGCATTGAAAAAGAACTTGAGCTCCTGAAGTGTGCGTTGCCCGGCAAATTTATTGCGGGATGCATTATTGCAAAGCTTCCTCAATCCTGGAGGAGTGTTGCCACTAACCTCAAACACCACAGGCAAGAGATGTCTGTTGAAAATCTCATTGGGTTTCTGTACCTTGAGGAAAAGGCAAAGGCAAAATACGCACACCCAAAGGGAGCCGAGGCACCCCAGTCAAGCGCCAATGTGGTGCAAAAGAACTTCCACAACCAGTTCAAGGGGAAGACCAAGGCCGTTCGTACTACCAACTTCAAAAAGAATAAGAAGGACAAGTCACAGGATCCCTGCTTTGTGTGCGGCGAGGTTGGACATTGGGCTCCAAACTGCAAGCAGCGCAAAGGAAGAAAGAATCCAAATGGACAGAACACTAAGTCTGTCAACGTGACTATGAGCAACAATGATAAGGGTGCATCCGGGTATGGTAATTTACCTACTGTTTTGTCAATTTGTCAATCTACAGATTGGTGGATCGACACCGGTGCTAATATTCATGTGTGTGCTGATATCTCTTTGTTTTCTTCTTATCAGGTCACAAGAGATCTCTCCGTATTGATGGGAAACGGATCGCATGCTTCTGTTATTGGTGTTGGCACGGTGGATCTGAAGTTTACTTCGGAAAAGATCGTGCAGCTGAAGAACATGCAGCATGTGCCCTCAATAAATAAGAATCTCGTTAGTGGTTCCCTTCTTTGTAAAGAATGTTTTAAGTTGGTATTTGAGTCCAATAAAGTAGTCATCTCTAAGTATGGACAATTTATTGGTAAAGGTTATGAGTGCGGCGGTTTGTTCCGTTATCCCTATCAAATTTTTGTAATAAGGTTGTGAACCATATTTGTGCCCCTGACAATGATACCGATATTTGGCATTCATGACTTTGTCACATTAATTTTGGTTGTATGACGCGGCTAGCTAAGCTAAATTTAATTCCGAATTTCACTTTAGCCAAAGGCTCTAAATGTCAAGAGTGTGTTGAAGCTAAGCAACCGCGCAAGCCTCACAAGCCTGTGCAGGATGCAAGAAACTTGGCACCACTAGAGCTTATACATTTCAGATCTATGTGAGATGAATGGTGTGTTGACTAAAGGTGGAAAGAAATACTTCATGACGTTGATTGATGATTTTACTAGATTTTTCTATGTATATATTTTAAAAACTAAAGATGAAGCTCGACACCACTTTAAAAACTATAAGGCGGAAGTTGAAAATCAACTTGAGAGAAAGATTAAGAGAGTCCGGTTAGATCATGGTGGAGAGTATTTTTCTAATAAGTTTGATTTGTTTTGTGTGGAACATGGCATTATTCATGATAGGACGCCTCCACATTCTCCCCAATCTAACGGGGTTGCAGAAAGAAAAAACTGTACTCTAACAGACTTGGTTAACGCCATGTTAGGTAATTCGGGTTTATCCAAGGCATGGTGGGGGGAGACGATATTGACATCATGTCATGTCCTGAATAAAGTTCCCACAAAAGACAATGAAACTGCTCCCTATGAATTATGGGAGAATATAAAACTAACACTCTCGTACTTACGTACTTGGGGCTGTTTGGCAAAGGTGAATTTGCCAATTCCCAAAAAGCGTAAACTTGGACCAAAAACCGTAGACTGTGTCTTTCTTGGCCTAAGGATGCTACATTCTTTGAGGATATTTTTCCGATGAAATATATGCCTAGTACATCTAGACAGGAATCTATTGAAACTCCTGAACCTGCTATTTCCATGGAATATTTTGAACGAGCACATGATGAAATTTCAGAGGAGGTAGACAATAAATTTCCTGTAAGGAAGAAGAGACAGAGGATTGCAAAGTCCTTTGGTGATGATTTCATTGTCTATCTCGTGGATGATACTCCCACCTCTATTTCAGAGACTTATGCATCCCCTGATGCAGACTACTGGAAAGAGGCTGTTCGTAGCGAGATGGATTCCATCATGGCAAACGAAACTTGGGAGATCACTGATCGTACTTATGGGTGCAAACCTGTAGGATGTAAGTGGGTGTTCAAAAAGAAGCTTAGGCCTGATGGTACGATTGAAAAGTACAAGGCTCGACTTGTTGCCAAGGGTTATACCCAAAAAGAAGGCGAAGACTTCTTTGATACTTATTCGCCTATGGCTATATTGACCACTATTCGAGTTCTACTCTCATTGGCTGCCTCACATGGTCTTATCGTTCATCAAATGGACGTCAATACAGCTTTCCTTAATGGAGAGTTGGATGAGGAAATTTATATGGATCAGCCAGATGGTTTTGTAGTAGATGGTCAAAAAGGCAAGGTGTGCAATCTATTGAAGTCTTTGTATGGACTGAAACAAGCACCTAAGCAATGGCATGAGAAGTTTGATCAAACTTTAACATCTGCTGGATTTGTTGTAAATGAAGCCGACAAATGTGTATACTATCGCCATGGTGGGGGCGAAGGAGTTATACTTTGTTTGTATGTTGATGACATACTGATTTTTGGGACAAATATGATTGTCATCGAACAGGTCAAGAGTTTCTTGTCTCAAAGTTTTGACATGAAAGACCTTGGAGAAGCTGATGTTATTCTAAACATTAAGCTGCTGAGAGATGAGAATGGCGGAATTACACTTCTGCAATCTCACTATGTGGAGAAGGTGTTGAGTCGCTTTGGCTACTTAGATTGTACTCCTTCGCTGACACCATATGATCCTAGTAAGATGCTTCGAAAGAACAAAAGAACAACTAGAGATCAGCTGAGATACTCTCAGATAATTGGCTCGTTAATGTATTTAGCTAGCGCAACAAGTCCTGACATCGCATTTGCTATGAGCAAACTTAGCCGGTTTGTTTCCAATCCGGGAGATGATCATTGGCATGCTCTTGAGAGAGTAATGCGCTATCTAAAGGGTACATCGAGTTATGGTATTCACTATACTGGAGACCCTGCAAGTGAGAGTATTGGACTCAAATTGGATTTCTGATGCTGATGAGTTGAAAGCCACAAGTGGATATGTATTCACTCATGGTGGTGGCGCTGTTTCACGGAAGTCTTGCAAGTAGACCATCTTAACGAGGTCAACAATGGAAGCAAAACTCACAGCACTAGATATAGCTACTGTCAAAGCAGATTGGCTTCGTGAACTCTTGATTGACTTGCCGTTTGTTGATAAACCTATGCCGGCTATTCTTATGAACTGCGACAATCAAACTATGATCGTCAAAGTGAGCAGTTCAAAGGATAATATGAAGTCATCAAGACATATAAAGAGAAGATTGGCATCTGTTAGGAAAATGAGAAACTCCGGAGTAATAGCATTGGATTATATCCAAACAGCTAAGAATCTAGCAGATCCTTTCACAAAAGGTCTATCAAGAAATGTGATAGATATTGCATCAAAGGAGATGGGTTTGAGACCCACATGAGTTACCGTGGTAGTAACCCAACCTATGTGATCGGAGATCCCGTGAATTAGGACCTGGGGAAACAAGCCAATGGCTAACTGGAGGAGAGTAACTTTTATTAATCCACTCAGCTGAAGATGCATTACTCTCACGATCTGTATGGCAGGTTGACTTAGTCTTAATGTGTTCATAGGCTTGTATAAGCCAAGATGCTATCCTACATAGCAGTCTTAAAAGAACGCACCTATGTGAGCCCGACTGCTGGTCACAGTCTATGAGATAGGGTAATCTCTAGGAAGCTCATGAAAAAGGCCAGGAGTGTGACTTATATGCTCCACCCGAGGGGTAGCCTTCGGCAGCCTAGTATTAGTATGACATTAGGTGAAACTCATTTACACAAAACTGACAATTCAAGGCTTAGTCCATTGACAGTTGTTGATGAGTGTAGTCTAATGCTCTAGGTGTAAGTTCAACTTAACAGTCTCCACTGAAAAACGCTGGTGTATTAAAACAGTGATTTGAAACAGAATGATGTGGTGTGCCAATGAGACTTTGTGGGGGATTGTTGGAATTTGAGACATATTTGATGTTGGGCTTTTGGACCATAACAAATACAAATTCTGAAATTCTCTTTGGCCCATTACTATGGCAGCTCATGTGTGTGCTAGTGGTGCCAAAGTTTAGTCCCACATTGCTAGTGAAAGGGGAGTTGGACCACCTTATATAGTAGAGTGTTGCACCACTCACTAAGGTGTGAGAAGAAGAGAAACCCTCGCGCACTCCTCCTTCGACGCCGCCCGCCTCGCCTCGCCACGCCACGTCTCGCCTCGTCACGACGCGCGCGCGCTGCGGGTTGCGGGAATCTCGCCGAGCCGAGCTTTATTTTGCTATTTAGGAAAATTAATTGTGTATTAATTATGAGTCATTAATGTGTTATTACGGACGTGTTAATCAACCGGCCGTTTCTACATCGTGGGCTGGTACTGACTCGGTCGTGGGTTTTGCCCACGTCCTACCCGTCCCGCACTATATAAGCAGGCAGACGCGAACCCTAGCCGTCACCAGCAATTAGATTGCATCTGCCTACCTGCGCATCGCCGTTCCACCTCTCTGTGTTGCCCTCTGCTACTCCATCCCGCCGGCTGCGTGCACGGCTGTCCGGAAGAGCAGGCCTCCGGATCCTGCATCGGAAGAGAGGCGATAAGGTTTTTGGGGAGCGTCTAGGCGCGACTGCTCAAGCTCTTCTTCGTCCGGCTTCCTCGACTCCATCGCCATGTCTGACGACGCTTCCAAGCAGGCTGCTGCTGCTACCGCCGATGGCGGATCCACTTCTGTTGCGTCGTTGGCCATACCATCGACGAACTCGTACGTGTTCTTTGTCCTCCTGTTATTTCCACTGATGATTACTAGTATTACAGTATGCGTAGATGTTCTAGGTTTTACTTGACTATATGATGCATGTCTACTATACATACGCTAGTTAGTCTTAGAAATTATTCTGTCATAATTTACGCTTGGATTAAATTAATGCGAAAACTGCTAATTATTTTAACAGTTCTCCCAGTGTAATCTGGTGACCTCGTCCCCTGCAGATCGATGTGCCTTGGTTGGCCAGCAGCAAGAGGAAACAAACGCATGCGCGACCTGGAAGCACATATGTGCGCAGGGTGGTGAGAACGCTGTGGTGCTGAAAGAAAGGAGTCTACGGCGTTCCTGCTGGAAGAAGAGACGGCAACCTCCGGTGGCCGAAAAAAGAGGCGGCGGGGAGGTCCTCCACTCCATGACTCCATCTTGAGGTCGTCTGGCGTTCGGAATGAGGTTACGGCACAGGACGCCGGCCGTGGAATCCAATGAGAAGGTAAGGGAGGCGGCGGGCGGTGCCTGGTCAGCTGCGCACGTCGCTCTTCGTAGAGCTTGTGAGTATGGAGGGAGTACTCATTTTTCAGAGCTGTCACGAACTTCTGACAATATTAACAATTCAGCAAAGCAAGGCCATGAAAATGGAGACGTGATCCATACCAAATTGGAGACGAACTGTGGTGATTTAGCAGCACTCAGTTTAGCTATAATTGGACGCATCTTTGTCTTAAGCGAAACAACAAGTGCTTGGGAAATTAAATCAGACGTGGCTCTTACTTTGCCGTGGAATTTCTATTTTTGTAGAAGACATAGAGTAACATGCGTTCCATGTTGCTAAACAAGTTTACATTGCAGGCTATTGTAAGACATTGAAATATGTATTGGACTTTTTTAAGTACTGCAACTTTCTCTATTTCAACATGAACACACAATATGTTTTTATTTATTTTTTATTTTTGGCAAGGAACCTCAAGATGATGATTACTGAGCATCTCGCGTTGACCCATAAATCCACTAAATCGAACATGGGAAAATCTTATAGGTGTGAATCAAATTAGTATTTCATTTGAAAATCTTTATTGTCCTACCATGTGCTATCCAAAGTAGCTATTTGACCATGTGGTTTCTCTTCATAAAGTAGAGGTTGTGCACCTCTGAAGGTGTCGATCAGAGAAAGTTTGCTACACTAAGAGCAGATGGAGGACGACCGCTACCTGGCACAACCATTGGACCCGACAAGATCAACCTCTGCAGAAGAAATCCGATAGCATGTTTACTCTTACTAGGAAACATGCCCGTGCGTTTCAACGAAAGAAAAATACAACATGCTGTTACAAATAGGACCATCCGCCGGCATCTCCACCTCACGCTACTCAACGAAGGGCTAACTGCTCATAACCACTAAAGCATGAACCCTAGAGGACTTCATCTGTGTGTTGCTACCAAGGTTGATTTTTAGTGAAAAAATGTTAGGATCTTTCATTGTTTCTACATATTGTTAAGAAATTGAAATTCACTATAACCTACATAATCACTTGTTCACTCAATGAAAAGGTCACCATTACATTAATTTGAAGTGCTTGGTGGCCCAAATATATACTATGGATCGATATTGACCAAGTCAGAGAAGTCATCTAAGCTCGTAGCGCCGTAGATGTATAATTAAGTGATACTATCTTTTTTTTGGAAAGGAAGTGAAACTATCTATTATAAGTCAAGTTGCAAAGAGCTAGCATAGTAATACTGCCTTGTGGTTGTGGGTATGTCATAATAATGCAACATTAATGCATGATTTATTCACCGTAAATAGTAAGAAAATTATTCATAAAAAACTTCAGTACCGTAGGAACTAATGCGTGACTTTTTCACTAATGCTTTTACAATCTCTTTACACTGATATGAAGCCAAAAATAAACTGCTCATTTTTTATTTGACAAGTTATTTTTACCAATTGCCTGGACTGCCCAGTTAGTCTCCTTTGCACTGGCCTTTATTTGATCTAAAATATTAACTCATGTAACACAAAGAATTTTTGTATTCAGGCATTGACACAAACACTCAAAGTGGAGAAGTACATAAGTACAACACATGTGCATTGCATGAGCAGAACCACAGTTAGATATGTGAAGGAAAGCATTAAGAATTTATAATACAACACACTGCATTAGATGAGCAGAACCATTAAAGATATCGAGATAAATCATGAGAACAGACCGTAGCTAGCAGCAGTAGAGGATCGCCAAAGTACTTAGAGGTTCTTACGCACGTTCATGGATGAGGATGCGGACCTTGCAGCTAGCTTTAGTCTGCTCCTCGCCTCCAGTTGTCTGCCTCATCCATAATTTTATCATCCGGATGCTCAATGCTTGTAGATAAAATATATTTAATTTCTAGATTGCTAATGCCATTGCAAGAATAGAGAAAATAATAAAATTTCCTATATTCTCATGGGATCAACTGTCAAGCATCCATCCCCTTTTGTTGGATTGGATCGGGAGAACATGAGTAGAAATCGGACAGGCGATGGATGATGCAGGGAGCAAGGAATGCGAGCATGGATGACAGGGATCCTCCAGTAGCACTTTACCACGGCGACCAAAACATCGCTTGGGGACACCTGGATTATGGTGCTCGAACCCGTGGCACTCGACCTCCTTTTCTCCTCCCCAACTTCTCTCTATGGCACGTTGATTTGGGCGAGGGGCGTCTTAACCGATAGCCTACATGTGGCCTTCTAGCCGGGATCCCAGCACTTTCTGCGCCAAGAGATTTTGCCGTGCTGCCTGTTGGCAATTGGCGCATGTGCACGCCATCACCGTTGTCGGATTGCCTGCACATTATGTACATCTCTTTATCTATTACACACGTACTCCCCCCATCTTAAAATATATGTCGCAGGTTTGTCAAATTTTAGATGAATCTATATACTAAATAGTGTCTAGATTCATCCAATTTTTTATAAACCCGTGACATCTATTTTGAGATGTAGGGAGTACATAGATTTATCATATTCATACACCGATGGATATTCTACATCACCTTGTGGGGTAAAATTGCATATTAGCAAGCCAAAACAATGTGGATGATAGAGGCAACAGATGTCATCAGGAAAAAAATATGGGTCAGCTCTCACCGTGGAGTGCCAATTATCAATCTCTAATGTTGATCTAGTTTCTTGACCTTGAGAAGGCCAAGCATGATTTATATCCCAAAGAACGTGCAAATGGAACATGAGATCTACAGTTGATAATTTAAAGTGTTTGTTGAATAATTTTGTGCAAGTGATTTGATGAAAGTTGAATACAGTTTCTTCGGAAACTTACCAGGATTGAATTGAGGTGCCGAGTGGTAGCAAGGTTTACCAAAATGCCTGCAGCGACTCCCTGGGTGACAAATAGCAGAATTTTAGAACAAATAATGACATTGCACTCAAAAAGGAAAAGAGAGCAAAGAGCCAAGCATGAAATGAAGTGCTTAATTAATTGACTGAACTTACATATCCAATTGTTTTCTGAATGCAAGCAACTCGATCGTTCAGATTCTAATGCTCTGGCGCAAAGCTTCAGATCACCTTGTTCCTGTTATAGACAGAAAATTAGGCCATTGAGTTCACTGTTCACTGGGACCAGTAAACCACATAAATCTAGGAAAGAAACATTGTAGATACCAAACGATCAATGATCTGTGCAAGCTTTTCAACTCTGCCAGGTCGACGAAACACGTAGAATGCACGAGATTTCCTGTGTTTTCTTTGCATCCTGATGTACGATGAAGATCACTTAAATCTATCAATTTCCACATTAAACATCTATGGATGTTCCATCAATTACGTAGGTCGAAACTATGGACCAAAGGTTAAGAATACTTGCCTTAACAAGTACTTCAACACCAGCTTCACTAAATCTGAGTAATTCCGTGGCAAATCTAGCAGTTTAAATAGATGTATCAAGTCAGAGCTGGAAAGGCCATGTAGAAACTGCACCAACTAAGAACATGCCATGGCTTAGCTATATTTGCAATATCAAATCTAGGATCTAGACCTTTCCCAATACCACAGTACTGCAGAGAACAGAGACAGCATAAGGAACCATGAAACTACGATCATATGTGACATCCATGTTTCTTTATATGTAAATTATCAGACTGAGATTGCTATGACAACAAATGGAAAGGTGGCCAGAAACCGGAATGGTTGTTTAGCAGGAATTGCCAAAATATCGTCTCCTGTAGAATTTGATTCAAGTCAAAACTAAGAGCAAAAGCAGTAGAAAAACATGTCTATTGACATGCTTCTTTCTCTCACATTCCCTGAGATATTGCAGAAATCAGTGATCAAATATCTATAGCTAAACGTCTCTCTCTTTCCTATGTGCAGCAAGATGCTATTCAAAGCTATAAATACATAAACAGAATAAAGTGACGCCAAACTTCATTCCTCATATTATTTAACAAAAAATACATGTAACTAATCAGAAGAAGCATCCTTCACATTTAACACAGTTTACATGTAACTAATTATATGTGCCTACCTATCAAGGAAATATTGAGTTGTTCTTCTCACGGTTGTCATATCTCTAGTAGGAACAAGAACACCCATTTGAACCATTGCTTGAAGCACCTGCGTGAACGCACACTTACATATTTTGCAAAACTTACATGGCCTAAATTGCACTCATTAGGTAAACTACCAAGAAAACTTACTTTATTAGGATCCTTTTCATAAACTCCATAAAATACTTCAAGCAAACCTTCACGGATATTTGGAGTAATACTGCAAGTAAGAAGAATGAGTATTAGATTAATAACTACATAAATGGACTTTGTAGGGACAAAACGATCATATGCAACCTTCCCATCATGCCAAAGTCATATAAGGTAAGCTGGCATCATCAACAACAATGTTCCCATGATGTTATAAGCAAAATTAGTTTAACCAGCGCCCTGCTACATTTAATCAAGGTGCAAAAACAAGCACAAGACAGTAAATATGATTCGATATTAGGAAATTTGTAATCTTCTGAGACAATGTTGTATTTAAATCCATCTTTGTTTGAAGGAAGTACATGAGGATGTAAATAATAGCTAAACATATGAAAGTGATTAGATATGCTTATTTACATGGTTTTAAAGGCGTCGCCTAGGCGTCCAGGTGCCCCTCATCCGCCTTGCAAAATTGGCCGCTTTAGGCGCCTAGGCGTCCAAAGCGCCCGCCTAGGCGTCAGAGCGCCCCTAAGTCGCCTTAAGACGCCTTAAGGCCTTAAAAACCATGCTTATTTGCATTAAGAAAGATGGAACCTTGTCGGTGGAGACGAGCTAGGACCTGGGGTGCATGAGGAGGTCCGCGCAGCTGATAGGCGATTAATTGTCGAGCCACTGCCCGAACAGCATGCCTTCCAGAGTCTTGTTGATTGGCAGACGTACATAAACAAAGGAATGTCTTAAATAAAACGTGTGTTAACTTAACTCTGAATACCAGAACTTCATGTTTATATTCCTGGTTCAGGTTGCTGACTAACACTTGGCGATTTATACTTTAATAGGATACCAAACATACATGTTGTTATGATCGCATATGAAAAAGAATCATGTCACACCTTTGAAATCAACTCTTATATTAATTCAAAATTCATATGTTAACTCCAACTTTCAGGTGAGAACATGAAGAAAGTTCCTATAACATTGGTTTTGTTCTTGAAGTGTCAGGATACAATACACAATACGTCTTTTTGTAGACAAAGTTGCAGCACCATTCTTACACTGTTTCCAATGCAGAATTTAGTCAAGAATACCACAGTGACAGTTTAAAGCGAAATGCATACCACCGTGACATCACTGATTTTTTGGCGAGTTTGGTGAATGAGATTAACCAAGAATACCTATGATGGGTTAACAGAAAACGGTAGTTGAATAATCAATCACTTTTCTATCGTTGAATACCTGCATATCATGGACCCAATCGCCGGGGTCGGTAGCTCATGCTGTTCGTGCATCACCGCCGCCTACTACTGTTGTAGTGCTCATGTCCTGCATCTTATATAGGAAAAAATTCAGAGATATATATAGGAGAGCAGAGAGCAGATGAAAGAAGAAGAGGCGCATCGTATCATCCGGCCACCGCATGCCGGGGACTTCGGACAACAGCGACCTGTGTGTTCAGGTCTGTGCGTCCTCACTCCTTAAGGCCATTGTTATCATCCTAGGAAGAGGACGATGAAGAGGAGCGAGAGGGTTGCCCGTGGAGAGAGATCTAGAGGCGTGGGGTGGTCCTCCTCGTGTCATCGACGAGCATGCCGTCTTCCCAGCTTCCTTCCGCACGATGGGGCTCGGCGGGTCCGATGGAGGGAGCTCGAGCAGGTGATGCAGGGCGACGTGCAGGCGGTATTGTGGATTGGAATCACGACGATGCAGCGGCGAGGCCGAAATAGATTCTGGTGGTCCGGCCGTGCGTTGAAGATCTCTGGATGTGCACACGCACGGGCTATCCCGCGGTTCTTGCGGGCGAAGAATCTCGCGATGGGGCACGATGGCCTAGAGAGGAGGGCGCCGTCGGAGATCCTGTCCAGGGGGAGATGAGAACGCAGGTTCGGGGAGGAAGGGACGGGGCAGACGAAGTGGGCAATTACTCATGTGCCTCATTTTTTTTCTTGCGGGAGCCCACGGAGGGATGCGCGACGAAAGGTACGACGGAGTGGGCAGAAAACGGAACACCCATATTTTTTTTAATAGTATACTAGCAAAAGTGCCCGTGCGTTGCACCGGGAGAGAGAAAAAAAATCAACTTTTGAGCAACAAAACACCTGTAAGATCCAAATTTTTATCCAAACATCGATCAACGCCGGTACCACTGATCCCTCACAACTCAAGTAACATGAGCGGCTAGTGCGCTCACATGGTACATCACCATGGAAAAGTTCAGTCTAACACTGTGTTATGCTCAAGAGTGCTTTGATTCCTTTATCCTCAAGAGTGCTTTGATTCCTTTATCCAAATCGTGTAAGCATCAGAGCATGGGCATCAACATCTGAGTCTCTTTTCGACGGTATGCTTCCCTTGGAATTGAGCTGGCTGGCAGCTTCAGCGACGCTAAAGAAACTATAGCTCAGAGCAGCGCGTTCCGTACATTGAACGCCGATATGCTGCTGCGCTCCCACTCCCAGCACGTTGCGCCGGAAACAAATCGGACAAAAAGGGTCCAAGAGACGATGGATTTTGAAGCGGCCAATAACGTTGGCAAAGGAGCTAGAAGAGGGCAGCACTGTCTTGAGCGCGCATAGGATAGCCTAACCGGCGGTGAACGGCGGGTATGTAGACTCTAGCGTAGAGGAGGTCAAGCCCCAATACGCGAGCGCTGGGGAGGAGGTCGAGCCCCAAGACGGAGCATGGCCGACGGTGTAACAGTTGATACTAAGATGGCACACACGTCTCTAAAAAAACGAACCGATATTTCACTTACGGGGCGAGTAAAGTGTCGAGACATTCAGCCATACAGAGGAAATATCTTAAGCAGGTTGCATGCAACCCCGGAAGCGGACGGACGGCGGCAAGGGCGTTCAGGGTATTGGGGTTGTAGATGACCAGAGTCGCCTCTACTCCAGCATCTTGTTGAGAAGACACGCCACTCGGTCCGGTTGTTGCATGAAATAGACCGACTTTGATCATATTGTTGTCGAGCCTGGCCGTGTCACCAAGGCCACGTCGTTCTGGCATGACGGCGACGACGGGTCAGAGCTGCAACGTATAAAAAATAGCGGCCATGCATGGAGGCATCGATGTATCTTCTTTACCTTCTCATCCTCCCACTCCTTGCCATCGTCTAGTTTCTCATCAGACGGCAACGCATAGGACCGGCCGCACTGCGCCTTGCGCGACCTCGCGTGATGCCACGGCCATGCTGGTGCACTTCTGGCCTCGGCAGCTGCTGATAGTGATTGGCTCCTCCTCCTTTCTTGCTTGAGAAATAGCTTAATATGATTCTACTCGGACCTCTCTAGGATTAGGGGTCGCTGGCGGTCGAGTCTTTCTCGTGTACGAACCAAGTTAGACAGGTATAACTGTAAGACCAAAACCGTATGTATAACTTGTCGGTGGTGAACAATTTTTTTTTACAATGGGCGAATAGTTTTTTTAAGTTTTTTTTACAATGGGTGAATAGTTTTTTTAATTTACTTACCGGTGGTTTGGTAGTAATATGAGGCTTGGTGGGAGGGTAAATCTGTCCAGAAAAGTGTAGGTACTACAAGAAACACTCCTTCCTTTATTATTAGGTAGGTATAGATATAGAGATTAGTAGAGATAGAGATAGAGATTCCTCTAGGTGCTTGATCAACTTCTCACCTAATTGAGCAGTTTCTATCTTTTGTTCTGATAAAAAATTTAGGTGAATTTCAGCGAGAAATTGGCTTCATCCATTAATAACAAAAACTAATTTCGATTTGTTAACTCTCCAACAATTCTTGCCTTTCCCGAAACAGATTTTTCTTTCCCGGTGCAACGCACGGGCATTTTTCCTAGTATGTATAAAACTTAAAAACACTAGGGGCTGAGAAGCAAAACTATAAGGGGCTCAAGAAGTGAGATGGAAGAATTGTTCTGTAAAATGAGTAGCACGAATCTCCAAAAAATTAAGAACAGAGATGGTACAAGGGACCCGACTTATACGGTATTGCATTTCCCAATGTTGAGCTCCAATGTTAGCCCCTCGCTAAAAAAATAATGTGGCAGTTCAGACGTGAACCCCAAACGTGAACCATATGTCACCGTTTTGATTTTCTGTAGAGATACAATGTTCAGACTTCAGACCAACAGCAATGATTCATTCATCAATAAAGGAGAAGTGACAAAAACGCAAGGAAGGCCTACCATGGCATTTAGGGTCTGTTCGGTTCTAGAATCTGGTGGAACGGAACCAGTCCGTCCCGCACCTAGTACCCATTCCTCTGTTCGGTTTGACCCAAGGAACGGAACCGAGTAGTTTCCCGGAACGGAATATTCGTCCAATATGCGGAACGCACTGGTTCGATCGATTCGGCCGGATCGCGAGGAACGGGTCGCTAACCATCGATTAAAAAAACAAAATCGAATCGTCAACCTCGACCCCGAGCCCCTAATCCCGTTCCTATCGTCAACCTCGACCCGAGCCTGGCGGGAGCTACAGAAGAGGGGTCGGGCGGGAGCGCATCCGCCAGCGGCGGCGAGGACGGAGTGACGCGGCGGTGCAGGCGGGCTAGGTGGCGCCGGAGGCTACTGCGGGGAGGCATGGCGGTCGCGGGACATGGAGCGGTGCAGATGGAGGCAGGGAGGCATGGCGGCTGCAGGGAGGTGTAGACGGAGGCGGCGGTGCAGGGCAGGCATGGCGGCCGCGGCGCAGGGAGCGGCGGAGGAGGAGCCGGGCGGAGCGAGGAGCCGGGCGGAACGGTTGTCCGTTCTGCTCTTCGATTCCATCAACCGAACAAGAAACAGAACCATCCCGTTCCTCGATTTTATCTGAACCGAACATGGGGTCGGAACCGTCCCGTGACGTCGGAACGGAACCGTTCCGTTCCGTCCCCTCTGATTCTAGAACTGAACACACCCTTACGGAACTCGTTTGAAATAGTGGTATACTCACGCTTTTTAGCAGCCAGCCATCGATGGTGGGTGAGGTACTGAGGTGGTTGCGGTTGGCTATTGTGCTCTTGAGGTCAGAGACGACAATGGACGGTGGCGCCTCTTCCGTTCCTGTCCTAAATAATCCAGGAGGCGGGTGCCCTCCTCATATCTATGGTGACATGCAGATGTGGGGAGGCGGGATCTAGCCTCGTCGGAGAAGACGGTGAAGCTTCGACGACAGAAGTCCCCGCGATGACGAGGTGTGCGGCTATTATCTTTTAGCCTGTAGATCCGTTTTATAAATAAAGCTACGCTCAGTCAGATATAAAGTGATGAGGAGATTCTCTTATACAACAGATTAAACAGATTAAAGATAAAAACAAAAAGTTATAAGAAGAATCTTGACTTGTCACCAGGGACACCGAAATAAGACCGATGAACCGGAGCTCCACGCCACCCCCAAGAAGGTAACGACACAACGTGTCAGGCAGCGAGATAAAACGATCAAAGGCTTTCGCCTGGAGTTCATATGTGGAGAAGGTACCCACACTTGCGCCCCCAAGAGGGTAACGACACCCGTAGACGTCGTCGTCGATGGCGCAGGAGCGCTGGGCTTTCGCTCGAAAAAACCCTCAAAACCACATCCAGTATACGGATTGTCCACTATCCCCAAGTCGGGCCTTCAAAAAAACGATCTGGGAGCCGCCTTTGCCGAAGCGACGTGAACACCAGGATCTCCTGCCACCAGCTCCTCGCCATCCTCATCACCAAAGAGCAAGGTCATCACCACTGCCACGTCGCTTACCGAAACGCCCGTGCGGTCCACCTTTCGGGGCCGCCGCCCCGACATCCGAGATCTCACAAAACCCGCGGGGTAGATACCACCACGACATCTTCTTCAGAACAAGCGAGCAAGGGTAGTCCAGACAAACAGTTCCTGGACAGATCGGAATGACAAGCCCCTCAAGTCAACTCCGCAACTCGGAGAGCTGCCAGGCGGTCATCGGATCTAGGCCCATCCGCCCGGATCCAGCACCTCGGTCACACCAGGACGAGGGGTGGGCTCCTAGGCCTGCTAGGAGCCCCTGAAACCATCTGGACATCAGGGCCCGTCCAACCCAAATCAGGCCTAAATGGGCCTAGATCTGGGCCGATGGCAGGCGCCGCCGTCCTGGCTAGCTCCACCTGGTACGTCCGACCACTATTCCGGACCACCCCTGCATCACTGACTTGGAGAGTATGTGTCGTCGTCGCCTCAAACCATCATCGCCGCTGAGATCTGTAGGGACAGGCTTCAGGCCCCTTCCGCCGCCATGGGCCGTAATAGCCGCCAGAACCACCGCCCACCGCCGCCTCCAGATGTAGGAAGTCGCCCCCAACGCCGCTTGTCGGCCGCCACCACGCCCGGCCTCGCCGACCTCCGTCGAGCTGCACCGCACGTCAGGATCTCACCGCCCCGTCGGGATCACCTCACACCGGGGAAAAGGAAGGCCACCGCCGCCAGCACCGCCTGGGCTTTGCCCGGCGGCTCACTCCGGCGGCGGCGGGAGGGGAGGAGTGGTGGGGAGGGGTGGGTCAGGGTAGGTTCCCCCGCTTTTTCTCCCTCGGGGAGGACGAGCGAAGCATTTTTTCGCTATCGTGTGTTCGTTTAGTCTTCCTTTTCGGTGTCGTGCGGCCACTATCTTTGACCAAGGGGGTCACTCTGCACCTCGGAGTCTGGTGCTCCGATGGATCTTCTTCCTCCTTTTGGGAAAATCTTTGGCTTCTACGCGGCGTTCATCGTCGGCTCCACCCCAAGTGGTTCATCCCCGGTGGTGGGCACGGCGGCCGTAGCTTCGAAGCAATACAGATGGTGGAGAAGGATCGTATCGCGTTTCAGAATTTCTTGCGAGGAGCTTTTTGTACTTTGTGAGGGCGTTGTTGCATTTCTGAATGTTTTTGAGGCAAGTTGCTACCCACCGAAGGAGGAAGTACTTCATCTACAGGCAATCAAACAGTCCCAGTGTGCCAATCACATGAAGCCGCGGTTGCGCAGCAAGTCCCTGTCACACGATCCACTGTTGTACGAGGTGCAGCATTGCCGCCCTGGAGTCCCCGGCGTCGCTCAGCGCCTCCCTAGCCTCCCTCATGGCCGCCAACGTCCGCTCCCGGAGCTCGCTCCCGCCATCAGAATTCATCAGCCAGCTGACCTTCCCCTCGATCTCCTCGGCCGTCACGACGCCATTTTCACCGGCTTCCACCGCCACGGCCAGCTGCATCTCCTCCACCAAGAACACCCTGTTCATCCGCTGCTCCGCGTACAGCGGCCACCCCAGCATCGGCACGCCCGCCATGACGGCCTCCAGCACCGAGTTCCACCCGCAGTGGGTCACGAACCCGCCCACCGCGCCGTGTTCCAGCACTTCCCGCTGCGGCGCCCACGACATGACCACCAGCCCTCTGTCCTTGGTCCGGTCCACGAAGCCGTTCGGGAGGAGCGCGTCCAGCTCCAGCTCGTCGCAGCCCGGCGGGCTGCGCACGACCCAGAGGAAATGTTGCCCGCTCGTCTCCAGCCCCGCCGCCAGCTCCTTGATCTGCTCGGCGCTGAACCGGCCCATGCTGCCGAAGCAGAGGAACAGCACGCTGGCCTTCGGCTGCGTGTCTAGCCACGCTAGGCACTCCCCACCGCGCTTGTCGGCCACCTCCTCTGACTGAACAAGAGGGCCGACGCAAAATACGGGCGGGGTCGTGCGACTCGGGGGCGTGCAGAGGCCGGCGATGACGGCGTCGGCGGCGCGCGGCTCCAGGGAGCGGCAGCTGTTCACGATAACACCACGGGACTCGCACAGCTTTTTGGACAAGGCGAAGAAGTGCTGGTAGCTCAGGCTAGTCCGGTCGAGGAAAGGAGCGGGCAAGTCGTTCGCCGGTATCGGAGGGACACCCGGCACGTGCACGGGCTGGCCGCCGAGGTCACCCATGCTCACAGCGTTTTGCGCGTGGAGGACGGGCAGGTGGAGCAGTACGGCAAGGCTGGCAGTGCAACTCAGAAAGAAGAAGTACGTCGGGATGCCGACCTCTGCGCCGACGTCGGCGGCGCTGTAGCAGAAGAAGTCGAGGAGGAGCGCCGCCGGGGAGACGACGCGGAGGAAATCACGGAGTTCAGGGTTGGAGGCGCGGGTGAGCTCGAAAACTTTGGCCACATGATCGCCCTCCGGCACGCCGGCCGGGAGTGGCGGTTCCGGTATGTAGTGGAACGAGAGGAAGGGGCTGGCTGAAGCGTCGCCGTGCAGGGAGGAAGCTGGGGCCGTGGCGTTGTCGGCGGGCAGACCACGCTGAACGATGGTGACCGCGAGTCCATGGGACACAAGCAGCCGGCCGAACTCCACCACGGGGATCAAATGGCCAGGGCCCGGCGCAGGGTACATGACGACCATCCTCCGCGAGTCTCCGCCGCAGTTTCCTTTGTTTGACACTCCCATTGTGGCTGCTGGCTGCTGCTGGTGGAATGGGATAATTCTGGATCAAACGTGAGTACAAATACTACCACAACTTCGTTTCCGGCCACAACCTGTACCTACCACAACTAATCTCATTCAGTACTTGCAACAGAAACACCAGTTCCCCTTGCTAACTCCAAATCACGTGTACCATAGTTGGATGGAATGAACCTGCGGCAACTCCAGCAGTATCCCCGTTCCTGAAAATAAATTGTAGTTTGCGGTGGCCCGCGGATAAGTTAGAGTCTCCAGTGACTAGTGTATCGGATAGTCTAAGACAAATATAGACGATCACGGGTAAAAAATACGACAAATCTATTCCTAGACCTGTCGATGGATGATTAATCCTGGCGGACTGAGTCTTGCCGTCCATCGCTCCGCAACTTCAGACGTGGAGAGTGCATATTCTGCCGCTAAATGACAAACCGGATCAGAACTAGCTTAGAATCAAATCCAAAACTTAAAATGACATATAGGTCAAATTGTTTGTCCGATTTAGAATCTGTTTTCACCGTTGGACCAGTCCCGACGAGATCTTCAAAACTAGATTCCATGTTGATATGTTTCGATAAAAAAAATTGGACCAAAAAGTTATCCACCTTTAACACATGAGTTATCTATATCATAATATGTATGTTATCCATCCTATAATACATAAGTTATCCAACATATAAAAGTGTTGGATATAGACGTTCTCACATACATGTTGAACAAGTTTAATCGAAACTCGATAGCCCAGTTGTTAGGGTAGTGAGACTTTATTGCTATCAATGCGTTAGCGTCGACGAGTCTCGGTACCCTAAAACCATTCTAGGCTTTGTCACCCCTCGGTAGCGCCGACGGACGACGAAGTCGAGCCGCTAGACTAATGGTTGAGCGTCATGTTGTTTACTACAGCTTACTGTGGTGGATGATTGAGACATAAGACCCCATTTATTTATATTATATAAAAAAAACTTAATTTTAGTTTTTTTAATAATTATGTTTGATGTTTCACGCGGTAGCCTTTCGAGATTGTGTAGTCCATACGCTACGAGAGCGGCGATGAGCAACAAGGCCGAGCCGTTAGAATAACATTTTATATTCTGTTTGTAGGTAAATTTTTATAGTGGTGGATAACTTATATGTTATTGAGTGGATAAGTTACATATTGAAGCCTGGATAACTCTCATGTTAAGGGTGGATAACTTATGGGTAAATAAAAAAGTTATTCATTCATAACACGTGACTGTAGATAATTTTGTAGTAGTGAATAACTTACATGTTATTGGGTGGATAACTTGTATGGTGAAACCCGGATAACTCCCGTGTTACCGGTGGATAACTTTTGGTCCAAAAAAATTTATCAGAACATACCAACACGTGATCTAGTTTCGAAGATCTCGTCATGACTAGCCTAACTGTGGAAACAAATCTTAATTCGAACAAACTGTTTGACCTAAAAAATATTTAAAATTTTCTTTTTGAACCCTATTTTGCAATTCATAGAGCTGTCGCTAGTAGTAAAGTTCATCTTCTTAGCTCGTCACGTGTGGGCCTTATCAAAACAGGTCGCTGTTCGAGCCTGCCAAGTTTTCTTATCGATAGAACTACCGCCGGGTAGCACCGTCCAAAAAATATATCTTCATTGGTTTAAAATTTATCCTTTAAAATAGTTACTCGTTGCTAAGCCAAAACGTCTAAAGCAAAGCTGGTCACTTTTGAGCTCGCTCCCGCGCTAAATTGGAATATTTAAAATACTGAGTTACTGATCTCGTTCTCGCGCCAAATCGAAACATTTGATGTACTGAGTTAGTGTGTATATTGACTATTTATATATGGATGAACATATAGACTATCAAATTTAGACTATCTATTAAAAAATCAAGATAGTGTAAATAGGAATATTTTTACACCATTGTCTATGTAAAAATGTAAACTACTAAATTTTGACAAGCCACTAGAGATGCTCTTATTCATGCAAACAAGGCCAACGCATATGGCAGGATGACTCATTTTTTTTTGCGGTGCTAAAAGCATATCTAGCAGACCCTTTATATGGCCGGATCCTTAAAAATAACTACCACTATACGGTTTTAGATGAGAAAACTGACCAGAATAGACACCTCAAATGAGACCGATCCTTAAAAATTTAAGGGGCCTATCAAAAACATACCCTTGGCCCTTACATACACGCGTTTTGACCACGCATACAAGCTGACCTGAAGGCGCCCCGTATCCCTAGTTTTCTTGGCGCGACGAAAGTTTCAGCCCCTCCTTCCACGCCGCCGCCGCCGATCTCCCTTCCCCAACGAGCCCAGCCTCCCCTTGCCAGTTTTTCGACGCCATGGACGTTACCCAGATGTCGGTGACCCCTAACGAGGTTGCGCCGGCGGAGGCGAACCCTACACGCCCTCCATCAGACCTGGTTGTTGCCGGCGGAGGCAACCCCATCTTGCCCGTGCAGGAGCAGCGACATGGCTCGGTGCTGATCTTGGTGCATTGTCCAATTGAATTTTTTTGGCAATTCATATCGTCTTTTCTTTATTGGATACTCTTGCAAAAGAGAGGTACATTCACATGGAAGCTTCTAAGGGAAAGCCATTCGCCCTTGAGCATTGTTAGAAATTGCTCAAAAATAGTGAGAAACGGAAGTTGAGGGAGCAAGAGCTCCACCTAAAAGAGGCTCACTCATCAAATTGGATGATGATGAAGAAGACGAAGAAGAAACTCCGGAAGAAAGAAACAAGGGCAAGCCCGATGGGACACTGATATTAAAGCATCCATCGATGCAATTCTTGTACCCAATCGTTTGATAGTTTTTTCTCTCTCCTCTCCTAAACTGTGTTCATCCCAACCACTTAGAATTAGCACAAATATACTTTAAATCAACTCAAGCTCTATATGAAAAAGAGGCACATCGACAATAGGGTTCCATTTCGAGCATCAAGAACCAGGTTCGTGCTCTGTATCATTTTAGATTCATAGTCAAAGTTGGAACTTTTTGGCAGAAATTTCTTTAGATCTGTCGCACAGAATAAATCTTTCGGAGGGTCCTTTGAGGTGTAGCTTGATCTTGCTGTTCCCTACAACTCTCATATTGCAAGTTTTTCATTTTTATGTAGGGTTAGAGATTCCTCTGAAGATGTACATGTTCTTTGTAACTTGTAGCTTATACGTGAGGAGGATGAAGGGCTTCTATCTCCACCTTCAAACATGCTCTCACATATCCACTTGTAATCAACACAATTATGCTTGGATTCAAGACAAGTTTCACATGAAAAAGATGAGCATCGATGATGGGGTTCCATTCCAATCATTGGCACCGAGTTTTGTGCTCTGTATCTTCTCAGATTTGTGGTCAAACTATAGTTTTTTTGGTGAATTTCGTCAGATTCTTTGCACAGATTCAACCGTTTGAGTGGTCCTTTAAGGTGTAGCTTGATCACGATGTTCTCCACAACTATCGTGTTCGAAGTTTTTCGTTCTGGTGAAGGTGTAGAAATTCAACTGTGAACTGTAGGTGTACATACGAGGATGAACTTCTCAGCTTTTGTGTGAGATTGAAGATAAGGTAGAGGAAGATGGTCTACTCGACAGTCGGGTCGTGTAGGTAGAGAAACACCAGGGAGGTCGTCGTCGTGGACCGCGTGTAGCTTCCCTTCACCACATACGTGTTTTAAATGGTCTAATCCGTCTGTCCGAGCTCAGAGTTCCTAGATACAGCGTCAGATGTCCTGTCGGCCTCCGTTGCCGGCGCAACCACAGGAGGTGTCCTGCCAACCTCTGTTGTCGACGCAGCTGCAGCAGTTGTCTTGCTATCCTCCGTCACTGGCGCAACGGCAACAGTTGTCTAGCCACTCTCTGTCGCCAGGAAGTAGTACGAACATGAAAAACAAGCTAATGACTATTTAGGAATGCTTATTAGTGTGACAAATAATTTCCTGCACTCAACCAAACAATATGCATTTGTTGTTGTCCTCGATGATTTATTTATACAAGCTATCAAACAAGATATAAAAGATGTCTCACTGGTCGGATCGGTGTGGCAGTGCTCGATGTCTCGGTGGTCGGATAAGTGTGGCAGTGCCCGAGTTGTCTTGCTAACCTCTCGAGCACTGCCCAACCGAGCAAAAAATAAATCGATGCAGGCTATTATTATGCCCGGCCGTTGGGATGCTCTAACGTGAAAATATAGACAACAACATATGCCTTTGAAAACAATTATCTTTACTTAATCAATGAAGTGATGATGTTCTCGTGACATTAGTACCCGAGTCCAACTTCTAGGAAACAATTATGAATAGATATCAAAGAAAACTGAAGTAGCTACTCGGTACAGTCGTTGGTCCTTTTCCATTGTCTCGCGAGATTCATTAACGCTGCTTTCGACTCTCCGTGGTCGCTCAGCGCCTCCTTTGCCCGCTGCATGGCCGCCTGTGTCCGCTGCCGGAGCTCCCTCCCTCCGTCGGAATCAATCAGCCACGTCACCTTCGCTGCCACCTCTCCCGCTTCCACCATTTCTTTGTCATACCCCGCCATGGCCACGGCCAGCCGCATCTCGTCGACCAGGAACACCTTGTTCATGCGCTGCTCCGCGTAGAGAGGCCAGGCCAGCATGGGCACCCCCGCCATGACCGCCTCCAGCACCGAGTTCCACCCGCAGTGCGTCACGAACCCGCCCACCGCGCCGTGCGCCAGCACCTCCCTCTGCGGCGCCCACGACATGACCACCAGCCCCCTGTCCCTGGTCCGCTGCAGGAAGCCCTCTGGAAAGAGCGCGTCGAGGTCGTCGTCCGGCAGCTGGTCCTCGTCGCCATGCGGACGCCTCACGGCCCACAGGAACCGTTGCCCGCTAGCCTCCAGCCCCGCCGCGATCTGCTTTGTCTGCTTCGCGCCGAACCGGCCCAGGCTGCCAAAACAGAGGAACGCCACGCTGGCCTCCGGCTGGCCGTCGAGCCACGCGAGGCACGCGTGTCGCTTTGCGCCAGCGTCTTCCTCGGGCTTCACCAGTGGCCCCACGCAGTAGAGCGGCGGCGTTCGGCGTCCGGGGAACGTGCAGAGGCCGGAGACGATCGCGTCGGCTGCGCGTGGCTCCAAGGAGCGGCAGCTGTTGACAATGACGCCCTGGGAGCCGCACAGCTGTTGGGATAAGTCCAGGAACAGCCTGTTGCTCAGGCTGTCGCGGTCGAGGACAGCCGCGGCGAGGTGGTCCGCCGGTATGGGCGGCAGTCCCGGGACGCGCACGAGGCCGCCGCCGAGGTCGCGGAAGCTGAGAGCGGTCCGCTCGTGGATGACGGGCTGGTAGAGTAAGAGGGCGACGCTGGCGACGCAGGTGGTGAGGAAGAAGTAGGTCGGGACGCGGAGCTCGGCGCCGACGCGGAGGGCGCTGCTGCAGAAGAAGTCGACGACGAGGGCGGCCGGGGAGGCGGAGCGGAGGAAGGCGCGGAGGTCCGGGTTGGAGGCGCGCGCGAGCTCGAAGACCTTCGCCTCGAAAGTGATGCCGGCCGGCGCGTCGGCGGGGAGCGTAGCGGCTGGGAGGCAGTGGAAGGACAGCGACGGGTTGGCGGCCGCGATGCCCGCGAGGAAGGATCCGCCGGCGGCGCCCTGGTCGGCTTCCCCGGCGGTGACGACGGTCACCTGGAGGCCCTGCGCTACGAGCAGGTTGCCGAGCTCCGCCGTGGGGACCAAGTGGCCCGCCATCCCCGGCGGGGCGTAGATGACCACCAGCTTCTTGGGGTTGTCGTCGTGGCTACTGTTTTGGACCGTCATTCTGAGGAAGTGGGAGGCACGATGCAGCCTCTGCCAGCACGAGCTGGGGAGGAGGACGGAAATGCTTTGGTCTCGCGTTGCCCGGCCTGACTACTGCTCGGAGCGCCGTGCTGCTTCCGGCGATTGAACCGGTGATATTTGTGCATGCAGTCGGGTCTGTGGGAGCCGCACGTCACACCTAACCAGTAATCTTCTGAGGCACGAGCCCTGGGCCGTGGCCGGCAGATATACACATCTACTGGAGGAGAAGCACACCAGTTGTTTGTTTCCGTTTTCTTCCCCTTGAGCACCATGATCAATTCGCGTGGACGATGCTGTATGCGGTGTTTCTGTGACGTGAATGTGCCGTACCTCGTCGAAAGGGAAAATAAATGCAACCACATACTATGCGGTATGACGTGGACGTATTTTTGTTTCGACCGTTCGATGCATGTGAGGTCAAGACTTGGGATGCGTCACCACGAGCATTTGGGATAGAAGTGATGTGGAGGTCACAAGTTTAATGAGGCTGAAGTCATACTAGATAGACAGGCGCGCTTCGTCGCGCCGTCTGCATGGCGTTGTTATATAGTATGATTATTACGGTATACTAACCGGCGTTTTATTTTGTGACATCCCTGTGTAAAACGCATGTGTTTTTAGTGTCATTGTCTATAAGACACTCAAGCCCTTCTTTAGTAGTCAGGCCTTTTCGATCTCTTCCTGCTTCTCACCGTAGACGGTCGGCTAGCCGTCCGAAGAATAAAATACGACTTATTTAACACCGCTTCGTTATTTATTGGCGGATGTCAAACTATTTGAGTTAAAGGCTTAAAGGTGGACGATGGCATGCGCATTCGTAGGCTGTGGAGGAGCAAACATCTAGCCGTAGACGATGGTGGCGTTAGAGTTGGGTGCATTGAGGGGGGTGGTGTTGAGAGCGGCGGCGAAACTGTTCCATCGGCATACGTAGGGGCAGAGGGGATGGTGGGTTGGGGGAGTGGCGGAATAGTCGTCCATGGATGATTTTTTGTCGGTGGCCGTCGAGGCGGGATGCAGGAGATCACACGCGGCAGTTTTAGTTTGGCAGCGCTGGCTGGCACACCAAATTTGCGGCACAAAATTAGGCTTTTTGTGCGTGCCCTAAATTGTTTTATGCACGGCTTATTTTTGCGTATCTGCTGGAGCACGATTTTTGCCCGCCACGCTAAATAATAGCGGTTTTTTGTGCATCGACAGATTTTTTTATGCGTATGCTAGAGATGCTTCAACTACGGTTCATTGGTTATTTTCCATGTAGGCCTTGTATAATTTCTCATTTTCTTTAAGCTGGCACATATTTGATATTTTTTCGTTTTGGATCCACAAGCCATAAACACATAGCCTTTGGATCCACATGTCATAAACACATAGCATTTGGATTCACAAGCCATAGACACATACTTCCACATGGCCTCAAAATGCTTCCTTTTCACCAAGCTTAAGTCTATAGTATATGTTTGCTCGTAGATGGAGGTTGACACTCATAGGTCGCATTTAGGGATGTAAACGGATCGGATCGGATCGGATATTTCTATTACCATATTTTTTTGGCAGACTCGGATCGGAGCGGATAATATCCAGATACGGATTCGAATACGGATTATATCGGATTGTGGATATGAAGCAGATTCGCAGCGAACTCGGATCGGAAGAGGATAATCGAACAAAGACACATAGAAAAATAAAAATTTATTTAGTTTATATAAAAAATGACAAGAAAGCGTGCAACACTAGATAACGGTAGTATAAAAGTGTAAGATTTATAATAGCATAGTATAACATGCATATGTAGCATGCATAGCTAGCAGATACACTTACTACATTGTCTAGATATTAGCAGATACACTTACTACATTGTCTACATATTAGGATTGTGCTAAATTTATCGGATTATACTATTTCAGTACCTCGGATAATCCTCATATAATGTCGAATTATCCTTATCCGTCGGATATCATCAATACCATATCCGCTACCATATTCGTCGGATATTCGCTCGATAAATATCCGCATCCACCGGATATCTAAAAATGCTTACTATATCCTCAAAAACGGACGCGGATGCGGATTCAGAACGGAAATTATCCATACCATTTATATCCCTAGTCGCATTTGGTAAAACTGCATATTTTTCCTTGGCCCAGCAGTGTTGTGGCCCGTACTGCTAGCCTCAAACAGGTCTCTGGGTCATGCATGGCCAGGGCCGGCCCTTGGGGGACTAGCGGGGCAGCCGCCCGGGCCTAAAAATATTAGGGGCTCAAAAAATTATAAGTTTAGTATACATATAAAAAAGATTTTTTATTGGGCTTGTGGGAAAAGCTCGACTCCCAGTGGTCAGTCCCAGACATTGATCGATTCATCGATCGCCCCGTTCGCTTCCCGAGTTCTAGGTAGTGGACTAGGCTTCGCATCCACTCGAAAAGGTATCGGCATATCGATCAGAGACATACAGGACGGGTTCTTTTCAATACATCAACGCATGTCTCTTTCCTTTATTTTTTTATTTTTCTTACATAAGTTCCATTATGTATTTTCTTTCTATTTCATTCCCTTTCATCATTTTTCCTGTTTTTTCGTATATTTTTTCACGCCTTTTTCTTTCAATTTTATTTTTTCTTTACCTTCTATCATGTTTAAATTAGATTTATATTTTTTATGACTTTGTTCCTCACGTCTCTAAACATTGTTTCTGCTTATTCTAAATTTTTTTATATCTTGTGATTTTTCTTCCAGATTAAACCGTTTAAGATCCATTGTAATTTTCGAACTTTGCTTCTAGAAATTTTCGGAGTAAATTCTAAGATATCATGTAAATATTGTTATTTCTATATGAATATTATAGTTGGAGTATACTTATAATATTTATTTTTCATCATTTCATATATACAAAAAAATTATAATAAGGACCCTAAAGTTTTAGTTTCGCCCTAGATCCCCGAAATCTTAGGACCGGCCCTGTGCATGGCACCCGTTTGATAGCCTGCAATACCTTTTTTTGCACCCACAAAAATAGAACTTTGGTTGTTTGGTTGCCTGTATCTATGAACATAAGAAAGCAATGCGCTTGGTTGCCTACAGCGTTAGGTGAAGATACCACTGTAAACACATACAAACACAAATATAATATCAACGAGATAGTTCATGACATTGCACAAAAAATGTACTAGTTCATGACCAGAAGGACAAATCATAACTACTTCATCTAGACAGAAGTCATTGCGGCTCCACGATCCTCCTGAAAGCTTTAAAGTGCTCATGGCACCTCTTGCAAACCTCGGCTTGAGTGTAGTCGTAGATGACCATCTTGTAAACCTTTGGGTAAATCTTCTTAAAGGTCAGCAAGTAACCGATCTACATGTTATGAGTTACTGCAAAAGGTGTGCAACCTTGATCGAAGCAAGATTTCCCATTAACATCTAAAATCGTGATGTTTTATTGACAGCCAGTCGTCAGCTTGAGAGTGACTGTGTCTGGGACACTGTCCAAATAAGGGCATGAAAATGCATATGGGATAGGAAGCAATCCTAGTGCAACCTGCAATGAATAAGAAAGTTAAGCAATGATCACAAAGCAAAGCAGTGTACACGAAGCAAAGCAATAAACAGAAAGCAAACCAATGAGTTCGAAATTTGTTGCATCATATTTGCCAATATTGCACACATAATGTGGCAAATGCATGTAACCTTCAGGGATGGCGTCAGTGAATCAAGTCAGATGCACAAATACACGTTTTGCACATACAATAAGGTTCAATCAGACGTCCTTGAAGATACATCGTGTGACAATTCTAATCGTCGGCGTAGCTTTGTACATACAATAAGGTTTGATCAGACGTCCTTGAAGATACATCGTGTGACAATTCTAATCGTCGGCGTAGCACATATAGCAAGGACATAAGACCAGAACAATCATCAGCGTACCATGCACAAATTTACTCTTTGGGCAAAAATACTAGGTACTAAAACCCATCTATATAAAGTTGTTGCATGTGAAATTATCCTAATCATTGGTAGTTCGTAAAGGTGGAAAGTACCTCTGACTTGCGGTTATCAGTACTACTGCATGTGGCAACGGACGAACACCAGATTCAGGGACGAGGTGAGTGAACCTGGCGGAATGCACAAACCATTGAACACTCATCCTGGTTCAATCAACTCGTCCTAAAAGTGTCTTTAGCCATTATAATCATCAGCAAATCCCTGCAGAACGAAAACCCCCAAACAAAAAAAACCGAGCAGGGGATATCCGTGCAGATCTACAACGTTAACGCATGGCATCTAGAACCCTAAGCATGACCTTCTACGAGCAGATCTACTGTCTAGATGGCTCAGGGAAAAAGGAGAAAAGCTTACCGCCATGGTTCGGATTCGCCGTTGTTTATCGTACTAAGACCGCCGCCTCCGATGGTGAGCGGCAGCCTCGACTCTAGAGCCCTCCTCCCTCTAAGCCCTTCACCGCCAGCGATAATGGTGTGCAACTGATTCGTCACCAGGAATGACACCGTCGAGTGGTGTGTGTGTGGGGGGGGGGGGGGGGTGGAGGAGAGTGACCACAACGTAGAGAGGAGAGTGAGCGAGAAGAGTGGGCGGTGAGGGCATTTAGGGCGGTTGCGTGGTGTCTCCCTCCCCGTCTCCCACAAGTGCACCGCGTCGACTCATTTTCGCTGGCCCAAGCCAAACCCCAGAAAAACGGCTGCATCAAGCGTTATCACTATATCTAGCCTACTTTAAGACGGGCGCAGGCCACAGCATGGAATGCTGCAAGCAATCAATCGACCTGTTTTCGTCACAAGCGGGTCTGCCCAGTTGTATGCAGGCTAACAAACGACGCCTATGACATTCAATCGGCCGGTGGAGGCCATCCATCCGCCACGAAGCAGAGTCTGCATTGTTGGTGAAAATCCGAACAAGGTTGTCCGACAGGAAGGGCATGTACAACACATTTTCCGACAAGAGAAACACCACTCGCTACACGCGAGTTTTGAGATCTTGATGAAATTTCGTTAAACTCACGGGCCCTTTAGTGAAGAAACGACTCCAGAAGTGAGACTCGTGGTAGGAATCTCCCAAATCGGGCTCCCGATCTCAACGCCGGTAAGTCCTCGGGGTACCCCAAGTCCTCCGCCGCCGCGCCACCCCGCTAACAGATCCCGGTGGCTCTAATTCGTCAAAGAAAGGGGTCGGGAACTCGTCGTCGTCGGAGAAGATGATCCTCCCACTGGCGAAGCTCGGGACGCTGACGCTGAAGATGATGTCCCTGTTCAGCTCATCCAGTCACCGAGAACCTTTTTAGAGGAGACTCGTCATCGCAGACTCGAAATTCATGTAGAATCTGGCCGTGTAGGGTTTGTGTTGGGCTGTGCAGTCCACTAATTACCCGTTCCTTAGTTACATAGCCTATGATTTGGGGTTTATCTGCTGAATGAATGCGTCCTGACACTGTTGGAGTTGGTTCTGTGGCGTTGATTCAGTTCATCTAGGCTGGCTTGCATTTGGCCCGTTTTCATGTCTTAGGCTCTGTTTTTTTTTGTACCACGGTTGTCTTCTTAGCCTGCTGGTTAGGATATGTCATATGCAAAGTACACTTGTTCTCTACGGATGATAGTGATCATTTCGTCGGTTCGGGTGTTCTTAGCTCAAAATACACAATTGGCCAAAATTTGTATGTGTTTCTTAAAATGAACAGAACATCGACATTATAGAATATTTCCATCTTTTTATAAAAAATAGCACCAATAGTTAATGGTCTAACCAAATAACATACACCAAAACCATGTACATCAGCTTCCCATTGTTAATTTTCAATCTCGTGACAACCAAAACGACGTGCCATGTTTGGTAGTCCGCTCCAGGTTTCTAGCCATGTTAGCAAATCAGCAAATTTCATTCTCAAACTTTTCATGATAATTGACCAGTATGAACTTTACATAGTCTAAGGTAGTTCATGGGCTGATTTTTTTTGTCAAAATTGCTAAGATAATTTTTTTTTACCGTGGTGTGTGTAGCTCCACACCTATAATATGTAGCCATGAAGGTCATATCATGAGTAGAATCAGTGATATTATTGAACAAAGAGTTTACGTCTAAACAATGCGTTCTATCTGATCAAATGAATAATGCTTGTGCTTTTGTTTCTGCCGTTTTGATTATAGTAAAGGCATTTGTGTTGCAATCACATCTGCAGTTTACGCTACTGTTGTCACTTAGTAACAATTACCCACTACATAGGTATATTCATAGGTTGGGCGATCTAAAATAGAATACCAACTAGGTTTTAGCAGGCAGAATGCTTCTACGTTGATCCACTGCTTGGTTCATAGGTTCAGGAAGCCAGTGACTAAAAGTCTAAAACCAGACGCAGTTAGAGGAGAAAACTGCATTCCATGCACCATAACCTTCAATGTTTAAACACTTGAGATGTAAGCTGTGCACCCGTGAACAATATAAGGCACACACGTACTTAGTGTGTAAGATATGAAAGTTATGAATAGAAAAGTAACCTGATTCTGTACTTTGATATGTATGGGCAATTTATTTGGATGTCCTGTAAGTAACAAATTTATATTTATGCATTGATAGTTGGTACGTGAAATCTTCTTGTATTCACATTACCAGTAGTCCATAGTTTGTAGTTGATAACTAAACTTCATTTACAAAAAAGATCTCCCTGGTGTTTCTATCCCTATATCCGCGTGTCCATGTTCACAGGTAGGTAAAGAATATGGATGATATGTTGCTACCCTTGGTTGGCTATCCAACTTCATCCACCGTTGGTTTATTCTATGAGATTCAGATATGTTGGATACTTGGATGCATGTACTGTACTGTTTGTAGGTAAATTAAATGAAATATGATAGTAAATTGATACTTTGATAGTCTAATCGGCAATAATTTAGGCATTAGGGCTGGCATAGTGTACTGAATCCACTGTTCACCAGAGTTTTGGCAGTCGGTGTGTATGCCACCTCTCATAAGTCATAATGGCTATTTTAATTTTGGTGCTTTTTGTGTCAGATATGAATAGGTTAGCTGTAGGGACTAGGGACCAATCTAGCTTGCAGTTTCCAGCAACTTAAGTAAGCTAGATACTCTAAGCATTCTCCCCTATTCCAGAATTGTCACTATTAGATCATTTTGCTTATTGTGTAACTAACTGTAAAAGAAGACTTATTATTTAACTAGGTTTATCTGTAGAGAGTAGATTCTAAATATTGTGTCGTGGGTGTTTGCCCTGGTCACTTGGGTGACAGGGTTGATGGCTGTGTGTGGTTTTGCCAGTTTTTTCGGAAAATTGTGCCGTGTGGTTTTCTGTCTGGTTTTCCTTATAAATCAGACATGTTTGTGTTGCGTTTGTATCAGTTTTTGGCCAGTTTTTCTTATACAAAATATAAGATGTTTTAGCTTTGTGAAGCAAATGTATCTAGACTACTTTTAGTATGTAGGTTCACTCAGCTTTGGAGTGAATCTACACACTAAAAAAAAGTCTAGATACATTTTCTTCACAAACCTAAAACATCTTATATTTTGAAACCGAGGGAGTACTTTATGAAAAGGCAGAGCTCCTTCCGGTTGCTCCAAAAAAAATGTGGGTGGATGCTTGAGTTTAGATTTTCCTACTTGTGCATCTTCACAAATTCTAAACAAATTAAATCCGTGCATCAAAACTCAAGCATATACCCACCCTTCATGTAGATTTTCTTTTTGCTTATTTCAGCAACTCAAATATGTGCAAATGTTTTATTTTATTTTGGGTGCTAAGCTTGCGGTTATGTTTTGTAGCGAACTGTTTTTTCATGCGTGCTGTCACACAACATCGAGCATTCAAGCTGGCTGTTGCTAACTATATAATGCCTTGCCTTTCTCCTGGCACCAAAAAGCAAAGCGTCGTCATAGATTGTAGGACGACATGGCCTGCCATTCTTCTCTCCTCGTGTAAGCAAACTCACAAGTCCACCATTCAATAGTAACCAGACCCCGCCCACTGTGTCAGGCTTGTGTTGATTACCAACAAGGCAACAACTGTTACATGATCGACAGTAATATGATCTGCATGTACAGCTGTGGACTGTATCTCAAGGCAAGATCTGCCGGCGATCCATTGGGTAGTGTAGCCTAGGGCTGGGGGTGGGGGGAGATCCACTAGACTATGAAGCTATCATAGATGCCCGGCGAAACAAAAAAAATTTGGTACGGAACTTCCTCTTCAGTGTTTGGGTCAGCTGACTTGGTAAACAATGTGTCATGCATCGTAGATTATGGAGGTCTATGTTGTAGAAGACACAGACATGATCTTACTAAGAGATTAAGAGGAATAAATAATTGTCCTCCTCCTCCACCTCTTTTGGTGACAAAAGTGGCGCCTTACCCATTTTTGACTTGCCTTATGCTTGATACAGTGCTTTAGATATCATGCTTATCTTGCTTTAATATTCTGTGTGCATCTTGTGAACTAATGGTAGATGCCAAAGTAATACTCTCTCCAATCCATATTCCATAATAACCGTCGCTAATCAGAGCGAGTATTAAAAATTCTGTGTGCATCTTGTGAACTAATGGTAGATGCCAAAGTAATACTCTATCCGATCCATAATAAGCGTCGCTAATCAGAGTGAGTATTAAAAATGCTTGGTTTAGGAACACATACTCTTCACATCAAAATAACATTTCAATCTCTCTTTTGCTGCTACTTATTTGTTTCACCGTCTTAAGTGACCTTCTTGGCCAATGTACCCCTTTTGTAGGCAAATCATCGCATTTCCACAAACATCCAAAGAAGAATATATGGACATTCAACTCAAGTTGAGGTTCGACCGTTGAATGAAGAGAAAGCTGTTCAGGCTGCTGCCGATCTTATCGGGGAGCTCTTTGTATTCTCGGTATTTACTAAAGTCATAAATGAATATACTTTATGAAACTTACTGTATTATTGTACTTGCATGTTTTCTCTGTATAACATACTGTTTCAACTTGCGAATTTTGATAAAATTCTTCCTGAATTTTATGGTAATGATTCTCTTAGCTCAGGAGTTTTCATGTGAACACTTGTTTCCCCGTAGTATTAGAAACCGGTAAAATATAGGTGAAATAACTTTGGTACCAAGAATTATTTTATTTTTGTTTAAAATGCATTAGCTCATTTTACATATACTAGTTACATGCACAATGCATGATATGCTATGGGTGAAAAAAAATCATATATGGCATAAACTGTATATTGGTGGTCTTCACCCACGCGAGTACTTCTACTCGGTCAATAGTTGGTAGCGGCCTCTAGCAAGACGTGCCAACTCCTAAACGTGCATAAAGATTATATCAGACAAAACCTTCACAATGTTTATATACGTGTCATTCTCTTTGTCTCATGATATTTGGTCAAGCTCCAAGCTGGCCACTCTTTCTTGATCCCGTCCCGCGATTTGGAATCTCTTAGTAGGTTAACTCTTTAACCTTAAGTAGCACGGCCATGCATTTCTGAATCCAATCACTCGAGGGGCTATATATATCCTTCAAAAGTAGAGAGGGGCAAATCCCATCTCGGCTAACCATGCCTCACGGCGTGATTCAAGACAAACCAAAAAGGCTCTCTTTATAACTACCTAGTTACATGGTAGCATTTGGTAGCCACTAAGTAGGTCGATTCACATCTCATGCGACAATCTTGGGTATAAGGACAAAGCATACACACTGTGTAGGGAGAACTACAATATTATTGCTAATTTGCTATGTCTCAAGTTCGTTCGGTCCAACCCCATGTTCATTACATGTGTGCACATTAATTGTTTGACATCTTCATGTATATGACTTTTGAAACACAGTCATCAACCAATACATGTGCTAGTCTAATATTCATGTGTCCTCACATGTACTCCGACTAAGGAGTATTTTAGAATAACCATAGACGTATAAAATTTCACAAACAAGGCATGTACTTGCCAATCAATACAAAGACAGTATTCAAAGACCATTCAATACATCATTGATGCAATGAAATATAATCATCTCTATGATTGCCTATAGGGCATATTTCCAACATATGATTCACGCAGAATGTACTTCTGTATGTTGCCTTAAGACTTCAGTAAATGTTTGTGTACGTATTTCTTAACTAAAGGACCAAAAGCTTTGAATCGTACACTTGTTATGCTTGAGAAATTTTTTATTATACATTTTATTTGTGTTAAAAAGGCATTATATGAACAAAACTAACTAAACAATGCGATCATTGTTTGTCAGATACAACTACATATCGTCTGCTATACCACCTGATATATGTTATACCGAAGCCAAACTGAATTGGACCCCATAGGCCAGTACCCACTGTTTCAAACCTTGATCATGACTTTCTCTGCACTTGTACTCGTACATGGTTTGGTGATTATCTTTGGTGGCCATTCATTATAGTTTGGTAAATATTGTATAGTAGGTTGCTGGGGCTGTTGTGGTCTTTGAGGTGCAAAGAAGCGCAAGGTCAGAGAATCGGAAAGAGGAGGCTCGTAAAAAGGAAGTTGAGGTAATAACTCGTTTATGCCACTACTAAATATTGTAGTGTTTGTTGAATCTCTGACATTGACACATTTCAGCAAACTGAGTCTATTCACCTGTAAATATGAGTAATTTCGAAAATGAATGTCCCCAGAAATCACTTTGAAACAGGGATTAATTAAGAGAACTACCAATTTTATAATGCAGTATTCTAGAGAAATAAATCAACCAAATGAAATTGAAGCAATCAGTCGGTCCAAAGCTCCTTCAGCCGTTTTTTGTGTGCAAAGTGTAGAGTAAGATATAACCCTGTCAAAAAGATTGGGCCCAGTCATGGGGAAGGTTATTTTCTGCGTGTTGACACATTGGCATCTTATGTATTGAACCAAATGGTTGCAAGCTGTGATAATGTAGATAGTGTTAACATAGCCAGTGATCTGTAGTGACCAAAAGCTTCCGACGTATGATGTTATCACTGTCTACCATATAGTTTTCCATGGGCCCTTGTCAATGTGTTTGCATTTCCAACTCCGTTCCGCTTAAGAAAATCATAATTCAGTGGTCTCTTTTAAGCCAGTGGCAGATGCCCCCGAGCCCAGTAGGAATTTTTGAATTTACATTGACTATCAATAATATCTACACCCGCATGATGATGTATAGTTGCTTTGAACTTGAAGGAACTGAGACAGAAAGAGGATCAGCTGGCTGCAGAAATCGAGACTTTGAAGCTTAAGCTTAGCGAGTTAGAGCGCCTCGCCAACTCGCAGGGCCTCTCTGGAGTTCTTTTCAGGCGTGGCAGTGTGGCAGACCAAAACAAGGCGTCATGACGATTTTGACTGATTGAAACAATGATCTCGCGTTACGGGCATAATTTTAACAAGAGAATAGACAATCGCCTGGTGTTGTTTGTAATATCCAGACGAGCGTGCTCAGAAACGCCTGTGTTATTCCCGCTGATCAATACGCGGAAGGCCCCATGTAGGCAGCGTCCTGTATGTACGGCTACTTTTTACTCACTAGCAAGCATCGCATGGTGGCACGCCGCTGGTACGTTCAGCGAGCTGCTATCCAATTGCACTTTTGTTAATTTTTTTCAATGAATTGCTAGTGAACTTTTCAAAAGTTGCACCTGAAAATCACATACTTCCCGTCTACACTGTGAGTCTAAAATGCTCTGTGACTATGTTATGATGAATAAGATGGCTAAAAAGACACTCGGTAGCCAATCACGGTGCACCAGGTCTGGCACTTTTGAGGGTCACATTTGACTACTCATCCCACCTTATCAAGCATTCTCGCGAGCGAGATATTCTGGACTAATGGGCGCATCTCATCTACGACCAAATCGTCTGATTTATATTTGGAGGAGGAGCCTCCAAGCCCTTCGCCATACAAAGATCTCAATGGCTAACCAAATGCAGAATCCAGAGACGATTTTGCAATGGTGTTCTGTTTCCACTGCGTCAGTTACCGTCTCATACAGCTGCATACTTCACTAAAGCGTGTTTGGTTGCCCGCGATGACGTTTCTCCCAGTCTCATACAGCTGCATACTTCAGTAAGGGCATGTTTGGTTGCCCGTGAAGTCGTTTGTCACATCTAGGCATCCAATGGTACGCAAAACGCTCATTTGGTTAGCCGCCGCGTTCCGCGGACTTGACTGACAGGGGGCTCCGCAGGAATGTCCAATCGAGCATTTCCACAGGAACATGACGTGGCGAGCGCAAGGAGAGGAAAAAAGTGCTCGAGGAGTCAATGCAGAGATGGCGGGACGCGAAAACATGGATGCACGGTATGACGTGAAAAGTAGCCTCACCTCCCTCTTAGTCTGTCACCACCCGCGGAAAAACAAATTCATCCTCATTTCCCTCTTACGCGACAGCTGGCGGCGGCGGTGGAGATTTAGATCTGCACCACCACCTACTGGTGTGTACACACATCTTCGGCACTTGGTCATTCACTTCGTCTTCTTCGGATCGGCTACTACAGTCTCGCAGATCTACGGCATCGGCGTGTCCTCTTCGTGTCGGTCACCGTCTTCTCTGGCTCTAGCAGGATGTCGTCGTCTTCAACCATAAATGTAAGCACCGCCTGCATGACACCTCCCCAATGTTATCTCCCTAGCTAGTTTGGTAGACATTACGGGCCTTTTGTCAGGTGCTTATGCAACGTCGATTTGATTAGGACCAGCAGTTGAAGGTTATCATCCAGGAAGCTACCCTAGTGGCCGTGATTTAGGCATGGATGCTTTTGATCCACAGAAGAGCGGCTGTTAGGACTAACAGTCCGTCGGTGAAATATGCTCACATGGTACATCGCGGCAGAGAGAGAATAGCAAATCTGAACTACATCTACAACAACAATGATATAGAGGCTATTGCCATGCTCTGGATGATAAGAGCCCCTTGTAACCTACTTGTGCACACATTAAAAGTAAGAGGTTTAATTAAGGACAACATCCACACCTATATCGAAGAGCAAGTGACATGGTTCCTTCATGTTCTAGGACATAACCAGAGATCTCGAGTGATTCATAACACATGGAGGATATCCATGGAGACAATTTCCCGGTATTTCCATCAAGTGTCGTATGCTATTGGAGATCCCATATGAGAGATGATCAAGCCACCATTAACTCAAACTCCAGCTAAGATAGAAGACAACTTCCGATGGTTCCCATATTTTAAGGTGAGCAATTGTACTTGTACTCCATGGGAGGATTGTATTACACTGAGGCCTAACATTTTCTTCATGACATGATTGTATTGGAGAAATTGATGGTACTCATGTGATTGCTAGAGTGACGAAAGCTGAAGCAGATGCATACATGTGAGAAAGCACTTCACCATCCAGAATGTGCTTGTCATTGTTGATTTTGACATAAAGTTCACATATGTGTTTGCTGGATGGGAATGATCATCCCATGATGCCAAATTCTCAATAATGGCCATGATAGATATGATGGCATGAATATCCCTGAAGGTAAGTTCTACCTAGAAGATGTAGGACATGCTTGTTGGCCTAGAATTTTTCCACCCTTCACGTAAAAAAGGTATCACCTCAATGAGTTCTCTGCTAGGGACTATCCTAGAATATCAGAGAAACTTTTCAATCTTAGACAATCTAGCCTTAGAGTCACGGTTGAAAGGGTTTCCGCTGTTCTGAAGAACGGATTAAGATCCTTAATCAGAAGTTGATACATCCTTGATCCTTAATCAACTATATGAAACGAAAGCACTTGACAGTATTCCCACGTCTCCTCGAGAACATTTGGTCCTCATAAGTATTACAACCGGCTTGTCCTTTGCTAAGAAAGGATTGGGCCACTTGCTGCAATTATTTGCTGTCTTTATTTACTTGCACTTTATTTCCTTGCATTATCAAAAAAAAAAACTAAAAATCCATTTGCTAAGTATTTACAGATATTTCATGCTCCAAACCACTAGTCAACACCTTCTGCTCCTCGTTGGGATTGACACTCCTATTTATCGAAAGTACTACGATACACCCCCTATACTTGTGGGTCATCAAGACTATTTTCTGGCGCCGTTGCCGGGGAGTGAAGCACTATTGAAGAGTGGAACTGCTAAAGGAAACTTCTACTGTGAGTATTGCTTTTATTTCTGTTTGTTACTTTGTTTCCAATATGGATAACCCACTTGGTTTCCTATTTGGGAAAGCTACTACCACTGCTAGGGTAGTAGATGAACCACCACCTGCTGAGATAGATCCTTTTAAGATACCTACAAGAATTGTTGATCGTGTTATGGATAACTATTATTTTGAGGATGGAACTGTCCATCTTGGTGATCACTTGCTTTTTATCCATGAATTATGCGGGTTGTTTAAGTGTGCAGGTATCACAACAGAACAAGTCAAGAAGAAGTTACTCTCTATATCATTGAAAGGAAGAGCTGAATAATGGTATAAGTTGCTAAAAAATGGACAATCTATGGAATGGGAGGAAATAGTACCTCTCTTTTATTCTAAATTCTATCCTCCCAGTGAGATTCATAAGGATAGGAATCAAATATATAACTTTTGGCCTCGTGATGGAGAGAGTACCGCCCAAGCTTGGGGGATATTGAAGTTACTAATGCTTAAATGTCCTATTCATGAACTCCCTAATAATATTATTATCAATAACTTTTATGCAAGGCTTTCTCTTCATAATAAATATTTATTAGATGCTTCTTGTGCTGGATCATTCACATGTATGAAAGAAGAAGCTAAATGGGATCCTCTAGACCGTATTCAAGAGAATACTGAAGCATGGGAGAATGACAAAGGAAGAAAGTCAGGTATACATTATGATTATGAATGAATTAAATCTTTTATGGAAACTGATGACTTTCATGATATTAGTACTGAGTATGGTCTTGATTATCAAAGTATTGCCAATTGTTTTAAGGCCTTTGCCTCTTATATAAAAATTCCCAAAAAGAAGTGGAAAAGTACCATGCACCTTATAAAGATACTGTTAATCATGTTCATGTTAGAAATACTGAAGTTTGTACTGTTGATCCTATTTTGCCTGAACCTTATATTGAGAAAATACCTTTCCCTGCCAAGGTAAAGGAACATTCTATTATAGCTAATGTGGTTAGCAAAAGTACAAAGAAATCTATTGAACCTGATGAACAAATAAATATTGAACCTGTAGTAGCCATGGTGAAAGACATTGTCACTAAAAATGTAGAAGATGGGCACATTATCTTTTGTGAAGATGCTTCTAATATTGTCTCTCATCCTAGTAAAGCTAGAAAAGCTAGTGTCCCTGTGCTTTCTGTTAGAATTGGTGATCATTGCTATTATGATTTATGTGATATTGGTGCTAGTTCTAGTGCTATTCCTTATGAGCTTTACAGAGAAATTATGCATGAAATTGGTCCATGTGAACTTTAGGACATTGATGTGGTTATTCACCTTGCTAATAAGGAAACCATTTGCCCTATTGGAATTGTAAGAGACGTGGAAGTCCTTTGTGGTAAGATCAAATATCCTGCAGATTTTCTAGTGCTTTGTTCAGCTGCTAGTAAAACTTGTCCTATCATTTTTGGTAGACCTTTTTCTGAATACTTGTGGAGCTATTATAGATTGTAAGAAGGAGAAAGTTTTATATAAGTTTGATGGAGAATCTTATGAGTTTAATTTTTTCAAATTTGCTAAAGCTCCTTATGAAAAAGATATGCCTAATGAGGATATTAGAGTTGAGCAACTTGCTTCAATTGATCCAGTTTATGACCTTAGACCTCTTTTTGATGATTGTAAGTATGATCATTCTAATAAAGTTGTTTCTTGTGACAATTATATTGTCAACTTTATTCAAAGTGCTACTGAAAGTTATTATGAGAGAGGGAAACATGGTTTTTTGCATCTCAATAATATTAAGTTTCCCTGCTTTATGTTGAAAGCTTTGAAGTTGCAATTGTTTTGTCTTCCTGTGCTAGTAGCCTTTTGTTTCAATGATTTGTTTTCTTATTAAACCCCCTTGCATAGGAAGTGGGTTAGACTCAAATGTGTTGGATATTTGCTTCTCGATGCTCTATTTCATTTCAAATATTTATCTCCTATGAAAGCATCTTTGAAATTGCCATGCCCATCTTAATGGCTATAAAGAAAGAGCTTTTGTGAGACAACCCATTTTAGTTTGCATTCGGTTTTTGTTTATTTGAGTCTTGGAAGTTATTACTTCTGTAATAGCCGCTCCTTATCTTCCTTTTTGTTTGTTTTTTGTGTCAAGATCAACCTCTTTTGAAAAGTAGGTGAGTTGTGAGAAGTTGTTGTCCTGGGACAGATTTTTTGTGCTGCATTGTAAAAATTCGTGAAAAATCTCAGTACGTCGGATGGAGTTGTAATTTTTTGTGCTTGTGCCCCAAATGTTTATCCAACTTTCGTTAGTTTTGCACTTTTGATTTGAGCAACAGAAGATTTTCGAAAAAATCAATCTTTACCTGCTGGTCTGTTGTGACAGATTTCTGCCATCATTTCCATTTGCCTCTTAAATCAATTTCCTTTCAGATTCTTTTGGGCTTTTGAAAGGAGTTGCTACAGTAGCTTATGTTTTGTTGGATTCCAGTTGAAATTTGAACCCAAAGGTTTATTGTTTTTGCATACATTAATGTTGCTAATGAAGTTTGTGTGAGGATATGTATGAAAGTAACTTTCAAGTGTTCGAGAGAAGGAATCTGTAGAGTCTGTTCCTGAATAGGTAAAAGTGCTGAAAACAGAAGGTTCACAAAAAACTTTTTTTTTACATTTTTGCAGTTTTTATTCCATACAGAAGATAATGAGTCGAAACAGGGGAGGAAACGGAGCCCGGGTGGGCCACACCTCCCAGTGGCGCGGGCCCTCCCTGGCTGTGCCACTAGGGGGTGTGATCACCCCGGAGCCCGTCTCCATCCCGTTTTCGCCATGTACCTTCCTTATGTCGTAAAATTTCGTAATATATAATCCCCCGGATCCCCCGAGGTTCGTATATCGTGTTCTCGTCGTGTTTTTGTTTCGATCTGTTTCTGTCAGGCAGATTCTCAGTTTTGGAGCCACAATGTCTTCTCCTGGATCACCCAAGGAGGATTCCTCCGCGGACATCATCAACCCGTACATGTATGAGTTGAATATTCACCCCAAGGAGTTGTTACTCAAGGATGGGAAGGTACAGAGAAAAGAATTTTAAGGCCCTAAAGGATAAGACAGTCTGGAAGATAGGATGGAAGCATTGGAGTAGGAAGTTTTTAGGTACAAGAAGATGGCGGAATGCGAAGTGGACGTCATTCATCAGATAAGTTCAGAACTCATCGCCGAGCACAAGAGGGAGACTGCCCAGCTTCGAGATGAAATCCTCTCACTCCATCATACCACCAACCAATTACAAGCATAACTCTATGATATGCAAAATCAAAACTGTGAGTATAAGGCTAGGTTTAAACGCATAAGCTCTACTGCTAGTTTCAGGATTGTGGAAACCAAGACCTCCTTTGTGGATGGGGAACCTTTACCTTGGAAGTCTGACGATGAAAAGGGAACACCACCACCACCACCGAAGGAATAATTAGTCATTAGGTTTTGGCATCCCCTTGGCTTGTTCCAAGCTTGGGGGAGTGCCGCGGTATCACATCATTATCTTTCATCTTTTTACCTTTTTAGTAGAGTGATATCATGATTAGAGAAGTTATCATATAGGATGGTTTGCATTGTGGAAGTATCTCTAATTTAGTTTGTTATCTGTGTATCCCTTGGTGTGAGTGCCTTTATGGAATATTAATGAGAAGTTTCATATTTTACTTTTTGCACTTCTTATTTTAGTTTGCAATCTCTATTATATGATTAATCTTGTTGATTAGTATTGGTACCACTTTGGGATCATCACGTAAATCTAAATTGGTTTTGGCAAAACGAGCTCTGGTCAGTAGCAACACTTTTTGAGGTTTGAAAGGAAAAGAGAAAAGCACTTACAGGTATTTTATATCATTTTCCTTCTTTATTGATTGGCTCATAAGCTTAGTATTCTTTATTTAAGATATTTTGTGTTTTCAAGGAAGATTGCATGTTTATCTTTATCACTTGTATGTTTGCTTGTTTCCTTCAACTCTTATGCTTGCTACCCAGCCTTGCTAGCCAAAAACCTGTATTGAGAGGGATCACTTCTCATGCATCCAATCCTTGAACTTAAACCTATGCCATTTGTGTCCAGCATATCTACCTATTAGCATCATTGGTATTCCAAATAAATTCTCAAGCTTCATCTATCTTTCAAATTAAAAATTATTTTATTATGTGAAAACTGGTTAGTAAAACTCTCACGAAATTGATGGCACACCTTATTTTCTTGTACTTAATAAACTTGAACCATTGTGTCATCTATGTTGTATATGCTTTCACATATAAGTTGGGAATTAGCAGAACTGTGCTGTCATGAGGAACGCTTTCAACACCTGTAAATATCTACCCAGTTGATATCATGCTCTTTTGTTTATGGATGTCGTCTGTGTGAAATAAAAGGGGAGCTTGTAAGTCCATAGAGTTATGTATATGTGTTAGAGAAACGTCTGAGCCGCTAGCCTAAGCCATGCCTAATCATGGTGGAAACTAGCAGCATAACCATAGTGGGCAATCTATGAAGCATTCTTCTTATAAAAAAGAGATATAGTAAAAGAGGAAAGAAGAGAAAAAAAGCGCCATTTTCCCATGGTAAATAAGAAGATTGCTAAGATGCTCATTGTCTGTTGCCTTGTCATTTTGATATGGGATAGCTCCTGTATCATGGGGCAAGGGGTACCCCATTGGCGGTTCTCTATGATACACATGTACTTCTATGACAAGAACTTACCGGTAACTAAAGTTGAGTAGCATGAGGAGCGGCCCTCGTACTCCAGGGACATGAGATTGCCAACTTATATTTCGTCAAGCATATACTCCATCTTTGTTCACTTTAACCTTAATCACCTCAAGATGATTATGATAGAGGCAATGAGAGCTCAACGCTAGTAAGTACCATAATATTTTAGAAGATCTTTATGAACTTGAAATCCGTGCTTCCCTCTGCTAAGGGCCTTTCTTTTACTTCTTAGTTGAGTCAGTGAACCTATTCCTTTCTATCTCCAGCAAGCATTTGAGTTGTTGTGTTTCAATCATTCATATGATGATTTATTCAATCATGTTTCTTATCTTCCTTGTTTTGCACATTGTTCTTATCTGAATGAGTATTACTTTGAAAGCCATCATTTTGAAAAGCCTTTTATGTTTGAGAAAAAAGGACTCCTGTTATAAACTTATTTACAAAAGCTTTGCTTGAAAAAGTTTGATTTGTCATCTGTTCTCTGACCAAGAACAAAGGTTGCCATTACCAATTATGATTTTTCTTTATGCATCTTTATTATGACTCCCATACTCGTTGCAAGTTAAGTTATATAATGGTGAGTTGCTTTATATTATGAGTTGTGTATTGGTGAATGTGATGCTTCTTGTTCGTATTCTTTTTATCAACACTTCACTCCATAAACCTATAGACATGTTTACTGAGCTCAGTTTTCGCTTGGGGACAAGCGAGGTCTAAGCTTGGGGGGGAGTTGATACGTCCATTTTGCATCACTATTCTATATCATAATTTAATGCTATTCATTGGTATATATCATATTAAGAGGTGATAAAAATGTCATTTCATCTATTTTTGCATGTTGGATGATTCTTGGAGGATGAACTGCCAGAGTCAGGATTCTGATGGAAGAAGCGGTGTTTTGATGCAATTTTCATGAAGATAAGAAAATACCAGAAAATATATGGAAAATTATATTTTTTCAGAAGACGAAGGATGCCACAAGGGGAGGCTGAGATGGGCCACAGGGGGCCCACACCCCCCATGCGCGGGCCACCCTGGGCCGTGCCACCAGGGTGTGTGGCCACCCTGGCCCACCTCCTGCTCCACCCTTACGCCTATATCTTCTCCTCGAAACCCTAATACATGGGGGGCGACCACAGAAAGATTTCGCCGCGTCTGCGGGGCGGAAACTATAGAGAGAGAAAGAGCTCTCCGGCAGACAGATTTCTGCCAGGGAAATTCCTCCCCGGAGAGGGGAGATCATCGCCATCAACACCATCATCAAGCTAGACTTCATCGGGATCATCATCATCATTCACACCACCATCTCCACCAACACCATCATCACCACTCCATCCCGTTGTAACAATTGTGTTGAATCTTGCATAGTTCTTAGGGGAAACTTTCTCGGTGTTTATTACTTTTGTAGTTGATGCTTGTGAGTGGAACCAATGAATTATTGTTTATGTTCAGATTGTTATTCATCATCATATCATCTCTGATCTTGATCCATATGATGTCTCGTGAGTAGTTCGTTTAGTTCTTGAGGACATGGGAGAAGTCACGTTTTTAGTAGTGGAATTGTGTTGAGGTATTATTCAATGGTTTGACATTTAAGTTGTGGTGATATTCTTCTAGTGGTGTCATGTGAACGTCGACTACATGATACTTCACCATTTATGGGCCTAGGGGAATGTATTTGGATACTAATTGTGGGGTTGCTGGAGTGACAGAAACCTGAACCCCCGTTAGGAAACCTTTGCACAAGGGAGTGTAGGATCTCAGAGTTTAATGTTGTGGTTAGGTTTTTATCTTAATTACTTTCTTGTAGTCGTGGATGCTTGCAAGGGGTTTAATCACAAGTATGTATTAGTCCAAGTAAGGTCGGTACTTTAGCATAGGTTCACCCACACAACACTTATCCAACCAAAGAAGATTAATCAACTATATGAAACAAAAGCACTTGACAGTATTCCCATGTGTCCTCGAGAATGTTTGGTCCTCATAAGTATTACAACCGGCTTGTCCTTTGCTAAGAAAGAATTGGGCCACTTGCTGCAATTATTTGTTGTCTTTATTTACTTGCTGATGGGGGAATACCAATCGGGGTATACCCACGAAGCGGATTCGCCAGCTGGATCGAGCCGACTGAAGCCAAGCCCAGAGCGGGTCGACTCGCCCAATACAGCGAGTGGTGCGTGCTGGACCCAGACGACTGGCGCCGACTGGAGGTCCAAGACGGCGACTCCAATACAAAGCCCATTAGTGCACTTGTAAACCCTAGGTGATTGCATATATAAAGCCACCAGGGGCACCCCCAAGGGGTACGTCATATTAGATCTAGTCTCCCCCACCGCCTCCGGCGACTCCATTGTAAACCAATCTATGATCATATACTGGATTGATAGCAGGACGTAGCGATCCTCCACCGAGGGGACGTGAACCTGGGTACATCGTGTGCCAATCTCGCTCCCGGATTCTCCTACGTCGCCTTGCTCCCTCTACGTAAGCTACCCCCAGTAGCATCTGCCGTGCAATACCACGACAGTTGGCGCCCACCGTGGGGCTAGCGGCGCTTGGAGGGTGATGATCCGGGCGGGATCCTCATCGTCAAGAATATGAGATCGCATCTCATCTATCATCTACATCGGTCAGATCGGCTTCGTCTCCATCAATTCCTCTCAGCTGGCGACAGTAGTTCTACAGGTACGTGAATTTTCACACGCACTGAAATCCTCACGGAGCTGTGCGCTAGATCGGTTATTGTCACGTCCTAACGAGGAAAGCATCTGGAGTCGGCCACACGTGCAAGCGGCAACGATCCAAAGAAGAGAAAAGCGATTTTTCCAATCAATTATCGGTGAAATCCTTCCTTTGGCTTTAATTACTAATATATATGAAGTACTTTGGGTCTTGCGCAAGCAGAATAATTAGATTATTAGATCAATTAGTAATCGGTTACAAAATAGCTAGTGCTTGCCTACTCTGTATCATCTTATTTGCACGATCAGGATTTACCCTTGTAAGATCATATAATTAAGCATCGATACTAATCCCTCGCATTATTTTGCTTATGCACGAGGAACACCTTGGTCAACACTTTACGTCTACATGATTCAATGCGTAAATCGAGGCTTGGACTTAAGAAGCGCATGCAAGCACCTCGGAGGCACGCCCGACTGACTCTGTCCTAAGAAGGTCCGGTCGGACGCACTGCGTGACCTCGTTCGAAGGCTTGATCGACCACGCTACTGTAAACCGGTTCCGTCGTAGCCGCATATACTTCGCCGACGACTACTTGGCTATGGCCGAATAATTTTCTCCCAGTTGATCTTATTTTAAATATTTTATTTGTATACTAACAATCTTTTTACTAAATGTGCGTTGATGCATATGTGCGGAGAAGAAGCAAATTGCACTCTCGTGACCCGGATGCGTGCGGGACGCCTACCCGACCAGCTCGGGAGACTCGCCTTGCCTCTCGCGATTTGCCCCTCACGGACTCGCCACGCTCGTGGGTCCTCCCGCCGCGGACTCATCACGCTCGTGGGTCCTCCCGCCGCGGACTCATCACGCTCGTGGATCCTCCTTCCACGGACTCGCCACGCCCGGCGACTCGTCCATCACGGACTCGCCACGTCCGGTGACTCGTCCATCGCGGACTCGCCATGCTCCGGACCTTCGCCTAAACGCGGACACGCTTAAACGCGGACTCGCTAGGCTCGGGGACTCGCCCGTTGCGGACTCACCTGCCGTGTCGACTTCGCTATAGCGCGACCTCCGTCCGCCACGTCGACCCCGTGTCCGCCGCGTCGACTTCGCCATAGCGCGACCTCCGTCCGCCGCGTCGACATCGCCATAGCGCGACCTCCGTCCGCCGCGTCGACCCCGTGTCCACCGCGTCGACTTCGCCATAGCGCGACCTCCGTCCGCCGCGTCGACCCCGTGTCCGCCACGTCGACTTCGCCATAGCGCGACCTCTGTCCGCTGCGTCGACCCCGTGTCCGCCGCGTCGACTCTGTGTCCGCCGCGACAAATGCGTACGCCGCGCCTGCTACGGGACCTTCATCGTCCGAGTCGCCAGAGAGGGTCTCTTGCCACGCTGCATGGACTCACCACTGGGCGTCTCTTCCCCTCGGGAAAAATCTATTCGCCTTTGTCAACCTTTGAAAGAGCGACTCGCAATGGCCAAGTAGTGCGGACGAGGACTCGCAAACCGAGCCTCGGTTCGTCCACGAAAAACGCTAACCGAGAGCCATCATTGGAGTCGCCTTGCTCGACTGGCCTTCCGGGCCAAGACAAATGGTAGTGCTACACAAACAGCACCATGTCCTCCTCAACCTTAGACAGTGCGACTCGCACGGCCAAGTACTGCGGACGAGGACTCGCAAACCGAGCCTCGGATCGTCCAGGAAAAACGCCCAGCCGAGAGCCGTCTTTGGAGTCGCCATGCGACTGGCCCCCCGGGCCAAGACGAGAGACTCGCTAACAAAAACAGCGCAAATCAACATCATCGCGGACTCGCAATCATCGCGGACTCGCCACACTCGGGGACTCGCAATCATCACGGACTCGCCACACTCGGGGACTCTCCCCTCGCGGACTCGCAATCATCGCGGACTCGCCACACTCGGGGACTCTCCCCTCGCGGACTCGCAATCATCACAGACTCGCCGCGCTCGGGGACTCTCCCCTCGCGGACTCGCAGTCATCGTGGACTCGCCACGCTCGGGGACTCTCCCCTTGCGGACTCGCCGCGCTCGGGGACTCGGCGCCCGTCGGTCGATTGACCTCGCCGCTCGCCGCACTCGGGACTCGGCGCATAATCGGTCGCTCGGCCTCGACGCTCACCGGTCGCTCGGCCTCGCTGCTCTCCGCGCTCGGGGACTCAGCGCTCGCCGGTCGCTCGACCTCTCCACTCGCCACGCTCGGCAACAACCACTACTATTTTCAAAATATGAGCCTCAAGTCGCCTCTACAAGCCAACTCGAGCCTCGGGGACTACTCCTAGGCATGCTGCATGTATGCGTGGTTGCACGACCGCGGCTCTCCCTCTTCGATTCGTCACCACGGACTATCCCTCGCATACTCAACACGCTCGGGGACTCGTCGCCGAGGACTCGCCCTCGCGTACTCGACGCACTCGGGGACTCGGCGCGCTATAGACAGCGGCACTCGCCGGTCGATCGACCTCGCCGCTCTCCGTGCTCGGGGACTCGGCGCCCGTCGGTCGATCGACCTCGCCGCTCGCCGCACTCGGGGACTCGGCGCCCGTCGGTCGCTCGGCCTCGCTGCTCTCCGCGCTCGGAGACTCGTCGCCGAGGACTCGCCCTCGCGTACTCGACGCGCTCGGGGACTCGGCGCGCTACAGACAGCGGCACTCGCCGGTCGATCGACCTCGCCGCTCTCCGTGCTCGGGGACTCGGCGCCCGTCAGTTGCTCGTCCTCGATGCTCGCCGGTCGCTCGACCTAGTCGCTCTCCGTGCTCGGGGTCTCGACGCTTGCCGGTCGCTCGACCTCGCCGCGCTCGGGGACTCGGCGCCCGCCGGTCGCTCGACCTCGCCGCTCATCGCGCTTGGGAACTCGGCACTCTACGGTCACTCGACCTCGCCCCTCGCCGCGCTCGGGGACTCGGCATGCTCCATGTTCGGAGAATCGCCGCAACTGGCGGCTTCACCGACACCCTACGTCTTTCGCCAACTTGTCATCACAGACTGGCTCACGCCGACTGCCTCCCGCTTCATGATTCTTTTCTATGTTCAGGAGTTCGTCGCCGATTCGTCACGACCCATCGTCAAGACTCTCCGCGCCCTGCCTCAAGCCCGCGTCGAATCGACAACGCGCTCGGGGACTACTGATGGGGGAATACCAATCGGGGTATACCCACGAAGCGGATTCGCCAGCTGGATCGAGCCGACTGAAGCCAAGCCCAGAGCGGGTCGACTCGCCCAATACGGCGAGTGGTGCGTGCTGGACCCAGACGACTGGCGCCGACTGGAGGTCCAAGACGGCGACTCCAATACAAAGCCCATTAGTGCACTTGTAAACCCTAGGTGATTGCATATATAAAGCCACCAGGGGCACCCCCAAGGGGTACGTCATATTAGATCTAGTCTCCCCCACCGCCTCCGGCGACTCCATTGTAAACCAATCTATGATCATATACTGGATTGATAGCAGGACGTAGCGATCCTCCACTGAGGGGACGTGAACCTGGGTACATCGTGTGCCAATCTCGCTCCCGGATTCTCCTACGTCGCCTTGCTCCCTCTACGTAAGCTACCCCCAGTAGCATCTGCCGTGCAATACCACGACACTTGCACTTTATTTCCTTGCATTATCAAAAAACCCTAAAAAATTCGTTTGCTAAGTATTTATAGAGATTTCCTGGTCCAGACCACTAGTCAACACCTTCTGCTCCTTGTTGGGATCGACACTCCTATTTATCGAAAGTACTACGATACACCTAATTGTGGGTCATCAAAAGCCATTCCATTCTTTCCTTGACCCAAGTTAAGCTTGTTCTCGCATGTTGAATTTTGCATAACTGGATCTTGCAATTTGGCCCGGTTGACTTCTTCCCGGAAGAGGAAGATGTGACGCCTGACAGTGATGATGTGGCCATGGTGTCACGTTACATGATTTTCGTGCTTGGAAGAACAAAAGACAGAATTGGACTGATGACATTGGCCGGTAAGATGCAACACCAAGTCTAAAGAGGAAGAAGTGAAGCACAATATGTGAAAAGTTGAATACATGTTGAACTGATGTCGTCTTTTTCTGTGAAGAACCGCCAATTTGGGTGTATAACTTTAATTCGTAGTAGCTAGGTAATATCACAATGAACTATCATTTGCTAGTAGCTAGGTAACATTGTGATAAACTCTCATTTGCTAATAGGTAGGGTTTACAACAATGTTAATTTGATGTTCCTTGTTAGTTTAATTTGCTACCTATTGCTTACAAAGTGTGTGGTAAGATCACCAACTCTAAGAAATGTTGCCCTCAACACTAGCACATGTGCAACCAAACACGCTGATTTTGCATCCAACCGGCCATAATCTGTTTTGTTCCCAACCAAATAACCAGCCAAAATTGCACCAAAACTAATGTGGGCAACCAAACAAAGTGCCAAACTTGGCCCAAGTTAAATCTGTCCGCATGCAGCACCAAGCGAGACAAGTAGCAGAAAGAAATATTGGCCTGAGTAACCAAACACGCCCCAAGCTAGGGCTCGTTCTTGCTAGGCACTCGGTGGGCATGTCCCGCGAAAACGTCCTTTGGGCCATCTTCGGCACTTCGCTGCGCATCCATTTTTTTGGCCCAGGGGAGATATGTGTGGCTGATGTTTGGATGCATGCCTTGTAGCCTAGAGAACAAGCCAAAAATAGATAGCTAGTATTTGGTTGTCTCCAAAAGAACTACTACGGTAACCTCTTCTCATGTGTGGTGAGGTTACCATGCACTCTTTAGTATATAATCACTTCAAAGAGAGATGAAGATATTATCTAATCACTTCAACAAAAGTTACTAGAATAGTTGATGCACCATGAGCTAAACACAAAAAAAAAATAGCTCATGATGCATCACAAGTTCATCATCGGAGGGGTTAATTATGCCACCTCCCATAATATTACAAACCAGGGTTCAGTGTTCATTAAGTCCTAGCTAACATAGGGATATAAGACCACCTTCCAAAATATACATGACCTCATCAACAAATCATGAGCGTCATAGACAATAGCAAAGCTTTATCTCTAATCGAAAGTGCCTGTGTAGCTAGGTCCTAAGCCAAACCTTCCTCTCACCTAGACCTATGTTAGCATAGATGACTCCTAGATCTTTGTTGTCCACAAGGAAGTTTATGGCCTGCACCATTAACTTTGGATCCCATAGTTGTCTATGGTCCACAAACTTGTGCGTGAAGATCATCTTCATATGAGCATAGTTCATTATGGTCGTATGCACAAACTTAAGGAGTTTCGGGTAGGCCTACGATTCAAAAAAGAGTGTGTTAGTGCACATCAATTTGTAGGTTACAAACACGTGAAACATAAGGTAGTTCCATGCCATCTTACTATGAGTATTTGCTTAGCATGTCATCGATCATAAATACCATGCTATTCGCACACCATTTGATGCCCTCCCGGTGTCTAAGCTTGACTATGAGGTTCCATTTGGTTCTCCACTTTCTCATGTGGTTGTATAGATGATGAGTGGTCACTAGGATCACAGTGAAGTCAAAAACATCATTGGCAACCTTTTGTATGCCCTCTCTCTGAACCCATTGGCACAGTTTGCCCCACTGTTCACGAGCTCAACCATCCTATTCAGGACGAACTCTGACAAAGCAGGTTCCCAAACCATTGCAGGTTTAGGGGCACACTTAACTGGCATTTGGTAGGCTCCATCCAGCTCATGTGAAAATTTTCCAAGGGGGAGCAGAAAATTCAGATGATCTACTACCCATGATGTTCTATAGCCGGTTAAACATGGTACAAATGGGAACAATTGTAAGAACCTTTCTGACCAACGAACAATAATCCTAATCATGATACAATGGCTATCGGTTGCAAATGAAGAACAAACACACATTACAACTACAAAATGAAGGGGTAGAGGATTTTCTGACAGCGATAGGAGTATGAGCACAAAGGCCGGGGAGGACGGGAAAGACGGTAGGACCACGGTCGTCGTTCTCGAGGGCGAAGCCGATAGGACCACTGTTTCCGTGATCGAGGGAGATGGCGGAATGACCTATAGCCGAGCATCAACTATGGTTGCAGATCCATACATGTAGCCACATCTAGCACATTCGTATAGATCTAAGCTAGGGTTCGAGATCCTTACAGCAAGCGGACCAACATCTAGCACACATGTCGGGGAGGACAGGGAATCCAACAGTCGGTTAATGCCCTCCATCGCCACGCTCGAGGTCCAAGATCCTTCCGTGGCCATGGAAATCCGAGGAGTGGGGAGCTTGAAAGGGGAGAAATGGAGGATTTGATTTTGGCGGTGGCACAACAAGATCTAAATAGGGGGCGATTTTAGGCGGGCGGCGAGCAAAATTGCGGCGTGACAACTTCGATCATCGTCCGTCACAATTTATCTCTACGCATGAACTCACACGTCCTCCCGTCATCTTTGATGGTTGTATATGCGAGGACATCGTGTTCCCCATTTTTGCAGCAACGAGAGTGGCTCCATGAAAATGGGTGATTCGGCAGTTTTTAGCGGGTCTGGCTCGAGATGTTTTAATCATCATGCAGGCTACTATGCGGAGTGTGAACAGACATCCAATCAACCTAGTTTCGTCACCATGGAGTCTGGTTAGACGTCGCCCAACCTACCAAACACGCCCTTATCTATACTACTATTAAATAAGCAAACCTTTTATTTCTTAGGGACACTCGGCTTAGTGCACCCAGCTTCATTAGTCCCGTGCGATTATCCCACCTAACAGATCTAACAGCATAGACTAATCTAAATAAACGTATGCATGCGCCTAGCAATAATAATCAATAACAATCAGGCAGAACGTACTCCACCAACAAATCCTTCGCCAAATACATGTTCAGCCAAAGCGTAATCCTCTCCTCTCCCCAAAATCCTCCACGGCCTTCACTTTTCTTTCCCTGGAATTCCGCATATCGCTACTCTCCGTCAGCGGATAGCCGCGGAAACAATGCCGCATCTCTCCTCTCTACGTATCATGGGGCTCACCTTGTCCACGTCCCCCCCACAACATCCACTGCCTCCTCTTTTCTGGAGCGCCACGGTCGTCTAAAATGGCAGCAGAGGCCAGAGGGGCAGCTTCTCCACGGGCCGCCTTCTCGACAGGGTATGCCTTGGTGTGTTGGTGATACAAAAGTCCAGGTCGGCGGCCGCGACGCGTGGGTGATCTCTGGTAGCCATCTCTGCGCCGCGCTAGGAAAGCAGGGTGTAGGGTGCTGCGAAACCCGACGAGGTGGCAGCCTGCCTGCTGGCGAGAGAGGGTTCTGGTGGCGCACTAGCCATGGGCACCCTTCTGCAGCCACCGTCAATTTCGCGCAACAGGATCAGGGCTGTAACATCCCAGCATTTAGGACCTAACGAAGGTTAGATTAAGGAATATGGAATGTTGCATGCATCTATTTGTGAAAATATGGGTAAATTTTTCGCCAAATAAAAACCTAAGTGATCAATGTTTCTTTCATACTTTGATATTAGGTTTAGTCTTAAAGGATGATTGTTATAGACTTTGAGATGATCTTAACGAGTTATGTGTTTTCAAATGGATTTGAAATATTAGACTTGAGTGTTTGAATTATAATTCAAATGAATTAGATATAAGTTTTGAATCTTAATTCAATTAAGAGATAAATATTACAACTTGAATTCTATCCAAAGAAAAACAATAATGAATATAAAGTTTATTTCTTATCATCAATATATATAATCAAGTTATAAAATTATAACTTATTTGAATCATCCACATAACTTACAAAAGTAAATATACAAAGAATAGGAATATTCTTTATTAATAATAATATAATCTTTATTACAATTGAATAAAATAAAGATTACAAGAATAATAAAATAAAATTACAAAAGAATAAGAAAATTACATGGGAATATTTACTAACTATCCTATATCTAAATCTAAACTAAATCTTCATCTTTATCTTTGTAACTACAAAACAAAGACTAAATAAAACAAAAGAAGATTAGTGTTAGTATTATTTCTCTCAGACATGTCAGTGAAATGCACTTGACAAATTCATCATTGAGACATTTAAAAAAGGGGCAAGTTTCACCAATATGAAAGAATTCATCTTTCATAAATTCAAACCCAGAAGTCAAATGATAGCCAAGAGGGACAAATTCACCAGCCAGGTGAAAGTAATCTAGTAAGAGTAAGTTCAAAAATTCTGAACATATCCACAAGTGCATAGCAAGCACACAGGCAGGACACACACCAACATGCATGTGGTGTGTTGTCAAGCTCACAAAGCAAATCAATCTCACAAAACCACAAGCACAGCCGTGGAGGAGCACACTCTCCACTACACAACACACAAGAATAGCCAGTGTAGACAGGAGCTAAACCAAGAACACCAACCAAACCAAACCACCCCAGATCAACCAAACATCACCAGGATGGTGACATAAGGAGGGGGAATAATCAGGTGGACAGCAAGGCCAAGCCCGGGAACTAGGAGGAGCAGTCTAGCTCAAGAGCAAGCACAGGAATCCAGCAGATCAAGATCAATATCAAGATCATCACCAACTTATTCCACATACAACAAGATTCTGTGGTGAGTTCCATAAAACCTTCACATGATCTAATCATCTTATTCAGAGAGAAGCATGTGTTGTTTTATAAAACAAACCCTCAGAAAGCACCCAAGTGGGGTGACTCCATCATAGGGATTTCTGAAACTCTAAAGGCAAACAACAAAGTACCAAGATCCAACCAGAGCTCAGAGCAACATCCTTGCTCTGGTTGTCAAACTATATTCTGCAATTCAATCATACATATACCTATGGTCTATTCCTAGGCACATCCCTAAAGGAAGGGTAGCACCTTAGGAACAAATCCTTAGGGTCCATAACATGATCAAGCTCACTATCATTTTTCCAAGCTTTGATTCAATCAAGAATAACTGGTACCACTACCAGGACTATCTAGATGAATCAATTAGATAAGATCTAAATCCCTAAGCCTCAGACCAACATCATTGGTCTTAGGGAATTCAGATAAAAGCATTTCTATTTATCTTTCAAAGCCAAGATTGTCTTAAACATAAACTAACCAAATCCATGGTTTAGAATCAAACTTGTGTGCCATACCTTGATGGTGTCACAAGAACAGTCAAATATGAATCAGGAAAGACAGTAAATCATCATAGATTCAGACAATCAACTAACTAATCATCTTCCTGTTAGAACAGGAATCATAACTAGGAGATTCCTATGTTACACTTCACTGTTTGAGATCATGATGATGTCAAACCACATGTTAATTCCCAATCCAACAGCACTAAGACAGTAGTTGTATCTTATCATAATCATGACCATGAATCAAATAAACGGTGGAAAGCTACCAAGTCATTGGCTTTACCAAGCATATTTACCAAACAACTACATCATCTGAATCATATGCAATTCAAGCATCAAATCATCTAGTAAGCCACCAGAAACATCATCTATCATTTTAAACAACAAGCCTCAAGCCAATAATCATTTAGCATGAATACAGATTAACCAAACATGATTCAAATCATCCAGTACATGAACAAGCACATAGCAGGAACCCTAAATGGATGATCATCTTAATCTGAATCAAACAATAGACAGAGAGGACACTGCCAGCCTCTAGCATCGAATCAATAAGCATAGAAAGCACCAGGGGGAAGGAATCAAACTCACCGTAGGTCCTCGCTGAAGAAATTGAAGAGGAAGCAGATTGGCCGACAAACCCGCGACGACACAGGGAGCACCCAGGGGGAGCTGCAACCTGCACCGGCCACGGCAGCGGCCACAGCAGCACACGAATCCACCACACCACCACAGGTGAGACCACGATGGCAGTGGCAACACTTCAACACATGCCAAACCCCAAACCCTAGGGTTCAGAGAGGCATCGATCCATTGCAGGAGAGCCCCAGGCTCAAATCCAATTGGATTGAACGAACGAGCATCATAGACAACCCCCAATTGCACCACGGCGGTGACCAGAACGGACGACGGTGGCGGGAATCGACGGTGGCGGCATCGCCGACCACGGGGTCAGGGTCAGAGGAGGAGAGGATAAGGTCGAGGGAGAAAGAGAGGCAGTGAGGAGTGGGCCGAGTTGGGCCAAACCCTTCGAGGTGGTCCTTTTGTCTAAAACTAAATGGGCCACTAGGGCCCAATAAGAATAATCAGCCCAGAAACAATTCCAGGCCTGTTTTAATAAACAGGAAAAGACCAACATACCCCTAGACTTAAATAAATTCTAGAAAATAAAATATAAGTCCAAAAATTATAAATTAAATACTTTTAGATTCACAATAATCCACTCTATCCAAGTAAAATAAGATATAAAATTTTGGACATTTAAATTTTTATAAGAATTTTGTAATTTATATAGTCCTTATGGAATTTTTCAAAATTATTGAAAGTTGATAAAAATAAATAAAAATCACTTTCATTATGTATTAATATTGTAGTATTTTATAAAAATACTAAATAAATATTTAATCACTATTTTTAATGTATAATTTATAATTCCTAAAAGAATTATTAAATCAATAAAAGTCAAATAAAAAGGAAATAAAATAAAATAATTCAATATATGTTATAAATATTATAAATTAATATTTATAAATACTTTATTAAAAGGCACCTTATATAGGGAAAATGCATATAGAATTAAATAATGCATTACATTACTTGCATAATCATTTTGCTTCTTTAAATATTGTCCTTACCGGGCAATAATGATGTTTTGTAGAACTAGAAGCTCAAGGTCCAGTGCAAGCATCAGACTTCACTACCTTGCCATCACAAGGCAAGTTCATCACTTGCTCATGTCCTTTGAAGAGTCTTTATCAAAGTATTTGCAAACTGTGTGTTATCATATATGCTATAAAATAAATAAAATATTATTTTTACAAATAAATAAATCATAGATATCATCCTAAGTGATGATATAATGGAGCAATAGAACTTAGTGTTCTAATTGCAATGATGATAATCAAGTAGGGACTTAATAACCCCTAACATCAGTGATTCTAGCGCTATATATTACGCGTTAGCCATGAGATTTGGAATGGGATAGAGAAGTCAGCTGTATCTTCTTCCTCTCGCATGAAGCCGGATGTGCAGGTCGTGGCTGTTATCCTCGTAGAGTGCATATTAATTGGTAATTCATAGAGGATATGCAGCATATGGGTGGAAACCCTCATCGTCCCACGATAGTTCTGGCATCTAACGGTTTGTACAAACCATTGCCGTAATTCATTATGTGGGCATGGTGTACACCAAGGAGGCATGCGGGGTCGCGAAGGGGCAGTGATTGGCTTGGACCAACTACTGGGCCCCACATCATGGAATTGTGGATAGGAAAGTACGCCCGGTTGTGCAACAAGGAGTTGATCTCTCATGGGTAAAGTAACGCACCTCTGCAGAGTGTAAGAACTGTAACTTGTTACTCCCTGTTCCGGGAAGGAGCTACGAACGCGGCAGGAAAGGAACTCCATGAAAGTTCTAGAGCATCAAACTTCCCACCTTGCATATAATGAACTTGTTGGGTAACGCTGTTACTCATTCTTTCCTTTGATCCCTTGCTTAGACTCTGAGGATCCCGAAGACGTGCCAATGTATGCAGCCGAATGTCAAGAAGATGTGTTCTACGAGGAACCTGATCTGTCCAGAGGAGTTGAAGGAGTGGATTACGAGATCCGCTACGGTGTCGATGAGAACGAGTCCAACTAAGTACCTAGTTAGTAGTAATTAACGGAGCCGAGCAGCATGAACTCTATAGAATAAGCTGCTGAGCTCAACTCCTAGTCGGAGTTGCTACTTTTAAATTCCGCTGAACACTTTATATTTTGGTTTGTAAGTTGGATCTTTTGGAAGTCTTGAACTTCCGGTATTGTAATAATAATAATGTGTGTACTTTTGTAATACGGACCCGCAATGTTTCTGTTGTACCACTCTGAGGGATGTGATATTTACGGAACGGTGTTCTCTGGATGTCATGTCAATGACTATAGTGTACTACCACATGCAGTGGTATGTTGGGTCACCGCAGTTGGTATCAGAGCAAATTGCTTTGACCTTAGGTTGGAAACCTAGTAAAGGGTATTACCTGTAGGAACAAAAATAGCAACGATAAAGAATTCTCTAAAAGTAATATAATGAGTATTCAAATGAGAATATTCCATTATATATTTTAGTGCGATAATTATTTGTTATGATGCAATATGTCATTGGATACTAATCAAAATTATTTTTCTGATATACAGAGATATGGCACCAAAGTTTCCAAAATAGACTTTGGTAAGGAAAGAGAAGACTCTTGATGATTATCAAGGATCATTCACAGACCAACTTCGTCAACTTTTAAAGCTCTTTAGTTGTCCAACTAGAATTCCAGTGAACACTATCACTTACCTTGATGGTCGAATGTTATCCAAGTATCGTGTGAGTATCCAATTCCAGAGAAGCTTGTATTATATCACGATCTACCTATAGGACAAGGTAGGAGTCATTTAGCAGCCTATCATGTTGCTGTTGTGGAGGCGATAGCTAATATTCGGGAGCAGAAAACTAAGGAGTTAGAAGGTAGCACATTCTATGTGATGCCTCATGATTCTATAGACTCGGAGCCTATACCGGATCATCTTACTTTGGTTAAGAAGCATCCTAAGTTAGCTTCCAAGTTTATGGATAGACACCGAACACTCGTTGCGTCTTTTTATAAGACCCATCAAGTGATTGTTGAAGACAAAAATGATATGTTAGAAGATCTAACTGATCCGGAATGGAGGAAGGAGTTAGCATTCCAGTTAGAGAAGGAAGCAAGTAGTAGTGCAACACCTAACTTTAAGGATATACCTATAGATCCTGAATCCTTTATGCCATATCCTTATTCACCAAGACCTGAACCTATACATGATCCTACTATGGATATGCGGTATGCAGTACCACAGGGCTCAGAGGATGGTTATGACTCAGAACTTCCTATTGAGAATTTGGATGGTTGGAGAATGAGATCAGATAATGGATCTCATGAATACCAGATGTCCACAGATGGTTCTGACAGGAATGTTGGACAATCTAGTTGGATGGGTGCAAGAATGAACCCTAATAACAGTAGTAGAAATACCATGTCAATAGATGATCAGGATGAAGAAGAAGATCCTGAAGAGAGAGTGTTTGAATCATCAACATATTCTCAAAACCCAGGGAATATACATTATCCAGTGTTTAACTATCTTGGCCACGAGAGCACCTGGGAGGTAGCAGGATCTGCGTATCCTGTTGACAACTCAAGGAATGAAGCTCAGGAGATGCAGGCTGGAGATAATGTTGAATATGTTTCTGAAGACTTTTCAGCTGAGCTGGAGGGAGTCAATATGCTCAGGTTGAGTAATCACTCAAGTCCTGATACTTCAGATACAGAGTATATTCCTTCTGGAAGGCCATATGTTCCACAAACTATGCGATGAACAACACGTCATCATGGTTGGACATCAGGCATGTACGATGAGTGTGGTTATTATTATAAGAAGACAATTAGTTAGAAGTATCAAGTATCGTGTATTGTACCCCAAGTAATAAGGTAGTTTTGTAATGATACCCATATGGTATATGTTGTAAGGACTTTGTATCATTATGATAGTATGTAAAATATGTGAAATGCATATTTTGATTTTCTTTGGATCTTGTGTGACTAGTTCTGTGCGTAAAGTCGAGCTCAGAACACATGTGCATGATGTAATTATGAGTATTCGCTTTATGTTGTAGGACTAGAGGGTCATGGATACAGGTGTAGGAATGTAAACTGAGCAGCAGCGGATGGAGCGAGACGCCAAGGAAAAGGCCGATGCAGATACAGCAAACCAAGAAGCATTACCACCACCACCAATGAGGCCGTTAATGGAGCAGATCTTTATGCAATGCATGCAAATGATGCAAGAGACCCAGAACAAGTTCATGGAAGAGTTGCTAGGGTGAGCAAATCAGAGGGCACCTGAAGGTGGAGGAGTGAGTCTATCGGATTTCCAGAATGCAAGACCGTTACCTTTTGCATCATCTCCTAAACCAATGGATGCAGAAGACTGGCTAGCAGATACTGAAAGGAAGCTGAAAACTGTAGGTTGAAATGATGAGGAGAAATTGAGGTATGCAACTCATCTTCTGACTGGACCTGCATCATCATGGTGGGAAAATCAGTTAGCCATGCAACAACCAGGAAGAGAGTTTACCTGGGAAGAGTTCAAGCAGAGATTCCGTGAATATCATGTTCCAAAAAGTGTTATGGAGTTGAAGCGGAGAGAATTTCAGGAGCTTCAACAAGGATATACTAGCGTCATGAAGTACATCCGTGAGTTTAGTCAACTGTCTCGCTATGCTGAGAAGGATGTCAACACGGAAGAGAAGCGGAAGAAGCGTTTCCTGCGTGGATTAAATCCATTTGTGAAGATGCGGCTAAGGTTAGCCAATAAGCAAACTTATCAGCAGTTGTTGGATGCAACTGTTACTTTTGAAGATGACTACAAGAATGTCCAAGAGGACCGGAGGAAGAGAGCCAAGAAGGAAACTAAGAGAATTCAGGCAAGTAAACCTAAACCCAACCTGGAGTTCAAACCTCGGAATAGAAATTATGGCAACAATAATAACAACAATAACAAGGGCAATGGTGGAAATCAACCCAATCCGAGAAGGAATGTTATCTGTAACAATTGTGGAATTCCAGGGAATTTCCAGAGGGAATGCAAAAAGCCTGTAGTGATCTGTTACGGTTGTGGTCAGAAGGGGCATATCAAGCCAGATTGTCCGAGCAAACCACCTGGAGGATGGCCTACCAAGGGAGGAGGACAAGCCAGTGGAGGAAATGGAGAGCCCAATAAAGGAGGAAATAATGGTAAGAACAACAATGGCAAGAGGAACCGACCGACCGGGAAACTAAATTGTGCAAGCCTCGAGGAGGTGGATAATTCGGAGCATGCAGTGATAGGTACGCTCAATATCCTTACCAATCCCGGCAAAGTTCTATTTGATACTGGTGCAACTACTTCATTCATTTCTGAAGAATTTTGTGATAAGTTCGGGATTAGGAGGGCAACGTTAGAAAGTCCTATGACCGTAGTTACGGCAGGAGGGAATGTGATTGTACGCCACATAAAACAAGATCAGGTTATCTCGATCTGTGGTTGTACATATTTCGCAGACCTTTATGTGATTCCTTTGAAGGGAATTGCAGTAGTACTGGGGATGGATTGGATGATGGAACACGGAGCTCAGATAAATTGTGAGGAGAAAACTGTCTCAATCAAAACTCCAAGTGGAGCAAGGATAGTTTATCAAGCAGATAAGCACAGTCATATCATGGTGGATCTACAGTTGAACTCAATGAAAGATGTCAAATTGGAAGAGATTCCTGTAGTTAATGAATTCCAAGATGTTTTTCTAATAGAGTTACCGGGAATGCCACCAGACCGGGAGATAGAGTTCACCATTGACCTAATACCTGGTATAGTACCAATAGCTCAAGCACCATATAAGATGGGACCCAAAGAGTTGAAAGAACTCAAGGAGAAAATTGATGAGTTAGTTAGAAAAGGATTTATTCAGGAAAGTGTATCTCCATGGGGAACACCAGTAATCTTTGTGGATAAAAGAGATGGTGGAAGACGGATGTGTGGTGATTATAGAAATCTGAGCAATGTGACTATCAAGAATAAGTATCCTTTACCAAGAATTCAAGATTTGTTTGATCAAGTGAAAGGAGATGGAGTATTTTCAAAGATCGATTTAAGATCTGGATACCATCAAATAAAAATCAAGCCAGAAGATGTTCCAAAAATAGCATTTGTCTCAAGATATGGACACCATGAGTATCCGGTAGTACCATTTGGTTTGACCAATGCACCGACAATATTCATGAATCTGATGAACAAGATCTTCATGCCATATTTGTACAAGTTTGTCATGGTCTTTATTGATGATATTTTGATATATTCCAAGGATAAGGAAGAGCATGCTGATCATTTGAAAATAGCATTGCAGACTTTAAGAGAACACAAACTCTATGCTAAGTTCAGTAAATGTAAATTTTGGCTTGATGAGGTAGAATTACTCGGTCATGTGATCAGTAAATATGGAATTGCTGAATCCATCTAAAGTTCAATCGGTACTAGAGTGGACTGCGCCGACCAATGTGAAGCAAATTCGAGGTTTCTTAGGAATGACGGGTAATTATCGGAGATTCATTGAAGGTTTCTCCAAAATAGCCGGTCCAATGACCAAATTATTAAGGAAGAATACACCATTCAAGTGGGATGAGAAATGTGAAGCAAGTTTCCAAGAGCTGAAGACTAGATTAACCATAGCTCCAATCTTAGCAGTCCCTGAAACAGGGAAGGACTTCACAGTATACTGTGATGCATTGTCACATCCCAAGATTTTCCAAATCTTGTAATGTGAAAATAAATAAATAAAATAATTTTTTTTTGATTTTCAGGGCCAGAAGAAACTTTTTGAATTCAAATGGAACTTCAAACCCATTTGAATTAGATAAAATCCCAAAGGGAATTAAAGAGTTAAACATTTAATAAAAGGAAATTAAAATATTTTTGAAATACTATTTTTAAAAGATTTGGTATTCAAAAGAAAAGATGAGTTTATAAATAAGGATTATTTTATAAAGCCAAATTAAAACTTGACCAAACTTTGGAATTAAAACATTTTGTTTTGAATAAAAAATAGTAAAGGTTTATTTAAATAAATAATAAGGAATTAATATCCAAATTTTATTTAAATAAAAGGTTTTACCAATTTAATTGAAACATCAAAACTTATTAAATTTATTTAAAATAAGATTTCCCAAATATTTTATATTCTCCAATAAAACCTACTAAAAGAGTTTTGGTTTTATTTTTAGATTTCAAAATAAATATCTCAATAAAACAAATCCTATTGGAATTAATAAAGAAAGTCTATTTTACTTAATTATTAATGGACCCTAAAATAAAAGATTAATTTATTTTAAACAAGTTTTTCAAATATTCTTTATTTCCAAATAAAATCTACTGATTGGATTAAAAGTATTTGGAGTTCAAATGAAGATTTTATTAAATAAGCCAAAACCTTATTTTATTAATAAACCATGGACCATTTTACTTAGTTAATAAATAGAACCTAAAGAGATTTAAAATATTATTTTTGTTTTGGATTTTGGTTCATGTTACTAAACAGAACTAATTTCAATATTACAAAGTTTGAGTGTAGTTTGAATTTAATTGAACCATGTTTGTTTGATAGAAATTTCAAAACAGGAAATAGAAATAGAAAAGGAAAATGTTTCTGTACAAAAAAAAAGAGAAACAACAGCAGCCCAACAAGGCCCAGCCTAACAGCCCATCTGCCCTCTCCCCCGAACCGTTTTTCCTCACCGCTGAAACAACCCGTTAAGTCACTGACCGGTGGACCTCCCACTCGTTTCTTTTCCCACTGACGCAACGGCCCCACTTCGCTAGTCATCTTCTTCGCCGCGACTCCTTCCTTTCCCCAAACCACGTCGTAGTTACTGCCGTTGAACACTCCATCAATCCCGTTAATTGCCGCGTTAAATTCGTCCAGCCAGCACGCAGGATAAAGCGCCTGCCTTCCCTCTTCCGTTTCCCCCAGACGCCCCTCCTCGACACGCCCCCAGGCCGCCACAATTTCTCCCTGAGCGGCTCTGTTCCGACGACACTCCGGTATCAAATCCGGCCACACACTGCCTCCCCTTGCTTCATCGACCAAGCACGCACGCTCCCCATCCCCTGGCGCTTCTGTCCGTGCCCTCCGTTCAACCGCGGGCGCCCCAGCGCGTCGGCTTTGACAAGCTCCGACAGCGCCGCCGTCTGCTTCTTCTCCGACGACGACTCCCCGGTAAACCAGACCGCCCCTCTTCTTCTCGTTCACACTCACAGCACCCCCGTGAACTCCTGCGTCTAACCATAACCTCGGTTGTCCTTCTCGTGACTTGTAGCGACGTCTTCGACCACGACTGAGACCACCCGACGTCGTCCTTTACTCCGGCGAGCAATCGCAGAAGTACCTGAGTACCCCCTGCCACGACAAGCACACGTCGAGCATCACCCCGTCCTCGCGACCTCGGTAAGCCTACTCTACCCCTCTCTCGCTTCCTAGAACCACCGCAGAGCCACCGTCTGGCCGTGCGCTGCCGCTAGCCACCGTCAGCGCCGCCCCCTTTTGGTCAAACTCGCCAGCACCGTTGGATCTGGATCGGACGCACTAGATAGGTCATTTAACGCCGAAGGGGTACGCTTCCAGAGCCATACGATCTAACTTGATCCAACGCTCTACAGAGCGCGATCCGCGCGAAGCGGTACCGTCCAGTTAAAACGCGCCGCGTGTCACTGTTCTGTTTAAAAACTGATTTGAAAACAGAATATTTTGTGAATTTCAAACCCTTATAACTTTCAAACCACACGTCCAAAAATTAAAAATTTTATGTCGTTGGATTCAGGAGAGCAAGCCCTAGCCAACTATGGCCTTAGTTTAGAAAATAGTATATGTTAGTTTGCTTGATTTTGCAGATTCTTTTGTGAGCTTGTTTAGAGTATAGAAATTGTTTAAAATTGAATTTAAGGATAAAACCATTGCAAATTAGATTGTTGTGACCTTACTGACCCTAGTAACCAACCCTTGGTGTTAAAAATGATTTTGGAAAGATTTAGGTTGGATTACTTGACTTAGCCATTTTCTAGCCAAATAAAAAGAATGGTTTTTGTTATAAAAATATTTATGGAAAGAAAACTTTAAGAAAATGGTTTGATCAAACCCACTGACCCAAAACACCAAGTTTTGCAAATTATCAACTCATTTGGTGAACAACTTAAGAGTTTTGCCTTAATAAAAACATTTTTCACCACATGAAATGATGAATGGATTTAAAAATAGTTTTTGGACAAAACCCTCTTGCTAATGACTTTGCCATTTTGGTAAATGACCAATTTGTACCTTACAAAGTTTATAAACCTAGTAGAGACCAACCTTGCAATAGAACCCTCCTTTGCATGAATTAGATTCCATTGCTTTGTGAGTGTGAAATAGTTTGTTTAACCTTGGTTTGGAATGTTAGTTGATTTTGTGTTTGTTTGATTGACTTGTAGTGAAATTAGCAAAGTGTGAGACTAGCAAGATCAAGGAGAGAACCACCATTCCCTACCAAAAAGGCAAGTTACACTATCATACAAAAGTCCTACTATTTTCATTATACTTAGTGGATTTTGAAAACATGCATGAAAAGATATTTCTATACTTATGCTATGCTAAATCCTAAAAGGATTCCCTATACACTCCTTAGTGAAAATATTGAAGTTGTACTTGCTTAGCCATGCTATATTTTGAAAAGAGATACATGTTGAGATTTTACAAAGGTTGAGAAAAGGACTTGTGTTTTACATAATAAAACAAGGACTCAATGAACCACCTAGGTGGAGGATACTTGAACTTTTGGAGAAGGTGGCAACAAAAGGAACCATGTCTATGGCAATCACTTTGTGTTGTGCTCCAAATGAAAACCACCTAGGAAACTTAGAGATTGAACATGTTTCTCCAATTGTGGCTTTCGTGTGCAACCACATGCTATTATGGCTCTGGCTTAGTCAACTACATTAGGAAGACCCATACATTGTCTTTAGTTACCGGACATGGGGATCTGGAATGCTTCATGGGGGCTGAAGACAAGCTAGCAATGATGTATGGGAGGACCTTTTGGAAAGACTTCGTCACATTCTCAATCTGCCAGTACTCCATCTAGGTGAGCACTAATCCAGTAGGCCACTGGTGGCAACAAGATGGGATTGTGACATGTGGGTAAAGTGTACTCCTTCTGCAGAAGTTAATAAAATCTAAGTACTTAGCCGTGTCCCCGGTTATGGACAATACTGAGCAACTAAAGTTTGAACTATGGGAGATCTCGACATTCCAACTTCTAATATAAAAACTTGATGCACTTGGGGGTACCAAGGAATTCAAAGAGATTTTGTTAAGCTTGATGCACTTGGGGTTACCAAGGTGCTCAAGAGCATGATGTACTTGGGGTTACCAAGGAACTCATGAGATTTTGATAAAACTTGTTGCACCTGGGGTTACCAAGTAGCTCAAGAGATTTTTGACAAGGACTTGAACACTTGAGTTTCTACCAAGGAGTTCAAGGAACTTGGACAAGAGATTTGACAAAGGACCAAACCCATTTTTGATAAGATAGGATAAATATTTCTTTATGCAAATAAGCCTTAAACTCTACTTAGCCAAATATGCATGTATTGATAGGATCCACTCATATTATACATAGTAGTGAAACTTGCCAATACAATTCAAATGTATTGACCCTTGTGGCTGTAACTTGTAATGTTGCAGGTTTGATTGTCTTTAGTGAAGATTGATTGATTAGGATTACAAAGTCTACAACCAACATCTGCCTGTGGCACTTTGAAGATGAAGGACCCATGACTATAGTTATTCCGCTGCCATGTAATGTAATAGCCAAATGAGCTATGTATGATGTAATAAAATTATGTTCTTCCTGGTTATAAAGTTATATTATGACCTTTGTTTCTTGATATTACATCTCAACTGTGGATGCTAGCTATTGATCCAGGGACTAGCATTGTAAAACACAGGAGGAATCTACCTTATTGGGTTGAGACCTCTACATGCATCTAAAGAAGGTTTGGGTTGTGTATTAATGCAAGATCAGAAAGTGATTGCTTATGGTTCAAGACAATTGAAACCGCATGAAGTCAACTATCCAACTCATGATTTAGAGTTAGCAGCAGTAGTCTTTGCACTGAAAGGATGGAGGCATTTTTTTATGGAGCCAGATGTGAGTTATACACTGACCATAAAAGTCTCAAATATTTCTTCACTCAAAAGGAATTGAACATGAGGCAAAAGTGTTGGTTGGAACTAATCAAGGATTATGATTTAACAATAAATTACACCCCAGGAAAAGCAAATGTTGTAGCAGATGCTTTAAGCAGAAAAGGAGCAGATATTCAGCCAAGCAATAGGGAGTTGCCAAAAGAGTTACAAATGGACTTGGAAAGATTAGAACTTCAATTCATCAGAACAGAGGTTCTTGGAGGATTAGCTACTATGTAGGTAGTTGCAGAGCAGGACAGTGATCTTAAGCAAGAAATTTTTAGACATCAAGAAGAAGATCCTTTTATTGCTGAGGAAATTCGGAGGATATCTCAAGGGCAAAAATCAGTTTTTCGCCTTAGAGATTATGGGTCTTTATGGTTTCAAGACCCTCTATGTGTTCCAGATGTGACGGAGATTATAAATGTTATACTCAAAGAGGCACATAATACACCATATTCTATACATCCAGGGAGTACTAAGATGTATATGGATTTGAAAGAACTATTATGGTGGAATAACATGAAAAGGGACATTGCAAAATATGTATCTGAATGGCATACTTGTCAAAGGGTGAAAGCTGAACATCAAAGTCCAGCAGGACCATTACAACCCTTGGAAATTCCTGAATGGAAGTGGGAGGAAATAGGTATGGACTTCATTACAGGGTTACCTATGAAACCAAAAAGGAAGGATATGATATGGGTAATTGTGGACCGACTCACTAAGAGTGCACATTTTATTCCAGTGAATCAAAAGGATAATGCCGAGAAGTTAGTTGAAGTATATGTCAAAGAGATCGTAAGTAAGCATGCAGTACCCAAAAATATCGTAACTGATAGGGGATCAGTATTTACTTCGGCATTTTGGAAGCAATTGCATGAAGCACTTGGTTCAAAGCTAGATTTCAACACGACATATCATCCTGAGACCGGAGGTTAAACTGAAAGAACAAATCAAATACTAGAAGACATGTTAAGGGCATGTGCACTAGATTTTGGAGGAACATGGGAAGATCATCTACCATTAGCAGAATTTTCTTATAATAATAGCTATCAGAGTAGTCTGAAGGCAGCTCCATATGAGGTTCTGTATGGAAGGAAGTGTAGATCACCAATATGTTGGTATGAACCTGGAAGCAGCAAAGAATTTGTGCTAGATTATATCAAGGAGAGACAAGACATCATTGATAAGATCAGGGATAAGCTGAAAATAGCCTAGAGCAGGCAAAAAAGTTATGCGGATCAAAGTCGAAGATCATGGCATCCAGAAGTGGGAGATATGGTCTATTTGAAAGTAAGTCCAATGAAAGGAGTAAAAAGATTGGGAGTTAAAGGGAAATTGAGTCCAAGATATATCAGACCATTCAAGATACTGAGTCAAAACAGAACTACAAGCAGACCTGACCTATAGAGTTACCATCAAGATTGGCTCAAGTGCATAATGTTTTCCATGTGTCACAACTTCGTAAATGTTTAAAAGTTCCAGATGATGCAATCACACATCAAGAGATAGAATTACAAGCAGACCTAACCTATATTGAAAAGCCTTGTAAGATTCTGGAAGAAAACTGGAAAATATTAAGGAACAGAGCAATAAAATATTGCAAGGTACAGTGGGAACATCACCCTGAGAGGGAAGCCACAAGGGAGAAGAGGATTTAAGAAAAGCTTATCTAGAACTATTCAGGTACATCTCCACAAACTTCGGGACGAAGTTTAATCTAAGGGGGAAGTCTGATACCAGCATTTAGGACCTAACGAAGGGTAGATTAAGGAATATGGAATATTGCATGCATCTATTTGTGAAAATGTGGGTAAAATTTTCGCCAAATAAAAACCTAAGTGATCAATGTTTCTTTCATACTTTGAGATTAGGTTTAGTCTTAAAGGATGATTGTTATAAACTTTGAGATGATCTTAAGGAGTTATGTGTTTTCAAATGGATTTGAAATATTAGACTTGAGTGTTTGAATTATAATTCAAATGAATTAGATATAAGTTTTGAATATTAATTCAATTAAGAGATAAATATTACAACTTGAATTCTATCCAAAGAAAAACAATAATGAATATAAAGTTTATTTCTTATCATCAATATATATAATCAAGTTATAAAATTATAACTTATTTGAATCATCCACATAACTTACAAAATTAAATATACAAAGAATAGGAATATTCTTTATTAATAAGATTTTAATCTTTATTACAATTGAATAAAATAAGATTACAAGAATAATAAAAGAAAATTACAAAAGAATAAGAAAATTACATTGGAATATTTACTAACTATCCTATATCTAAATCTAAACTAAATCTTCATCTTTATCTTTGTACCTACAAAACAAAGACTAAATAAAAACAAAAGAAGATTAGTGTTAGTATTATTTCTCTCAGACATGTCAGTGAAATGCACTTGACAAATTCATCATTGAGACATTTAAGAAAGGGGCAAGTTTCACCAATATGAAAGAATTCATCTTTCATAAATTCAAAGCCAGAAGTCAAATGACAGCCAAGAGGGACAAATTCACCAGCCAGGTGAAAGTAATCTGGTAAGATTAAGTTCAAGAATTCTGAACATATCCACAAGTGCATAGCAAGCACACAGGCAGGACACACACCAGCATGCATGTGGTGTGTTGTTAAGCTCACATAGCAACTCAATCTCACAAAACCACAAGCACAGCCGTGGAGGAGCACACTAGTGTAGGGGTTCGTAGCATGGAAAACAAAAATTTTCTATCGCATACAAACAAACAAGCCAAGATCTATCTACTAGATTGTAGCAACGAGTCGATGGAATAACTTACCCTCGAAGATTCCAAAGCGATTAACGAGAGCAGATTCTCGTGGGTGATGTAGTCGTACTCTTTCCGATCTCAAGATCGCGTAGACGATCCTTCCAGCGCCGCGTTCCCGCAGCGCTCCCGCAGTCGGTCACACGTTCGGTACTCGACGAAGACCTTCCTCTCCCTTGTTCCAGCAGGCAGCGGAGGTTGTAGCACTCTCCTCGCGATTCCGGCAGCACAACGGCGTGGTACCGGAAGTAGAGGGGAAATCCCGCAGGGCTTCGCCTTAAGCCGGTGCGAGTATGGTGGAGCTTATGAGAGAGGCTATTAGTGGTCTAGTAATTAGACACACCAATTAGAGGGCTCTAAACCAATTAGAAGGCTCTAAACCGAATAGCTCTAAACCGGGGTCTAGATCTAGGGTTTAGTTTAGAGGATAGGAAACTTGTGTGTGTGTGGAGGGGAGCCCTGCCCCTCCTTATATAGGTGGGAGGGCTGGCCGGCCAAGGGGAGGAGAGTCCCTCCCCAAGTCGGCTTGGTGGGGCGCCGGCCAAGGGAGGAACCCTCCTCCAATTCGGCCTCCACCAATCCTCCTCTCTTCCCACTTCCCAAAATTGCCGTTTGACTTTCAAACTAGCCGTTTGACTTTTCAATTTAGGATTTAAATAAACCCTTTATTTTGGACAGCAAGAACACCTAGTACATGATGCAATCATTCCAACATGCAATGACACATTCATGTACCCTTCCCCCTCCGGAGTGCCGGACATTCCGGGACCTTCTAGAATGTTCCCGATGAAAACACCGGAACCATTCCCCAACTCCGAAATGGGACTTTCCTTATATGAATCTTATTCTCCGGACCATTCCGGATCACCTCGTGATATCCCGGATCTCATCCGAGACTCCGAACAATATTCGGTCTCTTTCTCATAATACCATAACTACTCAAACAACGTCGAATCCTTAAGTGTGTCTCCCTACGGTTCGTGAATTATGCAGACATGATCGAGACACTTCTCCGAACAATAACCAATAGAGGAATCTGGAAATTCATATGGCTCCCACATATTTCTACGATTACTTTGTGATCGAATGAACCACTTACATACGATACCAATTTCCCTTTGTCTCACGATAGTTTACTTATCCGAGGTTATGATCGTCGGTATCTCTGCATACCTAGTTCAACCTCGTTACTGATAAGTACTCTTTTCTCGTTCCCGTGATATGTGATCCCTTGTGACCATGTCACATGCTTGCAAGCTAATTGGATGACATTCCACCGAGAGGGCCCAGAGTATATCTATCCGTCATATGGATGGACAAATCCCACTCTTGATCCATGTGTTTCAACCAATACTTTCCGAACACTCAATGCCACTTTTATAGCCACCCTGTTACGGTGTGGTGTTTGATGTCATCAAAGCATCCATCCGGTAAAGGTGATATGCATGATCTCATGGTCAAAGGAATTAGGTTACTATGTATCAGAAAGCATATAGCAATTGAACTATTGAAATGACTTGATCTTTATGCTACGCTTATCTATAGGAGTATGTCCATCACATCATTCTCCTAATGATATGATCCTGTTGTTAATAACATCTTTATGTTCATGATCAGGAAACCATGATCATATATCAACCAACAAGCTAGTTTAACAAGAGGCTTTACTAGGGACTCTCATTTTTAGTTTACAAATCACACAAGTATTAATGTTTCCGTTTTAATACAATTATAGCATGGTATGTAAACATTTATCATAAGTGTGAAGATATGATAATAACCACTTTATTATTGCCTCTTGGGCATATCTCCAACAGTCTCCCACTTGCACTAGAGTCAATAATCTAGTTTCGAACCTTTGTGTATATAACACCAATGGCTTTCCGGTGTTGTATGTACACGATTGCTAGTGGTCAACTGATCTCCGGATCTGACACTTCCAGGTCCGTGTGTAATTGCATGTCTTTGCGTCTCTACGCATCACTCATTCTCTAATGAGATGGCTTTGTACAAATTTGGTCTTTCGGTGTGACCTTTAGCTCTTAGGGGTTAAAACATGTTGATAATATTGTCGCACAATATATCTTCATAGTATTATCCCACTGTGAACTACACCTAGTTTGATAACAAACTTCTTGACACAAATGCCCTCTTTTGCTGCTAAAATAGCAGTCATATACTTAGCCTTTTGTTGTAGTATCTGTCACAATGTCTTAACTTTGGAAATCATCCAAATCCATTATGGAACTCACTTTCCATTATATTGTGCCACCCTTAGTTTAGATTGAGATAAACTTAATTTGTACTTTGTGACAAAACTAGTATCAATGTAGTACTTTTACAATGAACTAACCATCTATTTGTCACTTCTACAAATATTATACTCTTAGTTCTTTCAGAAGATCATAAGAATATCCTTACTATTGTCCAATGATCATCTTACGAATCATTCTGGTATATGCTCTCAACATTTAGAGCATAGGACATATCTGGATTTGTACATATCACAGTATGATTGATATAAATACTCTTTGTGATTTCATACATCAAGTATCAATCTATACTTGATTATTTGTTTCACTTTACCAAATGTCAATACACTTGAATATATCATCAATATTGAACTTATTCAATCCTTTCTGTGCAACAAGAACCTTTCTTGTAGTTCCTATATTGAACTCATTCAATATCTTGTCTATGTACTTCTGGCACAACCATATTAGCATCTATTGATGCCAAATATTTGGGTTTTGCCTAAGTCTTTCATCGGGATGAAATTCTTAATATGTGTTAATAAAAGATACATTATTTCCAATCAACAATATGTCTTACACATAATGTATTAGAAACATGTCTTAGCGCTCCCACTTAATTTCTTGCAAATGCAAGCATCTCCATCGTCTCTGATGAACTTTTAAACTCCTTTAACAGTTTCATCACAATGAAGATTCCAACTCCGCTATGCTTACTTCAACCATTGAAGTTTGCATATGCTTTTTAGCATCCTTTGAATTAACAAAACCCTATGGACCGTGTTATGCACATGTCCTAGGTAACGATTCTATTAGAAGAACTTGTTTTGTTTATTCAACTACCATATAACAAATTATATGTAGTGGTTGCTACATTAATCCGTCTAGACTAAATATCACTATGAAAGATCAAAATCTTGTCATAGTCAACCTTTGAACATTGTTGTGAACTCTTTCCCAACATGTCGACTATTTCATAGATGTGAAACATCCATGTCTATTTCTTTATAGATCCAGACACAACTATAAGGTCTTACACCTTTCTCGAGGGTCCTTCAAGTTCAAAACTTGATTTCTCGTGTATGGAACTATCACGGATTTTATGGCTTCAAGCCATTTTACGGAGTCAGGGCCCATCATCGCTTCTCTGCATGTAGTCGGTTCATTATTCTCAAATAATGATTCAACCCTCAAATCTTGGTATTTGATTGTTCATCTGACCTACTTGTTTCAATAGGAACTTGGATCTCCGTGACCACAACCTTTGAGGTACGTGAACCATGAGCATTGTTGCTGCCTCCGAAACACTTTTCGTCGCTGCGCAACTCTGCACATACAGCTAAGGTTCTTTTAACCTTATCAAAGTTTCTATTGTCCTCCCACTTAACTTTTCACGAAAAATTCCTTCTCAAAGAAACTTGACGTTTTAAGTGACAAACACTTTTGTCTCCGATGTTATGGAGGAGTACTTAACAGTTATTTGAAATAACATACAAAGACAGGTTCATCCGACTTTGGTTGCAAACATCTTTCTTATGCATAGCATACCAATGTTTAAGAAAGGACAACTTGGGTTTTATCCCAAACCATAACTTTATATGGTGTCATTTCAACGGATTATGATGAAGCTCTTTTCAGTGGAAAAACGGTAATCTCTAAAGCTTTTAATCTTTAAAATACAATGGCAGTTTTATGAATTATACCTTTGATCTTACCATGTCAAACAAGGTTTAATTACATATCTCGAACGCTCCATACTCTTATGGTGTTTCGGGAAATGCAAATCCACGGAACGATTCCTTAAATCTTAGGTATTATGCTAAACTTGTAACTCAAATATCTTCCTTTATGATCTTTATCATAAACTGTTTATATTCTTGTTACAATGATTTTGCACTTCATCTTGAAAGTCTTTGAACTTTTCAAATGTTTCATACTTCATCCTTATTAAGTAAATATTCATATATTCACTCAAATTTTCGGAGAAAGCATATGAAGTTGAAATCCATCGCTCTTGACTACACATAATGGATTTCATACAACAATATGTACAATTTCCAATAAGCTAGTCATTCGTTCCCTTTCGGCCTATGAACGAAGTTTTAATTATCTCCAGGAAAGTTTCACAAGCGTCATTTGATCAAAATCAAATAGACTCCAAAATTCCATCCACATGGAATTTCTTCATGTTTTCTTTCCAATATAATTTAAACGGCGATGTCACTTCCTAAGTGATTTTTCAATCAATTTGTCTTTCGACATTTTTAGCACTAGTTTTATGGATGTGATTTCTCCAACGAGATTTGTGAATCATCCATCTTTTATGGATTACGGCAATTATTTGAACAACCCTTTTGTTCTCATAACACCTGATAAAACAAATCTTTGAAGGCAAGCTTTGATGTTTAACAAGCAACACAATAACCCTTTATTTTGTTCTCGATGAACATCATCACATATTCTTTTGCTAATTACTTAGGCCACTGTAGTTCATGAATTCTGTTGTTTCGTATGACGATTCATACCAACAAATTCAGTATCAAATACTTAAGAACCACATTGTTTAATAAGCAAAGAATATAGCCATAACATGTATATCATCTATATACTTAAACTGAACAATTCCAGTCTTTTCTTTTCTGCCATATATTTATGAGATTCTCTTTCAGTATCTCTTTTTCTTTTTGAAAGAATCTATCAATATCAATAGTGGAGTCATATATATGACACATAGTCCAAAGCGTGTATAGTTAAATACCAATGTCTTTGGACTTGCACTTTGAAGTAGATCACCATCATCAAATGTTTGGTGTTCTTTCAAATTCCTTTCTTTAGTAATCTCTTGGTGTAGTAAACATTTTACCTACATCAAATATTCACCCTTATCATGGAATGGTCCATGATCAAGCTACTGTTAGCTTGTAACGATGAATTTATGAGTATAATGTTGCTATCCAAAACCTTTTGGAGGATTAGGACAACAATTGTCTCCAACCTTTTTGCAGATTCTCATCAAATATGAGAACATGACTTTTGCCATATTATACTCTATCATGTTGCAACCAAAACTTCGTTTCAGATATCACAATATCTTCCACACATCATGGTTTCTGAAACAACTCTTTCAGATCCTAGATAACCTTGATATTAAGGGAATCCTTTGAATATCAAGAATCATGGAGACAAACATGATACTTATATACTAACATTGGAATTGTTACTCTTGTTTTAATACCAATTATTAAACTTCATGGAGTAACCGGAACTTACTGAAAGTTTGCAATAGGACTTTTAAACTTTAGATTAACACTTCAAAACAATACGATACCAGTTCGTAAAGTAATTAACCAGAATTCTATAGTTCTATTATCTCAATTATAACTAAGCGCAAGGTGGTAAACGGATGCCAATGACTACAACAACTATGCAAATTCACTTTGATTTAGTTTATGATAAATTGAGTTCTAATTAATAATTAAATTAATCTAGGTGAACTCCCACTCAAAACAATATCCCTCACATTGTTTTAGTGATCACACGAACCAAATCCACCACATCAAAACCGATCATCACGAGAGTTGATATAGCTTCAATGGCGAACAATCAACATGTTCATCATATCTACTATATGACTCATGCTCTACCTTTCGGTAATCCGTGTTCCTGAGGCCATGTCTGTACATGCTAGGCTCGTCAAGATCAAACCTTAGCTTCCGCATAAGCAAATCTGGCTTGCTTACGTTGTATTCACCCGCGGAATCAAAGACACCCGATCATCACGTGGTGCTTCGAAGCAGCAAGCTTTGGCAACGGTGCATACTAAGGGTGAACACTTTAGAACTTGAAATTTATGTGCATGAGGGATCATCTTATAATGCTACCGTCGTCTACTAAGCAATACAAGATGCATAAAGGATTAACATCACATGCAATTCATAATATGTGATATGATATGGCCTTTCTTCTTTGTGCTTCCGATCTCCATCTTCAAGCACGAATATGATCTCCATCATCACCGGCATAGCATCAAGGTCAATGACGCTTCTCCATGGTTGTCGTCCACCAGCTTCAACTATTACAACTATTTTGAATAGACACGCAGGTCTTAACAGAAATTAAAGACAACCATATGGCTCCTGCCGGTTGCCAACTTACAATAAGGAACATTGCATACATCAAATATAATCACAATCATGGCCATATCACATCACTGCACACCCCTGCAAAACAAAGTTAGACGCTTCTACTTTCTTTGCATATTTTACGTGGTTTGGGGCTTTCCATAAGTGTCGTTCTAACTTACGAACAATAACCACAACATTGATACTAGCATTGTTGATTACCCGTTGTAAATTGGATCTTAACTATGCTAGGAGAAACAGGCACCCGCAAAGCCACTTATGCAATACAAGTTGCATGTCAAACGTGGAGCAAGTCTCATGAACGATGTCATGTAAGGTTAGCCCGGGCCGCTTCATCCCAACATACCGCAAGATGCAAAGTACACAAAAAGCAATCTACAATAAAAGCATCAACGCCCACAATGACCATTGTGTTCTAATCGTGCAACAGATCTACATATAGACACGGCTCTGATACCACTGTAGGGGTTCGTAGCATGGAAAACAAAAATTTTCTATCGCATACAAACAAACAAGCCAAGATCTATCTACTAGATTGTAGCAACGAGTCGATGGAATAACTTACCCTCGAAGATTCCAAAGCGATTAACGAGAGCAGATTCTCGTGGGTGATGTAGTCGTACTCTTTCCGATCTCAAGATCGCGTAGACGATCCTTCCAGCGCCGCGTTCCCGCAGCGCTCCCGCAGTCGGTCACACGTTCGGTACTCGACGAAGACCTTCCTCTCCCTTGTTCCAGCAGGCAGCGGAGGTTGTAGCACTCTCCTCGCGATTCCGGCAGCACAACGGCGTGGTACCGGAAGTAGAGGGGAAATCCCGCAGGGCTTCGCCTTAAGCCGGTGCGAGTATGGTGGAGCTTATGAGAGAGGCTATTAGTGGTCTAGTAATTAGACACACCAATTAGAGGGCTCTAAACCAATTAGAAGGCTCTAAACCGAATAGCTCTAAACCGGGGTCTAGATCTAGGGTTTAGTTTAGAGGATAGGAAACTTGTGTGTGTGTGGAGGGGAGCCCTGCCCCTCCTTATATAGGTGGGAGGGCTGGCCGGCCAAGGGGAGGAGAGTCCCTCCCCAAGTCGGCTTGGTGGGGCGCCGGCCAAGGGAGGAACCCTCCTCCAATTCGGCCTCCACCAATCCTCCTCTCTTCCCACTTCCCAAAATTGCCGTTTGACTTTCAAACTAGCCGTTTGACTTTTCAATTTAGGATTTAAATAAACCCTTTATTTTGGACAGCAAGAACACCTAGTACATGATGCAATCATTCCAACATGCAATGACACATTCATGTACCCTTCCCCCTCCGGAGTGCCGGACATTCCGGGACCTTCTAGAATGTTCCCGATGAAAACACCGGAACCATTCCCCAACTCCGAAATGGGACTTTCCTTATATGAATCTTATTCTCCGGACCATTCCGGATCACCTCGTGATATCCCGGATCTCATCCGAGACTCCGAACAATATTCGGTCTCTTTCTCATAATACCATAACTACTCAAACAACGTCGAATCCTTAAGTGTGTCTCCCTACGGTTCGTGAATTATGCAGACATGATCGAGACACTTCTCCGAACAATAACCAATAGAGGAATCTGGAAATTCATATGGCTCCCACATATTTCTACGATTACTTTGTGATCGAATGAACCACTTACATACGATACCAATTTCCCTTTGTCTCACGATAGTTTACTTATCCGAGGTTATGATCGTCGGTATCTCTGCATACCTAGTTCAACCTCGTTACTGATAAGTACTCTTTTCTCGTTCCCGTGATATGTGATCCCTTGTGACCATGTCACATGCTTGCAAGCTAATTGGATGACATTCCACCGAGAGGGCCCAGAGTATATCTATCCGTCATATGGATGGACAAATCCCACTCTTGATCCATGTGTTTCAACCAATACTTTCCGAACACTCAATGCCACTTTTATAGCCACCCTGTTACGGTGTGGTGTTTGATGTCATCAAAGCATCCATCCGGTAAAGGTGATATGCATGATCTCATGGTCAAAGGAATTAGGTTACTATGTATCAGAAAGCATATAGCAATTGAACTATTGAAATGACTTGATCTTTATGCTACGCTTATCTATAGGAGTATGTCCATCACATCATTCTCCTAATGATATGATCCTGTTGTTAATAACATCTTTATGTTCATGATCAGGAAACCATGATCATATATCAACCAACAAGCTAGTTTAACAAGAGGCTTTACTAGGGACTCTCATTTTTAGTTTACAAATCACACAAGTATTAATGTTTCCGTTTTAATACAATTATAGCATGGTATGTAAACATTTATCATAAGTGTGAAGATATGATAATAACCACTTTATTATTGCCTCTTGGGCATATCTCCAACAACTAGTGCATCTCTCCACTACACAACACACAAGAACAGCCAGTGTAGACAGCAGCTAAACCAAGAACAGCAGCCAAACCAAACCAAACCACCCCAGATTAACCAAACATCACCAGGATGGTGACATAAGGAGGGGGAAGAATCAGGTGGACAGCAAGGCCAAGCCCAGGAGCCAGGAGGAGCAGTCTAGCTCAAGATCAAGCACATGAATCCAGCAGATCAAGATCATCACCAACTTATTCCACATACAGCAAGATTCTATGGCGAGTTTCATAAAACCTTCACATGATCTAATCATATTATTCAGAGAGAAGCATGTGTTGTTTTATAAAACAAACCCTCAGAAAGCACCCAAGTGGGGTGAATCCATCATAGGGATTTCTGAAACTCTAAAGGCAAACAACAAAGTACCAAGATCCAACCAGAGCTCAGAGCAACATCCTTGCTCTGGTTGTCAAACTATATTCTGCAATTCAATCATACATATACCTATGATCTATTCCTAGGAACATCCCTAAAGGAAGGGTAGCACCTTAGGAACAAATCCTTAGGGTCCATAACACGATCAAGCTCACTATCATTTTTACAAGCTTTGATTCAATCAAGAATAACTGGTACCACTACCAGGACTATCTAGATGAACCAATTAGATAAGATCTAAATCCCTAAGCCTAAGACCAACATCATTGGTCTTAGGGAATTCAGATAAAAGCATTTCTATTTATCTTTCAAAGACAAGATTGTCTTAAACATAAACTAACCAAATCCATGGTTTAGAATCAAACTTGTGTGCCATACCATGATGGTTTCACAAGAATAGTCAAATATGAATCAGGAAAGACAGTAAATCATCATAGATTCAGACAATCAACTAAGTAATCATCTTCCTGTTAGCACATGAATCATAACTAGGAGATTCCTATGTTACACTTCACTGTTTGAGCCACATGTTAATTCCCAAGCTAACAACACTAAGACAGTAGCTGTATCTTATCATAATCATGACCATGAATCAAATAAACAGTGGAAAGCTATCAATTCATTGGCTTTACCAAGCATATTTCCCAAACAACTACATCATCTGAATCAGATGCAATCCAAGCATCAAATCATCTAGTAAGCCACCAGAAACATCATCTATCATTTTAAACAACAAGCCTCAGGCCAATAATCATTTAGCATGAATAAAGATTAACCAAACATGATTCAAATCATCCAGCACATGAATAACCACATAGCAGGAACCCTAAATGGATGATCATCTTAATCTGAATCAGACAATAGACAGAGAGGACACTGCCAGCCTCTAGCATCGAATCAACAAGCACAGAAAGCACCAGGGAGAAGGAATCAAACTCACCATAGGTCCTCGCTGAAGAAATTGAAGAGGAAGCAGATTGGCCGACAAACCCGCGACGACACAGGGAGCACCCAGGGGGAGCTGCAACCTGCACCGGCCATGATGGCGGCCACAGCAGCACACAAATACACCACACCACCACAGGCGAGACCACGATGGCGGTGGAAACATTTGAACACATGCCAAACCCCAAACCCTAGGGTTCAGAGAGGCATCGATCCATTGCAGGAGAGCCCCAGGCTCAAATCCAATTGGATTGAACAAACGAGCATCGTCGACAACCCCCAATTTCACCACGACGGCGACCATAACAGACGACGGCGGCGGGAATCGATGGTGGCGGCATCGCCGACCACGGGGTAGGGGTCAGAGGAGGAGAGGATAAGGTCGAGGGAGAGAGAGAGGCAGTGAGGAGTAGGCCGAGTTGGGCCAAACCCTTCGAGGTGGTCCTTTTTTCTAAAACTAAATGGTCCACTAGGGCCCAATAAGAATAATCAGCCCAGAAACAATTCCAGGCCTGTTTTAAGAAACAGGAAAAGACCAAAATACCCCTAGACTTAAATAAATTCTAGAAAATAAAATATAAGTCCAAAAATTATAAATTAAATACTTTTAGATTCACAATAATCCACTCTATCCAAATAAAATAAGATATAAAATTTTGGACATTTAAATTTTTAAAGAATTTTGTAATTTATATATTCCTTATGGAATTTTACAAAATTATTGAAAGATGATAAAAATAAATAAAAATCACTTTCATTATGTATTAATATTGTAGTATTTTATAAAAATAATAAATAAATATTTAATCACCATTTTTAATGTATAATTGATAATTATTAAAAGAATTATTAAATCAATAAAAGTCAAATAAAAGGAAATAAATAAACCAATTCAATATATGTTATAAATATTATAAAGTAATATTTATAAATACTCTATTAAAAGGCACCTTATATAGGGAAAATGCATATAGAATGAAATAATGCATTACATTACTTGCATAATTATTTTGCTTCTTTAAATATTGTCCTTACGGGGCAATAATGATGTTTTGTAGAACTAGAAGATCAAGGTCCAGTGCAAGCATCAGAATTCACTACCTTGCCATCACAAGGCAAGTTCATTAGTTGCTCATGTCCTTTGAAGAGTCTTTATCAAAGTATTTGCAAACTGTGTGTTATCATATATGCTATAAAAGAAAGAAAATATTGTTTTTACAAATAAATAAATCATAGATATCATCCTAAGTGATGATATAATGGAGCAATAGAACTTAGTGTTCTAATTGCAATGATGATAATCAAGTAGGGACTTAATAACCCCTGACATCAGTGATTCTAGCGTCGTATATTACGCGTTAGCCATGAGATTTGGAATGGGATAGAGAAGTCAGCTGTATCTTCTTCCTCTCGCATGAAGCCGGATGTGCAGGTCGTGGCTGTTATCCTCGTAGCGTGCATATTAATTGGTAATTCATAGAGGATATACATCATATGGGTGGGAACCCTCATCGTCCCACGATAGTTCTGGCATCTAACGATTTGTACAAACCATTGCCGTAATTCATTATGTGGGCATGGTGTACACCAAGGAGGCATGCAGGGTCGTGAAGGGGGCAGTGATTGGCTTGGACCAACTACTGGGACCCATATCATGGAATTGTGGACGGGAAAGTATGCCCGGTTGTGCAACAAGAGTTGATCTCTCATGGGTAAAGTAACGCACCTCTGCAGAGTGTAAGAACTATAACTTGTTACTCCCTGTTCCGGGAAGGAGCTACGAACGCAGCAGGAAAGGAACTCCATGAAAGTTCTGGTCAACCTGTGAAGGCTGATGGTCATAGATTTCCATAATAAAATCAATCTTTGAAGAAAGATTTACAAAAACTTCATAGTGCCAAGGATTTATAATCCGAGGTGGTAGTTAGAGCATCAAACTTCCCACCTTGCATATAATGAACTTGTTGGGTAACGCTGTTACTCATTCTTTCCTTTGATACCTTGCTTAGACTCTGAGGATCCCGAAGACGTGCCAATGTATGCAGCCGAATGTCAAGAAGATGTGTTCTACGAGGAACCTGATCCGTCCGGAGGAGTTGAAGGAGTGGATTACGAGATCCGCTACGGTGTCGATGAGAACGAGTCCAACTAAGTACCTAGTTAGTAGTAACTAACGGAGCCGAGCAGCATGAACTCTATAGAATAAGCTGCTGAGCTCAACTCCTAGTCAGAGTTGCTACTTTTAAATTCTGCTGAACACTTTATATTTTGGTTTGTAAGTTGGATATTTTGGAAGTCTTGAACTTCTGGTATTGTAATAATAATGTGTGTACTTTTGTAATATGGACCCGCAATGTTTCTGTTGTACCACTCTGAGGGATGTGATATTTACAGAACGGTGTTCTGTGGATGTCATGTCAACGACTATAATATTCTACACATGCAGTGGTATGCTGAGTCACCGCAAGGGCGGAGCACTTCGCGTGGTGTCAGCCATGACATGGCCACGGTTGGCCGTTTGGCGGCACGCTTGAGTGCCTCTGGGGTCGGCTTGAGAAGGAAGTGCTCAGAATGGTGCGTGAGCATGATAGCTCATCCATGGCCGACCTGCCGACCCCATCAGTGAAGCTGGTACAGTGGGCCTCCAGGACAGCTTGAGTGTGTGTCCAAGGACTATGTGCGCATGAAGCTGCCGTGAGCATGTGACTAGAGTTGAAGGAAATAAGGACCTGGACTTGAAGGCCTGGCAGTACTCCTCAATCCTCATCAACATCGAGCGAGTTAAGCTACCGTGGAACTGATGCAGGCTTCGATCTATTGTTTGGTCACTCCTTTTATAACTCATGCGTAGAAACGAGAGAGAAACTTGGGGTTTTCATGGTGTTGATGTCATGAAAAAAAATGGTAGATGTTCCAATTCAGAATGAATGAAAGTCATGGTTAGTATTTCTGTGAGGCGTAAGTTAGCTGCATGTCTCTTTTTTATGTATTTGATGTCCATGGAATTTGCCTTTATATTTTTCATTAAAAGTCACTTTCGTTGCAAATCTTTTGTGCCAATTTTATTGTTCATGACATGGTACTTTAAAATTGATCTGAATTATCTCTCATTTAGGCTCAGGTATTGGGCTTATATCTAGAAAGCTACCTTTTCAAGCCGATGAGTTTTGTGTTCGAAAGCTGGATGCTCGAACCAATGATGTTAATTTGGTCAAGAACTCCACTTAATTATTTATTTTGTTCTTTGATTAACGTTCTCATGCACAACCGCTCACTATTCATCGCTACAAGCAATGGTGCATAAATCCGCTGGTATATACAGACTAGGTCTTTTACTGATGAAGTCACACGAAGGTTCTTTGAAACCGTCGATATTTTGGGATTTGGCAATTTTTCCCCTATTTTCCTTTTTATTCCACAACTCTAAATTCTAAAATCGTCCCTAGGTACTTCCAAATGTAAAATTTACTGGATTATATGGCTCTGAGAGTTGTGAATTTAGTTGATTGCTATCTCTTTTACTTGTCAGTACATCTTTTATTTGCAACATGTCTTATGTAACTTACTATCCTATTTAATCTTTTATCCTGGTACATATCCGTGTTGTACATCCAACATTCCTAGGATGCTTCATTGACAAGGTGTATCTGCTGCTGCAAAGGTTTTAAGCAAGGTATGACAATGTGAACCCAAGCTTAGCTGGTCATAAGTTATTCCTTAACCCCATTTATGCACTCCATTGACTGCTTATCATCATGTATATTTTGGGCCTATTCACAAGAGAAAGCAGGAGAGTTTTGTTCGGCGTGGTAGTGGTGGATCTCTCTCTTTGTGGTTCAGTACATTGAAATTAATATTTGTGTATGCCATTGCTTAGTAGCTTTTTCTGTTACTTTTGCTTCATAATAAGGTTGAATTATCATATTTTGCATTAAAAACTTCAAAGCTCTATATGTATGCATTGGTCGTCATTGATGCAGTTTCAGATAAGGAGCATTATGTTCTACAATGTTAGTTACCTGATCTATTTAGAGCCAATCTGGGTTTGTTCCTTCAGACTTTTTAAATCTAAAGCATGAATGATGATTATTACTCGAGACCTTGCTACTTATGTTTATTATGTAAATTGGCATTGGTAAGTGCAGTTGACTATATTCTGTCACTGGTAGGCGATAAGCATTTGGAGAACTAATTTGTGGCCACACAAGATTTTGGTCTCCACGATAAATTATGGGAGCTATATATGAACGGATATGTATTTGATGTGATTGTATTATGTTTGGTTCAATTCAGATCAGATTAGATAAGATGTAACATTTCATTCTATTAATTTCTGGAAATTTTGTTCTATAATTTGTGGAAATTTCATTACAAGTCATTTCTTGTGGAATTGATGTGATAGTGGCAGAGGCATAGACTGGAATTGATTTTGCTTGAGATTGGATCTATTGTTTGGTTACTTTCGTATAGGATCTTGACGAGAAACTTGGGATTTTATGGGGTCGATGTCCTAAGGAAAAGTAAAATTATAGCCTTGCCAATTCGGAACAAATAAAATAGTTGACGGGTCATCTAGTTAACTGCATGTCTGTTCATACATTATGCTTAATTTGTTTCGGTAAAAATAATTATTGTTTCATCTCAAAAAATAATTATTGTTTCTTAATTTTTTTCAGTAACCATGATGCATATCCTTGTAAAACTGTAATTATTGTGGAACCCCATTTGTTTGTACTATTCCTTTAACCTTGCTGTAGAGATATCCGGGATATCTGGGTCATTCGATTAAAATCTGAATACTAACAATTATTCACTACTATGCATTGCCTTGGACCTGTCATATATGTATAAAAAAACTGTGTCAAAAGAGAACCGGAGCAGTAAACAATATATGCATGTCATAACTGTACTTTCCACTACCAGATAGAATAAGGGACAGGACTTCCCTTTTTTTAGTCTTTGTGTTGCCTAAAGAAGTCCTGCATTTTGTTATCTGTCATTTCAGCTTGTCATGTCCTTAAGATTTTCTGTACATGATCACAACCACGAGGCTGTTGGAGCTTATAGGAGCAAAACTGCACCAGACGATATATAAGGTATTTCTAGGTTTTTATATTCTCAATTGATAGTAGTGCATATGTTTTTGTACATTCTATCTTTTTTGTGGGGGTCCTTTGGTACATTACTATTTTTCTCATTATATTATATCGCTCAGTGTTGCATTTGCCAAGACGTGCAACACATGTGCCCGCTAGAGTATACATTTTTTAAAACCGGTGTTGGAACTTCAATGGAATAGAGGACACATGTTTTCTTAGGGCCTGTTTGTTTGGGCTGTGGTTGGATGGTTGTGGCTGGCTGTGCAGCTGTGCAGGGAAAGCTGCTTTGCAGGAAAAACTACTTCTCTGAGTTTGACTATTTGGCAACTTGACTGGCTGTCTGGCTGTGTGCTAAGGAATTGTCTGTAATATCCATGAAATTAATATAACACGTAAATTTTACTATTGAAGTGCATAAACGCATATGTTATTATTACATACCAAATGTCACATATTGGTTTGCCCAAAATACATATCCAACCATTAAACAAATAAAGATAGTCGCGTAATGAACATAGATACATCCACACCGATCATCTTCTTCTAGCATTGTATAATGCAGTAGCGATGCGATCACGCGTTGAGTTCATGTCTACCGTGTGTAGTCCACTAGGAGCAGTATCACCGACTGATGTTGCTGATTGCCTTTGGACCTTAGGAAGATAGTTCTCATCTGCATCACACCGATCAAACTGCTTGTCGCGTAAGTTAGAGTCTCTAATGAAATTGTGAAGCGCTATGCAAGGAAGAATAATTCTTTTCTGAGTAACCAGACCGTAAGAAGGAATATACTTCAATATGCGCCACTTGTTTTTCAATATACCGAAGACACGCTCGATAGCATTCCGGAGCGATGAGTGTAGATAGTTGAAAATATCTTCCCTATTTGTTGGTCTCCCTTCTCGACGAAAATCTGGTATGTGGTATGTGTTCTGCTTGTAAGGAGCTAAGAACCCTTTTCTATTTGGATAACCAGAATCAACAAGGTAATATATATCTGCACATGAACGGAAAAAATCAAACATCAACGACAATGCATTTGTAAGTATGTGTGTGCCATGTTGACGAAGATATAAAATATTACCACCAGGAGGGGTCGGAAACTCTATTGGATACTTCTCAATGGAGCGTTGTAAAATGCGTGTATCATGGCTGAACCAGGCCATCCAGCAACAATAAAGGTGAATCTCAAATCGAAGTCACATATCGCTAGAATATTCTGTGATGTGTAACCATGCCTTCCTGTATGGTTAACCACCTCTTCTGCGGGCACTTCAACTGGAATGTGTGAGCCATCTATGGCACTAATGGCATCTTTGAAATGAGGCCAAAAGCGTGCATCTTGAAGTCTTGGATGCACATCCTTGAACTCTCGATCTACTGGCTTTATGTTATCCTTACCCAACTTGTACAAGCAATCCAAAACCATGTGAAACTTCCTATGAATTGTTTCAGTTGAACGACAAAAATGGTTCTCAACTTGGCTAAATGACTGTGGTCCTCCAACCATCCATAGAAACATAGCTAGGCATTCAACGAATGACATGTCTCTAGTTGACTTTAACCCATAGCTAGAAACTAGAAGGTTGTGCAATGCATGAAACACATCAGGATACATTCTAAACATTTTGTAGCATCTTTTCCTATTTCCAAGTTGTTCATTCACCCATTCAAGCCCAGTTTGTTCCGGAACCCTCCTAGGTTCTTTATTCAAGTACTTCTGACTATAGAGATTACCATAATATCCCAACACGGCAAGGTCATGCACCATTCCGAGCAACTGCAGTGTCTTTTCTAGTTCATAGTCACGATCATCACCACCACCATCCATCTACAAAATAATTAGAACATGTCAAAATCAGCAAATGCTTCACAAAATAATTACTATAATGCAACAATCATCAAATGCTTCACACAATAATGACTAGACATGCAACAATCATCAAATGCTTCACACAATAATGACTAGACATGCAACAATCATCAAATGTTTCACACGACAACCATAATGGTTGGCAAGTTTTACAATGATCACAAATAGTCTCGACAAAATAAATAAATAAAGAATAATAACAAATAGTCTCCAACGGATACATAGTACACACAAGTTCTGAAATGACAACAAAGCAATTACACATCTACTTGTTCATCTCATCATGTGTCCTCTGGAGCCAATCGAGCCTGCCCGCAGTTGTTGCAAATGTTGCGAACACCTCTCTATGATCCCTGTTCATAGCTAACTTGCCAGCAGTGTACATGATAGCAGTTCCTTCACTCACTCCACAATCTCGAACCATTCCCAAAAACTCCTTCATAGTTGGGACCTGATCATCCTTGCTGCTAGAACTTCCTTCAGTGTGCCTTGATACAATTGTGTTTAGTGATTGTTGTAAGCCAAGAAAAAATCCTTCTCCCCATGCTTGCGTTTCCCTGTTCCCATTTCATTCTCTACATGCTTGCGTTTCGCTATTGCATTGTTGTAAGCCGAAGTATCATCATCAAGCATTATTGGAGCCTCATTGCCATTTCCTTCTTCCTGACCTGCAATGGCAGCTGATTGTCCAGTGACATGTGCCTTCCTAAACATAACATCTTGTTGTTCCAAGTTGGGAGGTGGCCCACTCCTAAATTTTGCATGGTCAGGGCGAATATGCAAATAAGAACATAATAGAGAAATCAGTCCGATGATCAAAATAACAAATACAAAGAAAGAGCAAGTATAGAAAATGGTAACTTACCGCTATGTGATTCTTCCACCAATCATCATCTGCATCCATAGTTTTTGTTATAGGATCCCAACCAAGCCCGGTCGCATTTTACAGTTCCATCCACCCCGTGTAATCCTTCTTTAAAGCATCCCATTTGCTCTTGAATTGTTTCTGCGTTAATCTTTCCCCTGTTTTTTCGGCAAATTTATCTCCAAGATTCTTGTACCCCTTTCTACTCAAGCAACCCCCATCCCTATTGTTGCCGTTCACTTCCTCCATACAAATGTCACAGAAAAGTCTAGTGTGGTATGGATCCCAAACCATCTTCGACATTTCAGCAAGACCAACACGTAGCAATACTACAACAAGCAACATAACTTCAGCAAGACCAACACATTATTAGCAGCAAACATCATCAAATTGGTCATTCGGTTTCAAGTGACATCAAGTTTTCAAACAGCACAACATCAACAAATTTTATAGCAATACAACATCCCACATCAAGAAATTTCATACCAGTACAACATCTAAATTTCATAGCAGTACAAATTTCCTAACAAGAGTAGCCTCACCTATTCAATCGGATGAGGGAGGACTTCTTGGCAGCAGGGAGAGGACCGTCGGCAGTGGGGAAGGCAGGGAGGAGGGACTCTGATGGTGGCAAGGAGGAGGCAGGGAATATGGCGTCGGGGAGGAGGCAGGGAGGAGGGCGACCGCTGGAGGCAGGGAGGATGGCGACCACTGGAGGCAGGGGATGGTCGCGGGGAGGAGTGGTCAGCAGGGAGGAGAGGTCGGCGGGGAGGAGGTCGGAGGGGAGGAGGCGGGCGGTGGAGGGGAGGATGCAGGGAGGAGGGCGACCGCTGGAGGCAGGGAGGAGGGCGGCCGCTGGAGGCAGGGGATGGTCGAGGGGAGGAGTGGTCGGCAGGGAGGAGTGGTCGGCAGGTAGGAGGTCGAAGGGGAGGAGGCGGGCGGAGAGTGGAGGGGAGGATGCAGGGAGGAGGGCGGCGGGGAGGAGGGAGGCCACCGGCGGCAGGGCAGCGGGCGACGGGCGGCGGGCGGCGGGGAGGAGGCAGGGAGCGTGGGGAGTGGCGGCGCTGGCGAGAAGAAACCTATCGCGAGGGAGGCCTCGCGTACGGTGCCTGGCGCTGGGTCGTTGGGCGTTTTTTTTTCTGGGAAACGGGTCATTGAGTGGCATTATGTTGTAAATTAGGTGAATAACATGTCCAAGTAAAAAAACGATTCGCCCGCAGCTGCGGGAAGCTAAGGAAGCACCCCCAGACGTGCTTTGCCTGATAGGTCTGTTTTATAGAAGTACTTTAGCAAAAGCCCAACGCACAGCTGCCCGTTTGTTTCGTTTTTCTGGCTTTTTCCAGTGGAGAAGTAGTCAAAAGCCCAAACAAACACCCCCTTAATCCTAGAAATTTGGAAATTCCCACGTAAACATTATGGCCGGCTTTTTCATTAGAGCAAGTTTAATAGTAAAGCCCGCTATCGGCTATATAAGGTTGCCACGTCACTTAGAATCAATCTAATAATCAACACATACAATAGCTAAATATAAGATAGTACTATTTTATTAATGTGTGGCCTATTTCACATACTCACAAGGTGCCTATGAGTACGTGCTATAGCCGGCTACTAGTTAGAGAAAGAACAATAGTAGCGACAGCTGCTGTTTATAAGACAATGCCATGTCATCTAGAGCCAACCTTATAGCCAACATATATAATAGTTAGCTATAAAAGTGTACTACTTTATGAATATATGATCCACTTGACACTCTCGCACAATGCCTAGGAGCACGTGCTAGAGCTGGCTCTTGCATGAGAGCCCACTCCTCTTCTCTCTCTATTCTTTTTTCTCCAACAAAGCACATATATATTATTTTAGTCTTATAGCCAGCTGAATGGATCTTATTGTACTTGCTCTTAAGAGCCGCTTCTTTTCTCACTCATATTTACACTCATCCAACTAAATAAAAGAATACTATTTTAATCTTTATAGCCAGCTAACTGGTATTTATTGGCATGCATCGTTTATCAACCCGGCGGTTCGCGGCAGCAAGCCATGGCGAAGTCCACCGGGCGTTTTAGCTCCGCTCAGTCACAGAACGTCAACACGAACGTACGTGCCGCGGCCCGGCCAACACGACTTGTGCCAAACCCAACATACTATAACACGACCACGCCATCTACTGACAGAATTGCATTGTTCGTCTGGTACTGAAAAAAAGAAAAAAAAGAAATCCCGGAGCTTTTTCTGCCCATCCATATTTCTTCAACGCTCGCCATATATGGCGACCGTCGGGCCGTACAAACGCCACCACGGCAGACGAGAAGAACGGGCCGACGAGGCCGCTCGCCCACCCGTCCTCGTCCGTCCACCCGGCGACCAACGACGACGACATCGAGGTCCAGGAGGCCCCCGCGACGTCCACCGCCAAGAGCCGGCGCGCGCTCTGCTGCTGCGGGTGCTGCGTCGCCTCCGTGGTCGCCGCCGGGACCCTCGTCCTCGCGCTCGCGCTCACCGTGTTCAAGGTCAAGGACCCCGTCTTCACCATGAACCGCGTCACCCTGGCGCACGTCGACGGCGACTACCTGGGCATGGGCGGGTCGCGCCCGGTGTCCGTGAACGCCACGCTCGACGCCGACGTCTCCATCAAGAACCCGAACGCGGCCTCCTTCAGGTACGACCGCAGCGAGACGGACCTCTACTACAACGGGGAGACGGTCGGCGTGGCGTACGCGCCCGACGGCGAGGTCGGCGCCGACCGGACCGTCCGGATGAACGTCACGCTCACCGCGCTCGCCGACCGGATCTCCTCCATCGTCAACGTCACCGACGTCATCTTCGGCCAGGACTACAACCTAACCAGCTACACGGAGATCAACGGGAGAGTGAGCTTGCTGGGGATCTTCAGGAGGGACCTTAACATCAAGGTGAACTGTTCCGTCACCTTGGAGGTCAGCGCGTTTAGCTCGGTGCACAGTAAATCTATGGACTGTGTTGCAAACGTGAAGTGAGCACTTGTCTTCTTTTCTTTTTTTGGTTGATGAGGTCAGGTGATCACTAGGGTACATACTTCTATTACTACCTTTTGTCCTCAGGATCCTCTCTTTTGAGATGGATAGTCCATTTTCTTTGAGCTATGTACCATCATGTAACTATTACTGTTTTGAGGTAATTGCCATATAATTGTATCGCGGTGTTCAACTTTATCAAAGGCTATAAATTTAGGTTTAGAGTATTGCTCAGGACTTCTTTTTTTTAATCTAGTCTAGTACTTTGATGGGACAAGAGCTTACCTACAAATTCGTTTTCTAGAGAGATCTAGTGGGCCAACAACCCTGATTTGCATAGTCATTTGCTGATGTCACGTATTTTGTGGTTTGCGATTTGATGTTTCTAAGAGTCTGGAAAAGTAGTACTCCCTCCGGTTCTAAATTATTTTCGGTTCTAAATTATTTGACTTGGATTTTTTTTAGATTTGAATATATCTAGCATTAAAACATGTCACGATATATCCGATCTAGACAAATCCGAGTTAATTAATTTGAATCGAAGGGAGTACTAAAAACATGTTTTGCATAGTCCTTTCACGTGTTCCGTGGCTTGTGATTTGTTATTTCTAAGTAGCCTGAAATACTAAATATTTTATTAAATTAATCAGGCAGCCACTCCATTGTTACTGGATAAATAATGCTCTAGCTAAAAAAAGGAAAGAATTAACGCTCAAAATTGTTGATTCATAATAATCTTTTTACCATTGCTAGGTTTGATTGGTTTTGTGATCATGATGACGGAACTCGCTCTGTTTGGCAGCCTTAAGTGTTATTTGTAATTATGTTTCAGTTTGTGCTTTTTTTTTCAAAATTCCACTGATCTATTAATAATTATTAATAGTTGTACAGAGAGACTTAAAAATAATAAAAGTTACAAATATGTCGATGGACCACATAGCGACGACTATAATCACTAGCACGAGCCGAAGGTGTGCCGCCGTCCTCGCCCTCTATCTAGAGCCGGACAAAGCTTGTCGTAGTAGAGCTTGTTATAGTAGACAGACGAGAAGTCGTCGTGCTAAGGCCAAACCAGCGCACTAGAGCAACAACCGTCGCTAATAATGACATCCGTAGATTGGAAGAGACTGGCCTGAAATTACACCAACTAATACGAAAACCTGAGGAGATCGGCTGGACATACGACTTCACATGTCCTCCGTCAGCGCTAGACGCACCACCAGAGCGAGGGTAGGACATGAAGGATCTTATTCTGACTTCAAGATGTAGCCATCGCCTCACCATCATGAAGGAGACACAAAAAACAGCCTAAACGAATAACGAAAAATCTTCCGCCGGCCAGAGCCGTGGTCCGCCACACCTCCAAGACCCTAAGGCCATCGGAGGCGGAACGGACCGGCGACGTCGCCGACGGAGGGAAGGAACCCTAGATAGGTCTTGAGCATCCGCCGCCCTCGCCTTGTGAGCAGACACACGTACTGGTTTGTAGACAGATGGGCGTAGAAAGGTTTCAGTTTGTGCTTAAAACCTTTAGTATTGTAAGTTTTTGGCGCTATCCATGGGTTGGTGGTGCCAGTTAGAGACTTCGTTGCTTTATGTTCGGTTATCCGAATGCCAGTGGAACTTGGCCCTTTTCTAGAGGTTGCATGGAAAAATATTATACCATTCCTACCGATGCCGCATCTAGCTAATGGTAAGAAAGTGATAACCCAAGCAGAATGTTTGACGAAATGTATCAAGATAAAATAAAAGTACGATCACACTTAGAGAAAATAAGAGTTCAAGATGCATGAGATGCAGATGCCATGGCCTGAAGAGAATTCTAGACCGAAGGCTTGAAATGCCCGGCTGCACATTAATAAAGTCACAACCAACCAAGCGTACATTACAACTTACAACGACGTGATGGAAAACAGAAGACTGCAAAATATGCCGGAAACGAACAAAATAATCTAAGCACTAAATCGATTGAAGTTCACTTGGTCCGTTTCGGTAGAGCACTAATTTGCAAGGATATTGTCCAAACCATCAATCCCCACTCGCACCAAAACTGCTGCCCATGGCAACAACCCAACATGACACAACAACTTAAAGAAGGTGATACGTCGGAAACGTATCTATAATTTTTGATGTTCCATGCTTGTTTAGTATCTTTTTTGCTTTGCTTTGTCTATACTTTAAGGTGTTTTATATCTTTTCTGGAACTGACCTATTAACAAGATGCCACAGTGCCAGTTGCATGTTTTCTTCTGTTTTTGGTTCCAGAAAGGCAGAAAATCAATATTCTCAAAATTGAACGGGACAAAAGCCAAAGTCATTATTTTCCCGGAGCAACACGTAACCACGAAGCAGAGCCGGAGGGAGGCCACAGGGTGGCCGCACCACCCTAGGCGCGGGCAAGCCCTGGAGGCGCCCACAGGGGGTGTGGGCCCCCTGGACCCCCACCGACCTTGATTCATGCGCCTATAAGAAGCCTCCGACCCAAAAACCCTAAATCATCCAGAAGAAATCCACGAAAACCTCTGTAGCGCCGCCGCCAAAGGGGAGATTCGGGGGACAGAAAGTCTCTGTTCCGACACCTTGCCGGGACGAGGAAGTGCCCCCGGAGCCATCTCCATCAATCTCCATCGCCATCTTCATCACCGTTGCTGATTCCCATGATGAGGAGGGAGTAGTTCTTCCTCAAGGCTAAGGGCTCTACCGGTAGCTATGTGTTCATCTCTCTCTATGCATGATCTCGTTGTGGTCATGAGCTTTGTAATCAAGTAGATCTACCTTGCTACTCAAGTGCTGCAATAGATCTCTACTCTCCCCATGTGTGTGAAAGTGACAGTGTGCACGCCATGGTGGCACTTAGGTTTGAGTCTACATAAATACTCTTTGTGCTTTAATAGATCTATGATTTTCCCCACGTGTGTGAAAGTGACAGCGTGCATACCGTGTGTGGCAGTTTGGCTATATTGAATATTTGTTATGAGTTATATTTGGAGTTGGATGTCTCTATGAAATTGTGGTGTTTGTTGGAACTATCTAGCGCTCAAGGTGACAGTGTGGGGTTATCTAGATTGGGGAAGACAGACTTTGAGGTGTGCTGTTATAGCCCTACCATGGATTATAGTGTCCAACCGGAGAGTAGTTAAGAGTAGTATCATGAAGAGAGGATATTTATATGAGCGAGTTTTCACTAGTGAAAGTTTGATCCCTAGGCCTTGTTCTTAAGCATTGAAACACTGTTTGATACTAGATCTGTTGCATGTTTGCTTGCTTCCTTCTTGTTGCCTTTAGTCTTTACCTCACCATCAGAAGGCTCCAGACAATGTCTGCAAGGAGGGATACAAAAGAAAGGACTTCGTCGTTGTGGCACTTAACGAGGCCACACAAAACTTTCACGGGCATCCCACACCAGCAACCCATCCCCGAACTTTATATTGTCAATGGCCAACTATCGAACATGAGTCTACAATATGAGGAATGGATTGACCCACCAACATCACATTTGGTATGGCGCCGACCCAAACAACCTCCCTAGTTTCTCGGGAGGCCGCCCAAACTAGGAGGTTTGTCATATATAAGCATCCATTTGCCTCATATTGACATACATGGTAAATGAGGACGATGAAGAGATCACATGTTAAATCCAAAAACACTACATACAAAATAAAATGCCAAGCAGAGGTGGAGATACCCGGAACAACAAGGTGTGGACAAGATCTGTGATCCAACAATCTAGAGAGCTTCAATAAGACACATTCAAGCATCATAATGTCACCGGAAGGTGTGCCCGTCATCAACGATGGTTGATACCATCCAATGATTTTCGTTGAGGGACCATGCACAATCAAAAACTGGTCACAGGCATGAAACAACGTGACACCCTAACACTTGCCAAACACACTAGTAACATGCACATTTGATCTGACGAGGAACACACTACTGCTGAATTGATTACGCCTAACTTGAATAGTCCCAACTAAGAATAGGCACATCACAATACTGTTGGTATTGATCTTCCCAATCTAGATGAATGTTCTTCTGTTGTTTCTTTTACTAGCAGTCTAGATGTGCCCCACACTACTGTTTCCACTTTGCATGTTTCTCCTCAAACCCATATAGAGGGTGGGGATTATGAAGAAGAATTTCTTGATGCTTTAGGCTGGAATCTTGTTGGAAAACATATGCGGGGCAAGCACCCCAAGAAATTAAGTTTTAAATGAACTGTGTCTTTTCGAATCCTAGGGGAATTCAAGCCCCTGGTAGGAAGAATGCTCTTATAAATCATTTTAGTAAAACCCATGCACATTATGTTGGTTTCCAAGAGACAAAAAAGAGTCTATATCTATCAATTATTTGAACTCTTTAGTGGGCAATAGGATTTTTGAGTGGAAAGATCTGCCTGCTGTTGGCTCTGCTGGAGGCATAGTTGCAGGGGTGGACTTGGATTATTTTGATGTGATTAGTTGGCAAGTTAAATATTTTTCAATTTCTGTTGTTGTTAGGATGAAGTCCAAGGATGCTGTAGTTAGGATTATCACTGTTTATGGCTCTTCTTATGAATAAAATAAGGAAGCCTTTATTTCTGAGTTGCATAGCCTTTTTGTTGATTACAATGGTCACACTATTATTGGAGGTGACTTTAATCTTGTTAGATTCCAAAGTGATAAGAGCAATGGTAACATTGATCACAAGTGGAGTGACAAGTTTAATGCCTGGATTGACATTTGGAGTCTGCTTGAAGTCAAGCTTAATAATAGGAAATTTACTTGGGGGAATAATAGAGAAAATTTGATCATGTATAATATTGACAAAGTTCTCTATAATTTAGAATTTGATCAAATTTCCCCTTGCTTCTATTAGAGCTTTGCCTAGGCTGGGTAGTGACCACACACCAATTCTGTGGGAATCTGGCTGTGGGGTTAAACCCAAGCCCGCCACTTATAGATTTGAAAAGTGGTAGATGATGCGAGATGATTTTAAAAAGATTGCCACTGAAAACTAGTCTAAACCAATTAAAGGTAAAGATGCAGTTGATATTTGGCAGAATAAGACTAGGAGGTTTAGGTGTTGGTCTAAAGGGTGGAGTAGAAATATTGAATATAAGCTCAGAAACCTTAAAAAATATCTCATAGATGAATATGATTTGTTAGATGTCAAGTCAGAATCAACAAAGCTCTCTGCTGATGAGCAACCAAGACTAAAACAAATCTATTATGAAATGAATATGCTTTGGCTAAAAGCGGAGGTTAAAGAAAAGCATAGATCCAGGGATAAATATATTAAGGAAGGGGATAGAAACACAACTTATTTTCATGTTGTTTCTAATCAAAGAAGGAGGAAAATGCTAGTGCACTCTCTGGATGGGCCTGATGGGCCTGTGAAAGATGAGGATGACATGATGCATATAGCCACTCCTTCTATAAAGACCTCTTTAAAAAGGAAGAATCCTCAGGTTGTAATATTTTTGAAGATTTCTTCTCTCCCTATGAAAAAGTTTCTGAAGAGCAAAATCAAAAACTTGAGGCCCCTTTACTGAGGAGGAAGTCAAACAGGTTGTGTTTGTCTCTTACTCAGATGGGGCCCCATGTCCTCATGGTTTGTCTTTCCTTTTTTATCAGCATTTTTGGGATATGGTTAAGAAAGACCTTATGGCTATGTTTGATAATTTTTATCAGGGAAAATTAGACATATATAGGTTGAACTTTGCCATTTTGAAACTCATCCCAAAAGATCCTGAAGCTAGTAGTATGAAAAAAATCTCCCTATTAGCTTGCTTAATTGTGTCTTTAAGATTTTTACTAAAGTCCTTACTAACAGGTTTGCCTTGCTGATGAACACTCTTACTTCATCCAATCAATCTGCCTTTATTAGAGGGAGATTCATTTTGGAAAGTGTGGTCACTGCTCATGAGGTTATTTATTTTGTTTCTCATGGAAAAAGTCAAGGGCTAGTCCTCAAGTTATACTATGAGAAAGCCTTTGATAAGGTAGATTTGAATTTCCTGTTGGACCTGCTATCTAAGTGAGGTTTTAGTCCAAAAACTATTTCTTGGATTAAATCTATCACTCATGGGGGTTCTGTTGGAGTTAAGCTTAACAACACCATTGGCAATTTCTTTGTTACTAGAAAAGGGCTTAGACAGGGGATCCTATTTCCCATTTTATTTTTAATTTGGTTATAGATGTTTAACTAGGATTCTCATTAAAGCCTATAATGCTAATTTGATTAGAGGTCTGTGTTCTGACCTTTATCCTGGTGGTTTCATCTGCCTGCAATATGCAGGTGACATTGTCTTATTTTTTGATAATAACCTCACTTATGCTACCAATCTCAAATGGGTTTTGACTTGCTTTGAGCAGGTCTCTGGGATGAAAAATCAACTACTCAAAGGGTGAGTATATCGCTATAGGTCTTGAGGAATCTGATATTACTACTTACTCAAATATTTTGGGATGTGATGTTGGTGCTTTCCCCATTAAATATTTGGGTATTCCTCTGCACTTTGAGAAGCTTAGGAGGGAGGATATTCAACCTCTAATAGATCCTCAAAGGATTGCTGGCTAGAGAGGGAAGTTACTCTCTTATCCAGCCATGCTAACTCTTATTAAAACTTGCTTGGCAAGTATCCCCATCCATCTGCTTTCCTTTTTCAAATTTCCAAAATGGGCTCTAGACTTAATCAATTCTGAGATGACTAATTGTCCGTGGAATGATTTTGAAGGACACGGGAAATTGCATCTGGCTAGTTGGAAACTAGTTTCTAAGAAAAAGAGTTTGGAGGCCTGGGGATCCCTGACTTGGGCTAATGTCAATTTGTCCATCCTTGGCTCTTGGATCAAAAGATATTACCAAGATGAGGGAAAAATCTGGAGGACCATTGTAGAAGCCATGTATGATACCAAGAACCCCAACATCTTCTGTAGCAAGCAAAATGGAGTTTATTAGTTTTGGAAAGGTTTTTTTTGGGCTGTTAATAGTATCAAGTTTGGGTACATGTGGCAGATTGGGGATGGGGCTCAGGTAAGGTTCTAGGAAGATACCTGGTTTGGAACCTCCCCTCTGTCTGTCCAATTCTTTGAAATTTATGTTATTTGTAATGAACATAATAAAACTGTCCAACAGATTTGGGATGGTTCATCCCTCAAGCTCATTGTTAGGAGGATTTTAATAATGAGTTGGTGGCTCAATGGTATGAATTAGAAGATATTGCTTATGGTATCTCCTTTAGTGCTAATACCGATGCTTTGATCTGGTAGTATGAGAGTAAAGGGATTTACTCCACTACTTCCCTATATGGTATCATTAACTTTGGAGGGGTAACCCCTATTTTTATACATGCTGTTTGGAAATTACACATACCTTCTAGAGTGCATATTTTTCTTTGGTTACTTGCTCACAATAAATTAATGACTAGGGATAACCTAAAGAAAAGACACATGAATAAACCTTAAGACTGCATTTTCTATCCTGAGAATGAATCCATTAATCATCTGTTCTTCCAATGTTTAGTTGCTAGACAAATTTGGGTCATCATTTCCAGGTTCCTTGACATTCATATTGGAAATGATTACATGTCTATAGCTAAATTCTGGATTGCTAATAAGAAAAATGCGGTTTTGAATTCAGTTTGTTCTGCTGCTCTCTGGTGTCTCTGGAAATTTAGGAATGATATGATCTTTAATGGTCTCTGATGTCTACACACGCTTCTATTCTTGTAGACAGTGTTGGGCCTCCAAGTGCAGAGGTTTGTAGAATAGCAGCAAGTTTCCCTTAAGTATATTACCCAAGGTTTATCAAACTCAGGGAGGAAGTGGTCAAAGGTATCCCTCTCAAGCAACCCTGCAATCAAGATACAAGAAGTCTCTTGTGTCCCCAACACACTCAATACACTTGTTAGGTGTATAGGTGCACTAGTTCGGCGAAGATATAGTGAAATACAAGTAATATGGATAATTAAAAGTGGTAATTGCAATCTGAAATAAAGATGGAAGCAAGCAAACATGTAACATGACTGATTGTAAATGGTGTTCCAATGCTTAGAAACAAGGCCTAGGGATCATACTTTCACTAGTGGACACTCTCATATAAATATCTTCTCTTCATTATGCTACTCTGAACTACTCTCCGGTTGGACAACTCCAATCCACGGTAGGGCTAAAAAAGCTCTCCTTAAAGTCCGCATTCCCCATCTAGGTAATCCCACACGGTCACCTTGAGCTCTAGATGGTTCCAACAAACACCACAATTTCATAGAGACATCCAACTCAAATTATACTCATGATAAGTGTTTCTGTAATCTTTAGCCTAAGTGCCACACGGTGTGCACACTGTCAACTTCACACACGTGGGGATAACCGGAGATTACAATAAAGCACTTGAGTAGCAGAGTAGATCTACTTATTGAACTAGATTACAAAGCTCATGATCATAATAAGATCACGCATAGAGAGAGAGAGAGAGAGAGAGAGATGAACACATAGCTACCGGTAGAGCCCTTATCCTCGAGGGAGAACTACTCCCTCCTCATCATGGGAATCAGCAACATCGATGGAGATGGCTCTGGGGCAATTCCCCATCCCGGCAGGGTGCCGGAACAGAGACTTCTGTCCCCCAAATCTCCTCTTCAATCGTGGCGGCGCTACGGAACTTTTCATGGATGGAGGCCGATTGTTTTAGGGTTTTCGCATCAAAGAGAATATATAGGCAGAAGGGCAATGTCAGGAGGTGGACCAGGGGCCCACACCCTACCCTGGCATGACCAGAGGGGGGCGCCACCAGGGGGTGTGGCTGCCTCCTGGCCCTCCTCCATCTCTTCTTTGGACTCCTTCTCATGTCTGAAAAAATAGGAACATCGAACTTCGTTTCGTCCAATTCCGAGAATATTTCCTTACTAGCTTTTTTGAAACCAAAAACAACAGAAAACATGCAACTGGCATTGATGACCCACAAGTATAGGGGGTGTATTGTAGTACTTTCGATAAATAGGAGTGTCGATCCCAACGAGGAGCAGAAGGTGCTGACTAGTGGTACTGGCTCAAGAGTTCTCTGTAGATACTTAGCAAACGGTTTTTTAGGGTTTTTTGATAAAGCAAGGAAATAAAGTGCAAGTAAATAAAGACGGCAAATAATTGCAGCAAGTGGCCCAATCCTTTCTTAGCAAAGGACAAGTCGGAGGAAATACTAATAAGGACAAAACGTTCTCGAGGACACATGGGAATACTGAAGGGTTTCGCATCATAGTAAATCAAAAAGTTTCTACGGAAGCGAACGGGAAAGCCAAGATCTAATCTAGGAGATGGAAACAACGAGAGGGATTAGATGAGATCTTCATACCCTTGAAGATTCGCACAGCGGAACGTTCGTCGGAATGTGGGTGATGTAGTCGTACTCGTTCTCCTCCTCGCGATCCGCTCCGATCTAACACCGCAAGTGGCGATGCCTCCGAGAGATGCACACGTGCGGTACCTCGACGTCTCCTCCTTCCTTGGTCCACCAAGTATGGTGGAGAGACGTATTGGATCTACAACGCGACGGCGCGGTGCAAGTGGTGGAGAGTTTCTGCAATAGGGCTTCGCCTACGTGCAGTCGGGAGGGAGAGAGAGGAGGGAAGCAGGGCGGCTAGGGATTGAGGAGGAGGTGTAGGGGGTGGTGCGCCCCCAGCCCTCTTTATATAGAGGGGTGGTGTGGCATCCCGCAAAACCACTACTAGAAAATCGCGTTGTTTTTGTGCATTGCATCGTCATGACCGCATGCTCATGTCATCATGCCGCATTGCATTTGAGCATCGTCAGCATCTTGCATGTGCTTGTATAAAACTATTTTCGGAAAAACCGGTTCTTGTTTTCTAAACGCCCCGTCTTTATTCAAACGCAAACCCGGGTCGCCGGAATATTTTGTTTTGACTAAATATGTTTTGCAAACGGTCCGTTTAAATAAATAAAATATTGCATTATTTTTAGTGGGGCAGTCGAACGGGCCGAATCGACCCGAACGACCACCCCAGAAATTAAATCGGTCCACCCCTTAATCCTAAAGCTACCCAACCTAATCTACCCACACCCCCTCCACATCACCCCACCCAATAGTTAGACGCCACCTCACCTCACCCTTCCCCCCTAGCCTATCAGACTCTGCCACCTAGACCAACCCACCCCCTCCCTCACATGCACTCACACACACTCACCCAACCGCCTGGCCACATCCCCCCACCAACCCCTGCCTGGCCCGCTGCCCCTGGGTCCCACTCCCTGACCCCACGTCCTCCCCCTGGCCCACCTCCTTTCCTCTCTCCTTCCTCCCTCTTCCCCAGCGCGCGTGCCCCGCTTCTTCCCGTCTTCCTTCCCCGCGCTCTGCCCCCACCCCGACGAGCCCCGCCGCCTGCCTTCCCTCCTCCGGCCGCGCCACTCCCGACAGCGCCGGCCTCCCCCGCTCGCCGCCCAGGAGACCACCCCCTCGCCGCGACCGGTCGTCCGCCGTTCGCCGGCGCGCGCCCGAGCCTCCTCCCCGTCGCGCCCCACCCCTTCAACCTCCTCTCCGGCGACCCCCTCGCCACCATCCGCCGCCAGGAGCTCCCCTCACCCCGCCTCCGGCCGCGTTACCCTCGCCTCCTCCTGGCTCCAGCCCGCGTCCGCCGTCTCCCCCGAGCACGCCGCCTCCACCACATCCTCACCGACCCTCCTCCCCGCCTCTGCCGTGTCCCCGTCGACCTCCTCCTCCGCCGGGCGCCCCTTCCTCGCCGCCGGTCCGCGTCCCTTCGCCGTCGCCGCCGCAGGCTCTCCACCAGCGGCCGCCTCGCCCCATCTCCACCGTGCGCGCCCTCTGTCCCGCAGCCCCTTCCCCCACCGCGTCGCCCACCTCTGCTCCGGCGCCGGCGCACGCCGCCTGGCCATGGCCTCGCCTCCGAGCCGTCACGTGGTCCCCTCTGCCCGGCCCCGATAGAAGCCGCTCCCAGCCGTGTCAACATCGCCCTGTCACCGAACCCCTGGGTGCGGTCCCCGTCCGCCCCTGTCGCGCGCCCCGCGCGCGTGAGCTCGCGCTCACCGACGTCTGCAACCAGGGCGCCTCACGGCACCGCCGGCCTCTGCTCCGACCCCAAGCGCGTGTGGCCATGTCGCGGGTTCTGCCCAGCTGATGCGTTCCTGGGGCGATTCCTTCGGCTCCCTGGACTTGCGTTGGTGAGGTGAAGATGCAATATGGTGACCGTGGGAAGATAGTATGCTACCACCCGAAGACCGATCACGGATCCAAGACCGAACCCGAACCTTGGCGCCGACCCCAAGTACGCCACCGGCGAGTACGGTGGTACCTCAAGGCCTTCGTCACGGGACGCCGAGACCCCGAAGATCGACACCGAACCCGCCGGTTCCTCAAGATCGACAGACCGGAGGCACCAGCAGGACCATCGACAAGCTTATCCCAGAACTTCACGGAACCTAGGCGTCGAGGCCCCGAGTGCTCCTATACGTATCCGAAAACCGAACCTCGACATGCCCAGTACGCCGAGACCCCGTCCCCGAAGGCCTCCGACAGGGAACCGACAAGATCTGCATCACGAACGCACCACGGACGCGGAGAAACCCTCGGACGCCAAGATCTTCTCCTCAGGACACCGGGAACTCCCCCTGAACGCCAAGGTCGTCGGCACGGATACGACATGAACTTCTCTCAGACGCCAAGGTCTAACCCTCGGACCCGAAGACCGCGATGACGTTGGACCAAGATCCCCTTTGGACAAGATCGTCACCAAGACCGGCCATGTGGAGATCCGAAGACCGATCCCGGAGTCCGAACCTCGAACACGTCGAACCCTGGACCCTGAGACCGACCCGAACCCCGGAACCCCAAGTTCGCCGAACCCTAATGTGTGAACCTTTTCCCGAGCCCCTATTTTATAAATGATATACATAAAACTTGTGGCATATTAAATGTTCATGCATGCATACTTGTTTGTGTGGTTGGGGGCCTTATGTCGGTTCACCTAATAATTGAATATGGGGCCCATATGCGGGCAAATCTGGTCTCATATTGGCCTCATTTAAATTTGTGCATCAAACCGATATATTCTGCCTTGTTAAACAACATTTAATTTGCGGGGTAGATAAATAACATGAACCATTTAATTAATTGTCGGGACCCCGGTTCCACTTAATATTGACCTAATTGCATCGCACCTTGCCATGCCATGCATCATACATGCATCATGCCGATCTTCTGCCGTTGTATTAAATATTGCATCCGGTGTTTCTTCTAGTGTTTTGCTTCTTCGCGGATAAGGCCGTTGAGTTGATGCGAGTGTCGACCCGATCTTCGGTTGAACCTTCGGCAATGTTTTCAGGCGAGCATCTCCCCCTTTCTACCTATCTTACCTTTATAGTATTTATTCCCTCCTGTTGATCTATTGCTATCTGTGATGCGATGCTCTAGTTTCCGTACCCTTGATATCCCTTGCAGCCTTATATTGCCATGGCCACCTCCTATTACCTGTTGATAGCTGGACTTGCGCGTCGTAGTCGCTTGCTCAAGTGTTGTTGCGTGTCGTCAAGTGCCACAGTTGTTGATGTATTGCCGCATGTTGATGTTGGAGATGATCATAGTTTTACTTATCGTTCACTTTAATTCTTGTTTAACAACTAAAATTGAAGTAAGCAGAGGCATCGGTGGGTGATAGATAATATTTGGTTTCCGAACGCCCACTTGTGTCCCGTAGGACCCCGAGTACTTGATACCTGTTCCTTGATTTATCGCGCTATCCACATCCGGGAGGTATATGGGACCCCCCTGAGCCAGAGCATGATTCATTCTTATTTCTTGGGGCCACAAACTAGTTTGAGGTTTTATTTACTATCCTGTACTTATGCCATGCTACTTCTGTATTTACGTTTGTGCGAGGAGCACACTGTACTGTTTAGGTAAGCGGAGTGTTTTCGCGGTATCGACAAGCCCAGCCACACTTTCGGGTTCCCAGTCGTTTACAGCCATTGTCGCAAACCTTGAGTCCGTCTCGGAGTCAGCTGGCTTCGTTGCGGGTCTACTCAATGGGGTGGCCCCCTAAAATATTTCTGAATCCTGTGATTGCTTTGTCGTGAAAGCCTCGTTGGGTTTTGATTTGGTTTTTCCGAGGTTGATCGAGTGTGTGTTGCTATTGGTGCACCCCGGCCGGGTAAAACTTTCTGAAAGCCGTGTCCGCGGTTATGGACGACTTGGAGCACAGTATCTCGACCATAGACAAGCATAACTAAAGTTTATTGGTCTAAATTTGACTTTATAATGACTAGTAATCAGCTTCACTATAATGGAATGGCTAAATAATACTGCCCACAATTGCTTGTTTGGAGCGTCGCTTGCGACCATTGTACCTGACTAGTAAGTTTGCAACTACAACGGAATGGCTAAATAAAAGTACCAACAACTGCTGGGTTTTGGATTTATCTCATGTTAATTGTATCTGCTTAGTAATTGATGCAACTATAACGGAATGGTTAACTAAAAGTGCCCACTGCTTATTTTATCAGGAGGATTATCTAAACCTGACTAGTAATTGCTGCAACGATAACTGAATAAATAAAACTGCCAACTGTGTGAGTTCCTCGGTTGACTTCCTCGATTGGTATCGAGGGGAAACGCCAGGATGGGTTTGTTTGATGATAGTATCAGGTTGGATCCGAATAGGTCCTTCTTACCCCTCTCTGACAGCCGCCAGTTGTATCGAGTCTCTATAGGTTGTTTAGTGCATGCTGCCGCTGCCGCTTCAGTCCACCATACCTATGTAGGCGAGGACCGCCGAATTCTAGCCTCGTCGTGTACTGGCCTCAGTACTGACGCTCCTCTTTTTCCTTTGCCCTTTGTCGGCACCCCTTTTGTTTAAGCAGGTTTTGAGATCGACGTCGTTAGCAGGGTTACCCTTCCGGCTTGGCCTGGGCAGGGTTATGGACGCCATTGGTTATTCTTCAGGGCTCTTAGCCCCATTTGCATCTTGTCCGTAGTCGGACGCTCTATCATTTTCAAGGTGATTTGGATCTTTGTACCTTATATCTGTATTCTTGACTCATGGAGTCGCTGTTATATATATCTGTTCTGTGGGTCCCATCGAGGACTGTTGTGTAATGTTATTACTTCGTTTTCCACCCGCACGAAAGTGCCTGGTGGTCACCTTTGAATCGTTTCTATGCGGGTTTGGCGGGTTTCGCTAAAACTTGCATAGGTCCGATTCCGAGGGTGTTAGAGAGTGGTATCAGAGCTCAGCAGTTGCGATACCCCACAAGTCCAGCCTGTAGGATAACCTAGCTAACGGCCGAAGTAGAGTGTCAAAACTATTTTGAAAAAAAAAATCGGTAGGATAGTTCTGATTAGGTCTGATTTTACTCCTTACCCCCTGCTGTTCTCCTCTTACCTCTACGTGTTTTGAACCCGCTCTCTTCTCTTTCTTCGAGTCCAGGAATTCTCGTGGTTGGGTTTCCGTCGTACCGTCAGGGTTTCGCTTTCTCCCCTTTGTAACGGAGGTGCTACGATCATCAATCTGCAACTTGTCTGTTGTACCCTTCATCCAATCTTTTGTTCTTGAGCTCTTTATCTATATGTGTTCCTTGCTGGATATCCGTGTCGTTGAAAAACATATGAGAAGGACGAGCAGTGGCGAAGTTGGAGTATACCTTGAGCATGTGTTGTTCATGCCAATGGAACCATCGCGGAACCTAATCATTGTGTCTTTCATACAATTTCTATTGTATCTTCCGGTGTTTCCCGATGTGATGACCTCATCTGCACCATACCTATGTAGAGCTGGCATCATCCCTTTGGTCCGAATACCGCTTGTGAAGATCTTCATTCTAAAATCTCGAGAGTTGAGTTGCCTGATTTTCCTATTCATGTATAGAGTTGATAGTTTGGGTACGGGATGGATTGATCACCCTAACCGACTTTTACTGTTCGCTCTGTACATCGAACTGGTGGATCAATGTAACTTTTCCTCTTCTAATGGAAGTTAGAGGTGGCCTTATCGTTTGATACCTCTACCTTCGTCCTTTGTTTCTCCGGAGTGTTCTCTCGACGATCAGGAACAACGACCCTTTGTTGGTGGTGTCGCCGTTTTCCAGATGAAGAAGGAACCCTCGTTAGTGGTGTCTCGAGGATCTACACGAAGCGAGAAGATGCAGATCACCGCCCTTCTTCCGGTACCATGAGGCGGATCTCGAGGGCGAGATCCATTGTTAGTGGTGTCGAATTGTGGCATCCCGCAAAACCACTACTAGAAAATCGCGTTGTTTTTGTGCATTGCATCGTCATGACCGCATGCTCATGTCATCATGCCGCATTGCATTTGAGCATCGTCAGCATCTTGCATGTGCTTGTATAAAACTATTTTCGGAAAAACCGGTTCTTGTTTTCTAAACGCCCCGTCTTTATTCAAACGCAAACCCGGGTCGCCGGAATATTTTGTTTTGACTAAATATGTTTTGCAAACGGTCCGTTTAAATAAATAAAATATTGCATTATTTTTAGTGGGGCAGTCGAACGGGCCGAATCGACCCGAACGACCACCCCAGAAATTAAATCGGTCCACCCCTTAATCCTAAAGCTACCCAACCTAATCTACCCACACCCCCTCCACATCACCCCACCCAATAGTTAGACGCCACCTCACCTCACCCTTCCCCCCTAGCCTATCAGACTCTGCCACCTAGACCAACCCACCCCCTCCCTCACATGCACTCACACACACTCACCCAACCGCCTGGCCACATCCCCCCACCAACCCCTGCCTGGCCCGCTGCCCCTGGGTCCCACTCCCTGACCCCACGTCCTCCCCCTGGCCCACCTCCTTTCCTCTCTCCTTCCTCCCTCTTACCCAGCGCGCGTGCCCCGCTTCCTCCCGTCTTCCTTCCCCGCGCTCTGCCCCCACCCCGACGAGCCCCGCCGCCTGCCTTCCCTCCTCCGGCCGCGCCACTCCCGACAGCGCTGGCCTCCCCCGCTCGCCGCCCAGGAGACCACCCCCTCGCCGCGACCGGTCGTCCGCCGTTCGCCGGCGCGCGCCCGAGCCTCCTCCCCGTCGCGCCCCACCCCTTCAACCTCCTCTCCGGCGACCCCCTCGCCACCGTCCGCCGCCAGGAGCTCCCCTCACCCCGCCTCCGGCCGCGTTACCCTCGCCTCCTCCCGGCTCCAGCCCACGTCCGCCGTCTCCCCCGAGCACGCCGCCTCCACCACATCCTCACCGACCCTCCTCCCCGCCTCTGCCGTGTCCCCGTCGACCTCCTCCTCCGCCGGGCGCCCCTTCCTCGCCGCCGGTCCGCGTCCCTTCGCCGTCGCCGCCGCAGGCTCTCCACCAGCGGCCGCCTCGCCCCATCTCCACCGTGCGCGCCCTCTGTCCCGCAGCCCCTTCCCCCACCGCGTCGCCCACCTCTGCTCCGGCGCCGGCGCACGCCGCCTGGCCATGGCCTCGCCTCCGAGCCGTCACGTGGTCCCCTCTGCCCGGCCCCGATAGAAGCCGCTCCCAGTCGTTTCAACATCGCCCTGTCACCGAACCCCTGGGTGCGGTCCCCGTCTGCCCCTGTCGCGCGCCCCGCGCGCGTGAGCTCGCGCTCACCGACGTCTGCAACCAGGGCGCCTCACGGCACCGCCGGCCTCTGCTCCGACCCCAAGCGCGTGTGGCCATGTCGCGGGTTCTGCCCAGCTGATGCGTTCCTGGGGCGATTCCTTCGGCTCCCTGGACTTGTGTTGGTGAGGTGAAGATGCAATATGGTGACCGTGGGAAGATAGTATGCTACCACCCGAAGACCGATCACGGATCCAAGACCGAACCCGAACCTTGGCGCCGACCCCAAGTACGCCACCGGCGAGTACGGTGGTACCTCAAGGCCTTCGTCACGGGACGCCGAGACCCCGAAGATCGACACCGAACCCGCTGGTTCCTCAAGATCGACAGACCGGAGGCACCAGCAGGACCATCGACAAGCTTATCCCAGAACTTCACGGAACCTAGGCGTTGAGGCCCCGAGTGCTCCTATACGTATCCGAAAACCGAACCTCGACACGCCCAGTACGCCGAGACCCCGTCCCCGAAGGCCTCCGACAGGGAACCGACAAGATCTGCATCACGGACGCACCACGGACGCGGAGAAACCCTCGGACGCCAAGATCTTCTCCTCAGGACACCGGGAACTCCCCCTGAACGCCAAGGTCGTCGGCACGGATACGACATGAACTTCTCTCGGACGCCAAGGTCTAACCCTCGGACCCGAAGACCGCGATGACGTTGGACCAAGATCCCCTTTGGACAAGATCGTCACCAAGACCGGCCATGTGGAGATCCGAAGACCGATCCCGGAGTCCGAACCTCGAACACGTCGAACCCTGGACCCTGAGACCGACCCGAACCCCGGAACCCCAAGTTCGCCGAACCCTAATGTGTGAACCTTTTCCCGAGCCCCTATTTTATAAATGCTATACATAAAACTTGTGGCATATTAAATGTTCATGCATGCATACTTGTTTGTGTGGTTGGGGGCCTTATGTCGGTTCACCTAATAATTGAATATGGGGCCCATATGCGGGCAAATCTGGTCTCATATTGGCCTCATTTAAATTTGTGCATCAAACCGATATATTCTGCCTTGTTAAACAACATTTAATTTGCGGGGTAGATAAATAACATGAACCATTTAATTAATTGTCGGGACCCCGGTTCCACTTAATATTGACCTAATTGCATCGCACCTTGCCATGCCATGCATCATACATGCATCATGCCGATCTTCTGCCGTTGTATTAAATATTGCATCCGGTGTTTCTTCTAGTGTTTTGCTTCTTCGCGGATAAGGCCGTTGAGTTGATGCGAGTGTCGACCCGATCTTCGGTTGAACCTTCGGCAATGTTTTCAGGCGAGCATCTCCCCCTTTCTACCTATCTTACCTTTATAGTATTTATTCCCTCCTGTTGATCTATTGCTATCTGTGATGCGATGCTCTAGTTTCCGTACCCTTGATATCCCTTGCAGCCTTATATTGCCATGGCCACCTCCTAGATCGACGTCGTTAGCAGGGTTACCCTTCCGGCTTGGCCTGGGCAGGGTTATGGACGCCATTGGTTATTCTTCAGGGCTCTTAGCCCCATTTGCATCTTGTCCGTAGTCGGACGCTCTATCATTTTCAAGGTGATTTGGATCTTTGTACCTTATATCTGTATTCTTGACTCATGGAGTCGCTGTTATATATATATATCTGTTCTGTGGGTCCCATCGAGGACTGTTGTGTAATGTTATTACTTCGTTTTCCACCCGCACGAAAGTGCCTGGTGGTCACCTTTGAATCGTTTCTATGCGGGTTTGGCGGGTTTCGCTAAAACTTGCATAGGTCCGATTCCGAGGGTGTTACAGGTGGGCGCCAACCGTATCCCCTCCCCCAAGCCTAGGCCGGCGGCCAAGGAGGGAAGAGTGGGGGGCAAGTTTCCCCCCTCCTTCTAGAAGCTCCCCTAGGGTTTCCCCTAGGTTTGGCCGGCTGGGCCCTATGGAGCCTTGTGCCCCTGGCCCAATGCGGCCAGGGCACTCCCTCATAGGCCCATGCCCCCTCCCGGCAGGTGGGGCCACGTTGGTCCCCCTCCGGAAGGTTCTAGAAGCTTCCGGTACAATACCGATTAACCCGAAACAATTCCGAACTCCAAAAACTGCATTGCCTTATATGAATCTTATTCTCCGGACCATTCCGGAACCTCTCGTGATGTCCCGGATCCCACACGAGACTCCAATAAAAACCTCATAAACCAATTATCCAATCTATCCTAGCGTCGAGACACGTTAAGTGTGTGACCCTTCGGGTTCGAGAACATGCAGACATGATCTTATATCAATAATCAACAGCGGGGTCTGGAAACCCATATTGACTCCCACACATTCATCGATGGTCATATCGGATGAACCATGATGCCAGGATTCAATCAATCCCATATATATATTCCCTTCGTCTCGCGATATTTTACTTGCCCGAGATTTGATCGTCGGTACCGTCATACCTAGTTCAATCTCATTCACAGCAAGTACTTTACTCGTTCCGTAATCCGATATCACCTTGTGATTAACTCCTTAACCACATGCTTGCAAGCGGTGTTGATATCGATTACCGAGTGGGCCTGAAGTATATCTCTCCGACTTGGGAGGGACAAATCCCATCTCGATACATAAACCCAATAGGTACTTTCCGATCACCTGAGAGACACCTTTATGATCACCCTCTCATAGGATGACGTTTGATGACCTCAAAGATTTCTTCCAATACCAGGGAGTTGTATTATCTCATGGTCTAAGGAATACAATATTTGACATAAGAAAAGCTTCGCAAAGATGAACACGATGACACTATCTAATTGCTTCGCTTAGTTTGGGTTTGTCCATCATATCATTCTCCCAATGATATGATCTCATTATTAATCGACAACTCATGTCTATGGTTAGGAAACCTTAACCATCATTAATCAATGAACTAGTCATAGAGGCATACTAGGGACACGATGTTGTTCACAAACCACACAAGTATTAAAGTTTCTGCTTAATACAATTCTAGCATGGAATATAAACTTTATCATGAACAAGAATTATAATAATAACATCTTTATTATTTCCTCTAGGGCATAATTCCAACAGTCTCCCACTTGCACTAGAGTCAATAATCTAGTTTACATTTGGCAAAAATCTCACACCCATGGCACTAAGGTGCTGATCATGTTTTACACGTGGAAGAGGTTTAGTCAATGGATCTGCGACATTCAGATCTGTATGTACTTTGCTAATCTTCAGATCTCCATCTTCTATATAATCTCGGATTATATGAAACTTGCGGTTGATATGCTTGGTCTTTGGATGATATCTTGGTTCCTTAGCCAGTGCTATGGCGCCAGTGTTGTCACACAATATCTCCAGGGGGTCCAAGGCACTTGGAACCACGCCAAGCTCAGTGATGAAGTTCCTGATCTAAACTCCTTCACTTGACGCTTCTGCAGCAGCCATGTATTCCGCTTCTACTGTAGATCCCGCGATCACGCTTTGCTTGCAGCTTCTCTAGCTCACAGCTCCTCCATTCAAAATATAAACGTATCCTGTCTGAGATTTAGAATCATCCTTGTCGGTGTCGAAACTAGCGTCGACGTAACCTTTTACGACGAGCTGTTCATCACCCCCATAGACTAAGAACATTTCTTTAGTCCTATTTAGGTACTTTAGGATGTTCTTCACGGCTGTCCAGTGTTCCACTCCTGGATCACTTTGATATCTGCTCGTATGGCATACATGATAGAACCTATGGTCGAGGCATAAGGCACTTTGCTCATAGCTTCTCTATCATTTACCGTAGCTGGACACTGAGCCTTGCTCAATATCTTACCTGACAACATAGGCACTGAACCTTTCTTCGCCTTATCCATTCTGAACCTTTTCAGAACTTTGTCTAGGTATGTACTCTGGCTTAAATCTATCAGGCGTCTTTGTCTATCTCTATAGATTTTGATGCCCAATATATAAGCAGCTTCACCTAGGTCTTTCATTGAAAAACACTTGTTCAAATAACTCTTCACATCGTTAAGCATGTTAATGTCATTTCCAATAATCAATATGTCGTCCACATATAGTACTAGAAATTTCACCGAGCTCCCACTCACTTTCTTGTAGATACAAGCTTTGTAGCAATTTGGAACAAATCCAAAGCTCTTGATCACTTGATCAAAACGAAGGTTCCAACTCCGAGATGCTTGCTTCAGTCCATAAATGGAACGCTGAAGCTTGCACACTTTATCAGCATCCTTAGGATCGACAAAACCTTCGGGTTGCATCATATACAACTCTTCATCAATGTTGCCATTGAGGAACGCAGTCTTGACATCCATCTGCCATATTTCATAACCATGAAACACAGCAATTGCTAATAAAATCCGAATGTACTTAAACATCGCTACGAGAGAGAAAGTCTCATCGTAGTCAACACCTTGAACTTGTCGAAAACCTTTCGCGACAAGCCGTGCTTTATAGACAGTAATATTACCATCCGCGTCCGTTTTCTTCTTGAAAATCCATTTGCACTCAACGGCCTTTCGGTCGCTAGGAGGGTCCACCAAAGTCCATACTTGGTTTTCGCTCATGGATCCCAATTCGGATTTCATGGCCTCTAGCCATTTCTCAGAGTGTGGGCTCATCATCGCTTCCTCATAGTTCGTAGGTTCACTGTCTTCTACCAACAAGACAGTCAAGACAGGCTTGCCGTACCACTCAGGAGGGGCACGCGACCTTGTCGACCTGCGACGTTTAGTAGCAGCATCGTCCGAAGCTTCATGATCCTTGTCATTAGCTTCCTCTATTGTTGGTGCAGGCGGCACTGGAACAATTTCAGGTGCTGCGCTACTCTCCAATTCAAGAGAAGGTTCAACAACCTCGTCTAGCTCTACTTTCCTCCCACTCACTTCTTTCGAGAGAAACTCCTTCTCAAGAAAGGTACCGTTCTTTGCGACAAACACTTTGCCTTCGGTTCTGTGATAGAAGGTATACCCAATAGTTTCCTTAGGGTATCCTATGAAGACGCATTTCTCCGCTTTGGGTTCGAGCTTGTCCGGCATCAACTTCTTGACGTAGGCTTCGCATCCCCAAACTTTAAGAAACGACAACTTAGGTTTAGCACCCAACCACAGTTCATACGGTGTTGTCTCAACGGATTTAGATGGTGCCCTATTTAAAGTGAATGCAGCGGTTTCTAATGCATAACCGCAAAATGATAACGGCAAATCAGTAAGAGACATCATTGATCGGACCATATCTAATAGGGTTCAATTCCGGCGTTCAGACACACCATTGCACTGTGGTGTTCTGGGTGGCGTGAGTTGCGAAACGATTCCGCTTGCTTTAAGATGCGTGAGAAAATCATAACTCAAATATTCACCTCCACGATCGGATCGTAGAAACTTAATCTTTCTGTTACGATGGTTCTCCACTTCATTCTGAAATTCTTTGAACTTTTCAAATGTTTCAGATTTATGTTTCATTAAATAGATATACCCATATCTACTTAAGTCATCGGTAAAAGTGAGAAAATAGCGATATCCACCGCGCGTCGAAACACTCATCGGTCCGCACACATCGGTATGTATGATTTCCAACAAGTCCGTTGCTCGCTCCATCATACCGGAGAACGGAGTTTTGATCATCTTGCCCATGAGGCATGGTTCGCATGTGTCAAATGATTCAAAATCAAGAGACTCCAAAAGTCCATCAGAATGGAGTTTCTTCATGCGCTTTACACCAATATGACCTAGACGACAGTGCCACAAATAAGTAGTATTATCACTATCTACTTTGCATCTCTTAGCCTCAATGTTATGGATGTGTGTTTCATCCCTTTCGAGATTCAGAAGAAATAAACCATTCACAGCAGGTGCATGACCATAAAAGATGTTACTCATATAAATAGAACAACCATTATTCTCCGATTTAAATGAATAACCGTCTTGCAATAAACACGATCCAGAAATAATGTTCATGCTCAATGCAGGCACATAATAACACTTATTAAGGTTTAAAACTAATGCCGAAGGTAAAACTAAGGAGAGCGTGCCGACGGCCATCACATCAACTCTTGATCCGTTGCCAACGCGCATCGTCACCTCATCCCTCGCAAGCCGCCGTCTATTCCGTAGCTCCTGTTTCGAGTTACAAATATTAGCAACTGAACCAGTATCAAATACCCAGGCACTACAACGAGGGCTAGTAAGGAAAACATCAATAACATGTATATCAAATATACCTTTGATGGTGCCAGCCTTCTTGTCCGCTAAGTACTTCGGACAGTTGCGCTTCTAGTGACCCTTGTCCTTGCAATAGAAGCACTTAGTGTCCGGCTTGGGTCCAGACTTGAGCTTCTTCTCAGCAGGGGCAACGCGCTTGCCGCCGCCTTTCTTGAAGGGCTTCTTTGCACCCTTACCTTTCTTGAAGGTGGGGGGTGATGGGGATGTGCCTACCGGGGTATACCCAGCAGGACGTTTCTGACTGGCCCAAGAACTGGCGAGTGGGCCTGCAAGACGGCGACTGGATTGAACCCCAGCGAGGAACCAAGCGACTGGAAGCTGAAGGCCCAGGCGAGTAGATAGTCCCAGTTGGATTAGGTTAAATGAGTACCGAAGCTTTAACTGAATCGGTTGAGATATGTAAACCCTAGGGGAGGTGAGCCTATATAAACCTCCCTGTAGGGCGAGTATATATACATTCCATCATACACCCAAGCGACTCGCCGCCTAGCCGCCGAGTTCGCCCATTGTACCACCTTCATAATACAATCTAGCAGGAGTAGGTCTTTACCCTCCGGGGGGCCGAACCTGGGTAAAACCCTGTGTCTTTGCCCTCATCTCGCACCACAGATGGCTGGCCGCCCTTGCCCCTTGTTCTACTACTCGTTGCCGATTGCAGCATCTGTCGTGACCATTCCCACGACAGTGGCGCCCACCGTGGGGCCTGGCCGGTCTGGCCGGTGTTCTGCGGCAAGATCCAATCTGCCCATCAACGAGACGGTCGCCACCGGCCGCATGATAGCGATCGGCGAGATGCTCCAAATCTTGCCGAGCAGCTAAGTCCCGGCGGCGCGACCCGTCACGCACAGCGTGATCCTGCCGATCGGCACGATCAGCCTCTTCGTCGGCCTCACTGACGTCATTGTCTCGGAGGATTCGACTCGCTTCCGCGAGTCGCCGCCACGCGATCGGCTCTCCGAGAGACAGATCCGCACGATCCATCGCCTCGCCTCCGAGTACAATTCGGCCCACAGCGACGTGGCCGAAAACTCAGCGGCCGTAGAAGACGCGGCCCTCAAAGACGACGCCGACTCGGCGACCCCGGCGTCACTCGCCGGGTCCATCACCGCGGCTTCACCCGCGGGCTCCATCACCCAGGTCTCCAACATGGGAGACTTCGAGGACCCCTCCATCCTCGGGATCTTCGAATTCGACTCCGGGTCGGAGAACTCCGCCAACCTCCGTGACGGAACCGGTCGCCACGCCGCGACCTATATGGCGACCGGCACCGATCCGCCGGAGGATCCATTCTCCACCCCAATCCCTCCTAACGCCACGGCAACGGAGGTCGAGGAACTCCGCCTGAAACTGACGGAGGCAGTGCGCAAGGAACAAGCCGAGCGCGAAAAATTTCGCCTCGAGCAGGTGACGGCGCAGGAACTATCGCGCTACCACCAGCAGCGGATCAGGTCGCGCCTGAACCCCACCGTTCAGGGGCGCGCCCTGAACTTCGACGACGAAAACGACCCGGCCCGCGTGGCCGAGCGCGCGATCTGCGAGAACGCGCCACCAGGAGGAAGCGCCCGCCCCCCGCCAGGATCAACGACGATGGGCGCCCCACCTCCACCCAACCGCACACCTCCTAGGGACCAGCCGCGGATAGTAGTCTCCTCACGGGAGAGAGACGCAAATGGCCTCCCACTGTTCTCCACCCCGATGGACAACCTCGTGGCGGGCCGAGCAGCAGCCGCAACATCACGGCCACGGGCGACGGCGCCCTACAGATCCAGTACGTCAGGGCCCTACTCGCCAAGGCCGTCGAGCAGCAAAACGCAGGCGCTGACTCACAGGGTCGAGTATACTCGCGTTCGTCGGGAAGAAGAGCGGCCTCCAGCGGCCGCCCAGCGGCAGCAAACACCCTCAACTGCCCGCCACCAGAGCCACTGCAGCTCCAACACCGACCCGCGAACGCGGCACTCTCCACCAACGACCCCAGGCCAGCGACCAACTTCGTCGCCGCCAAGCTCAAGCGACACTCTCGCACACTCGACAACATCCCCGACCTCCTCGAGATCGCCAAACGGTACGCGGAGGAAGATCCAAACCAGGAAACTGACGACGAGTCAGGAGGTCAACACCGCACGAACGGCAACGACAGCGGACGACGGTCCGACCTACGCTACAGCAACACTCGCCTCACCGGCAAGCGCCGCAGTGACGGGCGAGTCGACTTTGTCGCCTACGCCGGGCACGCGCAACGCGAGCCCAAGAGCTTCCGCCGCGACGGAGGACAACGCCGCGACGACGGCAACTACAAGGCCAAGCCAAGGTTCGACCCCGCGGCCCTCCTTAACCAACCATGTGCGTTTCATAGCAGGGAAGGGAAGCCCGCGACGCATACCACCGCCGACTGCCACACCCTCAGGGAGATCGAGAAGGCACGGCGAGCGCGGGAGGACCCTGACAACGACCCGCCAAACAGCGGAAAATTCGGCAAAGTGGCCGGCTCGCTCCATACCTTCACAGGCTTCAACACGAAGCGCGAGAAGAAGGTCATCGCCCGCGCCGTCGCCGTCAACGCGGTGGCCCAGGTGGACGTTCCCCAGTTCCTCAACTGGTCGGAGCAGCCCATCACCTGGAGTCGACAAGACCACTCGCCACGCATCGAGTACCCAGGTCGAGTCGCCCTGGTGGTCAAGCCCAAGGTCGGCGACTACTGGCTCCCCAAGACATTGATGGACGGCGGCAGCTCCATCAACATCCTGTACCTGGACACCTTCAGGCGGCTGCGTCTCCCGCAATCGATGATCGAGACGCCCACACCACGTTCCACGGCATCATCCCCGGTCAGAAGGCGTACCCGCTCGGTAAGGTCACGCTGCCAGTCACCTTCAGCACACCAGCAAACTTCCGCACCGAGCGGATCGTCTTCGAACTCGTGCCCTTTGACAGCCCCTACCATTGTGTCCTGGGGTGCCAGGCGTTCGCCAAGTTCATGGCAGCGCCCCACTACGCGTACAACGCGATGAAGCTCCCCGGGCCATGCGGCGTCATCACCATCAACGGCGACCCCGACGTGGCCGCCGAGTGCGAGGCCAAAGGAGCCGAGCTCGCTGACGCCGTCATCGCGGCGGAGACCAACCACGCTGATGAGCTCGCCAAGTACGCGAGCGGGGTCAACAACGACGACCCCACCATACTCAAGAAGCCCAACTCGGAGGGCGCACACACCTCAACCTTCGAGGCCACGATGCACACCCGCACCGTCGAGCTGGTCCCAGGCGACTCCAGCCAGACGGTGACGATCGGGACGGGCATGAGCCCAGCATAGGAAGACGCGCTCATCGAGTTCCTCCGTGAGAATAGGGACATCTTCGGATGGAAGCCCTCTGACATGCCCGGGGTCCCTAGGGAGCTCGCTGAGCACAAGCTAAACGCCGACCCCAAAGTGCGACCTGTCAAGCAGTCGCTGCGGCCCTTCAATGAAGAGCATCGCCGAGCAATCGCCGAGGAGGTGCAGCGTCTACTCGCTGCAGGCTTCATCCGGCCAATCAAATACTCCAAGTGGCTGGCAAACCCAGTCCTGGTCGAGAAGAAAAACGGGACCTGGAGGATGTGTATCGACTACACAAACCTGAACAGCGCCTGCCCAAAGGAGCAGTTCGTCCTCCCGTGGATCGACCAGATAATCGATTCCACCGCGGGCTCAGAGTCACTATGTTTCCTCGACGCCTACTCTGGGTACAACCAGATCAAAACGGCTGTCGAGGACGAGGAGAAGACGGCGTTCATCACGCCATTCGGAGCCTTCTGCTACACCGCCATGACCTTCGGCCTCAAGAACGCCGGGGCTACCTACCAGCGGTGCATGCAAGAATGCCTCGCAAGCCAAATTGGCCGCAACATCCACGTCTACATCGACGACGTGGTCGTAAAGTCCGCTCGCCAGGGCGACCTACTCGCCGACCTGGCGGAAACATTCGCCAACTTGCGAAAATACAAGATAAAGCTCAACCCAGGCAAATGCACCTTCGATGTACCTGCAGGACAACTACTGGGTTACGTCGTCTCCAAACGAGGGATTGAGGCGAACCCCACGAAGATCGACACGATCGCCCGGCTCGGCAAACCCGAGTGCCTGCGCGACGTCCAGAAAAACTGGCCGGGCGAGTAGCGACTCTCAGTCGCTTCATCCCCCGCCTGGGCGAAAAGGCGATGCCCCTATACCGCCTGATGCGCAAGAACCCCACCTTCCAGTGGGACAAGGAGGCGGACGACGCGCTCTGCGATCTCAAAAAGGTGCTACTCGCCGCATCGCTACTCACCGCCCCCGCCGACAAAGAACCCATGATGGTTTACGTCGCGGCTTCCGAGCGCGTCGTCAGCACCGTGATGGTCGTCGAGCGACCGGAGGAAGGAAAGGAGCGCCCAGTACAGCGACCGGTGTACTACATCAGCGAGGTCCTCACCGAGTCGCGCCAGCGGTACCCCCAGTACCAAAAGCTGGTATATGTGGTGTTCAGAGCCCAGCGGCGCCTGCCGCACTACTTCCAGGAACACCCGATCACGGTCGTATCCTCAGCACCACTGCAAGACATCATCCGCAACCGCGAGGCGACCGGGCGGGTCGCCAAGTGGGCCGTCGAGATCGGCGTCCACAACATCAAATACGAGCCACGAAAAGCGATCAAGTCGCAGGCCCTAGCGGACTTCATCGCCGACTGGGAAGAGGCCCAGCAGCCAGAGAAGCTGCCATACCTCCATTACTGGAGCCTGCACTTCGACGGCTCCAAGAACGCGGACGGCACATGCGCAGGGATCGTGCTAACTTCACCAAAGGGCGACAAGCTCCGCTACATCCTCTGCCTCGACTTCACACCCTGCACCAACAACATGGCCGAGTACGAGGCCCTACTCCACGGCATGCGAGCTGCCAAGGAGATGAATGTCAACCGCCTACGCTGCTACGGAGATTCCGACCTCGTCGCGGGGCAAGTCGCTGGCACCTGCGACGCCGTCTCCCCCACCATGGCGGCGTACCGCCAAGCAGTGGACAAGTTGGGCGGACACTTCACCGGCTACTCCGTCGAGTGGATCGACAGGCGGAAGAACGAGGAGGCCGACGCACTCTCTCGCATCGGGTCGGCTCGACTCGCACCACCCGCCGGCGTCTTCCTCGACACGATCACCAAGCCATCAGTCTCTCCCCCGAGGGAGATCGACATCGGAGTCCCGCTCCAACCAGAGGCAGCCCTGGTCGCACTCGTCAACGAGCCAGACGACTGGACCAAGCCCTACGTCGCCTACCTGGAAGCCGGCACCTTGCCGGCAGACGAGACGGAAGCTCGGATGATCGCCCGTCGATGCAAGTCCTATGCCATCATCGACGGCGAGATCCACAAGCGCAGTGTCACCAGCGTGTTCCAACGCTGCGTCCAACCCGCCGAAGGACGCAAGATCCTCCACGACATCCACTCCGGTGACTGCGGCCACCACGCCGGCGCCCGCTCTCTGGTCGCCAAGGCTATGCGACATGGCTTCTACTGGCCCACTGCACACGCCGATGCTGTCGACATTGTCCAGCGGTGCGCTGGGTGCCAGAAGTACGCCAACCAGACGCACGTGCCGAGCTCAGCGCTCAAAACAATCCCCATCACTTGACCATTCGCCGTGTGGGGCATGGACATGGTAGGCCCCTTCAAGAAGGCTCCCTCTGGCTACACCCACCTGCTGGTCGCGGTCAACAAATTCACAAAGTGGGTGGAGGCCAAGCCAGTTCGGAAATGCGACGGGAAGACCGCCACCAAGTTCCTACGCGAGCTCATATATCGCTACGGGTTCCCAAACAGCATCATCACGGACAACGACACCAACTTCGCCAAGGGAGCCATGGCTGAATTCTGCGAAGAGCACCACATCTGGCTCGACCTCGCATCGGTCGTCCACCCGGAGTCCAACGGCCAAGCAGAACGAGCCAACCAAAGCATCCTCCACGGCCTGAAGCCGCGACTCCAAGTACCTCTCGCGCGCACCGCCGGGTGCTGGGTCGAGGAGCTACCCTCCATCATCTGGGGCATCCGCACCTCGGTCAACAGGTCGACAGGATTCACCCCCTTCTTCATGGTGTACGGCGCCGAGGCAGTCATGCCCACCGATCTCGAGCACGACTCGCCACGGGTCGTCCGCTACACGGAGGCGGCAAACGAACTCGCGCGCCAAGACGGAGTCAACCAGCTCGACGAGGCACGTGACCTCGCTCGGTCCCGCACCGCCATCTACCAGCAGGGACTCCGCCGCTACCACAGCCGGTGGGTGAGAACTCGCACCTTCCAGGAAGGCGACCTGGTGTTGCGCCTCATCCAGGACAAGAAGGGCATGCACAAGCTCTCCCCTCCGTGGGAGGGACCATTCGCCATCGGGCGAGTACTTGGCAACGACGCCTACTACCTCATCGACGTCCGCGGGGACGGCGAACTCGACGTCAAGCGACCATGGAATGTAAACCTCCTACGGAAGTTCTACCCCTAGAACCCCACATATGTACTCTCGAGTCGCTGTGAAATAAAAAGAATCGGTTGCCGCAAATTGCGCTTACTCTCCATGTCTTGTGCCACTCGCACTCGTAATAACAGCGTCAAGCTAACCGCAGAAGTCAACCTTTGGTACAGCGATCGGCACGGCTAAGTAATGCGATGCAAGAGCACTGAGTAAACCTCAGGTCTTGCATCGTCCATGAAAAACGCCTACCCGGAGCCCCATTGGAGTCGCCTAGCCCGACTGGCTTTACGAGCCAAGACACCTGCCTTTGCTTCTCACAGCGACCACGGTCCTCCGCATCCTCGGCATAGCGACTCGAACGACTAAGTACCACGCTCGGGGACTGAAGACCAGTTCATCGCGAGTGGCTCGGGAAAACTCCAAGTAAGAGAGCATGCCCAGGATTCGCCACGCGACTGGCCCAACGGGCCAGGTAGGAGTGATGCGCCCAAACCAACGCGCCAAGTCCTCAACCACCCTCGAGTCGCACCTAGAACAACCAAGTACCACGCTCGGGGACTCGGCCACCCGACCCCGTTCGCGCAAGGGAAAACGGTGAAGTATAGAGCGTTCAAGGGAGTCGCCCTGCGACTGGCTCTTCGAGTCCGGGCGAGTAGACCACAATAACAAAACATTCAAAACAACAAACATATCACATACGAGGTAAACCCCACAAAAGGGCGGACGCGCTCGGGGACTCGTTCAAACATCAATCACAAACACATGACAAATACCAAAATAGACACGATGTCTCATTCGATAGCATGTTGCATTGTTTCATATTACAAAATATGCCCGCATGGCAGACCTGCTGCTAACGCCACAGGGCAAACTATCCTATTCTGCAGGCTTAGACGACGACTCGCCAACACCCCGGCGATTGCGGATGAACGGCGTGTACGGGTTCGACGGATACGTCGTCAGTTCACCCGCCATCGCCGCGTGGAAGGGTTGCTCGACCTTGAAATCACGATGCGGCGGCTCGGGGTTGCTAGGCACGACGACCGTCTCCTGGTACGGAAGAAGGTCGCCCATTGCCCAGACACGCTCCGAGTACGTGGCGGCGCGGTCCTGCAACTTGAGGACCTCGGAAAGCTCCACCGCGCCAGTCGACGATGGGTAGCCACTCATCACATCGTCGATGTCGAAGTCCTCGGGGAAGTGGGCAAGTCCAAGACTAAGTGCCGTCGCCGCTCCGCGCCGAAACGCCGACCGCGTCATGAACTCAACGACCGCGGGCGCCTTCTCCAAGTACTTCCACATCTCAACGAGGTCGCTGGGAATCACTTCCGTGGGCAATATCTCTTGGAGATAGGCACAGATGCACGTCGCCGACAATGTTGCCGAGTTGACAAGCATGCTTACACACTGCCGCGCATCGACCGAGCTTGCCTCTTCCGCGCTATCGATGATGCGACCTGCGAGTAGAAGACAATAATGAATTCGACGGACACCACAAAAGGCACAACTACTGGCAGAGGCAGAAGCACTTACCAATCAACGGGCGGGCGAGATCCGTGATGAAGCATTGAAGCGAAGTATGGTCGTCCTGAAGCCCAGCAACAAGGGCGTCCGACACTTTGCGATCCTCTTCGGCGGCTGCAATGTCGGCCTTGGCTCGCCCGTCAGCCGAGCTCGCTTCTTCCTTCGCCTTCCGCAGCTCGCTCTCGAGGTCGGCGATCCGCTGTTCAGCCGAACTCAAAGCCGATTGCGCCGCCGCCAATTCACCCGCGGGGACAAGTCCCTGGCGAGCTTCCTCTGCCTTCGCGGCAACCGCCTGAAGCCCTTTGTTCGCCTCCTGGACGATGGCCAGTTCCTTCTCCGCGCGGTGCTTCGCTGCCAATCGGTCAGCCGATTCAAGCTACAGACCCTGCACATCACCAAAAAGGTTAATCAAAGCAAAATTCCTAAGTGCCCACCCGCTGAAATTCAGCGAGTGCGATCTCGGGGACTGGCAATCAAGAAATTCCTAAGTGCCCACCCGCTGAAATTCAGCGAGTGAGCACTCGGGGACTGGCAATCAAGAAATTCCTAAGTGCCCAACCGCTGAAATTCAGCGAGTGCGCACTCGGGGACTGGCACTCAAGAAATTCCTAAGTGCCCACCCGCTGAAATTCAGCGCGTGCGCACTCGGGGACTGGATGCGAAAAATAAAGATAAGACACTAAAAGAATCAGGCCGCTGCAAAGCACCGACCTGATCCTCGGAGACTGGATATACTTGGATGGCTGCGCCAAGCATGCCGTGGAGTTGTATCGCGTCCACGGACGCGAGGAGAGCCGGCGTATGCCCACGACGTTGGTCAACTTCAGCATCGGCGATCCCAGGAGCGTGGCTCGAGGGCGGAGTTCCACTCGCCGCGGCCGCCTTGGCCATGAAGCGCGGGAAGGTGGCGATAGAGGCACCCGCTCCGAAGGAGGTCGGCTCGGCCGTTTCAGGCAAGGGAGCGCCCTCCTTCGTGGACGCGGCCACCTCCGTTACGGGTCCAGCCGGCGCGACCGCCGTGTCATCAGAAATCGTGACGACATCGTCACCCTTTGCCTTCTTGCCGCCATCCGCAGGGATGACGACTTCGTCCGCCTTCCTCTTGCGGGAAGGATCCTCCTCGCTAACGACGGGTGGCACCTTAGCCACGGTCGGATGGCCCATCCTCTTCACTCCAGTCCTGTACATCAATCATGTAAGCGACATAATTCGAGCTGCTATCCAAGACAAAGGAAGGAGAGTGTACTCACTTGGCGACTGGAATGAAGCGCAGCCCTGTACGGAGGCCTGCTGGTTTCTCTAGTTCGGGGCCCAGTCGGCGGCTGAGCCCCATTTCCAGAACGTCGCGTGCCCAAGACACGGACGGTTTCTTCGTTGTCGAGGCCGCAACCGGAGCCTCTGGAACATCTTCAACAGGAGCTTCCCTGTGAGGCGAAGCCGCTGCGACCGAGGCGTCCCCCAGCCCAGAGACTGGGGCGAATGGCGGAGGCATCGACGCCAGGGGCACCTCGATGGTGGTCGTGTCCAGCGCGGCTGTCGTCAGGGGCGCCTCGTCCTTAGCCGGGCTGGGGGCGTCAGAACTGCTCGCTGAATGTGGTGGTGAGGCCGGCCTTGTCGGTTTCGTCTTCGTCTTCCTTGGAGGCGCCTTCACCTCATTTTCCTTCTTCTTCTTCTTCGATGGAGTAGCCTGGAGGCACGAGGTGGTTTCTGGAAGCTCGTCGTCGTCGTCATGACGCTCGAGGCTTTTACTTGCCTCAAGCTCACGTTGACGCTGCCCACGGGTCTTGCGGAGCAGTGGGGCGACCTCCTCTTCGGACTCGTCGTCGCTGTCGCCCTCGTCACTCCCGGCTTCGCCCTTGGAGGGAGGCGACTCGCCCACGTTCTGGACGGACGAGCTCGAGTTCTCGTCGTCCGAAGGCGGGAGCCATCCTTCCACCACTTGGAATAGCTGCAACGAACACAAGATGAAATTAGAATTACCGTGACTGCAACAACTGCGACTGCGAGCGAAGTGAAGCGATTACCGTTGGGGTTGGATGCTTTGCGGTATAGGGGGCGACCCCAGCCTGTGCGTCCAGGTACACCGCCTGGGTGATTTTCTTCAGTGCTGGGATGTAGTCCTCCAGCTTACACTCGTCGAGGCAGGCCTTCGTCGAGTCTTCCCGGCCCGTGTACTGGTACATGTAGTGCTCGCGCCGAGCTAGCGGGACGAGCCGCCGCCCGAGCCAGCAGTTGTACAGGTTTATCGTCTGGAGGCCCTTCTTCTTCAGACCGCGGATGGTCTGGAGCATCTCGTCAATGACCATCCGCTGGTCTCTGGGGAGCTTGCCGACTTGAAGACGGCGCGGCTCGGACCGGTTGGCGGAGTACCGCGGAATCGCCGTCTCGCCCTCCAGGGTCGCCTCGGCTACGTAAAACCACGATTTCTTCCAATCGCTCGCTGCCTTGGCGGGCAGCATCAGGTCGAAGAATGAAGCCTTCGACTTCAGCTGGAAGGTTAGGCCGCCCGCGGCTAGCATTGGGCCGCCCGCTTCCTCGCGGCTGATCCGTCCGTGGAACAGATCTTGCCATAGAGGGAAGTCGGGTCGACAGCCGAAGTAGCACTCGCAGAACGCCACAAAGATGGCGAGCTGCTCGATGCTGTGGGGACCCAGATCCGATGGCTGGATCCCGTAGTAGGCGCAGAAGCGCCGGAAGAATAGGGACGTGGGGAACCCTAGACCCTTGTGCACTTAGATCTACCCCAAGGCTCGGTGGAGAGGGCCATGGAGGAGAGATTTGCTGGGGGTCGGGGGATTTCTGGCCGGCTGGGTCGCGATGTGAAGGGAGGCGAAAAGTGCGCGCAGTCGGAGGAAATGGTGAGAAGGTGGTTCTCTGATCGCCTGCCATTCCTCTTATATAGCGGTTGTTACCCGCCAAATCAGGGAGCCGTTACTACGCGGTGATTACGCCAAAAGTTATCGTTGGATTACCCTAACGGCTAGTTTGACCACGGTTAACGGTCCAACTTCAGCCACTCGGCTCGCCAACGCAATCACTATGACAGTGTTTCGCCGACTCGACTCGCCAAAGCTGCGACCTGGATGACTGGTTTTCTCCTTTATACATGAGCCCGCCGACGATTCGACTGGATGTCTTCTCTGAAGCCGTATACTCCGACTGCCAGCAGCCACCTACGCCTAATCGACGACGGCCTCGGGGACTACTGATGGGGATGTGCCTACCGGGGTATACCCAGCAGGACGTTTCCGACTAGCCCAAGAACTGGCGAGTGGGCCTGCAAGACGGCGACTGGATTGAAGCCCAGCGAGGAACCAAGCGACTGGAAGCTGAAGGCCCAGGCGAGTAGATAGGCCCAGTTGGATTAGGTTAAACGAGTACCGAAGCTTTAACTGAATCGGTTGAGATATGTAAACCCTAGGGGAGGTGAGCCTATATAAACCTCCCTGTAGGGCGAGTAGAGATACGTTCCATCATACACCCAAGCGACTCGCCGCCTAGCCGCCGAGTTCGCCCATTGTACCACCTTCATAATACAATCTAGCAGGAGTAGGTCTTTACCCTCCGGGGGGGCGAACCTGGGTAAAACCCTGTGTCTTTCCCCTCATCTCGCACCGCAGATGGCTGGCCGCCCTTGCCCCTCGTTCTACTACTCGCTGCCGATTGCAGCATCTGCCGTGACCATTCCCACGACAGGGGGCTTGTTGACCATCAACACATGATTATCCTTTTTGATGTCCACCTCCGCAGCCTTCAGCTTTGCGAAGAGCTCAGTGACCGTATTAGTGGAACCAATCTAACTATGAGTCACTATAAAACTTTTGTAGCTAGGAGGGAGTGATTGCAGAACCCTGTCAATCTTGAGCTCCTCTGGAATCTTGCAGTCCAGTTGCTCAAGGCGTTGAGTGTAGCCCGACATCTTTATGGCGTGCTCACTAACGGAACTCCCTTCCTCCATCTTGCAGTTAAAGAATTTCTCAGAGATCGCATATCTCTCAGAACAGGCCTGAGTCTGAAACATGGTTTTCAGCTCCTCAAGAATCTCAAAGGGCCCGGGATAGTCTTCAAAACGATTTTGAAGGTCCGATTCCATAGCAAACAACATGGTGCTCTTAATCACACCATAATCATCTTTGCGCGACTGATAGACAGCTTTCTCATCAGCCGGCGCATCTATAGCAGGGGCGTCACCTAGCGCATTTTCAAGGACATAGTCCTTTTGACCGCCAGAGAGAATGATTCTCAGCTTGCGGAACCAGTTGGTGAAGTTAGACCCATTGTTTCTAAGCTTTTCCTTCTCAGCAAAAATGTTGAAGTTGAAGTTGGACTTAGCCATTTGATCTACAATATTTGCAAGTACAAATTAGACTATGTTCATGATAACTAGTTCAACTTTTAATCAAATTACTAGATGAACTCCCACTAAATTCAACATCCCTCAAGTTGTTTAGTGAACACGATCCAAATTCACCACACCTAATCCGATCTTCACGAGAAGAGATGTGGCTTCAATGGTGGACAACGAAGTGTCGATCATATCATTCATATGACTCATGCTTAACCTTTCGGTTCATGTGTTCCGAGGCCATGTCTGTACATGCTAGGCTCGTCAAGTCAAACCCAAGTATTTCCGCGTGTGCAAAACTGGCTTGCACCCGTTGTATGTGAACGTAGACTCTATAGCACCCGATCATCACATGATTCTTGGACACGACGAAATTTCGCAACGGTGCATACATGGGGAGAACACAGTTTTATCTTGATCTTTAAGTGAGGAATCATCTTATAATGCTACCGTCGCGATCTAAGCATAATAAGATACATAAAAGGATAAACATCACATGCATATAACTTTATGTGACATGGTATAGCCAATCTTCGCGCAATGATCTCCATCTTGTGTGTGCCGGCATGATCTCCATCACTCCACCATGATTGCCTCCACCATGAATAGCAACTAAAACTATTGCTAACTACTTAGCGATAAAGTGAAAACTATTACATGGCGTATAAGAAGTTGACACACAGATCATACACAGTTATAAAGACAACCATATGGCTCCTGCCAGTTGTGTACTCATCGACATGCAAGTCGTGAAACATTACAAGACATGATCATCGCATACAATATACACATCACATCTTGGGCCATACCATATCACAGAAAACACTCCCTGCAAAAACAAGTTAGACGCCTCTACTTTGTTGTTGCATGTTTTACGTGGCTTATGGGAGTAGCAAGCTAAGAACGATTCTTACCTACGGAAATCCACAACGGTGATATTATGGTTGCCAAACTCCGGTGTAAATCCCATGACAACTATAGTGAGAGAAACTGGCATCCACTAGCCGCATGTGTGGAACAAGCCACACGTCAAGTGCGGAGCCGGTCTGGCGAACGACGTCGCGTAAGGTTGGCCTGGACCGCTTCAATCTCACTATCCCGCGTCATAAGAAGAACACAAACAAGAGGCTTGCAACAGAAAACATCAACGCCCACAACAACCATGTTGTGTTCTACTTGTGAAACACATCTACGCATAGATCTAGCTCTGATACCACTGAAGGGTTTCTCAGCATAGTAAATCAAAAAATTTCTACGGATGCGAACGGGAAAGCCAAGATCTAATCTAGGAGATGGAAACAACGAGAGGGATTAGATGATACCTTCATACCCTTGAAGATTCACACGGGGGAATGTTCGTCGGAACGTGGGTGATGTAGTCGTACTCGCTTCTCCTCCTCGCAATCCGCTCCGATCTAACACCGCAAGTGGCGATGCCTCCGAGAGATGCACACGTGCGGCACCTCGACGTCTCCGCCTTCCTTGGTCCAGCAAGTATGGTGGAGATACGGATTGGATCTACAACGCGACGGCGCGGTGCAAGTGGTGGAGAGTTTCTGCAGCAGGGCTTCGCCTACGTGCAGTCGGGAGGGAGAGAGAGAGAGAGGAGGGCAGCAGGGCGGCTAGGGCTTGAGGAGGAGGTGTAGGGGGTGGTGCGCCCCCAGCCCTCTTTATATAGAGGGGTGGGCGCCAACCCTAGTCCCTCCCCCAAGCCTAGGCCGGCGGCCAAGGAGGGAAGAGTGGGGGGCAAGTTCCCCCCTCCTTCTAGAAGCTCCCCTAGGGTTTCCCCTAGGTTTGGCCGGCTGGGCCCTATGGGGCCTTGTGACCCTGGCCCAATGCGGCCAGGGCACTCCCTCATAGGCCCATGCCCCCTCCCGGCAGGTGGGGCCACGTTGGTCCCCCTCCGGAAGGTTCTAGAAGCTTCCGGTACAATACCGATTAACCCGAAACAATTCCGAACTCCAAAAACTGCATTGCCTTATATGAATCTTATTCTCCGGACCATTCCGGAACCTCTCGTGATGTCCCGGATCCCATCCGAGACTCCGAACAAAACCTCATAAACCAATTATCCAATCTATCCTAGCGTCGAGACACGTTAAGTGTGTGACCCTTCGGGTTCGAGAACACGCAGACATGATCTTATATCAATAATCAACAGCGGGGTCTGGAAACCCATATTGACTCCCACACATTCATCGATGATCATATCGGATGAACCACGATGCCAGGATTCAATCAATCCCATATATATATTCCCTTCATCTCGCGATATTTTACTTGCCCGAGATTTGATCGTTGGTACCGTCATACCTAGTTCAATCTCGTTCACAGCAAGTACTTTACTCGTTCCGTAATCCGATATCACCTTGTGATTAACTCCTTAACCACATGCTTGCAAGCGGTGTTGATATCGATTACCGAGTGGCCCCGAAGTATATCTCTCCGACTTGGGAGGGACAAATCCCATCTCGATACATACAACCCAACAGGTACTTTCCGATCACCTGAGAGACACCTTTATGATCACCCTCTCATAGGATGACGTTTGATGACCTCAAAGCTTTCTTCCGATACCAGGGATTTGTATTATCTCATGGTCTAAGGAATACAATATTTGACATAATAAAAGCTTCACAAAGATGAACACGATGACACGATCTAATTGCTTCGCTTAGTTTGGGTCTATCCATCATATCATTCTCCCAATGATATGATCTCATTATTAATCGACAACTCATGTCTATGGTTAGGAAACCTTAACCATCATTAATCAATGAACTAGTCCATAGAGGCATACTAGGGACACGGTGTTGTTCACAAACCACACAAGTATTAAAGTTTCCGCTTAATACAATTCTAGCATGGAATATAAACTTTATCATGAACAAGAATTATAATAATAACATCTTTATTATTGCCTCTAGGTAATAATTCCAACAAATACTGTCAAGTGCTTTCGTTTCATATAGCTGATTAATCTTCTTTGGTTTTATAAGTGTTGTGTGGGTGAACCTGTGCTAATGTATCGACCGTACTTGGACTAATACATACTTGTGATTAAACCCCTTGCAAGCGTCCGCAACTACAAGAAAGCAATTAAGATAAAAACCTAACCACAGCCTTAAACTCTGAGATCCTACGTTCCCTTGTGCAAAGGTTTCCTAACGGGGGTTCAAGTTTCTGTCACTCCGGCAACCCCACAATTAGTAGCCAAATACACAATGCATTCTCCTAGGCCCATAAATGGTGAAGTATCATGTAGTCGACGTTCACATGACACCACTAGAAGAATAGCACCACAACTTAAATATTAAACCATTGAATAATATCTCAACGCAATTCCACTACTAACAACATGGCTTCTCCCATGTCCTCAAGAACTAAACGAACTACTCACGAGACATCATATGGATCAAGATCAGAGATGATATAATGATGGATAACAATCTGAACATAAACAATAATTCAATGGTTCCACTCATAAGCATCAACTACAATAGTTATCAACACCGGGAAAGTTTCCCCTAAAAACTATGCAAGATTCAACACGATTGTTACAGTGAGATGGAGTGGTGATGATGGTATTGGTGGATATGGTGGTGTGGATGATGATGATGATGATCCCGATGAAGTCTAGCTTGATGATGGTGTTGATGGCGATGATCTCCCCTCTCCGGGAAGGAATTTCCCCGGCAGAAATCTGTCTGCCGGAGAGCTCTTTCTCTCTTGGTGGTTTCCGCCCAGCAGAGGCGGTAGAATCTTTCTGTGGTCGCTCCCCTAACTTTACGGTTTCGAGGAGAAGATATAGGTGAGAGGGCGAAGCTGGAGGTGGGACAGGGTGGCCACACCCCTTGTAGGTGCGGCCCAGGGTGGCCCGCGCCTGGGGGGTGTTGGCCCCTTGTGGCCCAACTCCGCCTCCCGTTCTGGCATCCTTTGTCTTCTGGGAAAATATAATTTTCAGTAGTTTTTCTGGTATTTTTCTGATCTTCGCGAAATTGCATCAAAACACCGCTTTTTCCATCAAAATCCTGACTCCGGCAGTTCATCCTCCAAGAATCATCCAACATGCAAAAACAGATGAAAAGACATAAGTATCACCTCTTAATATGAAATATATCAATGAATAGAAGCAAATTATGATATGGAATGGTGATGCAAATTGGACGTATCAGGCACTGCGGCATCTTGTTAGTAGGTTAGTTCCAGAAAATGTATAAAAATGCCTCAAAGTGTAGACAAAACATAAGAAAGTCGATACAAAACAAGCATGGAGCATCAAAAATTATAGATACGTTTACGACATATCAAGCATCCCCAAGCTTAACTCCTGCTTGTCCTCGAGTAGGTAAGTGATAAAAATAATAATTTATGAGGTGACATGAACTATCACAATATTGATCAAGGTGTTGTAAAGCATTGATAGCTGGGATCAAAGTACTCTAACACACGAGCATGAAAGATGTAGCTCTAACTATAAGACGTAGCAACTATGATGTAACATGAAAAGGTATAAACAAAGTCATGAATAATAGTGCATTGAAAGACGTTTGTTTGTTTCACATATAGAAAACATAGCATGAGTGGTATTTAGCTTGTCCTTCATGGAATAGCAAAACATAAATGCATAGGACACCTTCAAAGTTCATAAGGGTGACTAGATACAAATAATTTAAGAACATGCAATACCATAATTATGAATCAATCAACAAGTTTTGGGACAATGCACATTGAACTAAGAATGACAACTATGCTTTCTTAATTGGTGCATAAATATAGAAGATGGAGACTCAACAGAAGTAAAAAAGAAAGGCCCTTCACAGAGGGAAGTAGGTATTTCAAGTTTCATAAAGAGCTTCCAAAAATTATGGCACTGATGGTGCTTGACGTGGAGCACTTCGTTGAAAACCCCAATAGCAAGGTGTGATGAGCACAACAACAAGTATTCCCTCAGTAGAGACCGAGGTTATTGAAACAGAAGGAGGAAGGAAACGTCACACAGGTGTTGCAAGCAACACGAAGACCCGCACAACACAAACTCAAGACTTTGCCCCAACGAATCAGTGAGGTTGTCAAGCTCACCGATTTGCTATAACAAAGGATTAAACATATGGTATGGAAGGTAATGGTGGTTTGCAGCAAGTAAACAAGTAACAGTGGAAGATGTATCAATGGTAAAGATTGGACCGGGGTCCATAGTTCACTAGAGGTGCTCTCCTTAGATAAACAACATGGCATGAAGGGTAAACAAATTACAGCAGGGCAATTGACAGGAACTGAGCAAGGCATAACAATGCAATTACTAGTCTGCAAAATCCTATGAGATTCGATTGGGAAATACAACAAGATACATAGACCGCCATCCAACTGCATCTATGACTGGAAGTCCACCTTCAGGTTATCATCCGAACCCCCTCCAGTATTAAGTTGCAAGCAACAGACAACTGCTTTAAGCAAAGTGTGTAAGGTAAACAGTCCACATGTTCCATGAACAAGAGACCGTTGTTTTCTCCCTAGTATCAAAAACACATCTACAACCAAAGAGATTATTTTCACTTCCCTTGGAAACTAGAGGCATGAACCCACTATCGAGCATAAATACCCCCTCTTGGAGTCACTAGCAACTACTCGGCCAAGATAGCTACTAACAACAGAGAGCATGCAAGATCACAAACAACACAGACATGATAGAATCATAAAGACAAAACCATTAATCAAACCAACATAATAATCTCAATATCCATTGGATCCCCGCAAACACAACATGCATGATTACAAATAGATTAGATCTTGATCATGAACGGAGCTCACAAGATCTATACACGAAAGCACAAGGAGGAGATACAACCATCTAGCTACTACATGGACCCATAGTACAAGGTGGAACTACTCACGCATCATACCGGAGAGAAGGCCTCTGGGATGATCTCCCCTCCGGCAGGGTGCCAGGAAGAACTTCAGATCCCCCCCCGATCTAGGGATGATGGTGACGGTGGCTACAGAAGGTTTCGTGGAGATTTGATCTGGTACTTAGGGTTTCTGCATCGGGGGCTTCTTATAGGCGAAGGGGGAGGCCGAGGCGTTGGCCAGGTGCCCCACACCCTTCCTAGGCACGGGGTGGGGCCCACCCGCACCTAGAGGGGTTTGGCTGCCTGGCACGCCTCTCCGGCTCCCCTCTGGACTTCTTGTTCCCCACGGAAAGTAATTGGCTTTGACGTTTGTCCCGTCTAATTCCAAGAATATTTCCTTACTAGCTTTCTGGAACCAAAAATAGCAGAAAACAGGCAACTGCCACTATGGCAAATTGTTAATAGGTTAGTACCAGAAAACATGTAAAAAACACCTCAAAGTGTAGACAAAGCAAAGCAAAGTAGATACTAAACAAGCACGGGGCATCAAAAGTTATAGATACGTTTCCGACATATCAGGTACTTATTATCTTACAGCTCTCATTGCCCCTATCATAAGAATCTTGAAGTGGTTAAGGTTAAAGTGAAACAAATATGAAGTATATGCTTGACAAATCATATGTTGGCAATCTCATGTCCCTTGAGTACGAGGGCTGATACGTTGTAGACATATCTATATTTTTTTATGTTCCATGCTTGTTTAGTATCAACTTTGCTTTGCTTTGTATACACTTTGAGGTATTTTATACTCTTTCTAGAACTAACCTATTGACAAGATGCCACAGTGCTAGTTGCCTGTTTTATACTGTTTTGGTTTCAGAAAAGCTAAAAAATGAATATTCTCGGAATTGGACGGGACAAAAGTGTAAGATCCCTCCTTTGTAAAGGAAAAGGATCCCTGTGATTGCAATGCTAGTCCCTGGATCAATAGCTAGCATCCACAGTTAAGATGTAATATCAAGAAACAAAGGTCATATTACAACTTTATAACCAGGAATAACATAATTTATTACATCTTACATAGCTCATTTGGCTATTACATTACATTGCAGCAGAATATCTATAAGTATGGGGTCCTTCATCTTCAAAGTGCCACAGGCAGACATGTTGGTTGTAGACTTTGTAATCCTAATCAACACACTTCACTAAATCAATCAAACCTGCAACATCACAAGTTACAGCCACAAAGGGTCAATACATTTGAATTGTATTGGCAAGTGATACTATGGTAGTATTGTGGAGTCTATCATCTATATGCTTTTGGCTAAGTGGAGTTGAGGCTGGCATTGCTCAAAATAGATTTTTCCTTATCATTTGAAAACACTAAGTTTTTGCTTGACAAAATTAATCTTTCCCAAGGCATCTCCCAATCAAAGATTGAAGATCCTTTAACCCTTGTTCAACCACAAGTTTTTAACTTAGAAATTTGGATGATGAGATTCTTGATTGCTTGCATGTCTTGATGCTCAAATTGTCCTTTGCCAGGGACATGGCTAAGTACTTAGATTTTACACTCTGTAGAGGTGGTGCACTTTCCCCACAAGACTTGGTTTCCCAAGACAAGATCTTTCAGAAGCCTTCCCTTAGACCAACATGGACGCGCTCCAACCTATCAAACCATACCACCAACTGTCCATTTGGCTAAGTTCTTGCAACCTATATGATCCAGGCAGAGCCCATAATGCCAAGTGGTTGCACTTGAAGCTTCTCAACATTTTACATCTCAAATCTCTTTGTTCCTGGGTGGCCATCCACAAGTGAGATACACAAGGTTCACCAATCCCCTGGCCTTGTGTAACCACTCAACACAAACAATTCCTTCCATTCCACCCAGGTGATTCATTCACTTAGTTGTTTTATTAAACAAAACACAAGTCCTCAGACTTAGAAATTTTCCATAGCATGAATATATATTCCACCCTTGTTTTCTACTAGCTAAGATAAGCATGGTAGTAGTAGTAATCTTAACTTAGGAAATTTCTACTAAGGTTTCATCTACTAGGATTTCCGATAGCAAGGTTTATACTTAGCAAAATTCCATGCAAGTTTTACTTTGAGAAAATCACTAATGCATAGTGAAAGTAATTGGGACAAAAGTATGAAGCATCACTTGCCTTTTTGGTAGAGGGTATAAGTTCACTCCTTGTCCTTGCAACAATCACACTCTTCAAATCACTACAATTCAATCAAGCAAGGCACAATCTCAATCTACCAATCAAGCAAAACATCACATAAAATCATAGAACCAAGATAATGCATGCAAGCATGCCAAGGATTGTTTTATTTGGAAAAGTGGTTCCTAATGGGTCATAAACATTTGAAAGCACCTAATGGTCATTTTATAAAGTGGCAAAGTCATTTGCAAAAGGTTTCACTTCATAAACCATTTTCAAAACAAGGTATCATTTTATGTGGTGTAGAAATGTTTTTACTAAGGCATTAATCTATAGGGTTCACAAATATGTTTTCAAACTATAAAACTTGGTGTTTGGGGTCAGAGAGTTTAAAACAAAACATTTCCCAAAGGTTTCCTTCCAAAACCATTTTTAATAAATAAACCATATTTTTATTTGGCTAGAATTGGTTTTAAATCAAAGAATCATTCTTTTGTTTCACCAAATACATTTTTGAGACCACAAAGTGTTTCCTATGGTCAGTAGGTTCAAATCACTCCATTTGCAAAAGATTTTATCCCCAAAATCATTTTTGAACAATTTTTACAATCTAAACAAGCATACATATGTTTCTGCAAAAACAAACAATTAAACAGAAACTTTTTACTAAACAAATGGCATGGATGGCTAGGGCTTGCTCCACTGATTCTATTGATATAAAGTTTGCAAAATTTGGACGTGTGGAACTAAAGTTATGGATTTTACAAAATCACAAATCTAATAGATTCAAATCTGTTTTTAAAACAAAGCACTGGACACGTGGGCTGTTCTGATTCGTCGAAAACGGTTCGTGCGGATCGACTAACACATACCGTAGGATTTAAGTCATATCGCACGGCTCAGATCACACATACCGTTTCGGTTTAAGTCAATCTATCGCGTCCACTGGATCACGATCTAACGACTTAGATGAGTTTGACCATCAGCTGGCGGCGCCGGCGGCAACGACTGGCGGCGCACGCTCTGTCCGAGGTGGTCCGGTCGTTCTAGGAAGCGAGAGAAGAGGAGGAGAGGCTCACCGTGATCGCAAGGACATGGGAAAGCTCGACGTGCTGGTTGCAGACGAAGGGGCGCTCGCATGTGCTGGCGATTGCTCGCCGGAGTTGCTGTGGGCGGCGGGTGTCTCTGGAGGTCGTCGAGGGCGAGGCTGCGATTTGTGCCGAAGCAAAATAAGTACATGGTTAGACGCGGGAGGGTGTGGTGTACACGCGAGCATGATCGAGAGGGCTCGGGGTGGTCTAGCTTACCAGGGGGAGGTCGTCGGAGAAGAACCAGACGGTGGCGGCGGCGGTTGTTGTCGTTGCCGACATTCTGGTGTTCGCACGGATGAATGGTAAGGACAGGGAAGTGCGCCAGAGGCTGGGGAGTGTGTGAGCTTGGTCGGGGAGGCGAGGGGCGATGCGGTGCTGCCGGAATTGGCCAGGAAGTTCGTCGGCGACAGGGGCAGTTTGGGCTTGCGATTCGAGCAGCCTGGTGGCGATGAGGAGTTGGCGTTTGAAGGGAATGATAGAGGGAGGAGACGCGCTTATGAGGGCGAGGTCGCAGGGCTGATATAACTGCCGCGTTAACACGAATTGACACCGATAAATTCCGCTAGAAACGGTCGAGGAGGGAAGGCGCGGTCACCGCGGGTGAGGACGATGAACAGGAGGGGTGGGGTCGGTTGGTCAGCAAGAGAGAGGAGAGGGGAGTTGGGTCCACCTGTCATTGGCTCTGCGGGTGCGGGTGTGGGTGAAAACGTTTCGCACGTGGGGGTACGCTGGGTGGGCTGGAATGGGCTGCTGGGCCGGCTTAGCTGGGCCAGATGGTTGGGCTGTTTGTTTCTCCCCTTTTTTTGTACTGAACCTTTTTCCATTTCAATTTCTGTTTTGAAATTCAAATCACAAATCAAACAACCAAAACAATTCAAACATTCACCACACTTGTATTGAGTTTGGTTCTGTTCAACAACATAAACCAAAGTCCAAAAATAAAATAATATTTTTTTATTCTTTTTAGGATCCATTAATTAAATAAAATGGACCTTAGTTATTAAATCAAATAGGGTTTTGATTTATTTATTTTTAAAACTCTATTTGAAATCCAAAATAGTACCAAAACCAATCAGTAGGTTTTATTTGAAAATATAAAATACTTGGAAAACTTGTTTAAGATAATTTAACAAGTTTTGATGTTTAATTAAAATGGTAAAACCTTTTATTTAAATAAAATTGGTTTATTAATAAACCTCATTATTTTATTTAAATAAACTTTTTACTCTTTTAATCAAAACAAAACATTTTATTTCAAAAGCTTGGCCAAGGTTTAATTTGGCTATAAAATAATCCTTATTAATATTTCTACCTTTTCATTTGAAAACCAAATCTTTTTCTTTAAGATCCAAAAATAGTAATTTTAAATATTTTTAAGTTTATTGTTTATTTATCTTTTTAAATCCCTTTAGGATTTTATTTGATCCAAATAGGTTTTGAAAGTTTCAAATTTGATTCAAAAGTTTCTTCTCACCCTGAAAATCAACAAAGTTTTATTTTATTCATTTATTTTTCACATAACAAGATTTGGAAAATCTTGGGATGTGACAAAAAGCCAAACTTCATATTTTTCTCGGAGCGATATGGAAAATCGAAGACGAGACGGAGGATGACACCAGGGTGGCCACACCCTATGGTGGCGCAGGCCCACCCTGGCCTCTCCACCAGGGGGTGTGGGCCCCATGGGCCTCCACCGACCTTGCCTCCTTCTCTTATAAGAAGCCCCCGACTCAGAAACCCTAAATAATCTAGGAGAAATCCATGAAAAGTTCCAATGCGTCGCCGCCATCGAAGGGTGATTCGAGGGACAGAAGTCTCTATTCCGGCACCCTACCAGGACGGGGAAGTGCCCCCGGAGCCATCTCCACCACCATCTCCATCGCCGTTGCTGATTCCCATGATGAAGAGGGGGTAGTTCTTCCACAAGGCTAAGGGCTCTACCAGTAGCTATGTGTTCATCTCTCTCTATGCGTGATCTTATTGTGATCATGGGCTTTGTAATCATGTAGATCTACTCTGCTACTCAAGTGCTTTAATAGATCTCTGGCTCTCCCCACGTGTGTGAAAGTGACAGCATGCATACCGTGGTGGCACTTATTTACATAAATACTCAAGTGCTTAAATAGATCTCTACTCTCCCCACGTGTGTGAAAGTGACAGCATGCATACCGTGGTGGCACTTATTTACATAAATACTCAAGTGCTTAAATAGATCTCTACTCTCCCCACGTGTGTGAAAGTGACAGCGTGCACGCCATGGTGGCACTTAGGCTAGAGTTCATAAATCTTTATCATGAGTATATTTTGAGTTGGTTGTCTCTATGAAATTGTGGTGTTTGTTGGAACCATCTAGCGCTCAAGGTGATAGTGTGGGGTTATCTAGATGGGGAAGGCGGACTTTGAGGTGCGCTGTTATAGCCCTACCATGGATTAGAGTGTCCAACCGGAGAGTAGTTCAGGGTAGCATCATGAAGAGAATATATTTATATGAGAGTGTTCACTAGTGAAAGTATGATCCCTAGGCCTTGTTTCTAAGCATCGAAACACTGTTTGCAACTAGATCTATTACATGTTTGCTTGATTCCATCTTTATTTCAGTTTACCTTTAGTTTCTCCCACGTCAACAACAAGTTAGAAGCTCTTTTTTTTGGCATCGTTACCACTTGTGTTTTACTATATCTTCGCCGAACTAGTGCACCTATACACCTGACAAGTGTATTGGGTGTGTTGGGGACACAAGAGACTTCTTGTATCTTGATTGCAGGGTTACTTGAGAGGGATACCTTTGACCACTTCCTTCCTGACTTTGATAAACCTTGGGTAATCCACTTAAGGGAAACTTGTTGTTCTACAAACCTCTGCACTTGGAGGCCCAACAACTATCTACAAGAATAGAAGTGCATAGACATCAAGCTATTTTCTGGCGCCATTGCCGGGGATCTCAATCTTTTCCTCCCCATCAAAAGCTCTTTTCTGGCACCATTACCGCTTGTATTTTACTATATCTTCGTCGAACTAGTGCACCTATATACCTGACAAGTGTATTGGGTGTGTTGGGGACACAAGATACTTCTTGTATCTTGATTGCAGGGTTGCTTAAGAGGAATACCATTAACCACTTCCTCCCTGAGTTCGATAAACCTTGGGTAATCCACTTAAGGTAAACTTGTTGCTGTTCTACAAACCTCTGCACTTGGAGGCCCAAAAACTGTCTACAAGAATAAAAGTGCGTAGACATCAAGCTATTTTCTGGCACCGTTGCCGGGGAGGTAAGGTAAAAGGTACTCACATCCTCCGGTGTGAGTGCTCGAAGTTATTTCCTTTAGATTCTGCATTTTTGTCTTTTTGTTTCTTGTTTTCACTAGTTAGGCTTAATGGAAAACAACAACAAAATTAGAGAGCTTTATAGTATTTATCTTGAGTTAGGACATGAAGTGTTTGAAGAGAAAATTAAAAACCTATGGAACTTTATTTGCATGCTAATAGCAATGTTATTATTATGAATGCTTTGGACACCATTATTGCTAATGCTATGGAAAAGTCTAAGCTTGGGGAAGCTAGTTTTTATGAAAATGATCTTTTCAGTTCCCCGGCTTTGGAAGATGGCTATTCTATTGCTTATGATGATACCAAACCTCCAATATATGATGATTACAATGATGAATATGATATTTTTAGTCCACCTACTGTTGAGGAGAAAATTGATTGTGATTACCATATGCCTCCTATATTTGATGATTATGGTGATGAGAATAACAATGAGATCTATTTTGTTGAATTTGCTCCCACTACAACTAATAAGAATGACTATGCTTATGTGGAGAGTAATAATCATTTTATGCATGTGGCTCATGATAAGAATGTTTTTTGTGATATTTATATTGTTAATTTTATTCATGTTGCCACTGAAAGTTATTATGAGAGAGGTAAACATGGTTTTATGCATCTCAAAAATATTAAGTTTCCCCTCTTTATGTTGAAAATCTTGAAGTTGCACTTGTTTTGCTTTCCTACGTTTGTTGTTTTGTGCTTTCATGACTTGTTTCTTTACAAGATTCCTATGCATAGGAAGTGGGTTATACTTAAATGTGTTTTGAATTTGCTTCTTGATGCTCTATTTTACTTCAATTCTTATTTCTTATGTGAGCATCTTCTCAAAGTATCATGCCTAACTTAAAGGCGTTAAAGAAAAGTACTTATTGGGAGATAACCCAAAAGTTTTAGTTGAGTCTTGGAAGTTATTACTTCAGTAATAACTTATCCTTATCCTTTTTATTTGCTTTTTATGCCAAGAATAATCTCTAATGAGAGGGAAGTAAGATTTGGGGAGTTGTTGTCCCGAAACATATTTTTGTGCTCCAACATAAAAATTCGTGTAAAATATCTGTAACTCGGATTGAGCTGATATTTTCTGAATAAATCCCCCAGTATGTTATCTAACTTTCTTTAGTTCAACACTTTTTGATTTGAGCAACATAAGGTCTTCGAAAAAATCGTTTCTACCTGCTGGTCTCTTTTGACAGATTTCTGCCATTATTTGCATTTGCTTCTTATTGATTCCTTTTTGGATTCTTTTTGGGAAATTGAGATTTTTGAGGAAATTGCTACAGTATATTGTGTTTTTAGTGAAAGTTTTGTTGTTCTAAAGCTAAACCCAAAGGTCTATTATCTTTTGAATACACTAATGTTGCTAATGAAGATTGTGTGAAGTTTTGTATGAAGGAAAAATTTTAGGTGTAGGGAAAGAATGATGTAATGAGATGAAAAATGGACAAAATCTCAAGCTTGGGGATGCCACTCTGTGTCACCCTAAGAAATATTCAAGAGGTACAAGCGTTAAAGCTTGGGGATGCCCAAGGCATCCCCTTCTTCATCAATAAAAATCTCAGGTATTTCTAGACACTTTATTTTTATTGCTTCATGCACTATTGTGTTGTTCTTGGAGCGTATTTGTTTTTATTTTTAGTTTTCGTTTGCTTGGTTTTCTGCAATAAGTTGGTTGTATCCCAGCACACTTCTTTTGGAGAGAGACACACTCTATTTTCATTGCCTAGAACACTCTAGTTTTCATTCTTATTTTCTTGTGAGTGTTCTCTTCTGCTAGCACTGTGTTTAGCCTTAGTTTTGTTGTGTTTTCAGCTTAGAACTTTTTAGTTCTTCTTTGTGGATTTGTGAGACATGCTCACTGATCTTTATTGATGATTATCTTTGTGAGTTGTTTCAAATACGTCGATTGGTGTTGGAAAAGAGTAGGAAGCTTCATGCTTAGGTGGTACAAAAAAGGAGCTTGCTTTGACTATGACTTAGAATTTATCTTGTCATGCTAGATGTTGTTTTGCCCTTATGCTTAGTGATTTTTGCTGTAGCGTGACTTGTTCCAAACAATTAAGATTGCTTAATGTGCCTTGAAAGAATCATGCATTGTTTTAGCATACAAAAGCATAATATTATGGTATTCTCCTTGATTGGTGTTGGAAAGGAGTAGAAAGTTCTTGCTTGAAAGTGCAAGAGGAGCTTGCTTTGACTGTGGCTTAGACTTTATCATGTCATGCTAGGTGTTGTTTTGACCTTATGCTTAGTGATTATCACTGTAGCATGACTTGTTCCAAACAATTGGGATTTCTTAATGTGCCTTGAAGGAATCATGCGTTGTTTTAGCATACAAAAGCATAGTATTGTGGTATTCACCTTTGATGTTTTGTTTGGGTTGACTTGGCACATGCTCACACCATGTTATGACAATGAACCAGTCACCATAGCCTCTATGATCATTTAGTTTTTGACTTGTGGTACCACTTTATGCTTTGATTTATAATGTTTTGTCGCTCTGCATGATTATGGCCATTATTACTCTCTTAGTTGGTTGCTCCCAGTCTTTTGCTAGCCTCCACTTGTATTGAATAAGCTCTACTCATGCATCCAACCCCCAATAAACCAAGTTATTCCAAAGTGTCTGCTATAAATTCCAATGTATGGTGTGTTACACCATTCGAAGTATATTCTTGTTTTCATCTATCTTCCAATTAAAAAGTATTTTGGTATGTGAAAACTTAGTGATTAAAGCTCTCACGAACTTGAAGGCACACTTTATTTTTCTTGCCCCTAATAAACTTGAACCATTGTGTCATCTATGTTGTATATGCTTGCACTTATAAGTTGGGATTAGCAGAACCGTGCTTTCACGGGGAACGCTTTCAACACCCGTAAATATCTACCCAGTTGATATCATGCTCTTTTGTCTACGGATATCGTCGGTGTGAAATGAAAGGGGAGCTTGTAAGTCCATGGAGTTATGTATGTATGTTAGAGAAACGTCTGGGCCGCTAGCCTAAGCCATGCCTAATCATGGTCGAAACTTGTAGCATCACCATAGTGAGCAATCTATGAAGCATTATTCTTATAAAAAAGAGATAGAGATTGAGAAAAAGAAAAAAGAAAAAATATGACAAAGGGGAAATAGAGAAAAAAGCACCATATTCCCATGGTAAATAAGAAGACTGCTGAGATGCTCATTGTCTGCTTGCCTTGTCATTTTTATTTTGGGATAGCTCATGTATCATGTGCGAGGGGTACCCCGTTGGCGGTTCTCTATGATAGACATGTACTTACTATGACAAGAACTTGCAAGTAACTAAACTTGAGTAGCATGAGGAGCGGCCCTCGTATTCAAGGGACATGAGATTGCCGATTTATACTTTGTCAAGCATATACTCCATAGTTTGTTCACTTTAACCTTAATCACTTCAAGATGCTTATGATAGGGCAATGAGAGCTGAAAGCTAACAAGTACCATAATTTTTGGAAGCTATTTGTGAAACTTGAAATCCCTGCCTCCCTTTATAAAGGGCCTTTTTTGCACCATTATATTGAGTCTCCACCTTCTATCCTTAGGCACCAATTAAGAGAGCATAGTTGTCATTCTTAGTTCTATGTGCATTGTACCAACACTTATTGATTGATTCATATTGTTGATATTGCTTGTTCTTGAACTATTTGTATCTAGTCACTCTTATGAACTTTGAAGGTGTTCTATGCATCTATTTGCTACTCCATGAGGGACAAGCTGAATGCCACTATGCTATGTTTTCTATATGTGAAACAAACAAACATTTTTCAATGCATGTTATTAATGAATCTTTGTTTGTAACCTTTCATGTTGCATGCATAGTTACTTTGTCTTACTGTTAGAACTCCGTCTTTCATGCTCATGTTTAGAGTTCTTTGATCCCAGCTTTCAATGCTTGCAAATATTTTGATCAAGATTGTGATGGTGCATGTCACCTAAAAAATTATTCTTTTTATCACTTACCTACTCGAGGACGAGCAGGAGTTAAGCTTGGGGATGCTTGATACGTCGTAAACGTATCTATAATTTTTTATGTTCCATGTTTGTTAAGTATCAACTTTGCTTTGCTTTGTCTACACTTTGAGGTAGTTTTATACACTTTCTGGAACTAACCTATTGACAAGATGCCATAGTGCCTGTTGCCTATTTTCTGCTGTTTTGGTTTCAGAAAAGCTAAAAAATGAATATTCTCAGAATTGGACGGGACAAAAGCCAAACTTCATATTTTCCCGGAGCGATACGGAAAATCAAAGACGAGACGGAGGAGGACACCAGGGTGGCTACACCCTAGGGTGGTGCGGGCCCACCCTGGCCATGCCACTAGGGGTGTGGGCCCCTTAGGCCTCCATTGACCTTGCCTCCTTCGCCTATAAGAATCCCTCGACTCAGAAACCCTAAATAATCTGGGAGAAAGCCATGAAAAGTTCGGTTGCGCTGCCACCACCGAAGGGGAGATTCGGGGGACAGAAGTCTTTGTTCCGGCACCCTGTCGGGACGGGGAAGTGCCCCTAGAGCCATCTCCATAGATCTCCACCACCATCTCCATCACCGTTGCTGATTCCATGATGAGGAGGGAGTAATTCTTCCTCAAGGCTAAGGGATCTACCGGTAGCTATGTATTCATCTCTCTCTATGCGTGATCTTATTGTGATCATGAGCTTTGTAATCAAGTAGATCTACTCTGCTACTCAAGTGCTTTCATAGATCTCTGGCTCTCCCCACGTGCGTGAAAGTGACAGCATGCATACCGTGGTGGCACTTAGGCTAGAGTTTACATAAATACTCAAGTGTTTCAATAGATCTCTGCTCTCCCCACTTGTGTGAAAGTGACAGCGTGCATGCTGTGGTGGCACTTAGGCTAGAGTTCATAAATATTTATCATGAGTATATTTTGAGTTGGTTGTCTCTATGAAATTGTGGTGTTTGTTGGAACCATCTAGCGCTCAAGGTGATAGTGTGGGGTTATCTAGATGGGGAAGGTGGACTTTGAGGTGCGCTGTTATAGCCCTACCATGGATTAGAGTGTCCAACCGGAGAGTAGTTCAGGGTAGCATCATGAAGAGAATATATTTATATGAGAGTGTTCACTAGTGAAAGTATGATCCCTAGGCCTTGTTTCTAAGCATTGAAACACCGTTTGCAACTAGATCTGTTACATGCTTGCTTGCTTCCATCTTTATTTCAGTTTGCCTTTAGTTTCTCCCACGTCAACAACAAGTCAGAAGATCTTTTCTGGCACCGTCACCACTTGTATTTTACTATCTCTTTGCCGAACTACACCTATACACCTGACAAGTGTATTGGGTGTGTTGGGGACACAAGAGACTTCTTATATCTTGATTGCAGGTTTGCTTGAGAGGGATACCTTTGACCACTTCCTCCCTGAGTTCGATAAACCTTGGGTAATCCACTTAAGGGAAACTTGCTGCTGTTCTACAAACCTCTGCACTTGGAGGCCCAACAACTATCTACAAGAATAGAAGTGCGTAGACATCAAGGGTCGTTCCTCATTCTACTCAACTGTAGTCACAAGAAAGTTCTTGCCATTGTAAGTATATGTGTATCATAGAGAACCGCCAACGGGTTACCCCTTGCCCCATGACACAAGATCTATCCCATATCAAAATGACAAGGCAACAGATAATGAGCATCTCAGCAATCTTCTTATTTACAATGAGTATGGTGATTTTTTTATTTTTCACTTTTTCTCTTATCTTTTTTTTTCTTCTGTATTTTTCTGAAGATGCTTCATAGATTGATCACTGTGGTTATGCTGCAAGTTTCCACCATGATTAGGCATGGCTTAGGCTAGCCGCCTAGGCGTTTCTCTAACACATATACAATACTCCATGGACTTACAAGCTCCCCTTTTATTTCACACCGCCGACATCCATAAACAAAAGATCATTGTATCACCTGGATAGATATGTATAAGTGTTGAAAGCGTTCCCCATGACAGCATGGTTCTGCTAACTTCCAACTTATAAGTGCAGGCATATAAGAAACATAGATGACACAATGGTTCAAGTTTATTAGGTGCAAGAACTAAAGTGTGCCATCAAATTCGTGAGAGCTTTAATCACTAATTTTCACATAATAAGTTTAATTTGGAAGATAGATAAAAACATGAATATACTGTAGGGGTTCGTAGCATGGAAACAAAAAAATTCTACTGCATGAGCACACACAAGCCAAGATCTATCTACTAGATTGTAGCAACGAGTCGATAGAGTACTCACCCTTGAAGATTCCAAAGCATTTAGCGAGAGCAGATTCTCGTGGATAATGTAGTCGTTCACTTGCCGATCTCAAGATCGTGTCGACGATCCTTCCAGCACTGCGTTCCGGCAGTGCTTCCGCAGTCGGTCACACATTCGGTACTCGATGAAGACCTTCCTCTCCCTTGTTCTAGCATGCAGCGGAGGTTGTAGTTCTCTCCTCGCGATTCGGGCAGCACGACGTCGTGGTGTCGGAAGTAGAGGGAAGATATCGCAGGGCTTCACCTAAACCAGAGCGGGTTATGGTGGAGAATCAGGGTTTCCGGCGATGTAGGGTTTAGAGGCTAGAGAGGAGGAGACGTGGATGGCGGCAGTGCGGCGGTGACGGCTTGGAGGCGGGGTGGTGTTGTTGTGTGTTGAGGGGCATCCCCTCTATTTATGAGAGGGAGCGCAGCTTGGGAGAGGGGAGTTTGAATCCTTCCCCAACTCCCTCTCCTACTAGGCTTGTGGTGGAGGGAGAGAAGGATTCTCTTCTTCCCCCACTAGGAAACATTGTCCGAGTTTGACTTTTCAAACTTGCCTTTTGAATTTTAATTTCGGAGTTTGATCTCACTCTTTATTTGCACATACCTTTGACCTAGTACATGATGCAACCATTCCACTTAGTCATGACACATTCTAGACCCTTCTAGACCCTTCTACAACCTTCCAATGAAAACACCGGAATCATTCCCGAACTCCGGAATTAGACTTTCCTTATATGAATCTTATTCTCCGGACCATTCCGGATCTCCTCGTGATATCCCTGATCCCATCCGAGACTCTGAACAACATTCGGTCTCCCTACTTACATTCCATATCTACTGAACTACATCGAATCCTTAAGTATGTCTCCCTACGGTTTGTGAATTACGCGGACATGATCGAGACACTTCTCCGATCAATAACCAATAGAGGAATCTAGAAATTCATGTGGCTCCCACATATTTAAACGATTACTTTGCGATCGAATGAACCATTTACATATGATACCAATTTCCCGTTGTCTCGCGATATTTTACTTATCCGAGGTTTGATCGTCGGTATCTCTGCATACCTAGTTCAACCTCGTTACCGATAAGTATTCTTCTCTCGTTCCCGTGATATGTGATCCCTTGTGAGCCAGTCACATGCTTGCAAGATAATTGTATGAAATTCCAACAAGAGGGCCCAGAATATATCTATCTGTAATATGGATGGACAAATCTCACTCTTGATCCGTGTGCCTCAACACATACTTTCCGAACACTCAATGCCACCTTTATAACCACCTAGTTACGGTGGGGTGTTTGATGTCATCAAAGCATCTTTCTGGTGATGGTGATTAACATGATATCATGGTCGAAGGAATTAGGTTACTATGTATCAGAAAGCTTATAGCAAATGAACTATTGAAATGACTTGATCTTTATGCTACACTTATCTATAGGAGTATGTCCATAATACCATTCTCCTAATGATATGATCTTGTTGTTAACAACATCTCTATGTTCATGATCCAGAAACCGATCATCTATTAACCAACAAGCTAGTATTATAAAGAGGCTTTACTAGGGACTCTAATTAAGTTTACAAATCACACAAGTATTAATGTTTCCAGTTAATACTATTATAGCATGAATGTAAACATTTATCATAAACACAAAGATATAATAATAACTACTTTTATTATTGCCTCTAGGGCATATCTCCAACATATACTTGGAATGGTGTAACACACCATGCATAGGAATTTATAGTGGACTCTTTGGAATAACTTGGTTTCTTGGGAGTTGGATGCACGAGTAGAGCTCATACTCAGTACAGGTGGATGCTATCAAAAGACTGGAAGCGACCAACTAAGAGAGCAATAATGGCCATAATCATGCAAAGCGACAAAACATTATTAACTAAAGCATAAAGTGGTATCACAAGTCAAAAAATAAATGATCATAGAGGCTAAGGTAACTGGTTCATAGTCTTAACATGGTGTAATCATGTGCCAAGTCAATCCAAATAAAGCATCAAAGGAGAATACAACAATATTATGCTTTTGTATGCTAAAACAACACATGATTCTTTCAAGGCACATTAAGCAATCACAATTGTTTGGAACAAGTCATGCTACAACAATGATCACTAAGCATATGGTCAAAGCAACATCTAACATGACATGATAAAGTCTAATCCAAAGTCAAAATAAGCTTCCTTTTGTACCACTATAAGCATGAAACTTTCCACTCTTTTCCAACACCAATCAACTTATTTGAAACAAAATAAGAAAGAGGGGGTCCAACTAATTTATTCAAGCAAACCAAAAAAATAAAACTAAAAACTAAAACTAAGACACTCCAAGAACAACACAACAGTGCATGAAACAATAAAAATGAAGTGTTTTGAAAGAAAACCTGAGATTTTTATTGATGAAGAAGGGGATGCCTTGGGCATCCCCAAGCTTTGACGCTTGTACCTCTTGAATATTTCTTGGGGTGATACGGGAGGCATCCCCAAGCTTGAGCTTTTGTCCATTCTTCATCTCATCACATCATTCTTCCCCTACACCTGAAAATTTTCCTTCATACAAAACTTCACACAATCTTCATTAGCAACATTAGTGTATTCAAGATAATAAGCCTTTAGGTTTAGTTTCAACACAAGAAAAACTTTCATGAAAACACAATATGCTGTAGCAATTCCTTTTAAAATCTCAAGTGATCAAAGAGAACTTAAAAAGAAACCCATAAGTGGCAAATGCAAATAATGGAAGAAATCTGTCAAAACAGACCAGTAGGTAGAAACCGATTTTTTCGAACATCTTATGTTGATCAAATTGAAAAGTGTTGAACTAACTAAAGTTATATAATAACCTGGGTCATAAGATCAAAAAATTACAGCTCAATCCGATATACAGGGATTTTTCACGAATTTCTACAGTGAAGCACAAAAATCTGTTATGGGACAGCAACTTCCCCAAATCTTACTTCTCTCTCAGTAGAGGTTATTGTTGGCACAAAAATCACACAAAAAGGATAAGGAGAGGTTATTACAGAGGCAATAACTTCCAAGACTCAACAAAAGAAAAACTTACTGAAAAAAATATAATGGGTTGTCTCCCAAAAGCTCATTCTTTATAGCCATTAAGATAGGCATGATAATTTTGATGATGCTCACATAAGAAATATGAATTGGAGTAAAAGAGAGCATCAAGAAGCAAATATAAAAAAAATTAAATCTAACCCACTGCCTATGAAAAATAATCTTGTAAATAAACAATTCATGAAAGGACAAAGCAACAAGCATAGGAAAGCAAAACAAGTGCAACTTCAAAACTTTTAACATAAAGAGGGGAAATTTAATATTTTTTAGATACATAAAACCATGTTTACCTCTTTCATAATAAATTTCAGTAGCATCATGAATAAAATTAACAATATAACTATCACATAAAACATTCTTATCATGAGCCACATGCATATAAAAATTATTACTCTCCACATAAGCATAGTCACTTTTATTAACTGTAGTGGGAGCAAATTCAACAAAATGGCTATCATTATTATTCTCATCACCATATTCGTCAAATATAGGAGGCATATTGTAATCATAATTAATTTTCTCCTCAATAGTAGGTAGACTGAAAATATCATATTCATCATTGTAATCATCATACATTGGAGGTACAGTAACATCAAAGCAAATTTTCTCCTCTAAAGCTGGGGAACTAAAAAGACCATTTTCATAAAAACTAGCTTCCCCAAGCTTAGGCGTTTCCATAGCATTAGCAATAATGGTGTTCAAAGAATTCATACTAATAACATTGCTATTAGCATACAAATAAAGTTCCATATGTTTTTTAATTTTATCTTCAAACACTTCATGTCCTAACTCAAGATAAATACTATAAAGCTCTCTAATTTTTTTCCATTAAGCCTAACTACTGAAAATAAAAACAAGAAACAAAAAGATATAATTGTAGAATCTAAAGGAAATAACTTCGAGTATTCACACACCAGCAACAGTACTAGAAGATAGCTTAGTAGCCAGAGGATGTGAGTACCTTTTACCTTACCTCCCCGACAACGTCGCCAGAAAAGAGCTTGATGTCTACACACGCTTCTATTCTTGGAGACAGTGTTGGGCCTCCAACTGCAGAGGTTTGTAGAATAGCAGCAAGTTTCCCTTAAGTAGATTACCCAAGGTTTATCGAACTCAGGGATGAAGTGGTCAAAGGTATCCCTGTCAAGCAACCCTGCAATCGAGATACAAGAAGTATCTTGTGTCCCCAACACACCATATACACTTGTCAGGTGTATAGGTGCACTAGTTCGATGAAGAGATAGTGAAATAAAAGTAATATGGATGATTATAAGTGGTAATTGCAATCTGAAATAAATATGGCAGCAAGAAAACATGTAACATGAATGATTGTAAACGGTGTTTCAATGCTTAGAAACAAGGCCTAGGGATCATACTTTCACTAGTGGACACTCTCATATAAATATCTTCTCTTCATTATGGTACTCTGAACTACTCTCCGGTTGGACAACTCCAATCCACGGTAGGGCTACAAAAGCTCTCCTTAAAGTTCGCATTCCCCATCTAGGTAATCCCACACTATCACCTTGAGCGCTAGATGGTTCCAACAAACACCACAATTTCATAGAGACATCCAACTCAAATTATACTCATGATAAGTATTTCTGTAATCTTTAGTCTAAATGCCACACGGTGTGCACACTGTCAACTTCACACACGTGGGGATAACCGGGGATTACAATAAAGCACTTGAGTAGCAGAGGACATCTACTTATTCAACTAGATTACAAAGCTCATGATCACAATAAGATCATGCATAGAGAGAGATGAACACATAGCTATCAGTAGAGCCCTTAAACTCGAGGGAGAACTACTCCCTCCTCATCATGGTAATCAGCAATGGCGATGGAGATGGTGGTGGAGATCGATGGATATGACTCCGGGGGAAATTCCCCGTCCCGGCAGGGTGCCGGAACAGAGAATTATGTCCCCCGAATCTCCTCTTCAGTGGCGGCAGCCCTGCGGAACTTTTCGTGGATGGAGGCCGATTGTTTTAGGGTTTTCGCATCAGAGATAATATATAGGCGGAAGGGCGACGTCAGGAGGTGGACCTGAAGGGAATATGCCCTGATAGGCAATAATAAAGTTGTTATTATGTATATTACAAGTTTATGATAAATGTTTATTTTGCATGCTATAATTGTATTAATACGGAAACATTAATACATGTGTGTTTAATAAACAAATAGAAAGTTCCTAGTTATGCCTCTATTATAAACTAGCTCGTTGACTAACAAGATGATCAAAGGTTTCCTGGTCATAGACATTGGATGTTGTTAATAACAAGGTCACAACATTATTGGAATGATGTGATGAACATTCATCCGAAGTATAGCATTACGATCAAGGTCATTGTGTTTATATTGCTATAAAATCATATGAAGTAATCTTAGTCCTTAGACCATGAGATCATGTCAATCACTAACACCGAAAGAGTATCTTGATAACATCAAACGTCACACCGTAACAGGGTGACTATAAAGGTAGGTCCAGTGCTACGAAGGTGTTATGTTGAGGCTCATGGATCAAGAGTGGAATTTGTCCATCCCGATGATGGAGAGATATACTCTGGGCCCTCTCGGTGATATCACATTTATTAGCTGGCAAGCAAGTGATTTGATCACTAGAATGTTATATCATGGGAACGAGAAAAGAGTACATGTCGGTAACGAGATAAAACTAGGTATGGAGATACGTATGATCGAATCTCGGACATGTAATATATCGCGAGACAAAGGGATTGAGTTACATGCGTATAAGGTTCACACGATCACAGAAGTCATCGTAGAATGTGTGGGAGTCAGTACGGATCTCCAGGTCCCGCTGCTGATTATTGATCGGAGAGGGTCTCGATCATGTATACATTATTCGCGAACCATAGGGTGACACACTTAAGGGACATAGACACAATTTGGAGCAAATAATATGCCAGAGAAAGAAAAAGGAAAGCGCAGGAATTTATTTCACTAGACACCGGAACTGTTTAGGTTGAAATTGCTGAAACTGGTTCTGCATGTGAAATTGAAATGTTGTAAGGGGTTTTATGTGAATGTTTGTTAATTAGAGTAATTAACAAAATTCTGAAAAAATAAAAAAGAGTTTTATTCAAATGAGAGCCTTCATTAAATTTGGTGGAAATTTAATGCATGTGAGTGGATTTTTGAGTGGAGGAATTTTTATGGGAGTGGAGGCTTTTCTTTTTAAGTGGGAGATCCACCCACATGAATGTGGAAGAGGTGGGGGCAGCCACCATGGCTGGGCGCCATGCCCCTTGGGTGCCCCCCTCTCCCTATAAAAGGCCTCCCTCTCCTCCTCTCATATCACACCTCCTCGTTAAGGATCTCTCTCCCCCTTTAGAATTTCCCCATGGTCTCGGATCAGCGAGATACATGTTCCCGGTGAATTTTTCTGGAAGGATTTGTTGCTTCTACTTCTTCATTGGAGCGAGGGCGTGGAGGTTGTCGGGGTACCCGAACGTGTGCGCAATCACGGATGCACCACTGCTTTGCGGTGCTGGACTAGATGGTGCTGGACCTGCTGGACCGGATGGACTTGTTCTCGATCTTGAGATCGGCAAGCGTTCGACTACATCATCCACGAGTACAACCTCGTTATCACTATTCGGTCTTCGAGGATATGTATTTTATGGATGTATATCCACCTGTTGCTTGTATCTAGTAGATAGATCTTGGTACTTAGTTGTTCCCATCGTAGGATTTTTTTTGTTTTCTATGTTGCGAACCCTACAGGACCAGGGGCCCACACCCTACCCTGGCACGGCAAGAGGGGGAGCGCCACCAGGGGGTGTGGCTGCCTCCTAGCCCTCCTCCGTCTCTTCTTTGGACTCCTTCTCGTGTATGAAAAATCAAACTTCGTTTCGTCCAATTTCAAGAATATTTCCTTACTCTTTTCTAAAAGCAAAAACAACAGAAAACAGGCAACTGTCACTGTGGCATATTGTCAATAGGTTAGTTCCAGAACATTTATAAAAATGTCTCAAAGTGTAGACAAAACATAAGAAATTGATAAAAAACAAGCATGGAGCATCAAAAATTATAGATACGTTTACGACGTATCAGTCTCCCATGGATTAACTTGCATCAGGTCCTAAGGAAGATCCTAACTTCAGTAAAACACAAGAGGTTGATTTTGAAGGAATAAATGATGGGGGAGGTGGACATGTTTTGTGTCTACCTCTCCAAAATCTTGGATTCAAACTTTGCACTGATGAGTGGATGAGAAGGGGACAAGATGGTGAGGTGAGAGGCATCCAGGATCAACCTTCGTCTCCAGCTTCCAAGAGAACTGAGCTACAGGGGACCTGGGCGACGCTGACATCTACTCTAGAGGCAACTGCCTTCCCTTCCCCTCTCTAGTTCTCTCAGTCGGTGTGGATGCACCCTTATGGATTTGTTTCTAGTTTTGGCGCGCATCTCTGCCTTTAACTCTGTTGCTATACTATGTTTTGTCAATCCCTCCTAGTAGTTTTATTTGTAAAAAGACCTGAGCTTACTTTCGGGTTTTGTTGATGATTCAATGGAACCGGGGGCGGATGTCCCTGTTGATCTAAAAAGAACAGGCCCAGCAGCCTAGCACCCCACAAGGCGATCCTCCTGGTAACACCACTATCAAACCCCTAGATCATTGCTTTATTGAAGGAGGCACACCTACCCACAAAGTTGTGTCGCTAGGCCCAATCCACCCATTATATTCATCCCTCGGATTTGGCGGTGCCCTCACACTTGAGTTGGCATGTTGGAACGACCTAGCAGACCGAAGGAGGGAGTTAATGAAAAAGGAAATAATATGCCAGAGAAAGAAAAAGAAAAGCGCAGGAATTTATTTTACTAGACAGCGGAACTGTTTCAGTTGAAATTGCTGAAACTGGTTCTACATGTGAAATTGAAATGTTGTAAGGGGTTTTATGTGAATGTTTGTTAATTAGAGTAATTAACAAAAATCTGAATAAATAAAAAAAGAGTTTTATTTAAATGAGAGCCTTCATTAAATTTGGTGTAAATTTAATGCATGTGAGTGGATTTTTGAGTGGAGGCATTTTTATGGGGGTGGAGACTTTTCATTTTGAGTGGGAGCTCCACCCACATGAATGTGGAAGAGGTGGGGGCAGCCACCATGGCTGGGCTCCATTCCCCTTGGGTGCCCCCCTCTCCTCCTCTCATATCACACCTCCTCGTGAAGGATCTCTCTCCCCCCTTTATAATTTCCCCATGGTCTCAGATCAGCAAGATACATGTTCCCGCTGGCTTTTTCTGGAAGGATTTGTTGCTTCCGCTGTAGGGTTCGCAGCATAGAAAACAAAAATTTTCCTACGATGTGAACTATATACCAAGATCTATATATACTAGATACAAACAACGGGCGGATGTATATCCATAGAGAACATACCCTTGAAGACCGACAAAGCTTAACGAGTTCAACTCGTGGTTGATGTAGACGATCTCTTGCCGATCTCAAGATCGAGAGGAAGTCCTAGCGCCGCAAATCAGCAGCGCATCCGTGCTCGCACACACGTTCGAGGCACCGAGCAACCTCCGCCTCCTCGCTCCAGCGATGCAGCGGAAGCACAACTCTTTCTTGCCGAATAGCCACCGGGAACATGTATCTCGCTAGTCCGAGACCATGGGGGATAAATTCTAGAGGGGGAGAGAGATCCTTCACGAGGAGGTGTGAGAGACAAGTGAGGAGGAGGGGCTCCTTTTATAGGAGGAGGGGGGGAACCCCAAGGGGGTGGCCGGCGCATGGGGGCTGCCCCCTTGCCCTCCCCTCTTCATGTGGGTGGACACTCCACTCACAAAACTCCTCTAAATTCCCTCCACTCAAAAGTCCACTCAAAAATCCCATTAAATTTCCACCAAATTTAATGCAAACTCTCATTAAATAAAACTCTTTTATTTTATTCAGAATTTTGTCAATTACTTTAATGACAAACATTCACAAATAACCCCTTGCTAGAATTCTATTTCACATGCATAACCACTTTATGCAATTTCATCCGAAAACCTGTTTCGGTATCTAGTGAAATAAATTCCTGCGCTTGTTCATTCTTTCGGCATGAAACATTTGCTCCAATTGGATGTCGGTGTCTCTTAAGTGTGTCACCCTACGGTTCGTGAATAATGCGGACATGATCGAGACCCCTCTCAGATCAATAATCAGAAGCGGGATCTGGAGACCCATACTGACTCCCACACATTCAACGATGACTTTCTTGTGATCGTCGGAACCTTTTACGCTAGTATCTTAATCCCTTTGTTTCACGATATATTACATGTTCGAGATTCGATCATTGGTATCTCCATACCTAGTTTGATCTCGTTACCGACATGCACTCTTTTCTCGTTCCTGTGATATAACATTCTAGTGATCAAATCACTTGCTTGCAAGCTAATCAATGTGATATCACCGAGAGGGCCCAGAGTATATCTATCCGTCATCGGGATGAACAAATTCCACTCTTGATCCATGAGCCTCAACATAACACTTTATTAGTTCTGAATCCATCTTTATAATCACCCTGTTACGGTGTGACGTTTGATGTTATCAAGAAACTCTTCCGGTGTTAGTGATTGACATGATCTCATGGTCTAAGGATTAGGATCACTTCGTAAGTTGTTATAGCAATATAAACTCAATGACTTTGATCGTAATGCTATACTTCGGATGAGTGTTCATCACATCATTACACTAATGTTGTGATCCCGTTATTAACAACATCCAATGTCCATGATCAGGAAACCTTGATCATCTTGTTAATCAACGAGCTAGTTTATGAGAGAGGCATAACTAGGAACTTTCTGTTTGTTTATTAAACACACATGTATTAACGTTTCCGTATTAATACAATTATAGCATGCAAAATAAACATCTATCATATACTTGGAATACACATAATAAACACTTTATTATTGCCTCTCAGGGCATATTCCCTTCAGTCTCCCACTTGCACTAGAGACAATAATCTAGTTACATAGTGATAAATCTAACACCCATTGAGTTCTGGTGTTGATCATGTTTTTCTCTAGGGAGAGTTTTAGTCAACGGATCTGCTACATTGAGATCCATATGTACTTTACAAATCTTTATATCTCCATCCTTGACATGCTCGCGGATGGAGTGAAACCGGCGCTTAATATGCTTGGAATGCTTGTGAGACCTTGGCTCTTTGGCATTGGCAATGGCACCATTGTTGTCACAATAGATCACCATTGGGTCCAACGCGTTTGCCACAACTCCTAGTTCGGATATGAACTCCTTCATCCAAACTGCTTCCTGAGCTGCTTCTGAAGCAGCAACATATTCGGCCTCCGTTGTTGATCCCGCTACCACAGGTTGTTTGGAACTCCTCCAACTAACCGCTCCGCCATTCATGAGAAATACGTATCCGGATTGAGACTTAGAGTCATCCGGATCGGTGTCAAAGCTAGCATCGACATAACACTTAGCGACGAGCTCTTCTTCACCTCCGTATACAAGAAACATATCCTTAGTTCTTCGTAAGTACTTAAGGATATTCTTGACCGCTATCCAGTGTTCCGAACCTGGATCCGATTGGTACCTACTAGTCAAACTAATAGCGTGTGCCACATCCGGTCTTGTACATAGCATGGCGTACATTATAGAGCCTATGGCTGAAGCATAGGGGACTTTGTCCATTATCTCTCTTTCTTCCGCCGAAGCCGGACTTTGAGTCTTACTCAATGTCTTGCCTTGCAACATAGGTAAGAACCCCTTCTTACTTCCGTCCATTTTAAACTTCTTTAAAATCTTATCAAGGTATGTACTTTGCGATAGCCCTATTAGGCGCCTAGATCTATCTCTATAGATCTTTATGCCTAATATGTATGACGCTTCACCTAGGTCCTTCATTGAAAATTTGCTGTTTAGATAACTTTTAACACTGTTTAAAAGTTCTATATCATTTCCGATCAATAATATGTCATCCACATATAATATCAGAAATGCCACATTGCTCCCACTCACTTTCTTGTAAATACAAGCTTCTCCATAAGTTTGGACAAATCCAAACTCTTTGATCACCTCATCAAAGCAGAGATTCCAACTTCGCGATGCTTGCTTCAATCCATAGATGGATCGCTGAAGCTTGCACACCTTGTTAGCATCCTTAGGATCGACAAAACCCTTTGGTTGTATCATATACAACTCTTCTTCAATATTACCATTGAGAAACGCGGTTTTGACATCCATCTGCCATATTTCATAATCGAAATATGCAGCAATTGCTAACATAATCCTAACTGACTTTAGCATCGCTACGGGAGATAAAGTCTCATCGTAGTCAACTCCTTGAATTTGTCGAAACCCCTTTGCGACAAGTCGAGCTTTATAGATGGTCACATTACCATCAGCATCAGTTTTCCTTTTGAAAATCCATTTGTTCTCCACGGCCTTTCGGTCGTGAGGTAATTCCACCAAGTTCCAAACTTGATTTTCATACATGGATTCCATCTCGGATTTCATGGCTTCTAACCATTTGTTGGAATCCGGGCTCATCATCGCTTCTTCATACGTCGCAGGGTCATTATTTTCATCAACCATGAAATTTATGACAGGATTTCCGTACAGCTCGGGAGCTGCACGCGTCCTGTTTGACCTGCGAGGTTCGGTAGTACTCTCTTTCGGAGTTTCATGATCATTATCATTAGTTCCCTCTTCAACAGGTGGAGCCAACTCCGGAACAACTTCCGGCGCTGCGCTACTCGCCATACTTTGAAGAGAAGGTTCCACAACCTCTTCGAGTTCTACCTTCCGACTATTCACACCTTTCGCGAGAAACTCTTTCTCTAGAAAGGGTCCATTCTTGGCAACAAAAACCTTGCCCTCGGATCTGTGATAGAAGGAATACCCAATAGTTTCTTTAGGGTATCCTATGAAGACGCATTTTTCCGCTTTGGGTTCGAGTTTATCCGGTTGAAGTTTCTTCACATAAACATCGCAACCGCAAACTTTAAGAAATGACAGCTTAGGTTTGTTTCCAAACCACAATTCATACGGTGTCTTTTCAACGGATTTAGATGGTGCCCGATTTAAAGTGAATGCAGCAGTTTCTAGTGCATAACCCCAAAATGACAACGGCAAGTCTGTCAGAGACATCATAGATCGAACCATATCTAATAAAGTACGATTACGACGTTCCGACACACCATTTCGCTGTGGTGTTCCGGCAGGTGTGAGTTGTGAAACAATTCCACACTCTTTCATGTGAGTGCTAAACTCGTAACTTAGATACTCACCTCCACGGTCGGACCGTAGAAATTTGATCTTTCTATTACGATGATTTTCCACTTCATTCTGAAATTCCTTGAACTTTTCAAAGGTTTCAGACTTGTGTTTCATCAAGTAGATATAACCGTATCTACTCAAATCATCCGTGAAAGTAACAAAATAACGATATCCACCTCGCGCCGACACACTCATTGGACCACATACATCAGAATGTATGATTTCCAATAAATCTGTCGCCCGTTCCATTGAACCGGAAAACGGCGTTCTAGTCATCTTGCCCATAAGGCATGGCTCACATGTATCAAATGATTCATAATCAAGTGATTCCAAAAGTCCATCCGAATGGAGCTTCTTCATGCGTTTAATGCCAATATGACCTAGACGGCAGTGCCACATATATGCGGATATATCATCATTAAGTTTAATCCTTTTAGCATCAACATTATGAATATGTGTAACATTATCATTGAGATCTAACAGAAATAAACCATTCATCATTGGTGCATGACCATAAAAGATTTCATTCATATAAATGGAACAACCATTGTTCTCAGATTTAAATGAATAACCACTTTGCATCAAACATGATCCAGATACAATGTTCATGCTCAGTGCAGGCACCAGATAACATTTATTCAAGTTTATGACTAATCCCGACGGTAAGTGGAGAGGCAGCGTTCCGACGGCGATTACATCAACGTTTGATCCATTGCCGACACGCATCTTGACCTCACCCCTTGCTAGCGGTCGCTTGTTCCGCAGCCCCTGATTCGAGTTACAAATATTAGCAACTGAACCGGTATCAAATACCCAGGTGCTACTGCGGGCACTAGTCAAGTACACATCAATAACATGTATATCATATATACCTTTGTTTGCCTTGCCGGCCTTCTTGTCTGCCAAAAACTTGGGGCAGTTGCGCTTCCAGTGGCCAGTCCCCTTACAATAGTAGCACTCGGTATCAGACTTAGGTCCAACTCGGGGTTTCTTTTCAGGCGCGGCAACAGGCTTGCCGCCCTTACTTCCCTTCCGTTTTCCCTTCTTGTATTTCTTGAAACCAGTGTTCCTATTGATCATCAACACTTGATGTTCCTTTTTGATCTCCACTTCTGCAGTTTTAAGCATTGACAGAAGCTCGGGGAGAGACTTCTTCATGCCTTGCATATTATAGTTCATCACGAAGCTCTTATAGCTAGGTGGCAGAGACTGCAGAACACGATGGATGCCTAAGTCAATGGGAATCGATATTCCCAAGGACACAAGCTTATCGGCGTAACCCGACATCTTGAGTACATGCTCACTAACGGAGCTGTGCTCTTCCATCATGCAGCTAAAGAACTTTTCTGAAGCATTGTAGCTCTCTACAGCAGCATGTGTGTCGAAAATCATTTTCAACTCACCCATTGTATCAAATGCATTGCCGTTTTCGAAACGCTTTCGAAGTTCCGGCTCTAGCCCATACAATATGCCGCAATGAACTAAGTTGTGGTCCTCCTGACGAGTCTGATAGACATTCTTCTCCTCGTCAGGGGCATCATCAAAAGGTGGGGGGCCTAACGGCGCTTCTAGCACATATTGCTTTTGTGCAGCAGAGAGGAGAATCCTCAAATTCATGGCCCATTCAGTAAAGTTGCTACCGTTCGTTGCTAGTTTCTCTTTCTCCATGAACGCATTGAAATTAAAAGCAGGTGGTGCCATCTACAACAGAATTTGTAAAGTTTAGAATAAGTGTATGATAGATCGAGTTCAACTAATCTATATTACGAATGAACTCCCACTCAAAAGCGACATCCCTCGTGTCCTTTTGGTGATTACATGAACCAAATCCACTACACCAAGTCCGATCATCACGTGAGTCGGTATAGCTTCAAAGGCGAGCATCAAATGGGCATCATATCAACTATATGACTCATGCTTAACCTTTCGGTCTGTGTTCCGAGGCCATGTCTGTACATGCTAGGCTCGCCAAGTTAGAACCTTAGTATTTGCGTGTGTAACTGTTTTACACCCGAAATATGGTCGTGGATCCAAGAACACCCGATCATCACGTGATGTCTTGGAGCGACAAAAACATAATCGGTGCATACTAAAGGAAGAACACATTCTTATCTTGATATTTAAATGAGGGATCATCTTATTATGCTTAACAAAGCGCTAAACAAGCAATATAAGATGTAATCAAACATCATATGTTTATTAGTGAAATTATATGGTTCCCGCAGATGATCTCTATCATGTGCATCGTGGTATGATCACTATCATACCTATATGTGTAAATCCAAGGTCTATGGATTTTACACGCTATATGTGTTGTAAGAGTATCATCTCATACTTCTACTTACAACACTACCATATCATAACACTAGCCCAGCAACAATCTAAACTAGACGCCTCTAATTTATCCATTGCAAGTTTTACGTGGCTTAGGGCTTTCGAGATAGAACCGTTCTTACCTACGAACATGAACCACAACGAGGATAATCAAATTGTTGACAACTCGCTTGCAAAATAGATATTGACTATAGTAGGAGAGACAGACACCCGCTAGCCACTTATGCAAACTAGTTGCATGTCAAGCGTGGAACAGGTCTCATGTGCGAGGACATGTAAAGTTTGTCCGGGCCGCTTCATCCCACTATGCCACCAATATCCAAAATCACAACAAAGGAGCAACAACATGATCATCATCGCCCACATACTCATATGTGTACTACCCGTGTAAAGTATCTACGCATAGATCCGGCTCTGATACCACTGTAGGGTTCGCAGCATAGAAAACAAAAAATTTCCTACGATGTGAACTATATACCAAGATCTATATATACTAGATACAAACAACGGGCGGATGTATATCCGTAGAGAACATGCCCTTGAAGACCGACAAAGCTTAACGAGTTCAACTCGTGGTTGATGTAGACGATCTCTTGCCGATCTCAAGATCGAGAGGAAGTCCTAGCGCCGCAAATCAGCAGCGCATCCGTGCTCGCACACACGTTCGAGGCACCGAGCAACCTCCGCCTCCTCGCTCCAGCGATGCAGCGGAAGCACAACTCTTTCTTGCCGAATAGCCACCGGGAACATGTATCTCGCTAGTCCGAGACCATGGGGGATAAATTCTAGAGGGGGAGAGAGATCCTTCACGAGGAGGTGTGAGAGACAAGTGAGGAGGAGGGGCTCCTTTTATAGGAGGAGGGGGGGAACCCCAAGGGGGTGGCCAGCGCATGGGGGCTGCCCCCTTGCCCTCCCCTCTTCATGTGGGTGGACACTCCACTCACAAAACTCCTCTAAATTCCCTCCACTCAAAAGTCCACTCAAAAATCCCATTAAATTTCCACCAAATTTAATGCAAACTCTCATTAAATAAAACTCTTTTATTTTATTCAGAATTTTGTCAATTACTTTAATGACAAACATTCACAAATAACCCCTTGCTAGAATTCTATTTCACATGCATAACCACTTTATGCAATTTCATCCGAAAACCTGTTTCGGTATCTAGTGAAATAAATTCCTGCGCTTGTTCATTCTTTCGGCATGAAACATTTGCTCCAATTGGATGTCGGTGTCTCTTAAGTGTGTCACCCTACGGTTCGTGAATAATGCGAACATGATCGAGACCCCTCTCAGATCAATAATCAGAAGCGGGATCTGGAGACCCATACTGACTCCCACACATTCAACGATGACTTTCTTGTGATCGTCGGAACCTTTTACGCTAGTATCTTAATCCCTTTGTTTCACGATATATTACATGTCCGAGATTCGATCATTGGTATCTCCATACCTAGTTTGATCTCGTTACCGACATGCACTCTTTTCTCGTTCCTGTGATATAACATTCTAGTGATCAAATCACTTGCTTGCAAGCTAATCAATGTGATATCACCGAGAGGGCCCAGAGTATATCTATCCGTCATCGGGATGAACAAATTCCACTCTTGATCCATGAGCCTCAACATAACACTTTATTAGTTCTGAATCCATCTTTATAATCACCCTGTTACGGTGTGACGTTTGATGTTATCAAGAAACTCTTCCGGTGTTAGTGATTGACATGATCTCATGGTCTAAGGATTAGGATCACTTCGTAAGTTGATATAGCAATATAAACTCAATGACTTTGATCGTAATGCTATACTTCGGATGAGTGTTCATCACATCATTACACTAATGTTGTGATCCCGTTATTAACAACATCCAATGTCCATGATCAGGAAACCTTGATCATCTTGTTAATCAACGAGCTAGTTTATGAGAGAGGCATAACTAGGAACTTTCTGTTTGTTTATTAAACACACATGTATTAACGTTTCCGTATTAATACAATTATAGCATGCAAAATAAACATCTATCATATACTTGGAATACACATAATAAACACTTTATTATTGCCTCTCAGGGCATATTCCCTTCATCCGCTGCTTCGCTGGAGCGAGGGCGCGGAGGTTTTTGGGGTACCCAAACATGTGTGCATTCACGGATGCACCACTGCTTTGTGGTGCTAGACTAGATGGTGTTGGACATGCTGGACCGGATGGACTTCTTCTCGATCTTGAGATCGGCAAGCGTTCGACTACATCATCCATGAGTACAACCTAGTTAACGCTATTTGGTTTGTCGAGGGTATGTATTCTATGGATGTATATCCACCCGTTGTTTATATCTAGTAGATAGATCTTGGTAGTTGTTCCCATCGTAGGAATTTTTTGTTTTCTACGCTGCGAACCCTTCAGTGGTATCAGAGCTGGATCTATGCGTAGATGCTTTGCACGGGTAGTACATATATGAGTATGTGGGCAATGATGATCATGTTATTTCTTCTTAGTTATACTTTGGATAGTGGTGGCATAGTGGGATGAAGCGGCCCGGACAAACTTTACATGTCCTCGCACATGAGACATGTTCCACGCTTGACATGCAACTAGTTTTGCATAAATGGCTAGCTGGTGTCTGTCTCTCCTACTATAGTCAATATCTAATTTGCAACGAGTTGTCAATAATTTGGTTATCCTCGTTGTGGTTCCATATTCGTAGGTAAGAACGGTTCTATCTTTGAAAGCCATAAGCCACGTAAAACTTGCAATGGATAAATTAGAAGCGTCTAGTTTAGATTGTTGTTGGGCTAGTGTCATGATATGGTGATGTTGTAAGTAAAAGTATAAGTCGATACTCTTACAACACACATGACGTGTAGGTTCCATAGACCTTGGCCTTACACATAAAGGAATGATGCAGATCATACCACGATGCACATGATAACGATCAAGTGCAAGAACCATATCATTTCACTTTTCAGATAAGATGTTTGTTGCATCTTATATTGCTAGTTTGGCGTTTTATTAGCATAATAAGATGATCCCTCATTTAAATATCAAGATAAAAATGTGTTCTTCCTTAAGTATGCACCGACAGTGTTTCGTTGCTTCAAGACATCACGTGATGATCGGGTCTACTTGAATCCACGAGCATATCTTGGGTGTAAGACAATTTTACACACACGAATACTAAGGTTCTTACTTGGCGAGCCTAGCATGTGCAGACATGGCCTCAGAACACGGACCGAACGGTTAAGCATGAGGCATATCTTTGATATGATGACCATTTAGATACTCGCCTTTGAAGCTACACCGATTCACGTGATGATCAGACTTGGTGTAGTGAATTTGGTTCATGTAACACCAAAAAGACATGAGGGATGTCGTTTTTGAGTGGGAGTTCATTTCTAATTTGGATTAGTAGAACTCAGTTTATCATAAATTAAATCAAAGTGATTTGTGCATAATTTGTTGTAGTCATTGGCATTCGTTCACCACCTTATGATTAGTTGTAATTGAGATAATAGAACTATAGAATTCTGGATATTTACTTTACGAATTGGTATCGTATTGTGTTGAGTGTCAATCCAAAGTTTAAAGTCCTATTGCAAACTTTCAGCAAACTCTGTTTACTCTGTGAAATTTAATAATTAATATTAAATCGAGAGTAACAATTATAGTATTAGTATCTAAAGTATCATGTTTGCCTCCATGATTCTTGATTGTTTTTAATATCAAGTTTATCTAGGAGCTGAAAGAATTGTTTCAGAAACCATAATGTGTGATAGATATAATGATATCTGAAATAATGTTTTGGTTGCAATATGATAGAGTATAATATATGTTCTCATATTGAATGAGAATTTGCAAAGGTTGGAGATGCTAGACATCCTAAACATCCAAAAGGGTTTTGGAAAGTAATGTTATACTCACGATTCGCCTTTATAAGCTACATTATCTTGATCATGAAAGTCGTCATGATAAGGATGAATATAAGATGTATGTAAAGTGTTTACTGCACTAAAACATTAATAAAGAATGGATTTTGAAAGAACGTCATTCGTTTGATGATGGTGATCTACTTCAAAGTGCAAGTCCAAAGGTATTAGTATTTGAATATACACGCTTTGGACTATGTGTCATGTAAATGGCACCACTTTTGATGTTGATGTATTCTTTTAAAAGGAACAGGAAATGCTGAAAGAGAATCTATAAAATATATTTGGCAGAAAAGAAAAGATTGGAAATATCCAGTTTAGGTATACAGATGATATACATGTTATGGTTGTATTCTTTGCTTGTTAAACAATGTGGTTCTTGGGTATTGAATACCGAATTGGTTGGTATGAAATTTCATACAGAACGACGCAATTCATGAACCACAATGACCTAAGTAACTAGCAAGAGAATATGTGATGATGTTCATCGAAAACAAACAAACCATTGTTTGTATTTCTCGTTGACATCAAAGCTTGCCTTCAATATTTGTTTTAATAATAGTTATTTAAATCAGGTATTATGAGAACAAAGATTGTTCAAATAATTACAGTATTCCATATAAGATGGATGATCTACAAATCTAGTTGGAGAAGTCACATCCATAAAACTAATGCTAAAATGTCGCAAGACTAATGATTGGAAGATCACTTACAAAGTGACATCGCCATTTAAATTATATTTGAAAGAAAATATGAACACTAGTAGAAAACAGGACACTAGTCCCGGTTTGTAAGAGGCTTTAGTCCCGGATTGCAATCCGGGACTAACGTATCGGGACTAAAGGTTAGGCCTTTAGTCCCGGTTCTGTTACAAACCAGGACTAGATTGTCTCCACGTGGCCCCGCTGTGCACGCTGGGCTGGAGGATATTTAGTCCTGGTTCGTAACACGAACCGGGACTAAAGTTCTTCTGCCGCGGCAGCGTTTTGCACCAAACTGCTGCCACGGCAGGAGGTGGGGTTTTAGGGTTTTCTTTTTTTGTGTTTGATTATTTTTCATTTTGTGTTTTCATATACATATTATTCTATGCTACTACATGCTATATATATTGATGCATATATAATATAATTTCACTCACGATAACATAAATACATATAAATATATACACAACCGAGACTAGAGCTCGTCTAATTGATTTACACCAAGATCATTACAACAGATATTGTCCTTTTGTGTCTATCCACGATTACACGAAGGTCTATCCACGTTGTACTCTCCTTTTGTGTTTATGATGTCCCTGAGCAAAAATCCTGACAACTCCTCTTGAATTGCTAGTAGGCGTTCATGTGGTAGAAGCTTATCCCGCATCGCATCCAACTGTATATAAAGAAGTAGATCATTATGAATGGAACTCAACAAAAACTATGGTATAGAATAAATTGTGAATATATTGTTTACGTACTTGAAGAAAGTCTGTGCCCTGCTCCATACACCCACGAATAAACTCGCATACGTAATATCCACATAAATTAGTCCCCTGTGGCTGCGTCGCACACTTTTCGATCGAGAATATAATTCAATCAGATAATAATCAAGCATGATAATTGGATGAATGATAATTGTAATATCCACATAAATTAGTCCCCTAGCTCTCATACTACTTACCGGGACCGTACGAAAAGTGAGCTCCTCACGCCATTCACCACGAACCTCCTTCGTGAACCTTTTCCAAACCCTGTCCGGCAAAAAAGAAATGAATGAGTTATTAATTAGTTTACATCTCAGAGAATGAACGAAAAGAGACAGATATAGTGATTGAAATTACTTTTGGAGGCAATCAATTATGTTGCGGTAGTCTTCCATCGGCTTCTTTAACGAGTCCGAGATTTCAACTTTTGCACGGTCAACGTCAATGTTTAGAAGAATCCAGTGCAAGCTGCGCACGTTTATATACACTTAACATCGAGTAAACAAAAATTGAATGTGTACAAAACAGTAAGAATCTTACCCATAGTTGTAAGGAAATAGTATTTGTGTCTTGTAATGTTGCTCCATTAAAAACATTAGCAAGTTATCCTCCGTTTCCTCGAGGTTATTTATTAGCGTATGTCCATTAACTCTGTTTGGGTCAACGAACCCAATGCTGTAGATTGACTTTCTTCTACATTCTTGAATCTTCATTCTGCATATATAATAGCATACAGAAGGAGCTATAGTGAGGATAACGACAGGAAATGAATTGAACGAGGTGAGTTAGTGACTTAATTACTTACATGCAATAGCAGCTGAGGAGGGACTTGTCGAGGGCGTCTAGGTTGAATAACTGAAATAGTTCACAAAGTTCAATGGAGATCTCGTTTGGACGGAAGTACTCCTCTCCAACTTTACATAGGAGAAATTGTCTCCCTTCCTTTGTGACTTTCAAGTACCAGATATGCAACAGTCGCATATGTGTTGGCAGATCATCGAATACCTCATCGCTAAACTAGAGGCTCCCCGTGGACAAATTTTCGTGCTATTGGCCCCTTGGCGACATTATCTCCGCCGGCTATAAGTGCTTCGACCGGCACGTTACACTCCTTGGCTAATTTAATAGCTAATTCCATATCTACTCCACCTTGTGTGGGCTGGGGTAACACCTTGAGCGGGGCGATGGATTGTTTTGCCTGTTTGCCGAGCTGGGCAACTTCTTTTGATTTTCTCCCACTTGCAGTACTGCTTGATGACTTCTCTTTTAGTGTCTTCGTAAGACAGCGTGTATAGTCATCTTTCCTATTTAACACATGTTGGGGTGGTTTCTCAAGGAATTCCTTGAAGTGCTTCTTGACTTTTGGATCAACTAGCACCTGTGGCTCGGGTTGTTTTGGTGCAAAATGGGCCTTCACTTCGGCCCGGGAGATCACCACGCTTTCCTCATCAGTCCGGTGATAAGCTAACTTGGGAGGAGACGGCAGTACTCTTGGGAGGGGATCTTGTCGTTTTCGGCGTCAGGTCTCCCTCAACGTAGCGGTGTTATTCTTCCGCTTTCTTCCCTTTGATTCAGTGGGCGGAGGCGGAGGCGCCAGAGATGGAGATGCAGTCATGCTGCGATCCCTCTCAGGAAGGGGTGGACTATTGTTTCATGGTGGAGACGGTGGACTCGGAGGTGATGGTGGCCTTGGAGGTGATGGATTGCTTCTCGGAGGAGAAGATTGCCTTGGCGCCCAGCCTGGAAACACGATGTGTTGTTTTTTCCAAAGAATGATCCCACCCTCCACTTCTCCAAGTGTTTTCTCCCCTTCGCCTGCAGGGATGTCAAGCTCAAGTGATCGACATGTCAGTTTAACTTCATCCACACCGACACGAGCATAGCCAGCTGGAATCTGACTTCCATGGTAGGTCGCTTCCGGTGGACAAGGTAAAGCAAAGCCGAGCACCACCTTCATAGAAATGTTCTTCACTGTGACATGTAGCTCACAAGTTGTCCTTGCCTCGACTTCATCCACGGGGTAGCGAACCATCATTGCATCGGCCGTATCATCTATCACCGGTGCATTATTGTCCATCAGCATTGGATTATTAGCTTGTACCTCCGTGGAAGCCACGCTACTACTCCGCTGAGATGGGCCCACCAGACTGTCTAACGCAGGATCTTGCTGTCGGGCCAGTACTCTAAGTTCATTAATCTGCTCCTGCTGCAGCTTGAACATGGCTTGAAATTCCTCATTCCTTTTTTCAACCGCCTCCAACTGTGCTGCCTCCTCCGCCTTCTGCCAGTTCTTTTTTCTGGATCAGCTTCTATAAGTGTCGATGTCAGCGGGAAACCCTGTCTTCCATGGAACAGATGGGCCAAAGCCTCTTGTTCGTCCAACTTTTTCAGGATTCCCGAGGGCATATGTCAGCTCATCGTTCTCTCTGTCGGGAATGAACTTTCCATCTTTTCTAAGTTGTATCACTTTAACAAGTTCATCTTTGGGTTTAGTAATGGCCTTCTTTGTAACAATAATCTCCCCGGCTTCAGTGTCATACGACCCCCCATGCCCAAGGAGCCAATTTTTTGACCTCACGGACCACTGATTTGTAGCTGGCGTGACCCCTTTTTTACGCATTTCTTCCTTGGTCTTTTCCCACTTCGGTGCGGCCGTCTTGTAGCCACCTGTCCCCATAGTACAGTGATATTTCTTTTTGGCCGCATTTAGCTTATTCTTTTCTGACTTGGCCGTGGCTGCTTCTGATTCCTTGTATTTCACAAATGGGGTCCAGCTATCCCGTTGCTTCTCCAGCGGGCCAGTGAATGGCGGAGTCAGCCCCTTCTTGGCATAGTTGTTGTACAATCTTTTCTTCCAGTCCTTGAACTGTCCGCCCATCTTCTTAAGGGCCCACTTTCTGACTTGCAACCTCAATGCCTTAGTGAGTTCAAGAGTGTCCAATTCAGGCAGAGAGAAGTGTGCCATGAGTGAATTCCAAAGACCGTCTTTGGCTCTGTCATCGACAAAAGTTTCTCCACCTCGATCACTTTTCTTTCCTGGCTTATTCCACTTCTGAGTAGTGATCGGGATGGCGTCCCTGACTATCGCTCTGCATTGGTATACAAATACACTTGCGGCCTCTTTCGGCTCCAAAGGTTCACCGAACCGAGACACTAGATCAATAGTGAAACACATACCATCGGCCAACTTTTTGGTCGGGCCTCGTTTCCTTGCAGAAGATTCGCCCGATGCGGAGGTCTAAGAGAAGAAACAGTCGTTAGTACATATATATATATATATATATATGAATCAACTAATGCATCTACTAGCTCGTGATCAGCAGAGGCTTTATATACCTCGCCCGTCTTTGCTATGGTGTCTCCACCGTCGTCTCCACCAAATAATTCGTCATAGTCGTCTCTTCCGTCGGCTTCATCCAAGTTGAGGTATTGGGAGCCATCATCATCTCCATCATCGTCTGCTCCATTGTAATGGTAACCTCCTGTACCCTCATCTATCATGTTGTACATGATGTACTCTTTGTTGTCTCTACCGTCCATAACTTAACTAATACAGAAGAAAGATAAAACCGGTTTGCTTAATGCGATAAAATAAAGGAAGATAAAGTAATCCAGCTTAAACAATGCGATAAAGAAAGATAAAGTACCAATTAAACAACAATACATCTCGAATAATCCATCTAGTACAACAATAAAGTACCAATTAAACAATAATACAACCCCATTACACATCTATCTAGCTCAGCGAAGACGTCGAGCCCCGGCTACTGAGCCGCGGGAGGTGTGCACCCAAAGTGTAGGAACCATCACCGGAGAATATCTCAGGTAAGGTGCCTGAAGAAGCTGCCAGGTATTGGCGTCCCGGACTCCTAAAATGTGCATGTAGCCGGATGTGCTCGTCCTCCTCCCTGACATGACGCTGTACCACCTCGTCGTGGGTCGGCTCACTCTGCATCGCACCTGGACCACTCGGCCGCCACCACAGAAGATCCGGGTCGACGACGACACCCGGATTCCTCACGAGACGATGTCCCCCGGCTGGTACACCTCCCAGTGCCAGCCCGGCGGAGCCCAGCCCCGTGGATGCCTGGCGACACTGTCTAGTAGCGCTCTGAGGGTCACGCCAAGTGAACGAGGATGAGGAATCGGCATATTCCTAAACACTAAATTAAACCTATATACTTTAAACATGATGAAAATAAATAGTATCAACTAAAATAAACTATATTAAACACTAACTAAAATAAACTATATTAAACACTCACTAAAATCCTAAAATTCACTAACTAAGAAAAATTACACTAAAATTCACTAACTAAAATCCTAAAATTCACTAACTAAGAAAAATTACACTAAAATTCACTAACTAAATTCACTAACTAAAATCCTAAAATTCACTAACTAAGAAAAATTACACTAAAATTCACTAACTAAAATCCTAAAGTTCACTAACTAAGAAAAATTAAACTAAAATTCACTAACTAAAATCCTAAAATTCACTAACTAAGAAAAATTACACTAAAATTCACTAACTAAAATCCTAAAATTCATTAACTAAGAAAAATTACACTAAAATTCACTAACTAAATTCACTAACTAAAATCCTAAAATTCACTAACTAAGAAAAATCGTATATTCACTAACTAAAATCCTAAAATACACTAAAATTACACTAACTAATTAACACTAAATAATTAACTAATTAACTAAAATTACACTAACTAAAATTACACTAACTAAATAATTAACACTAAAATTACACTAAATAATTAACTAACTAACTCACTACAGGGGCGGCGGCACGACGCGGGCTCGGGGACATAGGGGCGCGATGCGGGGAGGGGCGGCGCGGGCTCGAGGACGCAGGGGCGCGGCGCGGGAAGGGGCGGCGCGGGCTCGGGGACGGACGGCGCAGGCACGGGCTCGGGGACGGACGACGCGAGCTCGAGGACAGACGACACGGGCGCGGCGCGGGGACGGACGGCGCGGCGGCGCGGGGACGGATGCGAGGAGAAAGACGCAGCGGCGGCGGTGCTCTGTGTGCTCCAGTTCGGTGCACGAACCGGGGCGCACGGGGTGGGTATTTATACCCACCCCCCTTTAGCCCCGGTTGGTAGCACAAACCAGGACTAAAGGGGGACCTTTAGCCCCGGTTGGTAGCACAAACTGGGGCTAAAGGGTTTTCGGTGCACCGCATTTCGCGTGCAGCCCCGCACCCCTTTAGCCCCGGTTTGTACTACAAACCGGGGCTAAAGGTCCTTTTTTAAAAGCTTTTTCAAAACCTTTTTAAAAAACTTTTTTAAAATTAATTATTATATGCCTGTTTAAAACCTTTTTAAAAACAAAAAACCTTTTTCAAAACCTTTTTTAAAAACCTTTTTTAAAACCTTTTTCAAAACCTTTTTTAAAAACCTTTTTTGAAATTTTTATGTTCGTTTTGAATTTTTTGCCGTTTCGTACTTAGGTCAAAACGGCGTGCGTGAAGATAGGGGATGAGAATGTTAGAACTTGGATTGGATCTCTAAAAAATGACATATTGTGAGTCTAAAAATGTTTTTTCAAAAAATCACGGACGTTAGATCATGTACCTGTAGTTCAAACCGGACCAACTTCCTACCGATTCGGTAGACATTTGTCTTTTTCACCCGGGAAGGACAGAAAGGTTTGAGATCCCCCGGTTGGGATATAGTTCACGTAAGGTGGTCTACTATTTTAGAAAAATGGGATGGTAGCATTCTGTAACTGTATTTTGGTGGCTGCTTCACAAAACGACCCGTCTTTTTTCGCTCGGAAAATGGAAAATGGCTTTTCCGAGCGACGAAAAGGAAAACTTCCTCCTGCAACATTGTTCTACATCCCAATATACACATGCATGCACAATATGGGAACCGTATCACAAACTATGCCGCGATTCAACACATAAACATGCCCGTTTTCCCGCCATATCCCACCGCTTCCCGCCCTTTCCCTCTGAACGGTGCTTTTAGTCCCGGTTGTAGGCACTAACCGGGACTAAATATATTTCCCGCCATATACCACCGCTTCCTGCCATGTTTTCCCGCCCTTTCCCTCTGAATGGTGCTTTTAGTCCCGGTTGTAGCCACTAACCGGGACTAAAGATATTTCCTGCCATATCCCACCGTTTCCCGCCATGTTTTCCAGCACTTTCCATCTATATATAGGTCGACCACGCCATGGCTATCCATACATCCACACCTTCCTCTCTCACAACTATGGACAGTGCCTACTGGGCCATTCTGACCCTCGAGGAGATCCAGGCGTTGTGGGCCTCCAACTACCCTTGCCCGCCGGGCTACCGGCCGCCCGCCGGCTGGATGCTGAGCGCTGGAGGGGTTCCTATCCCTCTTGTGCCTCAAGGCTCCGCCCGATAGGCGGCCATCACGAACCACTTCTACCACGAGCTCACGCCGGAGTAGCGGATGGATCCCCAGTGGGATCCCAACAACTATCACACCTGGAATGCCTTCTTTGCTAACCGACGGGAAAGGGAGCTCGCCAGGTACGAGGGTGATGGCCCGCCCCCGGTGAACCACAATGAAGCCGGTCGGCGTCTGTGGTGGGCGAACCGTACTATCATCAGCGTGATGCGCTACATCGTCGGGGGAGACCATCCTCGCCTGCGGTGCCCACAAGTCTACCCGCCACAGAGCCACAAGAAGGCCCCTCCCCCGCCCGGCGGTAGCGGCATCATCTTCCAGGAGACTCCTCCCCCGCCCGCCGTGAATCCGAGGCCGGAGTGGCAGGTTCCCCCGGTATATGCCATGGCTGGGCTGAGGATCTCTGGAGTGGCAGGTGACGATGACGATGACGAAGAAGACCCTGAAGCTGTGTACTATAGGACTAGGCATGATTATGACTAAAGGGGGTGGCTTTAGTCCTCAGTGTTAGCTAGTCCCAGTTTGTCCCGGTTTTTAATATTAATAAATGTCTAAGTGTTACCTAGTCTACAGTTTTGGTACCTGTCTACAGCAATCTCAAAAATTCCTTTATTAACCATGGAGCATCTTCCTTTAATAAATGAAAAATAGGATTAATTCACAAAAGGTTTAATAAATTACATCACCAACATCCACATCTAGTGTTTTGGTTCTCTTCTTATCCGTAACCATGGAGCATCTTCCTTATTTAGCGATATGATTGGGTCAGTTTTCACTTTGAATGGCAGAATTTCATGAAATTTGTCATAATCTTCTGACATGTCTGTCCTGTCCTCAACTCCCACCATGTTTCTTTTTCCTGAAAGAACTATGTGGCTCTTTGGCTCATCGTATGATATTATATTCTTTTGCTTATCTTTCCTTTTTCTCGGTCTAGTAGACATGTCCTTCACATAGAAAACTTGAGCCACATCATTGGCAAGGACGAATGGTTCATCTCCGTACGCAAGATTATTGAGATCCACTGTTGTCATTCCGTATAGCTGGTCTACCGTTACCCCACCTCCTGTCATCTTGACCCATTTGCATAGAAACAATGGGACCTTGAAATTAGGACCATAGTCAAGTTCCCATATGTCCTCTATGTAACCATAATATGTGTCCTTTTTCCCATTCTCGTCCATTGCATCAACTTGGACACCACTGTTTGGTTGGTGCTCTTTTTATCTTGGGCATGCGTGTAAAATATATTCCCATTGATCTCGTACCCTTGGAAAGTAAATATAGTTGAAGATGGAGACCTGGCCAAAAAGTACAACTGATCTCCAACAGTGGTGTCATTCATGAGATGTGTCTGCAACCAACCGCCAAAAGTCTTCATGTGTTCATCTCTAATCAACCTGTCAGACTGCCCCGGGTAATTCAAGCGTACAATATTCTTGTGTACCTCGATATATGGAGCCACCAAGATGGAACTTTGCAGAATTGTATAGTGTGCTTTAGTGAAAGAATGTCCGTCCATACATATCTTTGCTTTCTTTTAGAGCGTGCCTTTTCCACTAAGTCTCCCTTCATGCCGTGATTCAGGTACACCGATCGGCTTAAGGTTAGGAATAAAGTCAACACAAAACTCAATGACCTCCTCTGTTCCATATCCCTTGGAGATGCTTCCTTCTGGCCTTGCACGGTTATGGACATATTTCTTTAAGACTCCCATGAATCTCTCAAAGGGGAACATATTGTGTAGAAATACAGGACCGAGAATGGTAATCTCTTCGACTAGGTGAACTAGAAGGTGTGTCATTATGTTGAAGAAGGATGGTGGAACACCAACTAAAAACTGACAAGACACTGGACCACATCTTTCTGTAACCCTGGTAGACTTTCTGGATCGATTACCTTCTGAGAAATTGCATTGAGGAACGAACATAGCTTCACAATGGGTACTCTAACATTTTCCGACAGAAGCCCCCTCAAAGCAACCGGAAGCAACTGCGTCATAAGCACGTGGCAGTCATGAGACTTCAGGTTCTGGAATTTTTTCTCTGCCATATTAATTATTCCCTTTATATTGGACGAGAAGCCAGAAGGAACCTTGATACTACTCAGGCATTCAAAAAATATTTCCTTCTCTTCCTTGGTAAGAGCATAGCTGGCAGTACCTTGAAACAACTCTGGATGCCTGCTTTCTCGGTCTTTCATACGTTGTTGGTCATGTCGTGCTTCTGGTGTATCTTTATTCTTTCCATACACGTCCAAGAAGCCTAGCAGTATCACGCAAACATTCTTCGTCAGGTGCATCACGTTGATTGCAGATCAGACCTCTAAGACTTTCCAATAGGGTAGCTCCCAAAATATAGATTTCTTCTTCCACATGGGTGCGTGTCTGCCAGCGTCCTTTGGAACGGACTGTCCGCCAGGACCCTTTCCAAAGATTACTTTTAAATCCTTCACCATATCAAATACAGCATCACCAGTATGACAGACAGGCTTACTCTGGTGATCTGCTTCACCATTGAAATGCTTGCCTTTCCTTCTTAGGGAATGTGTGGGCGGAAGAAAACGACGATTCCCTAGGTACACATTCTTCTTGCACTTATCCAAATAAATACTTTCAATGTCATCTAAACAGTGTGTGCATGCATTGTATCCCTTGTTTGTCTGTCCTGAAATGTTACTAAGAGCGGGCCAATCATTGATGGTTACGAACAACAATGATCGTAGGTTAAATTCCTCACGTTTGTGATCATCCCACACACGTACACCTTGTCCGTGCCACAACTGTAAAAGTTCTTCAACTAATGGCCTTAGGTATACATCAATGTCGTTGTCGGATTGCTTCGGGCCTTGGATGAGCACTGGCATCAAAATGAACTTCCGCTTCATGCACAACCAAGGAGGAAGGTTATACATACACAAAGTCACAGGCCATGTGCTATGACTGCAGCTCTGCTCCCCAAAGGGATTCATGCCATCCGTACTTAGACCAAACCATAAGTTTCTTGCGTCACCTGCAAAGTCCGGGTACTTTCTCTCAATTTTTCTCCACTGCGACCCATCAGCGGGGTGTCTCAACATCTTGTCTTTCTTACGATATTCTTTGTGCCATCGCAACAATTTGGCATGCTCTTCGTTTCTGAACAAACGTTTCAGCCGTGGTATTATAGGAGCATACCACATCACCTTGGCGGGAACCCTCTTCCTCGTGCGCTCCCCCTCAACATCACCAGGATCATCTCGTCGGATCTTATACCGCAATGCAGTGCATACCGGGCATGCATCCAAATTCTCATACTGCTCACCGCGATAGAGGATGTAATCATTAATGCATGCATGTATCTTCTATACCTCTAATCCTAGAGGGCAGACAACCTTCTTTGCCTCGTAAGTACTGGCGGGCAGTTCGTTATCCTTTGGAAGCAGCTTCTTCATTATCTTCAACAACTTTTCAAATCCCTTGTCAGGCACACCGACCTCTGCCTTCCATTGCAGAAATTCCAGTGTGCTACCTAGCTTTTTGTGGCCATCTTCGCAATTCGGGTACAACGATTTGTTGTGATCATCTAACATCTGCTCAAATTTCAACCTCTCCCTTTCGCTATCACATTCTCCCTTTGCATCAGCAATGGCCCGACCAAGATCATCATATGGCTCATATGATGCACGTTCTTCTGCTTCTTCTTCATCATTGTCTTCCATTGTAGTACCACCGTATTCAGGGGACATAGGATAGCTATCATCATTCTCTTCATATTCGTTGTCTTCCATCATAACCCCTCTTTCTCCGTGCTTGGTCCAACAGTTATAGCCAGACATGAAACCGAACCGAAACAAATGGCCATGAAGGACTCTTGAGGAAGAGTATTCCTTCTGATTCCGGCACTCACCACATGGACAACAGATAAAACCATTCCGCTTGTTTTCCTCTGCCACAATGAGAAAAGAATGCACGCCTTTAATGAACTCGTTAGAGATTCGGTCAGCATACATCCATTGCCATCTCATCTGCATTTTATAAGTTCATCAAACAAAATCATGATGCTAAGAGTAGTACTAGTCCAAAAATAAGAGAACACATCGTATACATCAAACAAGCACTGATTTAAAAACTTTCTACTACATCTTTAGTCCCGGTTGGACACACCAACCGGGACTAAAGGGGTTGCGGCAGGCTGGGGCCGACATGAGCCCGTTTAGTCCCGAATGGTGTCTCCAATCGGGACTAAAAGTGGGTGACGACACTATATGTCGTGAGTGGACACTATGCTAGTGAGTGGCGACACTGTTTCAGTGGGTGGCGACACTATGACAGGGGTGAGTGTCGACATTATGTCATGAGTGTCGACATTATGTTGTGCTGATTAATCTATAAATAGGCTTCCTTGTGAACTATCAACTGCAAGGAAGATCGTGTGCGACACCAGGGACACCACTACGGCGGAGCTTCTCGAAGATGTCTTAGGACCTCGTCCTCAGACATCTTCGAGGAACTCGCCGTAGAGGCACTCCCTAATATGTGAAATTAGTTAGCTCCACCAGCATACTAATTTAGCTAGAAAAGATATGAACTGAAAGATGGTGTGCGAGAGTAGGGACACCACTATGGTAGAGCTTCTCGAAGATGTCTTAGAATGCCTCGTCCTCATACATCTTCGAGGAGCTCGCCATAGAGGCACTCCCTAATTTAATTTGGTATCTCCTTGGCGTGTTCATGTTTTTGTTCTTAATTTCTTGCTTAACTGTCCGATGATTAACTAAAATGCTAGGGAGCCACTATATATGTGTGTGCCTTCATAGTTTTGGTACTTATTTTTGTTTCAATGGATTTTGTGACGACGGGTAGAAGAAAGAAGAATATTTTGTTGCTTGACGGTGACATGATGCACTGTGAACCGACCGGATTTCAAGAAAACATGTCAAACCAAGATATGTATATACGATGAACTCATGTATCTATGTGCTTCGATGAATCAAATGAATTTTGAGAACTATATGTGCCAAATTAACCAGATATACAGAGATAGAACCCACACAAAATCTATCCATTTCTAGAGCATGAAATGAGATAAAACAAGCAATGAGAGATGAAATGATGAAGTTGCTAACCTCTTAGGACCCTTGATAGATGTGGAGCCAAAAAATCTTCACAAATCTTGAGAAAAATGGGGAAGAACTCGAGCTTGAGGGGAGAAATTTGAGAGGGATGATTGTGTGAGCTTGAAATGGCTCGGGCTGGGAAGGGGAAGAAGAAATAGTCGGGGACTTTAGTCCCGGTTTGAGAAACAAACCGGGGCTAGTTCCCATACGAACCGGGGCTAATGTCTTCTGGTCCCTGCGGCCGTTTCTAGCCGTTGGGACCAGGGCATTAGTCCCGGTTTGTACCAGAATCGGCACTAATGCTCTGGACCAAAGGTCCATTTTCTACTAGTGGAAGAAACTCCATTTTCATGGATTTTTGGAGTCTTTGATTTGATCAAATGACGCTTGTGAGACTTTCCTCGGATAATTAAAACTTTGTTCAAATGCCAAAGAAGAACGATCGACTAAATTATTGGAATTTATACATATCGATGTATGTAGTCCATTATGTATAGTCGTAAGCGATGGATTTCAACTTTATATGCTTTCTCCGAAAATTTGAGTGAATGTTCACTTAATGAGAAAGAAGTATGAAATATTTGAAAACGTTCAAAGACTTTCAAGATGAAGTGGAAAATCATTGTAATAAGCAAATAAATAATTTATGATTTTATCATAAAGGGATTTATTTGAGTTGCAAGTTTAGAAAAACACCTAGATTTGCATCTCCCGAAACACCATAGGAATATAGAGTGTTTGAGATTTGTAATGAAACCTTGTTTAACATGGTTGGATTAAAGGTGTTATTTATAAAACTGTCATTATGTTTTAAAAGATTAAAGCTTTAGAAACTACCGCTTTTACACTGAAAAGAGCTCCATATTGATTCGTTAAAACGACACCATGTAAGTTATGGTTTGGGGTAAAAACCAAGTTGTCCTTTCTTACATTTTGGTATGCTAAGCATAAGTAAGTTGTTTACAACCAAAGTCGGATGAGCATGTCTTTGTAGGTTTTTTTGAATAACCATTGGGTATTCCTCTATAACACCGAGAACAAAAGGGTTTATCGCTTGAAACATGAAGTTTCTTGAAAAAGATTTTTTTGCAAAAGTTAAGTGGGAGGACAATAGAACTTTGATAAGGTTAACGAACCTTAGCTATATGAGCTGAGTTGCGCAGCGCCGGAAAACATTCCGGAGGCAGCCAAAATGCTCATGGCTCACGTGCCTCAAAGGTTAGGTCACGGAGGTCTAAGTTCCTATTGAACCAAGTAGGTCGGTTAAACAATCAAATGCTGAGATTTGAGAGTAAATCATTGTTGTTTGACAATGATGAACCTACTACATGCAAATAAGCGATGATGGGCCCTGACTCCGTCAAATGGCTTGAAGCCATAAAATCCGTGATAGTTCCATACACGAGAAATCAAGTTTTTTGAACTTGGAAGACCCTCCGGAAAGGTGTAAAAACCTAACGGTCGTATTTGGATCTATAAAGAAACAGACATAGATGTTTCACATCTATTAAATAGTCGACATGTCATAAAGTATTTTACGACAATGTTCAAGGAGTTGACTATGACAAGATTTGATCTTTCATAGCGATATTTAGTCTAGACGGATTAATGTAACAACCACTACATATAATTTTGGTATATGGTAGCTGAATAAACAAAACAAAGTTCTTCTAATAGAATGGTTACCTAGGACGTATACAAGACACGGTCCAAAAGCTTTTGTTAAATTCAAAGGATACTAAAAGGGCATGCAAACTTTAATGGTTGAAGTAAGCATCGCGGAGTTGGAATCTTCATCATGATGAAACTGTTAAAGGAGTTTTCATCAGGAGACTATGAAGATGCTTGCATTTGCAAGAATTAAGTGGGAGCGCTGAGACATATTTCTAATACATTATGTGGAGGACATCTTGTTGATTAGAAATGATGTATCTTTTATTGACAAAGGTTAAGAATTTCATTTTGATGAAAGACTTAGACAAAACCCGAATATTTAGCATGAATATCTACATGGATGGACTGTGACGCTAATATGATTGTGCCAAACGTATATGTAAGATATTGAAGGAGTTCAATATAGAAACGACGAGAAAAGATTCTTGTCGCATGTAAAAGAATTGAATAAAAATTCAAGTGTACTAACAATTGGTAAGTGAAACAATATTCAAGTGCTTTGACACTTGGTGAGTGAAATCACAAGAATATTTTGATCAATCATACCATGATATGTACACATTCAGATATGTTCTATGCTCTAAATGATATGAGCATATACCAGAATGAATCACAAGATGATCATTGGACGATAGTAAGGAAATTCTTATGATCTTTTGGAAGAACTAAGAATACATTTGTGTAGAGGTGATAAATAATTACAAATAGTTCATTTTAAAGCGTTACATTGATACTAGTTTTGTCACAAGATACAAAATTAATTTATCTCAATTTAAACTATGGGTGACACAATGAAATAGAAAGGAGTTTCCATGACGGATTTGGATGAATTCCAAATCTAAGACATTGTGACGGATACTACAACAAAAGGCTAAGTATATGACTGCTACAGTAGCAGCAAAGGAGGGCATTTGTGTCAAGTAGTTTGTTATCAAACTAAGGTGTGGTTCTCAATGGGCTAACACTAAAGATATATTGTACGACAATAATATCGATATGATTTAACCCCAAGGAACTAAAGGTCTCACCAAAAGACCAAATTTATACAATGCCATATCATTGGAGAATGAGTGATGCGTGAAGAAGCAAAGACATGCAAACACGCACGGACTTGAAAGCGTTAGATCCGTAGATTATGTTAACCACTTACAATCGTGTATATGGAACACCGTAAATCCATAGGTATTCAATACGTAAAGAGTTTTCAAACTATATTATTGACTCTAGTGCAAGTGGGAGACTGAAGGGAACATGTCCTGTGAGGCAATAATAAAGTTGTTATTATATATATTCCAAGTTTATGATAAATGTTTATTTTGCATGCTATAATTTTATTAATACGGAAAAGTTAATACATGTGTGTTTAATAAACAAATAGAAAATTCCTAGTTATGCCTCTCTTATAAACTAGCTCGTTGATTAACAAGATGATCAAAGGTTTCCTGATCATAGACACTATTGGATTGATGTGATGAACATTCATCCAAAGTATAGCATTACGATCAAGGTCATTGTGTTTATATTTCTATAAAATCATACGAAGTAATCTTAGTCCTTAGACCATGAGATCATGTCAATCACTAACACCGGAAGAGTATCTTGATAACATCAAACGTCACACCATAACAGGGTGACTATAAAGGTGGGTTCAGTGCTACGAAGGTGTTATGTTGAGGCTCATGGATCAAGAGTGGAATTTGTCCATCCCGATGACGGATAGATATACTTTGGGCCCTCTCGGTGATATCACATTAATTAGCTGGCAAGCAAGTGATTTCATCACTAGAATGTTATATCACGGGAACGAGAAAATAGTACATGACAGTAACGAGATAAAACTAGGTATGGAGATACCGATGATCGAATATCTGACATGTAATATATCGCGAGACAAAGGGATTGAGTTACATGCGTATAAGGTTCACACGATCACATAAGTCATCGTTGAATGTGTGGGAGTCAGTACGGATCTCCAGGTCCCGCTTCTGATTATTGATCAGAGAGGGTCTCGATCATGTCTACATTATTCGCGAACCGTAGGGTGACACACTTAAGGGATACTGACACCATTTGGAGCAAATAATATGCCAGAGAAAGAAAAATGAAAGCGCAGGAATTTATTTCACTAGACATCGGAACTATTTCGGTTGAAATTGCTGAAACTGGTTCTACATGTGAAATTGAAATATTGTAAGGGGTTTTATGTGAATTTTTGTTAATTAGAGTAATTAACAAAATTATGAATAAATAAAAAAGAGTTTTATTTAAATGAGAGCCTTCATTAAATTTGGTGGAAATTTAATGCATGTGAGTGGATTTTTGAGTGGAGGCATTTTTATGGGAGTGGAGACTTTTCATTTTGAGTGGGAGCTCCACCCACATGAATGTGGAAGAGGTGGGGGCAGCCGCCATGGCTGGTTTCCATGCCCCTTGGGTGCCCCCCCTCTCCCTATAAAAGGCCTCCCTCTCCTCCTCTCATATCACACCTCCTCGTGAAGGATCTCTCTCCCCCTTTAGAATTTCCCCATGGTATCGGGTCAGCGAGATACATGTTCCTGGTGACTTTTTCTGGAAGGATTTGTTGCTTCCGCTGCTTCGCTGGAGCGAGGGCATGGAGGTTGTCGGGGTACCCGAACGTGTATGCGATCACGGATGCACCACTGCTTTGCAGCGTTGGACTAGATGGTGCTGGACCTGCTGGATCGGATGGACTCCTTCTCGATCTTGAGATCGGCAAGCGTTCGACTACATCATCCAGGAGTACAACCTCGTTAACTCTATTCTGTCTTCGAGGGTATGTATTCTATGGATGTATATCCATCCATTGCTTGTATCTAGTAGATAGATCTTGGTACTTAGTTGTTCCCATCATAGGAATTTTTTTGTTTTCTATGCTGCAAACCCTATAGGACCAGGGGCCCACACCCTACCCTAGCACGGCCAGAGGGGGAGCGCCACCAGGGGGTGTGGCTGCCTCCTGACCCTCCTCTATCTCTTCTTTGGACTCCTTCTCATGTCTGGAAAAATAGGAACATCGAACTTTGTTTTGTCCAATTTCAAGAATATTTCCTTGCTAGCTTTTCTAAAAGCAAAAACAGCATAAAACAGGCAACTGTCACTGCGGCATCTTGTCAATAGGTTAGTTCCAGAAATTTTATAAAAATGCCTCAAAGTGTAGACAAAACATGAGAAAGTCGATACAAAACAAGCATGGAGCATCAAAAATTATAGATACGTTTATGATATATCAGTCTCCCATGGATTAACTTGCATCAGGTCCTAAGGAAGATCCTAACTTCAGTAAAACACAAGAGGTTGATTTTGAAGGAAGAAATTATGGGGGAGGTGGACATGTTTTGTGTCTACCTCTCTAAAATCCTGGATTCGAACTTTGCACTGATGAGTGGCTGAGAAGGGGATAAGCTGGTGAGGTGAGAGGCCTCCAGGATCAACCTTCGTCTCCAGCTTCCAAGAGAACTGAGCTACAGGGGACTTAGGCAACGCCGACATCCACTCTAGAGGCAACTGCATTCCCTTCCCCTCTCTAGTTCTCTCAGCCGGTATGGATGTACCCTTATGGAATTGTTTCTAGTTTTGGCGCACTTCTCTGCCTTTAACTCTGTTGCTTTACTATGTTTTGCCTCCTAGTAGTTTTCTTTGTAAAAAGACCTGAGCTTACTTTCGGGTTTTGTTGATGATTCAATGGAACCGGAGGCGGATGTCCCTGTTGATCTAAAAAGAACAGGCCCAGCAGCCTAGCACCCCACAAGGCGATCCACCTAGTACCACCACTATCAAACCCCTAGATCATTGCTTTATTGAAGGAGGCACACCTTACCCACAATCTTGTGTCGCTAGGACCAATCCACCCATTAGATTCATCCCTCAGATTTGGCGGTGCCCTCACACTTGAGTTGGCTAGGCATGTTGGAACGACCTAGCAGACCGAAGGAGGGAGTCAATGAGGAGAACTGTCAGGACATCACATCAACTGAACTAACTAGTGATCCCGAAGATGGCGACAGGTGAGAAGGACTAGAGAGGAGTGAGTACATGGAGGATAAGAAAGCATTGCGGGGTAGGGGCATACTGCCACCACGGACCGACGAGATGAGGAGAAGTGCAAGGAGACACTAAAAACATGAGGTAGGGTTTTGCCCTAGCTTCGTGATAGCAGATGCTTCCTGGGAAGCATTACGTTGAATCCCTATACTACAAAATGAATAAAGATTAATTATATCTTTAATCGTATTTTGTATCTTTATTAATGCTACTAGAGTGAAAGACAAAGCATTTGTTTCTGCAAAATTGTATACCCTTATTGAGATATCAATACAATGTGCATGTGCACATGATTTCTGTTGGGATAGAGATAAAACCACTCACCTTAAACACTAGATATCGTAACCAGGAGCCTAAGTCGGGGATGGGCTACTGTGAAGACTTGGTCGTACATAAGGAAGTAATTATGGGCGTTACTACCCTTCTGTTTTAAGTGAAAAAAAACTCAGGAAGCACTTTCTGACATGCTTCTCTCGTTCGTTGGGGGGTGCAGTAGCTTCATAGAAAGCTCGTCAAAAGCTAACCTCTTTGTTTGGTTGTTTGCTTTTTTCCGTGAAAAGCACTAAAAGGCTAAACAAAAAGATCCTAAGGTATGTTGGCTTTGTCACCGGCTCACCTTACAACAACACTACACAAAAATTGTAATAATACTAAAGACGAATGAACTACAATTTGATGATGATTCTTTCATTCTCTTGAAAGCAGATTTGGATAATACAATCTCGTTGAAATAGGTTCTTGATTCTTATTGTGCAAACTCGAGACAATTTGTTAGTGTGGCAAAGTCTAGCATCTAGTACAACCCCAATACAAATGTCCATGTGAAATTAGATATTTACAATACTCACAATATCAATATTGAAGCAATTTCTAATAAATATATGGGTTTGCTTGCTATTGAGTTGATAAGAGTGATTGTTTCTTGCATTTAGTGGAGAGAGTGCTGCAAATAATCAAAGGATGAAAGGAGAAGCTATTATCTATTGGAGGTAAATAGATCCTGTTGAAAGCTATAGCCCAAGCCATTCTAGTTTATGCCATGTTGGGTTTCCTACTACCAAAGAATGTGCGTAAGAAAATTGTTGGTGTCATATCGTAGTTTTGGTGGGGAGATGATGACCAAGATAGGAAAATGCGTTGGTATGCATGGTGGAAACATTGCTTCCCAAAGAAAGAAGGAGGAATAGGATTTTGTGATCTTCACTCTTTTAACCTTGCTATGTTAGCAAAACAAGTTTGACGATTAATTCATGATCCCAAATCGTTATGCACCCAACTCCTAAGAGCTAAGTATTAGCTGTATGGTGATATACTTAAGGCTGAAATGAAAGCGGGTTCCTCATTTACATGGCAGAGCATTGCTGTGGGTATTCAAACATTCAAATGAGGGTGTACTCGGCATGTTGGCAACAGAGAATCGATTGAAATCTAGAAAGATCCATGGATTCCTAACAACCAAAACTAAAACGTGATTACTCCGAGATGGGGTTGTATTCTTACTAGGGTGATGGAGATTATTGATCCCACAATAGGTTTTTGGGACGAAGATCTCATAAGGACAAATTTCACCATGTGGATACAACAAGGATCTTATGAATTCCACCAAGCATTAATGTTTTTGATGATTTTTTTGCGGTTTTTTTTTTGAAACGGAGGTTGGAAACCCCAATCCTCCGCATCAATCACTTCTGCCTTAGTGATCCTTTCTATCCAAATTATAAACACAAAAGCGACTGAGATCGCTCTATACCCATTCATAACTAAGGGCATGATGTTCTTTAACGAATAATTAATTCCGATATATAATTTGTATAAACCCATATGTATCGATATACATAGATAATTTATTTATTGTAGTGTGTCGTTCTTGTCACTCACGATTCATGGTGGCTCTGTTCTCGCTGGCGGCAAGAGATGGCATGCCTTGGCACTGCCGAGGGCGAGCAGTAGCCTATAAGTATCAAGCATCGTTGTAGCTAGAGGCATCGATCAAGACTAATTTGATACTCTAATTGCACGCAGTATGGTTTATAACTGGGCTAGTGTTGGCTGGCGAATTTGGTACAAGGTGAAAGGGAAGGGACGAGTGAAGAGGAAATGGCACAGCTATCTCTGCATTCGCGTCTCGAGGCGGCCATGTTCTCATCCTCACCTACGTTTATTAGAACGGTTATTAGATCGATCCTCGTATAAAAATATGTGGATTACATGCGTAATACGGGTCTAAGTCTAGATATAAGCGACCAATATAATTAATAAGAGATTAGAGATTAATTAGTGAAGAATGACTAAATTGCCCTTTTAAGTTTAGAGGGGGGCACGGGAGCCGGTCTCTCAATCAATATGATGATTTTCTTGTGTGGCATGGGACTAGATCTTGGGTGTTCTGTAAGATAGCTCTAGATGCACCTCTATCTTCTTCTACCATGATGATTATACCACATGTGACTTCAGCCACCATGGCAGAAGCATCGGCAATGCTTCAACTCAAAAATTTCTTGTAACTAGGTCGATAAACCTTATTACAAACTGTTCTAAACCATGTAACTATTATTTTGAAACCTAGCTATGACGTTCTTCCTTAAAAAAAGCGAGTGAACTACACCACTCACCGGTCAAATGGTTTGCCCGCATAAAAATCCAAGTCGTTCTAGTGAAGCAATACCCACTTAGTAAAAAAAAGTACCCTCTTAGTAAACAAGAAAAAACCGCAAGAGCTAAAATGCAGGGTAAAAGTCAATGGAGGTAGTACAATAGTAGTATGTGTAGTATGCAGTCTCCTCCTTATAGGCTGCGTCATGGTGCTTCTCGTGCTTCTCCGCCTCGACCACCGGGGGAAACCCTAGATCCGGTCTTTGGATCGGGCGGCGGCGATACGGCTGTGTCTTTTCCCGCGTTGGAGGTGTTGCCTAGGTGGTTGGTGGATCTCTTGATGTGTAGTTGGAGTCGGTGTCGGACGCTGCCTTGAGCGTGGGTTTCTTGGGAGCTAGGTACAACGTCATCTCGGTAGTTCTTGGTCATCGCCACCTCTGTTGGTTTGGTCCCGCCATTTTCGCCCTCTCTTAGGCACTTACGGGCGGACAGTGGCGTTGGCTTGGGTCATCTTAGAGTGGGAGTTGCTCGCCTGAAGTTCCTTCCTTTGGTCGTGACGCGGCCCAGAATCTTAGTGTGCCGCCTCCTCCCCGTTCTTGGCAGGTGATGGTGAGATGGTGTCGTGTTTGTATCGTGTTGACTTTTGGCGTTGCTCCGGTCGTCTTGGCCTCTTCTTTTATGAATTAAGATATGATCATTCTATCAAAATAACGTGCCCTAACTTTTTCACTCTGTACGGAAGTCTAGGAGTTAAATCTGACCCTATAAGGACAGACGATCTAACACCAATTGCACGCAGAGAATCTTTTCAAGATCCAAAAATTTAAAATACAATATATTTTAAACGGTTGATTTGATTAATAATCCGTTTTTACCGCTGGATTCGTCTCGACGATTACTTCAAAACAAGATCCCATCTTCATATGTTTTGACTATATTTTTTTCATCGTGAGTTGTCAGATTATTATAATATAGCTACTAGATTAATAATTAACGATTACCATCCAAATAATGCACATTTACCAAATAACTTTTTACATGTTTTTAATCATAATAATGATGTATATGTATAAAATTTGAGTATTTTGTTTATTCTAAACATGCAAAGTATGGCCTTATCATCATATAAGGCTTATATTAGTGAAAAATAAAGTTCAGAAAGCCCTAATAACTATTGGATTTTAATCTGGTAGACAACATCATTATATCTGGTGACCATGTTATCATAATCTAGCAACTATGGTTAGAAAAAAGCTATCAAAACCTGTCAACATGGGATCTAGTTTTAAAGATCTTTTCATAACAAAGCCAACCGTGAAAACTGATCTAAATTACAACTTACGGTTTAAAAGATAAAACATTTTAAAGCTTGGAATCGAAAAGGAATTCCACGTGACATGTAGACTGAAAGAGTAATTGCCCCTATGTGTGGTTTTGGTGATTAATGACAATCCCTATGGACTAATGTTTTCACTGAGTTTTATATGAAGGAATATTCCATAGGTCATGCTTGTAGTCTATGTGTTGGATTCAAGTATGGATGCCATGAAGATAAAGATATACCTTGAGTATTGGCATCAAGATCATCGAGTTGAAGAGAAGAATATGATATGATAAATATCTTGAGAGTGTGATTTCAATAGAAAAATTCAAGATATGGCTCTAAGACGGTGTCATGATAGCCTCATTAGTTGAGCTATGATTGACTAAGATTTAGAGCATGTAATCAAATTAAGAGTTCTTTATGTACCTCAAGATATTGATATGGTGCATGAGAAGATACATGGTTGACCTATACAAAGAGTGAAGAGTGATTTCAAGTTGGTCAACACATGAAGCATAAAGAATGTACCACATGGATCTTGTGGTATGGTTGAGAAGGGCAAGTTCAAGATAAGCATCTCGAGAAGATCATTTGCTTGAAACTCGCCATCCATATTGGTGATAATGGACATGTGAAGACATGTATTAATGAATCTATCCAATAGTGGTGTATGGGGGAGCAAATTAGAAGTCTTCACGAAGCAACAACGATCAAGTGATGCATTCAGACTTGGATGGAGATTGAAGTGTTGTCATAGGAAGCTCAATCCTTTGCATACTTTGCATCTTCCTATTTTGTTGCTTCTTAGTGTTTCTCCATGTGAGGTTATTTAGCTTGTTTCTAGCTCTTCAACAATCCCAAGTTCATCGAAACGGAATTCGTATGCATCTTCTATGGCGTTTTCGAGTTTGAAGGTTTTATCGGTTCTTCTTATAGAGGCTTCTTACCTTTCTTTATTTGGTTCTATCCTCCTCTTTTGTACTATGATGTTTCTCTGCATCATCTTGTAGGGCTTGTTGTCCTTGTCAAAACAAACCCAAGATCATAGAAATCGAAGTCCGGAAGCAAAAGTTATCGCCGTTTTCGTGTGCCCTGTTTTGTTCTGGCGGGACCGGGCCTGTGGCCGGAATTTCCGGCGACCGCCGGAAATTTCCGGCAAATCGCCAAAAAACGGTCCAGTATGCTATTTCGTATTTTTCCAGAACTTCCGGTTTTGACCGGAAATTCCGGCGGCTGATCCGGCGTTGCCGGTTTCGCCGCCGGAACATATCCGTCCAGCATATTTTGCCTCCAACGGTCATCCCCCTTGAAGGGGTATAAAAGGGGGATTCTTCCCCAAAGTTCTAAGGCTCTTGAGCATGTTTTTGACCTCTATTGTTGACCCCTTTGAACTTTCTTCCTCTCTCTTCCCTCCTATGATTCTTGCATATTTTTGAGGGCTTTGGAAGAGGAGATCTAGATCTATAATCCCCACCAATCAAATCCTCCTCTAACTGAGGGGAACCCATTGGATCTAGATCTTGGAGTCATTTGTTGGTTTCCACCATTGTTCTTCCTCTCTAATTCCTCCCTAGAACTTGTTGCTTTGGTGGGATTTAAGAGTGAAGGATTTGAGCACCCTTGGTGTTCTTGCTTTGAATTCTTGCATAAGTGTTGAGCTCTCCATTACGATTTGTTCGAGTGAGAGACCGTGAGCTTGTTACTCTTGGAGGGTGACCTCCTAGTTGGCTTGGCGGTTCGTGCCGCGGTGTTCTCTTCGTGGAAGATTGTGAAGAGACCCGGGCTTATCCTTCATGGAGCTTGTGAAGTGGTTGTGGAGCTTGCCATCTCCGGAGTGGAGGAAAAGCTAGCCATAAGGAAAGGGCATATTCCTTCGTGGGATAGACTCGGAGAAGAAGGTGAGCCTTTGTGGCGCTTGAGGAATCCTTCGTGGAACCTTACACCTCTCCAACATGACGTAGCCCCTTCACAAAGGTGGTGAACACGGGAATACATCTTCGTCTCCGCGTGCCTCTGTTATCTCTATATCAGAGCTTACTTTCCTTGTGATAGCCATCGAGCTTGAAGTACTTATATCTTGCTTATCACTTGTGGTATATTTATCTTGTTTAGCTTAATTTGTTGTTGGTGCACTTAGTTGAGCCTAGTGTATTTAGGTTTTGTGCTTGTAAAATAAATGTTAGTTTAATTCCGCATTCTATCAAGCCAAAACCGTAATAGTTTTGAAATTGCCTATTCACCCCCCTCTAGGCGACATCTCTATCCTTTCAATTGGTATCAGAGCAAGGTATCTCCTTGTTTAGACTTCACCGCCTAGAGTGTAAATATGTCGGCTAGTAGTATAGTGCACAATGACACAATTATCTTTGATGGAACAAATTATGCTTTGTGGAGAAATTGCTTGCTTTATAATCTTTGGACCTTGTGTCCAAATATTGAGCGATTTATAGATGTAGGTTTTTCTCCTCCGATGGATCCTCAAAATCTATCTCTAGAGGATGAGAAAAATTTACATCTCGAAGCTCAAGTATCTAATGAGATTATTTTCTCTTTGAGCCCCATAGTTAATTTGTTCTTGACGATTTTAAAGCGCAAGTCGTCTCATGAGATGTGGACCAAGCTTAAAGAAATATTTGGTGGCTCCATTTCTCATAGGGTTGGTGGTATCTCCAAGGAGCTCTCTTATCACTCACATCATGAAGAGCTCCAAGTTGCTTCCACCTCCGGTCGCGATGTGACCTCAATTCTTTCCACCTCACTTACATGTGACAAGTCACAAGGTAATGGCATGGTTAGTGGAAAAATCATATGTGATGATGGTAGTGTTTCTCTTTACACCCAATGATTCTTGTTCTATAAATGATAATGGTGTACGGAGTTTGGACTTAAGCACTTCTTGCAACAATGATGCTATATCCCCTAGTATTGCTAGTCCTTGTATATCTTCTAGAAATTTTTTGAGTACTAGTGTATATGATATGCCTGATTTGCCTTGTTCCCATGAACAAAATGCTTCTATTTCCTCTAGTTGTTTATCTAACAATGTAGAGGAAATCAAACATTCTATGGAGCAAGACATGATCATGAATGAAGATTCAAGAATATCCTCATCTTCATCCTCCCGTGCTCACATGTGCCTTACGGCAAGAGGATCAAAGGTATCTCCTACTTTGGATCCCAATATATCTTTTAAGATAATAGCAATGATAATGATGATAGTGATGATGACATTGATGAGGATACTAGTGCTCGCTTGCTTGAGTTGACTTTCTTGTGTACCTCTCTTCGTGGTAATAATAAGGTCGTTACTTGTCTCAAACATGTTATGGACACCATAACTAAATAAACGGGAACCATAGAGGAGTTGGATTTCCAACTTTATGATGAGAGTCGGAGATTCAATCTCCTTAAGCAAGAGATTGCCGAGGAGAAGCACACTAATTGTCTCCTCACACAAAAAATTGAATCTTATGAGCTTGAAAAGAAAAAATCCATTAATGATGCTTGTGCTACTAACTCTACTTCTTGTGAAGCATCTACCCTAAAGGAGAACGTTGAGCTAAGGGCTCAACTTGAGTTGCTAACTAGCAAGTATAGGAAATTGGAAGAAAGTCATGAAAAGCTCTCGGGCTCTCATAATGATCTTCTAATCTCCCATGATGGGCTAATGTTAGCTCGTGAGGCAAGTATTACTAAGGTAACATCTTGTGAGCCTCTTTTGGACATTAGCACAACTTCTACTCAAAATGCTATTTTGTCGTGTGCTAGTCCTAGTAATCCATCTAGCCATACTATTGATAAACCTTGTGTTGGATTACTTGCTTTGCCTTGTTGCTCTAACAATGAAGCTTCTACTTCCTATAGTACTTGTATTTATACTAACCATGTAGATGAAATCAAAGAGCTCAAGGCCCAAGTCACTTCCTTGAGGAATGACTTGGAAAATAATCATGAAGGGAAATCCACACTCGATAATATTTTGAGTGTGCAAAAATCACCTAATGATAAAAGTGTACTTGGATTCAACTCCAATAACAATAACAAGTCCAAGAGAAACAAGAAGAAGGGCCAAAACCAAGTCAAGAATTTGGCCAAGATTATTTGCTTTAAGTGCAAGGTTGAAGGACATCATGTAAGATCTTGTCCATTGAAGAAAAAGCACTTGAGTGAGAAGCAACAAGGGAAGCGGCCACAAGTACAAGGTCAAGCCCAAGTTGAAGTTAGGCCACTTCCAAAGAAGAATCAAGATAATGCTCCCCAAGCCAAGAAATCAATGAAGAAGAGAAAGGGGAGCACTTGTTGCTACATATGTCGTGTTAAGGGGCACTTTGCCTCTTCATGTTCAAACGGTACCTTATCTAACCCTATCATTGTTGATGATGATGATTATCTTAGGAAGTATAAGGATGGCATTGTGTTTGCCAAGTTTTTTGTAACTCAAAGTGGTGTCAAGAAAAGAGCCATTTGGGTTGCCAAGCCTATTGTGACTAACCTCTTAGGACCCAACTTGGTTGGGGACCAACAAGCTCAAACTTGATCAATAGGTGTTTATGGAGGGCATTTAAGACTTGGCTAACTCATGAAGAATTAAGGGATCTTCATATATTATATTTGATCTAGCCAAGTCATACGGATTATCATTTCCCTATCTTATATCCAATGTGCCTCTTCGCGGTAACTTGTACTTAACCCATTTATTTTGTAAGTTACTTGCCCCTTTACATGTTTTGGTTGTGTACCAAGTATGTGTTTGTATTTGGTGTGCCTCATGCTTGATTATTTTGTGTATTCAAGTATGTCTAGGTGTTTGGCACATCATGTACCCGTGTGTTTTGTTTTGAGCCTCTAATGCATCTTGATGATATCTTATTTGGCTCTTTTCGAGTGGTTAATGGAACATCCCATTTTGGGGCAGTGGCATGCCCCGCGCATCTCTAAAACCTTAAAATCTGTGTACATGAGTACTACCACTTAGTATTGATATTGCAAGCTTATCTAGTCACTATGTGGTGTGTCATACTCATGAGAAATTCAAATTCTAAATGTCCATTAATTCTCTCTAGTTGAGGTTGCTTTTCATCTTATTAAGAAAAATTGAATATCACATTATGGGGGAGTAATATGCTTCTTTTGCATATCACAATCCTAGGAAATGTGAACATATGAGGTAGTGCCACTTAGAGTTGATATTGTTGATTATCTTGTTTCTAGGTGGCATGTTGGCTCAAACAAGGTCCTATTTTTGTTAGAAGATTTTATTGCTCGTATTTTTGGTCTTTGTTTGAGCAAGAAATTCTTAATGCGGTCTTCCTCAAATACATATCTCTATATATTTTTGGGAGACCATTTGCTTCAAGTTATTCTAATCATTGCTTTGCATGATTGTGTGACTAGATTGAAGCTATCAAGAATCTCTATCTTTGCATAGTGCTTAATATTTTTATTCCTATCCTATGCTTTTTATTGTGAAGATTTATCTTTAATATCCGTGCAATATACCATCGGAAATCAATTCCAATACACTCATTGTCTTTGACAATTGATATACTTATCTGTGGTAGCATTTGTGGATCATCTTCACCTTGGATTTCACCTCTTATTGCCTTATTTTCTTTCCAAAAATTTGTTGTGGCTCCCATTGTCTTCCTTGGCTTTTGAACATCTCTTTGATGATATTTTTGATTATTATAAAATGTTTTTTAGTGGAAGACAAACCTTTTCTTCTCGGAACCTTGTGCCATTGTGAAAAGTGTTAAGGGTTTGGTTTATTTGTTGAAACCTTGCTCTTTTGGGAGTTTGTTATCTCATTCTTTATTTTCTATTTTATTTGCTTGAATGAGAAAAATCATTGAGTATTTTTGTTTTTATTTCATCTTTTTGCCCAATATTTTTTGATTAGTTCATTGGTTGAACTTCGTTGAACAAATCTTGTGTTGATTTGATTCTTTGATATAGTTTGGGCAACAAATATGTTTTGTCACACCTTGTATGCCTTCTTGAATATTTTGGTATTTTTCCAAATTATATCTTCTTTGGATATTGAAATTCTCCATGTGTTTGCTTTCTTTGATCTAATATATATGGTATACTCCATCAAATCCTTAAACGGCTAAGATGTGCATGAAATTCAAATTTTATCTCTAAATATGTACATATTTTTATGGAGTGTGTCCTATGTGTTGTGGTTAGTCTAACCACTTTGGACCCAATAAGTTTGGGGACCAAGATGTACTTGAATGTTGTTTTAGGTACATTGGAGATGCAGTGGATGCGTGTCTCGTCTATAAGGAAAGTGTTGTCATCACATGATAATTGGAGCCAAGCTAGGATGATCTAAAAATTCTTATCTACTACATCATACCATTGCTATCTCGGTAACAAGTATCTTATTCATGCATATTATTCTTTCATCCAATCTCTTGTATGTTGCATCTTGGCATGAAGTTATCCGTTTGTAAATGTTGCGGTTCTTGCAAGGATCTTTGAAAGACTTCTTTATCCTTATTGCTTATGTGATTAATTTGAGATGATGCATATAATGGGGAGTATATAAAATCATGTTCATGATTCACCAATTCAAAATATGCCTTCTAGCAATTTATTGCATATAAATTCCTCAAGGTACTCTCATGTGCAATATTGTTGAAATTGCTTTGAATCCTTCCTTTTGCTACTTGTTGCTTTTCTCAAAGTATCCCAACTAGCATTTCCCTTAGTGTTAGTTGTGATGTTTTTGAGGTTTATTTTTTCTTTGGTCAAGTTCATTGATATACCATAAGATAAAATAGATCCATTGCTATATATGCACTTAAGTAGAAAATATCATGTTTGGTATATCTTATGACTTCCTCTTGGATATCATGTTTTATTATTTTATTAACCTCTTATGTATGGTTGTTTATTTGTGGATTATTCTCATGTTTTGTCCACTTATAAACTTATATACACGAGAGTGTTAATCTCTCGCCTTGATATCATCGCTCTTTGCCGACCATATCTCTTATCCTCTTGGTTTTTAATGGTATTGGTACGGTCTTGATTTATGAGTGCTTGGTTTACTTTTATTACATCTTCATGCACTCATATCTCATATTTGGTTTCTTTTGGACTTAAGCTTGTCTTGACAAGTGTATTTATTTATATCTACTCCTTGTATCTTGGTTGTGTTCTAAATAATATAGAGGGAGTGAGGATTCCATGTTTGTGCATATTGTATTCAAATACAATAATTAAAATTTATGCACGAACCTTGGGGAGCTTCCTTATTTCATTTAGAGCACTATTTGTCCATTTGATTTTTGGATCATTGGATTGCTTGCTTCATCCGTTTAAGTTTCTTCACTATTTTATCCTTGTAGCAATCTTTGATCCTCAATATAGCTTGATTTCCTCCAGATATTCATCATTGGATACGTGCATTTGATTTCACTCAAATTATGAGAAATGCACACCTTGGGTACGAACTCATACTATATTGGCCTTCTAACTTTGTCATCCATTTTGGCACTTGTTGTCAATGGGGAAGAAGTTTAGAGGGTTTAAGGGAAATGGTTTTATACTTAAGATTGGTTTGTTCTTAAGTGCCTGCCTTTCATGCATTTCATCTTTATTATGTTTTTCATGGTTGTATATATAGTGTAAACTCTCCCAAAGTTTATTCTTGACAATGTATGCAATGAAATTCAGGTTCATCACACATGCATATATTGTGGGGGAGTTTGCTCTATATATGTTGGTTCTACTCACATCTCTTACATTAGTTGTAGTTTGTGTAAGTAGAATCAGTTTTGATATGTGCTAGTAGCTTTGTGTTACTTGACCATATCAAATGCAACCTCTTGTACACAACTTATTCTCAGATAAGTTGCGTACTTGTTTCTAATATTCACTATATAAACCCTCTTATTGTGATTGTCATCAATTACCAAAATGGGGGAGATTGAAAGAGTAATTGCCCCTATGTGTGGTTTTGGTGATTAATGACAATCCCTATGGACTAATGTTTTCACTGAGTTTTATATGAAGGAATATTCCATAGGTCATGCTTGTAGTCTATGTGTTAGATTCAAGTATGGATGCCATTAAGATAAAGATATACCTTGAGTATTGGCATCAAGATCATCGAGTTGAAGAGAAGAATATGATATGATCAAGATCTTGAGAGTGTGATTTCAATAGAAGAATTCAAGATATGGCTCTAAGACGGTGTCATGATAGCCTCATTAGTTGAGCTATGATTGACTAAGATTTAGAGCATGTAATCAAATTAAGAGTTCTTTCATGTACCTCAATATATTGATATGGAGCATGAGAAGATACATGGTTGACCTATACAAAGAGTGAAGAGTGATTTCAAGTTGGTCAACACATCAAGCATAAAGAATGTACCACATGGATCTTGTGGTATGGTTGAGAAGGGCAAGTTCAAGATAAGCATCTCGAGAAGATCATTTGCTTGAAACTTGTTGTCCATATTTGTGATAATGGACATGTGAAGACATGTATTAATGAAGCTATCCAATAGTGGTGTATGGGGGAGCAAATTAGAAGTCTTCACGAAGCAACAACGATCAAGTGATGCATTCCGACTTGGATGGAGATTGAAGTGTTGTCATTAAGATCAAGCGGGATGCGCAAGGCAAAGGTATGGCCTTGCTAGGTTTTTCCTTTTACCGGTCTCAAGGTGGTTGTTGGGAGACCAGGTTATAGGATACATAGCCACACTATTAAGAGGAGCTTTCGGTTGGGTAACTTGATCACATCGTCATAGTAAGCTCAATCCTTTGCATACTTTGCATCTTCCTATTTTGTTTCTACTTGGTGTTTCTCCATGTGAGGTTCTTGAGCTTGTTGCTAGCTCTTCAACAAGCCCAAGTTCATCGAAAACGGAATTCGTATGCATCTTCTATGGCGTTTTCGAGTTTGAAGGTTTTATCGGTTCTTCTTATAGGGAGGCTTCTTATCTTTCTTTATTTGGTTCTATCCTCCTCTTTTGTACTATGATGTTTATCTGCACCATCTTTTAGGTCTTGTTGTCCTCGTCAAAACAAGCCCAAGATCATCGAAATCGGAGTCCGGAAGCAAAAGTTATCGCCGTTTCCGTGTGCCCTGTTTTGTTTCGGCGGGAATTCCGGCGGGACCGGGCCTGTGGCCGGTATTTCCGGCGACCGCCAGAAATTTCCGGCAAATCGCCGAAAAACGGTCCAGTATGCTGTTTTGGTTTTTTCCAGAACTTTCGGTTTTGACCTGAAATTCCGGCGGCTGGTCCGACGGCGCCGGTTTCGCCGCCGAAACGTGTCTGTCCCGCATATTTTGCCTTCAACGGTCGTCCCCGTTGAAGGGGTATAAAAGGTTCCCCAAAGTTCTAAAGGCTCTTGAACACATTTTTTACCTCCATTGTTGACCCCTTTGAGCTTTCTTCCTCTCCGTTTCCTCCTATGATTCTTGCATCTTTTTGAGGGCTTTGGAAGAGGAGATCTAGATCTACAATCCCCACCAATCAAATCCTCCTCTAAGTGAGGGGAACCCATTGGATATAGATCTTGGAGTCATTTGTTGGTTTCCACCATTGTTCTTCCTCTCTAATTCCTCCCTAGAACTTGTTGCTTTGGTGGGATTTAACAGTGAAGGATTTGAGCACCCTTGGTGTTCTTGCTTTGCATTCTTGCATAAGTGTTGAGCTCTCCATTATGATTGTTTCGAGTGAGAGACCGTGAGCTTATTACTTGATGCAGCCCGTCCTATGAACGCTACTACATCTACCACCACGAGCTCCCCAAGTGGACCCATGACTCGCGCCCGAGCCAAACTCCTACAAGCTAAGGTGAACTCGCTCCTTTCCTTGTGTGACTTCGATACACCCTTGGATGGCCTGCTACTTCATACGCATACCTTGTGCATCATCAGGTACGAAGAGAAGGACCCAGTGAACGGAGGAACACCATCGAAAGAAGCCAAATACTCTCTGTCTCCAGCGGTACTACCGGATCCGGCGGCCGGTACTACCGGCCAGCGGCACTACCGCCCCCTACTACCGCTCCCTACAGACGACGCCAACAGAAGCCAAATACTCTCTGTCTCCAGCGGTACTACCGGATCTGGAACCGGTACTGCCGGTCTGCGGCACTACCGCCCCCTACTACCGCTCCCCACTGAAGACGCCAACGGAAGTCCCAGGGCTGCAAGCGGTACTACCGGTTGAGACCGGTACTACCGGTCGCTAGGACGGTACTACCGGACGTGCGTGAACCAGATCGTGTTAAGTCGACCCAGCGCCCTGTAACCCTCTCTATATTTTGCCATTTTGTTCCTAAACTACCCCTGTTTATGTGGCTGGCCTATAAATAGCCCCCACCCTCTATTGTAAACCCTAGACTTGGATAATAATAGATTGAGGACACCCCTTTGAGGATCTTTCATCTATTGGTCTCATGCTCCTACCAAGGAGCACCCTATTATCCACCCCCCCTCTTGGATCTTGCCTAGTGCGTTCAAGTTGTACAAGGCCTTGGGTTCTTGGTTTCTCGCCCCCAAGTCGTCAAGATCTCACCAAGCATCTCCCCCCCGTTGTTGGTCGTGGAGAGAGATCTTCGCCCAACACCGATCCTAGGGATTATGTTGGACCGGTTGCCACCGGCGTGAGTTATCGGCATGTATCGTGATTTGTGTGCGTGTGTTCGTGGCTTTCATCCCTTCTTCCCCCGTCCACCGCTTTCCCCTCGTTTCCCGTGGAGATTCGTGAAAGATCGGGCCACCCCAAGGGGTTACCCCATAACATATTGGTATCAAGAGCAAGGTTGATCACGAATTTCCCCCCAATTTTTCTTCTATCCCCTTAAAATCAAAAATCCCACCAAAAAGAGCCCCAATTTGCCTTCGGATCGATCTTTGGATTTGGTGAGTTTTCCGTGGTTTTGGTCCATAGATCTATTGCTTTTGGAGTCGATCTATAGCCCTTTTTGTTCCTAGCCCAGCCTTTCGGTCAGATTACCATGAATTTGAGGTTTTTATCAAGTGGATCTCGTTCAAGTTCTGCGCCCGGCGGCACTACCGGTCGCACAAGCGGTACTACCGCTCCCCGGTACTACCGGTCGTCCCTGGCGGTACTACCGCGCGACATAGACAATTTTTCTTCTTCTCTTTGACGCCTCAACTTCGTTTGCTGACTTTCCTCTTTAACCTGTTCGTGTTTCGCGTGTTTGTCGCCATTTTAACAAAAGCTTCCGCATCAAAGTCACCACGCGCTCAACGACACCGTGACACTCGAACATCATCCCCACCAATGGTTGCAAGTCGTCAACAATACCAAAGGTATAACTTGCGCCACTTTGACAGCCCCATATCTTCCTTTGTGTGTATCTATCCTATGAGAGCAACTCATTTTGTGTTTGTCTAAGCATTGTGCACTTGCCTTTGTAAAGTGAGAGTGTGAGGCCAAATACAAAAGTTAACATAGTAGCATAGAAAGGGAGAAAAAGGAAAAGAATAAAAAAATAGAAAGATACATAGTCTCCCAATACAAAGAGAATACCAAGCTTGTAAGCCAAAAAGAGAGAGGAAAGAGCGCACCAAGGCAAGTGCACAAATCTATTGCTTATCCTCTTTTGGCAAACGAGTCGTGGTCTCTCCTTGAGTTGGCACGACAACTGAGTGTAGTCTTCGTTAGGACCTTTTGTGCTCATTTTCATAGTCGTGCTAACCCCGTTATTCTCCACGTGTGCGTTCTTCCGTGTTTTTGTAGATCGTATCCTTTTGCTTTTGATCTTTGGTTCTTTACCACTTAGAACAATAACCTTTTGCTTGGGTCATTTCGTTTGGTTTTCCACAATCCTAACCTTCCACCAAAAAGCTTTTGAGAGTTGTAGCATATTTGTGTGTGAGTTTCTTTACCATTTCACTTTGCACGCTGTTCGCTCCTTTGTGTGGCAATTGGTTTGATATAATCTCCAAGGTGAGGTAAAAGGCTAACTCTACGCACCCTTATTCTCCATATGCAACCCTGGTCGGCTTTGCATCATGGACAGGAATGGCGAACCGTCCCAACCACCACCACCTCCGGAGGACGACACACAATACATGACAAGGTGGGATCATTGGAAGGTCCGAGGAGAATTCAACTACCGTTGTGAAGCTCTTGAGCGGCGCCAAGATGAACAATTTAGCGAAGCCCGCGTGGAATTCAAGAACATCGACAACCGCTTCGAAGAAGTCCGAGGCCAAATGCATGCCATGCAACACAACCTCGGTCATCAAAATGAAGCTCTTGGTCGCGCCCTCGCCTCAACGGATGAGAAGCTTCAACGCCTCATTGATGGGCTAGCAAGGCCACGCTCGCGCGATTCAAGCTCATCTCGACACTCCTCAAGTGAATCAAGTGCACCTCGCCGTCACGCTTCAAGGCACCGGGATGGACCCGTCCTTCAATCCATGAGCTCTTCTCAAGCGGTACCATCTCCGCGACACGCCGCAACGTCAAGCTATGATGGTGACCTCTCCGCAAGACCTCCAAGACATGAAGCGAACCGGCCACAACCAAGGGCACTTGTGATTCAACTAGAGCAACCTCACATGGACCACCAAGCCCATCGCTGTCGACATGTTCTTTCAACAACAAGTGAAGCATCCGAAGTGGACGAACAAGATCACCATCGGCGTGAAGCACTCGAAGATCCACCAAGGCGTCATCATCGACATGAACGTCCACGTCGACAACATGATCACCATGACGAGCCTCCTCCACATCAGGAAGAAAGAGAGCAGCCCATTGCGCATGCGGCTCGACGTCCTCCTCGCCACATGGTGCAAGACAATGCTCCTCGGCATCAACCACGACAAGAACAAGAGCAAGCTCCCCAAGCTCGTCGTGAGGATCAACAACCTCCTCCTCGTCCTCAACCGCGCCAACAACACGAGCAAGCTCCCCAAGCTCGTCATCAAAACCAAGTTCCACCACCAAACGCGGCACCTCAACAACCGCAAGGGCAACACAACCATCACCAAGCAAGACATGAGAGCTCGGATGATGATGACGACCGCCAAAATCATGGCAACCGCCGCCACCAGAACCGCAATGGAGAATAAACTTTCGGCAAGCTCAAATTCACCATGCCCAAGTTCACCGGTTCCAATGAACCCGAAGAATATCTCTCGTGGGAACTCAAGGTTGACAAGATCTTCCGCATGCACAACTATAGCAATGAGAAGATGATGGCCATGGCATCCCTCGAGTTTTATGAGTATGCCAATCTTTGGTGGGAACAAGTCCAACTCGCTCGTGAAGCAAAAGAAGAGCCTCCAATCTCAACTTGGCAAGATATGAAGGCCCATATGAGATCCCGCTTTGTTCCTTCGCACTACACGCGTGACCTCTTCAACAAGCTTCAAACGCTTAGTCAAGGGACAAAGACCGTGGAAGAGTACTTCAAGCAAATGGAGCTCAACATGATATGTGCCAACATTGAAGAGTGTGATGAACAAACAATGGCACGCTTCCTCAATGGCTTGAACCATCCAATCAAGCGCATCACCGAGTTCCAAAAGTACAACAACATGGTTGAGCTTGTGCACATAGCATCAAAAGCCGAGCGCCAAGTGCAAGAGGACATCAAGTACAACAAGCCAAAGACGTACTTCACATACAAGCAAGCCTCAACCACTACTCCAACAACACCAAGTGGATGCTCCTCAAGTACCACCAAGCTTCCCTTCAAGCCAACACTCCCTCAAGGAAAACAGCCCCCAAGTGGCAAATACACAAGGGATGATCAACCAATCAATGGTGAATGCTACAAGTGTGGAGGCAAAGGACACAAGTCGGCCGCATGTGGGAACAAGAAAGTTTTGTTCATCCATGACAACGGAGATGAAGAATACTTGAGTGAAGAAGAGTTTGATGCAAGGGTCAAGCAAGCCATGGCAAGGCAACATTTGGAAGAGGACCAAGAACTTCTTGTGTGTGAGCATGACGCAAGTCCATCACTTGTGGTCACAAGGGTCTTAACTACTCAAGCCAATGAGAATGAAGACCAACGATCAAACATCTTCCAAACTCGTGTCGGCATCAATGGGAAGTCCATCAAAGTTGTCATCGATGGAGGGAGTTGCCACAATCTTGCAAGTACGGAATTGTGTGAGAAACTCAACCTCACCCTCCATCCGCATAAGCACCCATACCATATAAAATGGCTAAGTGACCAAGGGTCCGTCAAGATCAAGCACACCGTCTCGGTAACGTTCTCAATTGGACCATACAAAGACACGGTGGAATGTGACGTGGTCCCCATGACGGTTTGCCATATGTTGCTAGGAAGGCCGTGGCAATTTGACAAGCGTGCTTTACATGATGGTCACTCAAACACTTATACCTTCAAATGGCTTGAAAAAACTTGTGTTTTGCAACCAATGACTCCTAGCCAAATAATTGCGGACAATGCAAAGGCTTTAGCAAGGGCGCAATACACAAAAACACCTTGTGAGAAGAGTGGTAAGCGAGAGAACCACACTATAGTGAGTGAGTGCCACAAGCCAAACTCGAGTGGAAAAACTAAGAGTGTTATTCTTGCCACCAAAAGTGAGATGAGAGAAGTGCGGAACAACCCATCCATCTTGCACTATGTCCTTGTATGCAAGGGACTAGCGCAAGGAACTAATGACTTGACAAATGTTCCTCCTTCTTTGATGGCTATTTTGCAGGAATTCCAAGATGTATTTCCCGAAGAGCTTCCTCATGGCCTTCCTCCTCTTCGTGGAATCGAGCACCATATCGACCTCATACCCGGCGCCCCACTCCCAAACCGCGTCGCGTATCGCACGAACCCGGAAGAGACGAAGGAGATAGAACGTCAAATCAACCAACTCGTCTCCAAAGATTTGATCCAAGTAAGCACTAGCCCAAGCGCGGTCCCCGTGATTCTAGTTCCAAAAACGGATGATACGTTGCGGTTATGCATGGACTGCCGTCCAATCAATGTTAACACCGTGCGTTATCGACATCCTATACCGCGTCTTGATGACATGCTTGATGAGTTATGTGGAGCCACTATATTTTCAAAAATTGATCTTCGAAGTGGTTACCATCAAATTCGCATGGCCGAAGGTGATGAGTGGAAAACCGCCTTCAAGACCAAGCTTGGTCTCTATGAATGGTTGGTTATGCCTTTTGGCTTATCAAATGCCCCATCTACCTTCATGCGCCTCATGAACCATATTTTGAGATCTCTCATTGGGAAGAGTGTCGTTGTTTACTTTGATGACATCAAATCTTTGTACCAATTTTTGCAAGATGTTCAATAGACAAAGGGATTGATGATTTCTATTTGCATAAGGGTTTTCTTTTCAAACAAAACAAGCTTTGCATTCCGAAGTCATCTCTACAAATTTTGCTTCTTCAAGAGTCCCATGGTGGAGGCCTTATGGGTCACTTTGGCCGTGACAAGACGTATGACATGCTATCCACTCACTACTTTTGGCCAAAGATGAAACGCGACGTGGAGCGCCACGTCCAACGATGCACTACATGTATCCAAGCTAAGTCTAAATCTAATCCCTTTGGTCTTTATATGCCATTGCCTATTCCTCATGCACCTTGGTCGGGCATTAGCATGGACTTTGTGTTAGGCTTGCCTAGATCTAAACATGGACATGATTCTATATTTGTGGTAGTGGATCGCTTTTCAAAAATGGCACACTTCATTCCGTGCCATAAGACCGATGATGCTTCACATGTAGCTAATTTGTTTTTCAGGGAAATAATTCGGCTACACGGTGTACCAAGAACAATCGTCTCCGACCGCGACGTCAAATTCATGAGCTACTTCTGGAAGATTCTCATGGCCAAGCTCGGCATCAAGCTTCTCTTCTCGTCCGCCTCGCATCCTCAAACTGATGGACAAACCGAGGTCGTCAATCGAAGCCTTGGCACACTCCTCCGTGTGTTGATAAAGAAGAACCTTAAAGACTGGGAGGAATGTATTCCACACGCCGAGTTCACCTACAACCGCGCCAAGAACTCCACCACCATGAGGAGCCCGTTCATGGTCGTCTATGGCTTCGAGCCTCTCACCGCGCTCAATATCCTTCCACTCCCGCTCCATGAACGTGCCAATATGGACGTTGTCAAGTGTGCCCAAACAATGAAGAAACTCCATGAAGACACAAGAGCTACGATCGAGCAACAAGTCCTTCGCCAAGCATCAAGGCTAAACAAGAACAAGAAAGAGATGATCTTTGAAGAAGGCGACCTTGTGTGGATACACTTAAGTAAAGACCGCTTCCCCAAGGAACACGACTCCAAACTCAAGCCAAAAGGTGATGGACCATTAAAAGTGCTAAAGAGGATCAACAACAATGCCTACATCATCGATATCCCAGCATCAAAGTATCTTGTGAGCTCGACATTCAATGTCAAGGACCTCTCACCCTACCATGGAGAAGATGAAGTTTAGAAGGTTGAAGAGTCGAGGACGACTCTTTCCCAAGGGGGGGAGCTGATGCAGCCCGTCCTACGAACGCTACTACATCTACCCCCACGAGCTCCCCAAGTGGACCCATGACTCGCGCCCGAGCCAAACTCCTACAAGCTAAGGTGAACTCGCTCCTTTCCTTGTGTGACTTCGATACACCCTTGGATGGCCTGCTACTTCATACGCATACCTTGTGCATCATCAGGTACGAAGAGAAGGACCCAGTGAACGGAGGAACACCAGCGAAAGAAGCCAAATACTCTCTGTTTCCAGCGGTACTACCGGATCCGGCGGCCGGTACTACCGGCCAGCGGCACTACCGCCCCCTACTACCGCTCCCTACAGACGACGCCAACAGAAGCCAAATACTCTCTGTCTCTAGCGGTACTACCGGATCTGGAACCGGTACTGCCGGTCTACGGCACTACCGCCCCCTACTACCGCTCCCCACTGAAGACGCCAACAGAAGTCCCAGGGCTGCAAGCGGTACTACCGAACCCGGAAGAGGTACTACCGGTTGAGACCGGTACTACCGGTCGCTAGGCCGGTACTACCGGACGTGCGTGAACCAGATCGTGTTAAGTCGGCCCAGCGCCCTGTAACCCTCTCTATATTTTGCCATTTTGTTCCTAAACTACCCCTGTTTATGTGGCTGGCCTATAAATAGCCCCCACCCTCTATTATAAACCCTAGACTTGGATAATAATAGATTGAGGACACCCCTTTGAGGATCTTTCATCTATTGGTCTCATGCTCCTACCAAGGAGCACCCTATTATCCACCCCCTCTTGGATCTTGCCTAGTGCATTCAAGTTGTACAAGGCCTTGGGTTCTGGGTTTCTCGCCCCCAAGTCGTCAAGATCTCACCAAGCATCTCGCCCCCGTTGTTGGTCGTGGAGAGAGAGCTTCGCCCAACACCAATCCTAGGGATTATGTTGGACCGGTTGCCACCGGCGTGAGTTATCGGCGTGTATCGTGATTTGTGTGCGTGTGTTCGTGGCTTTCATCCCTTCTTCCCCCATCCACCGCTTTCCCCTCGTTTCCCGTGGAGATTCGTGAAAGATCGGGCCACCCCAAGGGGTTACCCCATAACATTACTCTTGGAGGGTGACCTCCTAGTTGGCTTGGCGGTTGGTGCCGCGGTGTTCTCTTCGTGGAAGATTGTGAAGAGACCCGGGCTTCTCCTTCGTGGAGCTTGCCATCTCCGGAGTGGAGGAAAAGCTAGCCATAGGGAAAGGGTCTATTCCTTCGTGGGATAGACTCGAAGAAGAAGGCGAGCCTTTGTGGCGCGTGAAGAATCCTTCGTGGAACCTTACACCTCTCCAACGTGACGTAGCCCCCTTCCCAAAGGTGGTGAACACGGAAATACATCTTCGTCTCCGCGTGCCTCGGTTATCTCTATATCCGAGCTTACTTTTCTTGTGATAGCCATCGAGCTTGAAGTACTTATATCTTGCTTATCACTTGTGGTATATTTATCTTGTGCTATCTTGCTTAGCTTAATTTGTTGTTGGTGCACATAGTTGAACCTAGTGTATTTAGGTTTTGTGCTTGTAAAATAAATGTTAGTTTAATTCCGCATTCTATCAAGCCAAAACCGTAATAGTTTTAAAATTGCCTATTCACCCCCCTCTAGGCGACATCTATATCCTTTCATAGACCATATGTATACATGCATCACTAAGTTATCATATTAAATCCGTGTCCCGCAATGTTACACGTGGACTAAGTAGCAAAGTCCATTAATATAAACTTTTAGGGTGCATCTAGAAAGAAAAAAGTGTGCAGTCTGAACTCGGATCCACAACACTCCGGTTTCCATGTGCGCGTATCCCGGAGGTAGGAACAAATGAATACACATCACTACGCGTGTACGCCGAGTCGCTGGACATCCTCATACTGTTCACCGTTTATTCGGCGTGATGATGTCCTCCTGCTCGTTCCCATCTCCATGGACAGGTACTGATTGCCTCCCTGTTACTGTCAATCCATCACTGCTCCTTCCAAGTTCCGATGGCCGCAACCGACAGTATTGGTACGGAGTAGTAGATATTCACTCTAGAATAACAGCAGAATAAAAAGCAGTAGCCGTGGAGCGACTCAGCGGTACTGTCGTTCTGCACTACAACCCTCTAATCGTACATCAAAAGGAAGTACTTAGTAGATAAGGCACATGTATTCAGTAAATGACTTAGAGTCTAAACTCTGAACTCTGGATGTTGAACTGTTAATAAAAGGATGTGTATCAAAACGATGCAGAGGTCGAGGTCGGGGTGTTATCCCTATTTCGAAAAAAACCCTCTAAAGTCTAGACATCTTATCAGAAATCATAGAGCATGAAAGTTTGAACTCATAAAGTTGAACTAAAAATAACGACTCCAAATCGGCACGACGATCCATAGATTCGTGGCAGGTAAACGGATAATTCATATTATTCCTTTGAGAGCTAGCAATACTGCAAATACGTATGTTTAGATACAACTTACCCCTAATGAAATTCTGAGAATGCATCTCGTGCTCCCATCTCTTGGGTGATCCAGGTACTCCCACGACTCAAAACATGTTTGTGAAGTGATGAAAATACTGAGAAAATAAGCACATAGACACGACATGTTTCTATCTTCCCACAAGATTTTAAATCCAGATTTGCTCCACAGCTCAATAAACAAAAGAACACAATCTGTTGATAGTCATAATGCGCAAATTGACAATCCGATTAAATTTGCTACTGTCCCTCCGATCCAAATTAATGGACTCGATTTGTCTAGATTCGGATGTACTACTATTCAAATATGAATTAATCTTCTTTGTTTCCAAGTATTGGATTAAAATTTGAATTTGGATTTTTTTGACATAGTAGACTAATGTTGTATCACATTAGTGATTTTTTATAGAATTTTTCATGACATTATAGAGGTTTTCTTTAGTTTGAGAGTATCAGGGGTACACGAAGGATTGAGCTCTTGTATCTATGTTCTTATGTTTTTGGAATTTTTCATGACTTCCCATATAGGTTTTTTGGATTTAGGAGCACCGGGAGTACGTGACACATGGGATAACATAATACATCCGCTCATCCTGTAAAACTCTAAGAGTTCATTTCATGATAGAATTGTCGAATTCAATCGAGATTCCATATCCGGCATGTTTGGTTGTCGTGGAATTGGTACCGCCATTTCAATTGGACAATCCAGGGAATTGGTATGGTATGTTAAGCTAATTCCTATCCCTAACACAGTCATTTTTTTTGGAAATCAATCATTGCATTTCATAGTTCATGTGGCAGCCATACATGATTTTTCAGCTTGGAATTTTAAATTAGACAAATGAAGTGATGACATCGGTGTCATTTCATTTCTGCCAAATGAAATAAAATGAATGATGACAAACGATCTCTCCAAACTGGGTCTAAATGCTCTATCTTAACCCAATGTGCAAGAACTAGAGTTAAGAACAAATTGGTTCATCGCTAACAAGCCAGATAAGAAAAGGACTAAAACTCTTTATGACATAAATTTCCATGTATGCATGCTATGAATTATGACATGGATTGATGTTCAAAGTGCATCTTATCGGAAATAATTTTGCATGAGCTTAGCCACATATATATTACATCCTTTATTTATGCAAAACATATGAGGTCATTTGGAGCAATTTCAAGGAGTAGTACATAAGTAACTTCCAATGACACTTAAGATAAGATGACTTGCCAACAGCCCTGTACAATGTGAGACATGGGAATAGCAAGAGAGCAAGTCAAAGTGTACCAAAAATATCAATATGGTGTTATTATGACATCGGGGAAAACATATGAAAAGATAGGTTAACATTTACGCCAAAATGGTTGTTTTTTCCTTCATATGCTTACTGTAGTTGAACGTACATTACATTGTTACTCCCTTTGTTTCAAAATATAAGATGTTTTAGCTTTGTGAAGAAATGTATCTAGACTTTTTTTAGTGTCTAGATTCATTCTAAACTTGAGTGAACCTACATACTAAAAGTAGTCTAGATACATTTGCTCCACAAAGCTAAAACATCTTATATTTTGAAACGGAGGGAGTGGAGTAGATAGGTAGGTCATCCAAATCATACCTCCATTAGGCACTTTCACTAAAGCATTCAAGTTCATAGGCTCACGTGGTTAGTACTAGTAACCATAACACATTCGAGTAATCATGCAGCCACAAAGGTTAGCATTTAGCATCCATGCAACGTCCAACTCATCAACCATCCCATGCGAAAAAAGTCTCATGGAGCAAGAAAGTTCCTACTCCCATATTGACAAAGGGCTTTAATGAGGAATGCTGCCGCTTAGCTGGCTTTTGTAGTGACGTGATTGTATCATCTGTAAACACGGAATGCCGCTTGACGTGGAGCAATCGCTGTCCAATGTTCGTCCTCTTTCTTCTAAAAATCGCTGTAGATCCAAATCCTCCGATGGACTACACCCAACGATTTCGTCTATGCTTTAACCTCTAGCCATCGAAACTCTCTTGATTCCGAAGACTGTCGCCTTCGTCGGATATGGCCACCCTTCTCAAACCCTGCTCCGCTCCAGGGACAACCCAGCCTAGCCAAAACTCTACCCTCGAATAGAGTATCAAGTAGGATCCCACCAAAATCTCACTTCTAATTCATTTTAATAATTCTAGCGTAAAATTTTGCACTACAAATTTTAAAATTTACTAGAAATGGGACTTTGGTCCCTATCCCCGAAATCCCCTCCATAGCAAGCGTAGTCACTGCTTTTCAACTCTCCACATTGCCGCTGCCTCTGGCTTGATGGAGCATGAATCACGAAGAATCGAATGGTTAGAAAATTGTTTTGAGATTTTAGAAATTTTTGGTCGTCTACGATAGATATAACAAAGCCGGACAAGGAACAAGGAACTTCGACTTAAATGCAAATAAGAACACAAACGTAAACATTTCAACGAGACAAGAAACACATTAGACACTTCAAAACACATTAGATACAATTCGGCAACTACCTCATGATGACAATAAACAAAATGCAATGCGAAGTTGTGCGACAAATCTCTAAATTTTGAGCAATCATCCTATCATATTATGGCAAATACTAATTATACCATTATTATTATGTTCAAAATAAGGCACTCTGCAATGGAAACCCTAGCAACATTGTAGTAGTATTTACAACTATATTCCTTACTCAAACATATCTGCTCCTACGTTACAAAATTGTATATGGAAGTAACAGCAATAGGAATCAAGCAACTCTTCAAATATATATTCTACACGCACCACCAGTCGAGCATCTAGCCCCCTCGTGTATCCTTCATCACGAATCAAACAATCCACAAATTTACATCAACCCTGCAGCGTAAAAAAAAAGAAACTACTAAAAGGAGCGACAATGAAGAGCACCCATGAATATATCCGTCACCTGCTGCGTCTTCGGTCAGCGGCGTACTGCGAGAGCGGGACGAGCTCGGAGAGCGGCGTGGCGAGGGGCGTGGCGACGGGCGTGGGGATCGGCGACGACCTGCACACGGGGCAGGACCCGCTCCTGCGCAGCCAGGCGTCGAGGCACATGACGTGGAACCGGTGCCTGCAGTCCGGCATCAGCCGTAGCGTCTCGCCGTCCACGTACTCGCAGAGGCAGATCGAGCACATGGAGTCGCCTGCCGCGGCCCTGGAGAAGGGCGCCTTTTGTTGGTGCTAGGATCGCTAGCAATGGTGATTGTGTGCGTGTAGTGTGTTTGAGAGAACAGAGAACACAAGACAGAGGAATTTTGCGTCGCGTGCTGAATCTCCGACTTTTCTGTTTTTCTCTTTATTTATATGTGATCCGCTACGATCCACAAAATCAGCTAACTGCAAACGGCAGCTACGACCGAGCCTACCTGCCATGCCATCCCATGGCGCTGATCGTGCACTAGCCATTACAAACACCACGTCCAAGTTTGCCATCGTGCCATCCCACGATTCCTGGTCGTAGTGTTGATCTAAACAACTAGAAAACAGGAACTAGTCTACTCTGAACAGGGTGTGAACATATGCACACTTCCTGACAGTTTATTCTAACTGAAACTGAACCTAGTATAAGCAACATGGTTTTATTCTTCAAATCACCCCCTAAAACCTGTTGCATATTAGCTCACCTTGATTACACCGAGCATCTGCCGTAGCTCCACGAACTTGGCACGCCCTAGTGACTTGGTGAGGATGTCAGCCAATTGCTCATCAGTCCGAATGTGGTCAACCTCCACCTTGCCCTGCTCGATGCATTCTCTGATGAAATGGTATCGAGTGTCAATATGCTTGCTCCTGTCATGGTGCACAGGATTTTTGCAAAGTGCGATCGCTGACTTGTTATCAACATATAGCTTCACTTTCTTTGGCTCTTCTCCGATCACTTCCCCCAACAGCCTACTCAGCCAGATTGCCTGACACGATGCTGTCGATGCTGCTATATATTCAGCCTCACAACTTGACAGTGCCACTATCTTCTGTTTTTGTGAGGACCATGTAACAGCACTTGATCCAAGGAGGAACACCAATCCAGTAGTACTTTTACGGTCATCCAGATCTCCAGCTAAATCGCTATCACTGAATCCTGTGACAATTTCTGACCCAGCTCCTGATCTGAACACGCAACCCAGGCTCATTGTACCTTGCACGTACCTGAGTATTTGTTTCAGAGCTGCCCAATGTGGCTTCCCAGGTGATTCCATGAATCGGCTCACAATGCCCACGGAATAAGCCAGATCGGGTCTTGTGTTTACCAAGTAACGGAGACTCCCTACTATGCTTCTATAGGCACTTGCGTCTATCACATCACCGTCAGTGAGTTTGCCAAGTTTCAGTCTGTTCTCCATTGGAACGTGGCACGAGTTGCACTCTGCCATTCCTGCTTCCTGTAGAATTTTCTTTGCATAGCTAGTTTGACTCAACATGATCCGATCCTCCTCCTGCTTCACCTCAATTCCCAGGTAATAGCTAAGGACTCCAAGGTCACTCATCTGGAACCTTTCTTGCATTTCCTTCTTGAACTGTCCAATGGCAGAGTCAGTTGTCCCGGTGATGATTAAGTCATCGACATAGATGCCAACAACCAGGAAACCTTCATCCTCCTCGCGCCTGTACAGTGCATGATCGAGCTCGCAACGTGTGAATCCGAGATCGATCATGGACTTGTCCAGTTTCGCGTTCCACGCGCGGGGAGCCTGACGAAGCCCGTACAATGCCTTGCGCAATTTCAGTACCTTGTCAGGTTTGTTGCTGTCAATGAACCCTGCAGGCTGGTGGACATACACTTTCTCGACTAGATCACCGTTGAGAAAAGCCGATTTAACGTCCATGTGATGGACTCTCCACCGCCGGTGCGCCGCCACGGCTAGCAGGAGCCGCACGGTCTCAAGGCGTGCCACTGGCGCAAAAACTTCGTCGAAGTCAACGCCTTGTCGCTGCGCGTAGCCCTTTGCTACTAGGCGCGCCTTGTGCTTCACTACATTGCCTGAGGGATCACGCTTAACCTTGTATACCCACTTGAGGCCAATGGCGCGGTGCCCGGCCGGCAGTGTGGCATACTCCCATGTGCTGTTCTCCCTGATGCTTCTCATCTCCTCTTCCATGGCATCGCGCCACGGGGCCTGCTCAAATGCCTCTTCAACAGAGCCTGGCTCTTCAGCAGCGGACATGCACATCTCCCCCAGCTCCAGTTCCCCTGTGTACTTTGGATTTGGTCGGAAGACGCCGTCTTGCGCGCGTGTGCGCATGGGGTGCGACGGGAGCGGCACCTGGGCAGGCACCCGCGCGGGCTGTGCTGATGTCGAGCCTGGCGAGGTGCCCTGATCAGGGGAGTCTTGACTTGTGGGAGAGGACAGCTGAGTTGATGACGATGACTCCAGCGGTGCTGGTGACGAGGGCTCGTCAGGTGTGCTCTGTGCATGCTCACTGTCATGTGTCCTGGGTGCGGATGCATCGGCATCATCAGAGAAGACCACGGTGAATCGTTCCTGCAGACAGTCCTTATCAGCGTGCTTGCCCCAGTCCCATTTTCGTTGTTCCTCAAAGACCACATCACGTGTGATATGCAGCCTCTTCGCCACTGGATCAAAGATACGATATGCCTTGGCCCCTTCTTCATATCCGACGAACACTCCAGCCAGTGCTCTATCTGACAGCTTGGTCACTCCGGGTCCGACAATCTTCAGATGAGCTACGCATCCGAAAGTGCGTAGGTAGTCGACCTTAGGCCTTTTGCCACGCCATGCCTCATAAGGAGTCACCCCCTCAAGGCTGCGTGTCGGCGATCTGTTCAGAATGTGCACCGCCGTCTTGACAGCTTCTGCCCAGAACGTGACCGGCATGTCCATCCCTTTCATCAGGCTCCGCGCCATCTCCACCACAGTTCGATTCCGTCTTTCGACGACCCCATTCTGCTGTGGTGAGTAGGGTGCGGTCGTGTTTCGACGAATCCCTTCCTCCTCGCAGAATCGGGTGAATTCGTTTGAGTTGAACTCACCCCCTCGATCCGTGCGAAAAGCCCGCAGCTTCACTTGGCGATCGGACTCTGCCAGGGCCTTGATCTTGCGAAAATATATGAAGGCCTCGTCTTTGCTCTTGAGCACTTCCAGCCACATATATCGACTATAGTCATCAACGATCAGTAAGAAGTATCTGTTACCGCTGGTTGTGGCCGGTGATATTGGACCACATAGGTCACCGTGGACGAGGTCGAGGACATGCTTCGAGCGGTACGCTGACGCGCGCGGGAACGGAGTGCGCTGCATCTTGGCCAGTGTGCAGCCGCTGCAGAATTGCTCGAGATGATTCACGGTTGGCATCCCTTTTGCCATCCCTTTTGCTCCAAGCTCGTGCAGGGCACGAAAATGCAGATGGCCAAAACGAGCGTGCCAACGCCATGCCAGATCCTCTCCCGCTGCAGTCAGTAGGCAGACTGGTGTCGCCTGGTCAAACTCGACAGGATACAGGCGGTTGCTCGCCCGGCGCACTCGAGCCAGCAGCTTGTGCTGACGATCATAGAGGCGCAGCTCGCCGCCCCCTATAATCGATTTGCAGCCCACCTCGTCGAGTTGTCCCAGACTCACGATATTAGTGCGGAGCCTGGGGATGTAGTACACAGAGGTGAGGGCGCGGTGCTCGCCGCTGCTCCCTGTGAAGACGACGACGCCACGGCCGCAGATCTCAACGAGAGATCCGTCACCAAACTTGACCTTCCCGTGCACTGACTCGTCCAGCTCCGTCAGCATTTCTCTGCAGCCAGTCATGTGATTGCTGGCTCCTGAATCAAAGAACCACCGCTTGCCTTCCGTTGGAGCAGGCATGACGCGTTCCTCATTGAGAAACACATACTGTACACCTGCATCTGATGTGTCGTGCATGCCCAGCGCGCGCCCTGCACTGGCGACGATCGCGCCGCGTGTGTTCAGGATACTTTCTGCTGCGACATGGACAGGAGGCACGGCCTCCCTTGGAGCTTCGTCGGTGATGCTGACGACGCTGACCGCGAGGAGCGTGTCAGGCTGGTCCTCGTTCGCTTGGACGATGTGGGCCTCATTGCCCTTTGCCCGCTCATCGCGCTCACGCTTGCGGCACTCCTTGGCCCAGTGGCCACGGATGCCACAGTAGCGGCAGTCGCCTTTGCGCCGTGGAGCGGCATCTCCTCCGGCCTTGATCTGAGCGCGATCGTTGTTGGCCTGCTTGGCCTTTCCATCGCCCTTTGCTTTTCCTCGATACTTGTCGCCGCCGCCGGACGAGCCTTCACCAGCAGAGCGGTTTGCCATGCGAGCGCGCCATTCTTCCTCAGTGAGGAGTAAACGCCCGCTTGCGTCCTCCGCCTCGCCGCGCCCTTCCGATGCCGACAGTCGACCGCTCAACTCCTCCAGCGACATGTCCCTGAGATCAAGGAGAGTCTCAATCGAGCATGCCATTTGTGCATACCTGGGTGGTACAACCCGGAGGAGCTTCTGCACCGCCGCCAGCTCGGTGTAGGTCGCGTCGCCGAGCGACTGCAACTCGTTGACAATGGTGGAGATGCGGAGTGTGAAATCCTCAATCGATTCCCCGCTTTTGAAGGCGAGGTCCTCGAAGTCCTTGCGCAGTTTCTGCCGCCGCGCCTCACGAACGCGGGTCACGCCGACGCGCATGACCTTGATCGCCCCCCAGGCCTCCTTGGCGCTGTCCTTTGCGGCAAGCACCGGGACCATCTCTGGCGGCACCGAGCCCAGTATTGCACCGAGGGCGCGCCGTTCCTGACGGCCTCCTGCCTCCATGCCGGGATCTATGGCATCCCAGAGCCCCGCCCCCTGAAGCTGCACGCGCATCAGGATGGCCCACTCGGAGTAGTTCGTGCGTGTGAGGGTGGGAAACGTCACGGCACCGCCGCCGCCTCCACCTCCTCCGCCTCCTTCTCGGATGATCTCTCGCACCACGATCTCACCGCCACCGCGCCGACCTCGGCTTCGCCCACGACTTGGCGAGCGCCTGCGCACCGGGGTCACTGACCTGTCCGGTGTACGACCCGCCTCTTCCGCCGCCGCTCTCGCCTCAGCATCTCCTGCCGCCGCCGCTGGTGGTGTTCCAACCATGATCGCCAAAGCACTTGGCTCTGATACCACTTGTTGGTGCTAGGATCGCTAGCAATGGTGATTGTGTGCGTGTAGTGTGTTTGAGAGAACAGAGAACACAAGACAGAGGAATTTTGCGTCGCGTGCTGAATCTCCGACTTTTCTGTTTTTCTCTTTATTTATATGTGATCCGCTACGATCCACAAAATCAGCTAACTGCAAACGGCAGCTACGACCGAGCCTACCTGCCATGCCATCCCATGGCGCTGATCGTGCACTAGCCATTACAAACACCACGTCCAAGTTTGCCATCGTGCCATCCCACGATTCCTGGTCGTAGTGTTGATCTAAACAACTAGAAAACAGGAACTAGTCTACTCTGAACAGGGTGTGAACATATGCACACTTCCTGACAGTTTATTCTAACTGAAACTGAACCTAGTATAAGCAACATGGTTTTATTCTTCACCTTTGGGTACGACGCGATGGCGGCGGCGTCGAGGCCGACGGGCGACGAGGCGGCCGCGGCTGCCGAGGAGTAGGCCTCGGGGGACTCGGAGCCCTCGGCGACGAAGAGCACGCGCGGGACGGTGATGGAGAGGTGGCTGGAGCTGGACGTGCTGGGCGTGATGGCGCCGGCGAAGTGGCCTCCCCTGCCGACGTCGCCGTGCCGGAAGCAGAAGTAGGACGCGAGGAGGACGGAGGCGAGCAGGACGAGGAAGCCGAGCGCGATGGCGATGGAGTAGCCGAGGCCGAGCGTGGCGAGCGAGGTGAGGAGGGACGAGGAAGACATGGCGAACGTGGCGGTGTCGGCGGCGGCCGAGACGGTTTTCCAGTGGGGAAGTTGTGGAATGGCATCGGCGGTGTGCGCGTGCGGGGGGTCGGTCGAGCGAGTAGTAGAGTCGAGGCCTGGTGGGGGAGTAAATGTGGATGGTGGCGTGCGTGGTGAATTTTCTCCCTGCTTTCGTTCGTTCTCGTCCCGTTGCAGCGGGGCTAGATCTGCTGGTGGTGGGTGGGCGGCGCCAGCGGCCGCATTTATTGCCGGAGAAGTGGCACGGGCCGAGGAGTAATGGCGGCGGATGGAGATTCTCTGCTCGGCTGGGCTCGGCTGCGGGGGCGTGATGGTGGTGGTGGCCTGTTGGGACTTTGGGAGAGAGAACCTGCCACTTGGGGAGTGGAGTGGCATGGCAGCCTGGGAGGAAAACTCTTTGCTTGTGCTCGCAGTCGCAGCTGGCGGGGTTGGATGTCACTCGTTTGACCTTTGGAGCGCTCTGCTGATGAGCAGTGATAGTCAGATCGGGTGTCAATTTCTTGATAGATATCCTGTCGTTGGTGGACCGAAGATAGAGATTGGGTCGGGTTTTGCAGAAATACTCACTCCGTACTCAAATAAGTATATTTCTAGATTTATTCTAAATCAATTTTTTTTGTTTGGTCAACTTTGTTTAATATGTTGGAATTTTGGCCCAAATAGTCTAGCCCATTTTCCATTTCAATAATTCCTGAAAATCCTAGAGGCCGATGTGGCCCATTCATGCAAGGCAAGAGCTGGAACAAATGTTTAGTCCCACATTACTAGTTGAGTGGAAGTTGGACCAGCTTATAAGGTGAGCTCTCCTACCACTTGGTAAAAGGATGAGAAGGAGAAGGAGAAGGAGAGAGTTCCACACGCACGCTCCTCCTCCTCGCTCGCCACGTCACGATGCGCGCGCGCCGCGGGTTGCGGGAATCTCGCCGAGCCGAGCTTTATTTTGTCACGCATGAATGGTATATGAACAGATGTACAGAAGCTGAAACGAGGTCGCGCCTCCTCTCAGTTACACACTGCGCTATCTCCATCTTCTCTTGCGGCGTGCGAGCCGACCCCGCTGCTTCGAGTCCTGTACGGGAGAAGGGCGATAAGGTTGACTACTGGCTTCGTCACGGACTCCCTCACAGATAGCGACGTCTTCCCCGACGAACCCTATCCAAAGTTTTATGCCTTGCAGTTTGTTTGACTATATGCCTTAATATGTATTCGCTATTTAACATGATTAGTATATTGCTTATTATTCTAGTCATGTTTTATCTAGCGTTTATTATGAATAATTCGCTTGGTAAATTGCTCTATTTCTCAACATAATATATATGAAATCAAATCGGTATATTATGAAACCCCATCTAAAAGCTACATTTTCAGATGAAGTAGTCAAACTTTATAAACATTGATTTAAGACAAAGATAGAAATAAATTTATCCATGGACATCCAGAATATCAAGTTCGTATTTACCTATGAGGATGTTCACGAGTACAATGTCCATGGCCATTTTACGTTGGATAACCACCTTAAAACGCTTTGTCCAGAAGTGGTGCATCCTATGTTGAACCTTTTTTTTTTGCGGGTATCATATGTTGACCGTTGATCGGTCATTGTTTGGTTTATGATAGATTTGTGAAGATGTTATCGTGTTGCTAATCTTTTCTGGACCATATCGGTTTTCGTTATTTTTATTGCCATGTTTGACATCAATGCTTTGATTTGTTCGGTATTTGATGAAAAAATGATACTATATGGTTGTGTGCATGAAACGATGTAGAGGCCCAGGGTCATACTCCTCAAAGAAAAATGTATATATTGTATCTCATACTATAATAGAAAATAAACTCAAACATTTATGAATACAACAACCATTAATGTATTACAATTTGAGGGTTAGGCTCAAATTATGTATGTGACACATCTACATCACATATCTATAGCGTGCACGTGTCATGTAGAGTACAAGTTATTTACTGAATTATTTAACTATTAATCGAGTGATCCATGAAATCAAAATGGGTTAGTCACGGGTAGAAGTCTAACAAAGGGAGACATGACTATTGGTAGACGGTACACAGTATGCACACACGATTCTCTCTCTCCCTCCTCTTGCGTGTGTTGTGTTCGAATTCACGACTCCTCTCAATGTCGTTCAGTGGCAATTGTCATACTTTCTTCATGCTGACTTCTAGTTGGGATAGGGTTTCTGTTAGGAACGTGCTATGCAAAACAAACAAAAAATAGCGCATAACCAATATCATATGTGTTAGCAAATATACGTGATTAGATCATTGCAGAAAGTAGACGGAGAAGACGATGTTTGGTAACGCAGTTCGGCAAAGCCTACATCTGCGGGGCATGCTTTACGGACACTCCTCCCCTGGTACTATAATGAGAGTACCGTTGACGACAAGCCCGTCACGGTGTACAGACACATCAGATCTACAAAACACCACGCCGGTTCGGCGCGCCTGCCACGGGCACCGGACCGTCCCGAAACTCGATCTTGTGTCTAACCTGTCTTGCGTCTCATCTATTTTGGCTACTCCCGGTGCCTTTATATAATAGGTCAGGTTACAAGTGTCTGACTCAAACACCTGACCCTACCGCACAGTCCAAATCCAACTGTAGCCTATACACATATTCGACACTATTACAACGATATGTAATGTGAGAGGTAACGGATCACATCCTCGTAGATCGAACTAGCGGAAGTTTATTGATAACGAGGTTCAGTGGCAGAGGAGCCCATAGGGTGTACCATGGCGACCGCCTGACCTAAGTCAGGCCGCGTACACCTAATAGTATGCAATATCTAGCTAGCTGCAATGGTTGAATCGGTACGGCACTAAGTTATCTGTCCCTCTAATTACATAATTAGAGATTAATGAAGACACTGATATGATTAAGAAATACTTGAGCCTGTATGCCTACTAATTTTCTTAGCCTTAAACTAGACCGAGTGACCACGTATGCGTACCTGTACTTGTAAGTGCGACCAAAGGACTCATATTGCTGGATCAATTGATCGATCAAAAATCCCTTAAAAAAAATTAATCAATCAAAAGACCTGAAAGGAGAGGCGGCGGTTGCGGTAACTGGCTAGACGATTAGGGCACTAGACCGGTGCTGACCGAGGCTTGCGGGGAGATCAAATGTGCAAGAGCTGGCAAAGACATTCCGTCCGTCCGACGAATGACGCGCCAGCGTGAACTCTCGGGAAACGAGAGATGGCACCATCTAAGAGTAGGCCAAATCTCAAAATTAAAAGGTACTCCCTCCGATCCATATTACTTGTCGTTGAAATGGATGTATCTAGGACTAAAACATGTCTAGATACATCCATTTTAGTGACAAGTAATATGGATCGGAGGGAGTACTGTTATTAGAACAATTAGATGTGAAACTATGTATTAAATAATTCTTGAGTGTCTGAACTGTGATATTTTGTTTGTGATTGTGTAAATTGTTAGGTCTAAAGAATTATTATCGAGTCGTACCAAGCAGCAGCGAAGCGACTCCAAGTACTGGCATCACAAGCAGAAATAATGGGATAGAAGAACAAGAAAAGGAAGGAGTGGAACAAACTGAAGAGCAAGTTGAAGACAAGAAGAAGAAGAACAGATTAAGGATGAACTTCCATGATGGTTCACGAAGAGGAGGATAATAATGTTGACTCCAAAGATATTACAGATTTTATTTAAGACACCAATCGTTCAGTTTCGCCACACCAAAAATTTAGTACGTCCTTAGCCACTAACAAGGTTGATGTAGACGTGAGTCAAACACCGCAACAATACTTATCAAGTCGCTAGTATATGTGTTGGAGTCCCATGAACCGCTGACACGATTGTCGATTCCCGCAACTAGTCGATTAGCCGCAAAAAGATTCTCTTTCTAAAGGTCTGCACAATCTAGCGTCGAAGTAGATGGTGAGGAAACTATCATGATGTCTTCGGTAGCGGAGCAAACCATTTTACCCATGTTGCAAATGTTGAGCATGCAGAGTTGTTGGCTTGCCGTAGGGGCTGATCTCGCAGCAGGACATTCAGGTGCAGAAGATGGTGTTGGAGACAGACAGTATTGAGGTGGCTGCCAAACTACGTGGAAAGAACAAGACCAGTCTATTCATCGACCTCCGGCCGAGTAAATAAAAATTCTGCTCAATGGTTTTGGTGATCACTTGGTGCGCGCGGTGCAGAATTCCGCTAAGAGCAAGTACAATAAGCTCTAGTCAGCTGGCGGCAAGAATTAAAGTAGTATTGTTTTGCTTAGTTGGATAAGAGAGAAGAGGTGAGAGAAGAGAGGTGGGCTCTCATGCAATAGCCAGCTCTTGCGCGTGCTCCTAGTCACTTTGTGAGTATGTGAGTGAGTCGTTCACTTATAAAGTAGTACTCTTTAAAAGTAACTATTATACTACTTGACTATAAGCTGACTATATATGATCTTATAGCCAGCAAGTCGGCTGTATTATTGAAATTGCTCGAATAAAACAGCCATGTTTTAGCTAAGATAGGATGCCAGAATAAAAAAATTCTTTTTTGACGGTCCAGGAATAAAGTTTATGATGAATGGTTTTGGAGGCAGCTCGTATTGAGAACCAACGTGTGTTGGATTCAGCATCCGATTAATATACCGCAGCTATTTCTCAAAAAAACCAGTTTTCGTAAAAAATAAGTTCTATTAATTTGCATTTTTTGTTAATTGGTTTTAAGAGTTGAGTGGGCATGAAAATTTGTTTGTGGGGGAAAGGAATAACCTACTCCCTCCGTCCAAAAATAGACGTCTTAAATTTATTAAAATTTGGATGAATCTAGACACTATTTAATATATAGATTCATTCAGAATTTGAAAAATCCAAGACATCTATTCTTGGACGGAGGGAGTAGTTGATATTTTATGAGTAAAAAAATACTCCATTTTCTGGATTCTACTAAAGCATAGTGTCTTCAGTGGTTACACAAACGGACCTGACAGTCGCCGAGTCTATCACTTTTGCTTCGGTCCCCCACCCCCTCCTCCTCCCTCTTTCAAATTTTGACAAACAAAAACTCGATTCCGATTGTTTAGAGGATCGTACTTACCCACCCGAACTTCGTATAGTCCTCTTAGACGTATACTCACCATATACGTATGTTCATGTGCCTGCGGAAGGCGAAAATCAGAAGTTATATAACAACAACAAAAAAAATTAAAATATGACATACAAAGACGTAGATCGCGATAATAGGAGGTGTGATCAGCCGGTCGGAACGTGGATTATACCCAGTTCGATCGAGTACACATATACAGAGATACACGTGATCTCGATATGGGTTTCGACCGGTCAAAAAAATAAGACGGCCCATGTAGCTTAAGTTTAGGGTGGACGACCGAAGCACACCTCCGAGTCTATAGATATGTATGACCTGAAAACCAACACTATAGGAAGCACTATTTCGAGGAGGCCAAGAGACGGGACATCACGGACCAAGCGATGCTCCGGCAGCTGGAGACGCCGAGGCGTGGCAGGTACAGAGGCTACTACATGCTCGACGCCTTTACGTGCACAGGCCACGCCATCGCTGAAGGCGAGGTGAGCGATGTCTCTGCCAGACGGTACGCCAAAGAAAATGCCATCCAATCTTGAGATGATTCTCACTGACATGGAAGGGTTTGTGTTGTTCTTGAAGTGCTATATATCCTCCGATGTGCCGCGCTCGAAACCTTGAAGCAGCAGCTTGTTTCCGGAGATGTGCATGTTTGGTCATCACACACGGAGTACAGGAGGATTCTGAGCTTTCTGCTGCAGGTTGCTTGAGAAAAGGTTTACGGAAAAAAAAACTAAACAAAAAATCGCCGTTGCCGGGGATCGAACCCGGGTCACCCGCGTGACAGGCGGGAATACTTACCTCTATACTACAACGACTTCGATGACCATTAAAATTATCTGTGATATTAATCCGTAATAGTTAGAGTATATTCAGGGTACCAAACTTGTCCTCCCAATCATCCGTTGAGCATCCGCACATCACAGCAGCATATTCCCAGCTCCCAGTCTTGGCTTTACTACTGGATCACTATCCCAGCTTCCATCTCCCTATGTTCAGTTTACTCCACTCCTCGAACCACTAGGTTCTTCTCCATGGCAGATCTGCAGCCTTCCGACTTTCCGAGGCACCTTCGACTCCAAGTAGCCCTCCCGATTGTTGCCTTCACTTGCGACCTGTGAGTAACCTGGTCTCACTTGTTCGGTTGTTCCTCACCCTTTACTCCTATTTTCTTTTTTTTTAACGGACGCCATGTCCCTGACTTCTGCTTAATTAGTAAAGTTAATTTGTGTAGCTTAGCGCTCCCCCTTTGATTTGGATTAAGTCTGTATACAAGTTTCAACGATATCTGCTTCTTAGTTCGACTCGGTTTCTCTTTGGAGACTCTGTATTTGCTGAGACTAGGGGAAGTCGAATTCAAGTTCGAGCTCTAAATGCCTTGGCCAAACCTGGTTTCATTTTTCTAGATTGGTGACTTGCTCCATGACTAAAGAGAGAAATTTCAGTCAAATATGTAGAGGAAGATGCGTTAAAAAAATTGGCTAGCAAAAGTGTCGTGGAGCAAATATTTTCCTTTTTCCGACTGAGCAAATATTTCCCTTTTCAAGTTTAGGGATTAGTTCAGGTGTATGTACTAAAAAAGGCCTAAAGGGTGCACCATGTCCGCTTTGAACTTCAAGGCCCATATGAAATATATCAAGTTCTCAGAAAAAAATGAAATATATCAGTGTGTAGGTTACTTTGCAGAAAATAGAGTATCTGTTTATTCTTTCGCCTAAGAGGCACTATAGTATCAATATGTGGGAAATTATCTACTCCCTCAGTCTCAAAATATATGTCTTAAGTTTGACTAAATTTAGACGTGTATCTAGTGTCTAAATAGTATCTACATATATCCAAATTTAAACAAATTTAAGATATTTATTTCAAGACGGAGGGAGTACCGGAGTAGTGCACATCAACAGTTGTCAATAACTGAACTAGTGAAGCTTGATGATTTGGTTGAGAACTTGTTGTTCCAATTTTTTTAAAAGCAATACACAGACGTACCCATTACCTAAAGTTTCTTTTAGTTATGGAAAAATCGATTGTTGTTAGTCTCTATATTTCTTGTTGCAAAATATCTTGCAATTTGGTAGTACTTTCATGTACGATTTAACTAGGTAGCGTCCCTTTCTACGAATATGTTTTTATGAGAAAATTATCACTTCAAAGAAATAAAATAGATACATGTATACTCTGGCTGCTAGGACATGTCGGGCAGCGATCTCCTCCTTGGAGGCCTCATCGAGAAGTTTGTCGCTTACTTCTCTCCCGGATTGTTTATGTGCTCTTTGAGTGAATACCCTATATATATCTTGTTTTGTCGAATCCATGTGACTATATCCTCCATGTCACTCCCTTCTTGAGCATCTCACTAGAGCATGATCCCTAGAGTTGTTCAATGGCGCACATATATAGCTGGTGTTGGGGGTGTCTAGATTTGGTCCAGCTGAAGTCCATGCGACTTCCGGTGGCACCTTCGACATGTGGGCGTTGGAAAACCATGTATATCTTCCCCTTGAGGTTGGCAAATGTGCCATTGGTTGGTTTTTTCTCATGCATGAAACGAAGAGCGCACACTAGTTGTGCCAAAGTCAAAGTCTTTAGGTCGTGAGTGTGATTGACGGTGACCATGACGCTTTTGTCGACAAAGATTTCTTTTCTATTCATGTGTTGCTTTGTTTGCCTTTGCTGGTTGATGTACTCAGATTGATGGTTTTGACCTTTTGTCTAAGTTTTATCCAATAGTATTTTTTACTGACATTTTGTATCATTTCTTGTCGTAAATAAACATCGGAGCCTTCCTATTGTCCTTTGGACAAAACTATGACCCAATATGGAATACAGGAACCCAATAACATAGAAATAAGAAAAAGAACACACGAATTGAGTGTCATGCATTATGAATTTCTCTAAGAATCAAAACCGCACAAAACTTTTAAAAAATTTGTTTGCATGTCACACAAAAAATACACAGAAATCATAGAAACTAAGATTTTCCAAAACGCTGTGGGATCAGCTAAGCATAGCGTGGAGTAGTGATTGCGTGTGCTATATCTATTGGAATATATTCAAAAAGAAAATCAAAAGAATCTGTAAGGTTTTGTTACCTTGTCTCAGAAGACGATACCGCGAGTAGGTTTTCGTAGATAATCCTATCATTCTGTTGCGTGTTTCCATTTTCCCCAAACGGGGCATACCTGCGGGTGAATTAGTCCGTTAATAACATGTGACGTGGCACCTTCGCCACCAAGTTATGTGCTCGTGGAAGTCGTCCCATTATACTTTCCTTGGTCGCGTGCTGGCTCTAGAACTTTCCTAGACGACAAGTCCACCTTTAGTAGTTTAACCCCTTGGCTCAGGTACCGCCCCTCCACCGCTCTCTGCCGACGGATGTCTCTTGCGCGCCACGTGTTCCCTTCTCCCTCGGGCCATCCTCGCGATCTCCACCGGCTGTACTCCCTCCCTCATGGGCCCCCCCAAGGACGTGCCTGCGACGACGACGCCTCCCTGTCGACGTCTTTAAACTTATAACCCCGAAGGACAACCCTCCTCCGCCTACCCGCACACGCACCCGGACCTCTCACTGTCCGCTGGGGCCCGACCCGTACCCGCGGTTTTAATTCGCCATCAAGCGAGCGGGTGAGAAGCGAATTCAATTCAATTTCCCGGGGGCCTCCGCATCTGCCACAGCCACCTTGCGGACAAAGCCAAACCCGGTGTTCAAACTGCATCCTCGCCCTCCTCCCCTGGGCATCCAAACGGACGGACGGGATCGCGTCACGCGTCGTATAAAGCGTCCTCTCCTGGCTGGCTACGTGCACCCGGAGATCTTTGTGTGAGCAGCAAAGCGAGGAAAAAAAAAACAACCGGAAAAGCTTTTGGGGTTTCTTCGAGCCGAAGCATCGGAGAAGAAGGGGCGCGCGCAGAGCGTGAGCGGGAGGCATGGCGGAGCACAAGGAGGAGCAGCAGGAGTCGGTGCTGGAGTCGATGATGGACAAGATCTCCGACAAGCTGCACGGGGACTCCTCGTCTTCGTCCTCTGACTCGGACGACGACAAGAAGAAGGGGTCGTCCTCGTCGGCGGCGGCCGCCGCCAAGGCCAAGATCTACCGCCTCTTCGGCCGCGAGAAGCCCGTCCACGCCGTCCTCGGCGGCGGAAAGCGTAAGCCACCCCAACTTATAGTCCAGATTCGGAAGTTCTGGTGTAGATCCGATTCGATCTGATCTCGTTTCGTCTTCGCTTGCTTTACTGCCAACTGCTGGCTGTTACTGCTTCGCTGGTAGCTACTGCTACTAGCTAGATTTAGGCTAGATGAGAGATATGATGGGACTGGAGCTTCGCTTGGAGGGTTTAGAGTTCGTTCTCACGCACTGAGCTCAAGCTGTGCTTGTTTAATTCGATTAATTAATGGCGACGGTTAGACGGCGGCGCAGTTTATCGTGGCTCTAAAACCCTAATATGCTCCTTCCGATCGGGGGGCCGTGGTGGAGAAGATCTGGGATGCTCAACCATGTGAAGATGTTTATTCGGGCGTTTGGCCTGATGCGAGCTCCTTACAATTCTTTTTTGCCTTGCTTGCAGCTGCTGATCTCGTCCTATGGAGGAACAAGAAGATCTCTGGAGGGGTGCTCGCTGGCGCTACGGCCATCTGGCTCCTCTTCGAGGTCATGGAGTACCATCTGCTCACCTTGTTGGGCCACTGTCTCATCCTCTCCCTGGCCACCCTCTTCCTCTGGTCCAATGCCTGCACCTTCATCAACAAGTAAAGCTTTTCTCCTCGTTTCCAGATGAAATTGATTGAACTTTGCTGTTGATTGTGGTGCCAGCCTGTCCTGTTTGATTTCGCTGGTTGTCATTATGTGGTATTAATGATATTTATTAGGTCTCCCCCAAACATTCCTGAGGTGAAGATTCCAGAGGACATGATTGTGAACATTGCGCGCTCATTGAGATATGAGATCAACCGGGGTTTCTCTACTTTGAGGGACATCGGTCAGGGTCGTGATCTGAAGAAATTCCTCATTGTATGTTGGTTATCTTTTCAATTTGGCCATGCTTAATGTTGGGTGTTTTCTTTATCCTGCTCACCAACATGTGATCTGTTCTTTGTATACTCAGGTGGTTGCGGGTCTCTGGGTTCTTTCTGTTCTTGGCAGCTGTTGCAATTTTTTGACATTGTCATATATAGGTAAATTATCTCCTGTGCTGCATGACTTAAATTCATCATTGCTCAACATTGTCCATGCAAGTTGTAATTTGACATCCGTTGTTTTTCGGGTGCAGTCTTTGTGGTGCTCTACACAGTGCCTGTTCTGTATGAGAAGTATGATGACAAGGTTGATGCTTTTGGTGAGAAGGCCATGATCGAACTGAAGAAGTATTATGCCATTGTCGACGAGAAGTACCTTTCCAAGATCCCCAAGGGTCCTCTGAAGAACAAGAAGCAATAGATCATACCCTGCAGCAAATTGCCATCTGCGTGAATCTCAACTTGTCACCTCCCATTTTGAAGGATGGTTCTGTGTTATTGTGCCTGTCGTAGTTAATACTTGGTAGTACATATAGCTTTCGGTGTGCTGATCTTTTTGTGAAGTGGAGTCATGCCAGCTGAAAACTGTTGATCTTTATTTTTATTCGTTTTTTTCAACTTTCAGCATTGCTACTCTTATCTGGGAGCCAGAAATATTATGGCATTATCAATTTATCATTCCTCTAGTGCCCAGTGAACTTTGATAGTATTGCCTAGTGCTTTATCCAGTGTTTGTGCTAGCAAGTTCTGCTATACCTCTCATGGTCATTAATAAGGTTTCATTCAGTTGAAACAAATGTGACAAACTTTATACATTTGTAGAAAAAGTGATATCAGCAGAATATATTCCTCTATGATGGGCAAAGATTAGTTGTCCCGCACAAAGATTAAATGTTGTTCATTTTCATATATCATTTAATGCATGAATATATTACAATGGTGGAACAGTATCTCACCAGTCAAGTGAACTTCCCAGGTCCTTACCTAGCCCATGTACTCGGTCGAGCGGGTGTACTCCACATTCCCACCGGCTGATCTCTTTATGCCTTTGTATATCATGTTTTAAGATTTTGTTGTTGCTGCTATACACCTCTTAATTTTCGTCTCCTGCAGGTATGTGAGTATACCTCTAAGAGAACCATATGCCCTTAGAATGGGTTTGTAGGGTCTTCGAAACAAATTGGTATCGATTTTATTTGTCAAAGTTTAGAAGGAAGGAAGACATAGAAGCAAAAGTGATCACTAATCTATCTGGTTATGCTATGCCTAGATTACTTTCTGTTATCTGCGTGGTTGGTAACGATCCTGAAACCGCTCTTCTCTGATACCTGCCTTTTTTTAAAACCTGAACTATAAGGCTTTAAGCCCCACAACATTTTATTAAATAAAGGAAAAGACAATGTCAGAATATTTACAAATATGTGCACAGAAGAATACCCCGCTTCCCTCTTATTACACTAGGCTATCTATCCATTATGACAAGCTGTCAGCATGATTAGCCTTCACCCTATGCACATGCATGGTGACCTCATGAATAAATCTACTCAAGATCTGAAAGTGGGCATAACTCACTGAAATATGGCTTCATTTCTTTGCTTCCAGATATGCCATGAGGCTAGAACAACCACCTCAGTGAAGAACGGTTTATTAAATTTTCTCTTGGCTATAAGAAATACCTCCTCAAAATTGCTTGCTTGCTCCCATTGAATTTGCAAGTAGCTCCAAATTCTAGCACTGCAGTTATAGAAGAGAAAATAAGTGAATCCAGTCCTCAGTCATGTGGGTTGGGCACAACACATAATGAAAATCATTAGTGACATTTCAGTGTCTTCTTCTTAGCATATCTCTTGTATTCAATCTGTCACTCACCAGCAGCCAAGCAAACACTTTGATTCGTAGCATGACCTTGAAAGACCAAATGCATTCATATATCTTATTGGCAGTCATACCTCTGAAACAATGCTGATAATATGCGTGGGATGAATAATGTCCATCCTTCCAAATGGTTAGCCAAGAATCTTTAATCCCAGGATCCAGTGTTACTTGTAATAATTTAGACTGAAGCCTAAGCATGTGCTTGGGTGGATAATGGCAGGTGAAAAAGTTGTGTTGTTTTCTGTATTTAGGACATCCTTGACAGAAAGGTTCATGTCAACCACAAATGCCTCCTGCAATACCTTGTCACCCCAGTAATCAGACCAAAACAGAGTAGTGTCTCCATCTCCTATGGACACAGTACTGTTGGAGATATGCCCTAGAGGCAATAATAAATATAGTTATTATTATATCTTTGTGTTTATGATAAATGTTTATATTCATGCTATAATAGTATTAACAAGGAAACATTTATACTTGTGTGAATTGTAAACTTAAATTGAAGTCCCTAGTATAGCCTCTATACTTCACTAGCTTGTTGGTTGATTAAATGATTGTGGTTTCCATATCATGAACATTGAGATGTTATCAACAACAAGATCATATCGTTAGGAGAATGATATGGTGGACATACTCCTATTGATAAGCGTAGCATAAAGATCAAGTCATTTCAATAGTTCAATTGCTATATGCTTTCTGATACATAGTAACCTAATTCCTTCGACCATGAGATCATGCATATCACCTTTACCGGATGGATGCTTTGATGACATCAAACACCACACCGTAACTGGGTGGCTATAAAGGTGACATTAAGTGTTCGGAAAGTATTGGTTGAAACACATGGATCAAGAGTGGGATTTGTCCATCCACATGACGGATAGATATACTCTGGGCCCTCTCGGTGGAATGTCATCCAATTGGCTTGCAAGCATGTGACTTGGTCACAAGGGATCACATATCACGGGAACGAGAAAAGAGTACTTATCGGTAACGAGGTTGAACTAGGTATGCAGAGATACCGACGATCATAATCTCGGATAAGTAAACTATCGTGAGACAAAGGGAAATTGGTATCGTATGTAAGTGGTTCATTCGATCGCAAAGTAATCGTAGAAATATGTGGGAGCCATATGAATTTCCAGATTCCTCTATTGGTTATTGTTCAGAGAAGTGTCTCGATCATGTCCGCATAATTCACGAACCGTAGGGAGACACACTTAAGGATTCGACGTTGTTTTGAGTAGTTATGGTATTATGAGAAAGAGACCGAATGTTGTTCGGAGTCTCGGATGGGATCCGGGATATCACGAGGTGATCCGGAATGGTCCGGAGAATAAAGATTCATATAAGGAAAGTCCCGTTTCGGAGTTCGGGAATGATTCCGGTGTTTTCATCGGGAATGTTCTAGAAGGTTCCGGATTGTCCGGCACTCCGAAGGGGGAGGGTACATGAGTGTGTCATTGAATGATTGCATCATGTACTAAGTGTTCTTGCTGTTCCAAAAAGATGAAAGTCAAATTGCCAGTTTGAAAGTCAAACGGCTAAAACAGGAAACTGTGGGAAACAAGCAAGAGGAGTTGGAACCAACTTGGAGGAGGAGTCCCACTCCTCCAAGCCGGCGCCCAGCCCTAGGCCGAGTTGGGGAGGGACTCCCTCCCTCCCCTGGCGCGCCAAGGCCCCTCCACCCATAAAAGGAGGGGCAGGACTCCTCCTTGAGACACACAAGTTTCCACCTCTAATCTCAGGTTTAGAGCCGTTTGGTTTAGAGCTTCTAATTGCTTTAGCCTGCGGTTTAGAGCCTTCTAATTGGTGAGTCTAATCTCTAGACCACTAATAGCCCTCTCTCATAATCCACCATACTCGCTCCGGCTTAAGGCGAAGCCCTGCGGGATCTCCCCTCTACTTCCGGTACCACGCCGTTGTGCTGCCGGAATCGCGAGGAGAGTGCTACAACCTCCGCTGCCTGCTGGAACAAGGGAAAGGAAGGTCTTCGTCGAGTACCGAACGTGTGACCGACTGCGGGAGTGCTGCCGGAACGCAGCGCCGGAAGGATCGTCTACACGATCTTGAGATCGGAAAGAGTACGACTACATCACCCACGAGAATCCGCTCTCGTTAAACACTTTGGAATCTTCGAGGGTAAGTTATTCCATCGACTCGTTGCTACAATCTAGTAGATAGATCTTGGCTTGTTTGTTTGTATGCGATAGAAAATTTTTGTTTTCCATGCTACGAACCCCTACAGTGGTATCAGAGCCGTGTCTATATGTAGATCTGTTGCACGAGTAGAACACAATGGTCATTGTGGGCGTTGATGCTTTTATTGTAGATTGCTTTTTGTGTACTTTGCATCGTGCGGTATGTTGGGATGAAGCGGCCCAGGCTAACCTTACATGACATCGTTCATGAGACTTGCTCCACGCTTGACATGCAACTTGTATTGCATAAGTGGCTTTGCGGGTGCCTGTTTCTCCTAGCATAGTTAAGATCCAATTTACAAAGGGTAATCAACAATGCTAGTATCAATGTTGTGGTTCTTGTTCGTAAGTTAGAACGACACTTATTGAAAGCCCCAAACCACGTAAAATATGCAAAGAAAGTAGAGGCGTCTAACTTTGTTTTGCAGGGGTGTGCAGTGATGTGATATGGCCATGATTGTGATTATATTTGATGTATGCAATGTTCCTTATTGTAAGTTGGCAACCGGCAGGAGCCATATGGTTGTCTTTAATTTATGTTAAGACCCGCGTGTCTATTCAAAGTAGTTGTAATAGTTGAAGCCGGTGGACGACAACCATGGTGAAGCGTCATTGACCTTGATGCAATGCCGGAGATGATGGAGATCATGTTCGTGTTTGAAGACGGAGATCGGAAGCACAAAGAAGAAAGGCCATATCATATCACATATTATGAATTGCATGTGATGTTAATCCTTTATGCATCTTGTATTGCTTAGTAGACGACGGTAGCATTATAAGATGATCCCTCATGCACATGAATTTCAAATCATAAAGTGTTCGCCCTTAGTTAGCACCGTTGCTAAAGCTTGTTGTTTCGAAGCACCACGTGATGATCGGGTGTGTTAGATTCCGCAAGTGTATACAACGTAAGCAAGCCAGATTTGCTTATGCGGTGGCTAAGGTTTGATCTTGACGAGCCTAGCATGTACAGACATGGTCTCAGGAACACGGATTACCGAAAGGTAAAGCATGAATCATATAGTAGATATGATGAACATGATGATTGTTCGCCATTGAAACTATATCAACTCTCGTGATGATCGGTGTTGATGTAGTGGATTTGGTTCGTGTGATCACTAAAACAATGTGAGGGATGTTGTTTTGAGTGGGAGTTCACCTAGTTTAATTTCATTAATTAATTTGAACTCAATTTGTCATAAACTTAGTCTAAACTATTGCAAATATGTTGTAGATCAATGGCAGCCCCTACCATCAATTTTAATGCGTTCCTAGAGAAAGAAAAGTTGAAAAACAATGGAAGCAACTTCGCGGATTGGTTCCGCAATTTGAGGATTGTCCTCACAGCTGGTAATTTGACCTATGTGCTGGATGCACCGCTGGGTGACCCACCTGCAGCTGATGCTCCCGATGAAGTAAAGAATGTTTACCTCGCTCAGAAGAATCAGTACTCCATAGTTCAGTGTGCTATCTTGTATGGTTTAGAATCGGAGCTTCAGAAAAGGTTTGAAGAGTCAGACCCATATGATATTGTCGAGGATCTCAAATTGATTTTTGAGACTCATGCGGCAATTGAAAGCTATGAGGCTTCTGAAAAGTTCTTTAACTGCAAGATGGAAGAGGGCAGCTCCGTCAGTGAGCATGTGCTTAAGATGTCTGGACACGCAAACAAACTTCAAAGCTTGGGTATAGTGATTCCTAATGCTTTGGGGGTTTACCGCGTCCTCCAGTCATTGCCACCAAGTTACAAGAACTTTGTGATGAACTACAACATGCAGAACATGAACAAAGAGTTGCCAGAACTATTTGCTATGTTAAAATCTGCAGAAGTGGAGATCAAGAAAGAGCACCAAGTGTTGATGGTCAATAAGACCACCAAATTCAAGAAAGGCAAGTCTAAGCAAAAGGGACACTTCAAGAAGGGTGGTAAGAAAGTTGCCACGCCGACGAAGAAAACCAAGGCTGGACCAAAGCCTGAAACTGAGTGTTTTTACTGCAAGGGAGAAGGTCACTGGAAGCGGAATTGCCCAAAGTACTTGGCGGATTTGAAGAACGGCAACATCAAGAAGAAAGGTATATCTGATATACATGTTATTGATGTGTATCTCACTAGTATTCGTAGTAGTGCCTGGGTATTTGATACTGGTTCGGTTGCTCATATTTGTAACACGAAACAGGTGCTGCAGAATAAACGGAAGCTAGCGAAGAACGAGGTGACGATGCGCGTGGGAAACGGATCAAAGGTTGATGTGATCGCGGTCGGCACGCTACCTCTGCATCTACCATCGGGATTAGTTTTATACTTAAATAATTGTTATTTAGTGCCTGCGTTGAGCATGAACATTATATCAGGATCTTGTTTATTGCGAGATGGTTACTTGTTTAAGTCAGAGAATAATGGTTGTTCGATTTATATGAGTAATATGTTTTACGCACATGCACCTTTGATAGATGGTCTATTCTTATTGAATCTCGATAGTGGAAATACACATATCAACAATATTGAAGCTAAACGTTTGAAATCAAGCGATAATTCGACCTATATGTGGCACTGTCGTCTTGGTCACATTGGAGTGAAGCGTATGAAGAAGCTCCATTCTGATGGACTTCTTGAATCACTTGATTTTGAATCACTTGATAGATGCGAAGCATGTCTGATGGGCAAAATGACTAAGACTCCATTTTCTGGTATGATGGAGCGAGCTACGGACTTATTGGAAATCATACATACCGATGTATGTGGTCCAATGAGTGTAGCATCGCGCGGTGGTTATCGTTATGTTCTTACCTTCACAGATGACTTGAGTAGATATGGGTATATCTATTTCATGAAACATAAGTCCGAAACTTTCGAGAAGTTTAAGGAGTTTCAAAGTGAGGTAGAGAATCAACGTAACAAGAAGATTAAGTTTCTACGTTCTGATCGTGGAGGTGAATATCTAAGTTACGAGTTTGGCGAGCATTTAAAGAAGTGCGGAATACTTTCACAATTGACACCGCCGGGAACACCACAGCGTAATGGTGTGTCCGAACGTCGTAATCGAACTCTCTTAGATATGGTTCGTTCTATGATGTCACTTACAGATTTACCGCTATCATTTTGGGGTTATGCATTAGAAACAGCCGCATTCACTTTAAATAGGGCACCGTCTAAATCCGTTGAAACGACACTGTATGAATTATGGTTTGGGAAGAAACCTAAATTGTCGTTCCTTAAAGTTTGGGGATGCGAAGCCTATGTAAAGAAGTTACAGCCGGACAAGCTTGAACCCAAAGCGGAAAAATGCGTCTTCATAGGATACCCGAAGGAAACTATTGGGTATACCTTCTATCATAGATCCGAAGGCAAAATCTTCGTTGCCAAGAATGGATCCTTTCTAGAGAAGGAATTTCTCTCGAAAGAAGTGACTGGAAGGAAAGTAGAACTCGACGAGGTTGTCGAACCTTCTCTCGAAATTGCGAGTAGCGCAGCACCGGAAGAAGTTCCTGTGGTGCCTGCACCAATTAGAGAGGGAGCTAATGATGGTGATCATGAAACTTCGGTTGAAGTTGCTACAGAGCCTCGGAGGTCAACGAGAACTCGTACCACTCCAGATTGGTATGATTCCGTTATGAGTGTCATGTTGGTGGACAATGCCGATGACCCCGAGACATATGAGGAAGCGATGATGAGCCCAGATTCCAATAAATGGCAAGAAGCCATGAAATCCGAGATTGGATCCATGTACGAAAACCAAGTATGGACTTTGGTGGACTTACCGGATGGCCGGAAGGCTGTCGAGAACAAATGGATTTTCAAGAAGAAAACAGATGCTGATGGTAATGTTACTGTCTATAAAGCTCGACTTGTCGCAAAAGGGTTTCGACAAATTCAAGGAGTTGACTACGATGAGACTTTCTCACCGGTAGCAAAGCTAAAGTCTGTGAGGATTATGTTAGCAATCGCTGCATATTATGATTATGAGATATGGCAGATGGATGTCAAAACAGCATTCCTCAATGGAGACATTGATGAAGAGTTGTATATGATGCAACCCAAAGGTTTTGTCGATCCTAAAGATGCTAACAAGGTATGCAAGCTTCAACGGTCCATCTATGGATTGAAGCAAGCATCCCGAAGTTGGAATCAACGTTTTGATAAGGTAATCAAAAGTTTTGGTTTTATACAAACTTATGGAGAAGCTTGTATTTACAAGAAAGTGAGTGGGAGCTCTGTAGCATTCTTAATACTGTATGTGGATGACATATTGTTGATTGGGAATGATGTAGACCTTCTTAATAGTGTCAAGGAATATTTGAATAATAGTTTTTCAATGAAGAATCTTGGCGAAGCAGCTTACATATTAGGCATAAAGATTTATAGAGATAGATCGAAACGCCAAATATCATTGTCACAGAGTACATATTTGGACAAAGTTCTAAAGAAGTTTGGAATGGAAGAAAGCAAGAAAGGGTTCTTGCCCATGTTGCCCAATACAACCTTGAGTAAAACTCAAAGTCCAACATCGGCAGAAGATAGAGAAAGGATGAGTAAGACTCCCTATGCCTCAGCCATAGGATCTCTAATGTATGCCATGCTATGTACTAGACCCGACATTGCATATGCTGTTAGTTTAACTAGCAGATATCAAAGTGATCCAGGAGTGGATCATTGGACAGCGGTCAAAAACATCCTTAAGTACTTGAGAAGAACTAAGGATATGGTTCTTTCTTATGGAGGTGATGAACAGCTCGTTGTTAATGGTTACACCGATGCTAGTTGGAACACCGATCCAGATGATTCTAAATCACAATCTGGGTACGTATTTATTTTGAATGGTGCAGCAGTTAGCTGGAGGAGTGCAAAGCAAAGCGTTGTGGCGAGATCTTCAACTGAATCGGAATACATGGCTGCTTTGGAGGCTTCACAAGAAGCGATATGGATGAAAGAGTTCATTACAGAGCTGGGTGTGGTTCCAAGTGCGCTGGACCCAATGTCTATCTACTGTGATAACATGGGCGCCATAGCCAATGCGCAAGAACCAAGGTCACACAAGAAGCTGAAGCATATCAAGCTGCGTTTTCACGCTATTCGAGAACATATCCAGGATGGGGATATAAAGATTTGCAAAGTACAGACAGATCTGAATGTGTCGGATCCGTTGACTAAACCTCTCCCGAGGGCAAAACATGACCAATACCAAACTGCCATGGGTGTTCGGTATATTACCATGTAATCTAGATTAGATGACTCTAGTGCAAGTGGGAGACTGTTGGAGATATGCCCTAGAGGCAATAATAAATATAGTTATTATTATATCTTTGTGTTTATGATAAATGTTTATATTCATGCTATAATAGTATTAACAAGGAAACATTTATACTTGTGTGAATTGTAAACTTAAATTGAAGTCCCTAGTATAGCCTCTATACTTCACTAGCTTGTTGGTTGATTAAATGATTGTGGTTTCCATATCATGAACATTGAGATGTTATCAACAACAAGATCATATCGTTAGGAGAATGATATGGTGGACATACTCCTATTGATAAGCGTAGCATAAAGATCAAGTCATTTCAATAGTTCAATTGCTATATGCTTTCTGATACATAGTAACCTAATTCCTTCGACCATGAGATCATGCATATCACCTTTACCGGATGGATGCTTTGATGACATCAAACACCACACCGTAACTGGGTGGCTATAAAGGTGGCATTAAGTGTTCGGAAAGTATTGGTTGAAACACATGGATCAAGAGTGGGATTTGTCCATCCACATGACGGATAGATATACTCTGGGCCCTCTCGGTGGAATGTCATCCAATTGGCTTGCAAGCATGTGACTTGGTCACAAGGGATCACATATCACGGGAACGAGAAAAGAGTACTTATCGGTAACGAGGTTGAACTAGGTATGCAGAGATACCGACGATCATAATCTCGGATAAGTAAACTATCGTGAGACAAAGGGAAATTGGTATCGTATGTAAGTGGTTCATTCGATCGCAAAGTAATCGTAGAAATATGTGGGAGCCATATGAATTTCCAGATTCCTCTATTGGTTATTGTTCAGAGAAGTGTCTCGATCATGTCCGCATAATTCACGAACCGTAGGGAGACACACTTAAGGATTCGACGTTGTTTTGAGTAGTTATGGTATTATGAGAAAGAGACCGAATGTTGTTCGGAGTCTCGGATGGGATCCGGGATATCACGAGGTGATCCGGAATGGTCCGGAGAATAAAGATTCATATAAGGAAAGTCCCGTTTCGGAGTTCGGGAATGATTCCGGTGTTTTCATCGGGAATGTTCTAGAAGGTTCCGGATTGTCCGGCACTCCGAAGGGGGAGGGTACATGAGTGTGTCATTGAATGATTGCATCATGTACTAAGTGTTCTTGCTGTTCCAAAAAGATGAAAGTCAAATTGCCAGTTTGAAAGTCAAACGGCTAAAACAGGAAACTGTGGGAAACAGGAAACTGTGGGAAACAAGCAAGAGGAGTTGGAACCAACTTGGAGGAGGAGTCCCACTCCTCCAAGCCGGCGCCCAGCCCTAGGCCGAGTTGGGGAGGGACTCCCTCCCTCCCCTGGCGCGCCAAGGCCCCTCCACCCATAAAAGGAGGGGCAGGGCTCCTCCTTGAGACACACAAGTTTCCACCTCTAATCTCAGGTTTAGAGCCGTTTGGTTTAGAGCTTCTAATTGCTTTAGCCTGCGGTTTAGAGCCTTCTAATTGGTGAGTCTAATCTCTAGACCACTAATAGCCCTCTCTCATAATCCACCATACTCGCTCCGGCTTAAGGCGAAGCCCTGCGGGATCTCCCCTCTACTTCCGGTACCACGCCGTTGTGCTGCCGGAATCGCGAGGAGAGTGCTACAACCTCCGCTGCCTGCTGGAACAAGGGAAAGGAAGGTCTTCGTCGAGTACCGAACGTGTGACCGACTGCGGGAGTGCTGCCGAAACGCAGCGCCGGAAGGATCGTCTACACGATCTTGAGATCGGAAAGAGTACGACTACATCACCCACGAGAATCCGCTCTCGTTAAACACTTTGGAATCTTCGAGGGTAAGTTATTCCATCGACTCGTTGCTACAATCTAGTAGATAGATCTTGGCTTGTTTGTTTGTATGCGATAGAAAATTTTTGTTTTCCATGCTACGAACCCCTACAAGTACATACTTTGTTATAAGTTGGAGCAAGTTTCATGATGTCCTTCCACCAAAATGAACCACAAAGATTAGCAACATGTGGGACACCATCCGGGTAATATTTCCAAACCAAATTAACCTAAGGAATGTTTTCCTTGTTGAAAAACTTATGCATGTGCTTTCATGAGGCCTTCATTCTGTTTTCTCAAGTCCATGATTCCAAGGCCACCACACTTTCTTGGCTTACATATCATGTCCCAAGCTGCTAAGGATTGTTTCTTTGATTCTGTATTATTTCCTCTCCACAAACACTGCCTGATGATCCTATATATTTCATTCAAAATTCCTTGGGGAATATCCAGAGAACTTAAGAAATAAATTGACATAGAAGAGAGGCAAGAAACAATCAACTGTAACCTTCCCCCATAGGCCAGAATAGTTGAACTAGCACTGAGCCTTCTGTAACTATCCAAATTTTTCTACACTAAAGCGATTTTGAAAACAAATTGGAAAGACAAATTCGAACAAATTGGAATCAAACAAATTAGACAAAAAAAGGAGAAAACAAAGGAAGAACACGACGAACAGGGGGACGAACCCTACCTGCCGTTGATTCCCCATCGCCGGCCAGCCGCCCTTGTCCCACCGCCGCTGTGGCTGACGCGCGCTCCCGCGCCGCACGTCACCCGTCTGCAGCCCCGCTCGCCGTCGCCATACCGCACCCCCACCCCGCCGTACGCGAACGCCATGCCGCTGCCGTCGCCCAGCCGCTCGCCACACGCCACCTCGCCGTGCTCCTGCAGCTCGCCGGACACGTCCACCGCCTCGGGACGAGCCCAGAAAGCCCCCGCACCGCCTAGACGAGCTCGCCATCGCCGCCAGATCATCCCCGCCACCACGCGTCATCCTCCCGAGCGCCACCGTCGCCTATAAATCCCCACGCTGCGCCATTCTCTTCGATTTTCTCGGGAATCGATTCCTCTAACCCTTCCAGCCACTACCGCCTCATCAATTTCAACCATCACCGCCGCCAAGCCCGCCTCCAGCTCCGCCAACCACCGCCGGTGAGCCCCTCTCCTTCTTCCTCTACTCCCGTGGCTTTCTTTCTTTTTTTTTCCTGGCGACACCGAAGCGATATGCCGCTTCGGACTGCCTCTTGGGCCACGCCCAGGCCCAGTGCTGGGCTGGCTGCCCTTCCCAGCCCAAACAGAGAAAAAAGCTAAGGGCCTGTTTGGGAGCTCAGTATTTTCTCAGTTTTCTTAGAGATACCGTGGTTTTCAAGAATATTGTGGTATTAAAAAAATTGAGGTGTTTGGATGCAAGAAAAACTGTGGTTTAAAATACTGCAGTATTCCTAAAAACGTCTTTTTTCCTCCGTTTTAGAAAATCTGGTCGGGACCTCTTTTTTCTAAAACCGAGAAACGCTCCGCTTCGTGGCTTGTATCGATATCTCTGTTCTCATTTTCTTCTACACTGGCGGCGACGTCCATCGAAATTTGAAACTAATACTACTACTGTCTCGATCGATCCATTGCCGACTCAACAAACCTGTTGAGGAGATTATCCAATACCGTCTCTGCCAAAAGCTTCAGAAGACGTGATGGATAGCGCCACCCTGCTGGGCCTTCTCGGCGTCACCATCAAGTCGGGGTCGGGTAAGGGCACGGCGGCGGCAGACGACAAGGTGGAGTGGCTCCGGTCACAGCTTATCGGCAAGGACGTGGAGTTCGACACGCCGTTCGGGAAGCGCTCCCTGACATACGCCGACCAGAGCCTGAGCCACATCGAGGAGGTCCTCCCGTTCTACAGCAACACGCATACGGAGGACAGCCATGTCGGGAGCAAGACGACGCGCCTTGTGCACAAGGCCGAGCGCTACATCAAGCACTGCATGTGCACCGGTGCCGGAGACGCGCTGCTCTTCTGTGGCAGCGACACGATGGCGGCCATCAAGCGCCAGGCCATCGGCGTGGCGTTGTCGTCCGTAGAGATGCGCAACTCGCTCTTGGCGCAGCTGCGCGCCGAGGAGCGGTGGGTCGTCTTGGTCGGGCCGTACGAGCACCACTCCAACCTGCGTGGCGACAGAGCCTGGCTGAGGTGGTGGAGATCGGCATCGATGCCGGAGTACGCCGATCGGCCAATGCTTGGTCCTTTTCGGCATGTAGCAACACGACGGACACACAGATTGCCTGTATCCTGCACCAGCATGGCGCCTTTGCGTGCTTTGACTTCGCCGCGAGGTCTGTGTAAAACAACACTAGCCAAACGCCTCCATGTTTTGCCTAAAACTGTGGAAAAAACTGGTTTTAGAAAACTAAAGTATTCAGTAGCCAGGCACCAAAATACTGTGGTTTTGAAATACCATGGTTTAGAAAAAATCGAACTGCCAAACGGAGCCTAAGCCTTTTTATTTTTCCATTTGTTTTCTGTTTTCAATTTAGTAATGATTTTAAAACAAGTTATTTTACAGAACTTCTTTGGCAAAAGATTCAAAATATATAGAGGGCTATATTAAACCTCATAAACCTCTGTTTGCAAACAAATTTACCAAGATCCTTTAAAAAAAATTATTTTATTAGACTCTCAAAACTCAAAACCTTTATGTATATGTGACAAAATAAAGGCCCATTTTATTTATATTTCAACCTAAATTTACAAATACAAATAATAATCTTGGGCAAATGTCTTTGAACATTTTAGGACCCATTGGTGAAGCCTCAGAGGATTTTGACGTAGGAGTGCACCATCTTGGAGTCGAGGATCTTCCGGGAGACCTTTCTTTAGGCAAGTCACCTCTCTCACCGATGAAATTTTGGTGGTAAATGATTTTAGAATATCGAAGCTATGTGCAATAATAGAACCCCTGAACCATTAATATTTGATATTATGCCTTGAGACCAACCCTAGTGGAAACCCTGGACTTGCTTGATGGATGATGCATGATTGTTTGTATGAATGATTGCTTGGAGGTCATATTTACCTTCAAAATATTGGTATAAAAAGGACTCATCACCTGAATGAGAGCCTTGACTTTGGATTATGTGCCCTGGTATGTGGGCGTGGTTGATGGGTAAACCTATGGTATATCCCTGCCACAAAACAATAAAACATACCACATAAATTGTAAGAACCCCTACTCTATTCCAATGGATTTTCTACATGGTAGATTGACCCTGGTATGGGTGATCAACGGGAAGACACTCGGAGTCGGGATGCTATAGTATGTTATCGATTTCCGTGGCCCTGACATACTCCCGGTGGGATTCGAGTGATGAGACCTTCCCGGGTAGAACTTTCAAAAGATAGAGTGGATAAAAACTTAGCTTTCGATTAAAGATTCTGATGCTAACGATAGCAATATCGCAAACCCTAGTGATTTGAGCCACTGTGGCTTAGCACGGAACCATCGGAGGCACGCACTTACATATTTAAAATCCATGGAGAAGAGCGAAATAAAAATATATATACAAAAGAAAATAAGTGGTACCAAGTGTGGTCACTTGATGGAATTAAGTATGCCACGGGTGGATGATGTTTTCCCTCCGTCTGGCAAAGTGGTGAAAATAATACTATTATGGGATTGACCTTGAGGAAACCCTATGGGATTTTCCTGGCTAAATAATCTTAAGTAAATCTTTAAACTGGAAACAGTCTTGTGATTTGCTGAGTACTTTGTACTCACCCTTGCTATATAAACATTTTTTAGAAATACCTGAAGACACAATGGAGGTTGATCCTGACTTTATCCTTTGCGGAGAAGATTTTGAATTCTAGGTCATTCCTACGCTCGAGGGCTGGTCCTAGAAGTGTAGCCATGTGTGTGAAGTCACCAAGTTTGTATGTTTTAATCAAGGTTTAATGATTTTAAGACAAAGTGAACCTCGTTTTATGCCAAGTTGTAATAAAACTATTTGTGTGACTTTTACTATCCATGTAATAATATTCTTATGAGTTTGTATGCGATGGCTGTGTTTTGTAATCACTCGAAATTTCACGGATTTTTCCTTCGGAGAATTCGTGGAATTTCTAGTCACAGTCCCGAATTTTCGGGGCGTGACAGAGTGGTATCAGAGCCAGGTTTGACCGTAGGAAAGACCCCCGGTTTTGGAAAAATGGTACAAGTTTGCACCCAAAAAAAAAACGATTGAGAAAAATAAATTTTCTAAAGCCTTTATCCAGCTCTTAAAATCTTTTGTTTTTGATATAAAATTTGTATGATAAAATTTTATGTAAAAAAAAACAAATCTTTTTCGCGCTTAAAAAAAATTATTTCACATATTGTAGGCATGGTGTACTATTTTTATACCTCTCCCGAGACGCTTGGGGGATGGGCCCAACTCTTGTGGAGGATGTTGGGATATCTTTTTGTGCCGAGGCAGGACCTCCCACATTTTCATGCAAAAGCTATTTTTGCTCATGGGATACTCCAGTATTGGACCGGATGGGTGGACAAAGGGATATAGAGGAGGATGCAATTCAGGACGCATCCCGAAGGGCTATATTAAACCTGCGACATAAGTACGACGACACATTTGATGAGTCCATCTATCGACTCATACCCTAGGAGTTGAATGATGGAAACAGCGTGGGAGTGCCTTTTCCACCATTCGTGAATGACGGGTCAGAGATTGAGGTAGTGAGAGAAATAGCCTTTGCAGCAGGGCAATATGGGAAGATTCGAAAGGAATATCAAGAAGCCCAAGGTGAGATAGTCCAGTTGCGAGGCGAAAATATAGAGCTTCGCCAGAATATACTTGACTTAGAGACAAAACTTAAGGAGGCTATAAGTTCTCAACAGAAGATGGCCAGTCCAAGTGCAAGGCGATTAAGGGCTTGTCAAGGGGATCAATCACATGGACCGGGAGCGAAGAAGATCAAGACCATATGGACCAAGAAATATCTTGAACGCTTCAAGAGTGCTCCGCAAGTGAGGCAGGAAGAAATAGAGGCACCACCAAGTCAGGAGGATGTAGAGGAAGAGGAACCGATGGAACGTGAGTTCTATACCAGCAACAACCCTCCGTCAGATGACGAATAGACACTTCGAGAAAGGCGCTAGTGTAATCTAGGTTTGTGTTTTAAAATGGGTGTGCCATGTTTTGATGATGTGTGCAATATATGCATGTATGTGTGATTAAGTACAAGGTACGAGTAGCCAGTAGGCTATGTAAACCGCTTAGCGTTTCTGTAAAATAAATAAATAAAACTAACATTTTTAATATTTTCTTACTCTTGTATATCCCAAACACGTGTATATTCTCTAACAAAAGTTTTTCTTTCAAATAAAACAGTTGCAAGTCACCAACATGGATGACCACAACTCACAAACAACCCGAGACAATGGAGACTACAGTAGTAATGGAGAGCAGCCAAGTCTAGCAGCAATTATGCTAGCCATGGATAGAGGCAGACGACAAACCGAAGAGAACCAGATGAGGATGATGAAAACACATGCCCAGATGTTGGAAAGAATAGCAACAAAATTGGCAGAACAAAAAGGAATTTCAGAGGCAAAGAAGGAGTCAAGAAAACCAAGGTGGGGAGATTTCTAGAAGACAAACCCACCAATCTTCTCTGGTTCAGAAGAACCACTAGACGCTGATGACTGGCTCAGAGATGTTGAACGACGACTACAAACCATAGGATGTGAGGACCGGGAAAAGGTTTTTTTTGCATCACACCAACTACAGGGATCCGCCGCAACATGGTGGATAAATTTCCGAGAAGCCAGTCAGAACCCAGAAGAAATAACATGGCAAGAATTTGTGGAAGGATTCAAGAAGGAACATATTCCTTCAGAGATAATGTTGATGAAACGTCGGGAATTTTTGGATTTGAAGCAAGGAAATCAAACTCTGAAGGAGTATTTGGGCAAGTTCAATTATTTGGCAAGGTACGCGGTTGATGACGTGATCACTGAGACAAAGAAGATGGAACAATTTGAGCAGGGTCTGCAAGACTCGTTGAAGTACCACATCTCGACTCAAGTATTTCCCAATTACCAGGCTATGGTAAATAGTCTTCTGAAGACTGACAAAGTGAGGGCAAGCATGGTGGAGGATCGAAAGAGAAAGGCACGGAATTTCAACACCCCAATGGATGCCATCCGATCTAGGACTTGGGTGACACCAAGTTCGACAGAGCAGCGGAAAACATTGGCCATAAAGAGGGATGACCGAAGAGGAGGAAATGTTGACAGAATTGTTAACTGCTTTAGGTGCGGAGGAAGACATTCAATAGGAAGTTGTCCACAACGAAAAACAGTGTGCTATCACTGTGAGGATCCTACTCATTTGCGGAATGCGTGCCCAAGGAGGAATTTACCAGTGGAAGTAGCGAGGGCCCAATTCCGACAACAGCAAAGCATGAGGCCGCAAAATATGGCCAATAAAGGGAAAGGATTGTTGCAAGCAGGAAAGGCCATGACTGGACAAAATTCTCAAGGGGTGAACAAGGGAGGAATGAACCAAAGGCCTAATCAAGGACGGGTGAATTATGTGTCTACCGAAGAGGCCACAGAGGCTACCGACGTGATTACTGGTATGTTTTCAGTAATGTCTAAGCCAACCTTAATTTTATTTGATCCCGGAGCTACACATTCCTTTATTTCAATAAGCTTCACGTTAGAAAATGAGATGCCCTCCTTCCCTTAGAGAAACCTTATGTGGTTGAATCACCCGGATAAAAGATGAAAGCTCAAACAAAGACCAATGAGGTAGAAATAGACATCCATGGAGAAAAATTTAAAGCAAACCTCATACACTTGAAACTAAGAGATTTGGATGTCATATTAGAAATGGACTGGTTATATAAATATAAGGCAAAGGTTGATTGTGAGGAGAAATTGGTTTATGTCACCAGTCCGAATAATCTAACACTGAGAATAAAGTCACAAAATTCCTTTTTGAGGAAGCAGAAGAAGAGGGTATGTAGTATGGTAGCAGAAGGAGTAATGCAGATTCCGATGGTTAAAGAATTTGCAGATGTGTTCCCAGAGGAATTACCTGGGGAGCCACCAGATAGAGAGGTGGAATTTAAAATAGAACTTAAACCCGGAACAGAACCAATTACAAGGCAACCCTACCACATGTCAAGAAAAGAGCTAGTAGAGTTGAAGAAGCAAATTGACGAGTTATTAGACAAGAACTTTATACAACCAATCATCTCGTAATGGGCAGCACCGGTATTATTTGCAAAAAAGAAGGATGGTAGCTCGAGACTATGTGTAGACTACCGAGGACTAAACGCAGTCACCATAAAAAATAAATACCCTTTGCCTAGGATTGATGACCTTTTTGACCAGTTAAGGAATGACAAAATATTTTGAAAGATAGACCTAAGGTCTGGATATCATCAACTGAAAATTCTCCCGGAGGATAGACCAAAGACTGCTTTCACTACCAGATATGGATTATATGAATTCACGGTAGTACCTTTTGGATTAACCAATGCACCAGCCTTTTTCATGAATCTCATGAATAAGGTGATGATGGACTTTTTGGACAAATTTGTAGTTGTCTTTGTTGATGATATCCTAGTATACTCAAGTAGCCCTTAAGAACATGAGCAACACTTGAGACAAGTTTTGACAAGGCTAAGAGAACATAAGTTGTTTGCAAAGTTTTCAAAATGCGAATTCTGGATGAAAGAAATTTCTTTCCTGGGTCACATTATATCAGAAGAAGGAGTTAAAATGGATCCAGAAAAGGTGAAAGCAATATTGGAATGGAAGGCCCCAACAAGTGTGAAAGAAGTTCGAAGTTTCTTAGGATTGGCAGGAGATTATAGGAGGTTTATTGAAGGATTTTCAAGGATTTGTCGGCCACTAACCCAATTGCTGAAAAAAGATAAGGAATACGAATGGACAAATAAATGTGAAATCGCATTTCAGGAGTTGAAGAATAGGTTAACCACTGCACCAGTTCTGGTTTTACCAGACTCGGACAAAGAATTCCAAATATATTGTGACGCATCAAGACAAGGGATAGGATGTGTACTGATGCAAGATGGAAAGGTCATATCATATGCGTCAAGACAACTCCGATCACATGAGGAAAATTATCCAACACATGACTTAGAACTTGCAGCAGTAGTTCATGCATTGAAAATATGGAGACACTACTTGCTAGGGAATAAGTGTGAAGTGTTTTCGGATCATAAAAGTCTGAAATATATCTTCACGCAGCCCGACTTAAATCTTCGACAACGAAGGTGGTTAGAATTGATAAAAGACTATGAAATAGAATTTCAATACAAACCCGGTAAGGCCAATGTGGTGGCAGACGCATTGAGCCGAAAAGTATATCATAGCACAGTAACTGTGCGACAGGATCAGCTAGAGTTATGGAAGGAGTTTAGGAAGTTGAAATTAGAACTAGTTGAAGAAGGAGCAGTGATGACCCTGCAAGTTCAAATCACACTAGATGAACAAATTAAGCAAGCCTAAGAGAAAGATGAAGATATACAAGGGCTTAAGGAAAAGGTGCTGAAAAATGAGGCACTAGACTTTTTGGTAGATGAACAAGGGGTATTGTATTTCCGAAACCGTCTATGTGTACCAAACAAAAAGGAGTTAAGGGACTTAATCCTGCAGGAAGCACATGCTTCGCAATTCTCCATACACCCAGGAGGCACGAAGATGTACCAAGACTTGAGAAAGAGGTATTGGTGGAGAAACATGAAACGAGAGATTGGTGAATATGTTACACTCTGTGACATATGTCAACGGGTGAAAGCAGGCCACCAAAAACCGGTTGGATTACTACAACCTTTACCCATTCCAGATTGGAAGTGGGAGGAGATCGGTATGGATTTTATTACGGGTTTACCCAAAACCAGAAATGGATATGATGCTATATGGGTCATCGTCGATAGGTTGACCAAAGTAGCCCACTTTATACCCATAAAACAAACATATGGAAAGAATAAGCTTGCAGAGTTATATTTAACCAAGATTGTAGTATTGCATGGAGTACCTAAGAAGATTTGCTCCGATAGAGGGCCGCAATTCACTTCTCACTTTTGGAAAAAGTTACATGAAGCCATGGGGACAGATTTGGATTTCAGTACAGCATACCACCCACAAACCAACGGACAAACTGAGAGAGTAAATCAAATCCTGGAGGACATGTTGCGGTCATGTGCGCTAGTTTATGGAGCTGCATGGGACACATGTTTACCATTTGCAGAATTCTCATACAATAACAGCTATCAAGCTAGTATTGGGAGATCACCATTTGAAGCCCTGTATGGAAGAAGTTGTAGAACACCATTAAATTGGACTGAGGTAGGAGAAAAGCAACTTCTTGGACCACAAATAGTTCAAGATGCAGAGGCTCAAGTGAGGATTATTAGAGAGAAGCTGCAAGCAGCTCAAACCAGATATAAGCAATATGCCGACAAACACCGACTTGATCTTAGCTTCCAAGAAGGGGATTATGTATATTTAAGGGTCACTCCTTTCAAGTCAATCCAGCGGTTTCACACAAAAGGTAAGTTGGCACTCAGATTTGTGGGACCGTTCAAAATTACAAAACGAATAGGGGAAGTTGCCTACCAACTGGAGCTAAGCCCGAAACTAAAGAGAATACACAATGTGTTTCATATATCGCAACTCAGGAAGTGCTTAGAGCCGCCGGAAAAGAAGGTGTCCCTGGACGAGATCAAACCCCAAGAGGATCTGACGTACACCGAGGAACCAGTAAAAATCCTTGAAACCAAAGAGCGACAATTAAGAACAAGGAACATCAAGTTCTGTAAGGTGCAATGGAGTAATCACACAGAAGGAGAAGCTACATGGGAAAAGGAGTCAGAGATCCGACAAAAATATCCGCACCTGTTTCCCGAAGAGGAGTGAATCTCGGGGACGAGATTCTATTTAACGGGGGAAGGTTGTAACGATCCAAATTTTTCTACACTAAAGCGATTTTGAAAAAAAATTGGAAAGACAAATTCGAACAAATTGGAATCAAACAAATTAGACAAAAAAAGAGGAGAAAACAAAGGAAGAACACGACGAACAGGGGGACGAACCCTAGCTGCCGTTGATTCCCATCGCCGGCCAGCCGCCCCTGGCCCACCGCCGCTATGGCTGATGCGCGCTCCCGCGCCGCACGTCACCCGTCTGCAGCCCCGCTCGCCGTCGCCATACCGCACCCCCACCCCGCCGTACGCGAACGCCATGCCACTGCCGCCGCCCAGCCGCTCGCCACACGCCACCTCGCCGTGCTCCTGCAGCTCGCCGGACACGTCCACCGCCTCGGGACGAGCCCAGAAAGCCCCCGCACCGCCTAGACGAGCTCGCCATCGCCGCCAGATCATCCCCGCCAGCACGCGTCATCCTCCCGAGCGCCATCGTCGCCTATAAATCCCCACGTTGCGCCATTCTCTTCCATTTTCTCGGGAATCGATTCCTCTCACCCTTCCAGCCACTACCGCCTCACCAATTTCAACCATCACCGCCGCCAAGCCCGCCTCCAGCTTCGCCAACCACCGCCGGTGAGCCCCTCTCCTTCTTCCTCTACTCCCGTGGCTTCCTTTCTTTCTTTTTTCCTGGCGACACCGAAGCGATATGCCGCTTCGGACTGCCTCTTGGGCCACGCCCAGGCCCAGTGCTGGGCTGGCTGCCCTTCCCAGCCCAAACAGAGAAAAAAAAGCTAAGCCTTTTTATTTTTCCATTTGTTTTATGTTTTCAATTTAGTAATGATTTTAAAACAAGTTATTTTACAGAACTTCTTTGGCAAAAGATTCAAAATATATAGAGGGCTATATTAAACCTCATAAACCTCTGTTTGCAAACAAATTTACCAAGAGCCTTTTAAAAAATTATTTTATTAGACTCTCAAAACTCAAAACCTTTATGTATATGTGACAAAATAAAGGCCCATTTTATTTATATTTCAACCTAAATTTACAAATACAAATAATAACCTTGGGCAAATGTCTCTAAACATTTTAGGACCCATTGGTGAAGCCTCAGAGGATTTTGACATAGGAGTGCACCATCTTGGAGTCGAGGATCTTCCGGGAGACCTTTCTTTAGGCAAGTCACCTCTCTCACCGATGAAATTTTGGTGGTAAATGATTTTAGAATATCGAAGATATGTGCAATAATAGAACCCCTGAACCATTAATATTTGATATTATGCCTTCAGACCAACCCTAGTGGAAACCTTGGACTTGCTTGATGGATGATGCATGATTGTTTGTATGAATGATTGCTTGGAGGTCATATTTACCTTCAAAATCTTGGTATAAAAAGGACTCATCACCTGAATGAGAGCCTTGACTTTGGATTATGTGCCCTGGTATGTGGGCGTGGTTGATGGGTAAACCCGTGGTATATCCCTGCCACAAAACAATAAAACATACCACATAAATTGTAAGAACCCCTACTCTATTCCAATGGATTTTCTACATGGTAGATTGACCCTGGTATGGGTGATCAACGGGAAGACACTCGGAGTCGGGATGCTATAGTATGTTATCGATTTCCGTGGCCCTGACATACTCCCGGTGGGATTCGAGTGATGAGACCTTCCCGGGTAGAACTTTCAAAAGATAGAGTGGATAAAAACTTAGCTTTCGATTAAAGATTCTGATGCTAACGATAGCAATATCGCAAACCCTAGTGATTTGAGCCACTGTGGCTTAGCACGGAACCATCGGAGGCACGCACTTACATATTTAAAATCCATGGAGAAGAGCGAAATAAAAATATATATACAAAATAAAATAAGTGGTACCAAGTGTGGTCACTTGATGGAATTAAGTATGCCACGGGTGGATGATGTTTTCCCTCCGTCTGGCAAAGTGGTGAAAATAATACTATTATGGGATTGACCTTGAGGAAACCCTATGGGATTTTCCTGGCTAAATAATCTTAAGTAAATCTTTAAACTGGAAACAGTCTTGTGACTTGCTGAGTACTTTGTACTCACCCTTGCTATATAAACATTTTTCAGAAATACCTGAAGACACAATGGAGGTTGATCCTGACTTTATCCTTTGCGGAGAAGATTTCGAATTCTAGGTCATTCCTACGCTCGAGGGCTGGTCCTAGAAGTGTAGCCATGTGTGTGAAGTCACCAAGTTTGTATGTTTTAATCAAGGTTTAATGATTTTAAGACAAAGTGAACCTCGTTTTATGCCAAGTTGTAATAAAACTATTTGTGTGACTTTTACTATCCATGTAATAATATTCTTATGAGTTTGTATGCGATGGCTGTGTTTTGTAATCACTCGAAATTTCACGGATTTTTCCTTCGGAGAATTCGTGGAATTTCTAGTCACAGTCCCGAATTTTCGGGGCGTGACACCTTCTTTCCACACTATCCACCAGAGGCATTAGGTCATTGATTTTTGGCTTAGTTGTTCCCATTGGTAACCCAAGATAGGTGAAGGGAAAATAGACAACAGCACAACCAAATTCATCTGCCAATGATTTGACTTCCTCAGCTGACACATTTAAAGGCAACATACATGCCTTGTGAAAATTTATCTGCAAACCAGTGGACATGCTGAAGTCCTGTAAAGCCTATTTTAGAACACCCAGTTGAGTGGAATCAGCCTCAAGGACCAGAATTGTGTCATCTGCATACCGTACCATAGGATAATCACTTGATACTCCCATAATTGGAAAATTAATCAAACCCTTATTTTTCAGGTCATTGATCACATATTGCAATAATTCTACACCAAGAACAAATAATAAAGGGGACCGTGGATCTCCTTGCCTCACTCACCTTCTACATCTGAAATTTCTACCAGGCACACCATTCAATAGCACTAAAGAAGTTCCAGATTCTAGGAATTCTTTGACCCATGCATTGAAAGTCTCACATAACCCAAAATCTCTTAACATGATATAAATAACTTCATGTTCAATTGAATCAAATGATTTCTCAAAGTCAGGCTTTAAGATGACAATTGGTTTCTTTGAGGCCTGGCATTGGTGTATATACTCAAAGGACCAAGCAATGCAATCCGGTATTGATTTCCCTTTAATAAATTCATACTGATTTGCATGAATACATTGTAGGATTTTTCCTTGTAGTCTATCAGCCACCAGTTTGGACAGAAACTTGAGACAAACATTAGTCAAAAAAATTGGTCTGTAGTCATTAATCATTTCAAAGGTGGGATTTTTTGGAACCAGAGCGATAAAAGAAGAATTTATGTTTTCCAGAGATAGTTTATTATCATGGAAGTCCTGAGCTAGAGCATAGAAATCCTCCTTAATGACATCCCAACATTTATTCATAAACAGACCATTAAAGCCATCAGGGCCAGGTGCCTTGTGAGCAGACATTCTCTTAATGACATTATCCATTTCCTCTTTGGTGAACTGCCTAGTTAACTCCGATAGATTGTCAAACACCTAGGATCAGAGCTTGGATATCAAACATCATTTGGATCCCCTGTTTGGTTCCCATTATTTGTTTAAAACTAGACCAAGCAATAGTAGCCATATGATCATAATCAGAGCCACAAGTCCATCAAGGAGCTGTAAACTAGAAATTGTATTTCTCCTATATTTATCTGTTGCCATGGCATGAAAGTACTTTGTATTTTCCTCCCCCAATTTAATACATCTCATAGTGCATCTTTTCCTCCAATATTGGAACTGTATTTTTAGCAGGTCCTCATGATGAAGTTTTACAATCCTTCTGAAGTTTTCCTCCTGGATGAAGAGGTTCCTTTCCTCTTCCAACTCATCATGAAACAGAATGACCAGGTTGCACTAAGTTATTAACAACTTGATGTTAGAGAGGCTCAGTTTCCATTTCTTTAGATCTCCTCTGAGATTTTTAAACTTTGCTGCCAAAGTGCCAACAGTAGAGGAAGCATTTGTGGGTTTATTCCAAGCAGAATTGACATAATCCATAAAGCCTGGCTGATTGACCCAGAAGTTTTCAAAACGGAACAGTTTCGCCTTTGGTATGACCGTGTCAATACCAACTAGGAATGGAACATGATCAGACGTGGGCCTTGCCAAAGCAGTGACAATAGTGTTTGGGTAAGCTGTAGTCCATGAAGGTGAGGAGAAGAACCAGTCTAATTGCTCTAGTAGAGGGGATTGCTGCATATTTGACCAGGTATAAGCTCTTCCCTTAAGAGGTAGTTCAAGTAAGCCAAGATGGTCTATGATATTATTAAAAATAAACATATCATTAATATTCCCCCATGATTGCTTCTGTTTTCTTTAGACCTTATGAAGTTAAAGTCACCAATAAATAACCACAACTCATCATTAGGTATCACCAAATCATACAACCATTGATCAAATCTATCTCTTTGCTCCCCTTCACAAGGTCCATATACTACCACCAGGTTCCATTTCTGATTTGTATGAACATATGTGAATGATATAATAATCCCAAAACTCTAAGTTTGGATCAGAGTCCCCTGAAAAACACTGGATTTCCACACCACAAGAATACCCCCTGAAGCACCCCTAGAAGGAGAGAAAGCGAAATTATCAAAATATCTTGGACAACATTTTCTGATGAAAGCCCTATTGAATTCTTCCTTTTTAGTTTCCTGAATACAGGCCACTGCACATCCACTTTCATCTATTTTATTAAACAAAGCTAGCTGCTTACTTTCAGCATTTAACCCTCTTATATTCTAGCATAACACCTTCCATACCATATAATCAACATGATAATCCATTTATAAACTTTAAGATTTGGGACACAGTGTGCCAGGCATAACCAGACACATAATTCAGACATAGACATACCAATATAAAGTTCAGGCGACCATAGACCAAATCTAGACATAGACAGACCAACAAAAGGTTTCAGACTAACACAACCTAGAAGACTCAGACAAAATAACAGACTTTGACACAGACGCATAAGTTTTTTGCTAGCCAAGGAACTAAACAAAGATAAAAATATAGCATGAAGATAAACAGTCCAGCTCAAATAAGACATGTTCTTAGCTGGCAGTAGAAGTCTTTTAAGGAGCCGTAAGCTTCGCAACAGTTATCTCCTTTGGGTCTATGCCAAGAATGTCACCAATCGTTTGCAGCACTGACACAGGTGTTGGAGGTGTGAAAGAGGGTGCACCATTCTTACTCCTTGAGTCCTCCATTGCTTTTTCAACATTGCGAATATGAGCCGAGGATTTCTTACTTTTTTCTTTGGCCTTGTCTCGGTGCCTGGCACCAGGGGAGCTTTGTAGCCACCCTGTTGTGTCTTAATACGAGTACACATCCTCTGAGTAAGGTTGACCACTGGGGTGACAATTTTCTTGCCTCTGCCTCTCCTTTTAACAGGTGAAACGCTGCCCTAGGCTTGAAACTCCATGACTGGAATGGATGCAATGGGAGAAGTACCCTTGTCGAACAATATCTTATCACTTGAGAGCACATCTTTCCTAGGACCAGCAGATCCCTCTGATGAACAAGTAGGGGAGAAGGAAGTATTAAATGCAACACTCTGATGAACCACATGTATAGGGGGTGTATCGTAGTACTTTCGATAAATAGGAGTGTCGATCCCAACAAGGAGTAGAAGGTGTTGACTAGAGGTATGGAGCAGGAAATCTCTGTAAATACTTAGCAAACGGATTTTTAGGGGTTTTCTGATAAAGCAAAAAAAACAAGGTGCAAGTAATAAAGACAACGAACAACTGCAGCAAGTGGCCCAATCCTTTCTTAGCAAAGGACAAGCCGGTGGAAATATTTATAAGGACCAAACGTTCTCGAGGACACATGGGAATTCTGTCAAGTGATTTCGCTTCAAATAGCTAAGTACCTTTCTTTGGTGTTGTAAGTGTTGTGTGGGTGAACTTGTGCTAATGTACGGACCTTACTTGGACTAATACATACTTGTGATTAAACACCCTGCAAGCATCCGCAACTACAGGAAAGCAATTAAGATATAAACCTAACCACAGCCTTAAACTCTGAGATCCTACACTCCCTTGTGCAAAGGTGTCCTAACGGGGGTTCAGGTTTCTATCACTTCGGCAACCCCACAATTAGTAGCCAAATACACAATGCACTCCCCTAGGCCCATAAATGTTAAAGTATCATGTAGTCGACGTTCACATGACACCACTAGAAGAATAGCACAACTTAAATACTAAACCATTGAATAATATCTCAACACAAATCCACTACTAACAACATGACTTCTCCCATGTCCACAAGAACTAAACGAACTACTCACAAGGCAATGATGATCCACAAGTATAGGGGATCGCAACAGTCTTCGCAGGTAGTATTACCCAATGTATTGATTTGACACAAGGGGATCCAAAGAATACTTGCAAGCCTTAACAACTGAGTTGTCAGTTCAGCTGCACCTAGAAATAGTTCTTGCTCACAGAAGTTTATCAGTAGCAACAGTTTGTAGTAGCAACAACAAAGCAACAGCAGTAGCAACAGCAATAGGGAAACAGGAGCAATAGTAACAATAATGGTAATAGTAGGATTCGAGTGCAGTAGGCATAGGGATGGATGGACGGGCGTTGCATGGACGAGTCTAAACATGTAACTTCAAGGTCTAGGGCATTGCAGATAAATAATAACAAGCATCCAAGTACTAAACAAGCCTAGGCATGTGCTCCAAATATAGTCATACGTGCTCGCAATGAGAACTTGCACATCTTCTGTCCAGCCAGCCCGTGGCAGCGGGGCCTCTAGGGAACTACTGGCAATTAAGGTGCTCCTTTTAATAGAGCACCGGAGCAAAGAATTAACACTCCGTGAACACATGTGATCCTCACACCACAGCCATCCCCTTCGGTTGTCCCAATTATTGTCACTTTGGGGCCTTTGGATCCGAACAATGATATGTGTACACAACTTGCAGATAAGATCAGAAACAATACTAACATAATGATTCAATAATAAGTTCAGATCTGAGATCATGGCACTTGGGCCCTAGTGACAAGCATTAAGCACAACAAGTTGCAACAAAGTCAAATAGCACAAGAGAAATTAGGCACTATGCCCTAACAATCTTATTCGATTACATGATAGAACTCATCCAATCCCTACCATCCCCAAGCCTACAGCGGGGGATTACTCACTCATGGATGAGGGAAACATCAGTGGTTGATGGAGATGCGTTGGTGATGACGATGGCGATGATCCTCTCCAAATTCCCCATCCCGACAGGGTGCTAGAACGGAGTTTCTGGATCCGAATCTTGGTTTCTGGTGGCGACGGCGGAGCGGAACTCTTTCTGGAAAATTATTGAACCCCCTCGGTTTTTAGGTCGAAAGGCAACTTATAGGCACATAGGTAGGCCGAGGGGGTGGCTCGGGTGGCTTCACCCTCTCCAGGCACGACCAGTGGTGGGCCCGCGCTTGGGGTGGGTGTGGACCCCCCAGGCCTCCTCTCCGTCTCTTCTTTTGGCTCCGTGGATCTTCTGGTGAAATATAATTTTTGGCATATTTTCTGGAATTTTTCCTGATAGTTCATTTTCTGCACAAAAACAAGACACCAAGGTAATTGCTGAAAACAGCGTTAGTCCGTGTTAGTTGGATCCAAATCACACAAGTTTAGAGAAGAAACAATAACAAAGTGTTTGAGAAAGTAGATACGTTTTGGACGTATCAGACATCATATGGATCAAGATCAAAGATGATATGGTGATGGATAACAATCTGAACATAAGTAATAATCCAATGGTTCCACTCACAAGCATCAACTACAATAGTAATCAACACCGGGAAAGTTTCCCCTAAGAACTATGCAAGTATTCAACACAACTATTACAGCAGGATGGAGTGGTGATGATGGTGCTGGTAGAGATGGTGGTGTGGATGATGATGATGATCCCGATGAAGTCTAGCTTGACGATGGTGTTGATGGCGACGATCTCCCTCTTCGAGAAGGAATTTCCTCGGCAGAAATCTGTCTACCAGAGAGCTCTTTCTCTCTCGGTGTTTTCCACCCCGCAGAGGCAGCGGAATCTTTCTGTGGTCGCTCCCCGTGTTTTATGGTTCCGAGAGGAAGATATAGGCGAGAGGGCGGAGTCGGAAGCCGGCCAGGTGGGCCACACCCCTCTAGGCACGGCCAGGGGGTGGCCCGCGCCTTGGGGGTGTGGGCCCTCTGTGGCCCATCTACGGCTCCCCTTTTGGCTTCCTTCGTCTTCTGGGAAAATATAATTTTTCATGATTTTTCTGGTATTTTTCTGATCTTCGCGAAATTGCATCAAAACACCTCTTTTTCCATTAGAATCCTGACTCCGGCAGTTCATCCTCCAAGAATCATCCAACGTGCAAAAACAAATGAAAAGACATAAGTAACACCTCATAATATGAAATATATCAATGAATAGAGGCAAATTATGATATAGAATGGTGATGCAAATTGGACGTATCACACTCCAAGGCCTCTTTTGCAGCAGACTAACTGGTGCAACATAGGGTACAATAGCTTTACCATAATCACCGTCAGACCTTCTGGCCTCCTGAACCTTGTTCCCTTCCCCGAACCTGATATCTGTAACCACATCTCTCCCCTCAGGTTGTACTGGAGGAACAATATTCACCGAAGTAACCACTTGATAAAGAGGCTGGACCATAGGTACTCCAAGTTGAGCATCAGCCACATCAGCATTGCCACCCTCATTACCAACAATCCCATCAATGTTTATTCTAGTGTTATCATCCACCTCATTGCCATCCCTAATAACATTAGCTGCAGGATGTTCCACAACCACAACCACTTTAGGGATAGGTATCTCCTCCAGAATTGGTTCTGCATGCTGATCATTATCTGCGAGGTTTTGTCCATCCACATCAGCTGCTAGTATAACAAGATCCTCTAGGATTGGCTCAACTTCTCCCACAATATCTTGCAGATCATCCTGAACTGGTACCTGCTCCTCCACAGAAGGAGAGGACATCATAGAATGCACTAAATCAGAAAAAGAGTCCTGTGGCGGTTGGGAAGGCTGGTGATGAGGTTGTTGCTGGTGTTACTCTGCATGAAACAGACGGGGAGGTGGCATGTTCCACCCAATCTCAGGATACTCAGGAAGCACAAACAGGTTATCATTAGGTATCATCTACCCTGGAAGAGGGTGTGGGTTACCATTGATCGGCATTGGGTCCTCATCTTTAGGGTGTTCATTCGCAAAGTCAGCTGACAGTATGTAGCAAGGAGCAGTCCAGGAGTGTCGCAGTGAAGGGTTTCGCGGCATAGTAAATCAAAATTTTCTACGGATGCGAACAGAGGGAAATCCAAGATCTAATCTAGGAGATGCAAACAACGAGAGAGATTGGATTAGATCTTCATACCCTTGAAGATTCGCACAGCGGAACGTTCATCGGAACGTGGGTGATGTAGTCGTACTCGCTTCTCCTCCTCGCGATGCGATCCGATCTAGCACCACAAGTGGCGGTGCCTCCATGAGATGCACACGTGCAGCACCTCGACGTCTCCTCCTTCCTCGGACCAGAAAGTATGGTGGAAAGACGGATTGAATCTACAACACGACGGCGTGGTGTATATGGTGGAGAATTTCTGCAGCAGGGCTTCGCCTACAAACAGTCGGGAGGGAGAGAGGAGGGCAGCAGGACGGCTAGCTCTTGGAGGGGAAGGTGTGAGGGGGTGGTGCACCCCCAACCCTCTTTATATATAGGGGTGGGCGTTCTGCAACCCTAGCCCCCTCCCCCAAGCCAAACCGGCGGCCCCAAGGAGAAGGAGTGGGGGGCAAGGAAACCCCCCCTTCTAGAAGGTCTATCTCGAGTTTAAAACCCCCTTGGCCGGCTGGGCCCTATGGGGCCTTGTGCCCCTGGCCCAATGCGGCCAGGGCACTCCCTCATAGGCCCATGCCCCCTCCCGGAAGGTGGGGCCAAGTTGGTCCCCTTCCGGAAGGTTCTAGAAGTTTCTGGTACAATACCGATTAACCCGGAACAATTCCGAACTCCAAAAACTGCACCGCCTTATATGAATCTTATTCTCCGGACCACTCCGGAACCTCTCGTGATGTCCCGGATCCCATCCAAGACTCCGAACAAAAACTCATAAACCAATTATCCAATCTATCCTAGCGTCGAGACACGTTAAGTGTGTGACCCTGCGGGTTCGAGAATATGCAGACATGATCTTCTATCAATAATCAACAGCAGGGTCTGGAAACCCATATTGACTCCCACACATTCATCGATGATCATATCGGATGAACCACGATGCCAGGATTCAATCAATCCCATATATATATTCCCTTCGTCTCGCGATATTTTACTTGCCCGAGATTCGATCGTCGGTACCGTCATACCTAGTTCAATCTCGTTCACAGCAAGTACTTTACTCGTTCCGTAATCCGATATCACTTTGTGATTAACTCCTTAACCACATGCTTGCAAGCGGTGTTGATATCGATTACCGAGTGGGCCCGAAGTATATCTCTCCAACTTGGGAGGGACAAATCCCATCTTGATACATACAACCCAACAGATACTTTCCGATCACCTGAGAGACACCTTTATGATCACCCTCTCATAGGATGACGTTTGATGACCTCAAAGCTTTCTTCCGATACCAGGGAGTTGTATTATCTCATGGTCTAAGGAATACAATATTTGACATAAGAAAAGCTTCGCAAAGACGAACACGATGACCCGATCTAATTTCTTCGCTTAGTTTGGGTCTGTCCATCATATCATTCTCCCAATGATATGATCTCATTATCAATTGACAACTCATGTCTATGGTTAGGAAACCTTAACCATCATTGATCAATGAGCTAGTCCATAGAGGCGTACTAGGGACACGGTGTTGTTCACAAACCACACAAGTATTGAAGTTTCCGCTTAATACAATTCTAGCATGGAATATAAACATTATCATGAACAAGAATTATAATAATAACATCTTTATTATTGCCTCTAGGGCATAATTCCAACAGTCTCCCACTTGCACTAGAGTCAATAATCTAGTTTACATCTGGCAACAATCTCACACCCATGGCACTGAGGTGCTGATCATGTTTTACACGTGGAAGAGGTTTAGTCAATGGATCTGTGACATTCAGATCTGTATGTACTTTGCTGATCTTCAGATCTCCATCTGCTATATAATCTCGGATTATATGAAACTTGCGGTTGATATGCTTGGTCTTTGGATGATATCTTGGTTCCTTAGCGAGTGCTATGGCGCCAGTGTTGTCACACAATATCTCCAGTGGGTCCAATGCACTTGGAACCACACCAAGCTCAGTGATGAAGTTCCTGATCCAAACTCCTTCACTTGACGCTTCTACAGCAGCCATGTATTCCGCTTCTACTGTAGATCCCGCGATCACGCTTTGCTTGCAGCTTCTCCAGCTCACAGCTCCTCCATTTAAAATATACACGTATCCTGTCTGAGATTTAGAATCATCCTTGTCGGTGTCGAAACTAGTGTCGACGTAACCTTTTACGACGAGATGTTCATCACCCCCTGTAACATCCCTAAAATCATGATTTCAAAGTTTGCATATCATTCATGCATGCATATAGAATTGAGATCAATTTCAAAACTCATTTCAGAAAAACAAAGCACATAGTGCTATCATTTCATGTGAGCAAACTTAAATCAAATGGCCATCCCCATTTGAGAGTTTGAATGTTTTAAAAACTAGGTTGTTTGTCTCCTTTGTTGAATGGATTGAGTGTGGAATTTGAACCAAGCTTTACAAAATGGAAATGGTTCAAAAACCATTTTTCAAACATTTGCAAATCAAGTGCAAAGCTCCTGATATTTTGTTTCTCCAAAAATGACCAAGCCTTTGCAAAGTAACCACATGGTTTTATGCCTAGATTTGAGACTGTTGCACACTACAAAAACCCCAGAAAGATTTGAATTCAAAAAAGTTTGAATTCATTTGAAAACCATTCCTGAAAATCAAAACAGAAAAAGAAAAAGGAATAAACAAAAGAAAAGGGCCAGGCGCTCCTATTCTAGCCCAGCAGCAGAACCGGCCCAACTATCCCACCCGGCCACTCTCTCGCTCGCTCGCACGCGCGGACACACCCACACAGATGCTGACACCCAGACCCCACCCCCTCTCCGTCTCACTCGCTGACTGGTGGACCTCGCCAGCTCACCCTCGTCTTCCCCAAATCGCGCCCGACCCCGTCGCCGGCCGTTTCCTCCGCCCATCACTGCCGCGATTGATTCTTTGTTTAATTGCCTTGATTCCGTGCTTAATCGCCGCTCCCCTCTCGCCTACATAATCCCCTCTGCACCGCGGTCATTTCCCCCCACTCTCGTTGCTCACTCCGCCACCAGGCTGCGCGCATTTGACCTCGAAACCCCGCAGTACCGACGACTCCGGCGACTAATTCCGGTGAGCCTCGACCGCCCCCCTCTCTCTGGTTCAAACTATCATGTCCATCATGATCTGGTGCATCTGCTGACACTTTTCTTTTGCCTGCTCGTGACCCAGGTCACCATTTCCGTTCACGACCGCAACCACCTGCGCCGTCGCTCGACTCCGGCGAGCAATAGCGGTAAGTCCCGAATGCCCCTTGCCTTCCCTTGATACCAACTGGTTCGCCAGTCACTTGCGCATCTTCTGAACCCTCTGCCTTGTACTAGGACGACGCGGAGCCTCGCCAGCGACCTCGACTGCAAGCGACAGACGCCGCCGTAACTCCGACGAGCCTCAGCGACCGTGCCCGTGCGCCCCTCGTCAAGCCGCTGCCAAGTTGAGCTTCTCCTCAACGCTGCGAACCTGGTGAGCATCCTCCTGCCCCTCCGGACGACCTGTAGGGCCGCGCCGCCGCAGACAGAGCTCGCCGCCGCCAGTCGCCGCCGCTAGCGCCGCTCGATTTTGGTTAGATGAATTGTAGCCGTCAGATCCAGATCCAGCGCGTAGGATTAGTTCACTTAGCGAAGCGGTATGATTAGATCTGAATCGTGCATCGTTAGTTAGATCCTACGGCTAGCAAGTGCGATCCGGAGCGAAGCGGTATGCGCCAGTAAGAATATGACGCGTGGCTAGGGTTTGATTCAAAAATAGATTTGAAATCAGATTTTGATCCAAAATTGAAATGGCTATAACTTTTGATTTCCACGTTAGATTTTTGCAGATTTTATACCGTTGGAATCAGGGAGACAAGCCCTTTATGTTTATGCAATGTGTTTAGTAAAAAGTTTCTGTTAAAATGACTTTTTGTGCAGGAACTTGTTTAGGACTAGTTTGAGTATAGAATTTGTTTAGTAATTTGTTTTAGTGCTAAATAAGTTTGGTTTAGCAAGTTTTTGACTTAGTTATGTTTCAGTATCTTGCATTTGCTTGGTTGGGTTTTAAAATCATCACTTAGCATTTTTGCATACATGCATATATTTATGATTGTATATGAATTGTGTGTAATTTTGTGCTCCAAATTTTTGTGTAGATTTTGGTGCTAGTGATTGTGATCGTGAAGAGTGCTACTCTCCCTATTACCAAGGCAAGTGGTACTTCATGAATATTTCCATCCCTATATTTTGTACAAGCATTAGAAATATTTTGCTAAGTCTTGCATGTTGTTATTTTGCCAAATGCTATGATGGGATATCCTAAGTAGTTGTAGAATTGCTTGGAAATTTCTTAAGATAAGTTACTATGCCATGCTTAGCCTAGCTAGTAGCAAACAAGGGTTGGTAAAGTATATACATGCTATGATAAAAATATTTCGAAGTCTTTTGACTTATGCTTTCTTAATAAAACAACTAAGTCAATGAATCACCTGGGTGGAATGGGACTTGAATGGTGGTTTTTGGTTGAGTAGTTACACAAGGCCCATGGACATGGTTTACCTTGTGTATCTCACTTGTGGTATGCCACCCAGGCACAAAGGGATTTTGGAGGCCAAGTGTTGAGAAGCTTATAGTGCAGCCACTTGGCAATATGGGCTCTGCCTTGATCACATAGGTTGCTAGAACTTAGTCATTTGGACAGTTGGTGGTAGTGGGATGATAGGTTGGAACGCGTCCATTTGGCTAAGGGAAGGCTTCTGAAAGGTCCTGTCTTGGGAAACCAAGTCTGGTGGGGAAAGTGCACAACCTCTGCAGATGGAAAATCTAAGTACTTAGCCAAGTCCATGGCAATGGACAACTTGAGCATCAAGACATGGAAGCTATCAAGAATCTCATCACTCCAACTTCTAAGTAAAAATTTGTGGGTGAACAAGGGTGAAGGACCCCAATGTCTATTGGTGGTTTCTTGGGAAAAGTATTTGACAAAGAAAAATTTAGTGATTTCAACTAATAGGAAAAACCTATTTTGAGCAAAGCAAGCCAAGCTACACTTAGCCAAAGTGCATATAGTAATATAGTCCACTTAAAATTTACTAAGGTATCACTTGCCAATACAATTCCAAAGTATTGACCCACTGTGGCTGTAACTTGTGATGTTGCAGGTTACTCCGATGATGATTAGGTGTCATGAGTCTACACTCAACATGCTTGCCTGTGGCACATGAAGATGAAGACTTATGTTTATTTACTTATTCCAAACTCTTGTATTAGGCCTGTGGCCTTGAGTTGTAAAAGACTATGTTTTATCTCTGGAATGGATGTAATAAATGACCTTTGTATCTGTGTACTTCATCTTAAACTGTGGATGCTAGCAATGATCCAGGGACTAGCATTGCAATCACAGGGATCCTTTTCCTTTACAAAGGAGGGATCCAGTGAGATATGATTGTAAACGCACTTCATTAGTTGGACCACCACCTATCACCTTATTTTCCAAAATGATACCTTAAATAAGTTTGGACCTTGGTTGATGTAATGGATTCATGTATGCATGACTTGTGTGATTTTGTGTTCCAAGGATATGTATGGGATGTTTGTCTTTGTTTTATCTTAAATTGTGTTGTTCTAACTTTTCTATCTTATAAATAGATGCCTATTACCATCAACACTGTTGAGGAGTTCCAGGTTACCCGCTTTGGTCCTCGTATCGTTGAGCTTACCACTTTGCTCAATCTCCCTCTTCCCACCATCTTGGTGCATCCACTCACCAAGTTCGAGAGGAAGGACCTCTGGGGCTTCAAGGTGAACCAGCCCGGACGCCAGACAGAGCCTACTACGGAGGCCATCGTCTTCAAGCTTATGCACGATGACAGGGAGAGAGGCATGGAGGTAGTCATGTAGGACCTGATAGGACGTCTGCTAGGCCGGCACTCCCGATAGGTTAGTGTTAGACCCCTCCTTTGTAAAGGAAAGGATCCCTGTGATTGCAATGCTAGTCCCTGGATCAATGCTAGCATCCACAGTTTAAGATGAAGTACACAGATACAAAGGTCGTTTATTACTTTCATTCCAGAGATAAAACATAGTCTTTTACAACTCAGGGCCATAGGCCTAATTCAAGAGTTTAAGGAATAAGTAAATAAACATAAGTCTTCATCTTCATGTGCCACAGGCAAGCATGTTGAGTGTAGACTCATGACTCCTATTCATCATCGGAGTAACCTGCAACATCACAAGTTACAGCCACAGAGGGTCAATACCTTGGAATAGTATTGGCATGTGATACCTTAGTATATTTTAAGTGGACTATATTACTATATGCATTTTGGCTAAGTGTAGCTTGGCTTGCTTTGCTTGAAAATAGGTTTTACCTATTAGTTGAAATCACTAAGTTTTCTTTGACAAAACTTTTCCCAAGGAACCACCAATAGACATTGGGGTCCTTTACCCTTGTTCACCCACAAGTTTTACTTAGAAATTGGAGTGATGAGATTCTTGTAGCTTCCATGTCTTGATGCTCAAGTTGTCCATTGCCATGGACCTGGCTAAGTACTTAGATTTTCCATCTGCAGAGGTTGTGCACTTTCCCCACCAGACTTGGTTTCCCAAGACAGGACCTTTCAGAAACCTTTCCTTAGTCAAATGGACGCGTTCCAACCTATCAATCCCTTCTACCACCAACTGTCCAAAAGACTAAGTTCTAGCTACCTATATGATCAAGGCAGAGCCCATTTTGCCAAGTGGTTGCACTATAAGCTTTCTCAACACTTGGCCTCCAAATCCCTTTGTGCCTGGGTGGCATACCACAAGTGAGATACACAAGCCAAGTCCATGGCCTTGTGTAACCACTCAACATAAACCAATCCTTCCATTCCACCCAGGGAATTCATTGACTTAGTGGTTTTATTAAGAAAACTTTTAGTCTCATGACTTAGAAATATAGCCAATATAGCATGAATAGATTATACCAACCCTTGTTTGCTAATATCTAGGCTAAGCTTGGCATGGCAACTTAACTTAGGAAAAATTCCCTAGCAATTCTACCATTCTGAACTACATAGGATTTCCCAACATATCATTTGACAAAAGTAGCATGCATGTCTTTAGCAAAATATCTAATGCTAGTTCAAAACATAGGATGGAAATATTCATGAAAAATATCACTTGCCTTGGTAATGTGGAGAGTAGCACTCCTCACAATCACAGTCACTAGCAAAATCTACAAAAAATTTGTAGCACACAATTACACACAAATATATACAATCAAAAATACTATGAATGCATGCATGCAAGAATTTACTAAGTGGTGATTTTGAAAACTCTACCAAGCATGTGCATGTTTACAGAAACTTAACAAGTCACAAGTTTGCCAACTAAACTTATTTATCCCTAAAACAAATTACTAAACTAAATCCATACTCAAAATAGCTTTAAACATGTTTCTACAAATAAAGTCATTCTAATGGTTACTATTTGTTAAACACTTTGCATAAACAGAAAGGCCTTGATTCCCTGAATCCAACGGTATAAAGTTTGCAAAAATCCAACGTGGGATTCAAAAGTTATAGCTGTTTGAAGTTTGGATCTAAATCTGATTCGAATTTCTGTTTTTGAATTCACCCTAGACACGTGTCGCTAAGCTACTGGCGCGTACCGATTCGGTTGGATCGAGCGCTGCGGACCGTAGGATCTAAGTGGGATCTGGCGGCTCAGATGCGCGCTTACCCCTTCGTTTACAATCTATCCTAGCCCTACGATGCAGATCCAACGGACACAATCATCAAGCCAAAATCTGGCGGCGCTTAACAGCTGCGCGCGGCGGCGACGGTCAGACGGTGGCGGCACCGGCGATACAGGTCGCTAGGAGGATAGGGAAGGTACGCACCGAGACCGCAAGGACGTGGGGATGCTCAACTCGTGGACAGCTCGGCAAGGGGCGCTCAGGATTGTGGTGGATTCCTCGCCGGAGTTGGATCTGGCAACGGTGGCTCTGCTCGAGTTCGAAGGCGACGTTGTAGATCACTAGGAGGCAAACAGAGAGTGTAGTCAGGTGCAGAAGATCACGGAGAACACGCGTGCGTGAAGGACAAGGCTTGGGGCGGTCTGGACTTACCACTGGAGCTCGTCGGAGTTGATGCAGAAGACGGTGGCGCTCAGTTGTTTGCGTTGCCAACGTTCTGGGTCACGCGCGGGCGAACCAGGGGTACTGGGTGATGCGTGAGGTCAAGCGGAGTCTGTTCGTGTGAAGCAGAGGCAGAGGGGTGGTCGGGGGTGGCCGGAATCGTGGTTGCAACTCGTCGGAGACAGCGGGGTTACAGGGAGCAATGCACGCAGCCTGGTGGCGCTCTGGGTTCGGGGTTTGAGGGAGAAGGGAGAGGGGGCAGAGGGGGTTTAAGTAACCTGGTCGTGAGCGAGAATTACTCGTGCCTTAACGCGAATTTAAGCTGCGCAATCAACAGGAAACGGCCGCTTCAATTTGGGGATGAACAGGTCGTGGGGGTGGAGACGACGACACTCGAGTGGGCCGCGGTTGTCAGCGATAGAGGGAAAAGGGAGTGGGTCCCTTCTGTCAGTGAGCTGGTGAGTGCGAGAGCGGGTGAAAGAAAACGTTTCGCGGGGGTGGGAGCTGCTGGGCTAGCTGGGCCGTGTTGGGCTAGGTCGGCCAGATTGGCCGGCTGTTTATTTTTTTCCACCTTTATTCCTTTTCTTTTTCTGATTGTTTTTCTAAAAATGGTTTTCAAACCCAAATTCAAATCTGTTTGAAACCAAAGCTTTACAGGACTTTTGTACAATAAATCTTGTTCTTAAATAAGTGTCAAGCACATCTGAACACTTAAGAAAACTTGGGTCTTTTTGAAAATTAACAAAAATCATGCCTTTATGAGGTGTGACAACAGGCATAGAATTTGTTTTAATTCATAATTTTCTTTGAGACTTTGCTTAAGTTTTTTGAGACCACTTAAGTTTGAATTCAAATCATCTTGAATGAATAACAACATCTTTCTCAATAGCATGTAGCACAAAGGCTAGGGTTTTCATACATAAAATAATGAGCCACAATTGCTCCTGTTTCTGAAATGATTTTGAGAAAAGCCCTAGATGATGATGAATGCAAGGATGATATGAATGAGTTTTGGAATATGAATTTAGGGATGTTACAGTTAGAGGCACCCACTTCCACATCTTCGGAAGACGTGATGAGGATGGAGAGTCCATCGACTTCGAGGACGACTCGAGGGACGCAGCAGAGCCGATACGTCTGTATCTCCAGGACTTAGAGTCTCTCATTAGGCACGTGGACACGGACACGACCAATGTCATGCTCAGTAATGACGAGCTCCAGGTGCAGCTTCGCGAGAAGGACAAGCTCTTCGCGTAGCAGGACGAGATAGTCAAGGAAATGGAGGCGAAGTTCGAGACCCAGGACCGGAAGTTCAAGAGTCAGGAGAAACGTGTCCAGGATAGGAACAAGAAGATCCGAGACATGACTGAAGAACTGCAGTCCAAGGACTTCGAACTAGAGCAGAAGCAGACGGTGATAGAGAGGCTTCGTTCCCAGAAGAGGGATCTCAAGGCCAAGATTGAGTCATTGACCACTACTATTGAGGAGAACAAGACCGCGATGGAGAACGCAGGTCTTTCCGAAGATCATCTTGTCTTTCCCATGTTGCTTCCTCTTCGGAATGATGATTCCATTGTACTTTGCAAAACTTGATAGTTTTTGTCCTTGTGACTCTTTCTGCGGTCTCAAGAATCTTGACAGGCCTTTCTTCATAGGTGAGATCACTTTCTAATTGAACTTCTTCCAAGGGTATGGTATCCTTCAAAGATGATTCTTCCATCTCTGGGTGACATTTCTTAAGTTGACTCACATGGAACACATTATGGACAGCTGACAAAGATTCTGGCAATTCTACTTCATATGCAACTTCTCCCTTGCGAGTTAGAATTTTGAATGGCCCAACATATCTTGATGCCAACTTTCCTTTGACTCCAAATCTTTTTACTCCACGAAGTGGTGATACTCTAAGATAAGCTCTATCCCTAACTTCGTAGGTGACTTCTCTACGCTTAGAATCCGCGTAGCTTTTCTGTCGGGACTGTGCTATTTTCAACCTGTCCTTAACCAATTTGACTTTCTCCTCTGCGTCTTTGATAAGATCTGGCCCGAATAAACTTCTTTCTCCCACACCATTCCATAACAATGGGGTGGTACACTTTCTTCCATAGAGAAACTCAAATGGTGCCATCCCAATACTAGATTGATAGTTGTTATTGTAAGAGAACTCTGCGTACGGCAGAGTTTCATCCCAACTTGCTCCATAGTCTAGGGCACATGCCCTCAACATGTCTTCAAGAATTTGGTTAGTCCTTTCTGTTTGTCCATCAGTTTGAGGATGAAAAGCAGTACTGAATTCCAACCTCGTTCCCAAAGATTCATGGAGCTGTCTCCAAAAGTGAGAAGTGAACTGAGTTCCTCTATCAGACACAATACTCTTAGGCACACCGTGAAGGCATACAATTCTACTCATGTAGATTTTGGCTAACTTGGCACTTGTATAAGTTGTCTTCACGGGTATAAAATGAGCCACTTTAGTCAGGCGATCCACTACTACCCATATAGAATCATACCCTGACCTGGTCCTTGGTATTCTGGTAACGAAATCCATACCGATATTTTCCCACTTCCACTCAGGGATAGGCAGTGGTTGAAGCAAACCTGCTGGTTTCTAATGCTCCGCTTTCACTCTACTACACACATCACACAAAGCGATGTGTTCGGCAATATCTCTTTTGAGATTGTTCCACCAAAGTCTTTCTTTCATATCCATGTACATCTTGGTGTTTCCCGGGTGAATAGAATACGGAGAGTTGTGGGCTTCCTGTAAAATCAGTTTCCGCAACTCCGGGTCTTGTGGAACACAAATACGTTTCCCGTGCCATAAAGTACCTTGTTCGTCTATATAGAAACTCTTAGCTTTCCCTTGGCTAATCCTTTCCTTAATCTCTTAGATTTCTTTATCCGTCTTTTGGGCTTCTCTAATCTTATCCAACAAGGTGGGTTGAACCTCCAATGACATGAGATGTCCTTCTGGCACAATCTCTAATCTGAGTTCTTTGAATTGCTTACACAAGTCATCTGGCAATTCACCTTTGGTAAGGCCGTTTACAAACACCTTACGACTTAGAGCATCCGCTACCACATTTGCCTTACCGGGGTGGTACTGCAAACTTAAGTCGTAATCCTTGATAAGATCTAACCATCTTCTTTGTCTCATATTGATTTCTTTTTGGGTGAAGATATACTTCAAACTTTTGTGGTCGGTGAACACTTCACAAAGCTTTCCCAAAAGGTAATGTCTCCATGTTTTGAGTGCATGGACGACAGAGGCTAACTCCAAATCATGAGTAGGATAGTTTACTTCATGAGTTTTGAGTTGTCTCGAGGCGTAGGCCACAACTTTACCGTCTTGCATAAGTACGGCACCCAAACCTTGATGAGACGCATCACAATATACTTGGAAATCCTTTTCCAAATCTAGCAGACATAGAACTGGTGCTGTCACAAGTCTCTTCTTTAATTCCTGAAAGCTGACTTCACAACCTTCAGACCAAGCTAATTTCTTGTCCTTCTTTAACAATTCAGTCATTGGCTTAGCAACCTTTGAGAAATTTTCAATGAACCTTCTGTAGTAACCTTCTAAGCCAAGGAAACTACGAACTTCTTTCACATTCTTTGGGGATTCCCATTCTGTCACAGCTGAAACCTTAGCAGGATCAACTGCTACACCATCTTTTGTCATAACATGACCAAGAAAACCAACTTCCTCTAACCAAAACTCACACTTGCTGAATTTGGCATAAAGCTTATGCTCTCTTAACTTCTCAAGTATCAAGCGTAAGTGCCTTTCATGTTCTTCCTTGCTCTTGGAGTAGACCAAGATGTCATCGATGAAAACGACAACAAACTTGTCAAGAAATTCCATGAACACCTTGTTCATCATATTCATGAAGTATGCTGGAGCGTTGGTTAAACCAAAAGGCATTACAGTGTACTCATACAATCCATACCTTGTGGTGAAGGCTGTTTTAGGTATGTCTTGCTCTCTTATCTTGAGTTGAAAATAACCTGACCGGAGATCAATCTTCGAGAACACACATGCTCCTTCTAGTTGATCAAACAAGTCGTTGATTCTTGGCAAAGGATATTTGTTCTTGATGGTTACCTCGTTGAGAGAACGGTAGTCAATGCATAATCTTTGTGTTCTATCCTTCTTTTCCACGAATAAAACTGGAGCTCCCCAAGATGAAGAACTTGGCTGGATGAATCCTTTCTGCAATTGTTCTCCAAGTTGTTTCTTGAGTTCCTTAAGTTCGTCAACTGACATTTTATAAGGTCTCTTTGCTCTTGGTCCAGAACCTGGTACCAAATCTATTATAAACTCCACATCCCTATCTGGTGGCATTCCTGGTAATTCTTCCGGAAACACATCCGGATACTCACACACAATTGGCACAGTATCCATGCTAACCCCCTTAAGAGAATTCAGCTTACTACCTTTGGATTCAAAGTTGGACTTGAATTTTATCTGTTTTCCTTCAGGGGTTGTGAGAGTAACTGCACGATTGGCACAATCTAGTACTCCCTCATACTTAGCCATCCAATCCATTCCCAAAATCACATCCAATCCTTGGGAATTCAGGATTATTAGGTTCACTGGAAACTTATGTTTTCCAAACTCTATAACTAAGTCATGACATCCTGAGTTTACTATCATTTCTCCACCAGGAGAACTTACTCTTATAGGACACCCAATGGTTTCTACCGGTAGCTCATTTCTTTCGACAAATGCTTTTGATATGAATGAATGAGATGCACCGGTATCAAAGAGTACGAATGCTGGAATTGAATTGAGTCTGAACTTACCAGCAACGGCATCAGGCTCCTCATAGACCTCCTCCACATTGATGTGGTTAACCTGTCCTTTCTGAAAAGGATTGGGCTTGTTAGGTCCTTCAACTTTCTTCTCAGGGCACTCATTAGCATAATGCCCCAGCTTCTTGCATTTGAAGCACTCAACCTGACTGATGTCCTTTCTTGCAGGCTGACTTCTACTTCCACTACCATTTCCACTGTGGTGGCTCTTATGTCCACTCTTGTGGTTCTTGTACTTATCATTGTCATGACTGCGGTGATGCTTGTTGTCATGACGATTGTGGTTGTGGTGCTTGTTGAATTTCCCATGCTTATGGGATCCCGAGCTGCCACTGTCATCATAGTGAGATCGTTTGTGAGACGATCCTGAGCTGTGCTTGTCGGAGTGTTTCCTCTTCCTACTCTCGACTTGCTTCATTTTACTCTCCAAAATAGCAGCCTTGTCACACAGAGACTGATAAGTTGGAACATATGCCACAGACAACTGTAAGTTTAACTCATCATTCAAGCCTTCCAGAAACTTTTCCTTTCTTTTGGCATCCGTGTCAACCTCATCCGGTGCATAGCGTGCCAGATTGTTGAACTCTTCTATGTATTCAGCCACGCTGCGGTGGCGCTGCTTCAAGTTGTGAAACTCCTTCTTTTTCAGGCTCATCATTCCTGATGAGATATGAGCAGTGCGAAAGCCATCTTCAAAGATAGCCCAAGTCACCTCATCCAAAGGAGTGGTGATTTGGAAGTTGTCCCACCATGTGGCGGCTGGTCCTTCCAACAGATGCGCTGCGAACCTGACCTTTTCAGCATCCGTGCAGCCCACGGTCACTAAGTCTTTGTTCACAGAACGTAGACAGTCATTGGCCACCATGGGATCAGTCGTCCCCGAAAACTTAGCTGGCCTCAGAAGCAGAAATCTGGTGAGCATATCAAAACCCGGAGGGTTGTTGTTGTTGTTGTTATTGTTGTTGTTGTTATTGGGGTTGTTGTTATTCTGGTTTTGGATGAATGTTGTCATCATCTGCATAAGCTGTGTTTGCGCATTCATCATTTTTTGCATTTCCGGGGTGATGTTGTTGGGGTTGGGGTTTGCGCGACGGGGAGGCATCTGTGGTTTGTTCAAATAGATAAGAATGAGATACCCATAGATGTTTTATGCACAATACATCACAAGCAAAACACATAGCATGCATCTCAAGAATAAAAGTTCAACAACCAGATAATAAGTTCATGAAGTAAAACACACAAGTGGCAAGCCATCCACATGTCGGATGGTCCAATAACAAGTTCACAAATAATGAAAAATAAACGAGTAGTCAAGTCTACTCATCAGCATCAATCTCCTCCTCGACGAAGGTAAGACCTGCGTTCTCCATCGCGGTCTTGTTCTCCTCAATCGTAGTGGTCAAGGAATCGATCTTGGCCTTGAGAGCCCTCTTCTGGGAGCGAAGCCTCTCAATAACCATCTGCTGCTGCTCTAGCTCGAAATCCTTGGACTTCAGTTCTTCGGTCATGTCCTGGATCTTCTTGTTCCTATCCTGGACGCGTTTCTCCTGACTCTTGAACTTGCGGTCCTGGGCCTCGAACTTCGTCTCCATTTCCTTGACCATCTCGTCCTGCTGTGCGAAAAGCTTGTCCTTCTCGCGTAGCTGCACCTGGAGCTCGCCATTGCTGAGCATGACGTTGGTCCTGTCCGTGTCCACGTGCCTGATAAGAGACTCTAAGTCCTGAAGATAGAGACGTATCGGCTCTGCCGCGTCCCTCGAGTCGTCCTCAAAGTCAATAGACTCTCCGTCATCGTCACGCCTTCCGAAGACATGGAAGTGAGTGCCTCTAACCTGTCGGGAGTGACGGCCTAACAGACGTCCTATCAGGTCCTGCATGACTACCTCCATGCCTCTCTCCCTGTCGTCGTGCATCAGCTTGAAGACGATGGCCTTTGTGGTAGGCTCCGTCTGGCGTCCGGGCTGGTTCACCTTGAAGCCCCATAGGTCCTTCCTCTCGAACTTGGTGAGTGGATGCACCATGATGGTGGGAAGAGGGAGATCGAGCAAAGTGGTAAGCTCAACGATACGAGGACCAAAACGGGTAACCTGGAACTCCTCAATAGTGTTGATGGTAATAGGCATCTATTTATAAGATAGAAAGTTAGAACAACACTAGTTAAGATAAACATAGACAAACATTACATACACATCCTTGGAACACAAATCACACAAGTCATGCATACATGAATCCATTACATCAAACAAGGTCCAAACTTATTTAAGATATCATTTTGGAAAATAAGGTGATAGGTGGTGGTCCAACTAACGAAGTGTGCTCATAATCCTATCTCACTGGATCTAGTGGCTATCACAATGTTCCTAGAGGCAATCCACCTATCTTGTTCACATGATTCCATCACTAAGTCTATAATATCTCCCCTTAATTCTTGGTTGGTGGCTTCCAACTCTTCGGTAAGTTCCTTCTCTTTCTCTAAGTCTTTTTGGAGGTTGAGCATTCTGCACTTGACTCTAGCACTAAGTTCTTTGTTAGTCCTCCAAGCTGCTTCTCTGGCTGACTCAAAGAATGTGGTGTGCATCACAGTGTTGGTGTACATGCAGAATCCCCTTTCTTTGTGGTCGTCTTCCTTGTTTTTGTACAAGTGAAGTTGCACCCACCAATACTCCACTCCTTCATCCATCACTGGAAAGCCTTTGTATATAGCTGCACCATGTGCTTCCATTGCCACCATGAGGTCCTTGAGAATTTTGGGAAACTCAGTTTCACACTCCAAGGTCATGGTCATGAGTGGTCCTTTCTTCACGGCTTCGTTGATGGAGTTCATCTACAAATGGAGATGAGAATGAGAAGATTAGAAAAGTTTTACGAGAAGAATAGACAAGTGTATAAGTAGTTGAAAATTTTTCCTTAGTGGTTTTCAAATCCTAGGGTCATAATCCTACAGGCAACACAGTGCTCTGATACCATCTGTTAGACCCCTCCTTTGTAAAGGAAAGGATCCCTGTGATTGCAATGCTAGTCCCTGGATCAATGCTAGCATCCACAGTTTAAGATGAAGTACACAGATACAAAGGTCGTTTATTACTTTCATTCCAGAGATAAAACATAGTCTTTTACAACTCACGGCCATAGGCCTAATTCAAGAGTTTAAGGAATAAGTAAATGAACATAAGTCTTCATCTTCATGTGCCACAGGCAAGCATGTTGAGTGTAGACCCATGACTCCTATTCATCATCGGAGTAACCTGCAACATCACAAGTTACAGCCACAGAGGGTCAATACCTTGGAATAGTATTGGCAAGTGATACCTTAGTATATTTTAAGTGGACTATATTACTATATGCATTTTGGCTAAGTGTAGCTTGGCTTGCTTTGCTTGAAAATAGGTTTTACCTATTAGTTGAAATCACTAAGTTTTCTTTGACAAAACTTTTCCCAAGGAACCACCAATAGACATTGGGGTCCTTTACCCTTGTTCACCCACAAGTTTTACTTAGAAATTGGAGTGATGAGATTCTTGTAGCTTCCATGTCTTGATGCTCAAGTTGTCCATTGCCATGGACCTGGCTAAGTACTTAGATTTTCCATCTGCAGAGGTTGTGCACTTTCCCCACCAGACTTGGTTTCCCAAGACAGGACCTTTCAGAAGCCTTTCCTTAGTCAAATGGACGCGTTCCAACCTATCAATCCCTTCTACCACCAACTGTCCAAAAGACTAAGTTCTAGCTACCTATATGATCAAGGCAGAGCCCATTTTGCCAAGTGGTTGCACTATAAGCTTTCTCAACACTTGGCCTCCAAATCCCTTTGTGCCTGGGTGGCATACCACAAGTGAGATACACAAGCCAAGTCCATGGCCTTGTGTAACCACTCAACATAAACCAATCCTTCCATTCCACCCAGGGAATTCATTGACTTAGTGGTTTTATTAAGAAAACTTTTAGTCTCATGACTTAGAAATATAGCCAATATAGCATGAATAGATTATACCAACCCTTGTTTGCTAATAGCTAGGCTAAGCTTGGCATGGCAACTTAACTTAGGAAAAATTCCCTAGCAATTCTACCATTCTGAACTACATAGGATTTCCCAACATATCATTTGACAAAAGTAGCATGCATGTCTTTAGCAAAATATCTAATGCTAGTTCAAAACATAGGATGGAAATATTCATGAAAAATATCACTTGCCTTGGTAATGTGGAGAGTAGCACTCCTCACAATCACAGTCACTAGCAAAATCTACACAAAATTTGTAGCACACAATTACACACAAATATATACAATCAAAAATACTATGAATGCATGCATGCAAGAATTTACTAAGTGGTGATTTTGAAAACTCTACCAAGCATGTGCATGTTTACAGAAACTTAACAAGTCACAAGTTTGCCAACTAAACTTATTTATCCCTAAAACAAATTACTAAACTAAATCCATACTCAAAATAGCTTTAAACATGTTTCTACAAATAAAGTCATTCTAATGGTTACTATTTGTTAAACACTTTGCATAAACAGAAAGGCCTTGATTCCCTGAATCCAACGGTATAAAGTTTGCAAAAATCCAACGTGGGATTCAAAAGTTATAGATGTTTGAAGTTTGGATCTAAATCTGATTCGAATTTCTGTTTTTGAATTCACCCTAGACACGTGTCGCTAAGCTACTGGCGCGTACCGATTCGGTTGGATCGAGCGCTGCGGACCGTAGGATCTAAGTGGGATCTGGCGGCTCAGATGCGCGCTTACCCCTTCGTTTACAATCTATCCTAGCCCTACGATGCAGATCCAACGGACACAATCATCAAGCCAAAATCTGGCGGCGCTTAACAGCTGCGCGCGGCGGCGACGGTCAGACGGTGGCGGCACCGGCGATACAGGTCACTAGGAGGATAGGGAAGGTACTCACCGAGACCGCAAGGACGTGGGGATGCTCAACTCGTGGACAGCTCGGCAAGGGGCGCTCAGGATTGTGGTGGATTCCTCGCCGGAGTTGGATCTGGCAACGGTGGCTCTGCTCGAGTTCGAAGGCGACGTTGTAGATCACTAGGAGGCAAACAGAGAGTGTAGTCAGGTGCAGAAGATCACGGAGAACACGCGTGCGTGAAGGACAAGGCTTGGGGCGGTCTGGACTTACCACTGGAGCTCGTCGGAGTTGATGCAGAAGACGGTGGCGCTCAGTTGTTTGCGTTGCCAACGTTCTGGGTCACGCGCGGGCGAACCAGGGGTACTGGGTGATGCGTGAGGTCAAGCGGAGTCTGTTCGTGTGAAGCAGAGGCAGAGGGGTGGTCGGGGGTGGCCGGAATCGTGGTTGCAGCTCGTCGGAGACGGCGGGGTTACAAGGAGCAATGCACGCAGCCTGGTGGCGCTCTGGGTTCGGGGTTTGAGGGAGAAGGGAGAGGGGGCAGAGGGGGTTTAAGTAGCCTAGTCGTGAGCGAGAATTACTCGTGCCTTAACGCGAATTTAAGCTGCGCAATCAACAGGAAACGGCTGCGTCAATTTGGGGATGAACAGGTCGTGGGGGTGGAGACGACGACACTCGAGTGGGCCGCGGTTGTCAGCGATAGAGGGAAAAGGGAGTGGGTCCCTTCTGTCAGTGAGCTGGTGAGTGAGAGAGCGGGTGAAAGAAAACGATTCGCGGGGTTGGGAGCTGCTGGGCTAGCTGGGCCGTGTTGGGCTAGGTCGGCCAGATTGGCCGGCTGTTTATTTTTTTCCACCTTTATTCCTTTTCTTTTTCTGATTGTTTTTCTAAAAATGGTTTTCAAACCCAAATTCAAATCTGTTTGAAACCAAAGCTTTACAGGACTTTTGTACAATAAATATTGTTCTTAAATAAGTGTCAAGCACATCTGAACACTTAAGAAAACTTGGGTCTTTTTGAAAATTAACAAAAATCATGCCTTTATGAGGTGTGACAACAGGCATAGAATTTGTTTTAATTCATAATTTGCTTCGAGACTTTGCTTAAGTTTTTTGAGACCACTTAAGTTTGAATTCAAATCATCTTGAATGAATAACAACATCTTTCTCAATAGCATGTAGCACAAAGGCTAGGGTTTTCATACATAAAATAATGAGCCACAATTGCTCCTGTTTCTGAAATGATTTTGAGAAAAGCCCTAGATGATGATGAATGCAAGGATGATATGAATGGGGTTTTGGAATATGAATTTCGGGATGTTACAGTTAGAGGCACCCACTTCCACGTCTTCAGAAGACGTGATGAGGATGGAGAGTCCATCGACTTCGAGGACGACTCGAGGGACGCAGCAGAGCCGATACGTCTGTATCTCCAGGACTTAGAGTCTCTCATTAGGCACGTGGACACGGACAAGACCAATGTCATGCTCAGTAATGACGAGCTCCAGGTGCAGCTTCGCGAGAAGGACAAGCTCTTCGCGCATCAGGACGAGATAGTCAAGGAAATGGAGGCGAAGTTCGAGACCCAGGACCGGAAGTTCAAGAGTCAGGAGAAACGTGTCCAGGATAGGAACAAGAAGATCCGGGACATGACTGAAGAACTGTAGTCCAAGGACTTCGAACTAGAGCAGCAGCAGACGGTGATAGAGAGGCTTCGTTCCCAGAAGAGGGATCTCAAGGCCAAGATTGAGTCATTGACCACTACTATTGAGGAGAACAAGACCGCGATGGAGAACGCAGGTCTTACCTTTGTCGAGGAGGAGATTGATGCTGATGAGTAGACTTGACTACTCGTTTATCTTTTATTATCGTACTTGTTATTTGTGAACTTGTTATTGGACCATCCGACATGTGGATGGCTTGCCACTTGTGTGTTTTACTTTGTGAACTTGTTATCTTGTTGTTGAACTTTTTCTGTTGCATGCTTGTGTTTGCTTATGTGATGTAATGTGCATGAAAAAATCTATGGGTATCTCATTCTTATCTCTATTTGGTCAAAACACAGATGCCTCCCCGTCGCGCAAACCCCAACCCCAACAACAACAACATCACACCAGAAATGCAACAAATGATGACTGCTCAAACACAGCTCGTGCAGATGATGACAACATTCATTCATAACCAAAACAACAACAACAACCCCAATAACAACAACAATAACAACAATAACAACAACAACCCTCCAGTCTTTGATATGCTCACCAGATTTCTGCGATTGAGGCCAGCTAAGTTCTCAGGGACAACTGATACCATGGTGGCCAATGATTGGCTAAGTTCTGTAAACAAGGACTTAGTAACCGTGGGCTGCACGAATGCTGAAAAGGTCAGATTTGCAGCACATCTGCTGGAAGGGCCAGCCGCCACTTGGTGGGACAACTTCCAAATCACCACACCCATAGATGAGGTGACTTGGGCTATCTTTGAAGATGGCTTTCGCACTGCTCATATCTCATCAGGAATAATGAGCCTGAAAAAGAAAGAATTCCACAACCTGAAGAAGCGCCACCGCAGTGTGGCTGAATTCATTGAAGAGTTCAACAATCTGGCGCGTTATGCACCAGATGAAGTGGACACGGATGCCAAGAGAAAGGAAAAATTTCTGGAAGGCTTGAATGATGAGCTGAATCTGCAGCTGGCTGTGGCATATGTTCCCACTTATCAGTCGCTCTGTGACAAGGCTGCAATATTGGAGAACAAAATGAAACAAGTCGAGAGTAGGAAGAGGAAACACTCCGACAAGCACAGCTCGGGATCGTCTCACAAACGATCTCACTATGATGACAGTGGAAGCTCAGGATCCCACAAGCATGGGAAATTCAACAAGCACCACAACCACAACCGTCATGACAACAAGCATCATCGCAGTCATGACAATGATAAGTACAAGAACCACAAGAGTGGACATAAGAGCCACCATAGTGGTAATGGAAGTGGAAGTGGAAGTCAGCCTGCTAAGAGAGACATCAGTCAGGTTGAATGCTTCAAATGCAAGAAGATGGGACACTATGCAAATGAGTGCCCCGAAAAGAAAGTTGAAGGACCTGTCAAGCCCAATCCTTTCCAGAAAGGACAGGTGAACCACATCAATGTGGAGGAGGTCTATGAGGAACCTGATGCTGTTGCTGGTAAGTTCAGACTCAATTCCATTCCAGCATTTGTACTCTTTGATACTGGTGCATCTCATTCATTCATATCAAGAGCATTTGTTGAAAGAAATGAACTACCGGTAGAAACTATTGGGTGTCCTATAAAAGTAAGTTCTCCTGGTGGAGAAATGATAGTGAATTCAGGATGCCATGATCTAGTCATAGAATTTGGGAAGTATAAGTTTCCCGTTAACTTGATAATACTAAACTCCCAAGGATTGGATGTCATTCTGGGAATGGACTAGATGACCAAGTACAAAGGAGTGATAGATTGTGCCAGCCATACTGTCTCACTCACAACTCCAGAAAATAAAAGGACCAGATTCAAGACCAGCTTCGAAGCAAAAAGGAGTATGCTAAATTCTCTTAAGGGGGTTAGCATGGACAGTGTGCCAATTGTGTGTGAGTACCCGGATGTGTTTCCGGAAGAGTTGCCAAGAATGCCACCAGATAGAGATGTGGAGTTTCTGATAGATTTGGTACCAGGGTTTGGACCAATAGCAAAGAAACCATATAAAATGTCAGTTGATGAACTGAAAGAGCTCAAGAAGCAACTAGGAGAACAGCTGCAGAAAGGATTTATTCAACCCAGTTCTTCGTCTTGGGGAGCCCCAGTCTTGTTTGTAGAGAAGAAAGACAGAAGTCAAAGGTTATGCATAGATTACCGTTCACTCAACGAGGTAACTATCAAGAACAAATATCCTTTGCCTAGAATCAATGACTTATTTGATCAGCTTGAAGGAGCATGTGTGTTCTCAAAGATTGATCTAAGGTCAGGCTATTTTCAACTCAATATAAGAGAGCAAGACATACCTAAAACAGCATTCACCACAAGGTATGGATTGTATGAGTATACCGTAATGCCTTTCGGCTTGACCAATGCTCCAGCCTACTTCATGAATATGATGAACAAGGTGTTCATGGAATTTCTTGACAAGTTTGTTGTCGTTTTCATCGATGACATCTTGGTCTACTCCAAGAGCAAGGAAGAACATGAAGGACATTTGCGTTTAATACTTGAGAAGTTAAGAGAGCATAAACTTTATGCCAAATTCAGCAAGTGTGAATTTTGGTTAGAGGAAGTTGGTTTTCTTGGTCATGTTATGACAAAGGATGGTGTAGCAGTTGATCCTGCTAAAGTTTCAGCTGTGACTGAATGGGAATCTCCTAAGAACGTGAAAGGGGTTCGTAGTTTCCTTGGCTTAGCAGGTTACTACAGAAGGTTCATTGAGAATTTCTCAAAGGTTGCTAAGCCTATGACTGAGTTGTTAAAGAAAGACAAGAAGTTTGCTTGGTCTGAAGGTTGTGAAGTCAGCTTTCAAGAATTGAAGAAGAGACTTGTGACAGCACCAATTCTATGTCTGCCAGATTTGGAAAAGGATTTCCAAGTATATTGTGATGCATCTCATCAAGGTTTGGGTGCAGTACTTATGCAAGACGGTAAAGTTGTGGCTTATGCCTCGAGACAACTCAAAACTCATGAGGTAAACTACCCTATTCATGATTTGGAGTTAGCCTCTGTCGTCCATGCACTCAAAACGTGGAGGCACTACCTTTTGGGAAAGCGTTGTGAAGTGTTCACAGATCACAAGAGTTTGAAGTATATCTTCACCCAGAAGGAAATAAATATGAGGCAAAGAAGATGGTTAGAGCTTATCAAGGATTATGACTTAAGTTTGCAATACCACCCCGGTAAAGCAAATGTTGTAGCAGGTGCTCTAAGTCGTAAGGTATTTGTGAATGGCCTTACCAAAGGAGAATTGCCAGATGATTTGTGTACCCAATTCAGAAAACTCAGATTGGAGATTGTGCCTGAAGGACATCTCATGTCTTTGGATGTTCAACCCACTTTGTTGGACAAGATCCGAGAAGCTCAGAAGACCGATAAGGAAATTGAACAGATTAAGGAAAAGATTGGCCAAGGGAAAGCTAAAAATTTCCATGAAGACGAACAGGGTACTTTATGGCATGGGAAACGTATCTGTGTTCCACAAGATCCGGAGTTACGGAAACTGATTTTGCAGGAAGCACACAACTCTCCGTATTCTATTCACCCGGGTAACACCAAAATGTACATGGACATGAAAGAAAGATTTTGATGGAACAATCTCAAGAGGGACATCGCCGAACATATTGCTTTGTGTGATGTGTGTAGTAGAGTAAAAGCGGAGCATCAGAAACCAGCAGGTTTGCTTCAACCACTACCTATTCCTGATTGGAAGTGGGACAAGATTGGTATGGATTTAATTAGCGGATTACCAAGGACCAGGTCAGGATATGATTCAATATGGGTAGTAGTGGATCGCCTAACTAAAGTGGCTCATTTCATACCCGTGAAGACAACTTATACAAGTGCTAAGTTAGCCAAAATCTACATGAGTAGAATTGTATGTCTACATGGCGTGCCCAAGAGTATTCTGTCTGATAGGGGAACTCAATTCACTTCCCATTTTTGGAGACAACTACACGAGTCATTGGGAACGAGGTTAGAATTCAGCACTGCTTTTCATCCTCAAACCGATGGACAAACAGAAAGAACAAATCAAATCCTTGAAGACATGTTGAGAGCATGTGCCTTAGACTATGGAGCCAGTTGGGATGAAAGTCTGCCTTACGCAGAGTTTTCTTATAACAATAGCTATCAAGCCAGCATTGAGATGGCACCGTTTGAGTTTCTCTACGGAAGAAAGTGTACCACCCCATTGTTATGGAATGGTGTGGGAGAAAGAAGTTTATTCGGGCCAGATCTTATAAAAGAAGCCGAAGAGACGGTCAAATTGGTTAAAGACAGGTTGAAGATAGCACAGTCCCGACAGAAAAGCTACGCGGATCCTAAGCGTAGAGAAGTCACCTACGAAGTTGGTGATAGAGCTTATCCTAGAGTATCACCACTTCGTGGAGTGAAAAGATTCAGAGTCAAAGGAAAGTTGGCACCAAGATATGTTGGACCATTCAAGATTCTGAGTCGCAAAGGAGAAGTTGCTTATGAAATTGAACTGCCAGAATCTTTGTCAGCAGTCCATAATGTGTTTCATGTGAGTCAGCTTAAGAAATGTCACCCAGAAATGGAAGAAACTTCTTTGAAGGATACCATACCTTTGGAGGAAGTGCAACTAGAAAGTGACCTCACATATGAGGAGAAACCTATCAAGATTCTTGAGACTGCAGAAAGAGTCACAAGGACAAAGACTATCAAGTTCTGCAAAGTACAGTGGAATCATCATACCGAAGAGGAAGCAACATGGGAAAGAGAAGATGATCTTCGGAAAGACCACCCTCACCTATTTGCTAGCCAATCCGAATCTCGAGGGCGAGATTCACCTTAAGGGGGTTAGATTTGTAACATCCCTAAAATCATGATTTCAAAGTTTGCATATCATTCATGCATGCATATAGAATTGAGATCAATTTCAAAACTCATTTCAGAAAAACAAAGCACATAGTGTTATCATTTCATGTGAGCAAACTTAAATCAAATGGCCATCCCCATTTGAGAGTTTGAATGTTTACAAAACTAGGTTGTTTGTCTCCTTTGTTGAATGGATTGAGTGTGGAATTTGAACCAAGCTTTACAAAATGGAAATGGTTCAAAAACCATTTTTCAAACATTTGCAAATCAAGTGCAAAGCTCCTGATATTTTGTTTCTCCAAAAATGACCAAGCCTTTGCAAAGTAACCACATGGTTTTATGCCTAGATTTGAGACTGTTGCACACTGCAAAACCCCCAGAAAGATTTGAATTCAAAAAAAGTTTGAATTCATTTGAAAACCATTCCTGAAAATCAAAACAGAAAAAGAAAAAGGAATAACAAAAGAAAAGGGCCAGGCGCTCCTATTCTAGCCCAGCAGCAGAACCGGCCCAACTAGCCCACCCGGCCACTCTCTCGCTCGCTCGCACGTGCGGACACACCCACACAGACGCAGACACCCAGACCCCACCCCCTCTCCGTCTCACTCGCTGACTGGTGGACCTCGCCAGCTCACCCTCGTCTTCCCCAAATCGCGCCCGACCCCGTCGCCGGCCGTTTCCTCCGCCCATCACTGCCGCGATTGATTCTTCGTTTAATTGCCTTGATTCCGCGCTTAATCGCCGCTCCCCTCTCGCCTACATAATCCCCTCTGCACCGCGGTCATTTCCCCCCACTCTCCTCGCTCACTCCGCCACCAGGCTGCGCGCATTTGACCTCGAAACCCCGCAGTGCCGACGACTCCGGCGACTAATTCCGGTGAGCCTCGACCGCCCCCTCTCTCTGGTTCAAACTATCATGTCCAGCATGATCTGGTGCATCTGCTGACACTTTTCTTTTGCCTGCTCGTGACCCAGGTCACCGTTTCCGTTCACGACCGCAACCACCTGCGCCGTCGCTCGACTCCGGCGAGCAACAACGGTAAGTGCCGAACGCCCCTTGCCTTCCCCTTGATACCAACTGGTTCGCCAGTCACTTGCGCATCTTCTGAACCCTCTGCCTTGTACTAGGACGACGCGGAGCCTCGCCAGCGACCTCGACTGCAAGCGACAGACGCCGCCGCAACTCCGACGAGCCTCAGCGATCGTGCCCGTGCGCCCCTCGTCAAGCCGGTGCCAAGTTGAGCTTCTCCTCGACGCTACGAACCTGGTGAGCATCCTCCTGCCCCTCCGGACGACATGTAGCGCCGCGCCGCTGCAGACAGAGCTCGCCGCCGCCAGTCGCCGCCGCTAGCGCTGCTCGATTTTGGTTAGATGAATTGTAGCCGTCAGATCCAGATCCAGCGCGTAGGATTAGTTCACTTAGCGAAGCGGTATGATTAGATCTGAACCGTGCATCATTAGTTAGATCCTACGGCTAGCAAGCGCGATCCGGAGCGAAGCGGTACGCGCCAGTAAGAATATGACGCGTGGCTAGGGTTTGATTCAAAAACAGATTTGAAATCAGATTTTGATCCAAAATTGAAATGGCTATAACTTTTGATTTCCACGTTAGATTTTTGCAAATTTTATACCGTTGGAATCAGGGAGACAAGCCCTTTCTGTTTATGCAATGTGTTTAGTAAAAAGTTTCTGTTAAAATGACTTTTTATGCAGGAACTTGTTTAGGACTAGTTTGAGTATAGAATTTGTTTAGTAATTTGTTTTAGTGCTAAATAAGTTTGGTTTAGCAAGTTTTTGACTTAGTTATGTTTCAGTATCTTGCATTTTCTTGGTTGGGTTTTAAAATCATCACTTAGCATTTTTGCATACATGCATATATTTATGATTGTATATGAATTGTGTGTAATTTTGTGCTACAAATGTTTGTGTAGATTTTGGTGCTAGTGATTGTGATTGTGAAGAGTGCTACTCTCCCCATTACCAAGGCAAGTGGTACTTCATGAATATTTCCATCCCTATATTTTGTACAAGCATTAGAAATATTTTGCTAAGTCTTGCATGTTGTTATTTTGCCAAATGCTATGATGGGAAATCCTAAGTAGTTGTAGAATTGCTAGGAAATTTCTTAATATAAGTTACTATGCCATGCTTAGCCTAGCTAGTAGCAAACAAGGGTTGGTAAAGTATATACATGCTATGATAAAAATATTTCTAAGTCTTTTGACTTATGCTTTCTTAATAAAACAACTAAGTCAATGAATCACCTGGGTGGAATGGGACTTGAATGGTGGTTTTTGGTTGAGTGGTTACACAAGGCCCATGGACATGGTTTACCTTGTGTATCTCACTTGTGGTATGCCACCCAGGCACAAAGGGATTTTGGAGGCCAAGTGTTGAGAAGCTTATAGTGCAGCCACTTGGCAATATGGGCTCTGCCTTGATCACATAGGTTGCTAGAACTTAGTCATCTGGACAGTTGGTGGTAGTGGGATGATAGGTTGGAACACGTCCATTTGGCTAAGGTAAGGCTTCTGAAAGGTCCTGTCTTGGGAAACCAAGTCTGGTGGGGAAAGTGCACAACCTCTGCAGATGGAAAATCTAAGTACTTAGCCAAGTCCATGGCAATGGACAACTTGAGCATCAAGACATGGAAGCTATCAAGAATCTCATCACTCCAACTTCTAAGTAAAAATTTGTGGGTGAACAAGGGTGAAGGACCCCAATGTCTATTGGTGGTTTCTTGGGAAAAGTTTTTGACAAAGAAAAATTTAGTGATTTCAACTAATAGGAAAAACCTATTTTGAGCAAAGCAAGCCAAGCTACACTTAGCCAAAGTGCATATAGTAATATAGTCCACTTAAAATTTACTAAGGTATCACTTGCCAATACAATTCCAAAGTATTGACCCACTGTGGCTGTAACTTGTGATGTTGCAGGTTACTCCGATGATGATTAGGTGTCATGAGTCTACACTCAACATGCTTTCCTGTGGCACATGAAGATGAAGACTTATGTTTATTTACTTATTCCAAAACTCTTGTATTAGGCATGTGGCCTTGAGTTGTAAAAGACTATGTTTTATCTCTGGAATGGATGTAATAAATGACCTTTGTATCTGTGTACTTCATCTTAAACTGTGGATGCTAGCAATGATCCAGGGACTAGCATTGCAATCACAGGGATCCTTTTCCTTTACAAAGGAGGGATCTTACACCCCCATAGACTAAGAACATTTCTTTAGTTCTCTTTAGGTACTTTAGGATGTTCTTCATGGCTGTCCAGTGTTCCACTCCTGGATCACTTTGATAACTGCTCGTCAAACTAAGAGCATTGGACACATCCGGTCTAGTACACAGCATGGCATACATGATCGAACCTATGGCCGAGGCATAAGGCACTTTGCTCATAGCTTCCCTATCATTTACCATAGCTGGACACTGAGCCTTGCTCAATATCTTACCTGACAACATAGGCACTGAACCTTTCTTTGCCTTATCCATTCTGAACCTTTTCAGAACTTTGTCTAGGTATGTACTCTGGCTTAAAGCTATCAGGCGTCTTTGTCTATCTCTATAGATTTTGATGCCCAATATATAAGCAGCTTCACCTAGGTCTTTCATTGAAAAACACTTGTTCAAATAAATCTTCACATCGTTAAGCATGTTGATGTCATTTCCAATAATCAATATGTCATCCACATATAGTACCAGAAACGTCACCGAGCTCCCACTCACTTTCTTGTAGATACAAGCTTCGTAGCAATTTGGAACAAATCCAAAGCTCTTGATCACTTGATCAAAACGAAGGTTCCAAATCCGAGATGCTTGCTTCAGTCCATAAATGGAACGCTGAAGTTTGCATACTTTACTAGCATCCTTAGGATCGACAAAACCTTCGGGTTGCATCATATACAACTCTTCATCAATGTTGCCATTGAGGAAAGCAGTCTTGACATCCATCTGCCATATTTCATTATCATGAAACGCAACAATTGCTAATAAAATCCGAATGGACTTAAACATTGCTACGGGAGAGAAAGTCTCATCGTAGTCAACACCTTGAACTTGTCGAAAACCTTTCGCAACAAGCCGTGCTTTATAGACGGTAACATTACCATCCGCGCCCGTTTTCTTCTTGAAGATCCATTTGCACTCAACGGCCTTTCGGTCGCTAGGAGGGTCCACCAAAGTCCATACTTGGTTTTCGCTCATGGATCCCAATTCGGATTTCATGGCTTCTAGCCATTTCTCAGAGTCTGGGCTCATCATCGCTTCCTCATAGCTCGTAGGTTCACTGTCTTCTACTAGCAAGACAGTCAAGACAGGGTTGCCATACCACTCAGGAGGGGCACGCGACCTTGTCGACCTGCGACGTTCAGTAGCAGCATCGTCCGAAGCTTCATGATACTTGTCATTAGCTTCCTCTATCGTTGGTGCAGGCGGCACTGGAACAATTTCAGGTGCTGCGCTACTCTCCAATTCAAGAGAAGGTTCAATAACCTCGTCTAGCTCTACTTTCCTCCCACTCACTTCTTTCGAGAGAAACTCCTTTTCAAGAAAGGAACCGTTCTTTGCGACAAACACTTTGCCTTCGGTTCTGTGATAGAAGGTATACCCAATAGTTTCCTTAGGGTATCCTATGAAGACGCATTTCTCCGCTTTGGGTTCGAGCTTGTCCGGCATCAACTTCTTGACGTAAGCTTCGCATCCCCAAACTTTAAGAAACGACAACTTAGGTTTAGCACCAAACCACAGTTCATACGGTGTCGTCTCAACGGATTTAGATGGAGCCCTATTTAAAGTGAATGCAGCGGTTTCTAATGCATAACCCCAAAATGATAACGGCAAATCAGTAAGAGACATCATTGATCGGACCATATCTAATAGGGTTCGATTCCGGCGTTCAGACACACCATTGCGATGTGGTGTTTCGGGTGGCGTGAGTTGTGAAACGATTCCACTTGCTTTAAGATGCGTGAGAAAATCATAACTCAAATATTCACCTCCACGATCGGATCGTAGAAACTTAATATTTCTGTTACGATGGTTCTCCACTTCATTCTGAAATTCTTTGAACTTTTCAAATGTTTCAGATTTATGTTTCATTAAATAGATATACCAATATCTACTTAAGTCATCGGTAAAAGTGAGAAAATAGCGATATCCACCGCGTGTCGAAACACTCATCGGTCCGCATACATCGGTATGTATGATTTCCAACAAGTCCGTTGCTCGCTCCATCATACCGGAGAACGGGGTTTTGATCATCTTGCCCATGAGGCATGGTTCACATGTGTCAAATGATTCAAAATCAAGAGAATCCAAAAGTCCATCAGAATGGAGTTTCTTCATGCGTTTTACACCAATATGACCTAGACGACAGTGCCACAAATAAGTAGTATTATCACTATCTACTTTGCAACTCTTAGCCTCAATGTTATGGATGTGTGTTTCATCCCTTTCGAGATTTAGAAGAAATAAACCATTCACAAGAGGTGCATGACCATAAAAGATGTTACTCATATAAATAGAACAACCATTATTCTCCGATTTAAATGAATAACCGTCTTGCAATAAACACGATCCAGAAATAATGTTCATGCTCAACGCAGACACATAATAACATTTATTAAGGTTTAAAACTAATCCCGAAGGTAAAACTAAGGAGAGCGTGCCGACGGCCATCACATCAACTCTTGATCTGTTGCCAACGCGCATCGTCACCTCATCCCTCGCAAGCCGCCGTCTATTCCGTAGCTCCTGTTTCGACTTACAAATATTAGCAACTGAACCAGTATCAAATACCCAGGCACTACAACGAGGGCTAGTAAGGAAAACATCAATAACATGTATATCAAATATACCTTTGATGGTGCCAGCCTTCTTGTCAGCTAAGTACTTCGGACAGTTGCGCTTCCAGTGACCCTTGTCCTTGCAATAGAAGCACTCAGTGTCCGGCTTAGGACCAGACTTGAGCTTCTTCTTAGCAGGGGCAGTGCGCTTGCCGCCGCCCTTCTTGAAGGGCTTCTTTGCTCCCTTACCGTTCTTAAAGGTGGGCTTGTTGACCATCAACACATGATTATCCTTTTTGATGTCCACTTCCGCGGCCTTCAGCTTTGCGAAGAGCTCGGTGATCGTATCAGTGGAACCAATCTGATTGTGAGTCACTATAAAACTTTTGTAGCTGGGAGGGAGTGATTGCAGAACCCTGTCAATCTTGAGCTCCTCTGGAATCGTGCATTCCAGTTGCTCAAGGCGTTGAGTGTAGCCCGTCATCTTAATGGTGTGCTCACTAACGGAACTCCCTTCCTCCATCTTGCAGTTAAAGAACTTCTCAGAGATCTCATATCTCTCAGAACGGGCCTGAGTCTGAAACATGGTTTTCAGCTCTTCGAGAATCTCAAAGGGCCCGGGATAGTCTTCAAAACGATTTTGAAGTTCCGGTTCCATAGCAAACAACATGGTGCTCTTAATCACACCATTATCATCTTTGCGCGACTGATAGACAGCTTTCTCATCAGCCGGCGCAGTTGCAGCAGGAGGGTCACCTAACGCTTTCCCAAGGACATAGTCCTTTTGACCGCCAGAGAGAATGATTCTTAGATTGCGGAACCAATTGGTGAAGTTAGACCCATTGTTTCTAAGCTTTTCCTTCTCAGCAAAAACGTTGAAGTTGAAGTTGGACTTAGCCATGTGATCTACAGTATATGCAATTACAATTTAGACTATGTTCATGATAACTAGTTCAACTTTTAATCAAATTACTAGATGAACTCCCACTAAATTCAACATCCCTCAAGTTGTTTAGTGAACACGATCCAAATTCACCACACCTAATCCGATCTTCACGAGAAGAGATGTGGTTTCAATGGTGGACAACGAAGTGTCGATCATATCATTCATATGACTCATGCTTAACCTTTCGGTTCATTTGTTCCGAGGCCATGTCTGTACATGCTAGGCTCGTCAAGTTAGACCCAAGTATTTCCGCGTGTGCAAAACTGGCTTGCACCCGTTGTATGTGAGCGTAGAGTCTATAGCACCCGATCATCACGTGATGCTTGGACACGACGAACTTTCGCAACGGTGCATACATGGGGAGAACACAGTTTTATCTTGATCTTTAAGTGAGGAATCATCTTATAATGCTACCGCCGCGATCTAAGCATAATAAGATACATAAAAGGATAAACATCACATGCATATAACTTTAATGTGACATGGTATAGCCAATCTTCGCGCAATGATCTCCATCTTGTGCGCTCCGGCATGATCTCCATCACTCCACCATGATTGCCTCCACCACGAATAGCAACTACAACTATTGCTAACTACTTAGCGATAAAGTGAAACTATTACATGGCGTATAAGAAGTTGACACACAGGTCATACACAATTATAAAGACAACCATACGGCTCCTGCCGGTTGTGTACTCATCGACATGCAAGTCGTGAAACATTACAAAACATGATCATCGCATACATTATACACATCACATTTTGGGCCATACCATATCACAGAAAACACTCCCTACAAAAACAAGTTAGACGCCTCTACTTTGTTGTTGCATGTTTTACGTGGCTTATGGGAGTAGATGCTAAGAACGATTCTTACCTACGGAAAGCCACAACGGTGATATCATGGTTGCCAAACTGCGGTGTTAATCCCATGACAACTATAGTGAGAGAAACTGACATCCACCAGCCGCATGTGTGGAACAAGTCACACGTCAAGTGCGGAGCCGGTCTCGCGAATGACGTCGCGTAAGGTTGGCCTGGACCGCTTCAATCTCACTATCCCGCGTCATAAGAAGAACACAAACAAGAGGCTTGCAACAGAAAACATCAATGCCCGCAACAACCATGTTGCGTTCTACTCGTGAAACACATCTACGCATAGATCTAGCTCTGATACCACTGAAGGGTTTCGCGGCATAGTAAATCAAAATTTTCTACGGATGCGAACAGAGGGAAAGCCAAGATCTAATCTAGGAGATGCAAACAACGAGAGAGATTGGATTAGATCTTCATACCCTTGAAGATTCGCACAGCGGAACGTTCGTCGGAACATGGGTGATGTAGTCGTACTCGCTTCTCCTCCTCGCGATCTGATCCGATCTAGCACCACAAGTGGCGGTGCCTCCGTGAGATGCACACATGCAGCACCTCGACGTCTCCTCCTTCCTCGGACCAGCAAGTATGGTGGAGAGACACGGATTGGATCTACAACACGACGACGTGGTGTGTATGGTGGAGAATTTCTGCAGCAGGGCTTCGCCTACAAACAGTCGGGAGGGAGAGAGGAGGGCAGCAGGACGGCTAGCTCTTGGAGGGGAAGGTGTGAGGGGGTGGTGCGCCCCCAGCCCTCTTTATATAGAGGGGTGGGCGGCTGCAACCCTAGCCCCCTCCCCCAAGCCAAACCGGCGGCCCCAAGGAGAAGGAGTGGGGGGCAAGGAAACCCCCCCTTCTAGAAGGTCTATCTCGAGTTTAAAACCCCCTTGGCCGGCTGGGCCCTATGGGGCCTTGTGCCCCTGGCCCAATGCGATCAGGGCACTCCCTCATAGGCCCATTCCCCCTCCCGGAAGGTGGGGCCACGTTGGTCCCCTTCCGGAAGGTTCTAGAAGCTTCCGGTACAATACCGATTAACCCGGAACAATTCCGAACTCCAAAAACTGCACAGCCTTATATGAATCTTATTCTCCGAACCACTCCGGAACCTCTCATGATGTCCCGGATCAGATCCGAGACTCCGAACAAAAACTCATAAACCAATTATCCATTCTATCCTAGCGTCGAGACACGTTAAGTGTGTGACCCTGCGGGTTCGAGAATATACAGACATGATCTTCTATCAATAATCAACAGCGGGGTCTGGAAACCCATATTGACTCCCACACATTCATCGATGATCATATCGGATGAACCACGATGCCAGGATTCAATCAATCCCATATATATTCCCTTCGTCTCGCGATATTTTACTTGCCCGAGATTCAATCGTCGGTACCGTCATACCTAGTTCAATCTCGTTCACAGCAAGTACTTTACTCGTTCCGTAATCCAATATCACTTTGTGATTAACTCCTTAACCACATGCTTGCAAGCGGTGTTGATATCGATTACCGAGTGGGCCCGAAGTATATCTCTCCAACTTGGGAGGGACAAATCCCATCTTGATACATACAACCTAACAGATACTTTCCGATCACCTGAGAGACACCTTTATGATCACCCTCTCATAGGATGACGTTTGATGACCTCAAAGCTTTATTCCGATACCAGGGAGTTGTATTATCTCATGGTCTAAGGAATACAATATTTGACATAAGAAAAGCTTCACAAAGACGAACACGATGGCACGATCTAATTGCTTCGCTTAGTTTGGATCTGTCCATCATATCATTCTCCCAATGATATGATCTCATTATCAATTGACAACTCATGTCTATGAGTAGGAAACCTTAACCATCATTGATCAATGAGCTAGTCCATAGAGGCGTACTAGGGACACGGTGTTGTTCACAAACCACAGAAGTATTAAAGTTTCCGCTTAATACAATTCTAGCATGGAATATAAACATTATCATGAACAAGAATTATAATAATAACATCTTTATTATTGCCTCTAGGGCATAATTCCAACACGTAGACCAGAGTGTCTACCTACCCTAAGGCTGACGAAACACCACGTCTCGAGGGACAAGAGATGGTGAAGGGAAAGTGGCATAGACCAGAACTCTACACTTCTGCACGTCCCTGTGCTGCTAATAGTGGAACTCGCCAAAAGTGTTAACTGCTTCTGCGATACATTCAGTATTACGAAAATCCATGGGGATACCAATGAACATAAGTCACCCGTTTCTAGCTCCACGATGGGACTTAAACCCTAAACCTCTATCATGATTAATAAAATCCAACATCACATTACCCAATATCCACGGACCTTGTGAAACCAGAGTAGATCTTATCACAGGGTTTCGTAACTGAATAGCAGCAACACCAAAGTGCCAAGGCAGTAGATTGACCACCTCTACTCCCCGATGAAAAATAAAGTTCCGAACCTGGTCCATAGATATGGAAGATCATCAATGGTATGCTGAGGCTCCATCCTAGCGATCACCCAACTTTCATGTGCATCAACCATTGGAGCAGAGGGAGTGGCGAAGGTGCAAGGCAGACAATGTGCACCACCATCAATGACCTGGAAGCCATCAGGGACCTAGGGCATTGGGTCAAAGGGGAATGTTGCCATTGCGCTGTCAGGAGGAGGTGGAGATTGTGGTGGCGACGTAGATGGCGATTGGGGCGGAGTAGAGAAAGCGGGTTCTTTAGGGGAGGAAAACAAGGAGACCCTGGTACTGTTATCAACCTCCACAACTGGTATAGATCCCTTTAATTTCGGAACCCACCTTTTACCTCTAGGAACCAACCGATTAAAACAACCCTTCTCAATATGTCCATAATGGAAGCAGGATCGACACATGATATCATTGGTGCAATTTGTTGTATCATGTACCATACTCAAGCAGCGTCTGCACTTCCACATTTTAAAATCCCACCTGTTAACCAGGTCTGTAAGCCCATCAAGGCCATCGTTCGCTGTCTGCATATCAATTGTCTGATTGGGCTCATTCCGCCTATTATTTTCTACCGGCCCTGGAATTTGAACTTGCGGCGAGGCCGCCCTAGCGGGGGAAGGCACGGGAATAGAGGCATCAGAACGCACAATAACCGGATCAAATGATCCAAACTGAAGGGCAACTGGGATAGAGTCAACATCCACCAGAGTTGTAAACTCCGACAATGGATTCACCGGAGTAGGATCACCGAGGTCCCTCGCACTACTCATATGAGTTACCCAAGAATAATCATGAACTATGCGGGTTCTAGGACAAAATTGTCGAGAAACTCCAGATTTTTGCATGCCACATTGGTCTACGAGTCCAACCTCCTTCATGATAGTAGCATCAGGCTAGTCATAGTGATAAGTAACTAAGACTAGTAACTTGCACATGTTACTAGTTGATGTTACTACCTTCATAGTGGGTGATAACATGTGTATGGTGTCATGCAAGACCTAATTAATTAGGTGGAGACTCATATGGTCTTGGTATATGTGATGTTATGATAACTAGCTAAGTTACTACCTTCCTCTCTATAACAATCCCAGTATTAGGGCTTATAAATAAGCTGAACTCATATGTGTGCATTGCATTCATGCATATAAAATCTGAATAATTTTCGCGCTTTTGAACAAAATTTGTCAGAGTGATTGAAGATTCTCTCAACTTGATGGAATTGAAGTAGATCATCAAATTGACCGCGATAAGTTTCAATATGACCTTTGCTAAAATCTTATTTTGGTTAAACATGATTTGATATAAGGGTAGATAAAATGTAATAAAATTAAATCATAATACATTTCTTAGATGACTAATATCATATCCTTAAGTGATCATTCCATAGTATTCATCACAACAACCTATAAATTCCAAACTATGAATATAACTCAAGTAACAAGAATTTAATAACTAAATCTTGACCTATATTATTCTTATATGTTTATACCATGAGTACCATGGTAATACTTCATCCTAACTCTTTAGTTATATGAGTAGGAAGGAAACCAATTCAAGACCATTCACCACATATATTTCTTTCCATATCAATCCTTATCATCTCTATTGAATCTTATCCTAATATCTGTTGTTCATCAATGTTGAGTAATTAAGTATTAATTCATCAAATTTTAACCTATCAACTCTTGTTGTTGTCATAGCACTCACTTTAAAGACTTTAGAGAAAGAAGTAAGAAGAGGTAGTGGTAATCCTAGTTTTAGATATCATATATAGGATGGGAGTGATTGAAGAGAATCAAATCAATATGATAATTGATGGAGTTAACTCACTCCTGAATGGATAGAAGAGTTATCTTGAATAAAGATATTTAATGGTAACCATTGAATTATAAAGATGAATTCTAAAGAGTTACCAATGAGTAATCCTATTAGATCAAGTAGGCATAGTCATTGAATATTATCTCTTAGATAAAAAGAGATACTAAGAGGATAATTATAATACAACTATAATGTTGTATTGATGAAGGCCTTGATTAGCCAACTGGAAACCTAACCATAAATGGTAAAAGGATTATAATGATCATGCTTAAGTCACTAAGACTGAATGATTATATCATGTATAAGTGACATTGGTGGATAGAACATGATTAAACCCTAGTATAGTTATGTTATCCTAGGTACATCATAACAAGCTATAACAATATAATGTGAAGTTGGAATATAAGATACTGGAGATAACTAGAGATAAGATAGTATGATTAAGCTGATGCTAGAGTATCAATGAATTATAGAAGTAGTATATTCCTCTTAGGGAATAATAAACACTTGAGGTGAAGTAGGAATTAATATACACACACATGTATCTATTAGAGAAATATTAGTGATGGATGATAAAGGAAGTGTATGAATGGAGTTAAAGGTAATTACTTGTTGGATTGAAGGTTATCATTAGTAGTTTGATATAACCAAGTATAGATATGAGAAGATTATGAAAAGCTTTAGTGACAAGCTTCTGAGATTTATAAGTGAAATTACAGAGTAGTTTGTGAATTAAGAGAGTAATCATTCAAGTGGAATTAGATTCATTAGAAGCATTCTAGAGATGAGAATTATCTCTATGAGGAGATCATATAGAGCTTTAATTTCAATCTCATTGGATTTACAAATGGATTTAGAAGAAGAAAGTATTGATAAGAATATTCTTGTGAAGTAAAGCTCATTGTTGGCACTCTAGCGACGTGGGAGCGCTTCGTCGGGAAACCCCAAGAGCAAGGTGTGAAGAGCATAGCAGCAAGTTTTCCCTCAGTAAGAAACCGAGGTTATCGAACCAGTAGGAGGAAGGAAACGTCTCAAAGGTGTTGCAAGCAACTTGGAAACCTGCACAACACAAACTCAAGACTTTGCCCCAATGAACAGTGAGGTTATCAATCTCACCGGTTGATGTAACAATGGATTAACTATATCGTGTGGAAGGTAATAGTGGTTTGCAGAAAGTAAACAGTAGTAGTGGAAGATGTATCAATGGTAAAGATTGGACCAGTGTCCATAGTTCACTAGAGGTGTTCTCCTTAGATAAACAAACATGGCATGCTGGGTAAACAAATTACAGCAGGGAAATTGACAGGACTGAGCTAGGCATAACAATGCAATACTAGACATCAAGATCCTATGAGATTCGATTGGGCAATACAACAAGATACATAGACCGCCATCCAACTGCATCTATGACTAGAAGTCCACCTTTGGGTTATCATCCGAACCCCCTCCAGTATTAACTTGCAAGCAACAGACAACTGCTTTAAGCAAAGTGTGTAAGGTAAACAATCCACTTGTTCCATGAACAAGAGACCATTGTTTTCTCCCTAGTGGCAACAGCACATCTACAACCTTAGAGATTTTTGTCACTTCCCTTAGATTAAATAGAGGCATGAACCCACTATCGAGCATAAATACCCCTCTTGGAGTCACTAGCAACTACTTGGCCAAGATATCTACTAACAACGGAGAGCATGCAAGATCACAAACAACACAGACATGATAGAATCAATAAGACAAAACCATTAATCAATCCGACATAGTAATCTCAATATCCATTGGATCCCTGCAAACACAACATGCATGATTACAAATAGATGAGATCTTGATCATGAACGGAGCTCACAGGATCTAGACATGAAATCACAAAGGAGAAGATACAACCATCTAGCTACTACATGGACCCGTAGTCCAATGTGGAACTACTCACGCTTCATACCAGAGGCTGGCATGATGAAGAACAAGGCCTCCGGGATGATCTACCCTCTGGCAGGGTGCCGAGAAGAGCTTCAGATCCCCTCGATCTAGGGACGATGGTGGCGGCGGATATAAACGGTTTCGTGGAATATTGATCGGATACTTAGGGTTTAGGCATCGGGGGCTTCTTATAGGCGAAGAGGCGAGGCAGGGGGCCCACACCCTGCCTAGGCGCTGCCTAGGGTGGGCCCATGCCTGGGGGGTGCGGCCGCCCTGTGGCTTACCTCTGTACTCCGTGTTCTCCTCGGTGAAATATTAACTTTGACTTTTGTCCCGTCTAATTCCAAAAATATTTCCTTACCAGCTTTTCTAAAACCAAAAACAACAGAAAACAGGAAACTGGCACTGCGACATCTTTTTAATAGGTTAGTACCAGAAAACATATAAAAACACCTCAAAGTGTAGACAAAGCAAAGCAAAGTAGATACTAAACAAGCATGGAACATCAAAAATTATAGATACATTTCCGACGTATCAAGCATCCCCAAGCTTAACTCCTGCTCGTCCTCGAGTAGGTAAGTGATAAAAGAATAATTTTTGAGGTGACATGCACCATCAAAATCAAGATCAAACCATTTGCAAGCATTAAAAGATGGGATCAAATAACTCTAAACATGTGCATGAAAGATGGAGTTCTAACAATAAGACAAAGTAACTATGCATGCAACATGAAAGGCTACAAACAAAGATCATGAATAACATGCATTGAAAAACGTTTGTTTGTTTCACATACAGAAAACATGGCATAGTGGCAATCAAATATTCCCTCATAGAGTAGCAAATAGATGCATAGGACACCTTCAAAGTTCATAAGTGTGACTAGATACAAATAGCACAAGAACAAGCAATATCAACAGTATGCATCAATCAATAAGTTTTGGGATAATGCACATAGAACTAAGAATGGCAACTATGCTCTCTTAACTGGTGTGTAAAGGTAGAAGGTAGAGACTCAATATAATAGTGTAAGAAAGTCCCTTCATAAAGGTAAGCAGGGATTTCAAGTTTCAAAAAGAGCTTCCAAAAATTATGGTACTTGTTAGCTTTCAACCCTCATTGCCCCTATCATAAGCATCTTGAAGTGATTAAGGTTAAAGTGAAAAAACTATGGAGTATATCCTTGACAGAGTATATGTTGGAGATATGCCCTAGAGGCAATAATAAATGTAGTTATTATTATATCTTTGTGTTTATGATAAATGTTTACATTCATACTATAACAGTATTAACAAGGAAACATTAATACTTGTGTGATTTGTAAACTAAATTAGAGTCACTGGTAAAGCCTCTTTATAATACTAGCTTGTTGGTTAATAAATGATTGTGGTTTACCTATCATGAACATTGAGATGTTATTAACAACAAGATCATATCGTTAGGAGAATGATATGATGGACATACTCCTATAGATAAGCGTAGCATAAAGATCAAGTCATTTTAATAGTTCAATTGCTATATGCTTTATGATACATAGTAACCTAATTCCTTCGACCATGAGATCATGCTTATCACAATCATCGGAAGGATGCCTTGATGACATCAAAAACCACACCGTAACTGGGTGGCTATAAAGGTGGCATTGAGTGTTTGGAAAGTATTGGTTGAGACACATGGATCGAGAGTGGGATTTGTCCATCCATATGACGGATAGATATACTCTAGGCCCTCTCGGTGGAATGTAATCCAATTAGATTGCAAGCATGTGACTAGCTCACAAGGGATCACATATCACGGGAACGAGAAAAGAGTACTTATCAGTAACGAGGTTGAACTAGGTATGCAGAGATACCGACGATCAAAACCTCGGATAAGTAAACTATCGTGAGACAAAGGGAATTTGGTATCGTATGTAAGTGGTTCATTCGATTGCAAAGTAATCGTAGAAATATGTGGGAGCCATATGAATTTCCAGATTCCTCTATTGGTTATTGTTCGGAGAAGTGTCTCGATCATGTCCGCATAATTCACGAACCGTAGGGAGACACACTTAAGGATTCGATGTTGTTGAGTAGTTATGGAATGATGAGTAAGAGACCGAATGTTGTTTGGAGTCTCGGATGGGATCCGGGATATCACGAGGAGATCCGGAATGGTCCGGAGAATAAGATTCATATAAGGAAAGTCCTATTTCCGGGTTGGAGAATGGTTCCGGTGTTTTCATCGGGAATGTTCTAGAAGGTCCCGGAATGTCCGGCACTCCGGAGGGGAAGGGTACATGAATGTGTCATAACAAGTTGGAATGGTTTCATCATGTACTAGGTGTCATCGCTGAGCAAAATAAAGGGATAAATCAAATCCTAGTTTGAAAAGTCAAACGCCAATTTGAAAAGTCAAACGGCTATTTTGCTTGGTGGAGGGAGAGTAGGAAACCTACTTGGGGAGGAAGTCCCTCTCCCTCCACCGCCGGCCAAGGAGGCCGAGTTGGGGAGGGAATCCCCTCCCCTTGGCCGCGCCCTCCCACCTATATAAGGAGGGGCAGGGCTGCCCCTCCAAGACCTACACCTTGCCTCCGCAAAACCCGAGCCCCAAGCCGCCGGCGCCACCACCTCCTGCTGCTGCCGCCGCCTAGGGCAAACCGTAGCTGCCGACTTGGGCTTCCCCACGCCCTAGCCGCCGGCCTACTCCTCTCTCCTTGGTGTGTCTAAACCCTAGATCACCGAGGCCTATCTCATAGTCCACCATACTCGCTCCGGCTTAAGGCGAAGCCCTGCGAGTTCTCCCCTCTACTTCCGGTACCACGCTGTCGTGCTGCCGGAATCACGAGGAGAGTACTACAACCTCCGTTGCCTGCTGGAACAAGGGAGAGGAAGGTCTTCATCGAGTACCGAACGTGTGACCAACTGCGGAAACGCTGCCGGAACGCAGCGCCGGAAGGATCGTCTACACGATCTTGAGATCGGCAAGAGTACGACTACATCACCCACGAGAATCCGCTCTCGTTAAACACTTTGGAATCTTCGAGGGTGAGTTATTCCATCGACTCATTGCTACAATCTAGTAGATAGATCTTGGCTTGTTTGTTTGTATGCGGTAGAAATTTTTTGTTTTCCATGCTACGAACCCCTACAGTGGTATCAGAGCCGTGTCTATATGTAGATCTGTTGCACGAGTAGAACACAATGGTCATTGTGGGCAGTGGTGTTTTTATTATCAATTGCTTCTTGTGTACTTTGCATCTTGCGGTATGATGGGATGAAGCAGCCCGAGCTAACCTTACATGACATTGTTCATGAGACTTGCTCCACGCTTAACATGCAACTTGTATTGCATAAGTGGCTTTGCGGGTGTCTGTCTCTCCCATTATAGTATAGATCCAATTTACAACAGGCACTTGGTAGTTCAAACATCAACGTTGTGGTTCTTGTTCGTAAGTTAGATCGACACTTATTGAAAGCCCCAAACCACGTAAAATATGCAAAGAAATTAGAGGCGTCTAACTTTGTTTTTGCAGGGGTGTGCTGTGATGTGATATGGCCATGATTGTGATTATATTTGATGTATGAAATGTTCCTTATTGTAAGTTGGCAACCGGCAGGAGCCATATGGTTGTCTTTAATTTCTGTTAAGACCCGCGTGTCTATTCAAAGTAGTTGTAATAGTTGAAGCTGGTGGACAATAATCATGGAGCAGCGTCACTGACCTTGATGCAATGCCGGTAATGATGGAGATCATGTTCGTGCTTGGAGATGGAGATCGGAAGCACAAAGAAGAAAGGCCATATCATATCACATATTATGAATTGCATGTGATGTTAATCCTTTATGCATCTTGTATTGCTTAGTTAATGACGGTAGCATTATAAGATGATCCCTCATGCACATAAATTTCAAGTTCCAAAGTGTTCATCCTTAGGAAGCACCGTTGCTAAAGCTTGTTGTTTCGAAGCACCACGTGATGATCGGGTGTGTTAGATTCTGCAAGTGTATACAACATGAGCAAGCCAGATTTGCTCATGCGGAAGCTAAGGTTTGATTTTGACGAGCCTAGCATGTACAGACATGGTCTCGGAACACGGATCACCTAAAGGTAAAGCATGAATCATATAGTAGATATGATGAACATGTCGATTGTTCGCCATTGAAGCTACATCAACTCTCGTGATGACTGGTTTTGATGTGGTGGATTTGGTTCGTGTGATCACTAAAACAATGTGAGGGATATTGTTTTGAGTAGGAGTTCACCTAGATTAATTTAACTATTAATTAGAACTCAATTTGTCATAAACTTAGTCTAAACTATTGCAAATATGTTGTAGATCAATGGCGGCCCCTACCATCAATTTTAGTGTGTTCCTAGAGAAAGAAAAGTTGAAAAACAATGGAAGCAACTTCGCGGATTGGTTCCGCAATTTGAGGATTGTCCTCAATGCTGGGAATTTGACCTATGTGCTGGATGCACCGCTGGGTGACCCGCCTGCAGCTGATGGTACCGATGAAGTAAAGAATGTTTACCTCGCTCGGAAGAATCAGTACTCCACAGTTCAGTGTGCTATCTTGTATGGTTTGGAATCGGAGCTTCAGAAAAGGTTTGAGAATTCAGACCCACATGATATTGTCCGTGAACTCAAATTGATTTTTGAGACTCACGCGGCAGTTGAGAGCTATGAGGCTTCTGAAAAGTTCTTTAACTGCAAGATGGAAGAGGGCAGCTTCGTCAGTGAGCATGTGCTTAAGATGTCTGGGCACGCAAACAAACTTCAAAGCTTGGGTATAGTGATTCCTAATGCTTTGGGGATTTACCGTGTCCTCCAATCACTACCACCAAGTTACAAGAACTTTGTGATGAACTACAATATGCAAAGGATGAACAAGCAGTTGCCAGAACTCTTCTCCATGTTAAAATCTACAGAAGTGGAGATCAAGAAAGAGCACCAAGTGTTGATGGTCAATAAGACCACCAAATTCAAGAAAGGCAAGTCTAAGCAAAAGGGACACTTCAATAAGGGTGGTAAGAAAGTTACCGCACTGACGAAGAAGACCAAGGCTGGACCTAAGCCTGATACTGAGTGTTTTCACTGCAAGGGAGAAGGTCACTGGAAGCGGAATTGCCCAAAGTACTTGGCAGATTTGAAGAACGGCAACATCAAGAAGAAAGGTATATCTGATATACATGTTATTGATGTGTATCTCACTAGTACTCGTAGTAGTGCCTGGGTATTTGATACTGGTTTGGTTGCTCATATTTGTAACTTGAAACAGGTGCTGCAGAATAAACGGAAGCTAGCGAAGAACGAGGTGACGATGCGCGTGGGAAATGGATCAAAGGTTGATGTGATCGCGGTCGGCACGCTACCTCTTCATCTACCATCGGGATTAGTTTTATACTTAAATAATTGTTATTTGGTGCCTGCGTTAAGCATGAACATTATATCGGGATCTTGTTTATTGCGAGACGGTTACTTGTTTAAGTCCGAGAATAATGGTTGTTCGATTTATATGAGTAATATGTTTTATGCACATGCACCTTTGATAGATGGTCTATTCTTATTGAATCTCGATAGTGGAAATACACATATTAATAACGTTGAAGCTAAACGTTTGAAATCGGGCGATAAGTCGTCCTATATGTGGCACTGTCGTCTTGGTCACATTGGAGTGAAGCGTATGAAGAAACTCCATTCCGATGGACTTCTTGAATCACTTGTGTAACATCCCTAAAATCATGTTTCAAAACTCATGCATATCATCCATGCATCCATGATCATGTAGAGTTCATTTCAAAAATCAGTTCAAAAACAGGAGCATATGAGCTCATTATTTTATGTGATCAGCATTAAATCAAATGCTACTCTCCAATGAGAGATAGTTGTTCATGAATCAAACCTTGTTACTCTCAGAATTTTTTGCTTGCTTGCTATTGCTTAAATCAAAAATTTGCAAAACAAATGTGAATTTAAAACCATTTTTCAAAACTTAATCAAATCTAGTGCCTTATCACTATTTATTGTATTTGATCAAAAGAACCAAGCTTGTATAGTGAGACCACATGTTTTTATGCCCAGAAATATGAATGTTGCACTCTACAAAAATCCTGAAAAGGTTTGAATTCAAATAGCTTTTGAAAACATTTGAAAATGATTCCTGAAAATGCAATCAGAAAAAGAAAAAGATTAAGGAAAAGGAAAAGGGCCGGCGCCACCTTTCCAGCCCAACAACAGAAGCGGCCCAAAAGCCAGCCCACTTGGGGTTTCCCTCTCCTCCTGTTTTTCTCACCGCACCCGCGCTACCCAATAAGTCACTGACCGGTGGACCCTCGCCAGCTCACCACCGTCTTCCCCAAATCACGCCCACGACCACGTCGCCGGTTGTTTCCTCCGCCATCACTGCCGCGTTTTAAAACCCGAGTTATTGCCGGCGTTTCCTCGCGTGATTCTTGCCCCCGCTCTGGTTATAAGACCCCCTCCCCTCGCCGCTCATTTCCCCTCACACCACTTGCTCGCTCCACCACCAGGCTGCCCATATTTCGCCGAACTCTGCCTCGGTACCGACGAACTCCGGCAGCAAATTCCGGTGAGCTCCCCGCGCCCCTTGACTTCTAACCATGCCAGTACAATCACTGCAACCTTGCGCATCTCCTAACCCCTCCGGTGCATGCTAGGATCATCCAGAGCCTCGTAAACATCGATGACAGCACAAGTCCGACGAAACCATCAACTCCGGTAAGCTTTCCTGGTTAGTTCTGACCGCGCCTTGCCCTCTCCTTGACACTCGCATGACCAGCAACACTTTGCGCATCTGACGCACTCTTTATTTTGCCTTGGCATGATCTGTACCTTTGCCAACGTCAACGAGCAGCCGTACCCGACGCCTTCGCGAACTCCAGCGAGGAATCCCTGACGACTCCGAGCGCCCCTTCGCCAACCAAGGACACGTCGAGCTTCTCCTCGTCACTGCGGTTCTGGTGAGCATCCTCCCACCTCCCCGCGCGACCTAGTTCGCCGGCTCCGCCACTGTCAGAGCACGCCGCCGCCTGTCGCCTCCACCAGCGCCGCCACTTGATGGTCAAGTGCTGAGCGTCGTTAGATTTAGATCTAGTGGTCACGATAGATCTTAGGCGAAGCGGTAAGTTTCAATAAGAGCCGCACGATTAAGTTAGATCCAACGGCTCAGAAGCGTGATCCGGCGCGAAGCGGTATCAACCAGTAAGATAGCGCCGCGTGGCATGTACCTCGTTTTAAATTTCTGATTTGAATCTATTAGATGTTTGATTTTGTTTTAATCATAAATTTTGATTCCCACGTCCAAATTTGATGAATTTTATATCAATGAAATCAGGAGAGAAAGCCCTTTCCATATATGCAATGTGTTTAAAGTTTTGTTTCTGTTAAAATGGTTATTTTTACAGAAACATGTGTAGGCCTATTTTGTGTATAAAAATTACTTGAGAAATGTTTTAATGATCAAATAAATGTTGTTTGGAAAGTTTTGAACTTGTTAATGAATCAGTAATGTGCACTTGTCATGTTTGGTATAGAAAATCATCACATATCATATTGCATGCATCCATATATTTTTGCTTGTATCTATTTTGTATGTGATTTGGTGCTATCATTTTTTGTGTAGATTTTGGTGCAAATAGTGATTGTGATTGTGAGGATTATAGCTACTCTCCAAACTACCAAGGCAAGTGGTGCTTCATGATTTTATTCCTATGTTTTTCAAATATGCATTAGAAATATTTTGCTAGACTTGCATGGATAATTTTTGGTCTTATATGCTATGCTTGGGAAATCCTAGTAGTTGTAGAATTGCTAGAAATTTCTAAGTTAAGATGTTTATCTATGCCATGCTTAGCCTAGCTAGTAGCAACCAAGGGTGGTGAAATATTCATGCTATGATAAAATATTTCTAAGTCTTTGGACTTGTGTTTTGCTTAATAAAACAACTAAGTAAATGAAACACCTGGGTGGAATGGAAGGAATGGTTTTTGTTGAGTGGTTACACAAGGCCCATCTCTATGGTTTACCTTGTGTATCTCACTTGTGGAAAGCCACCCAGGAACAAAGGGATTTGAGAGGCCAAATGTTAAGAAGCTTCTAGTGCAGCCACTTGGCAATATGGGCTCTGCCTGGATCACATAGGTTGCAATAACTTAGCCATTTGGACAGTTGGTGGTAGTGGGATGATAGGTTGGAGCGCGTCCATTTGGTCTAAGGGAAGGCTTCTGAAAGGTCCTGTCTTGGTGAAAATCAAGTCTTGTGGGGAAAGTGCACAACCTCTGCAGATGGAAGAATCTAAGTACTTAGCCATGTCCCTGGTATTGGACAATTTGAGCATCAAGACATGGAAGCTATCAAGAATCTCCTCATCCCAATTTCTAAGTAAAACTTGTGGTTGAACAATGGTGAAGGACCCCAATGTCTATTGGTGGTTCCTTGGGATAAGTTTTTGACAAAGAAAAACTTAGAGTTTTCAACTGATAGGCAAAACCTGTTTTGAGCAAAGCAAGCCTAAGCTACACTTAGCCAAAATGCATATAGTATTTAGTCCACCAATATTTTACTAAGGTATCACTTTCCAATACTATTCCAATGTATTGACCCACTGTGGCTGTAACTTGTGATGTTGCAGGATATTCTGATGATGATTAGGAGTCATGAGTCTAAACTCAACATGCTTGCCTATGGCACATGAAGATGAAGACTTATTTAACTTATTACTTATTTAAACTCTTGTACTAGGCCTGTGGCCATGGAGTTGTAAAAGACTATGTTTGTCTCTGGAATGACTGTAATAATGACCTTTGTTTCTGTGTACTTCATCTTAAACTATGGATGCTAGCATTGATCCAGGGACTAGCATTGCAATCACAGGGATCCTTTTTCCTTTATAAAGGAGGTATCTTACAGATGGTATCAGAGCACTGTGTTGCCTATAGGATTATGACCCTAGGATTGGAAACCACTAAGGAAAAAATTTCAACAACTTTCACACTTGTGTTTTCTTCTCGTAAACTTTTCTAATCTTCTTTCTCATCTCTATTTGTAGATGAACTCCATCAACGAAGCCGTGAAGAAGGGACCACTCATGACTATGACTTTGGAATGTGAGACAGAGTTCCCCAAGGCTCTCAAGGACCTCATGGTTGCCATGGGAATACATGGTGCAACTGTGTACAAAGGTTTTCCTATGATGGATGAAGGAGTTGAGTACTGGTGGGTGCAACTTCACTTGTATAAAAACAAGGAAGACAACCACAAGGACTCAGGATTCTGCATGGTCACCAACACAATGATGCACACCACATTCTTTGATTCAGCAAGGGATGCAGCTTGGAGGGCCATCAAAGAACTTGGTGATAGAATCAAGTGCAGAATGCTTAACACCCAGAATGATCTTAGGGAGGAAAAGAAGCATACCCAAGAGCTAGAGGCTACCAATCAAAGTTTAAGGAAAGACATCATAGACTTAGCAATGGAGTCATGTGATCAAGATAAACAGATTGCCTCTAGAGATGCCTTGTTAGCCAACTTGGCAAGTGAGATGGGATTGTAAGCGTACTTTGTTAGTTGGACCACCACACTTATCATTTTATTTTCCAAAAGTTGTTTGAAATAAGTTGAACCTTGGTTGTTTGTAATGGATCCATGTATGCCATGACTTGTGTGTTTTGATTTCCAAAGTTATGCATGTGATGCCTTGTCTTGTGAATTGTCTTAAATTGTGTTGATTCTAACTTTTCCTATCTTATTAAATAGATGCCTAATGTTACCATCAACACTGTTGAAGAGTTTCAGGGAACTCGTTTTGGCCCTCGTATTATTGAGCTCACTAGTTTGCTCAATCTCCCTCTTCCTACCATCATGGTGCTTCCCCTCACCAAGTTTGAGAGGAAAAACCTTTGGGATTTCAAGGTCAATCAGCCCGGACGCCAGACTGAGCCTACCACGGAGGCTATCATCTTCAAGCTCATGCACGATGACAAGGAGAGAGGCCTAGAGGTAGTCATGCAGGATTTGATTGGACGTCTGTTAGGGAGACACTCTCGACAGGTTAGAGGTACTCACTTCCACGCCTTCGGTAGACATGATGAGGATGGTGAGGCCATTGACTTCGAGGATACTTCGAGGGAGACAGCAGAGCCAATTCGTCTATACCTCCAGGACTTAGAGGTTCTTCTTAGGCACGTGGACACTGATAGGACCAACGTCATGCTCAGCAATGACGAACTCCAGGTGCAGCTTCGTGAGAAAGACAAGCTCTTCGCGGAGCAAGATGAGATAGTCAAGGAGATGGAGGCCAAGTTCGAGAGTCAGGACAGAAAGTTCAAGAGTCAAGAGAAGCGAGTCCAAGATAGGAACAAGAGGATTCGGGACATGACTGCAGAACTGGAGGCCAAGGACTTCGAGCTCGAGCATCAGCAGACTGTGATTGAGAGGCTTCGTTCTCAGAAGAGGGCTCTCAAAGCCAAAGTAGAGACCTTGACCACCAATGTCGAGGAATACAAGACCGCTATGGAGAATGCAGGTCTTACCTTTGTTGAGGAGGAGGTTGGTGCCGAGGAGTAGTGATGACTACTCATTTATCATTTATTTATCATGCTTTTTATTGAGTCGCAATGACCATCCAACATGTGGATGGCTTGCTATTGGTGTGTTTACTTTGCAAACTTGTCGTTTATGTTGTTGAACTATTATTATGATGCATGTTTGGTGATTGTCTATGTGATGTATTGTGCATGATAGCATCTATGGGTATCTCATTCTTATCTCTATTGAACAAACCACAGATGCCTCCCCGTCGTGCCAATCCCAACCCCAACAACAACAACATCACCCCTGAGATGCAGCAAATGATGACAGCTCAGACTCAGCTGATGCAGATGATCACCACGTTCATCCAGTATCGGAACAACAACAACAACAACAACAACAACAACAATAAAAATCACAACAACAACAACAACAACAATCAGAACAACCCACCGGGTTTTGACATGCTTACCAGGTTCTTGAGATTGAGGCCAGCAGAGTTCTCAGGAACAACTGATCCTATGGTGGCCAATGATTGGCTATGCTCTGTGAACAAGGACTTGGTAACAGTCGGCTGTACTGATGAGGGGAAAGTCAGATTTGCAGCTCACTTGTTGGAAGGACCAGCAGCTACTTGGTGGGATAACTTCCAGATCACCACTCCCATTGCAGATGTGACATGGGCTATCTTTGAAGATGGTTTTCGTACTTCTCACATCTCATCCGGAGTGATGAGTTTGAAGAAGAAAGAGTTCCATAACCTGAAGCAACGCCACCGCAGCGTGGCTGAATACATTGAAGAGTTCAACAATCTGGCGCGATATGCACCAGATGAAGTTGACACTGATGCTAAGAGGAAGGAAAAGTTCCTTGAAGGGTTGAATGATGAACTGAACCTGCAGTTAGCTGTGGCCTATGTTCCCACGTACCAGTCTCTTTGTGACAAGGCTGCTATTTTGGAGAACAAGATGAAGCAAGTTGAAAGTAGTAAGAGAAAGCACTCTGACAAGCACAGCTCGGGATTGTCTCACAAACGTTCCCATTATGATGATAGTGGGAGTTCAGGATCCCACAAGCATGGGAAATTCAACAAGCACCACAAGCACAACCGTCATCATGACAACAAGAGTCATCGTAGTCATGACAATGACAAGTACAAAAATCACAAGGGTGGATATAAGAGCCACCACAGTGGAAGTGGCAGTGGAAGCCAGCCTGTCAAGAAGGATATTGGTCAGGTTGAGTGTTTCAAGTGCAAGAAGATGGGGCATTATGCAAATGAATACCCAGAAAAGAAAGTTGAAGGACCCAACAAGCCCAATCCTTTTCAGAAGGGACAAGTGAACCACATCAATTGGAGGAAATCTATGAAGAACCATATGGTTGCTGGTAAGTTCAAACTCAATTCTATTCCAGCACTTGTTCTTTTTGATACTGGAGCATCGCATTCATTCATATCAAAAGCATTTGTTGATAGAAATGGGTTCCCAACTGAAAACATTGGGTGTCCAATAAAAGGTAGTTCTCCAGGTGGAGATATGATAGTAAGTCTTGGATGCCGGGATCTAGTGATAGAGTTTGGAAAACATAAGTTTCCAGTGAGTCTAATAATCCTAGATTCTCAAGGACTGAATGTAATATTGGGAATGGATTGGATGGCTAAGTATGAATGAGTACTAGATTGTGCTAATCGTACTGTTGCACTCACAACCCCGGAAAAGAAACGGATTAGATTCAAGTCTAACTTTGAATCAAAAGGGAGTAAGCTAAATTATCTTAAGGGGGTTAGCATAGACAGTGTGCCTATTGTGAGTGAATATCCGGATGTGTTTCCGGAAGAATTGCCGGGAATGCCACCATATAGAGATGTGGAGTTTCTTATTGATTTGCTACCAGGATCTGGACCAATAGCAAAAATACCATACAAGATGTCAGTTGATGAGTTGAAAGAACTCAAGAAGCAGCTTGGAGAACAGTTTCAGAAAGGTTTTATCCAACCAAGTTCCTCATCTTGGGGAGAACCAGTTTGTTTGTGGAAAAGAAAGATAGAAGTCAAAGGTTATGCATAGATTACCGTTCACTCAATGAGGTGACTATCAAGAACAAATACCCTTTGCCTAGAATCAATGACTTATTTGATCAGTTAGAAGGAGCTTGTGTGTTCTCAAAGATTGATCTCCGGTCAGGTTATTTTCAGCTGAAAATAAGGGAACAAGACATACCCAAGATAGCTTTCACCACAAGGTATGGATTGTATGAGTATACCGTGATGCCATTTGGTTTGACCAATGCACCAGCATACTTCATGAATATGATGAACAAGGTGTTCATGAAATTCCTTGATAAGTTTGTTGTCGTTTTCATCGATGACATTCTAATCTACTCCAAGAGCAAAGAAGAGCATGAAGGACATCTACGTTTGATACTTGAGAAGCTTAGAGAGCATAAGTTATATGCCAAATTCAGCAAGTGTGAATTTTGGTTAAATGAAGTGGGATTTCTTGGACACGTTGTGTCAGGAGATGGAGTAGCAGTTGATCCTGCTAAAGTTTCAGCTGTGACTGAATGGGAATCACCTAAGTCAGTAAAATAAGTTCGTAGTTTCCTTGGCTTGGCAGGATACTACAGAAGGTTTCATTGAGAATTTCTCCAAGGTGGCAAAACCTATGACAAAATTGCTAAGGAAAGACAAGAAATTTGCTTGGTCAGAAGGTTGTGAAACTCAGCTTTCAAGAATTGAAGAAGAGACTAGTGACAGCACCAGTCTTATGTCTGCCAGATTTGGAGAAGGATTTCCAAGTGTATTGTGATGCATCTCATCATGGATTGGGTGCAGTACTTATGCAAGAAGGAAGGGTTGTGGCATATGCCTCGAGACAACTCAAAACTCATGAAGTGAACTATCCTACTCATGATTTAGAGTTAGCCTCTGTTGTCCATGGACTCAAAACATGGAGACATTATCGTTTGGGAAAGCGATGTGAAGTGTTCACAAATCACAAGAGTTTGAAACATATCTTCACCCAGAAGGAAATTAACATGAGACAAAGAAGATGGCTAGAACTCATCAAGGACTATGACTTGAGCTTGCAATACCACCCCGGTAAAGCAAATGTTGTAGCGGATGCTCTAAGCCGTAAGGTTTTTGAAATGGCCTTACTAAGGGAGAATTGCCAGATGATCTGTGTGCCCAATTTAGAGATCTCAGATTGGAGATTGTGCCTAAAGGACATCTTATGTCTTTGGATGTTCAACCCACTTTGTTGGACAAGATTAAAGAAGCCCAAAAGGCAGATAAGGAAATTGAAGAGATTAAGGAAAAGATTGGCAAGGGAAAAGCCAAAGGATTCCATGAAGACGAACAGGGTACTTTATGGCATGGAAAACGTATTTGTGTTCCACAAGATCCGGAGCTTCGGAAACTGATTTTACAAGAAGCACATAACTCACCATATTCTATTCATCCGGGTAACACCAAAATGTACATGGATATGAAGGAAAGATTTTGGTGGAATAATCTCAAAAAGGACATCGCCGAACATATTGCTTTGTGTGATGTATGTAGTAGAGTGCAAGCGGAACATCAGAAACCAGCAGGATTGTTACAACCATTACCTATTCCTGATTGGAAATGGGACAAGATTGGTATGGATTTCATTACCGGATTACCAAGGACCAGGTCAGGATATGATTCTATTTGGGTAGTAGTGGATCGCCTAACTAAAGTGGCTCATTTCATACCCGTGAAGACTACCTACACCAGTGCTAAGTTAGCCAAGATTTATATGAGTAGAATTGTGTGTCTACATGGTGTACCCAAGAGTATTGTGTCTGATAGGGGAACACAATTCACTTCTCATTTTTGGAGACAGCTGCATGAGTCATTGGGAACGAGGTTGGAATTCAGCACTGCATTTCATCCTCAAACTGATGGACAAACAGAGAGGACTAATCAGATTCTTGAAGATATGTTGAGAGCATGTGCTCTAGAATATGGAGCCAGTTGGGATGAAAATCTGCCTTACGCAGAATTTTCTTACAATAACAGCTATCAAGCCAGTATTGAGATGGCACCATTTGAGTTTCTCTATGGGAGAAAGTGTACCACCCCATTGCTATATAATGGTGTGGGAGAAAGAAGTTTGTTTGGACCAGAACTCATGAAAGAGGCTGAAGAGAAAGTCAAGCTGGTTAAGGACAGATTGAAGATAGCATAGTCCCGACAAAAGAGCTACGCAGATCCAAAGCGTAGAGAAGTAACCTATGAAATAGGTGACAGAGCTTATCTTAGAGTGTCACCACTCCGTGGAGTGAAGAGATTTGGTGTCAAAGGTAAATTGGCCCCAAGATATGTTGGACCATTCAAGATTCTGAGTCGTAAAGGAGAAGTTGCTTATGAGATTGAATTGCCAGAGTCTTTGTCAGCAGTTCATAATGTGTTTCATGTGAGTCAGCTTAAGAAATGTCATCCAGAAATGGAAGAGACTTCTTTGAAGGATACTATACCTTTGGAAGAGGTTCAATTGGAGAGTGATCTCACCTATGAGGAGAAACCAATCAAGATTCTTGAAACTAAAGAAAGGGTTACTCGGACAAAAACTATCAAATTCTGCAAAGTTCAGTGGAACCACCATTCCGAAGAGGAAGCAACATGGGAAAGAGAAGATGACCTTCGGAAAGACCACCCTCACCTATTTGCTAGCCAATCCGAATCTCGAGGGCGAGATTCACCTTAAGGGGGTTAGATTTGTAACATCCCTAAAATCATGTTTCAAAACTCATGCATATCATCCATGCATCCATGATCATGTAGAGTTCATTTCAAAAATCAATTCAAAAACAGGAGCATATGAGCTCATTATTTTATGTGATCAGCATTAAATCAAATGCTACTCTCCAATGAGAGATTGTTGTTCATGAATCAAACCTTGTTACTCTCAGAATGTTTTGCTTGCTTGCTATTGCTTAAATCAAAAATTTGCAAAACAAATGTGAATTTAAAACCATTTTTCAAAACTTGATCAAATCTAGTGCCTTACCACTATTTATTTTATTTGATCACAAGAACCAAGCTTGTACAGTGAGACCACATGTTTTTATGCCCAGAAATATGAATGTTGCACTCTAAAAAATCCTGAAAAGGTTTGAATTCAAATAGCTTTTGAAAACATTTGAAAATGATTCCTGAAAATGCAATCAGAAAAAGAAAAAGATTAAAGAAAAGGAAAAGGGCCGGCGCCACCTTTCCAGCCCACAACAGAAGCGGCCCAAAAGCCAGCCCACCCAGGGTTTCCCTCTCCTCCTGTTTTTCTCACCGCACCCGCGCTACCCAATAAGTCACTGGCCGGTGGACCCTCGCCAGCTCACCACCGTCTTCCCCAAATCACGCCCACGACCACGTCGCCGGCTCTTTCCTCCGCCATCACTGCCGCGTTTTAAAACCCGAGTTATTGCCGGCGTTTCCTGGCGTGATTCTTGCCCCCGCTCTGGCTATAAAAACCCCTCCCCTCGCCGCTCATTTCCCCTCACACCACTTGCTCGCTCCGCCACCAGGCTGCCCATATTTCGCCGAACTCTGCCGCGGTACCGACGAACTCCGGCAGCAAATTCCGGTGACCTCCCCGCGCCCCTTGACTTCTAACCTTGCCAGTACAATCACTGCAACCTTGCGCATCTCCTAACCCTTCTGGTGCATGCTAGGATCACCCAGAGCCTCGTCAACATCGACGACAGCACGAGTCCGACGAAACCATCAACTTCGGCAACCTTTCCTGGTTAGTTCTGACCACGCCTTGCCCTCTCCTTGACACTCGCATGACCAGCAACACTTTGCACATCTGACGCACTGTTTATTTTGCCCTGGCATGATCTGTACCTTCACCAGCGTCAACGAGCAGCCGTACCCGACGCCTTCGCGAACTCCGGTGAGGAATCCCTGACGACTCCGAGCGCCCCTTTGCCAACCAAGGACACGTCGAGCTTATCCTTGTCACTGCGGTTCTGGTGAGAATCCTCCCACCTCCCCGCGCGACCTAGTTCGCCGGCTCCGCCACTGCCAGAGCGCGCCGCCGCCTGTCGCCACCGCCAGCGCCGCCACTTGATGGTCAAGTGTTGAGCACCATTAGATTTAGATCTAGTGGTCACGATAGATCTTAGGCGAAGCGGTAAGTTTCAATCAGAGCCGCGCGATTAAGTTAGATCCAACGGCTCAGAAGCGTAATCCGACACGAAGCGGTATCAACCAGTAAGATAACGCCGCGTGGCATGTACCTCGTTTTAAATTTCTGATTTGAATCTATTAGATGTTTGATTTTGTTTTAATCATAACTTTTGATTCCCACGTCCAAATTTGATGAATTTTATATCCATGAAATCAGGAGAGAAAGCCCTTTCCATATATGAAATGTGTTTAAAGTTTTGTTTCTGTTAAAATGGTTATTTTTACAAAAACATGTGTAGGCCTATTTTGTGTATAATAATTATTTGAGAAATGTTTTAATGATCAAATAAATGTTGTTTGGAAAGTTTTGAACTTGTTAATGAATCAGTACTGTGCACTTGTCATGTTTGGTATAGAAAATCATCACATATCATATTGCATGCATCCATATATTTTTGCTTGTATCTATTTTGTATGTGATTTGGTGCTATCATTTTATGTGTAGATTTTGGTGCAAATAGTGATTGTGATTGTGAGGATTGTAGCTACTCTCCAAACTACAAAGGCAAGTGGTGCTTCATGATTTTATTCCTATGTTTTTCAAATATGCATTAGAAATATTTTGCTAGACTTGCATGGATAATTTTTGGTCTTATATGCTATGCTTGGGAAATCCTAGTAGTTGTAGAATTTCTAGAAATTTCTAAGTTAAGATGTTTATCTATGCCATGCTTAGCCTAGCTAGTAGCAACCAAGGGTGGTGAAATATTCATGCTATGATAAAATATTTCTAAGTCTTTGGACTTGTGTTTTGCTTAATAAAATAACTAAGTAAATGAAACACCTGGGTGGAATGGAAGGAATGGTTTTTGTTGAGTGGTTACACAAGGCCCATCTCTATGGTTTACCTTGTGTATCTCACTTGTGGAAAGCCACCCAGGAACAAAGGGATTTGAGATGCCAAATGTTAAGAAGCTTCTAGTGCAGCCACTTGTCAATATGGGCTCTGCCTGGATCACATAGGTTGCAATAACTTAGCCATTTGGACAGTTGGTGGTAGTGGGATGATAGGTTGGAGCGCGTCCATTTGGTCTAAGGGAAGGCTTCTGAAAGGTCCTGTCTTGGTGAAAATCAAGTCTTGTGGGGAAAGTGCACAACCTCTGCAGATGGAAGAATCTAAGTACTTAGCCATGTCCCTGGTATTGGACAATTTGAGCATCAAGACATGGAAGCTATCAAGAATCTCCTCATCCCAATTTCTAAGTAAAACTTGTGGTTGAACAAGGGTGAAGGACCCCAATGTCTATTGGTGGTTCCTTGGGATAAGTTTTTGACAAAGAAAAACTTAGAGTTTTCAACTGATAGGCAAAACCTATTTTGAGCAAAGCAAGCCTAAGCTACACTTAGCCAAAATGCATATAGTATTTAGTCCACCAATATATTACTAAGGTATCACTTGCCAATACTATTCCAATGTATTGACCCACTGTGGCTGTAACTTGTGATGTTGCAGGATATTCTGATGATGATTAGGAGCCATGAGTCTACACTCAACATGCTTGCCTGTGGCACATGAAGATGAAGACTTATTTATCTTATTTCTTATTTAAACTCTTGTACTAGGCCTGTGTCCATGGAGTTGTAAAAGACTATGTTTGTCTCTGGAATGACTGTAATAATGACCTTTGTTTCTGTGTACTTCATCTTAAACTGTGGATGCTAGCATTGATCAAGGGACTAGCATTGCAATCACAGGGATCCTTTTTCCTTTATAAAGGAGGGATCTTACAACTTGAAATATGCGAAGCATGTCTGATGGGTAAAATGACTAAGACTCCATTTTCCGGTATGATGGAGCGAGCTACGGACTTATTGGAAATCATACATACCGATGTGAGTGGTCCAATGAGTGTAGCATCGCGCGGTGGTTATCGTTATGTTCTTACCTTCACGGATGACTTGAGTAGATATGGGTATATCTATTTCATGAAACATAAGTCCGAAACTTTCGAGAAGTTTAAGGAATTTCAAAGTGAGGTGGAGAATCAACGTAACAAGAAGATTAAATTTCTACGATCTGATCGTGGAGGTGAATATCTAAGTTACGAGTTTGGCGAGCATTTGAATAAATGCGGAATACTTTCACAATTGACACCGCCGGGAACACCACAGCGTAATGGTGTATCCGAACATCGTAATCAAACTCTCTTAGATATGGTTCGTTCTATGATGTCACTTACAGATTTATCGCTATCATTTTGGGGTTATGCATTAGAAACAGCCGCATTCACTTTAAATAGGGCACCATCTAAATCCGTTGAAACGACACCGTATGAATTATGGTTTGGGAAGAAACCTAAATTGTCGTTCCTTAAAGTTTGGGGTTGCGAAGCCTATGTAAAGAAGTTACAGCCGGACAAGCTTGAACCCAAAGCGGAAAAATGCGTCTTCATAGGATACCCAAAGGAAACTATTGGGTATACTTTCTATCATAGATCCGAAGGCAAAATCTTCGTTGCCAAAAATGGATCCTTTCTAGAGAAGGAATTTCTCTCGAAAGAAGTGACTGGAAGGAAAGTAGAACTCGACGAGGTTGTCGAACCTTCTCTCGAACTTGCGAGTAGCGCAGCACCGGAAGAAGTTACTGTGGTTCCTGCAACAATAAGAGAGGAAGCTAATGATGATGATCATAAAACTTCGGTTGAAGTTGCTACAGAACCTCGAAGGTCAACGAGAACTCGTACCACTCCTGATTGGTATGATCCCGTTATGAGTGTCATGTTGGTGGACAACACCGATGACCCTGCGACATATGAGGAAGCGATGATGAGCCTAGATTCCAATAAATGGCAAGAAGCCATGAAATACGAGATTGGATCCATGTACGAAAACCAAGTATGGACTTTGGTGGACTTACTGGATGGCCGGAAGGCTGTCGAGAATAAATGGATTTTCAAGAAGAAAACAGATGCTGATGGTAATGTTACTGTCTATAAAGCTCGACTTGTCGCAAAAGGGTTTCGACAAATTCAAGGAGTTGACTACGATGAGACCTTCTCACCACTAGCGAAGCTAAAGTCTATGAGGATTATGTTAGCAATCGCAGCATATTATGATTATGAGATATGGCAGATGGATGTCAAAACAGCGTTCCTCAATGGAGACATTGATGAAGAGTTGTATATGATGTAACCCAAAGGTTTTGTCGATCCTAAAGATGCTAAAAAGGTATGCAAACTTCAACGGTCCATATATGGATTGAAGCAAGCATCCCGAAGTTGGAATCAACGTTTTGATAAAGTAATCAAAAGTTTTGGTTTTATACAAACTTATGGAGAAGCTTGTATTTACAAGAAAGTGAGTGGGAGCTCTGTAGCATTCTTAATACTATATGTAGATGACATATTGTTGATTGGGAATGATGTAGACCTTCTTAATAGTGTCAAGGAATATTTGAATAATAGTTTTTCAATGAAAGATCTTGGCGAAGCAGCTTATATATTAGGCATAAAGATTTATAGAGATAGATCGAGACGCCTAATATCATTGTCACAAAGTACATATTTGGACAAAGTTCTAAAGAGGTTTGGAATGGAAGATAGCAAGAAAGGGTTCTTGCCCATGTTGCCTAATACGACCTTGAGTAAAACTCAAAGTCCAACAACGGCAGAAGATAGAGAAAGGATGAGTAAAACTCCCTATGCCTCAGCCATAGGATCTCTAATGTATGCCATGCTATGTACTAGACCCGACATTGCATATGCTGTTAGTTTGACTAGCAGGTATCAAAGTGATCCAGGAGTGGATCATTGGACAGCAGTCAAAAACATCCTTAAGTACTTGAGAAGAACTAAGGATATGGTTCTTTATTATGGAGGTGATGAACATCTCGTTGTTAATGGTTACACCGATGCTAGTTGGAACACCGATCCGGATGATTCTAAATCACAATCTGGATACATATTTACTTTGAATGGTGCAGCAGTTAGCTGGAGGAGTGCAAAGCAAAGCGTTGTGGCGAGATCTTCAACTGAATCGGAATACATGGCTGCTTCGGAGGCTTCACAAGAAGCGATATGGATGAAAGAGTTCATTACAGAGCTCGGTGTGGTTCCAAGTGCGCTGGACCCAATGTCTATCTACTGTGATAACATGGGCGCCATAGCCAATGCGCAAGAACCAAGGTCACACAAGAAGCTGAAGCACATCAAGCTATGTTTCCACGCTATTAAAGAACATGTCCAAGATGGTGACATAAAGATTTGCAAAGTACACACAGATCTGAATGTGGCGGATCCGTTGACTAAACCTCTCCCGAGGGCAAAACATGACCAACACCAAACTGCCATGGGTGTTCGGTATATTACCATGTAATCTAGATTAGTTGACTCTAGTGCAAGTGGGAGACTATTGGAGATATGCCCTAGAGGCAATAATAAATGTAGTTATTATTATATATTTGTGTTTATGATAAATGTTTACATTCATACTATAACAGTATTAACAAGGAAACATTAATACTTGTGTGATTTGTAAACTAAATTAGAGTCCCTGGTAAAGCCTCTTTATAATACTAGCTTGTTGGTTAATAAATGATTGTGGTTTCCCTATCATGAACATTGATATGTTATTAACAACAAGATCATATCGTTAGGAGAATGATATGATGGACATACTCCTATATATAAGCGTAGCATAAAGATCAAGTCATTTTAATAGTTCAATTGCTATATGCTTTCTGATACATAGTATCCTAATTCCTTCGACCATGAGATCATGCTTATCACCATCACCGAAAGGATTCTTTGATGACATCAAACACCACACTGTAACTTGGTGGCTATAAAGGTGGCATTGAGTGTTTGAAAAGTATTGGTTGAGACACATGGATCAAGAGTGGGATTTGTCCATCCATATGACGGATAGATATACTCTGGGCCCTCTCGGTGGAATGTCATCCAATTAGCTTGCAAGCATGTGACTAGCTCACAAGGGATCACATATCACAGGAACGAGAAAAGAGTACTTATCAGTAACGAGGTTGAACTAGGTATGCAGAGATACCGACGATCAAAACCTCGGATAAGTAAACTATCATGAGACAAAGGGAAATTGGTATCGTATGTAAGTGGTTCATTCGATCGCAAAGTAATCGTAGAAATATGTGGGAGCCATATGAATTTCCAGATTCCTCTATTGGTTATTGTTCGGAGAAGTGTCTCGATCATGTCCGCATAATTCACGAACCGTAGGGAGACACACTTAAGGATTCGATGTTGTTGAGTAGTTATGGAATGATGAGTAAGAGACCGAATGTTTTTCGGAGTATCGGATGGGATCCGGGATATCATGAGGAGATCTGTAATGGTCCGAAGAATAAGATTCATATAAGGAAAGTCCTGTTTCGGGGTTGGAGAATGGTTCCGGTGTTTTCATCGGGAATGTTCTAGAAGGTTCCGGAATGTCCGGCACTCCGGAGGGGAAGGGTACATGAATGTGTCATAAAAAGTTGGAATGGTTGCATCATGTACTAGGTGTCATCGCTGAGCAAAATAAAGGGATAAATCAAATCCTAGTTTGAAAAGTCAAATGCCAATTTAAAAAGTCAAACGGCTATTTTGCTTGGTGGATGGAGAGTAGGAAACCTACTTGGGGAGGAAGTCCCTCTCCCTCCACCGCCGGCCAAGGAGGCCGAGTTGGGGAGGGACTCCCCTCCCCTTGGCCGCGCCCTCCCACCTATATAAGGAGGGGCAGGGCTGCCCCTCCAAGACCTACACCTTGCCTCCGCAAAACCCGAGCCCCAAGCCGTCGGCGCCACCACCTCCTGCTGTTGCCGCCGCCTAGGGCAAACCCTAGCCACCGACTTGGGCTTCCCCAAGCCCTAGCCACCGGCCTAGCCCTCTCTCCTTGGTGCCTCTAAACCCTAGACCACCAAGGCCTCTCTCATAGTCCACGATACTCGCTTCGGCTTAAGGCGAAGCCCTGCGAGATCTCCCCTCTACTTCCGGTACCACGCCGTCGTGCTGCCGGAATCGCGAGGAGAGTGCTACAACCTCCGCTGCCTGCTGGAACAAGGGAGAGGAAGGTCTTCATCGAGTACTGAATGTGTGACCTACCGCGGAAGCGTTGCCGGAACGCAGCGCCGGAAGGATCGTCTACGCGATCTTGAGATCGACAAGTGTACGACTACATCACCCACGAGAATCTGCTCTCGTTAACCGTTTTGGAATCTTCGAGGGTGAGTTCCTCTATCGACTCGTTGCTACAATCTAGTAGATAGATCTTGGCCTTTTTGTGTGCATGCGGTAGAAATTTTTTGTTTTCCATGCTACGAACCCCTTCAGTGGTATCAGAGCCGTGTCTATATGTAGATCTGTTGCACGAGTAGAACACAATGGTCATTGTGGGCGTTGATGCTTTTGTTGTCGATTGCTTCTTGTGTACTTTGCATCTTGCGGGATGGTGGGATGAAGCGGCCCGGACTAACCTTACATGACATCGTTCATGAGACTTGCTCCACGCTTAACATGCAACTTGTATTGCATAAGTGGCTTTGCGGGTGCCTGTTTCTCCCAACATAGTTAAGATTCAATTTACACCGGGTGATTGACAATACTAGTATCATTGTTGTGGTTCTTGTTCGTAAGTTAGAACGACACTTATTGAAAGCCCCAAACCACGTAAAATATGCAAAGAAAATTAGAGGAGTCTAACTTTGTTTTGCAGGGGTGTGCTGTGATGTGATATGGCCATGATTGTGATTATATTTGATGTATGCAATGTTCCTTATTGTAAGTTGGCAACCGGCAGGAGCCATATGGTTGTCTTTAAAATTCTGTTAAGACCCGCGTGTCAATTCAAATTAGTTGTAATAGTTGAAGCTGGTGAATGACAACCATGGAGCGGCGTCATTGACCTTGATGCAATGCCGGTGATGATGGAGATCATGTTCGTGCTTGAAGATGGAGATCGAAAGCACAAAGAAGAAAGGCCATATCATATCACATATTATGAATTGCATGTGATGTTAATCCTTTTATGCATCTTGTATTGCTTAGTTCACGATGGTAGCATTATAAGATGATCCCTCAAGCACACAATTTCAAGTTTTAAAGTGTTCATCCTTAGTAAGCACCGTTGCTAAAGCTCGTTGTTTCGAAGCACCACGTGATGATCGGGTGTGTTAGATTCTGCGAGTGTATACAACGTGAGCAAGCCAGATTTGCTCATGCAGAAGCTAAGTTTTGATCTTGACGAGCCTAGCATGTACAGACATGGTCTCGGAACATGGATCACCGAAAGGTAAAGCATGAGTCATATAGTAGATATGATGAACATGTTGATTGTTCGCCATTCAAGCTACATCAACTCTCGTGATGATCGGTTTTGATGTGGTGAATTTGGTTTGTGTGATCACTAAAACAATGTGAGGGATATTGTTTTGAGTGGGAGTTCAACAGCAATATAATTAAAAGTTGAACACTATTTATCATAAATTAAATCAACGTGAATTTGCATAGTTGTTGTAGTCATTGGCATCCGTTTACCACCTTGCGCTTAGTTATAATTGAGATGATAGAACTATAGAATTCTGGTTAGTTACTTTACGAACTGGTATCGTATTGTTTTTGAAGTGTTAATCTAAAGTTTAAAAGTCCCATTGCAAACTTTCAGTAAGTTCCGGTTACTCCATGAAGTTTAATAGTTGGTATTAAATCAAGAGTAACAATTCCAGTGTTAGTATATAAGTATCATGTTTATCTTCATGATTCTTGATATTCAAAGGATTGTCTTAATATCAAGGTTATTTAGGATCTGAAAGAGTTGTTTCAGAAACAATGATGTGTGGAAGATATTGTGATATCTGAAACGAAGTTTTGGTTACAACATGATAGAGTATAATATGGCAAAAGACATGTTCTCATATTTGATGAGAATTTGCAAAAGGTTGGAGACACTAGTTGTCCTAATCCTCCAAAAGGTTTTGGAGAGGAACATTATACTCGCGATTCACCGTTATAAGCTAAAGTAGCTTGATCATGAATAATTCCATGATAAGGGTGAATATTTGATGTAGGTATAATGTTTACTACACCAAGAGATTACCAAAGAAAGGAATTTGAAAGAACACCAAACATTTGATAATGGTGATCTACTTCAAAGTGCAAATCCAAAGACATTGGTATTTAAATATATACACACTTTGGACTATGTGTCATGTGTATGACTCCACTATTGATGTTGATAGATTCTTTCAAACAGAAAAGGAAATACTGAAAGAGAATCTCATAAATATTTGGCAGAAAAGAAAAGACTAGAATTGTTTAGTTTAGGTATATAAAGGATATACGTGTTATGGCTATATTCTTTGCTTATTAAACAAAGTGGTTCTTAAGTATTTGATATTGAATTTGTTGATATGAATCGTCATACGAAACAACAGAATTCATGAACTACAATGGCCTAAGTAACTAGCAAAAGAATATGTGATGATGTTCATCAAGAACAAATAAAGGGTTATTGTGCTGCTCGTTAAACATCAAAGCTTGCCTTCAAGATTTGTTTTATCAGGTATTATGAGAACAAAAGGGTTGTTCAAATAATTGTCGTAATCCATAAAAGATGGATGATTCACAAATCTCGTTGGAGAAATCACATCCATAAAACTAGTGCTAAATATGTTGAAAGACAAATTGATTGAAAGATCACTTAGGAAGTGACATCGCCGTTTAAATTATATTGAAAAGAAAACATGAAGAAACTCCATATGGATGGAATTTTGGAGTCTATTTGATTTTGATCAAATGACGCTTGTGAAACTTTCCTAGAGATAATTAAAAATTTGTTCATAGGCCAAAAGGGAACGAATGACTAGCTTATTGGAACTTGTACATATTGTTGTATGAAGTCCATTATGTGTAGTCAAGAGCGATGGATTTCAACTTCATATGTCTTCTCCGAATTTGAGTGAATATATGAATATTTACTTAATAAAGATGAAGTATGAAACATTTGAAAAGTTCAAAGTTTTTCAAGATGAAGTGCAAAATCATTGTAACAAGAATATAAATAGTTTATGATAAGATCATAATAGAAGATATTTGAGTTACAAAGTTTAGCATAATACCTAAGATTTAAGGAATCGTTCCGTAGATTTGCATGTCCCGAAACACCATAAGAGTATGGAGAGTTCGAGATATGTAATTAAACCTTGTTTGACATGGTAAGATCGAAGGTGTAATTCATAAAACTGCCATTATATTTAAAAGATTAAAAGCTTTAGAGACTACCGTTTTCCACTGAAAAGAGATCCATCATAATCCGTTGAAATGACACCATATAAAGTTATGGTTTGGGATAAAACCCAAGTTGTCCTTTATTAAATATTGGTTTGCTATGTATAAGAAAGATGTTTGCAACCAAAATCGGATGAACATGTCTTTGTATGTTATTTTTGAATAACTGTTAAGAATTCCTCCATAAACACCAAGGACAAAAAATGTTTGTCACTTAGAACGTCAAGTTTCTTTGAGAAGGAATTTTCCGTGAAAAGTTAAGTGGGAGGACAATAGAACTTTGACAAGGTTAAAAGAACCTTAGCTATATGTGCAAAGTTGCGCAGCGCCAAAAAGTGTTCTGGAGGCAGCAACAATGCTCATGGCTCACGTACCTCAAAGGTTGTGGTCACGGAGGTCTAAGTTCCTATTGAAACAAGTAGGTCGGGTAAACAATCAAATACCAAGATTTGAGGGTTGAATCATTATTTGAAAATAATGAACCAATTACATGCAAAGAAGCGATGATGGACCCTGACTTCGTAAAATGGCTTGAAGCCATAAAATCCGTGATAGTTCCATACACGAGAAATCAAGTTTTGAACTTGAAGGACCCTCGAGAAAGGTGTAAGACCTTACAGTTGTGTTTGGATCTATAAATAAATAGACATGGATGTTTCACATCTATGAAATTATTAACATGAAGGGAAAGAGTTCACGACGATGTTCAAAGAGTTGACTATGACAAGATCTGATCTTTCATTAAGCGATATTTAGTCTAGACGGATTAATGTAGCAACCACGACATATAATTTTGATATGTGTTTGGATAAACAAAAAAAAGTTCTTCTAATAGAAGGGTTACCTAGGACGTGTGCATGACACGGTCCAAAGGGTTTTGTTAATTCAAAGGATGTTAAAAGCATATGCAAACTTCAATGGTTGAAGTAAGCATCGCGGAGTTGTAATCTTCACCATGATGAAACTGTTAAAGGAGTTTAAATTCGTCGGAGACGATGAAGATGCTTGCATTTGCAAGAAATTAAGTGGGAGCGCTAAGACATGTTTCTAATACATTATGTGGAAGACATATTGTTGATTGGAAATGATGTATCTTTTATTAACACATATTAAGAATTTCATCCTGATGAAAGACTTAGGCAAAACCCAAATATTTGGCATCAATAGACGCTAATATGGTTGTGCCGAAAGTACATAGATGATGTATTGAATGAGTTCAATATAAAAACTACAAGAAAGGTTCTTGTCGCACAGAAAGGATTGAATGAGTTCAATATTGATGATATATTCAAGTGTATTGAAACTGGGTAAGTGAAACAAAGATTCAAGTATAGATTGATACTTGATGTATGAAATCACAAAAGGTAATTATATCAATCATACTGTGATATGTACAAATCCAGATATGTCCTATACTCTAAATGTTATGAGCATATACCAGAATGATTCATAAGATGATCATTGGACAATAGTAAGGATATTCTTATGATCTTTTGGAAGAACTAAGAGTATATTATTTGTAGAAGTGACAAATAGATGGTTAGTTCATTGTAAAAGTACTACATTGATACTAGTTTTGTCACAAAGTACAAATTAAGTTTATCTCAATCTAAACTAAGGGTGGCATAGTATAATGGAAAGTAAGTTCCATAATGGATTTGGATGAGTTCCAAAGTTAAGACATTGTGACAGATACTACAACAAAAGGGCTAAGTATATAACTTCTATTATAGCAGCTAAAGAGGGCATCAATTAGTTTGTTATCAAACTCGGTGTAGTTCACAGTGGGATAATACTATGAAGATATATTGTACGACAATGTTATCAACATGTTTTAACCCTAAAGATATAAAGGTCTCACCAAAGGACCAAATTTACACAAAGCCATCTCATTAGAGAATGAGTGATGCGTAGAGACGCAAAAACATGCAATTACACACGGACCTGGAAGTGTCAGATCCGGAGATCAGTTGACCACTACAAATCGTGTACATACGACACCAGAAAGCCATAGGTGTTGAATACACAAAGGTTTGAAACTAGATTATTGACTCTAGTGCAAGTGGGAGACTGTTGGAGATATGCCCAAGAGGCAATAATAAAGTGGTTATTATCATGTCTTCATACTTATGATAAATGTTTACATACCATGCTATAATTGTATTAACCGGAAACATTAATACTTGTGTGATTTGTAAACATAAAAGAGTCCCTAGTAAAGCCTCTTGTTAAACTAGCTTGTTGGTTAATATATGATCATGGTTTCCTGATCATGAACATAGAGATGTTATTAACAACAGGGTCATATCATTAGGAGAATGATGTGATGGACATACTCCTGTAGATAAGCGTAGCATAAAGATCAAGTCATTTAATATATAGTTCATTTGCTATAAGCTTTCTGATACATAGTAACCTAATTCCTTCGACCATGAGATCATGCTTATCACCATCACCGGAAGGATGCTATGATGACATCAAACACCACACCGTAACTGGGTGGCTATAAAGATGGCATTGAGTGTTCGGAAAGTATGGGTTGAGACACATGGATCAAGACTGGGATTTGTCCATCCATATGACGGATAGATATACTCTGGGCCCTCTCGGTGGAATGTCATCCAATTAGCTTGCAAGCATGTGACTGGCTCACAAGGGATCACATATCACGGGAACGAGAAAAGAGTACTTATCGGTAACGAGGTTGAACTAGGTATGCAGAGATACCGACGATCAAAACCTCGGATAAGTAAACTATCGTGAGGCAAAGGGAAATTGGTATCGTATGTAAGTGGTTCATTCGATCGCAAAGTAATCGTAGAAATATGTGGGAGCCATATGAATTTCCAGATTCCTCTATTGGTTATTGTAGAGGTTCCAATCTTTAATAAGATAGAGCCCCCTGTGTTTACAATGCTAGTCCCTGGATCAATAGCTAGCATCCACAGTTAAGATGTAATATCAAGAAACAAAGGTCATAATATAACTTTATAACTAGGAATAACATAAGTTTATTACATCTTACATAGCTCATTTGGCTATTACAATACATTGCAGCGGAATAACTATAAGCATGGGTCCTTCATCTTCAAAGTGCCACAGGCAGATGTTGGTTGTAGACTTTGTAATCCTAATCAAACAATCTTCACTAAAATCAATCAAACCTGCAACATTACAAGTTACAGCCACAAGGGTCAATACATTTGAATTGTATTGGCAAGTGATATATGGTAGTATAGTGGAGTCTATCATCTATATGCATTTGGCTAAGTGGAGTTGAGGCTTGCATTGCTCAAAATAGATTTTTCCTTAACATTTGAAAATACTAAGTTTTTGTTTTGAGAAAATATTTTCCAAAGCTTCTCTCAATCAAAGATTGAAGATCTCAAACAACCCTTGTTCAAACCACAAGTTTTTAACTTAGAAATTTGAATGATGAGATTCTTGATTGCTTCCATGTCTTGATGCTCAAATTGTCCTTTACCAGGGACATGGCTAAGTACTTAGATTTTACACTCTGCAGAGGTGGTGCACTTTCCCCACAAGACTTGGTTTCCCAAGACAAAATCTTTCAGAAGCCTTCCCTTAGACCAAAATGGACGCATTCCAACCTATCAAACACTACCACCAACTGTCCATATGGCTAAGTTCTTGCAACCTATATGATCATGGCAGAGCCCATATTGCCAAGTGGTTGCACTTGAAGCTTCTCAACATTTGACATCTCAAATCTCTTTGTTCCTGGGTGGCATACCACAAGTGAGATACACAATCCAAGTCCATGTCCTTGTGAACCACTCAACCAATCACCACCAAGCTATCCCATTCCACCCAGGTGATTCATTAGCTTAGTTGTTTTATTAGACAAAATCACAAGTCCTCAGACTTAGAATATTTTTTTCCATAGTGTGAATATATATTCCACCCATGTTTTCTATTAGCTAGGCTAAGCTTGATAGTAGTAGGAATCTTTAACTTAGGAAAATCCTACTAAGGATTCATCTACTAGGTTTTCCTATAGTAAGGTTTATACTTAGCAAAATCCATGCAAGTTTTACTTAGAGAAAATCACTAATGCATAGTGAAAGTAATAGGATAGAAAGTATGAAGCATCACTTGCCTTTTTGGTAGAGGGTATAGGTTCACTCCTTGTCCTTGCAACAATCACACTCTTCAAGTCACTACAAATCAATCAAGCAAGGCACAAACTCAATCTACCAATCAAGCAAAACAACACACATAAAATGACAAAGTCAAAGTAATGCATGCAAGCATGCAAAAGATGGTTCTAATTGCAAAGATGGTTTCCTCTAGGCTTCTAAACTTTGTAGGTTCCAAATTGGTCATTCACCAAAATGGCAAAGTCATTAGTTAGAGGGTTTTGCCCAAAAATTATTTTAAAAATCCAATCAACATTTTATGTGGTGGAAAATGGTTTTATCAAATCAAAATCTTTAAGTTTCTCACCAAAAGTTTCTAACTCTCAAGACTTGGTGTTTTAGGTCAGTAGCTTTGAATCAAAATATTTTCCCAAAGTGTTATTCCAAAATTCTTTTTCATAATAAAACCATTATCTTTACTTAGCTAAAAAATAGACTAATTTAATTATTCCATTCTAAATTTTTCCAATTTCATTTCCAAATCCATGGGTTGGTTCCTAGGGTCAGTAAGGTCTCTACAAACCGATTTGCAAAAGATTTAATCCTTAAATCAATTTTAAACAATTTTTCTACTCTAAGCAAGCTCACAAAAGAATCTGCAAAATCAAGCAAGCTAACAGATACTATTTTCTAAACTAAGGCCATGGTTGGCTAGGGCTTGCTTTCCTGAATCCATTGATATAAAATTTATAATTTTTGGACGTGTGGTTTGAAAGTTACAAAGGTTTGAAGTTTGCAAATAATTCTGTTTTCAAATTTCTTTTAAACAGATCTAGTGCCACGCGGCAGTATCCTACTGGACGGTACCGGTTCGGGTGGATTGCGGGCTGCAGGCCGTTAGATCAAGTGGCATCGCATGGCGCTGGCTGCGTACCTTTTCGAGTTTAAGTGATCTAATCTCGCTCGTTCAAACTAGATCCTACGGTACTGACTCGCTGACCAAAAGTGAGCGGCGCCGACGGCGACTAGCGGCAGCCCACGGCCAGGCGGTGGCTCTGCGGTGGTCTTAGGAAGCGAGAGAGGAAGCGAGTAGGCTTACCGAGGTCGCGAGGTTGTGGTGAAGCTTGGAGTGTGGTCGACGGGGCAAGGGGCGCACGGGGACGGTGGCGATTGCTCGCCGGAGACTTCGTCGGTGTCGGGTGGTTCTGTCCGCGGTCGAGGACGTCGCTGGAGATCTCCCTAAGGCAAAACGAAGGTGCCGTCAGATGCGCAAGAGCAAGGCGATGCTGTGTGCGTGATCTAGGAGGCGCGGGGTGGTCGGTGTTCACCTGGATTGCGTCGTCGGAGAAGAAACAGACGGCGGCGCTGTCGGAGCTTGTCAAAGCCGACGCTCCGGGGCGCCCGCGGTCGAACTAAAGTGCTGGGGGTGCGTCTGGGAGTGGGGAAACTGCTAGGTTGCATAGGGAGGCAAGGGGCGGTGTTACTTGGCCGGAATTCGACGAGGAAGGTCGTCGGAACAGAGGGGCTCGGGGAGGAATTGAGGCGGCCTGGGGGCGTGCTACTGCGGGGTAACAGGGGGAAAACGGAGAGGAGGGGCGAGCGCTTTAAGGTGTGTGATCAGAGCGAGTAAATGCGGTCGCGTTAAGGCGAATTGATGCCGCGAAATCAAAGTCTGCAACGGCCGGCGAGGGGGAAGAAGAGGTCGTGCGGGTGGGAAAGAAGAACAGGGGGAGTGGGGTCGTCTTGTCAGCGATAGAGAAGGAAAGGGGGTTGGGTCCACCAGTCAGCTGCTTAGCGGGTGCGAGACTGAGTGAGAAAATAACGGTTCGCTGGGGAAGGAGGTGGGTTGCTGGGCTGAGTTGGGCTTTTAGCTGGGCTGGGTCGACAAAACTTCATTTTTTTCTTAATCTGAACCCTTTTCTTTTTCTGAATTTATTTTCTGTTTTGAATTTCAAACAAACAAACAATGTTCAAATCAATTCAAACAACACCCAAACTTTGTAATATTGAAATTAGTTCTGTTCAGTAACATGTACCAAAATCCAAAATAAAATAAATAATGTTTTAAATCTTTTTAGGTTCCATTTATTAATTAAGTAAAATGGTCCATGGTTCATTAAAATTAAATAAAATAGGCCTTAGTTATTAAATCAAATAGAGTTTGATTTTATTAATAAAATCTTTATTTGAAACCTAAATATTTTCAAAACCAAATCAGTAGGTTTTATTTGGGAAATATAGAATACTTGGAAATTTGTTTAAAACAAATAACCTTTTATTTTAGAGTCCATTATTAATTAAATTCAATAGACCTTCATTATTAAATCAATTCGGATTTATTTTATTTAAAATATTTATTTTGAAATCTAAAATAAAGCCAAAACACTTTAGTAGGTTTTATTTGTGAATATAAAATACTTGGAAAACCTATTTAAAATAATTTAATAAGTTTTGAGGTTTTAATTAAAATGTAAAACCATTTATTTAAATAAAACTTGGATATTAATTCTTTATTATTTTATTCAAATAAACCTTTACTATTTTTAATCAAAACAAAACATTTTATTTTTAATACTTGGCCAAGGTTTAATTCCTTGTTATTTTAATTTTGGCTCTATAAAATAATCTTTATTTATAAATCCACTTTTTCTTTTGAAAGCCAAAACCTTTTATTTAAAAGATCCAAAATAGTAATTCCAAAACATTTTATTTTCTTTTCTCAAATGTTTACTCTTTTAAATTTCTTTAGGATTTTATTTGATCCAAATAGGTTTTGATTTTCCAATTGGATTCAAATATGTTTCTTCTGGCCCTGAAAATCAAACAAAGTTTTATTTTATTCATTTATTTTCACATTACAAGATTTGGAAAATCTTGGGATGTGATAGGCTACCACCCTTAAAATAAATCTCGTCCCGAGATTTGGGGAGGCTAGGGTTACAAGCAAGTTTAAGAACAACTAGGGTACTACCACCCTTAAAAAAATTTCAAATAAAAATTACATATTGTCCTTCTTGGGATCCTGGGAAAACTTCTCTAAGCAAACTTTTGCATTGTGTCCTTGGTTTCCATTCTTGACTCATGGGCCAAGGTTGAGTTTCTCCATAGACTTGTTTAACTTGTTCTCCATCCTTTCTGGACAATTGTTTGCATAGTGGCCTAGTTCCCTGCATTTGAAACATGTGACAAGGCTGAGATCCCTCCTAGGCTGGTTTATCTTATGCTTCATCTTTTCTGGACAGTTGCTTGCATAATGTCCTAACTCTTTGCAGTGTTTGCACATCACTTGGCTAATATCTTTCTTTTCCTTGGGTTTCACTAGCCTTTGTTTGTTTTCTTGGCTCTTCTCCTTTTCTGGGCATTCATTGGCATAGTGTCCCATCTCTTTGCATTTGAAACATTGTACTTGTGTAATATCCTTCTTGCTAGTGTTTTGGAATTTCTTCTTCTTGGGTCTCTCCAAATCTAGGATTTCTTCTAGTTCATGTTCTTCATAGGTGGGAGATCTTTCTCTATTCTTGGGGTATTGATCTTCATGTGTCTTGAATGCATGATCCTTGTCCCTACAAATATTGCTAGCTTGGGTTCCTCCTAGATTAGCATCTTTTTCATCCTTGTTGTAATTAGCTCCTTGGGAAAAGTTTTCTCTCATGTTGATCACTTGAGTGACCAATATTTGCATCAATTGGGATTGAAGTTTCAAAATCCTTTATATGGCTGGGTCTAGTCCATTGTTGTTGGCTAAAAGCTGAGTTGTCTCTTGGCTCAACTGGTTTTGGGTTGCTATAATTTCTCTCATGTTGTCCTTTTGGTTGTTGTTGTTGTCATCAACCTTGATGTTGGAGTCTTTTGGAGTAGTCATCTGTTTGGGTTGAAGGGAGATTAGAATAGGCAAGATATTTCTAAGGAAATATTTCTACTCACACACATCACAATTCACACAAACAATGTGCATGCAAACACAAACCAAACATTTCACTCAAACAAGGTTCAAGCACATACTTAGGCAACAAAATATTTTTGTCACACCACACAAGTTGGTGGTTTTGTCTTAGCTAAAATATGGTGGTCCATCTATATGGTTTACTTGTGATCTTTCCTTCCTTCTTGATTCTTCTTGCATGAGATCATGGTTTCCTTGAGGAAAAACTCTTAGTTACAAATACTTCAAAGTTGTTGCTGGCTCCTTCTTATTTTGCATTCCCTCAGTCTCTAAATCTTGAGAAAGATTTCCTTGTCTTACTTGTAGTCCTTAGTGATATCTAAGTTGGAAGTCCTTGGTGAATATGCTGAAGATGTTGAAGTCATTAGAGTTGAAGAAGTTGAAGTCATTAGAGTTGAAGCAGTTGAAGTAGTCCTTTGCACATGGTGTAGTCTTTGGTCATGGGGTAGGTTTTTCCATCAAATTGAAGTAGAAGAGATGTAGAGTTGAAACCAAAATGGTTAAGGAAAGAGTTTACAAGTGTTTTTGTAAATAAGTTTTTGAAACAAATACATTCCTATTTTTCTAAGGGTTTTTGTCCAATCCTAGGTTTACAAATCCTACAGGCAACACAATGCTCTGATACCATCTGTAGAGGTTCCAATCTTTAATAAGATAGAGCCCCCTGTGTTTACAATGCTAGTCCCTGGATCAATAGCTAGCATCCACAGTTAAGATGTAATATCAAGAAACAAAGGTCATAATATAACTTTATAACTAGGAATAACATAAGTTTATTACATCTTACATAGCTCATTTGGCTATTACAATACATTGCAGCGGAATAACTATAAGCATGGGTCCTTCATCTTCAAAGTGCCACAGGCAGATGTTGGTTGTAGACTTTGTAATCCTAATCAAACAATCTTCACTAAAATCAATCAAACCTGCAACATTACAAGTTACAGCCACAAGGGTCAATACATTTGAATTGTATTGGCAAGTGATACTATGGTAGTATAGTGGAGTCTATCATCTATATGCATTTGGCTAAGTGGAGTTGAGGCTTGCATTGCTCAAAATAGATTTTTCCTTAACATTTGAAAATACTAAGTTTTTGTTTTGAGAAAATATTTTCCAAAGCTTCTCTCAATCAAAGATTGAAGATCTCAAACAACCCTTGTTCAAACCACAAGTTTTTAACTTAGAAATTTGAATGATGAGATTCTTGATTGCTTCCATGTCTTGATGCTCAAATTGTCCTTTACCAGGGACATGGCTAAGTACTTAGATTTTACACTCTGCAGAGGTGGTGCACTTTCCCCACAAGACTTGGTTTCCCAAGACAAAATCTTTCAGAAGCCTTCCCTTAGACCAAAATGGACGCGTTCCAACCTATCAAACACTACCACCAACTGTCCATATGGCTAAGTTCTTGCAACCTATATGATCATGGCAGAGCCCATATTGCCAAGTGGTTGCACTTGAAGCTTCTCAACATTTGACATCTCAAATCTCTTTGTTCCTGGGTGGCATACCACAAGTGAGATACACAATCCAAGTCCATGGCCTTGTGAACCACTCAACCAATCACCACCAAGCTATCCCATTCCACCCAGGTGATTCATTAGCTTAGTTGTTTTATTAGACAAAATCACAAGTCCTCAGACTTAGAATATTTTTTTCCATAGTGTGAATATATATTCCACCCATGTTTTCTATTAGCTAGGCTAAGCTTGATAGTAGTAGGAATCTTTAACTTAGGAAAATCCTACTAAGGATTCATCTACTAGGTTTTCCTATAGTAAGGTTTATACTTAGCAAAATCCATGCAAGTTTTACTCAGAGAAAATCACTAATGCATAGTGAAAGTAATAGGATAGAAAGTATGAAGCATTACTTGCCTTTTTGGTAGAGGGTATAGGTTCACTCCTTGTCCTTGCAACAATCACACTCTTCAAGTCACTACAAATCAATCAAGCAAGGCACAAACTCAATCTACCAATCAAGCAAAACAACACACATAAAATGACAAAGTCAAAGTAATGCATGCAACCATGCAAAAGATGGTTCTAATTGCAAAGATGGTTTCCTCTAGGCTTCTAAACTTTGTAGGTTCCAAATTGGTCATTCACCAAAATGGCAAAGTCATTAGTTAGAGGGTTTTGCCCAAAAATTATTTTAAAAATCCAATCAACATTTTATGTGGTGGAAAATGGTTTTATCAAATCAAAATCTTTAAGTTTCTCACCAAAAGTTTCTAACTCTCAAGACTTGGTGTTTTAGGTCAGTAGCTTTGAATCAAAATATTTTCCCAAAGTGTTATTCCAAAATTCTTTTTCATAATAAAACCATTATCTTTACTTAGCTAAAAAAATAGACTAATTTAATTATTCCATTCTAAATTTTTCCAATTTCATTTCCAAATCCATGGGTTGGTTCCTAGGGTCAGTAAGGTCTCTACAAACCATTTTGCAAAAGATTTAATCCTAAAATCAATTTTAAACAATTTTTCTACTCTAAGCAAGCTCACAAAAGAATCTGCAAAATCAAGCAAGCTAACAGATACTATTTTCTAAACTAAGGCCATGGTTGGCTAGGGCTTGCTTTCCTGAATCCATTGATATAAAATTTATAATTTTTGGACGTGTGGTTTGAAAGTTACAAAGGTTTGAAGTTTGCAAATAATTCTGTTTTCAAATTTCTTTTAAACAGATCTAGTGCCACGCGGCAGTATCCTACTGGACGGTACCGGTTCGGGTGGATTGCGGGCTGCAGGCCGTTAGATCAAGTGGCATCGCACGGCGCTGGCTGCGTACCTTTTCGAGTTTAAGTGATCTAATCTCGCTCGTTCAAACTAGATCCTACGGTACTGACTCGCTGGACCAAAAGTGAGCGGTGCCGACGGCGACTAGCGGCGGCGCACGGCCAGGCGGTGGCTCTGCGGTGGTCTTAGGAAGCGAGAGAGGAAGCGAGTAGGCTTACCGAGGTCGCGAGGTTGTGGTGAAGCTTGGCGTGTGGTCGACGGGGCAAGGGGCGCACGGGGACGGTGGCGATTGCTTGCCGGAGACTTCGTCGGCGTCGGGTGGTTCTGTCCACGGTCGAGGACGTCGCTGGAGATCGCCCTAAGGCAAAACGAAGGTGCGGTCAGATGCGCAAGAGCAAGGCGATGCTGTGTGCGTGATCTAGGAGGCGCGGGGTGGTCGGTGTTCACCTGGATTGCGTCGTCGGAGAAGAAACAGACGGCGGCGTTGTCGGAGCTTGTCAAAGCCGACGCTCCGGGGCGCCCGCGGTCGAACTAAAGTGCTAGGGGGTGCGTCTGGGAGTGGGGAAACTGCTAGGTTGCATAGGGAGGCAAGGGGCGGTGTTACTTGGCCGGAATTCAACGAGGAAGGTCGTCAGAACAGAGGGGCTCGGGGAGGAATTGAGGCGGCCTGGGGGCGTGCTACTGCGGGGTGACAGGGGGAAAACGGAGAGGAGGGGCGAGCGCTTTAAGGTGCGTGATCAGAGCGAGTAAATGCGGTCGCGTTAAGGCGAATTGATGCCGCGAAATCAAAGTCTGCAACGGCCGGCGAGGGGGAAGAAGAGGTCGTGCGGGTGGGAAAGAAGAACAGGGGGAGTGGGGTCGTCTTGTCAGCGATAGAGAAGGAAAGGGGGTTGGGTCCACCAGTCAGCTGCTTAGCGGGTGCGAGACTGAGTGAGAAAATAACGTTTCGCTGGGGAAGGAGGTGGGTTGCTGGGCTGAGTTGGGCTTTTAGCTGGGCTGGGTCGACAAAACTTCATTTTTTTCTTAATCTGAACCCTTTTCTTTTTCTGAATTTATTTTCTGTTTTGAATTTCAAACAAACAAACAATGTTCAAATCAATTCAAACAACACCCAAACTTTGTAATATTGAAATTAGTTCTGTTCAGTAACATGTACCAAAATCCAAAATAAAATAAATAATGTTTTAAATCTTTTTAGGTTCCATTTATTAATTAAGTAAAATGGTCCATGGTTCATTAAAATTAAATAAAATAGGCCTTAGTTATTAAATCAAATAGAGTTTGATTTTATTAATAAAATCTTTATTTGAAACCTAAATATTTTCAAAACCAAATCAGTAGGTTTTATTTGGGAAATATAGAATACTTGGAAATTTGTTTAAAACAAATAACCTTTTATTTTAGAGTCCATTATTAATTAAATTCAATAGACCTTCATTATTAAATCAATTCGGATTTATTTTATTTAAAATATTTATTTTGAAATCTAAAATAAATCCAAAACACTTTAGTAGGTTTTATTTCTGAATATAAAATACTTGGAAAACTTATTTAAAATAATTTAATAAGTTTTGAGGTTTTAATTAAAATGGTAAAACCTTTTATTTAAATAAAACTTGGATATTAATTCTTTATTATTTTATTCAAATAAACCTTTACTATTTTTAATCAAAACAAAACATTTTATTTTAAATACTTGGCCAAGGTTTAATTCCTTGTTATTTTAATTTTGGCTCTGTAAAATAATCTTTATTTATAAATCCACTTTTTCTTTTGAAAGCCAAAACCTTTTATTTAAAAGATCCAAAATAGTAATTCCAAAACATTTTATTTTCTTTTCTCAAATGTTTACTCTTTTAAATTTCTTTAGGATTTTATTTGATCCAAATAGGTTTTGATTTTCCAATTGGATTCAAATATGTTTCTTCTGGCCCTGAAAATCAAACAAAGTTTTATTTTATTCATTTATTTTCACATTACAAGATTTGGAAAATCTTGGGATGTGACAGTTATTGATCGGAGAAGTGTCTCGGTCATGTCCGCATAATTCACGAACCGTAGGGAGACACACTTAAGGATTCAATGTTGTTGAGTAGTTATGGAATGATGAGTAAGATACCGAATGTTGTTCGGAGTCTCGGATGGGATCCGGGATATCACGAGGAGATCCGGAATGGTCCGGAGAATAAGATTCATATAAGGAAAGTGTTAGGGTCCCAACCTTTATATAAGGTAGAGTGCCCTGTGTTTACAATGCTAGTCCCTGGATCAATAGCTAGCATCCACAGTTAAGATGTAATATCAAGAAACAAAGGTCATAATATAACTTTATAACCAGGAATAACATAATTTTATTACATCATACATAGCTCATTTGGCTATTACATTACATTGCAGCGGAATAACTATAGTCATGGGGTCCTTCATCTTCAAAGTGCCACAGGCAGACATGTTGGTTGTAGACTTTGTAATCCTAATCAATCAATCTTCACTAAAATCAATCAAACCTGCAACATTACAAGTTACAGCCACAAAGGTCAATACATTGGAATTGTATTGGCAAGTTTCACTTCTATGTTGAATATAAGTGGATCCTATCATTACATGCATTTTTGGCTAAGTAGGGTTTAAGGCTCATTTGCAGAAAGCAATAATTTATCCTATCTTTTCAAATGGTTTTGTTCCTTTGTCAAATATTTTCTGAACTCCTTGGAATCCACCAAGTGTCTTTGTCAAAATCTCTTGAGATCCTTGGTACCCCCAAGTACTTCAAGTTTTTATCAAAATCTCTTGAGCTCCTTGTTAACCCCAAGTGCATCAAGTTTTATCAAAACCTCTTGAGCTCCTTGGTACCCCCAAGTGCATCAAGTCTTTTGTTGTCACTTAGAAAGTTTTATTTTAGAAGTTGGAATGTCGAGATTTCCCATAGCTTCAAGCTTTAGTTGCTCAGTATTGTCCATAACCGGGGACACGGCTAAGTACTTAGATTTTTATTATTATCTTCTGCAAAAGTTGTACACTTTACCCACATGTCACAATCCCATCTTGTTGCCACCAGTGGCCACTGGATTGGTACTCACCAAGATGGAGTACCGGCAGATTGAGAATGTGACGAAGTCTTTCTAGAGGGTCCTCCCATACACCATTGCTAGCTTGTCTTCAGTACCCATGTAGGATTCCAGGTCCTCATGTCCAGTAGCTTGAAGACAATGCATGGGTCTTCCCAATGTAGTTGACTAAGCCAGAGCCATAAATAGCATGTGGTTGCACACGAAAGCCACAATTGGAGAAACATGTTCAATCTCTAAGTTTCCTGGGTGGTTTCCTTTGGAGCACAACACAAAGAGATTGCCATAGACATGGTTCCTTTTGTTGCCACCTTCTCCAAAACTCAAAGTATCCTTGTCCACCCAGGTGGTTCATTGAGTCCTTGTTTTATTATATAAAATCACAAGTCCTTTTCTCAACTTCATAAAATCTCAACATGTATCTCTTTCCAAAATATAGCATGGCTAAGCATGTAACAACTACATTGTTTTCACTAAGGTATATATAGGGAATCCTATTAGGATTTAGCATAGCATAAGTATAGAAATTCTTTTCATGCATGTTTTCAAAATCCACTAAGTATAATGAAAATAGTAGGACTTTAGATGATAGTGTAACTTGCCTTTCTTTTGGTAGGGAATGTTGGTTCACTCCTTGATCTTGCTAGTCTCACACTTTTCTAACTTCTCTATAATCAATCAAGCAAACACAATATCAACTAGCATTCCAACCCAATAATCAATCAAACAATTCACACACATAAAAATAATGGGATCTAAGCTATGCTTGTAAGCATGCAAGGGGTAGTTTTATTTGCAAAGATGGTCTCCACTAGGCTTCTAAATTTTGTAAGGTTCAAAAGTGGTCATTTTCCAAAGTGGCAAAGTCATTTGCAAAAGGGTTTTATCCATAAACCATTTTTAAATCCAATCATTATTTTATGTGGTGGAAAATATTTTTATCAAAGCAACAACTTTAAGTTGTTCACCAAATAAGTAGTTGTTTCTCAAAACTTGGTGTTTAGGGTCAGTAGGTTTGGTCCAAATTATTTTCCCAAAGTTTTTACTCCAAAAACAATTTCATAGCAAAACAATATTTTTATTTGGCTAGAAATGGGCTAAACCAATTAATCCATCCTAAACTTCACCAAATCCATTTTTAAAACCATGGGTTGGTTCCTAGGGTCAGTAAGTTCACCACAAACTAATTTGCTAAGATTTCAACCTCAAAAACATTTTTGAACAATTTTTCTAATCTATACAAGCATGCAAATGTTTCTGCAAAAACAAACAATCTAACAGATACAATTTACTAAACAATTTGCATGGTTGGCTAGGGCTTGTTCCACTGATTCCAACGATATAAAGTTTGAAATTTTTGGACGTGTGGATCAAAAGTTACAAGGGTTTCAATTTGCAAATCAAATCTGTTTTTAAATCGAATCTAGCCACGTGTCGCGTTCCTACTGGTCGACACCGGTTTGGGTGGATCGGCCTCTACGGGGCTTTGGATCTGAACAGATCGCACGGCGCAGGATGCTACTTACCGCTTCGCCTAGCTTCTATCGTGTGCGTCTGATCTAGATCCTACGATCCGCAGCAACTCAACAAGGAACTGGCGGTGCTGCGCGGCGGCAGACGACGACGACGTCCAGGCGGTGGCGCTACGGCGGTTCTAGGAAGCAAGGAGGGAAGGGGAGGTGCTCACCATGTTCGCGAGGTCGAGGTGGTGCTCAACGTGTGGTCGACGTGGCAAGGGGTGCTCAGGGACGGCAGCAATTCCTCGCCGGAGTGGGGAACGGCGTCGGGTGGTTCTGTTCGTGGTCGGGGTCGACGTTGCAGATCGCCCTAAGGAAGGATAAGAGCATGGTTATATGTACAAGAGCGAGGCGAGTGTGGGAGCATCATCGAGGAGTGCTGGGGCGAACGGAGTTTACCTGTGGAGTTCGCCGGAGTGGAAGACAGACGCGGCGGCGCTCAGAGCTTGTCGAAGACGACGTTCTGGGGCGCCCGCGGTTGAACGGAGGGTACAGGCAGAAGCGTCAGAGGTTGGGGAATGGGAAGCCCATGTGCTTGGAAAGGCAAGGGGTGGCGAGGCTCGGCCGGAATTGAGGAGGGACGATGGTCGGAGCAGTGAGAGGGCGAGCTCGATTCAGGGCAGCCTGGGGGCTGAGAGAGGGAGGCGCGTGAGGGGAAAGGAAGAGGAGACGCAGGCGGTTAAATGGGCGTGGTCGCGGGGTGGATTAATGCGTCCATTTACGCGAATTGATCGCCGGCGTTTCCTACTGCAACGGCCGGGCGTCGTCTGCGCGAGGAAGAAGATGAGCTGGAGGGGTGGGGTCCGGGCGTCAGTGAGAAAGCTAGAGGGAAAGAGGTCCACCATTCAGCGTCTGCGCGGGTTAAAAGCTGAGTGTGAATCATTTTCTTCGGGAGGGAGTGAGTGGGCTGGTTGTTGGGCTTGTTGGGCTGGCCGGCTGGGCTGCTGTCCACTTCTATTTTTTTCTTTCCTGATTGTTTTTCTTTTTTTTCTGATTCTATTTTCTGTTTTGAAAATCAAACAACAAATCAAACAATCCAAACTAAATCAAACATTCACCAAACAAAGCAATTGGATTTGGTTCTGTTTAACAACATAAACCAATTCTCAGAATAAAATAATATTTTTATTAAAGGGTCCATTTATAATTAAATAAAATGGACATTAGTTAATGAATCAAATGGGTTTTATTTTAATAAAAAGCTCCATTTGAAAACTAAATATTTTCAAAACCAAATCAGTAGGTTTTATTTGAAAATATAAGATATTTGGAAACTTGTTGAAAATAAATAAATAAGTTTTGATGTTTAATTAAAATAGTGAAAACTTTATTTTAATAAACTTGGATATTAATTCCTTTTTATTTTATTTAAAATAAACCTTTACTATTTTTATCAAATAGAAATATTTTATTTCAAAGGCTTGGCCAAGTTTTAATTTGGCTCTTTTAGAAATAATTACTTATTCTATTTCTATCCTTTTTATTTGAAAACCAAATCTTTTATTTAAAGATTTCAAAATAGTGAATCCAAATATTTTATTTTCCTTTATTAAATGTTTATCTTTTTAAATCTCCTTAGGATTTAACTTGATCAAAATAAGTTTTGAAAGTTTCCAATTGAATTCAAAAAGTTTCTTCTCACCCTGAAAATCAACAAAGTTTTATTTTATTCATTTATTTTTCACATTACAAGATTTGGAAAATCTTGGGATGTGACAGGCTACCACCCTTAAAATAAATCTCGTCCCGAGATTTGGGAAAGCTTGGGTTACAAGTAGGCTCAAAACAACTAGGGTACTACCACCCTTAAAAATTTCAAACAAAATTACATATTGGCCTTCTTGGGATCCTGGGGAAACTTCTCTGGGCAAACACCTGCATTGTGTCCTTTGTTTCCACACTTGACTCATGGGCCAAGGTTGAGTTTCTCCATAGGCTTGTTCAACTTGTTCTTCATCTTTTCTGGACAGTTGCTTGCATAATGTCCTGGGTTCTTGCAATTGAAATAGTTGATGTCTTTGAGTTCTTTACGTGGCTCTTGTGGACAAGTTGCCACATAATGTCCTAGCTCTTTGCAATTGTTGCACATCACTTGGCCAATCTCCTTATTCTTCTGGTTCTCTGGGCATTCACTGGAATAGTGTCCCATTTCCTTACATTTATGACATTGCACATGGCTTTTGTCCTTCTTTTGCTTTTTGGGTTTCTCCAAAGCTAGGAGTGCATCCAGTTCATGTTGTTCATATGTTATCTGGTAGGTAGGAATGTCTACACGCTTCCTGGGCCTTCTATTGCTCTTTGGAAAAAATTTCTTTGGTCCTTTGAATTGAGTTGTTTTGTTTGGAGGTATAAGTGGACCTTTTCCTTTGTCATCAACCTTCTTGGTAGACTTGGATCCTTCTTGATGGTTTGCAATCATTTGTTGCACTCCACCTTGTTTCCTTTGTTCCACAATGGAATAGATGGGGCATTGGATAGGAACATGGTTGTTTCCTTCACATAGGTAGCAAGTAGCTTGAGAAGTGAGACATTGTCCAACAGGATGTTTCTCTTCACAGTTGGGGCATTGATCTCCATGCTCCTTGGAAGTATGATCCTTGTCTCCACAAATAATGCAAGCTGGGGCTCCATCTAGAATAACATTTCTGTCATCCTTGTTGTCACTAACTCTTTTGGAATAGTTTTCTTCCATATTGATCATCTGATCAGTCGCCTTAAGCATCAGTTGGCCTTGAGTTTCCAAAAATCCTTGCAGAGTTGGATCTTCTCCACTGGTGTTGGCTATGAATTGAGCTGTCACTTGGTTCAACTGGTGTTGGGTTGCTATGAGCTCTTTCATGCTGTCCTCTTGGTTGGTGTTGGTGTCATCAACCTTGGAGTCTCTTGGAGTAGTCATCTGTTTGGGGTTGAATGGAGATTAGAATAGACAAGATATTTCTAAGGAAATAATTCTAATCACACACATCACAATTCACACAAACAAGGTGCCTTCAATCACAAACAACTTTTCACTCAAACAACAAAGTTCAAGAACATACTTAGACAACAAAATATTTTTGTTACACCACATAAGTTGGTGGGTTTGGCTTTAACTAAAATATGGTGGTCCATCTATATGGTTCACTTATGATCTTTCCATCCTTCTTGGTTGATTCTTTCTTGCATGAGATCATGGTTTCCTTGAGAAAAACTCTTGGTCACAAAACTTCAAGTGAAGTGAACTCCTTCTAGTTTTGCATTTCCTCAGTCTCCATATCTTGAGCAAGATTTCTTTGTATCACTTGTAGTCCTTAGTGATATCCAAGTTGGAAGTCCTTGGTGAATATGTTGAACATGTTGAAGTCATTAGAGTTGAAGATGTTGAAGTCATTAGAGTTGAAGATGTTGAAGTCATTAGAGTTGAAGATGTTGAAGAAGTCCTTTGCACATGGTGTAGTCTTTGGCCATGGGGTAGGTTCTTCCATCAAGTTGAAAATAGATGAGATATAGAATTAAAATCAAAGTGGTTGAGGAAAGAGTTTACAAGTGTGTTTGTAAAATAAGTTTTTGGAATAAGTACAACTCCTATTTTTCTAAGGGTTTTTGTCCAATCCTAGGTTTACAAATCCTACAGGCAACGCAATGCTCTAATACCATCTGTTAGGGTCCAAACCTTTATATTAGGTAGAGTCCCCTGTGTTTACAATGCTAGTCCCTGGATCAATAGCTAGCATCCACAGTTAAGATGTAATATCAAGAAACAAAGGTCATAATATAACTTTATAACCAGGAATAACATAATTTTATTACATCATACATAGCTCATTTGGCTATTACATTACATTGCAGCGGAATAACTATAGTCATGGGGTCCTTCATCTTCAAAGTGCCACAGGCAGACATGTTGGTTGTAGACTTTGTAATCCTAATCAATCAATCTTCACTAAAATCAATCAAACCTGCAACATTACAAGTTACAGCCACAAAGGTCAATACATTGGAATTGTATTGGCAAGTTTCACTTCTATGTTGAATATAAGTGGATCCTATAATTACATGCATTTTTGGCTATGTAGGGTTTAAGGCTCATTTGCAGAAAGCAATAATTTATCCTATCTTTTCAAATGGTTTTGTTCCTTTGTCAAATATTTTCTGAACTCCTTGGAATCCACCAAGTGTCTTTGTCAAAATCTCTTGAGATCCTTGGTACCCCCAAGACTTCAAGTTTTTATCAAAATCTCTTGAGCTCCTTGGTAACCCCAGGTGCATCAAGTTTTATCAAAACCTCTTGAGCTCCTTGGTACCCCCAAGTGCATCAAGTCTTTTGTTGTCACTTAGAAAGTTTTCTTTTAGAAGTTGGAATGTCGAGATTTCCCATAGCTTCAAGCTTTAGTTGCTCAGTATTGTCCATAACCGGGGACACGGCTAAGTACTTAGATTTTTATTATTATCTTCTGCAAAAGTTGTACACTTTACCCACATGTCACAATCCCATCTTGTTGCCACCAGTGGCCACTGGATTGGTACTCACCAAGATGGAGTACCGGCAGATTGAGAATGTGACGAAGTATTTCCAGAGGGTCCTCCCATACACCATTGCTAGCTTGTCTTCAGTACCCATGTAGGATTCCAGGTCCTCATGTCCAGTAGCTTGAATACAATGCATGGGTCTTCCCAATGTAGTTGACTAAGCCAGAGCCATAAATAGCATGTGGTTGCACACGAAAGCCACAATTGGAGAAACATGTTCAATCTCTAAGTTTCCTGGGTGGTTTCCTTTGGAGCACAACACAAAGAGATTGCCATAGACATGGTTCCTTTTGTTGCCACCTTCTCCAAAACTCAAAGTATCCTTGTCCACCCAGGTGGTTCATTGAGTCCTTGTTTTATTATATAAAATCACAAGTCCTTTTCTCAACTTCATAAAATCTCAACATGTATCTCTTTCCAAAATATAGCATGGCTAAGCATGTAACAACTACATTGTTTTCACTAAGGTATATATAGGGAATCCTATTAGGATTTAGCATAGCATAAGTATAGAAATTCTTTTCATGCATGTTTTCAAAATCCACTAAGTATAATGAAAATAGTAGGACTTTAGATGATAGTGTAACTTGCCTTTCTTTTGGTAGGGAATGTTGGTTCACTCCTTGATCTTGCTAGTCTCACACTTTTCTAACTTCTCTATAATCAATCAAGCAAACACAATATCAACTAGCATTCCAACCCAATAATCAATCAAACAATTCACACACATAAAAATAATGGGATCTAAGCTATGCTTGTAAGCATGCAAGGGGTAGTTTTATTTGCAACGATGGTCTCCACTAGGCTTCTAAATTTTGTAAGGTTCAAAAGTGGTCATTTTCCAAATGGCAAAGTCATTTGCAAAAGGGTTTTATCCATAAACCATTTTTAAATCCAATCATTATTTTATGTGGTGGAAAATATTTTTATCAAAGCAACAACTTTAAGTTGTTCACCAAATAAGTTGTTGTTTCTCAAAACTCGGTGATTAGGGTTAGTAGGTTTGGTACAAATTATTTTCCCAAAGTTTTTACTCCAAAAACAATTTCATAGCAAAACAGTATTTTTATTTGGCTAGAAATGGGCTAAACCAATTAATCCATCCTAAACTTCACCAAATCCATTTTTAAAACCATGGGTTGGTTCCTAGGGTCAGTAAGTTCACCACAAACTAATTTGCCAAGATTTCAACCTCAAAAACATTTTTGAACAATTTTTCTAATCTATACAAGCATGCAAATGTTTCTGCAAAAACAAACAATCTGACAGATACTATTTACTAAACAATTTGCATGGTTGGCTAGGTCTTGTTCCACTGATTCCAACGATATAAAGTTTGAAATTTTTGGACGTGTGGATCAAAAGTTACAAGGGTTTCAATTTGCAAATCAAATCTGTTTTTAAATCGAATCTAGCCACGCGTCGCGTTCCTACTGGTCGACACCGGTTCGGGTGGATCGGCCTCTACGAGGCGTTGGATCTGAACAGATCGCACGGTGCAGGATGCTACTTACCGCTTCGCCTAGCTTCTATCGTGTGCGTCCGATCTAGAACCTACGATCCGCAGCAACTCAACAAGGAACTGGCGGTGTTGCGCGGCGGCAGACGGCGGCGACGTCCAGGCGATGGCGCTACGGCGGTTCCAGGAAGCAAGGAGGGAAGGGGAGGTGCTCACCGTGTTCGCGAGGTCGAGGTGGTGCTCAACGTGTGGTCGACGTGGCAAGGGGTGCTCAGGGACGACAGCAATTCCTCGCCGGAGTGGGGAACGGCGTCGGGTGGTTCTGTTCGTGGTCGGGGTCGACGTTGCAGATCACCCTAAGGCAGGATATGAGCATGGTTAGATGTACAAGAGCGAGGCGAGTGTGGGAGCATCATCGAGGAGTGCTGGGGCGAACGGAGTTTACCTGTGGAGTTCGCCGGAGTGGAAGACAGACGCGGCGGCGCTCAGAGCTTGTCGAAGACGACGTTCTGGGGCGCCCGCGGTTGAACGGAGGGTACAGGCAGAAGCGTCAGAGGTTGGGGAATGTTCCCGTGTGCTTGGAAAGGCAAGGGGTGGCGAGGCTCGGCCGGAATTGAGGAGGGACGGTGGTCGGAGCAGTGAGAGGGCGAGCTCGATTCAGGGCAGCCTGGGGGCGGAGAGAGGGAGGCGCGTGAGGGGAAAGGAAGAGGAGACGCAGGCGGTTAAATGGGCGTGGTCGCGGGGTGGATTAATGCGGCCATTTACGCGAATTGATCGCCGGCGTTTCCTGCTGAAACGGCTGGGCGTCGTCTGCGCGAGGAAGAAGATGAGCTGGAGGGGTGGGGTCCGGGCGTTAGTGAGAAAGCTAGAGGGAAAGAGGTCCACCAGTCAGCGTCTGCGCGAGTTAAAAGCTGAGTGTGAATCGTTTTCTTCGGGAGGGAGTGAGTGGGCTGCTTGTTGGGCTTGTTGGGCTGGCCGGCTGGGCTGCTGTCCACTTCTATTTTTTTCTTTCCTGATTGTTTTTCTTTTTTTTTCTGATTCTATTTTCTGTTTTGAAAATCAAACAACAAATCAAACAATCCAAACTAAATCAAACATTCACCAAACAAAGCAATTGGATTTGGTTCTGTTTAACAACATAAACCAATTCTCAGAATAAAATAATATTTTTATTAAAGGGTCCATTTATAATTAAATAAAATGGACATTAGTTAATAAATCAAATGGGTTTTATTTTAATAAAAAGCTCCATTTGAAAACTAAATATTTTCAAAACCAAATCAGTAGGTTTTATTTGAAAATATAAGATATTTGGAAACTTGTTTAAAATAAATAAATAAGTTTTGATGTTTAATTAAAATAGTGAAAACTTTATTTTAATAAACATGGATATTAATTCCTTTTTATTTTATTTAAAATAAACCTTTACTATTTTTATCAAATAGAAATATTTTATTTCAAAGGCTTGGCCAAGTTTTAATTTGGCTCTTTTAGAAATAATTACTTATTCTATTTCTATCCTTTTTATTTGAAAACCAAATCTTTTATTTAAAGATTTCAAAATAGTGAATCCAAATATTTTATTTTCCTTTATTAAATGTTTATCTTTTTAAATCTCTTTAGGATTTAACTTGATCAAAATAAGTTTTGAAAGTTTCCAATTGAATTCAAAAAGTTTCTTCTCACCCTGAAAATCAACAAAGTTTTATTTTATTCATTTATTTTTCACATTACAAGATTTGGAAAATCTTGGGATGTGACAGAAAGTCCTGTTTCGGAGTTCGGGAATGGTTCCGGTGTTTTCATCGGGAATGTTCTAGAAGGTTCCGGAATGTCCGGCACTCCAGAGGGGAAGGGTACATGAATGTGTCATAACAAGTTGGAATGATTGCATCATGTACTAGGTGTCATCGCTGAACAAAATAAAGGGTTTAATCAAATCCTAGTTTGAAAAGTCAAACGCCAATTTGAAAAGTCAAACGGCTATTTTGGGAAGTGGAGGGAGAGAAGGAAACCTGGGAAGAGAAGGTTTCCCTATCCGCCCCTCCCACCTATAAAAGAAAGGGAGGTGGCGCCCCCTCTCCCTACACCTTGTCCCTTAGTCGGCGCCCCTCTAAACCCTAGGCCAGCCGCCGCCCCCCTTCTAGATGCGGCTGCCCTAGAGCTCCTCTAAACCGCCGTCTAGCTAATCCCTAGCTGCTGGTTGCTCTAAACCCCTTGGTGCCTCTAAACCCTAGACCACCAAGGCCTCTCTCATAGTCCACCATACTCGCTTTGGCTTAAGGCGAAGCCCTGCGAGATCTCCCCTCTACTTCTGGTACCACGCCGTCGTGCTGCCGGAATTGCGAGGAGAGTGCTACAACCTCCGCTGCCTGCTGGAACAAGGGAGAGGAAGGTCTTCATCGAGTACCGAACGTGTGACCGACTGCGGAAGCGCTGCCGGAACGCAGCGCCGAAACGATCGTCTACGCGATCTTGAGATCGGCAAGTGTACGACTACATCACCCACGAGAATCTGCTCTCGTTAACCGCTTTGGAATCTTCGAGGGTGAGTTCCTCTATCGACTCGTTGCTACAATCTAGTAGATAGATCTTGGCTTGTTTGTGTGCATGCGGTAGAAATTTTTTGTTTTCCATGCTACGAACCCCTTCAGATCTATGCGTAGATGCTTTGTATGGGTAGTACACATATGAGTATGTGGGTGATGATGATCATTTTATTACTTCTTAGTTGTACTGTGGATATTGGTGGCATAGTGGGATGAAGCGGCCCGGACAAACTTTACATGTCCTCGCACATGATACATGTTCCACGCTTGACATGCAACTAGTTTTGCATAAGTGGCTAGCGGGTGTCTGTCTCTCCTACTATAGTCAATATCTAATTTGCAATGAGTTGTCAACAATTTGATTATCCTCGTTGTGGTTCATGTTCGTAGGTAAGAACGGTTCTATCTTTGAAATCCCTAAGCCACGTAAAACTTGCAATGGATAAATTAGAGGCGTCTAGTTTAGATTGTTGTTGGTCTAGTGTTATGATATGGTGATGTTGTAAGTAGAAGTATGAGATGATACTATTACAACACACATAACGTGTAGGTTCCATACACCTTGGCCTTACACATAGAGGTATGATAGAGATCATGCCACAGTGCACATGATGGAGATCAGGAACCATATCATTTCACTTACAAACATGTGATGTTTGATTGCATCTTATATTGCTTGTTTGGCGTTTTATTAGCATAATAAGATGATCCCTCATTTAGATATCAAGATAAGAATGTATTCTTCCTTAAGTATACACCGATTATGTTTCGTCGCTCCAAGACATCACGTGATGATCGGGTGTTCTTGGATCCACGACCATATTACGAGTGTAAGACAGTTACAAACACGAATACTAAGGTTCTTACTTGGAGAGCCTAGCATGTATAGACATGGCCTCGGAACACGGACTGAAAGGTTAAGCATGAGTCATATGGTAGATATGATGCCCATTTGATGCTCGCCTTTGAAGCTACACCGACTCACGTGATGATCGGACTTGGTGTAGTGGATTTGGTTCATGTAATCACCAAAAAGACACGAGTGATGTCGTTTTTGAGTGAGAGTTCATTTCTAATTTGGATTAGTAAAACTCAATTTATCATAAATTAAATCAAAGTGAATTTGCATAATTTTTTGTAGTCATTGGCATTCGTTCACCACCTTATGATTAGTTGTAATTGAGACAATAGAACTATAGAATTATAGATATTTACTTTACAAACTGGTATCGTATTGTGTTGAGTGTCAATCTAAAGTTTAAAGTCCTATTGCAAACTTTCAGCAAACTCTATTTACTCCGTGAAATTTCATAGTTGGTATTAAATCGAGAGTAACAATTCCAGTGTTAGTATCTTAAGTATCATGTTTGCCTCCATGATTCTTGATTGTTTTAATATCAAGTTTATCTAGGAGCTGAAAGAATTGTTTCAGAAACCATCATGTGTGACAGATATAACGATATCTGAAACAATGTTTTTGGTTGCAATATGATAGAGCATAATGTATGTTCTCATATTGGATGAGAATTTACAAAGGTTGGAGATGCTAGACATCCCAATCATCCAAAAGGGTTTTGAAAAGTAATATTATACTCACGATTCGTCTTTATAAGCTACATTAGCTTGATCATGAAAGTCGTCATGATAAGGATGAATAGAAGATGTATGTAAAGTGTTTACTACACTAAAAGATTACTAAAGAATGGATTTTGAAAGAATGCCGATCATTTTGATGATGGTGATCTACTTCAAAGTGCAAGTCCAAAGGTATTATTATTTGAATATACACGCTTTGTACTATGTGTCATGTGTATGGCGCCACTTTTGATGTTGATAGATTATTTTAAAAAGGAAAAGGAAATGTTGAAAGAGAATCTATAAAATATACTGGGCAGAAAAGAAAAGACTGGAAATATCCAGTTTAGGTATATAGATAATATACACATTATGGTTGTATTCTTTGCTTGTTAAACAATGTGGTTCTTGGGTATTGGATACCGAATTGGTTGGTATAAAATTTCATACAGAATGATGCAATTCATAAACCACAATGGCGTAAGTAACTAGCAAGAGAATATGTGATGATGTTCATCGAAAACAAACAAACCGTTATTTGTATTTCTTGTTCACATCAAAGCTTGACTTCAAGATTTGTTTTAATAATTGTTATTTAAATCAGGTATTATGAGAACAAAGGTTGCTCAAATAATTACCATATTCCATATAAGATGGATGATTTACAAATCTAGTTGGAGAAATCACATCCATAAAAACTAATACTAAAATGTCGCAAGACAAATGATTGGAAGATCACTTACAAAGTGACACCGCCGTTTAAATTATATTGGAAAGAAAACATGAAGAATCTCCATATTCATGGATTTTTGGAGTCTTTGATTTGATCAAGTGACGCTTGTGAGACTTTCCTCGGGATAATTGAAACTTTGTTCAAAGGCCAAAGAAGAACGAACGACTAAAATATTGGAATTTATACATATCGATGTATGTAGTCCATTATGTATAGTCGTAAGCAATGGATTTCAACTTCATATGCTTTCTCCAGAAATTTGGGTGAATGTTCAATTAATGAGAAAGAAGTATGAAATATTTGAAAACGTTTAAAGACTTTCAAGATGAAGTGGAAAATCATTGTAACAAGAAAATAAATGATTTATGATTTTATCATAAAGGGATTTATTTGAGTTGCAAGTGTAACAAGAAAATAAATAATTTATGATTTTATCATAAAGGGATTTATTTGAGTTGCAGGTTTAGCAAAACACCTAGATTTGCATCTCCCGAAACACCATAGGAATATGGAGTGTTTGAGATTTGTAATGAAACCTTGTTTGACATGGTTGGATCAAAGGTGTTATTTATAAAACTGCCATTATGTTTTAAAAGATTAAAAGCTTTAGAGACTATCGCTTTTACACTGAAAAGAAATCCATCTTGATCCATTGAAATGACACCATGAAATTTATGGTTTGGGGTAAAAACCCAAATTGTCATTTCTTAAATTTTGGTATGCTAAGCATAAGTAATATGTTTACAACCAAAGTCGGATGAGCATGTCTTTGTAGGTTATTTTGAATAACCATTGGGTATTCCTCCATAACACCAAGGACAAAAGGGTTTGTCGCTTGAAACGTGAAGTTTCTTGAAAAAGAAGTTTTTCATAAAAGGTTAAGTGGGAGGACAATAGAACTTTAATAAGGTTAACGAACCTTAGCTATATGTGCTGAGTTGCGCAGCGCCGGAAAAAGTTCCGGAGGCAGCCAAAATGCTCATGGATCAAGTGCCTCAAAGGTTGTGGTCACGGAGGTCTAAGTTCCTATTGAACCAAGTAGGTCGAATAAATAATCAAATGTTGAGATTTGAGAGTAAATCATTATTGTTTGACAATGATGAACCGACTACATGCAAAGAAGTGATGATGGGCCCTGACTCTTTCAAATGGCTCGAAGCCATAAAATCCGTGATAGTTCCATACACGAGAAATCAAGTTTTTAACTTGGAAGACCCTCCGGAAAGGTGTAAAAACCTATCGGTCGTATTTGGATCTATAAAGAAACAGACATGGATGTTTCACATCTATGAAATAGTCGACATGTCGTAAAGTATTTTATGACAATGTTCAAGGAGTTGACTATGACAAGATTGGATCTTTCATAGCGATATTTAGTCTGGACGGATTAATGTAGCAACCACTACATATAATTTGGTATATGGTAGAAGAATAAACCAAACAAAGTTCTTATAATAGAATGGTTACCTAGGAAGTGTGCATGACACGGTCCAAAGGGTTTTGTTAATTCAAAGGATGCTAAAAGGGCATGCAAACTTTAATGGTTCAAGTAAGCATCGCGGAGTTGGAATCTTCACCGTGATGAAACTATTAAAGAAGTTTAATTTCATCAGGAGACGATGAAGATGCTTGCATTTGCAAGAAATTAAGTGGGACCGCTGAGACATATTTCTAATATATTATGTGGAGGACATCTTGTTGATTAGAAATGATGTATATTTTATTTACAAAGGTTAAGAATTTCATTTTGATGAAAGACTTAGGCAAAACCCGAATATTAAGCATGAATGTCTACAGTGGATAGACTGTGATGCTAATATGGTTATGCCAAACGTACATATATGAGGTATTGAAGGAGTTCAATATAGAAACAACAAGAAAAGGTTTTTGTCGCATGGAAAAGAATTGAATCAAGATTCAAGTGTATTGACACTTGATAAGTGAAACAAGGTTCAAGTGCTTTGATACTTTATGAGTGAAATCACAAGAATGTTTTGATCAATCATACCATGATATGTACACATCCATATATGTCCTATGCTCTAAGTGTTATGAGCATATACCAGAATGAATCATAAAATGATCATTGGACGATAGTGAGGATATTCTTATGATCTTTTGGAAGAACTAAGAATATATTTGTGTAGAGGTGACAAACAATTACAAATAGTTCATTGTAAAGCGTTACATTGATACTAGTTTTGTCACAAGATACAAATTAAGTTTATCTCAATTTAAACTATGGGTGGCACAATGTAATGGAAAGGAGATTCCATGATGGATTTGGATGAATTCCAAAGTTAAGACATTGTGACGGATACTACAACAAAAGGCTAAGTATATGACTGCTATAGTAGCAGCAAAGGAGGGAATTTGTGTCAAGTAGTTTGTTATCAAACTAAGGTGTGGTTCACAATGGGCTAACACTAAAGATATATTGTATGACAATAGTATCGACATGATTTAACCCCAAGGAACTAAAGGTCCCACCAAAAGACCAAATTTATACAATGTCATCTCATTGGAGAATGAGTGATGCGTGAAGACGCAAACACATGCAAATACACACGGACCTGAAAGAGTCAGATCCGTAGATTATGTTAACCACTTGCAATCGTGTATATGGAACACCAGAAAGCCATAGGTTTTCAATACGCAAAGTTTTCAAACTAGATTATTGTCTCTAGTGCAAGTGGGAGACTGAAGGGAATATGCCTGAGAGTCAATAATAAAGTGGTTATTATCGTATTCCTTGTTTATGATAAATGTTTATTTTACATGCTATAATTGTATTAATACAGAAACGTTAATACATGTGTGTTTAATAAACAAACAAAAAGTTCCTAGTTATGCCTCTCTCATAAACTAGCTCGTTGATTAACAAGATGATCAAGGTTTCCTGACCATGGACATTGGATCTTGCTAATAACGAGGTCACAACCTTAGTGTAATGGTGTGATGAACATTCATCCGAAGTATAGCATTACGATCAAAGTCATTGAGTTTATATTGCTATAACAACTTACGAAGTGATCCTAATCCTTAGACCATGAGATCATGTCAATCACTAACACCGGAAGAGTTTCTTGATAACATCAAACGTCACACCGTAACTGGGTGATTATAAAGATGGGTTTAGAACTACTAAAGTGTTATGTTGAGGCCCATGGATCGAGAATGGAATTTGTTCAGCCCGATGACAGATAGATATGCTCTAGGCCCTCTCGGTGATATCACATTGATTAGCTTGCAAGCAAGTGATTTGATCACTAGAATGTTATATCACGGGAACGAGAAAAGAGTGCATGTCAGTAACAAGATCAAACTAGGTATGGAGATACCGATGATCAAATCTCGGACATGTAATATATCGCGAAACAAAGGGATTAAGATACTAGTGTAAAAGGTTCCGACGATCACAAGAAAGTCATCGTTGAATGTGTGGGAGTCAGTATGGGTCTCCAGATCCCGCTTCTTATTATTGATCCAAGGGGGTCTCGATCATGTCCGCATTATTCGCGAACCGTAGGGTGGCACACTTGAGAGACACCGACATCCAATTGGAGCAAAAGTTTCATGCCGGAAAGAATAACAAGCGCAGAAATTTATTTCACTAGATATTGAAACGGGTTTTCGGGTGAAATTGCAGAAAGTGTTTTTGCATGTGAAATGAAATACTAGCAAGGGGTTATATGAGAATGTTTGTCATTAAAGTAATTGACAAAATTCTGAATAAATAAAAGGAGTTTTATTTAATGAGAGTTTGCATTAAATTTGGTGGAAAATTAATGGGAATTTGAGTGGAGGGAATTGAAAGGCATTTGAGTGAGTGGAGTGTCCACCCACATGAATGTGGAAGATGTGGGGGCAGCCCCCATGGCTGGGATCCATGCCCCTTGGTTGCCCCCCTCTCCCCTATAAAAGGCCCCCCTCTCATCCTCTCAAAGCACACCTCCTCGTGAAGGATCTCTCTCCCCCTCTAGAATTTATCCCCCATGGTCTCGGACTAGCGAGATACATGTTCCCGGTGGCTATTAGGCAAGAAAGAGTTGTGCTTCCGCTGCATCTCTGGAGCGAGGAGGCAGATGTTTCTCGGTGTCTCGTACGTGTGTGCAAGCACGGATGTGCCGCTGTTTTGCGGCGCTAAGACTTCCTCTCGATCTTCAGATCGGCAACAGATCATCTACATCAACCACGAGTTTGAACTCGTTAAGCTTTGTCGGTTTTTAAGGGTATGTTATCTACGGATATACATCCGCTTATTGCTTGTATCTAGTAGATAGATCTTGGTACATAGTTGTTCCCATCGTAGGAATTTTTTTGTTTTCTATGCTGCGATCCCTACACATTCTTGGCACAAAAAAAAGAATAAGGAGAGGTCATTACTGAAGTAATAACTTCCAAGACTCAATAAAACTCTTGGGTTATCTCCCAATAAGTACTTTTCTTTAACGCCTTTAAGTTAGGCACAAGAAGCAAGAATGAAGTATTTTCAAATGAAGAAGCATTAACATGAACTTTCTTGCTCCTACCTTTCTTACCTTTCTTCTTCTCTTTAAGGAATATATGATTACTTACTAGAGGAGCAAAATGCATAATGCCTTTTCCCACACCTATTATTGCTCCAAGGTGTTTTAGAATGGATCTTTCGAGTGTAATCTGTCCTTTTCCTACACATTCCATAACAAGATAATCAGTAGACACCGTTTTCCCTGAGATTTTTTGTAAACACACCTTCAACTATTCCAATGGGTAATAAAGTTGCATTATTGGTAAGAGATATTTCTTCTCCTCCTTTAGAAAGTCCCCAAAGACTCAAAGACTCATAGATATCTTTAGGCATAAGGAAAAATTCAGACATGATATCATAGCGAGCATCAAAAGTTGCACTATCTATAGAAACTTTTACTATAGGAAACCACTTTGAAGGCTCAGAAATTATTGGAACATAACAATGGTGCTCTCTAAGTGTGTGATAGCAACTGTTCAAAGCAGTAGTACTGGACTCAAGAGTGTTCAACCTAGCATAAATGTCTATAAAATAAGAATCAGACTTGCCAGGCATATTGTAAATTACAATCAACCTCTTTATAGCATCTAAATCTTCGTACTCAGTACAACGAAAAATGTCTTTCTCAGCTACAACATCCAAAGCATATCTATAACAAAGAGCAATACCGTGGTATAAACTATTAATAACCAATCTAAGACTCATCTTAGGCTCAGTTTCCCTTTGTAAAGCAGAGATTCTAGACAAGGCTTCTTTGAAACTCTCTTCACTTCCTTGCTTGAAAGTAAAGATCCTTTCCATAGGTCAAGCGATGCTTCTTGTTCCCAACCTGCAAAATAGGAGAACTAACGATGTAATAGGGTTAGTGTCATTTTTCCGAGATCTTGAACTCTTCTTCCTCTGCGGACAAAGTAGATCTGAATGAGCGATTAGTAGAACGAGGGGCAAGGGCGACCAGCCATCTGCGGTGTGAGATGAGGGCAAAGACACAGGGTTAGGATCTTGAGCAGCACTCTATGCTCTCTCTCTCTCTCTCTCTCTCTCTCTCTCTATGCGTGATCTTATTGGGACATGAAACCCGCACGATTTTCGAGGCATGAGGCTCCTCTGAGGTGGCCGTTGGTCGGCCTCCGGCCTTCGCCGACCTCTCTCCGGCGTGGGATCTGCATGGATTCCTCTGGTGGTTGTTGGAAGATCACCTACTCTGGTGTGAACAAGGGTAGTAAGTTTCTCGAGGGATCGCTTGTTCTCTCAGCTGATTCTTGGATGGTTCTTCTCAATGCCAAAGGCTCTCCTCTTGAGGGCAGATGTTTGGAAAATGGGGAGAAGATTTCTATTGGATCTGTTTTGAGGTTCCCCTCTCATCTCTCTCGTGTCAATGATCTTTTGGTCCCCTCATCTGGATTTCTTGGTAGATCTCCTACCATCTCTGGGTCAGACAAAGACACTGGGTTTAAATGGCATGCTCTTTGCTCCTCTTTACCGGCCGATGATTGGTGCAGACTAAAGGGTTCTTGATGATTTTTCCTAGTGCCAAAAGATTGGTTCTTCTCAATCACAATGAGGTGATTATTGATGCTAGGTATTTGATCCAAGATGAATTGGTGGCGTCTGGTGTGACTATTGATCTTAATGTTAAAAGGGTCGTTGTGGGTGCTCAAATCTTGCCAAGCTCTTCTGTCTTGGATAAACTGTCCAAACCTAATTTGATCGTGCCAAAGGTCATGGACTTCTCTAATGCTCCTTCTAAAGATGCTGCTCATGCTGATTAGTCAGTTAAGCACCCTGCCCTGGATTTCTCTTTAGGGCAGGAATTTGAGAAAACTCTCTATATGAAATTCAAGAATCAAGTTAATATCCTTGGAGGTTTTAGAAGGAAACCTTTCTTTTTGGTCTGTTCTTTTGGAAGGGCAAATTTTAAGATGGACATTCATATTGTTGGCATTGCACTTCAAGCTTCTTTTGGAGGATTGGCATCAAAATTCCAAGTGAGATCCCTTCAAGACAGAACTTTTCGATTTTTGGTTGCTTTGAGGGATGTGGGTTTTGAAATATACAATATTTCAAAATTTTCTTGTGAATCATTTGTGATGCATATTAACCTTTGGGGTAATGGAGGCCCAAATTGGATTTTTGAAGAGAAGGAATTTTACAAGGAATCTGATGAAGATTGGAAAATTGTCACGTACAAAAAGAAAAGTCCGAAAAAATCTCATTTGATCAAGTATGTGAAAAAGGTGCAGTCGGTCTTCCAGCGACTTGAATTTCCGGTTGCAGTTGCGGATTCCTCGCCTGGCACAGTTGGAAAAAATAATTGTGGCATTAATTTGCCTAATCAAGGTCGGTCTTACGCTGAGGCTATCGCTGATGGCGGTATTAAAACAGTTGTAATGCCTGTGAGGCCCAAAGATGGCGAGAATCGCGCGGCAATTAAATTGCCTGGTCTTATTCCTTTTCTGAAATTTCCAACTTTCCCAAAACTAATGTGGCCCGACAATTCTTTCCCGGGGTGGTTCAATGCCCATCCCGTTTTGCCTAATTCCCGGCCTGCCGTGTACAACTGCTTCAGAGATTTCTCCATTTCTATGCAAAAAACAACTGCCAGAAATTCTGTCTCCTCAACTCCCTTGCCTACAGAAACCCCAACTACTCTGCCACGCTCATCGCCGGTGAAGGCTGTGACAATGGCAAACATTCTAATTGACCCTGCGCCGTTTCTGCTAGAGGGCTTCTAGATTATGCAGGTCGCAGGAAGAACAAGAGTCAAGCGGGTGTTTGTTCCGCGCAGACCTAAGGCACATGAATAGTATGCTATCGCCACCATTAATCCCCTCCCTTCTGTTTAGGATCCCTTTGCAAATATTCGTGATGTTATGCTTGATTTCCTCAACAATGAGGTCTGTGTGGATTTTTGGGACATTCAGGCTTGTCCCTTTGGTGTCGCCTATGTTCAGTTACACCATGTTAGTGATAGGGACCGGCTCATTGCAGCCAGCCCCATCCCTTTCCAAGATGTCCAAGTTTCTTTCGTTAAGCATAATGAGGGGGGAAACTGGAGGAGGACACAATTCAACAATGAGTGCTAGGTCATGCTTGTTGGGCCGCCTCTGGACCACTGGCACACTGAAGACCTGAATTCTATTTTTGCTGATATTGGAAAGGTGATCTTGTGGGAGAGGGACCCTGATCACAAAGGAAGAATTCTGGCAAAAGTTAGGGTCACTGATCTTGTGGAAATCCCAAAAAGTGTGAGGTTTACGATTGGTGATTTGGTGGAAACCGAGTCCTAGACTTTTTCTATGGAAGTGCTTCATAGCAACCTGCTTGGTGGTGGCCCACCTGATGAAGATCCCTTACCTGATGATAATGTGGACCCACACCCCCTTCCTGACCTTGGCCCCAGGTGCCCCCTCCACCCCCTCCCCCAGCACCTGCTGGTGGGGCTGGTGGTTGGGGTCAATGGCTGGCTCCACCACCACCACCTGCTGGGGGTAATGATGGATGGGATAAGTGGGAGGCTGTTGCTGCTCCTGTGTAGGGGCCTGTCATTGCTCCTGGTGAAGACATGCCTGTTGACAACCTCAATTTACCTCAGGATGCCAACAGTGTTGTCACTGGCGATGTACTTGTTAAATATTGGGACTCTGATGATGATGTTTCTGTCAATGTTGAGCCTCTTCATGTTGAGGAGCAGGTGGTCAATGCTGATGTTCAAGGGGTTGGCATAGGAGAAGGTTTACAGAGCATCCTTCAGAATTACCTAGAAGATGAAGATGATGTGAATCCTATGGAGCTTGGTGCTGATTCTGGAGAGAACAATGACTAGATGATGGAAGATCACCATATTTTGTCTCCCAATGAATATCATCTTCAGATTGGCATGGCAAGAACATTTGTTGCAATTCTAGATGTCCATGCTGCAAAGCAGGCTTTTTCTTAGCAAGGGCTTGAGTTATGGGAAAGTCATTTTGCTCCTCATCTGCACAGGGCTTCATCATCAAAGGGATCTTTTAAATGTGACATTCTTGTAAGTTGGTTCAATTTCATTACCCTCATGCTTGCTACTCCTGAAAAGTTCAATTGGCCAGAAATTTACTTATTTCTCCTCTCTGGGAAATTATAAAGGAGCCTATTTCTGAGGAGAATACCATATCTTTCATCATTCGTAATGAAAGATTTTCTCAGATGGCTCCTCCTTGCCTGGGTATGGATACTTTGAAGTCTGCTGGTACTCCTTCTACTCCCTCCAAGAAGAGAAAAGGAAAGGAACCCCTGGTTGAATCTGAGGTGAGAAGGAGTCCTAGAATTATGGAATTAAATGGGGGCTTCAAGAGTCATATTAATTGCACTATTTCAGACTGTCTTGCGTAATGCTGCTCCTCCATGCTTAAATCCTAAGGTGGTTAAAAACCTTGCTGCTTCTTTCTGCAAGGTCAAGGAAGGAGAGCTGGACAAACGGCTGCTCAAGAAGGTAAAAGTAACTGAGATTGCCATTAAGGCCCCTGCAAAGGGCACCAATAAAGGAAATGGCGCCTCAAGTCTAAGCCTGGGGGGCAAGAAGAAGCCTGGGGCTGCTGGTACCTATGGACAGCAAGCCAAGAAAAAGTCTCCCAAATAGGTGTCAAACGTGTCACACAACTTATTTTGTTGGGACCTTGTTGGTTCCCTATTTATGGCCATGTAATAGAATTTCTATGGTTAGACTTCTGCAAGTTGTGACTTTTGGTGTGTACCTTGACTTTGTGATTGACTTCTGGAGTTTCATCTGGTTATATCTTTTTCGTCAATGCTGTTGGGTTGTTTCCTTCGTTGTGCCACCCCAAAATCAATCCCGCTTTGTGGTTTTTATGGATAACAAAAGAAAATGGAAGATTTTGAATTGGAATATTAGGGGCATAAATTCTGAAAAAAAATGGGTGGCCCTCAGAAATAAGATTGATGAATCTGAATGTGACATTATTTGTCTTCAAGAAACTAAAAGGGGGGATTTTGATATTGCTTACCTCAGAAAATTTCGCCCTTCAAAATTTGACAAATTTGAATTCCTACCTTCCAATGGAGCTTCTGGGGGTCTGATCATCATTTGGAATAGCTCACTATTCTCTGGACAAATATCTTTTCAAAATGAGTTTTCCATTTCCATAACTTTGACTTCTCTTCTGTCAAAGGATGTTTGGATCCTTACCAATGTTTATGGTCCTTGTCAGCCTGAGAGAAAGGCAGATTTCTTGGAATGGTTTGGCGATATTGATATGCCTGATGATATGGATTGGCTCATTGTGGGGTATTTTAACTTCAAAAGAAAGCCCTCTGATAGAAATAGGCAGGGTGGGGATGTTAATGATATGATCCTCTTTAATGAGGCAATTGAGCTACCCCTTAAATGAAGAAAATTTACCTGGATTAACATGCAAAAGGAGCCTCTTCTGGAGAGATTGGATTGGTCCTTTACCTCTGCCTCCTAGACAGAGAATTATCCTTCATCTTTTGTCTTTCCCCTCTCCAAACCCACCTCTGATCATTTTCCCTGTGTCATCTCTATTGACGCAAAGATTCCAAAAGCATAGATCTTCATATTTGAGAATTACTGGATGCAGCATAATGATTCTAAAGCAATTGTTCAAAATGCTTGGAACATTCCAGTTGGTTTCAGTGACTCTTCTAAGAAAATCAATGCTAAACTAAAAAATGTCAGAAGGGGACTGAAGCTTTGGGCAAAGAATTTGCCTTGTCTAAAATCACAAATTAGCAATGTTAATGCAACTATTGAGCTTTTAGATATCCTGGAAGAAATGAGAACTCTTACTATTCTGGAGTGGAACCTGAGAGACTTGCTGAAAACTCATGTAATTTCCTTGCTTCAAGATCAGAATGCTTATTGGGATCAGAGAGGAAAAGTTAAGTGGGTCAAACTTGGAGATGAAAATACCAAATTCTTTCGTTCAAAAGCCACCATCAGGTTTAGGCATAATTATATCTCAATGCTTAAAATTGAAAGTAATGAGGAAGTTCAGGATCACTCTAACAAAGCTGATCTTATTTGGCATGCCTTTAAAGAAAGAATGTGCACCTGTGATAAACCTGACATGCATTTTAACCTGAATGAACTTTTTGGTGGAGGTATGACTTCTGAAGATAGAGATGTTTTGGAATAGCCTTTCTCTGACAAAGAGATTGAAGATGTGACCAGGGACCTCCCCAATGACAAATCTCTTGGTCCTGATGGTTTTAATAATGAATTCATCAAGCTCTGTTGGCCTATTATTAAAGAGGATGTTAAGCAGCTTATTGTGGAGTTCTATGAAGGCAGGATTTATTTGGAAAGCATTAATGCCTTTTTTGTCACTCTAATTCCAAAAAATGAGAATCCTAAGACACCTACAGATATCAGGCCTATTTCTCTGTTAAATAGTGTGTCCAAGATTATCACCAAAATTATGGCCAACAGACTTCAGAAAATTATCCTTAAGCTTGTTCACAAAAACCAATATGGCTTCTTAAAGAAAAGATCTATTCAGGACTTCTTAGGATGGGCCTTTGAGTTTCTATATCAGTGTCATAAATCCAAAGAATAAATTATAATCTTGAAATTGGATTTTGAAAAAGCTTTTGATATGATTGAGCACTCTACTATCATTAGTATTCTTAGAGCTAAAGGCTTTGGTGAGAAATGGATTAATTGGATTCAACTGATCATTGGCTCGGCATCCTCTGTTGTCCTGCTAAATGGAGTGCTCGGGAAAAAATTCTACTGTAGAAGATGGGTCAGGCAAGGGGAACCCTTATCCCCCCTTCTGTTTGTTCTTGCTGCTAATCTTCTTCAGTCCATTCTCAACAAAGCAATGCACCAATGGTTGCTGTCTCCACCTTTAGGAGGTGCTTTCTGTCCTGACTGACCTTTTATTCAATATTCTGATGACACTTTGTTGGTTCTCAAAGCTGACTCCGCCCAACTTCTCTGTCTTAAAGCCTTGCTTCATACTTTTGCTATGTCCACCGGTCTCAAAGTAAATTATTCCAAATCGAGTATGATGCCAATTAATTTGGATTCTGACAGGCTTAGCCATTTTGCCAATACAATATCCTGTCAGGAAGGATCCCTACCTTTCACATATCTTGGCTTGCCTTTAAGCATTAACAAGCCTACTGTGGAGCAATTTTTTCCTATTGTGCAACAAGTTGAGAGATGACTCTGTGGTATTGCTAATTTTCTTAATTATGGAGGAAAGTTGCAACTTTTGAAATATGTCTTGTCCTCTCTCCCCATTTATTACATGAGTTATTTTGAGCTTCATGTTTCTATTAAGGATCAGTTGATCAAATACATGAGACACTGCTTGTGAAGGAACAAGACTATTGATGTCCAAGCTAGAGGGCAAGCTTTAGTGGCCTGGAATAAAGTTTGCAGACCAAAGACTCAAGGTGGTTTGAGAGTTCTTGACCTTAACATTCAAAATTATGCTCTCCTTTTGAATAACCTGGACAAATTCTTCAATCATAATGACATCCCTTGGGTGCATCTTCTTTGGAGCACTTACTATAATGATGGAAAGTTACCAGGCAGATGTATGGAGGGGTCTTTTTGGTGGAAATCACACCTGAAGTTAATTGACATCTTTAAATGAATTGCAAAATGCTCGGTGGGGGATGGTAAAACCACTCTTTTCTGGTCTGATATGTGGAGGCAAGAATGTCTGCAGCATAAATTTCCTCACCTGCTGTCCTTTGCAAAAAAAATCAAGTATTTATGTCAAGGAGTTCATCCAGATCCCCAATATTCAGGACCATTTCTTTCTACCTCTTTCTCAGGAGGCATACTCTGATTTTCTATGCCTACAGCAGATTTTCCAAAACATCAGCAGTTCTGGGCAGCAGGGAGAACCAGATAAGTGGAGCTACATTTGGGGAAGTGAATCATTCTCAGTCAAAAAGGCATATTCTATTCTCTATGGGCATATTATTGTTCCACCTCACTTCTCTTGGTTATGGGAGTCTTCTTGTCAGCAAAAACACAAGTTATTTTTCTCGCTGCTCCTTCTAGACAGGCTAAATACTAGGAACTTCTGAAGAGAAAAAAGTTCTCACTGCCTTCTTGTAATTGTGTGACTTCTGGTTTCCCTGCTAAGGAATCTATGGATCATCTGTTCTGGGATTACCCTTTTGCTAAAGCATGCTGGGACGAAATTTGTCCTTCCAGGAATATCTCTCTCTCTAAATGAGGCCTTTGCAAACATAAAATGCAAGTTGAATGTTTCTTTTGCAATGGAGATTATTATTTTGGGAGCCTGGGGCATCTGGATTTGCAGAAATAATGTGATATGCAATAACAAGCATGCTTCTCTGGAAGAATGGAAGGCCTTAGTTTCCCAGGAATTGAGATGCGTGCTGTTTAGAATTAAGAAAAAAATACTACCAGGACTTGAAAGCCTGGATCAACCTCCATTTAGATTGGAGATAGCTAGCTTTGCTGTGTAATCCCTCAATGAGGTGGTCTTAGACTTGTAAATATGTACACAAATATCCCTTTATAATTATATAAAAATTGCAGTGGGGGCTTTCCCTACTGTTTCACCCTAAAAAAAGGTGAAACAGGGATTGGACCAAAACCAGACATGGTAGCAACTAGAGCAGGAACAATTTTTTTGTGTTTTTGATAAGGGAAAGCAAACCAAACTAAACTATTTTTTTTGGAGTTTTTGATAAAAAGAGGCAAACAAAACCAAGCAAAAGAAACCAAGCAAAACAAAAACAAAGTAAAGAGAAAGGTTGAGAAGGACTCCCCTTGTGAAGACGTCCTTGGCCTCCCCGGCAACGGTGCTAGAAAAAGCTTGTTGGCACTCTAGTGACGTGGGAGCGCTTCGTCAGGAAACCCCAAGAGCAAGGTGTGAAGAGCACATCAGCGAGTTTTCCCTCAGTAAGAAACCGAGGTTATCGAACCAGTAGGAGGAAGGAAATGTATCAAAGGTGTTGCAAGCAACTTGGAAACCTGCACAACACAAACTCAAGACTTTGCCCCAACAAACAATGAGGTTTTCAATCTCATCGGCTGCTGTAACAAAGGATTAACTATATGGTGTGGAAGGTAATAGTGGTTTGCAGAAAGTGAACAGTAACAGTGGAAGATGTATCAATGGTAAAGATTGGACCGGGGTCCATAGTTCACTTGAGGTGTTCTCCTTAGATAAACAAACATGGCATGCTGGGTAAACAAATTATAGCGGGGCAATTGACAGGACTGAGCAAGGCATAACAATTCAATACTAGACATCAAGTTCCTATGAGATTCGACTGGGCAATACAACAAGATACATAGACCGCCATCCAACTGCATCTATGACTAGAAGTCCACCTTTGGGTTATCATCCGAACCCCCTCCAGTATTAAGTTGCAAGCAACAGACAACTTCTTTAAGCAAAGTGTGTAAGGTAAACAATCCACTTGTTCCATGAACAAGAGACCGTTGTTTTGTCCCTAGTGGCAACAACACATCTACAACCTTAGAGATTTCTGTCACTTCCCTTAGATTAAATAGAGGCATGAACCCACTATCAAGCATAAATACCCCCTCTTGGAGTCACTAGCAACTACTTGTCCAAGATAGCTACTAACAACGGAGAGCATGCAAGATCACAAACAACACAGACATGATATAATCAATAAGACAAAACCATTAATCAATCTGACATAGTAATCTCAATATCCATCGGATCCCCGCAAACACAACATGCATGATTACAAATAGATGAGATCTTGATCATGAACGAAGCTCACAAGATCTAGACATGAAAGCACAAAGGAGGAGATACAACCATCTAGCTACTATATGGACCCGTAGTCCAAGGTGGAACTACTCACGCTTCATACTGGAGGCTGGCATGATGAAGAAGAAGGCCTCTGGGATGATCTCCCCTCTGGCAGGGTGCAGGGAAGAGCTTCATATCCCCCGATCTAGGGACGATGATGGCGGCGGCTACAGACGGTTTCGTGGAATATTGATCGGGTACTTAGGGTTTAGGCATCGGGGGATTCTTATAGGCGAATAGGCGAGGCAAGGGGGCGTCCATGGGGCCACACCCTGCCTAGGCACGGCCTAGGGTGGGCCCGTGCCTAGGGGGTGTGGCCACCCTGTGGCTCCCCTCCGTCTCTCCTCTGGACTCCGTGTTCTCCTCGGTGAAATATTAACTTTGGATTTTGTCCCGTCCAATTCCGAGAATATTTCCTTACTAGCTTTTCTGAAACCAAAAACAGCAGAAAACAGGCAACTGGCACTGCGGCATCTTGTTAATAGGTTAGTACCAAAAAACATATAAAAACACCTCAAAGTGTAGACAAAGCAAAGTAGATATTAAACAAGTATGGAACATAAAAAATTATAGATATGTTTCCGATGTATCACTCATCATGTTAACACATGATGATGTATATGAAGAAGTAGTATATCTAGGAAAGGAATTACTTAATTAGAAGTCAAGAATTATGAAGTATGGAAGATAGGAATTCTTGGTAAACACTCAACCTTAAATCTATAATCAAGCTCAATATCTATCTCATATGTTTGATCAATCATCTTATTTCCACAATGGCTTGTAGTAATATTTTTCTATAACAAATCACTTAAGCATAGCTTGCCACTTCAAAACATTAAAATTATATGTGCCTAGAAACTATAATTATCAATTCTATCTCTTAAGCCATCCTAGAGAACAACCCCACTATTTTATCTTGGATGGTGATACCATTCATGAACACAAGCATGAAAACAATATGTCTTAACCCTTACTCTTTATTCACATCTATAAAAAAAACATAAGTATATTAAATCTCCTAAATCTCATGGTAAACATTTATAATTTTAAACCCTAACTTGTATGCCAGTTATAACAAAACATATACCTTCATATCACCCAAGCTCATGTGATTAATATTAATCATATTAATTCCTTAGAATATCATGCATCAAATAATGATGTAAGATTACTATATAAAAGTTCCCTTAAAAACTATAAGTTAATGAGAATCAAGTTTTATGAATAAGTAGTAATATACCCTTTAATAAATTCATGGTATATTATGTAAATAAATTCATAATAAAGGTCTCTACAAAATATTAAAAGGAAAAGTACTTATATAAAGAAAATAAAGAAACTATAACATTATATAATAAAAGCTCACAAAATGATTCTAAATACACTTTATTATTGCTGCAAGTATGTAGCAAATAAATTTCTAGGGGAAAATTCAAATCAAATGTGAAAATACAAATCAGAAAAACAGAAAACAGAAAATGTAAAAAGGAAAAGAGAAAACCAGTAGTACCAGCCACGACCCACTTTATCTTCGCGTTATCCATCGCTCGCATGCGTGCCTTGCAACATCTCGCTCACTGCGTCGAAGCCCAACAATGGCCCAGTCCCACATAACACCTCGCGCAGCCACGAAGCAGTTATGTGGCGCGAGCGCCATTGCTCGCCAGCGTCAAGATGCTCGTCGTTGTCTGCTGGGAGGATAAGAACGCCACCATGATGTCCTTCCGTCCTCATCCTCTCATTCGTTCGCCCGCACTCTCTCTGTCTCCTCTCAGATGTCAAAACCCTAGCCGGTCAGAGCCGACCACCGTAGTCAGTAGATGTTCTCCCGGAGACCTTGGAGTAGTCGAGGAGAAGCGCCTCGCCGTCCTTGTCGCTTGAGGGGTAGTAGTGAAGCAAGGGCGCTCGGAATCATGGTGATTTTGCCGTTCCCTTTTGCCGTTGATCGTCGAAGTCCGTGAAGGTTAGGACGTACCAGAGCGCCATCGTCGTCATCAACCATCGCAACAACATCAGGGTGAGCTACCGGTACCTATGGACCTCTCCAATCTCTACCTCTCGCTCTGGAACGTCATCGCATTGTGTACCACCGTCAACCGCCATAGAAGCTCGTTTCTGGTGCACTTCTCGTGCCCAATAGGTAGCGGCGCCACCACTATTAGGTTCGCCTCGGCCTCCTTGTTCCAATACAACCCTCCGCAGCCGCGCGCATCCACCCAATCGGCCGATCGATCCTCGATCTGTGAGGATCTCGTGCTGACGTCACGATGACGTTGTGCTCACGTCGCCCCTCGCCAAGTCAACAGGTTTGACTGGTCCACTGCCCATGTGGAGTATTATGTTGTACTAACCCCACTGGTCAGTGACCTAGGGTAGGTCTGGCCTCGATGTAAAAAGGTATTTGCTTATTTAAATTTTAATGAGAAAATGGATAAACATTAATAATTCAATATCTTTTGTTTTATAATTCTGAAAAATGTGTTTAATATATAAAAATATTCAGAAAAATAAAATATATAACTTAATTTTATTAACAAACATTATTATGTTAACAATTTAAATAATTAATATTTAATAGAGATTTTATAAGTAATAAAACTTTGAAAATTCATATTTTAATATTGGTAAATAAGAAAAATATAAATAATATACCAAAAATCTTTAAAAAATAAGAACTATAATTTAAAACTATAATCATGTATTATTATTTCACTTAAATAAATATCTATTATTAATTAAGTATTTATAAAGTAATAAATCTTATAAACATCATATCTTAATATTTAAAAATCACAAAAAATACATATAATATACCAAAATGATCACAAAAATAATCTATACATGTTAAAAATATAACATTACACTTTTGAAGTAATTACAAATTTATTTCCCTAATAAATTCAATTCAAACTTATTTCTTTAGTTGATAATTCATAAAATAAGTATAAAATTGCTAATACCTCTAGTATTGTTCATTTGAGGTTTATAAATACTATTTGTCTTAAATATAGTTAGTATGAAGTTCAAATAGTCCAAAAACATCTTTGATACAATTTTATTAAATTATCATTCACAAATAGGTGAATATTACTTTCCAAAAGGAGTTATGAAATATTAAATCTTCAAGATTATTATTTTGACTTAATCAAACTTCTTACCATTGTTTCACTCACAACTTTATAAAAGGATTCAAATCCAAAGATAGTTTATAAGTAGTTAAATACTATTATTTCCATATTTATAAATTATAACCACTCATTTGTAAGAAGTATAAATGATTAGATACAATCATAAAGTTGATAAACCACTACTGAAATAGAAATAATACCACTCTTAATTAACCTTAAAGAAACATCATGAAGTGAACAAATTATAATACCATTTAATGACCAAGATATGAAGTGAACAAATTATAATACCATCCAAATGAAGTAAATCTTTATTCCTTAAGAACTATAGCTTGTAATATAACCTAAGAATGTTAACTTAAAGTTTAAATACTTTTTTTAGTTAAGTAAGATTTTCTTCAAAAGTTATTCTTTTAAGATACATTATAAAGCAAGACATAAGTATTTCTATGAAGGCTCTAAATGAAGAACAACCCTTATATACACACTCTTTAGATACATTCCACACTTGAGTATTCTATTATTGTGTGTACTTTATTATACTTACATGTTGCTTCTCACACACACACTCACAAGCCTTAATAAGAAGCACAAGTGTGAAACTTAATCTAAAAGGGCAACATGTTATAAATGAACCATCTCCAATTCCCAAACCCTAGATCAACGATGTTTATTCCAGGAATTCGAGTTTACCAAATTGCATTACATTACTTATGCATAATAACATCTTGCTTCTATAAACATTAGTCCTTACTGGACCAATGATGCTGTTTTCAGATATTGGATCTTATATTGTATCGAAGACCGTGAGTGCATAATCTTGCAATCACAAGTTCACACTTGCTCATGTCTTCGATTATTTTCTATAAAGTATTTTGCAAATCCAGTATTGTAATCACCTGCATTTCAAAAAGGTCAGAAAACACTATCTTCATAATAATATGATTATAGGTTATTTACCATGAGGTAATAACCTACTATAAAAGTTCCAGTGGTAAAGGAACATATTACCTAGGAGTTAACAACCAATGTCGCCAGTGATTCTTGCGCCGTATATCACGCGTTGACCATGAGATTTGGAATGGGACAGAGAAGTCAGTTGTATCATTTTCCTTATGTATGTATGTCAAGACGACCTTAACGTGACACTGTGTTTCCTTGCGATAACCCAGCATATGGGTGGGCACCCTTAGGCCCCACGATTTTGGTGTCTAGATTATCTATGAGTGGCTGTCAGTGGTATAGTTAGCCCTATATGGAACTTGCCAGGGAATCACCTGCTCATAGAGTCTTCGGGAACTCATCATGGTTATAGCTTACCCGGGAGGGGTCTTAACGTAGGTGTAGTCAGCCCCGGAGGATCGTGCAGACATGCGGGGTCGTGGAGAGGGCAGTGATTGGCTTGGATCTAAGGTTGGGCCTCAAACCATGGAATTTTGAACGGGTACATACTCCCGGTCGTGCAACAAAGATTAGGATCTCTCATGGGTAAAGTAACGCACCTCTGCAGAGTGTAAGAACTATAACTCGTTACTCCCTGTTCTGGGAAGGATCTACGAACACGGCAGGAAAGGAACTCCATAAAAGTTCTGGTAAACCTGTGAAGGCCGACGGACATAGCTTTTCAGAATAAAAGAAAAATTTAAAGAAATGTTTATAAAAACCTACATTGCCTACGACCTATGTTCTGTCGCTGTAGATATAGTGCATGAAACAGTCCTTTTAGTGAACTTGCCGAGTATGCTCGTACTTAACGTATCTTCTTAACCCTTGCTAGATTTTGAAGTCAATACAGATGACATCTACATCAACTTATGCTCCAGGAATCATCATAAAAAGCTCAAGATCTTCAACAAAGTCAAGGAAGTCAACATATACAACACCTAAAGTGAATACAGAGTTGTTGATTAGATAGAAGTATAATCTCTAGCCATATAACCTAATTCTGTAGAGTATTGCAATAGCAGCAATGCAAGCCCAATAGTTGAAAAACTAATCTATTAGTATGATAGTTATGAGTTGATTATTTCTAATTCTTATTTTTAAATAAGTTTCTTTATCTCTCTTTAACCTAGAGTGTTCTCTATATCTTTTGTAAAAAGTTGAGTTGTAACCTATAGTCATGTCTTGGACCTATTGTGTTTCTGTTGTACCACTTTGAGGGATGTAATACTTATGAACGGTGTTTCATTGGTATTATGTCAACGACTATTGACATGGATATACCCTACGGGTGCATAACATTGGTATACCCGGTCCACCCCAAGGAAGGAACACGTGAAGACTTGCAACCCAGGAAGATTTCGGGTGGTCCAAGCCCATGGTGAATTCGACTCCTTGGAGGACAAGTCTAGATTAGATAGAATTTCAAAGGGTTTAAACCCTAATCTGTAACCGACTCAACCTATCCAGGGACCTGTCCTATCTATATAAAGGCTAGGAAGGTGCGAAGAGAAGGATATCAACACCTCATACACACACCTCCATGCCAGATTGCATCTGCGCACCCGCCGTAATCAAGAACAGACAAGCAGGAGTAGGGTTTTACCTCTGGGGCATGAACCTGGGTAAACTTCATGTCCTCGCGTTGCTTGCCTGTTAACCGTCTCACGACTTCCAGCATCCCCATCTTCTCCAAAACCCAAGTCCATAACAATGGGCATTGACAAGTTGAACCCTCGTCAATTGGCGCCGTTTGTGGGAAGCGCGGACGCTGATTGTGTGGTCGTGACGGTTCCATCTGGAGCGATCTATGATTCATCAGCAACGGAGAACGATACGTCGGAAACGTATCTATAATTTTTTATTCCATGCTTGTTTAGTATCTACTTTTCTTTGCTTTCTCCACACTTTGAGGTGCTTTTTATATTTTTTCTGGTACTAACCTATTAACAAGTTGCCACAGTGTCAGATGCCTGTTTTATGTTGTTTTTTGGTTCTAGAAAAGCTAGTAAGGAAATATTCTTGGAATTGGACGGGACAAAGGCCAAAGTAAATATTTCACCGAGGAGAACACGGAGTCCAGAGGAGAGACGGAGGGGCGCCACAGGGCGGCTGCACCCCCAGGCATGGGCCCACCCTAGGTCGCGCCTAGGCAGGGTGTGGTCCCCCTGGCCGCCTCCCAGCCTCGCCTCTTCGCCTATAAGAATCCCCCGATGCCTAAACCCTAAGGACCCAATCAATATTCCACAAAACCATTTGTAGCCGCCGCCACCATCGTCCCTAGATCGAGGGGATCTGAAGCTCTTCCCGGCACCCTGCCGGAGGGGAGATCATCCCGGAGGCCTTCTTCTTCTTCATCATGCCAGCCTCCGGTATGAAGCGTGAGTAGTTCCACCTTAGACTATGGGTCCATGTAGTAGCTAGATGGTTTTATCTCCTCCTTGTGCTTTCTTGTCTAGATCTTGTGAGCTCAGTTCATAATCAAGATCTCATCTATTTGTAATCATGCATGTTGTGTTTGCGGGGATCCGATGGATATTGAGATTACTATGTCAGATTGATTAATGGTTTTGTCTTATTGATTATATCATGTTTGTGTTGTTTGTGATCTTGCATGCTCTCCGTTGTTAGTAGCTATCTTGGCCAAGTAGTTGCTAGTGACTCCAAGAGGGGGTATTTATGCTCGATAGTGGTTTCATGCCTCTATTTAATCAAGGGAAGTGACAGAAATCTCTAAGGTTGTAGATGTGTTGTTGCCACTAGGGGAAAACAACGGTCTCTTGTTCATGGAATAAGTGGATTGTTTACCTTACACACTTTGCTTAAAGCAGTTGTATGTTGCTTGCAACTTAATACTGGAGGGGGTTCAGATGATAACCCAAAGGTGGACTTCTAGTCATAGATGCAGTTGGATGGCGGTCTATGTATCTTGTTGTATTGCCCAATAGAATCTCATAGGATCTTTATGTCTAGTATTGCATTGTTATGCCTTGCTCAGTCCTATCAATTGTCCTACTGTAATTTGTTTACCCAGCAAGCCATGTTTGTTTATCTAAGGAGAACACCTCTAGTGAACTATGGACCTCGGTCCAATATTTACCATTGATACATCTTCCACTGTTACTGTTTACTTGTTGCAAACCACTTTCACCTTCCACACCATACAGTTAATCCTTTCTTACAACAATCACTGAGATTGACAACCTCACTGTTAGTTGGGGCAAAGTCTTGAGTTAGTGTTGTGCAGGTTTCCACGTTGCTTGCAACACTTTTGAGACGTTTCCTTCCTCCTACTGGTTCGATAGCCTCGGTTTCTTACTGAGGAAAAACTTGCTGTTGTGCTGCATCATACCTTGATCTTGGGGTTTCCCGACGAAGCGCTCCACGTTGACGCAACTCCATCAAGACTTTTTGGCATCGTTTCCAAGGAGGCTAAGGACGTCTTCACAAGGGGAGTCCTCCTCAAATTTTCTCTTTACTTTGTTTTTGGTTTGCTTAGTTTCTTTTGCTTGGTTTTGTCTACCTCTTTTTATCAAAAACTAAAAAAAAATAGTTTAGTTTGTTTTGCTTTCTCTTATCAAAAACACAAAAAAATTAGTTCCTGCTCTAGTTGCTTGTCCGTTATTGTCTTGCTTTGTCATGCTTTCTATCAATGGATGGTTTCTTTGAAACTAGTTCTTATTGGCAAGGTGGGTTCACGGAATAAGAAAAGTATTATTATAAGGAGCACCATTTGTCACAAAAAGGGAAACACTTATGGGAACAAATTGATAAATTGAATACTATTGCTAGAGAGGTGTGCTCTACTTATAATGTTACTTATTGCTTTGATAAATCTTGTTGCTTTAGGAGGTATAAACACCTGCCTTTTCAATGTGAGTATAATGATAATGTTACCATATCTTATTATGTTAAAGGAAATTATGACTTTTATGATGTGGAACAAATTGAAGAATTTATTGCTTTCAAGGGTGCATTTGAACTTGCAAGTTTGCTTGAAAATACTGATGATGCACCTTGTGAATATGAGGTTTATGAGATACTTAAATTTTGCTTTGATAATTACAAGGAAGAAAATGGCTATATTCTTGAATATTTTAATAGGCGCTTTCCACAAATGGAAGAGACTAATGCCTTGCAGGAGCCTATGGAAGAAGAAATTGCTGAAACTGAAAGCTCATTAGATGAAAAAGAGGAGCAGAGTGATGGTCAAGTGGAGGAAGAATGGATCTACCCATGTCTACCTTCTAATGAGAGTAACTCTTTACCTCTTACATTATTTGATTATCCCCCATGTTTACCAAAGGAGGATGAATGTTATGTTCATGTGGATTATTTTGAAATATCTGCTATGGGTAAAACTTGCGATAATAGTTATGCTCATGTTATCTATGATAATCCTATATTTGTGCCTAACTTTGAAATGCATGGTACTAAGGAGTTTTGCTTAGAAAATGTTTATGATAAAGCTCTAGATGATGGTCCTATGTTTAATGATCAGTTACCTTATTATAAAACTGCTAAAAGTGGGTTTGAAGGTTTTAATCCCACTATTTTTGAGCTTGATTAAAATTATGTGTTTGTAGATCATGAAAAGCATGCTTTATGTGATAGTTATATTTTTGAGTTTATTCATGATGCTACTAAAATTTATTATGGGAGAGGGAAGCATGGTCTTATGTATCTCAACAATATTAAGTTTCCCCTCTTTATGTTGAAAATCTTGAAGTTGCACTTGTTTTGCTTTCCTATGCTTGTTGCTTTGGGCTTCTTTGATTTATTTTATTACAAGATTCCTATGCATAGGAAGTGGGTTATACTTTGTGTTTTGAATTTGCTTCTTGATGCTCTCTTTTCCTTCGATTCATATTTCTTATGTGAGCATCTTCTCAAACTATCATGCCTAACTTAAAGGCGTTAAAGAAAAGTACTTGTTGGGAGATAACCCAAGATTTTTCTTGAGTCTTGGAAGTTATTACTTCAGTAATGATCTCTTCTTATCCTTTTTGTTTGCTTTTTCTGCCAAGAATGGCCTCTAATGAGAGGGAAGTAAGATTTGGGGAGTTGCTGCCCCGAAACAGATTTTTGTGCTCCACCATAAAAATTCGTGAGGAGTCTCTGTAACTCGGATTGAGCTGACAATTTATGAATAAACCCCCCAGTATGTTATCTAAATTTCATTAGTTCAATAATGTTTATTTGAGCAACAGAAGGTCTTCAAAAAAATCGGTTTCTACCTGCTGGTCTGTTTTAACAGATTTTTGCCATTATTTGCATTTGCTTCTTATTGATTCCTTTTTGGGTTCTTTTTGGGAAATTGAGCTTTTTGAGGTAATTGCTTCAGTATCTTGTGTTTTTAGTGAAAGTTTTGCTTTTCTAAAAGCTAAACCCAAAGGTCTATTATCTTTTCAATACACTAATGTTGTTAATGAAGATTGTGTGAAGTTTTGTATGAAGGAAAAATTCCAAGTGTAGAAAGAGAATGATGTGAGGTAAAGAATGGAAAAAAGCTCAAGCTTGGGGATGCCACCCCGGTGTCACCCCAATAAATATCCAAGAGGTACAAGCGTCAAAGCTAGGGGATGCCCAAGGCATCCCCTTCTTCATCAATAAAAATCTCAGGTCTTTCTAGACACTTCATTTTTATTGTTTCATGCACTATTGTGTTGTTCTTAGAGCGTCTTAGTTTTTGTTTGATTTGCTTAGTTTGTTCAGTTTGCTTGAATAAAGTAGTTTGGACCCCCGCTCCTGCTGTGTTGTTTCAAATAAGTTGATTGGTGTTCGAAAGGAGTAGAAAGTTCTTGCTTAAAAAGTGCAAGAGGAGCTTTATTTGACTGTGACTTAGACTTTATCATGGCATGCTAGGTGTTTTTTTGACCTTATGCTTACTGATTATTGTTGTAGCATGACTTGTTCCAAACAATTGGGATTGCTTACTGTGCCTTGAAAGATTCATGTGTTGTTTTAGCATGCAAAAGCATAGTATTGTGGTATTCTCCTTTGATGCTTTGTTTGGGTTGACTTGGCACATGCTCACACCATGTTATGACTTTGAACAAGTCACCATAGCCTCTATGATCATTTAGTCCTTGACTTGTAGTACCACTCTATGCTTTGATTAGTAATGTTTTGTCGTTCTGCATGATTATGGCCATTATTGCTCTCTTAGTTGGTCGCTCCCAGTCTTTTGCTGGCCTCAACTTGTATGAGTAAGCTCTACTCATGCTTCCAACTCCCAAGAAACCAAGTTATTCCAAAGTGTCCACTATTAATTCCTATGCATCGTGTGTTACACCATTCCAAGTATATTCTTGTTTTCAGTTGTCTTCTAATTAAAAAGTATTTTGTTATGTGAAAACTTAGTGATTAAAGCTCTCACGAACTTGATGGCACACTTTATTTTTCTTGTCCCTAATAAACTTGAACCATTGTGTCATCTATGTTGTATATGCTTGCACTTATACGTTGGAATTAGCAGAACCATATTTTCATGGGGAACGCTTTCAACATTGCACTTGTGCTTTGTACATAGTTGATATCATGCTCCTTTGTCTATGGATGTCATCGGTGTAAAATGAAAAGGGAGCTTGTAATTCCATGGAGTTATGTATTTTGTGTTAGAGAAACGCTTGGGCCGCTAGCCTAAGCCATGCCTAATCATGGTGGAAACTTGCAGCATCACCATAGTGACATCTATGAAGCATTCTTCTTATAAAAAAGAGATTGAGAAAAAGACATATGAGAAAAGAGGAAAGAGATAAAAAAGCACCATATCCCATGGTAAATAAGAAGAATGCTGAGATGTTCATTGTCTGCTTGCCTTGTCATTTTGGTTATGGGAAAGCTCCTGTACCATGTGCAAGGGGTACCCTGTTGGCGGTTCTCTATGATACACATGTACTTACTATGACAATAACTTGCAAGTAACTAAACTTGAGTAGCATGAGGAGCGGCCCTCATATTCAAGGGACATGAGATTGCCAACTTATACTTTGTCAAGCATATACTCCATAGTTTGTTCACTTTAACCTTAATCACTTCAAGATGCTTATGATAGGGGCAATGAGGGTTGAAAGGTAACAAGTACCATAATTTTTGGAAGCTCTTTTTGAAACTTGAAATCCCTACTTCCCTTTATGAAGGGCCTTTCTTCCACCATTATCTTGAGTCTCCACCTTCTACCTTTAGGCACTAGTTAAGAGAGCATAGTTGCCATTCTTAGTTCTATGTGCATTGTCCCAAAACTTGTTGATTGATGCATATTGTTGTGTTACTTGATATTGTCCTATTTGCATCTAGTCACTCTTATGAACTTTGAAGGTGTCTTATGCATCTATTTGCTACTCCATGAGGGACAAGCTGAATGCCACTATGCCATGTCTTCTGTATATGAAACAAACAAACATTTTTCAATGCATGTTATTCATGATCTTTGTTTGTAGCCTTTCATGTTGCATGCTTAGTTACTTTGTCTTATTGTTAGAACTCCATCTTTCATGCACATGTTTAGAGTTCTTTGATCCTAGCTTTCATTGCTTGCAAATGGTTTGATCTTGGTTTTGATGGTGCATGTCACCTAAAAAATTATTCTTTTATCACTTACCTACTCGAGGACAAGCAGGAGTTAAGCTTGGGGATGCTTGATACGTCGGAAATGTATCTATAATTTTTGATGTTCCATGCTTGTTTAGTATCTACTTTGCTTTGTTTTGTCCACACTTTGAGGTGATTTTTATATGTTTTCTGGTACTAACCTATTAACAAGTTGCCACAGTGCCAGTTGCCTGTCTTTTTCTATTTTTGGTTCTAGAAAAGCTAGTAAGGAAATATTCTCGGAATTGGACGGGACAAAAGCCAAAGTCAATATTTCACCGAGGAGAAGACGGAGTCCAGAGGAGAGACGGAGGGGCGCCACAGGGCGGCCGCCCCCAGGCGCGGGCCCACCCTGGGCCGCGCCTAGGCAGGGTGTGGCCCCCCTGGCCGCCTCCCAGCCTTGCCTCTTCACCTCTAAGAAGCCCCTGATGCCTAAACCCTAAGGACCCGATCAATATCCCACGAAACTGTCTGTAGCCGCCGCCACCATCATCCCTATATCGAGGGGATGTGAAGCTCTTCCCAGCACCCTGTCGGAGGGGAGATCATCCCGGAGGCCTTCTTCTTCATCATGCCAGCCTCCGGTATGAAGTGTGAGTAGTTCCAGCCTGTACTACGGGTCCATGTAGTAGCTAGATGGTTGTATCTCCTCCTTGTGCTTTCATGTCTAGATCTTGTGAGCTTCGTTCATGATCAAGATATCATCTTTTTGTAATCATGCATGTTGTGTTTGCGGGGATCCGATGGATATTGAGATTACTATGTCAGATTGATTAATGGTTTTCTCTTATTGATTATATCATGTTTGTGTTGTTTGTGATCTTGCATGCTCTCCGTTGTTAGTAGCTATCTTGGCCAAGTAGTTGCTAGTGACTCCAAGAGGGGGTATTTATGCTCGATAGTGGGTTCATGCCTCTATTTAATCAAGGGAAGTGACAGAAATCTCTAAGATTGTAGATGTGTTGTTGCCACTAGGGGGAAAACAACGGTCTCTTGTTCATGGAACAAGTGGATTGTTTACCTTACACACTTTGCTTAAAGCAGTTGTCTGTTGCTTGCAACTTAATACTGGAGGGGGTTCAGATCATAACCCAAAGGTGGACTTCTAGTCATAGATGCACTTGGATGGCGATCTATGTATCTTGTTGTAGTGCCCAATTGAATCTCATAGGATCTTTATGTCTAGTATTGCATTGTTAATGCTTTGCTCAGTCCTATCAATTGCCCTACTGTAATTTGTTTACCCAGCATGCCATGTTTGTTTATCTAAGGAGAACACCTCTAGTGAACTATGGATCCCGGTCCAATCTTTACCATTGATACATCTTCCACTATTACTGTTTACTTGCTGCAAACCACTTTCACCTTCCACACCATATAATTAATCCTTTGTTACAGCAACCGGTGAGATTGACAACCTCACTGTTAGTTGGGGCAAAGTCTTGAGTTTGTGTTGTGCAGGTTTCCACGTTGCTTGCAACACCTTTGAGACGTTTCCTTCCTCCTATTGGTTCAATAACTTCGGTTTCTTACTGAGGGAAAACTTGTTGTTGTGCTACATCATACCTTTCTCTTGGGGTTTCCCGATGAAGCGCTCCACGTTGACGCAGCGCCATTAGAGAATCACCTCCTCTTCGGCGCTTTCGACTTCAACGCCCACTCGCCGGCCACCCGCAAAGATTTTGAGACCGTAGGCAATGGAATCGAGATGCTGTTCGGAGATTTTGCTTCTAGGTGGGGCAGACCGGAACTCTCCGCCTCCCAGAGCGGGTGCCACTTCCATACATCAGGCCCGCTTTGTGGGTCACACCCATCGACGCCCTGCGTATGTCGATGCTGACGGGCAATTCAGATGACAGCAACAACTGCAACTCCGATCTGTGCGATCCCCCCTTGGATGAAGGAACCTATGGTTCTGAATCTGAGAGCTGCGGCAGCAGCGACCCACTCTGTGAGCGTTACCTGTGCACCGTCATCCACGATGGCGACGTCAACAACGGACTCTCTTTCTTCATTAATTATCATGCCATGTCACCAATTTGCCTAGTTGGCATTGCATGTACATGCATGTTACTAGCTAAGTTACTCCCACTATGAGTAGCCTCATGAGAACTTGAAACATGCGGAAGTTGTTGTTCGACTCTAGAAAATTGTTTGGACATTCCAGAGTATTAACAAATTTCTGGTCACCAATGCATGTCCACCCACCCCTTTTGCGGCATTCACTTCGGTGCCAGCTGAACCCCAACCTGTGACCAACACGACAGCAACAGGAAAGCAATACTAGGAATATATGCATGGGGCTCGCCCCTTCCCGCACGAAACGAGAGGCAACTTCTGAGAGCTCTTCTGTGCTTCCTGGCTCCTTCCCCCTTCCTGCTCCGGCGGCCTCGCCGGCCGGAGGGGAGGGGGAGGATCCTCGCCTGTAGATAGGGTGTGTAGCGAGCTATCATGTTTGGTCTCAATGCCCGTAGAGAGAAGCTCCACCTGGAGTTTGAGCAGCCAGATCTGGGGAGGCGTAGGGGTATTTTCCTTCTTCCTTCTTCTGCCCAGGTGAGTAGGCGACGACGGAGGAGACCATAGCTTCTCGGCGGGGATGGTTTGCTGCAGGCCAAGTGCTCTCTTCTGCTGGCCGGCCATGGTGGGGGGGGCGTGGAGAGGACGACGACGTGCGAAAAGTCCATCTGCTGCTGCCGAGTTACTTCTGGACGCGCTAGAGCAGCTCCAGGAGTTTGCTATGCAGGCCCTTGTTCGACGCTCATATGGTGGGAGCCGGTGGCAGGTGGGTTGGCGTATGCAGCTCGGAGGATCTGCTTGTGGTTCACCGGCGGAACAACAAGAGCAGCTCCCTTCTTTGGCTCGCGGCCGGTTGTGGAGGCGAGGGCGGGAGAAGGGGTGGAGTTGGGAAGGTGGTTCTGGTTGGTGGTGCTCTTGGCCCGGCGACCCCGGGCGACTCTGCTTCTTCTTCGGCGCTTTACCAGCGGAGCCCTAGATGGGTATCTACTATCTTAGGCCAAGTTTCAGGCCAAGCCGGGCTCGATGGCCATGTTGGCCAGATCTTCTTCAACCTCCATCATGGGAGGCCTTTTCTCTCCCGCTGTCCGACGTTCGTCGCTGCTGTAGGCCCAAGTGGTGTCGTCCCCGGTGCTAGCAGTGGTGGCCGGATCCAGAGGCGAGCCTTCAGCGGCGTCCTTGGACTCGATCGTGTTTCTGTGGTTGATTGTTGGGTGTTAGGTGTAAAAGTCTTGGACCATGGTGTTTTTTTCTTATTTCCTAGGGTCCTCTTTGTAATTTGTACACCCCTTGGCGCTTAAGGGTGTGTTCAGTTGCTGTCACCAAGTAGAACGTAATGGAATTGTTCCGCACCCAACACCTATCCTTGCGTTCGGTTGAGAGAAGGAACGGAACAGAGCCGTTCCTCAAAACCGAATATTCGCTCCAGATGCGGAATACGCTCGTACCACTGAATCGGTGGAATCGACTCGTTCCCTCACTACTAATCGCCCACACAGAAAAAAAAACGACCCAAACACCCTCACCGAACCCTATCCCGTACCCCCTCGTCTCACTCCCCCGCTCCCTCACCCATCGCCTCTGCCCTTTCTCTCCTGGCGGCGCACGCAAGCAAGCAGTAGCGGCGGCACACGCAAGCAAGCGGGCGGCGGCGGCGGGCGGGCAAGCGGGCGGCGGCGGGGGCAAGCGAGTGGCGGCGGGGGCAAAAAGTTCAGATCGATTTTGTTTTGTTTTGCAAGCATGTCTCTCTCTAGATCCATTTTCTACAAGGTGAGAATGGTTCCTGTTTTGTTTTGCAGCTATTGCCTGTCCAAATCAATTTTTATTTGCATGTATTGAGTATGTGAGTTTGATTTCTGTGGAGGAAAGCAAAAAGTTGGTCTGAAATTGTAGTTTGTTCTTGAAGTATGTGGTGTTATATGCTGCAGTTTTGTATATTATCCATGCAACTGGTCTCTGCATATTTGTATTGTTTTTATTTATGATTGCATACATGGATTGTAGATGGGCAAAAGGATGGATAAAAGGAAAAAGATGAGTAGGGGAGCTGATGTGTATGTCGCTCTTGTCGTGGTGGTTGTACTTGTTCGATCTATTGTAAGGAAGAGAAGACCACACATAACTTATGGCCCCATGCATGAAAGAGATAGTTAGAGAATTGACTATCTAAACAATAAAAATTGGCAATGTGATGTGACTTGTAGAAATATGTTAAGGTTTGAAAGAGCACCTTTCTTTCGGCTATGTGATATATTGAGAGATCGTGAGTTGCTAGAAAACGGTCCACATTTGTGCGTGGAGCAACAAGTTGCGATGTTCTTGCATACTATTGGACATAACCTTCGGAATAGGGTTGTGGCAACCAATTTTACAAGATCATTTGCGACAATTAGCATCTATTTTAGACGGGTCCTGCACGCCATAGAGCTACGTAATGAATATATCAGGCCACCTTCTTTGGAGACCCCAACAAAAAATGCAGGGAATCATCGGTTTGACCCATATTTTAAGGTATTTCCTCAAACTATTCCTTAGCTATGTAGGATGGAAATTCATGTCAATTAATATTATTCACAATATAGGAATGCATTGGAGCTATCGATGGTACACATGTGCGAGCATCTGTTACCAAAGATGTGGAACATTCCTTTCGTGGTAGATAGGCTTTTGCTACTCAAAATGTGATGGCGGCGGTAGATTTTGACCTCCGGTTCATATATGTGTTGGCTGGTTGGGAGGGGACTGCACATGATGCCCTTGTTTTAGCTGATGCAATAGAGCACGAGAGAGGCCTACAAGTACGACAAGATAAGAGATAGCCCTAGACAGAGTTGTCCATATATTGTGCAAACCAATGTCAACCATTTTTGTTCTTTTTGTTTAGGAAAATTCTACCTAGTTGATGGTGGTTATGGAGCCAAGCCTGGTTTTTTACCACCTTTTCGGCAAACAAGATACAATTTGAACGAGTGGGGCAGCAACCTAGTCCAAAATGAAAAGGAGCTATTCAACCTTAGGCACTCGTCTCTACGGGTGACGGTAGAGCGAGCTTTTGGATCCCTCAAGAGGAGGTTCAAATTTTTGGATGATGCCAAACCATTCTTTCCTTTTCCGGTGCAAGTTGACATTGTTGTGGTTTTTCGCATTCTTCATAACTATGCACTATCTCAAGAGATTGATGAATTTATTACACCGGAGGTTACTTGGACAACCCAACCAAATGCGGGTGAGTCTTCCTACAAAGTACCACCAAAAAATAAGGCTAAGGTTGTGAAAATTGAAGATGATCCACTACTGACCACTCTCAAAGATGGATTCAAAATGATGGCTGAAGGTCTTGTGAAATCTGGTGGAGACGATGATGCTGTGTCGGATGGCTTGTGGGATGCTTTGGTTGCAATTCAGGGATTCAACGAGGCTCATATTGCTCACTACTATGCTCATCTGGTTGACACTCCGAAGACATCAAAAGCATTCACGACGCTTAGCCTTGCCAACAAGTTGGTTTGGATTACTAGGTATGTGGAGAAGACCTTCGGAGTGCTCTACGATCTAAATTGATTGGATGAACTTGACATGGCTACTATGTTATAAACTTGATATGGTTAATGGACTGTAAGTCTGTAAACGTATTTGAACTATGTTCTTTTGGATGGCTTGTATGCCATTAGACGTACATTACTGGACTGTAATGTATTGCAACTGTTTGGTGTCCGTATGGTTCTATGGATTTAAAACTGAGTTGTGCTTGCTGTCATTTTTGCTATGATTGTGATTGAATATTTGATATTGTATATTGTCCAAAATATAAACGGAATGCTGCCAAAATTTTGATTGTGAACAACATATTTTGCATATGCAGAGGTAATCTCACCATGCATGTGAAAAAGGTGTGCTGAATTAAAATCATGCTATTCTGTTCTACTTCTTTTGTCTAAACCAAACACTGGGTGGAACTATTCCATTCCACTTTTTATCCTAACTAAACACACGAATAAAACCAACTCATTCTAATAGAACGGAACCATTTAATTAAGGAAACTGCTAGGCGTCCCCCGGACGATGGGAGCTCTCCCATCGTCCTGCTTCCCGTGCTGACACATGTCTATTTGCTGCAAAACATCCCGCGTTTGCTGCATATCTCCCTGCTTTTGCTTCCGAAGCAAAAAAAAACGGTCCGTTTTAGAAATAGAACGTCTCGTCGGCGACCTTACCGGAGACCATGCAGCAAAAAAATTGTACTAATGCAGCAAAACCGTCTTCGTCGGAGACATCGTCGGAAACAACTCGTTCATAACCCTCGCCGGAGACCATGCAGCAAAAAAAGTTTTCGGCGAAGTCGGTTTTGCTGCATTAGCACAATTTTTTTGTTGCATGATCTCCGGCGAGACGTTCTATTTTTAAAACGAACCGTTTTTTTGCTTCGGAAGCAAAAGCGGGGACATATGTAGCAAAAACGGGCCGTTTTGCAGCAAAAATGAAAATTGGGGCGATTTTGAGGGGAGGAGGACGATGGTATAATTTTACTTTAGGCCTTGTTCGGTTGCAGGTAATTAGATCCCCTAGTGGGTCTAACCCCTGCAGGGATTAGGTGAACCCCACTTGTCACCCCACCCCCACTAATCCCCGTGCCTATATTCCCTGTTTATTCCCTCATGCTATTGTACATTCGGTTATTCCCTGCAGTGCACACGCCAAGCAAATGTTGTGCAGCAACAAGAGCAGCTCCAAACAGCAGGCAAGCAAATACTGTGCACCAACAAGCAAGAGCAAGCAGGCAAATGTTGTGCAGCAGAAACACCGAACAGAAAAAAGACAATAACTTTGAATCTAAATAATATCTTCTTCAACATAAACTTGAGCATTGCTGAAAGCTGAAACAAAACAAGATAACAAAACAAAGTACAATGTTTTCAAAAGTATATAGATGGAACATAAGTATCTCAAAATAATCGATTATTTCAGGCTAGAGTCGATCCGTTCTTAGAAAAAATACTGACAGAACAACTGACAAAGTACAACGAATAAATATTCAGTCTTTCTACTATAGAGCACACACGAATTGATCGCCACAGCAGCCTTGTATTTCTTCTTCTGGATCTTCTTCATGTAGAACTCCAGCTCTTTTCCCTCATCATGTACCTAATATACAGAGAAAATAATATGGAAACATGGCTCAGGCAGAAAATGGTACCAATGCTGAGAAGGAGACCACAAGATAAACCAACCGCGTGCAAAGGCAAAAGAAAACATGGCTCAGTCAGAATACTCCCAAATGTCCTCATTGTTGGTACCAATGTTGAATTATATCACTCATGTAGAGGAAAAAAGAGAAAAAAAATCATGACAATACAAAAGGTTGTCAAGCCTGAACAATTTGTAACAGCCCACCAACCGCGTGCAAAGGCAAAGGAGAAACATTTTTTATGATAATACAAATGATTGTTGTCCAAGAAGGATAGTCACTAAAGAACTCACAATTGCATCAAAGAGTAATTTGAGATTATCAGTTAGACTACCAGTGAGCATCCTGACATTCATCTACACAATGAGGAGCTCCTAACAGAGAGCCTTTCAATAAGAAAGAAGATAAGTTTTCAACTTAGAAGTAATCATGTATTGCAGCCAGCTAGTAGCATAATAAAAACAAAAAAAGCTAGATGTGACACTATTTATGATGCGCTGTAGCCTGTAGCTGATGCAAGATATAATATATATAGGGGTATAACATAAGAAACCAAGACTGAACTCTGCTAGCAATGAAATTTACCAAAGGTACAAGCAGCTCCTTATTTGTATATCTAAACTGAAGGCCATCCCTCGTGTAGAAGTGTTCATTTTGGAGAGCCAAACATGTATGTGATGATGGTAAGGTATAGTGTAATATTGCCAACTGCCAATAGGTGTAAAACAACTTCAGTTTTCTTTTCATTGACCTTTGATTCTTAGTAAAAATGGATCAGTGGCATTAACTAATAAGCAAGGAGTTACAGCCAGCAGTGCCAAGAAACCAATATATGTACTGATGTCTGCTAGTACTGCTACCGCCACAACCACACAAGCAATAAGAGATGATTTTACCTTTCCTATTCCACATGGTCTCGAGCTCTTGACACTCACGGTCTACTAAGATTAACTTCAGCTCTGCTACTCACATAACCTTGATTATTAGAACAATCGTGTAACAACCAATTGACACAAAATCGTGTAATATATTCTCTTCCTAACAGATGCACAGAGTCGTTTCCTCTAAATACAATAGCAATCAGCTTCAGGGTGACAAACAGATCACTACCTAATGCAGAAACAAAAAAGGTGCTAAAATGGAATAGACTCGCAGCTAACATGTATAAGAAGAACAAGCAGTATCAACATGCGAGTGTAACAGAATGATCTTGGAGTGTGACTGACCATGTAATTAATTTGTTAGGGTCGTAAATCTAGTTCACAGACTTCGTTTACTCTTTGAGACACATGGTGTACTCAATAATGCCGGTGTCTTACCACTACACCAAATACATGGCGGCTATTAGATCCAACAAGATCAGATCTTACAATCACCTCAACATCTTCTGAACCGCAAGAACACGAAGATACAAGAAGAGGAGAAGGGGTAGATGAACTCACCTTCTAGCAGCCACCGTCTGGGGTGGGGAAGGGAAAGACACCCGAGATCTGGAGCTGCTAGGTCTTAGATTCGGGCTTCATGGAGGCGTCAGCGTTGAGGAAGAGCAACAAGACTAGGAGACCTCCTCTCCTTCAGTTGCTCACGCAGAACCGCTGTCCCCTCCGTTCCCGTAGCAGCCATTGTCGCCGCCGCTGTCGTGAGAGGGTCAAAGATGTCGATTCGCTTCAATTTTCTTCGTACCGTTACGGGATTCTATCCACGGATAGGAGGAAGAGTTTTCTTAACCCGGCGAAACAGCGTGGTTTTGGGAGAAATCGGACGGGGTGAAATTCCAATATGGTTTAACCGAATAAGCAATAAGAATGGGCCGGTATTATACCCGGCGGGTCTGATCCCGGCTCACCCACGGGGATTGCGGCCCGATCCCCGCCGGGATGGGATAAAACGAACAAAGCCTTAATTAAGTTCCACTCCATTCCCGAAGCGAACCCACACTAATGGAATGCAGAGTCTCGGCCCTTCCGGGCTTTTTCCGTTTTTTTAAAAAAAACACGACAGCAGCAGAGGTCAGCGGAGAACACGCCCTCACCGGCCAACACCACGGCTCGCTGCCCCACCTTCCTCTTTCTTCCCACCCTTGTCCCTTGCCTCCCCCAATGGCGTGATTCCAGCGCCGACCTGCTGCACAAAACCCTAGCCACCGCCCCATATCCCCACCCACACCCTCCAGTCCTTCTCCTTCCCCACCTTGCATGCTCGTCCGCTCCCTCTTCTCCCGAAACCGCAGCCTCGTGCTCCTCCCCGGCGCTCTTCGCATCGTCCGCGCTACAATGTCGACCTCGCCGACGGCGTCCGCCGCCAAGGAGACCGTCTCCGTCGAGTACGCCAAGTCCGCTCGCTCCGTCTGCAAGGGCTGCAGCGCCGCCATCGCGAAGGGAGCGCTCCGCCTCGGCACCCATGCCCACGACCCCCGTGGCTTCGACAGCACCAAGTGGTACCACATCGCCTGCTTCCCCACCTCCTCGCACTCGCTTGGCCCCGTCGAGAATCTCCCGGGATTCGACACCATTAAGGTCTGGGGGTTTTTGTTCCATCGTATTTTGTTCTGTTCTGTTCTGTTTTGTCCTTTGGGGATATAAACTCCCAGGTTTTGGGTTGTCTGCAGGATGCCGATCGTGAGGAGTTGCGAGGGCTTGAGAAGGTAAATCACTCGTCACTTGTTGAAATGCTTGTTCTATTAGTTGTGTTCCTGCTATACCATGTATTGAATATTTCTGCCTACTAGATGGAAATTTCGAGTAATGTAGAATGACGTTAAATTGCAAGCTGGAACGTTTGTGTATCATTCAGTAGAAATGATAAATTTTATGACGAGTAAATGGATACTTGATATGACTTGTTTCCCCAATATATTTTAGTTTTGCTCCGTAAAAGATATGTACAGTTCCATGAAACCGAGAAATCCACTATTTTCAGAACGATAAGAGAGACCGGACTGCAGTCAGTCCATTGGAAGAGCCGAGTCTGAAGAAAGCAACGGCAGATCTATCTTCGCCTGAAGCGGAGGTGGCAGAAAATGGAACTGTCTCTGTTCAATACGCCAAGTCTGCCCGTTCCACCTGCAAGGGCTGCAACGTAAGCATCGAGGAGGGCACACTTCGCCTTGGTGTATCAGCTCACGACCCCCGTGGCTGGGACAGCACCAAGTGGTACCACGCCGCCTGCTTCCCCATCTCGTCACATCCGCTGGGTCCTGTTGAGAAGCTCGACGGGTTCGACTCCATTAAGGTTTGGGCTCTGTGAGGCTTCATTTCATTCATAGTATTTAGTGTTGCTCTGTTTTTTCCTGGGGGCTAAACTCTAGACTTCGTGAGGGCCTTCAGGATGGCGATCGCGTGGAGTTACAGGAGCTAGAGAAGGTAACACATTCCCCACTTGTTGAATTGCCTATTCTACTTGGTAGTGTTTCTGCTGCCGTATGCTGAATACTTTTGACTACTAAATTCCAAATTTTGCTTAGTTTTGTAGAAGCGTGTGTAGGTCCATAAAATGTACTCACTTTTCGGAATAATAAGAGAGATTTCAGTAGAAATGATACATTTTATGACAAGCACATGAGTACTTGATATAGCTTTGTTTCCCCAATATATTGTAGTTTTGCTCCGTAAAAGATATGTACAGTTCCATGAAACTGAAAAATCCACTATTTTCAGAACAATACTAAGAGAGACCGGACTGCAGCGGCTCCATTGGAGGAGCCGAGTCCGAAGAAAGCAAAGGCAGATCTATCTTCGCCTGAAGCAGAGGTGGCAGAAAAGGGAACAGTCTGTTGAGTACGCCAAGTCTGCCCGTTCCACCTGCAAGGGCTGCAACGTAAGCATCGAGAAGGGCACACTTCGCCTTGGTATATCAGCCCACGACCCCCGTGGATGGGACAGCACCAAGTGGTACCACGTCGCCTGCTTCCCCACCTCATCACATCCGCTGGGTCGTGTTGAGAAGCTCGACGGGTTCGACTCCATTAAGGTTTGGGCTCTGTGAGGCTTCATTTAATTCATATTTAGTGTTATTCTGTGTTCTCCTTTGGGGGCTAAATTCCTGACTTTGTGAGGGCCTTCAGGATGAAGATCGTGTGGAATTACAGGAGCTTGAGAAGGTAACACATTCCCCACTTGTTGAATTGCCTATTCTGCTTGGTGGTGTAAATCCGTACGCTGAATATTTTTGACTACTAAATTCCAAATTTTGCGTAGTTTTCTAGAAGTAAGTGTATGTCCATAAAATTTACTCACTTTTCAGAATAATAAGAGAGACCAAGATGCAGCCGGTCCACTGGAAGTGTCAAGTCCAAACAAAGCAAATGCCCATATATCTTTGCCTGAAGTGTCAGTGGCCGAAAAGGCAAGTCACGTCATCTGAAGTACCTGTCTAAGATCCCAAAGGCTCCTCTGAAGAACAAGACGCAATGGATCATACCCTGCAGCGAGTTGCCACCTGTGTGAATCTCAACTTGTCACCTCCATTTTGAAGGATGGTTCTATTTTATTGTGCCTGTCTCTAGTAATACTCTGTAGTATGTAGCTGCGGTGTGCTGGTCTTTTTATGAAGTGGAGCCATGCTAGCTGAAAACTGTTGATCTTAATTTTTATTTATTTTCCAACTTTCAGCATTGCTACTCTTTCCTCTGAGACACAAATATTATGGTATTATCAATTTATAATTGCTCTAGTGCCTACTAGAACTTTGTGTTGGAGATATGCCCTAGAGGCAATAATAAATGTAGTTTTTATTATATCTTTGTGTTTATGATAAATGTTTACATTCATGCTATAATAGTATTAATAAGGAAACATTAATACTTATGTGATTTGTAAACTAAATTAGAGTCCCTAGTAAAGTCTTTTTATAATACTAGCTTGCTGGTTAATAAATGATTGTAGTTTCCCTATTATAAACATTGAGATGTTATTAACAACAAGATCATATCGTTAGGAGAATGGTATAATGGACATACTACTATAGATAAGCGTAGCATAAAGATCAAGTCATTTTAATAATTCAATTGCTATATGCTTTCTGATACATGGTAACCTAATTCCATCGACCATGAGATCATGTTTATCACCATCACCGGAAGGATGCTTTGATGACATCAAACACCACACCGTAACTGGGTGGCTATAAAGGTGGCATTGAGGTTCGGAAAGTATGGGTTGAGACACATGGATCAAGAGTGTGATTTGTCCATCCATATGACGGATAAATATACTCTGGGCACTCTCGGTGGAATGTCATCCAATTGGCTTGCAAGCATGTGACTGGCTCACAAGGGATCACATATCACGGGAACGAGAAAAAAGTACTTATCAGTAACGAGGTTGAACTAGGTATGCAGAGATACCGACGATCAAAACCTCGGATAAGTAAACTATCGTGAGACAAATGGAAATTGGTATCGTATGTAAGTGGTTCATTCGATCGCAAAGTAATCGTAGAAATATGTGGGAGCCATATGAATTTTCAGATTCCTCTATTGGCTATTGTTCGGAGAACTGTCTCGATCATGTCCGCATAATTCAGGAACCGTAGGGAGACACACTTAAGGATTCAATATTGTTGAGTAGTTATGGAATGATGAGTAAGAGACTGAATGTTGTTCGGAGTCTCGGATGGGATCCGGGATATCACGAGGAGATCCGGAATGGTCCAGAGAATAAGATTCATATAAGGAAAGTCCTGTTTCGGGGTTGGAGAATGGTTCCGGTGTTTTCATCGGAAATGTTCTAGAAGGTTCCGGAAGGTCCGGCACTCCGGAGGGGAAGGGTACATGAATGTGTTATAACAAGTTGGAATGGTTGCATCATGTACTAGGTGTCATCGCTGAGCAAATAAAGGGATAAATCAAATCCTAGTTTGAAAAGTCAAACGCCAATTTGAAAAGTCAAACGGCAAGTTTGCTTAGTGGAGGGAGAGTAGGAAACCTACTTGGGGAGTGTTGGGAATATGCCCTAGAGGCAATCATGTATGATGATATTTCCCATTGTATTCATAAAGATATTAGTCCTTGTATAAACATCTGATGTGTATCATTGAATATGTGATTCGGGTTGTGGAACTATACATTCATGTTGTTTGTACTAAATATCCTTGGTCATTGAGGTTGTGCTGGACACACAACTTAGACCAATGTGAAAGTTGGCTTGATGACTCAGTTCCACTTTTCATGGGCATGGAGATGCTATTCCAACTTACACAGACTCGGCTAAAGAGTTTAGCGAGTCGGATTGACCCATATTGAGGTACAACGAACTAGCTGTCATTTGTATATCTCAATCAATGTAATCCTTAGACCTGAGGTTGTTGCATAGTCCGAGTTGAGGATCACCGACTTAGGTTCTGTCAAACGCTAATCCGTAACTGGGCAGTTATAAAGGCAGGGTTCGGGTCGACTGAGAATCAAGCTGCGTGATGTGAATAACCAAGATGGGATTTTGCCCCTCCACTCGGAGAGATATTCTCTGGGCCCTCTCGTGAGATATGATTCGGAAAGCATGGCCATGCACGACTCGGTTACGTGTTAACCGAGGCGATCGACTAAGAGTTAGTCGGGTGAATCACTTATCTCGGATCGAGAAGAAAGTCGAACTATTTAAGGGATGACATGTATTCGCCTATAGTCTGACAAGGTATATCGTGAGGCAAAAGGGACTCAGACGTAAGTCGCATTGGAAAGGCAAGTCGTCATGACTCTTTGGTACTTGGAAGTCGGCACGTTCTGCTAGGAGCCGCTACCGACTGATCGATTGTGAGTCGGACTCCAATCGTGTCCAAGTAGCCATGAGCCTGTGGGGTCACACACTTAAGAGCGGGAGCAAGTTCGGATTGGATATGAACATGTAATCTGGTTGGGTTGGACCTTAGCCTGATTAGGACTGAGTTAGTGAGTTGGACTCACGGTGACTAGTGTTATATGGGCTTTAGTGAATGGGTCGTGCAAGTAGAGCCCACGTTCACTCCCTATATATAGTGGAGCACCTTAACCCAAAAAGGTTAATCGTTGTTCGGTTAGGTCATTCCATGTGTTGGAAACCCTAGCTCCACAGCAATCCAGTCGTCGTTACGAACCTAGCAGTTCGCCGCCGGCGCTCCTCCTTGTACGTGTGGATACCAACAGAGGTGTTGTGCGATCAGCACCAGGACGATCGGATTGTGAGGACTGCACTGCATGCTCGAGATCTCGCATATGTGATATGCGGTAGGATGTAGATGAGATCTATATGCTGTTTGGTGGTCGATCTATGAGATAGATCGGTTTTGTACGAAATTGATTGGATCAACTGTACTCAGGGAATGGTAGATCAGATTTCCGTGATCATATTGCTGAGGTCGTGGAACGACATACCCCTATCGGTCGGCTTCCGCCATCGGGGTAGACTGTGACACGTAAATCCAGAAGCGGTGATCGAAGATCAAAGAGTTTGATCGAATCGGAACGATGGTCGAAATCCATGTCCGGATCGTAGATGAGATCTACGTTTTCGGAAAAATCGTCGGGCGCTGCCCGCACCCGCGAGGGGCGCTGCCCCTTCGATCCCCGCCCGCTATCCGGCTAGCGGGACCGCCGGCTTCGCCCTGTCGTAGCGCCTTAGATGTCGTTGCGAGTTTCACAACGCCGGTAGATATTGTATCTATACATAACTTGTTTTTGCAGGAAGTTATGAATGGTATGGTTCATGTGCATGTGATGTATGTGTGTAATCCATACGTGATCTGCGAATCACGGTTTTTTGTCAGCCGACTGGAGCCTAGGTGTTGTCATTTTATTGTATAACGACCTGCGTGTCGGATTCTCCTTGTAATTTACTTTACTAAGCTAGTGTAGCTGTTTGGAGAACCCGGAAGGCATGCAAGGCGTTGTACATGTCCGCGACATGGAGTAAGACGGCAAGTGACAAGAGTTGCCACGAGTCGGATTACAGGCTTTGTGGAGATGGAGATCGCCATGAAGAGAGCCATACCATTTCACATTATAATTGATTTATTTTGTGTTATTGTTATGTCTCAGTTTTACCTCTATTAGATAGTCGGTAAAATTTAATCCCTCAAAGAAGGTCTAGTCGGTTTTCCCACCAGTGTTTGCACCATCACAAGTCGGACATTTTTGGTAGTGGGCTCATAAAATTGAGGTGCTGCCAATTCTTTCCGACTAGGTGGGTTCGAGTCGGACTCTTACTGCAGAAACACTCGGTAAGCTAGACGGGTCTATCACAACGGTTGTGGGACTCGGGGAAAAGTTGGATGGGAGCCGGGGCATGTGATGCCACCCGTCCAACAGGAGTCGCATGAGATGCGATTGACAAGGAGTTGTCTACCTAGATCACTTGGCGGCTAGCGGTGATGCTAAAGCTCACTAGCCGACTTGCTTATTTAGGATCCTGAATCACTAAGCAACCATCGGAGGGGTGTTGGTTCTAGTGGGAGCATAAAATATTAAAATGTTTAATATGCTTGCTCTTTTATGAATACATGTCTTAAATGTTTTGCATATTTTCTGTTGTAGATCATGGCACCAAGTAGCAGTCACTCTCAGATATCCGGTTTTGCATTGAGAACCATTCTTGAGAAAGATAAACTGAACGACACTAATTTTACCAACTGGTATCGAAATCTGAGAATTGTTCTCAAACAAGAAAAGAAGGACCATGTCCTAGACAACCCACTTCCAGATGAGCCGAATGAGAATGCGACTGTCGCAGCCACCAATGCCTACCGTCGGGCTAAGGATGAGTCCACGGATATTAGCTGTCTTATGCTTGATCACATGGAACCGGACATGCAAAAGCAGTTCGAGCATGTTGAGGCCTACGATATGATCGAAAGCCTCAAAAGTATGTTCCAGGCTCAGGTGAAAAATGAGAGGTATCAAGTCTCTCAGGCTTTGCTGAGTTGCAAGCTTAAGGATGGTGATCCACTGAGTCCACATGTGATCAAAATGGTTGGTTACGTGCAGTCTTTGGAGAGGCTTGGCTACCCCATTAGCGAAGAGTTTGCTACGGATATAATTATGAACTCTCTTCCTAGTGCATATGGGCAGTTCATTTCGAACTACCACATGCATGGTATGGATAAGAAGCTCACTAAATTGCATGGGATGCTCAAGCAGGCAGAGGCGGATCTCAAGAAGGGCACCAGTCAAGTGTTGATGGTGCAGAATAAGGCTAAGTTCAAGAAGAGTTCTTGGACTAAGAAGAAGGCTAAGTCAGGAGGAAAGCAGGCTCAGGACCCGGTCCCAAGAGCTTCCTCAAGGACTAAACCATCTCCTTCAGCCGGATCCACTTGCTTCTACTGCAAGGCGGATGGCCACTGGAAGAGGAACTGCAGCAAGTACTTGGACGACAAAGCCAAGAGTGGAGGTATGACTTCCGACTCAGGTACACTTGTTTGCAATGTTATAGACATATATCTTGCTGATGCACCTAATAGTTCTTGGGTATATGATACCGGATCAGTTATTCACATCTGCAACTTGTTGCAGGGACTGGTAAGAACTAGGAGCGTAGCAAGAGGCGAGGTTGATATTCGAGTCGGCAACAAAGCAAGAGTTACTGCGTTGGAAGTCGGCACGATGCAACTTCATTTACCTTCCGGATTCATTATGGAACTGAATAATTGTTACTATGTTCCAGTGCTCAGTCGAAACATTATTTCTGCTTCATGTTTGATGAGGCAAGGCTATGAGTCGAATATCAAGAATAATGGTTGTTCTTTGTATTTGAATGATATGTTTCACGGCTTTGCACCCGTCCAGGACGGGTTATTTATTTTGAATCTTGATGGTGAGTCGGTTTATAACATAAATGTTAAAAGGTTGAAACCAAATGATCTGAATATGACTTACTTTTGGCACTGTCGGCTTGGTCATATAAGTTGGAAACGCATGAAGAAGCTCCATGATGATGGACTCCTAACTTCGTTCGACTTGGAGTCATTCGAGACATGCGAATCTTGCCTACTCGGCAAAATGACCAAGACACCTTTTGCAAAGAGTTGCGAAAGGGCGTCCGACTTGTTGGGACTAGTACATAGTGATGTATGTGGACCAATGAGCACGACAGCCAGGGGTGGTTATGAGTACTTCATTACCTTCACTGATGATTTGAGTAGGTATGGATATATCTACTTGATGAAACATAAGTCGGAAGCCTTTGAAAAGTTCAAAGAATTCCAGAATGAAGCACAGAATCAACTCGGCAAGAAAATAAAGTTTCTTCGGTCGGACCGAGGAGGCGAGTACATGAGCCATGAGTTTGATGACCATCTGAAAAGTTGTGGAATAGTTTCTCAACTTACTCCGCCAGGAACGTCGCAAAGGAACGATCTTTCGGAAAGGCGGAATCGGACCTTGTTGGACATGGTACGGTCAATGATGAGTCAGAGAGATCTGCCTTTATCATTTTGGGGTTATTGTCTAGAAACACCGGTGTTCACACTAAACAGAGTACCATCAAAATCGGTAGAGAAGACACCACATGAGATGTGGACAGGCAAAAAGCCAAGTTTGTCTTTTCTTAAGATTTGGGGTTGTGAAGCATTTGTCAAGCGACTTCAGTCGGACAAGCTTACAGCCAAGTCGGATAAGTGTATTTTCGTGGGGTATCCAAGGGAAACCTTGGGTTACTACTTCTACAACCGAGAAGAGGGCAAAGTGTTTGTCGCTCGGAACGTGTCTTCCTTGAGAAAGAGTTTCTCAGTCGGGGAGTAAGTGGGAGCACGGTGCAACTCGAAGAAATTCGAGAGGAACCAGCTAGTTGCGAGTCGGCAAAAACCTTGGAGGATGAGCCGGTCGTGGTAGCTGAGCCGGCAGCAGCACCTGTACTACGAAGATCGGCAAGATTACGAAGTGTTCGTGATGTGTTACTGTTAGACAGTGATGAGCCGGCAAATTATTCGGAAGCGATGGTGGGATCTGATTCCGAGTCATGGCTTGGAGCCATGAGATCCGAGATAAAGTCCATGGATGAAAATCAAGTTTGGAACTTGGTTGATCTGCCAGACGGTGCAAGACCCGTCGAGTGCAAATGGGTCTTTAAGAAGAAAACTGATATGGATGGAAATGTTTCAATCTATAAAGCACGCCTTGTCGCGAAGGGGTTCCGACAAGTTCAAGGAGTTGATTACGACGAGACTTTCTCGCCCGTAGCGATGCTTAAATCAGTTCGGATCATGTTAGCTATAGCGGCGTATTTCGACTACGAGATATGGCAGATGGATGTCAAAACGGCTTTCCTTAACGGAAATTTAACCGAGGACGTGTATATGATACAGCCCGAGGGTTTTGTCGATCCAGCTAATGCTGACAAGGTGTGCAAACTTTAGAAATCCATTTATGGGTTGAAGCAAGCATCTCGGAGTTGGAATATTCGCTTTGATGAGGTAGTCAAATCGTTTGGCTTCATCAAGAGTGATCATGATTCTTGTTTATACAAGAAGTTTAGTGGGAGCAAAGTAAACTTTCTAATCTTATATGTGGATGACATATTACTGATTGGAAATGATGTCCAGATGTTGCAATAAACCAAGGAATCATTGGAAAGGAGTTTCTCAATGAAAGACTTGGGTGAGGCAACATACATCCTCGGAATCCGGATCTATAGAGATAGATCAAGGAGGATCATTGGATTGAGTCAGAGTACTTATTTGGATAAAGTGTTGAAGAAGTTCAACATGGAATCGTCTAAGAAGGGGTTCTTACCGATGTCCCATGGTGTAAAACTTAGCAAGACTCAGTGTCCTTCGACAACCGATGAGTGAAGTCGGATGAGTGCGATTCCATATGCTTCTGCAGTCGGATCCATCATGTACGCCATGATTTGTACTAGGCCGGATGTTTCCTATGCTCTAAGTGTTGTGAGCAGATACCAGGCTGATCCTGGAGAGATCCACTGGACAGCGGCTAAAAATATCCTAAAGTACTTGAGAAGGACTAAGGATATGTTCTTGGTTTATGGTGGTGAAGATGAACTCAGTGTAAAGGGTTACACGGATGCGAGTTATCTTAACGACTCTGATGATTCTCGTTCGCAATCCGGATACGTGTTTATTTTAAACGGAGGTGCTGTGAGCTGGAAGAGTTCCAAGCAAGAGACTGTGTCAGCGTCTACAACAGAGGCTGAGTATATTGCCGCCTCGGAGGCAACAAAGGAAGCTGTTTGGATGAGGAATTTCCTCATGGATCTTGGTGTGGTTCAGGGCTCATCCAATCCGTTAGACGTGTATTGTGACAACAATGGTGCTATTGCACAAGCCAAGGAACCTAGACAGCACCAGAAGAACAAGCACATACTCATGCGGTACCACCTGATTCGCCAGTTCGTGGATCAGGGTGATATCAAGTTATGCAAGGTACACACGGATGCAAATATTGTGGATCCGTTGACAAAGCCGTTACCACAGCCGAAGCATGAGGCGCACCTGAGAGCCATGGGCATTAGATGCTTAGACATGTGATGTCGGAAGATTGACTCTAGTGCAAGTGGGAGACTGTTGGGAATATGCCCTAGAGCCAATCATGTATGATGATATTTCCCATTGTATTCATAAAGATATTAGTCCTTGTATAAACATCTGATGTGTATCATTGAATATGTGATTCGGTTGTGGAACTATGCATTCATGTTGTTTGTACTAAATATCCTTGGTCATTGAGGTTGTGCTGGACACACAACTTAGACCAATGTGAAAGTTGGCTTGATGACTCAGTTCCACTTGTCATGGGCATGGAGATGCTATTCCAACTTACACAGACTCGGCTAAAGAGTTTAGTGAGTCGGATTGACCCATATTGAGGTACAACGAACTAGCTGTCATTTGTATATCTCAATCAATGTAATCCTTAGACCTGAGGTTGTTGCATAGTCCGAGTTGAGGATCACCGACTTAGGTTCTGTCAAACGCTAATCCATAACTGGGCAGTTATAAAGGCAGGGTTCGGGTCGACTGAGAATCAAGCTGTGTGATGTGAATAACCAAGATGGGATTTTGCCCCTCCACTCGGAGAGATACTCTCTGTGCCCTCTCGTGAGATATGATTCGGAAAGCATGGCCATGCACGACTCGGTTAAGTGTTAACCGAGGCGATCGACTAAGAGTTAGTCGGGTGAATCACTTATCTTGGATCGAGAAGAGAGTTGGACTATTTAAGAGATGACATGTATTCGCCTATAGTCTGACAAGGTATATCGTGAGGCAAAAGGGACTCAGACGTAAGTCGCATTGGAAAGGCAAGTCGTCATGACTCTTTGGTACTTGGGAGTCGGCACGTTCTGCTAGGAGCCGCTACCGACTGATCGATTGTGAGTCGGACTCCAATCGTGTCCAAGTAGCCATGAGCCTGCGGGGTCACACACTTAAGAGCGGGAGCGGATCTGAACATGTAATCTGGTTGGGTTGGACCTTAACCTGATTAGGACTGAGTTAGTGAGTTGGACTCACGGTGACTAGTGTTATATGGGCTTTAGTGAATGGGTCGCGCGAGCAGAGCCCACGTTCACTCCCTATATATAGTGGAGCACCTTAACCCAAAAAGGTTAATCGTTGTTCGGTTAGGTCATTCCATGTGTTGGAAACCCTAGCTCCACAGCAGTCCAGCCGTCGTTACGAACCTAGCAGTTCGCCGTCGGCGCTCCTCCTTGTACGTGTGGATACCAGCAGAGGTGCTGTGCGATCAGCACCAGGACGATCGGATCGTGAGGACTGCACTGCATCAACTGACGCGCTTCATCAGTAATCCGCAACTGCGCGTCTAGTGGTAAACCTTGTGGCCCTCTACCTCAGCTAGATCTTGGGATCACCACGTTAGAGGAAAAAGTTTTGTTTTATCTCTGCGTGGCCCAACAGGGAGGAGTTCCTCTCCCTCCACCGCCGGCCTTGGAGGCCGAGTTGGGGGAGGACTCCCTCCCCCTTGGCCGGCGCCCTCCACCTATAAAAGGAGGGGCAGGGCTGCCCCTCTAGACCTACACCTCCACCACCCAAAACCCTAGCCCTAGCCGCCGGCCCTCCTGCAGCCGCCGCCGCCCTAGGGCAAACCCTAGCCGCCGACTTGGGGCTTTCCCCAAGCCCTAGCCGCCGGCCTAGCTCTCTCTCCTTGGTGTGTCTAAACCCTAGATCACCGAGGCCTCTCTCATAGTCCACCATACTCGCTCCGGCTTAAGGCGAAGCCCTGCGAGATCTCCCCTCTACTTCCGGTACCACGCCGTCGTGCTGCCGGAATCACGAGGAGAGTGCTACAACCTCTGCTGCCTGCTAGAACAAGGGAGAGGAAGGTCTTCATCGAGTACCGAACGTGTGACCGACTGCGGAAGCGCTGCCGGAACGCAGCGCCGGAAGGATCGTCTACACGATCTTGAGATCAGCAAGAGTACGACTACATCACCCACGAGAATCCGCTCTCGTTAAACACTTTGGAATCTTCGAGGGTGAGTTATTCTATCGACTCGTTGCTACAATCTAGTAGATGTAGAGGTTCGTAGCATGGAAAACAAAAAAATTCTATCGCATGCAAACAAACAAGCCAAGATCTATCTACTAGATTGTAGCAACGAGTTGATAGAGGAACTCACCCTCGAAGATTCCAAAGCGGTTAACAAGAGCAGATTCTCATGGCTGATGTAGTCGTACTCTTGCCGATCTCAAGATCGTGTAGACGATCCTTCCGGCGCTACGTTCCGACAGCGCTTCCGCAGTCGGTCACATGTTCGGTACTCGATGAAGACCTTCCTCTCCCTTGTTCCAGCAGGCAGCGAAGGTTGTAGCACTCTCCTCGTGATTCCGGCAGCACGACGGCGTGGTACCGGAAGTAGAGGGGAGATCTCGCAGGGCTTCGCCTTAAGCCAGAGCTAGTATGGTGGACTATGAGAGAGGCCTTGGTGATCTAGGGTTTAGAGGCACCAAGGTGAGAGCTTGTACGACGGCTAGGGTTTGGGGAAACCCTAACTCGGCGACTTAGAGGATGCCCTAGGCGGCGGCTGCACTGGAGGTGGCCGGCGACTTGGGGCTAGGGTTTTGGGTGTGAGAGGTGTAGGGAAGAGGGGCACCCCTGCCCCTCCTTTTATAGGTGGGAGGGAGGCGCGGTTGGGAGGAGGGAGTCCTCCTCCAACTCCTCCTCCTTGGCCGGCGGGTGGAGGGAGTAGGACTTCCTCCCTAAGTAGGTTTCCTACTCTCCCTCCACCAAGCAAACTTGCCGTTTGACTTTTCAAATTCGCGTTTGACTTTTCAAACTAAGATTTGATTTATCCCTTTATTTTGCTCAGCGATGACACATAGTACATGATGCAACCATTCCAACTTGTTATGACACATTCATATACCCTTCCCCTCCGGAGTGCCGGACCTTCCGGACCCTTCTAGAACATTCCCGGTGAAAACATCGGAATCATTCCCCAACTCCGAAACAGGACTTTCCTTATATGAATCTTATTCTCCGGACCATTTCGGATCTCCTCGTGATATCCCGGATCCCATCCGAGACTCCGAACAACATTCGGTCTCTTACTCATCATTCCATAACTACTCAATACATCGAATCCTTAAGTGTGTCTCCCTACGGTTCGTGAATTATGCGGACATGACCGAGACATTTCTCCGATCAATAACCAATAGAGGAATCTGGAAATTCATATGGCTCCCACATATTTCTACGATTACTTTGCGATCGAATGAACCACTTACATACGATACCAATTTCCTTTTGTCTCACGATAGTTTACTTATCTGAGGTTTTGATCGTCGGTATCTCTGCATACCTAGTTCAACCTCGTTACCGATAAGTACTCTTTTCTCGTTCTCGTGGTATGTGATCCCTTGTGAACCAGTCACATGCTTGCAAGCTAATTGGATGACATTCCACCAAGAGGGCCGAGAGTATATCTATCCGTCATATGGATGGACAAATCCCACTCTTGATCCATGTGTCTCAACCCATACTTTCCGAACACTCAATGCCATCTTTATAGCCACCCAGTTACGGTGTGGTGTTTGATGTCATCAAAGCATCCTTCTGGTGATGGTGATAAGCATGATCTCATGGTCGAAGGAATTAGGTTACTATGTATCAGAAAGCTTATAGCAAATGAACTATATTAAATGACTTGATCTTTATGCTACGCTTAACTATAGGAGTATGTCCATCACATCATTCTCCTAATGATATGACCCTGTTGTTAATAACATCTCTATGTTCATGATCAGGAAACCATGATCATATATTAACCAACAAACTAGTTTAACAAGAGGCTTTACTAGGGACTCTTTTATGTTTACAAATCACACAAGTATTAATGTTTCCGGTTAATACAATTATAGCATGGTATGTAAACATTTATCATAAGTATGAATATATGATAATAACCACTTTATTATTGCCTCTTGGGCATATCTCCAGTAGATAGATCTTGGCTTGTTTGTTTGTATGCGGTAGAATTTTTTTGTTTTCCATACTACAAACCCCTACAGTGGTATCAGAGCCGTGTCTATATGTATATCTGTTGCACGAGTAGAACACAATGGTCATTATGGGCGGTGGTGCTTTTATTATCAATTGCTTCTTGTGTACTTTGCATTCTGCGGTATGATGGGATGAAGCGGCCCGGGCTAACCTTACATGGCATTGTTCATGAGACTTGCTCCACGCTCAACATGCAACTTGTATTGCATAAGTGGCTTTGCGGGTGTCTGTCTCTCCCATTATAGTATGGATCCAATTTACAACGGGCACTTGATAGTTCAAACATCAACGTTGTGGTTCTTGTTCGTAAGTTAGATCGACACTTATTGAAAGCCCCAAACCACGTAAAATATGCAAAGAAATTAGAGGCGTCTAACTTTGTTTTGCAGGGGTGTGCTATGATGTGATATGGCCATGATTGTGATTATATTTGATGTATGCAATGTTCCTTATTGTAAGTTGGCAACCCGCAGGAGCCATATGGTTGTCTTTAATTTCTGTTAAGACCCGCGTGTCTATTCAAAGTAGTTGTAATAGTTGAAGCTGGTGGACGACAATCATGGAGCAGCGTCATTGACCTTGATGCATGTAAGGTTCCCAACCTTTAATAAGGTGGAGTCCTGTAGGGGTCCCAACCTAATAAGGTTGATCCCTCCTGTGTTTTACAATGCTAGTCCCTGGATCAATAGCTAGCATCCACAGTTTAGATGTAATATCAAGAAACAAAGGTCATAATATAACTTTATAACCAGGAATAACATAATTTTATTACATCTTACATAGTTCATTTGGCTATTACAATACATTGCAGCGGAATAATTATAGTCATGGGTCCTTCATCTTCATAGTGCCACAGGCAGATGTTGGTTGTAGACTTTGTAATCCTAATCAAACATTCTTCACTAAAGCAATCAAACCTGCAACATACAAGTTACAGCCACAAAGGGTCAATACATTTGAATTGTATTGGCAAGTGATACCATATTTTTATAGTGGAGTCTATCAGCTATATGCATTTGGCTAAGTGGAGTTGAGGCTTGCATTGCTCAAAATAGATTTTTCTTATCATTTTGAAAATACTAAGTTTTTGCTTGTCAAAATCATTTTTCTCAATCAAAGATTTCAAGATCCTTGTACCAAGCCATCTCTCCATCAATGATTGAAGAATTCAAACAACCCTTGTTCAAACCACAAGATTTTAATTTAGAAATTTGAATGATGAGATTCTTGATTGCTTCCATGTCTTGATGCTCAAATTGTCCTTTACCAGGGACATGGCTAAGTACTTAGATTTTACACTCTGCAGAGGTGGTGCACTTTCCCCACAAGACTTGGTTTCCCAAGACAAAATCTTTCAGAAGCTTTCCCTTAGACCAAAATGGACGCGTTCCAACCTATCAAACACTACCACCCACTGTCCATATGGCTAAGTTCTTGCAACCTATATGATCATGGCAGAGCCCATATTGCCAAGTGGTTGCACTTGAAGCTTCTCAACATTTGACATCTCAAATCTCTTTGTTTCCTGGGTGGCATACCACAAGTGAGATACACAATCCAAGTCCATGGCATTGTGAACCACTCAACCATTCTCCACCAAGCTATTCCATTCCACCCAGGTGATTCATTAACTTAGTTGTTTTATTAGACAAAATCACAAGTCCTTAGACTTAGAATATTTTTCCATAGTGTGAATATATTTTCCACCCATGTTTTCCATTAGCTAGGCTAAGCTTGGTAGTAGTAGGAATCCCTAACTTAGTAAAATCCTACTAAGGATTCATCTACTAGGTTTTCTTATATTAAGGTATATACTTAGCAAAATCCATGCAAGTTTTACTTAGCAAAATCACTAATGCATAGTGAAAATATTTGGGATAGAAAGTATGAAGCATCACTTGCCTTTTTGGTAGGGAATGGTGGTTCAATCCTTGATCTTGCTAGTCTCACACTTCACTACAAATCAATCAAGAAAACACAAATTCAATTCACATTCCAAACCAAAGTCAAACAAACAAATCTTCACACACACAAAGTAATGGAATCTAAGTCATGCATGGGAGCATGCACAAGATAGTTTTATTTTGCAAAGGGGTCTCTATGGGGTTTCTAAACTTTGTAAGATCCAAATTGGTCATTTACCAAAGTGGCAAAGTCATTAGCAAGAGGGTTTTGTCCAAAAACTATTTTAAATCCATTTATCATTTCATGTGGTGAAAAATGTTTTTATTAAGGCAAAACTCTTAAGTTGTTCACCAAATGAGTTGCTATTGCAAAGCTTGGTGTTTTTTTGGGTCAGTAGGTTTGGTCCAAAACATTTCCTTGAAGTTTTCTTTTCATAAACATTTTTATAACAAAAACCATTCTTTTTATTTGGCTAGAAAATGACTAAGTCAAGTAATCTAACCTAAATCTTAAAAAAATCATTTCTAACACCAATGGTTGGTTCCTAGGGTCAGTAGGGTCACAACAATCCAATTCGCAAAGGTTTTATCCTTAAATTCAATTTTAACCAATTTTTATACTCTAAACAAGCACACAAATGTTTCTGCAAATTCAAACAAGTTAACAGGTACTATTTGTCAAACCAAGGCCATGGTTGGCTAGGGCTTGTTCTCCTGAATCCATTGATATAAAATTTGTCAAATTTGGACGTGTGGATCCAAAGATATAAGGGTTTGAAGTTTGCAAAATATTCTGTTTTCAAATCAGTTTTTAAACAGATCAGTGACACGCGGCAGTTTCCTACTGGACGGTACCGGTTCGGTCGGATTGACCTCTCTGGATCGTTGGATCTAAGTGGGATCGCACGGCGCTGGTTGTGTACCTCTTCGAGTTTAAGTGATCTAATCTCGCTCGTTCAAACTAGATCTAACGGCTGTGGGGTGTTCGACCATAGACGGGCGGCGCTGCGACGGCTGCTGGTGGCGGCGACTCTGTTTCACGGCGGCGCCGGTGATACATGAAGCGAAGAAGAGGGGGAGTGTGCTCACCGGGTTCGCTGACGCTCGCTGATGCTCAACGTGGGACTGGTCCGTCGAGGGGCGCACGGGGACGGGCAGAATTCCTCGCCGGAGTTGGTTCTAGCGACGGACGCGCTCGGTCGAGGTCGAAGACGGCTCTGTGGTTCACCAGGAGGCAAGAAAAGGTCATGATCAGATGCAGGGGGCCACAGAGATGACGTGTGCATGAACGAGAGGGGTCGGGGTGGTCTAGAATTACCGGAGGAGCTCGACGGAGGCGAGACAGACGGCGGCGCTCGGAACTTTTGTCGAAGACGGCTTCCTGAGGCGCTCGCGGTTGAAAGGAGGGTACAGAGAGGAGCGTCTGGGGGTGGGGAACTTGTTCGTGTGCTCAGTGTGGCATGGGGTGGTCCGGTTTGGATGGAATCGTCAATGGACCTCGTCGGAGACAGGGAGAGTGGTTGGCGAAATACTGCAGCCTGGGGGCGTGCTCGGGGAAGGAGGCAGAGGGGAAAGGAGGCGGAGACACTGGCGATTAAATGGGTGAGGTTACCAGGAGCATTCACTCAGTCATTTACTCGAATTGATGCGAGTAATTTAGAGGCAGCAACGGCGACGTGGGGGAGGAAGAACCAGTCGCGGGGTGGGGAAGAAGGGGGCCGGTGGTGGGGTCTGGTGTCAGTGAGAAAAGGAGAGAAAGGGGGAGGTCCACCAGTCAGTCTCGGTGTGGGTTAGTTATTTGGTGCGAATCATTTTCTTCGGGGTGAGGGGAATCTGGGCTGTGGGACTGTTGGGCTGGGCCTTTGCACTATTTTTTTTCTCTGTCTGATTCTTTTTCCTTTTCTATTTCTATTTTCCTGTTTTGAAATTCAAACAATCAAACACATTCAAAATGATTCAAACAATCATCAAGCTTATCAAATATGAATTTGGTTCTGCTTAACATCATAATTCACATTCTAAAATAAAATATTATTTTAAATCTTTTTAGGTTCCATTTATTAATTAAATAAATGGATCATTAGTTATTTAATAAAATAGGGTTTGTTTTATTTAATAAAATCTTCATTTAGAAACCAAAATGTTTTCAAAATCAAATCAGTAGGTTTTATTTGAAAATACAATTCATTTGAAAATCTTGTTCTAATACAAAATATCATTTTATTTTAGAGTCCATTATTAATTATATAAAATAGACTTTCATTATTAATTCAACTAGGGTTTGTTTTATTGAGATATTTATTTTGAAATCCTAAAATAAAGTCAAAACATTTTAGTAGGTTTTATTTTGTGAATATCAAATATTTGGAAAACTTATTTTAAATAATTTAATAAGTTTTGATGCTTTAACTAAAATGGAAAAACCTTTTATTTGAATAAATTTTGGATATTAATTCCTTATTATTTTATTTTAAATAAACCTTTACTAATTTTTATTCAAAACAAAATGTTTTAATTCTAAAGCTTGGCCAATGTTTTAATTTGGCTTTATAAAATAATCTTTGTTTATGAATCCACCTTTTCTTTTGTAAACCAAATCCTTTTATTTTAAAAGATCCAAAATATCATTTCTCAAATATTTTGTTTTCCTTTATTAATTGTTTTATGTTTTTAAATCCTTTTGGGATTTTATTTGATTCAAATTGGTTTGAGGTTCCATTTGAATTCAAAAAGTTTCTTCTGGCCCTGAAAATCAAACAAAGTTTTATTTTTTTCATTTATTTTCACATTACAAGATTTGGAAAATCTTGGGATGTGACAGGCTACCACCCTTAAAATAAATCTCGTCCCGAGATTTGGGAAGGCTGGGGTTACAAGCAAGTTCAAAACAACTAGGGTACTACCACCCTTAAAAAAATTCAAACAAAAATTACATATTGGCCTTCTTGGGATCCTGGGAAAAATCTCTCTAAGCAAACAGTTGCATGTGTCCTTGGTTTCTTTACTTGACTCATGGGCCAAGGTTGAGATCATTCATAGACTTGTTTAACTTGTTCTCCATCCTTTCTGGACAATTATTTGCATAGTGGCCTAGTTCCTTGCATTTGAAACATGTGACAAGGCTGAGATCCCTCATAGGCTGGTTTATCTTATGCTTCATCTTTTCTGGACAGTAGTTTGCATAATGTCCTAACTCTTTGCAATGTTTGCACATCACTTGGCTAATATCTTTCTTTTCCTTGGGTTTCACTAGCCTTTGTTTGTTTTCTTGGTTCTTCTCCCTTTCTGGGCATTCATTGGCATAGTGTCCCATCTCTTTGCATTTGAAACATTGCACTTGTGTAATATCCTTCTTGCTAGTGTTGGGGAATTTCTTCTTCTTCTTGGGTCTCTCTAAAGCTAGGAGTTCTTCTAGTTCATGTTCTTCATAGGTGGGAGATCTTTCTCTCTTCTTGGGGCATTGATCTTCATGCTCCTTGGATGCATGATCCTTGTATCTAAAAACATTGCTAGCTTGGGTTCCTTCTAGAATAACATCCTTGTTATCCTTGTTGTCATTGGCTCTTGGGAGAAAGTTTTCTCTCATGTTGATCATTTGAGTAATGAGTCCTTGCAACAATTGGGATTGAAGTTTCAAAATCCTTTGTATGGCTGGGTCTAGTCCATTGTTGTTGGCTAAAAGCTGAGTTGTCTCTTGGCTCAACTGGTTTTGGGTTGCTATGAGTTCTTTCATGTTGTCCTCTTGGTTGTTGTTGATGTCATCTACCTTGGAGTCTTTTGGGGTAGTCATCTGTTTTGGTTTGGGTAGGGATTAGAATAGGCAAAATATTTCTAAGGAATTATTTCTAATCACACACATCACAATTCACACAAACAATGTGCATGCAATCACAAGCAAACATTTCACTCAAACAACAAAGTTCAAGCACATACTTAGGCAACAAAATATTTTTGTTACACCACATAAGTTGGTGGGTTTTGTCTTAACTAAAACATGGTGGTCCATCTATATGGTTCACTTGTGATCTTTCTTTCCTTCTTTGTTGATTCTTCTTGCATGAGATCTTGGTTTCCTTGAGAAAAACTCTTGGTCACAATTCTTCAAAGTTGTTGATGGTTCCTTCTTATTTTGCATTCCCTCAGTCTCTAAATCTTGAGTAAGATTTCCTTGTCTCACATGTGGTCCTTGGTAGTTTCCAAGTTGGAAGTCCTTGGTGAACATGCTGAAGATGTTGAAGTCATTAGAGTTGAAGAAATTGAAGAAGTTCTTTGCACATGGTGTAGTCTTTGGCCATGAGGTTGGTTTTTCCATCAAGTTGAAAATAGAAGAGAAGTAGAGTTCAAACCAAAATGGTTGAGGAAAGAGTTTACAAGTGTTTTTGTAAATAAGTTTTTGGATCAAAATATAACTCCTATTTTTCTAAGGGTTTTTGTCCAATCCTAGGTTTACAAATCCTACAGGCAACACAATGCTCTGATACCATCTGTAGGGGTCCCAACCTAATAAGGTTGATCCCTCCTGTGTTTTACAATGCTAGTCCCTGGATCAATAGCTAGCATCCACAGTTTAGATGTAATATCAAGAAACAAAGGTCATAATATAACTTTATAACCAGGAATAACATAATTTTATTACATCTTACATAGTTCATTTGGCTATTACAATACATTGCAGCGGAATAATTATAGTCATGGGTCCTTCATCTTCATAGTGCCACAAGCAGATGTTGGTTGTAGACTTTGTAATCCTAATCAAACATTCTTCACTAAAGCAATCAAACCTGCAACATACAAGTTACAGCCACAAAGGGTCAATACATTTGAATTGTATTGGCAAGTGATACCATATTTGTATAGTGGAGTCTATCAGCTATATGCATTTGGCTAAGTGGAGTTGAGGCTTGCATTGCTCAAAATAGTTTTTTCTTATCATTTTGAAAATACTAAGTTTTTGCTTGTCAAAATCATTTTTCTCAATCAAAGATTTCAAGATCCTTGAACCAAGCCATCTCTCCATCAATGATTGAAGAATTCAAACAACCCTTGTTCAAACCACAAGATTTTAATTTAGAAATTTGAATGATGAGATTCTTGATTGCTTCCATGTCTTGATGCTCAAATTGTCCTTTACCAGGGACATGGCTAAGTACTTAGATTTTACACTCTGCAGAGGTGGTGCACTTTCCCCACAAGACTTGGTTTCCCAAGACAAAATCTTTCAGAAGCTTTCCCTTAGACCAAAATGGACGCGTTCCAACCTATCAAACACTACCACCTACTGTCCATATGGCTAAGTTCTTGCAACCTATATGATCATGGCAGAGCCCATATTGCCAAGTGGTTGCACTTGAAGCTTCTCAACATTTGACATCTCAAATCTCTTTGTTTCCTGGGTGGCATACCACAAGTGAGATACACAATCCAAGTCCATGGCATTGTGAACCACTCAACCATTCTCCACCAAGCTATTCCATTCCACCCAGGTGATTCATTAACTTAGTTGTTTTATTAGACAAAATCACAAGTCCTTAGACTTAGAATATTTTTCCATAGTGTGAATATATTTTCCACCCATGTTTTCCATTAGCTAGGCTAAGCTTGGTAGTAGTAGGAATCCCTAACTTAGGAAAATCCTACTAAGGATTCATCTACTAGGTTTTCTTATATCAAGGTATATACTTAGCAAAATCCATGCAAGTTTTACTTAGCAAAATCACTAATGCATAGTGAAAATATTTGGGATAGAAAGTATGAAGCATCACTTGCCTTTTTGGTAGGGAATGGTGGTTCACTCCTTGATCTTACTAGTCTCACACTTCACTACAAATCAATCAAGAAAACACAAATTCAATTCACATTCCAAACCAAAGTCAAACAAACAAATCTTCACACACACAAAGTAATGGAATCTAAGTCATGCATGGGAGCATGCACAAGATAGTTTTATTTTGCAAAGGGGTCTCTATGGGGTTTCTAAACTTTGTAAGATCCAAATTGGTCATTTACCAAAGTGGCAAAGTCATTAGCAAGAGGGTTTTGTCCAAAAACTATTTTAAATCCATTTATCATTTCATGTGGTGAAAAATGTTTTTATTAAGGCAAAACTCTTAAGTTGTTCACCAAATGAGTTGCTATTGCAAAGCTTGGTGTTTTTTTGGGTCAGTAGGTTTGGTCCAAAACATTTCCTTGAAGTTTTCTTTTCATAAACATTTTTATAACAAAAACCATTCTTTTTATTTGGCTAGAAAATGACTAAGTCAAGTAATCTAACCTAAATCTTAAAAAAATCATTTCTAACACCAATGGTTGGTTCCTAGGGTCAGTAGGGTCACAACAATCCAATTCGCAAAGGTTTTATCCTTAAATTCAATTTTAACCAATTTTTATACTCTAAACAAGCACACAAATGTTTCTGCAAATTCAAACAAGTTAACAGGTACTATTTGTCAAACCAAGGCCATGGTTGGCTAGGGCTTGTTCTCCTGAATCCATTGATATAAAATTTGTCAAATTTGGACGTGTGGATCCAAAGATATAAGGGTTTGAAGTTTGCAAAATATTCTGTTTTCAAATCAGTTTTTAAACAGATCAGTGACACGCGGCAGTTTCCTACTGGACGGTACCGGTTCGGTCGGATTGACCTCTCTGGATCGTTGGATCTAAGTGGGATCGCACGGCGCTGGTTGTGTACCTCTTCGAGTTTAAGTGATCTAATCTCGCTCGTTCAAACTAGATCTGACGGCTGTGGGGTGTTCGACCATAGACGGGCGGCGCTGCGACGGCTGCTGGCGGCGGCGACTCTGTTTCACGGCGGCGCCGGTGATACAGGAAGCGAAGAAGAGGGGGAGTGTGCTCACCGGGTTCGCTGACGCTCGCTGATGCTCAACGTGGGACTGGTCCGTCGAGGGGCGCACGGGGACGGGCAGAATTCCTCGCCGGAGTTGGTTCTAGCGACGGACGCGCTCGGTCGAGGTCGAAGACGGCTCTGTGGTTCACCAGGAGGCAAGAAAAGGTCGTGATCAGATGCAGGGGGCCGCGGAGATGACGTGTGCATGAACGAGAGGGGTCGAGGTGGTCTAGAATTACCGGAGGAGCTCGACGGAGGCGAGACAGACGGCGGCGCTCGGAACTTTTGTCGAAGACGGCTTCCTGAGGCGCTCGCGGTTGAAAGGAGGGTACAGAGAGGAGCGTCTGGGGGTGGGGAACTTGTTCGTGTGCTCAGTGTGGCATGGGGTGGTCCGGTTTGGATGGAATCGTCAATGGACCTCGTCGGAGACAGGGAGAGTGGTTGGCGAAATACTGCAGCCTGGGGGCGTGCTCGGGGAAGGAGGCAGAGGGGAAAGGAGGCGGAGACACTGGCGATTAAGTGGGTGAGGTTACCAGGAGCATTCACTCAGTCATTTACTCGAATTGATGCGAGTAATTTAGAGGCAGCAACAGCGACGTGGGGGAGGAAGAACTAGTCGCGGGGTGGGGAAGAAGGGGGCCGGTGGTGGGGTCTGGTGTTAGTGAGAAAAGGAGAGAAAGGGGGAGGTCCACCAGTCAGTCTCGGTGTGGGTTAGTTATTTGGTGCGAATCGTTTTCTTCGGGGTGAGGGGAATCTGGGCTGTGGGACTGTTGGGCTGCGCCTTTGCACTATTTTTTTTCTCTGTCTGATTCTTTTTCCTTTTCTATTTCTATTTTCCTGTTTTGAAATTCAAACAATCAAACACATTCAAAATGATTCAAACAATCATCAAGCTTATCAAATATGAATTTGGTTCTGCTTAACATCATAATTCACATTCTAAAATAAAATATTATTTTAAATCTTTTTAGGTTCCATTTATTAATTAAATAAATGGATCATTAGTTATTTAATAAAATAGGGTTTGTTTTATTTAATAAAATCTTCATTTAGAAACCAAAATGTTTTCAAAATCAAATCAGTAGGTTTTATTTGAAAATACAATTCATTTGAAAATCTTGTTCTAATACAAAATATCATTTTATTTTAGAGTCCATTATTAATTAAATAAAATAGACTTTCATTATTAATTCAACTAGGGTTTGTTTTATTGAGATATTTATTTTGAAATCCTAAAATAAAGTCAAAACATTTTAGTAGGTTTTATTTTGTGAATATCAAATATTTGGAAAACTTATTTTAAATAATTTAATAAGTTTTGATGCTTTAACTAAAATGGAAAAACCTTTTATTTGAATAAATTTTGGATATTAATTCCTTATTATTTTATTTTAAATAAACCTTTACTAATTTTTATTCAAAACAAAATGTTTTAATTCTAAATCTTGGCCAATGTTTTAATTTGGCTTTATAAAATAATCTTTGTTTATGAATCCACCTTTTCTTTTGTAAACCAAATCCTTTTATTTTAAAAGATCCAAAATATCATTTCTCAAATATTTTGTTTTCCTTTATTAATTGTTTTATGTTTTTAAATCCTTTTGGGATTTTATTTGATTCAAATTGGTTTGAGGTTCCATTTGAATTCAAAAAGTTTCTTCTGGCCCTGAAAATCAAACAAAGTTTTATTTTATTCATTTATTTTCACATTACAAGATTTGGAAAATCTTGGGATGTGACAAGTCCCCTGTGTTTACAATGCTAGTCCCTAGATCAATAGCTAGCATCCACAGTTAAGATGTAATATCAAGAAACAAAGGTCATAGTACAATCTTATAACCAGGAATAACATAATTTTATTACATCTTACATAGCTCATTTGGCTATTACATTACATTGCAGCAGAATATCTATAAGCATGGGGTCCTTCATCTTCAAAGTGCCACAGGCAGACATGTTGGTTGTAGACTTGTAATCCTAATCAATCAACTTCACTAATATCAAACAAACCTTCAACATACAAGTTACAGCCACAAGGGTCAATACATTTGAATTGTATTGGCAAGTGATACTATGGTAATATAGTGGAGTCTATCATCTATATGCATTTTGCTAAGTGGAGTTTAGGCTTGCTTTGCTCAAAATAAATTTTCCTTATCATTTGAAAACACTAAGTTTTTGCTTGACAAAAATCTTTTTCCCAAGACATCTCCCAATCAGAGATTGAAGATCCTTTAACCCTTGTTCAACCACAAGTTTTTAACTTAGAAATTTGGATGATGAGATTCTTGATTGCTTCCATGTCTTGATGCTCAAATTGACCTTTACCAGGGACATGGCTAAGTACTTAGATTTTACACTCTGCAGAGGTGGTGCACTTTCCCCACAAGACTTGGTTTCCCAAGACAAGATCTTTCAGAAGCCTTCCCTTAGACCAAAATGGACGCGCTCCAACCTATCAAACCCTACCACCAACTGTCCATATGGCTAAGTTCTTGCAACCTATATGATCCAGGCAGAGCCCAAATGCCAAGTGGTTGCACTTGAAGCTTCTCAACATTTGACATCTCAAATCTCTTTGTTCCTGGGTGGCCATCCACAAGTGAGATACACAAGGTTCACCAGTCCCCTGGCCTTGTGTAACCACTCAACCAAAAACCACCAAGCAATTACCATTCCACCCAGGTGATTCATTAACTTAGTTGTTTTATTAAACAAAAACACAAGTCCTCAGACTCAGAAATTTTCCATAGTGTGAATATATTTCCACCCTTGTTTTCTATTAGCTAAGCTAAGCATGATAGTAGTAGGAGTCTTAACTTAGGAAATTTTACTAAGGTTTCATCTACTAGGATTTCCCATAGCAAGGTTTATACTTAGCAAAATTCCATGCAAGTTTTACTTAGAAAAATCACTAATGCATAGTGAAAGTAATGGGACAAAAGTATGAAGCATCACTTGCTTTTTTGGTAGAGGGTATAAGTTCACTCCTTTTCCTTGCAACAATCACACTCTTCAAGTCACTACAATTCAATCAAGCAAGGCACAATCTCAATCTACCAATCAAGCAAAACATCACATAAAATGATAAAGTCTAAGAAATGCATGCAAGCATGCCAAGCTTTGTTTTATTTTAAAGAGTGGTTCCTAATGGGTCATAAACATTTGAAAACACCTAATGGTCATTTTTGTAAAGTGGCAAAGTCATTTGCAAAAGATTTCACTTTATAAACCATTTTATAAACAAGGTATCATTTTATGTGGTGTAGAAATGTTTTTACTAAGGCATTAATCTATCGGGTTCACAAAATATGTTTTCAAACCATAGAACTTGGTGTTTAGGGTCAGAGAGTTTAAAACAAAACATTTCCCAAAAGTTTTCTTCCAAACCATTTTTAATAAATAAACCATATTTTTATTTGACTAGAAATGGTTTTAAATCAAAGAATCATTCTTTTGTTTCACCAAATACATTTTTGTACCCACATAGTGTTTCCTATGGTCAGTAGGTTTAAATCAATCCAATTGCCAAAGATTTTATCCCCAAAATCATTTTAGAACAATTTTTATAACCTAAACAAGCATTCAAATGTTTCTGCAAAAACAAACATTTTTACAGAAGCTTTTTACTAAACAAATTGCATGGTTGGCTAGGGCTTGCTTCACTGATTCCAATGATATAAAGTTTGCAAAATTTGGACGTGTGGAACTAAAGTTATGGAATTTACAAATTGGAACATCTAATTGATTTGCTTCTGTTTTAAAATCCAAAGGCTGGCCACATGGCGTGATTCTACTGGGCAATACCGGTTCGCGCGGATCAAGCGATGTGAGGCGTTGGATTAAAAATAGATCGAGCGGCACAGGATCACTCGTACCCATTCGGCTAAGGATCTATCGTGAGCGTCAGATCAAGATCCTACGGGCACGGCTGCTTGGTCATCAACGGGCGGCGCTGACGGCGACTGGCGGCGGCGCACGGTCGGACGATGAGCTAACGGCGGTTACAGGAAGCAAGGAAGCTAACGGAGATGCTTACCGTGTTCGCAGGATACTGGGGAAGCTCAAGGTGGTGCTGTCTTGGAGAGGGGCGCACTGGTTCCTGCGGGATTGCTCGCCGGAGTGGGGGACGGCGTCGGGCGGCTCTGGTCGTTGTCGAGGGCGGTGCTGCGGTTCGCCCCGAGGAAAAACGAGGACACGGTTAGATGTGCAAGATCAAGGCGAAGCTGCGTGCGTGAAGGAGAGGGCGCGGGGTGGTCTGTGCTTACCAGGGGACGTCGCCGGAGAAAGTAGCAGACGCGGCGGCGCTCAGTCGAAGTGTTGCCGACGTTCTGGGGCGCCCGCGGTTGAACGGAAGGTACAGGCAGAAGCGCCAGAGGCTGTGGAGTAAGCTCGTGTGGTTGGGGAGGTGAGGGGCGACAGTGGTTCGCCAGAATTGACAGGAGATGCTCGTCGGAGCAGTGGCGGTGTAAACCAAATCAGGGGCAGCCTGGTGGCGTTCAGGGCGTGGAGTCTGAGGGGAAAGGAAGAGGAGGGCGAGGCGTTTAATACCGCGTGGTCGCAGGGGGAGTAATGGTCGTGGTTAACGCGAATTGATCGCCGGCGTTACTGGATTGCAACCGCAGGGCACGGTTTGGGGGGTTGAAGACGATGAACAGGAGAGGTGGGACCTTGCCGTCAGCGAGGAAGTGAGAGGGAAAAGAGGGGCCACCGGTCAGTCGCTCTGCGGGTCAGTTGACAGGTGCGAAACGTTTTCTTCGTGGAGAGAGGGAGTGGGCTAACTGGGCTTAAGTTGGGCCGGACGAGTTGGGCTGCTTGTTTCTCTTTTTTTTATTCAGTATTCTTTTTCTTTTTCTAATTGATTTTCTGTTTTGAATTTCAAACAACAAATCAAACACTCAAATGAATTCAAATCAATCAAACTTTGCATTTGAGTTTGGTTCTGTTTAACAACACAAAACCAAAGTCCAAAGACAAAAATAATATTTTTATTCTTTTTTTAGGATCTATTTAATAATTAAATAAAATAGATCTTAATTATTAATTCAAATAGGTTTTGATTTATTTAATAAAATCTCCATTTGAAAACTAAATATTATCAAAATCAAATCAGTAGGTTTTATTTGAAAATAGAAGATATTTGGAAAACTTGCTTAAAATAATTTAATAAGTTTTGATGTTTTAATTAAAATGGTAAACCCTTTTATTTAAATAAAATTGGATATTAAATCCTTATTATTTTATTTAAATAAACCTTTACTATTTTTATCAAACAAAATGTTTTATTTCAAAAGCTTGGCCAAGGTTTAATTTGGCTCTATAAAATAATCTTTATTTATAAATCTACCTTTTCTTTTGAAAACCAAATCTTTTATTAAAAGAACCAAAAATAGTAATTTTAAATATTTTTAAGTTTATTGTTTATTTAACTTTTTAAATCCCTTTAGGATTTTATTTGATCAAAATAGGTTTGAAGGTTTCCAATTGGAATCAAAAAGTTTCTTCTTACCCTCAAAAACAACAAAGTTTTATTTTATTCATTTATTTTTAACATTACAAGATTTTGAAAATCTTGGGATGTGACAGGCTACCACCCTTAAAATAAATCTCGTCCCGAGATTTGGGGAGGCTAGGGGTTACAAGTTGGCTCAAAAGCATCTAGGGTACTACCACCCTTAAAAAATTTCTAACTAAATTACATATTGGCTTGCTTGGAATCTTGATGTATCTTTCCTGGACAGAAGTTTGCATAATGGCCTAGCTCCTTGCATTCAAAACACATCACTTGGCTGATAACTCTCTTTTCCTTTGATATCATTGCCTCTTGTCTGTTTCTTTGGTTCTTCTTCTTTTCTGGGCATTCACTGGCATAGTGTCCCATCTCTTTGCAATTGTAACATTGCACTTGAGTAATATCCTTCATGTTAGGGTTGGGGCATTTCTTCTTCTTCTTGGGTCTCTCCAAAGCTAGGAGTTCTTCTAGATCATGTTCTTCATACCTCACCTCAGAGGTGGGAATTCTTTCTCTCTTCTTGGGGCATTCATCTTCATGCTTCTTGGATGTATGATCCTTGTCTCCATAAATATTGCATGCTTGGGTTCCTTCTAGAATAACATCTTCGTCATCCTTGTTATCATTAGCTATTTGGGAAAAAAATTCTCCCATGTTGATCATTTGAGTAATCAATCCTTGCAACAATTGGGATTGAAGTTTAAAAATCCTTTGTATGGCTGGGTCTAGTCCATTGTTATTGGCTAAAAGCTGAGTTGTCTCTTGGCTCAACTGGTTTTGGGTTGCTATGAGTTCTCTCATGTTGTCCTCTTGGTTGTTGTTGGTGTCACCATCCTTGATGTTGGAGTCTCTTGGAGAAGTATTTTTGTTACACCACATAAGTTGGTGTGTTTGGCTTAAACTAAATATGGTGGTCCATCTATATGGTTCACTTGAGATTTTTTTCCATCTTTCTTGGTTGATTCTTCTTGTTTGAGATCATGGTTTCCTTGGAAAAACTCTTGATCACAAATCCTCAAAGGTGATGATGGCTTCTTCTAAGTTATGTTTCCTTAGTCTTCAAACCTTGAGCAAGATTGCTTGTCTCATTTGTCCTTAGTGATATCCAAGGTTGAAGTCCTTGGTGAATATGCTGAAGATGTTGAAGTCATTAGAGTTGAATATGTTGAAGTCATTAGAGTTGAAGAAGTTGAAGTCATTAGAGTTGAAGAAGTCCTTTGTACATGGTGTAGTCTTTGGCCATGGGGTAGGTTTTTCCATCATGTTGAAATAGAAGAGATGTAGAATCAAAACCAAAATGGTTGAGGAAAGAGTTTACAAGATTGTTTGTAAATAAGTTTTGGAACAAATACAACTCCTATTTTCTAAGGGTTTTTTCCAATCCTAGGGTTACAAATCCTACAGGCAACACAATGCTCTGATACCATCTGTAAGGTTCCCAACCTTTAATAAGGTGGAGTCCCCTGTGTTTACAATGCTAGTCCCTGGATCAATAGCTAGCATCCACAGTTAAGATGTAATATCAAGAAACAAAGGTCATAGTACAATCTTATAACCAGGAATAACATAATTTTATTACATCTTACATAGCTCATTTGGCTATTACATTACATTGCAGCAGAATATCTATAAGCATGGGGTCCTTCATCTTCAAAGTGCCACAGGCAGACATGTTGGTTGTAGACTTGTAATCCTAATCAATCAACTTCACTAATATCAAACAAACCTGCAACATACAAGTTACAGCCACAAGGGTCAATACATTTGAATTGTATTGGCAAGTGATACTATGGTAATATAGTGGAGTCTATCATCTATATGCATTTGGCTAAGTGGAGTTTAGGCTTGCTTTGCTCAAAATAGATTTTCCTTATCATTTGAAAACACTAAGTTTTTGCTTGACAAAAATCTTTTTCCCAAGACATCTCCCAATCAGAGATTGAAGATCCTTTAACCCTTGTTCAACCACAAGTTTTTAACTTAGAAATTTGGATGATGAGATTCTTGATTGCTTCCATGTCTTGATGCTCAAATTGTCCTTTACCAGGGACATGGCTAAGTACTTAGATTTTACACTCTGTAGAGGTGGTGCACTTTCCCCACAAGACTTGGTTTCCCAAGACAAGATCTTTCAGAAGCCTTCCCTTAGACCAAAATGGACGCGCTCCAACCTATCAAACCCTACCACCAACTGTCCATATGGCTAAGTTCTTGCAACCTATATGATCCAGGCAGAGCCCATAATGCCAAGTGGTTGCACTTGAAGCTTCTCAACATTTGACATCTCAAATCTCTTTGTTCCTGGGTGGCCATCCACAAGTGAGATACACAAGGTTCACCAGTCCCCTGGCCTTGTGTAACCACTCAACCAAAAACCACCAAGCAATTACCATTCCACCCAGGTGATTCATTAACTTAGTTGTTTTATTAAACAAAAACACAAGTCCTCAGACCTAGAAATTTTCCATAGTGTGAATATATTTCCACCCTTGTTTTCTATTAGCTAAGCTAAGCATGATAGTAGTAGGAGTATTAACTTAGGAAATTTTACTAAGGTTTCATCTACTAGGATTTCCCATAGCAAGGTTTATACTTAGCAAAATTCCATGCAAGTTTTACTTAGAAAAATCACTAATGCATAGTGAAAGTAATGGGACAAAAGTATGAAGCATCACTTGCCTTTTTGGTAGAGGGTATAAGTTCACTCCTTGTCCTTGCAACAATCACACTCTTCAAGTCACTACAATTCAATCAAGCAAGGCACAATCTCAATCTACCAATCAAGCAAAACATCACATAAAATGATAATGTCTAAGAAATGCATGCAAGCATGCCAAGCTTTGTTTTATTTGAAAGAGTGGTTCCTAATGGGTCATAAACATTTGAAAACACCTAATGGTCATTTTTGTAAAGTGGCAAAGTCATTTGCAAAATATTTCACTTTATAAACCATTTTATAAACAAGGTATCATTTTATGTGGTGTAGAAATGTTTTTACTAAGGCATTAATCTATGGGGTCACAAAATATGTTTTCAAACCATAGAACTTGGTGTTTAGGGTCAGAGAGTTTAAAAGAAAACATTTCCCAAAAGTTTTCTTCCAAACCATTTTTAATAAATAAACCATATTTTTATTTGACTAGAAATGGTTTTAAATCAAAGAATCATTCTTTTGTTTCACCAAATACATTTTTGAACCCACATAGTGTTTCCTATGGTCAGTAGGTTCAAATCAATCCAATTGCCAAAGATTTTATCCCCAAAATCATTTTAGAACAATTTTTATAACCTAAACAAGCATTCAAATGTTTCTGCAAAAACAAACATTTTTACAGAAGCTTTTTACTAAACAAATTGCATGGTTGTCTAGGGCTTGCTCCACTGATTCCAATGATATAAAGTTTACAAAATTTGGACGTGTGGAACTAAAGTTATGGAATTTACAAATTGGAACATCTAATTGATTTGCTTCTGTTTTTAAATCCAAAGGCTGGCCACGTGGCGTGATTCTACTGGGCAATACCGGTTCGCGCGGATCAAGCGATGTGAGGCGTTGGATTAAAAATAGATCGAGCGGCACAGTATCACTCGTACCCCTTCGGCTAAGGATCTATCGTGAGCGTCAGATCAAGATCCTACGGGCACGGCTGCTTGGTCATCAACGGGCGGCGCTGATGGCGACTGGCGGCGGCGCACGGTCGGACGATGAGCTAGCGGCGGTTACAGGAAGCAAGGAAGCTAACGGAGATGCTTACCGTGTTCGCAGGATACTGGGGAAGCTCAAGGTGGTGCTGTCTTGGCGAGGGGCGCACTGGTTCCAGCGGGATTGCTCGCCGGAGTGGGGGACGGCTAAGGATGGCAATGGGTAGGGTATGGGCAGGGTAGAGAAATACCATACCCATACCCGTGTGTCCAATGGGTATAAAAACTTACCCATACCCGTACCCGCGGGTATAAAACTTTACCCATACCCATACCCGGTGGGTACCCGTATCCATTGGGTACCCGGCGGGTATATCCAATAGTGTACAGGTTATTCAGAATTTTACTTTCATCAATAACATATTTGAAAAAAAGACAATAAACTCTACAGACGAGTACATGAAAGTATCAAATTAAAGTGTAAAAGTCGCAATCTCATACTCGTCCCTAGGCTTCTCGGCCGAATAGGTTCGAATTCTATAGATAAGTTTGACATATCAGTTTAAACGGGTAGGGTATGGGTATACCCATGGGTACAAGTCTATACCCGTGCCCATACCCGTGACTTAACGGGTAGGGTATGGGTATTACCCATGGGTATAAAAGTGTTCCCATATCCTACCCATGTAAGTACGGTACCCGCGGGTACCCGTACCCATGGGTAAAATTGTCATCCTTAGGGACGGCGTCGGGCGGCTCTGGTCGTTGTCGAGGGCGGTGCTGCGGTTCACCCCGAGGAAAAACGAGGACACGTTAGATGTGCAAGATCAAGGCGAAGCTGCGTGCATGAAGGAGAGGGCGCGGGGTGGTCTGTGCTTACCAGGGGACGTCGCCGGAGAAAGTAGCAGACGCGGCGGCGCTCAGTTGAAGTGTTGCCGATGTTATGGGGCGCCCGCGGTTGAACGGAAGGTACAGGCAGAAGCGCCAGAGGCTGTGGAGTAAGCTCGTGTGGTTGGGGAGGTGAGGGGCGGCAGTGGTTCGCCAGAATTGATAGGAGATGCTCGTCGGAGTAGTGGCGGTGTAAACCAAATCAGGGGCAGCCTGGTGGCGTTCAGGGCGTGGAGTCTGAGGGGAAAGGAAGAGGAGGGCGAGGCGTTTAATACCGCGTGGTCGCAGGGGGAGTAATGGTCGTGGTTAACGCGAATTGATCGCCGACGTTACTGGCTTGCAACGGCAGGGCGCGGTTTGGGGGGTTGAAGACGATGAACAGGAGAGGTGGGACCTTGCCGTCAGCGAGGAAGTGAGAGGGAAAAGAGGGGCCACCGGTCAGTCGCTCTGCGGGTCAGTTGATAGGTGCGAAACGTTTTCTTCGTGGAGAGAGGGAGTGGGCTAACTGGGCTTAAGTTGGGCCAGACGAGTTGGGCTGCTTGTTTCTCTTTTTTTTATTCAGTATTCTTTTTCTTTTTCTAATTGATTTTCTGTTTTGAATTTCAAACAACAAATCAAACACTCAAATGAATTCAAATCAATCAAACTTCCATCACACTTTGCATTTGAGTTTGGTTCTGTTTAACAACACAAAACCAAAGTCCAAAGACAAAAATAATATTTTTATTCTTTTTTTAGGATCTATTTAATAATTAAATAAAATAGATCTTAATTATTAATTCAAATAGGTTTTGATTTATTTAATAAAATCTCCATTTGAAAACTAAATATTATCAAAATCAAATCAGTAGGTTTTATTTGAAAATAGAAGATATTTGGAAAACTTGCTTAAAATAATTTAATAAGTTTTGATGTTTTAATTAAAATGGTAAACCCTTTTATTTAAATAAAATTGGATATTAAATCCTTATTATTTTATTTAAATAAACCTTTACTATTTTTATCAAACAAAATGTTTTATTTCAAAAGCTTGGCCAAGGTTTAATTTGGCTCTATAACATAATCTTTATTTATAAATCTACCTTTTCTTTTGAAAACCAAATCTTTTATTAAAAGAACCAAAAATAGTAATTTTAAATATTTTTAAGTTTATTGTTTATTTAACTTTTTAAATCCCTTTAGGATTTTATTTGATCAAAATAGGTTTGAAGGTTTCCAATTGGAATCAAAAAGTTTCTTCTTACCTTGAAAATCAACAAAGTTTTATTTTATTCATTTATTTTTCACATTACAAGATTTGGAAAATCTTGGGATGTGACAATGCAATGCCGGTGATGATGGATATCATGTTCGTGCTTGAAGATGGAGATCGGAAGCACAAAGAAGAAAAGGCCATATCATATCACATATTATGAATTGCATGTGATGTTAATCCTTTATGCATCTTGTATTGCTTAGTTAACGACGGTAGCATTATAAGATGATGCCTCATGCACATGAATTTCAAGTTCTAAAGTGTTCATCCTTAGTAAGCACTATTGCTAAAGCTTGTTGTTTCGAAGCACCACGTGATGATCGGGTGTGTTACATTCTGCAAGTGTATACAACGTGAGCAAGCCAGATTTGCTCATGCGGAAGCTAAGGTTTGATCTTGATGAGCCTAGCATGTACAGACATGGTCTCGGAACACAGATCACCGAAAGGTAAAGCATGAATCATATAGTAGGTATGATCAACATGTCGATTGTTCGCCATTGAAGCTACATCAACTCTCGTGATGATCGGTTTTGATGTGGTGGATTTGGTTTGTGTGATCACTAAAACAATGTGAGGGATATTGTTTTGAGTGGGAGTTCACCTAGATTAATTTAACTATTAATTAGAACTCAATTTGTCATAAACTTAGTCTAAACTATTGCAAATATGTTGTAGATCAATGGCGGCCCCTACCATCAATTTTAATGCGTTCCTAGAGAAAGAAAAGTTGAAAAACAATGGAAGCAACTTCGCGGATTGGTTCCGCAATTTGAGGATTGTCCTCAATGCTGGTAATTTGACCTATGTGCTGGATGCACCGCTGGGTGACCCACCTGCAGCTGATGCTACCGATGAAGTAAAGAATGTTTACCTCGCTCGGAAGGATCAGTACTCCACAGTTCAGTGTGCTATCTTGTATGGTTTGGAATCGGAGCTTCAGAAAAGGTTTGAGAATTCAGACCCACATGATATTGTCCGTGAACTCAAATTGATATTTGAGACTCACGCGGCAGTTGAGAGCTATGAGGCTTCTGAAAAGTTCTTTAACTGCAAGATGGAAGAGGGCAGCTCCGTCAGTGAGCATGTGCTTAAGATATCTGGGCACGCAAACAAACTCCAAAGCTTGGGTATAGTGATTCCTAATGCTTTGGGGATTTACCGTGTCCTCCAATCACTACCACCAAGTTATAAGAACTTTGTGATGAACTACAATATGCAAAGCATGAACAAGCAGTTGCCAGAACTCTTCTCCATGTTAAAATCTGTAGAAGTGGAGGTCAAGAAAGAGCACCAAGTGTTGATGGTCAATAAGACCACCAAATTCAAGAAAGGCAAGTCTAAGCTAAAGGGACACTTCAAGAAGGGTGGTAAGAAAGTTACCGCACCGACGAAGAAGACCAAAGTTGGACCTAAGCCTGATACTGAGTGCTTTTACTGTAGGGGTTCGTAGCATGGAAAACAAAAAAATTCTACCGCATGAACACATAATCAAGATCTAATCTATGATCAAGCCAAGATCTATCTACTAGATTGTAGCAACGAGTCGATATAATACTAACCCTCGAAGATCCAAAGCGGTTAATGAGACAGATTCTCGTGGGTGATGTAGTCGAACACTTCTGATCTCAAGATCGTGTAGACGATCCTTCCGGCGCTGTGTTCCGGCAGCGCTTCCGCAGTCGGTCACACATTCGGTACTCGATGAAGACCTTCCTCTCCCTTGTTCTCGCAGGCAGCGGAGGTTGTAGCACTCTCCTCGTGATTCCGGCAGCACGACGGCGTGGTACCGGAAGTAGAGGGGAGATTTCGCAGTGCTTCGCCTTAAGCCGGAGCGAGTATGGTGGACTATGAGAGAGGCCTTGGCAATCTAGGGTTTAGAGGCACCAAGGAGAGAGGGCTAGGCCGGCGGCTAGGGCAAGGGGAGGGCCCCAACTCGGCGGCTAGGCAAACCCTAGGGGCGGCGGCGACTTGGTGAGGCCGGCGGCTAGGGCTAGGGTTTAGAGGAGAGAGGTGTAGGGAAGAGGGGCACCCCTGCCCCTCCTTTTATAGGTGGGAGGGAGGCGCGGTTGGGAGGAGGGAGTCCTCCTCCAACTCCTCCTCCTTGGTCGGCGGGTGGAGGGAGTAGGACTTCCTCCCTAAGTAGGTTTCCTACTCTCCCTCCACCAAGCAAACTTGCCGTTTGACTTTTCAAATTGGCGTTTGACTTTTCAAACTAGGATTTGATTTATCCCTTTATTTTGCCCAGCGATAACACCTAGTACATGATGCAACCATTCTAACTTGTTATGACACATTCATGTACCCTTCCCCTCCGGAGTGTCGGACCTTCCGGACCCTTCTAGAACATCCCGGTGAAAACACCGGAATCATTCCCCAACTCCGAAATAGGACTTTCCTTATATGAATCTTATTCTCCGGACCATTCCGGATCTCCTCGTGATATCCCGGATCCCATCTGAGACTCCGAACAACATTCAGTCTCTTACTCATCATTCCATAACTACTCAACAACATTGAATCCTTAAGTGTGTCTCCCTACGGTTCGTGAATTATGCGGACATGACCGAGACACTTCTCCGATCAATAACCAATAGAGGAATCTGGAAATTCATATGGCTCCCATATATTTCTACGATTACTTTGCGATCGAATGAACCACTTACATACGATACCAATTTCCCTTTGTCTCACGATAGTTTACTTATCTGAGGTTTTGATCGTCGGTATCTCTGCATACCTAGTTCAACCTCGTTACCGATAAGTACTCTTTTCTCGTTCCCGTGATATGTGATACCTTGTGAGCCAGTCACATGCTTGCAAGCTAATTGAATGAAATTCCACCGAGAGGGACCAGAGTATATCTATCCGTCATATGGATGGACAAATCCCACTCTTGATCCATGTGCCTCAACCCATACTTTCCAAACACTCAATGCCACCTTTATAGCCACCCAGTTACGGTGTGGTGTTTGATGTCATCAAAGCATCCTTCCGGTGATGGTGATTAACATGATCTCATGGTCGAAGGAATTAGGTTACTATGTATCAGAAAGCTTATAGCAAATGAACTATATTAAATGACTTGATCTTTATGCTACGCTTAACTATAGGAGTATGTCCATCACATCATTCTCCTAATGATATGACCCTGTTGCTAATAACATCTCTATGTTCATGATCAGGAAACCATGATCATATATTAACCAACAAGCTAGTTTAACAAGAGGCTTTACTAGGGACTCTTTTATGTTTACAAATCACACAAGTATTAATGTTTCCTTTTAATACAATTATAGCATGGTATGTAAACATTTATCATAATTATGAAGATATGATAATAACCTACTTTATTATTGCCTCTTGGGCATATCTCCAACAGTCTCCCACTTGCACTAGAGTCAATAATCTAGTTTCAAACCTTTGTGTATTCAACACCTATGGCTTTCCAGTGTTGTAAGTACACGTTTGCTAGTGGTCAACTGATCTCCGGATCTGACACTTCCATGTCCGTGTGTAATTGCATGTCTTTGCGTCTCTACGCATCACTCATTCTCTAATGAGATGGCTTTGTATAAATTTGGTCCTTTGGTGAGACCTTTAGTTGTTTGGGGTTAAAACATGTTGATAATATTGTCGTACAATATATCTTCATAGTATTATCCCGCTGTGAACTACACCTAGTTTGATAACAAACTACTTGACACAAATGCCCTCTTTAGCTGCTATAATAGCAGTCATATACTCAGCCTTTTGTTGCAGTATCTGTCACAATGTCTTAACTTTGGAACTCATCCAAATCCATTATGGAACTTACTTTCCATTACATTGTGCCACCCTTAGTTCAGATTGAGATAAACTTAATTTGTATTTTGTGACAAAACTAGTATCAATGTAGTACTTTTACAATGAACTAACCATCTATTTTCCACTTATACAAAATAATATACTCTTAGTTCTTCCAAAAGATCATAAGAATATCCTTACTATCGTCCAATGATCATCTTATAAATCATTCTGGTATATGCTCATAACATTTAGAGCATAGGACATATCTGGATTTGTACATATCATAGTATGATTGATATAAATACTCTTTGTGATTTCATACATCAAGTATCAATCTATACTTGAATCTTTGTTTCACTTACCAAGTGTCAATACACTTGAATATAACATCAATATTGAACTCATTCAATCCTTTCTCTGTGACAAGAACCTTTCTTGTTGTTTCTATATTGAACTCATTCAATAAATCATCTATGTACTTTCGGCACAACCATATTAGCGTCTATTGATGCCAAATATTTGGGTTTTGCCTAAGTCTTTCATCGGGATGAAATTCTTAATATGTGTTAATAAAAGATACATCATTTCCAATCAACCATATGTCTTCCACATAATGTATTAGAAACATGTCTTAGCGCTCCCACTTAATTTCTTGCAAATGCAAGCATCTTCATCGTCTCCGACGAATTTAAACTCCTTTAACAGTTTCATCATGGTGAAGATTCCAACTCCGCGATGCTTACTTCAACCATTAAAGTTTGCATATGCTTTTAGCATCCTTTGAATTAACAAAACCCTATGGACCGCGTTATGCACATGTCCTAGGTAACAATTCTATTAGAAGAACTTGTTTTGTTTATTCAATTACCACATAACAAAATTATATGTAGTGGTTGCTACATTTATCCGTCTAGACTAAATATCGCTATGAAAGATCAAATCTTGTCATAGTCAACCTTTGAACATTGTTGTGAACTCTTTCCCAACATGTCCACTATTTCATAGATGTGCAACATCCGTGTCTATTTCTTTATAGATCCAAACACAACTGTAAGGTCTTACACCTTTCTCGAGGGTCCTTAAAGTTCAAAACTTGATTTCTCGTGTATGGAACTATCATGGATTTTATGGCTTCAAGCCATTTTACGGAGTCAGGGGCCATCATCGCTTCTTTGCATATAGTACGTTCATTATTCTCAAATAATGATTCAACCCTCAAATCTTGGTATTTGATTGTTTACTCGACCTACTTAGTTCAATAGAAACTTTGACTTTCGTAATCACAACCTTTGAGGCACGTGAGCCATGAGCATTGTTGCTGCCTCCGGAACACTTTTCGGCGTTGCGCAACTTTGATTATATAGCTAAGGTTCTTTTAACCTTATCAAAGTTCTATTGTCCTCCCACTTATCTTTTCACGAAAAATTCCTTCTCAAAGAAACTTGACGTTCTAAGTGACAAACACTTTTGTCTCCGATGTTATGGAGGATTACTTAACAGTTATTCGAAATAACATACAAAGACATGTCCATCCGACTTTGGTTGCAAACATCTTTCTTATGCATAGCATACCAATGTTTAAGAAAGGACAACTTGGGTTTTATCCCAAACCATAACTTTATATGGTGTCATTTCAACGGATTATTATGGAGATCTTTTCAGTGAAAAAACGGTAGTCTCTAAAGCTTTTAATCTTTAAAATATAATGGCAGTTTTATGAATTACACCTTCGATCTTACCATGTCAAACAAGGTTTAATTACATATCTCGAACGCTCCATACTCTTATGGTGTTTCGGGACATGCAAATCCACGGAACGATTCCTTAAATCTTAGGTATTATGCTAAACTTGTAACTCAAATATCTTCCTTTATGATCTTATCATAAACTATTTATATTCTTGTTACAATGATTTTGCACTTCATCTTGAAAGTCTTTGAACTTTTCAAATGTTTCATAATTCATCCTTATTAAGTAAATATTCATATATTCACTCAAATTTTCGGAGAAAGCATATGAAGTTGAAATCCATCGCTCTTGACTACACATAATGGACTTCGTACAACAATATGTACAAGTTCCAATAAGCTAGTCATTCGTTCCCTTTTGGTCTATGAACGAAGTTTTAATTATCTCTAGGAAAGTTTCACAAGCGTCATTTGATCAAAAATCAAAAGACTCCAAAATTCCATCCACATGGAGTTTCTTCATGTTTTCTTTCCAATATAATTTAAACGGCGATGTCACTTCCTAAGTGATCTTTCAATCAATTTGTCTTTCGACATTTTTAGCACTAGTTTTATGGATGTGATTTTTCCGACGAGATTTGTGAATCATCCATCTTTTATGGATTACGGCAATTATTTGAACAACCCTTTTGTTCTCATAATACCTGATAAAACAAATCTTGAAGGCAAGCTTTGATGTTTAACAAGCAGCACAATAACCCTTTATTTGTTGTCGATGAACATCATCACATATTCTTTTGCTAGTTACTTAGGCCATTGTAGTTCATGAATTGTGTTGTTTCGTATGACGATTCACACCAACAAATTCAGTATCAAATACTTAAGAACCACATTGTTTAATAAGCAAAGAATATAGCCATAACATGTATATCATCTATATACTTAAACTGAACAATTCTAGTATTTTCTTTTCTGCCATATATTTATGAGATTCTCTTTCAGTGTTTCCTTTGAAAGAATCTATCAACATCAATAGTGGAGTCATACATATGACACATAGTCCAAAGCGCGTATAATTAAATACCAATGTCTTTGGACTTGCACTTTGAAGTAGATCACCATCATCAAATGTTTGGTGTGCTTTCAAATTCCATTCTTTAGTAATCTCTTGGTGTGGTAAATAATTTACCTACATCAAATATTCACCCTTATCATGGAATTATTCATGATCAAGCTACTTTTAGCTTATAAAGATGAATCGCGAGTATAATGTTGCTCTCCAAATCCTTTTGGTGGATTAGGACAACTAGTGTCTCCAACCCTTTGCAAATTCTCATCAAATATGAGAACATGACTTTTGCCATATTATACTCTATCATGTTGCAACCAAAACTTTGTTTCAGATATCACAATATCTTCCACACATCATGGTTTCTGAAACAACTCTTTCAGATCCTAGATAACCTTGATATTAAGACAATTCTTTGAATATCAAGAATCATGGAGACAAACATGATACTCATACACTAACTCTTGGAATTTTCACTCTCGATTTAATACCAGTTATTAAACTTCATGGAGTAACCGGAACTTACTGAAAGTTTGCAATAGGACTTTTAAACTTTAGATTAACACTTCAAAACAATATGATACCAGTTCGTAAAGTAACTAACCAGAATTCTATAGTTCTATCATCTCAATTATAACTAAGCGCAAGGTGGTAAACGGATGCCAATGACTACAACAATTATGCAAATTCACTTTGATTTAATTTATGATAAATAATGTTCAAATTTTAATCATATTGCCGTTGAACTCCCACTCGAAACAATATCCCTCACATTGTTTTAGTGATCACACGAACCAAATCCACCACATCAAAACCGATCATCACGAGAGTTGATGTAGCTTCAATGGCGAACAATCAACATGTTCATCATATCTACTATATGACTCATGCTTTATCTTTCGGTGATCCGTGTTCCGAGTCTATGTCTGTACATGCTAGGCTCGTCAAGATCAAACCTTAGCTTCCGCATGAGCAAATCTGGCTTGCTCACGTTGTATACACTTGCAGAATCTAACACACCCGATCATCACGTGGTGCTTCGAAACAACGAGCTTTAGCAACGGTGCTTACTAAGTATGAACACTTTAAAACTTGAAATTGTGTGCTTGAGGGATCATCTTATAATGCTACCGTAATGAACTAAGCAATACAAGATGCATAAAAGGATTAACATCACATGCAATTCATAATATGTGATATGATATGGCCTTTCTTCTTGTGCTTCCGATCTCCATCTTCAAGCACGAACATGATCTCCATCATCACCGGCATTGCATCAAGGTCAATGACGCTGCTCCATGGTTGTCGTCCACCAACTTCAACTATTACAACTACTTTGAATAGACACGCTGGTCTTAAAGAATTTAAAGACAACCATATGGCTCCTGCCGGTTGCCAACTTACAATAAGGAACATTGCATACATCAAATATAATCACAATCATGGCCATATCACATCACAGCACACCCCTACAAAACAAAGTTAGACGCCTCTAATTTTCTTTGCATATTTTACGTGGTTTGGGGCTTTCAATAAGTGTCGCTCTAACTTACGAACAAGAACCACAACATTGATACTAGTATTGTCAATCACCCGTTGTAAATTGAATCTTAACTATGTTGGGAGAAACAGGCACCCGCAAAGCCACTTATTCAATACAAGTTGCATGTCAAGCGTGGAGCAAGTCTCATGAACGATGTCATGTAAGGTTAGTCCGGGCCGCTTCATCCCACCATCCCGCAAGATGCAAAGTACACAAGAAGCAATCGACAACAAAAGCATCAACGCCCACAATGACCATTGTATTCTACTCGTGCAACAGATCTACATATAGACACGACTCTGATAGCACTGTAGGGGTTCGTAGCATGGAAAACAAAAAAATTCTACCGCATGAACACACAATCAAGATCTAATCTATGATCAAGCCAAGATCTATCTACTAGATTGTAGCAACGAGTCGATAGAATACTAACCCTCAAAGATCCAAAGCGGTTAACGAGAGCAAATTCTCGTGGGTGATGTAGTCGAACACTTCCGATCTCAAGATCGTGTAGACGATCCTTCCGGCGCTGCGTTCCGGCTGCGCTTCCGCAGTCGGTGACACGTTCGGTACTCGATGAAGACCTTCCTCTCCCTTGTTCCAGCAGGCAGCGGAGGTTGTAGCACTCTCCTCGTGATTACGGCATCACGACGGCGTGGTACCGGAAGTAGAGGGGGGATCTCGCAGTGCTTCGCCTTAAGCCGGAGCGAGTATGGTGGACTATGAGAGAGGCCTTGGCAATCTAGGGTTTAGAGGCACCAAGGAGAGAGGGATAGGCCGGCGGCTAGGGCAAGGGGAGGGCCCCAACTCGGCGGCTAGGCAAACCCTAGGGACGGCGGCGACTTGGTGAGGCCCGAGGCTAGGGCTAGGGTTTAGAGGAGAGAGGTGTAGGGAAGAGGGGCACCCCTGCCCCTCCTTTTATAGGTGGGAGGGAGGCGCGGTTGGGAGGAGGGAGTCCTCCTCCAACTCCTCCTCCTTGGCCGACGGGTGGAGGGAGTAGGACTTCCTCCCTAAGTAGGTTTCCTACTCTCCCTCCACCAAACAAACTTGCCGTTTGACTTTTCAAATTCGCGTTTGACTTTTCAAACTAGGATTTGATTTATCCCTTTATTTTGCTCAGCGATGACACCTAGTACACGATGCAACCATTCCAACTTGTTATGACACATTCATGTACCCTTCCCCTCCGGAGTGCCGGACCTTCCGGACCCTTCTAGAACATTCCCGGTGAAAACACCGGAATCATTTCCCAACTCCAAAATAGGACTTTCCTTATATGAATCTTATTCTCCGGACCATTCCGGATCTCCTCGTGATATCCCGGATCCCATCCGAGACTCCGAACAACATTCAGTCTCTTACTCATCATTCCATAACTACTCAACAACATCGAATCCTTAAGTGTGTCTTCCTACGGTTCGTGAATTATGCGGACATGACCGAGACACTTCTCCGATCAATAACCAATAGAGGAATCTGGAAATTCAGATGGCTCCCACATATTTCTACGATTACTTTGCGATCGAATGAACCACTTACATGCGATACCAATTTCCCTTTGTCTCACGATAGTTTACTTATCCAAGGTTTTGATCGTCGGTATATCTGCATACGTAGTTCAACCTCGTTACCGATAAGTACTCTTTTCTCATTCCCGTGATATGTGATCCCTTGTGAGCCAGTCACATGCTTGCAAGCTAATTGAATGACATTCCACCGAGAGGGACCAGAGTATATCTATCCGTCATATGGATGGACAAATCCCACTCTTGATCCATGTGCCTCAACCCATACTTTCCAAACACTCAATGCCACCTTTATAGCCACCTAGTTACGGTGTGGTGTTTGATGTCATCAAAGCATCCTTCCGGTGATGGTGATTAACATGATCTCATGGTCAAAGGAATTAGGTTACTATGTATCAGAAAGCTTATAGCAAATGAACTATATTAAATGACTTGATCTTTATGCTACGCTTAACTATAGGAGTATGTCCATCACATCATTCTCCTAATGATATGACCCTGTTGTTACTAAAATCTCTATGTTCATGATCAGGAAACCATGATCATATATTAACCAACAAGCTAGTTTAACAAGAGGCTTTACTAGGGACTCTTTTATGTTTACAAATCACACAAGTATTAATGTTTCCTTTTAATACAATTATAGCATGGTATGTAAACATTTATCATAAGTATGAAGATATGATAATAACCTACTTTATTATTGCCACTTGGGCATATCTCCAACACTTACTGCAAGGGAGAAGGTCACTGGAAGCGGAATTGCCCAAAGTACTTGACGGATTTGAAGAACGGCAACATCAAGAAGAAAGGTATATCCGATATACAGGTTATTGATGTGTATCTCACTAGTACTCGTAGTAGTGCCTGGGTATTTGATACTGGTTCAGTTGCTCATATTTGCAACTCGAAACAGGTGCTGCAAAATAAACGGAAGCTAGCGAAGAACGAGGTGACGATGCGCGTAGGAAATGGATCAAAGGTTGATGTGATCGCGGTTGGCACGCTACCTCTTCATCTACCATCAGGATTAGTTTTATACTTAAATAATTGTTATTTGGTGCCTGCGTTAAGCATGAACATTATATCGGGATCTTGTTTATTGCGAGACGGTTACTTGTTTAAGTCCGAGAAAAATGATTGTTCGATTTATATGAGTAATATGTTTTATGCACATGCACCTTGGATCGATGGTCTATTATTATTGAATCTCGATAGTGGAAATACACATATTAATAACATTGAAGCTAAACGTTTGAAATTGAGCGATAACTCGACCTATATGTGGCACTGTCGTCTTGGTCACATTGGAGTGAAGCGTATGAAGAAACTCCATTCCGATGGACTTCTTGAATCACTTGATTTCGAATCACTTGAAAGATGCGAAACATGTCTGATGGGTAAAATGACTAAGACTCCATTTTCTGGTATGATGGAGCGAGCTATGAACTTATTGGAAATCATACATACCGATGTGTGTGGTCCAATGAGTGTAGCATTGCGCGGTGGTTATCGTTATGTTCTTACCTTCACGGACGACTTGAGTAGATATGGGTATATCTATTTCATGAAACATAAGTCCAAAACTTTCGAGAAGTTTAAGGAATTTCAAAGTGAGGTAGAGAATCAACGTAACAAGAAGATTAAATTTCTACGTTCTGATCGTGGAGGTGAATATCTAAGTTACGAGTTTGGCGAGCATTTGAAGAAATACAGAATACTTTCACAATTGACATCACCGGGAACACCACAGCGTAATGGTGTGTCCGAACGTCGTAATCGAACTCTCTTAGATATGGTTCATTCTATGATGTCACTTACAGATTTACCGCTATCATTTTGGGGTTATGCATTAGAAACAACCACATTCACTTTAAATAGGGCACCATCTAAATCCGTTGAAACGACACCGTATGAATTATGGTTTGGTAAGAAACCTAAATTGTCGTTCCTTAAAGTTTGGGGTTGCGAAGCCTATGTAAAGAAGTTACAGCCGGACAAGCTTGAACCCAAAGTGGAAAAATGCGTCTTCATAGGATACCCGAAGGAAACTATTGGGTATACCTTCTATCATAGATCCGAAGGCAAAATCTTCGTTGCCAAGAATGGATCCTTTCTAGAGAAGGAATTTCTCTCGAAAGAAGTGACTGGAAGGAAAGTAGAACTCGACGAGGTTGTCGAACCTTCTCTCGAACTTGCGAGTAGCACAACACCGGAAGAAGTTCCTGTGGTGCCTGCACCAATAAGACAGGAAGCTAATGATGATGATCATGAAACTTCGGTTATAGTTGCTACAGAACCTCGCAGGTCAACGAGAACTCGTACCACTCCTGATTGGTATGATACCGTTATGAGTGTCATGTTGGTGGACAACACCGATGACCCTGTGACATATGAGAAAGCGATGATGAGCCCAGATTCCAATAAATGGCAAGAAGCCATGAAATCCGAGATTGGATCCATGTATGAAAACCAAGTATGGACTTTGGTGGACTTACCGGATGGCCGGAAGGCTGTCGAGAACAAATGGATTTTCAAGAAGATAACAGATGCTGATGGTAATGTTACTGTCTATAAAGCTCGACTTGTCGCAAAAGGGTTTCGATAAATTCAAGGAGTTGACTACGATTAGACTTTCTCACCAGTAGCGAAGCAAAATTCTGTAAGGATTTTGTTAGCAATCGCTGCATATTATGATTATGAGATATGGCAGATGGATGTCAAAACAGCATTCCTCAATGGAGACATTGATGAAGAGTTGTATATGATGCAACCCAAAGGTTTTGTCGATCCTAAAGACGCTAACAAGGTATGCAAACTTCAACGGTCCATATATGGATTGAAGCAAGCATCCCGAAGTTGGAATCAATGTTTTGATAAAGTAATCAAAAGTTTTGGATTTATACAAACTTATGGAGAAGCTTGTATTTACAAGAAAGTGAGTGGGAGCTCTGTAGCATTATTAATACTATATGTAGATGACATATTGTTGATTGGGAATGATGTAGACCTTCTTAATAATGTCAAGGAACATTTGAATAATAGTTTTTCAATGAAAGATCTTGGCGAAGCAGCTTACATATTAGGCATAAGGATTTAACGAGATAGATCGAGACGCCTAATATCATTGTCACAAAGTACATATTTGGAAAAAGTTCTAAAGAGGTTTGGAATGGAAGATAGCAAGAAAGGGTTCTTGCCCATGTTGCCCAATACGACCTTGAGTAAAACTCAAAGTCCAGCAACGACAGAAGATAGAGAAAGGATGAGTAAGACTCGCTATGCCTCAGCCATAGGATCTCTAATGTATGCCATGCTATGTACTAGACCCGACATTGCATATGCTGTTAGTTTGACTAGCAGATATCAAAGTGATCCAGGAGTGGATCATTGGACAGCGGTCAAAAACATCCTTAAGTACTTGAGAAGAACTAAGGATATGGTTCTTTCTTATGGAGGTGATGAACATCTCGTTGTTAATGGTTACACCGATGCTAGTTGGAACACCGATCCGGATGATTCTAAATCTCAATCTGGATACGTATTTACTTTGAATGGTGCAGCAGTTAGCTGGAGGAGTGCAAAGCAAAGCGTTGTGGCGAGACCTTCAACTGAATCGGAATACATAGCTGCTTCGGAGGCTTCACAAGAAGCGATATGGATGAAGGAGTTCATTACAGAGCTCGGTGTAGTTCCAAGTGCGCTGGACCCAATGTCTATCTACTGTGATAACATGGGCGCCATAGCCAATGCGCAAGAACCAAGGTCACACAAGAAGCTGAAGCACATCAAGCTACGTTTTCACGCTATTCGAGAACATGTCCAAGATGGTGACATAAAGATTTGCAAAGTACACACAGATCTGAATGTGGTGGATCCGTTGACTAAACCTCTCCCGAGGGCAAAACATGACCAACACCAAACTGCCATGGGTGTTCGGTATATTACCTTGTAATCTAGATTAGTTGACTCTAGTGCAAGTGGGAGACTGTTGGAGATATGCCCTAGAGGCGATAATAAATGTAGTTATTATTATATCTTTGTGTTTATGATAAATGTTTACATTCATGCTATAACAGTATTAATAAGGAAACATTAATACTTGTGTGATTTGTAAACTAAATTAGAGTCCCTAGTAAAGCCTCTTTATAATACTAGCTTGTTGGTTAATAAATGATTGTGGTTTCCCTATCATGAACATTGAGATGTTATTAACAACAAGATCATATCGTTAGGAGAATGGTATGATGGACATACTCCTATAGATAAGCGTAGCATAAAGATCAAGTCATTTTAATAGTTCAATTGCTATATGCTTTCTGATACATAGTAACCTAATTCCTTCGACCATGAGATCATGTTTATCACCATCACCGGAAGGATGCTTTGATGACATCAAACACCACACCGTAACTGGGTGGCTATAAAGGTGGCATTGAGTGTTCGGAAAGTATGGGTTGAGACACATGGATCAAGAGTGGGATTTGTCCATCCATATGACGGATAGATATACTCTGGGCCCTCTCGGTGGAATGTCATCCAATTGGCTTGCAAGCATATGACTGGCTCACAAGGGATCACATATCACGGGAACGAGAAAAGAGTACTTATCAGTAACGAGGTTGAACTAGGTATGCAGAGATACCGACGATCAAAACCTCGAATAAGTAAACTATCGTGAGACAAAGGGAAATTGGTATCGTATGTAAGTGGTTCATTCGATCGCAAAGTAATCGTAGAAATATGTGGGAGCCATATGAATTTCCAGATTCCTCTATTGGTTATTATTCGGAGAAGTGTCTCGATCATGTCCGCATAATTCACGAACCGTAGGGAGACACACTTTAGGATTCGATGTTGTTGAGTAGTTATGGAATGATGAGTAAGAGACCGTATGTTGTTCGGAGTCTCGGATGGGATCCGGGATATCACGAGGAGATCCGGAATGTTCCGGAGAATAAGATTCATATAAGGAAAGTCCTGTTTCGGGGTTGGAGAATGGTTCCGGTGTTTTCATCGGGAATGTTCTAGAAGGTTCTGGAAGGTCCGGCACTCCGGAGGGGAAGGGTACATGAATGTGTCATAACAAGTTGGAATGGTTGCATCATGTACTAGGTGTCATCGCTGAGCAAAATAAAGGGATAAATCAAATCCTAGTTTGAAAAGTCAAACGCCAATTTAAAAAGTCAAATGACAAGTTTGCTTGGTGGAGGGAGAGTAGGAAACCTACTTGGGGTGGAGTTCCTCTCCCTCCACCGCCGGCCTTGGAGGCCGAGTTTGGGGAGGACTCCCTCCCCCTTGGCCGGCGCCCTCCACCTATAAAAGGAGGGGCAGGGCTGCCCCTCTAGACCTACACCTCCACCACCCAAAACCCTAGCCCTAGCCGCCGGCCCTCCTGCAGCCGCCGCCGCCCTAGGGCTAACCCTAGCCGCCGACTTGGGGATTTCCCCAAGCCCTAGCCGCCGGCCTATCTCTCTCTCCTTCGTGTGTCTAAACCCTAGATCACCGAGGCCTCTCCCATAGTCCACCATACTCGCTCCGGCTTAAGGCGAAGCCCTGCGAGATCTCCCCTCTACTTCCGGTACCACGTCGTCGTGCTGCCGGAATCGCGAGGAGAGTGCTACAACCTCCGTTGCCTGCTGGAACATGGGAGAGGAAGGTCTTCATCGAGTACCGAACGTGTGACCGACTGCGGAAGCGCTGCCGGAACGCAGCGCCGGAAGGATCGTCTACACGATCTTGAGATCGGCAAGAGTACGACTACATCACCCACGAGAATCCGCTCTCGTTAAACACTTTGGAATCTTCGAGGGTGAGTTATTCTATCGACTCGTTGCTACAATCTAGTAGATAGATCTTGGCTTGTTTGTTTGTATGCGGTAGAAATTTTTTGTTTTCCATACTACGAACCCCTACACTTTGTGATAGTAGTGCCTAGTGAACTGTTGATGCTAGCTGAATTCTCATATCTCTTTCATGGGCATTGATAGGGTTTCATTTGGTTACCACAAATATGACAAACTTGATAGGGTTTCATTTCTTACCAAAAACTTGTGGATGAAATAAGTGATTTCAGCAGAGGAGTCCTCTATTATGGGCGCTCTCTAAAGTTCTAAGCTTCACAAATGTGTTAGTCGTCCTGCACAAAGATTATATGTTGTCTTTGCATTTCAATCCATGGCTATTTTACAATGGTCGAACATTATCTCACCAGTCAAGTCAAGTTCGTAAATGGATTAAGATGAATTCATGTACTCCCTCCGATTCATAATAAGTGTCGCTCATGTAGTACAAAGTTTGTACTAGCTTAGTATAAAATGAGCGACACTTATTATAGATCAGAGGGAGTACTATAGTTATTGCATCTCCCAGGTCCTTATAATGTTACTTATCGTATCTGAAACACCAATCTATTTGGATATGCCTATGAAACACTAATATATTTGGGTATGCCTAGGTTGCAGACTTTATAGACTTAACTGTCCTGACCATTTTCTTTTGCTTTTATCTGAGATTGTGAGCTGAAGTTGATCCGTTCTGTTATCTGCGTAGTTACTACGAGCATCCTATGCCTCTATATGATGTGGCTGAAAAATTGCATTTTTGAAATCTGAGTTCATTATCGTGTCTTCTTTGACAGTTGAGTTCAGTATCGCCTCTGTTCATCTGCTTCGCTATGACTGCTCTTCTCTGATACCTGCCTTTTCAATTATCTGTTCATTTATTAAAAATGAGATTTTCTTCTGCATGGTAGCATCATGAGAACAAGAAGCATGCTAAATATTATGCAATGCCAGTCAACTGGTTGAAGTTATTGTTCAACGGTGCTGTGTTAGCTTCTGAAAATTGTTTGGACATTTCAGAATAATCTGTGTGTTCGCTTTGTGCCTAAATTTTACCTACGGTACCAAGATATTTGCAAGCCCTTCAGCTTTTGGTCTTTAATTTGTTTAGTTAACAAATTAATGGTTGCCAATACATGTCCACACACTCCTCTCCTAGATGAGAGCGGGGAATTCCTTGACCAAAATTTTGGCAAAGCCAATTCTTATCCAACTTTGATATGGTAGTCTGGGCATGAACTAAGCACACCTTTTTGGTGGGCAAAGGTAGGCTACCTTCTGGACTTGTGCAGAGCATGCGAAACAACATACCCCGGTGCCTACAATTTGGTCATCATGTTATGTGCATCCTGTAGCCTGTTCAGTTTAATGTCAATTTGCTTACATAGTAGAGTTTTGCTAGAGTACGGAGGAAACATGTAGAGAGCAACTTGATGGCTAAGTTTCAGCCATGCATCAATGCGAAACCGTCGGGACATGGCAAGAACTTAGTGGAGCTACCTTGGCAGACATTCACTCTGGTTCGATCGGTCTACTGGGCCAGATCCCGCAATCATCGGTTCTCCCCAGATATCGAGCAACATAACTCAGCAGATTCACGGTGTTCGTGTGTTATGCAGGACTGTCGATCAACACAAGGATTGGTATGGCGATAACCAAATGTCCCTGGAAGTAAATCTGAGAATAGTTCTCCTTTAACCGGGTGTAACAGTTCAGTTTCCGCGTGTGGGCTTTTTCAGTTTAGTTGCTGATGGGCCTGTCCCAAAAAGAGTTAGGTTTAGTTCGGTTTTTATTAGATCTGGTTTAGGTATAACCTACATATATGAAAGGGAAGAGTTTCAGCGTTCGACCTGTGCGTCCACGTCATGCATTACACTGTAGATGCGATCTACAGTAACTGGTACGTCTGCGATTTTTTGGCAATTAATCCGTGTCTTCAAAGCGGTCTGGTCAAAACAGTGGACAACTCCCCCATGCCGCGTGCCGTGTCTGATCTCCCTCTCGCCTTCTTCCGTGGCATCCCTAGAAGACTCTTCAGATTTTTCTTTTTCTCCGACGCCGCCACCGCCTCCTTTTCCGTGGCCTCTCCTGATTTCTCTCCAACCCTGATTTTGGTCCCCCTTGAAAACTCTCCTCATATCTCCCATCTTCCCTGTGAGTTCCCGTCCCATGTCCATACATCCTCCCTGCGAGTTCCCGTCCGTTCTAGATCCCCGCCAGACGTTTTTCTGCTCCGCCATCTTGAAGGTGTATTGCCGCCATCTCTCCATGGCCAGATTCCTCTGTTTATGTCGGCCATGACATGCCTTCTCTATTGTGGCTCCTCGCCTAGGAAACAGTCCTTGACCTCGCCACCGGCTGGTCCACCGTGTGGGTGCGCCCTCGACCTTGCCGACAATCCCTCGTGTGGTTGTTCGGTGGCCAGTAGCGCTGCCGCCTGCTCGTGATTGGAAGCGCCCTCGACCTGGTCTTCAAGCCCTCAGGTTAGGCTGCTTTTCCACTAGATTTTGACGCATTTGGGGTTATTTGAGGTTGCTTCAGTTTGTTTGGTCTGATTTCTTATCGAACCTGAAAGTACGTCTTGATGTGCAATTCTCCGTTAAAAGCTTGACCACCATTTTCAGGCAAGCACGATGGAGAGCTCAACCGCATAGATTAATTCACAGGATTTTTTTAAGGGAGGCTTGATCTACAAATTTGTGGTGTTTATTGTGGATTTTTTCTTTGAACTCCTTAGTTATTATGCTCTGTTTTTTTCTCCTTACATTCGTTACATTTGGTTCTCACGATCTGTTGCTCTTCTATATTCACAACAAAAATACTCAAACTGCTAATTGATTTGTTAGGCAATTACTGAGATCAGTATATTTTATGAACTGCTCTCAAACCATTTAGTGACATATTGTTTAACACATCTCATGTCATTGTGAGTTCGATCAAAGAGTGGCTCGCAGTAAGCTCGATATGTTGTTTTTGTAATAGATAGCTTTTTTCGTTATTAGTTCAATGTCTTTGCCACGGGGTACTCCACAGATTAGGGTTCAGAATTGTGTAAATTCAGTTCTCATGTAACAACACTAAATTACAGCCCTTTAAGAAATTATCTAGGAGGATCTGTTTCGAGGGAGTATAGTCATGAGAGTATTAAGAAATTTAGTTGGCGTTGAAAATAATAGGTTTGCTTTTAAGTAGAGAAGAATGCAATCTTAGCCTTGAGATTTGTATGTATCTCCTTTTGTCTTGATCTTCCAGTTTGTATTACAGGTGACCTGAAGTATCTATGCAGAATATGGTTTATGGTATTTTTATTGGAGGGTTTAATACATAGTTCCGCAGGTTATTGCTTCGCCCATGTGTTATTTCAATGTATTTTCTAGATAGCATGATCTGATAATAATTCATAGATGTTTAGCATCCACTCCCGTGTTGGGAAGACATTCAATTCAGATACATACTACAATGACTTAACTCAATCCCTGAATATACCTGTACTTACCTCTGGACAGTGATTTTTTCCTCTAGGTTCAGGAAGCATAAGGAGGATAAACGATGTTATGTATCTGCAAAGGGAAGCGATCTATCTACATAGCACATTATTTTTCTCATCAACTCTGTACTCTACATCCACATAAGGTGCTTGCTTTCAGGCTCGCATGCACTTACTACAGTAAGTAAGAGATATGCCAAGTATCATACTGTTCACTAAAATTCAAATTTGCCAAATCAGTTGTACTCGCTCCCATATGATATCCTGTTAAGTCTTTTGTTCGGCCATGTGTTGTCAATGTTTAATGAAACAAATTGGCATATTCCTCTTTGAGTGCTACAAAATAAATTAACAACATTCCTTCGAGTCTCACATATTTCTCCAAGGAGAGCTCTTTTACCGTCACAAAGTTTCCTGTTATCTTATATGTTCTATTCAATATAGTAAATAGTCTCCTTCAGGTCCAAATTATTTTCTCTCAATGCACATGAATATATTCAGTGAAAGGTAACCATGAAAAGATTATGCGGTGTATTTATATTGGTTTATATCACACAAACTGCAGGGATATAAAAATAACTAACTGAATGAAAGTGTCATGTGAATTGTAGAGAACTCTTTTTATGATTTAAGTGCTTAGTTTCGATTTTTGGCTGTCATTCCTTCTCAGGTTTGCTGATGTTGCCGACCTGCACTACTCTCCTCAGCGATTTGGATTTTATCGCCTTCAGAGGCGTTAGGCCTTCCTTCCAACCGTGGTCGTCCACTCCGATCCTTTTGCCTCATGAAATTTTCGCTGGAGTCATGGGATCCGACCTCATGAGACTAAAATTGAGATGTTGACTGCCCACCCTGTCATGTTGACACTCTCTTTGCGTCTAAATTGATCTCTTTTATGAAGCAATGGTGGCAGCAGAGTCCGAGTGTCGTCGGCGGGCTGCACGGCACGGGGAGTACATGTCTTCGTGGAGGAAAAATAGACGGACGCGGACTCCATTGCCAAGGAGGTGCGTCCGGACTCCGGAGGCTGTATCAACCGTCATTGACCGGCATAATGTCCTGGTGAGTGAGCCCTACTCCACTTCGCTGTCCACAGTCCGCCTAGGTGATGCTGTGCCAGCCAACAACCTCATAGTGGCAGCACCCATCTCTCCTTCCCAGGGCAGCCAGCTCTCTGTGTGTGACTCAATCTCTAACAGTGCAGGGAGGGTCATGGTTGCAATAATTCTTTTTGTTTAATGTTGGTTTCGTCTGTGAGTGTTTTATTCTCGGGTTATTGCCGATATGTCCACAACAATTCAATAACCGAAAGATAAAATATAGAAGTATAATTCTTCCCTACTCAGTTTCTTGCCATAACCAATAAAATATGCTTGATTCTCTGATTTTTGAGTTGCATAACACCTTTAGATTTATACAAGTAAACATAGATCTTCTCAAGAAAAAGGGATGAACGCAATAGCATATTGAACTCATTCCGTTGTTTGCTGCTTCTAGAGTAGCAGCCTATATGTTCCTTTGCGTAAGTCTTTTGGGTTTGTTATTATATATGGATATGGAATGGAGGGATGATTCAGTTTCTCTTATCTTCTTTCCAAATAGTGAGAAAAGACAGTTGAGATTAGGATTGAGGGTATTCAGTTGTTTCACACACTTCTTATGTTCGGTAGGAATAAACATTCTTTGGCCTTCCAGCTGAAAAGTTTCTCCCTCTTGGTCATCAGTTGAACGGGGATCAGTTTCACATCTATGCTGGATAATCGCAGAAGGAATGGATGAAGGATTTCTCCCTCTTGGTCATCAGCTGGAAATTCAGCTAGAGGATCATCAAGCTATGATAATACAGAGAAGATCTTTTTTAGGCAGTGCCATCATTGCAGCCTTCTCTAAGTTGACAATGAAGATTTAGTTAAGTTTGGCATGTTATTATGTTATCTTTATGTCTAACAACTCGGCTGACTCTATAATGGATATGTTCCTTTTATACAAATGTACCACCCAACTTGCATGGATCCACATGCTAGCTAGCTAAACCACTACTTATGTAAATCAGCTCTATCGATTATGTAGTCCAGCATAAATTTGTAATTCGTGCTCTATAAATAAGATAGTTTTTTTTTACTATTGTTATTTATCTTATAGTTCTCAGGATTTTATAATAATATATTGAAAACTCCTCTATGCTTATAGACCGCATGAGTACGAGTGTACGATCATTTAACAGCCATAAAGATAGAATTCTACACAATACAAAATTTCTCTGAGCAACACAATTTAGCATCATTTATATCAGTTGTTGACACCGCACGGGCGCGGCGTGTCGCCGCGCAAAGTTTCCTAGTAGTTAGGTATGGGTCAAAATGTTTCGGGTCCAAACAGGTCTAGCCCGTGGTTCCCAACCAGTTCTGGAGATTGGGTTCGAACCCTCCACTACGCTCGTCCCCATTCACCGCCGCCTACTCCTCCATCCCTAGCTTGGCCGCCTCCAATCCATCCCCTAGCTTGGCCTACTCCATCCCCGTCTCGTCGGCAGTGGCGACAAGAAGGAGGAGGGTTCTTCTCCGGCGGGCCGCAGCGCAGGGACTACGGGGAGATCTTCGTCCTGCTCGACCTCGGGGACCTCGCGCCGCCGACGAGCTGTTTGACCGGCGGGAGAGGGACGCGCCGGCGCCGGTGGCTGCACCGGAGATGGAGATTGAGCTCCAGGTCCGTTCCTTCCCTTCCCTAGTGCTTTCTTGGTCTGCTTCAGTGCCGTCCATGTCCGAAATAACTCTGTTCTTGGTTCCTGTCACCCTGAAATCTATGGATTTATTTTTGAGAGAGAGGAGACACGGAAGGATTCTCCAATTTGGTTGTTTTTCTGCTCTTGGCATATGTGGAGTCCGAGTATTGTTTTCTGCTCTTGGCATATGTGGAGACACGGAAGGATTCTCCAATTTGAGAGAGAGGAGACACGGGGTAAAATTGGCTAGCAATTATTTGTGATATGTTGATTTGAGAAGAATAAGAGAATTAGAGTCAATGACATTTGGTTCCATTTTAAGTATCCGGCACTCCGGCTGGTTCCGCCTGCCGCTGTATCCATTTTAATTTGCTAGTTTCGCCTGCCGCTGTATCCATTTTAATTTGCCAACGGGGACCGCCTTGCTTGCCAAGGCGTGGCTTGGCAGGTTCCCATCCTCATCGGCGACGAGCACTTCTCCATCAACTGCGTCGGCATCAACTTGGGCTGCTACGACTTCATCCTCGGCGTCGACTTCCTGTCCACACTGGGCCCCATCCTTTGGGACTTCGCCGTGCTGTCCCTCATCTTCTGGCGCGAGGGAGGTCGCCACGTCCAGTGGACGGGCATCGGCGCTTCAGGGCCCGCGAACCCTCAGCTTCAGCTGATGGCGGCCGCGCTCGACGAGGCGCACCCCTCCTGGCCGACCTCCTGCAGCAGCACAACGACATCTTCGACGAGCCACAGGGCCTCCCGCCGGCGCGACCCTTGACCACCACATCCACCTGCTACTGGATACGGCGCCTGACGCTGTACCGCCGTACCGCTACCCCCAGCTGCAGAAGGACGAGCTCGAGCGCCAGGTGGCGGTCATGCTCGCGCAGGGCATCATCCGGATTTCAACATCACCGTTCTCTGCGCCGGTGCTTCTGGTGCGCAAGGCCGACGGCACGTGGTGCTTCTGTATCGACTATCGCGCCCTTAACACCGTGACGTCCAAGGACAAATTTCCCATCCTCGTCGTGGACGAGTTCTTGGACGAGCTACATGGGGCGCGCTTCTTCACCAAGCTCGACCTGCGCTCCGGCTATCATCAGGTGCGGATGCATCCGGATGACATCGCGAAGACGGCATTCCAGACACATCACGGCCACTTCGAGTTCTTGGTCATGCCAACCTGCGCCCTAGGCCTGGTAGGACCGTAGCTCCTATCAGAAGCACTCCCAAAATAAAAGGGCCCACATTCACCACCTCGCAGCATTGGTATAAGAACATAAAATTTTGCAATAAAGTGCAAATTATCATAGGCTAACATTTGATGCTACGTCTGGCTTATTAATACAGCCTATCAGGAAGGTTCCAGGAAAACTTGGAACTGTAAATGCCAAACGACTGTTGCCTCCAAATAGTATGATAGACAAGTAGAGGGATTTGAAAGTAGGCTTAACAAATTACCTCTACACAAGGTAACATTAACTCTATCTGTTCAATGAAAATAAATGCAAAGTCTCTGCGTTTTCTCGAGAAAAAAAACTCTACACGTGGTGAATCAAACTAACATCCAAACTAAACAAATGATCATACAAGAAATGACATGCCACACCTTCTGAAGAAGATCATAACTGCGCCAGTTATTAATATGCAGAAAGATCCAAGTAGCAACAGTGGCACTCTGTTTAAACTAGCTCTATGAGTGGCCAAACTGTTAATTTCCTGATTCTGTAATTCTGTAAATCCCACCAAATAAAAAACCAAACAATTGCAATAAACTAAACCTAACATTTTTAAGAATCAAAACCCCAAAGTTTTCTGCAGTAAATACTCGGCATGGTAAAACACATTTGCCTTTTCAGCCAGCGCAATTGTTTTGTTTGCACATGACACTTCCAGTGGACCGACTGCAATCTGGTCTCTCTTAGTATTGTGAAAAGTGAGTAAATTTTATGGACCTACACATACTTCTACAAACTATTGCAAACTTTTGAAATTTAGTGGTCAGAAATATTCAGGGTATGGTAGCAGAAACACCACCAAGCATAATAGGCATTTCAACAAGTGGGTAATGTGTTACCTTTTCTGCCACCTCCACTTCAGGCATAGATATATAGGCATTTGCCTTGTTTGGACTTGGCACTTCCAGTGGACCGACTGCAGCCTCGTCACCCTTATTATTCTGAAAATGAGTAAATTTTATGGACTTGCACGTAATTCTACAGAATTATTACAAAATTTGGAATTTAGAATATTCAGCGTAGGGTAGCAGAAACACCACAAAGCAGAATAGGCAATTCAACAAAGTGGGGAATGTATGTGTTACCTTCTCTAGCTCCTGTAACTCCACGCGGTCGTCATCCTGAAGGCCCTCACAAAGTATAGAGTTTAGCCCCCAGGGAAAAAACAGAGCAACACTAAATATGAATGAAATGAAGCCTCACAGAGCCCAAACCTTAATGGAGTCGAAGCCGTCGAGCTTCTCAACAGGACCCAGCGGATGTGACGAGATGGGGAAGCAGGCGACGTGGTACCACTTGGTGCTGTCCCAGCCACGGGGATCGTGGGCTTCGACACCGAGGCGAAGTGCGCCCTTGGCGATGCTTATGTTGCAACCCTTGCAGGTGGAGCGGGCAGACTTGGCGTATTGAACAGAGACAGTTCCCTTTTCTGCCACCTCCGATAGATCAGCCTTTGCTTTCTTCGGACTCGGCTCTTCCGATGGACCGAGTGCACTCGGGTCTCTCTTATTATTCTGAAAAATGGTGGATTTCTCAATGTCATAGAACTGTACATGATCTTTCAAGGAGCAAAGCTTCATTTTATAAGGGATATCCAGTATTCATTTGCTCATCATAACTCTATTTTTATCTGTTGAAAGCTACCCGGACATTGCAAACTTGTCAATTTCGCAATATCGTTCCACATTACTCAAAAGTGGCATCTAGTAGGCAGAAATGTTCAGCAGAGGGGTAGCAGAGCAGGAACGCTAGTAACAGAACAGGCATTTCAACAAGTGAGTAATGTGCTCAAGACCTTCGCAAGCTCTCGCAACTCCTCGCGTTCTTCGTCCTGCACACACCCAATAAACCCGGAGTTCAGCGGCGTCTCAAAGGACGGACGAAACAAGACACTGAAACAGAATAGAACGAAATACGAACGGAACAAAAAAAAAAACACAAACCTTAAGCGAGTCGAAGCCCGGGACCTTCTCGACGGGGCCAAGTGGGTGTGAGGAGGCGGGGAAGCAGGCGACGTGGTACCACTTGGTGCTGTCGTAGCCACGGGGGTCGCGGCCATGGGCGCCGAGGCGGACCGCTCCCTTCGCGATGGCGGCGCTGCAGCCCTTGCAGGCGGAGCGAGCGGACTTGGCGTACTCGACGGAGACGGTCGCCTTGGCTGCGGAAGCCGCCGGCGAGGCCGACATTGTAGCGCGGGCGATGCGAAGGGCAGCGGGGAGGAACACGAGGCTGGGGTTTCGGGAGAAGAGGGGGCGGAGGAGCATGCGAGGTGAGGATGGACTGGAGGAGAGGGTGGATCGGGTGGGGATGGGGCGGTGGCTAGGGTTTTGTGCAGGCGGTCAGCGCTGGAATCACGCCGTGGGGAGAGGCAAGGGCGGGAAGAAAGAGGAAGGTGGGGCAGCGAGACCTGGTGTTCTGGCCTGTGAGGGCGTGGTCTCCGCTGACCGCTGCTGCCGTCGTTGTTGCCTGTTTTTTTGAGAGGGTCGTTGTTGCCTGTTGGTCACAGTAGGGTTGAAAATGGATCGTAATCGTGAAATCGGAAATCGGAGATGAACGTGATTTTCGTTTTCTCTTACGTGTCGCAAGAATCGGAAATGAAAACGAAAACTATGGAAACAAATATGAAATCGGAAATCATCCAAACAAAATTATGAAACAGATATGATACTTACAAAAACGGATGGTATATACCAAATTCCCTCCGTCCCAAAATAGATGTCTCAAATTTGCTAAAATTTGGATGAATCTAGGCACTATTTATATATAGATTCATCCAAAATTTTAAAAACCTAAGACATCTACTCTTGAACGGAAGAAGTAAGAGACAAATAATAGCTTACAATTTCGATAAAGCGACAAATAAATATAAAGTAACACACTTAATTCAACAAGTACATAAGTTCACATAAATAATTTTACATGTCCTTGATTGGTATATAGACCTGGTTGGTCGTATGTATTACATAGACACTGTATATATTCTATGACCTATCAAGAGTAAGGAAAATCACTGATGTGAAGTAGTACTATTTTGGTTATATTTTTGATAATTATTCGTATTTTATCCGGCTTTTTTTATCGTTTCCATTTTCACTAAAAATGGCTCTCTAGTTTCTTTTTCCTTTTTGTTTAAAATATTCTATTTCCGTTTCTTTCCTGTAAAATACCATTTTTTATTTCTTTTTAGCTCTTTGTTTACTTTTTCTTTGAAAGCGGGTCACAGGTTGCGGGTCGGCTGCTCCAGCGATTTTTTTTTGTGGGAAGCTCCGGCGATTCCTGCCTGCCCGTTCGAGGTACCCTGCTCCTTGTTGGACCCGACCCACTAAGAGCAAATCCAACCCAGAGGCAACTGGCTAGGAATTTAACGCCCCTCAGAAAAACAAATTTGATGTTTTTGGGGGAAAAAAAGCCTCCAACCCAGTTTGGCTGAAAAGGCAAATGTGTTTTACCATGCCGAGTATTTACTGCAGAAAACTTTGGGTTTTGATTCTTAAAAATGTTAGGTTTAGTTTATTGCAATTGTTTGGTTTTTTATTTGGTGGGATTTACAGAATTACAGAATCAGGAAATTAACAGTTTGGCCACTCATAGAGCTAGTTTAAACAGAGTGCCACTGTTGCTACTTGGATCTTTCTGCATATTAATAACTGGCGCAGTTATGATCTTCTTCAGAAGGTGTGGCATGTCATTTCTTGTATGATCATTTGTTTAGTTTGGATGTTAGTTTGATTCACCACGTGTAGAGTTTTTTTTCTCGAGAAAACGCAGAGACTTTGCATTTATTTTCATTGAACAGATAGAGTTAATGTTACCTTGTGTAGAGGTAATTTGTTAAGCCTACTTTCAAATCCCTCTACTTGTCTATCATACTATTTGGAGGCAACAGTCGTTTGGCATTTACAGTTCCAAGTTTTCCTGGAACCTTCCTGATAGGCTGTATTAATAAGCCAGACGTAGCATCAAATGTTAGCCTATGATAATTTGCACTTTATTGCAAAATTTTATGTTCTTATATCAATGCTGCGAGGTGGTGAATGTGGGCCCTTTTATTTTGGGAGTGCTTCTGATAGGAGCTACGGTCCTACCAGGCCTAGGGCGCAGGTTGGCATGACCAAGAACTCGAAGTGGCCGTGATGTGTCTGGAATGCCGTCTTCGCGATGTCATCCGGATGCATCCGCACCTGATGATAGCCGGAGCGCAGGTCGAGCTTGGTGAAGAAGCGCGCCCCATGTAGCTCGTCCAAGAGCTCGTCCACGACGGGGATGGGGGATTTGTCCTTGGACGTCACGGTGTTAAGGGCGCGATAGTCGATGCAGAAGCACCACGTGCCGTCGGCCTTGCGCACCAGAAGCACCGGCGCAGAGAACGGTGATGTTGAAATCCGGATGATGCCCTGCGCGAGCATGACCGCCACCTGGCGCTCGAGCTCGTCCTTCTGCAGCTGGGGGTAGCGGTACGGCGGTACGGCGTCAGGCGCCGTATCCAGTAGCAGGTGGATGTGGTGGTCAAGGGTCGCGCCGGCGGGAGGCCCTGTGGCTCGTCGAAGATGTCGTTGTGCTGCTGCAGGAGGTCGGCCAGGAGGGGTGCGCCTCGTCGAGCGCGGCCGCCATCAGCTGAAGCTGAGGGTTCGCGGGCCCTGAAGCGCCGATGCCCGTCCACTGGACGTGGCGACCTCCCTCGCGCCAGAAGATGAGGGACAGCACGGCGAAGTCCCAAAGGATGGGGCCCAGTGTGGACAGGAAGTCGACGCCGAGGATGAAGTCGTAGCAGCCCAAGTTGATGCCGACGCAGTTGATGGAGAAGTGCTCGTCGCCGATGAGGATGGGAACCTGCCAAGCCACGCCTTGGCAAGCAAGGCGGTCCCCGTTGGCGACGGTGACGCTGAACTGTTCGGCTCTCGACGGCTGCAGTGCTAGACGATGCATGGTGTCCCCGGACAGGAAGTTGTGCGTCGAGCCCGTGTCCATGAGCGCGGTGAGGCGCTCACCGTTGATCGTCACCGGAAGCAGCATGGTCTTTGCCGTCTTGATGCCCGCCATCGCGTGTAGGGAGACGACGAAGGCGGTCGCGTCGACCGCCCCGTAGGTCGTGACGCCGGCCTCGGAGAGTGTCGTGGCGTCGAGCTCGGCGGTGAGGGCCTCCACCTTCCCGTCATCGACGGTCTCCAAGTAGAAGAGGCGGGCGCACACGTGACCCGACGCGTATGTCTCGTCGCAGTTGAAGCACAGACCCCTGCGGCGCCGCTCAAGCTGCTCGGCCGAGGTTAGGCGACGGAAGGGACGCTTCAGCGCCGGCGGGGCCGCGGGTGCGGCCGGCAGGGCGGGGTCGCGCGCCTCGGCCCTGGAAGGACTGCTGCATGGCTAGGGCGCGCTGCTCATAAGCGCGTGCGTAGTACATGGCCGTCTGCAGGTCCTGTGGGTCGTGCATATCCACGTCGACGCGGATGTGGTCGGGCAGGCCGCCGACGAAGAGCTCGGCGCGCTGGCAAGCCGTGACGCCCGGCGCATGGCATGCTAACGTCTGGAAGCGGTCGGCGAAGTCTTGCACCGAGGAGGTGAAGGGGAGGCGACCGAGCTCAGCCAGCCGGCTCCCGCGTATCGGGGGGCCGAATCGAAGGAGGCAAAGGTCACGGAAGCGCTCCCACGGAGGCATCCCGCCCTCGTCCTGCTCGAGGGCGTAGTACCACGTCTGGGCGGTGCCGCGGAGGTGGTAGGAGGCGATCCACGTGCGGTCGGATGCCAGTGTCCGCTGCCCCCTGAAAAACTGTTCGCACTGGTTGAGCCAGTTCAGGGGGTCGATGGTGCCGTTGTAGGTGGCGAACTCCAGCTTGGTGAAGCGGGGCGGCTACTAGATGTGCGGAGCGGCGGTGTAGGCTCCCTCGTGACGGGGGGCGAGCTGTGTGGCACCAGGGACCCCTGGAGCGTCGGCGTACCCGCCGAATCCACCGAAGACGGCGGTCGAAGGCGACGCGGACGGCTGCAGCAACGTCGGCTGGGCGGGCGCCGTCGTGAAGACGGGCGCGTCGATCCACGCCGGTAGCGGGGACGGCGAGGGCGGGAACCTGATCTTGGTGATCGGGATCCCCTGGTGAGAGGCGGTGGCCGGCGGTGACGGTGCGAAGGCCGCGGCTGGCACTGGTGATGACGACGCGGCGGGCCCCTGGCTTGGCGGTGGCGGCACGTAGGGTCCCTGGAGGAAGGTCTGGAGGTTCGAGACCGCTAGGGTCAGATCGCGGATAGCCGTCGACATCTCCGCCGGAGAGAGGACGGGGTCCGGGTCGAGTGCCGGCGCCAAAGTGATGGAGGTGGCCGGTCCCGAGGTGATCGGCGGCGCCCCCGTGGTGGCGGCTGGCGCGCCGGTGGTGTCGGCGACGGAGGTGATGGGAAGGCAAGAAGACATCGTCGATCCTAAGCAATCTGATACCAAATTGATAGGAGCTACGGTCCTACCAGGCCTAGGGCGCAGGTTGTAGGGGTGAAAGGAAGGGTGGCAAGGCTGGAGGCGCGGCTGCCGGCGTGTCGGCGCCGTGGCCGCGAGGAAGAGGGAAGGCAGCGGCTCGGCTGGAGGCGGTGGCTAGGGTTAGGGATTCCGTCTCCTGAGGGAGACGGCAACAAATATGTTTTATTGCTTAATTGATATGGAGAGATTACATGAGTTTATATAATAGTTCAACTACTCGAAACCGTATATAAATTGGTCTAGGCCCTAAACCAGCCCACTAGTGGACCTCTTCCGGTTATAGTGCAAACCGGTCATAATAGCTTCCTAAGGAATGACTATAATATATGCCTTTGTATCTTATACATTTTCGAAGAAAATTCCTACCCTTCACTGAATCCTAAGCAAGGTTATGAGGTGGCAAAATGTTGAGAGAACTACCGAGTCACTGTTTGTGCTGTATCCACCTCATTGTTTTTTCCTTTTCTTAACTTCATCTTAGAGCTCAACTGCATGGTTATTAATTTGATTCATAGTGCTTGTTCTGTTTCTCATAACAGTCGTCCCCAGGAAACAAAGGAGTTGGTACTGTAATATCCTTTTCAGCTTCTCATGTCAAGAAAAAATACGAGGTTTTGTAATTCTAGCAATTCTCACTACGGTGTTTCTGAATTTGTGCTGTTGATAAGCATTTTATTGTACTGAATTACTATGCACACCTTCTTGTCTTTGATGCAGGATGCCATCCTTCCCGCTCACTGGAAAGCTTTTGAGACAGTTATTTTCCGTGAGCAGGTCTGTTGAAAAAAGAATAACAACCCTCGAGGATTATTCTATACTTCAATACTTCATTCTAGCAATTTTGGCAACATGACGTCATGTAAAATTGTCAGGAGGTAACCTTTTGCAATTCTTATGCTCAGGATGATGGCCTTCATGCTTCAGCTAAGATTGCTGCTTTCGATTTCGACGGGTGCCTTGCCAAAACCTCAGTGAAGATGTATTATATTATATTAATTCCCTTTAAAGTATGTTACGTAATATCATTTCATGCAAGTGTTTGACATGCTTCTTCTGTGAGTACGTATTCATCAATTTATAATGTGGACACATTTTAGTTAACTTGCTAAAGGAAAGATTTGCATACAGTTGAATACTATAGGCAATGTTGCTCTGGTTGGGCAGTCATATAATGTAAATTATATGTATAACTGTTGGCCAACATGTCCTACATCCTATTATAACTAGAGGCAAAGCGAAAAATGACATGTCCATGAAAATCCAAATGGCTTATTGCTCTAATATGGAGAATTAATTAGAAAAAGTTTAATTCATGCATGCATGATGTGGGCTGTACTTAGGGTGCTCAATATCGTATATTGGTTAGAACCTGTAGACTATGATATGCTAATCTTAACGAGTCTTGAAACCTAGGAAATCACAACTTATCATCATTAACCATCCTTCTGCCTTAGCGTCCTTGACCCAAGCAGTATCCTTTTTTACAAACAGTTGTTTCTTTTTACAAATAGTTGTCTCAGCTAACCATCTCCTAAGAAAAATATTTGGTATCTAGATCAACTAGAGTTGTGAAAAAAAATTTGCTTGTCCTTTTGATGGTCGTGAGTATAGTTTTTAGTGCTCTCCTAAGATTATGCTATGTTACAAATGGAGTTTAATGCTTCTCTTCTAAGTGCTGTTGCTATACTTAAAAGACAGTAAATAACTTTTGACCTACTGCAAATGCAGCACTGGTGCAGACAAATGGTCTTTGCAGCATAAATCAATTCCTGACAAGTTGCAAAGCCTGTACAATGATGGTTACAAGTTGGTTAGTTATGTTCTTGTTTTGTTCCCATCACTGTACTCTTCTCTTGGATCTATGCACTTTGTTTCAAGATAAGTATACACATGGTATGTTTATACAAAATAATGTTGTATGGTGTTGACAGGTCATATTCACCAACGAGTCAAACATTCAGCGTTGGAAGAATAAGCGGCAACAAGCTGTGGACTCGAAAGTTGGACGCCTTGACAATTTTATTGAGTGTGTTAAAGTCCCTATTCAGGTATTTTGCAAACCTATCTTCTTTTCTCTAATATTTTTGTTAATAATTATCTGCTGAGTTTCTGATCGATCCCCTGAGTATTCATAATAATAGAACTTTAGCACTTATTTGTTTGTCTCATATTGAACAGAGCAAGTAGTTATTATCAGTCTATTGCCTGATCAACTAGATTTTTTTTCCAGTCTGCTACTGTTCATGACATTCAGAACATCACATCTTGCTTACTGAACATCACCTAGTTATTTCTTGTACTAGTCAGTAAGTTAATAATCAGAAACACATGGCTTGTGTTTTCCTGCAGGTTTTCATTGCATGTGGTATAGGGAAAGGAAAAGCAACACCAGACGATCAATTTCGCAAACCAAATTCGGGAATGTGGTGGTTGATGGCAGAGCATTTCAATTCTGGAATTGCCATCGACATGGATCAGTAATCATTCTATTCCAGACTTTGTTTTTCGATCACCATTTCAAATTGATTAGTTTCATAATGACTTAAGCTAAACTCATTTTCTTCATTATAGTTTATTATCTCTGTGCATGTATGGTTTTATGGGCAAGCAGGTGACATGCATACGTGCACAAATACACATACTTCATTTGTTTTGCAATATTTGTATTGCCCCTGCTTTTAAGGCATGCATTCATTCAGGACCATTGCTTCTTACCAATCTCCCTGTTGATGACTTGTTGTATACTCCCTCTGTTCCTTCTTATAAGCTGTATTAGTTTTTTGAAAAGTCAAACTACGCTAACTTTGACCAAGTTCCTGGAAAAAACTATCAACCTCATTAATACTCCCTCTGTTCCAAATTATAAGATGTTTTAGCCTTTTTCTATAATGCATGTATCTAGACGTCTTTTATTGTGTAGGATTGGAGCAAATTGAGTGAACCACTGAACCTACACACTAAAAGGTGTCTAGATATATGTGTTCAGAAAAAAGCTAAACCATCTTATATTTTGGAAAGGAGGGAGTACTAAACAAGTACAATATGAAAATATTTTTTATGAGGAATCTAATGATACCAATATATTATTGTAGAGGCTGCTAGTTTTTTTTAAAAAAACTTCGTCAAATTTAGCGTAGTTTGACTTTGTCAAAAACTAATACACCTTATAAGAAGGAACGGAGGGAGTATCTGTTAATAGCACTCACAAGACTGTCTTGTGATGATACATATGAAGCTACTGTTGTTATATTTGTAAAATTGACCACCTATCCTATCTTTGGCCGACTAATTGGCACATGGAGTTCCTGATTATAGTGCCTGTTGTTCTTAGTTGCTGCTAAATCCAAACAAAGAATAAGGGATCGACATCACTGTATGCATAACTGATATCAGGGTTGATCAAGCTTAAAAATGAGTTGTGCTGTTCTGCAGTAACTAATATTGCCCACCGTGTCCTTATAGCTTAAGTTTTTGGGCCAGTTCAGTATGTTGATGGATGAACAAATACCCCATCTTTCCCCCTTAAGATCTGTTCATACAACAGGCTCCCCTTCTGAGATTTGCCATGATTTTTCAGATCTTTCTATGTTGGTGATGCTGCTGGGAGAGAGAACGATCACAGTGACGCAGATTTAGAATTTGCTAAGGTATGGCAAGCATCTATCCCTTGAGCTACAGTGCACTAGCATTTCTCTATTTCAATTAAAACATTCAGCAACTCGAAAGGCCCCTTACAGTTTCACTTGTCATTTATAGAAATACCAACAACCTGGTTTACTGATATCTATTTACTTAGAATCCGATAAGTGAGCACACCATACAGCAGCATTTGGAAATTATTGTCATGAGTTTGCTTTTCAACTGATTCATGGACAGTTTAGCAAGTAGCATCCCAGCCTTTAGCTAGCTATGCAACCGATTAAGGAGATGCTATTAGGAAAAATGAGAGGACCAGGCGCTGGCCTGGTGGCTGATACTCCGGGTGTGGAGACCAGCCCGCCCGGGTTCAAGTCCCAGCTGAGGCATGCTCGAATAAACCGGGTGTCTCACCTACCTAACAATGTATAACCAAGGGAGGGATCATTCCCCCGTTGGCAACGTTTTTTCTATTAGGAAAAATCACAATAGTTAATAGTTAGATACAATACAGATCTTTTAGCGTCCGCTGAGTGAGTGTTTCGCCTCCGCCTTTTCCTTTTCTGGAGGATTAAAACGCTAAGCGCAATTAAACGCTAGGCGTTTTTCCTCTGCGCGCTTAAGCGTGCGCTTAGTAGTGCTTAATTTAACACTGCTTCTAATAGGAACCATCAGTTTTAACGCCTTAGAATCCATGATATAACTATGGGTTTGTCAGCCCATCTTTGTGTGTTAGGAGAACATGTGAGTTGGATATCTCTAAGCCGAGGTCTGAAGGATTTACTCTGAAATTTGCCGAGTCTATGTGAATCAACTATTTAAACGTCCTTTCATGATAATAAAAAGTCAATCATATAGAACTCCGTGCGCTTGCAATTTTTTCCCGAGAAAACGCGAAGGACCTTTGTGTTCATTTTCATTGAAAAGATAGACAGTTTGCTACAAGCCTACAAGGCCCTCCTAAGAAGTAGACATTACATTTGCTGGGCATGGCTGGTAACAGGTGCAGATTGAAGTAGGTTTTAGAATTGCCTTTTGTTTAGTGATGATACCTGTTCTAGTTTAATCACCATTTTGACTACCTCACGCGGCATTTTCCTTGCATGGTTTTAAGACCCTACTCGCTTGCTGAGGCAGCATGTTATAGTGATACAAGAAAATCTCAGATACCCATTTTGCTAGTCATTTTACCAATCACAAATGTAATACGCCATAGTTGAACTTCATTTGAGTGTGAAGAATGCTGGCTCCATCTAAAATAATTTAGTTACATTAAAAAAAAATTCCAAAGAAAACTGGGCTATCTCAAATTCTACCCATCAGGTTTATGTACTTCTGTGTGGTAACCTTGTCTCGCTACCTTATATTATTTGTCCCATCAAAAGCTGTCAACTTCTTTATGTTTTTGTTCGCTATGTTACTTCATCGATGATGTTAACTGGTGAAATTTTAATTGCTATATATTGTCTGATTCCCCATTTCTGACGTTTCTGTTATTTTTCTATTGTAGGCCATCGGTCTGAAGTTTCATGTTCCTGAAGAGTTCTTTGGTCCCTAGGGGTTCATTGTGAAAATAAGATGGTTTACCAATTACCCTAGGTTGGTGTCTCGTGTCCGGAAACTAAGAATAGTGCTCGGCACAGTTATTCTGACATGGAAATCTAGCTCTAGCACAAAGATTGTTCAAATTCCCCAGAGTTTTCCTGAATGCACTGTTTGCAGCCGTTCTATCTTAAAATATTGTGCTGTCAATGGTTTTACAGTCCTAAGTAGTATAGTACGGACTACCGAGACATTCACTGGCTTCTGAGTGAGCAATAGACGTCTCGCTGTTTGCCACCGAGGATCGGTGTCTTACAGTTGGGACTTGAATCAATGCCACACCGGTGAACTGTTGGGATTTGAATCAACGGAGAAAATTGCAGGCAACACCATGCTTTGTGGCATCCGTTGCACAGAACACTGTTGCAGCTAGCATAGCTTTGTGGCTTTGTCGTCGGCCTTGACGTCGAGTGGCGCCCCTCCTTGTACACGCTGCCGGGCCCTGTCATGCTGCTGCAGGTCTGTGTCGGCTGCCGCTGCCTTGTCTTCCAGATCCTCCGTGCCGACTACTCCCTGGACTCCCTATTTGACTTGTTCGCCGACGGTCGTTTCGTCGGCGTCGGGGTTCGCGGGAGGCTCAGCGTGTGTTACGGCATAGAGGTGGCGAACGCTATGGACCTGTGGTACCTCGCCGTGGATGTGATGGGGAAGCCGGCGCTGTGGAGGACCGGTCTGCAGGGGTCCTGGGGTTGTGTGGCCGGGGAAGCCACACCACGTGCAGGTCAGCGCCTGGGACGCGCCGTGTCTGTCGTTGAAGCAGCTGCAGTATGCCTGTGCCGACGCCTTCGTGTCCTTCGAGGTCGGCCGGAGGATCTAACCCCTTGAGAGTTGCTTTTCTCTAACGAGCTCTCCTCCAACTCAAATCTGGCGGCGTTGCCGTTCGGAGGAGACAAGGATGGAATGCTCGGCTTGTTCTTAGTAGCAGTAGATGTCTTGGCTGCATGCCGGATTTGGGCCTTATGCCCGTAGTTGGAGCGAAGCTGCAGATTTCCCTGGTCAGATCTGGAGCTTTAGGTTTTTTTCCTCTTTGCCTTCTTGCTTCTATGGTTGGAGCTGGAGGTAGACGGGAGAGGCACCGTTCCCTTTAATAAGGCCGTGGTCTGTTGCCATGACTTGAAGTGGAGTTGGGACGTCGGTAAGCATCCTCTGGCCGGCCTCGGTGGCGAGGGAAGGAGGCAGACATATGTGTCTCGCTCTGCAACAGGAAGATGACAGGGAAGGTTCTTTCTGCAGGTGTTTGCTGCAAGGTGGAGTTCTTGCGCGGCAGCTATTCACTGCTGTGATTCTAGGCCGGTGAGGCAGCCGCTCCACATCAATCTTGGGAGTGATTCATCGGCTGCTCTGCTTCAGGCGTCGACTCTGATGGCCGAAAGGCGGCTACTCCCGTCCTGGTTGCCGGCATATGGTGAGCATCATCCGACCTCTGTTCGTCGGTGCAAGGTGTTGTTCAACCTCATGGCTCTTATGACTTTATGGAGGCCCTTCGTCTTTGTTGCGGTGTGCTCCCGCTGCAGCTCCCCAAGTGGCCATGTCCTCGGCGGCGCTGTGGTCGACCATGCTCTGAAGATTCGTCAAGGTTTAGGTGGAAATGGAGCTGGAAGAGAACCTGGGCTGGATCGCGTTTTCAAAATTTGCTCTAGGGTCTTCAGTGCAAAATTTTTGGGCCATGTTGTATTTTATTTTTCATTAGAGGTCTTTCTTGTAATTGGTGCTCCACCGACCATGTTATGAATGCAGTATCGGGGTCCTTCGAGACCCCTCTTCCATTTTTTCAAAAAAAAAAACTAATTACTTGACGGCGCGCGGGCGCTCGTTCGACGAGCTCGGCATGCTACGGAAACGGTAGGGCAGCGCACGTCGCACGCGCGGTTGTAACGGATGTCGTCCAGCGTGGCAACGTGGGGTAATGGGCCTAGGTTATTATTTTTTGTCTGTTTCTTCCCTACTGCGTGCATCACGCGCATTAACTCCCTCCTGTCTCTCTTGCTGCTTTCTCTCGCTTCCTCGCTCCAAACCGTAGTGCGGGGGTGTAACATCCCAGCATTAGGAACTAACGAAGGGTAGATTAAGGAAATTGAAATGTTGCATGCATTCATCTGTGAAAATGTGGGTAAATGTTTCGCCAAATAAAAACTTAAAGTGATCAAGGTTTCTTTCATACTTTGAGATTAGATTTAGCCTTAAAGAATGATTGCTATAAACTTTGATATGATCTTTGAGGAATTATATGTTTTGGGAAATGAATTTGAATTTTAAACTTGAGTGTTTGAATTATAATTCAAATGATTAAATCTTGATTTGATTAAGAGTTAACCAATTTAACTCAAACTTTATTTAAAGAAAGCAAATTAAGAATATGAATATTTGTTTCATATTTTTATTCAATAAATAAGTTACAAAAATGTAACTTATTGAAATTATCCACAAACTTCACAATAACAAATAAATAAAGAATAAGAATATTTCTTTATTGATAATAATAAAATCTTTATTACAAAATAATAATTAAGATTACAAAAGAATAAAATAAAGATTACAAAGGAATAAGAATATTACATTTGCCTAATCTACAAAGAAAAATAAAAAACCTAAACTAAAAGTCTTGATTTCAAAGTTTGGTACCTGCAAAACAAACACAAACAAAAAAATAAAGAAAGTTAGGATTAATAATGTTTTACTCTCATACATGTCGGTGAAGTGCACTGATCAAGATTCATCATAGAGTAATTTATAAAAGGGGCAAGTTTCACCAATATGAAAAGATCTATCTTTCATAAATTTTAAGCCAAAAAGTCAAATGACAGCAAGGAGGGGCAAGTTTCACCAGCCAGGTAAAAGTAATCAGATCAAAGTAATTCTCAAGTCCAGAGCATATCCACAAGTGCACAACAAGCACACAGGCAGGACACACACCAAAATGCATGGTGTGTGCTGTCAGCACCGTAGCAACAGCCCAGCAACACAAAACCATCAACACAGCCGTGGGCAAGCACACAACCACATCAATCTTTTGCTTCTACACATCAAGCTTAGCAGCCAGCAGCTAAACCAAGCTTAGCAGCCAACAGCTAAACCAAGCACAGCAGCCAGCAGCCAAACCAACCACAGCCAGAATCACATCACCAGGATGGTGACATAAGGAGGGGGAAGGATCAGGTGGACAGCAAGACCATGTACAGGAGCTAGGAGGAGCAGTCTAGCTCAAGGTCAAGCACAGGAGCTCAGCAAAACAAGATCAAGATCACCACCCAACTCCATAATCATCAGTTTTTGTGGTAAGTATCATAAAACCATCACATGATCTAATCATATTATCTAAACATAAATATGTGTTGTTTTATGAAACAAACTCTCAAAAAGCATCCTAGTGGGGTGAATCCATCATTGATATTTTAAACTCTAAAAGCAAACAGCAAAGTACAAGGATCCAACCAAAACTCAGAACAACATCATTGCTTTGGTTGTCAAGCTATATATTTCAATTCAAGCACAAATATAGCTAAGATTTAATTTCTAGGCACATCACTAAGATAAGGGTAGCACCTTAGAAGCTAATCTTTTGGATCCATATAATGATCAAGCCTACCATCATTTTTCTCCAAGCTTTGATTCAAGAAACAATAGCTGGTACCACTACCAGGACTATCCATATGAATCAACTAGATAAAGCCTAATCCCTAAGCCTCAGGCCAACATCATTGGTCTTAGGGATTTTAGCAAAGAACATATCTACTTATCTTTTAAAGCCAAGCTTGTCTTAAGCTTAAACCAACCCAATCAATGGATTAGAATCAATCTTGTGTGCCATACAAAAATGGTGTCACCAGGACAATTCTACATAAATCAGAATAAGCATTCCAGCATAACAGATTCAATCAATCAATCTACCAATCATTTTCCTGTCATTACAGGAATCATAATTAGGACATTCCTATGTAACTCTTCACTGTCTAAGATCATTGTGATCTCAAACTACATAAGAATTCTCAAGCCAACAGCACTAGGACAGTGATTACATCACACCATACTCATTATCCTTAATCAAGTAAGGACATGGATAAGTTATCAAACCCACCGACTATACCAATCATTGATTTCAGAGCAACTATATCATCTGGATCATATGAAATCTAAGCATAAAATCATCAAATAAGCCACCAGACCATTATAGTTCATCTCAATCAACAAGCCTCAAGCTAATAATCATTTAGCATGCTTACAAGTCATCCACACATGATCTAATTCATCCAATAGATAATCAACACCACGATATGAACCCTAAATGGAACAAATTATCTTAACCAGGACAAGACAGTAACCAGAGAGGTCACTACCAACATCTAGCATAGGATGATCGAGCACACACAAAGAGAGAGAGAGAGAGAGAGCACAAGGGGAAGAGGAAAAGAACTCACCAAAGGTCCTCGCTGAAGACCAGAAGAGGAAGTAGAGGTGGCCACCCCCAGGGGGGCTACGACCCATACAGCGCCACGGCGGCGACCATAGCCACATCTAGAGGCAAGGTGAATCACCACATCACACGACGGCAGTGGCGGTGACAAGATCCACGCCAACCCCCAAACCCTAGGGTTCGGGACGACATCGATCCATCGCAGGAGAGCCCCATGCTCAAATCCAGTTGGATAGAAAGGATGGGCATAGTCGAAAACCTCCTACTGCACCACGGCGGCGACCAGAAGGACCCATGACGGCGGGAATCGCCGACGGCGATATCACCGACCACGAGGTCAGGGGCAGAAGAGGAGAGGAGTAAGCTCGAGGGTGAGAGACAACGAGGAGGTGGGCCGAGTGGGCCAGAACCCTTCGGGGTGACTGTTTTAACTAAGTCTAATGGGCCACCAGGGCCCAATAAGAACAAGCCAGCCCAGAAATCTTTAAGGCCTGTTTTAATAAATAGGAAAAGACCAAAATACCCCTGTATTTAATTAAATTCTAGAAAATAAAATAAAAATCCAAAAATTATAAATAAAATATTTTTGGATTCACAATAATCCACACTATCCAAATAAATTAAGATATAAAATTTTAGACATTTAAATTTTATTAATAATTTTGTAATTTATATATTCCTTATGGAATTTTACAAAATTATTGAAATATGATAAAAATAAATAAAAATCACTTTCATTATATATTAATATTATAGTATTTTTGAAAAATACTAAATAAATATTTAATAACAATTTTTTATATTTAAGTGATAATTCCTAAAAGAATTATTAAATCAATAAAAGTCAAATAAAAGAGAAATAAAATAAAATAATTCAATATATGTTATAAATATTAAAAAAATTATAAATTCTTTATTATTAAAAAGACTTTTTATAATAATGGGGAGATTGCATATCAAGTTAAAAATGCATTACATTACTTGCATAATCATTTTGCTTCTTTAAAATATTGTCCTTACCGGGCAATAATGATGTTTCTGTAGACATAGAAGCTCAAGGTCCAGTGCAAGCATCAGACTTCACTACCTTGCCATCACAAGGCAAGTTCATCACTTGCTCATGTCCTTTGAAGAGTCTTTATCAAAGTATTTGCAAATTGTGTGTTATCATATATGCTATAAAAGAAAGAAAATATTATTTTCACTAATAAAGAAATCATAGATAACATCCTAAGTGATGATAAAATGGAGCAATAGAACTTAGGGTTCTATTCGCAAGAATGATAATCAATTAGGGACTTAATAACCCCTGACATCAGTGATTCTAGCGCCATAAATTACGTGTTAGCCATGAGATTTGGAATGGGACAGAGAAGTCAGCTGTATCTTCTTCCTCTCGCATGAAGCCGGATGTGCAGGTCATGGATATTATCCTTGTAGAGTGCATATTAAATGGTAATTCGTAGAGGATATGCAGCATATGGGTGGGAACCCTCATCGTCCCACGATAGTTCTGGCATCTAACGGTTTGTACAAACCATTGCCATAATTCATTATGTGGGCATGGTGTACACCAAGGAGGCATGCGAGGTCATGAAGGGGGCATTGATTGGCTTGGACCAACTACTGGGGCCCACATCATGGAATTGTGGACGGAAAAGTACGCCCGGTTGTGCAACAAAGATTTGATCTCTCATGGGTAAAGTAACGCACCTCTGCAGAGTGTAAGAACTATAACTTGTTACTCCCTGTTCCGGGAAGGAGCTACGAACGCGGCAGGAAAGGAACTCCATGAAAGTTCTGGTCAACCTATGAAGGCTGATTGTCATATATTTTCATAATAAAATCAATCTTTGAAGAAAGATTTACAAAACTTGCATAGTGCCAAGGATTTATAATCCGAGGTGGTAGTTAAAGCATCAAACTTCCCACCTTGCATATAATGAACTTGTTGGGTAACGCTGTTACTCATCCTTTCCTTTGATCCTTGCTTAGACTCTAAGAATCCCGAAGACGTGCCAATGTATGCAGCCGAATGCCAAGAAGATGTGTTCTACGAGGAACCTGATCTGTCCGGAGGTGTTGAAGGAGTGGATTACGAAATCCGCTATGGTGTCGACGATAACGAATCCAACTAAGTATCCTAGTTAGTAGTAACCACGGAGCTGAGGAGCATGAACTCTATAGAATAACCTGCTGAGCTCAACTCCTAGTCAGAGTCGCTACTTTTAAATTCCGCTGAAACACTTTATATTTTGGTTTGTAAGTTGAACGTTTTGAAGTCTTGAACTTCTGGTGTTGTAATAATAATAATGTGTGAATGTTTGTAATATGGACCCGCAATGTTTCTGTTGTACCACTCTAAGGGATGTGATATTTACAGAACGGTGTTCTGTGAGTGTCATTTCAACGACTATAGTGTACTACACATGCTGGGTCACCGCAGGGGACGGTTCCCTCCCATCTCTCCGGTGATTGGAGGCGATGGTGGAGCCGTTCCGGCGAGGGGGAACTAGCACGCGGCCCGGGGAGGTCTACATCAGCGAGTGGAGGTGGTGGAGGCGTTGATTTTCTCGGTGATTCTCGGCGGAATCTGACGATTGACGTTGGGCGAGCATATTTTTTGCACATTTTGAGCACCACGACAGATTAGTTACCTTTTGATTCCATGAATCCCCATGATTTTTGTCTCCTCTATGTGTTTTTTTCACGCGATCTCTGTGGTTCTCTCGGGGTGGATTGGTGCCAGGGGGTTCGCCTGTGATGTTGCGTGGTTCTCTATGGTTTCGATTTTCATGGTGGATTGCTCTATAGGGGTTATATGAAGCGCATTCATGCTTTTGTAGGGGGTGGATTGGCGCATTAAGGAAGGGGATCTGGGGGGATTTGATGCGCACCGTTACCAGAGGAATAGGATATGATTTTGGGCGATTAGTTTTCTTTTTTTGTTTGATTAGTTGCTTTTGTTTTCAAATAAGTTGCCAGTACAAACATCGTTTGTTTCATACATGACAATATTAGTCGCTAGTAGAAGTTGTTGTTTCGTAGTCTATGATAAGGAACATGATTAAGTCTGTGATAATACAAGTTTCTTGTCTCACACTATTAGTTGCTCAACCTGTAATGTTTGTTGGCTAGATGATAATAGAAGTTGCTTGTCTCACTCTATTAGTTGCTCAACCTGTAATGTTTGTTGGCTAGATGATAATAGAAGTTGCCTGTCTCACACTATTAGTTGCTCAACCTGTAATGTTTATTGGCTAGATGATAATAGAAGTTGCTTGTCTCACACTATTAGTTGCTCAACCTGTAATGTTTGTTGGCTAGATGATAATAGAAGTTGCGTGTCTCACACTATTAGTTGCTCACACTACTAGTTGATTTAGTAGTTGATTAGTTGTTTTTTATGTTGATTAGTTGCTTTTGTTGACAAATAAGTTGTCAGTTCAAACATCGTTTGTTTCATACATGAAAGTACTAGTTGCTAGTAGAAGTTGTTGTTTCGTAGTCTGTGACAAGGATCATGATTTAGTTTGTGATAATAGAAGTTGTTTGTCTCACACTTTTTAGTTGCTCAACCTGGCAAGTTTGTTGGCTACATGATAATAGAAGTTGCTTGTCTCACACTATTAGTTGCTCAATCTGACAGTTTGTGTCTGATATTTTATTAGTTGTTGAACTTGATATTATTTGTTGTTTGCATGGCAATAGAAGTTGGTTGCCTGCCATTTAGTAGGTGCTACGACACAAGTAGTCGGTTTGCCAAACATTTTTGTTTCCTACATTGGACTAGTAGTTGCATAGTTTTTATTACCATGGTGCCTATAAGTACCGTTTTTCATGTCATGAGCAGTTTTTCTCAACCAGACCTGTCTGTTTGCTTATTTCACATAAGTAGTTGCTAAAGACAACATGTTTGTTTCATACATCCAAGAAGTAGTTGCTAGTTAAAGTTTTAAAACTTTTTCTGTGTTTCCATGCTATTGGTTAAGCAGGTTTGCATGATGGATGGGTCTGATCCATCAGCAGGTGGGAGCTCATCTTCAAGGAGCCAACAAACTAAGGTTCCACCTACGAATGAACCTACTACGCAAAATAAAATGAAGGTTCTGGCTAATCGTGGACCGCCTCCTGCGAAACAGTCTAAAAAGACAATTGCAAAGAAACTTGTTGGTGATATTGTTGAAATGGCGGAGAATCCAAAAAATAAGGGGAAAAAGGTTGCAACCAGAAAAACAGCGGACAACTCTGATGTAAGTTCTACCCATGCTATCTACGTTGTACTCATGCTAAATCTTATTACTTGTCATTTTTTATCTTTCAGTAGGTAGTTGCTTTTCTATAGTAGGTAGTTGCTTGTCTATAGTAGGTAGTTGCTTCTCTACACTAAGTAGCTGCTTCTCTACAGTATGAAGTTCCTACTCTGCACTAGGTAGTTGTTTAATTTTAGTATGAAGTTGCTTCCCTACAGTGAATAGTTGCTATTTTTCTGCCATATTTTAAGCCTATATGGAAACCATCTAATACATCTTTTTTGCATGCTTGAATTATAGGCTCAGGAAATTGGGGAAATCAGAACCAGGTCATCGCCTTCGCGTTTTGTCGCAGTAAACAAACAATTGACAGGTGCATAGAAGATTGCACTGATCGAGAAGAAGTTTGGTGTCCTGTTGAACATCGGGGCATGCAGCATGCCTCTTGAAATTAGTCAGTGGTTTATCAAGTGCTATGACCCCGACACCTGTCAGTTGATCATACCTGACCACAGAAAGATACCGGTCGATGCAGAAAGTGTGCACAGGATCTGGGGGCTGCCCAACTCAGGCTTAAAAGTGTGCTACGAGATGAATGTTGATATTACGCGGCAAATGATGGAGGATTATGGTTTCCCGCCAAATGGCAGTCCCGATCTTACCAGCTGGTGCAAGATGATTGAGGAGATGGGCATGAAATCAGACAATATCTTTGTTCGAGCTTGGGCTGTAATGGCCTACAACTTTCTCGCTCCCACAACTGGTCTAAAAGTTAGCCCATGCTGCTATCCTGCTGTATATGACATTGACCTAATTCCTCGCACGAACATCTGTCAGTTTGTTGTCGACCAGATTAGGCTTTCTTTTAGTTCACTGAAAAAAGTTCACTGAAAAACAAGAAGTCTGTGTGTTGTTGTGTTTATCACTTGATGGTAAGTGCACAATTTTTTTAATCATAGACATATGTTCTATGTAGTTACTTTTATGACTCATCTAGTTGCTCAACACAGCCTATTTGTTGCTTATATACAACTAAACGTTGCTAGAACATGTTCTTTGTAGGACCTCTGAAGCATGTTTATCTCTTTTGTGTAGTTCTTTTTTACTATCATATTAAGTTTTGCTTAAAACAAACCTGCTTTTGTTGCATATATGTAACTAGAAGTTTCTAGCTAAACACAAAGTTGCTCAAACCATCATGTTAGTTGCCTATATGATACCATGAATTGCTAATAACCATGTTTTTATTGCATCCCCTTATAGAATATGTTTTGCATTTAATTCATATTTATTCCCCTGTTTTTTCCTATCACTCAGTTACTGTACCTAGATTCCATAGAGGTTGACGAACTCATCAGTCAGTGTTACCCTCGAGTAGACGCTTGCGACATCGCCTTGATAAATAAGGTCAAGAAGAAAGACATGATCAAACCAGGGGGTTTTGGGAAACTGCAAGTAAGCGTGATGTGCTTGTTTTTTTACATTTTACTCTCCTTCTATGCCTACGTTCCTATATCAATCTAGTTTGAGTAACCTACTTTGTCAAAAAACAGCTCAAGGAAAAATATAGATACACACAACATGGAGGACTTTTTGGCGGATTACTAAAGGCTGAACAGTTCGTCACCGCAAATTTGCCGCCAAATTACGAACAGTGTGTGAGTACCTCATTTTTTTAGTTGCTCAACCTGACAAGTTTGTTGCCTGCATGACAATATAAGTTGCTTGTCTTACACTATTAGTTGCTCAACATGACAACCAACTTGTGTTCTTATTCATTCTTAATAACAAACTTGCAGAGTAAAAGGAAACTTTCTGCTTTGGTCCATGTAGCATGCTCAGATTTTGAAGATATCATGGCAAAGTTTGTCAATGGCATTATCGAAATAGAAGAAACTATTGTAACTGGCAGAGGTCAACCAAGACCTACGAAGAGACAAAGAAACAATAAGAAAGACAAAGAACCGGTGTTCGAAGAACCGGTGTTGCCTGATGAGGACTCTAACAACTCTGATGAGGAAAACAGCAGGCAAGACTACGATCATGTGGTTTATCGCTGTAGTTTGTCATTCTTTATTTCAAATTACTTTTTTTACCACTACCTTACTTTTACATTTTTGGCCCTTTTTGTTGTACACAGCAAAGAATACATCAACAACGATGACGACGATGATGAGTCCGACCAGCGAAAAAATGATGAGGATGACGAGGAAAGGGATGACGGCAACAACAACGATGGTGATGATGACAATGGCGATACTGGGAACAGAGGATCTGGCGGAGGGGCAGATGGAGACAATGGCAGCGACAATGAAAAGAGCATGGATGATAGTTGCACAAATCAGTACTATGTTGAAGACAGGGAAACAAGGTCCGCTGCAAGGTCAGGGGCAAAAAGGAAGAGGGAAGTCGAAGGCGGTGCTGAATAGACTTAGGAAGAACTTGCCCAGGCTACAGAACAATTTAGTCAGCCTATTGGAAAATCACTGGCGCAGAGCAGGGTTGAAGTTGCTCAGACAAGTAAGCAAGTTGCTTAGACCAGCAAGGAAGTTGTTCAGACCAGCAAGGAAGTTGCTCATCAGGTCAATAAGGATTTTGCTGGGAAAACAATTGAGGTAGTTCCTCAACAGCCAAGGGGGCATGTCGTGGTATTGCCGACGAGTACGCCATGGAGGGGTCCTCACAGTGCGTGCTTAGAGACGTGGGGTAAGGCGGACGGTTGACGGGTACGAGGTAACACAGCTTACCCAGGTTCAGATCCCACGACGGTGGCAGAATCCTACTCCTGCTATAAATCACTATAAGGGCAGATACGCCGAGTTATAGAGATAGGTTCGCTGTGCGAGGTGTGTGTAAAATGATGCTAAGTTTTGTGTAAAACGATACTAAGTTGTGTGTGCCCTAAAGGCTCCCATAGTCCCGACTTATATAGTCGCCAGGTCCTAGGGTTACAGGGGAAAGTCCTAGCCGGACAGGTTACAGAGTCCTACACCGTCTATCACTAGTCTTGTGTATCTTGTACTCCAAGGCTCCGGGTACGCTGGTGACTCCACCGTAGCCTTCCTTTATCCGGCATGGGCCTCCCTTCTGGATCCACCTAACTGGGCCGCCCAGCAGGCCACAGGCCATGCTACCGACTATGGGCCACCCGGGTTAGTCAGATAAGAGACATGCTATGAGGATACCCATATAGCATATCCCCAACAGTAGCCCCCGGAGAACTCCAAGATCTTGCGCCGTCTTGCCTCTTCCCGTGGAATGCTCCGTCTAGATGGATGTCGACAAATCGTCAAGCAATATCTTGTAGTCCTCCCAAAGAACCCTGCAAAGGTTTCTCCGTCTTCTATGAGTAAGTCGGAGAAATGCTGAATCTTCCATCATACGCTTCCGTAGTCGGATTAAATCCGTCCATGCCGGAATCTTTGATGGGACGGCTCATCTACCATGTCAGTTATGACGACGTAGGCTGTAGGTCAACGACGCCTCGTAACTCACACATGCAGAGAACGCAATCATATCCGATTTTCCCGCGCGAGCGATACGAACCGTTGGCGGCGGCGGTTGGAGACGTGGCGAAATTACCGCGCACGTTCACGAACACGTCGTCTACGCGGCAACCGTCCGATTAGCTGCACGAATCTTGACGCAGAGTAATATAAATAGTAACCGTGGGACACTTGCCACTTTTTCACCCCATTCTCTCGCGTCATCATCTTCTTCCTCCAGCCGCACGCCTCCTCGAGCTCTCCGCGGAAAACCTCGAAGAAACCCTAGCCCCTCTCTGCACCAGTCGCATCCTCCCAGTTCTCCATGGCCAGCAGCAGCTCATCCCCGTCGATGGCGGCGTCGAGCGAAGCCACGGCGAAGCCAGCGAGCTCCGTCGTCGTGCCCCCAGAGGGTCTGGTTATCCCTGCGTCCGCGGTGATTGAAACCACCGGCGACGACCACAATCTGGCAGCGCTAGAGCCTCTGGAAGAGGAGCCAGATTCACACAAAGGCGACTGGCGCGGCTCGGATATCACTGGCCACGACATCCAAGAGATGGTCGCCGAAGGCTACCTCCCCGCAACGGAGGGGATTGCTTGGCGGGCGGCGCCGGCCGGCGAGGTGACACCTTCTCCCCAAGCCGGAGAAAAGGTGTACCTCAAGGCTCAGCTGGTACACGGCGTTTCTCTGCCCATCTCCCACTTCTTTCTCTCCGTCTTGAACCACTTCAAAGTCCAACCCCATAACCTCTCCCCCAATAGTATCTTAGTGCTTAGCAACTTCGCGACACTTTGTGAGGGTTACCTAGGGATTAAGGCTAGGTTAGACTTGTTCGTGTACTTCTTCACCGTCAAACGTGAAGCCGGACATAGTAGGGAGGAGCTTAGGAACTGCGGCACCATAAGCTTCAAGATCCGACCTGGCCGGCGGTTACCCGACATCGTCGGCCACGAGTCGTGCAAAAACTGGCAGCGTACGTACTTGTACGGTCCCGACATTCCTTTGGCGGGCCGATAAGTGACGTACCCGGACTTCGTGGATGGAGCCGCCGCTGAAGTTTCCACATGGAGATCCCATGCCTCCCTTCCCTCCGACCTCAACGCTTCTCGCGCAATAAGGCGGATCAAGTGGTTCGTAGAGGTGGGCTTGACCGGCTTGGACCTAGCCATGTGCTGGTTCATCAGGCGAATCCAACCCCTGCAGCACCGCGTGAAGTTCATGCACGAGTACACGGGTGATCGAAAGGATTCCCTTCGGATCTCCGTGGATAACTTCTCGAGCGACTCCGTCAAGCTCCGTCTGAAGGACATCGTCAAAGTGAAGGATAAGAAGCGCGGCTTCACCATTACCTGCGACTTGTACGTAGATGGAAAGTTCCCAAAGGTAGGTATTTATTTTCCGTGTATGACATTGCTCCAGTTTCTCCGTCTTGCCAGTGCCATCTTATCTAACACGGTGATTTCTTACTTAACAGCTTAGCGATCTAGATGAGGACAACCTGGCTGCCCAAATCTATGATCCAAAGATGAAGGAAGTCACGTTCGTGTCCGACGACGATGCCCCGTTGGCGCGAAAGCGGAAGAGCTCCACCTCTGACGCTGCCGACGGAGGCAAGAAAAAGAAGACGGAGGGTGGAGCCTCCAAAAAGAGTACTGTCGCCCTAGAGGCGGAAAAGAAGAAAGCCACCGGGATGTTTGCCAAAGCGCCCCCCATAGTGTAAGCCTCTCATTCTCCGATATTGTATTATTTATCTGTCTTATTCCCGTACTTATGTATTTTGCATGTTTCAGAAAGAAAGCCACAACCAGCCTCAAGAAGTCCTCCAAGACTCTTGGGGCTTCTAGAAATATCAAAGATATGATGCATCGCGACTCCTCCCCTGCCATCGCCCCTGCTACTCCTGCCATCAAGCCCTCCGCCGCTCCTACAAGCTCCCAAGTCCAGGAGGCACCAGGCCCTTCCGCCATGGAAGTGGATTCTGGCGCCTCTACCGAACTAGCTGTTGTCGGCGAGCAGTCGACGCAGGAGAGCGCTGCTCTTCAAATGGCTGAAGCTCCGGCTAAGGATGCCATCGGTAGCGGCAAGGCGGTGGTGGGAGCTGGCACTTCTACCGAAGGCCGCGCCCCTACTCCTCAGAAACCCTTCGAGTTCCCGAAGATAGTTTACCCGGCGCTCACACCGAGTAACACAACTCTTGTTCTGGAGGAGTGCCGTCATCTCTGACATGCGGTCTTGAGGAGCTACTCCGACAAGCAGATATCTTGCGAGGAAATAGCATTTCCTTTGGCAAGCTGTTGGCCGAGAGCGCTACAAACCTCAAGATCATTGCACTTGTAAGTTTTTACTTTACCTTTTTCATTTCGTATGAGTATCCCACTGTAGCCCCCGAGGATGTAGACGTAAAACCATAGGTTTTGCATCTATATGCTCTAAGAGTGACTAAGTTAGAAAAAACTCTCACTGTAGCCCCCTAGCATTTAGATGGAAGAAATTTTTCCGACTAAATGCTTTAAGAGTAGCATACACAGTGTTCATAATTTTCAGTGATGTAGCCCCCAGGCCTCTAGTTGTAACTGAATTAGTTCCGACTAGATGCTTAAAGAAAACCTAAGCATATTCTGAGTTAAAACTTTATACTATAGCCCCCAAGATCTTAGTCGAGAACTGAATTAGCTCCGACTAAGTGCTTAAAGAAAAGCCAAGCATATTGCTAAGTAAAAAACTCTCGCTGTAGCCACCGAGCGCCTAGGTGGGAAATTTCCGACTAGAATCTCTAAGCAGACCAAACAATGATTTTAACTCTGTATTTGTTTCCACAGAACAAGAATGCTCGGAGGGGCATGGCCAACGACAAGTACCAGAAGATGCGCGCAGATCTTGAAGCCAAAAAGGGTAAAACTGCCATCTTGAAGGAACATATCATCAAAAACAAGAGTCTGTTTTCTTTTTGCGCATTTCCGTCTTTCTTTTGTGCCCATACTCTCCGAGTACTTTCTATGTACGTGGTTTTCTCCGACTTGCAGAACATGTTGCCAAGGCTAAGGACATTGTCGAGCGGTCCAAGCATATCCAGCAGTTGGATAGCGAGAACAAGATCCTGAAGGAGGAGAGGAAGGAGATGATGAAGATGCACGAGGACTCCATGAAAGCTCTACAGGATTCCGCCTCCGCGGAGATCAATCGCTTAAAGGAGGAGCTTGCGATCCTAAAGGATCAGAAGCAAGCCGCTGATGAGAAAAACCTTCGCCATAGCGAGGCGTTTAAGCTCCTCCAACAAGAGAAGGAATCCTTGGCGGACACCATCTGGCAGGCTAAGGCCAGCATCTTCAGTAAGTGTCCTCCGCCTTGTAGTTCTGTAGTCTGGATACTTAGAGTTTATTGAACTCATGCGATCTTTGTCGGAATTTTCAGCGCCCATGGGTTTAACCCGCTCGCCTCCTTCGGACAAGGAATGCATGGTTCTTGCCGGAAAATTCATCAATCCCGCCATCTCCTAGGACAAGGAGATTGCCAAGCCCCTCCAGATTTATATCAAGGCCTCGGACTCCATGACGAAGTACTCGGAGATTCTGCGCCGAGCCCCCGAGCGTGTCGCGAGCTGGAAAGCTTCATGCGCACGGGCTGGCGCAAGGATGGCGCTGTCTATGGTGAAGGCACACTATGAAGATGCCGACATCGACAGAGTGACCTCTGGTATCCCCGACGTGGATGATGACGGCAAGGAGATCGATCACGAAGCCATCCTGTCATCACTCGTGGGTTATGACACCAGGGTTGCCGAGTTGGTGGACGTTGACGTCTTCGTGCCCAGGAACTTCATCGACAACGTCAACCAAGATTCCTCCGAGTCTCATCGTAGTGCCGACGTCGAGGGTGATTCTCCGGCTGGCGATGATGCGGCCTCCAAGTCTCCTGCCCCCAAAGAATGAAAAACGCTTTGTAATTTTGTTTTACCTTTGGCGTGTGCACGGAAGAAACTTGGTGATGTGATCTTAAGGCGGAAAACAATGGTGGTCGTATCCTGCTACTTAAGAATTAATTCCCAGTATGCATATATTTTTTAAGCAAGTGCTGGCTTATCCATTACTTTGGTTCTTATGCTTGACTTTTCGTGAGTCGGAAGACTCGTTGTCGGAACCATGCGCTTAGGTGATGATGACCAATGGCACCGTCAATAACCTGAGCACAAAATCGCCGACAATAAGTGCCAAAAGTCACTACTCCAGAATCCACATAAAAACAACAAAGAACGTGTAGACCGGAAAACTTAAGCTAACGCCCGTAGGCGGAATTTTCACAAGTGCAATCACAAGACCTGTGCATAAAGGTTTTATATGATCCAAAAATGAATACTAAAGGAGGTAAAAGACTCAGCAATATGAGTGAACCAAAGAGCTTTATTTCATTGATCATATAAGAAGTACACAATTAGATAAAAAATGCTAAGTGTAGAAAGTACGTAGCTGTGCTATGTTCCATGGCCGATCAAGATCCGGGTAGTCATCATCCGGGTCACGTCGCTTATGCTTATGATCCTCGTTGGGTCTATCCTTGAGTTCACGATTGTCGACAAGGTAGTAAGACCCATTGAGCAGCGCCTTGCTTATGATGAACGGTCCTTCCCATGGCGGGGATAATTTGTGTGACTTCTTCTGCTTAAGTCGGAGCACTAAATCCCCCTCTTTAAACGAGCGATGCCGAACGCGGCGACTATGGTAGCTGCGTAGCTTCTGCTGGTAGATGGCGGATCTTTGGCATGCCAAAACGCGCTCCTCCTCGAGAAGGTCCACATCTAGGCGTCTGGATTCTTCAGCGTCATCTTCGTCGTAGGCGGAAACTCTTGGTGCATCGTGGAGGATTTCGGAAGGTAGGATGGCTTCTGATCCATATACCATGAAATAAGAGGTGTAGCCGGTGGATCTGTTGGGTGTAGTTCGTAAACTCCACAGCACAGATGGCAATTATTCCGCCCAGGATCCAGCTGCTCTATGCAGCGGTGCCTCAAGACGTGGCTTGATTCCCTGCAGAATTAATCCATTGGCTCGCTCAACCTGACCATTGGATTGTGGCTATGCCACAGATGCAAGGTCAAGTCGGATGCCTTTGTCCCAACAATAGGCTTCCACTTCTCTGAGTGACAAGTTGCTTCCGTTGTCGGTGATGATGCTATGTGGGAGACGAAATATCACCACTAGATCTCGGACAAACCTGAGGGCAGTTGCCCCATCAAGCTTTCTAATAGGTTTAGCTTCTATCCATTTGGTGAATTTGTCAACTACTACAAGCAGATGCGTAAATGCACACGGTGCCGTCTGTAACGGTCCCACCATGTCTAGCCCCCAGACTGCAAACGGCCAAGTTATTGGTATTGTTCGCAATTCTTCAGCAGGAACATGTGGCTGTCAGGCATAATACTGGCATCCCGTGCATGTCTCGACCAGCTTGTCGGCGTCTGCCTTCGCGGTTAGCCAGTAGAATCCTTGCCGGAAGGCTTTCGCGACCAATGACCGAGGAGCGGCGTCATGCCCGCAATCTCCGAGATGGATCTCGCGCAGGATTTCCATACCTTCTAGCTGGGAAACGCACTTTAGGTATACACCAGTAGTGCTCCTTTTATAGAGTTGCCCTTTGATTATGGTATAACCCTTTGCTCGCCGTACTATTTGCCGTCGTTCGACCTTGTCGTCGGGCAAAGTTCCGTGTTCGAGATACTCCATGAACGGTTTTGTCCAAGCCGGAGGGATCTTTGTCACCATGTTGAAGAAAGAGTCAGCTCTATCCGGGTTGTCGATGTCGGCGCCCTTCACGGATGGTGTGCATAGATGCTCTAGGAAAACTCCTGGCGGAATTTGCTTGCGCCCTGATCCAAGTTTAGACAGTAGATCAGCCGCCCCGTTTTGCTCCCTAGGCACATACTTGACTTCGTAGCCCAAGAAGCTCTTGGCTATCTCGTCCACTTCGTCACGATATGCCGCCATCATAGAATGTAAACCTCCTATGGAAGTTCTATTCCTAGAACTCCACATATGTACTCTCTAGTCGCTATTAAATAAAAAGAATCGGTTACCGCAAATTGCGCCTACTCTCCGTGTCTTGTGCCACTCGCACTCGTAATAACAGCGTCAAGCTAACCGCAGAAGTCAACCTTTGGTAAAGCGATCGGCATGGCTAAGTAGTGCGATGCAAGAGCACTGGGTCACCTCAGGTTTTGCATCGTCCACAAAAAACGCCTACCCGGAGCCCCATTGGAGTCGCCTAGCCCGACTGGCTCTACGAGCCAAGACAACTGCCTTCGCTTCTCACAGCGACCACGATCCTCCGCATCCTCGACATAGCGTCTCGAACGGCCACGTACCACGCTCGGGGACTGACGACCAGTTCAGCGCGAGCGGCTCGGGAAAACGCCAAGTATGAGAGCATGCCTAGGACTCGCCACACGACTGACCCAACGGGCCAGGCAGGAGTGATGCGCTCAAACTAACGCGCCAAGTCCTCACCCACCCTCGAGTCGCGCCTAGAACAACCAAGTACAACGCTCGGGGACTCGGCCACCCGACCTCGTTCGCGCAAGGGAAAACGGCAAAGTACAGAGCGCTCAAGGGAGTCGCCTTGCGACTGGCTCTTAGAGTCCGGGCGAGTCGACCACAATAACAAAACATTCAAAAACCACAAACACATCACACATGAGGTAAACCCCACAAAAGGGCGGACGCGCTCGGGGACTCGTTCAACCACAAAACACATGACAAATCACAAAACATACACGATATCTCATTCAATAACATGTCGCATTGTCTCAAATTACATAGTATGCCGAATGGCAGAACTGCTACTAACGCCCCAGGGCAACCTAGCTTATTCCGCAGGCTTCGACGACGACCCGCCAGCACCCTTGCAATTGCGGATGAAGGGAGTGTACGGGTTCGACGGATACGTCATCAGTTCACCCGCCATCGCCGCACGAAAAGGCTGCTCGACCCTGAAGTCCCGGTGCTGCGGCTCGGGGTCGTTGGGCGCGACAACCGTCTCCTGGTAAGGAAGGAGGTCGCCCATCGCCCAGACGCGCTCGGAGTACACCGCGGTGCGGTCAGTCAACTTGAGCACCTCGGAGATCTCCACCTCGCCAGTCGATGACGGGTAGCCACTCGTCACATCGTCCAGATCGAAATCTTCTGGAAAATGAGCAAGCCCAAGGCTAAGCGCCGTCGCCGCTCCACGCCGGAACGCCGATCGCGTCATGAACTCAACGACCGACGGCGCCTTCTCCAAGTACTTGTTGGAATTATGCCCTAGAGGCAATAATAAAGATGTTATTATTATAATTCTTGTTCATGATAAAGTTTATATTCCATGCTAGAATTGTATTAAGCGGAAACATTAATACTTGTGTGGTTTGTGAACAACACCGTGTCCCTGGTACGCCTCTAAGGACTAGCTCATTGATCAATGATGGTTAAGGTTTCCTAACCATAGACATGAGTTGTCAATTGATAATGAGATCATATCATTGGGAGAATGATATGATGGTCAGACCCAAACTAAGCGAAGCAATTAGATCGTTTCATCGTGTTCATCTTTGCGAAGCTTTTCCTATGTCAAATATTGTATTCCTTAGACCATGAGATAATGCAACTCCCTGGTACCGGAAGAAAGCTTTGAGGTCATCAAACGTCATCCTATGAGAGGGTGATCATAAAGGTGTCTCTCAGGTGATCGGAAAGTATCTGTTGGGTTGTATGTATCGAGATGGAATTTGTCCCTCCCAAGTCGGAGAGATATACTTCGGGCCCACTCGGTAATCGATATCAACACCGCTTGCAAGCATGTGGTTAAGGAGTTAATCACAAAGTGATATCGGATTACGGAACGAGTAAAGTACTTGCTGTGAACGAGATTGAACTAGGTATGACGGTACCGACGATCGAATCTCGGGCAAGTAAAATATCGCGAGACGAAGGGAATATATATATATATGGGATTGATTGAATCCTGACATCGTGGTTCATCCGATATGATCATCGATGAATGTGTGGGAGTCAATATGGGTGCCCAGACCCCGCTGTTGATTATTGATAGAAGATCATGTCTGCATATTCTCGAACCCGCAGGGTCACACACTTAACGTATCTCAACGCTAGGATAGATTGGATAATTGGTTTATGAATTTTTGTTCGGAGTCTCGGATGGGATCCGGGACATCACGAGAGGTTCCGGAATGGTCCGGAGAATAAGATTCATATAAGGCAGTGCAGTTTTTGGAGTTCGGAATTGTTCCGGGTTAATCGGTATTGTACCGGAAGCTTCTAGAACCTTCCAGAAGGGGACCAACGTGGCCCCACCTTCCGGGAGGGGGAATGGGCCTATGAGGGAGTGTCCTGGCCGCATTGGGCCAGGGGCACAAGGCCCCATAGGGCCCAGCCGATCCTAGAGAGTTTAAATCGTTTAAACTAGAGATAGGGTTTCTAGAAGAGGGGAGAGTCCATGCCCCCCACTCCTTATCCTTTGGGCTTGGGGGAGGGGCTAGGGCTGCGCCCCCCCTCTATATAAAGAGGGGTGGGGGCGCACCAACCCCCCAACACCTCTCCTCCAAACCCTAGCCGCCTTGCTAGCTTTCCTCTCTCCCTCCCGACTGTTTGTAGGCGAAGCCCTGCTACAGAAATTCTCCACCATATACACCACGCCGTCGTGTTGTAGATCCAATCTATCTCTCCACCATACTTGCTGGTCCGAGGAAGGAGGAGACGTCGAGGTGCTGCACGTGTGCATCTCACGGAGGCACCGCCACTTGTGGTGCTAGATCGGATCGGATCGCGAGGAGGAGAAGCGAGTACGACTACATCACCCACGTTCCGACGAACGTTCCGCTGTGCGAATCTTCAAGGGTATGAAGATCTAATCCAATATCTCTCGTTGATTGCATCTCCTAGATTAGATCTTGGCTTTCCCTCTGTTCGCATCCGTAGAAAATTTTGATTTACTATGCCGCGAAACCCTTCAGTGGTATCAGAGCTAGATCTATGCGTAGATGTGTTTCACGAGTAGAACGCAACATGGTTGTTGCGGGCGTTGATGTTTTCTGTTGCAAGCCTCTTGTTTGTGTTCTTCTTATGACGCGGGATAGTGAGATTGAAGCGGTCCAGGCCAACCTTACGCGACGTCGTTCGCGAGACCGGCTCCGTACTTGATGTGTGGCTTGTTCCACACATGCGGCTGGTGGATGTCAGTTTCTCTCACTATAGTTGTCATGGGATTAACACCAGAGTTTGGCAACCATAATATCACCGTTGTGGCTTTCCGTAGGTAAGAATCGTTCTTAGCATCTACTCCCATAAGCCACGTAAAACATGCAACAACAAAGTAGAGGCGTCTAACTTGTTTTTGCAGGGAGTGTTCTCTGTGATATGGTATGGCCCAAGATGTGATGTGTATATTGTATGCGATGATCATGTTTTGTAATGTTTCACGACTTGCATGTCGATGAGTACACAACCGGCAGGAGCCATATGGTTGTCTTTATAATTGTGTATGACCTGTGAGTCAACTTCTTATACGCCATGTAATAGCTTTACTTTATCGCTAAGTAGTTAGCAATAGTTGTAGTTGCTATTCGTGGTGGAGGCAATCATGGTGGAGTGATGGAGATCATGCCGGAACGCACAAGATGGAGATCATTGCGCGAGGATTGGCTATACCATGTCACATAAAGTTATATGCATGTGATGTTTATCCCTTTATGTATCTTATTATGCTTAGATCGCGACGGTAGCATTATAAGATGATTCCTCACTTAAAGATCAAGATAAAAACTGTGTTCTCCCCAAGTATGCACCGTTGCGAAAGTTCGTCGTGTCCAAGCATCACGTGATGATCGGGTGCTATAGACTCTACGCTCACATACAACGGGTGCAAGCCAGTTTTGCACACGCAGAAATATTTGGGTCTAGCTTGACGAGCCTAGCATGTACAGACATGGCCTCGGAACACAAGAACAGAAAGGTTAAGCATGAGTCATATGAGTGATATGATCGACACTTTGTTGTCCACCATTGAAACCACATCTCTTCTCGTGATGATCGGATTAGGTGTGGTGAATTTGGATCGTGTTCACTAAACAACTTGAGGGATGTTGAATTTAGTGGGAGTTCATCTGGTAATTTGATTAAATTGAACTATTTATCATGAACATAGTCTAAATTGTACTTGCAAATACTGTAGATCACATGGCCAAGTCCAACTTAAACTTCAACGTTTTTGCTGAGAAGGAAAAGCTTAGAAATAATGGGTCTAACTTCACCAATTGGTTCCGCAATCTAAGAATCATTCTGTCTGGTGGACAAAAGGACTATGTCCTTGGGAAAGCGTTAGGTGACCCCCTGCTGCAACTGCGCCGGCTGATGAGAAAGCTGTCTATCAGTCGTGCAAAGATGATTATGGTGTGATTAAGAGCACCATGTTGTTTGCTATGGAACCGGAGCTTCAAAATCGTTTTGAAGAGTATCCCGGGCCCTTCGAGATTCTCGAGGAGCTGAAAACCATGTTTCAGACTCAGGCCCGTTCTGAGAGATATGAGATCTCCGAGAAGTTCTTTAACTGCAAGATGGAGGAAGGGAGTTCCGTTAGTGAGCACGCCATAAAGATGTCGGGCTACACTCAACACCTTGAGCAACTGGAATGCACGATTCCATAGGAGCTCAAGATTGACAGGGTTCTGCAATCACTCCCTCCCAGCTACAAAAGTTTTGTAGTGACTCATAATCAGATTGGTTCCACTGATACAATCACCGAGCTCTTCGCAAAGCTGAAGGCTGCGGAAGTGGACATCAAGAAGGATAATCATGTGTTGATGGTCAACAAGCCCTCCTTTAAGAAAGGTAAGGGAGCAAAGAAACCCTTCAAGAAGGGCGGCGGCAAGCGCAATGCTCCTGCTGAGAAAAAGCTCAAGTCTGGTCCTAAGCCGGACACTGAGTGCTTCTACTGCAAGGACAAGGGTCACTAGAAGCGCAACTGTCCGAAGTACTTAGCGGACAAGAAGGCTGGCACCATCAAAGGTATATTTGATATACATGTTATTGATGTTTTCCTTACTAGCCCTCGTTGTAGTGCCTGGGTATTTGATACCGGTTCAGTTGCTAATATTTGTAACTCGAAACAGGAGCTACGGAATAGACGGCGGCTTGCGAGGGATGAGGTGACGATGCGCGTTGGCAACGGATCAAGAGTTGATGTGATGGCCGTCGGCACGCTCTCCTTAGTTTTACCTTCGGGATTAGTTTTAAACCTTAATAAGTGTTATTATGTGCCTGCGTTGAGCATGAACATTATTTCTGGATCGTGTTTATTGCAAGACGGTTATTCATTTAAATCGGAGAATAATGGTTGTTCTATTTATATGAGTAACATCTTTTATGGTCATGCACCTCTTATGAATGGTTTATTTCTTCTAAATCTCGGAAGGGATGAAACACACATCCATAACATTGAGGCTAAGAGATGCAAAGTAGATAGTGATAATACTACTTATTTGTGGCACTGTCGTCTAGGTCATATTGGTGTAAAGCGCATGAAGAAACTCCATTCTGATGGACTTTTGGAGTCTCTTGATTTTGAATCATTTGACACATGCGAACCATGCCTCATGGGCAAGATGATCAAAACCCCGTTCTCCGGTATGATAGAGCGAGCAACGGACTTGTTGGAAATCATACATACCTATGTATGCGGACCGATGAGTGTTTCGACGCGTGGTGGATATCGCTATTTCCTCACTTTTACCGATGACTTAAGTAGATATGGGTATATCTATTTAATGAAACATAAATCTGAAACATTTGAAAAGTTCAAGGAATTTCAGAATGAAGTGGAGAACCATCGTAATAGAAAGATTAAGTTTCTACGATCCGATCGTGGAGGTGAATATTTGAGTTATGATTTTCTCACGCATCTTAAAGCAAGTGGAATCGTTTCACAACTCACGCCACCCGGAACACCACAGCGCAATGGTGTGTCTGAACGCCGGAATCGAACCCTATTAGATATGGTCCGATCAATGATGTCTCTTACTGATTTGCCGTTATCATTTTGGGGTTATGCATTAGAAACCGCTGTATTCACTTTAAATAGGGCTCCATCTAAATCCGTTGAGACGACACCGTATGAACTGTGGTTTGGTGCTAAACCTAAGTTGTCGTTTCTTAAAGTTTGGGGATGCGAAGCTTACGTCAAGAAGTTGATGCCGGACAAGCTCAAACCCAAAGCGGAGAAATGCGTCTTCATAGGATACCCTAAGGAAACTATTGGGTATACCTTCTATCACAGAACCGAAGGCAAAGTGTTTGTCGCAAAGAATGGTTCCTTTCTTGAGAAGGAGTTTCTCTCGAAAGAAGTGAGTGGGAGGAAAGTAGAGCTAGACGAGGTTATTGAACCTTCTCTTGAATTGGAGAGTAGCGCAGCACCTGAAATTGTTCCAGTGCCGCCTGCACCAACAATAGAGGAAGCTAATGACAAGGATCATGAAGCTTCGGACGATGCTGCTACTGAACGTCGCAGGTCGACAAGGTTGCGTGCCCCTCCGAGTGGTACGGCAACCCTGTCTTGACTGTCTTGTTGGTAGAAGACAGTGAACCTACGAACTATGAGGAAGCGATGATGAGCCCAGACTCTGAGAAATGGCTGGAAGCCATGAAATCCGAATTGGGATCCATGAGCGAAAACCAAGTATGGACTTTGGTGGATCCTCCTAGCGACCGAAAGTCCGTTGAGTGCAAATGGATATTCAAGAAGAAAACGGACGCGGATGGTAATGTTACCGTCTATAAAGCACGGCTTGTCGCAAAAGGTTTTCGACAAGTTCAAGGTGTTGACTACGATGAGACTTTCTCTCCCGTAGCGATGTTTAAGTCCATTCGGATTTTATTAGCAATTGCTGCGTTTCATGATTATGAAATATGGCAGATGGATGTCAAGACTGCTTTCCTCAATGGGAACATTGATGAAGAGTTGTATATGATGCAACCCGAAGGTTTTGTCGATCCTAAGGATGCTAGTAAAGTATGCAAACTTCAGCGTTCCATTTATGGACTGAAGCAAGCATCTCGGAGTTGGAACCTTCGTTTTGATCAAGTGATCAAGAGTTTTGGATTTGTTCCAAATTGCTACGAAGCTTGTATCTACAAGAAAGTGAGTGGGAGCTCGGTGACGTTTCTGGTACTATATGTGGATGACATATTGATTATTGGAAATGACATCAACATGCTTAACGATGTGAAGAGTTATTTGAACAAGTGTTTTTCAATGAAAGACCTAGGTGAAGCTGCTTATATATTGGGCATCAAAATCTATAGAGATAGACAAAGACGCCTGATAGCTTTAAGCCAGAGTACATACCTAGACAAAGTTCTGAAAAGGTTCAGAATGGATAAGGCAAAGAAAGGTTCAGTGCCTATGTTGTCAGGTAAGATATTGAGCAAGGCTCAGTGTCCAGCTACGGTAAATGATAGGGAAGCTATGAGCAAAGTGCCTTATGCCTCGGCCATAGGTTCCATCATGTATGCCATGCTGTGTACTAGACCGGATGTGTCCAATGCTCTTAGTTTGATGAGCAGATATCAAAGTGATCCAGGAGTGGAACACTGGACAGCCGTGAAGAACATCCTAAAGTACCTAAATAGAACTAAAGAAATGTTCTTAGTCTATGGGGGTGATGAACAGCTTGTCGTAAAAGGTTACGTCGATGCTAGTTTCGACACCGACAAGGATGATTCCAAATCTCAGACAGGATACGTTTATATTTTGAATGGAGGAGCTGTGAGCTGGAGAAGCTGCAAGCAAAGCGTGATCGTGGGATCTACAGTGGAAGCGGAATACATGGCTGCTGCAGAAGCGTCAAGTGAAGGAGTTTGGATCAGAAACTTCATCACTGAGCTTGGCATGGTTCCAAGTGCATTGGACCCACTGGAGATATTGTGTGACAACACTGGCGCCATAGCACTCGCTAAGGAACCAAGATATCATCCAAAGACCAAGCATATCAACCGCAAGTTTCATATAATCCGAGATTATATAGTAGATGGAGATCTGAAGATTACCAAAGTACATACGGATCTGAATGTCGCAGATCCATTGACTAAACCTCTTCCACGTGTAAAACATGATCAACACCTCAGTGCCATGGGTGTGAGATTGTTGCCAGATGTAAACTAGATTATTGACTCTAGTGCAAGTGGGAGACTGTTGGAATTATGCCCTAGAGGCAATAATAAAGATGTTATTATTATAATTCTTGTTCATGATAAAGTTTATATTCCATGCTAGAATTGTATTAAGCGGAAACATTAATACTTGTGTGGTTTGTGAACAACACCGTGTCCCTGGTACGCCTCTAAGGACTAGCTCATTGATCAATGATGGTTAAGGTTTCCTAACCATAGACATGAGTTGTCAATTGATAATGAGATCATATCATTGGGAGAATGATATGATGGACAGACCCAAACTAAGCGAAGCAATTAGATCGTTTCATCGTGTTCATCTTTGCGAAGCTTTTCCTATGTCAAATATTGTATTCCTTAGACCATGAGATAATGCAACTCCCTGGTACCGGAAGAAAGCTTTGAGGTCATCAAACGTCATCCTATGAGAGGGTGATCATAAAGGTGTCTCTCAGGTGATCGGAAAGTATCTGTTGGGTTGTATGTATCGAGATGGAATTTGTCCCTCCCAAGTCGGAGAGATATACTTCGGGCCCACTCGGTAATCGATATCAACACCGCTTGCAAGCATGTGGTTAAGGAGTTAATCACAAAGTGATATCGGATTACGGAACGAGTAAAGTACTTGCTGTGAACGAGATTGAACTAGGTATGACGGTACCGACGATCGAATCTCGGGCAAGTAAAATATCGCGAGACGAAGGGAATATATATATATATATGGGATTGATTGAATCCTGACATCGTGGTTCATCCGATATGATCATCGATGAATGTGTGGGAGTCAATATGGGTGCCCAGACCCCGCTGTTGATTATTGATAGAAGATCATGTCTGCATATTCTCGAACCCGCAGGGTCACACACTTAACGTATCTCGACGCTAGGATAGATTGGATAATTGGTTTATGAATTTTTGTTCGGAGTCTCGGATGGGATCCGGGACATCACGAGAGGTTCCGGAATGGTCCGGAGAATAAGATTCATATAAGGCAGTGCAGTTTTTGGAGTTCGGAATTATTCCGGGTTAATCGGTATTGTACCGGAAGCTTCTAGAACCTTCCGGAAGGGGACCAACGTGGCCCCACCTTCCGGGAGGGGCATTGGCCTATGAGGGAGTGTCCTGGCCGCATTGGGCCAGGGGCACAAGGCCCCATAGGGCCCAGCCGATCCTAGAGAGTTTAAATCGTTTAAACTAGAGATAGGGTTTCTAGAAGAGGGGAGAGTCCATGCCCCCCACTCCTTATCCTTTGGGCTTGGGGAGGGGCTAGGGCTGCGCCCCCCCTCTATATAAAGAGGGGTGGGGGCGCACCAACCCCCCAACACCTCTCCTCCAAACCCTAGCCGCCTTGCTAGCTTTCCTCTCTCCCTCCCGACTGTTTGTAGGCGAAGCCCTGCTGCAGAAATTCTCCACCATATACACCACGCCGTCGTGTTGTAGATCCAATCTATCTCTCCACCATACTTGCTGGTCCGAGGAAGGAGGAGACGTCGAGGTGCTGCACGTGTGCATCTCACGGAGGCACCGCCACTTGTGGTGCTAGATCGGATCGGATCGCGAGGAGGAGAAGCGAGTACGACTACATCACCCACGTTCCGACGAACGTTCCGCTGTGCGAATCTTCAAGGGTATGAAGATCTAATCCAATATCTCTCGTTGATTGCATCTCCTAGATTAGATCTTGGCTTTCCCTCTGTTCGCATCCGTAGAAAATTTTGATTTACTATGCCGCGAAACCCTTCAGTACTTCCACACCTCGACGAGGTCGCTGGGAATTACTTCCGTGGGCGATATCTCCTGGAGGTAGGCTCGGATGCATGTCGCCGACAACGTCGCCGAGTCGACGAGCGTGGCCACACATTGGCGCGCGTCAAACGAGCTCGCCTCTTCCACGCTATCAAGGATGCGACCCGCGGATAGAAGATAACAGTGAGTACATCGGATATTACGAAAAGACACATGCAATAGGCAAGGGCAGACAAACTCACCAATCAAGGGACGGGAGAGATCCATGATGAAGCTTTGAAGAGAAGTATAGTCGTCCTGAAGCCCAGCAACAAGGGCGTCAGAAACTTTACGCTCTTCCGCGGCGGCTGTAACGGCGGCCTTGGCCCGACCATCCGCCGAACTTGCCTCCTCTTTCGCCTCCCTCAGCTCGCGCTCAAGCTCGGCGATCCGCTTCTCAGCCGAGCTCAACGCTGATTGAGCTGTTGCCAACTCACCCGCGGGGACAAGTCCCTGGCGAGCCTCTTCTTCCTTCACGGCAACTGCCTGAAGTCCCTTATTTGCCTCTTGGACGGTGGCCAGTTCCTTCTCCGCGCGGTGTTTCGCTGCCAATCGGTCAGCTGACTCACGTTGCAGCCCCTGCACATAATTCAAACAGTTAACCAAAGAAAAATCCTAAGTGCCTACCCGCTGAAATTCAGCGAGTGTGCACTGGGGACTGACAATCAAAAAATCCTAAGTGCCCACCCGCTGAAATTCAGCGAGTGTGCACTCGGGGACTGGCAATCAAAAAATCCTAAGTGCCCACCCGCTGAAATTCAGCGAGTGTGCACTCGGGGACTGGCAATCAAAAAATCCTAAGTGCCCACCCGCTGAAATTCAGCGAGTGCGCACTCGGGGACTGGCAATCAAAAAAAATCCTAAGTGCCCACCCGCTAAAATTCAGCGAGTGCGCACTCGGGGACTGGACGCGAAAATAACAACAAGACACCAAAAGAATCAGACCGCTGCTGCACACCGACCTGATCCTCGGGGACTGGACATACCTGGATAGCTGCGCCAAGCATGCCGTGAAGTTGTATCGCGTCCACGGATGCGAGGAGAGCCGTTGTGTGCCCACGACGCTGCTCGACCTCTACGTCGGCGACCCCAGGTGCACGGCTCGAGGGCGAGGTCCCACTCGCTGCAGCCGCCTTGGTCATGAAGCGCGGGAACATGGCGATGGAGGCACCGACACCAAAGGAGACCGGCTCGGTCACCCCAGGCGAGAGAGCACCCTCCTTCGTGGGTACGGCCGCCTCCATTGCGGGTTCATTCGGCACGACTGCCGTGTCGTCGGATATCGTGACGACATCGTTGCCCTTGGCCTTCTTGGCGCCATCCGCAGGAACGACGACTTCGTCCGCCTTCCTCTTGCGGGAAGGATCCTCCTCGCTGACGACGGGTGGCACCTTAGACACGGTTGGGTGGCCTATCTTCTTTGCTCTGGTCCTGTAAATCGATCGTGTGAGCAAAATAATTCAAGCTGCTATGAAAGACAAAAGTAGGTGAGCGAACTCACTTGGCGACCGGAATGAAGCGTAGCCCCGTGCGGATGCTGGCCGGCTTCTCCAGTTCGGGGCCCAGTCGGCGGCTGAGGCCCATCTCCAGGACGTCGCGTGCCCAAGACACGGTCGGCTTCTTCGTGGTCGAGGCCCCAACGGGAGCCTCTGGGACATCTTCAGCAGGGGCTTCCCTGCGAGGTGAAGCCGCCGCGGCGGGAGCGGCCCCTAGCCCAGAAACTAGGGCGAATGGCGGAGGCATCGAGGTCAGTGGCACCTCGACAGTGGCCGTGTCCAGCGCGGCTGCCGCCGCCGGCGCCTCGTCCTTGGCCGGGCTGGGGGCGTCAGAGCTGCTCGCCGAGTGCGGTGGCGAGGCCGGCCTCACCGGCTTCGTCTTCTTCTTCGGAGGAGCCTTTGCCTCCTTCTCCTTCTTCTTCTTCTTCGACGGAGTAGCCTGGCGGCGCGAGGTGGTCTCCGGAGGTTCGTCATCGTCATCATGACGCTCGAGGCTTTTACTCGCCTCAAGCTCACGCTGACGCTGCCCGCGGGTCTTGCGGACCAGCGGGGCGACCTCCTCCTCGGACTCGTCGTCGCCGTTGCTCTCGTCGCTCCCGGTATCGCCCTTGGCGGGAGGCGACTCGCCCATGTCCTGGACGGACGAGCTCGAATTCTCGTCGTCAGAAGGCGGGAGCCATCCTTCCACCACTTGGAATAGCTGCGATGAACACAAAATGAAATTAGACCGACCGCGACTGCAAAAACTGCGACTGCGAATGATGCGAGGTGACTTACCGTTGGGGCTGGATGCTTTGCGGTGTAGGGGGCGACCACAGCCTTTGCGTCCAGGTACACCGCCTGGGTGATCTTCTTCAGTGCTGGGGTGTAGTCCTCAAGCTTCCACTCGGCGAGGTAGGACTTCGTCGAGTCCTCCCGGCCCGTGTACTGGTACATGTAGTGGTCGCGCCGAGCCAGAGGGACGAGCCGCCGCCCGAGCCAGCAGTTGTATAAGTTGATCGTCTGGAGGCCCTTCTTCTTCAGACCGCGGATGGTTTGAAGCATTTCGTCCACGACCATCCGCTGGTCGCTGGGGAGCTTGCCGACTTGAAGCCGGCGCGGTTCGGACCGGTTGGCGGAGTACCGTGGGATCGCCGTCTCGCCCTCCGGGGTCGCTTCGGCAACGTAGAACCAAGACTTCTTCCAGTCTCTCGCCGCCTTGGCGGGCAGCATCAAGTCAAAGAACGAAGCCTTCGACTCCAGCTGGAATGTTAGGCCGCCCGTGGCAAGCATTGGGCCGCCCGCTTCCTCGCGGCTGATCCGTCCGTGGAACAGATCTTGCCATAGAGGGAAGTAGGGCCGGCAGCCCAAGTAGCACTCGCAGAACGCCACGAAGATGGCGAGCTGCTCGATGCTATGTGGACCAAGGTCCGACGGTTGGATCCCGTAGTAGGCGCAGAAGCGCCGGAAGAACAGGGACGTGGGGGAATCCTAGCCCCCGTTCTAGATGGCTGGTGAAGCAGATGAATTCCCCCTCGCGCGGGTTCAGGGTCACCTCTCCGGCCGCGGGGATGCGCCAGCAGCCGGCGCGCAGGATCCCGGCCTCCTCAAAGGAAGCCAGTTGCGCCCTCGTACACTTAGATCTACCCCAAGGTTTGGTGGAGAGGGCCATGGCAGAAGGATTTGTGGGGGGTCGGAGGATTTCGGGTCGGCTGGATCGCGATGCGAAGGGAGGCGAAAGTGCGTGCAATCGGAGGAAATGGCGAGAAGGTGGTTCTCTGATCGCCTGCCATTCCCCTTATATAGCGGTTGTTACCCGCCAAATCAGGGAGCCGTTACTACGCGGTGATTACGCCAAAAGTTATCGTTGGGTTACCCCAACGGCTAGTTTGACCACGTTTAACGGTCCAACTTCAGCCACTCGGCTCGCCGACCCGATCACTATGACAGTGTTTCGCCGACTCGACTCGCCAAAGCTGCGATCAGGATGACTAGTTTTTTCCTTTATACAGGAGCCCGCCGACGATTCGACTGGATGTCTACTCTGAAGCCGTATACTCCGACTGCCAGCAGCCACCTGCTCCCAATCAACGGCGGCCTCGGGGACTACTGATGGGGATGTACCTACCGGGGTATACCCAGCAGGACGTTTCCGACTGGCCCAGGAACTGGCGAGTGGGCCTGCGAGACGGCGACTGGATCAAGGCCCGGCGTGGATCCAAGCGACTGGAAGCTGAAGGCCCAGTCGGATTAGGTTAAACAAGTACCGAAGCCTTAACTGATTCGGTTGAGATATGTAAACCCTAGGGGAGGTGAGCCTATATAAACCTCCCTGCGGGGCGTGTAGGGGGAGCCCCCATCATACACCCAAGCGACTCACTGCCTAGCCGCCGAGCTCGCCCATTGTACCACCTTCATAATACAATCTAGCAGGAGTAGGTCCTTACCCTCCGGGGGGCCGAGCCTGGGTAAAACCCTGTGTCTCCGCCCTCATCTTGCACCGCAGATGGCTGGCCGCCCTTGCCCCTTGTTCTACTACTCGCTGCCGATTGCAGCATCTGTTGTGACCATTCCCACGATAGGTTCCGCGCATTCCAGGTGCCAGCCACCTGCTGGGCAACCAAGTCGGAATCTCCACAGCAAACTATGCGCTTGATGCGAATATCCTTGGCTACACGCAGTCCGTGAATGAGTGCTTCATACTCCGCCATGTTGTTTGTAGCCTCGAAGTGGATCTGCAGAACATAGTGCAACTTATCTCCTTTGGGTGACTATAGTAGTACACCAGCCCCCGAGCCATTGAGCAACTTTGATCCGTCAAAGTGCATCACCCAGTACTCTGGTTCTGGCAGTGGAGTAGCATCTGGCATCTCCGTCCAATCTGCAATAAAATCCGCCAAAGCTTGTGACTTGATAGCGTCGCGTCTCTTGTAGGTGATCTCGAAGGCGGCAAGTTCAATGTCCCACTTCGCGACCCTTCCTGTAGCGTCGCTGTTGTTGATAATGTTGGACAGTGGAGTCTTGCTCACTATTGTGATTGGGTGCTCCTGAAAGTAATGCCTCAGCTTCCGAGAAGCGAGGAATACTCCATAAGCTATCTTTTGGTAGTGCGGGTAACGCTGCTTGGACTCCGTCAAGACCTCGCTTACATAGTAAACTGGTCATTGAACTCCGTGCTCGTAGCCTGGTTCCTTCCGCTCTACCACGACGACAATGCTAATAACCCGGTTGGTTGCCGCCATGTAAATTAACAGGCGCTCTCCAGGATCGGGTGCTGCAAGGATGGGTGCTGAGGAAAGAATCTCCTTGAGCTGCTTGAATGCTGCATCTGCTTTGTCCGTCCACGTAAATTTGTCCGCCTTCTTCAGCAACTTGTACAGCGGCAGAGCCTTCTCTCCAAGTCGGCTGACGAACCGACTAACTGCTGCAACATAACTTGTTAGTCGTTGGATGTCCTTTAGGCATGTCGGGCGGTTTATGTTTAAGATGGCCTTGATTTTCTCCGGGTTAACCTCGATTCCGTGCTGGGAAACGATGAAGCCCAACATCGATCCTTCCGCGAACGTATCCTGCCCGTAGGCGGTCCGTGCGGGTCTTGAATTTTTCCGATCTTTCCCAGCAAACTCCAAGGAGAGATCCGACATCGATCCTTCCACGAACGTATCCTACCCGTAGGCGGTCCATGCGGGTCTTGACGCTCCTCCAACTTCCAGGGAACTAGAGCCTGAGTCGGTTTCGCTGATAAAGAGGTGGATGTCTCCGATAGGAATGATCGAACACCGTGTAGGGTTCGTCTTTGCCGGGATCCAGAACCCGTCGGGAGGGACGATCAAAACGTTGCCGGGGAAGAGAACGCGACCGATGGCTATGGTTTCGCCGATTCCCGCGAAGATCTTGGTCGTCGCCCACTGAAGAGCCTGAAGCGCCTCTTGCCCCACGGTGGGTGCCAACTGTCGTGGTATTGCCGACGAGTACGCCATGGAGGGGTCCTCACAGTGCGTGCTTAGAGACGTGGGGTAAGGCGGACGGTTGACGGGTACGAGGTAACACAGCTTACCCAGGTTCAGATCCCACGACGGTGGCAGAATCCTACTCCTGCTATAAATCACTATAAGGGCAGATACGCCGAGTTACAGAGATAGGTTCGCTGTGCGAGGTGTGTGTAAAACGATGCTAAGTTGTGTGTACCCTAAAGGCTCCCATAGGCCCGAATTATATAGTCGCCAGGTCCTAGGGTTACAGGGAAAAGTCCTAGCCGGACAGGTTACAGAGTCCTACACCGTCTATCACTAGTCTTGTGTATCTTGTACTCCAAGGCTCCGGGTACGCTGGTGACTCCACCGTAGCCTTCCTTTATCCGGCATGGGCCTCCCTTCTGGATCCACCTAACTGGGCCGCCCAGCAGGCCACAGGCCATGCTACCGACTATGGGCCACCCGGGTTAGTCGGATAAGAGACATGCTATGAGGATACCCATATAGCATATCCCCAAAGGGGCAAGTTGCTAGTACCAGGGAGCAAGTTGCCCATACGAGTACAAAAGTTGCTGAAACCCAGGAGGAATCTGTGCAACAAACCAGGGAGAAAATTGCTAATACCAGGGAGAAAGTTGTTTATACTAGCAAGGAAGTTGCTGAAAATATCCAGAGAACTACTGAAACTAGGGATAAAACTGACGGACAACCCACAAAGGTTGTCGTCAAAATTCACAAACCAGGGAAGAAGTTGCCCCTACCGTGCAAGAATTAGTTCAGCAAAGCAAGATTGATTTTGTCCAACAGACAATGCAGAAAAGTGTACCACAGACCATGAAAAATATTGTACAACAGGAGACCAGGGGGAAAGTTACTGAGCCTAAAGGTAACATTGTTGAGACCAGTGGTAAAGTTTCTCAGGCCATGGAAAAAGATGGATAACCTGCCCAGCAGCAAATACCAAATGGAGAAGTCACAATTATCAAGAAGGCTAAATTGTCTTGCTCCGCTGGCATCCCATTAGTTATGTTTGGCACCACTATTTTGGATACTTCGAAAACTGGTCCTGATGCACTTGGAGGCGCCGTTGCTCAGGATATTGAGCAGAACACTAAGATAGTTGGATCTGATGCACAGTCCAGCGAAGACACTAAGATAGTTGCTCAGGATAGAGAGGAAGTTACTCCTGGACAGCATGGCGATGCTGGGAATAGCCAAAAACAAGACTATGCAAAAATGTCTTTATTGGATTTGTGCAAGATGAACGCCGGGAAGAAGAAGTTGCCAGGAATTCATCTCATCAAAGAACCCTCCATCTTTGAAATGAATTCACAAAGTGAGTTGAAGGCTATTTTGCAAGAAGAGATGGAAAAATCAGGTGACTCACCAGACACTAGTTTGGAATGGATCGATGGTGGCGTACAATGTAGTCCAGGGATTTTTAAGGGGTATCTTGATTCAGTTGACATGGAAAAGAAGACGAATATGTAGTCCAGCAAAGGGAGCCTGCAAATCTGAAGGAACCAGCAAGTTCAGGGGTTCCTCAGGCAACTTCTACACACGAACAGACAACTTATTCTTTGCCTCAAGCAACTAGAGTGCATATCCAACGAGAGAGAATTCCCGTGAAACAAGCAACTTCAGAGAATAAGCATGCAACTTCTGCTGTTCTGCAGGCAAGTTCTCCAGCTCTGCAGGTAACTTCTCTAGCTATATAGACAACTAGTGTACAGAGCAAGGCAACTATAGTGCACCCAAAGGCAACAGCACAAGAAAAACAACCGCTGAATAGCCCAGCAATGGCAAAAAGAGTGCACTTTAGCCTACCACCAACTAGACAAACTTGCCCGCCACCATCACCCATCCAAGGGAAAAAAGAAAACAAGTTGCCCGATCCCCAAGTGCAGGAACAACACACATACAAGATGCCGCTTCCAAGGTCCAGGTCTGCTATCGATATGGATTGCCCATCTTTCAGCCTAGGTCCAGATTTTGATGATGACGATGGTCCAGAAGTTGATGATGACGATAATGAAGTTGCTCAAAAAGTTCAAGCAGCTGAATCTGTTGAGCTTGATGTTTTAGAGAACATCAATCCTGAAGAGATTGAGAGTGTGTGTGTTGAAGCAGATGACGAGGATCGATCTCGTCAATGCCCATTGTTATGAGCTTGGGTTTTGGAGAAGATGAGGGTGCTGGAGATCGTTGAACGGTTAACAGACAAGCAACCAGGGGACACGAGATTTACCCAGGTTCAGGCCCCCAGAGGGAAAACCTTACTCCTGCTTGTCTGCTCTTGATTACGGCGGAACCGAAAGTTACAGGGGCGCGCAGATGCAATCTGGCGTGGAAGTGTGTAAGCGATGGTATGAGAGGTGTGCTCCTCGTCATGCCCTCCTGGCCTTTATATAGAGGTAGGCAGGTCCCAGGCACAGATCGAGTCGGTTACAGGTTCAGGGTTTGCCCCTTTGAATATTATATCTAATCTAGTCTTGCTCTCCAAGGATCCGAAGACGTCATGGGATTGGGCCACCCGAAAATCTTCATGGGCCGCGTATATTCTCGTGGGCCTTCCTTGGGCTGGACCAGGTATGCTGATGTCGTGTACCCGTAGGGTATAACCAGGTCAGTAGCCCCCGAGTGTTCAATAGATTTGGCTGAGGACTCTTCAATCTTTCGGGTACAACTGTTTCTGTTCATTAGAGAATGATTTTAGTATGTAGGGATTGTCGATGTGTGTGCCTGACTCTCCCGATGGATCAGGGTCAGTTAACTATCTTAGGACAAATCAACACGATCTTCTTCAGATTCGAGTCCCTCGACTTGAACCCGGAACAGATGCTGGCGTAATTCGACTCAGGCCGTTGAGGTCTTACTTGAGTCGAATCCCAGTAGTTTTCAAATGATGTACCCAACGCGTCCGTCGGGATTTTCATCGCGCCTATTAGCACGTATTTTCACTAGCAGAGCGCAGTCGTGTGCATTGCCAGTCCATCAAATGATATCTGTAGGTCTTATCTTTGCGTCGCAGACACAACATCCGAAATTTTATCACCGCGGAGGTGTTTTGGGTGGCCAAGGAGGATGTTACTCACTTAGCGTTGATTCGGGTAAAGTTGCCAACAAATTTCTGCATTCTGATCCGAAGGATCGCATTCAAAGAATTCATAGGGTGCGCGACCAGCGCTCCCTATGGGAGTAGCCCCCGAGTGTCTGTTCGAGTCGTAGACTCGATCAGTGACTTTAATTCAGCCGTTGTTTGCTTGAGGTCCATAGGACACAATTTTTTCGGATGCTTGAATCAATCCTCCCTATGGGAGTAGCCCCGGAGTCCATAGTGGAGTCGTAGACTCGACGTAGGACTCGAAGAAATAGATCATTGGCGTAGTATGCTATTCATGCTTCGGGTGCGCGGCCAGCTCTCCTGATAGGAGTAGCCCCCGAGTAGTTGCTCGAATTGTAGATTCGAGTGAGTACTTTAGCTGTTTAGCCGAAAATTTGTAACCATTGCTAGTATAGCTTTGATGACGTCAGTACTGACGATCGGTGACCTCAAGCGTCTGTGGTGCCAGAGGTGACGTGACTGGATGAACGTGGGTCCCACTTTCTGACTTGGAGTTGACTGGTCATGCGCGACGTGGCTATAATTACGACATCTCCTTGGTTTCCGTGCGTAGTGGACGGTGTGCGAGCGACGGTTCGCTGCTGTGCTGATATGTGGACGGTTGGATTTGATGCTGGCTCTAGGGCTTCCCGATGAACGGTCCCTGTTCATCGTCTTCGTCCTTATAACTGTGGGGAAAAATTTGTTTGTTTTTACCGCAGCCACTTGCTTTTCACTGCTTCCACCTTCTTGAGTTTTTATCGCCGCGCGCTAGAAGTTCTTCGATCTTTCCCGTCCACTTTTCTACGCTCACACCGCCGCTGGCGCCTTACTGCAATGGGGAAGCCGCAGAAAGCCTCCACCGTGGTGGGCACCAGCGCTGCTGCCAGCGGCAAAAATGGCACCGCCGCTACTCGCGTCACTGATGGTGAGTGGCGACGTACGGAGACGCGCGAGGGCGATCCGCGCAAGCTTCGTGAGTGGGGTATGATCCCACAGGACAAGGAGGCCGTCAAGATTCCCGGCGACGAGGTAATTCCCTGTCCACCCGCAGGGTTTCGGGTCATGTTTGTTGCTTTTGTCCTTCGGGGCCTCTCTCTCCCAGTCAACGATTTTCTCCGTGGACTGCTTTTTTTCTATGGCATCCAACTCCACCATCTCTCGCCAAATTCTCTTCTCCACATCGCCTGTTTCATCACCTTCTGCGAGTGCTAGATCAGTATCGAGCCGCACTTTGGCCTCTTCCGGAAGCTCTATTTCGTGAAGAGGCAATCCGGCTCCGACGGAGTTTATCCGATCGGCGGCTGCATTATTTCCCTTCGATCCAATTTTCTCTTCTTCTATTTTTCGATGTCTGAGTCTATCCAATACTGGCGGAAGAGGTGGTTTTATATCCGTGATTCCACAGTGGACGGGCAAGACTTTGGCCTTGCCCCTTTTAACTCCACCCAGAAAATCCAGCCGAAGAGGTCCTGGAAGAACAACATCCTCGAGGGTGAGGTGGAGGAGATAGAGGGGCTCTACCGTCGGGTGGAGGACCTCCAGGTGATTCCGGAGAAGGAGGTGAATGGTGTGGATATTATCCGCACCTTCCTCAAACGTCAGGTATAGTCGCTCCAGGCTAGGGAGCACCCGATGTTCCTTTATTCTGGCCACCATGACTCGACGAGAGTTGCGGCTGAGGAGCTCTCCAAGGGTGACCTCGACAGAGTCCTTCGGCCGCTGCTGAAGTTCGAAGCTGATGAGGACCTTCCGGGGAATTCGCTGACCCCTCCGTTCAGTGCCTCTCGATCGGTTCCACATGTGTAGATCTAGGACGTGCGCGTAGCGCTTTTTCCGAATGCGTTTTCTTGTACTTCCTTGTTTTGAAAGTTTGTTTTCATTCTGCAGGAGTTCATGGTGCCTGGAATGGTACCTCCACTACCCGAACGTTTTACGGATGCGCCGAACAATGAGGTAGTGGACTCTATGTCTGAGATTCCCTCGGCGCAATCACCGGTTGAAGAAGCCCTCGAGTCGAGCGAGGAGCAGACCTGAAAACGGGTATGGAGCTCGAGCGAATCGTCGGATGCCTCGACTCTGCCAACGCCTGGGGACCCGCCATGCCTTGTTCGTCATAGTGGAGGTGATGGTGGCTCTTATTCCCCCATTCCGGCCGTGCCTGTGAAGGATGTAGCACCGCAGCCGCCGGCGAAGCGGAATAAGGAAGAGAAGGGCAAGAGGGACCTGCCTGTTTTCAACTTGAGAGATATGGACTCGTAAGTTCCTTCGGATGCTTTTTGCTACCTTTCCTTGTTGCTTGCTTGTCTTTAACTGGTATTTTCTTTTGCAGCCACTCCTCTGAGGGCTCGTTTAGCGATGTCACTTAGGAGATGGTGGGGGAGTCGAAGATGACGCCTCCTCCCTCTCAGGCGGTGGCCACCTCTGGGGGCGCTGCTTCGAACCCTTCTCCGCATGAGGTTCGGGTGGTCGTCTCCCAGAAGACTACAACCGGACCTTCGGAGTCTCCGTCTGATCATGTAAGTGTTTCCCTTCTTGCCGTGGGGGGAGCCCCCGAGCCACATTTTCGTGTGTTTGATTTATTTTTGCTCGTTTCTTGGGCGCAGCCCCCGAGCCCTTTTCCTGACAACTTGCTTCTTCTTGCAGCCTTTTGTGCAAGGCGCCAACCAGCTGGTGAGGCAGCACCTGGCGTTGGAGGCCAACCTGCAGCGGCTTCAGTATGCGTTCTTAACTAGATCATCTATTTCTTCGTCTGCTTGCTGGCCTGTGAGTCTCATGCATGCTCTTGTTGCTTTTGCAGATGAAAATAACATCGCCCTCCGCGAGCTCGATGCTCTCAAAAAGAGCCTTGGGCGAGCGGAGAATAAGGCCGAAGATGTTGTCGGGGCGAAGGAGCGCCTCGAGCGGGAGCTTGCTGATGCAGCTGCGGCTAAGGAGCGACTGCAGCAGGAAGCTACGGACCGCGAGCAGCAGCTTGCTACCGCCGCGGCTTCGCGCGAGAAGTAGGTGGACGAGAAGCTGATGGCTGCCGCCAAGGCTATTTCGGGTGAGTAACTTTGCCCGTATGTTCTATTTCAGCGGCCTTGTCTCTCTGCCTTTGCTTGATTCTTACTGTACTTGTTCCGTTTTTCTAGATGCCGCAGGCATTGAGTTCGACCGCAGTGCCTTGGAGCATGGTAGTGCTCTGGATGATGCTACTGCGGCGGTCGAAGACCGCTTCAGTACTATGGTTGGCTCTCTTGCCAAAGCCAAGGAGGTTCTCGGGCGCTTCTACAAGGAGCTCGTCCCCAAGGGCGTTGCCCTTGAGGATGTCGACTTGTTGGCGGATGCGCTGTCATCCGATGCGCAGCGTACAAGTGCAAGCAGAAGGGCATCGGCACGTCCATGGGGCTGGCGATGGTCATGGCGTCCGGGGCGGAGCTGGATCTTCCTCAGGTCACCTCCCAGATGCCAACGGCTCCCGACGGATCCGAGGTAGCCTTTGCTCTTTATGCTGCCCGCTGTAAACGCTATGGGCCAAAGCTGATTGACCTGCTGGCGGAGTACGCGGTGAGGCAGCAGGAAGAGGTCAAGAGTAGGCAATCTGGCTCCGAGGCCACTCAAGATGCTGTTGCTTAGGCCTTGTAGTTGTAGGATAGTTGTCATCTACTTTTTTTGTAATATCTTCATGAACACTTCCTGTGCCACGCGGTGGCTTTTGTTGTATATAATGAACCTTCGAGTTGTTGCCCATTCGTGTGTTGTTCATATCCTTTTCTGTTTTCCTCTAGGGACCTTCGGGTGATGACCCCGTCAATACTTCGTTTGCTCCGCGGCCGCGACCATCCTTGGATGATGCGTCGCAGCTTGTATTTCTTCGTGATCGCATCCGCAGTCTTGAGAAGGAGTTGCTTGGCATCCAAGGCCATGCAGACGTTTGGAAGTCGAAGGCGGAGCGAGGCGCCGCCAAAGATGAATATCTGATGGGGGAGCTGTGGCGGTTGGCCGAGCAGCTGCAGTGTAAGTTTCTTTGAGCTGCTGCTCATTTTCGGATGCGCCTGTTGGCGGACCATCTTACATTGTAATTGTTGCAGGTGCTAACCTTGTTCTGAGGGAGGAGAAGGAGCGTGTTGCAGTTCAGATCAATTGCTTAACCCAGCAAGATATGGAGGCCAGTGGCTTTTTCTGGATGGATCGCGACCATGCCATGGTCCTTGCGACTGTGCAGGATCGTGCTCACCAGGTATCGCAAGTGCTGCGACAGGTGAAGACTTCCCTGGCGTCGATTCTGCACGTCATTTTTCCCTTGGATGAAGCGCCATCGACGCTCTGGGACTTGCTGGAGAAGTTTCGAGATGTTCGTCATGTCAGCGAGCTGGTGCGGCATCAGTTAGTTGCGGAGGGTGAAGGCTGCTCTTTCCCTTGTGCAGCTGCATCGCCCTGACGTAAATCTTGCGGCAGTGGCGGCTGGGCCGCCCCCTGACCATATGGTGGCCTATGGGACGTGCGCCCGCACTATGCGGCTGTGAGGCAGTATGCCGAGGAAGTTGTAGATCTCTTTGAGCATCGTGCGTAGGTGATCCTTCAGAATAGGTAGGACCTGTAAAAAGATAGATGTAAAATTTGTATATATTTTGACTGGGCATGTTGTTCCCTTTATTGTAAAGGTTCATTGTTTTTAGCACGTTATGCTTTATTATATGCATGCCCTTTTCGTTAGCCTGACATGATCAGCTACTCAGGTGTACATGCGTTATCCTCAGTCGACGAAGTCGTGAGGTGAGGGGGAGCCCCCGAGTGTGTTGTAGCATAAATAAATGCAAGTGAAAGATAAATTTTGGGGCGAGACACTTAGAGCATCTCCAGTATACGCGCTATAATAACGCAGCGCTAAAATAACTGTTTTTTTGCAGCGCGCGCGCGCTGTAAACCTCCCCCAGCATGTGCTCTAAAATAGAGCGCGCGCCCAATATTTAGCGCGGCGCTGGACTTTGCACTATCCCGAGCGTCAAATTTGCAGCTCTGGCTACAGCGCGCGCTATCGCTGCGACGCGCGCGAAGAACACCAACTGCTCTGAAAAATCCCCCGCGCGAGCGCGTCGGCTCTGCCCCTCCGCGCGGCTGCCGGCGATGGAAAGCTACGGCACCCCTCCCACCCCTCCCTACTCCGTCCCGCCCCCCGCCGGCGCCGCCGCAATCCCGCCATCAACCGCGCCAAACCCTAGCGGAGGCGCCGCCGCGGGGTTGACCGCCAGTCGCGCGCTCTTCAAGCTGCCGCGGACAACCTCCGGCGCAGCTGCCACCCATCGCGCCGGGGAAGAAGACCACATCGAAGAAGACGACGTCGAAGCGGCCCGCGGCGGCGGTGGCGGCTCCAAAGGGGAAGGCAACACGGAACGGCGGCGTTGGCACTCGCCGTGCTGAGCTTCCACCGCCGTCTCCAACCTATGCTCCGCCCGCGCCTCCTACCGATGCTCCGCTAGCGCCTCCTCCTACCGACGCTCCACTAGCGCCTCCTCGACGAGCGCCAACCGCAGCCGCCGTCTCCGCGCGCAACGTGCTCGATGAAATGGCACAAAGGTATAAATTCACATTTTTTTGTTATTTTCACACACATTTTTTGCTCGGTGAATGCAAAGATAATTGTGACGTTTGCGTTAATTTTAGTGTCAATATCGATGACGATAGTTTCTTGGAGACTATGGAGGTTGCCGGTTCATCTTTCGTTGAACCGAATGAAGAGGTGGACGAAGATGTGGTGGAGGAGTACGAGGAGATGGATGAGGATGGGGAGGGCATGGTGGAAGCGCCGGCGGGGAGGAAGCAAAACTACACCATCGATGAGGCGTGTTGATTTGCAAGGCTTGGTTGAAGATTGGTATGGATCCTTCGGTTGGCACCGACCAAAGTAGAGACACATATTGGTTAAGGATGAAGGAGTACTTTGATGCCAAGAACACAAGTGGAGTTCGTCGCACCTCCAGGTCTCTTCGGTCCCGATGGTCGGTCATCAACCAAGATTGTTCGAAGTGGGCAAGTGCGAATAAGACGGTTGATGTTATCAACCCAAGTGGCACCAATGACATTGATAGGGTAAGTTGTTGTATTGTGTTGTACTATGTTGTTGACATGTGTTCTCTATGTCCATTGCTCATTTCTACTTCAATGTAGAACACCATGTGTCAAGGCATGTTCCGAGATGAGGGGAAGAAGACCAAGAAGGGCAAGAAGATCCTCTCCAAGCCATTTACATTGCACCATTGCTACGAGGTGCTTGGGAATGAGGAGAAGTGGAAGAACCATGGAAGAATTGATGTGCCAACCTTTTTGGCACAACAAGCAACCGCGGAGGCAACCATCCTTGACGATGATGACTCAAGTGGTGATGAAAGAAAGAGAAGAAGCTCCACTCCTCACTCGGTTAATGGGAGACCACCACTTGGAAGGAAGGCCACCAAAGAATTGAGGGGTAAGAAGGCCGGTGATGATGACATAGCGAAGGCTATGGAGAAGATGGCGAAGGCAAGAGAGAGCTACAACGAGGACAAGAAGGAGGCCGAGGCGCAGCGCGTGGCATTTGAGGAGAGGATGGCCGCCGCCGAGGAGAGGAGGATGGCATTTGAGGAGAAGAAGGCGGCCATCAAGGAGAGGAAGATTGCATGGAGGAGCAACAACGGTTATTGGAAGAGGAGAGGAAGCTCTTTTTCATGGACACCTCAAGCATGGATGAGAGGCAAAAGGAGTACATCAACCTTGCCTGCGATGAAATCTTGGACAAGAAAAGAAAGTTGGCAAACCTCGTGAAGGCCCAAAATGAAGGAATGAGTGCACCGGGAGGCTATGGAGGTGTTGGAGGCTATGGAGCACCACTTGGAGGTGTGGGTGGCTATGGAGGCATGGGAGGCTATGGAGGAATGGGAGGTATGGGAGGCATGGGAGGCTTTGGAGCACCACCGACGGGCTACGGAGGCATGGGAGGCTATGGAGGAATGGGAACACCACCGACGGGCTAGGAGGCATGGGAGGCTACGGAGGCATGGGTCTTGGAAGCATGGGTGGGATGAGTGGGCAAGGCTCCATGGGAGGCATGGGAGCACCACCGGGAGGATTCATGGCCTCTTTGATGGATCCATCTCCTTCTACCAACGACACATATGGCGATTCAACCGGCAACACCATCGTGCAAGACTCCGATGAAGATGCCCAACATGGAGGTGGCGGTGGTATGGAGAATGTTGACAAGTGAACCATGTCATTTGTCATTTGTGTTGGAACAATGTCATTTGTGTTTGAACCATGTCATGTTTGGATGAACTATGTTATTTGTGCTTGAACTATGTCATTTTGATGGTTGGAGGATTTTTAGATCCATTTATGCATGAATTATTTGGTGTTTTTGATCTTCTTTTCATAGATGCAATTGTGTTTTGTGTTTGTGCTGTCGCGCGCGTGCTAAAATACAGCGCCTGGTGGTGGACGAAACGAGCGCGCGCTGCATTTTATAGCCTCCGGCGGAGGTCGCGCTAAAATGCAGCACGCAAACGGATAGCGCGCGCGCTATACCAAGTTTGCAGCGCTCTAAAATACAGCCTCTGCTAGAGATGCTCTTAGCTTTATTCATATCATAATGAGGAGGTACATTGTTCGGCTGAGTAGCCTTGGCTGAATAGCCTTATTGAAAGTAAAGGGGGGATAGCTAGGGGTAGAAGCGTTGCAGTTGTGCGACATTCCATGGGTTGGAGTATGCGACTCCAGACTCCACGTGCTTGAGGCGATAGGCGCCACCTGGGATGACTTCGGTGATGACGTAGGGTCCTTCCCAGGGTGACTCGAGATTCTTCGGCTGCTCTTGCTTGAGTCTTAAGACTAGGTCTCCTTCGACGAAGGACCTTGGGCACAGCCGACGGCTGTGATAGTTATGGAGGCTCTGCTGGTAGACCACCGATCAAGCTGCGGCGATGTTGCGTGCCTCGTCGAGTGTGTCGACGACATCTTCGAGTGCGGTCGTCGATTCGGCTTTGTTGTAGGCGACGACCCGTGGGGCCTTATGGCGTACTTCTGTGGGCAACATGGCTTCGGCTCCGTGCACCATGAAGAAAGGCGTGTAGCCAGTTGAGCTGTTTGGCGTTGTGCGCGGGATCCAAAGGGCGGAAGGTAGCTCTTCTGTCTAGGCTCCCGCAAGTCGCTCGAGCGGGCTCATTAGGCGTTTCTTGATGCCGCCGCCGACGAGGCCGTTGGCCTTTTCTACCTGCCCGTTTGTTTGCGGGTGCACCATGGAGGCGTATGATATGTTAATCCCGAGGCCTTCGCAGAAGTCCTTGAATTCTTTGGATATGAAGTTCGACCCGTTGTCGGTGATGATGCTGTGCGGCACGCCGGACCTGTAGAATATGGATTCGAAGAACTTTACGACCATTTTACCCTTTTGGTTGGTAACGGGCATGGCTTCGATCCACTTGGTGAATTTGTCGACTGCGACCAGGAGGTAGACGTGGCCTCCTTTCGAGGACTTGGGTAGTTTGCCGATCATGTCGAGGCCCCATTAGGCGAAGGGCCATGCCAGGGGTATGGGCCTGAGCTCCAATCCAAGTGCGTGCGGTTTGTCTGCGAACCTCTGGCACCCGTTATACCTTCGGACGATGTCCTTGGCGTAGTTCATGGCCGTTGGACAGTAGAACCCATCTCGTAGAGCTTTGGCGACGAGGGCGCGGCTGCCCGCGTGATGGTCGCAGATGCCCTCATGGATGTCTTGGAGGATAGTTCTGCCATCACCGATGGTGACGCACCTTTGGAGCACACCCGAAATTCTGCGCTTGTACAACTCGCCATTGGTGATGGTGAAGGCTTTGGACCGGCGAGATATGCGCCGGGCATCTGTCTGGTCATCAGGCAGTTCCCTGTTTATCAGGTACCACAGGTACGACTGTTTCCATGTCTCTTCTACTACCATGACTTGCATTAGGTTGACCACTTCAACCTCTGTGTCGAGCTTTTAGGGTCCTTCCTGTCCTTCGGGTAGCGCAGCCCCAGAGTGCTCGGATTCTTCGGGTGATCCCTTGGGAAATTTCCTTTTGATGGATGGCACACAGATATGTTCGAGGAACACACCTGGTGGCACCCGTGCGTAGGTGGAGCCGATGTTGGCGAGTCTATCGGCCTCTTCATTACTTTCTCTTCCAACATGCTGAAGCTCACAACCGTCAAAGTCTCCTTCGAGTGAATTGTAGAGAGCGCGGTACGCAATCATGTTGGCGGCGTGCGCGTCACACTCGTTCATCGTCTGCTGGATGACGAGGTTCGAGTCACCATAGATGACCAGGAGCGTTGTGCCGCAGATCTTGGCCATCCTCATGCCGTGGATGAGGGCCTCGTATTCGGCTTCGTTGTTGGAAGCTCGAAATTTCATCCGAAGGACGTACTTCATCTTGTCGCCCTACGGGGATGTCAGTATGACCCCGGCTCCTGCTCCAGCCTCGCGCTTGGAGCCATCGAAGTGCATCATCCATGACCGTGTCATGTCCGGGGTGTCCGACATCTGTAGTTCCATCCAGTGGACGAGGAAGTCTGGAAGGACCTGGGACTTGATCGCATGGCGCTTCTCGTAGACTATGCCTAGAGGAGACAGCTCGATGCCCCATAGGGCCACGCGTCCTGTGGCCTCCGGGTTGTTCAGGATGCTGTTCAGGGGTGCCTCGTTGACGACCATCACCTGATGCTCCTGGAAGTAGTGGCTCAGCCGACGAGCCGTCATGAACACGCTATACGCGAGTTTCTGGTAGTGAGGGTACCTTTGTTTTGTCGGCGTCAATACCTCGCCGAGGTAGTATATGGGGCGTTGGACCCCATGAGTCTTGCCATCTTTGGGCTGTTCGACCACGAGTACGGTGCTTACCACCTGATGTGTGGCTACTATGTATAGCAGTAGGGGCTCGCGTTCCTTTGGCGTGACCAGGACGGGCGAGGTGGAGAGCAGCCGCTTCAGATCTTCGAATGTGTCATCCGCTTCAGGCGTCCATTCGAATTTGTCTGCTTTTGTTTAGCAGTTGGTAGAAAGGCAGGGCCTTTTCACCCATGCGGCTGATGAACCTGCTTAGCGCCGCGATGCGTCCAGCGAGCCGCTGGACCCCTTTGAGGTTCTTTGGTTTCTCCATGGACATTGTGGCCCGAATTTTCTTCGGGTTCGCCTCAATCCCTCGCCAGGAGATGAAGTAGCCAAGCAGTTGGCCGGATGGGACGCCGAAGGCGCACTTTTCTGGGTTCAGCTTGATCTTGTAGCGATCAAGGTTGTCGAACGTCTCACAGAGATCGTTGATCAGTGTCTTGGCCTCCCTTGTTTTTATTACTATGTCGTTGACATAGACCTGTATATTGCGGCCAATCTGGCTCTTCAGGCATGCCTGCATGCATCGCTGGTACGTGGCACCTGCGTTCTTCAGCCCGAAGGACATTGTGTTGTAGCAGAATACCCCGAACGGCGTGATGAATGCCGTTTTCTCCTGGTCTTCGACCTTCAGTCGAATCTGGTTGTAGCATGAATAGGCGTCGAGGAAGGAGAGTTTCTCGCATCCTGCAGTCGAATCGATGATCTGATCGATCTGAGGGAGACGGAAGTGATCCTTCGGGCAGTGCTTGTTCAGCGAGGTGAAGTCCACGCACATCCGCAGGATGTCCGTGTCCTTTTTAAGGACCATCATGGTGTTGGCCAGCCATTCGCTTTCCTTGATCTCCCTGATGAAATCGGCATCGAGTAGTCTGTTGACTTTGACTCCGATGGCTTCGGCCTGTGGCTCGGACAGTCGTCGGATGGACTGTTTCACGGGCTTGGCATCTGGGAACACGTTGAGTGCGTGCTCGGCGAATTCCCTGGGAACTCCTAGCATGTCCGCAGGACACCAGGCAAAGATTTCCCAGCGCTCACGGAGGAATTCGATGAGCGTGATTTCCTATGCAGGGCTGAGGTTGTTGGCGATCAGCGCCGTCTTGGAGGCGTCCGTCGGGTGGACCTGCACCTTCTTCGTGTTGACTGTTGAGTTGAACGATATGTCAGGTGCATTCTTCCTAGAGACCGGGGGTGCCCCATTGTCTGTCACCTCTCGGAGCCTTATGAGCTCCTCCTGCATGCCGAATGACTGGGAGATTCTGTTGAAGTCCCTGTCGCAATGATCCGATCTGGTGAAGCTCCCATGGACCGTGATGACGCCCCTAGGTCCTGGCATCTTGAGTAGCAGGTACGCATAGTGCGGTAATTCCAGGAACCATGCAAATGCCACGCGCCCGAGGATGGCGTGGTATTGTGATGGCCAATCCACCACTTCAAACTCGAGTTGCTCGCACCAAAAGTTATCGGGCTTGCCGAAGATGACGTCGAGCCATATCTTTCCCAAGGGGAATATGCCTTTACCTGGGACGATGCCATGGAACGTTGTGTCGGATTGTTCCAGGTTGCACAGCGGGATCTGCATTGCTGCTAAAGTTCTAGCGAACATCAGATTGATGCTGCTACCACCGTCCATGAAGATGCGGTCATATCGAACCCTCTGATCTGTGCCTCGAGCACCAGGGCAGCATGACTTGGGCGAGGGATCTCACGGGGTGATCCGAACGGCTGAACATGATGCAGGACTTCGAACCGCTGAGGTACTCAGGGATGGCGGGTGGAGCGGTCACAACCAAACTGACTTGGCGGGTGGAGCGGTCACAACCAAACTGACTTGGCGGGTGATTTTCTTTTGCACCCTGTTTGTTGGGCGCCCCTTTTGGATCATCAATGACCCTTTCGGCGTGAGGTACCCATTTCCGCTGTTGTTCTGCGCGGGTGCGATTGGGTGATTCGAAGGTCCCACGGGTGGTGGTGGAGGAGCTCCGTGGGCGATGTCACCTGGTGCGGGTGCGTGCATGTACCCAGGGTTTGGGGCTTGCTGTCTCATCTGGGACATGCTCTCGCTGAGTTTCTGGAACTTGCGGCAGTCATTGAGCATGTGGCTTGCCTTCTTTTTGCCATCCTGCTTGCCGATGTAGAAGTGGATGGTGCATGGGCCCGACAACTTGTCGTATGCCGAGTGCTCGTTGTCGCGGCATTGCCACGATTGCGCTGGGCATCCTCCATCGCTGAAGTTGTTTCCACGGTATCCGCTGCTGCCGCGGTTGCCTTCGTTGCGGCGGTCGGCGTAGCCAGCCGCGACCATGTCGGGTCTGTCGCGATCTTCGTAGACGCGCAATCTTCGTTTTCTACGGCGCTCGCATTGGCGGCCGCAGTCATCCTCCTCTTCTGAATGTGCTCGGTGGACGGAGTTCTCGCCATCTGCCCACCTGTTGGCGATGTCCATGAGGTGGTCGAGTGTCTTGGGCTTGACACGCCCAAGTTCTTCCCTGAAGTCCTGGCGTTTGACGCCATCCTTGAAGGCGTCGATTGTTCTCTCCTCAGAGATGTGCGCAGCGGAGTTCTTGATGTTGGACCAGCGTAGTATATACGAGCGAATGGATTCGCCTGTTCGTTGGGTGCAGGCCCGCATCTCTTTGATCGAGGCTGGCCTCTTGCTGGTGCCCTTGAAGTTTTAGATGAAACTGTACGCCGGTTCCTCCCAGCTTCGGATGGATCCCGAGGATAGGCTGCTGAGCCAGATCCGGACTGCTCCTGTCAGCTGCAGCTAAAGGCATTATAGGGCTCCTGCTCCTGTCAGCTGAGCCAGATTCGGACGGACGACAGGTGGTCGCTGAGCCACGCCTTAGGGTCCCGTGTACCGTCAAACTTCGGAGTGTCCGAAGGAAGCTTGAAGTTCCTCGGCATCCGCGTCCACCGAATAGATCTGGTGAAGCATCGAGCTCCACAGAGTTCTCCTTCATCATCATCCTCTTCGGATTCGGATGAGCATACGCGTTTGGCGCGTGCCTTGTCGATCTTGCGTTGGGTGAGTTCGCTTCGAGCATCGTAGTCGCGGCTGCGACATCACGAGATCTTGTGCCGTCAAGGTAGGTCATGTTCTTCCTCGTCGGATGAATGTGTGGGACTGCGGTTGAATGTAACCGCAGCCTTCTTCTTCGGCTCCTCAGGAGCTTCCCCGTGGAGCGCAGCTCCAACAAATCTGAGTCCGGCTAATGCGGAGTTGTGCATGGCCCTCTTCGGGTCCCCCACGGGACGTGGATGGGACACGAGGTATGTGGTGGCTGCCATGATCGCAGCTTGCCATAAATTCATCTCATCGGGAAGAACCCGCCATCTTTGAAATGAATTCACAAAGTGAGTTGAAGTCTATTTTGCAAGAAGATATGGAAAAATCAGGTGACTCACGAGACACTAGTTTGGAATGGATCGATGGTGGCGTACAATGTAGTCCAGGGATTTTCAAGGGCTATCTTGATTCAGTTGACATGGAAAAGAAGACGAATATGCAGTCCAACAAAGGGAGCCTGCGAAACTGAAGGAACCAGCAAGTTCAGGGGTTCCTCAGGCAACTTCTGCATAGGAACATACAACTTCTTCTTTGCCTCAAGCAACTAGAGTGCTTATCCAAATAGAGAGAATTCCCGTGAAATAAGCAACTTCACAGAATAAGCATGCAACTTCTGCTGTTCTGCAGGCAAGTTCTCCAGCTCTGCAGGTAACTTCTATAGCTATACAGACAACTAGTGTACATACTAAGGCAACTACAGTGCACCCAAAGGCAACAGCACAAGAAAAACAACCGCTGAATAGCCCAGCAATGGCAAAAAGAGTGCACTTTAGCCTACCACCAACTAGACAAACTTGCCTGCCACCATCACCCATCCGAGGGGAAAAAGCAAACAAGTTGCCCGATCCCCAAGTGCAGGAACAACACACATACAAGATGCCGATTCCAAGGTTCATGTCTGCCATCGATATGGATTGCCCATCTTTTAAGCCTAGGTCCAGATTTTGATGATGACGATGGTCCAGAAGTTGATGATGACGATGATGAAGTTGCTCAGAAAGTTCAAGCTGCTGAATCTGTTGAGCTCGATGTTTTAGCGAACATCGATCCTGAAGAGATTGAGAGAGTGTGTGTTGAAGCAGATGACGAGGATCGATATCGTCAATGCCCATTGTTATGAGCTTGGGTTTTGGAGAAGATGGGGGTGCTGGATATCACGGAACGGTTAACAGACAAGCAACCAGGGGACACGAGATTTACCCAGGTTCAGGCCCCCGGAGGGAAACCCCTACTCCTGCTTGTCTGCTCTTGATTACGGCGGAACTGAAAGTTACAGGGGTGCGCAGATGCAATCTGGCGTGGAGGTGTGTATGTGGTGGTATGAGAGGTGCCCTCCTCGTAATGCCCTCCTGGCCTTTATATAGAGGTAGGCAGATCCCAGGCACAGATCGAGTCGGTTACAGGTTTAGGGTTTGCCCTTTGAATATTCTATCTAATCTAGTCTTGTTCTCCAAGGATCCGAAGACGTCATGGGCTTGGGCCACCCGAAAATCTTCATGGGCCGCGTATATTCTCGTGGGCCTTCCTTGGGCTGGACCAGGTATGCTGATGTCGTGTACCCGTAGGGTATAACCATGTCAGCAGAAATCTCTCGGAGGGTAGTGGCTCAGGCAACAAACATTGGAGACAATGAAGAATCACATGGCGTGCTCCAAACGCCCGACAAAGCCCCTACCCCCGCAACACCAGATGCATGCACTAATGGTTCAGGCAGCTCCACAACTCCTCAACAATATGTGAGAAGGTTAATCAAGCCTCTATCTTTCCAACTATCGCCGTACATCAATGTAGACAGCAAGAAACATTTCACAAGCATGGAAATTGCTAACAAGCTATACGCAAAAGTAATTCAGCATGCAGGAAGCATCATAACAAACCAACAAAAAATTAACAAATGGTGGTCTTTCTTTTTTCCCACTGTTTTTTACAAACTTCTCTTCATCGCTTTTTAGTTATAGTACAAGTTGCTTATACAGGATGCATAGTTGCTCACTAATAGAAAAAGTTGTTAGAATACATGTGTTTTGTTGCCAACATGACTATGTGTCTCATGAAAACTACTTTGTGCAGCCCGGTAGTCGTCAACTTTGGCACCTACCATATTACAGCATGGGAGCTTGCAACTTTTATGAAACCAGGAGGATGGCTCCACACTTCGGTCATGGAAATTGGAATCATGGCGATTGCGAAAAACATTCCTGAATCTGCAAAGAAGATAGTCATGCCTTTGAGGATATCTGTAAGTGAAATCATGGATTGAACTAACCTTGTTTACTTTTTTTTAACCAAACTTGTTTCGTTAATCACAGTCACTACTTTTTTGCTATTTTTTCCAAAGACGTGGCTGCAGGATTTAGAGTTTAATTGGAAAGAACTGAAGGTACTGTTCAGCAATTCAAGACGTTTGGACTGACAAGATATGGTGCGTACACTTTCCCACATGTACAGAACACCCAACACCCCACACCACTGCTTACTACTTGCTTTCTTTTTTTAAGCCTCTAGTTGCTTAGTTCAGCTTACTTGTTGCTTTTCACTATGACACTAGTTGCCTAACTAGAAATAAAAGTTGCCTCAATGAGTTTATTTACTGTGTAACATTTGAAAATTTACTCCCACTATCTCAGTAGTTGCTTTATATATGTTAGTACTTGCTTCTGACTATACCACAACTTGCCTAGCCATAGCTTTTTTCCTACAAAAAATAAGGAATATTATCCATGTCGGTCTATTTTCTAGTTGCTTCATCAAGCTCACTAGTGGCCTGCACAATGTAAATAGTTGCTTCCCTGCAGATAACTAATTGCCTAACTCACAGGTTATGTTCCCAATTATCCAAGCCCTCAACCCAAAAGCAAAGGATGTTGTCAACCATTATTGGTTGTTCAACTTAAACATCATAGACAAGCAATTTCAGATCCTTGACTCGTGGAGGACAATTGAGGATAAGCTTCTGCAATAATATTACCAAGCCATCATCGCATCTCTACGCATTCACTAGGATAATAACTACGGTGCATCCAAAGTCAAACTTGACAATTTTCGTGTTCAAGAAACCCAAGTTCCAAAGCAGAAAAACAAGTAAGCAATCTCAGCGAGCAACTTTCCCACATGCATACTTTTTTCCTGTCCAATGTTAGTTGCTCAACCTATTAGTTGCTCGCCTCACACTATTAGTTTCTCAAACCAACCTATTAGTTGCTTGTCTGATAATGTTAGTTGCTAAAACCAACCTGTTAGTTACCCCTCACACTAGGAGTTTTTTGACACTAGGATTTTGTTTACCCTGTCATGCTGTTTTTGACTGAAAGTTGCTTTTGACTAGCATTTATTAATTCTGGGACCTGACATTTTGTTGCCTACACAACACTAGAAGTTACATGCATAAGTAGTTGGTTTGCCCAACATGTTTGTTGCCTATGTTTGTTAGAATACAACCATACTGAATTTTTTCTTGTGTTTTATAGCGATGACTGCGGGGTTTTCACCTTAATGAACATAAATTGGGATGGTAGAGCATCTCAGAACTACTCAGCAAAGGATATCCTAGACATCAGGAAGATAATGACAAACGGTTGGGTGACATCGGAGGACAATAAAGTATACTGGAAGAAAGTCCTCAAGCTTTAAGCAATGAAGGCATGCCCCGCACAAACTCTGATCTCCATTTGTCTTTTTATTGTTCATATCAAATGTCTATAGTTGCTCAAGCTTACATACAAATTGTTTTCTTTTTTGATCTTTTTGCTTGATTGTTTTTGTTTATGTGGATTTAACAATACCTAGTTGCACTTCAAATGCTGAAAGTTGCTTTTCATAGTCACAGAGTTTCCAGAGAAAAAAAAAGTTGCTTATCTAATAAAACTTGCCAGGAATAATGGTACTAGTTGCCAGAACTACAATAAAAAGATAAAAAAGATGACAAGACAAAGTTGCCACAGAACTAATAAAAGTTTCCTAGCCTAAAAATTTTGTTCCTGCCTACACCAGCCTCTCTGCACATGTTGCAGAATTATGCTCAAACGAACCACACGTCCTGCACTGGTTTTTCTGTTTTGGATGAAGTTCAAGGGAAGATTTTGTCCGATGTGCCTTGGTTCGCCCTTTCGTAGTTGACTTTGGCGGGTCCCTAGGAATAGTAGGATCAACATGGGCGCTTGCCGACGATTCAACAGCAGCAGGTTTCTTATTTTTCTTCCGCGACTTGTTCAATTGAGTGATTTCCGTCGCTGCAGCACCCATGTGTTTGATCACAATTCCAGTAGCTTCATCCGTTGTGCAAGCCACACGAGCAAGTTTCTGAAACAACATGTTCAGATTTGCATGTCGCACTTGCTACTGTGACTGTGGTGGCATCACATCTGGCTGCTCCATAACTTCGGCTTCCTGTCCACCAGAGCCTGCTTATGGCGTCCACCTTTTTAGGATGTACCTCTCGGGTATCACATCAACACCAAAGGTGGGTGAAAACCTTCAATATGTGGCAACAAAGCATGCCATCCCTATCAAACTCTGAACACTCGCATGAGTAGATGCCTTCATCCTTGTTCAATGTAACCATGTAGGTCCTCGACCCATACTTGGCACACCATGTCCTATTTGGCTCAAGCCTGTAGTACAATCCACCAAAGTGACTCATATTATACCTGGCAATAAGCTCAAACTCATGTCGAAACTTCAAATATATGTCTCTGCAGTACACATTGAACGCATGTTCCTCAATAGGATATGGCGACCATCTCTGGACCTCAAGAAATTCTGTACGGTAGTCGTTGCCACCCTCCTTCACAAGCACATGCACCTGGATCTTCTCATACTGTTTCACAAAGTTTAATAGTGACTTGTGTGGGTTCACATAGCGTTTCAGCACCGCATCAAACCCCTCACTGCGCTGCGTGGACTAGAGGAAAGGGGAAAACCGGTGTAGGAAGTAGCAAGGAACCCACTTGTCCCTAATGTCATACAGCTCCCTAAAGTGCGAGTGTCCAGCAGTAGTAGGCCACTTGCCTAAAAACATAGCCCATTTCGCTGCAAACTCCTCTGGGGAAAGGTGAAGTCTATGCAGGCGTTGAAATCTTCTGCTAGACCAGGGTTTCTGCCCATAACAGTACCACACTTAGTCTGTGCTTTCTGCATGATGTGCCAGCGGCAAAAATGGTGGATAGTTGCTAGGAACATCCTGTCAATTGACATCTTCATAGCAACGTCTTTGTAACATCCCAACATTTAGGAACTAACGAAGGGTAGATTTAGGAATTTGGAATGTTGCATGCATTCATCTGTGAAAATGTGGGTAAAATTTTCGCCAAATAAAAACCTTAAGTGATCAATGTTTCTTTCATACTTTGAGATTAGGTTTAGTCTTAAAGGGTGATTGCTATAGACTTTGATATGATCTTTAAGGAATTATGTGTTTTAAAATGAATTTGAATTTTAAATTTGAGAGTTTGAATTATAATTCAAATAAATTTGGGATAAATTTTGAATCTTAATTTAATTAAGAAATGAATATTACAACTTAAATTCTATCCAAAGAAAAACAATAATGAATATGAAACTTATTTCATATCATCAATATATAATCAAGTTACAAAATCGTAACTTATGGAAGTCATCCACACAATTCACAAAAGCAAATATATAAAGAATAAGAATATTATTTATTAATAATAATGTAATCTTTGTTACAGAAGAATAAAATGAAGATTACAAAGTAATAAAAAGAAAATTACAAAAATGTGAAGAAGATTACATTGGATTGTTTACTAACTATTCTATAACTACACCTAAACTAAATCTTCACTTTATATTTGTACCTAAAAAACAAACAGAATATATATAGAGAAATAAAAAGTTAGAGTTAGTAATATTTTATCTCAGACATGTCAGTGAAGTGCACTAGACAAATTCATCATTGAGAAATTTATAAAAAGGGGCAAGTTTCACCAATATGAAAGAATCCATCTTTCATAACTTAAAGCCAGAAGTCAAATGACAGCCAAAAGGGGCAAATTCACCAGCCAGGTGAAATTAACCAGATAATAGTAAGTGTCAAAAATTCTGAACATATCCACAAGTGCATAGCAAGCACCCAGGCAGGACGCACACCAACATGCATGTGGTGTGTTGTCAATCCCACAGCACAGCCCCAATCTCACAAAACCACATGCACAGCCGTGGAGAGGCACTAGTGCATCTCTCCACTGCTTGCCACAAGAACAGCCAGCTTAGACAGCATCTTACCAAGCACAACAGCCAAACCAAACCACCCAAGATCAACCAAACATCACCAGGATGGTGACATAAGAAGGGTGAAGGATCAGGTGGACAGCAAGGCCAAGCCCAGGAGCTAGGAGGAGCAGGCTAGCTCAATAGCAAGCACATGAGTCCAGTAGAACAAGATCAAGAGCATCATCACTTTACTCCACAAATAGCAAGATCTTGTGGTGAGTTTCATAAAACCTTCAAATGATCTAATCATATCATACAGAGAGAAGCATGTGTTGTTTTATAAAACAAACCCTCAGAAAGCACCCACGTGGGGTGAATCCATCATAGGGATTTTAAACTCTACAATCAAACAGCAAAGTACCAGGATCCAACCAGAGTTAGAGCAACATCCTTGCTCTGGTTGTGGAGCTATATACTATAGTTCAAGCATAACTATAGCTATGATCTAATTTCTAGGCACATCCCTAAAGGAAGGGTAGCACCTTAGAAACAAATCTTTGAGATCCATAGAATGATCAAGCCTACTATCATTTTTCCCAAGCTTTGATTCAAGAACAATAGCTGGTACCCTACTAGGACTATCTATATGAATCAATTAGATAAGATCTGAATCCCTAAGCCTCAGACCAACATCACTGGTCTTAGGGAATTCAGAAAAGAACAATTCCAATTATCTTTCAAAGCCAAGTTTGTCTTAAGCATAAACTGGCCAAATCAATGGATTAGAACCAAACTTGTGTGCCATACATGATGGTGTCACAAGAACAATTCTGTATGAGACAAGATAGACATTTTATCATCACAAATTCAGACAATCAACTTACTAATCATTTTCCTGTTAACACAGGAATCATAACTAGGATATTCCTATATTAAACTTTACTGTTTGAGATCATGATGATCTCAAACCACATGTTAATTCCCAAGCCAACATCATGAATACAGTAGTTTCATCCTATCATAATCATGATCATAAATCAAATAACAGTGGAAAGTTATCAAGTCATTGGTTTTACCAAGCATGTTTCTCAAGCAACTATACCATCTGAATCAGATGCAATCCAAGCATAAAATCATCTAATAAGCCACCAGAAACATTATAGATCATCTTAAGCAACAAGCCTCATGCCAATAACCACTTAGCATGTTTACAATTCATCCAGTATATGATCAATCACAGGATAGAAACCCTAAATGGATAAATCATCCTAATCAGAATCAGATAGTAATCAGAGAGGACACTGCCAGCATCTAGAATCGAATCAGCAAGCATAGAGAGCACCATGGGAGAAGAATCGAACTCACTGTAGGTCCTCGCTAAAGACTGGAAGAGGAAGCAGAGGGGCCGACAACCATGGCGGCACGGGGAGCACCCCAGAGGGGGCGCTGCAACCCGCACAGCGCCACGGCAGCGACCCTGATCACGCCTGGAGGTGCATAGGATCACCTCGACACACGACAACCACGACAACACTTGAATCCATGCCAACCCCCAAACCCTAGGGTTCGGGACGACATCGATCTATCGCAGGAGAGCCCCAGGCTCGAATCCAATTGGATAGATCTAACGGGCATCGTCGAAAACCCCCTGTTACACCACGACGGCGACCAGAATGGCCTATGGCGGTGGGAATCGCCGGTGGCGGCATCGCCGGCCACAGGGTCGGGGTCAGAGGATAAACTCGAGGGAGAGAGAGAGAGGTAGTGAGGAGTGGGCCGAGTTGGGCCAGACCCTTCGGGGTGGTTCTTTTGTCCTTGACTAATGGGCTCCTAAGGCCCAATAAGATAAACCAGCCCAAAAATCTTTTCAGACCTGTTTTAATAAAAAGGAAAAGACCAAAATACCCTTGAACTTGATAAAATTCAAGAAAATAAAATAAAAGTCCAAAAATTATAAATGAAATATTTTTGGATTCACAAAAATCCAAACTATCCAAATAAATTAAAATATAAAATTTTAGACATTTAAATTTTATTAGGAATTTTGTAAATTATATATTCCTTATGGAATTTTACAAAATTATTGAAAGGTGATAAAATTAATTAAAATTCACTTTCATTATGTATTAATATTGTAGTATTCTTGAAAAATACTAAATAAATATTTAATAAATTTTTAATGTTTAATTAATAATTCCTAAAAGAATTACTAAATCAATAAAAGTCAAATAAAAGGAAAATAAAATAAAATAATTCAATATATGTTATAAATATTTAAAGATAATATTTATAAATCCTTTATTACTAAAAAGGAACTTTTTGGGATAAATGCATATATAATTAAATAATGCATTACATTATTGAATAATCATTTTGCTTCTTTAAATATTGTCCTTATAGGGCAATAATGATGTTTTTGTAGAACTAGAAGCTCAAGGTCCAGTGCAAACATCAGACTTCACTACCTTGCCATCACAAGGCAAGTTCATCACTTGCTCATGTCCTTTGAAGAGTCTTTATCAAAGTAATTGCAAATTGTGTGTTATCATATATGCTATAAAAGAAAGAAACTATTATTTTCACAAATAAAGAAATTATAGATATCATCCTAAGTGGTGATATAATGGAGCAATAGAACTTAGTGTTCTAATTGCAACAATGATGATCAAGTAGGGACTTAATAACCCCTGACATCAGTGATTCTAGCGTCGTATATTACGCGTTAGCCATGAGATTTGGAATGAGACAGAGAAGTCAGCTGTATCTTCTTCCTCTCGCATGAAGCCGGATGTGCGGGTCGTGGCTGTTATCCTCGTAGCGTGCATATTAATTGGTAATTCGTAGAGGATATGCAGCATATGGGTGGGAACCCTCATCGTCCCACGATAGTTCTGGCATCTAACGGTTTGTACAAACCATTGCCGTAATTCATTATGTGGGCATGGTGTACACCAAGGAGGCATGCGGGGTCGCGAAGGGGGCAGTGATTGGCTTGGACCAACTACTGGGCCCCACATCATGGAATTGTGGACGGGAAATTACGCCTGGTTGGGCAACAAGGAGTTGATCTCTCATGGGTAAAGTAACGCACCTCTGCAGAGTGTAGGAACTGTAACTTGTTACTCCCTGTTCTGGGAAGGAGCTACGAACGCGGCAGGAAAGGAACTCCATGAAAAATCTGGTCAACCTATGAAGGCTGATTGTCATAGTTTTTCAGAATAAAATCAATCTTTGAAGAAAGATTTAAAAAATTGCATAGTGCCAAGGATTTATAATTCGAGGTGGTAGTTAGAGCATCAAACTTCCCACCTTGCAAATAATGAACTTGTTGGGTAACGCTGTTACTCATTCTTTCCTTTGATCCCTTGCTTAGACTCTGAGGATCCTGAAGACGTGCCAATGTATGCAGCCAAATGTCAAGAAGATGTGTTCTATGAGGAACCCGATCTGTCCGGAGGTGTTGAAGGAGTGGATTACGAGATCCTCTACGGTGTCGATGATAACGATTCCAACTAAGTACCCCTAGTTAGTAGTAACCAATAGAGCCGAGCAGCATGAACTCTATAGAATAAGCTGCTGAGCTCAACTCCTAGTCAGAGTTGTTACTTTTAAATTCCGCTGAAACACTTATATTTTGGTTTGTAATTTGAATCTTTTGAAGTCTTGAACTTCTGGTATTGTAATAATAATAAGGTGTGAATGTTTGTAATATGGACCCGCAATGTTTCTGTTGTACCACTCTGAGGGATGTGATATTTACGAAACGGTGTTCTGTGGATGTCATGTCAATGACTATAGTGTACTACACATGTAGTGGTATGCTGGGTCACCGCAGTTGTTATCAGAGCAAATTACTTTGACGTTAGGTTGGAAACCTAGTAAAGGGTATTACCTGTAGGAAAGTTAGCAACGATAAAGAATTCTCTAAAAGTAATGTAATGGGTATTCAAATGAGAATATTTCGTTATATATTTTAGTGCGATAATTCTTTGTTATGATGCAATATATTATTTGATACTAATCAAAATTATTTTCCTGATACACAGAGAAATGGCACCAAAGTTTCCAAAATAGACTTTGGTAAGGAAAGAGGAGACTCTTGATGATTATCAAGGATCATTCACGGACCAACTTTGTCAACTTTTAAAGCTCTTTAGTTGTCCAACTAGAATTCCAGTGAACACTATCACTTACCTTGATGGTCGATTGTTATCCAAGTATCGTGTGAGTATCCAACTTCCAGAGAAGCTTGGATTATATCACGATCTACCTATAGGAGAAGGTAGGAGTCATTTAGCAGCATATCATGTTGCTGTTGTGGAGGAGATAGCTAATATCCGGGAGCATAAAACCAAGGAGCTAGAAGGTAGCACATTCTCTGTGATACCCCATGATTCTATAGACTCGGAGCCTATACCGGATCATCTTACTTTGGTTAAGAATCATCCTAAGTTAGATTCCAAGTTTATGGATAGATATCAAACACTCGTTGCGTCTTTTTATAAGACCCATCAAGTGATTATCGAAGACAAAAATGACATGTTAGAGGATCTAACTGATCCGTAAAGGAGGAAGCAGTTAGCATTCCAGTTAGAGAAAGAAGCAGGTAGTAGTGCAACACCTATCTTTAAGGATATACCTATAGATCCTGAATCTTTTATACCCTATCCTTATTCACCAAGACCTGAACATATACATGATCCTACTATGGATATGAGGTATGCAGTACCACAAGGCTCAGAGGATGGTTCTGACTCAGAACTCCCTATTGATAATTCGGATGGTTGGAGAATGGGATCATATAATGGATCTCATGAACACCAGATGTCCACAGATGGTTCTGACAGAAATGTTGGACAATCTAGTTGGATGGGTGAACCCTAATAATAGTAGTAGAAATACCATGTCAATAGATGATCAGAAAGAAGAAGAAGATCCTGAAGAGAGAAAGTTTGAATCATCAACATCTTCTCAAAACCCAGGGAATATACATTATCCAGTGTTTAACTATCTTGCCCAAGAGAGCACCTGGGAAGCAGCAGGATCTGGATATCATGTTGACAACTCAAGAAATGAAGCTCAGGAGATGCAGGCTAGAGATAATGTTGAATATGTTTCTGAAGACTTTTCAGCTGAGCTGGAGGGATTCAATGCGCTCAGGTTGAGTAATGACTCAAGTCTTGATACTTCAGATACAGAATATGTTCCTTCTGGAAGGCCATATGTTCCTCAAACTGTGCGACGAACAACACGTCATCACGGTTGGACATCAGGCATGTATGATGAGCGTAGTTACTACTAGAAGGAGGAAATTAGTTAGTGATATCAAGTACCGTGTATTGTACTCTAAGAAATAAGATAGTGAGACGAATAAGGTAGTTTTGTGATTATACCTATATGGTATATGTTGTAATGACTTTGTATCATTATGATATTATGTAAAATATGTGAAATGCATATTTGGATTTTTTTTGGATCTTCATTGTGTGACTAGTTCTGTGCATAAAGCCGAGCTCAGAACACATGTGCATGATGTAATTATGAGTATTCGCTTTATGTTGCAGGACTAGAGGGTCATGGATACGGGTGTAGAAATGGAAACTGAGCAGCAGCGGATGGAGCGAGAGGACAAGGAGAAGGCCGATGCAGATGTAGCAAATCAAGGAGCATTACCACCACCACCAATGAGGCCGTTAATGGAGCAGAACTTTATGCAATGCATGCAAATGATGCAAGAGACCCAGAACAAGTTTATGGAAGAGTTGCTGGGGCGAGTAAATCAGAGGGCACCTAAAGGTGGAGGAGTGAGTCTATCTGATTTTTAGAATGCAAGACCGTTACCTTTTGCATCAGCTCCTGAACCAATGGATGCAGAAGACTGGCTAGCATATACTGAAAGGAAGCTGAAAACTGTAGGTTGCAATGATGAGGAGAAATTGAGGTATGCAACTCATCTTCTGACTAGACCTGCAGCATCATGGTGGGAGAATCAGTTAGCCATGCAACCACCAGGAAGGGAGTTTACCTGGGAAGAATTCAAGCAGAGGTTCCATGAATATCATGTTCCGGAAAGTGTTATGGAGTTGAAGCGGAGAGAATTTGAGGAGCTTCAGCAAGGTTATACTAGTGTCATGAAGTACATCCGGGACTTTAGTCAACTGTCTCGCTATGTTGAGGAGGATGTCAACACTGAAGAGAAGCGGAAGAAGCGTTTCCTGCGTGGATTAAATCCATTTGTGAAGATGCAACTAAGGTTAGCCAATAATCAAACTTATCAGCGGTTGTTGGATGCAACCATTACTTTTGAAGATGATTATAAGAATGTCCAAGAGGACTGGAGGAAGAGAGCCAAGAAGGAAACCAAGAGAATTCAGGCAAGCAAACCTAAACCCAACTTGGAGTTCAAACCTCGGAATAGGAATTATGGTAACAATAACAATAACAAGGGCAGTGGTGGAAATCAATCCAATCCGAGAAGGAATGTTATTTGTAACAATTGTGGGATTCCAGGGCATTTCCAGAGGGAATGCAAAAAGCTTGTAGTGATCTATTACGGTTGTGGTCAGAAGGGGCATATAAAGCCAGATTATCCGAGCAAACCACCTGGAGGATGGCCTACCAAGGGAGGACAAGCCAGTGGAGGAAATGGACAACCCAATAAAGGAGGAAATAATGGCAAGAACAACAATGGCAAGAGGAACCGACCTACTAGGAAACTGAACTGTGCAACCCTCGAGGAGGTGGATAATTCGGAGCATGCAGTGATAGGTACGCTCAATATTCTTACCAATCCTGGCAAAGTTCTATTTGATACTGGTGCGACTACTTCATTCATTTCTGAAGAATTTTGTGATAAGTTCGGGATTATAAGGGCAACTTTAGAAAGTCCTATGACAGTAGTTACAGCAGGAGGGAATGTGATTGTACGCCACATAAAACAATATCAGGTTATCTCGATCTATGGTTGTACATATTTCGCAGACCTTTATGTGATTCCTTTGAAGGGAATTGCAGTAGTCCTGGGAATGGATTGGATGATGGAACACGAAGCTCAGATAAATTGTGAGGAGAAAACTGTCTCAATCAAAACTCCAAGTGGAGCAAGGATAGTTTACCAATAAGATAAGCACATTCATATCATGGTGGATCTGCAGTTGAACTCAATGAAAGAGGTCAAATTGGAGGAGATTCCTGTAGTAAATGAATTTCAAGATGTTTTTCCAGCAGAGCTACCAGGAATGCCACCAGACCGGGAGATAGAGTTTACTATTGACCTAATTCCTGGCACATCACCAATATCTCAAGCACCATATAAGATGGGACCCAAAGAGTTGAAAGAACTCAAAGGGCAAATTGATGAGTTAGCTAGAAAAGGATTTATAAAGGAAAGTGTATGCCCATGGGGAACACCAGTAATCTTTGTGGATAAGAGAGATGGTGGAAGAAGAATGTGTGGCGATTATAGAAATCTAAACAACGTTACTATCAAGAATAAGTATCCTTTACCAAGAATTCAAGATTTTTTTGATCAAGTGAAAGGAGCTGGAGTATTTTCAAAGATCGATTTAAGATCTGGATACCATCAAATAAAAATCAAACCGGAAGATGTTCTGAAAACAACATTTGTCTCAATATATGGACACCATGAGTATCTGGTAGTACCATTTGGTTTGACCAATACACCGGCAATATTCATGAATCTAATGAACAAGATCTTTATGCCATATTTGGACAAGTTTGTCATAGTCTTTATTGATGATATTCTGATATATTCCAAGGATAAGGAAGAGCATGCTGATCATTTAAGAATAGCATTGCAGACTTTAAGAGAACACAAACTTTATGCTAAGTTCAGCAAGTGTGAATTTTGGCTTGATGAGGTAGAATTCCTCAGTCATGTGATCAGTAAGGATGGAATTGTTGTGAATCCATCTAAAGTTCAGTCAGTACTAGAGTGGACTGCACCGACCAATGTGAAGCAAATTCGAGGTTTCTTAGGAATGGCTAGTTATTATCGGAGATTCATTGAAGGTTTCTCCAAAATAGCCGGACCAATGACCAAATTATTAAGGAAGAATACACCATTCAAGTGGGATGAGAAATGTGAAGCAAGTTTTCAAGAGTTGAAGACTAGATTAACCACAGCTCCAATCTTAGCAGTTCCTGAAATAGGGAAGGACTTCACAGTATATTGTGATGCATCTAAAGAAGGTTTGGGTTGTGTATTGATGCAAGATCGGAAAGTGATTGCTTATGGTTCAAGACAACTGAAACCACATGAAGTCAACTATCCAACTCATGATTTAGAGTTAGCAACAGTAGTTTTCGCACTGAAAGGATGGAGGCATTTTCTTTATGGAGCCAGATGTGAGTTATACACTGACCATAAAAGTGTCAAATATTTCTTCACTCAAAAGGAATTGAATATGAGACGGAAGCATTGGTTGGAACTAATCAAGGATTATTATTTAACAATCAACTACACCCTAGGGAAAGCAAATGTTGTAGCAGATGCTTTAAGCAGAAAGAGTGCAGATATTCATCCTAGCAATAGGGAGCTACCAAAGGAGTTACACATGGACTTGGAAAGATTAGTACTTCAATTTATCAGAACAGAGATTCTTGGAGGATTAGCTACTATGCAGGTAGTTGCAAAGCAGGACAGTGATCTTAAGCAAGAAATTTTTAGACATCAAGAAAAAGATCCTTTTATTTCTAAGGAAATTCGGAGGATATCACAAGGGCAAAAATCAGTTTTTCGCCTTGGAGATTAAGGGTCTTTATGGTTTCAAGACCGTCTTTGTGTTCTAGATGTGACTAAGATTAGAGATGTTATACTCCGAGAAGCACATGATACACCATATTCTATACATCCAGGGAGTACTAAGATGTATATGGATTTGTAAGAACTATTCTGGTGGAATAACATGAAAAGAGATATTGCTAAATATGTATCGGAATGCCATACTTGTCAAAGGGTGAAGGCTGAACATCAAAGTCTAGCAGGACCATTACAACCCTTGGAAATTCCTGAATGGAAGTGGGAGGAAATAGGTATGGACTTCATCACAGGATTGCCCATGACACCAAAAAGGAAGGATATGATATGGGTAACTGTGGACAGACTCACTAAGAGTGCACACTTTATTCCGGTGAATCAAAAGGATAATGCCGAGAAGTTAGTTGAAGTATATGTCAAAGAGATAGTAAGTAAGCATGGAGTACCCAAAAAGATCATAACTGATAGGGGATCAATGTTTACTTCAACATTTTGGAAGCAATTGCATGAAGCACTTGGTTCAAAATTAGATTTCAGCACAGCATATCATCCGGAGATAGGAGGTCAAACTGAAAGAACCAATCAAATACTAGAAGACATGTTAAGGGCCTGTGCACTAGATTTCGGGGGAACATGGGAAGATCATCTACCATTGGCAGAATTTTCTTATAACAATAGCTATCAGAGTAGTCTGAAGGCAGCTCCATACCAAGTTTTGTATGGAAGGAAGTGTAGATCACCAATATGTTGGTACGAACTTGGAAGCAGCAAAGAATTTGCACCAGATTATATCAAGGAAAGACAAGATATCATTGATAAGATCAGGGATAGACTGAAAAATAGCCTAGAACAGGCAGAAAAGTTATGCGGATCAAAGTCGAAGATCATGGCATCCAGAAGTAGGAGATATGGTCTATCTGAAAGTAAGTCCAATGAAAGGAGTGAAAAGGTTCGGAGTTAAAGGAAAATTGAGTCCAAGATACATCGGACCATTCAAGATACTAAGTCAAAACAGAACTATAACTTATGCTTTAGAGTTACCATCAAGATTAGCTCAAGTGCATCATGTTTTCCATGTGTCACAACTTCGTAAATGTTTGAAAGTTCCAGAGGATGCAATCACACACCAAGAGATAGAACTACAAGCAGACCTGGCCTATATTGAAAAACCCTGTAAGACTCTAGAAGAAAACTAGAAAAGGTTAAGGAACAGAGCAATTAAATATTGCAAGGTACAGTGGGAACATCACCCTGAAAGGGAAGCCACATGGGAGAAAGAAGAGGATTTAAGGAAAGCCTATCCAGAACTATTCAGGTACATCTCCACAAACTTCGGGATGAAGTTTAATTTAAGGGGGGAAGTCTGTAACATCCCAGCATTTAGGAACTAACGAAGGGTAGATTTAGGAATTTGGGATGTTGCATGCAATCATCTATGAAAATGTGGGTAAAATTTTCGCCAAATAAAAACCTTAAGTGATCAATGTTTCTTTGATACTTTGAGATTAGGTTTAGTCCTAAAGGGTGATTGCTATAGACTTTGATATGATCTTTAAGGAATTATGTGTTTTAAAATGAATTTGAATTTTAAACTTGAGAGTTTGAATTATAATTCAAATAAATTTGGGATAAATTTTGAATCTTAATTTAATTAAGAAATGAATATTACAACTTAAATTCTATCCAAAGAAAAACAATAATGAATATGAAAATTATTTCATATCATCAATATATAATCAAGTTACAAAATCATAACTTATGGAAATCATCCACACAATTCACAAAAGCAAATATATAAAGAATAAGAATATTCTTTATTAATAATTATGTAATCTTTGTTACAGAAGAATAAAATGAAGATTACAAAGTAATAAAAAGAAAATTACAAAAATGTGAAGAAGATTACATTGGATTATTTACTAACTATTCTATAACTACACCTAAACTAAATCTTCACTTTATATCTGTACCTCCAAAACAAACAGAATATATATAGATAAATAAAAAGTTAGAGTCAGTAATATTTTCTCTCAGACATGTCAGTGAAGTGCACTAGACAAATTCATCATTGAGAAATTTATAAAAAGGGGCAAGTTTCACCAATATGAAAGAATCCATCTTTCATAAGTTAGAGCCAAAAGTCAAATGATAGCCAAAAGGGGCAAATTCACCAGCCAGGTGAAAGTAACCAGATAATACTAAGTGTCAAAAATTCTGAACATATCCACGTGCACAGCAAGCACCCACGCAGGACACACACCAACATGCATGTGGTGTGTTGTCAATCCCACAACACAGCCCCAATCTCAAGAAACCACAAGCACAGCCGTGGAGAGGCACTAGTGCATCTCTCCACTGCTTGCCACAAGAACAGCCAGCTTAGACAGCAGCTTACCAAGCACAACAGCCAAACCAAACCACCCAAGATCAACCAAACATCACCAGGATGGTGACATAAGGAGGGGGAGGATCAGGTGGACAGCAAGGCCAAGCCCAAGAGCTAGGAGGAGCAGGCTAGCTCAAGATCAAGCACAGGAGTCCAGCAGAACAAGATCAAGATCATCATCACTTTACTCCACAAACAGCAAGATCTTGTGGTGAGTTTCATAAAACCTTCACATGATCTAATCATATCATCCAGAGAGAAGCATGTGTTGTTTTATAAAACAAACCCTCAGAAAGCACCCAAGTGGGGTGAATCCATCATAGGGATTTTAAACTCTACAAGCAAACAACAAAGTACTAGGATCCAACCAGATCTCAGAGCAACATCCTTGCTCTGGTTGTGGAGCTATATATTACAGTTCAAGCATAACTATAGCTATGATCTAATTTCTAGGCACATCCCTAAAGGAAGGGTAGAACCTTAGAAACAAATCTTTGAGATCCATAGAATGATCAAGCCTACTATCATTTTTCCCAAGCTTTGATTCAAGAACAATAGCTGGTACCCTACCAGGACTATCTATATGAATCAATTAGATAAGATCTGAATCCCTAAGCCTCAGACCAACATCATGGTCTTAGAGAATTCAGAAAAGAACAATTCCAATTATCTTTCAAAGCCAAGTTTGTCTTAAGCATAAACTGACCAAATCAATGGATTAGAACCAAACTTGTGTGCCATACATGATGGTGTCACAAGAACAATTCTGTATGAGACAAGATAGACATTTAATCATCACAAATTCATACAATCAACTTACTAATCATTTTCCTATTAACACATGAATCATAACTAGGATATTCCTTATTAAACTTCACCACATGTTAATTCCCAAGCCAACAGCATGAATACAGTAGTTTCAACCTATCATAATCATGACCATAAATCAAATAACAGTGGAAAGTTATCAAGTCATTGGTTTTACCAAGCATGTTTCTCAAGCAACTATACCATCTGAATCAGATGCAATCCAAGCATAAAATCATCTAATAAGCCACCAGAAACATTATAGATCATCTTAAGCAACAAGCCTCATGCCAATAACCACTTAGCATGTTTACAATTCATCCAAACATGATCCAATTCATCCAGTATATGATCAACCACAGGATAGAAACCCTAAATGGATAAATCATCCTAATCAGAATCAGATAGTAATCAGAGAGGTCACTGACAGCATCTAGAATCGAATCAGCAAGCACAGAGAGCACCAGGGGAGAAGAATCAAACTCATTGTAGGTCCTCGCTAAAGACTGGAAGAGGAAGCAGAGGGGCCGACGACCATGGCGGCACAGGGAGCACCCCAGAGGGGGCGCTCCAACCCGCACGGCGCCACGGCAGCGACCCTGATCACGCCTGGAGGTGCAGAGCATGTGGCATCCCGCAAAAACCACTACTAGAAAATCGCGTTGGTTTTGTGCATTGCATCATCATGACCGCATGCTCATGTCATCATGCCACCTTGCATTTGAGCATCGTCATCATCTTGCATTTGCTTGCATAAAACTATTTGCAGAAAAACCTGTTTTTGTTTTCTAAACGCCCCATCTTTATTCAAACACCAAAACCCGGGTCTCCGGATTATTTTGTTTTGTCTGCTATCGGTTTGCAAAAGCCTTGTTTTAAACAAACAAAATATTTATTTATTTTTAGTGGGGCAGTCGAACGGGCCGATTCGACCCGAACGACCACCCCCAAAATAAAACGGTCCACCCCAAAATCCCTAGTCTACCCAGACCTATTCTACCCACCCCTCCTCCACATCACCCCCACCAATCCCTGGCTGCCACCTCACCCTCTCCCTCCCCTCTAACCAATCCTCAACCGCCACATCACCCCAACCCGCTGCCACCTTTTTCCCCCATCTCCCTCTCTCACCCACCTTTTCCCTACCCCCTCCCTCTGACCATCTGGGCCCGCACCAGCCCCACTCCCTCCCTTCCTCCTCCCCTGGTCAAACCTCCCTCCACCCGCGTGACCCCCTGGCCCACCTGGCCCCACCACCTGTCGGCCCCCTCCTCCCACGCCCTCTCTCCTCCCCCGCACGCTCCCTCCCTGCCTCCACCAAGCTCGCCCGCCTCTGCTCCTTCCCCCCCTGCCGCCCCGACGCCTCCGGTGAGCCGCGACGCTCCCCGCCGGCGCCGCCGCCCTCCTCCGCTCGCCTCCGCCCGAGCCCGCGAGCACCCCGACCCCCTGACCCCTCTCTCCGCTCCACCGCCATCGCCCCGAGACAGAGCCCCGCCGACGCCCGGCCTCTGCACCGCCCGCGACCGTTCCTTCCCTCGCCGCCGCCGCCTCGATTCCCTCCTCCTGCCTCCTCCCGTCAGCACCGCCCCGCCTAAAGGCCCTCCCCGACCTCGCTGGCCCGGCCCTCGACCGTCGCCCTCTCCCCGCGGCCCCACCACGACAACCGCTCACCCTCTCTCCACCGCCAACCTCTGCAGGCCCTCGCCGCTCACCCCATCCCCGCCTCGCCGCTGCAGAGTCCGCCGGTCCGCACCGCCGGCGCGCCGTCAAGCCTACTCCGCGCCCTCTTCCGCCTCCCCGCCGGGCTCGACGGCCACCGTCTCGCGTCGCTGGCCTCCCCCTGGCCACCGGCCTCCACTCCAGTCCGCACCGCCGGCGCGCCACCGAGCCCCTCCTCTCACCGCCGCCGTCCTCCGCCAAGCGCTGCGCGTCTCCGGCCGCCGTCGCGTCTGGCTGTGCCTCCGCCGGCGCCCTCCTCGAGTCGCTCTGCCGTCCGCGCGGGCGCTGCCCTCCGCAGCAAGGCTGCTGTCGGCCGTCGTCCTCACCAACCGGCCCGAGCGCCTCCTGCGGGCCCCGTGCCGCCGTCCGTGTCTCCTGGCATCCGGCCTCTGCGTGTATCTGCTAGCTGCAGCAAGCGGCAGTCCGTGTGTACCCGCCTTCCTGTAGCATCGAGTTGGACCGATTCCGGGAGGAGCTGACCGATAGGTTGCTGCCAGTTTGATACCGACGTTTTTCAAGATCGCCACCGACAACCGAAGCCATAGTGACAAGCCCTTCGACACACATTGAAGGACCCGGAAGATCATCTACACGGACGTCATGATCTTCGATGCAGGACTGCTCGTGGATCAGTACCAATACGAGAAGCTCGAAGCCCCGTTGCCAGGCCCGAATGTTTCAAACGCGAAGATCTGCTTCATGGTTTCGAAGACCGATCCCGGCGCGCCCGAACCCCGTCGAACACCAAGACCCTCGGAATCGCCAAGTTCTCCTTCTCGGATCAGAAGACCGAACCCGACACGCCAAGATCTTCCTCTCGGATCCGAAGACGCCGAGAACCGGGACACCAAGATCTCCGCCGTGAAACGACAAGACCGACTTGATGGCGCGGACCCGACAAGATCTTCGCAACGACAAGTTCGACACCGTACAGGGCGAGACCGATGCGCCCCGACGCCACGCCAAGTTCGTCTACCCGAACGCCAAGATCTACATCCCCGATCCGAACACCCTAAACCCCGGAGTCCGAGAACGATCTCGTCGAACCCTGGACCTGAGACCGAACCCCGAACCCCGGAACACCAAGATCTGCCGAACCCTAAATGTGTGAACCCCTTCCCGAAACCCTATTTTATAATATAATACAACTTGTCACATATTAATTGTTCATGCATGCATACTTGTCTGTGGTTTGGGGGCCTTATGCCGATTCACCAAATAATTAAATATGGGGCCCATATGCGGGCAAATCTAGTCGTATATTGGCCTCATTTAAATTTGTGTAGCGAACCGATGATATAATCTTGCCTTGTTAAGACAACATTTAAATTGCGGGAGTTCTAAACAACATGAACCACCTAATTAATTGTCGGGACCCCGGTTTCGCTTAATATGACCTAATCGCACTTTTGCCATGCCATACATCATACATGCATCATGCCCGATCTTTTGCCGTAGTATTAAATATTGCATCCGGTGTTTATTCTAGTGTTTTGCTTCTTCGCGGATAAGGCCGTTGAGTTGATGTGAGCTTCGCCCCGATCTTCGGATGAACCTTCAGCAATGTTTTCAGGCGAGCATCTCCCCCTTTCTACCTATCTTACTTTTATAGTATTTATTCCCTCCTGTTGATCTTTTGCTATCTGTGTTGCGTTGCTCTAGCTTTCGTACCCATGTTATCCCTCGTAGCCTTATATTGCCTTGGACACATCCTATTACCTGTTGTTTGGTAGATAGTTGGACTTACGCGTCGTAGTCGCCTGCTCAAGTGCTGTTGCGTGTCGTCAAGTGCCACAGTTGTTGGTGTATTGCCGCACGTTGAATGTTGGAGATGCTCATGGCTTTATTTATTGTTCACTTTAATTATTGTTTAACAACTAAAATTGAAGTAGGTAAGCAGAGGCACAGGTGGGCAACAGATGTTATTTGGTTGTTAACCGTCCACTTGTGTCCCATAGGACCCCGAGTGCTTGATACCTGTTCCTTGATTTATCGCGCTATCCACATCCGGGAGGCTTATGGGACCCCCCTGAGCCAGATCTTGATTCATTCTTATTTCTTGGGGCCACAAACTAGTTTAGGGTTTTATTACTATCCTGTACTTATGCCATGCTTTACTGCTTTATTTACGATTGTGCGAGGAGCACACTGTACTGTTTATGATCGTGGCACGATTCCGCGGTGTCGACAAGCCCAGTTTTGGGTTCCCAGTCGTTCACAGCCGTCCCCACAACCTTGAGTCCGTCTCGGAGCCGGCCGGCTTCGTTGCGGGTCTACTTTAAGGGGTGGCCCCCTGAAATATTTCTGAATCCTGTGATTGCTTTGTCGTGAAGGCCTCGTTGGGTTTTGATTTGGTTTTTCCGAGGTTGATCGAGTGTGTGTTGCTATTTGTGCACCCCGGCCGGGTTAAAACTTTCTAAAAGCCGTGTTCGCGGTTATGGACGACTTGGAGCACAGTATCTCGATCATAGACAACTATAACTAAAGTAGTGCTATAAATTTGACTTTATAATGACTAGTAATCAGCTTCACTATAATGGAATGGCTAAATAAAACTGCCAACAATTGCTTGTTTGGGTTGTCGCTTGCGACCATTGTACCTGACTAGTAAGTATTGCAACGACAACGGAATGGCTAAATAAAAGTACCAACACTGCTGGGTTTTGGGTTATCTCATGATAATTGTATCTGACTAGTAAGTGTCGCAACTACAACGGAATGGATAACTAAAATTGCCCACTGCTTATTTTATCAGGATGATTATCTACACCTGACTAGTAATTGCTGCAACGATAACTGTATAAATAAAACTGCCAACGGTGTGAGTTCGTCGGTTGACTTCCTCGTTTGGTCTCGAGGGGGAAATACCCGGACGGGTTTGTTTGGTGTTAGCTTCAGGTTGGTTCCGAATAGGTCTTTCTCTCCCCTCTCTGATAGCCGCCAGTTGTATCGGGTCTCTATAGGTTGTTTAGCGCATGCTGCCGCTGCCGCTCCGTCCACCATACCTATGTAGGCGAGGACCGCCGAACTCTAGTCTCGCCGTGTACTGGCCTCAGTACTGAGGCTCCTCTTTTTCCTTTGCCCTTTGTCGGCACCCCTTTTGTTTAAGCAGGTTTTGAGATCGACGTCGTTAGCAGGGTTACCCTTCCGGCTTGGCCTGGGCAGGGTTATGCACGCCATTGGTTATTCTTCAGGGCTCTTAGCCCCATTTGCATCTTGTCCGTAGTCGGACGCTCTATCATTTTCAAGGTGATTTGGATCTTTGTATATTATATCTGTATTCTTGACTCATGGAGTCGCTGTTATATATATCTGTTTTGTGGGTCCCATCGAGGACTGTTGTGCAATGTTATTACTTCGTTTTCCACCCGCACGAAAGTGCCTGGTGGGCACCTTTGAATCGTTTCTATGCGGGTTTGGCGGGTTTCGCTAAAACTTGCATAGGGTCGATTCTGAGGGTGTTACAGACCATCACCTTGACACACGACGACCACGACAGCACTTGAATCCATGCCAACCCCCAAACCCTAGGGTTCGGTACGACATTGATCTATCCCATGAGAGCCCCAGGCACGAATCCAATTTGATAGATCGAACGGGAATCGTCGACAACCCCCTGTTACATCACGGCGGTGACCAGAACGGCCTACGGCGGCGCGAATCGCCGGTGGCGGCATCGCCGACCACTGGGTCGGGGTCAGAGGAGGAGTGGATGAACTCGAGGGAGAGAGAGAGGCAGTGAGGAGTGGGCCGAGTTGGGCCAGACCGTTCGGGGTGGTTCTTTTGTCCTTGACTAATGGGCTACTAGGGACCAATAAGATAAACCAGCCCAGAAATCTTTTTAGGCATGTTTTAATAAAAAGGAAAAGACCAAAGTACCCTTGGAATTAATAAAATTCTAGAAAATAAAATAAAAGTCCAAAAATTATAAATGAAATATTTTTGGATTCACAAAAATCCAAACTATCCAAATAAATTAAAATATAAAATTTTAGACATTTAAATTTTATTAGGAATTTTGTAAATTATATATTCCTTATGGAATTTTACAAAATTATTGAAAGGTGATAAAATTAATTAAAATTCACTTTCATTATGTTTTAATATTGTAGTATTCTTGAAAAATATTAAATAAATGTGTAATCAATTTTTAATGTTTAATTAATAATTCCTAAAAGAATTATTAAATCAATAAAAGTCAAATAAAAGGGAAATAAAATAAAATAATTCAATATATGTTATAAATATTAAAAGATAATATTTATAAATCCTTTATTACTAAAAAGGAATTTTTTGGGATAAATGCATATATAATTAAATAATGCATTACATTATTGCATAATCATTTTGCTTCTTTAAATATTGTCCTTACCGGGCAATAATGATGTTTTTGTAGAACTAGAAGCTCAAGGTCCAATGCAAACATCAGACTTCACTACCTTGCCATCACTAGGCAAGTTCATCACTTTCTCATGTCCTTTGAAGAGTCTTTATCAAAGTAATTGCAAATTGTGTGTTATCATATATGCTATAAAAGAAAGAAACTATTATTTTCACAAATAAAGAAATTATAGATATCATCCTAAGTGGTGATATAATGGAGCAATAGAACTTAGTGTTCTAATTGCAACAATGATGATCAAGTAGGGACTTAATAACCCCTGACATCAGTGATTCTAGCGCCGTATATTACGCGTTAGCCATGATATTTGGAATAGGACAGAGAAGTCAGCTGTATCTTCTTCCTCTCGCATGAAGCCGGATGTGCAGGTCGTGGCTGTTATCCTCATAGCGTGCATATTAATTGGTAATTCATAGAGGATATGCAGCATATGGGTGAGAACCCTCATCGTCCCACGATAGTTCTGGCATCTAACGGTTTGTACAAACCATTGCCGTAATTCATTATGTGGGCATGGTGTACACCAAGGAGGCATGCGGGGTCGCGAAGGGGGCAGTGATCGGCTTGGACCAACTACTGCGCCCCACATTTTGGAATTGTGGACGGGAAAGTACGCCTGGTTGTGCAACAAGGAGTTGATCTCTCATGGGTAAAGTAACGCACCTCTGCAGAGTGTAGGAACTGTAACTTGTTACTCCCTATTCCAGGAAGGAGCTACGAATGCGGCAGGAAAGGAACTCCATGAAAGTTCTGGTCAACCTGTGAAGGCTGATTGTCATAGTTTTTCAGAATAAAATCAATCTTTGAAGAAAGATTTAAAAAAATTGCATAATGCCAAGGATTTATAATTCGAGGTGGTAGTTAGAGCATCAAACTTCCCACCTTGCATATAATGAACTTGTTGGGTAACGCTGTTACTCATTCTTTCCTTTGATCCCTTGCTTAGACTCTGAGGATCCCGAAGACGTGCCAATGTATGGAGCCGAATGTCAAGAAGATGTGTTCTACGAGGAACCCGATCTGTCCGGAGGTGTTGAAGGAGTGGATTACGAGATCCGCTGCGGTGTCGATGATAACGAGTCCAACTAAGTACCCCTAGTTAGTAGTAACCAACGGAGCCGAGCAGCATGAACTCTATAGAATAAGCTGCTGAGCTCAACTCCTTGTCGGAGTTGTTACTTTTAAATTCCACTGAAACACTTATATTTTGGTTTGTAAGTTGAATCTTTTGAAGTCTTGAACTTTTGGTATTGTAATAATAATAAGGTGTGAATGTTTGTAATATGGACCCGCCATATTTCTGTTATACCACTCTGAGGGATGTGATATTTATGGAACGGTGTTCTATGGATGTCATGTCAACGACTATAGTGTACTACACATGTAGTGGTATGCTGGGTCACCGCAGTCTTGGTCAGTGATCATGTTGCCCGGTGCTCGACCATTCATCGTGATAAGGAAACTCTCAAACAACTAATCAAAACTGGTTGCCAACTCTTGCCTCACAAACCTGCAGCCCAACATGATAGATTGCCCATGCTTATTGATCCCGATGAATGGTGCAAAGGGCATATTGTACTTGTTCGTTAAGTACGTGTTGTCAAAGGATACACAGTCATTGTAAGCCTCAGCATATGCTCTCCTAGCAGACCCATCAACCCAAAATATGTTTTTCACCTTGTCCTCCTCATCACAATCTAATCTGAGGTAAAAATCAGAATCCTTCTCTTTTTGCTCTTGAAAATGGTTGATCACTTTGGTCATGTCACCATCTTTTGTTTCTTCTGCAGTCAAAGTTATATAGTATTTGGTGATAGTTTTGGCAGTGTATGGGGCTAGCAACTTTGAGACATAGAACTCTGACATTATATCCATCATCCTCCCTGCAAAAAAAAAGAAATTGTAGAAAGCAAACGAGTGAGGAAAACTTTATTTTTACAGTAGCTACTAGCAACTAACATACTGATTTCTGCCAAGGTTTATATTACTAGATAGCAACTAATACATACTGTTCTGGCAACTTTCCCCCGATTACTTTTTTGAAAATGCAACAACTTTAAGGAGGCACCTAGTTATCACCACCAAGTAACTTTTTGTTTCCTTCAAACCATAAGATAGTTAGCACTCGCAAATAATCATACAGTACTAGCAACTTAATCTTTTACACCAGCAACTATGTATACTGCAACTAGCAACTTCATCTGGTCTTCCAGCAACTATGGGTATAGCTAAAAAACATAGGAATAGATATAGTAACATACCAGCAGTTAGGTTTGTGCTGTGCAAATTATTCACGAAATCATTTTCCTCTGCCGGTATACCTTGGTGTGACCTAAGATACTTGTTCAACGATGGCTTGTGCACAAGAGGATGATTATGCTTCGCTGTAAAAGCAATAACTTCCCATCTACCATCCTTTAGCTTCACCACCATCTCCCCCTTGCAATTAGTTGGTATTATTGTCTTCCTTTTCCGCTTCTTTGTATTCTTTTTTTGCCCTTTTTGCTTAGCAATCCCAGCAACAACAGATTCAAGTTATGCGTTCTGCCGGTCCTCCTCATCCGATGATTCTGAGGATGGTACTGGCCCAACTACATCTGGTTTGTCACCTCCGCCATCATTATTCCTAGGTTTCCTGAATTTGTTACATACAAATTGTTGTTTATCAAGCTCATTGGTGCGCGCTGACCTTGATTGAAAATCCAGTCCTAGCAGCATATGCGTTGGAGTGTTCCTTAGCACCCTGCAGCGTGTCATAACGCATTTCAATATGTGGATCCATTGGCTAAGATGAAGCCTCGTTATCATCTGCATCGTCTTGGGCAAGCGATGTTGTGTTTGTACCAGCAACAAACGCTCCAGTTTCATTGTCAGTTGGTACTATATGTACATCAATAGCGGGGGCGTTGGTGTCAACTTGCAACTATGGAGTCTCGTCAATAGCTTCTTCTATCAGAAGATGCGTGAAGTAATTAGGCGGTAGTAAACCAGCCTGCTCATTGAGGTCAAACAGCTCCTCATTGAGGTCAAGGATACCCATTGGTTGCACAACAAAAACGAATCAAAAAATAAATAAGGGAAAAAGGCAACTTCCAAAGTATATATAGGCAAAAAAATGCATTGTTGGCTAAACAGTACTTTTAATTCTATTTTTAGCCTCACAAATTCTACCATTTTTATTGCTATTTTTTGACATGTAGGTACTGGACAAGAGCTTCTTCATATGGGAAAAGACGAGGAAGCGATGACCATATGCAAATAAATGATGGCAAAAAATGTTTCAAGTCATGTGTTACATGTGTTTTAATTAGGATTAGTATGTTGCAAACTCTGTTATAGTTTTCTGTTTTTTCGGTGCAAGTATCTACTGTTTGATGATACCAAGTTGCATGACAATTGTGTGAAACTAAGTTGCCTACTTATGTAAGAAAGTTGCCTACAGATGCTACCGAGTTGTCTACTTATGTCAATTAGTTGCCTACTGTTCACATGATGGCACTTTGAATTCAAAAATTAATGTTGGTACTCTCTGTTCACATGATTATTCTGTGCATAAAAATGAGCATATTTTTGACATGTTGGTACTCTATGTAGTTGCCATGAACAAAAGTTGCCTCAGACACAAAAGTTGGCTCAACTAAGATGCAAGTTGCAAAAGTTGCCTCAGAAACTAAAGTTGCATGCGATGTGATAGAAGTTGCTAGAAAATAGAGACTAATTGCCTACCCCTCAGAAAAGTTGCTACGAAACAGGGAAAAATTGCATCCACCATTAGAAATAGTTGCTAAGAAACATGAAAAATCTGCCTCCAACCACATAAAAGTTGCTACGTAAAAACATGACAAGTTGCAATTTTCTCCATCTGAACTGCAATCTACGAAAAAGAAGTTGTCTGGGATATGATAGAAGTTGCTATAAAACAGGGAAAAGTCGCTAAAAACATCACAAAAGTTGCAACTTTCATATAAATTGCAAGAAACAGAAGGACATGGCAACATAGGTTGTCTAGGAGCTGGGGAAGTTCAACAAGAGAAATAGCAGAGAGAAAAAGATGGATAAGTACCTATGTTGAATCTGAGAGAGCAATTCTAGATGCAGGTGCGTTCCTCGAGCTGCTCTCCGCATGGAACATGTTCGTATGGTTGAGTATCGGGAGGTTGCCATGTTTTGGTGGGTTCATGGAGTCAGCAAAGAGGAAGCAATGGCGGCTGGGGCTGGAGGAATAAGACGATCTAGGGGATGAGATCTGGGGGTGGTAGGGTTAGAGAGAGGACAGAAGGATGGACAGGCTGGCGCGGGACACGGGGGATCACGGGCTGGGCGCGGTGGGGGCGCCAGATAAAGGCAAATGAGCGCACCCCCTCGCTTTTCCGATGAAAAGCAGTCAAAAGCGAACCAGAGGAACTTTCCAAAAGTGGAGTTGCCCAGCTGACAAACCTGACGCGCCTAACTCGTTCGTTTGGCGCCCGGGCGCTTGCTAGACACGTCTAAAAATAAAAAAAAATAATGCCTCTAGTAGTACGCCTGATAGCATACAATGATACACCAAACGGACAACATGCATTGCAAAAAAAATTGTAGTCTTCTACACAAGACATTACCCGTGCAAACAAGAGATGCAAAACTTTTGCATGTTTGGTTCTAACGAATAGAGTTTGGACAGCGGATAGATTAGAGAGAAAAGGGTGGCAAATTATGGACTATGCAAGCTTTGCAACAATGTCCAAGAGTCGTTCGTTCATCTCCTTTTTCAATGTCGCCTCACGATGCGTGTTTGGTGTTTGATAAAGAATTGTGACGAGGTTTAATCTCGTCAATGCCCATTGTTATGGACTTGGGTTTTGGAGAAGATGGGGATGCTGGAGATCGCGGAACGGTTAGCAAACAAGCAACACGGGGACACGAGGTTTACCCAGGTTCAGGCCCCCGGAGGGAAAACCCTACTCCTGCTTGTCTGCTCTGATTATGGTGGAACCGAAGGTTACAGGGGTACGCAGATGCAATCTGGCGTGGAGGTGTGTATGCGGTGGTATGCGAGAGATTGTAAGAGACCTCATCGTCGTACCCTCCTGGCCTTTATATAGAGGTAGGCAGGTCCCAGGCACAGATCGAGTCGGTTACAGGTTTTAGGGTTTGCCCCTTTGAATTTTCTATCTACTCTAGTCTTGCTCACCAAGGATCCGAAGGCGTCATGGGCCCTGGCCACCCGAAAGTCTTCATGGGCCAGCGCATATTTGTCGTGGACTTTCCTTGGGTTGGACCAGGTATGCTAAGGTCGTGTACCCGTAGGGTATAACCATGTCAGTATCCCCCGAGTGTTCAGTCGAATCGTAGATTCGGCTGAGGACTCCTCATTATTTTGGGTGTGACTATATCTGTTTGCTAGAGAATGATTTGAGTGTGTAGGGATTGTTGATGTGTGTGCCTGACTCTCCCGATGGATCAGGGTCAGTTAAATGTCTTAGGACAAAACAACACGATCTTCTTCAGATTCGAGTCCCTCGACTCGAATCCGGAACAGATGCTGGCGTAATTCGACTCAGGCCGCGGAGGACTTACAGGAGTGGAATTCCAGTAAATTTAAATGATGTACTCAACGCGTCCGTCGGGATTTTCGGCGCCCCTGCTGGCACGGGTTTTCACTAGCAGAGCACAGTCGTGTGCGTTGCCAGGCCATCAGATGATATTTGTAGGTCTTATCTTTGTGTCGCGGACACATCATCCGAATTTTTATCACCGCGGAGGCGTTTCGGGTGGCCAAGGAGGATGCTTCTCACTTAGCGTTAATCGGGGCAGAGTTGCCGAAAAGTTTTTGCATTCTGATCCGAAGGATCACAGTCGAAGAATTCATAGGGTGCCCAATCAGCGATCCCTATGGGAGTAGCCCCCGAGTGTCTGTTCGAGTCATAAACTTGAGCAGAGACTTTAACTCAGCCGTTGTTTGACTCCGGGTCCGTAGGACACAAATTTTTCGGATGCTTGAATCCATCCTCCCTATGGGAGTAGCCCCCGAGTCCGTAGTGGAGTCGTAGACTCGACATAGGACTCGAAGAAATAGTTCAATGATGTAGTATTTTCAGCTCTTTCGGGTGCGCGGCCAGCGCTCCTGATAGGAGTAGCCCCCGAGTAATTAATCGAATCGTAGATTCGAGTGAGTACTCTTAGCTGCGTATCCGAAGAATTGTAACCGTTGCTAGTATAGCTTTTATGACATCAGTGCTGACGATTTATGACCTCAAGCGTCTGTGGCGCCAGAGATGACTTGACTGGACGAACGTGGGTCCCACCTTCTGACTTTGAGATGACTGGTCACACGCGACGTGGAGATAATTACGGCGTCGCCTTGATTTCCGTGCGTAGTGGACGGCGTGTTAGCGACGGTTTGCTGTTGTGCTGACACGTGGACGGACAGATCTTGATGTTGGCTCTAGGTCTTCCCGATGGACGGTCGTCGTGCATCGTCCTCGTCCTTATAATCATTGGGGAAAAAGTGAGTTTGTTTTCACCGCAGCCATTCCTTTTTCACTGCTCCCATCTTCTCTGAGTGTTCTCACTGCGCACTGGAATTTCCTCGAGCTTTTCCTTCCTTGATTCTGCGTGCTCAACGCCGTCGCCGCCGCACTGCAATGGGGAAGCCCAAGAAGTCCTCCTCTGCAGTTGGTACCAGCGCCGCCGCTGGTGGTAAGAAGGGTTCCGCCGCCACCCGTGTCACCGATGGTGGCTGGCGGCGATCGGAGATGCGTGAGAGTGATCTCCGCAAGCTCCGTGAGCGGGGCCTGATCTCTCAGGATAGGGAAGACGTCAAACTTCCCGGCAACAAGGTAATCCCCCGTCCTCCCGCTGGGTTTCGGGTTATGTTCCTCGCTTTTGTCCTTCGGAGCTTTTCCTTCCCAGTCCAAAATTTCCTTCGTGGATTGCTTTTTCTTTACGGCATCCAGCTGCACCATCTTTCTCCCAACTCTCTTCTTCATATCGCTTGTTTCGTCACTTTCTGCGAGTGCTGGCTCGGTATCGAGCCGCACTTTGGCCTCTTCCGGAAACTCTATTCCGTGAAGAGGCAATCTGGTTCTGATGGTGTTTATCCCATTGGGGGTGGCATCATTTCCCTTTGATCCAATCTTCTTTTCTTCTCCTTCTCTATCTCCGAATCTGTCCAGTACTGGCGGAGGCGATGGTTTTACATCCGTGACTCCACGGTGGCTGGGCGGGATTTTGGTCTTGCTCCTTTCGACCCCTCCCAAAAGATCGAGCTGAAGAGGTCCTAGAAGAACCAGATCTTGGATGGCGAGGTGGCGGAGATAGAGGGGCTCTATCATCGGGTGGAGGATCTCCAGCTGATTCCGGATAAGGAGGTGAACGGTGTGGATATCATCCGCACTTTTCTCAAACGTCGGGTGCAGACGCTCCAGGCAAGGGCGCACCCGATGTTCCTTTATTCTGGTCGTCGCGATCCAACTAGGGTTTCGGCTGAGGAGTTTTCCAAGGGGGATCTCGATGGGATCCTTCGTCCTCTGCTGAAGTTCAAGGCTGGCGAGGATCTTCCAGGGAGGTCGCTGACCCCTCCATTCGCTGATTCTCATCCGGTTCCGCAGGTGTAGATCTGGGGCGTGTGCGTAGCACTTATTTCGACTGCGTTTTTTCTTATATTTGCCTGTGTTCTTACAATTTTACTTCTGTTGCACATGAGTTCAAGGTGCCGGCATGTCGCCGCCATTGCCCGAAGTGTTTCCGGATGCACCGGACAATGAGGTAGTGGACTCCATGTCCGAGCTTCCCTCGGCGCGATCGCCGGTTGAGGAGGCCAACGAGTCGAGCGAGGATCACACTCGAAAACGGACGCGGAGCTCCAGCGAATCATCGGATGCTTCCACTCCACGTACCCCTAGGAATCTGCTATTCCTTGAGCGTCACATCGGGGGTCATGGGGGCTCTTCCTCTCCTCTTCCGGCCGTTCCCGTGCGGGCTGTAGCGCCGCAGCCGCCGGCGAAGCGGAAGAAGGAAGAGAAGAAAGAAGACAAGAATGAAGAAAAGAAGGGCAGGAAAACCCCTCCTGTCTTCGACTTGAGCGATCTCGACTCGTAAGTTTCCTCAGTTCCTTTTTTGTTGTCTCTCGATTTCGCTTGATTGTTCTTGGCTGACGTTTTCTTTTGCAGCCACTCTTCTGACAGATCCTCCAGCAATGGCGCTCGGGAGATGGTGGGGGAGTCGAAGATTCCTTCTCCTCCTCCTCAGACGGTGGCCACCTCTGAGGGCGCTGCTCCGAGGTCTTCTCCGCAGGAGACTCGGGTTGTGGTCCTTCAGAAGACTGCAGGCGAACCTTCGGAGTCGCCGTCTATCCATGTAAGTAATTCTGTTTTCTGCCGCAGGGGGACTCTCAGAGCGTTTTTGGGTGGTCTGTTGATCACCTCTGTTTTTGCTTCTTTTCTCGGGGGGAGCCCCCGAGCATTTGTAGGATGATCTGCTGATCGTTTTTCTTTGATTCTCGGGGGGAGCCCCCGAGCGCTTTTCGTGTGTGTAGCTTGTTTTGATCATTCTCTGGGCGTAGCCCCCGAGCCTTTGTTTTGACGGGTAGTGTCTTTTGCAGCCTTTTGTGCAAGGGGCCAACCAGCTAGTGCAGCATTACCTGCCGTTGGAAGCCAGCTTCAAACAGCTTCAAGGTGCGTACATGGGTTGATCTTTTCGCTTCCTCTTTTGTTTCTTGTCCTGTCATCTGATATGTGTTCTGCTGTCTGTAGAGGACAACAATACCACCCTCCGTGAGCTTGATGCTCTCAAAAAGAGCCTTGGGCAAGCGGAGAAGAAGGCTGAGGACGCTGTTGGTGCCAAGGAGCGTCTCGAGCTGGAGCTAGCCAACGCAGCTGCGGCCAAGGAGCGCCTGCAGCAGGAGGCTACGAATCGCGAGGAGCAACTTGCCACCGCTGCGGCTTCGTGCGAGAAGGAGATTGCCAACAAGTTGATGGCGGCTGCCAAGGCTATTTCGGGTGAGTTGCTTTGTCTTTCTTTTTTTCGGCTTCCCTGTCTTTCCTTGTTGTGCTTTTATTTATGTTGCCCCTTCTCTTTCTTTAGATGCCGCTGGCATCGAGTTTGACCGCGGTGCCCTGGAGCACGGAAGTGCTCTGGATGATGCCACGGCGGCGGTCGAAGAACGCTGTGGTACCGTGGTCGGCTCGCTTGCCAAGGCCAAGGAGGTTCTTGGGCGCTTCTATAAGGAACTCGTCTCCAAGGTCGTGTACCCGTAGGGTATAACCATGTCAAATTGGTTTGGCCTCCCCGATGTTGACCCAATGGATTGGCAAGATATGCCCACAGTCAAGGAATGGTGGAAGGAGAAGATCCACAAAAACGGCCAGTCTAGGAAAGTGATGGTCCCCTTGTCATGTTGGTCTCACGGGAGATATGGAAGGATAGGAACGCACGATGTCTTTCGCAACGAAGCCTCAACATCCATCATGGTGATCAAGAAAATCAAAGACGAGGTGACTCTATGGAGCATCGCTGACGCCAAAACGTTTTGTAATCTAATGCCACGAGAGTAGGGCTATCGCTTTTGTCGTGTTTTGTCTTGGCCTTTTTTTGGGACCAAGGTGTGGTTTGTTTGCCATCTAAGAACTTCTCCTTAATTAATGAAAATGGTAAGTCTTTTGTCTAGTTTAAAAAAAATAGTCAACCAACGTTGGCAAGAGTACATCACCTTTATTTCAGGAAAGATGAACCAAACAGTAAGGTTGATATTGCTGGGAGCTACCGAGACTATGAATCACTATTATTGAGGATGCAATAGTCAGGAATAGATATTGCGAACACAAACCTCCTCACAGCAACCATCATGAAATTTTATCTTCCAATACTATCATTGGACGTCGGGACGAAGCTCTTATTGAACATGTTGCCTTCTCCATTGACACAGTGGCCAAGAAGACAACAACCACCAAGCTCGAAACTGATCTTCTGGAAAAACTAATTTTATTGAAAACCTCCACTCATAGATCAGGTCCCCCGTCCCTCCTGAGACCGATGGACAGAGGAGTTTCTGGAGGAAACGGCAGCTAGGGTTTCTTTTTGGGAATACTCAAAAAAAAATCCTAATCTTTGGAGAAGAGTAACATTATTCTAGCGTCTTCGTAGCTTTCCTATCCAACATCCAGAGGACGAGAGAAACTCCAGCTTACCAGGCTCTCATCGTGCACGTACCCATTCTGAATCAGTCATACACATTTGTGTTGTTCCAAATAAAAAGTCATACACGTTTATGTGGTTCAAATGCCTGCTAGCATACAATGATACAGCAAACGGACACATGCATTGCAAAAATATTTGTAGTCTTTTACAAAAGCCCTTACCCGTGCAAACAGGAGAAGTGCCATAGACTGCCCTAGCTATCTGTAACTGTGATTGTAAATGTCTACATTTCATCATTCTCCTGAAAAGAACTCATGGGCATCATCGTATTTGTCTAGTACAACATTGTAGAGTGGGTGAATCGGCTCTAGCAAGTTCGAGTATGGGCCAAGCATGTGCTGAGGCAAGGGGCATGAATCGGAACCGGTCATTGCGCTGTGCTGACTAACCGAGAGTCCACTGAGGCAGTAGCATGAGTGGTAGTGATCTCTGTTCTTTCCAGGTTTATCCCTCAATCCTCCCTCCAGAACCTGTGTTACAGCAGTAGTGTCGTTTCAGTTACGGTATGAAATTTCACATCTAGAGAATTATAGCTCGTCACAAAATGAATGTCCAGAAATTTTAAGTTCTGAAAATAGGAACTCAAGATATCCATATATGCAAGAGTAAGATGCTTTTTTTCACCTGTGCACAAAGCAGGATGTATTGCTGCAGGGCAATGTTGTGGAACAGTGGGCCTATTTGGTTGCTCTGCTTCACGAAATCAAATCCAAACTTCGCATAGTCCACTGCTTCAGAACAAAGTAAAAACAATGGTGTAACTTAATATCAGACCCCAACACCTTATATCTGAAAGCAGTCAACACTAGTATGTAACATAGGTTAATGAAGTACTGGAAATTTTGTTTAAAGTTAGCAAATTGTGTCAAAGGTAGACATCAAGGAGACGAGATGACAGTAGTGCAGTTATACACGTTAATAATGGTCCTGATGGACTAAAACTGCAAAACTCGAGAACAACATTAACTATAGCATATCGAATTGCCAAACCCCAGATTAACACAATTCCAAAAGAGAAACACAACAGCTTCCTTCAATGTGTTACTTTATAGCTTACAAACCCACCAAACAAGACATAAGCATGGTATTTAATGTACATATAACAAGGAATCTCGGTCGAATATTTATTTCACTAGATATTTGAAGCAGAAATATGATTTGATAGAGAAAAGCACACTTGCCCCAGAAGATGATTTTCCATAAGAAAATACTGACCACTAGAAGATTTTTCTGAAGCCAACGCAGATGAGCTGGTCCCACAAGCATCATCTACTGAAGGTAATTTGCTGGAATATGATGGTTTAGATTGTTCATCAACAACTGTCATCAGCTTTTGTGCTAGAGCAATAGCAGCTCCCTGGACATACGCAAGACATCTGTCATATATGGAGCAGAACATGTGGCTAAGAAAAGCAAATATAGTAGCAGTATTTACCTGCCAAAAGGAGTAGCAACCATCAACCAATTTATTAGTCCGTCCTTGGAATCCGCATTCCACTCCTTGACGAAATGCCACCCAACCCTAAGTGGAGAGCCCTTGTTAGTGTTGCAACAAACAATGCTGTGATGATAAATTACATATGTGGCTGCAAAGTAAGACTTCATATATTTCCGAGCAAAATGTCCACTTTTCAATCTGGAACTTCTGCAAAACTCCACTTCCAACTCTAAACTACCACAAAAGTCAACTTTTCAACTTTGAACTCTAAAACAATCTGAGTAGTAACCATGAAACAAGGATTAAGTGTCGCTCGACAAGTCGCGACTTGTCGCTCGACAAGTCGCCAGGTCGCAAACTGACTTACGATACGCCGGAGCGACACGATAACTTTAACTTATCGTTCGACAAGTTGACTTGTCGGCGACAAACCGTGACTTGTCTATGTCAACTAGTCGAGCGATAAGTTGAGGCTGAATTTTTTTTTCTTTGAGGCTGGGTCGCCAGGATATAACCTGGCCCGTGAAACCCTATGCCCCAGAAATAGATCGTGCTTCCTCCCTCCAGCCGCTGCCCCTCCCTTGGCGATTTGTCTCGCCTGGCCGCCGCCGGCTCGCCACCGCCGCCTCTCCCCTGCTCTCCCCTCCTCTCCCACTACTCCCTACCTAGGTCGTGAGCACCTCCCAAGGCTGCACCACCAGTCCACCACCGGTCCATCGTTGGCAGCAGAATCAGCAGGTAACTGTTCTCCCCCACTCTCCCATGCTCCCGTGTGCTCTCCCCTGTCTTCCCTCCCCTGTTCTCCTCTACTGGTGTGTTGATTTCCTTCTTCATGTGTTGATTTCCAGCAGCATATCACCATGTCACCACCACCGATTTCCAAAGTGGTTAATTCAGCCCAGACAGCAGCTGAGAACGATCCGGAGTACGACCCAGCCAAGGATTCTAAGAGGAGGCCAGGGAAGTCCAAGGACCCGGGATGGAAGTATGCTTTCTGGCCAGATCTTGAGGACAAGTACAAGCTCCAATGCACTCTGTGCGGGAAGATAGTCCCTGCTGGAGTTACCAGATTTAAGAAGCACCTTGCTCGACAACCCATCGACAAGTCTAGCACTTGTCGTGACTTGTCATGACAAGTCAGTGTGTCGCCACCTGAGCGATAAGTTGCGACACGTCGACACTTAATCCTTGCCATGAAATAATCAAACCGGCTGCTTTACAACCTTGGCTGGTTTCACAAGTGGTTTCGGGTGACATCGGTATCATATGCCAGTTGACGCATTCTCAAACAAATTAGTTTATGTTGATTACATGGGTAAGGTTTCAGCTAAACCACACTGGGCTCTCACTACTGGTCATGCCGTATCTCACTGTGTCTTCACTTTGTTCTCTCTCTCTCTCTCCACCCTCTGCTGGTCTGTCCGATGACATGGTAATGATATGGTGAACACATGGCACCCACGCCAGGCAAAAAACACTTGCGAAACCACACAACGTTGTGAAGTGGACGAATTTAGGACACTAGAGGTTGCAACTTGGACAGTTTTAGAGTCAAAGGTTGAGAAGTGGACCTTTTTCTATTTCCTAACAATAACTATAGCAGTAGATATTAAATAAATATCTGATACATTTCTGCACTCATATAATTGAACACCAGAGTACAAGTTCAACTAATTGAACAAAAGCTAAATAAGCTATTAATATAAGGGTGCCAGTCACTGAAATAAATAAAAAGCCAGAAATAGCACCAACACACTCTAACAGAAGGAAAAGTGAATAAAGTAATAGGGGCTGACTTACAATCAAGCTAGGCAAATCGAGTTTCTTCACTTCATTAAGCAAGACCATTGCAGCCAGCCCACAATAAGTGTACCTTATCAAAGCGACTTTTATTTAAAGTTCTCAACAGATACATCCAGAAAATTATCACATGTCATCCTTAGAAACGTACCCACCATGAGCTTCAGCATAAGGTTCCCCCGCAATCCCACCTTCATAAGTTTGACAACTGGGGGTATACAGTTTATGAATTAGCCAATCATTCCATAGAAAAAGGAGACCTGAACAAACTAGCAGAGTATTTTGCAAATGCAAAATTGACAATCACATTAACCAAAGCAAACCTTGCTATGTAGTCTCCAACACCTTTTGCCAGATCAGCATCAAGAATGTTCAAAAGGCTGGCAACCTAATCTCAACAAACGAAATATTAGATAATGGCAACAAAAAGTTAAGACCTGCAAGAAACTCACCGATATTGCAGTATAGCAAGCACGAACATCAATTTCACCACCATTGTGCATTCTGGTTGAAGGATAGTCAATGGAGTAATAGACGTTAGGTGGAAGGAACTTGGTACGGAAAGAGTATTTTCCTTGCCCTATGTACTATAGAGAAAATGCACACCTGAAAGCACCTGATTTGTCCTTCATTTGAAGCATAAACTTGTAGAGATTATCCCTGATTAAAAACAAAGAACCGTTAACAAAATGATTCAGGTGTAAGTCACATCTTTCTCTAAGAGCAGACACAGAGTTACCTTTTTATAGATGATAGTGCTCTTTCACTCCCTATGTTTACAAGCGTATTTACAGCAGCATACGATGTAGCAAGATGAGGTAACTGCCAAGGAAAAGGCGAGCAAAAGGATGAAGTTCAAAACTGGCTAGTAGAAATTTTCATCTTAAATGAGTATGGTAGCATGAATTCAAAATCGGTACATCAAATAACAAACAAGATTAAAGCTGTCTCTGAACTTTCAAAAGGTTGGGGAAACAAAACTACTACAAAAGCTAGCTTTCCAACTACAGCAGGCCTTCAGTTATACGAACACATTAGGTCATTGAATACCAAACAAATAGGTATGCATTTCATATAGAACAGATCTCCCAAGTTTTGATCATGCTTAACTGATTGGTCGAAGCTATTTTGTATATTCGTGTGAACATGTCAAGTAGCCTAGAACGGTCTAAGCCCTCATTTTGAACCAAACATTTAATGTAAATGTCAGGCTCAGTATCTCTACACCCTAGCATTCACATGACCTGTTCCAGGTTCCATGGTTGCCTAAAATTGCATTTCAAGAATAAATGGAAAAGATTAACCAACCCAAAGCTATCACCGAAGCTAAATGTACGTTACTTAAAATAGTTTGAGATTAGAGCGAACCTGCCCAGGTCCACCACCATATCCACCATGTTTGTCCTGAAACAATTATAATACAAAGCCAGCATAAGAGCCAAATGGCAATGAAATATTCAGAAATCACTGAATGTGCAAATGAGTGCCTTCATAGTTATGTATAATAAATATCAGTTTTCCTCAGTAAAAATAAACAAATTCATATTGTTTGAAAAACTTTTAAGGGTCAACATGAAGTAACCAAGCAGCAAAAAATAAATTAAAGCATATTTATCCCGTACCATCCTTCTTTGGAAGAAACATTATTCAACTGAAGAATGACGCTATATAGTTTATTAGATTTAAAGATTTAGTGCTATGTGCAAACAGAATCTATTGCCTCGCAATTTGTTTATTAGTGTTCAGTATGTGCACACAAAAATCCACGTGGATTGAGAGATATATTCATCTAGCGCCGCCATCTTAAGAAATCAAGCAAGGCTGTTTGGCCATTCAATCTTGTTCTCATCTAATCAAAGGAGAGCGAAAGTGTGATAATCAGTCTGCTTATGAAGTTATCAATAAATACATCTTTAAGCATATAAATTCAGAAAATGAACAGAAAACTCTACCGACGTATGAAACAACTATATCATAGCAGATCCAAACCTGGCATCGAGATAAGAAGTCCACAATATCGTTCTCGAGGTCATCATCAAGCGTTTCGTCCAGCAATGCAAGTCCATGAACCATCCAATAGCACAACCAAGGTCGGCTGGAACAACCAGAAGACAATTTTATGGGCAAAATATAAAGCAGGGACGGCTTGCAAGTTAATTTAACACTGGAGAAGAATCATTACTTGGCATCAAGCACATGGAAGCTAGGTGCAAGATGTCTTAGCCCTTTCGTCAAATACTCGACATGCTGGTCACGCCACAGCTCTAGCCTGCAGCAGAAGAAGAAAAAAACACACGATCAAAGCTCGGTATAAGCAGGTGGAGAACATCATAACCTCAAGTCAGTGTTGCAAAAGCTCAAAGGCACACTCCTACTGTCCTACAACAACTAATTGGGCGCACTAAAGCTTCTATGCGAATAATTGTTTGTACCAAAGGTCCAAAATCAAGCACTCATTCCCTACCATCTGCTAAATAAGTGAATTTGTCAGTAAACTTCCAATTCCGAGCAGCAACCAAGCCCATCTCTCGCGCGAAAAACAGCACTCCCAAACACTGCGGATAGCGGGCCAGCAACTGAAGAGAAGCAAATAACAAGCGTGCTCGAGGTCCCTTACATGACGGACTTGGTGCTGGGCGGGGCGTCGAAGAAGACGCGGTAGATGTCGCCTACCCGCGCCTCCACCTTCATCTGCTCCACCTGCGTCACGGTGAGCCGGGGCAGCTCAGAGGCCGCGCCGTCCTCCGACGGGTCGCCCCCGGTGGGAGGCGGCGACGACGACGAAGATTCCATGGGGGCGGCGGGCGCAGGCGGAGGGGAAGGGGGAGGGGGAGCAAGAGTGATGCCTCTTGGCTGCGTGCCGCGGCTGCGAGCTCTGTATCTTTGCGGCCGCGCGGATCTCAGCGAAAGGCGAACCATGTGTGTGAGCTTTGCCCTCGGTTTTTCTTTTTTGACTCCGCACAGGACAGGAGTACAGCTTCAATCAATGCCAATAAATAAAGAAGTGGAAGTAAAAAAGCCCAGCCCAATATGCGGTGAGACCCAATGGACCGGGCCATCTTCCCTGGCAAGGCCGTGCTATACCTGTCCGGCCCGAGCCCGAGCCCGAGCGAATCATTCCCACCACCGCACCGCGCACACACACGGCCGCGCCACCGCCGCCGCCGCCGCACCGTAGGGCAGAATCTCTTTCCGCTCGGCGGCTGGGGTTCTTCGCCTTCGCGAGGGTTTTAGCGGCACACAGGAACTGCAGTAGCAGCAGGAGGGGGAGGAGCACGCCGCTCTGAGAGGTTGAGGGGGATGGCTGCCATGGTCGGAGCGCGCAGGGCTCTCTTCGCCGCCCGCTACTCCCCTCGAGGCGAGCTCGCGGCCGCGCTCGTCTCTCCCGCCCGGTGCGTCGATTCGTTGCCCAGGTACCGCCCGCCCCTCTGGTAACTCCTCAAGTCCCACGACGAGTCTTTCTCCGCCTTACCAATCTAAGTTTAGTTTGTGGCGTTTGTATGATTTCATCCATCCAGTGGTTTAGTCCTCTCCGTGAACTTCGCGATTGTTGAAATAAAACCACACGTGTTAAAGGCTCATGGTTCCAGTTGGACCTTGAAATGGCCAAGATTACGAAACACAGACGCACACCCATGACACCTTAGAGGAACCTCTGCAGTTCCTGAAACTAGCTTGCCACTTCAATCCCGAATATATATGTTTCTTGCCTGGATATTCACGTGCTTCGTTTCGTTTGCTATTCTGTTTCAGTCTTCCAGCTAGAGGAGGATGGATGCGCTTTTTGGCTCCATGTCGAGGCGCTGGCAGTATGGCATCCGAACAAGTTGATGGGGACTACAACCGCGAGTGGGGAGTGCAGAACAGAGGAAACTACAGAGAATCCCGCTCGAATCACGCAGCTGATCATCTCAGCCGCCCCCTGCAGAGGGATCCCTCTTCAGCTCATTCTTCAGAAGGTGCTGACAGAAATGAAGGTGTGCATGTTGGTGGCTCTGTCAGTTCACATTATGGACGCAATTCTGAGCAGCATTACCAAAGTGGGGGATCATATGGCTTACCAAATAGTCGCCAGCCATATTCTGGTGGAAGAGTGAATAATGAGACACCTGGATATAGTATCAGGCAACCGTATGGGGACAGTAGCGCATACAGTTACCATAATCCCAGTGGCAATCATCCAAGTGCTCATCAGCAGCACAATGGCACAAAAGCTAATAATGGCCTTTCTGCAGATGGTAACGGCCAAATGAATCGCGATCGTACTGGATATGACACATACAACTATGGATACAACACCCAAAGTAACCAGCAGAGGTATACTGGTGGGCAGTATGGATACGGTCCATCAGCATATCAGAACTCAACTGAGAATGTTCATCAAGTCTTTCAGCAACAGAAAGTTGATCAAACATCTGGTGGTAACTACACAAATAGACCTGGCGATTCTGCCTCGCAGTATCCAAACCCAAGCAGTTCCTATAAGGAGCACGTTGCCGGATATCAACAAGGTCGAAATGGTGATTTTGCATATAGTACCAGGCAACCTGATCAGGCCAGTAGCACATATAATCACCAAAGTCCTAGGGGCGGTCCACCAAATACTCATCAACAGCATGATGGCACTGGATATGGCACACAGAGTGTAGGTTACAACATCCAAGGTAACCAGCATAGCTATGCTAGTAGGCAGAATGGATACGGTCCTTCAGGACAATCATATCAAAACTCAGCTGGAAATGTTCAGCGAGTCTTTCAGCAACAGAATGATGATCAAAGTAGTCATTATACAAATAGGCCTGGAAATTCTGCCTCACAGTATACAAATCCTAGCAGTTTCCATAAGGAGCACATTGCAGGAGTTCAGCAAAGCCATGCTTCACAAGCCTATCAGAGTCCTTATACCACTAACAGAGTTGACATACATAGAAATCATCCAGGGCATTACATGAATGTAAACCCAGATGTGCAGCGCAACCCTAATGGAATTTATCAAGAAAAACATTTGGATGTTCGACCTGTCACACTAGCTGAGAACAACTTGAGCAGTACACCATATCAAGATAGCATGTACCAGCATTCACTACCTGGCAGCCAGGCAAATGATGGATCACCTTCTGAAGTATCTGATGAAACCAGTGGCATACCCAAAGGCACTATTGAAGAACTGGATAAGTTATGTGAAGATGGGAAAGTAAAAGAAGCTCTGGAAGTTTTACCAGTGCTGCAACAAAAAGGCATTATACTGCATGCTCCTCAATACTTTAAATTGATGCAAGCATGTGCTGATGCATCTGCTCTTGCAGAGGCTAGAGAAATACATCATCAAATATCTCAATCAGATCTAGCTGCTGATACAGATGTTAACAACAAAATTTTGGACATGTATGCTAAATGTGCCTCGATGGAAGATGCAAAGAAACTGTTCAGTACTATGGCTCAGCGTGATTTGACATCTTGGAGCACTATGATCTCAGGGTTTGTGCACAATGGTCTTGGTGAAGAGGCAACTGATTTTTTTGATCAGTTTAAGCAGACTGGAGGAAAACCAGATCCTGGCATGTTCACGCATGTTTTCTTGGCCTGTGGAATTTTAGGATCTGTCGATGAGGGCATGTTGCATTTTGAATCAATGCAGAGGGATTTTGGTATAACTCCTGCCATGGATCATTATGTCAGCATTGTTAATATGCTTGGCCAGTCTGGCTATCTTGATGAAGCTCATGAATTTGTTGAACGGATGCCAATGGAACCGAGCATTGATGTGTGGGAAAGTTTGATGAATATGTGTCGACTTAACGGATCTTTGGAGCTGGGGGATCGTTGTGCTCAGATTATAGAACGCCTGGATCCTTCAAGGCTGAATGAGCAGTCTAAAATGGGTCTTTTCCCTGTAAATGCTTCAGACCTTGCAAAGGAGAAAGAAAGGAAAAAGGCTAATTCTGTTGAAGCTAGAAGCAAAGTTCATGAATACAGAGCAGGGGATCGAACCCATCCTGATACCTTGAAGATCTATGAAGAGCTGAGGTACTTGGCTGCTCATATGAAGGAAGCAGGCTATGTTGCAGATACACGATTTGTGCTTCATGATGTTGATCCAGAAACTAAAGAGGATGCCTTGCTAGCTCATAGTGAGAGACTAGCTGTTAGCTACGGTCTTATAACTAGCGCTGCACGTGCGCCTATTCGGGTCATAAAGAATCTTCGCTCCTGTGGAGATTGTCACACGGCTTTGAAGATAATCTCTAAGCTTGTTGGCCGTCAGATCATTGCAAGGGATGCAAAGAGGTTCCACCATTTTGAAAATGGCCTGTGCTCTTGCAAAGACTATTGGTGAACGGAATGCAACAAGTCTACATTTATATCGAATTTAATAGGTACAAAACCACAGTAGCTTGTGTAATCCTGAAGGTATGCTGTAGCCTATGAAACTTGTAGTTGACAACAAGTTTCATGTCAAGGACATTTTGTATCCTTTCTTCTATGTAACCCTTTTTCTTAGTATTCTACTCTGGAATTTAAGATTGGAGCATTCTTTGCCAGATGATGCCCCTTTACGAAGCTAGACCTAGCCAAAAAATGCCTCGAGGAAAATTTTCTTGTGTATGTCGCAACTGTTGCATTCACCTAATTCTTAAAGAAAATTACTGACTTTCTTGTGTGATACAACTAAAGAACTTGCATTTTGGTGTTTCTAGTGTACAACTGTCACGAGATCCAGTTCACGTTCATCGTTTGATTGATAGAATTGCACTCCCCATCCTATGTGTGTTTTGTACACTTTATGAGGAAAGACTAGTATGTGTGTGTTGATTTGATGCACGTGTTGTTTTGCTAGCTATCTCATCCCCTTTTTCCTGTATTGCGGTGTGGATTTGGAAGCATTAGGCTATACCTATGTTGCTAGGGTTGCCTCTGTTTTTTGTCTTAGAAATTGCAGTCTTGCACATCACTGTCTGTAATCAGGATATGAGCCTTTTGAAGTCAAGACTAAAATCTTTTTAATGTTCGAAAATAAAGACAGAATCTGAGATGACTCTTGGGATTATGTAATTTCTTACAAGTACTTTTTCAGTATGCTAACATTAGCTTGGTCTAAAATGTCCTACGCTGCATACATACTAATGACAACGTGTTGTCTATGTCAATTAATATTTGGTCTTCTCTGATTGGCTTATAGATGGTGCTATCTCTTGCATTTGAACAGTCTAGTGTAGGGTCTAAAGATTTTAAAGCAGTTCTGGTCAAATTAAGATGGTTGACTTACTTGGCTTAGGGGAAAACCTTGGACTTACTTAGCTTAGGCAAGAAAAAAAACTCGGACTTACTTAACTTAGGCAAGAAAAAATTCAGACTTACTTAACTTGGGCAAGAAAAAAACTTGGACTTACTTAGGGCACCCATCAGTTTCATGCTGCGGTTATACACGCAACTTTCATTGACACTGCCATTTTGATGTCGAGCTCTTCCAAGCACAAGTAAGAAGCTTGATAAACTCCAAACTGTAACGAGTCAAATGTGCACAGCTGCAATGCTGTAGAATGTCTTCATTCTTGTGTTCGGGTCATACTTTGTTTTTATCACAGGTTATTCAGGGTGAGCACACGAAGGATCTATATAGATTGCTTGGTTTCACATAGTGCTGGCAACAAAATGTTCTACGAGTAGCAAACTTGCTTTCTTTGGCTGGTGATGGTAGCTCGCGGTTAATATTGGCTTTTTATATGTGTGTGATTTGCAGCACTAAGGATGTGCACCTGGATATCAGAAAGATTTTGGCCAAGCTGCGGTTTTTGAAGAATGTGAAGGACCTTGTTTACAAGAGGTTTGTGTTTTTTTCTGACAAGGATCCCTTCCCATTTACCAGGAAAGAAACATCAAGCTTCCTCATGCCCTTCAAGCTCAAGTGCCCTGACAGGAGGCTGCAGATCAAGAAGAAGCCCTTCAAGGCGGGTGGCGACACATGCAACCAATGAACTAATCAAGAAGCTGAACTGAGGCAGTCTCCAGTCGTAGTCCGCAAACACACGATGGATCCGTTCCTAGTTCCTTGTCTGTTTTGTTATAGCATAGCTGAATGTACCTTTGTTTTTTAAACCGTACACGAGAGTCTGGGATCACATCATGAAATAGCAGAAACTGTTTCTCACCCCTGTGGTGCTTTTTACTGAATCTAGCCACTTACAATGTTAACTTGCACTGACATATTGGCTTGAGAGTTTGAGATGTGAAATTTAATGATATTGCAACAAAAATGATTTCATCTGGGTCGTCTATTGTTGCTCCCTACTGTGTTTCTTGTGCCAGATTTGACAACAGTAATTGTTTGACATATATTCTCTCATGCTGCATTGCTGCATCTGTAGCATAGTATATTGCCGCGCTGCACGACCGACGAGACACCTGAGCAGTTGTTAGTATACTTATTTACTTTTACTTTATTATTATAGTCCAACAAAAACAAGGATTTATTACCGGTGTTATTGCATGAACTTACACTATGATGCTAATTATGTGCAAGATACTTCAGGATGAGCTATATATACATCAAGAGTGACCGATCAATTGGCTGATCAAAAGTGTTAACTCCCATATCTATACAAGTGCATGTGGTGAGCATGTTCACAGATTCAGCCATATGGCTAATGAACTGCAGCAGTTGGATACATTTGCTATATTTCTGTAAGGGACGTGAGAATCCTTCTAAGCTAAGGCAGTGATGGCATTTCCTAGGCAAGAAAGTGACTTGTTAATATTCCGAGACTCCTCCAATCTGCCCCCCCTTGACTTTTGACTTGTCAACCCTCTCACTTCCCAGCAAGATCTACCAAATGCATATAGCTCCAGCTTACATTGCCTGACATGCTCTTCCCATTTACATGGACAGTCAAGATACTGAAAGAAAACGAAAATCGGATGCAGCAATGCAAACACGGCATATTTTCTACAGTACGTAGCTTCATTTGGATCATCTGGAACAAGGTAACTCGTCTGAACAGTGTCACGCCTGACGTGGTCACATAGTCGGTCCAATGTAGGATGTGGGTTGGGGTGTGGTGGCAAGTGGGCCTGTATGCTTGGGTCTAGCGAGTGCGTCTCGTGTATAAAAACCTGAGAGTTGTAACCGAAACGAATATGATCTGAATGACGAAAGAAACGTGAGAGCGTTTTCCTCTCTCTCCCATCCTTTCTTCTCGTTCTTACTTCTTCCTCAAGAAGATCATCCCTCCTGTCAACAATCATATTAGCAGGTGGTACAATTGGTATCAGATTCGTTCGATTCCTGGAGGCGTTGCCGCGCGAGACATGTTCGGGTGGCTATTCTCGGATCGCTCACTCGGTAAGATCCTCATCTCCGCGGCGACGAGTGCGTGCCGCCGATCTCCCAATTAGCCGTGTCGTTGCCGTAAAATTCCGGGAAGCGTTCGCGCATATCGGTTGGTTCCGGCCGACGAGGAGCAGTCACGGCGCCTACCAAGCCTTCCCCACAGACGTCGTTGGTGTTGGCCGCGATGGGCGCATCGGCGCAGGCGGCTGAAGCCTCTCTCTCGGAGTGTCGTCGGGCGGTGGATCTGCTGCACGGTCGTGTGGCGGCCATGGATTCCACGCAGCAGGATCTGGTCGCTCAACTCGGCCTCATCGCTGCAGCGGTTCAGGTGAGCTCCAACGCGCAAGAGGATGCGGCTCGCCACATCGCTGCTCTCGATGGGAAATTCGCCGCGGCCATGGCGAGGTTGGACAGGCATCCCATGCGGCCTGTCTCTCCAGAGGAAGACGATCCAGATCCACGTGAGGTACGGCTTATGGGCAAGAGCTCCCTCCAGGCAGCAGCCACTAGGTGGATGGGTGATACACCAGGTGCGTCGGGGTCACATCAGCGGGCTTGGAATGGTGGCGATGCTGTTGAGGGTGGAGGCGCTGGCGGCGGTAGAACTGGTGATGTCAGTGACGGGGTGCTCGGCGGAGTCGGTGGCGGTGGACTCGGAGGCGCTGGGGGCGGTAGAACCATCCAAGGGTCTGATTCATCCATTAAGCACAATCTGAAGATGTCGTTTCCACGATTTGATGGGGATCAGCCACGGATTTGGAAGGATAAGTGCTTGGACTACTTTCGATTATTCAATGTGCATCCCTGCTTGTGGTTAGGCTCAGTTACTTTGCATATGGATGGCAATGTTGCTTTGTGGATGAAGGCATACAGACTTCGGCATGCCATCAACACATGGCCTGAACTCATGACAGCAGTGAACGAAAAGTTCGGCTCCGATGATTATCGCAGATACCTAAAGCAACTGCTAGCATTGAAACAGAGAGGTTCAGTTGCAGAGTATCAGTCACAGTTCGAGGCATTGTCTTATCAGATTTCCATCCAAAATCCCCATTATGATGAACAATTTTTTGTCTCCCAGTTCATTAAAGGGTTGCGGAGTGACATCAGGGGCATAGTAGAAGCTCAAGTACCTGAATAAGTTGAGCGGGCAATTGTCCTGGCATTAGTTCAGGAGGAAGTTTTGGCTGAAGCGAAACCATGGGCACAGAAGTAGCAACCGTGGACGCGTCCTGACCTTCCAGTACACAAACAGGAGCTGACCAAACCAGTGATAAAAATGGGGGTGGTGATCTATGGCGTGATCGACAGCTTCGTGATTACAGACGTACCAATGGGCTCTGTTTCAAATATGGAGCAAAATTTGAGCCGGGCCATCAATGTCCCAAGAAACAGGAGGCGGAACTTCATGTGACCCAGCTCGAAGAACAAGCAGAAATTCTTTCTGAAGAGGTTCTGAACTTGCTAGAAATGCAAGAGGTCGCTCATGCTGAACAACTGAGTCTATCTCTTCATGCAATGGCTGGGACTAAAGGAGCTGAAACTTTGAAATTAAGGGCCATGGTGGGAAACCAAGTCCTCATTATTCTGGTGGATTCTGGCAGCAGTAACAGTTTTATAAATGCCAACATTGTGGATCGACTGCATTGTGCGAGGAGGTCCACTACACCGGTGTCAGTAAAGATAGCAAATGGCTCCTCCCTTCACTGTTCTGAACTAGTGCCACGGTTGTCTTGGTGGTGTCAAGGGGAGACATTTACTACAGACATGCGAGTACTTCCTCTTGGGGCGTATGACGCCATATTAGGCATGGATTGGTTGCAAGGGTTTGGACCTATGGTAACCATTGTCGGGCTTTTCCTTACAAGGGTCAATTTGTTCAGTTGAAAGGCATAGCAGCACCAGCACAGGATACGGTCAGAGAATTATCGGTTGAACAACTGGTCAAGTGGTATAAGGGCAATGAGATCTGGGCAATGGCAATTGTTCAGCCTAATTTGGAGTCTACACAAGCTACCTTGCCTGAACAAATTCAGGAGGTTTTGACAGAATTCTCAGATGTGTTTGCCACACCTACTGAGCTGCCTCCTGAGAGGGAATATGACCATGCCATATCTCTTACACCTGATGCAGTTCCTTTCAATGCTCGTCCTTATCGTTACTCGCCTGCACACAAGGACGAGATCGAGAAACAAGTAAAGAGTATGCTTGAGGCTGGAACCATTGTTCCTAGTATGTCACCATATGCATCTCCTGTGCTTCTGGTCCAGAAAAAGGATGGCTCGTGGCGCTTTTGCATTGACTACCGCAGGCTTAATGAACTCACCATCAAAAACACTTTTCCCATGCCAGTGATTGATGAGCTATTGGATGAATTGGCTGGAGCCATAATTTTCTCCAAGCTGGATTTACGGGCTGGGTATCATCAAATTCGCACGCTCCCAGCAGATGAGCACAAGACGGCTTTCAAGACACACCAGGGGCACTATCAGTTTCGAGTCATGTCGTTTGGTCTGTGTAATGCGCCAGCAACTTTTCAATGCGTGATGAATAGCGTGCTGAGTCCGTGTTTGCGCAATTTTGTCCTTGTCTTTATGGACGACATCCTTGTCTACAACACTACGGTGGAGGAACATGTACAACACTTGAAGGACGTCATGTTTCTTCTTTGTCAGAACAAGTTGTTCGTCAAAGACAACAAGTGTTCTTTTGCCTGCAGCAGTCTGGAGTATCTCGGTCACATTATCTCAGAAAAGGGCGTTGCCACGGATCCTCGCAAAACTAAAGCAATGGCAAAGTGGCCCCAACCTTCGACGATTACAGAGCTTCGCAGTTTTCTGGGTCTGACAGGATACTATCGCAAATTCGTCAAGAATTATGCGATCATCGCTCGGCCTTTGACGAACCTCTTGAAAAAGAAAAGTTTCTTATGGACAGACAGTGTCACTGAAGCCTTCTTGGCACTCAAGGCAGCCATGACATCTACGCCTGTGCTTCAATTGCCAAATTTCGACAAACCTTTTGTCGTTGAAACAGATGCGTGTGCATCAGGGATTGGGGCTGTACTGATGCAAGACCATCACCCTTTGGCATTTCTGAGTAAACCTCTGAGCACTTCGCATCAACAACTATCAATTTACGACAAGGAATTTCTGGCCTTATTGATGGCGGTCGAACGTTGGCGTCCGTATCTACAGAGGAGAGAATTCATCATTAAAACTGACCACCTGAGCCTTTGTTATTTGGAAGACCAGCAACTACAAGCAAGGCTATGGCTCGTTTGATGGGATTACAATTCAAGATTACATATCGCAAAGGTTCAGAAAATGTGGCAGCTGATTCCTTGTCTCGTGTTGGGCATCTCATGGCAATTCAAGCATGTACAGAAATGCAACCTGCATGGCTCCAGGAAATTTTCAATTCCTATGCCACAGATCCAGAGGCTCAACGTCGATTGATGGAGCTTTCCCTGGTTAGTCCTGATGCTCACGGATACGAACTACAGCAGGGCCTAATTTGTCTTCATGGACGTGTGTGGCTGGGAGCAAACTCGGTGCTTCAGACCAAATTAATTGCAGCATTCCATTCTAGTGCTGTAGGTGGCCACTCCGGGGTTCAAGCAACTTATCACAGACTCAAGCACCTGTTTGCCTGGTCGGGGATGAAGCTTGCGGTTGCTGAATTTGTGCGCCAGTGTGATGTTTGTCAGCATGCCAAGCATTCGAATCAACACCCCCAAGGGTTGCTTCAGCCTTTACCCATACCAGCGGGTGCCTGGCAAGATCTGACAATGGATTTTATTGAAGGGTTACCGATGTCGGAAGGAGCCAATACTATCTTGGTCGTTGTCGATCGGTTCACCAAGTACGCCCATTTTCTGCCTCTCAAACATCCATTCACGGCTCAGCAAGTGGCGTGTGTGTTTGTGGACTCGGTGGTCAAGCTTCACGGGATGCCTCACTCCATTGTGTCTGATCGGGATCGAATTTTTACTAGTCACTTTTGGAGGTTGCTGTTCGCCAAACTGAGCATCAAGCTGAAGTTTACCACTGCATATCACCCTCAGACGCATGGGCGGAGTGAACGGGTGAATCAAAGTTTGGAGATGTTCCTTCGTTGCAGTATCCAAGACCAACCCAAGAAATGGAAATCTTGGCTACCTCTGGCAGAATTATGGTACAACTCCTCGTTTCATAGTGCTCTGGGTGGTTCTCCCTTCAAAGCTCTTTATGGCCATGAGGCAAATATGGGTGCCATGCCACCAGATCCCCTTGATCCCAATTCACCGGTTTCAGATCTTCTGTTAGACAGAGCGGCTCAACTGGCGTCTTTCAAGCAACATCTGGCCGCTGCTCAAAACAGGATGAAGCTTAAGGCCGATCACAATCGAACTGAAAAAGAGTTTCAGGTGGGAGATCGGGTGCTGTTGAAACTCCAACCATATGCCCAGAAGTCAGTGGTACATCGTCCCTTTCCCAAACTGGCCTACAAATATTTCGGTCCCTTTGAAATCCTGGAGCGTGTGGGCAAGGTGGCATACAGGCTTCAATTGTCGGAGGGCATCCTGATCCATCTGGTATTTCATGTTTCTCAAATCAAAGATTTGTTGGAATTATGCCCCAGAGGCAATAATAAAGATGTTATTATTATAATTCTTGTTCATGATAAAGTTTATATTCCATGCTAGAATTGTATTAAACGGAAACTTTAATACTTGTGTGGTTTGTGAACAACACCGTGTCCCTAGTATGCCTCTATGGACTAGCTCATTGATTAATGATGGTTAAGGTTTCCTAATCATAGATATGAGTTGTCGATTAATAATGAGATCATATCATTGGGAGAATGATATGATGGACAGACCCAAACTAAGCAGAGCAATTGGATCGTGTCATCGTGTTCATCTTTGCGAAGCTTTTCTTATGTCAAATATTGTATTCCTTAGACCATGAGATAATACAACTCCCTGGTATCGGAAGAAAGCTTTGAGGTCATCAATCGTCATCCTATGAGAGGGTGATCATAAAGGTGTCTCTCAGGTGATCGGAAAGTACCTGTTGGGTTGTATGTATCGAGATGGGATTTGTCCCTCCCAAGTCGGAGAGATATACTTCGGGCCCACTCGGTAATCGATATCAACACCGCTTGCAAGCATGTGGTTAAGGAGTTAATCACAAAGTGATATCGGATTACGGAACGAGTAAAGTACTTGCTGTGAATGAGATTGAACTAGGTATGACGGTACTGACGATCAAATCTCGGGCAAGTAAAATATCGCGAGACGAAGGGAATATATATATGGGATTGATTGAATCCTGGCATCGTGGTTCATCCGATATGATCATCGATGAATGTGTGGGAGTCAATATGGGTTTCCAGACCCCGCTGTTAATTATTGATAGAAGATCATGTCTGCATATTCTCGAACCCGAAGGGTCACACACTTAACGTGTCTTGACGCTAGGATAGATTGGATAATTGGTTTATGAGTTTTTGTTCGGAGTCTCGGATGGGATCCGGGACATCACGAGAGGTTCCGTAATGGTCCAGAGAATAAGATTCATATAAGGCAATGCAGTTTTTGGAGTTCGGAATTGTTTCGGGTCATTCGGTATTGTACCGGAAGCTTCTAGAACCTTCCGGAGTGGGAACAACGTGGCCCCACTTGTTGGGAGGGGGCGTGGGCCTATGAGGGAGTGCCCTGGCCGCATTGGGCCAGGGGCACAAGGCCCCATAGGGCCCAGCCGGCCAAACCCTAGGGAAACCCTAGGGGAGCTTCTAGAAGGGGGGAAACTTGCCCCCCACTCCTCCCTCCTTTGGCCGCCGGCCTAGGGCTTGGGGTAGGGGCAAGGGCCAGCCGCCCACCCCTCTATATAAAGAGGGCTGGGGGAGCACCCCTCCCACACCTCCTCCACAACCCTAGCCGCCATGCTGCCCTCCTCTCTCTTCCTCCCGACTGCGCGTAGGCGAAGCCCTGCCGCAGAAACTCTCCACCGCTTGCACCACACTGTCGTGTTGTAGATCCAATCCATCTCTCCACACCACTTGCTGGACCAAGGAAGGAGGATACTTCGAGGTGCCGCACGTGTGTATCTCTCGGAGGCATCGCCACTTGCGGTGTTAGATCGGATTGGATCGCGAGGAGGAGAAGCGAGTACGATTACATCAACCACGTTCCGTTGAACGTTCCGCTGTGCGAATCTTCAAGGGTATGAAGATCTCATCTACCCCCCCCCCCCCCCCCTCGTTGTTTGCATCTCCTAGATTAGATCTTGGCTTTCCCGTTCGCATCCGTAGAAAAACTTTGATTTACTATGCTGCGAAACCCTTCAGTGGTATCAGAGCTAGATCTATGCGTAGATGTGTTTCATGAGTAGAACGCAACATGGTTGTTGCGGGCGTTGATGTTTTCTGTTGCAAGCCTCTTGTTTGTGTACTTCTTATGACACGGGATAGTGAGATCGAAGCGGTCCAGGCCAACCTTACGTGACCTCGTTCGCGAGACCGGCTCCGCACTTGACGTGTGGCTTGTTCCACACATGCGGCTGGTGGATGCCAGTTTCTCTCACTATAGTTGTCATGGGATTTACACCGGAGTTTGGCAACCATAATATCACCGTTGTGGATTTCCGTAGGTAAGAATCGTTCTTAGCTTGCTACTCCCATAAGCCACGTAAAACATGCAACAGCAAAGTAGAGGCGTCTAACTTGTTTTTGCAGGGAGTGTTTTCTATGATATGGTATGGCCCCAGATGTGATATGTATGTTGTATGCAATGATCATGTTTTGTAATGTTTCACGACTTGCATGTCGATGAGTACACAACCGGCAGGAGTCATATGGTTGTCTTTATAATTGTGTATGACCTGTGTGTCAACTTCTTATACGACATGTAATAGCTTTACTTTATCGCTAAGTAGTTAGCAATAGTTGTAGTTGTTATTCGTGGTGGAGGCAATCATGGTGGAGTGATGGAGATCATGCCGGCACGCACAAGATGGATATCATTGCGCGAAGATTGGCTATACCATGTCACATAAAGTTATATTCATGTGATGTTTATCCTTTTATGTATCTTATTATGCTTAGATCGCTACGGTAGCATTATAAGATGATTCCTCACTTAAAGATCAAGATAAAACTGTGTTCTCCCCATGTATGCACCGTTGCGAAAGTTCGTCGTGTTCAAGCATCACGTGATGATCGGGTGCTATAAACTCTACGTTCACATACAACGGGTGCAAGCCAGTTTTGCACACGCGGAAATACTTGGGTTTGACTTGACGAGCCTAGCATGTACAGACATGGCCTCGGAACACATGAACCGAAAGGTTAAGCATGAGTCATATGAATGATATGATCGACACTTCGTTGCCCACCATTGAAACCACATCTCTTCTCGTGAAGATCGGATTAGGTGTGGTGAATTTGGATCATGTTCACTAAACAACTTGAGGGATGTTAAATTTAGCGGGAGTTCATCTAGTAATTTGATTAAGTTGAACTAGTTATCATGAACATGGTCTAAATTGTACTTGCAAATTTTGTAGATCAAATGGCTAAGTCCAACTTCAACTTCAACGTTTTTGCTAAGAAACAAAAGCTTAAGAACAATGGGTCTAACTTCACCAACTGGTTCCGCAATCTGAGAATCATTCTCGCTTGCGGACAAAAGGACTATGTCCTTGAGAATGCGCTAGGTGACGCCCCTGCTGTAGATGCGCCGGCTGATGAGAAAGTTGTTTATCAGTCGCGCAAAGATGATTATGGTGTCATTAAGAGCACCATGTTGTTTGCTATGGAATCGGACCTTCAAAATCATTTTGAAGATTACCCCGGGCCCTTTGAGATTCTTGAGGAACTGAAAACTATGTTCCAGACTCAGGCCCGTTCTGAGAGATATGAGATCTCTAAGAAATTATTTAACTGCAAGATGGAGGAAGGGAGTTCCGTTAGTGAGCACGCCATTAAGATGTCGGGCTACACTCAACGCCTTGAGCAACTGGACTGCAAGATTCCAGAGAAGCTCAAGATTGACAGGGTTCTGCAATCACTCCCTCCCAGCTACAAAAGTTTTGTAGTTACTCATAATCAGATTGGTTCCACTGATACGATCACCGAGCTCTTTGCTAAGCTAAAAGCTGCGGAGGTGGACATCAAGAAGGATAATCATGTGTTGATGGTCAACAAGCCCCCCAGCTTTAAGAAAGGTAAGGGTGCAAAGAAGCCCTTCAAGAAAGGCAGCGGCAAGCGCGTTGCCCCTGTTGAGAAGAAGCTCAAGTCTGGACCTAAGCCGGACACTGAGTGCTTCTATTGCAAGGACAAGGGTCACTGGAAGCGCAACTGCCCGAAGTACTTAGCGGACAAGAAGGCTGGCACCATCAAAGGTATATTTGATATACATGTTATTGATGTTTTCCTTACTAGCCCTCGTTGTAGTGCCTGGGTATTTGATACTGGTTCAGTTGCTAATATTTGTAACTCGAAACAGGAGCTGCGGAATAGACGGCGGCTAGCGAGGGATGAGGTGACGATGCGCGTTGGCAACGGATCAAGAGTTGATGTGATGGTCGTCGGCATGCTCTCCTTAGTTTTACCTTCGGGATTAGTTTTAAACCTCAATAAGTGTTATTATGTGCCTGCGTTGAGCATGAACATCATATCTGGATCGTGTTTATTGCAAGACGGTTATTCATTTAAATCTGAGAATAATGGTTGTTCTATTTATATGAGTAACATCTTTTATGGTTATGCACCTACTGTGAATGGTTTATTTCTTCTAGATCTCGAAAGGGATGTGAAAGGGCATGTATGCCCCCATGTGTGGTTTTGGTAATTAATGACAATCTCTATGGACTAATGTGTAAATTGAGTTTCACTTGTAGGCTTGTCCATTGGTATCACTTGGGCCATGTGTTGGTCTCAAGGTTGGAAGATGAAGAAATGTCCAAGGGCTTTTTGACCATTGGAATCATGAAGAAAGAAGGAGCTTGAAGGTTGATCAAGACATGTGCAAAGAGTTGCATCAAGATGGATCAACCTCAAGTAGGGATGAAGAAGGGCGAGCTCAAGATGCGCCATCTCTAGAAGATCTCATGCTTGAAGCTTGCCATCCTCATGCTCATGGAATGATGAAGACAAGTTCAAAGAAGAGGTGTCCCCATGGAGTATGGGGGAGAAATTTGCAAGTCTTCATCTTCATCAAGCAAGAGCATCCAAGAAAGGTGTTCCCACTATAGAAGAATGTTAGACCCCTCCTTTGTAAAGGAAAGGATCCCTGTGATTGCAATGCTAGTCCCTGGATCAATGCTAGCATCCACAGTTTAAGATGAAGTACACAGATACAAAGGTCGTTTATTACATTCATTCCATAAATAAAACATAGTCTTTTACAACTCAGGGCCATTGGCCTAATACAAGAGTTTAAGGAATAAGTAAATAAACATAAGTCTTCATCTTCATGTGCCACAGGCAAGCATGTTGAGTGCAGACTCATGACTCCTACTCATCATCGGAGTAACCTGCAACATCACAAGTTACAGCCACAGAGGGTCAATACTTTGGAATAGTATTGGCAAGTGATACCTTAGTATATTTTAAGTGGACTATATTACTATATGCATTTGGCTAAGTGTAGCTTGGCTTGCTTTGCTTGTAAATAGGTTTTACCTATTAGTTCAAATCACTAAGTCTTTCTTTGTCAAAAAATTTCCCAAGAAACCACCAATAGACATTGGGGTCCTTCACCCTTGTTCTCCCACAAGTTTTATTTTAGAAGTTGGAGTGAGGATATTCTTGTAGCTTCCATGTCTTGATGCTCAAGTTGTCCATTGCCTTGGACTAGGCTAAGTACTTAGGTTTTCCATCTGCAGAGGTTGTGCACTTTTCCCACTAGACTTGGTTTCCCAAGACATGACCCTTCAGAAGCCTTTCCTTAGTCAAATGGACGCGCTCCAACCTATCATTCCCACTACCACCAACTGTCCAAGTGACTAAGTTCTAGCAACCTATATGATCATGGCAGAGCCCATATTGCCAAGTGGTTGCACTGTAAGCTTTCTCAACACTTGGCCTCCGAATCCCTTTGTGCCTGGGTGGCATACCACAAGTGAGATACACAACCCAAGTCCATGGCCTTGTGTAACCACTCAACATAACCCAATCCTTCCATTCCACCCAGGAGGTTCATTTGACTTAGTTGTTTTATTAGGAAAGCATAAGTCCCATGACTTAGAAATATTTTCATCATAGTAAGTATAGATTTTCACCAACCCTTGTTTGCTAAATAGCTAGGCTAAGCATGGTAAGATAACTTAACTTAGGGAAAATTCCCTAGCAATTCTACAATTCTACACTACTTAGGATTTCCCAACTTAGCATTAGGCAAAAATAGCATGTAAGACTTAGCAAAATATCTAATGCTAGTACAAAACATAGGATAGAAATATTCATGAAAATATCACTTGCCTTGGTAGTGGGGAGAGTAGCACTCTTCACAATCACAATCACTAGCAAAATCTACACAAAAATTATAGCATACAATTACACACAATTATATACAATCAAAAATAATATGAATGCATGCATGCAGGAATTTACTAAGTGGTGATTTTGAAAACTCTAACAAGCATGTGCATGTTTACAGAAGCTTAACAAGTCACAAGTTTGCCAACTAAACTTATTTATCCCAAAACAAACTACTAAACTAAATCCACACTCAAAAATAGTCTTAAACATGTTTCTACAAATAAAGTCATTCTAATGGTTACTATTTGTTAAACACTTTGCACATTCAGAAAGGCCTTGTTTCACTGAATCCAATGGTATAAAGTTTGCAAAATTCTAACGTGGCATTCAAAAGTTATAGCAGTTTGAAATTTGGATCAAATTCTGGTTTTAATTCTGTTTTTAGTTCTAACACTTGCCACGCGTCGCGTCCCTATTGGCGCGTACCGCTTCGGTTGGATCGGGTCCTGCGGAGCGCACGATCTAAGTGGGATCTGGCGGCTCAGATGCGCGCCTACCCCTTCGTTTAAAATTCTATCCTAGCCCTACGATACAGATCCAACGGCCTAAATCACCAAGCCAAAATCTGGCGGCGCCTAGCAGCTGCGCGTGGCGGCGACGACCAGACGGTGGCGGCGCCGGTGATACAGGTCACTAGGAGGACAGGGAAGGTACTCACCGAGACCGCAAGGACGTGAGGATGCTCAACTTGTGGACAGCTCGGCAAGGGGCGCTCAGGGTTGCGGTGGATTCCTCGCCGGAGTTGGATCTGGCAACGTTGGCTCTGCTTGAGGTCGAAGGCGACGTTGTAGATCACTAGGAGGCAAACGGAGGATGTGGTCAGATGCAGAAGACCACGACGAAGATGCGTGCGTGAAAAACAGGGTTCGGGACGGTCTGGACTTACCGCTGGAGCTCGCCGGAGTTGAAGCTAGAGACGGTGGCGGTCAGTCGTTTGCGTAGCCGACGTTCTGGGTCACCCGCGGGCAAACCAGGAGTGTTAGGAGGTGCGTGAGTTCAAGTGGAGTCTGTTTGTGTGAGGCAGAGGCAGGGGTGGTCGGAGGTGGCCGGAATTGCTGCGGCAGCTCGTCGGAGACGGCGGGGTTGCAGAGAGCAATTCGTGCAGCCTGGGGGCGCTCTGGGCTTGGGAGTTGTGGGAGAAGAGCGAGGGGACAGAGGGGGTTTAAATAGCTTGGTCGTGAGCGAGAATTACTCGGGCATTGATACGAATTGAAGCCGCGAATCAAACAGGAAACGGCTGCGCTGATTTGGGGATGAACTGGTCGTGCGGGTGGAGACAACGATGCTCGAGTGGGCCGCGGTTGTCAGCGAGAGAGGGGAGTGGAAGCGGGTCCCTTCTGTCAGTGAGCTGGTGGGTGCGAGGGTGGGTAAAGAAAATGATTCGCGGGGTGTGCACTACTGGGCTAGTCTGGGCCGTGTTGGGCTGGGCCGGCCAGATTGGCTGATTTGGCTATTTTTTTTCTTCTTAATTCCTTTTCTTTTTCAGATTGAATTTCTAGAAATGGTTTTTAAACCCAAATTCAAATCTGTTTGAATCCAAAGCTTTACAGGACTTTTGTACAATAAAACTTGTTCTTAAATGAGTGTCAAACACATCTGAACAATTCAGAACACTTGGGTATTTTTGAAAATAAATTAAACTATGCCTTTATGAGAGGTGATAATAGGCATAGAATTTGTTTTAATTCATATTTTGCTTTTGATATTTTGTTCAAGCTTTTGAGACCACTTAAGTTTGAATTCAAATCATTCTGAATGAATAACAACATCTTTCCCAATAGCATGTAGCACAAAGGCTAGGGTTTTCATACATAAAATAATGAGCCACAAATGCTCCTGTTCCTGAAATGATTTTGAGAAAAACCCTAAATGATGATGAATGCAAGGATGATATGAATGAGTTTTGGAATATGAATTTAGGGATGTTACAAATCTAACCCCCTTAAGATGAATCTCGCCCTCGAGATTCGGATTGGCTAGCAAATAGGTGAGGGTGGTCTTTCCGAAGATCATCTTCTCTTTCCCATGTTGCTTCCTCTTCGGAATGATGATTCCATTGCACTTTGCAAAACTTGATAGTTTTTGTCCTTGTGACTCTTTCTGCAGTCTCAAGAATCTTGACAGGCTTTTCCTCATAGGTGAGATCACTTTCTAGTTGGACTTCTTCCAAGGGTATGGTATCCTTCAAAGATGATTCTTCCATCTCTGGGTGACATTTCTTAAGCTGACTCACATGAAACACATTATGGACAACTGACAGAGACTCTGGCAATTCAACTTCATATGCAACTTCTCCTTTGCGACTTAGAATTTTGAATGGCCCAACATATCTTGGTGCCAACTTTCCTTTGACTCCAAATCTTTTCACTCCACGAAGTGGTGATACTCTAAGATAAGCTCTATCGCCAACTTCGTAGGTGACTTCTCTACGCTTAGAATCCGCGTAGCTTTTCTGTCGGGACTGTGCTATCTTCAATCTGTCCTTAACCAATTTGACTTTCTCTTCGGCGTCTTTGATAAGATCAGGTCCAAATAAACTTCTTTCTCCCACTCCATTCCATAGCAATGGGGTGGTACACTTCCTTCCATAGAGAAACTCAAATGGTGCCATCCCAATACTAGATTGATAACTGTTGTTGTAAGAGAACTCTGCGTAGGGCAGACTTTCATCCCAACTTGCTCCATAGTCTAAGGCACATGCCCTCAACATGTCTTCAAGAATCTGATTAGTCCTTTCTGTTTGTCCATCAGTTTGAGGATGAAAAGCAGTGCTGAATTCCAACCTCGTTCCTAAAGATTCATGAAGCTGTCTCCAAAAGTGAGAAGTGAACTGAGTTCCTCTATCAGACACAATACTCTTAGGCACACCGTGAAGGCACACAATTCTGCCCATATAGATCTTGGCTAACTTGGCACTTGTATAAGTTGTCTTCACGGGTATAAAATGAGCCACTTTAGTTAGGCGATCCACTACTACCCATATAGAATCATACCCTGACCTGGTCCTTGGTAATCCGGTAATGAAATCCATGCCAATATTTTCCCACTTCCATTCAGGAATAGGTAGTGGTTGAAGCAAACCTGCTGGTTTCTGATGTTCCACTTTTACTCTGCTACATACATCACATAAAGCAGTATGTTCAGCGATGTCCCTTTTGAGATTGTTCCACCAAAATCTTTCTTTCATGTCCATGTACATCTTGGTGTTTCCCGGGTGAATAGAATACGGAGAGTTGTGGGCTTCCTGTAAAATCAGTTTCCGCAACTCCGGGTCTTGTGGAACACATATACGTTTCCCGTGCCATAAAGTACCTTGTTCGTCTATATGGAAACTCTTAGCTTTCCCTAGACTTATGTTTTCCTTAATCTTTTCAATTTCCTTATCAGTCTTCTGAGCTTCTCGGATCTTGTCCAATAAAGTGGGTTGAACATCTAAGGACATGAGATGTCCTTCAGGTACAATCTCCAATCTGAGTTCTTTGAATTGCTTACACAAGTCATCTGGCAATTCTCCTTTGGTAAGGCCATTTACAAACGTCTTACGACTTAGAGCATCTGCTACTACATTCACTTTACCGGGGTGGTATTGCAAACTTAAGTCGTAATCCTTGATAAGCTCTAGCCATCTTCTTTGTCTCATATTGATTTCCTTCTGGGTGAAGATATACTTCAAACTCTTATGATCGGTGAATACTTCACAACGCTTTCCCAAAAGATAATGTCTCCATGTTTTGAGTGCATGGACGACAGAGGCCAACTCCAAATCATGAGTAGGATAGTTTACTTCATGAGTTTTGAGTTGTCTCGAAGCATAGGCTACGACTTTACCGTCTTGCATAAGTACGGCACCCAAACCTTGATGAGACGCATCACAATATACTTGGAAATCCTTTTCCAAATCTGGCAGACATAGAACTGGTGCTGTTACAAGTCTCTTATTCAATTCTTGGAAGCTGACTTCACAACCTTCAGACCAAGCAAATTTCTTGTCCTTCTTTAACAATTCTGTCATTGGCTTAGCAACCTTCGAGAAATTTTCAATGAACCTTCTGTAGTAACCTGCTAAGCCGAGGAAACTACGAACTTCTTTCACATTCTTGGGAGATTCCCATTCTGTCACAGCTGAAACTTTGGCAGGATCCACTGCCACACCATCCTTTGTCATAACATGACCAAGAAAACCAACTTCCTCTAACCAAAACTCACACTTGCTGAATTTGGCATAAAGTTTATGCTCTCTTAACTTTTCAAGTATCAAGCGTAAGTGTCTTTCATGTTCTTCCTTGCTCTTGGAGTAGACTAAGATGTCATCGATGAAAACGACCACAAATTTGTCAAGAAATTCCATGAACACCTTGTTCATCATATTCATGAAGTATGCTGGAGCGTTGGTTAAACCAAAAGGCATCACAGTGTACTCATACAATCCATACCTTGTGGTGAATGCGGTCTTAGGTATGTCTTGCTCTCTTATCTTGAGTTGAAAATAACCTGACCGGAGATCAATCTTCGAGAACACACACGCTCCTTCTAGCTGATCAAACAAGTCGTTGATTCTTGGCAAAGGATATTTGTTCTTGATGGTTACCTCGTTGAGAGAACGGTAGTCAATGCATAATCTTTGTGTTCTATCCTTCTTCTCCACGAATAAAATTGGAGCTCCCCAAGATGAAGAACTTGGTTGGATAAATCCTTTCTGCAATTGTTCTCCTAGTTGCTTCTTGAGCTCTTTCAGTTCATCAACTGACATTTTGTACGATCTCTTAGCTATTGGTCCAGAACCTGGTACCAAATCTATCAGAAACTCCACATCTCTATCTGGTGGCATTCCTAGCAATTCTTCCGGAAATACATCCGGATACTCACACACAATTGGTACACTATCCATGCTAACCCCCTTAAGAGAATTTAGCTTACTTCCTTTGGATTCAAAGTTTGACCGGAATTTTATTCTTTTTCCTTCTGGGGTTGTGAGTGCAACAGTATGATTAGTACAATTTAGTACTCCTTCATACTTAGCCATCCAATCCATTCCCAAAATTACGTCTAGTCCTTGGGAATCCAGGATTATCAGGCTCACTGGAAACTTATGTTTTCCAAACTCTATGACAAGATCCCGGCATCCAAGACTTACTATCATATCTCCACCCGGAGAACTAACTTTTATTGGACACCCAATGTTTTCAGATGCAAACCCATTTCTATCAACAAATGCTTTTGATATGAATGAATGAGATGCACCAGTGTCAAAGAGTACAAATGCTGGAATGGAATTGAGTCTGAACTTACCAGCAACGGCATCAGGCTCCTCATAGACCTCTTCCACATTGATGTGGTTAACCTGTCCTTTCTGAAAAGGGTTGGGCTTGTTAGGTCCTTCAACTTTCTTCTCAGGGCACTCATTAGCATAATGCCCCAGCTTCTTGCATTTGAAGCACTCAACCTGACTGATGTCCTTTTTAGGCTGGCTTCCACTTCCACTTCCACTGTGGTGACTCTTATGTCCACTCTTGTGGTTCTTGTACTTATCATTGTCATGACTGCGGTGATGCTTGTTGTCATGACGGTTGTGGTTGTGGTGCTTGTTGAATTTCCCATGCTTATGGGATCCCGAGCTGCCACTGTCATCATAGTGAGATCGTTTGTGAGACGATCCTGAGTTGTGCTTGTCGGAGTGTTTCCTCTTCCTACTCTCGACTTGCTTCATTTTACTCTCCAAAATTGCAGCCTTGTCACACAAAGACTGATAAGTTGGAACATATGCCACAGACAGCTGTAGATTCAGCTCATCATTCAAGCCCTCCAGAAACTTTTCCTTCCTTTTGGCATCTGTGTCAACTTCATCCGGTGCATAGCGCGCCAGATTGTTGAACTCTTCTATGTATTCTGCCACGCTGCGGTGGCGCTGCTTCAGGTTGTGAAACTCTTTCTTTTTCAGGTTCATCATTCCTGATGAGATGTGAGCAGTGCGAAAGCCATCTTCAAAGATAGCCCAAGTCACCTCATCTAAAGGAGTGGTGATTTGGAAGTTGTCCCACCAAGTGGCGGCTGGTCCTTCCAACAGATGTGCTGCGAACCTGACCTTTTCAGCATCCGTGCATCCCACGGTCACTAAGTCCTTATTCACAGAACGTAGCCAGTCATTGGCTACCATGGGATCAGTTGTTCCCGAAAACTTAGCTGGCCTCAGACGCAGAAATCTGGTGAGCATATCAAAACCCGGAGGGTTGTTGTTGTTGTTGTTATTGGGGTTGTTGTTGTTATTCTGGTTTTGGATGAATGTTGTCATCATTTGCATAAGCTGTGTTTGCGCATTCATCATTTGTTGCATTTCCGGGGTGATGTTGTTGGGGTTGGGGTTTGCGTGACGGGGAGGCATCTGTGGTTTGTTCAAATAGATAAGAATGAGATACCCATAGATGTTTTATGCACAATACATCACAAGCAACTCACATAGCAAGCAACATAAGAATAAAAGTTCAACAACCACATAATAAGTTCATGAAGTAAAACACACAAGTGGCAAGCCATCCACATGTCGGATGGTCCAATAACAAGTTCACAAATAACAAGTACGAATATGAAAGGTAAACGAGTAGTCAAGTCTACTCATCAGCATCAATCTCCTCCTCGACGAAGGTAAGACCTGCGTTCTCCATCGCGGTCTTGTTCTCCTCAATCGTAGTGGTCAAGGAATCGACCTTGGCCTTGAGAGCCCTCTTCTGGGAGAGAAGCCTCTCAATAACCATCTGCTGCTGCTCAAGCTCGAAATCCTTGGACTTCAGTTCCTCGGTCATGTCCTGGATCTTCTTGTTCCTATCCTGGACGCGTTTCTCCTGACTCTTGAACTTGCGGTCCTGGGCCTCGAACTTCGTCTCCATTTCCTTGATCATCTCGTCCTGCTGTGCGAAAAGCTTGTCCTTCTCGCGTAGCTGCACCTGAAGCTCGTCATTGCTGAGCATGACGTTCGTCCTGTCCGTGTCCACGTGCCTGAGGAGAGACTCTAAGTCCTGAAGATAGAGACGTATCGGCTCTGCCGCGTCCCTCGAGTCGTCCTCAAAGTCGATGGACTCTCCATCAACATCACGTCTTCCGAAGACATGGAAGTGAGTGCCCCTATCCTGTCGGGAGTGACGGCCTAACAGACGTCCTATCAGGTCCTGCATGACTACCTCCATGCCTCTCTCCCTGTCGTCGTGCATCAGCTTGAAGACGATGGCCTCTGTAGTAGGCTCAGTCTGGCGTCCTGGCTGGTTCACCTTGAAGCCCCAGAGGTCCTTCCTCTCGAACTTGGTGAGTGGGTACACCGTGATGGTGGGAAGAGGGAGATCGAGCAAAGTGGTAAGCTCAATGATACGGGGTCCGAAACGGGTAACCTGGAACTCCTTAACGGTGCTGATGGTAATAGGCATCTATTTATAAGATTGAAAAGTTAGAACAACACAATTTAAGATAGAAACAAGACAAACATTTCATACATATGCATGGAACACAAACATCACACAAGTCATGCATACATAAATCCATTACATCAATCAAGGTCCAAACTTATTTAAGGTATCATTTGGAAAATAAGGTGATAGATGGTGGTCCACTAACAAAGTGTGCTCATAGGCCTATCTCACTGGATCTGGTGGCTATCACAATGTTCCTAGAGGCAATCCACCTATCCTGTTCACATGATTCCATCACTAAGTCTATTATATCTCCCCTTAACTCTTGGTTGGTGGCTTCCAACTCTTGGGTAAGTTCCTTCTCTTTCCCTAAGTCTTTTTGGAGGTTGAGCATTCTGCACTTGACTCTAGCACTTAGTTCTTTGATAGTCCTCCAAGCTGCATCTCTGGCTGACTCAAAGAATGTGGTGTGCATTACAGTGTTAATGTACATGCAGAATCCCCTTTCTTTGTGGTTGTCTTCCTTGTTTTTGTATAAGTGAAGTTGCACCCACAAATACTCCACTCCTTCATCCATCACTGGAAAGCCTTTGTATATAGCTGCTCCATGTGCCTCCATTGCCACCATGAGATCCTTGAGAATCTTGGGAAACTCAGTTTCACACTCCAAGGTCATGGTCATGAGTGGCCCTTTCTTCACGGCTTCGTTGATGGAGTTCATCTACAAATGGAGATGAGAATGAGAAGATTAGAAAAGTTTTACGAGATGAATAGACAAGTGTATAAGTAGTTGAAATTTTTTCCTTAGTGGTTTCCAATCCTAGGGTCATAATCCTACAGGCAACACAGTGCTCTGATACCATCTGTTAGACCCCTCCTTTGTAAAGGAAAGGATCCCTGTGATTGCAATGCTAGTCCCTGGATCAATGCTAGCATCCACGGTTTAAGATGAAGTACACAGATACAAAGGTCGTTTATTACATTCATTCCAGAGATAAAACATAGTCTTTTACAACTCAGGGCCATTGGCCTAATACAAGAGTTTAAGGAATAAGTAAATAAACATAAGTCTTCATCTTCATGTGCCACAGGCAAGCATGTTGAGTGTAGACTCATGACTCCTACTCATCATCGGATTAACCTGCAACATCACAAGTTACAGCCACAGAGGGTCAATACTTTGGAATAGTATTGGCAAGTGATACCTTAGTATATTTTAAGTGGACTATATTACTATATGCATTTGGCTAAGTATAGCTTGGCTTGCTTTGCTTGTAAATAGGTTTTACCTATTAGTTCAAATCACTAAGTCTTTCTTTGTCAAAAAATTTCCCAAGAAACCACCAACAGACATTGGGGTCCTTCACCCTTGTTCTCCCACAAGTTTTATTTTAGAAGTTGGAGTGACGAGATTCTTGTAGCTTCCATGTCTTGATGCTCAAGTTGTCCATTGCCTTGGACTAGGCTAAGTACTTAGGTTTTCCATCTGCAGAGGTTGTGCACTTTTCCCACTAGACTTGGTTTCCCAAGACAGGACCCTCCAGAAGCCTTTCCTTAGTCAAATGGACGCGCTCCAACCTATCATTCCCACTACCACCAACTATCCAAGTGACTAAGTTCTAGCAACCTATATGATCATGGCAGAGCCCATATTGCCAAGTGGTTGCACTGTAAGCTTTCTCAACACTTGGCCTCCGAATCCCTTTGTGCCTGGGTGGCATACCACAAGTGAGATACACAACCCAAGTCCATGTCCTTGTGTAACCACTCAACAGAACCCAATCCTTCCATTCCACCCAGGAGGTTCATTTGACTTAGTTGTTTTATTAGGAAAGCATAATTCCCATGACTTAGAAATATTTTCATCATAGTAAGTATAGATTTTCACCAACCCTTGTTTGCTAAATAGCTAGGCTAAGCATGGTAAGATAACTTAACTTAGGGAAAATTCCCTAGCAATTCTACAATTCTACACTACTTAGGATTTCCCAACTTAGCATTAGGCAAAAATAGCATGCAAGACTTAGCAAAATATCTAATGCTAGTACAAAACATAGGATAGAAATATTCATGAAAATATCACTTGCCTTGGTAGTGGGGAGAGTAGCACTCTTCACAATCACAATCACTAGCAAAATCTACACAAAAATTATAGCATACAATTACACACAATTATATACAATCAAAAATAATATGAATGCATGCATTTAGGAATTTACTAAGTGGTGATTTTGAAAACTCTAACAAGCATGTGCATGTTTACAGAAGCTTAACAAGTCACAAGTTTGCCAACTAAACTTATTTATCCCAAAACAAACTACTAAACTAAATCCACACTCAAAAATAGTCTTAAACATGTTTCTACAAATAAAGTCATTCTAATGGTTACTATTTGTTAAACACTTTGCACATTCAGAAAGGCCTTGTTTCACTGAATCCAATGGTATAAAGTTTGCAAAATTCTAACGTGGCATTCAAAAGTTATAGCAGTTTGAAATTTGGATCAAATTCTGGTTTTAATTCTGTTTTTAGTTCTAACACTTGCCACGCGTCGCGTCCCTATTGGCGCGTACCACTTCGCTTGGATCGGGTCCTGCGGACCGCACGATCTAAGTGGGATCTGGCGGCTCAGATGCGCGCCTACCCCTTCGTTTAAAATTCTATCCTAGCCCTACGATACAGATCCAACGGCCTAAATCACCAAGCCAAAATCCGGCGGCGCTTAGCAGCTGCGCGCGGCGGCGACGACCAGACGGTGGCGGCGCCGGCGATACAGGTCACTAGGAGGACAGGGAAGGTACTCACCGAGACCGCAAGGACGTGGGGATGCTCAACTTGTGGACAGCTCGGCAAGGGGCGCTCAGGGTTGCGGTGGATTCCTCGCCGGAGTTGGATCTGGCAACTGTGGCTCTGCTTGAGGTCGAAGGCGACGTTGTAGATTACTAGGAGGCAAACGTAGGATGTGGTCAGATGCAGAAGACCACGGCGAAGATGCGTGCGTGAAAAACAGGGTTCGGGACGGTCTGGACTTACCGCTGGAGCTCGCCGGAGTTGAAGCTGGAGACGCTGGCGGTCAGTCGTTTGCGTAGCCGACGTTCTGGGTCACCCGCGGGCAAACCAGGAGTGTTAGGAGGTGCGTGAGTTCAAGTGGAGTCTGTTTGTGTGAAGCAGAGGCAGAGGGGTGGTCGGAGGTGGCCGGAATTGCTGCGGCAGCTCGTCGGAGACGGCGGGGTTGCAGAGAGCAATTCGTGCAGCCTGGGGGCGCTCTGGGCTTGGGAGTTGGGGGAGAAGAGCGAGGGGACAGAGGGGGTTTAAATAGCCTGGTCGTGAGCGAGAATTTCTCGGGCATTGATACGAATTGAAGCCGCGAATCAAACAGGAAACGGCTGCGCTGATTTGGGGATGAACTGGTCGTGCGGGTGGAGACGACGATGCTCGAGTGGGCCGCGGTTGTCAGCGAGAGAGGGGAGTGGAAGCGGGTCCCTTCTGTCAGTGAGCTGGTGGGTGCGAGGGTGGGTAAAGAAAACGATTCGCGGGGTGTGCACTACTGGGCTAGTCTGGGCCGTGTTGGGCTAGGCCGGCCAGATTGGCTGATTTGGCTATTTTTTTTCTTCTTAATTCCTTTTCTTTTTCAGATTGAATTTCTATAAATGGTTTTTAAACCCAAATTCAAATCTGTTTGAATCCAAAGCTTTACAGGACTTTTGTACAATAAAACTTGTTCTTAAATGAGTGTCAAACACATCTGAACAATTCATAACACTTGGGTCTTTTTGAAAATAAATTAAACTATGCCTTTATGAGAGGTGATAATAGGCATAGAATTTGTTTTAATTCATATTTTGCTTTTGATATTTTGTTCAAGCTTTTGAGACCACTTAAGTTTGAATTCAAATCATTCTGAATGAATAACAACATCTTTCCCAATAGCATGTAGCACAAAGGCTAGGGTTTTCATACATAAAATAATGAGCCACAAATGCTCCTGTTCCTGAAATGATTTTGAGAAAAACCCTACATGATGATGAATGCAAGGATGATATGAATGAGTTTTGGAATATGAATTTAGGGATGTTACAAAGAACAAGACGGTCTACATCAAGTTCAAGTGGGATGCTCAAGGCAAAGGTATGTTCTTGATAGGACTTCTCTTTTGCCGGTCTCGTATTGTTAGTTGGGAGACCGGGTTTAGGATAGATAGCCGTTCTATCAAGAGGGGCTCTCAAGCGGGTGTCTCGTTTGCATTGTTCAGAGAGAGCTCAAACATTTGCATTCATAGCATCATCTTTCTTGGTTGTTATTTGGTTCCTGTCCATGAGAGTATCTAGAGATTGTGGTCATCATCATAACAAGCTCTAGTTCATCATCTAAGGATTTCACTTGCATATCTTATTAAGGTTTTTGATCTTGCTAGTTTTCCGGCTCCACACCTTGGGGGATACTTCACATATATATTCATAGTATTTTCTCCCAAGGTGATACCCAATATTTCTAATTTTTGTTGGATTCTATTCGTCATTATCTTTCCAACAAAATTGGTTTCATCCCAATCGGAGTTTCCAAGCTCAACTTCTTGTGTTTTGGGTTTTGGAGGTTTTACCGGCTCATCGCTTCTAGAGAGGTCATATCTTTCTCATTTTGGTTTTATACTTCCATGCTGGACTTTTATGTTTCTTTGCATAATCTTGTAAAACTTTTCGTTCTCTTCAAAACGAGCCCAAGATCATCAAAAACGGAGTCCGGGATCAAAAGTTATTGAAGTTTTCGTGCAATATTGTCCTGTGTTTTTGCTTGAGCGGAAGTTCCGGCCCAAGTTCCGACCCAACCCAAGTTCCGGCCCAAGTTCCGACCCAAGTTCCGGTCAGGTTCAGTAACTTGTGTTTATATTTGCCGGAAGTTCCGGTGGGAGGCCGGAAGTTCCGGTGGGGGCGCGAATCTGGCCCAAACGGTCAGTTTTTCCTTGTCCTATTTAAGGGGGGCTTCTTCCCCAATGGTTATCGATCTTTTGAGCTCCTTTTTGCCCACCATTGTTGACCTATTTGAGCTCTCTTACTCCCTCTCCCTCCCATGATTCTTACATCTTTTTGAGGGAAAAGTGAGAGGAGATCTAGATCTACAATCCCACCAAGTCAAATCCCTTCTTTGTGAAGGAATCATTGGGATCTAGATCTTGGAGAGTTTTGTGTTCTCCTCTTGTGTTTTTCCTCCCTTATTCCCCCAATAGCTTTTGTATCTTTGTTGGAATTTGGGAGATAAGGACTTGTCCTTGCATTTGGTGCATAGGTTTGAGTTCTCCTCTTATGTTCTTCCTCCCTTATTCCTCCAATAGCTTTTGTAGCTTTTTTGGAATTTGGGAGAGAAGGACTTGCCCTTGCATTTGGTGCATAGGTTTGAGTTCTCCTCGGAGATTCAGCGAGTACAAGCTTGTGAGCTTGTTACTCTTGGGTTCTTGGAACCCTAGACGGTTGTGTGGTTGGGTTGTTGACCTTTTGTGTTCTTGTTGACCTTTTGTGGTCTTGTAGCCTCTTGTGGCTTTGTTGGCCTTTTGTGGCATTGTAGCCTTTTGTGGCTTTGTTGTTGGGAGCCTCCAATTGAGTTGTGGAGTTAGCCCCAATCTTGTACGGGTTCGGTGACCGCCCTCAAGCATCCCATAGTGGAGCAAGTGCCCGCCTTTTGTGGTGCGCACTTGGGAGAATAGGGTGAGCCTTTTGTGGCGTCGGTGAGTTGCGTGCTTCCGCATCCGAGGTGAGGCCTTGTGTGGCGTTGGGTGAGCATCGAGCCACCACACCTCGAGGTGAGCCATTTGTGGCGTTCAGAGAGCATTGCGCCATCACACCTCTCCAACGGAGACGTAGCTTCTTTGGAAGTGAACTTCCGGAAACAAATCTTCGTCTCCGCGTCCATCGGTTATCTCTCAACCGAGCCCTTTACTTATGCACTTTACATTGTGATAGCCATCGTGCTTGAAGTATTTATTTCTTGCTATCACCTTGTTGCTTGTATTTCTTAGCATAGGTTGTTGGTGCACTTAGGTAAACTTAGTGGCAAGGTTTTGTGCTCAATAAATTAAACGTTAGTTTTATTCCGCATTTACTTGAGCCTAAACCGTAATATTTTTAAAAGCCTATTAACCCCCCATCTAGGCGACTTCCTTTGTACTTTCAATTGGTATCAGAGCAAGGTCTCTCGCTTTTAGGCTTCACCGCCTCGAGAGTAAAGATGTCTCCTAGGGGTTTAGTGCACTCTCACACATTTACTTTTGATGGCACACATTATGATGTTTGGCGTACTCGCATGCTTAGTCATTTCCGGGCCATTGACCCAAACATTGAGCGCATTCTAGATATGGGCTTGTCTCCTCCTAAGGATCCCCAAAATCTATCTTTGGAGGAGAAGACAAACTCTTATCTCGAAGCTCAAGCATCTAATGTGCTTGTTAATGTTGTGAGCTTTGTAGTTCTTTCCTCAATCATGCCTTTCCGGAATGCTCATGATATATGGACCAAGCTTCAAGCAAAATATGATGTGTCCAAGCTTAATGAGGATGATTGTGTTCCATCCACCTCCGGCCGCGATGAGTTCTCATCTTCTTCCACTAGACCAACATGTGAGTTGTCACAAGGTAATGATATGGTGAGTGGTGATAGAACTTGCAATGTAGATAGTGAGATTTCCATTCATGATTCTTTGTCTCTATCTCATTGCAATGTTGTATCTTTGGGCATGAACACTTGTATGACCATATGTGATTTACATCCTAGTGTTGATTGCCCTTGCATATCTTGTAGAAATGAATTGGATATATCTCATGATGATATGCTTGCTTTGCCTTGTTGCCATGATAAATGTGCTTCCATTTCCTCTAGTTCTTGTGTTGCTAACCATGTAGAAGAAAGTGAAGAATGTGTGGGCCAAGGCAAAGTTGTCATTAGAGCTTCATGTGTTCCCTCATCATCATCTTCTTCCAATGTTCACTTGTGACTCATGGCTAAGGGTTCAAAGGTAACCTCTCCTTTGGACTCCAATATATCTCATGATGATGTGAATGTTGATCATGTAGAAGTAGATAATGATGTTGCTTCTCTAAAAGAGAAGGAGGGGCTAGTCCTTTGTGCTCTTCATCCTAATAAAAATGCTTGCTCTACTTTCATTGAAATCTTGACTTGTGCTATTGAAAGTAGGCAACTAATATATGAGCATGAGGACAAAATAGATAAAATAAGTAGTCTTGAGCGTGAGTATGCTAATGAAATTGCCAACCTAAATGAAGCTCTTGAAGAGGAACAAACCACTAAGGAATCTCTTGAGGAGGCCTTTGCTCTAGAGCTATCTAGAGTAAGGAAATCTCATGATAGAGATTTTGAGGTGGCATGTGCCCTTCAAATTAAAAATGATGAACTTGAAGTTGCTTATGCCAAACTCCTTGATGATTTTGAGCACCATAACAATGGCTCTAGGGTCATCAAGGGGGAGCTCATCAAACTCACCGAGTCACATGAGAAACGTAAAGCTTCTTATTCTAAAGATCTTTCCAAGTTAACCTCACCTCTTGCTTTAAATGATGATGCTTGTGCTACTAACTCTATTTCTTGTGAAGCATCTATCTTGAAGGAGAATGTTGAGCTAAAGGCTCAACTTGCTTTGCTAACGAGCAACTATGGGAAATTAGAAGAAAGTCATGCCAAGCTCTCAAGCTCGCATGAGGATCTTCTAGTCTCCCATGGTAGGCTAAGGTTAGCTCATGAGGCCATTATGTCAAAGGTAACATCTAGTGGGCCTCATGTGGACATTAGCACTATATCTACTCCAAATGTTATATTGCCATGTGCTAGTCCTTGTAATTCATCCTCTCACAACCATGCTAAATCTTGTGATGAATTGCATCATTTGCCTTGTTGCTCTAACAATGAAGCTTCTACTTCCTCTAGTATTGTTGTTGATATTAACCATGTAGAGGAAGTCAAAGAGCTCAAGGCTCAAGTCACTTCTTTGAAGAATGACTTGAAAAGGTGTCATGAAGGAAGACCACGCTCAAGAATATGTTGAGTGTGCGACGCCCCCCAAGTGACAAGAGTGGGCTTGGATTCAAATCCAACACCAAGAGCAAGTCCACTATCTCGTTGAAGCACAAGGGCAACAAGAAGAAGGGCCAAGGACAAGTGAAGAATCCGGCCAACATTGTGTGCTTTAAGTGCAAGGAAGAAGGGCATCATGTGAGGGATTGCCCATTGAATAAGAAGCCTCTTAGTGAGAAGAAACGGGGGAAGCGGCCTCAAGCTCCTCCACAAGCTCAAGATGGGCCACTTCCCAAGAAGCCTCAAGCTCTTCTTCATGGTGCAGCTCCTCCCAAGAAGAAAGACGGCAAGATAAAAACTTGCTACATATGCCGTGAGAAGGGGCACCTTTCTTCCTCATGCACCATGGGTAACTCCTCGTCCCATCCTATCTTGTTTGATGATGCTTATTCACTTCGTAAGGATGAGGGTGGCAATGTGTTTGCCAAATTTGTTGGTGCCCAAAGTGGTGTCAAGAAAAGAACCATTTGGGTGGCCAAGCCTATTGTGACTAACTTCTTAGGACCTAACTTGGTTGGGGACCAACAAGCTAAAAATTGATCAATATGTGTTTTTGGAGGGAATTGGAGACTTGGCTATCTTATGAAGAGTTGAGGGATCTTCATTATATTCTTGTTGTCAAAGTCAAGTCATTAGTTATCATGCTTCTATTCCTTATCCAGTGTTCCTCCTTCCGGTAACTTGTGCTAAACTCCTTTACATTTATAGTTACTTGCTCCCTTGTGCATGTGTTGGTTTTGTACCTTGCATGTGCTTGTACATGTGTGCTTCCCACTTACTTATATTGACCTATGAATTATCTTTGTGTATGTTGGTTGGCACACCATGTATTTCTGTTTCTTGGTTTTGAGCCTTTATTGTTTCTAGTAGGTATCTTATTTGGCTCTTGTGAGGGATTAATGGACTATTCCGTTTTGGGGGGAGTGTCATGCTTGGGCATTCCACAATCCTAAAATGTGTGTACATGAGAAAAACCACTTAGTAGTCATTTTGTTGTCTCTATGTGGTTTGTCTCTCTCATGAGAAACTCAAGTTTCCATAATGTCCATCAATACCTCTAGTTTGATCTTTTTGCCTCTTGTTGAGATTTCTTGGTTTATCACATTATGGGGGAGTCATATGCTTTGTGCATATTACAAACCTAGAAAATGTGGACATTTGAGGTAGTGACACTTAGATTTGATGTTGAGAATTATCTAGTTCCTATGTGGCACATATGCTCATACAAGTTCCAATTTGCTTAAATGTTTTTATTGCTCATCTTTTGGATCTTGTTCGTGAGAGTGATTCTTGGTATGTGCTTACTCATATTTGGATCTATATATCCTCATGGGAACCACTTGCTTCTATTTAATCCAATCACTAGTGATTGTGTGACTATTTGAAGCAATCAAGAATCTATTTCGAAGCATCAAGTTTAATTCCTATCTTGTTATATGCTTCTTTGTGTGAATATGATCTTGGATATCCTTGCAAACTACCTCGGGAAAATTATCCCTATTACTTCTTGTCCTTGGACAATTAGTACTTAATATATGGTAGAATTCATTGATCATATTCGTTTTGGCCTTTTCCTTTTTGTCTTATCTTTGGCCAATAAAATGTTTGTCTAGTTGCTCCCAAGCTTTCCTTGCCTCTTGTGGATCTTCTTATTTTATTTATTTTCCCTTGTGTTTTACTTAGTGTAGGTAGTAGTGATGATCTCATTTGTGGGCATTTTGCATTCAAAGGCAAAATTATATATAATGCTCTACTCATGGGGGAGCTCTCCTATATTATCTAGAACATTGTTTTATGCTTCTTGATTTGATCCGTTTTTTTTGCTTGGAAGCTCGATCCTTTTTGTGTTGGTACTTTGTGTGCCATCATGAAAAGTGTGAAGAGTTTGTTTTTGTTATTATTTCCTTGCTCTCGTTGGGAGTTGGCTTTATCTCATTCCGTTACACTTGTTTTGTTCTTTTAGGATGAGATAAATCCTTGAGCCTTGGTATTTCTCTTATCCTTTTTCTTTGGCTCTTTTGAGTTCATTTGTTGAACTTGTGTTCTTTCATGTGTTGATTTGGCTCTTCGATACAATTTGGACACCTTTTATCGAGTCACAAATTTGTGTGTGTCTTATTGGTTTACATGGTGTTTTTGTTCAAATTGTATCTCCTTTTGGTTCTTGAAAGCCTATGCATGCATATTTACTTCGTGTATATATTATGGCATGCTTGCTTTCTTTGATCCAATATATAGGAGAAACTCCACCAAATCCTAATGGGTTAAGATGTGCATGAAATTCAATTTCATATCAATATGCACATATTTGTGTGGGGGCTCTCCTATGTATTGTAGTTTCACTAACTACTTTGGACCCAATTTGTTTGGGGACCATAGTATACTTAATTGTGTTTCAGGTGCATTGGAGATATATATTGGGTGCTTGTATCTTGAACAAGGAAGAAGTGGCGTCTACATGTTAGTTGGATGCAAGTTAGGATGATCAACGAATTCATATCTTCTTCATCCTACCAATTATATATCGGTAACAAGTATCTCTCTCATGCATACATATCTTGTTCCCAACCTTGTGTAGGTTGCTTGTTGGCATGAATTTGTGTTCTTCCATATGTAGGATTTCTTGTTTTGGCTTTGAAGAGTTCTCTCTATTGCAAATGTGTGTATGTTGAGATGAGTGCATATAATGGGGACTATACTAAATCATGCTCATGATTCACTAATCCCAAATATGTCAATCTAGCAATTTTTTTGCATATCGTTTCCTCAATATCTCCCATGTGCAATAGTGAGTATTTTTGACAAGTTGATTTCTATCTTGTGATACTTGTTGCCTTTCTCCATATATTCCTTCTATCCTCTTCTTCCCTTGAGAATAGTTGTGTTGTATGGGGTATGTTGGTGTTTGAAGCTCATTGATGTACAATAAGATATATTTGAGCCCTTGGGCATGCTTTCAAGCAAAACATCTTATTGGTATATTCTATGACTTCTTTTTGGGTCTTCATGTGTTTTCTTGAGTATCTATTTTGTGTGTGCATGTTTCTTTGTGGTTATATGTCTTTGTGATATTTTCCACCTAAAAATTTATACACACAAGAGAAGATCAATACTTGGTTGTTTTTGCATTTCTTGGAAATCACCTCTTACTTCATTTTGATTCTTCGGTGGTTTCCAAATTATTGTATTTTGTGTGCATTGCTAAATGGTTTTGAAGGAGTGAGGATTCCATGGTTGTGCATATTGTTTCCAAATATAATTACTATAATTTGTGCACAATCTTTGGGGAGCTTCTATAATTCATTTAATGATGCACATGTTCCTTCTTTCTCATTTCTTGTGGTTTAAATGCTTATGGGGGAGCAAGGATTCCATATTTGTGCATATTGTATTCAATACAAGTATTCTAATCTTTACACAACGTTTGGGGAGCTTCTCTATTTTTATTTAAACACTCTTTTGGTTGTTGTTTCCTTTTGACATCATTTGATGGTGTTTCTTTTGGATCTTTTGATTGCTCGCTTCATTTGTTGAAGCCCTTTTCTTTTCTTTCTTTTCTTTTTGCTTTCTTTGGTTCCTCAATATAGTTTTACCTCCTCCCTAGTTCTCATCATTTGCCTTGTGCATATGCACACCTTTGGAGGAATTCTCACTATGTTGGTCGTCTAGTACTTTTCACCCATTTTGCCAATCGATGCCAATGGGGGAGAAGTTTTGGAGGGTTTAAGGGAAGTTGGGCTTTGCTTTGAGTATGTTCTTAAGCATTTGCCTCTCATGCTCTTGCATCTTTGTGTTTGCTTTGCATGTTGAATATATAGAGGAAACTCAACCAACGGTAACGGTTGGCAATCTATGCAATGAAATTCAAGTTCATCACACATGCATAGATTGTGGGGGAGTTTGCTCTATATATTGTGGTTGTACCAACATCACATACTTGTGTAGTATTTGATGTTGGGGCAACCGCTTTGGTCGTTAATTGTCATATTTAAACCCTCGCTAAGGGATTGTCATCAATTACCAAAATGGGGGAGATTGAAAGGGCATGTATGTCCCCATGTGTGGTTTTGGTAATTAATGACAATCTCTATGGACTAATGTGTAAATTGAGTTTCACTTGTAGGCTTGTCCATTGGAATCACTTGGGCCATGTGTTGGTCTCAAGGTTGGAAGATGAAGAAATGTCCAAGGGCTTTGTGCCCATTGGAATCATGAAGAAAGAAGGAGCTTGAAGGTTGATCAAGACATGTGCAAAGAGTTGCATCAAGATGGATCAACCTCAAGTAGGGATGAAGAAGGGCGAGCTCAAGATGTGCCATCTCTAGAAGATCTCATGCTTGAAGCTTGCCATCCTCATGCTCATGGAATGATGAAGACAAGTTCAAAGAAGAGGTGTCCCCATGGAGTATGGGGGAGCAATTTGCAAGTCTTCATCTTCATCAAGCAAGAGCATCCAAGAAAGGTGTTCCCACTATAGAAGAACAAGACGGTCTACATCAAGTTCAAGTGGGATGCTCAAGGCAAAGGTATGTTTTTGATAGGACTTCTCTTTTGCCGGTCTCGTATTGTTAGTTGGGAGACCGGGTTTAGGATAGATAGCCGTTCTATCAAGAGGGGCTCTCAAGCGGGTGTCTCGTTTGCATTGTTCGGAGAGAGCTCAAACATTTGCATTCATAGCATCATCTTTCTTGGTTGTTATTTGGTTCCTGTCCATGAGAGTATCTAGAGATTGTGGTCATCATCATAACAAGCTCTAGTTCATCATCTAAGGATTTCACTTGCATATCTTATTAAGGTTTTTGATCTTGCGAGTTTTCCGGCTCCACACCTTGGGGGATAATTCACATATATATTCATAGTATTTTCTCCCAAGGTGATACCCAATATTTCTAATTTTTGTTGGATTCTATTCGTCATTATCTTTCCAACAAAATTGGTTTCATCCCAATCGGAGTTTCCAAGCTCAACTTCTTGTGTTTTGGGTTTTGGAGGTTTTACCGGCTCATCGCTTCTAGAGAGGTCATATCTTTCTCAATTTGGTTTTATACTTCCATGCTGGACTATTATGTTTCTTTGCATAATCTTGTAAAACTTTTCGTTCTCTTCAAAACGAGCCCAAGATCATCAAAAACGGAGTCCGGGATCAAAAGTTATTGAAGTTTTCGTGCAATATTGTCCTGTGTTTTTGCTTGAGCGGAAGTTCTGGCCCAAGTTCCGACCCAACCCAAGTTCCGGCCCAAGTTCCGACCCAAGTTCCGGTCAGGTTCAGTAACTTGTGTTTCTATTTGACGGAAGTTCCGGTGGGAGGCCGGAAGTTCCGGTGGGGGCGCGAATCTGGCCCAAACGGTCAGTTTTTCCTTGTCCTATTTAAGGGCGGCTTCTTCCCCAAATGGTTATCGATCTTTTGAGCTCGTTTTTGCCCACCATTGTTGACATATTTGAGCTCTCTTACTCCCTCTCCCTCCCATGATTCTTACATCTTTTTGAGGGAAAAGTGAGAGGAGATCTAGATCTAGAATCCCACCAAGTCAAATCCCTTCTTTGTCAAGGAATCATTGGGGTCTAGATCTTGGAGAGTTTTGTGTTCTCCTCTTGTGTTCTTCCTCCCTTATTCCCCCAATAGCTTCTGTAGCTTTGTTGGAATTTGGGAGAGAAGGACTTGCCCTTGCATTTGGTGCATAGGTTTGAGTTCTCCTCTTGTGTTCTTCCTCCCTTATTCCTCCAATAGCTTTTGTAGCTTTGTTGGAATTTGGGAGAGAAGGACTTGCCCTTGCATTTGGTGCATAGGTTTGAGTTTTCCTCGGAGATTCAGCGAGTACAAGCTTGTGGGCTTGTTACTCTTGGGTTCTTGGAACCCTAGACGGTTGTGTGGTTGGGTTGTTGACCTTTTGTGTTCTTGTTGACCTTTTGTGGTCTTGTAGCCTCTTGTGGCTTTGTTGGCCTTTTGTGGCATTGTAGCCTTTTGTGGCTTTGTTATTGGGAGCCTCCAATTGAGTTGTGGAGTTAGCCCCAATCTTGTACGGGTTCGGTGACCGCCCTCAAGCGTCCCATAGTGGATCAAGTGCCCGCCTTTTGTGGTGCGCACTTGGGAGAATAGGGTGAGCCTTTTGTGGCGTCGGTGAGTTGCATGCTTCCGCATCCGGGGTGAGGCCTTGTGTGGCGTTGGGTGAGCATCGAGCCACCACACCTCGAGGTGAGCCATTTGTGGCGTTCGGAGAGCATTGCGCCATCACACCTCTCCAACGGAGACGTAGCTTCTTTGGAAGTGAACTTCGGGAAACAAATCTTCGTCTCCGCGTCCATCGGTTATCTCTCAACCGAGCCCTTTACTTATGCACTTTACATTGTGATAGCCATCGTGCTTGAAGTATTTATTTCTTGCTATCACCTTGTTGCTTGTATTGCTTAGCATAGGTTGTTGGTGCACTTAGGTAAACTTAGTGGCAAGGTTTTGTGCTAAATAAATTAAACGTTAGTTTTATTCCGCATTTACTTGAGCCTAAACCGTAATATTTTTAAAAGCCTATTCACCCCCCCTCTAAGCGACTTCCTTTGTACTTTCAGGATGAAACACACATCCATAACAATGAGGCTAAGAGATGCAAGGTAGATAGTGATAATACTATTTATTTGTGGCACTGTCGTCTAGGTCATATTGGTGTAAAACGCATGAAGAAACTCCATTCTGATGGACTTTTGGAGTCTCTTGATTTGGAATCATTTGACACATGCGAACCATGCCTCATGGGCAAGATGATCAAAACCCCATTCTACGGAATGATGGAGTGAGCAACGGACTTGTTGGAAATCATACATACTCATGTATGCGGACCGATGAGTGTTTCGACGCGCGGTGGATATTGCTATTTTCTCACTTTTACCGATGACTTAAGAAGATATGGGTATATCTATTTAATGAAACATAAATCTGAAACATTTCAAAAGTTCAAAGAATTTCAAAATGAAGTGGAAAACCATCGTAACAGAAAGATTAAGTTTCTGCGATCCGATCATGGAGGTGAATATTTGAGTTATGATTTTCTCACGCATCTTAAAGCAAGCGGAATCGTTTCGCAACTCACGCCACCCGGAACACCACAACGCAATGGTGTGTCTGAACGCCGGAATCGAAATCTATTAGATATGGTCCGATCAATGATGTCTCTTACTGATTTGCCGTTATCATTTTGGGGTTATGCATTAGAAACCGCTGCATTCACTTTAAATAGGGCACCATCTAAATCCGTTGAGACGACACCGTATGAACTGTGGTTTGGTGCTAAACCTAAGTTGTCGTTTCTTAAAGTTTGGGGACGCAAAGCTTACGTCAAGAAGTTGATGCCGGACAAGCTCGAACCCAAAGCGGAGAAATGCGTCTTCATAGGATACCCTAAGGAAACTATTGGGTATACCTTCTATCACAGAACCGAAGGCAAAGTGTTTGTCGCAAAGAACAGATCCTTTCTTGAGAAGGAGTTTCTCTCGAAAGAAGTGAGTGGGAGGAAAGTAGAGCTAGACGAGGTTGTTGAACCTTCTCTTGAATTGGAGAGTAGCGCAGCACCTGAAATTGTTCCAGTGCCGCCTGCACCAACAATAGAGGAAGCTAATGACAAAGATCATGAAGCTTCGGACGATGCTACTACTGAATGTTGTAGGTCGACAAGGTCGCGTGCCCCTCCTGAGTGGTACAGCAACCCTGTCTTAACTGTCTTGTTAGTAGACGACAGTGAACCTGCGAACTATGAGGAAGCGACGATGAGCCCAGACTCTGAGAAATGGCTAGAGGCCATGAAATCCGAATTGGGATCCATGAGCGAAAACCAAGTATGGACTTTGGTGGACCCTCCTAGCGACCGAAAGGCCGTTGAGTGCAAATGGATCTTCAAGAAGAAAACGAACGCGGATGGTAATGTTACCGTTTATAAAGCACGACTTGTCGCGAAAGGTTTTCGACAAGTTCAAGGTGTTGACTACGATGAGACTTTCTCTCCCGTAGTGATGTTTAAGTCCATTCGGATTTTATTAGCAATTGCTGCGTTTCATGATTATGAAATATGGCAGATGGATGTCAAGACTGCGTTCCTCAATGGCAGCATTGATGAAGAGTTGTATATGATGCAGCCCGAAGGTTTTGTCGATCCTAAGGATGATGATAAAGTGTGCAAACTTCAGCGTTCCATTTATGGACTGAAGCAAACATCTCGGAGTTGGAACCTTCGTTTTGATCAAGTGATCAAGAGCTTTGGATTTGTTCCAAATTGCTACGAAGCTTGTATCTACAAGAAAGTGAGTGGGAGCTCAGTGACATTTCTGGTACTATATGTGGATGACATATTGATTATTGGAAATGACATTGACATGCTTAACGATGTGAAGAGTTATTTGAACAAATGTTTTTCAATGAAAGACCTAGGGGAAGCTGCTTATATATTGGGCATCAAAATCCATAGAGATAGACAAAGACACCTGATAGCTTTAAGCCAGAGTACATACCTAGACAAAGTTCTGAAAAGGTTTAGAATGGATAAGGCAAAGAAAGGTTCAGTGCCTATGTTGTCAGGTAAGATATTGAGCAAGGCTCAGTGTCCAGCTACGGTAAATGATAGAGAAGCTATGAGCAAAGTGCCTTATGCCTCGGCCATAGGTTCTATCATGTATGCCATGTTGTGTACTAGACCGGATGTGTCCAATGCTCTTAGTTTGACGAGTAGGTACCAAAGTGATCCAGGAGTGGAACACTGGACATCTGTGAAGAACATCCTAAAGTACTTGAATAGGACTAAAGAAATGTTCTTAGTCTATGGAGATGATGAACAACTCGTCGTAAAGGGTTACGTCGACGCTAGTTTCGATACTGACAAGGATGATTCTAAATCTCAGACAGGATACGTTTATATTTTGAATGGAGGAGCTGTGAGCTGGAGAAGCTGCAAGCAAAGCGTGATCGCGGGATCTACAGTAGAAGCGGAATACATGGCTGCTGCAGAAGCGTCAAGTGAAGGAGTTTAGATCAGGAACTTCATCACTGAGCTTGGCGTGGTTCCAAGTGCCTTGGACCCCCTGGAGATATTGTGTGACAACACTGGCGCCATAGCACTGGCTAAGGAACCAAGATATCATCCAAAGACCAAGCATATCAACCGCAAGTTTCATATAATCCGAGATTATATAGCAGATGGAGATCTGAAGATTAGCAAAGTACATACAGATCTGAATGTCGCAGATCCATTGACTAAACCTCTTCCACGAGCAAAACATGATCAGCACCTTAGTGCCATGGGTGTTAGATTGTTGCCAGATGTAAACTAGATTATTGACTCTAGTGCAAGTGTGAGACTGTTGGAATTATGCCCTAGAGGCAATAATAAAGATGTTATTATTATAATTCTTGTTCATGATAAAGTTTATATTCCATGCTAGAATTGTATTAAGCGGAAACTTTAATACTTGTGTGGTTAGTGAACAACACCGTGTCCCTAGTATGCCTCTATGGACTAGCTCATTGATTAATGATGGTTAAGGTTTCCTAACCATAGACATGAGTTGTCGATTAATAATGAGATCATATCATTGGGAGAATGATATGATGGACAAACCCAAACTAAGCGGAGCAATTAGATCGTGTCATCATGTTCATCTTTGCGAAGCTTTTCTTATGTCAAATATTGTATTCCTTAGACCATGAGATAATACAACTCCCTGGTATCGGAAGAAAGCTTTGAGGTCATCAAACGTCATCCTATGAGAGGGTGATCATAAAGGTGTCTCTCAGGTGATCGGAAAGTACCTGTTGGGTTGTATGTATCGAGATGGGATTTGTCCCTCCCAAGTCGGAGAGATATACTTCGGGCCCACTTGGTAATCGATATCAACACCGCTTGCAAGCATGTGGTTAAGGAGTTAATCACAAAGTGATATCGAATTACGGAATGAGTAAAGTACTTGCTGTGAACGAGATTGAACTAGGTATGACGGTACCGACGATCAAATCTCGGGCAAGTAAAATATCGCGAGACGAAGGGAATATATATATGGGATTGATTGAATCCTGGCATCGTGGTTCATCCGATATGATCATCGATGAATGTGTGGGAGTCAATATGTGTTTCCAGACCCCACTGTTGATTATTGATAGAAGATCATGTCTGCATATTCTCGAACCCGAAGGGTCACACACTTAACGTGTCTTGACGCTAGGATAGATTGGATAATTGGTTTATGAGTTTTTGTTCGGAGTCTCGGATGGGATCCGGGACATCACGAGAGGTTCCAGAATGGTCCGGAGAATAAGATTCATATAAGGCAATGCAGTTTTTGGAGTTCGGAATTGTTTCGGGTTATTCGGTATTGTACCAGAAGCTTCTAGAACCTTCCGTAGTGGGACCAACATGGCCCCACTTGTCGGGAGGGGGCGTGGGATTATGAGGGAGTGCCCTGGCCGCATTGGGCCAGGGGCACAAGGCCCCATAGGGCCCAGCCGGCCAAACCTAGGGGAGCTTCTAGAAGGGGGGGACTTGGCCCCCACTCCTCCCTCCTTTGGCCGCCGGCCTAGGGCTTGGGGGAGGGGCAAGGGCCAGCCGCCCACCCCTCTATATAAAGAGGGCTGGGGGCGCACCCCTCCCACACCTCCTCCATAACCCTAGCCGCCCTGCTGCCCCTCCTCTCTCTCTTCCTCCCGACTGCGCGTAGGCGAAGCCCTGCCGCAGAAACTCTCCACCGCTTGCACCACGCCGTCGTGTTGTAGATCCAATCCATCTCTCCACCCCACTTGCTGGACCAAGGAAGGAGGAGACGTCGAGGTGCCGCACGTGTGTATCTCCCGGAGGCATCGCCACTTCCGGTGTTAGATCGGATCGGATCGCGAGGAGGAGAAGCGAGTACGACTACATCAACCACGTTCCGTTGAACGTTCCGCTGTGCGAATCTTCAAGGGTATGAAGATCTCATCTACCCCCCTCGTTGTTTGCATCTCCTAGATTAGATCCTGGCTTTCCCGTTCGCATCCGTAGAATTTTTTTGATTTACTATGCTGCAAAACCCTTCAAGATTACCATCCAGATTACACGCCCGTCTTCAAGGACCTGCCAGACATTCGTCTCTGGATACAGTGGACACCATGCTAGAACAGATCCTTGATCGGCGTATGATGAAGAAAGGAAATGCAGCTGTGACACAAGTGTTGATCAAGTGGACAGGGCTAAGACTCGCGACCTGGGAAGACTGGCATGTGCTCACTACCGTTTTCCAGCAATGCTTGCGTGGGGACAAGAATTTTTTTCCTCCAGGGGGTATTGTCACGCCTGACGTGGTCACATAGTCGGTCCAATGTAGGATGTGGGTTTGTGTGGTGGCAAGTGGGCCCGTATGCTTGGGTCTAGCGAGTGCGTGTCGTGTATAAAAACCTGAGAGTTATAACCGAAACGAATATGATCTGAATGACGAAAGAAACGTGAGAGCGTTTTCCTCTCTCTCGCATCCTTTCTTCTCGTTCTTACTTCTTTCTCAAGAAGATCATCCCTCCTGTCAACAATCATATTGGCAGGTGGTACACAGTCTACTGGCGAGGCGGCAGGGTGAGCCGAGCCATAGAGCTGATGAAGAGCACGTCTGGGCGGGTGCACGGCCTTAAATCCTAACCAGGGTAAAACTTGTAAAAATAAAAATATACTCCCTCTATTCCATTATTATCGTTTGTGGGTACCGGAAAATTGAGTTTGGAGGACGGGAGCCCTTTTTGAATTTCGTTCAAATTAATATTTTAAAGTTTTAAAAAATTCCAAAATAATTTGTTGATGTTGAAAATGACTTTTTCTATGGCCGTGCAAAATTTCAGCGCAAAATTCTTTGTATCCCGGCCTACACAAAAACGAAAAATTCTGACAAATCTGAAAGTTTTAGATTTTGCACTGTTTAGTGTCTCAGATCTAGAAATTTGTCATTTTTACACAGCCTAAAATATGGAATATCTAGCATAAAGAAATTTTTTCAGAATCTTTTGAAACTTCAAAGTGTCAACTTTTTATTTTTCAAAAAAGTCCTTCATGGAGGACGAGCTCCATATTTACGCACTCTGGAGGGTACTTCCTATTTTATATTCTAAGTTTTTAGACAAGTTTTAAAACTTGACCCCGGTATGAAGTCAGTTTTAAGGCAAATTGATCATTTGATGATTTTAAATAGATCTATGGAATTTCACAAAAAAAATTGATTCCAAAATCCGCTCTAATCTATTTCGCTTTGACGCATGTCCAAATGGAGAATTCATATAGACATGGTCCAACTCATATCGCTTTTCTTTTTTACGTTTCTTCCTCCTCCCACCCCTCTGCTTTGAGAGTCGCGCTCCAGCCCAAGTTGGCTCCCTCCCGAGCTCTTCTCACCGGACTAGCCGGTGGGAGGTGGCGGAGGAGGGATGCCGGAGTAGATAGGCTTAGGTTTAGTGGCTTTTATGCCGGTAGTGGCCTTTTTGGCCGTAGTTGGTGTGGCTCCAGATCGATGCGGCGAGATCTGGAAGCTAGGGTTCGTCCTTGCCCTGCTCAAGCTCCTTTGGCCGGAGTTGGAGTTGGTGAATACGGGTGCAGCACCGCCGAATAAAGCTGTCGTTTGTGTCTTCCTGTAGGTGTGGGATTGCTCTGCTTTGTTTTCCCCTCTGGTTGGCCGTGGAGGCAGGGGGAGGTGGAGCTGTGCAGTGGAAGCCGCACAGGCGTGGGCGGATGATGTTGTGATGCCTTCTCTGGCCGGCCGTGGAGGCGAGGAGAGAGGGTGGCGCGGCTCGTGGTGCTCTGCGTCGGCTTGGAAGCAGGTCGCTGGTGTTCTTGCCTGCTGGTGGTGCCCCCTTTCTTCTTCCTCTGGACGGTCGTGGTGACGAGGGGAGTTGGAGTTGGGTGGGGCTGCAGGATGCGGTGCCTCGACATCGGCAAGTCTCCATGAAGCTCAAGTTGCGGCAGATCCCAAGCGTCGGTGTTGAGCGTCGCCGCTATCTTTGGCCTAGGGGGCCGCTCCGCACCTCGAGAGCTTTGGCTCCGAGGATTGTCTTCCTCCAGGCAGTTATGCCGACACGGAGGTCTTCTGATCTCGACATGGCGACCCATCCTTTCGTCGGTCCAAGTGGCGTAGTCCCCGGCGCCAGCGACCATGGTTCAAGATCCAGCTTTGGATGCGGTGGAGAAGAAGGACCGGATTGCTTTTCTTTCTCTTTATTTGAGGTTCTTCTTGTAATTTGCGAGGGCTTGCTTTTTTGCAAGGGTCCTTTTTTAAACTTTCCCACCGAGTAAGAGCAAGGTTAATAACATAGCCCGCTGCTGGCTACAAGATCGGTCCATGTCACCTATAATCTTCACATATATAATAGGTTGGCTTTTAGGTTGGCTCTAAACAATATTTAAATAGCCTTAAATAATCAACCAGCTTGCATGTTTAAACTATTGCATGCAGCCATACAAGACTGAAAGGGGAGAGAAGAGACATCTAAAAGCTCACGGGAGGCTATAAGCAGGCTGCACTGCTTCGTTCTCCGTGTTATAGCCTAGCTACATATTAAGTGTCGGCTCTCTTCTCTCTCCTTCTTTCTCTCAGCTCCACCTAGATTTTTGCTGACATGGAAGAGCTTGTAGCCTGCTGACAAGGACCTACTATGGCCCAGTTTTTTGGTGGCTTCTCCGAGAAGCCGCCCTACCCTCAGCTTTCTGGGGAAGCCGGTTTCAAAATTTTGTGAGGCTTCCAAGTTAGTTTAGTCTTAACCACTTTGAAAGTCTTCTAATTTTTTTGAACCGGCTTCCCCAGAAAGCTAGGATTAGGACGGTTTCTCGGAGAAGCCGCCAAAAGAACTGGGCCTATACTTGCTCTAATGGAGCTTCTGAGGCTTCGGGTCTCTTACCGTTCAAAAAAAAAAATAAGACATGGTCCACCGTACATTCCACACCATTTCTTGCCTAGACCGCGTCCACCGAAGCCGAGCCCTCGGTCACTCGGGTCTCACAGGCCGCCCTGGGCGTCCAAACTGTAAAAGAAGCCCAGAGAGGGTAAGGGCGAGGGTTTTAGAGCCCATCCACACCAGCCATGGCGACGGCGGCTGGCGGCGCGCGGCGAGCCCTCGCGGGGCTGCGCTCCGCTTCCCCATCTACTCTTTCCAGAGCGTCTTCCCGGCCGGCGGTGGCTCAGTCTCCGGGGGCGGCAACCTCCGCTCTGCCCCGCGCCGCCTCGCGCCGGCGCCTCGCGATCTCGAGGTAACCACGCTGTTTTTTTTCCTCCAATTGGTCGTGTTTGGACAGTATGGTTTGCTCAGATTCGGGGTTTTTTCGTCGTGTGCAGGGTCCCGGTGGCGGCGATAGGAGGCGTGCAGGGTCTGATGCCGCTGCACAGCGCGACGGCGTCGGCGCTGCTCACCTCCATGCTCGGGCTTAAACCCGGGTCCTGGGGTTGGCTCTCGGAAGGTAAACCAACTTAACTTGGTATGTCTCATCTACGTGCCATCGATTTACGCTTGTGGAAATGCTAAAAGTTGTGAAGTTTGGTAGAATGATTGTGGTAGGAAGTCCGTGGATAGTGTGCTCGATAGGTAGAACTTTACATCGAAGTGTTTGATTTGCTGGAGAGTTTCAATCTGATTTGGGTTTAGTTTCTCCTCCTTTTAGTTGAATGGATCACATTCACTACTTTAACATTGTTGCTAGCTAGCTTTCTGGATTAGGATAATCAAAGTCGTCCATAATGCATGCCTCTATGCTAAAAATTAGGCTGAGCAAATGCATATTACCTTCAACTGAATTTTATTGTTTCTGTTGGACATTTGCTACTTTAACATCATTGGGCATTGTTTGTGTTGGACATTTAATTAGGTACGGACCTTGAAATTCTATAAGGCTGTGTTTGGATGTTTGCTTTGGGCCTTGGCATTGGGTATTCGGGTGGTGTGAGCCCCGAATTCCACAATTGAGGCTGTTTGGTTGGTCTAGGTATTCGGTCTGTGTATTTGAGCTGAATATTGAGGTTCCAATCTTTTGCCTCACGGCCTGGTCCCGAATGTTTACCCCTGGAGCTCGACATTTCCGTGTGTTCGTACAAAGGGTATGGCTCTCGTCTGTTCGGCTCGACGCCATCGAATATTACAGACTGCATGCATGCAGCTGATCAATGTTGTGTGCAATGAAAACTAGCTAGCAAGCTCATTTACACGTACACCTTTCAAGCCTTTGGAAAATCATATCTTACAAATATTTTATCAAAATTGTAAGCTGTTTGCACCATTGTAATGCAGATAATGAACTCTGTAAATGAGTCCAATATCATATATATATATATATATACTCTTCCACAAGTATTTTACCTCTCATGGGACCCACGTGTCATAGGCATGAGCTGCCCTAATTTATATTTAATTATATGAATTTTTGGTACTTCATCAAATATTGATGTTGCGGGTACTACAATGTTATGGCTGCTGTGTACAATACAATTTTTACACGTATAGAACAATTTAATGATCGAAGTGTCATACACCTGCAATGTCACACTTTTGACCATCCAAACAACATTTGGCATTTGATCTCAATATTTAGTTCTCTTCCAAATATCTAGCACATCCAAACAGAAATATTGTCATTTCGGGGCAATATCAATATCCTAGGTATCCCAATATAATGTCTAGCCTCTCAATGCAAACATCCAAACGAAGCCTAATTGTTATGTTCTTTACTTGAGTAATTTCCTTTTAGCAATCAGATTAGCAGAACTTAAATATTGCTTGTCGGTTTTCTGTCTATGAGCATTTCGTTAACTGTCAGTGCCTTCTCTTTTCGAGTAACTGCTATGTATTCTCCCATTTCTACCTTTTCCTTGCTGATTTCAGCTTTTCTGAAAACTCAGATCTGGCAAAGTAGGTTGATCAACCGTTAATGTTCTTTACTGTAGTACCATGACAAAGCACGTAGTTACAGGGCTTATACTTTATACACACTGAGATCCCGAAAGACGATCAACATAGGGCATGTTAAACCAAGGAGTTGAAGCCAAGGTGTATGCAGTACTAAACACCAAAATAGCTGTTAATTTCTCAGACTGTCACATATATTGTTGGATTACTGGGTCACTTGATGAATTTCTTCCCTTACCAAATAGATCTACTACCTCTGATCCAAATTAGCTGTCGCAGGTTCATTGAACCTAGACAGATTTTTGGCAATATGTTGCCTAAATCTGTGACAATTAATTTACATCGGAGGGAGTACTGCATTGTGGTAATTAAGCCTGGCATATTGTATTGATCATGTTATGATATGGTGCATCTCGATACTATCTCTGCTGCCTAGGGATTTATGAATCTTTATGTGTATGTACACAACTCAATACCTTCCATCAAACACCATTATTAACCACTGTACTCCTTTAGTAGTTGGTTGGCACCTGCCTTGGTGGCCTTCTGTAATGTGACAGTGGTACTTTCACGTCCTCTTTGTTTTGTCATATTGTTTTTGTTCTGACCTATTGTTTTTTCTTGTTTGCACCTCCAGGGTTTGCAACACCTCTATAACAAGGATGGGGTTTCAGTCACCATACAAGGGTCTTCATCTTCAGTTTAGCCTTCCCTTGGCAGATCGCAATAACACTAGCTACATGGCCTGTGGACTGTACCCTTGAAATTTTGCTGGTGGAATCTGTAGTTTCACTGCTTAAAATTTATGATCTTGTGCCACTTATCTTATTGCCCAGTGAAAGTTTTCATGGCAAATTTTAAGTAACCATATTTTGTGTTACCTGTTTCCGTTAATTTGATGGAATTCTTCATCCCAGAGTGTGTCACGGAATTATCATGAAACTGCTATGCACCAGATAGCTGCTATGCAAAGTGATTACAGGAACAGATACGGACTGCGTTTCAACAACTAGGGTTCTATTTCCCAGTAAGGCCTTGTATACTTCTCTGGTATTTTTATCCCCAAAAGACGCGGGGATATGCGGGGATTTGGTGTTCGCCCTCAAATCCCCTCAAATAGCCTTCACCAAAAAATACTCTATTATAATGGAGAGTTTTTAATCTAGTAAAAAATACACTAGTGTGGAGGGGATTTATGGGAATATTCTAAGCTTATTTCCTTAAAACCTGGCCTAGTAAACGACCTATTGGAAAATTTTAGGATACAAAATAATTCCCTCCCATTGCTAAAGTACCCTAGAAGTAAACAAGGCCTAAGTATAGAAATGGTACGGGCAAAACACACTTTCTAATGTGATTTGAAATCGATATTTTTTGGTAGAAAAATCTGGTGTACCATCTCTTGAATCATACAGGCAGACACCATAGAAGCGTAATATATTAATAATACGGAGTACCATGTATAAGTCTGGTTGCTGTAACATTCAGTCAAAATAAATTTACACTTAGCTATATGTGCAACAAGGATCATCTGCTCAGCACTACGGAGTACCGTATTAAAAGTCTGGTTGCTGTAACATTTAGTCAAAATAAATATACACTGAGCTATATGTGCAACAAGGATCATCTGCTCAGCACTATTGATCATATTCTATTGATACCTGTCATATTCTATTGATCATATAATTATATGGGGCATCTCGATACTCCTATCTTTGCTTCCTAGAGATTTATGAATCTTTATGCGTGCGTACACAAGTCAATACCTTTCATTAAACACCAGTAATCTTATTGTCCAGTGAATTCGTGGGAAGTTTTAAGTAACCTTGATTTGTGATACCTGTTTCCATTAATTTGACAGAATTTTGTGGTGTCACGGAATTAGCATAAAACCTTTTTTTTTCATGAAAATGCAAAAGCCTTACGTTTCGATTCACTGATAGAAAAAAGAGAGTTTTGTACAAAGTATACACAGGCACCAAAGGACGCACACCTGGCACACTCAAGACAGTACATGGCCGAGACCGCTAGGCGAACATTACAACCGACGTCACCACCAAACAAACCTTAGCCTAGATGTGCACACTAAACACGAGCCACGCCACAGGAGGGAGAATCCAATACGCAAAGAAGGGTAAAGTTGGGCCACCCCTGCTTTGGAGCAGATGTTCAGAAAGCAGCACCACCGCCCACTACCGCATCCTCCGTCGTCATTGAGACATAAGGCAGCAGCCGTCAACCACCCCTATCGAGTGAAACCATGCAACTGAAACACCACAACAAAGGATCCTTATCGATCCACAATCCTTGCCAGAAGGATAGCCGAACTGGCGTGACCTCGAAGCTCCAAGGATCTGCTCGCCAGAGTCAAAGCATGTACCAACACCATGCCTGTCACCCAAGGCCGTACCACCAAGAATAACGCCTCCAAAGAGGGAGCGACATCGTCGTCATCTGATCCGGCAAGCCAGATCTAGGTTTTCACAAGGGGGATTGAGCCACAAGGGATAGGGTGAATCGATGCTCCTCGACAACGTCCCCAAGAGGGTGACGACGCCCCAGGGCGCCGTCATCGTCGGCACCAACAAAGGTTGAGCATAGCTTTGGCCCGGAGCGCCACGATCACCACCCACGCATCGGCGCAACCTCCGAGACCCAAAAGATCTTGTTGCCGACGACTTCGCAACAGTCTGGAACCCGGTTGGCCCGCCAACCTACCAGCGAAGGCCACCACATGTAGCAGGCTCCATGGCAATAAAGCACCAACTGAGGTAACCTCGTCGCATGAGCACCCGTGCATTGGCCAGCTTCGATCATCGGCAAGGATGCCGAGAACGTCATCTGCATAGCTGCTATGCAAAGTGATTACAGGAACAGATACAAGCTGTGTTTCAACAACCAGGGATCTATTTCCCACTAAGTACAGAAATTGTACAGACAAAACAGACATCTTAATTTGATTTGAAATCAATATTTTTTTGGTAGAAAAATCTGTTGTACTAGCGCTTGAATCATACAGACAGACACCATAGAGAACATACTAATAATACGGAGCACAATATATTTAAAAGTCTGGTTGCTGTAACATTCAGTGAAACTAAATTTACACTGAGCTATATGTGCAACAAGGATCAGCTGCTCGGCACTACAGAGTACCATATATTTAGAAGTCTGGTTGCTGTAACATTCAGTCAAAATAAATTTACGCTGAGCTATATGTGCAACAAGGATCATCTGCTCAGCACTGCAGCCCCCTTTAGTCATCATACAAGGATCATTCACAAATGTCTCCCAGGTTCATCATCCCCAACACAACACTGTGACCTTTAGTCTTGGCTATACCATCGCCCAACACAAACATGCAGCCTTAAGGGGCGATGCTGGTGGTTATCCTCATATGCAAAACTGCAGCATGATCTTTGTGTTGCATGACACCGTTCATCCATTTTTACATTTAAGAGATAATAGTCACAGTTCTAACCTCATCCTTGTCATCATTTCCAGAGGCATCACCGGGATGTGACACTGACTCTGAATTCTGATCATTGAGCAGAGTGTTCTTAAATACATCAAATAGAAGAGCTCGCATTCGTTCCCGCAGGCCCGAAGTTTCTTCAGGATTGAACCATTTGCGTCCAAACTACAACACCAGCAAGAGCATGATAGTCAAGACTCCTGATTGTTACTGAAAAATAATGTAGCAAATTGATTCATACCTTGCAAAGGCGCTCTCTTGTCATTCTGTCTGGTGCCTCTTGAATAAACTTCTCAATGTAGTAAAGCATAAAGATACCACAGTCATAATCATTTTGCTGGCGAGGCACCTTGCAAGTGGAAATGAAAGGTAGCTTAAGAAAATTGGCACAAAAAATGATAAAGGAAGAGTTACTGTAACGCCATAACAACCTCTTGACTCTTGAGAACTACCATTAGAACACTAAGGTTCTTACCTCAACTTTTTCCTTGCGTATATATCTTGAAAGGCGTCTCCATATCGTGCCTGAAAAGGGAATACCATAAGAAGTGTCCTTCTGTAGATAGCTCCATTCTTCTCTGAGGTAGCTGCAACAACAATTTTCATATTGATGGACACGACTAAAGTAGATTAAAGGTAGGTTTTTCAGAATGACAAGTTATCCTACAGGGGCACATAGCCCTCTAGTACTGGATTGTAAATGCTTGGGATCAAGAGCAAATATTCGCGTATATCACGAAACATACCTCTCAATCACACCAAAAATCTTGTCACTGGAATGCACTCCTAGGGAGTCCAAGTGAAACACTGTTGGCCCTGATTCTTTCTCTTTTGCGGGCATGGAGATAATAACCAAGCTCCAGTGCATCCTAATTTATAAGACATGAGGTGATCACCATATTATATGTATATGATAACAAGATACTCTAGAAAGTTATCTGCCAGCCATCAAACACACCCTCGTGCCAAATATTACCAAACTAATCATATACTCCCTCCGTCTCGAAATAGATGTCGGAGACTTGTCTAGATTCGTATGTATCTAGACGCATTAGACAAATCTCCAACATCTATTTCGAGACGTGAGTACATGCTTCAAGGAGCACATAAACATGTCTGAGATTTCATCTTGAGTGTTATCCAGAGACGAAAAAACTTACTCTCCATGTATAGGCAAAAGGACATATGGTGTCTTAAAAATATCAACATTTCTCCACCATTTCCTTAACTTGCAAAACTGTGAGTCACAATTACCCTACAAAGAATGAACAAGTCAATCAGCAGTTCTCAAAATTAGCTTTGAGGGTGGCGAACAGATAATCCCAACATGCAAAAAAAAAGAGTAATGATGAAGTATTATTTTCCAGAGAAAAAGATATGCACCGGCATTTTGGAACATATCATGTTCAAAACCGAATAACCATGCAATATTTGCAGTTTATGCATTAAACAAACAAAGGCCGCAAAGGTTTTATAAAGTTTCCTGGAACTTAAAGTCGGAATATCCTTTTGCAATTTGGAAAACTATGTCTCAAGGAGAAGAGCAGAGAAGTAGAATTTTCCATTTACATGCATACACAGCTCCATATTTTTTACTAATTGCATCAACAAGGTGATCTAAACTAAAACAAAGCTCTGAAAGATCAATAGTATGATTTAATTGAATTGAATGACACAAACACACAAGGGTGTTGTTAAGTATGCAATTTAGGAACACACCCCACTGTAGGAAAATTGTCACTAGTGTTTTCTATGGCATCGCCATATGGGAACAATGAACCTTCCACATCAAGCCAACTAATCCACTAACTAGAGCATAACTTCAAACCATGGAATTGCAAGTGATTTTAAATGTTGTAAATTATTAAATATAACACAGAAGGATCAAGAGCATACCATCCCGGATAATGCCTCTTCAAGTTTGCTATAGAAATATGTATTGAAGATGTACAAGTCGTCAGAAGGCCGGGATTGTTTTAGGTACCTGACATGGTCATAGTCAGAACGGACAGGCAGCATAGCATATTGTTTAATTTGATGTTTATTCAGCTAAATCATCCAAACGAGAGAAAAAATAGAGCTGACATTTCCATCTTGAAGGGAACACATTACAGTAAATATGAGAGATGTTTAGTCGTTTATACACATCAAATATGTCTTTCAAACATGGCATTCATTAAATAGTTTATACTTTGCAGGTACTGATTATTCCCTGTAGTAGCTCAGTGATAAAGTGACTAGGAGACCTACTTTCTATTTCAACATAACATTTGGTAGTCATCTAAATTACTACAAATAAAAATAGCTGGACAAACACATATAGACTAAATGCAGTTCAGAGTTCAGTCATATACCCATCAAGACTTTCTAACAGCTGCATATGCAAGCACTTGAACGTTGAACTTACTAACAGAAGAAAGAGGAAGATGAAAAGAGAATAGAGTACTTACTGGATATAGAAATTTATAACAGGTGATTTTAAAAATTCTGCGGGTTTAAGACATTCTATGTCAGAATATGTGAGCCCAACACTGTCCGGATCAGTTCTGTAGAGAGTAGTAGACATTAGTTTCAGAGGAGATTCTCTCGGTCAATACCTCGGTAACTTTACATGATTCTCACCTTGATGGATAGTAGATCTCTAATCCAACACTTGCTTTAGTTTCTGTTTGTGGTGACATAAGTCCCTCCCTACAACTCTTGAATTAAGAATTCTCACAATAACAGGGTCTACTCGATGTGAATTAGAAGTCAATGCAACTTTAGCAAAAAACAAAAAAAAATCATTTATTTATTTTATTATTTTATGAATTTAGGATCCAGAAGAAGACTTTTTGTCCCTACAGAAGTGAGATTTGATTACTGAAACATCTACGATTGGTAACTGATTTTACAATATACAGTGATGAAATATAAACCAACAGACACATTATCTCTATTGTGTTATGAAATTACCATTTATTAGCCATCTCAACATCAACTAATTTAGCAGATTCTGTATCTTCGTCATCCAAGAGAACTACTTCCTGAAAAATATAAGAGCATGATTGGAATACATATGAAGAAGTCTTATTGATGTCAAATGTTTGCCGCTAAGATCAATGGCAATAATAGTGAAGTATGAAAGCATCAATGATGATCTTCTCAGTGAATCAAATACAAACATCATACATGATTGATACTCAGTAAATACAAACACCATGCATGATTGATACCCAATTTTTGGCAGATCTAGGCTTTCATTTTGTTTTATTATAAACAAAATAACTTCTGCAATTGAAGCTCAGTAGATTTTTTATTCAGAAAACATAGAGATGGATGAAATAACAAAAAGGAAACTTTTGTACTTGTACCCATAATGTTACACCATGGTAAGTAATGATGCTAGATGCACAGAGCAATTTTAGCTTTGACAACAGATTTCAGTTTCACAAGAGTGAAAGGGAAAAAATATCACAGAACAATGTAAGAAAAAGGTGAAATAGTTGTCAACATATTCACCTTCTTTCCGTTTCTTTTATTTAACATCTCGTATTGGGAGGTCTGATTCTTAGAATTTCCCCTCCTGCACATCAGATTTATTTATCAGCAAAACATAATGACCACATGGGCAAATACCAACACAAGCCCAAACCCACAGGAAGAGCGGCTGCAACAACATTGGGAAAGACAGCAACCTCTAATTGGTTACGTTTGGGTTTGCTACTTCCCTTCACGAGGTTAGATCTATTCCAAGTTGTTAGGTCTGCTAAGCCCACTAAGGTGATGCTTCCACCGAGGAGTCCTGTACGATGAATCAACTATATAATATATTTGCCCATTCTATTGCCCTGCTCTAACACCCACGCTCTGGGGAGTTGCCGCTACAAGACCTGGCCTCCATCGAGCACAACTACAATCTATCCTCAGGATTCACAGTTCATACCACAAAAAGTGGTTTTAAAGACAGATATTACTAGCAAGAACTATTAAGATGAAACTATGTTACTCCTGTAAATTGGAAAAGATAGGATGAGCTTATTCCAACATGGAGCTTTCATCAGGTTCATCCAAATAGGTGGCCATGAGGTCACTTGAGTCGTATATGCAAGTTATAAGCCCAATGGTTCACGAACGTATAGCACTGAAGATAATGTACTTAGCACACCCATAGGTGCAATAACAAGAACTGTATAGTCTTTGAAGTCCCTTGTGACAATGACAAAGGTATAGGCATCTACAAAATCAGAACATAAAACATGACCATGGAACTGAATTTGATACGGTTGTAAGACATAGCAAGGTAGTTAATAAGAATAACAGTGCTGCAAACACTGTCAGTAATTACTACTAGATGAAAAGTGAAACACCAGAGTTACAAGAGAGAAATGGTCAACAAATGGTGACAGCAAGGACAGAGTGAAAAGTCTGGGATGTATATACGTGAAACAGGTGAACTGCTAAAGAAGAGATAGCATAGCTCAGCTTGATAGAACTACCAGAAGTAAAACACTAAATGAATTGGGTCAGCAAATATGAGGGAATACCTCTTGGAATTAATCTCAAAAGCATCATCCTCCGTATGTCGTTTATTGGACATACCCATTGACCCAAGATTGTTATTTTTCTGTCGATTTTTGGTACAGATCTTCAAACCTGGCCTCTTACCATCCATATCTGGAAATTTATTAGTAGTATTTTGAAAAACTGTACGACTTTTCGTTTCATGATTCACTTGTTTTCTTGCTGTTCCTCCAAGTTTAAAATAGCCTAGCTCATCAGAGAATGCAGTTCTATCAACCTACACATAATAAGGAAAGTTGTCAAAACAAGTGTATTGTGATAAAATCTATCATACAAAATTAGGAGTGAGAACACTAAAGTACACACCTTGCCATTCTTTGTATGTGGAGCATAATATGATTCCAGATGGCCTTTGCCACCAAGGTTGCTGCAGTTGTGCTCAAGCTCATCATCATTATCTGCAAGAAAAATGCATGATACGTTGGTGACTGGTAGAATATACGTTACATCCTTTAGACAGTCGAAGGCAAGAAACAGAAGGTGTTAGAGCAGCCAGCATGGAAACGCCTTCCATGAAAACCACCAAAAGACCTAGTTAATGAACCCTAATTCGTACAGATCAGATGCATTACTATGGAGAAAATATTTTTTTAAAAGGATGTGGAGCTTATACTTAATATCGATAATAAAAAATGATTCTGCTGAAAAACTGTGGTCCTGTTGACCTTGTATAACTGACTGTCTAGAGTCTGAAATATCTATACTCTCCACTGAAAAGGGAAACATACATATGTTGTGAAGCCAAATTTTACATGAGCTAAACAATGACTCTTGGGTAGTATATAAGATAATGAGATCAAATGACCACCACTCCTACAAAAGTAGGGTTCAGCTACTTTTCTGTTGAGCTTGGGCATATCTGGTAGGTGACTTGCTTTTTCTCTCATGCATCTTCAGTCATTCACCCTAGGGGTGTTCAAACCTGGTTTGGATACAAACAGTGAACCTGGTTTGATATAGTTCGGTTTTCTTCGTTAGCTCTAATCACCCTGGCAAAACTAATAAAAATTGGACCTAAGGTGTTCATTGTTTCAACTCAAACCGGTTGTGAACATCCTGATTCACCCACTGGTCACTTTGTTATCCCAGTTGGCAGCTTATGCCACGAGAAGAACGGGTGTTCAATTACACTTTTGTATGGTTATTTAATTGCATAATCATCAGTATATAATTATAACAATACATAATAATTCATTCTTTTCAGATGTCAAAATTTAAGAAGTTACAGATAGTAATTCGTAGGTAATACATTTAGCTCACTATGTTAAATATCAATACATATTAATTCCTGCTTTTCGGATGTCAAAATGTATCAAGTTACATACAGTTCAAAATTAATACTATTTAGCTCACTATGACTCTAAATAGAACTTTGTGCAAAAAGTCTAAATCAAATTCAAATTGAAGCTATATGCTGGCTACAATATTTTTGCATTCGAGGTTTTGAGGCCATGAGCCATTCAGCAACAATCAAGTTTCAAACTATTTGACAGTATTTTGTAGTGGACTAGTGGTACTGCACTCATGCGCTAGGCCGTTATAACATTAGTTGGAAAGTAGAGATAATAATTAGTTTCTTTATTAGTTGTGTTTACTTAATCACCCTCAAGCCATGCATCTGACCTTCTTCGACATGGAAATTATTGGTATGGGTTTCAGCTAGCCATCAGATGGGTACAAGAAAAAAACAGCATATGTATCTGACATTACTAGCGATGTGCATTGGATAAATAACAACATCATGCATGAAGCTTACTGAAGGCGAAGGGATCAACCCTACTGGGTGTGTTCACCGCCAGTCTCCGACCCGTGTCAATCTACAATAATTAATGGAAAACATTAACTCACTTCATGGATGAAATATGCTGACAAATTGTTCGAAAGAAAAAAATACGCTGAAAAATAGGAATATATTTGAATTTCCCAATGATACAACTAGAACATAGCAAAAGTAAATTGTTCTGAAAAATTATTTAGTTGTAATGATTGTGGAGAAAAGATATCTCATTCACCTGTCCATAACACCAAAAACGAAACGATGCATGTAAAGACAAATATTTGGCTGCTTATGTGCCAACTTAATCATTCAATTACAAGTTTATGATCATGACTTGGAACTAACAATATCTCATTGTCAGGAACAAAGAAAATATATGCTTTTTGTAGCTGAATACAAAAGGGAGGAGCATGAATCTGCAGTTAATCAAGAGAACAAGGTTACTGACAGTGGAGCGCCAAGTAGTTAACCATGAACCTAGATTTGAAAACTTGTACCAAATTACCGATCCTAATGTCATTCATGAGCACTAACGGGAAACAAATGAATATGTTTGACATGAAATTACATGCACCTGAATCGCTATCCGACATTCCAAATCAAACATCATGGAAAGGGAGATGTTTGCTTCTTATGTGGCAACTTGATTGCAAGTTTAATCAAGAAAACGAGGCCACTGATAGTGACAAAGTGAGTGGTGGCCCGTTGGTAAGGCTCAAGGCGGTGCAGCCTGCTCACCCTGGTCGAACCCATGGATTGAGCGTCCATGCATCACACTATTGCACACGTGCACTTTCAGTGGTAAAGTGTGTGCCCCGTGGTCCATGATTATAGGAGAAATCGTAGACATCGGAGGGACCTCCACTCCAGACCTGGCACGTGTTTAGGTTAGGACGCAGACACATGTGAGTGGGTGTGGCTGCGCGAATGCGGTGTGTGTGAGTGTGCATCCTTGTAAAAAAGAAGAAGGCTATTGGCAGTGGAGCGCCCCGCCAAGTAGGAAACCACGAGCCTGAATTTGACAACCCTGTACCAACCCATCAATCCCGATGTCATTCATATCTTTGACTGAACTTATGTGACCTGAATGGCTACCAGGCATTCTAAATCACATCACCTAAAGGCTAACCTACTAGCCAGTGGCTACAAATTCATTAGTGAAAACAAAATAAGCTCCATGTCGACAAAAGATAGAATATGGCTGTCTGCCTAGATTCACCTTTTGGTCACCTGCAATGTTATCCTTTTCAGAAAAAAACATCTACAAAGGACGCGTGGCACGATGCTTAGCAATCATTTGAGCTTATGATAAGGAGATATATAATATGTTGTAACATGGAAGTCGTACGCTTCCAAACAAACAAAAAACATATCTACCCACCATTCAGTTCAATTTCCTTTTTTATGGAACTATTAATTGTAATTTCGAAAGCTGAAAGCGACTGAAGATCTATCATTTTTTACCCAGCTGCCCACACTATAAACCCAAAAGGCAAAGCCAGAAACCCCTCTAAAAACAATGACAAAAGACAACAAACCCTTAACACCCCAACTTCCCAATCCAACTGTCCATAATCCTCGCAAGGACGAATCCAGATTGGGGGAAAGCACGCAGTTCCAAGAACTTCCCCCAAAATCGATTGCGCACAAAGTACATTTTGCTCACCTTACTCGGCCCGGCAGAGCGGCGGCGATCAAGCTCCTTCTCCAGCCGGCGGATGAACTTCCGCAACTTCTCGCCGCCGTCAGGTGCTTTACCATAGAGACTGCGCAAGCGCGCGATCTTCGCATGGAGTTCCTTATCGGTGAGTCTCTTGAACTCGTCCGGGTCCCCCTCACCGCCGTCGGAGGCGTCATCGCCGTCCGCATGTATTCGAGCAGGTGGCCGCGGCGTCACGCGCGAAGAGGAGGAGGAGGATATGATCTCCAACTCCGCCGGCGGAGAGCCGAGGGACATTTGTGCCCGGTCGATGGCTAACGGAGTGTGCGCCATGGTCAGTGCCGCCGCCAGGCGGCGGACGGACGGGGGTGGGGGCTCCGCCAATCGAACGGGCGGAGGAAGGGTTTTATGACGGGACAGACCAGCGGGTGCGGGGCGACCGGGCGAGGAAAGGGGAAAATGAGATTTCGAAAAGCTAAAAGGAATTTCGGATTGATATATACGCTGCCGCTTCAATTGAAATCCAATGCAGTAATTAGTGGTACCTCCCTGGCGCCTGCTCAATTTATGCACATGATATCTCCTCTGTCCATCGAACTTGGCTTTTGACAAAACATTTTGGTCGATTAATAACGTTTTCATTGTTCTAGATTTCTATGGTTCGAAAAAAACTGTTCTAGTTTCCTCACAAGATTACTGTTGCCAAGTGGAAAACAAATGAGGGTCATCTTTGTAAATTTCCAAGTCCTTTATGGACTATTTTGGCGCGAAACGGAGCCGAAGCACTTCGCGCTTAACCGTTGAGCCGAGTCAGCATGCCATGTCGGCAGAAAAACCGGGCTGGTTTCCTACTAAAATGCTAAAAAAACATAGTTATTTGACCATCTTGTAACACCGTTAGTTGATCAAAATGACAAGTTTACGGTTTTACCTCACAACTAATTACCGGCATAGTCTTGTTCTTCTAAAACTCTATAACTATTCACAGATGTTATGCAAAGAAACTAATTACCGGCATAGTCTTGTTCTTCCAAAACTCGTTAATTGTTCACAAGTGTTCTGCAAAGAAGTCAGGTTTTTTTTTTGAAACGGGGGCAAAAGCTTTGCCCCTGTCTATTAATTAAGAAGAAGAATTGCCCAATTAATTAACGGAAAATCGGGTAAAAACCATTACAACACATGTCGACTACTTTCTAAGCAAGCAACTTCTACAACCACAAACTCTCAACGCATAGACCATCACATGGTAAGGTACACCCCTTGGAGGCACAAGTACAAAGATCTTGAAACTGACAACCCACAAGAATGAACCATCCATCAAACAGCTGCGAAGTCCTTCTTTATGACACCACTCTTCTTCTTTTTTCTTCTGAGACACTCCTTCGCCTTCTGTATTTTGCCACTCGAAGTCTTCTCCTCCAAAAGACAAGCAATCTCCTTGCTAGATCCAGGGCTAGCCGTCTCCAAACGGACTAGCAAGTCGCAAAGCTCTCTAGCAAAGAGTGCCTCTGAGTTTGGTGCCAAAGCACCTGCCTCATTAACCTTGTCGTCACATTGGCTTGGCTCCACCGATGATGGTGCAGGAGCCACTGCCGAGGTCCCCAGTGAGTCTACCTGCATAGGTACCATCGACAGAGGAGGAGAGTGCTCCCCACAAAGCTCCCGAAGCTCGGGCATGATCTGCATCACCGGAGCCAAGATCCCATTGATGCCCTCGCACTCAGAGGAAACCGACACATGAGGTCATGGTGACAAGCAGGGCATGGCACGAGGGGAGAAACAACCAAACATGCAGTCCTCCTCAATGGAAGACGACTCCTCAAGGGCCTCGCCAATAATGGCTTCATCTATTGTCTCAATGATTGCATCATCAGCTACAGTCACAGATAACTCTGGCTCGGAGGACTCACGTGAAGCAAACAAGTCAACACACTCCAAAGAACCAGTAACACGCGCCAACAACATCTTGATTGTTGCCACCTCTTCACGCAAGGGGCGAGAAACCTCTTCGATGCGATCTGCGACTAGCTGAAGGAGCTTCGTGCGCAACACGACAAACTCGAACTGCAAATCAGAGTCCAAACTAGCGCTAGCATTGGAATCCTTGCAACACCCAGAAAGGGGCCTTGGCGTACTTGACACACACGACGACGAGTGGCCCACAACCTCAGCCCAACTCCGAGTCAGCAAAGGGTGCCCAGGCTGGATGGATGGAGGGCATCTCGCCTGGCAAGGAGCGGGAGTGACCGGAGAGCAAGCGGGAGGTTCCGGAGAGAGAGCGCCAGCTTCAACAAAGCGAGCGCGACAGAACCTCTCCCGATGACCGGGGCGACGACAACGAATGCATCGGAATTGGTCACGGCATGCGCTAACTTGGTGGCCGCGCTCGAGGCAACTGAAGCACCTTCCTCGAGCCCAACGCTTGAAGGCGAGGCTATGCTCGAGGCCTTCTCTCGACTGCTTGAGGGGAACGTCCCGGCCAGAGCGCCGCCCCCAACCTACATGCTCCCAGACCTCCTCGGCTTCTAAAGTGGCAGAGGTAGCAGATAGGCCTCCGTGGAGTGAAGCTGGCAATGAAGGAGTGTCAGACACCACCCGCAACTCTTTGACAGGACCTGGGCAGTGCCCGTCCGGCCTCAGGGACAGGGAGGCCGAAAGCAGCTCGGCGTCTGCCAAACACGGGCAGGGCTCCGGGGAAAACTGCAACACCGGAGAGAGGCTTGGGCTCGCAGGTGGAGGCAGAGAGCAAGCCTCCACGGCAGTAGCCTCGGGCGGCCGGTCTGGAGTGGCCGTCTTCGCGAGAGTCGTTGCCTTGGCCAACGGGTAGCAGGGCGGCAGAGCAGCCGCCACCACGGGCTTATGAGGGTGACGAGCATGAGCCAAGCGCCCCCAATTCGTCGGGTCGACCTTGCGGGAGGCCAGGGTGGTCGCGGCCAGTGCGATAGCGGATGCGGCTGACAATGTCGGAGCAGCCGGCCTGAGGACGGGCGCAGCCTGCTTGCTCATGAGGGCCTCTGGCTCCGGCCTGGACGGCGGAACTTCGGCCGGCACGCAAGGCACGGCTGTCGCGACTCCGGCGTCGGCGACACCGTACATCGGGAGGGGAGGATAGAGGACAGCAAGAGGACTCCGGATCTGGTCAGAGCTTAGGCAGAGGAGGCTGGTGCTGGGAGATCAAGGCGGCGGCGCGCCGGCCCTGGACGCGGCCATGGTCGTCGCACGAGTCCGCTCACCCTATTGATTAGTTCCGATTGCAAAGAAGTCGTTTGATTTTTCATTCAAGTGACTCGTATTGATCATTGACATGCAATGCACCACCGACCAAATCATTAAGAGAATAGCATAGTTTCATAGAACATAATCCTCACAGGTTACCTTATTGATTGATTACTACTACTATTATGTATCTTAGTGGCCCCGAAGTAGTGTCGTTTGAGGAGACGGGGAAGGAAAAGGCATGAGGTGATGGAGAGAAATAGAAGATATGAAGGTAGTGTTTGTGCGATCTTAATGTGGCAGATAAAATCAAATAAAAGAACAAAACATTATTTTTTTAATCATTTTGTGGTATTAATTGCAATGCTTATTTAGGTTTATTTACAATGATGATAATTAAAATAAAACTATCAATCGCTAGAAAACATTCACTTCTTTCCAAAATATGATGATTAGTATCCCTACATATATTTTGTGCCTTTTTAGCAGTATAGACATAGTTTTTTGTAGGGATTTATAGAGTTTGTAGACAACCAATGAAGTCTCACATGTGTTTTGTAAACTGTCGTACATGCTTTTGTTGGATATGCATCTTACACCATATAGTTAATAGATGGTGAATGTTCTAAGAGGAAAAAGGGTAGGTAGGCAATAAAGAGTCACAACTAAGTGACAACAACTAAGTACACACATCAGTAATAGCATACATTTAACACCACGGGGTAATGCAGGGAAGCATAAATGTACAACATTACAATTCAACATTTATATGATTGGGAGGAGTAGATGAGTAGCATAAAAGGTGTTGTACATGGAAACCATAGGTGAGTGGAGAAACTGGTGGCAGTCTAACGAATCATGCTTGCAAGGTACATATAAGGTCTAAGGGCATCTCTAACGACGACACCCATTTTGGATACATAAAGTGTCCAATTTGTTCTGTTTCCGAACAAGGAGGACATGCTACTGACCCTTGTCCGGCCAACCGTGGCTAGGGCACCCAACGGCGCCTCGTCCCCCTTTTTGTCCATGGCTAGGACTTTTAAATTTTGCACCATTTTGTACATTTTAACACAACAGATAGTAGAAAAATAATGAAAATGGTAGCAAATTAATTAGCGTCTTGTAGTAGTTGAACGAAGTTTCGCTGGCATATCTCAAAGTACCAAAATAATGGCAAAACAACACACATAGTTCTTAAAAAATACACAAATAATCACGCATCTCAATCATGGATCATCTTTTTCTTTTTATCTAACCATGTCCTATGGATAGGGTCCATATCGGTCATGTCGGTCGTCCTGATCGAGGCCTCCTCAGCTAGTGGGGAAACCTCTATCTCCTTTTGTCTGAGATCTATTTCCTTGGCTCTTGATTGGGCATTTATCTCTTTTATTTCGAGATTTTTGTTTTGCATCTCATAGGAGCTCTTGGTGGTGTCCTTCCTCTCTTCCCTATTCTCATTTGGTACCTCCTTCCCAGATATCAACTTATTCAACATCACTTGCAATGAAAGTGACGAAGCCTAGTGCTTTGCATCTAGCTTGGAGTTAGTCCTTCCCCAAGTCGAACAACACGAGAGCCCCCACTTTGGGTGGCCGCATCAAGATCGATGATTGGGGTGCCTCCGGTACCTTGGGTTGAAATCATATCGAGATGCATGGCTTCATGGGCGGCATTTCATAGTGCAAGTTGCGGGGCGCGGGCATGTTGTCAACGAGCACCACTTGTGGGGTATTGCTATTTTAAAAGGAACCACCGGCCACAGGTGCGGCGCTCAGTTCAAGGATGGGGACCACCGACATGGTCAGGAAGGACTCGCCGATCTCCGGTGAGGTGTCGCGTGAGTTAGAGAACCAGGATGATGTCGGAGCATGACCATCCAAGAACATGTAGACCACAACGTCGGCCCGAGGTGGTTTATTCATGGATGAGACGGAGCTCGCCTTGTCGGCTAGGGGCCTAGGGCATTGGTCAACTCTTGCTCCTTAAACATGAACACAAAATGAGCGGTTATGGCCTCGGCGTTCGCCTTGGCTTGAATGACGGAGGCGTGTTCCAGGGGTAGAGCCCTTTCTTGGGTGGCTTGGAGCGGCTAGTCGGATCTTGGCGTCGTCTCTCAGACCGTACCGCTTCTTCGTCTCCAACGCCCTCTGCTCTGGCGTCATTTCCTTCTTCGGCTTCAGCAGGACACTACGAGAGCCATGCCTCGGAAGGCGACACATCGTCCATGGTTTGCAAGGGCTTGGGTGACTAGGTGAGAGAGAGGGATAATGTGGTCTGTGTGGTCGGCGAGGTCCCCAGGTCATACGAGAGGAGCCACAATGCGGACGCTGTCCGTTGGACCTATCCAACTCAAATTTGGGGGATGCATCAAAACATACTGGTCTGGGGTACACGGTTCGTTTGCGCTATGCCTTTGGGCCTTGTCCCTCTTTCTGGACGGACAGGAACATACACGTTCGGTCCGTTTGGGAGTCGATATTTGAGATGCCCTAAGGAGGATGACATATGTAAGGAAACAATATTAAATTTTTCTACTGATGTTAGCATTTCGTCGGGCATCTTTTTCATTTAACAAAACATAATCTTCATATCACACAAATTATACATAAAATGTTCATATGCCATAGACTGTAATATGCAAGATACAATTTGTTTCACTAAGACAAGGCATTGGCTAATGTTTACTCCGTGACCAAAATCGATATCATCATATCCATACCCAAAGTATAAACATTTTTTCACACAAGCGCATATTAATAGAGTAGCATTAGTCTAAGCCATATCTTTTTGAAATAAAGGTCGTCTTAGACTGTAGCATGCTCCTAGATTCGTAGATTAAGCAACAAGATTATGCAACGAATGTTTTTGGAACTCTTGGCACTTTTAGTAACTCTTAGCACTTTTAACATTATTTAATCTACAATTTTCCACTTGAGCTAAAATCTGTTTTTTCAGAAAACTAACTAATGTAACAAAGTTTTAGTCCGGTGTAATTGCTTTTCTAGAAAGCAAACTTTATATCAAATATTACTCCCAATTGTTGCCAATGGAATAGAAATTTGCTTCCGCCAACAATACAACATTTTCGACTATTATAGAAAGGGGATTTGCTTTCAATGAAATGGAAATATGGTTTCAAGTAAATGGCAACTTGTTGCACGTAACAGTGTATTGGGAGAAATCTGGGACACGTCTATGGTCCCTTCCCATTGTTGATGACTCACATAACCTTGGAAGAGATAGTCAGATTCAGTAATTCAGATAGCTTGATCTTAGAGGCTTTGATTTTTGCCAATTCTCTACAACGTTCAGGTGTCCTCTGTCCTTTTCGTGTACAGTAAACATGTTGCCCAAAAAGCATATATTTCTTTGTGGGAAAGTAAACAAGAGTAAACGAGTAGAGAACTTAATTGAATCCCAGAGAGAGAGAGAGAGAGAGGGGAGGGGGGGGGGGGACACTACCGAGAATTCTTAGCAATTACTCCCTTTGAAAATATAAGATGTTTTAGGTTTGTGAAGAAGATGTATCTAGACACTTTTTAGTGTATAGGTTCAAATGAATCTAGACACTAAAAGGTGTCTAGATACATCTCCTTCACAAACCTAAAACATCTTATATTTCTAAACGGAGGGAGTAGATGTCACTAGTGTCGAAGAACAACCTGATCATACTGAAAATGTAGTTGAGTCTCATAAGGGTGCTATGAATAAAGCCATAAACACCGGTGTAAGTGAGTAGGTGCTCACCTACAACTTTTCCTACTCACATATGTTGTTTCATTTGAGAGAAACAAAAAAGAAAAATTGCTACATAGTCAGCCAGCACGGATGTTGGTGCAGGATTGGAAAGCACGGATAGGGTTGTGTAGCTGAGTCCTGCTGAGAAACACCCTCCTCTTTTCATTAGCATCAAATATCTTTTTTTGCGTGGACATTAGCATCAAATGTCTCATAAGTTTTCTTGCTTCTGTTCTAAACCAAGTACTGTATCATAGATGTATCCATGCATCATTAGCATGCTATTCATACGACCATCCATCATCACGGGCGACTGACCATATCATAGATGTATCCATGCATCATTATAAAATAATACAGATTTATGCGTGGAAAAGAGAGGAAGCAGAAAGAAAGATTTTGACGTGTGTAATGACGCATCCAGAAACCACACACACTATCATAAAGGACACAGTAACGAGCTAGAGTGTCACCTTAATCAATGAAAAAGAAATTTTAGCAGCACACAGGTATTTAGCTAGTGTGAAAAAATATTGCATCTGGAAACGATTAAGTAGTCACAAATAGATCCCCAGATCAAGTGGCGGCCTGAATCATTTTCATGTGCTAGAAAAGGAGCAATCATCAGAACTTATGTCGCTGCATCACTGCTCAAACATGTTCTCAATTTTAGAACTACAAGGCCAACGCAAATGGGATCCTCTTGTCAGCAGAACTGGTCAAGTTTAGCAAGCAGAATACAACAACAGCTGAAGGGTTGTCATGGACCTATATTTCAATGTAAAATGTCCTGAATTCTCATGTCGTCGTGTCAGAGGCGGCGACACTTCTGAAGATGTGAGCTGTAAGACTTCATTCAGAACTCATGCTCTGGTCTTCCCCTACTCCACATTGGCATCTGGTACTGCAGCTAGACGTTGGCTGAATTACAATAAACAGTGAAGAAATTTAGCAACTGTTTCAGAGTACAACAGTTTCAGTAAACTATTCCTCAGGCTAAGTAACTATTTCTGTACATGCTTTTTCAAGCACTAGCAGATTAGAATAAAATACTCCCAACAAGACTACGAGCATACTATTTTGGGCGTAATTAGCTAGATATACTTTATTGTACTAGGGACAGCTGATGTGTACAATAGATCAATATAATTAATGTTAGGCGTAATTAGCTAGATTTAAATTATTGTACTAGGATACAACCTGGACTTTATTGTATTAAAATTATTTACAATATGATAAATCATATACGAGTAGATATCAATAACAGTAACGCAAAGTTGATCTAAAAAAAAAACAGTAACGCGGAGCTGAAATGCGATGAGCTAGCCTGATTTGAGTTATTTAAGCTCCAAAATTTTACTAGTGGCAAATATTATAAAAATGAATAGCTGAATTATCTACAAGTCTACAAGACTATAACGACTATTCCCCAGTCCTAACAAAAACAGATTAGCAAATAGCATCTACACCAACATATGTGCATTGTGCATAATAAATTCAGGGCAACAAATATGAGTTTCTTGCCAAAGGAGATCAGTAGAAGTAAAAGCAGATTACGAGCTGAATTAAAATACCGAACTACCAAAGTGGGTGGTTCAGCTCACTTTTTGCATTGATTTGCCATGACAACCCCAAGAAGATACTTTTATTGGGGACCCAATTATTATGACAAATCTACAATTGGATATGAATTTGGAGACATGAAAATTATATTAGGACGGTAAAAAGAAGGGATTCAGTAGAGCATACCTAAGCATAAATTTCACTTTTCAACCATATGAGACGGACACTTGCACTCTTCGTCGTCATAAAAATTTCACGGTTCAGCCCACATTTGAAGAGTTTTAACGCCTTCGCCTTCTCCATATCAGTAAGCTCTTCAATTGCCTCCAACAGAGCCACACACTTCTCAATTGTGAATCTATCCTCCTGCTTGGGTCTCTCCTTAACTTCTCCCACCAATTTTTGCATTTGATTCATCTTGAATTCCAGGTAGTTCTCAAGTGCCCCGATGGTCTGACTCTGCTTGTCCTTTTTTCCAGCATCCTCTCCTTTCTTTCCTGAGCATGTGGATGTTGTGGGTTCAACCTTTCCAGCCCCTAGGTTAGTACTTGTTGCCCCTTGTCCCTCCAGATTAGTAGAGGCAAAAGGGTTTAAGCCACCATCAGTAGCCTCGCTGTGAACGAGCGGAGCATGGTTACTTGTGTTCTCCACTTGAGGCACTGCGGTGCAAAGTGAATTTGAAAAATTCCTTAAATAATCTCGAATATAACATCACAAGACTGTCTAGAAAAGGAAACATCGTTATATTGTGTAGCCAAAATTTTATATGAGATCCACAGTGAGTTTTGGGTTGAATATAAGATAACTAGACCAGAGGACCACCACTATCCAGTATAAGAACTTCCTATTTCATAGAAAGTAGAGTTGAGCTACTTTCATGCTTGAGGCTTGGGCATATCTAGGGTTGTGAAGCGGGCAACCCGCATATAGGTATATCAAAAGTCAAACTTGTGTTAATCTCAAATAAAAATTGCACTAGGTTGACCTTTAGAGCACCTATTCGTGGGTTTATGCAGGCTCTTACTCGCAACCCTAGGCATATCTGATAGGTGACTCACTTTCCCCCTCATGCGTCTTCGGTCTTTCACCCAGTGGTTGGTTTATTACCCCAGTTGGCAGCTGGTGCCACTAGAATATGTGTATCCAGTTACACTTTTCTATGGTTTTATAAATGCATAACAATCAGTGCAGCTAACTAAATTAATACATTAACATTTTGTCAAGATTTACAGAGTTACAGACAAATTAAAAATAATACTTCCTCCGTTCACTAATATAAGACATATTAGTGAACGGAGGGAATATCATTTATTAACTCGTTCTTTTTGTACTGTTATTTCTGCTTGTTCTTTTTCTTCTTTTTTGTGGCTTCATTTTTTGTTTAGTACAGGCTTTGGCTGTAACACTTTGTGTCATTTTGGGTATTCTTCTAATACAAATGACACACATTTAATTGTGTCTGAGAATAAGATATAGTCCATGTATTAGAGATGCATTCCTTAGAGATAAATATAATTTCTAAGAGATCACATCAAAAATTCCTATGAAAGGGATTAGCATGTATTCTTTTCGAGAACATGGGATAGCACGGTTTTTATTATCCATAGAGAAATAATAACGAACTAGCCTATAGTTAACACCCCTGCAACGTCCGTATCACTTTCAAGCCATGTCTTCTGGCATCCTTCTACATGAAGGTTATTCCTATTGGTTTGATCTGGCATTCAGATAGGTACAAGAAAAAAACATATGTGTGTGACATTACTAATGACGTGCATATTGCATAAAAAAATGCATAAAACTTACCAAAGGCATAGGGATCATCCACACTGGGTATCTGACCCGTCTCAACCTAAAATGATTAAAAACCATTAATTCAGGACATGGACGAAATATGGTGACAAGTACAAGTATATAAGGATGACCCAGTGATAACATTCTAGAACATACTAAAAGTAAAATTTTCTAGAAAATTATTTATTTTCTTGTCAGTTGTCCTGATTGTGGAGACAAAGTATCTCCTTTACCTGTCCATAACACAACACAAAATAATTGATGTGTCGAGCACATTCCAGATATAAATGAAACATCATGAAAGGAAAGATGTTTGGCATAAGCTGTTTATTTGCCAACTTAGTTATTGATTGTAGATCTATAAGCATAGCTTGGGAGTTGGGACTTCCATGAACAAACAGAATTATATACTTTCCTTAATACAAAGGGAGAGCATAAATCTGAAGTTAATCATGATAATAAGTCTATTGATTGTGGCGCTCCAGATAGTAAACCATGAATCTAGATAATAAGGCTATTGGCAGTGGCACTTCAAATAGTAAACCAGGAATTTAGATTTAATGAAAAGAATAAGGCTATTGAATCTGGACAGTGGCAGAGATTAGTTGGGGCCAAGGGGGCCCATGCCCCCCCCCCAATCAAAGAAAAATTTCTCAATACTAATATATGTTTAGCATCAACTCTCTTTCAAATAGTTTGGCCTCTTCTATGATGATGGTGCAGTTCTTCCACTGACCCTAGAGCGTGTTAGGTAGTGTCATTCATGAGCAGTAATTGTCACAAATATATATCTTAAACATGAAACCAATCCTATATCAAAAATTCTAAACCCGCAACACAGCTAAACTACTAGCTAGTAGCTAGATATTCACCTACTGAAAACAAAATAGTCTTTCTATCAAGAAAAGATAAGTCAGCTTCTAAAATACTCCCTTTGGTCACCCACAACTTTATCCTTTTCAACATAAACATCTACAAAGAAACATGTAAGAATGGTTACCAATCATCTCAGCTTTATGATCAGGATTTCTAGAATATATGATGTAACATGGAAGTCATACGCTTCCAAACAAAATTAACTTATTTATTCACTATTAAACGTGATTACATTTTTGGTGAACTATTCAATACGTTTAGCGTGACGGTAAGACCTCCAGGAGTGGGGCTACCGACAAGCTTTCCAACCCTGGTTATCACCAAAAAAAGGCCCCTTGAGGTGTATGGGGTATTATTTAGAGTTGGCTTCTATTCCTCTCGGTCTTGCTAATGACTTCCCCATTAGTATTGGTGGAACTTTGAACATGGAAGGCAATGACAAGTTGCAGTGCTTGGATTTTAGAGAGGCCAATATAGTGTATGGAAGGTGCAGAACAGCCGGATATTCAATGGGAACTGAATTTATGTTTCTTGAGATGGTTTATCTTGCCCATGAGGATATTGTCCCAAGGCGGTTGACTTTTTGTGTGCAAGATGTTATCGTTATCTTTTCTTTCCCTCGCTTCTTATTTCCTCTATTTTTACTCTTTTTTTCTCGATCATCGTGTAAATAACTGTTATGTTCTTTTATTTTTTGATCTTAGGGAAATGGCCAAAGCGTCTCGCCTTTATCATAAAAAAAAGTGGCTCCTTGTTGTGTGTTGTACCTGTGTGTGTCACACTGCCCAGTGCCCCACCGTGGCTGGTGGGGCTGGTCTTCGGGGCCTTTCTTGACCTAAAAAAGATCCTCCAGCCTTCCTCCCCTAAGGCTAGAGTTTTTTTTTTCAATAGTGATGAACCAATATCTAGGAGGAACTAGACACTACTTATATATAGGAGAAGATGAGATTCGAACTCGGGCTGTCTAGAAAACCACCTCTTGTGCTAGCTAGAAGACCCCTGAATCCTTCTCACTTCTATTTCAATAGTGAAAGCAATTAACTCATAACCTCTTCCTAAACCCTCATAAGGTATATCCAAAAACCCTCTAGAAACGATGCGTGAAAATCCTGCAGTTTGCTCACCCCGGCAGTGTGTCCATCAAGCTCCTTCTCCACCCGGCATACGGACTTCCGCAACTTCTTGCCGCCATCGGGTCTACACCCATTGAGAGCGTGCAATGGCTTGGTCTTCAACCGTAGATCCTGATCAGTGGAATTCTTGAGTTCCTCCGCGTCCCCCTCACCCTATTCAACGCAATTTCCATTTTAGTGAACCATTCAGTGCAGTTTCAATAGCTGGAAGCAACATAAAATCCATTGCTTAACCCTGAACCTCACCCTAAACCTCAAACTGGATCCAGAAAACCATCTAGGGAAAGAAACCCATGATATAAAACAACAGATCCCTAACTTCCCAGATCCCAATCCAACTACGGATAACCTTCGCGTGCACAAATAAGGAAACCAGCAAAATCCAGATTTTGCTCACCTTGGTCAGCCCGGCAGCGCGGCGGCGATCAAGTTCCTTCTCCACCCGGTAGACCATTCTCCGCAATTTCTCGCCACCGTCGGGTGTATGGTTATAGAGAGCGCGCAAGCGAGTGATCTTCGACTGCAGTTGCTTATCGGTGAATTCCTTGAATTCATCAGGGTGCCCCTCGCCGCCGTCGGCATGAATCGCCGGAGGGGGCTGCGACGTCACGCGCGAAGAAGAGGAAGCCATGAGCTTCACCGCCGCCGCCGGACAGTCAGCTGTGGGCATTCCCGCCGCCGCCTGGCGGCTGACGGGAGAGGGCATCTGCTGATAGAACGGGCGGAGGAGGGTTTTGGAGGGACGAGACGGGAAAATGGGATTTCGTGAAGTTAAAATGAGATTATGATTGATATGCTACCCCGGCCCGTTTTATACGGCATAATATGATGGGCTGATGGCCCTCTGTCGAGTGTCGATGCATTGGACGCGGCTTACTTTCGGTAATGGTGAGGGTCAAATTGCTTCACTCTACGCGTCATCCGGGTGATAACTCCCCCATCCCTCGGCTCCCTTGCTTGACACGTGCCTTTTTTTTGTTTAGATTTTCGTTTTGCTACAAATTACCCCGATTTGTGTTGGATTATTAGGCATAATTTCCACGATTAATTCCAGAATATAAATCATGACAAAAGCACCTACTAGCTCATGTAACTCGAACATACTAGATGTACTAAACAACAGGATGATCGAGAACAAATAGCAGCCTAACATGTACTCTCAGAACATGATGAATAACCAAACTGGAGCACGTAGCACGTACCGTTCGGTTGTCGTAGTAGAAACTTTGGGGAAGAGTGATCGCAGCAGATGGCGACGAAGACGGCGGTAGGCAGCACCGCCTGACTTGGATGGAAGACGGCCCGTGATGGAGAACTCGAGCAGTCGCGCATAGCGCTTCCCAAAAACCTTATTCGCCCTCTCCCGTACAGGATCACAAGGGCGAGTGGTTCTGGAGACCTGCTCTCCCGTCCGCCGGTGCACGCCGGCAAGCGGGATGGAGTAGACTACGGTGACGGCGCAAGTAGAGAGGATGGCAAAACCCTAGATTGGTTTTCGGTGGTATTGTGGTGGTAGCCGCACAGGACTTTATATAGAGCGGCTCAGAAAACCCTAACGGAGGCGAACGTGGGCCGAGTCCACGTTACGCACGTTCGGGTCGGTTACAGTAGCCCACGATCCGGGAGCGACCCGAATAAGCTAACCGTTTGACACGTCTGTCAATTTTCCTGAGCAGCAAAATAAAGCTCGGCTCAGCGAGATTCCCGCAACCCGCGGCGCGCGCGCGTCGTGACGAGACGAGACGAGGCGAGCGTGCGTGCGGCGTCGTCGTCGAAGGAGGAGCGCGCGTGTGTATCTCTCTTATTCCCACTCACTTACAAAGTGGTGCAATACTCCACCTTATAAGATGGTGCAACTCTCCTCCAACTTTCCATGTGGGACTAAACTTTAGCTCCCACTCCACTCCCATGTGAGCTGCCACAAACATGGGCCCAAACACATATGGGCTGCCACAAATTTGGGCTTTGAGATTTAGGGAAAATCTGAAATACTCATGGGCCTAAATGGATTAGCCCCATTATTTCTAACAATTTGCTACAAAATATCCCTTTTTGCTACATATAGCAAAAAATCGGCCCGTTCGACTGGGTCGAATCGGCTTTTGCGTGGACCGATTTAGGTGGACCGATTTTATTCCGGAGGTGGTCGACTGGGTCGAATCGGCCCGTTCGACTGCCCCACTAAAATAATTAAATATTTTATTTATTTCACACAGGGCTTTTGCAAACCGATAGCAGACAAAACAAAATAATCCGGAGACCCGGGTTTTGCGTTTTGAACAAAGGCGGGGCGTTTAGAAAACAAAAACAGGTTTTTCCGCAAATAGTTTTATGCAAGCAAATGCAAGATGATGACGATGCTCAAATGCAATGTGGCATGATGACATGAGCCTGCGGTCATGATGATGCAATGCACAAAAACAACGCGATTTTCTAGTAGTGGTTTTGCGGGATGCCACAATTCGACACCACTAACAATGGATCTCGCCCTCGAGATCCGCCTCGTGGTACCGGAAGGAAGGTCGGCGATTTGCATCTTCTCGCTTCGTGTATATCCTCGCGACACCACTAACAAGAGGTCATTGTTCACGTTCGTCAAGAGAACACTCCGGATAAACAACGGACGAAGTTAAAGGTAAGGCCACCTCTAATTTCCATGGAAGGAGTAGAATTGCATCGATCCACCATTCGATATACAAAGCAAATGATAAGAGTAGTGGTATGGTCGCGACTCCATCCCGCACTCAAAGCATTACTATGTACACGAATAGACATATTATGCAACCAACCCTCAAGATTTAGACTGAAGATCTCGACAAACGAGGTTCCGAAACAAAGGCGTGATGCAGACTCTGCATCGGATCTAGCGTAGATGATGTCGTCGTGTCGGAAAACACCGGAAGGCACGAGAAGGAACAAAGAGTAGTCCATCAGAACAAAGAGTAGCCACACCGTTACCAAAGGAGGAAGCGAAACCCTGAAGGTACGACGGAACCCAACCACGAGAAATCCTGGACTCGAAGAAAAGACGAGAGCGGATTCAAAACACGTAGAGGTAAGAGGAGAATAGCAGAGGGGTAAGGAATAAAAATCAGACCTAATCAGAACTATCCAACCGATTTTGCAAAAATAGTTTTGACACTTTACTGCGGCCGTTAGCTAGGTTATCCTACAGGCTGGACTTGTGGGGTATCGTAACTGCTGAGCTCTGATACCACTCTGTAACACCCTCAGAATCGACCCTATGCAAGTTTCAGCGCTTCCCGCCAAACCCGCATAGAAACGATTCAAAGGTGCCCACCAGGCACTTTCGTGCGGGTGGAAAACGAAGTAATAACATTACACAACAGTCCTCGATGGGACCCACAGAACAGATATATATACAACAGCGACTCAATGAGTCAAGAATACAGATATAATATACAAAGATCCAAACCACCTTGAAAAGGATAGAGCGTCCGACTACGGACAAGATGCAAATGGGGCTAAGAGCCCTGAAGAATAACCAATGGCGTCCATAACCCTGCCCAGGCCAAGCCAGAAGGGTAACCCTGCTAATGACATTGATCTTAAAACCTGCTTAAACAAAAGGGGTGCCGACAAAGGGCAAAGGAAAAAGAGGAGCGTCAGTACTGAGGCCAGTACACGGCGAGGCTAGAATTCGGCGGTCCTCGCCTACAAAGGTATGGTGGACTGAAGCGGCAGCGGCAGCATGCACTAACATCCTATAGAGACTCGATACAACTATCGTCTATCAGATAGGGGTAAGAAAGACCTATTCGGAACCAACCTGTTGCTACCATCAGGCAAACCCATCCTGGTGTTTCCCCCTCGAGACCAAATGAGGAAGTCAACCGAGGAACTCACACGGTTGGCAGTTTTATTTATTCAGTTATCGTTGCAGCAATTACTAGTCAAATATAGATAATCGTCCTGATATAATAAGCAGTGGGCAATTTTAGTTAACCATTCCGTTATAGTTGCGACACTTACTAATCAGATACAATTAGCATGAGATAACCCAAAAACCCAGCAGTTGTTGGTACTTTTATTTAGCCCTTCCGTTGTAGTTGCAATACTTACTAGTCAGGTACAATGGTCGCGAGCGACAACTCAAGCAAGCAATTGTTGGCAGTTTTATTTAGCCATTCCGTTGTAGTGAAGCTGATTACTAGTCATTATAAAGTCAAATTTATAGCACTACTTTAGTTATAGTTGTCTATGATCGAGATACTGTGCTCCAAGTCGTCCATAACCGCGGACACGGCTTTCAGAAAGTTTTACCCGGCCGGGGTGCACAAATAGCAACACACACTCGATCAACCTCGGAAAAACCAAATCAAAACCCAACGAGGCCTTCACGACAAAGCAATCACAGGATTCAGAATTATTTCAGGGGGCCACCCCATTGAGTACACCCGCAACGAAGCTAGCTGACTCCGAGACGGACTCAAGGTTTGCGACAATGGCTGTAAACGACTGGGAACCCAAAACTGGGCTTGTCGATACCGCGAAAACACTCCGCTTACCTAAACAGTACAGTGTGCTATCCATCGCACAATTTAAATAAAGCAGTAAAGCATGGCATAAGTACAGGATCGTAAATAAAACCTCAAACTAGTTTATGGCCCCAAGAAATAAGAATGAATCAAGCTCTGGCTCAGGGGGGTCCCATAAGCCTCCCGGATGTGGATAGCGCGAATATTCAAGGAACAGGTATCAAGTACTCGGGGTCCTACGGGACACAAGTGGACGGTTAACAACCAAATAACATCTATTGCCCACCTGTGCCTCTGCTTACTTACTTCAATTTTAGTTGTTAAACATGAATTAAAGTGAACGATAAGTAAAACCATGATCATCTCCAACATCAAACATGCGGCAATACACCAACAACTGTGTCACTTGACGACACGCATCAGCACTTGAGCAAGCGACTACGACGCGCAAGTCCAACTATCTACCAAACAACAGGTAATAGGATGTGTCCAAGGCAATATAAGGCTGCAAGGGATATCACGGGTACGAAAACTAGAGCAACGCAACACAGATAGCAATAGATCAACAGGAGGGAATAAATACTATAAAAGTAAGATAGGTAGAAAGGGGGAGATGCTCGCCTGAAAAACATTGCCGAAGGTTCATCCGAAGATCGGGGCGAAGCTCACATCAACTCAACGGCCTTATCCGTGAAGAAGCAAAACACTAGAAGAAATACCGGATGCAATATTTAATACTACGGCAAAAGATCGGGCATGATGCATGTATGATGCATGACATGGCAAAGATGCGATGCGATTAGGTCATATTAAGTGGAACCGGGGTCCCGACAATTAATTAATTGGTTCAAGTTATTTAACTACCCCGCAATTTAAATGTTGTAATAACAGGGCAAGATAAGTTACCGGTTCGCTACACAATTTTAAATGAGGCCAATATAAGACTAGATTTGCCCGCATATGGGCCCCATATTTAATGATGAGGTGAATCGGCATAATGCCCCCAAACCACATGTCGAGTATGCATGCATGAACAATTTAATATGCAACAGGATATATAGTTGACAATTTATAAAATAGGGTTCTCGGATAAGGGTCACACATTGGGGTCTCGGCGAACTTGGTTCCGGGGTTCGGGGTTCGGTCTCAGGGTTCGACGGGATCGGTCTCGGCAGAAACATTCTCGATCAATGGGTAGATCTTGTCGCATCTGGGTTCTCGGCGAGCTCGGCGTCCAGGAAGGAGAACTTGTCGTCCAGGGTCTCGGTGTCCGGGGTGAAGTACTCGGCGTCCTCGAGGGAGTACTTGGCGGCTGGGATTCCGACGAGATTGGTGTCCTTGTCGGAGTTCTCGGATGACGATGTCGGTCTTGGGTTTGGCGCCGGTGGATCTTGGCGATTCCATGAAGGGGGCCTTGGTGCTTCAGTCCTGTGTCGATCTCCGGGTACCTTGGTTTCTCGGTGTGGTTGGCGCACTTGGTCTAAAGTCGAGGTTTCTCCCGAAGATCTCGGGGTTCCCTCTTGGTTTTGCCGATGCCGATCTTGTTGTTGGACTCGGGCGTTTTGGAGAACATCGCACAAACACACAAAAACACACGTGGCCAGAGGTGAGGACGCGCGGGTGCTGCCGGGTCGGGGACGCGCGGGGTCCAGCGGCTCTGCTTGACGGGCGCTGCCGGGGACGCGCAGGAGGCCGGAGGTGGAAGAGGGCGCGGCCATGGCCGTGGGGTCCGAGGTCGACGCCGGGCACGGGCCGCGCAGGGCTGGACGGAGCTTGGCGGCGGAAGACGCTGGGGCTACCGGCGGCGGCAGGCGGTCGCGGAGGCGTGGCGGCGGTCGGCGCAGAGCTCCGGGCGGCGAGGAACACAGCCGGGCGCGGCCGTGAGGGGGATGGGGACTCGCGGGAGCTCCTGCGGGCGGCGGGGTCGGGGCTCGATGCGGGGGAGGCACGCTGAGAGGCGGACGGGGAGGACGCGCCGGCGGCGAGGAGCTCGACGGGCGGCCGGAGAGAGGCGCCGGCGCGGGAGGAGGCCGACGGAGACACGGCAGAGGCGGGGAGGGCGGTTCGCCGGCGCGGCGGCGGGGTCGGCCGACGGAGAGAGCGGGGCGGAGGCCGAGGCGCGACGGAGAGGGGCGCCACGGTGGCCGGAGGAGCACGACGCGGCGGAGCAGGAGGGGCCGGGGCCGGCGAGGCGGCCTTGGGCGGAGGCGAGCAGGGGCGAGGAGGGAGGCCGGAGCAGGGCGGCGCCACTGAGAGGGGGAAGGTGGGGTAGCGAGCTCCGGCGAGCCGGGGAGGGTCCGCGGGCGAGAGGGTGGAGGAGCGGAGGAAGCCGACGCCGGAGGGAGGAGGAGAGGGGCCCGCGGTGGCGCCGGTGGGGAAGGTTGAGGGAGGGGAGGAGGAAGGAGACGGGCGGGGGAGAGCGGTGGGGCGCCAGGGAGAGAGAGATGTTGGGGAGGGAGGAGACGCGTGGGGGGGGGCTGGTGCGGTGGGACCCAGGGGCAGGTGGTGGGCCAGGGCGTGGGGTCGGTTGGGGGAGAGGGTGGACCGGGTCCAGGGTGGGGCCATGGTAGCTGGCCGGTGGCGCGTGGGGGCGGGGCTGTGGGGTCCGGGGGACAGTGAGAGAGAGAGAGGCGGGTAGGTGGGAGCTGGGTGGAAGAGAGGGAGTGGAGGAAAAAGAGGGGGATTGATGAGGTGGAAAGGTGGGTAGGGAATTGGGGGAGAGGTGAGGTGGCGAGCTGGGATAGGTGGGTAGGATAGGTTTGGGTAGTTTTAGGATTCGGGTGGGCTGGTTTAGGTGGACCGATTTTATTCCGGAGGTGGTCGACTGGGTCGAATCGGCCCGTTCGACTGCCCCACTAAAATAATTAAATATTTTATTTATTTCACACAGGGCTTTTGCAAACCGATAGCAGACAAAACAAAATAATCCGGAGACCCGGGTTTTGCGTTTTGAACAAAGGCGGGGCGTTTAGAAAACAAAAACAGGTTTTTCCGCAAATAGTTTTATGCAAGCAAATGCAAGATGATGACGATGCTCAAATGCAATGTGGCATGATGACATGAGCCTGCGGTCATGATGATGCAATGCACAAAAACAACGCGATTTTCTAGTAGTGGTTTTGCGGGATGCCACAATTCGACACCACTAACAATGGATCTCGCCCTCGAGATCCGCCTCGTGGTACCGGAAGGAAGGTCGGCGATTTGCATCTTCTCGCTTCGTGTAGATCCTCGCGACACCACTAACAAGAGGTCATTGTTCACGTTCGTCAAGAGAACACTCCGGATAAACAACGGACGAAGTTAAAGGTAAGGCCACCTCTAATTTCCATGGAAGGAGTAGAATTGCATCGATCCACCATTCGATATACAAAGCAAATGATAAGAGTAGTGGTATGGTCGCGACTCCATCCCGCACTCAAAGCATTACTATGTACACGAATAGACAGATTATGCAACCAACCCTCAAGATTTAGACTGAAGATCTCGACAAACGAGGTTCCAAAACAAAGGCGTGATGCAGACTCTGCATCGGATCTAGCGTAGATGATGTCGTCGTGTCGGAAAACACCGGAAGGCACGAGAAGGAACAAAGAGTAGTCCATCAAAACAAAGAGTAGCCACACCGTTACCAAAGGAGGAAGCGAAACCCTGAAGGTACGACGGAACCCAACCACGAGAAATCCTGGACTCGAAGAAAAGACGAGAGCGGATTCAAAACACGTAGAGGTAAGAGGAGAATAGCAGAGGGGTAAGGAATAAAAATCAGACCTAATCAGAACTATCCAACCGATTTTGCAAAAATAGTTTTGACACTTTACTGCGGCCGTTAGCTAGGTTATCCTACAGGCTGGACTTGTGGGGTATCGTAACTGCTGAGCTCTGATACCACTCTGTAACACCCTCAGAATCGACCCTATGCAAGTTTCAGCGCTTCCCGCCAAACCCGCATAGAAACGATTCAAAGGTGCCCACCAGGCACTTTCGTGCGGGTGGAAAACGAAGTAATAACATTACACAACAGTCCTCGATGGGACCCACAGAACAGATATATATACAACAGCGACTCAATGAGTCAAGAATACAGATATAATATACAAAGATCCAAACCACCTTGAAAAGGATAGAGCGTCCGACTACGGACAAGATGCAAATGGGGCTAAGAGCCCTGAAGAATAACCAATGGCGTCCATAACCCTGCCCAGGCCAAGCCAGAAGGGTAACCCTGCTAACGACGTTGATCTTAAAACCTGCTTAAACAAAAGGGGTGCCGACAAAGGGCAAAGGAAAAAGAGGAGCGTCAGTACTGAGGCCAGTACACGGCGAGGCTAGAATTCGGCGGTCCTCGCCTACAAAGGTATGGTGGACTGAAGCGGCAGCGGCAGCATGCACTAACATCCTATAGAGACTCGATACAACTATCGGCTATCAGATAGGGGTAAGAAAGACCTATTCGGAACCAACATGTTGCTACCATCAGGCAAACCCATCCTGGTGTTTCCCCCTCGAGACCAAACGAGGAAGTCAACCGAGGAACTCACACGGTTGGCAGTTTTATTTATTCAGTTATCGTTGCAGCAATTACTAGTCAAATATAGATAATCGTCCTGATATAATAAGCAGTGGGCAATTTTAGTTAACCATTCCGTTATAGTTGCGACACTTACTAATCAGATACAATTAGCATGAGATAACCCAAAAACCCAGCAGTTGTTGGTACTTTTATTTAGCCCTTCCGTTGTAGTTGCAATACTTACTAGTCAGGTACAATGGTCGCGAGCGACAACTCAAGCAAGCAATTGTTGGCAGTTTTATTTAGCCATTCCGTTGTAGTGAAGCTGATTACTAGTCATTATAAAGTCAAATTTATAGCACTACTTTAGTTATAGTTGTCTATGATCGAGATACTGTGCTCCAAGTCGTCCATAACCGCGGACACGGCTTTCAGAAAGTTTTACCCGGCCGGGGTGTACAAATAGCAACACACACTCGATCAACCTCGGAAAAACCAAATCAAAACCCAACGAGGCCTTCACGACAAAGCAATCACAGGATTCAGAATTATTTCAGGGGGCCACCCCATTGAGTACACCCGCAACGAAGCTAGCTGACTCCGAGACGAACTCAAGGTTTGCGACAATGGCTGTAAACGACTGGGAACCCAAAACTGGGCTTGTCGATACCGCGAAAATACTCCGCTTACCTAAACAGTACAGTGTGCTATCCATCGCACAATTTAAATAAAGCAGTAAAGCATGGCATAAGTACAGGATCGTAAATAAAACCTCAAACTAGTTTGTGGCCCCAAGAAATAAGAATGAATCAAGCTCTGGCTCAGGGGGGTCCCATAAGCCTCCCGGATGTGGATAGCGCGAATATTCAAGGAACAAGTATCAAGTACTCGGGGTCCTACGGGACACAAGTGGACGGTTAACAACCAAATAACATCTATTGCCCACTTGTGCCTCTGCTTACTTACTTCAATTTTAGTTGTTAAACATGAATTAAAGTGAACGATAAGTAAAACCATGATCATCTCCAACATCAAACATGCGGCAATACACCAACAACTGTGTCACTTGACGACACGCATCAGCACTTGAGCAAGCGACTACGACGCGCAAGTCCAACTATCTACCAAACAACAGGTAATAGGATGTGTCCAAGGCAATATAAGGCTGCAAGGGATATCACGGGTACGAAAACTAGAGCAACGCAACACAGATAGCAATAGATCAACAGGAGGGAATAAATACTATAAAAGTAAGATAGGTAGAAAGGGGGAGATGCTCGCCTGAAAAACATTGCCGAAGGTTCATCCGAAGATCGGGGCGAAGCTCACATCAACTCAACGGCCTTATCCGTGAAGAAGCAAAACACTAGAAGAAATACCGGATGCAATATTTAATACTACGGCAAAAGATCGGGCATGATGCATGTATGATGCATGACATGGCAAAGATGCGATGCGATTAGGTCATATTAAGTGGAACCGGGGTCCCGACAATTAATTAATTGGTTCAAGTTATTTAACTACCCCGCAATTTAAATGTTGTAATAACAGGGCAAGATAAGTTACCGGTTCGCTACACAATTTTAAATGAGGCCAATATAAGACTAGATTTGCCCGCATATGGGCCCCATATTTAATGATGAGGTGAATCGGCATAATGCCCCCAAACCACATGTCGAGTATGCATGCATGAACAATTTAATATGCAACAGGATATATAGTTGACAATTTATAAAATAGGGTTCTCGGATAAGGGTCACACATTGGGGTCTCGGCGAACTTGGTTCCGGGGTTCGGGGTTCGGTCTCAGGGTTCAGGGTTCGACGGGATCGGTCTCGGCAGAAACATTCTCGATCAATGGGTAGATCTTGTCGCATCCGGGTTCTCGGCGAGCTCGGCGTCCGGGAAGGAGAACTTGTCGTCCAGGGTCTCGGTGTCCGGGGTGAAGTACCCGGCGTCCTCGAGGGAGTACTTGGCGGCTGGGATTCCGACGAGATTGGCATCCTTGTCAGAGTTCTCGGATGACGATGTCGGTCTTGGGTTTGGCGCCGGTGGATCTTGGCGATTCCATGAAGGGGGCCTTGGTGCTTCAGTCCTGTGTCGATCTCCGGGTACCGTGGTTTCTCGGTGTGGTTGGCGCACTTGGTCTAAAGTCGAGGTTTCTCCCGAAGATCTCGGGGTTCCCTCTTGGTTTTGCCGATGCCGATCTTGTCGTTGGACTCGGGCGTTTTGGAGAACATCGCACAAACACACAAAAACACACGTGGCCAAAGGTGAGGACGCGCGGGTGCTGCCGGGTCGGGGACGCGCGGGGTCCAGCGGCTCTGCTCGACGGGCGCTGCCGGGGACGCGCAGGAGGCCGGAGGTGGAAGAGGGCGCGGCCATGGCCGTGGGGTCCGAGGTCGACGCCGGGCACGGGCCGCGCAGGGCTGGACGGAGCTTGGCGGCGGAAGACGCTGGGGCTACCGGCGGCGGCAGGCGGTCGCGGAGGCGTGGCGGCGGTCGGTGCAGAGCTCCGGGCGGCGAGGAACACAGCCGGGCGCGGCCGCGAGGGGGATGGGGACTCGCGGGAGCTCCTGCGGGCGGCGGGGTCGGGGCTCGATGCGGGGGAGGCACGCTGAGAGGCAGACGGGGAGGACGCGCCGGCGGCGAGGAGCTCGACGGGCTGCCAGAGAGAGGCGCCGGCGCGGGAGGAGGCCGACGGAGACACGGCAGAGGCGGGGAGGGCGGTTCGCCGGCGCGGCGGCGGGGTCGGCCGACGGAGAGAGCGGGGCGGAGGCCGAGGCGCGACGGAGAGGGGCGCCATGGTGGCCGGAGGAGCGCGACGCGGCGGAGCAGGAGGGGCCGGGGCCGGCGAGGCGGCCTTGGGCGGAGGCGAGCAGGGGCGAGGAGGGAGGCCGGAGCAGGGCGGCGCCGCTGAGAGGGGGAAGGTGGGGTAGCGAGATCCGGCGAGCCGGGGAGGGTCCGCGGGCGAGAGGGTGGAGGAGCGGAGGAAGCCGACGCCGGAGGAAGGAGGAAAGGGGCCCGCGGTGGCGCCGGTGGGGAAGGTTGAGGGAGGGGAGGAGGAAGGAGACGGGCGGGGGAGAGCGGTGGGGCGCTAGGGAGAGAGAGAGAGGTTGGGGAGAGAGGAGACGCGTGGGGGGGGCTGGTGCGGTGGGACCCAGGGGCAGGTGGTGGGCCAGGGCATGGGGTCGGTTGGGGGAGAGGGTGGACCGGGTCCAGGGTGGGGCCAGGGTATCTGGCCGGTGGCGCGTGGGGGCGGGGCTGTGGGGTCCGGGGGACAGTGAGAGAGAGAGGCGGGTAGGGGGAGCTGGGTGGAAGAGAGGGAGTGGAGGAAAAAGAGGGGGATTGATGAGGTGGCAAGGTGGGTAGGGAATTGGGGGAGAGGTGAGGTGGCGAGCTGGGATAGGTGGGTAGGATAGGTTTGGGTAGTTTTAGGATTCGGGTGGGCTGGTTTAGGTGGACCGATTTTATTCCGGGGGTGGTCGACTGGGTCGAATCGGCCCGTTCGACTGCCCCACTAAAATAATTAAATATTTTATTTATTTCACACAGGGCTTTTGCAAACCGATAGCAGACAAAACAAAATAATCCGGAGACCCGGGTTTTGCGTTTTGAACAAAGGCGGGGCGTTTAGAAAACAAAAACAGGTTTTTCCGCAAATAGTTTTATGCAAGCAAATGCAAGATGATGACGATGCTCAAATACAATGTGGCATGATAACATGAGCCTGCGGTCATGATGATGCAATGCACAAAAACAACGCGATTTTCTAGTAGTGGTTTTGCGGGATGCCACAGCTTAGGTGCTTGTTTCAGGCCATATAAAGATTTCAATAACTTACACACCTTTGTCTCTTCACCTTTTACCACAAACCCATCCGGCTGATCCATATAGATCTCCTCTTCCAACTCTCCATTAAGGAAAGCTGTCTTCACGTCCATTTCATGAACGAGAAGACCATAAGAGGCAGCCAGGGATAGTAGTACTCGAATGGTGGTCAGTCTAGCGACAGATGAATAGGTGTCAAAGTAATCTTCGCCTTCTTTCTGTGTGTAGCCCTTAGCTACAAGTCGTGCATTGTACTTCTCAATAGTACCATCAGGCCTTAGCTTCTTCTTGAACACCCACTTACATCCCACAGGTTTACAACCATAGGGTCGTTCTGATAATTCCCAAGTTCCATTAGAAAGAATCGAGTCCATCTCATTTTGGACAGCTTCTTTCCAATCATCTGCATCAGGAGATGCATATGCCTCAGTAATGGATCTGGGAGTATCATCCACAAGGTACACGATGAAATCATTGCCAAAGGATTTTGCAACCCTCTGTCTCTTACTCCTCGTGAGAGGTTCATCGTCATCCTTCTCAAGAAATTCCTCATGTGGTTGTTCAGAATTATCAATAGATGCACTAGATTCAGGAAGTATTTCAGAAGAAATCCTACCAATGCTATGCATATCTTTCATAGGAAAAATATTCTCAAAGAATGTTGCATCACGAGATTCCATTATAGTATCAACATGCATATCAGGTACCTCAGATTTAACTACTAGAAATCTATAGCCTACACTCCGTGGAGCATATCCTAGAAAGATACAATCCACTGTCTTGGGTCCGAGCTTGCGTTTCTTGGGAATCGGTATGTTGACCTTCGCCAAACACCCCCAAGTGCGCATATACGAAAGCGATGGTTTTCTCCCAACCCACTCCTCATAAGGAGTCTTTTCTTTATTCTTGTTAGGAACTTTATTCAGGACATGACATGAAGTCAACAAAGCCTCCCCCCACCATGCCTTTGATAAACCAGCAGTGGCTAACATGGAATTCACCAAGTCAGTCAGCGTGCGATTTTTCCTCTCGGCAACCCCGTTTGATTGGGGCGAGTAGGGAGGCGTCCTCTCATGAATAATTCCGTGTTCCTGACAGAATTCATCAAATATTTTGGGAAAATACTCACCACCACGATCCGACCTAAGACGCTTGATCTTTCTCTCTAGTTGATTTTCAACTTCGGCCTTATAGATTTTAAAGTAGTCTAAAGCCTCATCTTTAGTTTGCAAGAAGTAAACATAGCAGAATTTAGTAGCATCATCTATCAACGTCATGAAATATCTCTTTTCACCTTTTGTCAACACACCATTCATCTCACATAGATCAGAATGTATGAGTTCTAGAGGTTCCAAGTTTCTCTCCTCGGCAGCCTTGTGAGGCTTTCGAGGTTGCTTTGATTGCACACAACTATGGCACTTAGAACCTTTGGCAATAGTGAAATTCGGAATGAAACTCATGCTGGACATCCGAGACATCAAACCAAAATTAATGTGACATAAACGAGAATGCCAAACACTGGTATCATCATTAACACCACCACAAATATGATTCACGGATTTATTACAAAACTCTGAAAGTGAAAACCGGAACAAGCCTCCGAACTCATAACCTTTACCAATAAATTGTCCATGTTTCGAAACAACGAATTTATTAGACTCTAAGACAACCTTAAACCCATCTCTGCAAAGAAGGGAGCCACTAACGAGATTCTTGTTCATAGTAGGGACATGATGCACGTTCCTCAGCTGCACGATCTTTCCGGAAGTAAACTTCAGATCCACCGTGCCAACACCACGAACAGAAGCATGTGATCCATTCCCCATTAGGACGGATGAATCCCGAGCGACCTGATAAGAAGTGAACATAGAGATGTCAGCACACACATGAACATTAGCACCCGTATCAAGCCACCAACACGGTGATTGAAATACTGAAAGAACAGTAAATAAATTACCATACCCATCAGTATTGCTAGCGGTCACGACGTTGACAGTCTTGGCCTTTTTCCCTCTGCGGTCTGCGCGTTCTGGACAGTCCTTGGAAAAATGGTCGGGCTCTCCACAAGTGTAACAAGACAGTTCACTCTTGTCCCTGTTCATCTTCTTCTTCTTGAAGGTTGTAGTCTTTACAGGCTTGTTAAAGGAGGGTTTGAAGTTCCCTTTGTTCTTGCCTACGGATTTGCCTTTCTGCACAAAGTTAGCAGTAGCAAGACCCTCTCCTTTCTCAGTAGTGTCCTTAGCCCGAGCCTTCTCCTCAACATCAAGGGACACTATCAGATTTTCAACTGATATCTCCTGTCTCTTGTGTTTGAGAGTTGTGGCAAAGTTCCTCCATGAAGGGGGCAACTTAGCAATAATGCATCCCGCCACAAACTTGTCGGGTAAGGTACACTTAAGGAGTTCGAGCTCCTTGGCAATGCACTGTATCTCATGAGCTTGTTGAACCACAGGAAGGTCCTTAGTCATCTTAAAATCATGAAAGCTCTCCATGATATACAGTTCACTGCCAGCATCTGCAGCACCAAACTTGGCATCCAGTGCATCCCAGAGCTCCTTTCCGTCTTTTATGTGCATAAACACATCACACAGACGGTCAGCAAGAATGCTCAGAATACATCCCACAAAGACAGTATTAGCATCCTCGAACTTCTTCTGATCCTCGTCAGATATAGTTCCCTCAGGTTTGCCTTTACTGATGTGGAACACTTTCATCGTAGTCAGCCAAAGCTCAGCCTTGTACTGCCACCTCTTAAAGTGCACACCGGTAAACTTATCCGGCCTCAGTGCATCGGTAAAACCAGCCATTGTTAATTCAGGAAATTGCCTACAATAAGGTTTTTGGATTGTTGGATTATTAGGCATAATTTCCACGATTAATTCCAGAATATAAATCATGACAAAAGCAGCTACTAGCTCATGTAACTCGAACATACTAGATGTACTAAACAACAGGATGATCGGGAATAAATAGCAGCCTAACATGTACTCGCAGAACATGATGAATAACCAAACTGGAGCACGTAGCACGTACCGTTCGGTTGTCGTAGTAGAAACTTTGGGGAAGAGTGATCGTAGCAGATGGCGACTAAGACGGCGGTAGGCAGCACCGCCTGACTTGGATGGAAGACGACCCGTGATGGAGAACTCGAGCAGTCGCGCAGAGCGCTTCCCAAAAACCTTATTCGCCCTCTCCCGTACAGGATCACAAGGGCGAGTGGTTCCGGAGACCTGCTCTCCCGTCCGCCGGTGCACGCCGGCAAGCGGGATGGAGTAGACTACGGTGACGGCGCAAGTAGAGAGGATGGCAAAACCCTAGATTGGTTTTCGGTGGTATTGTGGCGGTAGCCGCGCAGGACTTTATATAGAGCGGCTCAGAAAACCCTAACGGAGGCGAACGTGGGCCGAGTCCACGTTACGCACGTTCGGTTCGGTTAACCGTTTGATACGTTTGTCAATTTTCCTGCGCAGCAAAATAAAGCTCGGCTCGGCGAGATTCCCGCAACCCGCAACCCGCGGCGCGCGCGCGCGTCGTGACGAGCGTGCGTGCGGCGGCGTCGGAGGAGGAGCGCGCGTGTGTATCTCTCTTATTCCCACTCACTTACAAAGTGGTGCAACACTCCACCTTATAAGGTGGTGCAACTCTCCTCCAACTTTCCATGTGGGACTAAACTTTAGCTCCCACTCCACTCTCATGTGAGCTGCCACAAACATGGGCCCAAACACATATGGGCTGCCACAAATTTGGGCTTTGAGATTTAGGGAAAATCTGAAATACTCATGGGCCTAAATGGATTAGCCCCATTATTTCTAACAATTTGCTACAAAATATCCCTTTTTGCTACATATAGCAAAAAATGTTCGGGCAAAAAAAGAATAGACAGACCAGACCTCGTTGGAGAGTTCGCCAGAGACCTCGCGGCGACCTTGTAGCAAAAAAAAATTCTAATGTAGCAAAAACGGACTTCGCCGGAAAATATCACCGGAGACTCGCCGGAAAAAACCTCGTTGGAGACCTCGTAGCAAAAAAATTATACTATTGTAGCAACACCACAAAACGGTGGTAGCAAACATAATGTGATAATGTAGCAAAAAAAAAAAAACAGATTTCGCCGGAGATATCGCTGGAGAACTTGTAGCAAAAAAGTTGCTACCTAGCAAAACGACTTTCCGGAGACTATCGTTGGTCATATTGTAGCAAAAAGTTTACAATATTATAGCAAAAACACACACCAGTTGGAGAAAAAATAGTATATATATGTAGCAAATCTCGCGGCCATGGCAAAAAATCCCCAAAATGAAAATCCGTGCTCCATCCGTAGCAAAACTGTCGGCCGTTGGTAGCAACGACGATGGTCGTCGGTAGCAAAATCTTCCGGTATAGGTAGCATGCACGGGGACGCCACACGAACCAGTGCTCCTCGACGGAGGTCGGAGCAGTGGGACAACGTCCGGCGACGCCCCTGCCTGAGGCAAGCCGTGCAAGGGAGCATGCTCACCATCTCGCTGCGCGCTGATGCTCCGCTTGTAGGGCGACGAGCTCTGGCCCGCAAGATGGGAAGGCGGCGAGCTCCGACGGCATGGCGGTGTGAGGCAAGGAGCGGGCGCGGCGAGCTCAGGCGGCGTGCGTGTGGCGAGCTCCGGCGGCGCGGAGGCAAGAGGAAAGGAGCGGGCGCGGCGAGCTCCGGTGACGCGCGTGTGGCGAACTCCGGCGAGAGCGACCATGCAGGGGAAGGAGAAGGCGCGACTAGCTGCGGGCGGCGCACGGCGAGCTCTGGCGGCGGAGGCGGCGAAGATTGCGGCGAGCTCAGGCGGTGGAGGCGACCGAGCGCGCCGACAACGCTGCGATGCGTCTCATAGCGATGAAAGAGAATATTTGTACGGAAACTATCTAGAAGAGAAAAGAACTGGGTCCCACCCACGTTGCGCAGCGAGACGTTATCCTCCGGGAGAATAGTATCGTTTTCCTTTTTTTTGACAAGGTTTTTTGTTTTTGAGAATTTTTTCGACAAGGCAGTGATACCTCAGGATAAACAAGTTCTTACAAGAGTTTCTAACAATCACCCTCGACCAGACTCGACACAGGTCAAATTTGCTTCACTGTACTTAATGTTCTATTTTTTTCACAAGTTTGGTTGACTAAGTGCTCCTACAAACAAATCACCAGTCGATACTTGCTCTTTCAAAATTCGATAAATGTTCCCTAATGTTTCCGCTTAATAATATTTGACTTCATCACTAGCTAGTAAACCACGAGAAAGAAATACACATCCGTTTTACAACAAAAATCATTTCCTCAAGAATCACCCTTATTAGGCCCAATTCTTTTGGCGGCTTCTTCGAGAAGCCGTCCTATTCTTAGCCTGGGAAAGCCGATTCCAAAATTTTATGAGGCTTCCAAGTTAGTTTAGCCTTAACTACTTTGGAAGCCTTGTAATTTTTTTAAACCGGCTTTCCCAGGAAGCTGGGGGTAGGGCGGCTTCTTGGAGAAGCCGTCAAAAGAACTGGGCCTTACTCCGTTTAGGTATACAAGGCCACTCTCTTTTGTCTTAAACCAAACCTGGTTGTGTTTGACCAAGCTTAATAAGATGGCAACATCTACAATACCCCGTTGAATGTATTATGGATACATGGTATGTTGATAACTGTGTACTCCCCTTGTCCCAAAATATAAGACGCCTAAGGTTTAGTTAAAAGTCAACGTTTTTTAAGTTTAATCAAGATTATACATAAAAATATAAATATTTATAATATTAAATCAATATCAATAGATTTATCACCAAGTATATTTTCTTAATGTCTCCATTCCATAATATAGATATACATATTTTTTTCTAAATATTTGGTCAAATTAATAAGGTTTGACTTTTAACCAGTCCTTAGGCGACTTATATTTTGGGACGGAGGTAGTACATAATCTTGGTCAAACGGAGGTAGTACATAATCTTGGTCAAACGTAAACTTGTTCGGCCTAAGACAAGACTAATTGGCTTTGTAGAAATGAATGGAGTGATTATTATAATTTCGATACTGAAACTAGAGTTGGTCGTTGAGGAGGCAAGGAAGGTAGATACGTGGATAAAGGGTGACAATGGCTTAGATGCGGTGTTTGTGTGATTTAGTTATATGAAATCAATATACAAGTTGATGATCGTGTGGAGTTTCCTCAAGTCAACTCGGTCACAATAAGAAAAGAAAAGGAATATTAGTTCAGTTACATAACTCAATGATCTCTGGTTGCAGCAAATGAATACAACTGAAACATAATTGTCAATTTTCATCAAAGTATCACTTTTCTACAACCATTGACCAAGTTTAATGAAGAAATGAATTTATCAATATCCCAGATACATCTAATAAATCTTTTAGTAGCGTAGATTTTTTTAGGGATATTGTAGTCAATTAGTCTAAATTTGGCTTCAAGTGTTATCTTTTATTACATTGATTTTTGCTGGATATGCAACTTCTACTCTATTGTTAAAATAAATACAGGTTCTCAAATGTTGGTATAAATCAGGTCAGAATTATTATAGATTCAATCCACATATATCGGTATGTTGGAGAGCCTTTATCCAGAACAAAGATCACAAACACCTGAAGAACAATGTCCCATATCAATAGGAACTCATATAACATGGCCAAAACCAGCATAAAACGTCTATCCCCTATTGTGAAGATTAGTTCTCTGATGTCTTCGCCATAAGATTCCAAACATGGTGGACTCAAAATGCTACAAGTAGGACAGGAAGGCACAATACAACGACAACCAAAAAGATAAACATTCAAGTATGCAAGAATAATTTATTTGGTGTTGGATTTCTACAACGACCAACAAGTACTGATGGTTATCTGAATTGATCTACCAAATGAATTCAAGAGAGTTTTTTTTTCATCTTTGACTGAATGTGGTTCTTTTGATTTTAGCAGAACTAAATCAGAGGAAGCAGGGACCATATGCCAGCAAAGTATACGTTTCTGAACATGACCATATACTCCTACATCTATTTTATCTCACTGCCACTATGTACAGAAACGAAACTGATCGAGGCATCCAGTGCAAACAACTGGATAGTCTCACATCAAAGAAAGCAGAGACTATGAACAACTAACACAATCAGATAAAGGAACTAGATTTCAAACTGAAAAAAATCCATTGGTAGGAAGGCTAGCAAATTTCATAAGTTCTCAAGCAGCAAGACATAGGTCACTACGTCCAATATGTCGTTTACTTCTGTGATTGCAACACCATCACTGAAACATGGCATGTACAGAATGCAACTGAGCTGCAGGGAACAGTCTACCATGTCATCAACATTGCAGTAGATAAATTTGGCCCTTCAAGTTAGCTATACAATCAACCTGCTATTTAACTCGGATATTTTTGGTCACGATTGAAACATTCCATCTGTTATGCCACCAGATTCATTTGCATACAGAAATTACATAGATCACCCGACGCACAGAATATCACCTACAGAAAAATATCCAGATCAAGCTGTTGCACAATCTCATGAAGTGCATAGTTTGTGTGCATCTGTAGTTTGTTGACAGCTAAAACATTGTGAAGAAAGCAAGTATTATTATCTTCATACATTATCGAGCTTGCTCTTGCACCAACTTTGCACTACCAAGTCATGCAATTGCAATTCTTTGCAACTGGCACGGCAACTACCAAGGACGTTACAAACACCAACATCAGGAAATACAATGAAAAAACAGTATACTATCCTTCTGAATTCTGAAGCACTCTATTCTTCAGTCTTTGATTCTTTCTTCAGCAGAGAGGCAGTGGCTCACCGTTCCACTCCTTGAGGCACTCGAGCAGCGCGTCGATGTGCTTGCCCTGGTTCATGGCAACAAACACCTTGTCCACCTCTTCCCCTGGAGACCTCGTCTTCTCTCCGGTCAAGTACTGGGTTCCGAGCTCCTTGCGCACGAAGCGGTAGAGCGGGTACGACCGGCACTCGGCGATGCGGTTCTGCTGCGTGGCGGTGCCGTTCTCCACGGCGCGCCGGGCTGACTCGACCTTCCCTGGAAGCACCGCACGGAGCTCCTGCTCGAAGGCGGCGAGCTTGGCGAAGACCGACGTCTGCACGTCACGCTCGGCTTCACCGTTGGCCAGGGCGTGCTCCACGAGAACCGCGCACATCTTCTGCATCAGCGGGTAGTTGGCGCTGCAAGGGTCGTCGGCGTAGGCGAACACCGCCTCACGGTCGATGGTCAGGAGCAGGTCCTTCTCGCAGAAGCGTGCGCTGTGGAGATGGCCATTGTCGTTGGTGCTCAGGGTCTTCCTAGCCACCGCCTTCACGCAGTCCTTGACGGCATTTTTGACATTCTCCTCCAGGTGGCGGAGGTCGATAGCCTGGCACAGCGCGACCATGAACGTCGAGGACATGAGCTTCAGGATGTCGATGGCCTCGGCGGTCTTCCTGGCAGAGATGAGACCCAGCGAGTTGACGTCTTGGTTGTGCTGCTCCGCGCTCTGCACATGGTTAGTCACGGGGTTGCCCAAGAACTGGAGCTCGGAGCAGTACGAGGCCATGGCAATCTCAGCACCCTTGAAGCCATAGTCCAAGCTCGGGTTGCGCCCGCCGGAGAGATTGGAAGGCAGACCGTTGTTGTACAAGTCGTTCACTAGCTCCGAGAACTGGGCGAACATGAGCTTGCCGATCGCGGCAATGGAAAGCCTGGTGTTGTCCATGGACACGCCGATGGGCGTGCCCTGGAAGTTGCCACCGTGGACCGCCTTGCCTCGTGAGACGTCGATGAGCGGGTTGTCGTTGACGGAGTTGATCTCGCGCTCGATCGACTTGGTGGCGGCACGGATGACTTCAATCTGAGGACCGAGCCACTGCGGCGACGTCCGGAGGGCATACCTGTCTTGCTTGGGCTTCATCAACGGGTCCAGCTCGCCGAGCTTCTTGGCGAGCATCATGTAGGAGCTGCCTTCGAGGATGTGCTCCATGATAGCCGCGGCCTCGATCTGACCGGGGTGGTGCTTCAGCTTGTGCGTGAGGTGGTCGGTGTACTCGGGCTTGCCGTTCATGACCTCACAGAACACGGCCGACAGAACCTCGGCTAGGACGCCGAGAACGTTAGCGTCGAAGAGCACCATGGACGCCAGTCCGGAGCCCACTGCGGTGCCGTTGACCATGGCGAGGCCTTCCTTGGGCTGCAGCTCAAAGAAACCGTGCTGGATGCCGGCGATTCTGAACGCCTCCGCGGCGTTAACCTTGGTGCCATCCGGAGCGGTCGCCACGGAGTTGGGACGACCGGTGACAAGGCCCGCGATGTAGGAGAGCGGGACGAGGTCGCCGGACGCGGTGATGGTGCCCCGGAGCGGCAGGCAGGGCGTGACGTTGGCGTTAAGAAGTGTGGCGATGGTCTCGAGGATCTCGAAGCGGATGCCAGAGTAGCCCTGGAGCAGGGTGTTGACGCGGACGAGCATGGCCGCCCTGGTGGTCGCGGCGGGCAGGACATGGCCGTCGCTGCCGGTGCCGAAGGCTCCCGCGTTGAGGAACCGAATGAGCTCTCTCTGGAGAGCGCCGCCCTCCTTGGTCCTGCGGTGGGAGGTGGCGCCGAAGCCGGTGGTGACGCCGTAGCTGTCGGTGCCGTTGGCCATGCTGTTCATGACCCAGTCGCTGCTCTCCTTGACGCGTCCGCGGGCGGACTCGTCGAGCTCCACCCTGGTGTCGGCGCCGGCGGCCACCGCGGCGACCATGGCGATGGTCAGGCTAGCGCCCTCCATGGTCACCACGGGACGGCGGTACTCCTCCACCATCCGCTTCACGGCATCCAGGTGGCTCCCCGACAGCTCCTCGGCAGCTTTTCCCCAGTTCAGAGGGTCGGCCCGCGCCGGCTGCGCCACGCACAGGCCATCGCCGTTCGTGGCAAAGTTCTCGCACTCCATGGAGATTTGCAAAGGAGTAGTAAAGCAAGCTAGGAACTGCTAGGTGTGTATTTGTGAAAGTGTGGATGGATTGGTCTTTGACTCTTGTGCTGCTGAAGAGTGAAGAGGAGCTCGAATTGCAGAGGCTCTTCTTGGAGCTGAATGGAGGCAGGGCAGGGATTAAATAGGCAGCGCAGCAGAGGCTGAGGCTGAACAGGGTGGTGTGGTTGGTGAGAACTGTGGACGTGGAAGGCGAGGTTGACCACTGGGATTGATTGGTGGGAGCAGAGCTCCGGTGGCCACGAGCACGAGCCATGACTATGGACCGGGTGGAGGCTACGTATACGTAGATGGGCGCGTTGGCGTCTTCGCGGCAACCGGACTCGGCCTGCCGGGGTTGGTGCGAGGGGACTTGGAGAGGCGGGGCTCTGCTGACCTGGTCCTCTTGTATTTCCAGCAGGTCGAACGCCAGGCGCTCGTCGTCAGGCAGATGCGCTGCTGTGCGTTTCTCATCCACACTAACCTAGTAGTATTTTTTTTTCAGAAAAACATAAAACCATAAATTCTTACTAAAAGAACATCCTTATGCATACAAACATAAAATATCTGAAATCAGATCTTCCAAAATCATCATCCTTGAAAAAACGTAAGTTCTTCAAAAGTTCAGGATCATCTTTCTTATGCATCCCTCTCGGCGCGTCGTTGGCAAAGCTCGATGCCTCCTCCGGGCCACCAACGTAGCAAAGCTAGTACCAAGAAGAGTTGGGAGATAATCCTAGCTCGGACAGACGAAAATGGTGGAAACCAAACTTACAAGTTTCCCAACGAAGTTGTACCTAGGTGATTTTCATCGGGCGGAGATGAAACCTGAGGACACTAATACGTTGTGATTTGGTGGTCTTGTATTTCCATGCCAAGCACTCGTCGTCACCCTGTGCTTTTCTCATCCACGGTAACCTAAGTGCTATTGCCAATAGTAGTATAAGGCTGTGTCCGACAAAGTCTTTGTTGGAGGTATTATTGCTTTGATAATACGAAATTGTTTCATGGTAAAAATATATAATCTATGATTGGGCGACGACGACGCTTGTATACTGTTTTTTTTAGAGGCATTTTTTTGAAAAATTTAGTCTTCAGGTGTTGTCTTGGTGGTGTTTGTAGTACGACTTCAGGACTTTTCTTTTTGTTTCTGGGCCGTGTGCATCAATAATGCATTTTAGGCATTGTGTTGTTGCATAGGAATGTAAATGATATCTTCGTGATACTAATATATATTTTTTTATAGAAAAAATTATGGTATGTATGAGAATAATCATGCATCATCATATTCTTAAAAAATTATATATGTTTATTAACTGTCGTGGTATTGCACGACAGATGCTACTAGGAGTAGCATACGTAGAGGGAGCAAGACGACGTAGGAGAATCCGGAAGCGAGATTGGCACACGATGTACCCAGGTTCACGTCCCCTCGGTGGAGGATCGCTACGTCCTGCTGTCAATCCAGTATATGATCATAGATTGGTTTACATGGGAGTCGCCGTAGGCGGATGGAGACTAGATCTAATGAGATGTGGGAGAGCATGCCCCGTGGGGGTGCCCCTGGTGGCTTTATATATGCAACCAGTTAGGTTTTACAAGTATTTGGTGAGCTTTGTATTGAAGGCGCCTTCTTGGGCCTCCAGTCGGCGCCACTCGTCTGAGTCCAGCATGCGCCAGTCGCCGTATTGGGCGAGTCGACTCGCTCTGGGCTTGGCTTCAGTCGGCTTGATCCATCTGGCGACTCCGCTTCATGGGTATACCCCGATTGGTATTCTCCCATTAGTAGTCCCCGAGGCTTGAGTTGGCTTGTAGAGGCGACTTGAGGCTCTTTAGAGATACATATTCTGAAAATAGTAGTGGTTGTTGCCGAGCATGGCGAGTGGCGAGGTCGAGCGACCGACGAGCGCCGAGCCCCCGAGCGCGGCGAGTGGCGAGGTCGAGCGATCGGCGAGCGCCGAGCCCCGAGCCCCCAGCGCGGCGAGTGGCAAGATCGAGTGATCGGCGAGCACCGAGTCCTCGAGCGCGGCGAGTGGCAATGTCGAGCGACCGACGAGCGCCGAGCCCCTGAGCGCGGCGAGTGGAGAGGTCGAGCAACCAGCGAGCTCCGAGTCCCCGAGCGCGGCGAGTGGCGAGGTCGAGCGACCGGCGAGCGCCGAGTCCCTGAGCGCAGCGAGCAGCGAGATCGAGCGACCAGCGAGCGCCGAGACCCGAGCGCGGCGAGCGGCGAGGTCGAGTGATCGGCAAGCGCCGAGTCCCCGAGCGCGGCGAGTGGCTAGGTCAAGCGACCGGCGAGCACCGAGTCCCCGAGCACGGCGAGTGGCGAGGTCGAGCGACCGGCGATCGCCGAGTCCCCGAGCGCGGCGAGTGACGAGGTCCAGCGACCGGCGATCGCCGAGCCCCCGAGCACGGCGAGTGGCGAGGTCTAGCGACCGGCGATCGCCGAGCCCCCGAGCGCGGCGAGTGGCGAGGTCGAGCGACCGGCGAGCGCCGAGCCCCCGAGCGCGGCGAGGGGCGAGGTCGAGCGACCGACGAGCGCCGAGTCCCCGAGCGCGGCGAGGGACCAGGTCGAGCGACCGGCGAGCGCCAAGTCCCCGAGCACGGTGAGCGGCGAGGCCGAGCGACCGGCGAGCGCCGACTCCCTGAGCGCGGCGAGTGGCGAGGTCGAGCGACCGGCGAGCGTCGATTCCCTGAGCGCGGCAAGTGGCGAGGCCGAGCGACCGGCGAGTGTCGAGTCCCCGAGAACGGCGAGTGGCGAGAAAGACACCGTTTCGCTGAGAAGGAGGAAAAAATACAATTGCATTAAGGTGTACTTGCATAATATATTGAACAATTGTAAGACGTGCGGATTGTAGATGTTGAAGAAAATGCACTTTGCTATGTGGATCGATGGGCAGTATGTAAGGTTTATGCATGTCTTTTCATGAGTAGGCAGACCTCCAGCATCAAACGCTTGCCGGGTAACAGGGACACGATGCTAGACTGTTGAACCCGGAGACAAGGTCGGCCTTTTGGTACCCAGCCTCACTACTTCGACGGACGCGAATAAACAGCAGACAAAACTAAAACCGATCCCAAGTATGATTTTGGTCCCTGAAAGAGTCATATGCGACTGCATGGTCGGCTTTGGAGAATGAATGAAGATGCATATATATTTTGAACTTATAGAATATACGAATATAAAGAAACTTAGATGTCAAATGCGGACAGAGTCGACGCGGCGGGGGAGTCGTCGAGCATGGCGTGCCGACGTGGACGCGCTAAGCCGGCGATGGGCGAGTCGCCGAACATGGCGAGTCCGTGATGACGAGTTCATGGCGAGCGAGTTCGCGCCGGACGAGTATGCGGCGGGTGAATCCCCGAGTCTAGCGAGTCCGCGTTTAAGCGTGTCCGTGTTTAGACGAGTTCCAAAACATGATGAATCCGCGAGGGAAGAATCCCGAGGATAAGTCCACGACCGAGGAAACGCATCACGGTGACCTATGCTGATGCGTGCACCCGTCTCCACGAGTCAACTCAGACCTCCAATTCACGCCATGACTCACAGCCATGTGCGATCAAATAAAGCGTGAAGTGTTAGACCAAATAAAAAATTAGTAATTGATATAGGCAGAGTAAGAATATGAGAGATCGGATCGAACAGAAATAACTCATAAGTCATGGCCATGTGCGTTTTGTTTTTCAATGGCTTCACATCCTTGCTTGCTGACATGATGAAGCGTTTGTAATCGTCGCCGCTTCAGTATTTTTGGGTGAGCCCGATCGGATCATACAACGGCAAACGTTAATGGCATATGTGGAAAGCACGTGTACGATTGTGGCTCAGAAGTTTATACGGAGGCGTGTTCCAATCCGGTTTTGCATCAAGGATGGGTTAGATTCCCCAAACAATCGTACACGGCAACAGCTCATATGCAGGGCATCATGTGCAAATTAAATAATCAAGTAGAAAAGTAGTAAACGTGAAATAAGATGGGATTAAAACTCAGCTGCTGCGCGAGGTGAAGTCGACGTCGCGTTGGCCTGTGCTGGACCCAGCTCGACTTGATCCAGTCGGCGTTGATGGCGAGGGATCCCGCCCGGATTATCACCTCCAAGCGCCGCTTGCCTCCGGTGGGCGCCAACTGTCGTCGTATTGCACGGCAGATGCTACTGGGTAGCTTACGTAGAGGGAGCAAGGCGACGTAGGAGAATCCGGAAGCGAGATTGGCATACGATGTACCAGGTTCACGTCCCCTCGATGAATGATCGCTACGTCCTGCTGTCAATCCAGTATCTGATCATAGATTGATTTACATGGGAGTCGCCGTAGGCGGATGGAGACTAGATCTAATGAGATGTGGGAGAGCATGCCCCGTGGGGGTGTCCCTGGTGGCTTTATATATGCAGCCAGTTAGGGTTTACAAGTATTTGGTGGGCTTTGTATTGAAGATGCCGTGTTGGGCCTCCAGTCGGCGCCACTCGTCTGGGTCCAGCATGCGTCAGTCGCCGTATTGGGCGAGTCGACCCGCTCTGGGCTTGGCTTCAGTCGGCTTGATCCATCTGGCGACTCCACTTCATGGGTATACCCCGATTGGTATTCCCCCATCATTAACAATATTTCTTATGCATCCCTCGTCGGCGCGTCGTTGGCAAAGCTCGATGCCTCCTCCAGGCACCAACGTAGCAAAGCTAGTACCAAGAAGAGTTGGGAGATAATCCTAGCTCGGACAGACAAAAATGGTGGAAACCAAACTTACAAGTTTCCCAACGAAGTTGTACCTAGGTGATTTTCATCGGGCGGAGATGAAACCTGAGGACACTAATACGTTGTGACTTGGTGGTCCTGTATTTCCATGCCAAGCACTCGTCGTCACCCTGTGCTTTTCTCATCCACGGTAACCTAAGTGCTATTGCCAATAGTAGTATAAGGCTGTGTCCGGCAAAGTCTTTGTTGGAGGTATTATTGCTTTGATAATGCGAAATTGTTTCATGGTAAAAAATATATAATCTATGATTGGGTGACGACGACGCTTGTATACTGTTTTTTTCTTAGAGGCATTTTTTTGAAAAATTTAGTCATCAGGTGTTGTCTTGGTGGTGTTTGTAGTACGACTTCAGGACTTTTTTTTGTTTCTGGGTCATGTGCATCAATAATGCATTTTAGGCATTGTGTTGTTGCATATGAATGTAAATGATATCTTCGTGATACTAATATATTTTTTTATAGAAAAAATTATGGTATGTATGAGAATAATCATGCATCATCATATTCTTAAAAAATTATATATGTTTATTAACTGTCGTGGTATTGCACGGCAGATGCTATTAGGAGTAGCTTACGTAGAGGGAGCAAGGCGATATAGGAGAATCCGGGAGCGAGATTAGCACACGATGTATCCAGGTTCACGTCCCCTCGGTGGAGGATCGCTACATCCTGCTGTCAATCCAGTATATGATCATAGATTGGTTTACATGGGAGTCGCCGTAGGCGGATGGAGACTAGATCTAATGAGATGTGGGAGAGCATGTCCCGTGGAGGTGCCCCTGGTGGCTTTATATATGCAGCCAGTTAGGATTTAGAAGTATTTGGTGGGCTTTGTATTAAAGGCGCCTTCTTGGGCCTCCAGTCGGCGCCACTCGTCTGGGTCCAGCATGCGTCAGTCGTCGTATTGGCCGAGTCGACCCGCTCTAGGCTTGGCTTCAGTCGGCTTGATCCATCTGGCGACTCCGCTTCATGGGTATACCCCGATTGGTATTCCCCCATCAGTAGTCCCCGAGCGTGTTGTCGATTTGACGCGGGCTTGAGGCAGGGCGCGGAGAGTCTTGACGATGGGTCGTGGTGAATCGGCGACGAGCTCCTGAATAGAGAAAAGAACCGTGAAGCGGGAGGCGGTCGGCATGAGCCAGTCGGTGATGGCCAGTTGACGAAAGACGCAGGGTGTCGATGAAGCCGCCAGTTGCGGCGAGTCACCGAACATGGAGAGTGCCGAGTCCCCGACGCGGCGAGTGTCGAGGTCGAGCGACCGGCGAGCGCCGAGCTCCCGAGCGCGGCGAGTGGCGAGGTCGAGCTACCGGCGAGCGCCGAGTGTTGGAGATATGCCCTAGAGGCAATAATAAATGTGGTTATTATTATATCTTTGTGTTTATGATAAATGTTTACATTCATGCTATAATAGTATTAACAAGGAAACATTGATATTTGTGTGATTTGTAAACTTAATTTGAAGTCCCTAGTATAGCCTCTATACATCACTAGCTTGTTGGTTGATAAATGATTGTGGTTTCCCTATCATGAACATTGGGATGTTATTAACAACAAGATCATATCGTTAGGAGAATGATATGATGGACATACTCCTATAGATAAGCGTAGCATAAAGATCAAGTCATTTCAATAGTTCAATTTCTATATGTTGGATATATGCCCAAGAGGCAATAATAAAGTGGTTATTATCATATCTTCACACTTATGATAAATGTTTACATACCATGCTATAATTGTATTAACCGGAAACATTAATACTTGTGTGATTTGTAAACTAAAATAAGAGTCCCTAGTAAAGCCTCTTGTTAAACTAGCTTGTTGGTTAATATATGATCATGGTTTCCTGATCATGAACATAGAGATGTTATTAACAACAGGATCATATCATTAGGAGAATGATGTGATGGACATACTCCTATAGATAAGCGTAGCATAAAGATCAAGTCATTTCAATAGTTCAATTGCTATATGCTTTCTGATACATAGTAACCTAATTCCTTCGACCATGAGATCATGCATATCACCTTTACCGGATGGATGCTTTGATGACATCAAACACCACACCGTAACTGGGTGGCTATAAAGGTGGCATTGAATGTTCGGAAAGTATTGGTTGAAACACATGGATCAAGAGTGGGATTTGTCCATCCATATGACGGATAGATATACTCTGGGCCCTCTCGGTGGAATGTCATCCAATTAGCTTGCAAGCATGTGACTAGGTCACAAGGGATCACATATCACGGGAACGAGAAAAGAGTACTTATCGGTAACGAGGTAGAACTAGGTATGCAGAGATACCGACGATCATAACCTCGGATAAGTAAACTATCGTGAGACAAAGGGAAATTGGTATCGTATGTAAGTGGTTCATTCGATCGCAAAGTAATCGTAGAAATATGTGGGAGCCATATGAATTTCCAGATTCCTCTATTGGTTATTGTTCGGAGAAGTGTCTCGATCATGTCCGCATAATTCACGAACCGTAGGGAGACACACTTAAGGATTCGACGTTGTTTTGAGTAGTTATGGTATTATGAGAAAGAGACCGAATGTTGTTCGGAGTCTCAGATGGGATCCGGGATATCACGAGGTGATCCGGAATGGTCCGGAGAATAAGATTCATATAAGGAAAGTCCCGTTTCGGAGTTCGGGAATGATTCCGGTGTTTTCATCGGGAATGTTCTAGAAGGTTCCGGATTGTCCGGCACTCCGGGGGGGGGGGGTAGGGTACATGAGTATGTCATTGAATGATTGCATCATGTACTAAGTGTTCTTGCTGTTCCAAAAACATGAAAGTCAAATTGCCAGTTTGAAAGTCAAACGGCTAAAACAGGAAACTGTGGAAAACAGGAAACTGTGGGAAACAGGAAACTGTGGGAAACAAGCAAGAGGAGGTTGAAACCAACTTGGAGGAGGAGTTCCTCTCCTCCTTGGCCGGCACCCAGCCCTAGGCCGAGTTGGGGAGGGACTCCCTCCCTCCCTGGTGCGCCTAGCCCCTCCACCTATAAAAGGAGGGGCAGGGCTCCTCCTTGAGACACACAAGTTTCCACCTCTAATCTCCGGTTTAGAGCCGTTTTGGTTTAGAGCTTCTAATTGCTTTAGCCTGCGGTTTAGAGCCTTCTAATTGGTGTGTCTAATCTCTAGACCACTAATAGCCCTCTCTCATACTCCACCATACTCGCTCCGGCTTAAGGCGAAGCCCTGCGGGATCTCCCCTCTACTTCCGGTACCACGCCGTTGTGCTACCGGAATCGCGAGGAGAGTGCTACAACCTCCGCTGCCTGCTGGAACAAGGGAGAGGAAGGTCTTCGTCGAGTACCGAACGTGTGACCGACTGCGGGGGCGCTGCCGGAACGTGGCGCCGGAAGGATCGTCTACGCGATCTTGAGATCGGAAAGAGTACGACTACATCACCCACGAGAATCTGCTCTCGTTAACCGCTTTGGAATCTTCGAGGGTAAGTTATTCCATCGACTTGTTGCTACAATCTAGTAGATAGATCTTGGCTTGTTTGTTTGTATGCGATAGAAAATTTTTGTTTTCCATGCTACGAACCCCTACACTATATGCTTTCTGATACATAGTAACCTAATTCCTTCGACCATGAGATCATGCATATCACCTTTACCGGATGGATGCTTTGATGACATCAAACACCACACCGTAACTGGGTGGCTATAAAGGTGGCATTGAGTGTTCGGAAAGTATTGGTTGAGACACATGGATCAAGAGTGGGATTTGTCCATCCATATGACGGATAGATATACTCTGGGCCCTCTCGGTGGAATGTCATCCAATTAGCTTGCAAGCATGTGACTGGCTCACAAGGGATCACATATCACGGGAACGAGAAAAGAGTACTTATCGGTAACGAGGTTGAACTAGGTATGCAGAGATACTGACGATCATAACCTCGGATAAGTAAACTATCGTGAGACAAAGGGAAATTGGTATCGTATGTAAGTGGTTCATTCGATCGCAAAGTAATCGTAGAAATATGTGGGAGACATATGAATTTCTAGATTCCTCTATTGGTTATTGTTCGGAGAAGTGTCTCGATCATGTCCGCATAATTCACGAACCGTAGGGAGACACACTTAAGGATTCGACGTTGTTTGAGTAGTTATGGAAGTATGAGAAAGAGACCGAATGTTTTTCGGAGTCTCGGATGGGATCCGGGATATCACGAGGTGATCCGGAATGGTCAGTAGAATAAGATTCATATAAGGAAAGTCCTGTTTCGGAGTTCGGGAATGATTCCGGTGTTTTCATCGGGAATGTTCTAGAAGGTTCCGGAATGTCCGGCACTCCGGAGGGGAAGGGGTACATGAATGTGTCATTGCATGTTGGAATGATTGCATCATGTACTAAGTGTCATCGCTGTTCCAAATAAAGGATTAATTCAAATCCTAGTTTGAAAAGTCAAATAGCTAGTTTGAAAAGTCAAACGGCTAAAATTGGAAAGAGGAAAAGAGGAGGAAGAGGGAAACCGAGTTGGGGAGGAGTTCCCTCCTCCAACCGGCGGCCCACCTCCAAGCCGAGTTGGGGAGGGACTCCTCTCCCTCCCCTTGGCGCGGCCGGCCCGTCCACCTATATAAGGAGGGGCAGGGCTCCCTCCTCTAAATACACAAGTCCCTCACCTCAAACCCTAGAAGCTGCAGCCCTCCATAGCCGCCGCCACCCCCTAGGGTTTTGCCCTAGCCGCCGACTTGGGGGTCCCCGGAACCCTAGCCGCCGGCTCTAGCCCCTCCTCCTTGGTGTGTCTAAACCCTAGATCGCCGAGGAGCTCTCTCATACTCCACCATACTCGCTCCGGCTTAAGGCGAAGCCCTGCGAGATCTCCCCTCTACTTCCGGTACCACGCCGTTGTGCTGCCGGAATCGCGAGGAGAGTGCTACAACCTCCGCTGCCTGCTGGAACAAGGGAGAGGAAGGTCTTCGTCGAGTACCGAACGTGTGACCGACTGCGGGAGCGCTGCCGGAACGCAGCGCCGGAAGGATCGTCTACGCGATCTTGAGATCGGGAAGAGTACGACTACATCACCCACGAGAATCCGCTCTCGTTAAACACTTTGGAATCTTCGAGGGTAAGTTATTCCATCGACTCGTTGCTACAATCTAGTAGATAGATCTTAGCTTGTTTGTTTGTATGCGATAGAAATTTTTTGTTTTCCATGCTACGAAACCCTACAGTGGTATTAGAGCCGTGTCTATATGTAGATCTGTTGCACGAGTAGAACACAATGGTCATTGTGGGCGTTGATGCTTTTATGGTCGATTGCTTCTTGTGTACTTTGCATATTGCGGTATGTTGGGATGAAGCGGCCCGGGCTAACCTTACATGACATCGTTCATGAGACTTGCTCCACGCTTGACATGCAACTTGTATTGCATAAGTGGCTTTGTGGGTGCCTGTTTCTCCTAGCATAGTTAAGATCCAATTTACAACGGGTGATTAACAATACTAGTATCAATGTTGTGGTTCATGTTCGTAAGTTAGAGCGACACTTATTGAAAGCCCCAAACCACGTAAAATATGCAAAGAAAGTAGAGGCGTCTAACTTTGTTTTGCAGGGGTGTGCAGTGATGTGATATGGCCATGATTGTGATTATATTTGATGTATGCAATGTTCCTTATTGTAAGTTGGCAACCGACAGGAGCCATATGGTTGACTTTAATTTATGTTAAGACCCGCGTGTCTATTCAAAGTAGTTGTAATAGTTGAAGCCGGTGGACGACAACCATGGAGTAGCGTCATTGACCTTGATGCAATGCCGGTGATGATGGAGATCATGTTCGTGCTAAAGATGGAGATCGGAAGCACAAAGAAGAAAGGCCATATCATATCACATATTTTGAATTGCATGTGATGTTAATCCTTTATGCATCTTGTATTGCTTAGTAGACGACGGTAGCATTATAAGATGATCCCTCATGCACATGAATTTCAAGTCATAAAGTGTTCACCCTTAGTTAGCACCGTTGCTAAAGCTTGTTGTTTCGAAGCAACACGTGATGATCGGGTGTGTTAGATTCTGCAAGTGTATACAACGTGAGCAAGCCAGATTTGCTCATGCGGAAAGTAAGGTTTGATCTTGACGAGCCTAGCATGTACAGACATGGTCTCGGAACACGGATCACCGAAAGGTAAAGCATGAATCATATAGTAGATATGATGAACATGACGATTATTCGCCATTGAAACTATATCAACTCTCGTGATGATCGGTGTTGATGTAGTGGATTTGGTTCGTGTGATCACTAAAACAATGTGAGGGATGTTGTTTTGAGTGGGAGTTCACCTAGATTAACTTTATTATTAATTTGAACTCAATTTGTCATAAACTTAGTCTAAACTGTTGCAAATATGTTGTAGATCAATGGCAGCCCCTACCATCAATTTTAATGCGTTCCTAGAGAAAGAAAAGTTGAAAAACAATGGAAGCAACTTCGCGGATTGGTTCCGCAATTTGAGGATTGTCCTCACAGCTGGTAATTTGACCTATGTGCTGGATGCACCGCTGGGTGACCCACCTGCAGCTGATGCTTCTGATGAAGTAAAGAATGTTTACCTCGCTCGGAAGAATCAGTACTCCATAGTTCAGTGTGCTATCTTGTATGGTTTGGAATTGGAGCTTCAGAAAAGGTTTGAGAATTCAGACCCATATGATATTGTCGAGGATCTCAAATTGATCTTTGAGACTCATGCGGCAATTGAAAGTTATGAGGCTTCTGAAAAGTTCTTTAACTGCAAGATGGAAGAGGGCAACTCCGTCAGTGAGCATGTGCTTAAGATGTCTGGGCACGCAAACAAACTTCAAAGCTTGGGTATAGTGATTCCTAATGCTTTGGGGATTTACCGTGTCCTCCAATCACTACCACCAAGTTACAAGAACTTTGTGATGAACTACAACATGCAGAACATGAACAAGCAGTTGCCAGAACTGTTTTCTATGTTAAAGTCTGCAGAAGTGGAGATCAAAAAAGAGCACCAAGTGTTGTTGGTCAATAAGACCACCAAATTCAAGAAAGGCAAGTCTAAGCAGAAGGGACACTTCAAGAAGGGTGGTAAGAAAGTTACCACGCCGGCGAAGAAGACCAAGGCTGGACCTAAGCCTGAAACTGAGTGCTTTTACTGCAAGAGAGAAGGTCACTGGAAGCGGAATTGCCCAAAGTACTTGGCGGATCCGAAGAACGGCAACATCAAGAAGAAAGGTATATCTGATATACATGTTATTGATGTGTATCTCACTAGTACTCGTAGTAGTGCCTGGGTATTTGATACTGGTTCGGTTGCTCATATTTGTAACTCGAAACAGGTGCTGCAGAATAAACGGAAGCTAGCGAAGAACGAGGTGACGATGCGCGTGGGAAACGGATCAAAGGTTGATGTGATCACGGTCGACACGCTACCCCTTCATCTACCATCGGGATTAGTTTTATACTTAAATAATTGTTATTTGGTGCCTGCGTTGAGCATGAACATTATATCGGGATCTTGTTTATTGCGAGACGGTTACTTGTTTAAGTCCGAGAATAATGGTTGTTCGATTTATATGAGTAATATGTTTTATGCACATGCACCTTTGATAGATGGTCTATTCTTATTGAATCTCGATAGTGGAAATACACATATCAACAACATTGAGGCTAAACGTTTGAAATCAAGCGATAATTCGACCTATATGTGGCACTGTCGTCTTGGTCACATTGGAGTGAAACGTATGAAGAAACTCCATTCCGATGGACTTCTTGAATCACTTGATTTTGAATCACTTGAAAGATGCGAAGCATGTCTGATGGGAAAAATGACTAAGACTCCATTTTCTGGTATGATGGAGCGAGCTACGGACTTATTGGAAATCATACATACCGATGCGTGTGGTCCAATGAGTGTAGCATCGCGCGGTGGTTATCGTTATGTTCTTACCTTCACGGATGACTTGAGTAGATATGGGTATATCTATTTCATGAAACATAAGTCCGAAACTTTCGAGAAGTTTAAGGAGTTTCAAAGTGAGGTAGAGAATCAACGTAACAAGAAGATTAAATTTCTGCGTTCTGATCGTGGAGGTGAATATCTAAGTTACGAGTTTGGCGAGCATTTGAAGAAATGCGGAATACTTTCACAATTGACACCGCCGGGAACACCACAACGTAATGGTGTGTCCGAACGTCGTAATCGAACTCTCTTAGATATGGTTTGTTCTATGATGTCACTTACAGATTTACCGCTATCATTTTGGGGTTATGCATTAGAAACAACCGCATTCACTTTAAATAGGGCACCGTCTAAATCCGATGAAACGACACCGTATGAATTATGGTTTGGGAAGAAACCTAGATTGTCGTTCCTTAAAGTTTGGGGATGCGAAGCCTATGTAAAGAAGTTACAGCCGGACAAGCTTGAACCCAAAGCGGAAAAATGCGTCTTCATAGGATACCCGAAGGAAACTATTGGGTATACCTTCTATCATAGATCCGAAGGCAAAATCTTCGTTGCCAAGAATGGATCCTTTCTAGAGAAGGAATTTCTCTCGAAAGAAGTGACTGGAAGGAAAGTAGAACTCGACGAGGTTGTTGAACCTTCTCTCAAAATTGCGAGTAGCGTAGCACCGGAAGAAGTTCCTGTGGTGCCTGCACCAATAAGAGAGGAAGCTAATGATGGTGATCATGAAACTTCGGTTGAAGTTGCTACAGAGCCTCGGAGGTCAACGAGAACTCGTACCACTCCAGATTGGTATGATCCCGTTATGAGTGTCATGTTGGTGGACAACACCGATGACCCTGAGACATATGAGGAAGCGATGATGAGCCCAGATTCCAATAAATGGCAAGAAGCCATGAAATCCGAGATTGGATCCATGTACGAAAACCAAGTATGGACTTTGGTGGACTTACCGGATGGCCGGAAGGCTGTCGAGAACAAATGGATTTTCAAGAAGAAAACAGATGCTGATGGTAATGTTACTGTCTATAAAGCTCGACTTGTCGCAAAAGGGTTTCGACAAATTCAAGGAGTTGACTACGATGAGACTTTCTCACCAGTAGCGAAGCTAAAGTCTGTGAGGATTATGTTAGCAATCTCTGCATATTATGATTATGAGATATGGCAGATGGATGTCAAAACAACATTCCTCAATGGAGACATTGATGAAGAGTTGTATATGATGCAACCCAAAGGTTTTGTCGATCCTAAAGATGCTAACAAGGTATGCAAACTTCAACGGTCCATCTATGGATTGAAGCAAGCATCCCGAAGTTGGAATCAACGTTTTGATAAGGTGATCAAAAGTTTTGGTTTTATACAAACTTATGGAGAAGCTTGTATTTACAAGAAAGTGAGTGGGAGCTCTGTAGCATTCTTAATACTATATGTGGATGACATATTATTGATTGGGAATGATGTAGACCTTCTTAATAGTGTCAAGGAATATTTGAATAATAGTTTTTCAATGAAGGATCTTGGCGAAGCAGCTTACATATTAGGCATAAAGATTTATAGAGATAGATCGAAACGCCAAATATCATTGTCACAGAGTACATATTTGGACAAAGTTCTAAAGAGGTTTGGAATGGAAGATAGCAAGAAAGGGTTCTTACCCATGTTACCCAATACGACCTTGAGTAAAACTCAAAGTCCGACATCGGCAGAAGATAGAGAAAGGATGAGTAAGACTCCCTATGCCTCAGCCATAGGATCTCTAATGTATGCCATGCTATGTACTAGACCCGACATTGCATATGCTGTTAGTTTAACTAGCAGATATCAAAGTGATCCAGGAGTGGATCATTGGACATCGGTCAAAAACATCCTTAAGTACTTGAGAAAAACTAAGGATATGTTTCTTTCTTATGGAGGTGATGAACAACTCGTTGTTAATGGTTACACCGATGCTAGTTGGAACACCGATCCGGATGATTCTAAATCACAATCTAGATACGTATTTATTTTGAATGGTGCAGCAGTTAGCTGGAGGAGTGCAAAGCAAAGCGTTGTGGCGAGATCTTCAACTGAATCGGAATACATGGCTGCTTCGGAGGCTTCACAAGAAGCGATATGGATGAAAGAGTTCATTACAGAGCTGGGTGTGGTTCCTAGTGCGCTGGACCCAATGTCTATCTACTGTGATAACATGGGCGCCATAGCCAATGCGCAAGAACCAAGGTCACACAAGAAGCTGAAGCATATCAAGCTGCGTTTTCACGCTATTCGAGAATATATTCAAGATGGGGATATAAAGATTTGCAAAGTACACACAGATCTGAATGTTGCGGATCCGTTGACTAAACCTCTCCCGAGGGAAAAACATGACTAGCACCAAACTGCCATGGGTGTTAGGTATATTACCATGTAATCTAGATTAGATGACTCTAGTGCAAGTGGGAGACTGTTGGAGATATGCCCTATAGGCAATAATAAATGTGGTTATTATTATATCTTTGTGTTTATGATAAATGTTTACATTCATGCTATAATAGTATTAACAAGGAAACATTGATACTTGTGTGATTTGTAAACTTAATTTGAAGTCCCTAGTATAGCCTCTATACATCACTAGCTTGTTGGTTGATAAATGATTGTGGTTTCCCTATCATGAACATTGAGATGTTATTAACAACAAGATCATATCGTTAGGAGAATGATATGATGGACATACTCCTATAGATAAGCGTAGCATAAAGATCAAGTCATTTCAATAGTTCAATTGCTATATGCTTTCTGATACATAGTAACCTAATTCCTTCGACCATGAGATCATGCATATCACCTTTACCGGATGGATGCTTTGATGACATCAAACACCACACCGTAACTGGGTGGCTATAAAGGTGGCATTGAGTGTTCGGAAAGTATTGGTTGAGACACATGGATCAAGAGTGGGATTTGTCCATCCATATGACGGATAGATATACTCTGGGCCCTGGAATGTCATCCAGTTAGCTTGCAAGCATGTGACTGGCTCACAAGGGATCACATATCACGGGAACGAGAAAAGAGTACTCATCGGTAACGAGGTTGAACTAGGTATGCAGAGATACCGACGATCATAACCTCGGATAAGTAAACTATCATGAGACAAAGGGAAATTGGTATCGTATGTAAGTGGTTCATTCGATCGCAAAGTAATCGTAGAAATATGTGGGAGCCATATGAATTTCCAGATTCCTCTATTGGTTATTGTTCGGAGAAGTGTCTCGATCATGTCCGCATAATTCACGAACCGTAGGGAGACACACTTAAGGATTCGACGTTGTTTGAGTAGTTATGGAAGTATGAGAAAGAGATCGAATGTTGTTCGGAGTCTCGGATGGGATCCGGGATATCACGAGGTTATCCGAAATGGTCCGGAGAATAATATTCATATAAGGAAAGTCCCGTTTCGGAGTTCGGGAATGATTCCGGTGTTTTCATCGGGAATGCTCTAGAAGGTTCCGGAATGTCCGGCACTCCGGAGGGGAAGGGGTACATGAATGTGTCATTGCATGTTGGAATGATTGCATCATGTACTAAGTGTCATCGTTGTTCCAAATAAAGGATTAATTCAAATCCTAGTTTGAAAAGTCAAATAGCTAGTTTGAAAAGTCAAACGGCTAAAATTGGAAAAAGGAAAAGAGGAGGAAGAGGGAAACCGAGTTGGGGAGGAGTTCCCTCCTCCAACCGGCGGCCCACCTCCAAGACGAGTTGGGGAGGGACTCATCTCCCTCCCCTTGGCGCGGCCGGCCCCTCCACCTATATAAGGAGGGGCAGGGCTCCCTCCTCTAAATACACAAGTCCCTCACCTCAAACCCTAGAAGCTGCAGCCCTCCATAGCCGCCGCCACCCCCTAGGGTTTTGCCCTAGCCGCCGACTTGGGGGTCCCCGGAACCCTAGCCGCCGGCTCTAGCCCCTCCTCCTTGGTGTGTCTAAACCCTAGATCGCCGAGGAGCTCTCTCATACTCCACCATACTCGCTCCGGCTTAAGGCGAAGCCCTGCGAGATCTCCCCTCTACTTCCGGTACCACGCCGTTGTGCTGCCGGAATCGCGAGGAGAGTGCTACAACCTCCGTTGCCTGCTAGAACAAGGGAGAGGAAGGTCTTCGTCGAGTACCGAACGTGTGACCGACTGCGGGAGCGCTGCCGGAACACAGCGCCGGAAGGATCGTCTACGCGATCTTGAGATCGGGAAGAGTACGACTACATCACCCACGAGAATCCGCTCTCGTTAAACACTTTGGAATCTTCGAGGGTAAGTTATTCCATCGACTCGTTGCTACAATCTAGTAGATAGATCTTGGCTTGTTTGTTTGTATGCGATAGAAATTTTTTGTTTTCCATGCTACGAAACCCTACACCGAGCCCCCGAGAGCGGCGACAAGCGCCGAGCCCCCGAGCGCGGCGAGTGGCGAGGTCGGGCAACCGGCGAGTGGCGCTGTCTGTAGCGCGCCGAGTCCCCGAGCGCGTTGAGTACGCGCGAGCGAGTCCGCGGTGGCAAGTCCCCGAGCGCGTTGAGTACGCGAGGGCGAGTCCCCGAGCGCGTTGAGTACGCGAGGGCGAGTCCCCGAGCGTGTTGAGTACGCGAGGGCGAGTCCGCGGTGGAGAGTCCCCGAGCGTATCGAGAACGCGAGGGCGAGTCCGTGGTGGAGCGTCCCCGAGCTTGTTGAGTACGCGAGGGCGAGTCCGTGGTAGCGAGTCGACGAGGCCGAGCTGAGGTCGTGGAATCACGCGTCCACGCAGCATGCCTAGGAGTAGTCCCTGATGCTTGAGTTGGCTTGTAGAGGTGACTTGAGGCTCTTTAGATATACATATTCTGAAAATAGTAGTGGTTGCTGCCGAGCATGGCGAGTGGCGAGGTCGAGCGACCGACGAGCGCCGAGCCCCAGAGCGCGGCGAGTGGCAAGGTCGAGCGATCGGCGAGCGCCGAGCCACCGAGCGCGGCGAGTGGCAAGATCGAGAGATCGGCGAGCACCGAGTCCCCGAACACGGCGAGTGGCAATGTCGAGCGACCGACGAGCACCGAGCCCCCGAGCGCGGCGAGTGGAGAGGTCGAGCAACCAGCGAGCTCCGAGTCCCCGAGCGCGGCGAGTGGCGAGGTCGAGCGATCGGCGAGCACCGTGTCCCCGAGCGTGGCGAGTGGCGAGGTCGAGCGTCCGACGAGCGCCGAGTCCCCGAGCGCGGCGAGCAGCGAGATCGAGCGACCAGCGAGCGCCGAGACCCGAGCGCGGCGAGCGGCGAGGTCGAGCGACCGACAAGCGCCGAGTCCCCGAGCGCGGCGAGTGGCTAGGTCAAGCGACCAGCGAGCACCGAGTCCCCGAGCACGGCGAGTGGCGAGGTCGAGCGACCGGCGAGCGCCGAGTTCCCGAGCGCGGCGAGTGGCGAGGTCGAGCGACCGGCGAGCGCCGAGTCCCCGAGCGCGGCGAGTGGCAAGGTCAAGCGACCGGCGATCGCCGAGCCCCCGAGCGCGGCGAGTGACGAGGTGGAGCGACCGGCGATCGCCGAGCCCCCGAGCGCGGCGAGTGACCAGGTCGAGCGGCCGGCGATCACCGAGTCCCCGAGCGCGGCGAGTGGCGAGGTCGAGCGACCGGCGAGCGCCGAGTCCTCGAGCGCGGCGAGGGGCCAGGTGGAGCGACCGTCGAGCGCCAAGTCCCCGAGCGCGGTGAGCGGCGAGGCCGAGCGACCGGCGAGCGCAGACTCCCTGAGCGCGGCGAGTGGCGAGGCCGAGCGACCGGCGAGCGTCGATTCCCTGAGCGCGGCAAGTGGCGAGGCCGAGCGACCGGCGAGTGTCGAGTCCTCTAGCACGGCGAGTGGCGAGAAAGACACCGTTTCGCTGAGAAGGAGGAAAAAATACAATTGCATTAAGGTGTACTTGCATAATATATTGAAGAATTGTAAGACGTGCGGATTGTAGATGTTGAAGAAAATGCACTTTTGCTATGTGGATCGATGGGTAGTATGTAAGATATATGCGTGTCTTTTCATGAGTAGGCAGACCTCCAGCATCAAATGCTTGCCGGGTAACAGGGACACGATGCCAGACTGTTGAACCCGGAGACAAGGTCGGCCTTTTGGTACCCAGCCTCACTACTTCGACGGACGCGAATAAACAGCAGACAAAACTAAAACCGATCCCAAGTATGATTTTGGTCCCTGAAAGGGTCATATGCGACTGCATGGTCGGCTTTGGAGAATGAATGAAGATGCATATATATTTTGAACTTATAGCATATACGAATATAAATAAACTTAGATGTCAAATGCGGACAGAGTCGACGCGGCGGGGGAGTCGCCGAGCATGGCGTGCCGATGTGGGCGCGCTAAGCCGATGATGGGCGAGTCGTCGAACATGGCGAGTCCGTGATGAAGAGTTCATGGCGAGCGAGTTCGCGCCGGACGAGTATGCGGCGGGTGAATCCCCGAGTCTAACGAGTCCGCGTTTAAGCGTGTCCGTGTTTAGACGAGTTTCGGAACATAATGAATCCGCGAGGGAAGAATCCCGAGGATAAGTCCACGATCGAGGAAACGCATCACGGTGACCTATGCTGATGCGCGCACCCGTCTCCACGAGTCAACTCGACCTCCAATTCACGTCATGACTCACAGCCATGTGCGATCAAATAAAGCGTGAAGTGTTAGACCAAATAAAAAATTAGTTATTGATAGGCAGAGTAAGAATACGAGAGGTCGGATCGAACAGAAATAACCCATAAGTCATGGCCATGTGCGTTTTGTTTTTCGATGGCTTCACATCCTTGCTTGCTGACATGATGAAGCGTTTGTAATCGTCGCCGCTTCAGTATTTTTGGGTGAGCCCGATCGAATCATACAACGGCGGACGTTACTGGCATATGTGGAAAGCACTTGTACGATTGTGGCTCAGAAGTTTCGTATACGGAGGCGTGTTCCAATCCGTTTTTGCATCAAGGATGGATTAGATTCTCCAATGATATATGTTTATTAACAATGATTGTACTCGTACTAATCATACATCACACGATAGTTAGTTGTTCACCGATGGTGTGGGACGCACTAGTGTCTGCTAAACTACCTGTTGCAGAAGGCGGGGTTACCTAACTGATGATACGTGAACTTACAGAGTTACGAACGTGCAAACCATGCTAGTGTAACCATGTCCTATTTTGTCAAGAATGAAGAATTTAAAACATGCAGGGCACGCATGTGTACAAACACCTACAAGGAAAACAAATCCTAAAACCAAAAGGAGCTGGTTTTGTTGTCTAGCCAAAGCTAGCAGGCGGGGTCCTGCTCCGGATGGACAACCGGAGCCGTCGTTATCTCTGCTACTGCTCCATATTCTAAATGGTGCGTGAAGAACCCCACATATTCTCTGCGAGTTCAGATTTTAGATTGAGCTAGCTAGCATAGCACGGATATATGGATGGCCATGTGGGAGTTGAACTCGGTCGTGACCTTTAGTACTAGTATATTTTTCGATATAGTATTGCAGTACGACGCTTCCCTGGAAGCTTGCGCTTTGCCTGTACATCAATTTCTTTGCTGCCAAGAGCGGGCATCTCGTGTTTCACGAGCACTTGTGTGTGCGTGTGTGTGTGTGTGTGTGTGTGTGTGTGTGTGTGTGTGTGTGTGTGTGTGTGTGTGTGTGTGTGAAGTTTTGTTCTCGGTGAACACTTGACTTGACGGACTTGACCGACCTTGTTGAGCAGATATTCTGGGATGATTAATTCCTTGCATGTTCTGCACTGTGCTGGGGAGATTACATGGTAACTGCAGAGATTTTCAGCTGTGTGGCATTGGCAACAACCGAGTAAAGGCGAAAACGCAGCATCTGGCTTTCTCGTCAGTGATCGGTCGGGCCAAAACGCACGCGTTTGCGGTCACGTACGAGGCCAACGCACACGAGGAACAAAAACAAGGAAGGAGCAGGGCAATCCTCTGGTCTTGAGTCCGGTCGGTCATCCGCGTGCACACTGTGACCACGCATGCGAGAGACCAAAGGTATCCACTACACTTGGTAACAAGGCTAAGTATAAGCAAAAAATAGTCAATAAGAAGTTTTACATATACTAGCACAAATACATGTGCGTTGCAACAGGATAGAAAAATATGCGCTAACTTATTTTAAATAATATATTTTATTTAATTATTTCAAATTTTAACATGCGAATTTTGGATTTTGTAAAAATAGTCATGGACTACTATCTCGCAATCCTTCCTACTATCTCGTCCAAGGTGACGGTGTCGAATCAGGGGAGGCAGCCACACCTCCTCCTCCGAGCTCTCTTTCTGCTTTCTGTTTCTCCCCGGCGTGGACACATCAGTGGCATCCTGTGCCTTGTGCCGCTGAGCAGTGGTCGACATGCGATGACCCTGTGCTCTGCCCCGCCTATGGATCGATATGGGGAAGTGGATAGCATCGCTTCTGCCTCTGATTCGTCCTCCTGACCCTCCTCTCGTCCCTCTCACTATGGCACGTTCAAGAATTAGAGGCATTTTCTTAGAGACACTGTTTATAACTGCCTCTAATCGTAACTATTTGTGGCACTTTAAATAATAGTGCCTTAAAATATGAGATTTAAGAGGCAGTTTATAAAATGCCACTAATAGTTTAGCATTTTGAGACACTATTGATAGTGCCTCTAATATTTTGAAAAATAGAGGCACAATTTAGTGCCTCTATGTTGAACTATTAGTGGCACTTTGACTTGTGCCTCAAAAAGATAGATCTTTTAGAGGCACTTTCTATAAAAATACCACTAAATATATATCAACTGAGGCACAATTAAAAGTGCCACAATTCGTTACCATTTAGAGGCACTAAAATATGCCTCTAATAAGTGACCAATTGTGGCACTATTCGTTGTGCCTCCAATGGACAATTTTTTGAGGCACACATGATAATGCCTCTAATAGTTGGCTATTTGGAGCATTTTAAATACCTTAAATGAATGATCGTTTGAGTCACTATTGATAAAATGCCACAAAAAAGTATATCTTTAGAGGCACTCAAATATGCCTCTAATAAATACCAATTATGTCACTTTTCTCAACTCAAGATATTGGTGTCTGTTTCTGTATTTCTCAAGTGGAATTTGTTCCATTTTTGTTAACTTAATAATGGAATACCAATTATGTCACTCTATTGTTAACTTAACAAACAATAGAGTAGATTTCTTACCCGAGAAATAGAGTCACTATTTGAGGCATAGATAAAATTGCCTAAAAAAGTATATCTTTAGAGGCACTCAAATATGCCTCTAATAAATCCCAAGTATATCTTCGCAGCCGTGGCACTGTGGCAACGCCGGCCAGGGTAGCTCCCAGCCGCTGCCGAGCGACGATGGCAATGAAAGGACCGAGGACGCCGACTACACGTTGTTCTATCGCCACTTTGGCATGTGAACGGCGTCATAGTCAAAAGAGTATATTTATTCTATTAGAAAAGTATATTTATGTTATTTCTCATAGTCAGAAGCGTCTACATGCATTTTGTAGCTAGCGATGCGCTCGACTCCTTTGTATTTAGTTGCAGCTTGGAATGTAGACATATATATGTAGCTAATTGTGCACTGGAAAGTTAGTGAATCCGTTTCTGTTTTTAGCGTATACTACCTCCGTTTCAAGGCTTAAGACGCACACGCTTTTTAAAGCAAAATTTGACCGAATAAATTAAGCAACAAAATCTTAATTATATTATACATAATTAGTACCGTTGGATTCGTACTGAAAAATTCTTTCCAGTGATACTAGTTTTATACCAAAACTCTTTACGTATTTAGAGTAATTCTTGGTCAAAGAAAAAACACGCAAAACGATGACGCCTTAAGCCTTGAAACGGAGGGAGTATAGAACAGACTAATGTCCAGGTCCATTCATTTCTTGGTTTATGAAAAATAAAATTCCCATTATAGATATTGTAATGCTTTAGGTATATGCTTTGATGTATTCTTAAAATCAGGATGCATGCTTTTATTTATTAACTGTAATCTAATTATATTATGATGTACTCCTTCCGTTTCAAAATATAAGATATTTTAGGTTTATAAAGAAAATGAATTTAGACTTTTTTAGTATGTAGATTCATTCCAAAGTTGAGTGAACTTATATACTAAAACAAGTCTAGATTCATTTTCTTCACAAACCTAAAACATCTTATATTTTAAAACGGAAGAAGTACTTACTACTATTCACCGGAAAGAAAGCAGTGAGGTCTGTTTGAGAAAAAATAGTAGGGATGATATAGTCGTAATATCGGGATAAAATTATTATGGTTGCACGAATTATTTTATTTAATACAGAATCTTTTGATTTTCATGTCATAAAATTATTATGGCTGCATGAACATAGTGATGTACATCTGGTGAAGCTTCTGCCTATCCATCCCATCATTCGTTCCAGCGGATAGCTCGGAGGGCATCGCGCGCCCTCGCATCTGTATCTTCACAGCGCACGGCACGGCATATATGTTCATATTTGTGACAAGGGTAAGGATAATTTTTATGACAATTATTTTTCTAACGATTCTTAGTACTCGTCTTGATATAGTCTTGAACATAGAATAATTTTTATGATAAATATCATTATCATAAAAGTATGGTTTGGAGCGCGCAGTCCGTCCTCGTCTTCGTTGCCGCCGACGCCGCGCCCACCATGCCCGCCAGGCGGGAGCTGGACCAGGAAGTAGAGCTTCCCGGGCTTGAGAGCGGCATCACGGTCCAACCGGCGCGCGCGAACACCTAGGCGCCGCACCTCATCGGACTCCAAGAGCTGGTGGCCTGGGTGCCCACGCAGCGCCGCTCCGGCCGCCGCGGGCGTCTTGTACCGGAACATGGCGCGTCCACAGTCATCACCTTCTACATTTATGATAATGATATTTAAATCATGTTTTTAAATCATACTTTTATGATAATGATATTATTTATTGTGTACTATTACAAATAATTTTATAAATCTAAGTTAAAGATTTGTAAGAATAATTTTTCTTCTACATTTTTTAATAGTTGTAATAGTCTTATATACAATTTAAATTTGGTTGCTATTTTTATTTAGGGTGTAAAATAAAACTGACACACATATGTATATACTAGTGTGCTCATACGGACACTTTGGCCATTACTCTAATTATTATTTTTAGTAAACATACACGTAATTGTTTGGGCTAATTGGACTATATACATAGTATACACGCATTGGGTCCAGCCCAAAGGCACACACGACACCACATACGCACGCACATCCGGCTGGACGAGGACACACACACGCACACACTCACGAACGGCCCCAAATCGCCATCGGCGCTAGCACCGCTCCGGTCGCCGCCCGGCCAACTACGGCCCTCGCCGGCGCTGCTACCCGTCTACATAAGGTCCGCCGTCTCCTTCTCCATCGAATCCCCAACCGGCATATCGCCACGCCGCCCTCGTGTGCGTCTCCTCCACAGAACCCTCGATCCGCCGCCGTCGCCGTACATCAAGTCGATGACGATCGATTCCGGCACCTCCGGTCACCTTTGTGGCCGGGCTATGGACTCCTACACCGGTTTCCTGCCGCCTCCATGCTCCTCTGCTCCTCCCTGCACGCCCCAGACGAACCCTAGGTACGCCGGTCGGCCTGCTATCCATGGCGACGCGGCCTGGTTCCTCCCATTCTCTATTGTCTCCGCTACTCGGTTCCAGGTCGAGGCCCGCCTCCTGCTGCACCCTCGCGGCGACCTCGCCTCCCCCTTGAGCCCCTGTTGGACCACACGAATGCCCCTGATCGGCAACCTGATTTGAGCGCGACCCGTTCGTCACAGTGGTGGTGTGGCTGCTGTGTCTGATTCGACTACCTCAACCCTGACACCGATGTAGTGGCTGTAACCACGACGTCCATCGATACGCTGCGTCGCGGCCTCACGGTGGTGGTGGTGTACTCGTGGTGATGCTGCTGCTATTACGATGTGCTTGTGTCGCAAACTTCGACCTCGACGCCGGAAGGACGACGATGTTATGGCTGTGCAACCCCGGCGTCGACTGTGAGGACTACGGCGCCTCCTTTCTGCATCGACTACCCCCTGGGCTCAACACCCTCTATGAGCTACTCCCCTCTCATCTCTATCTATGATTACTGAGCTGTGTTGACCTCTGGTTTGCTAGTGGCTGATGATACATTAGTAGTATTGCTAGCTATGTGGTAGTTGATTAACTTGTTGTGATTGATCTGGTGGCTCACAAATTGTAATTAACTTGTTGTGATTGATCTAGTGGCTCGCAAATGATACCATTCCGTACAGTCCTTTACATGTCTTGTAATTGTTGGTGGGCTTGCTTCTTAAATGTTTCTTAGTTTACTGATTTTCCTGATGGATTTTTGCCGGATCTATTAATCCATGTTTGGCACTATAACAAATTGCCATCTACTTGGAAATTTAAATGATTGCTAGATCAAATGTTAGTGAAAGGCTATGTGATAATCAATTGATTTTTTTCTTACGCTTATTGCCTAGTTAAGTGTTCTTGTTTTCAGATGATCGACTCGTGGTCTATATCTTCTTAAATCCTCTTATGTTTCCCCATCAAACTGTGGGCACGAGCATGATGCCATGGAGGAATGCATGGACTGAAGGAGGCTGCCGTCGATTTCAAATTGATGCCTTGTGAGTGTTTTGCTTAAATCAATTGTATAACCCTGTCGAAACTTAGGTTCATAGTAGTTAACTTGCACTATTTTATATAAGAATGTTTCCTTGGTATTATAAGCACTTGCTCCTAATATGTGCTCCGCCAGGTGCTCCATATTGTTGTACTGCCTGAAGCATGGTAAGCTTTGTTCCTGGTATATTTCATGGGGACAGGCATCCTTCAGTTTCATAGTCTGATGTCACTTTTGTAGGTACCAACCCCCTCATTGCATCTCCTTAACTCTCCCTTTTCTGCATCTTTAGAAAGTATGTCTTCTGCTTGTGTGATGCAGAAGTTGCTATTTTATTCTCATAAACTAAATTGATTATATTTTTTATGGATCCTTCTATTTTCCCAAATGTATGAATACTTCAAGTGTTACGCTTCAGGTACTCGCATCGTAACCTTGATCTTCTCCTCTCTACCTATCTTTTTGCATGAACTTCTCATCTTATTACTACAAGAACATATGGACTTTGCTTAGAGGAAGCAGAACATGTAAGTTTTTCCTGTAGTGACTCATTCATACTGGGTTGATCTATGTTTTTCTCTTTTAAGGATTTCTCCAGGCTGTTATCCCTATCATATTCCCTTTATTGTGTCTTTTTTTACTTTATCAATTGCTTTTGCTGAGATCATTTCCTCTATAAATTACTTTTTAGTAATCGGTCGCAAATTATAGATAGATATACATGCGAGTACTCCAGATTGTGCACCTCCATGACTTGCCTTCTTCTTTTGTAGAGAACACCTTATTCATGGGCTATGGTACATGCTTAGTAATTTTTATCCACATCAGGTTATTTCAGCAGGAGATTAATTGATGGTGTATCTTTCGACCCAGGATTTGTAGCTCCCCATCATCACAAGAGAGACTAGCTCGGACTGTCGGTTCTCAATGCTGTTGAATTCTAGGCAAGGTGACCGCCTAATTTTGGATGCCAAGTTCAGTTTTAGGAAAATTTGACTGTCAGGAAAGAGAAAGCGAGTACTGCATGATCGATTGAGTGTTAACGTAGGTGGTGACTACGTCTTTGTCTCAGGATATGCTAGGCCTGCTTTGGAATCAAGGAGAACAAAGGTAAACATGTAGCATAAGATGCACACACCAAAATGTACTTAATTGTGTCCATGTGCATATAGAATTTAGTGCTAGGCCTGCTTTGCTAGATTAAAGAATGATTTCTATTTCATTTGATGGTGTTTCTTCTGTAGGAAAAAAATAGCGGTAAAGGACAACTTATTAGTTATGTATTGTGATACAGGTGCAGCACTAGGAACTTAATTTTCTCCATCCGCACTTTAGTTTAGGGCATTAGGCCGGGCAACCAGGAGACCATTTATTACTTTAAGTTTGGAAGCAATGCTACATAAAACATATGAACACTGCTCATTTTGTCACTGGTTATTAAACAAAGCAGCATGTTTCTTTGGAATTTTCGAACTATCGTCATTTGGTACCTGTTTAAATAGATGAAAACATGTTGTCTTTTTTGTTTTATCACTTCCTTTACTGCATTGCTATGATCATGTAGTACTTTGGACACAGAGTATTGTCGCCTTAGCAACTGCAATGTTACTGTCTAATGCCTTAGATGCTTACTTGGATTTTGGTGCTGAAATTAGAATTTGAGACTGGATATTCACTATGTGACCGTGTTATATGACCTCTAATTAACCTTTTCTATTCAGCTATTGGTGTCTTCCATCATTCAGAAAAAAACCGTCAATTTTTACTGTTGTTTGAATATATATTTTAATATGCAACAAACATGTGAAGTGGATCAAGTTTATTAATTTTCCCATACAGGCTGCTGAGAAATCTTGGTTATTTTAAAAATAACAATGAATGTTCTTTGTTCCTATTTTTACATATTTATTTCAACAATCATATCTTTTGGAAATCTCATATACAACTTATATACTTACTGACATGTAAGAAAATGCTTGTTCGGCAGCACAACACTTTGCCTCATAGTCTTTGTTGGCTTAATTTTTTTTCTCAGTTGAGATATTTCCAAGATTGTGATTTACCACCAGATGTTATTGTTCTTTTTTTTTGCTTTTGTTGTACAATTGTTTTGCCCATATAGACTATTACCTACATTTCTCAATCAGATAAGAAACTGTATTCCTATTCTTTGGCCCTGATGACTATTAATAATTACAATCTAATTAGCATCTTCAATTTCTTACATGTGCGCATCTTTTCCTTTGTAAAGCACCAAATCACAGTGTGCGCCTTCACTAAGTCGGTCACTGTGTGTTGCAAAGGTGATAGTAACTTGTTTTAAAGTAGAGATTCATACGCGTCTTTCAATTAACTTGTTGCAAAGGTGATAGTAATTTCCAATCTGACTTAGTGAAGAAAACTGCAATTTCTTGTTTTAAAGTAGAGATTCATACGTGTCTTTCTTGTTACTGATAGTAACTACAATCTAATTAGCATCTTCAATTTCTTACATGTGCGCATCTTTTCCTCTTCACTAAGTCAGATTGGAAATTCTGTGTGCAAGAAGAGCACAGATTGGGTAGTTTTAAAGTAGCTGCTCATATTGATTGTTTGCTTTTCAATGTGCTAGAACCAAATATTATAATGACTTAGATGACTGAAGAGGAGGCATGTCGATTGCGTGCCCCGGATGTTACCATGGATCAGTACATGAAGATCACGAAAGGTATATTTAGCCCTGCAAAAGTCTTTCAGGTTCTTTCTGTTGGGCTTACATCTATATGTTCTTGCACAAGGTCTTCTGCCAGACGATCAGGCCGTCCAGATGCCGATTCTGTGGAGGGAATTTGGGAGCTGCTCTTTTTGTGTGGGTTGATAGATCCTGACGCCTCCAAGCTTCTTTCATTATTCGGTCCCAGTTGCCGATCTGTGCCCATTACAGTTTCGTTTTTTTGCATAGGCAGAGATTCCAATAATTCATGCTAGATAAGATAATGCTCAGTTGGTTTTGTAAATCAGAGAATGAAACAACAAAGTGTATAATTTTTCATTTCTACATATTTGCTCATATTTGTTTGCAAGTCTTGGGGTCTTGAGTTCCTAACGAAGAGAAAACAGAAGCATCACCTTTTACCTTGTAGGACTTCTTTTTTCTATCAGAATTGAACGAACACTAAAATCATGGTCACACTAACCGTTCATGTGAGGTCACACCGTCACATAGGTGCAATGGTTTAGTAATATTTATAGGCCTCTTCAGTTGCTAAAATGAATTGTTTCACAAAAAAGTGAAAACAAAAATGCAAAGTTAGACTCCATGGAGAGATTACACAGTGTTTCACATAGGATTTGGAGGCACTATTGATAGTGCCTCAAAAAGTTGGGTTTTAGAGGCACTATTGATAGTGGCTCAAAAAGTTGGGTTTTAGAGGCACTAGTGATACTGCCTCAAAAAGTTGGTTTTTAGAGGCACTAGTGATACTGCCTCAAAAAGTTGGTTTTTAGAGGCACTAGTGATAGTGCCTCAAAAAGTTGGTTTTTAGAGGCACTAGTCATAGTGCCTCAAAAAGTTGGTTTTTAGAGGCACTAGTCATAGTGCCTCAAATGGCTAGAATTTAGAGGCACTCTAATTTGTGCCTTAAGTTGGTTTTTGAGGTACTAGTCATAGTGCCTCAATTGGCTAGGATTTAGAGGCATTAGTCATAGTGCGTCAATTAACTATGATTTAGAGGCACTTTTTAAAACTGCCTCAAAAAACTTTTACCTACACGACCGTCCCCGGCGCTTTTTTTAGTGCCTCGAAAACTCAATTGTGGCACTAATTTGACTATTGGAGGCACTTTAGAGTGCCTCTGAATACTGTACCTGCCATAGTGTCTCCGGCTCCCGCCGCCGTCCTAGGGACAGACGGGTCATTGGTATTTACAGATCTCGCCCTATTCCAAACAGTCGGCGAGGTCCTCCACGAGGTAGTCCGGATGCACGGGCACATGGCTTCAGAATCCGGAGGCGCGGGGGCCGACAAAAGTAGTACTGTGGTGGGCAGCACCTTCTAGACTTGCAGGAACCGGATTTGTGCATGGCACTGGAATTTTAGGATTGGGGATTTTCAGCGTAGCTCCTGGCGGCGGCATGCTCCGATTCGGTTCACGCAACTGCGAGAAAGAATCAGATGGATAGGCTAAACTCCTGCATCCAGTAACTCGATCCAGTCTCCAGAGGCCTCAATTCACCACTGGCGGACCTGAATCAAGCGACAGTAGGCGTGAATCTGGCCGCGTTGACTTCCCTACGGGGAAAAGAGGCTCATGAGTCAGGGGTTCGTTGGGCTAAGAAGAAAAGAACGGACGAACTGGTACGGTGGCAATAGTGTGTAATATGTGATTCGATGGGAGGGCAAAAGGGTTCAAAAAAGGATGGTTGATAGAAGCGTTGCTGCTTTTATTTATTAGATATATAGATAGTGAAGGCTATCAATAAGCTATCCATAAGTTCAAAAGGGTGATCTATAATGTCTATGGGTTGTCCATAAGCAATAGAATACTATTTTATTTCTCCTCTCTCTTTTGCACGTGTATAACTTTAACCGACACGTGGTCCAGCTTATAGATAAGTTTAACTAAATACATTGTGGTATAATCAATTAGCTTGTAGTGTGATACGTGGGTCCTTGCTTATGGGCAAGTTCTTCCACATAGGTAGGTAAGGTTTGGCCGATGGAAAGGTTGTTGGTGGTGACCTCTTGTCAATTAGTATTACGTTAGCAGGAATGATGTTTTCATCATGGCAACCAAAGAGGAGGTATCTACCCCATTGTAGGCTGAAGCAAATGCCTTGGTACTAGCCGCCCACTTTGCTCTTGTAATGAAGCTCGCAAGGCCAATCTTCTTCAGTGACAATCTAAACTTGGCTAAGGCGATGGTGGCACCTGGCGCGGCCAACAATAATATGATCTGGGAGATAAGAAGACAAGCTATAGAATTCCAGAATCTAACACAATCCCTGCTAGGCTTCATCTTTCATATTTACAGGGAAATCAATGGGGTTGCTCATAACTGTGCACGTCAGGCAAAAAGATCACGATGGTCTAAGCCTATCAGTTCTTGTAGAAACTCAGCTCATAACACTCTTGCATGTCCTGTGATTGCTGCAATCAACACGATTCGACATCTGAATTTTGTAATCCACGATGTATAATGTTTTTAAGCTGCAATACATAAGGGTGTGTCTTTACCCTGTTCTGTTAAAAAAATTAGTATTACGGTGCGAATGCATTGCAGTTCTGTTGAGGTGAAATTGCATGTCCTTTTCGCCTAGTCAAGTTCGTGCAAAGGCACTTACCGAGCGATAACATGGTAATGCCTGTCGCCTTTGATCTCCACACATGCGCAGCCTTTTTCACGTGCAGTTTCTCGTCTTAAGAATTTAATATACTGCCCCGTCGCTGTAACAAAAAGACCGTCAAACCATGCACTCTGTGTCGCCTGTTCCAGGCAAAAGTTTGTCAGATATTGAATTCTTTGCTACTATGAATAAACTGCATCATACTGTATCGACGGGGCCTAGCCGAAATGAGAAAATTGATTATTTTCTTCTTCTTCCGTACCACTTCGGGCAGGCAGCCATCTTTCTATCACTTCGTTTCAGCAGAAGAATACTCACTCTGTTTTAAAATATAAGATGTTTTAGCTTTGTGAAACAAATGTATCTAAACTTGTTTTAGTATGTAGGTTCATTCAACTCTAAGATGAATCTACACACTAAAAAAAGTATAGATTCATTTTCTTCACAAACCTAAGACATCTTATATTTTGAAACGGAGGGAGTAGTTGTTTATCGGTATTGAATATCATCTTTTAGCTTCTAAGTGGATGATTGTATGAATCGAACCAACTCGTTGGTTCCATTTTGCTGGCAGAAGCCATGACGCGATGTTCCACTATGTGCGGAATCGATTTGTAGAAGTCTTTGAACCGCTTTAGGCATATATAGTGTATGGTCTCAAGATGTACGTACAGTCATGTGGTTTCTTTTAGTTGAGTGGGCCGGTCTAGATTAGTGCAGATGTGATTTACATCCGTGCTATAGTTAGTTCGTCAAAATTACTACAACTTGATATTTTTCTTGATTGAAAAACCGAATAGCTAGTTTTTTCTTAACTACAGTTAACCGAAAGCTAGCTAACTCGAAAGCTTTACTTGTTCGCTTAAATTAGGGTGAACATGAAAAGCACAGCTACAAGTCTAAAGTTATAGAAAAAATCAGCCTCAGAGGTTAATGATCTGGCAACCTAGGAGCGAAAGCAGTTTTGCACACATCGGCATGCTAATTTTGACTTGACTTGTGTTGATATTTGACTTGTTTGCCCAGAATATTGATATTTGACTTGGTTTATGAGAATATTGATGTTTGACTTGTCCAATGAGTACCAAGAACAACCCTTGCCAAATCAATTTGTTGACTGTCTCCATTGGTTAAAAAGTTCAAAGCATTGAGATATTATTGTATACCGCTTTTATTAAGACGATGTTTTGCATGTATGAACAACTAAGAGGGTGGTTTTGTGCCTGGGAGGTTGACCACTGAAAATTCTTAGATTGCCTATGAGTGTTTGCACACGATTCGAAACCAGAATGCCAAGAAAACCCTTCTTTTCGCTGAAAATTTATTGAAAACATATGATAGATTAGAATGGAGTTATCTACATGGTTGTCTGTGCAAGCTTGGTTTTGATGCCTCTTGGATTCAATCGGTGATGAGATGTATTACTTGTGTATGCTATGTTGCTCGTGTCAATGGCGATCTTACAGAACTGGTTGTGCCATCCAAATGAATTCGCCAGGGCGATCCAATCAGTCCTTATTTGTTTCTTCTCCGCACTGAAGGTTTGTCAAGTTTACTGCAACAAAAGGATGATCGAGGCGAGCTCCACGGTATTCGCAATGGTAGACTCGCCCCTACATCCCATTTATTGTTTGCAGATGGCAACATCTTCATTGCAAGAAGTGATGATGGGAGTGTGGATGCTCTTAGGAATACTCTCCATATTTATTGTGAAGGCTCTAGACAGAAAATAAATATCGAGAAGTCATCAGTTTTATTTGGTACCATTGCCCTGAGTAGGTGAAAGAATGTGTGAAGACAAAGTTGGAGGTGCAAAGTGAAGTGCTCATCGATTTTTATCATGGGATGCCTACTTCTGTTGGCCAGTCCCCCACTTCTACCTTCAACTTTCGGTATGATAAATTATGGAAATACATAAATGGAATATTGGGGAGACTGATGTCTAGGTCTGGTAAATCTGTTTAGGGTTCCAGGAAAAAGTTCGGAATATATCGGAGTCGGTCTAGAATGTTCTAGAAGGTTCCTAGGGGGTCCACCTATGGGGCCCACCTGCAATGTGGGGCCACATGGGCCTAAAAAGGGGGTGCCCTGGCCTCATTGGGCCAGGGCTCCACAGCCTCGTTAGGCCCATGCGGCTATAGGGAAGGCAAACCCTAAGGTGTAGGGAAGGGGGTTTCCCCCTCCCTCTTTGGATGCCGCCGCCCACCATCTTGGAGGGGGCAAGCCAAATGGCTGCCCCCACGCCTATATAAGAGAGGGTAGGGGGTTGGGGCACTAACACCCTTTGCTATGGCCACTGCCTCCCTCTTATCCCTGAGATACTTTCCCTCCTCCCCGCAAAGACGTGGAGTGAAGCCCTGCCGCTCTCTCTACCATAAACAAGCAACATCGTTGTGCTGCCGAAATCTCGTGGAGCTCTTCTCTCTTGCTTGCGGAATCAAGGAGTAGGAGACGAACTCAAGTCGGGCGTGTGGATACCGCGGAGGTGCTGCCCGTGCGTTGCTTCATTGGTTTGATCCGATGTCGTGTACGGCTACATCATCCACGACCTTTGATCATTAACACTTGTATGACTTCGAGGGTAAGTAGATCGGATCTACTCGCTACTAGCTTCTCTTAGATCATATCTCTAGGTTTTCTTCTGCATATCTCGTAGGATTTTTTCCCATGTAACGAACCCACCATAAGACAAGGATCTCCTTTATCTCCTTATCTTTTTGTCCTAGTTATTAATGAGTTATCCATATCCCTACAGGAATCCCTGACTTGCTCCACCATCACTAGGACTGTTCTTGGACCTGCCCTCCAATTCACTCTTTCCTTTCTGCAGGTGATCTTCTCATTTGTGGTTCAGCAACTTCGCATCAGGCTGGCTCAACATATGAAGCAAACCATCAACTCCTTCTATCAATCCTTAGGACAAATACCTAACTAGTCAAAATTAGGTATTGCGTTCAGTAAGTATGTCGATCAAGCCATCCAAATGCAATTAGATCAATTTTGCAGGTTCCTATTATATTGATGAACCTTCTACGAAACTAAGGCCTTCAATTTTATTCTTGACAATTTCAGAACTAGGCTTTCCATTTGCAAATCGAACTCTCTTTCTCATGCAGCTAGAGTGGAGTTAATTAACTCAGTATTTGCTTACATCCCTGTTTACTACATGTTCAATATCATTTTTTCTAGAAAATTTATTGCTAAGGTCACATATATTATTAAGAATGTTAAAGTATATTACGGTTACGTTATATTTGATAGTTTAAGTTTGTAATCCAATCCTATCTCTAGTAGTATTCTTGCCCCCTAAGTCTTCTGGTACTATATAAACAACCTAAGGGCTTATGATGTAATCACCTCTTGCAATATCAATATAATCTATACTTCCGTAATCTTTCATGGTATCAGAGCGGTTCGCTCCGCCTAGAGTTTAGCCACCTCTTCTGCCGCACCGTTCCTGGAAAGATCGTTCTCCGCCGGGGGCCGCGCAATAGTAGATTAGATCTTACTTTGCCAAAAATTTCTCGTCGGCCGCTTGACCGGCGTTTCTTCTTCTTTCGCCGATCATAAATCGGATTGCGTGTCATCATCACGCATCTCTACTTCAACCTCGGTGTCGACTCATCTCCGACAAATCATCACCAACGATCGTGCCAAGGAGGCTCCGCGCGTCACCCCAAGGGACGCCTTCACGCGCTGTGTCGGCTTCTCCGTCCTCACGTCGTGACCACGCCGGTCCGTCTTCGCCAACATCGATCGGGACGCACGTCCCCGAGTACGCGTCCCGCCATCAATAAAGGGCCGCACCTTCATCACTTGTGGTCATCATCACCGACAACCATCTACACCAACAACATCGCCACATCGTTGCCGCCACCACCAATCGTGGTCATCGTCAATGCCAACAAGTTCTTCCCCACGAGTGACGTCGCGCTCATACAAGCAGAAAATACGGGTCTAATCCCCGAAATCGATTACCTCAACAACTCATTCGCCATCGACAACTACCACCATCGTCTTCGTCCACCACTACCTTGCCGCCAGAGTCACAGTCTAATTTTTTATTTGCACAAGTTTGTGCTCAATTTTCTTCTTGCGGCTACTTCATCTACTCCGACATGGCAGACAACTTCTACACTGACCGTTTACGGAAAATTTTCTTTGCTCCTCAATCCGGATCTGGCACACATGGTTCATGATGGTCCCTGTCTTCGCACGTCCGGTATCGGCAACACCGACGCATGCCTTCGTTCCCGACACGCTCCCGAGTCTGACAAGCTCGGCATTGTGGGTCGAGCTACTTCTCAAACTATGTCTACCTCAACCACTATGGCGAATTCTCTAGGCTCAACGACGACATCGACCACAATACAACATCATCAACGTCATCGACTTCATCAACGACGACAACTTCACCAACGACACCATCGACCACCACTACAGCACCTCACTTTCGGCTACATCGACATCGGCATCCACCGACATCCTCTCTAGTTCGCGACTTCGGATTATACTCCAGTCAGACCGTCCACGACGCCTCCTGCTGTTCGCGTCACTACCGATCCGACAACGGGGGCGGGGGTGTTAGAGTATATTACGGTTACGTATTTGGTAGTTTAAGTTTGTAATCCAATTCTATCTCTATTAGTCTTCTTGTTCTCGTAAGTCTTCTAATACTATATAAACAGCCCAAGGGCTCACGATGTAATCACCTCTTGCAATATCAATACAATTTATACTTCCGCGATCTTTCAAAGAAGTTCCAGTGGTCTGGTACTAACTCTGAACCTAGCACAAAACCTCTCTGTATCACTGCTTGTAAAAATATTTGAGTGCCTAAAAGGAAAGGTTGGCTTGGTATTCAAAATATTTGGAACCTATCACAAAACCTCTCTGTAAACCATGGGCTCATTCTTTCAGCAGCTTGGAGGATTGCACAAAATCCCAATAGTCATCTCCACAAAATCCTTAAATCCAAATATTTCTAGGATAACTCAATCTGGACGCCTAAGTCTAACGTTCCAAAGTCTTCTTTCTGAGCGTCTATCCTTAATTAAAGTCATTTCCATGCTGCAGCAACACTCCTTTTATCATATACTCCCTCCGTTTGGAAATATAAGATGTTTTAGGTTTGTGAATGAGCACTAGTGGAAACGAGGCCTTTGGTTGAGCCTGGAAATGGGCCCGTGCAGCAAAAAGGAGCCCCCCTTTAACACCGGTTCGTGGCACGAACCGGTGTTAAAGGCCCCTGCACCAGTGGCCCGCGCAGCCCCCCCTTTAACACCGGTGATGTACTATATATCCTTTCATGTGTCATTGATGTACTATATATAAATGGTCATCTCCCTATTAATTTTTGATATATACTATATATTAATGCAGATGAACAGGCAATGGATTGACGGTGACCGACGCACTTCCGAGTATATTATGGGCCTCCAAAATTTCATCGTTGTGGCTAATGCAAACCATGGTCACAATGGTTTTATGTGGTGTCCGTGTGTTCACTGTCAGAACAAGAAAGACTACTCAAATACCAGAACCATTCACGCCCACCTGCTTCTATCCGGTTTCATGTCCAGCTATAATTGTTGGACCAAGCACGGAGAAAAAGGGGTTGTGATGGAAGACAACGAAGAAGAAGAGGATGATGAAAACTATCATAATATGTATCCTGAATATGATGATACTGCAACGGGGGTAGATAATGAAGATCAAGAGGCAGCAGATGGGCCCGCTGATGACGATCTTGGTCGGGCCATTACTGATGCAAAGGAAGAATGTGAAACTGAAAAGGAGAAGGAGAAGCTGGAGCAGATGTTAAAGGATCACAAAACATTGTTGTACCCAACTTGCGAAGATGACCACAAAAAGCTAGGTACCACACTGGATTTGCTGCAATGGAAGGCAGAGAACGGTGTGACTGACAGCGCATTTTCAAAGTTGTTGGTAAAAATGAAGAATCTTCTTCCAAGAAATAATGAGTTGTCCGCCAGTACATACCAAGCAAAGAAGGTTGTCTGCCCTCTAGGATTAGACGTGCAGAAGATACATGCCTGCATTAATGACTGCATCCTCTACCGCGGTGACAAGTACGAGAATTTGGATGCATGCCCGGTATGCACTACACTGCGGTATAAGATCAGACGAGACGATCCTGGCGATGTTGAGGGCGAGGCCCCTAGGAAGAAGGTTCCTGCCAAGGTTATGTGGTATGCTCCTACAATACCATGGTTAAAACGTCTCTTCAGAAATAAAGAGCATGCCAAGTTGTTGCGATGGCACATGGAAGACCGTAAGAAAGACGCGATGTTGAGACACCCCGCTGATGGGTCACAGTGGAGAAAAGTCGAGCGAGAGTACCCGGACTTCGCACGTGATGCCAGGAACTTAAGGTTTGGTCTAAGTACAGATGGCATGAATCCTTTTGGTTAGCAGAGCTGCAGTCACAGCACCTGGCCTGTGACTCTATGTATCTATAACCTTCCTCCTTGGTTGTGCATGAATAGGAAGTTCATTATGATGCCAGTGCTCATCCAAGGCCCGAGGCAACCCGGCAACGACATTGATGTGTACCTAAGGCCATTAGTTGAAGAACTTTTACAGCTGTGGGTCAAACCAGGTGTACGTATGTGGGATGAGCACAAAGGGGAGCCATTTGACCTATGAGCATTGCTTTTCATAACCATCAATGATTGGCCTGCTCTTAGTAACATTTCAGGGCAGACAAACAAGGGATACAATGCATACACACACTGTTTAGATGAGACTGAAAGTGTATATTTGGATAAATGTAAGAAGGTTGTGTACCTAGGGTATCGTCGATTTCTTCCGAACCTGCATCCAGTAAGAAAGAAAGGTAAGCATTTCAAACGTCTGGCAGAACCCCGGAGGAAGCCTGTCCTCCGTACCGGTGAGGAGGTATTTGGTATGGTCAAGGACCTAGAAGTAATATTTGGAAAAGGTCCTGGAAGTCTATCTGTTCCGAATGACGATGCCGGACACGCGCCCATATGGAAGTAGCAATCTATATTTTGGGACCTACCCTATTGGAAAGTCTTAGAGGTCCGCTCTTCAATCGACGTGATGCACGTGACGAAGAATGTTTGCGTGAACCTGCTAGGCTTCCTAGGAGTGTATAGGAAGACAAAAGATACACCGGAAGCACGGCAGGACCATCAACGTCTGAAAGACCCTGAAGATCCTATGCATCTTGAGAACGAGAAGGGTAAACGATGCCACTTAACTCCTGCTAGCTACGCTCTTACCAAAGTAGAGACGGAAATCTTTTTTGAATGCCTGAGTAGTATCAAACTCCCGTCTAGCTTCTCGTCGAATATAAAGGGAATAATAAATATGGCAGAGAAAAAATTCCAAAACCTGAAGTCTCATGACTGCCACGTGATTATGACACAATTGCTTCCGATTGCATTGAGGGGGCTTCTACCTGAAAATGTTCGAGTACCCATTGTGAAGCTATGTGCATTCCTCAATGCAATATCTCAGAAGGTAATCGATCCAGAAAGCCTACCAGGGTTACAGACAGATGTGGCCCAATGTCTTGTCAGCTTTGAGTTGGTGTTCCCACCATCCTTCTTCAATATTATGACGCATCTCCTGGTTCACCTAGTAGAAGAGATTGCCATTCTCGGTCCTGTATTTCTACACAATATGTTCCCCTTTGAGAGGTACATGAGAGTCTTAAAGAAATATGTTCATAATCGTGCTAGGACAGAAGGAAGCATCTCCAAGGGCTATGTAACAGAGGAGGTCATTGAGTTCTGTATTGATTTTATTCCTGACCTTACGGCGATTGGTGTTCCAGAATCACGACATGAGGGGAGACTGCGTGGAAAAGGCACCCTAAGATGTAAAGCAATGATATGTAGGGACGGACATTCTCTCAATCAAGCACACTACACGGTTTTACAAAGATCTATCTTGGTTGCCATGTATATCAATGAACACAAGAATTTAATATGCCTCAAACACCCGGGACAGTCTGATGAATGGATTATAAGTGAACACATGGCGAGTTTTGGCGGCTGGCTGCAAAGACTTCTCACGAATAACACCACTGTTGGGGATCAGCTGTACTTGTTGGCCAGGACACCATCTTCGACTGTATGTACTTTCCAAGGATACGAGATAAATGGGAATATATTTTACACGATAGGCCAAGATAAAAAGAGCACCAACCAAAATAGTGGTGTCCGCTTCGATGCAGCAGAAGACAATGGGCAAAAGACCATGCATTATGGGTTCATAGAGGAGATATGGGAACTTGACTATGGACCTAATTTTAAGGTCCCCTTGTTTCGATGCAAATGGGTCAAGCTAACAGGAGGAGGGGTTGAGGTGGACAAGAAGTACGGAATGACAACAGTGAATCTCAACAATCTTATGAAGGTAGACAAGAACTTAGACGAACCATTCGTCTTAGCCAATGATGTGGCTCAGGTTTTCTATGTGAAGGACATGTCTACCAAACCGAAAAAAAAAAAATAAGCAAACAGATACATCAAACGATGAGCCAAAGCGTCACATAGTTCTTTCAGGGAAAAGAAACATCGTGGGAGTGGAGGACAAGACAGACATGTCAGAAGATTATAATAAGTTTGATAAAATTCCGCCCTTCAGAGTGAAGACTGACCCAACCATCCTGTTAAACAGTGCTGATACTCCATGGTTACGGCCGACGCGATCATAAGATTGACTATATGTATTAATTGAGCCATTTTTGGCACACATATGTATATCAACATGGAAATAAATGTCATATTTCTTCTGTTAACAGTATATGTATTAAATGAGCCATTTTTCTTCCCGCAATTTTTCTTCCCGCAATTTTTCTTCCCGCCAGTTCTTCCCTCCAGCCATTTCTCACTATATATATGTAGGGTTGGCCTCCATTGTCATTGCACATCTCTAGACTCATATCTGCAACCTCTTCACTCTTTCACATGGCTTCCACCGTATCACTAACCCCTAGGGAGGCGGAGGCGCTTTGCGCCACAAACTACCCCTGCCCGTCGGGCTACTGTGTCCCCGTCGGCTGGATGCTGAGCGTCGGAGGCGTGCCAGTTCCTCCTGTCCCTCTAGGTGTGGCGTGCCGGATGGCCATCACGAACCACTACTACTTCGAGCTCACGCCAGAGCAGCGGAGGAATCGGCGTGAGAGGGCGCTCGCCAGGCATGAGGAGGACGGCCCACCTCCTTCGAACTTCAACGAGGCCGGCCGTTGGCTATGGTGGCGTGCTCGGACTCTCCAGAGCGTCATGGCCTACGACACTGCCACCGACTCTAACCCCCATCTGCGCTACCCTCAAGTCCAGCTCACGCGTACTCAGCCTTCAAGGTTCAATTACGGCGACCCCGACGACGATAGCGACGACGGCGACAGCGTGTACGACGACTACAGTGGCGAGTATTACAGGTGTAGGCAGGAGCATGACTGAATCACTCCAACATTTCGAAACAAGTTCGGCCGATTGTGACTTAATCTGGCCATGTATCTTAATTTTCAGTTCTTTTATGTATCTTAATTTTTAGTCGTGCTTTATGTAACTTACTGTTAGTTGCATTCTGTATTTTAATTCCAGTTCTATCTCATTCACAAAATGACCTATCTCATTCCCGTTGTTCGACAAAGTTTGACGGTAGTTTAAAACGGGGATAAAAAAATTAAAAAAAGATCGAAACAGTGCGAAACCTTCGCGTGGTGTTATATTATGTGACATAGTTAGAAGGAAAAATATCAAACTGGGTATATTGATTATGTCTCAAAAAAACCTTCACAAAATGACCTATCTCATTCGAGGTTTCTTGGCTTTCGGGTCAAATGACCAATGTTATGGCTAGAATCAAGGCATAGTTTGTGATAATGTGGCCATATTATGCATACATGTGCATCATGGCATGGCAAACAATGTTGCAAGAGGAAGTTTTCCTTTTTGTCGCACCAAAAAGGCATTTTCCATTTTCCGAGCATAAAAAACGGACGGTTTTGTGAAGCAACCACAAAATGGCTAATTCAAAAAACCACCACCATATTTTACAAAAATACTAGACCACCTTATATGGACAATGTACCAATAGGGGGATCTGAAACCTTTCCGTCTACCTTTGGTAAAAAAGACAAATTCCTGCCGAACCGGCAGGAAGTGGGTCAGATATGAACTACAGGTACATGATACGATGCTCATGGTTTTTTACAAAAATCATTTTTAGGTTCACAATATGATAGTTTATCAAAATCCAATGCAAGTTGAGCGAGGCTTTGTCAGATTCCAAAGTATACAAAAGATGCGGCATTTAAATATCCAAACAATTCAAAAATGTTAATACAAAATAAAATATGATTTTCTCTAATAAAATAGGGTTAGATTCCTTTTTAGATGCTTAATATTTCTTATGTTCAAAGTTTTAGGATTTGACTATTTTATTTTTGTTTGAATTGAATAATCAAAATTTATATGTAAGTGTTTTAATCATTTTGAAAATTTTCATATAAAGTAAATATAAAATGTTTTTACATGAATGGATAGATATTAATTTTCTGAAAATTATGATATATTATTCATATTTTTCTGAGTTGAAATGAAAAAGATATGAATTTTATAAATTCATATCCTATTTTTTGAATTATAAATGCCCCTACCCCTTTAATGCATGAAATAAATGCCCCCACCTTTAACACCGGTTCCAGCCACGAACCGGTGTTAAAGCGGGGCACCCCGCTTTAACACCGGTTCGTGGCTGGAACCGGTGTTAAAGGGGGGTGCGGGCGCGAAATGAATCCCCCCCTTTAACACCGGTTCCTGGCTGGAGCCGGTGTTAAAGGGGGGTATAAATGCACGCGTTCCTCTTCCTCCCCCTAGCCAGATTGATCGAGCGCAAAGAGGAGCAGAGAAGAGCCACGACGGAGGAGCAGAGCAGTGCCGCCAGGCTGCCCGACCTTCGCCGTCCCCCGCCGTCACCGCCGCCCGCCACCGCGTCCATGTCGTCCGCCGCCTCAGTCCACTCGCGGAGCCGCCGCCGCGCCAGCAACTCTAAGGAGCGGCGCCTCCGCCCGTACGTCCACTCGCGGAGCCTCCGACCGGCGCCGCACGTGACCACTCGCCGTCGACCCCGCCGTCCTCGCCCGGTGCCACGTGCCACTCCGCCGACCCCGCCGGCCGACCCCGCCGGTAGTAGTTATTAATTAGTTATAATTAAGTGTGTAATTATTATTAGAATTTTGTGATTGTATTATTAATTTAGGGTTAGTATTAGTTTAGGGTTAGTATATGTGGATTCGCAATAGATTTCTACTTGTTATTGTATTATTAGTAGTTTAGTGATAGTATTAGTTTAGGGTTTATTTAGTTTAGGGTTATTAGTTTAGGGTTTATTTAGTTTAGGGTTATTTATTTAGTGTAGTTTAGTGTATTTAGTTTAGGGTTATTTAGTGTATTTTATAGTTAGTATTAGTTTAGGGTCGTCACCTCGCTGCTCTACAAGCGCCGCCGCTGGTCGTTGTCGTTAACGTCGCTCCGGTGACCCCTAGGTAGTGGCGCCGCCCGTTTTAGGTAGGCCGCATCACGTTAAGGCGAACCCGCTACCTCGCGCGCCCTAGGGTTTGGACCCCTCTCATATGGATTCGGGATTTCTTTGAATTAGGGTTTGGACCCCTTGGAACTCGTTTAAAATGATTAAGCATCCTTAGGGTTTTAATTTCATTTGTGTATTTATTTGTGTATTTTTGTATGAATAATATGTATATTTGTGTATGAATCCAAGTCCACTTGAATGTTTACTCTCTTACTCTAGATAATATTATGCCGTCGACCACCGCCACCATTATGCTGTCGACCCTGACCTCCTCTGTCCTCGCTGAGCCCACGTCGTGCTGGTTCGAACGCACACCCCCACGCATCCCGGCCCCACTCTCGCCCTAGCGCTGCCACCTCTCGTTGTCAATATAGCATTATAATAACCATGCTATGTTAGTCAACTTTCATGACAAGTTAATTAGAAGAAGTAAATGTACCCTCTCATATGAATCGGGGGTTTCTACGAATTAGGGTTTGGAATGACCAAGCATGTATTAGGGTTACATTTCAATACTTTTAACCTGTCATATCATCATCTTTGCTTGAGCATTTTAATATATGTATTACTGATATTTGTGTGATCATATTTTGTTTTATAAACTATGGATCCACTTAGTAGAAACCTTGAAGATGAAGAAATGATGGAGAACATGATCCACGAGGACACCTCACAATATCTGAACTTGGAGGGACATGATGACATCTCAAGTAGTCATGGAGAAGATGACGACTCCGATGAACACACTTTAGTGATTACAAAGTCTGTCGAGGTATATGCATGGATTAAGCCTCTGCTGACTTGCACCGATTGATTTGTATATATGTAAATGTATTAATTAACGCTTATTTCTTCTTTTAGCCCTATGGATCGACCAGCCAACAACAATCTTCTTCTACGAAAAAGATCAAGCGAGGGGCGAGCCATCGGTTGAAAGATCGTGCAAAGTTCACGATCGAAGCAGTCCGTGTTGATGGCAGGCCGATGGAGCCCAAGAAGGCCGCAGACAAATTTGTACGTCAGGCTGGAGTTCTTGTTAGGGACCAAATCCCAATCATTATTGAAAATTGGAATAAGCCAAAGAAGGGCGACGGTACCTTTGTCGATGAAAGATCCAAAGAAACGCTTTGGAATCCGCTGTTGGTAAATTTCACCCTTCCTCCAGAGGAGGGTGAAAACAAACCTATTATAAAGGAAAAGGTCAAAGAGTGGACTCTAAAGAAGATGGCTGACGCTTTCCGCAACTGGAAGACAAAATTGAACAAATTTGTCAAAGCTCGCGAGACTCCAGATTTCGAAGACGCATATTATGCGAAGATAAGACCTCACTGGCCCGAATTTGTGGCATATAAGGAAGGTGCTATAGCTAAAAAGAGGTCAGAAACCAATACGCTAAATGCCTAGAAGAAGAAATATCACCAGAGGACGGGGTCAGGTGGCTACATATCTCAGAGGCCTAAGTGGAAGGAAGCTGAGAAGGCCCTGCGCGCTAGAGGGATCACACCCCAGATAAATGGGTGGGACCTACGTGCAAATACTTGGTTCTAAGGAATCGGGGCAAGGTTGGACCCAGAAACAGGATTGTGTATCTTCCCAACCCTCCTTGCCAAACCCGTCACTGAACTCATCACGGCATACGAGGAAACAGCCGCCAGGACCTTCCATCCTGACAGAGAGAATGACCAGCTCACACGCGCCATCGATAAAAAAGAACACCCTGGACATGCACGAGGCACAGGGGGTATGACGTGGAAGGATGGGTTTGCCGAGTGGGGCGACTCTTACAGATGGCGCGGCAGAAAAGAAAAAGAGCGTACAGAGCGGATGATACAAATAGAACATGCACTTGTGGCGCTGCAGGCGCAAGTGAATGCACAACAGAGCCAGCAAGCTATCGGCCCATCTCAGCGGCACGAATCAGCGTGGCTTCCACGGAGAACGTCCAGCCCACACTTGAAATGGCGGGTCCTCGATACCCCGTGGATGAGATCACGTAGAGCGAACACGCTGAGCTGCATGTGAGATTAATGGGCTTATCCATTAAGGTGGCTGTCGGCTATGCCTTACCTCCTGTAGCTGGTGGAACTTACCACTGCCGACCGATTCCAAATGGCTATGCTATTGTCGGGGTGGATGAGGTTGTGAAGGAATATGAGGAAGCACAGCTTGACCATGCAGGTGAAGGGGAAACTCAACTCAAATTTGCAGTGAAAACAACCATTTTTTCGAAGAAGGAACACATCGTGCTTCCAAATTGGAGGCCACTGGCACCCCCGCCGTCTCCGCAGCATCAGCAGTCTGAGCCGCTTCAGCCATTGTAACACCCTTAGAATCGACCCTATGCAAGTTTTAGCGAAACCCGCCAAACCCGCATAGAAACGATTCAAAGGTGCCCACCAGGCACTTTCGTGCGGGTGGAAAACGAAGTAATAACATTACACAACAGTCCTCGATGGGACCCACAGAACAGATATATACAACAGCGACTCAAAGAGTCAAGAATACAGATATAATATACAAGATCCAAATCACCTTGAAAATGATAGAGCGTCCAGCTACGGACAAGATGCAAATGGGGCTAAGAGCCCTGAAGAATAACCAATGGCGTCCATAACCCTGCCCAGGCCAAGCCGGAAGGGTAACCCTGCTAACGACGTCGATCTCAAAACCTGCTTAAACAAAAGGGGTGCCGACAAAGGGCAAAGGAAAAAGAGGAGCGTCAGTACTGAGGCCAGTACACGACGAGACTAGAATTCGGCGGTCCTCGCCTACAAAGGTATGGTGGGCTGAAGCGGCAGCGGCAGCATGCACTAAACAACCTATAGAGACTCGATACAACTGGCGGCCATCAGAGAGGAATAAGAAAGACCTATTCGGAACCAACCTGATACTACCACCAAACAAACCCATCCTGGTGTTTCCCCCTCGAGACCAAACGAGGAAGTCAACCGAGGAACTCACACAGTTGGCAGTTTTATTTATTCAGTTATTGTTGCAGCAATTACTAGTCAGATGTAGATAATCGTCCTGCTAAAATAAACAGTGGGCCGTTTTAGTTAACCATTCCGTTGTAGTTGCAACACTTACTAGTCAGATACAATTAGCATGAGATAACCCCAAAAACCCAGCAGTTGTTGGTACTTTTATTTAGCCATTCCGTTATAGTTGCAATACTTACTAGTCAGGTACAATGGTCGCAAACGACAACCCAAGCAAGCAATTGTTGGCAGTTTTATTTAGCCATTCCATTATAGTGAAGCTAATTACTAGTCATTATGAAGTCAAATTTATAGCACTACTTTAGTTATAGTTGTCTATGATCGAGATACTGTGCTCCAAGTCGTCCATAACCGCGGACACGGCTTTCAGAAAGTTTTACCCGGCCGGGGTGCACCAATAGCAACACACACTCGATCAACCTCGGAAAAACCAAATCAAAACCCAACGAGGCCTTCACGACAAAGCAATCACAGGATTCAGAAATATTTCAGGGGGCCACCCCTTGGAGTACACCCGCAACGAAACTGGCCGGCTCTGAGACAGACTCAAGGTTTGTGGGGCCGGCTGTAAACGACTGGGAACCCGAAAACTCGGGGTGTCGATACCGCGAAAACGGGTCACGATCCTAAACAGTACAGTGTGCTCCTCGCACAAACGTAATAAAGCAGTAGCATGGCATAAGTACAGGATAGTAAATAAAACCTCAAACTAGTTTGTGGCCCCAAGAAATAAGACTGAATCAAGCTCTGGCTCAGGGGGGTCCCATAATTCCCCGTATGTGGATAGCGCGAATATTCAAGGAACAGGTATCAAGTACTCGGGGTCCTACGGGACACAAGTGGACGGTTAACAACCAAATAACATCTATTGCCCACCTGTGCCTCTGCTTACTTACTTCAATTTTAGTTGTTAAACAGGAATTAAAGTGAACAATAATTAAAGCCACGATCATCTCCAACATTGAACATGCGGCAATACTCCAACAACGGTGGTACTTGACGACACGCAACATCACTTGAGCAAGCGACTACGACGCGCAAGTCCAACTATCTACCAAACAACAGGTAATAGGAAGTGTCCAAGGCAATATAAGGCGGCAAGGGATATCACGGGTACGAAAACTAGAGCATCGCAACACAGATAGCAATAGATCAACAGGAGGGAATAAATACTATAAAAGTAAGATAGGTAGAAAGGGGGAGATGCTCGCCTGAAAACATTGCCGAAGGTCTATCCGAAGGTCGGGTCGACACTCGCATCAACTCAACGGCCTTATCCGCGAAGAAGCATAACACTAGAATAACACCGGATGCAATATTTAATACTACGGCAAAAGATCGGCATGATGCATGTATGATGTATGGCATGGCAAAGGTGCAATGCAATTAGATCATATTAAGCGGAACCGGGGTCCCGACAATTAATTAATAGGTTCATGTTGTTTATCTACCCCGCAGATTAAATGTTATAATAACAGGGCAAGATAAGTTACCGGTTCGCTACACAGTTTTAAATGGAACAAAATATGAGACTAGATTTGTCCGCATATGAGCCCCATATTTAATTATGAAGTGAATCGGCATAAGGCCCCCAAACCACAGACAAGTATGCATGCATGAACAATTTAATATGCAACAAGTTTTATATTTAGCATTTATAAAATAGGGGCTCGGGAAAAGGTTCACACATTAGAGGGTCTCGACGAACTTGGGGTTCCGGGGTTCGGGGTTCGGTCTCAGGGTTCAGGGTTCTACGGGATCGTTCTCGGACTCCGGGATCGTTCTCGGATGGCAGAGTCGATCTTGGCGTTCGGGTAGACGAACTTGGCGTGGCGTCGGGGCGCATCGGTCTCCTCCTGGACGGTGTCGAACTTGTCGTCGGGAAGGTCTTGTCGGATCCACGTATCGGATCGGTCTTGTCGTTTCACGGCGAAGATCTTGGTGTCCCGGGTCTCGGCGCCTTCGGATCCGAGAGGAGAACTTGGCGATTCCGAGGGTCTTGGTGTTCGACGGGGTTCGGCGTCGGGATCGGTCTTCGGTTTTCCATGTTGGCGCACCCGAGGTTCTCGGCGTTCTTGAGGGTTACAGCGTTCGGGCTCTGGATCCGGGTTCGACGGGGTTCGGCCTTCGGGTACCGGGTAGGCGACCTTGAGGTGCATCCTTGTCTTCGGAAGATCTTGTCGAACCTTGTCACCTTGCGAGCACACTGGTTCTATGCAGGTCACACAATGGTGTATTCATCTAGAAGGAGCACGGACAACAACAGCCAAGCACAAGGAGGCCGGGGCGAGCTTGTCGGAGGGCAGCGCGCAGGCGGCCACCGGGAGGAATGGTGAGGACGGCTAGAGGCAGGCACGACCGCGGCCAGAGCGTCGGCGAGCTTGGAGGTGAACGGAGGACGCGGCCGGGGAGGAAGCAGAAACTCGACATGGACGCACGCTCGTGGAAACGGAGCTCGCCGGCGAGGTCGAGGGCGGCGCCTAGCGAGGCCGGCAGGACGGGCAGAGGAGCGGCCCCGGGCGAGCGAGGGCCGAGAGGCGGCCGCGGGCGCGTCGGAGGCGACGGGGTCACGGCCAGCGGAGGGGGGGCGCCGGGGCAGGCGAGGACGCGATGGAGGCGGCCTGGGCGGCAGACGGCGACGCTCTGGGCGGGCCCGGCGAGCTCCACGCCGGGGTCGCGCGGGCAGGGAGAGGGAGGAGGACGGCCGGGAGGGCGTGGGCCGGCGACGGTGACGCGCGGGGAGGACCCCCTGGCGGCGGCGCGGAACCTGGAGGGGCGGGGAGGAGCTCGGGGTGAGCCGGCGAGGCGGCAGAGGGGCGGTGGTCGGAGGGGAGGAAGAAGGCGAGCGCGAGGCGGAGCTCGGTGGAGGGGCGCCGCAGAGGGGAGAGGCGGTGGCTCAGGCCGGCGAGGGAGACGGGGCGGCCGGCTTGCAGAGAGGCGAGGAGGCGGCGACCGGAGCTGTGGGAGAAGGGGCGGGGCCGGCGAGGTGCCGCATGGGCGCCGGAGGGGAGGAAGAGGAGGGGCGCACGGCGGGGTCGGGGGATGCGTGGGGGACGCGGGTGGTGGGTGCTGCGGGGAAGGAGAGAGGTGGGGGAGCTGGGTGGGGCCCGGGGGACAGCGGCAGGTGGGGGGCGCGTGGGGGGCGCGTGGGGCGCGTGTGGGGCGCGTGGGACCCGCGGGGCAGGGAGGATGGCGCGTGGGTGGGGTGGTTGCTGGGTGTGTGTTGGGGGTGGCCAGGGCGCGGGTGAGGCCAGGGGGGACAGGCGGGTCTGGGTGTTGAGTGTGTGTTTGGAACGGGTAGGGCCATGTGGCAGCAGATGAGTGGTGGGGAGGAGGGAGAGAGGTGAGGTGGCAAGAGAGGATTGGGTGGGGTGAGGTGGCTGGAGGGGTGGGTAGATTAGGTTGGGTAGTTTTAGGATTCTGGTGGACCGATTTTAATACTGGGGGTGGTCGACTGGGTCGAATCGGCCCGTTCGACTGCCCCCACTAAAAATAATTAAATAATTTATTTATTTCAAACAGGGCTTTTGCAAACCGATAGCAGACAAAACAAAATAATCCGGATACCCAGGTTTTTGCGTTTGAACAAAGACGGGGCGTTCAGAAAACAAAAACAGGTTTTTCCGCAAATAGTTTTATGCAAGCAAATGCAAGATGATGACGATGCACAAATGCAATGTGGCATGATGACATGAGCATGCGGTCATGATGATGCAATGCACAAAAACAACGCGATTTTCTAGTAGTGGTTTTTGCGGGATGCCACAGCCATCTCCTGCGCGGCAGCCATCTCCGGCGCTTTAGCCATCTCCTGCGCGGCAGCCATCTCCGGCGCTTCAGCCATCTCCTCAGCGTAAGCGGAAGAGAACTTCCACGAAGAGCATCACTAGCACTGCCATAAAGAAATCCGCAGGAAACCGTATGCCAAAGAGTTCAAGAAACTACGTCCCGCAGCCTTCCGCCAAGCCATTGGCGGTTTTACCATGGAATCGCAGCGACGAGGAGACCAATAGGATCTCGGAAGAAGAGGTCAAGAAATTCTTTGCACCTAGACGGGCCGAGCCAAAGGAGAAAATAGATCCGGCGGTGGTGGTGAAGTTTTACGATAATCTTTTGAAACCTGAAACCCCACTTGTGCCGGACTACGAGCGCCAGATTTTGAAGGGGGATGCAAGGCGCCGTAGGGAGACTGAAAGTAGCAGTCGTGCAGCACCCCAGAAAACAGTTCCCATGCTCGGGGAGCAGGAAAACCAATCATGCGCCCCGCTCCAAGTGTTCGACACACAGGACGCTCCTCCCGTAAATGATTACGAGGCAGAGCTACAAAGAAAGGCCAATGAGATGGGGATGACTTACATTGCATACTTGAACATCATGGGAGACAACTTGCCCAAAGGCGATGCCAACCCCATACAGCCATGGAAGTATGGGAAGAATCTCGTCAAGAAAGAGGAGCTCAAGAATCTACCAACAAAGATGCGAAGATTGCACAAGTGGTACCTTGATTTATGCAAGACGAGAAAGGAAGAATGGATCACAGCGCATATAAGAGATCAGATTTTCTTGTGCGGAGACGACGAGATTGACTTCAACATTCAAGACTTGCATTTTTTATTCAATCAGAAGGAACTCGACAAAGCTGCCATCAGCCTTTATTGTGTGTAAGTACTATTTCTGTAATTTCTATCTCATCTCATTCACTTCATTAATTGCATGTATATATATATGCTCACCATATGTATATACTATTATGCAGGAAAAAGGTTATGGAATGCATGAAAGGAGGCCCTTTTGACATTGGGTTCGTTCATCCAAATAGAGTTCATGAAGAAGTGGTAAGAACCAAAGCCGGGCAAACAGAAGATTACTTGCTAAGGTCTTTACTGAGACAACAAACCAAAAGGGAAATACTATTGCTTTACAACTTCTCGTGAGTACTGTTACCCTCTCTTGTACACATTCTGTTTCGGCTTACTTGATGTTAACTGTAACTGATGATGAGTTATGCGTGCGTAGGTTCCACTTTATTCTGCTAGTCATTCAACCTGACTCAGGAAAATTCCTTGTCATGGACTCGTTACGAAAAGAAAAAGAGCTATGGGCAGACTTTAGAGAGATGCTCCAGAGGTAATTTCAATCATATTATCGCACTAGATCGAAAACTTTCATGATAACAAGTAATTAATTACTCCTTTATCCATTTTCTTTGCCGGGCAGGGTTTGGAAAAGGTTCACAGGCAGTGCCATGGGTGAATGGCCAGAAGAACTAAAATTTGTAGACCAAAATGTAAGTAGTACTAGCTAGGTCTGCGTATCTCTTTGATTCTGCTTCAAATTCCATTATATCATGCTTTATTGATTATTATTTTGATTAAACTCTCTATTCTCGTAAAGTGCGCGCATCAGGGACACGACAATAACTTATGTGGGTACTATGTTTGCGAGTTCATTCGCAACACGATATGTGCGACGGGCCAAGCCGCACTAGAACAACTTAGAGTAAGTAAACAAAGTACACAACATTATTTTATTACCATCAATTGTGTTGAGTTTTATTCTTATATATATATTGACCCCATTCTTCATATATATTCAGATCGAACGGATGCGGGACCAACTCCTACCATTTGACCGCATACGAGCCATTCAAGAGGAATTGGCGGGGTTCATACTTGATGAGGTCGTCACGCCTGGCGGAGAACTCTTTAGATATCCACCAAAATGAACGTTGTATATATATGCTTGAACGTGTTTGTCTTGTACTTGATGCTTCAACGTTTATGGAGAATACCACACAATGACGATGTTTGTGTATAATAATAGTTGCTTAATTATTCATGTACCCGTATGTACCGATGACGATGTATGTGTATACCGCTCCTGATCGATTCCCCCTCCCCCTCCCCGTCCCCGCCATGCCGCAGAAATACGTCCAGAACGGGGCAGGGGCAGAACTCTGCCGCGACAAAGATTTAGACCGTTTTCCTGCCGCGACAGAACTCCTTTAACACCGGTTCATGTTACGAACTGGTGTTAAAGGGGGGGCTGAGCGCTGCGGCAGCCCCACATGCGCCACCCTTTAACACCGGTTCGTATAAGAACCGGTGTTAAAGGGGGGGGCTCTAACACCGAAACCGAACAACGGTTCTACAACCGGTGTTAGAGGGTCCTCCAAACCGGTGTTAGAGGGGTACGTATGCACTAGTGGAGATGTATCTAGACACCTTTTAGTATCTAGATTCATTTGAACCTATACACTAAAAGGTGTCTAGATACATCTACTTCACAAATCTAAAACATCTTATATTTCTAAACGGAGGGAGTATCTAATAAAGGAAAATGATGTGTTTCCCCCGAACGATCGCGTCTTCCCGTCGTCCTGCTCGTGCGTCGTTGGATCGGAAGCGATCCAACCGTCCTACATGCGCCACGTGCACAATCCCGGACATCCCGGAACATTGCCGAAACCGTCGCCCCGCACGGCCGCACTTTATTTGGGCAGTTTTCACCTGCGGTTTCTATGGAGGCAAAGACGGAGGCGACCGAGTCGGAGACGGAGGCGAGCGCAAAGCGAGGCCCTCGTCGACGGCGAGTGCTGGCCAGGGATGGCGCCGCCGGCGGTCAGATCTTCCGGTTCGAATCCCTCTCCTCCGTCTCTATTTCCCCTTCCGGCTTTCTCTTCCAGCACACGCCCTCGATTTCTTCTTCGGAACTCGAATCCTTAGGTAGCCACCGTGTATTGCAGGGAAAAAATCTCGGATGGTGCCGTTGAAGAAGAAGACCGTTCGGAAGGGGAAGCCAACTGGCGCGGCCTTAGCCATGGCGGTGAGTTCATCTTCGTTTCCGCCAGTTAGGGTTTCCCTCCATTTTTTGCTGCGTTCCCCTTCGGGATGTTTCCTGTGTTGTCATTTGCGGTAGGATTGATGTTCTAGTGTCTGTAAGGAATTGCTGCTGCAACTTCTAGATCTGTAATTTCATAGGTTTTGGTGCTGTATCTACTAATTATGTAAGGAATTGCTCCTCCAGTTAGTGTCTGTAAGGAATTGCTAGGAATCTTTGGTTGTTTCAGTAGCTTTTCTAGGCAGCTTTTGTCCTTACCTTTTGTTTTTGTTTTTGCTACTGTGCATCTATCTATTTTAGATTTGTTGCTTTAATGCAGCTGCTACATTGTCAACTAGTTTTGCTGCACTGAGTTTTGTTTTTTCGTGTTTGATGTTGTGCAGGAGGATAGGGCGAAGACATGGATGTCTAAAAACCGCCTATTTGCGAAGCGTTTGCTTACCCTGGCTAAAGGTCTTAATCCCGAAAAGCGTGCAGTTATTGCTTCGAAGAGTGCGTTCAGATCATATTTAGATGTGTCGCCATTCAGGATTCCTAGTGGGTTGATAGATTACATTGCTTTGCACACTGATCCTAATTTGCGGGAGTATAAAACACGCAAAAACATTATGGTTTTCACAAGAGATATGGTGAGGAAGGTGTTCGGAATTCGCTGCGGCAACAAACCTGTAGAGCTCCTGAATAAAAATGACCCCTGTGAGCTTCGGGACATTTACAAAGCTGGTAGCACCAGGGCTGAGATAGCTACTGCAGTACTTTGCTCGAATCATGCGCCAACACTGATGAGGCAACAATAATCCGGACATGGGACCTTCTTTGCTTGGATCTCGTGGTTGCTCCTAAGAGCTCCAACAACATTAGCATTGAATATCTTGCTTCCATGGTTGACCCCACCAAGACCGATGAGTATGCTTGGGATGAACACCTTTTGGATTTAGCTATGGCACAAGTGGATCATATTCGGAAGCAAAAGGCGATGCCACTTAAGCTCACTGAGGAAGAGAGCAAATATGAGTTCTAGATCACTGGCCCTTTTGCTTTCCTTGGTGTATGTTACTCCTCTTCATACTTTTCTAGTTTCCATTATGTTTTGTTCTACTTTGGATTTCTGTACCTTACTACTTTGTTGTTCCATTCCCTATAACAGATTTCATACATGGACCATTTGAGCTTCCCACGAAACTGTGGCCATGTTTTCAACAAGTCACTGCCAAGAGTATGCTTCGTGACAAACAGCGACTTTGGTTTTGTTGTGGAACACGACCTTGAGCTTAAGATATTGAACAATACTACAGTTTTCGGTTGGCGCCCCGTACGGCATTTCTGGCAGCATTTACTTGGTTATCTTGTTTGTGTTTTTTGTGTTTTTGTTTGTCATCTGACTATATCGTCATTTGTTTGCAGTTTCTCCCCTATCGGAAACTCCGTACAATACTGATCTTGGTAATGAGCAAGTAAACGAAGCTCCTCCAGCTCATACTTTAGATGAATCTGAAGTCAATCTTTCTGCCTCGTTGAATTAATGGCTAGTGTTTCCCAGTAGGCAAGAACTGGAGGTATAGAATCTGCTGCATTAATGTTTCAGTATTGCTACATTGCCTTAGATAGGTTGCTTCATTATCTAAATTTTTTTGCTGCCTTGTATGCATCAGATTGCTTCATGATTCTATAACATTCTTGCAAAACTATAACATTCTTGCTACATTAGGTTTAATTGTTTGCTTCATTAGTTTTATGTAGTTGCTTCATTGGTGCACATATTTTGCTTCCAGATTGCATACAAGATTTTGTTTCCCTTGCAGAACTATAACATTCTTGCTACATTAGGTTTAATTGTTTGCTTCATTAGTTTTATGTAGTTGCTTCATTGGTGCACATATTTTGCTTCCAGATTGCATACAAGATTTTGTTTCCCTTGCAGAACTATAACATTCTTGCTACATTAGGTTTAATTGTTTGCTACATTTAGTTTTTGTAGCTGCTAACATGGTGTAGATATTTTGCTGCCATGCTTATATTTAGTTTTTGATGTTTTTGTTTCTTTTGTTTCCTTTTTCTTACTATCAGGTACCTGCTCGCTTCAAGCACTTGGCCGAGAAGCATAAGGCTCTTTGGGCGTCTGATGTTGAAACTACAATGAAGAATCTTGGTGTTGGTTTGAAACGGATGCATTCCCAATGCATGGCTGCGTTATTGGTCGACATTGATGCACAATTGAAGGACGAGGCTGGTCCTAGCGTCGTGTTTCCAGCTGATGCAGGACTGGACAATGAAGAAGAACGTGAAAATGTTTTCGAGGAGCAAGAACCATTTGACGGTTTGAACAAGTCTGATGATGTTGAAGCAAGTGTGTATGCAGCAAAAGAGGATGTTGCTGAAGCAAGAAGGGATGAAGCAAAAGAGGACGATACGGAAGCAATAGATGATGAAGCAAAAGAGAATGAGGTAGCAGCTATTAGAGGTGAGAAAAAGCAAGAGTCTGAGTTGCAAACACATGTTCACATACTGGACATGCCACAGTCTGCTGTAGTTTTGGATTCATCACCCATGGGAGGAATTGATGTGCCAGAGCAGCAACCTGTTGATAGCCCAGTCACATCACCGCGGCGCCGTGAACCGTCACCTTGCCCTGCACATATAGACCCTGAAGCATGGAATCGTGCTCCTGAAGCTCCAGGTTTTGAGCTGTTTTCGCAAGATTCTGATGATGTTGAAGGAGACGCAGATAAAGTGGCTGCAGGTATACCAGCTGTGGAGGTACCAGATTCCGCTCCCTCAGTTGCTGCTGAGACACCTAGTGTAGTGGATCGAACTGAACCATGTATGTACCTTTATCCCTTTCGTAGCATTTTTAACTTTTATGCATAGCTTTTGCTTACTTTTGTTTTGCTACTTTTTTGTTCCTGTTGGCCTCCCATACAAGCGTCGTTTGTGCTAAAAAACGACTTTTTTGTGTTTTGCAAGGTGTCGTGCCTATTGATTCTAGTGCAAACGGTGATGGAAGCTCTGGGATGGTGACACATGAGAAGAAGACGAGGTTCAAGCGGGCAGCAAAGGAGGAACTTACACCTCCAAAGAGCAAGAAGATAAAGGTGTCTAAAGATCAGGATGAAATTTATACCAGGTTTGTCTCAAAAGGAAGGACATTTAAGAGGCTCACAAAGAAGAGGAAGGAGGAGGGACAGGGCCAGTGAGTTTTCTGTCACATTTTGTTTTGCTTCAGAAGCTTTTGAAATCTGCTACATTTGTTTTAACTTTTTGCTCATTAACTGTATTTTATTTGCTACACTGATTTAGATGTCTTTTTGTACTTTTCCAACTTTTTCCTGTAGATGCTTCATTAGTGTCCTGTGTGTGCTACAATTGTGTTATTTAGTAGCTTATTTACTCTAAAATATTTGCTTCATCTTTTTTGTTTGATTCATTTTTTTTCATTTGTTCGATATGCTTCATTACATGAGCTTTGCAGCATCTGTAGTAGTGGGGTGTAGATTACATGTTCAGATTTAAATGATGTGTTTTGCTTTTTGTTTGCAGGAGGTGTTTTGTGCAAATTGGACACTACTTTTGCACATACAAGGGTTTTAAAGAATATCTAAAGCCACGTGCATTTTTTAGCACCGAGGTGATGGATGTGTGGATTGAGAAGTTCAACCACGAGGCTATGATTATTTGCAAGAACAGTGCACGCCAGAAAAGAAGATATGCATTCACGCATAACATTGTGGTGAGTAATATCTTGCTGCGTAGTTTTTTTCTGTTTTCTTTTTTTATTTGCTTCATATTGTGGTGAACAAGATCTTGTTGTTATCCTCGATTACAGGAAAAATTGGTTTCTGATCCGAAGACATTCAACGCAGCAACTTGTTTGGATGAGTTCAATGTTCAGTGTGCAAAGTACAAGATCCTAAAGTGTGATATTGTGAGTTGTTTTTTCTTGCTACATGTACTGCTACATGTACTGATACATGCTACATCCTGTTTAATCTTGTTTTTTGTTTACATGCTTCGATGTAGCTTTATTTCCCTACTGTGAGGAATGAGCACTGGGCTGTACCTACTGTCAACATTATGATGAAGCAATACCACAGCTTTATTCGATTGTAGAATCTTCTCCGTTAGCAGCAAGACCAGTTGTGCTGCAATGTTGTTTTGCTTCGTCAATAGGCTTCTCGGTGTGCACACACTCAAAAACCCTGCTCAGAATAGTGTCCTTTGCTGCTCCCCTTGCCATGCTGTATTTTGTATTTCCTATGTGTATTCCGAAGCCAAGTTTGAAAGCATAGTCATTATACACTTGCTGCGCCACGACAAGGTCATCAAATGTCATACCAACATAAGGAACTACTGGCTGAGAGCAAATCTCTTCCCCCGGATTTTCAGCAGCAATTGAAGCATTGTCACTTGCTACATTTTCAGGCCCAGGTTGAAATTCTGTCCTTTGTTGTCCTTCATCATTGCTTTCTCCAATGTCCGCAGCATAAGCTTTCGGAGGCTGGTTCAGGTCAAAACCTCCAAGCATACTATCAGCTACAAATCCATGCATTTCAGAATAAGATTCAGAGTTGGAAAATCACAAGATAGCAAAATTTTACAAAATCAACATATATTGTTGCTACCAAATGAACGCAGCATAATTGTTCCCATAATTTATTGCTACCATAATTGGTACATGTAGCAATACTAATTTTCTAGCAAATCAACTAAATAATGCAACAATATAGTAAATACTAGTTTCTATATTGATACATGGATTTTTGCTACTGAAGCTAGCTGCTGTAGCAAGTTTTTTTGCTAACTACTTTGCTAATGAAGCTAATTGATTGTTCTAGTGTGTGTTCTAAACAGCTTTGCTACTGAAGCAACTTGTTTGGATGAGATCAAACCTATCTGATTTACTACCAGCTTTGCTACTGAAGCTAGCTCCTGTAGCAAGTTGAGGCAAAAATTGCTGCTGCCATTGACTTCAAACCCTAGCTTCAAAATTTACTTACCGATGAAGGAGCTGGTAGATCAGTCTCGGGGTCTTGATCGAAGAACACACCGGGATTGTTGTACCCGCCGCGCAACTGCTGCTGCAACTGAGTTCCGGCGCCGCAGCTCGCCGAATCTGATCCATGGCGCCTCCGTGCTGCAGGGTTCGATGAATTGCTCGAGGCGACGATTGGCGGTGGATTGGCGTGGTGAGGATGAACAGGGGTGGGGTACTTGATGGTTGGGCGCAGGTGAGCCATGGGCGCCGCCGGGTTTCGCGGCGCCGCCGTGCGCCGTGCGGCGAGAAAAGCCGCGGGATCTGCGGGCGGGGTCTGGATAGAGTTTTGCTGCAATCAAACGGTTTTTTTTGCTTCTGAAGCATCTGCGGGGTTATAAGGGGCTGAGTGATTGGACGGCTACGATCTGGCCGATCGGACGGCTCCGGACCAGGACGATGAATCGCACGTATCGTCCGGGGGACGCGTAGCGTCGTCCTCTAATAAAGGGGACGTGTCACTCTGGAGTACACCCTGGTGTACAGACTGGATAAGAATGCACGATGATCTTATCATTCCACCAACATGTTTTATCTATCTAGCCAATGTTAAGGTGCTTTCGAATCCTTGTTGCCAATACCCAAGAGCAACTTAGATTAGTGTGGATGAGGAACGCACAGCAGCGCATCTGCTTGCTTAAGACGACGAGCGCCTCGCATTCGACCAAGTCAGCAGCGCCACGCCTCTCACCAACCCCGGCAGGCCGAGTCCGGTTGCCACGAAGACGCCAACGCGCCCATCGACGTAGCCTCCACCCGGTCCATAGTCATGGCTCGTGGCCACCGGAGCTCTGCTCCCACCAATCAATCCCAGTGGTCAACCTCGCCGTCCACGTCCACAGTCCTCACCAACTCCACACGCGCACCTACCCTGTTCAGCATCAGCCGAAGCTGCGCTGCCTATTTAATCCATGCCCTGCCTCCATTCAGCTCCAAGAAGAGCCACTGCAATTCGAGCTCCTCTTCAGCAACGCAGCACAAGTCCGTTCCATTGTCGAGACAAAGATCGACAATTTCTCAATCCAGATACACATAAACACCTAGCATCCTCCAGCTAGCTCCTTGCTTTATTAGTTCTTAATTTGCAAATCTCCATGGAGTGCGAGAACTTTGCCGCCAACGGCGATGGCCTGTGCGTGGTGCAGCCGGCGCGGGCCGACCCTCTCAACTGGGGAAAAGCTGCCGAGGAGCTGTCGGGGAGCCACTTGGATGCCGTGAAGCGGATGGTGGAGGAGTACCGCCGTCCCGTGGTGACCATGGAGGGCGCCAGCCTGACCATCGCCATGGTTGCCGCGGTGGCCGCCGGCGCCGACACCAGGGTGGAGCTCGACGAGTCCGCCCGCGGGCGCGTCAAGGAGAGCAGTGACTGGGTCATGAACAGCATGGCCAACGGCACCGACAGCTACGGCGTCACCACCGGCTTCGGCGCCACCTCCCACCGCAGGACCAAGGAGGGCGGCGCCCTCCAGAGAGAGCTCATCCGGTTCCTCAACGCAGGAGCCTTCGGCACCGGCAGCGACGGCCACGTATTGCCCGCCGCCACGACCAGGGCGGCCATGCTCGTCCGCGTCAACACCCTGCTCCAGGGATACTCCGGCATCCGCTTTGAGATCCTCGAGACCATCGCCACGCTCCTCAACGCCAACGTGACGCCGTGCCTGCCTCTTCGGGGCACCATCACCGCGTCCGGCGACCTCGTCCCGCTTTCCTATATCGCGGGCCTTGTCACCGGTCGCCCCAACTCCGTGGCCACCGCTCCGGATGGCACCAAGGTTAACGCCGCCGAGGCGTTCAGGATCGCCGGCATCCAGCACGGTTTCTTTGAGCTGCAGCCCAAGGAAGGCCTTGCCATGGTCAACGGCACCGCGGTGGGCTCCGGACTGGCGTCCATGGTGCTCTTTGAGGCTAACGTTCTCGGCGTCCTCGCCGAGGTTGTGTCGGCCGTGTTCTGTGAGGTCATGAACGGCAAGCCCGAATACACGGACCACCTCACGCACAAGCTGAAGCACCACCCCGGTCAGATTGAGGCCGCGGCTATCATGGAGCACATCCTCGAAGGCAGCTCCTACATGATGCTCGCCAAGAAGCTCGGCGAGCTGGACCCGTTGATGAAGCCGAAGCAAGATAGGTATGCCCTCCGTACATCGCCGCAGTGGCTTGGCCCTCAGATTGAGGTCATCCGTGCGGCCACCAAGTCCATCGAGCGTGAGATCAACTCCGTCAACGATAACCCGCTCATCGACGTGTCTCGAGGCAAGGCGGTCCACGGTGGCAACTTCCAGGGCACGCCCATCGGCGTGTCCATGGACAACACCAGGCTTGCCATTGCCGCGATCGGCAAGCTCATGTTCGCCCAGTTCTCGGAGCTAGTAAACGACTTGTACAACAACGGCTTGCCATCCAATCTCTCCGGCGGGCGCAACCCGAGCTTGGACTATGGCTTCAAGGGTGCTGAGATTGCCATGGCCTCGTACTGCTCGGAGCTCCAGTTCTTGGGCAACCCAGTGACAAACCATGTGCAGAGCGCTGAGCAGCACAACCAAGACGTCAACTCGCTCGGTCTCATCTCTGCCAGGAAGACCGCCGAGGCCATCGACATTCTGAAGCTCATGTCCTCGACGTTCATGGTCGCGCTGTGCCAGGCTATCGACCTCCGCCACCTGGAGGAGAATGTCAAAAATGCCGTCAAGGACTGCGTGAAGGCGGTGGCTAGGAAGACCCTGAGCACCAACGACAATGGCCATCTCCACAGCGCACGCTTCTGCGAGAAGGACCTGCTCCTGACGATCGACCGCGAGGCGGTGTTCGCCTATGCGGACGACCCTTGCAGCGCCAACTACCCGTTGATGCAGAAGATGCGCGCGGTTCTCGTGGAGCATGCCCTGGCCAACGGTGAGGCCGAGCGGGACGCGCAGACGTCGGTGTTCGCCAAGCTCGCCGCGTTCGAGCAGGAGCTCCGTGCGGTGCTTCCAGGGGAGGTCGAGTCAGCACGGCACGCCGTGGAGAACGGCACCGCCGCGCAGCAGAACCGCATCGCCGAGTGCCGGTCGTACCCGCTCTACCGCTTCGTGCGCAAGGAGCTCGGAACCCAGTACTTGACCGGAGAGAAGACGAGGTCTCCTGGGGAAGAGGTGGACAAGGTGTTTGTCGCCATGAACCAGGGGAAGCACATCGACACGCTGCTCGAGTGCCTCAAGGAGTGGAACGGTGAGCCACTGCCCATCTGCTGAAGAGTGAATCAAAGAACGGAAGAATAGAGTGGTTCAGAATTCAGAAGGCTTCCACACACATAAGCTGTTAGTAAGGATAGTATACTGTTTTTTCATTGTACTGTAGTAATTTTGTGGAACTAGCTATAGCACACGAGTGTAAATCACATATGAATTATTCTAAACAAGCCCACTCATTTGAAAGAGTCTGCATGTACATCTTGGGAACGGTCTTTTTCTTACAGCGACGGGTAGTTAGTATAAATTCTACAGCCAACAAACTGCCGTGCAAAAGGCTGCGCATGTGTGGAGATCAAAGAGTCAGGCGCTTATAAAGTGAAAAAATCTACCAAGCGTCCGGGTAAGAGCTTATCTGCTCATTTGACATGTCGTAGAGGCAATCAATTCTGTGTGACAGGTCGTAGCGGCAATCAATTTTGTGAGAGCAAATCGCTGCAAGCGTCCGCCGCCAAACCATGCGGCTATGCTGCCAGGCGCTAGGAAATTCACTCCGAGATAGCAAAACCGCTGGGATTTTCTTTTCTTGGGCTCATGTAAGAGCCCTAAATGCCTCTCTTTTTGCGAAACTAGCAGTGTAGCCCTCGCAAATACGAGAGCATCATGTTTACCTTCTCTTAAATATTAGGTATTGGACGTTTTATCCTCCAAGTTTTCCTTTGCTGCAAAACACTTGATATTTTACACAACGTTACATTCTTAAATATTTGAGTGACACTTATTATGTATATATTCTTGTGCCACTATGAAATAAACCAAATAAGATTAAGGAACATTTCCAAAAAAAAATCTAACTGTTTTGATTTTTTCAATAAACTGGTTATATGGTGAGGCATGGAGTTGTGAGAACAGCAACAAAACTAAGCCACAAACCTGTTAGGTCATCATGTGTTCCCTAGTGCCCGTGCGCTGTTATGTGATGTGAGGATAATATTTTTAAGTGTTGTTATTATTCATTTTATCGCTAGCAAATACCTATTATTTCTGTTTACCTAACACATACATACAATTCCAAAGGTGTAACTTATACTTCTTTTGTATATTATGATGCCGCTATAGAAAAAACTCCAATTGAAATTATGAAACAACTTTAAAGAATTTTTTGTTAGACAATGTTAGTCTTAAATGAAAGTTTCAAACTTTTACTGCATATAATGTTTGGTATTTATATTGATAACTTATGTTAGACTCTTTTCAAAAAGTATATTAATATTGTTCTATACATATATGATAGTTAAAAGTAGTGGTCAAAGCTCAATCTTAAAGACAATGTCAATGTCAAAAATGATATCTATTTGTGATATGGATAGAATAATAGTAGGTACTATATAGACACACAATATATATTAGGAATTAGTGAAGAAATTACTTGCCAAGAGGTTGCAACTTCTTAAGTCTTTGTACCATTCTCATAAGTTTGTTGTAGTAAAACATATGCGATTCTATAGTTGGAATATAATTGGGCATGTAAGAGCATACGTGAAAGACCATCTATTAGGTGCTTCATTAAATGGTTGGTACAAAATAATTTACACCTCCATTTACAATGACAATCTAACATGTACGGATAATAAAATCTCTAACACAACAATAATTCCCTCTTAAAAATCATTTAGATTCTAGGAACTATTACTACATGTACTACTTATAATATATTTTTAATCTATTGGTTCCCACAGAAAGTTTTGCAAAGCCAGCCATGTTCCACGTCGAGTAGGATTTAATGCTTTGCACGTATGTTGAAATTTCTTACATGCATTTTATACAAAATAGTAGTGGTTGTATATGACATGATGAACTACACCTAAGTAATAATTAATGAATTAAGGGGGGCATGTTGTGTTGCATAATATAGTATGTGAGTTAGAGGGCCATATCTTGTCCTGTGATTCATATTCTTTCTAGGTATCTTTATGTAGTAACATGATATTATCAGAGTAATATCTTGTTATATTTATATGTTGGCTGTGGATATACTTTTTTTTTGGTTAAAAGCACACTTCTTTAGGGTCTCTTCCTGTCAGAGGAATCGAAGGAAAATGAATAAAAAACATATGAATTCGAAAGAAAAAGTGAGTGCAAGATAGATGCATGGATGGAAAGATAGGGATAGTTAATTTTTTTTAGATCAAAATGGATTGTATTTCCCCTGTTCCTTTTCAAAGAAAAGAAACAAAACCAAGGTCACAGAAAACATCCAGTTCGGTACAAGAAACAGGAAAGAAAAGCTAAAGTTATTACAGTTTCCAAAACGAAAGCTCATCGAGAGAGAGAGAGACCACCACACTAAGAACTAGAGAGGAACCAGAGGAAGGAAATATAAAAGAGGGCCGCTCCACCATCGCGCTCAGGTCACCATGTGAATGGATTCGTCTTCACCGCGGTGGAGCTGCAGATACTCCATCGATACCCTTCCTCCATGAGATTCCCTCGTAGCAGTGTCCTTTCAAGATGATATCCAACCGAAGTCTGAGCAAGTTATCTTGAAGTCAGTCTTAGTGGTCTTTTGAGATTTCGCAGGAGGCGGTCCACGAATCGGAAAGTTAGCCCCTCTTCGAGATCTTTGAAGGGAACCTTCCAATTCCTTAGATAAGACAGCACTAGATGCCAAACCCGTTTCATATCAATCCAGGTAGCCTTATTAAAAACTAGTCTATTTCTAGAGTTCTATAAACCCTAAAGAACAGTAGAAGAAACTACATTAAAGTGCAAGAACGTCTTATTACATAACCATTTACTAGCAATGGATTCAAAATTTGAAATAGGGACATCACTACAGGATCAGATCGCTAGGCCGACGACAAAAAGCCCTCGGCGTAGGCCCTTTCGCCGTCGGCGGAGCTCTCCCTCGGAGGAGCAAAAAACGGCGTCGGCTTATGGGCTGGCCGTCGGCGTGTACCTTTACCGACGACCGTAGCCTGCCCGTCGGCGTAGCAGCCGTCAGCGAATGGCGGCGCTGCCGTTACACGGCCAGCTAACGGCGCGCTCGATACGCCGACAGCCACGACCCTCGGCGTAGCCGGGACACGTGGCTAGCGCTGGTCTCCCTAGGAGTTGAGCTATGCCGACGACGAACTACCCTCGGTGTATGGACTCGCGTACGCCGACGGCATGCCCCTCGGCGTATAGCTGGCACGTGGCAGCTGCTGGCCGACCCGGGCCAAAGATAGGCCGACGGCTTTAGCCCTCGGCGTATGGACTCGCATACGCCGACGGCAAGAGCTATGACCATATGGCACGCAACAGGGGTCTACGCCGATGGCAAGGCCCTCGGCGTAGCCCCTGTACAGATTTTTTTTACAGTTTGTTTCAGATTGTTTTTACAGTTTGTTTCACAGATTTTCACTGTTTGTTTCACAACAATATTCAAACAATAAAACAAGATCATCCAAGATCACATATGCCATACATATATCAAACAAGATCACATCATTCATACATCATTCAAACAAGATCACATCATTCATACATGTATCAATATCGTCACACATGCATAGACAATAAAACCCTACAGCTATGGAGGAGACGGGTGGGACCGAAATCTCCCCGGGTGAAAAGAGGCGACCTCGAGCGAGGGTGGCGTCCAGTAGAAGCAGCAGAAGAGCCACCTGGCGAGGGAGTAGGAGAAGTGTGAAGCTCGAGAGAACCACCGGCAGAATGGCCAAGAGAAGGACCATTGTCATGAAGCGGTGTGATCTGACGCCCATCCGGCGAGGCGTGGCCAAAGTGCCGGTTCCCAGAAGCTTCCGTTCCCTACATGTTGCCTACATGTTAGCAACTTGCGAGGCATAGTAAAGCGATAACCAGTGGGTTAGCAAAGAACTTACCGGTGTTGATGAGTAGTATGTCCTAGCGAAGCTGTCCCTCGATGGCAAAAAATGGCGCCGGCCCTGGCATGGGAGACATGGGCCCTAAATCTATATTCTGTCCGGTTTAAATATTCACCAACATGGCCTGCAAGATAGTTTAGATGTCAGGCCGTAATACAACAAACTAGAGGAAGTGGGACTTGTATCTTTTGCAAAAATAAAGGTCTACATTTATGTATTGCGTGTATATCGCATTCGCCTCCTGATGCTGCCGAAAGGACACCTGATATTCATCATGAGCGGCATCGTAGGCCGCGTCTAACTCAGGCTACAATTTCAAATACAAGGAATCTCGTCAGCGGTTAGCCATGCAGGAACAAAAATCATAAAGATGATGAAAACGAGTAAAACTTACATCAGAGCTGGAGTTGGATCGACGAGGCTGGCCACGAGGCGGGATAGGGGGGCCGTCGGCGGGGTGGGTAGCCTTGAGACGGCTGAAGCTCGTGCTGAGGGTAGACTTGACCTTCTTATTCAAAATCTTGAGACGTCCATGCTGCAATCCGTGCCCCGACAGGAGCAACGACTCCTCGTCGATGTCCGTGTGAATGGGGTCATCCACATGTGGGCGACGAGCCTTTACCATCGTGTTGTAGTTCCCTAGGTCATTAGCTACTGTACCGTTAAACATTAAATGATGCACCGATTCAAAATCTCCGCAAAACTCACATTCTAAAGGTTTAGGGATACCTCTAGCTCTAAGATTATCTCTAGTCATAATTTTATTCTGAGAAAGCAACCAGAGAAAAACCTGAACTCTAGGGGTAATTTTCAGACTCCAAACTGCAGGCAAAAGTACCTGTTGAACACCTCTAAAATTAATAATAGAATACATAGAACTGGAAGAGTAAACCCTTTTAGGGATAGTTAATTCACTTTTGCTTCGGTGTCCCCCTCCTATCCTATGGTGTGTGAAGAACCCCACATATTCTCTGCGAGTTCAGATTTTAGATTAAGCTAGCTAGCACACATATAGGGCCATGCTGTGAGAGTTGAACTCGATGGTGACCTCTGGGTATTTTCCTCTGTATTGCAGTACGACGTACGCTTTCCTGAAAGCTTGCGCTCTTCCTGTACATCAATTTCTTTGGCCACTCGTGTCTCGCGAACACTTGTGCTTAAAACGAGTCCGTCCGTCCACCGATCAGTCAGCCAGGCAGTGAGGAGTCTTGGCAGCACTTATATTGACGATGATAATCCAGCACTGCGTTCATTGGAAGCTTCATCTCAAGACATGGAAAGTTGGAGACAGACCCGCTTTTGTTGGCGTCGTTCGTACGTCTTGGTCGTCTGGGCTAATTTCCATCTGCAGATATGGGTAAATGACGAGCCATGTTCCGGCCTGAATGCTTAAAGCCATTATTCTGATGCAAACTTCCGGTCCGGTCCGGTCCTGCCACTCGTCCGGGTGTGGGTGTGGGTGTGAAGTTTTGTTCTCAGTGCACACTTGACTTGACGGACTTGACCGTGTTGAGGACATATTCTGGGATGATTCCTCACAGGTTCTACACTGTGCTCGAGAGATTACACATGGTAACTGCAAAAGAGTTTCAGCTGTGTGGCTACACTATGCTCGAGGGATGATTCCTTACAGGTTCTACACTATCTCGCTTTCTCATCAGTGATCGCGGTCGAATTTTTTTTTTTTTGAGGGGTGATCGGTCGACTTTGACAGTTCCACCACACGAGGAACCAAGACGAGGAAGGAGCAGGGCATGCAATCCTCTCTGCTCTTGCGTCCGGTCGTCGGTCATCCGCGTGCACACTGTGACCAGCCACGCATGCGAGAGACTGACTGAAGATGAAGTTTCCGTCGTTGGACGCATGCGTATTCCCCGCTTGAGGTTCGGCCGACAGAAAACGATGGTTGGTGGTAACCTCCACCACGACTCCACGTCGATTATTAGTATGCATGCAGTTTCTGTTGAGGCGAAAATGCATGTCCTTTTCGTCTAGTCAAGTTCGTGCAAAGGCACTTACATACCGAGCGATAATTGTAACGATCCAAATTTTTCTACGCTAAAGCGAATTTGAAAACAAATTGGAAAGACAAATTCGAACAAATTGGAATCAAACAAATCTCTATCTCTATCTCTTCTCTATCTCTATATATATATACTATCTAAAAAATACAACGGTGTTCCGTTTTCTGCCGCTCGGCACTACGTCGTCCTCTTCGTCGCTCCTTCATCCGTCCTATGTCTGTCCTTTTGCAGTTTCATCCCCTCGGTCCAGAGGAGGGCCCGTACAACTCGCAGTCAACGCGGTGACGCCTCCCTCCAACGTCGCCTCCTCCATTCCCCCAGAGCCTCCTGCCCCAGGTGCCTACGACCTAGCCGCTCCCGCCGCCGACACCGCGCTCACATCCTCCTCCTCCTCCATCACCGCTGAGAACGCACGCTCCTCCATCACCGCTGAGAACGCATGCCCTCATCACTGCGCACTTCCAACTCTGACCCGCTGCTACGGTCTACAAATCCGCCCTATGTAGCCTCTCCCTTCCGGCAAGCCACCAACAAACTCCAATGCCACCGTGCCCGGGGGTATACTCTACGGCTTCATGACCCCTGCTCTGGCAGCATGTACCGCCCCACCATCGAGCTTATCCCTTTCGCCTCTGCATCTCCCCGTTGGCGCGAGCAACGTCACTGGCAGACACTCTTCTTCCCATATGTTCACATCGGAGACAACAAGGTACTGTCAGTTATTTTCTCCGTTTATATTTTAGATCGGTGAATGCTTGTCCTGAATATTCCTATGGGTAGTTATGTGACCAGTAATTTCTAAGATTTGCTAAACGCAGGCGCAGTAATTTCTATTAATTTGATTTGATCTGCAGTTTTTACTACTCCCACCGTCTAGAAAAAACTGACTTGATTTTGTCTAGATTCGAATGTATTCAGACGCATTTTAGTGTATAGATACATTCAAATCTAGACAAACTTAAGTCAGTTATTTTTGGATGGAGGGAGTACTGTAAATTGTCGCTTGGGAGTAGAGAGTAGTGCATTGCATCTTAGTATGGATTTGTGTATTTTTACCTCGTACAACAGAACCTGGTAATTAAAGTTCATGGATAGTTGTGTCTCTTGTGGGCAGAACTAATCTAAGAGCACATTCAAAGGCTTGACGCGATTTGATCTGCAGTTTTTACTACTCTCTCCGTTTAAAAATAACTGACTTGATTTTGTCTAGATTCGAATGCATCTAGACGCATTTTAGTGCGTATATACATTCGAATTTAGACAAACCTAAGTCAGTTATTTCTAGACAGAGGGAGTACTGTAAATTGTCGCTTAGGAGTAGAGAGTAGTGCATTGCATCTTAGTATGGATTTATGTATTTTTACCTCGTACAACAGAACCTGGTAATTACAGTCCATGGATAGTTGTGTCTCTGGTGGGCAGAACTAATCTAAGAGCATTGTTACGGGCAATACATTCATGATGTACATGCTCAGAGACAAGTAATATTAAATCTGGGTTTGCTGCACCAATGCATGATTTCAAAGGCTTGACGCGTTCATCTTAACTTTGCCACTATCCTAAATGGTTTGGATGAGCGTTTTGTTGGTCCAGAGGAATTGTATGTGCACTCCATTATTTTGAAACCTTTATATCTCAAGGTTCTCCTTGGATGCAATTTTAACTGAATATGTACTTGGGCGAAGTTTTCACGCTGGTTTGGCTAAGAATCTGTTCGATTCTATGACAGAGAAGTATACTGTATCCTGGACCGCTGACATTTCTATATTCAACTAACAAAGTACCATTTTATCTATGCAAATTGTGCTGCTTCTCCAGACCCATACATCGTAGCGAGGTTTTAGTTTCTTTAGCTGAATCCTAAATTGCGGGCACAGGCTCAAGTGTACTAATTTTAACTCTCTTTTGCTTTCCTTTCTCTAGAACTAGAATTCTAGGTACCTAATCAACTTGAGGACAAGGATCACGCGTCAACACCAAGCTCTGTTGTGAAGTTTACTGAACATTTACTAGGATCGAACGTTTACGCGGTCGATATGTCAGTTTACACTGTGAAGGTCACATCTGTGCTCCTTCGTGCGTCCTATTTGGCACAACATTGTGGGGTTTTTTGCACATTTTTTTCAAATTGATGTGTGGTGTTGCGGAAACGGTGGCAGGTGGTCAAGGAGAGCGCACTCTGGTGGTGGATCATTTGTTGGAATTATGCCCTAGAGGCAATAATAAAGATGTTATTATTATAATTCTTGTTCATGATAATGTTTATATTCCATGCTAGAATTGTATTAAGCGGAAACTTTAATACTTGTGTGGTTTGTGAACAACACCGTGTCCCTAGTACGCCTCTAAGGACTAGCTCATTGATTAATGATGGTTAAGGTTTCCTAACCATGGACATGAGTTGTCAATTAATAATGAGATCATATCATTGGGGAATGATATGGTGGACAGACCCAAACTAAGCGAAGCAATTAGATTGTGTCATCGTGTTCGTCTTTGCGAAGTTTTTCTTATGTCAAATATTGTATTCCTTAGACCATGAGATAATACAACTCCCTGGTATCGGAAGAAAGCTTTGAGGTCATCAAACGTCATCCTATGAGAGGGTGATCATAAAGGTGTCTCTCAGGTGATCGGAAAGTATCTGTTGGGTTGTATGTATCGAGATGGGATTTGTCCCTCCCAAGTTGGAGAGATATACTTCGGGCCCACTCGGTAATCGATATCAACACCGCTTGCAAGCATGTGGTTAAGGAGTTAATCACAAAGTGATATCGGATTACGGAACGAGTAAAGTACTTGCTGTGAACGAGATTGAACTAGGTATGACGGTACCGACGATCGAATCTCGGGCAAGTAAAATATCGCGAGACGAAGGGAATATATATATGGGATTGATTGAATCCTGGCATCGTGGTTCATCCGATATGATCATCGATGAATGTGTGGGAGTCAATATGGGTTACCAGACCCCGCAGTTGATTATTGATAGAAGATCATGTCTGCATATTCTCGAACCCGCAGGGTCACACACTTAACGTGTCTCGACGCTAGGATAGATTGGATAATTGGTTTATGAGTTTTTGTTCGGAGTCTCGGATGGGATCCGGGACATCACGAGAGGTTTCGGAGAATAAGATTCATATAAGGCAGTGCAGTTTTTAGAGTTCGGAATTGTTCCGGATTAATCGGTATTGTACCGGAAGCTTCTAGAACCTTCCGGAAGGGGACCAACGTGGCCCCACCTTCCGGGAGGGGGCATGGGCCTATGAGGGAGTGCCCTGGCCGCATTAGGCCAGGGGCACAAGGCCCCATAGGGCCCAGCCGGCCAAGAGAGGTTTAAACTCGAGATAGACCTTCTAGAAGGGGGGGGGGTTTCCTTGCCCCCCACTCCTTATCCTTTGGGGCCGCCGGTTTGGGCTTGGGGGAGGGGCTAGGGCTGTGCCCCCCCTCCTCTATATAAAGAGGGGTGGGGGCACACCAACCCCCCACACCTTCCCCTCCAACCCTAGCCGCCCTGCTGCCCTTCCTCTCTCCCTCCCGACTGTTTGTAGGCGAAGCCCTGCTGCAGAAATTCTCCACCATATACACCACGCCGTCGTGTTGTAGATCCAATCCATCTCTCCACCATACTTTCTGGTCCGAGGAAGGAGGAGACGTCGAGGTGCTGCACGTGTGCATCTCACGGAGGCACCGCCACTTGTGGTGCTAGATCGGATCGGATCGCGAGGAGGAGAAGCGAGTACGACTACATCACCCACGTTCCGACGAACGTTCCACTGTGCGAATCTTCAAGGGTATGAAGATCTAATCCAATCTCTCTCGTTGTTTGCATCTCCTAGATTAGATCTTGGCTTTCCCTCTGTTCGCATCCGTAGAAAATTTTGATTTACTATGCCGCGAAATTGTTTTCTCACGCATATTTAAGTTATGATTTTCTCACGCATCTTAAAGCAAGCGGAATTGTTTCACAACTCACGCCACCCGGAACACCACAGCGCAATGGTGTGTCTGAACGCCGGAATCGAACCTTATTAGATATGGTCCGATCAATGATGTCTCTTACTGATTTGCCGTTATCATTTTGGGGTTATGCATTAGAAACCGCTGCATTCACTTTAAATAGGGCTCCATCTAAATCCGTTGAGACGACACCGTATGAACTGTGGTTTGGTACTAAACCTAAGTTGTCGTTTCTTAAAGTTTGGGGATGCGAAGCTTACGTCAAGAAGTTGATGCCGGACAAGCTCGAACCCAAAGCGAAGAAATGCGTCTTCATAGGATACCCTAAGGAAACTATTGGGTATACCTTCTATCACAGAACCGAAGGCAAAGTGTTTGTCGCAAAAAACGGTTCCTTTCTTGAGAAGGAGTTTCTCTCGAAAGAAGTGAGTGGGAGGAAAGTAGAGCTAGACGAGGTTATTGAACCTTCTCTTGAATTGGAGAGTAGCGCAGCACCTGAAATTGTTCCAGTGCCGCCTGCACCAACAATAGAGGAAGCTAATGACAAGGATCATGAAGCTTCGGACGATGCTGCTACTGAACGTCGCAGGTCGACAAGGTCGCGTGCCCCTCCTGAGTGGTACGGCAACCCTGTCTTGACTGTCTTGTTAGTAGAAGCAGTGAACCTACGGACTATGAGGAAGCGATGATGAGCCCAGACTCTGAGAAATGGCTAGAAGCCATGAAATCCGAATTAGGATCCATGAGCAAAAACCAAGTATGGACTTTGGTGGACCCTCCTAGCGACCGAAAGGCCGTTGAGTGCAAATGGATCTTCAAGAAGAAAACGGACGCGGATGGTAATGTTACCGTCTATAAAGCACGGCTTGTTGCAAAAGGTTTTCGACAAGTTCAAGGTGTTGACTACGATGAGACTTTCTCTCCCGTAGCGATGTTTAAGTCCATTCGGATTTTATTAGCAATTGCTGCGTTTCATGATTATGAAATATGGCAGATGGATGTCAAGACTGCGTTCCTCAATGGCAACATTGATGAAGAGTTGTATATGATGCAACCCGAAGGTTTTGTCGATCCTAAGGATGCTGATAAAGTATGCAAACTTCAGCGTTCCATTTATGGACTGAAGCAAGCATCTCGGAGTTGGAACCTTCGTTTTGATCAAGTGATCAAGAGCTTTGGATTTGTTCCAAATTGCTACGAGGCTTGTATCTACAAGAAAGTGAGTGGGAGTTCGGTGACGTTTCTGGTACTATATGTGGATGACATATTGATTATTGGAAATGACATTAACATGCTTAATGATGTGAAGAGTTATTTGAACAAGTGTTTTTCAATGAAAGACCTAGGTGAAGCTGCTTATATATTGGGCATCAAAATCTATAGAGATAGACAAAGACGCCTGATAGCTTTAAGCCAGAGTACATACCTAGACAAAGTTCTGAAAAGGTTCAGAATGGATAAGGCAAAGAAAGGTTCAGTGCCTATGTTGTCAGGTAAGATATTGAGCAAGACTCAGTGTCCAGCTACGGTAAATGATACGGAAGCTATGAGCAAAGTGCCTTATGCCTCGGCCATAGGTTCTATCATGTATGCCATGCTGTGTACTAGACCAGATGTGTCCAATGCTCTTAGTTTGACGAGCAGGTATCAAAGTGATCCAGGAGTGGAACACTGGACAGCCATGAAGAACATCCTAAAGTACCTAAATAGGACTAAAGAAATGTTCTTAGTCTATGGGGGTGATGAACAACTCGTCATAAAAGGTTACGTCGATGCTAGTTTTGACACCGACAAGGATGATTCTAAATCTCAGACAGGATACGTGTATATTTTGAATGGAGGAGCTGTGAGCTGGAGAAGCTGCAAGCAAAGCGTGATCGCGGGATCTACAGTAGAAGCGGAATACATGGCTGCTGCAGAAGCGTCAAGTGAAGGAGTTTGGATCAGGAACTTCATCACTGAGCTTGGCGTGGTTCCAAGTGCATTGGACCCACTGGAGATATTGTGTGACAACACTGGCGCCATAGCACTCGCTAAGGAACCAAGATATCATCCAAAGACCAAGCATATCAACCGCAAGTTTCATATAATCCGAGATTATATAGCAGATGGAGATCTGAAGATTAGCAAAGTACATACAGATCTGAATGTCGCAGATCCATTGGTTAAACCTCTTCCACGTGTAAAACATGATCAGCACCTCAGTGCCATGGGTGTGAGATTGTTGCCAGATGTAAACTAGATTATTGACTCTAGTGCAAGTGGGAGACTGTTGTAATTATGCCCTAGAGGCAATAATAAAGATGTTATTATTATAATTCTTGTTCATGATAATGTTTATATTCCATGCTAGAATTGTATTAAGCGGAAACTTTAATACTTGTGTGGTTTGTGAACAACACCGTGTCCCTAGTACGCCTCTAAGGACTAGCTCATTGATTAATGATGGTTAAGGTTTCCTAACCATGGACTTGAGTTGTCAATTAATAATGAGATCATATCATTGGGGAATGATATGGTGGACAGACCCAAACTAAGCGAAGCAATTAGATCGTGTCATCGTGTTCGTCTTTGCGAAGCTTTTCTTATGTCAAATATTGTATTCCTTAGACCATGAGATAATACAACTCCCTGGTATCGGAAGAAAACTTTGAGGTCATCAAACGTCATCCTATGAGAGGGTGATCATAAAGGTGTCTCTCAGGTGATCGGAAAGTATCTGTTGGGTTGTATGTATCGAGATGGGATTTGTCCCTCCCAAGTTGGAGAGATATACTTCGGGCCCACTCGGTAATCGATATCAACACCGCTTGCAAGCATGTGGTTAAGGAGTTAATCACAAAGTGATATCGGATTATGGAACGAGTAAAGTACTTGCTGTGAACGAGATTGAACTAGGTATGACGGTACCGACGATCGAATCTCGGGCAAGTAAAATATCGCGAGACGAAGGGAATATATATATGGGATTTATTGAATCCTGGCATCGTGGTTCATCCGATATGATCATCGATGAATGTGTGGGAGTCAATATGGGTTACCAGACCCCGCTGTTGATTATTGATAGAAGATCATGTCTGCATATTCTCGAACCCGCAGGGTCACACACTTAACGTGTCTCGACGCTAGGATAGATTGGATAATTGGTTTATGAGTTTTTGTTCGTAGTCTCAGATGGGATCCGGGACATCACGAGAGGTTCCGAAGAATAAGATTCATATAAGGCAGTGCAGTTTTTGGAGTTCGGAATTGTTCCGGATTAATCGGTATTGTACCGGAAGCTTCTAGAACCTTCCGGAAGGGGACCAACGTGGCCCCACCTTCCGGGAGGGGCATGGACCTATGAGGGAGTGCCTTGGCCGCATTGGGCCAGGGGCACAAGGCCCCATAGGGCCCAGCCGGCCAAGAGAGGTTTAAACTCGAGATAGACCTTCTAGAAGGGGGGGTTTCCTTGCCCCCCACTCCTTATCCTTTGGGGCCGCCGGTTTGGGTTTGGGGGAGGGGCTAGGGCTGCGCCCCCCCTCTATATAAAGAGGGGTGGGGGCGCACCAACCCCCCACACCTTCCCCTCCAACCCTAGCCGCCCTGCTGCCCTTCCTCTCTCCCTCCTGACTGTTTGTAGGCGAAGCCCTGCTGCAGAAATTCTCCACCATATACACCACGCCGTCGTGTTGTAGATCCAATCCATCTCTCCACCATACTTGCTGGTCCGAGGAAGGAGGAGACGTCGAGGTGCTGCACGTGTGCATCTCACGGAGGCACCGCCACTTGTGGTGCTAGATCGGATCGGATCGCGAGGAGGAGAAGCGAGTACGACTACATCACCCACGTTTCGACGAACGTTCCGCTGTGCGAATCTTCAAGGGTATGAAGATCTAATCCAATCTCTCTCGTTGTTTGCATCTCCTAGATTAGATCTTGGCTTTCCCTCTGTTCGCATCCGTAGAAAATTTTGATTTACTATGCCGCGAAACCCTTCACCATTGTGGGTCTAAGAAGTGGAGGAGGTCGGTCAACCCTGGCCGTCGAGTCTCTACGGGGGCCTGCTTCACCCCAATTCGTGCTCCATGCCAATGCTCACCATCGCCCTGCTTCTCTTGGTAATACACCTTCACCATTTCTTGTATTTGCCTGATGCTGATGATGGCGATGTTGTTGTTTGTTTGTCTCAGGGTGTGATTGTTATGATGGCCTACTTCAACAGTGACTCAAGTGTGTCTTAGACTTTCAGTGTCAACACATGTTTTTTGTTCAGTTTGTGTGTAGATTGCTAAGTTGCTAAAAACTGCAACAATAACGTGAAGCGGCTCAGCTTCTTATTCTAATGTTTTCTGCTCTGGTTTGAACTTGTGAAAATGTCATGACTGAATTCCTTCAGCATTTTTGTTACAGAGAGAGGTGGATGATTCAGTTCAGAATCTTTTACTGAGAACATGCAGCTTATTATTAGCCTTTTGCAAGGCAGACTGGTACAACTATGTCGAGCGTCCATTCATTTCTATCAGAGGTAATTACACAAAACCACAACTACAGGAGCACTTATCACATAAAACCACAACTTTTGGATTTGTTTTTAGAAAACCACAACTTCAGAGATAGTATCATGTTTTTCTTCTTTTAACACTAAACTAACACAAAAACACACTGAATCTGACGCTAGGGACCATGCATCGGCGCCATGATTTTTCCACGAGTTGTTGTTGGTACTTCTTGTATTCCTCTTCGAGTTTTGTGGCCTCCACCATTGATTGACATCTGTATGTGCTGGCACCACTGTCCTCGCCTCCAAGTGCAGGGTGTATGGAGGAGTAACAGGGGATGGGGGGAACCTGTTGGATCAACTCCATCGCCAACACAACTCGAAGAAGTGTCGCCATCAACACCATAGTTATGCATCGTGCCGCCAGCAGTGCCCTTTGCCTCCGAGTAAGGGGTTTGGGGTTGAACTGGTTCGTCTTATCATATCTCGCTCGATTCAGTGTGGTGCAAGCCCCCATTTCTCCAGGGTTTTTGTTTCAGCCATTTTAGCCCCGACATATGGGTCTCAACATCAGTTTTAGTATTTAAAGCTACATGATAGGATATTTGGGATTTGTGTTGATATTTAGCGTTCTACCTTTGTTTTTCCTAAAACAATCCAAAAAGTTGTGATTTTGTATAAAAGTTTTCTTATAACTTGTTTTTTTGTGTAATTATATCTTTTCTATGAATAATGAAGCTGAGCAAGGAGGCAAATATATGGATATGTTTACCAAGCAAGAGCTTTTTTTGTAGCGAGGCCATCTGTTTCTGTTTGACATATAGTTCCTAGCCAAGGTGCAGTCACTATTTAAGGCTGCATGGACATGAAGCAAATCAACGTATAACACTATGTGCAATGTGCGATTGAGGGCATCAAGATCAAGCTCCTTCTCATATGCAGTAAACCTGAGGTGGGTAAATATATCTACCAACACGCATTTGTTGGGCTTATCCTTCTGGAAATAATCCTCATATGTATGTTGTTGTGGTGCATATGAGCAAATTCTTGTGGGCTTAACATTTCGTTTAATTGGACGTGGTTGACAGAATAGCTCTTTTGTGTCTTGGTTGTTTATTTGAATCTAATATGTACTCCTGAGGGAGTCACACAGTTCGTGAAGTAATCAGTTTGGTGTGCAAGGAAATCTCAATGAGGGAATTACATATTTTTTGAAGGGTATTGGTGTGCAAGGAAATCTCAATGAGGGAATTACATATTTTTTGAAGGGTATTGGTGTGCAAGGAAATCTTAATGAGGGAATTACATATTTTTTGAAGGGTACTATATAGTATGATATACTTATATAATTTTATCGAGTAGCATATTTCAAGGTTGTATTAGCCCCTAATCTATTTCTTAATAGTTGGAATATATAATTGGCAAAACAACTAAAGGTACTGAATTCTTCTTGATTGACAATCATGATCAAATTATTCTGACCCAAAAAGCAATCTACATAATAATGGCAGAGAAGGCTTATGGGATGAAGTAACAAGATGAGTCTTTGTCTTCCGTTGGCGTGGTGGTGTGAAAAGAGTAAAGAGGTATGCGGCAAGGAGCCATGGAGGGAGAGAAGAAAGTGGGTGCACGGTGCTGAATGGAGTGGCAAGAAAAAAATGGCCATTCATTGCAAGCTAAAAGTGGAGTTGAGGCATAGGCGTGAAATCCTGGAGTATGGCCGAAGACGAGCAGACACACACTAGGAGACCCCACCCTTCTTCGAGACAGCCGCATGCGTTGTCGTTGTTTCTCTGTGCAGTTGGGGCCTTGGAAGGCATTGTGTCCTATGGGTGTGGAGGAAGCACACGCCACCACTGCCCTCAACAACCTCGGGGATGCCCAGGGGAGGCATGGTGGCGGAGGTTGTGCGCGTCGTGTAGCTCAAGGACTCTCAGGTTGGTCGATGCCCACAGATTCTCTCTTTTGCCAGCTCCCTACCCTTTCCAGTACCTTTCACATCTATATAATTCCATTTATTTCATTTTAATAGATTTAATAAAACTGCCCACAGGTTGAACCATTTAAGGGAACCACAAGTAATATAGAGGCAGTGGTTGCAATGAACCATTACGACGTTGTTTTCAGCTGTATTAAAAAACAACGTACATTTGTGAGTCACATTAACACTGGTGGATTATTTATTGCTATCGAGAATCATCATCCCTTTTTCCATTCATACCCTGAGATTTATCTTGTACCCCTTTATGCATTAAAACCTATGATCGCTTTTTCCATTTCTACATGAGAGTATTGTGGTTCTTGTAATTTATATTGTATATCCCTTTTTTCCATTAATACCTAGAGATAAATCTAGGGATTTTTCCTTTTATCTCCTTTTCTATTTATTAATTATACTGATTTTGAAAAAATATTCCTCTTATTGCATATACGTCATCGAAGTGTAAAGGATCAGTAGCTATTTTATTGACACTCTGGCAATTGATGAATAAGTACATGCAGCTATTCTCTGTCCATTTACCATGCAATAATGAACTGTAATTTATTTTGTAGCCATACTACTTCTTGTGTTATGATAGTGACAAGCAATACCTTTATTTTCTATTGACAACTAGGAATCAGATGCAAGGGTTATAACGGCCACTATAAATATATTTGCTTAGACAAAAAATATGTTGAGGTCATAAATTTAATCTTATGTACCATCCCCATGTTGACCCCATAGTATGCTATATAATACATACTATGATTTTGCCTCTTATTCTAGAAAAAACGTGAACTTGGTGGGGAACATTTAATTTGAGAGAATATCTCTCAATCTTAATAAGGCTAGTTGTTTAATAGATTGTGTGTTATTGGTGTCGATTTTTAATTGATAGATCTGTGCGAGGAACTATACTCATGGGACTACTTGGTCTATGAACAACTTAACTATTTTTTCACTACTTTATCAGCTGGATGCCCAGTTTCTATTGAGATCAGGAGATGGTTAGAATTGAACGATACAGTGGACGTGGACGAAGGTGATCCCATTGAAGTTCATTGTCGTAAGGAATGTGTGTTCTGTAAGAAAATATGTTACTATATTGCTTTGATAGTATATGTCCTGATTATTGGATGTGAAAATGAAACTACACATGTTCCCTTGTGTGCATATCCGTCTATTATCAGGAAAGATTGCTATGAAGAGAGCTATTTAAACAATGAACCACACTGCAACGATACTGGTTAGATATTGAAGGGGTGACAAAGTATGCAATTCAGCACAATACGAATGAAATTGTCCATGTTTCACTAGCGTAGAGAATTGATTTTTTTGGATTCTGGAAGATGGTTGTACATGTGTATTCATGATTTTCAATTTCACTATCTCTTCTACTCATTCCGTCTCAAAATAGATGTCTCAAATTTGTCAAAATTTGGATGAATCTAGACAAATTTGTCAAAATTTGGATGAATCTAGACACTATTTAGTATATAGATTCATCTAAATTTTAAAAACCTAAGACATCTATTTTTGAGACGGAGGGAATAACGTTTTTGTGATCTTGTTTTAGTTTACTAGAGTTGCTAAATAGTTAAGTTCTTGTCCCAAAATATTTTCAACATCATGTATTATTTGTATAGGGTCATATTTTCTAAAACGTTATTTGGAGTTTGCTTGTCTCAAGCGTAAATTAGGAAAAATAAAGCTCGTGATACAGCCTGATGCATGTTTCATTTGCTTGGCTACTTCTGCTGCGACCCCACTACATCTCATGCCATAAGTCTACAACCAATGGTATAGTTAAAGTTTTTTTTTATTGCCCGTAGCAACTCACGGGCATTTTACTAGTTAGACAAAAAAGGAGAAGAAAACAAAGGAAGAACACGACGAACAGGGGGACGAACCCTAGCTGCCGTCGATTCCCCATCGCCGGCCAGCCGCCCCTGGCCCACCGCCGTTGTGGCTAACGCGCGCTCCCGCGCCACGCGTCACTCGTCTGCAGCCCCGCTCGCCGTCGCCATACCGCGCCCCTACCCCGCCGTACGCGAGCGCCAATGCCGCACGCCACCTCGCCGCGCTCCTGCAGCTTGCCGGACACGTCCGCCGCTTCGGGACGAGCCCAGAAATCCCCCCGCACCGCCTAGAAGAGCTCGCCATCGCCGCCAGATCATCCCCGCCACCATGCGTCGTCCTCCCGAGCGCCACCGTTGCCTATAAATCCCCATGCTGCGCCATTCTCTTCGATTTTCTCGGGAATCAAACCCTCTCACCCACCCAATCATCATAGCAGCGCCAATTTAGTCCATCGCCGCCGTCAAGCTCGCCTCCGCCGCCGCCGCCGGTGAGTTCTTCTCTTCTCCCGTTCCTCGACTTCTTCTTTTTTTTTCTTCGCTCGCACATAGAAGCGGTATGCCCTTTTGGGTTGCCTCTTGGGCCACGCCCAGGCCTAGTGCTGGGATGGCTGCTCACTTCCCATCCCAAGCAGAAAAATAAATGAACCCTTTTCCATTTTCTATTTCCTTTTTTGTTTTCAATTTGAAATACATTTAAAATAAATTCTTTTGTAAGGTTGCTTTGGATAAAATCTATAAAATAAAGAGGGCTATATTAGTCCTCATAAACCTATGTTTGCTAACCACTTTTTCAATGCTCTAAAAAATCAATTTGTTGGACTTTTAAATTTCAAAACATTAAGTGCATATAGTAAAACAAAAGCCCTTTTTATTTATATTTCAACCCTGGTTTACAAAAATAAGTAACGGCCTTGGGCAAATGTTTCTGAAAATTTTAGGACCCATTGCTGAAGCCTCGGAGGATTTTGGCATAGGAGTGCACCATCTCGGAGTCGAGGATTTCCCGGGAGACCTTTCTTTAGGCAAGTCACCTCTCTCACCGATGAAATTTTGGTGATAAATGATTTTAGAATATTGAAGATATGTGCAATAGTAGAACCCCTGAACCATCAATATCAATATTTGATGTTATGCCTTGAGACCAACCCTAGTGGAAACCCTGGACTTGCTTGATGGATGATGCATGATTTTTTGTATGATTGCTTGGGGGTCATGTTCACCTTCAAAAACTTGGTATAAAAAGGACTCATCACCTGGATGAGATCCTTTACTTTGGATTATGTGCCCTAGTATGTGGGCCTGGTTGATGGGTAAACCTGTGGTACATCCCTGACACAAAGCAATAAAACACACCACATAAATTGTAAGAACCCCTACTCTATTCCAATGGATTTTCTACAAGGTAGATGGACCCTGGTATGGGTGATCAACGGGAAGACACTCGGAGTCGGGATGCTATAGTATGTTATCGATTTCCGTGGCCCTGACATACTCCCGGTGGAATTCGAGTGATGAGACCTTTCCGGGTAGAATTTTCAAAAGATAGAGTAGATAAAAAATTATCTTTCGATCAAAGGTTTTGATGCTAATGATAGCAATATCAGAAATCCTAGTGGTTTGGGCCACTGTGGCTTAGCATGGAACCATCGGAGGCACACACTTACATATCTAAAACTCTTTGTACAAAATGAAAGAAAATAGATATATATATATATATTTATATACTGAAGAAAATAAATGATACCAAGCGTGACCACTTGGTGGGATTAAGTATGGTACAGACGGGCGATGTTTTCCTCTCCGTTTGGCAAAGTGGTGAAAATGATACCACTGTGATTTTGACCACAAGGAAACCTTATGGGATTTTCCTGGTTAATTAATTGAATAAATATTTTAAATTGGAAACCCTCTTGTGACTTGCTGAGTACTTTAGTACTCACCCTTGCTATATAACATTTTTCAGAAACACCCGAAGATATCGCGGAGATTGATCCTGATGTATTCCTTCGCGGAGAAGATTTTGAATTCTAGATCATTCCTACGCTCGAGGGATGATCCTAGAAATGTAGCCATGTGTGTAAAATCAATAAAGTTCGTATGGTTTAGTCACGGTTTAATAATTTTAAGACAACAAGAACCTCGTTTAATGTTGGATTGTAAGAAAAATATTTATGTGATATTATCTACCCTTATCATATTATTCCTATGAGTTTGTATGCGATGACTGTGTTTTGTAATCACTCGGAATTTCGCGAAATTTTGCCTTCGGCGAATTCGTGGAATTTCTAGTCACGGTCCCAAATTTTCGGGGCGTGACAGAGTGGTATCAGAGCCAGCCTTGGCCGTAGGAAAGACCCCCGATTTTGGAAAAATGGTACATGGTTGCAAGAAAAAAACAATTGAGAAAAAGAAATTTTTTTGAAGCCTTTATCCAGCTCCTAAAATCTTTTGTTTTTGATATAAAATTTGTAAGATAAAATTTTGGGTGAAAAAAAAAATCTTTTTCGCGCTTTAAAGAAAAAAGTTATTTCACATATTGTAGGCATGGTGTACTATGTTTATACCTCTCCTGAGACGCTCGGGGGATGGGCCCAACTCTTGTGGAGGATGTTGGGATATTTTTTTGTGCCGAGGCAGGACCTCCCATATTTTCATGCAAAAGCTATTTTTGTACATGGGATACTTCAATATTGGACCGGATGGGTTAACGTAAAAGTTGATGGTATCAAGACCACTTACGTTGGACAAAGGGATATAGAGGAGGATGCAATTCAGGATGCATCCCAAAGGGCTATATTGAACCTGCGACATAAGTACGACGACACATTTGATGAGTCCATCTATCGACTCATACCCCAGGAGTTGAATCATGGAAACAGCGTGGGAGTGCCTTTTCCACCATTCGTGAATGACGGGTCGGAGATAGAGGTAGTGAGAGAAATAGCCTTTGCAGCAGGGCAATATGGGAAGATTCGAAAGGAATATCAAGAAGCCCAAGGTGAGATAGTCCAGTTGCGAGGCGGAAATATAGAGCTTCGCTAGAATATACTTGACTTGGAGACAAAACTTAAGGAGGCTATAAGTGCTCAACAGAAGATGGCCAGTCCAAGTGCAAGGAGATTAAGGGCTTGTCAAGGGGATCAATCACATGGTCCGGGAGCGAAGAAGATCAAGACCATATGGACCAAGAAATATCTTGAACGCTTCAAGAGTGCTCCGCAAGTGAGGCCAGAAGAAATAGAGGCGCCACCAAGTCAGGAGAATGAAGAGGAAGAGGAGCCAATGGAACGTGAATTCTATACCAGCAGCAACCATCCGTCAGATGACGAATAGACACTTTAAGAAAGGCGCTAGTGTGATCTAGGTTTGTGTCTTAAAATAGGTGTGACATGTTTTGATGATGTGTGCAATATATGCATGTATGTGTGATTACGTATGAGGTACGAGTAGCCAGTAGGCTATGTAAACCGCTTAGTGTTTCTATAAAATAAATAAAACTAACGTTTTTAATATTTTCGTACTCTTGTATATCCCAAACACGTGTATATTCTCTAACAAAAGTTTTCCTTTCAAATAAAATAGTTGCAAGTCACCAACATGGATGACCACAACTCACAAACAACCCAAGATAATGGAGACTACGGTAGTAATGGATAGAAGCCAAGTCTAGCAGCAATTATGCTAGCCATGGATAGAGGCAGACGACAAATCGAAGAGAACCAGATGAGGATGATGGAAACACATGCCTAGTGTCAACACCCAGATTTTTAATCCCAGATGCCTGTTATGCCATACATCGCAATCCCAGGATTACCATTTTTGCGAGACATAACAGAATTGGATACGATAGTACATCATCCATTACAAACGATACATAGGTTATTACACAAATAGGGATCTCATGATCCAGTTCTTAATACAACATCAAGCAGCGAAATACGTAATGATAATGGTAGCGTAGGCGAAGCTCCATCTTCGGGGTCATAGGCAATGCTGACGATGGGAGATGATCCTAGTTGTCGTAACCTTCCTGGGGTCCATCCTCAAGGTACTCCTCTTCATAGTCTGGCCATGGGAATAGCCAGGGACAAAGCCATGAGTACTCTTTAAGTACTCGCAAACTAATACTAACAGGTAAATGGTTTTTTGGATAATAGGACACTAGGCTCTAGGTTGTTTTGCAAAAGCTAGATTTATCTCTACTAAGTTTAGAAGCAATGAATGCTCATCAAAATTTTATAACTCCTAAGTGGGAATTTATATTTCATATCACAACTCTGTTGTGGTCAAGTCAAAGTTTCCAATCATTTCACAAGTTATTTTGAAAAGTCTGATGGGGGAACAGTATGGCCACTCCAACTGTCCATAACCGCGGACGCGGCTATTCGAATAGTTTAACACTCTGTAGAGATTGTACACTTTCACCACAACATTCGATACATCCGTCAGGAACAAATCCTAAATTCACCATACTCAGTATGCGGATAATCAATCCTAACCTTTCAATTACACGTCCTAGTATAAGCACCTCTCCTGTGATTTTGGCCTCCCAACCATGACCAACTGTCATCTTGGGTACTGCACAGGTGGACAATCTTCACAAGGTAGCCTCAGCTCAGACCTTGGCCGTGAGGGAACTAATACTAAGGTATATAAGTTTCCAGTCAAGCCCTACCCAATCTTCGGATATTGTGGTTGTACGATAAAATTGGAATGGTATCGCATCCAGACAACCATCAGTTTTATAAAGGGCTAAGGCTCATGCCTCATCATTTTCATCACCAAAATCATCAGGTGTTTGGAAACACATGTCCAAAACATTTCAATAGAATGATCCATCATTCCAAGGTTTTCATAACCATTTTTCCACCAAGTATTCCCATCTAAAGTTGATCAAGTTTTATGCTTTAGCACTAGCATCTACAGGTGGGGGTAAGCAATAATGAGGGGTGGTAAACTAGTGGAGTTCTAACTAAGTTCCATCTCATGCCTTAAGATGACATCAAGATTATCTAGCTTAGGCCAAATTTTATGCTCTTTATGAAACCTTCAAATATCCTTCTAGTATCTACCATTTATTTCAGTAAACTCTAAGTAAGAGTTTTGATAAAGAAATAAAGTGATAGACTTGCAAATAAAAATAGGATGGTTTATCAAGTGGTATAAGCTTGCTAAGTTAATAGCTTGCATAGGTCAATTGATGTAGTAAGGCTTGCTAAATTGTAAGTGTTAACTTGCACATTCACTAGTAGTATTAGGCTTGCTAAAGTAGAGTATCTTGCAAGTTTTAGCTTTCCTTGTGCAGAGCAGTGGTTGAAGTTCTCCTCGGCTTCTTCTTTGTAGTATCCTCCTTCCTTCTCGTATCCTTGGTCGGTACTAGCATCTATAAATAAATACGAGGTACACAATCACCAAACAATACTTAACTACTTGTAATCATCACACACAAGGGTCCTATAGATGATCTAACATCATCACTAACATTACAAGATTAAAGCTTGGTTTAATTCCTTTTATTTTTAGAAAAGTAATTTCTACTCATTGAAAAACTACTTAAGATTTAATATTCTCCAAACCAAACATGGGATCACGTTGACACATGTCATCACCACATATTTTAGTCCCTGGGAATATGATTTAAAGTGGTGTCACAATTTAATAAGGTTTTACCCTTTTATTTTAATTATTTAAAGTGGCTAGAAATACCTATGTAGCATTCTTTTATTACTTGAACATTATTTCTGAAGGTAAACCTATATATTTTTATATATTCTGAAAGGTATGATTAAATGTGATTTTTGAGAGTTGGAATCAACTCAAAATCTGTTATGGTTTAAATTTGAAAAATGTTTGAATGCAGAAAAGCTTCTGCCTTGTTATTTTTACCATGGGTGATCTATAGATCCAAATGAATTGAATCTAACGGGATTGGATTCAGCATTCTCATACCTTTCTAACAAAATTGGTTTCATTCAATTTGGTGCACTGAATCGATCTAGGTTGATTTTTGAAGTTGGGTACAGAAGTGAGTTTGAAATAAAATGGAAAAGGTTTAATTCAAATAACTGGGCTGCGCGGGAAAAGTTAACGGGCCGGCCTGCTAAGCGCAGTGCTCCCGCCGGCTGCTTAAGTGGGTGTCCCCACTCGTCAGTGAGACAGGGAGGGGCGAAGCGGTACGTGGCGATGTGGATCGTTCGATCTAGTTCTAATCCAACGGCTGAGAGTCATCGTCGACGTTGAGCAACGCCGGCAAGAAAGAAACCTAGCGCGACCAGTGAGGGATGCTGGGGGCTCACCGGGGTGCAGGCGAGGGTCGGCGAGGCGGGCGAACGACGAAGTCGGCGACGGCGAACTCAGGGGTGGTCGCGGCAGCTCCTGGGGTGGACGAAATCGATGGCGCCCTTCTTCTCCAGAGGCGGCGGGCTCCGGTGAAATTCCGGCAAGGTGGTGCTCGCCTTGCTCCGGGAACGGTGTGGCATGATCAGTGAGGAGAGGGGAGTGAGATGGTGTGAAGAAATCGACTGGGGTGGCCTCTATTTATAGTCGAGTGAGGGGACCGACGGGGCGCACGGTGAGCTCGTCGGGGGCGATGTTACAGGCGGCTATTGGCATGGGCGAAGGTAGGGGCGGTGCGGTGTTCCCTGGCGATGTTCAACGACATGGTTTTGAGGCGTGGGGCGGTGTGGCTTGGTCTGGAACATGCGACGCTCTGCACGGCAGAGGCGGCGTCTTCGACGGCGAGCGGTGGCTGTGCGTCACGGGGCGGCGAACGAGGATGTCTGGCGGTCTCCTGGGTCGGTGGTGATCGTGTGTGCACGCGGTGAGGGCGGCGTGCGGTCTGTGGGCGCTGGTCGAGGGTGGCGCTCTAGCGCACGCTCGGCATGGTTGCTGGCGAGGTTGGCATGGTTCGTGCGTGTGGTCCAAGGCTTGGCCACGCTCGCGGCTGGGACAGGGAGTGGCGGTGGACGGTGGGCTGCCTCCCAGACATGCTGGCTAGGCTTGCTTCTCTTCCTAGCTTGCTGTCGACATGGGGGTGACATGGGTGTGCTCGGTTGTTCACCATTGATGGCAATGACAAGCTTACAGTGATGCTAAGGGTTAGTTTAGGTTGTTAGATGATCTACTAAGACTAGTGGTGTCCAGAGAGGGAACAAGTTAGGCTTCAATCACTGCTCACTATAGTGTTTAGATTTTGTATGATTTGTGTCTGCAACCTGTTTGATGAAATGGCCGCATGAAATCAAGTTTTGAATTTTGGAAATATTTTTGGTGGGTTTGCTAGATTGGTGCTAGTGAGTCTGCAGATGCTTGGGTTTTGAAAGTTGAGCTTGTTTGAGTGGTTTTTGAAAAAGTGGGATCTTCCCATATGATAAAGATTCAATTTTGAATTGTCATTTAAACTCTGCATTTGAAAGTTTCAGGATGATCACAAAGTGGGCCTTGATACTTTGTTATGAGTACATTCAAGGGGTGCAAAGGTCCAGAAAAGTTTCTGTTAGGTTCTGAAAGTTTAAGACAGCCAAAGTAGGCATGGGAGTTAAATTGGTCAAAATGACCATTCCTTTATTTTATTGGTTTTGATTTATTTGTCTTTAGGAAAAGTTTGGGAAATGTTTAGATGATGTTTATTTCACCTAAGAAACATTTTACAAGCAAGGAAACACACAAACAAGGTGGTTCAAAAGAATTTCAAATTAAATGCATACACATATGCATGCCTTCATAATTTTAATTAGAAAAGTTTTTGTTAACCCTAAATTTGATGATTAGAGTTTGATGATTCTAGTTTAATATTTTTGGGATGTTACACCCAGATGTTAGAAAGAATAGCAACAAAATTGGCAGAACAAAAAGGAAGTTCAGAGGCAAAGAAGGAGTCACGAAAACCAAGATGGGGAGATTTCCAGAAGACAAACCCACCAATCTTCTCTGGTTCAGAAGAACCACTAGACGCTGATGACTGGCTCAGAGATGTTGAACGACGGCTACAAACAATAGGATGTGAGGACCGGTAAAAAGTGCTTTTTGCATCACACCAACTACAGGGATCCGCCACAGCATGGTGGATAAATTTCCGGGAAGCTAGTCAGAACCCAGAAGAAATAAGGTGGGAAGAATTTATGGAAGGATTCAAGAAGGAACATATTCCTTCGGAGATAATGTTGATGAAGCGTCGGGAATTTTTGGATTTGAAGCAAGGAAATCAAACTCTGAAGGAGTATTTGGGCAAGTTCAATTATTTGGCAAGGTACGCAGCTGATGACGTGAGCACTAAGACAAAAAAGATGGAACAATTTGAGCAGGGTCTGCAAGACTCGTTGAAGTACCACATATCGTCTCAAGTGTTTCCCATTACCAGGCTATGGTAAATAGTCTTCTGAAGACTGACAAAGTGAGAGCAAGCATGGTGGAGGATCGGAAGAGAAAGGCACGGAATTTCAACACCCCAATGGATGCCATCCGATCTAGGACTTGGGTGACACCAAGTTCGGCAGAGCAACAGAAAATATTGGCCATAAAGAGGGATGACCAAAGAGGAGGAAATGTTGACAGAATTGTTAACTTCTTTAGGTGCGGAGGAAGACATTCGATAGGAAGTTATCCACAACAAAAAAAAGTGTGCTATCACTGTGAGAATCCTACTCATTTGCGGAATGCGTGCCCAAGGAGGAATTTACCAGTGGAAGTGGCGGGGACCAAATTCCGACAATAGCAAAGCATGAGGCCACAGAATACGGCCAATAAAGGGAAAGGATTGTTGCAAGCAGGAAAGGCCATAACTGGACAAAAATCTCAAGGGGTGAACAAGGGAGGAATGAACCAAAGGCCTAATCAAGGACGGGTGAATTATGTGTCTACCGAAGAGGCCACAAAGGCTACCGACGTGATTACTGGTACATTTTCAGTAATGTCTAAGCCAACCTTAATTCTATTTGATCCTGGAGCTACACATTCCTTTATTTTAATAAGCTTCACATTAGAAAATGAGATGCCCTCCTTCCCCTTAGAGAAACCTTACGTGGTTGAATCACTCGGAGCAAAGATGAAAGCTCAAACAAAGACCAATGAGGTAGAAATAGACATCGATGGAGAAATTTTTTAAGCAAACCTGACACACTTGCAACTAAGAGATTTGGATGTCATACGAGAAATGGACTGGTTATATAAATATAAGGCAAAGGTTGATTGTGAGGAGAAATTGGTTTATGTCACCAGTCCGAATAATCTAACACCGAGAATAAAGTCACAAAATTCCTTTCTGAGGAAGCAGAAGAAGAGGGTATGTAGTATGGTGGCAGAAGGAGTAATGCAGATTCCGGTGGTTAAAGAATTTGCAGACGTGTTCCCAGAGGAATTACCTGGGGAGCCACCAGATAGAGAGGTGAAATTTAAAATAGAACTTAAACCCGGAATAGAACCAATTACAAAGCAACCATAAAACATGTCAAGAAAATAGCTAGTATATTTGAAGAAGCAAATTGACGAGTTATTAGACAAGAACTTTATACAACCAAGCATCTCATCAGGGGCAGCACTGGTATTATTTGCAAAAAAGAAGGATGGTAGCTTGAGACTATGTGTCGACTAACGGGGACTAAACGCAGTCACCATTAAAAATAAATACCCTCTGCCCAGGATTGATGATCTCTTTGACCAGTTAAGGAATGCTAAAATCTTTTCAAAGATAGACCTAAGGTCTGGATATCATCAGCTGAAAATTCGCCCGGAGGATAGACCAAAGACTGCTTTCACTACCAGATATGGATTATATGAATTCACGGTAGTACCTTTTGGATTAACCAATGCACCAGCCTTTTTCATGAATCTCATGAATAAGGTGATGATGGACTTTTTGGACAAATTTGTAGTTGTCTTTGTCGATGATATCCTAGTATACTCCAGTAGCCCTGAAGAACATGAGCAACACTTGAGACAAGTTTTGACAAGGCTAAGAGAACATAAGTTGTTCGCAAAGTTTCCCAAATGCGAATTCTGGATGAAAGAAATAGCTTTCCTGGGTCACATTATATCAGAGGAAGGAGTTAAAATGGATCTAGAGAAGGTGAAAGCAATATTGGAATGGAAGGCCCCAACAAACGTGATAGAAGTTTGAAGTTTCTTAGGATTGGCAGGATATTATAGGAGGTTTATTGAAGGATTTTCAAGGATTTGTCGGCCACTAACCCAATTGCTAAAAAAGGATAAGGAATACGAATGGACAAATAAATGTGAAAGTGCATTTCAGGAGTTGAAGAATATATTAACCACCGCACCAGTACTGGTTTTACCAGACTCGGATAAATAATTCCAGATATATTGTGACGCATCAAGACAAGTATTAGGATGTGTACTGATGCAAGATGGAAAGGTCATATCCTATGCGTCAAGACAACTCCGACCACATGAAGAGAATTATCCAACACATGATTTGAAATTAGCAGCAGTGGTTCATGCATTGAAAATATGGAGACACTACTTGCTAGGGAATAAGTGTGAAGTATTTTCGGATCATAAAAGTCTGAAATATATCTTCACACAGCCCGACTTAAATCTTCGACAACGAAGATGGTTAGAATTGATAAAAGACTATGAATTAGAATTTCAATACAAACCCGGTAAGGACAATGTGGTGGAAGACGCATTGAGCCGAAAAGTATATCATATCACAATAACCGTGCGACAGGATCAACTAGAATTATGGAAAGAATTTTAGAAGTTGAATTTGGAATTAGTTGATGAAGGAGTAGTAATGACCCTACAAGTTCAAACCACATTGGATGAACAAATTAAACAAGCCCAAGAAAAAGATGAAGAGATACAAGGGCTTAAGGAAAAAGTGCGAAAAATGAGGCACCAGACTTTTCGGTAGATGAACAAGGGGTATTGTATTTCCGAAACCGTCTGTGTGTACCAAACAAAAAGGAGTTAAGGGACTTAATCCTACAGGAAGCACTTGCTTCGCAATTCTCCATACACCCAGGAGGGACAAAGATGTACCAAGACTTGAGAAAGAGGTATTGGTGGAGAAATATGAAACGAGAGATTGGTGAATATGTTACACTCTATAACATATGTCAACGGGTGAAAGCAGGCCACCAAAAACCGGTTGGATTACTACAACCTCTATCCATTCTAGATTGGAAGTGGGAGGAGATCGGTATGGATTTTATTACAGGTTTACCCAAAACTAGAAATGGTTATGATGCTATATGGGTCATCGTCGATAGGTTGACCAAGGTAGCCCACTTTATACCCATAAAGCAAACATATGGAAAGAATAAGCTTGCAGAGTTATATTTAACAAAGATTGTAGTGTTGCATGGAGTACCTAAGAAGATTTGCTCCGATAGAGGGCCACAGTTCACTTCACACTTTTGGAAAAAGTTACATGAAGCCATGGGGACGGATTTGGATTTCAGTACAACATACCACCCACAAACCAACGGACAAACTGAGAGAGTGAATCAAATCCTGGAGGACATGTTACGGTCATGCACACTAGTTTATGGAGCAGCATGGGACACATGTTTACCATTTGCAGAATTCTCATACAATAACAGCTATCAAGCTAGTATTGGGAGATCACCATTTGAAGCCCTGTATGGAAGAAGTTGTAGAACACCATTAAATTGGACTGAGGTAGGAGAAAAGCAACTTCTTGGACCACAAATAGTTCAAGATGCAGAGGCTCAAGTGAGGATTATTAGAGATAAGCTGCAAGCATCTCAAACCAGATATAAGCAATATGCCGACAAACACCGACTTGATCTTAGCTTCCAAGAAGGGGATTATGTATATTTAAGGGTCACTCCTTTCAAGTCAGTCCAGCGGTTCCACACAAAAGGTAAGTTGGCACCCAGATTTGTGGGACCGTTCAAAATTACAAAACGACTAGGGGAAGTTGCCTACCAACTAGAGCTAAGCCCGAAACTAAAGAGAATACACAATGTGTTTAATATATCGCAACTTAGGAAGTGCTTAGAGCTGCCGGAAAAGAAGGTGTCCCTGGACGATATCGAACCCCAAGAGGATCTGACGTACACTGAGGAACCAGTTAAAATCCTTGAAACCAAAGAGCGACAATTAAGAACAAGGACATCAAGTTCTGTAAGGTGCAATGGAGTAATCACACAGAAGGAGAAGCTACATGTGAAAAGGAGTCAAAGATCCGACAAAAATATCCACACCTGTTTCCCGAGGAGGAGTGAATCTCGAGGACGAGATTCTATTTAAGGAGGGAAGGTTGTAACGATCCAAATTTTTCTACACTAAAGCGAATTTGAAAACAAATTGGAAAGACAAATTCAAACAAATTGGAATAAAAAAAATTAGACAAAAAAGGAGAAGAAAACAAAGGAAGAACACGACGAACAGGGGGACGAACCCTAGCTGCCGTCGATTCCCCATCGCCGTCCAGCCGCCCCTGGCCCACCGCCGCTGTGGCCGACACACGCTCCCGCGCCGCGCGTCACCCGTCTGCAGCCCCGCTCGTCGTCACAATACCGCGCCCCCACCCCGCCGTACGCGAGCGCCAATGCCGTTGCCGCCGCCCAGCCGCTCGCCGCACGCCACCTCGTCGTGCTCCTGCAGCTCGCCGGACACGTCCGCCGCTTCGGGACGAGCCCAGAAAGCCCCCGCACCGCCTAGACAAGCTCGCCATCACCGCCAGATCATCCCCGCCACCACGCGTCATCCTCCTGAGCGCCACCATCGCCTATAAATCCCCACGCTGCGCCATTCTCTTCGATTTTCTCGGGAATCAAACCCTCTCACCCACCCAATCATCATAGCAGCGCCAATTTAGTCCACCGTCGTCGCCAAGCTCGCCTCCGCCGCCGCCGCCGGTGAGTTCTTCTCTTCTCCCGTTCCTCTACTTCTTCTTTTCTTTTTTTTCTTCGCTCGCACACAGAAGCGGTATGCCCTTTTGGGTTGCCTCTTGGGCCACGCCTAGGCCCAGTGCTGGGATGGCTGCTCACTTCCCATCCTAAGCAGAAAAATAAATGAACCCTTTTCCATTTTCTATTTCCTTTTCTGTTTTCAGTTTGAAATACATTTAAAATAAATTCTTTTGTAACGTTGCTCTGGCTAAAAGCTATAAAATAAAGAGGTCTATATTAGTCCTCATAAACCTATGTTTGCTAACCACTTTTTCAATGCTCTAAAAAAATCAATTTGTTGGACTTTTAAATTTCAAAACATTAAGTGCATATAGTAAAACAAAGGCCCTTTTTATTTATATTTCAACCCTGGTTTACAAAAATAAGTAACGGCCTTGGGCAAATGTTTCTGAAAATTTTAGGACCCATTGCTGAAGCCTCGGAGGATTTTGGCATAGGAGTGCACCATCTCGGAGTCGAGGATTTCCCGGGAGACCTTTCTTTAGGCAAGTCACCTCTCTCACCGATGAAACTTTGGTGATAAATGATTTTAGAATATTGAAGATATGTGCAATAGTAGAACCCCTGAACCATCAATATCAATATTTGATGTTATGCCTTGAGACCAACCCTAGTGGAAACCCTGGACTTGCTTGATGGATGATGCATGATTGTTTGTATGATTGCTTGGGGGTCATGTTCACCTTCAAAAACTTGGTATAAAAAGGACTCATCACCTGGATGAGATCCTTTACTTTGGATTATGTGCCCTAGTATGTGGGCCTGGTTGATGGGTAAACCTGTGGTACATCCCTGACACAAAGCAATAAACACACCACATAAATTGTAAAAACCCCTACTCTATTCCAATGGATTTTCTACAAGGTAGATGGACCCTGGTATGGGTGATCAACGGGAAGACACTCGGAGTCGGGATGCTATAGTATGTTATCGATTTCCGTGGCCCTGACATACTCCCGGTGGGATTCGAGTGATGAGACCTTTCCGGGTAGAATTTTCAAAAGATAGAGTAGATAAAAAATTATCTTTCGATCAAAGGTTTTGATGCTAATGATAGCAATATCACAAATCCTAGTGGTTTGGGCCACTGTGGCTTAGCACAGAACCATCGAAGGCACACACTTACATATCTAAAATCCATGGTACAAATGAAAGAAATATATATATATATTTATATACTGAAGAAAATAAATGATACCAAGCGTGAACACTTGGTGGGATTAAGTATGGTACGGACGGGCGATGTTTTCCTCTCCATTTGGAAAAGTGGTGAAAATGATACCACTATGATTTTGACCACAGGAAAACCTTATGGGATTTTCCTGGTTAATTAATATTGAATAAATATTTTAAATTGGAAAACCTCTTGTGACTTGCTGAGTACTTTAGTACTCACCCTTGCTATATAATAATTTTTCAGAAACACCCGAAGATATCGCGGAGGTTGATCCTGATGTCTTCCTTCGCGGAGAAGATTTCGAGTTCTAGGTTATTCCTACGCTCGAGGGCTGATCCTAGAAATGTAGCCATGTGTGTAAAATAAATAAAGTTCGTATGGTTTAGTCACGGTTTAATAATTTTAAGACAACGAGAACCTCGTTTAATGTTGGATTGTAAGAAAAATATTTATGTGATATTATCTACCCTTGTAATATTATTCCTATGAGTTTGTATGCGTAGGCTGTGTTTTGTAATCACTCGGAATTTCGCGAAATTTTGCCTTCAGCGAATTCGTGGAATTTCTAGTCACGGTCCCGAATTTTCAGGGCGTGACAATAATAATGCCGTAATGCATGTCGTCTTTGATCTCCACACAACACAGCTAGCTTTTTCCACGCGCGGTTTCTTGCATGTAAAATTATATTATCTGTCATTGTAACAAAAAGATCATCAAGATGTAGTATTCCCTCTGTTTAGAAATATAATATGTTTTAGATTTGTGAAGGAAATGTATCTAAACACCTTTTAATGTCTAGGTTCAAATGAATCTAAACACTAAAAAGTGTCTAGATATATCTCATTTACAAATCTAAAACATCTTATATTTCTAAACGGAGGAGTACATGCGGGTCGATACCAAAGAAACGCCTCACTCCCCTGTCTCGCCACCCACGCGGGCGAGCGCCGCCGCCTACCTCCCCCAGCTCCCTCCTCAGTCGCCGTCGGCACCTACCGCCGGGCGCATCCCAGACGGGGCCGACAGTGACACCCTCTCGTCCGGTGGGCGCGCAAGGGGCTGCTCCGGCCGGATGGTGCATCTCAAGAGCTTGTGGCGTGGTTTTGGCCATGAAGCAAGCAACGACGATGTCGGGAGACTGTGGGTGACGAGGGTTTGATTCGTCAATGCCCATTGTTATGGAATTGGGTTTTTGAGAAGATAGGGATGCTGGAGATCGCGAGACCGTTAACATACACGCATCAAGGAGTCACGAGGTTTACCCAGGTTCAGGCCTTTGGAGGGAAAACCCTACTCATGTTTTTTTGTTCTTGATTACGACGGAACCGAAGGTTACAGGGGTGCGCAGATGCGATCTGGCGTGAGGTGTGTGTATGAGTTGGGGGAGGTCCTCCTCGCCGTGCCCTCCTGACCTTTATATAGATAGGCCAGGTCCCGAGGTAGGTCGAGTTGGTTACAAGTTAGGTTGAATCCTTTAAAATTCTATTTACAACTAGTCATGTTCTTTAAGGAGTCAAACTTGTAATGGGCTTGGGCCACCCGGAATCTTCTTGGACAGCAAGTCTTCACGTGGGCTTTCCCTGGGCTGGACCGGGTATACCAATGTGAGGCACCCATAGGGTATATCCATATTAGTGGGGCGGCGCGGTAAGCGACATGGAGGTACGTTGCAAGGCTGGGCGGCAGCCAGCTCCCTCATGTTTGGGCCCATGTGAAGCTCATCTGGTCGCCCTGGCCATGCGTGGCCCATCTGAGCGTCGGCAGGCTATCCTGCCTGTGATGGCTTCTCTTCCAGGTGACGATGGTGACGATAGCTCGATGCTGGGGACGGTGGCGACGACAGTCGGCTTGTTGCGACGTGACGGCGGACTTTACACGCCCAATTTGGGTCTGGACGGCCCTTATTGGAACTGGTGTGACTCTGCGAGGGCTTTACGGGTCTTCTGGACCTGGTCGGATCTGACTGGGACCGGTGTCACTTGTTGCCGCGTTGCGTGGTCGCGGTACTGCCAACCCCGATTCTAGCTACCTTCCACCCCCGTCCATTTGACCTCGTGTTGTTTTCTTTGGTGAGACAATGATGGTGACTCTGTAATCGTAGTGGCGCATGCTGGTGGGCCACGAGTTCGGTGGTTGAGGCTTCGACCTCGCGGGTCTCCTGTGCAACTGATCACCTGAGGGTCGTGGATAGGGTTTTTTCAAGAGAAATCTTTGTCGGCGAGCCCGACACCGACATGGTGCCGCCTTCTGGTGGCACTATTCGTTTTTGGAGGGCGCCATGTCCACCCTATATCCTGCTCCCTCTGTGTGCCGGGGAAACCCTGGGTCTAGCACGCTAGCCCAGGCAGTAGCATCGTCGCTTCCTTTTTGAAGGTGTTGTTTGGTACTTGATGATCTGGTGCTAGGAGCTTGGTGGAACATCTTCGCAGGGCGTAGAGGTTGCGGGTCTCCTTCATTTAGTTGATCCGCCTTTGTCTTCTTTGTTTTTTTTTTCCTTATTTTTTGGGCTCGTGTTGGCTGCTATCCTAGCAACTGTTCATGCGGTGATTTATTGTGATTGCTATATTAATACAACGGGGCAAAAGCTAGGTATAGTACATGCAGCCATGCCGTTTCTTTCAAATGGGTGGGCTGGTTTAGTATAGTTCCGAATAGCTTTTTTTCCCTTTCTTAACTACAGTTTACCGAAAGCTAGCTAACTCGGAGCATTAAGTTATTGGTTTAAATTCTAAAATTATAGCGTGATTGTTTTTAAAAAAAATCCGCCTCGAAGGTTGACGATCTGGCACGGGGATCCAAAGCATCTTTGCACACACCGGCATGCTAATTTGGACTTGAACTGTGTTCATATTTGACTTGTTTTCCAAAAATATTACCCCTCCATTCTAAAATGTAAAAAGCCTAAGTTTTAGTTAAAAGTTAACATATTCTATGTGAAAGAGCATTTCCTATCCCTAGTGATTTTGGTGTTTTATAATAACACACATATCGGATTAATTATTTGCCAAGTGTATCGCAGGTGCATTGAAAATGTTTTACAATGATCAAAAAACTGTCTGCCTGGCGCGGTACCAAAAAGCGGTATTTTGCTACCGGATGCGACAGAAGGTTTTGACTAGCTGTCAAAAAGCCTATGCCGGGCTAGGTACTAAAATGTGGTAGCGCGACAGTAGCTTTTTGACCACTTGTCAAAAGCTACTGCCTGCTCGGGGCAGAGACTTTTTCCAACCTATAAAAGGCCACTGCTCACCCCGGTACTAAAATGCGGTAGTACCGCATTTTAGTACCTGGTGTGGCAGTAGACTTTTTGTATGTTGGCAAAAAGCCTCTGTCTGCCTAGGTAGTAAAATGCGGTAGTACCGCACTTTGCTACCTAGGGTGACAGAGAGTTTTTCCAACTAAGCTGTTGATTCCATTGCACGTCCGGTAGTACCGGTTGCCATTTGCGGTACTACCGCTTTACGGTAGCATCAATGGTAGTACCGCTGTGGCCAGGGCTTATGAAGTTTGAAAGATGGTCGTCCGGTACCAGGTCCGGTAGTACCGCTTGAACTTCCGGTACTACCGCTGCATTAAAGGCTCCAACGGCCAGATTTCTTGGAGGGGTATAAATACCCCTCCACCTACCTTGGGACAAGATGCTCATCCACATTAAAGTCAAGACCACCATTGGAGCCACCAAATTTTCAAGATCTCCTCAATCCACCACCCAAAGTCCTTGATCTTTGGGGAATCGAAGGAGGAGGCCCCGATCTACTACTTCACCAAAAGAGATCTTCATTTCCCCCTCATTTCATTGAGGGCCCCTTTGCTCTAGTGTTTTCTTGGAAACCCTAGTTCTTGTTTTGGTTCTTACAAGCTTGTCCTTGATTGCTTTGACAGCTTGCTTGTATTTGGGAGCCTCCGATTAAGTTGTGGATGTGTGCCCCAAACTTGTAAAGGTGCCGGCTTCCACCTTGAAGGTTGCCGATATAGTGGAAGGTGAATCGATCCCGTTGGGGTGAGATTCATCGGAGAACAAGGGAGGTCTTTCGTGGAGTTGGTGGTTTGAAACCACCCCCTCTCCAAACGTAGACGTACTTCCCCTCAAAAGAAAAGAACTACGGGAAACAAATCCTTGTGTCTCCGCGTCCACCACTTTGGTTACTTCTATCCTTTACCGCACTTTACTTACGTGTTCCTACTTTGTGTTGTGGTATCTCTTGCATAATTGTCATATAGGTAAATTCACCATAGTTGCATTATCTAGAGAATTTACCTTATTGTCAAACCTTAATTTGAAAAAGAAGAAAATTTGAAGTAGCACCTATTCACCCCCCCCCTCTAGGTTCCCATACGATCCTTTCAATTGGTATCAGAGCCTCGGCTCTTTATTTGGGCTTTACCGCCTAAGAGAATATGGGTAGCAACAAAGGGGATGGTGGTAGTGAGCCGACCCCGTGACCATGGAAGATCTCAAGAACTTGGAAACAAGATTGAGCTCTTCCTTGGTCACCGAAGTCAAGAAGATGCTTGAGCAACTTCTTAAAGACAAAGATGGCTCATCATCCCTATCTCCTCAAGAGGATCTACCATCCGTTGTACTTAAAGGGAATACTTTGGTATCCCCCGAGGGTATGGTGGCGGGGGGTAAACACGACAACGCTAATTCTTCCACACAACTTGATGGGGGGAAGGGTGAGCACCGTGATTCTTGGTACTCTCCTGATCCTCCCGTCCCTCACCCTCATGTGTATAATAGAGGTGACCCACCTAAGCTAGAAGAGTCTGCTACTTTTGCTCAATGGCAATCACTAATGAGAACTCATGTGCGCAGCTCTTGCATTGAACTATGGAACATCATCGAGTATGGACTCTTTATTGGGGATCCAAACAACTTGACAAGAAGAGAGGTTGTCAATAGTCAACTCAATGCCACTGCTTTGCATATGATTCAACAAGGATTGGGAACAAAGGATTACCCACACATTGATCACTTTAGCATTGCCAAGGAAGCTTGGGATGCTCTCACTGTATTGTTTGTTGGAAATGAGAGTATGAGGAGGAACCGATATGATGCTCTAAGCAATGAAGCCGAAGGCTTCTACATGAAAGAATGTGAAGATCATGAAGACATGTACCGAAGGCTCAAGACCACCGCCACCGCTTTTAGAAATGTGTGTGCCTCACATGTGGATGATGCATGGATAAAAAGGAAATATGTGAGTGCACTCATGCCTTTTGAGCCCACCGACTTGAAGAGTCTACAAGGAAGACACAACTACCATCTCATGACCTCAAATGAAGTTATTCAAGATATGGCCGCTTTCAAGGTTGCCGCCAAGAATGCCAAAGATGCCCGTGCTCGTGCCCTTGGTATGAGCAATGTTGCTTTGAAGGCCAAAGTTGTGGACCATGGGGATGAAGATGATAGTGATGAAGGGATTTCCATGGACCACCCCGATGAAGTCAAGATTGCTCATAGTCAATATATGGCCTTCTATGCAAAGAACTTTTGGAAGAACCCGCCAAGGCCAAGATGGAAATGCAAAGAAAAAGCAACCCAAATGGGAAAAGAGAAAATACAACGAGATTGAGAACTTGCTTCAATTGTGGTGACCGCTATCACTTTGTAGCAAGTTGCCCCTATGAAAAGAGAGAAGATCATGGGGGTAAGCTTGTGTTGAAGAAGACTCTCAAGGCACCTTACAAGAAACCTTTCATCAAGAAGAATCCCATCAACAAGAAGTCGAGAGAAATTGTCTTGATCACTCATGAAGAATACTCCTCCGACAATGAAGATGATGAAGATGAGGAAGAGGAAACTTCTCATGGTGTGGCTGCTCTAGCCACCACCTCTACTCCGACATTCTCACTCTTTGATTCTCCAAATGAGAACTCTCCCACCAAGAACGTCACTTGCCTTATGGCAAGATGAACGGAGGTATCCTCATCATCCCGCTCTACTCCCTTAGATAATGATGAACTAGACGATGAGATGTCTCTTGATGTTAAAAAGGAATTAATTGCCTTTGATGAGTTTATGACTAACCTAGAAGGAGATGCTAAGTTACACTTTGAAAACATCCTAGATCAACTTTCACATACTCAAGAGCTTCTAGATGTAAGATGTAAACTTGGGCATGAACACATGATTGAGCTAGAGGCTTTAAACAATGCTCTAGAAGAAGAACAAGAAACTAGGTTGTCACTTGAATTAAAACTTGAAGGGCTTGATGAGGCCAATGACACTATTGTTAACAAACTCATCAAAGAGTGTGATCATGCTATTGCTAAATACAAAAGGGCTAAAAAGGACAAGATTGAGTTTGGTGTGGTTCATGAAAAACTTGCCGAGGATTTTAGTTTGCTTAACAAGGCTCACAAGGCTTTGGAGAGTGAACTCTTGTCTCTCACAAAGTCCCATGAAACGCTTCAAACTCAATTGGCCAATATTCCGTCACCTAGTAACTTCATTCCATCTAGTAGCACAACTATTCTTGAAGAGAATGCTAGGTTGAAGGGGGAGCTTGCCAAGGCCACATTTCCACAAGGCAACAAGTCCATTGATGATCTTTTGAGCAAGCAACGGCGTAGTGGTGATAAAGGGGCATTAGTTTTGTCTCCAATACTAAGAAGAAGAATAATAAGAAGAAGAACAAGAAGAAGAAGGCCAAGGCCGCACAAGAGACCAACAAGACCATTATGAATAGTAAGACCACAAGTGGTAAAACTATGTGTCATGATGACTTTGCGGGAAGTGCTAACCCTCACTATGTTCTAATGCGTGATTATTATGGTGATGTGTATGCACAATATGTTGGCCCCTATGATGGGTATATTGCTTGGTCTATTTGGGTTCCCAAGACCCTTGTTGCTAACAAAAGAGGACCCATTGAAAAATGGGTACCTAAAAATTAGCTTGATCTTTTGTAGATGTATGCTTCCGGAGGGTCAAAGTGGGTGATTGATAGTGGTTGCACAAGTCATATGACCGGAAGCTCATCTATTGTCAAGGACTTAAAGCCAAATGATGATCAAATCACCGTGACATATGCCGACAAATCAAAGTCTAAGGTAATGGGTTTCGGCAAGGTTGTGGTTGCTCACGACATTACACTCGTGAACGTCATGCTTGTTGAGACCCTTGGATACAATTTACTTTCAGTCCTTGCTCTTGGAAAGATGGGATTTGCCGTCTTTATTGATGTTGATATTGTGGTCCTCTTGTGGAGCAAGTCTCTCAAGGCCGCTTTTGTTGGGTACGTCGAACATGACTTGTATGTGGTGGACTTATCGGAGCAAACCACTACAGGACCGATGTGCTTATTCGAAAAGGCTGATGTGGGTTGGCTATGGCATCGCCGACTAGCCCATGTCAATATGAGAACTTTGCAAAGTCTCCATAAGGAGGGCCATATTGTTGGACTAAAAGAAAATGTTTCCTTTGCCAAAGATCGTGTTTGCAGGGCATGTGTTCTAGGGAAGATGCATGATGCTCCTCACAAGCCTAAGAACCGCATCAAGTCCACCAAGATCTTGGAGCTCCTCCACGTGGACCTCTTTGGTCCTCCATCTCATGCAAGTCTTGGTGGGAAGAAATATTGCTTGGTGATTGTTGATGACTTTTCAAGATACTCGTGGGTTTATTTCTTCAAATTGAAGAGTGAGACTCAAAAGACCTTCATCGACTTCATCAATTTGGTCCAAAGGCAATACAATGTTCCTGTGTTGATCATTAGAAGTGACAATGGCACCGAGTTCAAGAACTACACCTTAAATGATATCCTTAGTGATGAGGGGATTAAACATCAATATTCCTCTACATACACCCCTCAACAAAATGGCGTGGCCGAAAGGAAGAACCGGACTCTTATTGAGATGGCTAGGACCATGTTGGCGGAGTTTAAATCTCCATACAACTTTTGGGCCGAAGCCATCTCCACCGCTTGCCATGCTTCCAACCAGCTCTACCTCCGCAAAGAAATCAACAAGACTCCATATGAAATTCTTACCGGTAACAAGCCCAACATATCTTACTTCCGGGTGTTCGGTTGTAAGTGTTTCTATCTCATAAAAGGTGTTCGTTTGTCTAAATTCGAGTCTAAAGCATTAGAGGGTATTTTTGTTGGCTATGGTCTCGAATCTCACACTTATAGAATCTATGATAAGCTCTCCGGAGCCGTCATAGAATCTTGTAGTGTGACCTTCGAAGAATATGATGGTCCCCAAGGGGGCGTGTTGATGCTTGTGATGCAGATGATGAAATTCCTCAGGATGCCATAGGAAGAATGGGTGTGGGATTTATCCGCCCCGTTGAGGAACCCCTTATGGCGGATCGAGAAGAACTATGCTCCACTCAAGTGGAGCCCTCATCTTCACAACCTCAACATGCTCCATCCACCGAAGAGGACATTGACTCAAGCCAAAGACAAGATGTGGACCCTCAACATGGTGATCAAAGTGTGAACTCTAGTCAAGGGGAGCTTGGTCCATTCGACGGGTTGTCAAGTGGTGCCAAGTCAATTTGTCAAGGAAGATCCATACAAACTGTATTGAGACAAGCTCAAATTGATGCTAGAAGAGCACTTGATCAAGACCAAGGTCAATCCTTGCCTCCCAATGTAGAGGATGATTCTAATGATGATCAAGGTCAAGATGATGGTCAAGACGAGGATCAAAATGATGAAGAGGGTCCTCCAAGAAACAATACGGAGATCCACAATCGTCGCGAAGCTAGAAAGGAAAGAATGTTGGAATTAAGGGACCACACCCTCCAAAATGTTGTTGGAGATCTAAGGAAAGGTATCTCCACAAGAGCACAATTGAAGAGGTTCAGTGAACACCAAGCTCACATCTCCATCATTGAACCAAAGAAAGTGTGGGAAGCTCTTGAAGATTCGGATTGGTTAGAAGCTATGCACAAAGAGCTCAACAACTTTGAGAGAAACAAAGTATGGAAGTTAGTTGAGAAGCCAAAGGATTGCCGCAATGTTATTGGAACAAAGTGGATATTCAAGAACAAGCAAGATGAGCATGGAATTATAGTAAGGAACAAGGCTAGATTTGTTGCACAAGGGTATTCTCAAATTGAAGGCATTGATTATGGAGAGACTTATGCGCCCGTGGCTCACCTTGAGTCCATCTGTATCCTTCTTGCTTATGCGGCACATCATAACTTTAAGTTGCAACAAATGGATGTAGAAAGTGCATTTCTTTATGGTCCATTAAATGAATTGGTATATGTTAAGCAACCCCCGGGATTTGAGGACCCCAACTTCCCAAACCATGTCTACAAAATTGATAAGGCGCTCTATGGGCTCAAGCAAGCCCCACGCACGTGGTATGAGCACCTTAGAGAGTTATTGTTTGACCGTGGCTTTGAGGTTGGGAAAATCGATCCCACTCTTTTTACTAAGAGGGTCAATGGGGAGCTTTTTGTATGCCAAATATATGTTGATGATATTATCTTTGGCTTATCTGACAAAGCTTTTAATGATGAATTCTCAAAGCTTATGACTAGTAGGTTCCGGATGTCTTTGATGGGAGAGTTGAGAGTATTTCTTGGCTTTGAGATCAAGCAAGTTAGCGGAGGGACATTCTTCAATCAAGCCAAGTATACTCAAGATATGCTCAAGAGATTCAAAATGCAAGATTTAAATGGATCTCCTACTCCCATGGCTACAAAGACTCATCTAGAACAAAATCCAAATGGTAAATATGTGGATCAAAAGGTATACCGATCCATGATTGGTTCTTTGCTTTACCTTTGTGCATCTAGACCCGATATTGTGTTGAGTGTAGGTGTGTGTGCAAGATATCAAGTGGCTCCTAAGGAAAGCCATTTAATGGCGGTCAAGAGAATTTTTCGATATTTAGTTCATACCCTATTTTATGGTCTTTGGTATCCTCGAGGCTCAACTTTTGTTCTTTGTGGATACACAGATTCGTATTGGGCGGGGGACAAGGATGATAGAAAATCAACATCCGGGCTTGCCAATTCCTTGGTAGGTCCTTGGTATGTTGGTCTTCCAAGAAGCAAAATTGTATATCTCTCTCCACCGCCGAAGCCGAGTATGTGGCAGCTGCTAGTGCTTGCACCCAATTGCTATGGATGAGGCAAACTTTAAAGGAATACGGTGTCCATTGTGACAAAGTGCCTCTTCTATGTGACAATGAAAGTGCCATCAAGATTGCTTACAACCCGGTGGATCACACAAGGACAAAGCATATTGAGATTCGACACCACTTCATTAGAGATCATGTTGCTCGAGGTGATATTGATCTATCATATGTATCAACCAAAGATCAACTTGTCGATATCTTCACGAAGCCACTTGATGAAGCAAGGTTTTTCTACTTGAGGAATGAACTAAATATCGTAGATTCAAGGAGCTTGACTTGATTATCTTGCACTCTCACCTAATACTTGACCCATATTTGGTTTAGGTGTAGGCATGGACATAGGGGGAGTGCGGTCCTAATTGGTTGGACCATCCCTCCCCCCCATTATGCGCAAAGTAAAACAAAATCATTCCTCTTAATATCATTTTGTGATATGTGAGCTTAATGATGGGTTTCGGTAATGAACCCAAGATATATCTTCGTGGTGCCAAGCCGAGTATACTCAAACATGGTGGCCTAGGACACCGCCCCCTCTCAATGGAGAGTTTGATGTGCTTACTCGTGTTTGTCATTTTTGAATTGGTTATTACTCATGTTTGTCATCCTCTAGTTGGTTTTGTTCTTTTGGTCGTGCACTCACATTTGGCTCTCCATATGTTTTTAGTAATTTTTGAGTGCATTGGCCCATATCAGTGTGACTCTCTAAACCCATACCATTCTTATCCCCCAACAAAACTCATCTACTCTGCACAAGAACCTTCCATTTTATGTATCTTGTCTCTCTGTCCTGATGGTTACGGTACTACCGGGTCTCATAAGCGGTACTACCGCCAAACGGTACTACCGGAAATCACTAGCGGTACCATCGCGTCTGGTTCAGTTTCCAGGGTCATGTCTGGAAACTTCCCAGGTGCGGTACTACCGGTTGGTATTTACGGTACTACCGCATAGCGGTACTATCGCTCTTGGCTCCGGTACTACCGCTTGTGCGTGTCGGTTAAGATTGGAGACGTGGGAGAGGCACCTCTCAGTTCCTCATTAGTCCCTCGTCTCCATTCCTCACCAGCACCGCCACAGGAGCACGAGGACGCCGCAGGAGACCCGCCCCTCTCTCCTTTTCCCGGATCCACACCGGATCCGGCCTCCCCGCGGGCTCCTCCTTCTTCTCCACCTCCATGGACACCGGTACTACCGCCCTCCTCATCTTCTCACTTGTTTTCTCCATTGAATCTAGGGTAACTTTGATTCTTGGCTAAAACACATATTCTTGAGGTTGTATCGTGTGCTATTCACCAGATCTACCACTTTGTCCGATGGAATTCTTGTTTTACAACAAATTTACTGCTTGTACATGGATTTTTCCACTTTGTCTCGTGGTTGTATCGTGTGCTATCCACTTTGTCTCAGATCTGCATTGTGGTCGCGGGCCGGTAGTACCAGGAATCTTTTTCCGGTAGTACCGCTTGGCGGTACTACCGCCGGTGTAGATCCGGTACTACCGCCCTGTACTGGCAGCAATTTTTGTTTTGAAAAAAACCAAGAGTTCCATCCTCTGTTTGTCTCAGGTTCTTGTATCATTACCCCTATGCTATCTCCCTCGTTCTTTCACAGGTGCAGGGGGTTCCCGGGGATCGCGCAAACGCTCCAAAGCTCACTATGAGATCGAGGACTATGAGTTAGAATCAGAGACTGAGTCAGAAGAGGAGGTCATGCCTCAACCTAGTGCCCGTCTGAAACTGCAAACAACTCGTGGTCGTCGGGGTGGGGGGGTCAAGCAAAGTGCTGGTCGTGGTAAAGCTCCTCCACCTCCTCCTCCCTCCGGTCCTCGCAAGAGCTACAGTTCTGGGCCATCTAGGCTAAAGCTGCTGTCTGATTTGTCTGAGACAGAATTTCATGACCTGCGGGTTGTCAATCCATATGGGGCTGCTCGCTCTCGTGCTCGGGAAGGTATCCTCTTCTTTACGGATTTCCAGGAGCAGGTGTTCCATGAGATCCTCATGAAAGATGACAAAATTGTGGTTCCTCAAAAATGGATCAAGATGAATGATGTGAGGAAGAACCTGAACTACTTTGGTGAGGCCCTTGACATTTGCACCAACATTGGCTTGCTTCCCATTATAGAGTTCCGGTGCAACTATGATCCAATGCTCATTGCTGAGTTCTATGCAACCGTTCACTTTGCCAAGAATCAGACTCGGACTCTCACCTGGATGACCGAGGGTGTTGTAAAGCAAGCAACGTTGGCTGAGTTCAGGGCTATTCTCGGGTATGAAGACCGTGGCAAAGACACTCCCGTTGGCTTTCGGTGCCACGACAATGATCGTCCCATGAAGAAGGATGTTCTTGCACCACTGTACATCCGGGGGCGCGGCATCCCTAGAAAGATCAAAGGGCTTCTCCCTACATATGACATCTTGCATCGCATCTTTCGTGAGACCGTCATCCCTCGTGCTGGTAATGTTGATGAGATACATGCCTTCATGGTGGATATTATGATGGCCACCCATCACCACCGTGACGCTAGCCTACCTATGGACGTGATGGATGTCATTTGGAATGAAATGGTATGTGCCACTTTTCAAAGGAGGGTCCCTCCTTTTGCTCCGTACATCATGGCTCTCATTATTATCAAGTGCCATGTGATTGCCCGTGACTTGCCTTCTCATCGTCTTGCCACCCACCGCCACAAGAATTTGTTGATCAAGACCCATCTCAAACCACGCAATGCCGATGGTCAGATTGTTGATGAGGATGGGAACCCTGTTGTGGAGGAATCCGGTGATGCTGCTGATGCGCAGCAGGATGCTGCTTTTGTGGTCTCACGTCGCAAGTCAGCTCAGCCATCTTGGGCCAAGAGGTTTGAGGCCAAACTCAAGAAGATATTCTGCTTCCAAGTGGACAATCAGAAACACATGTACGAGGCCCATGTCTATGCCAAGAAGTCATGTGCTCGTCAGAAGGAAATGATGGAGGCTCAAGGTTTGACCGTCTCCAAGGGCTCCGAGAACAACATTACCCCAGAAGACCAATGATCTCCAAGCACAGCCACTAGGAAGATGATGCCACCTCCTCCTTCCGTGCCCCGCCACCTCATGATGATGCATGGGAGGACTGGGTTGATGATGATGACGAGTGATCTCCGGGACGTTAGTGTTGCTCTTGTCCCTTTTTGGCATCTTGATGCCAAAGGGGGAGAAGTTGCACATTAGGTATGCGGGATTTGCAAGGGAAAGTCACAAGCTCGTTCTTGCCATTGATTTTTATTCGCTTGTGAACTTTATTTGCTTGCCTCTTATTATGTGTGACTTATTATGTGTGAACTAACTATTTTTGCTATGTATGGTGAGAATATGTGGTTATCGTATGGATCCATATTGTGTGTAATATGGCTATTCTCATTTGGATCCATCCTATGTGACGACCTTCCCCATTCCTAATCAATATTGGTCATCACATGTTATTTAGCAAAGGTATGTGCTCTATGTGCGACTTCTACTCCCAGGTAACTTGTTAGAGAGTATGGGCTTGTTTCTACATATCTAGGGGAGCCCCATATATATCTTGTCATCACTAGATTTCCTTGCAAAATGTGTGTTGTCATCAAACACCAAAAAGGGGGAGATTGAAAGAGCATTTCCTATCCCTAGTGATTTTGGTGATTTATAACAACACACATATCGGACTAATTATTTGCCAAGTGTATCGCAGGTGCATTGAAAATGTTTTACAATGATCAAAAAACTGTCTGCCTGGCGCGGTACCAAAAAGCGGTATTTTGCTACCGGATGTGACAGAAGGTTTTGACTAGCTGTCAAAAAGCCTCTGCCGGGCTAGGTACTAAAAAGCGGTAGTATCGCATTTTAGTACCTAGCGCGACAGTAGCTTTTTGACCACTTGTCAAAAGCTACTGCCTGCTCTGGTACTAAAATGCGGTAGTACCGCATTTTAGTACCGCGCGGGGCAGAGACTTTTTCCAACCTATAAAAGGCCACTGCTCACCCCGGTACTAAAATGCGGTACTACCGCATTTTAGTACCTGGCGTGGCAGTAGACTTTTTGTATGTTGGCAAAAAGCCTCTTTCTGCCTAGGTAGTAAAATGCGGTTGTACCGCACTTTGCTACCTGGCGTGACAGAGAGTTTTTCCAACTAATCTGTTGATTCCACTGCACGTCCGGTAGTACCGGTTGCCATTTGTGGTACTACCGCTTTACGGTAGCATCAATGGTAGTACCGCTGTGGCCAGGGCTTATGAAGTTTGAAAGATGGTCGTCCGGTACCAGGTCCGGTAGTACCGGAGTTCTCCGGTAGTACCGCTTGAACTTCCGGTACTACCGCTGCATTAAAGGCTCCAACGGCCAGATTTCTTGGAGGGGTATAAATACCCCTCCACCTACCTTGGGACAAGATGCTCATCCACATTAAAGTCAAGACCACCATTGGAGCCACCAAATCTTCAAGATCTCCTCAATCCACCACCCAAAGTCCTTGATCTTTGGGGAATCAAAGGAGGAGGCCCCGATCTACTACTTCACCAAAAGAGATCTTCATTTCCCCCTCATTTCATTGAGGGTCCCTTTGCTCTAGTGTTTTCTTGGAAACCCTAGTTCTTGTTTTGGTTCTTACAAGCTTGTCCTTGATTGCTTTGACAACTTGCTTGTATTTGGGAGCCTCCGATTAAGTTGTGGATGTGTGCCCCAAACTTGTAAAGGTGTCGGCTTCCACCTTGAAGGTTGCCGATATAGTGGAAGGTGAATCGATCCCGTTGGGGTGAGATTCATCGAAGAACAAGGGAGGCCTTTTGTGGCGTTGGTGGTTCGAAACCACCCCCTCTCCAAACGTAGACGTACTTCCCCTCAAAAGGAAGGAACTACGGGAAACAAATCCTTGTGTCTCCGCGTCCACCACTTTGGTTACTTCTATCCTTTACCACACTTTACTTACTTGTTCCTACTTTATGTTGTGGTAGATCTTGCATAATTGTCATATAGGTAAATTCACCATAGTTGCATTATCTAGAGAATTTACCTTATTGTCAAACCTTAATTTGAAAAAGAAGAAAATTTGAAGTAGCACCTATGCACCCCCCCCTCTAGGTGCCCATACGATCCTTTCACTATGTTAACCAAATTTATTTATAAAAATATAAACATCCATAATATCAAATCAGTATCAATAGATTCACCATAAAGTATAGTTTTCCAATATGTCCATTCGATATTGCAGATATTCATTTTTTTTATATAAAATTTGTCAAACTTAGAAGATGTTGACTTTTAACTAAAGCTCAGACGCCTTATATTTTAAGACGGAGGGAATATTGATGTTTGACTTGTCCAATGACTACCAAGAGCAACGGTTGCCAAATCAATTTGTTGACTGTCTCCATTGCTCAAAAGTTCAAAGCATTGAGATATTACATAGCGTTTTTACAGAGACAGTGTTTTGCATGTATGAACAACTAAAAGCATGACTGACAACTGAAGGGAATATGTCCTGAGAGACAATAATAAAGTGTTTATTATGTATATTTCAAGTATATGATATATGTTTATTTTGCATGCTATAATTGTATTAATACGGAAACGTTAATACATGTGTGTTTAATAAACAAACAGAAAGTTCCTAGTTATGCCTCTCTCATATACTAGCTCGTTGATTACCAAGATGATCAAGGTTTCCTGATCATGGACATTGGATGTTGTTAATAACGAGATCACAACATTAGTGTAATGGTGTGATGAAGATTCATCCGAAGCTAGCATTACGATCAAAGTCATTGAGTTTATATTGCTATAACAACTTACGAAGTGATCCTAATCCTTAGACTATGAGATCATGTCAATCACTAACACCGGAAGAGTTTCTTGATAACATCAAACGTCACACCGTAACAGGGTGATTATAAAGATGGGTTCAGAACCAATAAAGTGTTATGTTGAGGCCCATGGATCGAGAGTGGAATTTGTTCATCCCGATGACGGATAGATATACTCTAGGCCCTCTCGGTGATATCAAATTGGTTAGCTTGCAAGCAAGTGATTTGATCACTAGAATATTATATCACGGGAACGAGAAAAGAGTGCATGTCAGTAACGAGATCAAACTAGGTATGGATATACCGATGATCGAATCTTGGACATGTAATATATCGTGAAACAAAGGGATTAAGATACTAGTGTAAAAGGTTCCGATGATCACAAGAAAGTCATCGTTGAATGTGTGGGAGTCAATATGGGTCTCCAGATCCTGCTTCTGATTATTGATCCGAGAGGGGTCTCGATCATGTCCACATTATTCGCGAACCGTAGGGTGACACACTTAAGAGACACCGACATCCAATTGGAGCAAAAGTTTCATGCCGGAAAGAATAAAAAGCGCAGGAATTTAACTAGATACCGAAACAGGTTTTCAGGTGAAATTGTAGAAAGTGTTTTTGCATGTGAAATAAAATACTAGCAAGGGGTTATATGTGAATGTTTGTCATTAAATTAATTGACAAAATTCTGAATAAATAAAAGGAGTTTTATTTAATGAGAGTTTGCATTAAATTTGGTGGAAATTTAATGGGATTTTGAGTGGAGGGAATTGAAAGGATTTTTGTGAGTGGAGTGTCCACCCACATGAATGAGGGGAGGGCAAGGGGGCAGCCCCATGTGCCAGCCACCCCTTGCGGTCCCCCCTCTCCTATAAAAGGAACCCCCCTCCTCACTTCTCACTCACACCTCCTCGTGAAGGATCTCTCTCCCCCTCTAGTATATCCCCCCATGGTCTCGGACTAGTGAGATACATGTTCCCGGTGGCTATTCGGCAAGAAAGAGTCATGCTTCCGCTGCATCGCTGGAGCGAGGAGGCGGAGGTTGCTCAGTGCCTCGGACGTGTGTGCGAGCACGGATGCGCTGCTAAGTTGCGGTGCTAAGGACTTCCTCTCGATCTTGAGATCGGCAAGAGATCGTCTACATCAACCACGAGTTTAACTCGTTAAGTTTTGTCGGTCTTCAAGAGTATGTTCTCTACGGATATACATCCGCCCGTTGTTTGTATCTAGTAGATAGATCTTGGTACATAGTTGTTCCTATCGGAATAATTTTTTGTTTTCTATGCTGCGAACCCTACAGTGGTATCAGAGTCGGATCTATGCGTAGATGCTTTACACAAGTAGTACACATATGAGTATGTGGGCGATGATGATCATGTTATTGCTTCTTAGTTGTATTTTGGATATTGGTGGCATAGTGGGATGAAGGCCCGGACAAACCTTGCATGTCCTCGCACATGAGACATGTTCCACGCTTGACATGCAATTAGTTTGCATAAGTGGCTAGCGGGTGTCTGTCTCTCCTACTATAGTTAATATCTAATTTGCAACGAGTTGTCAACAATTTGGTTATCCTCGTGGTGGTTCATGTTCGTAGGTAAGAACGGTTCTATCTTCGAAAGCCCTAAGCCACGTAAAACTTGCAATGGATAAATTAGAGGCGTCTAGTTTAGATTGTTGCTAGGCTAGTGTTATGATATGGTGATGTTGTAAGTAGAAGTATGAGATGATACTCTTACAACACACATAACGTGTAAGTTCCATAGACCTTGCCTTACACATAGAGGTATGATAGTGATCATACCATGGTGCACATGATAGAGATCATATGCAGGAACCATATCATTTCACTTATAAACATGTGATGTCTGATAGCATCTTATATTGCTTGTTTGGCATTTTATTAGCATAATAAGATGATCCCTTATTTAAATATCAAGATAAGAATGTGTTTTTCCTTAAGTATGCACCGATTATGTTTTCGTCGCTCCAAGACATCACGTGATGATCGGGTGTTCTTGGATCCACAACCATATTTTGGGTGCAAGACAGTTACACACGCGAATACTAAGGTTCTTACTTGGCGAGCCTAGCATGTACATACATGGCCTCGGAACACGGACTGAAAGTTTAAGCATGAGTCATATGGTAGATATGATGCCCATTTGATGCTCGCCTTTGAAGCTACACCGACTCACGTGATGATCGGACTTCGTGTAGTGGATTTGGTTCATGTAATCACCAAAAAGGCACGAGGGATGGCGTCGTTTTTTAGTGGGAGTCATTCTTAATGTGGATTAGTTGAACTCAATCTATCATAAACTTAGTCTAAACTTTAAAAGTTCTGTTGTAGATGGCACCACCTGCTTTTAATTTCAATGTGTTGATGGAGAAAGAGAAACTTGCAACGAACGATAGCAACTTTACCGAATGGGCCATGAATTTGAGGATTCTCCTCTTTGCTGCACAAAAGCAATATGTGTTAGAAGCGGCGCTAGGCCCCCTACCGTTTGATGATGCCCCTAACGAGGAGAAGAATGTCTATCAGACTCGTCAGGAGGACCACAACTTAGTTCATTGCGGCATATTGTATGGGCTAGAGCCAAAACTTCGAAAGCATTTCGAAAACAGCAATGCATTTGATACAATGGGTGAGTTGAAAATGATTTTGGACACACATGCTGCTGTAGAGAGCTACAATGCTTCAGAAAAGTTCTTTAGCTGCATGATAGAAGAGCACAACTCCGTAAGTGAGCATGTACTCAAGATGTCGGGTTACGCCAATAAGCTTGTGTCCTTGGGAATATCGATTCCCATTGACTTAGGCATCCATCGTGTTCTGCAGTCTCTGCCACCTAGCTATAAGAGCTTCATGATGAACTATAATATGCAAGGCATGAAGAAGTCTCTCCCCGAGCTTCTATCAATGCTTAAAACTGTAGAACTGGAGATCAAGAAGGAACATCAAGTGTTGATGATTAATAAGAACACTGGTTTCAAGAAATACAAGAAGGGTAAATGGAAGGGAAGTAAGGGCGGCAAGCCGGTTGCCGTGCCTAAAAAGAAACCCCAAGTTGGCCCTAAGTCTGATACCGAGTGCTATTATTGTAAGGGGACTGGCCACTAGAAGCGCAACTGCCCCCAAGTATTTGGCAAACAAGAAGGCCGGCAAGGCAAACAAAGGTATATATCATATACATGTTATTGATGTGTACTTGACTAGTGCCTGCAGTAGCACCTGGGTATTTGATACCGGTTCAGTTGCTAATATTTGTAACTTGAATCAGGGGTTGTGGAACAAGCGACCGCTAGCAAGGGGTGGGATCAAGACGCGTGTCGGCAATGGATCAAGTGTGGATGTGATCGTCGTCAGAACGCTGCCTCTCCACTTACCGTCGAGATTAGTAATAAACATGAATAATTGTTATCTAGTGCCTACACTGAGCATGAACATTGTATCTGGATCGTGTTTGATGCGAAGTGGTTATTCATTTAAATCCGAGAACAATGGTTGTTCTATTTATATGAATGAAATATTTTATGGTCATGCACCGATGATGAATGGTTTATTTCTACTGGATCTCGATAATAGTGTTACACATATTCATAATGTTGATGCTAAAAGGATTAAACTTAATGATGATATATCCGCATATATGTGGCACTGCCGTCTAGGTCATATTGGCGTTAAACGCATGAAGAAGCTCCATTCGGATGGAACTTTGGAATCACTTGATTTTAAATCATTTGATACATGTGAGCCATGCCTTATGGGCAAGATGACTAGAACGCCGTTTTCCGTTTCAATGGAACGGGCGACAGATTTATTGGAAATCATACATTCTGATGTATGTGGTCCAATGAGTGTGTCAGCGCGAGGTGGATATCGTTATTTTGTTACTTTCACAGATGATTTGAGTAGATATGGTTATATCTACAAGATGAAACACAAGTCTGAAACTTTTGAAAAGTTTAAGGAATTTCAGAGTGAAGTGGAAAATCATCGTAATATAAAGATCAAACTTCTACGGTCCGACCGTGGAGGTGAGTATCTAAGTTACGAGTTTAGCACTCATATGAAAGAGTGTGGAATTGTTTCACAACTCACACCTGCGGGAACACCACAGTGAAATGGTGTGTCGGAACGTTGTAATCGTACTTTATTGGATATGGTTTGATCTATGATGTCTCTGACGGACTTGCCACTATCATTTTGGGGCTATGCACTAGAAACTGCTGCATTCACTTTAAATCGGGCACTATCTAAATCCGTTGAAAAGACACTGTATGAATTGTGGTTTGGAAACAAACCTAAGCTGTCATTTCTTAAAGTTTGGGGATGCCTTGTTTATGTGAAGAAACTTCAACCGGATAAGCGTAAAAATGCGTCTTCATAGGATACCCTAAAAAAAATATTGGGTATTCCTTCTATCACAGATCCGAGGGCAAGGTTTTTGATTGCCAAGAATGGATCCTTTCTAGAGAAAGAGTTTCTCGCGAAAGGTGTGAGTAGTCGGAAGGTAGAACTCGAAGAGGTTACTGAACCTTCTCTTCAAAGTATGGCGAGTAGCGCAACACCGTAAGTCACTCCGGAGTTGGCTTCACCAGTTAAAGAGGGAACTAATGATAATGATCATGAAACTCCGAAAAAGAGTACTACCAAACCTCGCAGTTCTAGTAGGACACGTGCAGCTCCTGAGCTATACGGAAACCCTGTTATGAATTTCATGGTTGATGAAATTGATGACCCTGCGACGTATGTGTTGGAATTATTCCCTAGAGGCAATAATAAAGATGTTAGTATTATAATTCTTATTCATGATAAAGTTTATATTCCATGCTAGAATTGTATTAAGCAGAAACTTTGATACTTGTGTGGTTTATGAACAACGCCGTGTCCCTAGTACGCCTCTATGGACTAGCTCATTGATTAATGATGGTTAAGGTTTCCTAACCATGGACATGAGTTGTCGATTAATAATGAGATCATATCATTGGGAGAATGATATGATGGACATACCCAAATCAAGCAGAGCAATTAGATCGTGTCATCGTGTTCATCTTTGCGAAGCTTTTTCTTATGTCAAATATTGTATTCCTTAGACCATGAGATAATGCAACTCCCTGGTATCGGAAGAAAGCTTTGAGGTCATCAAACGTCATCCTGTGAGAGGGTGATCATAAAGGTGTCTCTCAGGTGATCGGAAAGTACTTGTTGGGTTGTATGTATCGAGATGGGATTTGTCCCTCCCAAGTCGGAGAGATATACTTCGGGCCCACTCGGTAATCGATATCAACACCGCTTACAAGCACGTGGTTAAGGAGTTAATCACAAAGTGATATCGGATTACGGAACGAGTAAAGTACTTGCTGTGAACGAGATTGAACTAGGTATGCCGATACCAACGATCGAATCTCGGGCAAGTAAAATATCGCGTGACGAAGGGAATATAAATATGGTATTAATTGAATCCTGGCATCGTGGTTCATCCGATATGATCATCGATGAATATGTGGGAGTCAATATGGGTTTCCAGACCCCGTTGTTGATTATTGATAGAAGATCATGTCTGCATGTTCTCGAACCCGTAGGGTCACACACTTAACGTGCTTCGACGCTAGGATAGAATGGATAATTGGTTTATGAGTTTTTGTTCGGAGTCTTGGATGAGATCCAGGACATCACGAGAGGTTCCGAAATGGTCTGGAGAATAATATTCATATAAAGGAAAGCAGTTTTTGGATTTCGGAATTATTTCGGAATGTTCGATATTGTACCGGAAGGTTCTAGAAGCTTCCGGAGTGGGACCAACATGGCCCCACTTGTCGGAAGGGGGCGTGGTCCTACGAGGGAGTGCCCTGGCCGCATTGGGCTAGGGGAACAAGGCCCCATAGGACCAGCCGGCCAAAACCCTAGGGGATCTTCTAGAAGGGGGGAAGACTTGCCCCCCACTCCACCCTTGTGGCCGTCGGCCCTAGGGCTTGGAGGAGGGGCAAGGGGGCCAGCCAGCCCTCTATATAAAGAGGGAAGGGGCGCACCCTCCTCCCACCCCTCCTTGAACCCTAGGCGCCTACCTGCTTCCCTCCAGATCTCTCTCTCTCTCTCTCCCGACTGCGTGTAGGCGAAGCCCTGCCGCAGAAACTCTCCACTTTTGCACCACGCCGTCGTGCTGTAGATCCAATCTATCTCTCCACCCCACTTGCTGGACCAAGTAAGGAGGAGAAGTCGCGGTGCCGTACGTGTGTATCTCTCGGAGGCGTCGCCACTTGCGGCGTTGGATCGGATCGGATCGCGAGGAGGAGAAGGCTAGTACGACTACATCAACCACGTTCTGTTGAACGTTCCGCTGTGCGATTTATTCAAGGGTATGAAGATCTCATCTATCCCTCTCGTTGATTGCATATCCTAGATTAGATCTTGGCTTTACCATTCGCATCCGTAGAATTTTTTGATTTACTATGATGCGAAACCCTTCAGTGGTATCAGATCTAGATCTATGTGTAGATGTGTTTCACGAGTAGAACGCAACATGCTTGTTGCGGGCGTTGATGTTTTCTGTTTCAAGCCTCTTGTTGTGTACTTCTTATGATGCGGGATAGTGAGATTGAAGCAGTCCAGGCCAACTTTACGCGACCTCGTTCGCGAGACCGGCTCCGCACTTGACGTGTGGCTTGTTCCACACATGCGGCTGGTGGATGCCAGTTTCTCTCACTATAGTTGTCATGGGATTTACACCGGATGTTGGAAACCATAATATCACCGTTGTGGCTTTCCGTAGGTAAGAATCGTTCTTAGCTTGTTACTCCCATAAGCCACGTAAAAAATGCAACAACAAAGTAGAGGCGTCTAACTTGTTTTTGCAGGGAGTGTTTCTGTGATATGGTATGGCCCAAGTTATGATGTGTATGTTGTATGCAATTATCATGTTTTGTCATATTTCACGACTTGCATGTCGATGAGTACACAACCGTCAGGAGCCATATGGTTGTCTTTATAATTGTGTATGACCTGTGTGTCAACTTCTTATATGCCATGTAATAGCTTTACTTTATCGATAAGTAGTTAGCAATAGTTGTAGTTGCTATTCGTGGTGGAGGCAATCATGGTGGAGTGATGGAGATCATGCTGGCACGCACAATATGGAGATCATTGCGCGGAGATTGGCTATACCATGTCACATAAAATTATATGCATGTGATGTTTATCCTTTTATGTATCTTATTATGCTTAGATCGCGACGGTAGCATTATAAGATGATTCCTCACTTAAAGATCAAGATAAAATCGTGTTCTCCCCATGTATGCACCGTTGCGAAAGTTCGTCGTGTTCAAGCATCTCGTGATGATCGGGTGCTATAAACTCTACGTTCACATACAACGGGTGCAAGCCAGTTTTGCACACGCGGAAATACTTGGGTTTGACTTGACGATCCTAGCATGTACTTACATGGCCTCGGAACACACGAACCGAAAGGTTAAGCATGAGTCATATGAATGATATGATCGACACTTTGTTGTCCACCATTGAAACCACATCTCTTCTCATGAAGATCGGATTAGGTGTGGTGAATTTGGATCATGTTCACTAAACAACTTGAGGGATGTTGAATTTAGTGGGAGTTCATCTAGTAATTTGATTAAGTTGAACTAGTTATCATGAACATAGTCTAAATTGTACTTGCAAATTTTGTAGATCAAATGGCTAAGTCCAACTTCAACTTCAACGTTTTTGCTGAGAAAGAAAAGCTTAAGAACAATGGGTCTAACTTCACCAACTGGTTCCGCAATATGAGAATCATTCTCGCTGGCGGACAAATGGACTATGTCCTTGAGAAAGCGCTAGGTGACGCCCCTGCTATAGATGCGCTGGCTAATGAAAAAGTCGTTTATCAGTCGCGCAAAGATGATTATGGTGTGATTAAGAGCACCATGTTGTTTGCTATGGAATCGGACCTTCAAAATCGTTTTGAGGAGTTCGCCAGGCCCTTTGAGATTCTTGAGGAACTGAAAACCATGTTTCAGACTCAGGCCCATTCTGAGAGATATGAGATCTCTGAGAAATTCTTTAACTACAAGATGGAGGAAGGGAGTTCCGTTAGTGAGCACGCCATTAAGATGTCGGGCTACACTCAACGTCTTGAGCAACTGGACTACAAGATTCTAGAAGAGCTCAATATTGACAGAGTTCTGCAATCACTCCCTCCTAGCTACAAAGGTTTTGTAGTTACTCATAATCAGATTGGTTCCACTGATACGATCACTGAGCTCTTCGCTAAGCTGAAAGCTGCGGAGGTGGACATCAAGAAAGATAATCATGTGTTGATGGTCAACAAGCCCCCCATCTTTAAGGAAGGTAAGGGTGCAAAGAAGTCCTTCAAGAAAGGCAGTGGCAAGCGCGTTGCCCCTGCCGAGAAGAAGCTGAAGTCTGGACCTAAGCCGGACACTGAGTATTGCAAGGATAAGGGTCACTGGAAGCGCAAATGTACAAAGTACTTAGCGAACAAGAAGGCTGGCACCATTAAAGGTATATTTGATATACATATTATTGATGTTTAACTTACTAGCGCTCGTTGTAGTGCCTGGGTATTTGATACTGGTTCAGTTGCTAATATTTGTAACTCGAAACAGGAGCTACAGAATAGACGGCGGCTAGCAAGGGATGAGGTGACGATGCGCGTTGGCAACAGATCAAGAGTTGATGTGATGGCCGTCGGCACGCTCTCCTTAGTTTTACCTTCGAGATTAGTTTTAAACCTTAATAAATGTTATTATGTGTCTGCGTTGAGCATGAACATTATATCTGGATCGTGTTTATTGCAAGACGGTTATTCATTTAAATCGGAGAATAATGGTTGTTCTATTTATATGAATAACATCTTTTATGGTCATGCACCTGCTATGAATGGTTTATTTCTTCTGAATCTCGAAAGCAATGAAACACACATCCATAACATTGAGGCTAAGAGATGCAAAGTAGATAGTGATAATTCAACTTATTTGTGGCACTGCCGTCTAGGTCATATTGGTGTAAAACGCATGAAGAAACTCCATTCTGATGGACTTTTGGAGTCTCTTGATTTTGAATCATTTAACACGTGCGAGCCGTGCCTCATCGGCAAGATGATCAAAACCCCGTTCTCCGAAATAATGGAGCGAGCAACGGACTTGTTGGAAATCATACATACCGATGTATGCGGACCAATGAGTGTTTCGACGCACGGTGGATATCGCTATTTTCTCACTTTTACTGATGACTTAAGTAGATATGGGTATATCTATTTAATGAAACATAAATCTGAAATGTTTGAAAAGTTCAAGGAATTTCAGAACGAAGTGGAAAACCATCGTAACAGAAAAATTAAATTTCTACGATCCGATCGTGGAGGTGAATATTTGAGTTATGATTTTCTCACGCATCTTAAAGCAAGCGGAATCGTTTCGCAACTCACGCCACCTGGAACACCATAGCGCAATGGTGTGTCTGGATGCCGGAATCGAACTCTATTAGATATGGTGCGATCGATGATGTCTCTTACAGATTTGTCGTTATCATTTTGGGGTTATACATTAGAAACTGCTGCATTCACTTTAAATAGGGCACCATCTAAATCCGTTGAGACGACACCGTATGAACTGTGGTTTGGTGCTAAACCTAAGTTGTCGTTTCTTAAAGTTTGGGGATGTGAAGCTTACGTCAAGAAGTTGATGCCGGACAAGCTCGAGCCCAAAGCGGAGAAATGCGTCTTCATAGGATACCCTAAGGAAACGATTGGGTATCACAGATCCGAAGGCAAAGTGTTTGTCGCAAAGAACGAATCCTTTCTTGAGAAGGAGTTTCTCTCGAAAGAAGTGAGTGGGAGGAAGGTAGAGCTAGACGAGGTTACTGAACCTTCTCTCGAGTTGGAGAGTAGCGCAGCACCTGAAATTGTTTCAGTGTCGTCTGCACCAACAAGAGAGGAAGCTAATGATGAGGATCATGAAACTTCAGACGATGCTACTGCTGAACGTCGCAGGTCGACAAGGTCACGTGCCCCTCCTGAGTGGTACGGCAACCCTGTCTTAACTGTCTTGTTAGTAGACAACAGTGAACCTGCGAACTATGAGGAAGCAATGATGAGCCCAGACTCTGAGAAATGGGTAGAGGCCATGAAATCCGAATTGGGATCCATGAGCAAAAACCAAGTATGGACTTTGGTGGACCCTCCTAGCGACCGTAAGGCCGTTGAGTGCAAATGAATTTTCAAGAAGAAAACGGACGCGGATGGTAATGTTACTGTCTATAAAGCTCGACTTGTCGCAAAAGGTTTTCGACAAGTTCAAGGTGTTGACTATGATGAGACTTTCTCTCCCGTAGCAATGTTTAAGTCCATTCGTATTTTATTAGCAATTGTTGCATTTCATGATTATGAAATATGGCAGATGGATGTCAAGACTGCGGGTGTGTTTGGTAGGTCGGGTCACCCCAACATGTGTTTCCCACCTCATACATGCCCATCTTAGATATGCTGAGTTGAGATTATGTGTCTTGTTTGGTAGGTTGTATTTGTTTAAATATGCCCAGTTGAGATGTTGTTTGGTAGGTTGTATGAGTGGAGATGGTGCTGAGTATAAAATTTTACACAAAGGTCCTTTAACAGAAAAAGTAAAAAGCAATCGGGTCCTTGTTCATCTGACCACAACATCAATGAGCAACTCTGGCAATGGCGCAACACGTGGTGTCAGCTCGTGGAGGCGGGCGTACGGGCGGGCTGTGGCGGTTGTAGCTGTGTGTTCTGGCAATGGAGGAGCTGGACTGGTCCATGGGGCGAGTTGGGCGGCGCCATGGGACGAGTTGGGCGGCGGACAGGGTGAGAGCTGGGCGGTGCCATGGGGGGAGCTACGCGGCGGCGGGTCGGAGAAGGCAGAGGAGCTCGGGGCGGAGAGGCCACGGTCGAGGACGGGGATGGAGAGGCCTTCCTGTCCACCATGCTCGGGGATGTCGGAGGGCGGGATTAGGGACGGGAGTGCTGGCTCGAGGTGAGGAGGAGTCGGGGGTGAGGGGAGGCAAGGGACGAAGGTGCCAAGGTGGGACGATCGATTTCGGTACGAGTTCGGCAGTGCCGAGGTGCGAAGATTGATTTCGGCTTCGCATCCGGGCAGGGCCGAGAGAGCTTTTTTGTATGAGGTGGGCAGTGCCCAAAGGCCACAACCGAGCTAACAAACATCTAAAACTGGGTTGGGATGAGAATTTCTGTGTGGAGCCGAGCTACCAAACACGCCCTGCGTTCCTCAATGGCAACATTGATGAAGAGTTGTATATGATGCAGCCCGAAGGTTTTGTCGATCCTAAGGATGCTGATAAGGTGTGCAAACTTCAGCGTTCCATTTATGGACTGAAGCAAGGATCTCGGAGTTGGAACCTTCGTTTTGATCAAGTGATAAAGAGCTTTGGATTTGTTCCAAATTGCTATGAAGCTTGTATCTACAAGAAAGTGAGTGGGAGCTCAGTGACATTTCTTGTACTATATGTAGATGACATATTGATTATTGGAAATGACATTGGTATGCTTAACGATGTGAAGAGTTATTTGAATAAATGTTTTTCAATGAAAGACCTAGGAGATGCTGCTTATATATTAGGCATCAAAATCTATAGAGATAGACAAAGACGCCTAATAGCTTTAAGCCAAAGTACATACCTAGACAAAGTTCTGAAAAGGTTCAGAATGGATAAGGCAAAGAAAGGTTCAGTGCCCATGTTGTCAGGTAAGATATTGAGCAAGGCTCAATGTCCAGCTACGGTAAACGATAGAGAAACCATGAGCAAAGTGACATATGCCTCGGACATAGGTTCTATCATGTATGCCATGCTGTGTACTAGACCGGATGTGTCCAATGCTCTTAGTTTGACGAGAAGATACCAAAGTGATCCAGGAGTGGAACACTGGACAGCCATAAAGAACATCCTAAAGTATTTAAATAGGACTAAAGAAATGTTCTTGGTCTATGGAGGTGATGAGCAGCTTGTCGTAAAAGGTTACGTCGACGCTAGTTTCGACACCGACCCGGATGATTCTAAATCTCAGACAGGATACATTTATATTTTGAATGGAGGAGCTATGAGCTGGAGAAGCTGCAAGCAAAGCATGATCGCGGGATCTACAGTAGAATCGGAATACATGGCTGCTGCAGAAGCGTCAAGTGAAGGAGTTTGGATCAGGAACTTCATCACTGAGCTTGGTGTGGTTCCAAGTGCCTTGGACCCACTGGAGATATTGTGCGACAACACTGGCGCCATAGCATTGGCTAAGGAACCAAGATATCATCCAAAGACCAAGCACATCAACCACCGATTTCATATAATTCGAGATTATATAACAGATGGAGATCTGAAGATTAGCAAAGTACATACGTATCTAAATGTCGCAGATCCGTTGACTAAACCTCTTCCACGAGCAAAACATGATCAGCAACTTAATGCCATAACTTGTTAGATTGTTACTAGATGTAAACTAGATTATTGACTCTAGTGCAAGTGGGATACTGATGGGATTATGCCCTAGAGGAAATAATAAAGATGTTATTATTATAATTCTTGTTCATGATAAAGTTTATATTCCATGCTAGAATTGTATTAAGCGGAAACTTTGATACTTGTGTGGTTTATGAACAACACCGTGTCCCTAGTATGCCTCTATAGACTAGCTCATTGGTTAATGATGGTTAAGGTTTCCTAACCATAGACATGAGTTGTCGATTAATAATGAGATCATGTCATTGGGAGAATGATATGATGGACAGACCCAAATCAAGCAGAGCAATTAGATCATGTCATAGTGTTCATCTTTGCGAAGCTTTTTCTTATGTCAAATATTGTATTCCTTAGACCATGAGATAATGCAACTCCCTGGTATCGGAAGAAATCTTTGAGGTCATCAAACGTCATCCTATGAGAGGGCGATCATAAAGGTGTCTCTCAGGTGATCGGAAAGTACTTGTTGGGTTGTATGTATCGAGATGGGATTTGTCCCTCCCAAGTCGGAGAGATATACTTCGGGCCCACTCGGTAATCGATATAAACACCGCTTGCAAGCACGTGGTTAAGGAGTTAATCACAAAGTGATATCGGATTACGGAACGAGTAAAGTAATTATTGTGAACGAGATTGAACTAGGTATGCCAATACCAACGATCGAATCTCGGGCAAGTAAAATATCGTGTGACGAAGGGAATATAAATATGGGATTAATTGAATCCTGGCATCGTGGTTCATCCGATATGATCATCGATGAATATGTGGGAGTCAATATGGGTTTCCAGACCCCGTTGTTGATTATTGATAGAAGATCATGTCTGCATGTTCTCAAACCCGTAGGGTCACCCACTTAACGTGCTTCGATGCTTGGATAGAATGGATAATTGGTTTATGAGTTTTTGTTCGGAGTCTCAGATGAGATCCAGGACATCACGAGAGGTTCCGGAATGGTCCGGAGAATAAGATTCATATAAAGGAAAGCAGTTTTAGGATTTCGGAATTGTTTCGGAATGTTCGGTATTGTACCGGAAGGTTCTAGAAGCTTCCAGAGTGGGACCAACATGGCCCCACTTGTCGGAAGGGGGCGTGGGCCTACGAGGGAGTGCCCTGGCCGCATTGGGCCAGGGGCACAAGGCCCCATAGGCCCAGCCGGCCAAAACCCTAGGGGAAACCCTAGGGGATCTTCTAGAAGGGGGGAAGACATGCCCCCCACTCCACCCTTGTGGCCGCCGACCCTAGGGCTTGGAGGAGGGGCAAGGGGGCCGGCCAGCCCTCTATATAAAGAGGGCAGGGGCGCACCCTCCTCCCACCCCTCCTTGAACCCTAGCCGCCTACCTGCTGCCCTCCAGATCTCTCTCTCTCTCTCTCTCCCGACTGCGTGTAGGCGAAGCCCTTCCGCAGAAACTCTCCACTTTTGCACCACGCCGTCGTGCTGTAGATCCAATATATCTCTCCACCCCACTTGCTGGACCAAGGAAGGAGGAGACGTCGCGGTGCCATGCGTGTGCATCTCTCGGAGGCGTCGCCACTTGCGGCGTTGGATCGGGTCGGATCGCGAGGAGGAGAAGGCTAGTACGACTACATCAACCATGTTCTGTTGAACGTTCCGCTGTGCGATTTCTTCAAGGGTATGAAGATCTCATATATCCCTCTCGTTAATTGCATCTCCTAGATTAGATCTTGGCTTTACCGTTCGCATCCGTAGTATTTTTTTGATTTACTATGCTGCAAAACCCTTCAGTATGAAGAAGCAATTATGAGCCCGGATTCCAATGAATGGTTAGAAGCCATGAAATCCGAGATGCAATCCATGTATGAAAATCAAGTTTGGAACTTGGTGGACTTACCTTACGACCGAAAGGCCGTGGAGAATAAATGGATTTTCAAAAGGAAAACTGATGCTGATGGTAATGTGACCATCTATAAATCTCGACTTGTCGCAAAGGGGTTTCGACAAATTCAAGGAGTTGACTACGATGAGACATTCTCTCCTGTAGCGATGCTAAAGTAAGTTAGGATTATGTTAGCAATTGTTGCATATTTCAATTATGAGATATGGCAGATGGATGTCAAAACTGCATTTCTCAATGGTAATATTGAAGAATAGTTGTATATGATACAACCAAAGGGTTTTTTCGATCCTAAGGATGCTAACAAGCAAGCTTCAGCGATCCATCTATGGACTAAATCAAGTATCACGGAGTTGGAATCTCTGCTTTGATGAGGTGATCAAAGAGTTTGGATTTATCCAAACTTATGGAGAGGATTGTATTTATAAGAAAGTAAGTGGGAGCAATGTGCTATTTCTGATATTATATGTGGATGACATATTATTGATCGAAAATGATATAGATCTTTTAAACAGTGTTAAAAGTTATCTAAACAGCAAATTTTCAATGAAGGACCTAGGTGAAGCGTCATACATATTAGGCATAAAGATCTATAGAGATAGATCTAGGCGCCTAATAGGGCTATCGCAAAGTACATACCTTGATAAGATTTTAAAGAAGTTTAAAATGGACGGAAGTAAGAAGGGGTTCTTACCTATGTTGCAAGGCAAGACATTGAGTAAGACTCAAAGTCCGGCTACGGCGGAAGAAAGAGAGATAATGGACAAAGTCCCCTATGCTTCAGCCATAGGCTCTATAATGTACGCCATGCTATGTACAAGACTAGATGTGGCACATGCTATTAGTTTGACTAGTAGGTACCAATCGGATCCAGGTTCGGAGCACTGGATAGCGGTCAAGAATATCCTTAAGTACTTGCGAAGAACTAAGGATATGTTTCTTGTGTACGAACGTGAAGAAGATCTCGTCGCTAAGTGTTATGTTGACGCAAGCTTTGACACCAATCCAGATGACTAAGTATCAATCCGGATACGTATTTATCATGAATGGCGTAGCGGTTAGTTGGAGGAGTTCCAAACAACCTGTGCTGGCGGGATCAACAACGGAGGCCGAATATGTTGTTGCTTTGGAAGCGGTTTGGATGAAGGAGTTCATCCGAACTAGGTGTGGTTGCAAGCGCGTTGGACCCAATGGTGCCATTGCCAATGCGCGAAAGAACAAAGGTCTCACAAGAATTCCAAGCATATTAAGCGCTGGTTTCACTCCATCCGCGAGCATGTAAAGGATGGAGATATAAAGATTTGTAAAGTACACATGGATCTCAATGTAGCAGATCCGTTGACTAAAACTCTCCCTAGAGCAAAACATGATCAACACCAGAACTCCATGGGTGTTAGATTCATCACTATGTAACTAGATTATTATCTCTAATGCAAGTGGGAGGCTGAAGGGAATATGCCCTGAGAGGCAATAATAAAGTGTTTATTATGTATATTCCAAGTATATGATAGATGTTTATTTTGCATGCTATAATTGTATTAATACAGAAACGTTAATACATGTGTGTTTAATAAACAAACAGAAAGTTCCTACTTATGTGTCAACACCCGGATTTATAATCCCAGATGCCTGCTATGCCATACATCGCAATCCCAGGATTACCATTTTTGCGAGACATAACAGAATTGGATACCATAGTACATCATCCATTACAAACGATACATAAGTTCTTACACAAATAGGGATCTCATGATCCAGTTCTTAATACAACATCAAGCAGCGGAATACGTAATCATAATAGTAGCGTAGGCGAAGCTCCATCTTCGGGGTCACAGGCAATGCTGACGATGGGAGATGATCCTAGTTGTCGTAACCTTCCTGGGGTCCATCCTCCAGGTACTCCTCTTCATAGTCTGGCCATGGGAATAGCCAGGGACAAAGCCATGAGTACTCTTTAAGTACTCGCAAACTAATACTAACAAGTAAAAGGGGTTTTTGGTAATAGGACACTAGGCTCTAGGGTTATTTTGCAAAAGCCAGATTTATCTCTACTAAGTCTAGAAGCAAATGAATGCTAGTCACAATTTTATAACTCCTAAGTGGGAACTCGTATCTCATATCACAACCCTGTTGTGGTCAAGTCAAAGTCTCAATCCATTTCACAGGTCATTTTGAAAAGTCTGACGGGGGAACAGTATGGCCACTCCAACTGTCCATAACCGCAGACGCGGCTATTCGAATAGTTTGACACTCTGCAGAGATTGTACACTTTCACCACAACATTCGATACATCTGTCAGGAACAAATCCTGAATTCACCATACTCAGTATGCGGATAATCAATCCTAACCTTTCAATTATACGCCCTAGTATAAGCACCTCTCCTGTGAGTTTGGCCTCCCAACCATGACCAACTGTCATCTTGGGTACTACACAGGTGGACAATCTTCACAAGGTAGCCTCAGCTCAGACCTTGGCCATGAGGGAACTAATACTAAGGTATATAAGTTTCCAGTCAAGCCCTACCCAATATTCGGGTATTGTGGTTGTACGATAAAATTGGAATGGTATCACATCCAGACAACCATCAGTTTTATAAAGTGCTAAGGCTCAAGCCTCAACATTTTCATCACCAAAATCATCAGGTGTTCGGAAGCACATGTCCAAAACATTTCAATAAAATTATCCATCATTCCAAGGTTTTCATAACCATTTTTCCACCAAGTATTCCCATCTAAAGTTGATCAAGTTTTATGCTTAGCACTAGCATCTACAAGTGGGGGTAAGCAGTAATGAGGGGTGGTAAACTAGTAGATTCTAACTAAGTTTAATCTCATGCCTTAAGATGACATCAAGATTATCTAGCTTACGCCAAATTTTATGCTCTTTATGCAACCTTCACATATCCTCCTAGAATCTACAATTCACTTAAGTAAGCTCTAAGTAAGAGCTTTGATAAAGAAATAAAGTATAAAGCTTGCAACTAAAACTAGGATGGTTTATCAAGTGGTATAAGCTTGCTAAGTTAATGGTTTGCATAGGTCAATTGATGTAGTAAGGCTTGCGAAATTGCAAGTGTTAATTGCACATTCAATAGTAGTATTAGGCTTGCCTTGTGCAGAGCAGTGGTTGAAGTTCTCCTCGGCTTCTTCTTCGTAGAATCCTCCTTCCTCCTCGTATCCTTGGTCGGTACTATTGTCTATGAATAAATACGAGGTACACAATCACCAAACAATACTTAACTACTTGTAATCATCACACACAAGGGTCCTATAGATGATCTAACATCATCACTAACATTACAAGATTAAAGCTAGGTTTAATTCCTTTTATTTTTTTAGAAAAATAATTTCTACTCATTGAAAAACTACTTAAGATTTAATATTCTCCAAACCAAACATGGGATCATGTTGACACATGTCATCACGACATATTTGAGTCCATGGGAATGTGATTTAAAGTGGTGTCACAATTTAATAAGGTTTTACCTTTTTATTTTAATTAATTAAAGTGGCTAGAAATGCCTATGTAGCATTCTCTTATTACTTGAACATTCTTTCTGTAAGTAAACCTATATATTTTTATATATTCTGAAAGGTATGGTTAAATGTGATTTTTGAGAGTTGAAATCAACTCAAAAACTATTATGGTTTAAATTTGAAAAATGTCTGAATGCAGAAAAGCTTCTGCCTTGTTATTTTTACCATGGGTGATCTATAGATCCAAATGACTTGAATCCAACGGGATTGGATTCAGCATTCCCAGACCTTTCTAACAAAATTAGTTTCATTCAATTTGGTGTACTGAAACGATCTGGGTTGATTTTTGCAGTCGGGTACATAAGTGAGTTTGAAATAAAATGGAAAATGTTTTAATTCAAATAACTGGGCTGCGCGGGAAAAGTTACTGGGCCGGCCTGATAAGCGTAGCGTTTTCGCGGTCTGTTTAAGTGGGTGTCCCCACTCGTCAGTGAGACAGGGGTTGCGAAGCGGTATGGGGCAACGTGGTGCGTTCGATCTGATTCTAATCCAACGGCTGGGAGTCATCGTCGACGCGGGGCAACGCCGGCGAGAAAGAAACCTAGCGCGGCTAGTGAGGGGTGCTGGGGGCTCACCGGGGTGCAGGCGAGGGTCGGCGAGGCGGGCGAACGACGAAGTCGACGACGGCGAACTCAGGGGTGGTCGCGGCAGCTCCTGGGGTGGACGAAATCGATGGCTCCCTTCTTCTCCAGAGGCGGCGGGCTCCGGTGAAATTCCGGCGAAGTGTTGCTCGCCTTGCTCCGGGAACGGTGTGACATGATCAGTGAGGAGAGGGGAGTAGAATGGTGTGAAGAATTCGAGCGGGGGTGGCCTCTATTTATAGTCGAGCGAGGGGACCGTCGGGGCGCATGGTGAGCTCGTCGGGGGCGATGGTACATACGGCTATTGGCATGGGCGAAGGTAGGGGAGGTGCGGTGTTCCCTGGCGATGCTCAACGACATGGTTTCGAGGCGTGGGGCGGTGCGGCTTGGTCTGGAACATGCGACATTCTGCGCGGCAGAGGCGGCGTCTTCAACGGCGAGCGGTGGCTGTGCGTCACGGGGCGGCGAACGAGGATGTCTGGCGGTCTCCTGGGTCGGTGGCGATCATGTATGTGCGCGGTGAGGGCGGCGCGCGGTCTGTGGGCTTCAGTCGAGGGTGGCGCTCTGGCGCACGCTCGGCATGGTTGCTGGCGGTCTGGGCGCGGTCCGTGCGTGTGGTCCAGGGGTTGGCAGGGTTCGAGTGCTAGACAGGGAGTGGCGATGGACGGTGGGCTGCCTCCCAAACAAGGTTGGCACGTCTTAATCTTCTCCTAGCTTGCTATCTCTACTGGGGTGGCATGGGTGTGCTCGGCTGTTCACCATTGATGGAAATGCCAAGCTTACAGTGGGTCTAGTGCTTGGTTTAACTTGCTAGATGATCTACTGATATGGTTGTGAGCTAGAGAGGGAACAAGTTAGGCTTCAATCACTGCTCACTATAGTGTTTAGATTTTGTATGATTTGTGTCTGCAACCTGTTTGATGAAATGGCCGCATGAAATCAAGTTTTGAATTTTGAAAATATTTTTGGTGGGTGTGCTAGATTGGTGCTGGTGAGTCTGCAGATGCTTGGGTTTTGAAAGTTGAGCTTGTTGGAGTGGTTTTTGAAAAAGTGGGATCTTCCCATATGATAAAGATTCAATTTTGAATTGTCATTTAAACTATGCATTTGAAAGTTTCTGGTTGATCACAAAGTGGGCCTTGATAGTTTGTTATGAGTACATTCAAGGGGTGCAAAGATCCAGAAAAGTTTCTGTTAGTTTCTGAAAGTTTGAGACAGCCAAAGTAGGCATGGGAGTTAAATTGGTCAAAGTGACCATTCCCTTATTTTATTTGTTTTGCTTTATTTGTCTTTGGGAAAAGTGTGGGAAATGTTTTAGATGATGTTTATTTCACCTAAGAGACATTTTACAAGCAAGGAAACAAACAAACAAGGTGGTTCAAAAGAATTTCAAATTTAATGCATACTCATATGCATGCATTCATAATTTTATTTAGAAATTTTTTTGTTAACCCTAATTTTGATGCTTAGAGTTTGATGATCCAAGTTTAGTATTTTTGGGATGTTACAAACCTTCCCCCCTTAAACAAAATCGCGTCCCAAGATTTGAAAAAGGACGAAAAGATTACCTAGGATTTGAACAGATCAGGAAACTTCGTCCTGATGTGATCTTCGCGCTCCTAGGTAGCTTCCTCTTGTGTGTGGTTGCTCCACTAAATCTTGAGAAACTTGATGCTTCGGGTTCGGGTTGTTCAAAAAGCTTCTTCCAAAATATGGATGGGTACTTCGGGATAGGTCAGGTCATCGTTGATCGCTATGGTCCGGTGATCGATATTTTTGAACACTTCGGTCTTCTCTGGGACTTCGAGACACTTGCGAAGTAATGAGATATGGAACACATTGTGCACGACTGACATCTCTTCAGGTAGTTCCAATTGATACGATACTTCTCCTTGACGGTTCAGAATCTTGAAAGGTCCGATATATCTGGGGGCTAACTTTCCTTTGAGTTGGAAACGCTGCATTCCCTTCAATGGCGACACTTTCAGATAAACAAAATCTCCTATGTTGAAGGCGAGGTCTCTACGTCTCTTGTCGGCATAACTCTTCTGTCTGGATTGGGCGGTCTTGAGGTGCTCACGAATCTTGTGAACCTTCTCTTCTGCTTCTCATAGGATGTCGGGTCCGAAGATCTGACTCTCTCCTACTTCCGACCAGTTCAAAGGGGTGCGACACTTCCTTCCGTACATAAATTCAAATGGGGCCATTTGCAAACTGGCTTGATAACTATTGTTGTATGAAAATTCTGCAAACGGCAGACAGTCTTCCCACTTGGATCCATATTCTAACACACATGCTCTCAGCATATCTTCGAGTATTTGGTTTACTCGCTCCGTTTGTCCATCGGTCTGAGGGTGATAAGCGGTGCTGAAATCTAGACGGGTTCCTAAACCTTCTTGAACTTTCTTTCAGAATCTCGAGGTAAACTGAGTTCCTCGATCTGATACGATGTTCTTGGGGACTCCGTGCAAACTAACGATTCTAGTGATGTACAACTCCGCTAGCTTCGAACTCTGATATGTGGTCTTGACGGGCAAGAAATGGGATACTTTGGACAATCTGTCCACTATGACCCAGATAGAGTCATTTCCCCTACTAGAAGTAGGCAGTCCAGTGATAAAGTCCATTCCGGAATCTGCAATGGTTGTAACAATCCAGCGGGTCTTTGATGTTCGGCCTTGACTCGCTGACATATATCACACTTGGCGATATAGCTTCCGATTTCTCTCTTCATCTTATGCCACCAAAATTGCTCTTTTAAATCTTGATACATCTTAGTTCCTCCGGGATGGATAGAATGAAGAGTATCATGAGCCTCCTTCAAGATAACTTCTTTCAAATCAGAATCTGATGGTACACAAAGGCGTCCTTTGTACCACAAAACTCCTTCTTCGTCCTCGGTGAATCCGGGTGCTTTGCCTGTACCGATACGACGCTTGATTCTGTAAATACTAGCATTTCCCTTCTGCGCCTCTTTAATCTGACTGATCAAAGTGGGCTGGAGTTCTATGCTAGCCAAAAATCCTTAGCTTACTAATTATATTCAAAAATCTTCCTTCTATTTGTGCAAACTTAGTTGCTCCTTCAAAATCATGGAGTTCAAGCGGCACGGCAATCTGCTAAGGGCATCTTCTACCACATTGGCTTTACCAGGGTGATAGTGAATGTCCAGATCATAATCCTTGATTAGTTCAATCCATCTTCTCTGCCTCATATTCAGCTCCTTCTGAGTGAATATATACTTCAGGCTCTTGTGATCTGAATAAATCTCACAACGGTTTCCCATCAAGTAATGTCTCCATGTTTTTAAGGCTAGAACTACGGCTACGAGTTCGAGGTCATGGGTTGGGTAGTTTTTTCTCATGTTGTTTCAGTTGTCGAGATAGATAAGATATAACTTTGCCTTCTTGCATTAGCACACATCCGAGACCGATCTTGGATGCGTCACAATACGCATCGAAGGGCTTCGTGATATCCGGCATGATCAAGATTGGAGCTGAAATCAATCTCCTCTTGTGTTCTTGAAAACTCGCTTCACACTTGTCGGTCCATTCAAACTTCTTGTCCTTCTTCAGCAATTGGGTCATGGGTCTGGCGATACTAGAGAATCCTTCTACGAATTTGCGGTAATATCCCGCCAATCCAAGAAATGCACGAACTTGGGTTTGAGTGGTTGGGGCTTGCCAATCTTCTACATCTTTCACTTTGGCAGGGTCCACGGCAATTCCTCCGACTGATAGAATGTGACCGAGGAATCCTACCTCCTGTAACCAGAATTCACATTTGCTAAACTTTGCATACATCTGATGCTCTCTAAGGGTTCCAAGAATGGTCCTTAGGTGTAGCTCATGTTCTTCTTCTGATTCGGAATAAATCAGAATGTCATCGATGAAAACAACAACAAATTTATCCAGGGAGTCCATAAAAATCTTATTCATGAGATTCATGAAATAAGCGGGGGCATTGGTTAATCCAAAAGACATGACTGTATACTCGTATAATCCGTATCTGGTGGTAAACGCAGTCTTTGGAATATCCTCTGCACGAATCTTGAGTTGATGATAACCAGTTCTAAGATCAATCTTAGAAAACACTTTGGCACCGGTCAACTGATCAAACAAATCTTCTATTTTGGGCAAGGGGTACTTCTTCTTGATAGTGACGTCATTCAATTTCTGATAATCCGTACACAAACGGTTACCTCCATCCTTCTTGTCCACAAACAAGACAGGTGATCTCCAAGGTGACGCACTTGGTTGAATCAATCCAATTTCCAGCATGGAATCCAGTTGCTTCTTCAGTTCTGCGAGCTCTGATGGGTTCATACTATATGGTCTCTGAGCTATGGGTCCGGTTCCGGGGATTAGTTCAATGATAAACTCGATATCCCGATCTAGGGGCATACCAGGAAAAACATCTGGAAATACATCGGGGTATTCACAGACTATCCGGACTTGGTCAATGGTAGGTTGGGCTAGACTCTTGTTGCATTTAAATTGGCGAGGTAAGGTTTCAGAGATGTGCTCGACTGATATTCCGGCTGTACTGGTCATGGTTATGGCTTTCTTGGCACAGTCAATCAATCCTTTATGTTTGGACATCCAATCCATTCCTAGTACTACTTCCAAACCTTTAGTTCCGAGTACTATCAGATTTGCATAAAAATCTATGCCATGGATTCGGATAGGGACGGCTCTGCAAATTTGCCTAGCCTTGGTGGTTGACCCGGGAATTTGAACAATCATAACATGCTTCAGTTTGGTTGGTTGAATTTTACTAGTGCATGCAAATTCTTCGGTGACAAATGAGTGCGATGCACCAGAGTCAAACAACACTCGTGCAAGTACTGAATTAACAGAAAACATACCCAGCACGACGTCTGGCGCTTTCTGAGCTTCTTCAGCATGCATGAGAAAAACACGGCCGTTACGGTTGAGTGAATTCCCTGGGGCAAATCTTCTTCCTGGCTGAACACGACGCTGCTGCTGAGCTGGGACATTGGCATTGGGGGTTGTAGTATTCTTCTTGTTGGGGCACTCGTTGGAATAGTGGCCTTTATTTCTACAGTCATAACAGGTCACTTGTGACTTGTCCTTGGCTGCTACAGGCACAGCATTGCTTCCAGTCCTAGGGGCAGTGTTGGTGTTGGCGGTAGCATTGTTGTTGTTGAACTTGGGTGGGGCACGATTGAAATTGCTAGCGTTGCCGGGGTTGTTGTGATTTCCTCCGGGCCTAGGGTTTCCACGGTTGGGATAGGTCGGACGGTTCATCGGGGGTCTGTTGGTTCTTGGGGCAAATCCTGGAGATGGGTTGGGGCGATACTTTGGGGTCTGATGGGTTCCTGGTTGATGCATCATGCGAAGCTTGCGGTTCTCATTGGCTTGGTTGATCTTTCCTTCCATTTGGATGGCAGAGTCGACAAGGGCTTCAATATCAGCAAATGGGATATTGACTAACACCGTCTGCATCTCATCGTGCAGACCATTCAGGAATCTTTCTTTCTTCTTGGCTTCGGTGTCGATCTCATCCGGGGCATACCTAGCTAATGACAAGAATTTGTCACGGTATTCCACTACAGTCATCCTTCCTTGCTTCAGCTCTCTGAACTCGTCTCTCATCCTCTTGATCAAACCCGGTGGCACATGGGTTCTGCTAAACTTGACCTTGAATTCTTCCCAGGTCATCATCTGGCCTCCGGTCATTGCGCGAACACTATTCCACCATGCCCTGTCATCTTCGGCTAGATAGTGGGTGGTGAACAGAACTTTCTCGTTGGCTTCCACTCTGGCGACTTCTAGGTTATTTTCCATGGTCTGCAGCCAATCATCGGCGTCTAGGGGTTCTTCTGACTTAGTGAAAACAGGTGGGTTGGTATTCTGGAAATTCTTAAGCTTAGATCCATGGTTGTCCTGATTTCCGTGGCCTTGGTTGTTACGGGCTAGCTGGGCTATCTGCTGAAGTGTGGCTAGGTTGGCTTGACGTTCGCCTCTTTCAGCTTTGTGGTCAGAAGTCAACATTTGCAGTATCTGCAACATCGGGTCCGGGGATGATCCACTTCCTCCACGTGGAATCTGAAGATGGAGATAGATCATGAGAAAAGAGGGAAATTTCTAAGGTTTTGGGTCTTTGAAAAAATTTAAAGTATGACTCAGATTTTTCTAGCAACTTGCTTTTTCATTCATTCATTCATAGCACACGATACAACACACACCACAACAAAGAAAAGCAGATGGTTTTAAGAACCATTCTGGAAACTACGATACAGTGGGACCGAATACTACTCACTACGCTAGTGCTCAAGTGCTACTACTCCTCGGAATCTGTGGCTTCGTCATCCTCATCATCATCAATGAAGGCGAAATTGTCCTCATCGGTGAAGAAATCCATAGCCTGATCCTCCAGAAAATCATCATCATCGCTGAGATAGGAGTAAGGGTCTCCATGAAGATCCTCTCCGGCATTCTCCCTTTCCTCCAACTGCATGTCTCTCTCGTGGATGGTTTCCTCCAGAGATGAGATGCGGTGGCGAAGACGGGCAATAATGTGCTCCTTCTTGTCGAGCTGACGGCGGTGAGACTTGCGATCCTTTGCTAGCATGGCGATGGTCTGATCCTTCATCTTGATGATGGCAGACTTGTGGTTGCAGTAGTCACGGCAGTTCTCCAACTCCTGCTGACGATCGTACATCATGAAGCTAAGGTGGTCCAATTGAGTCTTCATCTCAGGGTGGTATGGGGCTTCCAATGGTTGTCCATTTGCATCATGCCTTGGGCAAAACTCAAAGCGAGTACCCTTGATCTGATTGATGCTCTACCCACACAGACGGGAAAGAGCTTCCTGCATGGCCCTGGCAAGTCCATCGAGCCAGTTGTTTTCCCTCAAGGTAAACTGAATTACCTCCACAGTGGGAGGTTCAATCTTTCCTCGTAGACTTGCAACAATTAGCCACTGCAGGTCTTCTCCTCCTTGATCATTGAGCTGAGCTCCGAAGAACTCGGGGTGCGGACGCTCCAGAAGTTCCGAAAGCTGGTCCAAATCCCTCTCAAAGATAAGGTCTCCACCATTCCCCAATTGGTAAAACTTGTTGTACTTCACGTCCATCTATAAGAATATAGGATGAGTAAGTTAGTAGAGTGATCAAGTGTGTCAAAATTTTATGTATTTTTGCAAGAGTTTTTTAGGAACATGAATTTTCATGAAAGAATCAAAGGGATAAGAATGAGAATAAGTTTTTGTAAATATTGGTTTTCTTTGGTTTTGGAAAATAAGTTTTTGATTTAAATGTCCAGCCTAACTAGGGTCTCCTATGGTCAGTATGGCTCTGATACCAACTTGTCAACACCCAGATTTTTAATCCCAGATGCCTGTTATGCCATCCATCGCAATCTCAGGATTACCATTTTTGCGAGACATAACAGAATTGGATACCATAGTAAATCATCCATTACAAACGATACATAAGTTCTTACACAAATAGGGATCTCATGATCCAGTTCTTAATACAACATCAAGCAGCGGAATACGTAATCATAACAGTAGCGTAGGCGAAGCTCCATCTTCGGGGTCACGGGCAATGATGACGATGGGAGATGATCCTAGTTGTCGTAACCTTCCTGGGGTCCATCCTACAGGTACTCCTCTTCATAGTCTGGCCATGGTAATAGCCAGGGACAAAGCCATGAGTACTCTTTAAGTACTCGCAAACTAATACTAACAAGTAAAAGGGGTTTTTGGTAATAGGACACTAGGCTCTAGGGTTATTTTGCAAAAGCCAGATTTATCTCTACTAAGTCTAGAAGCAAATGAATGCTAGTCACAATTTTATAACTCCTAAGTGGGAACTTGTATCTCATATCACAACCCTGTTGTGTTCAAGTCAAAGTCTCAATACATTTCACAGGTCATTTTGAAAAGTCTGACGGGGGAACAGTATGGCCACTCCAACTGTCCATAACCGTGGACGCGGCTATTCGAATAGTTTGACACTCTGCAGAGATTGTACACTTTCACCACAACATTCGATACATCTGTCAGGAACAAATCCTGAATTCATCATACTCAGTATGCGGATAATCAATCCTAACCTTTCAATTATACTCCCTAGTATAAGCACCTCTCCTGTGAGTTTGGCCTCCCAACCATGACCAACTGTCATCTTGGGTACTGCACAGGTGGACAATCTTCACAAGGTAGCCTCAGCTCAGACCTTGGCCGTGAGGGAACTAATACTAAGGTATATAAGTTTCCAGTCAAGCCCTACCCAATATTCGGGTATTGTGGTTGTACGATAAAATTGGAATGGTATCGCATCCAGACAACCATCAGTTTTATAAAGGGCTAAGGCTCATGCCTCAACATTTTTATCACCAAAATCATCAGGTGTTCGGAAGCACATGTCCAAAACATTTCAATAGAATGATCCATCATTCCAAGGTTTTCATAACCATTTTTCCACCAAGTATTCCCATCTAAAGTTGATCAAGTTTTATGCTTAGCACTAGCATCTACAAGTGGGGGTAAGCAGTAATGAGGGGTGGTAAACTAGTAGATTCTAACTAAGTTCAATCTCATGCCTTAAGATGACATCAAGATTATCTAGCTTAGGCCAAATTTTATGCTCTTTATGAAACCTTCACATATCCTCCTAGAATCTACAATTCACTTAAGTAAGCTCTAAGTAAGAGCTTTGATAAAGAAATAAAGTATAAAGCTTGCAACTAAAACTAGGATGGTTTATCAAGTGGTATAAGCTTGCTAAGTTAATAGCTTGCATAGGTCAATTGATGTAGTAAGGCTTGCTAAATTGCAAGTGTTAACTTGCACATTCACTAGTAGTATTAGGCTTGCCTTGTGCAGAGCAGTGGTTGAAGTTCTCCTCGGCTTCTTCTTCGTAGAATCCTCCTTCCTCCTCGTATCCTTGGTAGGTACTATCGTCTATGAATAAATACGAGGTACACAATCACCAAACAATACTTAACTACTTGCAATCATCACACACAAGGGTCCTATAGATGATCTAACATCATCACTAACATTACAAGATTAAAGCTTGGTTTAATTCCTTTTATTTTTTTAGAAAAGTAATTTCTACTCATTCAAAAACTACTTAAGATTTAATATTCTCCAAACCAAACATAGGATCATGTTGACACATGTCATCACCACATATTTGAGTCCATGGGAATATGATTTAAAGTGGTGTCACAATTTAATAAGGTTTTACCCTTTTATTTTAATTAATTAAAGTGGATAGAAATGCCTATGTAGCATTCTCTTATTACTTGAACATTCGTTCTGTAAGTAAACCTATATATTTTTATATATTCTGAAAGGTATGGTTAAATGTGATTTTTGAGAGTTGGAATCAACTCAAAAGCTATTATGGTTTAAATTTGAAAAATGTTTGAATGCAGAAAAGCTTCTGCCTTGTTATTTTTACAATGGGTGATCTATAGATCCAAATGACTTGAATCCAACGGGCTTGGATTCAGCATTCCCAGACCTTTCTAACAAAATTAGTTTCATTCAATTTGGTGCACTGAATCGATCTGGGTTGATTTTTGAAGTTGGGTAGAGAAGTAAGTTTGAAATAAAATGGAAAAGGTTTTAATTCAAATAATTGGGCTGCGCGGGAAAAGTTACTGGGCCGGCCTGCTAAGTGTAGCGTTTCCGCGGGCTGTTTAAGTGGGTGTCCCCACTCGCCAGTGAGACAGGGGGGTGCGAAGCGGTATGGGGCAACGTGGTGCGATCGATCTGATTCTAATCCAACGGCTGGGAGTCATCGTCGACGCGGGGCAACGCCGGCGAGAAAGAAACCTAGCGCGGCCAGTGAGGGGTGCTGGGGGCTCACCGGGGTGCAGGCGAGGGTCGGCGAGGCGGGTGAACGACGAAGTCGACGACGGCGAACTCAGGGGTGGTCGCGGCAGCTCCGGGGGTGGACGAAATCGATGGCTCCCTTCTTCTCCAGAGGCGGCGGGCTCCGGTGAAATTCCGGTGAAGTGTTGCTTGCCTTGCTTCGGGAACGGAGTGGCACGATCAGTGAGGAGAGGGGAGTATAATGGTGTGAAGAATTCGAGCGGGGGTGGCCTCTATTTATAGTCGAGCGAGGGGACCGTCGGGGCGCACGGTGAGCTCGTCGGGGGTGATGGTACAGATGGCTATTGGCATGGGCGATGGTAGGGGCGGTGCGGTGTTCCCTGGCGATGCTCAACGACATGGTTTCGAGGCGTGGGGAGGTGCGGCTTGGTCTGGAACATGCGACGCTCTGCGCGGAAGAGGCGGCGTCTTCAACGGCGAGCGGTGGCTGTGCGTCACGGGGCGGCGAACGAGGATGTCTGGCGGTCTCCTGGGTCGGTGGCGATCATGTATGTGCGCGGTGAGGGCGGCGCGCGGTCTGTGGGCTTCGGTCGAGGGTGGCGCTCTGGCGCACGCTCGGCATGGTCGCTGGCGGTCTGGGCGCGGTCCGTGCGTGTGGTCCAGGGGTTGGCAGGGTTCGAGTGCTGGACAGGGAGTGGCGATGGACGGTGGGCTGCCTCCCAGACAAGGTTGGCACGGCTTAATCTTCTCCTAGCTTGCTATCTCTACTGGGGTGGCATGGGTGTGCTCGGCTGTTCACCATTGATGGAAATGCCAAGCTTACAGTGGGTCTAGTGCTTGGTTTAACTTGCTAGATGATCTACTGATATGGTTGTGAGCTAGAGAGGGAACAAGTTAGGCTTCAATCACTGCTCACTATAGTGTTTAGATTTTGTATGATTTGTGTCTGCAACCTGTTTGATGAAATGGCCGCATGAAATCAAGTTTTAAATTTTGAAAATATTTTTGGTGGGTGTGCTAGATTGGTGCTGGTGAGTCTGCAGATGCTTGGGTTTTGAAAGTTGAGCTTGTTGGAGTGGTTTTTGAAAAAGTGGGATCTTCCCATATGATAAAGATTCAATTTTGAATTGTCATTTAAACTATGCATTTGAAAGTTTCTGGATGATCACAAAGTGGGCCTTGATACTTTGTTATGAGTACATTCAAGGGGTGCAAAGATCCAGAAAAGTTTCTGTTAGTTTCTGAAAGTTTGAGACAGCCAAAGTAGGCATGGGAGTTAAATTGGTCAAAGTGACCATTCCCTTATTTTATTTGTTTTGCTTTATTTGTCTTTGGGAAAAGTGTGGGAAATGTTTTAGATGATGTTTATTTCACCTAAGAGACATTTTACAAGCAAGGAAACAAACAAGGTGGTTCAAAAGAATTTCAAATTTAATGCATACTCATATGCATGCATTCATAATTTTATTTAGAAAAGTTTTTGTTAACCCTAATTTTGATGCTTAGAGTTTGATGATCCAAGTTTAGTATTTTTGGGATGTTACATTATGCCTCTCTTATAAACTAGCTCATTGATTAACAAGATGATCAAGGTTTCCTGATCATGGACATTGGATGTTGTTAATAACGAGATCACAACATTAGTGTAATGGTGTGATGAAGATTCATCCGAAGCTAGCATTACGATCAAAGTCATTGAGTTTATATTGCTATAACAACTTACGAAGTGATCCTAATCCTTAGACTATGAGATCATGTCAATCACTAACACTGAAAGAGTTTCTTGATAACATCAAACGTCACACCGTAATAGGGTGATTATAAAGATGGGTTCAGAACTAATAAAGTGTTATGTTGAGGCCCATGGATCGAGAGTGGAATTTGTTCATCCCGATGACGGATAGATATACTCTGGGCCCTCTCGATGATATCAAATTGGTTAGCTTGCAGGCAAGTGATTTAATCACTAGAATGTTATATCACGGGAACGAGAAAAGAGTGCATGTCAGTAAACAGATCAAACTAGGTATGGAGATACCGATGATCGAATCTCGGACATGTAATATATCGCGAAACAAAGGGATTAAGATACTAGTGTAAAGGTTCCAACGATCACAAGAAAGTCATCATTGAATGTGTGGGAGTCAGTATGGGTCTCCAGATCCCGCTTCTGATTATTGATCAGAGAGGGTTCTCGATCATGTCTGCATTATTCATGAACCGTAGGGTGACACACTTAAGAGACACCGACATCCAATTGGAGCAAAAGTTTCATGCCGGAAAGAATAACAAGTGCATGAATTTATTTCACTAGATACCGAAACAGGTTTTTGGGTGAAATTGCAAAAAGTGTTTTTGCATGTGAAATGAAATACTAGCAAGGGGTTATATGTGAATGTTTGTCATTAAATTAATTGACAAAATTCCGAATAAATAAAAGGAGTTTTATTTAATGATAGTTTGCATTAAATTTGGTGGAAATTTAATGGGAATTTGAGTGGGATTTTGAGTGGAGGGAATTGAAAGGATTTTTGTGAGTGGAGTGTCCACCCACATGAATGAGGGAGGGAAAGGGTCAGCCCCCATGCGCCAGCCACCCCCTTGGGGTTCGCCCCTCTCCTATAAAAGGCACCCCTTCCTCACTTCTCACTCACACCTTCTTGTGAAGGATCTCTCTCCCCCTCTAGTATTTATCCCCCATGGTCTCGGACTAGCGAGATACATGTTCCCAGTGGCTATTCTGCAAGAAAGAGTTGTGCTTCCGCTGCATCGCTGGAGCGAGGAGGCGGAGGTTGCTCGGTGCCTCGGGCGTGTGTGCGAGCACGGATGCGCCGCTAAGTTGCGGTGCTGAGGACTTCCTCTCGATCTTGAGATCGGCAAGAGATCGTCTACATCAACCCTCGAGTTTAACTCATTAAGCTTTGTCGGTCTTCAAGGGTATATTCTCTACGGATATACATCCGCCTGTTGTTTCTATCTAGTAGATAGATCTTGGTACATAGTTGTTTCCATCGTAGGAAAATTTTTGTTTTCTATGCTGCGAACCCTACAATGGGTTCCGTTGTGGCCGAGGTTTGAGCTGAGGCTACCTCGTGATGATTGTCCACCTATGCAGTTCCCAAGATGACAGATGGTCATGGTTGGGAGGCCAAACTCATAGGGGAGGTGCCTATACTAGGGTGTGTAATTAAAAGGTTAAGATTGATTATCGCATACTGAGTATGTATCGAATGTTGTGGTGAAAGTGTACCACCTCTTTAGAGTGTCAAACTATTTGAATAGCCGCGTCCATGGTTATGGACAGTTGTAGTGGCCATATTGTTCCGTCGTCAGATGTTTTCAAATAACTTGTGAAATGAACTATGACTTTGACTTGACCACAACAGGGTGTGATATGAAAACTAAGTTCCCACTTAGGTGTTGTAAAACCTTAAGATAGTTTTCTTTACTTTGAAGCTCAGTTAGAGATAAATCTGGCTTTTTGCAAAACAACCTAGAGTTTAGGATTCATACTTGAACCACTTTACCTGTTAGTTTAGTTTGCGGGTACTTAAAGAGTACTCATGGCTTTGTCCCTGGCTATTCCTATGGCTAGACTATGAGGAGGACTACCAGGATGATGGACATCAGGAGGTCTACGACAACTAGGATCATCTCCCATCGTCAGCATTGCCTGTGACCCCAAAAATGGAGCCGCGACCATGCTACTGCTATTATTATTATTCCGCTGTGTTGATTGTACTAAGACCGGATCATGAGATCCTTTATTTGTAAGACCTATATTATGGTTTGTAATGGATGATGTACTGTGATATCAATTCTGTTATGTCTCACAAAAATGATAATCATGGGATTACGATATATGGCATAACAGGCATCTGGGATTAAAAATCCGGGTATTGACACTCCCGCCCACAACGCAGGCGCCGCGGCGATGACGAGGAGATGGAGCAGCTCCGCCAGGCGCTCGCCGCATCCGTGGACGAACACGAGCAGCAGACGCACCACGAGGTGGAGGAGGTGGAGGTCCTGTCGCCTTGGTGGACGTTGTCGAACACGCGGAGGTGGAGGGGGGCCTCGTTGCGGTGCGCGTCACGGACGAGCCATCCGGATCCGGCAGCGTCAACAATGTGGACATGGAGGTCATCGTCCTCAACGACTAGATGGACGGCGCGGCGCTCCGGCAAGAGCTCGAATTTGGTCATTTGAGGACACGCGCTGTCCTCCGGCAAACTCTGTCCCTTTTATTTTCCTTTTAGGTGTAATTTTTTCTATGCAAAGGAACGATGAATCGTAATTTAGCCGTATGATGATCAACGCCCGTATTCATATTTCCCAGGGATTTTTGAATTTTGAATTTTGATTTTTATAATTTAAATTTAAAGGTACTGATTTGCGCCAGTCATGCTCTATGAGGGTGCCAACTACTTTGTCAACCACTCTTGAAATTGGAATATTCGATAGTGATGCTCTATGGATGGCATCATGACTCACGGATCGGTCCACCACCATAGGCATTTTATAGGTTCTCATTGATTACTTGTATTTTTCTTTTTAATTTTTCTTTTGATTTGGACTTGAGCGGCTATGCATCTTAGATATGCGGCTAAGCATCCTGTTCCTCCCACCAACGGTATGGGCCGGTCCAGTTGGCTATTTTTTCCTTTTTTTTTTCCTTTACTTTTTTTTCTTTTTCTATGTGGTTTTTATGATTTTATTTTCTTCTTCTTTACTTTTATTTTTTTGAAATTTTTCAGATTCGAAATATGTTTAGATTTGAAAAGGTGTTCAAATTAAAAAAATCATATTTGCAAAATGTTCAAAATTAAAGTTGCTCAAAATTATAGTTTAGATTTCGAAAATAATATTTATAAATAATTTAGGAAATTGAAATTGTCCATTTCTAAAAATGAAAAATTGTTTTTTAAAAACATTATAGTTTATGAATAGGATATTAAGATTTTAAGAAAAAACAACAGAAAAATGAAAAGAAAAGCCAGTGAGGGCCGGCCCAACACACCTGGCTGGGGTTGTGCGGCGTGGGATCCGGACCGCACTGGTCGGCATATAATCTGGACCAAGTTCAACCGGAGAGCTCAGAACCCTGCATGCGGACCAGGCCTTCTCAAAGTAAAGGGCTCCAAGCGGCCCGCCTCCTTGATTTGCCTTGTGCCCGCCTCGCCTCGTTTGCCCTAACTAGGGAGGCCAGACTGGCTCGCCGTAGGCAGCTGCCATTGACTAGTCCCGCACGCTTACAGTCAAGGTCGTCGATCGTGTCTGGCAAACACAGACTATACTTATAAAAACACGATGGTGACTGGGTCCAAACTGAGCTCGTAGTAGGTATTTCCGACACATGCTCAATGGATGAATCGATGCATCATGCATGTAACGTGGATGCAGGCCAGACAAGACAATGACGACTTTGGCACTTTCATGCATGCAAGTGGCATGTAGCTACAGGCTGGCAGATCGCCTACGGCGAGTAAAATACTACTACTTTACTCGGATCTAAATTAATTGACTTAAATTTATCGATATATGTAAACATATTCCAGTGCTAGATAGTATTCTATGCAGACATATTCGGAGAGCATAGTATTCTATGCAGTTTAGGCAGGTTTTAAGGCTCGGAATGTCATGTTTCGGTCTGATGACCTAATCCTAGCTAGCTATGGCTCTTCACTCCCGCTTGCGCCCGCCCTGTCGGTATGGAGCTGGCTGCCCGGAAGTGGATATAAATACTACTAAGTGGAGCTGCTGCTGACTTCTGCGTGCACATATACGATACGATGGATAGTTTAAGGTGGGAGGGATAATCAACCCTGTGTCAGAACTCAGGACACGCAAAGGATGATGGGTGGGATGTGAATGTACTAGAGGAGTTACTCCTACCTTTTCACTGATCCTAGCTAGTGTTAAGAGTAAACGTGAGAATGGTTTCAGAACTAAGCCATACCTCAACCAAACCCACGCAAACATAATTGGCAGCCGAATCTAAACCAAACTTATTTGATATTTATGTCAACCCAACCAAAACCAAACCTGATTTACATTAGAACCAAACCGAACCAAACCGAGTCGTCAACTGTGGTTTACACTACAGGAGAAGCTGAATACGCCGATGACCGGGTCCCGTCGGCGTAGGCCCTAAATGCCGTCGGCGTAGGCTGGCCCGACGGCTGCCGTCGGCGTACAGCCCCGTAGGCGTAGCCTCTCCTCCTGTCGGCGTATATAGCTTTTGCCGTCGGCGTAGACCATATGGGACCCACCTAGATGACTAACGGCCGTTTGGCTACGCCGACGGCTTTATCGTCGGCCTAGATTTTTTCAAATTTTTTTCATTTTTTTTTCAATTTTTTATACATTTTTGTATTGTTTAACATGTTAATCTCACATGGACATTTTTAATTCGAAGAATACTCAGTCTCAAGTCAAATTGCACAATTAGTCAAACTTCCCAACCGGTCACCCATCATAATAATACTCCAGCCCCAGCACGCTTAACTTCTTCGTTTCTTCCACACGAGCTTCCGACAAAGAAACTAGAACTTGTTGTGAATATTATCATATCAAACCTATTAACCATTACACTATAATGTTAGACATATTTGTTTTTTTACATTCCATACAATTTTTTGAGTAAACAACAATAAATAAGTAATAATAATCTTGAATTCAAATAAAAATAAAATAAATTTTATTTATTTTGCTTTTTTTATTTAAATTTGAATAATTTATATCTACAAATCCGTAAATCACAATTCGACAAATAATATATCCAAATCGATCAGAAAAATGAGAGGAATCCAAATATTACATCTCTATCATCTATTTAATTATATATCATAACTTTTAAATATTAGACCAACTGAAACTATGTCAAGATTCATGAAACACCCCGTTTTTGGCACTCAAAAAATAAAAAGTTGGCTTTTTGGTGCGACGAAAAGGAAAACTTCCTCCTGCAAAACATTGTTCGCCATCCCATGATATTCGCCATCCCAATTCTTAGCTCGGGGCTGAGCCTCACTAAACTTGCATTAGATATCTGATGAAATAGCATATTGTGAACCTAAAAATGATTTTTTCAAAAAATCATGAGCATCATGTCATGTACATGTAGTTCAAATCTAACTCATTTCCTGCTGATTCGGCAGGAATTTGTCCTTTTTACGAGGGATGGACGAAAAGGTTTGAGATATCCCGGTTGGGAAATTGTCTATTCAATATGGTCTAGTATTTTTTAAAAAATGTGGTATTATCATTTTGAAACTTTCATTTGGTGGTTGCTTCACAAAAACATCCCTTTTTTGCACTCGGAAAATGAAAAATGGCTTTTCGGTGCGATGAAAAGGAAAACTTCCTCCTGCAACATTGTTCGCCATCCCATGATACACATGCGTGCATAATATGGACACATTATCGCAAACTATACCGTGATTCTAGCAATAACATTGGTCATTTGACCTGAAATCCAGAAAACCTCGATTGAGATAGGTCATTTTGTGAAGGGTTTTTTGAGACACAATCAATATACCAAGTTTGGTATTTTTCTATGCAACTATGTCAGATAATATGACACCAAGCGAAGGTTTTGTATTGTTTCGATCGTTTTTTAATTTTTATGCCCATTTCAAACTATCGTCAAACTTCCTAAATCGAGGGGCATGATGATTCTTAGCTCGGGGCTGAGCCTCACTAAAATTTCATTAGATCTCTGATGAAATAGCATATTGTTAACCTAAAAATGATTTTTGCAAAAAATCATGAGCAATATATCATGTACCTGTAGTTCAAATTTAACTCGTTTCCTACCGATTCAGCAGGAATTTGTCTTTTTCACGAGAGGTGAACGGAAAGGTTTGAGATACCCCGGTTGAGAAATTGTTCATTCAATATGGTATAGTATTTTTAAAAAATGTGGTATTATCATTTTGAAACTTTCATTTGGTGGTTGCTTCACAAAAACACCCCGTTTTTTGCACTCGGAAAATGAAAAATGGCTTTTCGGTGCGACAAAAAGGAAAACTTCCTCCTGCAACATTGTTCACCATCCCATGATACACATGTATGCACAATATGGACACATTATCGCAAACTATACCGCGATTATAGCAATAACATTGGTCATTTGACCTGAATCCAGAAAACCTCGATTGAGATAGGCCATTTTGTGAAGGTTTTTTTAAGACTCAATGAATATATCAAGTCTGGTATTTTTCCATGAAACTATGTCATATAATATGACACCACGCAAAGTTTTTGCATTGTTTCGATCGTTTTTAATTTTTTATGCCCATTTCAAACTATCATCAAACTTCCTAAATCGAGGGGCATGATGATTCTTAGCTCGGGAACGAGTCTCACTAAAATTGCATTAGATCTCTGATGAAATAGCATATTGTGAACCTAAAAGTGAATTTTACAAAAAATCATGAGCAATATATCATGTACCTGTAGTTCAAATCTAACTCATTTCCCGCCGATTCAGCAGGAATTTGTCTTTTTCACGAGAGGTGAACGGAAAGATTTGAGATTCCTAGGTTGGGAAATTTTCCATTCAATATGGTCTAGTATTTTTGAAAAATGTGGTATTATCATTTTGAAACTTTCTTTTGGTGGTTGCTTCAGAAAAACACCCCGTTTTTTGCACTCAGAAAATGAAAAATGGCTTTTTGGTGCGACGAAAAGGAAAACTTCCTCCTGTAACATTGTTCACCATCCCATGATACACATTCATGCACAATATGGACACATTATCGCAAACTATACCGCGATTCTAGAAATAACATTGGTCATTTGACCTGAAATCCAGAAAACCTCGATTGAGATAGGCCATTTTGTGAAGGTTTTTTTAAGACTCAATGAATATACCAAGTCTGATATTTTTCCATGGAACTATGTCATATAATATGACACCACGTGAAGGTTTTACATTGTTTCGATCGTTTTTTAATTTTTTATGCCCATTTCAAACTATCATCAAACTTCCTAAATCGAGGGGCATGATGATTCTTAGCTCGGGGACGAGTCTCACTAAACTTGCATTATATCTCTGATGAAATAGCATATTGTGAACCTAAAAATGATTTTTACAAAAAAATCATGAGCAATATATCATGTACCTGTAGTTCAAATCTAACTCATTTCCTACCGATTCAGCAGGAATTTGTCTTTTTCACGAGAGGTGAACAGAAAGGTTTGAGATAATAGGTTAGAAAATTGTCCATTCAATATGGTCTAGTATTTTTGAAAAATGTGGTATTATCATTTTGAAACTTTCTTTTGGTGGTTGTTTCACAAAACACCCCGTTTTTTGCACTTGGAAGATGAAAAATATGTTATACGAAAGTATTTGTATTTTTTATGTATTTTTTGAATAAAAATATATAATATTTGAGTTTATATAGATATATTTTATTTTTCTGCAAATTTTGATATATTATATGTATTTTTCTGAATTTAAATAATTTAGTTATGATTTTTCTAAGATTAATGTGGCAAAAAAAGAAAAATAGCTACGCCGACGGCAAAGCGTCGGCATAGGTCTGAAACCTACGCCGTGCCGTCGGCGTAAACTTGACGCCGTTGCTCTGCCGTTAGCCCAATGGGCTACACCGACGGTCATGTTTACGCCGACGGCGGCCGTCGGCCTATTTATTCTACGCCGACGGCAAAACCGGGCCGACGGCCTGTCAAGCTACGCCGACGGCCCCGACATTTTACCGTCGGTGTATAAAAAGTCTGTCGGCCTATTTAGTTATTCCCGTAGTGTTATAACCATTTTCGAGAATGGGTTAAGAACTGTTCGATTAAATGGTTTTGCTGGCCAAGGTTGTACAGCTCACGATGGTTTCCACCACTGCATGCAAAAGCACGCAAACCACACACGGACAGATCGAACTCTCATAGGCTATCCATACCAGCAGCTGGCTAGCGCGCTATACGGTCATCGTGCCTTCGGGCGAGGCAGGGCAGCGGGACGTCGGGCGGCGGAGTCGCGGAGTCGTGTCAGGCACCCTGCCGGTGAGTCGCCGCCGGAAGTCCTCTAACGCGGAATGGAGGAGTTAACTATGTTCAGTATGCCGGTCCAGTAGCCCTTGACCTCCTCCATGACTCCATCTCCTCATTATGATCGCCGCCATGAAAATGGGCTGGACGCCTGGACTGATGTGCCCACGACGCCGTGGATGTCGGGAGCGGTAGTGCCGGCGTACATTGCTCTCTCGGAGAAGCACCCGAAGAACCTCCCTGCCGTTCTCGATGAAGGCGTCATCCTGGCGCAGCAGCTGCGACATTAGTCTGCGCCGGGCGATCACATGTTGCAGCGGCGGCGGGAACGACGACGTTGGCGACATCGGCGACGTCAAGCTGCTCTGGTACTGCGAAAAGAGCAACGTGCTGGTGTTCAACACGGTCTCCCTGGGCAACTTCCCGCTGGATCTCGCGACCGAGCATGCCCAGGCCTCGACGCTCAAATCATGCACTCTCCCACAGCGCCGTGTTACTGAGGGGCCGAGCAGGTCGCCTCCTCCTCAGCCTCCAGCACTGCCGCACGGCATAGACCGGAGCACGGGCCACCGGCAAGCACGCGCAGAAGAGGCAGCACGAGACGGCGCGTTCCGCCAGCACCTCCCCGTGCGGCGCCTCCGGCGACACGCCGCGCCCCTCTTGCGCAGCGCCCGGCGTCTGTCCCCTGCGCGTTAGCGGCGTCCATCTCTTCCGCCGTGTTTCTCGTCATTACATGGCGTCTCTTTCATATCGCCAGAGGTGGTTTGCAAAACCTCGCCGCCGTTTTTCCTTTCCGGCTGCTGATGGCAAGCTCCGTGTGTTGCGATAGTGAGCCGCGAGCCGCGACGGCAGCTGCCGCGGCCGACGTCCGGCGAGCCGAGCGCGACGGCGACGGCATTGTCGTGGAGGCCAGCAGGCCGACGAGCCACACGCGATTCTCGCGGAGGTGGAACCGGTGAGCCGCGTGCGGGCGGCTGCCGCGCATGCATGGCCGACGGATGAAGATTACTGTGTTATCGGGAATGGAACCAAAATGCCCCAAACCGGCTGTAAACCGTGGATCAGAACTGTTTGGAACCGGACCCATTCAAACCTATACCTAACCATACCCAACCATTTGCTGTTAGAAACCAAACTAAACCAAACTCTTGTTAGAGTCAGCCCATTAAGACCTGAACCGAACGTGACCACAAGCAGAAACCGACCGAAGGTAGCCGGTTAATCGAAAACCAATCTCAGATTTAGTTAAGAGGCCGTCGTTGTGTTCTGTGGATCGGTGGTCCCCAAGATAGAACACTCGCATGTCCACTGTTCCGTGATCGTCGCGCGCGACGGATTTCCCTGCAGGCTAAACTCTAAAGCAAAGCAGGCAATTGCAAGCTCGATCATATATGGCTGGAAACAAAAAAGATCTGACTCCTCTACTACGCGTGGGGAGAAAAGGTGGAGCGGGGCCACGGGCATGAAATGGGCACCGCAGTCAACTGTGCACTGCACGCACGTACTAGCGGCGGGGTTGACCTCAGTTTTATCCGCATGCGCTGTCGGATTTGGCTCCATCAGCAGAACCACGGTGTTTGGCAGTCAAGGAGGTGTGTCAGCAACGGGAACGGGCGATTTGTCCCGGCCGGACGGAAGGATCGGACGCGGTTTCTTGCTTGGTGCGGTGGACGACGACGTCCCTTTCTGGCATGCATCATTCCCGATCGGTCGGTTAGCTTAGCTGTGTCCCGTCCCGTCTCTAGCAGCATGGATGGGATAGATATGGTTGCGTCCAGAAAACTTCAGATTTCTTCCTGGTCCTGTCACCGTCACGGCGTGCGGTGGACGGCGATATTTCGTCCGTTTATGTTTTTAGCACGGTCGAATTACGCTGAGTTTAGTTCAACTTTTGTCCGCTGTTTTTAGGCCGAATCCGAGGCTTAGGAAACCGCCTGGAAATGCTGGACGCAGCGAAAAAACTGGGCCAACCCTGTCAGCGACACAAGGCCGAGCTCCCGCATTTTCTCCCCCCTCCCGCCTTTTTTCTCCACTCGCCGCCATATCTCCCGCTAGTTCCCCAGCTCCCCCTACCATGCCGCCCAATACTTTCGTCAAACCATCGGCGAACCAAAGGTGAAAAGGCCGAGAAAGCCGACGGTGAGTGGTTGAAAGAAGTCCGGCGCACAGGAAGGTCAAAACATAGAGCCGCAAGGATAGGAAGACAAGGCCAAAAGAGATAGCGGAGGAGCAGGTGATGAGGAACGTGCAGGTGGCTTCGGAGCGTGCGACGTGTACGGCGATGTCACGACCGACGCCGGTCGTCCCCACGCAGTGCGCCGTGCACAAGGAGAGCCAACCAAGCATCGGATCACCGGCCAGGTTCTCACCGATCTCGCCGGCCATATTTCAGGAGAGCCAGGCGAACCCGCGACAGAGGTATCCCTGCTCCCCCGAGTTCGACGGTGGGTTCAACCCGAACGTGCTCTTTCCCTACCCCGTACCTCGCCTTCCGGCCTTCAACGCCGACATCAACGTCCCCTACGCAAGCTCTAGGCGTACGCCGGCACTTCGTCGGCCATGCGCCACGGTCCTCTTCCGTTCGATGGCACTCCTCGCCCGCAACGTGTATGGCGGAATGGCGAGCAACGCCTACATGTCGGATATGATCGCCTCCGGTTTGGTAGCGGCCAATGAGAGGTGGACGCAGCTGCTCTAGAACCAAGACAGGAATCTCAACCTCCTCAAGGCGAACTTCGCAACCAAGAAGAGGAACACGGATCTTCAGTTCCTCATGGGAGGCGAAGACACCTCGGCGATGAGCCCCCAGGTCAAGGCCTGGTACATGGCGCGCCGCAACGCCATCCTCGACGAGGACATCCTCGCCAACATGCCAAGCTCTATGCCGACCGTCTCGGCCGCCACTCCTTCGTCGAGCTCTACCTCCACCTCTTCCAATCCATCGACGGGCCCGTCCTGGCCGAGGAGTAGGGATGGCAATGGAGCGGGTTTGGGCGGATATAGCAAAACCAAATCTAAATCCAAATCCATGTAACTCACTCTAGCCCTCCCACGAAGATATCCATGGACATGGATGTCGCTCCAGATCCAAACCCGCCGGATATCCAGTATCCATGGATATCCATTGGTTTACACACTATATGCAATAATCATAATAACATTCAGCTTAACTACGATATAATAACAATTTTCGACAGCATTTCAGCAAATATTATATGGATAATACATAGGAATATCAAAGCTTAACGTTCTGATATTTTTGGTGCAAGTTGACGAGGTTTAATCTCGTCAATGCCCATTGTTATGGACTTGGGTTTTGGAGAAGATGGGGATGCTAGAGATCGTGGCACGGTTAACAGACAAGCAACTAGGGGACACGAGATTTACCCAGGTTCAGGCCCCCGGAGGGAAAACCCTACTTCTGCTTGTCTGCTCTTTGATTACGGCGGAACCGAAGGTTACAGGGTGCGCAGATTCGATCTGGCGTGGATGCGTGTGCGAAAAGTATGAGTCGAGTTTAGATCTGTAGATCTGTCTATTGTGTACGTGCCCTCCTCGTTGGACCCTCCTAGCCTTTATATTTGGGGAGGCTAGGTCTCAGGTACCGATACGAGTAGGTTACAAGTTGTATTCAAACTCTAGTCTTGAGCTTTCCTTGTCTTGTGCGTTGGGCGTCCGTGTCCATATGGGCTTCATAGCAGCCGAACCATCATAGGCATCATGGACCCTAGCAGGTCGTCGAGTGGGCCTTCCGTCGGGCTGGACCAGGTATACTAACATCGGGTACCCGTAGGGCATATCCATGTCAGTAGCCCCCGAGTCTCCACCCGAAACGTAGATTCGGGTGGAGACTTAGTTGTCTTGAACTTTGTATTTGGATGTCAGAGTCGAATGTTGTGTCGAGTGCGAAGCACTTCACCCGGAAGTTCATCGGGTCAGCTGAATTTGTTCGGCTGTTGTAAAGGAATCGACATCGTGGACGTAGTCAACACAATGGACTATAGGGTGCGCAACCAGCGCTCCCTATGGGAGTAGCCCCCGAGTCTCTGTTCGAGTCGTAGACTCGAGCAGAAACTTTAATTCAGCCATTGTTTGCTTGAGGTCCGTAGGACACAATTTTTTCGGATGCTTGAATCAATCCTCCCTATGGGAGTAGCCCCCTGAGTCCGTAGTAAAGTCGTAGACTCGGCGTAGGACTCGAAGATCTTGCGTGTGCGCGACCAGCGCTACAGTTTGGAGTAGCCCCCGAGTGTCTGGCGGAGTCGTAGACTCGGGCAGAAACTCGAGTCTTGTATCATGGAGTTGTAGTAGGATATCTCGTGGGCGTACCGCTGACCCGGAAGTACATCGGGTGCGCAGCCAGCGCCCCCGAGTCTCTGTTCGAGTCGCAAACTCGAGTGGAGACTCATGCGAGGATAAACCACTGACCCGGAAGTGCATCGAGTCAGTGTCTCATGCATAAGGAGCCAAGAATCGATGATGCAGTCGGAGTTGACGTGGCGGAGTCGTGTGGCGTTTAGCCGGAAGGACTCAACGTTGCGGATGAAGTCAACACCGTTGCTTCTGTCGGGTGAGCGACCAATGTTGTGTCTTCGTAGCATCAAGCGATGCAACCATCCAAGGAGGGACTCGACTCGGGTCTTGATTGTATGGCGTAGCCAGCTATTTTGTCGACTCTTGTTGGAGGACCTAATAGAATAGCTCGACGCGGTCGATGTCCTTGTAAGCTGCAGAAAACATAAAGAATTGTGAAGTACTTGTATCTTGTAAAGAATATTTGCCTTTTGGCTTGTTTAGTAAGATTCTGGTGCCGATCGAGTCGACACTTTTGCACTGTATGCTAGGCCTTTTCGTTAGCCTGATTACCCTTAGTCTCAGTACCTTGCCGAGGCACTCGGAGTTCAAGGATTCGACGATCAGGCAGAATCAGCTACTCGGGCTGTCGCGTTCGAGGTGCTCGAGTGCGTGGAGCCGATGGCACATTAGGTTACTCGAAGAGGGCGCAGCCCCCGAGTGTTTCGAGTGCGAGTTAAATATAAAAGAAATCAGCTCTAAGTAGAGGGAAACTTAGTTTTATTGGTAGTTGTCGTGGACAGAGTCGACGCCGTAGCGGGTCTCACGGCGGACGTAGTCGACGCGGCGGACCACGGTCATAGCAGCGACGGGTTCCTGGGGTCGATGGCGGCAGCGAATTCCGCATCCGAAGATTGTCACGGTCAAAGACCGCATCGGGTCGCCACATCCGAAGGGTCATCGCAGCCGAAAGCCGTATTGGGTCGCCGATGTCGATGGAGCCCTCGAGCCCCCGAGTCGTTGGAGCCGAAGATCGTAGTGGATTGCTATAGCCAAAGATTGTAGCGGGCCGCGAGATTGACGCCAGATGTGTAGTCAACGTGGCGGTCAAGAGTTGTACGACGGATATGTAGTTGACGTGACAGTGGGTCACGCGACGGTTGCCTTTGGTCTAGACATGCGTCGCGAGTTCGGCTGGGTGCGCCTATGCAGCACCTCCGTGATAATCATGAATTTGATTGGAGCTTGCATGTATTGCTTCTGGTGGTGACCAAGATATGTATTTTTGATCCAGCCTCCGTTGTTGGGACTTGGTGCAGGGATCCGTGTTGCACCATGACGGCTTACGATTTTTTGAGATGCAGCGACTGACTAGATGGCAAATAATAATCCCAGACAATTGCAGAGAATCAGCAGGCATGTAATTCCAGTTCTTGTCGGATTCGGTGAATCACAACAACGATCTGACTAGTTGCGGGGCGGATCTCGAGAATCGTCAAGCGTGTGCATGTGCCTCTTTTTCTTTGATCCAGGAATATGTTCGATTGGACTCTCCAACTCATGGTAAAGTCTTTTCTCTCTCCGGTGGTCGTACAGCTCCGAGTGCCTTTCTGAGGCACGGATGTTGTAGCTCCAATTCTTGTTGAACTCCTCCGGTCACAGCAGGTACGTCGGTGAAGATAAAATCAGCCGCCGTGAAGTTTTTGACGAAGAAATTCGGCGTGCGGATGTGGATGAGCTGGCCAGACGGAATCTGGTCGATGTTGATGACGATGGATCCGGTCTAGATGACGAGTCATAGATTGCAGAGGTTGGAACCGTCACGGCCGCACGATCAGCAGCCCCAATTCCCACAGACGGCGCCAATTGACGAGGTTTAATCTCGTCAATGCCCATTGTTATGGACTTGGGTTTTGGAGAAGATGGGGATGCTGGAGATTGTGGCACGGTTAACAGACAAGCAACTAGGGGACACGAGATTTACCCAGGTTCAGGCCCCCGGAGGAAAACCCTACTCCTTCTTGTCTGCTCTTTGATTACGGCGGAACCGAAGGTTACAGAGTGCGCAGATTCGATCTGGCGTGGATGCGTGTGCGAAAAGTATGAGTCGAGTTTAGATCTGTAGATCTATCTATTGTGTACGTGCCCTCCTCGTTGGACCCTCCTAGCATTATATTTGGGGAGGCTAGGTCTCAGGTACCGATACGAGTAGGTTACAAGTTGTATTCAAACTCTAGTCTTGAGCTTTCCTTGTCTTGTGCGCTGGGCGTCCGTGTCTATATGGGCTTCATAGCAGCCGAACCATCATAGGCATCATGGACCCTGGCAGGTCGTCGAGTGGGCCTTCCGTCGGGCTGGACCAGGTATACTAACATCGGGTACCCGTAGGGCATATCCATGTCACAAGTCGACTACGATATGGACTAATTAGTCTCCCGATCGAGACCATGAAATTTGGGATCATTTATTTAGTAAATATTGCATACATAAAAAATAATCTCACTGACATGTGGGTCACATGTATCAGTCGGGTATCCGTTGGATATCCGTGGAGCGAAACTACTACCCATGTCTGCCCCATGAATTAGCGAATATCCGCCCCATAAAATCAGTGGATGTAATTAGGACTCCATACCCTTTCCAATCGGGTCGGATATCCGTGGATACCTGTATCCATGGATAAAATTGACATCCTTACCGAGGAGCCCATCCCCGTCGCACCAGACACGCTGGAGGAGCCCATCACCGTCGATAACTGCTCGCCGAATTTTATCATGTTTTTTTAATAATTTAATCGCCAAACATTTTTGGGCGTACTTGTGTCAAACACCTCTGATCAAGATTTCGCCGGCGGGAATAAAAAATTCAAATATTATCGTCGATTTTGCCTTGTCTAGGAATCACGTCTGAAAACGCGAGTGAAAAACCGACTATTCCAAGCAAAAAGTTAGATATGTCCGCGCTAGATAGCATCAAATTTGGGTGTAAGAACGAGTGGAGGAGCTGTTACGTTGGCTCATACTCCCTCCGTTTAAAAATATAAGATGTTTTAGATTTGTGAATGAGATGTATCTAAACATCTTTTAATGTCTAGATTCATTGAACCTATACACTAAAAGGTGTCTAGATACATCTTTTTCATAAATCTAAAACATCTTATATTTCTAAACGGAGGGAGTAGTTCCCGCCAACTGTGTTTGTGTAGATCGCAACAGGGATACTCCGACACCGACCGGCTCTGCGTCCTTCTTTCGTCGGCGGGGGAGGGCGCTGGTGGATGGTCAAAATCTAGAATGATCGATGGAATGGCATGGCCGTCGATCGACCGGGTCGTCGCCACTCGCCTGGCTCCACCGACCGGGCGGTGCGTTTTCCCTGCATGCCTAGTGCCTAGTATGCCCGGCACCCTGCTCCAGACCAGCTCATCATCCACTTTTGTTTTCTCCCTTGTTCTACTGGCTCGCTCGTTGCAATTCTGCCCGGATACTAGAGTACATCGTCTTCTTTTTTCTGCTCGCGATCTGCCGGCCGGGTACTTTGTACCTGCAAGCTTGACATACACCCATGATTGTTCGTATATATGCTGTTGGGCTACTTGATAAAAATGGGAAAAATGGGTAAGCGGCTCTATATTTTATGCCAAGGAATGGCGTAAAGCTGGTTCACGGGGCCGGGCTGAGAATTGAGATAACAAAAGCTCAGGCTACGTGCATTGCATGGACATAGCCACGCACATGCATGGGAATAGTACTAATAATATTCTCTTATTATCTATCTACTAATTTACAGAACGGTAGGTTCGTCCTCCTGATTTTGGTTCCGATTTTTTGTGGACCGTTTTGCCCCTGCACGTTTGGGGTATTTACAGGGAGTGCCACCGCTTAGTGAACTGAAATAACTTCCATGGCTAAATCGCTACCTCTCTCCGAGAACGAATTCCTGCCCCTGTCTCCTTCTCTACCGATGCCACACATGGCGGTGCCCCGAACCTGGGAGGTGGCGGCGAGCCGGCGACCGTGCCTCACGCGGCGGCGGCCCGACCTAGCGACCGCGGAAGCAAAAAACCAGGGCGTCACGGGACGTCCGCCTAGACGGCGGGGATGCCGGCCAGAGCGACGACGAGATGCAGAGAAGAACGTCGGCTGACGCTTGATGTCGTGGTCTAGGAGGAAGAACGGAGGCGCGACCTCAGGGGTTGGGAAGAGCTCTTGGCAGCGGGGAATCGCGACGGAGGCCCTGGTTTTTTGCACTTAGTCATCGGATCTCGAAAACGCGAGCTTCTCCTTCCTGCCGCCCGCAAGTGCACCGACGCCACCATGCTTCGTCCGTCCCATGCTCTGCTCGGTCTCCACCGCCAGCGCATACGAGCTCCTCCGGCTGACGTTGTCCTTGGTGACCTTTCGCGGGTATCCGTCCTCAAGCTCTCCGTTCCGTCGCTGCTACAAAGACAACGCCGACCACCTCCTGCTGCCAGCAACCGCCGCACACGCCTCCATCTCCGTGCAGCACACCTTCGTACATAGGTTGACTCAACCGTGCAGTGCTCCAGCTTCGCCGGCCGCGTTTTCTGCTTTTGTCTGCATCGCGCAAGGCCTCGTCTCCACGCGTTCTTATGCCAAGACTTCCCATGCACGGATGGTGTTCGATGTAATGCTGACAAGAACTGCAACTGCAGGCAAACCATTTATTAGCATATTGGTTAACTTAAAAATCTGAATGTCATCTGCTCGTGGATCTGGCAATAAAGAGCCTTTGTATACTTGGTCTCTCTATGTTTCTCTCAGAAAAAATATCTACACGACATCTGCTCCTGGATATGGCTCTTCTTCTTCTTTTTTATTATAGAGAAGATCTATTTCTCCACGCCACAATCCACTTACGCCAATCAATTTTGCCGGCTGCCGTCAACTCTCTCGCCATAGGCGTCTTCCTCCACTTTTCAGTTAATCGGATGTTCTCAACCTTCATTGCTTATCCGGTCTCCACGTATGTATCATTTGCACTCTGCGGGCAGGCGTGCGTGTGGCGTGTCATCGTTATATCACGCTGCAACGGCCGTAATGCTCGATCTACTTCCTATAGGCATCAGCACGAAGGTAAATGGATGTTGTGCAGGAACAAAAGTACATGTTGATTACATGTGCGTGTTTGATGGGTAGCAGTGAGCGAGGCTAAAACTAACGGCTGCTATCAAGTATACTTCCTAAATTAGTTTGCTAATCGTTCTACATTATAGAATTGAGGTAGTAGTGCTTTTTTAATCTGCTCTTGATTTGTTTGTTTCTGACAAACATAGTACATGATTGAAAAATATTACTTCTTTCCGTTTTAAAAAGGATGTCTCAAGTTTGTCTAAACTTAAATGTATCTAAACACTATTTAGTATATAGATACAACCAAATTTAAATAAACTTGAGACATCTTTTTTAGGACTGAGGAAGTACATGATTGAATTCATTTAGTCTTCATGGTAGATATAGTCGCGAAGGGACCTGGTGGCGGGGCTGGGAGCAACAAATAGTTCGTGCGTTGCTGTGTTGGTTGCATGTGTCTTTCGTGGTGTTCCCATGCGCGTGTGTGTGGCCTGGCTAGGCCACTTCAGTACAGTTGGATTGGCGGATGTATTTTTTAACTTACTTAATAGATATAAAATAAAGCTGAAAAGTGGGGTTTAATTTAAAATAAAAACAGGACAAAATTTTAAATAAAAAAATAAGGGTTAACAAGAATATAAGTTTAGCGTTGAACAAACAAACCATTCAATTATGATGATCCACGTCTTCTTGTTCAACACGCTAGAAAAATGGTCTACATTGCACCGGCTCCCTTGCTCCTATGCATGCGCCGAATATCCCGACCCCCTAAGCACATGCCCGCCGCCGAAGATCTCGTGTCAACAAGATAAGGAACGAATACCTGCTACTAAAAAATGCACGTCTTGCAAGCCTGTTGCGTGACGATGACAAAAACACGAGGTATGCATTTGGTTTGGGCGCAGGAGAAAAGGTGGTTCGTAGAGGGGGAGATGACACATAGGAGAAAAACAGTAGATCCATTCGACTGGGACACCGGAGAAAGTGCGATTTGTCGAGGTGGAGGCGACACCGGGAAGAAGAACTAAAGCGACACGGTTTATAAGGATCTCAACACGAAGGTGTTTTTAGAAGCCGTAGCAACGCACGGGCACTTAGCTAGTTACGGTAATATATACAGGATTAGGAGGAACGGTGTTCTCTTTTTGATGAACCTTTTGGCCAGAATGTTCTATAGCACTTTACTTGCATTGTGTGTGTCTATAAGCTCATTAGGAAAAACACGTTCCTTTCGCGCGATGCGTTCTTTTTAGAGACCGTATAATACTACTCCCTCTATCCCAAGATTAAGGCATATAACTTTTTTGAAAAGTCAAGCTAAAGTTTAACCATTTTTTTTGAAAATAACCATCAAAAACTATTATATTATATAAATACCATGTAAAAATATGTTTTATGATGTATGAAAGAGTAGGGATTACATGTTATATACATATTAATATTTTTATCTAAAAACTTGGTCAAACTTTAGTTGGTTTAACTTTTGAAAAAAGTTATATGTCTTAAGACTTGGGACGGAGGTAGTATTACGCTACTCCTTTTTGTGCATTGGAAATTTCAGAAACTTCCATACCCGCGCTCAACAAATCGCGCGACCAAAATTCAGATCGTATGGTGGCACACTGCGCCAGGAGACGGATACGAGCATGGTCCATGTGATGGCGATGGACGGTGGGAAAGGACTGGGAAAAACGACGTACGTGGATTAACTTTGCCGCCAGGAAATTCGGCATCCGTCTCAGCCCCAAAGCGTGCTGGATAGGCAGTATATAGCAATCCGTACCGATCGATCACACCAGAAGCACTGTGATTATCTCAAAAAAAAAACACGTACTGCGATCCACAATACCGGCTATGCATTGTGAGGCGGTTTAGCCTTCATAGGAAGGAAAATTTTGAGTAGTTAGCATAAAACCACCACGTGTGTAACAAAATTTACCAAATGGTACTGTTTATAGTCCCAATCGCAAAAAACCACCAGATTTAAGCGAAGTTGTTGTAGAAAACCCTGATCCGGGTTTGACGGCGAATTGACGGCCAACTGAAAGTGGGACCCACCCGTTAGTCCGACGTGGCAACCAACCGACGGCTCGCGGCATGGCCAATAATGACCATTAACGGGTCAGCTAAGCCCACTACTTAGCTGTAACATCCCAAACATATGAAACAATGATCATCAAACTCTAATCACTAAAATTAGGGTTAATAAAAACTTTGATTAAATAAAAACCAAATGAATGCATGCGTGTATGTGATGATTTGATGAATGCATGAATGGACTTGTGTGATTCAACTAAATAGTAATGAATGATTCAAAGATGAAAATAACATCATCTAAAACATTTTCAAGCAGAAACAAATCAAGAGAAAATTAAAAACAAATCAAATAAGGCAAAGGTCATTTTTGCCAATCTTCCTCACTAGGCCACTTTGTGTGTTTCTAGTCCAAGGTTTTAAACAGAAACTTTTCTGATTCTTTTTACCCCTTTCTAGAGCAAGTAAAAGTGAATTAAAGACCACCTTTCAAACTTGCAGAAACATTTGGCAACCACATTCAAAGGACAATTCAAAATTGAATCTGTAACATATGTGAAGATTACACCTTTTCAAAACCTAACCAAACCAGTGCCCCTTGATCAATCCAACTAACCAGATACTCCCTAGTATGTGCCTAGCAAACCCACCAAGTTTGAATCTAAAATTCAAATTTAAATTTTTTTCGTCCATTTCATCGAACACCTTGTAATCAACAAACAAACACAAAACACTGTAGTGAGAAGTGATCAGTGCCTAACTTGCTCTCTCTATAGCTCACTCTACACTCTCAGTAGATGATCAAAGTAATCTAACTAGCTTTAGCACCACTGTGAGCAAGCCTAGCCATTAATAGTGACTATGCCGAGAGCACCATTGTCACCCCCATGTCGCCAGCGAGCTAGAGGCAACACTAGCCTCGCCAACCTTGTCTGGGACACGCGGCACCATCCACCACACTCGCTATCCAAGCCCCAAGCGCAGCCAGCCACTGGACCACCCGTCAAGCACGCGCCCAGTCTCTCTGCGTGCGAGCCGAGAGCGCGCTAGTGCGCCGTCAGCGACATCAGCCCACAGACCGCGCGCCGCCCTCACCGCTTGCAGACGTGCTCGCCAGCATCCCAGCACCCCGCCAGACAATCTCATTCGTCGCTGCGCGGACCATGCACGCTGTGCCCATTAAAATTACCGTCAGACCCGTCCAGAGCGCCGCAACGTTCTGACCGTTCAGCACCTCCCCTCGCTGCAAGACCACGATGTTGAGCTTCGCCAGGGAGCACATCACTTCCCCCTATCGTCGCCCATGCCTGTAGCACTCTGTGCCGTCGACACCGACGAGCTCCACCCGCGCCATTCGGTCCTCTTCAGCCACTATAAAAGGAGGACTCTCCCGCTCGTTTTCTTCACACCAATTCACTCCCCACCTCTCACTGATCACACCCACTCGCTCCCGGAGCAAGGCGAGCACCAGGGGCCGGAATTTCACCAGAGTTCGTCGCTGTAGAGGAGGAGAGGCGCCGTCGATTGGAGCCGCCCCAGGAGAAGCTGCCGGTACCAGGAGGATCGTCGTCGTCGACTTCGTCGTTCGCCCCCGTTGCCGACCATCGCCTGAGCCCCGGTGAGCCTCCCACGACCCCCACTGGCCGCGCTAGGGTTCTGTCTCACCGTCGTTGCCCGACGTGGACGATGAACCAGAGCCGTTCGATTAGAGTTAGATCCTACGATCCCAATCGCCCCATACCGCTTCACCCCTCATTGTCTCACTGAGGAGTAGGGTCGCTCACTTAACCAGCCCGCGCGCGCTGTGCGTAGTGGGCCGGCCCAGTTAAACATCCCGCGTGACCCACTAATTCAAATTTAGATTTATTCATTTAATTTCAAACCTAGTTATGTACCTAGATTCAAAAATCAACACAGCTCGATTCACTGAACCTAAATGCATGAAACTAATTTTGTTAGAAAGGTACTGGAATTCTTAATCCAAGCCCGTTGAATTCAAACCATTTAGATTTGTAGATCACCCATGGTAAAAATAACAAGGCAGAAGCTTTTCTGCATTCAAACATTTTTCAAAATTCAACCATAAAAGATTTTGAGGTGATTCCAACTCACAAAAATCACATTTAACCATACCTTTCAGAATATATAAAAATATATAGGTTTATTTACAGAAAAATAGATCAAGTAATAAAAGAATGCTACATAAGCCATTCTAGTCATTTTATTTAATTAAAATAAAAAACGTGAAACTTATTAAATTGTGACACCACTTTAAATCACATTCCCATGTACTAAAATATGTGGTGATGACATGTGTCAACATGATCCCATGTTTGAGTTGGAGAATATTAAATCTTAAGTAGTTTTTCAATGAGTAAAAATTACTTTTCTAAAATAAAATAAATGAGACAAGTGCTTTAATCTTGTAATGTTAGTGATGATGCTAGATCATCTAGTGTGAACCTTTGTGTAATGATTAGAAATAGTCAAGTATCGTTTGGTGATTGTATACGTTATATTTATTTATAGACGCTAGTACCGACCAAGGATACGAGGAGGAAAGAGGATACTACGAGGAAGAAGCCGAGGAGAACTTCAACTACTGCTCTGCACAAGTCAAGCTAACACTTACAGCTTAGCAAGCTACTACTTGCTTGTTACTATGACAACTATATGCCTTAAGCATATGTGATTATACCCACTTGACACACCATCCTAGTTTTACTTGCAAGCTTAGTACCTTATTTCTTGATTAAAGCTTTCTCTTAGAGTTTACTTAGTGACTTGTAGATTTTAGAAAGATATTTAAAGGTAGAATAAATAGCATAAAACTTGGCCTAAGTTAGATAAATCTTGATGTCATCCTGAGGCATGAGATTGAACTTAGATAGGATCCAATTGCTTACTACCCCTCACTAATATTTACCCCCACCGTAGATGCTAGTGATAAGCTTAAAAGTTGATCAACTTTAGATGAGAATACTTGGTGAAAATGGTTATGAAAACCTTAGAATAATGAGTCATTCTATTGAAATGTTTTGACATGTGTGCTTGAACACCAGATGATTTTGATGATGAAAATGTTAAGGCATGAGCCTTAGTCCTTTATAAAACTGATGGTTGTCTGGATGCGATACAATTCCAATTTTACCGTACAACCATAATACCCGAAATTTGGGTAGGAATTGACTGGATATTTATATACCTTAGTATGGATTCCCTTGCGACCAAGGTCTGAGCTGAGGCTGCCTTGTGAAGATTGTCCACCTGTGGAGTACCCAAGATGACAGTTGGTCATGGTTGGGAGGCCAAACTCACAGGAGAGGTGTCTATACTAGGGCGTGTAATTAAAAGGTTAGGATTGATTATCCGCATACTGAGTATGGTGAATTCAGGATTATTCCTGATGGATGTATCGAATGTTGTGGTGAAAGTATGCAATCTTTGCAGAGTGTCAAACTATTCGAATAGCCGCGTCCGCGGTTATGGACAGTTGGAGTGGCCATATTGTTCCGTCGTCAGATGTTTTCAAAAGGACTTGTGAAATGATTGTGACTTTGACTTGACCACAACAATGTTGTGACATGAAATTCAAGTTCTCACTTAGGTGTTATAAAACTTTCAACTAGCTTTATTTTCTTCTGAACTTAGTAGAGGTAAATCTGGCTTTTTGCAAAACAACCCTAGAGCTTAATATCCTACTACAAGAACCCCTTCACTTGTTAGTATTAGTTTGCGAGTACTTAAAGAGTACTCATGGCTTTGTTTGGCTATTCCCGTGGCCAGACTATGAAGAGGAGTATCAGGAAGAAGGACAGCAGGAAGGTTACGACAACTAGGATCATCTCCCATCGTCAGCATTGCCTGTGACCCTGAAGATGGAGCTTCGCCTACGCTATCGTTACTAATACGTTTTGCCGCTGCTTGAATTGTATTAAGAACTGGATCATGAGATCTTTATTTGTCTAAGACCTTATGTATGGTTTGTAATGGATGATGTACTGTGATATCCAATCTGTTATGTCTCAAAAATGGTAATGCTGAGATTGCGATGTATGACATAACAGGCATCTGTGATTAAAAATCCGGGTGTTGACATTAGCTCGCGTGGACAAAGCAGCATTGTTGTTGACCGGTCGTTGAGTCGTATATGCTTCCTCACGTGATCACCCCACGTCAACTTGTTGGGCAACCTGGCGGATCTAGGTGGATGCGGAAACCGGCGACGACGGCTAGGGCTCACGCAGTCCTCAATATAGAGGGAGAGAGGAGAAATTGGACGCATAGTAAGCTACTCGTGATGGTCTACTCCTCGTTAGAGCAAAGCTGGAGCAGATGTAATCCCCTCTTGAGTGGATGGCGGCCGACTGCTGGCTCGCATGCCTGACATGCTAGGTATTCTTGTTAGGAAGAAAAGAGATGAAGAGGGCAATTGGAGTCAACATTTTTGTTGCGACGTCAGCAAAACCACCTTCAGAACATAGTGGCTAGAAATCTAGGTAGTCCGGGTCGAGGAACAGGGTCAAGGGTCGACTTCCGATCGAACAAGGGTCAACAAGGGGTATACATATCCGGGACACCAATTTGGTACGTGGGTCACGATCCACTTAACTTTGGATGATGATCTCGGTTCGAGGGAAGAAGAGACGAAGAGGCGCGAGCGGTATTACCATTTTTATTTTATTTTTCATAATGCAGTTACCATCCTATCGAACGTGACCGCGACCCGGCCACCGACCCTCGGTGACCCGCTTTCGTTCCCGATCCATGTTTTGGGTCGAGGATCGCGGCTTCGACCCCATTTTCAGCTACTATGCTTTAGAAACAGCTCGGTGGGTTCTCTGTCCGGTTTTGGTTTTAGAAACTTGTATGGGTCATATGAGCTGATTTTAAGTTGTGGGTTCTCTGTCCGAAACGCAGAGGTTGTGGGGTTTATGTGTACTTTTCTCTGAATCTGAATATTCTGTTATAGCGTTTCTATCGGTAGTGATGGTATGTGAGAGGTTTCTGCTTGTTAACGGGCCAATTTGTTCAATTCATTCCTTCGCAGCCTGGACGGCTGGACCTGGTTGAGACGGAGAGCAAAGAACCCTGCCTGTCGATCGATCAGGCCTTCTTAAAAGTAAGACCCTCCAAGCGGCCCGCCTCCTTGCTTTGCCGCTGAATCGCCATCGCTGATGGCTCGCTTGACTGACCTGACGGCTCTGGTCTAGCGAGGCGCGCCGTAGAGTAGGAGGTAGCGAGGGAGGTCGTCAGACTGGTAGGTGCCGTTGACTCTGTGTTTGCAGTCAAGGTCGTCGCCTCCTATTTCAAACAAAACACATGCTGAATCGATGAATCGATGCATCATGCATGCAACGTGGATGCAGGCCAGACCAGACAAGGACGACTTTGGCGCTTTCCTGCGTGCAAGTTGCTACAGCTACAGGCTGGCAGTGGCAGCTCGCCTATTGCGTGTAAAAAAACTACTATGCCCCTGCATGCGTGTACTACTACATGCAGTTTAGGCAGGTTTTAAGGCTCGGAATGTCCTGTTTGGTCTCATGACCTAATCCTAGCTAGCTATGGCCCTGTCGGTATGGAGCTGGCTGCCCGGAAGTGGATACGATACGATGGATAGTTTAAGGTGTGGAGCTGCTGCTGACTTCTGCGTGCGCATATACGAATACGATACGATGGATAGTTTAAGGCGTGGGATGATCAACCCTGTGTCAGAACTCAGGACCTGTTCGCTTGTCCACTGTTCCGTGATCGTTCCGTCGGCGGGGAGGGCGCTGGATGGTCAATTTCTAGAATGATCGATGGAATGGCATGGCCGTCGACCGGGTCGTCGCCACTCGCCTGGCTCCACCGACCGGCCTCTATCACCACACCAATGGGCCCTGCCTAGTGCCTACGCTACACCCGGCACCATGCTCCACGCCACAGCTCATCATCCGCTTTATTTTCTCCCATCTTCTACTCGCTCGCTCGTTGCAATTCTGCCCGGATACTAGACTACATCATCATCTTCTGTTTCTGCTCGCGATCGGCCGGCCGGGTACTTTGTACCTGCAATACTTGACATACACCCATGATTGTTCGTATATATGCTGTTGGGCTACTTAATAAAAACGGGAAAAATGGGTAAGCGGCTCTATTTTATGCCAAGGAATGGCGTAAAGCTGGTTCACGGGGCCGGGCAGAGAATTGAGATGACAAAAGTTCAGGCTACGTGCATTGCATGGACATAGCCACGTTGCCACATGGGGAAATACTACTAATATTATTCTCTTATTACAGTAATAAATATTTTCTCTGTTTTATAATATTACTAGATATTTTAGTTTTATATAAAAAAGTATATCTAATTATTTTAGTGTGTAAATTCGAGGTGGACCTACACACTATAAGAGGTCTAGACACACTTTTTTTCACAAAGCAAAAATGTATTATATTATGAAACGGAGGGAGTATATAATTAGAAGGAACGGTGTTCTCTTGATGAGTCTTTTGGCCAGAATGTTCTATACTACTCCCTCCGTCCGCAAATAAGTGTGCTTCTAGCTTTTAAATAGGTCAAACTTTATCAAATTTGACCAATTTTATAGATAAATATAACAACATATATTACATCAAATTGATATATTATGAAATTAAATTTGAAAACATATCTAATGGTATCAACTTAGTGTTATAAATGTTGGTACGTTTTTCTATAAAATTAGTCAAACTTTATTAACTTTGACTTAAGACAAGGCTAGAAGTGCACTTATTTGTGAACGGAGGGAGTACTTGTGTGTCTATACCTACAAAAGCTTGTCAGGAAAACACATGCCTTTTGCGCGATGCGTTCTTTTCAGCAATCGCTTAACACTATTACTCCTTCCAATCTATTAATGTTCTCAACTTTATCTACATACGAATGAATCTAATCTAAATACTTAACTAGATGTATATATAAATCTAGATAAAATTGAGCCATTAATATGAACCGGAGGCAATACTTCTTTTCGTGCGATAGAAATTTTAGAAACTTCCATGAACCTCTATGCTGATAGTGGTATCTTATCTTATCAAATGAATATTCATACCCGTATGAGCGCTACAAACCAAAATTCAGGGTTGAGAAGCAAGTAAAGCAAAATGGAATTCAGAATACTCCAGGGTTTGAACCACTAGTAGAGAGTTTTCATCTTGGTTACAACAGTTTTCCTGAGTTCTTCGAGACTGCGCGGGGTGTGTGTAACGGCTCCGCTACCTTTCGAGAGCCCGTCGAGCTCGAGCGGCAGCGTGCCCTCCCCTCTCGCCTCCGGTGCTGAAGCGCTTTCACCGGTGCCAAGTTGCTTCTCTCTCAAGTGGTCGCCTCTAGTTTGTCAAAACTATGTGTTATTTGTCTCACCTTTGTGTGGTGTAATGCCTGCTTGGGCTACCTTTTGTTTCTTCTTGTTTCCCTTTTTGTTTATTCCTTCGGTGTAATGCCTACATGTAAATATTCTATCTTCTATTGAAATCGAAAGCCAGCAGTTGCTGGATCTTTCAAAAAAAAAGGGCGGGCCAATACTATTGGCGAGAAATCCCACTTCGGCCTGGGCCAGGATCGCCCAATGAGTTGGAATTCGCTATTCTCCTGCCAAAAATTCCATCCATCCGGTGTTGGCACCGAATTTTGGCCTAGGAACACTCAATGAGTGGAGGTGCTCTTATCCTTCGGAGGAAGGGAAATATGCTATGCATGCTTATGGTTTTCAATTAGTGATGTAAGTGGGTAAATCTTACGGTAAAGATGCAAGTGGATCAATAGTAGGGGGATTATATTTTTAAAAATGATGACGTCATCAGAAAAAGTACCGGGATGTAGAAAATAATTTATACGCATGTGCAAAAAATTATGTCAAAATATCTTGTATTCTAACCTCAGCAAAAAAGAGAAAAGTACAAATCTAGGTGGGAAAAGTATAAATTTGAATGGGCCTTCATATTTCCAAGGGTTGTCATATTTGCCTTTTTTGCGCCCGAAATACATAGTATTATCCATTGAAAATTTGCAGACTTGTATTTCACATTGTTAGCTACACGTACATATTTCTTTACAAAATATTTGATGTTTTCTGGAAAAATCAAAAAAGAGCCCCATGAAGGACGGGCTCCATATCCATTTTCCGTAGAGGTACTCTCCTATTGACCCACTTGTATCTTTTACGCAGCCAATTAGGGCATCTTTGATTCAAAGGAATTGTCTCTTTTTTCTGAAATGGGGTCAAATCACTGGAACCTCTTTCTCTGAATCGCTTATTTTTTATGTGATAGAATCAAACAAAATTTTGTGCATATGAAATCTGTAGCATTAGAGAAGGATTCCTATCGCAATTTCCAAATCAAGTCCTAAGATCCAAAGTGCTCCATAAAACAAATCCTATAGGACTCAATCCAAAACTTCTACCCAAACAGAATGTTACAAATTCTTGTACAAATTAATCAATATCAACTTTTACATTCATTAATGTTGACCGAAAGAATCTCATATATTCATAAGTTACACATAAATGGATAGATGTAGCTTGTGTTGGGACTCTATCCCAATGCAACACCTAAATTTAAGCAGAAAATGATGGTAGCAAAAGACTAAAAGAGATCATACTGTGCAAAATATAAAAGTGGCATCTTGGATGTTAGTGCCATCTCCAAAACTAAGTGTTAACCCTCACTATACATGTTGCAATACACACACACACCATTGCTCGCATACATTTGCGTGAACACGATCGAAGGTAAGTCGAAGAATCTCATAACTTTGTATTAAAATGCACTTAGGTATATGCAGATGTATGAGCACCATGTTGTTTGTACTAGTGGATGCAAATGTGAGCACCATAATTTCAAAGCTAGCTGATTGCTACAAGACTTCGCCACTCACTATGCATGTTTTCAATTATTTAGATGTAAAGAGACTTTATTAATTAAATAAGGACAACATACCAATTCAAAACAAAATCAACAACAACAACACAAGCTCTCTGTGTGAAACAATCGAAAGTTATCATCTCACCATGATCCCTACTTGTCCCATATGTATGTATGTCTCTGGACTCATGTAACGGAAGGAACAATAGAAGAACAAACATGCTTAAGATATACTCCCTCTGTTTTGAAATATAAGATGTTTTAGGTTTGTGAAGTAAATGTATGACCTACACACTAAAAGGTCTCTAGATACATTAGCTTCACTAACTAAACAGAGGGATACTAGCCTCCTAAAGGTTTTAAACTCTTCGGGTAAGAGCCCAACCTGTGGATACATTGTCTCAGGGTCGCATCCCTTAAATCCCTCCGTTTCATAATATAAGATGTTTTAGCTTTGTGAAAGGAGTGTATCTAGACCTTTTTAGTGTGTAGGTTCACTCCTAGTCACTCCTAACCTACACATTAAAAGAGGTCTCTAGATACACTCATTTCACAAAGCTAAAACATCTTATATTATAAAACAGAGGGAGTAGATAGGATGACATACCGTTGCTTCAATGAACCGTCAAGTAAGAGACCAATTGCATAAAAAATAAAACAGATGAACAAATACAAACTCAAACCGCCTCTAGTGCCAAAGCACACATAACCGTCAAACGATAATTTACTAGATTGAGCACCACCGACATTGGTATCAAATCACCACACTTTTCGGTGTGAACTAGATGCTCACACAACACTATGAAACTCGTGTTCCGAACTATGTTATATCTTATCATTGTAGTGCCATCTCAAAATCGATGCACAAATCGACATAGAAGTAGCCTTGTTCGGCTGTGAGGGTCTAGGTCCCAACGGGGAATTGATTACCACGGTATTTGAGTGGAGCCCGAGATGTCACTCTAATCCCTCGCAGGTTCATACCCACTCTGTACTTAATCCCTCAAACCGGACGTGGAAGGAAGAAAGTGAACGTCTCGCAGCGTTGCTTCTGTTTTCCTCGCGTGCCGTTCGCGTTTTCGCCGCCCCAATCCACGCATGTACGCTCGATGATTCCATACCGGCCAAAACGAGGCGGGTTGCGACAGGATGGACCTGGAATTAATACCCACCAGGACTAACCGAAGACAAAATTTTGTTGGTCTTGGAACCAAACCGCGATGGTGTATTTGACAGGTATTGTACCCCGACTCCGGCAAAACCGCACCAACCCCGGGGCAACCGAACAAGGCCTTAGGGGGGAAGAGTGGCACGGTCAAAACCCTAACGAACGAATGGGCCTAGTTAAGACAGATAGCGGAGAAGCCTGCCTGTCGACCAGGCCTCCTCCAAGCGGCCCGCCTCCTTGCATTGCATTGCCGCTGAATCGTTGTCTCGCTTGACCGGAAAAGCTAGACTTACGGAATATTGCTTACGAAAAACCCATACTGACGGACATGCTAACAGCCGGTTGGTTGATCTTTTTTTCCTTCCGTGACGAGGTGATTCCACCTAAGCCCTTAAGTCCGTTTATGTAAAAAGCAGTCCGTAGGTCTAGCGTTACCGCTCGCTTGACTGACCCCTCTGCTCTAGCGAGCGGTCAGACTGGCGCGCCTTTAAGTAGCTGCGTTTGACTAGTTCCCACGGTTGGAGTCAAGGTCGTCGATCGATCGTGTTTGTGCAAACACAGAGTACGTAGTAGTACTTCCTTTTTCAAACACATACTGAATCGATGAATCATGCATATGCAACGTGGAGGTGGAGGACAGACAAGACAAGGACGACTTTGGCACTTTCACTATGGCAGGTACAGTATTCAGAGGCACTCTAAAGTGCCTCCAATAGTTAAATTAGTGCCACAATTAAGTTTTTAAGGCACTAAAAAAAGCGCCGGGGACGGTCGTGTAGGTAAAAGTTTTTTGAGGCAGTTTTAAAAAATACCTCTAAATCATAGTTAATTGAGGCACTATGACTAATGCCTTTAAATCCTAGCCAATTGAGGCACTGTGACTAGTGCCTCAAAAACCAACTTAAGGCACAAATTAGAGTGCCTCTAAATCCTAGTCAATTGAGGCACTATGACTAGTGCCTCTAAAAACCAACTTTTTGAGTCACTATCAATAGTGCCTCAAAAAACCAACTTTTTGAGGCACTATCCATAGTGCCTCTAAAACCCAACTTTTTGAGGCACTATCCATAGTGCCTCTAAAACCCAACTTTTTGAGGCACTATCCATAGTGCCTCTAAAATCCAGCTTTTTGAGGCACTATCCATAGTGCCTCTAAAACCAGCTTTTTGAGGCATTATCCATAGTGCCTCTAAAAGATAACAACCATAAAATTACAGTAGCAATTTAGCTAACAGAAGTCAAATTACAGCAGTTAAATTTTCAAAATGGCTCACAACTGTCAAATTACAGCAGGTATTGCACTCAAATCCCATCAATACAAATCACAATAATACAAACAAATACATCGCTCACTCAAATTACAGTAGTTTATGCAGATGTTTAAATTTCACTCAAATTATTACAGTCAAATTACAATAGTCATACATAGCTTGAGACCAATAGATTGCACATATAAACTTTAAATAGCATTGTGATTGCATAGCTAGAGCTGTAGTGGAATCAAATTGTACTTCTAAGGATGTGGAACATCATAAGTAGCTATAGCTTGCGACCATGTTGTAACATCAACCTTGGACTGTCTTATGAAATCCATGTCATTGATGGGCTGCAAGCAATCAAACATGTCACGGAAGTAACTAGAATATATATGAAAGATGGACAGCAAACATTGCATATACAGTAAGTAGGTATTTTGGAGAAACAACTATACTTCAAATGGACTCCTTCGATCGAATGATGTTCCAACATATCAAAATAGAGAGAAAATACCTTCTGTCAAACTGACTCTAGAGTTCTGATGCTTGGCCTGCTGTCCACAATCAACAATCTACAAAAACACGGGCTGAACCGTTGGGCTGATCAACTTCTGCAGAAAACGTAATATGAGTATCTAGCTGAAAGGAGTTCATAGATCCAACATGAAGTTCATCTACCCTGCAGCAAGGTACTCGTAGGTGACAAATACATTAAATCAGTAGGTGAAAGGACAGATAAAAATTCAGGAAACAATACCCCTAAAAGACTAATGCCTCCACCATTCTTTCATGATGGAACTGAACCTAAAGTAGAAAATTTATGATGGCCCAGTCTCACACTTTATGATGGCCCAGTCTCACACTTTCTTAGTTCCAATATGCGTGCTTAAAAAACATGCATCAGGGCGAACAAGTTCATCACTATCCCATGGTTTCTTCTCTACCGAATAATGGCATTAGTATATCAGGATTCAGAAATCAAAGTATCAGTTTCAGAACAAGTTTGCAACACCAACTAGAAACTTATGGCAAGAGCCCTACACTCAATACTGAACACACTAAACCAACCTAGCAACTGACAACAACTCCTACTCATCAAATTGTGATGATCAGGAAGTAAAAAAACCTTACCCTAAACTTAAACCTAGGCAGTTCATCGGCTCGATGGCCGGTCACAGGAAGAAATTGTACCTGTATCGAGGCAGTAGGGGACGTCGTCGTCGTTGTAGACGTTGAATTCTAAAAAGGGGCATGAACACACAAAATGTTCTCATCTACAAGCTTAACAAAAATATACTACTAGATGCACATAATTTAACAACATAGAAAAACCACCAAATAGGTGTAGGGGTTCGTAGCATGGAAAACAAAATTTTTCTATCGCATACAAACAAACAAGCCAAGATCTATCTACTAGATTGTAGCAACGAGTCGATAGTGGAACTCACCCTCGAAGATTCCAAAGCGGTTAACGAGAGCAGATTCTCGTGGGTGATGTAGTCGTACTCTTTCCGATCTCAAGATCGCGTAGACGATCCTTCCGGCGCCACGTTCCGGCAGCGCTCCCGCAGTCGGTCACACGTTCGGTACTCGACGAAGACCTTCCTCTCCCTTGTTCCAGCAGGCAGCGGAGGTTGTAGCACTCTCCTCGCGATTCCGGCAGCACAACGGCGTGGTACCGGAAGTAGAGGGGAGATCCCGCAGGGCTTCGCCTTAAGCCGGTGCGAGTATGGTGGAGCTTATGAGAGAGGCTATTAGTGTTCTAGTAATTAGACACACCAATTAGAAGGCTCTAAACCAATTAGAAAGCTCTAAACCGAAATAGCTCTAAACCGGGGTTTAGATCTAGGGTTTTAGATTAGAGGATAGGAACTTGTGTGTGTGTGGAGGGGAGCCCTGCCCCTCCTTATATAGGTGGGAGGGGGCTGGCGCGCCAGGGGGAGGGAGTGGAGTCCCTCCCCAACTCGGCATTGGAGTTGGCCGCCGGTTGGAGGAGGTCTCCCTCCCCAACTCGGTTTCCCTCTTCTCCTCCTCTTTCCACTTTCCAAAACTTGCCGTTTGACTTTCAAACTAGCCGTTTGACTTTTCAATTTAGGATTTAAATAAACCCTTTATTTTGGACAGCGAGAACACTTAGTACATGATGCAATCATTCCAACTTACAATGACACATTCATGTACCCTTCCCCCTCCGGAGTGCCGGACATTCCGGGACCTTCTAGAATGTTCCCGATGAAAACATCGGAACCATTCCCCAACTCCGAAATGGGACTTTCCTTATATGAATCTTATTCTCCGGACCATTCCGGATCTCCTCGTGATATCCCGGATCCCATCCGAGACTCCGAACAACATTCGGTCTCTTTCTCATAATACCATAACTACTCAAACAACGTCGAATCCTTAAGTGTGTCTCCCTACGGTTCGTGAATTATGCGGACATGATCGAGACACTTCTCCGAACAATAACCAATAGAGGAATCTGGAAATTCATATGGCTCCCACATATTTCTACGATTACTTTGCGATCGAATGAACCACTTACATACGATACCAATTTCCCTTTGTCTCACGATATGTTACTTATCCGAGGTTATGATCGTCGGTATCTCTGCATACCTAGTTCAACCTCGTTACTGATAAGTACTCTTTTCTCGTTCCCGTGATATGTGATCCCTTGTGACCAAGTCACATGCTTGCAAGCCAATTGGATGACATTCCACCGAGAGGGCCCAGAGAATATCTATCCGTCATGTGGATGGACAAATCCCACTCTTGATCCATGTGTTTCAACCAATACTTTCCGAACACTCAATGCCACCTTTATAGCCACCCTGTTACGGTGTGGTGTTTGATGACATCAAAGCATCCATCCAGCAAAGGTGATATGCATGATCTCATGGTCGAAGGAATTAGGTTACTATGTATCAGAAAGCATATAGCAATTGAACTATTGAAATGACTTGATCTTTATGCTACGCTTATCTATAGGAGTATGTCCATCACATCATTCTCCTAATGATATGACCCTGTTGTTAATAACATCTCTATGTTCATGATCAGGAAACAATGATCATATATTAACCAACAAGCTAGTTTAACAAGAGGCTTTACTAGGGACTCTTATTTTAGTTTACAAATCACACAAGTATTAATGTTTCCGGTTAATACAATTATAGCATGGTATGTAAACATTTATCATAAGTGTGAAGATATGATAATAACCACTTTATTATTGCCTCTTGGGCATATCTCCAACAGTCTCCCACTTGCACTAGAGTCAATAATCTAGTTTCAAACCTTTGTGTATATAACACCTATGGCTTTCCGGTGTTGTATGTACACGATTGCTAGTGGTCAACTAATCTCCGGATCTGACACTTCCAGGTCCGTGTGTAATTGCATGTCTTTGCGTCTCTACGCATCACTCATTCTCTAATGAGATGGCTTTGTACAAATTTGGTCTTTCGGTGTGACCTTTAGCTCTTTGGGTTAAAACATGTTGATAATATTGTCGCACAATATATCTTCATAGTATTATCCCACTGTGAACTACACCTAGTTTGATAACAAACTTCTTGACACAAATGCCCTCTTTTGCTGCTATAATAGCAGTCATATACTTAGCCTTTTGTTGTAGTATCTGTCACAATTTCTTAACTTTGGAACTCATCCAAATCCATTATGGAACTCACTTTCCATTATATTGTGCCACCCTTAATTTAGATTGAGATAAACTAAATTTGTACTTTGTGACAAAACTAGTATCAATGTAGTACTTTTACAATGAACTAACCATCTATTTGTCACTTCTACAAATATTATACTCTTAGTTCTTTCAAAAGATCATAAGAATATCCTTACTACTGTCCAATGATCATCTTACGAATCATTCTGGTATATGCTCACAACATTTAGAGCATAGGACATATCTGGATTTTGTACATATCACAGTATGATTGATATAAATACTCTTTGTGATTTCATACATCAAGTATCAATCTATACTTGATTATTTGTTTCACTTTACCAAATGTCAATACACTTGAATATATCATCAACATTGAACTTATTCAATCCTTTCTGTGTGACAAGAACCTCTCTTGTAGTTTCTATATTGAACTCATTCAATATCTTGTCTATGTACTTCTGGCACAACCATATTAGCGTCTATTGATGCCAAATATTTGGGTTTTGCCTAAGTCTTTCATCGGGATGAAATTCTTTAATATGTGTTAATAAAAGATACATTATTTCCAATCAACAATATGTCTTCCACATAATGTATTAGAAACATGTCTTAGCGCTCCCACTTAATTTCTTGCAAATGCAAGCATCTTCATTGTCTCCGATGAAATTAAACTCTTTTAACAGTTTCATCATAGTGAAGATTCCAACTCCGCTATGCTTACTTCAACCATTGAAGTTTGCATATGCTTTTAGCATCCTTTGAATTAACAAAACCCTTTGGACCGTGTCATGCACACGTCCTAGGTAACCATTCTATTAGAAGAACTTGTTTTGTTTATTCTACTACCACATAACAAATTATATGTATTGATTGCTACATTAATCCGTCTAGACTAAAAATCGCTATGAAAGATCAAATCTTGTCATATACAACCTTTGAACATTGTTGTGAACTCTTTCCCAACATGTCGACTATTTCATAGATGTGAAACATCCATGTCTACTTCTTTATAGATCCAAACACAACTGCAAGGTCTTACACCTTTTCCGAGGGTCCTTTAAGTTCAAAACTTGATTTCTCGTGTATGGAACTATCACGGATTATATGGCCTCAAGCCATTTGACGGAGTCAGGGCCCATCATCGCTTCTTTGCATGTAGTAGGTTCATTATTCCCAAATAATGATTCAACCCTCAAATCTTGGTATTTGATTGTTCATCCGACCTACTTGTTTCAATAGAAACTTAGACCTCTGTGACCACAACCTTTGAGGCACGTGAGCCATGAGCATTGTTGCTGCCTCCGGAACACTTTTCGGTGCTGCGCAACTTTGCACATATAGCTAAGGTTCTTTTAACCTTATCAAAGTTCTATTGTCCTCCCACTTAACTTTTCACAAAAAATTTCTTCTCAAAGAAACTTGACGTTCTAAGCGACAAACACTTTTGTCTCCGGTGTTTATGGAGGAATACTTAACAGTAATACAAAGACAATTTTATCCGACTTTGGTTGCAAACATCTTTCTTATGCATAGCATACCAATGTTTAAGAAAGGACTACTTGGGTTTTATCCCAAACCATAACCTTATATGGTGTCATTTCAGCGGATTATGATGGAGCTCTTTTAGTGGAAAACGGTAGTCTCTAAAGCTTTTAATCTTTAAAATATAATAGCAGTTTTATGAATTATACCTTCGATCTTACCATGTCAAACAAGGTTCAATTACATATCTCGAACGCTCCATACTCTTATGGTGTTTCGGGAAATGCAAATCCACGGAACGATTCCTTAAATCTTAGGTATTATGCTAAACTTGTAACTCAAATATCTTTCTTTATGATCTTATCATAAACTGTTTATATTCTTGTTACAATGATTTTGCACTTCATCTTGAAAGTCTTTGAACTCTTCAAATATTTCACACTTCATCCTTATTAAGAAAATATCATATATTCACTCAAATTTTCGGAGAAAGCATATGAAGTTGAAATCCATCGCTCTTTGACTACACATAATGGACTTCGTACAACAATATGTACAAGTTCCAATTAGCTAGTCATTCGTTCTCTCTTGGCCTATGAACGAAGTTTTAATTATTTCTAGGAAAGTTTCACAAACCGTCATTTGATCAAAAATCAAAAGACTCCAAAATTCCATCCACATGGAGTTTCTTCATGTTTTCTTTCCAATATAATTTAAACGGCGATGTCACTTCCTAAGTGATCTTTCAATCAATTTGTCTTTCGACAATTTTAGCATTAGTTTTATGGATGTGATTTCTCCAACGAGATTTGTGAATCATCCATCTTTTATGGATTACGGAAATTATTTGAACAATCCTTTTGTTCTCATAATACCTGATAAAACAAATCTTTGAAGGCAAGCTTTGATGTTTAACAAGCAACACAATAACCCTTTATTTTGTTCTCGATGAACATCATCACATATTCTTTTGCTAGTTACTTAGGCCATTGTAGTTCATGAATTGTGTTGTTTCGTATGACGATTCATACCAACAAATTCAGTATCAAATACTTAAGAACCACATTGTTTAACAAGCAAAGAATATAGCCATAACATGTATATCATCTATATACTTAAACTGAACGATTCTAGTCTTTTCTTTTCTGCCATATATTTATGAGATTCTCTTTCAGTATCTTCTTTTCTTTTTGAAAGAATCTATCAACATCAACAGTGGAGTCATACATATGACACATAGTCCAAAACATGTATAGTTAAATACCAATGTCTTTGGACTTGCACTTTGAAGTAGATCACCATCATCAAATGTTTGGTGTTCTTTCAAATTCCTTTCTTTAGTAATCTCTTGGTGTAGTAAACATTTTACCTACATCAAATATTCACCCTCATCATGGATTTATCCATGATCAAGCTACTTTTAAGCTTATAACGGTGAATCATGAGTATAATGTTGCTTTCCAAATCCTTTTGGACGATTAGGACAACTAGTGTCTCCAACCTTTTGCAAATTCTCATCAAATATGAGAACATGACTTTTGCCATATTATACTCTATCATGTTGCAACCAAAACTTCGTTCCAGATATCACAATATCTTCCACACGTCATGGTTTCTGAAACAACTCTTTCAGATCCTAGATAACCTTGATATTAAGAGAATCCTTTGAATATCAAGAATCATGGAGACAAACATGATACTTATATACTAACACTTGGAATTGTTACTCTTGATTTAATACTGATTATTAAACTTCATGGAGTAACCGGAATTTACTGAAAGTTTGCAATAGGACTTTTAAACTTTAGATTAACACTTCAAAACAATACGATACCAGTTCGTAAAGTAACAAACCAGAATTCTATAGTTCTATCATCTCAATTATAACTAAGCGCAAGGTGGTAAACGGATGCCAATGACTACAACAACTATGCAAATTCACTTTGATTTAGTTTATGATAAATTGAGTTCTAATTAATAATTAAATTAATCTAGGTGAACTCCCACTCAAAACAATATCCCTCACATTGTTTTAGTGATCACACGAACCAAATCCACCACATCAAAACCGATCATCACGTGAGTTGATGTAGCTTCAATGGCGAACAATCAACATGTTCATCATATCTACTATATGACTCATGCTCTGCCTTTCGACAATCCGTGTTCCTGAGGCCATGTCTGTACATGCTAGGCTCGTCAAGATCAAACCTTAGCTACCGCATAAGCAAATCTGGCTTGCTTACGTTGTATTCACCCGCGGAATCAAAGACACCCGATCATCACGTGGTGCTTTGAAGCAGCAAGCTTTGGCAACGGTGCATACTAAGGGTGAACACTTTAGAACTTGAAATTTATGTGTATAAGGGATCATCTTATAATGCTACCGTCGTCTACTAAGCAATACAAGATGCATAAAGGATTAACATCACATGCAATTCATAATATGTGATATGATATGGCCTTTCTTCTTTGTGCTTTCGATCTCCATCTTCAAGCACGAACATGATCTCCATCATCACCGGCATAGCATCAAGGTCAATGACGCTTCTTCATGGTTGTCGTCCACCAGCTTCAACTATTACAACTACTTTGAATAGACACGCAGGTCTTAACAAAATTAAAGACAACCATAAGGCTCCTGCCGGTTGCCAACTTACAATAAGGAACATTGCATACATCAAATATAATCACAATCATGGCCATATCACATCACTGCACACCCCTGCAAAACAAAGTTAGACGCCTCTACTTTCTTTGCATATTTTACGTGGTTTGGGGCTTTCAATAAGTGTCGTTCTAACTTACGAACAAGAACCACAACATTGATACTAGTATTGTTAATCACCCGTTGTAAATTGGATCTTAACTATGCTAGGAGAAACAGGCACCCGCAAAGCCACTTATGCAATACAAGTTGCATGTCAAGCGTGGAGCAAGTCTCATGAACGATGTCATGTAAGGTTAGCCCGGGCCGCTTCATCCCAACATACCGCAAGATACAAAGTACACAAGAAGCAATCGACAATAAAAGCATCAACGCCCACAATGACCATTGTGTTCTACTCGTGCAACAGATCTACATATAGACACGGCTCTGATACCACTGTAGGGGTTCGTAGCATGGAAAACAAAAATTTTCTATCGCATACAAACAAACAAGCCAAGATCTATCTACTAGATTGTAGCAACGAGTCGATAGTGGAACTCACCCTCGAAGATTCCAAAGCGGTTAACGAGAGCAGATTCTCGTGGGTGATGTAGTCGTACTCTTTCCGATCTCAAGATCGCGTAGACGATCCTTCCGGCGCCACGTTCCGGCAGCGCTCCCGCAGTCGGTCACACGTTCGGTACTCGACGAAGACCTTCCTCTCCCTTGTTCCAGCAGGCAGCGGAGGTTGTAGCACTCTCCTCGCAATTCCGGCAGCACAACGGCGTGGTACCGGAAGTAGAGGGGAGATCCCGCAGGGCTTCGCCTTAAGCCGGTGCGAGTATGGTGGAGCTTATGAGAGAGGCTATTAGTGGTCTAGTAATTAGACACACCAATTAGAAGGCTCTAAACCAATTAGAAAGCTCTAAACCGAAATAGCTCTAAACCGGGGTTTAGATCTAGGGTTTTAGATTAGAGGATAGGAACTTGTGTGTGTGTGGAGGGGAGCCCTGCCCCTCCTTATATAGGTGGGAGGGGGCTGGCGCGCCAGGGGTAGGGAGTGGAGTCCCTCCCCAACTCGGCATTGGAGTTGGCCGCCGGTTGGAGGAGGTCTCCCTCCCCAACTCGGTTTCCCTCTTCTCCTCCTCTTTCCACTTTCCAAAACTTGCCGTTTGACTTTCAAACTAGCCGTTTGACTTTTCAATTTAGGATTTAAATAAACCCTTTATTTTGGACAGCGAGAACACTTAGTACATGATGCAATCATTCCAACTTACAATGACACATTCATGTACCCTTCCCCCTCCGGAGTGCCGGACATTCCGGGACCTTCTAGAATGTTCCCGATGAAAACACCGGAACCATTCCCCAACTCCGAAATGGGACTTTCCTTATATGAATCTTATTCTCCGGACCATTCCGGATCTCCTCGTGATATCCCGGATCCCATCCGAGACTCCGAACAACATTCGGTCTCTTTCTCATAATACCATAACTACTCAAACAACGTCGAATCCTTAAGTGTGTCTCCCTACGGTTCGTGAATTATGCGGACATGATCGAGACACTTCTCCGAACAATAACCAATAGAGGAATCTGGAAATTCATATGGCTCCCACATATTTCTACGATTACTTTGCGATCGAATGAACCACTTACATACGATACCAATTTCCCTTTGTCTCACGATATGTTACTTATCCGAGGTTATGATCGTCGGTATCTCTGCATACCTAGTTCAACCTCGTTACTGATAAGTACTCTTTTCTCGTTCCCGTGATATGTGATCCCTTGTGACCAAGTCACATGCTTGCAAGCCAATTGGATGACATTCCACCGAGAGGGCCCAGAGAATATCTATCCGTCATGTGGATGGACAAATCCCACTCTTGATCCATGTGTTTCAACCAATACTTTCCGAACACTCAATGCCACCTTTATAGCCACCCTGTTACGGTGTGGTGTTTGATGACATCAAAGCATCCATCCAGCAAAGGTGATATGCATGATCTCATGGTCGAAGGAATTAGGTTACTATGTATCAGAAAGCATATAGCAATTGAACTATTGAAATGACTTGATCTTTATGCTACGCTTATCTATAGGAGTATGTCCATCACATCATTCTCCTAATGATATGACCCTGTTGTTAATAACATCTCTATGTTCATGATCAGGAAACAATGATCATATATTAACCAACAAGCTAGTTTAACAAGAGGCTTTACTAGGGACTCTTATTTTAGTTTACAAATCACACAAGTATTAATGTTTCCGGTTAATACAATTATAGCATGGTATGTAAACATTTATCATAAGTGTGAAGATATGATAATAACCACTTTATTATTGCCTCTTGGGCATATCTCCAACAATAGGCACCTTACTCATGTCGATAGCAGCAGCAGATCAACCACGGTTTGCATAGTGCACTCATATGTTCCTACCATCACGCAACTGAAAATCAAACAATTGTCATCATGTAGGAAAGCCATGTTATCAAAAGGAAAAGAACCGCACTGAGTGCTACACATTATCCTGCTGCTACTTGACTTGTGCTATATCTATCTACAGACAAATTTTTGCCTACGCATTAGCGACTCACATGCAGACAAAATCCCTTTGTTTAGTTCAGAAACACTCTACATGTACTAGTTTATAAACGGGAAGGAAAAGGTTCACACTGGTGCACTGGGAACATGTTGTGTGACAGGAAGAAAGTGGGCTCCAGAATTCAGATACCAACAACATATCCATGAGCTGATGAGCAGAGCATCAAGGACGACACGATCAGTCAAGCGGCGCTACGGTGAACCCAGATTAGATTAGCTCGGAATCCTATAAAGGCAAACACAAATACCCATTTCTTAAATCATACCAAGAGTGAAAGCAAGGAGAGCATGCCCGGGGGCTGGCCATCCATGGATATACCTGCTGCAAAGCCACAAGTGGTGGAATCAATGATAAGCACATCACAATCAGCTGCTTCACGCACCATTTAGTTTTAATGTTAATCACCTCTGACCAAATTGGGGGCAAAGCTTTCTTGACATTGTCGGGGGTGCCATCCCTGTTGGCCATGTCCTTGGTGTCCACAAAACTGAGAATGTATATGGATTTACCATTGTCCGTTAAACTTTTTTCAAGAGTATGAAATAACATAAGGAGTAAATAAGTTTACACAGCTTCATGTAAAAATATACATCTTAATTTTCTGGTGCTTGGTTGGCTAAAACAAAAATATATATTCTCAGGAACGTATGGTTTAGGAGTGCTATTCTAAGCTTATTAGAGGAGCCAATATCATTAGCCATGTACCATTGCAGCAAGTTGCAGTCCCAGTTAAGATGATCTACTAACCGGTAGATTAATTCGCTTTTCTGGATGCCTATAAATCTGCAGAGGTATTTTTTTGCATAGTCATATTTTGATAGTGGTATTTTTCTACATAGTCATATTTCAATCTATTATCCAAGTACAATGGATATGTTTCACTAATTTCTAAAGATTATTTTTTCTAAAGATTAACTAGCAGAAAGCTATATCACCAGACTACTCTCGGAAATAAGAGACCAGCCAACTTGAGAGAGAGAGAGAGAGAGAGAGAACTGGCAGACCACGTTGCTCCAGGCCCTAACAAAGCACTATATCTTCTGTTAGAAATCTTAGTAACTTTCTGAAGATTTTGATTCAGCATACAGCCCTCCAGGAGAACCATATAGAGGCTGACTTCTACAACAAATAAGAAGTGGACAGAAAGTAACAACAAATATTTACATCTTTAGGATCACATTGCCAAATTATTTAGCTCACGGTTTGCTGAAAGCATGACCAATACTCTCACAAGAAATAGGATAGTATAGCTAAAAAAATCATGATAATAAATTGTCTAACTCTAACTAGTTTTGGGAAGACATGTCTTTTTGGATACACGGACCCTGGTAGCCAGGGTAATAAATTCAGAAGACACAATAGACATGGATATTCAGTTCTAAACTTTTTGAAACACCACTCAACTATATCTATTATCTATAAGAGCAAATAGTAGTACTCGACATGGATGGATATTCAGTTCTAAACTTTTTGAAACACCACTCAACTATATCTATTTATCTGTAAGAGCAAATAGTAGTACTCGACATGGACAAGTGCTCACGGGAAAAACTTAGCAAGCAGGTTGTATTTGAGATGGATATTCAGTACTATTTGACCATGCATTATATTTACATAATGATGAAGCACTATTGAGTAATATAATAAGTCTGTAAGTGTTACCACTGCCAATAGTTTTTCCCATTGCATAATATAATAATATATACATCATACAATAATGGATAATGAAGAGTTGAAAATAAAATACTCCCTTCTTAACAGTAATGAAACAGAGTACTCTCAAATATTCCTCACAGTTGATGTATAACTACCACCCACGAACTCAAAATTGCAATGTGCATTTTTAGGGAAAAGAGAAGTATATTGCCAATGACAATGCAGAGCAGCAAGGAGCTTCCTACACCTCTGGAAGTGGTCTAAAGATGAAGCACTCCATAGTATATATGTATTTTCGTTAACTTTGTGAATATATTCCTACAATTCCTTTCTGTATATACCTTGGAGAATGAAAAAAGCATTTTCCACAAGTAGGTATTCAGGTAAGCAAATATAGATAGATCCAACATCGAGGAGTGAACATAACTTACAGTAGTTGTAGCTCGCTGAAGCCGGTGTGGTACTTGAGTGTTTCTTTAGTCTAGATGGAACTACTCTTTAGCGTGCACCAAGCAGCAGAGGCTGCCACCAGCGATGGGCATAGCAAGACCAACTCATACTGCATCAGCACCATCACGGGAAGGAAGAAGACCAGCTGCATTCGCCATGGATAAGGACAAGAAGAAATGTTTCAGCACGAAGCAACTTCAATTGATATGCAGCAAAGCGGAGATGAAAGGGGAGCCGACCACGCACCTCTTGATCAGACTTGTCGTTCTCGAATTTGGGGTAGAAAGCGGCCCTGGTCTGTGCCTCCACGAACCATGTATCGTTGTCCACGACGAAGTTGCTGAGGCAATTCGTCGAACACCTTGAGTGCGTCAGTGGCGCGCCTAGCTCTCCCGGGGTGGACGAGGTAGGCCTCGAGTGTGGAGGGTCTGAGTGCGGACGGAAACTCCTGGAGGAGGGAGCGGACGGCGGGGAAATCGCGGAGGCGGGCGAGATGGCGGACGACGAGGGCGAGTGCGCCGTCCGGGGGTGGAAAGAGCGGCGAACGAGGAATAGGAAGAGGTCGGCGGCGACACGCGAGGTGGCGGGAGGGGAGAGGGAGAGTGTCTCGGCGAGGAGCGCGGTGGTGGGGCAGACATCGGAGAAGTGGAGGTAGAAGTTGCAGCGCATCCTCTCCGCTGGTCCCCCTAGCGCGCCGCGCCGGCCTGGTGTACGGGAGGGAGGGTGGTGGGAAGAGGGCTCACGATGATGTGGTCGTGGTCGGCGTGGCTGGAGACGGCAGCGAGCGTCGAAGGAGAGGAGGTGGGCGCTCGGTCCTTGGTGAGGAGGATACAGAGGCCGGAGTTGGACGGCGGCGGCGAGGGCTCCGCCATGGTGAGGTAGGGTTCTGCTTCGAGGGGCGCGGGTGAGTCCTCCGGGATTGGGATTCAGCGACTTCCCTCTACCAAGTCAAGCTCACGTTGAAATCCAGCGTCCGTCCGTCCAGGATCCAACGGACAGGAACACTCCAACACAAGATCTCGTCCAGCGTTGGCAGTTTTCGAGCATGAGAAAACTGAACACGCTCCAAACAAGAATTTGGATGAAATTATGTTTCAAAAAAGAATGTTTCAAAAAAGAATTTGGATGAAATTACTATACTGGAAATTTTGTATTCTTTTTTTTACGAATCAAAAATATGACAATTTGATTATGCTGGTTATTCTTTTGGAGGCACAGCACAAAGTGCCTCAAATGGATGACCATTTTGAGGCACACCTGATAGTGCCTCAAATGGATGACCATTTAGAGGCATGTTTGACAGTGCCTCCCATGATCATCCATTTGAGGCAATGTCAGGTGCCTCGGCTGGTTGGACATTGGAGGCAGCAGCATAGTGGCTCAGATGGATGATCATTGGAGGCACACCAAATAGTGTCACAGTTGGTCACTATTTAGAGGCATAATTTAGTGCCTCTAAATGGTAACCAATTGTGGCACTTCTAATTGTGCCTCAGTTGATATACTTTTAGTGGCATTATTACAGAAAATGCCTCTAAAAGTTATGTCTTTTTGAGGCACAGGTCAAAGTGCCACTGATAGTTTAGCATGGAGGCACTGGACTGTGCCTCTATTTTACAAAACATTAGAGGCACTATCAATAGTGCCTCAAAAGGATAAACTATTAGTGGCACTTTTAAAACTGCCACTAAAAATTCATATTTGGAGGCACTATTTTTCGAAGTGCCTCAATAGATATAATTAGAGGCAGTTTGAAAAAGTGCCTCTAAGAAAAGTGCCTCTAATTTCTGGATGTGCCATAGTGTTTCCTGCGTGCAAGTGGCCTATAGCTACAGCCTGGCATGCAGCTCGCCTCTTGCGTGTAAAAAACTGTCGTCCTGCAGCGTGCAAGTGGCTATAGTAATCTACTTATGCAGTTTAGGCAGGTTTTAAGGCGCGGAATGTCCTGTTTGGTCTGATGACCTAATCCTAGCTAGTAGAGCTAGCTAGTTCTTCGTTCACTCCCGCTCGCGCCATGTCAGTCTGGAGCTGGCTGCCTGGAACTGGAACTGGGATCGGTGGGTATAATATGCGGAGCTGATGAGACTTTTGCGTGCACATACGATACGAGGGATAATTTAAGGTGGGGAGGATCACCCCTGTGTCAGAACCCAGGAGGCGTAAAGGATGGGATGTGAGTGTACTAGAGGTGTACTATATCTAAAATACACACCAGCCTAAATAGATTAGCCCATTATACGATACGAGGGATAATTTAATGTGGGGAGGATCACCCCTTTGTCAGAACTCAGGAGGCGCAAAGGATGACGGGATGTGAGTGTACTAGAGTAGAGTACTACCTTCCACTGATCCCAGTGTTAAGAGGTCGTCGTGGTGATCTGTCCTGTCGATCGGTTCTCACAAGAAAATCGTGCCCATCGAATTCCGTTTCAAACTAGTACACTTAGCAGAGAAATGTCCTGAACTGGAAAATTCATAGACACGTATAGGAGTACCATGCACTGGCACGCTCTGGGCGCTAGCGCACTCGCATGATGTCCACTGTTCCGTGATCGCTGGATTTCCCTGCAGGCTAAAGCAAAGCAGCCAAGCATGGTACTCCTATACGTCCCGTTCTGGCATGCATGTGCATCATTCCCGATCGGTCCGTTAGCTTAGCTGTGTCCCGTCACTTCTCGTAGCTAGCAGGATGGATAGATATGGTTGCGTACGTCCAGAGAACTTCAGATTTCTTCCTGCTCCTGTCACGGTCAGCTAGCGTACTTGCCAATCGTTTCTGTGTAGTACGTAGATCGCAACAGGGATATGCCTCGCTGTGCTGTGCATGCCTTTCGTCGGCGGGGAGCGATAGATGGCGATGGATGGTTGGTCAAAGTCTAGCTCTCGATCGATGGTCGATGGAATGGCATTGCTGTAGTGTAGTACTGGCCGTCGACCGGGTCGTCGCCACTCCCCTCCACACCGACCGGGCGGTGCGTGTTGTTTGTTTGTCTAGTACTACTATCACCGATGGGCCCTGCCTAGTGCCTAGTATGCCCGGCACCCTGCTCCAGACCAGCTCATCATCCGCTTTTTGTTTTCTCCCTTGTTCTACTCGTTCCATGTCTGTTAATTCTGCGCGGATACCACGTTCTTTCTTTTATTTGTTATTCTCTTGGCGAGTCTTTTGGCCAGAATGTTCGTAGCACCGCTTGCATACCATTGCAAAAGCTCATTAGGAAAGACGCGTTCCTTTCGCGCGCTATGCGTTCTTTTCAGTGACCGTACAAGCTAAATCACAACACCGCGACCTTCATCAGTGATCTTCTAGCGCTACCCCTTTTCGCGCGATCGAAACTTCGGAACTTCCATGAACCTTTTGGCCGATGCTTGTATCTTACTCCTTCGGTCCGCAAATAGTTTATTTTTAGTCTTGTTTTAAGTCAAACTTTATTATGTTTGACTAACTTTTTAAAGACAACATACCAATATTTATGACACTAAATTATAATCATTAGATTTATTTTAAAATATATGTCAATTTAATATAATATATATTTATATATTTCTCTATAAAATTGATCAAATTTGGTTATATTTGACTTAGACAAAAGCTAGATATACATTTATTTACGGAGGATGGAGTATACAAAATGAGTATTCGTACGCGCTGGCGCTGCAAACCAAAATTAAGATCGTATTTACATGGAGATATTGACGGGTGGTGGTGGGTTACACTGCGCCAGGAGCCGGATACGGGCATGGTCCACGTGATGGCGATGGACGGTGGGAAAAGACCGGGACGAACGACGACGACGACGACGTACGTGGATGACTTTGTCGCCAGGAAAATTCGGCAGGTTTTGACTTCAAACGCATGCAGCTAGCATCCGTCTTCAGTCCCAGCCCCAAGGCAGGGCAATATATAGCAAGCCGGACCGATCGGATCGATCACACTCACACCACGCGCATTGTTTAGACTTCGGAGTAAGGAAAATTCGCTCCGCATGCTTATGGTTTCCAGGCCAGCCTATTTAGAGCCTGTTTGGAACGTTAGCGTTGGAAAAAGATAGAAAAAGAGTTAAATACAGTAGCAAGTAGTTGGATGTTTCTATTTAATATCTAATACTCATAATTTGTTACACTATGTACTTGTCAATTAGACTTGATTTAGTCCAGTAGCATATTTACGCTGGATTTGAGCTTACGCGAATGCCACGTGGACGCGAGTCTCACTTGCACGAGAGCAGTTGACTTGAAGGCTTACAGGAACCCCCTCCAATATCTAGAACGTACATCTCTGCTGCCACCGGCGTTGCCTCGATGTCGCTTCCCCTCCATGAACAACCTCTACACGCTCTGGTCCAGTGATCGCCGCCATTGTGGCCTCCTATTCGTCGACTCCCTCTTTTTTTTCCCTTTCCTCTCGAACAAAGGGTAATTGAGTATATTAGAATAGATGGTAATTAAGCGTAGGTCTCTTGACCAAAACCCGTTACAAAGGGTGGATAGTGGGATCGTGGAGATTCTAGTAATTAGCTAGTTTTTAGACTAGGCCTCAAAATCATGGAAATTTGAACGGGAAAGATCGCTCAGATGTGCAACAAGACTAAAAACGTTTGTGGGTAAAGTAACACACTTCTTGAGAGTGTGTGAACTTGTCATGATACTCCCTGTTCTGGGAAAGAACTGCGAACGCCGCGTAGAAAAGAACCTCATGATTTCTGTATAACCCGTGAAGACTGACAAACATAGATTTTTATAAAATAAAACTTACATTTTCCGAAAACCTGATTTCGAAAACATCTACAAGCCTAGGATGTCTGATCCACAGTTGTAGATAGTGCATCAAACAACCACATAGTTAGAACTTGATGTGTGAAAGTGTAAGATGGTTAACCTAGAGAGGGGTGAATAGGTTTTTACAAAATTCTTTATAATCTTTTGCAAGTTTTAGGCTTTGCGAAATATAAGTGAGCCTAAATGCAAACTAGGTGAGGCAACCTAGATGATGAACAAGATACTTCAAGCTCGAAGGCTATCACAAGGTAAACAATACAAGTAAGAGATCGGTTAAGGAATAACCAAAGCATGCGGAGACAAAGATGTATTCCCGTATTCACCACCTTTGGGAAGGGGGCTACGTCACGTTGGAGAGGTGTGAGGTTCCACGAAGGATTCCTCACGCGCCACAAAGGCTCACCTTCTTCTCCGAGCCTATCCCACGAAGGAATAGCTCACTTACTCGTGGTAGACTTTAAGGTAGTCTCCAAACCCTCACAAACTTTCCACGGAGCAAATCACAAATCGAATGCCTCCGGGCGACCCTAGCCGCCTAGGGTTTCCCACAAACCCAAGAGTAACAAGCTAACTCGATGTACTCAAGGGGGAATGAACTTTGGCTTGGTGGAAACGTAGATCGGGACCTCCTCTTCCTTTCTACCAAAGGGATTTGGATTTGGTCGGGTAGAATGGGAGATCCTCAAGCTTTTGTGTTTCAACAATAGGGAGAGAGAGAGAGAGAGCTTCAAGAAATGGATGTTTTACTGAAATGCCTAACCTCTCAATAGAGAAGAAAGGGGTATATATAGTATGGGGAGAAAAAGAGCCGTTTGGGGATTCCTGCGACAGAACCGACAATAAATCCGGTCAGACCGAGTTGCTCGCCAGAAATTCCAACGACAACTCCGGCGGACCGGACCACACGCCAGAAGTTTTGGCGGCGACCGGAATTCTCGGCGACCAGCCGAAAGTGCTTCCAGTAAGCCATTTCGGTGCTTACCGAGAAATCCCGGCGACAGCACCGGCGGTTCCGGCGCTTCTGTCGATTTCACAGTAACCCCTTTTGACTCATTTTTCAAGGCTATTCTTTCTCTCTCTTCGAACATGTGTATGGCGGTGGATGATGAAAAGTATATTTGGTGTAGAACAACCCCAAAGAGCGCATCGAGATCACCCCTCTTAATAGTGCGGTGTTTCCTATTTGACTCAAGAGTAAATAAGAGAGAACAATAAATAACACCACCATCTCTTTATATAGGAACGCATGGGGGTCACCCATCGCCTTTCACCAACAACCTGCGGACTCTCACCTATAGAGAAGCTAATAGAAACATTAGTCCGCTCTCTAGCTTCGATGTCATAGTTAACCAAAACACTAGATAAGGGCTATTTGCCCTTTCAATCTCCCCCTTTTTGGTTAACGATGACAAACCGAGCTAGAGTCAAAAGGATATTATGATACGATTAGATCTAGCACATAATAACAAGCACATAGTGATAGGAAATCCAAGTACAATAAGAGGACTGTAGAGTTGTTCAGACACACACACAAATAGTTCGATAAAGCAAATGAAAGCACAAGCCAATGAGAGACAAATGAACCAAGTAGGGCTTGTGCAAGAGGCAAGTCATGAAAGAGGCGACTCTACTCTCTCTCCCCCTTTGGCATCGAGACCAAAAAGGAAGAAAGAAGTGGAGAAAAAACGATCTAGCCAGCAAAGTTTCCCTCATCATCATCATCATCATCATAATCATCGGCTCCTTCCTCCTCTTCTTTTTCATCGTCACCCTCCTCGTCATCCTCGTCCTCATCCTATTCCGGCGACGGTATCGGCTCGACCGGGCCTGGGACCGAAAATTTAGTGCAATTGATTGAGGTACTATCCATGACTTAGGACTTGCGCAAAAACCAACATGTGGGAGAACAGAGGTGAAACTAGGGTGGTACTAGCCTAGTTACTCTACTAGGGGGTAGAGAGAACAAGGGAGCACAAGCTTGACCATGAAAGCTAGGGTTTCACCACCAACAAGAAAAGGGAAGAGGAGAGGAAAGAGAAAAATACCAAAGATGGGCAAGAAGAAAGCACCATACGATAAGGAGGGAGATAACTCCCCGATCTCTCAATGCAGGCAAGGAGAGAGAAAAACCTTCGGTGAGAAGACTTGTAGAGGCCCAATCTACAACTTGGTGGAGTGGGGAGGGATTTGGGTGGAGGGAAGGGCCTATGGGGGGTGGGGAAGCTTGGGGCGGCAACCATGGAGGAGGGGAGGGCGTGGGGAAGAAAGAAGGAAGAAGATGAAACTGCCCCACGTGTGGGCTATAAGTACCCTCCTTAGAAAAATTTCGGCAATAAGTCCGGTCGAACCGGCGCCCACGCCGGAATTTCCGGCGAGAGCATCGGCGAACCAGCCCCGTGACCGAAATTTTCGGTGCCGACCGAAATTTTCGGCAAAAAACCGGACCCGTGTTCTGTAAGGGTTTTCGGTCTGCTGTTGGAATTTTCAGCGGTCGCCAGAATTTTCGGTCGCCAGGCCGGGAGACCGGAATTTTTGCTGATGAAATGTGAGAAATCATATGAGCATATACACAAAGTCCCAATGAAAACTAGATAAAGCACTGTCCATTTGACAAGGTTAAGAAAAAAACAAAGAGCAACCATGGACATAGAATTTAGCTTTGAACATCAAGGCACCCAATACACAAAACCAACCATTTGGCGGAGGATTTCTCCCCCTATGTTTAAGCACACATGTCATGGCACCTCAAATATAGATGCTTGGACCCATATCATGACACGAGATCAATTTATGTTGCACACGTAGGTAAGCATCAAACCAAGACATGGTGAGATGACCATCCCTACATGTGTTGCATAACTAGGCTACATAGCATGTTAAGAGCAAGAATATAGTGCAATAAGCAAATCAATCCAAGTTTTAAGGATCTAGGATACTGAGTTCTCGTCTCAACATGACAAACCGGGCTTCATCCAAAGGCTTCATGAAGATATCGGCCAATTGGAACATCGTACCCACATGAGTGAGATTGATATCACCATTTGCGACATGGTCACGTAGGAAGTGGTGGCGAATGTCAATATGTTTGGTGCGACAATGTTGGACGGGGTTATTGGCGATCTTTATTGCGCTTTCATTGTCACATAGAAGAGGCACCGTACCAAGAGACACACCATAGTCTTTCATGGTTTGCCTCATCCATAACAATTGAGCACAATAAGATGCTGCGGATATGTATTCAGCTTTGGCGGTGGATAGGGGTGTGGAGTTTTGTTTCTTGGAAGACCAACTTACCAACGACCGGCCAATGAATTGGCAAGCCCCAGAGGTTGATTTTTGGTCAACCTTATCACCTGCCCAATCGACATCTGAATAGCCAACAAGCTCAAAGGTTGACCCCTTTGGATACCAAAGCCTGAGAGTAGGAGTGAGAACAAGGTACCTAAAAATCTGTTTGACCGCCATCAAGTGGCACTCCTTGGGAGCGGATTGAAAACGAGCACACATTCCAACACTTAACATGATATCCGGCCTAGAAGCACAAAGGTAGAGCAAGGAACCAATCATAGAACGATATACCTTTTGATCCACGTCCTTCTCACCAACTCCAAGGCCAAGTTGTCCATTTAGTGGCATGGGTGTCTTCATAGGATTAGCCTTGGCCATCTCGAACTTATTGAGCATGTCCTTAATATACTTCTCTTGAGAGATGAAAGTTCTGTGAGGAAGTTGCTTTATGATGAAGCCTAGAAATAACTTCAACTCCCCCATCATGGACATCCTAAATTTCATAGTCATCAACTCGGCAAAAGCTTTGTTATGAGATTCGTTAGTTCCACCAAAGATAATATCATCAATATAAATTTGAACAATAAAATAAGCCACCCCCTTTAACCCGTTTGGTGAAAAGGGTGGAATCGACCTTACCCACACTAAACCCATCCATGAGTAGAAAATTTCTAAGGTGCTCATACCAAGCACGAGGAGCATGCTTTAGTCCATAGAGAGCCTTATGGAGTAGATACACATGGTTGGGATAGCGTGTGTTTTCGAAACCCGGGGGTTGAGCTACATATGCAACCTCTTTCAAGGGACCATTAAGAAAAGCACTTTTCACATCCATTTGATAAAGGTTGAAGTCATGGAAAGAAGCATAAGCAAGCAAGAGACGAATAGCCTCAAGACGAGCAACGGGCGCAAAGGTGTCCTCATAGTCAATACCTTATATTTGGGAATACCCTTGCGCCACTAACCTTGCTTTGTTTCTTGTGAAGACCCCGTTATCATATTGCTTGTTCTTGAACACCCACTTGGTCCTAATGACATTGATGTGATGATATTTAGGCCTCTCCACTAAAGACCAAACTTCATTGCGGGTGAAATATGCGAGTTCTTCTTGCATGGCAATGACCCAATCCGGATTATCCAAAGCCTCATGAACCTTGAGGGGCTCAAAGTTGGACACAAAAGCATGATGCCCACAAAAGGTTGTGAGGTTCTTATTCTTGGCATGGGTCTTGATACGTCGAAAACGTATCTACTTTCTCGAACACTTTGCTATTGTTTTTCCTCTAAACCTGTGTGATTTGGATGCAACTAACACGGGCTCACGCTGTTTTCAGCAGAATTACTTTGGTGTCTTGTTTTTGTGTACAAAATGAACTATCAGAAAAAATCCAGGAAAATATGCCAAAAATTATATTTCACCAGAAGATCCACGGAGCCAGAAGAGGAGACAGAGGGGAGGCATGGGGGGCCAGACCCACCCCAGGCGCGGGCCCACTGACCCCGTGCCTAGGGGAGGTTTGGCCACTCCTGGCAGCTTCTCGGCCTCCCTCCGCGTCTATGAGTTGCCTTCTGACCTAAAAATAGAGGAGGGTTCGATAGTTTTCCAGAAAGAGTTCCACTCCGCCGCCACCAGAAACCAAGATTCGGATCCAGAAACTCCGTTCTGGAACCCTGCCAGGACGGGGAATTTGGAGAGGATCATCGCCATCGTCATCACCAACGCATCTCCATCAACCACTGATGTTTCCCTCATCCATGAATGAGTAATCCCCCGCTGTAGGCTTGGGGATGGTAGGGATTGGATGAGTTTTATCATGTAATCGAATAAGATCTGTTAGGGGCATAGTGCCTAGTATCTCTATTAGTGTTATTTGACTTTGTTGCAACTTGTTGTGCTTAATTCTTGTCACTAGGGCCCGAGTGCCATGATCTCAGATCTGAACTTATTATTGAATCATAATGATAGTATTGTTTTTGGTCTTAACTGCAAGTTGTGTACACATATCATTGTCCGGATCCAAAGGACCCAAAGTGACAGAAATTGGGACAGACGGAGGGGATGGCTGTGGTGTGAGGATCACATGTGTTCACGGAGTGTTAATGCTTTGCTCCGGTGCTCTATTAAAAGGAGCACCTTAATTGCCAGTAGTTCTCTAGAGGCCCCGCTGCCACGGGCTGGCTGGACAGAAGATGTCGTGCAAGTTCTCATTGTGAGCACGTATGACTATATATGGAGCACATGCCTAGGATTGTTTAGTACTTGGATGCTTATTATTATTTATAGGCAATGCCCTAGGTCTTGAAGTTACATGTTTAGACTCGTCCATGCAATGCTTGTCCATCCATCCCTATGCTACCGCACTTGAATCCTACTGTTACCGTTAGTGTTACTATTGCTCTTGTTTCACTGTTGTTGCTTTGCTGTTGCTACTACCAAACTATTGCTACTGATAAACTTCTATGAGCAAGAACCATTTCCAGGTGCAGCTGAACTGACAACTCAGTTGTTAAGGCTTGCAAGTATTCTTTGGCTCCCCTTGTGTCGAATCAATAAATTGGGTAATACTACCCGCGAAGACTGTTGCGATCCCCTACACTTGTGGGTCATCAAGACTATTTTCTGGCGTCGTTGCCAGGGAGCATAGCTTTATTTGTAAGTTCACTTGGATCTATTATTGTTCACTGCTACTCCTTTCATCATGGGGAAGTCTCGTGATGGAAAGTTCCCTATTTTACCATCCACTGCAAGAAGAGGTACAGTCCTAAACACCTCTTTTGCTCTTGATTCATCGTTTGTTATAAGTAAGCTTTTCACACCACCACCACATACTCATGCTACACACACTGCTACTACTGTTGAATCTGAAACTACTTTTGATACTCATGATGTTACTTCTACTGTGTTTGATGTGAGTGGTTCACTAGGTCCTTTTCTAGATGCTACTATGGCTAGTCTAGGAAATACCGAAACTCCTAGTGAAGACATTGTTACACTTGTTAGCTCACCTGCTAGTGAGAGTTTTGATATTAATGATGGTTACATTGAGCTCACTGATGAATTTGTTGAAGAGTGCTGAAATACACATGATGCTAGTGATATGAAGAGTCTCATTTCTAGACGTACTATTATGCCCAAGAAGTCTTATGATCCTAAGTTTGCCACCTCTCCCATAGATATTAAAGATAAATATTATGATTTCTCTCTTGATTTGGCTTATTTGGATATTGTTGAGAAAGAACCGTTTTGTGGTACTGAAAATGAGAGTGTTGTGGCTCATATGAATGAGCTTTCTACTATGAGTGATTTGTTCTCTGATGATTTTAAGATGCGCAAGTACTTTGTTGCTAAGATCTTACCCTTTTCACTAAAAGGAGAAGCTAGGGCTTGGTTTAATAGATTACCTCCTAGTTCCATAGATAGCCCTGATTGCTTGATTGCTTCTTTCTTCCATAAATATTTTCCTCCCAGTGCTAGACATGCTGCTTTGCAGAGACTTTTTGATTTTAAACAGGAAGAAGAAGAGAAATTGCCTGAGTCATGGAAAAGGTTCTGTTCCTTGATTCATGCATATCCTGGATGTCCATTACCTAAGAATGACTTGCTTGATATTTATTATAATGGACTAACTGATGATTCTAGGACCTACCTAGATAAATTTGGTGATTGTGTTTTCAGGAAAAGGACTCCTACAGATGCTGAAGAATTAATGAACAAGATAAGCAATAATTATGATGATTGGACTTCAACTGAACTGAATACACCTGATCCTATTACTCCTGAGCCTATTACTCCTGAACCAGTTGTTCATGAACTAGTTCCAACACCAACAACAAAAAAGAGAGGAGTTATTGCATTAAATGATGAAGTGATGAAGGAAGCTAAAAAGTGTCTAAAGGAGAAAGGTATTAGAGCTGAAGATGTGAAGAATCTACCTCCTATAGAAGAATTATGTAAGCCAATTCCCCATTCATCTACTATTGAGGTACACTCTCTCCAACACTTTGATGAAGGTGATATTCCTTATGGTAAGCCTCCTGATCAATTCTTAGAGGAACTTGACATTTTTATTGTTAAACAAGGTCATTTTAATAAAAAAAGTTCAGAATCATTTATTGTAAAACTCTAGAGCTATTCATGAGTTGAAAGATATTGTAGAAAGAACTTCTAATGATATTAAAATGCTTTGTAAACAATTTCAAATGGTTTAAACTCAACTTGCTAAAGTACAAAAGGATATGCTAGTTAATGCTTCAGGAAATAAACATGCGTATGGAATTAAAACTAGGAGTGGTATAACTATTCAAGATCCTTTATATCCCGAAGGACACCCTAAAAGAATAGAACAGGATTCCCAACAAGTAGAAGATAGTGGTAGTCTTCGTAAGAGGAAGAAAAAGAAACATAAGAAAGTTGAGGAACCACTTGAACCTGTTGTAGATCCTAATAGTATATCTGTCTCTAATGCTGAAACTGAGAATGGTAATATTGATGAGCCTCCTGATAAGGAGGAAGTTGAGGAAGAACCTGAGAAACACACTAAGAACACTAGGTACACAAAAGAAGATTTTATTGCTAATAAACATGGTAAATAGAGAGAACCTTGGGTGCAGAAACCTATGCCTTTTCTAGGTAAGAAACACAAGTCAAAGGAGGAAGAACACTATAACAAGTTTTGTGAGTGGATGAAGCCTTTATTTCTGCAAATTCCTTTCACTGATGCTATTAAGTTGCCTCCTTATTCAAAGTATATGAAGGATATTGTCTCTAATAAAAGGAAGATTCCTAATGAAGATATTTCTACTCTACTTGCTAATTATTCCTTTAATGGTAAGGTTACAAAGAAACTAGGTGATCAAGGTATACCAACTATTCCTTGCTCCATTAAGAATAATTATGTTAGAACTGCTTTATGTGATTTGGGAGCTGGAATTAGTGTTATGCCTTTTTCTCTATATAAGAGACTCCAGCTAGAAAAGTTAATACCAACTGATATATCTTTGTAAATGGCTGATAAGTCAACTACTATTCCTATTGGTATATGTGAGGATGTTCATGTTCAAGTTGCTCATAATTGCATGGTCTTAACTGATTTTGTTGTGCTTGAAATGCCTGAAGATGATAATATGTCTATTATTCTTGGGAGACCTTTTCTTAATATTGTAGGTGCTGTCATAAATTTCAATCAAGGAAAAGTAACATTCAATATTAATGACAAAGAGCACAATGTCTATTTCCCAAAGAAGGTTGTTAAGAGCTATTGCCTGAATTCCCTTTAAAATATTGAAGGCATCAAGGTTGGAGAAATATATTGTCCCATTCCACAAGAAAATTTTGAAACCATTATGATTGGGACCATTGCTATCAAGTATGAGGTAACATAATCACCTAGAGGAATACAAAGTTTTGTCTCATTTAAGATTGTTTTGGTAACAAGACTTGATCAACCTTGTTAACAAAAGGATTTTAATGAACAAAATAATGTTTCCACTGTGGTTATACTTGCTTTATTTTTCCCTTCTCCTTCCTAGTCTTTTCTTTAGCTTTAGTTTTGCTAGTTGTTTGCTTGTTTGAGTTTCTTAGAGCTCCTGTAGTTTGGCTTTTGGTTTGCTTTTGCTTCTTCTGAAAAACTGTTTCTGCGAGAAAATCAATTTTCATACCTTGAAAATTGGCCAAAAATAAAGTTTCCTAAAAAATCCCAGAAAATTCAAAATAAAATTTTCCTTGAAAAAAGTGGTAGAGTGGCACCTTAGATGACCCAGGGGGCCACCCCTAGGCCCCACACCCATGGTAGGCGCGACCTACCTAGTGGTGGCGCCTAGGGGGGGTTGGCCCACCTGGGCCCCTCCAGGCTGCCTCCTCAAAGCCACCTTCTTTCTCTCTACCGAAAAACTTGCTCAAGCTCGAGTTCTTGTTGTTCTTGCTCGCGATTTTCGATCTCCTTGTTCATACCATCTCAAGTGCTGATTTTTTGAGGGATTGTTCCTTGATATGTGCCTCCTCCACTTGTCCAATTAGATTTGTGATTGGTAGATTGTATCTTGAGTATTTTGCTACTATACGTGACAGGTTTTTGAGCTTGCATGCTTGTTCTATGCTTAGAAACTTTATTTTGATGCATGTGTAGTCCTCTAGCAAGTTCCTACAGTAGTTGCTCTTCATTTATCAACTTAGAAATCACTTGGTTTGATGGTTGTTTAGAATTTCAGCAAAGGGAAGTCATGGACCACCATACCTTTGGTAACATATTTGGGAGTGATGCACCAAGAAGAACAAGGCTCCCAAGGTCATCTACTAGCTCCAGACCCTCATACAATTATCACTCCGCGGTTTGGTGACGAGGGAGATGAAGGGGATGCTCACCCCTCCACCTTTCCTTGTCAAACTTTCTTGCGAGCTGCTGGGATCCTTAATGATTTCATGGCTTTGATTGAGAGGGCTGGTCTAACAAGTTTCATGCAGGATGAGAGTGCACAATATGCTTCACTTACTAAAACATTTGTGGAGAATTTCTCCTTCACCAATAGTTTGTTCAATTCTTCTGTGTCTTTCGGACTTTATGACAGGGTTCATTCTATGACTTTGAAGCAATTTTGCAAAGCCTTGGGACTTGGTACAAAGGGGTCATCAAAGAAGATTACAACTCTTCCCGCTGATTTGCTGGAACTATACCGAGGAATAACCAATGACGATGACCACAGATCTCAGCGAGGGAAGAAAAAGAACATTCAACTCCCAGCCATCAGGTACTTCACCTACTATCTTACCACCAGTGTTCTTGGTAGGGAGAAAACTAGTAATATATCCAATTATCAATTGGCCTTCTTAGCTGTTGCGCTCTATGGTGAGGAGAAGTATAATCTTGGTTCCCTCATTGCTCGTCATTTAGCTGCTAGGGGACCCATTTATGGGGGAATTATTGCTACTCGTATTGTTGCTGCCTTGGGCATTGCTGTTGATACACATGATACAGTTTTGGCTCGTCAGAGACTTGATCTTGTTGCCATGAAGGCGCACCACTTTGTCACCTCTAGCTCTACTCTTGAGAACTTGGTTTATAGAATGTTGTTTACTGACGGGGAAGAGAGAGATCCCTCTACCCCAAACCACTTTGCTCAGTATTTCTCAGGGACCTTGGTCACGCACGAAGGGGGAGATGGATGACAAGTTTCGCTCTCTCAACTTCCACGGGCACTATCAGGGGGAAGCGCCCTCATATGACCCATATATTACACAAGGGAGGCCTCGAGCTCGTACCAGGACGAGGGAGTTTCCTCGACACACTACGGAGGTGCATCTACTTGGGCACCATGGGATTGAGCCCCACTTAGGCCAAAAGCCTAAGCTTGGGGGGAGGTATATCGACATCACACTCATATATATATATATATATATCATGTTCGGTCGGTTCTTTGTATATCCATTGTTTTCACTTTCTTTTTGGTTCTTGTTGCTTCTTTGTCAAAAACACAAAAATACCAAAAATATTTTTGTCGTTTCTCTTGGTTTGTTTCTTTGCTTTGGTTTGCCTTAAAAGAAAAATCCTAAAAAAGATTTTGCTTTCTTTGTTTTGCTTTGTTTGCTTCTTGTTTGGTTTTTCTTTGTTTGCTTGTTTCTAAAAAATCGAAAACACCAAAAATATTTGTTGTTCTTCTTTGGTTTTGTGAGTTCTTTGCAGGGTTCAGCCATTCTCAGTGGATATTGGTTTTCATGTTAATTATTCAAGTCACACAAGTAAAGGGCAATAATGAAGATTAAGACAACTCGAGGTATGGTAAGAGGCTGGTAACGAACTCTATTTGTTTTCATTTTTGTACATATACTCATCATTGTGAGCATGCTTAGCTTGTTTGTATAAGGTGTATGTCATTATGGATGCTTAGTAGTTCTTGCTTGTTTATGATTAGCTCCAGCTTGCTAATAGTTTGTAGCATGTCATATGAATGTTTGCTTGCATTGTTTTATTCATACTTTGGTATGACATTGTGGTATCCTCCTCTGACTGTTCATGTGAATCGACTTGGCACATGCTCACGCATGCATATGACTGATCAATAGTCAGTAAGCCTCGATGATTTATTTTGTCTCGGAGTTCTTGTATCACTTTCATGCCATAATTAGTCGTGTTTTGTTGCAAGCATGATTATGACAGTTATTGCTCTCTCGTTTATCGCTCCCTCTCTATTGCTAGCCTTCACTTGCACTGGGTATGTGCTCTACATGTGCTTCCAACTCCCCAAAACCAATATTGCCAGTTGTGTCCACCATACCTACCTATTAACATCATTTGCTATTTCAGTGCATATTCCATATGCCGTGTTTTCTTCCAAAATAAAATGTTTGTCTGTTTTGAGAAAGTTAGTTAGTAAAGCTCTCACGAACATGATGGCACACTTTATTCCTTGCGCTTAATAATCTTGAACCATTGTGACTAGTCCATGAAAGTTATATGCTTGCTTATTATATACTGGGAGTCAGCAGAACCGTGTTGTCACGGGGAACGCTTTCAACACTCTTTGGATAATTCTATCCAGTTGATACCTTGCTCTTTTGTTTGCGGATGTCAACGATGCGAAATGAGAGGGGGGCTGGTGAGTCCATGGAGTTTGTATTCTGTGTTAGAGAAACGCCTGGGCCGCTAGCCTAAGCCATGCCTAATCATGGGGAAACTTGCAGCATCACCATAGTGAGTCATCTATGAAGCATCCTCAATAAAAACTATGCATATAGTAAATAAAAAGATTGCTGAGATGCTCATTGTCTGCTTGCCTTGTCATTTTGGTTATGGGAAAGCTCCTATACCATATGCAAGGGGTACCCCGTTGGCGGTTCTCGATGATATGCAGATACTTACAATGACAAGAACTTGCCTGGACCCAAAGTTGAGTAGTATGTGGAGTGGCCCTCGCACTCAAGGGACTTGGGATTTATAGTATATGGTCTGCCAAGCATATAATTCAGAGTGGACCTCACTTTCACCTTAACCACATAAATATGCTTATGATAGGGGCAATGAGATCTCAAAGCTAATGAGTACCTTCCTTTCAGCATTTGGAAGCCTTTCAACCTTTCAAAAACCGTTTTCACAATCTTGTTGAGTCACCATTTATTCTATGAGCACCTTCTTGAGAGCATAGTTGTCATTCTTGTGTTTGTCTCGAAACATGGTTAATTATGTCATGACTTTGATGCTTGTATCTCTGATATCTTTATCTCTAGTCTTCACTTGAACTTCAGAGGTGCCTTGGCATTTATATTGTGATCTTCAAACAAAGGCAAGCGAGATACCACTCTATCATACCTTATTATGAGCATTGCAATGTTGCTTATGTTTATGTTTCATGCTACTTATTATTCTTGAGTTGGTTTCTCTTCATAGCTTGCAATGACTATTGAGTAGACTTAGTTGCATACTCTTTATTATGAATTGTCTAAGTATCTACTCCTGTGTTGAGAATATATACATCATATGAAGCAATATGTTCATGAAAGTTCTTTTATCGCACTCAGTTTTCAACTGAATTGCTTGAGGGCAAGCAATAAGCTAAGCTTGGGGGGAGTTGATACGTCGAAAACGTATCTACTTTCTCGAACACTTTGCTAATGTTTTTCTCTAAACCTGTGTGATTTGGATGCAACTAACACGGACTGACGCTGTTTTCAGCAGAATTACTTTGGTATCTTGTTTTTTTGCAGAAAATGAACTATTAGGAAAAATCCCGGAAAATATGCCAAAAATTATATTTCACCAGAAGATCCACGAAGCTAGAAGGGGAGACAGAGGGGAGGCCTGGGGGGCCCAGACCCACCCCAGGTGCGGGCCCACTAACCCTGCGCCTGGGGGAGGTTTGGCCACCCCCGACAGCTTCTCGGCCTCCCTCCGCGTCTATAAGTTGCCTTCTGACCTAAAAACAGAGGGGGGTTCGATAGTTTTCCAGAAAGAGTTCCGCTCTGCCGCTGCCACTAGAAATCAAGATTCGGAATCAGAAACTCCGTTCTGGCACCCTGCCGGTCCGGGGAATTTGGAGAGGATCATCGCCATCGTCATCACCAACGCATCTCCATCAACCACCGATGTTTCCCTCATCCATGAGTGAGTAATCCCCCGCTGTAGGCTTGGGGATGGTAGGGATTGGATGAGTTCTATCATCAAATAAGATCTGTTAGGGGCATAGTGCCTAGTATCTCTATTAGTGCTATTTGACTTTGTTGCAACTTGTTGTGCTTAATTCTTGTAGGGGTTCGTAGCATGGAAAACAAAAAAATTCTACCGCATGCAAACAAACAAGCCAAGATCTATCTACTAGATTTTAGCAATGAGTCGATAGAGGAACTCACCCTCGAAGATTCCAAAGCGGTTAACGAGAGTAGATTCTCGTGGGTGGTGTAGTTGTACTCTTGCCGATCTCAAGATCACGTAGACGATCCTTCCGGCGCTGCATTCCGGCAGCGCTTCCGCAGTCGGTCACACGTTCGGTACTCGATGAAGACCTTCCTCTCCCTTGTTCCAGCAGGCAGCGAAGGTTGTAGCACTCTCCTCACGATTCCGACATCACGATGGCGTGGTGTCGGAAGTAGAGGGGAGATCCCGCAGGGCTTCGCCTTAAGCCAGTGCGAGTATGGTGGACTATGAGAGAGGCCTTGGTGATCTAGGGTTTATAGGGCACCAAGGGGAGGGCTTGGTCGGTGGCTAGGGTTTGGGGAAACCCCAACTCGCCGAGTTGGAGGTGCCCGCGGCGGCACAAGGAGGTGGTGGCGCCGGCGGCTTGGGGCTAGGGTTTTGGGTGTGAGGGGAAGGGGGCGCCCTACCCCTCCTTATATAGGTGGAGGGTGGCCGGTTGGAAGGAGGGAGTCCTCCCCCAACTCGGCCTCCTTGGCCGGCGGGTGGAGGGAGGGGAACTCCTCCCCAAGTAGGTTTCCTACTCTCCCTCCGCCAAGCAAACTTGCCGTTTGACTTTTTCAAATTGGCGTTTGACTTTCAAACTAGGATTTGATTTCTCCCTTTATTTTGCCCAGCCAAGTGACCTAGTACATTATGCAACCATTCCATATTGTCATGACACATTCATGTACCCTTCCCCTCCGGAGTGTCGGACCTTCCAGACCCTTCTAGAAAATTCCTGGTGAAAACACCGGAATCATTCCCAAACTCCGAAACAGGACTTTCCTTATATGAATCTTATTCTCCGGACCATTCCAGATCTCCTCGTGATATCCCGGATCCCATCCAAGACTCTGAACAACATTCGATCTCTTTCTCATCATTCCATAACTACTCAACAACATCGAATCCTTAAGTGTGTCTCCCTACGGTTCATGAATTATGCAGACATGATCGAGACACTTCTCCGATCAATAACCAATAGAGGAATCTGGAAATTCATATGGCTCCCACATATTTCTACGATTACTTTGCGATCGAATGAACCACTTACATACGATACCAATTTCCCTTTGTCTCATGACAGTTTACTTATCCGAGGTTTTGATCGTCGGTATCTCTACATACCTAGTTCAACCTCGTTACCGATAAGTACTCTTTTGTTGTTCCCGTGATATGTGATCCCTTGTGATCCAGTCACATGCTTGCAAGCTAATTGGATGACATTCCACCGAGAGGGCCCAGAGTATATCTATCCGTCATATGGATGGACAAATCCGACTCTTGATCCATGTGTCTCAACCCATACTTTCCGAACACTCAATGTTATCTTTATAGCCACCCAGTTATGGTGTGGTGTTTGATGTCATCAAAGCATCCTTCCGGTGATGGTGATTAGCATGATCTCATGGTCGAAGGAATTAGGTTACTATGTATCAGAAAGCTTATAGCAATTGAACTATTAAAATGACTTGATCTTTATGCTACGCTTATCTATAGGAGTATGTCCATCATACCATTCTCCTAATGATATGACCTTGTTATTAACAACATCTCAAATGTTCATGATCAAGAAACCATGATCATCTATTAATCAACAAGCTAGTATTATAAAGAGGCTTTACCAGGGACTCTAATTTAGTTTACAAATCCCACAAGTATTAATGTTTCTGGTTAATACTGTTATAGCATGAATGTAAACATTTATCATAAACACAAAGATATAATAATAACTATATTTATTATTGCCTCTAGGGCATATCTCCAACAGTATCCCACTTGCACTAGAGTCAACTAATCTAGATTACATGGTAATATACCGAACACCCATGGCGGTTTGGTGTTGGTCATGTTTTGCCCTCGGGAGATGTTTAGTCAACGGATCCGCCACATTCAGATATGTGTGTACTTTGCAAATCTTCATGTCACCATGTTGGACATGTTCTCGAATAGCGTGAAAATGTAGCTTGATGTGCTTCAGCTTCTTGTGTGACCTTGGTTCTTGCGCATTGGCTATGGCGCCCATGTTATCACATTAGATAGACATTGGGTCCAGCGCACTTGGAACCACACCGAGCTCTATAATGAAATCCTTCATCCATATCGCTTCTTGTGAAGCCTCCGAAGCAGCTATGTACTCCGATTCAGTTGAAGATCTCACCACAACGCTTTGGTTTGCACTCCTCCAGCTAACTGCTGCACCATTCAAAGTAAATACGTATCCAGATTGAGATTTAGAATCATCCGGATCGGTGTTCCAACTAGCATCGGTGTAACCATTAACAATGAGCTGTTCATCACCTCCATAAGAAAGAACCATATCCTTAGTTCTTCTCAAGTACTTAAGGATGTTTTTGACCGCTGTCCAATGATCCACTCCTGGATCACTTTGATATCTGCTAGTCAAACTAACAACATATGCAATGTCGGGTCTAGTACATAGCATGGCATACATTAGAGATCCTATGGCTGAGGCATAGGGAGTCTTACTCATACTTTCTCTATCTTCTGCCGATGTCGGACTTTGAGTTTTACTCAAGGTCGTATTGGGCAACATGGGTAAGAACCCTTTCTTGCTATCTTCCATTCCAAACCTCTTTAGAACTTTGTCCAAATATGTACTCTGTGACAATGATATTTGGCGTTTCGATCTATCTCTATAAATCTTTATGCCTAATATGTAAGCTGCTTCGCCAAGATCCTTCATTGAAAAACTATTATTCAAATATTCCTTGACACTATTAAGAAGGTCTACATCATTCCCAATCAATAATATGTCATCCACATATAGTATTAAGAATGCTACAGAGCTCCCACTCACTTTCTTGTAAATACAAGCTTCTCCATAAGTTTGTATAAAACCAAAACTTTTGATTACTTTATCAAAAAGTTGATTCCAACTTCGGGATGCTTTCTTCAATCCATATATGGACCGTTGAAGTTTGCATACCTTGTTAGCATCTTTAGGATTGACAAAACCTTTGGGTTGCATCATATACAACTCTTCATCAATGTCTCCATTGAGGAACGCTGTTTTGACATCCATCTGCCATATCTCATAATCGTAATATGCAGCGATTGCTAACATAATCCTCACAGACTTTAGCTTCGCTACTGGTGAGAAAGTCTCATCGTAGTCAACTCCTTGAATTTGTCGAAACCCTTTTGCGACAAGTCGAGCTTTATAGACAGTAACATTACCATCAGCATCTGTTTTCTTCTTGAAAATCCATCTTTCTCGACAGCCTTCCGGCCATCTGGTAAGTCCACCAAAGTCCATACTTGGTTTTCGTACATGGATCCAATCTCGGATTTCATGGCATCTTGCCATTTATTGGAATATGGGCTCATCATCGCTTCCTCATATGTCGCAGGGTCGTCGGTGTTGTCCACCAACATGACACTCATAACGGGATCATACTAATCAGGAGTGGTACGAGTTCTCGTTGACCTGCGAGGTTCTGTAGCAACTTCAACCGAAGTTTCATGATCATCATCATTAGCTTCCTCTCTTATTGGTGTAGGCGCCACAGGAATTACTTCCGGTGTTGCGGTACTCGCAAGTTCGAGAGAAGGTTCGACAACCTCGTCGAGTTCTACTTTCCTTCCAGTCACTTCTTTCGGGAGAAATTCTTTCTCTAGAAAGGATCCATTCTTGGCAACGAAGATTTTGCCCTCGGATCTATGATAGAAGGTATACCCAATAGTTTCCTTCGGGTATCCTATGAAGACGCATTTTTCCGCTTTGGGTTCAAGCTTGTCCGGCTGTAACTTCTTTAAATAAGCTTCGCAACCCCAAACTTTAAGGAACGACAATTTAGGTTTCTTCCCAAACCATAATTCATACGGTGTCGTTTCAACGGATTTAGATGGTGCCCTATTTAAAGTGAATGCGGCTGTTTCTAATGCATAACCCCAGAACGATAGCGGTAAATCTATAAGTGACATCATAGAATGAACCATATCTAAGAGAGTTCGATTACGACGTTCAGACACACCATTACGCTGTGGTGTTCCCGGCGGTGTCAATTGTGAAAGTATTCCGCATTTCTTCAAATGCTTGCCAAACTCGTAACTTAGATATTCACCTCCACGATCAGATCGTAGAAATTTAATCTTCTTGTTACGTTGATTCTCTACCTCACTTTGAAATTCCTTAAACTTCTCGAAAGTTTCGGACTTATGTTTCATGAAATAGATATACCCATATCTACTCAAGTCATCCGTGAAGGTAAGAACATAATGATAACCACTGCGCGATGCTACACTCATTGGGCCACACACATCGGTATGTATGATTTCCAATAAGTCCGTAGCTCGCTCCATCATCCCAGAAAATGGAGTCTTGGTCATTTTAACCATCAGACATGCTTCGCATCTTTCAAGTGATTCAAGAAGTCCATCGGAATGGAGTTTCTTCATACGCTTCACTCCAATATGACCAAGACGACAGTGCCACATATAGGTCGAGTTATCGCTTAATTTCAAACGTTTAGCTTCAATGTTATTAATATGTGTATTTCCACGATCGAGATTCAATAAGAATAAACCATCTATCAAAGGTGCATGTGCATAAAACATATTACTCATATAAATCGAACAACCATTATTCTCGGACTTAAACAAGTAACCGTCTCGCAATAAACATGATCCAGATATAATGTTCATGCTCAACACAGGCACCAAATAACAATTATTTAAGTATAAAACTAATCCCGATGGTAGATGAAGAGGTAGCATGCCGACCGCGATCACATCAACATTTGATCCATTTCCAACGCGCATCGTCACCTCGTTCTTCGCTAGCTTCCGTTTATTCTGCAGCACCTATTTCGAGTTACAAATATGAGCAACCGAACCAGTATCAAATACCCAGGCACTACTACGAGTACTAGTGAGATACACATCAATAACATGTATATCGGATATACCTTTCTTCTTGATGTTGACGTTCTTCAAATCCGCCAAGTACTTTTGGTAATTCGCTTCCAGTGACCCTCTCCCTTGCAGTAAAAGCACTCAGTATCAGGTTTAGGCCCAGCCTTGGTCTTCTTCGTCGGCGCAACAACTTTCTTACCGCCCTTCTTGAAGTTTCCCTTTTGCTTAGACTTGCCTTTCTAGAATTTGGTGGTCTTATTGACCAACAACACTTGATGCTCTTTATTGATCTCCACTTCTGCAGATTTCAACATGGAGAAGAGTTCTGGCAACGTCTTGTTCATGTTTTGCATATTGTAGTTCATCACAAAGTTCTTATAACTTGGTGGCAGTGATTGGAGGACACGGTAAATCCCCAAAGCATTAGGAATCACTATACCCAAACTTTAGAGTTTGTTTGCGTGCCCAGACATCTTAAGCACGTGCTCACTGACGGAGCTGCCCTCTTCCATCTTGCAGTTAAAGAACTTTTCAGAAGCCTCATAACTCTCAACTGCCGCATGAGCCTCAAATATCATTTTCAGTTCACAGACAATATCATGTGGGTCATGGTTCTCAAACCTTTTCTGAAGCTCCGATACCGAACCATACAAGATAGCACACTGAACTGTGGATTACTGATTCTTCAGAGTGAGGTAAACATTCTTTACTTCATTGGTAGCATCAGCTGCAGGCGGGTCACCCGGCGGTGCATCCAGCACATAGGTCAAATTACCAGCATTGAGGACAATCCTCAAATTGCGGAACCAATCCGCGAAGTTTCTTCCATTGTTTTTCAACTTTTCTTTCTCTAGGAACGCATTAAAATTGATGGTAGGGGCCGCCATTGATCTAGAACATATTTGCAATAGTTTAGACTAAGTTTATGACAAATTGATTTCTAATTAATAGTTAAATTAATCTAGGTGAACTCCCACTCAAAACAACATCCCTCACATTGTTTTAGTGATCACACGAACCAAATCCACCACATCAAAACCGATCATCACGAGAGTTGATGTAGCTTCAATGGCGAACAATCAACATGTTCATCATATCTACTATATGACTCATGCTTTACCTTTCGGTGATCCGTGTTCCGAGACCATGTCTGTACATGCTAGGCTCGTCAAGATCAAACCTTAGCTTCCGCATGAGCAAATCTGGCTTGCTCATGTTTTATACACTCGCAGAATCTAACACACCCGATCATCACGTGGTGCTTCGAAACAACGAGCTTTAGCAACAGTGCTTACTCAGGATGAACACTTTGAAACTTGAAATTTGTGTGCTTGAGGGATCATCTTATAATGCTACCGTCGTTAACTAAGCAATACAAGATGCATAAAGGATTAACATCACATGCAATTCATAATATGTGATATGATATGGCCTTTATTCTTGTGCTTCCGATCTCCACCTTCAAGCACGAACATGATCTCCATCATCACCGGTATGGCGTCAAGGTCAATGGCGCCGCTTCATGGTTGTCGTCCACCAGCTTCAACTATTACAACGACTTTGAATAGACATGCGGGTCTTAACAGAAATTAAAGACAGCCATATGGCTCCTGCCGGTTGCCAACTTACAATAAGGAACATTGCATACATCAAATATAATCACAATTATGGCCATAACACATCACAGCACACCCCTGCAAAACAAAGTTAGACACCTCTAATTTATTTGCATATTTTACGTGGTTTGGGGCTTTCAATAAGTGTCGCTCCATCTTACGAACAAGAACCACAACGTTGATGCTTGAACTATCAAGTGCCCGTTGTAAATTGGATCTATACTATGATGGGAGAGACAGGCACCCGCAAAGCCACTTATGCAATACAAGTTGCATGTTGAGCGTGGAGCAAGTCTCATGAACGATGTCATGTAAGGTTAGCCCGGGCCGCTTCATCCCATCATACCGCAACATGCAAAGTACACAAAAAGCAATTGATAATAAAATCACCACCGCCCACAATGACCATTGTGTTCTACTCGTGCAACAGATCTACATATAGACACGGCTCTGATACCACTGTAGGGGTTCGTAGCATGGAAAACAAAAAAATTCTACCGCATGCAAACAAACAATCCAAGATCTATCTACTAGATTATAGAAACGAGTCTATATAGGAACTCACCCTCGAAGATTCTAAAGTGGTTAACGAGAGCAGATTCTCGTGGGTGATGTAGTTGTACTCTTGCCGATCTCAAGATCGCGTAGACGATCCTTCTGGCGCTGCGTTCCGGCAGCGCTTCCGCAGTCGGTCACACGTTCGGTACTCGATGAAGACCGTCCTCTCCCTTGTTCCAGCAGGCAGCGGAGGTTGTAGCACTCTCCTCGCGATTCCGGCAGCACGACGACGTGGTGTCGGAAGTAGAGGGGAGATCTTGCAGGGCTTCGCCTTAAGCCGGTGCGAGTATGGGGGACTATGAGAGAGGCCTTGGTGATCTAGGGTTTAGAGGGCACCAAGGGGAGGGCTTGGTCGGCGGCTAGGGTTTGGGGAAACCCCAACTCGCCGAGTTGGAGGTGCCCTCGGCGGCGGCGGCACGAGGAGGTGGTGGCGCCGGCGGCTTGGGGCTAGGGTTGTGGGTGTGAGGGGTAGGGGCGCCCTACCCCTCCTTATATAGGTGGAGGGTGGCCGGTTGGGAGGAGGGAGTCCTCCCCCAACTCGGCCTCCTTGGACGGCGGGTGGAGGGAGGGGAACTCCTCCCCAAGTAGGTTTCCTACTCTCCCTCCACCAAGCAAACTTGCCGTTTGACTTTTTCAAATTGGCGTTTGACTTTCAAACTAGGATTTGATTTCTCCCTTTATTTTGCCCAGCCAAGTCACCTAGTACATGATGAAACCATTCCATATTGTCATGACACATTCATGTACCCTTCCCCTCCGGAGTGCCGGACCTTCCGGACCCTTCTAGAACATTCCTGGTGAAAACACCGGAATCATTCCCAAACTCCGAAACAGGACTTTCCTTATATGAATCTTATTCTCCGGACCATTCCGGATCTCCTCGTGATATCCTGGATCCCATCCGAGACTCCGAACAACATTCGGTCTCTTTCTCATCATTCCATAACTACTCAACAACATCGAATCCTTAAGTGTGTCTCCCTACGGTTCGTGAATTATGCGGACATGATCGAGACACTTCTCCGATCAATAACCAATAGAGGAATCTGGAAATTCATATGGCTCCCACATATTTCTATGATTACTTTGCGATCGAATGAACCACTTACATACGATACCAATTTCCCTTTGTCTCACGATAGTTTACTTATCCGAGGTTTTGATCGTCGGTATCTCTACATACCTAGTTCAACCTCGTTACCGATAAGTACTCTTTTCTCATTCTCGTGATATGTGATCCCTTGTGAGCCAGTCACATGCTTGCAAGCTAATTGTATGACATTCCATCGAGAGGGCCCATAGTATATCTATCCATCATATGGATGGACAAATCCCACTCTTGATCCATGTGTCTCAACCCATACTTTCTGAACACTCAATGTTATCTTTATAGCCACCCAGTTATGGTGTGGTGTTTGATGTCATCAAAGCATCCTTCCGGTGATGGTGATTAGCATGATCTCATGGTCGAAGGAATTAGGTTACTATGTATCAGAAAGCTTATAGCAATTGAACTATTAAAATGACTTGATCTTTATGCTACGCTTATCTATATGAGTATGTCCATCATACCATTCTCCTAATGATATGACCTTGTTATTAACAACATCTCAAATGTTCATGATCAAGAAACCATGATCATCTATTAATCAACAAGCTAGTATTATAAAGAGGTTTTACCAGGGACTCTAATTTAGTTTACAAATCACAAAAGTATTAATGTTTCTGGTTAATACTGTTATAGCATGAATGTAAACATTTATCATAAACACAAAGATATAATAATAACTATATTTATTATTGCCTCTAGGGCATATCTCCAACAATTCTTGTCACTAGGGCCTGAGTGCCATGATCTCAGATCTGAACTTATTATTGAATTATTATGATAGTATTGTTTTTGGTCTTATCTGCAAGTTGTATACACATATCATTATCCGGATCCAAAGGCCCCAAAGTGACAGAAATTGGGACAGCCGGAGGGGATGGATGTGGTGTGAGGATCACATGTGTTCATGGAGTGTTAATGCTTTGCTCCGGTGCTCTATTAAAAGGAGCACCTTAATTGCCAGTAGTTCCCTAGAGGCCCCGCTGCCACGGGCTGGCTGGACAGAAGATGTCATGCAAGTTCTCATTATGAGCACGTATGACTATATATGGAGCACATGCCTAGGATGGTTTAGTACTTGGATGCTTATAATTATTTATCTGCAATGCCCTAGGTCTTGAAGTTACATGTTTAGACTCGTCCATGCAACGCCCGTCCATCCATCCCTATGCCTACCGCACTCTAATCCTACTGTTACTGTTACCGTTACTGTTACAATTGCTCTTGTTTCACTATTGCTATCCCTGTTGCTACTACCAAACTGTTGCTACTGACAAACTTCTGTGACCAAGAACTATTTCCAGGTGCAGCTGAAATGACAACTCAGTTGTTAAGGCTTGCAAGTATTATTTGGCTCCCCTTGTGTCGAATCAATAAATTGGGTAATACTACCTATGAAGACTATTGCGATCCCCTACACTTTTGGGTCATTAGGTCTCGATCCCTCTTGATATGCTTCCAAGGATATTGTTGACTTGAAGTCCACTTGCAATGGAGGCGGCCTTAATCTTCCTAATTGTGCCTTCATGATCAACGAATTCATCTTTTGAGGGGCCTTGATCATTGACACCATCTTGATCTTGGCCTTGAGATGGAGGAGGTTGATCTTATACTTGTTCTTGCTCAAGGGGTTGAGGGCTTGATTCTTGTTCTTCAGTTTGCATGACATCTTGAGTGAGATGTTGATTTTGTGGTGCATTTGATGGCTCAACTTGGGTAGAGCTTGGCTTTTCTTGAGTTGATCTTGATTCTCCCCATCATCTTGTTTAACATGAATGTGAGACTCAGTGGGAAAGATATGCCCAATACCCATCAACTTGATGACTTGAGAAGAATCGCCATCACCTACATCACGAGAAGAAACTTGCCCCTCATGGGGGGCATTATTCTCCAAAAACTCCACGTCACAAGATACTTCAACACAACCATTAGTCTTGTTCTAGTATCTATAGGCATGAGAGTTTTCCGCATAACCAACAAATATACCCTCTATAGTTCTTCACGAGGCACTCGCATCCAAAGACATGAAAGCAGTTGACATTGGGCTTGTTACTTGTGAGAATCTCGTATGGAGTCATGTCAAAGGGAGCTCGGAGGAAGATCCGGTTCGTGTAGTGGACCGCGGTAGCAATAGCTTCTACCCAAAAATTACGGGGGACTTGAATTCACTCAACGTTGTTCTTGCCATCTCAATGATTATCCGGTTCTTCCTTTCAACAACACCATTTTGTTGAGGGGTATAAGGAGCTGAGATTTCAAGCTTGATCCCCTCATCTTCAACAAATTCTTGCATGGTGTAGTTCTTGAACTCGGTGCCATTGCTGGTCCTAATGGTCTTGATCTCCACTCCATTAGTGCGTTGAGCTTGCTTGGCGAAGATCATGAATTCCTTGTAGGTATCATCCTTTGTCTTGAGAAGAAACACCCAAGTATACCTTGAGTAATCATCAACAATGACAAGGCCATATCTTCTTCCACCAAGGGAGTCATATGTTGATGGCCCGAAGAGATCCAAATGTAGAAGCTCCAACGGTCTTGATGTGGCCACCTTGGTAACGGAAGGATGATGCTTCCCAATTTGCTTTCCTAAAATGCAAGCACTACACACACGATATTTCTCAAAGGAGACACCGGTTAGTCCAATAATATGCTCACCCTTTAGGAGTTGATTGAGATTTCTCATGTTGACATGACCTAGGCGACGATGCCTGACGAGGTTTAATCTTGTCAATGCCCATTGTTATGAGCTTGGGTTTTGGAGAAGATGGGGATGCTGGAGATCGCGGAACGGTTAGCAAACAAGCAACACGGGGACACGAGGTTTACCCAGGTTTAGGCCCCCGAAGGGAAAACCCTACTCCTGCTTGTCTGCTCTTGATTACGGCGGAACCGAAGGTTACAGGGGTGCACAGATGTAATCTGGCGTGGAGGTGTGTATGCTATGATATGATATGCCCTCCTCGTCTTGCCCTCCTAGCATTTATATAGAGGTAGGCAGGTCCCGGACACAGACCGAGTCGGTTACAGGTTTTAGGGTTTGCCCCTTTGAGTATTCTATCTAATCTAGTCTTGCTCTCCAAGGATCCGAAGACGTCATGGGCTTGGGCCACCCCGAAAGTCTTCATGGGCCGTGTATATGCTTGAGGGCCTTCCTTGGGCTGGACCAGGTATGCTAAGATCGTGTACCCGTTGGGTATAACCATGTCAGTAGCCCCCGAGTGTTCAGTCGAATCATAGATTCGGCTAAGGACTCTTCAATCTTTCAGGTGTAGTTGTTTTTGTTCATCAAAGAATGATTTTAGTGTGTAGGGATTGTTGATGCGTGTGCCTGAATCTCCCGATGGATCAGGGCCAGTTAACTGTCTTAGGACAAAACAACACGATCTTCTTTAGATTCGAGTCCCTCGACTCGAAACCGAAACATATGCTGGTATAATTTGACTCAGGCCGTTGAGGACTTACAGGAGTGGAATTCCAGTGATTTTCAAATGGTGTACCCAACGCATCCGTCGAGATTTTCATCGCGCATGTTGGCACGGATTATTATTAGCAGAGCGCAGTCGTGTGCGTTGCCAGGCCATCAGATGGTATCTATAGGTCTTATCTTTGCATCGTAGACGCAACATCCGAATGTTTATCACCGCGGAGGTGTTTCGGGTGGCCAAAGAGGATGTTACTCATTTAGCATTAACTAGGGCAAAGTTGCCGAAAAGTTTTGCATGTTGATCCGAAGGATCGCAGTCGAAGAATTCATAGGGTGCGCGACCAGCGCTCCCTATGGGAGTAGCCCCCGAGTGTCTGTTCGAGTCGTAGACTCGAGCAGAGACTTTTAATTCAGTCATTTTTGACTTTTAGGTCCCTAGGACACAATTTTTTTGGATGCTTGAATACATCCTCCCTATGGGAGTAGCCCCCGAGTCCGAAGTGGAGTCATAGACTCGACGTAGGACTCTAAGAATAGTTCCATGGTGTAGTATTTTTATCATTTTTCGGGTGTGCGAACAGCGCTCCTGATAGGAGTAGCCCCCGAGTAGTTAGTCGAATCGTAGATTCGAGTCAGTACTTTAAGTTGTATGGTTGAAGATTTGTAACCATTGCTAGTATAGCTTTGCTGACGTCAGTGCTGGCGATTGGTGACCTCAAGCGTCTACAGCGCCAGAGATGATGTGATTGAACGAAAGTCGGTCCTACCTTCTGACTTTGAATTGACTGGTCACGCGCGGCGTGGAGATAATTACGGCATCGCCTCGGTTTCCGTGGGTAGTGGACGGCGTGCGAGCGATGGTTCGCTGTCGTGCTGACACATGGACGGTTGGATTCTGATGTTGGCTCTAGGGCTTCCCGATGGACGGTCATCGTGCGTCTTCTTCGTCCTTATAATCATTAGGGAAAAGTTTTGTTTGTTTTCACCGCAGCCATTCTTGTTTCACTGCTTCCATCTACGTGAGTTTTTCTCGCCGTGCGCTGGAATTTCTTCGAACCTTTCCATCTTTGTTTATGTGTTCATGTCGTCACCGTCGCCGCACTGCGATGGGGAAGTCCAAGAAGGCCTCCACCGCAGTTGGTACTAGTACTGCCGCCGGCGGCAAGAAGGGTTCCGCCGCTACTCGCGTCACCGATGGTGGCTGGCGATGATCGGAGACGCGCGAGGGCGATCTCCGCAAGCTCCGTGAGCGGGGTCTGATCCCACGGGATAGGGAGGCCGTCAGTATTGCCGGTGACGAGGTAATTCCCCGTCCTCCCGCTGAGTTTCAGATCATGTTCCTCGCTTTTGTCCTTTGGGGCCTTTCTTTCCCAATCCACGATTTTCTCCGTGGATTGCTTTTCTTCTATGGCATCCAACTCCATCATCTTTCGCCGAACTCTCTTCTTCATATCGCCTGATTCATCACCTTCTGCGAGTGCTAGCTCGGTGTCGAGCCGCACTTTGGCCTCTTCCGGAAGCTCTATTCCGTGAAGAGGCAATCTGGCTCCGATGGCGTTTATCCCATTGGTGGCTGCATCATTTCCCTGAAATCCAACTTTCTCTTCTTCTCTTTTTCTATGTTTGAGTCTATCCAGTACTGGCGGAGGTGATGGTTTTACATACGTGACTCCACGGTGGCTGGGCAGAACTTTGGCCTTGCTCCTTTCGACCCCTCCCAAAAAATCCAGCCAAAGAGGTCCTAGAAGAACCACATCTTGGATGGTGAGGTGGCGGAGATAGAGGAGCTCTATCGTCGGGTGGAGTACCTCCAGGTGATTCCGTATAAAGAGGTGAATGGTGTGGATATCATCCGCACCTTCCTCAAACGTCGGGTGCAGCCGCTCCAGGCTAGGGCGCACCCGATGTTCCTTTATTCTGGCCGTCACGATCCGACTAGGGTTTCGACTAAGGAGCTCTCCAGGGGTGATCTCGACAGAATTCTTTGGCCGCTGCTGAAGTATAAATCTAAAGAGGATATTCCGGGGAAATCACTGACTCCTCCGTTCGCTGCCTCTCGTCAGGTTCCGCAGGTGTAGATCTGGGACGTGCGCGTAGCACTTTTTTCGAATGCGTTTTTCTTGCACTGGTTTTTGTTCTGAAAGTTTGTTTCTTGTGTGCAGGAGTTCAAGGTACCGGGCATGGTTCCTCCATTACCCGAACGTTTTCCGGATGCATCGGACAACGAGGTAGTAGACTCCATGTCTGAGCTTCCTTCGGCGCGATCACCGACGGAAGAAACTTTTGAGTCTAGCGAAAGCAGACTCGAAAGCGGACGTGGAGCTTGAGCGAATCGTTGGATGCCTCGACTCTGCCGACTCCTAGGAACCCGTCATGCCTTGAGCGTCATAGTGGCGGTCATGGTGGCTCTTCCTCTCCTATTCCGTCCGTGCCCGTGCGGGCTATGGCGCCGCAGCCGCCGGCGAAGCGGAAGAAGGAAGAGAAGAAGGGCAAGAGGGCCTTGCCTGTCTTCAACTTGAGCGATATGGACTCGTAAGTATCTGCAGTTGATTTTTGCTCTCTTTAGATTTTGCTTGCTTGTCCTTGTCTGATGTTTTCTTTTGTAGCCACTCCTCCGATGGCTCCTTCAGCGACGGCGCTCGAGAGATTGTGGGGGAGTCGAAGGTTGCTCCTCCTCCTCCTCAGACGGTGTCCACCTCTGAGGGAGTTGCTCCGAACCCTTCTCCATAGGAGGCTCGGGTGGTTGTCCCCCAGAAGACTACAGCCGGACCTTCGGAGTCGCCGTCTGACCACATAAGTGCCTTTCGTTCTAGCCACGAGAGGAGCCCCCCGAGTATTTTTCGGATGATCTGCTGATCATTTTGTTGTTTTATGTTTCGGGGGGAGCCCCCGAGAATCTTGCGGATGATCTGCTGATCATGCCTTTTTTTGTTTGTGCGTGTCTCGGGGGGAGCTCTCGAGCGCTTTTCGGATGATCTGCTGATCATTTTTTTGCTCGTTTCCTTGGGCGCAGCCCCCGAGTCTTTTCCCTGACAAGTTTCATCTTATCGCAGCCTTTTTTCAGGGTGTCAATCAGCTGGTGAAGCAGCATCTGGCATTGGAGGCCAGACTTCAGTGGCTCCAAGGTTCGTGTGTTTTTTATCTATCTTCTGCTTCTTCGGCTGCTTGCTTGCTGCTAAATCTCATGCTTGTTCTTTGTTGCAGACGAGAATAACACTGCCCTCCGCGAGCTTGATGCTCTCAAAAAGAGCCTCGGGCGAGCGGAGAAAAAGGCTGAAGATGTCGTTGGCGTTAAGGAGCGCCTTGAGCAAGAACTAGCCTATGCGGTTGCGGCCAAGGAGCGCCTGCAGCAAGAGGCCACGGATCGCGAGGAGCAGCTCGCCACCGCTGCGGCCTCGCGCGAGAAGGAGGTAGCCGGCAAGCTGATGGCTGCTGCCAAGGCTCTTTCGAGTGAGTAGTTTCGTCTGTTCCTTTTCGGCCTCCTTGTCTTTCTGGTTTTGTTTTGGTTTTCACTTTGCCTCTTCTGTTTATCTAGATGCCGCGGGCATCGAGTTTGACCATGGTGCCCTGGAGCACGGGAGTGCTCTGGATGATGCCTTTGTGGCAGTCGAAGACCACTGCAGTACAGTGGTCGGCTCCCTTGCCAAGGCCAAGGAGGTTCTCCGGTGCTTCTACAAGGAGCTCGTTCCCAAGGGCGTCGCCCTCGACAATGTCGATATGCTAGCGGATTCTCTGTCGGCCGAGGCGCCTGCGGCGTACAAGCGCAAGCAGAAAGGCATTGGTGCGTCCATGGGGCTAGCGATGGCCATGGCGTCTGGAGCGGAGCTGGATCTTCATCAGGTCACCTCCCATATACCGACGGCTGCCGACGGATCCGAGGTAGCCTTCGCCCTCTACGCTGCCCGTTGTAAATGCTATGGGCCGAAGCTTATTGACCTGCAAGTGAAGTACGTGGTGCGGCAGCAGGGGGAGGCCAAGAGCAGGCAATCTGGCTCCGAGGCTACTCAGGATGTAGCTTCTTAGGCCCTGTAGTTGTAGGGTAGTTGTCATTTCTTTTGTTGTAATGTTTATATGAACACTCCTTGTGCCACGTAGTGGCTTTTGCTGCATATAATGAATCTTCGAGTTGTTTGCTCAGTCGTGCGCTTGTTCATATCATTGCCTTCCTTTCCTCTAGGGACCTTTGGGTGATGATCCTGTTGATACTTCGTCTGCGCCGCAGCTGCGGCCATCCTTGGATGATGTGTCGCAGCTTGTATTTCTTCGTGACCGCATCCGTAGTCTTGAGAAATAGTTGCTTGGCGTTCGAGGCCACGCAGATGTTTGGAAGTCGAAGGTGGAGCGGAGCGCCGCTAGAGAGGAGTATCTGATGGGGGAGTTGTGGCGTTTGGCCGAACAGCTTCAATGTGAGTTTCTTCAAGCTGCTGCTCTTTTCTCGGATGCGCCTGTTGGCTTGTCATCTTACTTTGCAGGTTTTGCAGGTGCTAACCTTGTTCCTAGGGAGGAAAAGGAGCGTGTTGCTGTTCGGATCAACTGTGTGACCAAGCAGGACATGGAGGCCGGCGGCTTTTTCTGGATGGACCGTGATCGTGCTATGGTCCTTGCGACTGTGCAGGATCGTATTCACCAGGTGTCCCGGGTGCTACGGCAAGTGAAGATCTCTTTGGCGTCGATTCTGCACGTGATGTTTCCCCTGGATGAGGCACCATCGAGTCTATGGGGCCTGCTGGCGAGGTTTCAAGCTGTGCATCGTTTCAGGAAGCTGGTGCGGCATCAGTTGGTTGCAGGGGTGAAGGCTGCACTTTCCCTCGTGTGACTGCATCGCCCTGATGTAGATCTTGCTGTTGTGGCGGCTGGGCCGCCTCTTCGGACGGATGGTGGCGTGTGGGACATGTGTCCGCATTATGCGGCTGTAAGGCAGTATGCCGAACAAATTGTAGAGCTTTTTGAGCATTGTGCGCAGGTGATTCTTCAGAATAGGTAGGACTTGTAAAGAGATAGATGTAAAATTTGTATATATTCGACTGGGCGTGTTATACCCCTTGCTGTAAGGGTTGATTGTTTTTAGCACGTGGTGATTTATTTGTATGCGTGTCCTTTTCGTTAGCCTGACGTGATCAGCTACTCAGGTGTACACGCGTTATCCTCATTTGACAAAGTCGTGAGGTGAGGGGAGCCCCCGAGTGTGTTGTAACATGAAGAAAAATGCGAATAATAGATAAATTTTTGGAGCGAGACACTTAGATTTATTCATATCGTAATGAGGAGGTACATTGTTCGGCTAAGTAGCCTTGGCTGAGTATCCTTATTGAAAGTAAAAGGAGGGGGTAGCTAGGGGTACAAGCATCGCAGTTGTGCGACGTTCCATGGGTTGGAGTATGCTACTCCAAACTCCACGTGCTTGAGGCGATAGGCACCACCTGGGATGACTTCAGTGACGACGTAGGGTCCTTCCCAGGGTGACTCGAGCTTCTTCGGTCGCTCTTGCTTGAGTCGTAATACCAGGTCTCCTTCGACGAAGGACCTTGGGCGCAGCCGACGGCTGTGATAGTTGCGGAGGCTCTGTTGGTAGACCGCTGATCGAGTCGCGGCTATGTCACACGCCTCGTCGAGTGTGTCGACGGCGTCTTCGAGTGTGGTCGTTGATTCGGCTTCGCTGTAGGCGACGACCCATGGGGCCCTATGGCATACCTCTGCAGGCAGCACGACTTCGGCTCCGTGCACCATTAAGAAGGGCGTGTAGCTGGTTGAGCTGTTTGGCGTCGTGCATAGGCTCCAGAGGACGGAGGGTAGCTCTTGTGTCTAGGCTCCTACGAGCCATTGGAGCGGGCTCATTAGGCGTTTCTTGATGCCGCCGCCAACGAGGCCGTTGGCCTTTTCTGCCCGTTTGTTTGCGGGTGCGCTACGGAGGCATATGTGATGTTGATTCTGAGGTCTTCGCAGAAGTCCTGGAATTCCTTGGAGATGAAGTTCGACCTGTTGTCGGTGATGATGCTGTGTGGCACGCCGAACCTGTAGACTATGGATTCGAAGAATTTTACGGCCGTTTTGCCCTTTTGGTTAGTAACGGGCATGGCCTCGATCCACTTGGTGAATTTGTCTACTGCGACCAGGAGGTAGACGTGGCCTCCTTTCGAGGACTTGGGCAGTTTGCCGATCATGTCGAGGCCCCATTGGGCGAAGGGCCAGGCCAGGGGTATGGGCCTGAGCTCCGATCCTGGAGCGTGCGGTTTATCTGCGAACCTCTAGCACCCATTGCACCTTCGGACGATGTCCTTGGCGCCGTTCATGGCCGTTGGCTAGTAGAACCCAGCTCGTAGAGCTTTGGCGACAAGGGCGCGGCTACCCGCGTGATGGCCGCAAATGCCCTCATGGATGTCTTGGAGGATGGTTTTGCCATCACCGATGGTGACGCACCTTTGGAGTACACCCGAAATGCTGCGCTTGTACATCTCGCCATTGATGATGGTGAAGGCCTTGGACTGACGAGATATGCGTCGGGCATATGTCGGGCTGTGAGGCAGCTCCCCGTCTATCAGATATCGGAGGTATGGCTGTGTCCATGTTTCTTCGACTGCCATGACCTGCATCAGGTTGACCACTGTGACCTCTGTGTCAAGATTTTCTGGTCCTTCCTATCCTTCGGGTAGCGCAGCCCCCGAGTGTTTTGCTTCTTCGGGTGATCCCTTTGGGAATTTTCTTTTAATGGATGGCACGTAGATCTGTTCGAGGAACACACCTAGTGGCACCCGTGCGCAGGTGGAGACGATATTGGCGAGTCTGTCGACCTCTTCATTGCTTTCTCTCCCGACGTGCCGAAGCTCGCAGCCGTCAAAGTCTCCTTCGAGTGCGTTGTAGAGTGTGTGGTACGCAATCATGTTGGCGGAGTGTGCGTCGCACTCGTTCATCGTCTGCTGGACGATGAGGTTTGAGTCGCCGTAGATGACCAGGCACGTCGCACCGCAGATCTTGGCCATCCTCATGCTGTGGATGAGGGCCTCGTACTCGGCCTCGTTGTTGGAAGCTCGAAATTTCATCCGAAGGACGTACTTCATCTTGTCGCCCTGCGGGGAGGTCAGTATGACCCCGGCTCCTGCTCCAGCCTCGCGCTTGGAGCCGTCGAAGTGCATCGTCCACGACTGCCTCATGTCCGGGGTGTCCGGCAGCTGTAGTTCCATCTAGTGGACGAGGAAGTCCGGAAGGACATAAGATTTGATCGCGTGGCGCTTCTCATAGATGATGTCTAGAGGTGACAGCTCGATGCCCCACAGGGCCACGCGTCCTGTGGCCTCTGGGTTGTTCAGGATGCTATTCAGGGGCGCTTCGTTGACGACCATCACTGATGCTCCTGGAAGTAGTGGCTCAGCCGACGAGCTGTCATGAATACGCCATAGGCGAGCTTCTGGTAGTGAGGATACCTCTGCTTTGTTGGCTTCAATACCTCACTGAGGTAGTAGATTGGGCGTTGTACCCCATGGGTCTTGCCATCTTCGGGTATTTCGACCACGAGTATGGTGCTCACCACCTGATGTGTGGCTGCTATGTATAGTAGTAGCGGCTCGCGCTCCCTTGGCGTGAACAAGACGGGCGAGGTAGAGAGTAGCCGCTTCAGATCTTCGAATGCGTCGTCCGCTTCGGGCGTCCACTCGAATTTGTCTGCCTTGTGTAGCAGCTGATAGAAAGGCAGGGCTTTTTCGCCCATGCGGCTGATGAACCTGCTCAGCGTCGCGATTCTCCCAGCAAGCTGCTGGACGCCCTTGAGGTTCTTTGGATTTTCCATGGCCATTATGGCCTGGATTTTCTTCGGGTTTGCTTCGATCCCTCGCTGGGAGATGAAGTAGCCTAGCAGTTAACCAGATGGGACGCCGAAGGCGCACTTTTCTGGGTTGAGCTTGATCTTGTATCGATCAAGGTTGTCGAACGTCTCGCGGGGATCGTCGATCAGTGTCTTGGCCTCTCTTGTTTTGATTACTATGTCATCGACATAGACTTGGATGTTGCGGCCAATCTGGTCCTTCAAGCATGCCTGCATGCACCGTTGGTACGTGGCTCCTGCGTTCTTCAGCCCGAAGGGCATTGTGTTGTAGCAGAATACTCCGAACGGCGTGATGAACGCCGTTTTCTCCTGATCTTCGACCTTTAGTCGAATTTGATTGTAGCCTGAGTAGGCGTCGAGGAAGGAGAGCTTATCGCATCCTGCAGTCGAATCGATGATCTGATCGATCCGAGGAAGAGGGAAGTGATCCTTCGGGCAGTGCTTGTTCAGAGATGTGAAGTCCACGCACATCCGCAGGATGTCCGTGTCCTTTTTGGGGACCATCACGGTGTTGGCGAGCCATTCCCTCTCCTTGATCTACCTGATGAAATTGACTCCGATTGCTTCAGCCCTTGGCTCGGACAGTCGTCAGATGGACTGTTTGACGGGCTTGGCGTCTGGGAAGATGTTAAGGGCATGCTCGGCGAATTCCCTGGGAACTCCTGGCATGTCCGCAGGACACCAGGCGAAGATTTCCCAGCGCTCATGGAGGAATTTGACGAGCGCGCTTTCCTATGGGGGATGAGGTTGTTGGCGATCAGCACCGTCTTGGAGGCGTCCATCGGGTGTACCTGCACCTTCTTTGTGTTGACGGTGGAGTCGAAAGACATGTCGGGTGTGTTATGTCTTGTGACTAGGGGAGCCCCGTTGTCTGTCACCTCTCGGAGCCTTATGAGCTCCTCCTGCATTCCGAATGACTGGAAGATTCTGTTGAAGTCCCTGTCGCAGTGGTCCGATCGGGTGAAGCTCGCGGGGACTGTGATGACACCCTTAGGTCCTGGCATCTTGAGTAGCAGGTACGCGTAGTGCGGTACTGCCAGGAATCGTGTGAATGCCACACGCCCGAGGATGGCGTGGTATTGTGATGGCCAGTCCACCACTTCGAACTCGAGTCGCTCGCACCGGAAGTTATCGGGCTCACCGAAGATGACGTCGAGCCATATCTTTCCCAGGGGGAAAATGCCCTTCCCTGGGACGATGTTGTGGCACGTTGTGTCGGATTGTTCCAGACTGCACAACGGGATCCGCATTGCTGCTAAGGTGCTGGCGAACATCAGATTGATGCCGCTGCCGCCATCCATGAAGACGCGACTCATATCGAACCCTCCGATCTACGCCTCGAGCACCAGGGCAGCATGACCTGGGCGAGGGACTTGGCAGGGGTGATCCGAACGACTGAACATGATGCAGGACTCCGAACCGCTGAGGTACTCAGGGATGGCAGGTGGAGCTGTCATAGCCAGATTGATCTGGCGGGTGATTTTGTTCTACACCCTGTTTGTTGGGCGCCCTTTTTGGATCATCAGCGATCCTTTTGGCACGGGGTACCCGTTTCCGTCGTTGTTCTGTGTAGGTGCGATTGGATGATTCGAAGGTCCCACAGGTGGTGGTGGAGGAGCTCCGTGGGCGATGTCTCCTGGTGCGGGTGAGTTCTCGTACCCAGGGTTCGGGGCTTGCTGCCTCATCTAGGACATGGTCTCACTGGGTTTCTGGAACTCGTGGCAATCCTTGAGCATGTGTCTTGCCTTCTTTTTTCCATCCTGCTTGTCGATGTAGAAGTGGATGGTGCATGGACCCGACAGTTTGTCGTATGATGAGGGTCCATCGTCGTGGCCACGGTGTTGCCATGACTGCGGCGGTCGGCATAGCCAGCGCGATCGTCGTAGACACGCGGTCTTCTCTTGCTATGGCGTTCGTGTCGACGGCCGTAGTCATCTTCCTCCTCCGAGTGCGCTCGATGGACGGAGTCCTTGCCGTCTGCCCACCTGTTGGCGATGTCCATGAGGTGGTCAAGTGTTTTGGGCTTGACGCATCTAAGTTCTTCCTTGAATTCCTGGCGTTTGACGCCATTCTTGAAGGCGTCGATCGCTCTCTCCTCAGAGATGTGCGCCGCGGAGTTCTTTGTATTGGACCAGTGTAGTATGTACGAGCGAATGGATTCACCCGTTCGTTGGGTGCAGGCCCGTAGCTCCTCGATCGATGCTGGCCTCTTGCTGGTGCCCTTGAAGTTTCGGATGAAACTATACGCCAGTTCATCCCAGCTTCGGATGGATCCTGAGGATAGGCTACTGAGCCAGATCCGGGCTGCGCTTGTCAGCTGCAGCTGAAGGCATTGCAGGGCGGTGTCCTTGTTTCCGCCATGTAGCTTGACGGACGACAGGTGGTCGCTGAGCCACGCCTTAGGGTCCTGTGTGCCGTCAAACTTCGGAGTGTCCGAAGGAAGCTTGAAGTTCCACGGCATCCATGTCCGCCGGACGGATCTGCTGAAGTATCGAGCTCCGCAGAGTTCTCCTTCGTCGTCGTCCTCCTCGGATTTAGACGAGCATACGCGCTTGGAGCGCGCTTTGTCGATCTTGCATTGGGTGAGCTCGCTTCGAGCATCATAATCACGACTGCGATGTCGCGAGCTCTTGTGCCTTCGAGGTAGGTCGTGTTCTTCCTCGTCAGATGAAGGCGTGGGGCTGCAGTTGAACCTCACCGCAGCCTTCTTTTTTGGCTCCGCAGGAGCTTCTTCGTGGAGCGCAACTCCAATGAGTCTGAGTCCGGCTAATGCGGATTTGTACATGGCCCTTTTCAGGTCCCCCACCGGAGGTGGATGGGACGCAAGGTAGGTAGTGGTTGCCATGATCGCAGCTTGCGGCGTCTTTGGGATGACGTTGCCGTCGGCATCCATCACCGTGAAAGACGTGTTGAGGGTTCGAGTCACCTCGCGACGTGCCTTGGGGTCCATGTTCTCCGTGCGAGAACGATGCTTGTTACCATGGTTGTCGTGCGAGCTAGAGCCGCCCATGGCGGAGAGCGCAGCTCGCCGCGCGCTGGACTCCGAGGCCGCTTGCTTGCGCTTGTCTAGCACTTCTTGCATCTTCACCTGCTTCTTGTGCTCTTCGACGAGGAGCAGATGGTACGCCATTAGTAGGTCCTGTGAGGCACCTGCAGGTAGGATCTTGTTGCCTGCCACGGCTTCGCGTGCCTGAGCCCATCCTTCCTCGCTGAGGTGGATGATCCGATTGGGATCAGTGTCCTCCTCGTTGGGCGGGGGGGGGGGGGACTGGTTTCTCCTGTTCTCGCTGTTTCTACCTTGCGGGTTGGGTGGCGGGTTGTGTTCCTGATCCACGTCGCTATGGATGACTGTGGCGCACTGGTAGCGCTCGTAGATCGGATTGCTGCTGCCGCAGCTTTCGGATCCGGAACCGTAGGTCCCTTCCTCCGATGGTGGATCGCATAGATCTGAGTTGCAGCTGCTGCTGTCATAGGACTCATATGTTGATGGCGATGTGCGTAGCACGGGGTGTGGAGCCCATGAAGCGGGCCTGATTGATGGCAGGGGCACCCGCTCTGGGAGGCGGAGAGTGCCGGTCTGCCCCACCTGGAAGTAGAAACTCCCAAACAGGATCTCGAGCGCGTCGCCAACGGGCTCGAAGTCTTTCAGGGTGGCTGGCGAGTGGGTAGTGAAGTCAAAAGCGCCAAAGAGGAGATGACTCTCCGTCGTCGTGGAGTTGTAGATCGCTTTGGTTGGGACCGTCACGATCGCACAATTAGCGCCCCCGGTTCCCACAGACGGCGCCAATTGACGAGGTTTAATCTCGTCAATGCCTATTGTTATGAGCTTGGGTTTTGGAGAAGATGGGGATGATAGAGATCACGGAACGGTTAGCAAATAAGCAACACGGGGACACGAGGTTTACCCAGGTTCAGGCCCCCGGAGGGAAAAACCCTACTCCTGCTTGTCTGCTCTTGATTACGGCGGAACCGAAGGTTACAGGGGTGCGCAGATGTAATCTGGCATGGAGGTTTGTATGCTATGGTATGAGATGCCCTCCTCGTCGTGCCCTCCTAGCCTTTATATAGAGGTAGGCAGGTCCCGGATACAAACCGAGTCGGTTACAGGTTTTAGGGTTTGCCCCTTTGAATATTCTATCTAATCTAGTCTTGCTATCCAAGGATCCGAAGACGTCATGGGCTTGGGCCACCCGAAAGTCTTCATGGGCCGTGTATATGCTTGTGGGCCTTCCTTTGGCTGGACCAGGTATGCTAAGGTCGTGTACCCGTTGGGTATAACCATGTCAATGCCAAAGCCATCCCTTGTCCGCCTTGGCCATTAGACATGTAGGAAGAGATTGGCTCTCTTTCGAGAGGTCGACCACATAAAGGTCGTCTTCCATGTGTCCAATGAGAACCAAGCTGAGATCATCACCCCTAAAGACCTTCACAAAAGTTCTAGAAAAATAGGAGTCATAGCCGGCATCCGCAAGATGTTTAATTGAGAGCAAGTTGTAACCAAGGTTTTCAACATGTAAGACGGTCTCTAGAGTCAGAACCTTGGAGATTACCAACTTACCATAACCTAGTACCTTTCCTTTAGAGTTGTCTCCAAAAGTGATGCTTGACGTTGAGTTGACATCGTGAATGAATTGGTCAAGCCCACTTCTACCTCCGGTCATGTGATTGGTGCATCCACTATCAAACACCCATTTTGATCCACCGGAGGCATAACCCTACAAAATCAATTCTTTGATTTAGGAACCCATTGAGCAATGGGTCCCCTAGCATTTGCAACAAGATCCTTAGGTACCCAAATTGAGTACCACCTATAAGCATAACCATTTAGAGGGCTAACATATTTGGCATATACATCTCCTTGAGTGCCCTTACATAGCACATAGGAAGGATTAGACTTTCCCGCATACTTATGATTGGGATTGCCCCTTATGGCTCCCCCATTCACAACATTCCTTTTGACTTGGTCAACCACCTTGTCACCTTCTTTTACAAAGGTTATCTTCTTTGGTGGAATGGCATTGCTCGTGTTGTTCTTTGGATCAAAACAGACACCTTCCTTGGAAATTCTCGTCTTTTGACGGAATAAAATCTCATCTAGGATCTTTCCCTTGGAGGTAGGTGCACGACGCTCTTTCTCAAGTTGCTCTTTCAACTTCTTATTTTCCTCAATGAGGTGAGTTTGATCAAAGGTAGAGTTAGAGGTACAAGAATCATTTTCAACAATAATTGGATCCTTCAATGTACCAAGAGTCTTCTCATAGGACACCCGAAGTTGGTCATGGTTCTCTCTAAGTTTTATGAGCTCACGCTTGACAATCAAACTAGCCTTTTCAAGGTGCTCAAGGTCCTTGGTAAGAGAAGCATGAGCAAATTCAAGCTCTTTCTTTGAGGCATCAAGCTCTTGGGACAAATAGTTAGCCCTATCAATAGTGTCCATGTCTTTCGTTTTATCAATTTCAAAAATTTCAATTTGTAATTTAAGAAAAGAATTGGTATTCTTTTCCTCACAAAGCTCTTGCTCAAGAAGATTGAATATTTGTTTCTCATCATCAATATGAGATTCCAAGCTATCAATGGCCTCATCACGTGAGCTAACAAGTTCCATTAATTGCTTGACTCTAGCACGAGCAATGGGAGGAAGAGACTTCATGATAGCATACATTTCTTTGATATATTCTTTACCAAATTCATCACTATCACTATCACTATCATGGTTACTCTCAAGATCATCCAAGACACTAGATAGGGATGGAGGAGAGATAGTTACCTTGGAGCTTCTTGCCATAAGACAATAGCCGGTGATCTTGGGAATAGGATAACTCTTGATGTAGTCCTTGGCGTAGTCGTAGGTGAGAGGTGAACCGGGTTTGACATATGCCAAACCGGTCATACCTACCACTTTTTCCATATCCCCATACTCCACGTCGGAATCGTCCTTGGAGCTCCTTGCCATAAGGCAAGTGGTGGTGACCTTGGGAGTAGAAGAGTCGTCGGTGTAGTCCTTGGTGTAGTCGTAGGTGAAGAGATACCCGGGTTCGGCGAAGGCCAAACCGGCCACTCCAACAACCTTCTCTTCATCCTCTTCCTCCTTGTCGGATATGTATTCTTGACCTAGGAAGCCCTTGCCATCACGCCTATTGTTCCTCTTGTATATTTCGTTGATGGGGTTGGGCTTTAATATTGGTTTGGCACCTTCTTCATACTTGGGCTTGTCAAGCCTCTTCTCATGTGGACAATTATCGGCAAAATGGCTCGACTCATCACAATTGTAGCACGTCCTCTTCTTCTCACTTGATCCCATTGAACTTCTCCTTCTTCGGAACTTCATGTTCTTGGTGAAGAGAGAAAGTTGAGAGAGCATATCATCAACTCCATCAACATCACTTTCTTCATCACTAGCAACATCATCTTGCACATGCTTGGCCTTTAGTGCTAGAGAGTGGGAAGACCCAATAGCACGGTTGATCTACTTGATCTTTTGCCCTTCATCCGCCAAGTTATCCGTGGCAACAAGATAAGAGACTAGATCATCGGGAGTGAATTGATTAGCTCTATTAAGGAGTTGCAAGTTCAAGGCAAGATTATTATCGTTGACCGCGATCATGGAGACAATCTTGGACTTGATAAGCTCATCATTCAAATTGAATCCATCATCATACTTATCACACCCTAGGCCACCAATCTTCATACGGAGGGCAACAAGTCTCTTGTATGCTTCAGAGATAGTCTCACCATCATGGTTCATGAACATGTTCATCTCTGACTTGGCAGCTTCATACTTGGATTTTTGGATAAGAGACGTTCCCTCTTGGAGAATGACAATCCTATCCCAAAGATCCTTTGCGGTGGGGATGTCGCTGACTTGATCATGGAGAGTGCGGTGAATGGCACTCCTTATCTTTTCACAAGCAGTTGCATTTAGTTGACGGTCGTGTACTCTCCCGGAGTGAGGTTGTTGGGATCATGAGGGTGGAAATCGGTGCACACAATCTCCCAAAGCTCAAAGATGCAGCTGCGAAGATGAGATTCCATAGAAGATTTCCAATGGGAGAAATGAGTTCCATCATAATGAGGTGTAGGACCCGAACCATTAATATGAGGCATGATGTTCTTTTGCTTAGGATAAACATAAGGAAATTGATTAGTGGGCATGGAAGTTTTTGACGATCCGCTCTCATGAGCGGACTCGGCATCCTTATCCTTTCCGGTGTCCATTGGTCTCCTTTGAGGTACTACCAATGGGTTACCAAGAAAAGCCCCATCGCCAATGGCCTTAAGTTGTCCTTCTAGCTAACTCATTCGAACAAGGATATCGGAATCCGCCTTGGCCTTTTCAAGGGCACCCTTGGATAAGATTTCGCAAAGCTCCTTGACCGAATAAGTCTTATCCTCCTCATCATCGGAGAAAACCATCTTTTCTCTTAGGCGGTAAAGCCCTTAAAAGAGCCCTTGGCTCTAATACCAATTGAAAGTGTAAGATGGTTAACCTAGAGGAGGGTGAATAGGTTTCTACAAAATCCTTTATAATATTTTGCAAGTTTTAGGCTTTGTGGAATATAAATGAGCCTAAATGCAAACTAGGTGAGGCAACCTAGATGATGAACAAGATACTTCAAGCTCGAAGGCTATCACAAGGTAAACAACACAAGTAAGAGATCGTTTAAGGAATAACCGAAGCACGCGGAGACGAAGATGTATTCCCGTGTTCACCACCTTTGGGAATGGGGCTACGTCACGTTGGAGAGGTGTGAGGTTCCACGAAGGATTCCTCACGCGTCACAAAGGCTCACCTTCTTCTCCGAGCCTATCCCACGAAGGAATAGCTCACTTACTCGTGGTAGACTTTAAGGTAGTATCCAAACACTCACAAACTTTCCACGGAGCAAATCACAAGCCGAATGCCTCCGGGCGACCCTAGCCACCTAGGGTTCCCTACAAACCCAAGAGTAACAAGCTAACTCGATGAACTCAAGGGGAAATGAACTTTGGCTTGGTGGAAACGTAGATCGGGACCTCCTCTTCCTTTCTACCAAAGGGATTTGGATTTGGTTGGGTAGAATGGGAGATCCTCAAGCTTTTATGTTTCAACAATGGGGAGAGAGATAACTTCAAGAAATGGATGTTTTACTGAAATGCCTAACCTCTCAATAGAGAAAAAGGGGTATATATAGTATGGGGAGAAAAAAGAGCCGTTTGGGGATTCCTGCGACAGAACCGGCAATAAGTCCGGTCAGACCGAGTTGCTCGCCGGAAATTCCGGCGACAGCTCCGGCGGACCGGACCACACGCCGGAAGTTTCGGCGGCGACCGGAATTCTCGGTGAGAAGCCGAAAGTGCTTCCAATAAGCCATTTCGGTGCTTACCGAGAATTTCCGGCGGCGACCGGAAATTCCGGCGACAGCATCGGTGGTGTCGGCACTTCTGCCGATTTCACAGTAACCCCTTTTGACTCATTTTTCAAGGCTATTCTTTCTCTCTCTCTTCGAACAGGTGTGTGGGGGTGGATGATGAGAAGTATATTTGGTGTAGAACAACCCCAAAGATCGCATCGAGATCACCCCTCTTAATAGTGCGGTGTTTCCTATTTGACTCAAGAGTAAATAAGAGAGAACAATAAATAACACCACCATCTCTTTATATAGGAACGAATGGGGGGGTCACCCATCGCCTTTCACCAACAATCTACGGACTCTCACCTGTAGATAAGCTAATAGAAACATTAGTCCGCTCTCTAGCTTCGATGTCATAGTTAACCAAAACACTAGATAAGAGCTGTTTGCCCTTTCAATGTGTACACTCGTACTCAATCTATCTTCCTTATCCCTTGCTTAGGTATTAAGGTAAATGACGGGACTATAAACATGGTACTAAAAGACCTAGGAAGGCATATATGAAAAGTCAATGTTATTTTGACTTATTCAAAGAAGTCAACACTTCAACATAGTGGCAATGGGATCAATATAAACCTAGATTGGATCCAATTCCCATGAATAGGAACCATACCCTTAGAAATTTCTTATAGAGAAAATAGACATCTTATAGTTATCGAGATAGGATTAGAGCTAGATCTAGTGCTAGATTAGACTACAAGTTGCCTCTTCTAGATTTTAGTTTGAACAAGAACTTGGCGAGCTCATTGTGTCATGAAAGTTTCGAGGATCTTCTATAAAGATTTATGATATGAATAATATAGTTATACTTTGAACCTGCAATATTTTTGTTATACTACTCTGGTAGGTGTAATATTTGTGGAACGGTGTTTTCGCGGGTGTTATGCCGATGACTCGTGCTCTACAACCTGCAGTGGAGTGCTAGGTCACCACAGCCTCCCTTCTCTCTGAAGCCCGATGCGGTTCAACGGTAGAGCACGTGGCCGGTGGCTGGCAGGTGGGGCAGGAGTCGACAGTGGAGCAAGGGGCCACCGACGGCGGGTGGAGCACGGGGCCGATTGGGAGGAGGGCGGCCGGTGTGAGACGGTGATAGGCCTGGGGACATTTTTTATATACTTTTTATGTACTTTAGATATTTTCTATCTTAGGAAATTACTCAGATTTTTGCCATGTCAGCCATATAGGTGGGTCCCACTATTCATAATCCGCGTCAATTCGTAATCCGTTCAAGTTTAGTCCTCCTTTGATTCTTAGGATTTTCCTTAGGATTTCTATAGGATTCGGATCCTGTGGAACTTTTCCTTCTAGAGCCGTTTGAATCACAAGATTGTATCCTATAGGATTAGTTCCCATGTGTATTGTGTAGTTTATTTCGGCTCGAAATTTTACATGAGGCGAGATCTCATGATAAAAGTCCTTTGCTACAATCAAACAACCACGTGTGAGGTTTCCCGTATCCAAAGGATTCAACAACTGGGTAGGCAATTTCAATTCTTTGTATTTCTTATTTCTTTTAAATTTCCTACCCTATGAATCAAAGGAGGCTTTAGTGTCTTTTACGACAATTCTAGAAGTAGGTTTTCCACTAATTATTAAGCAGAACGTACCGCACCAAAGCACCCGAACTCCGAAACCTTGAAAGCCCCACCTCACCTCAAACCACACTACCAAAAGCTCTCCATCCTCCGCCGAGGCAGGCATGCGTCCAGCCAGCCGTCAGCGTTGCTCGCAGCTAGGCAAAGCATCGTACGCAGTAAACTACTCCGCCGGTGCGCTGCAGGAGGAAGGAAGAAAAACAAACCGCGCAACTTGGCTCGTTTTGCGTACGGACAAGGAGCGAGCGAGAGAAAGAGAGGAGGGGTGACTGGGCGTGAGCGCAGCGTTCCTCCGCGGTTCCTTTTCCCGTTTCCACCGCCCTGCCGCCGCGGCGCTGCGCTGGGGGGGTGAGACTTGAGATGAGGTCAGGGCGGATCGAGGCCCGTGGGGGTGGAGCCAGTAGCGACAATCCGCACGAGAAATACCCAATTTTCTACTCCTCTTTTTTTCGCCCAACCCAACTCCCTATGCTCTACTAGTACTGTAGTCCTGCTTGCTCTTCACGGTCCAGCTATTTCCCATATGGACTGGGCACCAACCCCTCCCTCTCCCTCGACGCGCACACCAAAGAGAGAAAAAAACCGACTATTTTATTTTTTGTTGGAAAAAAGAAGGAAAGAGAGAGAGAGACCGAGAAAATTATACTACTACCACCACTACTGCTCTCTCTACTGTCCAGCCAGGCAGCCACGGACACCAAGGCAGAGAGAGGGCAGGGACGGGAGGGAGGCAGGCAGGAGGAGCGAGAAAGGGATGAGCTCGGCGTGCCTAGAGCTGAGCTGAGCTAGGTGTGCGGTGCGGTGCTGCATTGCTTCGCGCGACAAGGATCGTCTGCCTGCGCGCGCGGGGCCTCGGATCTCGGCCCTGCCGGACGAGCTGAGCTCGGCAAGCTGCTGCTGCTGCTGCTGCTGGCCATTGGCCTGGGCCGCCGTCCAGCGCCGCGCGTGATCTGGTGTGCGCCACCGCGCGCGCGCCGCCACTTGCGTGGGTGGGAGGATTCGGATCTTAAGGAAGGCGTCGCTGTCTGTCGCGACCCTCTCCTCTCCTCTCCTCTCCTGGCCGGGTAGGGTGGGTGGCAGCTCCCCTCCCATTCAAGCGGTGGTTCGCTCGCACCTCCTGATTGGGGACAGCCGCGCGCGTGGGAGATCTGGCCGTCGGCGTCCACCACCTGCAGATCCCCTGCCTGCGAACACGCTTCGCTGCTGTGGAGTGTGCTCGGGATGGGCGGCGGTGGCGCGGATCCATTCATGCCTCCGCAGCCGGCCTCGTCGGCCTACGCTGTGCCGCATGGCCAGCCGCAGGCACAGCCGGCACCGCGCCCGCCAGGCTGCCCCTACTCCTCCTCCGCCTCGGCCCCGCCAGTCTCCACCTCCTACCACTCCCTGCCCCCGGCGACGTCCCCTCCGCCGGTAAGTAGCCCCCCTCCGGCGTCCCCGCCACCCGAGACACCGCCGTCACCTCCTCCGCCCGTGCCGACATTGCCGCCGCCACCGGCATTGTCGCCTCCGCCGCCTGACGCCCCACCTCCATCGCTCCCGCCGCCGCCACCCTACGTCGAGGCGCAGGCGCCACCGCCGCCGATGGCGACCGACCAGCCACGCGTGCAGCCCCGAGTGTACCCTTCACCGCCGCCCCCGTCCCTCCCCCCGCCCCCGCCACCCGTAGTCGTCTCGCCACCGTCTCCGCCTCCAACCCGCCCACCATCGCCCGCGCCTGCTCCAGCCCCGCAAGCTCCAGCACCCGCGCCGGTCGCTGCCTACTCGCCTCCCCCGCCACGAATCGCTTCTCCCCCGCCGCCGCGCCATCATGCCAGGCCGCATTACGTGACCTCGCGCTCGCCTGTGAGGCCGCACTCAAACACGACCCGCTCATCAAGTGGCGTCGCCAAGAACATCGAAATATCCAGGGGAACGGCCACCACCATTGTGGCGATTGCCAGTCTCGCGATGCTCAGCTTTATCGGCGCCACCATTTGGCTCGTCAAGAAGAAGCGACGGCGGACAGAGCCTCCTGCGGCAGTACTGCCGACACAGCAACCAGCTCCCCCGCCACCACCCAATTACATTCCCTCCTCTGCCGGATCCTCGCTAGCATCAGGTACAAAACATAAGCAACTGAACTAGCTATATTTGCGTTTCTTGAATTTAGTCCTCATCATAGACGATGCTCATTACTTGTTTTTCTCAGACGGATTCTACTTAAGATCACCCGGTTATCCCTTCATGAGGTCCAGTACTGGGAGCCATGGGTTCCCGTACTCGCCGGCTGACTCCGGGATAGGGTACTCCAGGATGCTCTTCACCCCAGAGAATTTGTCAGCAATTTCAAACGACTATGCCGAGGAGAACCTTTTGGGAGAAGGTGGATTCGGGTGTGTGTACAAGGGCATCTTGCCAGATGGTCGCCCTGTGGCTATCAAGAAGCTTAAGCTTGGGAATGGGCAGGGAGAGCGTGAGTTCAGGGCCGAAGTTGATACTATCAGCAGAGTACATCATAGACATTTGGTTTCACTGGTAGGCTACTGCGTATCGGAGGGCCAGAGGATGCTTGTCTATGATTTTGTTCCCAATAACACCCTTTATTATCATCTCCACGGTGAGAATTCCCTTGCATTGATTTTAGCTTCAGCGAGACAATGGGATTGTTCATTGGTTACCTGATCATCAACCATGTTCTTGGAATTTCAGTAAATGAAGTGGCACTTGATTGGCGTACCAGGGTTAAGATTGCGGCCGGAGCAGCTCGAGGAATAGCGTACCTGCATGAAGATTGTAATATTTTCAGACCAAATTGTTTCTCTTCATTAATCCCTTGAACTAGTGTGGTTTTCTTAGTTTTGCTCTCTTTTTGTTCATTAGGTCATCCTCGGATTATACATAGAGATATTAAATCATCTAATATTTTATTGGATAACAACTTCGAAGCTCAGGTATGCTTGGTGTATTAATTCCGGGTGCCAAAGTTTTTCTGTGATTTTGTGGTTCCATTTATTTTCTAAAATTTGTATCCAATTCCAATGAAATCCAGGTTTCTGATTTTGGACTTGCAAGGTTAGCGGGTGACACCAATACACATGTCAGTACGCGTGTCATGGGAACATTTGGGTAAGTAATCGTGCAAACATAGCTATAATGTTGCAATCTTCGATCAAATTTGTTGTGGTTAATCTGTGATCTATGTGTACTTACAATCTAATATTATCCTCTGCAGGTATTTGGCTCCAGAGTATGCATTGTCAGGCAAGTTGACAGCAAAATCTGATTTATATTCTTTTGGAGTGGTTCTTCTGGAACTTATTACTGGAAGAAAACCTGTTGACTCTTCTCAGCCGCTGGGAGATGAGAGTCTTGTCGAATGGGTGAGCTTCTTATATATTCTGTACTTGTTGTATGCCCCTCATTTTAGGTACTAAATTATGCATGTTTTTTTTTCACATTCGTAAATTATTTATTTGATTGATATCTTTTAGTTCTAACAAGTAAGAAATGACAATTGTCGTGTTTTCCACCTATGGTACTTAGACCCTTATAAAGTTGCTTCTAAATTTGGTTGATTCCCTGTCCATGGTACTAGATAGTTGGTGTTGATCAATATACTTGTTGAGGCAAAACTTTCCAGATTCTAGGGCATGATATCATGCAGCATCTAAAGCCCTGATGGTGACTTCCCTAGATCACCTCTTTCCTCCAAAGTAGAACCCTTGGGTTCTTTTATTACAAGTTTGGTGCTGCTGGTTGTTGTAATATGTTAGTCCTTCCATTGGAACCGTTTACATAGCATGTCGACCGAGAAAGTGATCTGGAGAGAACCAGGTTAGCTGAAAAGTTTCAGGGATCGGAGCTTTTGTAAAAGTAGGCAAGCAGATTATTCTTCCAGAGTGGCAAACAGAAAGTGGATAGAATGCTATTTAATGCAGTCTTGAAGCTGTGATGAGTCATGAAAGAAGCTAGATGAGGACTTGTCAAGGGCTCAAGCAGCTTGAACAGGGACCAAGGAAAAGACACCAATAATCCTAATACCTTTCGATATGTGTTCCGAGCCTGTGAAGCAATTATAAAAGGAATCAATACATCGTACAAATGGCATGTCAGTGCTGTAAATAGCTGGGAAGTTGCTGTGCCGATTTTTTTTGGGGAAAATAGGGGAGTTCCTATGACTATTTTGAACAGCAATATGAATACTACCATTTTCCACTGTCAGTTGAAGACCACAATCGGTCAGAACAAAGGATTGGGGCCTATTTGGTTTGATGCAACTTTTGTTCTCAGTTTTGAGCAAAGCTGCATGGAAATAGATATTTTCATCTTCATCATGAGACTAGGACCAGCTTTCCGGGGCATGATCTTACTCAAACTTCTCTTGCTTAAAATTTTCAGGCCAGGCCCTTTCTGACGGATGCAATTGAACATCGAGAATTTGGGGACCTTCCTGATCCAAGGATGGAAAACAAGTTTGAAGAAAACGAGATGTTCCATATGATAGGAGCTGCAGCTGCATGCATCCGGCATTCTGCGGTGATGAGACCTCGGATGGGTCAGGTAAGAAAAACATTTCATTCCATATTCTTTACCTCGTTTTCTGAATAAAATGGCACCAATGGAAAGGACTGAGCCACCGTATTCTTTGTATCTCTCAGGTGGTTAGAGCACTGGATAGTTTAGCGGACTCTAACCTAAACAATGGCCTTCAACCTGGCCGCAGCGAGGTATTCTTAGAACCACGGACGGAGGAGATTAGATTGTTCCAGCTGAGAGAATTTGGCAGCCGGGATTGTAGCGACGACTTGAGCCAAGCTAGCTGGAGAAGTCGGAGAGATCTGTAAAGAGCGTCGGTACACGTCCATTAACATTTTTTTGGTCATTCTTTACATGTAATTATCTCTTTTACATGATTTTTTTACTCCCTGACGCGATTCTTGTTCCCCCCACGAAGTAAATTTTGCATTCTTTCACCTTTCTTTTTTCTCTTTTTGATCGAATGGAAAATATACAGAAAGTTGGCATTCCCGGATGGATGAAAAAATAACTGTAATGTGTTCTCTGCCCTTTGGTCCGGCCAGATTGCTGCCATTCCACTGCAAATATTTAGGCTTGTAAAGCTCAGCGGTTGACTCTCAGAGGCCCTGTATTAAGCACAAGTACTACAATCATTAGCGTACATGTTAGTGGTATCCCTGAATGTAATCCAGTGGATGTTATGCTCAACTCAATCATTCGCGCCCTCCGTTTTTGTCAAAAGCCGGTGGAAACTTCCCTGTCGCCGCTGCCACTTGCGGTGGTGGTTGCCGTGTCTGTCATCACTTGCCTGGAAAAAACATCTTGAGCCTGATGATCTATTATTAAGATCGTCGTGATTTTGTTCTCGTGGATCTCATTTCTCCCGCGGCCATCGGTCGGTCGATGATTAAACCGCGTGATGATTTGGAGCGGCTGCCCGCACGACGGGAAAGGGGAACCGGTGGCGGATGGCAATGCGGCACCAAGAAAAATGAGCGCACGGATGCGGCGGGCGTTGGCACTGGGACTGTCGGTTGGCGTCGCATTCCGTTGTTGTTCTTTTTGATCTTCACCGTTTGTTCGATTTGACGGCCGGGTAGGATGGGATGGATAGCGGTGCTAAACGAGAACGGAATTGCTGTGCGCACCCCGCTTCTGGTCCGATCCATGCACGACGCAGCCTCTGTGCCTTGGGATTGTCCAGCTAAATACAGAAGGGTCGATGGAAACATCGGACAAGAATCCGTACCTAAAACCGTCGTGTGTATAGCAGAGGTCAAACGAGAATTCAGCAGATTCAAGCAACCGGATTTCCTACCATGATGGCAAGATATGGAGTGAGAGGGACTTGCTCGAGTCTGGAAATGGCGCCGCTCCACTCCACGGCGCTGTACTGCCGCCATCAAGGCCCCGCTTCGTCCGCAGCTTAGGACACGTTTGGTAGCCAGCTCGTGCCGTTTGGTTGCCTGCATGTGACTTTGGAATGTGTCAGCGCAAATATTAAGCAGCCCGCAGGCATACCCAACAAAAACATTACATTCCAGCGTTTTCGTTTTCGTTGAGCCAGCCTCGCCGTGCGCTTACCTGGTGCAAAAGCATCTATCCCTACACGAGCGCGGCCGATAATGGCGATGGCAAAAGCTTTTCAATTGTAGCGAAAAGTAGGATGGGAGAGATTCACTCACCCCTCGCCGAAACCTTCTCCTATTTCTACCCTGACCGCTCACCGCCTGAATCGAACCCGTCATTTTATCCCCATATCAAGCATTGTTTCCGGTTTGTCAGCATCATGTGAGGGCCTCCATCTTCTCCGGTCTTCGGAGACGGCGGCGTGAAGACTACTTCCTCCTCGTCTGGCAGTTATGATACGTTCACCACCTCCAGCGATGGCAGTAAGTCACCTCACCGGGTTCTTAGATCTGCAATCCCTTTAGGGTTCATAGATCGTTGCTTCAGTTGTTGCTTTGATCCATAGCCCTGATGTGTTGTAGATTGTACCTAGATTTCTAGCATTGATCATATGTACGTTCTAGCATGATTCGAAGTCCTGATCTGCTGTACATTGTAGTATGAGTTGTAGCCTTGGTATGTTGTTCATTTTTCTTGCTTCGTAGCCTTCATCTGCTGTAGAATATAGATTATCTCATATTTTTTGTCTGCCGCAAGTTGTAGCTTGATTCGTCGCTACGTTAACCTTTCACCTGTATGTCTTGTGTGATGAATGTAGGACTTGTTCTACTATGAATTTTTCCAGGTGATGATGTCTATTGGGGACTTCCAGATCCCTTCATATGTGGATGACAGTCAGCCCATTGACTCTGAACGCGGTGGAGCCTAGAATGACGGCCCATGGTAGTGCAATTATTTCTCTTGACCCCCATGTACAAAGTTTGGTCACCACCGTTGCTGCAAAAGTTGCAGCAAAGCTAGCAAATGCGCAGAAGAAGGCGCAAATGAAGGGGACCGTAAAATGACTCCCCTACATATCCACCTTCGCACTGAACAAGATCTGTGAGATCGTCAAGAGCGATGTCATGACTGAAAATGGATTCAAGGATATCCATTTGAATGCATGCGCTAAGGCTTTATTCGAGCACTAAGGCACTGAGCTTTTAGGAACTCAGGTGTACAATCATCTGAGAAAGTGGAGGATGCATTGAATCCAGATTAACAAGCCGCGAGACCTAAACGGTGCGTAGTGATGTGAGGACACCTACACGATTCTTCTTGACGGTGAGCACTTCCATGAGTATGTTCAGGTTAGCACACATCATCACACCCTTCCCCAACAACTGTCTCACATTATCACTGCTATGCACATCTAACTTTATCTCTTGCAATCGTAGAAGCACCTCATGGACACCGAATACTTGAACAAGCACATCCACAACTATGTCCAGATCCATACCATCTTCTCCTACGGTATTGTCACGAGAAGTTATGCCATGGCGTCAGGGGAGCCCCTTGGTACTCCTGCGACTGAGGACGATGACACCCAATAATCTAACACCATGATCCTGGATGGCCCTGACAAGCCTACCGATGTTAGGGCGGCTGCTACTCTTGCCGCTAATGGGAAGAGGAAGAGGGGCGTCCTAGGAGATGATGAGATCCAAGCCTTCACAAGCATAGCTGATACTTCCAAAACGTATCTACTTTCCCGAATACTTTTGCTATTGTTTCTCCTCTAAACTTGTGTGATTTGGATACAACTAATACGGATTGACGCTATTTTTAGCAAAATTACCTTGGTGTATAGTTTTTGTGCAGAAAATTAACTATCAGGAAAAATCCTAAAAAATATGCCAAAAATCCTATTTCACCAAAAGACTCACGGAGCCAGAAGACGAGACGAAGTGGGGCTCCGAGGAGCCCACACCCCCTGGCCGCGCCTGAGAGGGGTGTGGCCGCCTCGGGCACCCCCTCGACCTCCCTCTTTGCCTATAAGATGCCTCTTGACCTAAAAACTCAAGGGGGGCCGACGTTTTTCCAGAAAGAGTTTCGCTGCGCCGCCACCACCAGAAACCGCGATTCGGAACCAGAAACTCCGTTCTAGCACCCTGCCGAGACGAGGAATTTGGAGAGGATCATCGCCATCATCATCATTGCTGCCTCTCCATCAACCATCCATGTTTCCCCATCCATGAGTGAGTAATCTCCCGTTATAGGATATGAGGATAGTAGGGATTGGATGAGTTCTATCATGTAATTGAATAAGATTGTTAGGGCATGGTGCCTAGTATTTCTATTAGTGCTATTTGACTTTGTTGCAACTTGTTGTGCTTAATGCTTGTCACTAGGGCCCGAGTGTCATGATCTCAGATCTAAACTTATTATTGATTCATGATGATAGTATTGTTTGTGATCTTATCTGCAAGTTATGTACACATATCATTGTCCGGAACCAAAGGCCCCGAAGTGACAGAAATTGGGACAACCTAAGGGGATGGATGTGATGTGAGGATCACATGTGTTCATGGAGTGTTAATGCTTTGCTCTGGTGCTCTATTAAAAGGAGTACTTTAATTGCTAGTAGATTCCCTTGAGGCCCCGTTGCAATGGGCTAGCAGGACAAAAGATGTTGTGCAAGTTATCATTGCGATCACGTATGACTATATATGGAACACATGCTTATGATTGTTTAGTACTTGGATGCTTTATCTTATTTATCTGCAAATGTCCTAGATCTTGAAGTTACATGAATAGTCTCGTCCATGCAACGCCCATCCATCCATCCCTCTGCCTACTGCAGTCATATCCTACTGTCTGCTACTATTGTTACTACTGCCTTTGTTTTACTGTTGATGTTACTTTGCTATTGCTACTACAAAACTATTGCTACTGATAAACTGTTGTGAGCAAGACTATTTCCAGGTGGAGCTGAATTGACAACTCAGTTGTTAAGGCTTATAAGTATTCTTTGGCTCCCCTTGTGTCGAATCAATAAATTGGGTAATACTACCCTCGAAGACTGTTGCGATCCCCTATACTTGTGGGTCATCAAGACTATTTTCTGGCGCCATTGTCGGGGAGCATAGCTTTATTTGTAAGTTCACTTGGATCTATTATTGTTCACTGTTATTCTTTTCATCATGTGGAATTCTCGTGATGGAAAGTTTCCTATTTTACCATCCACTACAAGAAGAGGTACAGTCCTAAACACCTCTGCTGATCTTGATTCACCGTATGTTATAAGTAAGCTTGTTACACCACCACCACATACACATGCTACACACACTGCTACTACTGCTGAATCTGAAATTGCTTCTGATACTCATGATATTACTTCTACTGTGCTTGATGCGAGTGGTTCATTAGGTCCTTTCCTATATGCTACTATTGCTAGAACTATTTTGGGAAACACTGAAAATCCTAGTGAAGACACTATTACACATGTTAGATCACTTGAGTCTATAGAGAGATATGATATTAATGATGGTTACATTGAAATGACTGATGAATTTATTGAAGAGTACCAAAACACACGTGGTGCTAGTGCTATTGGGAGTCTCCTTGAGGGATGCACTATTATACCTAAATTGTCTCCTGATGCTAAGTTTGCTACTTCTCCCATAGATATTAAAGATAAAGATTATGATTTCTCTCTTGATTTATCCTATATAAACATTGTTGAGAAAGAACCTTTTTGTGGGACTGAAAATGAAAGTGTTGTAGCTCATATGAATGAGCTTTCCACTATGAGTGCCTTATTATCTGATGATTTTAAGATGCGCAAGTACTTTGTTACAAAGATCTTCCCTTTTCACTAAAAGGAGAAGCTAAAGCTTGGTTTAATACATTACCTCCTGGATCCATTGATATCCCTGATTGCTTGATTGTTTCTTTCTTTCAGAAATATTTTCCTCCTAGTGCTAGACATGCTGCTTTGCAGAATTTTTTTGATTTTAAGCAGGGATAAGAAGAGAAATTGCTCGAGTCATGGACAAGGTTCTGTGCCTTGATTCATGCACACCATGGATGTCCATTACCTAAAAATGAGCTTCTTGTTATTTATTATAATGGAATAACTGATGAATCTACGACATACCTAGAAACTTTTGTTGATTGTGTCTTTAGGAAAAGAACTCCTACAAAAGCTGAAGAGTTAATGGCTAAAATAAGAAAGAATTATGACGATTGGACTTCAACTGAGCTAATTACACCTGAGCCTACTACACATGAACCAATTGTGCATGAACCAACTCCAACACCAACACCAAACAAGAGGAGAATGATTACATTAAATGATGAAGTGATGAAAGAAGCTAAGAAATGTCTTAAGGAGAAAGGTATTAAATCTGAAGATGTGAAGAATCTACCTCCTATAGAAAAATTATGTAAGCCAATTCCCCACTCATCCACTATTGAGGTACACTCTCTCCAACACTTTGATGAAGGTTATATTCCCTATGGTAAACCTCCCGATCAATGCTTAGAGGAACTTGACATTTTTATTGTTAAACAAGGTAATTTTAACAAACAAGTTCAGAATCATTTATTGGAAAAATCTAGAGCTATTAATGAGTTGAAAGATATTGTGGAAAGAACTGCTAATGATGTTAAAATGCTTGTTAAACACTTCCAAATGGTTCAAACCCAAATTGATCAACTTGCTAAGGTACATAAAGATATGCTAGTTAATGCTTCTGGAGATAAACATGCTTACGAAATTAGAACTAGGAGTGGTACAACCACTCAAGATCCTTTATATCCTGAAGGACACCCTAAAAGAATTGAGCAGGATTCTCAACAAGCTAATAATAGTGATAGTCCTCATAAAAGAAAGAAAAAGAAACATAAAACAGTTGAGGAACCTCCTGAACCTGCTGTAGATCCTAATAGTATATCTGTCTGTGGTGCCGAAACTGAAAGTGGTAATGATAAAAATGATGCTCCTGATAAGGAAGAAGTTGAGGAAGAACCTGAGAAGCACACTAAGAACACTAGGTACACTAAGGAATATTTTATTTCTAATAAACATGGTAGTGAAAGAGAACCTTGGGTGCAGAAACCTATGCCTTTTTCCAATAAGAAACAAAAGTCAAAGGAGGAAGAACACTATAACAAGTTTTGTGAGTGGATGAAACCTTTATTTTTGCAAATTCCTTTGACCGATGCTATTAAGTTGCCTCCTTATTCAAAGTATATGAAGGATATTGTCTCTAATAAAAGGAAGATTCCTAATGAGGAAATTTCAAATTTGCTTGCTAATTATTCCTTCAATGGTAAGGTTCCAAAGAAACTTGGTGACCCAGGTATTCCAACTATTCCTTGCTATATTAAGAATAACTATGTTAGAACTACTTTGTGTGATTTGGGAGCTGGAGTTAGTGTTATGCCTTTTTATCTCTATAAGAGACTCCAGCTAGAAAAGTTGATACCAACTAATATATCTTTGCAATGGCTGATAAATCAACTACTATTCTTGTTGGTATATGTGAGGATATTCCTGTTCAAGTGGCTCATAATTGCTTGGTTTTAAATGATTTTGTTGTGCTTGAGATGCCTAAAGATGATAATATGTCTATTATCCTTGGGACACCTTTTCTTAATACTGCAGGTGCTATCATCAATTGCAATCAAGGAAAAGTAACTTTTAATATTAAAGACAAAGAGCATACTGTCTATTTTCCCAAGAAGATTGATAAGAGCTATGGCCTGAATTCTATTGAAAATACCAAGAGCATCAAAGTTGGAGAAATATATTGTCTCATTGCACAAGAAAGTTTTGAAATCATTATGATTGGGACCATTGCTATCAAGTTTGAGATAACATAATCACTTTGTGGAATGCAAAGTTTCGCTTCATATAAGATTGTTTTGGTAACAAGACTTGATCAACCTTGTTAACAAAGGGATTTTAATGAACGGAACAATGTTTTCATAGTGGTTATACTTGCTCACTTTTATTTTTCTCCTTTCCAATCTTTGCTCTTCTTCTTGTTAGTCTTAGTTTTGCTAGTTGTTTGTTTTTTAGAGTGTCTTAGAACTTCTGTAGTTTTGGTTTTGGTTTGCTTTTTGCTTCTTGTAAAAAAAACTTTTTATGCGATAAAATCAATTTTCATAACCTGGAAATTGGCCAAAAATAAAGTTTCCCGAAAAATTCCAGATAATTTATATTAAATTTTTCCTCGAAAAAGGGGCAGAGGGACACCTGGAATGGCCTAGGGGGACCCACCAGGCTAGCACACCCCCTGGTGGCGCGACCAGCCCTAGGGTGCGCCTAGCTTGGGTGGGACCTACCTGTGGCCTTCCAAGTTGTCTCCTTCCAGCCACTTCTTTCTCTCTCCCAAAAAACACCGAAAAACTTTCTCAAGCTTGAGTTCCTGTTGTCCTTGCTCCCGATTTTTGATCTCCTTGCTTAGCCCATCTTTGTTACTGATTTTTGGAGGGATTGCTCTCCGGTATGTGCCTCCTCCGCTTGTCCAATTAGATTTTTGTTTGGTAGATTGTATCTTGAGTATTTTGCTACTGTAGGTGATAGGTTGTGTGAATTTCCATGCTTGTTATATGCTTAGAGATTTCATTTTGATGCATGTTTAGCCCTCTAGCATGTTCCTATAGTAGTTCCTCATCATTTATCAACTTGGAAATTACTTGGTTTGGTGTTTGACTAAAAAATTTCATAAAAGAAGATGAGTGCATACCAACTGAATCAACATGATTTTATGGTACTTGAGATAATGAAAGTCCATCACGAGGAGGAAGTCTTCCTTTCCATATATCCATGCCCTGAATTTATGAGAGCTACGAGGATCCTTCAGGATTTCCAAACTATGATTACTAAGGCAGGGTTGGAACAATTCATTAGAGAGGAACCATATCAATATGTTAAGCTAACCATGGATGTGGTGCGGGACTTTCGATTTAGTTGGTCCTTGTCTAATCCCACTGTCCACTATAAAATTTACAATATAGCTGTCGACCTGCCTTTTCCTGATTTTTATGCAGCTATTAGAGTGCCACATTGAGGTGCTTGTGAGAAGATCAAAGAGAGGCCTAAGCCACTCATGGATTTATATGCTAAAATTTTCCAAGGTTGCGACTTCTCAAAGGAAAGTGGTAAAATTCAGAACATTCAGCTTCCATCCATTAGATATTTTGCCTATTTCATTACCAAGTGTGTTCTTGCTAGAAAGACTGCTAGAAAATTATCTTCATTTGATTTAGCTTTTATCTCAGCTGCGTTTAATAGGGATAGATCTTATAACTTGGGTGCCTTGATAGCTTTCCATCTTGCTACTAACAGCGAGAAAGGTGGAATTTGTGGAGGTCTCATTGCATCTCTTCTATTAGCTTTTCATGGTTTATAGCCTCATCATTCAGATTTTCGGTTACCCATAGAGACTCGATCTCAATTCCATGGTTCAGCATAATATTGTTTCTTCTTGGGCTACTTTGAGAGATTTACCGTATGATATATCCTTTGTTAAGCGTGGTTGGAGAGGGGGTACGTTTGAGAAAGTAGTCTCTTTGCTTGCACCCGCTTTGTTTAATTTTGATAACAGGCAAGGATGGTCACTCACGGAGGAAGAACTTGACACATACGTGGCGGATCTCTCCTAGCAAGAGGAGAATGTTGGAGAGGATGCCGAAGATGATTCGGTTCATCCCTCCAACATGGGGGAGTCTTCATACCAGCAGCCCTCCTATGATTGGAGCGCTTCTTCTTCTTCTTCTTCTTCTTCTTCTTCACGAGGGCCTGATTATGATCATTCCTACGATGACCCACCAGCTTGGGGTTATTACCCGCGCTATTGAGCCCCACTTAGGCCAAAAGCCTAAGCTTGGAGGGGGAGGTATACCGACATCACACTCATCTATATATCATGTTTCGTCTATTCTTTGTATATCCATGTTTCGCTTTCTTTTTAGTTTTTGTTCCTGCTTTCCCAAAACACAAAAATACCAAAAATATTTTCGTTGTTTCTCTTGGTTTGTTTCTTTGCTTTTTAGCTTTGGTTTGCCTTAAGAAAAATCCAAAAAGATTTTGCTTTGTTTGTTTTTGCTTTGTGTGCTTGCTTTAAAAAATCGAAAACACCAAAAATATTTGTTGTTCTTATTTGGTTTTGTGAAGTTCTTTGCAGGGTTCAGCAGTCCTCATTGGAGTTTGGTTTCATGTTATTATTCAAGTCACACAAGTGAAGGGCAATAATGAAGATTAATGACAACTTGAGGTGTGGTAAGAGGCTGGTAATGAACTCTATTTGTTTTTATTTTTGTACATATACTCATCATTGTGGGCATGCTTAGTCTGTTTATGTAAGGTGTATGTTATTTATGGATGCTTAGTAGTTCTTGCTCTCTTATGATTAGCTCCAGCTTGCTAATAGTTTGTAGCATGTCATATGAATGTTTGCTTGCATTGTTCTATTCATAACTTGGTATGATATTGTGGTATCCTCCTCTGAATGTTTCATTTGAATCGACTTGGCACATGCTCACGCATGCATATGACTGAACAATAGTCAGTTAAGCCTCGATGATTTATTTTGCCTCGGAGTTCTTGTATCACTTTTATGCCATAATTATTGTTTTGTTGCAAGCATGATTATGACAGTTATTGCTCTCTCGTTTGTCTCTTCCTCTCTATTGTTAGCCTTCACCTGCACTGGGTATGAGCTCTACTCATGCTTCCAACTCCCCAAAACCAAACTTGTCAAAAGTGTCCACCATACCTGCCTACTAGCATCATTTGCTATTCCATGCATATTCATTATGCCTCATTTTCTTCCAAATAAAATGTTTGATTGTTATGAGAAAGTTAGTTAGTAAAGCTCTCACGAACTTGATGGCACACTTTATTTCTTGCACTTAATAAACCTGAACCATTGTGACCGTCCATGAGAGTTATATACTTGCAAATTATAGGCTGGGAGTTAGCAGAACCATGCTGTCATGGGGAACACTTTCAACACCTGAAAATATTATACCCAGTTGATATCATGCTCTTTTGTTTACGGATGTCGTTGGTGTGAAATAAAAGGGGAGCTTGTAAGTCCATGGAGTTATGTATATGTGTTAGAGAAACGCCTGGGCCGCTAGCCTAAGTCATGCTTAATCATGGTGGAAACTTATAGCATCACCATAATGAGCAATCTATGAAGCTTTCTTCTTATAAAAAAAAGAGAGACATATTGAAAAGAGGAAATAGAGAAAAAAGGACCATTTTCCCATGGTAAATAAGAAGATTGCCGAGATGCTCATTGTCTGCTTGCCTTGTCATTTTTATTATGGGATAGCTCATGTATCATGTGTAGGGGTTCGTAGCATGGAAAACAAAAATTTTCTATCGCATACAAACAAACAAGCCAAGATCTATCTACTAGATTGTAGCAACGAGTCGATGGAATAACTCACCCTCGAAGATTCCAAAGTGTTTAACGAGAGCAGATTCTCGTGGGTGATGTAGTCGTACTCTTTCCGATCTCAAGATCGCGTAGACGATCCTTCCGGCGCCGCGTTCCCGCAGCGCTCCCGCAGTCGGTCACACGTTCGGTACTCGACGAAGACCTTCCTCTCCCTTGTTCCAGCAGGCAGCGGAGGTTGTAGCACTCTCCTCGCGATTCCGGCAGCACAACGGCGTGGTACCGGAGGTAGAGGGGAGATCCCGCAGGGCTTCGCCTTAAGCCGGTGCGAGTATGGTGGAGCTTATGAGAGAGGCTATTAGTGGTCTAGTAATTAGACACACCAATTAGAGGGCTCTAAACCAATTAGAAGGCTCTAAACCAATTAGAAGGCTCTAAACCGAAACAGCTCTAAACCGGGGTCTAGGTCTAGTTTCTAGTTTAGAGGATAGGAACTTGTGTGTGTTGGGAGGGGAGCCCTGCCCCTCCCTTTATAGGTGGGAGGGCTGGCGCGCTAGGGGAGGGAGGGAGTCCCTCCCCAACTCGGCCTAGGGCTGGCCGCCGGCTTGGGGACTCCTTCCCCAAGTCGGTCTCCTCTTCTCCTCCTCTTCCCACTTTCCAAAACTGGCAGTTTGACTTTCAAACTAGCCGTTTGACTTTTCCAATTTAGGAATTAAATAAACCCTTTATTTCGGACAGCGAGAACACTTAGTACATGATGCAATCATTCCATCTTGCAATGACACATTCATGTACCCCTTCCCCCCCGGAGTGCCGGACATTCCGGGACCTTCTAGAATGTTCCCGATGAAAACACCGGAACCATTCCCCAACTCCGAAATGGGACTTTCCTTATATGAATCTTATTCTCCGGACCATTCCGGATCACCTCGTGATATCCCGGATCCCATCCGAGACTCCGAACAACATTCGGTCTCTTTCTCATAATACCATAACTACTCAAACAACGTCGAATCCTTAAGTGTGTCTCCCTACGGTTCGTGAATTATGCGGACATGATCGAGACACTTCTCCGAACAATAACCAATAGAGGAATCTGGAAATTCATATGGCTCCCACATATTTCTACGATTACTTTGCGATCGAATGAACCACTTACATACGATACCAATTTCCCTTTGTCTCACGATATGTTACTTATCCGAGGTCATGATCGTCGGTATCTCTGCATACCTAGTTCAACCTCGTTACTGATAAGTACTCTTTTCTCGTTCCCGTGATATGTGATCCCTTGTGACCAAGTCACATGCTTGCAAGCTAATTGGATGACATTTCACCGAGAGGGCCCAGAGAATATCTATCCGTCATGTGGATGGACAAATCCCACTCTTGATCCATGTGTTTCAACCAATACTTTCCGAACACCCAATGCCACTTTTATAGCCACCCTGTTACGGTGTGGTGTTTGATGACATCAAAGCATCCATCCAGTAAAGGCAATATGCATGATCTCATGGTCGAAGGAATTAGGTTACTATGTATCAGAAAGCATATAGCAATTGAACTATTGAAATGACTTGATCTTTATGCTACGCTTGTCTATAGGAGTATGTCCACCATATCATTCTCCTAACGATATGATCTTGTTGTTGATAACATCTCAATGTTCATGACAAAGAAACCACATCATCAATCAACCAACAAGCTAGTGAAGTATAGAGGCCATACTAGGGACTTCAAATTAAGTTTACAAATCACACAAGTATTAATGGTTTCCTTGTTAATACTATTATAGCATGAATGTAAACATTTATCATAAACACAAAGATATATAATAATAACTACATTTATTATTACCTCTAGGGCATATCTCCAACAGTCTCCCACTTGCACTAGAGTCATCTAATCTAGATTACATGGTAATATACCGAACACCCATGGCAGTTTGGTGTTGGTCATGTTTTGCCCTCGGGAGAGGTTTAGTCAACGGATCCGCCACATTCAGATCTGTGTGTACTTTGCAAATCTTTATATCCCCATCCTGGATATGTTCTCGAATAGCGTGGAAACGCAGCTTGATATGCTTCAGCTTCTTGTGTGACCTTGGTTCTTGCGCATTGGCTATGGCGCCCATGTTATCACAGTAGATAGACATTGGGTCCAGCGCACTTGGAACCACACCCAGCTCTGTAATGAACTCTTTCATCCATATCGCTTCTTGTGAAGCCTCCGAAGCAGCCATGTATTCCGATTCAGTTGAAGATCTCGCCACAACGCTTTGCTTTGCACTCCTCCAGCTAACTGCTGCACCATTCAAAATAAATACGTATCCAGATTGTGATTTAGAATCATCCGGATCGGTGTTCCAACTAGCATCGGTGTAACCATTAACAACGAGCTGTTCATCACCTCCATAAGAAAGAACCATATCCTTAGTTCTTCTCAAGTACTTAAGGATGTTTTTGACCGCTGTCCAATGATCCACTCCTGGATCACTTTGATATCTGCTAGTTAGACTAACAGCATATGCGATGTCGGGTCTAGTACATAGCATGGCATACATTAGAGATCCTATGGCTGAGGCATAGGGAGTCTTACTCATCTTTTCTCTATCTTCTGCCGATGTCGGACTTTGAGTTTTACTCAAGGTCGTATTGGGCAACATGGGCAAGAACCCTTTCTTGCTATCTTCCATTCCAAACCTCTTTAGAACTTTGTCCAAATATGTACTTTGTGACAATGATATTTGGCGTTTCGATCTATCTCTATAAATCTTTATGCCTAATATGTAAGCTGCTTCGCCAAGATCCTTCATTGAAAAACTATTATTCAAATATTCCTTGACACTATTAAGAAGGTCTACATCATTCCCAATCAACAATATGTCATCCACATACAGTATTAAGAATGCTACAGAGCTCCCACTCACTTTCTTGTAAATACAAGCTTCTCCATAAGTTTGTATAAAACCAAAACTTTTGATTACCTTATCAAAACGTTGATTCCAACTTCGGGATGCTTGCTTCAATCCATAGATGGACCGTTGAAGCTTGCATACCTTGTTAGCATCTTTAGGATCGACAAAACCTTTGGGTTGTATCATATACAACTCTTCATCAATGTCTCCATTGAGGAATGCTGTTTTGACATCCATCTGCCATATCTCATAATCATAATATGCAGCGATTGCTAACATAATCCTCACAGACTTTAGCTTCGCTACCGGTGAGAAAGTCTCATCGTAGTCAACTCCTTGAATTTGTCGAAACCCTTTTGCGACAAGTCGAGCTTTATAGACAGTAACATTACCATCAGCATCTGTTTTCTTCTTGAAAATCCATTTGTTCTCGACAGCCTTCCGGCCATCCGGTAAGTCCACCAAAGTCCATACTTGGTTTTCGTACATGGATCCAATCTCGGATTTCATGGCTTCTTGCCATTTATTGGAATCTGGGCTCATCATCGCTTCCTCATATGTCTCGGGGTTATCGGTGTTGTCCACCAACATGACATTCATAACGGAATCATACCAATCTGGAGTGGTACGAGTTCTCGTTGACCTCCGAGGCTCTGTAGTAACTTCAACCGAAGTTTCATGATCACCATCATTAGCTTCCTCTCTTATTGGTGCAGGCACCACAGGAACTTCTTCCGGTGCTGCGCTACTCGCAATTTCGAGAGAAGGTTCGACAACCTCGTCGAGTTCTACTTTCCTTCCAGTCACTTCTTTCGAGAGAAATTCCTTCTCTAGAAAGGATCCATTCTTAGCAACGAAGATTTTGCCTTCGGATCTATGATAGAAGGTATACCCAACAGTTTCCTTCGGGTATCCTATGAAGACGCATTTTTCCGCTTTGGGTTCAAGCTTGTCCGGCTGTAACTTCTTTACATAGGCTTCGCATCCCCAAACTTTAAGGAACGACAATTTAGGTTTCTTCCCAAACCATAATTCATACGGTGTCGTTTCAACGGATTTAGACGGTGCCCTATTTAAAGTGAATGCGGCTGTTTCTAATGCATAACCCCAAAATGATAGTGGCAAATCTGTAAGTGACATCATAGAACGAACCATATCTAAGAGAGTTCGATTACGACGTTCAGACACACCATTACGCTGTGGTGTTCCCGGCGGTGTCAACTGCGAAAGTATTCCACATTTCTTCAAATGCTCGCCAAACTCGTAACTTAGATATTCACCTCCACGATCAGATCGTAGAAATTTAATCTTCTTGTTACGTTGATTCTCTACCTCACTTTGAAACTCCTTAAACTTCTCGAAAGTTTCGGACTTATGTTTCATAAAATAGATATACCCATATCTACTCAAGTCATCCGTGAAGGTAAGAACATAACGATAACCACTGCGCGATGCTACACTCATTGGACCACACACATCGGTATGTATGATTTCCAATAAGTCTGTAGCTCGCTCCATCATACCAGAAAATGGAGTCTTAGTCATTTTACCCATCAGACATGCTTCGCATCTTTCAAGTGATTCAAAATCAAGTGATTCAAGAAGTCCATCGGAATGGAGTTTCTTCATACGCTTCACTCCAATGTGACCAAGACGACAGTGCCACATATAGGTCAAATTATCGCTTGATTTCAAACGTTTAGCCTCAATGTTATTAATATGTGTATTTCTACTATCGAGATTCAATATGAATAGACCATCTATCAAAGGTGCATGTGCATAAAACATATTACTCATATAAATCGAACAACCATTATTCTCGGATTTAAACAAGTAACCGTCTCGCAATAAACAAGATCCCGATATAATGTTCATGCTCAACGCAGGCACCAAATAACAATTATTTAAGTATAAAACTAATCCCGATGGTAGATGAAGAGGTAGTGTGCCGACCGCGATCACATCAACCTTTGATCCGTTTCCCACGCGCATCGTCACCTCGTTCTTCACTAGCTTCCGTTTATTCTGCAGCTCCTGTTTCGAGTTACAAATATGAGCAACCGAACCAGTATCAAATACCCAGGCACTACTACGAGTACTAGTGAGATACACATCAATAACATGTATATCAGATATACCTTTCTTCTTGATGTTGCCGTTCTTCAAATCCGCCAAGTACCTTGGGCAATTCCGCTTCCAGTGACCTTCTCCCTTGCAGTAAAAGCACTCAGTATCAGGCTTGGGTCCAGCCTTGGTCCTCTTCGTCGGCGTGGTAACTTTCTTACCACCCTTCTTGAAGTGTCCCTTCTGCTTAGACTTGCCTTTCTTGAATTTGGTGGTCTTATTGACCATCAACACTTGGTGCTCTTTCTTGATCTCCACTTCTGCAGATTTTAACATAGCAAATAGTTCTGGCAACTCTTTGTTCATGTTCTGCATGTTGTAGTTCATCACAAAGTTCTTGTAACTTGGTGGTAGTGATTGGAGGATGCGGTAAACTCCCAAAGTATTAGGAATCACTATACCCAAACTTTGAAGTTTATTTGCGTGCCCAGACATTTTAAGCACATGCTCACTGACGGAGCTACCCTCTTCCATCTTGCAGTTAAAGAACTTTTCAGAAGCTTCATAACTTTCAATTGCCGCATGAGTCTCAAAGATTAATTTGAGATCCTCGACAATATCATATGGATCTGACTCTTCAAACCTTTTCTGAAGCTCCGATTCTAAACCATACAAGATAGCACACTGAACTATGGAGTACTGATTCTTCCGAGCGAGGTAAACATTCTTTACTTCATCGGTAGCATCAGCTGCAGGTGGGTCACCTAGCGGTGCATCCAGCACATAGGTCAAATTACCAGCTGTGAGGACAATCCTCAAATTGCGGAACCAATCCGCGAAGTTGCTTCCATTGTTTTTCAACTTTTCTTTCTCTAGGAACGCATTAAAATTGATGGTAGGGGCTGCCATTGATCTACAACATATTTGCAATAGTTTAGACTAAGTTTATGACAAATTGAGTTCAAATTAATTAATGAAATTAAACTAGGTGAACTCCCACTCAAAACAACATCCCTCACATTGTTTTAGTGATCACACGAACCAAATCCACTACATCCACACCGATCATCACGAGAGCTGATATAGTTTTAATGGCGAACAATCATCATGTTCATCATATCTACTATATGATTCATGCTTTGCCTTTCGGCGATCCGTGTTCCTGAGGCCATGTCTGTACATGCTAGGCTCGTCAAGATCAAACCTTAGCTTCCGCATAAGCAAATCTGGCTTGCTTACGTTGTAGTCACCCGCGGAATCAAAGACACCCGATCATCACGTGGTGCTTCGAAGCAGCAAGCTTTGGCAACGGTGCATACTAAGGGTGAACACTTTTAGAACTTGAAATTTATGTGCATGAGGGATCATCTTATAATGCTACCGTCGTCTACTAAGCAATACAAGATGCATAAAGGATTAACATCACATGCAATTCATAATATGTGATATGATATGGCCTTTCTTCTTTGTGCTTCCGATCTCCATCTTCAAGCACGAACATGATCTCCATCATCACCGGCATAGCATCAAGGTCAATGACGCTTCTTCATGGTTGTCGTCCGCCAACTTCAACTATTACAACTATTTTGAATAGACACGCAGGCCTTAACAGAAATTAAAGACAACCATATGGCTCCTGCCGGTTGCCAACTTACAATAAGGATCATTGCATACATCAAATATAATCACAATCATGGCCATATCACATCACTGCACACCCCTGCAAAACAAAGTTAGACGCTTCTACTTTCTTTGCATATTTTACGTGGTTTGGGGCTTTCCATAAGTGTCGTTCTAACTTACGAACAAGAACCACAACATTGATACTAGCATTGTTGATCACCCGTTGTAAATTGGATCTTTACTATGCTAGGAGAAACAGGCACCCGCAAAGCCACTTATGCAAAACGAGTTGCATGTCAAGCGTGGAGCAAGTCTCATGAACGATGTCATGTAAGGTTAGCCCGGGCCGCTTCATCCCAACATACCGCAAGATGCAAAGTACACAAAAAGCAATCTACAATAAAAGCATCAACGCCCACAATGACCATTGTGTTCTACTCGTGCAACAGATCTACATATAGACACGGCTCTGATACCACTGTAGGGGTTCGTAGCATGGAAAACAAAAATTTTCTATCGCATACAAACAAACAAGCCAAGATCTATCTACTAGATTGTAGCAACGAGTCGATGGAATAACTCACCCTCGAAGATTCCAAAGTGTTTAACGAGAGCAGATTCTCGTGGGTGATGTAGTCGTACTCTTTCCGATCTCAAGATCGCGTAGACGATCCTTCCGGCGCCGCGTTCCCGCAGCGCTCCCGCAGTCGGTCACACGTTCGGTACTCGACGAAGACCTTCCTCTCCCTTGTTCCAGCAGGCAGCGGAGGTTGTAGCACTCTCCTCGCGATTCCGGCAGCACAACGGCGTGGTACCGGAGGTAGAGGGGAGATCCCGCAGGGCTTCGCCTTAAGCCGGTGCGAGTATGGTGGAGCTTATGAGAGAGGCTATTAGTGGTCTAGTAATTAGACACACCAATTAGAGGGCTCTAAACCAATTAGAAGGCTCTAAACCAATTAGAAGGCTCTAAACCGAAACAGCTCTAAACCGGGGTCTAGGTCTAGTTTCTAGTTTAGAGGATAGGAACTTGTGTGTGTTGGGAGGGGAGCCCTGCCCCTCCCTTTATAGGTGGGAGGGCTGGCGCGCTAGGGGAGGGAGGGAGTCCCTCCCCAACTCGGCCTAGGGCTGGCCGCCGGCTTGGGGACTCCTTCCCCAAGTCGGTCTCCTCTTCTCCTCCTCTTCCCACTTTCCAAAACTGGCAGTTTGACTTTCAAACTAGCCGTTTGACTTTTCCAATTTAGGAATTAAATAAACCCTTTATTTCGGACAGCGAGAACACTTAGTACATGATGCAATCATTCCATCTTGCAATGACACATTCATGTACCCCTTCCCCCCCGGAGTGCCGGACATTCCGGGACCTTCTAGAATGTTCCCGATGAAAACACCGGAACCATTCCCCAACTCCGAAATGGGACTTTCCTTATATGAATCTTATTCTCCGGACCATTCCGGATCACCTCGTGATATCCCGGATCCCATCCGAGACTCCGAACAACATTCGGTCTCTTTCTCATAATACCATAACTACTCAAACAACGTCGAATCCTTAAGTGTGTCTCCCTACGGTTCGTGAATTATGCGGACATGATCGAGACACTTCTCCGAACAATAACCAATAGAGGAATCTGGAAATTCATATGGCTCCCACATATTTCTACGATTACTTTGCGATCGAATGAACCACTTACATACGATACCAATTTCCCTTTGTCTCACGATATGTTACTTATCCGAGGTCATGATCGTCGGTATCTCTGCATACCTAGTTCAACCTCGTTACTGATAAGTACTCTTTTCTCGTTCCCGTGATATGTGATCCCTTGTGACCAAGTCACATGCTTGCAAGCTAATTGGATGACATTTCACCGAGAGGGCCCAGAGAATATCTATCCGTCATGTGGATGGACAAATCCCACTCTTGATCCATGTGTTTCAACCAATACTTTCCGAACACCCAATGCCACTTTTATAGCCACCCTGTTACGGTGTGGTGTTTGATGACATCAAAGCATCCATCCAGTAAAGGCAATATGCATGATCTCATGGTCGAAGGAATTAGGTTACTATGTATCAGAAAGCATATAGCAATTGAACTATTGAAATGACTTGATCTTTATGCTACGCTTGTCTATAGGAGTATGTCCACCATATCATTCTCCTAACGATATGATCTTGTTGTTGATAACATCTCAATGTTCATGACAAAGAAACCACATCATCAATCAACCAACAAGCTAGTGAAGTATAGAGGCCATACTAGGGACTTCAAATTAAGTTTACAAATCACACAAGTATTAATGGTTTCCTTGTTAATACTATTATAGCATGAATGTAAACATTTATCATAAACACAAAGATATATAATAATAACTACATTTATTATTACCTCTAGGGCATATCTCCAACATCATGTGCAAGGGGTACCCCGTTGTCGGTTCTCTATTATACGCATGTATTTACTATGACAAGAACTTACCGGTAACTAAAGTTGAGTAACATGAGGAGCGGCCCTCGTACTCAAGGGACATGAGATTTCCAGTTTATGGTATGTCAAGCATATAACTCATATTGGACCTCACTTTCACCTTAACCATTTAAAGATGCCTGTGATAGGGGCCATGAGAGCTCAAAGCTAATGAGTACCATACTTTCAGTATTTGGAAGCCTTTCAAACTTTTCAAAACCTTTTCACTTCCTTGTTAAGTCACCACTTATTCTATGAGCACCTTCTTGAGAGCATAGTTGTCATTCTTAGTGTAATGTGCTTGTCTCAAAACTTGGTTAATTATGTCATAACTTTGATGCTTGTATCTTTGATATATTTACTTCTAGTCTTCACTTGAACTTCAGAGGTGCCTTGGCATTTATGTTGTGCTCTACAATCAAAGGCAAGCGAGATACCTCTCTATCATACCTTCTTATGAGCATTGCAATGTTGCTTATGTTTATGTTTCATGCTACTTATTATTATTGAGTTGTAATCTCTTCATAGCTTGCAATGACTATTAAGTAGACTTAGTTGCATACTTTTTATTATGAATTGTCTAAGTATATACTCGTGTGCTAAGAATATTTACATCATATAAAGCAAATGTGTTCGTGAAAGTTCTTTTATCGCACTCAGTTTTCAACTGAATTGCTTGAGGACAAGCAATAAGTAAGCTCCGGGGGAGTTGATACGTCCAAATCGTATCTACTTTCCCGAACACTTTTTCTATTGTTTCTCTTCTAAACTTGTGTGATTTGGATACAACTAACACAGACTGACGCTGTTTTCAGCAGAATTACCTTGGTGTCTAGTTTTTGTGCAGAAAATCAACTATCAGAAAAAATCCAGGAAAATATGCCAAAAAATCCTATTTCACCAGAAGACTCACGGAGCCAGAAGACGAGACGGAGTGGGGCTCCGAGGGGCCCACACCCCCTGGCCGCGCGGGTCAGGCCTGGCCATGCTTGGGAGGTGTGTGGCCTCCTCGGGCACCCCCTCGGCATCCCTCTTCGCCTATAAGATGCCTCTTGACCTAAAAACTCAGGGGTTCGACGTTTTTCTAGAAAGAGTTCCGTTGCGCCGCCACCACCAGAAATCGCGATTCGAAACCAGAAACTCCGTTCTGGCACCCTACCAGGACGGGGAATTTGTAGAGGATCATCGCCATCATCATCACCGACGCCTCTCCATCAACCATCCATGTTTCCCCCATCCATGAGTGAGTAATACCCTGTTGTAGGCTATGGGGACGGTAGGGATTGGATGAGTTCTATCATGTAATCGAATAAGATTGTTAGGGCATGATGCCTAGTATTTCTATTAGTGCTATTTGACTTTGTTGCAACTTGTTGTGCTTAACGCTTGTCACTAGGGCCCGAGTGCCATGATCTTAGATCTGAACTTATTATTGATTCATGATGATAGTATTGTTTGTGATCTTATCTGCAAGTTGTGCACACATATCATTATCCGGAACCAAAGGCCCCGAAGTGACAGAAATTGGGACAAACTGAGGGGATGGCTGTGATGTGAGGATCACATGTGTTCACAGAGTGTTAATGCTTTGTTGCGGTGCTCTATTAAAAGGAGTACCTTAATTGCCAGTAGATTGCCTTGAGTCCCCGCTGCAACGGGCTGGCAGGACAAAAGATGTTGTGCAAGTTCTCATTGCGAGCACGTATGACTATATATAGAACACATGCCTATGATTGTTTATTACTTATATGCTTTATCTTATTTATCTGCAAATGCCCTAGATCTTAAAGTTACATAAATAGTCTTCTCCATGCAACGCCCGTCCATCCATCCCTATGCCTACCTGATACGTTGGAAACGTATCTATAATTTTTAATGCTCCATGTTTGTTTAGTATCTACTTTGCTTTACTTGTCCACACTTTGAGGTGCTTTTTACATGTTTTCTGTTACTAACCTATTAACAAGTTGACACAGTGCCAGTTGCCTATTTTCTGCTGTTTTTGGTTTCAGAAAAATTAGTAAAGAAATATTCTCGGAATTGGACATGACGAAGGACAAAGTCAATAACTTTCCGTGGGAAACAAGAAGTCTAGAGGAGAGCCCGAGGGGTCAGCCAGAGGGGCCAGACCCACCCCAGGCGCGGGTGGACCCCACCCCACGCCTGGCTAGGGTTTGCCACTGTCACATCCCAAATTTTAGATTTGGTTCCGCATATCATTCATATCATTGCATCATACTTTTCCATGCAAAACCACCGATTAAAAAGAATCGGCGAAACGCTATTTTCAAAACCCTTTTCTATTCCACTACGAGGCTCCTGCGGGAGGCATTAGTAGGACTAGTGTAGCCCACCCTTGTAGCCTAGTGGTTTCACTCAACCCTTGACCCTAGGTTGTTCCCCTCGTTTTTACAAAAATTTAGGAGCAAGAATCGTCCGATTCGGAGCTCGTATGGGAAAGTTACGGCCGTTTTATTAAAATATCGAAAATCGGCGCCGACTTCGCCGTGTTCGCCTCCAACCGCGCGGCCCGTGTCCGCGTAGGACCCCACGAGGGGGAGGCCCCACTTAAGAGGCAGCCGCCGCCCCTGCCTCGATTCCTGCACCCGCGCGCCGCCTCTCCCTCGATCGCCGCGCCCGACCCCGCCTCCTGGAACCGCCGCCGCCCTGCCTCGGTAAGCGTGCCCGCCCCGCCGCCTCTCGATCTCCGCGCCGCCGCCTCCCCTGGGCCCCGCACCGCCGCACCCCGCCGGCTGCCCGCGCGCCACCGCCACCCTGCGCGCTGCCCGCGAGCGCCCGCACGCCGCCAGCGCCGCGCCGCTCGCAGCTGCTCGCCCCGCGCGCCGCCTCCGCCCGCCGCCAGCTCGCGCGCGCCCGCCCCACCGCCGCCTCGCGCGTTGTGCCGCCGCCGCCATCGCGTTGACCGCCACCGTTCCGCGCGCTGACCGTTTCCCCTCCGCGCAGGAACCGCCGCCGCCGTCGCCGGAGCCGATCGCCGCCACCGTCCGGAGCTCGCCGCCGTTCATCTCCGGTGAGTCCGCAGCCGCCATCTGTGGGGACCGTCGGATCTCAGATCAGCGGTCCAGATCAGCCGTTGACCGGTCAGCCCCAGGCATTGACTAGTCAGACGCCCAGTCAGCGCCCAGTCAGCAGCCGCGTTGACCAGTCAACAGTCACAGTTGACTGGGTTTATTCTTTAATCGTTTTAGTTGCCAGATTTCGGTAGAAACTTGTAAATTGCATAGAAATTAAACCGCTGGGCCAAATTTTGCAAATAAAATATGTGTAGGTTCAGTGAGTCGTGTAGAATCTTGCTGTACCATTGCTTCACACTTTTGCAGCAAGATTTAGTACAGTTTAATCAAATTAGTTAATGGCCTTTTTGGAGTAATTAATTCATAGAAAAAGATCTGTAACTCCAAAATTGCATATGATATGTCCCTGGATTCAGTGGAACGAGGGGAATCTCATCGTGAATTAAAAGGTTAGGCTTACTGTGAAAACTTCTGCAGAAACTGTCTAGTGGCTTTCTGCAGTGTTTTAATTACTCCGGGAGTTTATTAATTCCTTTTCGAGTAATTCCAATTGGTACTGTTCCTAAATAGCAAAGCCTATACTGTAGAATTTTCCCAAGATTTTACAAACAGTATACTACCGGTAGTGAATTGTTTGAGTTCTAACTCTAGTTTTGAGCATTACTTTTTGCGTAATAGTTTTCCTAGCGCTAAAACTATTTTCCATGCATGCAATCAGTAGTATTATTGAATAGGTTTATGTGGTGCAGCTGTGGCACCAATTCACTTGCCTTGCATACCTTCATGCATCATCTTTGTTGCATATGCTTGTGGATTGTTTGTTTATGATTGCAATTGTATCGTGTAGATTGTGACGAGTGCAACGCTTGCTCGTGTGTGGATTGTTCTTCCGACCGCTACAACCAAGACAAGTAGATGCTACTTTGTTCATGATATCGTCCTACTATTTTCAATGCATTGTCGTGTATTTTGTAGATGCATGTATAGGATGATACTATCGCTATGCTATGTCCTATTGTGTGGTAGGGCTTTCCTTGTAGATGAACCACCGTTGGTAGACGTGCTTAGCCATGCTATGATGTACGAGGGCTGGGTTACATCATTGAGACTTGTTCTAAAAGTATTGGTTTGTGAAAACTAAAACAACTTAATCAATGAATCTCCTGGGTGTGATGGTATTGATAAATTTTGGTGGTTTCATTGCGGAAAGGCACCCAGGTATTAAGAGAAATTGATTGGCTTCTTTATTTGGTAGCTTACGTGTACAACCATGTGCCAATAATGAAATGGGCGGTTGGTTGGACTTAGTAGGTTGTGGTGACCCGAACCCGCGTATCCAGAGATGTAGAATTTTGGTAGGTTGGACCGGTGCGCGTCGGGATTGGGGAGCTACTTCCCGAACAGTCTCTTCTTGGACTTCTCCCTATCATCACCCAAAATGAGAGTGATGGTACGAGCTGGGCTGGCCAAGTCACATGGGTAAAGTGTACTAACCCCTGCAGGGTGTGTAATCTAATCGATTAGCCGTGTCCCCGGTTATGGACATCTGAGTTGCTTGATATTGATTCCATGACATGTTTCTCGCTCATTATAATTTCATAATTGTTTTAATATTGTTGGGTTAACTTAATTGGGATCTTTTCAAAGAAAATCAAAACTGGTTATGAAAGTAGGACAAAGATATTTGCAAATGCAAGCCAGACACAGCTCCACTTGCCAAATATGCATGTAGATGTTAGCGCTATTGTCTCCATTACTAGCTCTACTTGCCATACATTCCATGTATTGACCCTTCGGGGCTTCTACGTTTCATGTTGCAGGTTATTCCGATTCCGAGTAATCGATATAGGCCACGGTACTCCACTCGGCACTTGTTCACTTGTGGGCAATTTGAAGAATGGAGGATTTACTTTATTTATGTTGCTACCTGAATAATTTGAGCTAGCTTTGGGCTAAGCTTTTATTGTAATAATGGTACTCTGGATCATCGTTATTCATGATACACGGATATTTTGCTATGTTATTCATCTTATTCTATTGTGGGCCAATGAACCGATCCAGGGATTGGCATGTCACATAGAAGCCACGGTCTTTTCAGAACCGCGGTGTTACAAGATGGTATCAGAGCCCGTGTGTCGACTGTAGGATCGTGACCTAGGATTGGATTAGGAAGCCTTAGATTTATTAAAGCCTATATTAACTCTGTCTTTCATCTTATGCCTTTCACCCTCGTAAATTCTTACCATGTGCTATTCTCACACTTTCCTCTTTTACTTGATAGATGGGAGAAGTCAGGACTGAGTATGCAACCATGGAGTCACCAAGGCCCTTTGCAAGGCAGTTAGCACAGCTCTCGCAGTCATTGGGATTGCCACTGCCCATGTTCAAGGGAAGAAGGCTGTACACCTATAGATATGGAGAGGATGCATGGGAGATCACTACCTTCATATTCAGGGATGCCGCCTTGCCAAATCCAGTGTATTTGATCTACACCAAGACATACTGCAATTGGGGACTTGGAATCAACTTGGCCATACATGAAGCCCTGTCTCGCCAGTGCCATCATGTCCAACACCTACTGCCAGCAGATTCACCCTACCGTGACTATGGGAGGCGTGATGAAGATGGGCACATTGTGGTTACCCCGGGTGACAGGAACAACATGCCGCCCCGTCGGAGGCACATAGAGGACATGGAAAGGGAGAATGGAGCTCTAGCTGAGAAAGTGATGATGATAAAGGAGATTGCAGATTTTGCTAGCAATGGTATGGTGGTCCAAGGACAGGAGATTGACACCCTGCATGAAGCTGTGGGAGTTCTGGAGAATGCCCTGATAGCCAGAGATGCAACCATAGCTCATCTTCATGGTTCTGTGCAGGAGAACACCCAGAACATACAACAGTTGCAAGGGACCGTCCAGGAAAGGGATCAAACTATTGAAGCTATGACAGCCCAGATTGCCGCTCTCCAAGCACAGCTGAATCCACCCTCTGATGAGGACGAGGATGATGATGATGGAGACGATGATGGTGGAGGAGATGAAGCTGTTGCAGTCGTAGCAGAGAGTGAAGAAGAAGAGGAGGATCCAGAAGAGGTGGAGTTTGAGATCTCAAGTGATGATTCAGGAGAAGTGTACACTCCGCTGCCATGGTTGAACCGTGGACCGAAGCGCCAACGCATGAGTGCAAGGACCTATCGCAACCTCTTCAAGAAGTAGATAGAAGTCCACCAATTAGTCCTCGTTAGGTAAATTCGTTAGGATTAGTCTCGATCGATGTGAAACTTAGTTGTTGTTAGTTTAAGAGTGTTTAGTTGCTTATTTGTGTACTCCAATATCCCAGGAATTATTGGTGCGAATTTTTATGAAAGAGTTATGGCAATTTTGGTTAACATCTGTGTTATTTTCGCTGCAGTTTTTCTGCTGATACAGCAGTACTGTACGATTTTTCATATTTTTCTGGTAACTGGGAAAAATCTGAAAAAATTGGGCTGATACGAAACTCTTTGTACTATATGTGCAAAAATCAGATAAATTTTCTGACGAGTTTAAGTCAGGCGGAAAAATTCGTGAACGCTGCTGGACTGTTCTGGCAGATTGCTGTTTTTGTTGTTTAGTTGATCAACTGTTTGGTTAACCATTGCCAACTCTTGTAAAACTATTTTAGTATGTATATACTGCTAGGATAACCCCTGGGATGCTGCTGGATCACTTGTTTGTTGATGTGTTGCTTGCTTGTGATTGTCTGCTATTGTTTGTTGTTGTTTGATCATATGCATGGGTAGAATCCTATTGTCGTAGTTGATTCTTTCTAAACTTACCTGTGCTAAACCGCAGATGCCTCCCCGCCGTCAACCCACTGAGTTGGAGCAGCTCATGGCAGCTCAGGCATAGCTGACCCAAGTGATGACTCAGTTCATGGCAGCTCAGAACAACAACAATGGAAACAATTAGCCTCAGGGAGATGCTCTCACCAGATTTCTGAGGCTAAGGCCAGCTAAGTTCTCTACTGCAATGGAGCCAATGGTTGCTCTCGACTGGTTGCGTTCAGTCAACAAGGATCTAGTAACCGTTGGATGCACTAATGCCGAGAAGGTGAGGTTTGCTGCTCACCTACTGGAGGGACCAGCCGCTTCTTGGTGGGACACATTTCAGATCACCCACCCGCTGGATACTGTGACTTGGGCAATGTTTGAGGAAGGTTTCAGGACCAATCACGTGTCTTCAGGAGTTCTGAGCCTGAAGAGGAAGGAGTTCCACAACTTGCGCCAAACCAACCGCACTGTGGCTGAGTACATTGAGGAGTTAAACAACTTGTCCCGTTATGCACCTGAGGATGTTGACGCTGATGCGAAAAGGAGGGAGAGATTCCTGGATGGCCTTAGTGATGAACTTTCAGTACAGCTACTGGTGGTTTATTGCCCCATTTTCCAGGAGCTTATGGACAAGGCCAGGATCTTGGAAGGGAAGCACAAGCAGGTGGAAAACCGCAAGAGAAAGAGCAACAATCACCACTCTGGTTCACATCACAAGTCTCGCACTTCATATGATGGATACTCCAAGCATGGAGGAAGTGACCATGGGAGCCATGACCGCCACCACCATGGAGGCGATGGGCATCGTCATGACAACCATAGAGTACCCACCACAGCCACAAGGGAGGACACTCTCACCACTCTGGAGGACACGGTGGACATGACCGCAACCGTGACCGCAGCTTTGTGAAGAAGGATCGGAGCGAGGTGACGTGCTTCAAGTGTAAACAGAAGGGACACTATGCTGATAACTGTCCGGAGAGGAAGGGACTGAAGCCAACCAACAACGAGAAGGCCACAGTGAACCACATGAATGTGGAGGAGATTCCAGATGAGCCCGACCTTGTGATTGGTAAGTTCCCAATCAACACTCACCCAACACTTATACTTTTCGATACTGGTGCATCGCATTCATTCATATCAAGGGCATTTGTGGATAAGTATAAGTTACCTACTGAGTCTATGAAAGGGTCTATTAGAGTGAGTTCACCTGGAGGAGATATGATAGCCAGCGCGGGATGCCACAACTTGACCGTGAGGATTGGAACACACAACTTCATTGCACATCTAGTAGTGTTGGAATCACAGGGGTTAGACGTTATTCTGGGTATGGATTGGATGCCTATGCATGAGGGACACATAGATTGTGCACAGCGAGCTGTTTCACTCAAAACCCCGGATGGTAAGAGGATTAGATTCAAGTCGGCCGTACGACCAGGAAGGTGTAAGTTGAATTCTCTTAAGGGGGTTAGCATGGATACTGTGCCAGTGATTAGGGATTACCCCGACGTGTTTCCGGAAGAGCTGCTAGGAATGCCACCTGACAGGGAAGTAGAGTTTCTCATCGACCTGATGCCGGGAACAGGACCTATAGCAAAGAAACCATATAAGATGGATGTGGATGAGCTGAAGGAATTGAAGAAGCAGTTGAAAGAGCAGCTGGAAAAGGGATTCATTCAGCCTAGTTCGTCGTCATGGGGTGCACCTGTTCTGTTTGTGGAGAACAAAGATAGCAGCAAGAGATTAGTGGTGGACTATCGCTCGCTGAATGAAGTAACCATCAAGAACAAGTACCCTCTGCCGAACATAAATGATTTGTTTGATCAACTGGAAGGAGCGAAGGTGTTCAGCAAGATTGATCTGCGATCAGACTACTTCCAATTGAAGATCCGGGAGGAGGACGTACCAAAAACCGCCTTCACCACTAGGTATGGTTTATATGAGTATACGGTTATGTCTTTTGGACTAACGAATGCCCCGGCGTATTTCATGACCATGATGAACAAGGTATTTATGGAGTACTTGGACAAGTTCGTGGTGGTTTTTATTGACGACATACTGATATATTCCAAGGATGATGCTGAGCATGAGAAACATCTGCGACTGATTATGGAGAAGCTGAGGGAACACAAGCTGTATGCCAAATTCAGCAAGTGTGAATTCTGGCTTAACACTATTGGATTTCTTGGACACGTAGTGTCAGGAGAAGGATTCGCTGTTGATCCAAGCAAAGTGACTGCAGTGACAGAGTGGGAAGCACCCAAGAATGCAGGAGAGATACGAAGCTTTTTGGGACTTGCTGGATATTACAGGAGGTTCATTGAAAACTTCTCCAAGATTGCTAAGCCGATGACCGAACTTCTGAAGAAGGAGAGGAAGTTTGAATGGTCAGACGTATGTGAAGCCAGCTTTCAGGAACTGAAGCGTCGACTAGTGACCGCACCTGTTCTGTGTTTACCAGACCTTCAGAAGGATTTCCAAGTGTACTGTGATGCTTCTCGACAGGGACTTGGTAGTGTGCTGATGCAAGATGGGAGAGTGGTGTCTTATGCCTCGCGACAACTCATGCACCATGAGCGGAATTACCCCACACACGACTTGGAGTTAGCGTCAGTGGTTCATGCGCTCAAGGTATGGAGGCATTACTTAATGGGAAAACACTGTGATGTATACACCGACCACAAGAGCCTGAAGTACATATTCACGCAGAAGGAACTGAACATGAGGCAAAGGAGATGGTTGGAACTTATCCAAGATTATGATATAATCTACAATACCACCCATGAAAGGCCAATGTAGTAGCAGATGCTCTGAGTCAGAAGGTTTATGCCAATGGATTGACAATTAGGGAATTGCCCGAGGATTTGTGCAAGCAATTCAAGGACCTTAGACTGGAGGTAGTATCTGAAGGATACTTGGCAACAATGGAAGTCCAACCAACACTACAGGACAGAATCAGGAAGGCTCAAGTAGGAGACAAAGAGATAGATGAAGTTAAGGAAAAGATGAAAGAGGGCCGAGCAAAGGAATTCCGCAAGGATGAGCAAGGAACCTTGTGGTATGGAGATCGTTTGTGCGTTCCCAACGATCCCGAGATAAGGAAGTTGATTCTGCAGGAAGCTCATGACTCGCCGTATTCCATACATCCGGGCAATACGAAGATGTATATGGACCTAAAGGACAGATTCTGGTGGAACAACATGAAGGGAGACATCGCGGAGCATATTGCCCTATGTGATGTATGTAGCCGAGTGAAGGCAGAACACAAGAAGCCAGCAGGATTGCTACAGCCATTGCCCGTGCCGGATTGGAAGTGGGATAGAGTGGGGATGGACTTTATCACAGGATTGCCCAGGACCAGGTCAGGATATGACTCCATTTGGGTAGTGGTCAACCATTTGACTAAGGTATCCCAGTTTATACCGGTGAAGACGACCTATACGAGTGCAAAGTTGGCCAAGATCTACATGGACAGAATTGTGTGCCTACATGGAGTCCCCAAGAGTATCGTATCTGATAGAGGCGCCCAATTTACCTCACACTTCTGGCGCCATCTGCACGAGTCACTCGGTACTAGATTGGAGTTTAGCACAGCGTTTCACCCGCAGACTGATCGACAGACCGAGAGGGTGAATCAGATTTTGGAGGACATGCTGAGAGCTTGCGCTTTGGCTCATGGTTCTAGTTGGGATGAGAATTTGCCATACGCTGAGTTTTCCTACAACAACAGCTATCAAACCAGCATCAAGACGTAACCGTTCGATGTACTGTATGGGAAACGGTGTCGGACACCATTGCTATGGGATGGAGTAGGAGAACGTCAGTTGTTTGGACCCGATTTGATCAAGGACGCTGAGGAGAAGGTCGCCTTGATTAGGGACAAGCTAAAGGTAGCACAATAAGGCAGAAGAGCTACGCTGACGCCAAGCGCAAGGAAGTGGTGTATGAGATAGGTGATAGAGCATACCTCAGAGTGTCGCCACTTCGTGGAATCAAGAGATTTGGAATTAAGGGTAAGCTGGCACCTCGGTTTATTGGACCGTATCGGGTCTTAGCACGCAAAGGAGAAGTTGCTTATCAGTTGGAGTTGCCAGAAGCTCTGTCCGCTGTTCACAATGTGTTCCACGTATCCCAGCTAAAGAAGTGCCATCCAGAGATGGCGGATACACCATTGAGAGACACTGTACCGCTAAAGGAGGTTCAGCTTGAGAACGACTTGACCTATGAGGAGAAACCGGTCAAGATTCTGGAGACAGCGGAGAGGACTACCCGTACCAAGACAATCAAGTTTTGCAAGGTGCAGTGGAGCCACCACACCGAAGAGGAAGCCACTTGGGAGCGTGAGGATGACATCCGAGAGGACTACCCACACCTATTTGCTAGCCGCGCCGAATCTCGAGGACGAGATTCATCTTAAGGGGGTTAGTATTGTCACATACCAAATTTTAGATTTGGTTCCGCATATCATTCATATCATTGCATCATAATTTTCCATGCAAAACACCGATTAAAAATAATCGGCGAAACGCTATTTTCAAAACCCTTTTCTATTCCACTACGAGGCTCCTGCGGGAGGCATTAGTAGGACTAGTGTAGCCCACCCTTGTAGCCTAATGGTTTCACTCAACCCTTGACCCTAGGTTGTTCCCCTCGTTTTTACAAAAATTTAGGAGCAAGAATCGCCCGATTCGGAGCTCGTATGGGAAAGTTACGGCCGTTTTATTAAAATATCGAAAATCGGCGCCGACTTCGCCGTGTTCGCCTCCAACCGCGCGGCCCGTGTCCGCGTAGGACCCCACGAGGGGGGCCCCACTTAAGAGGCAGCCGCCGCCCCTGCCTCGATTCCCGCACCCGCGCGCCGCCTCTCCCTCGATCGCCGCGCCCGACCCCGCCTCCTGGAACCGCCGCCGCCCTGCCTCGGTAAGCGTGCCCGTCCCGCCGCCTCTCGATCTCCGCGCCGCCGCCTCCCCTGGGCCCCGCACCGCCGCACCTCGCCGGCCGCCCGCGCGCCACCGCCACCCCACGCGCCGCCCGCGAGCGCCCGCACGCCGCCAGCGCCGCGTCGCCCGCCGCTGCTCGCCCCGCGCGCCGCCTCCGCCCGCCGCCAGCTCGCGCGCGCCCGCCCCACCGCCGCCTCGCGCGCCTGCTGCGCAGCGCCTGCTCGCTGCCGCCGCCGCCACGTAGCCGCGCCGCAGCCGCCTCGCGCGCCGCGCCGCACGCGTCCCGAGCCGCTCGCGCCGCCGCCTCGCGCGCCGTGCCGCCGCCGCCGTCGCGTTGACCGCCACCGTTCCGCGCGCTGACCGTTTCCCCTCCGCGCAGGAACCGTCGCCGCCGTCGCCAGAGCCGATCGCCGCCACCGTCCGGAGCTCGCCGCCGTTCGTCTCCGGTGAGTCCGCAGCCGCCATCTGTGGGGACCGTCGGATCTCAGATCAGCGGTCCAGATCAGCCGTTGACCGGTCAGCCCCAGGCGTTGACTAGTCAGACGCCCAGTCAGCGCCCAGTCAGCAGCCGCGTTGACCAGTCAACAGACACAGTTGACTGGGTTTATTCTTTAATCGTTTTAGTTGGCAGATTTTGGTAGAAACTTGTAAATTGTGTAGAAATTAAATCGTTGGGCCAAATTTTGCAAATAAAATATGTGTAGGTTCAGTGAGTCGTGTAGAATCTTGTTGTACCATTGCTTCACACTTTTGCAGCAAGATTTAGTACAGTTTAATCAAATTAGTTAATGGCCTTTTTGGAGTAGTTAATTCGTAGAAAAAGATCTGTAACTCCAAAAATTGCGTATGATATGTCCCTGGATTCAGTGGAACGAGGGGAATCTCATCGTGAATTAAAAGGTTAGGCTTACAGTGAAAACTTCTGCAGAAACTGTCTAGTGGCTTTCTGCAGTGTTTTAATTACTTTGGGAGTTTATTAATTCCTTTTCGAGTAATTCCAATTGGTACTGTTCCTAAATAGCAATGCCTATACTGTAGAATTTTCCCAAGATTTTACAAATAGTATACTACCGGTAGTGAATTGTTTGAGTTCTAACTCTAGTTTTGACCATTACTTTTTGCGTAATAGTTTTCCTAGCGCTAAAACTATTTTCCATGCATGCAATCAGTAGTATTATTGAATAGGTTTATGTGGTGCAGCTGTGGCACCAATTCACTTGCCTTGCATACCTTCATGCATCATCTTTGTTGCATATGCTTGTGGATTGTTTGTTTATGATTGCAATTGTATCGTGTAGATTGTGACGAGTGCAACGCTTGCTCGTGTGTGGATTGTTCTTCCGACCGCTACAACCAAGGCAAGTAGATGCTACTTTGTTCATGATATCGTCCTACTATTTTCAATGCATTGTCGTGTATTTTGTAGATGCATGTATAGGATGATACTATCGCTATGCTATGTCCTATTGTGTGGTAGGGCTTTCCTTGTAGATGAACCACCGTTGGTAGACGTGCTTAGCCATGCTATGATGTATGAGGGCTGGGTTACATCATTGAGACTTGTTCTAAAAGTATTGGTTTGTGAAAACTAAAACAACTTAATCAATGAATCTCCTGGGTGTGATGGTATTGATAAATTTTGGTGGTTTCATTGCGGAAAGGCACCCAGGTATCGAGAGAAATTGATTGGCTTCTTTATTTGGTAGCTTACGTGTACAACCATGTGCCAATAATGAAATGGGCGGTTGGTTGGACTTAGTAGGTTGTGGTGACCCGAACCCGCGTATCCAGAGATGTAGAATTTTGGTAGGTTGGACCGGTGCGCATCGGGATTGGGGAGCTACTTCCCGAACAGTCTCTTCTTGGACTTCTCCCTATCATCACCCAAAATGAGAGTGATGGTATGAGCTGGGCTGGCCAAGTCACATGGGTAAAGTGTACTAACCCCTGCAGGGTGTGTAATCTAATCGATTAGCCGTGTCCCCGGTTATGGACATCTGAGTTGCTTGATATTGATTCCATGACATGTTTCTCGCTCATTATAATTTCATAATTGTTTTAATATTGTTGGGTTAACTTAATTGGGATCTTTTCAAAGAAAATCAAAACTGGTTATGAAAGTAGGACAAAGATATTTGCAAATGCAAGCCAGACACAGCTCCACTTGCCAAATATGCATGTAGATGTTAGCGCTATTGTCTCCATTACTAGCTCTACTTGCCATACATTCCATGTATTGACCCTTCGGGGCTGCTACGTTTCATGTTGCAGGTTATTCCGATTCTGAGTAATCGATATAGGCCACGGTACTCCACTCGGCACTTGTTCACTTGTGGGCAATTTGAAGAATGGAGGATTTACTTTATTTATGTTGCTACCTGAATAATTTGAGCTAGCTTTGGGCTAAGCTTTTATTGTAATAATGGTACTCTGGATCATCGTTATTCATGATACACGGATATTTTGCTATGTTATTCATCTTATTCTATTGTGGGCCAATGAACCGATCCAGGGATTGGCATGTCACATAGAAGCCACGGTATTTTCAGAACCGCGGTGTTACAGCCACCCCTGGACGCCTCCTCGGTCTCCCCCTTCGCCTATAAGAAGCCCTCGATGCAGAAACCCTGAGTACCCGATCAGTAATCCACGAAACCGTCTGTAGCCGCCGCCACCATCGTCCCTAGATCAGGGGGATCTGAAGCTCTTCCCGACACCCTGCCGGAGGGGAGATCATCCCGGAGGCCTTCTCTCCGGTATGATGCGTGAGTAGTTCCACCTTGGACTATGGTTCCATGTAGTAGCTAGATGGTTGTATCTAATCTTTTGTGCTTTCATGTATAGATCTTGTGAGCTCCGTTCATGATCAAGATCTAATCTATTTGTAATCATGTGTATTGTGTTTGCGGGGATCCGATGGATATTGAGATTATTATGTTGGTCTGATTAATTGTAAAGTTCCCAACCTTTAATAAGGTAGAGATCCCTGTGTTTACAAGCTAGTACCTGGATCAATAGCTAGTATCCACAGTTAAGATGTAATATCAAGAAACAAAGGTCATAATACAAATTTATAACCAGGTATAAAATAATTCCTTACATCTTACATAGCTCATTTGGCTGTCTCATTACAATGCAGCAGAAATAACTATAGCATGGAGTCCGTCATCTTCAAAGTGCCATAGGCAATCATGTTGGTTGTAGACTTGTAATCCTAATCAACACACTTCACTAACATCAAACAAACCTGCAACATAATAGGTTATAGCCACAAGGGTCAATACATTTGAATTGTATTGGCAAGTGATACTATGGTAGTATAGTGGAGTCTATCATCTATATGCATTTGGCTAAGTGAAGCTTAGGCTTGCTTTGCTCAAAATAGATTTTCCTTATCATTTGAAAACACTAAGTTTTTGCTTGTCAAAAACACCCATGGAACCACCAATAGAAATTGATGAACCTTCACCCTTGTTCAACCACAAGTTTTTTTTAACTTAGAAAATTGGGATGAGGAGATTCTTGATAGCTTCCATGTCTTGATGCTCAAATTGTCCATTACCGGGGACATGGCTAAGTACTTAGATTTTTCACTCTGCAGAGGTGGTGCACTTTCCCCACACGACTTGATTTTTACCAAGACAAGATCTTTCAGAAGCCTTCGCTTAGATCAGAATGGACGCGCTCCAAACCTATCATCCCCTACCACCAACCGTCCATTTGGCTAAGTTATTGCAACCTATATGATCCAGGCAGAGCCCATAATGCCAAGTGGCTGCACTTGAAGCTTCTCAACATTTGACATCTCAAATCTCTTTGTTCCTGGGTGGCATTCCACAAGTGAGATACCAAGTTTCCCCAGTATACTGGACTTGGTGATGCCCAAGTTTTCCCCAGTATACTGGACTTGTGTAACCACTCAACACAAACCTTTCTTTCCATTCCACCCAGGTGATTCATTCACTTAGTTGTTTTATTAAACAAAACACAAGTCCTTGACTTATAAATATTCCATAGCATGAACATAATCCACCCTTGTTTTCTACTAGCTAGGCTAAGCATGATAGTAGTAGGAATCTTGACTTAGGAAAATTCTACTAAGGTTTCATCTACTAGTATTTCCCATGGCATAGTTTATACTTAGCAAAAATTCCATGCAAGTCCTACTTAGAAATATCACTAATGCATAATGAAAATAATGGGAAAAAAGTATGAAGCATAACTTGCCTTTTTGGTAGAGATTATAAGTTCACTCCTTGATCTTTCAATAGTCACACTCTTCAAATTCCACTACAATTCAATCAAGCAAGGCACAAATTCAATCTACCATTCAAGCAATTCATCACATAGAATAATAAAAACAAAGCAATGCATGCAAGCATGCCAAAGATTGTTTTATTTGGAAAAATGGTTTATATTTGGTCATAAACATTTGAAAACACCCATTGGTCATTTATAAAATTGGGAAAACCATTTGATGTCAAGTTAGTGAAAAAGGCCATTTAAATCATTTTTTGTTTTGCTAGAATTGATTTAAATCAAAGTGGCCATTTATAGTGTTTGTCAAATACATTTTAAAACACAAATGTTGGTGTTTTAAGGCCAAGTGTTTAATATTAAAACCATTTGCAAAAGGTTTTACTTATAAACCATTTTTAAATTACATAACATTTTATTTCATTAGAAAATGTCTTTAAACAAAGTAATAATTTTCTAGGGTTCACCAAATATGTTTTTAAATCCCAAATCTTGGTGTTTAGGGTCAGTGAGTTTAAATCAAATCATTTTCCAAAGGTTTTACTCAATAATCATTTTTAACACATAAACAATATTTTTATTTGACTAGAAATGTTCTAATTCAAAGGTTTATTATTTAACTTCACAAAATACACTTTTAATTCCAAAAGTTGGTTTATATGGTCAGTAGGTTCAAAACATACCATTTTCCAAAGATTTTATCCCAAAAACATTTCTAGAATAAATTTTATGTTCAAAATATGCCTACACAAGTTTCTGTAAAAACAACCAATTTAATAGAAGCAATTTATTAAAAAAAGTGCATAGTTGGAAAGTACTTGTTTTGCTGATTCCATTGATATAAAATTTATAAAATTTGGACGTGTGGATTAAAAGTTATGCAATTTACAAGTTTGAACATTCAATAGAATAAAATCTGGGTTTTAAATCGAAGCACTGGCCACGCGTCACGTTCTTACTGGCTGGTACCGCTTCGGTTGGATCGAACTTCTGAGCCGTCAGATCTAAATGACTACGCACGGTACATATCAAAGGATACCCTTTCGCTTAAGTTGTTCTTTCCTATCCACACGATCCAGATCTAACGGTCCAGAGCAGCTGGCCATTAACTGGCGGCGCTGGCGGCGGCGATTGGCGGCGGCGCGGTCAGACGGTGCACTTGCCGGTGATTCAGGAAGCAAAAGAGATAGGGAGGGGCTCACCGAGATCGCCGTGGCGAGTGGATGCTCAAGGTGGTCTCTGTCGATGGAGGGGCGCACGGTGCTGGCTTGAATCGCTCGCCGGAGTTGCCTTTGGGCTCGGGTGCGGTCAGATGTTGTCGGATACGATGCTACGGGGCATGCGAAGACACGAGGTGAGTACAGTTAGATGCGCAAAGTCGTGGCGAGTGTGTGTGTGAAAGAGTAAGAGAGGGGCGGTCAGATGCTACCTGGAAAACTTGCCGGAGTCGAGGCAAACGGCGGCGTTGCTCAGACGTGGTCATTGCCGAGGTTCTGGGGCGCGCGCGAGTGAGATGAGGGTGCTGGCAGGTGTAGAGGTCGATGGGGAACAAGCTCGCGTGGTCGAGGGTGCAAGGCGCGGTCTGGGTTTGTTGGAATCGTCGCGGATGCTCATCGGAGGCAGCGACGGTGCAAGTGGAAATGGGGACGGCCCGGGGGCTCTCTTGCAGCAATGTCTGAGGGAAAAGAGAGGGGAGAGGGAGGTGGTTAAACGAGCGTGGTCGTAGGGAGTAATCGCCGCGGCAATAACGTGTATTGAATTGATTCTGCAACGGCCGGTAACGGCGAGGAGGGGGCGTGGTCACCGCGGGGTGAGGAAGAAGGGTCTGGCAGGTGGAGTCTGCTTGACAGCGAGAGAAAGGGAGAGATGGTGGGGTCCGATCGTCATCTACTGCGTGGGTAGGTTCACTCGTGCGAAGCGTTTTCTCGCGGGGAAAGAGGGAGTGGACTGCTGGGCTAGCTGGGCCTGGTCTGATTGGGTTGGGTTGTTTCATTTTTTTTTGTTCTGTTTCTATTTCTTTTTCTTTTTCCTTTTCTATTTATCTGTTTTGATTTTTATTCAAATAATTCAAACTCCATTTAAATTCAAACCTTTACCAAACTTGAGTATATTTTTAATACTGTTTATTAACATATTCCAAAGTCCATTTTAGAATAATTATTTTATTATTTTAGGGTCTATTATTAATTTTAAAAATATATATTTGTCTTTATTTCAAATAGGATTTTAAATATGTTTTAAAACTCTATTTGAATTCTAAATTTTACCAAACCTTTTTCAGTAGGTTTGATTTAAAAATAATTCACTCTGAATTATAATTTAAAATACTTTAATAAGTTTTAATGTTCATTTAAATTGGGAAATGTCTTTACTTAAATAAAAATGGATATTAATAAATCCTTATGATTTTATTTGAATAATCCTTTACTCTAATTACTAACAGAAATATTTTATTATATTTGCTTGGCCAAGTTTTAATTTGGCATTTTAAAATAGTCCTTATTTATTTATTTATTTCTTCCTTTGCTTATAAAATCCATATCTTTTTATTTAAGGATCCAAAAATGGTGATTCCAACTTTTTAAATTTTATTTAATATTTGTTTATCTTTTTATATCCCTTTAGGATTATATTTGTTCAAAATAGGTTTTGTTGTTTCCATTTGGAATCAAAAAGTTTCTTTTCACCCTAAATTTCAACAATTATTTATTTTGTTTATTTATTTTTCACATTTCAAAATTTGGAAAATTTTGGGATGTGACATTAATGGTTTTGTCTTTATGATTCTATCATGTCTATGTTGTTTGTGATCTTGCATGCTCTCCGTTGCTAGTGGTTATCTTGGCCAAGTAGTTGCTAGTGACTCCAAGAGGGGGTATTTATGCTTGATAGTGGGTCCATGCCTCTAGTTTCCAAGGGAAGTGACAATAATCTCTTCGGTTGTAGATGTACTGTTGCTACTAGGGAGAAAACAACGGTCTCTTGTTCATGGAACATGTGGACTGTTTACCTTACACACTTTGCTTAAAGCAGTTGTCTGTTGCTTGCAACTTAATACTTGAGGGGGTTCGGATGATAACATAAAGGTGGACTTCTAGTCATAGATGTAGTTGGATGACGGTATATGTATCTTGTTGTATTGCCCAATCAACCTCATAGGATCTTTCTGACTTGTAATTGCATTGTTATGCCTTGCTCAGTTCCTGTCAATTGCCCCGCTGTAATTTGTTTACCCTTCATGCCATGTTGTTTATTTAAGGAGAGCACCTCTAGTGAATTATGGACCCCGGTCCAATCTTTACCATTGATACATCTTCCACTGTTACTTTTTTACTTGCTGCAAACCATTACCTTCCACACCATATGTCTAATCCTTTGTTACAGCAAACCGGTGAGCTTGACAACCTCACTGATTCATTGGGGCAAAGTCTTGAGTTTGTGTTGTGCAGGTCTCCGCGTTGCTTGCAACACCTGTGTGACGTTTCCTTCCTCCTTTCTAGTTCGATAACCTCGGTCTCAATTGAGGGAAGACTTGCTGATGTACTCTTCACACCTTGCTCTTGGGGTTCCCAACAAGACTCCACATCAAGCACCAAGTTCTGTGGCGCCACCAAGGAGTCATTAACAAGTTTTCTGGCGCCGTTGCCGTGGAGGCTAAGGACGTCTTCACTAGGGGAGTCCTTCACTTCCTTTCTCTTTACTTTGTTTTTAGTTTGCTTTGCTTCTTTTGCTTGGTTTTGTTTGCCTCTTTTTAAAAAAACCAAAAAAATTAGTCTAGTTTGTCTTGCTTGATTTATTCAAAAACACAAAAAAATTAGTTCATGCTCTAGCTGCTGCTGTTTTTGGCTTGCCCACCTTTGCCAAAATGAATTCCACTGAGAACATTAAGTTGTGTGACTTCACTAGCACCAACAACAATGATTTCCTTAGCACTCCTATTGCTCCACCTGCTCCTGATGCTAGCTTTTATGAAATTAAACATGCTTTGTTGAATCTTGTGATGAGAGAGCAATTTTCTGGTGCTGGTTCTGATGATCCTGCTGCCCATCTTAATAGCTTTGTTGAACTCTGTGAGATGCAAAAGTATAAGGATGTAGATGGATATATTATTAAGCTTAAGCTTTTTCCTTTCTCCTTGAGGGGAAAAGCTAAAGAATGGTTGCTTTCTTTGCCTAAAAATAGTATTGATTCTTGGACTAAGTGCAAAGATGCTTTTATTGGAAAGTACTACCCTCCTGCTAAGATTATATCTATGAGAAGTGATATTATGAAATTTAAACAGCTTGATAGTGAACATGTTGCTCCTGCTTGGGAAAGAATGAAATCTTTGGTTAAAAATTGCCCTGCTCATGGACTCACTGCTTGGATGATTATCTAGACTTTTATGCAAGTTTGAACTTCTCCTCAAGAAACCTGTTGGATTCTGCTTCTGGAGGGACCTTCATGGGCCTCACTTTGGGTGCTGCAACAAGGCTCCTTGATAATATGATGGTTAACTACTCTGAATGGCATGTTGAGAGAGCTCCACATGGTAATAAGGTAAATTATGTTGAGGAAACTTCCTCTTTGAGTGAAAATATTGATGTTATTATGGCTATGCTTGTTAATGGGAAAGCTCCTCTAGATATTAATAGTGTTCCCTTAGCCTCTTTGGTTGCTCAATAAGAGCAAGTTGATGTGAACTTCATTAGAAACAACAATTTGAACAACAATGCCTATAGGAACAATTTTGGTAGCAACAACAATTATAGGCCTTATCCTCCTAATAATGGCAATTCCTATGGAAGTTCTTACAATAATGCTAGAAGTGCCCCCTCTGAACTCGAAGTCATGCTCAAGGACTTTATTTGTAAAAAACCCACTTTCAATAAGACTATAGAGGAAAAGCTTTTAACTGTTGAGAAAAATATATCCTCTTTGTCTGAAGCTCAAACTTCCTTGGTTAATAAAATGGCTGCTAAACCCAAAACTATGGAAAACACCTTTGCTACTGCTCATGCCATACAAGTTACTATTGATGAAAATGTTAGGCTATTAGCTCAACTTCATGCTAGGTGGGAAAGGGAAGCTGAAATTGATAGAAATAATAGTGTGTGCACTATCACCACTAAACCACAAGTAGCCCCTATTCCTCCTCCTAATATGCCTAAGCCTAGTGAGCCTACTACTAGTGATGCTAAGTTTGACTTTGATATTGATGGTTGCAATATTTCTGAAGTGATTATGTTCTTGCAAAAGCTTGCTAGAAGTCCCGATGCTAGTGATATGCATATTGCCTTTACCAAACATATTACACATGCTCTTGTTAAGATTAAGGAAGAGAAGCTAAAACACAAAGCTTCTATTCCTAGGAAAGTAGAAGTTAGTTGGGAACCCATTATTAATATGCAAGTGAATGACTTTGATCTCAAAGCTTCATGTATTGAACACTGAAAGAACATTTCTTAATCCCTAGTGTTTTGTGTGTTAGATAACAATATCAAGGATTATTTTAATGTGTGTTGAAGTGTTGCAGCTCTCTCTAAGAAAAAGGAAAAAGTATCTGCCTTTGGGGGGCGGATAATCTGCCCCAACCAGGGGAGGATAATCCGCCCCTCCCTCTTCCCAAGCAGGCACAAGCCCTAGAATGGGGGCGGAGTTTTGGCCTGATTTTCCGGCCCCGCCGGATAATCTGCCCCTCAAGGGGGGCGGATAGTTCGCCCCCCTTGCTCACTGCCAAGGCGCAAGCCCAAGAGAGGGGGCGGAGTGTTGGCCGGAGTTTCCGGCTGGTCCGGATAATCCGCCCCCCAAGATCTTCACCAAGTCTCGCAGGCGCCAGCCCCAGAGAGGGGGAGGAGTTTCCCCCGGAAAATCCGCCCTTGTGGCGGAGTTTCCCCAGGGGGCGGATAATCCGCCCCCAAAGTTGCTCAACGGCCAGATCTGGGGAGGGGGTATTTAAGCCAGCCTTCCCCCTCCTGCCAGAACTCTTGATTCATTTGAAAAAGACAAGATCTGATCTGTAACCTTCATCCAAGAGAGCTCCACCAAAGGCCCCGTCCCTTGGGGAATCGAAGGAGGAGAACTCGATCTTCATCATCAGCAATCAAGCGCTTCATCTCCTCTCCATTCATTTGGAGAATCACCGATCTAGTATTTCTTGCAAATACCTAGATCCTCGTTTTGTTTATATTGATAAACCTTGTTCTTGTGGCAGCTTGTTGTCATCTCGGGAGCCCCCAATTCGGTTGTGGGTGTGTGCCCCGATAGCGTTGTAAAAGGCACCGGTTCCCGCCTCGAAGGGATCCAATAGTGGAGAAGGTGGATCAGGCCTCTCGTGGCGAGATCCAACGGATAATAGGGTGAGGCCTATTGTGGCGTGGTGGTCTTAGAACCGCCCACCTCTCCAACGCAGATGTACTTCCCTTAACAAGGAAGGAACTGCGGTAAAACAAATCCCTGTGTCTTCGCGTGCTCCTCTACGGTTCCTTCGCTCCTCTCTTTACGTGCTTAGTAGTTAGGGTTGCATATAGGGAAATTCTCGTAGTTGCATATCTAGAGAATTTACTTTGTGTCAATCCTAAAATTGAAAAAGTATTAAAAAATGGTTAGCACCTATTCACTCCCCCTCTAGGTGCCCATACGGTCCATTTCAATTGGTATCAGAGCCCCGGCTCTTATTTCGGGCTTAACCGCCTAAGAGAAGTATGGGTTCCAAGGTAGATGGGAGTGATGCTCCGGATGTAGTCACCATGAACGATCTCAAGACGTTGGAAACAACCTTGGTGAGTTCATTGGAGGCTAAGATGGAAGAGATGCGTCAATTGATAATGCGTCTCTCCACATCCACAACATCACCTCCATCTAACTCTGAGGCTACCACTCCGCAATCCAAGGAAACGGGTAAAACCGATTCTAAAGAGAACGAAGTGGTTGGTGATGACACTAGCAAGAGCTCCTCCTCGAAAAAGGATAGTGGTAAGGATGGATACAATGAGGTTTCTCATATGTATTCCCCTGATCCACCTATCCCTCACCCACATATACATAATAGGGGTGATCCACCCAAACTTTCTGCATCTACTTTTACTCAATGTCAATTTTTGATGAAGTCTCATGTGTGTAGTTCCTCCATTGAGTTGTGGAAAATCATAGAAAAAGGTCTTCATGTTGGAAGCCCCAACAATCTCACAAGAAGAGAAGTTGTCGATAGCCAACTCAACGCTACAACTCTACACATGATACAACTTGGTGTGGGTGACAAAGACATGCCACACATTCAGCATCTTAGCACAGCTAAGGAAGCTTGGGATGCCCTCACCGAGCTCTTCATCGGAAATGAAAGTATGAGAAGAAATAGATATGATGCTTTGAGCAACGAAGCTGAAGGATTCTATATGTTGGATGGAGAAGACCACGAGGACATGTATAGGAGGCTCAAGGAAATAGCCACAACGTTCAGAAACCATGGTGCAGCTCATGTTGATGATGCATGGATCAAGAGCAAGTACGTCAGTGCTCTTATGCTATTTGAGCCCACGGATTTGAAAAGTCTCCAAGGTAGGCATAACTATCACCTCATGACATCCAATGAGGTAATGCAAGAAATGGCCGCTTTCAAAGTGGCTGCCAAGAATGCTAAAGATGCTCGTGCTCGAGCTATGGGGATGCAAAAGGGGGTCAACGTGGCCTTGAAGACTAGTGTGATTGATCATGATGAATATGCCATAGAAGGTCTGGACTGTCCCGAGGATATAAAAAGGATCCACGGACAATACTTGGCTCTTTATGCTAGAAACTTTTGGAAAGATCCAGCCAAGGCTAAAGCCGAACTAGAACGCAAGAGTGGAGCCTATGGAAGAAAAGAAAATGGTCCCAAGCTGAGTACATGTTTCAACTATGGTGACCGGCTGCACTTTGTAGCTGAGTGTCCATATCAAAGTAGGGAAGATAATGGAGGAAGACTTATTTTCAAGGACAATCCAAAGGCTCCACGCAAGAAACAGTTTGTAAAGAAGAATGCTCCCTTCAAGAAGCAACCAAAGATTGTTCTAGTGGCTCAAGAAGAATATTCACCGGGAAGTGAAGATGAGGACGAGGACGATAGCTCTCAAGAGGTGGCTGCTATAGCAACCACATCTACATCAACATCTCTCTTCGACTCTCCGAACGAAAACATCATCAACAAGAATGCTACTTGTCTCATGGCAAGAAGCTCCGAGGTAACGACTTCTAACTCTTCTTTTCCTAAGGCTATGATTGACATGGATGATCCTACTAGTCTTAAGGTTAAAGAAGAGATTATTGCTTTGGATTACTTCTACACTAACTTGCAAGGTGAGCACAAAGTTGGTTTTGAAGCTCTTATGAATCAGCTGGCCCAAAACGAAGCTCTTCTCGAAGAAAAGGGCAGAATTGAAAGGGAGGATGCAATGGAAATTGAATCCTTAAAAAATGCTCTTGAGGAAGAAGAAGAAGCTCGGGTCTCTCTTGAAGAGAGGCTTGAGTCCATTGAAGAGTCACATGAAGAAATTGTGGCTAAACTTGTTAAGGAACGTGACAATGCAGTCACCAAAGCAAAGAAGTTAAAGAAGGAAAAGATTGACTTTGGGCTGCTCATGATAGACTCTCCGAAGAATTGGAGAAACTTGGCAATGCTCACAAGGCGTTAAAAAACGATTTCTCCATTCTCAATGAGTCACATGATCAACTTCAAAGTCGATTGGACAAATATGATGTTCCTAGCTCATCCAACTCAACATATAGTCACAAGGAAAATGCTAGTGTGGAAAAAGAAGTGGTCAAGTACATCACTCCCAAGGATAAGGGTGTGCTTGATGAAGTTCTTGGCAAGCAAAGGTAAAATCATGGTAAAGAGGGACTTGGGTATGTCACCAAGTCCAAGAAAAATAAAAACAAGAAGAACAAGACCAAGAATGTGCAATCAAAGACAAGCACCGCTGAGAAGAATGTCACAAAAGACAAGACTAACAATATTGCTTTTGTAGGGTCTCACAATCCAAATTATGAACTCTTTTGTGATGATTATGGCGATGTTTATGCTTATTATGTCGGTCCCTTTGATGAATATATTGCTTGGTCTATTTGGGTCCCAAATACCCTTGTTACTAACATGAAAGGACCCATTGAAAAATGGGTACCTAAAACCAAGAAGTAATTCTCTTGCAGGGCTATGCTTCCGGTGGGTCGAAATGGGTGCTGGATATTGGATGCACTAGTCATATGACCGGAAGCAAGGAGATCATCATGGAGATGCGTCCAAATCATGATAATATCACAGTCTCCTATGGTGATAAGTCTAAATCTTAGGTATTAGGTCTTGGCAAGGTTGTGGTTGCCCACGATATCTCTCTCGTGGACGTCATGCTTGTTGAGACCCTCTGTTACAACCTTCTTTATGTTCGTGTCCTTGGCAAGATGGGTTTTGCTGTTTTTATCGATGATGATTTGGTGGTACTCTTATGGAGCAAGTCTCTAAAGGTCGCTTTCGTTGGATACGTCGAAAATGACCTGTATGTGGTGGACTTTTTGGGGAAAACCACTTCGGGTCCGATGTGTCTATTCGGAAAGGCCGACGTGGTCTGGCTATGGCATCGCCGTTTAGCCCATGTCAACATGAGAACTTTGCAAAGTCTCCACAAGGGTGACCACATCCTTGGACTAAAATACAATGTCTCCTTTGCCAAAGATCGTGTTTGCAGGGCTTGTGTTGAAGGCAAAATGCACGACTCTCCCCACAAGAGGAAGACTATTGTGTCTTCAAAGAGGATCTTGGAATTACTTCATGTGGATTTATTTGGTCCTCCTTCTCATGCAAGTCTTGGTGGGAAGAAATATTGCTTGGTCATTGTCGATGATTACTGAAGATATACATGGGTCTATTTCTTCAAACTAAAGAGTGAGACTAAACAAACAGTCATTGACTTTGCCAATGAAGTTCAACGTCAACACAATGTTCCTATCTTGGCAATAAGAAGTGACAACGGTTCCAAATTCAGAAACTACACCTTGAATGAGTTTCTAAGCGAAGAGGGGATTATACATCAATATTCCGCTGCGTACACCCCTCAACAAAATGGTGTACCTGAGAGGAAGAACCGTACTTTGATGGATATGGCAAGAGCAATGTTGGCTGAATTCAAGTCTCCTTACAATTTTTGGGTGAAGCCATATCCACTTCTTGTCACTCATGAAACCGGCTCTACCTCCAAAAGATTTTGGACAAGACTCCTTATGAAATACTTACCGGTAACAAGCCCAACATCTCATACTTCAGGGTATTCGGGTGTAAGTGTTTATTTCTTATCAAAGGTGTCCGCTTGTCTAAATTTGAGTCTGAGGCTTTAGAAGGTATTTTTGTTGGTTACGGTGCTGAATCCCACACTTACAGAGTCTACAACAAGCTCACTGGGATTGTTGTAGAATCTTGTAGTGTGGAGTTCGATGAAAATAACGGATCCTTTATAGGGCAAGTTGATGTTTGTGATGCAGATGTTGAAATACCCCAAGATGCCATAAGAAGAATGGGCGTGGGATTTTTCCGCCCCATTGAGGAACCCCTTGTGGCAGATCAGGAAGGACAATGCTTCTCTCAAGTGGAGCCCTCATCTACACAAGATCAACAAGCTCCTTCTGTTGGAGAAAACTCTGCACCAACACCGCAACCTGCTGAAGTTCATCAGTCTCCTGGACAAGATGGTAGTCCTAGGCCGGACTATCCGCCCCCTCCAAGGGGCGGACAATCCGCCCCTGGCACTCCAACTTGTTCTAGGGGATCCGAAGAAGAAGACAACAACCAAGAAGCTCCTAGGCCGGATTCTTCGGCCCTTGAGGGCGGATTATCCGGCTCTGGTTCTCCAAGTCCTGTCAGGCATTCTCAGGAAGAAGGCACTGGTGTTCATCTCCCAGGACGGATAGTCCGGCCCCTCCAAGGGGCGGATTATCCGGCCCTCAAGAACAAACTCTGCAGCAACCTCCTGGTGTTAACTCAGATCAAGATCAAGGGCAAGGCAGTGGTCAAGTCAAGGATACAAATACTGAACCAACTCCTTCTAGAAACAATAAGGACATTGAGGCTCGTCGCAAGGCTCGTGCTGATCGGAACTTTGAACTAAGGGGTCACACTCTTGACAAGGTTGTTGGTGATCTACGAAGAAGGGTGTCTACTAGAAGAGAACTTGCAAGCTTCTGTGATCATCAAGCTCACATTTCTATGGTTGAACCTAAGAAAGTCTTTGATGCTCTTGAAGATCCCGATTGGGTGGTTGCAATGCATGAAGAATTAAATAACTTCGAACGCAACAATGTTTGGAAGCTCATAGAGAAACCCAAGGATTGCCGCAATGTTATCGGCACCAAGTGGATCTTCAAGAACAAACAAGATGAAAATGACATTGTTTTGAGGAATAAAGCAAGACCCGTGGCTCAAGGATTCTCTCAAGTGGAAGGAATTGATTTTGGCGAGACTATGCTCATGTGGCTCGTCTTGAGTCCATCTGTATCCTTCTTGCATATGCAGCCCATCATAATTTAAATTACAACAAATGGATGTTAAGAGTGCATTTCTTAATGGTCATCTACATGAGTTAGTATACGTCAAGCAGCCCCCGGGTTTTGAGGACCCCAAATTTCCGAACCATGTCTACAAACTCGATAAGGCGCTCTATGGCCTTAAACAAGCCCCACCTGCGTGGTATGAGCACCTTAAAGAGCTCTTGTTAGACCGTGGATTCGAAGTTGGGCAAATCGATCCCACTCTTTTTACTAAGAAGGTTAATGGGGAGATTTTTGTATGCCAACTTTATGTAGATGACATTATTTTTGGCTCTACTAACCAAGCTTTTAACGATGAATTTTCAAAGCTTATGACTGATAGGTTTGAGATGTCAATGATTTGTGAGTTGAGGTTCTTTCTTGGATTCAGGATCAAACAACTTAGGGAGGGAACCTTTATTAATCAAGCTAAGTACATCCAAGACATGCTCAAAAGGTTCAAGATGACGGATCTCAATGGCGTTGCTACTCCAATGCAAACAAAGTGTCATCTTGAGCTTAATCCCAAGGGTAAAGACGTGGATCAAAAGGTATACCGATCCATGATCGTCTCTCTCCTTTACCTTTGCGCATCTAGGCCCGATATCGTGTTAAGTGTAGGAGTGTGTGCAAGGTACCAAGCCGCTCCTAAAGAAAGCCACTTAGTGGCGGTCAAACGAATCTTCAGATATTTGGTTCATTCCCCAAATTTTGGGTTATGGTATCCCATGTTGGGTTTCGTAGCATGGAAAACAAAAATTATCTACCGCATGCACACAAACAAGCCAAGATCTATCAACTAGATTGTAGCAACGAGTCGATAGAAGCACTCACCCTCGAAGATTCCAAAGAGGTTAACGAGAGCAGATTCTCGTGGGTGATGTAGTTGTACACTTGCCGATCTCAAGATCGCGTAGACGATCCTTCTGGCGCTGCGTTCCGGCAGCGCTTCCGCGGTCGGTCACACGTTCGGTACTCGATGAAGACCTTCCTCTCCCTTGTTCCAGAAGGCAGTGAAGGTTGTAGTTCTCCCCTCGCGATTCTGGTAGCACAACGGTGTGGTGTCGGAAGTAGAGGGAAGATCCCGCAGGGCTTCGCCTAAGCCGGTGCGAGTTATGGTGGATTAGGGTTTCCCAGAGATCTAGGGTTTAGATGACCGGGAGGAGGAGGAGGTGTCGGCGGTGGCTAGGGCAGCGGCGACGAACCGGCGGCAGCGCGAGGTGGCAGCGTCGGCGCGCCGGCAGGGCTACGGCGGCGGCAACAGCTCGGGTGCGGGGAGAGGGGCTAGGGCTTGTGTGCTTTGGGGCAGCCCTCCCCCTCTATTTATGAGAGGGAGGTCAGCCTTGGGAGGGGTGGGTTTGAATCCAAACCCAAACCCAAGTTGGATTGAGAGAAGGACTTGTTTCTTCTCCCACTAGGAAACCATTGTTCAAGTTTGACTTTTCAAACTCCCGTTTGACTTTCAATTTAGAGCTTTAATTATCTCTTACAAATGCACACACCATGTGACCTAGGATATGATCCGATCATTCCACTTACCCATGACACATTCATGGACCATTCTCCTTCCGGATCGGTGAACCTTCTAGACCCTTCTATAACCTCTCCGATGAAAACATCAGAAACTTTCCCGAACTCCAAAATAGGACTTTCCTTATATGAATCTTATTCTCCGGACCATTCCGGATCTCCTCGTGATATCCCGGATCCCATCCAAGACTCCGAAAAACATTCGGTATCCCTACTAACATTCCATATCTACTAAACAACATCGAATCCTTAAGTGTGTCTCCCTACGGTTCGTGAATTATGCGGACATGACCAAGACACTTCTCCGATCAATAACCAATAGAGGAATCTGGAAATTCATTTGGCTCCCACATATTTCTACGATTACTTTGCGATCGAATGAACCACTCACATACAATACCAATTTCCCTTTGTCACACGATAGTTTACTTATCCGAGGTTTTGATCGTCGGTATCTCTGCATACCTAGTTCAACCTCGTTACCGATAAGTACTCTTTTCTCGTTCCCGTGATATGTGATACCTTATGAGATAGTCACATGCTTGTAAGCTAATTGGATGACATTCCACCGAGAGGGCCTAGAGTATATCTATCCGGCATATGGATGGACAAATCCCACTGTTGATCCATGTGCCTCAACCCATACTTTCCGAACAGTCAATGCCACCTTTATAGCCACCCAGTTACGGTGTGGTGTTTGATGTCATCAAAGCATCCTTCCAGTGATGGTGATTAACATGATCTCATGGTTGAAGGAATTAGGTTACTATGTATTAGAAAGCTTATAGCAAACGAACTATTGAAATGACTTGATCTTAATGCTACGCTTATCTATAGGAGTATGTCCATCATACCATTCTCCTAATGATATGATCTTGTTATTAGTAACATATCAATGTTCATGATCGAGAAACCACGATCATCTATTAATCAACAAGCTAGTATTATAAAGAGGCTTTACCAGGGACTCTAATTTAGTTTACAAATCACACAAGTATTAATGTTTCCGGTTAATACAATTATAGCATGAATGTAAACATTTATCATAAACACAAAGATATAATAATAACCACTTTTATTATTGCCTCTAGGGCATATCTCCATCAGTATCCCACTTGCACTAGAGTCAGCTAATCTGGATTACATGGTAATATACCGAACATCCATGGAGGTTTGGTGTTGGTCATGTTTTGCCCTCGGGAGAGGTTTAGTCAACGGATCTGCCACATTCAGATCTGTGTGTACTTTGCAAATCTTTATGTCACCATCTTGGACATGCTCTCGAATAGCGTGAAAACGTAGCTTGATGTGCTTCAGCTTCTTGTGTGACCTTGGTTCTTGCGCATTGGCTATGGCGCCCATGTTATCACAGTAGATAGACATTGGGTCCAGTGCACTTGGAACCACTCCTTCATCCATATCGTCTCTTGTGAAGCCTTCGAAGCAGCTATGTATTCCGATTCAGTTGAAGATCTCGCCACAACGCTTTGCTTTCCACTCCTCCAGCTAACTGCCGCGCCATTCAAAATAAATACGTATCTAGATTGAGATTTAGAATAATCCGGATCGGTGTTCCAACTAGCATAGGTGTAACCATTAACAATGAGTTGTTCATCACCTCCATAAGAAAGAACCATATCCTTAGTTCTTCTCAAGTACTTAAGGATGTTTTTGACCGTTGTCCAATGATCTACTCCTGGATCACTTTGATATCTGCTAGTCAAACTAACAGCATATGCAATGTCGGGTCTAGTACATAGCATGGCATACATTAGAGATCCTATGGCTGAGGCATAGGGAGTCTTACTCATCCTTTCTCTATCTTCTGTCGTTGCAGGACTTTGAGTTTTACTCAAGGTCGTATTGGGCAACATGGGCAAGAACCCTTTCTTGCTATCTTCCATTCCAAACCTCTTTAGAACTTTTTCCAAATATGTACTTTGTGACAATGATATTAGGCGTCTCGATCTATCTCTATAAATCTTTATGCCTAATATGTAAGCTGCTTCGCCAAGATCTTTCATTGAAAAACTATTATTCAAATAATCCTTGACACTATTAAGAAGGTCTACATCATTTCCAATCAACAATATGTCATCTACGTATAGTATTAAGAATGCTACAGAGCTCCCACTCACTTTCTTGTAAATACAAGCTTCTCCATAAGTTTGTATAAAACCAAAACTTTTGATTACCTTATCAAAATGTTGATTCCAACTTCGGGATGCTTGCTTCAATCCATATATGGACCGTTGAATCTTGCATACCTTGTTAGCATCTTTAGGATCGACAAAACCTTTGGGTTGCATCATATACAACTCTTCACCAATGTCTCCATTGAGGAACGCCGTTTTGACATCCATCTGCCATATCTCATAATCATAATATGCAGTGGTTGCTAACATAATCCTCACATACTTTAGCTTTGCTACTGGTGAGAAAGTCTCATCGTAGTCAACTCCTTGAATTTGTCGAAACCCTTTTGCGACAAGTCGAGCTTTATAGACAGTAACATTACCATCAGCATCTGATTTCTTCTTCAAAATCCATTTGTTCTCGACAGCCTTCCGGCCATCCGGTAAGTCCACCAAAGTCCATACTTGGTTTTCGTACATGGATCCAATCTCGGATTTCATGGCTTCTTGCCATTTATTGGATCTGGGCTCATCATTGCTTCCTCATATGTCGCAGGGTCATCGGTGTTATCCACCAACATGACACTCATAACGGTATCATACCAATCAGGAGTGGTACGGGTTATCGTTGACCTGCGAGGTTCCGTAGAAACTTCAACTGAAGTTTCATGATCAACATCATTAGCTTCCTCTCTTATTGGTGCAGGCGCCACAGGAACTACTTCTGGTGTTGCGCTACTCGCAAGTTCGAGAGAAGGTTCAACAATCTCGTCGAGTTCTACTTTCCTTCCAGTCACTTCTTTCGAGAGAAACTCCTTCTCTAGAAAGGATCCATTCTTGGCAACGAAGATTTTGCCCTCGGATCTATGATAGAAGGTAAGCCCAATAGTTTCCTTCGGGTATCCTATGAAGACGCATTTTTCCGCTTTGGGATCAAGCTTGTCTGGCTGTAACTTCTTTACATAAGCTTCGAAACCCCAAACTTTAAGGAATGACAATTTAGGTTTCTTCCCAAACCACAATTCATGCGGTGTTGTTTCAACGGATTTAGATGGTGCCCTATTTAAAGTGAATGCGGCTGTTTCTAATGCATAATGTAGCACCCGGGTTAATCCACTACTAGAAAATTGCGTGTTAAATAATACTTGTGCATCATCATGACATCAGCATGCATCTAATTGACTAAACCTATTTTGCTAAAAGACCTACTTTGTTTTCTATATTAATATCCTCCCCTCTTTGTTCAAACCAAAACCGTCGGTCCAGACGGATCTTCTATTTATCTAAAACTATTTACAAAAGTCTATTTTAAAACAAAAGAAATAGAAAAACTATTTTTCTGGGGGAGGCAGACAACCGGTCAGGCCCAAAAGGCCCAGCCAGAGTCCACCTACAACCCCAGACCAGTTTCCCCTGCCCTAACCCTAACCCTACTCCCCGAGCAGCCGCCGTCACCCAGCCTTCTGTCGCCACCCACCAAACCAGGTCAACCCGACCTCTCCACACTGCCACGCCAGCGCCAACCTCCCTCACGTTTTTTTCCTTCGTGGACCCCACCCCGCAAGGCCACCTCGCATGTCACACGCCTCCTCAGGCGTCGATCCTCTCCCGATCTGGCCTCGATTTCACCAACCCCCTGTCACCTCCTTCTTCCCCAATCACCCCGCCGCCAGGCCCTCACCGCCCGTCGGCCCCGCGCCCTCTCCCTCGCCGCGACCGCGGCCCCGCCTCCAAGCCTCTGTTGCGCCTCTGCAGCGCGTAGCGCCGCCTCCTCCGGCCACTGGCAGCCTCACGCCACCGCGGGCCTCTCCACCACCTTTCTGTGCACCGTCGCCAGGAGGAGCTCTGCAGTGCCTCGGCCTCTTCCTGTCCTCACCAGCGACCCCATGACCGGCCGTGGCCTCCCCTGCCTGCAGAGCGATGCCTCGCCCCGGCCTCCCTCCTCGTCCAAGCCACTCCCTCCTCGTCCTCTCCCGACCGACATGTTGCGGAACTCCTCCCTGCCGCCAAGCTTCGCGGCCGCCCTCTAGAGCCCGCGGCCCGAGCGCCTCCTCCGCCTCAACTCCCCACCGTCCTGGAAGCCCCTTGCAGGTTGTTTCCGTGCCATGGCCTTGCAGTCAACGCTTGTCTCCCAGAAGGTGTTTGAGAAAATGTCTGCACGTGAATTTTTCACTAACAACATTTTATCCTTGTATCTTCCTCTCGTGTTTTGTTAGTGTGTTGTACCGTTGTTGGCACATCGGTCCTCGAAGATCTGTCCGGATGATATAGGCGTGTGGCGTGGCATGGACGGTGACCGTGTGATGTTGCGTGAAGCCACCTGCGGAGTACCATAGCCTTGCTAAGATCTCTGTCCCCGATTTTCGTCAAGATCCTCCGAAGACCACACCCCAAAGATCTGACCTCGGTTCCGAAGTCCGAACCCTGGCAACGACTCCATGCTCTCCTTCATGGACTCCAAAGACCGATCCCGGCGAGCCCGAGCCTGAACCCCGTCGAAACCCCGAACCAAGATCGTCGAGCCCCCCTATGTGTGAACCTTTCCGAGCCCTTATTTTTATTAAATGGCATATACTTGTTGCATATTAAATTGTCATGCTTGCATACATATTGTGGTTTGGGGGGCATTATGCCGATTCACCTCATAATTAAATATGGAGTCCATATGTGGGCGAATCTAGTCTAATATTGGCCCCATTTAAATTTGTATAGCGAACTAATGTTATGTTTTGACTTGTTAAGACAACATTTAAATTGCGGGTACCTAAACAACATGACACACCTAATTAATTGTCGGGACCCTGGTTCCGCTTAATATTGCCTAATTGCATCGCATCTTTGCCATGTCATACATCATACATGCATCATGCCCAATCTTCTGTCATAGTATTAAATAGTGTATCCAGTGTTTCTTCTAGTGCTTTGCTTCTTCACGGATTAGGCCGATGAGTTGATGCGAGTGTCGACCCGATCTTCGAATAAACCTTTGGCAATGTTTTCAGGCGAGCATTCTCCCCCTTTCTACCTATTTTACATTTATAGTCTTTATTTCCTCCTATTGATCTATTCCTATCTGTGTTGCGATGCTATAGATTCCGTACCCCGTTATACTTCCCTGCAGCCCTTATATTGCCATGGACACATCCTATTACCTGTTGTTTGGTAGATAGTCGGCCTTGCGAGTCGTAGTTGCTTGCGCAGGTGATGTATCGCGTCGTCGATCTTCCACAGTTGTTGGAGTAATGCCGCATGTTTAATGTTAGAGATGATCATGGCTTTAATTACCGTTTAATAACTAAAATTGAAGTAGGTAAATAATGCAGAGGCACATGTGGGCAATAGATGTTATTTGGTTTTTAACCGTCCACTTGTGTCCCGTAGGACCCCGAGTACTTGATACCTGTTCTTTGAATATTCGCACTATCCGCATGTGGGACCATGAATCCCCCTAACCCTAGCTTGAGTCATATTTAATTCCCTGGGGCCACAAAGTAGTTTGGGGCTTTATTACTATCCTGTACTTATGCCATGCTTTACTACTTAATTTACGATTGCGCGTGGAGCGCCTGTACTGTTTAGGAACAAATGTGAAATGTTTCGCGGTATCGACAAGCCCAGTCACACTTTCGGGTTCCCAGTCATTTACAGCCATTGGCACAAACCTCTGGGTCCGTCTCGGAGCCGGCCAACTTCGTTGCGGGTAGCCTGGTGGGGTGCCCCCTGAAATCAAATATGAATCTTGCAAATGTTCTGTCGTGATGCCTCGTTGGGTTTTCATTTGGTTTTTCCCGAGGTTGATCGTGCGTGTGTTGATATTTGTGCCCCCCTGCAGGGTAAAACTTTCTAAAAGTTGTGTCCGTGGTTATGGACGACTTGGAGCACAGTATCTCGATCATAGACAACTATAACTAAAGTAGTGCTATAAATTTGACTTTATAATGACTAGTAATCAGCTTCACTATAATGGAATGGCTAAATAAAAGTGCCAACAACTGCTGGTTTTGGGTTGTCACCTGTTACCATTGTATCTGACTAGTAAGTATTGCAACTACAACAGAATGGCTAAATAAAAGTACCAACAACTACTGGGTTTGGGATATCTCATGCTATTTGTATCTGACTAGTAAGTGTCATAACTACTACGGAATGGTTAACTAAAAGTGCCCACTGCTTATTATATCAGGATGACTTTTGCTATCTATACTTGACTAGTAATTGCTGCAACGATAACTGAATAAATAAAACTGCCAACTGTGTGAGTTCCTCGGTTTGACTTCCTCGTTTGGTCTCGAGAGAGAAATACCAGGATGGGTATGCTTGGTGATAGTTTCAGGTTGGTACCGAATAGGTCTTTCTCATCCTTCTGATAGTCGCCAGTTGTATCGAGTCTCTATAGGTTGTTTAGTGCATGCTTTGCTGCCGCTTCAGTCCACCATACCTATGTAGGCGAGGACCGACGAATTCTAGTCTCGCCGTGTACTGGCCTCAGTACTGACCGCTCTCTTTTTCCTTTGCCCTTTGTCGGCACCCCTTTTGTTTAAGCAGGTTTTGAGATTGACGTCGTTAGCAGGGTTACCCTTCCGGCTTGGCCTGGGCAGGGTTATGGACGCCATTGGTTATTCTTTAGGGCTCTTAGCTCAATTTGCACCTTGTCCGTACTCGGACGCTGTATCGTTTTCCAGGTGGTTTGGATCTTTGTACTGTATATCTGTATTCTTGACTCTTTGAGTCGTTGTTATATATATGTGTTCTGTGGGTTCCATCATGGACTATTGTGTAATGATATTACTTCGTTTTCGACCCGCACGAAAGTGCCTGGTGGGCACCTTTGAATCGTTTCTATGCGGCTTTGGCGGGAATTGCTAAGACTTGCATAGGGCCGATTCCGAGGGTGTTACACATAACCCCAAAATGATAGCGGTAAATCTGTAAGTGACATCATAGAACGAACCATATCTAAGAGAGTTCGATTACGACGTTCGGACACACCATTACGCTGTGGTGTTCCCGGCGGTGTCAATTGTGAAAGTATTCCGCATTTCTTCAAATGCTCGCCAAACTCGTAACTTAGATATTCACCTTCGCGATCAGATCGTAGAAATTTAATCTTCTTGTTACGTTGATTCTCTACTTCACTTTGAAATTCCTTAAACTTCTCAAAAGTTTCGAACTTATGTTTCATGAAATAGATATACCCATATCTACTCAAGTCATTCGTGAAGGTAAGAACATAACGATAACCACCGCGCGATGCTACACTCATTGGGCCACATACATCGGTATGTATGATTTCCAATAAGTTCGTAGCTCGCTCCATCATACCAGAAAATGGAGTCTTAGTCATTTTACCCATCAGACATGCTTCGCATCTTTCAAGTGATTCAAAATCAAGTGATTCAAGAAGTCCATAGGAATGGAGTTTCTTCATACGCTTCACTCCAATATGACCAAGACGACAGTGCCACATATAGGTTGAGTTATCGCTCAATTTCAAACGTTTAGCTTTAATGTTATTAATGTGTGTATTTCCACAATCGAGATTCAATAAGAATAGACCATCTATCAAAGGTGCATGTGCATAAAACATATTACTCATATAAATCGAACAACCATTATTCTTGGACTTAAACAAGTAACCGTCTCGCAATAAACATGATCCGGATATAATGTTCATGCTCAACGCAGGCACCAAATAACAATTATTTAAGTATAAAACTAATTCCGATGGTAGATGAAGAGGTAGCGTGCCGACCGCGATCACATCAACCTTTGATCCATTTCCAACGCGCATCGTCACCTCGTTCTTCGCTAGCTTCCGTTTATTCTGCAGTACCTATTTTGAGTTACAAATATGAGCAACCGAACTAGTATCAAATACCCAGGCACTACTACGAGTACTAGTGAGATATACATCAATAACATGTATATCGGATATACCTTTCTTTTTTATGTTGCCATTCTTCAAATCCGCCAAGTACTTTGGTCAATTCCGCTTCCAGTGACCTTCTCCCTTGCAGTAAAAGCACTCAGTATCAGGCTTAGGCCCAGCCTTGGTCTTCTTCGCCGGCGTAGTAACTTTCTTACCGCCCTTCTTGAAGTTTCCCTTTTTCTTAGACTTGCCTTGCTTCTTAAATTTGGTGGTCTTATTGACCAACAACACTTGGTTCTCTTTCTTGATCTCCACTTCTGCAGATTTCAACATGGAGAAGAGTTCTGGCAACGACTTGTCCATGTTTTGCATATTGTAGTTCATCACAAAGTTCTTGTAACTTGGTGGTAGTGATTGGAGGACATGGTGAATCCCCAAAGCATTAGGAATCACTATTCCCAAGCTTTGAAGCTTGCTTGCATGCCCAGACATCTTAAGCACGTGCTCACTGACGGAGCTGCCCTCTTCCATTTTGCAGTTAAAGAACTTTTCAGAAGCCTCATAACTCTCAACTGCCGAGTGAGCCTCAAATATCATTTTGACTTCACGGACAATATCATGTGGGTCACGGTTCTCATACCTTTTCTGAAGCTCCGATTCCAAACCATACAAGATAGCACACTGAACTATGGAGTACCGATTCTTCCGAGCGAGGAAAACATTCTTTACCTCATCGGTAGCATTAGCTGCAGGCGGGTCACCCAGCGGTGCATCCAGCACATAGGTCAAATTACCAGCATTGAGGACAATCCTCAAATTGCGGAACCAATCCGCGAAGTTCCTTCGATTGTTTTTCAACTTTTCTTTCTCTAGGAACGCATTAAAATTGATGGTAGGGGCCGCCATTGATCTACAACATATTTGCAATAGTTTAGACTACGTTTATGACAAATTGAGTTCTAATTAATAGTTAAATTAATCTAGGTGAACTCCCACTCAAAACAATATCCCTCAAATTGTTTTAGTGATCACACGAACCAAATCCACCACATCAAAACCGATCATCACGAGACTTGATGTAGCTTCAATGGCGAACAATCAACATGTTCATCATATCTACTATATGACTCATGCTTTACCTTTTGGTGATCCGTGTTCCGAGACCATGTCTGTACATGCTAGGCTCATCAAGATCAAACCTTAGCTTCCGCATGAGCAAATCTAGCTTGCTCACGTTGTATACACTCGTAGAATCTAACAAACCCGATCATCACGTGATGCTTCGAAACAACGAGCTTTAGCAACGGTTCTTACTAAGGATGAACACTTCAAAACTTGAAATTTTGTGCTTGAGGGATCATCTTATAATGCTACCATCGCAAACTAAGCAATACAAGATGCATAAAGGATTAACATCACATGCAATTCATAATATGTGATATGATATGGCCTTTCTTCTTGTGCTTCCGATCTCCATCTCTAAGCACGAACATGATCTCCATCATCACCGGTATGGCGTCAAGGTCAATGGCGTCGTTTCATGGTTGTCGTCCACCAGCTTCAACTATTACAACTACTTTGAATAGACACGCGGGTCTTAACGGAATTTAAAAGACAACCATATGGCTCCTGCCGGTTGCCAACTTACAATAAGGAACATTGCATACATCATATATAATCACAATCATGGCCATATCACATCACAACACACCCCTGCAAAACAAAGTTAGACGCCTCTAATTTTCTTTGGATATTTTACGTGGTTTGGGGCTTTCAATAAGTGTCGTTCTAACTTACGAACAAGAACCACAATGTTGATGTTTGAACTATCAAGTGCCCGTTGTAAATTGAATCTATACTATAATGGGAGAGACAGAAACCCGCAAAGCCACTTATGCAATACAAGTTGCATGTTGAGCGTGGAGCAAGTCTCATGAACGATTTCATGTAAGGTTAGCCCGGGCCGCTTCATCCCATCATACCGCAAGATGCAAAGTACACAAAAAGCAATTGATAATAAAAGCACCACCGCCCACAATGACCATTCTGTTCTTCTCGTGCAACAGATCTACATATAGACATGGCTCTGATACCACTGTTGGGTTTCGTAGCATGGAAACCAAAAAATTTCTACCGCATGCACACAAACAAGCCAAGATCTATCTACTAGATTGTAGCAACGAGTCGATAGAAGCACTCACCCTCGAAGATTCCAAAGCGGTTAACGAGAGAAGATTCTCGTGGGTGATGTAGTCGTACACTTGCCGATCTCAAGATCGCGTAGACGATCCTTTCGGCGCTGCGTTCTGGCAACGCTTACGCAGTCGGGTCACACGTTCGGTACTCGATGAATACCTTCCTCTCCCTTGTTCCAGCAGGCAGCGGAGGTTGTAGTTCTCCCCTCGCGATTCCGGCAGCACAACGACGTGGTGTTGGAAGTAGAGGGAAGATCTCACGGGGCTTCGCCTAAGCCGGTGCGAGTTATGGTGGATTAGGGTTTCCCGGAGATCTAGGGTTTAGATGAACGGGAGGAGGAGGAGGTGTCGGCAGTGGCTAGGGAGGCGGCGACGAATCGGCGGCGGCGGCGAGCGGCGACGGCGTCGGCGTAGCGTTGGGACTGCGGCGGCGGCGGCTCGGGTGCGGGGAGAGGGGCTAGGGCTTGTGTGCTTTGGGGAAGCCCTCCCCCTCTATTTATGAGAGGGAGGGCAGCCTTGGGAGGGGTGGGTTTGAATCCAAACCCAAACCCAAGTTGGATTGAGAGAAGGACTTGTTTCTTCTCCCACTAGGAAACCATTGTTCTAGTTTGACTTTTCAAACTCCCGTTTGACTTTTAATTTAGAGTTTTAATTCTCTCTTACAAATGCACACACCATGTGACATAGGATATGATCCAATCATTCCACTTACCCATGAAACATTCATGGACCATTCTCCTTCCGGATCGGTGAACCTTCTAGACCCTTCTAGAACCTCTCCGATGAAAACATCGGAAACTTTCCCGAACTCCAAAATAGGACTTTCCTTATATGAATCTTATTCTCCGGACCATTCCGGATCTCCTCGTGATATCCCGGATCCCATCCCTGACTCCAAAAAACATTCGGTATCCCTACTAACATACCGTATCTACTAAATAACATCGAATCCTTAAGTGTGTCTCCCTACGGTTCGTGAATTATGCGGACATGACCAAGACACTTCTCCGATCAATAACCAATAGAGGAATCTGGAAATTCATATGGCTCCCACATATTTCTACGATTACTTTGTGATCGAATGAACCACTCACATACGATACCAATTTCCCTTTATCATAAGATAGTTTACTTATCCGAGGTTTTGATCGTCGGTATCTCTACATACCTAGTTGAACCTCGTTACCGATAAGTACTCTTTTCTCGTTCCCGTGATATGTGATCCCTTGTGAGCCAGTCACATGCTTGCAAGCTAATTGGATGACATTCCACCGAGAGGGCCCAGAATATATCTATCTGTCATATGGATGGACAAATCCCACTCTTGATCCATGTGCCTCAACCCATACTTCCCGAACACTCAATGCCACCTTTATAGCCACCCAGTTACGGTGTGGTGTCTGATGTCATCAAAGCATCCTTCCAGTGATGGTGATTAACATGATCTCATGGTCGAAGGAATTAGGTTACTATGTATCAGAAAGCTTATAGCAAACAAACTATTGAAATGACTTGATCTTAATGCTACGCTTATCTATAGAAGTATGTCCATCATACCATTCTCCTAATGATATGATCTTGTTATTAATAACATCTCAATGTTCATGATCGAGAAACCACGATCATCTATTAATCAACAAGCTATTATTATAAAGAGGCTTTACCAGGGACTCTAATTTAGTTTACAAATCACATAAGTATTAATGTTTTCGGTTAATACTATTATAGCATGAATGTAAACATTTATCATAAACACAAAGCTATAATAATAACCACTTTTAGTATTGCCTCTAGGGCATATCTCCAACATCCCAAGGGTTCAAGTTTCTCTCTATGTGGTTACACTGATTCAGATTGGGCTGGTGACAAAGATGATAGGAAATCAACCTCTGGTGCATGTCAATTCTTGGGCAGGTCTCTAGTGTGTTGGTCTTCAAAGAAAAGAATTGTATTTCACTCTCAACCGCTGAAGCTGAATATGTTGCTGCTGCAAGTGCTTGTACACAATTGTTATGGATGAGGCAAACTTTAAAGGAATATGGTGTCAACTGTGACAAAGTGCCTCTATTATGTGACAATGAAAGTGCTATCAAAATTGCTTACAATCCCATGTAGCATACAAGAACAAAACATATAGACATTCGCAATCACTTCATTCGGGATCATGTTGCTCGTGGTGATATTGTCCTATCCTTTGTGAGCACGAAGAACCAACTTGCTGATATTTTCATGAAGCCCCTTGATGTAGCAAGATTTTGTTATCTGAGGAATGAGCTAAATATCATAGATTCAAGGAGCTTGGCTTGACTACCCTTGCACACTCACTTGCTCTTATTCATGTATTTGGTTTAGATGCGGGCATAGACATAGGGGGAGTGTGGTCCTAATTGATTGGGCCAACCCTCCCCCCATAATGCTGAAAGCAAGTAAAATCATTTCCCTTAATATCATTTTGTGATATGTGGGTCATCGATGAGCATTGGTTTTGAACTCAAGATACATCTTCGCGGTGTCATGCCATGCACTCCAACATGGTGGCTTCGGCCACCGCCCTCTTCCTAGATAAGAGTTGGTTTCTAATGGGTCTCTTTGGATTGTCTTGCATATCTCTTGTTCTTATGGAAAACACACTCAATTTTGGCCTTTGTTTGATTTGATTCTTGCAAATTTGGGTGTGTAGTACCATCTATTCTTGCTCTAAACCATCGCTCTTCTTCCTTTTTGGCGTTTCGATGCCAAAGGTGGATAAGTAGTTCTATTAGGTCTCGTGGATTTGCAAGGGTCGGGCGCAAGCACTTATCTTTTTGTTGTTTTTATTTGCTTGCTTATGCGTGAACTTATTTGCTATTTGTGCTTGGATTATGTAAGACTATGTCGTGCTCCACTGTTTGGTACTATGTTTGGTATTCATGGAATTCTGGATTTATCTATTGTGGATCTCATGGAATTCTGGATTTATCTATGGAGCATATTTGATGGCATATGGAATCATGGGATTATCTAATGTATGCATCAGTATTGTTGGGATGTGCTTGGAGGCTATCAAGCTAATTATTTTCTTTGGCTATAATCACATCCCAGTGGTATGACCTTGTTTCCCAACCCACCTTGTTTCAATTATCTTTGCTATGAAAGTTGTGTTCTCTCTAGTGTGTGTATTTGTATTCAAATGCAAATTTTAAAATATGCACACATCTAGGGGAGCGTCTTTCATGTTTAAGGTGGCATTAGCCGGTTTCATTGCAAATCCTAGTATTGTCATCTAACACCAAAAAGGGGGAGACTGAAAGAACATTTCTTAATCCCTAGTGTTTTGTGTGTTATATAACAATATCAAGGATTATTTTAACGTGTGTTGAAGTGTTGCAGCTCTCTCTAAGAAAAAGGAAAACATATCTGCCTTTGGGGGCGGATAATCCGCCCCAACCAGGGGCGGATAATCCGACCCTCCCTCTTCCCAAGCAGGCGCAAGCCCCAGAAGGGGGGCGAAGTTTTGGCCGGATTTTCCGGCCCCGCCGGATAATCCGCCCCTTAGGAGGGCCAGATAGTCCGCCCCACTTGCTCACCGCCAAGGCGCAAGCCCCATAGAGGGGGCGGAGTGTTGTCCGGAGTTTTCGGCTAGGCCGGATAATCTGCCCTAGGAGGGGGCCGGATTATCCGCCCCCCCCCCAAGATCTTCACCAAGTCTCGCAGGCGCCAGCCCCAGAGAGGGGGCAGAGTTTCCCCCGGAAAATCCGCCCTTGGGGAGGAGTTTCCCCAAGGGGCGGATAATCCGCCCCCAAATTTGCTCAACAGCCAGATCTGGGGAGGGGGTATTTAAGCCAGCCTTCCCCCTCCTGCCAGAACTCTTGATTCATTTGAAAAAGACAAGATCTGATCTGCAACCTTCATCCAAGAGAGATCCACCTAGATCCACCCAAAGGCCCCGTCCCTTGGGGAATCGAAGGAGGAGAACTCGATCTTCATCATCAGCAATCAAGCGCTTCATCTCCTCTCCATTCATTTGGAGAATCACCGATCTAGTATTTCTTGCAAATACCCGGAACCTTGTTTTGTTTATATTGATAAACCTTGTTCTTGTGGCAGCTTGTTGTCATCTCGGGAGCCCCCAATTCGGTTGTGGGTGTGTGCCCCGATAGCGTTGTAAAAGGCACCGGTTCCCGCCTCGAAGGGATCAAATAGTGGAGAAGGTGGATCAGGCCTCTCGTGGCGAGATCCATCGGAGAATAGGGTGAGGCCTATTGTGGCATGATGGTCTTAGAACCGCCCACCCGTCCAACACAGATGTACTTCCCTTAACAAGGAAGGAACTGTGGTAAAACAAATCCCTGTGTCTCCGCGTGCTCCTCTACGGTTCCTTCGCTCCTCTCTTTACGTGCTTAGTAGTTAGGGTTGCATATAGGGAAATTCTCGTAGTTGCATATCTAGAGAATTTACTTTGTGTCAAGCCTAAAATTGAAAAAGTATTAAAAATTGGTTAGAACCTATTCACCCCCCTCCAGGTGCCCATACGATCCATTTCAAACACTTCCCTATGAGGAGAGAGAAGTTGATTTTTTGCTCCTCCTTTGAAAGCAAGATTTGATGTTAATGCTTCTTCATTTGAAAATAGTTGATTCTTCTTGCTTCTTGTGCCTAACTTAAAGGCGTTAAAAAAAGTACTTTTTGGAAGATAACCCAAGAGTTTCCTTGAGTCTTTTTTGTAATAACCTCTCCTTATCATTTTTGTTTGCTTTTTGTGCCAACAATGATCTCTAATGAGAGGGAAGTAAGATTTGGGGAGTTGCTGTCCCGAAACAGATTTTTGTCCTCCACCAAAAAATCCGTGAGGAGTCTATGTAACTCGGATTGAGCTCAAAATTTATGAATAAATCTCCTAGTATGTTAGATAACTTTCGTTAGTTCAAAACTTTTTTATTTGAGCAATAGAAGATGTTCGAAAAAATCGGTTTCTACCTGCTAGTCTGTTTTGACAGATTTCTGCCATTAATTGCATTTGCTTCTTATTGATTCCTTTTTGAGCTCTCTTCAGGTAAATTGAGTTTTTTTTGGAGTTACTACAGTAGCTTGTGTTCTTAGTGAAAATCCTTGTTGTTCCAAAGCTTTGCCAGTGGTCTAATATCTTTTGAATAAACTAATGTTGCTAATGAAGATTGTGTGAAGTTTTGTATGAAGGAAAAATTTCAGGTGTAGAGAGAGAATGATGCAATGAGATAAAGAATGGACAAAAGCTCAAGCTTGGGGATGCCACCACGGTGTCACCTCAAGAAATATCCAAGAGGTACAAGCATCAAAGCTTGGGGATGCCCAAGGCATCCCCTTCTTCATCAATAAAAAGCTCAGGTCCATCTAGACACTTCATTTTTATTGTTTCATGCACAATTGTGTTGTTCTTGGAGCGTCTTAGTTTTCGTTTGCTTTGCTTAGTTTGTTTAGTTTGCACCCCCGTTCTCGCTTGTTGTTTTGCAAATAAGGTTGCTTGGTGTTTGGAAAGGAGTAGTAAGTTCTTGCTTGAAGTGCAAGAGGAGCTTGCATTGACTGTGACTTAGACCTTAGCATGAAATGATAGGTGTTGTTTTTGCATTATGCTTAGTGATTATTGTTGTAGCATGTCTTGTTCCAAACAATTGGGATTGCTTAGTGTGCCTTGAAGAAATTATGCGTTGTTTTAGCATGCAAAAGCATAGTATGGTATTCTCCTTTGATGTTTTGCTTGGGTTGACTTGGCACATGCTTACACCATGTTATGACTCTCACAAGTCACCATTAGCCTCTATGATAATTTAGTCCTTGACTTGTAGTACCACTCTTTGCTTTGATTAGTATGCTTTGTTGCACTGCATGATTTTGGCCATTATTGCTCTCTTAGTTGGTTGCTCCTAGTCTTTTGCTAGCCTCCACTTGTATGAGTAAGTTCTACTCATGCCTCCAACTCCCAAGAAACCAAGTTATTCCAAAGTGTCCACTATAAACTCCTATGCATGGTGTGTTCACCATTCCAAGTATATTCTTGTTTTGAACTATCTCCCAATTAAAAACTGTTTTGTTATGTGAAAACTTAGTAATTAAAGCCCTCACGAACTTGATGGCACACTTTATTCTTTGCCTCTAATAAACTTGAACCATTGTGACAACTTTGTTGTATATGCTTGCACTTATAAGTTGGAATTAGTAGAACCGTGCTGTCACGGGGAACGTTTTCAACATTGCACTTGTACCTTGTTGTACTCAGTTGATATCACGTTCTTTTGTCTATGGATGTCACTGGTGTGAAATAAAGAGGGAACTTGTAAGTCCATGAAGTTTGTATTCTGTGTTGGAGAAACGCCTGGGCCGCTAGCCTAAGCCATGCCTAATCATGGTGGAAACTTCCAGCATCACCATAATGAGCTATCTATGAAGCATCCTCAATAAAAAGATATGCACATAGTAAATAAAAAGATCGCTGAGATGCTCATTGTCTGTTTGCCTTGTCATTTTGGTAAATAAAAAGATTGCTAAGATGCTCATTGTCTGCTTGCCTTGTCATTTTGGTTATGGGAAAGCTCCTGTACCATGTGCAAGGGGTACCCCGTTGGCAAATACTTACAATGACAAGAACTTACCTGGACCCAAAGGTGAGTATGCATGAGGTGTGGCCCTCGTATTCAAGGGGCATGAGATTGCCAGCTTATACTTCGTCAAGCATATACTCTAGTTTTGCCACTTTAACCTTAACCATTTCAAGATGATTATGATAGGGGCAATGAGGGCTGAAAGCTGACAAGTACCATAATTGTTGGAAGCTCTTTTTGAAACTTGTAATCCCTGCTTCCTTTACAAAAAAGGCCTTTCTTCCACCACTATTGAGTCTCCACCTTCTACCTTTAGGCACCATTAAGAGAGCATAGTTGTCATTCTGTGTGAGTGTTCTAAAGCTTATTAATTGATGCATATTGTGTTATTACTTGCTCTTGTGCTAATTGTTTCTAGTCACCCTTGTGAACTTTGCAGGTGTCCTATGCATCTATTTTCTACTCTATGAGGGACAAGATGATTGCCACTATGCTATGTTTTCTGCATGTGAAACAAACAAACGTTTTTCAATGCATGTTATTCATGATCTTTGTTTGTAGCTTGACATGTTGCATGCATAGTTACTATGTCCTATTGTTAGAACTCCATCTTTCATGCACGTGTTTAGAGTTCTTTGATCCCAGCTTTCAATGCTTGCAAATGGTTGGATCTATATTGTGAGGGTGCATGTCACCTGAAAAATTATTCTGTTTATCACTTACCTACTCGAGGACGAGCAGGAGTTAAGCTTGGGGATGTTGATACGTTGGAAAGGTATCTATAATTTTTTATGCTCCATGCTTGCTTAGTATCTACTTTGCTTTACTTGTCCACACTTTGAGGTGCTTTTTACATGTTTTATGGTACTAACCTATTAACAAGTTGCCATAGTGCTAGTTGCCTGTTTTCTGCTGTTTTTGGTTTCAGAAAATTTAGTAAAGAAATATTCTCGGAATTGGACGGGACGAAGGACAAAGTCAATAACTTTCTGTGGGGAACAAGAAGTGTAGAGTAGAGCCCGAGGGGCCGGCCATAGGGGCCAGACCCACCCCAGGCACGGGTGGGCCCCACCCCGCGCCTGGTTAGGGTTTTCCACCCCTGGCCGCCTCCTCGGTCTCCCCCTTCGACTATAAGAATCCCCCGATGCAGAAACCCTGAGTACCCGATCAGAAATCCATGAAACCGTCTGTAGCCGCCGCCACCATCGTCCCTAGATCGGGAGGGGGGATCTGAAGCTCTTCTTGGCACCCTGCCAGAGGGGAGATCATCCCGGAGGCCTTCTCTCCAGTATGATGCGTGAGTAGTTCCACCTTGGACTATGGGTCCATGTAGTAGCTAGATGGTTGTATCTCCTCCTTTGTGCTTTCATATATAGATCTTGTGAGTTCCGTTCATGATCAAGATCTAATCTATTTGTAATCATGCATGTTGTGTTTGCGGGGATCCGATGGATATTGAGATTATTATGTTGGTCTGATTAATGGTTTTGTCTTTATGATTCTATCATGTCTGTGTTGTTTGTGATCTTGCATGCTCTCCGTTGCTAGTGGTTATCTTGGCCAAGTAGTTGCTAGTGACTCCAAGAGGGGGTATTTATGCTCCATAGTGGGTTCATGCCTCTAGTTTCCAAGGAAAGTGACAATAATTTCTTTGGTTGTAGATGTGATGTTGCTACTAGGGAGAAAACAACGGTCTCTTGTTCATAGAACATGTGGACTGTTTACCTTACACACTTTTCTTAAAGCAATTGTTTGTTGCTTGCAACTTAATACTGGAGGGGGGGTCAGATGATAACCTGAAGGTGGACTTCTAGTCATAGACGCAGTTGGATGACGGTCTATGTATCTTGTTGTATTGCCCAATCAACCTCATAGGATCTTTTTAACTAGTAGTTGCATTGTTATGCCTTGCTCGGTTCCTGTCAGTTGCCCCGCTGTAATTTGTTTACCCTTCATGCCATGTTGTTTATTTAAGGAGAGCACCTCTAGTGAACTATGGACCCCGGTCCAATCTTTACCATTGATACATCTTCCACTATTACTTGTTTACTTGCTGCAAACCATTACCTTCCACACTATACGTGTAATCCTTTGTTACAACAAATCGGTGAGCTTGACAACCTCACTGATTCGTTGGGGCAAAGTCTTGAGTTTGTGTTATGCAGGTCTCCGCGTTTCTTGCAACACATGTGTGACGTTTCCTTCCTCCTTCTGGTTCGATAACCTCGGTCTCAACTGAGGGAAGACTTGCTGTTGTACTCTTTACACCTTGCTCTTGGGGTTCCCAACAAGAGTCCACTTCAAGCACCAAGTTCTCTGGCGCCACCAAGGACTCATCACTACCGCACTCATATGCTACTGTTTGCTACTATTGTTATTACTGCCTTTGTTTTACTGCTGCTGCTACTTTGCTATTGCTACTACAAAACTGTTGCTACTGATAAACTGTTGTGAGCAAGACTATTTCCATGTGCAGCTGAATTGACAACTCAGTTGTTAAGGCTTATAAGTATTCTTTGACTCCCCTTATGTCGAATCAATAAATTGGTTAATACTACTCTCGAAGTCTGTTGCGATCCCCTATACTTGTGGATCATCAATGGCCGACGCTATCAAGGATGGCGAGCAGGCCATTAGGGACAACAAGCCAACTGAACTGTGGTAGGTAGGATGACACTCACTTTTGCTGTGGTGATAGTGTTAGAATGAACTTGTCACCCCATTTTGAAAATGATCATGCATACACCTGTTACTATGAAGTTGTGATGGTAGTTATGAAAGCTATATGCTTATGATGATCTTGTAATATGTAGCTTGACATGTTTCTCTTGTGGGATGTAGAGAAACTACTATGTGGTATACATAGGTAGATATCCTGGAGTGTTTGTCGGCCACTAGTTGAGAGACTCCGGTGGAGATGCTTTTAGTACAAAGTACTCATTAATCTCATCTTGGGTCCTAGTTCCTCCTTTGTCACGCGGTCACAGCATGGTCCTGAGGCAAGACCACATCGTGTGCCGAGTTGCAGTCTCGTCGATGCCGGCCCAAGACAAGCCCTAACTCGCCTCCACTTTCGTGCGGAATGTTATATGTCGCCCGCTGGCGGCATGGTGGGCGCACCAGTTCGCGTCAGTTTTTTTCCTTCTATTTTTATTTTTCTTTTTATCTGTTTTTATTTTCTTTTTGTTTACGTTTTGAAAAAGTTCATTATTTTTCAAAAAATTACATTTTCCTAGATTTCGGTTCATGGTTTTTGAAATTGGTTCATAATTTTTTGAATTGGGTTCTTGATTTTATAATTTTTACATATATTATATATTTTGGTTCATGGTTTTTGAAATTGGTTCATATTATTTTTTGAAATTGGTTCATGATTTTATGAAACTGTTCATGATTTTCAAAAATGGTTCATGATTTTTGAATTTTTTCTTTTCAATTTGGAAAATTTGTTCATAATATTTCAAAACCCTTCACAAATATTTGAAAATGTTCCCAGATCTTAAATCATTATTACAGAAAATGTAACAGAAAAAAGAAACAGAAAAAGAAAGAAGAAGAAAAAGAAAAAGAAAAGGGATTCTCATCTACTTGGCCAGCCCAGTTACCGCGCCTTCAGGCGGCGCGCATTGCGCCGCTCGAAGCGGCATATAGCACTGCCCCGGTAAAGGGTTAATTTGGCAAAGCACAAAGTGGAACCCGGATAGGTCATAGGTGCGTGCCTCCACTTCCGGTCACGGTTTCCTCATCGCCGCCTCCGCCCCTGGAAAGCAAATTTCTAGGGTTCCCTTCTCCTCTCACGGGAAGCAAAAATCTTCGGGGGATCAAGGCGCTTCTCCCCCCACCTCCTCCGGCGCCATACTCTCCGCGCCAGCTCGATTTGGTAAGCCAGCTCTTGCAGATCATGGGTGGATTTATCTCCCTCCCTTGGATATCGGTGTACACACTTGTGCCATTGTGTGTGCCCTGTTGACTATTGTGCAAAATTATAGCAAGGAACGGTGGTTTAGTTCTGAAAATTGCTACCCAATGGGAAACTACTCACCGATGAGGAATGGTTGGTGATTCCTGTAAAAGGATGAGGACAATCGTTCTCAGTCAGACGAGATACTTGTTTAGGAGTTACTCTTTCCAAGGTACTCCCTCCGTTTCAAAATATAAGATGTTTTAGGTTTGTGAAAAGAATGTATCTAGACTTGTTTTAGTATGTAGGTTCACCCATATTTGAAGTAAATCTAGACACTAAAACAAGTCTAGATACATTTGCTTCACAAAGCTACAACATCTTATATTTTGAAACGGAGGGAGTAGATACATTGAATTAAGTATATGTAAGAGTTCAGTGTTTCAGTTGGGCATAGCAGTTTACAAGCACAAGTAGCTAGTTCCGTGGAGCAACATTTGGAGGAGAAAATGATTTCATAACTGACATTATCCTGTGTCAAAGATTTCTAAAAACTGGTGAATTTCATATCTTGTAAGCATAAAGATTTTTTTTATAGAATATAAATGCGGTTCATTTTTTAGAGTTACTTTCTTATGGAAGGTCTCCTGATAAAATGGGAAGCGTTCCTGCCGTGTATCTGAATTTTTGGCTGCGATCTTCTATGGCATTTTCTCAAATAATTTCATGAGTTTTTTTTTACCACAGGGAAGAGTAGACCATGTCTTCAAGGGCAAGAGGAGGTGTGCGCCGTGGCCGAGGGCAAGGCCGTGGGAGCGCTGCTGTGGCAGAAAATTACATGGATCACCATGAAACACCTGTACCTTCTTCGCCGTGTACCACTTCTGATAGAGAGGACAATGTTGAGTTCACCCCGGAACAAGCCCCTGTGGATTGTTATATTGGTCACGTGGAACCTGCATCCAGCACACTACTCAATCCTAAGATTAACCACCGTTCCGATGCAATTTTTGGTGATCAGGTTAATCTAAGTACAAGAAATTCTGTCTTGTTTCATGGATAGCAAGTTAGTCGGATGAGAATAAATTTTGCATTAGAAGTATAATACTGAAATCTATATTGTTGCAGGCTGTGGATCAGTTGAAGCTGCGTCACCACAAACCACTAAAATTTCATGAGAGATATCGTCCCTATTTGAGAGATGCGGGACTTCTTGGGCTCTCACAAATTTGCCAGAAAATGCCTCAGTTGGATAAGGCCTTGATTACTGCTCTTGTTGAGCGTTGGAGGCCAGAGACCCACAGCTTCCACTTGGCTTCTGGGGAGATGACAGTTACACTTCAAGATGTTGCAATGTTGTTTGCTCTTCCTATTGACGGCCGCCCTGTTTGTTGTACTACGGATCATGATTATGGGCAGATGGTCGTTGATTGTCTGGGTCATGATCCAAGAGGTCCATCAATGCCTGGAAAGTCCTTCTTGCATTACAAATGGCTGAAGAAACACTTCTACGAGTTACCAGAAGGGGCTGATGAGCAGACAGTTCAGAGGCATGTTCGAGCATATATCCTCAGCCTCTTATGTGGGGTGCTCTTTCCAGACGGGACAGGGAGGATGAGTCTGATATATCTTCCACTGATTGCTGATCTTTCCCTTGTTGGAACATACAGCTGGGGCTCTGCGGCCGTCGCCTTCCTATACCGAGCTCTTTGCTCTGTTTCATCCTCCCACAATATCAAGAACATTGGTGGTTCGTTGCTTCTCTTGCAGCTTTGGAGCTGGGAGCACTCCCATGTTGGCAGACCATTGGCTCGTTCTCCCCTATGCATGGAGACAGACATCCCACAAGACTTGCCCCCAATTGGCTTTCGTTGGGTGGGTGCTCGCGCTCAAAGTGAGAATGCTACTCGCTGTCTTAAGCAGTACAGAGATGAGCTAAACCTGCAGCGAGCAGATCAATTGAAATGGGAACCATACATGCTCATTGAGTCATCGAGCTTACCACCACTCTGCACAAAAGACGCTGACCTGTGGATTACTCAAGCACCATTAATAAATTTTCCTATAGTTGAGATGTATCTGCCTGAACGAGTGATGCGGCAATTTGGACTCCGCCAATGCATTCCACCACCTTTTCGACCAACACTACAGACATTACATCGTATTAGTCGACGCGGTAGAGAGCGTGAAAATTGGGAAGATACGCATCATGAGTATATTCAGGAATGGGAAGCACGGCGGCATCGCATATTTCGGGAGGCTGAGCAATATGATTTGTCATCTTATGACGAGTATCTGCAGTGGTACTCCGGAGCTACACGGCGGTATCTTGTGCCATCGACCAGTGATGATGCCGAAGCAGGACTTTTATCTCCACCCGATGATTCCTCTGATCTTCAATACAGAGCCAAGTCTCCTATGATCCGCAAAGCGGTAAACCTAAGTTGCTCATTACATTCATATGATTGCATCCTGCAGTTGACTGAACTAATATTTATCTCCAGTAGTAATGATAAAATTTGAGTTGAAGCTTAATCAGTATCGAACATGAATTTATGTCCTGTAGGTTGATAAGCTGCATGGTATGATGAAGAAGGCCAAGACAGCCATGTCATCCACTGCTGATACGGCCACACAAGCCTTAGTTTTTGAATTTCTGCACGGTTTTGAAGACGTCCTCCACGATCTTGGTGAGATGAAGGAAAAGAGTGGCCCACCTTTTGGTTCAGCTACTGGCTCATATGTCGACTCAGCTGCCACCCATCACGAGCCTCTGCTTTTGCCTGAAGCTGAACAGAACATCATCATAAGCGAGAATCCAGAAGCTCAGTACCAGGAAGACGGGGACCTTGACACAGCGGAGCAGGCTACATTGGCCCTGGAACGTATGGACGAGGAGAACAATTTGCTACTGGCAGTGGATGAAGATTGTGCAGCCATTCAGGACTGTGAGACAGCAGATTATGTTTTTCCACAGCACGATGAGGATGTCGATCAGGCTGGATATCCCGGTGAAATGGAGCATAGTGTAGTTGTGGTGGAGCCTATGTCTACGTGTGAGGAAAACAACGGTTTCGATGCAGCGCCCTCTTCTGGATCTTCATCACCGGCGCTGGAAGCAACGTGTGGCTCGGCAATGGAAGATGACAGCCAAGGTGCCGTGCCATGTCGTCCGCAACAGAGTGACGATGTCAAGCTGGAAGACGAAGGTGTAGCAACGGCGAAAGATATGGATGCGGGGAACAGCGGCGGCGGCGGCTGCGATGGTGGTTCTCCGTCCAGCCCTTAGTTGGTTCGTATGCAGGAAGTGGAGGAAAGATTGTGCTGTGCGCGCAGCTTCGTTAGCCGTTGCTCAACTTGGGTGTCGCGTATGTAGTGGTCTGAATTTAGATGCCATTTTTTTTGGAGGTTCAGCGTGGTTAGAGTACTATTACTGATGTTATTATTGCCGGATTCGTGGTGGGTGCCATGGTTATCTATTCCAATCAGACACCCAGGTTTTGTGACTAGTTATTTATCATGTCGTAGCTTGCATATCACTTGATATTATCTCTGGCCGATTGAGGAAAAATTGAAGGTCTTGGCATGCCGTGTGTGTCCACCATCAGTGTCGCCCTAGGCGGAACCACTGAACGATGTGCGTCGTTGCCGAGAGCCTGTACCGCTGCTGCACGCGGCCGAAAAGCGGTGAGTACCGACTCCGGCCGGCGGCGAAAAGAAAAACGAATATTGGGCTTTCATACCGCACAGATGAACAAGCCCAGAACGTGGTGGAGGAGACGACGGAGTCCGGAGTCCAGTAGACAAGTGGCGTCCCCCTCATCATCCAATCCAATCCAAAAAGAAAAAAATGTGGCGTGGCCCCTCACCCCACATGGCAGCCGGCCGGTCCGATTGCTGACTCCGGCCGGGTGACGATGAGACGAGACTTTTCGGTCCGCTCTCGTCTCTCCCTCTCCCTCCACACCCCGTCCGTGCCGCCACGAAGTTTTCAACACCCACTCCCCGGCTCTCGCTCGTCACCTGCGTACGAACCCTAGCGGGAGAAGAGACCATCATTATTCTCTAGGGAGCAGCTCCCCATCCTTCGGGTTCGTTTCCACCCAGACCCAGCCATGGACGAGATCATGAAGGCGTTCGATCACACCGTCCGGGGGATGTAAGAACAACGGAATTCCCCCCCCCCCCCCCCCCCTTTTTTTTCCTCTCTCGCTAATTTTCCCCCGCCGCCTTTGTGCGCGCTGACCTCGAAAATGTTCCTTCCCCAGAAAGAGAGAGGTTAATCTCAGGGTGCTCAAGGTGCCAGAAATCGAGCAGAAGGTTTCGATCTCATCATGTTTTTTTTACTCCTGCCCGTGTGTTCCGTGTTTACCAGCTTACATCCTGACTTGTTTGCACGACAGGTTCTTGACGCCACCAGTGATGAGCCATGGGGACCTCACGGTTCAGACATGGCGGACATCGCACGGGCCACCAACAAACCGTCAGTGCATCGCCTCAATTTTCTGCTCCTCACGTTTTTCCCTCTGTAAATTCAGGGTATTGAGCTGGGGGCACATCTTGACCGCCATCGCTCTGCTTGCTTGCTTGCAGTGGGGAATGCCAAATAATAATGGACGTGCTATGGCAGCGAATGGGGAACACTGACGCGAATTGGCGTCACCTCTATAAGGTGATAATAACAAGCTCGATCTGGAACTGTTTGTCTGTTTGGATTGTTCCTTAGTGACAAGGTTGTTCCTTCCACTTAACAGGCATTGGCTGTGGTCGAGTACCTTCTGGCTAATGGCACCGAGCGTGCAGTGGACGGAATTGTCGAAAACAGCGCACAAATCGCGGTATGTGCTCTCCTGTGGTGGCTCTTTTTACTGGGTACATATGTTTCCTTGTCTGTAAGATGTATTGTTATCATTGCCTGATGCTGATTTTGCTTTGGAAGGCACTCACAAAATTCGAATTTGTGGAGCCTAATGGAAAAGACGTTGGGCTCAATGTGCGCAAGAAGGCCGAAACTGTTCTAGCAGTTGTGGATGACAGGGACAAGCTTCAAGAGGTCAGGGAGAAGGCTGCTGCTACCAGGGAAAAGTGAGGCATTCATGCCCTCACTTATCGTGCATTCCGTGAACAAAAACTCTTTCCATTGTTTGTACACTTGATGTTTACATGGCTCATATGTTTAGGTACTTGGGTGTATCATCAACTGGAATGTCATACAAATCAAGTGCAGCATCATTTGGCAATGGCAGCTACTCCGCTGGTAGTCGCACAGGTGGTTCAACGGGAACTACCTCATTCAGGGATAGCTACATTGCCACAGAAAGGAGCAAGAGCAGTAAAGATGCAATGTCAAGTCACAGAAGCACTAGGCACAGGTCAAAAGAATCTACTAAGAGGGTAAGTCGCTCTAAATCGGAAAAAGGAGGCTCCAAATCATTGTCGGATGCACGTGCCACACCTGGAGTTCCAAGTTCAGAGAAAGGAAAGAATGAGGATAAGGGAGACGACTTCAATCCACGTGGATCTTCCAAATCTGGTCAGTATTTCCTCACTGCATATCTAACAATTTGGTTAGATTACATGATTACCATGGTTTGCCTGTCTCGGTAGCCACTATTATAAACTTTTCCTAACATGTTATGCACTTATTATGTTGGCATCACTATCATTCTGCTTATTGGACAAGATAGTTAAGAGCTTTTTTTGGCATACCCACAATAGTGTTGTTGGCTGTTTTTGTTAGACATGTCATGCATACTCACAGTAGTACCTACCAAACTAGTTAGCTAGGACGCAAAGTACTTATGTGTATTTTCTTTTATATGACATACGGACCATAGTGCTGCCCGCTGTTTATCTCACTTAAATTTATCCTTGGAATGCAGCTGGAAAAGCTAATGTGAGCTCTAATCATTTGGATCTTTTTGGGCCAAACTTAATGGACGACCTTGTTGATACCACTAAATCTACTTCAACAAAAATGCAAATGGGAAGTGCTGCTGTACCAGAAATTGATTTATTTGCTGATGCAAAATTCCAGTCAGCCAATGCTCCATTGGAGGGAGCAGCAGCAAGTTGTTCTCAAGCTCGGGTATGTTTTCCTTACCTAGCAATATATTTGTAGCACAAGTCATTTTCAAGTCTTACGGGTTTTGTGATAAGATGCTGCATAAATATGATATAGTAATTTCATAAAAAGAGAATGCAACAATTCTGAAGATTCATGACACTCATTTGTTCTATATGTACATCCACATATTTAATGATATAACACTTTGTAAATATCTATGGGTTCAGTGATTTAAAAAATTCTAACTCATTATCTGAAACGACACGATCCGAAAAGTTTGCATCTCTATGTAGTGCTAATCTCTGGGTCGGTTTATTAGAACACATGGTATCGATAAATATCAAAGTTTAACAAAGTATCATAAATATAACGCACAATCCAAAATTTGCAATTATTATATCTTCGCATAGCATGAAATTATCTAAAATAAAACTTAAGTAGCAACGGAAAATCCGTAAATAAAGTAGATCTCCATTCTTCAGTTGTGCCACAGGCGAACAAATGTCGAGTAGACTCTCGCGACCTATACGATCACTCCAAGAATCAGAATAAACTGCAACACAAATGGTTTGTGTCGATACTTTGAATGTATTGACAAGTAGAGCTAAAGTGAGTATAACAAACCTAGCAAGTACATGCATATTTGGCTAGGTGGAGTTTAGGCTTATTTGCGAAAAGTAATTTCTTTTACCCTATCAAATTACTTATAATCACACAATCCAATTAATTTCATCCTCAAATTGTAAAAAATTAAGAAATTGGGATGTGTGAGAAATATTTCATAGCTTCTAAATCTGGTTGTTCGAATTGTTCATAACCGGGGACATGACTAAGTATTTAGATTGACACTTTGGAGAGGTTTGCACACTTTACCCATGTGACCTGATAACTCTTTTACCACTACACTCATTTTGCTTCATGGTTGAGAAAGTTCAAGACAAAACCGTTCGGGAAGTGGTTCCTCAAACTCGACACACACTTGTTCCAACCTATAAAAACACTACATCTGTGACTACGTGGGTTTGAGTCAACCTACTAGGTGAAACCAACACATGTAATTCTACAAAAAACAACTAAATAAATAAATATTCCTACACATGTAATTCTACAAAAACAACTAAAATGCATAGGAAAAACAACAAGACTTTTATGAACAAGATAGCACAGTTTGCTTTGTTTGCAGAATTCAAAAGCACAATCCTCACAGTAGCAGGCGTTGCACACCTCACAATATACAATGATAACAGCGAAATAAATAATAACACAACATAGGCATATGTTGTGTTGCTATGTGTTGTTATTTATTTTGATGTTATCTAATCGTCTATTGTGAGGAGTGCAACGCCTGCTGTTGAGAGGATTGCACTTTTGACTCCTGCAACCAAAGCAAGTGGTGCTATCTTGTTCATAAAAGTCTTATTATTCTTTTATGCATTGTAGTTATTTTTTGTACAATTACATGTATAGGATTATTTATGTGATATGCTATGTCCCATGTTGTGTCGTACTATGTCTTGTTAGTTTGAGCTATCGTATGTATATGCTTAGCTATGCTTACTTAAACGGAAATGAGATCATATTGTGGATTTTAAAGTGTATATTTTTGCTATTGAATGAAACAACATTAATTAATGAATCTTCTGAGTGATTGTATGTTGGTTATATGAATGGGAATTTATGGTGTTAACCGCCACCTAGGTATCAAGAGGAAGGATTGGTTTTTTAATTTTGGTAGCATGTGCCAAGTCTATTCTGCTTAGTAGTTTATGGTGACTCGAACCCACGTAGTCAAAGATGTAGTGATTTTTGGAACGGTGCGTGTCGGGTTTGGGAAAGTACTTCCCGAACAGTTTTGTCTTGGACTTCTCCCGACCATGGCACAAAATGAGTATAGTGGTAAAAGGGGTTGACCAGGTCATACGGGTAAAGTGTGCAAACCTCTGCAGAGTGTCAATCTAAATACTTGTGTTCCGGGTTATGGACAATTCGAGCAACTAGATTTGTAAGTTATGACATGTTTCTTGCTCTATCTCAATTTCTTAAAATTTGAGGGTTATCTTAATTTACTTGTGCGATTAAAAATAAATTGATAAAATGATGGGGTAAAAGTAACTGCTATCCGCAAATAAGTCTAAACTCCACATAGTCAAATATGCATGTAGTTTCTAAATATCCGCAAATAAGTCTGAACTCGTCTTTAGCTCTACTTGCCAATATATTCAAAGTATCGACCGAAAACTTTTGGCTGCAACGTTTTATGTATGTTTTAGGTTATTCTGATTCTCAGTGATTGCATAGGTTGGGAGACTCCACTCGATATTTGTCCGCCTGTGGCACAATTTAAGAATGCAGATCAATTTTATTTATAGCTTTTCCATTGCTACTGAAGTTTTATTTGAGATAGTTCCATGTTATACGAAGATGTAGTAATTGCAAATTCGGGATCATGCGTTATATTTATGATACACTACTAAATTTTGATATTTATTGATACTATGTGTGCTAATGAACCCATCCAGAGATTAGCACTGTATATAGAGATGCAAACTTTTCAGGTCGTGTCATTTCATTATCTCTATCCAAATGTCATTGCAGGACAAGGTTGATCTGTTTGCTGGCAGGTCACCTTTTGGTGGCTCCACTACATCGGACACAGAGTTCTCAGTACGTGGTACTCCCGAAAAACATCCAGAGCAAAAAGGTTCTTCCCCTGCACATCGTTCTGCCTCTTATTTTGATCCCTTCCAGCCATCCTTTCTGACATTATTCTCTTCAGACGCAGAGTTTTCAGTGCGTGACACCCCAAACAAATATTCACAAGGAAAGCCTCCCGCGTCTGAAAATTCAAGTAAAGGCTTTGATCCTTTCACTGCAATTGCACAGAGGAACAAGAGTTCTGGTTGCACTCCTACAGGGGAGTTGAACTTTGGTGCCTTTACGTCACACAAGGAATCCGGTGCATTAAGTGCCACTGGATCCATGAACAAGTCGCTCGCAGAGCTGAAGCATGCCTCCATGTCAGCATCAAAACCAGCTGTGAAGAAAGAGGCTTTTCAGGTCAAATCTGGCATATGGGCCGACTCTTTGAGCCGTGGGTTGATTGATTTGAATATAGCTGACTGTAAGTATCTTCGCTTCCTAATGCTGGTTTATTTGTCCTTTTGACTTTTTCATACCCACGTGGTTGCCACTACCTCAAATTTGTGTGCATCTGTTGCAAAATTATTAAAAAATCCATAACTTGGGTCCTGGTTGCAGTTTAGTACATGCATAAAAATGAGGCGTAGTTTCAGTTACCTTGATTTGTGCACTTTCCGTTCCGATTATAAAAAGTTCTGGCATTTTTCTGAATCGCATGTGTGTCTGTTCACTTATTTCTGTCCATTTATAGTCTATATTAAGATAGTTCAATACAAGGAGGTGTGTTTCTTTTGCCTACTGGAATCATGGAGTAGGAAAGATGCCTACTGGAATAATAATGTGCTAAATATTCTAGATGCGCAACAGGAAGGTGCATTTTTTTTCTTGATTCTATCTTAGTACAGCTTATGATCGCTCTACCGTTATTACCTGCAGCGAAGAAGGTCGATCTTTCAGGCGCTGGGGTCGTTGGGCGGCTGAGCGACAGCTCTGAGGAGAAAGGCCCAGCTGTTCCATGGTACATGGAGGCGGCAACTGGCACCGGATCCGACCTTGTGAGGCCTAATTTTCCACCGTCAACAGGAACAGATAGCCTTTTCCAGCAGCAGCATTTCGGGAACTTGAGGTGATCCTTGTCCAGGGTTTATTCTCACTTATCTTGAGTGGGCATGTCTACTGATGCATGGTTCCTGCGATACTGATTGCACCTGCTCATGTTCTAACATGGGAACACTTTCCTATGCCATGATCTCGGTGGAAATTGGTTTGTCACACCATGATGTGCTGTAATTTTGTATATATATATATATATATTATCAAGTAAGTATATTTTGTGCTGAGTGAATGGATAAAATGGCGGGATAATAAGCTTATTTTGTCCCCGTGTGGAGGACTGCTCCCGTCGTCATCGGAGCCCTCCGAGTCGTGCGCCCGCGGTGGCGGCGTGGTGCAGCCGTCGTCAGGCTTGAAAGCGTCGACGCACTGCGCTGCCGTCTCGTCTGCAAGTGAGCTACGCTCCGTCGTCTCTGGCTGCTCAGGCTTATCCTCCTCCCGTGTCCGGCCAGTTGCGTCGGCCTGGTGCCATGTTTCGGTCTCCCGTTCAGGCGTTTCTTCCGGGGGTCCAGTTGCGTCGCTATCCTCGTCAGAGTCGAGGGTTGTCACGCTCTCCGTGACATTTGTCGCAAATGGCGATGGTGCACGGCGGCGAAGATGGCGGCAGGCTGGTGCAGCGGTTGCGGCACGGGTACGTCCCCGGAACCTTCTTGCATGCAAAACGTAGAGGTATCAGATGGTGGAAACAGTTGACGGCCCAATGACGTGAACTCGAGAAGAGCCCGAGGCCACAAGCCACTGAAGATTCATTCAACTAGTAATAAACTGTCACAAGCTCAAGGCTCGACGGACCTCGGACTCCCGCACCTAAGTTGGAACAAGAAAAAACAGCATGGATCAAGCAACCCTCCCATGGCATCGCCATCACAGGTCAGATATGCAGGAACGGAACATACTCCAAGTGTTGCTTCTGGGCAACTACTACATACAGTACTACATTTCGCCTGCACCATCTCTCAGAATGACTGTATTTGAAGACCGGTAGAAACTCTGATTTAAGAGAGAGACAACTGGGGCAGACTGATGTCCACCCGCAAGTAAATTTTACCCCACACACGTAGCATGATGCAAATACCATAGCAGCGTATGTTTATTACTCATTCTACAACAACAGTGTTCGTGTCAGCATATCGAAGACGCTGAGGGGGGACAAAACTGAGTAAAAGAAGGGCTCATACCACAGTTACCACTATACACAACAAGAACCATCGGAAAGATGCCCATATTAAGATCGTACTATTTCTCACCATTGGCCAATAGTGACGTGGAGTGCTTCTTCGTATGCTCGCCGGTGCCTGCAGGAACAGGTGGCCTGTTGGCCAGCCTATCGGCCTCTCTGGCCTCGTTGATATCTTCCTCGCTCAGGAAGCTCGGCTGGTTGGTTGAAGACAGCAGCCTTGCCCACATCCTGTCGGTGATCTTAACCTTGTTCCGCGTTGATGTTACTCTCTGTTGTCCAAAAAAAAACTTTCAAGTTATTCTGGTTGTTCAGGTTATATTCAGTATGCATCAGAGATGAAGAATGTTCTGAACATTATGTTCTCCACAGAATATCTCTTCTCCACCCCGATTATCCTAGGGAGGCCAAAGATGATAAACAATTCTGATTTAAACTTTAATCCAAGGTTTGCCAACCTCATGCAGCAAAGTGCAAGCAAGGCATCATGAGTTCCAAGTGGTGTTTTCTGAGTTGCAGACCTCAGCTAGAATAAAAGGCACTGTGATCAAATTATGCTGATGAACCTCTTTTTACTACACTACCACCTGTGATGGTTGCATGGTTCAAGGTCACATCTCCTGGGCAAAGCTGGCTCAAATTGCCACACAGCCTCAAAATTTGGGTATGTCAAATGAACCATTACTTAAACTACCACTTCGGCGAAGTCGCTAAGAAGTGGAAAAGAAAATTCACGTCCATGGCAAATACTGGTGGCCTGAAGCAAATACACCCACTTTCCACCGTGAAGTGGAAGTCTTATACTACTCCCATTCTCAAAAGTAAGGGCACACTTACATGAAATGGTATGTATGCATGCCTGCCGTTGACCATTCCCACGGTGAAGCTATATCCTGCCATTGCACCATGAATAGCACTGTGTGCCAGCAGCGTGCAGTAGACATTGTCCGAAGCATTGCTCGGAATGGCACGGATCATGTAGGTTGGATCTGTCAGTAGAAATAACAGGCTACCATTGTCAAATTGCACAAAACAATAAACCAGAGTACAATCCAATGAAGAGAAGGACATAAGATTGTTACCTATGTATTTAATAGTCATCTCCATCTTTTTGCTTTTGCAATAATCCTACAACAAAATAATGAATGATACATTACAGAATTGCCAAGTGAGATCCTGAAAAAAATGTCTATTTTGATATTACTACCCTAGTAATGTATAGTCGGAGACCAACAATGACAAATATGAAGGTTCACTGGGATACTAGGTTTGCTATCAGAAATTCATCATCCTATTACGAATGGGAACAACAATGATAAACATGAAGGTTTGCTGAGATATTAACACCATATTAAATTGAAATCAGATGCACTAATTTATGTTACTGAACTAGTGAAGTTCAAACATACAACACGGCTTCTACAAAATGCAGGTGTTGCATAACCTCACAAAATATTTCATATTTCATGTAGCCATTTTCCGAATGACACGTACTTTGCTGCACATTCCAGCAGTTCCAGTGTCATTAGAAAATATGTATGCGTAAAGTACATGCAAAGTAGCGTATCAACAGAAGGTGAAACTGAAGTTTAACAATCTCATGTAAACTCGCGTTAGCAAATAATCGATGGGCACCTTAATCTTGTGAGTCAACCAAAGACCAACATCAAGAAGCAGCTTATTTCCAGATGCATCTAGCTGATCTGCTACAGGTATACTTTTGGCAATGAGATCCTGTCCTGCTCCCTCAGCCACAACAATGACCATGTGGTTGTTCTCCTTCAGCCTCCTTTCTATATACTCGAAAAGTCCACCCTTGCCTTCCAAATAAAATGGGGATTCAGGAATTAAGCAGCAGTCCTACAGAAGATAGAAATACATCCACATTATCCAACAATAATGACATTAATTACGGACAAGAGTGACAAATCCAAACATTGGTGATGCATGTAACTCGGTAGTAGGTAAAATGAAGAATATAAATCTTAAAGAAACTACAGAAGGCTGATTGAAATAACTCAGACATGCATAGAAGGCACTAACTTACCACATCTCTGCTCGCCAGAGTAGCATACATTGCAATAAACCCTGCATAGCAAGGAATCACCACAGTGAGGACTAAAGACTGCATAACGCAATAGGTAGAAAACAAGAAAAGGACATATCTCCCGCAAAAAAAGAAGAGGATAATTTTTTTTGCAATGGGATAAATTTATTATGATTTGACACAGGGGTAAGTGATTTTCAGTCGTACACAAGAAATGGACTATTCACAAAAGTTATTTCAATTAATCAGAGCAGATCAGTGAAAGACAAGGTGACTCCTTTTTGGCGTGTCTTTTACCCCCGACAGAACAAACACCAAGGACAAAGGGGCAAGGGCTCAAGAACTCAGCAGTCAGTAACAGAAAGTATCCATATTGGTTGAGCTAGGAACTTACCACTATAGCGACCCATCAGCTTCACCAAGCCTATTCCGTTCTCAGCACTTGATGCTTCCACATGAGCGGCATCAATGGCACGTTGGGCCTCTTCCACAGCAGTATCAAAACCAAAGGACTTGTCTATAACCTAGAATTAATGTATGGCAATAATCAGTATCAATTCATCTCCCAAGTAAATAGATATGCAGTAAAAGAATCTTTTCTGTAGAAAAGCAAGTAATCACAGATTACCGCTATATCATTATCGATTGTCTTGGGGATACCAGCAACTGCGACTTTTAGACCACGTCTCCGAATTTCCTGTCAAAATTTCCAGAAGTTACAAAATTGATGAAAAAATTAAACATCCCGGTCAAAACTAATGATATTTTCTCCAAAAAATATTCTAATGATATACTATCGATTGTGCAAATAAAGCAGTATTGCATGAGTCCCTGCTGCTAGAGTGCGCCTATACAGGGATTGCTGAAGTACTATGTGCCGATGTAGAGTGATGCCGTGGACATACTCGTGACAGTGATTACCTTGAATATCTCGTATGCTCCCTTCTGAGTTCCATCTCCTCCAATAATGTAAACCTAGATAATGTACACATGCATATTTTTGCTTAACTTCGAAGAATAAGGGGAATCATATAAAAACACTTTAAAACAATTAATACCTGATTAATTCCACGATCTTGAATGTTGTCTACAATCTTGTTGGTATCATGACCACCACGTGAACTTCCAAGAACTGTACCACCCCTCTTGTGGATATCATTAACACTTTTTGGTGTCATGGGAAGATAATTGCTCGAATAGAAGCCTTTGTATCCATTCTAAAAGATCGTTCATGACATGTTATAAACAATAGAAACGAACCATGTATAGAATTAATTTGAATCTATACAACCATGCATAGGTTTAATAGGTTCACCTATGCACTATAATGCTTACTTACAGTCATGGCAAAACAACTCACAAAGTTCCCACTAATTATTAGTACAATCGTACAAAATCTGGACTCATATCACATGATAAATTCACAAATATCAGAACATGCAGTTATTGTAAGTGTAGTACAGTGGCAATGATTTCTTAACAAATGCAAAGTAAAAAGACAGGGATTTCTTTCCTCCTGCCGAGGCATGAAATTCAAATCAAAGTGTCTATTAAGTTCTATCAAGAGTTTAAAGGGTCAAGGATCAAGAAACAAGTGACCATAACACACAAAACACGACATGGACCAGATGAAGTAAAAAGAAGTCAACGCACATTTGCAGTTTAAAACTTTACATCATCTAGAACAGCACAAACCTGAATTGCGAAGATATCATTGACATTGTACATATGCGATAAGCCACACACCAACTCCCTAATGACAGTATTAAGCCCAGGGCAAAGGCCTCCACAGGTAACAATGCATGCTTTCACATCTTCTGGCTCGAAGTAGACCTGAAAATATACAAATTTCTATCAGATATATGTAGATTAATGCACTTTCTTCATATGATATAGGCACATAGCCAAGTCATCATACCCTCTGCCGAGGCCCAGCACGACGGAAATGAACTCCACGCAGACTATCCTTCTGAACAACCACCTGGTGTGACACAAATAGCATGTTATTTCACCAATTACCATGGTAACTACATTATCGTACCAAATCATCACTTTTGAATTTTTTTTTTACCTTTTCAGGTACAGTATCATCCGCATTGACAAAATACTGCCTGATAAATAGGTGAACAGAGAATTTATTCAGCATATCAGATTATGCAATGAGCATGACAAAGGCACATGTGAGAGCAACGGAGAACTGATGGAAAATCCTTACTTGACGGTTGAATAGGCAGGGTGGTCTTGTAATGGGTTAGGAAAAGTCTGGCAGGAAGATTAAACAAGGAAACAGTCAGCATAATCCTCATAATGACACCTTGAAAAACCAGACACTTCATTTCGACATGTCATTAAAGCCAATAACAGATAAATGTATTAATGGATACCCAGAATTCCATGAATGCATATGCAGCTGCTCTGCAGGAGCAGGGGAAAAGGCAATTAAATATTCCCGATGGAGCAGAGAAAATAATTCCATGAACTAATGGAGCAGGTGAACCCATACTCCATTTGGGATCAGATCGGCCGACTGAAACACCCATCCATATTATGTGAAAATCCATCTCGCGCAGTCACAACTCACACATAAGCAACCCAGAAAATATCACCCCAAAAATGGGAAATAAAAGGAATCATCAAATGCTGTGTAACTAGTGAAGCTCAGCATAAATGGCAGAACCAAAGCAAAAGCATAATCGACTAATCGAGATTCGAGATTCGCCCACCCAAAACCAGAATCAATCCCCTGACGCAGTTCTAGAAATTCCCACGGAATCTGGCACTGTAGCGAGCGAGAAAGCAGGGGAGGAGTGTGTGTCGGCGCTCACGGGGAGTTCGGGGAGGTAGTCGGTGAGGTGCTGGACGTCGTCGAGGACGTAGCCGTAGTCGCCCTCGTCGAGCTTGGCGAAGGCGTCGTCGTCGTCGGGGAGGCTCACCGCGGAGGCGTTGCGGAGGGCGCGGAGGTTGGGGTAGGAGTCGCGGGAGATCCGCACGCACGTGGCCGAGAACGGGAGCGGCTTCGGGGCCGTCTCCATGTGCCGGTACCCCCGCGGCTCCTGCGGCGAGCCGTGGTCCGCCACCGCCACGCCCTGCCCCGCCTCCTGCTCCTGCTCCGGCTCCTCCTCCTCCTTGGGCAGAATGATGTGAGACGCCATCAGAGAACTCCCGGTCTGGGTCTCGCGCGTTAGGCTTCTGAATCTCTGACCGGAAGGCAGGAGCCGACGAGGAAGGTGGTCAGATGGAGGTTTAAAAAATTCGGCGAGGAGCGAAGCGAAGGGAAGCGTGGAGAAGGGGAAAGAGAGAGAGACTGGGCTGGGAAAGAGGCTGTGAATTCGAGATGATGAAAATGGCTTGCTCTATGCAACAATTGTTTATGTTTGGTTTTGATGTACATGTACGGTCAATGGAGTCCTCTTCTGTTTTTTATGGTTGTGTTCAACCAATGGTTGACACTTGGTTTAATTTAACCAAAATAATGGCTGGCATCTGTAGAAAAGTTTCTCTCCGTTGCTCGTGGAATAAAGCGAGCACCACTTCTTTTATTCCTTGTTGATTTTTTTCTCGGTCTATATTCCTTAAAAAATGATTAGTTGGGTACTTTTTTTTGTTGTTATTATTAAATTTTGAAGGTATGATGGGTTATGCATGAAAAGTTCTTCTGGCATATGAGATCCAGTGATTATCTATATAAAGCATTCAAGAATCATATTTAAAATATCAAGAACACTGAAAACAATTTGGACTTTGTAAATGATATATCGTACAAGTACAAGCATGCAAAATCTGAATGCGGTTTTTTATGGGCTACGAAAGAATGATAAAATCTGATAGTTTTGGAGATTTGAAATGTGGTACTCAGATATACAATTTTGTAAGTTTTGTATAGCTTTAAGCTACACATTATTTTCAATTGATAGTTTGTGTTTTTGTAGTACACATCATTGACTACATCCTGATTTGTTTTCAGATTTTTTTGAAGCTCTAAACTATAATTTTGGATTTGTTCTAAAAAACACTAGTATCCATGTCCACCAAATCTCTACTCGGGTTGTACACCATTTTTTATTTTGAGATGTGATGCTGCACAACACCTTAGACAGATCCGTAAAAAGTACTCTTATGTATTTTTTAATACTAAGATGGCTATGAGGACAGCGGTATCTCTAGCCTATCATGAATCAAATCTCAGGTTTGATAATTTGGTCTCATTAAAATGTATAATATTTTTTAGTGGGAAATGACACATCGATGGTGAGGCGTCTATGATGATTTTTTCAATCCCAAGACCCGCCACATGACTTCTTCAATCTTAAGATCCGTTGATCAGTCTTTTAGATTTAGTCCGTTGGAGGTACTAATCATGGGCATACGTAGGGGTAGGACCGGGTGGGCCGTGTTCCACCCAGAATTCTAGAGAATAAATAGACTACCACTAATCTATTGTTCATCGTCTAAAAAAGTAATCTAATATTTAGATTGCAGACCAGTTTGGGAGTATTTATTTTCCGGTCGTAAGAATAGTTGATTGTATAAAAATAGGAACAACATTAAGCGTTTCTAGGTTGATGGCGTATTGTCATTGTCCTGGTTGTCCTGCTGATACTTGTTTTGTACTTTTTTTAAACCCCATTTTTGCTACAAAATATGTCGTTTTTACTATAAATGTTCCGCTTTTGCATGTAGCAAAAAAGTTCACCCATGGGACAAAAATTAAAAGACATATCTTGTTAGAGACATTTTTTGAGAGCCTCACGCGAGTCGTGGAGGAGATGAGGTTTCAGGAGGACCACACGGATGCAAACATTGCACGCACGCAGGGGACCCGGACGGTGGAAGTCGCGGGATCCCGGGGAAATTAGGATCTACGTGAGGGTGGGAGAGATTCAAGTCGGGCCATAGTGAAAGTGCACTTCCTATCCTAATTGGTTTTGATGTTTGATGATAACACATATGTCGGACTAAGCTTTTGCTAAGTGTACCACTCATTTTATTTAGGAGAAGACGTTATTCGTTCTCTCCAAAAAAAGGACACTTGCAAGACATTTCCCATGCTCCTGTGGTGTCCGGTAGTACCGGAAATACCAACCGGCACTACCGCTCATCACCGGTAGTACCGCTTGGCGGTACCGGGCAGGGCAGTGGGGTGTGGCAAGCCTGTCCACCCTCACTGGGTCACCTGGTACCTCGACGCGGTACTACCGCCTGGGTCCGGTAGTACCGCACATATGGACCAGTACTACCACTTCGCGGTAGCACCGCTTTTCCTGTGTACTACCTCCAGGGGAGGCTGTTGCCTGGCCTCTCAACGGATAATGTTCCGGTACTGCATCTGGTACCTAACTGGTAGTACCGGTTCTAACAAAACTGCAACGGAGAGATCTTCTCTATGGGGTATAAAAAGACCCCTCTTCTACCTTGGGGAATTGCTCGACCCACTCAAGAACACCATCTCCATTTGAGCCACCAAATCGCCAAGATCTCTTCATCCAACCATCCAAAGTCCTTGATATTTGGAGAATCGAAGGAGGAGGTCTTGATCTATAGCTTCACCAAGAGAGATCTTCATTTCCCCCTCATTCACTTGAGTGTCCCTTTGAAAGGGCATTTTATATATTTCACATTATTTTGATGTTTGTTCACAACACTTGGATTAGTTTAATGCTTTGCTAGATGTTTTAGGAGATATCAGATTTATTGTGGCAAATACATATATATATGGTGAGATGACTTGACAGGAATAAAAAGGGGGAAAAGATCTGCATCTGGCCGGACAGTCCGGTCGGCGTACGCTGGACTGTCCGGCCCCTTCGCAAATTCCGCCTGCAAACTGCCAGAATGTCCGGCCGTGAATCTTCGCGAGGATTCCCCCCCTACTGTGGACAACCAGTATAGGGAATCAGACACTGGTCGGACACTGACCGGATTCTTGCCGGAAACTTGGCTAGGCCGGAGTGTCCGGCTGGTATGCTGCGGAATGTCCGGTCTGTCCGGACTGTCCGGCTCACACAGGCCGGACTATCCGGCTTAAGTGGCTCCAACGGCTCTAAATTCTGGGGCCCTATAAAAGGACCCCTTCTTCTACCTTGGAACCTGCTCGTCCAGTTCAAGAACAGCAACACATTTTGAGCCACCAAATCCACAAGATCTCTTCATTCATCCATCCAAAGTCGTTGATCTTTGGATAATCGAAGGAGGAGGCCTTGATCTACAGCTTCACCAAGAGATCTTCATTTCCCCTTCATTCACTTGAGGGTCCCTTGCTCTAGTGTTTCTTTGGAAACCCTAGCTTTGATTTGGTTCTTACAAGCTTGTCTTTGATTGTTTAACAGTTTGCTTGTATTTGGGAGCCTCCAATTAGGTTGTGGATGTGTGCCCCGAACTCGTTGTAAAGGTGCCGGCTTCCACCTCGAAGGTTGCCGATATAGTGGAAGGTGAATCAAATCCCTTTGGGGAGAGGTTCATCGGAGAACAAGGGAGGCCTCTCGTGGCGTTGGTGGTTTGAAATCACCCCCTCTCCAAACGTAGACGTACTTCCCCTCAAAAGGAAGGAACTACGGGAAACAAATCCTTGTGTCTCCGCGTCCACCACTTTGGTTACTTCTATCCTTTACCGCACTTTACTTACTTATTCTTGCTTAGTGTTGTGCTAGTTGTTGCTTACTTGACATATAGGTAAATTCACCTTAGTTGCATAATCTAGAGAATTTACCTTTCTTGTCAAACCCTAAATTGAAAAAGAAGAAAATTTGAAGTAGCACCTATTCACCCCCCCCTCTAGGTGCCCATACGATCCTTTCAATTGGTATCAGAGCCTCGGCTCTTTATTCGGGCTTTACCGCCTAAGAGTATATGGGTAGCAATGTAGGGGAAGGTGGTGGTGAGCATACCACGGTGACCATGGATGATCTCAATAACTTGGAAACAAGATTGAGCTCCACCATGGCCAACGAGATCAAACAATTGCAAAAGTTAATTGAGCAATTTGTTAAAGATAAGGTAGGCTCATCATCCCCTTCTCCTCAAGAGGATCCTCCATCCGTTGTACCTAAGGGTAATGCCCCCGTAGCACCTGAGGGTACGGTGGGGGAGGGTAAACAAGACAACACTAATTCCTCCACACAAAATGATGGTGGGAAGGGTGAGCACCGTGATTCATGGTACTCTCCCGATCCCCCGATTCCTCACCCTCATATAAACAATAGAGGTGACACACCTAAGCTTGAAGCATCTACTACTTTTGCTCAATGGCAATCTCTAATGAAAACTCATGTGCGCAGCTCTTGCATTGAACTATGGAACATCATTGAACAAGGACTCTACATTAGGGATCCTAACAACTTGACAATAAGATAAATTGTCAATAGTCAAATCAATGCCACCGCCTTACACATGATTCAACAAGGATTGGGTACAAAGGATTATCCACACATTGAGCACCTCAGCACTGCCAAGGAAGCTTGGGATGCTCTCACAATACTGTTTGTTGGGAATGAGAGCATGAGGAGGAACCGGTATGATGCACTAAGCGATGAAGCCGAAGGCTTCTACATGAAGGAAGGTGAAAATCATGAAGACATGTACCGTAGGCTCAAGACCACCGCCACCGCGTTTAGAAATGTGGGTGCCTCACATGTAGATGATGCTTGGATAAAAAGGAAATATGTGAGTGCACTCATGCCCTTTGAGCCCACCGACTTGAAGAGCCTACAAGGAAGACAGAACTGCCATCTCATGACCTCCAATGAAGTTATGCAAGATATGTCCTCGTTCAAGGTTGCCGCCAAGAATGCCAAAGATGCCCGTGCTCGTTCCCTTGAAATGAGCAATGTTGTCAACGTTGCTTTGAAGGCCAAAGTTGTGGAACATGGGGATGACGATGATAGTGATGAAGGCCTCTCCATTAATGCGGTGACCCAGCATACCACTGCATGATGTAGTACACTATAGTCATTGACATAACACCAATAAAACACCGTTCACTAGTATTACATCCCTCAGAGTGGTACAACAGAAACACAGCAGGTCCAAGACATGACTATAGGTTACAACTCAACTCTTTACATAAGATCCAGAGGACACTCTAGGTTGAAGAGAGAGAAAGAAACTTCTTACAAAGAAGAATCAGAAATAAACAACTCAAATAATATCATACTAATAAGACTAGTATCTGAACTATTGGTCTGGCATTGCCGCTATTGCAATACACTACAGAAATAGGTTCTATGGCTAGAGATTATATTCCTACTAATCAGTAACTTCGTCTTCACTTGAGTTGATGTATATGTTGACTTCCTTGGCTTCATTGAAGAGCTCAAGCTTTTGATGATGATTACTGGAGCATAACTTGATGTAGACATCGTCTGTACTGGCTTTAGAACCTAGCAAGGGTTAAGAAGATACTTTGAGTTCGAGCGTACTCAGCAAGTTCACTAGAAAAGGAGTGTTTGATGCACTATATCTATAGCCACAGACCATAGGTCGTAGGCAATGCAAGTTTTCGTAAACATTTCTTCAAAGGTTGCTTTTATTTTGAAAAGCTATATTCGTCAGCCTTCACGGGTTTACCAGAACTTTCATGGAGTTCCTTTCCCGCCGCGTTCGCAGCTCCTTCCCGGAATAGGGAGTAACAAGTTACAGTTCTTACACTCTGCAGAGGTGCGTTACTTTACCCATGAGAGATCTTAGCCTTGTTGCACAACCAAGATATGACCTTGTCCATACTTCCTTGGTATAGGGCCCAGTCTAAGATCCAAGCCAATCACTGCCCCCTTCGCGACCCCGCATGTCTCCTTGGTGTACACCATGCCCACCCATTAAATTACGGCAATGGTTTGTACAGACCATTAGATGCCAGAACTATCGTGGGACATTGAGGTTTCCCACCCATATGCTGCATATCCTCTACGAATTACCAATTAATATGCACGCTACGAGTGATAACAGCCACGACCTACACATCCGGCTACATGCGAGAGGAAGAAGATACAGCTGACTTCTCTGTCCCATTCCAAATCTCATGGTTAACGCGTGATATACGGCGCAAGAATCACTGGCGATATTGGTTGTTAAGTCCTAGGTAATATGTTCCTTTACCACCGGAACTTTCATAGTAGGTTATTACCTCATGGTAAATAACCTATAATCACATTATTATGAAAATAGTGTTTTCGGACCTTTTTCAAATGCAGGTGATGACAACACTTGATTTGTAAAATACTTTACAGAATTTAACCAAAGGACATGAGCAAGTGTGAACTTGCCTTTTGTGATTGCAATATTATGCACTCACGGTCTTCGAGACGACATAAGATCCAATATTTGAAATCTGCATCATTGGTCCGGTAAGGACCAATTTTTAAAGAAGCAAGATGCTGTTATGCTTAAGTAATGATATGCATTTTGTAAAACTCCCAAAGTGAATCCCCAATGCTTTGAGTGAAGTGAATTTAGGTGATTATTTTAAGAGTTGGTTTATCTCCAAATTTTACTTTATAAGTAATGACATTTATAAGGAACTTAAGTGATAATAGTTCTAAATATACATGTAAAGTATAAAGTAATGTGATTATGTTTAATTGTCATTTGGTGACTAAGACAAGAGTCGTTGGTCTTAGTTGTTAAGAGTTGAAGAATTTATTATGAGATTATTCTTTGAAGTGGCAAAAAGAATAACATTTGAAGAAAAGATTTCCTTCCTAAGGTTTAAACAACCCTGATAGCTTTTAGAATATGATTGATATAATGTGATTGATGTTGTTTATGCTTGATTGAATAGTCTGAACTTGATATGCTTTATGTCTTAATTGAAATAGACTAAAGTTAACTATAAAAACATAAGTGGTGTATTATACCTGTTGTTTATAAACTTTGAGACTAAAGTTAACTTTAAAAGGATAAGTAAACTTAAGATGTAATATGTTTTAATTATTCCTAAGTTTTAGATTTATGATAGGTATAACTAAGGTGTGGAATTATTCACTTTATATATTAGTGAATGCTTATAAAGTTATTTTGAAGGTTGTGGTTTTAAATCTTTATTTAAGGTTTCAACATATATTATAAAGTTAATAATTTACACTTAAGTTTTATTATAAACCTTAGTTCTGGTTTATAACTTTAGTAATTTGATTTTTAGGGTATTAATATTTCTGAAGAAATATAATTATTTCTTACTTAAGAAATGTTCTTAAAGAATTTTCAAAAATATAATGGATAAGGATTTATTATTTTAAAATTTTAAAAACTTTTCTAATAATATATTTAATATTTTTCTAGTGTAATATATTTATTCAAGATCTTAAAAATTATTTTTTATTTGTTTTTAAGTATTATTTTTATGTTTATAAAATTCCATAAAAGATTAAATGTGTTTAAATATTTACTTCAATTTTTATTTATAAAAAAATGAGTTGGTATTTTTATAAAATAGTGGATTTATTTTTATACACAAAAATGATTATATTTATTTTTAGGAATTTTTCTTTATTTATTATAATTTCTTGAGAATTCCAGTGACCTTAACATTTAATGGTATTTTATTTAACTTAAACGATTAGTTTTATATTTTTCTTAGGTAGATATTATTTTTGTGAACATTTCGATATATTTTATGTATTTTTAAGATTTTTATTTTATTTTCTAGAGATGAAACAAGTTTTGGGTAAATTATTTATTTATTCTTTTCCTTTTTATGTTAAATTTTATTTTCTTATTTTGGGGCTGGGCTAAGCCTGGGAGCCAGCCCAGTATAACAGCCGGGTCGGCCCATTAGACATGGGTCAACCCAGACCCAAACATAACCCTCTCTCTCCCACCTCACGCACTCGACGCTCACCCTCTCCCCTCTCGTTCCACTCTGGTTGTCGCCGCCATCATTACCCATCGATTCCGGCGATGTGGGCGGTTCTGGTTACTGCCACCGGTTGTCGGAGCTTCGCCTCCTCCTAGCCGACCTGGTCCTATATCTCGATTTGTTTCTCATGCCTTAACTAGCTCGCCCCTTCCATTTATTTGGCGCTAGGGTTCCCGGCGATGTGCCTCTATCGCTCACTGGTTCACTCCGGTGTCTACTGGTTCAGTGTAGTTGTCGTCCTAGGGTAGGCGCAGTATGTTGTGCCCCTCGTGGGGTGCTCCCTGTGCCGTCCTGGTGACGTGATGCGTCCGCGAGGAACGTGTAGTGGCAAGTACCGCCGCTGCCACGCCGACGGCGCCCTTTTGAGGTCACCGTCGACTCCCTGGTACACCCTCCTCTACCTCTCTTTCTTCTTCCCCCTTTCTCCAAACATTCTTACTAGTGACACATTATCTGTACCCTAAGTATGATGCTATCCTTTGTTGTTGTCACTCAAAACTTGCTAAGATTTGTCCAATCATGATTAGTTATATTTAGATTCAATTCATTAGTTATACTTATTGCTCTAATGGGCTATACTGAAACTTGGTTTGTGGATTAAGTGGGCTTTGCCTAATGGTACTGTTATTTGATTATGTATGTTGGAAGTGAGGTGGATATAGATTCAGTTTTCTGAATTTTTGGGACAATGGCTTCCTATGGTGCTACTCATGTATTGGCAATTGAAGATTGCAAAAACTTTATTTATACTGGAGCTATTTGCTAAAGTAACTTAGGTTATCATGATGTAATATTATCATTAAATGGTACTGTCCATTTAACAGTTCATTGATCTTACTAGATGATCCTTAAATTGATGGTTAGGCCAATTCCTATATGAGATATAGTTGATGCCCTGAATCTAATTCATTGATGATCTTGGTTTCCCTTTGAATATAGTTGCATCATTTCTTTAAATGATTCCTAGCAAAAGATAGCTAGGAAGATGATTTAGATTATTATTTGGATTGCTTGCAGATGGTTGTGAATGAGTTGGTGTGGATCAGATCATGTATAGGCATGATCTCGGGTTAGACAAGAATTGGAATATGCAGGGTAGATCTTCTTTGGCTACTTAATGTCTTGCTAATCTAGACAAATGATTCCTAGAAAGGATAATTTTGGGAAAATGATTTGAAACTATTTGAGATGCATAGGTGGGTTTTATAAAATGTAAGGATGTTTGTATCTGATGGTAATTGAGTATCCAATCTGCTGGAGACTTGCTTTGGAATGATTCCTAGCTAGAGTAGCTAGGAAGATGATTTGAATAAATTGATAATTCTGCTGATTCTGGTAATCAAATGATGTTATTTACCTATGCAAGCTTTTGTTGGTGCTTGGATGAATTGCTTAGCATGAGATGGGACTGTTTTATGATGAATTCGGCTAAGGATGCTTTGATTTCTTGTGGCAAATGATTTGGACAACTTGATTAGCTATATAGCCTCTAATGGGTAATTTGTTGTTGTGGTGCCTCACAAGAGTGTGCACAGCAGTGAATTATCACCTTTTGTCTGGCTGTGTAGTTCTCTCATTTTGTTCTAGTGATATTCCTCTATCTGTATTATTTGCAAAATAAAATAAATATGATGCCAAGAACCCTCCTTGCCAATGATGCAAAGGCTGAGGCCAATTTCTAGAATAAGAATGGATATTATGCTGGCATGTGCATAACCCTAGGATGTAACTTGTATACCATTTGTATACAGTTCTAAGGGTTTTCCCTTCCACCAAACTATTGTGCAAGCCCTTCTACTACCTAGAACAGGTATGATGTGGATCTGATGTTTACCTGTTTGCAGAGTAGACAAGTATGCCTGTGTGGTGATGTAGGTTTGTGGTTGATCTTGTGTTGAACTTGCTTGCTCCTCTGATTCTAGTTGCTCTTGTAAGCACCTGGCCTGCTCCTCCTATTTGTGGTGTTTTCCTGTTCCTCCTAGCTGTTGGCTTGGCCTTGATTTCCTCCTTGTCCTAGCTCCTGGATGGCTCCAGGGAGAAACCAGAGCTAAGGGTGTGATGGAATCTGGCTAGTGGTTTGGTTGGTGGTGTAAGGATATGCTAATATGAATCTGATGAGAACTAATGGTAAGATGGTGATGGTTTCTTGATGTTCTGAGTGTTGTAGCAAGTGTTCAGCAAAGTGTCCTCTTTTTGCTTCGGCTGATACTTATCTCCTATCCTGGTTTCCTCATGTGTTGACAGCACCACATACTTGCATGTATGTGTGAGCTGCTTGCACTGTTCTAGATCAGTGCAAGGCAAAATATCTTGATTGTTACTCTTCTACTTCTACTTCTATGGTGAAACTTGCCCCATAATTTTAATGCCAATGATGTAGGACTGAGGCAATAAACTGATAAAGATCAGATACTACCTTGGTGGAAATTGTTCCCTTCTTCTATTAGTTCAGTGATGATAATAACAGTGCACTACACTGTTTGTCTGAGAACAATACTTTACCCAAGTCTCCATTCTGTTTCTTCCTTGTCTTTTTGTTTTGTTTTGTTTTGTTTTGCAGGGTGAAGGATAAGGAGAGTTGAAGAACAGAAGACATAGGACCAATTAGGAAAATAGTTTAGGTTTTCTTTTTTTATTCTTTTACAACTTTATTTGATTCTTAAATATTGTAAATAATATTGTATTCTTCTATTAATGTAATAAAGTTCATTTTTCTCTTTGTTAGTTGAATCTTGTAAGGGTTTGTATCTTGTTTAATAAAGTTTACTTATTTCCTTTTTCTTTTACAATTCTTTTGTAAAGACAATGTCATATTTATTTTGTTGTAATAAAGAGCTCTTTTATTTATTGCAGTAATGTAATTCCTTTTTCAGCTTATTTGATTCCTGATACTTTACTTTTATTCATTTATTGTAAAAGATCAATGTAATACTATATGTATATATATTAATAGAGAAATCTTTTTATATCATTTTCTTTTGTAATCATTTCAATTCAAGTTATTAAGTGTTTCTAATTTCCATTTGTGAATTTTATAAATTCATCAAATACATGTCTGAGCAACTTTCCCCCTAAACAAGGAATTCTATAAAGGTCATATCGAAATCTATCGCACCTGCTCCGAAGTTTCCATCAGTACAAAAGATATCTCGATCCCTCTATAGCCCTTTTAGTTTTGCGCGAAAATTTCCTGGATTTTTTATGCATGAATGCAATGCACAAACCCGTGTCCTCTATAATTCTAGGTGCTAATCCTGGGGTGTTACAATTGACCACCCCGATGATGTCAAGATTGCTCATGGTCAATATATGGCCTTCTATGCAAAGAACTTTTGGAAGAACCCCGCCAAGGCCAAGATGGAAATGCAACGAAAAAGCAACCCAAATGGGAAAAGAGAAAATGCCACTAGATTGAGAACTTGCTTCAATTGTGGTGACCGCTATCACTTTGTGGCAAGTTTCCCCTATGAGAAGAGAGAAGATCATGGGGGTAAGCTTGTGTTGAAGAAAACTCCCAAAGATCCTTACAAGAAACCCTTCGTCAAGAAGAATCCCATCAACAAGAATTCGGGCAAAATTGTTTTGATCACTCATGAATAATTCTCCTCCAACAATGAAGATGATGAAGATGAGGAAGAAGAAACATCAAGTGGTGTGGCTGCTCTAGCCACTAATTCTACTCCAAAACTCTCACTCTTCGATTCTCCAAATGAGAATGCTCCCAACAAGAACGTCACTTGCCTTATGGCAAGAGGAATGGAGGTATCCTCATCATCTCACTCCACCCCCTTAGCTAATGATGAAATTGATGATGAGATGTCTCTTGACGTAAAAAGGGAATTAATTGCTTTTGATGAGTTTGTGACTAACTTACAAGGGGAGTTCAAGACACATTTTGGGAACATCTTAGATCAACTTTCCCACACACAAGAGCTTCTAGATGTAAGATGTAAACTTGGGCATGAACACATGATTGAACTAGATGCCCTAAATAATGCTCTAGAAGAAGAACAAGAGACTAGAATGTCTCTTGAACTAAAACTTGAAGGGCTTAATGAGGCCAGTGATGTAATTGTTAATAGACCCGTCAAGGAACGTGATCATGCTATTGCTAAATATAAAAAGGCTAAAAAGGACAAGATTGAGTTTGGTGTGGTTCATAAAAAACTTGCTGAGGACTTTAGTTCACTTGACAAGGCTCACAAGGCATTGGAAAGTGAACTCTTGTCTCTCACAAAGTCCTATGAAACGCTTCAAACTCAATTGACCAATATTTCTTCACCTAGTAACTTCATTCCTTCTAGTAGTACAACTATTCTTGAAGAAAATTCTAGGTTGAAGGGGGAGCTAGCCAAGGCCATATTTCCACAAGGAAACAAGTCCATTGATGACCTTTTGAGTAAGCAAAGGCCTTGTGGTGAGAAAGGGGGCATTGGCTTTGTCTCCAAAGCCAAAAAGAAGAACAACAAGAAGAAGAAGGCTAAGCCCGCACAAGAGACCAACAAGGCCATTGTGGATAGTAAGACCACAGGTGGTAAAACTATGTATCATGATGACTTTGCGGGAAGTGCTAACCCTCACTATGTTCTAATGCGTGATTATTATGGTGATGTGTATGCACAATATGTTGGCCCATATGATGGTTATATTGCTTGGTCTATTTGGGTCCCCAAGACTCTTGTTGCTAACAAAAGAGGACCCATTGAAAAATGGGTACCTAAAAATTAGCTTGATCGTTTGTAGACATATGCTTCCGGAGGGTCAAAGTGGGTGCTTGATAGTGGTTGCACAAGTCATATGACCAGAAGCTCGTCTATTTCCAAGGACTTAAAGCCAAATGATGATCAAATAACCATGACATATGCCGACAAGTCAAAGTCTAAGGTAATGGGTTTCGGCAGGGTTGTGGTTGCTCACGACATTACACTCGTGAACGTCATGCTTGTTGAGACCCTTGGATACAATTTACTTTCAGTCTGTGCTCTTGGAAAGATGGGCTTTGCCTTCTTTATTGATGATGATATTGTGGTCCTCATGTGGAGCAAGTCTCTCAAGGTCTCTTTCGTTGGGTACGTCGAACATGACTTGTATGTGGTGTACTTTTCGGGGCAAACCACTACAAGTGCGATGTGCTTATTCGGAAAGGCCGATGTGGGTTGGTTATGGCATCTCCGACTAGCCCATGTCAATATGAGAACTTTGCAAAGTCTACACAAGGAGGGCCATATTGTTGGACTAAAAGAAGATGTTTCCTTTGCCAAAGATCGTGTTTGCAGGGCTTGTGTTCTAGGAAAAATGCATGATGCTCCCCACAAGCCAAAGAACCACATCAAGTCAACCAAGATCTTGGAGCTCCTTCATGTGGATCTCTTTGATCCTCCATCTCATGCAAGTCTTGGTGGGAATAAATATTGTTTGGTGATTGTTGATGACTTTTCAAGATACTCGTGGGTATATTTCTTCAAGTTAAAGAGTGAGACCCAAAAGACCTTCATCGACTTCATCAACATGGTTCAACGTCAATACAATCTTCCTGTGTTGATTATAAGAAGTGACAACGGCACCGAGTTCAAGAACTACACCTTGAATGATTTCCTTAGTGACGAGGGGATAAAACACCAATATTCCGCTACATATACCCCTCAACAAAATGGTGTGGCAGAGAGGTAGAACCGGACTCTTATTGAGATGGCTAGGACCATGTTGGCGGATTTTAAATCTCCATACAACTTTTGGGCCGAAGCCATCTCCACCGCTTGCCATGCATCAAACCGACTCTACCTCCGCAAAGAAATCAACAAGACTCCATATGAAATACTTACCGGTAATAATCCCAACGTATCTTACTTTCGGGTGTTCGGGTATAAGTGTTTCTATCTCATAAAAGGTGTTAATTTGTCCAAATTTGAGTCTAAAGCATTAGAGGGTATTTTTGTTGGCTATGGTATCGAATCTCACACTTATAGAATCTATGATAAGCTCTCCGGAGCCGTCATAGAATCTTGTAGTGTGACCTTCGAAGAATATGATGGTCCCCAAGGGGGACGTGTTGATGCTTGTGATGTAGATGATGAAATGCCTCACGATGCCATAGGAAGAATGGGTGTGGGATATATCCGCCCCATTGAGGAACCCCTTGTGGCGGATCGAGAAGAACTATGCTCTACTCAAGTGGATCCCTCATCTTCACAACAACATGTTCCATCTATCGAGGTGGACAACGACCCAAGCCAAAGACAAGCTGTGGACCCTCAACATGTTGATCAAGGTGACATCTCTAGTGAGAAGGAGCTTGATTCATTCTCCAGGATGTCTAGTGGTGCCAAGTCAATTACTCAAGAATGAGACAATCTCAAATCGATGCTAGAAGAGTGCTTGATCAAGACCAAGGTCAATCTTTGCCTCTTAATGAAGAGAATGATTCCGGTGATGATCAAGGTCAAGTTAATGGTCAAGACGAGGACCGGAATGATGACGAGGGTCCTCCAAGAAACAATGAGGAGATCCACTCTCGTTGTGAAGCTAGAAAGGAGAGGATGTTTGAATTAAGAGGCCACTCTCTACAAAATGTGGTTGGTGACCTAAGGAGAGGCATTTCCACAAGAGCACAGTTGAAGAGGTTTGGTGAGCACCAAGCACACATCTCCATGATTGAACCAAAGAAAGTGTGGGAAGCTCTTGATGTTTCGGATTGGTTGGAAGCAATGCACAAAGAGCTCAACAACTTTGAGAGAAACAAAGTATGGAAGCTAGTTGAGAAGCCAAAGGATTGCGGCAATATTATAGGCACCAAGTGGATATTAAATAACAAGCAAGATGGACATGGAATTATAGTAAGGAACAAGGCAAGATTGGTTGCACAAGGGTTCTCTAAAATTGAAGGCATTGACTATGGAGAGACATATGCACCCATGGCTTGCCTTGAGTCCATTTGTATCCTTCTTGCTTATGCGACACATCATAACTTTAAGTTGCAACAAATGGATGTAGAAAGTGCATTTTTTTATGGTCCATTAAATGAGTTGGTATATGTAAAGGAACCCCCGGGATTTGAGGATCCCAACTTCCCAAACCATGTCTACAAACTTGATAAGGCGCTCTATGGGCTCAAGCAAGCCCCACGCACGTGGTATGAGCACCTTAGAGAGTTGTTGTTTGACCGTGGATTTGAGGTTGGGAAAATCGATCCCACTCTTTTTACTAAGAAGGTCAATGGGGAGCTTTTTGTATGCCAAATATATGTTGATGATATTATCTTTGGCTCATCTAACAAAGCTTTTAATGATGAATTCTCAAAGCTTATGACTAGTAGGTTCCAGATATCTTTGATGGGGGAGTTGAGAGTATTTCTTGGTTTTGAGATCAAGCAAGTTAGAGGAGGGACATTCTTCAACCAAGCCAAGTATACTCAATATATGCTCAAGAGATTCAAAATGCAAGAGTTAAATGGAGCTCCTACTCCCATGGCTACAAAGACTCATCTAGAACAAAATCCAAATGGTAAAGATGTGGATCAAAAGGTATACCGGTCTATGATTGGATCCTTGTTTTACCTTTGTGCATCTAGACCTGATATTGTGTTGAGTGTAGGTGTGTGTGCAAGATATCAAGCGCCTCCTAAAGAAATCCACTTGATGGCGGTCAAGAGAATCTTTCGATATTTGGTTCATACCCCACATTATGGTCTTTGGTATCCTCGAGGGTCAACCTTTGCTCTTTGTGGATACACTGACTCAGATTGGGCTGGTGATAAGGATGATAGAAAATCAACATCCGGGGCTTGCCAATTCCTTGGTAGGTCCTTGGTGTGTTGGTCTTCTAAGAAGCAAAATTGCATATCTCTCTCCACCGCCGAAGCCGAGTATGTGGCAGCCGCTAGTGCTTGCACTCAATTTCTATGGATGAGGCAAACTTTAAAGGAGTATGGTGTCCATTGTGACAAAGTGCCTCTTATATGTGACAATGAAAATGCCATCAAGATTGCCTACAACCCGGTGGATCACACAAGGACAAAGCATATTGAGATTCGTCATCACTTCATTAGGGATCATGTTGCTCGAAGTGATATTGAGCTATCATATGTGCCAACTAAATACCAACTTGCCGACATATTCACGAATCCACTTGATGAAGCAAGGTTTTGCTATTTGAGGAATGAACTAAATATCGTAGATTCTCGGAGCTTGACTTGATTATCTTGCATACTCACCTATGCCTTGACCCTTATTTGGTTTAGGTGTAGGCATGGATATAGGGGGAGTGCGGTCCTAATTGATTGGACTATCCCTCCCCCCATTATGCCCAAAGCAATCATAATCATTCCTCTTAATATCATTTTGTGATATGTGAGCTTAAATGATGAGTTTCGGTAATGGACCCAAGATATATCTTCGTGGTGCCAAGCCGAGTATACTCAAATATGGTGTCCTAGGCCACCGCCCTCTCACTTTTGAGAGGTTGGTGCTTACTCGTGTTTGTCATTTGCTTGATCCTTGTCTTGTTGGAGCTTTCTTGAACATCTTATTGGTTCTTCACAGTACAGCCTCTAAATCCCAAGCCTACTCTCATCTACAAACATGCTCTTCTTGCCACACATTTGTCCACAAACTTGAATCTGGGATTTCTGGTCGAAGGGGCCGGAGTGTCTGCCCTGTACCAACCGGAGTGTCCGGCCTAGCCGGACTCTCCGCTTGATACAAACCGGACACTCTGGCCGGGACGGACTATCCGGCACATATGGCCCAGACTGTCCGGCCCTTGCGGTTTCATTCTGAGTATAGAGGTCGAGGAGAAGTGGACGGTTCAGTCCTCCTTCTTCTCCCCACCCCTCTCCACTTCTCAGACCACTACCTCCGACCAGGATCTCCACCGGGAGGGCTTCTCCACCCCGAATCTTGCCGTTGCCGCCGGCCATCTGCCTCCCTTTGCCGCTGGGATCCTTTCCCCACCGGTGAAGGCCCTCATGGATGCTGGTATGATGCCCCTCTTTCTCTTCATCTCTAGGTTTGGCCTAGATGATTTTTCGTGGGAATGTTCTACCTAGCTCCATGGATACATCACTCCTGCGTGCAACATTCCTCCTGGTAGTAGTCTCACAATTCCAATCTGTCCGGATTGAACCCACACGTGCAGCCCGAAAATTCACCCAGAATCCACCGGAATGTCCGACGTGTACGGGCCGGACACTCCAGAATGTCTGACCGATACACGTCGGACTATCCGGCCCTGGCGGAGTATCCGGCTCAGATTTTCTGGACTGTCCGGTGGTTTTAATCTGTACTAATCCAGATTTCTGTGACTACTATATTGTTCATCGCTTGGACATTTGTGCTTATCCCATATGCTATCCCTCTATTCTAATTTCACAGGTGGTTCTCGTTCTCGCCATCCTCGGGCTGCCAAGAAGATTGCGAACCGCAGGTTCCAGTATGATGACGAGCGCGACATTCACATTGATCCATCTGTGGTCAGGCAGGCTGCTCGAGACCGTGCCGCAGCAAAGCATGAGAAGATGAGGCAGCTAAAAAGAGATGAGGCCAAGCGGATGAAGTTTGAGTCCTTGACGACTCTAGCAGATTTGGGTACCGAGGAGTATGTGGAGATGAGGCTCCAACAATTCTATTCCCTGCCTCGCACCTCAACTGATGATCGTTTCTAGAGGGCTGAGCAAGCCCTGTTGTTTTTTGAGCTCTATGGCGCATTCCAGACTCCTACTTGTCCCATGCAGTGGTTGGACCTTGACAAGCTTCGTGCTCATAAGTACTTTGAGGATGCTCTTTGGGTGACTGAGAAGATGGGGCTGCACACCATCTTTAGGGCAAAAGAAGACTACAATGTTGAGTTGGTTCAGCAGTTCTATGCCACAGTGGTCTTTGGGGAGACTACTGACATTCCTCTTGAGTGGATGTCTGGTACTACCAGGATGCGCTCCAACATGGTTCAGTTTGCTCACATTCTTGGATTGCCTTTCAATCCCAATGTCCCTAGTGGTATCCGGATGCATGTACATGGTCAGTCTTATGATAAGAATCTGCTGGCTCCTATTTATGCTCAGAATGGTGTGGTTGGGCAAACCACCAATATCAAGATCATATACAACATCTTGATTCGCATGTTCCGCCACACACTCACTCCCAAGGCGGGCAACAAGGATGCAATGAGAGGTGCAGAGATCAACCTGATGGCTCATGCTCACACTGTGTACATTCATGGTCTAGCTCATCCAGGTGGTGCTATTGATGTTATGGATTTCATCTATCAGGATTTGTACAAGTGCATCACTAACAAGAAGTGTCCTTTGTATGCCCCCTATGTGATGAAGCTCATTGCTGCCCTCACTCATAACACTCCCTTGCTCTTTCATGATCTTGTTCCTCACACTGCTGCCAAACTACAGAGGAAGGCAACCCATACCACCAAGGCTCCACGTGGCTACCCTCCATCTCAAGAAATATTTGGGGATGATGAGATTGAGGCTGATGACTCTGACAGTGACGGTTTTGAGGAGGTACAGGATCCACCGTCTCGTGGCCCAAGGATGAAGCATGCTAGCAATGCATATCGCTTCAACACCTCAAAGGAGGAAGTACACAAGAAGGTGAAGAAGGCCTCATGGTGGAAGAAGCTCCTACTTTGCCAGAACATTGACATTCGCCATGGACAGTTTGATGCCTACAAGGCTAACAGGAATGTCATGAAGGAACTCAAGCAGATCAACCAACCCATGGATGTTGACCCTTCTCAGCAGCAGGCGTCAGATGGCACTCTCTCCTATGGTCACTAGAGCCAGGGACGTGTGGACTGGTCCATGTTTGAGGATGTGTCCTCTTCTTCTCGCCCTCACGTCCAGCGCTCGACTTAGGATGACGATGATGATGAGGATGGTGACGAGGATGAGGATGACGATGAGGACTTCAGTGGCTAGTGTCTTGGGGCGTGGTAGTAGTGCTCTTTTCCCTTTTTGGCGTCTTGATGCCAAAGGGGAGAAGTAGCCCCATATTAGGTTGCTATCGGGATTTGCATGGGGTCCACGGGCTTCACTTTCTCTCGATTTGCCTCTTTGAAGCCCCGTGTCATTATCCTCTATCCTATTGGTTTGAGATTCGTTTGAGAACTCTGTGTGTTGTGTGTTATGACTTATGTACTCGGTAATGTATAAGACTATGCTTTATCTAGCTTATCTACCTAGTCTTTATCATATCTTGTCATAACCTGCTTAACAATCTAGCAAGGAAATGCTCCTAGGATGTGTGATCTTGTATTCAAAAGCAAAGCCCTTGCTATGTTGTTGTTTCTATACCATTTGCAAATCCTTGGGGGAGATTGAAAGGGCATTTTATGTCTTTCACATTATTTTGATGTTTGTTGACAACACTTGGATTAGTTTAATGCTTTGCTAGATGTTTTAGGAGATATCAGATTTATTGTGGCAAATACATATACATATGGTAAGATGACTTGACAGGGATAAAAAGGGGGAAAAGATCTGCATCTGGCCGGACTGTCCGGTCGGCGTACGCCGGACTGTCCGGCCCCTCCGAAAACTCCGCCTGCAAACCGCCGGAATGTCCGGCCGTGAATCTTCGCGAGGATTTCCCCCTAGCTGTGGACAACCAGTATAGGGAATTGGACACTGGTCGGACACTGGCCAGATTCTAGCCGGAAACTTGGCTAGGCCGGAGTGTCCGGCTAGTATGCTGCGGAATGTCCGGTCTGTCCGGACTGTCTGGATCACACAGGCCAGACTGTCCGGCTTAAGTGTCTCCAACGGCTCTAAATTCTAGGGCTCTATAAAAGAACCCCTTCTTCTACCTTGGAACCTGCTCGTCCAGTTCAAGAACAACAGCACATTTTGAGCCACCAAATCCACAAGATCTCTTCATTCATCCATCCAAAGTCGTTGATCTTTGGATAATCGAAGGAGGAGGCCTTGATCTACAGCTTCACCAAGAGAGATCTTCATTTCCCCTTCATTCACTTGAGGGCCCCTTGCTCTAGTGTTTCTTTGGAAACCCTAGCTTTGATTTGGTTCGTACAAGCTTGTCTTTGATTGTTTGACAACTTGCTTGTATTTGGGAGCCTCTAATTAGGTTGTGGATGTGTACCCCGAACTCGTTGTAAAGGTGCCGGCTTCCACCTCGAAGGTTGCCGATATAGTGGAAGGTGAATCGAATCCCTTTTGGGAGAGGTTCATCGGAGAACAAGGGAGGCCTCTTGTGGCGTTGGTGGTTTGAAATCACCCCCTCTCCAAACGTAGACGTACTTCCCTCAAAAGGAAGGAACTACGGGAAACAAATCCTTGTGTCTCCGTGTCCACCACTTTGGTTACTTCTATCCGTTACCGCACTTTACTTACTTATTCTTGCTTAGTGTTGTGCTAGTTGTTGCTTACTTGACATATAGGTAAATTCACCTTAGTTGCATAATCTAGAGAATTTACCTTTCTTGTCAAACCCTAAATTGAAAAATAAGAAAATTTGAAGTAGCACATATTCACCCCCCTCTAGGTGTCCATATGATCCTTTCGCCCTTGCTCTAGTGTTTCTTTAAAAACCCTAGTTTTTTATTTGGTTCTTACAAGCTTGTCTTTGATTGATTGACATCTTGCTTGTATTCGGGAGCCTCCAATTAGGTCATGGATGTGTGCCTCGAACTTGTTGTAAAGGTGCCAGCTTCCACCTCGAAGGTTGCCGATATAGTGGAAGAGGTGAACCGAACCCTTAGGGGTGAGGTTCATCGGAGAACAAGGGAGGCCTCTCGTGGCGTTGGTGGTTTGAAACCACCCCCTCTCCAAACGTAGGCGTACTTCCCCTCAAAAGGAAGGAACTACAGGAAACAAACCCTTGTGTCTCCGTGTGCTCCACTTTGGTTACTTCTATCATTTGCCGCACTTTACTTATCTTGTTCTTGCTTAGTGTATGTGCTAGATTGACATATAGGTAAATTCACCTTAGTTGAATAATCTAGAGAATTTGTCTTTTGTGTCAAAACCTGATTTGAAAAAAGTAAAATTTGAAGTAGCACATATTCACACCCCTCCTCTAGGTGCCCATACGATCCTTTCAAGTAGTTTCCACTAAATGTACAAACCATATATTCTTTACTACCACCAGCATATTCTAACAAATATCACTTTTTAGATAGTCATCATATGTACTACTCTCTCTGATCAAAACTAATGAACTCGGATTTGTCTAAATACGATTATATAAACATATTTTAGTGCTAGAAACATTCATAACTAAATGGATACAAGTCCATTAAATTGGACAGAAGAAAGTATATAAACTCTTTAATCCCCTATCAATCAAAACAATACAAGACTTTTTAGACAGACTTGGTGTGCCACATGCGTTATTGTAAAAAAAATCTAGCAAAGGATAAGCTCTACTTACACAGGTCCAGTAGCTAAAAAGCATAATTTTTCTAATTATTTAATTCTATTGTTTACTTGTCTATGATGTACCATAACTTACAAAATAAAAATATATTTTTGACCTAAAAATTGGAACATATTATAGAACTATAATATTATAAGATTTTACTATGCTATTTGCATTATTTTTTAGACAGATTTTGTATTCCACGTGGGTCCGTGCAAAAAAAAATTAAAGTGTGTCCTCCCTCCATTTCATTCCTGCGTCCGCCACTGGTGCTAACGCGGGAAGGGTGTGTACTTGGAGGTGAGTGTATGTTGAACATATTCATTGTACCGGGTTCGGTGGGCTAGGAACCAAAGTTGTAGTGGCTACTGCCTACTGCTACCGACCGCTTTTTTTCATGTGCATTGTCGTTTATCTTCCTTTTCTATCGGCAAATGCCACGGTTGGGCAATCGGCAACATATTCCCTGTCACTTGCTAGCTGGCGCAGCGTCGGCAAGGTGGCATATGCCGACCGTCGGTGGGTATCACCATACAGGGCGGTGCGGTGCCGGATCTCAGGAACAGGCGCGTCCGTCGGTAGTTGCTGGATGTTTTGGCTCTATCTTCTCGAGCATCCGGGCGCATGAATACGTGGCCTTCAGCTCCTTTATACTAGTTCTTCGTTTCTTTTCTGGAAAACGGTGGATTATTCATGACTCGTATTTTATGTGATTTGCAACACGAAACAAAACATTATGACTCATTTGAAAAGTCCTTTGAAATGAAGATGCACCGATGTAAAATATAAGACAACTATTTACCACTGCCACAGCTTTCTATGTTAGCTCCAAGGAAAAACACGTACCCCCAACGCATCTGCCCCAACCATATCGCCAAGCCGTCGGTCCTGCCTCCTCCGTCAGCCGTTCCGACGACGGGAGGAGGTGGGGACCTCGGTGTTTCGGCTCTCTCTTGTAGTTAGGGTTAGCCTCGTACTTTCTTGGAGAGTTGTTTTTATGGAGGAGACGGTGTCGCATAGGAATAATATGCCTATGCTATTCATCCATCTCTGCATCGCTCAAACCGGTGGAGTCGAGGGGCAGGTGGCCTGGTCGTCTCGCCGATCTCTGGATCGGGCGAGATTCATGTCTGACGGTCAGCGATCGGCACTCTCGCGTGTGGCTCGTATTGGATGTTGTAGTTGTGTTTGCTGTTTTACAGTTGGGCGTGTGGATGACGGCATGCGATGATGTTTCTCTTCTTTGACTGCATCAACTTCTTCTCGGTAGATGTACCACAAAGTCAAAGAAGAGAAACATCATCGCCGTAGTCACCAGATCCTCGGTCGGCATGTCACAAAGTCTCGGTATCAACTCTTGAGATGGCACGATTCATAGACTCGAAAAGCATCGTTGCATGCGAATGTGCTCTCCCAGATCTTGGTATGGCGGATGTTCGCCTATTTTTCCGGCGCTGCCATGGTGGTGGCGGATGACGATGGTGGATGATGTTCTATCAAGGCACACATTTCTCCAATGGTGGAATTGTAATTTTTCTACTTATGAAATACTTTGTGCCTTTGTGCAAAGTTGCGTGACATGCAAGTTTGTCACTTTTGCCATATGTGCAATATTTGTAAACGTATTGTCTAATGAAATATATGGTTACACCAAAAAAATAAGTGACGCAAATTTGTCTAAATTTGCATGTATTTAGAAGGGTTTTATTTTTTTTGACAACATGAATATAATATTATGAAGATACCAATTACACTCAAGCTATACAACAACGCAATACTCTAATAGCATTATGGATGCACACAGGAAAAAAAAGAATGATTATTCAAAAAGTCTGTTGGGGATATGCTATATGGGTATCCTTATAGCATGTCTCCTATCCGGATAACCCGGACGGCCCACAGTTGGTAGCATGGCCCATGGCCTGCTGGGCGGCCCAGTTAGATGGATCCAGAAGGGAGGCCCATGCCGGATAAAGGAAGGCTACGGTTGGAGTCACCGACGTATCCGGAGCCTTGGAGTACAAGACACACAAGACTAGTAATAGACGGTGTAGGACTCTGTAACCTGTCCGGCTAGGACTTTTCCCTGTAACCCTGGGACCTGGCTACTATATAAGTCGGGCCTATGGGAGACTTTAGGGCACAATCTCAGACGATAACTTAGACTTTCTAGTCACCTCGCACAGCGAACCGATCCCTATAACTCGGCGTATTGCCATTATAGTGATTTATAGCAGGAGTAAGATTCCGCCACCGTTGTGGGATCTGAACCTTGGTAAGCTGTGTTACCTTATACCCGCCAACCGTCCGCCTTCCCCCACGTCTCTAAACACGCACTGTGAGGACCCCTCCATGGCGTACTCGTCGGCAACACCACGACAGTTGGCGCCCACCGTGAGGCAAGAGGCGCTTCAGGTTCTTCAGCGGGCGAGGACCAAGATCTTCGCGGGAATCGGTGAAACCGTGTCCATCGGTCGCGTTCTCTTCTCCGGCAACGTTCTGATCATCCCTCCCGACGAGTTCTGGATCCCGACGAAGACGAACCCTACGCGGTGTTCGATCGTTCCTATCGGAGACATCCACATCTTCATTGGCAAAACCGACTCGGGCACTAGTTCCCTGGGAGTCGGAGGAGCATCAAGGCCCGCACGGACCGCCTACGGGCAGGATACGTTCACGGAAGGATCGATGTCGGATCTCTCTTCGGAGTTTGCCGGCTCACCCAAACCGCCCCCGTGCAGGATATAATGGTGGAAGATCACTGCAAGTCCGCCGGCTTCGCCCGTGCGTCTGGACAGCAGAGATCCAAGTTCGCCGGTATGGTTACCATCTTTGATCTAGCGCGTTGCGTTTAGAGAGAAGGTGAAAACCCCCGCGATTACCTGGCCAGGTGGCTCCGTATACGAGCCGATCTGACCCACTACCCCAATGATCATGCTATGTATCACTTTGTGGAGGGACTGGACCATGACACGCTTCTCCGGCATTCTTTAAGATGGTAGCAGGCGTCAGGACGCCTTACCTTAGAAGGCATGGTGAACATCGTCAACAACTACGTGGAGGCTGAAGCGGCAGCTCAGACAGCACTTGCGCTCATTGACGGAGCCCCTCCGATTCAGCCACCGCCACCACCGCCTCCGGCCGCCATCGTCGCAGCTGCGCCGCCACCTCCAGTCATCATCGCTGTTGTTGCACCTCCATCCCCCGTCATCGAGGAAGTTCTGGCACCCTCCGACTCTGTGATTGACGCGCTCTACGCCGACTTCAGCGCAGACTCAGAGGAGATAGATTTCATTCCAGAGGAACTAGACTCCGCCATGCAGGAGATGGAGGAGGAGTACACACGCGATGAGCAAGCCAACAACACCGTCACGTCTCGAGAGGTGTTCGTCACCATGGGGACGTCGATGGATGAAGATCAACCCGGACGAGCTCCGCCTACATCGCTGGAAAAGGGGAAGGGCCGCTTATTGCTGCTGACGATGATCGCGCAATGGTCATGCCTCCTCCACCCAACCCAGTGCAGCAGCCGCAGGAACTCGCACCGGCCCGAGTAACAACAACACCGCAAACTTGCCGCCTCCGGCATCTACGTCTGCTGCTGCCCAAGTTACTCCAGCTGATAGAGTGATGTACGGCAATCTCCTCGTTGAGCCACTAACCGTAGCTCATATCCGGAACGTGACTCAGCTTGACGAGAAGCGCCAGCAGCTGCTAGAGGAAGCGAAGGCCATCGCGGAGCAAGGCGCTAAGTTGGATCGAGATCTGGTCAACGTGCATAAGTCCATAGAGAAAGCTAGAGCAATGAAGGCTGAGTACAAGACTCAGAGGCTTGAGTCTGACCCAGCGCTTTGCCAGTCTAGCCAGTATAAGCCGCCAAGGGACAGATCTTCTCTTGATGTCGGGTCCCAGACGGGTTCATCAGAACAAAGACGGAGGGATGCACGCAATAGGAAGGATGCTATCCCCATATCCTCCAACCACGGAGAAAAGGCCCGACCTCGTCGCCCATCGCCACCGCCCCGATCCCCCCGACATCGCGAAGATCCCAAGGCTCACCATCGTACGGATATGCCCCCGCCAAGGCAGTGTGGCATCGTCATCCGCGACAACGCGGAGCAGACCCGTCATAACGGAGAGCGCAACCAAGGACACAAGAGCAGGTCACGCCATGACCCTCCGCGTCCGACAAGCAACCATGACAGGCGCGAGGCGTCGCGGGAGGGTAATAGCAAAAAGGCTAACCCACCGCCACCTCCGCCTCCGTCACCACCTAGCAGTCACCATGGCGGAGGAGGCCCGCGTCGTTCACGCAGCCCATCCCCTGTTGACAAGAAGAAGAACCCGGAGCCATACGACGCGCGTTCGCGGATTGATAAGATCCATGAGGCCCGGGAAGGACCATACCTAGGACCACGTTGCTTCGGACCTGTAATACGGTCCGCAACTTACCCCAAAGGTTTCCGGATTGACAAGACAATCAAGCCCTATGACGGCACCGCCAAGCCAACCACATGGTTGCGGGACTACGGCAACACGGTGGAGATCGCCGGAGGTAACCCCAACATTGTCGTCAAGTACCTCCCTTTGATGTTGGCGGGCACGGCCCGTCAATGGATTGATGACTTGCCGGAGAAATCCATCTGCAATTGGTTGGACATGCAAGAAGCGTTCACCAAGAACTTTGAGGGTACTTACAAGCTGTTGGCGATCTACAGCGGTGCGTGCAAGAGAAAGACGAGACATCTCGCGCCTACCTCTCCCGCTGGCTGGACATGAAGAACTCCTGCGCAGGAGTGCACGCTCAGACCGCCATGGCCGCCTTCATCGATGGGTTGGAAAGGGGCACGTTGCTCCGACATAAGCTGAAGCGCTTGCAGGACAATCACCAGCTTGACTTGAACTGGATGATTCAGTTGGCTAGTGACTTCGCAGTTGCTGACGACGATGCTCGCGGCTCCTTGCCGGCAACGGCCGTTCCAACTCAGGATCGGAGGAACAGCAGTACAAAGCAAAAAACCTCTCCGAAAGAAAAGCAATCTCCCGACATGGTCGCCATGACTTTTGCAGGACGAGGTGATGGCGGACAACGTGGCCGAGGACGGGGAGCTGGTCGTGGGTAGCAACGAGGAAGTGAAACTAGCTCAGCCCCGCTCCGCGTTCCCCAAACCTGCGAAGAGTACCGCGATATGCCGTGCCTCGTACACCTCGATGTCAACGGTAAATCCACCCATACCAATCGACACTGCAAGTTCGTCAACGACCTCAAGGAAGACCCAGAGTCTGGCTACAAGTGAGGTCGGAAGAATAGTCCACGAGGCAAGGGCAAGGGGAAGAAAAAGGAGGAGTCTAAGGATTCAAGTGACATGGACGAGGATGTTGACCCCAAGCACGCCGCCAAGCGCGACGACAACGGAAAGAACCCCTTCGTGAAGAAGGCGCCAGTCTACCACACTTTCCTTGGCACCCCCACCGTCCGACAACAGAAGACCTCTATGAGGATCCTGATGGCTACTCTGCCTCCAGTTCCCCAGTACCTGCGCTGGCCGGAGGTTCCAATTACTTGGGACAGGACGGACCACCCATACCTTATTCCTATGGAGAACCAATACGCCATGGTCATCAACCCCTTGATTTACGACATGGAGTTCACCAAGTGTATGGTGGATAGTGGAAGCAGCATCAACATCATGTACCTGGATACACTGCAGAAGATGAACTTGACGGAGGCAAACCTAAGGCAGACCAACACCATCTTCCACGGCGTAGTTCCTGGTCGGGAGGCTCGGTCCCTTGGGTGCATCACACTTCAGGTTGCCTTTGGCGATGTTAATAATTACCGCCAAGAGTGCATGACCTTTGAGGTGGTCCCCTTCAAGAGTGTGTACCATATCATATTGGGCCGCGACATATTCCACACGTTCATGGCCAAGCCATGCTTCGTCTACAACAAACTCAAGATACCCGGACCAAACGGTGTCATCACCGTATCCGAGAGCTTTACCAAGGCAAGGGACTGCGAGATTAATGAAGCAGCCTTCGCGGAAGCTGTCCTCTACAGCGAAGAATTCAAAGAGATCCAAAGCAAGGTCGATGACTTAGAGATGCCCGCGTCGAAGAAGCAGATCTTCGACTCCGCTCCTGCATTCAAGGCCGCCATCAAGACCAAGCCGGTGGAACTTGTGGTAGGCGATGCCTCCAATACCACCGCCATTGGGACGAATCTGGATCCCAAATAGGAAAGCATGCTCGTCGAGTTCCTCCGTGAGAATAGGGACATCTTTGCCTGACAACCTACCGACATGAAAGGTGTACCTAGGGAACTTGCCGAGCACAGCTTAAACATTGATCCAAAATGCAAACCAGTGAAACAACCTCTACGAAGCTTCGGAGACGAGAAGAGACGCGCCATTGACAAAGAGATAGCTAGGTTACTTAAGGATAGATTTATCTGAGAAGTCCTTCACACCCGATGGGTGGCCAATCCTGTACTTTTCCCCAAAAAGGGAACCAAAGAATTAAGAATGTGCGTTGATTACACCGGCTTGAACAAAGCGTGTCCCAAAGATCCGTTTGCTTTGCCTCGCATTGACCAAGTCATTGAATCGATGGCTGGCTTGGAACTTTTGTGTTTTCTCGATGCATACTCAGGATACCACCAGATCAAGATGAGGAAGTCCGACCAATTGTCCACTTCGTTCACTACCCCATACGACACGTTTTGCTATGTCACGATGCCCTTTGGGCTGAAAAACGCAGGTGCTACGTACCAGCGGACAATGCAATGTTGCCTTCACGACCAAATTGGTCGGAATGTTCACGCCTATGTGGACGATATCGCGGTGATGTCTAAAAAGTCAAATGACTTAATATCTGACTTAAAAGAAACCTTTGATAATCTCCGGAAATACAACATGATGCTTAACCCTAAGAAGTGCGTCTTCGGGGTTCCAGCCGGCAAATTGTTGGGGTTCATCGTTTCCCAGCACGGAATCGAGGTCAACCCGAAGAAAATCAAGGCCATCTTAAACATAAACCGTCCGACATGCCTAAAGAACATTCAACGACTAACAGGTTGTGTTGCAGCAGTTAGTCGGTTCGTCAGCCGACTTGGAGAGAAGGTTTTGCCATTGTACAAGTTGCTGAATAAGGCGGACAAATTCACGTGGACGGACGAAGCAGATGCAACATTGAAGCAACTCAAGGAGATTCTTTCCTCAGCGCCCATCCTTGCAGCAACCGAGCCTGGAGAGCCCCTGTTAATCTACATGGCGGCAACCAACCGGGTAATCAGCATCGTCGTCGTGGTAGAGCGGAAGGAACCAGGCTATGAGCATGGAGTTCAACGACCAGTTTACTATGTGAGCGAGGTCTTGATGGAGTCCAAGCAGCGTTACCTGCACTACCAGAAGATAGCTTATGGAGTATTCCTTGCTTCTCGGAAGCTGAGGCATTACTTTCAGGAGCACCCAATCACAGTGGTGAGCAAGACTCCATTGTCCGACATTATCAACAACAGTGACACTACGGGAAGGGTCGCGAAGTGGGGCATTGAACTTGCCGCCTTCGAGATCACCTACAAGAGATGCGACGCTATCAAGTCACAAGCCTTGGAGGATTTTGTTGCAGATTGGACGGAGATGCTAGATGCTACTCCGTTGCCGGAACCAGAGTACTGAGTGATACACTTTGACGGATCAAAGCTGCCCAACGGCTCGGGGGCTGGTGTATTGCTACAGTCACCAATAGGAGACAACCTACACTACGTTCTATAGATCCACTTCGAGGCTACGAACAACATGACGGAGTATGAAGCACTCATTCACGGACTACGTGTAGCCAAGGATATTGGCATCAAGCGCATAGTTTGCTGTGGAGATTCCGACTTGGTTGACCAGCAGGTGGCTGGCACCTGGAATGCGCGGAACCCTATGATGGCGGCATATCGAGACGAAGTGGACGAGATAGCCAAGAGCTTCTTGGGCTACGAAGTCAAGTATATACCTAGGGAGCAAAACGAGGCGGCTGATCTACTATCAAAGCTTGGATCAGGGCGCAAGCGAATTCCGCCAGGAGTTTTCCTAGAGCATCTGCGCACACCATCCGTGAAGGGAGCCGACATCGACAACCCGGATAGAGCTGACTCTTTCGTCCACATGGTGGAAAAGGTCCCTCCGGCTTGGACAAAACCGTTCATGGAATATCTCGAACACGGAACTTTGCCCGACGACGAGGTTGAAAGACAGCAAATAGTATGACGTGCAAAGGGTTATACCATAATCAATGGACAACTATACAAAAGGAGCACTACTGGTGTATACCTTATGTGTGTTTCTCAGCTAAAAGGTATGGAAATCCTACGCGAAATCCATCTCGGAGATTGCGGGCATCACGCCGCTCCTCGATCGTTGGTCGCGAAAGCCTTCCGTCAAGGATTCTATTGGCTGACCGCGAAGGAGGACGCCGACAAGATGGTTGAGACATGCATGGGATGCCAGTATTATGCCCGACAACCACATGTTCCTGCTGAAGAATTGCGAACGGTACCAATAACTTGGCCATTTGTAGTCTGGGGGCTAGACATGGTGGGACCGTTACAGACGGCACCATGTGGGTTTATGCATCTGCTTGTAGCAGTTGATAAATTCACCAAATGGATAGAAGCTAAACCCATTAGAAAGCTTGATGGGGCAACTGCCCTCAGGTTTGTCCGGGATCTAGTGGTGAGATTTGGTCTCCCACATAGCATTATCACCGACAACGACATCAACTTGTCACTCGGAGAAGTGGAGGCTTATTGTTGGGAGAAGGGCATCCGACTTGACCTTGCATCTGTGGCACACCCACAATCCAATGGTCAGGTCAAGCGAGCTAATGGATTAATTCTGCAGGGAATCAAGCCACGTCTTGAGGCACCGCTACATAGAGCAGCTGGAGCCTGGGCGGAAGAATTGCTATCTGTGCTATGGAGTTTATGAACTACACCCAACAGATCCACCGGCTACACCCCTTACTTCATGGTATATGGAGCATAAGCCATCCTACCATCTGCATACTTCACGATGCACCAAGAGTCACTGCCTACGACGAAGATGACGCTGAAGAATCCAGACGCCTAGATGGGGACCTTCTTGAGGAGGAGCGCGTTTTGGCATGCCAAAGATCCGCCATCTACCAGTAGAAGCTACACAGCTATCATAGTCGCTGCGTTCGGCATCACTCGTTTAAAGAGGAGGATTTGATGCTCCAACTTAAGCAGAAGAAGTCACACAAATTATCCCCGCCATGGGAAGGACCATTCATCATAAGCAAGGCGCTACTCAATGGTTCTTACTACCTCGTTGACAATCGTGAACTGAAGGATAGACCCAACGAGGATCATAAGCGTAAGCGACGTGACCCGGATGATGACTACCCGGAGCTTGATCGGCCATCGGCAGCTTTCTTCTGATCTCTTAAGACCGAGATCTCCTCCTTCAAGCGGTTCATCTCCTCGGTGCCGGAGTCCTGCAGGGCTTTCATGGATTCTTCATGCATCTTTAGCATGTCCTTCCTCTCCTGCTTAAGGATCTTGTTCTCGCTATCCAGCTCCTGAATGTGCTTGGATTGCTCGACAATGTCCTTAGCCTTGGCAATGGTTTCTGCAAGTCGGAGAACGCAAAGTACACAGTGAGTACTCGGAGAATACACAGTGAGTACTCGGAGATTACAGACGCTTGCTCTTGATGATATGTTCCTTCAAGAAGGCAGTTTTACCCTTTTCGGCTTCCAGATCTGCGCGCATCTTCTGGTACTTGTCGTTGGCCATGCCCCTCCGAGCATTCTCGTTATGTGGAAAAATTGGAAAAATTAAACGTTGTTTGGTCTACTTGGAGCATCTAGCCGGAAATTTTCCACCTAGACGCTCGGGGGCTACAGCGAGAGTTTTTAACTTAGAAGTATGCTTAGTCTTTCTTTAAGCATCTAGTCAGAACTAATTCAGTTTTCGATTAGAAGCTTGGGGGCTACAGTATAAAGTTTTTAACTCGGATATATGCTTAGCTTTTCTTTAAGCATCTAATCGAAACTAATTCAGTTATAACTAGAGGCTTGGGGGCTACAGTATTGAAATTTATAAACACTATGTATGCTACTCTTAAAGCATCTAGTTGGAATAGTTCATTCCACCTATATGATTGGGGGCTACAGTGAGAGGTTTTCTAGCTTAGTCACTCTTAGAGCATCTAGACGCAAAGACCTACGGTTTTCTGTCTATATCCTCGGGGGCTACAGTGGGATACTCGTGTGAAATGTAAAAGGCAAATAAAACTTACAAGTGCAATGATCTTGAGGTTTGTAGCACTCTCGGCCAGCAGCTTGCCAAAGGATACACCGTTTCCTTGCAAGATCTCTGCTTGTCGGAGGAGCTCCTCTAGACCGCACGTCAGAGATGTCGGCGCCGCACCTGGAACCAGAGCAGTGCTACCCGGTGTAAGTACCGGATAGACTATCTTTGGATACTCTATGGCTTTCTTGGGTGCGGGGGAGCCGCCCACGGCAAAAGTACCAGCTTCCACCACCGCCTTACCTCCACCGATGGCATCCTTAGCCGGAGCTTCAGCCATTGGGTGTGCGTCACTCTCCTGCGTCGCCTGCTCGCCGACGACAGCAATCTCAGTAGAAGCACCTGAGTCAACTTCCATGGCGGAAGGGCCAGATGCTTCCTTGGCTTGTGAGCTTGTCGGAGCGGAGGAGGGCTTGACGCTGGGAGTATCAGGGGCGATGGCGGGAGATGTGTCGCGATGCAGCATGTCCTTAATGGTTCTAGAAGCCCCCAATGTTTTGGAGGTCTTCTTCAGGCTGGTCGTGGCTTTCTTCCTGAAACGTGCAACATGAATAAGTACAGGAGCAAGACAGATAAATAGACAATGTCGGAGAGAAAGAAGCTTACACAAGTGGGGGTGCTTTGCAAAAGGGATCCCGGTAGTCTTTCTTTTCTCCGCCTCCAGGGCGGCGGTAGTATTTTTGGAGGCTCCACCCCCCGTCTTCTTCTTCTTTCCTCCGTTGGCAGCATCAGAGGTGGAGCACTTACGCTTTCGCGCTGTCACATCCCAAAATTTTCCAAATTTTGAAATATGAAAAATAAATAAACAAAATAAACAATTGTTGAAATTTAGGGTGAGAAGAAACTTTTTTATTCCAATTGGAAACATCAAAACCTATTTTGATGAAATAAAATCCTAAAGGGATTTAGAAAGTTAAACAAATAATAAATAAAGTTATAATAGTTGGAATCACTATTTTTGGATCTTTAAATAAAAAGCTATGGGTTTTATAAAGCAAAGGTAGAAATATAAATAAGGAATATTTTAAAGAATCAAACTTAATCTTGGCCAAGCAAATGAAAGAAAATATTTTTATTTGATAAAAGAGTAAAGGATTATTTAAAACAAAATAATAAGGATTTATTAATATCCAATTTTATTTAAGTAAAGGCTTTTCCATTTTAAATAAACACTAAAACTTGTTAAAGTATTTTAAATAAGAATTCCAAGTGTTTTGGTTTTTCAAATAAAACCTACTGAAAAGGTTTTGGTATTAATTAGATTTCAAATAGAGTTTTGAAATAAATTAAATCCTATTTGAAATAAAGACTAAGGTCTATTTATTTAATTATTAATAGATCCTAAAAGAATAAAAGAATTATTTTATTTTGGACTTTGGATTATATTGTTAAACAGAATTAAAATTTACCCAAAGTTTGGTGGTGGTTTGAATTGATTTGGAGTTTGAATTGTTTGAATGAAAATCAAATCAGGAAATTCAAAACAGAAAAAGAAAAAGGTTTAGTATAAAAAAATGAATCAAACCCAACCCAGCCAACAGGCCCAGCAAGCCCACTCGCAGCCCACCAGCTCTCCCCCTCTGGTGAACCGTTTTTCACTCAGGAAAGAACCCACCCAGACGATGATCAGTGGACCCCATCGCCCCCTCTCTCTCTCTCGCTATCAACGGGACCCACTGGCCAGCGCGGCGTCATCAACCTCGCGACCAGTTCCTCACTGCCGTTTCTGCCATTGACTCCGGCGATGAATTCGAGTTATTGTCTGCGTTAATCTCGCCCCTGACCACGCGTACTTAAACGCCACGCTCTCCTCTACCTTTCCCCTCACTTGCCTCTCCCTCTCTACCCCCAGGCTGAGCGAATTGCGAGCTCAAGCCTCTCTGCTCCGACGAGGTTCTCTGACCAATTCCGGCGCCGTCCAGCCGCCCCTCGCCTCCCATTGTACGCAAGCCTGCTCCCCATCGTCAGGCGCATCTACCAGTACTTCTAGCTCGCTCGCGCGCACTCCAAATCGTCGGCAACAACCACACCCGAACACCACCGTCTTCTGCCGTTTCTCCGGCGAGTTCCCCCGGTAATCTCCGACCACCCCGAACCCTCCCGATGATGCTCCTGTACTCACCACGCTCGCCCGCGTCTAACCATGCCTTTATCTGGCCTTAGGGTGACCTGCAGCTCCGTCCCCGTCGACGAACCGAAGCATCCGACGCCGCCACTGACTCCGGCGAGCAATCCACGCAGCTCCAGCGCGCCCCTCGACTAGCAGACCGCACCTCGAGCTTCACCTCGACCATGCGAACACTGTGAGATACTCCTCTGTCTCCCTTGCTTCCTAAATCTCCGCCAACGCCACCGCCCGAGCGTGCGCCGCCGCTAGCGCCGCCCAACCTTGGTCAGACGCACAGTGCCTGTTGGATCAGAATCATGCGGCTGAGATTAGATTATAAGCGAAGGGGTATCGTGTGCTCTGTGCCGCACGATCTCACTTAAATCCTGCGGTCCAGAGAGGCTGATCCGCACGAAGTGTTACCGTCCAATAGAATCAAGCCACGTGGACAGAGTTTTGATTTAAAAAAGAAATTAGAATCTATTGGTTATGCAAACTTGTAAAATTCATAACTTTAGTTCTACACGTCCAAATTTTGCAAATTTTATATCAATGGAATCAGAAGAACAAGTACTTTGCAACCATACACTTTGTTTAATGTTTTGCTTCTGTAAAATTGGTTGAAATTGCAGAAACATGTGTAGGCATAGTTTGAATATAAAAATTGTTCTAGATTTATTTTTAAGATGAAATCTTTGCAAAATGGATTGTTGTGAACCTACTGACCATAGGAACCAACTTATGGATTTAAAAATGTATTTTTTGGAGTTAAGGGATAAATATTTGAATTAGCACATTTCTAGTCAAATAAAAATATTGTTTATGGTTTAGAAATGATTTTTGAGTAAAGCCTTTGGGAAATGTTGTGATTCAAACCTTCTGACCCTAAACACCAAGTTTTGTGAATTAAAAACTTATTTGATAAACCATATAAAATCATTACTTTGCTAAAAGATATTTTCAACAACATAAAATATCACCTTAGCATTATATTTAGTTTATGAGAGATGAAACCTTTTGCAAATGGTTTACCACTTTAGTAAATGACCACTTTGAACTTTAAAATGTTTATAGCCTAGTAGAAACCACTTTTCCAAATAAAACTATCTTTTGCATGTTTGCATGCATTGCCTTGTTTTTGTTATTTTATGTGTGTGAAATGGTTTGAATGTTAGTTGAATTTGTGTTTGCTTGATTGAATTGTAGTGAAGTTATAAGAGTGTGATATTTGCAAGATCAAGAAGTGAACCAACATTCTCTACTAAAAATTCAAGTGACACTATCATCCATGTCCTACTATTTTCATTACACTTAGTGGATTTTTGTAACATGCATGATAAGACTATTATATTTCTATGCTATGCTATATCCTATTAGGATATCCTTAAATCCTCCTTAGTGAAAACATTGTAGTTGTAGTATGCTTAGCCCTGCTATATATTTTGGATGGGATACATGATATGATTACATGAAGTGTTGGAAAGATATATGTTTTATATAATAAAACAAGTACTCAATGAACCACCTGGGTGGAAAAGGATACTCAAGATTTGGACAAGGTGGCAACAAAGGGAACCATGTTTATATGTCTATCTTTTTGTATGTGCACTAGAAGAAAACCACCCAGGGACTTAGAGATTGAACATGTTTCTCGTACAGTGGCTTCCGTGTACAGCCACATGCTAAATGGGCTCTGGCTTAGTCAACTACATAGTGGAAGACCCATGCATTGGCATCTTCAGGTTAACTAGAATTGTGTATGGAAATATATCCCTACATTGGTGCCTGGTAGACAAGCTAGCATTGTGTATTGGGAGGACTCCTATGGAAAGACTTTGTCACATTCTCGATCTGCCAGTACTCCATTTTGGTGAGTACTTATCCAGCGGCCACTGGTGGCATCAATACGAGATTGTGTCATGTGGGTAAAGTGTACAACTTCTGCAGAAGATCAAAATTCTAAGTACTTAGCCGTGTCCCCAGTTATGGACAATTCTGAGCAACTAAGGCCTGAAGCTATGGAAGATCTCGACATTCCAATTTCTCAAAGTAAAACTTGATGGTGACAACAAGGGATTAGAAGCACTTGGAGTTTTCCAAGAAGTTCAGAAAGATTTGACAAAAGATCAAAACTATTTTGAAAAGATAGGATAAAACTATATTGCTTTCTGCAAATGAGCCTAAACCATACTTAGCCAAATATGCATGTAATGATAGGATCCACTTAATTCTACATAATAGTGAAACTTGCCAATACAATTCAAATGTATTGACCCTTATGGCTGCAACTTATTATGTTGCAGGTTTGTTTGATGTTAGTGAAGTGTGTTGAATAGGATTACAAGTCTACAACCAACATGATTGCCTGTGGCACTTTGAAGATGAAGGACTCCATGCTATAGTTATTTCTGCTGCATTGTAATGAGATAGCCAAATGAGCTATGTAAGATGTAATAAATTATTTTATTCCTGGTTATAAAGTTGTATTATGATCTTTGTTTCTTGATATTACATCTTAACTGTGGATGCTAGCTATTGATCCAGGGACTAGCATTGTAAACACAGGGATCTCTACCCTATTAAAGGTTGGGACCTCTTACACGCGCCAACGGAGCATCGTCGTCGGACACGACGGTGACTTCCTTCATCTTTGGATCATAGATTTGAGGAGCCATGCTGTCTTCACCTATGTCTCTAAGCTGTAAGGTGAAGAACTACCGTGTTAGATGGGATGACAATTGCTAGACGGAAGAACTAGAGTATATGTCATACACGGAAAGTAAACAGTTACCTTTGGGCACTTGCTGTGTATGAACATGTCGTAGGTGATGGTGAAGCCACGCTTCTTGTCCTTCACCTTGACGGAGTCGCTCGAGAAATTGTCCACGGAGATGTGGAGGCTATCCCTCCTGTCGCTGGTATACTCATGCATCAGCTTCGCGCGGTGCTGTAGAGGTTGGATTCGCCTGATGAACCAACACATGGCTAGGTCCAAGCCGGTCAAACCTGTCTCTACGAACCACTCTATCCGCCTTATGGCGCGGGAAGCGTCGATGTCGGAGGGAAGGGAGGCCTGGGATCTCCATGTCAAAGTTTCGGCGACGGCTCCATCGACGAAGTCCAGGTACGTTACTTCTCGGCCGGCCAGAGGGATATCTGGGTCGTAGAAGTAAGTACGCTGCCAGTTCTTGCAGGACTCGTGGCCGACGATGTCGGGGACCACCGACCAGGACGGATCTTGAAGCTTATGGTGCCGCAATATCTGAGTTCGTCCTTACTGGCTCCGGATTCACGCTTAACGATGAAGAAATACATGAAGAGATCTAGCCTAGGCTTAATCCCTAAGTAACCCTCGCAGAGCGCCGCGTAATTGCTGAGCGCTAGGATGCTATTGGGAGAGAGATTTTGGGGCTGGACTCGGTAGTGGTTCAAGACGGAAAGGGAGAAGTTAGAGATGGACAGGGAGACGTCGCGTACCAATTGTGCTTTGAGGTACACCTTTTCTCCGGCTTGGGGAGAAGGTGTGACCTCGCCGGCCGGCGCCGCCCGCCAGGCGAGCCCCTCCGTCGCAGGGAGGTAGCCCTCAGTGATCAGCTCCTTGATGTCGCGGTCTGTGATGTCCGAACCGCGCCAATCGCCTTTGTGGGAGTCGAGCTCCTCTTCCAGCGGCTCCAGCGCCGCTGGATTGTGGTCGCCGCCGGTGGTCTCGACCACCGCATAGATGGGGATGACCAGGCTCTATGGGGCACGACGACAGAGCTCGCCGGCTTCGCCGCGGCTTCGCCCGACGCCGCCATCGAGGGAGTAGAGCTGCTGCTGGCCATTGCGTGAGTTTGAAGGTGACTGACGAAGTTTGGGAGTTAGGGTTTTTCGCAAAGTTGCGCGGAGAGCTCGAGGAGGCGCTCGCTGGAGGAAGAATACGATGCGAGGAGAGAATGAGGTGCAAAGTAAATTTTCCATCGCAGTTACTATTTACGATCTCCAGCATCAAGATTCGTGCAGCTTGATCATACGGTTGTCGCATAGACGACGTGTGTGCGGACGTGCGCGGAAATTTCGCCACGTCCCAACCGTCGCCGCCAACGGTTCATATCGCTCGCGCGGGAAAGGGGGCATGATTGCGTTCTCTGCATGTGTCAGTTACGAGGCGTCGCTGACCTACGTCTACGTCACCTTAGGTGACATAGGAAGATGAGCCATCACATCGAAAGATTCCGGCATGGACGGATCCAGTCTGGCTATGGAAGAGTACGATGGAAGATTCAGCAAAGTCTCCGACTTACAAGTTGAAGACGGAGAAAACCTTGCAGGGTTCTTTGGAAGGACTACAAGATATTGCTTGACTATTTGCCGACATCCATCTAGACGGAGCATTCCACGTGAAGAGGCAAGACGGCGCAAGATCTCGGAGTTCTCCGGGGGATACTGTTGGGGATATGCTATATGGGTATCCTCATAGCATGTCTCCTATCCGGATAACCCGGGTGACCCACAGTTGGTAGCATGGCTCATGGCCTGCTGGGCGGCCCAGTTAGATGGATCCAGAAGGGAGGCCCATGCCGGATAAAGGAAGGCTACGGTTGAAGTTGCCGACGTACCCGGAGCCTTGGAGTATAAGACACACAAGACTAGTAATAGACGGTGTAGGACTCTGTAACCTGTCCGGTTAGGACTTTTCCCTGTAACCCTGGGACTTGCCGACTATATAAGTCGGGCCTATGGGAGCCTTTAGGGCACAATCTCGGACGATAACTTAGACTTTCTAGTCACCTCGCACAGCGAACCGATCCCTGTAACTCGGCGTATTGCCATTATAGTGATTTATAGCAGGAGTAGGATTCCGCCACCGTTGTGGGATCTGAACCTGGGTAAGCTGTGTTACCTCGTACCCGTCAACCGTCCGCCTTCCCCCACGTATCTAAATACGCACCGTGAGGACCCCTCCATGGCGTACTCGTCGGCAATACCACGACAAAGTCCCGCTACAATGATCTATTTCTTGTAGTAGTGGTACTAGCACCACCTACATAGCAATAGAAGTCCAGCTTCTCCAAAACAACATATTTTAAAATAAAACAGTGCACAAGCGTCGTTGTCGTCTAATCATAGTTCATAGGTTTTCACCCTGGAGACAAGTCTTCATCACTCCCAAAACAATGTATTCAACAATATCATTGTTAGGCACAACCAATTAAGTCTAGACCTTGGATTTTTACCCTGAAAGGTAACAATGTGAACTTTTCCTAGGATATTGCTCCCACTTTGTATGCCATTGTTACGAGTCACGAATAACCAAGTCAGTTACTCATCACCACAAATACTCGAACCACCAATACTAGTCTTGAGATCTTGGCTTTCATTGCATTCCCGCTTGTGACTTCACCATGGAACAAAAGACATGCATGATTGTAATATAGAGCAGAGCTTCACAACGCTTCCTTTAAAACTAAACGGTCAATATAAAAGAATAAAACATGAGTGCGTACAACCGAATCTCATCTGATCCAACAATCTCTAGCCATGAGATGCCCATGTGAGTTCGTCGGTGGAGTTTTCTACAACTCGACACTTTCGCCTGATCAACGAGGGCATGCATCAAGCATATCTTCCTCTTATCACAAGAGGAATCCAAAGACCGTCTCCACCTTTATTCTGAGGCAGATCGACGGCCCTCACGTCGCCGCCCACCAACTCCCAACAAGGCAGGCCGCCAAAACTCCACCGGCAGAGGATGGTAGAGTAGAAGACAGCCTGTGCCGAATCTGTCTATGAATGCAAGCACGGAATCCAATCTTATTAACCAAAGAAGTTGCTCTCGCTGCACCGGTGCAATCTGTTTTCACGCTGCTTAAGAAAATGTAAATCATTTCATAGCTTGGAAAGGGAAATCACACGTTAGTCCGTCGGTCTAAGTAGGACTTTTGAAGAATCGCAGAATGCAAATTGTTGATCGGAACTTCTCGATTCCCTCGGATAGATCCTGGAAATCCCTCAATTCTAGACCTTCTTTTTTGACCCCTTTGATTTACCTTATCACTACCGCCACGGATTGAGCGAAGGCTGCCTTTTCATTAAGCTAAAGAATGGATTGACTTACTTTTTTTTGCTTTGATATAATACTTTGGCATAAAATAATATATGTGGGTGGGACTGTTCCCATTTTCTATAACCGGACCACAGGTGCAGCGAGAAGACAACCACATACATGCAAATCCAAACAAACTTAGATCACTTCTTTTGAAATGGAAATAGTAGTTAATATGAAGCACTAGTGGACTAACTGTAATTTACAATCGCTCTGTAATTGTAAGAAGTACTACCTCTCTTGGTTTGCTATCATGGCTACTACACAGAGATAGTAGTGTTTTCATATACTCTTGAGTTTCATGCTATACTATATACTACTTCGAATACGACACATAAATATACAGATCTAACCTGACTACATCGCTAAAGTAGACAACTTACAGACTCAAGCATTCTTAATTACTACTGGCGCTTCCTATCACCCTACGGTTAAGTATATTAGTACAGTTATAATTGGCGCTTCCTATCACCTACTCCCTCTGTCCACAAATAAGTGTACATCTAGTTTTTGCCTAAGTTAAACTTTATCAAATTTAACTAACTTTATAGGTAAATATAGCAACATATATTACATTAAATTTATATATTATAAAACTAAATTTTATAATCTATCTAGTGGTATCAATTTGATGTCATAAATATTTTTAAGTTTTCCTATAAAGTTAGTCAAACTTTACAAACTTTAATTTAGGACAAGACCATACAGAGGGAGTATGGTGCCGTGTGCCGCCGCACAAGACTAGAAGTACACTTATTTACATATAGAGGGAGTATGGTGCGGTGCGGTGTGCCGTCGCGCAAGACTAGAAGTACACTTATTTACATACAGAGGGAGTATGGTGCGGTGTGCCGCCGCGCCTAAGCTTCCTACGGAGTGGTAATTGAAAAATGGGCTGTCTAATAATATGTTGCCTGATTTAAGAAAGAAAAATGAAATTGTCAACTACTTTTCTAAGCCCCTGATCAACATCCAACTATCATCATTTCAACCTCATAGCGAGTGTTACTTGCAGAAGGAAAACTGCACTACCATTTTCCAAAAAATTCTAGCTTAGTAGTTCACAAATTTGTGTGATTGAGATTTTCAAAAAATTCAGGCAACCAGAAGTCAGAATACTGATGACACTTTTTTTATAGAAAACAGGCCAAAAGCCCTGACACTAAATTAATAACACCACACAAAGCTGAACCCAGCTTACAAGAACAACTACACACCCACAAAAGAAGTCTACCAAGTAAGCTACAAGCAGAAGCGCAAACAATGACAACTCACAAGGGGGAGCAAAGCTGGACGACAACAGTGTCGAGCCGGAGCTCACCCAGAGGGCGAGCCAATGAACACACACGCCATTGAGCCCGCTCTATCCGCACAGACAATTCCACCAGAAGCCGATCATCACCAAGAACCGACCAAAGCCCACAAACCAGCAAGAAGCACCAAGGGAGACTCAACAAGGAACCGAGGATGCAGAACTGACACATAACAGAGAGCGTACACAACTGTTATTTTCATCCTTCACTTAGTTTTATTTTAACATATGTACATTACACCAAGTACAACGGAGTTCTTCTCTTCTCCATGGATTCTACTTCCAGTATGCAGGTACTTCAGTCAAACCTAGTTAATCATATGAAGCTACTAATATAGTTTTACCCTTGCATCAATTGGCCTTCGACAGATGGGGCAATCTGCGACCTGCGGTCCGCACTCTGAACAGGTCTGCAGGTAAAGAAAAAAACTTTCATGAGCCATTGGAGAAGTGCAGGATAACCAGGCAAAACAGTCAGATGACCAGTAGTGCTAAAAAGTCACCTGATGACCACACCCAAATACCATGTCCCGCGGTTTGGAAAGGCAAACTGGGCAGAGCTGCAGGATATCCACGAAAAGACATGTACAGTTGTTGGCTCAAGTTCAGGGAAGACATTTTATGAAAGCTCTCGTAGAAGAAGAAAACAGAAACTTGACTAATTACAAAAATGGTGCTTTTGGATCTTTGGAAAAAAAATCTAGCCTGGCTTGGCTAAGCTGGCGATTTGAATCTAGCAAATAATGTTTTCTTTTCTAGGCTACCTACTACCTATGGTTATTTACATTTTGCAATTGTCCAATTAACATGCAGGCAACATATACAAAACGATGTCATCCAGCAACCTACTTCTCCAACAAATTCTGGTCTCTTGATTGTTACTATTTGCTGAGAAAGGAATTGTTTGCATCACCAGTTCAGCTATCCTCCGTGAGAAAGGAATTGTCTGTAAAAACAATCTGGCTCGTATGATACACAGAGTTAAAAAAAGAGTTTATTGATTGAGGATCATTCGTCATCAGTGATGGGACAAGTACTCGATTTTGGGAAGATCTTTGGTTAGGTGATACCCCTTTGTCATCTCAATATCCATCTCTATGTGACATCGTGCGACTTAAAAATGTTACTGTTTCGGATGTGTTATCGCACTCACCGTTGAATATTGGATTCAGATGTGTGTTAACTGGAGATAAGTGGACAGCATGGCTGAACTTAGTGGAGCGATTAATGGGGGTCAACTTGGTAGATGAACCTGGTAGGTTTTCTTGACGATTAACCTCTACAGGGCTGTTTTCTGTTAAATCTATGTATGCAGACTTTATGAATGGTCACACTAGGTTTCTACTAAAATACTTATGGAAGTTAAAGGTGCCCTTAAAGATCAAGATTTTTATGTGGTTTCTTCATAGAAAAGTCTTGCTCACTAAGGATAATCTAGCAAAAAGAAGATGGACTGGATGTAAAAAATGTGTGTTCTGTGATGCACAGGAGTCCATTGAGCACCTGTTTATTTCTTGTCCTTTTGCACAGTTACTTTGGAGAGTTGTTCACTTTACTTTCAACATCACTCCACCAATATGTTTGAAAATTGGCTTATTGGCATTGAGAAAAATATTAAGGCTCGAATCCGAATAGGAGTTTGTGCTTTAGTTTGGGCAATTTGGAATAGCCAAAACAATGTTGTGTTTAACAAAACTAGCACTCCAAACTTTTTGCATGTTATACACAGGGCTTGCTACTGGATTCACATGTGGTCTTTCATTCTTCCTGCGGGGCAATGGGAACATATGGATACTGGATGTACTCGATTGATGGCGGTCGTTCGGGCTATCTTCAAGCAGGAAGGCTGGCCACATTCTAAGAGAATACAAGATGCATAGATGTTTTTTGTACTCTCTATTCCGCTGGTTGGTTCATGTTGCTACTTTGAGTGACCCATGATTTGTAAAGACTTTTAAACTATGCAATAAATGAGGCTGTGTGCATCGTTTCGATGCAGTGGCCAGGGCTTTGTTCCCTTTTTTCGAAAAACAAGATCTACAAGATTACTCTCGCTTTTTCTTTTTTCTTATCTGAATCAATAAGTAAAGATCCTACAAAGCAGCAGGACAGTTTTTTGGCTTACTTGAAGTTCTGATGCTCTAGTCTCTGCAGCTGCTGGGGATGTAACTGATGATCTGATTGTTGAATCAACAGTTGCCTCTTCTCCAGGATGAGAAGGCACACTTTGGAAGCTATTTGCCCGAGATGGTGCCGCCCTTGAGACGGTATTATAACTTGCAAAAGGAGGAGGAAGTGGAACCCGCTCAGGAGACTTCGCGATCTGTCGCCTGGTTTGTAAGAATTAGAATGATAAAGCAGACAATCAAGCCAACTAGGAATGATAAATAAAAAACTATATGTAACTACACTTGCTCCTTGTTTCTGCATACCCTAGTATTCCAAGCTGTAATGTTGCCTTGTACTGCAATGGAATTTCCATGAGTGCTGAAAGGGCAAACTCCGTCTCCTTGTTGCCTTGACTGATCTTTTTTGACAAGATCCTAGTGAAGTTGACAAACTAGGATAGCAAATGAAAAGGTTATTTTGTTTACTACGCGAATACCAGTAATCATATAGTCTTGGAGTTCACCTGGAAATTGTCAAAAGATCTAGCAGGAATGTTGTCATCAAATTCTTTCATCATATCCCAAGGACCATCTCCAACTCCGACCAAAACTATAGACAAGGGAAATTCGCTGCAACAAGATAGGCAGAGTACAGTATTATTTCAAGAGTGTTGTGATATGATGTACCTGTAATTCCATATTATTATCATGTTACTTTTTGGCATTGGTCATGAAAAGGTGTGGGGGCATTTTAGCTAGCTCTATGCGTCAACTGTGCCAGTTTTTTTTAAACTGGCTTCATGTATCAACCATCTCATAAATATCACTAAAACCAGCCTTGCGCATGTTATATGTTGATCCAAATTCTACAAAGTATAGGCCAACTTCTGACGAGTAGAGCGAGGCCCGTCGCCGGAGGGAGGCGACAGCCCCCCGCGGTACGGTACGGATCGTCAAAGACCTAGGTTTCCATCGATATAAAAACCCCTTGTAAGCCGCCGGTTGGGATGAGTTGCATCTGTGAAATCCCCGGCGTTTGTAAACACTCCTCGATATAGTGAAGTTTCGCTGGCTGGCGCCCGTGGTTTTTTCCTCTCTTTGTTGGAGAGGTTTTTCCACGTTAAATCTGTGTCCCCTTGCTGTGTTTTTCGCTTTCGTTCTTCGTTATCTTCTTGTCGCAATTGTAACAGCGCAACTATATGAACTTGGCCAAAATAGTAGGAAAAATGATAAACAGTTCAGTTAATTCATCACTGACATCTATATAGCTAGTAAAATGCCGCATACACCTCTTTTTCAGATACCAGTAGCATAATACATAATACTTCCTCCGTTTGGGATTATAGGTCACGCACGGTTAACTAGGTTGCCAATTTCACCAACAAAATATGAATAGAATACCACAAAAATTATACCATTAGAAACTTTAGATGCTATATTTTCTAATGATACATTTTTTATGCTATATAACTTACAATTTATTAGTCAAATTAACGATCTACGTATACGCGTAGGACCTATAATCCCAAACAGAGGGAGTATCACGTCAAAGCACCAGGCTTTGTGTAAACCTCTCCTCTTTCCGCACTATGCCTGTAGCATCAACTTTGTTAACCTCATAGCACAAAAAGGTCGGGCTGCTCTATTTTCACCATAAGATTTGTGCACATAAAAGTGCGCCTGATTTGCCTTGGCTTCTTTTTTTTAAGCTGCTTCTATTGTTTCAATCTTAATAATTTGCATTCTGGCTTATTTTATTGTTCTATTCTACTAGTAACTCTGACGAGTGACAAACATTGAGCAACATAAAGATAATTAAACGCTGATAGAAATTAATATAGCTATTTAAAAATCAAGACAAGCAACAAGAGCTTTTGAGTGTCTTACTGTATAGTTATTAGTAAAAATTAGACAATACTTCTTGCAAGCTGGACTTAAATATTGCAGGAGCAAGATGTTCTTGAAAAATATGGTATTGCAGGAACACAAAATTCAAAATATAAGGTGTATTAGTGACATACTGGAAAAAAATAACTACATATAGCTGGTGGGCAGAAAACTGAGGCAACCTAATGAAATACTCCATTATATAATATATACCCGTGTCTTCTATTTCCAGAGCTCGTGTAATATTAAACATACAACACAATAGAATCTTTGATTCTGCTAATTATTTCCACCAACTTTTTTATCGTACACCATTTCCATACTCCACCATAAACAAACCCGCATTACCTGGCTTGCACAATAGCGTCAACAGTCATCTGCTCTTGGGTACTTAATTGGCCAGATTCAGTATTCACACTCCGTGTAACCTGTATAATTATAGCTTCAGATACAGGCCAAATAATACAATAATATAAGAAAAACATGACCTAAAAAATAAAAATATGAAGGGTGATAGAAGATGGTGTACCTGTCCATCAGCGATTATTACTAAAACATGGTATTGGCCACCACTTTGCTCAACAATGGTTGTGGCCATTTCAATTATTGGAGAAAATGATGTAGGACCTTCAAACATATCATAATATATATGCATATATTGACCATGAGTGTATGCTTTAAACAACAACAATAAAATTGAGCTCTCCTACCAGAAAGACGCAGATGAGGAACAATTTCTCTATATCGAGCCAAAACCTCTTGAAAACCGTTGCAGGGCCTCTCGTCGGGATAGAAGGCAAATACATCTTGGTCATGTGTAGATGCTGCATTTTCCAAATATAACTGAACTATCAGTATTTGCATTTCCATGATATATTGATACATGAACAAAAAACGTAATATTTACCATCTCCAAAACCATAGCAAGGAATTAAGTTATCCTCGTCAAAAGCTGACAATGTTTGTCCAATGATGGAGATTGCCTGCTCATAAGGATTTTGGACATCACCAATATGATGCAGGCTCATGCCATTGGATGAACTCTTTCCTGCGTGCCAAATTGCAGAATGAGTCAAGAGTCAAGAATGAATGCTTTGTTCAACGCATATATATTTTCATTTAACAACCTGTCCATTCATTACTCTTTGTGAAATCAATCCCAATGATTAAATTGGAAGACTCGAGGCCAGCTTGCGCTAACGCGTCAATAACCTACATAGATAGTTTATTATTGAGCAAAAGTGTCACAGCTTGTTAAATATATTAGTATTCATGTCTCTCAACCTTGAGGCTAACATGACTCTACATGAAGGCATGCAAAATGCAAAAGAGGATAATATGTTCAAAGTGTTAGGCGATAATGTATGCACACCAATCTGATGGAAATCTCTCTTGCTCGCACAGACAGGTAAGTCGCTTCATACTTATTGTATGCTGTGAATAACTGCAGCTCATACACTGCATGGATTTATATAGTGAGTACGGGGTGAGTCGGTTGGCAAACCTACATACCAATAACCTCTCGCGCCACACTTCCTCCAGATTGGCCTCTGCACTCAGCATGTGCAACTCTGCTTCTTCCAGCTCGCGTGTTCCTGCGACTAACACTTGGTCGTACCAACTTGGTTAACACTTAACCGAGTAGCGCATGGCCATGCTTTGGAACCATATTACCTTGAGATGGCCCAGAGAGTCTCTCTATGGCGGAGGAGCAAATCCCGTCTTGGTAATCTATGTCATGCAGCTTGCTTCCAAGTCGACCCGACCACCGCTTTTATAACAACCAGTTACGGTCAGCGTTTGGCAGGATCAAAGCCGGCTAGTCCATAACTCGGATCATGCGACTACCTTGGGTCTAAGGATTCCATTGTTCGAGCCGATGCACATGACAATTAACTCGTGCCGACTCGACCTTGGGTTAGTCCGACTCGCCTAGCTCTTTAGCCAAGTCCGGGGTAGGCGGACTGACATCTCCATAGTCCATAGCCATGACAAGTGAACTTAGTCATATGCCGACTCCCACATTGGTCTAGGTTAAGTGTCCAGCTTAACTTGCCACTAAGGACAAACAGTAAAAAACAATTGTAAGCAAATGGTTCCACAACTGAATCATGTATACAGTGACACTTGCTACTGTTCATTACTAGACATAACTTATGCTTGCATGGATATATGGTCACGTCTAGGGCACATGATCCCAATAGCAGCCCCGAGCATGGCTGTGGCAGCCTCCTCTGTTGGCGGTGGTCGGCCAGTCTGGCCAGTTGTGGTGATCTCGAGATCCCACATCTAGTCCCAGGTGCGAGTTGGGGGAGGCACGACTGCTGGTGAAAACCGTGCTCTAACTCCGGTCATGGCGGACAATGGAGGTGTCTATGTGTCGTTACCTTATTGAAGGCATCATCGTTGCAGCCATCATCTACTCACTCCTGTTGCTCTGAGGGAAACCCTAGATCTAGGTCTCCCGGATTGAACGATGGCGCTTCGGGTGTCTCCCTTATGGGATCATCATTTTTGGACCAGGTATTGGATGGAAGAGGGAAGTGGTGGAGCAATGTTGCATGTACCACGTCAACGGCACGGCGACATGTCTCAGCAGCATGGCGCAGCAGGGTCTCGATGAGAGACATGACCAGACTCGCTATCGGGGTTTTGATTCCTGGCAGTAGATTTGTAGGTTATAAAGGTTTTGGGGTCACGATCCAATGGGCTAACAACCTCAAGACACACAAGATTTATACAGGTTCAAGCCCCGGGAGTGTACCCGGTAAAAACCCTACATTGTTTGGTGACCGGCTGGAAGTCTAGCCGGACAGATGAGTCTCTCTTTTCCTAAGTGTCGAGGTATTTTATGACGGTAAATTTATACAGGTTCAGGTTCACACGGATACAGATTTCTTTTTTGTAATTCTTCTTCCTTTTTTCGGCTGTGTGCATCCGTATTGCCAATAGGGTATGCGTTGTTGCAGAGGCTGGGTGTAATTGGTATCCGTGTGATATTAATATATGCTCATTTCCAAAAAAAAATTACAGGTTCAGGTCTCGGATGAACAGTGTCCGGTAAAACCCTACTTCCTATTTATGGTGGATGGAATTATCGTAGTGTGCTCGGGTGAAATTGAGATATGGCTCGTTATCACCTATGGTGGTTGGTGCTAGAAGACGATCTGAGGGATTCTCAGAAAGATGTCATCCGATCAGAGGGATCAGCCAGGTATTCTAGGTTCTATGTTCTAGGTTCTAGGTCCTAGATTCTAGGTCTTTTTTTCTCCTCCCATCATTCGGCATCTCAGCCCCCCTTACCCTTATATACACGGTCGGGGCTAGGGTTACAGGATTGCCGAGATGATTTACAAGTGGTGGCGCCTACGTGAGATCCTAACAAGAATACCAGATCTAATCGTGATGACATAATCTCAATATTCCGCAGAATCCGTTTGACGATACGCCCTGGCTTGGCCGCCAAGGTATTCTCATTTGGGAATCCGCCCTAGGCCCGATTCTTCATGCTAGGCCACGACGGTTCTAGGTGGGCCCCTTTCGATGATCTGGGCCTACCTATTACCAGCGTTGTCGCCCAGACACGCCATGGCTGCATATGCACCGCACCACTTAGCCTCTGGCGTTTTGCAGCCTCCCGCATCGTGTCGTTACGCCACCACGCCGCCATCAACCCTTAGACTCCTCGCCGTCTCGCGACCAGTGCGGCTCAGCGACGTCGCCTCTCCACGCGAAGGGGCTTCGCCACGGTGCGCACACACATAGCCCTATCGCCTTCGACGGCCGAGCGCCGCCACGCCGGCGACGGCCAGGTTGGCAGAGGAGCGGTGGCTTTTTCTAGGGTTTGGGTCGCCTCTAGAGTCGCCCGCGCGAGGGACCCGGGTGGCGGGGGGCTGCTTGGTCGTAGCAAAATTGATCTTGCTTTCACATGCCAATTCTTTTTATGAATAAATCTAAAAAACATGATTTAGCAAGGTCAATGTTGGTGGAAAGATAAAACGAAATATGAGTAGTGAACCAAGAGGAGAAAACATAAGATTAGTACACAGAGCCATGTTTTGTAAGGAGGGTCACAGAACTTAATGCCACTGATCTTGCATTCTCACACGCCAATTATATTTTTACAAATAATCTGATGTGTACACTTCCTGGAAAGATTTATATTGAAGTTAAATCATGTTTTCTCAAGATAAACATTTTGGCCATAGCGTTTCTCCGTATTTTTTGCTGCCAATGTAGCGGACAAGAAGTCAGATAACGACTGGCCGCAGTTCAAAATAGTGGGACAGAAAATAATACGTAGTACTCCGATGTCGCAAATTTATCAAAATTTAGCATACTTCAAATTTAGACAAATCTGCAACATACTAGTTTAACAATACTTCACAAATCTGCAAATTTAGATTCAGTAGATCTTTTAGTGTGTAGGTTCCGACTGAACTTACGCATTAAAAGGCTTCTAGTCATTTATACTATTATGGAATGGGGGGAGTAATTCTAGCTGCGTTGATGTGCGGGTCACCGTGCTATGTTGAACATTTGGGCATCCCCAGATCCCATGTATACATACCTCATCCAAGGAGCGGTACTGGTCCACGATCTTGGAGTACTTCCTCTCCAGCTTGGGCAGGTTACCGGTAATCGACACCGGCGTCTTGATTGTCCGCCGGATTGGAGGCATTGAGACGGCATGAACCGGAGCTGCCGGTACCGCTGCCACGCCCGAACGAGAGTAGCCACTGGAGGAAACAACTAAATCCTCAGAGGCCGGCGGGGCGCTCGCCCGCCGCCTGTAGTTCAAGGACGAGGAATACCCATCCGTCACCGGAGCGGAGTACGGCGGCGGCGGAGGGTCCCACAGCTGCGGCTGCGGCTCGTGTGGGTCTGCCGGGCCGCCGCCGGGATGCGTCCCTGCCGGCGGTGATCTGTGCCGAGGTGCCACTTCTTGTCGCGGCTCTTCTTGGGGCTCGGCTGACGGTGCGACCAGGAGGCTGCCAACGACCTTGGTGGCCGTCTGCAGGATGAGGAACAGCACCCATAGCAGGAAGGTGCCAATCTTGCCGACCACAGCCTAGCAATTCACAGGAAATTGTGACGGCGGCAGACAGGATGGCAAGGTCAATCAATGAGAAAAAATAAATCGAAGCTTAATTAGCCCCGACGAACAAGAACAAATCAAAGAAAGCTCAGCTTCCAAGAACAATAGCTGGTTTTATTTCGTTGGAGATTTGGGGAAATGAAGCTGAAGCAATAGTGCTTACCAGGAAACCGCTCATGCCGAGGAGGAGGACGGCGGGAGGGAGGTGAGCTCTATGCTGCTACTCTGGAGAAGACCTGACCTTCGGAGCCGGGCTCGAATGTCAGCGGGGACAACTCGGCGCCGAAGACGGTGACGCCGGTCAATATGGGTCAGATCCATTTAGAATTGCATATTTGCCACACTTTTCTTTGCACTTTGCATATTTGCCATTTTCTGTGTCACTGACATGTGGTGGTCATGTGGCAAATATGCAAATTTCAGATAAAAAGTGTGGCAAATGTGAAAAAATTCCCGAAGACGAAGAGGGCGAAGAATGCACAAATCTGTGCGAGCGAGTTTTTTTTTTTACGGGGCGAGCGAGTCTTTTCAGTCTCGAGGCAGCAACTTTTTTTCCCACCGGCGGAGGAAAAAACCGCACCCGCGTTGCTAAATGTCTATGAGTTATCATTATTTTGGTTACTAATCTTTGAAATGGAACACCTAACTCCTAAATGTTTTATAAATGAGACACGCGCAATTCTAAATGGATCTGACCCATATTGACCGGCGTCACGTCGCGGTCACATCGGCTGTAGGGCCTAGGAGGTTCAACTGCTGGATGTGAGAAAATGCAAAGAGCCCCTTATATCCCTCTCTCGCACACTCGACGCTCCATCTCCTCACCCATTTCTCTCCCGCGACGGTGGAGGCGAGCTGGCCACGATGGTGCTGCTCCGGTGATGACCGGAGATGACAGACCGGCGGAGGCTGCCGCGGGGACGGCCCCATGAGGATGGAGCCCGCGAGCAAGGGACCGAAGATGCAGCGACTCGGAGATCCTCCTGCACGCTACGGTAAGTCACCCTAGATCCCGTCTATGTAGCACCATCAGATTGGTAGCTCGAATCGGATAGAAATTGATGAAATATTTGTTAATTAGGACCACATGAGGAGGAACTCACAGTAGAAATCAATTATGCTGTTTTTTTGGATTTAGGAGGCAATGTTGCTAGGTTTGATGAATGTGAAGAAGATACATGGTCACCTTTGTGTCTCACTGGTTTTATGGAGCAGCTAGACTATAGTCAATCAGAAAACTACTCTTTGTATTGGCTGCTCTCTGAACAAGATCTTGGATCAGGGCTTAGAATTATAGACCGTGATATTGACACGATGCATATGATTTCTGTTGTTCCTAAATTCCAATACTATCAGTTGTTTGTGGACCATAAAGATATGAATTTTAGCAATGATGTTTTAATTGATGATGTTCTCATAATTTGCCTCTTGTGTTAAGCCCAAACTCTATCAAGCATAAGGAACCAACAAGCATGGGCAATCCAGACAGTAGCAGTGCTCCAGCTATGTGATGACTGCAAGTGCGTAGATCGTTTGTAGCTAGTTTCGAAATAAAGATATCGATCCCACAGAGAGCGGGAGTTCTGAAGTCTAATAACTCTTGAATTAAATACTAAAATAATAATGCTAAATAACGTTCTAAGTAACAAGATAAAATGTGAGTGTTGTGTAAAAAGGTGTTTGGGGTTTTTTTATAAGAGAACAATAAGTAAAGTAAAACGAATTGAATACAGAAAGTAAGTATCGCGTATTTAAAAGAGATGTGAAACTACAATGGAAAAGCGTTCTCAGGGAGTAGCGGATACACCTCTGGCATTATAAAAGGTTTAAGGTAAAGATAATTATTATGAACATTCTCAACTATGTATGTGTGAGAGAAACTCCGTATTTAGACGAATAGGTAACAACCACTGCTCACATCATCCTTATAACCACAGCAAACAAGCAATCGACATTAATCAAATTACTGCTATTAAGGGACTTTATCCCGTAGGATGTATCCCACGGCATGGACAATGTTTCGTGAGTTTCCTCGGTTCCCAAGTTGATACGTAAGAGGTGCCAACAACTTTATAGTCACTATAAGTGCTAGCACACCTCCGTCTACCAACAGGTAGTTCCCTCCATCTCCCCATAAGAGGAAAATATTGAGAGGTCGACTTCTCCCAACATCAAGATGAAGACAATCTAACACATGGTCGTAGTGATGAATATCATAATAAACTTTATCTTATTTCAATCTCATGCTAGGGTTTCTCCATCTCCCCAAGAACTAATGATCTACTCAGACATGGAGGCAATAAACATCATGGCAAACACAATGGAATCTATCATAGATAAATAGTACTTATATAAATCCACAACAAGTTAGGAAATTATAACAAGATCTAGACAAGATGTAGATGAGATGTGTGGAGATGGTGGTGATGGAGTGGTTGATGATGAAAATCGATTCCTTAGCCTCCCAGATCTGCGTTGGGTGAAGATGGATCCCCGGCAGATGATTTCCCCCTCCAGATCCCTTCCAGAGGTGAGGTTTCTGCGATTTATGGTTGTTTTGTATGTTGTCTCTTCCATAAAATTGCACGGGGCGAAACTATTTGAGGAGACGGTGGAGGTGCCAGCTATACGACGGAAACTATATGGCCGGAGAATTTGCTCCCGCCATATAGTTAGTTGTTAAACCTACCGCCTCCTGCGATCGCTTCGGATTTTCTTCTGGTGTTATTGCTATTTCCCAAATTAGCGACTTACGCTGTTTTTGACTCCTTTTCATTCCAATACAACTGGTCCAAGAATTGTGTCCATCGTATTCATCATTTGTCATGATCCTGGTAAAAATAGACATAAAAGATGCGCGCAAACGCCGTAAAATACCAAGATCCTACCACTACAATGCAAAATAATAATATAAAACATGATGCAAATATGCACTCATCAACTTCCCCAAGCTTAGACTCTTGCTCGTCTCAAGCAAGGTTAGCTTAATGGATATGATCCTCATATTCATAAAGCTGAGTCGATAAAATAAATGAGGCAGTTGCAGCATGTGTTTATCATATATGATACATAGGAATAAATTCATGAATAATACCTTACTTGAACCATCCGAATAGTATTATCAGGCTTCCACACCTTAGCATTTAACAGTTCACAAAAGATTATTCTTAATATGATGTAAAAGTGTTTCGGTTCGACCGAATAAGTTAGCGAGGTAGTCCGAAGCATTTTAGGATTAACACGTTCACTTGGGATTTAAAATCTCAAACGTTTCTTTGTCTCACCATGATACGTCCAAAACGTATCTACTTTTCCGAACACTTTTGCTATTGTTTCTCCTCTAAACTTGTGTGATTTGGATACAACTAACACGGACTAGCGCTGTTTTCAGCAGAATTACCTTGGTATCTAGTTTTTGTGCAGAAAATCAACTATCAGGAAAAATCCCGAAAAATATGCCAAAAATCCTATTTCACCAGAAGATCCACGGAGCCAGAGTACGAGACGGAGTGGAGGCCTGAGGGGCCCACACCCCTGCCAGGCGCGGCCAAGCCTGGCCGCGCCTGGGGGGTGCAGCCACCTCAGGCACCCCCTCGGCCTCCCTCTTCGCCTATAAGACGTCTCTTGACCTAAAAACCGGGGAGGGCGTCGTTTTTATAGAAAGAGTTCTGCTGCGCTGCCACCACCAGAAACCGCGATTCGGATCCAGAAACTCTGTTCTGGCACCCTGCCGGGACGGAAAATTTGGAGAGGATCATCGCCATCGTCATCACCAACGCCTCTCCATCAACCATCCATGTTTCCCTCATCCATGAGTGAGTAATACCCCGCTATAGGCTATGGGGATGGTAGGGATTGAATGAGTTCTATCATGTAATCGACTAAGATTGTTAGGGCATGGTGCCTAGTATCTCTATTAGTGCTATTTGACTATCTTGCAGCTTGTTGTGCTTAATGCTTGTCACTAGGTCCCGAGTGCCATGATCTCAAATCTGAACTTATTATTGAATCATTATGATAGTATTGTTTGTGATCTTATCTGCAAGTTGTGTACACATATCACTGTCCGGATCCAAAGGCCCCGAAGTGATAGAAATTGGGACAACCGGAGGGGATGGCTGTGATGTGAGGATCACATGTGTTCACAGAGTGTTAATGCTTTTCTCCGGTGCTCTATTAAAAGGAGCACCTTAATTGCCAGTAGTTCCCTTGAGGCCCTGCTGCAACGAGCTGGCTGGACAAAAAAATGTTGTGCAAGTTCTCATTGCGAGCACGCATGACTATATATGGAGCACATGCCTAGTATTATTTAGTGCTTGGATGCTTGTTATTAATTATCTGGAATGCCCTAGATCTTGAAGTTACATGTTTAGACTCGTCCATGCAACGCCCGTCCATCCATCCTTATGCCTACCGTGCTCATATTCTACTGTTTGCTACTACTGTTACTATTGCTCTTGTTTTGCTATTGTTGTTGCTACTAATAAACTTTTGTGAGCAAGAACTATTTCTAGGTGCAGCTGAATTGACAACTCAGTTGTTAAGGCTTGAAAGTATTCTTTGGCTCCTCTTGTGTCGAATCAATAAATTGGGTAATACTACCCTCGAAGACTGTTGCGATCCCCTATACTTGTGGGTCATCAAGACTATTTTTTGGCGCCGTTGCCGGGTAGCATAGCTTTATTTGTAAGTTCACTTGGATCTATTATTGTTCACTGTTACTTCTTTCATCATGGGGAAGTCTCGTGATGGAAAGTTTCCTATTTTACCATCCACTACAATAAGAGGTACAGTCCTAAACACCTCTGCTACTATTGATTCACCGTCCGTTAAAAGTAAGCTTGTTACACCACCACCACATACTCATGCTACACACACTGCTTCTACTGTTGAATCTAAAACTGCTTCTGATACTCATGATGTTACTTCTACTGTGCTTTATGCGAGTGGTTCATTAGGTCCTTTCCTAGATGCTACTGAAGGGAATATGCCCTGAGAGGCAATAATAAAGTGTTTATTTTGTGTATTCCAAGTATATGATAGATGTTTATTTTGCATGCTATAATTGTATTAATATGGAAACATTAATACATGTGTGTTTGATAAACAAACAGAAAGTTTCTAGTTATGCCTCTCTCATAAACTAGCTCGTTGATTAACAAGATGATCAAAGTTTCCTGATCATAGACATTGGATGTTGTTAATAACGAGGTCACAACATTAGTGTAATGATGTGATGAACATTCATCCAAAGTATAGCATTACGATCAAAGTCATTGAGTTTATATTGCTATAACAACTTACGAAGTGATCCTAATCCTTAGACCATGAGGTCATGTCAATCACTAACACCGGAAGAGTTTCTTGATGACATCAAACGTCACACCATAACTGGGTGATTATAAACATGGCTTCAGAACTACTAAAGTGTTATGTTGAGGCTCATGGATCGAGAGTGGAATTTGTTCATCCCGATGACGGATAGATATACTCCGGGCCCTCTCGGTGATATCACATTGGTTAGCTTGCAAGTAAGTGATTTGATCACTAGAATGTTATATCACGGGAATGAGAAAAGAGTGCATGTCGGTAATAGTATCAAACTAGGTATGGAGATACCGATGATCGAATCTCGGACATATAATATATCGTAAAACAAAGGGATTAAGATACTAGCGTAAAAGGTTCCGACGATCACAGGAAAGTCATCGTTGAATGTGTGGGAGTCAGTATGTATCTCCAGGTCCCGCTTCTGATTATTGATCGGAGAAGGGTCTCGATCATGTCCGCATTATTCGCGAATCGTATGGTGGCACACTTAAGGGACACTGACATCCAATTGGAGCAAAAGTTTCATGCCGGAAAGAATAACAAGCGCAGGAATTTATTTCACTAGATACCGAAACAGGTTTTCGGGTGAAATTGCAGAAAGTGTTTTTGCATGTGAAATGAAATACTAGTAAGGGGTTATATGTGAATGTTTGTCATTAAAGTAATTGACAAAATTCTGAATAAATAAAAGGAGTTTTATTTAATGAGAGTTTGCATTAAATTTGGTGGAAATTTAATAGCAATTTTGTGTGGATTTTGAGTGGAGGGAATTGAAAGGATTTTTGTGAGTGGATTGTCCACCCACATGAATGAGGCGAGGGCAAGGGGGCAGCCCCCATGCGTCGGTCACCCCCTTGGGGTTTCCCTCACTCTCCTATAAAAGGCACCCCCTCCTCACTTCTCACTCTCACCTCCTCGTGAAGGATCTCTCCCCCCCCCTCTAGAATTTATCCCCCATGGTCTCGGACTAGCGAGATACATGTTCCCGGTGGCTTTTCGGCAAGAAAGGGTTGTGCTTCCGCTGCATCACTGGAGCGAGGAAGCGGAGGTTGCTCGGTGTCTTATACGTGTGTGCGAGCACGGATGCGCTGCTATTTTGCGGCGCTAGGACTTCCTCTCGATCTTGAGATCGGAAAGATCGTCTATATCAACCACGAGTTTAACTCGTTAAGCTTTGTCGGTCTTCAAGGGTATGTTCTCTACGGATATATATCCGCCCGTTGTTTGTATCTAGTAGATAGATCTTGGTACATAGTTCCCATCGTAGGATTTTTTTTGTTTTCTATGCTGCGAACCCTACAGTGGTATCAGAGCCGAATCTATGCGTAGATGCTTTACACGGGTAGTACACATATGAGTATGTGGGCGATGATGATCATGTTATTTATTCTTAGTTGTAATTATGGATATTGGTGGCATAGTGGGATGAAGTGGCCCGGACAAACTTTACATGTCCTCGCACATGAGTCCTGTTCCACGCTTGACATGCAACTAGTTTGCATAAGTGGCTAGCGGGTGTCTGTCTCTCCTACTATAGTCAATATATATTTTGCAATGAGTTGTCAGTAATTTGGTTATCCTCGTTGTGGTTCATGTTCGTAGGTAAGAACGGTTCTATCTTCGAAAGCCCTAAACCACGTAAAACTTGCAATGGATAAATTAGAGGCGTCTAGTTTAGATTGTTGCTGGGCTAGTGTTATAATATGGAGATGTTGTAAGTATAATTATGAGATGATACTCTTACAACACACATAACGTGTAAGTTCCATAGACCTTGGCCTTATACATAAAGGTATGACAATGATCATACCACGGTGCACATGATAGAGATCATATGCGGGAACCATATCATTTCACTAATAAACATGTGATGTTTGATAGCATATTATATTGCTTGTTTGGCGTTTTATTAGCATAATAAGATGATCCCTCATTTAAATATCAAGATAAGAATGTGTTCTTCCTTTAGTATGCACTGATTATGTTTTTGTCGCTCCAAGACATCACGTGATGATCGGGTGTTCTTGGATCCATGACTATATTTTGGGTGTAAGACAGTTACACACGTGAATACTAAGGTTATAACTTGGCGAGCCTAGCATGTACAGACATGGCCTCGGAACACGGACCGAAAGGTTAAGCATGAGTCATATAGTAGATATGATGCCCATTTGATGCTCGCCTTTGAAGCTACACCGACTCACGTGATGATCGGACTTGGTGTAGTGGATTTGGTTCATGTAATCACCAAAAAGGCACGAGGGATGTCGTTTTTGAGTGGGAGTTCATTCGTAATGTTGATTAGTTGAACTCAATCTATCATAAACTTGGTCTAAACTTTACAAATTCTGTTGTAGATGGCACCACCTGCTTTTAATTTCAATGTGTTCATGGAGAAAGAGAAACTTGCAACGAGCGGTAGCAACTTTACCGAATGGGCCATGAATTTGAGGATTCTCCTCTCTGCTGCACAAAAGCAATATGTGCTAGAAGCGCCGCTAGGTCCCCCACCTTTCGATGATTCCCCTGACGAGGAGAAGAATGTCTATCAGACTCGTCAGGAGGACCACAACTTAGTTCATTGCGGTATATTGTATGGGCTAGAGCCAAAACTTTGAAAGCGTTTCGAAAACGACAATGCATTTGATACAATGGGTGAGTTGAAAATGATTTTCGACACACATGTTGTTGTAGAGAGCTACAATGCTTCAGAAAAGTTCTTTAGCTGCATGATGGAAGAGCACAGCTCCGTAAGTGAGTATGTACTCAAGATGTCAGGTTACGCCGATAAGCTTGTGTCCTTGGGAATATCGATTCCCATTGACTTAGGCATCCATCATGTGTTGCAGTCTCTGCCAACTAGCTATAAGAGCTTCGTGATGAACTATAATATGCAAGGCATGAAGAAGTCTCTCCCCGAGCTTCTGTCAATGCTTAAAACTGCAGAAGTGGAGATCAAGAAGGAACATCAAGTTTTGATGATCAATAAGAACACTGGTTTCAAGAAAGACAAGAAGGGTAAACGGAAGGGAAGTAAGGGTGGCAAGCAGGTTGCCGTGCCTGAAAAGAAACCCCGAGTTGGACCTAAGTCTGATACCGAGTGCTACTATTGTAAGGGGACTGGCCACTGGAAGCGCAACTACCCCAAGTATTTGGCAGACAAGAAGGTCGGCAAGGAAAACAAAGGTATATATGATATACATGTTATTGATGTGTACTTGACTAGTGCTCGCAGTAGCACCTGGGTATTTGATACCGGTTTAGTTGCTAATATTTGTAACTCGAATCAGGGGCTACGGAACAAGCGAGCGCTAGCAAGGGGTGAGGTCAAGATGCGTGTCGACAATGGATCAAGCGTTGATGTGATCACCATTGGAACGCTGCCTCTCCACTTACCATCGGGATTAGTAATAAACTTGAATAATTGTTATCTGGTGCCAGCACTAAGCATGAACATTGTATCTGGATCGTGTTTGACGCGAAGTGGTTATTCATTTAAATCCGAGAACAATGGTTGTTCTATTTATATGAATGAAATCTTTTATGGTCATGCACCGATGATGAATGGTTTATTTCTATTGGATCTCGATAATAGTGTTACACATATTCATAATGTTGATGCTAAAATGATTAAACTTAATGATGATATATCCGCATATATGTGGCACTACCGTCTAGGTCATATTGGCGTTAAATGCATGAAGAAGCTCCATTCGGATGGACTTTTGGAATCACTTGATTTTGAATCATTTGATACATGTGAGCCATGCCATATGGGCAAGATGACTAGAACGTTGTTTTCCGGTTCAATGGAACGGGCGACAGATTTATTGGAAATCATGCATTCTGATGTATGTGGTCCAATGAGTGTGTCGGCGCGAGGTGGATATCGTTATTTTGTTACTTTCACGGATGATTTGAGTAGATACGGTTATATCTACTTGATGAAACACAAGTCTGAAACCTTTGAAAAGTTTAAGGAATTTCAGAGTGAAGTGGAAAATCATCATAATAGAAAGATCAAATTTCTACGGTCCGATCGTGGAGGAGAGTATCTAAGTTATGAGTTTAGCACTCATATGAAAGACTGTGGAATTGTTTCACAACTCACACCTGCCGGAACCCCATACGACACGTTTTGCTATGTCACGATGCCCTTTGGGCTGAAAAACGCAGGTGCTACGTACCAGCGGACAATGCAATGTTGCCTTCACGACCAAATTGGTCGGAATGTTCACGCCTATGTGGACGATATCGCGGTGATGTCTAAAAAGTCAAATGACTTAATATCTGACTTAAAAGAAACCTTTGATAATCTCCGGAAATACAACATGATGCTTAACCCTAAGAAGTGCGTCTTCGGGGTTCCAGCCGGCAAATTGTTGGGGTTCATCGTTTCCCAGCACGGAATCGAGGTCAACCCAAAGAAAATCAAGGCCATCTTAAACATAAACCGTCCGACATGCCTAAAGAACATTCAACGACTAACAGGTTGTGTTGCAGCAGTTAGTCGGTTCGTCAGCCGACTTGGAGAGAAGGTTTTGCCATTGTACAAGTTGCTGAATAAGGCGGACAAATTCACGTGGACGGACGAAGCAGATGCAACATTGAAGCAACTCAAGGAGATTCTTTCCTCAGCGCCCATCCTTGCAGCAACCGAGCCTGGAGAGCCCCTGTTAATCTACATGGCGGCAACCAACCGGGTAATCAGCATCGTCGTCGTGGTAGAGCGGAAGGAACCAGGCTATGAGCATGGAGTTCAACGACCAGTTTACTATGTGAGCGAGGTCTTGATGGAGTCCAAGCAGCGTTACCTGCACTACCAGAAGATAGCTTATGGAGTATTCCTTGCTTCTCGGAAGCTGAGGCATTACTTTCAGGAGCACCCAATCACAGTGGTGAGCAAGACTCCATTGTCCGACATTATCAACAACAGTGACACTACGGGAAGGGTCGCGAAGTGGGGCATTGAACTTGCCGCCTTCGAGATCACCTACAAGAGATGCGACGCTATCAAGTCACAAGCCTTGGAGGATTTTGTTGCAGATTGGACGGAGATGCTAGATGCTACTCCGTTGCCGGAACCAGAGTACTGAGTGATACACTTTGACGGATCAAAGCTGCCCAACGGCTCGGGGGCTGGTGTATTGCTACAGTCACCAATAGGAGACAACCTACACTACGTTCTATAGATCCACTTCGAGGCTACGAACAACATGACGGAGTATGAAGCACTCATTCACGGACTACGTGTAGCCAAGGATATTAGCATCAAGCGCATAGTTTGCTGTGGAGATTCCGACTTGGTTGACCAGCAGGTGGCTGGCACCTGGAATGCGCGGAACCCTATGATGGCGGCATATCGAGACGAAGTGGACGAGATAGCCAAGAGCTTCTTGGGCTACGAAGTCAAGTATATACCTAGGGAGCAAAACGAGGCGGCTGATCTACTATCAAAGCTTGGATCAGGGCGCAAGCGAATTCCGCCAGGAGTTTTCCTAGAGCATCTGCGCACACCATCCGTGAAGGGAGCCGACATCGACAACCCGGATAGAGCTGACTCTTTCGTCCACATGGTGGAAAAGGTCCCTCCGGCTTGGACAAAACCGTTCATGGAATATCTCGAACACGGAACTTTGCCCGACGACGAGGTTGAAAGACAGCAAATAGTATGACGTGCAAAGGGTTATACCATAATCAATGGACAACTATACAAAAGGAGCACTACTGGTGTATACCTTATGTGTGTTTCTCAGCTAAAAGGTATGGAAATCCTACGCGAAATCCATCTCGGAGATTGCGGGCATCACGCCGCTCCTCGATCGTTGGTCGCGAAAGCCTTCCGTCAAGGATTCTATTGGCTGACCGCGAAGGAGGACGCCGACAAGATGGTTGAGACATGCATGGGATGCCAGTATTATGCCCGACAACCACATGTTCCTGCTGAAGAATTGCGAACGGTACCAATAACTTGGCCATTTGTAGTCTGGGGGCTAGACATGGTGGGACCGTTACAGACGGCACCATGTGGGTTTATGCATCTGCTTGTAGCAGTTGATAAATTCACCAAATGGATAGAAGCTAAACCCATTAGAAAGCTTGATGGGGCAACTGCCCTCAGGTTTGTCCGGGATCTAGTGGTGAGATTTGGTCTCCCACATAGCATTATCACCGACAACGACATCAACTTGTCACTCGGAGAAGTGGAGGCTTATTGTTGGGAGAAGGGCATCCGACTTGACCTTGCATCTGTGGCACACCCACAATCCAATGGTCAGGTCAAGCGAGCTAATGGATTAATTCTGCAGGGAATCAAGCCACGTCTTGAGGCACCGCTACATAGAGCAGCTGGAGCCTGGGCGGAAGAATTGCTATCTGTGCTATGGAGTTTATGAACTACACCCAACAGATCCACCGGCTACACCCCTTACTTCATGGTATATGGAGCATAAGCCATCCTACCATCTGCATACTTCACGATGCACCAAGAGTCACTGCCTACGACGAAGATGACGCTGAAGAATCCAGACGCCTAGATGGGGACCTTCTTGAGGAGGAGCGCGTTTTGGCATGCCAAAGATCCGCCATCTACCAGTAGAAGCTACACAACTATCATAGTCGCTGCGTTCGGCATCACTCGTTTAAAGAGGAGGATTTGATGCTCCAACTTAAGCAGAAGAAGTCACACAAATTATCCCCGCCATGGGAAGGACCATTCATCATAAGCAAGGCGCTACTCAATGGTTCTTACTACCTCGTTGACAATCGTGAACTGAAGGATAGACCCAACGAGGATCATAAGCGTAAGCGACGTGACCCGGATGATGACTACCCGGAGCTTGATCGGCCATCGGCAGCTTTCTTCTGATCTCTTAAGACCGAGATCTCCTCCTTCAAGCGGTTCATCTCCTCGGTGCCGGAGTCCTGCAGGGCTTTCATGGATTCTTCATGCATCTTTAGCATGTCCTTCCTCTCCTGCTTAAGGATCTTGTTCTCGCTATCCAGCTCCTGAATGTGCTTGGATTGCTCGACAATGTCCTTAGCCTTGGCAATGGTTTCTGCAAGTCGGAGAACGCAAAGTACACAGTGAGTACTCGGAGAATACACAGTGAGTACTCGGAGATTACAGACGCTTGCTCTTGATGATATGTTCCTTCAAGAAGGCAGTTTTACCCTTTTCGGCTTCCAGATCTGCGCGCATCTTCTGGTACTTGTCGTTGGCCATGCCCCTCCGAGCATTCTCGTTATGTGGAAAAATTGGAAAAATTAAACGTTGTTTGGTCTACTTGGAGCATCTAGCCGGAAATTTTCCACCTAGACGCTCGGGGGCTACAGCGAGAGTTTTTAACTTAGAAGTATGCTTAGTCTTTCTTTAAGCATCTAGTCAGAACTAATTCAGTTTTCGATTAGAAGCTTGGGGGCTACAGTATAAAGTTTTTAACTCGGATATATGCTTAGCTTTTCTTTAAGCATCTAATCGAAACTAATTCAGTTATAACTAGAGGCTTGGGGGCTACAGTATTGAAATTTATAAACACTATGTATGCTACTCTTAAAGCATCTAGTTGGAATAGTTCATTCCACCTATATGATTGGGGGCTACAGTGAGAGGTTTTCTAGCTTAGTCACTCTTAGAGCATCTAGACGCAAAGACCTACGGTTTTCTGTCTATATCCTCGGGGGCTACAGTGGGATACTCGTGTGAAATGTAAAAGGCAAATAAAACTTACAAGTGCAATGATCTTGAGGTTTGTAGCACTCTCGGCCAGCAGCTTGCCAAAGGATACACCGTTTCCTTGCAAGATCTCTGCTTGTCGGAGGAGCTCCTCTAGACCGCACGTCAGAGATGTCGGCGCCGCACCTGGAACCAGAGCAGTGCTACCCGGTGTAAGTACCGGATAGACTATCTTTGGATACTCTATGGCTTTCTTGGGTGCGGGGGAGCCGCCCACGGCAAAAGTACCAGCTTCCACCACCGCCTTACCTCCACCGATGGCATCCTTAGCCGGAGCTTCAGCCATTGGGTGTGCGTCACTCTCCTGCGTCGCCTGCTCGCCGACGACAGCAATCTCAGTAGAAGCACCTGAGTCAACTTCCATGGCGGAAGGGCCAGATGCTTCCTTGGCTTGTGAGCTTGTCGGAGCGGAGGAGGGCTTGACGCTGGGAGTATCAGGGGCGATGGCGGGAGATGTGTCGCGATGCAGCATGTCCTTAATGGTTCTAGAAGCCCCCAATGTTTTGGAGGTCTTCTTCAGGCTGGTCGTGGCTTTCTTCCTGAAACGTGCAACATGAATAAGTACAGGAGCAAGACAGATAAATAGACAATGTCGGAGAGAAAGAAGCTTACACAAGTGGGGGTGCTTTGCAAAAGGGATCCCGGTAGTCTTTCTTTTCTCCGCCTCCAGGGCGGCGGTAGTATTTTTGGAGGCTCCACCCCCCGTCTTCTTCTTCTTTCCTCCGTTGGCAGCATCAGAGGTGGAGCACTTACGCTTTCGCGCTGTCACATCCCAAAATTTTCCAAATTTTGAAATATGAAAAATAAATAAACAAAATAAACAATTGTTGAAATTTAGGGTGAGAAGAAACTTTTTTATTCCAATTGGAAACATCAAAACCTATTTTGATGAAATAAAATCCTAAAGGGATTTAGAAAGTTAAACAAATAATAAATAAAGTTATAATAGTTGGAATCACTATTTTTGGATCTTTAAATAAAAAGCTATGGGTTTTATAAAGCAAAGGTAGAAATATAAATAAGGAATATTTTAAAGAATCAAACTTAATCTTGGCCAAGCAAATGAAAGAAAATATTTTTATTTGATAAAAGAGTAAAGGATTATTTAAAACAAAATAATAAGGATTTATTAATATCCAATTTTATTTAAGTAAAGGCTTTTCCATTTTAAATAAACACTAAAACTTGTTAAAGTATTTTAAATAAGAATTCCAAGTGTTTTGGTTTTTCAAATAAAACCTACTGAAAAGGTTTTGGTATTAATTAGATTTCAAATAGAGTTTTGAAATAAATTAAATCCTATTTGAAATAAAGACTAAGGTCTATTTATTTAATTATTAATAGATCCTAAAAGAATAAAAGAATTATTTTATTTTGGACTTTGGATTATATTGTTAAACAGAATTAAAATTTACCCAAAGTTTGGTGGTGGTTTGAATTGATTTGGAGTTTGAATTGTTTGAATGAAAATCAAATCAGGAAATTCAAAACAGAAAAAGAAAAAGGTTTAGTATAAAAAAATGAATCAAACCCAACCCAGCCAACAGGCCCAGCAAGCCCACTCGCAGCCCACCAGCTCTCCCCCTCTGGTGAACCGTTTTTCACTCAGGAAAGAACCCACCCAGACGATGATCAGTGGACCCCATCGCCCCCTCTCTCTCTCTCGCTATCAACGGGACCCACTGGCCAGCGCGGCGTCATCAACCTCGCGACCAGTTCCTCACTGCCGTTTCTGCCATTGACTCCGGCGATGAATTCGAGTTATTGTCTGCGTTAATCTCGCCCCTGACCACGCGTACTTAAACGCCACGCTCTCCTCTACCTTTCCCCTCACTTGCCTCTCCCTCTCTACCCCCAGGCTGAGCGAATTGCGAGCTCAAGCCTCTCTGCTCCGACGAGGTTCTCTGACCAATTCCGGCGCCGTCCAGCCGCCCCTCGCCTCCCATTGTACGCAAGCCTGCTCCCCATCGTCAGGCGCATCTACCAGTACTTCTAGCTCGCTCGCGCGCACTCCAAATCGTCGGCAACAACCACACCCGAACACCACCGTCTTCTGCCGTTTCTCCGGCGAGTTCCCCCGGTAATCTCCGACCACCCCGAACCCTCCCGATGATGCTCCTGTACTCACCACGCTCGCCCGCGTCTAACCATGCCTTTATCTGGCCTTAGGGTGACCTGCAGCTCCGTCCCCGTCGACGAACCGAAGCATCCGACGCCGCCACTGACTCCGGCGAGCAATCCACGCAGCTCCAGCGCGCCCCTCGACTAGCAGACCGCACCTCGAGCTTCACCTCGACCATGCGAACACTGTGAGATACTCCTCTGTCTCCCTTGCTTCCTAAATCTCCGCCAACGCCACCGCCCGAGCGTGCGCCGCCGCTAGCGCCGCCCAACCTTGGTCAGACGCACAGTGCCTGTTGGATCAGAATCATGCGGCTGAGATTAGATTATAAGCGAAGGGGTATCGTGTGCTCTGTGCCGCACGATCTCACTTAAATCCTGCGGTCCAGAGAGGCTGATCCGCACGAAGTGTTACCGTCCAATAGAATCAAGCCACGTGGACAGAGTTTTGATTTAAAAAAGAAATTAGAATCTATTGGTTATGCAAACTTGTAAAATTCATAACTTTAGTTCTACACGTCCAAATTTTGCAAATTTTATATCAATGGAATCAGAAGAACAAGTACTTTGCAACCATACACTTTGTTTAATGTTTTGCTTCTGTAAAATTGGTTGAAATTGCAGAAACATGTGTAGGCATAGTTTGAATATAAAAATTGTTCTAGATTTATTTTTAAGATGAAATCTTTGCAAAATGGATTGTTGTGAACCTACTGACCATAGGAACCAACTTATGGATTTAAAAATGTATTTTTTGGAGTTAAGGGATAAATATTTGAATTAGCACATTTCTAGTCAAATAAAAATATTGTTTATGGTTTAGAAATGATTTTTGAGTAAAGCCTTTGGGAAATGTTGTGATTCAAACCTTCTGACCCTAAACACCAAGTTTTGTGAATTAAAAACTTATTTGATAAACCATATAAAATCATTACTTTGCTAAAAGATATTTTCAACAACATAAAATATCACCTTAGCATTATATTTAGTTTATGAGAGATGAAACCTTTTGCAAATGGTTTACCACTTTAGTAAATGACCACTTTGAACTTTAAAATGTTTATAGCCTAGTAGAAACCACTTTTCCAAATAAAACTATCTTTTGCATGTTTGCATGCATTGCCTTGTTTTTGTTATTTTATGTGTGTGAAATGGTTTGAATGTTAGTTGAATTTGTGTTTGCTTGATTGAATTGTAGTGAAGTTATAAGAGTGTGATATTTGCAAGATCAAGAAGTGAACCAACATTCTCTACTAAAAATTCAAGTGACACTATCATCCATGTCCTACTATTTTCATTACACTTAGTGGATTTTTGTAACATGCATGATAAGACTATTATATTTCTATGCTATGCTATATCCTATTAGGATATCCTTAAATCCTCCTTAGTGAAAACATTGTAGTTGTAGTATGCTTAGCCCTGCTATATATTTTGGATGGGATACATGATATGATTACATGAAGTGTTGGAAAGATATATGTTTTATATAATAAAACAAGTACTCAATGAACCACCTGGGTGGAAAAGGATACTCAAGATTTGGACAAGGTGGCAACAAAGGGAACCATGTTTATATGTCTATCTTTTTGTATGTGCACTAGAAGAAAACCACCCAGGGACTTAGAGATTGAACATGTTTCTCGTACAGTGGCTTCCGTGTACAGCCACATGCTAAATGGGCTCTGGCTTAGTCAACTACATAGTGGAAGACCCATGCATTGGCATCTTCAGGTTAACTAGAATTGTGTATGGAAATATATCCCTACATTGGTGCCTGGTAGACAAGCTAGCATTGTGTATTGGGAGGACTCCTATGGAAAGACTTTGTCACATTCTCGATCTGCCAGTACTCCATTTTGGTGAGTACTTATCCAGCGGCCACTGGTGGCATCAATACGAGATTGTGTCATGTGGGTAAAGTGTACAACTTCTGCAGAAGATCAAAATTCTAAGTACTTAGCCGTGTCCCCAGTTATGGACAATTCTGAGCAACTAAGGCCTGAAGCTATGGAAGATCTCGACATTCCAATTTCTCAAAGTAAAACTTGATGGTGACAACAAGGGATTAGAAGCACTTGGAGTTTTCCAAGAAGTTCAGAAAGATTTGACAAAAGATCAAAACTATTTTGAAAAGATAGGATAAAACTATATTGCTTTCTGCAAATGAGCCTAAACCATACTTAGCCAAATATGCATGTAATGATAGGATCCACTTAATTCTACATAATAGTGAAACTTGCCAATACAATTCAAATGTATTGACCCTTATGGCTGCAACTTATTATGTTGCAGGTTTGTTTGATGTTAGTGAAGTGTGTTGAATAGGATTACAAGTCTACAACCAACATGATTGCCTGTGGCACTTTGAAGATGAAGGACTCCATGCTATAGTTATTTCTGCTGCATTGTAATGAGATAGCCAAATGATCTATGTAAGATGTAATAAATTATTTTATTCCTGGTTATAAAGTTGTATTATGATCTTTGTTTCTTGATATTACATCTTAACTGTGGATGCTAGCTATTGATCCAGGGACTAGCATTGTAAACACAGGGATCTCTACCCTATTAAAGGTTGGGACCTCTTACACGCGCCAACGGAGCATCGTCGTCGGACACGACGGTGACTTCCTTCATCTTTGGATCATAGATTTGAGGAGCCATGCTGTCTTCACCTATGTCTCTAAGCTGTAAGGTGAAGAACTACCGTGTTAGATGGGATGACAATTGCTAGACGGAAGAACTAGAGTATATGTCATACACGGAAAGTAAACAGTTACCTTTGGGCACTTGCTGTGTATGAACATGTCGTAGGTGATGGTGAAGCCACGCTTCTTGTCCTTCACCTTGACGGAGTCGCTCGAGAAATTGTCCACGGAGATGTGGAGGCTATCCCTCCTGTCGCTGGTATACTCATGCATCAGCTTCGCGCGGTGCTGTAGAGGTTGGATTCGCCTGATGAACCAACACATGGCTAGGTCCAAGCCGGTCAAACCTGTCTCTACGAACCACTCTATCCGCCTTATGGCGCGGGAAGCGTCGATGTCGGAGGGAAGGGAGGCCTGGGATCTCCATGTCAAAGTTTCGGCGACGGCTCCATCGACGAAGTCCAGGTACGTTACTTCTCGGCCGGCCAGAGGGATATCTGGGTCGTAGAAGTAAGTACGCTGCCAGTTCTTGCAGGACTCGTGGCCGACGATGTCGGGGACCGCCGACCAGGACGGATCTTGAAGCTTATGGTGCCGCAATATCTGAGTTCGTCCTTACTGGCTCCGGATTCACGCTTAACGATGAAGAAATACATGAAGAGATCTAGCCTAGGCTTAATCCCTAAGTAACCCTCGCAGAGCGCCGCGTAATTGCTGAGCGCTAGGATGCTATTGGGAGAGAGATTTTGGGGCTGGACTCGGTAGTGGTTCAAGACGGAAAGGGAGAAGTTAGAGATGGACAGGGAGACGTCGCGTACCAATTGTGCTTTGAGGTACACCTTTTCTCCGGCTTGGGGAGAAGGTGTGACCTCGCCGGCCGGCGCCGCCCGCCAGGCGAGCCCCTCCGTCGCAGGGAGGTAGCCCTCAGTGATCAGCTCCTTGATGTCGCGGTCTGTGATGTCCGAACCGCGCCAATCGCCTTTGTGGGAGTCGAGCTCCTCTTCCAGCGGCTCCAGCGCCGCTGGATTGTGGTCGCCGCCGGTGGTCTCGACCACCGCATAGATGGGGATGACCAGGCTCTATGGGGCACGACGACAGAGCTCGCCGGCTTCGCCGCGGCTTCGCCCGACGCCGCCATCGAGGGAGTAGAGCTGCTGCTGGCCATTGCGTGAGTTTGAAGGTGACTGACGAAGTTTGGGAGTTAGGGTTTTTCGCAAAGTTGCGCGGAGAGCTCGAGGAGGCGCTCGCTGGAGGAAGAATACGATGCGAGGAGAGAATGAGGTGCAAAGTAAATTTTCCATCGCAGTTACTATTTACGATCTCCAGCATCAAGATTCGTGCAGCTTGATCATACGGTTGTCGCATAGACGACGTGTGTGCGGACGTGCGCGGAAATTTCGCCACGTCCCAACCGTCGCCGCCAACGGTTCATATCGCTCGCGCGGGAAAGGGGGCATGATTGCGTTCTCTGCATGTGTCAGTTACGAGGCGTCGCTGACCTACGTCTACGTCACCTTAGGTGACATAGGAAGATGAGCCATCACATCGGAAGATTCCGGCATGGACGGATCCAGTCTGGCTATGGAAGAGTACGATGGAAGATTCAGCAAAGTCTCCGACTTACAAGTTGAAGACGGAGAAAACCTTGCAGGGTTCTTTGGAAGGACTACAAGATATTGCTTGACTATTTGCCGACATCCATCTAGACGGAGCATTCCACGTGAAGAGGCAAGACGGCGCAAGATCTCGGAGTTCTCCGGGGGATACTGTTGGGGATATGCTATATGGGTATCCTCATAGCATGTCTCCTATCCGGATAACCCGGGTGACCCACAGTTGGTAGCATGGCTCATGGCCTGCTGGGCGGCCCAGTTAGATGGATCCAGAAGGGAGGCCCATGCCGGATAAAGGAAGGCTACGGTTGAAGTTGCCGACGTACCCGGAGCCTTGGAGTATAAGACACACAAGACTAGTAATAGACGGTGTAGGACTCTGTAACCTGTCCGGTTAGGACTTTTCCCTGTAACCCTGGGACTTGCCGACTATATAAGTCGGGCCTATGGGAGCCTTTAGGGCACAATCTCGGACGATAACTTAGACTTTCTAGTCACCTCGCACAGCGAACCGATCCCTGTAACTCGGCGTATTGCCATTATAGTGATTTATAGCAGGAGTAGGATTCCGCCACCGTTGTGGGATCTGAACCTGGGTAAGCTGTGTTACCTCGTACCCGTCAACCGTCCGCCTTCCCCCACGTATCTAAATACGCACCGTGAGGACCCCTCCATGGCGTACTCGTCGGCAATACCACGACAAAGTCCCGCTACAATGATCTATTTCTTGTAGTAGTGGTACTAGCACCACCTACATAGCAATAGAAGTCCAGCTTCTCCAAAACAACATATTTTAAAATAAAACAGTGCACAAGCGTCGTTGTCGTCTAATCATAGTTCATAGGTTTTCACCCTGGAGACAAGTCTTCATCACTCCCAAAACAATGTATTCAACAATATCATTGTTAGGCACAACCAATTAAGTCTAGACCTTGGATTTTTACCCTGAAAGGTAACAATGTGAACTTTTCCTAGGATATTGCTCCCACTTTGTATGCCATTGTTACGAGTCACGAATAACCAAGTCAGTTACTCATCACCACAAATACTCGAACCACCAATACTAGTCTTGAGATCTTGGCTTTCATTGCATTCCCGCTTGTGACTTCACCATGGAACAAAAGACATGCATGATTGTAATATAGAGCAGAGCTTCACAACGCTTCCTTTAAAACTAAACGGTCAATATAAAAGAATAAAACATGAGTGCGTACAACCGAATCTCATCTGATCCAACAATCTCTAGCCATGAGATGCCCATGTGAGTTCGTCGGTGGAGTTTTCTACAACTCGACACTTTCGCCTGATCAACGAGGGCATGCATCAAGCATATCTTCCTCTTATCACAAGAGGAATCCAAAGACCGTCTCCACCTTTATTCTGAGGCAGATCGACGGCCCTCACGTCGCCGCCCACCAACTCCCAACAAGGCAGGCCGCCAAAACTCCACCGGCAGAGGATGGTAGAGTAGAAGACAGCCTGTGCCGAATCTGTCTATGAATGCAAGCACGGAATCCAATCTTATTAACCAAAGAAGTTGCTCTCGCTGCACCGGTGCAATCTGTTTTCACGCTGCTTAAGAAAATGTAAATCATTTCATAGCTTGGAAAGGGAAATCACACGTTAGTCCGTCGGTCTAAGTAGGACTTTTGAAGAATCGCAGAATGCAAATTGTTGATCGGAACTTCTCGATTCCCTCGGATAGATCCTGGAAATCCCTCAATTCTAGACCTTCTTTTTTGACCCCTTTGATTTACCTTATCACTACCGCCACGGATTGAGCGAAGGCTGCCTTTTCATTAAGCTAAAGAATGGATTGACTTACTTTTTTTTGCTTTGATATAATACTTTGGCATAAAATAATATATGTGGGTGGGACTGTTCCCATTTTCTATAACCGGACCACAGGTGCAGCGAGAAGACAACCACATACATGCAAATCCAAACAAACTTAGATCACTTCTTTTGAAATGGAAATAGTAGTTAATATGAAGCACTAGTGGACTAACTGTAATTTACAATCGCTCTGTAATTGTAAGAAGTACTACCTCTCTTGGTTTGCTATCATGGCTACTACACAGAGATAGTAGTGTTTTCATATACTCTTGAGTTTCATGCTATACTATATACTACTTCGAATACGACACATAAATATACAGATCTAACCTGACTACATCGCTAAAGTAGACAACTTACAGACTCAAGCATTCTTAATTACTACTGGCGCTTCCTATCACCCTACGGTTAAGTATATTAGTACAGTTATAATTGGCGCTTCCTATCACCTACTCCCTCTGTCCACAAATAAGTGTACATCTAGTTTTTGCCTAAGTTAAACTTTATCAAATTTAACTAACTTTATAGGTAAATATAGCAACATATATTACATTAAATTTATATATTATAAAACTAAATTTTATAATCTATCTAGTGGTATCAATTTGATGTCATAAATATTTTTAAGTTTTCCTATAAAGTTAGTCAAACTTTACAAACTTTAATTTAGGACAAGACCATACAGAGGGAGTATGGTGCCGTGTGCCGCCGCACAAGACTAGAAGTACACTTATTTACATATAGAGGGAGTATGGTGCGGTGCGGTGTGCCGTCGCGCAAGACTAGAAGTACACTTATTTACATACAGAGGGAGTATGGTGCGGTGTGCCGCCGCGCCTAAGCTTCCTACGGAGTGGTAATTGAAAAATGGGCTGTCTAATAATATGTTGCCTGATTTAAGAAAGAAAAATGAAATTGTCAACTACTTTTCTAAGCCCCTGATCAACATCCAACTATCATCATTTCAACCTCATAGCGAGTGTTACTTGCAGAAGGAAAACTGCACTACCATTTTCCAAAAAATTCTAGCTTAGTAGTTCACAAATTTGTGTGATTGAGATTTTCAAAAAATTCAGGCAACCAGAAGTCAGAATACTGATGACACTTTTTTTATAGAAAACAGGCCAAAAGCCCTGACACTAAATTAATAACACCACACAAAGCTGAACCCAGCTTACAAGAACAACTACACACCCACAAAAGAAGTCTACCAAGTAAGCTACAAGCAGAAGCGCAAACAATGACAACTCACAAGGGGGAGCAAAGCTGGACGACAACAGTGTCGAGCCGGAGCTCACCCAGAGGGCGAGCCAATGAACACACACGCCATTGAGCCCGCTCTATCCGCACAGACAATTCCACCAGAAGCCGATCATCACCAAGAACCGACCAAAGCCCACAAACCAGCAAGAAGCACCAAGGGAGACTCAACAAGGAACCGAGGATGCAGAACTGACACATAACAGAGAGCGTACACAACTGTTATTTTCATCCTTCACTTAGTTTTATTTTAACATATGTACATTACACCAAGTACAACGGAGTTCTTCTCTTCTCCATGGATTCTACTTCCAGTATGCAGGTACTTCAGTCAAACCTAGTTAATCATATGAAGCTACTAATATAGTTTTACCCTTGCATCAATTGGCCTTCGACAGATGGGGCAATCTGCGACCTGCGGTCCGCACTCTGAACAGGTCTGCAGGTAAAGAAAAAAACTTTCATGAGCCATTGGAGAAGTGCAGGATAACCAGGCAAAACAGTCAGATGACCAGTAGTGCTAAAAAGTCACCTGATGACCACACCCAAATACCATGTCCCGCGGTTTGGAAAGGCAAACTGGGCAGAGCTGCAGGATATCCACGAAAAGACATGTACAGTTGTTGGCTCAAGTTCAGGGAAGACATTTTATGAAAGCTCTCGTAGAAGAAGAAAACAGAAACTTGACTAATTACAAAAATGGTGCTTTTGGATCTTTGGAAAAAAAATCTAGCCTGGCTTGGCTAAGCTGGCGATTTGAATCTAGCAAATAATGTTTTCTTTTCTAGGCTACCTACTACCTATGGTTATTTACATTTTGCAATTGTCCAATTAACATGCAGGCAACATATACAAAACGATGTCATCCAGCAACCTACTTCTCCAACAAATTCTGGTCTCTTGATTGTTACTATTTGCTGAGAAAGGAATTGTTTGCATCACCAGTTCAGCTATCCTCCGTGAGAAAGGAATTGTCTGTAAAAACAATCTGGCTCGTATGATACACAGAGTTAAAAAAAGAGTTTATTGATTGAGGATCATTCGTCATCAGTGATGGGACAAGTACTCGATTTTGGGAAGATCTTTGGTTAGGTGATACCCCTTTGTCATCTCAATATCCATCTCTATGTGACATCGTGCGACTTAAAAATGTTACTGTTTCGGATGTGTTATCGCACTCACCGTTGAATATTGGATTCAGATGTGTGTTAACTGGAGATAAGTGGACAGCATGGCTGAACTTAGTGGAGCGATTAATGGGGGTCAACTTGGTAGATGAACCTGGTAGGTTTTCTTGACGATTAACCTCTACAGGGCTGTTTTCTGTTAAATCTATGTATGCAGACTTTATGAATGGTCACACTAGGTTTCTACTAAAATACTTATGGAAGTTAAAGGTGCCCTTAAAGATCAAGATTTTTATGTGGTTTCTTCATAGAAAAGTCTTGCTCACTAAGGATAATCTAGCAAAAAGAAGATGGACTGGATGTAAAAAATGTGTGTTCTGTGATGCACAGGAGTCCATTGAGCACCTGTTTATTTCTTGTCCTTTTGCACAGTTACTTTGGAGAGTTGTTCACTTTACTTTCAACATCACTCCACCAATATGTTTGAAAATTGGCTTATTGGCATTGAGAAAAATATTAAGGCTCGAATCCGAATAGGAGTTTGTGCTTTAGTTTGGGCAATTTGGAATAGCCAAAACAATGTTGTGTTTAACAAAACTAGCACTCCAAACTTTTTGCATGTTATACACAGGGCTTGCTACTGGATTCACATGTGGTCTTTCATTCTTCCTGCGGGGCAATGGGAACATATGGATACTGGATGTACTCGATTGATGGCGGTCGTTCGGGCTATCTTCAAGCAGGAAGGCTGGCCACATTCTAAGAGAATACAAGATGCATAGATGTTTTTTGTACTCTCTATTCCGCTGGTTGGTTCATGTTGCTACTTTGAGTGACCCATGATTTGTAAAGACTTTTAAACTATGCAATAAATGAGGCTGTGTGCATCGTTTCGATGCAGTGGCCAGGGCTTTGTTCCCTTTTTTCGAAAAACAAGATCTACAAGATTACTCTCGCTTTTTCTTTTTTCTTATCTGAATCAATAAGTAAAGATCCTACAAAGCAGCAGGACAGTTTTTTGGCTTACTTGAAGTTCTGATGCTCTAGTCTCTGCAGCTGCTGGGGATGTAACTGATGATCTGATTGTTGAATCAACAGTTGCCTCTTCTCCAGGATGAGAAGGCACACTTTGGAAGCTATTTGCCCGAGATGGTGCCGCCCTTGAGACGGTATTATAACTTGCAAAAGGAGGAGGAAGTGGAACCCGCTCAGGAGACTTCGCGATCTGTCGCCTGGTTTGTAAGAATTAGAATGATAAAGCAGACAATCAAGCCAACTAGGAATGATAAATAAAAAACTATATGTAACTACACTTGCTCCTTGTTTCTGCATACCCTAGTATTCCAAGCTGTAATGTTGCCTTGTACTGCAATGGAATTTCCATGAGTGCTGAAAGGGCAAACTCCGTCTCCTTGTTGCCTTGACTGATCTTTTTTGACAAGATCCTAGTGAAGTTGACAAACTAGGATAGCAAATGAAAAGGTTATTTTGTTTACTACGCGAATACCAGTAATCATATAGTCTTGGAGTTCACCTGGAAATTGTCAAAAGATCTAGCAGGAATGTTGTCATCAAATTCTTTCATCATATCCCAAGGACCATCTCCAACTCCGACCAAAACTATAGACAAGGGAAATTCGCTGCAACAAGATAGGCAGAGTACAGTATTATTTCAAGAGTGTTGTGATATGATGTACCTGTAATTCCATATTATTATCATGTTACTTTTTGGCATTGGTCATGAAAAGGTGTGGGGGCATTTTAGCTAGCTCTATGCGTCAACTGTGCCAGTTTTTTTTAAACTGGCTTCATGTATCAACCATCTCATAAATATCACTAAAACCAGCCTTGCGCATGTTATATGTTGATCCAAATTCTACAAAGTATAGGCCAACTTCTGACGAGTAGAGCGAGGCCCGTCGCCGGAGGGAGGCGACAGCCCCCCGCGGTACGGTACGGATCGTCAAAGACCTAGGTTTCCATCGATATAAAAACCCCTTGTAAGCCGCCGGTTGGGATGAGTTGCATCTGTGAAATCCCCGGCGTTTGTAAACACTCCTCGATATAGTGAAGTTTCGCTGGCTGGCGCCCGTGGTTTTTTCCTCTCTTTGTTGGAGAGGTTTTTCCACGTTAAATCTGTGTCCCCTTGCTGTGTTTTTCGCTTTCGTTCTTCGTTATCTTCTTGTCGCAATTGTAACAGCGCAACTATATGAACTTGGCCAAAATAGTAGGAAAAATGATAAACAGTTCAGTTAATTCATCACTGACATCTATATAGCTAGTAAAATGCCGCATACACCTCTTTTTCAGATACCAGTAGCATAATACATAATACTTCCTCCGTTTGGGATTATAGGTCACGCACGGTTAACTAGGTTGCCAATTTCACCAACAAAATATGAATAGAATACCACAAAAATTATACCATTAGAAACTTTAGATGCTATATTTTCTAATGATACATTTTTTATGCTATATAACTTACAATTTATTAGTCAAATTAACGATCTACGTATACGCGTAGGACCTATAATCCCAAACAGAGGGAGTATCACGTCAAAGCACCAGGCTTTGTGTAAACCTCTCCTCTTTCCGCACTATGCCTGTAGCATCAACTTTGTTAACCTCATAGCACAAAAAGGTCGGGCTGCTCTATTTTCACCATAAGATTTGTGCATATAAAAGTGCGCCTGATTTGCCTTGGCTTCTTTTTTTTAAGCTGCTTCTATTGTTTCAATCTTAATAATTTGCATTCTGGCTTATTTTATTGTTCTATTCTACTAGTAACTCTGACGAGTGACAAACATTGAGCAACATAAAGATAATTAAACGCTGATAGAAATTAATATAGCTATTTAAAAATCAAGACAAGCAACAAGAGCTTTTGAGTGTCTTACTGTATAGTTATTAGTAAAAATTAGACAATACTTCTTGCAAGCTGGACTTAAATATTGCAGGAGCAAGATGTTCTTGAAAAATATGGTATTGCAGGAACACAAAATTCAAAATATAAGGTGTATTAGTGACATACTGGAAAAAAATAACTACATATAGCTGGTGGGCAGAAAACTGAGGCAACCTAATGAAATACTCCATTATATAATATATACCCGTGTCTTCTATTTCCAGAGCTCGTGTAATATTAAACATACAACACAATAGAATCTTTGATTCTGCTAATTATTTCCACCAACTTTTTTATCGTACACCATTTCCATACTCCACCATAAACAAACCCGCATTACCTGGCTTGCACAATAGCGTCAACAGTCATCTGCTCTTGGGTACTTAATTGGCCAGATTCAGTATTCACACTCCGTGTAACCTGTATAATTATAGCTTCAGATACAGGCCAAATAATACAATAATATAAGAAAAACATGACCTAAAAAATAAAAATATGAAGGGTGATAGAAGATGGTGTACCTGTCCATCAGCGATTATTACTAAAACATGGTATTGGCCACCACTTTGCTCAACAATGGTTGTGGCCATTTCAATTATTGGAGAAAATGATGTAGGACCTTCAAACATATCATAATATATATGCATATATTGACCATGAGTGTATGCTTTAAACAACAACAATAAAATTGAGCTCTCCTACCAGAAAGACGCAGATGAGGAACAATTTCTCTATATCGAGCCAAAACCTCTTGAAAACCGTTGCAGGGCCTCTCGTCGGGATAGAAGGCAAATACATCTTGGTCATGTGTAGATGCTGCATTTTCCAAATATAACTGAACTATCAGTATTTGCATTTCCATGATATATTGATACATGAACAAAAAACGTAATATTTACCATCTCCAAAACCATAGCAAGGAATTAAGTTATCCTCGTCAAAAGCTGACAATGTTTGTCCAATGATGGAGATTGCCTGCTCATAAGGATTTTGGACATCACCAATATGATGCAGGCTCATGCCATTGGATGAACTCTTTCCTGCGTGCCAAATTGCAGAATGAGTCAAGAGTCAAGAATGAATGCTTTGTTCAACGCATATATATTTTCATTTAACAACCTGTCCATTCATTACTCTTTGTGAAATCAATCCCAATGATTAAATTGGAAGACTCGAGGCCAGCTTGCGCTAACGCGTCAATAACCTACATAGATAGTTTATTATTGAGCAAAAGTGTCACAGCTTGTTAAATATATTAGTATTCATGTCTCTCAACCTTGAGGCTAACATGACTCTACATGAAGGCATGCAAAATGCAAAAGAGGATAATATGTTCAAAGTGTTAGGCGATAATGTATGCACACCAATCTGATGGAAATCTCTCTTGCTCGCACAGACAGGTAAGTCGCTTCATACTTATTGTATGCTGTGAATAACTGCAGCTCATACACTGCATGGATTTATATAGTGAGTACGGGGTGAGTCGGTTGGCAAACCTACATACCAATAACCTCTCGCGCCACACTTCCTCCAGATTGGCCTCTGCACTCAGCATGTGCAACTCTGCTTCTTCCAGCTCGCGTGTTCCTGCGACTAACACTTGGTCGTACCAACTTGGTTAACACTTAACCGAGTAGCGCATGGCCATGCTTTGGAACCATATTACCTTGAGATGGCCCAGAGAGTCTCTCTATGGCGGAGGAGCAAATCCCGTCTTGGTAATCTATGTCATGCAGCTTGCTTCCAAGTCGACCCGACCACCGCTTTTATAACAACCAGTTACGGTCAGCGTTTGGCAGGATCAAAGCCGGCTAGTCCATAACTCGGATCATGCGACTACCTTGGGTCTAAGGATTCCATTGTTCGAGCCGATGCACATGACAATTAACTCGTGCCGACTCGACCTTGGGTTAGTCCGACTCGCCTAGCTCTTTAGCCAAGTCCGGGGTAGGCGGACTGACATCTCCATAGTCCATAGCCATGACAAGTGAACTTAGTCATATGGCGACTCCCACATTGGTCTAGGTTAAGTGTCCAGCTTAACTTGCCACTAAGGACAAACAGTAAAAAACAATTGTAAGCAAATGGTTCCACAACTGAATCATGTATACAGTGACACTTGCTACTGTTCATTACTAGACATAACTTATGCTTGCATGGATATATGGTCACGTCTAGGGCACATGATCCCAATAGCAGCCCCGAGCATGGCTGTGGCAGCCTCCTCTGTTGGCGGTGGTCGGCCAGTCTGGCCAGTTGTGGTGATCTCGAGATCCCACATCTAGTCCCAGGTGCGAGTTGGGGGAGGCACGACTGCTGGTGAAAACCGTGCTCTAACTCCGGTCATGGCGGACAATGGAGGTGTCTATGTGTCGTTACCTTATTGAAGGCATCATCGTTGCAGCCATCATCTACTCACTCCTGTTGCTCTGAGGGAAACCCTAGATCTAGGTCTCCCGGATTGAACGATGGCGCTTCGGGTGTCTCCCTTATGGGATCATCATTTTTGGACCAGGTATTGGATGGAAGAGGGAAGTGGTGGAGCAATGTTGCATGTACCACGTCAACGGCACGGCGACATGTCTCAGCAGCATGGCGCAGCAGGGTCTCGATGAGAGACATGACCAGACTCGCTATCGGGGTTTTGATTCCTGGCAGTAGATTTGTAGGTTATAAAGGTTTTGGGGTCACGATCCAATGGGCTAACAACCTCAAGACACACAAGATTTATACAGGTTCAAGCCCCGGGAGTGTACCCGGTAAAAACCCTACATTGTTTGGTGACCGGCTGGAAGTCTAGCCGGACAGATGAGTCTCTCTTTTCCTAAGTGTCGAGGTATTTTATGACGGTAAATTTATACAGGTTCAGGTTCACACGGATACAGATTTCTTTTTTGTAATTCTTCTTCCTTTTTTCGGCTGTGTGCATCCGTATTGCCAATAGGGTATGCGTTGTTGCAGAGGCTGGGTGTAATTGGTATCCGTGTGATATTAATATATGCTCATTTCCAAAAAAAAATTACAGGTTCAGGTCTCGGATGAACAGTGTCCGGTAAAACCCTACTTCCTATTTATGGTGGATGGAATTATCGTAGTGTGCTCGGGTGAAATTGAGATATGGCTCGTTATCACCTATGGTGGTTGGTGCTAGAAGACGATCTGAGGGATTCTCAGAAAGATGTCATCCGATCAGAGGGATCAGCCAGGTATTCTAGGTTCTATGTTCTAGGTTCTAGGTCCTAGATTCTAGGTCTTTTTTTCTCCTCCCATCATTCGGCATCTCAGCCCCCCTTACCCTTATATACACGGTCGGGGCTAGGGTTACAGGATTGCCGAGATGATTTACAAGTGGTGGCGCCTACGTGAGATCCTAACAAGAATACCAGATCTAATCGTGATGACATAATCTCAATATTCCGCAGAATCCGTTTGACGATACGCCCTGGCTTGGCCGCCAAGGTATTCTCATTTGGGAATCCGCCCTAGGCCCGATTCTTCATGCTAGGCCACGACGGTTCTAGGTGGGCCCCTTTCGATGATCTGGGCCTACCTATTACCAGCGTTGTCGCCCAGACACGCCATGGCTGCATATGCACCGCACCACTTAGCCTCTGGCGTTTTGCAGCCTCCCGCATCGTGTCGTTACGCCACCACGCCGCCATCAACCCTTAGACTCCTCGCCGTCTCGCGACCAGTGCGGCTCAGCGACGTCGCCTCTCCACGCGAAGGGGCTTCGCCACGGTGCGCACACACATAGCCCTATCGCCTTCGACGGCCGAGCGCCGCCACGCCGGCGACGGCCAGGTTGGCAGAGGAGCGGTGGCTTTTTCTAGGGTTTGGGTCGCCTCTAGAGTCGCCCGCGCGAGGGACCCGGGTGGCGGGGGGCTGCTTGGTCGTAGCAAAATTGATCTTGCTTTCACATGCCAATTCTTTTTATGAATAAATCTAAAAAACATGATTTAGCAAGGTCAATGTTGGTGGAAAGATAAAACGAAATATGAGTAGTGAACCAAGAGGAGAAAACATAAGATTAGTACACAGAGCCATGTTTTGTAAGGAGGGTCACAGAACTTAATGCCACTGATCTTGCATTCTCACACGCCAATTATATTTTTACAAATAATCTGATGTGTACACTTCCTGGAAAGATTTATATTGAAGTTAAATCATGTTTTCTCAAGATAAACATTTTGGCCATAGCGTTTCTCCGTATTTTTTGCTGCCAATGTAGCGGACAAGAAGTCAGATAACGACTGGCCGCAGTTCAAAATAGTGGGACAGAAAATAATACGTAGTACTCCGATGTCGCAAATTTATCAAAATTTAGCATACTTCAAATTTAGACAAATCTGCAACATACTAGTTTAACAATACTTCACAAATCTGCAAATTTAGATTCAGTAGATCTTTTAGTGTGTAGGTTCCGACTGAACTTACGCATTAAAAGGCTTCTAGTCATTTATACTATTATGGAATGGGGGGAGTAATTCTAGCTGCGTTGATGTGCGGGTCACCGTGCTATGTTGAACATTTGGGCATCCCCAGATCCCATGTATACATACCTCATCCAAGGAGCGGTACTGGTCCACGATCTTGGAGTACTTCCTCTCCAGCTTGGGCAGGTTACCGGTAATCGACACCGGCGTCTTGATTGTCCGCCGGATTGGAGGCATTGAGACGGCATGAACCGGAGCTGCCGGTACCGCTGCCACGCCCGAACGAGAGTAGCCACTGGAGGAAACAACTAAATCCTCAGAGGCCGGCGGGGCGCTCGCCCGCCGCCTGTAGTTCAAGGACGAGGAATACCCATCCGTCACCGGAGCGGAGTACGGCGGCGGCGGAGGGTCCCACAGCTGCGGCTGCGGCTCGTGTGGGTCTGCCGGGCCGCCGCCGGGATGCGTCCCTGCCGGCGGTGATCTGTGCCGAGGTGCCACTTCTTGTCGCGGCTCTTCTTGGGGCTCGGCTGACGGTGCGACCAGGAGGCTGCCAACGACCTTGGTGGCCGTCTGCAGGATGAGGAACAGCACCCATAGCAGGAAGGTGCCAATCTTGCCGACCACAGCCTAGCAATTCACAGGAAATTGTGACGGCGGCAGACAGGATGGCAAGGTCAATCAATGAGAAAAAATAAATCGAAGCTTAATTAGCCCCGACGAACAAGAACAAATCAAAGAAAGCTCAGCTTCCAAGAACAATAGCTGGTTTTATTTCGTTGGAGATTTGGGGAAATGAAGCTGAAGCAATAGTGCTTACCAGGAAACCGCTCATGCCGAGGAGGAGGACGGCGGGAGGGAGGTGAGCTCTATGCTGCTACTCTGGAGAAGACCTGACCTTCGGAGCCGGGCTCGAATGTCAGCGGGGACAACTCGGCGCCGAAGACGAGGGGGATTTGCACATTTGCCACACTTTTCTTTGCACTTTGCATATTTGTCATTTTCTGTGTCACTGACATGTGGTGGTCATGTGGCAAATATGCAAATTTCAGATAAAAAGTGTGGCAAATGTGAAAAAATTCCCGAAGACGAAGAGGGCGAAGAATGCACAAATCTGTGCGAGCGAGTTTTTTTTTTTACGGGGCGAGCGAGTCTTTTCAGTCTCGAGGCAGCAACTTTTTTTCCCACCGGCGGAGGAAAAAACCGCACCCGCGTTGCTAAATGTCTATGAGTTATCATTATTTTGGTTACTAATCTTTGAAATGGAACACCTAACTCCTAAATGTTTTATAAATGAGACACGCGCAATTCTAAATGGATCTGACCCATATTGACCGGCGTCACGTCGCGGTCACATCGGCTGTAGGGCCTAGGAGGTTCAACTGCTGGATGTGAGAAAATGCAAAGAGCCCCTTATATCCCTCTCTCGCACACTCGACGCTCCATCTCCTCACCCATTTCTCTCCCGCGACGGTGGAGGCGAGCTGGCCACGATGGTGCTGCTCCGGTGATGACCGGAGATGACAGACCGGCGGAGGCTGCCGCGGGGACGGCCCCATGAGGATGGAGCCCGCGAGCAAGGGACCGAAGATGCAGCGACTCGGAGATCCTCCTGCACGCTACGGTAAGTCACCCTAGATCCCGTCTATGTAGCACCATCAGATTGGTAGCTCGAATCGGATAGAAATTGATGAAATATTTGTTAATTAGGACCACATGAGGAGGAACTCACAGTAGAAATCAATTATGCTGTTTTTTTGGATTTAGGAGGCAATGTTGCTAGGTTTGATGAATGTGAAGAAGATACATGGTCACCTTTGTGTCTCACTGGTTTTATGGAGCAGCTAGACTATAGTCAATCAGAAAACTACTCTTTGTATTGGCTGCTCTCTGAACAAGATCTTGGATCAGGGCTTAGAATTATAGACCGTGATATTGACACGATGCATATGATTTCTGTTGTTCCTAAATTCCAATACTATCAGTTGTTTGTGGACCATAAAGATATGAATTTTAGCAATGATGTTTTAATTGATGATGTTCTCATAATTTGCCTCTTGTGTTAAGCCCAAACTCTATCAAGCATAAGGAACCAACAAGCATGGGCAATCCAGACAGTAGCAGTGCTCCAGCTATGTGATGACTGCAAGTGCGTAGATCGTTTGTAGCTAGTTTCGAAATAAAGATATCGATCCCACAGAGAGCGGGAGTTCTGAAGTCTAATAACTCTTGAATTAAATACTAAAATAATAATGCTAAATAACGTTCTAAGTAACAAGATAAAATGTGAGTGTTGTGTAAAAAGGTGTTTGGGGTTTTTTTATAAGAGAACAATAAGTAAAGTAAAACGAATTGAATACAGAAAGTAAGTATCGCGTATTTAAAAGAGATGTGAAACTACAATGGAAAAGCGTTCTCAGGGAGTAGCGGATACACCTCTGGCATTATAAAAGGTTTAAGGTAAAGATAATTATTATGAACATTCTCAACTATGTATGTGTGAGAGAAACTCCGTATTTAGACGAATATGTAACAACCACTGCTCACATCATCCTTATAACCACAGCAAACAAGCAATCGACATTAATCAAATTACTGCTATTAAGGGACTTTATCCCGTAGGATGTATCCCACGGCATGGACAATGTTTCGTGAGTTTCCTCGGTTCCCAAGTTGATACGTAAGAGGTGCCAACAACTTTATAGTCACTATAAGTGCTAGCACACCTCCGTCTACCAACAGGTAGTTCCCTCCATCTCCCCATAAGAGGAAAATATTGAGAGGTCGACTTCTCCCAACATCAAGATGAAGACAATCTAACACATGGTCGTAGTGATGAATATCATAATAAACTTTATCTTATTTCAATCTCATGCTAGGGTTTCTCCATCTCCCCAAGAACTAATGATCTACTCAGACATGGAGGCAATAAACATCATGGCAAACACAATGGAATCTATCATAGATAAATAGTACTTATATAAATCCACAACAAGTTAGGAAATTATAACAAGATCTAGACAAGATGTAGATGAGATGTGTGGAGATGGTGGTGATGGAGTGGTTGATGATGAAAATCGATTCCTTAGCCTCCCAGATCTGCGTTGGGTGAAGATGGATCCCCGGCAGATGATTTCCCCCTCCAGATCCCTTCCAGAGGTGAGGTTTCTGCGATTTATGGTTGTTTTGTATGTTGTCTCTTCCATAAAATTGCACGGGGCGAAACTATTTGAGGAGACGGTGGAGGTGCCAGCTATACGACGGAAACTATATGGCCGGAGAATTTGCTCCCGCCATATAGTTAGTTGTTAAACCTACCGCCTCCTGCGATCGCTTCGGATTTTCTTCTGGTGTTATTGCTATTTCCCAAATTAGCGACTTACGCTGTTTTTGACTCCTTTTCATTCCAATACAACTGGTCCAAGAATTGTGTCCATCGTATTCATCATTTGTCATGATCCTGGTAAAAATAGACATAAAAGATGCGCGCAAACGCCGTAAAATACCAAGATCCTACCACTACAATGCAAAATAATAATATAAAACATGATGCAAATATGCACTCATCAACTTCCCCAAGCTTAGACTCTTGCTCGTCTCAAGCAAGGTTAGCTTAATGGATATGATCCTCATATTCATAAAGCTGAGTCGATAAAATAAATGAGGCAGTTGCAGCATGTGTTTATCATATATGATACATAGGAATAAATTCATGAATAATACCTTACTTGAACCATCCGAATAGTATTATCAGGCTTCCACACCTTAGCATTTAACAGTTCACAAAAGATTATTCTTAATATGATGTAAAAGTGTTTCGGTTCGACCGAATAAGTTAGCGAGGTAGTCCGAAGCATTTTAGGATTAACACGTTCACTTGGGATTTAAAATCTCAAACGTTTCTTTGTCTCACCATGATACGTCCAAAACGTATCTACTTTTCCGAACACTTTTGCTATTGTTTCTCCTCTAAACTTGTGTGATTTGGATACAACTAACACGGACTAGCGCTGTTTTCAGCAGAATTACCTTGGTATCTAGTTTTTGTGCAGAAAATCAACTATCAGGAAAAATCCCGAAAAATATGCCAAAAATCCTATTTCACCAGAAGATCCACGGAGCCAGAGTACGAGACGGAGTGGAGGCCTGAGGGGCCCACACCCCTGCCAGGCGCGGCCAAGCCTGGCCGCGCCTGGGGGGTGCAGCCACCTCAGGCACCCCCTCGGCCTCCCTCTTCGCCTATAAGACGTCTCTTGACCTAAAAACCGGGGAGGGCGTCGTTTTTATAGAAAGAGTTCTGCTGCGCTGCCACCACCAGAAACCGCGATTCGGATCCAGAAACTCTGTTCTGGCACCCTGCCGGGACGGAAAATTTGGAGAGGATCATCGCCATCGTCATCACCAACGCCTCTCCATCAACCATCCATGTTTCCCTCATCCATGAGTGAGTAATACCCCGCTATAGGCTATGGGGATGGTAGGGATTGAATGAGTTCTATCATGTAATCGACTAAGATTGTTAGGGCATGGTGCCTAGTATCTCTATTAGTGCTATTTGACTATCTTGCAGCTTGTTGTGCTTAATGCTTGTCACTAGGTCCCGAGTGCCATGATCTCAAATCTGAACTTATTATTGAATCATTATGATAGTATTGTTTGTGATCTTATCTGCAAGTTGTGTACACATATCACTGTCCGGATCCAAAGGCCCCGAAGTGATAGAAATTGGGACAACCGGAGGGGATGGCTGTGATGTGAGGATCACATGTGTTCACAGAGTGTTAATGCTTTTCTCCGGTGCTCTATTAAAAGGAGCACCTTAATTGCCAGTAGTTCCCTTGAGGCCCTGCTGCAACGAGCTGGCTGGACAAAAAAATGTTGTGCAAGTTCTCATTGCGAGCACGCATGACTATATATGGAGCACATGCCTAGTATTATTTAGTGCTTGGATGCTTGTTATTAATTATCTGGAATGCCCTAGATCTTGAAGTTACATGTTTAGACTCGTCCATGCAACGCCCGTCCATCCATCCTTATGCCTACCGTGCTCATATTCTACTGTTTGCTACTACTGTTACTATTGCTCTTGTTTTGCTATTGTTGTTGCTACTAATAAACTTTTGTGAGCAAGAACTATTTCTAGGTGCAGCTGAATTGACAACTCAGTTGTTAAGGCTTGAAAGTATTCTTTGGCTCCTCTTGTGTCGAATCAATAAATTGGGTAATACTACCCTCGAAGACTGTTGCGATCCCCTATACTTGTGGGTCATCAAGACTATTTTTTGGCGCCGTTGCCGGGTAGCATAGCTTTATTTGTAAGTTCACTTGGATCTATTATTGTTCACTGTTACTTCTTTCATCATGGGGAAGTCTCGTGATGGAAAGTTTCCTATTTTACCATCCACTACAATAAGAGGTACAGTCCTAAACACCTCTGCTACTATTGATTCACCGTCCGTTAAAAGTAAGCTTGTTACACCACCACCACATACTCATGCTACACACACTGCTTCTACTGTTGAATCTAAAACTGCTTCTGATACTCATGATGTTACTTCTACTGTGCTTTATGCGAGTGGTTCATTAGGTCCTTTCCTAGATGCTACTGAAGGGAATATGCCCTGAGAGGCAATAATAAAGTGTTTATTTTGTGTATTCCAAGTATATGATAGATGTTTATTTTGCATGCTATAATTGTATTAATATGGAAACATTAATACATGTGTGTTTGATAAACAAACAGAAAGTTTCTAGTTATGCCTCTCTCATAAACTAGCTCGTTGATTAACAAGATGATCAAAGTTTCCTGATCATAGACATTGGATGTTGTTAATAACGAGGTCACAACATTAGTGTAATGATGTGATGAACATTCATCCAAAGTATAGCATTACGATCAAAGTCATTGAGTTTATATTGCTATAACAACTTACGAAGTGATCCTAATCCTTAGACCATGAGGTCATGTCAATCACTAACACCGGAAGAGTTTCTTGATGACATCAAACGTCACACCATAACTGGGTGATTATAAACATGGCTTCAGAACTACTAAAGTGTTATGTTGAGGCTCATGGATCGAGAGTGGAATTTGTTCATCCCGATGACGGATAGATATACTCCGGGCCCTCTCGGTGATATCACATTGGTTAGCTTGCAAGTAAGTGATTTGATCACTAGAATGTTATATCACGGGAATGAGAAAAGAGTGCATGTCGGTAATAGTATCAAACTAGGTATGGAGATACCGATGATCGAATCTCGGACATATAATATATCGTAAAACAAAGGGATTAAGATACTAGCGTAAAAGGTTCCGACGATCACAGGAAAGTCATCGTTGAATGTGTGGGAGTCAGTATGTATCTCCAGGTCCCGCTTCTGATTATTGATCGGAGAAGGGTCTCGATCATGTCCGCATTATTCGCGAATCGTATGGTGGCACACTTAAGGGACACTGACATCCAATTGGAGCAAAAGTTTCATGCCGGAAAGAATAACAAGCGCAGGAATTTATTTCACTAGATACCGAAACAGGTTTTCGGGTGAAATTGCAGAAAGTGTTTTTGCATGTGAAATGAAATACTAGTAAGGGGTTATATGTGAATGTTTGTCATTAAAGTAATTGACAAAATTCTGAATAAATAAAAGGAGTTTTATTTAATGAGAGTTTGCATTAAATTTGGTGGAAATTTAATAGCAATTTTGTGTGGATTTTGAGTGGAGGGAATTGAAAGGATTTTTGTGAGTGGATTGTCCACCCACATGAATGAGGCGAGGGCAAGGGGGCAGCCCCCATGCGTCGGTCACCCCCTTGGGGTTTCCCTCACTCTCCTATAAAAGGCACCCCCTCCTCACTTCTCACTCTCACCTCCTCGTGAAGGATCTCTCCCCCCCCCCTCTAGAATTTATCCCCCATGGTCTCGGACTAGCGAGATACATGTTCCCGGTGGCTTTTCGGCAAGAAAGGGTTGTGCTTCCGCTGCATCACTGGAGCGAGGAAGCGGAGGTTGCTCGGTGTCTTATACGTGTGTGCGAGCACGGATGCGCTGCTATTTTGCGGCGCTAGGACTTCCTCTCGATCTTGAGATCGGAAAGATCGTCTATATCAACCACGAGTTTAACTCGTTAAGCTTTGTCGGTCTTCAAGGGTATGTTCTCTACGGATATATATCCGCCCGTTGTTTGTATCTAGTAGATAGATCTTGGTACATAGTTCCCATCGTAGGATTTTTTTTGTTTTCTATGCTGCGAACCCTACAGTGGTATCAGAGCCGAATCTATGCGTAGATGCTTTACACGGGTAGTACACATATGAGTATGTGGGCGATGATGATCATGTTATTTATTCTTAGTTGTAATTATGGATATTGGTGGCATAGTGGGATGAAGTGGCCCGGACAAACTTTACATGTCCTCGCACATGAGTCCTGTTCCACGCTTGACATGCAACTAGTTTGCATAAGTGGCTAGCGGGTGTCTGTCTCTCCTACTATAGTCAATATATATTTTGCAATGAGTTGTCAGTAATTTGGTTATCCTCGTTGTGGTTCATGTTCGTAGGTAAGAACGGTTCTATCTTCGAAAGCCCTAAACCACGTAAAACTTGCAATGGATAAATTAGAGGCGTCTAGTTTAGATTGTTGCTGGGCTAGTGTTATAATATGGAGATGTTGTAAGTATAATTATGAGATGATACTCTTACAACACACATAACGTGTAAGTTCCATAGACCTTGGCCTTATACATAAAGGTATGACAATGATCATACCACGGTGCACATGATAGAGATCATATGCGGGAACCATATCATTTCACTAATAAACATGTGATGTTTGATAGCATATTATATTGCTTGTTTGGCGTTTTATTAGCATAATAAGATGATCCCTCATTTAAATATCAAGATAAGAATGTGTTCTTCCTTTAGTATGCACTGATTATGTTTTTGTCGCTCCAAGACATCACGTGATGATCGGGTGTTCTTGGATCCATGACTATATTTTGGGTGTAAGACAGTTACACACGTGAATACTAAGGTTATAACTTGGCGAGCCTAGCATGTACAGACATGGCCTCGGAACACGGACCGAAAGGTTAAGCATGAGTCATATAGTAGATATGATGCCCATTTGATGCTCGCCTTTGAAGCTACACCGACTCACGTGATGATCGGACTTGGTGTAGTGGATTTGGTTCATGTAATCACCAAAAAGGCACGAGGGATGTCGTTTTTGAGTGGGAGTTCATTCGTAATGTTGATTAGTTGAACTCAATCTATCATAAACTTGGTCTAAACTTTACAAATTCTGTTGTAGATGGCACCACCTGCTTTTAATTTCAATGTGTTCATGGAGAAAGAGAAACTTGCAACGAGCGGTAGCAACTTTACCGAATGGGCCATGAATTTGAGGATTCTCCTCTCTGCTGCACAAAAGCAATATGTGCTAGAAGCGCCGCTAGGTCCCCCACCTTTCGATGATTCCCCTGACGAGGAGAAGAATGTCTATCAGACTCGTCAGGAGGACCACAACTTAGTTCATTGCGGTATATTGTATGGGCTAGAGCCAAAACTTTGAAAGCGTTTCGAAAACGACAATGCATTTGATACAATGGGTGAGTTGAAAATGATTTTCGACACACATGTTGCTGTAGAGAGCTACAATGCTTCAGAAAAGTTCTTTAGCTGCATGATGGAAGAGCACAGCTCCGTAAGTGAGTATGTACTCAAGATGTCAGGTTACGCCGATAAGCTTGTGTCCTTGGGAATATCGATTCCCATTGACTTAGGCATCCATCATGTGTTGCAGTCTCTGCCAACTAGCTATAAGAGCTTCGTGATGAACTATAATATGCAAGGCATGAAGAAGTCTCTCCCCGAGCTTCTGTCAATGCTTAAAACTGCAGAAGTGGAGATCAAGAAGGAACATCAAGTTTTGATGATCAATAAGAACACTGGTTTCAAGAAAGACAAGAAGGGTAAACGGAAGGGAAGTAAGGGTGGCAAGCAGGTTGCCGTGCCTGAAAAGAAACCCCGAGTTGGACCTAAGTCTGATACCGAGTGCTACTATTGTAAGGGGACTGGCCACTGGAAGCGCAACTACCCCAAGTATTTGGCAGGCAAGAAGGTCGGCAAGGAAAACAAAGGTATATATGATATACATGTTATTGATGTGTACTTGACTAGTGCTCGCAGTAGCACCTGGGTATTTGATACCGGTTTAGTTGCTAATATTTGTAACTCGAATCAGGGGCTACGGAACAAGCGAGCGCTAGCAAGGGGTGAGGTCAAGATGCGTGTCGACAATGGATCAAGCGTTGATGTGATCACCATTGGAACGCTGCCTCTCCACTTACCATCGGGATTAGTAATAAACTTGAATAATTGTTATCTGGTGCCAGCACTAAGCATGAACATTGTATCTGGATCGTGTTTGACGCGAAGTGGTTATTCATTTAAATCCGAGAACAATGGTTGTTCTATTTATATGAATGAAATCTTTTATGGTCATGCACCGATGATGAATGGTTTATTTCTATTGGATCTCGATAATAGTGTTACACATATTCATAATGTTGATGCTAAAATGATTAAACTTAATGATGATATATCCGCATATATGTGGCACTACCGTCTAGGTCATATTGGCGTTAAATGCATGAAGAAGCTCCATTCGGATGGACTTTTGGAATCACTTGATTTTGAATCATTTGATACATGTGAGCCATGCCATATGGGCAAGATGACTAGAACGTTGTTTTCCGGTTCAATGGAACGGGCGACAGATTTATTGGAAATCATGCATTCTGATGTATGTGGTCCAATGAGTGTGTCGGCGCGAGGTGGATATCGTTATTTTGTTACTTTCACGGATGATTTGAGTAGATACGGTTATATCTACTTGATGAAACACAAGTCTGAAACCTTTGAAAAGTTTAAGGAATTTCAGAGTGAAGTGGAAAATCATCATAATAGAAAGATCAAATTTCTACGGTCCGATCGTGGAGGAGAGTATCTAAGTTATGAGTTTAGCACTCATATGAAAGACTGTGGAATTGTTTCACAACTCACACCTGCCGGAACACCACAGAGAAATGGTGTGTCGGAACATCATAATCGTACTTTATTGGATATGGTTCGATCTATGATGTCTCTGACGAACTTGCCGTTGTTATTTTGGGGTTATGCACTAGAAACTGCTGCATTCACTTTAAATCAGGCACCATCTAAATCCATTGAAAAGACACCGTATGAATTGTGGTTTGGAAACAAACCTAAGCTGTCATTTCTTAAAGTTTGGGGATGTGATGTTTATGTGAAGAAACTTCAACCGGATAAACTCGAACCCAAAGCGGAAAAATGTGTCTTCATAGGATACCCTAAGGAAACTATTGGGTATTCCTTCTATCACAGATCCGAGGGCAAGGTTTTTGTTGCCAAGAATGGATCCTTTCTAGAGAAAGAGTTTCTCACGAAAGGTGTGAGTAGTTGGAAGGTAGAACTCGAAGAGGTTATTGAACCTTCTCTTCAAAGTATGGCGAGTAGTGCAGCGCCGGAAGTCGTTCCGGAGTTGGCTTCACAAGTTGAAGAGGGAACTAATGATAAAGATCATTAAACTCCGAAAGAGAGTACTACCGAACCTCGCAGGTCTAGCAGGACGCATGTAGCTCACGAGATGTACGTAAATCCTATCATGAATTTCATGGTCGATGAAAATGATGACCCTGGGACGTATGAAGAAGCGATGATGAGCCCGGATTCCAACAAATGGTTAGAAGCCATGAAATCCGAGATGGAATCCATGTATGAAAATCAAGTTTGGAACTTGGTTGACTTACCTCACGACCGAAAGGCCGTGGAGAATAAATGGATTTTCAAAAGAAAAATTGATGTTGATGGTAATGTGACTGTCTATAAAGTTCGACTTGTCGCAAAGGGGTTTCGACAATGTCAACACCCGGATTTTTAATCTCAGATGCATGTTATGCCATACATCGCAATCCCAGGATTACCATTTTTGCGAGACATAACAGATTTGGATATCACAGTACATCATCCATTACAAACCATACATAAGGTCTTACACAAATAAGGATCTCATGATCCAGTTCTTAGTACAACTCAAGCAGCGGAATAACGTAATAGTAACGATAGCGTAGGCGAAGCTCCATCTTCGGGGTCACAGGCAATGCTGACAATGGGAGATGATCCTAGTTGTCGTAACCTTCCTATGGTCCTTCATCTTGGTACTCCTCTTCATAGTATGGCCATGGGAATAGCCAGGGACAAAGCCATGAGTACTCTTTAAGTACTCGCAAACCAATACTAATAAGTTAAGGGTGTTTTTGTAGTAGGATACTAAGCTCTAGGGTTGTTTTGCAAAAAGGCAGATTTACTTCTACTAAGTTCAGAAGCAAAGAAAACTAGTTGAAAGTTTTATAACACCTAAGTGGGAATTTTAATTTCATATCACAACTCTGTTGTGGTCAAGTCAAAGTCTCAATTCATTTCATAAGTCATTTTGAAAACATCTGAAGGGGGAACAGTATGGCCACTCCAACTGTCCATAATCGCGGACGTGGCTATTCGAATAGTTTGACACTCTGCAGAGATTGTACACTTTCACCACAACGTTCGATACATCCGTCAGGAACAAATCCTGAATTCACCATACTTAGTATGCGGATAATCAATCCTAACCTTTCAATTACACGCCCCAGTATAGGCACCTCTCCTGTGAGTTTGGTCTCCCAACCATGACCAACTGTCATCTTGGGTACTGCACAGGTGGACAATCTTCACAAGGTAGCCTCAGCTCAGACCTTGGTCGTGAGGGAACCCATACTAAGGTATATAAGTTTCTAGTCAAGCCCTATCCAATTTTCGGGTATTGTGGTTGTACGGTAAATATTGGAATGGTATCGCATCCAGACAACCATCAGTTTTATGGGTTAAGGCTCATGACTCAACATTTTTGTCATCAAAATCATCTGGTGTTCGGAAACACATGTCAAAACATTTCAATAGAATGACTCATCATTCTAAGGTTTTCATAACCATTTTCACCAAGTATTCCCATCTAAAGTTGATCAAGTTTTATGCTTAGCACTAGCATCTACAAGTGGTGGTAACTACTAATGAGGGGTGGTAAATAAGTAGGGATTTGCTAAGTTCAATTCTCATGCCTTAGGATGACATCAAGATTATCTAACTTAGGCCAAGTTTTATGCTCGTTATGCTTCCTTTAGTTATCTTTCTAGAATCTACAATTCACTATGTAAACTTTAAGAGAAGGCTTTGATAAAGAAAATAAAGTATTAAACTTGCAAGTAAAACTAGGATGGGGTTATCAAGTGGGTATGATCACATATGCTCAAGGCATATAGTTGGCACAGTAACAAGCAAGGAGTAGCTTGCATAATTGCAAGTATAAGCTTGCTTAAGTAGGGTATCTTGTAAGTGTTATCTTGCTCAGTTAATAGATTGCTAAATTCCACTAGTAGTATTAGGCTTTCCTTGTGCAGAGCAGTGGTTGAAGTTCTCCTTGGCTTCTTCCTCATAGTATCCTCCTTCCTCCTCGTATTCTTGGTCGGTACTAGCGTCTATAAATAAATACGAGGTATACAATCACCAAACAATACTTAAATATTTTCAATAATCACACAAAGGTGCACTATAGATGATCTAGCATCATCACTAACATTATTAGAATTCAAGCATTTGTCTTATTTATTTTAATTTGAGAAAAGTAATTTCTACTCATTGAAAATCTACTTAAGATTTAATATTCTCCAACTCCAACATGGGATCATGTTGACACAGGTCATCACCACATATTTCAGTACATGAGAATGTGATTTAAAGTGGTGTCACAATTTAATAAGGTTTAACCTTTTTATTGTAATTAAATAAAGTGACTAGAAATGCCTATGTGGCATTATTTTATTACTTGAACATTATTTCTGTAAGTAATCCCATATGTTTTTATATATTCTGAAAGGTATGATCAAATGTGATTTTTGAGAGTTGGAATCAACTCAAAAGCTCTTATGGTTGAATTTTGAAAAATGTTTGAATGCAGAAAAGCTTCTGCCTTGTTATTTTTACCAAGGTTGATCTATAACTCCAAAGGGTTTGAATCCAACGGGCTTGGATTAAGCATTTCAGTACCTTTCTAACATAATTAGTTTCATTCATTTTGGTTCAGTGAGTCGAGCTGGTTTGATTTTTGAATCTATGTACAGAATTGTGATTGAAATTGAATGGAAAAATATAAATATAAACCGTTGGGTCGCGCGGGAGACGCTAATGGGCCGGCCCAGCGCCACTCCACAGCGCGGGGCTCAGCTGACAGGGGGATCCACGAGTCAGTGGCTCATAACGCGCGAAGCGGTACGGGGCGGTGTGGGACGTTGGATTAGAGTGGAGATTAACGGCTGGGGTTCGTCGTCGACGACGGACCTGTCGCCGGCGAGCTCTTACCCTAGCGGATCGGTGGGGGTGCATAGGGGCGTACCCGGGCTCCAGTGACGACGGCGAGGCGGGCAAACGAACTGGTGGTCGACGGTGAGCTCAGGGACGGTCGAGGCAACTCCGGGGGTGGTCGCAATCAGCGGCGCCCTTCTCCTCCAGAGGTGGCTTGCTCCGGTACAATTCCGGCGAGCTGCTGCTCCCCGTGCTCCGGCTAGAGGTGTGGGACGATCAATGATTTGAGGGAAGTGAAGCGGTGTGCTGCAAAAGGATGGGGGTGCCCTCCTTTTATAGGCTCGACGGTGAGACCGTGAGGGATGGGCAGGCCACGGTGGCGACATGACAACGGGCTGCTAGCGGCATGGCTGAGGGTGGCGATCGACGCGTGGTCTCCTGGCGGTGCTCTAGGATGTTAATGCGGGCTTAGGGGCGGTGGTAATCGATCGGGCGGAGCTGGCGCTCTGAGCGATAGAGGCGGCGTCTTCGACGGCGAGCGCTGGCTGTGAGGCGTTGGATGGCGAATGGGGGTGTCTGGCGTGCCCCCTGGGTCATGGCGACGCGGTGGGCACGGGCTGCGGTCGAGTGGCAATGTGTGCACGCATGTCGGGTGCGGCGCTCTGGCGCATGCCCGGCATGGCGTTGTGGCACTGGACGCGGGGTTTTCTCGGTGGTCCACGGATGGGCCTGGCTCGGGGAGGGGACAGTGGGCAGCGGTGAGGTGCTGGCTAGCTTCCAGACATGGCGAGAGAGGGGGAGGCGGTCTGCTGCGGCGGCGACCAAGTTGGACGGCGAGGGCTCGGCTTGGCATTGCCATGCTTCTAGGGGGTAGGGTATGGGTTGGTTAGGTCCTGGTTTGATCCAGAGGGGATAAAGTGATCAAATGGGGTTTAAATGGGAGACAAGTTTGGCCAGAATACTATTCAAAATGGTGAAATTGATTTGGTTTAAATTCTGCCTGCCAAGTGTTTGATGAAATGGCCACAAGAAAATTCTTTTTGAATTTTGAAAAGATTTTTGTGAGTGTGCTAGGCATAAGCTTGAGACTCTGTGGTTGCTTGGGTTTTGAAAATTGAGCTTGTTTGAGTGGTTTTTGAAATAGTGGGATCTTCCCATATGAAATAGATTCAATTTTAAACTGTCCTTTAAACTTAGCATTTGAATGTTTTTAGCAGATCACAATGTGGGCCTTGGTACCACATTATGTGTACTAGCAAGGGGTGCAAAGATCCACAATTGTTTCTGTTAAGATTTGAGTGCTAGGAATAGCCAAAGTAGGCATGATAGTTAATTTGGCAAAAATGACCATTCACTTCATTTATTTATTTTGAGTTGTTTTTCTTTGGGAAAAGTTTGGGAATTATTTAGATGATGTTTATTTCACCTAAGAATCATTTTACAAGCAATGAATCACAGAACCATGGCAATTCAAATGAATTCCTAATTTAATACACATACATATGAATGCTTTCATATTTTGAGATGGAAAAGTTTTTGTTAACCCTAACTTTAGTGATTAGAGTTTGATGGTCCTTGTTTTATATTTTTCTGATGTTACAAACCTTCCCCCCTTAAAAAAAATCTCGTCCTGAGATTTAAAAAGGACGAAAAAGATTACCTAGGATTTAAAGAGATCTGGGAACTCCGTCCTGATGTGATCTTCTCGCTCCCAGTTAGCTTCTTCTTCCGTGTGGTTGCTCCACTGAATCTTGAGAAACTTGATGCTTCGGGTTTGGGTGGTCCTGAAAGCTTCTTCCAAAATACGGATGGGTACTTCGGGATAGGTCAGGTCATCATTGATTTCTATGGCCCGGTGATCATATTCTTGAAAACTGCAGTCTTCTCCGGAACTTCAAGGCATTTACGAAGTAATGAGATATGGAACACATTGTGCACGGCTGACATTTCTTCTGGCAGTTCCAATTGATATGATACTTCTCCTCGACGATTCAGAATCTTGAAAGGTCTGATATATCTGGGAGCTAATTTTCCTTTTAGCTGGAAACGCTGCATTCCCTTCAATGGCGTCACTTTAAGATACACAAATTCTCCGATATTGAAAGCGAGGTCTCGACGTCTCTTGTCGGCGTAACTCTTCTGTCTTGACTAGGCGGTCTTGAGGTGCTCACGAATCTTGTGAACTTTCTCCTCTGCTTCTCGTAGGATGTCGGGTCCGAAAATCTGACTCCCTCCTACTTCCGACCAATTTAAAGGGGTGCGACACTTCCTTCCATACATGAATTCAAATGGGGCCATTTGCAAACTTGCTTGATAACTGTTGTTGTAAGAAAATTCTGTGAAAGGCAGACAGTCTTTCCATTTAGATCCATACTCTAACACACATGCTCTCAACATATCTTCGAGTATTTGATTTACTCACTCCGTCTGTCCATCGGTCTGAGGGTGATACGCGGTGCTGAAATCTAGTCGGGTTCCTAAACCTTCTTGGACTTTCTTCCAGAATATTGAGGTAAACTGAGTTCCTCGTTCCGATACGATGTTCTTGGGGACTCCGTGCAAACTGATGATTCTAGCGATGTATAACTCTGCTAGCTTCGAACTCTGGTATGTGGTCTTGACTGGTAAGAAATGGGCTACTTTGGACAATCTGTCAACTATGACCCAGATAGAGTCATTTCCCCTACTAGAAGTAGGCAATCCGGTGATAAAGTCCATTCCTACGGAATCCCACTTCCATTCCGGAATCTGTAAGGGTTGCAACAGTCCTGCAGGTCTTTGATGTCCCGCCTTGACTCTCTGACATATATCACACTTGGCGATATGCCTTCCGATTTCTCTCTTCATCTTATGCCACAAGAATTGTTCTTTCAAATCCTGATACATCTTCGTTCCTCCGGGGTGGATAGAATAAAGAGTATCATGGGCCTCTTTCAAAATCACTTCTTTCAACTCTGAATCTGCTGGTACACAAAGGCGTCCTTTGTACCATAGAATTCCTTCTACGTCTTCGGTAAATCCGGGTACTTTGCCTGTACCGATACGACGCTTGATTCCATCAATACTAGCATTTCCTTTCTGCGCCTCTTTGATCTGGCTGATCAAAGTGGGTTGAAGTTCTATGCTAGCCAAAAATCCTTCACTCACTAATTCCATTCGGAAATCTTCCATCTCTTTGTGCAAACTTGGTTGCTCCTTCAAAATCATGGAGTTGAAGCGGCACGGCAATCTGCTAAGGGCATCTGCTACCACATTGGATTTACCGGGGTGATAATGGATGTCCAGGTCATAATCCTTGATTAGCTCAATCCATCTTCTCTGTCTCATATTCTACTCCTTCTGAGTGAATATATACTTCAAGCTCTTGTGATCCAAATAAATCTCACAACGGTTCCCCATCAGATAGTGCCTCCATGTCTTTAGGGCTAGAACTACGGCTGCGAGTTCAAGGTCATGGGTTGGGTAATTCTGTCATGCTGTTTCAGTTGTCGAGATAGATAAGATATAACCTTGCCTTCTTGCATTAGCACACATCCGAGACCGATCTTGGATGTGTCACAATACACATCGAAGGGCTTCTTGATATCCGGCATGATCAAGATTGGGGCTGAAATCAATCTTCTCTTGAGTTCTTGAAAACTCGCTTCACATTTGTCCGTCCATTCAAACTTCTTGTCCTTCTTCAGCAATTGGGTCATGGGTCTGGCGATACTCGAGAATCCTTCTACGAACTTGCGGTAGTATCCCGCTAATCCGAGAAAGGCACGAACTTGGGTTTGAGTGGTTGGGGCTTGCCAATCTTCGACATCTTTCACCTTTGCAGGGTCAACGGCAATTCCTCCGGCTGATACAATGTGGCCGAGGAATCCTACCTCATGTAACCAGAATTCACATTTGCTAAACTTGGCATACAACTAATGCTCTCTAAGGGTTCCAAGAATGGTCCTTAGGTGTAGCTCATGTTCTTGTTCTGATTTGGAATAAATCAGGATGTCATCAATGAAAACAACGACAAACTTATCCAGGAAGTCCATAAAAATCTTATTCATGAGATTCATGAAATAAGCGGGGGCATTGGTTAATCCAAAAGACATGACAGTATACTCGTATAATCCATATCTGGTGGTAAAGGCAATCTTTGGAATATCCTCTGCGCGAATCTTGAGTTGATGATAGCCAGTTCTAAGATCAATCTTAGAAAACACTTTGGCACCAGTCAACTGGTCAAACAAATCTTCGATCTTCGGCAACGGGTACTTGTTCTTGATAGTGACATCATTCAACTTCCGATAATCCGTACACAAACGGTTACCTCCATCTTTCTTGTCCACGAACAAAACAAGTGATCTCCATGGTGACGCACTTGGTTGAATCAATCCAATTTCTAGCATGGCATCCAGTTGCTTCTTCAGTTCTGCTAGTTCAGACGGGTTCATACTATATGGTCTCTAGGCTATGGGTCTTGTTACAGGGATTAGTTCAATGATAAACTCGATATCCCTATCTGGGGGCATACCGGGCAAAACATCTGGAAATACATCAGGGTATTCATAGACTATCCGGACTTGGTCAATGGTAGGTTGGGCTATACTCTTGTTGCACTTGAATTGACGAGGTAAGGTTTCAGATACATGCTCGACTGATACTCCGGTTGTACTGGTCATGGTTATGGCTTTCTTGGCACAGTCAATTAATCCTTTATGTCTGGACATGCAATCCATTCCTAGTACTACTTCCAAACCTTTAGTTCCGAGTACTATTAGATTAGCATAAAAATCTATGCCATGGATTCGAATAGGGACGACTTTGCAAATTTGCCTAGCTTTGGTGGTTGAACCGGGGATTTGAACAATCATAACATGCTTCAGTTTGGTTGGTTGAATCTTACTAGTGCATGCAAATTCCTCAGTGACAAATGAGTGCGATGCTCCAGAATCAAACAACACTCTTGCAAGTACTGAGTTAACGGAAAACATACCCAGCACGACGTCTGGCGCTTCCTGGGCTTCTTCAGCATGCATGAGAAAAAGACGGCCGTTGCGGTTGAGCGAGTTCCCTGGGGCAAACCTTCTTCCGGGATGAACACGACGCTGCTGCTGAGCTGGGGCATTTGCATTGGGGGCTGCGGCATTCTTCTTGGGGCACTCATTGGAGTAGTGACCCTTGGTTCCGCATTCATAACAAGTCACTTGCGACTTGTTCTTCGCTGCAACAGGCACATCATTGCTTCCAGTCCTTGGGGCAGTGTTGGCGTTGGTGGCGGCATTGTTATTGTTGAACTTGGGTGGTGCACGGTTGAAATTGCTAGAGTGGCCGGGGTTGTTGTGGTTTCCTCTGGGCCTTGGGTTTCCACGGTTGGGATAGGTCAGACGGTTCATCGGGTGTCTGTTGGTTCTTGGGGCAAATCCTGGAGATGGGTTGGGGCGATACTTTGGGGTCTGGTGGGTTCCTGGTTGATGCATCATGTGACGCTTGCGGTTCTCATTGGCTTGGTTGATCTTTCCTTCCATCTGAATGGCAGAGTCGACTAGGGCTTCAATATTAGCAAAGGGGATATTGACCAACACCGTCTGCATCTCATCGTGCAGACCATTCAAGAATCTCTCTTTCTTCTTAGCTTTAGTGTCTATCTCATCTGGTGCATACCTAGCCAATGACAAGAATTTGTCATGGTATTCCACTACGTTCATCCTTCCTTGCTTCAGTTCTCTAAATTCATCTCTCATCCTCTTGACCAAACCCGGTGGCACATGGGTTCTGCTAAACTTGACCTTGAATTCCTCCCAAGTCATCATCTGACCTCCGGTCATTGCACGAACGCTGTTCCACCATGCTCTTGCATCTCCGGCTAGATAGTGGGTGGCGAACAGAACTTTCTTGTTAGCTTCCACTCCGACGACTTCTAAATTTTCCTCCATTGTTTGCAGCCAATCATCTGCATCTAGGGGTTCCTCTGACTTAGTGAAAATAGGTGGATTGGTGTTCTAGAAATTCTTGAGCTTAGATCCGTGGTTGTCCTGATTTCCTTGGCCTTGATTGTTGTTGGACATCTGAGCTATGTGTTGAAGAGTGGCTAGGTTGGCTTGACGTTCGGCTCTTTCAACTTCGCGGTCAGAAACCAACATTTGCAGGATCTGCAACATTGGGTCCGGGGATGATCCGCTTCCTCCACGAGGCATCTGAGGATTGAGATAGATCATGAGAAAAGAGGGAGATTTCTAAGGTTCAGGGACTTTGAAAAAGTTTTTAAGGTTTGACTCAGATTTTCTAGCAACTTTCTTTTCATTCATTCATTCATAGCACACGATACAAACACACACCACAACAAAGGAAAAATAGATGGTTTTAAGAACCATTCTGGAAACTACGATACAGTGGGACCGAATACAACGCACTACGCTAGTGCTCAAGTGATACTACTCCTCGAAGTCGGTGTACTCATAATCCTCATCGTCATCGATGAAGGCGAAATCCTCCTCATCGGTGAAGGTGTCCATGGCCTGGTCCTCCAGAAATTCATCATCATCGCTGAGATAGGAGTAGGGATCTCCACGAAGGTCTTCTCTGGCATTCTCCCTTTCCTCCAACTGCATGTCTCTCTCATGAATGGACTCCTCCAAATCCGTGATCCGGTGGCGAAGACGAGCAATGATGCGCTCCTTCTTGTCGAGCTGACGGCGACGAGACTTGTGATCCTTCACTAGCATGGCGAGGGTCTTATCCTTCTTCTTGGCGATGGCGTACTTGTGGTTGGCGTAGGCACGGGTGTTTTCCAACTCCTGCTGACGATCGTACATCATGAAGCTAAGATGGTCCACTTGACTCTTCAGTTCGGGATGATGTGGGGCCTCTAGTGGCTGTTCCATAACATCACGCCTTGGGTAGAACTCAAAGTGGGTACCCTTGGTCTAATTGATACACTGCCCACATAGACGGGCAAGAGCTTCCTGCATGGCCCTGGAAAGTCCATCGAGCCAGTTGTTTTCTCTTAAGGTGAACTGAATTCCCTCGGCAGTGGGAGGTTCAATATTTCCTCAGAGACTTGCAACAAGTAGCCATTGCAGATCTTCTCCTTTCTGATCATTGAGCTGAGCTCCAAAGAACTCGGGGTGCGGACGCTCCAGAAGTTCCGAGAGCTGGTCCAAGTCATGCTCAAAGATGAGTTCTCCTCCATTCCCCAACTGATAAAACTTGTTGTACTTCACGTCCATCTATAAGAATATAGGATGAGTAAGTTAGTAGAGTGATCAAGTGTGTCAAATTTTATGTATTTTGCAAGAATTTTTGAGGAACATGAATTTTCATGAAAGAATCCAAGTGATAAGAATGAGAATAAGTTTTTGTAAATACTCACTTCCTTTGGTTTTGAAACTAAGTTTTTGATTCAAACGTCCATTCTAACTAGGGTCTCCTATGGTCAGGATGGCTCTGATACCAACTTGTCAACACCCGGATTTTTAATCCCAGATGCCTGTTATGGCATACATCGCAATCCCAGGATTACCATTTTTGCGAGACATAAGAGATTTGGATATCACAGTACATCATCCATTGCAAACCATACATAAGGTCTTACACAAATAAGGATCTCATGATCCAGTTCTTAATACAACTCAAGCAGCGGAATAACGTAATAGTAACGATAACATAGGCGAAGCTCCATATTCGGGGTCACAGGCAATGCTGACGATGGGCGATGATCCTAGTTGTCGTAACCTTCCTGTGGTCCTTCATCTTGGTACTCCTCTTCATAGTCTGGCCACGGCAATAGCCAGGGACAAAGCCATGAGTACTCTTTAAGTACTCGCAAACCAATACTAATAAGTTAAGGTTTTTTTTGTAGTAGGATACTAAGTTCTAGGGTTGTTTTGCAAAAAGGCAGATTTACTTCTACTAAGTTCAGAAGCAAAGAAAACTAGTTGAAAGTTTTATAACACCTAAGTGGGAATTTGAATTTCATATCACAACTCTGTTGTGGTCAAGTCAAAGTCTCAATTCATTTCATAAGTCATTTTGAAAACATCTGACGGGGGAATAGTATGGCCACTCCAACTGTCCATAACCGCGGACGCGGCTATTCGAAAAGTTTGACACTCTGCAGAGATTGTACACTTTCACCACAACATTCAATACATCCATCAGGAACAAATCCCAAAATCACCATACTTAGTATGCGGATAATCAATCCTAACCTTTCAATTACACGCCCTAGTATAGGCACCTCTCCTGTGAGTTTGGCCTCCCAACCATGACCAACTGTCATCTTGGGTACTGCACAGGTGGACAATCTTCACAAGGTAGCCTCAGCTCAGACCTTGGCCGCAAGGGAACCCATACTAAGGTATATAAGTTTCGAGTCAAGCCCTACCCAATTTTCTGGTATTATGGTTGTACGGTAAAATTTGGAATGGTATCACATCCACACAACTATCCGTTTTATAAAGGGTTAAGGCTCATGCCTCAACATTTTCGTCATCAAAATCATCTGGTGTTCGGAAACACATGTCAAAACATTTTAATAGAATGACTCATCATTCTAAGGTTTTCATAACCATTTTCACCAAGTATTCCCATCTAAAGTTGATCAAGTTTTATGCTTAGCACTAGCATCTACAAGTGGTGGTAACTACTAATGAGGGGTGGTAAATAAGTAGGGATTTGCTAAGTTCAATTATCATGCCTTAGGATGACATCAAGATTATCTAACTTAGGCCAAGTTTTATGCTCTTTATGCTACCTTTAGTTATCTTTCTAGAATCTACAATTCACTATGTAAACTTTAAGAGAAGGCTTTGATAAAGAAAATAAAGTATTAAACTTGCAAGTAAAACTAGGATGGGGTTATCAAGTGGGTATGATCACATATGCTTAAGGCATATAGTTGGTACAGTAACAAGCAAGGAGTAGCTTGCATAATTGCAAGTATAAGCTTGGTTAAGTAGGGTATCTTGTAAGTGTTAGCTTGCTCAGTTAATAGCTTGCTAAATTCCACTAGTAGTATTAGGCTTGCCTTGTGCAGAGCAGTGGTTGAAGTTCTCCTCGGCTTCTTCCTCGTAGTATCCTCCTTCCTCCTCGTATCCTTGGTCGGTACTAGCGTCTATAAATAAATACGAGGTATACAATCACCAAACAATACTTAACTATTTTCAATAATCACACAAAGGTGCACTATAGATGATCTAGCATCATCACTAACATTATTAGAATTCAAGCATTTGTCTTATTTATTTTAATTTGAGAAAAGTAATTTCTACTCATTGAAAATATACTTAAGATTTAATATTCTCCAACTCCAACATGGGATCATGTTGACACAGGTCATCACCACATATTTCAGTACATGAGAATGTGATTTAAAGTGGTGTCACAATTTAATAAGGTTTAACCTTTTTATTGTAATTAAATAAAGTGACTAGAAATGCCTATGTGGCATTATTTTATTACTTGAACATTATTTCTGTAAGTAATCCCATATGTTTTTATACATTCTGAAAGGTATGATCAAATGTGATTTTTGAGAGTTGGAATCAACTCAAAAGCCCTTGGTTGTATTTTGGAAAATGTTTGAATGCAGAAAAGCTTCTGCCTTGTTATTTTTACCAAGGTTGATCTATAACTCCAAAGGGTTTGAATCCAACGGGCTTGGATTAAGCATTTCAGTACCTTTCTAACAAAATTAGTTTCATTCATTTTGGTTCAGTGAGTCGAGCTGGTTTGATTTTTGAATCTATGTACATAACTGTGATTGAAATTAAATGGAAAAATATAAATTTAAACTGTTGGGTCGCGGGGGAGACGCTAATGTGCCAGCCCAGTGTCACTCTACAGCGCGGGGCTCAGCTGACAGGGGGGATCCACCAGGCAGTGGCTCATAACGCGCGAAGCGGTACGGGGCGGTGTGGGTCTGTGGGACGTTGGATTAGAGTGGAGATCAACGGCTGGGGTTCGTCATCGACGACGTACCTGTCACCGGCGAGCTCTAACCCTAGCGGCTCGGTGGGGGTGTATAGGGGCGTACCAGGGCTCCAGCGACGACGGCAAGGCGGGCAAATGAACTGGTGGTCGACGGTGAGCTCAAGGGCGGTCGAGGCAACTCCGGGGATGGTCGCAATCAGCGGCGCCCTTCTCCTCCAGAGGTGGCCTACTCCGGTACAATTCCGGCGAGCTGCTTCTCCCCGTGCTCCAGCTAGAGGTGTGGGACGATCAGTAAGGTGAGGGGAGTGAAGTGGTGTGCTGCAAATGGCTCGGGGTGCCCTCCTTTTATAGGCTCGACGGTGATACCGAGAGGGATGGGCAGGCGATGGTGGCGACATGGCTACGGGCTGCTAGCGGCATGGATGAGGGTGGCGATCGACGTGCGGTCTCCTGGCGGTGCTCTAGGATGTTAATGCGGGCTTAGGGGCGATGGTAATTGGTCAGGCAGAGATGGCGCTCTAAGCGGCAAAGGCGGCGTCTTCGACGGCGAGCGGTGGTTATGAGGCGTTGGACGATGAATGGGGGTGTCTGGCATGCTCCCTGGGTCGTGGCGTCGCAGTGGGGACGGGCTGCTGTCGAGTGGCGGCGTGTGCACGTGTGCCGGGTGCGGCGCTCTGGAGCGTGCTCGGCATGGCGCTGTGGCACTGGGCGCGGGGTTTTATCGGTGGTCCACGGATGGGCCTGGCTCGGGGAGGGGACAGTGGGCGGCAACGAGGTGCTATCTAGCTCCCAGACATGGCGAGGGAGGGGGATGCGGTCTGCTGCAGCGGCGACCAATTTGGCCGGCGAGGTGGGCTTGGCTTGGCATTGCCATGCTGCTAGGGGGTAGGGGATGGGTTGGTTAGGTCCTGGTTTGATCCAGATGGGACAAAATGATCAAATGGGGTTTAAATGGGAGACAAGTTTGGCCAGAATACTATTCAAAATAGTGAAATTGATTTGGTTTAAATTCTTCCTGCCAAGTGTTTGATGAAATGGCCGCAAGAAAATTATTTTTGAATTTTGAAAAGATTTTTGGTGAGTGTGCTAGGTATAAGCTTGAGACTCTGTGGTTTCTTGGGTTTTGAAAATTGAGCTTGTTTGAGTGGTTTTTGAAATAGTGGGATCTTCCCATATGAAATAGATTCAATTTTAAACTGTCCTTTAAACTTAGCATTTGAATGTTTTTGGCAGATCACAAAGTGGGCCTTGGTACCTCATTATGTGTACTAGCAAGGGGTGCAAAGATCCACAATTGTTTCTGTTAAGATTTGAGTGCTAGGAATAGCCAAATTAGGCATGATAGTTAATTTGGCAAAAATGACCATTCACTTCATTTATTTATTTTGAGTTGTTTTTCTTTGGGAAAAGTTTGGGAATGATTTAGATGATGTTTATTTCACCTAAGAATCATTTTACAAGCAATGAATCACAGAACCATGGCAATTCAAATGAATTCCTAATTTAATACACATACACATGAATGCTTTCATATTTTGAGATGGAAAAGTTTTTGTTAACCCTAATTTTAGTGATTAGAGTTTGATGGTCCTTGTTTTATATTTTTGGGATGTTACAGACAAATTCAAGGAGTTGACTATGATGAGACATTCTCTCCCATAGCGATGCTAAAATCAGTTAGTATTATGTTAGCAATTGCTGCATATTTCGATTATGAGATATGGCAGATGGATGTTAAAACTGCGTTTCTCAATGGTAATATTGAAGAAGAGTTGTATATGATACAACCATAGGGTTTTGTCGATCCTAAGGATTCTAAAAAGGTGTGCAAGCTTCAGCGATCCATCTATGGATTGAAGCAAGCATCACGAAGTTGGAATATCCGCTTTGATGAGGTGATCAAAGAGTTTGGATTTGTCCAAACTTATGGAGAAGTTTGTATTTACAAGAAAGTGAGTGGGAGCAATGTGGCATTTCTGATATTATATGTGGATGACATATTATTGATCGGAAATGATATATATCTTTTAAAAGTGTTAAAAGTTATCTAAACAGCAAATTTTCAATGAAGGACCTAGGTGAAGCGTCATCCATATTAGGCATAAAGATCTATAGAGATAGATCTAGGTGCCTAATAGGGCTATCACAAAGTACATACCTTGATAAGATTTTAAAGAAATTTAAAATGGACGAAAGTAAGAAGGGGTTCTTACCTATGTTGCAAGGCACGACATTGAGTAAGACTCAAAGTCCGGCTATGGCGGAAGAAAGAGAGATAATGGACAAAGTTCCCTATGCTTCATCCATAGACTCTAAAATGTACGCCATCCTATGTACAAGACCGAATGTGGCACATGCTATTAGTTTGACTAGTAGGTACCAATCGGATCCAGGTTTGGAACACTGGAAAGCGGTCAAGAATATCCTTAAGTACTTGCAAAGAACTAAGGATATGTTTCTTGTATACGGAGGTGAAGAAGAGCTCGTCGCTAAGTGTTATGTCGACGCTAGCTTTGACACCGATCCGGATGACTCTAAGTCTCAATCCGGATACGTATTTCTCATGAATGGCTGAGCGGTTAGTTGGAGGATCTCCAAACAACCTGTGGTGGCGGGATCAACAACTAAGGCCGAATATGTTGTTGCTTCGGAAGCGGCTCAGGAAGCAGTTTGGATGAAGGAGTTCATATCCAAACTAGGTGTGGTTGCAAGCACGTTGGACCCAATGGTGATCTATTGTGACAAAAATGGTGCCATTGCCAATGCCAAAGAACCAAGGTCTCACAAGTATTCCAATCATATTAAGCGCCGGTTTCATTCTATCCGTGAACATGTCAAGGATGGAGATATAAAGATTTGTAAAGTACATACGGATCTCAATGTAGCAGATCTGTTGACTAAAACTCTCCCTAGAGCAAAACATGATCAACACCAGAACTCCATGGGTGTTAGATCCATCACTGTGTAACTAGATTATTGTCCCTAGTGCAAGTGGGAGACTGAAGGGAATATTCCCTGAGAGGCAATAATAAAGTGTTTAATATGTGTATTCCAAGTATATGATAGATGTTTATTTTGCATGCTATAATTGTATTAATACGGAAATGTTAATACACGTGTGTTTAATAAACAAACAGAAAGTTCCTAGTTATGCCTCTCTCATAAACTAACTCGTTGATTAACAAGATGATCAAAGTTTCCTGATCATAGACATTGGATGTTGTTAATAACAAGGCCAGAACATTAGTGTAATGATGTGATGAAAATTCATCCGAAGAATAGCATTACGATCAAAGTCATTGAGTTTATATTGCTATAACAACTTACAAAGTGATCCTAATCCTTAGACCATGAGATCATGTCAATCGCTAACACCGGAAGAGTTTCTTGATGACATCAAACGTCACACCGTAACTGGGTGATTATAAAGATGGCTTCAGAACTACTAAAGTGTTATGTTGAGTCTCATGGATCGAGAGTGGAATTTGTTCATCCCGATGACGGATAGATATACTCCGGGCCCTCTCGGTGATATCACATTGGTTAGCTTGCAAGCAAGTGATTTGATCACTAGAATGTTATATCACGGGAATGAGAAAAGAGTGTATGTCGGTAACAATATCAAACTAGGTATGGAGATACCGATGATCGAATCTTGGACATGTAATATATTGTGAAACAAAGGGATTAAGATACTAGCATAAAAGGTTCCGACGATCATAGGAAAGTCATCGTTGAATGTGTGGGAGTCAGTATGGATCTCTAGGTCCCGCTTCTGATTATTGATCGAATAAGGGTCTCGATCATGTCCGCATTATTCGCGAATCGTAGGGTGGCACACTTAAGGGACACTATCATCCAATAGGAGCAAAAGTTTCATGCCGGAAAGAATAACAAGCGCAGGAATTTATTTCACAAGATACCAAAACAGGTTTTCTGTTGAAATTGCAGAAAGTGTTTTTGCATGTGAAATGAAATACTAGCAAGGGGTTATATGTGAATGTTTGTCATTAAAGTAATTGACAAAATTCTGAATAAATAAAAGGAGTTTTATTTAATGAGAGTTTGTATTAAATTTGGTGGAAATTTAATAGCAATTTTGAGTGGGATTTTGAGTGGAGGGAATTGAAAGGATTTTTGTGAGTGGAGTGTTCACCCACATGAATGAGGGAAGGGAAAGGGGGCATCCCCCATGCGCCGGCCACCCCCTTGGGGTTCCCCCCTCTCCTATAAAAGGCACCCCCTCCTCACTTCTCACTCACACCTCCCCGTGAAGGATCTCTCTCCCCCTCTATAATTTATCCCCCATGGTCTGGGACTAGCGAGATACATGTTCCCGGTGGCTTTTTGGCAAGAAAGGGTTGTGCTTCCGCTGCATCGCTGGAGCGAGGAGGCGGAGGTTGCTCGGTGTCTTGTACGTGTGTGCGAGCACGGATGCGCTGCTGTTTTGCGGCGCTAGGACTTCCTCTCGATCTTGACATCGACAAGAGATCGTCTACATCAACCACAAGTTTAACTCGTTAAGCTTTGTCGGTCTTCAAGAGTATGTTCTCTACGGATATATATCTGCCCGTTGTTTGTATCTAGTATATAGATCTTGGTACATAGTTCCCATCGTAGGAAATTTTTTGTTTTCTATGCTGTGAACCCTATAGCTACTATGTCTAGTCTAGGAAATACTGAAACTCCTAATGAAGACACTATTATACCTGTTAGCTTACCTGAGTCTAGAGAGAGATATGATATTAATGATGGTTACATTGAGTTTACTGATGAATTTATTGAAGAGTGCCAAAACACACATGGTACTAGTGCTATTAAGAGTCTCCTTGCGAGACGTACCATTATTCCTAAACTGTCCTCTGATCCTAAGTTTGTCACCTCTCCCATAGATATTAAATATAAAGATTATGATTTCTCTCTTGATTTATCCTATTTAGACATTGTTGAGAAAGAACCTTTTTGTGGGACTGAAAATGAGAGTGATGTGTCTCATATGAACGAGCTTTCTACTATGAGTGCTCTATTCTCCAATGATTTTAAGATGCGCAAGTATTTTGTTACTAAGATCTTCCCTTTTTCACTAAAAGGAGAAGCTAGGGCTTGGTTTAATAGATTACCTCCTGGTTCCATTGATAGTCCTGATTGTTTGATTGCTTCTTTCTTACAGAAATATTTTCCTCCTAGTGCTAGACATGCTGCTTTGCAGATACTTCTTGATTTTAAACAGGGAGAAGAAGAGAAAATTGCCTAAGTCATGGACAAGGTTCTGCGCCTTGATTCATGCACATCCTGGATGTCTATTACCTAAAAATGAGCTTCTTGATATTTAATATAATGGACTAACTGATGATTCTAGGACATACCTAGATAGCTTTGCTGATTGTGTTTTCAGGAAAAGAACTCCTACAGATGCTGAAGAATTAATGGCTAAAATAAGCAAGAATTATGATGATTGGACTTCAACTGAGCTAAATACACCTGAGCCTATTACTACTGAACCAGTTGTGCCTGAACCAGATCCAATACCAACACCAAAGAAGAGGGGAGTTATTGCATTAAATGATGAAGTAATTGTAACATCCCAACATTTAGGACCTAACGAAGGGTAGATTTAAGAATATGAATTGTTGCATGCATTCATCTATGAAAATATGGGTAAAATTTTCGACAAATAAAAAAACCTAAGTGATCAATGTTTCTTTCATACTTTGAGATTAGGTTTAGTCTTAAAGGATGATCCATCTTTCATAAATTCAAAGCCAGAAGTCAGATGACAGCCAAGAGGGATAAATTTACCAGCGATATGAAGGTAACCAGGTAAAAGTAAATATCCAGATTCTGAACATATCCACAAGTGCATAGCAGGCACACAAGCTGGACACACACCAGCATGCATAAACTTTGAGATGATCTTAAGGAGTTATGTGTTTTAAAATGGATTTGAAATATTAGACTTGAGTGTTTGAATTATAATTCAAATGAATTAGATATAAATTTTGAATCTTAATTCAATTAAGAGATAAATATTACAACTTGAATTCTATCCAAAGATAAACAATAATGAATATAAAGTCTATTTATTATCATCAATACATATAATGAAGTTATAAAATTATAACTTATTTGAATCATCCACATAACTTACAAAAGTAAATTTACAAAGAATAGGAATATTCTTTATTAATAATAATATAATCTTTATTACAATTGAATAAAATAAAGATTACATGAATAATAAAAGAAAATTACAAAAGCATAAGAAAATTATAATGGAATATTTACTAACTATCCTATATCTAAATCTAAACTAAATCTTCATCTTTATCTTTGTACCTGCAAAACAAAGACTAAATAAAAAACAAAAGAAGATTAGTGTTAGTATTATTTCTCTCAGACATGCCAGTGAAATGCACTTGACAAATTCATCATTGAGAAATGTTATAGAAGGGGCAAGTTTCACCAATAGGAAAGATTCCATCTTTCATAAATTCAAAGCCAGAAGTCAGATGACAGCCAAGAGGGACAAATTTACCAGCCAGATGAAAACCAGGTAAAAATAAATATCCAGATTCTGAACATATCCACAAGTGCATAGCAGGCACACAAGATGGAAACACACCAGCATTCATATGGTGTGTTGTCGACCTCACAAGCATAGCCCAATCTCACAAAACCACAGCACAGCCGTGGGGGGCACTAGTGCATCACCCCACTGCACAGCACACAAGAACAGCCAGTGTAGAAAGCAGCTAAACCAAGCACCACAGCCAGCAACCACACCAACCAAGGATCAACCAAACATCACCAGGATGGTGACATAAGGAGGGGAATGGATCAGGTGGACAGCAAGATCAAGCCCATGAGCTAGGAGGAGCAGGCTAGCTCAAGAGCAAGCACAGGAGTCCAGCAAAACCAGATCAAGATCATCATCATCAACTTACTACACCATCATCAGATTCTGTGGTGAGTTTCATAAAACCTTCATATAATCTAATCATCTTATTCAGAGAAAGCATGTGTTGTTTTATAAAACAAACCCTTAGAAAGCACCCAAGTGGGGTGAATCCATCATAGGGGTTTCTTTTAAACTCTAAAGGCAAACAACAAAGTACCAATATCCAACCAGAGCTCAGGGCAACATCCTTGCTCTGGTTGTCAAACTATATTTTACCATTCAATCATGCATATACATATGATATATTTCTAGGCACATCCCTAAAGGAAGGGCAGCACCTTAGGAACAAATCCATAGGATCCATAACATGATCAAGCTCACTATCATTTTTCCAAGCTTTGATTCAATAAAGAATAGCTGGTACCACTACCAGGACTATATAGATGAACCAACTAGATAAGATTTGAATCCCTAAGCCTCAGACCAACATCATTGGTCTTAGGGAATTCAAATAAGAGCATCTATATTTATCTTTCAAAGCCAAGATTGTCTTAAGAATAAAATAACCAAATCCATGGTTTAGAATCAAACTTGTGTGCCATACATGATGGTGTCACAAGAACAATCCAATATGAATCAGGAAAGACAGTAAATCATCATAGATTCAGACAATCAAATAACTAATCATTTTCGTGTAAAACAGGAATCATAACTAGGATATTCCTATGATACACTTTACTGTTTGAGATCATAATGATCTCAAACCACATGTTAATTCCCAAGCTAACAACACTAAGACAGTAGTTGTATCTTATCATAATCATGACCATGAATCAAATAAACAGTGGAAAGCTATCAGATCATTAGCTTAACCAAGCATGTTTCCCAAACAACAATATCATCTTAATCAGATGCAATCTAAGCATCAAATCATCTTGTAAGCCACCAGGAACATCATCTATCATTTTAAGCAACAAGCTTCAGGCCAATAAACATTTAGCATGTGTACAGACCATCCAAACATGAATTAATTCATCCAGTGCATGAACAAGCACATAGCAGGAACCCTAAATGGATGATCATCTTAATCTGAATCAGACAGTAGCAAGAGAGGACACAACCAACATCTAGCATCGAATCAGCAAGCACAGAAAGCACCAGGGGGAAGGAACCAAACTCACCGTAGGTCCTCACTGAAGAAATTAAAGAGGAAGCAGATTGGCCGACGAACCCACGGCGGCAGAGGGAGCACCCAGGGGGCGCTGCAACCTGCACCAGCCACGACGATGGCCATAGAAGTACACGAATCCACCACACCACCACAGGTGAGACCACGATGGTGGCAGTAGCACTTGAACACATGCCAAACCCCAAACCCTAGGGTTGAGAGAGGCATCGACCCATTACAGGAGAGCCCTAGGTTCAAATCCAATTGGATAGAACGAACAAGCATCATCGACAACCCCCAATTGCACCATGGCAGCGACCAGAACGACCGACGGCAGCGGAAATCGACGGTGGCGACATCGCCGGCCATGAGGTCCGGGTCAGAGGAGGAGAGGATAAGATCGAGGAAGAGAGAGAGGCAGTGAGGAGTGGGCCGAGCTGGGCCAGACCCTTCGGGGTGGCTCTTTTGTCTAGAATTAATGGGCCACTAGGGCCCAATAAGAATAATCAGCCCAGAAACAATTCTAGGCCTGTTTCAATAAAAAGAAAAGACCAAAATACCCTTGGACTTAATAAAATTCTAGAAAATAAAATAAAAGTCCAAAAATTATAAATAAAATATTTTTGGATTCACAAAAATCCAAACTACTCAAATAAATTAAAATATAAAATTTTAGACATTTAAATTTTATTAGGAATTTTGTAAATTATATATTCCTTATTGAATTTACAAAATTATTGAAGGGTGATAAAATTAATTAAAATTCACTTTCATTATGTATTAATATTTCAGTATTTTAGAAAAATACTAAATAAATATTAAATCACCATTTTTAATGTATAATTAATAATTCCTAAAAGAATTATTAAATCAATAAAAGACAAATAAAAGGGAAATAAAATAAAATAACTCAATATATGTTATAAATATTAAAAAAAATTATAAATCATTTATTACTAAAAAGGAACTTTTAGGGGTAAATGCATTACATTACTTGCATAATCATCTTTGCTTCTTTAAATATTGTCCTTACCGGGCAATAATGATGTTTTTGTAGAACTAGAAGCTCAAGGTCCAGTGCAAGCATCAGACTTCACTACCTTGCCATCACAAGGCAAGTTCATCACTTGCTCATGTCCTTTGAAGAGTCTTTATCAAAGTATTTGCAAATTGTGTGTTATCATATATGCTATAAAAGAAAGAAAATATTATTTTCATAACTAAAGAAATCATAGATATCATCCTAAGTGGTGATATAATGGAGCAATAGAACTTAGGGTTCTATTTGCAACAATGATGATCAAGTAGGGACTTAATAACCCCTGACATCAGTGATTCTAGCGCCGTATATTACGCGTTAGCCATGATATTTGGAATGGGACAAAGAAGTTAGCTGTATCTTCTTCCTCTCGCATGAAGCTGGATGTGAAGGTCGTGGCTGTTATCCTCGTAGCGTGCATATTAATTGGTAATTCATAGAGGATATGCAACATATGGGTGGAAACCCTCATTGTCCCACGATAGTTCTGGCATCTAACGGTTTGTATAAACCATTGTCGTAATTCATTATGTGGGAATGGTGTACACCAAGGAGGCATGCGGGGTCGCGAAGGGGGCAGTGATTGTCTTGGACCAACTACTGGGCCCCACATCATGGAATTGTGTACGGGAAAGTACGCCCGGTTGTGCAACAAGGAGTTGATATATCATGGGTAAAGTAACGCACCTCTGCAGAGTGTAAGAACTGTAACTTGTTACTCCCTGTTCCGGGAAGGAGCTAAGAACATGGCAGGAAAGGAACTCCATGAAAGTTCTGGTCAACCTATGAAGGCTGATTGTCATAGTTTTTCAGAATAAAATCAATCTTTGAAGAAAGATTTACAAAAACTGCATAGTGCCAAGGATTTATAATCCGAGGTGGTAGTTAGAGCATCAAACTTCCCACCTTGCATATAATGAACTTGTTGGGTAACGCTGTTACTCATTCTTTCCTTGGATCCCTTGCTTAGACTCTGAGGATCCCGAAGACGTGCCAATGTATGTAGCCGAATGTCAAGAAGATGTGTTCTACGAGGAACCTGATCTGTCCGGAGGAGTTGAAGGAGTGGATTACGATATCCGCTACGGTGTCGATGAGAACGAGTCAAATTAAGTACCTAGTTAGTAGTAACTAACGGAGCCGAGCAACATGAACTCTATAGAATAAGCTGCTGAGCTCAACTCCTAGTCGGAGTTGTTACTTTTAAATTCCGCTAGAACACTTTATATTTTGTTTTGTAAGTTGAATCTTTTGGAAGTATTGAACTTCTGGTATTGTAATAATAATAATTTGTGTACATTTGTAATATGGACCCGCAATGTTTCTATTGTACCACTCTGAGGGATGTGATATTTACGGAATGGTGTTCTGTGGATGTCATGTCAACGACTATAGTGTACTACACATGCAGTGGTATGCTGGGTCACCGCAGTTGGTATCAGAGCAAATTGCTTTGACCTTAGGTTGGAAACCTAGTAAAGGGTATTACTTGTAGGAAAAATTTAGCAACGATAAAGAATTCTCTAAAAGTAATATAATGGGTATTCAAATGAGAATATTCCGTTATATATTTTAGTGCGATAATTCTTTGTTATGATGCAATATGTCATTGGATACTAATCAAGGGTATTTTTCTGATATACAGAGATATGGCACCAAAGTTTCCAAAACAGACTTTGGTAAGGAAAGAGGAGACTCCTGATGATTATCAAAGATCATTCACAGACCAACTTCGTCAACTTTTAAAGCTCTTTAGTTGTCCCACTAGAATTCCAGTAAACACTATCACTTACCTCGATGGTCGAATGTTATCCAAGTATCGTGTGAGTATCCAACTTCCAGAGAAGCTTGGATTATATCACGATCTACCTATAGGAGAAGGTAGGAGTCATTTAGCAGCCTATCATGTTGCTGTTGTGGAGGCGATAGCTAATATCCGGGAGCAGAAAACCAAGGAGCTAGAAGGTAGCACATTCTCTGTGATACCTCATGATTCTATAGACTCGGAACCTATACCGGATCATCTTAATTTGGTTAAGAAGCATCCTAAGTTAGCTTCCAAGTTTATGGATAGATACCGGACACTCGTTGCTTCTTTTTATAAGACTCATCAAGTGATTGTTGAAGACAAAAAATGACATGTTAGAGGATCTAACTGATCCGGAACGGAGGAAGCAGTTATCATTCCAGTTAGAGAAAGAAGCAAGTAGTAGTGCAACACCTATCTTTAAGGATATACCTATAGATCCGGAATCTTTTATACCATATCCTTATTCACAAGACCTGAACCTACACATGATCCTACTATGGATATGTGGTATGTAGTACCACAGGGCTCAGATGATGGTTCTGACTCAGAACTTCCTATTAAGAATTCAGATGGTTGGAGAATGGGATCATATAATGGATCTCATGAACACCAGATGTCCACATATGGTTCCGACAGGAATGTTGGACAATCTAGTTGGATGGGTGCAAGGATGAACCCTAACAATAGTAGTAGAAATACCATGTCAATAGATAACCAGGATGAAGAAGAAGATCCCGAGGAGAGAGTGTTTGAATCATCAACATCTTCTCAAAACCCAGGGAATATAAATTATCCAGTGTTTAACTATCTTGCCCACGAGAGCACCTGGGGAGTAGCAGGATCTGTGTATCCTGTTGACAACTCCAGAAATGAAGCTCCGGAGATGCAGGCTGGAGATAATGTTGAATATGTTTCTGAAGACTTTTCAGCTAAGCTGGAGGGAGTCAATGCGCTCAGGTTGAGTAATGACTCAAGTCCTGACACTTTAGATACAGAGTATGTTCCTTCTGGAAGGACATATGTTCCACAAACTATGCGACGAACAACACGTCATCATGGTTGGACATCAGGTATGTACGATGGACATGGTCAATAGTATCAAGTACTGTGTATTGTACCCAAGTAATAAGGTAGTTTTGTAACGATATGTAAGGTTCCCAATCTTTAATAAGGTAGAGATCCCTGTGTTTACAATGCTAGTCCCTGGATCAATAGCTAGCATCCATAGTTAAGATGTAATATCAAGAAACAAAGGTCATAATACAACTTTATAACCAGAAATAAAATAATTTATTACATCTTACATAGCTCATTTGGCTATCTCATTACAATGCATCAGAATATAACAATAGCATGGGGTCCTTCATCTTCAAAGTGCCACAGGCAGTCATGTTGGTTGTAGACTTGTAATCCTAATCAATAAACTTCACTAACAGCAAACAAAACCTGCAACATAATAAGTTACAGCCACAAGGGTCAATACATTTGAATTGTATTAGCAAGTGATACTATGGTAGTATAGTGGAGTCTATCATCTATATGCATTTGGCTAAGTGGAGCTTAGGATTGCATTGCTTAAAATAGATTTTCCTTATCATTTGAAAACACTAAGTTTTTGCTTGACAAAATCTTTCCCAAGGCATCTCCCAATAGAAATTGGTGATCCTTCAACCCTTGTTCAACCACAAGTTTTTAACTTAGAAATTGGGATGAGGAGATTCTTGATAGCTTCCATGTCTTGATGCTCAAATTGTCCTTTACCAGGGACATGGCTAAGTACTTAGATTTTACACTCTGTAGAGGTGGTGCACTTTCCCCACAAGACTTGGTTTCACCAAGACAAGATCTTTCAGAAACCTTCCCTTAGACCAGAATGGACGCGCTCCAACCTATCAATCCCCTACCACCAATTGTCCATTTGGCTAAGTTATTGCAACCTATATGATCCAGGCAGAGCCCATAATGCCAAGTGGCTGCACTTGAAGCTTCTCAACATTTGACATCTCAAATCTCTTTGTTCCTGGGTGGCTATCCACAAGTGAGATACACAAGGTAAACCATAGAAATGGGCCTTCTGAACCACTCAACACAAACCATTCCTTCAATTCCACCCAGGTGATTCATTCACTTAGTTGTTTTATTAAACAAAACACAAGTCCTTGATTTAGAAATATTTCATAGTATGAATATATTCCACCCTTGTTTTCTACTAGCTAAGCTAAGCATGATAGTAGTAGGAATCTTAACTTTGGAAATTCTACTAAGGCTTCCTCTACTAGGATTTCCCATGGCATAGTTTATACTTAGCAAAAATTTCATGCAAGTCCTACTTAGAAATATCACTAATGCATAGTGAAAATAATGGGACAAAAGTATGAAGCATCACTTGCCTTTTTGGTAGAGAATATGAGTTCACTCCTTGTCCTTGGACTATTCACACTCTTCAAATCACTACAATTCAATCAAGCAAGGTACAATTTCAATCTACCATTCAAGCAAACATCACATAAAATATTAAAAACAAAGTAATGCATGCAAGCATGCCAAAGATTGTTTTATTTGGAAAAGTGATTTATAATGGATTATAAACATTTGAAATCACCTATTGGTCATTTTATAAAGTGGCAAAACCATTTGCAAAAGATTTTATCTATAAACCTTTTAAACCAAATCAATATTTTATTTGGTTGAAAATGCCTTTAACAAAGTAACAATCTTTATAAGGTTCACCAAATATGTTTTCAAATAATAAAACTTTGTGTTTAGGGTCAGAGAATTTAAATCAAAACATTTCCCAAAGTTTTCTCCAAAAAGCATTTTTAACATATAAACAATATTTTTATTTGACTAGAAATGCTTTAAATCAAAGTTTTATTCTTTTGCTTCACCAAATATGTTTTTGAAACCAGAAATTGATTTCTATGGTCAGTAGGTTCAAAACAATCCATTTGCCAAAGGTTCTATCACAAAAATAATTTTTGAACAAATTTTATATCCAAAATATACCTACACAAGTTTCTGCAAAAACAACCATTTTATCAGAAATAATTTACTAAACAAAGGGCATGGTTGGGTAGATTTGTCTTGCTGATTCCATTGATATAAAATTTGCAAAATTTGGACGTGTGGTTTGAAAGTTATGAATTTTACAAAATTGAACAACAAATAGATCAAATCTGTTTTTATTAAAACAGACAGGGCCACGTGGAACATTTCTATTGGTCCATACCGCTTCGGTTGGATCGACCTCTCTGGTGTGTTGGATTTTAAACAGATCGTGCGGCTCTGATCAAAGGATACCCTTTCGGTTAGTCAATCTATCGTGGCCACGCGATCGCGATGTGACGGCTGGTGTTCACTTGACCAAGAGTAAGCGGCGCTGGCAGCGGCGACTGGCGGCGGCGTGCTCTGGCGATCCGTTCTGGCTATTCCAGGAAGGAAGGGGAAGAGTGGATGTGCTCACCGTGTTCGCCGTGGAACGCAGATGCTCGACGTACTCGGGGTTGGCGAAGGGGCGCACTGGGGCGATGGTAATTCCTCGCCGAAGTTCACGTCTGCGTCGGGCTCCTCTGGCGGTCGTCGTGGGCGACGTTTTAGACCGCGCTAAGACAAAGTAGAGGCTCTGTTAGGTGCGCACGAGGGTCGCGAGTCTGGGAGCATCAGAGAAAGGGAAAGGCTTGGTCGGAGTTTACCTGGAGAGCTCGACAGAGTAGAGGCAGTGGACGGTGGCGAGCGGTCGTCGTCGTTGCCGAGTGTTTGAGGCGTGCACGACTAAACAAGTGGTACTGGGAGGTTCGCAAGACAGTGGGGAGTGTGTTCGTGTGAACGAGGAGGCGAGGGGCGACAAAGTGTGGTCGGAATTGGTGGAAGTGCTCGCCGGAGCAGAGCGTGGTCTCTGGTAAAATTGGCGCAGCCCGGTGGCGAGCTGGTGCGAGCGAGAGAGGGGAAATGGAGAGGAAGGCCAGGGGGTTATGTATGCGTGATCACGGGGCTGAATCAACGCGGCAGTAACGAGTATTGACGCGAATTAAAACGGGCAGAAACGGCGACGAGGCGTGGTCTTCGCAGGGAGGAAGATGACTGGGGAAGTGGGACCTAGCTGTCTACGAGAGAGAGAGAATGGGGGTGGGGTCGGGTTGTCATCCACTGTGTGGGTCAATTCGTGAGTGAGAGAAAACGCTTTGGGAGGAAAAGGAGAGGTGGGCTGCTGGGCTTAGTGGGCTGGCTGGGCTGGGCTGCTTTGTTTCATTTTTTTCTTCTCCTAATATTTTTCTTTTTCCAATTTGATTTTCTGTTTTGATTTTGTTTAATCTATTCAAACATCTATTTGAATTCAAACTTCTCTCAAACTTTGTGTGGATTCAAACACTGATTATTTATATATTCTGAAGTCAATTTTGGAATAAGTCTTTTATTCTTTTTAGGGTCTTTTAATTATTTAAAACAAGCCCTTGCTTTAAATTCAAATAAGATCAAATATATTTTTAATCCTTATTTAAATTTCATTTTTCCATAAAACCTTTTCAGTAAGTTTTATTCACTAATAGGGTGTCAAATAATTCACTTTGAATTGATTGGAATATTTTTAATATGATCTATTAATCATTTTAACTTGGGTAGTTGTCTTTTATTCCAAAGAAGATATGGTTTAATTTCATAAATTTATTTAGCTGATTCCTTTGATCCCATTTAATTTATTTAAATAACATTTATTCTACTTGTGTAAATTCCAAATATTATTTTCCCATGATTTATTTAATCATTTCTAATTGGGATTTTATCTTTATTCAAAATAGAAATAGAATTTGGTTAATGCCACTTTATTTTATTTGGAAAATTCTTTATCTATTTATTTTATTTGGATTTGGATTATAATCATTCCATTTTCTTATGGTCTTGGTCAAGTTTTAATTTGGTCTTTAAATATTCCTCATTTAATAATTTCTTTCTTTATCTTATAAAATCCATATCTTTTTATTTATAGATCCAAACTTGGTGATTCCAATTTGTAAAAACTTATTTAATATTTATTTATCCTTTTAAATATATTTAGGATTATTTGCTCACCATTTGGTATGGATCTATAGATAGATGCTTTATTAGCTTTGGAAATTCAATTTCCTTATCTTATTAAATTCATATGTTTTTATCTATGACTCCAAATTAAGTGAATCCAATTCATATGGTTTTATAATATTTCTAATAGTCATTCTTGATCAATTTGAAATGTTTGTTTGACCAATTTTTATATGGATCAAATCCCTAGTCTTAGAGATAACTTGAAAAATGATTTTCTTCCATTAGGGTTTTAGAGTTTTGGTTTATTCTCCAAGTGTTTAAATTTCAAGATGCATTTTATGAGGAATGCATTCCACTTGATTTGAATTTAGTTAGATTCAAACATTAACCAAAGTTTGTTCAAGATGGGATTTTAAGTTTCCATTTAGAAACAAAAGTTTCTTTTCACCCTAAATTTCAACAATTATTTATTTTGTTTATTTATTTTTTCACTACAAGATTTGGAAAGTCTTGGGATGTGACACGATACCTATATGGTATATGTTGTAATGACTTTGTATCATTATGTAAAATACGTGAAATGCATATTTAGATTTTCTTTGGATCTTCATTGTGTGACTAGTTCTGTGCGTAAAGTCGAGCTCAGAACACATGTGCATGATGTAATTATGAGTATTCACTTTATGTTGCAGGACTAGAGGGTCATGGATACGGGTGTAGAAATGGAAACTGAGCAGCAGCGGATGGAGAGAGAGGCCAAGGAAAAGGCCGATGCAGATGCAGCAAACCAAGAAGCATTACCACCACCACCAATGATGCCATTAATGGAGCAGAACTTTATGCAATGCATGCAAATGATGCAAGAGACCCAGAACAAGTTCATGGAAGAGCTACTGGGGCGAGCAAATCAGAGGGCACCTGAAGGTGGAGGAGTGAGTCTACCTGATTTCCAAAATGCAAGACCATTACCTTTTGCATCAGCTCCTGAACCAATGGATGCAGAAGACTGGCTAGCAGATACAGAAAGGAAGCTGAAAACTGTGGGTTGCAATGATGAGGAAAAATTGAGGTATGCAACTCATCTTCTGACTAGACCTGCAGCATCATGGTGGGAAAATCAGCTAGCCATGCAACAACCAGGAAGGGAGTTTACCTAGGAGGAGTTCAAGCAGAGATTCCGTGAATATCATGTTCCGGAAATTGTCATGGAGTTAAAGCGGAGATAATTTGAGGAGCTTCAGCAAGGATATACTAGTGTCATGAAGTACATCCGGGAGTTTAGCCAACTGTCTCGTTATGCTAAGGAGGATGTTAACACTGAAGAGAAGAGGAAGAAGCGTTTCTTGCGTGGATTAAATCCGTTTGTGAAGATGCAGCTAAGGTTAGCCAATAAGCAAACTTATCAGCAGTTGTTGGATGCAGCCATTACTTTTGAAGATGACTACAAGAATGTCCAAGAGGATCGGAGGAAGAGAGCCAAGAAGGAAACTAAGAGAATTTAGGCAAGTAAACCTAAATCCAACCTGGAGTTCAAACCTCGGAATAGGAATTATGGCAACAACAACAATAACAATAACAATAACAATAACAATAACAATAACAATAACAAGGGCAGTGGTGGAAATCAATCCAATCCAAGAAGGAATGTTATCTGTAATAATTGCGGAATTCCAGGGCGTTTCCAGAGGGAATGCAAAAGCCTGTAGTGATCTGTTACGGTTGTGGTCAGAAGGGGCATATCAAGCCAGATTGTCCGAGCAAACCACCAGGACGATGGCCTACCAAGGGAGGAGGGCAAGCCAGTGGAGGTAATGGACATCCCAATAAAGGAGGAAATAATGGCAAGAACAACAATGGCAAGAGAAACCGACCTACCTGAAAACTGAATTGTGCAACCCTCGAGGAGGTGGATAATTCGGAGCATGCAATGATAGGTACGCTCAATATCCTTACCAATCCCGGCGAAGTTCTATTTGATACTGGTGCAACTACTTCATTCATTTCTGAAGAATTTTGTGATAAGTTCGGTATTAGAAGGGTAACGTTAGAAAGTCCTATGACCGTAGTTACAGCAGGAGGGAATGTGATTGTACGCCACATAAAACAAGATCAGGTTATCTCGATCTATGGTTGTACATATTTCGTAGACCTTTATGTGATTCCTTTGAAGGGAATTGCAGTAGTGCTGGGGATGGATCGGAGCTCAGATAAATTGTGAGGAGAAAACTGTCTGAATCAAAACTCCAACTGGAGCAAGGATAGTTTATCAAGCAGATAAACACAGTCATATCATAGTGGATCTGCAGTTGAATTCAATGAAAGAAGTTAAATTAGAAGAGATTCCTATAGTTAATGAATTCCAAGATGTTTTTCCAACAGAGTTACCGGGAGTGCCACCAGACCGGGAGATAGAGTTCACCATTGACCTAATACCTGGTACAACACCAATAGCTCAAGCACCATATAAAATGGGACCCAAAGAGTTGAAAGAACTCAAAGATCAAATTGATGAGTTAGCGAGAAAAGGATTTATACAGGAAAGTGTATATCCATGGGGAACACCAGTAATCCTTGTGGATAAGAGAGATGGTGGAAGACGGATGTGTGGTGATTATAGAAATCTGAACAATGTGACTATCAAAAATAAGTATCCTTTACCAAGAATTCAAGATTTGTTTGATCAAGTGAAAGGAGCTGGAGTATTTTCAAAGATCGATTTAAGATCTGGATACCATCAAATAAAAATCAAGCCGGAAGATGTTCCAAAAACAGCATTTGGCTCAAGATATGGACACCATGAGTATCTGGTAGTACCATTTCGTTTGACCAATGCACCGACAATATTCATGAATCTGATGAACAAGATCTTCATGCCATATTTGGACAAGTTTGTCATCGTATTTATTGATGATATTCTGATATATTCCAAGGATAAGGAAGAGCATGCTGACCATTTGAGAATAGCATTGCAGACTTTAAGAGAACATAAGCTTTATGCTAAGTTCAGTAAGTGTGAGTTCTGGCTAGATGAGGTAGAATTCCTCGGTCATGTGATCAGTAAGGATGGGATTGCTGTGAATCCATCTAAAGTCCAGTCGGTACTAGAGTGGACTGCACCGACCAATGTGAAGCAAATTCGAGGTTTCTTAGGAATGGATGGTTATTATCGGAGATTCATTGAAGGTTTCTCCAAAATAGCCGGACCAATGACCAAATTATTAAGGAAGAATACACCATTCAAGTGGGATGAGAAATGTGAAGAAAGTTTCGAAGAGTTGAAGACTAGATTAACCACAGCTCCAATCTTAGCAGTTCCTAAAACTAGGAAGGACTTCACCGTATATTGTGATGCATCTAAAGAAGGTTTGGGTTGTGTATTAATGCAAGATCGGAAATTTATTGCTTATGGTTCAAGACAATTGAAACCACATGAAGTCAATTATCCAACTCATGATTTAGAGTTAGCAGCAGTAGTTTTTGCACTGAAAGGATGGAGGCATTTTCTTTATGGAGCCAAATGTGAGTTATACACTGACCATAAAAGTCTCAAATATTTCTTCACTCAAAAGGAATTGAATATGAGACAAAAGCGTTGTTTGGAACTAATCAAGGATTATGATTTAACAATCAACTACACTCCAGGGAAAGCAAATGTTGTGGCAGATGCTTTAAGAAGAAAGAGTGCAGATACTCAACCTAGCAACAGGGAGCTACCAAAAGAATTACAAATGGACTTGGAAAGATTAGAACTTCAATTCATCAGAACAGATGTTCTTGGAGGATTAGCTACTATGCAGGTAGTTGTAGAGCATGACAGTGATCTTAAGCAAGAAATTTTTAGACATCAAGAAGAAGATCCTTTTATTGCTGAGGAAATTCGGAGGATATCTCAAGGAAAAAAAATCAGTTTTTCGCCTTGGGGATTATGGGTCTTTATGGTTCCAAGACCGTCTATGTGTTCCTGATGTGACTAAGATCAGAAATGTCATACTCAAAGAAGCACATGATACACCATATTCTATACATCCGGGGAGTACTAAGATGTATATGGATTTAAAGGAACTATTCTGGTGGAATAACATGAAAAGAGATATTGCTAAATATGTATCGGAATGCCATACTTTTCAAAGGGTGAAGGCTGAACATCAAAGTCTAGCAGGACCATTACAACCTTTAGAAATTCCTGAATGGAAATGGGAGGAAATAGGTATGGACTTCATTACAGGATTGCCTATGACACCAAAAAGGAAGGATATGATATGGGTAATTGTGGACATACTTACAAAGAGTGCACATTTCATTCCGGTGAACCAAAAGGATAATGCTGAGAAGTTAGTTGAAGTATATGTCAAAGAGATAGTAAGTAAGCATGGAGTACCCAAAAAGATCATAACTGATAGGGGATCAGTGTTTACTTCAGCATTTTGGAAGCAATTGCATGAAGCACTTGGTTCAAAGTTACATTTCAGCACAACATATCATCCGGAGACAGGAGGTCAAACTGAAAGAACAAATCAAATACTAGAAGACATGTTGAGAGCTTGTGCACTAGATTTTGGAGGAACATGGGAAGATCACCTACCATTGGCAGAATTTTCTTATAATAATAGCTATCAGAGTAGTCTGAGGGCAGCTCCATATGAGGTTCTGTATGGAAGGAAGTGTAGATCACCAATATGTTGGTATGAACCTGGAAGCAGCAAAGAATTTGCGCCAGATTATATCAAGGAGAGACAAGACATCATTGATAAGATCAAGGATAGACTGAAATAGCCCAGAGCAGGCAGAAAAGGTATGCGGATCAAAGTCGAAGATCATGGCATCCAGAAGTGGGAGATATGGTCTATTTGAAAGTAAGTCCAATGAAAGGAGTAAAAAGATTCAGAGTTAAAGGGAAATTGAGTCCAAGATATATCAGACCATTCAAGATACTGAGTCAAAACAGAACTATAGCTTATGCTTTAGAGTTACCATCAAGATTGGCTCAAGTGCATAATGTTTTCCATGTGTCACAACTTCGCAAATGTTTGAAATTTTCAGATGATGCAATCACACATTAAGAGATAGAACTACAATCAGACCTGACTTATATTGAAAAGCCCTGTAAGATTCTAGAAGAAAACTGGAAAAGATTAAGGAATAGAGCAATCAAATATTGCAAGGTACAGTGGGAACATCACCCTGATAGAGAAGCCACATGGGAAAAAGAAGAGGATTTAAGAAAAGCTTATCCAGAATTATTCAGGTACATCTCCACAAACTTCGGGACGAAGTTTAATTTAAAGGGAGAAGTCTGTAACATCCCAACATTTAGGACCTAACGAAGGATAGATATAGGAATATGAATTGTTGCATGCATTCATCTATGAAAATATGGGTAAAATTTTCGCCAAATAAAAAAACCTAAGTGATCAATGTTTCTTTCATACTTTGAGATTAGGTTTAGTCTTAAAGGATGATTGTTATAAACTTTGAGATGATCTTAAGGAGTTATGTGTTTTCAAATGGATTTGAAATATTAGACTTGAGTGTTTGAATTATAATTCAAATGATTAGATATATATTTTGAATCTTAATTCAATTTATAGATAAATATTACAACTTGAATTCTATCCAAAGATAAACAATAATGAATATAAAGTCTATTTATCATCAATACATATAATGAAGTGATAAAATTATAACTTATTTTAATCATCCACATAACTTACAAAAGTAAATTTACAAAGAATAGGAATATTCTTTATTAATAATAATATAATCTTTATTACAATTGAATAAAATAAAGATTACATGAATAATAAAATAAAATTACAAAAGAATAAGAAAATTACAATGGAATATTTACTAACTATCCTATATCTAAATCTAAACTAAATCTTCATCTTTATCTTTGTACCTGCAAAACAAATACTAAATAAAAAACAAAAGAAGATTAGTGTTAGTATTATTTCTCTCAGACATGTCAGTGAAATGCACTTGAAAAATTCATCATTGAGAAATGTTATAAAAGGGGCAAGTTTCACCAATAGGAAATATTCCATCTTTCATAAATTCAAAGCCAGAAGTCAGATGACAGCCAAGAGGGACAAATTTACTAGCCAAATGAAAGTAACCAGGTAAAAGTAAATATCCAGATTCTGAACATATCCACAAGTGCATAGTAGGCACACAAGCTGGACACACACCATCATGCATATGGTGTGCTGTCGACCTCACAAGCATAGCCCAATCTCACAAAACCATAGCACAACCGTGCGGGGCACTAGCGCATCACCCCACTGCACAACACACAAGAACAGCGAGTGTAGAAAGCAGCTAAACCAAGCACCACAGCCAGCAACCACACCAACCAAGGATCAACCAAACATCACCAGGATGGTGACATAAGGAGGGGAATGGATCAGGTGGACAGCAAGATCAAGCCCATGAGCTAGGAGGAGCAGGCTAGCTCAAGAGCAAGCACAGGAGTCCAGCAAAACCAGATCAAGATCATCATCATCAACTTACTACACCATCATCAGATTCTGTGGTGAGTTTCATAAAACCTTCATATAATCTAATCATCTTATTCAGAGAAAGCATGTGTTGTTTTATAAAACAAACCCTTAGAAAGCACCCAAGTGGGGTGAATCCATCATAGGGGTTTCTTTTAAACTCTAAAGGCAAACAACAAAGTACCAATATCCAACCAGAGCTCAGGGCAACATCCTTGCTCTGGTTGTCAAACTATATTTTACCATTCAATCATGCATATACATATGATCTATTTCTAGGCACATCCCTAAAGGAAGGGCAGCACCTTAGGAACAAATCCATAGGATCCATAACATGATCAAGCTCACTATCATTTTTCCAAGCTTTGATTCAATAAAGAATAGCTGGTACCACTACCAGGACTATCTAGATGAACCAACTAGATAAGATTTGAATCCCTAAGCCTCAGACCAACATCATTGGTCTTAGGGAATTCAAATAAGAGCATCTATATTTATCTTTCAAAGCCAAGATTGTCTTAAGAATAAAATAACCAAATCCATGGTTTAGAATCAAACTTGTGTGCCATACATGATGGTGTCACAAGAACAATCCAATATGAATCAGGAAAGACAGTAAATCATCATAGATTTAGACAATCAAATAACTAATCATTTTCGCGTAAAACAGGAATCATAACTAGGATATTCCTATGATACACTTTACTGTTTGAGATCATAATGATCTCAAACCACATGTTAATTCCCAAGCTAACAACACTAAGACAGTAGTTGTATCTTATCATAATCATGACCATGAATCAAATAAACAGTGGAAAGCTATCAGATCATTAGCTTAACCAAGCATGTTTCCCAAACAACAATATCATCTTAATCAGATGCAATCTAAGCATCAAATCATCTAGTAAGCCACCAGGAACATCATCTATCATTTTAAGCAACAAGCTTCAGGCCAATAAACATTTAGCATGTGTACAGACCATCCAAACATGAATTAATTCATCCAGTGCATGAACAAGCACATAGCAGGAACCCTAAATGGATGATCATCTTAATCTGAATCAGACAGTAGCAAGAGAGGACACAACCAACATCTAGCATCGAATCAGAAAGCACAGAAAGCACCAGGGGGAAGGAACCAAACTCACCGTAGGTCCTCGCTGAATAAATTGAAGAGGAAGCAGATTGGCCGACGAACCCGCGGCGGCACAGGGAGCCCCCAGGGGGTGCTGCAACCTGCACCAGCCACGGCGGCGGCCACAGCAGTACATGAATCCACCACACCACCACAGGCGAGACCACGACGGCGGTAGTAGCACTTGAACACATGCCAAACCCCAAACCCTAGGGTTCAGAGAGGCATCGACCCAATGCAGGAGAGCCCCAGGCTCAAATCCAATTGGATAGAACAAACAAGCGTTATCGACAACCCCCAATTGCACCATGGCAGCGACCAGAACGGCCGACGGCGGCGGAAATCGACGGTGGCGGCATCGCCGACCACGAGGTTAGGGTCAGAGGAGGAGAGGATAAGATCGAGGAAGAGAGAGAGGCAGTGAGGAGTGGGCCGAGCTGGGACAGACCCTTCGGGGTGGCTATTTTGTCTAGAATTAATGGGCCACTAGGGCCCAATAAGAATAATCAGCCCAGAAACAATTCCAGGCCTGTTTCAATAAAAAGAAAAGACCAAAATACCCTTGGACTTAATAAAATTCTAGAAAATAAAATAAAAGTCCAAAAATTATAAATAAAATATTTGTGGATTCACAAAAATCCAAACTACTCAAATAAATTAAAATATAAAATTTTAGACATTTAAATTTTATTAGGAATTTTGTAAATTATATATTCCTTATTGAATTTTACAAAATTATTGAAGGGTGATAAAATTAATTAAAATTCACTTTCATTATGTATTAATATTGTAGTATTTTAGAAGAATACTAAATAAATATTTAATCACCATTTTTAATGTATAATTAATAATTCCTAAAATAATTATTAAATCAATAAAAGTCAAATAAAAGGGAAATAAAATAAAATAACTCAATATATGTTATAAATATTAAAAAATAATTTTTATAAATCCTTTATTACTAAAAAGCAACTTTTTGGGGTAAATGCATTACATTACTTGCATAATCATCTTTGCTTCTTTAAATATTGTCCTTACCGGGCAATAATGATGTTTTTGTAGAACTAGAAGCTCAAGGTCCAGTGCAAGCATCAGACTTCACTACCTTGCCATCACAAGGCAAGTTCATCACTTGCTCATGTCCTTTGAAGAGTCTTTATCAAAGTATTTGCAAATTGTGTGTTATCATATATGTTATAAAAGAAAGAAAATATTATTTTCATAAATAAAGAAATCATATATATCATCCTAAGTGATGATATAATGGAGCAATAGAACTTAGGGTTCTATTTACAACAATGATGATCAAGTAGGGACTTAATAACCCCTGACATCAGTGATGCTAGCGCCGTATATTACGTGTTAGCCATGAGATTTGGAATGGGACAGAGAAGTCAGCTGTATCTTCTTCCTCTCGCATGAAGCCGGATGTGCAGGTCGTGGCTGTTATCCTCGTAGCGTGCATATTAATTGGTAATTCATAGAGGATATGCAGCATATGGGTGGGAACCCTCATCGTCCCACGATAGTTCTGGCATCTAAAGGTTTGTACAAACCATTGTCGTAATTCATTATGTGGGCATGGTGTACACCAAGAAGGCATGCGGGGTCGCGAAGGGGGCAGTGATTGGCTTGGACCAACTACTGGGCTCCACATCATGGAATTGTGGACGGGAAAGTACACCCGGTTGTGCAACAAGGAGTTGATCTCTCATGGAAGTAACGCACCTCTGCAGAGTGTAAGAACTGTAACTTGTTACTCCCTGTTCCGGGAAGGAGCTACGAACGCGGCAGGAAAGGAACTCCATGAAAGTTCTGGTCAACCTGTGAAGGATGATTGTCATAGTTTTTCAGAATAAAATCAATCTTTGAAGAAAGATTTACAAAAACTGCATAGTGCCAAGGATTTATAATCCGAGGTGGTAGTTCGAGCATCAAACTTCCCACCTTGCATATAATAAACTTGTTGGATAACGCTGTTACTCATTCTTTCCTTGGATCCCTTGCTTAGACTCTGAGGATCCCGAAGACGTGCCAATGTATGCAGCCGAATGTCAAGAAGATGTGTTCTACGAGGAACCTGATCTGTTCGGAGGAGTTGAAGGAGTGGATTACAATATCCGCTACGGTGTCGATGAGAACAAGTCAAATTAAGTACCTAGTTAGTAGTAACTAACGGAGCCGAGCAACATGAACTCTATAGAATAAGCTGCTGAGCTCAACTCCTAGTCGGAGTTGTTACTTTTAAATTCCGCTGAAACACTTTGTATTTTGGTTTGTAAGTTGAATCTTTTGGAAGTCTTAAACTTCCGGTATTGTAATAATAATAATTTGTGTACATTTGTAATATGGACCCGTAATGTTTCTGTTGTACCACTCTGAGGAATGTGATATTTACGGAATGGTGTTCTGTGGATGTCATGTCAATGACTATAGTGTACTACACATGCAATGGTATGCTGGGTCACCGCAGTTGGTATCAGAGAAAATTGCTTTGACCTTAGGTTGGAAACCTAGTAAAGGGTATTACTTGTAGAAAAAATTTAGCAATGATAAAGAATTCTCTAAAAGTAATATAATGGGTATTCAAATGAGAATATTCCGTTATATATTTTAGTGCGATAATTCTTTGTTATGATGCAGTATGTCATTGGATACTAATCAAGGGTATTTTAGTGCGATAATTCTTTGTTATATATTTTAGTGCGATACTAAAAGAATTGAGCAGGACTCTCAGCAAGGTGAAAGTAGTGGTAGTCCTCGTAAGAGAAAGAAAAATAAACATAAAATAGTTGAGGAACCCTATGAACCTGCTGTAGATCCTAATAGTATATCTATCTATGATACTGAAACTGAAAGTGGTAATGATAAAATGATGCTCCTGATAAGGAGGAAGTTGAGGAAGAACCTGAGAAGCATACTAAGAACACTAGGTACACTAAGGAAGATTTTATTGCTAAAAAACATGGTAGAGAGAGAGAACCTTGGGTGCAGAAACCTATGACTTTTCCCAATAAGAAACACAAGTCAAAGGAGGAAGAACACTATAACAAGTTTTATGAGTGGATGAAACCTTTATTTTTGCAAATTCCTTTGACTGATGCTATTAAGTTGCCTCCTTATTCAAAGTATATGAAGGATATTATCTCTAATAAAAGGAAGATTTCTAATGAGGAAATTTCTACTCTGCATGCTAATTACTCCTTCAATGGTAAGGTTCCAAAGAAACTTGGTGGTCCAGGTATACCAACTATCCCTTGCTCTATTAATAATAATAATGTTAGAACTGCTTTATGTGATTTGGGAGCTGGAGTTAGTGTTATGCCTTTTTCTCTCTATAAGAGACTCCAGCTAGAAAATTTGATACCAACTGATATATCTTTGCAAATGGCTGATAAGTCAACTACTATTCCTGCAGGTATATGTGAGGATGTTCCTGTTCAAGTGCCTCATAATTGCTTGGTTTAACTAATTTTGTTGTGCTTGAAATGCCTGAAGATGATAATATGTCTATTATTCTTGGGAGACCTTTTCTTAATACTGCAGGTGTTGTCATCAATTGTTATCAAGGAAAAGTAACTTTTAATATTAATGACAAAGAGCATACTGTATATTTTCCCAAGAAGGTTGCTAAGAGGTATTGTATGAACTCCATTAAAAATATTGAGAGCATCAAGGTTGGAGAAATATATTGTCCCATTCCACAAGAATGTTTTGAAACTATTATGATTGGGACCATTGCTATCAAGTTTGAGGTAACATAATCACTTTGTGGAATACAAAGTTTTGTTTCATATAAGATTGTTTTAGTAACAAGACTTGATCAACCTTGTTAACAAAAGGATTTTAATGAACAAAATAATGTTTTCACTGTGGTTATACTTGCTAACTTTTACTTTTCTCCTTTCTAGTCTTTGACTTTTTCTCTTGTTAGTTTTGGTTTTGCTAAGTGTTTGCTTGTTAGAGTGTCTTAGAGCTTCTGTAGTTTTAGTTTTGGTTTGTTTTTGCTTCTTCTAAAAAAAATCTTTTCTGCGAGAAAATCAATTTTCATACCCTAAAAATTGGCCAAAATAAAGTTTTCCGAAAAATCCCAGAAAATTCAAAATAATTTTTCCTCGAAAAAAGGGGCAGAGGGACACCTGGAGTGACCCATGGGGTCACCCCAGGCCAGCACACCCCCTGGTGGCGGGGCCAGCCCTAGCGGCGCGTATGGCTGGGGTGTGGCCCACCTGTGGCCCTCCAAAGTGCCTCCTCCTAGCCATATTCTTTCTCTCTCCCGAAAAACATCGGTAAACTTTTTCAAGCTCGAGTTCTTGCTGATCTTACTCCTGATTTTTGATCTCCTTGCTCAGCCACCGCTCCAAAGAGGCCGGGTGTTACAAGCTGGTAGCGGCGGCGGGAGAGAAGCTATAGCGAGTTCTTGCGATGGGAATGGAGAACATGGCTTCCTCCTCAGTCGAATCCACTCAGATGAGATTTTTGTGGCACTCATGGCGGCGGGCGGCAGCTGGAGAATAAATATAGCAGGGGAGAAGGTCTGGGGGCTTGGAATTGAGAAGGCAACTACTTATAGGGGTTTAGTTGCAAAATTTCTATCAGCTGCTGACATGTCACCGATCAACGTGAGTCAGACCCATTTAGGACCGCGCATCCCACTAATAAAACATTTAGGACTTAGGTGTTCCATTTCAAAGATAAGGGACCAAACTGACGTAACTATGAAACATTTAGGACCGCAGGTGCGTTTTTCTCCCCAAAAAACATGTAGAATTAAATAGTTGTGAGATTGGATGCTAAAACGCATCCTACACGGTAAAATACAGGGCCCACGTGCACCAACCATCAAAGTAAAATTTTCCATTCTTCTCCTCCACAACTTCCTGCCGCCGCCACCCCTTAGCCGTGGCCCATAGCGTCCGCGCGTAGCCGCCGTTGTCAGAATGCCCCCGAGCCGCCACAGGCCCTTAAGCTCATCCAGATTCTACGGTGTGCGTGTGAGGCCGACCGACAAATTTTACATTGATATAAGGGCTAGCGATGACTGCATCACGCTTAGCACCTTCGATACCGCACGAGGCGGCATGCGTGTATGACGTGGCGGTGTGGCGGCTCGACTGGCCACGCTGCAACATGAACTTTCACTACTAGGAAAATGGCTATAGGTAATCCACACATCCATGGGGCACGTGCTAGTGGTGCCCCACGGATAAAATAGGCGTGGTGCACTGCTCATTGGTGCCCTATGGCTAACTGTCGTAAGCGTGGTGCACATGGTGGTGTGCCACGACTATGTGTGGGCCCGGGCACAGGTGGCCGCAGCACACATACCCATAGTGCACTAGGTCAAGGTGCGCCACGGATGTGAAACTTAGCCATGTCGCACCTTGACCTAGTGTGCTACGAGTATGTGTGCTGCAGCAGCTAGGTCAACTTAGCCGTAGGGCACTCTGCCTTAGTGCCCTACGGCTAAGTGGCCTGCACCAACTCCACCCCCCGTGGATCGCCTTTTTAGCTTTGAAAAAATAAAAGAAAATGAAAAACATTTCAAAAAATAAAATCCTTTCATATATAGGTAGATTATGTGGTCTAGTTTCTAGGAAAATTAACAAACATGAATTTCGACTTTTTCTGCAAAAAAAAGTCATGCCACGATAAAACGGCCGTAACTTTTGCATACGCTGCCGAAAAAAGTTTAATATACCAAAATGACCAGAACGAGATTCCACATCCGCTTGCAACTCCTTTCGGTCGTTTAGCGATTTTTTAGAATCTCAAAATTTGGAAAGAGTAAAAAGTTATGGCAAAACAAGATTTTTTTCCTGCAGAAAAAAATTTAGGCAACTTACCCGTAGCGCACCACCCCTAGTGCGCCACGAGTAAGTTGGGCGGGATTGGAAATTCGAATCACCACCCCGCCCACCTACCCCTCTACTTTCCCCTCCCCCTTTTCCCTTTTCTTTTCCTTCTCCCTTCTCCTTCTCCTTATCCCTTTTCCTTCTCCTTCTCCTTCTCCTTCTCCTTTTCCTCCTTCTCCTTTTCCTCCTTCTCCTTCCCCTTATCCTCTCTCCAGCCACCTTGCTCCGGCGTCCTTGCTCCGGCCTCCTCCTCTCCTTGCAGTGACGGCGACGCGATGACGACCTTCTCCTCCTCCTCCTTGCAGCGACGACAGGCGATGACGGCCTCCTTCTCCTCACCTAACTCCCTTTCTTATTCTTGTAGCGATGGCGGTCTTCTCCTCCTCCTCGCAGCGACGGCGGCCTTCTCCTCCTCCTGGCAGCAACGGTGGCCTTCTCCTCCTCCTCCTCCTAGCGACGACGGGCGATGCCGGCGAGGACTAGCACAACCAGGGCCTCCCGCACCTGCCTGCGGTGGTAGGTCGTGGCCACGACCATGCTCCGGCGACACGACGGCGACGCAGGACCCGATTGCTTTTGCAATTCAAAATGAGGGTGTTTTTTTGCATTGTTTTTTGTTTTCAAAAAACATAGGCGTGACGCACATGGACCCCTTCTTGTGGCGCACTAGGTGGTGCGCCACAGGTAACTTTTTACCCGTAACGCACTAGGTAGTGCGCTATGGCTAAAACTTAGCTGTTGCGCGTGAATAGTGGCGCGCTGCTAGTGCACTACGGATGTTCTTTTTATGTGCGCCACGGATGTGCCTTTTCCTGATAGTGTTTCACGACGTGAGAATCTAGGCGAAGATGGTGGCGTCGCTGCCGTGCCTCGTCACGTGTGAAGAGCAACAACACAACCGTGTGTGGCAGCGGTGTTGACCCTTTCTTCGTCCTATTCTTCGGGATGTTACAACATGCCTCGGTATTTGGTAGTGAACCCACCTAGATACCAATAGCCACAAAGGACAAAACCTGGTGCACGTCGTGCCCGGGAGCCTCATCGTCGGTGACTCCCGCCCAAAGAGCGAACAATGGAAACTATTGTAACCTCCATGCATCCGCATTGCACAAACAAAACAACTGTCACGTCCTGATCTCGTGGCTACTGTTGGGAAACTGGGCCGGTAGAGGCCCACTCGGTGTGGCCTCTACCAGGCTAGGGTTGGCCCATGTGGGTATCGTATCCCCCTTTAGCCTATAAATAGAGGAACAACCTTTGTACGTGAGTTACCGAGAGAGTTATCAATAAAGTTCCCTGTTTCATCTACTTTGTACTGTGTGTGCCTTATCCTAGTCTTCTTCTCCGGCGTGGAACAGCCCCGGGACCGGCCAGTCGGCAGGGGGTGTTCCAACAGCTACAAGACATGGTGAAGGCAGCACAAGAAGGAAAATTGCCACCGCCTTAGCTAGTTTGGAGGGCGTAACCGAACATACAATGGAGAGAAGACAACCGACAAGCATAAGCTCCGCAACACACGGGTGGCCTTGGCCCGCGGACCTGAGGGTTGTAACCAGAACCAATACTACATCGGCAGGAGCGTGGGAGTCATAGGGTGTGTTTGGATTGTGGCCAAAATGTACCCTACCAATATTTTGGTCATGACCAAAAGGTTGGCTCTTGTTTGGATTGTTGCCAATTTTTGGGCATGCCAATACTCCACTACTAACTCTAGTTCACTTTTTTAGCCAATGTTGGCCAACTTGTGGGCAAGCAAAGGCTCAACCAAAATTTTGGCTAGCCAAATATTTGGTGGGGCAATCTTGGGCACAAACCAAACACACCCATAACATGTGACACAAAATAAAAGGCCAGACCAGATGTAGGCCGCCTCTACGGAGGACCCATCATCTACTCGTCGCACAGGGAGGTCAAGGAGGTCTGCAACGCCATCCTCGACGCCGATCATGGCATCTACTAAAAACTAGCCTAGGCCAGTGTATCGATCACCTTTGGACTCAACGACTGGCCTGACAACCTCATGTGTCCAGGCAGTTTGTTGTTGGTTGTTTCTCCCGTGATTGTGAATACAACCATGCATAAGGTCCTCATGGACGGGGAAGTTCTGTTGGGATCATTACCATGGATACTCTCAAAAGGATGCAAGTCTCGAGCCCATACATCCGACCGGTCTCGAACCAAAATACCAGGGGTAGAACGTGAGCCAGTTAGGCAGATCACCTTACTGGCGACCTTTAAGAATTAATGGAGCCTTTTGCACGAAGCAACACGTCTTCGAGGTCGTGGACTTTCCCATGTGTACAGCACCATGACCCAAAGACCATAGATCTCTCAATTTATGGCTATCAGCAACTATACATACCTGATGTTCAAGTTTCTCGACCCGAAGGGAGTAATTACCATAAATACCTCTCTAAAACACGCTATGTAGTGTGACCGGTGCAGACAAGATGAAGGTGAATCCCTAGTTAGACACAACTCCCCTAGAAGAACACTGGCCTAAGAGTAAGGTCCGGGACACGGATATGATAGAGCAAGCACACAAGAGGATACACACAAATAGGGGCACATGCTCACCTACCCACTTATGGGAACCCCAAAAGGGAAGAATGGGCGGACCCATTAACAAGCAAAAGCGTTGCTCTAATAGTAAGCGCACTCTACGCGTAACCAGCTCTGGCATCAAGAAATTGGCAATAAGGACCTTCCAACATCTCAGACATGAGTACGGAAGGCACAACAATGGGAAAGGTCTCGGAACCACCAGACTTCCCGATACGTGATGCACGCGGAACACTTGGGGATGTTGGCATCTAGATTTTGACCCCAATAGTTGTCTACATAGTTGCATATCTAGATAATCTATATTCTTGCTAAGCCTAAATTAAAATAAAAGTTAAAATTGTTAGTCACCTATTACCCCTCCCCCCTAGTCAATGATACCGATATTTCACATGGGTACACACAAGTATACACATCACTTGTCATCGGTTTAAACAACTTTATATGAGTAGTTGTTCTTTACTTGAATTTACTCAAAGGAAAGATGAGTTGCATGATTTACCTCCTGCTAACATAGTTATACTAACATAAACCGCTACTCCTGCTAACATATAACTGCTAGTACTACTCTTCTTATATGAAATAATTATTTTCTGATGAGTTTCTTTTACTCCTGCTAGTATTAAACCGATGTTTATGTTGATAGAAAATTGATAGAAACTAATCAGTCAACTAACAGAAGCGGCAATATTAACGATCTTCACTTACCGCCCTTTCCTATTCGACAAATTCACACTCTGTTCCTTTTCAGATCTTCTCTATGGAGTATTAGCAATGAAGTTACAGTAGAAGTGCTTTTCTGGAGTACCTCCTCATCGAAACAGGCTTGCGCCTCACTTTATAAATAAAACAAACAGGTAAGACTGCTCATGGGCCAGACAGCATAACGCCCAAAGATAGAGACACAACACGATACACGATGTTGGGGCAGCAGCATACACACACGTAATGGCTAGCACGTGATTGACGTGGAGCCTGTTGGGAACCCCAAGAGCAAGGTGTGAAGTAGCACAGCAGCAAGTTTTCCCTCAGTAAGAAACCGAGGTTATCGAACCAGCAGGAGGAAGGAAACATCACACAGGTGTTGCTAGCAACGCGGAGACCTGCACAACAAAACTCAAGACTTTGCCCCAACTAACAGTGAGGTTGTCAATCTACCGATTGTTGTAACAAAGGATTAAACGTATGGTGTGGAAGGTAATGGTTTGCAGCAAGTAAACAAGTAACAGTGGAAGATGTATCAATGGTAAAGATTGGACTAGGGGTCCATAGTTCACTAGAGGTGCTCTCCTTAGATAAACAACATGGCATGAAGGGTAAACAAATTACAGTAGGGCAATTGACAGGAACTGAGCAAGGCAAAACAATGCAATACTAGTCAGAAAGATCCTACGAGATTCGATTGGGCAATACAACAAGATACATAGACCGCCATCCAACTGCATCTATGACTAGAAGTCCACCTTCAGGTTATCATCCGAACCCCCTCCAGTATTAAGTTGCAAGCAACAGACAACTGCTTTAGGCAAAGTGTGTAAGGTAAACAGTCCACATGTTCCATGAACAAGAGACCATTGTTTTCTCCCTAGTGGCAACAACACATCTACAACCTAAGAGATTATTGTCACTTCCCTTGGAAACTAGGGGCATGAACCCACTATCGAGCATAAATACCCCCTCTTGGAGTCACTAGCAACTAATCGACCAAGATAGCTACTAACAACGGAGAGCATGCAAGATCACAAACAACACAGACATGATAGAATCATAAAGACAAAACCATTAACCAATCCAACATAATAATCTCAATATCCATCGGATCCCTGCAAACACAACATGCATGATTACAAATAGATTAGATCTTGATCATGAACGGAGCTCACAAGATCTATACATGAAAGCACAAAGGAGGAGATACAACCATCTAGCTACTACATGGACCCATAGCCCAAGGTGGAACTACTCACGCATCATACCGGAGAGAAGGCCTCCGGGATGATCTCCCCTCCGGCAGGGTGCCGGTAAGAACTTCAGATCCCCCCGATCTAGTGACGACGGTGGCGGCGGCTAGAGAAGGTTTCGTGGAATATTGATTGGGTACTTAGGGCTTTTGCATCGGGGGCTTCTTATAGGCGAAGAGGCGAGGCGAGGGGGCGCCCGGGGGGCCCACACCCTGTGTAGGCGCGGGCCAGGCTTGGCTGCACCTGGGGGGTGCGGCCACCTCGTGGCTCCCCTCTGTATCTCCTTATGGATTCATGTCCCTCACAGAAAGTTATTGACTTTGGCTTTTGTCCCATCCAATTCCGAGAATATTGATTTTCTGCCTTTCTGGAACCAAAAACAGAAGAAAACAGGCAACTGGCACCGTGTCAACTTGTTAATAGGTTAGTTCCAGAAAATATATAAAAACACCTCAAAGAAAGACAAAGCAAAGTAGATACTTGATGACCCACAAGTATAGGGAGTGTATCGTAGTACTTTCGATAAATAGGAGTGTCGATCCCAACGAAGAGCAGAAGGTGCTAAACAGTGGTATGGAGCAGGAAATCCCTGTGAATACTTAGCAAATGGATTTTTAGTGGTTTTCTGACAAGGCAACAAAACAAAGAGCAAGTAATAAAGGTAACGAACAAACGAAGCAAGTGGCCCAATCCTTTCTTAGCAAAGGACAAGCCGGTGGAAATATTTATAAGGACCAGAGTTCTCGAGGACACATGGGAATTCTGTCAAGTGCTTTCGCTTCAAATAGCTAAGTACTCTTCTTTGGTGTTTGTAAGTGTTGTGTGGGTGAACATGTGCTAACATACCGACCTTACTTGGACTAATACATACTTGTGATTAAACCCCTTGCAAACATCCGTAACTACATGAAAGTAATTAAGATATATATCTAACCACAACCTTAAACTCTGAGATCCTACGCTCCCTTGTGCAAAGGTGTCCTCACGGGGGTTCAGGTTTCTGTCACTTCGGCAACCCCACAATTAGTATACAAATACACAATGCATCCCCCTAGGCCCATAAATGTGAAGTGTCATGTAGTCGATGTTCACGTGACACCACTAGAAGAATAGCACCACAACTTAAATACTAAACCATTGAATAATAACTCAACACAGATTCACTACTAACATCATGACTTCTCCCATGTCCTCAAGAACACAACGAACTACTCACAAGACATCATATGGATCAAGATCAAAGATGATATGGTAATGGATAACAATCTGAACATAAACAATAATCCAATGGTTCCACTCACAAGCATCAACTACAATAGTAATTAACACCGGGAAAGTTTCCCCTAAGAACTAAAGAAATATCCAACACAATTGTTACAGCGGGGCGGAGTGGTGATGATGGTGTGGATGATGATGATCCCGATGAAGTCTAGCTTTATGATGGTGTTGATGGCGACAGTCTCCCCTCTCCGGGAAGGAATTCCCCCGGCAGAAATCTGTCTGCCAGAGAGATCTTTCTCTCTCGGTTACGTAGGAAATCTATCTGTGGTTGCTCCCCGAGGCTTAGGGTTACGTAGGTCAGATATAGGCGAAGTGGAAGAGTCGGAGGCCAGGCAGGTGGGCCACACCTGCCCTAGGCGCGACCCAGGGGGCGCGCCTAGGGGGTGTGGGACCCCTTAGGGCCCCCTTCGCTCCTCCTTCTGGCTTCCTTTGTCATCTGGTAAAATAATATGTTTCCATATTTTTCTGGTATTTTTCTGATCTTCGCGAAATTGCACCGAAACGCCTTCTTTTCCATCAGAATCTAGACTCTGGCAGTTCATCCTCCAAGAATCATCCAACATGCATAAACAGATGAAAAGCCATAAGTAATACCTCATAATAAGACAAATATCAATGAATAGAGGTAAATTATGATATGGAATGGTGATGCAAATTGGGCGTATCAACTCCCCCAAGCTTAGACTTCGCTTGTCCCCAAGCGAAAACTGAGCTCAGTAAACATGTCCACAGGTTTATGGAGTGAAGTGTCGATAAAAGAATATGAACAAGAAGCATCACACTTACTATTGCACAACTCATAGAAGAAAGCAACTTACCATTATATAACTTAGCTTACAACCAAGTGCAGCTGTCACAATAGAGATGCATAAAGATAAAATCATAATTGGAATTGGCAAACTTGTTCTTGGTTAGAGAACACCTGGCAAACAGTTTCACAAAAAGCTTTTTGTAGAAGTTTCAAAACAGGAGCACTCTTTGCTCAAAAAGGTTTTTCATAAGTGAAGGCTTTCAAAGTAATACTCAATAGATAAGAGTTTTGTGCAAACAAGGAAGATAAAGAACATGATTGAATAAATCACCATATGAATGCTTGAAACACAACAACTCAAATGCTTGCTGGAGATAGAGAGGAAGTAGGTTTACTGACTCAACTTGGAAGTGGGAGAAATGTCCCTTTTAGAGGGAGGCAGGGATTACAAGTCATAAAGAGCTTCCAAAATATTATGGTACTTACTAGGTTTGAGCCCTCATTGCCCCTATCATAGGCATCTTGAGATGATTAAGGTTAAAGTGAGCAAAGATGGAGTATATGCTTGACGAAATATAAGTTGGCAATCTCATGTCCCTTGAATATGAGGGCCACTCCTCATGCTACTCAACTTTGGTCACAGGTAAGTTCTTGTCATTGTAAGTATTTGCATATCATTGAGAACCGCCAACGGGGTACCCCTTGCATATGGTACAGGAGCTTTCCCATAACCAAAATGACAAGGCAAGCAGACAATGAGCATCTCAGTGATCTTTTTATTTACTATGTGCATAGCTTTTTATTGAGGATGCTTCATAGATGACTCACTATGGTGATGCTGCAAGTTTCCACCATGATTAGGCATGGCTTAGGCTAGCGGCCTAGGCATTTCTCTAACACAGAATACAGACTCCATGGACTTACATGTTCCCTCTTTATTTCACACCGTTGACATCCATAGACAAAAGAGCACGATATCAATTGTGTGCAGATTACAAGTGCAATGTTGAAAACGTTCCCCGTGACAGCACGGTTCTGCTAATTCCAACGTATAGATGCAAGCATATACAACTTCGATGTTCACAATGGTTCAAGTCTATTAGGGGCAAGAAAACAAAGGTGTGCCATCAAGTTTGTGAGAGCTTTACTAACTAGTTTTCACATAACAAAATACTTTCTAATTTGAAAGATAGATGAAGCTTGAGAATTTGCTTGGAATAGCAATAATGCTACTAGGTAGATATGGTGGACACAAATTGCAAAGGTTTTTGGTTCAAAGGGATTTGGAAACATGAGAAGTATTCCTTCTCAAGACAGGTTTTTGGCAAGCAAGACTAGGTAGAAAACAAGAGAGTTGAAAGAAACAAGCAAACATACAAGTAATAAAGCCAAACATGCAATCTTCCTTGAAGACACCAAAGATCTTAAATAAAGAATACTAAGCTTATGAGCCAACAAGAAAGAAAACACATGATACCAAATACCTCTAAGCCTTTTCTTTCTCTTTTTCTTTCAAACCTCAAAAAATTGTTGGTACTGACCAGAACTCGGTTTGCCAAAACCAATTTAGAGTTACTTGATTCTCCCAAAGTGATGCCAATACTGATCAACAAGATCCATCATATAATAGAGATTGCAAACTAAAGCAAGAAGTGCAAAAAGTAAAAGATGAGACTTCTCATTAATATTCAATTAAGGCACTCACACCAAGGGATACATAGATAATCAACTAAAGGAGAAATACTTCCACATGCAAACCAAACTATAAGATAACTTCTCTACCACAAATATGAATCCACTAAAAAGGTAAAAGGTGAAAGGTGGTGATGATACCGCGGCACTCCCCCAAGCTTGGAACAAGCCAAGGGGATGCCAAACCTGATGATGAATCACTCCTTAGGTGGTGGTGGTGTTCTTCTGTCGTCATAAAGCTTCCCCCTAGTCTCTGCAATCCTGAAACTAGCAGCAAATCTTATGCGATCAAATCTAGCCTCATACTCACAGTTTTGATTTTGTATGTCGTAGAGTTGTGCTTGTAAGTGGTTGGTGGTCTGACGGAGTGAGAAGATTTATTCTCGGAGCTTAGCCACCTGTCGTCGTATTGCCGACGAGTACACCATGGAGGGGTCCTCACAGTGCGTGTTTAGAGACGTGGGGGAAGGCGAACGGTTGACGGGTACGAGGTAACACAGCTTACCCAGGTTCAGATCCCACAACGGTGGTGGAATCCTACTCCTGCTATAAATCACTATAAGGGCAATACGCCGAGTTACAGGGATTGGTTCGCTGTGAGAGGTATGTGTTGATTGGTGCCCTAAAGGCTCCCATAGGCCCGACTTATATAGTTGCCAGGTCCTAGGGTTACAGGGAAAAGTCCTAGCCGGACAGGTTACAGAGTTCTACACTGCCTACAACTAGTCTATCGTGTCTTGCACTCCAAGGCTTCGGGTACGTCGGTGACTCCTCCGTAGCCTTCCTTTATCCGGCATGGGCCTCCCTTCTAGACCCATCTAACTAGGCTGCCTAGCAGGCCATGGGCCATGCTACCAACTATGGGCCACCCGGGTTATCCGGATAGAGGACATTCTATGAGGATACCCATATAGCATATCCCCAATAGTAGCCCCCCGAGAACTCCGAGATCTTGCACCGTCTTGCCTCTTCACGTTGAATGCTCCGTCTAGATAGATGTCGACAAATCATCAATCAATATCTTGTAGTCCTCCCAAAGAACCCTGCAAGGTTTTCTCCGTCTTCAACTTGTAAGTCGGAGAATTGCTGAATCTTCCATCGCACTCTTCTGTAGCCGGTCTGGATCCATCCATGCCGGAATCTTCTGATGTGATGGTTCATCTACCAGTGACAACTAAGGCGATGTAGACATAGGTCATCAATGCCTCGTAACTCACACATGCAGAGAACGCAATCATGTCCATTTTCCCGCGCGAGTGATATGAACCATTGGCGGCGATGGTTGGAAACGTGGCGAAATTTCCACGCACGCTTCCGCACACGTCGTCCACGCGCCAACCATTCGATCGTTTTGCACGAATCTTGATGCCGGAGGTTATAAATTGTAACATCGGTGGAAATTTTAATTTTCACCTCATTCTCCTCGGCATCGTATTCTTCCTCCAGCGAGCGCCTCCTCGATCTCTCCGCGCACTCCACGGAAAAACCCTAGCTCCTCGACCTTCCCCAATCACCACCGTAACCTCCCAATGTCCAGCATCAGTTCCGCCCCTTCCATGGCGGCGTCTAGCGATGCCGCGGCAAAGACGGCGAGCACCGTCATCGTGCCCCCAGAGGGCCTGGTGATCCCCAAATCCAGGGTGGTCCAAACCACCGGCGGTGACTATAACCCAGCGGCGCTGGAGCTGCTAGAGGAGGAGTACGACTCCCACAAGGGTGACTGGCGCGGTTCGGATATCAAGGACCATGACATCAAGGAGCTAATCATCGAGGGCTACCTCCCTGCGACGGAGGGGCTCGCCTGGCGGGTGGCGCCGGACGGCGAGGTCACTCCTTCTCCCCAATCCGGAGAAAAGGTGTACCTCAAAGCCCAACTGGTACGCGGTGTCTCCCTGCCCATCTCCAATTTCTTCCTAGTTATCCTCAACCATTACCGAGTACAGCCTCAGAACCTCTCCCCCAATAGCATCCTTGCGCTTAGCAACTACGCAGCGCTTTGTGAGGGTTACTTAGGGATTAGGCCTAGGCTAGATATCTTTATCTACTTCTTTACCGTCAAGCGGGAAGCCGGAGCCGACAAGGACGAGCTCAGGAACTGTGGCACTATTAGTTTAAGATCTGGCCTGGCCGGCGGTTCCCCGAAATCGTCGGCCATGAGTCCTAGAAGAACTGGCAATGGGCGTACTTCTATGGCCCAGATATCCCTCTGGCTGGCCGAGTGATGGGGATATGCCTACCGGGGTATACCCAGCAGGACGTTTCCTATTGGCCCAAGCCGCTAGCGAGTGGGCCTGTAGGACGGCGACTGGATCGAGACTTGGCGAAGACTCAGGCGACTGGAAGCTGGAGGCCAGAAGCGTAGCTAAGCCCAGTCGGACTAGGTCTAAGACCCTCCGAATCCTTAACTAATTCGGTTGTAATATGTAAACCCTAGCGAGGTGAGCCTATATAAACCTCCCTAGGGTACGCATAGAGGACACGTTCCATCATACACCCAAGCGACTCGCCGCCTAGTCGTCGAGCTCGCCCCTTTGTACTCTCTCCATAATACAATCTAGCAGGAGTAGGTCTTTACCCTCCGAGGGGCCGAACCTGGGTAAAACCTTGTGTCTCCGCCCTCATCTCGCACCGCAGATGGCTGGCCGCCCTTGCCCCATGTTCTACTACTCGCTGCCGATTGCAGCATCTATCGTGGTCATTCCCATGACAGTGTGCGAGCCCAAGGCTGAGCGCCATCGCCGCTCCACGACGGAAGGCCGACCGCGTCATGAATTCCACGACCGACGGGGCCTTCTCCAGGTAGCGCCATACCTCGACGAGGTCGCTGGGAATCACCTCTGTGGGCGAGATTTCCTGAAGGTATGCCCGGAGGCAAGTCGCCGACAGCGCGTCTGAGTCAACCAAGGTGGTCAGACACTGTCGCGCGTCGTACAACCGCGCCTCTTCCGCATTATCAGTGATCCGGCCTACAGCACACAAATAAACAGTAAGCACAACAACAAAACTGCAACGCGGTACGTGCAATCGGAAATCGGCTGAAGGAAAGCTTACCAATCAGCGGGCGGCAGAGGTCCGTGATGAAACTTTGAAGAGAAGAGAAATAATTTTGAAACCCGGCAACGAGCGCATCAGACACCTTCCATTCCTCAGCGGCAGACGTGATAGCGGCCTTGGCTCGCCCTTTCGCCGAATTGGCTTCCGCCTTCGCCTCTTTGAGCTCACGCTCCAAATCAGCGATTCGTTTCTCCACCACGCTCAAAGCGGACTGAGCCGCCGTAAAGTCACCCACCGGGACAAGGCCTTGGCGAGCTTCCTTCACTTCAGCCGCACTACTCTCTGCTTCAAAAACAAAATGGTCAACACCGCAAAAAATCAGCGATAAGCGCCAAACAAGGTAAATACTCACCCGCGGCCGCTCGGAGCTCCTCGTTCGTATCCTGGACAGTGATAAGTTCCTTCTCAACGCGACACTTCGCGTCAAGCCGCTCGGCCGATTCGCGTTGCAGGACCTGTGCAACAATCACAGCGTCAGCAACCAAAACTTCCTAAGTGCCTAGCCTCTGAAATTCAGCGACTAGGCACTCGGGGACTGGATGCCCAGCCGCTGAAATGCAGCGACTAGGCACTTGGGGACTGGATGACAAATTTCCTAAGTGCCCAGCCGCTGAAATTCAGCACCTAGCATGCCATGAAGCTCCATCGCGTCCACCGACGCAAGCACAAGCGGAGTATGGCCGCGACGATGTTCAACCTCCACGTCGGAGGCACCAGGGAGCTGGCTCGATGGCACCGAGACACTCGCCGCAGCGGCCTTCGCCACAAAGCGAGGGAGCGTCGCCACCGCGGCCCCCGTGCTACTCGAATGCAGCTCGGTCGCCTCGGTCGGACCCACGGGCACCGTATGCTGTGACCTCGCGTCCTCCTTGGCGTTCAGAGCTACATCCGCTGCGGTTGGAGGATACCTCGGGGCAGCCGCCGGCTCGTCAGAAATCGTAACGACGTCATCGCCCTTTGCTCTTTTAGCGTCTTCAGCGGGAGCAGCGATTTCATCGCCCTTCTCTTCTTTGAGGGGTCAGCTGGTGCCTCTGTGGTGACTGGTGGAACCTTGGCCACTGAAGGGTGACCAATCTTCTTAATCCCAGTTCCGCGAAACAATTCTGTCAACAAAATTCTCTGATTAAAACATAAAGCAAGACGGTTAAAGGTCAAGGAAAACTCACTTGGTGACCGGAAGAAGAGGGAGGTTGGGAAGCCGAGCCCCCGCTCCAGGTGACTAATGAAGCAGATGAATTCCCCTTCACGCGGATCCGGAATTACTTCTCCGGCCGCGGGGATGCGCCATCTCCCGGCGTGGAGGATTCCCGCCTCCTCGAATGATTTTAGAAGTGCCTTCGTGCACTTGGATCTGCCCCATGGTTCGGTGGGAGGAGCCATCGACTGGAGGATCGTGGGAATCGGATCTCTCTGAATCGTTCTGGTCGCTGCGCGGAAGGGGAAACGAGGATGCGCGAGATCGGAGGAAGTGAGGGAAGAATTTTCCCCTTCACCCTTCACTCTCCTTATATAGTTGTTGTTACCCGCCATTTTTTGGAGACGTTACTACGCGGTAACTACGCCAATATTACCGTTGGATTACCCAACGGCTAGTTTGACCAAAGCTGACGGTCCAACTTCGTCCACTCGACTCGCTGCCTCCAGCGACTCGACGATTCGCCGACCCGATCACTATGACAGTGACTAATTACTCGCCGACCCGCTCGCCAAGCTGCGATATGATTGGTCGCCGTTAGTGCGACTAAAGTGACTAGTTTTTTCTTTTGTTCAGGAGTCCGCCGCCGATTTGGCTGGGTGTCCGCATTAGACCTGCATACTCCGACTTGCAGCAAACACCTGCAACGAATCAACGACGGCCTCGGGGACTACTGATGGGGATATGCCTACCGGGGTATACCCAGCAGGACGTTTCCTATTGGCCCAAGCCGCTAGCGAGTGGGCCTGTAGGACGGCGACTGGATCGAGACTTGGCGAAGACTCAGGCGACTGGAAGCTGGAGGCCCAGAAGCGTAGCTAGGCCCAGTCGGACTAGGTCTAAGACCCTCCGAATCCTTAACTAATTCGGTTGTAATCTGTAAACCCTAGCGAGGTGAGCCTATATAAACCTCCCTAGGGTACACATAGAGGACACGTTCCATCAACACCCAAGCGACTCGCCGCCTAGTCGTCGAGATCGCCCCTTTGTACTCTCTCCATAATACAATCTAGCAGGAGTAGGTCTTTACCCTCCAGGGGGCCGAACCTGGGTAAAACCTTGTGTCTCTGCCCTCATCTCGCACCGCAGATAGAGTGGTTCGTAGAGACGGGTCTGACCGGATTGGACCTTGCCATGTGCTGGTTCGTCAGGCGGATCCAGCCTCTGCAGCACCGCTCTAAGTTGATGCATGAGTATACCAAGGAGAGGAAGGATAGCCTCCGCATCTCCGAGGACAACTTTTCCAGCGACTCCGTCAAGCTCCGCCTCAAATACATCGTCAAGGTGAAGTATAGGAAGCGAGGCTTCACCAGCACCTATGACATGTTCGAGGAGAGCATGTGCCCAAAGGTACCTGTTTATTTTCCGTGTATGACATATACTCCAGTTCTTCCGTCTAGCCATTACCATCTCATCTAACACTGTGGGTTTTCACTTAACAGCTCAACGATCTAGAGGAGGATAGCATGGCTGTCCAAATCTATGATCCAAATATGAAGGAAGTCACCGTCGTGTCCGACAACGATGTCCCGTTGGCGCGAAAGCGGAAGAGCCCCACCTCTGACGTTGCTGATGGAGGCAAGAAGAAGAAGACGGAGGGTGGAGCCTCCAAGAAGACTACCGCCGCCTTGGAGGCGGAGAAAAGAAAGGTTACCGGGATCCCCTTTGCCAAAGCACCCCCTCTTGTGTAAGCTTATTTTTCTCCGACATTGTCCATTGCTCGTCTTATTCCTGTACTTATACTTTTCGCACGTTTCAGGAAGAAGGCCACTACTAGTTTGAAGAAAACCTCCAAAACTTTGGGGGCTTCTAGAAACATTAAAGATATGTTGCACCGTGACGTTTCTCCCCATGCATCTCCCGCCATCGCTCCTGTCACTCCTAGCGTCCAGCCTACGTCCGCTTCGACAAGCTCACAGGCCAAAGATGCATCTGGGCCTTCCGCCATGGAAGTGGACTCAGGTGCCTCCACGGATCTTGCCGTTGTCGGTGAACAGGAGACGCAAGAAAGTGCCGCAACCCAAATGGCTAAAGCTCCGTCTAAGGATGCCATCGGTAGCGGTAAGGCAGTGGTGGAGAGTGGTATGTCTGTCGAAGGCGGCGCCTCCGCACCCAAGAAAGCCATAGAGTTCCCGAAGATAGTCTACCCGGTACTTACGCCGGGTAGCTCCGTTTTGGTTCCTGGTGCGACACCGACATCTCCAACATGCGGTCTTGAGGAGCTTCTCCGGCAAGCAGAAATCTTGCAAGGAAACAGTTTATCCTTCGGAAAGTTGCTTGCTGAGAGTGCTACAAACCTCAAGATCATCGCACTTGTAAGTTTTATTTGCCTTTTGCACTTCATATGAGTATCCCACTGTAGCCCCCGAGGATTTAGACGGAAAACCATAGGTCTTTGCATATGAATGCTCTAAGAGTGACTAAGATAGAAAACTTCTCACTGTAGCCCCCAAGCATATAGTTTGAATGAATTATTCCGACTAGATGCTTTCAGAGTAGCATACGCATTATTTATAAATTTCAATACTGTTGCCCCCAAGCTTCTAGTTGTAACTGAATTAGTTCCGACTAGATGCTTAAAGAAAGACTAAGCATATGACTGAGTTTAAAAACTTTATACTGTAGCCCCCAAGCTTCTAGTTGAAAACTGAATCAGTTTCGACTAGATGCTTAAAGAAAGACTAAGCATATTGCTAACTTAAAAACTCTTACTATAGCCCCTAAGCCTCTAGGTGGATATTTATCCGGCTAGATGCTCCAAGTAGACTAAACAGTGTGAAACTTTTCCTTTCCACAGAATGAGAATGCTCGGAGGGGCGTGGCCAACGAGAAGTACCAGAAGATGCGCGCGGACTTGGAAGCCAAAAAGGGTAAAACTGCCTTCTTGAAGGAACAAATCACCAAGAGCAAGCGTCTGTTTTTCCTTTCTTTTTCGTATTCTGACTTGGTCTTGTGCCAACATTCTCCGAGTACTCACTGTGCACTGTTCTTTCTCCGACTTGCAGAATCCATTTCCAAGGCTAAGGATATTGTTGAGCAATCCAAGCATATTCAGCAGCTGGATAGCGAAAACAAGATCCTTAAGCAGGAGAGAAAGGATATGCTGAAGATGCATCAGGACTCAATGAAAGTCCTGCAGGACTCCGCCAACGAGGAGATGAAGCACTTGAAGGAGGAAATCGCGATCCTGAAAGATCATAAGAAAGCCACCGATGAGCAAAATCAGTGCCATCTGGACGCGTACAGGATCCTCCGACAAGAACGGGACTCCTTGGCGGAAACTCTCCAGTAGGCTGAGATTAGCATCTTTAGTAAGTGATTCTCCGTCTTGTACTTCTGTAAGCTAGATACTATGAACTTTTGTGTTATTGAACTCATGCGTTCCTTTGTCGGAAATTTGCAGCTCCTATGGGGTTAACCTGGTCTCCTCCTCCGCCAAAGGAATGCATGGTCCTTGTCGACAACTTTATCAACACCACCATTAAGCAAACCAAGGAGATAGACAAGCCCCTCCAAATTAACATCAAGGCGGTGGAATATGTGGAGAAGTTCTCGGAGATCTTGCGCCGAGCCCCCAAGCTTATCTCAAGCTAGAAAGCTTCGTGTACACGGGCCGACGCAAGGATGGCACTGTCAATGGTCAAGGCACACTACGAAGATGCCGACATCGACATGGTGACTTCCGGTATCCCCGACGTAGACGACGAAGGCCAAAAGATAGATCACGAGGCTATCTTGGCGTCGCTCGCGGGTTTTGACACCAGAGTCACCGAGTTGATCGACCCTAACGTCTTTGTTCCCATGAAAACCATTGACGATGGCAACCGAAGATCCTCCGAGTCCCTCAACACTGCCGACTTCGAGGAAGGTGATTCTCCTGCTGCTGACGATGCTGAGTCCAAGTCGCCTGCGCCAGAGGAATGAAAAACAATTATGTAATATTTGTTTCCTCTGTAATGTGTATGCGGAAAAAACTACGTGTTAACTTAAGGCGGAAAACAATGGTTGTTATTTCCTGCTACTCAAGAACTGGTTCCAGCATGTATATATTTTTTAAGCAAGTGCTGGTTTATCCATTACTCTGTTTTTATGCTTGACTTTCGTGAGTCAGAAGACTCGTTGTCAGAACTACGCGCTCAGGAAATGATGCCCAATGGCACCGTCAAGAACCTAAGCACAAAATCGCCGACAATAAGTGCCGAAAGTCACTACTCTAGAATCCACATAAAAACAACAAAAAACGTGTAGACCAGAAAACTTAAGCTAACGCCCGTAGGCGGAATTTTCACAAGTGCAATCGCAAAGCTTGTGCATAAAGGTTTTATACGATCCAAAAATGAACACTAAAGGAGGTAAAAGACTCAGAAATATGAGCGAACCAGAGGGCTTTATTTCATTGATCATATAAGAAGTACACAAATAGATAAAAAATGCTAAGTGTAGAAAGGACGTAGTTGTGCTATGTTCCATGCCCGATCAAGCTCCGGGTAGTCATCATCCGGGTCATGTCGCTTACGCTTATGATCCTTGTTGGGTCTATCCTTCAGTTCACGGTTGTCAACGAGGTAGTAAGACCCATTGAGCAGCGCCTTGCTTATGATGAACGGTCCTTCCCATGGCGGGGATAATTTGTGTGACTTCTTCTGCTTAAGTCGGAGCACCAAATCCCCCTCTTTAAATGAGCGATGCCGAACGCGGCGACTATGGTAGCTGCATAGCTTCTGCTGGTAGATGGCGGATCTCTGGCATGCCAAAACACGCTCCTCCTCGAGAACGTCTACATCTAGGCGTCTGGATTCTTCAGCGTCATCTTCGTCGTAGGCGGCAACTCTTGGTGCATCATGAAGGATGTCGGAAGGCAGGATGGCTTCTGCTCCATATACCATGAAGTAAGGGGTGTAGCCGGTGGATCTGTTTGGTGTAGTTCGTAAACTCCACAGCACAGATGGCAATTCTTCTGCCCAGGCTCCAGCTGTTCTATGTAGCGGTGCCTCAAGACGTGGCTTGATTCCCTGCAGAATTAATCCATTGGCTCGCTCAACCTAACCATTGGACTGTGGATGTGCCACAAATGCAAGGTCTAGTCGGATGCCCTTCTCCCAACAATAAGCTTCCACTTCTCCGAGTGACAAGTTGTTTCCATTGTCGGTGATAATGCTATGTGGGAGACCAAATCTCACCACTAGATCTCGGACAAACCTAAGGGAAGTTGCCCCATTGAGCTTTCTAATGGGTTTAGCTTCTATCCATTTGGTGAATTTATCAACTGCTACTAGCAGATGCGTAAACCCACATGGTGCCATCTGCAATGGACCAACCATGTCCAGCCCCCAGACTACAAATGGCCAAGTTATTGTTATTGTTCGCAATTCTTCAGCAGGAACATGTGGTTGTCGGGCATAGTATTGGCATCGCATGCATGTCTCAACCAGCTTGTCGGTGTCCGCCTTCGCGGTCAGCCAGTAGAATCCTTGCCGGAAAGCTTTAGAGACCAACAATCAAGGAGCGGCGTGATGCCCGCAATCTCCGAGATGGATTTCACGTAGGATTTCAATACCTTCTTGCTGGGAAACACATTTAAGGTATACACCAGTAGTGCTTATTTTGTAGAGTTTTCCATTGATTATGGTATAGCCCTTTGCTCGAAGTACTATTTGCCGTCTTTCGACTTCGTCGTCGGGCAAAGTTCCGTGTTCTAGATACTCCATGAACGGTTTTGTCCAAGCCGGAGGGACCTTTGTCACCATGTGAACGAAAGAGTCAACTCTGTCCGGGTTGTCGATGTCTGCTCCCTTCACAGATGGTCTTCGTAGATGCTCCAGGAAAACTCCAGGCGGAATTCGTCTGCGCCCCGATCCAAGCTTAGACATCAGATCGGCCGCCTCGTTTTGCTCCCTAGGTACATACTTGACCTCGTAGCCCAAGAAGCTTTGGCTATCTCGTCCACTTCGTCTCGATATGCCTCCATCATAGGGTTCCGCGCGTTCCAGGTGCCAGCCACCTGCTGGGCAACCAAGTAGGAATCTCCACAGCAAACTATGCGCTTGATGCCAATATCCTTGGCTACGCGTAATCCGTGAATGAGTGCTTCATACTCCGCCATCTTGTTCGTAGCCTCGAAGTGGATCTGCAGAACATAGTGTAGCTTGTCCCCAGTTGATGACTGTAGCAGTACACCAGCCCCCGAGCCGTTGAGCAGCTTTGATCCGTCAAAATGCATCACCCAGTATTCTAGCACCGGCATTGGGGTAGCATCTGGCATCTCCGTCCAATATGCAATAAAATCCGCCAAGGCTTGTGACTTGATAGCGTCGCGTCTCTTGTAGGTGATCTCGAAGGCGGCAAGTTCAATGCCCCACTTCGCGACCCTTCCTGTAGCGTCACTGTTGTTGATGATGTCGGACAGTGGAGTCTTGCTCACCATTGTGATGGGGTGCTCCTGTAAATAGTGCCTCAACTTCCGAGAAGCAAGGAATACTCCATAAGCTATCTTTTGGTAGTGCGGGTAACGCTGCTTGGAATCCATCAAGACCTCGCTTACATAGTAAACTGGTCATTGAACTCCATACTCATGCCCTGGTTCCTTCCGATCTACCATGATGACGATGCTGATTACCCGGTTGGTGGCCGCCATGTAAATTAACATGGGTTCTCTAGGCTCGGGTGCTGCAAGGATAGGCGCTGAGGAAAGAATATCCTTGAGCTGCTTCAATGCTACATCTGCTTCGTCCTTCCACGTGAATTTGTCCGCCTTCTTCAACAACTTGTACAGCGGCAGATCCTTCTCTCCAAGTTGGCTGACGAACCGACTAACTGCTGCAACACAACCTGTTAGTCGTTGTATGTCCTTTAGGTATGTCGGACGGTTTATGTTTAAGATGGACTTGATTTTCTTCGGGTTGACCTCGATTCCACGCTGGGAAACGATGAAGCCCAACAATTTGCCGGCTGGAACCCCGAAGACGCACTTCTTAGGGTTAAGCATTATGTTGTATTTCCGGAGATTATAAAAGGTTTATTTTAAGTCAGAGATTAAATCGTTTGATTTTTTAGAAATCACCGATATATCGTCCACATAGGCGTAAACGTTCCGACCAATTTGGTCGTGTAGGCAATGTTGCATTGTCCGCTGGTACGTAGCACCTGCATTTTACAGCCCAAAGGGCATCGTGACATAGGAAAACATGCCGTAGGGTGTAGTGAACGAAGTGGACAATTGGTCCGACTTCCTCATCTTGATCTGGTGGTATCCTGAGTATGCATCGAGAAAACACAAAAGCTCCGAGCCATCCGTCGAGTCAATGACTTGGTCAATGCGAGGCGAAGCAAACGGATTCTTTGGGACATGCTTTGTTCAAGCCGGTGTAATCAACGCACATTCTTAATTCTTTCATTCCCTTTTTGGGGACAAGTACAGGATTGGCCACCCAATGGGTGTGAAGGACTTCTCGGATAAAACTAGCCTTAAGTAACCTAGCTATCTCTTTGCCTATGGCGCGTCTCTTATCATCTCCAAAGCGTCGTAGAGGTTGTTTCACTGGTTTGCATTTTGGATCAATATTCAAGTTGTGCTCGGCAAGTTCCCTAGGTACACCTTTCATGTCGGCAGGTTGCCAGGCAAAGATGTCCCTATTCTCAAGGAGAATCTCGACGAGCGCGCTTTCCTATTTGGGATCCAGGTTCGTCCCAATGGCGGTGGTCTTGGAGGCATTGCCTACCACAAGTTCCACCGGCTTGGTCTCGATGGCGGCCTTGAATGCTGGGGCGGAGTCAGAAATCTGCTTCTTCGACGCGGGAATCTCTGAGGCATCGACCTTGCTCTGGATCTCCTTCAATTCTTCGCTGTAGATGACAACTTCTGCGTAGGCTGCTTCTCCAATCTCGCAGTCCCTTGCTTTGGTAAAGCTTCCGGATACGATGATGACACCGTTTGGTCCGGGTATCTTGAGTTTGTTGTAGACGAAGCATGGCTTGGCCATGAAGGCGTGGAATATGTCGCGGCCGAATATGACGTGGTACACGCTCTTGAAGGGGACCACCTCAACGGTCATGCGTTCTTGGCAGTAATTATTAACATCACCGAAAGCGACCTGAACTGTGATGCACCCAAGGGACCGAGCCTCCCGACCAGGAACTACGCCGTGTAAGATGGTGTTGGTCCGTCTTAGGTTTGCCTCCGTCAAGTTCATATTCTGAAGTGTATCCAGGTACATGATGTTGATGCTGCTTCCACTATCCACTCATTGCCATCAATCAGTGGGTTGATGACCACGGCGTATTGGTTCTCCGTAGGGATGAGGTCTGGGTGATCCTTCCTGTCCCAAGTAATTGGAATCTCCGACCAGCGCAGGAACTGGAGAACTGGGGGTAGAGTGGCCATTAGTATCCTCATGGAGGTCTTCTGTTGTCGGACGGTGGGGGTGCCAAGGAAAGTGTGGAAAACTGTCGCCTTCTTCTCGAAGGGGTTCTTACCCTTGTCGTCGCTCTTGGTGGCGTGATTGGGGTCAACATCCTCGTCCATGTCACTTTAATCCTTGGACTCCTCCTCCTTCTTCTTCCCTTTGCCCTTTCCTCGCGGTTTGTTCTTCCGACTTCACTTGTAGCCGGACTCCGGGTCCTCCTTGAGGCCGTTAACGAACTTGTAGTGGCGATTGGTGTGGGTGTCCTTGCCGTTGGCATCGAGGTGTACGAGGCACGACATATCACGGTACTCCTTGTAGGTTTGGGGAACACGGAGCGCTGCCGAGGTAGTTTCACTTCCTCGCTGCTGCCCACGGCCAGCTCCCCGCCCTCGGCCATGCTGTCCGCCATCACCTCGTCCTGCGAAAGTCATAGCGACCATGTCGGGGGTTTGCTTTTCTTCTGGTGCGGATTTCTGCTTTGTGTTGTTGTTCCTCCGAGCTTGAGTTGGAACGGTCGTTGCCGGCGGGGAGCCACGAGCATCGTCGGCGGCAGCTGCGAACTCACTGGCCAACTGAATCATCTGGTTCAAGTCTAGCTGGTGATTGTCCTACAAGCGCTTCAGCTTATCTCGGAGCAATGTGCCCCTTTCCAACCCATCGATGAAGGCGTCCATGGTGGTCTGAGCGTGCACTCCTGCGCAGGAATTCTTCATATCCAGCCAACGGGAGAGGTAGGCGCGAGATGTATCGTCTTTCTCTTGCACGCACCGCTGTAGATCGCCAACACTGCAGGGATGTTGGGGTTACCCCCAGTGATCTCTATCGTGTTGCCGTAGTCCTGCAACCATGTGGCTGGCTTGGCGGTGCCGTCATAGGGCTTGATGGTCTTGTAAATCCGGAAACCTTCGGGGTAAGTTGCAGACCGTATTACAGGTCCAAAGCAACGTGTTCCCAGGTATGGTCCTTCCCGGGCCTCGTGGATCTTGTACAGGCGCGAACGTGCATCATATGGCTCCGGGCTTCTTTTCTTCTTCTTGCCATCAGGGGATGGGCTGCGTGAACGACGCGGGCCTCCTCCGCCATGGTGGCTGCTAGGTGGCGACAGAGGCGGAGGTGGCGGTGGGTTAGATTTCTTGCTGTTACCCTCCTGCGACGCCTCATGCTTGTCGCGGTTGCTTGTCGCACGCGGAGGGTCATGGCACGACCTGCTCTTGTGTCCTTGGTTGCGCTCTCCGTCATGACGGGTCTGCTCTGCGTTGTCGCGGATGGCGATGCCGCTCTGCCTTGGTGGAGGCATATCCATACGACGGTGAGCCTTGGTGTCTTCGCGATGTCGGGGTGAGCAGGGCGATGGCGATGGGCGACGAGGTTGGGACTTACCTCCATGGTTGGAGGATATGGGGATGGCATCCTTCCTGTTGCGTGCATCCCTCCGTCTTCGTTCTGACGAACCCGTCTGAGACCCGACATCAAGGGGAGATCTGTCCCTTGGCAGCTTATGCTGGCTAGACTGGAAAAACGCTGGGTCAGACTCAAGCCTCTGAGAGGTGGCCTTTTCCTGCTGTTTCACCGCCTTGGCCACTAGGTCATAGACCTGTTCTACCGCTTCAGGTGATCTATCCTGCTCCAGAAGGGTCTTGGCGACGGCGAGGTTGAGGAGAAGAGTGGGCATCACATGCCTGCCTTCACTATCAATGTATGGCTTGGCTTGTGCCGGCTTTGGGGGAGCCCATCCTAGGTTTCGCCGCACACCAGGATCGTTGATGATGCGAGCCGGAGCTTTCTTGGCCTTCTGCTGTTGCAACAGAGTCTTGTACTCGGCCTCCATTGCTCTAGCTTTCTCTATTTAATTCTGCGCGTTGGCCAGATCTCGATCTAGCTTTGCGCCTTGATCCACGATGGCCTGTGCTTCCTCCAGCAGCTGCTGACGCTTCTCGTCGAGTTGGACTACATTGCGAATATGAGCCACGGTCATAGGCTCGACGAGGAGATTCCCATACATCACTCTATCAGCTGGAGTAACTTGGGTAGCAGCAGACGTAGATGCCGGAGGCGGAGGGTTTGCGGTGTTCTTGTTGTGCGGTCCGGTGCCGAGTTCCTGCGACTGTTGCACTGGGTTAGGCGGGGGGGGGGGGGGGTATGTACTTTGCGTGATCATTGTCGGCAGCAATAGGTGGTCCCTTCCCCTTGTCCAGCGCTGTAGGCGGAGCTCTTCCGAGTTGATCTTCATCCATCGCCGTCCCAATGGTGATGAACACCTCTCAGGATGTGACGGCGTTGTTGTCTTGTTCGTCGCGCGTGTACTCCTCCTCCATCTCCTGCATGGCAGAGTCTAGCTCCTCCGGGCTGAAATCTATCTCCTCCGAATCTGCACTGAAGTCAGCGTAAAGCGCGTCAATCACAGAGTCGGAGGGTGCTGGGGCTTCCTCGATGACGGGGGTGGAGGTGCAACAGCAGCAACGATGAATGGAGGTGGTGGCGCAGCTGCGGCGATGGCGGCGGGAGGCGGTGGTGGCGGTGGCTGAATCGGAGGGGCTCCGTCAATGAGCGCAAGAAGGGCTGTCTGAGCTGCCTCCTCAGCCTCCGCGTAGTTGTTGACGGTGTTCACCATGCTTTCGAAGGTGAGGCGACCCGAAGCCTGCTTCCGCCTTAGAGAATGCCGGAGAAGCGTACCTTGGTCCAGTCCTTCCACAAAGTGATACATGGCATCATCATTGGGGTAATGCGCCAGATTGGCTCGTATACGGATCCACCTTGCAAGGTAATCGCGGGGGTTTTCGCCCTCTACCTGAATGCAACGTTCCAGATCGAAGATGGTAACCACGCCGACGAACTTGGATCTCTGCTGTCCAGATGCGCGGATGAAGCCGGCGGACTTGCAGCGATCTTCCACCGTTATATCCTACACAGGGGTGGTTTGGGTGGGCATTGAATTTTTCCGATCTTTGCCGGCAAACTCTAAGGAGAGATCCAACATCGATCCTTTTGCGAACATATCCTGCCCGTAGGCGGTCCGTGCGGGTATTGATGCTCCTCCGACTCCCAAGGAACTAGTGCCCGAGTCGGTTTCGCCGATGAAGAGGTGGATGTCTCCGATGGGGACGATCGAGCACCGCGTAGGGTTCGTCTTCGCCGGGATCCAGAACTCGTCGGCAGGGACGATCGGAATGTTGCCGGAGAAGAGAACATGAACTGATGGCTACGGTTTCGCCGATTCCTGTGAAGATCTTGGTCCTCGCCCGCTGAAGAGCCTGAAGCGCCTCTTGCCCCATGGTGGGCACCAACTGTCGTGGTATTGCCGACGAGTACGCCATGGAGGGGTCCTCACAGTGCATGTTTAGAGATGCGGGGGAAGGCGGAGGGTTGATGGGTACGAGGTAACACAGCTTACCTAGGTTCAGATCCCACAACAGTGGCAGAATCCTACTCCTGCTATAAATCACTATAAGGGCAATACGCCGAGTTACAGGGATTGGTTCGCTGTGCGAGGTATGTGTTGATTGGTGCCCTAAAGGCTCCCAAAGGCCCGACTTATATAGTCGCCAGGTCCTAGGGTTACACGGAAAAGTCCTAGCCGGACAGGTTACAGAGTTCTACACTGTCTACAACTAGTCTAGCGTGTCTTGCACTCCAAGGCTCCAGATACGTCGGTGACTCCTCCGTAGCCTTCCTTTATCCGGCATGGGCCTCCCTTCTGGATCCATCTAACTGGGCCGCCCAGCAGGCCATGGGCCATGCTACCAATTGTGGGCCACCCGGGTTATCCGGATAGAGGACATGCTACGAGGATACCCATATAGCATATCCCCAACACCACCTCTTCCTTGTGCTTGGTGATGAGTTCTAAACTTATCTTGTGAATAACATCCACTTCGTGTTCCGCCATCTTCTTATACCCGAAGACCTCCTGCTCCAATGCTTCCATCCTGTCTTCCAGACTTCCTTCTCCCTTGGGGCCTTCAACTTCTTTCATCTGTACCTTCCTGTCTTTGAGAATCAGCTCCTTGGGATGGATCTTCAACTCATACATGTATGGGTTGAGGACATCCGTAGAGGAATCCTCCATGGGTGATCCAGAGGAAGACATTCTAGCTCCAAAACTAAGAAATTTGCCTGATAGAAACAGATTGAAACAAAAACACGGTGAGAACTCGATGCAAGAACCTCGGGAAATCCCGGGGGGTATATATTACGACGTGTCAATACATAAGGAAGGTTTTGACATGGAAACGAGGCGGAGTCGAAGATCGGGGGAGTCAAACCCCCTCCAGGCGCGGCCAGCTGGGGCCCGCGCCTAGGGTGGGTTTGGCCACCCCGACCTCCGGCTCCTCCTCTGTTCCATCTCGTAGCTTGCCTTATGTAGTAAAAACATAAAAAATATAAAAGATTGGGGTTTCACGAACCTTCTGTTTTCACCACTTTTACCTATTCAAAGTCGAACTCTGCAGAATCTGGTGTTTGGCTTCTAATAAATTCTTCCGGAGTTACAAGTTGAATTGTGTCAACATCTTCATTATATGAATCTCCAGTAATATAGTGTTTTAGTCTTTGACCATTCACCACCTATGTTGTGTCATCCTTCAAAGAAGATATTTTGATGGCACCTGAACGGTATACTTCCTTGATAACAAAAGGACGAGATCTATACAAAATAACTTTCTCGCCAACATGGAACTCCCTTTTGAGAATTCTCCTATCATGCCATCTTTTCACTTTTTCCTTAAAGAGCCTAGCATTTTCATAAGCCTCACTTCTCCACTCATCTAGATTACTAAGTTGAGCAGTCTTTTCTCACCAGCAAGTCTAAAATCTCTATTCAACTCTTTCACTGCCCAATAAGCTTTGTGTTCTAATTCTAAAGGCAAGTGACAAGCTTTCCCATAGACCATTTTGTAAGGAGACATCCCCATAGGATTTTTATAAGTAGTTCTATAATCCCACAAAGCGGCATTCAACTTTTTAGCCCATTTTTTTCTAAATCTATTGGCAGTCTTCTGCAAGATAGATTTAATTTCCCTGTTGGAAAGTTCTACTTGCCCACTAGTTTGGGGGTGATAAGCTGAAGCAATTCTGTGCTTTACATCATACTTAGCGAGAGTTTTTCTAAAAGCCCCATGAATAAAATGAGAGCCTCCATCAGTCATGAGATATCTAGGCACACCAAACCTAGGAAAAATGACATCTTTAAGCATTTTCAAAGAGGTCTTACCATCAGCACTGTTTGTAGGTATGGCCTCCACCCACTTTGTAACATAGTCAACAGCAACAAGAATATGAGTATACCCATTTGAAGGAGGAAAAGGCCCCATGAAGTCAAATCCCCAACAATCAAAAGGTTCAATAACAAGAGAATAACTCATAGGCATTTCATTGCGTCTAGAGATGTTACCTACTCGTTGGCATTCGTCACATGATAAGACAAACTTCCTTGCATCTTTAAAAAGGGTAGGCCAATAAAATCCAGATTGTAAAACCTTTTGTGCAGTCCTATCCCCAGCATGATGTCCTCCATAAGCACTGCCATGACGTTTTCTCAATATCTCTTGTTGTTCAAATTATGGAACACATCTTCGCATAATACCATCTACTCCTTCTTTATATAAGTGTGGGTCATCCCAAAAGTAATGCCTTATATCATAAAATAATTTCCTTCTTTGCTGAGCTGTAAAGGTTGGAGGCAAATACTTGGAAACAATAAAGTTAGCATAATGAGCATACCAAGGACTCTCATGTGGGCTTACCCTTATTGCAGCTAACTGCTCATTTGGAAAACTATCATTAACAGGCAAAGGGTCAAAAGAAATGTTTTCCAAACAAGATAAATTATCAACAACAGAATTATCAACACCTTTCCTATCCACAATATGCAGATCAAACTCTTGCAAAAGCAACACCCACCTTATAATCCTAGGCTTAGTGTCCTTCTTTGTCATAAGGTACTTAATAGCTGCATGATCAGTATGAATAGTAACCTTAGAATCAATAATATAAGGTCTAAACTTATCACAGGCGAATATTACAGCTAAGAACTCCTTTTCAGTAGTAGCATAATTCCTTTGAGCAGCATCCAGAGTCTTGCTAGCATAATGAATGACATTTAACTTCTTTTCAACACGTTGTCCAAGGACAGCACCCATAGAAAAGTCACTAGCATCACACATAATTTCAAAAGGTAAATTCCAATCAGGTGGTTGGACAATAGGAGCAGTTGTCAAAGCTTTCTTCAAAGTTTCAAAAGCTTCCTTATAATCATCATCAAAAACAAAAGGTACATATTTTTGAAGAAGATTAGTAAGGGGCTTTGAAATCTTCGAGAAATCTTTAATAAACCTCCTATAGAAACCAGCATGACCAAGGATACTACGAATACCTTCGATATATCTAGGACAAGGCATCTTCTCAATTGCTTCAATTTTGGCTCTGTCAAATTCAATGCCTCTTTCAGAGATCTTGTGTCCAAGAACAATCCCTTCATTAACCATGAAATGGCATTTCTCGCAATTAAGAACAAGGTTGGTCTCTTCACATCTCTGCAAAACTTTATCAAGGTGCAAACAGTTATCAAAATAAGTTCCATAGAAAGAAAAATCGTCCATGAAAACCTCCACAATTTCTTCACAAAAACCATGAAAGATAGCAGACATACATCTCTGAAAGGTAGCATGAGCATTGCATAAACCAAAAGGCATATGCCTATAAGCATAAGTAGCATAAGGACAAGTGAAAGTAGTTTTCTCTTGGTCCTGTGCTTTCACAACAATTTGAGAAAACCCAGAATAACCATCAGAAAGCAAAAGTGAGTCTTTTTGGACAACCTCTCAAGCATTTGATCAATAAAGGGTAAAGGATAATGATCTTTCTTAGTAACTTTATTAATCTTTCTAAAATAAATGCACATTCTATACCCAAGCACTACTCTTTGGGGTATAAGCTCATTATCCTCATTAGGCACAACAGTTATTCCCCCTTTCTTGGGAACACAATGAACAGGGCTAACCCATTTACTATCAGCAATAGGATAAATAATACCAGCATCAAGGAGTTTTAATACCTCATTTCTTACCACATCCTTCATCTTAGGATTTAGACGACGTTGGTGCTCAACAACTGGTTTTGCATCAGGTTCTATATTAATAGCATGTTGACATATAGTAGGAGAAATACCCTTTAAATTGTCAAGAGTATATCCCATAGCTCCTCGGTGTTTCTTCAATATATCCAATAACCTTTCTTCTTCCTTTCCTGAAAGTTTAGAACTGATAATAACAGGATATATTTTCTTATCATCAAGATAAGCATATTTAAGATCATCAGGTAAAGGTTTTAATTCGAAAACAGGACCCCCTTTAGGTGGTAGTGTGGTACCCAGGTCTTCCACAGGTAGATTATGCTTAAGTAACTCAGGCTGACGAAGTAAAGCCTCGTCAATCTCATTTCTTTCCTTCATGAAGGCATCACTTTCATGATCTTCCATAAATTGCTGCAAGGCATTGTTAGGAGCAAGAGAAATAGCAAAAAGTTGTTCAACCCTGAAATCCTCATCAGGCAGTTCATTTTTATAAGGAGGTTTGGAAAATTTGGAAAAATTAAACTCATAAGACTCTCCAGCAAACTTAGTCAAAACTTTTTACTTCCTACAGTCTATGATAGCCCCACAAGTATTCAAAAAGAGTCTACCAAAGATAATAGGATAGGTTTTACTAGCTTCTTTACCAAGTACTAGAAAATCAGCATGATATTTAATCTTACCACAAAGGACCTCCACATCTCTTACAATGCCAATGAGGCAAACTTGCTCTCTATTAGCAAGGTGAATAACCACATCAATGTCCTCAAGCTCACAAGGACCAATCTCATGCATAATTTCCCTGTAAAGCTCATAAGGAATAGCACTAGAACTAGCACCAGTATCACATAAACCATAATAGCTATGACTACCAATTTTAACAAAAATCACAGGGACACTAGCTTTTCTTAGGATGAGAAACAATATTAGTAGTGTCTCCACAGAAGACAATATGCTCATCCTCTATATTTCTAGTGACAAGATCTTTCACAATAGCTACCACAGGCTCAATATCAATAAGCTCATCGGACCCTACAATTTTCTTTGCGCTTTTGCTAACCACATTAGACATAATGGAATGCTCCCTTACCTTGGAAGGAAAAGGAGTTTTCTCAACATAAGGTTCATGCAAAATAGGATCAACATGACAAACCTCCACACTGGCAGGAACATGGGTAACAACATCTTTATAAGGAGCATGGTACTTATTCCACTTCTTCTTGGGAATTTCTATGTAAGAGGCAAAGGCCTTAAAACATTTTGCAAGAACTTGAGGATCAAGACCAAACTCATTGCTAATATCACGGAAGTCATCAGTTCCCATAAAAGATTTAATGCATTCATAATCATAGTTTATACCTAACTTTCTTCCTTTGTCATTCTCCCAAGCTTCAGTGTTCTCTTGAATACGGTCTAAGAGATCCCATTTAGCTTCTTCCTCCATACGTGTGAATGATCCAGCACAAGAAACATCTAGTAAATCTTTATCATGAAGAGAAAGCCTAGCATAAAAGTTATTGAGAATAATATTGTTAGGGAGTTCATGAATAGGACATTTAAGCATTAGTAACTTCAATCTCCCCCAAGCTTGAGATGTACTCTCTCCATCAAGAGGCCAAAAGTTATATATAAGATTTCCTCATGAATTTCACTAGGAGGATAAAATTTAGAGTAAAATAGAGATGCCATCTCCTCCCATTCCATGGATTGTCCATTCTTCAGCAGCTTATATCATTCTTCAGCTCTCCCTTTCAAGGATATGGAGAGTAACTTCTTCTTCACCTGTTCAGCTGTGATACCTGCACACTTAAACAACCCGCATAATTCATGGATAAAAAGCAAGTGATCACCGGGATGGACAGTTCCATCCCCAAAATAATAATTATCCATAACACGATCAACAATACTTGTAGTTGTCTTAAAAGGATCTATCTCAACAGGTTGTGGTTCATCTACTACCCTAGCAGTGGTAGTAGTTTTCCCAAACAGAAAACCAAGTGGGTTATCCATATTGGAAACAAAGTAACAAACATTAACAAAAGCAATACTCACAGTAAAAGTTTCCTTTACCAGTTCCACTCTTCAATAGCGCTTCACTCCCCGACAACGGCGCCAGAAAATAGTCTTGATGACCCACAAGTATAGGGGGTGTATCGCAGTACTTTCGATAAATAGGAGTGTCAATCCCAACGAGGAGCAGAAGGTGCTAAATAGTGGTATGGAGCAGGAAATCCCTGTGAATACTTAGCAAACGGATTTTTAGTGGTTTTCTCACAAGGCAACAAAACAAAGAGCAAGTAACAAAGGTAAAGAACAAACGGAGCAAGTGGCCCAATCCTTTCTTAGCAAAGGACAATCCGGTGGAAATACTTATAAGGACCAAACGTTCTCGAGGACACATGGGAATTCTGTCAAGTGCTTTCACTTCAAATAGCTGAGTAATCTTCTTTGGTGTTTGTAAGTGTTGTGTGGGTGAACCTGTGCTAACATACCGACCTTACTTGGACTAATACATACTTGTGATTAAACCCCCTGCAAACATCCGTAACTACAGGAAAGTAATTAAGATATAAATCTAACCATAGCCTTAAACTCTGAGATCCTACGCTCCCTTGTGCAAAGGTGTCCTCACGGGGGTTCAGGTTTCTGTCACTCCGGCAACCCCACAATTAGTAGCCAAATACAAAATGCATCCCCCTAGGCCCATAAATGGTGAAGTGTCATGTAGTCGACGTTCACATGACACCACTAGAAGAATAGCACCACAACTTAAATACTAAACCATTGAATAATAACTCAACACAGATTCACTACTAACATCATGACTTCTCCCATGTCCTCAAGAACACAACGAACTACTCACAAGACATAATATGGATCAAGATCAAAGATGATATGGTAATGGATAACAATATGAACATAAACAATAATCCAATCGTTCCACTCATAAGCATCAACTAGTAATTAACACCGGGAAAGTTTCCCCTAAGAATTAAAGCAATATCCAACACAATTGTTACAGCGGGACGGAGTGGTGATGATGGTGTTGGTGGAGATGATGGTGTGGATGATGATGAAGATGATGATCCCGATGAAGCCTAGCTTGACTATGGTGTTGATGGCGACGGTCTCCCCTCTCTGGGAAGGAATTCCCTCGGTAGAAATTTGTCTGCCGGAGAGATCTTTCTCTCTCGGTGTTTTCCGCCCCCCCCCCCCCCAGAGGCGGCGGAAATCTATCTGTGGTCGCTCCCCGAGGCTTAGTGTCGTGGGAATGGTCACGGCAGATGCTGCAATCGGCAGCGAGTAGTAGAATGAGAGGCAAGGGCGGCCAGCCATCTGCGGTGCGAGATGAGGGAGGAGACACAGGGTTTTACCCAGGTTCGGCCCCCCGGAGGGTAAAGACCTACTCCTGCTAGATTGTATTATGATGGTGGTACGATGGGCGACCTCGGCGGCTAGGCGGCGAGTCGCTTGGGTGTCTGATGGTACGTATCTCTACACGCCCTGTAGGGAGGTTTATATAGACTTACCTCCCCTAGGGTTTACATATCTCAACCGAATCAGTTAAGGCTTCGGTACTTGTTTAACCTAATCCGACTGGGCATATCTACTCGCCTGGTCCTTCAGCTTCCAGTCGCTTGGATCCACACCGGGCCTTGATCCAGTCGCCGTCTTGCAGGCCCACTCGCCAGTTCCTGGGCCAGTCGGAAACGTCCAGCTGGGTATACCCCAGTAGGCATATCCCCATCAGTAGTCCCCGAGGCCGTCGTTGATTGGGCGCAGGTGGTTGCTGGCAGTCGGAGTATACGGCTTTCAACGCGGGCATCCAGTCGAATCGGCGGCGGGCTCCTGAATAAAGGAGGAAACTAGTCATTCTGGTCGCAGCTTTGGCGATTGGGTCGGTGAAATATTTAGTCACTGTTTGTAGTGAGCAGGTCGGCGAGCCGAGTGGCTGAAGTTGGACCGTCCAAACGCAGTCAAACTAGCCGTTGGGGTAATCCAACGGTAACTTTTGGCGTAATCACCGCGTAGTAACGGCTCCCTGATTTGGAGGGTAACAACCGCTATATAAAGGGGATGATAGGCGATCGGAGAACCATCTCCTCGTCATTTCCTCCGATTGCGCGCACCTTCGTTTTCCTCCGCATCGCGATCCAGCCGAACCGAAATCCTCCGACCCCCACGAATCCTTCCGCCAATGTCCCCCTCCACCGAGCCTTGGGGTAGATCTAAGTGCACGAGAGCGCAACTGGCGTCCTTCGAGGAGGCCGGGATTTTGCGCGCTGGCAGGTGGCGAATCCCTGTGGCCGGAGAGGTGATCCTGGACCCGCGTGAGGGAGAGTTCGTCTGCTTCACCAGCCACCTAGAGCGGGGGCTAGGATTCCCAACATCTCTTTTCTTCCGGCGATTATGTGCCTTCTACGGGATCCAACCGTCGGACCTGGGCCCGCACAGCATCGAGCAGCTCACCATTTTCGTGGTGTTCTGCGAGTGCTACCTGGGCTGCAGGCCCTACTTCCCCCTATGGCAAGATCTATTCCACGGGCGGATCAGTCGCGAGGAAGCGGGCGGCCCAATGCTCGCCGCGGGCGGCCTGCCGTTTCAGCTGAAATCGAAGGCTTCTTTCTTCGATCTGATGCTACCCGCCAAGGCGGCAAGTGAATGGAAGAAATCTTGGTTCTATGTCACCGAGGCGACTCCAGACAGTGAGGTGGCGATCCCAAGGTACTCCGCTGACTGGCCTGAACCACGCCGACTCCAAGTCGGCAAGCTTCCAACAGACCAGCGGATGGTTGTGGATGAAATGCTTCAGACCATCCGCGGCCTGAAGAAACGGGGTCTCCAGCCCATCAATTTGTACAATTGCTGGCTCGGGCGGCGACTCGTCCCCCTGGCCCGCCACGACCACTACATGTACGAGTATGTGGGCCGGGAGGACTCGACGAAGTCCTGCCTCGTCGAGTGGCAACTCGAGGATTACCTCCTGGCGCTGAAGAAGATCACCCAGGCGGCGTGCCTCGACACGAAGGCTGGGGTCGCCCCCTACACCGCGAAGCATCCAGCCCCAACGGTAAGTCATCCTTTTGTCATTCGCAGTTGCAGTTAAATGCAGTCGCGGTTATACTAACGTTGTTTATGCCTTTTACAGCTATTTCAAGTGGTGGAAGGGTGGCTTCCACCCGCGGACGACGAGAATTCGAGTTCGTCCGTCCAGGAGGTGGGCGAATCGCCTCCAGCGAGGGGAGGCGTCGAGAGTGACGGGAGCGGCGACAACGACGAATCCGAAGAAGAGGTCGCCCCGCTGGTCCAGAAAACACGCGGACAGCGGCATCGCGAGCTCGAATCAAGCAAAATCCTCGAGCGTCATGACGATGACGACGACGAGCTCCCCGAGCACACTTCGCGTCGTGAGGCCACTCCGTCGAAGAAGAAGAAGAAGAAGAAGAAGAAGAAGGAGGTGAAGGCCCCTCCAAAGAAGAAGGCGAAGCCAGCGAAACAGGCGTCTCCGCCTCATTCGCCGAGCAGCTCCGAAGCCACCAGCCTGGCCAGGGGGAAGCTCCACAGACGGCGACGGCGCCGGATATCACCGCCGTCCTGACTGAGGTGCCTCTAGCCTCGATTCCTCTGTCGTTCGCCCCAGTCTCTGGGTCGGGGGCCGCTCCAGTCGCGGTAGCTTCGCCGCCAAAGGATGCTCCTGCCGAAAATGTTTCGGAAGCTCCAGCCGCAGCCTCGACAACGAATAAACCGTCCGTGTCTTGGGCACGCGACGTCCTGGAGATGGGCCTCAGTCGCCGACTGGGCCCCGAACTAGAGAAGCCGGCCGGCATCCGCACGGGGCTACGCTTCATTCCAGTTGCCAAGTGAGTTTTGCTCACCTATCTTTGTCTTTCATTGTACTCGGATTATTTTGCTCACGCGATCAATTTGTAGGACCGGAGCTAAGAAGATAGGCCACCCGTCTGTAGCCAAGGTGCCGCCAGTCGTCGCGGAGGAGGACCCCTCTCGGAAGAGGAAGGCTGACGAGGTCGCTGCCCCCACAGATGGTGCCAAGAAGGCCAAGAACGACGAGGTCGTCACGGTATCTGACGATACGATGGTGGCCCCGAGTGCTCCTGTGGCGGTGATGGCCTCGGCAATCAAGGAGGGTGCTCCTTCACGAGGGGAGGCCGAGCCAGCCTCTTTTGGTGCCGGCGCGTCTATCGCGACCTTCCCGCACTTCATGGCTAAAGCGGCCACGGCGAGTGGTACCACACCGTCGAGCCGCACACCCGGAGTCGCCGAGACGGAGGTCGAGCAGCGGCGCGGGCACACTCCGGCCCTTCTTACCTCCGTGGATGCACTGCAACTTCATGGCATGCTGGGCGCGGCCATCCAGGTATGTCCAGTCCCCGAGGATCAGGCCGCTGTGTTGCAGTGGTCTGATTCTTTTAATTTCTTGTTTTTAATTCTCGCGTCCAGTCCCCGAGTGCGCGCTCACTGAATTTCAGCGGGTGGGTACTTAGGATCTTTGATTGCCAGTCCCCGAGTGCGCACTCGCTGAATTTCAGCGGGTGGGCACTTAGGATTTTCGATGTTGCTAACTGTTTAGCTTGTGTTCAGGGTTTGCAGCGCGAGTCAGCTGACCGGCTTGCTGCGAGGCATCGCGCGGAGGAAGAACTTTCCGTCGTCCAAGAGGCGAACGAAGGGCTTCGGGCGATCGCTGCAAAGGCGGAGGAGGTCCGCCAGGAACTCGTCCCAGCGAGCGAGTTGGCAGTAGCTCAATCGGCGTTGAGCTCGGCTGAGCAGTGCATCACCGACCTCGAACGCGAGCTGAAGGAAGCGAAGGAGGAGGCGAGTTCGGCGGATGGGCGAGCCAAGGCCGCTGTCACAGCCGCCGCCGAAGAGCGTAAGGTTTCTGACGCCCTTGTTGCTGGGCTTCAGGATGACTACACCTCTCTTCAGAGCTTCATCATGGATCTCGCCCGTCCCTTGATTGGTGAGTGTGTCTTCCTGTGCCTATAACGTTACATGTGCATTGTGTGGCCACGCTCGTCCCTTAATCTTTGATGTGTTCGCTGACATCTTCTGTCTGCAGGTCGGATCATTGATAGCGCGGAAGAGGCAAGTTCGTTCGACGCGCGGCAATGTGTGGCCACGCTCGTCGACTCGGCGACGTTGTCGGCGACATGCATACGGGCGTACCTTCAGGAGGTGTCGCCTACGGAAGTAATTCCCAGCGACCTCGTCGAGGTGTGGCGATACTTGGAGAAGGCACCGTCGGTCGTCGAGTTCATGACGCGTTCGGCATTCCGACGCGGAGCAGCAACGATGCTTAGCCTTGGGCTCGCTCACTTCCCGGAGGACTTCGACCTGGACGACGTGACGAGTGGCTACCCGTCGTCGACTGGCTCGGTGGAAATCTCCGAGGTGTTGAAGTTGACGGACCGCAACGCGGTGTACTCCGAGCGCGTCTGGGCGATGGGCGACCTCCTCCCTTATCAGGAGACGGTCGTCACACCCAACGACCCCGGGCCACAGCACAGGGACTTCAAGATCAAGCAACCCTTCAGTGCGGCGATGGCGGGTGAGCTGACGACGTACCCGTCAAACCCGTATACTCCCTTCATTCGCAATCGCAAGGGTGCTGGCGAGTCGTCATCGAAGCCTGCGGAGTAGAGTAGTTTGCCCTGGGGCGTTAGTAGCAGTTCTGCCGTTGGGCATACTTTGTATTTTGTAACAATTGCAACATGCTATTAATGAGATGTCGTGTTGTTTTGTGAATTGTCGTGTGTTTTTTGATTGAGGGTTGAACGAGTCCCCGAGCGCGTCCGCCCTTTTTATGGGGTTTGCCTCGTTTGTTATGTGTTTGCGGTTGTTGAATGTTTTGTTATTGTGGTCGACTCGCCCGGACTCGGAGAGCCAGTCGCAAGGCGACTCCCATGAGTGCTCTTTACTTCACCGTTTTCCCTTGCGCGAACGAGGTCGGGTGGCCAAGTCCCCGAGCGTGGTACTTGGCTGTTCTAGGCGCGACTCGAGGGTGGGTGAGGACTTGGCGCGTCAGTTTGAGCGCATCACTCCTGCCTGGCCCGTTGGGTCAGTCGCATGGCGAGTCCTGGGCATGCTCTCATACTTGGCGTTTTCCCTAGCCGCTCGCGCTGAACTGGTCGTCAGGTCCCGAGCGTGGTACTTGGCTGTTCGAGTCGCTATGTCGAGGATGCGGAGGATCATGGTCGCTGTGAGAAGCGAAGGCAGTTGTCTTGGCTCATAGAGCCAGTCGGGCTAGGCGACTCCAATGGGGCTCCGGGTAGGCGTTTTTCGTGGACGTTGCAAGACCTGAGGTGACCCAGTGCCCTTGTAACGCACTACTTGGCCGTGCCGATCGCTGTACCAAAGGTTTACTTCTGCGGTTAGCTTGGCGTTGTTATTACGAGTGCGAGTGGCACAAGACACGGAGAGTAGGCGCAATTTGCGGTAACCAATTCTTTTTTATTTCATAGCGACTGGAGGGTACATATGTGGGGTTCTAGGAGTAGAACTTCTGTAGGAGGTTTACATTCCACGGTCGCTTGACGTCGAGTTTGCCGTCCCCGCGGACGTCGATGAGGTAGTAGGCGTCATTGCCGAGTACTCGCTCCCATGGAGGGGAAAGCTTGTGCATGCCCTTCTTGTCCTGGATGAGGCGCAACACCAGGTCGCCTTCTTGGAAGGTGCGAGTTTTCACCCGTCGGCTGTGATATCGGCGGAGTCCTTGCTGGTAGATGGCGGTGCGTGATCGAGCGAGGTCACGTGCCTCGTCGAGTTGATCGACTCCATCCTGACGAGCGAGTTCGTTCGCAGCCTCCGTGTAGTGGACGACCCATGGCGAGTCGTGCTCGAGGTCGGTGGGCATAACTGCCTCGGCGCCGTACACCAAGAAGAAGGGGGTGAACCCTGTTGACCTGTTGACCGAGGTGCGGATACCCCAGATGACGGAGGGTAGCTCCTCGACCCAGCAGCCGGCGGTGCGCTCGAGTGGTACTTGGAGCCGCGGCTTCAGGCCATGGAGGATGCTCTGGTTGGCTCGTCCCGCCTGGCCGTTGGATTCCGGGTGGGCGACTGACGCGAGGTCGAGCCGGATGTGGTGTTCCTCGCAGAACTCGGCCATGGCTCCTTTGGCGAAGTTGGTGCCGTTGTCCGTGATGATGCTGTTTGGGAACCCGTAGCGATATATGAGCTCGCGTAGGAATTTAGTGGCGGTCTTCCCGTCGCATTTCCGGACTGGTTTGGCCTCCACCCACTTTGTGAATTTGTCGACCGCGACCAGGAGGTGGGTGTAGCCAGAGGGAGCCTTTTTGAAGGGGCCTACCATGTCCATGCCCCACACGGCGAATGGCCAGGTGATGGGGATTGTCTTGAGCGCTGAGCTCGGCACGTGCGTCTGGTTGGCGTACTTCTGGCACCCGGCGCACCGCTGGACAATGTCGACGGCATCAGCGTGTGCGGTGGGCCAGTAGAAGCCGTGCCGCATAGCCTTGGCGACCAGAGAGCGGGAGCCGGCGTGGTGGCCGCAGTCGCCGGAGTGGATGTCGTGGAGGATCTTGCGTCCTTCGATGGGTTGGACGCAGCGTTGGAACACGCCGGTGACACTGCGCTTGTCGAGCTCGCCGTCGATGATGGTGAAGGATTTGCATCGGCGTGCGATCATCCGGGCATCCGTCTCGTCTGCCGGCAAGGTGCTGGCCTCCAGGTAGGCGACGTAGGGCTTGGTCCAGTCGTCTGGCTCGGTGACGAGTGCGACCAGGGCTGCCTCTGGCTGCAGCGGGACTCCAATGTCGATCTCCCTTGGGGAGAGACTGATGGCTTGGTGATCGTGTCGAGGAAGACGCCGGCGGGTGGTGCGAGTCGAGCCAACCCAATGCGAGAGAGTGCGTCGGCCTCCTCGTTCTTCCGCCTGTCAATCCACTCGACGGAGTAGCCTGCGAAGTGTCCGCCCAGCTTGTCCACTGCTTGGCGGTATGCCGCCATGGTGGGAGAGACTGCGTCGCAGGTGCCAGCGACTTGCCCAGCGACAAGGTCGGAGTCACCGTAGCAGCGTAGGCGGTTGACGTTCATCTCCTTGGCGGCTCGCATGCCGTGGAGTAGTGCCTCGTACTCGGCCATGTTATTGGTGCAGGGGGTGAAGTCGAGGCAGAGGACGTAGCGGAGCTTGTCGCCCTTCGGTGACGTCAGCACGATCCCTGCTCCTGCGCCGTCCGTGTTCTTGGAGCCGTCGAAGTGCAGGCTCCAGTAGTGGAGGTATGGCAGCTTTTCTAGCTGCTGGGCCTCTTCCCAGTCGGCGATGAAGTCCTCTAGAGCCTGCGACTTGATCGCTTTTCGTGGCTCGTATTTGATGTTGTGGACGCCGATCTCGACAGCCCACTTGGCGACTCGCCCGGTCGCCTCGCGGTTGCGGATGATGTCCTGCAACGGTGCTGAGGAGACGACCGTGATTGGGTGCTCCTGGAAGTAGTGCGGCAGGCGCCGCTGTGCTCTAAAGACCGCGTATACCAGTTTCTGGTACTGCGGGTATCGCTGGCGCGACTCGGTGAGGACCTCGCTGATGTAGTACACAGGTCGCTGTACTGGGCGCTCCTTTCCTTCCTCCGGCCGTTCGACGACCATGACGGCGCTGACGACGCGCTCGGAAGCCACGACGTAGACCAGCATGGGTTCTTTGTCGGCGGGGGCAGCGAGTAGCGGTGCGGCGAGTATCACCTTCTTGACGTCGCGGAGCGCGTTGTCCGCCTCCTTGTCCCACTGGAAGGTGGGGTTCTTGCGCATCAGGTGGTATAGGGGCATCGCCTTTTCGCCCAGGCGGGGGATGAAGCGACTGAGGGCCGCTACTCGCCCGGCAAGCTTCTGGACATCATGCAGGCACTCGGGTTTGCCGAGTCGAGCGATCGTGTCGATCTTCGTGGGGTTCGCCTCGATCCCGCACTTGGAGACGACGTACCCCAGTAGTTGCCCTGCTGGTACACCGAAGGTGCATTTGCCTGGGTTGAGTTTTATCTTGTATTTCCGCAGGTTGGAGAATGTTTCCGCCAGGTCGGCGAGTAGATCGCCCTGGCGAGCGGATTTCAAGACCACGTCGTCGATGTAAACGTGGATATTGCGGACAATTTGGCTCGCGAGGCACTCCTGCATGCACCGCTGGTAGGTTGCCCCGGCGTTTTTGAGGCCGAAGGTCATGGCGGTGTACCAGAAGGCTCCGGATGGCGTGATGAACGCCGTCTTCTCCTTGTCCTCGACAGCCATTTTGATCTAGTTGTACCCAGAGTAGGCGTCGAGGAAACACAGCGACTCCGAGCCCGCGGTGGAGTCGATTATTTGGTCGATCCGCGGGAGGACGAACTGCTCCTTCGGGCAGGCACTATTCAAGTTTGTGTAGTCGATACACATCCTCCAGGTCCCGTTCTTCTTCTCGACCAGGACTGGGTTTGCCAGCCACTTGGAGTATTTGATTGGCCGGATGAAGCCTGCAGCGAGTAGACGCTGCACCTCCTCGGCGATAGCTCGGCGGCGCTCTTCATTGAAGGGCCGCAGCGACTGCTTGACGGGTCGCACTTTGGGGTCGGCGTTTAGTTTGTGCTCAGCGAGCTCCCTAGGGACACCAGGCATTTCAGAGGGCTTCCATGCGAAGATGTCCCTGTTCTCACGGAGGAACTCGATGAGCGCGCCTTCCTAGGCTAGGCTCATGCCCGTCCCGATCGTCACCGTCTGGCTGGAGTCGCCTGGGACCAGCTCGACGGTGCGGGTGTGCGTCGTTGCCTCGAATGCTGAGGTGTTTGCGCCCTCCGAGTTGGGCTTCTTGAGTATGGTGGGGTCGTCGTTGTTGACCCCGCTCGCGTACTTGGCGAGCTCGTCGGCGTGGTTGGTCTCTGCCGCGATGATGGCGTCGGCGAGTTCGGCTCCTTTGGCCTCGCACTCGGCGGCCATGTCGGGGTTGCCGTTGATGGTGATGACGCCGCACGGCCCGGGGAGCTTCATCGCATTGTACGCGTAGTGGGGCGCTGCCATGAACTTGGCGAACGCCTGGCGCCCCAAGACGCAGTGGTAGGGGCTGTCGAAGGGTACCAGCTCGAAGACGATCCGCTCGGTGCGGAAGTTTGCTGGTGTGCCGAAGCTGACTGGCAGCGTGACCTTGCCGATCGGGTACGCCTTCCGACCGGGGACGATGCCGTGGAACGTGGTGTGGGTCGTCTCGATCATCGACTGCGGGAGCCGCAGCCACCTGAAGGTGTCCAGGTACAGGATGTTGATGGAGCTGCCGCCGTCCATCAATGTCTTGGGGAGCCAGTAGTCGCCCACCTTAGGCTTGACCACCAGGGCGACTCGGCCTGGGTATTCGATGTGTGGTGAGTGGTCCTGGCGGCTCCAGGTGATGGGATGCTCCGACCAGTTGAGGAACTGGGGAACGTCCACCTGGGCCACCGCGTTGACGGCGACGGCGCGGGTGATGACCTTCTTCTCGCGCTTCGTGTTGAAGCCTGTGAAGGTATGGAGCGAGCCGGCCACGTTGTCGAATTTTCCGTCGTTTGGCGGGTTGTTGTCGGGGTCCTCCCGTGCTCGTCGTGCCTTCTCAATCTCCCTGAGAGTGTGGCAGTCGGCGGTCGTGTGCGTTGCGGGTTTCCCTTCCCTGCTATGTAACGCACAAGGTTGGTTAAGGAGGGTCGCGGGGTCGAACCTTGGCTTGGCCTTGTAGTTGCCGCCGTCGCGGCGTTGTCCTCCGTCGCGGCGGAAGCTCTTGGGCTCGCGTTGTGCGTGCCCGGCGTTGGCGACGAAGTCGACTCGCCCGTCACTGCGGCGCTTGCCGGTGAGGCGAGTGTTGCTGTAGCGTAGGTCGGACCGTCGTCCGTTGTGGTTGCCGCTCGTGCGGCGTTGGCCTCCCGACTCGTCGTCGGTTTCCTGGTTTGGATCTTCCTCCGCGTACCGTTTGGCGATCTCGAGGAGGTCCGGTATGTTTTCGAGTGTGCGAGAATGTCGCTTGAGCTTGGCGACCAAGGGCTCGTAGCGGCACGAGGTCTTGAAGCAATGGATCGCGGTGTCCTGGTGGATGCCGACCGCGTTGTACCATAGTTCTTGCCACCGCTGGACCCAGTTGCGGGTCGACTCGCGGGGTCCCTGGACGCATCGCTCCAGGTCCTCAATGGTGGTGGCCCGGGTGTAGGAGCCCTCGAAGTGCCTGACGAAGGCGTCGCGCATCTCCTCCCAGGAGTCGATGCTATCCTAGGGGAGGGTGTTGATCCACTGCCTGCACGTCCCCTCCATCATAAAGGGGAGGTAACGGGCGGCTAGCAGGTCGGTGCGGCCAGCGATTCCCATCGCCATGAGGTATGTATCGAGCCACACGGAGCATTCGTACGAAGGGTCGTACTTTTCTATCTCCTTCGGCGCCTTGAAGTTCGCCCGGTATTTCTCGCCTCAGATCATTGGTCCGAAGCACCTGGGCCCAGTCGACTTAGCGACCCCATCGGCTCGCCGTCGCGGCGATTGGTTAGGGTGTGTCGCAGGTCGTCGGGCTGGCGTGCGCGCCAACTTTGGTTGTTGATGATGTGGGTGCGGGCGTCGATGGGTTGACCGTTCGCGGCGATGAAGTTGGTCGCCGGCCTGGGGTCGTCGGTGGAGAGTGCCGCGTTCGCGGGTCGGTGTTGGAGCTGCAGTGGCTCTGGTGGCGAGCAGTTGAGCGTGTTTGCCGCCACTAGGCGGCCGCTTGATGCCGCTCTGCTTCCCGAAGAACGCGAGTACACTCGACCCTGCGAGTCGGCGCCTGCGTTTTGCTGGTCGACGGCCTTTGCGAGCAGGGCCCTGACATACTGGATCTATAGGGCGCCGTCGCTGGTAGCCGTGATGTTGTCAGCTGCTGCTCGGCCCGCCACGAGGTTGTCCATCGGGGTGGAGAACAGTGGGAGGCCATTCGCGTCTCGCTCCCGTGAGGAGACTACTATCCGCGGCTGATCCCTAGGGGGTGTGCGGTTGGGTGGAGGTGGGGCGCCCATTGCCGTCGACCCTGGTGGGGGCTGGGCGCTTCCTCCTGGTGGCGCGTTCTCGCAGATCGCGCGCTCGGCCACTCGGGCCGGGTCGTTCTCGTCGTCGAAGTTCAGGGCGCGGCCCTAGACGGTGGGGTTCAGGCGCGACCTGATTCGCTGCTGGTGGTAACGCGACATCTCCTGTGCTGTCACATGCTCGAGGCGAAATTTTTCGCGCTCGGCTTGTTCCTTGCGGACTGCCTCCGCCAGCTTTAGGCGGAGTTCCTCGACCTCCGTTGCCATGGCGTTAGGAGGGATCGGGGTGGAGAAGGGATCCTCCGGCGGATCGGTGCCGGTCGCCATGTAGGTCGCGGCGTGGCGACCAGTCCCGTCGCGGAGATCGGCGGAATTTTCCGACCCGGAGTCGAAGTCGAAGATCCCAAGGATGGAGGGATCCTCGAAGTCTCCCACGTTGGAGACCTGGGTGATGGAGCCCGCGGGTGAATCCGCGGTGATGGATCCGGCGAGTGACGTCGGGGTCGCCGAGTCGGCGTCGTCGTTGAGGGTTGCGTCTTCCGCGGCCGCGGAGTTTTCGGCCACGTTGCTGTGGGCCGAGTTGTATTCGGAGGCGAGGCGATGGATCGTGCGGACCTGGCTCTCGGAGAGCCGATCGCGTGGCGGCGACTCGTAGATGTGAGCCGAATCCTCCGAGACGATGACGTCGGTGAGGACGACGAAGAGGCTGATCGTGCCGACCGGCAAGATCATGTTGTGCGTGACGGGTCGCGCCGTCAGGACGTAGCTGCTCGGCAAGATCTGGAGCATCTCGCCGATCGCTATCATGCGGCCGGTGGAGACCGTCTCGTTGATGGGCAGATTGGATCTCGCTGCAGAACACCGGCCAGACCGGCCAGGCCCCACGGTGGGTGCCACTGTCGTGGGAGTGGTCACGGCAGATGCTGCAATCGGCAGCGAGTAGTAGAACAAGGGGCAAGGGCGGCCAGCCATCTGCGGTGCGAGATGAGGGCGGAGACACAGGGTTTTACCCAGGTTCGGCCCCCGGAGGGTAAAGACCTACTCCTGCTATATTGTATTATGATGGTGGTACGATGGGCGACCTCGGCGGCTAGGCGGCGAGTCGCTTGGGTGTCTGATGGTACGTATCTCTACACGCCCTTTAGGGAGGTTTATATAGACTTACCTCCCCTAGGGTTTACATATCTCAACCGAATCAGTTAAGGCTTCGGTACTTGTTTAACCTAATCCGACTGGGCCTATCTACTCGCATGGGCCTTCAGCTTCCAGTCGCTTGGATCCACACCGGGCCTTGATCCAGTCGCCGTCTTGTAGGCCCACTCGCCAGTTCCTGGGCCAGTCGGAAACGTCCTGCTGGGTATACCCCAGTAGGCATATCCCCATCACTTAGGGTTCCGTAGGGAATATATAGGCGAAGGGGCAGAGTCGGAGGCCGGGCAGGTGGGCCACACCTGCCCTAGGCGCAGCCCAGGAGGGCGCGCCTAGGGGGTGTGTGGGCCCCCTGAGGCCCCCCTTCACTCCTCCTTCTGGCTTCCTTCGTCATCTGGTAAAATAATATGTTTCCATATTTTTCTGGTATTTTTCTGATCTTCGCGAAAATGCACCGAAACGCCTTCTTTTCCATCAGAATCCAGACTCCGGCAGTTCATCCTCCAAGAATCATCCAACATGCATAAACAGATGAAAAGCCATAAGTAATACCTCATAATAAGACAAATATCAATGAATAGAGGTAAATCATGATATAGAATGGTGATGCAAATTGGGCGTATCAATACTAAACAAGCATGGAACATCAAAAATTATAGATACGTTTCCGACGTATCAAGCATCCCCAAGCTTAACTCCTGCTCGTCCTCGAGTAGGTAAGTGATAAAAAGATTAATTTTTTAGGTGACATGCACCTTCACAATAAAGATCAAACCATTTGCCAGCATTGAAAGATGGGATCAAAGAACTCTAAACAGGTGCATGAAAGATGGACTTCTAACAATAGGACATAGTAACTATGCATGCAACATGAAAGGCTACAAACAAAGATCATGAATAACATGTATTAAAAACGTTTGTTTGTTTCACATACAGAAAACATAGCATAGTGGTAATCAGCTTGTCCCTCATAGAGTAGCAAATAGATGCATAGGACACCTTCAAAGTTCACAAGGGTGACTAGAAACAAATAGCACAAGAACAAGTAATATCACAATATGCATCAATCAATAAGCTTTGGGACACTGCACACAGAATGGCAACTATGCTCTCTTAATGGTGCCTAAAGGTAGAAGGTGGAGACTCAATAATGGTGGAAGAAAGGCATTTTGTAAAGGAAGCAGGGATTTCAAGTTTCAAAAAGAGATTCCAAAAATTATGGTACTTGTTAGCTTTCAGCCCTCATTGCCCCTATCATAAGCATCTTGAAGTGAACTAACTATGGAGTATATTCTTGACAAAATTAAGGTTAAAGTGAACTAACTATGGAGTATATTCTTGACAAAGTATAAGTTGGCAATATCAAGTCCCTTGAATACGAGGGCCACACCTCATGCTACTCAACTTCAGTCACCTGTAAGTTCTTGTCATTGTAAGTACATGCATATCATAGAGAACCGCCAACGGGGTACCCCTTGCACATGGTACAGGAGTTATCCCATAACCAAAATGACAAGGCAAGCAGACAATGATCATCTCAGCAATATTTTTATTTACTATATGCATAGCTTTTTATTGAGGATGCTTCATAGATAGCTCACTATGGTGATACTGCAAGTTTCCACCATGATTAGGCATGGCTTAGGCTAGCGGCCCAAGCATTTCTCTAACACAAAATACTTACTCCATGGACTTACAAGCTTCCTCTTTATTTCACACCGGTGACATCCATAGACAAAAGAGCATGATATCAACTGAGTACAAAGTACAAGTGCAATGTTGAAACGTTCCACATGACAGCATGGTTCTGCTAATTCCAACGTATAAGTGCAAGCATATACAACATAGACGACACAATGGTTCAAGTTTATTAGGGGCAAAGAATATAAAGTGTGCCATCAAGTTTGTGAGGGCTTTAGTCACTAAGTTTTCACATAACAAAATAGTTTTTAATTGGAAGATAGCTGAAAACTAGAATATACTTGGGGTGTAACACACCATGCATAGGAGTTTATAGTGGACACTTTTGAATAACTTGGTTTCATGGGAGTTGGAAGCATGATTAGAGCTTACTCATACAACTGGAGGCTAGCAAAAGACTAAGAGCAACCAAATAAGAGAGCAATAGTGTCCATAATTATGCTGAGCGACAAAGCATTACTAATCAAAGCATAGAGTGGTACTACAAGTCAAGGACTAAATGAACATAGAGGCTATGGTGACTTTTCATAGTCAAAACATGGTGTGAGCATGTGCCAAGTCAACCCAAACAAAGCATCAAAGGAGAATACCATAATACTATGCTTTTGCATGCTAAAACAACGCATAATTTCTTCAAGGCACACTAAGCAATCCCAATTGTTTGGAACAATACATGCTACAGCAATAATCACTAAGCATAAAGTCAAAACAACACCTAGCATGTCATGCTAAAGTCTAAGTCATAGTCAATGCAAGCTCCTCTTGCACTTACAAGCAAGAACTTACTATTCCTTTCTAACACCAAGCAACTTATTTGCAAAACAACACAGCGAGAACAGGGGTCCAAACTACTGTATTCAAGCAAACTAAACAACCTAAGCAAAGCAAACAAAAACTAAGACGCTCCAAGGACAACACAACTGTGCATGAAACAATAAAAACGAAGTGTCTAGACAGACCTGAGCTTTTTATTGATGAAGAAGGGTATGCCTTGGGCATCACCAAGCTTTAAAGCTTGTACCTCTTGGATATTTCTTGGGGTGACACCATGGTGGCATCCCCAAGCTTGATCTTTTGTCCATTCTTCATCTCATTGCATCATTCTCTCTCTACACCTGAAATTTTTCCTTCATACAAAACTTCACACAATCTTCATTAGCAACATTAGTGTATTCAAAAGATATTAGACCTCTGGCAAAGCTTTGGAACAGCAAAAAAATTCACTAAAAACACAAGCTACTATAGTAACCCCTTCAAAAATCTCTATTCCCCAAAAGAGAACTCAAAAAGAAATCAATAAGAAGCAAATGCAAATAATGGCAGAAATCTGCCAAAACAGACCAGCAGGTAGAAACCGATTTTTTTCGAACATCTTCTATTGCTCAAATCAAAAAGTGTTGAACTAAAAAAAGTTAGCTAACATACTGGGAGATTTATTAGTAAATTGTGATCTCAATACGAGTTACAGAGACTCCTCAAGATTTTTTTTGGTGGAGGACAGAAATCTGTTTCGGGACAGAACTCCCCAAATCTTACTTCCCTCTCATTAGAGGCCATTCTTGGCACAAAAAGCAAACAAAAAGGATAAGGACATGTCATTACTGAAGTAATAACTTCCAATACTCAAGAAAACTCTTAGGTTATCTCCCAACAAGTACTTTTCTTTAACGCCTTTAAGTTAGGCACAAGAAGCAAGAAGAATCAAGTATTTTCAAATGAGGAAGCATTAACATCAAACCTTGCTTTCAAAGGAGGAGCAAAAAGCAACTTATATATCCTCATAGGGAAGTGTTCAATACCTTTCTTGAATGGAAAATGATATTTAATGGTGCCTTCTTTCATATCAATGATGGCACCAACAGTTCTAAGAAAATGTCTTCCCAAAGTAATAGGACAAGAAGCATTGTATTCAACATCCAAAACATATAAATCAACAGGGGCATAAGCATTGTTAACCATAATGAGAACATAATTGATACTCCCCATGAGTTTGTTTTCAGCATTATCATTGAGTGGGACATCCAAATAACAATCTTCCAAAGGTGGCAAATCAAGCATTTCATAAATCTTCCTAGGCATAATAGAGACACTAGAACCAAGATCACGTGAAGCTTTGAGATCAAAGTCATTCACTTGCATATTAATAATGGGTTCCCAACTATCTTCTACTTTCCTAGGAATAGAAGCTTTGTGTTTTAACTTCTCTTCCTTAATCTTAACAAGAGCATCCTGTAATGTGTTTGGTGAAAGCAACATGCATATCACTAGCATCAGGACTTCTAGCTAGCTTTTGCAGGAACACAATCACTTCAGAAATATTGCAACCATCTACATCAAAATCAAACTTAGCATCACTAGTAGTAGGCTTAATAGGCTTTGGCATAGTAGGAGGAGGAATAGGGACTTCTTGTGGTTTCGTGGTATCCATTCTAGTGATGGTGCACACACTATTGTTTCTATCAATTTCAGCCTCCCTTTCCCACTTAGCATGAAGTTGGGCTAACAGTCTAACATTTTCATCAATAGTAACTTGTATGGCATGAGTAGCAACAAAGGTACTTTCCACGGTTTCATGTTTAGCAGCTATTTTATTAATCAAGGAGGACTGGGCTTCAGACAAAGAGGCTATGTTTTTCTCAACAGTTAAAAGTTTTTCCTCTATAGTCTTGTTAAAAGTGGTTTGTCTACTAATAAAGTCTTTGAGCATGACTTCAATATTAGAGGGGGCACTTCTAACATTGTTGTAGGAGTTTCCATAGGAATTTCCATTATTAGGAGGATAAGGCCTATAGTTGTTACCACCAAAATTACTCCTATAAGCATTGTTGTTGAAATTGTTGTTTCTAATGAAGTTCACATCAACTTGCTCTTCTTGAGCAACCAAAGAGGCTAAGGGAACACTATTAGGATGGAGCTTTCCCATTAACAAGCATAGCCATAATAACATCAATCTTATCACTCAAAGAGGAGGTTTCTTCAACAGAATTTACCTTCTTACCATGTGGAGCTCTCTCAGTGTGCCATTCAGAGTAGTTAACCATCATATTATCAAGGAGCTTTGTTGCAGCACCCAAAGTGAGGCCCATAAAGGTACCTCCAGCAGCTGAATCCAACAGGTTTCTTGAGGAGAAGTTCAAACCTGCATAAAAAGTCTGGATAATCATCCAAGCAGTGAGTCCGTGAGTGGGGCAATTCTTAACCAAAGATTTCATTCTTTCTTAAGCTTGAGCAACATGTTCATTATCAAGTTGTTTAAATTTCATAATGTCACTTCTCATAGATATAATCTTAGCAGGAGGGTAATACTTTCCAATAAAAGCATCTTTGCACTTAGTCCAAGAATCAATACTATTTCTAGGCAAGGATAGCAACCATTCTTTGGATTTTCCTCTCAAGGAGAAAGGAAAAAAGCTTGAGCTTAATAATATCTCCATCTACAAAGTTCAACAAAGATATTGAGATGGGCAGCAGCATCATCAGAAATAGCACCAGAAAATTGCTCTCTCATCACAAGATTCAACAAAGCAGGCTTAATTTCATAAAAGGTAGCATCAGGAGCGGGTGGAGCAATAGGAGTGCTAAGGAAATCATTGTTGTTTGTGCTGGTGAAGTCACACAACTTGGTGTTCTCAGCAGAGTTTATTTTGGCAAAGGTGGGCAAGCCAAAAATAGCAGCAGCTAGAGCAGGAACTAATTTTTGTGTGTTTTTGAATAGGGAAAGCAAACCAAACTAAACTATTTTTTTTGGAGTTTTTGCAAAGAGGCAAACAAAACCAGCAAAAGAAACTAAGCAAACTAAAAACAAAGTAAAGAGAAAGGAAGTGGAGGACTCCCCTTGTGAAGACGTCCTTAGCCTCCCCGGCAACGGCGCCAGAAAACTTGCTGGTGCTTGACGTGGAGCACTTCGTTGGAAACCCCAAGAGCAAGGTGTGATGAGCACAACAGCAAGTCTTCCCTCAGTAGAGACCGAGGTTACCGAACCAGAAGGAGGAAGGAAACGTCACACAGGTGTTGCAAGCAACGCGGAGACCTGCACAACATAAACTCAAGACTTTGTCCCAACGAACAGTGAGGTTGTCAAGCTCACCGGTTTGCTGTAACAAAGGATTAACTGTATGGTGTGGAAGATAATGGTGTTTTGCAGCAAGTAAACAGGTAACAGTGGAAGATGTATCAATGGTAAAGATTGGACCGGGGTCCATAGTTCACTAGAGGTGCTCTCCTTAGATAAACAACATGGCATGAAGGGTAAACAAATTACAGCAGGGCAATTGACAGGAACTGAGCAAGGCATAACAATGCAATACCAGACAAAAAGATCCTATGAGATCGATTGGGCAATACAACAATATACATAGACCGCCATCCAACTGCATCTATGACTAGAAGTCCACCTTCAGGTTATCATCTGAACCCCCTCTAGTATTAAGTTGCAAGCAACAGACAACTGTTTTAAGCAAAGTGTGTAAGGTAAACAATCCACTTGTTCTGTGAACAAGAGATCGTAGTTTTCTCCCTAGTGGCAACAACACATCTACAACCGTAGATGTTTCTGTCACTTCCCTTGGAAACTAGAGGCATGAACCCACTATCGAGCACAAATACCCCCCCTCTTGGAGTCACTAGCAACTACTTGGCCAAGATAGCTACTAACAATGGAGAGCATGCAAGATCACAAACAACGCATACATGATAGAATCATAAGACAAAACCATTAATCAATCTGACATAGTAATCTCAATATCCATCGGATCCCCGCAAACACAACATGCATGATTACAAATAGATTGGATATTGATCATGAACGGAGCTCACAAGATCTATACATGAAAGAGCAAGGAGGAGATACAACCAGCTAACTACTACATGGACCCATAGTCCAAGGTGGAATACTCACGCATCATACCGGAGAAGAAGGCCTCCGGGATTATCTCCCCTCCGGCAGGGTGCCGGGAAGAACTTCAGATCCCCCCTGATCTAGGGACGATGGTGGAGGCGGCTACAAACGGTTTCATGGAGTTTTGATCGGGTTCCTAGGGTTTCTGCATCGGGGGCTTCTTATAGGCGAAGAGGCGAGGCTGGGAGGCGACCAGGGGGGCACACCCTGCCCAGGCGCGGGCCCACCCTGGCCGCGCCTAGGGGGGTCTGGCCGCTCTAGCCCGCTTTTTCGTCTCTCCTCTGGACTTCGTGTCGCCCACGGTAAAATATTAACTTTGGCTTTTGTCCCGTCCAATTCCGAGAATATTGATTTTCTGCCTTTCTGGAACCAAAAACAGAAGAAAACAGGCAACCGGCACTGTGGCAACTTGTTAATAGGTTAGTTCTTGAAAAGATATAAAAACACCTCAAAGTATAGACAAAGCAAAGCAAATTAGATACTAAACAAGCATGGAACATCAAAAATTATAAATACGTTTCTGACGTATCAAGCCAGCACCGCCGGCCACAGGCGCGGCCACCACCACACCATCCGTCGCGACCCACAGTAGGTCAAGACCCTGCGCCGTCGCCGAAGCTCCTGGCGCTAGAGCAACGTCCAAGCCTAGAGGCCCCACCCTACGCGAGCAACTCCCAGGGAAGGAGACGAGGAGGCCCCGCCACCGGCGGGGCTTCGCCCAGCCGCGCCCTCCTGGCGGCAGCGAGGGAGGGGGGAGGGGGAGGTGGCGGCGGCGCCCGGGACCTAGGGTCCCCCCTGTCGCCACGCGGGGGCGACGAGGAGGGAGCGTTTTCGTCTCCTTTTCCTTTCCTTTCCTACTTGCACCATCTTTCTACATGTACAATTATTAGAATAGACTGAAGTTTTTACATACTAGACCTTTATTCTACTAGGTTTTGTAGATGCATAAGTATTGTCAGTTACTCCTATTCTTGGTTATTGCATTAGATTTTTACGAGTTCAATTTTCATATTCATAAGCACGGTCTATTCTTGTTAATATCGACAAGCATTTTCCATCTAGTGGTGTTCATACATGAGGAATGTGTTAGCACTGCAATCACCCAGTTCTTGCTAAGATCTATAACTAGATTTCTCATTTGTTTGTGTATACAAATACTTGCAGAGATATAAGAAATGATATTGCATTATTAGATTTTTACATCGCATAGTGATTGAATCATGGCAAAGCAATTACTGTTTGCACATCTAAAATTGTTTCTGTAACATATACCTTCTTCTTCTTCTTCTTCTTCTTCTTCTTCTTCTTCTTCAAAGAAGCAATATTAGGCAGGGGAGAAACAAGGGAGCACCAGCGCGAGAGTGGGCGACACTTGGGTGGCGGCGCCGCTGATTTTCGATCACCGGAGGAGGCATGACGACATTGAGCTTGTGTGGGGAAGCGACGGCCGAAGTAGGAGGAGACAGAATCAATTCCATTGATCCACGGCTTCCCGACAAGTATGGCTCAAGGAGCAGGTATCTCTCAGGGTGGCAGAGCTCCTGGTCGAGCGAAGGAGGGCAAAGGAGGCGGCGGGGAGCTGCTCCACGGGGCTAGGGCCAGCAGCATCCGCGAGAGGGGTGGCCGCTAGGCTCGGCTTGCGAAGGAGCTCGAGGCCGGAGCGAAGGAGGAGCTTCACGGCCTTTCTCCCCTGCAGCGGTGTACGGCGACACCCCAATGGACATCGAGGACGCCAGAGACAAACACAAGACAAAATTGCAGTTTGAAATTCAAATTGAAGGCTAAATTTGGCATGTTTTCATTGTATTAGGGACTTTTTTGCAAAAAAAATTTTTGACATGTTTTCATTGATTTAATGACTTTTTTTTGGCAAAAACAAATTTGAACAGTGTTTCCCACATCCTTTGTTGGACGGAGGTACTTTCAGCTTCATGTGCGTCCAACTACATGCATCCGGCAATGGTAGATGCTGAACATTGTCTCGCGTGAAGGAGCCTCTCATTCGTTATCTACTACTACCTCCGCTTAGAAATACCTCTTTCTAAACGTTTTATATTTTTGAACGGAGGAAGTACCTCTTTCCCGAATTAGATCACGGATTTGTATACGGTGGGTACTAAAGTTGAAGCGATGCAAGTATATTGGCAATTCTCTCAAATGTTATCCACATAAATATCCAAGAAAATTCAAATGAGAGAAGATTTGTTCAGTAGATTATGTAGCTACTAGTTAGAGCCATTGCCACAAGAATTACACATGTACAGTTCTACACCATCTAATACAGCCGGAAGTCCAGAACATGTTATGCAGAAACTACACAACCGAATTTTGCTCACTGTGAATGAAATTTCCGACTAACGGACTCGTAGCTTGGGACATGAATAACTGCAAAACGAACATTTTAGTAAGCCATGGACTACAATTGAACCAACGTTGCACAATCTTATCGAGAAAAAAAATCTAAAAAGCCCATTATGCTTAGTACCAACATACCATCGCCCCATGATGCCATTGTCAGGGGTGAAGAAATAATGTTCTTGGCGGTTGAAGAAATGTCATCCAAAGTGATTGCTTCAAGATCCTTCAAGAAGTGCTCAATGGGTTTCCTGTAAATGTCATGAACAAAATAACCGGGATTCAAAACCAAGGGGAAACCCAAGGGGGGAAAGGTGAAACTGTACTCTATTACCGCGCGGTAGCGATCAAGTGTTGACTAGATAATAGGAGTATAAAATTGTGGAAAATGATCGCATGCAATCTTTTATGCATCAAGATTACCAGAGCAAAACGGTGATACTTAATCGGATACCTAAGTAGGAGTATCTTATAAAGGAAATAACACCATGAAAAAATAAAAAATGTTCCAGATGGCCTAACAAGAGTTGCACCAACTCTGCAGAAGAAAACTGCAGAATGTTTCCGTTCATTCAGCCTGTACGGCCACCTCAGACTTGGTACACCAAGCCAATTTACCCAATTCAGGACTATTTTCAAACAAATGGGGACTAAAAGTGTTGTTGTCAATTCATGGTTTAATGTACTCCGTAGCTATATTCAAATTATGCACTACATGACTTTTCAGTTTCAGCCTAATCAATCAATGATCGAGCCTATATATAAGAAATTAAATTCAACTGTCAAAATTCACATATAATTCATGCATCAAAGTAAGCACATATGTTTGAGTTCCAAAAATTAGTAAGCAATGTTTATTCTTCTCAGGAAAAAAACATATAATTTGGAAAACTCTTTCCCCTGAAACGAGACTGCAATTTTTACACAAGCACACAGATGTTGTGAAATACTATTAAAAGCCAAAACCGAAGACAAGGTAACACAACATAAACAATGTTCAAGTCAGACAGTAATAAGTAGTAACTACCTAGTTTGGTAGAGAGAAACTATAGTACATGATTTCCCAGATGATAAAATGATACTGAATACATGACTAGTGCATGGGAAGATAAACAGTGGAGAAGATCAACATGGGGAAGATCAACAGCTAAATTGCCAATGCTTGTGTAGGCATACCTTTCACCATAAGTCAAAATCTGCCTCGCAATGTCTTCACATGCTACAGCCTGAGATGAATAAGACTAGTTATCTAATGCTTTTCTGACCCTAAATAGACATATTGTAGAATGTGAAGTCAAAGTTTTAGACTTTGATCGCTAATAGACACAAAACTTTTAAGATTTGTCACATGAAAATGATATTAGCAGATCATCAACAAAATTCCCTTAACATGCCATTTTATATAATTTCCATAAACAAATAATTAGAAAAAAAGTAGTGGTCAAACAGGTGTACTGGAGTTGAAGGCCTCTTCAAGAACAAAGGTGGATACAGAATTAAAAGTAAGCCTGAAAGATTCAGTTAGGAGTCGAGAATGCATACTCTTGATTCCAAGTTCATCAAAACTGCAGACTTGGTCGCCTGTTTAGCTCGATCAAGCTCTTCTTGTGTAACTAAGTAAAAAAACAAAACCAAGTGCGAAAATCAACGAATGGTTAATAGTTCTAGACGAATGATTCCTTAAGGCCCGTGATGCCAAATAAGATGCAAACCATTTCCATGAGTAGCAATTTCAAGAAGTTCTCCTGCTGCCAAATCCACAGCCTTTGAGGCAAAATCTGGGCTCTGACAGTGATTGCAGGACATAAAAGCATGTTAGATACAACTATATAACAGGAAATATAAGTACCACAATGTTGGAATCCGTGCATAAGTGTGAAACTAGATAGCATTCATGCAATCGTTTGTCCATTTCACAGTACTATGAGAAAAGGCAAACAACAAACAGAAAATAAATAAAGGACGTAAAATGGAGTCTAGGCAAGTCTTTACTGAATATGTACACACTCTTTACGTGGTTTCTGTCTCAGGGGAAGTAGAAAGTGAAAATAATGGTACAAAGTGTTTGATGAAATAGTGATATGGTGAAGAGAGATGCCAGACAGCTGAAATTAGGGCAGGTTGCTGTAACACCCTGCAGAATATATTCCATATAGATTTTCCTTTGTTTTTGTTTTTGCATCATCATGACATCATGCATATTTTCTTCGCATATTTTTTACCACAAATTATTTTGCTAAAATCTTATTTTTTGTTTTGCTAAAATATCCCAGTGGTTTAACTAAACCCCCCTCCCTTTTCTTATTTTCAAATTAGAATAAGTAACATTTTCCTGTCGGCTAAAAGAACACAATATGTTTTCTTATTTTCTAAAAATTAAAGTAGGCAAAAAGACTACATAAATTTTTAACCCAAAACTAGCCAAGCTAGCCTACTTTGGACTATATAAATACTCCAATCTACCTCTTCTTCCTCCCAAAGCCTAACCCTCAAATCTAGATCTGAAATTTTGCCCTTTTCTTCTCCATCTTTTCTTCCGTCGGTGGTCTGGTATCATGGTTATATGCAGCAACAACAGCTTATATGCCTTGGTTAACCTATTGCCATGTTTGAGTAGTTAGGTTGTGGTACCCTGCGACATCTTATATGCCTTGGTTATCCTATTGCCATGTTTGAGTAGTTATTAGGTTGTGGTACCCTGCTACAAATATATCGAAGTAGTCCTCGTGGACTGGACGGCACACCGGTCTGGTGCACACACACGGAACAGAGACCACTGCGTCAGCGGCGAACTGAAAAGAAAGGCAGCGCTAGGAGCCTTTGACCGCGACGCTGCACGTGCGGCTCAAAGGGGGAAGACGGTGAGGGGCCAGAAGCGATGGAGAGTTGTTGCGGGGCATGTGGAGCTGCTCCGGTCGATCTGGGGGAATACGAGGCGCCGGCCTCCTGGCTGCTTTGAAGGGGCAGGGACCCAAAGCGGGCTGTCCAGGTGCTGCAGCAAGGAGCTGAAGGAAGGACCAGCTGCAGGCACGCGATGCGAGGAGAAAAAGCATGGCCCGGTCAACCAGCTGCTGGTGCATGCAAAACGACAAGGAAATGGGCGAGAGAGAGTGTATGGTTGGCGGCGGCGTGGTGGCATGCAGGCCTAAAGCACACGCTCGTGTGGACATGGACAAAGGCAAGAGATTGGCTTACTGTGCATCGGGAGGAAGTGGTAGCGATCAATGGAGTTCTACACCATGTTGCTTCCACTAGATGGATGGACGCTAATGAGGACTGACCACCGGGGTTAAAATGAAAGGGCCCGCGACGGAAGAAAATAGGAGAAAAGATGGAGAACAAAAGGGCAAAATTTCAGATCTAGATTTGACTCAGATTTGGTTGTTAGGGTTTGAGAGGAAGAGGTAGATTGGAGTATTTATATAGTCCAAAGTAGGCTAGCTTGGGCTAAAACTTTAGGTGACTTTTTGCCTACTTTAATTTTTAGAAAATAAGAAAACATTTGTGTTCTTTTAACGGACCGGAAAATATTATTTATTTTAATTTGAAAATAAGTAAAGGGATACAGGTTTAATCATACTATGGAGATATTTTAGCAAAACAAAAATAAGCTTCTAGAAAAATAATTTACAGTAAAAAATATGCGAAGAAAATAGAAAGAAGTCCATATAACCCCCCTAACTATCGGGTTTGGGATGCTAACCCCCCGTAACTATCAACTGGGTCATTTAACCCCCGTAACTATCCAAAACTGGACAAATTGCCCCCTTGGAACACGGAAAGCTGTTTTGATAGCGGTTTAGGAAATGGTGGACAGTGTTTTAGGCCACTTTGCCAGCGGTTTGGCCACATAGGATACTCTAAATAGCCTCCATGACTTCCTCGTTCCCCTCTACCCCGTCACCTCCTGTCGTCCTTTCCCCCATCCCCATTTGCGCCTCCTCCTCCAGCCCAACAAAATCCGCCCGTCTGCGCCTCCTGTGAAACGAACGACAGCATAGCATCTTCTTGAAACCGTGCAGGTCCGACAACCACCTTGACACATGAGGAGGTGCTACCAGAAAGCATGGAGGTTTATTCAATTGAGCGCACCGCTCCCGCCAAGAGCCTAGAATTCGATCCTATTGGTGACACACCAAAGTACAGCTCCGCCACACCACAAAATATTACACGCATCTTCGTCTCCTTGCCAAGCAATGAGGCCAGTGAACCTGAACCCGAGGGCAGAGTTTGATGTGTAGGAAAGGGAGATGAATCGCTATAGGATTTTGGGTATTCATTGCCACACTGTCTATAGGGCTCACCTGTGCACATGGCTCTCCACCCATCCTGATGGTTGCCCGTCAAAAACCTGGACTACAGCGTCGTGAGCGGTCGCAGATAGTCGACGAACGGCTCGGTCAACGAAGCCCGCACCGTCGTGCATCTGAGCGTAGTCGAGTTCGTGTAGTTCGTCGGCCGACCTCTGCGTGTGAAGCAGTTGATTCGGCGCAGCTAGAGCCAGTGTGGCTGAAGAACATCAAGCTCGTCGTGACAGGCACCGGCCTCCTCCACGATAAGGACAGGGACAGATCGTCGGCGCTTCCATCCGTGGTGTCCATGTCAAGCAAGGACTTGACGGGTTTGTAAATGCGGCCAGAGGTGCGTGCACGATCGATTGATATGTAGCATCAAGTTCATCTAGGACAGCAGGTTCCTCGCTACCGGCGACAAGGACCGCATGCGCATCTGGCAGGTCGTTAATGCTGACGCCTCATCCTCATCGCCCGTGACCAGGTGCGGACCATGTGCATCTCCACAGTGGCCAAACCGCTGGTGACGTGGCCTAAAACACTGTCCATCGTGTCCTAAACCGCTATCAAAACAGCTTTCAGTGTCCGAGGGGGGTAATCCGTCCGGTTTTGGATAGTTAGGGGGTTAAGTGACCTAGTTGATAGTTAAGGGGGGTTAGCGTCCCAAACCCGATAGTTAGGGGGGTCATGTGGACTTCTTTCAAGAAAATATGCATGATGTCATGATGATGCAAACAAAAAAACAAAATTCTAACCGGATGCCCCCCCCCCTAGAAAAGCCCTAGCCAGTTAGCTTTTGTTATTGCTACTAAAGCATCAAAGTTTCAACTCTTTCCCTACTCAAGCTACTTTTTACTCTATGTTAGCTAGGAAGGGCTTTAGCTGCTTGGCACCAATTTTTTCCTCTACGAGTAATAAGTTTCTTTGCCTTGTGTTGTTTCATGTAAGACTAATTACCACTATGTCAGTTAACCCAGTAAGCAGATAAGATAAAAGAGACCACTTAGATATGCACACAAATTAACTATTTCCAAGCGATACAAGATAACATGGAGTTTTATTTACATCTTAAATTTCATAAATAGAAAATGAAAGGTAATTTATGTCTGAAGAAGCTTACAGTTGTAGCAAGTATTCCAAACAGACCAGAATGGTTGTATATACTGTTGAACGCAGAGAATGATTCAATCTGATGGTAGTGGTTCAATATCCTAAGATCTGTTGGTAAAGTAGCATGAGTACAATCAATTTCAAATTTGAGTCATTGGCAGGGATGCATAATTGAAAGGGAGAACATACATAGTCGAGAATGCATGCCCTTCCCAGGACCACCAGCAGAGAAAGAGCCACCACCCCCCATGAGCATCTGGAGAAACATCAAATTGTCCATACAGCAGTATTTATGAACTTGTCATTAACGGAAATTGGACACACTGTCCATAATATGCAAGCATGCTAATCAGTAAACCAGAGAACCAAAGGAAACTGCTCTACTCTAGAGTTTTGTCCGTAAATAACAAATCAATTAAATGTTTGCCAACAGCAAATATACCTGAAGGACAGTAACAATTATAGCTGCTTTCTCTTCATACCATCCACCTGGCACTTCAAAAGCAAGAGCAACATGTGTGCTCTATGCACAAGAGAAAAGAAGTTAAATCTATAGAAGTAAATCATATATACATCCCTGTGATCAAATGGCGCAGAACAAAGAAAAACAGCAATATCTTACTTGAGAGTCCGCTTGACACTGATAGTCTCCTCCCACATAAATTGATTTTGGCTCTTCTGGACGCTTCACACCAGGAAGATCGGACAGAAGCGGCTCAGCAATTGAGACTAGTACATCATGATCAACTCCTGATGCTGCAAGGATCATCCTGGGAGCTGTGTAGTTTTCCTAAATGACTCAATGCATGCAAATGTCAAGGATTGCCTTTCTAACTAAATAATAATATAGATGACAGGTTGATAAATCTTACGACAATGAATTCCTTAAGAATGCTACTGTCCAATCTATGTATAGCCGACTCTGGTGCCATCAGAGGCTTTGCCAGCGCCCCAGAATAACCAGCAGAATGGAGTGCCTCTAAAACTAAACCTTGAGGATTATTAGAAACTTCAGATATTTCAGCTTTGATCTTCTGCAGCTGTAAGAGAACAAGACATTAATACCATGAAACGTAAACCTGAAGCGCTTAGCTTTAGATGACGGCATACCTGCTCTTTAACCTCCCAATCAAAAAATGCTGGATTCCTCACACTATCAATAAGCACTTCAACCATTTCGGGTGCATAGGCCTTGAATGCATCATAGGTATAACTCATTTGTTCGCGACAAGCTGACGCAGAGACATTCCCTCCAATGGATTCTATCTCACGTACTAGCCGCAAATGACTCCTGTTTGTGGTGCTCTTGAATGACATTCTCTCAAGTAAATGTGATGCTCCAGATGAATCAGGTGTCTCATAGATAGAACCACAATCAATATACAACCCTACTGTTGCAGCTGGGCTCTGCAGTTAAGTACCTACAGATTACTCTCATGCAACCATAAAAAAGGGGAACACGATGAAACCTCAGCAGGCAAATAGTGATACCATTGATGTTTCTGAAGCAATTTTGATGCCGTTAGGGAGAGTGGTAACTTTTGTCTTAGCTGGCTCCACAAAGTCTGGTAGTGATGGAGGAAGGGTGATGCCTGGGAGAGGGACATCAAGAGTTGGACGCTGGGTTGGCTTCCCCCCAAGAAGCCAACCAAATAGACCACCAGAAGACTGCTTCACAACACTTGTACTAGCAAACCTGCTAGAACCATGTTGCTGCAAGCACAAAAACTGAATAAATTGTGTGGCCACGAGAATATAGGTAACATGAAACAAACTTGTGGGCAAAATACATTAGAAGTTGAAGGCAGGCAGCACTGAAAATCAGAACTAACAAGATCAAATTATAAACCAAAATCCAGCAGATATAGATTTACAAGAACCAAATGTGGCCAGTAACAAATATATCTCCCTTGAGTCTCAACTAAAATATAGTTGCCAATGTTCTAAGTATCGATCTTACAATATGATATGTGGGGAAGTAAATAAACTAAAAAGAATAGACACAGGAACATGATGTTTACACAGGTTAAGGCCTCCTTATGAAAGGATAGCTAACCTATTTGTGTGTTCTTATACTGGGTGTGTTACAAAACAGTGATGTTCACTGGTTCAAGCAAACAATGTGAAAAAAAGTAATGTCCGAAGACAAAATGCGATGAGATGGGAATTGTCTGTCATCTCCTGGTACTAATTATATATAGTCATTGAAGGGGGCACAAATCCTTGTATGTAGAGACGCATGTCGGGTCACGGGTAACAACTGCCTTCTTGTCAGTCATTCTGATCATGGTGTTTCTGAGTGGCAATTCTTTGTCAGTGTCTATGTCATTCATTTGTGGTTAGGACTTACGACACATGGTCATGTGAGACGGTTAGCCACATGAACAAGTCTGTGGCAGACAGATGGAGGCGTTGATAGTGCCAGTCTATTGGACATGATTGGCCATGGGAGGACCAAACTAGTCAGAGGTTTGTTTAATAGGGATACCTGGTCAGATGGAGCAGGCTAACCTTATGCTATTAATGAGGAAGTAAATGGACCAAACCCGATTACCAAAACAATAGCCCAACTGTAATGATTAAGCTTATACGAGGTTATATCATTGTCAAAGGCATTTTATACAGTATGACAGATTCATGAAACCAATGCACCACAGTTTTAAGTGTTTGTGTATCACAGATTTACAGTACAGACCAATTCATGTTTTTGCATTTTGACTGAACCCTTAACACATATCAGTGCAACCTAAGCCCTACACAAATCGTAGCACCAGCACCAAGATCACATGCTGCATATTCTGGTTCTGGTTCAGTTGTGGATTGGATAAACCGGTATTTACATCATCTCAGGAAGTTGTCTAGGTCAATGTTAGCCAGAATCAACTGCTAGTAGAAGCTAATCAGTATCTCTTCTTATAATCGAGGAACAACCAACACAACACCCACAGCAAACACCATGCATCTGCACTCTAGGGACCATTTTAAAATGATGAAAACTAGATCAATCGGACATATAAAGCAATGACACATGGATCGGCAGCAACTCCACAAGCGCCATCAGTATCTAGACGAATCAGCATGTTCATCTGACGAACGCTGAAGGTTTACTGCGGGAAGGATAGAGTATGGAGGGGGTACCTTGAGAGCGCGGAGGTGGCTGCCGGCGATGCGGTACATGGCTGCCGCGGACTAGGAGCCCGGAAAGCGGGGAGTGGCGATCAGGAGGGAGATCAGGGGAGCCGCCGAGAAGGGGGGAGCCCGTGCGGTTGTGCTGGGCGGCGGTTGAGCCCGACCAGAAGCGCAGCTGGCGAGATTGGTCGGGTGGTCCATCCGATGAAACTATTCGTAGGCCGTAGGTTCGAGAATGGGCAAGGTATTTCGGGCCTGCCTGTGATCAGCCCATTGTGCTACGCCAGTTATGGGCTGTTGATCCAAAATGTTTGCTACTCTAAAAAATAAAATATGACAATGTGCAATTCCTATATGAAGAACAGCTTTTTTTACAATACCATATATATTTAATGTAGCAAATAATACATGATAAAAGATTCATGAGCTGTCTTTAGGAACTAAAAAATATAGTCTAAAAAACTAGCATATTATCAAGATTTTCAAACTCTTTCTTCTTCCATAATGTGATCTTGTAAATAAACTCCTTGTCTAAAGTGTAGGAAAAATAACACCACTCCAAATTCTTAGATCTAACACTTTTGCTCAATGCCAGCTTTTCCGGCGTTGCACTTGGCTATGTCAACATCAAACTTGGCATTGGGTAGTTAGCGACGTTATGGGCATGTTGAACCCCAATATTGGCTACAAAAATGACAATATGTAATGCTCTATCTGAGAATTAACAAAAGTGATTTTTTAATAAACTGTAGCAAAAATAATGCCTCTCCTAAAGTTTAACTAAAGCTATCTCGGTTGCTCAATGTCAGCTTCTCTGACGTTAAACTAGGCTACGTAGGCGGCAATCTTTGTGTTGGATAACATTTACCATTTATGCAATTGAAATAATTCCATGATTAGTGACACAATTGTGAACATCGGGCTATTTTTCAAATACAAGTTATGTGGTCACACTGCCCGAGGGGGTGGCATCGAGAATTTCGAAGCCCTAACTTTTGCTGAAGTTTAATACAGTTCTATTACTCAAAAATCACACCATCTATTCTGCATTCCAAAAGAAAAGATACCTTGCCATTCTCGCTCAAAGGATTCGGGTGTGGGGTCACTCGCATAATAGTTTGAATCTAGTGTCATGTCGGTCATATATGTGGGAGTACGGAGTAGTGTCAAACCCATATTCATCCTTCGTGGAGGTTACGTAGCAATGGTAAGGCATGTAAAGAGAAAGAAGGACAAAGAAGCATCCATATTGGTGGAAACTCGATGGAAGAGGGTAAGAAGGATTGAGTAGAAACCATATTACAGTGAAATCTCTAGAAATGTTTTTTTTTTAAATATATTGGAGACTAAGAGGGTCCATATGTGTTATTTTTAGTGTTTCTCTTGTACCTGGTTTATATGTGTTTCCATAGTATGAAAACAAAACAATCAAATCACGAGACAAATACTCAGGTGAATGTTACACTGCATTTTTACCATCAAAAATTATGATGTGGTTTTCCTTGTGAATTGATTTATTATATAGCGGTATATTTGTTGTGATACTATCTAATCTTCTACTAGCTCACAAGTAAGAATGTTTTTCTCAAGACAAATCCAAAACAAACTTTCGATGTAAAACATGTGTTTTACTCATTTATTACCATTTTATATATGATACATGTTTTGGTTGCGGATTGTGTTTAAGTTGTATATTTAACCTCACCCTCCTTTTCAGATCTTCAGAAAGTAGCTTCTCATCCCTAATTGTTGGATGTGTTCACATAATGGGTTTGATACATTCGGTTCTCCTGATTTAGTACCCTCGTCTCGTCTCGCTTCTCCACATCTACTCATTGCATTTTTCTTAGGTTGGATGTGTCCGCAAAGTAGTAAGGGGTCCTTCCTCATAGTCGCCAGATTGTATCACAAAGTGAAGGTAGATTTCAAGGGGCTTGGGGGGCACAATTAAGCTCACGACGAACAACAAAGGGACTCGGTCCACCGAGTCATAAACAATCGCCATAGTCGCTAGTCTCTATCGTAGACTTTGTCGAACTTACCTGACAAGAACATGCCCATCGGGTATGTCTCGCACGACATCATTAGTGGTGCCATATTGGTTTGTGTCTGACTTGCTCCATGGTTTGTAGCAAAAGAATTTTTTTTACCATGCGATGGCTGTGGATTCTGTTCTAGACGTCATTCCTCGTATTTTAGTCAAATTTATTTTTTCACGCAAGTCTAGTCATGGTTTATGCCAACTTTCAACTATACGAAAATAGAGAGATGAGAGAGAGGAAGAGAGTGTTAGAGAGTGAATGCGCGAGAAACACGTGGTTGAGCTAAATAATATGTTTCCGTGGAGATAGAAGCATATTTGTCTGAGAGTTTTGATTGCGACAACATGTGAAGTACCTGGATCGCAAGGTGCGCGTGAGATATTAATTGAGAAGCAATACGATCTAGTAGAATCTTTTCAAAGGAGAAATACATGTCTGCAAAAATAAATGTCTTTACATTTCACACCGGAGAAAATACCAAGCTCCATCAGACCGGATCCAACTACAAGCATATCCTGACACCAGAGTCAAAGAGCGTGCGCTGGCGTAGTGGGTCCTCCACGGCCACTCGGTCCCACATATCGCATCATCGCTCCCGAGGACCTCAGCCGCCGTGGCCCCACAGATACCAATCCAACAGTCGGATGCGTCCAACCGGCACCGCCCACGTGGAGCCCACAGCGAAGCCGGGGCCCGCGAAGGACCAGCCACTGCCTGCTCGGGTGGCCGACGCCGTGACGAGGGGCCAGGGCAGGGCAGGTCAGGTCAGTCGCGTGCGTACGGGCCGCGTGACACCACTGACGACGCCAGCTCGCCGCGGTCCACCACTACTGTCCACTCGTTCCACGCGGGCTCGCGAGTTTTCTGTCGACGGGCGCGGGAAATCTGGCGAGCGGCTGGGATGAGCCGAGAATAGACGAGGCCAGGCGTTTCGGGTGAGCGGGGCGGTTTCGAGACTGCTCGCCTGGAACTGGTGCGCGATTAGGCAGCTTTTGCATCCGCACCCTCTCGGTTACCCATAATGATGTCCACGTACTGCTCCATTGGTAACTGGTAAGGTAGCTTTCGAACCGAACTTTAGTTCTTTGCTTACCCGTCCGTTCGTTTTGTAAGCAGGTGTAGTCTTGATGCACACTTCGGGTTAGTTGTAAGGTAATGTCACCGACCTCTTCAACTGGTACAATAGTATTGTTTGGTGTGAACTTTACAACCTCGTGAAAGATTCTTATGGTAGTTCAAATTGATGAGTAATAATGAACTGGGTCAAATATAAGTCCCTGTCATCAACTACCTCGCCTCCTGCTTTCTTGACGAGCAAAATTAACAAAGTGCCATAATGGTATGACCCATCCAACATGGGCATGAAATGTCCCGTTTACATTCTAGCTTGTTCAATTTCTCCGTGGATGCCGTCTTTTGTTCTCTATGAAATTGTAGGCGTATGATACAAAAAACATAACATGACTACGACCGATATTTTAGAACATACTAAGTAGTAGACTTTAGAACTTAGAAGATACTAAGTAGTAGACTTTAGAAGTGTATTTTTAGTCTTGTTTTAAGTCAAAGTTAGTAAAGTTTGACTAACTTTATAGGAAAATGTACCAATAATTATGACACTAAATTGATACCACTAAATATTTTTTAAATCTAGTTTTATAATATATAAATTTGATGCAATATATATTGCTATATTTATCAATAAAGTTAGTCAAATTTGAAAAAGTTTGACTTAGACAAAAGATAGAAGTACACTTATTTACGGACGAAGGAAGTAGAAGATACTAAGTAGTAGACTTTAGAACTAACACGTTACTCTCTACGTCCGGAAAAATATGTCACATATTTGTTTGAATTCACATGTATTTAGTCGTGTTTTATCATATAGATATATGCAAATTTAAACAAATCTACTACATTCTTTTCGAGCGAAGGAAGTACTCCCTCCGTCCTAAAAAGGATATCTCAAATTTGTCTAAATTTGAATGTATCTAGACACTATTTAATATATAGATACAAACTTGAGACATCTTTTTTAGGACGAAGGGAGTAGTAAACATTCTTCACAACTCAATCCAATGACGCCTCGCCAATCGGGCTGGCCGAAGCCTTTCATCGTTGTGGTCTGATGGGACACCTCCTCACCTAGTTTTTGCTTGGCGTGGATAGTCGCGCGTGTGTATGTGTTTTTGTGTATGTGTTTTCATGTTTAATGAAATGGAACACAAATACTCCTGCATTTCTAAAAAAAACAATCTAACGATTTTGTTAAACTATCATAACTAAAATTGATTGTTTAATATTTACTAACAACTTAACTTTCATAAAGAGATCGCCTGTCGAGACTCAATTCCCTAACAACTCCCAAGAATGCAATCCAAGACAATTTCATCCTTCATATGCCCATCCTAGCACTATTAACATGTTCTACTCCATCTATCCATCAATAAGTGACTTGGGTTAGTCTAGATTTGTATGTATCTATACACTAAAATACGTCTAGATACATGTAAATCTAGATAAATACATCATTTATGTACCGAGGGAGTATTTTTTTTTCCTTTTCGTGTTATAAGGGGAGTGAAGAAAACGTTGAAGATTTGTTGCACCTACCAAACCATGAAAGGGAGCTCACCAAAAACTAATAAAGACCACGAAAGCGTGGAATTACTCTACTGCCAAAGGACCCGAGGCGAAAAACGCACCCACGTTTTCTCCACCAATAATAAATCGCACCTACCAACAAACCTACCCAAAAACCGGACCATCAGCAGCAGCCTCAGCCCCTCCCCTCAATCTGATTCAGCAAACTCCGCCACCTGTTTTCCCCTCCGCATTCTTCTCCTGAGGTTTTTGCCCACAACCCACACTGTTTCCATTTCTCGCGTCTCTCTCCCCACCCCTGGCCGCCACGGTCGAGCAAAGGCGTACGCCTCTCGATCTACGATTCTTCTTCCCCTCCCGCGCCCCCGCGGATCTGCTGGCTCAGGGGAGGGCGGGAGGGACCCTTGAGGCGTCTCCGTCGTCTAGGTTGGGTCCGAGTCCGAGAGGAGGGCATGAGGATCCTCGAGCTGGGGGACTGTGACGGGAGGCCGGCAGATGGAGACGAGCAGGAGGAGGCCCTGGTCGGCGGCGAGGTCGTGGGGCTGAGGGCGAAGCGCGCGCTCGTCGGCGCCGGCGCCAGGGTGCTCTTCTACCCGACGCTTCTGTACAACGTGCTGCGCAACCAATTCGAGGCCGAGTTCCGGTGGTGGGATCGCGTCGACCAGGTGGTGACCCTGCCTTTTAAGCGGATTCCCTGATTAGTTAGTTTGTCGAGGACTATGGGCTCGCTCATAGCTTGCCTAGTATTATCGGGTATTTGACTTTTCTATGCTCGATTAGTTCACCCGGCGTTCATAAGCTGACACTACAGGGTGACCAATTTCTTTACTGGCAAAGGGTGTGTTTGAGCACCAGTTTTACCTCTGGGATTTGCCGTGCCTTCTAATTACGAACCTCTGTATAAGGGTTGGATCTGCTTTCCATGCTTGGCTCTGACACCCTATTGTTAGTTTTGTGAAGGATTTTGCCTTTGGTTAGTTTTGTGAAGAATTTCCTATGATTTTTTCGTGTTTTTTTGGGGTGCGTTAGAGTATTCTTATAAGCGGCGTTCACCTCTCGGGAAAGCTGTGACCCTTGTAACCAGAGATTGTTGCTGTGTCTGTTCATTTCAGGCTCCATTTAGTCCAAAGTGCCAAGAAATATTGAGCACCTTTTTCGTCAGTGTCTATCATCTATGCTACCTTTTCCCTGTTCTGTGTACGGTTGTCTTGTGGTCTTTCATTTTTCGCTGGTGGGTGAATATGTGTACATGCTTAGGACCACAGGAGCATTCTATCTTATTGGTAGCGAAAGGACGATTGCGTTCCTAAACAGTGTGCCTTTGATTGCTGTTGTTAGTTGTTGCATTGTTGCCTTGCACATTTTAGTATTTCGATGTGTATATCATGAACCGTCCCTGCTATAAAGACCCCATCGTCTAATTTGTCCTACCTCCATCTGCAGTGTATTTTGCTTGGGGCTGTTCCTTTCCCAAGTGATGTTCCACGCTTGAAGCAACTTGGAGTCCAGGGGGTCGTAACATTGAATGAGCCTTATGAGACTCTGGTACCAATGTCCTTGTACCAGGTAAATTTTGTCTTATTACTTGATTTCCTGGTTCAGAGCCATGCTCCATTACTCTGTTATACATTTACAATTACTGATCAGTAACATGGCTTCCTTTTCTAGGCCCATGGCATCGATCACCTTGTGATTGCCACAAGAGACTACTGTTTTGCACCTTCTCTTGAGGATATCTGTCGAGCCATTGAATTTATCCACCGTAAGTCCATGTTGCTTCTTAGATATAAGTGATAAATCTACATCAGTTTTCGTGGTGTCTGCTGGTGTTATGGAATATTTCTCCTGCAAGTAGACATTGAGTAAGAATTAAGATGCAAAGCTAGTAGTAATTAACTCATATGCAGGGAAGCAAAGCATGTAGCAGTCAGCTCACAAGCGATGCAGATGATAGCTTGCGGTCAACTGTATAAGGAATTAAGTATTCTGTTAGGTCGTCAGTATTTCATGGAGTAGGTATAAGTATAACTGCATATAAGTTCCAGTACTATCTTTAATGCACAATCCCCCTCCCAACAGCATGATGTAGGATTTGTTTGCTGTCGTTGTTTATGACATTGTGCATGACGACCAATGAAAAGGCCAATATAAATGCCAATGAAAAGAAAATGAGACCTAATATATGTAAGTCATTTATGAAGACGGTGATAGTGCCCTAGCAAAGCATGTCTACTGTTAAACTGGGATTTAGATTTGGGAGAGCATGAGCTGTGGGAGATTTTGGAGACATCCTGTTGGGGTGTGGTCATGAAACAATCAAACAAATAAGAGATCTGTTTTTTGTTTTCAGAACATAACCTAGCCGTAAATGGGTAGAATCTGATACATAATTCCCTTCTTTTCAGGTAATGGATCACAGGGTGGAACTACTTATGTTCACTGTAAAGCTGGAAGAGGGCGAAGCACCACTATTGTTCTGTGCTATTTGGTAAGATAAGCTACATAATTAAATTTCAAACTAAGCATCATACATCTCCATCAGTTGCTGATGAAAGCTTACTATCTTCCTCCTCTTCAGATTAAATATAGGAGCATGACTCCTGAAGCAGCTTTGGATCATGTCCGATCCATTAGGCCCCGAGTGCTTTTGGCACCATCACAGTGGCAGGTACAAGGATTGTTATCATTCAATACTATACAAGTGAACACTATTGTTCAATTATACATCTGCTAAGCTGCTTAATGCCGATGACATGATTTTGCAGGCTGTTATCGTATTTAGCACTCTCACTACTGGACGTCTTCCAGTGCGGAGTACAGACCTGAACTGTTATGTAGAAGGCAGGAAACCCTCCATCCCTGACAGAGAGATGGATGATTATTCTATGGAGTTTGATTACGAAGACGGCGGTTTACCCCTTTGTCAAGTTATGTTACCCACGCCAAGCAGTCCGACTGGGTGTATTGATGCAGTGTTCATAACAGAAGCAGATCTGGAGGGCTATGATATGCACATTGATACCGGGAAGGATGTTATGTCATTGGAAGTAGTAGCCAGTCGAAAGCCCATTATGAGGAGACTATCCTGCCTCTTTGGGTCTTTGAAACTTACCAGCAACTGTGAACCAGCACCAAGCCGGTTTACCGAGGTTCGGGCCTGCTAGGTAGGCCTGCTCGCTTTCTGCAATTTTCTCCATGTTGTGAGTCAAGATACATGATACAGTAGTAGATAGGCAGTTAGCCAATCTGGCGCCGTAGAAACATCGAACATGGAGGTTTCTATAGCCATGGCAAATGCCACCGGGAAGAAGCTTTGTGTGCATAGCTGAGAGTGTAGAGATGTGAAATGTGTCATTCGCTGTTGTTTTTACTCGAAAACATGTGGTTTCATTTCACCATTATTTCTTTGGAATAAAAGGCTGATCGTGTTCGGCTCAGTATTTCTACTATACTAACTTCATTCGTTGGAATAAAAACTTGTTCATTTTCTCCTCTTCTTGCCTAAAAGTAATATTATACTACTACCTATTCTCTGTGTGAATTTAAAAACTCCTCTCATACTTAAATTCTTTACTTTATATGGGGTATGCCTGTGTTTTTTCAAAGATGGAATACTAGATTTTTGTGTTGTCTTCAAGATTTTTTGTCATGCCAAAATCTAATGACTATAAACAACGAGAAAGGTGATATAATCACTTTCTCGAAGATGTAACACCAATTAGTTGTATTACTTTCATAAGCCACTAATTTCTGGAACAGTAATGCCTCTGTGTTTTACTTCTACTCCAGAAATTGCAGCATTTTTCTGAATCAATAATTTATGCTCTGGCATCTTCATTGGTAGTTGGATTTTTTGGGACTAGACTAGAAATATCTTTCGCCGTACTTGGCAGGGACCGTGTCCGTGCACCAGCTTGGCAGGATGTACATCTACTAGTTGCTACATTTGCTCTTTGCTCTAGTTACCAGTGGCGCAGGGATGGGAGACTGGCAGGAACCAATGCCTCCTCCGATAATAATAATCCAATAAATACATAGTAATCTAGTTGATATTAATTCTTTGTACTTCAGAAAAATTTGCTTATATTATCATGGTTTGATTCCTTACTGTTTGAATGATAGCTCAGTCCCTATTATGACTATAGCTGTGGCACGCGACCGCATCTATCCCTAATCTCTACTACATCTGCCACTGCATGCAACGCAAAACTGCAAAGTTCAACTATTTTGTTAATTGATGTGTAGTGTAGGTCACCAACCTGGAAATTAGCACATTCTTACAGTGATGGCTGATAAGAAAACTAGTGTAGACCAAACATTTTTGTAGCACCACTTGTTTACGAATGTGGAGTGTGAACCGCAACAATAATATATGCTAGGAATTATTGCAACAATGTGGTATAAAGAGCAATAGCGATATCAGCAGATATGATAACAACTTCCTCAAAAACCCCAAATTGGGCAGAAACTTTATGTTGAAGCCATTGAGCAACTTTTGTCCCACTGTTATGCCATACGGGGGAATGCAACAAATTCTTCCCTATGTAGCAACTAGAGGTTCACATATATCACGACTTCATCGTCTTGTAAAACAATTATAAGATTTTGGCTAGAAAGTGGTATTGCAACAATCATACCGGTGAAGGTGGAACTATGAAATGAATGATATAAAAAGGTGGATCTGAATTTCATAATCTCGAGAGTAAGCTCTTTTTGCTTGATGACAAACTTCTCTTCCTTTTATTTCCTTTCACACATTTTGTTTTTTCTCCTTGAATGATATTGCGTCTCTATTTAACATCATGAGTAATTGCGTTATATATATGTAGATCATATTTAATTAGCTGGACATGCAACATATAAACATATATGACACTTACATATAATTTTATTTCTTGCATGTTTGTAACAATAAATATACAAAATGCATGAATGTGTTTCTACATATGGTAATTCTTCGAAGTGTCGAATCGAATGGAACATATAGTTGACTTCAGTACTATGTGTCTATGTCTTATGTGCAATTCCTTTGTCATCGAAACACCTAAATTTAAATGGATCTCTCGTTCTAATATCATTGAATTGGAAAATACTACCCCCTCTGACCCATATTAGTTGACTTAGATTTGTCTAGATACGGCCATACGGGTGTATCTAACACTAAAGAGTAAATTCCATTTTTACCCTCAAGTTTGACATTTTTGACAGTAATTACCCTATTTACCAATTATTCATCCATTTTACCCCATTTAATGAAAGTTGTGCCAATTTTTACCCCTTCTTTATTCTATTTCCATGTTTTATCAGCTTTGGATACTAAGGTATCATGTGAGAATGTAGCGGCCGTTCCTCTTGCAGAAGACAGCACTGCACGGCCGAGAAATGCCTGGCAGTGAGGTTCTGGGCTTTTCGCCGGGCAAAGCGAGCGCGTTGGTATCGTGCCTGAGATGTAGTGACCAGCGGCAATGACGTCAAGAACTACATGTTTGGCGGTGGATCAAGTGGCAGCGAGGGAATTGCAGTAACATACTTTTGCTGGTGGTATATCAATTGCATTACATCCGAATTAGTATCCATGCCTTTCATTCTCAGTCAATCCTGTTAGACATCTTTGTACACAAGGGCTGTCACAATCCTGTTAGACATCTTTGTACACAAGGGCTGTCACGTGTTGTATTGGATACGGTGTAGTACACCGATCTCCTCTCTATACCCCCTTGTATACCCCCCTATATTTCTTTCTCATGTACATGCCTTCGGAGGCTTTATTCCACCACTATATAACATGAAACACGAGACCTCAACAGGTCATCGTTTCCGCCTAGGATAGATCGACAATATGGTATCAAAGCCTCCCTCTTCCTAACCTAGCCGCCGCTCCACATCTCAGCCGCCGCCACTGGTCTTCTCTACCAGCCGCCGCCACTGGTTCACAAGAAAAGCCCAAACCCAAGATCATGCCGCCGTTGCTGCTAGTTATCCTGACCAGCCGCCGCTGCTGCCCCACAAACGAAAACCCTAAAAACAAAAACACACCCTCCTCCCTTCTCTCTGGCCATGTCGACCTCCACCGCCTCCTCGGTGGTGACCTTGGCTGCAGCGTTGGGATCCCCTCCTACACAACTGCTTACTCGGGAGAACTTCCTTGGATGGAAGGCCCTTGTACTGCCTGCCCTACGTGGTGCCCGTGTCCTCGCTCTGGTCGAGGGGAAGGAAGTTGCGCCGGATAAAACCATGGAGGTGGAAGATGCAAAAAATAAGAGAATGACCATGGAGAATCCGGCCTACACCGCATGGATCTCGCGGGATTAGCAGGCGCTGCAGTTCATCCTGAACTCGCTGTCGCTGGATGTGCTTGCCCATGTCACCGACCTCGACACCTCTGCTGAAGTTTGGGCTGCTCTCATTGCCCTGACCTCGACCCCCTCTCGGTCCAAGATCCAGAGTGTGGCATCCCGCAAAACCACTACTAGAAAATCGCGTTGAATTTGTGCATTGCATCGTCATCATCATGCATTGTTTGATTAAAACTATTTTTCGCAAAGTCTGTTTTGTTTTCTAAAACGCCCCGTCTTGTTTTCAAATTCAAAACCGGGTCGCCGGAATATTTTACTTCGTCTGCTATTAGTTTGCAAAAGGCTTGTTGGAATTAAATAAAACATTTAATTGTTTTAGTGGGGGCAGTCGAACGGGCCGTATCGACCCGAACGACCACCCCCATTTCCAAATCGGCCCACCCCATTAGTCCTACAGCTACCAACTAACCTACCCAGCCCTCCCCTCCACCTCACCCCAACCAACCCCCTCTCGCCACCTCGCCTCTCCCCACACCCCCACCACTAAAAATCTGCCACCTCAGCAGCCCCTCTCTCCCCTCACCCCACTTCCCAACCCAGCCCCACACAGCAGCCCCGGCCCCACCTGGCCACAGCCCACCCTCCCTGCACGCGGGCCCCGCCCCCAGCACGCCACCCACGCCCGCTCCCCTCCCCAGTTCCGCCTCCCCCACCTACCACCTCCTCTCTCCCAGTGCCCGCTTCCGCCCCTCGGCTCCCCGCGGCGCCGCCTCTCCCCTCCGGCGCCGGCCAAGCCGCCTCCGCCGCTCCCGCCCACCTCTCCGGCCGCGAGCACCCGCCTTCACCCTCCCTGGCCACCTCGCCCCTAGCCCGCTCTCGGCCCCGCCTTCTCCTCCTCCGGCGAGCGCGCCCGGCGCCTCCGCCGCTCCGCCGGCCGCCTCGGGCTCGTCCCCACCAACCGCCGCCCCTGCCCCGGTCCCGCCAGGCCACCCTCCGTCCCGCCCGGCCACCCCCCCTCGCCGTCGTGGTCGCCGAGCCCGCGCCCTCTGCCGCTCGCCGCCTTCAACCGCAGTCGCTGCCGCCGGCCGATCTTCCTCCGGCCTCGCCTCCACCCGCCTCCAAGCGCGCCGCCCGACCCCGCCTCTGTCGCCTGCAGCGGAGCCAAGACCGCCGTCGCGCGCTCCCCTTTCGGCCCCGACGACCACCTCCACCGATCGCCTGTGGACCCCGCGCCCTCCGTGCTGGCCCTCTGCCGTGTCTCTGTGGTGGGCCTTGTTGCGTGCTGGCCCTGCAGGTGCTCTGTGCGTACCAAGTTCTGCAGTGGCTCTCGTGCCCAGAGTTCTTCTCGACAAGATCTTCAGTGACACTCGAAGCTCAAGACCGGTATAAAGGGGCCCGAACCTTTGTAGGCGAGGACTATATCAGTCAAGGTCATCCGGTGGCTCTGGAACGCCAAGTACCTCTACACAGGACCGAAGACCGCGGACGCCAAGTTTCCGGATTCAAAGGCGTCGAGGCCCCGATTCCGAAGACCGATCCCGTACCCGGCGCCGTGCCAAGATCTCCGGAAAAACCCCGGCACCGAACAAGTCTGCCATCGACAATTGAAGCCGGCATCCTTCAAGATCTTCTCCCCGATACGCCAAGCCCTGCTTCCCGGTTGCGACAAGACCTACCCCGATGGTCGAGAATGATACGCCAAGATCGAACCCTAGACCCTGGACCCCGAGACCCGGCCCCGAACCCCGGAACCCAAGATCGCCGAACCCTAATGTGTGAACCCTTCCCGACACCCTATTTTATAATATCATAACAACTTGTTGCAATTGAATTGTCATACTCGCATGCATATCTGTGGTTTGGGGGCCTTATGCCGATTCACCTGATAATTAATATGGGGCCCATATGCGGGCAAATCTAGTCTCATATTGGCCTCATTTAAATCTGTGTAGCGAACCGATGCTATCTTTTGCAATGTTAAGACAACATCTAAATTGCGGGGTAGATAAATGACTTGAACCATCTAACTAATTGTCGGGACCCCGGTTCCGCTTAATATGACCTAATTGCATCGCACCTTTGCCATGCCATGCATCATGCCGATCTTCTGCCGTTGTATTAAATATTGCATCCGGTGTTTATTCTAGCGTTTTGCTTCTTCGCGGATAAGGCCGATGAGTTGATGTGAGCTTCGCCCCGATCTTCGGTTGAACCTTCGGCAATGTTTTCAGGCGAGCATCTCCCCCTTTCTACCTATCTTACTTTCTAGTATTTATTCCCTCCTGTTGATATTTGCTATCTGTGTTGCGATGCTCTAGTTTTCGTACCCGTGTTATCCCTTGCAGCCATATATAGCCTTGGACACATCCGATTACCTGTTGTTTGGTAGATAGTTGGACCCGCGTGTCGTAGTCACTTGCTCAAGTGTTTTTTGCGTGTCGTCAAGTACCACAGTTGTTGGAGAATTGCCGCATGTTGATGTTGGAGATGATCATGGCTTTACTTTTCGTTCACTTTAATTCCTGTTTAATAACTAAAATTGAATTAAGCAGAGGCATCGGTGGGTGATAGGTAAGATTTGGTTTTCGACCGCCCACTTGTGTCCCGTAGGACCCGAGTTCTTGACACCTGTTCCGAGATCGAGCGCGCTAACCACAGGTGGGGAGATATGGGCCCCCCATTGATTATTACCTGATTTCAAAGTATTGTACTGGGGGCCACAAACTAGTTTGAGGTTTTATTTACTATCCTGTACTTATGCCATGCTTTACTGCTGGGGGCCCCCATGTACTTGCTTTGGGTCTGGGAACGTCGTGACCTAGGCCCCGCCGACATACCGATGGGTGTATGTTAACTGATCTGGCAAAAAGGGTCGAAGTGCCTGTGGATACTTTGGTGCACCCCTGCAGGGTTTAATCTTTTCGAGAAGCCGTGTCCGCGGTTATGGACGACTTGGAGCACAGTGCTTGATCATAGACAACTATAACTAAAGTTTATTGTTATAATTGACTTGTATCCGATATGACTAGTAATCAGTTTCACTACAATGGAATGGCTGAATAAAAGTACCAACAACTGCTGGGTTTTGGGTTATCTCATGCTAATTGTATTTGACTAGTAAGTGTCGCAACTACAACGGAATGGTTAACTAAAATGGCCCACTGCTTATTTTATCAGAATGATTATCCATACCTGACTAGTAATTGCTGCAACGATAACTGAATAAATAAAACTGCCAACCGTGTGAGTTCCTCGGTTGACTTCCTCGTTTGGTCTCGAGGGGGAAACGCTAGGATGGGTTTGTTTGATGGTAGTATCAGGTTGGTTCCGAATAGGTCTTTCTCACCCCTCTCTGATAGCCGCTAGTTGTATCGAGTCTCTATAGGTTGTTTAGTGCATGCTGCCGCTGCCGCTTCAGTCCACCATACCTATGTAGGCGAGGACCGCCGAATTCTAGCCTCGCCGTGTACTGGCCTCAGTACTGACGCTCCTTCTTTTTCCTTTGCCCTTTGTCGGCACCCCTTTTGTTTAAGCAGGTTTTGAGATCGATGCCGTTAGCAAGGTTACCCTTCCGGCTTGGCCTGAGCAGGGTTATGGACGCCATTGGTTATTCTTCAGGGCTCTTAGCCCCATTTGCATCTTGTCCGTAGCCGGACGCTGTATCGTTTTACAGGTGTTTGGATCTTTGTATCGTATATCTGTATTCTTGACTCTTTGAGTCACTGTTGTATATATCTGTTCTGTGGGTCCCATCGAGGACTGTTGTGTAATGTTATTACTTTGTTTTCCACCCGCATGCAAGTGCCTGGTGGGCACCTTCGAATCGTTTCTATGCGGGTTTGGCGGGTTTCGCTAAAACTTGCATAGGGTCGATTCTGAGGGTGTTACACAGAGCCTGCGATCAGACCTCAATGATGCCAGGAAAAACAACCTCACCGCCCCAAGTACTACGCGAAGATGAAGGCTCTCGCCTCCGAACTTGCTGCGGCTGGAAAACCCCTTGATGATGAGCTGATTGGATACATCTTGCATGGACTCGACCACAGCTACAACTCCCTCGTTGCTGCTGTAAACGCAAACCCGGGTACAACATTTTCTGATCTATATAGTCATTTATGTGCTTATGATCTCCGTCAAGAATCTCCAGAAGAACCAGAATTCACCTCCTCTGCCAACCTGGCTTGCCGTGGGGGCGGGCAGCAGCGAGGACGCCAAGATGACCGCGGCCATGATGATCGTCGTGGACGCCAGGACAACTGGGATCGCCGCGGTGATGACCGTGGCCCTCGACAGGATGATCGCGGGTACCGCCAGGAAGATCGCGGGTACCATGGTCAAGATAATCGTGGCTATGACCGCCGTGACTAATATGATGGTGATCAGCGCGATGATGGTAAAGGACGCCGTCAGCAACGGCGTGATGATGGGGGTGGTCGCCGTCATGGACGTGCCCCTACTCGCTATGTTGACGTCACCTGTCAAATATGCAAGATCCACGGTCACCCCGCGAGTTACTGTTGGTGGAGGTTCCAGGACAACAACAATCGCAATGAAGATGGTGACAAGGGGGCCAACGTGGCCTCCTATGGCGTGGATACCAACTGATATCCAGACACCGGTGCCACAAACTAGGGGTGGACATGTAGCTCGAGGCTCGGCTCCGGCTCGACTCGGCTTGGAGGATGGTCAAGCCAAGCCTAAACCTTGCTATTCAGACTCGAGGCTCGACAAGCCGACTCGGTGAAGCTTGCAAGCCGGCTTGAAAGCTCTATGAAATTAAAAAATTCGCCATGACCTTTGCTGAAATTGTAAGAATTCACAGTTTTATACAAGATTTGATCATGATTTCACAAATACATCAACAAAATAGTCTAACAAGTTAAATAAAGTACCAATAACCATAATAGTTTCATTACAACACAAGTTTTATAACACAAACTGACCACTTAGTCCAACAGAAGTCTCATACATGAGTACATGACAAACACATGAACATAGTTCAACTTTCTCATCGGTCTCAATTGTTTGAGCCTGCACATAGAGTAATCACAAACGTGCTTGTGATCCTTCACTCTCCCGCCCCGGTTGCATTTTCTCTATCCTTCACAATTTTAGACAAGATTTTATCACAACAATGGTACTAACAAGATAATGGTACTGCCTAGATATTATCACAATAATAGTACTGCCCAGATATTATCACTAAAAAGAACAAGATTGTACAAAATACAGACCCACTACAGCCTAATCATACAAAGTACAGAGCCACTGCAGTCTAAAAATTATACGGAATACAAAGTACAAAGCCGCTGCCCAGATCCTATACCACATTTGATATTGGTGCTTACGCACGCTCTACTTCCGCTACAGCCTGCAGCCTAAAAATTGTATACAGTACAAAATACACGGAGGATACAAAGTTACAAACCGCTATTTACAAAGTACAGAAAGTACAGAAGTACAAATCGCCCAGATCCTATACCACATTCTTTACCGCTGCCCAGATTGTGTAAAACCACCGAGAATACAAAGTACAGAAACAGAGCCCCGCTTGGTACTTGGTACTTTGGTAGGAGGTGGCTTGACTGACCTGAACCTGAGCTGCAGCTATAGTCGTTGGTGCTGGGAGGTGGCGTGAGGCCGGTGTGGCGGCCGGAGGGCTGGCGGCCTCGCGCCGCCGGGCGAGCGCGGACCGACGGCCCCTGCTAACCCTAACCCTAGCTGGAGGAGGTCGCGGGCGCGCGGGGATTGACGGGAGGAACAAGGAGGAGAGGAGGCAGCCGGTGCTTCGGACCTTGGTGGCGGCAGCCGACCTTGTTGGGTGCTGGCGGGCGACGGGGAGGACGATAGGGAGGACGACGGAGTGATGTCCGTGTTCTGGCGAGAGAAATCGAGAGGGAGAGAGTCGAGAGCGAGAGGCACGGGGACGAGCCGACGGGGCGGGGCCGCGGGGATGGGATATTTTTGGGGGGGTTGGTGGCCGGCTCGTCGAGCCGATCGAACGAGCCACGAGCCTCTCGAGCCGAGACACGAGCCCTCTTTACAGTGGTTTTCCAGCACCAAGCCGACCCTAGGCTCGGCTCGATTTTTGCAAGCTTTAGCGAGTCGAGCCACGAGCCAACTCGGCTCGGCTCGATTCCACCCCTACTGACGAGGTTTGATCTCGTCAATGCCCATTGTTATGGACTTGGGTTTTGGAGAAGATGGGGATGCTGAAGATCGTGGAACGGTTAGCAAACAAGCAATACGGGACACGAGGTTTTCCCAGGTTCAGGCCCCCGGAGGGAAAACCCTACTCCTGCTTGTCTGCTCTTTGATTACGGTGGAACCGGTGATTACAGGGATGCCCAGATGCGATCTGGCGTGAAGGTGCGTATGCGGAAGTATGAGAGAGAGATCTAGGTCGTGCCCTCCTGGCCTTTATATAGACTTAGGCAGGTCCCAGGCACAGATCTTGTCGGTTACAGGTTCTAGGGTTTACTCCTTTGAATTTCCTATCTACTCTAGTCTGGCTCTCCAAGGATCCGAAGGCGTCATGGGCCTTGGCCACCCGAAAATCTTCATGGGCCGGCGTATATTTGCCATGGGCCTTCCTTGGGCTGGACCAGGTATGCTGAGATCATGTACCGGCGGGGTATAACCATGTCAGTATCCCCCGAGTGATCAGTCGAATCGTAGATTCGGCTGAGGACTCTTCAATCCTTCAGGTGCAACTCTGTCTTCCAAGAGAATGTGTAGGGATTGTTGATGCGTGTGCCTGACTCTCCCGACGGATCAGGGTCAGTTAACTGTCTTAGGACAAAACAACACGATCTTCTTCAGGTTCGAGTCCCTCGACTCGAACCCGGAACATATGCTGGCGTAATTTAACTCAGGCCGTGGAGGACTTACAGGAGTGGAATTCCAGTGAATTTAATTAATGTACCCAATGCGTCCGTCGGGATTTTTTGTCGCGCCTATTGGCACGGGTTTATACTAGCAGAGCGCAGTCATGTGCGTTACCAGGCCATCAAATGATATATGTAGGTCTTATCTTTGCGTCGCAGACACAACATCTGAATTTTGTCACCGCGGAGGTGTTTCGGGTGGCCAAGGAGAATGTTACTCACTTAGCGTTAATTGGGGCAGAGTTGCCGAAAAGTTTTTTGCGTACTGATCCGAAAGATCGCAGTCGAATATTTATAGGGTGTGCGACCAGCGCTCCCTATGGGAGTAGCCCCCGAGTGTCTGTTCGAGTCGTAGACTTGATCGGAGACTTTATTTTAGCCGTTGTTCAGTGTCAGGTCCGTAGGACACGAAATTTTTCGGATGATTAAATCCTTCCTGCCTATGGGAGTAGCCCCCGAGTCCGTAGTGGAGTCGTAGACTCGACGTAGGACTTGAAGAAACAATTCGGTTTTGTAACGTGTTGTTCATTCTTCGGGTGCACGGTCAGCGCTCCTGATAGGAGTAGCCCCCGAGTAATTAGTCGAATCATAGATTCGAGTGATTACTCTTAGCTTTAAAGACGAAGAAAATGTGACTGTTGCTAGTATAGCTTTTGATGACGTTAGTGCTGACGATCGATGACCTCAAGCGTCTGCTGCGCCAGAGATGACTTGACTGGACGAACATGGGTCCCACTTTCTGACCTTGAATTGACCGGTCACGTGCGGCGTGGAGATAATTACGGCGTCGCCTCGATTTCCGCGCGTAGTGGACGGCGTGTGAGCGACGGTTCGTTGCGATGCTGACACGTGTATGGCCAGATCCTGCCGTTGGCGTTAGGTCTTCTCGATGGACGGTTGTCGTGCATCGTCCTCGTCTTTATAATCATTGGGAAAACTTTAGTTTGTTTTCACCGCAGCTATTCTCGTTTCACTGCTTCCTTGTTCTCTGAGAGTTCTTGCTGCGTGCTAGAATATCCCTCCACATTTCCTTCTTCCATCCTGCGCTCTCGCCGCCGGCGCCGCCGTACCGCGATGGGGAAGTCGAAGAAGTCTTCTTCTGCGGTTGGTACCAGTGCTGCTGGAGGGAAGAATAGTGCCGCCGCTACCCGTGTCACCGACGGTGGCTGGCGGCGATCGGAGACGCGGGAGAGTGATCTCCGCAAGCTTCGTGAGCGGGGCTTGATCCCGCAGGATAGGGAGGCCGTGAAACTCCCAGGCAACGAGGTAATCCCCCGTCCCCCCGCTGGGTTTCGGGTTATGTTCCTTGCCTTCGTTATTCGTGGCTTTTCCTTCCCAGTCCACGACTTCCTTCGTGGGCTGCTTTTTCTTTATGGTATCCAATTGCATCATCTTTCCCCCAATTCTGTTCTTCACATTGCTTGTTTCGTCACTTTCTGCGAGTGCTGGCTCGGTATCGAGCCGCACTTTGGCCTCTTCCGGAAACTCTATTCCGTGAAGAGACAATCTGGTTCGGATGGTGTTTATGTTGGAGATATGCCCTAGAGGCAATAATAAATGTAGTTATTATTATATCTTTGTGTTTATGATAAATGTTTACATTCATGCTATAATAGTATTAACAAGGAAACATTAATACTTGTGTGATTTGTAAACTTAAATTGATGTCCCTAGTAAAGCCTCTATATATTACTAGCTTGTTGGTTAATAAATGATTGTGGTTTCCCTATCATGAACATTGAGATGTTATTAACAACAAGATCATATCGTTAGGAGAATGATATGGTGGACATACTCCTATAGATAAGCGTAGCATAAAGATCAAAGTCATTTTAATAGTTCAATTGTTATATGCTTTCTGATACATAGTAACCTAATTCCTTCGACCATGAGATCATGCATATCACCTTTACCGTATGGATATTTTGATGACATCAAACACCACACCGTAACTGGGTGGCTATAAAGGTGGCATTGAGTGTTCGGAAAGTATTGGTTGAGACACATGGATCAAGAGTGGGATTTGTCCATCCATATGACGGATAGATATACTCTGGGCCCTCTCGGTGAAATGTCATCCAATTAGCTTGCAAGCATGTGACTGGATCACAAGGGATCACGGGAACGAGAAAAGAGTACTTATCGGTAACGAGGTTGAACTAGGTATGCAGAGATACCGACGATCATAACCTCGGATAAGTAAACTATCGTGAGACAAAGGGAAATTGGTATCGTATGTAAGTGGTTCATTCGATCGCAAAGTAATCGTAGAAATATGTGGGAGCCATATGAATTTCCAGATTCCTCTATTGGTTATTGTTCGGAGAAGTGTCTCGATCATGTCTGCATAATTCACGAACCGTAGGGAGACACACTTAAGGATTCGACGTTGTTTGAGTAGTTATGGAATGATGAGTGAGAGACCGAATGTTGTTCGGAGTCTCGGATGGGATCCGGGATATCACGAGGAGATCCGGAATGGTCCGGAGAATAAGATTCATATAAGGAAAGTCCTGTTTCGGGGTTGGAGAATGGTTCCGGTGTTTTCATCGGGAATGTTCTAGAAGGTTCTAGAATGTCCGGCACTCCGAAGGGTAAGGGTACATGAATGTGTCATACCAAGTTGGAATGATTGCATCATGTACTAGGTGTCATCGCTGAACAAAATAAAGGGTTTAATCAAATCCTAGTTTGAAAAGTCAAACGCCAATTTGAAAAGTCAAACGGCTATTTTGGGAAGTGGAGGGGAAGGTGGAAACCGAGTTGGGGAGGAGTTCCCTCCTCCAACCGCCGGATAGAAGGTTGGAGGAGGGAACTCCTCCCCAACTCGGTTTCCCACTCCTCCTCCTCTTTCCAAAAATTGCCGTTTGACTTTCAAACTAGCCGTTTGAATTTTCAAACTAGGATTTGAATAAACCCTCTATTTTTGTTCAGCGATGACACCGAGTACATGATGCAATCATACCAACTTGATATAACACATTCATGTACCCTTTCCCCCCGGAGTGCCGGACATTCCGGAACCTTCTAGAACATTCCCAATGAAAACACCGGAACCATTCTCCAACTCCGAAACGGGACTTTCCTTATATGAATCTTATTCTCCGGACCATTCAGGATCTCCTCGTGATATCCCGAATCCCATTCGAGACTCCGAACAACATTCAGACTCTTTCTTATCATTCCATAACTACTCAAACAACGTCGAATCCTTAAGTGTGTCTCCCTACGGTTCGTGAATTATGCGGACATGATCGAGACACTTCTCCGATCAATAACCAATAGAGGAATCTGGAAATTCATATGGCTCCCACATATTTCTACGATTACTTTGCGATCGAATGAACCACTTACATACGATACCAATTTCCCTTTGTCTCACGATAGTTTACTTATCCGAGGTTATGATCGTCGGTATCTCTGCATACCTAGTTCAACCTCGTTACCGATAAGTACTCTTTTCTCGTTCCCGTGATATGTGATCCCTTGTGATCCAGTCACATGCTTGCAAGCTAATTGGATGACATTTCACCGAGAGGGCCCAGAGTATATCTATCCGTCATATGGATGGACAAATCCCACTCTTGATCCATGTGTTTCAACCAATACTTTCCGAACACTCAATGCCACCTTTATAGCCACCCAGTTACGGTGTGGTGTTTGATGTCATCAAAGCATCCATACGGTAAAGGTGATATGCATGATCTCATGGTCGAAGGAATTAGGTTACTATGTATCAGAAAGCATATAGCAATTGAACTATTAAAATGACTTGATCTTCATGCTACGCTTATCTATAGGAGTATGTCCACCATATCATTCTCCTAACGATATGATCTTGTTGTTAATAACATCTCAATGTTCATGATAGGGAAACCACAATCATCTATTAACCAACAAGCTAGTATTATATAGAGGCTTTACTAGGAACTTCAAATTAAGTTTACAAATCACACAAGTATTAATGTTTCCTTGTTAATACTATTATAGCATGAATGTAAACATTTATCATAAACACAAAGATATAATAATAACTATATTTATTATTGCCTCTAGGGCATATCTCCAACAGTCTCCCACTTGCACTAGAGTCATCTAATCTAGATTACATGGTAATATACCGAACACCCATGGCAGTTTGGTGCTGGTCATGTTTTGCCCTCGGGAGAGGTTTAGTCAATGGATCCGCCACATTTAGATCTATGTGTACTTTGCAAATCTTTATATCCCCATCTTGGATATGTTCTCGAATAGCGTGAAAACGTAGCTTGATGTGCTTCAGCTTCTTGTGTGACCTTGGTTCTTGCGCATTGGCTATGGCGCCCATGTTATCACAGTAGATAGACATTGGGTCCAGCGCACTAGGAACCACACCCAGCTCTGTAATGAACTCTTTCATCCATATCGCTTCTTGTGAAGCCTCTGAAGCAGCCATGTATTCCGATTCAGTTGAAGATCTCGCCACAACGCTTTGCTTTGCACTCCTCCAGCTAACTGCTGCACCCTTCAAAATAAATACGTATCCAGATTGTGATTTAGAATCATCCGGATCGGTGTTCCAACTAGCATCGGTGTAACCATTAACAACGAGCTGTTCATCACCTCCATAAGTAAGAACCATATCCTTATTCTTCTCAAGTACTTAAGGATGTTTTTGACCGCTGTCCAATGATCCATTCCTGGATCACTTTGATATCTGCTAGTTAAACTAACAGCATATGCAATGTCGGGTCTAGTACATAGCATGGCATACATTAGAGATCCTATGGCTGAGGCATAGGGAGTCTTACTCATCCTTTCTCTATCTTCTGCCGATGTCGGACTTTGAGTTTTACTCAAGGTCGTATTGGGCAACATGGGCAAGAACCCTTTCTTGCTTTCTTCCATTCCAAACCTCTTTAGAACTTTGTCCAAATATGTACTTTGTGACAATGATATTTGGCGTTTCGATCTATCTCTATAAATCTTTATGCCTAATATGTAAGCTGCTTCGCCAAGATCCTTCATTGAAAAACTATTATTCAAATATTCATTGACACTATTAAGAAGGTCTACATCATTCCCAATCAACAATATGTCATCTACATATAGTATTAAGAATGCTACAGAGCTCCCACTCACTTTCTTGTAAATACAAGCTTCTCCATAAGTTTGTATAAAACCAAAAACTTTTGATCACCTTATCAAAACGTTGATTCCAACTTCGGGATGCTTGCTTCAATCCATAGATGGATCGTTGAAGTTTGCATACCTTGTTAGCATCTTTAGGATCGACAAAACCTTTGGGTTGCATCATATACAACTCTTCATCAATGTCTCCATTGAGGAATGCTGTTTTGACATCCATCTGCCATATCTCATAATCATAATATGCAGCGATTGCTAACATAATCCTCACAGACTTTAGCTTCGCTACTGGTGAGAAAGTCTCATCGTAGTCAACTCCTTGAATTTGTCGAAACCCTTTTGCGACAAGTCGAGTTTTATAGATAGTAACATTACCATCAGAATCTGTTTTCTTCTTGAAGATCCATTTGTTCTCGACAGCCTTCCGGCCATCCGGTAAGTCCACCAAAGTCCATACTTGGTTTTCGTACATGGATCTAATCTCGGATTTCATGGGTTCTTGCCATTTATTGGAATCTGGGCTCATCATCGCTTCCTCATATGTCGCAGGGTCATCGGTGTTGTCCACCAACATGACACTCATAACGGGATCATACCAATCTGGAGTGGTACGAATTCTCGTTGACCTGCGAGGCTCTATAGCAACTTCAACCGAAGTTTCATGATCATCATCATTAGCTTCCTCTCTAACTGGTGCAGGCACCACAGGAACTTCTTCCGGTGCTGCGCTACTCGCAATTTCGAGAGAAGGTTCGACAACCTCGTCGAGTTCTACTTTCCTTCCAGTCACTTCTTTCGAGAGAAATTCCTTCTCTAGAAAGGATCCATTCTTGGCAACGAAGATTTTGCCTTCGGATCTATGATAGAAGGTATACCCAATAGTTTCCTTCGGGTATCCTATGAAGACGCATTTTTCCGCTTTGGGTTCAAGCTTGTCCGGCTGTAACTTCTTTACATAGGCTTCGCATCCCCAAACTTTAAGGAACGACAATCTAGGTTTCTTCCCAAACCATAATTCATACGGTGTCGTTTCAACGGATTTAGATGGTGCCCTATTTAAAGTGAATGCGGCTGTTTTTAATGCATAACCCCAAAATGATAGTGGTAAATCTGTAAGTGACATCATAGAACGAACCATATCTATGAGAGTTCGATTACGACGTTCGGACACACCATTACGCTGTGGTGTTCCCGGCGGTGTCAATTGTGAAAGTATTCCGCATTTCTTCAAATGCTCGCCAAACTCGTAACTTAGATATTCACCTCCACGATCAGAACGTAGAAATTTAATCTTCTTGTTACGTTGATTCTCTACCTCACTTTGAAATTCCTTAAACTTCTCGAAAGTTTCGGACTTATGTTTCATGAAATAGATATACCCATATCTACTCAAATCATCCGTGAAGGTAAGAACATAACGATAACCACCGCGCGATGCTACACTCATTGGACCACACACATTGGTATGTATGATTTCCAACAAGTCCGTAGCTCGCTCCATCATACCAGAAAATGGAGTCTTAGTCATTTTACCCATCAGACATGCTTCGCATCTATCAAGTGATTCGAAATCAAGTGATTCAAGAAGTCCATCGGAATGGAGTTTCTTCATACGCTTCACTCCGATGTGACCAAGACGACAGTGCCATATATAGGTCGAGTTATCGCTCGATTTCAAACGTTTAGCCTCAATGTTATTAATATGTGTATTTCCACTATCGAGATTCAATAAGAATAGACCTTCTATCAAAGGTGCATGTGCATAAAACATATTACTCATATAAATCGAACAACCATTTTTCTCGGACTTAAACAAGTAACCGTCTCGCAATAAACAAGATCCCGATATAATGTTCATGCTCAACGCAGGCACCAAATAACAATTATTTAAGTATAAAACTAATCCCGATGGTAGATGAAGGGGTAGCGTGCCGACCGCGATCACATCAACCTTTGATCCGTTTCCCACGCGCATCGTCACCTCGTTCTTCTCTAGCTTCCATTTATTCGGCAGCACCTGTTTCGAGTTACAAATATGAGCAACCGAACCAGTATCAAATACCCAGGCACTACTACGAGTACTAGTGAGATACACATCAATAACATGTATATCAGATATACCTTTCTTCTTGATGTTGCCGTTCTTCAATTCCGCCAAGTACTTTGGGCAATTCCGCTTCCAGTGACCTTCTCCCTTGCAGTAAAAGCACTCAGTATCAGGCTTAGGTCCAGCCTTGGTCTTCTTCGTCGGCGTGGTAACTTTCTTACCACCCTTCTTGAAGTGTCTCTTCTGCTTAGACTTGCCTTTCTTGAATTTGGTGGTCTTATTGACCAACAACACTTGGTGCTCTTTCTTGATCTCCACTTCTGCAGACTTCAACATGGCAAAGAGTTCTAGCAACGTCTTGTTCATGTTCTGCATGTTGTAGTTCATCACAAAGTTCTTGTAACTTGGTGGTAGTGACTGGACGACACGGTAAATCCCCAAAGCATTAGGAATCACTATACCCATGCTTTGAAGTTTGTTTGCGTGCCCAGACATCTTAAGCACATGCTCACTGACGGAGCTGCCCTCTTCCATCTTGCAGTTAAAGAACTTTTCAGAAGCCTCATAGCTTTCAATTGCCGCATGAGTCTCAAAGATCAATTTGAGATCCTCAACAATATCATATGGGTCTGAATTCTCAAACCTTTTCTGAAGCTCCGATTCTAAACCATACAAGATAGCACACTGAACTGTGGAGTACTGAGTCTTCCGAGTGAGGTAAACATTCTTTACTTCATCGGTAGCATCAGCTGCAGGTGGGTCACCCAGCGGTGCATCCAGCACATAGGTCAAATTACCAGCTGTGAGGACAATCCTCAAATTGCGGAACCAATCCGCGAAGTTGCTTCCATTGTTTTTCAACTTTTCTTTCTCTAGGAACGCATTAAAATTGATGGTAGGGGCTGCCATTGATCTACAACATATTTGCAATAGTTTAGACTAAGTTTATGACAAATTGAGTTCAAATTAATAAAATTAATCTAGGTGAACTCCCACTCAAAACAATATCCCTCACATTGTTTTAGTGATCACACGAACCAAATCCACCACATCAACACCGATCATCACGAGAGTTGATATAGTTTCAATGGCGAACAATCGACATGTTTATCATATCTACTATATGATTCATGCTTTACCTTTCGGTGATCCGTGTTCCGAGACCATGTCTGTACATGCTAGGCTCATCAAGATCAAACCTTAGTTTCCGCATGAGCAAATCTGGCTTGCTCACGTTGTATACACTTGCGGAATCTAACACACCCGATCATCACGTGGTGCTTCGAAACAACAAGCTTTAGCAACGGTGCTAACTAAGGGTGAACAGTTTATGACTTGAAATTCATGTGCATGAGAGATCATCTTATAATGCTACCTGCCGGTTGCCAACTTACAATAAGGAACATTGCATACATAAAATATAATTACAATCATGGCCATATCACATCACTGCACACCCCTGCAAAACAAAGTTAGACGCCTCTACTTTCTTTGCATGTTTTACGTGGTTTGGGGCTTTCAATAAGTGTTGTTCTAACTTACGAACATGAACCACAACATTGATACTAGTATTGTTAATCACCCGTTGTAAATTGGATCTTAACTATGCTAGGAGAAACAGGCACCCGCAAAGCCACTTATGCAATACAAGTTGCATGTCAAGCGTGGAGCAAGTCTCATGAACGATGTCATGTAAGGTTAGCCCGGGCCGCTTCATTCCAACATACCGCAAGATGCAAAGTACACAAGAAGCAATTGACAATAAAAGCATCAACGCCCACAATGACCATTGTGTTCTACTCGTGCAACAGATCTACATATAAACCTGGCTCTGATACCACTGTAGGGTTTCGTAGCATGGAAAACAAAAAATTTCTACCGCATACAAACAAACAAGCCAAGATCTATCTACTAGATTGTAGCAACGAGTCGATAGAATAACTCACCCTCGAAGATTCCAAAGTGTTTAACGAGAGCGGATTCTCGTGGGTGATGTAGTCGTACTCTTCCCGATCTCAAGATCGCGTAGACGATCCTTCCGGCGCTGTGTTTCGGCAGCGCTCCCGCAGTCGGTCACACGTTCGGTACTCGACGAAGACCTTCCTCTCCCTTGTTCCAGCAGGCAGCGGAGGTTGTAGTACTCTCCTCGTGAATCCGGCAGCACAACGGCGTGGTACCGGAAGTAGAGGGGAGATCTCGCAGGGCTTCTCCTTAAGCCGGAGCGAGTATGGTGGAGTATGAGAGAGTCCCTCGACGATCTAGGGTTTAGACACGCCGAGGAGGGGGCTAGGCCGGCGGCTAGGGTTTCACCTAGGCGGCGGCGGCGAGTGCCCTAGTGCCGGCGGCGGCTATGGAGGCGGCGACGGCTTGGTACTAGGGTTTGGAGGAGAGGATCTTGTGTGTTTCTAGGAGGGAGCCCTGCCCCTCCTTATATAGGTGGAGGGGCCGGCCGGCCAAGGGGAGGGATAGGAGTCCCTCCCCAACTCGGCTTGGAGGTGGGCCGGCGGTTGGAGGAGGGAACTCCTCCCCAACTCGGTTTCCCACTCCTCCTCCTCTTTCCAAAAATTGCTGTTTGACTTTCAAACTAGCCGTTTGACTTTTCAAACTAGGATTTGAATAAACCCTCTATTTTTGTTCAGCGATGACACCGAGTACATGATGCAATCATACCAACTTGATATAACACATTCATGTACCCTTTCCTCCCGGAGTGCCGGACATTCCGAAACCTTCTAGAACATTCCCGATGAAAACACCGGAACCATTCTCCAACTCCGAAACGAGACTTTCCTTATATGAATTATTCTCCGGACCATTCCGGATCTCCTCGTGATATCCTGAATCCCATTCGAGACTCCGAACAACATTCGGACTCTTTCTCATCATTCCATAACTACTCAAACAACGTCGAATCCTTAAGTGTGTCTCCCTACGGTTCGTGAATTATGCGGACATGATCGAGACACTTCTCCGATCAATAACCAATTGAGGAATCTGGAAATTCATATGGCTCCCACATATTTCTACGATTACTTTGCGATCGAATGAACCACTTACATACGATACCAATTTCACTTTGTCTCACGATAGTTTACTTATCCGAGGTTATGATCGTCGGTATCTCTGCATACTTAGTTCAACCTCGTTACCGGTAAGTACTCTTTTCTCGTTCCCGTGATATGTGATCCCTTGTGAGCCAGTCACATGCTTGCAAGCTAATTGGATGACATTTCACCGAGAGGGCCCAGAGTATATCTATCCGTCATATGGATGGACAAATCCCACTCTTGATCCTTGTGTTTCAACCAATACTTTCCGAACACTCAATGCCACCTTTATAGCCACCCAGTTATGGTTTGGTGTTTGATGTCATCAAAGCATCCATCCGGTAAAGGTGATATGCATGATCTCATGGTCGAAGGAATTAGGTTACTATGTATCAGAAAGCATATAGCAATTGAACTATTAAAATGACTTGATCTTCATGCTACGCTTATCTATAGGAGTATGTCCACCATATCATTCTCCTAACGATATGATCTTGTTGTTAATAACATCTCAATGTTCATGATAGGGAAACCACAATCATCTATTAACCAACAAGCTAGTATTATATAGAGGCTTTACTAGGGACTTCAAATTAAGTTTACAAATCACACAAGTATTAATGTTTCCATATTAATACTATTATAGCATGAATGTAAACATTTATCATAAACACAAAGATATAATAATAACTATATTTATTATTGCCTCTAGGGCATATCTCCAACAATATCAACTCTCGTGATGATCGGTGTTGATGTGGTGGATTTGGTTCGTGTGATCACTAAAACAATGTGAGGGATATTGTTTTGAGTGGGAGTTCACCTGTATTAATTTAACTATTAATAAGAACTCAATTTGTCATAAACTTAGTCTAAACTATTGCAAATATGTTGTAGATCAATGGCGGCCCCTACCATCAATTTTAATGCGTTCCTAGAGAAAGAAAAGTTGAAAAACAATGGAAGAAACTTCGTGGATTGGTTCCGCAATTTGAGGATTGTCCTCACAGCTGGTAATTTGACCTATGTGCTGGATGCACCGCTGGGTGACCCACCTACAGCTACTGCTACCGATGAAGTAAAGAATGTTTACCCCGCTCGGAAGACTCAGTACTCCACAGTTCAGTGTGCTATCTTGTATGGTTTAGAATCGGAGCTTCAGAAAAGGTTTGAGAATTCAGACCCACATGATATTGTCCGTGATCTCAAATTGATCTTTGAGACTCACGCGGCAATTGAGAGCTATTTGGCTTCTGAAAAGTTCTTTAACTGCAAGATGGAAGAGGGCAGCTCTGTCAGTGAGCATGTGCTTAAGATGTCTGGGCACGCAAACAAACTTCAAAGCTTGGGTATAGTGATTCCTAATGATTTGGGGATTTACCGTGTCCTCCAATCACTACCACCAAGTTACAAGAACTTTGTGATGAACTACAATATGCAAAACATGAAGAAGCAGTTGCTAGAACTGTTTGCTATGTTGAAATCTGCAGAGGTGGAGATCAAGAAAGAGCACCAAGTGTTGATGGTCAATAAGACCACCAAATTCAAGAAAGGCAAGTCTAAGCAAAAGGGACACTTCAAGAAGGGTGGTAAGAAAGTTACCGCACCGACAAAGAGGACCAAGGCTGGACTTGAGCCTGATACTGAGTGCTTTTACTGCAAGGGAGAAGGTCACTGGAAGCGGAATTGCCCAAAGTACTTGGCGGATTTGAAGAACGGCAACATCAAGAAGAAAGGTATATCCGATATACATGTTATTGATGTGTATCTCACTAGTACTCGTAGCAGTGCCTGGGTATTTGATACTGGTTCGGTTGCTCATATTTGTAACTCGAAACAGGTGCTGCAGAATAAACGGAAGCTAGCGAAGAACGAGGTGACGATGCGCGTGGGAAACGGATCAAATGTTGATGTGATCGCGGTCGGCACGCTACCCCTTCATCTACCATCGGGATTAGTTTTATACTTAAATAATTGTTATCTGGTGCCTGCGTTAAGCATGAACATTATATCGGGATCTTGTTTATTGCGAGACGGTTACTTGTTTAAGTCCGAGAATAATGGTTGTTAGATTTATATGAGTAATATGTTTTATGCACATGCATCTTTGATAGATGGTCTATTCTTATTGAATCTCAATAGTGGAAATACACATATTAATAACATTGAGGCTAAACGTTTGAAATCGAGCGATAACTCGACCTATATGTGGCACTATCGTCTTGGTCACATTGGAGTGAAGCGTATGAAGAAACTCCATTCCAATGGACTTCTTGAATCACTTGATTTTGAATCACTTGAAAGATGCGAAGCATGTCTGATGGGTAAAATGACTAAGACTCCATTTTTCGGTATGATGGAGCGAGCTACGGACTTATTGGAAATCATACATACCGATGTGTGTGGTCCAATGAGTGTAGCATCGCGCGGTGGTTATCGTTATGTTCTTACCTTCACGGATGACTTGAGTAGATATGGGTATATCTATTTCATGAAACATAAGTCCGAAACTTTCGAGAAGTTTAAGGAATTTCAAAGTGAGGTTGAGAATCAATGTAACAAGAAGATTAAATTTCTACGTTCTGATCGTGGAGGTGAATATCTAAGTTACGAGTTTGGCGAGCATTTGAAGAAATGCGGAATACTTTCACAATTGACACCGCCGGGAACACCACAGCGTAATGGTGTGTCCGAACGTCGTAATCGAACTCTCTTAGATATGGTTCGTTCTATGATGTCACTTACAGATTTACCGCTATCATTTTGGGGTTATGCATTAGAAACATCCGCATTCACTTTAAATAGGGCACCATCTAAATCCGTAGAAACGACACCGTATGAATTATGGTTTGGGAAGAAACCTAAATTGTCGTTCCTTAAAGTTTGGGGTTGTGAAGCCTATGTAAAGAAGTTACAACCGGACAAGCTTGAACCCAAAGCGGAAAAATGCGTCTTCATAGGATACCCGAAGGAAACTATTGGGTATACCTTCTATCATAGATCCGAAGGCAAAATCTTCGTTGCCAAGAATGGATCCTTTCTAGAGAAGGAATTTCTCTCGAAAGAAGTGACTGGAAGGAAAGTAGAACTTGACGAGGTTGTCGAACCTTCTCTCTAAATTGCGAGTAGCGCAGCACCGGAAGAAGTTCCAGTGGTGTCTGCACCAATAAGAGTGGAAGCTAATGATGATGATCATGAAACTTTGGTTGTAGTTGCTACAGAGCCTCGTAGGTCAACGAGAACTCGTACCACTCCAGATTGGTATGATCCCGTTATGAGTGTCATGTTGGTGGACAACACCGATGACCCTGCGACATATGAGGAAGCGATGATGAGCCCAGATTCCAATAAATGGCAAGAAGCCATGAAATCCGAGATTGGATCCATGTACGAAAACCAAGTATGGACTTTGGTGGACTTACCGGATGGCCGGAAGGCTGTCGAGAATAAATGGATTTTCAAGAAGAAAACAGATGCTGATGGTAATGTAACTGTCTATAAAGCTCGACTTGTCGCAAAAGGGTTTCGACAAATTCGAGTTGACTACGATGAGACTTTCTCACCAGTAGCGAAGCTAAAGTCTGTGAGGATTATGTTAGCAATCGCTGCATATTATGATTATGAGATATGGCAGATGGATGTCAAAACAGCATTCCTCAATGGAGACATTGATGAAGAGTTGTATATGATGCAACCCAAAGGTTTTGTCGATCCTAAAGATGCTAACAAGGTATGCAAACTTCAACGGTCCATTTATGGATTAAAGCAAGCATCCCAAAGTTGGAATCAACATTTTGATAAGGTGATCAAAAGTTTTGGTTTTATACAAACTTATGGAGAAGCTTGTATTTACAAGAAAGTGAGTGGGAGATCTGTAGCATTCTTAATACTATATGTGGATGACATATTGTTGATTGGGAATGATGTAGACCTTCTTAATAGTGTCAAGGAATATTTGAATAATAGTTTTTCAATGAAGGATCTTGGCGAAGCAGCTTACATATTAGGCATAAAGATTTATAGAGATAGATCAAGACGCCTAATATCATTGTCACAAAGTACATATTTGGACAAAGTTCTAAAAAGGTTTGGAATGGAAGATAGCAAGAAAGGGTTCTTTCCCATGTTTCCCAATACGACCTTGAGTAAAACTCAAAGTCCGACAACGGCAGAAGATAGAGAAAAGATGAGTAAGACTCCCTATGCCTCAGCCATAGGATCTCTAATGTATGCCATGCTATGTACTAGACTCGACATTGCATATGCTGTTAGTTTAACTAGCAGATATCAAAGTGATCCAGGAGTGGATCATTGGACAGCGGTCAAAAACATCCTTAAGTACTTGAGAAGAACGAAGGATATGGTTCTTTCTTATGGAGGTGATGAACATCTCGTTGTTAATGGTTACACCGATGCTAGTTGGAACACCGATCCAGATGATTCTAAATCACAATCTGGATACTTATTTACTTTGAATGGTGCAGCAGTTAGCTGGACGAGTGCAAAGCAAAGCGTTGTGGCGAGATCTTCAACTGAATCGGAATACATGGCTGCTTCGGAGGCTTCACAAGAAGCGATATGGATGAAAGAGTTCATTACAGAGCTGGGTGTGGTTCCTAGTGCGCTGGACCCAATGTCTATCTACTGTGATAACATGGGCGCCATAGCCAATGCGCAAGAACCAAGGTCACACAAGAAGCTGAAGCACATCAAGCTACGTTTTCACGCTATTCGATAACATGTCCAAGATGGGGACATAAAGATTTGCAAAGTACACACAGATCTGAATATGGCGGATCCGTTGACTAAACCTCTCCCGAGGGCAAAACATGACCAGCACCAAACTGCCATGGGTGTTCGGTATATTACCATGTAATCTAGCTTAGATGACTCTAGTGCAAGTGGGAGACTGTTGGAGATATGCCCTAGAGGCAATAATAAATGTACTTATTATTATAATATCTTTGTGTTTATGATAAATGTTTACATTCATGCTATAATAGTATTAACAAGGAAACATTAATACTTGTGTGATTTGTAAACTTAAATTGAAGTCCCTAGTAAAGCCTCTATACATTACTAGCTTGTTGGTTAATAAATGATTGTGGTTTCCCTATCATGAACATTGAGATGTTATTAACAACAAGATCATATCGTTAGGAGAATGATATGGTGGACATACTCCTATAGATAAGCGTAGCATAAAGATCAAAGTCATTTTAATAGTTCAATTGCTATATGCTTTCTGATACATAGTAACCTAATTCCTTCGACCATGAGATCATGCATATCACCTTTACCGGATGGATGCTTTGATGACATCAAACACCACACCGTAACTGGGTGGCTATAAAGGTGGCATTGAGTGTTCGGAAAGTATTGGTTGAGACACATGGATCAAGAGTGGGATTTGTCCATCCATATGACGGATAGATATACTCTGGGCCCTCTCGGTGAAATGTCATCCAATTATCTTGCAAGCATGTGACTGGCTCACAAGGGATCACATATCACGGGAACGAGAAAAGAGTACTTATCGGTAACGAGGTTGAACTAGGTATGCAGAGATACCGACGATCATAACCTCGGATAAGTAAACTATCGTGAGACAAAGGGAAATTGGTATCGTATGTAAGTGGTGAAGGGAATATGCCCTGAGAGGCAATAATAAAGTGTTTATTATGTGTATTCCAAGTATATGATAGATGTTTATTTTGCATGCTATAATTGTATTAATACGGAAACGTTAATACATGTGTGTTTAATAAACAAACAGAAAGTTCCTAGTTATGCCTCTCTCATAAACTAGCTCGTTGATTAACAAGATGATCAAGGTTTCCTGATCATGGACATTGGATGTTGTTAATAACGGGATCACAACATTAGTGTAATGGTGTGATGAACATTCATCCGAAGTATAGCATTACGATCAAAGTCATTGAGTTTATATTGCTATAACAACTTACGAAGTGATCCTAATCCTTAGACCATGAGATCATGTCAATCACTAACACCGGAAGAGTTTCTTGATAACATCAAACGTCACACCGTAACAGGGTGATTATAAAGATAGATTCAGAACTAATAAAGTGTTATGTTGAGGCTCATGGATCGAGAGTGGAATTTGTTCATCCCGATGACGGATAGATATACTCTAGGCCCTCTCGGTGATATCACATTGATTAGCTTGCAAGCAAGTGATTTGATCACTAGAATGTTATATCACAGGAACGAGAAAAGAGTGCATGTCGGTAACGAGATCAAACTAGGTATGGAGATACCGATGATCGAATCTCGGACATGTAATATATCGTGAAACAAAGGGATTAAGATACTAGCGTAAAAGGTTCTGACGATCACAAGAAAGTCATCGTTGAATGTGTGGGAGTCAGTATGGGTCTCCAGATCCCGCTTCTGATTATTGATCCGAGAGGGGTCTCGATCATGTCCGCATTATTCACGAACCGTAGGGTGACACACTTAAGAGACACCGACATCCAATTGGAGCAAATGTTTCGGAGCAATCTGGTTCGGATGGTGTTTATGTTGGAGATATGCCCTAGAGGCAATAATAAATGTAGTTATTATTATATCTTTGTGTTTATGATAAATGTTTACATTCATGCTATAATAGTATTAACAAGGAAACATTAATACTTGTGTGATTTGTAAACTTAAATTGATGTCCCTAGTAAAGCCTCTATATATTACTAGCTTGTTGGTTAATAAATGATTGTGGTTTCCCTATCATGAACATTGAGATGTTATTAACAACAAGATCATATCGTTAGGAGAATGATATGGTGGACATACTCCTATAGATAAGCGTAGCATAAAGATCAAAGTCATTTTAATAGTTCAATTGTTATATGCTTTCTGATACATAGTAACCTAATTCCTTCGACCATGAGATCATGCATATCACCTTTACCGTATGGATATTTTGATGACATCAAACACCACACCGTAACTGGGTGGCTATAAAGGTGGCATTGAGTGTTCGGAAAGTATTGGTTGAGACACATGGATCAAGAGTGGGATTTGTGCATCCATATGACGGATAGATATACTCTGGGCCCTCTCGGTGAAATGTCATCAAATTAGCTTGCAAGCATGTGACTGGCTCACAAGGGATCACATATCACGGGAACGAGAAAAGAGTACTTATCGGTAACGAGGTTGAACTAGGTATGCAGAGATACCGACGATCATAACCTCGGATAAGTAAACTATCGTGAGACAAAGGGAAATTGGTATCGTATGTAAGTGGTTCATTCGATCGCAAAGTAATCGTAGAAATATGTGGGAGCCATATGAATTTCCAGATTCCTCTATTGGTTATTGTTCGGAGAAGTGTCTCGATCATGTCTGCATAATTCACGAACCGTAGGGAGACACACTTAAGGATTCGACGTTGTTTGAGTAGTTATGGAATGATGAGTGAGAGACCGAATGTTGTTCGGAGTCTCGGATGGGATCCGGGATATCACGAGGAGATCCGGAATGGTCCGGAGAATAAGATTCATATAAGGAAAGTCCTGTTTCGGGGTTGGAGAATGGTTCCGGTGTTTTCATCGGGAATGTTCTAGAAGGTTCTAGAATGTCCGGCACTCCGAAGGGTAAGGGTACATGAATGTGTCATACCAAGTTGGAATGATTGCATCATGTACTAGGTGTCATCGCTGAACAAAATAAAGGGTTTAATCAAATCCTAGTTTGAAAAGTCAAACGCCAATTTGAAAAGTCAAACGGCTATTTTGGGAAGTGGAGGGGAAGGTGGAAACCGAGTTGGGGAGGAGTTCCCTCCTCCAACCGCCGGATAGAAGGTTGGAGGAGGGAACTCCTCCCCAACTCGGTTTCCCACTCCTCCTCCTCTTTCCAAAAATTGCCGTTTGACTTTCAAACTAGCCGTTTGACTTTTCAAACTAGGATTTGAATAAACCCTCTATTTTTGTTCAGCGATGACACCGAGTACATGATGCAATCATACCAACTTGATATAACACATTCATGTACCCTTTCCCCCCGGAGTGCCGGACATTCTGGAACCTTCTAGAACATTCCCGATGAAAACACCGGAACCATTCTCCAACTCCGAAACGGGACTTTCCTTATATGAATCTTATTCTCCGGACCATTCAGGATCTCCTCGTGATATCCCGAATCCCATTCGAGACTCCGAACAACATTCAGACTCTTTCTTATCATTACATAACTACTCAAACAACGTCGAATCCTTAAGTGTGTCTCCCTACGGTTCGTGAATTATGCGGACATGATCGAGACACTTCTCCGATCAATAACCAATAGAGGAATCTGGAAATTCATATGGCTCCCACATATTTCTACGATTACTTTGCGATCGAATGAACCACTTACATACGATACCAATTTCCCTTTGTCTCACGATAGTTTACTTATCCGAGGTTATGATCGTCGGTATCTCTGCATACCTAGTTCAACCTCGTTACCGATAAGTACTCTTTTCTCGTTCCCGTGATATGTGATCCCTTGTGAGCCAGTCACATGCTTGCAAGCTAATTGGATGACATTTCACCGAGAGGGCCCAGAGTATATCTATCCGTCATATGGATGGACAAATCCCACTCTTGATCCATGTGTTTCAACCAATACTTTCCGAACACTCAATGCCACCTTTATAGCCACCCAGTTACGGTGTGGTGTTTGATGTCATCAAAGCATCCATACGGTAAAGGTGATATGCATGATCTCATGGTCGAAGGAATTAGGTTACTATGTATCAGAAAGCATATAGCAATTGAACTATTAAAATGACTTGATCTTCATGCTACGCTTATCTATAGGAGTATGTCCACCATATCATTCTCCTAACGATATGATCTTGTTGTTAATAACATCTCAATGTTCATGATAGGGAAACCACAATCATCTATTAACCAACAAGCTAGTATTATATAGAGGCTTTACTAGGAACTTCAAATTAAGTTTACAAATCACACAAGTATTAATGTTTCCTTGTTAATACTATTATAGCATGAATGTAAACATTTATCATAAACACAAAGATATAATAATAACTATATTTATTATTGCCTCTAGGGCATATCTCCAACAGTCTCCCACTTGCACTAGAGTCATCTAATCTAGATTACATGGTAATATACCGAACACCCATGGCAGTTTGGTGCTGGTCATGTTTTGCCCTCGGGAGAGGTTTAGTCAATGGATCCGCCACATTCAGATCTATGTGTACTTTGCAAATCTTTATATCCCCATCTTGGATATGTTCTCGAATAGCGTGAAAACGTAGCTTGATGTGCTTCAGCTTCTTGTGTGACCTTGGTTCTTGCGCATTGGCTATGGCGCCCATGTTATCACAGTAGATAGACATTGGGTCCAGCGCACTAGGAACCACACCCAGCTCTGTAATGAACTCTTTCATCCATATCGCTTCTTGTGAAGCCTCTGAAGCAGCCATGTATTCCGATTCAGTTGAAGATCTCGCCACAACGCTTTGCTTTGCACTCCTCCAGCTAACTGCTGCACCATTCAAAATAAATACGTATCCAGATTGTGATTTAGAATCATCCGGATCGGTGTTCCAACTAGCATCGGTGTAACCATTAACAACGAGCTGTTCATCACCTCCATAAGTAAGAACCATATCCTTAGTTCTTCTCAAGTACTTAAGGATGTTTTTGACCGCTGTCCAATGATCCATTCCTGGATCACTTTGATATCTGCTAGTTAAACTAACAGCATATGCAATGTCGGGTCTAGTACATAGCATGGCATACATTAGAGATCCTATGGCTGAGGCATAGGGAGTCTTACTCATCCTTTCTCTATCTTCTGCCGATGTCGGACTTTGAGTTTTACTCAAGGTCGTATTGGGCAACATGGGCAAGAACCCTTTCTTGCTTTCTTCCATTCCAAACCTCTTTAGAACTTTGTCCAAATATGTACTTTGTGACAATGATATTTGGCGTTTCGATCTATCTCTATAAATCTTTATGCCTAATATGTAAGCTGCTTCGCCAAGATCCTTCATTGAAAAACTATTATTCAAATATTCCTTGACACTATTAAGAAGGTCTACATCATTCCCAATCAACAATATGTCATCTACATATAGTATTAAGAATGCTACAGAGATCCCACTCACTTTCTTGTAAATACAAGCTTCTCCATAAGTTTGTATAAAACCAAAAACTTTTGATCACCTTATCAAAACGTTGATTCCAACTTCGGGATGCTTGCTTCAATCCATAGATGGATCGTTGAAGTTTGCATACCTTGTTAGCATCTTTAGGATCGACAAAACCTTTGGGTTGCATCATATACAACTCTTCATCAATGTCTCCATTGAGGAATGTTGTTTTGACATCCATCTGCCATATCTCATAATCATAATATGCAGCGATTGCTAACATAATCCTCACAGACTTTAGCTTCGCTACTGGTGAGAAAGTCTCATCGTAGTCAACTCGAATTTGTCGAAACCCTTTTGCGACAAGTCGAGCTTTATAGACAGTTACATTACCATCAGCATCTGTTTTCTTCTTGAAAATCCATTTATTCTCGACAGCCTTCCGGTCATCCGGTAAGTCCACCAAAGTCCATACTTGGTTTTCGTACATGGATCCAATCTCGGATTTCATGGCTTCTTGCCATTTATTGGAATCTGGGCTCATCATCGCTTCCTCATATGTCGCAGGGTCATCGGTGTTGTCCACCAACATGACACTCATAACGGGATCATACCAATCTGGAGTGGTACGAATTCTCGTTGACCTGCAAGGCTCTGTAGCAACTTCAACTGAAGTTTCATGATCATCATCATTAGCTTCCTCTCTAACTGGTGCAGGCACCACAGGAACTTATTCCGGTGCTGCGCTACTCGCAATTTCGAGAAAAGGTTCGACAACCTCGTCGAGTTCTACTTTCCTTCCAGTCACTTCTTTCGAGAGAAATTCCTTCTCTAGAAAGGATCCATTCTTGGCAACGAAGATTTTGCCTTCGGATCTATGATAGAAGGTATACCCAATAGTTTCCTTCGGGTATCCTATGAAGACGCATTTTTCCGCTTTGGGTTCAAGCTTGTCCGGCTGTAACTTCTTTACATAGGCTTCGCATCCCCAAACTTTAAGGAACGACAATCTAGGTTTCTTCCCAAACCATAATTCATACGGTGTCGTTTCAACGGATTTAGATGGTGCCCTATTTAAAGTGAATGCGGCTGTTTCTAATGCATAACCCCAAAATAATAGCGGTAAATCTGTAAGTGACATCATAGAACGAACCATATCTAAGAGAGTTCGATTACGACGTTCGGACACACCATTACGCTGTGGTGTTCCCGGCGGTGTCAATTGTGAAAGTATTCCGCATTTCTTCAAATGCTCGCCAAACTCGTAACTTAGATATTCACCTCCACGATCAGAACGTAGAAATTTAATCTTCTTGTTACGTTGATTCTCTACCTCACTTTGAAATTCCTTAAACTTCTCGAAAGTTTCGGACTTATGTTTCATCAAATAGATATACCCATATCTACTCAAATCATCCGTGAAGGTAAGAACATAACGATAACCACCGCGCGACGCTACACTCATTGGACCACACACATTGGTATGTATGATTTCCAACAAGTCCGTAGCTCGCTCCATCATACCAGAAAATGGAGTCTTAGTCATTTTACCCATCAGACATGCTTCGCATCTATCAAGTGATTCGAAATCAAGTGATTCAAGAAGTCCATCGAAATGGAGTTTCTTCATACGCTTCACTCCGATGTGACCAAGACGACAGTGCCATATATAGGTCGAGTTATCGCTCGATTTCAAACGTTTAGCCTCAATGTTATTAATATGTGTATTTCCACTATCGAGATTCAATAAGAATAGACCTTCTATCAAAGGTGCATGTGCATAAAACATATTACTCATATAAATCGAACAACCATTATTCTCGGACTTAAACAAGTAACCGTCTCGCAATAAACAAGATCCCGATATAATGTTCATGCTCAACGCAGGCACCAAATAACAATTATTTAAGTATAAAACTAATCCCGATGGTAGATGAAGGGGTAGCGTGCCGACCGCGATCACATCAACCTTTGATCCGTTTCCCACGCGCATCGTCACCTCGTTCTTCGCTAGCTTCCATTTATTCGGCAGCACCTGTTTCGAGTTACAAATATGAGCAACCGAACCAGTATCAAATACCCAGGCACTACTACGAGTACTAGTGAGATACACATCAATAACATGTATATCAGATATACCTTTCTTCTTGATGTTGCCGTTCTTCAATTCCGCCAAGTACTTTGGGCAATTCCGCTTCCAGTGACCTTCTCCCTTGCAGTAAAAGAACTCAGTATCAGGCTTAGGTCCAGCCTTGGTCTTCTTCGTCGGCGTGGTAACTTTCTTACCACCCTTATTGAAGTGTCTCTTCTGCTTAGACTTGCCTTTCTTGAATTTGGTGGTCTTATTGACCAACAACACTTGGTGCTCTTTCTTGATCTCCACTTCTGCAGACTTCAACATGGCAAAGAGTTCTAGCAACGTCTTGTTCATGTTCTGCATGTTGTAGTTCATCACAAAGTTCTTGTAACTTGGTGGTAGTGACTAGACGACACGGTAAATCCCCAAAGCATTAGGAATCACTATACCCATGCTTTGAAGTTTGTTTGCGTGCCCAGACATCTTAAGCACATGCTCACTGACGGAGCTGCCCTCTTCCATCTTGCAGTTAAAGAACTTTTCAGAAGCCTCATAGCTTTCAATTGCCGCATGAGTCTCAAAGATCAATTTGAGATCCTCAACAATATCATATGGGTCTGAATTCTCAAACCTTTTCTGAAGCTCCGATTCTAAACCATATAAGATAGCACACTGAACTGTGGAGTACTGAGTCTTCCGAGTGAGGTAAACATTCTTTACTTCATCGGTAGCATCAGCTGCAGGTGGGTCACCCAGCGGTGCATCCAGCACATAGGTCAAATTACCAGCTGTGAGGACAATCCTCAAATTGCGGAACCAATCCGCGAAGTTGCTTCCATTGTTTTTCAACTTTTCTTTCTCTAGGAACGCATTAAAATTGATGGTAGGGGCTGCCATTGATCTACAACATATTTGCAATAGTTTAGACTAAGTTTATGACGAATTGAGTTCAAATTAATAAAATTAATCTAGGTGAACTCCCACTCAAAACAATATCCCTCACATTGTTTTAGTGATCACACGAACCAAATCCACCACATCAACACCGATCATCACGAGAGTTGATATAGTTTCAATGGCGAACAATCGACATGTTTATCATATCTACTATATGATTCATGCTTTACCTTTCGGTGATCCGTGTTCCGAGACCATGTCTGTACATGCTAGGCTCGTCAAGATCAAACCTTAGTTTCCGCATGAGCAAATCTGGCTTGCTCACGTTGTATACACTTGCGGAATCTAACACACCCGATCATCACGTGGTGCTTCGAAACAACAAGCTTTAGCAACGGTGCTAACTAAGGGTGAACAGTTTATGACTTGAAATTCATGTGCATGAGGGATCATCATATAATGCTACCTGCCGGCTGCCAACTTACAATAAGGAACATTGCATACATAAAATATAATTACAATCATGGCCATATCACATCACTGCACACCCCTACAAAACAAAGTTAGACGCCTCTACTTTCTTTGCATGTTTTACGTGGTTTGGGGCTTTCAATAAGTGTCGTTCTAACTTACGAACATGAACCACAACATTGATACTAGTATTGTTAATCACCCGTTGTAAATTGGATCTTAACTATGCTAGGAGAAACAGGCACCCGCAAAGCCACTTATGCAATACAAGTTGCATGTCAAGCGTGGAGCAAGTCTCATGAACGATGTCATGTAAGGTTAGCCCGGGCCGCTTCATCCCAACATACTGCAAGATGCAAAGTACACAAGAAGCAATTGACAATAAAAGCATCAACGCCCACAATGACCATTGTGTTCTACTCGTGCAACAGATCTACATATAAACCTGGCTCTGATACCACTGTAGGGTTTCGTAGCATGGAAAACAAAAAATTTCTACCGCATACAAACAAACAAGCCAAGATCTATCTACTAGATTGTAGCAACGAGTCGATAGAATAACTCACCCTCGAAGATTCCAAAGTGTTTAACGAGAGCGGATTCTCGTGGGTGATGTAGTCGTACTCTTCCCGATCTCAAGATCGCGTAGACGATCCTTCCGGCGCTGCGTTTCGGCAGCGCTCCCGCAGTCGGTCACACGTTCGGTACTCGACGAAGACCTTCCTCTCCCTTGTTCCAGCAGGCAGCGGAGGTTGTAGTACTCTCCTCGTGAATCCGGCAGCACAACGGCGTGGTACCGGAAGTAGAGGGGAGATCTCGCAGGGCTTCGCCTTAAGCCGGAGCGAGTATGGTGGAGTATGAAAGAGTCCCTCGACAATCTAGGGTTTAGACACACCGAGGAGGGGGCTAGGCCGGCGGCTAGGGTTTCACCTAGGCGGCGGCGGCGAGTGCCCTAGGGCCGGCGGCGGCTATGGAGGCGGCGGCGGCTTGGTACTAGGGTTTGGAGGAGAGGATCTTGTGTGTTTCTAGGAGGGAGCCCTGCCCCTCCTTATATAGGTGGAGGGGCCGGCCAGCCAAGGGGAGGGATAGGAGTCCCTCCCCAACTCGGCTTGGAGGTGGGCCGGCGGTTGGAGGAGCGAACTCCTCCCCAACTCGGTTTCCCACTCCTCCTCCTCTTTCCAAAAATTGCCGTTTGACTTTCAAACTAGCCGTTTGACTTTTCAAACTAGGATTTGAATAAACCCTCTATTTTTGTTCAGCGATGACACCGAGTACATGATGCAATCATACCAACTTGATATAACACATTCATGTACCCTTTCCCCCCGGAGTGCCGGACATTCCGAAACCTTCTAGAACATTCTCGATGAAAACACCGGAACCATTCTCCAACTCCGAAACGAGACTTTCCTTATATGAATTATTCTCCGGACCATTCCGGATCTCCTCGTGATATCCTGAATCCCATTCGAGACTCCGAACAACATTTGGACTCTTTCTCATCATTCCATAACTACTCAAACAACGTCGAATCCTTAAGTGTGTCTCCCTACGGTTCGTGAATTATGCGGACATGATCGAGACACTTCTCCGATCAATAACCAATAGAGGAATCTGGAAATTCATATGGCTCCCACATATTTCTACGATTACTTTGCGATCGAATGAACCACTTACATACGATACCAATTTCACTTTGTCTCACGATAGTTTACTTATCCGAGGTTATGATCGTCGGTATCTCTGCATACTTAGTTCAACCTCGTTACCGGTAAGTACTCTTTTCTCGTTCCCGTGATATGTGATCCCTTGTGAGCCAGTCACATGCTTGCAAGCTAATTGGATGACATTTCACCGAGAGGGCCCAGAGTATATCTATCCGTCATATGGATGGACAAATCCCACTCTTGATCCATGTGTTTCAACCAATACTTTCCGAACACTCAATGCCACCTTTATAGCCACCCAGTTACGGTTTGGTGTTTGATGTCATCAAAGCATCCATCCGGTAAAGGTGATATGCATGATCTCATGGTCGAAGGAATTAGGTTACTATGTAACAGAAAGCATATAGCAATTGAACTATTAAAATGACTTGATCTTCATGCTACGCTTATCTATAGGAGTATGTCCACCATATCATTCTCCTAACGATATGATCTTGTTGTTAATAACATCTCAATGTTCATGATAGGGAAACCACAATCATCTATTAACCAACAAGCTAGTATTATATAGAGGCTTTACTAGGGACTTCAAATTAAGTTTACAAATCACACAAGTATTAATGTTTCCATATTAATACTATTATAGCATGAATGTAAACATTTATCATAAACACAAAGATATAATAATAACTATATTTATTATTGCCTCTAGGGCATATCTCCAACAATATCAACTCTCGTGATGATCGGTGTTGATGTGGTGGATTTGGTTCGTGTGATCACTAAAACAATGTGAGGGATATTGTTTTGAGTGGGAGTTCACCTGTATTAATTTAACTATTAATAAGAACTCAATTTGTCATAAACTTAGTCTAAACTATTGCAAATATGTTGTAGATCAATGGCGGCCCCTACCATCAATTTTAATGTGTTCCTAGAGAAAGAAAAGTTGAAAAACAATGGAAGAAACTTCGCGGATTGGTTCCGCAATTTGAGGATTGTCCTCACAGCTGGTAATTTGACCTATGTGCTGGATGCACCACTGGGTGACCCACCTACAGCTACTGCTACCGATGAAGTAAAGAATGTTTACCCCGCTCGGAAGACTCAGTACTCCACAGTTCAGTGTGCTATCTTGTATGGTTTAGAATCGGAGCTTCAGAAAAGGTTTGAGAATTCAGACCCACATGATATTGTCCGTGATCTCAAATTGATCTTTGAGACTCACGCGACAATTGAGAGCTATTTGGCTTCTGAAAAGTTCTTTAACTGCAAGATGGAAGAGGGCAGCTCCGTCAGTGAGCATGTGCTTAAGATGTCTGGGCACGCAAACAAACTTCAAAGCTTGGGTATAGTGATTCCTAATGATTTGGGGATTTACCGTGTCCTCCAATCACTACCACCAAGTTACAAGAACTTTGTGATGAACTACAATATGCAAAACATGAACAAGCAGTTGCTAGAACTGTTTGCTATGTTGAAATCTGCAGAAGTGGAGATCAAGAAAGAGCACCAAGTGTTGATGGTCAATAAGACCACCAAATTCAAGAAAGGAAAGTCTAAGCAAAAGGGACACTTCAAGAAGGGTGGTAAGAAAGTTACCGCACCGACAAAGAGGACCAAGGCTGGACCTGAGCCTGATACTGAGTGCTTTTACTGCAAGGGAGAAGGTCACTGGAAGCGGAATTGCCCAAAGTACTTGGCGGATTTGAAGAACGGCAACATCAAGAAGAAAGGTATATCCGATATACATGTTATTGATGTGTATCTCCCTAGTACTCGTAGCAGTGCCTGGGTATTTGATACTGGTTCGGTTGCTCATATTTGTAACTCGAAACAGGTGCTGCAGAATAAACGGAAGCTAGCGAAGAACGAGGTGACGATGCGCGTGGGAAACGGATCAAATGTTGATGTGATCGCGATCGGCACGCTACCCCTTCATCTACCATCGGGATTAGTTTTATACTTAAATAATTGTTATCTGGTGCCTGCGTTAAGCATGAACATTATATCGGGATCTTGTTTATTGCGAGACGGTTACTTGTTTAAGTCCGAGAATAATGGTTGTTAGATTTATATGAGTAATATGTTTTATGCACATGCATCTTTGATAGATGGTCTATTCTTATTGAATCTCAATAGTGGAAATACACATATTAATAACATTGAGGCTAAACGTTTGAAATCGAGCGATAACTCGACCTATATGTGGCACTATCGTCTTGGTCACATTGGAGTGAAGCGTATGAAGAAACTCCATTCCAATGGACTTCTTGAATCACTTGATTTTGAATCACTTGAAAGATGCGAAGCATGTCTGATGGGTAAAATGACTAAGACTCCATTTTCCGGTATGATGGAGCGAGCTACGGACTTATTGGAAATCATACATACCGATGTGTGTGGTCCAATGAGTGTAGCATCGCGCGGTGGTTATCGTTATGTTCTTACCTTCACGGATGACTTGAGTAGATATGGGTATATCTATTTCATGAAACATAAGTCCAAAACTTTCGAGAAGTTTAAGGAATTTCAAAGTGAGGTTGAGAATCAATGTAACAAGAAGATTAAATTTCTACGTTCTGATCGTGGAGGTGAATATATAAGTTACGAGTTTGGCGAGCATTTGAAGAAATGCGGAATACTTTCACAATTGACACCGCCGGGAACACCACAGCGTAATGGTGTGTCCGAACGTCGTAATCGAACTCTCTTAGATATGGTTCGTTCTATGATCTCACTTACAGATTTACCGCTATCATTTTGGGGTTATGCATTAGAAACATCTGCATTCACTTTAAATAGGGCACCATCTAAATCCGTAGAAACGACACCGTATGAATTATGGTTTGGGAAGAAACCTAAATTGTCGTTCCTTAAAGTTTGGGGTTGTGAAGCCTATGTAAAGAAGTTACAACCGGACAAGCTTGAACCCAAAGCGGAAAAATGCGTCTTCATAGGATACCCGAAGGAAACTATTGGGTATACCTTCTATCATAGATCCGAAGGCAAAATCTTCGTTGCCAAGAATGGATCCTTTCTAGAGAAGGAATTTCTCTCGAAAGAAGTGACTGGAAGGAAAGTAGAACTCGACGAGGTTGTCGAACCTTCTCTCTAAATTGCGAGTAGCGCAGCACCGGAAGAAGTTCCAGTGGTGTCTGCACCAATAAGAGTGGAAGCTAATGATGATGATCATGAAACTTCGGTTGTAGTTGCTACAGAGCCTCGTAGGTCAACGAGAACTCGTACCACTCCAGATTGGTATGATCCCGTTATGAGTGTCATGTTGGTGGACAACACCGATGACCCTGCGACATATGAGGAAGCGATGATGAGCCCAGATTCCAATAAATGGCAAGAAGCCATGAAATCCGAGATTGGATCCATGTACGAAAACCAAGTATGGACTTTGGTGGACTTACCGGATGACCGGAAGGCTGTCGAGAATAAATGGATTTTCAAGAAGAAAACAGATGTTGATGGTAATGTAACTGTCTATAAAGCTCGACTTGTCGCAAAAGGGTTTCGACAAATTCGAGTTGACTACGATGAGACTTTCTCACCAGTAGCGAAGCTAAAGTCTGTGAGGATTATGTTAGCAATCGCTGCATATTATGATTATGAGATATGGCAGATGGATGTCAAAACAGCATTCCTCAATGGAGACATTGATGAAGAGTTGTATATGATGCAACCCAAAGGTTTTGTCGATCCTAAAGATGCTAACAAGGTATGCAAACTTCAACGGTCCATTTATGGATTAAAGCAAGCATCCCGAAGTTGGAATCAACATTTTGATAAGGTGATCAAAAGTTTTGGTTTTATACAAACTTATGGAGAAGCTTGTATTTACAAGAAAGTGAGTGGGAGATCTGTAGCATTCTTAATACTATATGTGGATGACATATTGTTGATTGGGAATGATGTAGACCTTCTTAATAGTGTCAAGGAATATTTGAATAATAGTTTTTCAATGAAGGATCTTGGCGAAGCAGCTTACATATTAGGCATAAAGATTTATAGAGATAGATCAAGACGCCTAATATCATTGTCACAAAGTACATATTTGGACAAAGTTCTAAAAAGGTTTGGAATGGAAGATAGCAAGAAAGGGTTCTTTCCCATGTTGCCCAATACGACCTTGAGTAAAACTCAAAGTCCGACAACGGCAGAAGATAGAGAAAAGATGAGTAAGACTCCCTATGCCTCAGCCATAGGATCTCTAATGTATGCCATGCTATGTACTAGACTCGACATTGCATATGCTGTTAGTTTAACTAGCAGATATCAAAGTGATCCAGGAGTGGATCATTGGACAGCGGTCAAAAACATCCTTAAGTACTTGAGAAGAACGAAGGATATGGTTCTTTCTTATGGAGGTGATGAACATCTCGTTGTTAATGGTTACACCGATGCTAGTTGGAACACCGATCCAGATGATTCTAAATCACAATCTGGATACTTATTTACTTTGAATGGTGCAGCAGTTAGCTGGACGAGTGCAAAGCAAAGCGTTGTGGCGAGATCTTCAACTGAATCGGAATACATGGCTGCTTCGGAGGCTTCACAAGAAGCGATATGGATGAAAGAGTTCATTACAGAGCTGGGTGTGGTTCCTAGTGCGCTGGACCCAATGTCTATCTACTGTGATAACATGGGCGCCATAGCCAATGCGCAAGAACCAAGGTCACACAAGAAGCTGAAGCACATCAAGCTACGTTTTCACGCTATTCGATAACATGTCCAAGATGGGGACATAAAGATTTGCAAAGTACACACAGATCCGAATATGGCGGATCCGTTGACTAAACCTCTCCCGAGGGCAAAACATGACCAGCACCAAACTGCCATGGGTGTTCGGTATATTACCATGTAATCTAGCTTAGATGACTCTAGTGCAAGTGGGCGACTGTTGGAGATATTCCCTAGAGGCAATAATAAATGTAGTTATTATTATATCTTTGTGTTTATGATAAATGTTTACATTCATGCTATAATAGTATTAACAAGGAAACATTAATACTTGTGTGATTTGTAAACTTAAATTGAAGTCCCTAGTAAAGCCTCTATACATTACTAGCTTGTTGGTTAATAAATGATTGTGGTTTCCCTATCATGAACATTGAGATGTTATTAACAACAAGATCATATCGTTAGGAGAATGATATGGTGGACATACTCCTATAGATAAGCGTAGCATAAAGATCAAAGTCATTTTAATAGTTCAATTGCTATATGCTTTCTGATACATACTAACCTAATTCCTTCGACCATGAGATCATGCATATCACCTTTACCGGATGGATGCTTTGATGACATCAAACACCACACCGTAACTGGGTGGCTATAAAGGTGGCATTGAGTGTTCGGAAAGTATTGGTTGAGACACATGGATCAAGAGTGGGATTTGTCCATCCATATGACGGATAGATATACTCTTGGCCCTCTCGGTGAAATGTCATCCAATTATCTTGCAAGCATGTGACTGGCTCACAAGGGATCACATATCACGGGAACGAGAAAAGAGTACTTATCGGTAACGAGGTTGAACTAGGTATGCAGAGATACCGACGATCATAACCTCGGATAAGTAAACTATCGTGAGACAAAGGGAAATTGGTATCGTATGTAAGTGGTGAAGGGAATATGCCCTGAGAGGCAATAATAAAGTGTTTATTATGTGTATTCCAAGTATATGATAGATGTTTATTTTGCATGCTATAATTGTATTAATACGGAAACGTTAATACATGTGTGTTTAATAAACAAACAGAAAGTTCCTAGTTATGCCTCTCTCATAAACTAGCTCGTTGATTAACAAGATGATCAAGGTTTCCTGATCATGGACATTGGATGTTGTTAATAACGGTATCACAACATTAGTGTAATGGTGTGATGAACATTCATCCGAAGTATAGCATTACGATCAAAGTCATTGAGTTTATATTGCTATAACAACTTACGAAGTGATCCTAATCCTTAGACCATGAGATCATGTCAATCACTAACACCGGAAGAGTTTCTTGATAACATCAAACGTCACACCGTAACAGGGTGATTATAAAGATGGATTCAGAACTAATAAAGTGTTATGTTGAGGCTCATGGATCGAGAGTGGAATTTGTTCATCCCGATGACGGATAGATATACTCTGGGCCCTCTCGGTGATATCACATTGATTAGCTTCCAAGCAAGTGATTTGATCACTAGAATGTTATATAGAATTCTAGCATAAAGTGGTTATGCATGTGAAATAGAATTCTAGCAAGGGGTTATTTGTGAATGTTTGTCATTAAAGTAATTGACAAAATTCTGAATAAAATAAAAGAGTTTTATTTAATGAGAGTTTGCATTAAATTTGGTGGAAATTTAATGGGAATTTGAGTGGACTTTTGAGTGGAGGGAATTTAAAGGAGATTTGTGAGTGGAGTGTCCACCCACATGAAGAGGGGAGGGCAAGGGGGCAGCCCCCATGCGCCGGCCACCCCCTTGGGGTTCCCCCCTCCTCCTATAAAAGGAGCCCCCCTCCTCACTTGTCTCACACACCTCCTCGTGAAGGATCTCTCTCCCCCTCTAGAATTTATCCCCCATGGTCTCGGACTAGCGAGATACATGTTCCCGGTGGATATTCGGCAAGAAAGAGTTGTGCTTCCGCTGCATCGCTGGAGCGAGGAGGCGGAGGTTGCTCGGTGCCTCGAACGTGTGTGCGAGCACGGATGCGCTGCTGATTTGCGGCGCTAGGACTTCCTCTCGATCTTGAGATCGGCAAGAGATCGTCTACATCAACCACGAGTTGAACTCGTTAAGCTTTGTCGGTCTTCAAGGGTATGTTATCTACGGATATACATCCGCCCGTTGTTTGTATCTAGTAGATAGATCTTGGTATATAGTTCAAATCGTAGGAAAATTCTTGTTTTCTATGCTGCAAACCCTACAGTGGTATCAGAGCCGGATCTATGCATAGATACTTTACACGGGTTGTACACATATGAGTATGTGGGCGATGATGATCATGTTGTTGCTCCTTTGTTGTAATTTGGGATATTGGTGGCATAGTGGGATGAAGCGGCCCGGACAAACTTTACATGTCCTCGCACATGAGACCTGTTCCACGCTTGACATGCAACTAGTTTGCATAAGTGGCTAGCGGGTGTCTGTCTCTCCTACTATAGTCAATATCTATTTTGCAAGCGAGTTGTCAACAATTTGATTATCCTCGTTGTGGTTCATGTTCGTAGGTAAGAACGGTTCTATCTCGAAAGCCCTAAGCCACGTAAAACTTGCAATGGATAAATTAGAGGCGTCTAGTTTAGATTGTTGCTGGGCTAGTGTTATGATATGGTAGTGTTGTAAGTAGAAGTATGAGATGATACTCTTACAACACACATAGCGTGTAAAATCCATAGACCTTGGATTTACACATATAGGTATGATAGTGATCATACCATGATGCACATGATAGAGATCATCTGCGGGAACCATATAATTTCACTAATAAACATATGATGTTTGATAGCATCTTATATTGCTTGTTTAGCGCTTTGTTAGCATAATAAGATGATCCCTCATTTAAATATCAAGATAAGAATGTGTTCTTTCTTTAGTATGCACCGATTATGTTTTCGTCGCTCCAAGACATCACGTGATGATCGGGTGTTCTTGGATCCACGACCATATTTCGGGTGTAAAACAGTTACACACGCGAATACTAAGGTTCTAACTTGGCGAGCCTAGCATGTACAGACATGGCCTCGGAACACGGACCGAAAGGTTAAGCATGAGTCATATAGTTGATATGATGCCCATTTGATGCTCGCCTTTGAAGCTATACCGACTCACGTGATGATCGGACTTGGTGTAGTGGATTTGGTTCATGTAATCACCAAAAAGGCACGAGGGATGTCGTTTTTGAGTGGGAGTTCATTCGTAATATAGATTAGTTGAACTCAATCTATCATACACTTAGTCTAAACTTTACAAATTCTGTTGTAGATGGCACCACCTGCTTTTAATTTCAATGTGTTCATGGAGAAAGAGAAACTAGCAACGAACGGTAGCAACTTTACCGAATGGGCCATGAATTTGAGGATTCTCCTCTCTGCTGCACAAAAGCAATATGTGCTAGAAGCGCTGTTAGGCCCCCCACCTTTAGATGATGCCCCTGACGAGGAGAAGAATGTCTATCAGACTCGTCAGGAGGACCACAACTTAGTTCATTGCGGCATATTGTATGGGCTAGAGCCGGAACTTTGAAAGCGTTTCGAAAACGGCAATGCATTTGATACAATGGGTGAGTTGAAAATGATTTTCTACACACATGCTGCTGTAGAGAGCTACAACGCTTCAGAAAAGTTCTTTAGCTGCATGATGGAAGAGCACAACTCCGTTAGTGAGCATGTACTCAAGATGTCGGGTTACGCCGATAAGCTTGTGTCCTTGGGAATATCGATTCCCATTGACTTAGGCATCCATCGTGTTCTGCATTCTCTGCCACCTAGCTATAAGAGCTTCGTGATGAACTATAATATGCAAGGCATGAAGAAGTCTCTCCCCGAGCTTCTGTCAATGCTTAAAACTGCAGAAGTGGAGATCAAAAAGGAACATCAAGTGTTGATGATCAATAGGAACACTGGTTTCAAGAAAGACAAGAAGGGAAACGGAAGGGAAGTAAGGGCGGCAAGCCTGTTGCCACGCCTGAAAAGAAACCCCGAGTTGGACCTAAGTCTGATTCCGAGTGCTACTATTGTAAGGGGACTGGCCACTGGAAGCGCAACTGCCCCAAGTATCTGGCAGACAAGAAGTCCGGCAAGGCAAACAAAGGTATATATGATATACATGTTATTGATGTGTACTTGACTAGTGCTCGCAGTAGCACCTGGGTATTTGATACCGGTCAGTTGCTAATATTTGTAACTCGAATCAGGGGTTGCGGAACAAGCGACCGCTAGCAAGGGGTGAGGTCAAGATGCGTGTCAGCAATGGATCAAGCGTTGATGTGATCGCCGTCGGAACGCTGCCTCTCCACTTGCCGTCGGGATTAGTTATAAACTTGAATAAATGTTATCTGGTGCCTGCACTGAGCATGAACATTGTATCTGGATCGTGTTTGATGCGAAGTGGTTATTCATTTAAATCCGAGAACAATGGTTGTTCCATTTATATGAATGAAATCTTTTATGGTCATGCACCGATGATGAATGGTTTATTTCTATTAGATCTCGATGATAATGTTACACATATTCATAATGTTGATGCTAAAAGGATTAAACTTAATGATGATATATCCGCATATATGTGGCACTGCCGTCTAGGTCATATTGGCGTTAAACGCATGAAGAAGCTCCATTCGGATGGACTTTTGGAATCACTTGATTATGAATCATTTGATACATGTGAGCCATGCCTTATGGACAAGATGACTAGAATGCCGTTTTCCGGTTCAATGGAACGGGCGACAGATTTATTGGAAATCATACATTCTGATGTATGTGGTCCAATGAGTGTGTCAGCACGAGGTGGATATCGTTATTTTGTTACTTTCATGGATGATTTGAGTAGATACGGTTATATCTACTTGATGAAACACAAGTCTGAAACCTTTGAAAAGTTCAAGGAATTTTAGAATGAAGTGGAAAATCATCGTAATAGAAAGATCAAATTTCTACGGTCCGACCGTGGAGGTGAGTATATAAGTTACGAGTTTAGCACTCACATGAAAGAGTGTGGAATTGTTTCACAACTCACACCTGCCGGAACACCACAGTGAAATGGTGTGTCGGAACGTCGTAATCGTACTTTATTAGATATGGTTCGATCTATGATGTCTCTGACGGACTTGCCGTTGTCATTTTGGGGTTATGCACTAGAAACTGTTGCATTCACTTTAAATCGGGCACCATCTAAATCCGTTGAAAAGACACCGTATGAATTGTGGTTTGGAAACAAACCTAAGCTGTCATTTCTTAAAGTTTGGGGATGCGATGTTTATGTGAAGAAACTTCAACCGGATAAACTCGAACCCAAAGCGGAAAAATGCGACTTCATAGGATACCCTAAAGAAACTATTGGGTATTCCTTCTATCACAGATCCGAGGGCAAGATTTTTGTTGCCAAGAATGGATCCTTTCTAGAGAAAGAGTTTCTCGCGAAAGGTGTGAGTAGTCGGAAGGTAGAACTCGAAGAGGTTGTGGAACCTTCTCTTCAAAGTATGGCGAGTAGCGCAGCGCCGGAAGTTGTTCCGGAGTTGGCTCCACCTGTTGAAGAGGGAACTAATGATAATGATCATGAAACTCTGAAAGAGAGTACTACCGAACCTCGCAGGTCAAACAGGACGCGTGCAGCTCCCGAGCTGTACAAAAATCCTGTCATGAATTTCATGGTTGATGAAAATGATGACCCTGCGACGTATGAAGAAGCGATGATGAGCCCGGATTCCAACAAATGGTTAGAAGCCATGAAATCCGAGATGGAATCCATGTATGAAAATCAAGTTTGGAACTTGGTGGAATTACCTCACGACCGAAAGGCCGTGGAGAACAAATGGATTTTCAAAAGGAAAACTGATGTTGATGGTAATGTGACCGTCTATAAAGCTCGACTTGTCGCAAAGGGGTTTCGACAAATTCAAGGAGTTGACTACGATGAGACTTTCTCTCCCGTAGCGATGCTAAAGTCAGTTAGGATTATGTTAGCAATTGCTGCATATTTCGATTATGAGATATGGCAGATGGATGTCAAAACCGTGTTTCTCAATGGTAATATTGAAGAAGAGTTGTATATGATACAACCAAAGGGTTTTGTCGATCCTAAGGATGCTAACAAGGTGTGCAAGCTTCAGCGATCCATCTATGGATTGAAGCAAGCATCACGAAGTTGGAATCTCCGCTTTGATGAGGTGATCAAAGAGTTTGGATTTGTCCAAACTTATGGAGAAGCTTGTATTTACAAGAAAGTGAGTGGGAGCAATGTGGCATTTCTGATAGTATATGTGGATGACATATTATTGATCGGAAATGATATAGATCTTTTAAACAGTGTTAAAAGTTATCTAAACAGCAAATTTTCAATGAAGGACCTAGGTGAAGCGTCATACATATTAGGCATAAAGATCTATAGAGATAGATCTAGGCGCCTAATAGGGCTATCGCAAAGTACATACCTTGATAAGATTTTAAAGAAGTTTAAAATGGACGGAAGTAAGAAGGGGTTCTTACCTATGTTGCAAGGCAAGACATTGAGTAAGACTCAAAGTCCGGCTTCGGCGGAAGAAAGAGAGATAATGGACAAAGTCCCCTATGCTTCAGCCATAGGCTCTATAATGTACGCCATGCTATGTACAAGACCGGATGTGGCACATGCTATTAGTTTGACTAGTAGGTACCAATCGGATCCAGGTTCGGAACACTGGATAGCGGTCAAGAATATCCTTAATTACTTACGAAGAACTAAGGATATGTTTCTTGTATACGGAGGTGAAGAAGAGCTCGTCGCTAAGTGTTATGTCGACGCTAGCTTTGACACCGATCCGGATGACTCTAAGTCTCAATCCGGATACGTATTTCTCATGAATGGCGGAGCGATTAGTTGGAGGAGCTCCAAACAACCTGTGGTAGCGGGATCAACAACGGAGGCCGAATATGTTTCTGCTTCAGAAGCGGCTCAGGAAGCAGTTTGGATGAAGGAGTTCATATCCGAACTAGGAGTGGTGGCAAACGCGTTGGACCCAATGGTGATCTATTGTGACAACAATGGTGCCATTGCCAATGCCAAAGAGCCAAGGTCTCACAAGCATTCCAAGCATATTAAGCGCCGGTTTCACTCCATCCGCGAGCATGTCAAGGATGGAGATATAAATATTTGTAAAGTACATACGGATCTCAATGTAGCAGATCCGTTGCCTAAAACTCTCCCTAGAGCAAAACATGATCAACACCAGAACTCAATGGGTGTTAGATTTATCACTATGTAACTAGATTATTGTCTCTAGTGCAAGTGGGAGACTGAAGGGAATATGCCCTGAGAGGCAATAATAAAGTGTTTATTATGTGTATTCCAAGTATATGATAGATGTTTATTTTGCATGCTATAATTGTATTAATACGGAAACGTTAATACATGTGTGTTTAATAAACAAACAGAAAGTTCCTAGTTATGCCTCTCTCATAAACTAGCTCGTTGATTAACAAGATGATCAAGGTTTCCTGATCATGGACATTGGATGTTGTTAATAACGGGATCATTAGATTAGTGTAATGGTGTGATGAACATTCATCCGAAGTATAGCATTACGATCAAAGTCATTGAGTTTATATTGCTATAACAACTTACGAAGTGATCCTAATCCTTAGACCATGAGATCATGTCAATCACTAACACCGGAAGAGTTTCTTGATAACATCAAACGTCACACCGTAACAGGGTGATTATAAAGATAGATTCAGAACTAATAAAGTGTTATGTTGAGGCTCATGGATCGAGAGTGGAATTTGTTCATCCTGATGACGGATAGATATAATCTGGGCCCTCTCGGTGATATCACATTGATTAGCTTGCAAGCAAGTGATTTGATCACTAGAATGTTCTATCACAGGAACGAGAAAAGAGTGCATGTCGGTAACGAGATCAAACTAGGTATGGAGATACCGATGATCGAATCTCGGACATGTAATATATCGTGAAACAAAGGGATTAAGATACTAGCGTAAAAGGTTCTGACGATCACAAGAAAGTCATCGTTGAATGTGTGGGAGTCAGTATGGGTCTCCAGATCCCGCTTCTGATTATTGATCCGAGAGGGGTCTCGATCATGTATGCATTATTCACGAACCGTAGGGTGACACACTTAAGAGACACCGACATCCAATTGGAGCAAATGTTTCATGCCGAAAGAATGAACAAGCGCAGGAATTTATTTCACTAGATACCAAAACAGGTTTTCGGGTGAAATTGCATAAAGTGGTTATGCATGTGAAATAGAATTCTAGCAAGGGGTTATTTGTGAATGTTTGTCATTAAAGTAATTGACAAAATTCTGAATAAAATAAAAGAGTTTTATTTAATGAGAGTTTGCATTAAATTTGGTGGAAATTTAATGGGAATTTGAGTGGACTTTTGAGTGGAGGGAATTTAAAGGAGATTTGTGAGTGGAGTGTCCACCCACATGAAGAGGGGAGGGCAAGGGGAAGCCCCCATGCGCCGGCCACCCCCTTGGGGTCCCCCCCCTCCTCCTATAAAAGGAGCCCCCCTCCTCACTTGTCTCACACACCTCCTCGTGAAGGATCTCTCTCCCCCTCTAGAATTTATCCCCCATGGTCTCGGACTAGCGAGATACATGTTCCCGGTGGCTATTCGGAGAGAAAGAGTAGTGCTTCCGCTGCATCGCTGGAGCGAGGAGGCGGAGGTTGCTCGGTGCCTCGAACGTGTGTGCGAGCACGGATGCGCTGCTGATTTGCGGCGCTAGGACTTCCTCTCGATCTTGAGATCGGCAAGAGATCGTCTACATCAACCACGAGTTGAACTCGTTAAGCTTTGTCGGTCTTCAAGGGTATGTTCTCTACGGATATACATCCGCCCGTTGTTTGTATCTAGTAGATAGATCTTGGTATATAGTTCACATCGTAGGAAAATTTTTGTTTTCTATGATGCGAACCCTACAAGTGGTTCATTCGATCGCAAAGTAATCGTAGAAATATGTGGGAGCCATATGAATTTCCAGATTCCTCTATTGGTTATTGTTCGGAGAAGTGTCTCGATCATGTCCGCATAATTCACGAACCGTAGGGAGACACACTTAAGGATTCGACGTTGTTTGAGTAGTTATGGAATGATGAGTGAGATACCGAATGTTGTTCGGAGTCTCGGATGGGATTCGGGATATCACGAGGAGATCCGGAATGGTCCAGAGAATAAGATTCATATAAGGAAAGTCATGTTTCGGGGTTGGAGAATGGTTCCGGTGGTTTCATCGGCAATGTTCTAGAAGGTTCCGGAATGTCCGGCACTCCGAAGGGGAAGGGTACATGAATGTGTCATACCAAGTTGGAATGATTGCATCATGTACTAGGTGTCATCGCTGAACAAAATAAAGGGTTTAATCAAATCCTAGTTTGAAAAGTCAAACGCCAAATTGAAAAGTCAAACGGCTATTTTGGGAAGTGGAGGGGAAGGTGGAAACCGAGTTGGGGAGGAGTTCCTCCCCTCCACCGCCGGCCCCCTTGGGAAACCGAGTTGGGGAGGGACTCCCCTCCCCTGGCGGGCCCCCTCCACCTATATAAGGAGGGGCAGGGCTGCCCCTCCGAGGACCCAACACCACCACCCCGCAAACCCTAGCCCTAGCCGCCGGCTCCTCCTGCAGCCGTCGCCGCCCTAGGGCAAGCCGCCGCCACCTAGCTAACCCTAGCCGCCGGCCAAGCCTCCTCCTTGGTGTGTCTAAATAGTAGATCGCCGAGGAGCTCTCTCATAGTCCACCATACTCTCTCCGGCTTAAGGCGAAGCCCTGCGAGATCCCCCCTCTACTTCCGGTACCACGCCGTTGTGCTGCCAGAATCGCGAGGAGAGTGCTACAACCTCCGCTGCCTGCTGGAACAAGGGATAGGAAGGTCTTCGTCGAGTACCGAACGTGTGACCGACTGCGGGAGCGCTGCCGGAACGCAGCGCCGGAAGGATCGTCTACGCGATCTTGAGATCGAGAAGAGTACGACTACATCACCCACGAGAATCTGCTCTCGTTAAACACTTTGGAATCTTCGAGGGTGAGTTATTCCATCGACTCGTTGCTACAATCTAGTAGATAGATCTTGGCTTGTTTGTTTGTATGCGATAGAAATTTTTTGTTTTCCATGCTACGAAACCCTACAGTTTATCCCATTGGGGTTGCATCATCTGCCTCAAACCCAATCTGCTTTTCTTTTATTTTTCCATGTCCGAATCTGTCTAGTACTGGCGGAGGCGATGGTTTTATATCTGCGACTCCATAGTGCCTGGGCAGGATTTTGGTCTTGCTCCTTTCGACCCGTCCCAAAAGATCGAGCCGAAAAGGTCCTGGAAAAACCAGATCTTGGATGGCGAGGTGGCGGAGATAGAGGCTCTCTATCGTCGAGTGAAGGATATCCAGTTGATTCCGGAGAAGGAAGTGAACGGTGTGGATATCATCCGCACTTTTTTTGAGCGTCGGGTGCAGCCACTCCAGGCTAGGGCGCACCCGATGTTCCTTTATGCTAGCCATCGTGATCCGACTAGGGTTTCGGCTGAGAAATTCTCCCAGGGAGATCTCGACATGGCCCTTCGTTCGCTGGTGAAGTTCAAGGCTAGAGAGGATATCTCGGGGAAGTCGCTGACTTCTCCGTTTTCTGCTTCGCTTCCTGTTCCACAGGTGTAGATCCGTGCGCGTAGCGCTGTTTTTGTTTGCATTGTGTTTGCTAACAAAATTTTCTACTCTTGTGCAGAGCTTCAAAGTGCCGGGCATGTCGCCTCCATTACCCGAAGTATTTCCGGATGCTCCAGATAATGATGTGGTGGATTCCATGTCCGAGCTGCCGTCGGCACGGTCTCCGGCTGAAGAGGCCAACGAGTCGAGCGAGGACCACACTCGCAAACGACCACGGAGCTCCAGCGAGTCTTCGGATGCCTCGACTCCTCCGACTCCTAGGAACCCACTGTGTCTTGAACGTCACAGTGATGGGAATGGAGCCTCTTCCTCTCCGATTCCTGCCGTTCCCATGCGGGCTGTAGCGCCGCACCCGCCGACGAAGCGGAAGAAGGAAGAAAAGAAGGAAGCAAAGAAGGAAGAGAAGAAGGAAGAGAAGAAGGAAGAGAAGAAAGAGGAGAAGAAAATCCGAAGGACCCCTCCTGTCTTCAACCTGAGCGAGCTTGACTCGTAAGTTTCCTTTGTCCTGCACTGCTTTTTCTTGCCTGTTTACTTTGTACTTGTGCTAATTTGTCCTTGTGCAGGCACTCTTCCAACGACTCTTCCTGCGATGGTGCTCAGGAGATGATGGGGGAGTCGAAAGTCGCGTCTCCTCCTCCTCAGACGGTGGCTACCTCTGAGGGCGCTGCTCCGAACCCTTCTCCGCAGGAGGTTCAGGTGGTTGCGCCTCAGAAGGTTGCCAGCGGACCTTCGGAGTCGCCATCAGATCATGTGAGTACTTTTACCTCCTGCCACGGGGGAAGCCCCCGAGCGTCTGTAAAGGAGTTTTTGTTGTGTGTTCTTCTTTAGAGTCTCGGGGGGAGCCCCCGAGCGCTTTCGTGTGTGTAATTTGTTTCTGCTCTTTCTTTTGGGCGTAGCCCCCGAGTCCTTCTCTTGACTAGTAGGTCTTTTTCCTGCAGCCTTTTGTGCAGGATGCCAAACGACTGGTGCAGCAGCACCTGGTGCTGGAGGCCAGCCTCAAATAGCTTCAAGGTACTTTTATGCCTTGATATTTGCTTCTTCTTGTATTCTTGTCCTGTTATCTGACGCTTGTATTATTTGAATGCAGAGGAGCACAACACCTCCCTTCGTGAGATTGATGCTCTCAAAAAGAGCCTCGGTCAAGCGGAGAAGAAGGCCGAGGTCGCCATTGGTGCGAAAGAGCGCCTCGAGCTGGAGCTGACCACTGCGGCCGAGGCTAAGGAGCGCCTGCAGCGGGAGGCCACGGACCGCGAGGAGCAGCTTGCTACCGCCACGGCTTCGCGCGAGAGAGAGGTGGCCAGCAAGCTTATGGCGGCTACCAAGGCTATTTCGGGTGAGTATCTTCGCCGTCCTCTTTTTGATGTCCTTGTCTTTCTTGTGCGGTGCTGTCGTTCATTCTTCTTCCTTGTTGTTTTAGATTCTGCAGGCATCGAGTTTGATCGCGGTGCTCTGGAGCACGGGAGTGCTCTGGATGATGCTGCTGCGGCGGTTGAAGATCGCTGCGGCACCGTCGTCAGCTCGCTTGCCAAGGCCAAGGAGGTTCTTGGGCGCTTCTACAAGGAGCTTGTCCCCAAGGGCGCGGCCCTTGATGATGTTGATGCTCTGGCGGAGGCGCTGTCAGCCGAAGCACCTACGGCGTACAAGCGCAAGCAGAAGGGCATCGGTGCATCCGTCGGACTGGCAATGGCCTTGGCGGCTGGGGCGGAGCTGGACCTTCCCCAGGTCACTTCCCGGCTGCCGACGACTGCTGATGGATCCGAGGTAGCCTTCGCTACCTATTCTGCTCGCTGTAAGCGTTATGGGCCGAAGCTGATTGATCTGCTGGCCGAGTACGCACTACGGCAGCAGGGGGAAGCCAAGGCGAGGCAATCCGGCTCCGAGGCTACTTAGGGTGCCGCGTCTTAGGCGCTGTAGCTGTAGGATAGTTGTAGTCTCTTTTGTTGTAATTATTTTGATGAACAAATCCTTGTGCCACGTAGTGGCTTTTGATGCACTTAATGAATTTGTTGAGTTATGTGCTCCTTCATTTGTGTGTTCATGTCTTTGCCTTTCTGTTGATCTAGGGTCCTTCGGGTGCTGATCCCGTTGACACCTCGCCTGCAGCGCGGCTGCGGCCATCCTTGGATGATTTGTCGCAGCTTGCGTTTCTTCGAGACCATGTTCGTAGTCTCAAGAAAGAGTTTCTTGGGGTGCGTGGCCATGCCGACGTTTGGAAGTCCAAGGCGGATCGCGGTGCTGCCAGAGAGGAGTACTTGATGGCGGAATTGCTTCGATTATCCGAGCAGCTTCAGTGTAAGTTTTTCGAGCTGTTGCCCATTTCTTCGGATGCGCCTGCTAGCATTGCATCTTACTTTTGTGAAAGTATTGCAGGTGCTAACCTTGCTCCAAGGGAGGAGAAGGAGCATATTGCTGTTCGGGTCAATTGTTTGACTCAACAAGACATGGAAGCCGACGGGTTCTTCTGGATGGATCGTGACCGTGCTATGGTCCTTGCGACGATGCAAGATCGCGTTCACCAAGTATCGCGGGTGCTTCGTCAGGTGTAGACTTCGCTCGCGTCGGTTCTGCATGTGCTGTTTCCGTTGGATGCTGCACCAACAACCCTTTCTGGTCTTCTGTCGAAGTTTCGGAACGTAAATCATGTCAAGGAGTTGGTGCGGCATCAGCTCGTCGCAAGAGTGAAGGCTGCGTTGTCCCTTGTGAGGCTGCATCGCCCTGATGTAGATCTGTCCGTTGTAGCGGCTAGACCACCCCCTCGACCAGATGGTGGTGTGTGGGATATGCGTCCGCATTACGCGGTTGTAGGGCAGTACGCCGAAGAGATCATAGATCTATTTGAGCAGCGTGCTCAGGTTATTCTTCAGAATAGGTAGTGCCTGTAAAAGAGATAAATGTAAAATTTGTATATATTTGACTGGGCGTGTTTTGCCCTTTGTTATAAAGGTTTGGTTGTTGTTTGAGCACGTAGTGCTTTGTTTGCATACGTGTCCTTTTCGTTAGCCTGACGTGGTCAGCTACTCAGGCGTACACGTGTTATCCTCAGTCGAAGAAATCGTGAGGTGGGGGGAGCCCCCGAGTGCGTTTGTAGCATGAAGTAGAAGTGCGACTAGAAAAACAAAATTTTTGGGGCGAGACACTTAGCTTTATTTATATCGTAATGGAGGAGGTACATTGGTCGGCTGAGTAGCCTTGGCTGAATAGCCTTATTGAAAGTAAAGGGGTAGGTAGCTAGGGGTAGGATCGTCGCAGCTGTGCGACATTCCATGGGTTGGAGTATGCGACTCCAGACTCCACGTGCTTGAGGCGGTAGGCGCCACCTGGGATGACTTCGGTGATGATGTAGGGTCCTTCCCATGGTGACTCGAATTTTTTCGGTCGCTCTTGCTTGAGTCGTAAGACGAGGTATCCTTCGAGGAAGGACCTTGGGCGCAGCCGTCGGCTGTGGTAGTTGCGGAGACTCTGCTGGTACACCGCTGATCGAGCTGCTGCTATGTCTCGTGCTTCGTCGAGTGTGTCGACGGCGTCTTAGAGTGCATCCGTGGACTCGGCTTCGCTATAAGCGATGACCCCGGGGGCCTGGTGACGTACTTCGGCTGGTAGCACGGCTTCGGCTCCATGCACCATGAAGAACGACGTGTAGTCGGTGGAGCTGTTTGGCGTGGTACGCAGGCTCCATAGGACGGAGGGTAGCTCTTTCGTCCAGGCTCCGGCGAGTTGCTCGAGTGGGCTCATGAGGCGCTTCTTGATGCCAGTGCCGATTAGGCCGTTGGCCTTTTCCACCTGCCCGTTCGTTTGCGGGTGCGCCACAGAGGCGTATGTGATGTTGATTCCGAGGCCTTCGCGGAAGTCTTGGAATTCTTTGGAGATGAAGTTCGATCCATTGCCGGTGATGATGCTATGCGGTACGCCGAACCTGTAGACAATGGATTCAAAGAACTTGACGGCAGTCTTGCCCTTTTGGTTAGTGACCGGCATGGCTTCGATCCACTTGGTGAATTTGTCGACTACGACCAGGAGGTAGACGTGCCCTCCTTTCGAGGACCTTGGCCGTTTGCCGATCATGTCAAGGCCCCATTGGGCGAAGGGCCAGGCCAAGGGTATGGGCCTGAGCTCTGACCCGGGTGCGTGTGGTTTGTCGGCGAACCTTTGGCACCCTTTGCATCTTCGGACGATGTCTTTTGCGTCATTCATGGCCGTTGGCCAGTAGAATCCAGCTCGTAGAGCTTTGGCGACAAGGGAGCGACTGCCTGTGTGATGGCCACAGATGCCCTCATGGATGTCTTGAAGTATGGTTTTCCCGTCATCGATGGTGACGCACCTTTGTTGGCGAGTTTCTGGTAGTGAGGGTACCTCTGCTTTGTTGGCGTCAATACCTTGCTGAGGTAGTAGATTGGGCGTTGGACCCCATGGGTCTTGCCTTCTTCGGGTCGTTCAACCACCATCACGGTGCTTACCACCTGGTGTGTGGCTGCTATGTACAGCAGTAGGGGCTCGCGCTCCTTTGGCGTAACCAAGACGGGCGAGGTGGAGAGCAGTCGCTTTAGATCTTCGAATGCGTCGTCCGCTTCAGGCGTCCACCCGAATTTATCCGCCTTGCATAGCAGTTGGTAGAATGGCAGGGCTTCTCGCCCATGCGGCTGATGAACCTGCTCAATGCCGCTATTTGTCCTGCGAGCTGCTGGACACCCTTGAGGTTCTTCGGCTTCTCCATGGCCATGATGGCCCGGATTTTCTTCGGGTTCGCCTCGATCCCTCGCTAGGAGATGAAGTATCCAAGCAGCTGACCTGATGGGACGCCGAAGGCGCACTTTTCGGGATTGAGCTTGATCCTGTAGCGGTCGAGATTATCGAACGTTTCGCGGAGATCGTCGATGAGCGTTCTTGCCTCCCTGGTTTTGATGACTATGTCGTCGACATAGACTTGGACGTTGCGACCGATCTGGTCCTTCAGTCATGCCTGCATGCATCGCTGGTACGTGGCACCTGCGTTCTTTAGCCCGAAGGGCATTGTGTTGTAGCAGAACACTCCGAACGGTGTGATAAACGCCATTTTCTCTTGATCTTCGACCTTGAGTCGGATCTGGTTGTAGCCTGAGTAGGCGTCGAGGAAGGAGAGTTTCTCGCATCCTGCGGTTAAATCGATGGTCTGATCGATCCGAGGAAGAGGGAAGTGGTCCTTTGGGCAGTGCTTGTTCAGTGACGTGAAGTCTACGCACATCCATAGGATGTCCGTGTCCTTCTTGGGGACCATCACTGTATTTGCGAGCCACTCGCTTTCTTTGATCTCCCTGATGAAGTCTGCAGCGAGTAGTCTGTTGATTTCCATTCCGATGGCCTCGGCCCGTGGCTCGGACAGTCTCCGGATGGACTACTTGACGGGCTTGGTGTATGGAAAGACGTTGAGTGCGTGCTCGGCGAATTTCCTGGGAACTCCTGGCATGTCTGTTGGACACCAGGCAAAGATTTCCCAGCGCTCACGGAGGAATTCGACGAGCGCGCTTTCCTATGCAGGGCTGAGGTTGTTGGCGATCAGTGCCGTCTTGGAGGTATCCGTCGGGTGAACCTACACCTTCTTTGTGTTGACGGTGGAGTCGAAAGACATGTCGGGTGCGTTTTGTCGTGCGACTGGGGGTGCCCCGTTGTCCGTCACCTCGCGGAGCCTTACGAGCTTATCCTGCATGCCGAATGACTGGGAGATTCTGTTGAAGTCCCTGTCGCAGTGGTCCGATCGGGTGAAGCTCCCGTGGACCGTGATGACGCCCCTAGGTTCTGGCATCTTGAGTAGCAGGTACGCGTAGTGTGGTACAGCCAAGAACCTTGCAAATGCTACACGCCCGAGGATGGCGTGGTATTGTGATGGCCAGTCCACCACTTCGAATTCGAGCCGCTCGCATCGGAAGTTGTCCGGCTTGCCGAAGATGACGTCGAGCCATATTTTTCCCAGGGGGATGTGCCCTTTCCTGGGACGATGCCGTGGAACGTTGTGTCTGACTGTTCCAGGATGCACAGCGGGATCCGCATTGCTGCTAGAGTGCTTGCGAACATCAGGTTGATGCCGCTGCCGCCGTCCATGAAGACGCGGCTCATCTCGAAACCTCCGATCTGCGCCTCCAGCACCAGGGCAGCATGACCTGGGCGAGGGATCTGGCAAGGGTGATCCGAACGACTGAACGTGATGCAGGACTCCGATCCGCTGAGGTACTCAGGGATGGCGGGTGGAGTTGTCACGACCAGGTTGATCTGACGGGTGATTTTCTTCTGCGCCCTATTCGTGGGGCGCCCCTTCTGGATCGTCAGTGCTCCTTTCGGCCGGGGATACCCGTGCCCAGCGTTGTTCTGTGCTGGTGCCACTGGTTGGTTCGGGCCTCCTACAGGTGGCGGTGGAGGAGCTCCATGCGCTATTTCACCTGGTGCGGGTGCGTTCCCAAATCCGGGGGGTGGAGCTTGCTGCTTCATCTGAACCATGCTTTCGCTGAGCTTCTGAACTCGCGGCAGTCCTTGAGCATGTGTCTTGCCTTCTTCTTGCCATCCTGCTTGTCGATGTAGAAGTGGATGGTGCATGGACCCGAAAGTTTTTCGTATGCTGAGGGTCCGTTATCGCGATCGCGGCGCTGCCACGACTGTGCTTGGCGTCCTCCATCGTGGAAGTTGCCTCCGCGGTATCCGCCACTGTTGCGGTTGGCATCGTTGCGGTGATCGGCGTAGCTGGCCGCGACCATGTCGGGTCCATCGCGATCGTCGTAGACGCACGGTCTCCTCTTGTTACGGTGTTCCCGTCATCGGCCGTAATCGTCCTCTTCCTAAGATTGTGCCCGGTGGACGGAATCTTCACCGTCGGCCCACCTGTTGGCGATGTCCATGAGGTGGTCAAGTGTCTTGGGCTTGACGCGCCCGAGTTCCTCCTTGAAGTCCTGACGCTTGACGCCGTCCTTGAAGGCATCGATGGCCCTTTCTTCGGAGATGTGCTCCGCGGAGTTTTTGGTGTTGGACCAGCGCAGTATGTACGAGCGAATGGGTTCGCCCGTTCGCTGAGTGCAGGCTCGCAACTCCTCGATCGAGGCAGGCCTCTTACTGGTGCCTTTGAAGTTTCGGATGAAACTGTAAGCCAGCTCCTCCCAGCTTCGGATGGATCCTGAGGATAGGCTGCTAAGCCAGATTCGAGCTGCGCCTGTCAGCTGCAGCTGAAGGCATTGCATGGCGGTTTCCTTGTTTCCACCGTGCAGCTTGACGGATGACAGATGGTCGCTGAGCCATGCCTTGGGGTCTTGTGTGCCGTCGAACTTCAGAGTATCCGAAGGAAGCTTGAAATTTTGCGGCATCCGTGTCAGTCGGACAGATCCGCTGAAGCACCGGGCTCCGCAGAGTTCTCCTTCGTCTTCGTCCATCTCAGATTCAGACGAGCATGCACGCTTGGCTCGCGCTTTGTCGATTTTGCGCCGTGTTAGTGCGTCTCTGGCGTCGTAATCGCGACTGCGATGACGCGAGCTCTTGTGACTTCGAGGAAGGTCATGGTCCTCCTCTTCGGATGAAGGAGTGGGGCTGCGGTCGAACCTGACCGTAGCTTTCTTTTTCGGCTCCGTAGGAGTTTCTTGATGGAGCGCAGCTCCGACGAGTCCGAGTCCGGTGAGTGCGAACTTGTACATGGCTCTTTTCGGGTCCCCCTCCGGAGGTGGGTGGGCCACGAGGTACGCAATGGCTGCTATGATCGCAGCTTACGGTGTCTTCGGGATGATGTTGCCGTCGGCATCCATCTCCATGAAGGATGCGTGGAGGGTTCGGGTCACCTCACGGCGCTCCTTGGGGTCCATGTTCTCCGTCCGGGAGCGGTGCTTGTTGCCGTGGTTGCCGTTCGAGCTGGAGCCGATGCCCATGGCGGAGAGCGCAGCTCGTCGCTCGCTGGACTCCGAGGCTGCTTGCTTGCGTTTGTCGAGAACCTCTTGCATCTTGACCTGCTTCTTGTGCTCCTCGATCAGGAGCAGATGGTAGGCCATCAACAGGTCCCGTGAGGCGTCTGCAGGCAAGATCGTGCTGCCCGCCACGGCGGCGCGTGCCTGGGCCCATCCTTCTTTGCTAAGGTGGATGACATGGCCGGTGTTGTTCCCTTCGGGTGGGGGACTGGCTTCTTCTGTTCCCGCCGTTTCGGTCTTGCGGGTTAGGTGTCGGGTTGGGCGGCGGGTTGGGTGTTTGCTGCTCCACGTCGCCCTGGATGACTACGGCGCATTGGTAGCGCTCGTAGATTGGTCCGCTGCTGCCGCAGCTTTTGGATCCGAAACCGTAGGTCCCTTCATCCGATGGCGGATCGCATAGATCGGAGTTGCAGCTGCTGCTGTCGTATGACTCATCTATTGATGGTGATGTGCGTAGCACAGGGTGTGGGGCCCATGAAGCGGGCCTGATTGAGGGTAAGGGCACCCACTCTGGGAGGCGGAGGGTGCCGGTTTGCCCCACCTGGAAGCAGAAGCTCCCGAACAGGATCTCGAGTCCGTCGCCTACGGGCTCGAAGTCCTTCATGGTGGCCGGTGAGTGGGCGGTGAAGTCGAAAGCGCCAAAGAGGAGGTGACTCTCCGTCGCCACAGAATTGTAGATCGCTCGGGTTGGGACCGTCACGATCGCACAATCAGCGTCCCCAGTTCCCACAGACGGCGCCAATTGACGAGGTTTGATCTCGTCAATGCCCATTGTTATGGACTTGGGTTTTGGAGAAGATGGGGATGCTGGAGATCGCGGAACGGTTAGCAAACAAGCAATACGGGACACGAGGTTTACCCAGGTTCAGGCCCTCAGAGGTAAATCCCTACTCCTGCTTGTCTGCTCTTTGATTATGGCGGAACCGGTGATTACAGGGGTGCGTAGATGCGATCTGGCGTGAAGGTGCGTATGCGGAAGTATGAGAGATAGATCTAGGTCGTGCCCTCCTGGCCTTTATATAGACTTAGGCAGGTCCCAGGCACAGATCTAGTAGGTTACAGGTTCTAGGGTTTACTCCTTTGAATTTCCTATCTACTCTAGTCTTGCTCTCCAAGGATCCGAAGGCGTCATGGGCCTTGGCCACCCGAAAATCTTCATGGGCCGGCGTATATTTGCCATGGGCCTTCCTTGGGCTGGACCAGGTATGCTGAGATCATGTACCCGCGGGGTATAACCATGTCACCTACCACAAACCACCTGACTGGCGAGTTGCACAAGCTCTCCATCCACGACAAGTACATGGGACGCGACCGTGTCCACACGGCCGATGGCAATGGTATGCAAATAGAACATATTGGTCATTCAATATTGCGCACTCCTCATAGCTCCTTAAAACTCAAAAATATCCTTCATGTTCCTAGTGCCACCAAAAACTTGCTTTCTGTTCATAAGCTTACACTTGACAATGATGTTTTTCTTGAGTTTCACCCAAATTTTTTCTTGATTAAGGATCAGGCCACAAGGAGAACTCTATTTGAGGGACCATATCATGATGGTCTCTACCCGCTAGTGCCTATTTCTACTAGGTCTTCCAAGCAAGCATTCGTCAGAATAAAGCCGTCTTCCTCGACATGGCATCGCCGCTTAGGACATCCTTCTTCTTTTGTGGTTCAACAAGTTTTTAGGAAAAATAATATTTCTTATACCCCTGAAATAAATCCATACATCTGTGATCCTTGTCAACTAGCTAAGAGTCATCAATTACCATATCCTGTCTCTACTACTGTTTCCACTGTTCCTTTGGAACAAGTTTTCTCTGATGTATGGGGTCCAGCACCCGTTTCTGTTGGAAAACATCTATATTATGTAAGCTTCATTGATGATTTCAGTAAATTTACATGGATTTACTTACTCAAGAAACGTTCTGATGTCTATCAAGTGTTTTTGAACTTCCAACAACTTGTTGAACGCAAATTTGATAGAAAAATCATCACTATGCAAACTGATTGGGGTGGAGAATATGAAAAACTCAATGGTTTCTTTCAAAAAGTTGGTATCACTCACCATGTTTCTTGTCCTCATGCTCACCAACAAAACGGATCTGCTAAACGCAAACTGTTGGAGATATGCCCTAGAGGTAATAATAAATGTAGTTATTATTATATATCTTTGTGTTTATGATAAATGTTTACATTCATGCTATAATAGTATTAACAAGGAAACCATTAATACTTGTGTGATTTGTAAACTTAATTTGAAGTCCCTAGTATGGCCTCTATACTTCACTAGCTTGTTGGTTGATTGATGATGTGGTTTCTTTGTCATGAACATTGAGATGTTATCAACAACAAGATCATATCGTTAGGAGAATGATATGGTGGACATACTCCTATAGACAAGCGTAGCATAAAGATCAAGTCATTTCAATAGTTCAATTGCTATATGCTTTCTGATACATAGTAACCTAATTCCTTCGACCATGAGATCATGCATATTGCCTTTACTGGATGGATGCTTTGATGTCATCAAACACCACACCGTAACAGGGTGGCTATAAAAGTGGCATTGGGTGTTCGGAAAGTATTGGTTGAAACACATGGATCAAGAGTGGGATTTGTCCATCCACATGACGGATAGATATTCTCTGGGCCCTCTCGGTGAAATGTCATCCAATTAGCTTGCAAGCATGTGACTTGGTCACAAGGGATCACATATCACGGGAACGAGAAAAGAGTACTTATCAGTAACGAGGTTGAACTAGGTATGCAGAGATACCGACGATCATGACCTCGGATAAGTAACATATCGTGAGACAAAGGGAAATTGGTATCGTATGTAAGTGGTTCATTCGATCGCAAAGTAATCGTAGAAATATGTGGGAGCCATATGAATTTCCAGATTCCTCTATTGGTTATTGTTCGGAGAAGTGTCTCGATCATGTCCGCATAATTCACGAACCGTAGGGAGACACACTTAAGGATTCGACGTTGTTTGAGTAGTTATGGTATTATGAGAAAGAGACCGAATGTTGTTCGGAGTCTCGGATGGGATCCGGGATATCACGAGGTGATCCGGAATGGTCCGGAGAATAAGATTCATATAAGGAAAGTCCCATTTCGGAGTTGGGGAATGGTTCCGGTGTTTTCATCGGGAACATTCTAGAAGGTCCCGGAATGTCCGGCACTCCGGGGGGGAAGGGGTACATGAATGTGTCATTGCAAGATGGAATGATTGCATCATGTACTAAGTGTTCTCGCTGTCCAAAATAAAGGGTTTATTTAATTCCTAAATTGGAAAAGTCAAACGGCTAGTTTGAAAGTCAAACTGCCAGTTTTGGAAAGTGGGAAGAGGAGGAGAAGAGGAGACCGACTTGGGGAAGGAGTCCCCAAGCCGGCGGCCAGCCCTAGGCCGAGTTGGGGAGGGACTCCCTCCCTCCCCTAGCGCGCCAGCCCTCCCACCTATAAAGGGAGGGGCAGGGCTCCCCTCCCAACACACACAAGTTCCTATCCTCTAAACTAGAAACTAGACCTAGACCCCGGTTTAGAGCTGTTTCGGTTTAGAGCCTTCTAATTGGTTTAGAGCCTTCTAATTGGTTTAGAGCCCTCTAATTGGTGTGTCTAATTACTAGACCACTAATAGCCTCTCTCATAAGCTCCACCATACTCGCACCGGCTTAAGGCGAAGCCCTGCGGGATCTCCCCTCTACCTCCGGTACCACGCCGTTGTGCTGCCGGAATCGCGAGGAGAGTGCTACAACCTCCGCTGCCTGCTGGAACAAGGGAGAGGAAGGTCTTCGTCGAGTACCGAACGTGTGACCGACTGCGGGAGCGCTGCGGGAACGCGGCGCCGGAAGGATCGTCTACGCGATCTTGAGATCGGAAAGAGTACGACTACATCACCCACGAGAATCTGCTCTCGTTAAACACTTTGGAATCTTCGAGGGTGAGTTATTCCATCGACTCGTTGCTACAATCTAGTAGATAGATCTTGGCTTGTTTGTTTGTATGCGATAGAAAATTTTTGTTTTCCATGCTACGAACCCCTACAGTGGTATCAGAGCCGTGTCTATATGTAGATCTGTTGCACGAGTAGAACACAATGGTCATTGTGGGCGTTGATGCTTTTATTGTAGATTGCTTTTTGTGTACTTTGCATCTTGCGGTATGTTGGGATGAAGCGGCCCGGGCTAACCTTACATGACATCGTTCATGAGACTTGCTCCACGCTTGACATGCAACTCGTTTTGCATAAGTGGCTTTGCGGGTGCCTGTTTCTCCTAGCATAGTAAAGATCCAATTTACAACGGGTGATCAACAATGCTAGTATCAATGTTGTGGTTCTTGTTCGTAAGTTAGAACGACACTTATGGAAAGCCCCAAACCACGTAAAATATGCAAAGAAAGTAGAAGCGTCTAACTTTGTTTTGCAGGGGTGTGCAATGATGTGATGTGGCCATGATTGTGATTATATTTGATGTATGCAATGATCCTTATTGTAAGTTGGCAACCGGCAGGAGCCATATGGTTGTCTTTAATTTCTGTTAAGGCCTGCGTGTCTATTCAAAATAGTTGTAATAGTTGAAGTTGGCGGACGACAACCATGAAGAAGCGTCATTGACCTTGATGCTATGCCGGTGATGATGGAGATCATGTTCGTGCTTGAAGATGGAGATCGGAAGCACAAAGAAGAAAGGCCATATCATATCACATATTATGAATTGCATGTGATGTTAATCCTTTATGCATCTTGTATTGCTTAGTAGACGACGGTAGCATTATAAGATGATCCCTCATGCACATAAATTTCAAGTTCTAAAAGTGTTCACCCTTAGTATGCACCGTTGCCAAAGCTTGCTGCTTCGAAGCACCACGTGATGATCGGGTGTCTTTGATTCCGCGGGTGACTACAACGTAAGCAAGCCAGATTTGCTTATGCGGAAGCTAAGGTTTGATCTTGACGAGCCTAGCATGTACAGACATGGCCTCAGGAACACGGATCGCCGAAAGGCAAAGCATGAATCATATAGTAGATATGATGAACATGATGATTGTTCGCCATTAAAACTATATCAGCTCTCGTGATGATCGGTGTTGATGTAGTGGATTTGGTTCGTGTGATCACTAAAACAATGTGAGGGATGTTGTTTTGAGTGGGAGTTCACCTAGTTTAATTTCATTAATTAATTTGAACTCAATTTGTCATAAACTTAGTCTAAACTATTGCAAATATGTTGTAGATCAATGGCAGCCCCTACCATCAATTTTAATGCGTTCCTAGAGAAAGAAAAGTTGAAAAACAATGGAAGCAACTTCGCGGATTGGTTCCGCAATTTGAGGATTGTCCTCACAGCTGGTAATTTGACCTATGTGCTGGATGCACCGCTAGGTGACCCACCTGCAGCTGATGCTACCGATGAAGTAAAGAATGTTTACCTCGCTCGGAAGAATCAGTACTCCATAGTTCAGTGTGCTATCTTGTATGGTTTAGAATCGGAGCTTCAGAAAAGGTTTGAAGAGTCAGATCCATATGATATTGTCGAGGATCTCAAATTAATCTTTGAGACTCATGCGGCAATTGAAAGTTATGAAGCTTCTGAAAAGTTCTTTAACTGCAAGATGGAAGAGGGTAGCTCCGTCAGTGAGCATGTGCTTAAAATGTCTGGGCACGCAAATAAACTTCAAAGTTTGGGTATAGTGATTCCTAATACTTTGGGAGTTTACCGCATCCTCCAATCACTACCACCAAGTTACAAGAACTTTGTGATGAACTACAACATGCAGAACATGAACAAAGAGTTGCCAGAACTATTTGCTATGTTAAAATCTGCAGAAGTGGAGATCAAGAAAGAGCACCAAGTGTTGATGGTCAATAAGACCACCAAATTCAAGAAAGGCAAGTCTAAGCAGAAGGGACACTTCAAGAAGGGTGGTAAGAAAGTTACCACGCCGACGAAGAGGACCAAGGCTGGACCCAAGCCTGATACTGAGTGCTTTTACTGCAAGGGAGAAGGTCACTGGAAGCGGAATTGCCCAAGGTACTTGGCGGATTTGAAGAACGGCAACATCAAGAAGAAAGGTATATCTGATATACATGTTATTGATGTGTATCTCACTAGTACTCGTAGTAGTGCCTGGGTATTTGATACTGGTTCGGTTGCTCATATTTGTAACTCGAAACAGGAGCTGCAGAATAAACGGAAGCTAGTGAAGAACGAGGTGACGATGCGCGTGGGAAACGGATCAAAGGTTGATGTGATCGCGGTCGGCACACTACCTCTTCATCTACCATCGGGATTAGTTTTATACTTAAATAATTGTTATTTGGTGCCTGCGTTGAGCATGAACATTATATCGGGATCTTGTTTATTGCGAGACGGTTACTTGTTTAAATCCGAGAATAATGGTTGTTCGATTTATATGAGTAATATGTTTTATGCACATGCACCTTTGATAGATGGTCTATTCATATTGAATCTCGATAGTAGAAATACACATATTAATAACATTGAGGCTAAACGTTTGAAATCAAGCGATAATTTGACCTATATGTGGCACTGTCGTCTTGGTCACATTGGAGTGAAGCGTATGAAGAAACTCCATTCCGATGGACTTCTTGAATCACTTGATTTTGAATCACTTGAAAGATGCGAAGCATGTCTGATGGGTAAAATGACTAAGACTCCATTTTCTGGTATGATGGAGCGAGCTACAGACTTATTGGAAATCATACATACCGATGTGTGTGGTCCAATGAGTGTAGCATCGCGCAGTGGTTATCGTTATGTTCTTACCTTCACGGATGACTTGAGTAGATATGGGTATATCTATTTTATGAAACATAAGTCCGAAACTTTCGAGAAGTTTAAGGAGTTTCAAAGTGAGGTAGAGAATCAACGTAACAAGAAGATTAAATTTCTACGATCTGATCGTGGAGGTGAATATCTAAGTTACGAGTTTGGCGAGCATTTGAAGAAATGTGGAATACTTTCGCAGTTGACACCGCCGGGAACACCACAGCGTAATGGTGTGTCTGAACGTCGTAATCGAACTCTCTTAGATATGGTTCGTTCTATGATGTCACTTACAGATTTGCCACTATCATTTTGGGGTTATGCATTAGAAACAGCCGCATTCACTTTAAATAGGGCACCGTCTAAATCCGTTGAAACGACACCGTATGAATTATGGTTTGGGAAGAAACCTAAATTGTCGTTCCTTAAAGTTTGGGGATGCGAAGCCTATGTAAAGAAGTTACAGCCGGACAAGCTTGAACCCAAAGCGGAAAAATGCGTCTTCATAGGATACCCGAAGGAAACTGTTGGGTATACCTTCTATCATAGATCCGAAGGCAAAATCTTCGTTGCTAAGAATGGATCCTTTCTAGAGAAGGAATTTCTCTCGAAAGAAGTGACTGGAAGGAAAGTAGAACTCGACGAGGTTGTCGAACCTTCTCTCGAAATTGCGAGTAGCGCAGCACCGGAAGAAGTTCCTGTGGTGCCTGCACCAATAAGAGAGGAAGCTAATGATGGTGATCATGAAACTTCGGTTGAAGTTACTACAGAGCCTCGGAGGTCAACGAGAACTCGTACCACTCCAGATTGGTATGATTCCGTTATGAATGTCATGTTGGTGGACAACACCGATAACCCCGAGACATATGAGGAAGCGATGATGAGCCCAGATTCCAATAAATGGCAAGAAGCCATGAAATCCGAGATTGGATCCATGTACGAAAACCAAGTATGGACTTTGGTGGACTTACCGGATGGCCGGAAGGCTGTCGAGAACAAATGGATTTTCAAGAAGAAAACAGATGCTGATGGTAATGTTACTGTCTATAAAGCTCGACTTGTCGCAAAAGGGTTTCGACAAATTCAAGGAGTTGACTACGATGAGACTTTCTCACCGGTAGCGAAGCTAAAGTCTGTGAGGATTATGTTAGCAATCGCTGCATATTATGATTATGAGATATGGCAGATGGATGTCAAAACAGCATTCCTCAATGGAGACATTGATGAAGAGTTGTATATGATACAACCCAAAGGTTTTGTCGATCCTAAAGATGCTAACAAGGTATGCAAGCTTCAACGGTCCATCTATGGATTGAAGCAAGCATCCCGAAGTTGGAATCAACGTTTTGATAAGGTAATCAAAAGTTTTGGTTTTATACAAACTTATGGAGAAGCTTGTATTTACAAGAAAGTGAGTGGGAGCTCTGTAGCATTCTTAATACTGTATGTGGATGACATATTGTTGATTGGGAATGATGTAGACCTTCTTAATAGTGTCAAGGAATATTTGAATAATAGTTTTTCAATGAAGGATCTTGGCGAAGCAGCTTACATATTAGGCATAAAGATTTATAGAGATAGATCGAAACGCCAAATATCATTGTCACAAAGTACATATTTGGACAAAGTTCTAAAGAGGTTTGGAATGGAAGATAGCAAGAAAGGGTTCTTGCCCATGTTGCCCAATACGACCTTGAGTAAAACTCAAAGTCCGACATCGGCAGAAGATAGAGAAAAGATGAGTAAGACTCCCTATGCCTCAGCCATAGGATCTCTAATGTATGCCATGCTATGTACTAGACCCGACATCGCATATGCTGTTAGTCTAACTAGCAGATATCAAAGTGATCCAGGAGTGGATCATTGGACAGCGGTCAAAAACATCCTTAAGTACTTGAGAAGAACTAAGGATATGGTTCTTTCTTATGGAGGTGATGAACAGCTCGTTGTTAATGGTTACACCGATGCTAGTTGGAACACCGATCCGGATGATTCTAAATCACAATCTGGATACGTATTTATTTTGAATGGTGCAGCAGTTAGCTGGAGGAGTGCAAAGCAAAGCGTTGTGGCGAGATCTTCAACTGAATCGGAATACATGGCTGCTTCGGAGGCTTCACAAGAAGCGATATGGATGAAAGAGTTCATTACAGAGCTGGGTGTGGTTCCAAGTGCGCTGGACCCAATGTCTATCTACTGTGATAACATGGGCGCCATAGCCAATGCGCAAGAACCAAGGTCACACAAGAAGCTGAAGCATATCAAGCTGCGTTTCCACGCTATTCGAGAACATATCCAGGATGGGGATATAAAGATTTGCAAAGTACACACAGATCTGAATGTGGCGGATCCGTTGACTAAACCTCTCCCGAGGGCAAAACATGACCAACACCAAACTGCCATGGGTGTTCGGTATATTACCATGTAATCTAGATTAGATGACTCTAGTGCAAGTGGGAGACTGTTGGAGATATGCCCTAGAGGTAATAATAAATGTAGTTATTATTATATATCTTTGTGTTTATGATAAATGTTTACATTCATGCTATAATAGTATTAACAAGGAAACCATTAATACTTGTGTGATTTGTAAACTTAATTTGAAGTCCCTAGTATGGCCTCTATACTTCACTAGCTTGTTGGTTGATTGATGATGTGGTTTCTTTGTCATGAACATTGAGATGTTATCAACAACAAGATCATATCGTTAGGAGAATGATATGGTGGACATACTCCTATAGACAAGCGTAGCATAAAGATCAAGTCATTTCAATAGTTCAATTGCTATATGCTTTCTGATACATAGTAACCTAATTCCTTCGACCATGAGATCATGCATATTGCCTTTACTGGATGGATGCTTTGATGTCATCAAACACCACACCGTAACAGGGTGGCTATAAAAGTGGCATTGGGTGTTCGGAAAGTATTGGTTGAAACACATGGATCAAGAGTGGGATTTGTCCATCCACATGACGGATAGATATTCTCTGGGCCCTCTCGGTGAAATGTCATCCAATTAGCTTGCAAGCATGTGACTTGGTCACAAGGGATCACATATCACGGGAACGAGAAAAGAGTACTTATCAGTAACGAGGTTGAACTAGGTATGCAGAGATACCGACGATCATGACCTCGGATAAGTAACATATCGTGAGACAAAGGGAAATTGGTATCGTATGTAAGTGGTTCATTCGATCGCAAAGTAATCGTAGAAATATGTGGGAGCCATATGAATTTCCAGATTCCTCTATTGGTTATTGTTCGGAGAAGTGTCTCGATCATGTCCGCATAATTCACGAACCGTAGGGAGACACACTTAAGGATTCGACGTTGTTTGAGTAGTTATGGTATTATGAGAAAGAGACCGAATGTTGTTCGGAGTCTCGGATGGGATCCGGGATATCACGAGGTGATCCGGAATGGTCCGGAGAATAAGATTCATATAAGGAAAGTCCCATTTCGGAGTTGGGGAATGGTTCCGGTGTTTTCATCGGGAACATTCTAGAAGGTCCCGGAATGTCCGGCACTCCGGGGGGGAAGGGGTACATGAATGTGTCATTGCAAGATGGAATGATTGCATCATGTACTAAGTGTTCTCGCTGTCCAAAATAAAGGGTTTATTTAATTCCTAAATTGGAAAAGTCAAACGGCTAGTTTGAAAGTCAAACTGCCAGTTTTGGAAAGTGGGAAGAGGAGGAGAAGAGGAGACCGACTTGGGGAAGGAGTCCCCAAGCCGGCGGCCAGCCCTAGGCCGAGTTGGGGAGGGACTCCCTCCCTCCCCTAGCGCGCCAGCCCTCCCACCTATAAAGGGAGGGGCAGGGCTCCCCTCCCAACACACACAAGTTCCTATCCTCTAAACTAGAAACTAGACCTAGACCCCGGTTTAGAGCTGTTTCGGTTTAGAGCCTTCTAATTGGTTTAGAGCCTTCTAATTGGTTTAGAGCCCTCTAATTGGTGTGTCTAATTACTAGACCACTAATAGCCTCTCTCATAAGCTCCACCATACTCGCACCGGCTTAAGGCGAAGCCCTGCGGGATCTCCCCTCTACCTCCGGTACCACGCCGTTGTGCTGCCGGAATCGCGAGGAGAGTGCTACAACCTCCGCTGCCTGCTGGAACAAGGGAGAGGAAGGTCTTCGTCGAGTACCGAACGTGTGACCGACTGCGGGAGCGCTGCGGGAACGCGGCGCCGGAAGGATCGTCTACGCGATCTTGAGATCGGAAAGAGTACGACTACATCACCCACGAGAATCTGCTCTCGTTAAACACTTTGGAATCTTCGAGGGTGAGTTATTCCATCGACTCGTTGCTACAATCTAGTAGATAGATCTTGGCTTGTTTGTTTGTATGCGATAGAAAATTTTTGTTTTCCATGCTACGAACCCCTACACAAACACCGTCATATTGTTGAGGTTGGACTTGCTCTTCTTGCTCATGCATCTATGCCTCTCAAGTTTTGGGATGAAGCTTTTCTCACGGCCACTTTTCTCATAAATTTACTTCCTAGTAAAGTCATATATTTTGAGACACCTGCTGAACGTCTTCTCCACACTACACCCAACCATGATTCACTTAGAATATTTGGTTGTGCCTGTTGGCCAAATCTTCGTCCTTACAACACACGCAAACTTGCTTTTCGATCCACTCAATGCGTCTTCTTGGGATACAGTCCTCGCCATAAGGGGGTAAAATGCCTAGACATCAAAACTGGTCATGTGTATATCTCTCGAGATGTTGTTTTTGATGAAAATATTTTCCCCTTTGCATCACTCCATCCCAATGCTGGGTCTAGACTCAAAAATGACATCCTCCTTTTACCTCTAGATTTTCCTTCCACTACATCAAATATTGAGGATGCCCATGTTGATGATCATATGCCTATTACAACTGTTGTTACTAATCAACCTCAGTGTACTACAGAATCACATATGCCTGTAGGTACCTCTGGTGTACAGCAAGAACATGTTGAAAATTTGACTGAAAATGATACAGATATGAGTTCTGATCATGCCTCTGAATATTCACAAGAAGATGAAGCTGATTCTGATCCCGAGCACGATTCTCCCGCTGTCTCGGATCAGCCGCCGCAGGATCCCGATGCTGGTTCGCCTGGCGCGCATCATCCTCGTCAACCGAGCCTATCTCCCGCGCCTGTCCGCGTTTACTCGCGACGGCCGACGTGCGACGTTCCTCTGGAGAGGGAACGGTCTCCGTCGTGGGCCCCGCCACATGCTTCCTCTGTCGATGTGTCGCCTCCTGCTGTGACTCCCCAGTGACCCTCTCCGCATGCTGCCAACACCAGCAATTCAAGATCGTCCGTGTCTGGTTCAGCTGCGGCACCTCCTATGACTCAGATTGTTGAACCTCGGACCCGGTTACAAAAAGGTATCAAGCAACCAAAACAGTACACTGATGGAATAATTCGCTATGTTTTTTTTACTTCTACAGGTGAGCCCTCCACACTCACTGAGGCTCTAGAAGATGACCGCTGGTGCAAAGCCATGCAAGAGGAGTACAATGCCCTGATGGAAAACAAGACCTGGCATCTTGTTCCTCCCAGTTCTATCAAGAATGTTATTGATTGCAAATGGGTATACCGTGTTAAGAAAAATGCTGATGGTACCATTGACAGGTATAAAGCACGATTGATAGCAAAAGGTTTTAAGCAAAGATATGGCATCGACTATGAAGACACCTTCAGTCCTGTAGTTAAGGCAGCCACCATCATACTTGTTCTGGCAGTTGCTGTCTCTAGGGGCTAGAGTTTGCGGCAGCTAGATGTGAAGAACGCATTTCTAAATGGCGTTCTAGAAGAGGAGGTTTACATGAGACAACCCCCAGGTTTTGAAAACTCTCAAGCTCCTCACTTTATATGCAAATTAGGTAAAGCTCTTTATGGTCTCAAACAGGCGCCTCGTGCATGGTATGCTAGACTTAGTACAAAGTTACAAGCTCTTGGTTTTACTCCATCTAAGGCAGATACCTCACTTTTCCTATACAACAAAGCTGGTGTTATGATATTTGTCCTAATCTATGTTCATGACATTATAGTAACCAGTTTCTCAGATCAAGCAGTATCAGCTTTACTTCATGATCTCAATGATGATTTTGCTCTCAAGGATTTAGGTGACTTGCACTTCTTCCTTGGAATTGAGGTAAAAAATACTAATGATGGTTTATTGCTCACTCAAGAAAAGTATGCCACCGATTTGCTTGCTAAAGTTGGTATGCGCCACAGTACAACCTCCCCTACACCGTTATCTTCCACTGAAAAACTGTCCCTGGTTGAGGGTTCACCTCTTGGCCCTGATGATAGTACACAGTATAGAAGCATTGTGGGTGCCTTACAGTATTTGACATTAACACGGCCTGATATTTCCTTCTCAGTAAATAAGGTTTGTCAATATTTACATGCTCCTACCACTACACTGTGCACAGTTGCCAAGAGGATTTTGAGATATGTTCATGGTACACTAAAAGTTGGACTTACTTTCCAGCAGTCTTCCTCTAGTTTGCTTAGTGCCTTTTCATATACAGATTTGGCAGGTTGTCTTGATGATAGAAGATCCACAGGAGGTTTTGCGATATTTCTAGGCCCCAACTTGGTCTCTTGGAGTGCCAAAAAACAGGCTACAGTTCAAGATCTAGTACTGAAGCTGAATACAAAGCTCTAGCAAATTCCACGGCTGAATTGATTTGGGTTGATGCCCTTCTTGATGAACTTGGTGTGTCCCTCAAGGTAAAGCCATGTCTATGGTGTGATAACTTAGGTGCTACCTATTTGTCAGCCAATCCTGTTTTTCATGCAAGAACCAAACATATTGAGATTGATTACTATTTTGTTCGTGAGAGAGTTGCAAACAAACTGCTAGATATCAAATTCATATCAAGCAAAGATCAAGTTGCAGATGGTTTTACAAAAGCTCTGGCAGTTAAAGAACTATGTGAGTTTAGACGTAATCTCAACCTTTTCCAAGATTGTGATTAAGGGGGGCTGTTAGACATCTTTGTACACAAGGGCTGTCACGTGTTGTATTGGATACGGTGTAGTACACCGATCCCCTCTCTATACCCCCTTGTATACCTCCTGTATTTCTCTCTCATGTACATGCCTTCGAAGGCTTTATTCCAACACTATATAACATGAAACACGAGACCTCAACAGGTCATCGTTTTCGCCTAGGATAGATCGACAATAAATCTAACAAATGTACACGGCGACACGGCAGCAACGACATTGGCGAGTACTGGTCTGTGTGCTCTGTAGGGCGGACCTACTTCCACCACAAAATTGATCATACTATCTAGCTAGCTTGTCCAAATAAGCAATCAATTAGCTAGCTTTGTACATGTCGTGAGGTCTAGTAGGGAAGGGAATCGATCAGCTTGACGTGAAGTCGCTAAACAGAAATCATGTGGCAAATTCACACTTGCATTGTGGCACGCCATATGGACCTGGCTATTGGGTTAATAGTAGCAGAACATGTAGACGGGGTAAAAATTGACACAACTTTCGTTAAAATTCCCAAATCAAACCCCAATCCATATGAAGCAGAACCAGTAGCGATTGAACGACACCTGATTGCATTGGATTGCTGAGATCAGCAGTACATAACCGGACTGGGCCAGCAGGAATCCTCATTTCCGTTCACCTCGTAGGTGTCTTTTCTTGGATGGCTGATGTCCGTCAGATAAGTCTCTGTTCGTGCTTAGAGTATCTCTACTCGTTGGTCAAACCCATGACGAAATTTGATCCGTTTTTCGGTCGGACTGAACTTGTTTTCGGCCTGGGTACGCCCATTCTCCTATCTGCGTACCTAGGCCGAATCTCTAAGTTCGGCTAAAATTCATCAAACTAAGGCGATTTTTATTAAGTTGGGCGAAATATAGGCGAATTATATCAAAATTAAACGAAACTAGTACATAACTAAACTTAAAAAGGCCGCCGCCGATGCTTTCGCCGTCCTACATGCCCAAGTTGTCGTAGAACGACGTGTAGTCCGGGTCGGTCCGGCCGTCATCCTCGCCTCCGCCGTCGTCGTCGTCGCTCGGCGGCTTGTTCTGGCGGGAGCTGCCCTGGCCAGGGTCGCCGCACCTCCATGGCTGGTAGGAGGGGCCTGGGTCCTCGTCGTCGTCCAGGACGTACAGCGGGGCGCCCTGGTAGGCGAGCTGACGCCCAGCCAGCGCCCGACGCCGTGCGGCCTGCTCCTCGGCCTGCTGCTCCGGGACGAGGATGCGCTGATGCTCCGCCTTCTCCCAGTCCCTCCTGGACCATTCCAGGATGTCCGGCGAGGAGGGCTCGACGAGCGGCAGCGGCGGCGCTTCGCGGAGCGACTGCTCTAGCGCCATCTTCAAGGCGGCGTCCTCGGCCGGCGCCGAGCCTTCTGTCTTGGGGTGGCGTATGCGCAGGTGGCCTGTTGGCGGCGTGGACGCAGACGGCTCGCCGATGACGATACCGCGCGCGCATGTCCGCGACGGTGAGCGCACCGGCGAGACAGCTTCGCGCTTCACCGCTGTCGGCGTGCGCAGCGACACACTGCCGGATGAGTGCGACGCCGAAGCGGAGGAGGACGAGCTCATGCTCGCCATCCTCCTCGCCGCCCAGTTCGCCGGAGGAGCACGCCGACCCGTCCTGGCCGCCGTCGTCGGGTCGCGCGGGAAGCCGAGCCGCGGCGTGTTCCCGCGGTTGATGTTCTCCAGCACGGCGGCGAGCGTCCGCCCCGGTGCGCTCCACCAACGCCGGCGCCCCGCCGAGTTCTTGCGCGCCTGCGGGGACTCGCTCGACGGCCCCTCGTGGCGGGCGAGCTCCTGTTGGCGCCGCTCCTCGAAGAAGTGCGCCTAGTAGACGAGGTCGTCGGTGCTCACGGCTTCGGCGGGGTTGTCCATGTCGGCGATGTACTCTTGTACATCGTATGGCAACTCCTCCGGCGTCGGCCCTGGCGGGATTGGGATGCCGCCGGCGCTCAGCGTCCACCCGGCAGCATCCGCGTGTCCGGCGGCGCCATGTACCCCGCCTCATATAGCATGCGCGCCTCCCAAGTTTGGCGATATCGCTGAGTCCGGCGTTCAGGGCGTACCCGGAAACCTAGATTCGGCCTGGGTAGCCCGGACCAAAAATGGCCGAAATCCGGCCGAAAACAGGTCCTTGGTACGCGACTGGCCAATTTTCGACGTCCGGACTGAAATTCGACGTCCGGATCAGCCTCATGGGTAGGCGAGTGGAAATGCTCTTAGCCGTGGCCCGTGGTTGAATCTGTGTGTAACCTGTGATTCTATGAACAAAGAAGTGGCGCCGAACCGGCGGAGCAGGCATGGGGAAAAGCAGCATGTGCTTTGTAGACTGAACGACGCCATCGAGGCTCACCACGCGCACCGCCCGTACCTCTCCCTCCTTGTTGTTGGACAACTTCCACGTGCTGCCGCTCCAATCTCGGACGGAACCGGCGGCGCGGTACCGGGAGGTGGAGGCTACTTGGTGTTGGGCTGTACCCTCGGCCGGCGACCGAATCACCGGAGTCAGCGCTCCAATCCCGGACGGAAACGGCGGCGCGGTAGCGCTGCAATCTAGCCGGCAGCGGGCGAGACGGTCGACGGTCGTGCGGTGTGTGTTTTTTTTTCTTCATTTTTTTTCTATTCACTAGCACAAAGCCCGTGCGTTGCAACGGCGTCACGTTAAATACACTTATAATATTGGAAAAGCACAAAAAATCACAGTGTTTAACAAAGATCAGAAAAAGTAGCAAAGTTTTGCAAAGCAATTCATGTAAACCAAATCATTTTTATTAATAGAAAAATTAAGATTTGCTCTTCTATTTATGTTTCTATCTACTGTTCTAAACGCATGTAAAAACTATCCACTGATTGTCATATTTGCAAATTTAAGTGAATCTAGTGATCATTTTGCAAAACGACATTGCATTGAGCCATTGACCATCTCCCTTGTGTGATTCTAGATCGGAGACTTTCCCGTATCTAGCATTCGCTTCGAGAGGCAGCCATCGGAGGGGACCGCCTGGGAGGGCGCTTGCCATCACCACCAAGCCGCGTTGAACGCCGCCGGCCGGCGCTGTGACGGGACATCGCCATCGACTGCGAGGCCACGGACGCTGCCGCGAGTGCACGCTCTCGCACAGGTAGCCGCGGAGGGCGGCGGCCGCCGCCCGCCGCTGTGACGGGACATTGCCATCGACTACGAGGCCACGGACGCTGTCGGGCACTGCCGCGAGCCCGCGAGTGCGCGCTCTTGCACAGGTAGCCGCGTTGGACGCCGCCGCCCGCCGCTGTGGGCATGGGACGTCTCCATCGGGGGGATTCCACACACGCCGGCGGGCGCTGCCGCGAGAGGTCCGGGTCGAGCGCCATGGGGGCCTTGCTCGAGGCTCTGTCTCCTCCGCTAGCCGTCCTCCAAGGCTCGAGGCGCACCTGGGGTAGATGAAACAAATCAGCAAGAAGCTAAGCGGTGGCATTGCTTGTAATAGCTGCGAACTCCGGGGGCAAAATCGTCTTTTCCAGACCAGACGGACCGTTGACAGAAACGTTGCGTTCTTTATTATTAGGTATAGATGATCAGTGGCTGGTGTGTAGTATCCATGAACCATCAGGGGCAAAATCGTCATTACGACAAACGGAAATTTCGAACGGTCCAATCTTTTTAATAGTATACTAACTAAATGCACGTGCGCTGCCACATCCCAATAAACATGAACCTGTACACAATATATATATATATATATATATCACCTACATAGATTACAGTTACACAACTAAATATCCTATTTTAGCAGCCATACGGTCTTCAAAATTGAATGAATTTCCCAAAGAATAGAGAGTATATAGGAGTAAAAACAATTGACCTTGCGTTTGAGATTGAAACAGTGGAGCATCTATTCTTTCATTGCATTTTCGGTAAAGATTGTTGGAATATTCTGGGGATATCTTGGCATAACCAAGGTAATATGCTGACCATAGTCTCAGAGGCTAAAGAGAATAGAAATTGTAACATGTCCATGGAAAAATTCATGTTGGGAGCCTGGAATATTTGGAAGGAGAGGAACAATTTACACTTTAAGGACATTACTCCCACAACCCAGAACTGGAAAGCCAAATTTATTGAAGATTTGGTCTTCTGGTGCATAGAACCAGAGAGGTTCAAAAAAAAAATACATCATGCTGGCATAGTGTTTCTGACCCTGGCCGCCGGTCGTAACACCGAGATGCAGCAGCCCTGAGCGCATGATGCAAGTTAGCTTCTGATTTACTCCAGTACTGTCGAAGTGAGTAACTGAATTATTTATTATTTTACAACATATATAACAAAATAAACAGAGGACATATTGATGTAAATAATTTAAAACGAAACAACTTTGACATTTTTTTGTTTACTCAAATTCTTTACAGAACTCATTTTAATATGTTCAAAGTTTCCAATTAAGTTTGAATTTCAAAAAGTATTTAAATTTGAATTTGATTCAGGTTTGACCAGGATTTGACAAGCAGACCAAACCCTTAGGCTTTTGCACGCTTATGGAGCAAACGAGGGGCTGCGGGTTGGGGGGAAAAAGGTCCAAGGGTTTTTTGCCGAAGCATCATGAACTGATCGGTAGTTTACTAAATCTACACTGAAGTTTTTCACGCGAAACGCAGCTAGCTGGGCTCCACTTTGATCGACCATTCCGAGCGACTCACTGCTCTATTTTGCGAGAGATTTTGTGCAACATAAAGATGGAGCAAAGGAGAAGTGATTAATGCAAATGGTTTCCTCGGATATCAAAATCTGAATCCGGAATAAATTGGAGAATAGCGCCGAAAACACACTGCATCCCACATATGTTGTCTGACGGAGATTGAGCGAAATCGATGGATGATTGCGAGCTCATCTCTAAACCAAATGAGTTGCCGTTTGTCTCTAAGATTAGATTGAACATGGGAGTACATATTGTAGGGTTTCGTAGCATGGAAAACAAAACTTTTCTACCGCATACAAACAAACAAGCCAAGATCTATCTACTAGATTGTAGCAACGAGTCGATAGAATAACTCACCCTCAAAGATTCCAAAGTGTTTAACGAGAGAGGATTCTCGTGGGTGATGTAGTCGTACTCTTCCCGATCTCAAGATCGCGTAGACGATCCTTCCGGCGCTGCGTTCCGGCAGCGCTCCCGCAGTCGGTCACACGTTCGGTACTCGACGAAGACCTTCCTCTCCCTTGTTCCAGCAGGCAGCGGAGGTTGTAGTACTCTCCTCGCAATTCCGGCAGCACAACGGCGTGGTACCGGAAGTAGAGGGGAGACCTCGCAGGGCTTCGCCTTAAGCCGGAGCAAGTATGGTGGAGTATGAGAGAGTCCCTCGACGATCTAGGGTTTAGACACGCCGAGGAGGGTGTAGGGGTTCGTAGCATGGAAAACAAAAATTTTCTATCGCATACAAACAAACAAGCCAAGATCTATCTACTAGATTGTAGCAACGAGTCGATAGAGGAACTCACCCTCGAAGATTCCAAAGCGGTTAACGAGAGCAGATTCTCGTGGGTGATGTAGTCGTACTCTTTCCGATCTCAAGATCGCGTAGACGATCCTTCCGGCGCCACGTTCCAGCAGCGCTCCCGCAGTCGGTCACACGTTCGGTACTCGACGAAGACCTTCCTCTCCCTTGTTCCAGCAGGCAGCGGAGGTTGTAGCACTCTCCTCGCGATTCCGGCAGCACAACGGCGTGGTACCGGAAGTAGAGGGGAAATCCCGCAGGGCTTCGCCTTAAGCCGGTGCGAGTATGGTGGAGCTTATGAGAGAGGCTATTAGTGGTCTAGTAATTAGACACACCAATTAGAAGGCTCTAAACCAATTAGAAGGCTCTAAACCGCAATAGTTCTAAACCGGGGTTTAGATCTAGGGTTTAGTTTAGAGGATAGGAACTTGTGTGTATAAGGAGGGGAGCCCTGCCCCTCCTTATATAGGTGGGAGGGGCTGGCGCGCCAGGGGGAGGGAGTGGAGTCCCTCCCCAACTCGGCATTGGAGTTGGCCGCCGGTTGGAGGAGGTCTCCCTCTCCAACTCGGTTTCCCTCTTCTCCTCCTCTTTCCACTTTCCAAAACTTGCCGTTTGACTTTCAAACTAGCCGTTTGACTTTTCAATTTAGGATTTAAATAAACCCTTTATTTTGGACAGCGAGAACACTTAGTACATGATGCAATCATTCCAACTTATAATGACACATTCATGTACCCTTCCCCCTCCGGAGTGCCGGACATTCCGGGACCTTCTAGAATGTTCCCGATGAAAACACCGGAACCATTCCCCAACTCCGAAATGGGACTTTCCTTATATGAATCTTATTCTCCGGACCATTCCGGATCACCTCGTGATATCCCGGATCCCATCCGAGACTCCGAACAACATTCGGTCTCTTTCTCATAATACCATAACTACTCAAACAACGTCGAATCCTTAAGTGTGTCTCCCTACGGTTCGTGAATTATGCGGACATGATCGAGACACTTCTCCGATCAATAACCAATAGAGGAATCTGGAAATTCATATGGCTCCCACATATTTCTACGATTACTTTGCGATCGAATGAACCACTTACATACGATACCAATTTCCCTTTGTCTCACGATAGTTTACTTATCCGAGGTTATGATCGTCGGTATCTCTGCATACCTAGTTCAACCTCGTTACTGATAAGTACTCTTTTCTCGTTCCCGTGATATGTGATCCCTTGTGACCATGTCACATGCTTGCAAGCTAATTGGATGACATTTCACCGAGAGGGCCCAGAGTATATCTATCCGTCATATGGATGGACAAATCCCACTCTTGATCCATGTGTTTCAACCAATACTTTCCGAACACTCAATGCCACTTTTATAGCCACCCTGTTACGGTGTGGTGTTTGATGTCATCAAAGCATCCATCCGGTAAAGGTGATATGCATGATCTCATGGTCGAAGGAATTAGGTTACTATGTATCAGAAAGCATATAGCAATTTGAACTATTGAAATGACTTGATCTTTATGCTACGCTTATCTATAGGAGTATGTCCACCATATCATTCTCCTAATGATATGATCCTGTTGTTAATAACATCTCTATGTTCATGATCAGGAAACCATGATCATATATTAACCAACAAGCTAGTTTAACAAGAGGCTTTACTAGGGACTCTTATTTTAGTTTACAAATCACACAAGTATTAATGTTTCCGGTTAATACAATTATAGCATGGTATGTAAACATTTATCATAAGTGTGAAGATATGATAATAACCACTTTATTATTGCCTCTTGAGCATATCTCCAACAGTCTCCCACTTGCACTAGAGTCAATAATCTAGTTTCGAACCTTTGTGTATATAACACCTATGGCTTTCCGGTGTTGTATGTACACGATTGCTAGTGGTCAACTGATCTCCGGATCTGACACTTCCAGGTCCGTGTGTAATTGCATGTCTTTGCGTCTCTACGCATCACTCATTCTCTAATGAGATGGCTTTGTACAAATTTGGTCTTTCGGTGTGACCTTTAGCTCTTTGGGGTTAAAACATGTTGATAATATTGTCGCACAATATATCTTCATAGTATTATCCCACTGTGAACTACACCTAGTTTGATAACAAACTTCTTGACACAAATGCCCTTTTTTGCTGCTATAATAGCAGTCATATACTTAGCCTTTTGTTGTAGTATCTGTCACAGCGTCTTAACTTTGGAAATCATCCAAATCCATTATGGAACTCACTTTCCATTATATTGTGCCACCCTTAGTTTAGATTGAGATAAACTTAATTTGTACTTTGTGACAAAGCTAGTATCAATGTAGTACTTTTACAATGAACTAACCATCTATTTGTCACATCTGCAAATATTATACTCTTAGTTCTTTCAGAAGATCATAAGAATATCCTTACTATTGTCCAATGATCATCTTACGTATCATTCTGGTATATGCTCTCAACATTTAGAGCATAGGACATATCTGGATTTGTACATATCACAGTATGATTGATATAAATACTCTTTGTGATTTCATATATCAAGTATCAATCTATACTTGATTATTTGTTTCACTTTACCAAATGTCAATACACTTGAATATATCATCAACATTGAACTCATTCAATCCTTTCTGTGCGACAAGAACCTTCTCTTGTAGTTTCTATATTGAACTCATTCAATATCTTGTCAATGTACTTCTGGCACAACCATATTAGCGTCTATTGATGCCAAATATTTGGGTTTTGCCCAAGTCTTTCATCGGGATGAAATTCTTAATATGTGTTAATAAAAGATACATGTTTTCTAATCAACAATATGTCCCCCACATAATGTATTAGAAACATGTCTTAGCGCTCCCACTTAATTTCTTGCAAATGCAAGCATCTTCATTGTCTCTGATGAAATTAAACCCTTTTAACAGTTTCATCATAGTGAAGATTCCAACTCCGCTATGCTCACTCTAACCATTGAAGTTTGCATATGCTTTTAGCATCCTTTGAATTAACAAAACCCTATGGACCGTGTTATGCACATGTCCTAGGTAACGATTCTATTAGAAGAACTTGTTTTGTTTTATTCAACTACCATATAACAAATTATATGTAGTGGTTGCTACATTAATCCGTCTAGACTAAATATCACTATGAAAGATCAAAATCTTGTCATAGTCAACCTTTGAACATTGTTGTGAACTCTTTCCCAACATGTCGACTATTTCATAGATGTGAAACATCCATGTCTATTTCTTTATAGATCCAGACACAACTATAAGGTCTTACACCTTTCTCGAGGGTCCTTCAAGTTCAAAACTTGATTTCTCGTGTATGGAACTATCACGGATTTTATGACTTTAAGCCATTTTACGGAGTCAGGGCCCATCATCGCTTCTCTGTATGTAGTCGGTTCATTATTCTCAAATAATGATTCAACCCTCAAATCTTGGTATTTGATTGTTCATCCGACCTACTTGTTTCAATAGGAACTTGGATCTCCGTGACCACAACCTTTGAGGTACGTGAACCATGAGCATTGTTGCTGCCTCCGAAACACTTTTCGGCGCTGCGCAACTCTGCACATATAGCTAAGGTTCTTTTAACCTTATCAAAGTTTCTATTGTCCTCCCACTTAACTTTTCACGAAAAATTCCTTCTCAAAGAAACTTGACGTTTTAAGTGACAAACACTTTTGTCTCCGATGTTATGGAGGAGTACTTAACAGTTATTCGAAATAACATACAAAGACAGGTTCATCCGACTTTGGTTGCAAACATCTTTCTTATGCATAGCATACCAATGTTTAAGAAAGGACAAATTGGGTTTTATCCCAAACCATAACCTTATATGGTGTCATTTCAACGGATTATGATGGAGCTCTTTTCAGTGGAAAAACGGTAATCTCTAAAGCTTTTAATCTTTAAAATACAATGGCAGTTTTATGAATTACACCTTTCGATCTTACCATGTCAAACAAGGTTTAATTACATATCTCGAACGCTCCATACTCTTATGGTGTTTCGGGAAAATGCAAATCCACGGAACGATTCCTTAAATCTTAGGTATTATGCTAAACTTGTAACTCAAATATCTTCCTTTATGATCTTATCATAAACTATTTATATTCTTGTTACAATGATCTTGCACTTCATCTTGAAAGTCTTTGAACTTTTCAAGTGTTTCATACTTTATCCTTATTAAGTAAATATTCATATATTCACTCAAATTTTCGGAGAAAGCATATGAAGTTGAAATCCATCGCTCTTGACTACACATAACGGACTTCGTACAACAATATGTACAAGTTCCAATAAGCTAGTCATTCGTTCCCTTTTGGCCTATGAACGAAGTTTTAATTATCTCTAGGAAAGTTTCACAAGCGTCATTTGATCAAAAATCAGAAGACTCCAAAATTCCATCAACATGGAGTTTCTTCATGTTTTCTTTCCATTATAATTCAAACGGCGATGTCACTTCCTAAGTGATCTTTCAATCAATTTGTCTTTCGACATTTTTAGCACTAGTTTTATGGATGTGATTTTCTCCAACGAGATTTGTGAATCATCCATCTTTTATGGATTACGGCAATTATTTGAACAACCCTTTTGTTCTCATAGTACCTGATAAAACAAATCTTTGAAGGCAAGCTTTGATGTTTAACAAGCAACACAATAACCCTTTATTTTGTTCTCGATGAACATCATCACATATTCTTTTGCTAGTTACTTAGGCCATTGTAGTTCATGAATTGTGTTGTTTCGTATGACGATTCACACCAACAAATTCAGTATCAAATACTTAAGAACCACATTGTTTAACAAGCAAAGAATATAGCCATAACATGTATATCATCTATATACTTAAACTGAACGATTCTAGTCTTTTCTTTTCTGCCATATATTTATGAGATTCTCTTTCAGTATCTCCTTTTCTGTTTGAAAGAATCTATCAACATCAATAGTGGAGTCATACATACGACACATAATCCAAAGCGTGTATAGTTAAATACCAATGTCTTTGGACTTGCACTTTGAAGTAGATCACCATCATCAAATGTTTGGTGTTCTTTCAAATTCCTTTCTTTAGTAATCTCTTGGTGTAGTAAACATTTTACCTACATCAAATATTCACCCTTATCATGGAATCTTCCATGATCAAGCTACCTTTAGCTTATAACGATGAATTATGAGTATAATGTTGCTATCCAAATCCTTTTGGATGATTAGGACAACTAGTGTCTCCAACCTTTTTGCAAATTCTCATCAAATATGAGAACATGACTTTTGCCATATTATACTCTATCATGTTGCAACCAAAACTTCGTTTCAGATATCACAATATCTTCCACACATCATGGTTTCTGAAACAACTCTTTCAGATCCTAGATAACCTTGATATTAAGGGAATCCTTTGAATATCAAGAATCATGGATACAAACATGATACTTATATACTAACACTTGGAATTGTTACTCTTGATTTAATACTAATTATTAAACTTCATGGAGTAACCGGAACTTACTGAAAGTTTGCAATAGGATTTCTAAATTTTAGATTAACACTTAAAACAATACGATACCAGTTCGTAAAGTATCTAACCAGAATTCTATAGTTCTATCATCTCAATTATAACTAAGCGCAAGGTGGTAAACGGATGCCAATGACTACAACAACTATGCAAATTCACTTTGATTTAGTTTATGATAAATTGAGTTCTAATTAATAATTAAATTAATCTAGGTGAACTCCCACTCAAAACAATATCCCTCACATTGTTTTAGTGATCACACGAACCAAATCCACCACATCAAAACCGATCATCACGAGAGTTGATATAGCTTCAATGGCGAACAATCAACATATTCATCATATCTACTATATGACTCATGCTCTACCTTTCGGTAATCCGTGTTCCTGAGGCCATGTCTGTACATGCTAGGCTCGTCAAGATCAAACCTTAGCTACCGCATAAGCAAATCTGGCTTGCTTACGTTGTATTCACCCGCGGAATCAAAGACACCCGATCATCACGTGGTGCTTCGAAGCAGCAAGCTTTGGCAACGGTGCATACTAAGGGTGAACACTTTAGAACTTGAAATTTATGTGCATGAGGGATCATCTTATAATGCTACCGTCGTCTACTAAGCAATACAAGATGCATAAAGGATTAACATCACATGCAATTCATAATATGTGATATGATATGGCCTTTCTTCTTTGTGCTTCTGATCTCCATCTTCAAGCACGAACATGATCTCCATCATCACCGGCATTGCATCAAGGTCAATGACGCTTCTCCATGGTTGTCATCCACCAGCTTCAACTATTACAACTACTTTGAATAGACACGCGGGTCTTAACATAAATTAAAGACAACCATATGGCTCCTGCCGGTTGCCAACTTACAATAAGGAACATTGCATACATCAAATATAATCACAATCATGGCCATATCACATCACTGCACACCCCTGCAAAACAAAGTTAGACGCCTCTACTTTCTTTGCATATTTTACGTGGTTTGGGGCTTTCAATAAGTGTCGTTCTAACTTACGAACAAGAACCACAACATTGATACTAGCATTGTTGATTACCCGTTGTAAATTGGATCTTAACTATGCTAGGAGAAACAGGCACCCGCAAAGCCACTTATGCAATACAAGTTGCATGTCAAGCGTGGAGCAAGTCTCATGAACGATGTCATGTAAGGTTAGCCCGGGCCGCTTCATCCCAACATACCGCAAGATGCAAAGTACACAAAAAGCAATCTACAATAAAAGCATCAACGCCCACAATGACCATTGTGTTCTACTCGTGCAACAGATCTACATATAGACACGGCTCTGATACCACTGTAGGGGTTCGTAGCATGGAAAACAAAAATTTTCTATCGCATACAAACAAACAAGCCAAGATCTATCTACTAGATTGTAGCAACGAGTCGATAGAGGAACTCACCCTCGAAGATTCCAAAGCGGTTAACGAGAGCAGATTCTCGTGGGTGATGTAGTCGTACTCTTTCCGATCTCAAGATCGCGTAGACGATCCTTCCGGCGCCACGTTCCAGCAGCGCTCCCGCAGTCGGTCACACGTTCGGTACTCGACGAAGACCTTCCTCTCCCTTGTTCCAGCAGGCAGCGGAGGTTGTAGCACTCTCCTCGCGATTCCGGCAGCACAACGGCGTGGTACCGGAAGTAGAGGGGAAATCCCGCAGGGCTTCGCCTTAAGCCGGTGCGAGTATGGTGGAGCTTATGAGAGAGGCTATTAGTGGTCTAGTAATTAGACACACCAATTAGAAGGCTCTAAACCAATTAGAAGGCTCTAAACCGCAATAGTTCTAAACCGGGGTTTAGATCTAGGGTTTAGTTTAGAGGATAGGAACTTGTGTGTATAAGGAGGGGAGCCCTGCCCCTCCTTATATAGGTGGGAGGGGCTGGCGCGCCAGGGGGAGGGAGTGGAGTCCCTCCCCAACTCGGCATTGGAGTTGGCCGCCGGTTGGAGGAGGTCTCCCTCTCCAACTCGGTTTCCCTCTTCTCCTCCTCTTTCCACTTTCCAAAACTTGCCGTTTGACTTTCAAACTAGCCGTTTGACTTTTCAATTTAGGATTTAAATAAACCCTTTATTTTGGACAGCGAGAACACTTAGTACATGATGCAATCATTCCAACTTATAATGACACATTCATGTACCCTTCCCCCTCCGGAGTGCCGGACATTCCGGGACCTTCTAGAATGTTCCCGATGAAAACACCGGAACCATTCCCCAACTCCGAAATGGGACTTTCCTTATATGAATCTTATTCTCCGGACCATTCCGGATCACCTCATGATATCCCGGATCCCATCCGAGACTCCGAACAACATTCGGTCTCTTTCTCATAATACCATAACTACTCAAACAACGTCGAATCCTTAAGTGTGTCTCCCTACGGTTCGTGAATTATGCGGACATGATCGAGACACTTCTCCGATCAATAACCAATAGAGGAATCTGGAAATTCATATGGCTCCCACATATTTCTACGATTACTTTGCGATCGAATGAACCACTTACATACGATACCAATTTCCCTTTGTCTCACGATAGTTTACTTATCCGAGGTTATGATCGTCGGTATCTCTGCATACCTAGTTCAACCTCGTTACTGATAAGTACTCTTTTCTCGTTCCCGTGATATGTGATCCCTTGTGACCATGTCACATGCTTGCAAGCTAATTGGATGACATTTCACCGAGAGGGCCCAGAGTATATCTATCCGTCATATGGATGGACAAATCCCACTCTTGATCCATGTGTTTCAACCAATACTTTCCGAACACTCAATGCCACTTTTATAGCCACCCTGTTACGGTGTGGTGTTTGATGTCATCAAAGCATCCATCCGGTAAAGGTGATATGCATGATCTCATGGTCGAAGGAATTAGGTTACTATGTATCAGAAAGCATATAGCAATTTGAACTATTGAAATGACTTGATCTTTATGCTACGCTTATCTATAGGAGTATGTCCACCATATCATTCTCCTAATGATATGATCCTGTTGTTAATAACATCTCTATGTTCATGATCAGGAAACCATGATCATATATTAACCAACAAGCTAGTTTAACAAGAGGCTTTACTAGGGACTCTTATTTTAGTTTACAAATCACACAAGTATTAATGTTTCCGGTTAATACAATTATAGCATGGTATGTAAACATTTATCATAAGTGTGAAGATATGATAATAACCACTTTATTATTGCCTCTTGAGCATATCTCCAACAGAGGGGGCTAGGCCGGCGGCTAGGGTTTCACCTAGGCGGCGGCGGCGAGTGCCCTAGGGCCGGCGGCGGCTATGGAGGCGGCGGCGGCTTGGTACTAGGGTTTGGAGGAGAGGATCTTGTGTGTCTCTAGGAGGGAGCCATGCCCCTCCTTATATAGGTGGAGGGGCCGGCCGGCCAAGGGGAGGGAGAGGAGTCCCTCCCCAACTCGGCTTGGAGGTGGGCCGGCGGTTGGAGGAGGGAACTCCTCCCCAACTCGGTTTCCCACTCCTCCTCCTCTTTCCAAAAATTGTCGTTTGACTTTCAAACTAGTCGTTTGACTTTTCAAACTAGGATTTGAATAAACCCTCTATTTTTGTTCAGCGATGACACCGAGTACATGATGCAATCATACCAACTTGATATAACACATTCATGTACCCTTCCCCCCCGGAGTGCCGGACATTCCGGAACCTTCTAGAACATTCCCGATGAAAACACCGAAACCATTTTCCAACTCCGAAACGGGACTTTCCTTATATGAATCTTATTCTCCGGACCATTCCGGATCTCCTCGTGATATCCCGAATCCCATTCGAGACTCCGAACAACATTCGGACTCTTTCTCATCATTCCATAACTACTCAAACAACGTCGAATCCTTAAGTGTGTCTCCCTACGGTTCGTGAATTATGCGGACATGATCGAGACACTTCTCCGATCAATAACCAATAGAGGAATCTGGAAATTCATATGGCTCCCACATATTTCTACGATTACTTTGCGATCGAATGAACCACTTACATACGATACCAATTTCCCTTTGTCTCACGATAGTTTACTTATCCGAGGTTATGATCGTCGGTATCTCTGCATACCTAGTTCAACCTCGTTACCGATAAGTACTCTTTTCTCGTTCCCGTGATATGTGATCCCTTGTGAGCCAGTCACATGCTTGCAAGCTAATTGGATGACATTTCACCGAGAGGGCCTAGAGTATATCTATCCGTCATATGGATGGACAAATCCCACTCTTGATCCATGTGTTTCAACCAATACTTTCTGAACACTCAATGCCACTTTTATAGCCACCCAGTTACGGTGTGGTGTTTGATGTCATCAAAGCATCCATCCGGTAAAGGTGATATGCATGATCTCATGGTCGAAGGAATTAGGTTACTATGTATCAGAAAGCATATAGCAATTGAACTATTAAAATGACTTGATCTTTATGCTACGCTTATCTATAGGAGTATGTCCACCATATCATTCTCCTAACGATATGATCTTGTTGTTAATAACATCTCAATGTTCATGATAGGGAAACCATAATCATCTATTAACCAACAAGCTAGTATTATATAGAGGCTTTACTAGGGACTTCAAATTAAGTTTACAAATCACACAAGTATTAACGTTTCCTTGTTAATACTATTATAGCATGAATGTAAACATTTATCATAAACACAAAGATATAATAATAACTATATTTATTATTGCCTCTAGGGCATATCTCCAACAGTCTCCCACTTGCACTAGAGTCATCTAATCTAGATTACATGGTAATATACCGAACACCCATGGCAGTTTGGTGCTGGTCATGTTTTGCCCTCGGGAGAGGTTTAGTCAACGGATCCGCCACATTCAGATTTGTGTGTACTTTGCAAATCTTTATATCCCCATCTTGGATATGTTCTCGAATAGCGTGAAAACGTAGCTTGATGTGCTTCAGCTTCTTGTGTGACCTTGGTTCTTGCGCATTGGCTATGGCGCCCATGTTATCACAGTAGATAGACATTGGGTCCAGCGCACTAGGAACCACACCCAGCTCTGTAATGAACTCTTTCATCCATATCGCTTCTTGTGAAGCCTCTGAAGCAGCCATGTATTCCGATTCAGTTGAAGATCTCGCCACAACGCTTTGCTTTGCACTCCTCCAGCTAACTGCTGCACCATTCAAAATAAATACGTATCCAGATTGTGATTTAGAACCATCCGGATCGGTGTTCCAACTAGCATCGGTGTAACCATTAACAACGAGCTGTTCATCACCTCCATAAGAAAGAACCATATCCTTAGTTCTTCTCAAGTACTTAAGGATGTTTTTGACCGCTGTCCAATGATCCACTCCTGGATCACTTTGATATCTGCTAGTTAAACTAACAGCATATGCAATGTCGGGTCTAGTACATAGCATGGCATACATTAGAGATCCTATGGCTGAGGCATAGGGAGTCTTACTCATCCTTTCTCTATCTTCTGCCGATGTCGGACTTTGAGTTTTACTCAAGGTCGTATTGGGCAACATGGGCAAGAACCCTTTCTTGCTTTCTTCCATTCCAAACCTCTTTAGAACTTTGTCCAAATATGTACTTTGTGACAATGATATTTGGCGTTTCGATCTATCTCTATAAATCTTTATGCCTAATATGTAAGCTGCTTCGCCAAGATCCTTCATTGAAAAACTATTATTCAAATATTCCTTGACACTATTAAGAAGGTCCACATCATTCCCAATCAACAATATGTCATCTACATATAGTATTAAGAATGCTACAGAGCTCCCACTCACTTTCTTGTAAATACAAGCTTCTCCATAAGTTTGTATAAAACCAAAACTTTTGATCACCTTATCAAAACGTTGATTCCAACTTCGGGATGCTTGCTTCAATCCATAGATGGATCGTTGAAGTTTGCATACCTTGTTAGCATCTTTAGGATCGACAAAACCTTTGGGTTGCATCATATACAACTCTTCATCAATGTCTCCATTGAGGAATGCTGTTTTGACATCCATCTGCCATATCTCATAATCATAATATGCAGCGATTGCTAACATAATCCTCACAGACTTTAGCTTCACTACTGGTGAGAAAGTCTCATTGTAGTCAACTCCTTGAATTTGTCGAAACCCTTTTGCGACAAGTCAAGCTTTATAGACAGTAACATTACCATCAGCATATGTTTTCTTCTTGAAGATCCATTTATTCTCGACAGCCTTCCGGCCATCCAGTAAGTCCACCAAAGTTCATACTTGGTTTTCGTACATGGATCCAATCTCGGATTTCATGGCTTCTTGCCATTTATTGGAATCTGGGCTCATCATCGCTTCCTCATATGTCTCAGGGTCATCGGTGTTGTCCACCAACATGACACTCATAACGGGATCATACCAATCTGGAGTGGTACGAATTCTCGTTGACCTGTGAGGCTCGGTAGCAACTTCAACCAAAGTTTCATGATCATCATCATTAGCTTTCTCTCTAACTGGTGCAGGCACCACAGGAACTTCTTCCGGTGCTGCGCTACTCGCAATTTCGAGAGAAGGTTCGACAACCTCGTCGAGTTCTACTTTCCTTCCAGTCACTTCTTTCGAGAGAAATTCCTTCTCTAGAAAGGATCCATTCTTGGCAACGAAGATTTTGCCTTCGGATCTATGATAAAAGGTATACCCAATAGTTTCCTTCGGGTATCCTATGAAGACGCATTTTTCCGCTTTGGGTTCAAGCTTGTCCGGCTGTAACTTCTTTACATAGGCTTCGCATCCCCAAACTTTAAGGAACGACAATCTAGGTTTCTTCCCAAACCATAATTCATACGGTGTCGTTTCAACGGATTTAGATGGTGCCCTATTTAAAGTGAATGCGGCTGTTTCTAATGCATAACCCCAAAATAATAGCGGTAAATCTGTAAGTGACATCATAGAACGAACCATATCTAAGAGAGTTCGATTACGATGTTCGGACACACCATTACGCTGTGGTGTTCCCGGCGGTGTCAATTGTGAAAGTATTCCGCATTTCTTCAAATGCTCGCCAAACTCGTAACTTAGATATTCACCTCCACGATCATAACGTAGAAATTTAATCTTCTTGTTACGTTGATTCTCTACCTCACTTTGAAATTCCTTAAACTTCTCGAAAGTTTCGGACTTATGTTTCATGAAATAGATATACCCATATCTACTCAAATCATCTGTGAAGGTAAGAACATAACGATAACCACCGCGCGACGCTGCACTCATTGGACCACACACATCGGTATGTATGATTTCCAACAAGTCCGTAGCTCGCTCCATCATACTAGAAAATGGAGTCTTAGTCATTTTACCCATCAGACATGCTTCACATCTATCAAGTGATCCGAAATCAAGTGATTCAAGAAGTCCATCGGAATGGAGTTTCTTCATACGCTTCACTCCAATGTGACCAAGACGACAGTGCCACATATAGGTCGAGTTATCGCTCGATTTCAAACGTTTAGCCTCAATGTTATTAATATGTGTATTTCCACTATCGAGATTCAATAAGAATAGACCATCTATCAAAGGTGCATGTGCATAAAACATATTACTCATATAAATCAAACAACCATTATTCTCGGACTTAAACAAGTAACCGTCTCGCAATAAACAAGACCCCGATATAATGTTCATGCTCAACGCAGGCACCAAATAACAATTATTTAAGTATAAAACTAATCCCGATGGTAGATGAAGGGGTAGCGTGCCGACCGCGATCACATCAACCTTTGATCCGTTTCCCACGCGCATCGTCACCTCGTTCTTCGCTAGCTTCCGTTTATTCTGCAGCACCTATTTCGAGTTACAAATATGAGCAACCGAACCAGTATCAAATACCCAGGCACTACTACGAGTACTAGTGAGATACACATCAATAACATGTATATCAGATATACCTTTCTTCTTGATGTTGCCGTTCTTCAATTGCGCCAAGTACTTTGGGCAATTCTGCTTCCAGTGACCTTCTCCCTTGTAGTAAAAGCACTCAGTATCAGGCTTAGGTCCAGCCTTGGTCTTCTTCGTCGGCGTGGTAACTTTCTTACCACCCTTGTTGAAGTGTCCCTTCTGCTTATACTTGCCTTTCTTGAATTTGGTGGTCTTATTGACCAACAACACTTGGTGCTCTTTCTTGATCTCCACTTCTGCAGACTTCAACATGGCAAAGAGTTCTGGCAACATCTTGTTCATGTTGTGCATGTTGTAGTTCATCACAAAGTTCTTGTAACTTGGTGGTAGTGACTGGAGGACACGGTAAATCACCAAAGCATTAGGAATCACTATACCCATGCTTTGATGTTTGTTTGCGTGCCCAGACATCTTAAGCACATGCTCACTGACGGAGCTGCACTCTTCCAGCTTGCAGTTAAAGAACTTTTCATAAGCCTCATAGCTTTCAATTGCCGCATGAGTCTCAAAGATCAATTTGAGATCCTCGACAATATCATATGGGTCTGAATTCTCAAACCTTTTCTGAAGCTCCGATTCTAAACCATACAAGATAGCACACTGAACTGTGGAGTACTGAGTCTTCCGAGTGAGGTAAACATTCTTTACTTCATCGGTAGCATCAGCTGCAGGTGGGTCACCCAGCGGTGCATCCAGCACATAGGTCAAATTACCAGCTGTGAGGACAATCCTCAAATTGCGGAACCAATCCGCGAATTTGCTTCCATTGTTTTTCAACTTTTCTTTCTCTAGGAACGCATTAAAATTGATGGTAGGGGCTGCCATTGATCTACAACATATTTGCAATAGTTTAGACTAAGTTTATGACAAATTGAGTTCAAATTAATAAAATTAATCTTGGTGAACTCCCACTCAAAACAATATCCCTCACATTGTTTTAGTGATCACACGAACCAAATCCACCACATCAACACCGATCATCACGAGAGTTGATATAGTTTCAATGGCGAACAATCGACATGTTCATCATATCTACTATATGATTCATGCTTTACCTTTCGGTGATCCGCGTTCCGAGACCATGTCTGTACATGCTAGGCTCGTCAAGATCAAACCTTAGTTTCCGCATGAGCAAATCTGGCTTGCTCACGTTGTATACACTTGCGGAATCTAACACACCCGATCATCACGTGGTGCTTCGAAACAACAAGCTTTAGCAACGGTGCTAACTAAGGGTGAACACTTTATGACTTGAAATTCATGTGCATGAGGGATCATCTTATAATGCTACCGTCGTCTACTAAGCAATACAAGATGCATAAAGGATTAACATCACATGTAATTCATAATATGTGATATGATATGGCCTTTCTTCTTTGTGCTTCCGATCTCCATCTTCTAGCACGAACATGATCTCCATCATCACCGGCATTGCATCAAGGTCAATGACGCTTCTCCATGATTGTCGTCCACCGGCTTCAACTATTACAACTACTTTGAATAGACACGCGGGTCTTAACATAAATTAAAGACAATCATATGGCTCCTGCCGGTTGCCAACTTACAATAAGGAACATTGCATACATCAAATATAATCACAATCATGGCCATATCACATCACTGCACACCCCTGCAAAACAAAGTTAGACGCCTCTACTTTCTTTGCATGTTTTACGTGGTTTGGGGCTTTCAATAAGTGTCGTTCTAACTTACGAACATGAACCACAACATTGATACTAGTATTGTTAATCACCCGTTGTAAATTGGATCTTAACTATGCTAGGAGAAACAGGCACCCGCAAAGCCACTTATGCAATACAAGTTGCATGTCAAGCGTGGAGCAAGTCTCATGAACGATGTCATGTAAGGTTAGCCCGGGCCGCTTCATCCCAACATACCGCAAGATGCAAAGTACACAAGAAGCAATCGACAATAAAAGCATCAACGCCCACAATGACCATTGTGTTCTACTTGTGCAACAGATCTACATATAGACACGGCTCTGATACCACTGTAGGGTTTCGTAGCATGGAAAACAAAAAATTTCTACCGCATACAAACAAACAAGCCAAGATCTATCTACTAGATTGTAGCAACGAGTCGATAGAATAACTCACCCTCGAAGATTCCAAAGTGTTTAACGAGAGCGGATTCTCGTGGGTGATGTAGTCGTACTCTTCCCGATCTCAAGATCGCGTAGACGATCCTTCCGGCGCTGCGTTCCGGCAGCGCTCCCGCAGTCGGTCACACGTTCGGTACTCGACGAAGACCTTCCTCTCCCTTGTTCCAGCAGGCAGCGGAGGTTGTAGTACTCTCCTCGCGATTCCGGCAGCACAACGGCGTGGTACCGGAAGTAGAGGGGAGATCTCGCAGGGCTTCGCCTTAAGCCGGAGCGAGTATGGTGGAGTATGAGAGAGTCCCTCGACGATCTAGGGTTTAGACACACCGAGGAGGGGGCTAGGCCGGCGGCTAGGGTTTCACCTAGGCGGCGGCGAGTGCCCTAGGGCCGGCGGCAGCTATGGAGGCGGCGGCGGCTTGGTACTAGGGTTTGGAGGAGAGGATCTTGTGTGTCTCTAGGAGGGAGCCCTGCCCCTCCTTATATAGGTGGAGGGGCCGGCCGGCCAAGGGGAGGGAGAGGAGTCCCTCCCCAACTCGGCTTGGAGGTGGGCCGGCGGTTGGAGGAGGGAACTCCTCCCCAACTCGGTTTCCCACTCCTCCTCCTCTTTCCAAAAATTGCCGTTTGACTTTTAAACTAGCCGTTTGACTTTTCAAACTAGGATTTGAATAAACCCTCTATTTTTGTTCAGCGATGACACCGAGTACATGATGCAATCATACCAACTTGATATAACACATTCATGTACCCTTCCCCCCCGGAGTGCCGGACATTCCGGAACCTTCTAGAACATTCCCGATGAAAACACCGGAACCATTCTCCAACTCCGAAACGGGACTTTCCTTATATGAATCTTATTCTCCGGACCATTCCGGATCTCCTCGTGATATCCCGAATCCCATTCGAGACTCCGAACAACATTCGGACTCTTTCTCATCATTCCATAACTACTCAAACAACGTCGAATCCTTAAGTGTGTCTCCCTACGGTTCGTGAATTATGCGGACATGATCGAGACACTTCTCCGATCAATAACCAATAGAGGAATCTGGAAATTCATATGGCTCCCACATATTTCTACGATTACTTTGCGATCGAATGAACCACTTACATACGATACCAATTTCCCTTTGTCTCACGATAGTTTACTTATCCGAGGTTATGATCGTCGGTATCTCTGCATACCTAGTTCAACCTCGTTACCAATAAGTACTCTTTTCTCGTTCCCGTGATATGTGATCCCTTGTGAGCCAGTCACATGCTTGCAAGCTAATTGGATGACATTTCACCGAGAGGGCCCAGAGTATATCTATCCGTCATATGGATGGACAAATCCCACTCTTGATCCATGTGTTTCAACCAATACTTTCCGAACACTCAATGCCACCTTTATAGCCACCCAGGTACGGTGTGGTGTTTGACGTCATCAAAGCATCCATCCGGTAAAGGTGATATGCATGATCTCATGGTCGAAGGAATTAGGTTACTATGTATCAGAAAGCATATAGCAATTGAACTATTAAAATGACTTGATCTTTATGCTACGCTTATCTATAGGAGTATGTCCACCATATCATTCTCCTAACGATATGATCTTGTTGTTAATAACATCTCAATGTTCATGATAGAGAAACCACAATCATCTATTAACCAACAAGCTAGTATTATATAGAGGCTTTACTAGGGACTTCAAATTAAGTTTACAAATCACACAAGTATTAATGTTTCCTTGTTAATACTATTATAGCATGAATGTAAACATTTATCATAAACACAAAGATATAATAATAACTATATTTATTATTGCCTCTAGGGCATATCTCCAACACATATGAGAAATAAAGTATTGGCCGAAACATCACCGATATAGACATGATATAGATAAGAACATTGGGGTTTTTAATTGACTAAAACTGATGAACTGAACGTGACAAACAGAAAAATGCTCGTGTTTTCCGTGGAGGATCCCAAGCGATGTAAAGCATCAAAACCAGCGGTGTTCGCTCAAACGACGAGCTGGTACATCCACGAGTAAAAGTACATGAAGAACGTAGCTTGGAATGGACGAGCACGCCGGGAAAATGAAGGAGAACAAAGGCCGGGAACTATGATTAGTCGACTGACGGAGGAACTTCAGTTCGGCAGATAGATCAAGCTGACTTCGGCCAACGAGATTGAGAGATATAGACCACCATTTTGGAATCCGTTTGATCCTGCGTGTTGATGGGACATACTTGAAGCGATTCCATGTTTAAAGATTCGTCGGAGATGGTCTGTACCCTGCGGAAAAGATGGATGAACAGAGAGGTGCGGAGCTGCTGCTGGCTGTCTACGCGCGGGGCTGCTGTCTGTGCGGCAAGCGACGCGGCGGTTGCAACGCGTGCATGCGATACAGAGGCGAGCGATATGGAGAACATGCCGGGGAGGCAGGGAGGAGGGTGCTCACCAGGAGGTTTTCGACGTGGACGAGGATGGCGATGGCGAAGGCGGTGGGCACGGGCGACGGTGTGGCATTCTTAGACATGTTCGGTACGGCGACGAGGAGGCAGAACACGGCGGCTTCGGCTCTTCCTGCAGCTTACAGACAAACTATAATGGCTCCGTGAAGCGATTCTCGGCCTTGGATAGCTTCGGCGCGACCTACAACGTCGACAAGGACGTCTCACGCCACGACCATGGCGCTGTCGGCTGCCCAGAACAGAGTCGCGAACGATCAGCCCTTGGGAAGACGAAGTAGCAGTCATCCACATCCTACGTAGGTGTCCATGGCCATGGAAACAATGTCCCCCAATTCCTAATGTAAAATTCCACGAGCTCTCCATGTCAAAAATCGATTGAATCGATCGAGGATGTCGGCCGCCGATTGAATCAATCGAGGACACGTATGGCCAAATCTGGATGAGGATTCTGCGGCTGGGGTGCTCATCGGTGTCTGGAGGGGGAGCAGGGGTCTCAGCGGCTGGGCCGGAGATGGGGATGCGGCGGCTAGGGGAAGGGGGTGCGGCGACTGGGAGCGGAGATGGGGGTGCACTGGTAACAGAGGATCTCAACGGAGGTGGGAGGGGGATAGGGAGGAGGGAGCTTGCTGGCGATGGGGAGCTCGCCGGCGGCTCTATACGCGAGGATGGCCTTGGCTTCGCTCGGTCTCGGAACCAAACCGCCCAGTTTCAGTACGCGGTGGCAGGGATTGTAAAATATCCGAACAGTCAGGAGCAAAACCGGAAAAAAAGGTGAACGGAAAAACACAGGTGACGAACCTACATGGGAAGAAATTAGTATATATATATAGCTAGATAGATATATTTTAAAATATAAGATGTTTTAATTTTGTGAATAAAATGTATTTAGATTTATTTTAGTGTCTAGATTCACTCCAAACATAAGTGAATCTACATACTAAAACAAGTCTAGATATCTTTTTTTCACAAATTTAAAACATCTTATATTTTGAAACGGAGGAAGTAGATACTATAAATCCGTATATACTCTCTCCGACTCATATTAATTGACTCATATTTGTCTAGATTTGAATGAATTTAAACACTATTTAGTATATAGGTTCATTCAAATTTTAATAAATTTAAGTCAATTAATATGGGTCGGAGGAAGTAGATAAATATGAGATAACTAATTTAAAACAGAAAAAATATATTTTTGAGGGGAAAAATATGGAGTAAGTAGTATTTTTAGTTGTTTCTCTCTCACCTTACAACAGTGAATATTCGAGATGCCCTCGCTTCACAACGGCGAGAAAATGTTACAAAATGGACGAGCCAAAGGAAAACTAAAACCAGAGAAGGAAAACCACAAAACCTCCCTATTCGACCCCTCCTCCCTCTCTCCGCCGCCGGCCGCCGCGCGAGAGCGACCATGGCGCGCATCGTATCGCGCGCCCTTCCGTTCGCCTCACGCTCGCACTTCCATCTCTCGCCGCCCCTCCGCGGCGCGGCGCTGCTCAGCTCCGCCCCGCTCGTTCCGCGCCTCCACGCGGCGTCGTCCACAGCCTCGTTGCTCTCCTGGCGGGAGTTCACACCCACCCCCGAGCCACTGCGCCCTGTGCCGCCTTTCGCAGGATTCCTGGCAGGCATACGCGGCTTACGAAGGGGGCGGCGCGGGCAGTCGGCGGCGAAGCGAGAGGAACCTCAGGACCCTGCGCCCCCGCCCTCGCCTCCGCCCCCGCCCAAGGAGAGCGAGATCGAGCTCTGCGCCCGCATCAGCGTCGACGAGGACTTGCCCGACGATATGGAAGTGCTGGTACACATTTCACTCAGTCAAACTTCTCTGTGTTGCGGTTAAGCTATTGTTACAAAAGTTGTCATAGGAAATACATGTAAAAATGCAGCATTCCTGGATGATGTACAATAAACGTTATTCTGATAAATTTCTGAACGACGTATAAACTCTGAACTATTAGTATCACGACAGTTCATGCTTGGCGATTGGTAAATTATGAGTCATGCATTATTGTTTCAAACTGGTCATGTTTGCCATTTATCGATAGGAAGTAGGCACAGCCCAGCGTAGACCAGGGACTACTTGTCATCTAGTTTTATTTATATACAGTAAGAGTTCTGGAATTTGTCTCATTTCCTTCAGGGTGATGTTTATTATGTTCAGTTGTTCATTTTTTTTTCAATCTGTGCCTGAGTATTTTTTTAATCTTTGCTTCCCTTGTGCATGCAGAACATTGTAGAAATTCTGAAATTAAATGTTCCCATGGCGATGAAAATTGCACTAGATGGACTTCTGGAGTACAACTACAAAACACGAGACACTTCAATAAGTGACGTCGGGAAGTATGAAAAGGTTGAGGTTTCTGTGCTGCTATGCCATGATAACTTCATCCAGAACCTTAACAAAGAATGGAGAGGCGAGGACCGTGCTACTGATATGCTGGCAGTGTCACAGTACAGTCCAGATCTTGATGATCCTACTGTAAGAACAAATCAGCATTTGAAGTATTTTCAGTTTTTACCATTAACCATGCAATCAAGTTCTCTCTCTCTCTCACACACACACACACTTTTTTCTTGTTGCAGCTTATGTTGGGTGATATTGTAATATCAGTTGAAACAGCTGCTAGGCAAGCTGAGGAGAAAGGTCATACACTTCTTGATGAAATGCGGGCTCTAGTGGTATGTTCTTCCCTTTTCTAAACCTGCTTACTGATTGTTATCCCCTCTCTGCCCCGCATACTTTCCCTAGTGGAGTTCTGAACATCGTTTAGTTGAATATTCATGCACAGTTCAACAGATCCCAAACGCACTTAGTCACATGGTGTCTTGCATAGATTGGTGCAGATGATATAATTTTTTTGCACGAATTGATTTATTGTTTTCCTTATTTCTGTACTAGGTTCGTGGCCTGTTACATCTTCTGGGTTTCGACCATCAGACTACTGATGAAGCTGCCGTGGAAATGGAGAAGGAGGAGCTGCTCATTTTAAAGAGTCTAAGGTGGAAAGGGAAAGGCCTTGCTAAGACTGCTGTTGATTTGAGCAAGACTCACACCGAAACTTTGGATGGTATGTTCTTTTGTCATTTATGTAATCACTGTCCTTGCCATTGTCTGTGTCTTGAAATGCTTATCGCACTCATATGATGATGTAATCTAGCTCTTGCTGTCTAAGAATTTTTACAGGACAGGTGACAAATAGTCTAAAAAGAGCGGGCAGCCTAAGATTTTATAGACCAAAGTTCAAGTATATCTTCTGTGATTTGGACGGTACATCACCAACACATTGCTCGTTGCACATATTTGATACATTCACTCTAGATTCTATAATATATTTACAGTAGGATATTAATTGTGTTCTTTTGTGGGATTAGGTACGCTGCTCAACAGTAAAAGTCAAGTTACAACAAGGAATGCAGAAGCTCTAAAGGAAGCTAGGTCGAGAGGAGTAAACATAGTTATCGCCACAGGAAAGGTATTATAAGTTTTCCCTTGCTGTTTGCTAGTTGTTCCTAGACCTGAAGGGTTATAGATCATTTAAGCTGTTAGTTTGCCTTGGTACATCTTAGATTTTCTGTTTTTTTGACGAAACAGCTGCAGCAGCTATTTATTAACGTACTAAATCAGCGACACTTATTATGGATCGGAGGGAGTACCTTAAATGGTTGGAAAGACTCCAACCAGGAGATTACAGAGAAAAAACATTGAAATAAATACACTAGATCTTGGAGGTAGGGTTTAGACTAGGCGAAAACATAAAAGAATATACTCAAGGAACGTCAAGATGCTAAAATTGATTTATCTTGCTGGAGACTGGAGATACTACGCCAGTTTGGGTATCTGATTCTTTTTCTGAACCAGAAAGGTACCAGTGATGAAGCTTAGTATCCCACTAAGTCTACAAAAACTTTTGCCCTCCTTTCAAATCCTATTTAAATATTTTGATAGATGGGGACTGATTAATGATATTGGATTAAAATTTTAAAATATTAGTTTAAAAACTTGAACATAGTGAGGAATTATCTCACAGAAAAAAATGGTTTCTGAGAGATGAGAAATTGGCCTATGCAAGATAGGCCTTATACCCTCGCTGGAAAGAAGCTCATCAGATTTGGATTCGTTAATTGCCAGAATTGACAGTTCAGCAAGAAAAAATTGTGGGAGAAGAATTTTGTGGAGCAGACAGGTCATTGAATAAGTGATTTGCTGGACAACAAGCTACTGGAAGAAACATTGGTTACTTGCTGCGTACAGAAGGGCCTCCTCCCGTGACAGACCTGCTGCCTTATTTATTAGACCATCAAGAAAATTACTATGCAATTGCATAATATTTTTAATGCTCTCAGGACCCACTGTTGTCACCAATACAAACCTCTTTTTTTCTGGACCAAACCAAAACCATCTAAGGCTTAACTAAGAAACTTACCAAAAGCTGCCTTTGGACGAATCTTCTCATTTGCTTTGTTTCTATTGTCTTGAATGGAATAAGCCAGTATATTACTAAAACAGTGAATGGAACTCAGCAGCTCGTTCTTACTTCACTGATTATTTCTGTTTGACATTGTGATATCTGTAGTGATAAACTCAAAATGCTGATAATTGTTTTGCTTCCATGCTCATTTTGGAAACAGACACGCCCAGCTGCCATTAATGCTCTTAACATGGTGGATTTATCTGGAAGAACTGGCATTCTTTCAGAATCTTCACCTGGTATATTTCTTCAGGTAGGTCAAAAGTATGTTTTCATGGAAAATGCTTAATCTTGTCAGAAATAAATTGTTTTGATGCGGTGGTGAAAATGTAGCATCTTTATCCATCCTGATCATGTCCATTGTGCTAGCATTCGCTTGGTTAGAGATATGTCACTGGAGATCCATATTAACACGCTCTCACATCTGTTGACTCCAGAATGCATGCTGCCGCATTACTGTGTTTATATCCTAATCAAATCTGCTTGGCATAAAGCATACTTCAAGTTCTTTTCTTACAGTATATTTTTGCAAAAAAAATCTTCTATTATATTACTCCCTCCGTCCGGAAATAAGTGATTTGTATTTGTCTAGATTCACATGTATCTAGATGCGTTTCAGTGTGTAGATTCATACGAATCTAGACATATCCGAGTCACTTATTTCCGGACGGAGGGAGTAGTATATTTTACCTTTTTGATCTGTATATCGAGTTATGTTGTCAGATTTGGTCCTGAGATAGTCTAGCTGTTCTTATCTCTCTGCATTCAAAGCTGGCTTTGCATGTGTTCCTGGAAAAGTGTGCTTCTGATATTTCCTCTTGCTGGCCTATTCAAAGCATGTTTATTAGCAGCTTGCACTTAAAAATGTTGACATATATGAAACCATAAAGGCTGATGGTGTCATTTGAGGCCATGTTGTTCTGTGCATCTATTCAATTCTGTAATGGGCTATTCTAAACTTGATGTTCCCTCATGCTGTGCATTAACTCGGCTTATGGTTGTTCTATTGCAGTATAGTGTTTTGAAGAGCATACTTGATTATTCCCATGAGCATTGTCCTTATTCTTGTTAGGTTATATCTTCCAATTGTAGGGCCTGCTGGTTTATGGTTTGGAAGGGAGACAAATTTATAAAAAAACTTTGGACCAAGAAGTATGCCGAGAGGTAAGCCACAACTTTTCTTTTGTTTTGCCACAATTAGATCTGGTATTCTATCTCTCCAGCAAATACTTCTACATTTGCAAAATTAGTGACAAGATATGGCATGCTGCAGGCATTCTCATATTCTTTGGAGCACAAGATACCACTAGTAGCATTTAGCCAGGATCGTTGTTTTTCTATGTTTGAGGACCCTCTGATTGATTCTCTCCATGACGTATACCATGAACCTAAGGTATGATGGGGTTTACTAGTCCACTCTGTAGCAAATCTCAGCTATTTGTATTCCTATTGATTTGACTGTACATGGGATTCTTCTTGCAGGCTGAAATAGTGTCATCTGTTGATCAGATCTTAGGAACAGCTGAGATACAGGTACTGTGCGTAGTTAGTATCAATTACATTTTCGAGATCATTTTTGTACGAATCATTTTATTGTTCCTCCACTTCAAAACTAAGAGCATTGTCTTAATCACATTCTGATAAACATTTAAGTAGCCCGTTTCTTCAAAACGCATAGGTCATTATGAAGAACACAATCTTTCCTTTGGACAAGGTTAAGGGCAGAGGTTGTTGCATCCTAGCTTGCATTTTACTTAACCATTATAAATTTTATTTGCAGAATACAAATATGTCCATGTGGCTGGCCAAAGATTAATAATATGTTGAACAAACAAATCTCATCACATTCAAAAATTTAATGCGTGGAACAAACAAGCTGCTATTTTGTTTGTATTTGGCATTTATATTTATAGAGATAGTTTTATAAACATGACTGAATCTTATGAAGATGAAAAAAACCTAGCAGTTGAGAATGTTAAGGTCTTTTTTAGCTTGACCATGCCACCATTTTTTGTCCAGAAAGTACTGTTCATAGGAACTTCTGAGGAAGTTTCTTCTACATTGAGGCCATACTGGACAAATGCAGTAGAAGAAAGGGCTGGTATTGTTCAGGGACAGCCTGACATGCTTGAGCTTGTACCACCTGCAACTTCGAAGGGCAGCGGGGTGAAGATTTTGTTGGACCATCTTTGCATTAGTCCGGATGAGGTATAAGCTCTTTAGTTCTCCGTTATACCTTCCATGGTTCAAGCCAAATGTTACTGCATTTTCTTCTCTCGATTCCTTTTATTGCAAATCACCATCTAATCTTGATCATTTCTGTTTTTTTAACAAATTATTAAGATGAACAAAAAGTAAAATCACCTTTTAAAAAATCTGTATGTTTTTAAGCTTCCAATACCACCTCGGTATTATTTCCCTTGTATCATTTCTAACTTGTAACCTTTTCCTGCAAGGTAATGGCAATCGGAGATGGAGAAAATGACATAGAAATGCTACAACTGGCATCACTGGGTGTTGCTATGGCGAACGGGGCTGACAAGACCAAAGCAGTAGCAAATGTTATCGGTGCTACCAACGATGAAGATGGAGTCGCACAGGCTATCTATGACTATGCTTTCTAACAGCCGCTGACAAGCATATTGGGATAGGATTATCTTCTTTTTTTGGTTCTCCATTGTGTTCTGGGCATACCAAATAACAAGTTTTTATCCATACATTTATCAACAAGATTGTGACAGGGTTGTGGTCACAGCAACCGCCAAGAGAGAGTTGGAACATGTTGATTGTTAGGCAGATCTATTTTTTTGGTTGGCTATCAGTGATGACCCGCCGTCCTTCTGTTACAGGGATATCTGTAAAACATTGTTCTATCTCTGATAACCAATGAGTGCTCTCTGTTCTGGCTAAGCTTGATTTTCTCCCATTTCTTTGAGCTGTTGCTTCCCCCCTTGCTATGCTGAGAAATAACCAGGATAATTGAAGATCATATACCATTGGTTCAGAATTCGGATTTACATTGAATGTTGTCAATCTGCCGCTGCAGAGAAAAGAAGTGTTCAGTATTCACTATGCCAGGAACTTCGACGGGCGGTAGGTTCGCTGGTAACTTGTATGGTCATGTTGTGAGTGATCAATGTGCACAAAGTTTTAACTGAGGAGGGATACTTTGTGTTGGCCAAGCAGGCTGGATTGGCCGATATGAGGGCTCGTGATCTTCGATGGATACTGAAAGGCAGCATGATTTAGTTTTATATCCCCTATGTAAGTGAACATTTAGTCATATCCCCTATGTAATTGAACCGAGTCATGATGAGTTATTGTGCTCTGAAGAATGACTATTTACAGGGAATGTTGTCAAATCTGCGATTGCAGCAGTTTCAGTCATAAGAAAATGGTGGGTATACAACTGGTGGTCTATGTATTTACACATTCGAATCAATGTCTCTCTGAACAATAATATGCCTCTGTCGTCGGCAGGGCAGCAGAGAAACAGAAAAAAAAAGCTCTCGCATCTGACAGGCTAATATGCCTGCCAGGAAAAATTCAGTCTCGACTCTGGGTGAAGAAAGGAGGGAGGCCAAGCCGCCGCCGCCGCTGGGTGTGCCAGAAACAATTCGATCTCGACCTGGTCTACTACTGGCGGAACGCGCTCTTGTTGACAGGGATCGGGGGAGGCCTGTAGAGCATGGCGCCGTTCCGAGCCATCAGATTCGCGCAGGAACCTCCGTTGGGCTTGCCTGCCCCCTTGCCGCCGTTGGAGGCAGGCGCGGGGCAGCAGGCCTCCTCGTCCAGATCCACGTAGCTCCTGATCTTCTTGTGCGGCCGCTTCTTGCGCAGATCCTCCAGGCATGTTACATGGGACATGCACTGGAACGACTGGGACTTGCCGTCGTAGTATCTCGACAGCCCTTTCCTGCAGAGAACATCACGATGAGAAAACTATCCTTCTGTTGCATATGTTGGTACTGTGTAGAAGTGGTTTTTCGTTCAGAAGAAACTTACTTGGCAGGGAGCTCTGCTTTGACGGACGACATGTCGTAGACGCCATCGGAGTTCATCCTCCGCGCCGTCTTCGGCGCCACCTGCAGCCCACCGAACTGGCCGTGTTCCTGCGCTTCGAGGTCTGAGAGCCGGGCCTCGTCGTCGGAGTCGCCGGAGATGGAGGACGAGGTCTCGAACAGATCTTCTTCGTCTTCCTGGTGCGCAGGGAGGACCGGAGCTCCGTCGAATCTGCCCATGGCTGCGATCTTCTTCCGGATGGTTTTCTAGAACTCGAACAGATGGACCTCGCGAGAAAAGGTATGTATGGATGGATATATTCCTCCTCTTCTTCAGTTCTTCTTCTTGATGGTAGTGGGTTGCTTCCTCTGTTTCACGACCTTTACATTGTGGGAGGAGGGCGGGTATATATAGAGGCCCCAGCCGGAGACGGGATAACGCTGGCTGGGTGCGTGCCCCGGCCGCGTAGTGCGCTTTGACTAATCCATATACTCAACGCAATTTGCATCCACCATCCGGTCCGGTGACATCATCACCACCCCTTCTCTTCTGGCTTCTCTTCTGTTTTGCGCGAGTTAGGTTTCTCCTCTACGGGACACTGACATGGAACCCATAGGATGCGTTTATTTATTTATTTATTTATTTTGCCCGCGTAGTATTAAAGTCTGTTGGCCACTTCCACATGCATGCCTGCCTTGGGCGGATTCTGCTGCTGATCTGATCTTATCTCCTTGGTTTGTTCGGTGGGGCCCGGACACCAGGTTCGGCTCATTTATCCCTTCCGCTGGAGGCGAGCTGGGTCTCTGAGGCTGACAGCTAGGCCGTGGATGGCATGTTATGGTGGAGACCATGCCTTGCAAGTCACCATGTCGATCGCGTATGAACGGAGCGGAGCCACGACACGCGGCGCCATGCTATGCTGCTGGGTTATGTGACTCTAATCGGGATCTCAGTCGGTGGTCCTAGTTAAACCAGACTGTACTGCTAGCACCGCTAAATTGACGATACGTGTCAACGCAATTTACGGCTCACGATACTCTCTCAAAAAAACCGTACCGTACAATTTTGAGAAATTATACTACCGCTAGACTTTGGAGCCTCTAATTTTGACTACTACCCCCCCCCCCCCCCCCTCCCTCCCTCTTTCAAAATATAAGATATTTTAGGTTTATAAAAAAATGTATCTAAACTTTTTTAGTGCGTAGATTTATTTTAAATTTGAGTGAACCTACATACTAAAAATAGTCTAGATATATTTGTTTCACAAAACTAAAACATCTTATATTTTAAAACACAGAAAGTAAAGTAGTTAGAACGGTGATGACACGATAGAGGCCGAGACCCAACCTCGACATCTAGCGTTTCTAGTCAAGATTTCAAACATCTTGGCGTGTATAAAACTGATTAGGAGCTTTTGGAAAGAGTGGTAGACAAATTTCGACAAACAGGCCTTAACCTCAAGAAATACATGTGGATTAGAGTGAGCTACACAAAGGAGTTCCACCAAGAGAACTGTTTCCTTGGCTGAAGGGGCACCCTTTCCTCCGTCCAAGTGACACGTGTGGCTGTTCCTCCTTCGGATTTACTTCTAAAACATATATACGGTACACCCATCCTTTTCTTTTGCTGCTCAGATTACGATCATCCTTACCACAAAAAGGCCCTTTAATTTGCGTCTCTTTGGGCGCTGGATCACCACACGATCAGTTTTCACGTCTCGGACAAAATGTGTAAAATGCGATTCCATGGACAGGACGAGAAGTAGGCGATCGATCACACGTGTTTTGGTTTTCCGCGTCGCATCGCACTAGTTTCCTGTTCCTTGGCTTCCGTTGCACGGGATAAAAGAGGGAGGGAGAAGCAACGTCCGTTCCGTGTGGCGTAGCTCTCGAACCAAAAGTGGTGCTCGGTCGTCACATTATCTTTTCGTGCTTAGCAAAAAACCATTTATATATGGTTTAAAAGACGCACGGGAAAAATGGTGCGCCTCGACGTCACCGGTGTGTGCAATTATTGTTGCGAAAGGAGTGTATGGCGTCGATCGATCTAACCAGCCCACACAGGCATGATTTTTGGTCCTTAGCCGTACCTCAAGATATAACCAGGAATTTATTCTCACCGATAAATTCGGAGCAAGTGAGAGAAAAAGGTTTATTTTTAACCCTGAACTCGTAGAGGTTTGACGGTTTAAGCCCTAACATAGAAATTCTTGTGAGTTACACCCTAAACTATCTGATCCAGGTCCATGCAAGTAAAGCCTCTAGTGCGGCCTACGCAATTAATTCTATGGAGCTGCTCGTCCTAATACAGGACCTAAGCAGCATGCCTGGGTTTGGGGGGGGGGGGGGGGGGGGGGGATCTTTGAAGCTGAATACCGATCAGGCATGGATCCAATATAGGTCAAAGGTGTACATTAAAAATTTATATATAGTACATGGTGGACATATGTATTACTTGTAGTATTCCCTAGACTGTAAGCATCGCATTTTCTCATCCAAATAGAGCTCAAATCTAGATTTAGTAAATAGTAGGGCACGATAAAGAGCTCCATTTGAGATTTTCGCCTTTATATTTTGTGTTGGTTAAAATTTGTACATCCAAAATTAAATTGCTAGATCCGTTCCTGATACCAATGCCTCTTTCCATGCTAATGGAACGGGTTTCAACAGGTGCTATTCTTAGGGAACACAAGGGAGAAGTGTTGGGAGGTTTTTATAGCCCTCTAACTAATGTCCTTGATGCTGCATCTTTTGAAGCAACGACCCTTCTTAGGGGTTTGGAATTTCTGGAAAGGATCGGATGCTCTTGTGCTACTATTGAATCAGATTCAATGGAGCTTATTTAGGCTTGCAATGGAGTGGTCGAGATATGGAGTCCCTATTTGACAATTTTGGCGAGAGTTTCCTTAAGGCAAGATCAATTGAGGAGATATGTTTTCAATAATGTCCTAGGGAAGCAAATCAGGTGGCTCATGAATTGGCACAGTTTGCTTTTAGATCAAAACAATCTTGATGTTGGGAGGGTGAGCCCCAGATTTTGTAAACTCCTATGTAATTTGAGATGTAACTTTGTTGTGAAGGGCTGCAAGTTTCAGACGCATTTTTTCTTATCAAGGTATCTAAAGAGACTGTAAGGTTTTAATGAAGTGGCTTGCATGCTTAATATATTATAATTTCAAAAAAAATCTAATCCCTATCTAAATAAAACATTAGACCAGTTTGGCATACCGGGAAAGCGAAGATTCCAACCAGGACTACAATCTATTCTTGCTGGCAATGTGGCCCTCGTATCATACCTATTTTCTTTCCCAATATTGCACTTGTCTTCTTTCTCAAAACACCCAAGTAGGTCAATGGCGCTCCTTCGGAAGACTGTCCCGCATGAAGATTCACACCGCCGTCCCCGTGTGGACCCCTAGATCTGCCACGGATAAGCCCTAGCCCCTCCTTTCCCCTCGCTCCACCGCCGCACACGCCTAAAACCATAGCTCCGGTCGCCTCGAATGGCCGTTGTTCCGACCATCCCCAAACTTCCCCGAGCGTGCCTATATCTCCGCCTCACCGCTAGGACTTTCCTTGTAGACGAAATTGACATGGACCTTCCCCAATCGCCACCGTCCACGTCCCCTTCGCCTTTCATTTTCCGCGTTGCCTTCGCCTCCGACTGCCCGCGAGCTCACTGGCCCTCCGTCGCGGTCCTCATGAGCGTCTGTTACTCGTCGACCTCTTTGCTCTCTCTCTTTCTTTCTGAAGCTCGCTCCCATGTGCGCCCGAGTCCGCCGCCGCTCGGCCGTGTCGTCGACAGGTCTCTGGTGGCCAATAAATAGCGACGCCACCACCAATAGGTTCCCCATGCTCCCTTCTTTCGAACGCGTCGACCGGTAGCGATGTATAGGCATCCTTGGCCAACACTTTATCCCTCGCTGCAGGGGGTTACCACGCGTGCGGGTGTGTCCTGGACTCTGTCACCGGCGTGCAGTATGGACTCCGGCGCGCTTGTGGTCCTCATCGTCCTCGATGAACTGGCTTCGTCGTGACCCCAGGGCAGCTGGGTTGTTTAATGGTGATGGCACGTGTGGTGCTCGTCGAGATAACCTGAGAGTTTGAGACCATCTGAGTTGGAATAGATAATTAAGAGGTGTGGATCGATCCTCCCTCCGAACTTAAGTGTATGAGCCGTTTTATTTTTTTGACCCGTCGAAACCCATATCGAATCCACGTATATCTCCAGTATATATGTACTCGGTCGAACTGAGTATAATCCATGTTCCGGTCGGCATATTCCTGTAGGGGTTCGTAGCATGGAAAACAAAAATTTTCTATCGCATACAAACAAACAAGCCAAGATCTATCTACTAGATTGTAGCAACGAGTCGATGTAGGAACTCACCCTCGAAGATTCCAAAGCGGTTAACGAGAGCAGATTCTCGTGGGTGATGTAGTCGTACTCTTTCCGATCTCAAGATCGCGTAGACGATCCTTCCGGCGCCACGTTCCAGCAGCGCTCCCGCAGTCGGTCACACGTTCGGTACTCGACGAAGACCTTCCTCTCCCTTGTTCCAGCAGGCAGCGGAGGTTGTAGCACTCTCCTCGCGATTCCGGCAGCACAACGGCGTGGTACCGGAGGTAGAGGGGAAATCCCGCAGGGCTTCGCCTTAAGCCGGTGCGAGTATGGTGGAGCTTATGAGAGAGGCTATTAGTGGTCTAGTAATTAGACACACCAATTAGAGGGCTCTAAACCAATTAGAAAGCTCTAAACCGAATAGCTCTAAACCGGGGTCTAGATCTAGGGTTTAGTTTAGAGGATAGGAAACTTGTGTGTATTGGGAGGGAGCCCTGCCCCTCCTTATATAGGTGGGAGGGGCTGGCCGGCCAAGGGGAGGAGAGTCCCTCCCCAAGTCGGCTTGGTGGGGCGCCGGCCAAGGGAGGAACCCTCCTCCAATTCGGCCTCCACCAATCCTCCTCTCTTCCCACTTCCCAAAATTGCCGTTTGACTTTCAAACTAGCCGTTTGACTTTTCAATTTAGGATTTAAATAAACCCTTTATTTTGGACAGCAAGAACACCTAGTACATGATGCAATCATTCCAACTTACAATGACACATTCATGTACCCTTCCCCTTCCGGAGTGCCGGACATTCCGGGACCTTCTAGAATGTTCCCGATGAAAACACCGGAACCATTCCCTAACTCCGAAACGGGACTTTCCTTATATGAATCTTATTCTCCGGACCATTCCGGATCACCTCGTGATATCCCGGATCCCATCCAAGACTCCGAACAACATTCGGTCTCTTTCTCATAATACCATAACTACTCAAACAACGTCGAATCCTTAAGTGTGTCTCCCTACGGTTCGTGAATTATGCGGACATGATCGAGACACTTCTCCGAACAATAACCAATAGAGGAATCTGGAAATTCATATGGCTCCCACATATTTCTACGATTACTTTGCGATCGAATGAACCACTTACATACGATACCAATTTCCCTTTGTCTCACGATATGTTACTTATCCGAGGTTATGATCATCGGTATCTCTGCATACCTAGTTCAACCTCGTTACTGATAAGTACTCTTTTCTCGTTCCCGTGATATGTGATCCCTTGTGATCAAGTCACATGCTTGCAAGCTAATTGGATGACATTTCACCGAGAGGGCCCAGAGTATATCTATCCGTCATGTGGATGGACAAATCCCACTCTTGATCCATGTGTTTCAACCAATACTTTCCGAACACTCAATGCCACTTTTATAGCCACCCTGTTACGGTGTGGTGTTTGATGACATCAAAGCATCCATCCGGTAAAGGTGATATGCATGATCTCATGGTCGAAGGAATTAGGTTACTATGTATCAGAAAGCATATAGCAATTGAACTATTGAAATGACTTGATCTTTATGCTACGCTTATCTATAGGAGTATGTCCACCATATCATTCTCCTAATGATATGATCCTGTTGTTAATAACATCTCTATGTTCATGATCAGGAAACCATGATCATATATTAACCAACAAGCCAGTTTAACAAGAGGCTTTACTAGGGACTCTTATTTTAGTTTACAAATCACACAAGTATTAATGTTTCCGTTTAATACAATTATAGCATGGTATGTAAACATTTATCATAAGTGTGAAGACATGATAATAACCACTTTATTATTGCCTCTTGGGCATATCTCCAACAGTCTCCCACTTGCACTAGAGTCAATAATCTAGTTTCGAACCTTTGTGTATTCAACACCTATGGCTTTCCGGTGTTGTATGTACATGATTGCTAGTGGTCAACTGATCTCCGGATCTGACACTTCCAGGTCCGTGTGTAATTGCATGTCTTTGCGTCTCTACGCATCACTCATTCTCTAATGAGATGGCTTTGTATAAATTTGGTCTTTCGGTGTGACCTTTAGTTCTTTAGGGTTAAAACATGTTGACAATATTGTCGTACAATATATCTTCATAGTATTATCCCGCTGTGAACTACACCTAGTTTGATAACAAACTACTTGACACAAATGCCCTCTTTTGCTGCTATAATAGCAGTCATATACTTAGCCTTTTGTTGTAGTATCTGTCACAATGTCTTAACTTTGGAAATCATCCAAATCCATTATGGAACTCACTTTCCATTATATTGTGCCACCCTTAGTTTAGATTGAGATAAACTTAATCTGTACTTTGTGACAAAGCTAGTATCAATGTAGTACTTTTACAATGAACTAACCATCTATTTGTCACTTCTACAAATAATATACTCTTAGTTCTTCCAAAAGATCATAAGAATATCCTTACTATTGTCCAATGATCATCTTACAAATCATTCTGGTATATGCTCACAACATTTAGAGCATAGGACATATCTGGATTTGTACATATCACAGTATGATTGATATAAATACTCTTTGTGATTTCATACATCAAGTATCAATCTATACTTGATTATTTGTTTCACTTTACCAAATGTCAATACACTTGAATATATCATCAACATTGAACTTATTCAATCCTTTCTGTGCAACAAGAACCTTTCTTGTAGTTCCTATATTGAACTCATTCAATATCTTGTCTATGTACTTCTGGCACAACCATATTAGCGTCTATTGATGCCAAAATACTTGGGTTTTGCCTAAGTCTTTCATCGGGATGAAATTCTTAATATGTGTTAATAAAAGATACATTATTTCCAATCAACAATATGTCTTCCACATAATGTATTAGAAACATGTCTTAGCGCTCCCACTTAATTTCTTGCAAACGCAAGCATCTTCATTGTCTCTGATGAACTTTTAAACTCCTTTAACAGTTTCATCACAGTGAAGATTCCAACTCCGCGATGCTCACTTTAACCATTGAAGTTTGCATATACTTTTAGCATCCTTTTGAATTAACAAAACCCTATGGACCATGTTATGCACATGGCCTAGGTAACGATTCTATTAGAAGAACTTGTTTTGTTTATTCAACTACCATATAACAAATTATATGTAGTGGTTGCTTTCATTAATCCGTCTAGACTAAATATCACTATGATAGATCAAATCTTGTCATAGTCAACCTTTGAACATTGTTGTGAACTCTTTCCCAACATGTCGACTATTTCATAGATGTAAAACATCCATGTCTATTTCTTTATAGATCCAGACACAACTGTAAGGTCTTACACCTTTCTCGAGGGTCCTTCAAGTTCAAAACTTGATTTCTCGTGTATGGAACTATCACGGATTTTATGGCTTCAAGCCATTTGACGGAGTCAGGGCCCATCATCGCTTCTTTGCATGTAGTCGGTTCATTATTCTCAAATAATGATTCAACCCTCAAATCTTGGTATTTGATTGTTTACCCGATCTACTTGTTTCAATAGGAACTTAGATCTCCGTGACCACAACCTTTGAGGCACGTGAGCCATGAGCATTGTTGCCGCCTCCGGAACACTTTTCGGCGCTGCGCAACTTTGCACATACAGCTAAGGTTCTTAACCTTATCAAAGTTCTATTGTCCTCCCACTTAACTTTTCACGAAAAATTCCTTTCAAAAGAAACTTAACGTTCTAAGCAACAAACACTTTTGTCTCCGGTGTTTATGGAGGAATACTTAATAGTCATACAAAGACAGGTTCATCCGACTTTGGTTGCAAACATCTTTCTTATGCATAGCATACCAATGTTTAAGAAAGGACAACTTGGGTTTTATCCCAAACCATAACCTTATATGGTGTCATTTCAACGGATTATGATGAAGCTCTTTTCAGTGGAAAAACGGCAATCTCTAAAGCTTTTAATCTTTAAAATACAATGGCAGTTTTATGAATTACACCTTTCGATCTTACCATGTCAAACAAGGTTTAATTACATATCTCGAACGCTCCATACTCTTATGGTGTTTCGGGAAATGCAAATCCACGGAACGATTCCTTAAATCTTAGGTATTATGCTAAACTTGTAACTCAAATATCTTCCTTTATGATCTTTATCATAAACTGTTTATATTCTTGTTACAATGATTTTGCACTTCATCTTGAAAGTCTTTGAACTTTTCAAATGTTTCATACTTCATCCTTATTAAGTAAATATTCATATATTCACTCAAATTTTCGGAGAAAGCATATGAAGTTGAAATCCATCGCTCTTGACTACACATAATGGACTTCGTACAACAATATGTACAAGTTCCAATAAGCTAGTCATTCGTTCCCTTTTGGCCTATGGACGAAGTTTTAATTATCTCTAGGAAAGTTTCACAAGCGTCATTTGATCAAAATCAAATAGACTCCAAAATTCCATCCATATGGATTTTTCTTCATGTTTTCTTTCCAATATAATTTTAAACGGCGATGTCACTTCCTAAGTGATCTTTCAATCAATTTGTCTTTCGACATTTTAGCACTAGTTTTATGGATGTGATTTCTCCAACGAGATTTGTGAATCATCCATCTTTTATGGATTACGGCAATTATTTGAACAACCCTTTTGTTCTCATAATACCCGATAAAACAAATCTTTGAAGGCAAGCTTTGATGTTTAACGAGCAACACAATAACCCTTTATTTGTTCTCGATGAACATCATCACATATTCTTTTGCTAGTTACTTAGGCCATTGTAGTTCATGAATTGTGTTGTTTCGTATGACGATTCACACCAACAAATTCAGTATCAAATACTTAAGAACCACATTGTTTAACAAGCAAAGAATATAGCCATAACATGTATATCATCTATATACTTAAACTGAACGATTCTAGTCTTTTCTTTTCTGCCATATATTTATGAGATTCTCTTTCAGTATTTCCTTTTCAGTTTGAAAGAATCTATCAACATCAATAGTGGAGTCATACATATGACATATAGTCCAAAGCGTGTATAGTTAAATACCAATGTCTTTGGACTTGCACTTTGAAGTAGATCACCATCATCAAATGTTTGGTGTTCTTTCAAATTCCTTTCATTAGTAATCTCTTGGTGTAGTAAACATTTTACCTACATCAAATATTCACCCTTATCATGGTATCGTCCATGATCAAGCTACTTTTAGCTTATAACGATGAATTATTAGTATAATGTTGCTATCCAAAACCTTTTGGAGGATTAGGACAACAAGTGTCTCCAACCTTTTTGCAAATTCTCATCAAAATATGAGAACATGAACTTTGCCATATTATACTCTATCATGTTGTAACCAAAACTTCGTTTCAGATATCACAATATCTTCCACACATCATGGTTTCTGAAACAACTCTTTCAGATCCTAGATAACCTTGATATTAAGGGAATCCTTTGAATATCAAGAATCATGGATACAAACATGATACTTATATACTAACACTTGGAATTGTTACTCTTGATTTAATACTAATTATTAAACTTCATGGAGTAACCGGAACTTACTGAAAGTTTGCAATAGGACTTTTAAACTTTAGATTAACACTTAAAACAATACGATACCAGTTCGTAAAGTATCTAACCAGAATTCTATAGTTCTATCATCTCAATTATAACTAAGCGCAAGGTGGTAAACGGATGCCAATGACTACAACAACTATGCAAATTCACTTTGATTTAGTTTATGATAAATTGAGTTCTAATTAATAATTAAATTAATCTAGGTGAACTCCCACTCAAAACAATATCCCTCACATTGTTTTAGTGATCACACGAACCAAATCCACCACATCAAAACCGATCATCACGAGAGTTGATATAGCTTCAATGGCGAACAATCAACATGTTCATCATATCTACTATATGACTCATGCTCTACCTTTCGGTAATCCGTGTTCCTGAGGCCATGTCTGTACATGCTAGGCTCGTCAAGATCAAACCTTAGCTACCGCATAAGCAAATCTGGCTTGCTTACGTTGTATTTACCCGTGGAATCAAAGACACCCGATCATCACGTGGTGCTTCGAAGCAACAAGTTTTAGCAACGGTGCTAACTAAGGGCGAACACTTTAGAACTTGAAATTTATGTGCATGAGGGATCATCTTATAATGCTACCGTCGTCTACTAAGCAATACAAGATGCATAAAGGATTAACATCACATGCAATTCATAATATGTGATATGATATGGCCTTTCTTCTTTGTGCTTCCGATCTCCATCTTCAAGCACGAACATGATCTCCATCATCACCGGCGTAGCATCAAGGTCAATGACGCTTCTTCATGGTTGTCGTCCACCAGCTTCAACTATTACAACTATTTTGAATAGACACGCAGGTCTTAACAGAAATTAAAGACAACCATATGGCTCCTGCCGGTTGCCAACTTACAATAAGGAACATTGCATACATCAAATATAATCACAATCATGGCCATATCACATCACTGCACACCCCTGCAAAACAAAGTTAGACGCTTCTACTTTCTTTGCATATTTTACGTGGTTTGGGGCTTTCCATAAGTGTCGTTCTAACCTACGAACAAGAACCACAACATTGATACTAGCATTGTTGATTACCCGTTGTAAATTGGATCTTTACTATGCTAGGAGAAACTGGCACCCGCAAAGCCACTTATGCAATACAAGTTGCATGTTAAGCGTGGAGCAAGTCTCATGAACGATGTCATGTAAGGTTAGCCCGGGCCGCTTCATCCCAACATACCGCAAGATGCAAAGTACACGCAAAGCAATCTACAATAAAAGCATCAACGCCCACAATGACCATTGTGTTCTACTCGTGCAACAGATCTACATATAGACACGGCTCTGATACCACTGTAGGGGTTCGTAGCATGGAAAACAAAAATTTTCTATCGCATACAAACAAACAAGCCAAGATCTATCTACTAGATTGTAGCAACGAGTCGATGTAGGAACTCACCCTCGAAGATTCCAAAGCGGTTAACGAGAGCAGATTCTCGTGGGTGATGTAGTCGTACTCTTTCCGATCTCAAGATCGCGTAGACGATCCTTCCGGCGCCACGTTCCAGCAGCGCTCCCGCAGTCGGTCACACGTTCGGTACTCGACGAAGACCTTCCTCTCCCTTGTTCCAGCAGGCAGCGGAGGTTGTAGCACTCTCCTCGCGATTCCGGCAGCACAACGGCGTGGTACCGGAGGTAGAGGGGAAATCCCGCAGGGCTTCGCCTTAAGCCGGTGCGAGTATGGTGGAGCTTATGAGAGAGGCTATTAGTGGTCTAGTAATTAGACACACCAATTAGAGGGCTCTAAACCAATTAGAAAGCTCTAAACCGAATAGCTCTAAACCGGGGTCTAGATCTAGGGTTTAGTTTAGAGGATAGGAAACTTGTGTGTATTGGGAGGGAGCCCTGCCCCTCCTTATATAGGTGGGAGGGGCTGGCCGGCCAAGGGGAGGAGAGTCCCTCCCCAAGTCGGCTTGGTGGGGCGCCGGCCAAGGGAGGAACCCTCCTCCAATTCGGCCTCCACCAATCCTCCTCTCTTCCCACTTCCCAAAATTGCCGTTTGACTTTCAAACTAGCCGTTTGACTTTTCAATTTAGGATTTAAATAAACCCTTTATTTTGGACAGCAAGAACACCTAGTACATGATGCAATCATTCCAACTTACAATGACACATTCATGTACCCTTCCCCTTCCGGAGTGCCGGACATTCCGGGACCTTCTAGAATGTTCCCGATGAAAACACCGGAACCATTCCCTAACTCCGAAACGGGACTTTCCTTATATGAATCTTATTCTCCGGACCATTCCGGATCACCTCGTGATATCCCGGATCCCATCCAAGACTCCGAACAACATTCGGTCTCTTTCTCATAATACCATAACTACTCAAACAACGTCGAATCCTTAAGTGTGTCTCCCTACGGTTCGTGAATTATGCGGACATGATCGAGACACTTCTCCGAACAATAACCAATAGAGGAATCTGGAAATTCATATGGCTCCCACATATTTCTACGATTACTTTGCGATCGAATGAACCACTTACATACGATACCAATTTCCCTTTGTCTCACGATATGTTACTTATCCGAGGTTATGATCATCGGTATCTCTGCATACCTAGTTCAACCTCGTTACTGATAAGTACTCTTTTCTCGTTCCCGTGATATGTGATCCCTTGTGATCAAGTCACATGCTTGCAAGCTAATTGGATGACATTTCACCGAGAGGGCCCAGAGTATATCTATCCGTCATGTGGATGGACAAATCCCACTCTTGATCCATGTGTTTCAACCAATACTTTCCGAACACTCAATGCCACTTTTATAGCCACCCTGTTACGGTGTGGTGTTTGATGACATCAAAGCATCCATCCGGTAAAGGTGATATGCATGATCTCATGGTCGAAGGAATTAGGTTACTATGTATCAGAAAGCATATAGCAATTGAACTATTGAAATGACTTGATCTTTATGCTACGCTTATCTATAGGAGTATGTCCACCATATCATTCTCCTAATGATATGATCCTGTTGTTAATAACATCTCTATGTTCATGATCAGGAAACCATGATCATATATTAACCAACAAGCCAGTTTAACAAGAGGCTTTACTAGGGACTCTTATTTTAGTTTACAAATCACACAAGTATTAATGTTTCCGTTTAATACAATTATAGCATGGTATGTAAACATTTATCATAAGTGTGAAGACATGATAATAACCACTTTATTATTGCCTCTTGGGCATATCTCCAACAATTCCAACTCCTATTACCGCGATCTACGTCTTTGTATGTCATATTTTATTTTATTTTTTGTTATATAACTTTCGATTTTCGCTGTCCCATGAACATAGGTATACATATACGGTGAGTATACGTCTAAAGGATCATACGGATTGGATTTTGGGTGGGTTCGTACGGTCGTCTAAACAATGGGTATCGAGTTTTTGTTTGTCAAAATTTGAAAGAATGGGGGGAGCGAAGCAAAAGTGGATAATTAATTTTCTGTAAAAGCTTGTGTACTCGGTGTCGGTCAAATAATTTCATGATTCAATTTAAACCGAAACTAGATAGTTCAGGGTGCAAACGACAGAGATTTACTGAACCTCTGTCAGTTTAGGGTTGGACTTTTTTGCTGAGTAAACTTGGCGAGATTCTGCGGTAAGTGGGCAATCGTCCCCGCGACCAGGCCAGGCGCCAAGCGCGTGTTCACCCGGTGGGTAAAAGCAACGGCTCGCACACACGTCCGCCATGTCACGAGCACCGCTGCCGGGGACACGGCAGCCGGTTTGCTGGACCAACAAGCAAAGAACCGGCGACAGGCTCCTTTCTCGTGCCCCGCGCGTTGCTCGGCACGAAGTGTCTCCGTGTTCCCATGGCTCGTGGTTTTCGAGCTCCACCGACGCAGAGACAAGTGCGTTTTACTTTACGCCCTCGATCCTCTTTTCGTTTCCTTTTTGTCTAGTAGCAGACACAATTAACTGCGTGTCATAATTAATCCGCGTGGCTAGCCTCTGAGCTTAGACAAGGTGTGGTGTGGCTGCTTGGAATTTGTGCACCCGACAACCGTGATGCTCCCTGATCCTACCTTATCCATGGGCGCGGCGGACTTGTTCAATCCTATCGTGCTGGACTGGACTAGTAGCTCCATAAATTTCCACAGTTCTTCCGATAAAGCTCTTGTGGTCTGTACGAGTGACATTAGCCGATCTTGTCTGGCTCCAGGGGCGAACGAAATTTATGGGTCGTACTAGTACTATGTTTGTTGGGAAACTCTCGGACACGTTCCACGGCGAGGTCGACCTACAGACGACCCTTCCACCCCGCTGCCTCTTTCCGCCGTGGGAAGTCAAATAAATTTCGCTGGTCTGGTGCCTCCACCCGGAACGCGTCCACGGCGGCTCTGACCGGGCGGCTGGCTGGCTCGTGCGTGGAACATGGGCCGCTCCCGATCGATCCACTGAATTGAATTTTATCCACACACACGGCAGGCAGGTCGCTCCGAATCAAACGCATCGCGGCACGGAGCCAACGCCCAAAGGACACGTCTGGTCCGGCGTACCGAGCCGCGCCGTGCCGTGCCGTGCCGTCGTCTTATAAAAATATCCAAGAAGAAGCGATAAGGGCGAGCCGAGCTGAGGGCATATTCGTGCGCATGATCTCGCGATCCCCTCGCCGGCCCGCTGCGCCGGATCGTGCGAAAATCCGACGAAAGCGACCGGGAAATCATGTGCCGCGAACCGAACCGGGGTATTCCAAGTTTTGGGTGGACCACGGATGGCTGGCTGGACTGCCTACCTGTCCCGGCAGACGAGGAGGGAGGGTAACGTGGTCTGCGCGGACGGCGACGAGCGAGAGCACGTGAAAATCTACCGTCGTCGAGGTCGGGCGAGCAGATGAGATGATGAGATACGGGTCGCTGTACGGCCGGGATCTCTCGGCCCCAGAGACTGCCTGTCGCTCGCTCGATCGGCGCGGATCTGGCCGTCTCTGGAGACGTGAACGTGGCCTTATCTCTCTCTCGCATGTGAGAGAGATCACCGACCGCCGGCGGCGTCATCCGATCGTGTTACTGTGCGGCTGGGAGTCGCGCAAACCAGTGTTGCAGTGGATCGCACTTGTTGAGCAGTTGTGTGTGGCCAAAGGTTGGGCAGGGCAGACGTCCAGTTTCGCTTCTCTGCTTCACGTAGAATCCGAGTCAACAATAGTGAACCTGTGTGATCCATTGGGGGATTTGCTCGGCTTGCCAGAACACAGAGAGAAAGGCCTAATCATCTCAGCTGGGCACGTAACTCGTAGTGGGACGGACAATATAATCGGAGCGCCAGCGACGTATAAAACTCGATGACCGGTGTCATGATCCCGTTACATCGGAAGGGGAAGGAAGGTGCACATGCACTCCCTGTCCCTTCCCCTGGCTTCTGCAGTCCTGCACGGAAAATATATCGCGAGAGCGGCCGGCAGCCGGTTAGCACGCACTCGCGTCATGGGCGGGCAGCTGCTCTGACGACTCGACGGAAGGTTCAGCTTCGTTACGTGGCCATCTGAACTAACGGAGGGAGAGGCATACGTCATCGATTCATCTTCCTCGTGTTCTTTTTTTTTTTTGACACGAGCGAGAGAAGTCGTCTCGTCTTACCGGTCGCTCTGCAGCCAATGATGTGGTGTGGTGGGTGGGATCGAAGAACGAATCGAGATCTGGCAATCCGCACCGGTTGGATTTTGGCGCGGGAAGGGGAAGGTGGTGACCGACCGAATGGCGGGAGTTGGAACCTGGAACGCGGCACGCCAGATTGGCCTTTCTTTAGGCTTTTCTAGTTGTCGGCCCGGCTCTGGTGTGGTGGTCAGCTGTATCCTGTATGGATAGATATAGAGCTATAGTATTGTTTTGTGATATGATTATGTCACTTCCCACATGGGTTCTTAGGTCGCTAGATACACGGGATTTAGAGTTTTTGTATGTACACAAGTGTCAATAATAAGGTACGTAGATGAGTCTACTTCCTCACTTTCTTATATTTTTTTTTTGTTTTTTCAGTCGAGTCAAAGGACGACAGTTTAACCTGAATGTTTTCCAAAGATAAATGGAAGCAGGTAGCAGAGTAGGTGACCTTTAGAAAAAAAAAGGGAGAGGCAAGTAAGATTTGGGCAGATCTTTCATAGTAAGAATGGGCTATGCTCTTTTTTTTTTTAGGGACGTAAGAGTGGGCTATGTGTGAAAGGTAACGCCGCGATGCTTGAAGTGTGCTGTTTTGGTCCAGCATCATATTGTTTGGGCCTGTTTAAATATTCTTGGGCATACTCGAAGCCCATTTCGTTTTTCTGAAACAAGACGAGGCCCATTTCTCACTTCTTGTTCTCTTGTGGGGGAGTCTTTCTCTTGTACTGGGCCTCAGGCAGTAAAATCCTCAGGTGGAAATGGAATGAGGTACCGAGAGCTTTTGTCGTAGCCAAAATTTCTCGGCCGCATTCCGAGCAATAGTATGGTGATGGGCTAGTGAACCACTTGTAGTTTTTTTTTTACAAAACCTCGTCAGAGGGCGGAGAGCTCCCGCTATGCAATATAGGAAAAAAGAAAAATGACCCAATTAATAAGAGAAATCGGACCTAAAAACCTTACAGAACACGTTTAATTAAGGAAAACCGATAGAAACTATACGCACCGACCAGAATTTAGGAAACATTGTTTGATCCAGATAAAAGTGCCTCAGGACCATCGGAAACATTTCATACCCAACCGAGACAGTACTCTCGCAATAAGAAGAGCACCCGTGCCTAACCAAAGGAAGACAGCGACTAAACATAAACCACTTGTAGTTTTACTCCACAGCTTTTGATTTGAAACAAGTCTCAACGCAGCACTCTCTCCAGGCCTGTAAGTCACTACACTCAAGTTACACGTCTGATACACGCGCTAACGCGCATTGATACGGTCAATCACGAAGGCTTGGTCATGGTCATGCCGTTAGCACGTATTGGTACCGTTGTACTGCTCTCTCCAGCTGAATCAGATGTTATATATTTGTCTAGATTCACACGTGTCTCTAACATGTTTTACTAGTATATATACCGTGAATCTAACAAAACCACTGACATCTAATTCAAGACGGTGTTAGGTACCAAATAGTCAATTCACACAATCTAGCAACTGTTACAAGAATTTGCTAGATACAAGATGAACAAGCAAGAAGGAGAATGGGGAATCAGAGCCTAGATGGGAGAGAGGAGCCGCCGTGCCATTCGCCTGATCCAACTTGGATACTCTGTCTTTTCCCCTTGATGTGTATATGTAGCTCCCGATGGGTCAGTCGGGCCGAGCCCATATTGCCAACCCATGATGCCAGCCCAACTCGAGGTGAATGCAGCCGAGGGTCCTAACATCCCTCCCTCCTTGAAACTCGGCTTGTCCTCAAGCCGAAGCTTCAAAGGATTCCGCAGGGTTGCCTTGCCAGGGTCCAATGGAGCATGGACCTCCTTTATCTTGTTGTAGTCCTCATGGTAGGCATTGTAGTAGTCGTTGTAGATTGGTTTGTAGTAGTCGTGATCGATATCGACTTGCAGAAGAAGGCACCTCACTTTGTGACATTCCTCCCTCCTTGAAAAGAAGCTTGCCCGCGACCTGCCGCCTCCCGGATCCCATGGAACATACTGGTGTTGATAAGCATCGCCATCCAAGTCTGTGGGCACCCAGAAAAATATTCCAGTCACAACTTGAAGACCCTGTTTATTAGACCAGGAAGGTTGCATGATACTTGATAGAGCTGAAGCATGTATTTTGTTGGAGAAACATTCACTCATGAGAACGCTGACTAGCCGCTGATTTAGTTCACCATTTCCCTCCATCCTCATGACAGTACACATAGGGAAGCTAGAATAGAAAGCAAGGTGCCCCACTCTGAAATATATGTCCTGTTGACGACAATCAGAATAAGATAACTTCATGTAACTCTGGACCTTGCGAGCTTGACATGTTCCACCTGAAAATAACTTGTATCTTGACCCCAACAGCGCAAGCAGCGGCACTCGAAGAAACCTTATGATTAGTCCTTCATTGCCATCCATCTTCATGTTGTCACTTAAAGAACATCCACCGATGAAAAACCATGCAATTTTCCATACCTTTTCATAGCTTGCCAACATCAAATTCAGATTAGTACATTCACCGTAAGGAAGGACTTCCAATGGTAATCCATGAACAATTTCAGTTAAGCTCCATAGCATATGCCCACTGATCAGTTGAAAAGTATAATCACTATCAACAGTTGTAGCCCACATCAGAAATGCAATGTTCTTTACACTCCGAATAATGACAAAGGTGCCCCCTGAAGTTTCAGCCATAGATGGTAAGAATTCTTGATGGAGTACATCAATCAGAAGTTGTTGCATTTTTTCCATGCGTTTTAAAATATGGAGAACAATAGATAACCATCGGGCCAAATTTGATTGAATAAATTCCACATAATTGCCCATGGCTCTCCTAGGCAGATCCAACGACAAGGTAGACCATTTGAGAACACCCGAGTCTACACAGAACAAACCGGAAAACAGAGGAACCGCAATGCTGAACCAAGGAATGCACCAAAGCTTGAGAGCACGTGTAGCTCTGCTGATCAGACCATTCCATATAGCTTTGTTAGATTCTGCGCATGGTTTCTTCAGGAAATTTTCTGACAAATTCAGACTAATACCATGAGAATAAAATTGCTCCTCACAGTAAACCTCATATTGCAAGCAGATATGCAGTGGGCCAGATAGACCGTCAGGGAAGAGATGTATCACAGCAAGAACAAGCACAGAAAATTCTCCTGATGTACCTTGAAGCGATGGCCTTGGTTCGGTGAGATGCACGCCTCCAGGCAGGTCAGCGAACGATGGCCATGGTATTGGCCGTAGCTTGATCCAGCTCAAGTGCAGATAAGGAGGTGGCCAGGACGTGTGATAATGCATGCGCTCCGGGTTCCAGCTTGAGGACAACGGCATGTCAATTGTATGGCTTGCAAAAATCAACAGAGACTGAATTGTCTGGACGGTAGGCACTTGATCGGACAGACATATGGCATCAAGGCCTACAGTCGAACAGTTCACAGGCACAAATTTGCCGAGCACTTGGACACAGAACAGCTGCAACACGTGTGTGTCCGAGATAGTTGTACATGTCCAAGCAGTTGGAGCCGTGGACAATGACGCTGTCGCAGACGAGATGAACGCACACGACAATGCTGAGACGCCGTTGTATGGGCTTACCGATGAGGAGGTGATGACCTTGGATGCAGCCCCCTTGGTGGCCTCATCATCGAAGGTTCTGTCGCTTGCTGCAGCGACAGTGAGCACATGGATGACTTCGACGGTGGCTGTGGGCGACGTGGCCGTTGCTGATGGGGTGAAAGCAGGTGCCGGCTCAGTGATGTCGCGGCTTGGGCATTCAGTCGAACAGAATGTAGTCGCCTCCGTGCGGGTTCCATTGGGAACATCTTGGGCGACCACCAGGGGCTTCTCGGTGGTGGGGACCAGAGCCGGAGGTTCGGCTAGCCCTGCCGACGCGGTGACGATCTTGGCCGTGTCAGAGCTCACCATCACGGAGTTGTTAGTCGCGGATGTGGCCGGTGATGCAGGCGACGATGACAACCTGGATGTCCATAGCAGGGGCATCGTCATGGTCGACATGGTGACGGACGCGGGTACCAGGTCGAAGGTGTCGATGGGAGCAGCGCGAGCGATCGCAGGTGCTTCCCCGATGGCAGGAACCAGAGCTAAGGGTTCAGCAAGCCCTGCCGACGCGAGGGCGAGCTCGGCCGTGGCCGTCACGGGCGCGGTCACGCAGCCGACGGTGATGTCCATAGATCGCTGAAGTGCATCGAGACTAGCCATGCAGTCAGCGAAGTCACTCCGCCGTCTGGCTTCCCACTCATCCAGGTATGCCTTGAGCTCAGGATTCATAGCCATGTAGTGTGGAAAAAAATTTGGGGAAATTTTTGAGAAGGGTGGTGTCTGGTGGCTCTGATACCATATGTTAGGTACCAAATAGTCAATTCACACAATCTAGCAACTGTTACAAGGATTTGCTAGATACAAGATGAACAAGCAAGAAGGAGAATGGGGAATCAGAGCCTAGATGGGAGAGAGGAGCCGCCGTGCCATTCGCCTGATCCAACTTGGATACTCTGTCTTTTCCCCTTGATGTGTATATGTAGCTCCCGATGGGTCAGTCGGGCCGAGCCCATATTGCCAACCCATGATGCCAGCCCAACTCGAGGTGAATGCAGCCGAGGGTCCTAACAGACGGAGTACTACACTTGTCCATGCATCCATGCACGTGGTGATGTGAGCAAGATCGCTTTTGGTTCGGATAAACAACAACAGTAGGAGAACCCAAAACTCATCTCCATAGCCCGGAAATTAATCGCATTCAAGTACCCTGTCATGCTCTCACCTGTACCTAGCTACCTCACGCAGAAATGGAACTCGTGATTACCCAGGAGCAGGAGGTCAGGACAGGAGCACGCAGCTCCACATCTCCGCTTCCCAAAACGCCAACGCTGAAAAGTAGCGCCATGCCAAAGCCAAGAAAGAGAACCTCGGCGCTAGCTGTGCTTTACCGCTGAAGGTCCCACGGCGTGTCTGCGTGGAATGGGCACGCCGATGTGACCTGTCCGGCTGTCTCGCGTCTCAGTCCCGCCTCGGCAACCGGTGCGCCACCGCGATGTTCCCTCCATGCTCGTGCTGCATGGATACTCTCAGACAAGCTGGTACGAGTATCACGCTTGGGAAAGAAGGGTAGTCTCTTGTTTGGTTTGATTCCCTGATACTTCTATGGTATACGAGGGGATGGGATTATTTTGTATCCCAGAATTTTTTCGATAGATCGTTTATGAGGTCGAGTTTGGAGGGGATAATTTCGAAATATTTTCACAAATTCCTTTTACACTAGTATATTTTTGGCTAAATTAAAAACTCTCTATCATGGTAGAGTATATTTTTGAGGAAAAGTATTTTAAAGGATTAAAGAGTATTGGGTGAACACCAAATCCATGCATATCCCCACGTCTTTTCGGGATAAAAATACCTGAGAAGTAAACAAGCCCCTACCAATTTTCACATATCTAACTTTTTATGATAGTTTAGCCTTAGATGAACTATTTTTAAAATTTTAACCCATTTCGGTCTTGCTAGACGCCATTGCCGGACAACCTTTGTGCTGCGTCGGTGTAGATGCGCTAAGAGCATCTCCACGACACCCCAACCTGATCCTAACCGAGTTTGAGAGTGGAAGCCAAAAAAATGGCACACACCAGAGGCCAACTGGTGCCAAAAGATTGGGCCCCCCTTCAATCCGTATGACACCCTTAGCCGGTGGCCGGGCTAGGAATGTCGACAAGACAAGACATGTCCAATGAGGCGCTTTGGCGCTGGGCCAAGTTGACAACCATCCAACATGGCCGGTCAACGTAGTTAATGACCTTGCGCCTTTTTTATGCGCTCCGCGTGGGTCTTCGCCAGCGCCCGTGTGATGGCTCACCTCTCGACAAGCCGGAGTTAACGGCGCGGTGGCCGTTCGGCCTACCACACCCCTCAACGCCAATAAAATGCCCTATCCTCACAGTACACCTACCAGTCGCCCCTCTCATCATCCAATTTCCTCAGGCGACCAACCGCCACGCAACGAACACGAGGCCGTCCAAGCTGCCACACCTTATTTGGCAGGCCACGGCTGATCGGGCCAACGCTAGCACCAGCGTCATGTCGCGATACAGACATAGCCACAGCGTGTTCTTCCCCTATGTGGCGCCACGACCATGGTCACCAAAATTGCCCAACGAGCGCATTTACCAGGAGGGCCTCATTGCCTGGGCGAACGAGGCCAGGAGGTGAAGGAGGAGGAAGAGGAGGAGGAGGATGTCGGCGATCTCATGCCATCGGGCCACACCGAGGAGGAGATGTTCTAGATTTCCCTGCGCGAGTTGGAGGCGCAACGGGGTCTAGACGAGGAGGCGCGCTAGGCCGGCCCCTTCTAGGCGTTGCAAGCCTCCGTTGCCGCGTCGGCACCTCCACCTCCACTGCCACCACGGCCGCGCGTCTAGTGGCAACATCAGTAGGGGGCTTCCCCCTAGCGTACGCTGGACTAGGTGAACCTCGCCTCCAATGATGAGGAGTTGGATGTGGGACCTCGAATTTACGGTCCGAGAATCCCTGTTATGCCTGCAATTCACGTTCCCATGATTAGTGAGCCGTGAGCATAACCGACAAGTATCATTACAAAATTTAGAAAGTAACAAGTACAACAACTTACATCATTGCCATTATGGCAATTATAATCATCAATAGCGGAAGTCTTCATTCGCAGAGTCATGTCAAGCCTTAACCTATAGGCAAATGACTAGGAAGACGATCTAGCTCGCATAGATGTCAACATCTCCATCGTTTCTCTCGATCCTCTAAAAGTCTAGCCAAGTAAATAGCCAGGGACAAAGCTGGTGAGTACTTTTAATGTAGTCGCAAACCGCCTTAAGAGAACAATAATAAAGGGTATATAATATGACTGTGGTAGGATGACTCCATAAGCGGTTCTTTTATAATTTAGTTTCTCTTGTAGATATGGCATATCTCTATATCTTTGTTGAAAAACTTTTGTACAACATTTGGAAACCTTTTTGAAAAGGTTTTAGAAAACACTAGGATTGGGTCACCCATTTGTTTCTTTCTCCCGGTCATCCCATGACCAAACTTATTTTCTTCCTTTTCGACCATCCCATGGTCAAAACATATATCCTTTCTGACCATCCCATGGTCAAAACATTTCCAAAGCGATTGCTTTTCCGAAATCCTTTTTGAAACCAAAACCAACACCGCTCTACAACAACCTTCCCAACCATCCATGACCGAGGAATCGGCTATTCGAATAGATTTACACTCTGCAGAGGTTGTACACTTTACCCACATCATCCGACTACACTGCCCCGATCTACACCAATCGTGGGTCGAATAACTGATCAAGACTTTCAGAATGCCCACTCTAGTATAAGTGCCTACCCTACGAGTGTTGTTCCCCTCAAAACCGGGACGCCCTATATAGTTCACAAGCCAACCAGAGCGCATTTTACACTCCACAAAGTGGGCTCTTTCAATGAGGGGCTCATAGTAACGCCTGGCTGCCCTTAGACAATTCGTTCCTTCTCTAGGCCGATGTCCCATATGGGCCTTTACAGGAGAAGGCCCAGCCTCCGGGGACCGAGGTACCTTGTAGTAATCATGAGGCACCTATACCAGAATAGAAAAACTTCTAGCCCAGCCCTGTCCCATTCCAGAGTAATTTGGTTGCATGGGTTAATTATTCTGGCAAAATTGCAAAGAACCGGGTGCGTTTTTGTAAACCTTTTTCCTCCATATTTTGACCAACCTTTTTGTAAAACCAAAACCTTTTTTCCTTTTCAAACTCACTTCAGGCCAAACCTCGCCAAGATTTTCTCATAAAATATTCTTGTAAGCTTTTTCAGGGTCTTCCCATCCCATAGTTTTGCTTCGGCTAAAACAGGGTTTCCAAAGGGGCATGATGTTATACAACATCTACCATACCAGGGGAAAGTAGGTGTCGTCCAAGGGGGTTGTACTTAATAGTACAAATGCGTAATAGATTGGAGGAGCGAAGCCACTACCATATATAACTCCACATATAGTAAAACAATGCAATTTTCATAAACAGTAGATAAAACATGCATAAATAAAATAGGAGGACAAGAGTTTATGAGCAAGAAGGTGGCTTGCCTGTGGCCAGTGAGATGTTATGTGGCTTCCTTAGAAAACCAGAATACCGATAGCAATAATAATAAGAATAACCCGATGCTTCCTTCTTCTCGGTGTCCCACAATCGCAACTAACGTCGTTATCGAGCATACATGCAAACAAACAACGCCACATTCAATACAAGATATACAAACATCAATACATACATCAAGCAATTATACCACATGATGTCTACTACTGTAGGTTTTGGTAGATTTAGTTCTTGGCGAGTGAAGTTACTAGGTTTGCCTTTGTGGGGTTTTATTTAAGATCTATAAGGCATATATAACTTAATTAGGGGGTTTAAGGCCGAGGCTAGGTTTTGTATGATACCATTGTATAAAAATAATACCATCAGATAGGTATTGATAAAATGAAACCAACAAAAGTGGTTTCACTATTTTATCAATTTCCATTGATTTATAAAGGATTTTCTAGTGGATTAAACTCTAGTTTTAGGAGATAATTCACCAGAAAAGTTTTGGAGCTATGAAAATTATTTCCTTGGGTGATTAGGTAGGATTTGGTGGACTGATTGAAGATGAGTTGGAATCAACTTAAAATAATTACCAGAATATCCTCAGGAAAATCCCAAAGGTAGTATTGGACGTTATTTGTATTTTTCACCAGATTAAATATACAAGGTCTTTTGATGTGATTCCAAGTACACATGTTAGGTATTTGAAATATATTTCTGTAGAAATTTGAATCACCCTTTTTGGATTTACATAACTACTATAGTGTTTTTTCTAGTAAATAAACCATTCACAAAATAGTTCAATTCACCAAAATTCAGTAGATGCTTAATAAATTTTGTGATCCTGGGGTTTGATATATATGGGTATGTAGGTGTACAAAGAGTTGGAATTGGGTCAAAACTATTTTTGGTTTTGCCTAGGGAATTTTGAAAGACAGAAATGGCCTGATTTTGTTATTTTTGTTGTGGGCAAACCAGGAAGCAAAAGGGGCATGGGGCCAAGGTGTAAAACAAGATATCACATATACCTAACAGAACAAAGTGGATTTAAACCATTTGGGTTTACCAAACTCCCTGGGGAAATTTATGTTTGAAAAGGACACAAGTTTGTTCTTGGTTTACTACAATTAATAGTAGACATTACTTGGGTCCACTTCTTGTACTGCATGTTTAAGGAAACAACATGGTTTCTATAAAAAATTATCTCTTTGAGAACCTACCTATTTTTTAATTTTATTTAGATTTGAACTCAGTAGCTAGTTTCCATATCTATAAAATGGTTTAAAAGAAAATAAAAACAGAGAGGGAGGGTGCGGGCTAGATCTGGAGGGCGAATGGGCCGCACGGGGTTACAGTTGGCCCAGATCGCGTCGGCGTGCGCGGGAGCCCGCGTTCGAAGTCGCGGGGACAGGCCCGCCTATCGGCGAGCACTGGCGCCGAAGGGGTATGGGGCTCCCTGAGCCGTAGATCTAAAGGGATATGAATGGTGGGGGCTCGTCGTCCTCGCAGCGACGGACAAGCGATGACGGAATCCTAGATAGCGATGGGGGAGTGCGGGGATCTCACCTGCGGGGCGTGCCAGCGACGGAGAGGTGGCAGAGGAGCGGAGGTTCATCGTGGGTACCCGAACAAGGGGCGGCATGGGCGGTTTTGCCACCGGGAAGGACCTCGCGCGTTGTCGGCTGAGAGGAGCCTTCGGGGGCTCGCCAGTGCTGCTGCTGGACTCGCCCCTGAGCAAGGAAAACAACAGGGGAGAGTAAGAGAGGGTAGGAGAACATCATGGAGGGACATGCATGGAGGAAGGAGCTCGGGATATAGAGCCTTGCTCGATTTTTGGGAAGGAGGCTGAGGCTCTCTCTCTCTTTCTCTCGGGCAGAGTAGAGCAAGGGAGGAAGAGGGGTTGCTGGGGGAGGTTAATGAGGGGGATAAGGGGCAAATGAGCCAGAGGAGAGGCGTTGTACTGGCATGTGGCCTTATAAACTAAAGGGAGATGTCCATGATGGACCTAGTGTAGGAGGGTCTTGTGGAGAGGAAGGAGGCCATCTACTGGGCAGTAGGGGTGGTGGAGAGGGGAGTGTGGGGTACTGGGGTCGAGCAGTGAGTGGTGGAAGGGGTGGTGTGGCTGCTGCCTCTTAAATAAGCAAGATATTTTCATCAAGAGGCATCTCTCTCTCACTCTTCTCCAAGCATTAATGGACAAGGCTAGGGTTTTCTACAGTATCAACTATAGGGGTTGTCGACTAGAGAGTGTGGTGGTGCTGGTGGGAAGTGATGGTGAGCCTTGGTGATGGTTTGATCTTGGTTTAACTTAATACTTGCTAAGTTTGCCAAATTTGATCAAATGGGTGGTTGTGAGGGTAGCTGAAAAAATCTCCATTTGGCAAGGTGGTATGAAGATGCTCGTAGATAGGTATGGTCATTGTACACCTCCAAGATTTAGTTGGGATTTATTGGATGCCTTTTGGTCCACTTTATATCAATTATTCAAAAAGTGTAGAAATGGTTTCTAGAAGCTAAACTAATATTTTTACATTGGACAAGGTTGGTTTTTGAGGTGATATGGTCCTAAATACCATACCACACATTGGAGAATTTTAGTGGAATTTATTTGGATAGAAAAGTATTTTTAAGTAATTATTTCTTGGTTTTGCCATTTAAGAAAAAGGGCAAAAATAAATAATAAAGAATCTCCATAATATTTATTTTATAGATGGGAAGGTAGGGTATGATGTATAGTACTCAAATATGCATTGAGTTGGCAAAGTTATTTGGATAAAAACAAATTTGCCTTTATAGACAAAGATTTTAGGGTTTTGCCAAAAGTGGAATTTAAATAGCTTGAGGATCCAAATAATTATGAGAATTATTTTGGGGATTATCATAACCAAGGTAGATGATGTGAACTTGATTTATACATCATTGTAAACTTGAGTTTTGAAGAAATCTGGTGAAATTGGAGGAGACGAGATATCCGGCCATCGCTTGTCGTTGTCGATCCCCGCCACTTCGGAGCTCGCCTCGGCATCAAGCCTATCACACTCACGGTGAGCTTTTCGTCCCTGTGGTGCCCTCTGTTTCCTCCCTCTCCCCTGTACCGTCCTCCCCACACGTGCCCGCCGCCACCGCTGGAGCTCGTCGGAGACGACTCTCCGGTGACCATCTAAGGGCGGCGCCACCACCGTTCACCTCCCACTAGTCTCCTATGTCCAACGCCCCCACTCGTGCGTCCAGGCACGCATGGGATCGACAGATCCATGCTCGACCTGAGAGCTCTGCCATTGATGACGTCATGCTGGTGTTAGCCTGATGCAATAATCTTTTTCATTTATTTAAATTGTTTTGTAGTTATTTTCTAGAAATATTATTAATCCATATGGGCCCTACCTATAAGATATTTAATATTTTTCATAAATGTTTTCTAAAATTGTTAAACTCATGACATGTGGGCCCAAGTTGGAAAGTAATTTAAATATTCCAAAAATTATTTAAAATGAATTAAAAATGGAGAAATTCATAACTAATTCATTTTATATCAAAAAATACAAATAATATATTAAAATGTTCAAAACATGAGCTCTATCATTTAAAAAATGTAAGCATTCACATTCATACAACTTTGAACCCTAACTTATTTAGAGGAACACCGACACCCCCTAAGTACCATGGGTTCGATGGTTTGCCTATTCAGGGCATTCTGGAATCCATTTAAATTTGATGATGCATCTAGGGCTACTCTACTGCATGTAATCCTCCATATCATCCATATTGTATGAGCATTGCACATGCCATGTGTTGAATGTTGCTTTTCTTTTCCAGTGATCTGTTCTTCGTGAATAGGAACCGAATCCGAGGCTAAAGTCAACGCCCCAGAAGAGCAGTACCAGTCCAATAACGGACAAGGCAAGTGAAGCCTATGTTTACAAAGTATTTCATTCTCACCATATGCATGCGGTTCAACAGTATTTTATCGGAAGATAGAGTAATCCTATCTGATGCATGTTTCCCCTTGTGAACTATAATACCTGATCCACTGCTCCTAGCATAACTAGGATTTGGCTTATAAGCATTGCTAGTGCCATAATTTAGTCGAGCTTAGCCATGCTTAGTGGTCCAAGACCGATCATCCAGATGATGCACTGGAGATGCGAATGAACCTAATATGGTAGGATGTTTTGATATGATCAGAGGTGGATAATAAACATGCTAAGAAAGGCATGGGAGGCCATGTTGGGTGTGGGTTTTATAGGCCCATGCTAGCCACCCTTAGGAACTGAGTTCTCGCCTCTTTAACCAAGACGAGCGTACAACCACACGGGGGCCTGGAAACCTCCTCGACTCACTAACTTGCCTAGTAGATTCCATGAGTCACATAGTTCGGGATTTCCATTCCACATACGCATCTTGGTTGTTCTTGAATGGAGGTAAAGGAGGTGCATTTATAGGTGGTAGGTAAGCGTGGCCGAGAATAAGAGAGGCACGGCCTCCGTAATCTTGAACCCTGCGCATAATGCTAGGGACCGGCTTTCGGACTCGACCCGTTACGACGGCATCTCCTTAGTGCGTGACTCATGGTCTCGGCGAAAGCAAGGTAAAGGTAGTGGTCAACCACTCTCTGCCGCCTTTCAAGGAAGAGGGCTAATAATTTGGCATTAAGAATCAGTTGGTACGTGTGGGTAAAGTTGTGCACCCCTACATGGCTATAATCTTTTCAAAAAGCTATGTCCATGGTTATGGACGACTTGGTAATGGATTCTGTGATCATAGAGAACTATAACCGAATGATAAAACTTGGCTAACTAATATGAGATCTGGAGTACCTCCTCGGGGTTGTTTGAGGGGGTAGTGCGGAAAGAGAGGTTTAGTTGATGATGGTACTTTGTGGATATTGAAGATGGTTCTAAGAGCTAGAGTTGTAGTCGTCTTATCCCCTTTGAAAATGATCTAACTAGACGAGCTTATTTTCCTTCTTGTTTTGAAAACAAAAGATGGCTTTATGCAAAATAAATCCACAACCATAAGTCTTGCGGAGTACACCCTATACTCAGCCTTGCCTCGTTGATGTTTTCTACAGATGAAGTGGTGCCAACTGAAGGTGGTTTCTATGTCGATACGAGTAGTTGGGGTTCCCAGGAAGCAGCCTAGGATCTATGGAAGGGTCGTTACTTCTGTTTAAGGCCTCTTAGGCCCTTTGCTAAGTTTGTTGTTTAGAACAACTTGTTTGCTTCCATTGTTTTGTTGTAATGTTGGTCTATGACACATGGATTGTATGACTGGTTTGTAACTCCGTTAAGAGTTTACCTCAATAATGTATGGTTTGTATGTTCTGTAATGTTACCGATCATCCCCCGAGCATTTTGGAATTTAGGTTAGGCTGATGTCAGACGAAGATCTGGTATTTGTCTAGTCCTAATCCCGGGTCTTGACAATGAGCTACTAGATTAGCTCACTCTAGTTCCTAAGCAAACAAGGCAATCAATAGATTAACGCAATTCATCTTAATAAACAATTTAGATACTACTGAAGTTACCATCAAGTCTAACTTGAGGTAAGCATGGGTATTTTGAAGGGGTTGGGATTTGAGGTAAGGTAAGGGGCATGGGTATTTCTACCAAGGTTAGAATGAAAAGGTTTTATGAAAGGTTTTGGAAAAACCTAGAGAGAAGAGTAGTTGAAGTTCTGTGAAAACATAAGGAGATTATACATAGTTATACATAGTTTTTGTACATAGAAACTAGGCAAATAGTTTGTTGTATCAAAATCATCCTGGCTCAGGTTTGTAATGCCAGATCATTTGAGAATATTAAAGATGAGGCCTGACACCTCGTTTGTAAAATAGTTGTTGTCAAATAGTGTTGAGATAAGAAGTATATCACCTAATACCCAATCAGTTGCATGAACACAAGCAAACAAGTGAGCAAACATTGCAACACTTAATAAGAAAAAGATTTGTTCCCCCTAATTTTTTCCTTTTACAAAAGATCAGGGTTGCTGAAATTGGGATGTTACATTGGACAAGGCGGCACAAACCTTAGCATCGCAGCCTAGTAGTACTAGTCTAGGTTTAGGTTTAAATTCACGCAAATTTCATTCAAACCTTATAAATTTTCCTAAATTTGAATAAAATTCTTTTATAATTTTATTTTTTGGAGGATTGATTGTTGGCGGTCCCAACTGCCGGCGTGTTTGTCGTCCACCGTTTGGAGACACCGGTGGAGATGCTCTAACTTCCTCTAACTTCGCGTACTCCTACTTGTTTGTCACATCCCAAAATTTTCCAAATTTTGAAATGTTAAAAATAAATAAACAAATAGATAATTGTTGAAATTTAGGGTGAAAAGAAACTTTTGTTTCTAAATGGAAACATCAAAACCCATCTTGAACAAAATTTGAATAAAAGGGAATCCAACAAAATTTCAATCAAGTGAAATGCATTTATCAATGAATGTTGAAATTTAAACATTTGAAAAAGTAACTAAAACCCCAAAACCCTAATGGAAGAAAATAATTTCCAAGATCTCTCTAAGACTATGGATTTGATCCATATAAAAATTTGTCAACAAACATTTATAAATGATCAAGAATGATAAATAAAAATATTATAAAACCATAGAAATTGGTTTCATTCAATTTGTAACCATGGATAAAAACTTATGAATTTAATAAGTTAAAAGGAAATAAATTTCAAAGCTAATAAAGCTCCTATCTAAAATCCATACCAAATTGTGAGCAAATTAATCTTAAAAGGATTTAAAAGGATAAACAAATATTAAATAAAATTATACAAATTGGAATCACCAATTTAGGATCTATAAATAAAAAGATATGGATTTTGTGAGATAAATAAATAAATAAGGAATATTTAAAAGCCAAATTAAATCTTGGCCAAGTAAATGGAATGAAAAGTTATTGAATAATAAAAGGATTAAAAGGTTATTTAAATAAAATCATAAGGACTGAACAAGATCCAATTTTATTTAAATAAATATAATATGCCTAAACCAAATAATAAATCCCAAGAAAATTATTTAGAAGACAATTTAAATCTTGAGTTAAATCCATAAGCAAATGGAACAAATATAATCCAAATCCAAATGAAATAAAGGGATAAAGAATATTCAAATAAAAATATATGGCATTAACCAAATTCAATTCTTTTTAAATAGAGACAAAATCCCTAATGAAAATGATTAATTAAATCATTAGAAAATAATGAATTGGAATTTGCCAAAGTAGATTAAAAAGAATTATTTGAATAAAATTTATATGGATTTAAAACCATATTGGATTTTATTTGAATAAAGACAAATGCCCAATTTAAATGAACACTAAATCATATTAAATACTTAAATAATTCAAAGTGAATTATTTGCATTAATGAATAAATAAAACCTACTGAAAAAGGTTTGACAATAATTGGAATTCAAATGAGTTTGAAAATATAATTAAAATCTTATTTGAACAAAGACAAGTGCCTATTATAAATAAATAATAAACCATATATGACTAAAAGATTCCAAAAATGGTCTTTAAAATACATGTTTAAACAATATAGAAACTTATTGGAAGTTTGGGAAAAGTTTGAATTCAAACAAGTATTTGAATCAATTGAATAAATTCAAAACAGAAAATGAAAACAGAAAAAGAAAAATAAAATAGAAGAAGAAAAAAAAGCAGCCCAACCCAGCTAACCCAATCTGACCCAACTCGTAGCCCACTCCCTCTTCCCCCGAACCGTTTTCTTCTACTCGCGAAATGACCCGCGTAGTCGCTGACGCTTGGATCCCACCGTAACCCCCTCTCTCGCTGACGATGCAACCCCACTGCCTCGTCATCATCTTACCCACCGCAACGACCTCGCCCCTCACCTCGCTGCCGTTCTCAGACATGAATGCCTCGAGTTAATTCGCTTCAATGCTTGAGTAAATCTCACCCGCGACCATGCTCACTTAATCGCCCAGTCCCCCTCTCCATTTCCCCTCGCTCGCCATCCTCCCTCTGCCCCTAGGCTGCCCGAATTGTGACCTCAAACTCCCTCTGCTCCGACGAGCGTCTCCACCAATTCCGGTGAGCCCAGCTACCCCTTTGCCCCCTCGACCACACGAGCTTGATCCCCAACCTCGTGCGCATCTTCCGGTGGTATCCTCTTGCTCGCGCATGCCCCAAAACGTCACAACTTCAACGCAAGAGCGCCACCGACGACCGCGTCTACTCTGGTGACCTTTCCCCGTAAGCCCCGGCTTCCCCTCTTCCTCTCATTGATACGTGTGTGATCCCCGGCATCATACGCATCTAACGCAACCCTCTGTTTGTCTTAGCGCAGTCCGTAACGTCACCAACGACGACAGCCCGAGCGCACCGTCGACAGAAGCTACTCCGGCGAGCAATCCCCGACGCCACCATGTGCCCCTGCCCCTGCAACGACCACCTCGAGCTCCAGCACGTCACGGAAAGTTCGGTAATGCTCTCCTCCCTCTCCCGCGCTTCCTAAATCGTCGGCAACGCCACCACCAGAGCGCTTCGCCGCTTGCCATCGTCGCAGCGCCGCCCATCCTTGGTCAAGCTGCTAGAAGCCGTTAGATCTTGATCCTGTGTACGCGATAGAATCTTAAACCGAAGAGGTATGCGTCGCTCTGTGCCGCATGATTAACTTTAAATCCAACAAACCACATCACTCAATCCAGCCAAACCGGTACGCGCCAATAAGAAAGCGACGCGTGGCACAGTTTTGTTTTAAATAGACAGAAACATTTCTATTAGATGTTTAGATTTGAAAAATTCATAACTTTAAATCCACACGTCCAAATTTTGCAAACTTTATATCATTGGAATCAGGAAAAAGAATAATTTGCAACCATGCCCTTTGTTTAGTGAATTGATTATGTAAAATTGGTTGTTTTTGCAGAACCATGTTTAGGCCTATTTTGAGTATAAAATTTATTCTAGAAATGATTTTTGGGTAAAATCTTTTGAAAATGATTTGTTTTGAACCCACTGACCATAAAAAACAACTTGTAGATTTAGAAGTATATTTTGTGATGCTAAAGAATAAATGTTTGAATAAAAGCATTTCTAGTTAAATAAAAATGTTGATTATGGTTTAAAAATGCTTTTTGAGTAAAACCTTTTGGAAATGGGTTGATTTAAACTCTCTGACCCTAAACACCAAGTTTTTGGATTTAAAAATATATTTGGTGAACCCTAGAAAATTATTACTTTGTTTAAAGGCATTTCCAACAAAATAAAATATTGCTTTGATTTAAAAATGGTTTTTAGATGAAACCTTTTGCAAATGGCTTAATATTAAACACTTGACCTTTAAACACTAACATTTGTGTTTAAAAATATATTTGTCAAACACTAGAAATTATTACTTTGATTTAAATCATTTATAGCAAAACAAAAATGATTTAAATGGCCATTCTCACTAACTTTATTTTAAATGGTTATTGCCACTTTTATAAATGACCAATAGGTGTTTTAAAATATTTATAGCATATTAGAAACCACCTTTCCAAATAAAACAATATTTTGCATGCTTGCATGCATTGTTTTCTTTATTTTATATGGTGAATTGTTTGAATGCTAGATTGAATTTGTGCCTTGATTGAATTGTAGTGAAATTTGAAGAGTGTGACTATTGCAAGATCAAGGAGTGAAATTATATTCTCTACCAAAAAGTAAAGTGGTGCTTCATAATTTTATCCTATTATTTTCGCTATGCATTAGTGATATTTTGAGTAGGACTTGCATGGAATTTTTACTAAGTATGCTATGCCATGGGAAATCGTAGTAGATGATGCCTTAGTAAAATTTTCCTAAGTGAAGATCCCTACTACTATCATGCTTATCTTAGATAGTAGAAAACAAGGGTGGATTATATTCATGCTATGAGATATTTCTAAGTCTATGACTTGTGTTTTGTTTAATAAAACAACTATGTGAATGAATCACCTGGGTCGAATGGAAAGAATGGTTTGTGTTGAGTGGTTACACAGGGCCCCATATTTATGGCCTACCCTAGTGTATCTCACTTGTGGAAAGCCACCCAGGAACAAAGATATTTGAGATGTCAAATGTTGAGAAGCTTCAAGTGCAGCCACTTGGCAATATGGGCTCTGCCTGGATCATATAGGTTGCAATAACTTAGCCAGATGGACAGTTGGTGGTAGGGGGTGATAAGTTTGGGAACGCGTCCATTATGGTCTAAGGGAAGGCTTCTGAAAGATCTTGTCTCGATGCATGTCGAGTCTTGTGGGGAAAGTGCACCACCTCTCGAGAGAGTAAAATCTAAGTACTTAGCCGTGTCCCCGGCAATGGACAATTTGAGCATCAAGACACCAATTTCTATCAAGGATCTCCTCATCCCAATTTCTAAGTTAAAAACTTGTGGTTGAACAAGGGTAAAGGATCACCAATTTCTATTGGTAGATGCCTTGGGTGATTTTGACAAACAAAACTTAGTGTCTTCAACTTGGAAAACCTTATTTTGAGCAAAGCAAGTCTAAACTCCACTTAGCCAAATGCATATAGATGATAGACCCCACTATACTACCATAGTATCACTTGCCAATACAATTCAAATGTATTGACCCTTGTGGCTGTAACTTATTATGTTGCAGGTTTATTTGATGTTAGTGAAGTGTGTCGATTAGGATTATAAGTCTACAACCAACATGATTTCCCGTGGCACTTTGAAGATGAAGGACTCTATGCTATATAGTTATTTCTGCTGCATTGTAATGAGATAGCCAAATGAGCTATGTAAGATGTAATGAATTATTTTATTCCTGGTTATAAAGTTGTATTATGACCTTTGTTTCTTTATATTACATTTTAACTGTGGATGCTAGCTATTGATCCAGGGACTAGCATTGTAAACACAGGGATATCTACCTTATTAAAGGTTGGGACCTCTACAGATGGTATCAGAGCACTGTGTTGCCTGTAGGATTGTAACGCTAGGATTGGACAAAACCCCTTAGAAAAATAGGAGTTGTATTTGTTCCAAAACTTATTAACAAACAATCTTGTAAACTCTTTCCTCAACCATTTTTGTTTTGATTCTACATCTCCCCTCATTTCAACTTGATGGACAAAACCTCAACAGAAGCAAACACTTCAACGTGAGCAAAGACTTCAACTTGAGCAAAGGACTTCACCAACTCAAATGACTTCAACTTTAGTTTCATCAAGGACTTCAACTTGGACATCACTAAGGACTACAAGTGAGACAAGAAATATTACTCAAGACTAAAGAAACACAACCTAGAAGGAACCATCATCACCTTTGAAGTTTTGTGACCAAGATACAAGAATTTTTCCAAGGAAACAATGGTCTTATTCATGAATAAACAACCAAGAAGAATGGAATGATCTCAAGAAAACCATATAGTTAGACCACCATACTAGTGTTTAGATCAAACACACCAACTTATGTGGTGTAGCAAAAATATTTTGTTGCCTAAAAATGTGCTTAAATCTTGTTGTTTGAGTGGAATGTTTGATTGTGATTGCTTGCACATTGATTTGTGTGAATTGTTGTGTGTGATTAGAATTCTTCCTCTAGAATCTTTTGCCTATCTAATCCCAATCCAACCTGAACAAATGACTTCTCCAAGAGACTCCAACATCAAGAATGGTAACAACAACAACAACCAAGAGATGCACATGAGAGAACAACTACTAGCAAACCAAACCCAGTTGAGTCAAGTGACAACTCAGTTTTTAGCCAACAACAAAAAGTAACCCACCCTTGCAAAATATTTTGGAAATCCAATCCCAATTGTTGCAAGGGATGACCAATCAAATGATCAAAATGAGAGACAACCTTTCCCAAGGAGTTTGTGACAACAATGATATCAAGGATGATATTATAGAAGGAACTCAAGCTTGCAATATTTGTGGAGACATGGAACACACTTCTAAAGAGCATGAGGATCAATGCCCTAATTGTGAAGAGAAACATCCAACTAAACAATGCCCCACATCTCAAGTTACTTGTTTCCTATGTGAAAGAAATGATCATGTCCCTATCCAATGCCCCATCTATCCTATAGTTCAACAAATGAAACAAGGTGGAATGCATCAAAAGTTTGGAAACCCCCATGAGGAAACAACTTCTATCAAGAAGGATGAAGACAAAGGCAAACCTCAGATTGCACCTCCATACATTGGGAATCACCTTGATGGACAAAAGAGGAAACATAGGTATTATCCAAGGAATCGTTCAAGTAACCGAGGAAGCTTTCCCACATTTGAGGTGAGGTATGAAGAACATGAACTAGAGGACCTCCTAGCTTTGGAGAAACCCAAGAAGAAGAAGAAGAAATGCCCAACCCTAGCAAGAAGGACATTACCCAAGAGCAATGTTACAATTGCAAAGAGATGGGACACTATGCTAGTGATTGCCTAGAAAAGAAGAAGAACCAAGGAAACAAACAAGAGGCAATGATACCAAAGGAAAACAAGGATATTAGCCAAGTGATGTGTTTCAAATGCAAAGAGCTAGGCCATTATGCAAACAAGTGTCCAGCGAAGATACATCAAGATCCCAAGTAAGCCAAGATGTAATTTAGTTGAAAAATTTTTAAGGGTGGTAGTACCCTAGTTGTTTTGAAGCCAACTTGTAACCTCTAGCCTTCCCAAATCTCAGGATGAGATTTCTTTTAAGGGTGGTAGCCTGTCACATCCCAAAATTTTCCAAATTTTGAAATGTGAAAAATAAATAAACAAATAGATAATTGTTGAAATTTAGGGTGACAAGAAACTTTTGTTTCTAAATGGAAACATCAAAACCCATCTTGAACAAAATTTGAATAAAAGGGAATCCAACAAAAATTCAATCAAGTGAAATGCATTAATCAATGAATGTATCTTGAAATTTAAACATTTGAAAAAGTAAACCAAAACCCCAAAACCCTAATGGAAGAAAATCATTTCCAAGATCTCTCTAAGACTATGGGTTTGATCCATATAAAATTTTGTCAATTTTTTTATAAATGATCAAGAATGATAAATAAAAATATTATAAAACCATAGAAATTGGTTTCATTCAATTTGGAACCATGGATAACAACTTATGAATTTAATAAGTTAAAAGGAAATAAATTTCAAAGCTAATAAAGCTCCTATCTAAAATCCATACCAAATTGTGAGCAAATTAATCCTAAAAGGATTTAAAAGGATAAACAAATATTAAATAAAATTATACAAATTGGAATCACCAATTTAGGATCCATAAATAAAAAGATATGGATTTTATGAGATAAAGAAAGAAATAAATAAGGAATATTTACAAGCCAAATTAAATCTTGGCCAAGTAAATGGAATGAAAAGTTATTGAATAATAAAAGGAGTAAAAGGTTATTTAAATAAAATCATAAGGATTGAACAATATCCAATTTTATTTAAATAAAGATAATATGCCTAAACCAAATAATAAATCCCAAGAAAATTATTTAGAAGACAATTTAAATCTTGAGTTAAATCCATAAGCAAATGGAACAAAGATAATCCAAATCCAAATGAAATAAAGGGATAAAGAATATTCAAATAAAAATATATGGCATTAACCAAATTCAATTCTATTTAAGTAGAGACAAAATCCCTAATGAAAATTATTAATTAAATCATGAGAAAATAATAAATTGGAATTTGCCAAAGTAGATTAAAAAGTTATCTAATTAACTTAAAAAGAATTATTTTAATAAAATTTATATGGATTTAAAACCATATTGGATTTTATTTGAATAAAGAAAAATGACCAATTTAAATGAACACTAAATCAGATTAAATACTTAAATAATTCAAAGTGAATTATTTGCATTAATGAATAAATAAAACCTACTGAAAAAGGATTGACGAAAAATGGAATTCAAATAAGAGTTTGAAAATATAATTAAAATCTTATTTGAATAAAGGCAAGTGCCTATTATAAATAAATAATAAACCATAAATGAATAAAAGAAATATTCCAAAAATGGTCTTTAAAATACATGTTTAAACAGTATAGAAACTTATTGAAAGTTTGGGAAAAGTTTGAATTCTAAAAAGTATTTGAATCAATTGAATAAATTCAAAAGAAAAAATGAAAATAGAAAAAGAAAAAGGAAATAAAAGAAGAAAAAAGCAGCCCAGCCCAGCTAACCCAATCTGGCCCAACTCGCAGCCCACACCCTCTTCCCCCGAACCGTTTTCTTCTACTCGCGAAATGACCCGCGCAGTCGCTGACGCTTGGACCCCACCATAACCCCCTCTCTCTCGCTGACGATGCAACCACACTGCCCCGTCATCATCTTCCCCACCGCGACGACCTCGCCCCTCACCTCGCTGCCGTTCTCAGACATGAATGCCTCGAGTTAATTCCCTTCAATGCGTGAGTAAATATCGCCCGCGACCATGCTCACTTAATCGCCCAGTCCCCCTCCATTTCCCCTCGCTCGCCATCCTCCCTCTACCCCTAGGCTGCCCGAATTGCGACCTCAAACTCCCTCTGCTCCGACGAGCGTCTCCACCAATTCCGGCGAGCCCAGCTACCCCTTTGCCCCCTCGACCACACGAGCTTGATCCCCAACCTCGTGCGCATCTTCCGGTGGTATCCTCTTGCTCGCGCATGCCCCAAAACGTCACAACTTCAACGCCAGAGCGCCACCGACGAACGCGTCTACTCTGGTGACCTTTCCCCGTAAGCCCCGGCTTCCCCTCTTCCTCTCATTGTTACGTGTGTGATCCCCGGCATCATACGCATCTAACGCAACCCTCTGTTTGTCTTAGCGCAGTCCGCAACGTCACCAACGACGACAGCCCGAGCGCACCGTCGATAGAAGCTACTCCGGCGAGCAATCCCCGACGCCACCGTGTGCCCCTGCCCCTGCAACGACCACCTCGAGCTCCAGCACGTCACGGAAAGTTCGGTAATGCTCTCCTCCCTCTCCCGCGCTTCCTAAATCGTCGGCAACGCCACCACCAGAGCGCTTCGCCGCTTGCCACCGTCGCAGCGCCGCCCATCCTTGGTCAAGCTGCTAGAAGCCGTTAGATCTTGATCCTGTGTACGCGATTGAATCTTAAACCGAAGAGGTATGCGTCGCTCTGTGCCGCACGATTAACTTTAAATCCAACGAACCACATCACTCAATCTAGCCGAACCGGTACACGCCAATAAGAAAGCGACGCGTGGCACAGTTTTGTTTTAAATAGACAGAAACATTTCTATTAGATGTTTAGATTTGAAAAAATCATAACTTTAAATCCACACGTACAAATTTTGCAAACTTTATATCATTGGAATCGGGAAAAAGAATAATTTGCAACCATGCCCTTTGTTTAGTGAATTGATTCTGTAAAATTTGTTGTTTTTGCAGAACCATGTTTAGGCCTATTTTGAGTATAAAATTTATTCTAGAAATGATTTTTGGGTAAAATCTTTTGAAAATGATTTGTTTTGAACCCACTGACCATAAAAACCAACTTGTAGATTTAGAATTATATTTTGTGATGCTAAAGAATAAATCTTTGAATAAAAGCATTTATAGTTAAATAAAAATGTTGATTATGGTTTAAGAATGCTTTTTGAGTAAAACCTTTTGGAAATGGGTTGATTTAAACTCTCTGACCCTAAACACCAAGTTTTTGGATTTAAAAATATATTTGGTGAACCCTAGAAAATTATTACTTTGTTTAAAGGCATTTCCAACAAAATAAAATATTGCTTTGATTTAAAAATGGTTTTTAGATGAAACCTTTTGCAAATGGCTTAATATTAACCACTTGACCTTTAAACACTAACATTTGTGTTTAAAAATATATTTGTCAAACACTAGAAATTATTACTTTGATTTAAATCATTTCTAGCAAAACAAAAATGATTTGAATGGCCATTCTCACTAACTTTATTTTAAATGGTTATTGCCACTTTCATAAATGACCAATAGGTGTTTTAAAATGTTTATAGCATATTATAAACCACCTTTCCAAATAAAACAATCTTTTGCATGCTTGCATGCATTGTTTTCTTTATTTTATATGGTGAATTGTTTGAATGCTAGATTGAATTTGTGCCTTGATTGAATTGTAGTGAAATTTGAAGAGTGTGACTATTGCAAGATCAAGGAGTGAAATTATATTCTCTACCAAAAAGGAAAGTGGTGCTTCATAATTTTATCCTATTATTTTCGCTATGCATTAGTGATATTTTGAGTAGGACTTGCATGGAATTTTTACTAAGTATGCAATGCCATGGGAAATCCTAGTAGATGATGCCTTAGTAAAATTTTCCTAAGTGAAGATCCCTACTACTATCATGCTTATCTTAGCTAGTAGAAAACAAGGGTGGATTATATTCATGCTATGAGATATTTCTAAGTCTATGACTTGTGTTTTGTTTAATAAAACAACTATGTGAATGAATCACCTGGGTGGAATGGAAAGAATGGTTTGTGTTGAGTGGTTACACAGGGACCCATATTTATGGCCTACTCTAGTGTATCTCACTTGTGGAAAGCCACCCAGGAACAAAGATATTTGAGATGTCAAATGTTGAGAAGCTTCAAGTGCAGCCACTTGGCAATATGGGCTCTGCCTGGATCATATAGGTTGCAATAACTTAGCCAGATGGACAGTTGGTGGTAGGGGGTGATAAGTTTGGGAACGCGTCCATTATGGTCTAAGGGAAGGCTTCTGAAAGATCTTGTCTCGATGCATGTCGAGTCTTGTGGGGAAAGTGCACCACCTCTCGAGAGAGTAAAATCTAAGTACTTAGCCGTGTCCCCGGCAATGGACAATTTGAGCATCAAGACATGGAAGCTATCAAGGATCTCCTCATCCCAATTTCTAAGTTAAAAACTTGTGGTTGAACAAGGGTAAAGGATCACCAATTTCTATTGGTAGATGCCTTGGGTGATTTTGACAAACAAAACTTAGTGTTTTCAACTTATAAGGAAAACCTTATTTTGAGCAAAGCAAGCCTAAACTCCAATTAGCCAAATGCATATAGATGATAGACACCACTATACTACCATGGTATCACTTGCCAATACAATTCAAATGTATCGACCCTTATGGCTATAACTTATTATGTTGCAGGTTTGTTTGATGTTAGTGAAGTGTGTTGATTAGGATTACAAGTCTACAACCAACATGATTGCCTGTGGCACTTTGAAGATGAAGGACTCCATGCTATATAGTTATTTCTGCTGCATTGTAATGATATAGCCAAATGAGCTAGTAAGATGTAATGAATTATTTTATTCCTGGTTATAAAGTTGTATTATGACCTTTGTTTCTTGATATTACATCTTAACTATGGATGCTAGCTATTAATCCAGGGACTAGCATTGTAAACACAAGGATCTCTACCTTATTAAAGGTTGGGACCTCTACATTGTTCATCCATCTGGAGTGAAAAAGACTCAACCAGTTCTCTTAAGGCATCTCCACCAGGCTGACCCATCCGGTCACCCCAAACGGCGCGTTTCTGTCCATTTTGGTTAGGCCACGGTCGATTTGGGGCCATGGTCTGGCTTGTCCGGCAGACCGCGCCCAGCAGTGCGACCCATCTATCCGTGCTTGGCCATCGCCAACGTCGATGAATTTCTAGTGTCCTCCCACCGCCACACTATCTCCCGCCTTTCTTTCCCGTCGCTTCCCGCGAGTTCTGGGTGTTTCCGCCGCGTCCAGGCATAGCCATAAAAAGGGGATGTCGCCGAGATATTTTGGACCAGACCCGAGCCACCCATAGCACAAAAGCACCATGCCTGGCCGCTGGCATCGACCCGAGCCACCCATGGCACAAAAAACACCATGCCTAGCCTCCGGCATCCGTGGCAACCCCGACAGCGGTAGAGAAGAGGTGCCCAAGCCCTCGTGGAACCCGCTGGAGTTATCAGACGTGCTTCCTCCTCCGATTATGGGGCGCCTGCGGATTTATAGGATGAACCCCCCCGCCGCCTCGCCCTTTCTACAACTGTCACGTGACCACCGGCGAGCCTTTCATGATGGCAGTGGTGGAACATGTCTTTCTACCATTGTACCAGCGATGGGACCGGCTTGCATTGGTCTGCGGCTACCTCCGGGAAGGGGTGCGGGCCAATCCCGACGATGCTTCCCTGTGTGCCCGCCTCGATTGAGCTGACAAGGACACGCAGGTGCAGGAGGCGATCATTCGATCTCTCTACGACGAATGGTGTATCTGACGCGTCACATCCGCCGCCTCCAGTGCTGGCGGCCGCACGTAGTTTTAGGGTGTGTGGTGTGCTTATAACAAATGTTTAGGGACTGGATAAAGTTTTTCATTGCAAATGGCCAAAGCCTACATTGATAGATCATACATGGCGTACGCACAGCCTAGCCTACTCGTCGGAGTCAGATGAGGAGTCAGAGTGGTAGCAACGGCGACACATGGTGTCGAAGACCCTGACGTCAAACTTTCCTTCACCGTCGTGAAGACGATGATGTTGCCCGCCTCGATCTGGTGCGAGCGGGCGAAGCACTCCCAGCCGTTCCCGAGGTACATCTGGCCGAGGTGGTAGAAATGCAGATTGACCGGGTACCTGGTAGTCCTGAAGCCATTCGCCCGCCGCATGACAAGCGGTGGCGGCGCGTCGCCTATCAGTGTCACAAACATGCGGGGAAGGAGCAGCCTGTCACGCGACATGCCGAGGTGGATGGACATGGCGAACTAGGTGCCTGGGTTGAAATCTTCGGGCGATGACGGCGTTGAAGGAGAGCGTGGTGGCGCGCTGATTTGGCCACGTCCTCCACACCTCCCTCGACATCCACGACAACCATGTCCTCCCCTCGATCCAGTGCCACCAGCCAGGGCTAGCTACAGGTAGTGGAGAATGAAAAGGAGAAGGAGGAGAGGTTGGTGTTCTGTGGGGAGAAGATGGTCGCGGGCGGCCAGTTAAAAAGGACCAGCATTGGATGCCGGCGTGAAGGCCAAAGAGACGACATTGAAGTGTCCAGCGAGGAGGCCATGCGTCGGGCAGTGCTGCAGCGACGGTGGAGAGCGTGGCATCCAGTCAGTCAGTGTGCCGTCTCATCGCCATTGATGGAGCAGGCTGCCGCCAGTCAGCCTTCCGCAGCGCCTCTGAATTGCTATCGCGGTTGTGTCTGAATCAGTGTCGTTGCGCGTGTCTGAATCAACGCCGTGGTGGCTGACGGGTGGACTAGTGGTAGGCGCGGGCAGTACACGACCTCTCTCCGCACGCGTCCAGGCCGACGCAACCGTTGCCCAGATTAGATGCATGGATGGGTCGATCCGGGCGTGTTTGTACGGATGGGTCGGGCCGCTGGGGCACGACGCACGTCCCGCGCGTCCATGCGGACGAGTTCGGACACACTCGGACGGGATGCGTCTATTGGGCCACGTAGAGATAAAACAAAAAAATTCCACTAACATGGTGATCCTAAGATCTTGCTGAGGTAGAAGGCCAGGAGGATTACCACTAGACGTGCGGTTGCAGATTACTGATGAAGCGCGTTAGTTGATGCAGTGCAGTACTCATGATATGATCTGATCCTAGTCATCGTGGTGCTGATCGTACAACATCTCTGCTGGTATCCACACGTACGAGGAGGAGCACCGGTGGTGAACTGCTAGGTTTGTTACGGCGACATGACTGTTGTGGAGCTAGGGTTTCCAATGCATGGAATGACCTAACCGTCAACCCTCCTAGGTTTCTGCGCCCCACTATATATAGGGAGTGAAAGTGGGCTCCACTCACTTGTGTCCCATTCACTAAAGCACATATTAGTCACAGTGAGTCTGACTCACTAACTCAGTCCAAAATCCGGCTGGGGTCCAACCCAACCAGATTTCCGGTTCAGATCCAACCCGAACCTTCTCCCGCTTTTAAGTGTGTGACCCTGCATGCTCATGGCTACTTGGACACGATTGGAGTCCAACTCTCAATCGATCAGTCGGTAGAGGCTCCTAGCAGAATGTGCCGACTTCCAAGTACCAAAGAGTTATGAAGACATTCCTTTCCAATGCGACTTACGTATGAGTCCCTTTTGCCTCGCAATATACCTTGCCGGACTATAGGAGAATAATTTTCATCCGTTAAATAGTCTGACTCTCTTCTCGATCCGAGATAAGTGATTCATCCGACCAACTCTTTAGTTGATTGCCTCGGTTAACACTTAACCGAGTCGTGCATGGATATGTTTTCCGAATCATATCTGACGAGAGGGTCCAGAGAATATCTCTCCAAGTGGAGGGGCAAAATTCCATCTTGGTTATTCAAATCACTCAGCTTGATTCTCAGTCGACGCGAACTCTGCCTTTATAACTGCCTAGTTACAGATGAGCGTTTGACAGAACCTAAGTCGGTGATCCTCAACTCGGACTGTGCAACAACCTCAGGTCTAAGAATTACATTGATTGAGATATACAAATAATGACTTGTTCGTTGTACCTCAATATGGGTCAATCCGACTCACTAAACTCTTTAGCCGAATCTGTGTAAGTCGAAATAGCATCACCATGCCCATGACAAGTGGAACCGAGTCATTTGCCGTCTTTCACATTGGTCTAAGTTGTGTGTCCAGCACAACCTCAATGACCAAGGATATTCAGTATGAACAACATGAGTGTATAGTTCCACAATCGAATCACATATTCAATGATATGCATATATGCTCATACAAGGACAACTTAATAACTTTACTAATACACTGGAAATCACATCAAACATGATTGCCTCTAGGGCATATTCCCAATAGTCTCCCACTTGCACTATAGTCAATATTCCGACATCACATGTCTAGGCATCTAATGCCCGTAGCTCTCACGTGCTCCTCATGCTTCGGTTGTGGAAGCGGATTTGTCAACGGATCTGCAATATTTGCATCTATGTGTACCTTGCATAACTTGATATCACCTTGATCCACGAACTGGCGAATCAGGTGGTATCGCATGAGTATGTGCTTGTTCTTATAGTGTTTTCTAGGTTCCTTGGATTGTGTAATAGAACCATTGTTGTCACAATACACGTCTAACGGATTGGATGAGACCTGAACCACACCAAGATCCATGAGGAAATTCCTCATCCAAACAGCTTCCTTTGCTGCCTCCGAGGCGGCAATATACCCAGCTTGTGTTGTAGATGCAAACACAGACTCTTTCTTAGAACTCTTCCATCTCACAGCCCCTCCGTTTAACATAAACACATATCCGGATTGCGAACGAGAATCATTAGAGTCGGTAAGATAACTCGCATCCGTGTAACCCTTTACACTGAGTTCATCTTCACCTCCATAAACCAAAAACATATCCTTAGTCCTTCTCAAGTACTTTAGGATATTTTTAGCCGTTGTCCAGTGGATTTCTCCAGGGTTAGTCTGGTATCTGCTCACAACACTTAGAGAGCATAGTAAACATCCCTGGTACAAATCATGGCATACATGATGGATCCGACTGTAGAAGCATACGGAATCGCACTCATCCGATTTTGCTCATCAGTCGTCGAAGGACACTGAGTCTTGCTAAGTTTTACACCATGGGACATTGGTAAGAACCCCTTCGTAGACGATTCCATGTTGAACTTTTCAACACTTTGTCCAAATATGTACTCTGACTCAATCCAATGAGCCACTTTGATCTATCTCTATAGATCCAGATTCCTAGAATGTATGTTGCCTCACCCAAGTCTTTCATTGAGAAACTCCTTTCCAACGATTCCTTGGTTTCTTGCAACACCTAGACATCATTTCTAATCAATAATATGTCATAGACATATAAGATTAGAAAGTTCACTTTGCTCCCACTAAACTTCTTGTATAAACAAGAATCATGATCACTTTTGATAAAGCCAAATGATTTAACCACCTCATCAAAGCGAATGTTCCAACTCCGAGATGCTTGATTCAAGCCATAAATGGATTTTTGAAGTTTGCAAACCTTGTCAGCATTATCCGGATTGACAAAACCCTTGGGCTGTATCATATACACGTCCTCGGTTAAATTTCTGTTAAGGAAAACTATTTTGACATCCATCTGCCATATCTCATAGTCGAAATAGGCTGCTATAGCTAACATGCTCTGGACTGATTTAAGCATTGCTACGGGCGAGAATGTCTCATCGTAGTCAACTCCTTGAACTTTTCGGAACCCCTTTGCGACAAGCCGTGCTTAATAGACAGAAACATTGCCATCCATATCAGTTTTCTTCTTAAAGATCCATTTGCACTCGACGGGTCTTGAACCGTCTGGCAGATCAACCAAGTTCCAAACTTGATTTTCATTCATGGACTTTAACTTGGATCTCATGGATCCAAGCCATGACTCGGAATCAGATACCACCATCGCTCATCACTGTCTAAAAAACACATCACAAACACTTTGTAATCTTGCCGATCTTCGCAGTACGGGTGCTTCTATCGGCTTAGCTACCATGACTGGCTCAGCCTCTAAGACTTTTGCCGACTCGCTACTAGCCGGTTCCTCTTGAATTTCTTTGAGCTGCATCGTGCTCCCACTGACTCTCCGACTGAGAAACTCTTTCTCAAGGAAGACATCGTTCCGAGCAACAAACACTTTGCCCTCTTCTCGGTTGTAGAAGTAGTATCCCAAGGTTTCCCTTAGATACCCCACGAAAATACACTTATTCGACTTAGTTGTGAGCTTGTCCGATTGAAGTCGCTTGACAAATGATTCACAACCCCAAAACTCAAGAAAAGACAAACTCGGCTTTTTGCCTGTCCACATCTCATGCGGTGTCTTCTCTACCGATTTTGATGGTACTCTGTTTAGTATGAATGTTGTAGTCTCTAGAAAATAACCCCAAAATGATAAAGGCAAATATGTCCGACTCATTATTGATCGTACCATGTCCAACAAGGTCCAGTTTCGCCTTTCTGACACACCGTTCCTCTGCGGTGTTCCCGGCGGAGTAAGTTGTGAAACTATTCCACAACCTTTCAGATGGTCATAAAACACATGGATCATGTACTCGCCTCCTCGGTCCGACCGAATAAACTTTATTTTCTTGCCAAGTTGATTATGTACTTCATTCTGGAATTCTTTGAACTTTTCAAAGGCTTCTGACTTATGTTTCATCAAGTAGATATATCCATACCGACTCAAATCATCAGTGAAGGTAATGAAGTACTCATAACCACCCCTGGCTGTCGTGCTCATTGGTCCACATACATCACTATGTACTAGTCCCAACAAGTCAGACACCCTTTCACAACTCTTTGCAAAAGGTGTCTTGGTCATTTTGCCGAGTAGGCAAGATTCGCATGTCTCGAATGACTCCAAGTCGAACGAAGTTAGGAGTCCATCATCATGGAGCTTCTTGATACGTCCATTTTGCATCACTACTTTATATCATAATTTACTGATATCATTGATATATTTCTTATTAAGAGGTGATACTTATGTTATTTCATCTATTTTTGCATGGTTGGATGACTTTGGAGGATGAACTGCGAGAGTCGGGATTCTGATGGAAAAAGCGGTGTCCAGATGCAATATTGACGAAGATCACAAAATTCCAAAAAATATATGGAAATCCCTATATTTCAGAAGATGAAGAAATCCAAAAGGGGAAGTGGAGATGGGCCACAGGGGGGCCATACCACCCCCTGGCGTGCCCCCTGGGACGCTCCACTAAGTGGTGTGGCCACCCTGGCCCACCTCTGGCTTCGCCCTTTTGCTTATAACTTCCCCCCGAACCCTAAGACTTGGGGAGCAACCACGGAAAGATTTCGCCGCCTCTGCGGGGCGAAAACTACAAAGAGAGAAAGATCTCTCCGGTAGGCAGAATTCTGCCGAGGAAATTCCTTCCCATAGAGGGGAGATCGTCGCCATCAACATCGTCATCAAGCTAGACTTCATCGGTATCATCATCATCCTCGCCATCATCTCCACCAGCACCATCATCACCACTTCATCCCACTATAACAATTGGGTTGAATCTTGCATAGTTCTTAGGGGAAACTTTCTTGGTGTTGATTACTTTTGTAGTTGATGCTATTGAGTGGAACCATTGAATTATTGTTTATGTTCAGATTGTTATTCATCATTATATCATCTCTGATCTTGATCAATATGATGTCTCGTGAGGAGTTCGTTTAGTTCTTGAGGACATGGGAGAAGTTATGTTGTTAGTAGTGGAATTGTGTTGAGAAATATTCAATTGTTTGATATTTAAGTTGTGGTGTTATTCTTCTAGTGGTATCATGTGAACGTCGACTACATGTTACTTCACCATTTATGGACCTAGGGGAATGCATTGTGTATTTGGCTACTAATTATGGGGTTGCCGGAGTGACAGAAACCTGAACCCCCGTTAGGAAACCTTTGCACAAGGGAGTGTAGGATCTCAGAGTTTAATGATGTGGTTAGGTTTTTATTTTAATTACTTTCTTGTAGTTGCGGATGCTTGCAAGGGGTATAATCACAAGTATGTATTAGTCCAAGTAAGGTTGGTACATTAGCATAGGTTCACCCACAAAACACTTACCCAACCAAAGAAGATTAATCAACTATATGAAGCGAAAACACTTGACAATATTCCCATGTGTCCTCGAGAACATTTAGTCCTCATAAGTAATACAACCGGATTGTCCTTTGCTGAAGAAAGGATTGGGCCACTCGCTGAAATTATCATTGTTGCCTTTTATTTACTTGCACTTTATTTCCTTACTTTATCAAAAGAACCTAAAAATCCATTTGCTAAGTATTTACAGAGAATTCCTGATCCAAACCACTAGTCAACACCTTCTGCTCCTCGTTGGGATCGACACTCCTATTTATCGAAAGTACTACGATACACCCCCTATACTTGTGGGTCATCACTTCTTTATGCATTTACAACTTATATGACCAGGCCGGCAATGCCAAAAGTAAGTCATATTCAGGTCATTGGGTTTCAAACTTTTAACATTTATGTTATAAACCGACTCACCATCAGGATTCAAAATAAATAACCCGTCCTGGACTCGTGCAAAGCCGTGAAACATATCATTCAAATATAAAGAACAACCATTATTATTAATATTCTACTCATAGCCTTGCCTTATTAAACATGAAGCAGAAATAATGTTTCGACTGGGCACTGAAACATAATAACAATTATTTAATTCCACGATGAATCCGGAAGGTAAATAAAGTTGCATCATGCCGACTTCCAACATAGCGACTCTCGCTTTGTTGTCGACTCGGATATCAACGTCGCCTCGTGCTACGCTCCTAGTTCTTCCCAGTCCCTACAACGAGATGCAGATGTGAATAACTGGTCCCGTATCATATACCCAAGAACTATTAGGTGCATCATCAAGATAAATGTCTATAATATTGCAAACAAGTGTACCTGAGTCGGAAGTCATACCTCCACTCTTGGCTTTGTGGGCCAAATACTTGCTGCAGTTCCTCTTACAGTGGCCATCCGCCTTGCAGTAGAAGCAAGTGGATCCGGCTAAAGGATATGGATTAGTCCCTGAGGAAGCGCTTGGGACCGGGTCCTGAGCCTTGCCTCCCGACTTAGCCTTCTTATTAGCCCAAGAACTTTTCTTGAATTTAGCCTTATTCTGCACCATCAACACTTGACTGGCGCCCTTCTTGAGATCCGCCTCTGCTTGCTTGAGCATCCCACGTAATTCAGTGAGATTCTTATCCATACCATGCATGTGGTAGTTCGAAATGAACTGACCATACACACTAGGAAGAGAGTTTCGAATTATGTCCATAGTGAACTCTTCGCTAATGGGGTAGCCAAGCCTCTCTAGAGACTGCACGTAACCAACTATTTTGATCACATGCGGACTAAGTGGATCACCATCCTTAAGCTTGCAAATCAGCAAAGCCTGAGAGACTTGATACCTCTCAGTCTTAGCATGAGCCTGGAACATACTTTTGAGGCTTTCGATCATATCGTAGGTCTCAACATTCTCGAACTGCTTCTGCAAGTCCGATTCCATGTGAGCAAGCATAAGACAGCTAATATCCATGGACTCATCCTTAGTACGACGGTAGGCATTGGTGGCATTGATAGTCACATTATCATCCGGCTCATATGGAAGTGGGTTATCTAGGCCATGGTCATTCTTTTCTTGTTTGAGAACAATTCTCAGATTTTAATACCAGTTGGTAAAATTCGTGTCATTCAGTTTATCTTTCCCAAGGATGATTATCGAAGCAAAACCGGATATCTAAGGGTGACTGTTACTTGGTGCCATGATCTACAACAGAAAATATGCAAAATACTTAAGACATGTATTCATAAGAGAGCAAGCACATTAAACAATTTAATATTTATGCTCCCACTAGAACCAACTTCCCTCCGATGGCTACTTAGTGATTCAGGATCCTAGATAAGCAAGTTGGCTAGTGAGCTTTAGCATCACCGCTATCCGCCAAGTGATCTAGGTAGGCAACTCCATGTCAATCGTATCTCATATGACTCCTGTTGGTCGGGTGGCATCTCATGCCCTAGCTCCCATTCAACTTTTCTCCGAGTCCCACAACCGTTGTGATAGACCCATCCAGCTTATCGTGTGTTTTTGCTATAAGATTCTGAATCGAACCCACCTAGTCGGAAACAATTGGCATCACCTCAATTTTATGAGCCCACTACCAAAAATGTCCAACTTGTGATGGTGCAAACACTAGAGGGAAAACTGACTAGACCTTCTTTGAGGGATTTAATTTTACCGACTATCTAATAGAGGTAAAACAGAGACATATCAATAATACAAAATAAAGCAATTATAATGTGAAATGGTATGGCTCTCTTCATGGTGATCTCCATCTCCACAAAGCCTGTAATCCGACTCGTGTCAACTCTTGTCACTTGTCGTCTTACTCCATGTTGCTGACTTGTACATCGACTTACATGCCATCCGGGTTCTCCAAACAGCTACACTAGCTTAGTAAAGTAAATTACATAGAGAATCCGACACGCAGGTCGTTATACAATAAAATGACAACACCTAGGCTCCAGCCAGCTGACAAAACCGTGATTCGCAGATCACATATGGATTACACACATACATCACATGCACATGAACTGTATCATTCACAACTTCGTGCAAAAACAAGTTATGCATAGATACGCTATCTACCGGTGTTGTGAAACTCGCAACGACATCTAAGGCGCTACGATAGGGCGAAGCCGGCGGTCCTGAACATGCATATTTCCGAAAATGTAGATCTCATCTACATTTCGATCATGTATTTTCGATCATTGTTCCGACTCGATCAAACTCCTTTGATCTTCGATCACCGAATCTGGATTTACGTGTCACAGTCTACCCCGATGGCGGAAACCGACCGGTAGGGGTATGTTGTTCCACGACCTCAGCAGTATGATCACGGAAATTAGATCTACCATTCCCCGAGTACAGTTGATCCAATCAACCTCATATAAAACCGATCCATCTCATATATCGACCACCCAAACAACACATAGATCCAATCTACAGCCAACCACATATCACATATGCGAGATTCGAGCCTAAAAACAAAAGCTATTGCTCTGATACCAATATTGGGTCATATAGAGATAAAACAAAACTTTTTCCACTAACATGGTGATCCTAAGATCTAGCTGAGGTAGAAGACCACGTGGATTAGCACTAGACGCGCGGTTGCGGATTACTAATGAAGCGCGTCAGTTGATGCAGTGTAGTCCTCACGATCTGATCTGATCCCGGTCATCGTGATGCTGATCGTACAACACCTCTGCTGGTATCCACACGTACGAGGAGGAGCGCTGACGATGAACTGCTAGGTTTGTTACGGCGGCAGGACTGCTATGGAGCTAGGGTTTCCAACGCATGAAATGACCTAACCGTCAACCCTACTGGGTTTCTGTGCCCCACTATATATAGGGAGTGAAAGTGGTCTCCACTCACTTGTGTTCCATTCACTAAAGCCCACATTAGTCACCATGAGTTCGACTCACTAACTCAGTCCAAAATCTGGCTCTGGTCCAACCCAACTAGATTTCTGGTTCAGATCCAATCCAAACTTGCTCCCGCTCTTAAGTATATGACCCCGCGGGCTCATGGCTACTTGGACACGATTGGAGTCCGACTCTCAATCGATCAGTCGGTAGCGGCTCCTAGCAAGATGTGCCAACTCCCAAGTACCAAAGAGTCATGACGACATGCCTTTTTAATGCGACTTACGTCCGAGTCTCTTTTGCCTCACGATATACCTTGCCGGACTATAGGAGAGTAATTGTCATCCCCTAAATAGTCCGACTCTCTTCTCGATCCGAGATAAGTGATTCATCCGACTAACTCTTTAGTCGATCGCCTCAATTAACACTTAATTGGGGTCGTGCATGGACATGCTTTCTGAATCATATCCCACGAGAGGGCCAAGATAATATCTCTCAAAGTGGAGGGGCAAAATCCCATCTTGGTTATTCACATCACGCAGCTTGATTCTCAGTGGACCCGAACTCTGCCTTTATAACTGCCTAGTTACGGATCAGCGTTTGATAGAACCTAAGTCGGTGATTCTCAACTCGGACTGTGCAACAACCTCAAGTCTAAGGATTACATTGATTGAGATATACAAATGACGACTTGTTCGTTATACCTCAATATGGGTCAATCGGACTCACTAAACTCTTTAGCTGAATCTGTGTAAGTCGGAATAGCATTAGCATGCCCATAACAAGTGGAACCGAGTCATCTGTTGACTTTTACATTGTTCTAAGTTGTGTGTCCAGCACAACCTCAATGGCCAAGGATATTCAGTATGAACAACATGAGTGTATAGTTCCACAATCGAATCACATATTCAATGATATACAACAGATGCTCATATAAAGACAACGTAATAACTTTATGAATACAGTGGAAATCACATCAAACATGATTACTTCTAGGGCATATTCCCAACAACGTCGGCCTGGTGGAGATGCCCTTAGCTCTGAAGTTGTCAGTATAAACTCGTCCCCAATACACAAAATAAGAAAAGTAAAAAGACTCAACTTTACCAAACAAAAATGTATTCTTATCTTCTATAGCCTTTCTTTTTCAGTCATTGGCGGCGGTTTTCTTGCAATTGATAGCTGAAAATTACTCCAAAACATAGCACTATACTTTGATCGTTTACTTTACAAATGCCGCTTCATTTTCATCTTTCATTTTACTTTGCAAGTTTCCTCTACAGATACCGTAGATATAGCATTTTGTAAAAGAAACCCACTGTTTTGTACAGTACTTCATTTTGCCAAACATATAGGAGCACAGATGAATAATCGAGGCACCTTTTGTTTTGTAGAAGTGAAGAAAACGTCAGTAGTACAAGATTGTGCATGTTATACGGAAGAGGTCTTCAATGTGGGTTCGAAAGATTCACTTCGAGCCAAAAAAAAAAAATCTATCGTTTATCCATGGTACAGGCATGCCCATTCATGCGCACATGACACATGTCCAAGAAAAATAAACTGTAAACAAGATAATGTACACGTTCCCGCATTACAAAACGTGGGCAATGGTGAAACATATTACACATGGAGTAGGATATGAACTCCGTGTGAACTGTATTTGCTACGATATTTTACGAGGATGAAACTAAAATGGTGTGGCCACCATCCGTTTAATCGTGTGTAGGCTAATTGCTCGTTTTGCTCTCTCATGTCTCACGTGCTTTTGCGTTTTACTACCCCTATTTCTGTCGGTTTCCTGCTTTCCTGCTCTCCCTGATACATCTATAAATACTATGAGCATCGGCTATGGTAGCCGCAAATTGCTAGTTATAATATGCCTTCCCAATGTTGTGGACAAGTACCTGATTGGAGTCCATACTCTCGACAGAATTGACAGTTGCGAGCGAAAGGAAGGCGGCGGGAGCACCTAGGGTTGTGTACTCCCTGTCACATCCATCCCATAGATGATGTCGGAGCAGCAACACTCCCCAGCGCCTCCTGGTCGAGTAAGGGCCCATGGAATCCCCTTCCACTCGATGCCCGGTAGCGATAGACCTTGCTCGCCCCCCGCTCTTCCCACTCACCGTAGACCGTCGTTTGAGTCCATCCCATCCGTAGAGATGGTGGATGATGACACGAATTCAGCTTGTTCAGAGTCGTTAGTGGATCTATGTGATTTCGCGGAGCTCGGCCGGAGGCACGAGGATCCGCTGGAGGAGAAAATCTTGGTAGAGGTCTCCATCTCGGCGTGGTGTGGTGAGGAAGCCACAGATCATCACGTGGTGGAGGCGTACTTCAAGTCTCTGCGCAAAGACCCGAAGAATCTCAAGTGTTGTCGTCAACGATGTCGAGCATCAGGCTCTAGGGCGAGCGGAGACGTCGATGATGACGATAGCGAGGCCAAGGCCCCACGGCTAATAACCAAGTAGTCAATGTCATATCCTCTGAGGAGGAAGATGTTTTTAGTTTATTTAGTAAATTATAGTTAAGATGTATTAGTATGTATTGTTAATCTAGAACTCTTTGGTATCAAGCAATGGTACTGAAAAAGTTTGGTAAATCTTTGTCCAGACCCTTTTTTCTATTACTAGATAGTCACTTTGTGCTTTGGTACTTTTCAAAAAAGATCTCACACGATTTTACTCACATTGACGTGGGTAGTATTGGGATACTATACTATCGTGTGCACAAACGAGTCAAATTATTGCAATGACGATATGCCTGCCATTGCGAGAAAACATAATTGAACACAAACGAGTCATTGATAGCAACGACAATGTGCATGCCATTGCAAGGAAACATAACTGAACAAACTATAATAACTCATAATCTTGCATACAGTTGCAATTTGCATGCGCTAGTTCTTCTTCTTCGATGTTGATGGCCCTTCCGCTTCATCGTCATCATGGCTCCTCTTCTTGCCGACAATATTCAGATTCTCCTCCTCCTCATCGTCAGAGGACATGCACATGATCTCGTCGCCGCTGTCAGTGGTGTCGTCCGAGTCATCATCATGGCCATCATCGTCTTTAGCAGCGTTAGAGTTGTCTGAGTCATCTTCCTCTAGGTGTTGCTCTTCCTCTGAGTTTGATACCAGGTTGCCATCATCGCTGTAGTAGTACATGGAATCGGGGTCAGAGGAGGAGTTGTCGTCGGAGTCCCCATGGTCATAGATAATCCAACGATAGTCGTTGGTCTGTTCGGGGTCCTGGCTAGAGTTCTCGTCATCAGAGTCAAGATACTCTCTCCAATCAGGGGAACACATGGCTAGGAGGAGGAAGGGAACGAGATAGCAGTGTTGTTGAATTGCAGGGAGAGAGGTAGGCGACGACAATGGGAATGAAATGTACTCGTTGATGGCTGAGCGCGCATGGCCTTTTATTGCCCTGGAACCTAGGCTTTTATTGCCATATAAACCTTTTATTGCCTTCTATTATTGCCATATAATAATGATAAGCTTGAAATTGAAACCATTAATTATTTAATAAAGAATGTACAATTATCTGAGTTCTTCCTAAAAGTAATTATCGCACACGGTTTTGGGGAATAAATCTGTGTGCGTTAGATGGGCCCGTTAAGGGCTCGAGCGGCATCCACAATTTTATTCAAATTGCATATGAGCGGAAACCAGATATGTCACACACATTTGCATTTTTGGAAATCTCAATAAATATACTGCACAAGCTTTTTTGTACAAAATCGGTGTGATAGATGGGCCCATTAGGGCCCATAATACTCAGCCTTACCAACTTTATTGTATATATAAGGGACAATAGGATCTCGTCCTGCCTCACTACACTCAAGACAATGGTCACCCCTCTTTAGAAACCCTGGTTCCTAGAAAACTCACCTGGTTGGTGAGGAAGAAGCTATCTAGATTTCGAATTGCCATCTATGATGTAATGCCGATGATCTGCCTATTGATTTCTTATCTATTGCGTAGTGCCAATGCGCACGATCGAAGTTTGGTGGTGCAGCCAATAATACTGGTCAAGTCGGCTACTACTCTCCCTCGATTGTAGCCTCTACACGTCTGCTCCCAAAGATGTGTATGTGATTGCCGTGAATGTTTTACTAATATTTATATTTTGGATCTACGGACCAAACACACTTAGCAAGATTAGATTCGTTAGAACATTGAGACATTAAGCCATAGATGTACCTATTCTAGTTTTATAATACTCATATTTGCTTCAGTGTCTTCGACCAGATCGATGAGTTTGCTCCAATATATAATTGTGTTTGTCCGGATCTATGTGTTAGCTAGATATATCTTATTGTGTTCCACCGAATCTAGTTCTAGATATTTTTAATGTGTCTAGATGGATTGTCTTGCTAGATATTGCATTTTGTGATGTGTGCCAATCTCCTGTACATCTCACAAATGCTTGTCTGAGGCTTGCTTTATGATACGCTGCAAACGTATCTATAATTTTTGATGCTCCATGCTTGTTTTACACCAATTGCTTTATGTTTTGCTTGCACTTCGTGGCATTTTTATGCATTTTTAGGAACTAACCTATTAACAAGATGCCACAGTGCCAGTTCCTCCTATTTTTTCCGACACGAAGACAGAGTCCAAAGTAGAGACGGAGGAGGGCACCGAGGTGGCCACACCATAGGGTGGCACGGGTCCCCCCTGGCCGCGCCTGGTGTAGGGCCCTAGGGCATCCACCGACCTCGCCCCTTCGCATATATAAACCCCCCGAGACAAAAACCCTAATCATCATATCAGAAATCCATGAAAAGTTCCATAGCGCCGCCGCCACCGAAGACGAGATTCGGGGGATAGCAGTTTCTATTCCGGCTCCCTGCCGAGACAGGGAATTGCCCCCGGAGCCATCTCCATCAATTCCACCGCTATCTCCATCACCATTGTTGACTCCCATGATGAGGAGGGAGTAGTTATCCCCCTAGGCCAAGGGCTCTACCGGTAGCTATGTGTTCATCTCTCTCTCCATGGTGTGATCTTATTGTGATCATGAGCTTTGTAATATAGTTGAATAAGTTGATGTTAATCTTTGTCTATTATGCTAGTCAAGTGCTTTTATTAATGTGATCTCGGGAGACACCTTGTCCCACGTGTGTGAAGGTGACAATGTGCGCACCGTGTGTGGCTCTTAGGCTAAAGATTACAGAAATACTTATCATGAGTTATAATTTGAGTTGAATGTCTCTATGAAATTGTGGTGTTTGTCTGGAACCATCTAGCGCTCAAGGTAACAATGTGGGGTTACCTAGTTGGGAATGCGAGTTTAAGGTGTGCTTTTATAGCCCTACGCGGTGAATTGGTGTTCATTATCAAACCGGAGAGTAGTTCAGGGTTGCATAGTGAAGAGAAGATATTTATGTGTTCAATAATGTTATCCTTATTGAGAGTGTCCAGTAGTGAAAGTATGATCCCTAGGCCTTGTTTCTAAGCATTGAAACACCGTTTACAACTAGTCCCGCTACATGTTTGCTTGCTGCCATTTTTATTTCAGATTGCAATTATCACTTATAACCATCCATATTACTTGTATTTCACTATCTGTTCGCCGAACTAGTGCACCTATACACCTGACAAGTGTATTGGGTGTGTTGGGGACACAAGAGACTTCTTGTATCTTAATTGCAGGGTTGCTTGAGAGGGATACCTTTGACCTCTTCCTCCCTGAGTTTGATAAACCTTGGGTGATCCACTTAAGGGAAACTTGTTGCTGTTCTACAAACCTCTACACTTAGAGGCCCAACACTGTCTACAAGAATAGAAGCGTACATAGACATCACTTTACCATGGACAACTATGGTGATGTATGGATTTGCACATGAGCAGTTGATGTTCTTTGAGGCACCGATGACCGGGGATATTAGGCCGAGAGTTGAGAACAGCTGGATGGAGTGGGTGACAATTCAAGGTGGTACAATGACCATCCTGAGACTGTCTCACATCTTTAATGGGTAGTGTCTAATGAGCATTACCAACGGAATGTTCATGAAATCAAGAGAAAAATGCCTACCTAGCGAATTTTCAAGGTAAGGAGGTTCATGGTGCAACCTACATGGTTTCTTGAGAAGGTTTGGGTCTTAGTACATGATTTGCCATAGATGCTTTGGATAACTACCTAGCTTTATGAGAAATTGGTATCTTTTTTGGCAAAATCTGGATATTGATATGTCTTACACTAGACAGAATAATGTGGTGTGTATCAATGTTGTGTGCCTTGATCCTAGCCTTATCCCCGATAATATGGATATTTTGCTTAAGGGAGATTTCTTTAAGATCCGTTTTTAGGTGGAGGGATGCCTCTACCTCCCCAAATTCAGGATGTCAACATGAATGACATTGAAAAAGATGGAGATGACAATGATCATGGCGCTGATAATGTAAACATGGAGAGACAGAACCTAAGAAATGAAGGGGCTACTAGGATTTCTAATGATGCCAATATGGAGGAGAATGGTGATGCGATTCTTGAGGATAGGGGTGCACCATCACATTGCCGAGCTAACATTGAGCAACAACATATTCTTACCTTTGGCTATTCACAATGGCGTACTCTGTACATGAGGATGATTGGAGTGTGAGATCTTCCCCTGGTATGCTTATGCCAAATTATAAGGCCACTGTTTTTTTGCCTAAAGGTATCATTGAAAAAATAACGCTCACACATTTTCATTTCATCAACTTCATTATTATCATATGATAATCATCAAGGTTCTTATTTTCATCGTCGTATATAGCGTCGATGAATGGCAAGCAGGTCTTGGACGAGGACGAGGTGATTGCTTCACTTACAGCACCACAACTACCATGTTCTGCCAAACCCGCTGTCGGCTCCCCGCGATAACCTGCCTAGGGTCCACGATAGCTTGCTGAGGTGTTACGGTAGCCCGCCGAGCTACCACGACAACGCACCAAGCCAATGCAGCATCCTGCCGTGCCAATTACTAGGGGCACTTCCACCTCTCCCAAAATCCCAGGTGGGGTTTGAAGGAGATATGCCCTAGAGGCAAATAATAAATGTATTTTTATCATATCTCAGTTAGATTATGATAGTTTTATGCTATGTTATAACCGTATCAAGCAGGATATTGATACAGGTGTGGTATGTAAACACACCAAATCCCTAGTATCCTCTATGTATGCTAGTTCGTTGGGCAACCAATGATCAAGGTTTCCTAATCATGGATAATTTATGCCAGTTGACAATGAGATCATCACATTGATGAATATCGTGATGGATATTACCCCATATAATTATTACAACACGATCAAATCACATAGTTCATCGTTGCAATAGTTAGAAACGAAGTATCATTTTCTTTTGACCATGAGATCATGTTTAATCATTGTAACCTGCAGCTGCTTAGACTACATCAATCGCAACACCGTAACAGGGTGATCATAAAGGTGTATGTTGGGTATTCCAAAGGGACATGTAAAGGCGCATGCATCAAGATAGGGATTTGTTCTCCCACGTTACGGGGAGATACACTAGGTCCACTCAGTGAAATTATATCCATAAGCTGCGTAGCATGTGGCTAGATCATGCAGATGGAATATCACGGGTACGAGTAAAAGCTACACTTATCGGTAACAATATTGAACAACGTATCGGATATCAATGATCAAATCTCGTACAAGTCAGGTATCAAAGTAACAAAGGGAATTGAACTCGGCGTTTATGGTTCAAACAACATTGAAATCATGGAATGCACAGGGGTCATTATGGGCATCCCGGTCCTGCTATTGATCATTGATATGAGAGGTGTCTCGATCGTGTCTATGATATTCTTGAACCATAGGGTAACACGCTTTAGGGTTTGACATGCTTGGAGATCGTTTTGGATTTATCAGAATCATGGAAAGAAAGAGATAAGAAAATCAGAAGCGTTTCAAGAGAGAACCGAAATTGTTCTGGGAGGTTCCGAAAGAGTTCAGATTGAACCGAAAGGTGTTTCGGGTCAAGGAGAATTTAATAATACGTATTTTGTATTAATAATTGGAATTAATATTAAATTACATTTTAATGGGGCAACTTTCCCTAATGGGCCAAATCCTAGAGGGAAAAATCCCCAAAGGGAAGGCGACACTTGCGGCAGCCGCCGGTGCATGGGCTAGGCGTGGGTGGGGCCACCCCACCACTGGCCTCCATGGGATGCACGCGGGGCCTACCGAGGCTGCCCGGACTTTCCTCCCTATGGCGCATGCCTCCCACCTCTCCTTGGGTTTAGTCTCAACCCGGGACCTTAAAGAAGGTGGTGGTCTATTTTCCCCTATATATAGATGTCTATATGGGTGGGAAAAACACACCAAATATTCTCTAAGGCATTTTTATAGGGAATCTCTCTCTCTCTCTCTTCTGTGTCTTCTCTCTTCTCTCTTACAACTGTAGTTCTAAGTAAGGACTATGCGTGTAATGGACTGCCTCACTGCGGTACATCATTGTGCTACGGTGATTTCGACCAGAAGATTTACTTCCACATCTCGGATAGATCAGGGAGACCGTGAGTCTTCATCAAGCAGCAGACGTGTGTGATACCTCGGGGGTGCTGCCACTTTTGGCACTAGGAGTTGCCATGCTAGAACCAGAAGGTGATGTGCAATGATGTCCACGACCTTGAGGCTAGTTCGAGTACGACTACATCATCCATGTTCCTGTGTGAGCATTAAGCGCTTTTGGTCTACAAGGGTATGTTACCGAAGTCTCTCTCTGTTATAGCATTACTCCTAAATAGATCTAGGACTTATGGTGTTGCGCTAGTCAAGATTTTTTTTTGTTTTCTGCTATGAACCCCTTTAGTGGTATCAAATCCAATCTATGCATAGTATGCTTGTATGGATAGAACACATGCTGAATGTGGGCATTAATCATATAGTCGTTACCTGATGACCCACAAGTATAGGGGATCACAACAGTCTTCACGGGTAGTATTACCCAATTTATTGATTCGACACAAGGGGAGCCAAAGAATACTTGCAAGCCTTAACAACTAAGTTGTCAGTTTAGCTACACTTGGAAATAGTTCTTGCTCATAGAAGTTTATCAGTAGCAACAGTAAAGCAACAACAACAGTGAAACAATAGCAATAGTAACAGTAACGGTAACAATGGGATTCGAGTGCGGTAGGCATAGGGATGGATGGACGGGTGTTCCATGGACGAGTCTAAACATGTAAATTCAAGATCTAGGGCATTGCAGATAAATAATAACAAGCATCCAAGTACTAAACAATCCTAGGCATTTGCTCCAAATATATTCATATGTGCTCGCAATGAGAACTTGCACAACATCTTCTGTCCAGCCAGCCCATGGCAGCGGGGCCTCTAGGGAACTACTGGAAATTAAGGTGCTCCTTTTAATAGAGCACCAGAGCAAAGCATTAACACTTCGTGAACACATGTGATCCTCACACCACAGCCATCCCCTCCGGTTGTCCCAATTATTGTCACTTTGGGGCATTTGGATCCGGACAATGATATGTGTACATAACTTGCAGATAAGATCACAAACAATACTATCATAATGATTCAATAATAAGTTCAGATCTGAGATCATGGCACTCGGTCCCTAGTGACAAGCATTAAGCACAACAAGTTGCAACAAAGTCAAATAGCACTAATAGAGATACTAGGCACTATGCCCTAACAGATCTTATTCAATTACATGATAGAACTCATCCAATCCCTACCATTCCCAAGCCTACAGCAGGGGATTACTCACTCATGGATGAGGGAAACATCGGTGGTTGATGGAGATGCTTTGGTGATGACGATGATCCTCTCCAAATTCCTTGTCCCGGCAGGGTGCCAGAATGGAGTTTCTGGATTCGAATCTTGGTTTCTGGTGGTGACGGCGGAGCGGAACTCTTTCTGGAAAACTCTCGAACCCCCCTCGGTTTTTAGGTCGAAAGAAAACTTATAAGCGCAGAGGGAGACCAAGGGGGTGCCTGGGGTGGCTGCACCCCCTCCAGGCGCGGCCAGTGGTGGGCCCGCGTCTGGGGTGGGTGCGGGCCCCCAGGCCTCCTCTCCATCTCGTCTTCTAGCTCCGTGGATTTTCTAGTGAAATATAATTTTTGGCATATTTTCCGGGATTTTTCCCGATAGTTGATTTTCTGCACAAAAACAAGACACCAAGGTAATTCTGCTGAAAACAGCATCAGTCCGTGTTAATTGTATCCAAATCACACAAGTTTAGAGAAGAAACAATAACAAAGTGTTCGAGAAAGTAGATACGTTTTGGACGTATCATTACCCTCCCACGTGTACTTGTTTATATCACGACACTGTTTGATGAAGCGACCCGAACCAACCTTACCCGTAATCTTATGTGAGACTGGTTCCACGCTAAACATATAGCTTGTACCGTATAAGTGCCTAGCGGGTGTATGTATCGCTTAGAGTAGTTGATATAGCATTTACAACAGAGGGCCTCGAGAGGGGTGTCATAGAGACAACTATTTGATCAATGTTGTGGTTGAAAGTTTGTAGGTAGAAACGATTCTATCACGAAATCCCTATTAGCCATATAAAACTTGCAATAGATAAAGTAGAGGCCTCTAACTTTATGTTGCAGTGGGCATGTGATGTGATATGGTTATGGTCGTGATCAAGGTAAAAGTAGTTTACTTTCATGTCGCTGATTTGTATTAGTAGTCATTATTATGATGAACGACAAAAATGGTGGCGTCGTGGACCTAGCGCCGTACTGGTGGCAAGACGGAGATCATGCTGAAGCACCAGATGGAGATCAAGGAGCAAGAATAAAAAACCATATCATGTCACATATAAATTGCATGTGATGTTAATTCTTGTGTGCATCTTACTGATTGCTTGTATTAGATACACAACAGTATTATTAAATAAGATGATCCCCATATTAATACCAACTATAGTGTTCTTCCTTTAGTGTGTGCCACCAATAAATTCCATCGTTGTGGAGCAGACCAAGATAATCGGGTTCAAACACATCGATGTTATCATACGGTGGGTGTAAGCCATGTATGCACTGCAAATACACTAAGATTGAATTGGTGAGACTAGCATGTATAGACATGGCCTCGAAACACAAGAAATAGAAATATTGAGCATGCGTCACATGAATTATGTGATCGACATTGTAATGTCCACCCTTACAGCTATGTCATCGGTCGTGATGATTGATGAGTCCATTTTTTAAGCATATTTATCTTATGTTTTTGCATAAGTATAGTTAGAATTTTGGTATTTTATGGTGCTCGCGTGCACCTTTTACCCTTGCTTCAACATGATCCAGAATTATTATGTATTTTGTGCATATTGAAGGGAATATGCCCGAGAGGCAATAATAAAAGTTATTATCTTATTCGTTGTTTATGATAAATGTTTATTTTGCATGCTATAATTGTATTAATCGAAAACATTAATACATGTGTGTTTAATAAACAAATAAAAAGTTCCTAGTTATGCCTCTCATATAAACTAGCTCGTTGATTAACAATATGATCAAGGTTTCCTGATCATGGACATTGGATGTTAATAACGAGGTCACAACATTGGTGGAATGATGCGATGAACATCCATCCAAAGTATAGTAATACGATCAAAGTCATTATGTTTAAATTGCTATAACATTGTTACAAGTAAATTTAGTCCTTAGACCATGAGATCATGTCAATCACTAACACAGGAAGAGTAACTTGATAACATCAAACGTCACATCGTAATAGGGTGACTATAAAGGTGGGTTCAGATACTCTGATAGTGTTATGTAGAGGCTCATGGATCAAGAGTGGGATTTGTCCATCTCGATGGAGGAGATATATACTCTAGGCCCTCTCGGTGATATCACATTGATATAGCTCGCAAGGAAGTGATGGAGATCACTAGAATGTTATATCACGGGAATGAGAAAAGAGTACACGTCGGTAACAAGATCAAACTAGGTATGGGGATACCGCTGATCGAATCTCGGACATGTAAAATATCGTGAGACAAAGGGATTCAGTTACAATGTTAAAGGCTCACACGATCATAAGAAGTCATCGTTGAATGTGTGGGAGTCAGTACGGATCTCCAGGTACCGCTACTAATTATTGATCGGAGAGGGGTCTCGATCATGTCTGCATTATTTGCGAACCATAGGGTGACACACTTAAGGGATACCAACACCATTTGGATCAAATAAGATGCCAGAGAAAGAAAAAGAAAGCGCTAGAATTATTTCAATGGAAACCATAATTGTTTCGGGTGAAATTGTCGAAACTAGTTCTACATGTGAAATTGAAATATTGCAAGGGGTTTTATGTGGATGTATGTTAATTAATGTAATTAAAAAAATTCTGAATAAAATAAATAAAAGATTTTTATTAAATGTGAGCTTGCATTAAATTTGGTGGAAATTTAATAGAGGTGACTGGAATTTTGAGTGGGGGCTTTTTATGGGAGTGGGAGTTCCACCCACATGAATGTGGAAGAGGTGGGGGCACCTGATGACTGCAAGTGCACAGATCGGTTGTACCTAGTTTTGAAATAAAGATATTGATCCCACAGGGAGCAAGAGTCTGAAGTCTAAGAATTTTTGAAATAAATACTGAAACTAGAAATGCTAAATAAAGTTCTAAGTGACAAGATAAAATGCGAGTACTGCGTAAAAAGGTGTTTTGGGGTTTTTTTGGTATAAGAGAACAATGAGTAAAGTAAATAAAACTGAATACAGAAAATAAGTATCGCGTATGTAAAAGAGATTTGAAAAATAGTGGGAAAAAGTGTTCTTAGGGATTAGCGGATACACCAGTAGCATTATAAAGGGCTAAGGTAAAGATTATTATCATGAACATTCTCAAATATGTATGTGTGGGAGGAACTCTGTATTTGGACAAAGAGGCAGCCACCACTGCTCAAATCATCCTCATAACCATTGCAGATAGCAATCAACATCAATTGAATTACTGCGCTATTAAGGGACATAATCCCGCAAGACATATCCCATGGCATGGATAGTGTTTTGTGAGTTTCCTCGATTCTCAAGTTGATACGTAAGGAGTGCCAATAGCTTTATAGTCACTATAAGTCCTAACATCCCTCCGTCTACCAACAAGTAGTTCCCTACATCAAGTGCCCACAAGAGGCAAATATTAAGAGGTCGACTTCTCCCAACATCAATATGTAGACAATCTAACACATGGTCACAGCGATGAATATTATAATAAACTTTATCTTATTTCAATATCATGCTAGGGTTTCTCCATCTCCCTAAGAACTAATGATCTACTCAGACATGGAGGCAATCAACATCATGGTAAAAGTAATGGAATCTATCATAGATGAATAGTACTTGTATAAATCCACAACGAGTACGGGAATTACAACAAGATCTAGACAAGATGTAGATGGGATGGATGGAGATGGTGGTGATGCAGCAGTTGATGATGAAGATCGATGCCTTAGCCTCCCAGATCTGCATAGGGCGAAGATGAATCCCTGGTGGATGAGTTCCCCCTCCAAATGCCTTCCGGAGGTTAGGTTTCGGTGATTTCTGGGTGTTCTGTATGTCGTCTCTCTGATCCAATTTCACGGGGTGAAACTATTTGAGGATGCGGAGGCGACGCCAACCATACGGCGGCGACCCGTATAGTTGGTCGTTAACCTGTCTGCCTCCTTTGCTCGCTTCGGGTTTTCTTCTGATATTATTAATATTTTCCAAATAAGCAATTTACATAGTTTTTGGCTCCTTTTCACTCCAATATAACTGGTACAATAATTGTGTCCATCGATCCATCATCTGTCCTAATCCTGGTGAAAATAAACATAAAAAGTTCATGTGAACGCCGTAAAATACCAAGATCCTACATATACAATGCAAAATAATAATCTAAAACATGATGCAAATATGCACTCATCAACTTCCCCTAGTGTTCATTTTTGGATCATGTAAAACCTTTATGCACAAGCTTTGCGATTGCACTTGTAAAAATTCCGCCTATGGGCGTTAGCTTAAGTTTTCTGGTCTACACGTTCTTTGTCGTTTTTATGTGGATTCTGGAGTAGTGACTTTTGGCACTTATTGTCGGCGATTTTGTGCTCAGGTTATTGACGGTGCCATTGGGCATCATCACCTAAGCGCATGGTTCCGACAACGAGTCTTCCGACTCACGAAAAGTCAAGCATAAGAACCAAAGTAATGGATAAGCCAGCACTTGCTTAAAACAATATATACATGCTGGAAACTAATTCTTGAGCAGCAGGAAATAACAACCATTGTTTTCCGCCTTAAGTTACATCAACAAGTTTTTCCCGCATATGTACCAAAGGTGAAACAAATATTACAAAGTTGTTCTTCACTCCTTCGGCGCAGGTGACTTGGAAGCAGCATCATCACCAGCCAGAGAACCACCCTCGAATTCGGCGTTGTGGTGGGACTCAGAGGAACCTTGGTTGCCGCTGTCGATGATGTTCATGGTCACGAAGACGTCGACATCCACCAACTCGGCAACTCTGGTGTCATAGCCCGCGAGTGACGACAAGATGGCTTCATGGTTAATCTCTTTGCCATCATTGTCAACGTTGGGAATGCCAGAGGTCACCGTGTCGATGTCGGCATCTTCATAGGGTCCCTTCACCATTGACAACGCCATCCTTGCGACAGCCCGTGCACATGAATCTTTCCAACTTGTGATACGCTCGGGGGCTCGGCGCAGAATCTCCGAGTACTTCACCACGGAGTCCGATGCCTTGATGTTTATCTGGAGGGGCTTGGCGATCTCCTTGGCTTGCGTTATGGCGGTGTTGATGAAGTTGCCGGCAAGAACCATGCATTCCTTGGCTGGAGGAGGTGATCAGGTTAAACCCATAGGAGCTGCAAATTCCGACAAGGAGCGAGTGAGTTCAAAAATTCAAAGTATCCAGACTACAGAAATCCAAGACGGAGAAAACTTACTGAAGATGCTGGCCTCAGCTTTCCAGAGGGTGTCCGCCAAGGATTCTTTCTCTTGTTGGAGGAGCTTATACGCCTCGCTATGGCGTTGATTTTGCTTATCGGCAGCTTGCTTCTGATCTTTTAAGATCGCAATCTCCTCCTTCAAGCGATTGATTTCCTCGGTGGCAGAGTCCTGCAGGACCTTCATCGACTCCTCATGCATTTTCAGCATGTCCTTCCTCTCCTGCTTAACGATTTTTTTCTCGCTATCCAGCTCTTGAATGTTCTTGGATTGCTCGACAATATTCTTGGCCTTGGCGATGGTTTCTGCAAGTCGGAGAAATAAAAGTACACAGTGAGTACTCGGAGAATATGGGCACAATACCAAGTCCGAATGCGAAAAAGAAAACAAACGCTTGCTCTTGGTGATCTGTTCCTTCAAGAAGGCAGTTTTACCCTTTTCAGCTTCCAGGTCTGCGCGCATCTTCTGGTACTTGTCATTGGCCATGCCCCTCCGAGCACTCTCATTCTGTGGAGAAAAGTTCAAAGTTAAAACGTTGTTTGGTCTGCTTGGAGCATCTAGACGGAAATTTTCCACCTAGACGCTCGGGGGCTACAGCGAGAATTTTTGACTTAGTAATATGCTTAGCTTTTCTTTAAGCATCTAGTCAGAACTAATTCAGTTCTCGATTAGAGGCTTGGGGGCTATAGTATAAAGTTTTTTAACTCGGATATATGCTTAGCTTTTCTTTAAGCATCTAGTCGGAACTAATTCAGTTATAACTAGAAGCTTGGGGGCTACAGTATGGAAATTTATAAACACTGTGTATGCTACTCTTAAATCATCTAGTCGGAACATTTCATTCCATCTACATGCTTGGGGGCTACAGTGAGAGTTTTTTCTAACTTAGTCACTCTTAGAGCATATAGATGCAAAAACCTATGGTTTTTCTGTCTACATCCTCGGGGGCTACAGTGGGATACTCATATGAAATGCAAAAGGCAAAGAAAACTTACAAGTGCGATGATCTTGAGGTTCATAGCACCCTCGGCTAGCAACTTGGCAAAGGATTCGCTGTTTCCTTGCAAGATTTCTGCTTGCCGACGGAGCTCCTCTAGACCGCATGTCAGAGATGTCGGCGCCGCACCAGGGACCAAAGCAGTGCTACCCGGTGTAAGTACCGGATAGACTATCTTTGGATAGGCTATGGTTTTCTTGGGCGCGGGGGCGCCGCCAACGGTAGAGGTGCCTGCTTCCACCACCGCCTTATCGCCACCGATGGCATCCTTAGTCGGAGCTTCAGCCATTTGGTGGGCGGCACTCTCTTGCGTCACCTGCTCGCCGACGACTGCAACCTCGGTAGAAGCACCTGAGTCCACTTCCATGGCGGAAGGGACAGATGCCTCCTTAGCTTGTGAGCTTGTCGGGGAAGACAAAGGCTTGACGGAGGGAGTGGTAGGGGCGATGGCGGGAGATGCATCGCGATGCAACATGTCCTTGATAGTTCTAGAAGCCCCCAATTTGGAGGTCTTCTTGAGGCTGGTCGTGGCTTTCTTCCTGAAACGTGCAAAATGCATAAGTAAGTAGACAATGTCGGAGGAAGAGAAGCTTACACAAGTGGGGGTGCTTTGGCAAAGGGGATCCCAGTAACTTTTCTCTTTTCCGCCTCCAGGGCGGCGGTAGTCTTCTTGGAGGCTCCACCCTCCGTCTTCTTCTTCTTGCCTCCGTCGACAGCATCAGAGGTGGAGCTCTTCCACTTTCGCGCCAACGGAGCCTCGTCGTCGGACACGACCGTGACTTCCTTCATCTTTGGACCATAGATTTGGGCAGCCAGGTTGCCCTCCTCTAGATCGCTAAGCTGTTAAGTGAGAAGTCACCGTGTTAGATAAGATGACACTTGCAAGACAGAAGAACTGGAGTATATGTCGTATACGGAAAATAAATACCTACCTTTGGGCACTTGCCGTCTACGAACATGTCGTAGGTGATGGTGAAGCCACGCTTCTTATCCTTCACCTTGACGATGTCCTTAAGGCAGAGCTTGACGGAGTCGCTCGAGAAGTTGTCCACGGAGATGCGGAGGTTATCCCTTCTGTCGCTGGTATACTCATGCATGAGCTTCGCGCGGTACTGCAGAGATTGGATTCGCCTGATGAACCAGCACATGGCTAGGTCCAAACCGGTCAAACCCGTCTCTACGAACCATTTTATCCGCCTTATGGCGCGGGAAGCATCGAGGTCGGAGGGAAGGGAGGCCTGGGACCTCCATGACGAGGCTTCAGCGGCGGCTCCGTCAACTAAGTCTGGGTACGTTACTTGTCGGCCAGCGAGAGGGATGTCTGGGCCGTATAAGTACGTCCGTTGCCAATTTTTGCAGGACTCGTGGCCAACGATGTCGGGGAACCGCCGGCCAGGTCAAATCTTGAAGCTTATGGTGCCGCACTTCCTGAGTTCTTCCTTGCTATGTCCGGTTTCACGTTTGACGGTGAAGAAGTACACAAATAGGTCTAACCTAGGCCTTATCCCTAAGTATCCCTCGCAGAGTGCCGCGTAGTTGCTAAGCACTAAGATACTATTGGGGGAAAGATTCTGGGGCTGGACTCTATAGTGATTCAAGACGGAGAGTAAGAAGTTGGAGATGGGTAGGGATACGCCGCGTACCAGTTGGGCTTTGAGGTACACCTTTTCTCCGGCTTGGGGAGAAGGTGTAACCTCGCCGGCCGGCGCCGCCCGCCAGGCGAGCCCCTCCGTCGCAGGAAGGTAGCCTTCGGCGATCATCTCTTGGATATCACGGTCTGTGATATCTGAGCCGCGCCAGTCGCCCTTGTGCGAGTATGGCTCCTCCTCCAATGGCTCCAGCGCCGCCAGATTAAGGTCACCGACGGCGGACTCGATAACCGCCGATGCGGGGATGACTAGGCCCTCCGGAGGCACGACAATGGAGCTCGCCGGCTTCGCCGCGGCTTCGTTTGACGCCGCCATGGAGGGAGAGGTGCTGCTGCTGGCCATGGAGTGAGGTTGGGTGTGACTGGTGCGGATTGGAGGCTAGGGTTTTTTCGCGAGTTAGGCGCGGAGATCTTGAGGGGGGCGCGCTGGAGGAAGAAGATGATGCGAGGAGAATGAGGTAAAAGTGGAAATTCCATCGCGGTTACTATTTATCATCTCCAGCGTCAAGATTCGTGCAACTTGATCGGAAGGTTGCCGTGTAGGCAACGTGTTCGTGAACGTGCGCGGAAATTTCACCACGTCTCCAACCGACTCCGCCAACGGTTCATATCGCTCGCACGGGAAAATCGGACATTATTGCGTTCTCTGCATGTGTGAGTTACGAGGCGTCGCTGACCTAAGCCTACGTCATCCTAGCTGGCATAGGCAGATGAGCCGTCACATCGAAAGATTCCAGCATGGACGGATCCAGTCCGGCTACGGAAGAGTACGATGGAAGATTTAGCATTTCTCCGACTTACATATTGAAGACGGAGAAAACCTTGCAGGGTTCTTTGGGAGGACTACAAGATATTGCTTGACGATTTGCCGACATCCATCTAGACGGAGCATTCCACACGAAGAGGCAAGGCGGTGCAAGATCTCGGAGTTCTCCGGGGGCTACTATTGGGGATATGCTATATGGGTGTCCTCATAGCATGTCACCTATCCGGATAACCCGGGTGGCCCACAGTTGGTATCATGGCCTATGGCCTACTGGGTGGCCCAGTTAGATGGATCCAGAAGGGAGGCCCATGCCGGATAAAGGAAGGCTACGGTTGGAGTCACCGACGTACCCGGAGCCTTGGAGTGCAAGATACACAAGACTAGTAATAGACGGTGTAGGACTTTGTGACATGTCCGGCTAGGACTTTTCCTTGTAACCCTAGGACCTGGCGGCTATATAAGTCGGGCCTATGGGAGCCTTTGGGCACGATAACTTACATTCATAGACAACTTCATACAACCTCGCACAGCGAACCAATCTCTGTAACTCGGCGTATTGCCCTTGTAGTGATTTATAGCAGGAGTAGGATTCCGCCACCGTCGTGGGATCTGAACCTGGGTAAGTTGTGTTACCTCGTACCCGTCAACCGTCTGCCTTTCCCCACGTCTCTAAACACGCACTCTGAGGACCCCTCCATGGCGTACTCATCGGCAATACCACGACAGGGTATTCATCCGAACCCCCTCCAGTATTAAGTTGCAAGCAATAGACAACTGCTTTAAGCAAAGTGTGTAAGGTAAACAATCCACTTGTTCCATGAACAAGAGACCATAGTTTTCTCCCTAGTGGCAACATCACATCTACAACCTTAGAGATTTCTGTCACTTCCCTTGATTAAATAGAGGCATGAACCCACTATCGAGCATAAATACCCCCTCTTGGAGTCAACAACTACTTGGCCAAGATAGCTACTAACAACGAAGAGCATGCAAGATAAAAAACAACACAGACATGATAGAATCAATAAGACAAAACCATTAATCAATCTGACATAGTAATCTCAATATCCATCGGAGCCCCGCAAACACAACATGCATGATTACAAATAGATGAGATCTTGATCATGAACAGAGCTCATAAGATCTAGACATGAAAGCACAAAGGAGGAGATACAACCATCTAACTACTACATGGACCCGTAGTCCAAGGTGGAACTACTCACGCTTCATACCAGAGGTTGGCATGATGAAGAAGAAGGCCTCCCGGGATGATCTCCCCTCCGGCACGATGGTGGCGGCGGCTACAGACGGTTTCGTGGAATATTGATCGGGTGCTTAGGGTTTAGGCATCGGGGGCTTCTTATAGGCGAAGAGGCGAGGCAGGAGGGCGGCCAGGGGGCCCACACCCTGCCTAGGCGCGGCCCAGGGTGGGCCCGCGCCTGGGGTGCGGCCGCCCTGTGGCGCCCCTCCGTCTCTCCTCTGGACTCCATGTTTTCCTCGGTGAAATATTGACTTTTGTCCCATACAATTCCGAGAATATTTCCTTACTAGCTTATTTGGAACCAAAAACAACAGAAAACAGGCAACTGGCAGCGTGGCAACTTGTTAATAGGTTAGTACCAGAAAACATATAAAAAGCACCTCAAAGTGTGGACAAAGCAAAGCAAAGTAGATACTAAACAAGCATGGAACATCGAAAATTATAGGTACGTTTCCAACGTATCAAGCATCCCCAAGCTTAACTCCTGCTCGTCCTCGGGTAGGTAAGTGATAAAAAGAATAATTTTTTAGGTGATATGCACCATCAAAACCAAGATCAAACCATTTGCAAGCATTAAAGCTGGGATCAAAGTACTCTAAACATGTGAATGAAAGATGGAGTTCTAACAATAAGACAAAGTAACTATGCATGCAACATGAAATGCTACAAACAAAGATCATGAATAGCATGCATTGAAAAACGTTTGTTTGTTTCACATATAGAAAACATGGCATTGTGGCATTTAGCTTGCCCCTCATAGAGTAGCAAATAGATGCATAGGACACCTTCAAAGTTCATAAGAGTGACTAGATACAAATAGCACAAGAACAAGCAATATCAACAATATGCATCAATCAATAAGTTTTGGGACAATGCACATAGAACTAAGAGTGGCAACTATGCTCTCTTAACTGGTGCCTAAATGTAGAAGGTGGAGATTCAATATAAAAGTGGAATAAAGGCCCTTCAAAGGGAAGCAGGGATTTCAAGTTTCAAAAAGAGGTTCCAAAAATTATGGTACTTGTTAGCTTTCAGCCCTCATTTCCCCTATCATAAGCATCTTGAAGTGATTAAGGTTAAAGTGAACAACCTATGGAGTATATGCTTGACAAAGTATAAGTTGGAAATCTCATGTCCCTTGAATACGAGGGCCGCACCGCATGCTACTCAACTTTAGTCACCTGTAAGTTCTTGTCATAGTAAGTACATGTGTATCATAGAGAAGAGCCAATGGGGCACCCCTTGCACATGGTACAGGAGCTATACCATAATCAATATGACAAGGCAAGCAGACAATGAGCATCTCAGCGATCTTTTTATTTTCTATTTGCATAGGTTGTTATTGAGGATGCTTCACAGATTGCTCATTATGGTGATGCTGCAAGTTTCCACCATGATTAGGCATGGCTTAGGCTAGCGTCCTAGGCATTTCTCTAACACAAAATACATAACTCCATGGACTTACAAGCTCCCTTTTTATTTCACACCGGTGACATCCATAGACAAAATAGCATGATATCAACTATGTACAAAGTACAAGTACAATGTTGAAAACGTTCCCCATGACAGCATATTTCTGCTAATTCCAACGTATAAGTGCAAGCATATACAACATAGATGACACAATGGTTCAAGTTTAATAGGGGAAAGAAATATAAAGTGTGTCATCAAGTTCGTGAGAGCTTTAATCACTAAGTTTTCACATAACAAAATACTTTTTAATTGGAAGATAGCTGAAAACAAGAATGTACTTGGAATGGTGTAACACATCATGCATAGGAATTTATAGTGGACACTTTGGAATAACTTGGTTTCTTGGGAGTTGGAAGCATGAGTAGAGCTTACTCATACAAGTGGAGGCTAGCAAAAGACTGGGAGCGACCAACGAAGAGAGCAATAATGGCCATAATCATGTAGAGCGACAAAACATTACTAATCAAAGCATAGAGTGGTACTACAAGTCAAGGACTAAATGATCATAGAGGCTATGATGACTTGTTCATAGTCATAACATGGTGTGAGCATGTGCCAAGTCAACACAAACAAAGCATCAGAGGAGAATACCACAATACTATGCTTTTGTATGCTAAAACAACGCATAATTCTTTCAAGTCACACTAAGCAATCCCAATTGTTTGGAACAAATCATGCTACAGCAATAATCGCTAAGCATAAGGTCAAAACAACACCTAGCATGACATGATAAAGTTTAAGTCACGATCAAAGCAAGCTCCTCTTGCACTTTTCAAGAAAGAACATTCTACTCCTTTCCAACACCAATCAACTTATTTGAAACAACACAGCGAGAGCGGGGGTACAAACTACTTTATTCAAGCAAACTAAGCAAAGCAAACGAAAACTAAGACGCTCCAAGAACAACCAACAGTGCATGAAATAATAAAAACGAAGTGTCTATAAAGTGAGCTTTTATTGATGAAAAAGGGGATGCCTTGGGCATCCCCAAGCTTTGACGCTTGTACCTCTTGGATATTTCTTGGGGTGACACCGGGGTGGCATCCCCAAACTTGAGCTTTTGTCCATTATTCATATCATTACATCATTCTCTCTCTACACCTGAAATTTTTCCTTCATAAAAAACTTCACACAATCTTCATTAGCAAAATTAGTGTATTCAAAAGATAATAGACCCTTGGGTTTAGCTTTAGAATAGCAAAACTTTCACTTAAAACACAAGCTACTATACCAACTCCTTCAAAAAGCTCAATTTCCCAAAAAGAACCCAAAAAGGAATCAATAAGAAGCAAATGCAAATAATGGCAGAAATCTGTCAAAACAGACCAGCAGGTAGAAACCGATTTTTTCGAAAACCTTCTGTTTCTAAAATCAAAAAGAGTTGAACTAAGGAAAGTTAGATAACATACTGGGGGATTTATTCATAAACTTTTATCTCAATCCTACTTACATAGACTCCTCACGAATTTTTATGGTGGAGGCCAAAAATCTGTTTCAGGACAGCAACTCCCCAAATCTTACTTCCCTCTCATTAGAGGTCATTCTTGGCACAAAAAGCAAACAAAAAGGATAAGTAGAGGTCATTACTAAAGTAATAACTTCAAAGACTCAAGAAAACTCTTGGGTTATCTCCCAACAAGTACTTTTCTTTAACGCCTTTAAGTTAGGCTTGATAGCTTGAGAAGATGCTCACATAAGAAATATGAATTGAAGTAAAAGAGAGCATCAAGAAGCAAATTCAAGACACATTTAAGTCTAACTCACTTCCTATGCATAGGAATTTTGTATGCAAATAAATTCACAAAGAACAAAATGACAGGCATAGGAAGATGAAACAAGAGTAAGTTCAAAACTTTCAGCACATAGAGAGGTGTTTCAGTACCATGAAAACTTCTACAACCATATTTTCCTCTCTCATAGTAATTTACAGTAGCCTCATGAATAAAATCAACAATATAGCTATCACATAAAGCATGATTTTCATGATCTACAACTACATAATTTCTACCAAGCTCAAAAATAGTGGGATTAAAACCTTCACAGGTTTTACCCAAATTAGATATTTCAAAAGGATCCACAGAAACATAACATTCATCCTCCTATAGTAAGCATGATGGACAATAAAATAATGTAAGGGATAAAGAGTTACTCTCATTAGAAGGTAGCCATGGGTAGATCCATTCTTCCTCCTTTTGGTCATCACTCTCCTCCTCTTTTTCATCTAACGAGCTTCCAGTTTCAATAATTTCTTCTTCCATAGGCTCCTGCAAGGCATTAGTCTCTTCCATTTGTGGAAAGCATCTATTAAAATGTTCAAGAATATAGCCATTTTCTTCCTTGTAATTATCAAAGCAAAATTTAAGTATCTCATAAACCTCATATTCATAAGGTGCATCATCAGTATTTTCAAGCAAACTGGCAAGTTCAAATGCACCCTTGAAAGCAATAAATTCTTCAATTTGTTACACATCATAAAAGTCACAATTACCTTTAACATAAGAAGATATGGTAACATTATCATTATACTCACATTGAAAAGGGAGGTGTTTATACCTCCTATAGCAGCAAGCTTTATCAAAGGAATAAGTAACATTATAATTAGAGCACACCTCTCTAGCAATAGTATTAAATTTATAAATTTGTTCCCATAAGTGTTTCCCTTTTTGTGACAAACGGTGTTTCTTATAATAATTCTTTTGTTCTTCCGTGAACCCACCTTGCCAATAAGAACTAGTTTCAAAGAAACCATCCATTGATAGAAAGCATGATAAAGGAAGGCAATAACAGACCACCAACTAGAGCAAGAACTAATTTTTTGTGTTTTTGATAAGGGAAAGCAAACCAAACTAAACTATTTTTTTGGAGTTTTTGATTAAAAGAGGCAAACAAAACCAAGCAAAAGAAACTAAGCAAACCAAAAACAAAGTAAAGAGAAAGGTTGTGGAGGACTCCCCTTGTGAAGACGTCCTTAGCTTCCCCGACAACGGTGCCAAAAAATATTGATGGCGCTGCGTCAACATGGAGCGCTTCATCGGGAAACCCCAAGAGCAAGGTATGATGAAGCACATCAGCAAGTCTTCCCTCAGTAAGAAACCGAGGTTATAGAACCAGTAGAAGGAAGGAAACGTCTCAAAGGCATTGCAAGCAACGTGGAAACCTGCACAACACAAACTCAAGACTTTGCCCCAACTAACAGTGAGGTTGTCAATCTCACCGGTTGCTATAACAAAGGATTAACTATATGGTGTGGAAGGTGATGATGGTTTGCAGCAAGTAAACGGTAACAGTGGAAGATGTATCAATGGTAAATATTGGACCGGGGTCCATAGTTCACTAGAGGTGTTCTCCTTAGATAAACAAACACAGCATGCTAGGTAAACAAATTATAGCAGGGCAATTGACAGGACTGAGCAAGGCATAATAATGCAATACTAGACATAAAGATCCTATGAGATTCGATTGGGCAATACAACAAGATATATAGACCGCCATCCAACTGCATCTATGACTAGAAGTCCACCTTTGGGTTATCATCCGAACCCCCTCTAGTATTAAGTTGCAAGCAACAGACAACTGCTTTAAGCAAAGTGTGTAAGGTAAACAATCCAAGAGACCGTTGTTTACTCCCTTGTGGCAACGGCACATCTACAACCTTAGAGATTTCTGTCACTTCTCTTGATTAAATATAGGCATGAACCCACTATCGAGCATAAATACCCCCTCTTGGAGTCACTAGCAACTACTTGACCAAGATAGCTACTAACAACGGAGAGCATGCAAGATCACAAACAACACAGACATGATAGAATCAATAAGACAAAACCATTAATCAATCTGTCATAGTAATCTCAATATCCATCGGATCCCCGCAAACACAACATGCATGATTACAAATAGATGAGATCTTGATCATGAACGGAGCTCACAAGATCTAGACATGAAAGCACAAATGAGGAGATACAACCATCTAGCTACTACATGGACCCGTAGTGCAAGGTGGAACTACTCACGCTTCATACCGGAGGCAAGGCAGGAGGGCGGCCAGGGGCCCACACCCTGCCCAGGCGCGGCCCAGGGTGGGCTCGTGCCTGGGAGGGTGCGACCGCCCTGTGGCGCCCCTCCGTCTCTTCTCTAGACTTTGTGTTCTCCCCGGTGAAATATTGACTTTGGCTTTTGTCTCGTCCAATTCCGAGAATATTTTCTTACTAGCTTTTATGGAAACAAAAACAGTAGAAAACATGCAACTAGCACTGTGGAAACATGTTAATAGGTTAGTACCAGAAAACATATAAAAAGAACCTCAAAGTGTGAACAAATCAAAGCAAAGTAGATACTAAACAAGCATGGAACATCAAAAATTATAGATACGTTTCCAACGTATCAAAGGGGCAAAGCAGGGGACCGCCCGAGGGGGCCACACCTAGGGCTAGCGTGCCCCCTGGCCGCACCACCACCAGGTGTGGTCGCCTCGTGGCCCCACTTTGTTTGCCCTCCGGACTCCGTGTTCCTTCTAGTAAAATATTGAGTTTGGATTTTGTCCCGTCCAATTCCGAGAATATTTCCTTACTAGCTTTTCTGAAACCAAAAATAGCAGAAAATAGGCAACTGACACTGTGGCATCTTGTTAATAGGTTAGTCCTATAAAACGTATAAAAATACCTCAAAGTGTAGACAAAACATAGCAAATTGATACTAAACAAGAATGGAGCATAAAAAATTATAGATATGTTTACGACGTATCAGGGAGATGAGACTCCTACCCCTCCTATCACCAAAACTTTACCAAAAGAAATAAGTATAGGTTTGTTGATGATACCAATAGATTTCCTATTATTATAAGTTCAAATCTTACAAAAAAAAGAGGAGGAGAATTTAATGAAAATTCTTCAGATGCATAGAAATGCTCTTGGGTATTCGATGAGTGACTTGAAGGGGATTAGTCCTTCGATAGCCACCCATAGGATATTCATGGAGAAAGGTGCCCAACCGGTCGTAGAATTTTAGCGACGTCTCAAACCTCACATGAATAAGGAGGTAAGAAAATAATAATACGTTTGTTAGATGCAGGAATCATCTTTCATATAGAAGAGAGTAAATGGATAAGTCATGTTCATTGCGTTCCCAAGAAAGGTGGATTTACTGTTGTTGAAAATGAACATAATGAGATGGTACCTACAAGGACTGTTGTTGGACACAGGATGTGCATTGACTATAGAAAACTTAACAAAGAAACCAAAAAAGATCACTATCCACTTCCGTTTATAGATCAAACTTTAGAGAGGCTAGCTATGCATTCTCATTTTTGTTACTTAGACGGCTATTCTGTTTTTTCTCAAATTCCTGTTCATCCTGACGATCAACTTAAAACTACTTTTATTTGTCCCTATGGTCTTTATGCTTATCGTCGTTTGTCGTTCGGTCTATGCAATGCCCCTACTACTTTCTAGAGGTGTATGACTGCTATTTTTGTCGATTATGTTGAAAATATTATGGAAGTCTTCATGGATGATTTTTCTGTTTATGGAACATACTTTAATCATTGTCTCCATAATCTTTATAAAGTTTTGCAGAGATGCACAGAAACTAACCTAGTATTGAATTGGGAGAAATGCCATTTTGTGGTTCAAGAAGGTATAGTACTGTCACATCCCAAAATTCTCCCAATTTTGGAATGTGAAATAAATAAAATAAGTTGGTTAAATTGTTTGACTTTGATGAAAATTCTCAAAGAACATAAACTTTTTGAATTGAAAATCCTCTTAACCTTGATTTCAAAACATTATATTCTTTTCTTATGACCTAAGTAGTCATATAGGCAAAAGGGCATGGATTGATTATGGATTGTAGAATTGGCGTGCAGGATTTCAAAAATCAAAACCATGTTGCATGCATAAGCACCATTGCACTTAAAACCTAAGAAAGAATTCTATCATCCAATACCCTAAATAGGATTTCCCAATTCTTAAGTACAAAATTATCTATGGCTTTTGTCCATACTATACTTGAGAAAAAGTATTACTAAATAACAAAGAATTATTTTACAAGACCGTAGAAAGAAGTTTGAACCAATTTCAAATTCAAACATAAAAGTTACGAACTATACAGTAGGGGGAATAAATAAAATACAATAATTACCCTATAGGCCAATTCATTGATTATTTGTTGAACTTTTTGAAATGGACAATAAACACTATAATAAATATCCTATATTATAAAAGGTGATGTTACAAAAATTTAGGAAGTTGTTTCATCTGAATTGGAGCCTCAAATCAAAAGTTATAAACAAATAAAGGAAATGAAAAAAAAGCTAAACTAAAACTATCCCTGCCCGGCCAGGCCAACCACCCCAGCCCGCTGCTACTCCATTTCCCTATCTACTGCACGTGCGCAGCGCAAGCAGCCGCAACAGCTCAACAGCAGGCCCAGCAGCGTAGCCCAACCTGGCCCTCACTCTCTCTCAGCCGCTGATAGCCCTGGCCCACGCCTTCTTCTCCTTCCTCTCGACGGAGACCACCTCCTGTTTGATCTCAACGAATTCCCGCGAGGAATCCGTCCGATTCACGCAGGATTCCTTCCCCTATCGCACGCATGCCTTCCCCTAAAATCACCGCATCCTTCCCGTCTTGTTTTCTTTCGACATTTTTGTCGAAACCCTAACTAAATCAATCTAACCGATCCCGTCGGAACATGCCATCGTTGAGCTATAGGAGGTAGACGCACTGTTGATTTCGAGCTTGATTCCCTCTACTTGTTCCACCATTGCACTCAAAGTTGACCACTGCTTCGCTCCGCCTATTTTCCCCTTGGACAGATTCTTTCCCCGCCGTCGATTCGTCACCGGAGACGTAGCCGGAGCCTCACCAACATGAGCCACTCCAGCCGCATTGCGTCGCCACCACAGGAAGCAATGGACGATGCCAAGGACTGCATAGAACCTTCCATGCCGCGACTCACCTCATGAACCCCTCCTACATCGCCAGCGATCACTGGAGCACCACGTAGGACCGCCGTCTGTTGCACCGCCGCCATGCAGACGTTGCTGTTGGCTGCTAGCAACATCAACGTCATCCTCAGGCGCTGGATGGTGGGTTGACGGTCCAGATCGCATGGAGCCGTGCAGAGCCGACGGGAGCCATGAGCCGCATCCGAGCTGAAGCCGAAGCCAAGCCATCCTAGAGTCGTGGATCTTCCATCGTTAGATCTTGACCGAATGACACACACGTGTTCACTTAAACGAAGGGGTATGGCCCAATCAGATCTCGCCGCGTGGCAGATCTTTTCTGTTAATTTGATATTCACTTTTAAATAGACAAAAAAATTGTTAACCTTGTAAAATGCATATAAAAAGATTTGTAAGTCTAAAATTTGTAAATAATATATTGTTGGATTCATAAAAGTATGAAGAATATTAATATGAGATTATATGGAACTTTTACAGTACATATTTATTGTAGTTAATTAAATGATTTAATGGCCTATTTGGAGTATTTAAATCATAGTAAATTGTTTACTGATCCAAAAATAGCAAATAATATATCAATGAAAATATAATTTCATGTAGATTATGAATATGCAGTTGGTTCAGACAATTACTGTAAGGTTTGGCTGTAATGATTTAAACACGTTAATTCCTCTTTTGGAGTAATAAATTAATAAAAAATAAATACTATTCATAAAAATATAAATAATATGTATATGGAATCCTTGGGTCATGTAGAACAAGTATCTGGCCTTAGATATAATTTTTGTAGAAGCAAAAAATATAAATGATTTAAACCCTTCTAACTCATATTTAAATTGCAGAAAATTAACCATAACTCCAAAATTAGTGAAATCAATTGGTATTGTTTTGTATTGATAATATCTATCCAAGGAAATTCGTGCCAAATTATTTAGTACTGTTAAAATAGAAATTCTTGCAGAAAGCTTTAAAACCATTGCAATAGTATTTTAAACATAAGAAAAGATCTATAACTCCTTTTTAGGTTATTCAAATTGCTACTGTCTCTAAATTGCATTACCTATGAATTAGGATTTAACTCACAATTTAATATGACAGAAATATTAGTAGTTCAATTAAAGAGAGATAAACCATATTGAATCGATATAACTATAATAGTAAATGCTTTAGTGCATTAAATGACTTTACACATGCATCATGTAATCTAATAATGTTTAGAGAACTAAATACAGCCATTGTGACTTATTAAATTGTCATGCATGCATTTGCTCATCATTGTTTTATTGTATTGTTGCATTGTTGCAATGTTTTGAATGGTGTGTTTGTTGTGTTTGCTTCAAACGTTAGATTGCGAGGAGTGCAACTACTATGATTGCGACTACTATAATTGCAAGTATTGTGGTTACGATAAGTGCAATCATTATATCTATGCGGATTGTGAGGATTATCTAATCGACTACATCTACATCAAAGGCAAGTGGTGTTATCTTGGTCATAAATGTCCTACTGTTTTCCTATGCATTGTAGATGTTTTTGTAGAATTTCATGTATAGGAATTGTTGTGTATATGCTATGAATATGTCCTATATTATTCCTTAGAGTTCCTTGTTTGTGAGCCATCGTATTGGTAGATTGCTTAGCTATGCTATTTAGACGAGGAAGGCAATCACACCATGAACAGATGTATGTTTTGAAAGGCTTATATTTTGCTAAATGACAAACCTACATGATTTTAATGAACCACATGGGTGGAATGGTTTGAGTGTCATCAGAGTGAAGAATTATGGTGGAGAACTAGCCCAGGGTACTGAGAAAGGATTGGCTTCTTTGTTTGGTAGCTTTCGTGTGCAACCATATGCCAATAACAAATGGGTGGATGGCTAGACTTAGTACGTTGTGGCGACTTGAACCCTATGTAGCCAGAGATGTAGATAGTGTAGGTTGGTACGGTGTGTGGATGGGTTTGGTAAGCTCTTCCCGAATTGTCTCATATTGGACTTCTCCCTATCATCACACAATATGAGTGTGGTGGTCCGAGCTGGGTTCGCCAGGTCACATGGGTAAAATGTAAAAACCCATGTAGGGTGTCTAAACTAAGTACTTAGTCGTGTCCCCGGTTATGGACAATTTGAGCGACCTGATACTGATGCTATGCCATATTTCTCACTCATCCTTATTTCTCAATTACTTGAAACTTGTTGGGTGAACTTAATTTGGTAGGAGCACCTGGGAGTGAATGTAAGATCCCTCCTTTGTAAAGGAAAAAGATCCCTGTGATTGCAATGCTAGTCCCTGGATCATTGCTAGCATCCACAGTTTAAGATGAAGTACACAGATACAAAGGTCATTTATTACATCCATTCCAGAGTTTAAACATAGTCTTTACAACTCAAGGCCACAGGCCTAATACAAGAGTTTGGAATAAGTAAATAAACATAAGTCTTAATCTTCATGTGCCACAGGCAAACATGTTGAGTGTAGACTCATGACACCTAATCCTCATCAGAGTAACCTGCAACATCACAAGTTACAGCCACAGTGGGTCAATACTTTGGAATAGTATTGGCAAGTGATACCTTAGTAAATTTTAAGTGGACTATATTACTATATGCAATTTGGCTAAGTGTAGCTTGGCTTGCTTTGCTCAAAATAGGTTTTTCCTATTAGTTGAAATCACTAAGTTTTTCTTCTGTCAAAACTTTTCCCAAGAAACCATCAATAGACATTGAGGTCCTTCACCCTTGTTCACCCACAAGTTTTACTTAAAAGTTGGAGTGATGAGATTCTTGATAGCTTCCATGTCTTGATGCTCAAGTTGTCCATTGCCATGGACTTGGCTAAGTACTTAGATTTTTCCATCTGCAGAGGTTGTGCACTTTCCCCACCAGACTTGGTTTCCCAAGACAGGACCTTTCAGAAGCCTTTCCTTAGACCAAATGGACGCGCTCCAACCTATCATTCCCACTACCACCAACTGTCCAAATGGCTAAGTTCTAGCAACTTATGTGATCCAGGCAGAGCCCATATTGCCAAGTGGCTGCACTATAAGCTTCTCAACACTTGGCCTCTAAAATCCCTTTGTTCCTGGGTGGCATACCACAAGTGATATACACAAGGTAAACCATATCCATGGGCCTTGTGTAACCACTCAACCAAAAACCACCAATCAAGTCCCATTCCACCCAGGTGATTCATTGACTTAGTTGTTTTATTAAGAAAAACATAAGTCCAAAGACTTAGAAATATTTTCATCATAGCATGTATATACTTTACCAACCCTTGTTTGCTACTAGCTAGGCTAAGCATGGCATAGTAACTTAACTTAGGAATTTCCTAGAAATTCTATAACTACTTAGGATTTCCCAACATGGCATTTGGCAAAAATAGTAACATGCAGGACTTAGCAAAAATATTTCTAATGCTTGTATAAAAGTATAGGGATGGAAATATTCATGAAGTACCACTTGCCTTGGTAGTTGGGAGAGTAGCACTCTTCACAATCACAATCACTAGCACCAAAGTCTACACAAAGAATGGTAGCAACAAATTACACACAATATATACAAACACACAAAAATATATATGCATGCATGCAATAATGCTAAGTGATGATTTTTAAAACTCAACCAGGCAAGTGCATGATACTGAATCATAACAAGTCAAAAACTTGCTAAACCAAGTTTATTTAGCACTAAAACAAATTCCTAACCAATTTCTATACTCAAAATAGTCCTAAACAAGTTTCTGCAAATAAAATCATTTTAACTGAAACTAAACATTAAACACATTGCATAAATGGAAAGGGCTTGTTCTCCTGATTCCAACGGTATAAAATTTGTCAAATTCTAACGTGTGGATCAAAAGTTATAGCTATTTCAAAATTGGATCTAAATCTGATTCAAATCTGTTTTTTAAACTCAAACCCTAGCCACGTGTCTGTTTCCTATTGGCCCGTACCGGTTCGGACGGATCGAGCTCTGCGAGCCATAGGATTTAAGTCAGATCTGGTGGCTCAGATGCGCGCATACCTCTTCGCTTAAGTTCTAATTTCAGCCGTAGGATCTACATCTAACGTTCCTGAACACCTTGACCAAAGATGAGCGGCGCTAGCGGCGGCGACTGGCGGCGGCGCGTCTGTCAGCGGCGGCGCTGGCGTTCTAGGTCGCTCGGGGAGGGAAGGTTGTGCTTACTAGAACCGCAAGGTCGAGGCGAAGCTCAACGTGGAGGTGGCTTGGCAAGGGGCGCACGGGGTTGTCGGAGATTCCTCGCCGGAGTTCGCGAACGCGTCGGGTGCGGCTGCTGTCGACGTTGGCGAGGTTCTGCGTCGCGCTAAGTCAAAAGGAGGGCACCGTTAGATGCGCAAGACGATGGGGGTCCTAGGCGTATCAGGCAGAGGGCAAGGGGCGGCTGGTACTTACGGGGAGAGGTCGCCGGAGTTCGTGTAGAGAGCGGCGGCGCTCGGTCGAAGTCGTTGCCGAAGCTACAGACCATGCGAGAACAAACAGGGTGTGTTAGTAGATGCGCAAGGAGTTGTTGAGCTTGATAGCATGAGTCAGGGACAGAGGGGGACACGGTGCTCACCGGGATTCGTCGGCGCGGTCGTCGGAACAGCGGCGGCGTCGAGCGAGTTGCGAGCAGCCTGGGGGCGTGAAGGGGGAATTGGTTGAGGGGAATTGGTCGCGAGAGAGAGGGGATTAAGTAGCCAGAGGCTCGACAAGAAACGCCTAGTGATTCAATGCCATTTACCTCGCGGAATCAAAGCAGCAACGGGCAGCGGCGGAGTTCGTGCGCAGGATTTTGGGGAAGACGACGATGATGTGGACGGGGCCCGCTTGTCAGCGAAATAAGCAGAGAGGGAGTGGGGTCCGAGCGTCAGTGACCGCGTGGGTGTGTCTGCGCGTGCGAGAAAGAGAGAGAGGAGCCGGGTGGGCTAGTTGGGCTGCGCCTGTTGCTGGGCCAAATCCCTGGCACCGGCCCTTTTCCAATTCTTTTCTCTTTTCTTTTTCTAAATTGATTTTCAGGAATGGTTTTCAAATGAATTCAAACTCCATTTGAATTCAAATCCATTTGGGATTTTTGCAGTGTGCAACATACTCAAATCTAGGTATAAAACCATGTGGTTACTTTGAAAAGTCTTGGTCATTTTTGGAAAGACAAAATAACAGGGACATTGCACTTGGTTTGCAAATGTTTGAAAATGGTTTTTGAAACCATTTCTATTTTGTAAAATTTTGTTTAAACTCTACACTCAAGCCAAACAATATAGAAGCAACCAAACTTGGTTTTTTTTAAACACTAAGCTCTCAAGTGAGGATGGGCATCTGATTTAAGTTGGCTCACATAAAATGATAGCACTATGTGCTTCTGTTTTCTTGAAATGAGTTTGAAATTGATCTCAAATCTATATGCATGCATGAATGATATGCAATCTTTGAAATCATGAATTTAGGGATGTTACAAATCTAACCCCCTTAAGGTGAATCTCGCCCTCGAGATTCGGATTGGCTAGCAAAATAGGTGAGGGTGGTCTTTCCGAAGATCATCTTCTCTTTCCCATGTTGCTTCCTCTTCGGAATGATGATTCCACTGCACATTGCAAAACTTGATAGTCTTTGTCCTTGTGACTCTTTCTGCAGTCTCAAGAATTTTGATAGGTTTCTCTTCATAAGTGAGATCACTTTCTAGTTGCACTTCCTCCAAAGGTATAGTATCCTTCAAAGAAGTTTCTTCCATTTCTGGGTGACATTTCTTAAGCTGACTCACATGAAACACATTATGGACAGCTGATAGAGATTCTGGCAATTCAATCTCATAGGCAACTTCTCCTTTGCGACTCAAAATCTTGAATGGCCCAACATATCTTGGTGCCAATTTTCCTTTGACTCCGAATCTTTTCACTCCACGAAGTGGTGACACTCTAAGATAGGCTCTATCACCCACTTCGTAGGTGACTTCTCTACGCTTAGGATCTGCGTAGCTTTTCTGTCGGGATTGTGCTATCTTCAACCTGTCCTTAACCAATTTGACCTTCTCTTCGGCTTCTTTGATAAGATCTGGTCCGAATAAACTTCTTTCTCCCACACCATTCCATAACAATGGGGTGGTACACTTTCTTCCATAGAGAAACTCAAACGGTGCCATCTCAATGCTGGCTTGATAGCTGTTGTTATAAGAAAATTCTGCGTAAGGCAGACTTTCATCCCAACTTGCTCCATAGTCTAGGGCACCTGCCCTTAACATGTCTTCAAGAATTTGATTAGTTCTTTCTGTTTGTCCATCGGTTTGAGGATGAAAAGCAGTACTGAATTCCAATCTCGTTCCCAATGATTCATGTAACTGTCTCCAAAAATGGGAAGTGAATTGAGTTCCCCTATCAGACACAATACTCTTGGGCACACCATGTAGACATACAATTCTACTCATGTAGATTTTGGCTAACTTAGCACTTGTATAGGTTGTCTTCACGGGTATGAAATGAGCCACTTTAGTTAGGCGATCCACTACTACCCATATGGAATCATATCCTGACCTAGTCCTTGGTAATCCGGTAATGAAATCCACACCAATTTTGTCCCACTTCCAATCAGGAATAGGTAGTGGTTAAAGCAAACCTGCTGGTTTCTGATGCTCCGCTTTCACTCTACTACACACATCACACAAAGCAATATGTTCGGCGATGTCCCTCTTGAGATTATTCCACCAAAATCTTTCTTTCATGTCCATGTACATTTTGGTGTTACCCGGGTGAATAGAATACGGAGAGTTGTGTGCTTCTTGCAAAATTAGTTCCCGCAATTCCGGGTCTTGTGGAACGCAAATACGTTTCCCATGCCATAAAGTACCCTGTTCGTCTTCATGGAACCCTTTGGCTTTTCCTTGGCCAATCTTTTCCTTAATCTCTTCGATTTCTTTATCAATCTTCTGGGTTTCTTTGATCTTGTCCAACAAAGTGGGTTGAACATCCAAAGACATGAGATGTCCTTCAGGCACAATCTCCAATCTGAGTTTTCTGAATTGGGTACACAAATCATCTGGCAATTCTCCTTTGGTAAGGCCATTCACAAATACCTTACGACTTAGAGCATCTGCTACAACATTTGCTTTACCGGGGTGGTATTGCAAACTTAAGTCATAGTCCTTGATAAGCTCTAACCATCTTCTTTGCCTCATATTGATTTCCTTCTGGGTGAAGATATACTTCAAACTCTTGTGATCAGTGAACACTTCACAACGCTTTCCCAAAAGGTAGTGTCTCCATGTTTTGAGTGCATGGACGACAGAGGCTAACTCTAAATCATGAGTAGGATAGTTCACTTCATGAGTTTTGAGTTGTCTCGAGGCATAAGCTACAACTTTACCGTCTTGCATAAGTACTGCACCCAAACCTTGATGAGATGCATCACAATATACTTGGAAATCCTTTTCCAAATCTGGTAGACATAAAACTGGTGCTGTCACAAGTCTCTTCTTAAACTCCTGAAAGCTGAGTTCACAACCTTCAGACCAAGCAAATTTCTTGTCTTTCTTTAACAATTCAGTCATAGGCTTAGCTACCTTAGAGAAATTCTCAATGAACCTTTTGTAGTACCCTGCTAAGCCAAGGAAACTACGAACTTCTTTCACGGACTTGGGAGATTCCCATTCAGTCACAGCTGAAACCTTTGCAGGATCAACTGCTACACCATCCTTTGTCATAACATGACCAAGAAAACCAACTTCCTCCAACCAGAACTCACATTTGCTGAATTTGGCATAAATTTTATGCTCTCTTAACTTCTCAAGTATCAAACGCAAATGTCCTTCATGCTCTTCTTTGCTCTTGGAGTAGACTAAGATGTCATCGATGAAAACGACAACGAACTTGTCGAGGAATTCCATGAACACTTTGTTCATCATGTTCATGAAGTATGTTGGAGCATTAGTCAAACCAAAAGGCATTACGGTATACTCATATAATCCATACCTTGTGGTGAATGCTATTTTTGGTATGTCTTGTTCTCTTATCTTGAGTTGAAAATAGCCTGACCGGAGATCAATTTTTGAGAACACACATGCTCCTTCTAGCTGATCAAACAAGTCATTGATTCTAGGCAAAGGGTATTTGTTCTTGATAGTTACCTCGTTGAGTGAACGGTAATCTATACATAACCTTTGACTTCTATCTTTCTTCTCCACGAACAAAACTGGGGCTCCCCAAGATGAAGAACTTGGTTGAATAAATCCCTTCTGCAACTGTTCTCCAAGTTGCTTCTTGAGTTCTTTCAGTTCATCAACTGACATTTTATACGGTCTCTTTGCTATTGGTCCAGAACCTGGTACCAAATCTATCAGAAACTCCACATCTCTATCTGGTGGAATTCCCGGCAGTTCTTTCGGAAATACATCCGGATACTCACTCACAATTGGCACACTGTCCATGCTAACCCCCTTAAGGGAATTTAGCTTACTTCCTTTAGATTCAAAGTTGGACTTGAACTTAATCCGCTTTCTTTCCGGGGTTGTGAGTGCAACAGTACGATTGGCATAATCTAGCACTCCTTCATACTTAGCCATCCAATCCATTCCCAATATTACGTCCAGTCCTTGGGAATCTAGGATTATCAGACTCACTGGAAATTTATGTTTTCCAAACTCTATTACTAGATCCCGGCATCCAAGACTTACTATCATATCTCCACCCGGAGAACTAACCTTTATTGGACACCCAATGTTTTCAGTTGGAAACCCATTTCTATCAACAAATGCTTTTGATATGAATGAATGCGATGCTCCAGTATCAAAAAGAACAAATGCTGGAATAGAATTGAGTCTGAACTTACCAGCAACAACATCAGGCTCCTCATAGACCTCCTCCACACTGATGTGGTTCACCTGTCCTTTCTGGAAAGGATTGGGCTTGATAGGTCCTTCAACTTTCTTTTCAGGGCACTCATTTGCATAGTGTCCTATCTTCTTGCATCTGAATCATTCAACCTGACTGATGTCTCTCTTAACAGGCTGACTTCCACTTCCACTTCCATTACCACTGTGGTGGCTCTTGTGTCCACTCTTGTGGTTCTTGTACTTGTCATTGTCATGACTGCGATGATGCTTGTTTTCATGACGGTTGTGGTTGTGGTGCTTGTTGAATTTCCCATGCTTGTGGGATCCTGAGCTTCCGCTGTCATCATAGTGAGCTCGTTTGTGAGACGATCCCGAGCTGTGCTTGTCGGAGTGCTTTCTCTTTCTACTCTCGACTTGCTTCATTTTGTTCTCCAATATAGCAGCTTTGTCACAGAGCGACTGATAAGTGGGAACATATGCCACAGCCAATTGCAGATTCAGCTCATCATTCAAGCCTTCAAGAAATTTTTCCTTTCTCTTGGCATCAGTGTCAACTTCATCTGGTGCATAACGCGCCAGATTGTTGAACTCCTCAATGTATTCAGCCACGCTGCGGTGGTGCTACTTCAGATTGTGGAACTCTTTCTTTTTCAGGCTCATTATTCCTGATGAGATATGAGCAGTGCGAAAGCCATCCTCAAAGATAGGCCATGTCACTTCATCTATAGGAGTGGTGATCTGGAAGTTGTCCCACCAAGTGGCGGCTGGCCCTTCCAGCAGATGTGCTGCAAATCTGACCTTCTCAGCATCCGTGCAGCCCACGGTTACTAAGTCCTTGTTTACAGACGTAGCCAATCATTGGCCACCATGGGATCAGTCGTCCCTGAGAACTTAGCTGGCCTCAATCTCAGAAATCTGGTAAGCATATCAAAGCCCGGAGGGTTGTTGTTGTTGTTATTGTTGTTGTTGTTGGGGTTGTTGTTGTTGTTGTTATTGTTTTGGTTCTGGATGAATGTTGTCATCATCTGCATTAGCTGTGTTTGAGCAGTCATCATTTGCTGCATTTCTAGAGTGATGTTGTTGTTGTTGTTGGGGTTTGCACGACGGGGAGGCATCTGTGGTTTGTTCAAATAGAGATAAGAATGAGATACCCATAGATGCTTTTATGCACATTACATCACATACGCAATCACAAGCATGCAACAAAGAGATAAAAGTTCAACAACAAGATAACAAGTTCACAAAGTAAAACACACAAGTAGAAAGCCATCCACATGTCGGATGGTCCAATAACAAGTTCTCAAATAACAAGTACGATAATAAAAGATAAACGAGTAGTCAAGTCTACTCATCAGCATCAATCTCCTCCTCGACAAAGGTAAGACCTGCGTTCTCCATCGCGGTCTTGTTCTCCTCAATGGTAGTGGTCAAGGACTCTATCTTGGCCTTGAGAGCCCTCTTCTGGGAACGAAGCCTCTCTATCACCGTTTGCTGCTGCTCTAGCTCGAAGTCCTTGGACTGCAGTTCTTCAGTCATGTCCCTCCTTTGTAAAGGAAAATGATCCCTGTGATTGCAATGCTAGTCCCTGGATCATTGCTAGAATCCACAGTTTAAGATGAAGTACACAGATACAAAGGTCATTTATTATATCCATTCCAGAGTTTAAACATAGTCTTTACAACTCAAGGCCACAGGCCTAATACAAGAGTTTGGAATAAGTAAATAAACATAAGTCTTCATCTTCATGTGCCACAGGCAAACATGTTGAGTGTAGACTCATGACACTTATCCTCATCAGAGTAACCTGCAACATCACAAGTTACAGCCACAGTGGGTCAATACTTTGGAATAGTATTGGCAAGTGATACCTTAGTAAATTTTAAGTGGACTATATTACTATATGCAATTTGGCTAAGTGTAGCTTGGCTTGCTTTGCTCAAAATAGGTTTTTCCTATTAGTTGAAATCACTAAGTTTTTCTTTGTCAAAACTTTTCCCAAGAAACCATCAATAGACATTGAGGTCCTTCACCCTTGTTCACCCACAAGTTTTACTTAGAAGTTGGAGTGATGAGATTCTTGATAGCTTCCATGTCTTGATGCTCAAGTTGTCCATTGCCATGGACTTGGCTAAGTACTTAGATTTTTCCATCTGCAGAGGTTGTGCACTTTCCCCACCAGACTTGGTTTCCCAAGACAGGACCTTTCAGAAGCCTTTCCTTCGACCAAATGGACGCGCTCCAACCTATCATTCCCACTACCACCAACTGTCCAAATGGCTAATTTCTAGCAACTTATGTGATCCAGGCAGAGCCCATATTGCCAAGTGGATGCGCTATAAGCTTCTCAACACTTGGCCTCTAAAATCCCTTTGTTCCTGGGTGGCATACCACAAGTGAGATACACAAGGTAAACCATATCCATGGGCCTTGTGTAACCACTCAACCAAAAACCACCAATCAAGTCCCATTCCACCCAGGTGATTCATTGACTTAGTTGTTTTATTAAGAAAAACATAAGTCCAAAGACTTAGAAATATTTTCATCATAGCATGTATATACTTTACCAACCCTTGTTTGCTACTAGCTAGGCTAAGCATGGCATAGTAACTTAACTTAGGAATTTCCTAGCAATTCTATAACTACTTAGGATTTCCCAACATGGCATTTGGCAAAAATAGTAACATGCAGGACTTAGCAAAAATATTTCTAATGCTTGTATAAAAGTATAGGGATGGAAATATTCATGAAGTACCACTTGCCTTGGTAGTTGGGAGAGTAACACTCTTCAAAATCACAATCACTAGCACCAAAGTCTACACAAAGAATGGTAGCAACAAATTACACACAATATATACAAACACACAAAAATATATATGCATGCATGCAATAATGCTAAGTGATGATTTTTAAAACTCAACCAGGCAAGTGCATGATACTGAATCATAACAAGTCAAAAACTTACTAAACCAAGTTTATTTAGCACTAAAACAAATTCCTAAACAATTTCTATACTCAAAATAGTCCTAAACAAGTTTCTGCAAATAAAATCATTTTAACTAAAACTAAACATTAAACACATTGCATAAATGGAAAGGGCTTGTTCTCCTGATTCCAACGGTATAAAATTTGTCAAATTCTAACGTGTGGATCAAAAGTTATAGCTATTTCAAAATTGGATCTAAATCTGATGCAAATCTGTTTTTTAAACTCAAACCCTAGCCACGTGTCTGTTTCCTATTGGCCCGTACCGGTTCGGACGGATCGAGCTCTGCGAGCCGTAGGATTTAAGTCAGATCTGGTGGCTCAGATGCGCGCATACCTCTTCGCTTAAGTTCTAATTTTAGCCGTAGGATCTACATCTAACGTTCCTGAACACCTTGACCAAAGATGAGCGGCGCTAGCGGCGGCGACTGGCGGCGGTGCGTCTGTTAGCGGCGGCGCTGGCATTCTAGGTCGCTCGGGGAGGGAAGGGTGTGCTTACCAGAATCGCAAGGTCGAGGCGAAGCTCAACGTGGAGGTGGCTTGGCAAGGGGCACACGGGGTTGTCGGAGATTCCTTGCCGGAGTTCGCGAACACGTCGGGTGCGGCTGCTGTCGACGTTGGCGAGGTTATGCGTCGCGCTAAGTCAAAAGGAGGGCACCGTTTGATGCGCAAGACGATGGGGGTCCTAGGCGTATCAGGCAGAGGGCAAGGGGCGGCTGGTACTTACGGGGAGAGGTCGACGGAGTTCATGCAGAGAGCGGCGGCGCTCGGTCGAAGTCGTTGCCGAAGCTACAGACCATGCGAGAACAAACAGGGTGTGTCAGTAGATGCGCAAGGAGTTGCTGAGCTTGATAGCATGAGTCAGGGACAGAGGGGGACACGGTGCTCACCGGGATTCGTCGGCGCGGTCGTCGGAACAACGGCGGCGTCGAGCGAGTTGCGAGCAGCCTGGGGGCATGAAGGGGGAATTGGTTGAGGGGAAATGGTCGCGAGAGAGAGGGGATTAAGTAGCCAGAGGCTCGACAAGAAACGCCCAGTGATTCAATGCCATTTACCTCGCGGAACCAAAGCAGCAACGGGCAGCGGCGGAGTTCGTGCGCAGGATTTTGGGGAAGACGACGATGACGTGGACGGGGCCCGCTTGTCAGCAAAATAAGCAGAGAGGGAGTAGGGTCCGAGCGTCAGTGACCGCGTGGGTGCGTCTGCGCGTGCGAGAGAGAGAGAGGAGCCGGGTGGGCTAGTTGGGCTGCGCCTGTTGCTGGGCCAAATTCCTGGCGCCGGCCCTTTTCCAATTCTTTTCTCTTTTCTTTTTCTAAATTGATTTTCAGGAATGGTTTTCAAATGAATTCAAACTCCATTTGAATTCAAATCCATTTGGGATTTTTGCAGTGTGCAACATACTCAAATCTAGGTATAAAACCATGTGGTTACTTTGAAAAGGCTTGGTCATTTTTGGAAAGACAAAATAACAGGAACATTGCACTTGGTTTGCAAATGTTTGAAAATGGTTTTTGAAACCATTTCTATTTTGTAAAATTTTGTTTAAACTCTACACTCAAGCCAAACAATATAGAAGCAACCAAACTTGGTTTTTTTTAAATACTAAGCTCTCAAGTGAGGATGGGCATCTGATTTAAGCTGACTCACATAAAATGATAGCACTATGTGCTTCTGTTTTCTTGAAATGAGTTTGAAATTGATCTCAAATCTATATGCATGCATGAATAATATGCAATCTTTGAAATCATGAATTTAGGGATGTTACAGTGAAACAGAGTATCCTATTTATTGTATTGGAAAACTACTTTGTTATAAATATTAGGATAAAACTACTGTTTTATGCAAATGAGCCTGAGGTCCACCTAGCCAAATAAGCATGTAGTTGATAGATCTATTGTTAACCACTTTAGCCTACTTGCCATACATTCCATGTATTGACCCTTCAGGGCTGCTACGTTTTATGTCATAGGTTATATCGTATCTGAGTGATCATTCATATGTCGTGAGACTTCACTCAACAATTGTTCGTCTGTGGCACATTTGAAGGATGGAGATCTACCTTGTAATTGCTTTCCGTTGTAATATAATGTAAATTTTGGATCATATTTGTTATATTTATGATGCACAATTATATTTGGTATCATTTCGTACTGTGTGTGCTAGTGAACCGATCTAGGGATTGACACTATACACATGAACTCAGCCTTATCATGCGAGGGTGTTACAAGATGGTATCAGAGCTGTGTGTTGACTGTAGGATCGTGACCTTAGAAATGGGTTAGCAATAGGAGCCTCTATTAGGAGAAGTATCATGTTTTATACTTATTAGAGTTCTTATATTCCTTGACTATCTTTTCTATAATCTCTTCTTATTCAAAAAAATTGTAGTTTTCCATTATTTTGATACCTATATAAGAGTTAGCTAAGTAAAGAACAAATAATATGACATAAATAAATATCTCACCAAGTTTGAGTAGGTCTGGACCACCATATTTTATCTATTTAGGAGATCATCGCTATTGTGTTAGCATATTGATCTTACCAACTGATGAGGTATGGCAATATAGGTTTCTTGCTTGTTTATATTGAACCATATTGTGTGATGTCTTATTTTGGATCTGTTGTTTTGAAACTCTAAAGTTGCTGAAGTTTTCGTGTGGTTTTAAAATCATTTTAATGGTGTAATTTGATTGAAATTCGTGAGATTACATATCAGTAATTTGTTTTGAATTCTTCATTGTAGTTTTCTCATATGATAAATTTAGATCTTATATCAGTAACTCAAAAGTGAGAGTACATATCGATCGTATTGGCCTGAAGGAAATCCTGAAAAGGACTAACGTTAAGACAAGTATGATCTATTGGACACTACTTTTGCAAGAATTTAATTTGCAGATTTTTCAAAGAAAGGAGGAGATAGAGGAGACACCAACATTGCCAAAAAGAAAATTCTCATATTCTCTTTGCAATGGTTTTAGTGATCTTCTTCAACCCACCTTGTTCAAAGAAAAAAGAAAAAAGTAATACAGAAAGGAGAAGATACTCATATGAACTTCTTCTCTTTAGATAAAATAGGTATGTGAAATCGGAAGTTATCTTTGTTCTGGACGATTTTCTGCTATTTCTTTTTGCATTTTTTATTCCTTTTATTTTTCTTATTGTACTGCCGGTTTTACAAAGTCGGTGCGGGCAGGAGATACGGCCGCACCCGCCCGTACCACTGGTTGTTAAACACACTGCATCCTTGTCCCAGTTTTTACCATTTCAGTATGACCATGCAGTACGGGCGCATCCGCCCGTACCACTGGTCGTTACAGATATGGTATCTATTTGCCTAAGTTTAGTTCGATTCTTGTGAAGAAAAAACTAAAGTCGATAAAAGTCAGTACAGACGGACAGTACGGGCGAGACCCGTCTGTACTGCTTAGTCGGTTGACTGGTTATCGCCTCAAAAGCCATGTTCTCCTAGGAACGACCTGGTATGGGCGCACCGTACGGACACTCGCCGTACCGAGTGGTCGTAACGATCGTATTTTCTTCTTTTTCATTTATCTCTTTCCATGAGATTCTTTTCTTGGATGGCCCTTTTCCTTCAAGTACATATTTCCTCCTACCTCTAACCTCTTATAAGCCTCTTTAGAAGGCCTCTTTGTTTTTATTGTCAAAACAGATCTCCTTCGCATCGCCTCTTCCTTCCAAGAACCTTAGAACAATGTCCTATCCATGGAGTTTCGCTCAAGGGAGTGAAGACGATACATGGACAATGTCCTATCCATGGAGTTTCGCTCAAGGGAGAGAAGACGATTCCCATGTATCGTCTTCAAGAATCATGGAGGAAGTCAAGGCTGCTGAATCAAAGAAGAAGGAGATGGACGTCTAGGACGGATTCAAGCTTATAGAAACAATACAATATGGGCATAAGGTGTTCAGCCTCGATGTTGGCAAAGAAGGAGACTCCGAAGAAGTTCAACTTGATTTAGAATAAGAGGGATAAATCTACTTGAAGAAGGCAAAAGAATAGGGGAAAAGATCCAAGCATCCTTAGATTCCCTCGACCGTCATATCAAGAAGATTGAGGTAAAATCTCCAAGATCTTCTAAACATATTAAACTGCTGCATAGTTATCTATACCAGATGGATTTGAATATAATGAAAGGACTCGAACAAAATCTCAACATCAGCCTTCGGTCCATCAACACTTAGAAGCAAACAATAGAGATGTACAAAGCTCTTGTGGAGCAGTTGGAGAAGGTTAGCGAGCATCATCGAATCTGAATCTTGATCCTAGAAGCAGCAAACAAGACGCTTCGATCAAGCCTTCGTGCTTCAAGGGGTCACCCCTCTGCAGACTAAAGGGCGTTCCACGGTATCGAATAAAATCAAGGAATTATTTGATCCACTCAGTATGATTCCAAGCTTGGGGGGATCTGTGAGAGCCTTGTAATCTATCTTACAGTTTTTAGCATACTTTTCCGCATGCATTTAGACTTTAATTCTAGAGTTTGCATTAGTTGCATCAACTTCGAGTTCCCTTGTTCAAGAGATGATTTATAACCGTTGGGTTGCGAGACTTTATGTTATTTGAAGTATGTTATGATTCATGATTATTATATTAGATGATTGAACTAGGTTGAGTGTTATGATACTTAATATCATAGAAAGTTAGAGTGCATACTAATCGTAATATCTTAGAAGAAATTCTTGAAAGAACTAATGCTAATCCAAGGATGATCCGCTGTACTTTACTTTTGCAAGAGTTTGACTTGGAGATCTTGCAAAGAAAAGAGGAACATGTTGACACACCAATGATGATTGAAGAGATGAGACCGCAATAAGGAGTGTCATCAATATGCATACCTCCAGGCACTATTCGTCTGAAAAGAATTTTTTTGTTTCTCTTTGTAGTAGTTTTAGCAATTTCTTGTGACCAACCATATTCAAAGGAAAGAAGAAAATAATGCAAAAGTTGAAGGGAGTAAAGGCCCCAAAGCAAACTTCATGATCACCAGGTAAGTAAGGTAATTCAACCTTGCTCTTCTATGATTTCAGTCACTATTTTGCTATTTTCGTTTTTGTTTTTCAGCTCCTTCTATTTTTCTGAGTTAACTACCAGTTTTTTGACACTGGTACTGAAGGTCGTTAAATGTTCAGTACTCAATTTTATTTTTTATTCATTTTTACGGATCGGTACTACCGGACCGCATGATCGCCTCCCGTCGTATGCTAGGTCGTTATTCCATGTGTAATTTTCGTCTTGTTTCTATCTTGTTTTGTTGATAAAAAACTCTTTACCGCCTCAAAAAGGTCATTAAATGCCAGTACAGGTGGGTAGTATGGGACACTCCCGACCATATCGAATATTTGGAAAGAATTGTACCAACTTCGGAAGTTGCAATTTTTGGAAGGACGTCGGGTATGGGTGCACCGTACGAGCGACGCTCGTACTATTGGTCGTTACCGCCTCTGATTCTTCCCTTTTTTCTCCTTTTCTTTCTATTTTATTGGGATTCTTTTCTTTATCGATCCTTTTACCTTTATCATGAGTTTTTTCCTACTTCTAACCCTTCGCAATCCTTTCCAAAGGTTTTTCTTCCTCTCTTATCGATAGATCTCACCCACACTATTCCCATCCTCTGAGAACCTCGTAGCTATGTCTCAACCTTGGAACATCGCTCAAGCTAAGGGAGACTATCAAGGATCCTCCTCGAGGCACGTGATCTCGGAATATGCCAAGGAGATAGCCATCAAAGAGAATATAGAGGAGGAAGCCTGGTGTAATCAACTAGTAGCTAAAGACAGGTTCGAGCTGATGGAGATGGTCAAGGATGGGTGTAAGGTGTTTAGCTTCATGGTAAGTCAAGATAATGATTTTGAAGAAGTCCATCTCAATCCCAAGGAATAAGGGGAGTCTTATTTATAAAACATGAAGTAACAAGGAAAGGAAATGCAAGCCTATCTTGATAACCTTGATCACTGTATCAAGAAGATTGAGGTAAAATCTTCGGGATATTATAAGCATATTGAATTGTTGCGTTGTTACCTGGATCAGATGGACCTGAACATAATGAAGAGTTTGGAAGCCAACCTAGACATTAGACTTCGAGCCACCGAGACAAAGAAGCAAACGATTGAGATGTACAAAGCATGCATGTCTGAACTAGAAATAATTAGCGAGTGGCATAGAATTCACATCATGATCCTTGAGGCAATGATGAGTCCAAAGTAGGGATCTTTGTATTTCACGGCGTTCGCACGCACCTTTTTTATCATTATTTCAACAGGTTCCCAATTCATTAAGTCTATTATGAACATATCAATTAGAGTTATCATATTATACTATAATATGATATTTTTAAGTGATAAAAGTCATTTTATGGATTTACCTTCGCTCCTAGGAAAATACCAATCGAGGAGAGGCATCCAGTGCCACTAACGACCTGTGGTATGGGCGGGGCCCGCCTGTACCATGTGCCATCGGGACCGCCTCGTCAAATACTTTCCCCTGGCAAAGACGACAGAGAGATCCGACATTCACATCCACCAGAAACCATGAAAACCCACATCCGGAAGGGATCTGAAGGAGGAACTTGGCTAGGGAGAAATCCCTGCTGATCCACAGATCATTGGAGGACAACTCATCATCCCCTTCATCATCAACCACTGCATCTACATCACCACCATTACCTCTATCCTTCATCCATTAGATCTTGTTGTAATTCCAGATCCAATTGTGGTTTGCACTAGATCTATTTCAGTACTTTCATCCATCCATTTGATTATGATGATGTTGTTGATTGCTTCCATGTACGAGTAGTTCCTTTGTTCTTGGGGATATGGATAAACCCTAACACTATTATGAATTTGCAATAAAGATGATCCATTCTTGTGTCCATCTGACTTGTCGGTCTATGATTGATTTATGATTTGTGTTCGATCTCTATCTTTAGATGGTATGTGAAAGTCGACCACATACCATTTTACCCTAGGACTAAAGGGAGGGAGAAACCCTTTGGACGTGCTTTAGGATCGTACCCGGAATGACCTCATGACAGATTGGCGTCGGCTTGTGAACTACGCAGTCAAAGTGGGAATAAAGAGGGACTTCCTAAGCTAATTACGATATCCATGGGGAAATCCTTAATTGCGGTGGTCTGTATGGGTGATTGCTCTCAGGTATCGCAGTGGATATTTAGATGTGACCTCACTCTTGGCTCAACAAAGTGGCTTCCTACGATCCTTGTAGTGAACGTCTTATTATGGAGCTCTCTCCACACATTTCATGACACAAGAAGTATGTTATCTTAAAATAGTAATAATGACAACACCATGCTAGAGGAGTATCCTACATCCCTGAGAACGTTTTATCCCTATTGCATTCCAACACGCTTTAATACAATCTTGTTACTTGCTTTCGTTTAATTGTTTTAATTACTTTTTTGCACACAACCAAAAACCTTCCAAACACTCTTTACTTGAGATCAAAGGCAAGTCAAAAGTATCCTTTGGTAGATAGTGATGAGGGGTATTAAGACCTTTACCAATAGCTCTTTGTGGGTTCGATGTCTTTACTTCGAAACTAGATACAATTGATTTGTGCACTTCTAGTCATCAGGCAACAAACAAGACACTTCATGCAAGGATCCATAGCGCAAGGGCTCCTTTTCTGAAATAGAAGACACCACTGTATCGAATAATCATGAGGGATTATTTGATCCCACCTGGCTTGATTCCAAGGTTCGGGATCTTTAACACCTTGTATTCTATCTTTTAGCTTTGGCATGTTTACCTTCTTGCACACATGTTAGGTTTCAATTCCCGAAGTTTGCATTAGTTGCATAATCAACTTCCTTGGTCAAAGGTAATAATTATATCCAATGAATTTTGAGGCTCTATGATATTTGAAGTGATTTTAGTTAATGATTATTGTATTAGATATATGAATTAGGATGAGTGCTATGATACTTGTACCACTGCTATGATTTTAGGGTCTTCCACACCAATAAAGCATTGATAAGATACAACAACAACAACCAAGCCTTTAGTCTCAATCGAGTTGGGGTAGGCTAGATATGAAACCCAAACGGAAACTAGAGAAAAGTGCAAGTCAAGCGGAAAGCAGTAAAAAGTGTAAGTAAAACAAGAACTAGTGGAAAAAACAAGTAAAAAAGAACAAGAACAAGAAAAACAACAGAGAACAAGAATAAAGAACAAAGAACAAAGAACAACAGAAGTAAATCAAGGTTCAGGCACATGGATTGCTGATTTCCATGCTTCTCTATCAAAAACTAACTCTCTAGATACATTCCACTCCTTCATATCCATTTTAACCGCCTCCTCCCATGTTAGCTTTGGTCGTCCTCTACCCCTGTTTGCATTATCAGAACCCCTTAGAATCCCACTGTTGACCGGTGCTTCTGGTGGCCTCCGTTGGACATGCCCAAACTACCTTAATCTGTGTTGGACAAGCTTCTCTTTGATTGGCGCCACCCCTACCCTCTCGCGTATCACTTCATTCCTGATCCGATCTTTTCTTGTGTGGCCACACATCTACCTTAGCATATGCATCTCAGCGACACTCATTTGTTGGATGTGTTGCTTCTTAGTGGGCCAACATTCTGCTCCATAAAGCATGGCAGGTCTGATTGCCGTCCTATAAAGCTTACCTTTTAGCTTTTGTGGGACCTTCTTGTCACATAGGATTCCGGATGTTTGCCTCCACTTCATCCACCCTGCCATGATCCTGTGGCTAACATCCTCATCGATACCACCATTGCTTTGAAGCATTGATCCCAAGTATCAAAAAGTGTCCCTCTTGGGCAGCATTTTCCCTCCTAGACTAACCCCTTCTTCCTTGCATCTATCGCCGCTAAAGTCGCACCACATATGCTCAGTCTTTATCCTACTAAGTCTAAAACCCTTGGATTCCAAGGTTTGCCTCCACAACTCTAGTTTCCTATTGACACCCTCCCTACTCTCATCCACCAGTACCACATCATCAGCAAAAAGCATACACCAAGGAATATCTCCTTGTATGTCCTTAGTGACCTCATCCATCACCACGTCAAAAATGTATGGGCTCAAAGCTAAACCTTGATATAGTCCTATAGTAATTGGGAAGGTGTCAGTCTCACTATCTCCTGCCCGAACACTTGTCACAACATTAGTGTACATATCTTTGATGAGGGATATGTACTTTGTTGGGACCTTGTTGAAGGGAATATGCCCGAGAGGCAATAATAAATTGGTTATTATCATATTCCTTATTTATGATAAATGTTTATTTTGCATGCTATAATTGTATATATATGGAGATGTTAATACATGTGTGTTTAATAAACAAAAATAAAGTTCCTAGTTATGCCTCTCTTATAAACTAGCTCGTTGATTAACAAGATGATTAAAGGTTTCTTGATCATGGACATTGGATGTTGTTAATAATGAGGTCACAACACTGTTGGAATGGTGTGATGAACATTCATACGAAGTATAGCATTACGATCAAGGTCATTGTGTTTATATTTATATAACATCATACGAAGTAATCTTAGTCCTTGGACCATGAGATCATGTTAATCACTAACACTGGAAGAGTATCTTGATCACATCAAACGTTACATCGTAACAGGATGACTATAAAGATGGGTTCAGTGCTACGAAGGTGTTATGTTGAGGCTCATGGATCAAGAGTGTACTTTGACCATCCCGATGACGGGGAGATATACTCTGGGCCCTGTTGGTGATATCACATTAGTTAGCTTGCAAGCAAGTGATTTGATCACTAGAATGTTATATCACGGGAACAAGAAAAGAGTATATGTCGGTAACGAGATCAAACTAGGTATGAAGATACCGATGATCGAATCTCGGACATGTAATATATAACGAGACAAAGGAAGTGAGTTACATGCGTATAAGGTTCACACGATTATAGAAGTCATCGTTGAATGTGTGGGAGTCAGTACGGATCTCTAGGTCCCGCTGCTGATTATTGATCGGAGAGGGGTCTTGATCATGTCTGCATTATTAGCGAACCGTAGGGTGACACACTTAAGGGATACCGACACCATTTGGAGCAAATAATATGCCAGAGAAAGAATTACAAAGAGCGGGAATTATTTCACTAGACACCGGAACTGTTTCGGTTGAAATTGCTGAAACTGGTTCTGCATGTGAAATTGAAATGTTGTAAGGGTTTTTTGTGAATTTTTGTTAATTAGAGTAATTAACAAAGTTTTGAATAAATAAATAAAACGAGTTTTATTTAAAGAGAGATTACATTAAATTTGGTGAAAATTTATTGGGAATTTGATTGGAGAAAATGGAGGGTCATATTAATGTGAGTGGAGCTTCCACCACATGAATGAGGAAGAGGTGGGGGCACCTGTCGTGGTATTGCCGACGAGTACGCCAGGGAGGGGTACTCACAGTGCGTGTTTAGAGACGTGGGGGAAGGCGGACGGTTGACGGATACGAGTTTACACAGCTTACCCAGGTTCAGATCTAGGTTGAATCTTCTATCGTACTCTTCCATAGCCGGACTGGATCCGTCCATGCCGGAATATTCTGATGTGATGGTTCACCTGCCAGTGACAGCTAGGACATTGTAGACATAGGTCAGCGATGCCTCGTAACTCACACATGCAGAGAACACAATCATGTTCGTTTTTCCCGCGCGAGCGGTACGAACCGTTGGCGGCGACGGTTGGGAACGTGGCGAAATTTCCACGCACGCGCTTGCACACGTCGTCCACTGTAACATCCCAACATTAGAGCTTAGAAATAAGCTGAACACATATGTGTGCATTGCATTCATGCATAGAAAATATGAATATTTTTGCGCTTTTAAATAAGAACTTGTCAAAGTGATTGAAGCTTCTCTTAACTTGATGGAATTGAAGTAGATCATCAAGTTGACTGCGATAAGTTTCAATAGGACCTTTGCTAAAACCTTATTTTGGGTAAACATGGTTTGATCTAAGGGTAGATCAAATGTAATAAAATTCCAACCTAATACATTACTTAATGATTTATATTTGATCCTTAGGAGATCATATCATAGTATTCATTATAATCACTCATGAATACCAAATTATAAATATAACACAAATAATAAGAATGTAACAACTATATCTTAATCTCATCTACTTATACCATGAGTATCATGGAAATACCTAACTTTAACTCTCTAGTGAGATTGAGAAGGAAAGAAACCAAAGTTAAGATCATTCACCATATATCTTTCTTTCCATATCAATCTTTATCATCTCTATTGAATCCTATCCTTATATTTGTTGTTCATCAATATTTAGAAATCAAATATTGATTCACCAATTCTTAACCTATCAACTCTTGTACTTATTATATCATTCACTTAAGGCTTATAAAGAAAGAAGTCAGAAGAGGTAAATAGTGATGCTAGTTTTAGATGTTATCTATAGGATGGGAGTGGTTGGAGGAAATCAAATCAATATGGTAACAAAGAAGATTACAAGGATGAAGTCTGAAGATAGTTACCAGGAGTAGTCCTATTGGATCAAGTAGGTACAGTCAATGAATTATATCTCTTAATCCAATAAAGCTAAATGGAAGATAATTATAATACAACTGTAATGTTGTATGGGTGGAAGCCTTGTTTAGCCAACTGGAAACCTGAATCATAAAGGATCAAAGGATTATAATGATCATGCCTTATTCACCAATATTGAATGCTTATACCATGTATAAGTGACATTGGTGGATAAAACATGATTGAACCATAGTATAGATATATTATCCTAGATTAGTCATTACAAGTCACATTAATATAATGTGAGGTTGGAATGTTAGATATTGGAGTCAAGTAGAGACAAGATAGTATGATTAAAATGATGTTAGAGCAACATTGGATTAAAGAAGTAGTATTTTCCTCTTTGGAAATACTAAGCACTTGAGGTGAAGTAGGATTTGATGTATACATCCATTGAAGTGATATTAGTGAAGGATGATTATGGAAGATTATGATTGAAGTTAGAAATAACCACTTGTTGGATTGGAGATTATCAACAGAATAAAAGTAGTTGATATAACCAAGTATGGAAATGAGAAGAATAAAAGGTGGATAAGAATATTCTTGAAAAGTAAAACTCATCATGTTAACACATGATGATGGATAGGAAGAAGTAATATATCTAGGAAAGGAATTCCTTAATTATAAGTGCAGAATTATGAAATATGGAATATAGGAATTCTTGGTAAACACTAGATCCTAGATCTTTATCAAACATATTATCCATTTCATCTAATTGATCTATCATCTTATTTACACAAAGCTTCATAGAAATATTTACTATATCAAATCACATGAGAACATCTTTGTCATTTTCAATAATCATTATCATAGGTGCTTATGGAACTATCTTTATTAATTGTTTCTCATAAGTTATCCTAGAAAAAAATTCCACTATTTTACTTTGAATGGTGATGTTATTAAAGATCGCAAACATAAACACAATATGATTAACCATTAATCTTTATTCAAATCAACAAAAGAAAATAAGTATAGTAAGTACCTTAAACCCCAGGGTGAGTAATTACAATTCAGAACTCTAAACTTATTAATAAGTTTTCTCATCAACATCTCATAAATATTCTATCTATAATCATAAGACAAAGTCTTAATTCATTTCTCTAACCACTCATACCATATGAGCATGGAATAAGTGGGGATCCCATATTATAAATCATCCTATCCTATACTATGTGATTAAATACATATAAATAAACCCTATGAATATTATTAAACATTTTAAAACTTAATTACTCCAAATAAAAGTGAAAATGATGTTATAGAAAAGAATATATATAAAGAAAATAAAGAAAATATCACAATACATAATAAAAGTTCACAAATGGATTCTTAATAACTTTATTGTTGCTGCAAGTATTCAGCAAATAAAATTCCAAAAATAAAAGTTCAAACCAAATATAAAATACAAACCTGAAAGCAAAACAGAAATGAAAAAGGAATAAAAACCAGGAAAAAACAGAGGAAACGCCAAATCTGGCCCACGGCCCATTTCCTCTTATCTCTATTCGTCGCCCGCAGGTCACAGCCAAACTCCTCCGCTCGCTCCGCAGCATCCCACTTCGGCCCAGTACCGGCCTGCATAACCTTTCGTCCTTTTCTTTTCTTCTTCCTCGCGACCGGTGACAAGCAACTGCGTGGAGGTGCTCTCGCCGTCGATCTCCCGCGCCATGATGCTCGCCCCGGCCCTGGCCGAAGATAAGAACCCCGCGACGTGGTTCTCTCCTCTAAATCCCTCATCCTTATCCTCACTTTCTTTCTCACTTTTCCGTCGGCAACCGAAAACCTAGACAAGCAACGGAGCACACCAGCATGTGGAGTTCGTCCCGGAGTCTGTGGAGTAGTCGAGGAGATGCGCCAGCATGCGTAGATCGTATGTGAGGAGCACCGCATCAGAAGAGCTCAGATGGAGGCGAATTTCTCGAATCCTTTTCCATGGTGGTCGTCGGAATCCGCAGGATTGCGCTCATCTCCGGTCACCATCGTCGACAATGATCAGGCGGCTACACTCAGGGTACACTCACGCATCTCTGGCCCTATTATCGTTTCCTAGTTTATCCTCTAGCAAGAGTTCGTCGTGAGACTGACGAGCGCCGCCGTATTTCAACTCGCCGGAGTAGCCACCATGGTTCTGAGCGTCGGGATAGCACCCTATTCTACTCACCGCATCCAGCCACTTCGAACGCACCCTTTCAATTGAATCCTCGTGCCATATTTTGGCGACGCCGCCGTGTTCTGGCGTGATGACGTCAAACTCCGACGAGGTGACGTCACCATTGACCTGGTCCAGAGTTTTGACTCAGTCTTCGCCCAGGTGGCATCTGACGTGGCTATGGCCCATCTGTCATTGGCTAGTGGTAGGAATAAAAACGGTAACAAATGCATTTACTACTTTGGGGTATGCCATGTGGCAACTGGCCCACTGGTCAGGGACCCTAGGTAAGTTTAGCTCAGGTGTGAAAAGTTTAGTATCTGTTTAGTAATTTGGTAAAAACAATATAAATTCAAATATAAATATTCTAAAAATGTAATAAAATAATTAAATCTTGTAAATTTAATATCTTTTGATTTATAATTCAGAAAATTATGTGTAATATATGAAAAAAAATTAGAAAAACAAAATCAACTTAAAACTATTCTCAAATATTATTATGATGATTATTTAAATAAATATTACTAAATAAAGGCTTTATAAGTAATAAAACTTTGATAATTAATATTTTAATAATGGTAAAGGTTAAAAATATAAATGAAATACCAAAAATCTTAGAAAAAAAGAATTAGAGTTAAAAACTATAATCATGCATAATTATTCCTCTTAATTAAATATTTATTATTTATTAAGTATTTTTAAAGTAATAAACCTTATTAAAATCATATCTTATTATTTATAAATCACAAAAATAAATGTAATATACCAAAATGATCACAAAAATAATAACTACATGTTAAAAATGTGATATTCCACTTTTGAGTTAAATAAAAATTTAAACCACTTTAATAACTTAAGTATAAACTTATTTACTTAATAGAGAATTCATATAAAGGTAAATAAAATTTGTTAATATTCCTAAAATTACCAATTTAAATATAATAAGTAATACTAGTCTTAAATATTTATAATATACACTCAAAATGGTTCAACCTATATTAATACAATTTTATTAAATTATTTCTCAACCATATATGCAGATTATTTTATAAAAGGATTCTTATTTAATATAAAATCTCAAAGAATATTTTTTAGTGAAATAAAACCTATTCCTTTACTTTAACCACAAGTTTATAAACAAATCAAAACACCATAGTGAGTTCATAAGTAGTAAATAATATTGTTTACTTATTCACAAATCTTAACCACACCCTTATTGGAAGATAAATCCCTTACTACATTTATAATATAAAGAAACCACTACCCAATAGAAGTAATGCCATTCTTAAGTAACTCTAAGGAAACAATATAAAGTGAAGAAGATACAGGTATCATAAGTAATACACCCTAAGTCTATCTACATTCTTAAAGTTACTTGTAGTTTGCAAAGCTTTAAGTATGGTGCTAAATACTTTATTATATGTTTTATAATTAACTTTGGTCTATTATAAATAAGTTGTAAAGCATCTCAAGTCCCAACTATTCAAACACAAACAACATCAACCATATTTAATCAACCACAAATGTTGTTTAAACCTTAGTAAGGAAATCTGTTCTTCAAAGGTTATTCTTTTTGCCACTTCAGAAAAACAAATGACAACTAATCACAATCACATTACTTTATACTATACTTGTATAATAAGATTCTTAATACTTAAATTCTTTATAAGTGACATTACTAGTAAAGTAAAACTTGAAGATAAACAATTAAGATGTAAGCAACCTTGAGTAGTATTCCATATGTGTGTATTTTGTTGTTACATAAATACATGTTGTTTCCCACACACTCACAAGCCTTAATAAGAAGAACATGTATAAAACTTAATCTAAAAAGGCAACACATTCCAAGGAAAACCCTTTCTAGTATCCAAACCCTAGAACAACGTTATTCTTGGGATTCGCGTTTATCAACTTGCATTACATTACTTATGCATAAAAGCATCTTGCTTCTTTAAACATTAGTCCTTACCGGACCAATGATGCAGATTTCAGCTATTGGATCTTATATTGTCTTGAAGACCATGAGTGCATAATCTTGCAATCACAAAAGGCAAGTTCACACTTGCTCATGTCCTTTGATTATTTTCAGTAAAGTATTTTGCAAATCCAGTGTTATCATCACCTGTATTTTAAAAAGGACAGAAAACACTATTTTCATAATAATGAGATTATAGGTTATTTACCATGAGGTAATAACCTACTATAAGAGTTCCGGTGGTAAAGGAACATATTACCTAGGACTTAACAACCAATGTCGCCAGTGATTCTTGCGCCGTATATTACGTGTTGACCATGAGATTTGGAATGGGACGGAGAAGTCAGCTGTATCTTTTCCCTCTCGCATGGAGATGGATGTGCGGGTCGTGGCTGTTATCACTCGTAGCGTGCATATTGTTTATGGTAATTCGTAGAGGATATGCATCATATGGGTGGGAGCCCTCAACGTCCCAAGATAGTTTCGGCATCTGAACGGTCTGTACTGCCATTGCCGTAATTCAATAGGTGGGCTGGCATACACCAAGGAGACATGCGGGGTCGCGGAGAAGGCAGTGATTGGCTTGGATCTTAGTCGGGCCTCAAACCAAGGAAGTGTGAACGAACCTGCAATTCGGATGTGCAACAAAGCTAAGATCTCTCATGGGTAAAGTGACGCACCTCTGCAGAGTGTAAGAACTGTAACTTGTTACTCCCTATTCCGGGAAGGAGCTGCGAACGCGGCGGGAAAGGAACCCCATGAAGGTTCTGGTAAACCCGTGAAGGCTGGCGGACATAGCTTTTCAGAATAAAAGCAACCTTTGAAGAAATGTTTACGAAAACTTGCATTGCCTACGACCTACGGTCTGTGGCTATAGCTATAGTGCATCAAACACTCCTTTTCTAGTGAACTTGCTGAGTACGCTCGTACTCAAAGTATCTTCTTAACCCTTGCTAGGTTCTAAAGCCAGTACAGACGACGTCTACATCAAGCTATGCTCCAGGAATCATCATTAAAAGCTAAAACTCTTCAATGAAGTCAAGGAAGTCAACATAAACAACAACTCAAGTGAAGACGACGTTGCTGATTAGATAAGAATAAAATTTCTAACCATAGAACCTACTTCTATAGAGTATTGCAATAGCAGCAATGCAAGCCTAGTAGTTCAGCTACAAGTTTTATAAGTATGGTAGCTATGAGTTATTTATTCCTGATTCTTCTTTGTAAGAAGTTTCTTTCTCTCTCTTTAACCTAGAGTGTTCTCTAGATCTTGTGTAAAGAGTTGAGTTGTAGCCTATAGTCATGTCTTGGACCTGCTATGTTCCTGTTGTACTACTCTGAGGGATGTAATACTAGTGAACGGTGTTGCATTGGTGTTATGTCAACGACTATAGTGTACTACATCATGCAGTGGTATGCTGGGTCACCACATCCACGCGCTGACCATTCAATCGTCTTGCACGAATCTTGACGCCATGGGTTATAAATTGTAACTATGGTGGATTTTTACTTTTTCACCTCATTATCCTCCTGTGTCGTCTTCTTCCTCCAGCGAACTCCTCCTCGAGATCTCTGCGCATTTCGCGAAAAATCCTAGCCCTTCAATCCTTCCAATCACCACCTCAATCCTTCGAATGGCAAGCAGCAGCTCTGCTCCCTCCATGGCGGCGCCAAGCGATGCCGCGGCGAAGCCGGCGAGCACCATTCATGTGCTCACAGAGGGCCTGGTGATCCCCAAGTCTGCGGTGGTCGAATCCACCGGTGGCGATCATAATCTAGTGGCGCTAGAGTTGCTGGAAGAGGAGAGTGATTCCCACAAAGGGGACTGACGCGGCTCGGAAATCATGGACCGCGACAACAAGGAACTGCTCGTCGAGGTCTACCTCCCTGCGACGGAGGGGCTCGTCTGGCGGGCGGCGCCGGCCGGCGAGGTCACCCCTTCTCCCCAAGCCGAAGAGAAGGTGTACCTTAAAGCCCAATTGGTACATGGTGTTTCCTTGCCCATCTCCAATTTCTTCCTAGCTGTCCTTAGCCATTACCGAGTACAGCCTCAGAACCTCTCCCCCAATAGCATCCTCGCGCTTAGAAACTACACGGCGCTCTATGAGGGTTACTTAGGGATTAGGCCTAGGCTAGATCTCTTTATTTATTTCTTCATCGTCAAGAGGGAAGCCGGAGCCGGCAAGGACGAGCTTAGGAACCGCGGGACAATTAGCTTTAAGATCCGGCCTGGCCGGCGGTTCCCCGACATCGTCGGCCATGAGTCCTGCAAGAACTGGCAATATACGTACTTCTACGGCCGAGATATCCCTCTGGCCGGCCAAGAAGAAACGTATCCGGACTTCGTCGATGGAGCTGCCGCTGAAGCCCTGACGTGGAGATCCCAGGCCACCCTTCCCTCTGACGACAAAGCCTCCCGCGCCATTAGGCGGATAGAGTGGTTCGTAGACACTGCTTTGACCAGGTTGGACCTAGCCATGTGCTGGTTCGTCAGGCGGATCCAGCCTCTGCAGCACCGCTCGAAGTTAATGCACAAGTACTCTAAGGAGAGGAAGGATAGCCTCCGCATCTCCGAGGACAACTTCTCGAGTGACTCCGTCAAGCTCTGCCTCAAGGACATCGTCAAGGTGAAGGACAGGAAGCGTGGCTTCTCCATCACCTACGACATGTTAGAGGAGGGCAAGTGCCCACAGGTACCTGTTTATTTTCTGCGTATGACGTACACTCCAGTTCTTCCGTCTAACCATTACCATCTCATCAAACACTTTGGGGATTTCACTTAATAGCTCAGCAGTCTAGATGAGGATAGCATGGCTGTCCAAATCTATGACCCGAAGATGAAGGAAGTCACCGTCGTGTCCGACGATGATGTCCTGCTGGCACGAAAGCGGAAGAGCTCCACCTCTGACGCTACCGATGGAGGCAAGAAGAAGAAGAAGAAGACGGAGGGTGGAGCCTCCAAGAAGTCCACTGCCGCCCTAGAGGAGGAGAAAAGAAAGGTTACCGGGATTCCTTTTGCCAAAGCACCCCCTGTTGTGTAAGCTTCTTTCTCTCCGACATTTGTCCATTGCTCGTCTTATTCCTATACTTATACTTTCTGCACGTTTCAGGAAGAAGGCCACTACTAGCTTGAAGAAGACCCCCAAAACTTTGGGGGCTTATAGAAATATTAAAGATATGTTGCATCATGATGTGTCTCCCCACGCATCTCCCGCCATCGCCCCTGTCACTCCCAGCTTCCAGCCTATGTCTGCCCCGACAAGCTCACATGCCAAGGATGCATCTGGCCCTTCTGCCATGGAAGTGGACTCAGGTGCCTCCGTGGAGCTTGCCGTTGTCGGCGAACAGGCAATGCAAGAAAGTACCGCAACTCAAATGGTTGAAGCTCCGGCTAAGGATGCCATTGATAGCGGTAAGGCGGTGGTGGTGGGTGGAACGTCTGCCAAAGGTGGCGCCTCCGCACCAAGGACGACCATAGAATTCCCGAAGATAGTCTACCCGACACTTATGCCAACTAGCTCCGCTTTGCTTCCTGGTGTGGCGCCGACATCTCCAACCTGCGGTCTTGAGGATCTTCTCCGACAAGCAGATATTTTGCGATAAAATAGCATTTTCTTCAGTAAGTTGCTTGCTGAGAGCGCTACCAACCTCAAGATCACCGCACTTGTAAATTTCATTTGCCTTTTGCATTTCATATGAGTATCCCACTGTAGACCCCGAGGATTTAGACGGAAAACCATAGGTCTTTGCATCTGAATGCTCTAAGAGTGACTAAGCTAGACAACTTCTCACTGTAGCCCCCAAGTATTTAGTTTGAATGAATTATTTCCACTAGATACTTTCAGAGTAGCATACGCAGTGCCTGTAAATTTTGATACTGTAGCCCCCAAGTCTCTAGTTGTAATTGAATTAGTTCCGACTAAATACTTAAAGAAATACTAAGCATATGACTGAGTTAAAAAACTTTATACTGTAGCCCCCAAGCTTCTGGTTGAAAACTGAATCAGTTCCGACTAGATGCTCCAAGTAGACTAAACAGCTTTAAATTTCTTACCACAGAATGAGAATGCTCGGAGAGGTGTGGCCAGCGAGAAGTTCCATAAGATGCGTGCAGATTTGGAAGCCGAAAAGGGTAAAACTGCCTTCTTGAAGGAACAAATCATCAAGAGCAAGCGTCTGTTTTTCCTTTCTTTTTCGTATTCCGACTTGATCTTGTGCCAACATTCTCCGAGTACTCACTGTGTACTTGTTCTTTCTCCGTCTTGTAGAAACCATTGCCAAGGCTAAGGATATTGTTGAGCAATCTAAGCACATTGAGCAGCTGGATAGCGAAAACAAGATCCTTAAGCGAGAGAGGAAGGATATGCTGAAGATGCACGAAGAGTCCATGAAGGTCCTGTAGGAATCCGCCAACACAGAGATGAACCGCTTGAAGAAGGAGATCATGATGCTGAAAGAGCAGAAGAAAGCTATCGATGAGCAAAATGAGCGTAATCTTGAAGCATACAAGATCCTCCGACAAGAACGGGAATCCATGGCGGAAACCCTCCAGCAGGCTGAGATTAGCATATTCAGTAAGTGATTCTCCGCCTTGTACTTCTGTAAGTTGGATACTTTGAACTTTTTATGTTTATTGAACTCATGCGTTCTTTTGTCGGAATTTGTAGCTCCTATTGGTTTGACCCATTCGCCTCCTCCGCCAAAAGAATGCACGGTCCTTGCCGCCAACTTTATCAACACCACCATTAAGCAAGCCATGGAGATAGCCAAGCACCTCCAGATCAACATCAAAGCGGTGGATTCCGTGATGAAGTTCTCGGAGATCTTGCGCCAAGATCCCGAGCATATTGTAAGCTGGAAAGCTTCATGTACCCGGGCTGGCGCGAGGATGGCGTTGTCAATGGTCAAGGCGCACTACAAAAACGCTGACATCGACACGGTGACCTCCGGTATCCCCGACGTGGACGACAATGGCCAGAAAATAGATCATAAAGCTATCTTGGCGTCGCTCGCGGGTTATGATACCAGAGTCGCCGAGTTGGTCGACCCTAACGTCGTCGTGCCCATGGAGGTTATTGATAGCAACAACCAAAGCTCCTCCGAGTCCCTCAAAACCACCGACTTCGAGGAGGATGGCTCTCCTGCTGCTGATGATGCTGCATCGAAGTCACCTGCGCCAGAGGAATGAAAGAACAATATGTAATATTTGTTTCCTCTGGAATTTGTATGCGGAAAAAACTACTTGTTAACTTAAGGCAGAAAACAATGGTTGTTATTTCCTGCTACTCAAGAAATGGTTCCAGCATGTATATATTTTTAAGCAAGTGCTGGCTTATCCATTACTCTGGTTTTTATGCTTGACTTTTCGTGAGTCAGAAGACTCGTTGTTGGAACTATGCGCTCAGGCGATGATGCCCGGTGGCACCGTCAATAACCTAAGCATAAAATTGCCGATAATAAGTGCCAAAAGTCACTACTCTAGAATCCACATAAAAACGACAAAGAACGTGTAGACCAGAAAACTTAATCTAACGCCCGTAGGCGGAATTTTCACAAGTGCAATCGCAAAGCTTGTGCATAAAGGTTTTATACGATCCAAAAATGAACACTAAATGAGGTAAAAGACTTAGAAATATGAGTGAACCAGAGAGCTTTATTTCATTGATCATATAAAAGGTACACACTAGATAAAAATGCTAAGTGTAGAAAGGACGTAGTTGTGCTATGTTCCATGGCCGATCAAGCTCCGAGTAGTCATCATCCGGGTTATGTCGCTTACTCTTATGATCCTCGTTGGGTCTATCCTTCAGCTCACGATTGTCAACGAGGTAGTAAGACCCATTGAGTAGGGCCTTGCTTATGATGAACGGTCCTTCCCATGGCGGGGATAATTTGTGTGACTTCTTCTGCTTAAGTCGGAGCACCAGGTCCCCCTCTTTAAACGGGCGATGACGAATGCGGCGACTATGGTAGCTGTGTAGCTTCTGCTGGTAGATGGCGGATCTTTGGCATGCCAAAATGCGCTCTTCCTCGAGAAGGTACACATCTAGGCGTCTGGATTCTTCAGCGTCATCTTCGTCGTAGGCGGCAACTCTTGGTGAATCGTGAAGGATGTGAGAAGGCAGGATGGCTTCTGCTCCATATACCATGAAGTAAGGGGTGTAGCCGGTAGATCTGTTGGGTGTAGTTCGTAAACTCCACAACACAGATGGTAATTCCTCCGCCCAGGCTCCAGATGCTCTATGCAACGGTGCTTCTAGACATGACTTGATTCCCCCACAGAATTAATCCATTCGCTCGCTCAACCTGACCATTGGACTGTGGGTGCGCCACAGATGCAAGGTCAAGTCGAATGCCCTTCTCCCAACAATAAGCTTCCACTTCTCATAGTGACAAGTTGCTGCCGTTGTCGGTGATAATGCTATGTGGGAGACCAAATCTCACCACTAGATCCTGGACAAACCTAAGGTCAGTTGCCCCATTGAGCTTTCTAATGGGTTTAGCTTCTATCCATTTGGTGAATCTATCAAGTGCTACTAGCATATGCGTAAACCCACATGGTGTCGTCTGCAACGGACCAACCATGTCATGCCCCCAGACTGCAAACGGCCAAGTTATTGGTATTGTTCGCAGTTCTTCAGCTGGAACATGTGGTTGCCGGGCATAATACTGGCATCCCATGCATGCCTCAACCAGCTTGTCGGCGTCCGCCTTCGCGGTCAACCAGTAGAATCCTTGCCGGAAAGCTTTAGCAACCAACGATCGGGGAGTGACATGATGCCCGCAATCTCCGAGGTGTATTTCGCGGAGGATTTCAATACCTTCTTGTTGGGAAACACACTTAAGGTATACACCAGTGGTGCTTCTTTTGTAGAGCTGTCCATTGATTACGGTATAGCCCTTTGATTGACGTACTATTTGCCGTCTTTTGACTTTGTCGTCGAGCAAAGTTCCGTGTACGAGATATTCCATGAACGGTTTTGTCCAAGATGGAGGGACCTTTGTCACCACGTGAACAAAAGAGTCAACTTTGTCCGGGTTGTCTATGTCTGCTCCCTTCACGGATGGTGTCCGTAGATGCTCCAAGAAAACGCCAGGCGGAATTCGTTTGCGACCTGACCCAAGCTTAGACAGCAGATCAGCCGCCTCATTTTGCTCCCTAGGTACATACTTCACCTCGTAGCCCAAGAAGCTCTTGGATAGCTCGTCCACTTCGTCGCGATATGCCGCCATCATAGGGTTCCGTGCGTTCCAGATGCCAGCCACCTGCTGGGCAACCAAGTCGGAATCTCCACAGCAAACTATGCGCTTGATGCTAATATCCTTGGCTACGCGTAGTCCGTGAATGAGTGCTTCATACTCCGCCATGTTGTTCATAGCCTCGAAGTGGATTTGTAGAATGTAGTGTAGCTTGTCCCCGGTTGGTGACTATAGCAGTACACCAGGCCCCGAGCCATTGAGTAGCTTTGATCCGTCAAAGTGCATCACCCAGTATTCTGGCTCCGGCATTGGGTAGCATCTGGCATATCCATCCAATCTGCGATAAAATCCGCCAAGTCTTGTGACTTGATAGCGTCGCATATCTTGTAGGTGATCTCGAAGGCGGCAAGTTCAATGCCCCACTTCACGACCTTTCCTGTAGTGTCGCTGTTGTTGATGATGTCGGACAGTGGAGTCTTGCTCACCACTGTGATAGGGTGCTCCTGGAAGTAGTGCCTCAGCTTCCGAGAAGCAAGGAACACTCCACAAGCTATCTTTTGGTAGTGCGGGTAACGCTGCTTGGACTCCGTCAAGACCTCTCTTACATAGTAAACTGGTCGTTGAACTCCATACTCATAGCCTGGTTATTTCCGCTCTACCACGACGACGATGCTGATTACCTGGTTGGTGGCCGCCATGTAGATTAACATGGGTTCCCCAGGCTCAGCTGCTGCAAGGATAGGCGCTGAGGAAAGTATATCCTTCAACTGCTTCAATGCTGCATCTGCCTCGTCCGTCCACGTGAATTTGCATGCCTTCTTCAGCAACTTGTATAGCGGCAGAGCCTTCTCTCCAAGTCGGCTGACGAACTGACTAACTGCTGCAACGCAACCTGTTAGCCGTTGTATGTCCTTTAGGCATGTCAGACGGTTTATGTTTAAGATGGCCTTGATTTTCTCTGGGTTGACCTCGATTCCACGCTGGGAAACGATAAAGCCCAAAAATTTGCCGGCTGGAACCCCGAAGACGCACTTCTTAGGGTTAAGCATCATGTTGTATTTCCGGAGATTATCGAAGGTTTCTTTTAAGTCGGAGATTAAGTCTTTTGACTTTCTGGACATCACCGCTATATCGTCCACATAGGCGTGAACTTTCCGACCAATTTGGTCGTGTAGGCAACACTACATTGTCCGCTGGTACGTGGCACCTGCGTTTTTCAGCCCAAAGGGCATCGTGACATAGCAGAACGTGCTGTAGGGTGTAGTGAACGAAGTGGCCAATTGGTCTGACTTCCTCATCTTGATCTGGTGGTATCCTGAGTATGCATCGAGAAAACACAAAAGCTCCGAGCCAGCCGTCGAGTCGATGACTTGGTCAATGTGAGGCAAAGCAAATGGATCTTTGGGACATGCTTTGTTCAAGCCGGTGTAATCAACGCACATTCTTAATTCTTTGGTTCCCTTTTTGGGGACAAGTACATGATTGTCCAACCATCGGGTGTGAATGACTTCTCGGATAAAACTAGCCTTAAGTAACCTAGCTATCTCTTTGCCTATGGCGCGTCTCTTCTCGTCTCCAAAGCATCGTAGAGGTTGTTTTACTGGTTTACATTTTGGATCAATATTCAAGATGTGCTCGGCAAGTTCCCTAGGTACACCTTTCATGTCGGTAGGTTGCCAGGCAAAGATGTCCCTGTTCTCACGGAGGAACTCGACGAGCGCGCTTTCCTATTTAGGGTACAGGTTCGTCCCAATGGCGGTGGTCTTGGAGGCATTGCCTACCACAAGTTCCACCGGCTTGGTCTCGATGGCGGCCTTGAATGCTAGGGCAGAGTCAAAAATCTGTTTCTTCTACGCGGGCATCTCTGAGGCATCGACCTTGCTCTGTATCTCCTTGAATTCTTCGCTGTAGAGGACAGCTTCCGCAAAGGCTGCTTCTCCAATCTCGCAGTCCCTTGCCTTGGTAAAGCTTCCGGATACGATGATGACACCGTTTGGTCCGGGTATCTTGAGTTTGTTGTAGACGAAGCATGGCTTGGCCATGAAGGTGTGGAAGATGTCGCGGCCGAATATGACGTGGTACACACTCTTGAAGGGGACCACCTCAAAGGTCATGCGTTCTTGGCGGTAGTTATTGACATCGCCAAAAGCAACCTGAAGTGTGATGCACCCAAGGGACCGAGCCTCCCGACCAGGAACTACGCCGTGGAAGATGGTGCTGGTCCGCCTTAGGTTTGCCTCCGTCAAGTTCATCTTGTGCAGTGTATCCAAGTACATGATGTTGATGCTACTTCCACTATCCACCATACATTTGGTGAACTCATTGTCATCAATCAGTGGGTTGATGATCATGGTGTATTGGTTCTCCGTAGGGATGAGGTCTGGGTGATCCTTCCTATCCCAAGTAATTGGAATATCCGACCAGCGCAGGTATTGAGGAACTGGGCGTAGGGTGGCCATCAGTATCCTCATGGAGGTCTTCTGTTGTCGGACGGTGGGGGTGCCGAGGAAAGTATGTAAAACTGCCGCCTTCTTCTCAAAGGTTTTTTTGCCCTTGACGTCGCCCTTGGCGGCGTGCTTGGGGTCAACGTCTTTCTCCATGTCACTTGAATCCTTGTACTCCTCCTCCTTCTTCTTCCCCTTGCACTTGCCTCGCGGTCTGTTCTTTCGACTTCGTTTGTAGCCGGACTTCGGGTCCTCCTTAAGGTTGTTGACGAACTTGCAGTGGCGATTGGTATGGGTGGCCTTGCCATTGGTGTCAAGGTGTACGAGGCACGGCATATCACGGTACACCTCGTAGGTTTGGGGAACGCGGAGCATTGCCGAGGTAATTTCACTGCCTCGCTGCTGCCCACGACCAGCTCCCTGTCCTCGGCCACGCTGTCTGCCATCACCTCGCCCCTGCAAAAGTCATAGCGACCATGTCGGAGGTTTGCTTTTCTTCTGGTGGGGTCTTCCGCTTGGTGCTGCTGTTCCTCTGAGCTTGAGTTGGAACGGCCATTGCCGGCAGGGAGCCGCGAGCATTGTCGTCGGCAGCCGCGAAATCACTGGCCAGCTGGATCATCTGGTTCAGATCTAGCTGGTGATTGTCCTGCGGGCGCTTCGGCTTATGTCAGAGCAACGTGCCCCTTTCCAACCCATCGATGAGGGAGGCCATGGCGGTCTGAGCGTGCACTCCTGCGCAGGAATTCTTCATATCCAGCCAGCGAGAGAGGTAGGCGCGAGATGTCTCGTCTTTCTCTTGCACGCACCGCTGTAGATCGCCAACAGTGCATGGACATTTGTACGTACCCTCGAAATTCTTGGTGAACGCTTCTTGCATGTCCAACCAATTGTAGATGGATCTTTCCGGCAAGTCGTCAATCCATTGGCGGGCTGTGCCTGCCAACATTAATGGGAGGTACTTGACGGCGATGTTGGGGTTACCCTCGGCGATCTCCACCGTGTTGCCGTAATCCTGCAACCAAGTAGCTGGCTTGGTGGTGCCGTCATAAGGCTTGATGGTCTTGTCAATCCGGAAACCTTTGGGGTAAGTTGCGGACCGTATCACAAGTCCAAAGCAACGTGTTCCTAGGTATTGTAGGGTTCGCAACATAGAAAACAAAAAATTTCCTACGATGTGAACTATATACCAAGATCTATCTACTAGATACAAACAACGGGCGGATGTATATCCGTAGAGAACATACCCTTTAAGACCGACAAAGCTTAACGAGTTCAACTCGTGGTTGATGTAGACGATCTCTTGCCGATCTCAAGATCGAGAGGAAGTCCTAGAGCCGCAAATCAGCAGCGCATCCGTGCTCGCACACACGTTCGAGGCACCGAGCAACCTCCGCCTCCTCGCTCCAGCGATGCAGCGGAAGCACAACTCTTTCTTGCCGAATAGCCACCGGGAACATGTATCTCGCTAGTCCGAGACCATGGGGGATAAATTCTAGAGGGGGAGAGAGATCCTTCACGAGGAGGTGTGAGAGACAAGTGAGGAGGGGGGGTCCTTTTATAGGAGGAGGGGGGAACCCCAAGGGGGTGGCCGGCGCATGGGGCTGCCCCCTTGCCCTCCCCTCTTCATGTGGGTGGACACTCCACTCACAAATCTCCTTTAAATTCCCTCCACTCAAAAGTCCACTCAAATTCCCATTAAATTTCCACCAAATTTAATGCAAACTCTCATTAAATAAAACTCTTTTATTTTATTCAGAATTTTGTCAATTACTTTAATGACAAACATTCACAAATAACCCCTTGCTAGAATTCTATTTCACATGCATAACCACTTTATGCAATTTCACCCGAAAACCTGTTTCGGTATCTAGTGAAATAAATTCCTGCGCTTGTTCATTCTTTCGGCATGAAACATTTGCTCCAATTGGATGTCGGTGTCTCTTAAGTGTGTCACCCTACGGTTCGTGAATAATGTGGACATGATCGAGACCTCTCTCGGATCAATAATCAGAAGCGGGATCTGGAGACCCATACTGACTCCCACACATTCAACGATGACTTTCTTGTGATCGTCGGAACCTTTTACGCTAGTATATCTTAATCCCTTTGTTTCACGATATATTACATGTCCGAGATTCGATCATCGGTATCTCCATACCTAGTTTGATCTCGTTACCGACATGTACTCTTTTCTCGTTCCTGTGATATAACATTCTAGTGATCAAATCACTTGCTTGCAAGCTAATCAATGTGATATCACCGTGAGGGCCCAGAGTATATCTATCCGTCATCGGGATGAACAAATTCCACTCTCGATCCATGAGCCTCAACATAACACTTTATTAGTTCTGAATACATCTTTATAATCACCCTGTTACGGTGTGACGTTTGATGTTATCAAGAAACTCTTCCGGTGTTAGTGATTGACATGATCTCATGGTCTAAGGATTAGGATCACTTCGTAAGTTGTTATAGCAATATAAACTCAATGACTTTGATCGTAATGCTATACTTCGGATGAATGTTCATCACACCATTACACTAATGTTGTGATCCCGTTATTAACAACATCCAATGTCCATGATCAGGAAACCTTGATCATCTTGTTAATCAACGAGCTAGTTTATGAGAGAGGCATAACTAGGAACTTTCTGTTTGTTTATTAAACACACATGTATTATCGTTTCCGTATTAATACAATTATAGCATGCAAAATAAACATCTATCATATACTTGGAATACACATAATAAACACTTTATTATTGCCTCTCAGGGCATATTCCCTTCAGTCTCCCACTTGCACTAGAGACAATAATCTAGTTACATAGTGATAAATCTAACACCCATTGAGTTCTGGTGTTGATCATGTTTTGCTCTAGGGAGAGTTTTAGTCAACGGATCTGCTACATTGAGATCCGTATGTACTTTACAAATCTTTATATCTCCATCCTTGACATGCTCGCGGATGGAGTGAAACCGGCGCTTAATATGTTTGGAATGCTTGTGAGACCTTGGCTCTTTGGCATTAGCAATGGCACCATTGTTGTCACAATAGATCACCATTGGGTCCAACGCGTTTGCCACCACTCCTAGTTAGGATATGAACTCCTTCATCCAAACTGCTTCCTGAGCCGCTTCTGAAGCAGCAACATATTCGGCCTCCGTTGTTGATCCCGCTACCACAGGTTGTTTGGAGCTCCTCCAACTAACCGCTCCGCCATTCATGAGAAATACGTATCCGGATTGAGACTTAGAGTCATCCGGATCGGTGTCAAAGCTAGCGTCGACATAACACTTAGCGACGAGCTCTTCTTCACCTCCGTATACAAGAAACATATCCTTAGTTCTTCGTAAGTACTTAAGGATATTCTTGACCGCTATCCAGTGTTCCGAACCTGGATCCGATTGGTACCTACTAGTCAAACTAATAGCATGTGCCACATCCGGTCTTGTACATAGCATGGCGTACATTATAGAGCCTATGGCTGAAGCATAGGGGACTTTGTCCATTATCTCTCTTTCTTCCGCCGAAGCCGGACTTTGAGTCTTACTCAATGTCTTGCCTTGCAACATAGGTAAGAACCCCTTCTTACTTCCGTCCATTTTAAACTTCTTTAAAATCTTATCAAGGTATGTACTTTGCGATAGCCCTATTAGGCGCCTAGATCTATCTCTATAGATCTTTATGCCTAATATGTATGACGCTTCACCTAGGTCCTTCATTGAAAATTTGCTGTTTAGATAACTTTTAACACTGTTTAAAAGATCTATATTATTTCCGATCAATAATATGTCATCCACATATAATATCAGAAATGCCACATTGCTCCCACTCACTTTCTTGTAAATACAAGCTTCTCCATAAGTTTGGACAAATCCAAACTCTTTGATCACCTCATCAAAGCGGAGATTCCAACTTCGTGATGCTTGCTTCAATCCATAGATGGATCGCTGAAGCTTGCACACCTTGTTAGCATCCTTAGGATCGACAAAACCCTTTGGTTGTATCATATACAACTCTTCTTCAATATTCCCATTGAGAAACGCGGTTTTGACATCCATCTGCCATATCTCATAATCGAAATATGCAGCAATTGCTAACATAATCCTAACTGACTTTAGCATCGCTACGGGAGAGAAAGTCTCATCGTAGTCAACTCCTTGAATTTTTCGAAACCCCTTTGCGACAAGTCGAGCTTTATAGACGGTCACATTACCATCAGCATCAGTTTTCCTTTTGAAAATCCATTTGTTCTCCACGGCCTTTCGGTCGTGAGGTAGTTCCACCAAGTTCCAAACTTGATTTTCATACATGGATTCCATCTCGGATTTCATGGCTTCTAACCATTTGTTGGAATCCGGGCTCATCATCGCTTCTTCATACGTCACAGGGTCATCATTTTCATCAACCATGAAATTCATGACAGGATTTCCGTACAGCTCGGGAGCTGCACGCGTCCTGTTTGACCTGCGAGGTTCGGTAGTACTCTCTTTCGGAGTTTCATGATCATTATCATTAGTTCCCTCTTCAACAGGTGGAGCCAACTCTGGAACAACTTCCGGCGCTGCGCTACTCGCCATACTTTGAAGAGAAGGTTCCACAACCTCTTCGAGTTCTACCTTCCGACTACTCACACCTTTCGCGAGAAACTCTTTCTCTAGAAAGGATCCATTCTTGGCAACAAAAACCTTGCCCTCGGATCTGTGATAGAAGGAATACCCAATAGTTTCTTTAGGGTATCCTATGAAGACGCATTTTTCCGCTTTGGGTTCGAGTTTATCCGGTTGAAGTTTCTTCACATAAACATCGCATCCCCAAACTTTAAGAAATGACAGCTTAGGTTTGTTTCCAAACCACAATTCATACGGTGTCTTTTCAACGGATTTAGATGGTGCCCGATTTAAAGTGAATGCAGCAGTTTCTAGTGCATAACCCCAAAATGACAACGGCAAGTCCGTCAGAGACATCATAGATCGAACCATATCTAATAAAGTACGATTACGACGTTCCGACACACCATTTCGCTGTGGTGTTCCGGCAGGTGTGAGTTGTGAAACAATTCCACACTCTTTCATGTGAGTGCTAAACTCGTAACTTAGATACTCACCTCCACGGTCGGACCGTAGAAATTTGATCTTTCTATTACGATGATTTTCCACTTCATTCTGAAATTCCTTGAACTTTTCAAAGGTTTCAGACTTGTGTTTCATCAAGTAGATATAACCGTATCTACTCAAATCATCCGTGAAAGTAACAAAATAACGATATCCACCTCGCGCCGACACACTCATTGGACCACATACATCAGAATGTATGATTTCCAATAAATCTGTCGCCCGTTCCATTGAACCGGAAAACGGCGTTCTAGTCATCTTGCCCATAAGGCATGGCTCACATGTATCAAATGATTCATAATCAAGTGATTCCAAAAGTCCATCTGAATGGAGCTTCTTCATGCGTTTAACGCCAATATGACCTAGACGGCAGTGCCACATATATGCGGATATATCATCATTAAGTTTAATCCTTTTAGCATCAACATTATGAATATGTGTAACATTATCATCGAGATCTAATAGAAATAAACCATTCATCATCGGTGCATGACCATAAAAGATTTCATTCATATAAATGGAACAACCATTGTTCTCGGATTTAAATGAATAACCACTTCGCATCGAACACGATCCAGATACAATGTTCATGCTCAGTGCAGGCACCAGATAACATTTATTTAAGTTTATAACTAATCCCGACGGCAAGTGGAGAGGCAGCGTTCCGACGGCGATCACATCAACACTTGATCCATTGCCGACACGCATCTTGACCTCACCCCTTGCTAGCGGTCGCTTGTTCTGCAGCCCCTGATTCGAGTTACAAATATTAGCAACTGAACCGGTATCAAATACCCAGGTGCTACTGCGAGCACTATTCAAGTACACATCAATAACATGTATATCATATATACCTTTGTTTGCCTTGCCGGCCTTCTTGTCTGCCAGATACTTGGGGCAGTTGCGCTTCCAGTGGCCAGTCCCCTTACAATAGTAGCACTCGGAATCAGACTTAGGTCCAACTCGGGGTTTCTTTTCAGGCGCGGCAACCGTCTTGCCGCCCTTACTTCCCTTCCGTTTTCCCTTCTTGTCTTTCTTGAAACCAGTGTTCCTATTGATCATCAACACTTGATGTTCCTTTTTGATCTCCACTTCTGCAGTTTTAAGCATTGACAGAAGCTCGGGGAGAGACTTCTTCATGCCTTGCATATTATAGTTCATCATGAAGCTCTTATAGCTAGGTGGCAGAGACTGCAGAACACGATGGATGCCTAAGTCAATGGGAATCGATATTCCCAAGGACACAAGCTTATCGGCGTAACCCGACATCTTGAGTACATGCTCACTAACGGAGTTGTGCTCTTCCATCATGCAGCTAAAGAACTTTTCTGAAGCGTTGTAGCTCTCTACAGCAGCATGTGTGTCGAAAATCATTTTCAACTCACCCATTGTATCAAATGCATTGTCGTTTTCGAAACGCTTTCGAAGTTACGGCTCTAGCCCATACAATATGCTGCAATGAACTAAGTTGTGGTCCTCCTGACGAGTCTGATAGATATTCTTCTCCTCGTCAGGGGCATTATCAAAAGGTGGGGGGCCTAACGGCGCTTCTAGCACATATTGCTTTTGTGCAGCAGAGAGGAGAATCCTCAAATTCATGGCCCATTCGGTAAAGTTGCTACCGTTCGTTGCTAGTTTCTCTTTCTCCATGAACACATTGAAATTAAAAGCAGGTGGTGCCATCTACAACAGAATTTGTAAAGTTTAGACTAAGTGTATGATAGATTGAGTACAACTAATCTTTATTACGAATGAACTCCCACTCAAAAACGACATCCCTCGTGCCTTTTTGGTGATTACATGAACCAAATCCACTACACCAAGTCCGATCATCACGTGAGTCGGTATAGCTTCAAAGGCGAGCATCAAATGGGCATCATATCAACTATATGACTCATGCTTAACCTTTCGGTCCGTGTTCCGAGGCCATGTCTGTACATGCTAGGCTCGCCAAGTTAGAACCTTAGTATTCGCATGTGTAACTGTTTTACACCCGAAATATGGATCCAAGAACACCCGATCATCACGTGATGTCTTGGAGCGACGAAAACATAATCGGTGCATACTAAAGGAAGAACACATTCTTATCTTGATATTTAAATGAGGGATCATCTTATTATGCTAACAAAGCGCCAAACAAGCAATATAAGATGCTATCAAACATCATATGTTTATTAGTGAAATTATATGGTTCCCGCAGATGATCTCTATCATGTGCATCGTGGTATGATCATTATCATACCTATATGTGTAAATCCAAGGTCTATGGATTTTACACGCTATGTGTGTTGTAAGAGTATCATCTCATACTTCTACTTACAACACTACCATATCATAACACTAGCCCAGCAACAATCTAAACTAGACGCCTCTAATTTATCCATTGCAAGTTTTACGTGGCTTAGGGCTTTCGAGATAGAACCGTTCTTACCTACGAACATGAACCACAACGAGGATAATCAAATTGTTGACAACTCGCTTGCAAAATAGATATTGACTATAGTAGGAGAGACAGACACCCACTAGCCACTTATGCAAACTAGTTGCATGTCAAGCGTGGAACAGGTCTCATGTGCGAGGACATGTAAAGTTTGTCCGGGCCGCTTCATCCCACTATGCCACCAATATCCAAAATTACAACAAAGGAGCAACAACATGATCATCATCGCCCACATACTCATATGTGTACTACCCGTGTAAAGTATCTACGCATAGATCCGGCTCTGATACCACTGTAGGGTTCGCAGCATAGAAAACAAAAAATTTCCTACGATGTGAACTATATACCAAGATCTATCTACTAGATACAAACAACGGGCGGATGTATATCCGTAGAGAACATACCCTTGAAGACCGACAAAGCTTAACGAGTTCAACTCGTGGTTGATGTAGACGATCTCTTGTCGATCTCAAGATCAAGAGGAAGTCCTAGGGCCGCAAATCAGCAGCGCATCCGTGCTCGCACACACGTTCGAGGCACCGAGCAACCTCCGCCTCCTCGCTCCAGCGATGCAGCGGAAGCACAACTCTTTCTTGCTGAATATCCACCGGGAACATGTATCTCGCTAGTCCGAGACCATGGGGGATAAATTCTAGAGGGGGAGAGAGATCCTTCACGAGGAGGTGTGAGAGACAAGTGAGGAGGGGGGATCCTTTTATAGGAGGAGGGGGGAACCCCAAGGGGGTGGCCGGCGCATGGGGCTGCCCCCTTGCCCTCCCCTCTTCATGTGGGTGGACACTCCACTCACAAATCTCCTTTAAATTCCCTCCACTCAAAAGTCCACTCAAATTCCCATTAAATTTCCACCAAATTTAATGCAAACTCTCATTAAATAAAACTCTTTTATTTTATTCAGAATTTTGTCAATTACTTTAATGACAAACATTCACAAATAACCCCTTGCTAGAATTCTATTTCACATGCATAACCACTTTATGCAATTTCACCCGAAAACCTGTTTCGGTATCTAGTGAAATAAATTCCTGCGCTTGTTCATTCTTTCGGCATGAAACATTTGCTCCAATTGGATGTCGGTGTCTCTTAAGTGTGTCACCCTACGGTTCGTGAATAATGCGGACATGATCGAGACCTCTCTCGGATCAATAATCAGAAGCGGGATCTGGAGACCCATACTGACTCCCACACATTCAACGATGACTTTCTTGTGATCGTCGGAACCTTTTACGCTAGTATATCTTAATCCCTTTGTTTCACGATATATTACATGTCCGAGATTCGATCATCGGTATCTCCATACCTAGTTTGATCTCGTTACCGACATGTACTCTTTTCTCGTTCCTGTGATATAACATTCTAGTGATCAAATCACTTGCTTGCAAGCTAATCAATGTGATATCACCGAGAGGGCCCAGAGTATATCTATCCGTCATCGGGATGAACAAATTCCACTCTCGATCCATGAGCCTCAACATAACACTTTATTAGTTCTGAATCCATCTTTATAATCACCCTGTTACGGTGTGACGTTTGATGTTATCAAGAAACTCTTCCGGTGTTAGTGATTGACATGATCTCATGGTCTAAGGATTAGGATCACTTCGTAAGTTGTTATAGCAATATAAACTCAATGACTTTGATCATAATGCTATACTTCGGATGAATGTTCATCACACCATTACACTAATGTTGTGATCCCGTTATTAACAACATCCAATGTCCATGTTCAGGAAACCTTGATCATCTTGTTAATCAACGAGCTAGTTTATGAGAGAGGCATAACTAGGAACTTTCTGTTTGTTTATTAAACACACATGTATTATCGTTTCCGTATTAATACAATTATAGCATGCAAAATAAACATCTATCATATACTTGGAATACACATAATAAACACTTTATTATTGCCTCTCAGGGCATATTCCCTTCAGGTATGGTCCTTCCCGGGCCTCGTGGATCTTGTCCATACGTGAACATGCATTGTATGGCTCCGAGCTTCTTTTCTTCTTCTTTCCATCAGGGGATGGGCTGCGTGAACGACGCGGGCCTCCTCTGCCATGGTGGCTGCTAGGTGGTGATGGAGGCGGAGGTGGCGGTGGGTTAGCCTTATTGCTTTTACCCTCCTGCGATGCCTCACGCTTGTCGCGGTTGCTTGTCGAACGCGGAGGGTCATGGCGCGACCTGCTCTTGTGTCCTTGGTTACGTTCTCCATCATGACAGGTCTGCTCCGCATTGTCGCGGATGACGATGCCGCTCTACCTTGGCGGAGGCATGTCCGTACAACGGCAAGCCTTGGTATCTTCACGATGTCGGGGGAGCGGGGCGGTGGAGATGGGCGACGAGGATTGTCCTTGTCTCCATGGTCGGAGGATATGGGGATAGCATCCTTCCTTTTGCGTGCATCCCTCTGTCTTTGTTCTGACGAACTCGTCTAGGACCCGACATCAAGAGGAGATCTGTCCCTTGGCGGCTTATGCTGGCTAGACTGGCAAAACGCTGGGTCAGACTCAAGCCTCTGAGAGGTGGCCTTTTCCTGTTGTTTCACCGCCTTGGCCACTAGGTCATAGACCTGGTTCACCGCTTCGGGTGATCTATCATGCTCCAGAAGGGTCTTGGCAACGACGAGGTTGAGAAGAGGAGTGGGCATCCCCTGCCTGCCCTCACTGTCAATGTATGGCTTGGCCTGTGCCGGCTTCGAGGGAGCCCATCCTAGGTTTCGCCGTACACCAGGATTGTTGATGACGCGAGCTGGAGCTTTCTTAGCCTTCTGCTGCTATAGCAAAGTCTTGTACTCGGCCTCCATTGCTCTAGCTTTCTCTATTGACTTCTGCGCGTTGGCCAGATCTCGATCTAGCTTTGCGCTTTGCTCCGCGGTGGCCTACGCTTCCTCCAGCAACTGCTGGCGCTTCTCGTCAAGATGGACTACATTGCGAATATGAGACAAGGTCATAGGCTCGATGAGGAGATTGTCGTAAATCACTCTATCAGCTGGAGTGACTTGGGCAGCAGCAGACGTAGATGTTGGATGTGGCGGGTTTGCGGTGTTGTTGTTGCTCGGACCGGTGCCGAGTTCCTGCGGCTGATGCACTGGGTTAGGCGGAGGAGGCATGGCCTTTGCGCGATCATTGCCGGCAGCAATAGGTGGTCCCTTCCCTTTGTCCAGCGCCATAGGCAGAGCTCATCCGGGTTGATCTTCATCCATCGCCGTCCCAATGGTGACGAACACCTCTCGGGACATGACGGCGTTGTTGGCCTGTTCGTCGCGCTTGTAATCCTCCTCCATCTCTTGCATGGCAGAGTCTAGCTTCTCTGGGCTGAAGTCTATCTCCTTCGAGTCATCGCTGATGTCAGCATAGAGCGCGTCAAGCACATAGTCGGAGGGTGCCGAGGCTTCCTCGATGATGGGGGGTGGAGGTGCAACAACAGCGACGATGACTGGAGGCGGTGGCGCAGCTGTGGCGATGACGACCGGAGGCGGTGGTGGCGGTGGCTGAGGCAGAGGGGCTCCTCCAACGAACGTTATTTCTATCTGAGCTTACTCATCAGCCTCCGCATAGTTGTTGACGGTGTTCACCATGCTTTAGAAAGTGAGGCGTCCTGAAGCCTTCTGCCGCCTTAGTGTATGTCGGAGAAGCGTACCTTGGTCCAGTCCTTCCACAATGTGATACATAGCATCATCATTGGGGTAATGTGCCAGATCGGCCAATATACAGAGCCACCTGGCAAGGTAATCGCGAGGGTTTTAACCCTCTCTCTGAACGCAGCGCGCCAGATCGAAGATGGTAACCACTCAGACGAACTTGGATCTCTGATGTCCAGACACACGGGGGAAGCCGGCGGACTTGCAGCGATCTTCCATCGTTATATCCAGCATAAGGGCGGTTTGGGTGTGAAGGGAATATGCCCTGAGAGGCAATAATAAAGTGTTTATTATGTGTATTCCAAGTATATGATAGATGTTTATTTTGCATGCTATAATTGTATTAATACGGAAACGTTAATACATGTGTGTTTAATAAACAAACAGAAAGTTCCTAGTTATGCCTCTCTCATAAACTAGCTCGTTGATTAACAAGATGATCAAGGTTTCCTGATCATGGACATTGGATGTTGTTAATAACGGGATCACAACATTAGTGTAATGGTGTGATGAACATTCATCCGAAGTATAGCATTACGATCAAAGTCATTGAGTTTATATTGCTATAACAACTTACGAAGTGATCCTAATCCTTAGACCATGAGATCATGTCAATCACTAACACCGGAAGAGTTTCTTGATAACATCAAACGTCACACCGTAACAGGGTGATTATAAAGATGGATTCAGAACTAATAAAGTGTTATGTTGAGGCTCATGGATCGAGAGTGGAATTTGTTCATCCCGATGACGGATAGATATACTCTGGGCCCTCTCGGTGATATCACATTGATTAGCTTGCAAGCAAGTGATTTGATCACTAGAATGTTATATCACAGGAACGAGAAAAGAGTGCATGTCGGTAACGAGATCAAACTAGGTATGGAGATACCGATGATCGAATCTCGGACATGTAATATATCACAAAGGGATTAAGATACTAGCGTAAAAGGTTCCGACGATCACAAGAAAGTCATCGTTGAATGTGTGGGAGTCAGTATGGGTCTCCAGATCCCGCTTCTGATTATTGATCCGAGAGGGGTCTCGATCATGTCCGCATTATTCATGAACCGTAGGGTGACACACTTAAGAGACACCGACATCCAATTGGAGCAAATGTTTCATGCCGAAAGAATGAACAAGCGCAGGAATTTATTTCACTAGATACCGAAACAGGTTTTCGGGTGAAATTGCATAAAGTGGTTATGCATGTGAAATAGAATTCTAGCAAGGGGTTATTTGTGAATGTTTGTCATTAAAGTAATTGAAAAAATTCTGAATAAAATAAAAGAGTTTTATTTAATGAGAGTTTGCATTAAATTTGGTGGAAATTTAATGGGCATTTGAGTGGACTTTTGAGTGGAGGGATTTTAAAGGGCATTTTGTGAGTGGAGAGTCCACCCACATGAATGAAGGAGGGGAGGGGGCAGCCCCCATGGCCGGCGGCCACCCCCTTGGGTGCCCCCCCTCCTCCTATAAAAGGAGCCCCCCTCCTCACTTGTCTCACACACCTCCTCGTGAAGGATCTCTCTCCCCCTCTAGAATTTATCCCCCATGGTCTCGGACTAGCGAGATACATGTTCCCGGTGGCTATTCGGCAAGAAAGAGTTGTGCTTCCGCTGAATCGCTGGAGCGAGGAGGCGGAGGTTGCTCGGTGCCTCGAACGTGTGTGCGAGCACGGATGCGCTGCTGATTTGCGGCGCTAGGACTTCCTCTCGATCTTGAGATCGACAAGAGATCGTCTACATCAACCACGAGTTGAACTCGTTAAGCTTTGTCGGTCTTCAAGGGTATGTTCTCTACGGATATACATCCACCCGTTGTTTGTATCTAGTAGATAGATCTTGGTATATAGTTCACATCGTAGGAAAATTTTTGTTTTCTATGCTGCGAACCCTACAGTGGTATCAGAGTCGGATCTATGCGTAGATACTTTACACGGGTAGTACACATATGAGTATGTGGGCGATGATGATCATGTTGTTGCTCCTTTGTTGTAATTTTGGATATTGGTGGCATAGTGGGATGAAGCGGCCCGGACAAACTTTACATGTCCTCGCACATGAGACCTGTTCCACGCTTGACATGCAACTAGTTTGCATAAGTGGCTAGCGGGTGTCTGTCTCTCCTACTATAGTCAATATCTATTTTGCAAGTGAGTTGTCAACAATTTGATTATCCTCGTTGTGGTTCATGTTCGTAGGTAAGAACGGTTCTATCTCGAAAGCCCTAAGCCACGTAAAACTTGCAATGGATAAATTAGAGGCGTCTAGTTTAGATTGTTGCTGGGCTAGTGTTATGATATGGTAGTGTTGTAAGTAGAAGTATGAGATGATACTCTTACAACACACATAGCGTGTAAAATCCATAGACCTTGGATTTACACATATAGGTATGATAGTGATCATACCACGATGCACATGATAGAGATCATCTGCGGGAACCATATAATTTCACTAATAAACATATGATGTTTTGATTGCATCTTATATTGCTTGTTTAGCGCTTTGTTAGCATAATAAGATGATCCCTCATTTAAATATCAAGATAAGAATGTGTTCTTCCTTTAGTATGCACCGATTATGTTTTCGTCGCTCCAAGACATCACGTGATGATCGGGTGTTCTTGGATCCACGACCATATTTCGGGTGTAAAACAGTTACACACGCGAATACTAAGGTTCTAACTTGGCGAGCCTAGCATGTATAGACATGGCCTCGGAACACGGACCGAAAGGTTAAGCATGAGTCATATAGTTGATATGATGCCCATTTGATGCTCGCCTTTGAAGCTATACCGACTCACGTGATGATCGGACTTGGTGTAGTGGATTTGGTTCATGTAATCACCAAAAAGGCACGAGGGATGTCGTTTTTGAGTGGGAGTTCATTCGTAATATAGATTAGTTGAACTCAATCTATCATACACTTAGTCTAAACTTTACAAATTCTGTTGTAGATGGCACCACCTGCTTTTAATTTCAATGTGTTCATGGAGAAAGAGAAACTAGCAACGAACGGTAGCAACTTTACCGAATGGGACATGAATTTGAGGATTCTCCTCTCTGCTGCACAAAAGCAATATGTGCTAGAAGCACCGTTAGGCCCCCCACCTTTTGATGATGCCCCTGACGAGGAGAAGAATGTCTATCAGACTCGTCAGGAGGACCACAACTTAGTTCATTGCGGCATATTGTATGGGCTAGAGCCGGAACTTCGAAAGCGTTTCGAAAATGGCAATGCATTTGATACAATGGGTGAGTTGAAAATGATTTTCGACACACATGCTGCTGTAGAGAGCTACAACACTTCAGAAAAGTTCTTTAGCTGCATGATGGAAGAGCACAGCTCCGTTAGTGAGCATGTACTCAAGATGTCGGGTTACGCCGATAAGCTTGTGTCCTTGGGAATATCGATTCCCATTGACTTAGGCATCCATCGTGTTCTGCAGTCTCTGCCACCTAGCTATAAGAGCTTCGTGATGAACTATAATATGCAAGGCATGAAGAAGTCTCTCCCCGAGCTTCTGTCAATGCTTAAAACTACAGAAGTGGAGATCAAAAAGGAACATCAAGTGTTGATGATCAATAGGAACACTGGTTTCAAGAAAGACAAGAAGGGAAAACGGAAGGGAAGTAAGGGTGGCAAGCCTGTTGTCGCGCCTGAAAAGAAACCCCGAGTTGGACCTAAGTCTGATTCCGAGTGCTACTATTGTAAGGGGACTGGCCACTGGAAGCGCAACTGCCCCAAGTATCTGGCAGACAAGAAGGCCGGCAAGGCAAACAAAGGTATATATGATATACATGTTATTGATGTGTACTTGACTAGTGCTCGCAGTAGCACCTGGGTATTTGATACCGGTTCAGTTGCTAATATTTGTAACTCGAATCAGGGGCTGCGGAACAAGCGACCGCTAGCAAGGGGTGAGGTCAAGATGCGTGTCGGCAATGGATCAAGCGTTGATGTGATCGCTGTCGGAACGCTGCCTCTCCACTTGCCGCGGGATTAGTTATAAACTTGAATAAATGTTATCTGGTGCCTGCACTGAGCATAAACATTGTATCTGGATCGTGTTTGATGCGAAGTGGTTATTCATTTAAATCCGAGAACAATGGTTGTTCCATTTATATGAATGAAATCTTTTATGGTCATGCACCGATGATGAATGGTTTATTTCTATTAGATCTCGATGATAATGTTACACATATTCATAATGTTGATGCTAAAAGGATTAAACTTAATGATGATATATCCGCATATATGTGGCACTGCCGTCTAGGTCATATTGGCGTTAAACGCATGAAGAAGCTCCATTCGGATGGACTTTTGGAATCACTTGATTATGAATCATTTGATACATGTGAGCCATGCCTTATGGGCAAGATGACTAGAACGACGTTTTCCGGTTCAATGGAACGGGCGACAGATTTATTGGAAATCATACATTCTGATGTATGTGGTCCAATGAGTGTGTCGGCGCGAGGTGGATATCGTTATTTTGTTACTTTCACGGATGATTTGAGTAGATACGGTTATATCTACTTGATGAAACACAAGTCTAAAACCTTTGAAAAGTTCAAGGAATTTCAGAATGAAGTGGAAAATCATCGTAATAGAAAGATCAAATTTCTACGGTCCGACCGTGGAGGTGAGTATCTAAGTTACGGTTTTAGCACTCACATGAAAGAGTGTGGAATTGTTTCACAACTCACACCTGCCGGAACACCACAACGAAATGGTGTGTCGGAACGTTGTAATCATACTTTATTAGATATGGTTCGATCTATGATGTCTCTGAAGGACTTGCCGTTGTCTTTTTGGGGTTATGCACTAGAAACTGCTGCATTCACTTTAAATCGGGCACCATCTAAATCCGTTGAAAAGACACCGTATGAATTGTGGTTTGGAAACAAACCTAAGCTGTCATTTCTTAAAGTTTGGGGATGCGATGTTTATGTGAAGAAACTTCAACCGGATAAACTCGAACCCAAAGCGGAAAAATGCGTCTTCATAGGATACCCTAAAGAAACTATTGGGTATTCCTTCTATCACAGATCCGAGGGCAAGGTTTTTGTTGCCAAGAATGGATCCTTTCTAGAGAAAGAGTTTCTCGCGAAAGGTGTGAGTAGTCGGAAGGTAGAACTCGAAGAGGTTGTGGAACCTTCTCTTCAAAGTATGGCGAGTAGCGCAGCGCCGGAAGTTGTTCCGGAGTTGGCTCCACCTGTTGAAGAGGGAACTAATGATAATGATCATGAAACTCCGAAAGAGAGTACTACCGAACCTCGCAGGTCAAACAGGACGCGTGCAGCTCCCGAGCTGTACGGAAATCCTGTCATGAATTTCATGGTTGATGAAAATGATGACCCTGCGACGTATGAAGAAGCGATGATGAGCCTGGATTCCAACAAATGGTTAGAAGCCATGAAATCCGAGATGGAATCCATGTATGAAAATCAAGTTTGGAACTTGGTGGAATTACCTCACGACCGAAAGGCCGTGGAGAACAAATGGATTTTCAAAAGGAAAACTGATGCTGATGGTAATGTGACCGTCTATAAAGCTCGACTTGTCGCAAAGGGGTTTCGACAAATTCAAGGAGTTGACTACGATGAGACTTTCTCTCCCGTAGCGATGCTAAAGTCAGTTAGGATTATGTTAGCAATTGCTGCATATTTCGATTATGAGATATGGCAGATGGATGTCAAAACCGCGTTTCTCAATGGTAATATTGAAGAAGAGTTGTATATGATACAACCAAAGGGTTTTGTCGATCCTAAGGATGCTAACAAGGTGTGCAAGCTTCAGCGATCCATCTATGGATTGAAGCAAGCATCACGAAGTTGGAATCTCCGCTTTGATGAGGTGATCAAAGAGTTTGGATTTGTCCAAACTTATGGAGAATCTTGTATTTACAAGAAAGTGAGTGGGAGCAATGTGGCATTTCTGATATTATATGTGGATGACATATTATTGATCGGAAATGATATAGAACTTTTAAACAGTGTTAAAAGTTATCTAAACAGCAAATTTTCAATGAAGGACCTAGGTGAAGCGTCATACATATTAGGCATAAAGATCTATAGAGATAGATATAGGCGCCTAATAGGGCTATCGCAAAGTACATACCTTGATAAGATTTTAAAGAAGTTTAAAATGGACGGAAGTAAGAAGGGGTTCTTACCTATGTTGCAAGGCAAGACATTGAGTAAGACTCAAAGTCCGGCTTCGGCGGAAGAAAGAGAGATAATGGACAAAGTCCCCTATGCTTCAGCCATAGGCTCTATAATGTACGCCATGCTATGTACAAGACCGGATGTGGCACATGCTATTAGTTTGACTAGTAGGTACCAATCGGATCCAGGTTCGGAACACTGGATAGCGGTCAAGAATATCCTTAAGTACTTACGAAGAACTAAGGATATGTTTCTTGTATACGGAGGTGAAGAAGAGCTCGTCGCTAAGTGTTATGTCGACGCTAGCTTTGACACCGATCCGGATGACTCTAAGTCTCAATCCGGATACGTATTTCTCATGAATGGCGGAGCGGTTAGTTGGAGGAGCTCCAAACAACCTGTGGTAGCGGGATCAACAACGGAGGCCGAATATGTTGCTGCTTCAGAAGCGGCTCAGGAAGCAGTTTGGATGAAGGAGTTCATATACGAACTAGGAGTTGTGGCAAACGCGTTGGACCTAATGGTGATCTATTGTGACAACAATGGTGCCATTGCCAATGCCAAAGAGCCAAGGTCTCACAAGCATTCCAAGCATATTAAGCGCCGGTTTCACTCCATCCGCGAGCATGTCAAGGATGGAGATATAAAGATTTGTAAAGTACATACGGATCTCAATGTAGCAGATCCGTTGACTAAAACTCTCCCTAGAGCAAAACATGATCAACACCAGAACTCAATGGGTGTTAGATTTATCACTATGTAACTAGATTATTGTCTCTAGTGCAAGTGGGAGACTGAAGGGAATATGCCCTGAGAGGCAATAATAAAGTGTTTATTATGTGTATTCCAAGTATATGATAGATGTTTATTTTGCATGCTATAATTGTATTAATACGGAAACGTTAATACATGTGTGTTTAATAAACAAACAGAAAGTTCCTAGTTATGCCTCTCTCATAAACTAGCTCGTTGATTAACAAGATGATCAAGGTTTCCTGATCATGGACATTAGATGTTGTTAATAACGGGATCACAACATTAGTGTAATGGTGTGATGAACATTCATCCGAAGTATAGCATTACGATCAAAGTCATTGAGTTTATATTGCTATAACAACTTACGAAGTGATCCTAATCCTTAGACCATGAGATCATGTCAATCACTAACACCGGAAGAGTTTCTTGATAACATCAAACGTCACACCGTAACAGGGTGATTATAAAGATGGATTCAGAACTAATAAAGTGTTATGTTGAGGCTCATGGATCGAGAGTGGAATTTGTTCATCCCGATGACGGATAGATATACTCTGGGCCCTCTCGGTGATATCACATTGATTAGCTTGCAAGCAAGTGATTTGATCACTAGAATGTTATATCACAGGAACGAGAAAAGAGTGCATGTCGGTAACGAGATCAAACTAGGTATGGAGATACCGATGATCGAATCTCGGACATGTAATATATCGTGAAACAAAGGGATTAAGATGCTAGCGTAAAAGGTTCCGACGATCACAAGAAAGTCATCATTGAATGTGTGGGAGTCAGTATGGGTCTCCAGATCCCGCTTCTGATTATTGATCCGAGAGGGTCTCGATCATGTCCGCATTATTCACGAACCGTAGGGTGACACACTTAAGAGACACTGACATCCAATTGGAGCAAATGTTTCATGCCGAAAGAATGAACAAGCGCAGGAATTTATTTCACTAGATACCGAAACAGGTTTTCGGGTGAAATTGCATAAAGTGGTTATGCATGTGAAATAGAATTCTAGCAAGGGGTTATTTGTGAATGTTTGTCATTAAAGTAATTGACAAAATTCTAAATAAAATAAAAGAGTTTTATTTAATGAGAGTTTGCATTAAATTTGGTGGAAATTTAATGGGCATTTGAGTGGACTTTTGAGTGGAGGGATTTTAAAGGGCATTTTGTGAGTGGAGTGTCCACCCACATGAATGAAGGAGGGGAGGGGGCAGCCCCCATGGCCGGCGGCCACCCCCTTGGGTGCCCCCCTCCTCCTATAAAAGGAGCCCCCCTCCTCACTTGTCTCACACACCTCCTCGTGAAGGATCTCTCTCCCCTCTAGAATTTATCCCCCATGGTCTCGGACTAGCGAGATACATGTTCCCGGTGGCTATTCGGCAAGAAAGAGTTGTGCTTCCGCTGCATCGCTGGAGCGAGGAGGCGGAGGTTGCTCGGTGCCTCGAACGTGTGTGCGAGCACGGATGCGCTGCTGATTTGCGGCGCTAGGACTTCCTCTCGATCTTGAGATCGACAAGAGATCGTCTACATCAACCACGAGTTGAACTCGTTAAGCTTTGTCGGTCTTCAAGGGTATGTTCTCTACGGATATACATCCGCCCGTTGTTTGTATCTAGTAGATAGATCTTGGTATATAGTTCACATCGTAGGAAATTTTTTGTTTTCTATGCTGCGAACCCTACAGGGTGGGCCTTGAATTTTTCCGATCTTTGCCGGCAAACTCCGAGGAAAGATCCGACATCGATCCTTCCGCAAATGTATCCTGCCTGTAGGCGGTCCGTGCGGGTCTTGATGCTCCTCTGACTCCCAGGGAACTAGTGCCCGAGTCGGTTTCACAGATGAAGAGGTGGATATATCCGATGGGGATGATCGAGCATCACATAGGGTTCGTCTTTGCCGATATCCAGAACTCGCCGATGAAGAGGTGGATACATCTAGTAGATCATCTATCTTACTTATTAACCTCTAGCATCATTGTGAGCTTGCCATTGCCATCAATGGTGAGCAGGCCGAGGCTCACCATGCCACCCTAGTGTGGATAGCAAGCTAGAGGAAGAACTAGCTGTGCCAACCTTGTCTGGGAGGTAGCCAGCACCTCACCACCACACACTGTCCCCTCCCCAAGCCAGCGCAAGTCGTGGACCACCAGGAACGCCGCGCGCCCAGTGAAACCGCGACATGCCGAGCATGCGCCAGAGCGCCGCACCCGGCACGCTGCACACGCCGCCCCTCGACCGCACCCCGTGCCCACCGCTTCGCCATGACCCAAGGAACACGCCAGACACCCCCGTTCACCGCCCCGTGCCCCGTAGCCACCGCTCGCCGTCGAAGACGCCGCCTCTGCCGCGCAGAGCACCGCACGTTCCCGACCAATTTGCCACCGCCCCTATGCACGCATTTAAGTTCTAGAGCATCGCCAGGAGACTGCCCGTCGATCGCCAACCTCATCCATGCCTCTAGCCGCCCGTAGCCGTGTCGCCACCGTTGCATGCCCATCCCTCTCGGTCTCACCGTCGAGCCTATAAAAGGAGGCGACCCCCTGCCGTTTGAAGAACACCATTCCACTCCCCTTACCTCGCTGATCATTCCACCCTCTCGCCGAAGCACGAGGAGCAGCAGCTCGCCGGAATTGCGCCGGAGCAGGCCGCCTCTAGAGAAGAAGGGAGTCGTTGATTTCGACCACCCGCGGGGCTGCCTCGACCATCTTTGAGCTCGTCGTCGACCACTCGTTTGTTTGCCCGCCTCGCCATCGTCGCTGGAGCCCTGGTATGCTCCCTATGCACCCCCACTGAGCCGCTAGGGTTCGAGCTCGCCGGTGACATGTTCATCGTCGATGACGACCCTCAGTCGTCGATCTTCATTCTAATCCAACGACCCACACAACCCCGTACCGCTTCGCGTGTTATGTGCCACTGACTGGTGGAACCCCCCTGTCAGCTGAGCCCTGCGCTGCGGAGTGACACTGGGCCGGCCCATTAACCTTTCCCGCGCAGCCCAACCGTTTGAATTTAGATTTTTCTATTTTAATTCAAACTCAGTTCTGTACCTAGTTTCAAAAATCAACCCAGCTCGATTTAGTGAACCAAATTGCATGAAACCAATTTTGTTAGAAAGGTACTGAAATGCTTAACCCAAGCCCGTTGGATTCAAATCATTTAGATCTGTAGATCAACCTTGGTAAAAATATCAAGTCAGAAGCTTTTCAGCATTCAAACATTTTTCAAAATTCAACCATAATAGCTTTTGAATTGATTCCAACTCTCAAAAATCACATTTTATCATACCTTTAAGAATATATAAAAACATATGGGTTTACTTATAGATATAATGTTCAAGTAATAAAAGAATGCTACATAGGCATTTCTAGTCACTTTAATTATTTAAAATAAAAAGGTTAAACCTTATTAAATTGTGACACCACTTTAAATCACATTCCCATGTACGGAAATATGTGGTGATGACATGTGTCAACATGATCCCATGTTTGTTTTGGAGAATATTAAATCTTAAGTAGTTTTTCAATGAGTAGAAATTACTTTTCTAAAAATAAAATAAATAAGACAAATGCTTTAATCTTGTAATGATAGGTGATGATGCTAGATCATCTATAGGACATCTTTGTGTGATGATTGAAAATATTTAAGTATTGTTTGGTGATTGTGTACCTCGTATTTATTTATAGACGCTAGTACCGACCAAGGATACGAGGAGGAAGGAGGATACTACGAAGAAGAAGCCGAGGAGAACTTCAACCACTGCTCTGCACAAGGCAAGCCTTACTAACCAAGTTGACCTATGCAAGCTAACACTTGCAAGTATGAAAGTTAGATAACCTATGCAATGCACTAAGCATGCTTGGTTGGACACATTTGATGATACCCAATCCTAGTTTTACTTGCAAGCTTTGTACTTTATTTCTTTATCAAAGCTTTCTCTTAGAGATTACTCAAGTAACTTGTAGATTCTAGGAAGATAATTGAAGGTTGCATAAAGAGCATTAAACTTGGCCTAAGCTAGATAATATTGATGTCATCCTAAGGCATGAGATTGAACTCAATTAATCTCCACTTCTTTACCACCCCTCATTAGTACTTACCACCATTTGTAGATGCTAGTGCTAAGCCTAAAACTTGATCAACTTTAGATGGGAATACTTGGTGAAAATGATTATGAAAACCTTGGAATGATGAATCATTCTACTGAAATGTTTTGACATGTGTTTCCGAACACCAGATGATTTTGATGATGAAAATGATGAGGCATGAGCCTTAGCCCTTTATAAAACTGATGGTTGTCTGGATGCGATACCATTCCAATATTACCGTACAACCACAATACTCGAAAATTGGGTAGGGCTTGACTGGAAATTTATATACCTTAGTATGGGTTCCCTCACGGCCAAGGTCTGAGCTGAGGCTACCTTGTGAAGATTGTCCACCTGTGCAGTACCCAAGATGACAGTTGGTCATGGTTGGGAGGCCACACTCACAGGAGAGGTGCCTATACTAGGGCGTGTAATTGAAAGGTTAGGATTGATTATCCGCATACTGAGTATGGTGAATTCAGGATTTGTTCCTGACGGATGTATCGAATGTTGTGGTCAAAGTGTACAATATCAGCAGAGTGTCAAACTATTCGAATAGCCGCGTCCGCGGTTATGGACAGTTGGAGTGGCCTTACTGTTCCCCCATCAGATGTTTTCAAAATGACTTGTGAAATGAATTGAGACTTTGACTTGACCACAACAGGGTTGTGATATGAAATTCAAGTTCCCACTTAGGTGTTATAAAATTTCAACTAGCTTTCTTTGCTTCTGAACTTAGTAGAGGTAAATCTGGCTTTTTGCAAAACAACCCCAGAGCTTAGTATCCTACTACTAAAAGACCCCTTAACTTGTTAGTATTAGTTTGTGAGTACTTAAAGAGTACTGATGGCTTTGTCCCTGGCTATTCCCGTGGCCAGACTATGAAGAAGAGTACCAGGAGGATGGACCGCGGGAAGGTTACGACAACTAGGATCATCTCCCGTCGTCAGCATTGCCTGTGACCCCGAAGATGGAGCTTCGCCTACGCTACCTTTATTATTACGTTATTCCGCTACTTGAGTTGTATTAAGAACTGGATCATGAGATCCTTATTTGTGTAAGACCTTATGTATGGTTTGTAATGGATGATGCACTGTGATATCCAAATCTGTTATGTCTCGCAAAAATGGTAATCCTGGGATTGCGATGTATGGCATAACAGGCATTTGGGATTAAAAATCCGGGAGTTGACAGGAAGGCAGACGGTTGACGGGTACGAGGTTACACAGCTTACCCAGGTTCAGATCCCACAACGGTAGCGGAATCCTACTCCTGCTATAAATCACTATAAGGGCAATACGCCGAGTTACAGGGATTGGTTCGTTGTGCGAGGTGTATGCTAATCGATACTAGGTTGTCTCGCCATAAAGGCTCCCATAGTCCCGACTTATATAGTCGCCAGGTCCTATGGTTACAAGGAAAAGTCCTAGCCGAACAGGCTACAGAGTCTTACACTGCTTACATTTAGTCTAGCGTGTCTTGCACTCCAAGGCTCCGGGTACGTCGGTGACTCCTCCGTAGCCTTCCTTTATCCGACATGGGCCTCCCTTCTGGATCCATCTAACTGGGCTGCCCAACAGGCCATGGGCCATGCTACCAACTGTGGGCCACCCGGGTTATCCGGATAGGAGACATGCTATAAGGATACCCATATAGCATATCCCCAATAGCACCCTCCATGGCCTGCGGCCATGCCCCCTCCCCTATATAAGGACCTCCTCCTCCTCCTCCACTCCCACACCTCCTCGTGAAGGGTCTCTCTCCCCCCTTTAGAATTTTCCCATGGTCTTGGATCAGCGAGATACATGTTCCCAGTGGCTTTTTCTGAAAGGATTTGTTGCTTTCGTTGTTTCGCTGGAGCGAGGGCGCGGAGGTTGTCAGGGAATTCGGACGTGTGTGCGATCACGGATGCACCACTGTTTTGCGGTGCTGGACTTGATGGTGTTGGACCGGCTGGACCAGATGGACTTCATCACGATCTTGAGATCGACAAGCGTTCGACTACATCATCCACGAGTACAACCTCGTTAACGCTATTCGGTATTCAATGGTATGTATTATATGGATGTATATCCAACCGTTGCTTGTATCTAATAGATAGATCTTGGTACTTAGTTATTCCCATCGTAGGAATTTTTTTGTTTTCTATGCTGCGAATCCTACACTTGCGTTTCTCTAGCCCCCACCACATGACTATCCTAGGTATCTTGTCATATGCCTTCTCCAAGTCAATAAAAACCATATGTAGGTCCTTCTTTTGCTCCCTATATCTCTCCATAAGCTAGCGAAGCAAGAAAATAGCCTCTGTAGTTGATCTCCTAGTCATAAAGCCAAATTGATTTTTAGTTACATTCGTCACTCTCCTCAAGCGATGCTCAATCACTCTCTCCCAAAGCTTCATAGTATGGCTCATAAGCTTAATTACCCTGTAATTAGTACATTTTTGGATATCTCCCTTATTCTTGAAGATGGGTACTAATTTACTTTTCCTCCACTCATCGGGCATTGATAAGATATGAGAGCAAATTTTGATAGCATGTTATAATCATTGGTTTAAACCAATAAGAGCCATAAAAGGGTATCAATATGATACAATTTTGTTGATGGAACAAAAGGAAAATCATGCTACCAAAGAATTAATAAGAAAAGTGCAAGTTAACAAAGGTGCTCAAACAATGATCATAGACTATTCCCTACTCAATCAAGTGATCATCTAGATAAACTTGATGATTTTGTAATCTACTCGATCTGTAAAATTGATATAAATTATAAATACAAAATGTGTGGAAGCCTCTAAGTCATGTGATATGTGATACAACTCATGATGCAGTTCTATATGTGATATTGTAATTATGCTTCAAATGCCTCATTTATTATAATGACTCGTGCCTCATGAACATGATCACCTTGTCCATAATTCACTACCTTGCTCGGGGACAAGAAAGAGTCTAGCTTGGGGAAGTCGATGAGTTCATTTTTAAGCATATTTACCTTACTTTTTTGCATAAGTAGAGTTAGCATATTTATCCCATAAAATCTTTCCCATGCTTGTGAGAAACTTTCTCTCATTCTCTCAAAGAAATTGGATATGTTGCGCTTGATCTGCATAACAATCTTACAAAAATGAGCAGAATTTTTGCATAAATTCTTCGATGCAATCTGTCCAGCGTTTTATAGTATGGATAGGTAAGGATTGTAACCAAGTAAAAGCTTTATATTTTAATTAATGACAAGCGTAAAAGTTTAAGAAGTATAAACTCTTTTGGTAGTCCATCTGATTTAAGATTATCACAAAGGTCATGAACCTTTGTCAAATTCTCACTAGGATCTTCATCTTATCTTCCTACAAAAGCAATTTCTTCCATCATATAGATTTGCTCAGGATCTATTTTAAATTCCATACCTTCAATATTAGGATAGAGAATATGTGTCTTTCTAAGATGCCTAGATGGATTCTCATAATCTCCCAATAATTTCTCAGACTCTTGCGAACCCTTGGGTGATGGTAAAATTTGCCATAAATGGACTCAAATTGTTCATGTCTACATAGCGTAAATTAGATTTTTTTTCAATAAAATTTTATACATATTTCAATTGGTACACGCTCAATATAAGGATGCAAGTAATATCTTCCAGAACGTGTAGTTCCTCTATCTTCAAAAGAGATCATAGATGGTTTAAATAGTGACGTATGCCAAGAAATAAATACTTAGCACTTAGCTCCCCGACAATGGTGCTAGAAAATAGCTTGTTAGCCTAGAAGAGCATAGGTTCGTCAGAGCACGTTTTCGTGGAAGTATTAGTTATATTTTTTATATCGATCCCAATAATGAGCCTAGGAAAATATTTATCTACGGGCATTTCGGTCACACTCAAGGTGCCACTTGTCTTGAGTGAATCGACTACAAGTGTTGAGGCGGAAATGGGTGAGTGAAAAGGAGGTAGTTTTGAGTATTGAACAGTACTTGAAGTAAATAGCATAAAAGTAAATAGCACGAAGATTGTTTGAGGTTTCCTGCGGATGAAAGGTTAGGCTTGGAGAGAAACAGTTCGTCCATGGTGATAGTTTAAACTTGATGGTTCCTTGTTATCCTCTAGTTATACAGGCTCTTCTTTGATATCGGACTGTCACTCGATGGTCGCTGATTCGCTAGTAAAGAAGTTCATATCTATGAGATCTAAGGATCATGTTACTCGTGCCCTTAAATTGATAAAATTGCATTAGAATAACATAGAAAATCATTCTCACAATATAATAATCATAACAATAATCACAAATGGATGGAAATAAAAGAGGCACATCACATCTCATCAATTCCCTACATCGCCCACGCCTATGGGGATTTAGTCACACATGAGAAGAGAATAGATCAAAGATATAATCATATTGCAAATAGAAATCATCTTAGCTTTACCGTAGCAAACCACACAATAATGTCGAAGATCAAATCAAATACAAAGCAAAGTAGGAACAACAGTTCAATCCTAATCTTACAAGTATGAATATCTCTCTCTCTCTCTCTCTCTCTCTCTCTCTCTCTTAGTACAAGTTGGGAATTATGGTGGAGTTGATGATCAAGAGGATAGGGATCATCGAAGGACGAGGTAAGGTTCTTCTCCTTCAAATCTAATCTCCTCTCTCCTGGGTTGGTATGTGGCGGCTGTGTTCATATTCTGCCCTCTCTCCTTTCAAGAAAGATGCTTGTATTGATATAACAAAGGCGATAGAGCATCATACGAGAGGATCGTACAAGTGGCCTCTGGCCGTGCTGTAGGTCGTTAAAGCTTCTACGAGCCTCGAGTGGAATTATCTTCAATTGGAGATTTGTTCATTTAGGTGTGATTAGCCTATAATTGCTCTCGGATATTTCCAAAAGTGTCCAATAACTGAAAGTCATCACAAACAAACAAGTTTTCGCGAACTCACGATATTAGCATTAGTTGAAAGACCAAAGTCAACGAATCAAAGTGAAAACCAATGGAAAATACTCGAGAAAAAGTGTTAATGTTTGGAGCTATTAGTTAAACACAATGTGCAAGGCAGTAATGTTGGAATAAAGGTAAATGATGATATTCGATATTATTTTCAGACACGAAAAGGGTTAAGACAGAGAGATCCTTTGTCTTTAATGCTTTTTAATATTGTTGCTGCTATGCTGGTTATTCTTTTTTCTCGTGCTAAGGCGGATGGCCAAGTCAGTAGTCTTGTACCTCATTTTGTTGAGAGCTGAGTTTCCATTGTGAAGTATGCGGGTGATACCATACTGTTTATGGAGCATGATTTAGAGAAGGGCGTAAATATGAAGCTAATACTTAGCATTTTTGAGAAATTATCGGGATTGAAGATCAATTTTTATAAAAGTGAAAATTTTCTATTTTGGTAATGCAAAGGAGGTAGAGTATGAATACAAGCAGATTTTTGGATGCGACTCTAGTACCTACCCACTATAGAAAATTGAGAAATTTGGAATGAAATCTAGTGGAAAGTTGTTTTGTTTCTAAGCTAGGTTGCTCATAAGGCAAACTTCTTTTCTATGGGGACCGTCTGGTCTTAACTAATTAAGTTTTGGCTGGTTTACCGGTGTTCTTGATTTCTTTCCTAGAAATGTCAAAAGGTCGAAAACAATTAGATTTCTTTATATGTAGATTCTTCTAGCAAAGTGATGATGTTACGAAAAATATATAGATTATCTAAATAAAATATTATCTACCATCCTAAAGATTATAGAAGGCTAGGAATTGAGGTACTTGAGATAATAAAAAATAGGTGCCTACTTAGCAAGTGAATCTTAAAATTGCTTACTGAAGATGGGATGTGGCAACACATACTTTATAACATATACTTGCAAGGTAAAACTTTGTCTCAAGTAGAGGCCAAACCTATAGATTCTCCCTTTTGGAAGAGCCTCATGCATGTAAAGGATTTGTTCTTCACAAATGGCTTTTTCAAAAGTGAATATGGCGAAAGTGTATGCTTTTGGGAAGATGTATGGTTGGGTGATATATCATTAGCACAAAAATACCCGTCTTTACATAATATTGTGCAGGGGAAAGATATCTTGGTAGCAAATGTCCATAATCAAACTCCTCTGAATATTGGTTTTACAATAAGTTTGACTAGCAATAAGTGGGCGCAATGGTTACGAGACTAATAATGGTTCATCTGAATGATCGTCCTGATCAGTTTGCTTGGAAGCGAACTTCAATGGACAGTTTTACAGTTAATTCTATTATCTTGACCAAATGAATGGTCATACGAGATTATTACATACATACTTATGGAAATTAAATTTTCCTTTAAAAATAAAGATTTTTATGTGATTTCTAAACAATAAAATTTTACTAACAAAAGATAACCTAGCCAAACGAAATTGGAATAATGCCAAAAATATTGTTTTTATGACTCATTAGAGTCTATTGAACATCTTTTTTTATTTCTTACCCTTCTACACGTATTATTTGACGTATGGTTTATTTTACATATAACATACCTCCACCATTCAATATTACGAATATGATTGAAAATTGGCTAAATAAAGTTAAAAAAAAGCTAGAATCCATATTTGTGTATCAACTTTATGTTGGTTGGATGTCTAGAAATAATACCATCTTAACAAACAAATGGATATGAATATTTTGCGGGTTATTTCGACCGACAGGATATTGGATATAACTAACTTTGTCTCACCTTTTTCCGACGGAAAGACTCTGGATAATAGATGCAACCGGCTATTGACGGTTCCTCGCGGGTTTTCTCTAGCTGTGTAGCGACATATTAGTATACTCAAAATGAATAGCTTTATGTTGCTTCTTATTTTTATTATTTTTAGTTGGTTGATAAATTTAACTTATCAATAATTATAAAACGACCTCTTCAATAAACTGTGCAATAGAAAACTTGTGCATCGTTTGTCGTAGAAACCGGGGCTTCGCCCCCGTTCGGAAAAAACGGTGGAGCACTGGGAGTGTGTGGCCTTGCGCCATTCGGATGAACGTTCCAAAGTCGTATTTTACATCATCCGTCCCAAGTCTCTACCTTAGCCATGTGGTCCCGGTCCACGCCAGAAGCAAACATTCGTTGCCTCGTCATTCCCCTTCCCCTTCTGTTTCTGTTCCGGACCTGTGCGGCCTTTGTTTAAACGCTCTCAACTCCATTCCACAACGCACCCCTCGCGTCCGCTTCACTCACGCACTCGCACTCCATTCCACGCCTGCTCTGCTGCACCGCCTGCGCGGCTGTGCCCAGTGGCTGCTCTGGACGACAGCCCGTGCCTCGGTCCGCCCTCCTCTCTCTCTTTCCTCCTCCAGTCCTCCTCCCCATCATCGCCTCACTCAACGGTCACAGGGCCGCGACCGCCGCGCAGACAGCGAACAGTAAGGTTGCAGCACCGGTGGCCGGCGCCACCGCCTGAGGTTGGGACGCCAATGGCGCCGCGGCATTTGGCGGCGTTTCTTCCGTTCCTCTTCTTGCTGCTCGCGGGTGAGTTCTTGACCTATTGCCTTCTTCCGTCCCTCGTTCTGTTCTTGATAGTACTGGAGTATTACCTTTTGGAATGCCGAGTCTGGTGGAGTGGATGCTGAGTTCTAGATGCCTTGCGTGCTGCCGAGCGCTAGCTATTTGTAATGGGTACCCTAATGATGCCCAAGTCCATCGGCGAATATGTTCTTTTGGGGGAAATCTAATCCCCAATGTCCACGAACTTTATCTCTCCAACCTTACGATTGTTTTAATTTTTATTTTTGGCATGAAAGCGGATACACATATATGGTCGCCAGAATAATAGTTGTGACGTGGCTTTTGCAGGGCATTGCCGCGGCGGCAAGACTGGCATCTGCTACGGGCGCAACGCCGACGACCTGCCGAGCCCTGACAAGGTTGCGCAGCTCATCCAGCAGCAGTCCATCAAGTACGTGCGGATCTACGACACCAACATCGACGTCATCAAGGCCTTCGCCAACACCAGCGTCGAGCTCATGGTCGGCGTCCCCAACGCCGACCTCCTCGCCTTCTCGCAGTACCAGTCCAACGTGGACACCTGGCTCAAGAACAGCATCCTCCCATACTACCCGGCCACCATGATCACCTACATCACCGTCGGCGCAGAGATCACCGAGAGCCCGGTCAATGTCTCCGCCCTCGTCGTGCCCGCCATGCGCAATGTGGTCACGGCCCTCAAGAAGGCCGGCCTGCACAAGAAGATCACCATCTCGAGCACGCACTCGCTCGGGATACTGTCCCGGTCGTTCCCGCCGTCCGCGGGGGCGTTCAACAGCAGCTACGCGCACTTCTTGAAGCCGATGCTGGAGTTCCTCGTGGAGAACCAGGCGCCGTTCATGGTGGATCTGTACCCGTACTACGCGTACCAGAACTCCCCTAGCAATGTCTCCTTGAACTATGCCCTCTTCTCGCCGCAGTCCCAGGGCGTGATTGACCCCAACACCGGGTTGGTCTACACAAACATGTTTGATGCGCAGGTCGATTCCATTTTTTTTGCGCTCATGGCTCTGAACTTCAAGACGCTGAAGATCATGATCACCGAGACAGGATGGCCAAACAAAGGAGCTGCTAAGGAGACCGGAGCGACGCCGGACAATGCTCAGACTTACAACACCAATCTGATACGCCATGTTGTTAATGACAGTGGCACACCTGCGAAGCCTGGAGAAGAGATAGATGTCTACATCTTCTCCTTGTTCAACGAGAACAGGAAACCAGGCATCGAGTCGGAGAGGAACTGGGGACTGTTCTCTCCGGACCAAAGTGCCATCTACAGTCTAGATTGGACTGGCCGTGGAAATGTGGACATCATGACTGGAGGAAACATTACGAGTGCCAATGGTACCTGGTGTGTTGCTTCAGCTAATGTGTCGGAGACGGCTCTGCAGAATGCCTTGAATTGGGCATGTGGTCCAGGGGATGTCGATTGCTCTGCTATTCAGCCAAGCCAACCTTGCTACCAGCCTGATACGTTGGTTTCACATGCTTCATATGCATTCAACATGTATTATCAGCAAAAAGGAGCTACTGATGTGGCTTGTAGCTTTGGTGGTGCTGGAGTGCGAACGACGAAAGATCCAAGTAAGTATGCTGTGCTTAAAATTGTAGGCTGCATATTGACAAACTAGCTAAAATGTAAACCTATAAACGCAGGCAATATGTGCTGACTACATTATATAGTTATGAAAGCCCTTGACTGAAAATGCAACAATATACATTATGCATTTCTGGAACCTGGCTGTATATTTCTTTTCTGATGAATATACATTATGCAGTTTTCACTTTTTAGGTGTGTTTGTTTTGCGGGTAATCACTTTTTAGGTGTTAACTAAGTTTCCTTTTGTCTAGAGACGACAGAGAAGTTAGTGCAATAACAAATTTACTGTAATAACATAGCCTTTTGACTTTTCACTTTTCAGTACCTAATCTTTAATTTTGTTGTTTACTAATTTTATGTTTTCTCCCACTCTGCTGCTGCTTGTTAAGATCTGTTAGATTAGGCAAATGGGCTTGGTTCTGAGTTCTGATCATTTCATTTTTTATACCAATTATACCAGAACATTTCATATTATTCCCAATCACAATTTTCTTATTACATGTGCCTGATAATAAAATCCATGCATATGCAAAATTTATGATAGAAATGGTGCTTTAATGTTCCATATGTGTGGTAAGAAAACCGTGTATAGGAAAATCTGACCATGGAGTTCCAGTTTAGTATAGCTTACCGATGGGTAACATATTGCTAGATAGCTTCAATGTTCCATATGCTGTGGTAAGAAAACCGTGTGTAGGAAAATCTGACTATGGAGTTCCAGTCTAGTATAAGCTTGCCGATGGGTAACATAATGCTAGGTATGAATTACAAGGCAGGACTAGACCTGTTGTGATCATAACATGTTCCCTCTGCACCAGTGCCCCAGTGTTCTTCTATAAACTCTGTAATCAGTGTTTTCTTGTACTTGTACTTTTCTTGTCAGCCAGACAATCTTCTCATGTTTTTTGTATTGATTGCTTGCAGGCTATGACGCTTGTTTTTACTTGGACTCTGGGTATGAAAAGACTTTCTGGTTTCTCTTTGCAAATTCTATGAACATTTCAACCTACTGGTCTCAGAAATAAATCGCACTGACTACCGTGTTTTTCTTTTCTTAAAGCAGAAAGATCAGCAACATAAATTCAACTGCCCCTCCAGCTCCAAGCGGATCCAGTCGGTCACTGTCGGCCCATTTCTTTACCCTGCTGCTCCCTGTGCTGCACATTGCGGTCGTTGCAGGCATTGTGTGAGTATCAGAGAGAGAGAGCCGCTCTAGTTAGTAAAATGTTCGGAAGGAAGGTGGAAGGCAAATTGCCTAATGCTGGGAACCAGTACTGTTTCTGTTATGTGGTGAAGGTGGTAGTAGAGGACCATATTATGCAGGATGTTATTCTCTGATGATGTACGTTGCTGCGCGGACAATTATATGTTAGTTGCCACTGAGAACTAGTAGAAATATGTTGTGCTGATCAGCTGATGTAGTCTCTTAAATGTGCCCATCCTTCCTGCATTTCGTTTGCACATCCTGATTTAAAATCTTTCCTTTTAATCTTATAAGTCGTATTCAGCATGTGTATGTTCTTTGGCAAAAAAGATATAAAGGACATGTACATGCTGTGGCCTGTGGGTGATCAGGGTGCAAACATTGGTGACCTTTTGTGGGTTAGATATTAGTCGGTGAGTAGTTGTTGGTAATACCCTTGTGAATTGGAAGGCAGTTGGACCATCAAATGGGCTACAACCTTATTTTTTCAGTTATCAGAGGTCATGTGCTTCATTATTAAATAGTACCTCTGGTCCTAGTGTAAGTTTTACTAGCAATTCAATTTAAACTGCTAGAAAGTCTTATACTTCTTTCATCCCGGATTAGGTTGCATGTAAGATTTTATCAGGGTCAAACTGTACAATATTTGACCAAGTAGTTTGATACAACTATAAATTTATACGGTGCCAATCAATATTATTAGAATTGTCTTAAAATATATTTTTATAGTATATATATTTTATATCACATATATTCATATTATTTTGTATATCCATGATCAAAGTTTGCAAAATTTGATTTTCACGCAAAATTATGCCCAACATAATATGAGATGGAGGGAGTATTTAGGAAAGGAGATAGTGCTATATTTTTTTTGAGAACAAGCGCTGCGATTATATTAATTCACGTAAGCATCCATAGCTAGTTTTTTTACAATGCAGCCTGGTGGAACACCAAGCCAAATTTTATCGCAGCCCTCTTTAGCTAGTCGATGTGCAGCATCATTTCCTGACCTCCGCACTGCTCGCACCGAGAAATCATCAAAGTCTCCAAGGAGGGATTTTATTTCACCAATTACCTTCTCAATCCCAACTTCTTTTGAGAGGAGTAAAGCTCGACGGCAAGCCAGCAGCTCGGCCCCTTCGGCGTCTAGGACATGGGAGAAGAAATGGCTAGCTCCCGCCACAAAGCTACCATCATGATTTCGAATTACCACCCCTCCCCCGCTCAGACCTAAGCCTGCATGAAAGGCTCCATCTGCGTTTGCTTTGTGCCATTGGAATTCCGGAGGAAGCCAGTGCTCCTGCGATTTTATGGCTGCACCTATCACCGGCCTATGTAGGTTCTGCCATTCCTCAACACCAGCGATGGTTCTCATTGCCATAGATTTTGGGTCACCCAGAAAATTAGTTTCTCGAGCATCATTCCTCTCGTGCCACATATTATACACCATGGAGATCATCCAAGAACGCTTGGCTGCATTGGTTTTTCCAATCCAGTCCAACAGCCAACCTCTTAATTGAGCATGGTTTCTCAAGTGCATTGGGGGCCTCTCAATATATGTTCCTGCTAGCTGCATCAAATGCATCCACGCCAGAGCAGAGTGAGGAAAGTCCCAGAAAAGGTGGATCAGGCTTTTGTCTTTGCCGCATGCGAGACAGACTACGCCGCCTTTTATCTTCCTTCGATGCAACTCTGCACCCACCGCGAGACCATTCTCAATCAATCTCCAGAAATGGACTTTGAATTTATTTGGTACTTGGGCCGCCCACAACTCCAGCCAGCCTTTGTGACCATCACAAGATTTCGACGATTCGGCTCGCCCCCTGCTTGCATTCTTTCTCTGAATCGCCAGATGATAGGCCGACTTCACTGAGAAAACTCCATTTTTCGTAAAATTCCATGCGTGAAAATCATCAGACCCAACCTTCCCGATTGGGATTTTCAAGATATCAGTCACATCCGAATCATGGAAATGCAGTCTGAACTTCTCTTCATTCCAAGTTCCTCCTCCCTCCACAGTCAGATTGTGGACTCTATTTGGGCATGTTTCTAGTTTATGCCCCAGTGGGCGTTTTAAACTGGTGCGTGGTATCCAATTGCTTTCCATCACTGAGCTTCACCATTGCCCACTCGCCAAATCAGCCCCTCTTTCAAGAGGTTCCTTCCATGGATTATACTCCTCCAAGTGTAAGAGACACGTTTTGGGCATGTAGCTGACAGGAATTCGCTGTTTTTGTAGTATCTCACTTTCAGCACCCGAGCACACAGCGAGTCCGGCTCAGTCAGTAGCCTCCATCCTTGTTTGGCGAGAAAAGCTTGGTTAAAAGCTTCATAATCTCTAAAACCTAAACCTCCCCTTTGTCTGCTCTTGCACATTCGCTCCCAGGCAATCCAGTGTACTTTGCGTTGTCCATCTTTGTCACCCCACCAAAAATCTGAAGATATGGAGCTTATTTGCTTACACATTTTCTTAGAAAGTTGGAAACAACTCATTACATATGCTGGCACTGCCTGAATCACCGATTTAATCAGGACTCCCTTTCCAGCTTTCGACATGCCTTGTCCCTTAATTCCTTTTATTTCCCCACATGATCTCTCTCTAAGGTGTTGTAAGTGAAAGAACATGTGGGCCCCCATGTGTGGTTTTGGTAATTAATGACAATCTTTATGGACTAATGTGTGTATTAAGTTATACTTGTAGGAATTGTCCATTGGCATCGCTTGGAGCTTGTGTCGGCTTCAAGGTCGATGAAATGAGAAGAAGATATGTTGTGCAAGCTCAAAATGCGCAATCTTTAGAAGATCTCATGTTTGATGCTTGCCATCCTCGGTGATCATGGATCGATGACGAGGAATCAAGAAAGGCGTTCCATCTTGAGTAGGGAAAGATCGTCTACATCGAGCTCAAGTGGAATGCTCAAGGCAAAGGTATAATCTTGATAGGTTTTCCCTTTTGCCGGTCTTATATTGTTAGTGGAAGACCGGGTTTAGGATAGATAACCGTACTATCAAGAGGGGCTCTCGAATGAGTAACTCGATCACATCGTTCGGAGAGAGCTCAAACCTTTGCATACTTGCATCATCGTATTTGGTTGTTATTTGGTCTTATCCATGTGAGGATATAGAGCTTGTGGTAATCTCCATAACAAGCTCTTGTTCATCAAAATCGGATCCCTCTTTTATATCTTATTGCGATTTTGATCTTGAAGGGAATATGCCCTGAGAGGCAATAATAAAGTGTTTATTATGTGTATTCCAAGTATATGATAGATGTTTATTTTGCATGCTATAATTGTATTAATACGTAAACGTTAATACATGTGTGTTTAATAAACAAACAGAAAGTTCCTAGTTATGCCTCTCTCATAAACTAGCTCGTTGATTAACAAGATGATCAAGGTTTCCTGATCATGGACATTGGATGTTGTTAATAACGGGATCACAACATTAGTGTAATGGTGTGATGAACATTCATCCGAAGTATAGCATTACGATCAAAGTCATTGAGTTTATATTGCTATAACAACTTACGAAGTGATCCTAATCCTTAGACCATGAGATCATGTCAATCACTAACACCGGAAGAGTTTCTTGATAACATCAAACGTTACACCGTAACAGGGTGATTATAAAGATGGATTCAGAACTAATAAAGTGTTATGTTGAGGCTCATGGATCGAGAGTGGAATTTGTTCATCCCGATGACGGATAGATATACTCTGGGCCCTCTCGGTGATATCACATTGATTAGCTTGCAACCAAGTGATTTGATCACTAGAATGTTATATCACAGGAACGAGAAGAGAGTGCATGTCGGTAACGAGATCAAAATAGGTATGGAGATACCGATGATCGAATCTCGGACATGTAATATATCGTGAAACAAAGGGATTAAGATACTAGCGTAAAAGGTTCCGACGATCACAAGAAAGTCATCGTTGAATGTGTGGGAGTCAGTATGGGTCTCCAGATCCCGCTTCTGATTATTGATCCGAGAGGGGTCTCGATCATGTCCGCATTATTCACGAACCGTAGGGCGACACACTTAAGAGACACCGACATCCAATTGGAGCAAATGTTTCATGCCGAAAGAATGAACAAGCGCAGGAATTTATTTCACTAGATACCGAAACAGGTTTTCGGGTGAAATTGCATAAAGTGGTTATGCATGTGAAATAGAATTCTAGCAAGGGGTTATTTGTGAATGTTTGTCATTAAAGTAATTGACAAAATTCTGAATAAAATAAGAGTTTTATTTAATGAGAGTTTGCATTAAATTTGGTGGAAATTTAATGGGAATTTGAGTGGACTTTTGAGTGGAGGGAATTTAAAGGAGATTTGTGTGGAGTGTCCACCCACATGAAGAGGGGAGGGCAAGGGGGCAGCCCCATGCGCCGGCCACCCCCTTGGGGTTCCCCCCTCCTCCTATAAAAGGAGCCCCCCTCCTCACTTGTCTCTCACACCTCCTCGTGAAGGATCTCTCTCCCCCTCTAGAATTTATCCCCCATGGTCTCGGACTAGCGAGATACATGTTCCCGGTGGCTATTCGGCAAGAAAGAGTTGTGCTTCCGCTGCATCGCTGGAGCGAGGAGGCGGAGGTTGCTTGGTGCCTCGAACGTGTGTGCGAGCACGGATGCGCTGCTGATTTGCGGCGCTAGGACTTCCTCTCGATCTTGAGATCGGCAAGAGATCGTCTACATCAACCACGAGTTGAACTCGTTAAGATTTGTCGGTCTTCAAGGGTATGTTCTCTACGGATATACATCCGCCCGTTGTTTATATCTAGTAGATAGATCTTGGTATATAGTTCACATCGTAGGAAATTTTTTGTTTTCTATGCTGCGAACCCTACAGTGGTATCAGAGCCGGATCTATGCGTAGATACTTTACACGGGTAGTACACATATGAGTATGTGGGCGATGATGATCATGTTGTTGCTCCTTTGTTGTAATTTTGTATATTGGTGGCATAGTGGGATGAAGCGGCCCGGACAAACTTTACATGTCCTCGCACATGAGACCTGTTCCACGCTTGACATGCAACTAGTTTGCATAAGTGGCTAGCGGGTGTCTGTCTCTCCTACTATAGTCAATATCTATTTTGCAAGCGAGTTGTCAACAATTTGATTATCCTCGTTGTGGTTCATGTTCGTAGGTAAGAACGGTTCTATCTCGAAAGCCCTAAGCCACGTAAAACTTGCAATGGATAAATTAGAGGCATCTAGTTTAGATTGTTGCTGGGCTAGTGTTATGATATGGTAGTGTTGTAAGTAGAAGTATGAGATGATACTCTTACAACACACATAGCGTGTAAAATCCATAGACCTTGGATTTACACATATAGGTATGATAGTGATCATACCACGATGCACATGATAGAGATCATCTGCGGGAACCATATAATTTCACTAATAAACATATGATGTTTGATAGCATCTTATATTGCTTGTTTAGCGCTTTGTTAGCATAATAAGATGATCCCTCATTTAAATATCAAGATAAGAATGTGTTCTTCCTTTAGTATGCACCGATTATGTTTTCGTCGCTCCAAGACATCACGTGATGATCGGGTGTTCTTGGATCCACGACCATATTTCGGGTGTAAAACAGTTACACACGCGAATACTAAGGTTCTAACTTGGCGAGCCTAGCATGTACAGACATGGCCTCGGAACACGGACCGAAAGGTTAAGCATGAGTCATATAGTTGATATGATGCCCATTTGATGCTCGCCTTTGAATCTATACCGACTCACGTGATGATCGGACTTGGTGTAGTGGATTTGGTTCATGTAATCACCAAAAAGGCACGAGGGATGTCGCTTTTGAGTGGGGGTTCATTCGTAATATAGATTAGTTGAACTCAATCTATCATACACTTAGTCTAAACTTTACAAATTCTGTTGTAGATGGCACCACCTGCTTTTAATTTCAATGTGTTCATGGAGAAAGAGAAACTAGCAACGAACGGTAGCAACTTTACCGAATGGGCCATGAATTTGAGGATTCTCCTCTCTGCTGCACAAAAGCAATATGTGCTAGAAGCGCCGTTAGGCCCCCCACCTTTTGATGATGCCCCTGACGAGGAGAAGAATGTCTATCAGACTCGTCAGGAGGACCACAACTTAGTTCATTGTGGCATATTGTATGGGCTAGAGCCGGAACTTAGAAAGCGTTTCGAAAACGGCAATGCATTTGATACAATGGGTGAGTTGAAAATGATTTTCGACACACATGCTGCTGTAGAGAGCTACAACGCTTCAGAAAAGTTCTTTAGCTGCATGATGGAAGAGCACAGCTCCATTAGTGAGCATGTACTCAAGATGTAGGGTTACGCCGATAAGCTTGTGTCCTTGGGAATATCGATTCCCATTGACTTAGGCATCCATCGTGTTCTGCAGTCTCTGCCACCTAGCTATAAGAGCTTCGTGATGAACTATAATATGCAAGGCATGAAGAAGTCTCTCCCCGAGCTTCTGTCAATGCTTAAAACTGCAGAAGTGGAGATCAAAAAGGAACATCAAGTGTTGATGATCAATAGGAACACTGGTTTCAAGAAAGACAAGAAGGGAAAACGGAAGGGAAGTAAGGGCGGCAAGCCTGTTGCCGCGCCTGAAAAGAAACCCCGAGTTGGACCTAAGTCTGATTCCGAGTGCTACTATTGTAAGGGGACTGGCCACTGGAAGCGCAACTGCCCCAAGTATCTGGCAGACAAGAAGGCCGGCAAGGCAAACAAAGGTATATATGATATACATGTTATTGATGTGTACTTGACTAGTGCTCGCAGTAGCACCTGGGTATTTGATACCGGTTCAGTTGCTAATATTTGTAACTCGAATCAGGGGCTGCGGAATAAGCGACCGCTAGCAAGGGGTGAGGTCAAGATGCGTGTCGGCAATGGATCAAGCGTTGATGTGATCGCCGTCGGAACGCTGCCTCTCCACTTGCCGTCGAGATTAGTTATAAACTTGAATAAATGTTATCTGGTGCCTGCACTGAGCATGAACATTGTATCTGGATCGTGTTTGATGCGAAGTGGTTATTCATTTAAATCCGAGAACAATGGTTGTTCCATTTATATGAATGAAATCTTTTATGGTCATGCACCGATGATGAATGGTTTATTTCTATTAGATCTCGATGATAATGTTACACATATTCATAATGTTGATGCTAAAAGGATTAAACTTAATGATGATATATCCGCATATATGTGGCACTGCCGTCTAGGTCATATTGGCGGTAAACGCATGAAGAAGCTCCATTCAGATGGACTTTTGGAATCACTTGATTATGAATCATTTGATACATGTGAGCCATGCCTTATGGGCAAGATGACTAGAACGCCGTTTTCCGGTTCAATGGAACGGGCGACAGATTTATTGGAAATCATACATTCTGATGTATGTGGTCCAATGAGTGTGTCGGCGCGAGGTGGATATCGTTATTTTGTTACTTTCACGGATGATTTGAGTAGATACGGTTATATCTACTTGATGAAACACAAGTCTGAAACCTTTGAAAAGTTCGAGGAATTTCAGAATGAAGTGGAAAATCATCGTAATAGAAAGATCAAATTTCTATGGTCCGACCGTGGAGGTGAGTATCTAAGTTACGAGTTTAGCACTCACATGAAAGAGTGTGGAATTGTTTCACAACTCACACCTGCCAGAACACCACAGCGAAATGGTGTGTCGGAACGTCGTAATCGTACTTTATTAGATATGGTTCGATCTATGATGTCTCTGACGGACTTGCCGTTGTCATTTTGGGGTTATGCACTAGAAACTGCCGCATTCACTTTAAATCGGGCACCATCTAAATCCGTTGAAAAGACACCGTATGAATTGTGGTTTGGAAACAAACCTAAGCTGTCATTTCTTAAAGTTTGGGGATGCGATGTTTATGTGAAGAAACTTCAATCGGATAAACTCGAACCCAAAGCGGAAAAATGCGTCTTCATAGGATACCCTAAAGAAACTATTGGGTATTCCTTCTATCACAGATCCGAGGGCAAGGTTTTTGTTGCCAAGAATGGATCCTTTCTAGAGAAAGAGTTTCTCGCGAAAGGTGTGAGTAGTCGGAAGGTAGAACTCGAAGAGGTTGTGGAACCTTCTCTTCAAAGTATGGCGAGTAGCGCAGCGCCGAAAGTTGTTCCGGAGTTGGCTCCACCTGTTGAAGAGGGAACTAATGATAATGATCATGAAACTCCGAAAGAGAGTACTATCGAACCTCGCAGGTCAAACAGGACGCGTGCAGCTCCCGAGCTGTACGAAAATCCTGTCATGAATTTCATGGTTGATGAAAATGATGACCCTGCGACGTATGAAGAAGCGATGATGAGCCCGGATTCCAACAAATGGTTAGAAGCCATGAAATCCGAGATGGAATCCATGTATGAAAATCAAGTTTGGAACTTGGTGGAATTACCTCACGACCGAAAGGCCGTGGAGAACAAATGGATTTTCAAAAGGAAAACTAATGCTGATGGTAATGTGACCGTCTATAAAGCTCGACTTGTCGCAAAGGGGTTTCGACAAATTCAAGGAGTTGACTACGATGAGACTTTCTCTCCCGTAGCGATGCTAAAGTCAGTTAGGATTATGTTAGCAATTGCTGCATATTTCGATTATGAGATATGGCAGATGGATGTCAAAACCGCGTTTCTCAATGGTAATATTGAAGAAGAGTTGTATATGATACAACCAAAGGGTTTTGTCGATCCTAAGGATGCTAACAAGGTGTGCAAGCTTCAGCGATCCATCTATGGATTGAAGCAAGCATCACGAAGTTGGAATCTCCGCTTTGATGAGGTGATCAAAGAGTTTGGATTTGTCCAAACTTATGGAGAAGCTTGTATTTACAAGAAAGTGAGTGGGAGCAATGTGGCATTTCTGATATTATATGTGGATGACATATTATTGATCGGAAATGATAGATCTTTTAAACAATGTTAAAAGTTATCTAAACAGCAAATTTTCAATGAAGGACCTAGGTGAAGCGTCATACATATTAGGCATAAAGATCTATAGAGATAGATCTAGGCGCCTAATAGGGCTATCGCAAAGTACATACCTTGATAAGATTTTAAAGAAGTTTAAAATGGACGGAAGTAAGAAGGGGTTCTTACCTATGTTTCAAGGCAAGACATTGAGTAAGACTCAAAGTCCGGCTTCGGCGGAAGAAAGAGAGATAATGGACAAAGTCCCCTATGCTTCAGCCATAGGCTCTATAATGTACGCCATGCTATGTACAAGACCGGATGTGGCACATGCTATTAGTTTGACTAGTAGGTACCAATCGGATCCAGGTTCGGAACACTGGATAGCGGTTAAGAATATCCTTAAGTACTTACGAAGAACTAAGGATATGTTTCTTGTATACGGAGGTGAAGAAGAGCTCGTCGCTAAGTGTTATGTCGACGCTAGCTTTGACACCGATCCGGATGACTCTAAGTCTCAATCCGGATACGTATTTCTCATGAATGGCGGAGCGGTTAGTTGGAGGAGCTCCAAACAACCTGTGGTAGCGGGATCAACAACGGAGGCCAAATATGTTGCTGCTTCAGAAGCGGCTCAGGAAGCAGTTTGGATGAAGGAGTTCATATCCGAACTAGGAGTGGTGGCAAACGCGTTGGACCCAATGGTGATCTATTGCGACAACAATGGTGCCATTTCCAATGCCAAAGAGCCAAGGTCTCACAAGCATTCCAAGCATATTAAGCGCCGGTTTCACTCCATCCGCGAGCATGTCAAGGATGGAGATATAAAGATTTGTAAAGTACATACGGATCTCAATGTAGCAGATCCGTTGACTAAAACTCTCCCTAGAGAAAAACATGATCAACACCAGAACTCAATGGGTGTTAGATTTATCAATATGTAACTAGATTATTGTCTCTAGTGCAAGTGGGAGACTGAAGGGAATATGCCCTAAGAGGCAATAATAAAGTGTTTATTATGTGTATTCCAAGTATATGATAGATGTTTATTTTGCATGCTATAATTGTATTAATACGGAAACGTTAATACATGTGTGTTTAATAAACAAACAGAAAGTTCCTAGTTATGCCTCTCTCATAAACTAGCTCATTGATTAACAAGATGATCAAGGTTTCCTGATCATGGACATTGGATGTTGTTAATAACGGGATCACAACATTAGTGTAATGGTGTGATAACATTCATCCGAAGTATAGCATTACGATCAAAGTCATTGAGTTTATATTGCTATAACAACTTACGAAGTGATCCTAATCCTTAGACCATGAGATCATGTCAATCACTAACACCAGAAGAGTTTCTTGATAACATCAAACGTCACACCGTAACAGGGTGATTATAAAGATGGATTCAGAACTAATAAAGTGTTATGTTGAGGCTCATGGATCGAGAGTGGAATTTGTTCATCCCGATGACGGATAGATATACTCTGGGCCCTCTCGGTGATATCACATTGATTAGCTTCCAAGCAAGTGATTTGATCACTAGAATGTTATATCACAAGAACGAGAAAAGAGTGCATGTCGGTAACGAGATCAAAATAGGTATGGAGATACCGATGATCGAATCTCGGACATGTAATATATCGTGAAACAAAGGGATTAAGATATTAGCGTAAAAGGTTCCGACGATCACAAGAAAGTCATCGTTGAATGTGTGGGAGTCAGTATGGGTCTCCAGATCCCGCTTCTGATTATTGATCCGAGAGGGGTCTCGATCATGTCCGCATTATTCACGAACCGTAGGGTGACACACTTAAGAGACACCGACATCCAATTGGAGCAAATGTTTCATGCCGAAAGAATGAACAAGCGCAGGAATTTATTTCACTAGATACCGAAACAGGTTTTCGGGTGAAATTGCATAAAGTGGTTATGCATGTGAAATAGAATTCTAGCAAGGGGTTATTTGTGAATGTTTGTCATTAAAGTAATTGACAAAATTCTGAATAAAATAAAAGAGTTTTATTTAATGAGAGTTTGCATTAAATTTGGTGGAAATTTAATGGGAATTTGAGTGGACTTTTGAGTGGAGGGAATTTAAAGGAGATTTGTGAGTGGAGTGTCCACCCACATGAAGAGGGGAGGGCAAGGGGGCAGCCCCATGCGCCGGCCACCCCCTTGGGGTTCCCCCCTCCTCCTATAAAAGGAGCCCCCCTCCTCACTTGTCTCTCACACCTCCTCGTGAAGGATCTCTCTCCCCCTCTAGAATTTATCCCCCATGGTCTCGGACTAGCGAGATACATGTTCCCGATGGCTATTCGGCAAGAAAGAGTTGTGCTTCCGCTGCATCGCTGGAGCGAGGAGGCGGAGGTTGCTCGGTGCCTCGAACGTGTGTGCGAGCACGGATGCGCTGCTGATTTGCGGCGCTAGGACTTCCTCTCGATCTTGAGATCGGCAAGAGATCGACAAGAGATTGTCTACATCAACCACGAGTTGAACTCGTTAAGCTTTGTCGGTCTTCAAGGGTATGTTCTCTACGGATATACATCCGCCCGTTGTTTGTATCTAGTAGATAGATCTTGGTATATAGTTCACATCATAGGAAATTTTTTGTTTTCTATGCTGCGAACCCTACAGATCTATGCGGTTTTTCGGTTTCTCACCAAGTGAGGTATCTCACATTATTATACTTGATACATTCTCACTTGGTGATAACCAATACTTTCACCTTTTATAGCGAAGCTCATGTCGTCCTCTTTCCAATGCAATTGGAATCGGGTCGATCGGAGTTACCAATCAAAAGTTATAGCCGTTTGAATATATGCTGGTCTCCTAGGTACCAAAATGCGGTAGTACCGCATTTTAGTACCTAGCGAGGCAGAAGGATTTTTACTTCGTCATTTGGATCTATCCTCCCTTGCTGGACTATGATGTTTCTTTGCATGATCTTGTAGAGGTTGTTGTCCTCTTCGAAACGAGCCCAAGATCATCGAAGTCGGAGTCCGGATGCAAAAGTTATGGTTGTTTTCGTTCTGTGATGACCGGTAGTACCGGACCAGGATCCGGTAGTACCGCATTTTGGTACCGGGGAGCGCAGAGAAAAAATGCATTTGGAGCCCCAGGAACCCCAGGAAATGTCCGGTAGTGCCGGGAAAGTCCGGTAGTTCCGGGAAAAAGTCCGGTAGTACCGGGAATCGCGTTTTGGGGCTGCAACGATTGGATTTTGGAGGGACCTATTGTAACACCCTCAGAATCGACCCTATGCAAGTTTTAGCGAAACCCGCCAAACCCGCATAGAAACGATTCAAAGGTGCCCACCAGGCACTTTCGTGCGGGTGGAAAACGAAGTAATAACATTGCACAACAGTCCTCGATGGGACCCACAGAACAGATATATATAACAGCGACTCCATGAGTCAAGAATACAGATATAATATACAAAGATCCAAATCACCTTGAAAATGATAGAGCGTCCGACTACGGACAAGATGCAAATGGGGCTAAGAGCCCTGAAGAATAACCAATGACGTCCATAACCCTGCCCAGGCCAAGCCGGAAGGGTAACCCTGCTAACAACGTCGATCTCAAAACCTGCTTAAACAAAAGGGGTGCCGACAAAGGGCAAAGGAAAAAGAGGAGCGTCAGTACTGAGGCCAGTACACGGCGAGACTAGAATTCAGCGGTCCTCGCCTACATAGGTATGGTGGACTGAAGCGGCGGTGGCAGCATGCACTAAACAACCTATAGAGACTCGATAAAACAGGCGGCTATCAGAGAGGGGTAAGAAAGACCTATTCGGAACCATACTGATACTACCATCAAACAAACCCGTCCTGGTGTTTCCCCCTCGAGACCAAACGAGGAAGTCAACCGAGGAACTCACACAGTTGGCAGTTTTATTTATTCGGTTATCGTTGCAGCACTTACTAGTCAAGTATAGATAATCATCCTGATAAAATAAGCAGTGGGCACTTTTAGTTAACCATTCCGTTGTAGTTGCGACACTTACTAGTCAAATACAATTAGCATGAGATATCCCAAAACCCAGCAGTTGTTGGTACTTTTATTTAGCCATTCCGTTGTAGTTGCAATACTTACTAGTCAGTACAATGGTCGCAAGCGACAATTCAAACAAGCAATTGTTGGCAGGTTTATTTAGCCATTCCATTATAGTGAAGCCGATTACTAGTCATTATAGAGTCAAATTTATAGCGCTACTTTAGTTATAGTTGTCTATGATCGAGATACTGTGCTCCAAGTCGTCCATAACCGCGGACACGGCTTTCAGAAAGTTTTACCCGGCCGGGGTGCACCAATAGCAACACACACTCGATCAACCTCGGAAAAACCAAATCAAAACCCAACGAGGCTTTCACGACAAAGCAATCACAGGATTCAGAAATATTTCAGGGGGCCACCCCTTAAAGTAGACCCGCAACGAAGCCGGCCGGCTCCGAGACGGACTCAAGGTTGTGGGGACGGCTGTGAACGACTGGGAACCCAAAACTGGGCTTGTCGACACCGCGGAATCGTGCCACGATCCTAAACAGTACAGTGTGCTCCTCGCACAATCGTAAATAAAGCAGTAAAGCATGGCATAAGTACAGGATAGTAATAAAACCCCAAACTAGTTTGTGGCCCCAAGAAATAAGAATGAATCAAGCTCTGGCTCAGGGGGGTCCCATAAGCCTCCCGGATGTGGATAGCGCGATAAATCAAGGAACATGTATCAAGCACTCGGGGTCCTACGGGACACAAGTGGACGGTTAACAACCAAATAACATCTATTGCCCACCTGTGCCTCTGCTTACCTACTTCAATTTTAGTTGTTAAGCAATAATTAAAGTGAACAATAAATAAAGCCATGACCATCTCCAACATCAACATGCGGCCATACACCAACAACTGTGGCACTTGACGACACGCAACAACACTTGAGCAAGCGACTACGACGCGCAAGTTCAACTATCTACCAAACAGCAGGTAATAGGAGGTGTCCAAGGTAATATATGGCTGCAAGGGATATCACGGGTACGAAAACTAGAGCATCGCAACACAGATAGCAAAAGAACAACAGGAGGGAATAAATACTAGAAAAGTAAGATAGGTAGAAAGGGGGAGATGCTCGCCTGAAAACATTGTCGGAGGTTCATCCGAAGATCGGGGCGAAGCTCACATCAACTCAACGGCCCAATCCGCGAAGAAGCAAAACACTAGAATAAACACCGGATGCAATATTTAATACTACGGCAAAAGATCGGGCATGATGCATGTATGAGGTATGACATGGCAAGGATGCGATGCAATTAGGCCAGATTAAGCGGAACCGGGGTCCCGACAATTAAATATATGGTTCAAGTTATTTAGATGCCCCGCAATTTAAATGTTGTTTAACAAGGCAAGATATGACAACGGTTCGATGCACAAATTTAAATGAGGCCAATATGAGACTAGATTTGCCCGCATATGGGCCCCATATTTAATTATAAGGTGAATCGACATAAGTCCCCCAAACCAATGATATGCATGCGAGAATGACAATTTAATATGCAACAATTCATATAGTCGGCAATTTTATAAAATAGGGTTCTCGGATAAGGGTCCACACATTAGGGTTCTCGGCGAGCTTGGGGTTCCGGGGGTGCGGGGTTCGGTCTCAGGGTTCAGGGTTCGACGGATCGGCCTCGGCAGAACACTCTCGAGCAACGGGGCAGATCTTGTCGCATCCGGGTCTTCGGGTCATGTCGACGGTTATGGCGTTCGGGATGAAGAACTTGTCGTCCGTGTGGCGATCTTGGCGTCCTTCCGGTGCGGGTTTTGGCGTCCGAGGGTAGTACTTGGCGTTCCAGATCGGTCGATCCTGTCGATGAGAAGAGCTTGGCATCTAGGTTCTCGGCGAACTTGGCGTCCGAGGGTCGGTTTCCGGTTCCGGCGCCGTGGTCTTGCAGAGTTTCCCGGGTCTCGACTCGTATCGGTCTTGTCGTTAGCTGAACTTGGCATCATGGCGGCCTCTTCTCGTGGCGTCGGTCTTGTGGTCCGAGAGGGAGGGGGACGCCGTGATCGGTCTTCAAGGGTCCGAAAGGCGATCTTGGCGTTCCGGGCATCTTCGGTCCTCGGATCCGAGAGGGAGTTCTTGTCGAAAGAAGAGAGGACGGGTTCTTGTTTGCGGCCTTGTCGACAAGCAACCGGAGCAGTCCACGACACGGACAACAGGGGAAGAGGCCGGGGAAGAACGTGCGGGGCCCAGGGTCGAGGACGAGCCGGGGACGGCCAAGGCGGAGCAACTCCGGGAGGAAGCTCGCGAGGGGGGGGGGGCGACTCGCTGCAGCAGAGAGGGATGCGGGCCGGAGGCGGGCTCGGGCGAGGGAGGCGAGCACGGGGCCTGGAGGCGGATGGGCTGGGCGGTGGCCGGTGGGGCGACGCGGCCGGAGGAGATGGCGCCGGAGGAGGTCGCGGTGGCGGAGGCCGACGGTGGGGTGCGCGGCCGCGGGCGACGGCGAGGTGCGGCGGTGCGGGGTCAGGCTCCGGCCAGAGGGCGGCGAACTGGGCGGAGGAGAGGAGCACGGGAGGAGTCGCGGTCGCTGCCGGATAGGGAGAAGGCGAGCAGGGGGAAGGCGGATGCGGGGCTTGAAGGGAGAGGCGACCGGCGGGGGAGGGAGGCAGCAGGCGGTGGCGTCTCGCGGGCCGACAGGAGGCGAGGCAGGGTGGAGGCGCGGGGCCGGCTCGGGGCGGCGCTCTGCGAGGATGGCCGGGAGGAGGGCGAGGCGTTGCGGCCGGAGGAGGTTGGGCGGTGGGGCGCCGACGAGCGCGTCGGGGACGAGGCGGCTCCGGCGGGGGTCGGAGCGGGGCGAGGATGGACGGGGACGGCCGGAGGGCAGCGGCCGCTGGGCTCGGGGAGGCGCGGACGCGCGGTCGGGGGGAAGAGAGCGGCCGGGAGGGGAGAGAGGCGGGAGCCGGCGCCGGAGGTGGAGAGGAGGACGTCGGGGCGAGGTCGCGAGCGGGGAGGAGACTGCTTGGCGTGAGGGAGGAAGAAGAACAGAGAGAGAGAGGATCGGGAGGTGGGGGTCGGGACGCGGGACAGGGGTGGGACCAGGTGGGGTCCATGCGGGGGGAGTGGGCTGCGGGCCCAGGGGGTCAGCGGCAGGTGGGGGGGCGCGTGTGGGTGGGGCTGGCTCGGGTAAGTGGGGTGTGGGGCTGGTGGGAGAGGGGAGAGAGAGGTGGGTAAGTGAGGTGGCAGCTTTTGATTGGAGGGGGGATGGCCAAGGGTGATGTGGCGAGAACCGATTGGAGGGACTGATGTGGCTGGGGACTGGGTAGGATAGGTTGGGTAGACTAGGGATTTTGGGGTGGGCCGATTTTATTTCTGGGGGTGGTCGTTCGGGACGAATCGGCCCGTTCGACTGCCCCCTAAAAATAATTAACTATTTTTTTTATTTCAAACAGGGCTTTTGCAAACCGATAGCAGACAAAACAAAATAATCCGGAGACCCGGGTTTTGCGTTTGAATAAATACGGGGCGTTTAGAAAACAAATTAGGTTTTCCCGAAAATAGTTTTATGCAAGCACATGCAAGATGATGACGATGCTCAAATGCAAGGTGGCATGATGACATGAGCATGCTGTCATGATGATGCAATGCACAAATTCAACGCGATTTTCTAGTAGTGGTTTTGCGGGATGCCACAATTCGACACCACTAACAATGGATCTCGCCCTCGAGATCCGCCTCATGGTACCGGGAGGAAGGTCGGCGCTCTGCGTCTTCTCGCTTCGTGTAGATCCTCGCGACACCACTAACAAGAGGTCGTTGTCCGTGATCGTCGAGAGAACACTCCGGGATCAAAAAGGTCGAAGGTAGAGGTATCAACAAATAAAGCCACCTCTATCTTCGATAGAAAGAGGGAACCGATGCATTCTCAGCCACTTCAATGTACAAAAGCGATTAGAAGGGGTAGTCGGCATGGGGGCCAATCCATCACGCACCCAAACTATTACTCTGCACAAGAATAGGCGGATTATGCAACCAACTCTCGGAATCAGACTGAAGATCTCGACAAGCGAGGTTCGGAAACAGAGGAGTGATGCAGACTCTGCATCGGATCTGGCGTATATGATGTCGTCGTGTCGGAAAACACCGGAAGGCACGAGAAGGAACAAAGAGAAGTCCACCAGACGAAGGATTCCTCGGATAGCATGAAGACCAGATGTAGCAACATCGTTATCAAAGGAGGAAGCGAAACCCTGAAGGTACGATGGAACCCAACCACGAGAAATCCTGGACTCGAAGAGAGAGAAGAGAGCGGATTCAAAACACGTCGAGATAAGAGGAGAGTAGCAGAGGGGTAAGAAGTAAAATCAGACCTAATCAGAACTATCCAACCGATTTTGCAAAAATAGTTTTGACACTCTACTGCGGCCGTTAGCTAGGTTATCCTACATGCTGGACTTGTGGGGTATCGAAACTGCTGAGCTCTGATACCACTCTGTAACACCCTCAGAATCGACCCTATGCAAGTTTTAGCGAAACCCGCCAAACCCGCATAGAAACGATTCAAAGGTGCCCACCAGGCACTTTCGTGCGGGTGGAAAACGAAGTAATAACATTGCACAACAGTCCTCGATGGGACCCACAGAACAAATATATATAACAGCGACTCCATGAGTCAATAATACAGATATAATATACAAAGATCCAAATCACCTTGAAAATGATAGAGCGTCCGACTACGGACAAGATGCAAATGGGGCTAAGAGCCTTGAAGAATAACCAATGGCGTACATTACCCTGCCCAGGCCAATCCGGAAGGGTAACCCTGCTAACGACGTCGATCTCAAAACCTGCTTAAACAAAAGGGGTGCCGACAAAGGGCAAAGGAAAAAGAGGAGCGTCAGTACTGAGGCCAGTACACGGCGAGACTAGAATTCGGCGGTCCTCGCCTACATAGGTATGGTGGACTGAAGCGGCGGCGGCAACATGCACTAAACAACCTATAGAGACTCGATAAAACAGGCGGCTATCAGAGAGGGGTAAGAAAGACCTATTCGGAACCATACTGATACTACCATCAAACAAACCTGTCCTGGTGTTTCCCCCTCGAGACCAAACGAGGAAGTCAACCGAGGAATTCACACAGTTGGCAGTTTTATTTATTCGGTTATCGTTGCAGCACTTACTAGTCAAGTATAGAGAATCATCCTGATAAAATAAGCAGTGGGCACTTTTAGTTAACCATTCCGTTGTAGTTGCGACACTTACTAGTCAAATACAATTAGCATGAGATATCCCAAAACCCAGCAGTTGTTGGTACTTTTATTTAGCCATTCCGTTGTAGTTGCAATACTTACTAGTCAGGTACAATGGTCGCAAACGACAACTCAAACAAGCAATTGTTGGCAGGTTTATTTAGCCATTCCATTATAGTGAAGCCGATTACTAGTCATTATAGAGTCAAATTTATAGCGCTACTTTAGTTATAGTTGTCTATGATCGAGATACTGTGCTCCAAGTCGTCCATAACCGCGGACACGGCTTTCAGAAAGTTTTACCCGGCCGGGGTGCACCAATAGCAACACACACTCGATCAACCTCGGAAAAACCAAATCAAAACCCAACGAGGCTTTCACGACAAAGCAATCACAGGATTCAGAAATATTTCAGGGGGCCACCCCTTAAAGTAGACCCGCAACGAAGCCGGCCGGCTCCGAGACGGACTCAAGGTTGTGGGGACGGCTGTGAACGACTGGGAACCCAAAACTGGGCTTGTCGACACCGCGGAATCGTGCCACGATCCTAAACAGTACAGTGTGCTCCTCGCACAATCGTAAATAAAGCAGTAAAGCATGGCATAAGTACAGGATAGTAATAAAACCCCAAACTAGTTTGTGGCCCCAAGAAATAAGAATGAATCAAGCTCTGGCTCAGGGGGGTCCCATAAGCCTCCCGGATGTGGATAGCGCGATAAATCAAGGAACATGTATCAAGCACTCGGGGTCCTACGGGACACAAGTGGACGGTTAACAACCAAATAACATCTATTGCCCACCTGTGCCTCTGCTTACCTACTTCAATTTTAGTTGTTAAGCAATAATTAAAGTGAACAATAAATAAAGCCATGACCATCTCCAACATCAACATGCGGCCATACACCAACAACTGTGGCACTTGACGACACGCAACAACACTTGAGCAAGCGACTACGACGCGCAAGTCCAACTATCTACCAAACAGCAGGTAATAGGAGGTGTCCAAGGTAATATATGGCTGCAAGGGATATCACGGATACGAAAACTAGAGCATCGCAACACAGATAGCAAAAGAACAACAGGAGGGAATAAATACTAGAAAAGTAAGATAGGTAGAAAGGGGGAGATGCTCGCCTGAAAACATTGTCGGAGGTTCATCCGAAGATCGGGGCGAAGCTCACATCAACTCAACGGCCCAATCCGCGAAGAAGCAAAACACTAGAATAAACACCGGATGCAATATTTAATACTACGGCAAAAGATCGGGCATGATGCATGTATGAGGTATGACATGGCAAGGATGCGATGCAATTAGGCCAGATTAAGCGGAACCGGGGTCCCGACAATTAAATATATGGTTCAAGTTATTTAGATGCCCCGCAATTTAAATGTTGTTTAACAAGGCAAGATATGACAACGGTTCGATGCACAAATTTAAATGAGGCCAATATGAGACTAGATTTGCCCGCATATGGTCCCCATATTTAATTATAAGGTGAATCGGCATAAGGCCCCCAAACCAATGATATGCATGCGAGAATGACAATTTAATATGCAACAATTCATATAGTCGGCAATTTTATAAAATAGGGTTCTCGGATAAGGGTCCACACATTAGGGTTCTCGGCGAGCTTGGGGTTCCGGGGGTGCGGGGTTCGGTCTCAGGGTTCAGGGTTCGACGGATCGGCCTCGGCAGAACACTCTCGAGCAACGGGGCAGATCTTGTCGCATCCGGGTCTTCGGGTCATGTCGACGGTTATGGCGTTCGGGATGAAGAACTTGTCGTCCGTGTGGCGATCTTGGCGTCCTTCCGGTGCGGGTTTTGGCGTCCGAGGGTAGTACTTGGCGTTCCAGATCGGTCGATCCTGTCGATGAGAAGAGCTTGGCATCTAGGTTCTCGGCGAACTTGGCGTCCGAGGGTCGGTTTCCGGTTCCGGCGCCGTGGTCTTGCAGAGTTTCCCGGGTCTCGACTCGTATCGGTCTTGTCGTTAGCTGAACTTGGCATCGTGGCGGCCTCTTCTCGTGGCGTCGGTCTTGTGGTCCGAGAGGGAGGGGGACGCCGTGATCGGTCTTCAAGGGTCCGAAAGGCGATCTTGGCGTTCCGGGCATCTTCGGTCCTCGGATCCGAGAGGGAGTTCTTGTCGAAAGAAGAGAGGACGGGTTCTTGTTTGCGGCCTTGTCGACAAGCAACTGGAGCAGTCCACGACACGGACAACAGGGGAAGAGGCCGGGGAAGAACGTGCGGGGCCCAGGGTCGAGGATGAGCCGGGGACGGCCAAGGCGGAGCAACTCCGGGAGGAAGCTCGCGGGGGGGGAGGGGGGGCGACTCGCTGCAGCAGAGAGGGATGCGGGCCGGAGGCGGGCTCGGGCGAGGGAGGCGAGCACGGGGCCTGGAGGCGGACGGGCTGGGCGGTGGCCGGTGGGGCGACGCGGCCGGAGGAGATGGCGCCGGAGGAGGTCGCGGTGGCGGAGGCCGACGGTGGGGTGCGCGGCCGCGGGCGACAGCGAGGTGCGGCGGTGCGGGGTCGGGCTCCGGCCAGAGGACGGCGAACTGGGCGGAGGAGAGGAGCGCGGGAGGAGTCGCGGTCGCTGCCGGAGAGGGAGAAGGCGAGCAGGGGGAAGGCGGACGCGGGGCTTGAAGGGAGAGGTGACCGGCGGGGGAGGGAGGCAGCAGGCGGTGGCATCTCGCGGGCCGACCGGAGGCGAGGCAGGGTAGAGGCGCGGGGCCGGCTCGGGGCGGCGCTCTGCGAGGATGGCCGGGAGGAGGGCGAGGCGTTGCGGCCGGAGGAGGTTGGGCGGCGGGGCACCGGCGAGCGCGTCGGGGACGAGGCGGCTCCGGCGGGGGTCGGAGCGGGGCGAGGATGGACGGGGACGGCCGGAGGGCAGCGGCCGCTGGGCTCGGGGAGGCGCGGACGCGCGGTCGGGGGGAAGAGAGCGGCCGGGAGGGGAGAGAGGCGGGAGCCGGCGCCAGAGGTGGAGAGGAGGACGTCGGGGCGAGGTCGCGAGCGGGGAGGAGACTGCGGGGCGTGAGGGAGGAAGAAGAACAGAGAGAGAGAGGATCGGGAGGTGGGGGTCGGGACGCGGGACAGGGGTGGGACCAGGTGGGGTCCAGGTCGGGGGGAGTGGGCTGCGGGCCCAGGGGGTCAGCGGCAGGTGGGGGGCACGTGTGGGTGGGGCTGGCTCGGGTAAGTGGGGTGTGGGGCTGGTGGGAGAGGGGAGAGAGAGGTGGGTAAGTGAGGTGGCAGCTTTTGATTGGAGGGGGGGATGGCCAAGGGTGATGTGGCGAGAACCGATTGGAGGGACTGATGTGGCTGGGGACTGGGTAGGATAGGTTGGGTAGACTAGGGATTTTGGGGTGGGCCGATTTTATTTCTGGGGGTGGTCGTTCGGGACGAATCGGCCCGTTCGACTGCCCCCCTAAAAATAATTAACTATTTTTTTTATTTCAAACAGGGCTTTTGCAAACCGATAGCAGACAAAACAAAATAATCCGGAGACCCGGGTTTTGCGTTTGAATAAAGACGGGGCGTTTAGAAAACAAATTGGGTTTTCCCGAAAATAGTTTTATGCAAGCACATGCAAGATGATGACGATGCTCAAATGCAAGGTGGCATGATGACATGAGCATGCGGTCATGATGATGCAATGCACAAATTCAACGCGATTTTCTAGTAGTGGTTTTGCGGGATGCCACACCTATATAAGGGGCCTTCTTCCCCAATGGTTCCTCAACCATTCTTGCAAGTTTTCCCCTCCATTGTTGACCTTCTTGAGCTTGCTTTCTCTCAATCCCTCCGATGATTCTTACATATTCTTGAGGGATTTGAAAGAGGAGATCTAGATCTACAATCCCACCAATCAATCTCTCCTCTAAGTGAGGGGAACATATTGGGATCTAGATCTTGGAGTCTTTTGTGGATTTCATCCATTGTTCTTCCTCTCTTATTCTCCCATAAGCTTTTGTAGCTTTGGTGGAATTTGGGAGAGAAGGATTTGAGCACTTCTTGTGTTCTTGCCATTTGCATTCGGTGCATCGGTTTGTGTTCTCCTCGGAGAATTTGGTTTGAGTTGCTCATTGGAGCTTGTCCCTCTTGGGTTCTTGGAACCCTAGACGGTTTTGTGGCCTTGGTGGCATTTGTTGAGGCCTTTTGTGGCGTTTGTTGGGAGCCTCCAATTAAGTTGTGGAGAAGTGCCCCAACCTTGTGAGAGGTTTCGGTTGCCACCGACAAGTGCACCGATAGTGGAAGCGTAGATCGATCCCGTTGGGGTGAGATTCACCGGAGAATAAGGGAGGCCTTTTGTGGCGTTGGTGGTTTGATACCACCCCCTCTCCAAACGATACGTACTCCATGTTGGGAGGAACTTGGTAAAATATCGGTGTCCCCGCGTGCCTCGGTTATCTCTATACCCGAGCTCTTTACTTATGCACTTTACATTGTGATAGCCTTCGTGCTTGAAGTAATATATATCTTGCTATCACTTTATTGCTTGTATTGCTTAGCATAAGTTGTTGGTGCACATAGGTGAACTTTAGTTGTTCTAGGTTGTTCTTAACAAAGTAAACACTAGTTTTATTCCGCCTTTGTTGAGCCACTCTAGGAAAAGTTTTAATCGCCTATTCACCCCCCCTCTAGGCGACATCTGTATCCTTTCAGGAAGCATCCATCTTTTGATCTACCTATCACCGTGGGCAGTCCCAGATAGCGTTCGGAGAGAGCCTCACATGAGACTCCAATGTCAGCTTTGAGGCTGTCTTTCACCTCATCCAAACAACCGTCCCCAAAGAAGATTGATGATTTTTGCAGGTTGACTCGCTCTCCAAAGCTAACCTCATAATCATGGAGCACCCTTTTCAGCGTATTCAAACTTCTTTGTGTGGCTTCCAAGAACACGATGCTATCATCGGCAAAAAGAAGGTGTGTAATGTGAGGCCCGCCTGTGCCAAACCTCGCTCTGCACAACAGCTTCTCCTCTTAAGCTTCCTTCAGCAAGGCCGAAAAGCCCTCCACACAGAAGAGAAAGAGATAAGGGGACAAGGGGTCCCCTTGCCTCAGTCCTCTAGATGGAATGAATCTGTCCGAGACGCCACCATTAAGCTTCACCGAGAATCTCGTCGTTGAGAGGCATCTCATGATCATGTCAACCCATCCACTGACGAAACCCATCTGCAAGAGCATTTTTTCTAAGAAAACCCACTCCACCATGTTGTACGCTTTAACCATATCCAGCTTGACCACACAGAGTGGCGTTTTCCTCCTCCTTGTTTTGATTGCGTGAGTGCACTCATAGGCAATAAATACATTATCCGTAATGAGTATTCCAGGGACAGACGCACTTTGCTCTTCCGATATCAGTATGGGCAGAAAATCTTCAATCTATTCGCCAAGACTTTAGATGCAATTTTGTAGAGTACATTACATAGGCTGATATGGCGAAATTGGGTAAGATTCTCCGGTGAGTTAACCTTAGGAATCAACACAAGAATTTTGTCATTGAAATCATCTGGGCAATTCCTTCCTGCTAGGAAATCGTTCACAGCCGAACGTACATCCTCTTTCACAACGGCCCAGTGGCGTTGGAAAAAAAGAGCTGGGAGCCCATCCGACCCTGGTGATTTAGTCGGCCCCATTTGGAAAAGGGATCACTCTATCTCCCTGCCCGATACTGCTTCAGTTAGCCCCTTGTTCATTTCCTCATCCACAAAAGGGTTAATTCTAGCCAAAATTTTGTCCAGATTTTGGGCTCCTTTCGAGGAATAAAGGCTGCTATAAAACTCCCTGGCCAACTGACACGTATCGTCATTTGTATCATGGATCTTTCCATCGGCATCTTTCAGAAATCTCACTGTGTTTTTGCGTCGCCTGTGCGAGGCACGGTTCTGAAAAAACCTAGTGTTCCTATCATCAGCTTTAAGCCATTCTTGCCTAGACCTTTGTCTATACATTACTTCTTCTCGTTCATAAAGCTCATGTAGTTTCTTTTCAATTTCCTTCACCTCGGACGATGAGTTTGACGCCAGCGATTGGATCTTGGCCTCTTCCAGAGCTGCCCTTAATGTTTTAATCTCTTGCCGGACTGATCCAAACGTGTCAAAACTCCACCGTTTCATTTTACTTGACACATCCTTTAACCTATACCACAGTCTATTAATTCCAGATCCGTGAATATCTGAGTCGTTTCACGCTTCATGCACCATTTCATCATATGATTCGTGTCTTGTCCATATTTTTTCAAACATGAAACCCCTCGCTGTCGAAGGGCTTCGTTGTGCATCCTCAGTTGCAATCTAGCTGGAATGCTGGATCATGTGTGTGTTCTAGTGCCTCCTTTTGGACTATTCATTATCTTCATGAAGTTCAATTGTGGAGTTTTATTTTCTTGTGAGGACATCAATTATGGAGTTGGTTCTCCGTTATGCCCATGTACCTCTTTAACATGCAGGAACGAAAATGTGCTACTCCCTCCGATTCATATTAATTGACTCAATTTTTTTAGATTTAAATAAATCTAGACACTATTTAGCATATAGATTTATCCAAATTTTGATGAAACCAAATCAACTAATATGGGTCATAGGATAAAACGAGGGAGAGGACAGCCTGGGTTAGGCCTGAGAGTTTACGGGCTTGGAAGCCCAATAGTAGCTTGGCGGCCGCTTTCGGCGAGAGTGGGGGCACAGAGAGCAGACATGTCCGGAAAGTAAGATTCTCATGGCCCGCGCCAGTCCATCGGCAGTACGAATTGCAGGCCCGGCGTACAGCCAATCTTGCCCACTCAATGCCCTCAGTGGCTGGGGGCCTCACATCACGGCACGTCAGTCGTGAAGCTTTACGATTATGCCCACGCTTATTGCGAACCGCAACATGTCAGTCCAAATGCGTTGCGCAGACAATGGCTATGCCGGAATTGCAACCAAATCGAGGGTTGGATGGGTCTCACGGCGCGCGGCAGCGCACCAAAGGAGGCGCGAAGTTGAAGGGCGAACTCAAGATGGAACGGGTGGTTGCGACGAATCAGCTAGCAGTCGGGATCCAGAGACAGACCTTCGCCTCCCCATTCTCTTGGCCACTCCCGCGCTATTTATACCGCGCCCGTCCCCCCGCGCTTGTACATCTCACCGCAGTTTACGCGCGCCTGACCACCGCAAGAAGCCGCCGCCGCCGCCGCAGCGAGGGACCGACCGATCGAGTCCGTTTCTTGGCCGTAGAAGGCAGAGCACCGCCGGGGAGAAGGCGAAGATGTCGTGGCAGACTTACGTGGACGAGCACCTGATGTGCGACATCGAGGGCCACACCCTCGCCTCCGCCGCCATCCTCGGCCACGACGGCACCGTCTGGGCCCAGAGCGCCGACTTCCCCGCGGTAAGAACCCAAAAGCCGTTTCCGTCCGCATGATCATCGTCATGCGCCAACACGATCCGATCTACTGAACACCACCATAGATTCGAATAACCCGTTGATGCGTGTTGCGTGCATGCATACTTGATCCAGTTCAAGCCGGAGAACATGACCAGCATCATGAAGGATTTCGATGAGCCCGGGAGCCTGGCGCCGACAGGCATGTTCATCGGAGAAACCAAGTACATGGTCATCCAAGGTGAACCTGGGGCTGTCATCCGTGGCAAGAAGGTAAACCATTAATTCCATATCAAATCGCATCTCTTCTAATTAATCTCTGCCCGCCCCCATTAATTAATTATTAAAACAACCTAAAATCGCCTCGGATCCGATTTCGCGTGTAATAATCGCAGGGATCAGGAGGCATCACCTTGAAGAAGACCGGGCAGGCGCTGGTGGTGGGCATCTACGACGAGCCCATGACCCCGGGGCAGTGCAACCTGGTGGTCGAGAGGCTGGGCGACTACCTCGTAGAGCAGGGCATGTAGATCTATCACGCCCTCCCCCACGGTTCAGCAACAAAGAAAGGACATAGTAGCATGCATGGGATTGTGGTTCAGTTTCTTCATCATCGTCGTCATCCGCTTTCCCTGCTGTCCCGGCACGTACTTCGCCGATTACCCCTCTTGATCGATCCGCGATATTTTTCTTCTTGTTTCTTGAAGCCGTTTCGTTTCGGCTAAGGCTTAATAATTTGTGTTTTTGGTCATTTTGGGTTGCCGTTTGAGTTGTGCATCCGGAGCAACATATATTTGTGATTCTGATGGTTCCTATGTAATACGAGAGAATATATATGTATTTTGGTCGCGGAATTGCCTCCCCCAACTCCAGTCATAATATTGTTCCCCTCTGTTCTTCTATTCCTTACCGATTTTAGGGGAAACTGTAGAATCTGTTTTTTTTAAGTGTGAATTAAAGAATTTGTTGCAAACATGATATACATGGTCCATGGTGATTGGTTCCTATGTAATACTCTCTCTGTTTGCGATTATAGGTCCTACGCGTATATCTAGGTCGTTAATTTGACTACTAAAATATAAGTTATATAACACAAAAATTATACCACTAGAAAATATAGCATCTAAACTTTCTAGTGGTATAATTTTTTATGTTATTCTATTTATAGTTTGTTGGTCAAATTGCGACCTAGTTAACCGTGTGTGACCTATAATCCCAAACGGAGGGTGTACGAGATTACCTAAATATTTATATTAAAAAATGTGTCAAGCAAGATAAATGTTCTTACTGAAAACCCGTCTAGATGAGACAAATATTCTTGTTGAAAAACTTTTTAAATGAGATACTCCCTCCATTCCTTAATACTATAAGGTGTATAGTTTTTTTTTAAAAAAAAATCATAATATAAGGTGTATAGAGAATTCTAGGATTTGTTTCGCTTATTTAGGACGCAATTAATCCGATCAGAAGAGAGAAGATACCCAGATTTCCTATTTTTCTTCTATATCACGTCAATCACTCAGGGTTATTCATGTCCAAAAGCAACGAAATTTGCCCTCCCAACCCGTGGGCTAATATTCATGCAAGAAAACTATACACCATATATTAAGGAACGGAGAGAGTAAATGTTTTAAATTTAAAAACGTATTCAAATAAGATAGATAAATGTTCTTCATTAGTAATTTTTTAATTGACATATGTAAATATTTATTTTTACACCACATTTTACTTTCAATAATAGATTCTTTCATGAATAATAAAAATTAGAGGATGAAAGAATAATTTTAGAATTCATGTACAAAGTTTAAAATTAACAAAAAAGGAAACTAATTTTTACGGGGCCGCATTCAAAGTTGTCCATGAAGATAGCGTTTCATGCCGGAGAAAATCACCCCCGCATTGATCGGCAAATAGGCACACTCACATTACCCGCGGTGGACTGCGGCCAAGTTCTTCCGCTCATTTTATCTGTTTCTATTTCTGTTTTTGTTTTCTATTTTGATGTTAACTTTTTTCTCTATTTTTGTTTTTGTTTCTTCCTATAGATTTTTTGGTTTTTTTCATGTTTAAAGCTTCTTTTCCGGTGATTTTTTAAAAAGTTTGAACCATTTTTAAAATCATGAATAATTTTCAAAAATGAACATGTTTATGTCATGTTTTTTTATTGAATCTGAACCTTTTTCATATGAATTTTGTTAAACCTAAACTTATTCGTTGAATTTTAATAAATTTCGAACCTTTTTAAAGTCATGTACAACTTTCAAAATTGAACTTATTTAGATCATGAACAATTTTAGGATCTGAACTTTTTTTATCTAGTGAACAATTTTTAAAACATAATCTAACCACGTGAACACTTTTTTACATTTGAACCTTTTTGAAACCATGAATAATTTGCAAAACTAAGCATGTTTAGATCATGAACGATTTTAAAAATCTGAACTTTTTCATCTAGTGAACAATTTTTAAATCTAAGCTTTTTTTGGAATCACGAATATTTTAAAAATCTAAAACTTCCTTGAATCATAAACTTTTAAAAACTAAATATTTTAATCACAAAAATTTAAGAAGTGAGCCTAGCTCACTTGATTAGTAAAATAGATATACAACCCAACCATTCATGTTCAAATCCCCACGGATGCAAATCTAGGTTCTTATTATTTAAAAACCTGCTGTAGGAGCTTCGTCTACCTCATTTGTTTCAAAAAAATCATGAAAATTTAAAGTAAAACAAAAAACCAGAAAAAGAAAGGAGAAAGGAAAACAAGCTATATTTGGAACTGTTCCTGTGAGGAAATACGAGAACATGCAGATGAAAACGCGGGAAGAAGGAGACATCCCAAGCGCAATAGAAAACTAGGTGCCATCGGAATTCAAATAAGCGGTCTTTTCGGCCTTCCTGTGGATTGCCCGGTGGCAGCTACAGGTGTTGGCTAGTCAACGATAGCACTTGCTTCAAGCAATGCATAGGAGGATTCGGTGATATTGCCTACCCTCATCGGCGTGGGGGCTCTCACCCCTGAAGTAGTCCTTTGTTGGGCCTACCTAGATGAAGCGACCTTTATATATCTATCTATTCATCTATTTTTGATTTTTATTTCTCTATTTTTTTCGCATTGTTTCTCTTTTGTTTTTATTTTGGTGTTCATTTAGTTTTTTATTTTTAAATTGCTAAACATTCTTATTTATAAAATAAAAAACTCTTAATCTTTTTAAAAGTCTTGGACTTTTAAAAAAATAATGAGCCAAATTTTAAGAAATCATGGAGCAAAATTTAAAATTCATGAACAATTTTTAAATGTGCTTAACAATTTTTCAAAATCATGATACATTTTTTTAAATGATGAATATTTTATCAAAAAGTCGCGAACATTTAGAAAAAATACATGAACATTGTTTGAAAATATGAACACTTTTAATAAAATCATAAAAAATATGCAAAATCAAAACCTTAAAAAACAAAAAAAGCTAAAAATGCAATAGACAAAAGGAAAAAAGAACAATAAAGGAAAAATGAACCAGTGAAAAATGGTCTGACCTGCCGGTGAACCGATAAAAATAGAATAGAGCGGAATGTAGCATTTGCCCATAGGTTACCCTAAAAAATATTGCCTATAGGAGATTCCATGCTGAAACCTATATGCCGACTAGGTCAACGCCTACCGCTGGCCACACAGTCCCCCCACGCGTGGTATGGGCTGGCCCAGGTTGGCCCTTTTAGTAACTTCTCCTTCCTTCATGTTTCGTAATTTCTTTGTTCTTTTTTTCGTTCTGCTTTTCTTTTCACCTTTCGGTTTTATATTTTCTTTTTTTTTCAGTTTTCTTTATTTGTTTATGTTGTTTTAATTTTTTTTTCAAATTTTGGAAAATGATTAGATTCAAAATATTTTAATTTTGAAAAATGTTTAGATTAAAAATTGGTGTTCAAATTTTGATTGTTTTTAAAAATGTTCATATTAGAAAATGTTCAAATATAAAGTTGCTCATATTTTAAAATTGTTCAAATATTATTTTTTCAGATTTTCAAAAAGTTACGTTCTAAAAATATTCGAATTAAAAAGATGTTCATTTTAAAAAAATGTTCAAATTTTAGAAAGAGAAGAAAAAATAGAAAAAATGAATAAAAAGAAAAAAGTGGCACTGGGCCGGCCCAACAGCTCCGCTGGGTGTGCGGTGCATGGTAAAGGCCGACAAGATCGACACATAGGACCCCCAGATTCCACAGTGATTGTATTAAGACCAATGGTTATGAAATGCTTTTGGGCCTGTCACGACGGCCTTATGGCAACAAATTACAGGACGAGTTAAAGGCCCAATCTGGAGTATATGATTATCCAGATTTGTCTGGTAACAATTCGTGCTCGGAAATTGGCCACCATTTGTTGCTACACTTGTCCATGTTGTGTCGCGTCCTCTGTTCGCTTTTGTGTTGTCCTATACTTAGTTTCACCTGGTGGTATATTGTAAATTGTGATAATTCTCCAACCAACTATTCCATATATTTTTACCTAGTACTTGGCAAACCAATGCTGTCGCTTTCATGGAGAATATTTCAGAGCCGAGGGTTCATCACACTGCAGTTGAACAAACTCCAACTGAGCCTAGTTCGGCAAGGGGGTCTGATGATCGGCGTCGTTCTTGTGTTGAATCGGCGGTTATGAAATGCAGTGGTATCATGTGAGATGCTTCCGTTCCGGCTGGAGTTAATTGGTTGGGGCGAACAAAAATGATGGAATAGGCACCAAGATTGAGCAATAAATTCCATGAAGAAGATGATTGAGCAATAATTGAGTACGTAGCATTTATACTGGATCTAGCTGATTCATGATTGATGGACTATTTTTACTGTGGAAATGAGCATCGGCAGTGGAAGGATGATTGCGTACGCATACCTCTATGCATGCAAGCTTCTTCGCAAGGAATTCGATGAACCATCACGACTCCTTTATTTATTTTTGGTTTTATCCGGGATTCTAGATTGCTGTGATACCTTGAACTTGAATTTGTGTGATGGATGACCTGCACCAGTTCAGTGATCGGAATCCCCGCAGAAGAGGAAGAGGTGGAAAAAAAGGTTCTGTGTTGAGAAGATGCTTATTCAGTTCCTCGGTGAACGCTGCGACTAGGTACCAAGTTGCTCCTTGTTTACACCGCGCATGACGCAAGTTGGCGATACTTTTTCTTTCGAAACTGTTCTGCCGACTTAACAAGTGGAAGTGCAGGTCTAAAACTTGTGCACATGCATTGCTAGCTAGCATTACGCGGCAGGGGGGGCAGGCTAGCGCAGTAACCAAACGTAACCGTATCGGAGCTCTGATCATCTGCCGGCCGGCCGGTGGTTGCTGCTAGCTACTGGTGGCCAGGAGGACCGCAGGAGCAGGAGTCGATGCGGCCTGTGATCACAGGACATCGTTCGGTCAGCCGGGCACACTCGCGACTGGTTGCATTGCATGCATGCAGGAGATGTACAGTACCAAGTTATCGGGGAGCGTAGCCGTCCAACGATCGAGCGGCACGATCTTATTACCCATTAACCAAGCTGAAAGCAGCATCGGATATATTGCATGGATCGATCGCGAACAACCGGCCATTAAACCACCAAGCAAGTTGCAACGACCATGCCGCCACCAGACGACCACAGTTGAATCATGTTACACTACTTGTACTAGTCTGTACTGATCACGTCATGTAACGTACTGTAATCCTAGCCCACCTTCCTACATCCTAGGATCTGGAGCATGCGCGCTAGGCCACGAGGTCCTCTCCTATATGTAACAGACTCTATCTGTATTCAATAATATCAATTCTCCAAAACTACTTGGTATCAGAGCCTCTCTCTCTCTCTCTCCCTCCTCCGGCCATGGACCCCTCTTCCTCTGCTCCGGCCGGCACAACTCTCCCACCCAACCCCAACCCTCTCGATCTCGATCCCTCCACACCTCTCCAGCAACGCGCTCCTCCGCCGCGCGCCATGCCCATCCCTCTCCTCCACAGCGAACTCTTCGGATCCGAGGCTCCCTCGGCTACCACCAACCTACCCCTCACCCACAACCTCCCTCCACCCCCACCCAATCCTGCCCCGCCCGCCCCTCCTCCGGCCACCGTCAATGCTCCGCTCCATCTCCGTGATATCCACATCGGCGAGTACATCGACTACAAGGTCAATATCACCGGGGCCAACTTCTCCAAGTGGCGCAAGACGATTACCCTTCTGCTCACCATGTGCAGCGCCCTCGACCACGTCACGGAAGGCGCCGCGCCGGCCAACCCCGACGCACAATGGGTCGACGCAGACATCCACCTCTCGTTGTGGTTTCTCGGCACCCTGACCGACGATCTTCATCGCCTTGTCCAGGGCACAGACGGCCGCGCCTGCTCCACGTGGAAACGCCTACATGATTTCTTCCTCGCCAACCGCGCCAGCCGCTACATCTTCCTCAACAAAAAATTCCGCACCTCCCCGCGCGGTGATCTGCCCATCTCCACGTACGCCAGCAAACTCCAAGGTATCGCCGGCGACCTCGCCGACATCGGTTACCTCGTGCAGGACCATGACCTCTGTCTCCAGATGCTCTCTGGCCTCGGCACAAAGTTCGCCCTTCACTCCGCCATCATCGGCAACACGGTGCCCCTGCCCTCCTTCGCCGACGCCTGTTCTCGTCTTCAGCTTGCGGAGGCCAGCGCAGACACGGCGCAACTCGACGAGGGGGCACAGGCCATGGCTGTCCATGGAGGTGGACGCGGCGCCAGGACACACGGCGGCGGCGGCCGCGGCTCTGGCAACAGCTCTCCCTACTGGGGGGGGCGGACGCGGCGGCCCACCCGCTGGCCAGCCGCGCATGATGGGGGTCAGCCCGAATTATCGGGGGAAAAACCCCATCCCGGGGTACGTACACGGCGGCGGCCACCACCAGACTCAGTCCTACGGACGCGACACCAACAACCAGCATCAACCTGGCCCCTCCGGTCACCGCGGCACTCCACCTCAACAACCCTGGATGGGGTATTTCGCACCCTGGGGGACTCCGTTCCCTCCCACGCGTGCGCCTTGGGTGCCTCCCAACGCCTCGGGCGTTCTCGGCTCGCGTCCAGGAGCTCCCTCGCAGGCCTACCAGGTGCAATCCGCTGGTGCTGCGCCACCTGCGGGCTACCCTCCACCATGCATGGGGGGTGCACCCTCCTCCACGGCTTTCAACCCGCAGCAACAACCCTCCTCCGCGTCGTACTCCTTCGACTACTCGGCCATGATCCATCACGCCAACGACAACAACCACTTCAACCCGCCACGTCCTGAGTGGTTCATGGACTCGGGAGCCTCGTCCCACGTCACCGGTAAGACGGGTAACTTGACTACTACTCATTCTCCCTTAGGCAGTGATTCGTCGCACATTATTGTTGGTGATGGGTCCAAACTTCCCGGTTTTAGCTGTAGGGTCTGTCAAAATTTCCTCGCTCCTTCTCCATCTACAAAATGTCCTTGTCTCACCTAATATAGTCAAAAATCTAATATCCGTTCGCCAATTCACCCGTGATAATTTTGTATCCATTGAGTTTGATCCATTTGGTTTTTCCGTGAAGGACCTCCACACCAAGACTACTATTCTTCGCTCCAATAGTGACAGCGACCTCTACCCATTCTCCGGATCCGCGCCTTCCTCGCCAACCGTGTTGTCCACCACCGGCGGCTCCCTGTGGCATCAACGACTTGGACACCCCAGCTCCACCACCCACTACCCTTTAGATTTTCTCTCATGTAATAAACAAGCTCTTAGCAGATCTCCTTTTTGTAATGCTTGTCAATTAGGACATCACACGCGCCTCCCCTTCCCCACCTCTCACTCTCACACTTCCGCTACATTCCAACTCATTCATTGTGATTTGTGGACCTCACCCGTCATTAGCTTTTCAGGATACAAGTACTACTTAATAATCCTTGATGATTTCACACACTATTCGTGGTCTTTTCCCTTGCGAAACAAATCTGATACTTGTGACACCATCCAACGTTTCTTTGCATATGTGCGCACCCAATTTTGTGTCCCTATTCAATGCTTGCAATGTGATAATGGTGGCGAATTTCTTACCACACATCTCCGGGATTTTTTCGGCGCCAATGGTGTTACCTTCCGCCTCTCGTGTCCACACACCTCCCCACAAAATGGCAAAGCTGAGCGTCTCATTCGCACCACCAACGACATTGTTCATACTCTCCTCTTCCAAGCCAAATTACCACCGCCTTTTTGGGTCGAAGCCCTCCATACCGCCACCCATCTCCTCAATATTCGACCCTCCCGCGCCATCCTCTTTCACACCCCTCACTTCCGTCTCTATGGCCAAAACCCCACCTATGACCACCTGCGAGTCTTTGGTTGCCTATGCTACCCGAACCTGCTCGCCACGACTCCCCATAAACTCGCTCCGCGCTCCACCCCTTGCGTTTTCATCGGCTACCCGCGGGAACACAAAGGATACCGCTGCCTCGATCTAGACTCACGTCGCATTATTGTCTCGCGGCACGTCACGTTCGACGAAACCTGTTTTCCTTATTCTTCCACTGACCCGACGTCCTCTGCTACCACAGATTCCGTACCAGCCGCCCCTTCCGTTTCGTACCGACCTCGACCCGCCCGCCCACCTGGTCCACCAGCCCCACCCACGTCCTCCTTCACTCCCACCTCGCCACCGCATCCACCAGATGCCCCTGGCCCATCCCCTGTGGCCACTGCACCACCACCCGCCGAAGCCCGCGTCGCCCCGTCCCCACTCCTGCACCCTGTCCCTGCCCAGATTCCCTCGCTTTCGGCCCCACCTACCTCGGCTCCCTCGCCCTGCCTCACCTGGTCGCCTGCGCCCAACCCCACTGCATCCCCTCCAGCTGCCCCCAGCCCGCCACCTCAACCGCGTCTCCCGCCCAAATCCATCCCCGTCGCTCCTCCCGAGAACCCCCACCGCATGCTCACACGCGGTAAAGCTGGCTATTCTATGCCCACACAGCGCTTCTCCCTCGCGATCGCTACTCCCGCCAAACTTTCCCCAATTCCTGCTACTTACCGCTCCGCCCTCAAAGACCCTAACTGGTACAATGCTATGCTCGATGAATATACTGCTCTAATGCGGAATGACACGTGGTCTCTAGTTTCTCGTCCTGCAGGTGTTATCGTCGTGACAGGGAAGTGGATATTTCGGCACAAATTCAATCCTGATGGCTCTCTTGCGCGGTACAAGGCTCGCTGGGTTGTCCGCGGCTTCACCCAACAACACGGGGTCGACTATGGTGAGACTTTCAGCCCCGTGGTTAAGCCTGCCACCATTCGCCTGGTTTTGAGCATCGCCACTATGCACTCTTGGCCCATTCATCAGTTGGATGTTAAAAACGCTTTCCTCCATGGGAATCTTGATGAAACTGTTTTTTGTGAGCAACCCTCTGGTTTTCTTGATTCCACTCGCCCATCCCATGTTTGCCACTTGCATAAATCACTCTATGGGCTCAAACAAGCCCCTCGGGCGTGGTTTCATCGTTTTACCACCTTCATCACCTCCATTGGTTTTTCTGTCTCCAAAAGCGATTCTTCCCTTTTCATCCTTCGCCGTGAGACATCCATTGCATATTTGCTGTTGTATGTTGATGATATCATCCTCACCGCCAACACCACCACCCTCCTCCACTCCATCATCGCCTCCCTCCATTCCGAGTTCTCCATGAGTGATCTCGGCGATATCCACCATTTTCTTGGCATTAATGTCCACCGCACATATGAGGGTTTATTTCTTTCACAACAGCAATATGCCCTTGAGATTTGGACCGTGCTCACATGCTAAACTGCAACCCCATCACCACCCCCGTTGACACTCGCTCCAAACTTTCTGCCTCCGATGGCCCCCGGTGCTCGGATCCGGCCCTTTACCGCAGCCTCGTCGGCGCCCTGCAGTACCTCACGCTCACCCGCCCTGATATTTCCTATGCGGTGCAGCAAGTTTGCTTATTCATGCATGACCCCCGCGACTCCCATTTTCAGCTCATCAAACGTATCCTTCGATATGTCCAAGGCACCTCCCACTATGGTCTCCAGCTCCACAAACTTTCCTCCCTCGATCTTGTTGCCTATTCGGATGCTGATTGGGCGGGCTGCCCCGATACACGGAAGTCAACCTCTGGGTTTTGTGTGTTTCTTGGCAACAACCTTGTGTCTTGGTCCTCCCGTCGCCAGCCTACCGTCTCGCGCTCGAGTGCGGAGGCTGAATATCGAGCTGTTGCTAATGTGATTGCTGAGTCGTGCTGGCTGCGCCGACTCTTGCAGGAGCTCCACCATTTGCCCTCCCGTGCAACGGTGGTGTATTGCGACAATGTGAGCGCCATGTATATGTCATCCAACCCAGTTCAGCACCAGCGGACGAAACATATAGAGATTGACCTTCATTTCGTTCGTGACCGAGTGGCGCTCGGTGAGGCCAAAGTGCTCCATGTACCTACCAGCTCCCAGTACGCCGACATCTTCACTAAAGGGTTGCCAACTGACGCTATTCCAAGAATTCCGTGACGGTCTGAACATCGCTCCTGGCGTCGTTCCGACTGGGGGTGGGGGGGGGGGGAGTTGAATCATGTTACACTACTTGTACTAGTCTGTACTGATCACGTCATGTAACGTACTGTAATCCTAGCCCATCTTCCTACATCCTAGGATCTGGAGCATGCGCACTAGGCCACGAGGTCCTCTCCTATATGTAACAGACTCTATCTGTATTCAATAATATCAATTCTCCAAAACTACTCACCGGCCGTATCTCAATCCATATGCCCTAACCACCACCTCAGGGCTGAGGCAGAGAGACCGGTCCGATCCGACGGGTCAAAACGGCGGGCTGCAGGCAACGCACATGCGATGCGTATATGTGCGCGCCGCGGAGGCATGCACCTAACGCACAAAGCCACATGATGCAGATCGAGGTCCCCGTCCGCGGCGGCCGAGGTGGAGGAACTGAGGACATGCGTATCTCGCTGGGGATCTCGGTGCCTGCCCTCCCCTCGCGCACGAGCCCCGTGCGTATCCTCCATCGGATCCTCTCCCGCGAGAAACACGGTGGCATGCAGGCACTATCGTGATGCCGCCGCGTAGGATTGGCTGGGCCTGGGGTGGCTCACGGCCGGTCGCCCTCCTCCGTGTTGGCCGGCCGGTAAAACCGTTGCAACTTGCCCTGTAAACTGTACCCGTGGTCTGGTGATCCGATTCCTATAGGATTCTGTGGCCTCACTCTGCCTCACGGCCACTTGATCACTCTCAGCTTAATACTGGCGGAGGGTGATTTAACGCCTTAGTTTACCTGCCTATGGGGTGATTTGACCTTGATCTACGGCACCTGCCACCCGCAGAACGAACAAGAGGGATACTAATACTTGGTGAAAATTAGTTTTGGTCTCACGGTGCTAATTAACAGCCAACTTATTAACTATGCATGAACGGGAAGAATTAACACATTGAATAATAGTGACATAAGCCGATCGATCCGATTGGCGGATCGTGAACGAATGATGTGTCTTGATCTCACAAGAGAATGATGCATCTTATCACAAGGATCATATATGTCAGTCCAAGAGGTGCCAGATAGGATATGTCTGCATCCAAGGAGGACCTAGCTACACTTACGTTGAGACAAAAGACAGAGATCAGGTTAGCGATTCTCCCATGTGATCGACATGCCGCCGCACCGTCACTCTCACTTCCTCGCAAAATATACCACTCCCTTGGTCCAAAATAGATATCTCAAATTTGTCAAAATTTGAATGAATCTGGACACTATTTAGTATATAGGTTCATCCAAAATTTGAAAAATCTAAGACATCTATTCTTGGACGGAGTGAGTACATCGTATCTGGAGTACACAGAGCCAGAAACTGGAGTACAAAATTGACATCTCCCAGCGCGGCAAAATTAAAAGAGCAAGGCGTGATCGATCGATATAATACCACCAAATACCGGCCGATCTGGTATATATACTCTCGTCTCGTGTCATCTCCGCGTCATCTCCATGAGACCATGCATGACCATGCATGCATATATTCTGCCAAGTGATCGACCACGTGGTACAAAATCTGCGTGTACATATGGTGGGAGACAAATTCTCTCCAAGTCTCAATGCTCACGTACGTACACGGCCCACGCATACATTGATGATACATTATTATACGGAGTGCAGTACACGAGCGATTGGTGAAACGTTTGCGTCACGACGGATGCAATGCATGTAGCGTATCAGGGGCAGGGGGCCGGCCCTGAAGAAGCGCCCAAACCGGACAGTAATAGTGAGCGTGGTTAGCAGATCGTTTGGTACTTCGGTTGTCCGCATCATGCATGTCTGTGCTCAATTGCGTAACATGGCTACATGTTGTCCGGTTGACTGCACAGAGGAGGGTTTCAGATTGTCCAGATGAACTATTAAGATGTACAATGGGGTAAGGTCATTCTTTCTTGCTATGTTAGATTTTTTTTTAGTTGGAGGAGAGAAAAATAAAAAAGTAAATATTGTCTTCTCTTAGTTAAAAGATGATCTCCTAAAAATAAGAGACAACTATTTTTTCCCTTATACCATATGTATTCCCTTAGCAAATCAATTTCTTACTAAAAATAGTAATCCTTGTTAATTGGTAGAGATGTTAATAAGAGATAATGTATTGTATGGATGAGGCTCTTCCGGCTGGACCTAGAGAAGAGCACGCCATCTAAGTTCATCAGCGCGGAGGCGGCGCTAGTAGCAAAGGTTGTCGGGGTTCCAGGTTGGGACGGTCAGGGGGGACTGCTTCCCGGTGGCGAGTTGACGTCGGGTGTAGGGGGAGACGCGGCGGCAGTAGTTAAAGCATGTGGGCGGCGATGGTGGTGCAGGTAGTTGTCGACGAAGGGAGCTGGAGGTACGCGTCGTGCCATGGCCGAAGGGAGCGTCGACAACCCGAAGGTTGCGGCGGCGGCGGGATGGTGGAACCCTAGCTGGGAGACATGGTAGCTTCCTCGTCTCGGTGGCTTGGGAGGGATCGGGGCACTTTGCTTGGCGGTGGCACTCATTGAAATATGGTCAAACTGCTAGGGGCAAAACCGTCAAAATCGGGCAGATGGAAAAATTTGACTGCTGACGAACGTTCGTGAGTTTAATTAATAGTATAGATTATCTTCTCTAAATGATGTAGAGGATTAAGAAAATACATTCCTTTTCCTTGCTCATCCTCACCCTTCGCGGTGGCCAACACCAGCAATGATCACCCTACAGAAGGTATATGCTATTACCATGCTTGCTAAAGTTCTATCTATAGTATGGATCAGCGCAGTTAGCAATGTTGGATGCGTTTGATTCTTATGATGCCATGAGTGTTTTTATTTTTATAGTCATTATCTCGAGTGTGTTCGATTGGATATATGACTTTTCTCTAGTATCTTAATGCATTCGACCGGATCTATAATTTTGCTCCAATATCTTTATGCATTCACCGGTTCTGTGTGTTAGATATGGTTAACCGTGTATAGACTTATTGGATATGTATGGACCGAATGTATATATATTTTAGATATATTTAACTGTGTATGGATTAGATCTATATGTGAGATAGTGCGTACTTGTGACCAGATATGTGCAATGTATTAGAATAATTTTCATTATGTATTTTTTTATGATCTATTATTGCCACAATTTTATGTGCTTGCTTATGTGGTACAAGTTGATTGGTTATATCATACCCATGTTACATCTTGACATTACTATTTTTCTGTAACAGGGATAATATTTTAGTGACACTGCATAGGAAAATCTCATGGACTTCTCGCTCTGGTGTTGCAGAGAAGTTATCTTACTCTTCTCCTTCACGGCGTATCAAATCAAGATCTGCACCTTACTTGAGGAAGTCAAGAACTGCATCTCTCTTGAGCAAATCAAGAACTTCACTTGATTATTTATCCACGAGAAGTTTGTGTTGAAACAATCCAGGTACAACAAGAGTTATATTATCATTTAGTAGCCTCTCATGAAAACAAACAAAGACACAACCAAAAAAACTAGATTATCTACTATGCATATCTATCCTATTTATATAGCTAGCAATGAATCCATATCGAAATGTATGTATATGAGACGTATAAATTATGCAAACAAAATATCAATGATATCAATACTATTATATGTTAATACAAAACCAGGCATAGATTGCAGGTGAAAACATGGATAATACTACCTATCATCACATTTGTTTTATTCAAATTAAAATGTTTACAAAAAGAGCGGAACACATACGATGGAACAACACATGTCGTCTGCGATCATCTAGAATCGCAGATGACAAATTAGGAGAACACGTATGTGAAGGCCCTATCCTTCGCAGATGGTTGGGTTTCTGGAATCGTGTGCCCCTTCACAAACGGTTTCATCACACACCATTTAGATGACTAGCTATGGTTGGATTCACCGTATGTACCATGCCATTTTCACGTCATATAAGTAGTATCACGCCTACAAATCCTTGGTGCTTGAACTACTTCATGCATGGTTGATTTGTCTCTCGGTATTCATTGCTAATTTGGTATTTATTTTTCTAAAATTATCGCTATTTTGCAAAAATCGTCACTGCTTTGCCAAGAATTTAACTGTTTTGCGGAAATTTTTGGTATTCACTTGAATACATAGGAATACCCCTAGGGCCACCCCCAAGCTGCTGATACGTAAAATTATGATTATGCACACCGGACTGCGCTCTTAATTTAGTTCGCACCTCACACCTATATATTGATTCAAATCAGCTACTCCCTTAGATCCTAAATAAGTGTCACAATTTTAAACTAACTTTAGTTTAAAATCACAACATTTATTTAGGATCGGAGGGAATAACAAGTTGTGGTGCTTCCCTGCAAGTCCGCAACACACTTCAATAATGTACATCTTATAAAGCGTGTCACTCAAACACAAATCAATTTACGCTACACAGTACGCTGTTGATTGGGCATTCATTTCATCTACAATTCTTGACTAAATTGTGTTGTGGGAGTGTGGAACAATTATTAAACCAGAGCCAATCCGACCGATCGAGTCGACAAGATCATCGAGATATCAGATATCTAACCAAGATCAAGATCAGGTGGCCACTGCGCGCGTATTGCTATACTCTCTCCGACTCATATTAATTGACTTGAATTTGTCAAAATTTAAATAAACCTATATACTAAATAGTGTTTAAATTCATTTAAATTTAGACAAATTTAAGTAAATTAATATGGGCCGAAGGAGATAGTACATTTCTATTCGGGTTATTATACGCGTAAGTATATATATCTAGTGGCGCCCACGGCATACTCGCATGCATGTGGCTACAGCTCGGCACCAGCTGCTAGGTGTCCACTGGTAGGGTCCCTGACAGGTCACGCCGAATACATCATCCATGCCCAACTTATGGTCCTTAAGCAACAGCAACCTAAAATTTAACATGAGAAACCCGTAAGGCCGTAATCTAGTCGACCTGCCGTAGCGAAAGATCGATTGATCGATGCTGCTGCACCAGGACTCTTCATAATTCTGAAAATTACTCCTCTTGTTGTAATAATCTCGTATCTACCTTTTGTTGCAAATTTGTACTACTCCTACTACATACTGTACTCCATTTGTTTAGAAATAACTATAATATGTCGATACATTCGAATCTAAAAAAATTAAATCAGTTATTTCTCTGAACGAAGGGAGTACATAAAATGCCGATTTAACGTTTTTTCTACTCCTATCTAGTCCATTAGTTTAGATCTAAGGTAGTACTAGATATGGAGCATCGATGATACACCTTCATCACTAATGAGAACACTATCCCATAGTTATCCATCTCAGGCATCCATCCACCACTCTCAACCTCCCATCCAAGAGCATCTCTAACAACGACTGTACTCGCAAAAACTACAAACGCGTTTTACGTTTGCGGGGACTGATCCGCGCCGGCTTGGCTCGAACCCGCAAACAAGGGTTTTGCACAGATTGATCAACACAAACCTGACGATACAAATGTGAATAATAGATGAATCATTCAGCGTTTTACATCAAATTATCGCAACAATTCATATGAAAAGGTACCATAGTTTTATAGTTCAAATACCGACGCATAGTTCATACTTACTCGCTGAGCAAATCAAGCATCACGAGGCTCGGCGGAGGCACCATCGTCTTGAGTACCCTATGATCCACCACTTGCAGCTACCCTTCTTCTCTCGGCGATCTCAGTCATGGCTGCCTGCCACCAAGCAAGCTGTTGCGGATTCATGTCGAACACCTCCTGTGCGTCTTCACGATTCGCGCCGTTCGAAGCCGAATCTCCGGTGACTGGCGGAGGAATGGGGGTGCGGCTGGCCAGCGTCTTCTGCTTCATTGCCTTTGGCACGGCCTTTGCCCCGCTCGGCCTCGCCGATTGCGATTTGGGTCGTGCGGCCTTCTTCGGCTTCGGCACCGCGGGCGGCTCGGCTCCGGACACCGCTGGCGGGGCAGCATCGCCGGTCGAGATCACGTGCGTGCCTTCCCTCCTCTGCTTCTTGATGCCTGACTCACCGACCATCGACGACACTTCCACGACTCCCACCCCCGGAGCCACGGTCACGGCGGGAGCGGGATCGGGAGATGGAGATGGAAGCCGCGAGGTGGGCTCAACGGCCGGCGGGGTCGACTTCTCGCTCATGGCGGCGGTGGAGGCGACGGCGGAGCGGAAATCGCGGGGGCGAGCAAATCCGAGCCGACGGCGGCGGGTGGAGGGAAGGGGAAGGAGCTGAAATTTCTGTCGCGTGCTTTCGGCGGTTGCACTGCGGGTTTGCGCTCGGTTTCCCCTCCCAGCCCGCCAAGACCCAGGTCGCGCCTCCGATCCCGTGCCCACCCCGCAAAATAATTTGCAGTTTCGAGCGTTTGCGGGCGAAACCCGCATAATAACCGCTAAACTGCGAGTTCAGTTCGCGGAGGGGCACGAATCAGTCCCCGCAAACAGCGAAAACTGCAAATTATTTTGCGGGGTGGGCGCGGAATCGCAGCCATGACCTGGGTCTTCGCGGGCTCGGAGGGGAAACCGGCCGAGCAACTGCATTCATCGAGTAGAAAAGGCGCGCTGAACATTCAGCTGACTCAGCCCTGCTATTCCCCGCTCCACCCACTCGCCGCGAGATCCCGCCGCCGCCGCCCCCCCCCCCCCGCAAGATCCCACCACGCCGCCACCTCCCGCACCTATTCCTCCTCTTCTTCCTCGCTTTCGCGGCCCGTCCTCCGCCACCGCCGCCCGAATCCAGGATGAGATCATCGGCGCAACTCGATTTGTCTGATTCGTCCTCCTCCGATGATTCGGACCTCGACGAGCTGCTCCAGAACGACGACTGCGAGATCACCATCCTCCTCCTCGCCGTCAAGGAGCTGGAGGACCGCGTGCGGCTGCTGAATCGGAGGCGCGGCTCGGTCATGGGCCGCAACTACATCTACCACAACCGCGCCCTCTGCCACGCAATAGGTGATGCTCCCACTTGCAATTACAAAGTAATGGGTCATGAGTACACAATGGGGTACTATCTAGCAGATGGCATATATCCCGAGTAGGCAACTTTTGTCAAGTCCATTAAAGATCCCCAATACCCCATAGATGTTGTGTTTGCAAAAGCACAAGAGAAATCCCGCAAAGACATGGAAAGAGCTTTTGGTGCATTGCAAGCAAGGTTTGCAATTGTTCGAGGTCCTGCTCGGTTTTGGGACAAGGAAATCCTTGTCAACATCATGACCTGTTGTGTGATTCTTCACAACATGATCATAGAAGATGAAAGAGGGTTAAGATTGCCCTGTTTCTATGACAATGTTGGTACACAAGTTCGTCCTGAGAGGAATCCCGGTCGCATTCAAGCTTTTCTGCAAACACATCGGGAAATTGAGGACGATCGAACTCACAACCAGCTCCTGGAGGATCTGAAGCAGCACCACTGGCAGATGCATGGCCGTCGCCACCTCAACCCCAACGCCAACCCTTGATATTGTCTGATTCTGCGCAAAACTCTTGTTTAACGGGTCCGGGCTGAGCCGACGCGGATCAGTCCCCGCAAAGGAAAACTGCAAAACAGATCTATTCTGTTTTGCAGTTTTCCCCGGGACTGATCCGCGCCGACGTTTTTTTGCCCTGCAAAACACGTTTAGCGCGCCATGTAGTCGCGTTTGCAGTTTTCGCGAGTATAGAGACTGTTAGAGATGCTCTAACACCATCCAATCTAGTTTCTCGTTAAAATGGCAATACCATTGCTATCCATCATGAAATTAGCAGATCCCGTCTTTCCTCTAGCTGCCTACGTTCCCGTCCCTGGACAAATCAACTCTGACATAGAGATCGCCCCACATATTACTTATCCATCAGATCGCTAGTACTCTCTAGGTTTCAAAATATAAGATGTTTAGTATTGTGAAACATATGTATCTAGACGACTTTTAATATGTAGGCTTACTCATTTTTTCTAAACCTATCTACTAAAAAAAGATGTCTAAATACACATGTTTTGAAAAATTTAAAACATCTTATAATTTGAAATAGAGAGTATAAGACTATAAGGGCATTTCTACATTATCCCTTATATAGCCCGGCCCATACTCTCCCCAACCCCAGGGAACCCATTGATCGCTGGCAGGCCTTGGCTGGGGGCCTCCGTCTCTCCCTTCGCGGCTGGAGCGCTAATCTGGGCAAGCAGGATAAGCAGCCCAAAGCGAATTTGATGGCCCAAGTACAAGCTCTCGATGCTCAAGCTGATGGGCTGGGCCTAGACAAGGATGGGTGGGCGCTTCGATACTTTCTCGAAGATCAGCTGGTTCAGGTCTTGGCTAAGGAGGAGGAATACTGGCGCTAGCGTGGCAGAAGACAATGGGTTCTTCAGGGGGATGCCAATACTAAGTACTTTCACTAACGGGCGACGACGCAAGTGTGCGATCGTCAGTCTTGTGGCGGACGATCAGGTTGTGTCAGATCCTGTGGCCATCCAAAAGCACATCTACGAGTTATACCCGAGTTTGGTGGGCGCTGAGGAAGACAAACCCCTATGTCTGTGCTCCAATGCCTGGGTGGGGGACGCCAGGGTCACCGACAGGGAGAATGAGGAGCTGATGCGCTCCTTCTCCATGGAAGAGCTCGAGGAAGTTGTCAAGGACACCAAAACTGACACTACCCCTAGCCCTGATGGTTTCCTGGTGATTTTCTTCAACAGATTCTGGCATGATATCAAGCACCTAGTCCTTCAGATTCTGAATGGTTTTGCCCTAGGAAGAGTGGATATATCCAGGCTGAACTTTGGAATTTTGTCTCTCATCCCAAAAGTTCTGGGAGCAGACAATGTCAAGCAATTTCTCCCTATTGCCCTAATCAATGTGTTGTTTAAGTTTGTGGCTAAAGCTTTTGCATTGCGCCTCTCACCGGTAGCGCACCGGGTGATTGCCCCTCTCAGATAGCCTTCATCAAAGGGAGGCTGATCACTGATGGAGGTCCTTCTTCGTAAAGGCTTTGACAGGGGCTATGTCCATCGTATCATGTAGTTGGTCTGTGGGGGGCAGACTGCCATCGCTATCAACGGTGAGATCGGCCCCTTCTTCCGCAACAAGCAGGGGGTGCGTCAGGGTGACCCCCTCTCCCCGCTGCTGTTTGATTTCATTGCGGATGGGCTAGACCTGATCCTGTGCAAGGCTAGGACGTCAGGCCACATCGAGGGGGTGGTACCTCATTTGATCCAGGGCGGAGTTTTGCATCTCCAATATGCTGACGATACGATGATCTTGATCAATAATACTGAGTCGGGCATTGCCAATCTTAAGTTCCTGCTGATCTGTTTCGAGTTACTCTCTAGGCTCAAGATTAATTATCATAAGAGCGAGGTCATCGTCATGGGGGTGGCGAAAGAGGAACAGGCCAGGGTGGCCAACCTGCTGAACTGTAAGGAGGGATGCTTCCCCTTCACTTACCTTGGGTTCCCCATGTGTGATCGCAAAATCACCATGAGTGACCTCCAACCCCTGGTGGCTGCGGTGGGCAGGAGAGTGGAGCCGTGGCAGGGAAGGTTTATGTCTTCAACATCTAGGTTAACCCTGATCGACGCCTGCATGTCTAGCCTCCCTACTTTCATGATGGGACTCTTTATCCTGGCTGATGGCACCCACAAAGGCTCCGACTCCCACAATGGACGCTTCTTCTAGGAAGGGCAGGGGTCCAAAAAGAAGTACCACATGATAAGCTGGCAGGAGATATGCAAGCCTAGAGCCCATGGGGGCCTTGGGATGATGGATACCAAGCACATGAATATTGCCCTCATGTTGAAATGGGTTTGGCGCATGCTCACGGAGGACGACTCGAAGCTGCCGTGGCTGAAATTGCTCAAGGCCAAGTATCAGGTGCCCAATCTTTGCGTCTCCAACCCGGCAGGAGGATCTCAATTTTGGCACAACATCCACAAGATTAAGCACACATTCTGCCTGGGGGCCAAGTTTTGCCCCGGGATCAACTCCACCGTTCGTTTCTGGACTGACTGCTGGCTGGTGAGGAGCCTCTTAGGGAAAGGTTCCCTGGCCTCTTTGCGATATGCGCATCTCCGGAAATCTCTATCTCTCGGGCGTTCTCCGATGGCACTTGGAACATTCCGTTCAGAAGATGTTTCGGCCCTGAAGAGCTAGCTGTGTGGACGCTGTTCCACTTGGAGATCTCCGAGGTGCCTCCAGCTGGTGTCACTGATGTGATCTCCTGGCTTCTGGATCCTAGTGGCTCCTACTCCTCGAGATACATGTACCGTGAGCTCTGCAAAGGCCCAGTGATCCCCATCCTGGTTTCTCTTTGGAAGACCCGTCTGCCGCTTAAGTTCAAGATCTTCCTCTAGCAGATGATGAGGGGTAGGATCCCCTCGAATGATCAAATCAGTAAGCGCAAGGGCCCGTCTAATGGGAAGTCCTCCTTGTGCGGCGAAGAGGAGGATGTGGACCACTGTTGGAGATATGCCCTAGAGGCAGTAATAAATATGGTTATTATTATATCTTTGTGTTTATCATAAATGTTTACATTCATGCTATAACAGTATTAACAAGGAAACATTAATACTTGTGTGATTTGTAAACTAAATTAGAGTCCCTAGTAAAGCCTCTTTATAATACTAGCGTGTTGGTTAATAAATGATTATGGTTTCCCTATCATGAACATTGATATGTTATTAACAACAAGATCATATCGTTAGGAGAATGATATGATGGACATACTCCTATAGATAAGCGTAGCATAAAGATCAAGTCATTTTAATAGTTCAATTGCTATATGCTTTCTGATACATAGTAACCTAATTCCTTCGACCATGAGGTCATGCATATCACCTTCACCGGAAGGATGCTTTGATGACATCAAACACCACACCGTAACTGGGTGGCTATAAAGGTGGCATTGAGTGTTCGGAAAGTATTGGTTGAGACACATGGATCAAGAGTGGGATTTTTCCATCCATATGACGGATAGATATACTCTGGGCCCTCTCGATGGAATGTCATCCAATTGGCTTGCAAGCATGTGACTGGCTCACAAGGGATCACATATCACGGGAACGAGAAAAGAGTACTTATCAGTAACGGGGTTGAACTAGGTATGCAGAGATACCGACGATCAATACCTCGGATAAGTAAACTATCCTGAGACAAAGGGAAATTGGTATCATATGTAAGTGGTTCATTCGATCGCAAAGTAATCGTAGAAATATGTGGGAGCCATATGAATTTCCAGATTCCTCTATTGGTTATTGTTCGGAGAAGTGTCTCGATCATGTCCGCATAATTCACGAACCGTAGGGAGACACACTTAAGGATTCGACGTTGTTGAGTAGTTATGGAATGATGAGTAAGAGACCGAATGTTGTTCGGAGTCTCGGATGGGATCCGGGATATCACGAGGAGATCCGGAATGGTCCGGAGAATAAGATTCATATAAGGAAAGTCATGTTTCGGGGTTGGAGAATGGTTCTAGTGTTTTCATCAGGAATGTTCTAGAAGGTTCCAGAATGTCCGGCACTCCGGAGAGGAAGGGTACATGAATGTGTCATAACAATTTGGAATGGTTGCATCATGTACTAGGTGTCATCGCTGAACAAAATAAAGGGTTAAATCAAATCCTAGTTTGAAAAGTCAAACGCCAATTTGAAAAGTCAAACGACTATTTTGTTTGGTGGAGGGAGAGTAGGAAACCTACTTGGGGAGGAAGTCCCTCTCCCTCCACCGCCGGCCCTTGGAGACCGAGTTGGGGAGGGACTCCCCTCCCCTTGGCGCGCCCCCTCCACCTATATAAGGAGGGGCAGGGCTGCCCCTCCTAGACCTACACCTTGCCCCTCTAAACCCTAACCCTAGCCGCCGCCGCCCACCATAGCCGCCGCCGCCCTAAGGTTTCTCCCAAGCCGCCGAGTTGGGGGCCTTCTACTTGCCCTAGCCGCCGGCCTAGCCCCTCTACTTGGTGTTACTAAACCCTAGATCACCGAGTCTCTCTCATAGTCCACCATACTCGCTCCGGCTTAAGGCGGAGCCCTGCGAGATCTCCCCTCTACTTCCTGTACCACGCCGTCATGCTGCCGGAATCGCGAGGAGAGTGCTACAACCTCCGCTGCCTACTGGAACAAGGGAGAGGAAGGTCTTCGTCGAGTACCGAACGTGTGACCGACTGCGGGAGCGCTGCCGGAACGCAGCGCTGGAAGGATCGTCTACACGATCTTGAGATCGGCAAGAGTACGACTACATCACCCACGAGAATCCGCTCTCGTTAAACACTTTGGAATCTTCGAGGGTGAGTTATTCCATCGACTCGTTGCTACAATCTAGTAGATAGATCTTGGCTTGTTTGTTTGTATGCGGTAGAAAATTTTTGTTTTTCATGCTACGAACCCCTACAGTGGTATCAGAGCCGTGTCTATATGTAGATCTATTGCACGAGTAGAACACAATGGTCATTGTGGGTGGTGGTGCTTTTATTATCAATTGCTTCTTGTGTACTTTGCATCTTGTGGTATGATGGGATGAAGCGTCCCGGGCTAACCTTACATGACATCGTTCATGAGACTTGCTCCACGCTCAACATGCAACTTGTATTGCATAAGTGGCTTTGCGGGTGTCTGTCTCTCTCATTATAGTATATATCCAATTTACAACAGGCACTTGATAGTTCAAACATCAACGTTGTGGTTCTTGTTCGTAAGTTAGATCGACACTTATTGAAAGCCCCAAACCACGTAAAACATGCAAAGAAATTAGAGGCGTCTAACTTTGTTTTGCAGGGGTGTGCTATGATGTGATATGTCCATGATTGTGATTATATTTGATGTATGCAATGTTCCTTATTGTAAGTTGGCAACCGGAAGGAGCCATATGGTTGTCTTTAATTTCTGTTAAGACCCGCGTGTCTATTCAAAGTAGTTGTAATAGTTGAAGCTGGTGGACGACAACCATGGAGCAGCGTCATTGACCTTGATGCAATGCCGGTGATGATGGAGATCATGTTCGTGCTTGAAGATGGAGATCGGAAGCACAAAGAAGAAAGGCCATATCATATCACATATTATGAATTGCATGTGATGTTAATCCTTTATGCATCTTGTATTGTTTAGTTAACGACGGTAGCATTATAAGATGATCCCTCGTGCACATGAATTTCAAGTTCTATAGTGTTCATCCTTAGTAAGCACCGTTGCTAAAGCTTGTTGTTTCGAAGCACCACGTGATGATCGGGTGTGTTAGATTCTGCAAGTGTATACAACGTGAGCAAGCCAGATCTGCCCATGCGGAAGCTAAGGTTTGATCTTGACAAGACTAGCATGTACAGACATGGTCTCGAAACACGGATCACCTAAAGGTAAAGCATGAATCATATAGTAGATATGATGAACATGTCGATTGTTCGCCATTGAAGCTACATCAACTCTCGTGATGATCGGTGTTGATGTGGTGGATTTGGTTCGTGTGATCACTAAAACAATGTGAGGGATATTGTTTTGAGTGGGAGTTCACCTAGATTAATTTAACTATTAATAAGAACTCAATTTGTCATAAACTTAGTCTAAACTATTGCAAATATGTTGTAGATCAAGGGCGGCCCCTACCATCAATTTTAATGCGTTCCTAGAGAAAGAAAAGTTGAAAAACAATGGAAGCAACTTCACGGATTGGTTCGGCAATTTGAGGATTGTCCTCAATGCTGGTAATTTGACCTATGTGCTGGATGCACTGTTGGGTGACCCGCCTGCAGCTGATGCAACCGATGAAGTAAAGAACGTTTACCTCGCTCGGAAGAATCAGTACTCCATAGTTCAGTGTGCTATCTTGTATGGTTTAGAATCGGAGCTTCAGAAAAGGTTTGAGAATTCAGACCCACATGATATTGTCCGTGAACTCAAATTGATCTTTGAGACTCACGCGGCAGTTGAGAGCTATGAGGCTTCTGAAAAGTTCTTTAACTGCAAGATGGAAGAGGGCAGCTCCGTCAGTGAGCATGTGCTTAAGATGTTTGGGCACGCAAACTGATGGGGATATGCCTACTGGGGTATACCCAGCAAGGCGTTTCCGACTGGACCGAGAGCTGGCGAGTGGGCCTGCAGAACGGCGAGTGGATTGATGCCCAACAAGGTACGGAGCGACTGGAAGCTGAAGGCCCAGGCGAGTAGATAGGCCCAGTCGGATTGGGTTAAACGACTGTTAAAGTTGTAACCGAATCGGTTGAGATATGTAAACCCTAGGGGAGGTGAGCCTATATAAACCTCCCTAAAGGGTGAGTAGAAATACGTTCCCTCATACACCCAAGCGACTCGCCGCCTAGCCGCCGAGCTCGCCCATTGTAACACCTCCATAATACAATCTAGCAGGAGTAGGTCTTTACCCTCCGGGGGGCCGAACCTGGGTAAAACCCTGTGTCTTTGCCCTCATCTCGCACCGCAGATGGCTGGTCGCCCTTGCCCCTCGTTCTACTACTCGCTGCCGATTGCAGCATCTGCCGTGACCATTCCCACGACAGTGGCGCCCACCGTGGGGCCTGGCCGGTCTGGCCGGTGTTCTGCGGCGAGATCCAATCTGCCCATCAACGATACGGTCGCCACCGGCCGCATGATAGCGATCGGCGAGATGCTCCAGATCTTGCCGAGCAGCTACGTCCCGGCGGCGCGACCCGTCACGCACAGCGTGATCCTGCCAATCGGCACGATCAGCCTCTTCGTCGGCCTCACCGACGTCATCGTCTCGGAGGACTCGGCTCGCATCCGCGAGTCGCCACCATGCGATCGGCTCTCCGAGAGCCAGGTCCGCATGATCCACCGCCTCGCCTCCGAGTACAACTCGGCCCACAGCAACGTGGCCGGGAATTCAGCGGCCGCAGAAGATGCGGCCCTCACCGACGTCGCCGACTCGGCGACCCCGGCGTCACTCGCCGGATCCATCACCGCGGCCTCGTCCGCGGGCTCCATCGCCCAGGTCTCCAATGCGGGAGACTTTGAGGACCCCTCCATCCTCGGGATCTTCGAATTCGACTCCGGGTCAGAGAACTCCGCCGACCTCCGCGATGGAGCCAGTCGCCACGCCGCGGCCTACATGGCCACCGGCGCCGATCCGCCGGAGGATCCTTTCTCCACCCCACTCCCTCCTAACGCCACGGCAACGGAGGTCGAGGAACTCCGCCTGAAACTGGCGGAGGCGGTGCGCAAGGAGCAAGCCGAGCGCGAAAAATTTCGCCTCGAGCAGGTGACGGCGCAGGAGCTGTCGCGCTACCACCAGCAGCGGATCAGGTCACGTTTGAACCCCACCGTTCAAGGGCGTGCCCTGAACTTCGACGACGAAAACGACCCGGCCCGCATAGCCGAGCGCGCAATCTGCGAGAACGTGCCACCAGGAGGAAGCGCCCGGCCCCTGCCAGGATCGACGGCGATGGGTGCCCCACCACCACCCAACCGCACCCCTCCCAGGGACCAGCCGCGGATAGTTGTCTCCTCACGGGAGCGAGACGCAAACGGCCTCCCACTGTTCTCCACCCCGATGGACAACCTCGTGGCAGGCCGAGCAGCAGCCGACAGCATCACGGCCACTGGCGACGGCGCCCTACAGATCCAGTACGTAAGGGCCCTACTCGCGAAGGCCGTGGAGCAGCAAAAAGCGGGCGCCGACTCGCAAGGTCGAGTATACTCGCGTTCCTCGGGAAGCAGAGCGGCCTCCAGCGGCCGCCCAGCGGCGGCAAACACCCTCAATTGCCCGCCACCAGAGCCACTGCAGCTCCAACACCGACCCGCGAACGCGGCACTCTCCACCAACGACCCCAGGCCGGCGACCAACTTCGTCGCCGCTAACGGGCAACCCATCGACGCCCGCACCCACATCATCAACAACCAAAGCTGGCGCGCACGCCAGCCCGACGACTTGCGGCACACCCTAACTAATCGCCGCGACGGCGAGCCTATGAGGTCGCTCAGTCGACTCGGGCCCAAGTGCTTCGGACCAATGATCCGAGGCGAGAAGTACCCGCCAAACTTCAAGGCGCCAAAGGAGATAGAAAAGTACGACTCCTCGTACGACCCCGCAGTCTGGCTCGACACATACCTCATGGCAATGGGGATCGCGGGTCACACTGACCTACTCGCCGCCCGTTACCTCCCCCTGATGATGGAGGGGACGTGCAGGCAGTGGATCAACACTCTCCCCCAGGACAGTATCGACTCCTGGGAGGAAATGCGCGACGTCTTCGTCAGGCACTTTGAGTGCTCCTATACCCACGCCACCACTATTGAGGACCTGGAACGATGCGTCCAGGGACCCCGCGAGTCGACCCGCAACTGGGTCCAACGGTGGCAAGAGCTTTGGTACAACGCGGTCGGCATCCACCCGGACACCGCGATCCATTGCTTCAAGACCTCGTGCCGCTACGAGCCTCTAGTCGCCAAGCTCAAGCGACACTCCCGCACACTCAACAACATCCCCGACCTCCTCGAGATCGCCAAACGGTACGCCGAGGAAGATACAAACCAAGAAACTGACGACGAGTCAGGAGGGCAACGCCGCACGGGCGGCAACGACGGCGGACGCCGAACCGACCTACGCTACAGCGGCACTCGCCTCACTGGCAAGCGCCGCAGTGACGGGCGAGTCGACTTCGTCGCCAACGCCGGGCACGCACAGCGCGAGCCCAAGAGCTACCGCCGTGACGGAGGGCAACGCCGCGATGGCGGCAATTACAAGAACAAGCCAAGGTTCGATCCCGCGGCCCTCCTTAACCAACCATGTGCGTTCCATATCAGGGAAGGGAAGCCCGCAACGCACACCACCACCGACGGCCACACCCTCAGGGAAATCGAGAAGGCACGGCAAGCGCGGGAGGACACCGACAACGACCCGCCAAATGGCGGAAAATTATGCAAAGTAGCCGGCTCGCTCCACACCTTCACAGGCTTCAACACGAAGCGCGAGAAGAAGGTCATCGCCCGCGCCGTCGCCGTCAATGCGGTGGCCCAAATAGACGTCCCCCAGTTCCTGAACTGGTCAGAACAGCCCATCACCTGGAGCCGGCAAGACCACTCGCCGCGCATCGAGTACCCAGGACGAGTCGCCTTGGTGGTCAAGCCCAAGGTTGGCGACTACTGGCTCCCCAAGACACCGATGGACGGCGGTAGCTCCATCAACATCCTCTACCTCGACACCTTCAGGCGGCTGCGGCTCCCGCAGTCGATGATCGAGACGACCCACACCACGTTCCACGGCATCGTCCCCGGTCGGAAGGCGTATCCGATCGGCAAGGTCACGCTGCCAGTCACTTTCGGCACACCGGCAAACTTCCGCACCGAGCGGATCGTCTTCGAGCTGGTGCCCTTCGATAGCCCTTACCACTGCGTCCTGGGGCGCCAGGCGTTCGCTAAATTCATGGCAGCGCCCCACTACGCGTACAACGCGATGAAGCTCCCCGGGCCGTGCGGCGTCATCACCATCCACGGCGACCCCGACATGGCCGCCGAGTGCGAGGCCAAAGGAGCCGAGCTCGCCGACGCCGTCATCGCGGCAGAGACTAATCACGCCGACGAGCTCGCCAAATACGCGAGCGGGGTCAACAATGACGACCCCACAATACTCAAGAAGCCCAACTCAGAGGGCGCAAACACCTCAACCTTTGAGGCAACGACGCACACCCGCACCGTCGAGCTGGTCCCAAGCGATTCCAGCCAGACGGTGACGATCGGGACATGCATGAGCCCAGCATAGGAAGGCGCGCTCATCGAGTTCCTCCGTGAGAACAGGGACATCTTCGCATGGAAACCCTCCGACATGCCCGGTGTCCCTAGGGAGCTTGCTGAGCACAAACTAAACGCCGACCCCAAAGTGCGACCTGTCAAGCAGTCACTACGACCCTTCAATGAAGAACGCCGTCGAGCAATCGCCGTGGAAGTGCAGCGTCTACTCGCTGCCGGCTTCATCCGGCCAATCAAGTAATCCAAGTGGCTGGCAAACCCAGTCCTGGTCGAGAAGAAAAACGGGACCTGGAGAATGTGTATCGACTACACAAACCTGAACAGCGCCTGCCCAAAGGAGCAGTTCGTCCTCCCGCGGATCGACCAGATAATCGATTCAACCGCGGGTTCGGAGTCGCTATGTTTCCTCGACGCCTACTCTAGGTACAACCAGATCAAAATGGCTGTCGAAGACGAGGAGAAGACGGCGTTCATCACGCCATTCGGAGCCTTCTGCTACACCGCCATGACCTTCGGCCTCAAGAACGCCGGGGCAACCTACCAGCGGTGCATGCAAGAATGCCTCGCGAGCCAAATTGGCCGCAACATCCACGTCTACATCGACGACGTGGTCATGAAGTCCGCTCGCCAAGGCGACCTACTCGCCGACCTGGCGGAAACCTTCGCCAACCTGCAAAGGTACAAGATAAAGCTCAACCCAGGCAAGTGCACCTTCGGTGTACCCGCCGGACAACTACTGGGGTACGTCGTCTCCAAACGAGGGATCGAGGCAAACCCAACAAAGATCGACACGATCGCCCGGCTCGGCAAACCCGAGTGCCTGCGCGACGTCCAGAAGCTGGCCGGGCGAGTAGCGGCTCTCAGTCGCTTCATCCCCCGCCTGGGAGAAAAGGCGATGCCCCTATACCGCCTGATGCGCAAGAACCCCACCTTCCAGTGGGACAAGGAGGCGGACGACGCGCTCCGCGACCTCAAAAAGGTGCTACTCGCCGCACCACTACTCGCCGCCCCCGCCGACAAAGAACCTATGCTGGTTTACGTCGCGGCGTCCGAGCGCGTCGTCAGCGCTGTGATGGTCGTCGAACGACCAGAGGAAGGAAAGGAGCGCCCGGTTCAGTGGCCGGTGTACTACATCAGCGAGGTCCTCACCGAGTCGCGCCAGCGGTACCCACAGTACCAAAAGCTAGTATACGCGGTCTTCAGGGCTCAGCGGCGCCTGCCGCACTACTTCCAGGAGCACCCGATCACGGTCGTCTCCTCAGCGCCACTGCAAGACATCATCCGCAATCGCGAGGCGACCGGGCGGGTCGCCAAGTGGGCCGTCGAGATCGGCGTCCACAACATCAAATACGAGCCACGAAAGGCGATTAAGTCGCAGGCGCTGGCAGACTTCATCGCCGACTGGGAGGAGGCCCAGCAGCCAGAGAAGCTGCCGTACCTCCATTACTGGAGCCTGCACTTCGACGGCTCCAAGAACGCGGACGGTGCAGGAGCAGGGATAGTGTTGACTTCACCAAAGGGCGACAAGCTCCGCTACATCCTCTGCCTCGACTTCACGCCCTGCACCAACAACATGGCTGAATACGAGGCCCTACTCCACGGCATGCGAGCCGCCAAGGAGATGAACGTCAATCGCCTCCGATGCTACGGAGATTCCGACCTCGTCGCGGGGCAAGTCGCCGGCACCTGCGACGCCGTCTCCCCTACCATGGCGGCGTACCGCCAAGCGGTGGACAAGTTGGGCGGCCACTTCACTGGCTACTCTGTCGAGTGGATCGACAGGCGGAAAAACGAGGAGGCCGACGCCCTCTCTCGCATCGGGTCGGCTCGACTCGCACCACCCGCCGGCGTGTTCCTCGACACAATCTCCAAACCATCAGTCTCTCCCCCGAGGGAGATCGACATCGGAGTCTCACTCCAACCAGAGGCAGCCTTGGTCGCACTCATCACCGAGCCAGACGATTGGACCAAGCCCTACATCGCCTACCTGGAAGCCGGCACCCTGCCAGCAGACGAGACAGACGCTCGAATGATCGCTCGCCGATGCAAGTCCTACACCATCATCGACGGCGAGCTACACAAGCGCAGCGTCACCGGCGTGTTCCAACGCTGCGTCCAACCGGCTGAAGGACGCAAAATCCTCCACGACATTCACTCAGGTGACTGCGGCCACCACGCCGCCGCTCGCTTCCTGGTCGCCAAGGCTATGCGACACGGCTTCTACTGGCCCACCGCACACGCCGACGCTGTCGACATCGTCCAGCGATGCGCCGGGTGCCAGAAGTACGCCAATCAGACGCGCGTACCGAGCTCGGCGCTCAAGACAATCCCCATCACCTGGCCATTCGCCGTATGGGGCATGGACATGGTAGGCCCCTTCAAGAAAGCCCCCTCCGGCTACACCCATCGGCTAGTCGCCGTCGACAAATTCACTAAGTGGGTGGAGGCCAAGCCAGTCCGGAAATGCGACGGGAAGACCGCCACTAAATTCCTACGCGAGCTCATATATCGCTACGGGTTCCCAAACAGTATCATCACGGACAATGGCACCAACTTCGCCAAGGGAGCCATGGCCGAATTCTGCGAAGAGCACCACATCCGGCTCGACCTCGCGTCAGTCGCCCACCCGGAATCCAACGGCCAGGTGGAACGGGCCAACCAAAGCATCCTCCACGGCCTGAAGCCGCGACTCCAAGTACCACTCGAGCGCACCGCCGGGTGCTGGGTCGAAGAGTTGCCCTCCGTCATCTGGGGAATCCGTACCTCGGTTAACAGATCGACGGGATTCACTCCCTTCTTCATGGTCTACGGCGCCGAAGCAGTCATGCCCACCGACCTCGAACACGACTCGCCGCGAGTCGTCCATTATACGGAGGCTGCAAACGAGCTGGCCCGCCAAGATGGGGTCGACCAGCTCGACGAAGCACGCGACCTCGCTCGGTCACGCACCGCCATCTACCAGCAAGGACTCCGCCGCTACCACAGCCGGCGGGTGAAAGCCCGTACCTTCCAGGAAGGCGACCTGGTGTTACGCCTCATCCAGGACAAGAAGGGCATGCACAAGCTCTCCCCTCCGTGGGAAGGCCCATTCGCTATCGGGCGCGTACTCGGCAACGACGCCTACTACCTCATCGACGTCCGCGGGGACGGCGAGCTCGACGTCAAGCGACCATGGAATGTAAACCTCCTCCGGAAGTTCTACTCCTAGAACCCCACACATGTACTCTCCAGTCGCTATGAAATAAAAGAAACGGTTACCGCAAATTGCGCCTACTCTCCATGACTTGTGCCACTCGCACTCGTAATAACAGCGGTATGCTAAAATGCAGAAGTCAACCTTTGGTACAGCGATCGGCACGGCTAAGTAGTGCGGTGTAAGAGCACTGAGTCACTTCAGGTCTTGCATCGTCCATGAAAAACGCCAACCCGAAGCCCCATTGGAGTCGCCTAGCTCGACTGGTTCTACGAGCCAAGACAACTGCCCTCGCTTCTCACAGCGACCTTGGTCCTCCGCATCCTCGGCATAGCGACTCGAACGGCTAAGTACCACGCTCGGGGACTGAATACCAGTTCGTCAAGAGCGGTCAGGGAAAACACCAAGTAAGAGAGCATGCCCAGGACTCGCCAAGCGACTGACCCTACGGGCCAGGCAGGAGTGACGCGCTCACACCAACGCGCTAAGTCCTCAACCGCCCTCGAGTCGCGCCTAGAACTACCAAGTACCACGCTCGGGGACTCGTCCACCCGACTTCGTTCGCGTACGGGAAAACGGTAAAGTACAGAGCACTCAAGGGAGTCGCCTTGCGACTGGCTCTCCGAGCTCGGGCGAGTCGACCAAAGCAACAAAACACATGATAACAACACACATCATATACGAGGTAAACCCCACAAAAGGGCGGACGCGCTCGGGGACTCGTCCAAAATCAATCCAAAGCACACAAACAAATACCAAAATAGACACGACGTCCCATTCAATCGCATATTGTATTGTCTTATGTTACAAAATATGCCCGCGCGGCAGAACTGCTGCTAACGCTTCAAGGCAAACTACCCTACTCTGCAGGCTTCGATGATGACTCGCCAGCATCCCGGCGATTACGGATGAACGCGGTGTACGGGTTTGATGGATACGTCGTCAGTTCACCCGCCATCGCCGCGCGAAAAGGCTGCTCGACCTTGAAGTCACGATAAGGCGGCTCGGGGTCGTTCGGCGCGACGACCGTTTCCTGGTAGGGAAGGAGGTCGCCCATCGCCCAGACACGCTCCGAGTACGTGGCGGCACGCTCTTGCAACTTGAGAACCTCGGACAGATCCACCGCGCCAGTTGACGATGGGTACCCACTCGTCACATCGTCGATGTCGAAGTCTTCGGGGAAGTGGGCGAGTCCAAGGCTCAGGGTCGTCGATGCTCCACGCCGAAACGCCGACCGCGTCATAAATTCAACGACCGCGGGTGCCTTCTCCAAGTACTTCCACACCTCAACGAGGTCGCTGGGAATCACCTCCGTGGGTGATATTTCTTGGAGGTAGGCGCGGATGCAGGTCGCTGACAGCGTCGCCGAGTCGACGAGCATGCTTACGCACTGCCTTGCGTCGAGCGAGCTCGCCTCTTCGTCGCAATCAATGATGCGACCTGCGAAGAAAAAGACAATGATGAGTATAATGGGTACCACAAAACAAAAACCATAAGAAAGGGAGGAAGCACTCACCAAGCAGCGGGCGCGCGAGTCCCGTGATGAAGCACTGAAGCGACGTGTGGTCGTCCTGAAGCCCAGCAATAAGGACTTCCAACACCTTGCGATCCTCCTCTGCGGCCGCAATGGCGGCCTTAGCTCGCCCGTCCGCCAAGTTAGCTTCTTCTCTCGCCTCCCGCAGTTCGCGCTCGATGTCGGTGATCCGTTGTTCAGCGGCACCCAGAGCAGACCGCGCCGCCACTAACTCACCAGCGGGGACAAGCCCCTGGCGAGCTTGATCTGCCTTCTCAGCAACAGCCTGAAGACCTTTGTTCGCCTCCTGGACGATGGCCAGCTCCTTCTCCACGCGCTGTTTCGCGGCCAATCGGTCCGCCGACTCAAGCTGCAGACCCTGCACATCACCGAAAAAGTCAGTTAAAACGAACTCCATAAGTGCCCACCCGCTGAAATTCAGCGAGTGCGCACTCGGGGACTGGCGATCAAGAAATTCCTAAGTGCCCACCCGCTGAAATTCAGCGAGTGCGCACTCGGGGACTGGCGATCAAGAAATTCCTAAGTGCCCACCCGCTGAATTTCAGCGAGTGCGCACTCGGGGACTGGCGATCAAGAAATTCCTAAGTGCCCACCTGCTGAAATTCAGCGAGTGCGCACTCGGGGACTGGCGATCAAGAAATTCCTAAGTGCCCACCCGCTGAAATTCAGCGAGTGCGCACTCAGGGACTGGCGATCAAGAAATTCCTAAGTGCCCACTCGCTGAAATTCAGCGAGTACGCACTCGGGGACTGGATACGAAAATAAAAGACGAGAAATTATAAGCATCACGCCGCTGCAAAACACCGACCTGATCCTCGGGGACTGGATGTACCTGGATGGCCGCGCCAAGCATGCTGTGGAGCTGGATCGCGTCCACGGACGCGAGTAACGCTGGCGTATGCCCACGACGCTGGTCGACTTCAGCATCGGCGGTCCCAGGAGCGTGGCTTGAGGGCGCAACCCCACTCGCCGTGGCCGCCTTGGTCACGAAGCGGGGGAAGGTAGCGATGGAGGCACCCGCTCCAAAGGAGGTCGCCTCCGCCGCGGGTTCCTTCGTAGACGCGGCTGCCTCCGCCGCGGGCTCGGCCGGCGCGACCGCCGTATCGTCAGAGATGGTGACGATGTCGTCGCCCTTGGCCTTCTTACTGCCATCCGCTGAGGCGACGACCTCGTCCGCCTTCCTCTTGCGTGAAGGATCCTCCTCGCTAGCGACGGAGGGCACCTTGGCCACAGTCGGATGGCCCATCCTTTTCACTCCGGTCCTGCGCATTAATTGAATCAACAAGGACAATCGAAATAGTTATGGAAAATAAGAAGGGGTGAGCACACTCACTTGGCGACTGGGATGAAACGTAGCCCTGTACGAAGGTCGGCCGGTTTTTCCAGTTCAGGGCCCAGTCGGCGACTGAGCCCTAGTTCCAGGACATCGTGTGCCCAAGACACGGACGGCTTCTTCGTTGTTGAGGCTGCAGCCGGCGCCTCTGGGACATCCTCGGCGGGAGCTTCCTCGTGAGTCGAAGCTGCTACAGCTGGAGCCTCCTTGCGAGGTGAAGCCGCTGCAGCCGGAGCCTCCCTGCGCGGCGAAGCCGCCGCGGCCGGAGCCTCCCCCAGCCCGGAGACTGGGGCGAATGGCGGAGGCAATGAGGCCAGCGGCACCTCCATAGTCGCCGTGTCCAGCGCGGTCGTCGCTGGTGGCGCACCGTCACCAGTTGGGCTGGGAGCATCGGAGCTGCTCGCCGAGTGTGGCGGTGAGGCCGTCTTCGACGGCTTCGTTTTCTTCTTCAGGGGGGCCCTCGCCTCCCTCTTCTTCTCCTTCCTCTTCGACGGAGTGGCTTGACGGCACGAGGTGGTCTCTGGGAGTTCGTCGTCATCGTCATGGCGCTCGAGGCTTCTGCTCGCTTCGATCTCGCGCTGACGTTGCCCGCGGGTCTTTCGGACCAGCGGGGCGACCTCTTCTTCGGACTCGTCCTCGTCGTCTTCGTTGCCCCTCGCGGGTGGTGATTCGCCTACGTCCTGGGCGGATGGGTCCGGGCTCTCATCGTCCGAAGGTGGGAGCCACCCTTCCACCACCTGGAATAGCTGCAATGGATACAAACAGGATCAGGATTACCGCGACTACATACACTGCGACTGCGAACAAGGTTAAGAAATTACCGTTGGAGCTGGACGCTTCGTGGTGTAGGGGGCGATCCCGGCCTGCGCATCCAGGTACACCGCCTGGGTAATCTTCTTTAGTGCTGAGAGGTAATCTTCCAGCCTCCACTCGTCGAGGCAGGCCTTCGTCGAGTCCCCCCGGCCGGTGTATTGGTACATGTAGTGGTCGCGCTGGGCGAGTGGAACAAGCCGCCGCCCAAGCCAGCAATTGTACATAATTATCGTTTGGAGGCCCTTCTTCTTCAAACCACGGATGGTCTGGAGCATCTCGTCAACGACCATCCGCTGGTCGTCGGGAAGCTTGCCGACTTGGAGATGGCGCCGCTCCGAACGGCTAGCGGAGTACCGCGGGATCGCCGCCTCGCCCTCCGGGGTCGCCTCGGTCACGTAGAACCACGACTTTTTCCAGTCGATCGCTGCCTTGGCGGGTAGCATCAGGTCGAAGAAGGAGGCTTTGGACTTGAGCTGGAACGTCAAGCCGCCCGCGGCTAGCATTGGGCCGCCTGCCTCCTCGCGGCTGATCCATCCATGGAACAGATCCTGCCACAAGGGAAAGTAGGGCCGGCAGCCCAAGTAGCATTCGCAGAACGCCACGAAGATGGCGAGCTGCTCGATGCTGTGGGGACCCAGATCTGAAGGCTGGATCCCATAGTAGGCGCAAAAGCGCCGGAAGAACAAGGACGTGGGAAACCCTAGCCCTCGCTCAAGATGACTGGTGAAACAAACGAACTCCCTCTCTCGCGGGTTTGGGGTCGTTTCTCCGGCTGCGGGGATATGCCAACAGCCGGCTCGCAGGATCCCGGCCTCCTCGAAAGAAGCCAGCTGCGCCCTCGTGCACTTGGACCTGCCCCATGGTTCGGTGGAAAGGGCCATGGCCGAGAGGTTGGTTGGAGATCGGAGGATTTTGGGTCGATTGGATCGCGGAGCAAAGGAAGGAAAATGCGCGCACTCGGAAGAAGTGGTGGGCAGTTGGCTCTACGATTGCCTGCCATTCCTCTTATATAGCGGGAGTTACCCGCCAAATCAGGGGGCCGTTACCGCGCGATGATTACGCCGAAAGTTACCGTTGGATTACCCCAACGGCTAGTTTGACCACGCCTGACGGTCCAACTCCAGCCACTCGGCTCGCCAGGTCAATCACCATGACCGCGTCCCGCCGACTCGACTCGCCCAAGCCGCGACTTGGTTCACCGGATTTCCTCCTTTATACGGGAGCCCGCCGACGATTCGACTGGATGCCTACTCTGAAGCCGTATACTCCGACTGCCAGCAGCCACTTACGCCCAATCAACGACGGCCTCGGGGACTACTGATGGGGATATGCCTACTGGGGTATACCCAGCAAGGCGTTTCCGACTGGACCGAGAGCTGGCGAGTGGGCCTGCAGAACGGCGAGTGGATTGAAGCCCAGCAAGGTACGGAGCGACTGGAAGCTGAAGGCCCAGGCGAGTAGATAGGCCCAGTCGGATTGGGTTAAACGACTGTTAAAGCTGTAACCGAATCGGTTGAGATATGTAAACCCTAGGGGAGGTGAGCCTATATAAACCTCCCTAAAGGGTGAGTAGAGATACGTTCCCTCATACACCCAAGCGACTCGCCGCCTAGCCGCCGAGCTCGCCCATTGTAACACCTCCATAATACAATCTAGCAGGAGTAGGTCTTTACCCTCCGGGGGGCCGAACCTGGGTAAAACCCTGTGTCTTTGCCCTCATCTCGCACCGCAGATGGCTGGCCGCCCTTGCCCCTCGTTCTACTACTCGCTGCCGATTGCAGCATCTGCCGTGACCATTCCCACGACACAAACAAACTTCAAAGCTTGGGTATAGTGATTCCTAGTGCTTTGGGGATTTACCGTGTCCTCCAATCACTACCACCAAGTTACAAGAACTTTGTGATGAACTACAATATGCAATGCATGAACAAGCAGTTGCCAGAACTCTTCTCCATGTTCAAATCTGCAGAAGTGGAGATCAAGAAAGAGCACCAAGTGTTGATGGTCAATAAGACCACCAAATTCAAGAAAGGCAAGTCTAAGCAAAAGGGACACTTCAAGAAGGGTGGTAAGAAAGTTACCGCACCGACGAAGAAGACCAAGGCTGGACCTAAGCCTGATACTGAGTGCTTTTACTGCAAGGGAGAAGGTCACTGGAAGCGGAATTGCCCAAAGTACTTGGCGGATTTGAAGAACGACAACATCAAGAAGAAAGGTATATCCGATATACATGTTATTGATGTGTATCTCACTAGTACTCGTAGTAGTGCCTGGGTATTTGATACTAGTTCGGTTGCTCATATTTGTAACTCGAAACAGATGCTGCAGAATAAACGGAAGCTAGCGAAGAACGAGGTGACGATACGCGTGGGAAATGGATCAAAGGTTGATGTGATCGCGGTCGGCACGCTACCTCTTCATCTACCATTGGGATTAGTTTTATACTTAAATAATTGTTATTTGGTGCCTGCGTTAAGCATGAACATTATATCGGGATCTTGTTTATTGCGAGACGGTTACTTGTTTAAGTCCGAGAATAATGGTTGTTCGATTTATATGAGTAATATGTTTTATGCACATGCACCTTTGATAGATGGTCTATTCTTATTGAATCTCGATAGTGGAAATACACATATTAATAACATTGAGGCTAAACGTTTGAAATTGAGCGATAACTCGACCTATATGTGGCACTGTCGTCTTGGTCACATTGGAGTGAAGCGTATGAAGAAACTCCATTCCGATGGACTTCTTGAATCACTTGAAAGATGTGAAGAATGTCTGATGGGAAAAATGACTAAGACTCCATTTTCTGGTATGATGGAGCGAGATACGGACTTATTGGAAATCATACATACCGATGTGTGTGGACCAATGAGTGTAGCATCGCGCGGTGGTTATCGTTATGTTCTTACCTTCACGGATGACTTGAGTAGATATGGGTATATCTATTTCATGAAACATAAGTCCGAAACTTTTGAGAAGTTTAAGGAATTTCAAAGTGAGGTTGAGAATCAACGTAACAAGAAGATTAAATTTCTGCGTTCTGATCGTGGAGGTGAATATCTAAGTTACGAGTTTGGCGAGCATTTGAAGAAATGCGGAATACTTTCACAATTGACACCGCCGGGAACACCACAGCGTAATGGTGTGTCCGAACGTCGTAATCGAACTCTCTTAGATATGGTTCGTTCTATGATGTCACTTACAGATTTACCGCTATCATTTTGGGGTTATGCATTAGAAACAGCCGCATTCACTTTAAATAGGGCACCATCTAAATCCGTTGAAACGACACCGTATGAATTATGGTTTGGGAAGAAACCTAAATTGTCGTTCCTTAAAGTTTGGGGTTGCGAAGCCTATGTAAAGAAGTTACAGCCGGACAAGCTTGAACCCAAAGCGGAAAAATGCGTCTTCATAGGATACCCAAAGGAAACTATTGGGTATACCTTTTATCATAGATCCTAAGGCAAAATCTTCGTTGCCAAGAATGGATCCTTTCTAGAGAAAGAATTTCTCTCGAAAGAAGTGACTGGAAGGAAAGTAGAACTCGACGAGGTTGTCGAACCTTCTCTCGAACTTGCGAGTAGCGCATCACCGGAAGAAGTTCTTGTGGTGCCTGCACCAATAAGAGAGGAAACTAATGATGATGATCATGAAACTTCGGTTGTAGTTGCTACAGAGCCTCGTAGGTCAACGAGAACTCGTACCACTCCTGATTGGTATGATCCCGTTATGAGTGTCATGTTGGTGGACAACACCGATGACCCTGCGACATATGAGGAAGCGATGATGAGCCCAGATTCCAATAAATGGCAAGAAGCCATGAAATCCGAGATTGGATCCATGTACGAAAACCAAGTATGGACTTTGGTGGACTTACCGGATGGCCGGAAGGCTGTCGAGAACAAATGGATTTTCAAGAAGAAAACAGATGCTGATGGTAATGTTACTGTCTATAAAGCTCGACTTGTCGCAAAAGGGTTTCGACAAATTCAAGGAGTTGACTACGATGAGACTTTCTCACCAGTAGCGAAGCTAAAGTCTGTGAGGATTATGTTAGCAATCGCTGCATATTATGATTATGAGATATGGCAGATGGATGTCAAAACAGCGTTCCTCAATGGAGACATTGATGAAGAGTTGTATATGATGCAACCCAAAGGTTTTTTCGATCCTAAGGATGCTAACAAGGTATGCAAACTTCAACGGTCCATTTATGGGTTGAAGCAAGCATCCCGAAGTTGGAATCAACCTTTTTAATAAGGTGATCAAAAGTTTTGGTTTTATACAAACTTATGGAGAAGCTTGTATTTACAAGAAAGTGAGTGGGAGCTCTGTAGCATTCTTAATACTATATGTAGATGACATATTGTTGATTGGGAATGATGTAGACCTTCTTAATAGTGTCAAGGAATATTTGAATAACAGTTTTTCAATGAAAGATCTTGGCGAAGCAGCTTACATATTGGGCATAAAGATTTATAGAGATAGATCGAGACGTCTAATATCATTCTCACAAAGTACATATTTGGACAAAGTTCTAAAGAGGTTTGGAATGGAAGATAGCAAGAAAGGGTTCTTGCCCATGTTGCCCAATACGACCTTGAGTAAAACTCAAAGTCCAGTAACGGCAGAAGATAGAGAAAGGATGAGTAAGACTCCCTATGCCTCAGCCATAGGATCTCTAATGTATGCCATGCTATGTACTAGACCCGACATTGCATATGTTGTTAGTTTGACTAGCAGATATCAAAGTGATCCAGGAGTGGATCATTGGACAGCGGTCAAAAACATCCTTAAGTACTTGAGAAGAACTAAGGATATGGTTCTTTCTTATGGAGGTGATGAACAACTCGTTGTTAATGGTTACACCGATGCTAGTTGGAACACCGATCCGGATGATTCTAAATCACAATCTGGATACGTATTTACTTTGAATGGTGCAGCAGTTAGCTGGAGGAGTGCAAAGCAAAGTGTTGTGGCGAGATCTTCAACTGAATCGGAATACATGGCTGCTTCGGAGGCTTCACAAGAAGCGATATGGATGAAAGAGTTCATTACAGAGCTTGGTGTGGTTCCAAGTGCGCTGGACCCAATGTCTATCTACTGTGATAACATGGGCGCCATAGCCAATGCGCAAGAACCAAGGTCACACAAGAAGCTGAAGCACATCAAGCTACGTTTTCACGCTATTCGAGAACATGTCCAAGATGGTGACATAAAGATTTGCAAAGTACACACAGATCTGAATGTGGCGGATCCGTTGACTAAACCTCTCCCGAGGGCAAAACATGACCAACACCAAACTGCCATGGGTGTTCGGTATATTACCATGTAATCTAGATTATTTGACTCTAGTGCAAGTGGGAGACTGTTGGAGATATGCCCTAGAGGCAGTAATAAATATGGTTATTATTATATCTTTGTGTTTATGATAAATGTTTACATTCATGTTATAGCAGTATTAACAAGGAAACATTAATACTTGTGTGATTTGTAAACTAAATTAGAGTCCCTAGTAAAGCCTCTTTATAATACTAGCTTGTTGGTTAATAAATGATTATGGTTTCCCTATCATGAACATTGAGATGTTATTAACAACAAGATCATATCGTTAGGAGAATGATATGATGGACATACTCCTATAGATAAGCGTAGCATAAAGATCAAATCATTTTAATAGTTCAATTGCTATATGCTTTCTGATACATAGTAACCTAATTCCTTCGACCATGAGATCATGCATATCACCTTCACCGGAACGATGCTTTGATGACATCAAACACCACACCATAACTGGGTGGCTATAAAGGTGGCATTGAGTTTTCGAAAAGTATTGGTTGAGACACATGGATCAAGAGTGGGATTTGTCCATCCATATGACGGATAGATATACTCTGGGCCCTCTCGGTGGAATGTCATCCAATTGGCTTGCAAGCATGTGACTGGCTCACAAGGGATCACATATCACGGGAACGAGAAAAGAGTACTTATCAGTAACGGGGTTGAACTAGGTATGCAGAGATACCGACGATCAATACCTCGTATAAGTAAACTATCGTGAGACAAAGGGAAATTGGTATCGTATGTAAGTGGTTCATTCGATCGCAAAGTAATTGTAGAAATATGTGGGAGCCATATGAATTTCCAGATTCCTCTATTGGTTATTGTTCGGAGAAGTGTCTCGATCATGTCCGCATAATTCATGAACCGTAGGGAGACACACTTAAGGATTCGACGTTGTTGAGTAGTTATGGAATGATGAGTAAGAGACCGAATGTTGTTCGGAGTCTCGGATGGGATCCAGGATATCACGAGGAGATCCGAAATGGTCCGGAGAATAATATTCATATAAGGAAAGTCCTATTTCGGGGTTGGAGAATGGTTCCGGTGTTTTCATCGGGAATGTTCTAGAAGGTTCCGGAATGTCCGGCACTCTGGAGAGGAAGGGTACATGAATGTGTCATAACAAGTTGGAATTGTTGCATCATGTACTAGGTGTCATCGCTGAACAAAATAAAGGGTTAAATCAAGTCCTAGTTTGAAAAGTCAAACGCCAATTTGAAAAGTCAAACGGCTATTTTGTTTGGTGGAGGGAGAGTAGGAAACCTACTTGGGGAGGAAGTCCCTCTCCCTCCACCGCCGGCCCTTGGAGACCGAGTTGGGGAGGGACTCCCCTCCCCTTGGCGCGCCCCTTCACCTATATAAGGAGGGGCAGGGCTAGCCACCAGCCTAGCCCCTCTACTTGGTGTGTCTAAACCCTAGATCACCGAGTCTCTCTCATAGTCCACCATACTCGCTCCGGCTTAAGGCGAAGCCCTGCGAGATCTCCCCTCTACTTCCGGTACCACACCGTCGTGCTGCCGAAATCGCGAGGAGAGTGCTACAACCTCCACTGCCTGCTAGAACAAGGGAGAGGAAGGCCTTCGTCGAGTACCAAACGTGTGACCGACTGCGGGAGCGCTGCCGGAACGCAGCGCCGGAAGGATCGTCTACACGATCTTGAGATCGGCAAGAGTACGACTACATCACCCACGAGAATCCGCTCTCGTTAAACACTTTGGAATCTTCGAGGGTGAGTTATTCCATCGACTCGTTGCTACAATCTAGTAGATAGATCTTGGCTTGTTTGTTTGTATGCGGTAGAATTTTTTTGTTTTCGATGCTACGAACCCCTACAACCACATCTTCTTCTCTTGTGTGCTTGCCAGATTTGCCCGGAGCAGCGCAAGAGATATGTTTCAAACGTCCTGGAACCCTAATAATCGAGCGGAATGGTTCTCTATCCTGGGGGCCTTCTAGGGCCCCCTGAGGAATGCGCTTTGGTCCTTCTTTGCGGCCCAGTGCTGGTCCCTCTGGACCATCCGTACCAAATTTACATTTGAGAATTTTTTCCCAAACAACCCGCTGATGATATTTTCAAATCTAATCTTTCCTTGCAGATGTGGCGCCCCCTCCTAAGTCGCAAGCTGCGGTTGTTGTTGGAGGAACTGATCCAGATTCATAGAGCGTCTTTCGCCAAGACCTACTCCCCTCCTGCGAACCTGGTGGCGATGGTCGACCCTCCCTGAAGCCTCTCCCAGCAGCTGCTTATCGTCTTTTTCCCAGCATTGTTGTTGTTTAGCACGTTGCTTGCTTTATTGGCCTCTGTATGCTAGGGTAGCTACCGTGGCCGTCTTGTGTCTCAGCGTTTGCTGTGCGAACTATGTTTGTATGAATCTTCAGTCCTTGTGTTGGGGCATTATTAATTTAAAGCCGGTCCTGAGTGCCTTCAGTCTAAAAAATAAAAAAACTATTTTTATGGTTACGAATGAAAAAACGAAGTCAAGCAGCTTCCCTAAAACCATCTCACTTTTTTAAAAAGTGAGCCAATATTCATTTATTTATTTGAGAAAGTTGAGCCAATATTTAGAGCCCGACTCCCATATAAAGCCAGAATTGATGGTCATTTTCTGGTCCACTTACTTTCATGGAAGTCCTTGGCGCGCTAAAATTTCAGCCCGCCGCCCCGCTGCCACCCCCTTGGATTTGGGCACCGCTTGCAACTCATTTCGCACCCATTTCGCACCTCTGAGAGCTCACTACTCGTTGGGTCCCCTTCCAACCAGCTAACCCAAGCTCGCGGCCTCCATGCATCCGGAGCGCCGTCGCAGTATCCTTCCCGATTTTCCATGAATCCCTCTCCAACAGGCGGTTCCCCTAGTAGCATAGAGGTAAATCTGATTGAACTTTTCATATTTTAGTTTAGGAATTGTCCGCATATTGATTTTAGCATTGGATTTTTCACATATTGAAGATGAGTTCGATATTGAGTCCCTTTGCGCAAATTTTTTAGGGCTCGTCGTCTTCCAATTATTCTGACATCCACGACTTGGTTCACGACATGGATTTAGTTCGTATCAAAAAATCTCGTCAGTAACGTGGGTGATTGCATAAGGAATATCAGAGGATTGCAAGGATGAGAGATCTTCGCAATAAGAAGATGCTACACTCAAGCATGTCTGGGTTATCGCCAAGGTTTTGATCTGAGTATTTTCTATGGAGTATTTGCGAGCTCCCAATGAGGACACAAACAGATTGATGGCAATGAACGAAGCAAGAGGATTATTGGGCATGCTTGGGGAGGAGAGATTACAATTGGAGGTGGAAGAAATGCCCCGTGTCATGGCATAGGCAATAACCGGTCATCACCGCGATCCTACACTTATGCTTGAAGTAGTGGGGTCAGATGACTCGTGGATTTGGCATTGCCTTTTGAGTTGCCAGGTTCTCTCAATGACATAAATGTTTTGTAGAGATCTCATTTCTTAGCTTGGCTTGCTAGCGGAGATGCTCTGGCTTGCAACTACAATGTCAACGGCCATGACTATACCATGGGGTACTATATAGCCGACGACATCTACCCTCCATGGTTAACATTTGTAAAGACCATCCAAGAACCTCAAGGTAAAAATCAATCTATTTTTCCACAACTCAAGAAGTATGCTGGAAGGACAATGAGAATGATTTTACTGTGTTGCAAGCTCGGTTTGCTTTTGTTTGTGGTCCTTCTTTTTTTTGGATAAGAAATCTCTCTCAAACATCATGACGGCATGTGTGATTCTCCACAATATGATCATCGAGAATGAGGGGAATTTGTACCTTGAGATTCTGTTTGACAATGTTGGCCGTGTCAAGCCAACAACAAACATGGACCGGACCCAAGTATTTCTTGAGACGAACTGCCAGATTGAAGACGAGGGTAAGCACAGCCAGCTTCGTAATGATGTCATTCAATATTAGTGGAAGTTATATGGGATATAATCTCCCAACTTATTCATATTTATTATTCATGTGTGATTCGAACAACTGTATACGTTATAGACCATTCGTTATTTGTTTAGTTATTTTGATTTGCACTATTATTGTATGTGTGATGTTGAAACATTCATAAATTTAATTTATATTGTTCTTACATAAAGATTGTGTTATCAAAAATCATATATGTGTGTTGAAATCCTAAAACTTTTTTACGAGACGGCGCGAGGTCGGGTGGGACATATCTCATAATTAAACTAGTATCCTAAACCTTAGGGCACTAGTTATGAGATTATTTTTACTTGAGACCTCGCAATCCTGTAAAAGGTACTGCTATATAACGGAGCTGTTAAAAATGCTCTAAGTAGATGATAAGCTCGTGTAAAAGCTTGCCACATTGTTGTAGTCATGTTCATGTATTATCTGTATGCGATGACTCGCTATCGTTGTGGGTATTATAGCCACATCATGTATCCTTTGCCAACATGCATGGTGTCGCATGCATATGCATGACCTTTTGGATAGGGCACATGTATGCTCAAGATTAGAAGCTTACAATGTGTTCGGATGAGCAGACGTTTTAAATTTGATATTGACTTGGCCTGAAAGGTACATTTAGTGCAAATTACTACTCCATCTGTTTCAAAATATAAGATGTTTTAGGTTTGTGAAGAAAATATATCTACACTTGTTTTAGTGTGTAGGTTCACACTAAACTTGAGTGAACATAAATACTAAAAGAAGTCTAGATACATTTGCTTCACAAAGCTAAAACATCTTATATTTTAAAATGGAGGGAGTATGTTTTAAAAGAGCAAACTATCTGTATTTGTAGATTGCATGAGTGCAAATAAAATTACGAATTATGTTACTTGGAAGCCAATGTGGACCATTCTTACAGTTATGCACATTCAGTTGAGATCGATTGGAGGGTCACATGAGTTGATGTCGGTATTTTACACATAATTTGTGTATACAGCCAGACACTAGGTAGTTTTATTTTTGTCCGACTAAATCTAAGTGGATAGAGTTTTTCCTTATGTGTAACCGATTATAAAGGTGAAATTTCTCCTTTTCCAGATTACACCTTTCTATAAGTTCACTTTTAGAAATCAACTCAGACATGGAAAAAATCAACTTTGGATTGTTAGAACCTTGTATATTCTTTCTCGGAATCTTACGGATCATTACATGCTTCCCTGGTTCTGTAAAATTCATTCATAATGGAATTCATTCCGTAATACCCTCTCTGTTACAAAATATATAAGACGTTTTAGCAAGACTATGTCTAAATAGAAACTTAGAAAGTGAGCGGCGGTCAGTAGTGTTAGTTTAGGGTTTAGGCAGGAGCCAACGACGACATCTCACGACCCACATGCAAATCACTACTAGCGTCCAATTTCGTCCACCAAATCAAATCCCCTCCCTGACCAGCCCTTTTGACGGTTTGCTCTTTTTTGTTTTCTGCGACCCCCAAACGTATCCCGTCCGATGGATCTGCGACTACATATACCCGCGCGCGCAGGGAAAGCAAAGACCACAGTAACACCTGTCAGCTGAGCTGATCGACCTCGAGCGCGCGGCAAACGCAATGGACCCCTGCGCCTTCGTCCGCCTCACCGTGGACCAGCTCCTCCTCAAGCTCCCCGCCGTGCCGCGCCCGAGCTCCGCCGCCGCCGGCGTGCACCCCTCCACGTCCCCTTGCTTCTGCACGCTCCACCTCCACGACCAGCCCTCCTCGCTCGCCCGCACCGCGCCGCTGCCCCTCGCCAACGCCTGCTTCCCCTGCGGGTCCGGCGGCCCCGTCGTGCTCAGCCTCGACGCCGCCGCGGTGCAGAGGCTCGCGGGGCGCCCCGCCGAGCTGGTCGTCGCCCTGCACGCGGGCAAGTCGACGGGGGCCGCCGGCTGCGGCAGCGTGGGCGCCCGCCGCGCGCTGGGCAGGGTGCGCGTGCCCGTCGACGTGGCGCGTGCCGTGGCGGGGGAGACCGTGGTGGCGCGCGACGGGTGGGTGGACGTGGGGAAGCCCGCGTCGGCAGCGCGCTCGCAGATCCATATGCTCGTGCGGGCAGAGCCCGACCCGCGGTACGTCTTCCAGTTCGGGGGCGAGCCCGAGTGCGGGCCTGTGGTGTACCAGGTGCCCGGTGGAGGCGCCGGCGGCGGGCAGCGGCAACCTGTGTTCACCTGCCGGTTCAGCGCCGGCCGAAGGGCAGCTATGACCAGGTTGGTGCCATGTTATTTTGCAGGAGACGCTACACACTTATGCAATATGCATGCATCCTCCATTTGCTTGCGTCCTTGTGATCTGCTCCCAATCGTGTCCTCCGATTAGTTTCGCATTTTTTTTTTGAATGCATAGTTGCATACCATGCAAATGTGCAACATAAAAATGCTATGGTTAGGCCATTCGGGCAACACTCTTCTATTTGGGGAAGCAAGGTAGCACAGGTTTAAGTGACTGCGAATCTATTTTGTGCACCTCTCTCTTCGTAGAAAACTCGAAGAGAATTCCCCCTCTTTTCATTTCACCTTTTTCTCTTATTATAGAATACTTTGCTTTTCTTCCTCCCACCCATCATGCATCCTTTTCATTATTGGATGCCAGCTAGTAGATGCCTTACGGATAATTCATGTCATGCCACGTATCGGTATTGGCATAATCACCAAATAATAATATCAATTGCAGCATCCTGGCATGGGAGCCATGGGGCATTTCTTCTTGGATTGAGTTGGGTGGAATGTTTAATCCCAACAGGGTACTAGCTAGTCGCAGTCGAAGGCACTGCTCACAGAGCTTTCAAGAGTAAAACAAGTCCAGAATATGTTATCTGACCAGCTGTCAAGTTTGGTTTCACTCTCAGAGCAGCGCAGCTCAGATCCCCATCGGTTATATACGTGTTTAAATAAGATTAGCTTAGACAAGAATTTACTCGTAGGTTTGTAGCCTCCGTAGGTCTGTCGAACATCCAGCATGATCGGATTATTCAGAATATTCAGATCGGCAGACACACCAACCGTGCATGTGATGCACTTACCAACCTGCTGCTGTTCTAGCTACCTCATTAATTTGCTCGCTCATTAGCTGGTCAGAATCTTCCATACATTATCATGTCCACCATACGGCCAGTTCACCACGATCGCCTTTACCTACTGTTCTTTTGTACTACTAGTATCATTCTCACACTTGGCGCCAAGCCATTAATTGCTGTTAGTTAGCAGCAGTACTAGTTAATACTACTGGTACAGTACCTCCTTAATCTGTTGTTACCGATTAATACTAGCCATGCATGCACTTGTGTTTAACTAAGCTAACCACGTGCATGTGCATCTTGACCAGATCTCTGACGCCGGAATCGTCCATGACTCGGAGCCCCAGCCGGAGGCTGCGGTCCTGGCTGAGCACCCTGCACGGCGACGGCGACGCGCGGGCACGGCGCGACCAGAGGAAGGGCTGGATGGTGACCATCCACGACCTGTCCGGCTCTCCCGTGGCGGCGGCGTCCATGGTCACCCCGTTCGTGCCGTCCCCGGGCTCCGGCCGCGTCTCCCGCGCCAACCCTGGAGCCTGGCTCATCCTCCAGCCCACCGGCGCCGGGGCGTCCAGCTGGAAGCCGTGGGCGCGCCTGGAGGCGTGGCGCGAGCGCGGCCCCGTCGACGCCCTCGGCTACCGTCTCGAGCTGGTCTTTGACTCGGGCCCCGTCGAGTGCGCCGTCCCCATCGCCGAGTCCTCCATCAGCACCAAGCGCGGCGGGCAGTTCGTGATCGACCCGGCCACGTTTCCCGAGGGCGGTGGCGGCGGCGCGTGGCCGTTCGCCGGCGGGTTCGTGATGGGGTCCACGGTGGAGGGCGAAGGGAAGGCGAGCCGGCCCACCGTGCAGGTCGGCGTGCAGCACGTGGCGTGCATGGGCGACGTGGCCGTGTTCGTCGCGCTGTCCGCGGCGGTCGATCTCTGCATGGACGCATGCAAGCTCTTCTCGTCAAGGCTCAGGAAGGAGCTGTGCCAGGACCAAGACGACTAGTACTACGCTTCATGGACTTGGGTTCGACTCATCAAGTATTCAGTTCCTTCTTGTGGAAGTGATGGCCTGTGACTGTCTTTTTTTTAGTTTAGGCTGGGTCGGATCTCAAGAACAGATCGAACAGGGTGTGTCTATCTGTTTATTCTTTCATTGCGATATTCTTTCGATTCTTTGTAGAATACGTCTATGTTCTTGTTTGAAGTTATGAACAATCAAATATATATGAGAGATTTAGATGCAACAGTAACTGTAATGCTCAGTGTTGTGTTTGATCGATTCAATTGGAACGTTCATTCATGTTGAGGGATATTCAGAAACCATATTTTTAGATAAATATTTAAAAACCACTGTTCCATCCGATCCAAATTAATAGACTTAGGTTCGGTTAGATATAGAAGTATTTGTGTTAGATACTTCCGTATCTACAAATCTAAGTTCATTAAATTGGATTAAAACAGAAAACTGTTGCGGATCTGATTCAGGCCCGATACCCACGACACTGCTAGGGCAAAAAGTGGGTATCCTATCTTTTTCGAGCGTTGCCGCCCTCTCGCTATGCTCCTCCTAGCCCTGCTGGCTCCCTTTGCTCCTTTGTTCTACTTGGCGCATTCATGGTCCTTCCTACGACGACAACTTAGTTAATTCTCACGCTGAAGCAGACCATGGTGGTCTCTATACATAAGCATATATTGTCGGAAACAATATGGACCAAATACGGTACTTTCTCTGTTTGGTATTACAAGGTCAGAGAACTTTTTAAAATTGATTGAGATTATAAGTCCTATCTTATTTGTTATCCCCTTTCACCAATGCATGTATTTTCTTTTTTGTTCTCTTCTCTCATACATGTGAAGCTATTGGTGCATATACTAATAATGAGGTGGAGTAATTAACTTTCTTGATCCTATCAACTTGGCTCTCTGGCCATGGAAACAAATACTAACAGAGATGAAAAGTGAGTTGCTTAGATCGGAGTCGCAGCGGTTGTTGCCGCTAGTTCCCCAGCTTGATGACGAAGTAGCGTTTAGCTCGCTGAGGGTGCCGAGGGGCGGCAGGATCCATGATGCGGGTGCAATCGACGGTGATGTCGACTGCGTCAGGACCAAACATACCTGGTCTAGGAGGCGAAGAGTGCCCACCTTGCCAACGTTGAAACTCAGACCGTCGACCGTTAGGTTCGCCACAGCATCGACAGAGTCGAAGGCCAGCCGGGGATCGATGAGTGGATGGTGAAGCCGGATCTGCTCCGCAGGAAATTCTGAATCGTAGATCACCAGCGATAGAGCCTCCAAAGTCGCAACATTAGCGCACAAGCTTCCCACAGACAATGCCAATTTACATGGGTTGATCACGTCAATTCTCATACTTGATGGATTTGGGTTTTTCAGGAAGAGCGGTGCACTAGAGAGTTTGTCAGCTAACAAATAAACGGTGGCGAAGCAAGGTTTTCCCAGGTTCAGACCCCCAGAAGGAAAACCTTACTCCTGCTTGTATGCTCTTGATTGATTGAGAAATCAAGGATTACAATGGTGCCGAGATGGCTATGGTGCGCAGATGAGATCTAGCAAGTTTGCAATGTGGTAGGGGTGTCCTTCTTGGCAGCCCCTCCTAGCTTTTATACGAGGAGGCTAGGTCTCGGGTGCTCACCGAGTCGGTTACAAGTTGAGGATGTAACCCTAGAGGCTTTCTATCTAGTCCTTTCTTTCTGCCAAGGAGTCGCAACCTTCGTGGGCTCTATTTTCTGTCTGCGGAAAAGTTAGAATGTTTCCGCCCTATTTTCATCCGTACTTCGGTGGTGGAGGCTCTGCAAGCAAAATTGTTGGTGGAGCTAAGCACGTCTTTTGTTCTGACTTCTACTAGTATTAAGATCATGAGAAGAGGACACATACATATGTGTTCCTCTCCTCCACCACCTGCTTCACCATGCCACACTTCATCTCGTGGGCACGTCGTGTTTATTGAATGGACCAAGCAAGGATTACACACAGTTTTTCTTTTTTTCCACACACGAACAAGAGTCCAAAATTTTCCATTTAGAAGATGAATTTGATATGGTCTCAGGCATTTTAGCTTCTTACGAGGTATATATAGGTCACTCCTCCCCTTAGACACAGGAATTTGATCAGATTCACACGAGACACCCTTTCGGTTCCAACTTTTCACCCCTACCAACGAATTCCACATCCCGCCTTCTGGCGTGCACCACTAAATGGGATAGTGGGTCTCGAGAACCCTGTCCCATTGTGATCCTATAGAGGACAAGGCGGTCGGGTTTTTGGGGTAGTGCTCTCACACACCTATTGGCTTTTCTCTGACACCATTGGAGATGACTACTTCCCCAATGACAACTACTCGACTACAACAGATTTTCGTGAAACATGGCTACCGGGAAGAACGTTAGTGTGAGTACGTATTCTTTCAATGCACGGTTTGGTTCTGCCCCTTCTGTTAGTGATTAGATTTTGTTTACTAGTACTATAGATTGATTTAGATATGTTGTTTCTATCTTATTTACCAAATCACCTATAGTTTCATGAGTACTTTGTTTAATCCTAAGATCATGACCATTATGATTATCATGTCTAATATTTTGCAATATTTCTGGATTAAATTATATGTTCTAACACATTCAACAAAAACTTCAATCTGTAATCTCGTCGGTTCAAGTTTGAACTTGGATGGCTACATCGTGAGGGCTTCCATTACATGGTCAAAGATGTATGAGAAAGACATGTAGTTGGTTGTACTTCAATTCAAAGGTGGAATAATAAAATGTGTGCAACACGCAAACACCTTGGTGGATGGACACAACACACAATAGGATATTGTTTAAAAACGACTTTTGTTTGTTATTGACGACCTCGAAAAGCCTCAGAAGTTAGTCCACTGTGTGTGTGCATGGAATTAAGTTCAAAATCCAATCGAATAATGCAAAGATAGCAATACTTCTACACGAGGAGGACCTCAAATGGTATCAGCAATCCAAAGGCCAATTCATTTTGGAAGGTGATTCAAATACAAAGATACTCCCATAGCATCGCTAGTGGCAGGCATAGAAAGAAACTTATTTGTTATCTAATCCAAGATGAGGGAACCATTGAGGGTAATGAGCAACTAAAGTCATATATTACTAATTATTATAAAGGTTTATTCGGATCTCCGGAAGAAGATAACCTATCCTTGGATGAGTCTCGTACGAATGATATACCCCAAGAAATCCGATGAGGAGAACAACCTACTTACTGCTCCCTATTCCGACGAGGAAGTAAAAAAGGTTGTTTTCCAAATAGAACACAACAAGGCCCTTGGTCATGATGGTTTTATGGAGAGTTTTATCAAAAAAATTGGGATGTCATTAAGCAAGACCTTCTAGAACATTTTAGCTTTTAGCACGCTGGACAACTAGAATTGTCTCGTCTAAATTACAATGAGATAATTTTAGTACTTAAGATTGATGAGGCAGAAAGGATCTAACAATACATGCCAATCTTCCTTTTTACTGTTAGTTTTCAAATATTCACCAAATTTGCAACAAATCAGACTGAACTCTATGGCTGGTCATGTGGTTTATCCCTCTTAGACTTCTTTCATGCAAGGTCATAACATCCTCGATGGAGTGGTTATCCTTCATGAAACAGTTCATGAACTACATAGGAAAATTTTGAATGGGGTTATTTTAAAAATTGATTTTGAGAAAGCCTATGACAAGGTCAAGTGGTCTTTCTTTCAGCACACTCTCGGAATGAAATGTTTTTATGCAGAGTCGTATGATTTAATTCATAGTTTTGTGTTAGGAGGTAGTGTGTCCATCAAATTCAATGACGACGTTGGAAAATACTTCCAGACAAAAAGGGCTAAGACAAGAAGACACATTATCACAATGTTATTTTAAATAGTGGTTGGTATGATTGAGCGTGCAAAGCCTGATGGTCAAACTAAAGGTGTGATTCCTCATCATGTGGATGAAGGGTTATCTATCCTTCAATATGCCGACGGTATAATTATTTTTATCGAAAATACAAGTCTACATTCACGTGGGGAGTCCCGGGCTTATCACAACCATCTTGAGCTTTGAGATTCATGCAATTCCCTCAGTTTGCTTTTGAGATTCATGCAATTTTTTGTGGCAACCACCTTGAGCTATTTCTATTTCTTGTCAGCAAGTCCCTCTTTATTTTACATAGTATGCCCCATTCTTTTCATATTACAATATTAGTAGTCTCAAAGTATGTACTTTAGGAACCTGATAGTTTTGGTTCAGAACAACTAGATTTCTAAAACTGGACACCGCATTGCGCATGATTAGTAACATTGATTGGATTTAGAATTGGATCCAGGGAATGGAGAAGGAACCGACCATGGAAATATCAAGAACCAACAAGTGGAAGCAAACCAGTTTGGAACCAAATCTATCTAAGAAGTCTTACACTGTAGCAAATCAAATCGTGGAGACGTTTGGGGTTGTTACAAAAAAAAGCAAGTCACGTAAGACAATGATGCAAAACAGATCTAAAGAAAAAACATGGAAGAGGAAAAATCCCTCGATCTGGGCCCTCGGCTAGTACCTAGACATTTCCACCTCCAACGACCTTGCCACCGGGGGATCACCATGCCCATGGCCGCCTTTTTTGCCGCCATGTCCCGCTCAGCCTCGCTCCCCGCGTCATGGTTTTCAGTGTACACGTGTAATACCCTGTCCACTGGGTCCGAGGATGTCACTTCTTGTAGCTTAATAGGATATCTAGACTGGTTTCACATACTAACACTAGTCTTTTCTGCGTACTTTATCCTTACTCATGCGCACCCGGTACCCACTTCTCGGCCGGTCATCCATCCTAAAATTGCTCTAGGCCAAGGACGCTTAACCTTAGAATTCTTTTCAAACGAGCTTCCAAAAAAGAAGTTGCAATTTATTGATATGAGTATCCTATCAATCCTATTAAGTCATGTGCTTGGATCTTACATACGTCCACCCTTTAGAAGATCGATGCCCTCATCGATCAAGCACACCCCAGGAACGTTTCCTCTTAGCACGCGTATGTGCGTCCAGTGCCGACACATGTGCCATGCCGTTTCCACTCCGGGCCACATGCGCCATGCTCCACATGTCCCTCCACCGACCCACGACACGCGTATGTGCGTCCAGTGTCGGCACATGTGCCATGCCGTGTCCACTCTGGCCACACACGTCATGATCCACATGTCCCGCTACTGACCCGCACACACCCGTTTAACCGTGAGAATCGGATCTGATACCACTTGTAACACCCCGTCCACTTGGTCTGGGGGGGGGTGTCACTCCTTGTAGCTTAATAGGATATCTAGACTGGCTCCACAGAAAACAATACTAGTCTTTTCTGTGCACTTTGTCCTCACTCATGCGCACCCGGTATCCACTTCTCGGTCGGTCACCCATCCTAGAATTTCTCTAGGCCAAGCACGCTTAATCTTAGAGTTCTTTTCGAATAATCTTCCGGAAAAGAAGTTGCAACTTGTTGGTATGAGTATCCTATCAATCCTATTAAGTCATGTGCTTGGATCTCACAACACGGCTCATGGTAGGCTTTTGGTGGAGTGCTATTGGAGTAGGAGGTTGATGAGGAAAGAGGCGGCGGCGTAGTTGAGGCGCGGGAGGTGGAGGAGGACTTGGGGTGAGAGAGATGCTCATGAGGTGGAGAAAAGGAAGTGGACATGTCCACTTTCGTCTATAAGGGTAACAAGGTGGACAATGTAAAGGATCATGATGTAAATGTGAAATTACAAACTCGAATCTTGAAGCTACGCTGACCATAGCATAAGCCAAGAACACCCACCTATGGGTAGAAAAACTGTGTCCTTTTTATGGAACACGATATCAAAAAGTGAGAAATCTGAAATTGATTCTTTCGGCATTCAAGTAAGTTGTTTTTATTCGGCGAGTCTCAAGACAAGGCTAGCCTGCATGCTGAATTACTTGGTTGCAATCAAGGCCAGTTTCCTATTAGGTATTTGGGTATCCCAATACATTTATCGGAGACTTACAAATGCTGAATGAAAGTTGGTTGAGGAACAACTACAACTAAGATTAAGCAGTTGGAAAGATAAATTATTATCCCTAAGGGGAAGATTGATTCTTATAAACTCGGTACTCGGTAACATGGTATTGTACATGATATCCTTCTTTCAACTACCAAAAAGAGTCATAAAATGATTAGATTACTTCCGATCAAGATTATTTTGGTAGGATAACATTGAGAAAAGGAAATACCGCCTGGATAAATTGAGTGTGCTATGTTGTCCCAAAGACTAGGGTGGACTTGGTATTTATGATCTTGAGATCAAGAATACATTCCTACTTAGTAAATGGCTCTTCAAGTTACTAACTAAATCTGGGGTGTGGCAAACTCTGCTTAAGGAAAAAATGTTGGCTCGAAAGCTTTGTTCCAGGTGGTTTCGAAACTTGGTAACTCACATTTTTGGACTGGTCTAATAGCGATCAAGAAATATTTCTTCCGTTTTGAATATTTTTCAATTAAGGACAAATCTGAGATACATTTTTGGGAGGATAAGTGGTTAGGTAATGCTACTCTCCAGGAACAATACCATGTGTTGCATAATATTGTTCGTCACAAGGGTGATATAATTGTCATAGTGATGGAGTCTTCTCCTCCAAATGTGACTTTTAGAAGAGATTTGTCTGGACCTATACCTACCTCTTGGGATGCACCGCTGCAATGCTTAGCATCTGTCCAACTGACAACTAGGTCTGATGAATTTTGCTGAAACTTAAACGAGAATAGTCAATTCTTAGTTAGTTCTTTGTATAACACGTTGATCTAGTAAGATATACCAATTGATAATAATATGAAAATCTAGAAGATGAAGATGTCTCTAAAAATAAAAAAGTGTTTAGTATTTTCGTTAGGAGATTATTCTTACGAAAGACAATCTAGTTAAGGGAAATTGGTATGGGAATACAAAGTGTGTTTTTTACCATCACAATGAGACAATTAAGCAATTATTGTTTCAATATAATTTTTCACGTTCTATATGGTTAGTCATGCAACCAGTTTCAGCCTTGTATCCATCGCGTAGTGTTTTTAATATATTTGGAAATTGGTAACATATGATATATCATAAGTATGAAATACTTCTTAGGATGGGAGTATTGTCATTATATGCGGTTGCTAGGGCTATGTAGAAATAATGAAATGTTTAATAATAAAAATATTTCTCTCTTACATGTTATTATATCTATCAATATACCAGTACCCTACGCTTATGGTAGTCCCTACGCAGTACTGAGTTTCACAACCTATTTACAGAGTACTGTTTCACAACCTATTTACAGAGGTGACCTGTCTGGAGGATACAACACGAGATTCTTTTTACCCGTCACAACCTATTTACAGAGGTGACCTGTCTGGAGGATACAACACGAGATTCTTTTTACCCGGCAAGGATGACAGCATAACGTCCGGATCGGCCCTCCACCACCACCTTAGACGTTTTACAATTTCGCATTATGATATGTAATTCGTATTTTCTTATTTAGTTATACATCCATGCTCTTCTATCATCTATGTATATCTTAGTTATGCAGAGACCGAGTATAATACTTAAAACTCTTTAGGTAATAAAAACGCACTTTATCCAGAAAAAAACATAATACCCCAATTATATTACTTCGTATATGATTCCGAGATCATTAACAGTATGCATATACAAGCATAATACATCTATCCCAAGCATATGTACATGGGTAACACACTGATCTCATCATGCGCAAATAGATTGGCATCAATCGTATGTTACTACACCGATATATCCCTTTTCTACACCCCATACTTCTGGAATCATATTGCCCAGAGGATTAATATCGGCAAGGCAGGATTATGCACGGTCTCGGCCTGTATCTTTTAGCTGCCGAGACAATGTGCTCCTTCCATGCTCCTGTCATGTGAGGCTTCCACTGAGCACGGCAGATGCCTGAGTAACGGCCCTGGCGACTCTGTGAATCTCGTGTTGCACGAGCTTCCAGGATGCTGAAGTGTTGGTGCTCCTCGAGGTGGCTATGGCATCAGCTATACCAGGATACGCCGCGGTATCCCAGTCGTTCTGTTCTGAAGGCCCGTAAATCTGCGGCAGGTGAAACTCACAAATTAGAACTACAGCTGCGAACTAAAGATCACGAGAACTCCGTGTTGAATCCCGGAGAAGAAAGAGCGTGGATGAGTTTTTCACTGACCAGATGTTTGTACCATTCTTGCTTGAGAAGACCTTCCCTGTTAGTGAGGGCTCGCTCTGCCTGCATAAGCCGGTCGTTGAGTCCCCGGATCTTCATCGAATCCTTGCTCAGCTGCTTGCTTGACAGTTCCCTCTGAATCTCCTGAGGAAACGACAATTGGATTCCTTTGTCATCAGGAAATGTGGAGAACCTAGCATGCAAGACTGTATGTATAAGCAGCAATTCTGAAGCAAACAAGTTACCTTTCGCTCACTGTTTACTTTTGTAGCTGCCCTTTTCAGAGCTTTGATTGAGTTGTATAATGGGGAGCAACTGACAGGCATCCCCTTGACCACCTTCTCTACTACTTTAGTGTAAGCCTGAAAAAAAAAAGAAATGTCAAGTTCATAAGGCTTGAGTGATCTTCCTTTTCTTTGTCTGCCGCTGCCTGCAGATGTGTTACCTCAAGCTCGGTTGCGTAGGACATGTAATTGAAGGGTATGACCTCTTCATCAGCAAGCTTCAAAGCCATAATTCCCCATATGCTAGCAGCTGTGAGATGACACTATCGGTTATCATGTAGCGCGGTGCAGCAAATTTCTGCTACGGATAAATCACACAAGAAGAATAGAGAGTAGCACCTGCAACATGTCTGCGGAACCCAGGATCTGCGAACTTCTCCATCCATATGAAGTCATCGTACAGAGAGTGGTAAACCGGATATCCTGGCCCTGTCAAGGGACAAGTCTCTCTATTAGATATGCGAAAAATCGTCAGAGTCAATAGGAAGTGCCCTACCTTCTCCAAATACCATGCTGGTTGACGGAATACCAACATGTTGGACGAATGCTGCATAATCTGATCCTCCGTCGCCTAGTCGTCCAATCTTCATGCAGGAAATCAGGTGCATCATATGCTTAATTACAGTTAGAAGCTATGTAGTACGTTTTCAGAGTTGGAATTGAAATTTCAGGTGAAGGTTCAGAACAAAATGTCCCATAAGCTACAGCTCACACAAAGGAACCCAGAGCTATTTTTTCGAGAATGATGGGGGACATTACTCCCCACCACGAAGGAACCCGGAGCTTCACAAAGTTAGTTGTATATACTGCAAGTGATAGCGTTGTTAGCTGTATAAGGAATTCATGTTACAACTCACCTTGGGGGAAACATTAGATTTGACCCATGAATCATACACCGTCTGAGATGAATTGTCAGGATCTTGAACCTTCATAAATGAATAATAGAAGAATGTTTTGAGCATCTTAATAAGAAAAATGGCATATGCATGAAGTGGTTCAAAGTTTACACACCTACAGTTCACCACTAGTACCACACTGTGACCAAACCCAGAAGAAAATTACCCTACAAAATATCGATGACTATCTGTTATTCTTTTCTATGTGGATACACTACCTTTCGTTCAAGAAGAGTAAACATACCAATTTAATTGTTTCCAAGAGTAGCTCATCAAGTTGGGGAGTTGTAGTTGGGAGTAACACTGGACCGACTACCGAACAGTCAACATTTAGATATGCAACAGCTCTCGAAGAAAGCATCTCCCTGTTTTCTTCAACCCATTCAGTTGATCCGGTCTGCATAAAGGTAAATTGCGATCGCAATTGCAGTTGCTCTTAAGGTGTCTATGTATGTATATAGAACAAACGAATAGGGTGCCAAAAGAGAGAACGAGACGCACCAATCCATACTCTTCCGCATCCCAGCTACAGAAAATGATGGTCCTTCGAGGTCTCCATCCTTGCTTTTGCAGCATGGAAAACCTTTGAGCTAACTAGATTGACAACAGAAGAAATTCGCACATGTCAAGAAGTAGGCATGATCATATTGTTTAAGATTTGTGCTTATAAGTCAATTCCAGTATTCAAAAGTAACAGTCAATATTACTGTATTATGGACAGTGCAGAATTAGTGAAAGGAACAGCCTACTGGATTGCTGAGAACAAATGTTATGACTTATACACAAGAATTACCTCGATCATAGCTGCTGTTCCGCTGTTGGGGTCCGCGCCTCCAAACGTCCAGGCATCTCGATGGTTACCTAGGATAACATATCTGTGCACGAAAGGTTAAAATTTGTTCCGTCAGTCATATCCTGCCCCTTTTAGGAGTGCAGGAATATTTCAGACCCAGGGCCATACCCAGGGGCCAGGACCCCTAATTTTACCCAATCAAGTTTCAGTAGTCCTAGTAATTCTACAAACTCCTCTTAAAACAGGAAATCTTCAAACAAAATTTAATACCAGGAAAATTACTCAATGGAATATGTTGGAGTAGATAAAATAATACAACCAAACAGAGAACTGCTCTAGTCTTCACTCCTCTTCCGGTGAGTTCTCTCTTCACAATTCCGAAGTAATTAATTAACGAGCCATGTAATGGGTATAAATCATCTTTTCAGGTTATCATACTCCAGTCTGATGGTGATAAAAAGGTAAATTTGAAATTCTAGCCTTCAATTGATTTATTTATTTTGAAAGAAATTGGTTATTTTGAATTTTTTAAAGCTATCTGGTGTAGAATGAGTTTGGTTAGTGAGAATTGGCATACAACGATATATTTGATTACGATGCTATTTGTGGAAGTGCAAGGGTTGAATGCTTTTTTTTACAATTGGGCATGTAGAAAACAAGTTTGTGATTTTGATGCAATAGAATTTGCCAACAAGATTGATAATCGGACACATACTTTTGAATTGTAAATGGTAATATTTGAAGGAAATATTTTAGATAAGATTGCAAATGAAAATATAGTTGTTAGTTTTGTCACCTAATTTTTCCATAACCGAACATGATCCTCGATGAGGTTCGATGATGACTTGGTGGATATCAAAAGATGATGATCAATACCTTGGAGATGTCGCTTTCTTATCCCCTTTTAAAACACTCTGATTAGACGAGCTTCTTCTCCCTCTTGTTTTACAAAACAAAGATGGCTTTATGCAAAACAACTCCACCAGCCATAAGTCTTGCGAAGTACACCCTGTACTAACCATTGCTTCGTTTGATATTTTTGCAGCAGAGTACGTGTTACCATAGAAGATGAATTCTTTACGGCATCGACATCGACGAGTAGTTTGGAGTTCCCGGCCGGCAGCCTGGAATCTATGGAATGAGACGTCATCGTTATGCTTCAGCCTCTTAGGTCATTTGTTAAGTTTGCTATACTTAATAGCATAATTTGCCTTTCCTTGTTTGATGTTTGTGGTCAGTGACCTCTGCTTGTAATATTTTGGTTCTTCGCTCAGATATGGGCTTGCTGTAATAATTTTTGTGTCGTAGGGTCGCTGATTTGTTACCGATTCTTCATTGGATATTCTCGAGCTCAAGGTTAAGCTTATTTCAGAAGGAGGTCTGGGATTTGTTTAGCCTTGATCGGGACCCATCGTATATCTTACTCGAGAAAGCAGATGAAATTGCAAACAAACAAAAATTAGCTAGTAGGTAGTAGCTATTTGCATCGGATGATTTTTTTTAACCCGAATCCGTATCCAGACTATGTATACCTCCGTATATGTGTACTCGGTCGAGCTGGATATACTTCACGTCCCCACCAGCCGATCCCACCTCTCCTTATCGCGGTCTACGTCTTTACATGCCACGTTTTGAAATTTTATTATTGCTGCTATATACCTCCCGATTTCCACCTCCCGCAGACACATACGAGTATACGTGTACAATAAGTATATATCTAAGTGGATCATACGGACTTCAGGTGGGTTTATACGGTCTTCAAAATGAATCAGTATCGTGTGATCCTCGATCCTGGCCGTACGGGAGTTTTTGTTTGTCAAAGATCGAAAAGGAGGGGGACACCGAAACAAAACTGGCCCATAAATGTCTACGGATGGTGCACTAAGAATTTGGGAATGCGCAACGATGCATACTACTACAACTTGCAGTATAGAAGCTTCCGTAACAATGCAAAAGAGTCATTTTAAAACAGAAAAGTTATAGTACTACTTGATGATTGATGATGCAGAATCAGAGAGAATCGGTTACCTGTCCGGCTCTTCTGCGCCTTCGATCACCGCGAAGACATTTTCAATTGTCGCCATCGTATCATTCCCCTGAAAATTCCACACAAAAGCACAGACACATTAGCATCTCATAGAAAACAATTGAACATACAAATTTCAGTAAACGAAACAAAAGCGCCTAGAATCCTCCGCACCATGTAGGTCAGGTTCAGAACGGCCGGCCCTGGGCCAAGGCGGTACACGGGGCTGCCGTCCCGGCCCTGCCAGTCCGCCGGCGCCACGTCCCCGCCCAGAACCCGGTGGATCTCCGCAGCGTCCCGCGCCGACACCGGGAGTGCCGGGATGCCTGGCATGTCGTCGGTGGCCATGGCGTCCTCCACGCTGACGCGCTCGCACCCCTCCGAGGATGCCCACATCGGCGTCGTCGGGTCGCCCACGCCCCGGAACAGGCTCCCCACCTGCACGCCGGTGGGCGGAAGCCACCGCGTGCTCGGGAACGTGCCCTCCCCGGGTGGGCCGCTGTACTCGAGTGGGTCGGGGTACACCACCGCGGCCGCGGCGCCCGCCGCGCGCGCGTTGTGCACGATGTCCTCGCAGTGGATCCTGCCGTACCGCGCGAGCGCCACCTTGCCCGCGACGTCGATGCCAGCGGAGGCGAGGTAGGCGAAGTCCTCCTCGCGGCCGTAGTTGGCGTACACGGTCTCCGCGGACACGGACCCGGAGGCGGAGTAGGCGAAGAAGGTGGGTATGACCTCCGCCGCGGCGGCCGCGTAGGGGTCGTTGGGGTAGGTGTCCTGGGAGAGGGAGAATGACTTGGTGGGTCGGCCAGGCGCGGAGAGGGAGAGGGAGCGGTGGACGGGGTAGGAGAGGAGCACGGAGTAGGGGGTGATGTGCGCGGAAAAGGAGAGGGATGAGAGCGCGTTGAGGACGTAGGCGGCGGTGAGGGAGTTTGCCTTGGTGCCCGCGACGTGCGGGTGGAGGGTGAGGGCGCGGAGGTGGGAGGCGGCTGTGTCGTTGGAGCCGAGGGAGAGGAGGAGGGAGCCGTAGTTTGGGGATTGGTTCGGCGGGGAGCGAAGGAAGAGGAAGAGGAACAGAACAACGGCGCCGCCGAGGACGGCGCTTATGAAGGGGAGGAGGCGACTGCGGCGATGTGGTTTGGTCGGCGGAGGCGAGGGGTGGAGGAGGGAGGCGGCGTCGAGGCGCGACATGGCGGGAATTCGGGGCGGTGGCTGCGGGGAGCGGATGCAATGACAAGGAGAGTGACGAGACGCTCGGCGTGCAACGAAACGTAGTGGTTTCGAATTTGAAGTGGTCTGCTCTGTTCTGCTTTGCTCTGTTCCCAGCACAGCAGAGGGCCGTTTCGCGGCAGCGCAGACTGACCAGCAGACCGGCAAGTACTGAACCTGTTGGGTTTCACGCCTGACGTACAGTGCTTGCCGCTGTTCGCGCGGCAACAGAACATGAGACGACCATAGCACCTTCTCGAACAAGCTATTTCCCGTTATATTAATATATATATACATCAAACACACCGTACAACAACCAACATGTTAAGGCCAGAACCAAATCCAAAAGAAAAGAAAGAAAACAAATGAGAAACAAATACCAACATCGAACGGTTCGACGAAACAAACTAAACCCAAAAGAAAGAAAGATAACAAAAGAGAAACAGTAGTTTGATAAAGCGAAGACAGCCCTCAACTGTTGCACCCTCCGGAAAGGTCCCATAGCGCTCGTGGCATTCCAACCCGCTACGTATCAAACAACACCTTCAGCAAGGAATGCGACGGCGATATCATTGCTGTCTGGACTGGTCGTAAGGTTTCCCTTGGTACACGGATGGGGTGGGGAAGAGGTACCCAACGCCCTTTAGGAAAGAATGGCGACACCCGCAGACGTCACTGCGTCAATGCCGGACGGGGCCGACAGGGCTTTTGCCCACCCCCAAAAAACCACCACCCCAGACGGTCTGAAGCGCTCCACCCAACCTACCGCCAACCAGCACGCGCCACCACGAAAAAGACGCCAACTTTGTCATCTCACTATGGACATCGGCGCGAGGCCTCGAAGCATGAGCAAGGGGACAGTGGTAACAGGGGTAGTAACATCATAGTCGCGTGGGAGGAAACTACCTCCACCGTCGTGGAAGTAGCCGACCGGACGCGGCAACAGGGGCACACCAGGTATCCGCCCGTGGGTAAGCTGGATATCACGAAAGAGGAAACATATCTTTTGGTTATCGATGATTGCGAGGTTGAAGGGGCGAAGCAGAAGTGGTCGTTGGCAGGTAAAGTTTTGCACCGCACGATTTTCCATATCCAGACGATTGAAAGTGCTTTAAGGCCTGCATAGGGTAACCCTAAAGGCCCCTTGTTCCGATCTATGGGAGAAAACATGTTTGTGGATGATTTTGATTCCCACCATGATCGTGGTCGTGTCAAGGCTGGGTCACCATGGCATGTGACTCACAATGCGGTGATCATTGAAGAGTTTTGTGGATTATACGCGAGTCCATCAGAACTGAACTGTTACAAGCTCCAAATGTGGGCTAGAGTTATTAATCTTCCTTTTAATTTGAGGAATGAGACATGAGGGAAAGCGATCGCAAGACAAATAGATAAGAATGCTACTTCTATGTAGATCAACTGGGTGGTTACCTAAGGGATAGGATCACTGTTGATGTTAACAAGCCTTTGAGGAGGGGATTGCTCACTATGATCTCTTTTGTCCAACTCCGGGTACTCGAGATGTGGAGGGCAATTTACCTTTTGGCCCAGACCTGCGAGCTGATGACAAGAAGAAGGCGGGCTCGGCAGATAGTTCGTCAAAGGAGAAAGTTTACTCACATGGTAGCAGACATACAGCTAATTCTTCCAGTATGGCTGCTGATGGGGGAGTGGAGGTGAACTCACATGACAAGAGGAAAACGATGAATAAGCGCAAAGGTGTGAATCAACAGGTGTACATGAGAGTGACGCTAGTGTTATCCATTACCGATGGAAGAGGTAGTGGTATTGAGCCTATGACCACTATATTTTCTGATGTGACTCTACATGCAGAGGGTGGTGAAGATCATCTAAGGGCTTAGGAACCACCGAAAAAGAGACACACACCACCAAATTTTGAATCGGCAGCGGCTGTGCGACAGCCCTGCCAGTCGCAATGAGGTGTGCATCTTTGAACTGCAGGGGCTTGGGACGAGGCAGTTCATGAGCTTCGCGGTATTGTGAGGCAAGAAGGTCCCGCTCTGCTCCTTGTCATGGAAACAAAGATCAAAGGTAAGAGAGTTGAGAATCTGCGATGTTCTTTGGGATTCGTAGGTTGTTTAGTTATGGAAAGTGATGGCCTAAGTGGTGGCATTGGGTTGTTTTGGTCTAGTGACATTTTGGTGTAGGTTAAGAATCATAGTGCAAATCATATTGATGCCATGGTGCAGAAAGCAGATTTGTTTTTGCCGAAGTGGAGATTTACAGGGTTCTATGGGGAACCTTGGGTGGAGAATCGTCATCACAGCTGGCGGTTTATTTGAACCCTACATGCTATCAATCAGGGGTTCTGGTTTTGTATGGGTGATTTTAGTGAGACATTCTACGGAGAAGAACACTTCAGTATTACCCCCAAGTCCTATATGGAAGATGCGTGTGTTTCGTGAGATGGTCGACGACTGATCTCTCTAGGATTTGGGTTAGACAGGGGTTGCTTACACACGGGATAATAAAAAAGAAGGTCCTGCCAATGTCAAAGCAACGCTTGATCGTGGCCTTGCCAATGCTGAATTCTTATAGTGGTTTGAAAATGTATGAGTGCGGCACATTTCCATTGCAGAGTCGGATCATTGCATGGTGTTAGCAGAATTACGTGAGAACCTGGGGCATTCTTGGTCACGTGGGTATAAACAGTTTTGCTATGAAAATGTGTGTCAGACTCATGTTGATTATGATAAGTTGGTTACATAGTCTTGGTAGAGAAATCAAAACCCCCATGAGCTGCAGGGAGTGGTGGATTGCTTAAATTCTTTACATATAAAGAGTTGGAGCCATAGGGTGCCTAAGAATTTGGATGCTTAGCGAACAAGGTCTAAAAGTTACAGTGACAGCTCCTTAAGCTGAGGCATCGATCTGTTGGTCGTTGTCCATCATATGAAGAAAAGAGTGTGATGAAACAATTAATTACGTGAAGTCCTGCACCAGGAGGAGACGTGGATGCGCCAGCGTTCGCGTGTCCAATGGCTTCGCGAAGGAGACCATAATATCGCATACTTCCATGCGCAAGCCTCACATCAAAAGAGAATTAATAGAATTGTCGGGCTTAGATGGCATGATGGGTCGGTGTGTGACTCTGAGGCGGAGTTGTAGGCATTTTATCAAGCGTTTATACATCACATGGATTTAATGATATGAGCGAGCTGCTGAACCTTGTGCCAATGAGTGTGTCATCGAAGATGAACAGTTTATTGGATAAACCATTTGAATCAGGAGAAGTTAGAGCTACATTGTTCCAAATGGCGCCATCGAAGCATCCAGGTGTTGATGGGTTTACTACGGGTTTTTTCCAGTGGCACTTGGATATTTTGCAACACACAATTGTTCCAGCTATTTTGGATTTCTTAAATAGCCGTAAGCTTCAAGTGGATTTCAATGTTACATATATTACCTTGATTCCGAAGGTATGATAACCCACTTGTGATCTCAAAGTACCAGCCTATTTATCTATATCCCGTTCTTTACAAAATTGATTCAAAGGAAGTAACTAATTGCCTAAGAGGATGCTTGAATGAGATTATAAGTGAATAACAGAGTGCATTTGTTTCAGGTTGTTTGATCACGGACAATGTCTTGGTTGTATATGAAAATGTGCACGCCGTGAAGAAAAGGAAGAAAAGAAAGAACTTTTCTTGTGTTGTAAAACTAGATATGATGGAAGCATACGACTGGATTAAATGGCATTATTTAAAAGCAATTCTTTAGAAATTGGGTTTTGGCATCGATTTATCCCACTGATTATGAAGTGTGTCTCATCAGTTAGGTTTTTCTGTTAGATTCAATGGGAAGTTGTTGTTGTTTTTTACACCATCTCGAGGTCTCCGCCAGGGGGATCCGATATCCCATACCTCTTTCTTTTATGTGCTGAAGGGTTCATATCTTTGCTGAAATTCTTTGGAGAAAAATTTGTGGATGGAGGTATCAGAGTGATCTACAAGACACCATGGGTTAACCACCTTTTGTTTATCGACGATAGTTTAATTTTCATTAGTGCAAACAACCAGAGTGCAGTTAGACTCGATGAAATTCTGGAAGTTTATGATTCTTGCTCGGGGCAGCGTGTTAACAGGGACAAGAGCTCGATTTATTTCACTCCTAATACCCCAGCTGACATGGTTATACCCTACGGGTACACGACCTTAGCATATCTGGTCCAGTCCAAGGAAGACTCATAAGAATATACGCGGCCCATGAAGATTTTCGAGTGGCCCAAGCCCATGACGTCTTCGGATCCTTGGAGAACAAGACTAGAGTAGATAGAATATTCAAAGGGGCAAACCCAAAAACCTGTAACCGACTCGATCTGTGTCCGGGACCTGCCTACTTCTATATAAAGGCTAGGAAGGCACGACGAGGAGGGCACTTCATACCACCGCATACACACCTCCATGCCAGATTGCATCTGCGCACCCCTGTACTTTTCGGTTCCGCCGTAATCAAGAGCAGACAAGCAAGAGTAGGGTTTTCCCTCTGGGGGCCTGAACCTGGGTAAACCTCGTGTCCCCGTGTTGCTTGTTTGTTAACCGTTCCGCGATCTCCAGCATCCCCATCTTCTCCAAAACCCAAGCTCATAACAATGGGCATTGACAAGATTAAACCTCGTCAATTGGCGCCGTCTGTGGGAACTGGGGACGCTGATTGCGCGATCGTGACGGTCCCAACCAAAGCGATCTACAACTCCGCGGGGACGTAGAATCATCTCCTCTTTGGCGCTTTCGACTTCACCGCCCACTCGCCAGCCACCCTGAAGGACTTCGAGCCCGTTGGCGACGGGCTCGAGATCCTGTTCGGGAGCTTCTGCTTCCAGGTGGGGCATACCGACACTCTCCGTCCCCCAGAGCGGGTGCCCCTGCCATCGATCAGGCCCGCTTCGTGGGCTCCACACCCCGTGCTACGCACATCGCCATCGACAGATGAGTCCTATGACAGCAGCTGCTGCAACTCAGATCTGTGTGATCCACCATCGGAGGAAGGGACCTTCGGTTCCGGATCCGAAAGTTGCGGCAGCAGCGATCCAATCTACGAGTGCTACCAATGTGCCGCAGTCATCCAGAGCGACGTGGATCAGGAGCACAACCCGCCACCCAACCCGCAGGGTAGAAACGGCGAGAACAGGAGAAACCAGTCCCCCTGCCCAATGAGGAGGACACCGATCCAAATCGGGTCATCCACCTCAGCGAGGAAGGATGAGCTCAAGCACGCGAAGCCGTGGTAGGCAACAAGATCCTACCTGTAGGTGCCTCACGGGACCTACTGATGACGTACCACCTGCTCCTCGTCGAAGATCACAAGAAGCGGGTGAAGATGCAAGAAGTGCTTGACAAGCGCAAGCAAGCGCCTCGGAGTCCAGTGCGCGGCGAGTTGCGCTCTCCGCCATGGGCGGCTCCAGCTCGCATGGCAACCACGGCAACAAGCACCATTCTTGCATGGAGAACATGGATCTCACTGCACGTCGCGAGGTGACTCGGACCCTCAACACGTCTTTCATGGAGATGGATGCCGACGGCAACGTCATCCCGAAGACACCGCAAGATGCGATCATGGCAGCCACCACATACCTCGCGTCCCATCCACCTCCGGTGGGGGACCCGAAAAGGGCTATGCACAAGTCCGCACTAACCGGACTCGGAATCATTGGAGCTGCGCTCCACGGAGAAGCTCATGCGGAGCCAAAAAAGAAGGCTACGGTCAGGTTCAACCGTAGTCCCACGCCTTCATCCGATGAGGAAGAGCACGACCTACCTCGAAGGCACAAGAGTTCGCGCCATCGCAGCCGTGATTATGATGCTCGAAGTGAGCTCACCCAACGCAAGATCGACAAAGCGCGCGCCAAGCGCGTCTGCTCGTCCGAATCCGAGGAGGACGATGATGAAGGAGAACTCTGCGGAGCCCGATGCTTCAGCAGATCCGTCAGGCAGACACGGATGCCACGGAACTTCAAGCTTCCTTTGGACACTCCGAAGTTTGTTGGCACATAGGACCCCAAAGCATGGCTCAGCGACAACCTGTCGTCCGTCAAGATACACGGTAGAAACAAGAACACCGCCCTGCAATGCCTTCAGCTGCAGCTGACAGGCGCAGCCCGAATCTGGCTCAGCAGCCTATCCTCGGGATCTATCCGAAGCTGGAAGGAGCTGGCATACAGTTGTTGGAATTATGCCCTAGAGGCAATAATAAAGATGTTATTATTATAATTCTTGTTCATGATAAAGTTTATATTCCATGCTAGAATTGTATTAAGCGGAAACTTTAATACTTGTGTGGTTTGTGAACAACACCGTGTCCCTAGTACGCCTCTATGGACTAGCTCATTGATCAATGATGGTTAAGGTTTCCTAACCATAGACATGAGTTGTGAATTGATAATGAGATCATATCATTGGGATAATGATATGATGGATAGACCCAAACAAAGCAGAGCAATTAGATCGTTTCATCGTGTTCATCTTTGCGAAGCTTTTCCTATGTCAAATATTGTATTCCTTAGACCATGAGATAATGCAACTCCCTGATACCGGAAGAAAGCTTTGAGGTCATCAAACGTCATCCTATGAGAGGGTGATCATAAAGGTGTCTCTCAGGTGATCGGAAAGTATCTGTTGGGTTGTATGTATCGAGATGGAATTTGTCCCTCCAAAGTCGGAGAGATATACTTCGGGCCCACTCGGTAATCGATATCAACACCGCTTGCAAGCATGTGGTTAAGGAGTTAATCACAAAGTGATATCGGATTACGGAACGAGTAAAGTACTTGCTGTGAACGAGATTGAACTAGGTATGACGGTACCGACGATCGAATCTCGGGCAAGTAAAATATCGCGAGACGAAGGGAATATATATATATGGGATTAATTGAATCCTGGCATCATGGTTCATCCGATATGATCATCGATGAATGTGTGGGAGTCAATATGGGTGCCCAGACCCCGCTGTTGATTATTGATAGAAGATCATGTCTGCATATTCTCGAACCCGCAGGGTCACACACTTAACGTGTCTCGACGCTAGGATAGATTGGATAATTGGTTTATGAATTTTTGTTCGGAGTCTCGGATGGGATCCGGGACATCACGAGAGGTTCCGGAATGGTCCGGAGAATAAGATTCATATAAGGCAGTGCAGTTTTTGGAGTTCGGAATTGTTCCGGGTTAATCGGTATTGTACCGGAAGCTTCTAGAACCTTCCGGAAGGGTACCAACGTGGCCCCACCTTCCGGGAGGGGGCATGGGCCTATGAGGGAGTGTCCTGGCCGCATTGGGCCAGGGGCACAAGGCCCCATAGGGCCCAGCCGATCCTAGAGAGTTTAAATCGTTTAAACTAGAGATAGGGTTTCTAGAAGAGGGGAGAGTCCATGCCCCCCACTCCTTATCCTTTGGGCTTGGGGGAGGGGCTAGGGCTGCGCCCCCCTCTATATAAAGAGGGGTGGGGGCGCACCAACCCCCTACACCTCTCCTCCAAACCCTAGCCGCCTTGCTAGCTTTCCTCTCTCCCTCCCGACTGTTTGTAGGCGAAGCCCTGCAGCAGAAATTCTCCACCATATACACCACGCCGTCGTGTTATAGATACAATCTATCTCTCCACCATACTTGCTGGTCCGAGGAAGGAGGAGACGTCGAGGTGCTGCACGTGTGCATCACACGGAGGCACCGCCACTTGTGGTGCTAGATCGGATCGGATCGCGAGGAGGAGAAGCGAGTACGACTACATCACCCACGTTCCGACGAACGTTCCGCTGTGCGAATCTTCAAGGGTATGAAGATCTAATCCAATCTCTCTCGTTGTTTGCATCTCCTAGATTAGATCTTGGCTTTCCCTCTGTTCGCTCCGTAGAAAATTTTGATTTACTATGCCGCGAAACCCTTCAGTGGTATCAGAGCTAGATCTATGCGTAGATGTGATTCACGAGTAGAACGCAACATGGTTGTTGCGGGCGTTGATGTTTTCTGTTGCAAGCCTCTTGTTTGTGTTCTTCTTATGACGCGGGATAGTGAGATTGAAGCGGTCCAGGCCAACCTTACGCGACGTCGTTCGCGAGACCGGCTCCGCACTTGACGTGTGGCTTGTTCCACACATGCGGCTGGTGGATGTCAGTTTCTCTCACTATAGTTGTCATGGGATTAACACCGGAGTTTGGCAACCATAATATCACCGTTGTGGCTTTCCGTAGGTAAGAATCGTTCTTAGCATCTACTCCCATAAAGCCACGTAAAACATGCAACAACAAAGTAGAGGTGTCTAACTTGTTTTTGCAGGGAGTGTTTTCTGTGATATGGTATGGCCCAAGATGTGATGTGTATATTGTATGCAATGATCATGTTTTTGTAATGTTTCACGACTTGCATGTCGATGAGTACATAACCGGCAGGAGCCATATGGTTGTCTTTATAATTGTGTATGACCTGCGAGTCAACTTCTTATACGCCATGTAATAGCTTTACTTTATCGCTAAGTAGTTAGCAATAGTTGTAGTTGCTATTCGTGGTGGAGGCAATCATGGTGGAGTGATGGAGATCATGCCGGAACGCACAAGATGGAGATCATTGCGCGAAGATTGGCTATACCATGTCACATAAAGTTATATGCATGTGATGTTTATCCTTTTATGTATCTTATTATGCTTAGATCGCGACGGTAGCATTATAAGATGATTCCTCACTTAAAGATCAAGATAAAAACTGTGTTCTCCCCAAGTATGCACCGTTGCGAAAGTTCGTCGTGTCCAAGCATCACGTGATGATCGGGTGCTATAGACTCTACGCTCACATAAAACGGGTGCAAGCCAGTTTTGCGCACGCAAAAATACTTGGGTCTAGCTTGACGAGCCTAGCATGTACAGACATGGCCTCGGAACACATGAACCGAAAGGTTAAGCATGAGTCATATGAATGATATGATCGACACTTCGTTGTCCACCATTGAAACCACATCTCTTCTCGTGATGATCGGATTAGGTGTGGTGAATTTGGATCGTGTTCACTAAACAACTTGAGTGATGTTGAATTTAGTGGGAGTTCATCTAGTAATTTGATTAAGTTGAACTATTTATCATGAACATAGTCTAAATTGTACTTGCCAATACTGTAGATCACATGGCCAAGTCCAACTTCAACTTCAACGTTTTTGCTGAGAAGGAAAAGCTTAGAAACAATGGGTCTAACTTCACCAATTGGTTCCGCAATCTAAGAATCATTCTGTCTGGCGGACAAAAGGACTATGTCCTTGGGAAAGCGTTAGGTGACCCCCCTGCTGCAACTGCGCCGGATGATGAGAAAGCTGTCTATCAGTCGCGCAAAGATGATTATGGTGTGATTAAGAGCACCATGTTGTTTGCTATGGAACCGGAGCTTCAAAATCGTTTTGAAGAGTATCCCGGGCCCTTCGAGATTCTCGAGGAGCTGAAAACCATGTTTCAGACTCAGGCCCATTCTGAGAGATATGAGATCTCCGAGAAGTTCTTTAACTGCAAGATGGAGGAAGGGAGTTCCGTTAGTGAGCACGCCATAAAGATGACGGGCTACACTCAACGGCTTGAGCAACTGGAATGCACGATTCCAGAGGAGCTCAAGATTGACAGGGTTCTGCAATCACTCCCTCCCAGCTACAAAAGTTTTGTAGTGACTCATAATCAGATTGGTTCCACTGATACGATCACCGAGCTCTTCGCAAAGCTGAAGGCTGCGGAAGTGGACATCAAGAAGGATAATCATGTGTTGATGGTCAACAAGCCCTCCTTTAAGAAAGGTAAGGGAGCAAAGAAGCCCTTCAAGAAGGGCGGCGGCAAGCGCAATGCCCCTGCTGAGAAAAAGCTCAGGTCTGGTCCCAAGCCGGACACTGAGTGCTTCTATTGCAAGGACAAGGGTCACTGGAAGCGTAACTGTCCGAAGTACTTAGCGGACAAGAAGGCTGGCACCATCAAAGGTATATTTGATATACATGTTATTGATGTTTTCCTTACTAGCCCTCGTTGTAGTGCCTGGGTATTTGATACCGGTTTAGTTGCTAATATTTGTAACTCGAAACAGGAGCTACGGAATAGACGGCGGCTTGCGAGGGATGAGGTGACGATGCGCGTTGGCAACGGATCAAGAGTTGATGTGATGGCCGTCGGCACGCTCTCCTTAGTTTTACCTTCGGGATTAGTTTTAAACCTTAATAAGTGTTATTATGTGCCTGCGTTGAGCATGAACATTATTTCTGGATCGTGTTTATTGCAAGACGGTTATTCATTTAAATGAGAGAATAATGATTGTTCTATTTATATGAGTTACATCTTTTATGGCCATGCACCTCTTGTAAATGGTTTATTTCTTCTAAATCTCGAAAGGGATGAAACACACATCCATAACATTGAGGCTAAGAGATGCAAAGTAGATAGTGATAATACTACTTATTTGTGGCACTGTCGTCTAGGTCATATTGGTGTAAAGCGCATGAAGAAACTCCATTCTGATGGACTTTTGGAGTCTCTTGATTTTGAATCATTTGACACATGCGAACCATGCCTCATGGGCAAGATGATCAAAACCCCGTTCTCCGGTATGATGGAGCGAGCAACGGACTTGTTGGAAATCATACATACCGATGTATGCAGACCGATGAGTGTTTTGACGCGCGGTGGATATCGCTATTTTCTCACTTTTTACCGATGACTTAAGTAGGTATGGGTATATCTATTTAATGAAACATAAATCTGAAACGTTTGAAAAGTTCAAAGAATTTCAGAATGAAGTGGAGAACCATCGTAACAGAAAGATTAAGTTTCTACGATCCGATCGTGGAGGTGAATATTTGAGTTATGATTTTCTCACGCATCTTAAAGCAAGTGGAATCGTTTCACAACTCACGCCACCCGGAACACCACAGCGCAATGGTGTGTCTGAACGCCGGAATCGAACACTATTAGATATGGTCCGATCAATGATGTCTCTTACTGATTTGTCGTTATCATTTTGGGGTTATGCATTAGAAACCGCTGCATTCACTTTAAATAGGGCTCCATCTAAATCCGTTGAGACGACACCGTATGAACTGTGGTTTGGTACTAAACCTAAGTTGTCGTTTCTTAAAGTTTGGGGATGCGAAGCTTACGTCAAGAAGTTGATGCCGGACAAGCTCGAACCCAAAGCGGAGAAATGCATCTTCATAGGATACCCTAAGGAAACTATTGGGTATACCTTCTATCACAGAACCGAAGGCAAAGTGTTTGTCGCAAAGAACGGTTCCTTTGTTGAGAAGGAGTTTCTCTCCAAAGAAGTGAGTGGGAGGAAAGTAGAGCTTGACGAGGTTATTGAACCTTCTCTTGAATTGGAGAGTGGCGCAGCACCTGAAATTGTTCCAGTGCCGCCTGCACCAACAATAGAGGAAGCTAAGGACAAGGATCATGAAGCTTCGGACGATGCTGCTACTGAACGTCGCAGGTCGACAAGGTCGCGTGCCCCTCCTGAGTGGTACGGCAACCCTGTCTTGACTGTCTTGTTAGTAGAAGACAGTGAACCTACGAACTATGAGGAAGCGATGATGAGCCCAGACTCTGAGAAATGGCTAGAAGCCATGAAATCCGAATTGGGATCCATGAGCGAAAACCAAGTATGGACTTTGGTGGACCCTCCTAGCGACCAAAAGGCCGTTGAGTGCAAATGGATCTTCAAGAAGAAAACGGACGCGGATGGTAATGTTACCGTCTATAAAGCACGGCTTGTCGCGAAAGGTTTTCGACAAGTTCAAGGTATTGACTACGATGAGACTTTCTCTCCCGTAGCGATGTTTAAGTCCATTCGGATTTTATTAGCAATTGCTACGTTTCATGATTATGAAATATGGCAGATGGATGTCAAGACTGCGTTCCTCAATGGCAACATTGATGAAGAGTTGTATATGATGCAACCCGAAGGTTTTGTCGATCCTAAGGATGCTAGTAAAGTATGCAAACTTCAGCGTTCCATTTATGGACTGAAGCAAGCATCTCGGAGTTGGAACCTTCGTTTTGATCAAGTGATCAAGAGCTTTGGATTTGTTCCAAATTTCTACGAAGCTTGTATCTACAAGAAAGTGAGTGGGAGCTCGGTGACGTTTCTGGTACTATATGTGGATGACATATTGATTATCGGAAATGACATCAACATGCTTAACGATGTGAAGAGTTATTTGAACAAGTGTTTTTCAATGAAAGACCTAGGTGAAGCTGCTTATATATTGGGCATCAAAATCTATAGAGATAGACAAAGACGCCTGATAGCTTTAAGCCAGAGTACATACCTAGACAAAGTTCTGAAAAGGTTCAGAATGGATAAGGCAAAGAAAGGTTCAGTGCCTATGTTGTCAGGTAAGATATTGAGCAAGGCTCAGTGTCCAGCTACGGTAAATGGTAGGGAAGCTATGAGCAAGGTGCCTTATGCCTCGGCCATAGGTTCCATCATGTATGCCATGCTGTGTACTAGACCGGATGTGTCCAATGCTCTTAGTTTGACGAGCAGATATCAAAGTGATCCAGGAGTGGAACACTGGACAGCCGTGAAGAACATCCTAAAGTACCTAAATAGGACTAAAGAAATGTTCTTAGTCTATGGGGGTGATGAACAGCTTGTCGTAAAAGGTTACGTCGAGGCTAGTTTTGACACCAACAAGGATGATTCCAAATCTCAGACAGGATACGTTTATATTTTGAATGGAGGAGCTGTGAGCTGGAGAAGCTGCAAGCAAAGCGTGATCGCGGGATCTACAGTGGAAGCGGAATACATGGCTGCTACAGAAGCGTCAAGTGAAGGAGTTTGGATCAGAAACTTCATCACTGAGCTTGGCGTGGTTCCAAGTGCATTGGACCCACTTGAGATATTGTGTGACAACACTGGCGCCATAGCACTCGCTAAGGAACCAAGATATCATCCAAAGACCAAGCATATCAACCGCAAGTTTCATATAATCCGAGATTATATAGTAGATGGAGATCTGAAGATTAGCAAAGTACATACAGATCTGAATGTCGCATATCCATTGACTAAACCTCTTCCACGTGTAAAACATGATCAACACCTCAGTGCCATGGGTGTGAGATTGTTGCCAGATGTAAACTAGATTATTGACTCTAGTGCAAGTGGGAGACTGTTGGAATTATGCCCTAGAGGCAATAATAAAGATGTTATTATTATAATTCTTGTTCATGATAAAGTTTATATTCCATGCTAGAATTGTATTAAGCGGAAACTTTAATACTTGTGTGGTTTGTGAACAACACCGTGTCCCTAGTACGCCTCTATGGACTAGCTCATTGATCAATGATGGTTAAGGTTTCCTAACCATAGACATGAGTTGTCAATTGATAATGAGATCATATCATTGAGAATGATATGATGGACAGACCCAAACTAAGCGAAGCAATTAGATCGTATCATCGTGTTCATCTTTGCGAAGCTTTTCCTATGTCAAATATTGTATTCCTTAGACCATGAGATAATACAACTCCCTGGTATCGGAAGAAAGCTTTGAGGTCATCAAACGTCATCCTATGAGAGGGTGATCATAAAGGTGTCTCTCAGGTGATCGGAAAGTATCTGTTGGGTTGTATGTATCGAGATGGAATTTTGTCCCTCCCAAGTCGGAGAGATATACTTCGGGCCCACTCGGTAATCGATATCAACACCGCTTGCAAGCATGTGGTTAAGGAGTTAATCACAAAGTGATATCGGATTACGGAACGAGTAAAGTACTTGCTGTGAACGAGATTGAACTAGGTATGACGGTACCGACGATCGAATCTCGGGCAAGTAAAATATCGCGAGATGAAGGGAATATATATATGGGATTGTTTGAATCCTGACATCGTGGTTCATCCGATATGATCATCGATGAATGTGTGGGAGTCAATATGGGTGCCCAGACCCCGCTGTTGATTATTGATAGAAGATCATGTCTGCATATTCTCGAACCCGCAGGGTCACACACTTAACGTATCTCGACGCTAGGATAGATTGGATAATTGGTTTATGAATTTTTGTTCGGAGTCTCGGATGGGATCCGGGATATCACGAGAGGTTTCGGAATGGTCCGGAGAATAAGATTCATATAAGGCAATGCGGTTTTTGGAGTTCGGAATTGTTCCGGGTTAATCGGTATTGTACCGGAAGCTTCTAGAACCTTCCGGAAGGGGACCAACGTGGCCCCACCTTCCAGGAGGGGGCATGGGCCTATGAGGGAGTGTCCTGGCCGCATTGGGCCAGGGGCACAAGGCCCCATAGGGCCCAGCCGATCCTAGAGAGTTTAAACTCGTTTAAACTAGAGATAGGGTTTCTAGAAGGGGGAGAGTCCTTGCCCCCCACTTCTCCCTCCCTTGGTCGCCGGCCCAAGGCTTGGAGGAGGGGGCAAGGGCTGGCCGCCCCCCCTCTATATATAGAGGGCTGGTGCGCCCCCTCCCCCCTACACCTTGCCTCCAAACCCTAGTTGCCCTGCTACCCTTCCTCTCTCCCTCCCGACTGTTTGTAGGCGAAGCCCTGCTGCAGAAATTCTCCACCATATACACCACGCTGTCGTGTTGTAGATCCAATCTATCTCTCCACCATACTTGCTGGTCCGAGGAAGGAGGATACGTCGAGGTGCTGCACGTGTGCATCTCACGGAGGCACCGCCACTTGTGGTGCTAGATCGGATCGGATCGCGAGGAGGAGAAGCGAGTACGACTACATCACCCACCTTCCGACGAACGTTCCGCTGTGCGAATCTTCAAGGGTATGAAGATCTAATCCAATCTCTCTCGTTGATTGCATCTCCTAGATTAGATCTTGGCTTTCCCTCTGTTCGCATCCGTAGAAAATTTTGATTTACTATGCCGCGAAACCCTTCACTCTCCTCGTGATTCCGGCAGCACAACGGCGTGGTACCGGAAGTAGAGGGGAGATCTCGCAGGGCTTCGCCTTAAGCCGGAGCGAGTATGGTGGAGTATGAGAGAGCTCCTCGGCGATCTAGGGTTTAGACACACCAAGGAGGAGGGGCTAGAGCCAGCCGCTAGGGTTCCGGGGACCCCCAAGTCGGCGGCTAGGGCAAAACCCTAGGGGGTGGCGGCGGCTATGGAGGGCTGCAGCTTCTAGGGTTTGAGGTGAGGGACTTGTTGTGTGTGCTAGGAGGGAGCCCTGCCCCTCCTTATATAAGTGGAGGGGCCGGCGGCCAAGGGGAGGGAGGGGAGTCCCTTCCCAACTCGGCTTGGGTGGTGCGCTGGCTTGGGGAGGAGGACTCCCTCCCCAACTCGGTTTCACACTCCCTCCTCTTTTCCACTTTCCAAAACTTGCCGTTTGACTTTCAAACTAGCCGTTTGACTTTTCAATTTAGGATTTGAATAAACCCTTTATTTTGGACAGCGAATACACTTAGTACATGATGCAATCATTCCAACTTACAATGACACACTCATGTACCCCTTCCCCTCCGGAGTGCCGGACATTCCGGAACCTTCTAGAACATTCCCGATGAAAACACCGGAATCATTCCCCAACTCCGAAACGGGACTTTCCTTATATGAATCTTATTCTCCGGACTATTCCGGATCACCTCGTGATATCCCGGATCCCATCCGAGACTCCGAACAACATTCGGTCTCTTTCTCATAATACCATAACTACTCAAACAACGTCGAATCCTTAAGTGTGTCTCCCTACGGTTCGTGAATTATGCGGACATGATCGAGACACTTCTCCGAACAATAACCAATAGAGGAATCTGGAAATTCATATGGATCCCACATATTTCTACGATTACTTTGCGATCGAATGAACCACTTACATACGATACCAATTTCCCTTTGTCTCACGATAGTTTACTTATCCGAGGTTATGATCGTCGGTATCTCTGCATACCTAGTTCAACCTCGTTACCGATAAGTACTCTTTTCTCGTTCCCGTGATATGTGATCCCTTGTGAGCCAGTCACATGCTTGCAAGCTAATTGGATGACATTCCACCGAGAGGGCCCAGAGTATATCTATCCGTCATATGGATGGACAAATCCCACTCTTGATCCATGTGTCTCAACCAATACTTTCCGAACACTCAATGCCACCTTTATAGCCACCCAGTTACGGTGTGGTGTTTGATGTCATCAAAGCATCCATCCGGTAAAGGTGATATGCATGATCTCATGGTCGAAGGAATCAGGTTAGTATGTATCAGAAAGCATATAGCAATTGAACTATTAAAATGACTTGATCTTTATGCTACGCTTATCTATAGGAGTATGTCCACCATATCATTCTCCTAACGATATGATCTTGTTGTTGATAACATCTCAATGTTCATGATAGGGAAACCACAATCATTTATCAACCAACAAGCTAGTGATGTATAGAGGCTATACTAGGGACTTCAAATTAAGTTTACAAATCACACAAGTATCAATGTTTCCTTGTTAATACTATTATAGCATGAATGTAAACATTTATCATAAACACAAAGATATAATAATAACCACATTTATTATTGCCTCTAGGGCATATCTCCAACAAAATCCACACTCGATAATATTTTGAGTGTGCAAAAATCCCCTAATGATAAATGTGGACTTGGATTCAAATTCAATAACAATAACAAGTCCAAGAGAAACAATAAGAAGGGCCAAAACCAAGTCAAGAATTCGGCCAAGATTATTTGCTTCAAGTGCAAGGTTGAAGGACATCATGCAAGATCTTGTCCATTGAAGAAAAAGCACTTGAGTGAGAAGCAACAAGGGAAGCGACCACAAGTACAAGGTCAAGGCCAAGTCGAAGTTAGGCCACTTCCGAAGAAGAATTAAGATAATGCTCCCCAAGCCAAGAAATCAAGGAAAAAGAGAAAGGGGAGCACTTGTTGCTACATATGTCGTGTGAAGGGGCACTTTGCCTCTTCATGTTCAAACGGTACCTTATCTAACCCTATCATTATTGATGATGATTATTCTCTTAGGAAGGATAAGGATGGCAATGTGTTTGCCAAGTTTGTTGGAATTCAAAGTGGTGTCAAGAAAAGAACCATTTGGGTTGCTAAGCCTATTGTGACTAACCTCTTAGGACCCAACTTGGTTGGGGACCAACAAGCTCAAACTTGATCAATACGTGTTTATGGAGGGCATTGGAGACTTGGCTAACTCATGAAGAATTAAGGGATCTTCATATATTATATTTCATCAAGCCAAGTCATAAGGATTATCATTTCCCTATCTTATATCCAATGTGCCTCTTAGCGGTAACTTGTACTTAACTCATTTATTTTGTAAGTTACTTGCCCCCTTTACATGTTTTGGTTTTGTACCAAGTATGTGTTTGTATTTGGTGTGCCTCATGCTTGATTATTTTGTGTATTCAAGTATGTATAGGTGTTTGGCACATCATTTACTCGTGTGTTTTGCTTGGAGCCTCTAATGCATCTTGATGATATCTTATTTGGCTCTTTTCGAGTGGTTAATGGAAAATACCATTTTGGGGGAGTGAAATGCCTCGCATCTCTCAAACCTTAAAATGTGTGAACATGAGTACTACCACTTAGTATTGATATTGCAAGCTTATCTAGTCACTATGTGGTGTGTCATACTCATGAGAAATTCAAATTCTAAATGTCCATTAATTCTCTCTAGTTGAGGTTGCTTTTCCTCTTATTAAGAAAAATTGAATATCACATTATGGGGGAGTAATATGCTTATTTTGCATATCACAATCCTAGGAAATGTGAACATATGAGGTAGTGTCACTTAGAGTTGATATTATTGATTATCTTGTTTCTAGGTGGCATGTTGGCTCAAACAAGGTCCTATTTTTGTTAGAAGATTTTATTGCTCGTCTTTTCGGTCTTTGTTTGAGTAAGAAATTCTTGATGCGGTCTTTCTCAAATACATATCTCTATATCTTTTTGGGAGACCATTTGCTTGAAGTTATTCTAATCATTGATTTGCATGATTGTGTGACTAGATTGAAGCTATCAAGAATCTCTACCTTTGCATAGTGCTTAATATTTTTAGTCCTATCCTATGCTTTTTTATTGTGAAGATTTATCTTTAATATCCGTGCAATATACCATCGGAAATCAACTCCAATTCACTCATTGTCTTCGACAATTGATATACTTTTGTGTGGTAGCATTTGTGGATCATTTTCACCTTGGATTTCACCTCTTATTGCCTTATTTTATTTTCAATTTTTTTTTGTTGTGGCTCCCATTGTCTTCCTTGTTTTTTTAACATATCTTTGATGATGTTTTTGATTATTATAAAATGTGTTTTAGTGGAAGACAAACCTTTTCTTCTCGAAACCTTGTGACATTGTGAAAAGTGTTAAGGGTTTGGTTTATTTGTTTAAACCATGCTATTTTGGGAGTTTGTTATCTCATTCTTTCTTCTCTATTTTATTTGCTTGAATGAGATAAATCCTTGAGTATTTTTGTTTTATTTCATCTTTTTGCTCAATAGTTTTTCTTAGTTCATTTGTTGAACTTCGTTGAACAAATCTTTTGTTGATTTGATTCTTTGATATAGTTTGGGCAACAAATGTGTTTTGTCACACCTTGTATGCCTTCTTGAATATTTTGGTTTTTTTCCAAATTATATCTTCTTTGGATATTGAAAGTCTCCATGTGTTTGCTTTCTTTGATCCAATATATAGGTTATACTCCATCAAATCCCTAAACGGCTAAGACGTGCATGAAATTCAAATTTCATCTCTAAATATGTACATATTTTTATGGAGTGTGTCCTATGTGTTGTGGTTAGTCTAACCACTTTGGACCCAATAAGTTTGGGGACCAAGATGAACTTGAATGTTGTTTTAGGTATATTGGAGATGCAATGGATGCTTGTCTCGTCTATAAGGAAAGTGTTGTCACCTCATGATAATTGGAGCCAAGCTAGGATGATCAAAAAATTCTTATCTACTACATCATACCATTGCTATATCGGTAACAAGTATCTTATTCATGCATACTATTCTTTCATCCAATCTCTTGTAGGTTGCATCTTGGCATGAATTTATCCGTTTGTAAATGTTGCGGTTCTTACAAAGATCTTTGAAAGACTTCTTTATCCTTATTGCTTATGTGAGTAATTTGAGATGATGCATATAATGGGGAGTATATAAAATCACGTTCATGATTCACCAATTCCAAATATGTCTTCTAGAAATTTATTGCATATCAATTCCTCAAGGTACTCTCATGTGCAATATTATTGAAATTGCTTTGAATCCTTCCTTTTGCTACTTGTTGCCTTTCTCAAAGTATCCCAACTAGCATTTGTTCCCTTAGTGTTAGTTGTGATGTTTTTGAGGTTTTTATTTTTTTTCTTTGATGAATTTCATTGATATACCATAAGAGAAAATAGAGCCATGGGCTATATATGCACTTAATCTTGTCTTGACAAGTGTATTTATTTATATCTAATCCTTGTATCTTGGTTGTGTTCTAAATAATATAAAGGGATTGAGGATTCCATGTTTGTGCATATTGTATTCAAATACAATAATTAAAATTTATGCAAGAACCTTGGGGAGCTTCCTTATTTCATTAGAGCACTATTTGTCCATTTGTTTTTTTGGACCATTGGATTGCTTGCTTGATCCGTTGAAGTTTCTTCATCGTTTTATCCTTGTAGCAATCTTTGATCCTCAATATAGATTGATTTCCTCCAAATATTCGTCATTGGATACGTTCATTTGATTTCACTCAAATTATGAGAAATGCAAACCTTGGGGAGGAACTCATACTATATTGGCCTTCTATCTTTGTCATCCATTTTGGCACTTGTTGTCAATGGGGGAGAAGTTTAGAGGGTTTAAGGGAAATGGTTTTATACTTAAGGTTGGTTTGTTCTTAAGTGTTTTCCTTTCATGCTGTAAGATCCATCCCTTTTAAAGGTAAGGATCCCTGTGATTGCAATGCTAGTCCCTGGATCAATTGCTAGCATCCATAGTTTAAGATGAAGTACACAGAAACAAAGGTCATTATTACATCGTCATTCCAGTGATAACATAGTCTCTTACAACTCCATGGCCATAGGCCTAATACAAGAGTTCATTCATAACAATTTAAATAAAGTCTTCATCTTCATGTGCCACAGGCAAGCATGTTGAGTGTAGACTCATAACCCCTAATCATCATCAGAGTAACCTGCAACATCACAAGTTATAGCCACAGTGGGTCAATACATTGGAATAGTATTGGCAAGTGATACCTTAGTAAAATATTAGCATCTAGTTACTACATGAATTTGGCTAAGTGTAGCTTAGGCTTGCTTTGCTCAAAATAGGTTTTACCTATTAGTTGAAAACACTAAGTTTTTCTTTGGCAAAACTTTCCCAAGGAACCACCAATAGAAATTGGTGAACCTTCACCCTTGTTCAACCACAAGTTTTAACTTAGAAAATTGGGATGAGGAGATTCTTGATAGCTTCCATGTCTTGATGCTCAAATTGTCCAATACTAGGGACATGGCTAAGTACTTAGATTTTTCCATCTGCAGAGGTTGTGCACTTTCCCCACAAGACTTGATTTTCACCAAGTCAGGACCTTTCAGAAGCCTTCCCTTATACCAAATGGACGTGTTCCAACCTATCATCCCACTACCACCAACTGTCCAAATGGCTAAGTTATTGCAACCTATATGATCCAGGCAGAGCCCATAATGCCAAATGGCTGCACTAGAAGCTTCTTAACATTTGGCATCTCAAATACCTTTGTTCCTGGGTGGCTTTCCACAAGTGAGATGCACAAGGGAAACCATAGAAATGGGCCTTGTGTAACCACTCAACACAAACCATTCTTTCCATTCCACCCAGGTGTTTCATTCACTTAGTTGTTTTATTAAGCAAAACATAAGTCAAAGACTTAGAAATATTTCTCATAGCATGAATATATAATCCACCCTTGGTTGCTACTAGCTAGGCTAAGCATGGCAATAGCAAGTATCTTAACTTAGAGGAAATTCTAACATTACTACATCTACTAGGATTTCCCAAGCATAGCATATAGATACTTAGCAAAATAATCATGCAAGTCCTATACAAAATATTACTAATGCATAGGTAAAGAATTATTGGGATAAAAACATGAAGCACCACTTGCCTTGGTAGTTTGGGGAGTAGCAACAATCTTCACAACCACAATCACTATTAGCATCAAAATCTACACATAAAATATTGGCACCAAAGTCACATATCAAAATATACAAGCAAAAATATATGAATGCATGCAAATGCTATGTGATGATTTTTCCAAATCAAATAAGACAAGTGAAACAGTACTGAATCATAAACAAGACAAATACAGACTAAACAAACTTTATTTATTCTCTAAATCATTTTTCAAATAATTTCTATACTCAAAATAAGCCTATAAATGTCTCTGCAAAAATAATCAATTTTATAGAAGAAAACCATTAAACACATTGCAAAAATGGATAGAATTCTTTCTCCTGATTCCAATGATATATAATTTGCAAAATTTGAACGTGTGGATCAAAAGTTATGAATTTTGCAAGTTTGAATCACTAATAGATCTAATTCAGATTTTTAAAACGAATAACAGGCCACGCGTCATGTTCTGATTCGTCTATACCGCTTCGCACGGATCGGCCGATGCGGTGCGTTGGATCTAAAGTGGATCGCACGGATCAGATCAAAAGATATCCCTTCGGGTTATGTTCTATTGTAGCCACTGGATCAAGATCCTACGGCCGTTGATCAAGCGACCAACAACTGGCGGCGCGCGGCGATGGTGAGCGGCGGCGCGCTTGGTCTACGGCGTTGCGGCGGCTACTGGAAGCAAGGAAAAAATGGGGAGGCTCACTAGACTCGCAGAGACGTGCTGGAGCTCAGCGTGGCAGTAGCTTGTCGAGGGGCGCACGGACACAGCGGCAGGACCTCGTCGGAGTTGCTGGTGGCGTCGGGTGCTTGCAGATGAAGACGTTGCCGAGGCTCTGGATCACCCTAGCACGAATCAGATGGGTCAGGAGGTGCGAAAGGCCATGGAGAACACGATAGCATCGAAGGGAAAGCAAGGGGCGGTCGCGTTTTACCTGGATTGCACGTCGGAGTCGAGCGGTGGTTCTGCCGCTTGCGGACGCGCACGGGTTCGGCGACCTGGGTCACGAGAAGGCAAATGAAAGGCATCAGGGGATGCGCCAGAACATGCTGGTCATGCTCGTTTGAAGCAGAGGCAAAGGGGTGATCGAGTCTCACCGGAATCAGTCGCCAGAGATCGTCGGTACAGCGGCGGTCTGAGCTCGATTGCGTGCAGCCTGGTGGCGGATTGAGCGGGGAAAGTGGGGTGAAAATGACCACGGTGGTGAGGGGTTTAAGTAGTCAGGAGCGGGGCGAGAGTTACGCTCTGAATCAATGAAATTTAACGAGGTTTTAAACGCGGCGTCTCTGGCGCGGTGGTAACGGTGGAGCAGTCATCGCGCGGTGATTGAGGACGACGCTGACAGGGCAAGGTGGGTCCAGGGTGTCAGCGGGTGGGTGTGCGTTGCTGCGGTGAGAAATAGAGGGAGAAGGGAGACCCCGGGTGGGCTGTTTTGGCTACTGGGCCGAAAGGGTGGCGCCTGGCCCAGTTCTAATTCTTTTATCCTTTTCTATTTCTATTTCGATTTTTAGGAAACATTTTCAAGTGAGTTTCAAATAAGTTTGAATTCAAACCACTTCTGGATTTTTGTAAAGTGAAAATTGTACACATTTGGTTGCAAAACAATATTGTACACTTTAAAATAATTTGGCATTTTGGAATTTTAAAATAAACAATGTTTTTACCCATTTCTAAATAAAGACAAGGAAATGGTTTAAATTTGTTTCTTTGTTTTGAAATCTTTGTCCAAGCTTTGGAATTTATCAAACAAACCCATGAACAAACATCTTTGGTTTAAAACAAATAATCTCTCATTAGAGAGTAGCATTGGATCAATGCCTTGCTTACATAAAATAATAGGCATACAAATGCTTCTGTTTTGCAATGACTTTGAAAATGATCCTAAAATGATTATGAATGCATGGATGATATGCACTTTGAAAACATGATTTTAGGGATGTTACACATGCATTTCATCTTTATTATGTTTTGCATGGTTGTATATATAGTGTAAGCTCTCCCAAAGTTTATTCTTGACAATGTATGCAATGAAATTCAAGTTCATCACACATGCATATATTGTGGGGGAGTTTGCTCTATATATGTTGGTTCTACTCACATCTCTTGCATTAGTTGTAGTTTGTGTAAGTAGAATCGGTTTTGATATGTGCTAGTAGCTTTGTGTTACTTGAACATATCAAATGCAACCTCTTGTACACAACTTATTCTCGGATAAGTTGCATAATTGTTTCTATATTCATTATATAAACCCTCTTGTTGTGATTGTCATCAATTACCAAAATGGGGGAAATTGAAAGACTAATTTCCCATATGTGTGGTTTTGGTGATTAATGACAATCCCTATGGACTAATTTTTTCACTCAGTTTTATATGAAGGAATATTCCATAGGTCATGCTTGTATTCTATGTTTTGGATTCAAGTATGGATGCCATGAAGATAAAGATATACCTTGAGTATTGGCATCAAGATCATCGAGTTGAAGCGAAGAATATGATATGATCAAGATCTTGAGAGTGTGATCTCAATAGAAGAATTCAAGATATGGCTCTAAGACGGTGTCATGATAGCCTCATTAGTTGAGCTATGATTGACTAAGATTTAGAGCATGTAATCAAATTAAGAGTTATTTATGTACCTCAAGATATTGAGATGGAGCATGAGAATATACATGGTTGACCTATACAAAGAGTGAAGAGTGATTTCAAGTTGGTCAACACATGAAGCATAAAGAATGTACCACATGGATCTTGTGGTATGGTTGAGAAGGGCAAGTTCAAGATAAGCATCTCGAGAAGATCATTTGCTTGAAGCTCGTCGTCCATATTGGTGATAATGAACATGTGAAGACATGTATTAATGAAGCTATCCAATAGTGGTGTATGGGGGAGCAAATTAGAAGTCTTCACGAAGCAACAACGATCAAGTGATGCATTCCGGCTTGGATGGAGATTGAAGTGTTGTCATCAAGATCAAGCGGGATGCACAAGGCAAAGGTATGTCCTTGGTAGGTTTTCCTTTTACCGGTCTCAAGGTGGTTGTTGGGAGACCGGGTTATAGGATACATAGCCGCACTATTAAGAGGGGCTTTCGGTTGGGTATCTTGATCACATCGTCATAGGAAGCTCAATCCTTTGCATAATTTGCATCTTCCTATTTTGTTGCTTCTTTATGTTTCTATATGTGAGGTTCTTTAGCTTGTTGTTAGCTCTTCAACAAGCCCAAGTTCATCGAAAACGGAATTCGTATGCATCTTCTATGGCGTTTTCGAGTTTGAAGGTTTTATCGGTTCTTCTTATAGGGAGGATTATTACCTTTCTTCATTTGGTTCTATTCTACTCTATTGGACTATGATGTTTCTCCACACCATCTTTTAGGTCCTGTTGTCCTCGTCAAAACAAGCCCAAGATCATCGAAATCGGAGTCCGGACGCAAAAGTTATTGTTGTTTTCGTGTGCCCTGTTTGGTTCCAGCGGAATTCCGGCGGACCGAGTCTGTGGCCGGAAATTCCAGTGACCGCCGAAAATTTTAGGCAAACCGCCGAAAAACTGTTATGTATGTTGTTTCGGTTTGTACCGGAACTTTCCGTTTTGACTGGAAATTCCGGCGGCACCGGTTTCGTCGCCGGAACATGTTCGCCCAGCGCATCTTGCTTCCAGCGGTCATTCCCCTTGAAGGGGTATAAAAGGGAGGCTTCTTCCCCAAAGTTTTAAGGCTCTTTAGCACGTTTTTGACCTCCATTGTTGACCCCTTTGAGCTTGCTTCCTCTCCCTTCCCTCCTATGATTCTTGCATCTTTTTGAGGGCTTTGGAAGAGGAGATCTAGATCTACAATCCCCACCAATCAATTCCTCCTCTAAGTGAGGGGAACCCATTGGATCTAGATCTTGGAGTCATTTGTTGGTTTCCACCATTGTTCTTCCTCTCTAATTCCTCCCTAGCACTTGTTGCTTTGGTGGGATTTGAGAGTGAAGGATTTGAGCACCCTTGGTGTTCTTGCTTTGCATTCTTGCATAAGTGTTGAGCTCTCCATTACGATTTGTTAGAGTGAGAGACCGTGAGCTTGTTACTCTTGGAGGGTGACCTCCTAGTTGGCTTGGCGGTTGGTACCGCGGTGTCCTCTTCGTGGAAGATTGTGAAGAGACCCAGGCTTCTCCTTCATGGAGCTTGTGAAGTCGTTGTGGAGCTTGCCATCTCTGGAGTGGAGGAAAAGCTAGCCATAAGGAAAGGGCCTATTCCTTCGTGGGATAGACTCGGAGAAGAAGGCGAGCCTTTGTGGCGCATGAGGAATCCTTCGTGGAACCTCACACCTCTCCAATGTGACGTAGCCCCCTTCCCAAAGGTGGTGAACACAAGAATACATCTTCGTCTCTGCGTGCCTTGGTTATCTCTATATCCGAGCTTATTTTCCTTGTGATAGCCATCGAGCTTGAAGTACTTATATCTTGCTTATCACTTGTGGTACATTTACCTTGTGCTATCTTTATTAGCTTAATTTGTTGTTGGTGCACTTAGTTGAGCCTAGTGTATTTAGGTTTTGTGCTTGTAAAATAAACCTTAGTTTAATTCCGCATTCTATCAAGCCAAAACCGTAATAGTTTTGAAAGTGCCTATTAACCCCCCCTCTAGGCGACATCTCTATAATTGCCTATTCACCCCCCCTCTAGGCGACATCTCTATCCTTTCACGACGGAATCTTTCTATGGTTGATCCCCGTGTTTTAGGGTTTTGGAGAGAAGATATTGGTGAGAGGGCTGAGCCAGAGGTGGGATGGGTGGGCCACACCCCCTCTAGGCGCGCCCTAGGGGTGGCCCGCGCCTGGGGGTGTGGGCCCCCTATGGCCCATCTCCGCCACCCCTTTTGGCTTTCTTCTTCTTCTAGGAAAATATGATTTCCATAGTTTTTCTGGTATTTTTCTGATCTTCGCGAAATTGCATCAAAACACCTCTTTTTCCATCAGAATCCTGACTCCGGCAATTCATCCTCCAAGAATCATCCAACATGCAAAAATATATGAAAAGACATAAGTAACACCTCTTAATAATAAATATATCAATGAATAGAGGCAAATTATGATACAGAATGGTGATGCAAATTGGATGTATCAACTCCCCCCAAGCTTAGACCTTCGCTTGTCCCCAAGCGAAAACTGATCTCACTAAACATGTCCACAGGTTTATGGAGTGAAGTGTCAATAACAGAATACAGACAAGAAGCATCACACTTACCATTACACAACTCATAGAAGAAAGCAACTCACCATTATATAACTTAGCTTGCAACAAGTACACGAGTCACAATAGAGATGCATAAAGATCAATCATAATTGGAATTGGCAAACTTTGTTCTTGGTCAGAGAATAGCTATCAAACAGTTTCACAAAAAGCTTTTGTAGAAGTTTCACAATAGGAGTACTCTTTGCTCAAACATAAAAGATTTTTCACAATGATGGCTTTCAAAGTAATACTCAATAGATAAGAGTCTTGTGCGATCAAGGAAGATAAAGAACATGATTGAATAAATCATCATATGAATGCTTGAAACACAACAACTCAAATGCTTGCTAGAGATAGAGAGGAAATAGGTTTACTGACTCAACTTAGAAATAGAAGAAAGGTCCTTCATAGAGGGAAGCAGGGATTTCAAGTCATAAAGAGCTTCCAAAAGATTATGGTACTTACTAGCTTTGAGCCCTCATTGCCCCCATCATAAGCATCTTGAGACGATTAAGGTTAAAGTGAACAAGAGTATATGCTTGACGAAATATAAGTTGGCAATCTCATGTCCCTTGAGTACGAGGGCCGCTCCTCATGCTACTCAACTTTAGTTATCGGTAAGTTCTTATCATTGTAAGTATATGTGTATTATAAAGAACCGCCAATGAGGTACCCCTTGCACATGATACAAGAGCTATCCCATAATAAAAATGACAAGGCAAGCAGACAGTGAGCATCTCAGTGATCTTTTTATTTGCTATTTGCATAGATTTTTATTGAGGATGCTTCACAGATTGCTCACTATGATTAGGCATGGCTTAGGCTAGCAGCCCAAGCGTTTCTCTAACACACATACATAACTCCATGGACTTACAAGCTCCCCTTTTATTTCACACCGACGATATCCGCAAAAAAAAGAGCATGATATCAACTGGATATATATCCATAAGTGTCAAAAGCGTTCCTCGTGACAACACGGTTCTACTAATCCCAATGTATAGATGCAAGCATATACAACTTCGATGACACAATGGTTCAACTCTATTATGGGCAATAAAATAAGGTGTGCCATCAAGTTCGTGAGAGCTTTACTAACTAGTTTTCACATAAAAAAATAATTTTTAATTCGAAAGATAGATGAAGCTTGAGAATTTTCTTGGAATAGTAATAATGCTAATATGTAGATATGGTGGACACAAATGGCATAGGTTTGGTTCAAAGGGGTTGGATGCATGGGAAGTATGCCTTCTCATAACAGGTTTTTGGCTAGCAAGGTTGGGTAGCAAGCAAAAGAGTTGAAGGAAACAAGCAAACCTACAAGTGATAAAGCCAAACATGCAATAAAAAGATCTTAAATAAAGAATACTAAGCTTATAAGCTAATCAAGAAATAAAATAAATGATACAAAATACCTGTAAGCTTTTTCTCTTTTCCTTTCAAATCTCAAAAAGTGTTGCTACTGATCAGAGCTCGGTTTGGCAAAACCAATTTAGGTCTACTTGATGCTCCCAAAGTGATACCAATACTGATCAACAAGATCAATCATATAATAGAGATTGCAAACTAAAATAAGAAGTGCAAAAATTACAAGATGAAACTTCTCATTAATATTCCATAAAGCCACTCACACCAAGGGTTACATAGATAGTCAGCTAAAGGAGAGATACTTCCACATGCAAACCAACCTATAAAATAACTTCTCTACCAAAGATAAGAATCTACTAAAAAGGTAAAAGATAAAAGATAATGATGTGATACCGCGGCACTCCCCCAAGCTTGGAACAAGCCAAGGGGATGCCAAACCTGATGACGAATTACTCCTTCGGTGACGGTGTTGTTCTCTTGTCATCATCATACTTCCAAGGAAAATGTTCACCATCCAAAAAGGATGTCCTGGTTTCTAGAATCCTGAAACTAGCAGCAGAGCTTATGTGATTAAACCTAGCCTCATACTCACAGTTTTGATTTTGTATGTCGTAGAGTTGTGCTTGTAATTGGTTGGTGGCCTGATGGAGTGAGAGGATTTCATCCCAGGGAGCTCAGCAACCTCCTCCTTGTACTTCGTGATGAGTTCTGGACTTATCTTATGGATGACATCCACTTCGCGTTCTGCCATCTTCTTGTACCTGAAAACTTCCTACTCCAACGCTTCCATCCTGTCTTCCAGACTGCCTTCTCCTTTAGGGCCTTGAACTTCTTTCATCTGCACCTTCCCATCCTTGAGAATCAACTCCTTGGTATGAATCTTCAACTCATACATGTACAGGTTGATATCATCCGCGGAGGAGTCCTCCATGGGTGATCCAGAGGAAGATATTGGTGCTCCAAACTGAGAATATGCCTGAAAGAAACATATCGAAACAGAAACATGACGAGAACACGATACACGAACCTTGGGGAACCCGGGGGGGTTATATATTACGAAGTCTCAATGCATAAGGAATGTACTGGTGCGAAAACGAGGAGGAGACGGAGCTCAGGGGGCTCACACCCCCTCCAGGCGCGGCCAGTTGGGGCCCGCGCCTAGGGTGGGTGTGGCCACCCTGGCCTCCGTTTCCTCCTCTGTTTCATTTCTTAACCTTCCGTATATAATAAAAACATTAAAAATATAAAAAGATAGGGTTTTCATGAACCTTCTGTTTTCACCACTTTTACCTATTCAAAGACGAACTATGCAGATTCCTTTTCTCCTTCTCCTAGAAATTTCTTTCATGTAGGGCTTTACACAAACCTCAATGGCAACAGTAGTGTATGCAAAAACAATAAACCTTTAGTTTCACACTTCAACTGAAATCCATCGAAACAAAAGCTACCGTAGCAACTCCTTTCCAAAAACCCAAAAGAAAAAGGAAGGGAATCAATATAAGAGGAAAATGCAAATGATGGCAAAAATCTGTCAAAACAGACCAGCAAGTAAAGATTGATTTTTTTCAAAAACCTTCTGTTCCTTAGATCAAAAAGTGCAAAACTAATTAAAGTTGGGTAACAACTTGGAGAACAAGCACAGAAAAATACAGCTTCATCCGAAGTATTGAGCTCCTTCACGAATTTTTACAATGCAGCTCAAAAATCTATCCCAGGACAGACACTTTTTACAACTCCTCTACTTCTCAAAAGTAATTGATCTTGAAACAAAAACCAAAGCAAAAAGGATAAGGAGCGGTTATTACTGAGGTAATAACTTCCAAGACTTGACAAAACTATTGGTTTATCACCCAAGAAGTACTTTTATTTAACGCCTTTAAGTTAGGCTTGATAATTTCAAAGATGCTCACATAGGAGATAAATATCTGAAGTGAAAGAGAGCATAAAGAAGCAAATACCTAACACATTTGAGTCTAACCCACTTCCTATGCATGGGGGTATCATGAGAAAACAAATTGTTGAAACAAAAAGCCACTAGCATAGGAAGACAAAACAAATGCAACTTCAAATCTTTCAACATAAAACGGGGAAACTTAACATTATTGAGATGCATAAAACCATGTTTCCCTCTCTCATAATAACTTTCAGTAGCACTTTGAATAAAGTTGATAATATAACTGTCACTTACAACAACTTTATCATCAGAATGAGCATACTTACAATCATTAAAAAGAGGTCCAAGGTCATAAACCGGATCAATAGAAGCAAGTTATTCCATCCTGAAATCTTTATTAGGCAAGCTATTTTCACAAGGAGCTTTAGCAAATTTGGAAAAATTAAACTCATAAGACTCTCCATCAAACTTAGTCAAAACTTTTTCCTTCCTACAATCTATAATAGCTCCACAAGTGTTCAAGAAAGGTCTACCAAAAATGATAGGACAAGTTTTGCTAGCTGCTGAATTAAGCACTAGAAAATCAGCAGGATACTTAATCTTACCGTAGAGGACCTCCACATCTCTTACAATACCAATAGGGCAAATGGTTTCCTTATTAGCAAGGTGAATAACCACATCAATGTCCTCAAGCTCAGAAGGACCAATTTCATGCATAATTTCCATGTAAAGCTCATAAGGAATAGCACTAGAACTAGCACCAATATCACATAAACCATAATAGCAATGATCACCAATTCTAACAGAAAGCACAGGGACACTAGCTTTACTAGGATGAGAAATAATATTAGAAACGTCTTCATAGAAGACAATGTGCTCATCCTCTATATTTCTAGTGACAAGATTTTTCGCAATAGCTACCACAGGTTCAGTATTCATTTGCTCATCAGGTTCCACAGTTTTCTTTGTACCTTTGTTATTCGCACTAATCATCATAGAATACTCCTTTACCGTAGCTGGGAAAGGTATTTTCTCAATATAAGGTTCAGGCAAAATACGATCAATAGTACAAACTTCAGTGCTTCTAACAGGAACATGACTAACAACATCTTTATAAGGTGCATGGTACTTATTCCACTTCTTTTTAGGAATTTCAATGTAAGAGGCAAAAGCCTTAAAACAATTGGCAATACTTTGGGAGTCAAGACCATACTCATTAATAATATCACGGAAGTCATCAGTTCCCATAAAATATTTTATGCATTCATAATCATAATTTATACCTGACTTTCTTCCTTTGTCATTCTCCCAAGCTTCAGTGTTCTCTTGAATACGGTCTAGTAGATCCCATTTAGCTTCTTCCTTCATACATGTGAATGATCCAGCATAAGAAGCATCTAGTAAATCTTTATCATGAAGAGAAAGCCTAGCATAAAAGTTATTGATAATAATATTGTTAGGGAGTTCATGAATAGGACATTTAACCATTAATAACTTCAATCTCCCCCAAGCTTGAGCTGTACTCTCTCCATCACGAGGCCAAACGTTATATATCAGATTCCTATCCTTATGAATTTCACTGGGAGGATAAAATTTAGAATAAAAGAGAGGTACTATTTCCTCCCATTCCATGGATTGCCCATTCTTCGGCAGCTTATACCATTCTTCAGCTCTCCCTTTCAAGGATATAAAGAGTAACTTCTTCTTCACTTGTTCAGTTGTGATACCTGCACACTTAAACAACCCGCATAATTCATGGATAAAAAGAAAATGATCATCAGGGTGGACAGTTCCATCCCCTAAATAATAATTATCCATAACACGATCAATAATACTTGTAGGTATCTTAAAAGGATCTATCTCAACAGGTGGTGGTTCATCTACTACCCTAACAGTAGTAGTAGTTTTCCCAAACAGAAAACCAAGTGGGTTATCCATATTGGAAACAAAGTAACAAACAGAAATAAAAAGCAATACTCATAGTACAAGTTTTGTAACCTCCCAGCATTAGAGCTTAGAAATAAGCTGAACACATATGTGTGCATTGCATTCATGCATAGAAAATCTGAATAATTTTCGCGCTTTTGAACAAAACTTGTCAAAGTGATTGAAGTTTCTCTCAACTTGATGGAATTGAAGTAGCTCATCAAGTTGACTGCGATAAGTTTCAATATAACCTTTGCTAAAACCTTATTTTGGGTAAACATGATTTAATCTAAGGGTAGATCAAATGTAATAAAAGTTAAACCCTAATACATGACTTAATGGATTATATTTGATCCTTAGGTGATCATATCATAGTATTCATTATAATCACTCATGAGTACCAAGTTAAGGATATAACACAAATAATAAGAATGTAACAACTATATCTTAATCTCATCTACTTATACCATGAGTATCATGGTAATACCTAACCTTAACTCTTTAGTGAGTTTGAGTAGGAAAGAAACCAAAGTCAAGATCATTCACCATATATCTTTCTTTCCATATCAATCCTTATGGAATCCTATCCTTATAATTGTTGTTCATCAATTTTGAGTAATCAACTATTGATTCACAAATTCTTAAACTATCAATTCTTGATCTATCAACTCTTGTCCTTATCCTAGCATTCACTTCAGTCCTTTAGAGAAAGAAGTAAGAAGAGATAGGTGGTAATGTTAGTTTTAAGTATCATCTATAGGATGGGAGAATTGGAAAAGAATAAGATCAGTGTGATAATTGATGGAGTTAACTCACTCCTAAATAGATAGAAGAGTTATGTAAAAGTTATAATTATATGTTAATAAAGAAGGTTACAAGGATTAAACCTGAAGATAGTTACCAGGAGTAGTCCTATTGGATCAAGTAGGTATAGTCAATGAATTATATCTCTTAATCCAATAGAGATAAACAGAAGATAATTATAATACAACTGTAATGTTGTATGGATGGAAGCCTTGATTAGCCAACTGGAAACCTAAGCCATAGAGGATCAAAGGATTATAATGGACCATGCTTTAGTCACCAAGATTGCATGCTTATATCATGTATAAGTGATATTGGTGGATAAAACATGATTGAAACCTAGTATAGATATGTTATCCTAGGTTATCCATGACAAACCATATTAATATAATGTGAGGTTGGAGTATAAGATACTAGAGTGAAGTAAATATAAGATAGTATGATAAAGATGATGCTAGAGCAACATTAGATTATAGAAGTAGCACTTTCCTCTTGAGAAATATTAAACACTTGAGGTGAAGTAGGATTTGATACATATATATATACAAATTTATTAGAGTAATGTGGGAGATGGATGTTTAAGGAAGAGTATGAATGGAGTTATAAGTAACTACTTGTTCGATTGGAGATTATTAGTAGTAGAATAGTTTGATATAACCAAGTATGGATATGAGAAGATTATGAAAGCTTTAGTGTTAAGCTCATTGCATTTATAAATATATTTAGAAGATTAAAAGGTGGATAAGAGTATTTTTGTGAAGTAAAGCTCATCATGTTAACACATGATGTTAGATATGAAGAAGTAATATATCTAGGAAAGGAATTCCTTAATTAGAAGTCCAGGATTGTGAGTTATGGAAGATAGAAATTCTGGGTAAACATTAAACCCTAAATCTAAAATCAAGCTTAACATCCATCCCATTTGTTGGATCAATCATCTTATTTCTACAATGGCTGCTAGGAATAATTTCCTATATCAAATCACTTAAGCACATCTTTGTCATTCTCAACCATCACTATCCTAGGTACTTAAGAACTATCTTTATTAATTCTTTCCCATAAGATAGCCTAGAAAACCATCCCACTATTTTACTTTAAATGGTGATATCATTAAAAATCACAAACATAAAGAGAATGTGTTTAGCCATTAATCTTTATTTACATCAACAAAAGAATATAAGTATATTAAGAACCCTAAACCCTAGGGTAAGCATTTGCAATTCAAACCCTAACTTATATATTAGTTATAATAAAATATATCCATTGCTATTTCCTAAATTAATGGGAATAATATTAATCATATTAACTCACAAGAACTCTATTTATCAAATAAAAATAAAGGATCACCATATAAAAATCTCCTAAATATTGTGAGTTAATGAGAATAAAATCTCATTAGTTATTAGTAATGCATTCTCTAATAAGTTTATGAATTTCAGCCCAATTAAATTCATATCAAAGGCCCTCACAAATAGTAATAGGAAAAGTATCTATATAAAGAAACTCTAAACAATATATAATAAAAGTTCACAAAATGACTTTAAATACATTCATTGTTGCTGCAATTGTTTAACAAATTAATTCTACAAAGAAAACTCAAATCATTTGTGCAAATTCAAAGCTAAAAACAAAACAGAATATATAAAAGGGATAGAACCAGGAAAAAACAGAAGAAGCGCCAAATCTGGCCCATGACCCATTTCCTCACAGAACTAAACATCGCCCGCGTGCAGCAGCACCCGCCAGCCGCTCGCTCCGTTTCAGCCCACTTCGGCCCAACAGCATCCCACGTACCCTTTCGGTCTGATTCTTTTCTTCTTCCTCCCGACAGAAGGACTCGCCGGCAAGCAGCTGCCTGGCTCGAGCTCCGCCGTCCACCGTGGTCACCATGATTCGTGCTGAGGCTGCCGACACCAGGAGAGGATAAGAAGGACACGACGACGCCTCGCACATCCTTATCCCCATTTCTTTTCTCTTCCTCCCAAATTTCCTCTCTGTCTCGAAACCCTAGCTCACTGAATTAATCATCGTCGGCGGTGGGGGTCGTTTTGGAGTCCGTGGCATGGTCGAGGAGAAGCGCCGTGTCACCCTCTCCATCTTAGGATGCTCAATCGAGTCAGGGGAGTTCCAAATCGATGCAATCGAGCCATTCCATTTCTCCAGTGATCATCGGAATTCGCAAAGAATAGCTCATCTCGGGGCGCCACCGTCCTTTTCGACTACCACAACGACGTCTGGGTGAGCGTACACGTCTCCCCATGCCCTCTAATCTCTCCCTCTCGTCGTGTATTGTTGTCCACCGTGTACTGCCTCTAACCACCATAGTTAAGGGTCGCCGGAGTAGCTCCGGTGACCAAAACTAAGCGGCGTTACCTCATATGGATTCCCCTTACTTCCCTGCATCGAACCCCTCTAGCCACGCTTCCCAAAAATCTCTCTGCCGATGTTCCCGAGTGTAACTCCGGTGAGGCTCCGACGAGCACATGTGGCAGGTGATGTGGCCATAGTCCCACCTGTTCATGTCTCTGGCTAGGTTAGTTCGGGGTGTAAAAAGATTACAAGTTTGTGCTGATGTCATCGTGGCATCACGCATGCGTCATCTTTTGACCGAGTCCACTTTTGACTAGTCCACTGCCTAGGTGTCATCCAACGTGGCCAGTACCCCATAGGTCAGTGAATAGGGTAGGTTTAACTTCGGTACCAAAATTATTTTATGTTTAGGAATTAGATAAAACAATATTAATTCCAATATAATAAAATGATTAAATCTTGTTTCATTAATAACTTTTGTTTTATAAATCAGAAAAATGTGTATAATATATGAAAATTTGTAGAAAAATAAAATCTATAACTTAAAACTATTATTAAACATTATTATGTTAACCATTTAAATAATTAATATTTAATAAAGGTTTTATAAATAATAAAACTTTGATAATTCATATTTTAATAATGGTAAATATTAAAAATATAAATATAATACCAAAAATCTTAGAAAAATAAGAACTATATTTAAAATTATAATCATGCATTATTATTTCACTTAATTAAATATTTAATATTTATTAAGTGTTTATAAAGTATTAAACATTGTAAAAATCATATCTTATTATTTATAAATCATAAAAATAAGTGTAATATGCCAAAATGATCACAAAAATAATACCTATATGTTAAAAATATAATATTCCACTTTTAAGTTAAATAAAAATTCAAACACCTTAACAACTTGAATTTAAACCCTTTCCTTAATTAATAATTCATATAAAGGTAAATAAAATTTGTTAATAATTCTAAAAATTAGTCAATTGAGTCTAATAAATAGTATTAGGCTTAAATATTGGTAGTGTGCATTCAAAATGATTTAACACACTTTAGATTATTTTATAAAAGAATCCTTATCCAATCTAAAATCTCCAAGAATAATTATATTGAGATAAAACCCATTACTTTACTTTAACCACAAGTTTATAAACAAATCAAAACACTATAGTGAGTCATAAGTAGTAAATAATATTGTTTATTTATTCACAAACCTTAACCACACCCTTATAGGGAGATAAATCCCTTTATACATTTATAATGTAAAGAAACCACTACCCAATAAAAGTAATACCATTCTTAAGTAATTTTAAAGAAACATTATGAAGTGAACAAGGTATAAGTATAATAAGCATTACACCTAAAGTCCATCTTTGTTTTAAAGTTAACTTTAGTCTACCAGACTTTAAGTATAATGCTAAAAACTTTATTATATACTTTATAGTTAACTTTGATCTGTTATAATTAAGTTGTAAAGAATATCAAGTCCAAACTATTATAGCAAGCACAAACAACATCCACCACCTCTGATTAGCCACAAATATTGTTTAAACCTTAATAGAGGAATATTTTCTTCAAAAGTTATTCGTTTTGCCACTTCAGTCAACATATGACAATTAATAATAATCACATTATGTTAAGCTTTACTTAATACCTAGGATTGTTAACACTTAAGTTCCTTATAAAGCTCATCACTTGCAAGGTAAAACTTGAAGATAAGATAATTCTCATATAAGCAGTCCTTAAGTAGCACATCTCATTAGTGTATCTTATTGTTGTATGCCATTATGTTTACATACTGTTTCACACACACTCAGAAGCCTTAATAAGAAGCACATGTGTGAAACTTAATCTAAAAGGGCAACGCATTCCAAGGAAACCCTTTCCAGTATCCAAACCCTAGAACAACGTTACCCCGGGATTCGAGTTTATCAACTTGCATTACATTACTTATGCATAAAAGCATTTTGCTTCTTTAAACATTAGTCCTTACCGGACCAATGATGCTGATTTTAGATATTGGATCTTATATTGTCTTGAAGACCGTGAGTGCATATTCTTGCAATCACACAAGGCAAGTTCACACTTGCTCATGTCCTTTGATTATTTTCTGTAAAGTATTTTGCAAATCCAGTGTTGTCATCACCTGCATTTCAAAAAGATTAGAAAACACTATTTTTTATAATAATGTGAACTATTGGTTACTGATCTAGGGTGATCAGCTAATCTATTAAACCTGGTAGTTGGAATACCACTACTCGGGAATATATCACCTAGGACTTAACAACCAATGTCGCCAGTGATTCTTGCGCCGTATATTACGCGTTGACCATGAGATTTGGAATGGGACGGAGAAGTCAGTTGTATCCTTTTCCTCTCATATGGAGGCAAGACGACCTTAACATGACGTTGTGATTCCTTGTGCGGATCCAACATATGAGTGGGCACCCTTACAACCCACACTTTTGGTGTCTAGATTATCTATGGATGGTGTTTAGTGGATGGACCATTTAATATGGCACTTTCCAGGGCAACACCAGGTCATAGAGTCTTCGGGAACTCATCAGGGTTTTAGCCTGCCCGAAAGGGGGCTTAACAAAGGTGAGCCAGCCCGAAGGATCATGCAGACATATGAGGTCGCGGAGAAGGCAGTGATTGGCTTGGATCTTAGGTTGGGCCTCAAACCATGGAAGTTTGAACGGAAACATACTCCCAGCCGTGCAACAAAGCTTAAGATCTCTCATGGGTAAAGTGACGCACCTCTGCAGAGTGTAAGAACCGTAACTTGTTACTCCCTGTTCCGGGAAGGAGCTGCGAACACGGCGGGAAAGGAACTCCATGAAAGTTCTGGTAAACCCGTGAAGGCTGACGGACATAGCTCTTCAGAATAAATGCAACCTTTGAATAAATGTTTATGAAAACTTGCATTGCCTACGACCTATGGTCCGTGGCAGTAGATATAGTGCATCAAACACTCATTTTCTAGTGAACTTGCTGAGTACGCTCGTACTCAAAGTATCTTCTTAACCCTTGCTAGATTCTGAAGCCATTAAGACGACGTCTACATCAAGTCTTGCTCCAGGAATCATCATCAAAAGCTAAAACTCTTCAATGAAGTCAAGAAAGTCAACATATACATCAACTCGAGTGAAGACAAAGTTACTGACTAGATAGGAATATAATATCTAGTCATAGAACCTATTTCTTTAGTGTATTGCAATAGCAGCAATGCCAGACCATTAGTTAAGATACTAGTCTTAATAGTATAATAATTTTTGAGTTGTTTATCTCTGATTCTTCTTTGTAAGAAGATTCTTTCTCTCTCTTTAACCTAGAGTGTTCTTTGGATCTTGTGTAAAGAGTTGAGTTGTAACCTATAGTCATGTCTTGGACCTGTTGTGTTTCTGTTGTACTACTCTGAGGGATGTAATACTAGTGAACGGTGTTTCATTGGTGTTATGTCAACGACTATAGTGTACTACATCATGTAGTGGTATGCCGGGTCACCACAAGTTTCTTTTACCAGTTCCACTCTTCAATAGCGCTTCACTCCCTGGCAACGGCGCCAGAAAATAGTCTTGATGACCCACAAGTATAGGGGGTGTATCGTAGTACTTTCGATAAATAGGAGTGTCAATCCCAACGAGGAGCAGAAGGTGTTGACTAGTGGTATGGAGTAAGAAATCTCTATAAATACTTAGCAAACGGATTTTTAGGGGTTTTCTAATAAAGCAAAGAAATAAAGTGCAAGAATAAAGACAACAAACAATTGCAGCAAGTGTCCCAATCCTTTCTTAGCAAAGGACAAGCTGGTGGAAATACTTATAAGGACCAAACGTTCTTGAGGATACATTGGAATTCTGTCAAGTGCTTTCGCTTCAAATAGGTGAGTAGTCTTATTTGGTGTTGTAAGTGTTGTGTGGGTGAACCTGTGCCCTGCAAGCATCCGCAACTACAGGAAAGCAATTAAGATATAAACCTAACCACATCCTTAAACTCTGAGATCCTACGCTCCCTTGTGCATTGGTGTCCTAACGGGGGTTCAGGTTTCTGTCACTCCGGCAAACCCACAATTAGTAGCCAAATACACAATGCATTCCCCTAGGCCCATAAATGGTGAAGTATCATGTAGTCGACGTTCACATGACACCACTAGAAGAATAGCACCACAACTTAAATACTAAATCATTGAATAATATCTCAACACAAATCCACTACTAACAACATGACTTCTCCCATGTCCTCAAGAACTAAACGAACTACTCACAAGACATCATATGGATCAAGATCAAAGATGATATGGTGATGGATAACAATCTGAACATAAACAATAATCCAATGGTTCCACTCACAAGCATCAACTACAATAGTAATCAACACCGGGAAAGTTTCCCCTAAGAACTATGCAAGTATTCAACACAATTGTTACAGCTGGATGGAGTGGTGATGATGGTGCTGGTGGAGATGATGGTGTGGATGATGATGATGATCCCGATGAAGTCTAGCTTGATGATGGTGTTTATGGCGAAGATCTCCCCTCTCCGGGAAGGAATTTCCCCAATAGAAATCTGTCTGCCGGAGAGCTCTTTCTCTCTCGATGTTTTTCGCCCCGCAGAGGCGGCGAAATCTTTCGGTGGTTGCTACCCGTGTTTAAGGGTTTCGAGGAGAAGATATAGGCGAGAGGGCGGAGCCAGAGGTGGGCCAGGTGGGCCACACCCCCTCTAGGCGCGGCCTAGGGGTGGCCCGCGCCTAGTGGGGGTGTGGGCCCCCTGTGGCCCATCTCCGCCTCTCCTTCTGGCTTTCTTCGTCTTCTGGAAAAATATGATTTTTCGTAGTTTTTTTTGGTATTTTCCTTATCTTCGCGAAATTGCATCAAAACACCTCTTTTTTCATCAGATTCTTGACTCCGGCAGTTCATCCTCCAAGAATCATCCAACATGCAAAAACAGATGAAAAGACATAAGTAACACCTCTTAATAATAAATATATCAATAAATAGAGGCAAATTATGGTATAGAATGATGATGCAAATTGGACGTATCACACTTCCACAAGCTCCTTGACGGCGTCGTCAAGATGGGGTTAATGCCGGGAAGACCTTATTAAAAGAAACACCGCCGCCACCACCTGAGTGTCGCCCCACCAAACTTGAACCCTAAAAACAATAAAAAGGAGCCTGCCAGTGGGGGCCTAGATCCACCCCACCTACATGGCCCGATGGCCATAGAAACGGGAAATATTGGCAATGACGCCAACAGAAGGCGACGAAACCTAGCCACCTTGGCAAGGAGGGGAATGGTTCGTGTGCTGCTACGCTTTCTATTATGTAGGAAAGTTTTGATAGTATGCATGTCCTAATCTGCTATAGTTGCTTTGTGATCAATATGCACAACGCGGCCCACACTTAACTTACAGACAAACATGACTTGTTAGGGTTGCATTTGTGGTTATGTGTAGTGTGTCTAACAGCTTATTGTAGCTTGTCGTTCATGGATGATACTCATTATTTACGTAGATTTATTCAGACATGGACATAGCATTAATGGGCTTGAAAACCTTTCATCCTATAACTATTACTGGGCTAGACTGGTCTGTTTTGTCCCGAACGGACTCCATCTACCTGGAAGGGGCTCACGGATCAACAGTTGAGAGAGAATTTGCCTTGCACGGATCTTAAAAAAATGAGAAAATTGCAGCTTTTATTGTATTTGTTATACAAAGCACAAAAATAAAATTGTTTTCCTTTGTGGCATTTGTTGCACAAAATACAGAAACAAAATTGTTTTTGCACCTAGCATAGTTTGTGGCTTAATTTTTTGCACCTGGCCCAAATAAACAACTTGGCCTTCTTAATATGTTATCTAACTGACCGTGCCCGCATAACATTCGAAACATAAATATTTCATAATAAATATGTTATCACAAAATCTTTTTTGACACACACCAAAAAATATATTACCAAAATAAATTTACCAGTATTTATATATCTCTTAAAAACATACAAACACATATACATGCGTAGTATGTACGGCTAAATTTGCATCAAAATATATTTTCACATGGGACATAAAAAAGATACAATATTTTTTTATTTTTATATAGCCTATAATGCAATGTATTATGTACCAAAACTTCATGGATATGTATTTGATATGATTTTGAATACCATTTTCTAATTTTTTAAAAATATAGTTGTAATCTCAATGACAATAAATATAGCAAAATCGGTATAGTTTTGGTAAAAAATTGCATCCCCTTTCTAAATTTATTTCATCAATATGTTAGTAAGTTAAGCCGTTCATTTGGACCAGGTGCAAATAATTAAGTCACAAATTATGCTAGCTGCAAAAATATACTTATTTCTGTGTTTTGTACAACAAATGCCACATGGACTGATGTTAGCTGCAATTTTATCTGTCATATAAGATATTAACAAGGCTAAATTGTAAATTTGGGTTGGGTGCAAAGAATTAAGCAACAAACTGTGCTAGTTGCAAAAAAATATTTTGTTTCCGTATTTTTTGCAACAAACACCATAAATGATGGTGTGGTAGCTGTAATTTTATCTAAAAACATGTTAATAGAGAAACATCAAATGACTTAAAACATCGACTTTGAGACATTATAAAGTTTCATCCAGGTGACTAATAGTCATCTATGTTTTAATCCATAATATTGTGTGATAGCGACTGGATGTATGAAGGCAACAAAAGTTTGCAAGCCCGACGGTCCGCTTCGACATGATGCAGGTCCAATGTTAGGGGTGTCGACACTATGTGATTATCTCCTTCATAATTTGCTTATGTGTGTTTGATTTTTTTCATGAATAGGACTCTTTTATTGATTTTTTTTTTGGTGAAGGTGTCAACACTATGTGATTATCTCCATCTTTCTCTCCCTAGTCTTAGATCTTGTAATTGTAAGATTCAACATGGTTGTGACTTTATTGATATATTCATCTATGTTTTGTTGTTCATCCATGTGTGAGTGATTGATTAGGTTCTAGGTTGAGGTTTGATCTAGTGCGCTAAGTTAGAATGTGTTTGTGATCCAAGTATTCAATTACATGAGTCATGAAGATGAGTTCACGGGATCCCTTGGTCCGAAAGTGTATGTTTGTCTCGCGAGTGACACGTGAGAATCATGCATAGTACATACAGTGCGACAGCCCGGTATAGAAACCCTCTCTCATTCCATTCAACCCTATAGCTACAACCCCTTTAGTTTAGTTCTCGTTCTAGTTTACTTTTAGTACTTTATTTACTTTGTTACTAGTTACTTTAAATCTCTCTTGTTTATTATTACTCTAGCAACCTATAGTGTAGACTATTCCCAAACACGGTTTTGGGTGCGAACGTGGCTATTGACAACGCAGTTACGGGTTATGTGGTTTCCATCTTGCAAAGCTCCTTTGAGATCGATCTTTCTAATAAACAGTTACCGCTATGAGTACTGCAATAACCGTGTTGTTGGACGCAAGAAACCAGTCATCAAGAAGTCAGCACCAACGACGGCGGCTAGATGGGAAGAGGGCAGCTCTTGATACCATGTTGGTGATCGTATTGTGTTGGGAGAATGATGTGTATCCCTTCGTAGGCATCGGTTGCATATTAAATAGGATAAGAAAAATCCCTCTATATGTACAGAGACGTATACGTATATGGATGGAGTACTACTTATACCATATGTATACTAAAAACAACTCTAACAATGCCCACGGTTAAGTGCGCTTGCATACTCTTCTTAAGGAGGATACGCCCACTCACTTGGTTAATTAATTACAAAGACAACAGATATGATACGTACGTCGCCCTCCTCCAGGCGACCGAGGGGGACTTTCCCTAGCGCCGCCGCCACCTCCTCCCTCCTCGCCCCTCCCTCCTCGTCGCCCCCGGAGGCCTGCCAGCCTAAGAGCATGGCGCCGGTGATGGGGCGGCGGGGATCCGGCCTCCCGGCCCTAGCATGGTGGAAGAGAGGGATTCCCCGGCGTTGGACGGGGCCTACGTATGGATCTGGTGCCATGGCCGTTCTTGGCGAGGTGGAGGGGCGGCAGTTGGGGTGGAGCGGCGATGCGGCGGCCTCAGATCCGGTTGGCGGCGCGGCGGACTAGCGGACCATCTAATCCGATCTGGGACAGTGGACTGCGAGTCGGTGCTCGTTCATCTAGTCTCCACCTGCGGTGTTGTCTCTTCGTCGAGATAGCGGTTATGGCGGCCTGGGTCACCATGGATCGGCCGTTTTTTCGGTGGGTCTTGGTGACCGGTGAAGACCGGCGGTGTGGGGGCTTCCGGTCCGGCTTTGAATAAAGGGGTTGGTCCTAGGATCCCTCTCGCATCAGGACGAAGATCTACCTGTTCCATGACTTCATCGATCTGGTCGGAGTGTTGTGTTCCGGAAGATTCCGCCGGTGAACTCCAATGGACGACATGCCGGAGTTCGCCAGATTGGATGGATCTCGGTCGCGCACAACCATGTTTTATCTGACCGTTTGGTTTCAGAGGGTGTGCTGTGAAGCTTTACAGACTGTTGGCGTCAAGGACATGCCATTAGTCCTATGGTGAAGTCAGTCGTGGAGAATGCCATGAAAGCCAAGGTCTGAAGAATAGTAATGGTGGTGTGAATCCTGTTTGCGATGAGGTTTTGGCTTGGTGTTCTAGGTCTTGGAGCAGCGACATTGGAAAGTGGGGGGCGACAGTACAGGAGATTTTCAGGGTTCAAGCTACAGGGTGAAAATCCAAGGTCTGGCCTTAATTGGTTGTGCCTGGCAATGACCTTGTTAAAAGCATTGTTTGTCAGCGCGGACTTTCTTCAGGGTGAAAACCTATGATCGATGATCAGGACGATGACGGCGCTAGTGTACTATTCCCTTCTTGAAGGCGTCGCTTTTGGAGATGATGGATTTCTGGTGCTGCCTTGGTGGTGTTTGGGCGTTGTTGTAGGGAATAGATCACTAAAGCGGGACTTTTTTTCCTGTAATTTATTTTTTATTTTTTGGCTGTGTGTATCCATAATGCCATTAGGGTAATCCTTTGTTGCAGAGGCTGGATGTAATTGGTATCGTACGATATTAATATATGCTCTTTTCCAAAAAAAAAATATGATACGTAAATCCGTTACACGGACGAATTATGGAACGAAGGGAGTACCACATTCCTAGAACACGTATCTCGTATAGAACCACAGTATTTTAGCCCGAATGTAACGCAGGGATCGTCACCGGCAGGCGAATGCTGCCATACTCTTTTGTTTCTTCGAATATTGCGGCTAACGCGACCAAAAGGACAGCTAACTGGGGCGGCTTTGGCAACAACGCACCGAAGGATCCATTGACCATTTGACCTTCAGCCCACACCCACGGATGCTACCTTAATTGCACACTCGTCACCTAGCTGGGATCTTGTCACTTCCGGCTTGTCTAGTCTTGTGTGCACTCAATTTGATCATGAGAGAATTGTTACTCTGTCTAGGGCTGTTTAAGTTGCACTGTGAGCTACTTAATTAAAAAAAGACTAGACAAGTTTGAATCGGAGGCAAAAGTTTTGTCTTATCTATTAATTAAAAAAGTGTCCAGTTTTTTTTTAGAAAAAACCATGCAAAAACCTACAACACGGCCAAGCCACCCAAACACCAAGAACACATGGGCAAACGCCCACACGCACACCAACAACCAAATCTAAGAAAAGATCGACGTGGCCACAAGAAAGAACACACCAACCACATGCTCGCCCTTAGGGAATCTTTCGCGGGCACCCTATTTCTTCATGTTCTATTTTCATTTCCGTGGGGATCATATGCATATTCTACTTCTATATTTTTTTTCAAAATGGGATATCACCTCAGCCTCTGCATCGACTGATGCATATGGCTCAACTTCTACATGGACAATAACATCCTAGCAATGAAGGCAAATATAATTGTTGCACTTAATTGATTTGTCTCACGACTGGGATTATAAATAGTACAAGGAGACTTGGTTGCTAAGCTAGCTAGAGATTACAATTTGAAAATTATACGGCCGGTAGACGTGTCCTATACGTACACGTCTAACACCCCCGCAGTCGGAGCGGGAGCAGTGCGGACGTTCAGACCGGAGCGGAACTCGGTGAAAGCCGTCGATGGCAACCCGTTGGTGAAGATATCTGCATACTGTGAAGATGTTGGGACATGGAGAACACGAACATCTCCAAAAGCAACTCTCTCACGGACAAAATGAAGATCAATCTCCACATGCTTGGTACGTTGATGTTGAACCGGGTTCGTCGATAGGTAGACTGCAGATATGTTGTCACAGTAGACCACCGTAGCTCGATGAAGGGGGCGATGTAGCTCGGACAGGAGCTGACGTAACCAGCATGCCTCAGTAACGGCGTTGGCAACTCGGTATTCTGCTTCCGCACTTGATCGGGACACAGTTTGCTGGCGTTTAGAGGACCAAGAGATCAGATTGTTGCCAAGGAATACTCCGTAGCCTGAGGTGGACTTCCGTGTGTCGGGGCAGCCAGCCCAGTCAGCATCAGTGTATGCAATAAGCGATGTTGGCGACGATCGATGTAGTTGTAGGCCATAGTCGATGGTGTCGCGAAGATACCGGAGAATCCGCTTAACCGCATTGAGGTGCGGCTCACGGGGATCGTGCATGTATAAGCATACCTGCTGAACGGCATAGGCGACATCCGGTCTGCTGAATGACAAGTATTGGAGGGCTCCCACCAGGCTCCGATAGGTGGATGGGTCAGCAACGGCATCGCCATCAGCGCCAAGCTTGGACTGTGTATCGACAGGAGTGGAGCAAGGGTTGCACTCGCTCATACCTGCACGCTCGAGGACGTCGAGGATGTACTGTCACTGTGAGAGGAACATGCCATCAGAGGAGCGAGTAACAGCAACTCCCAGAAAATAGTGTAGTGCACCAAGATCCTTGAGGGAGAACTCGCGCTCAAGAGCCATGATGGTTTGCCGAAGTAGCTGCTCGGATGAAGCCATGAGTACTATGTCGTCAACATATAAAAGCAGGTAAGTCTCCGTGTTGCGGGTGTATATCAAGAGCGATGGATCCGCGCGGGAACCAACAAAACCGAGTCGAAGAAGATGATCAGCGAAACGGCTGTACCATGCACGTGGCGCCTGTTTAAGCCCATAGAGAGACTTATTTAGGCGGCACACGTGGTCGGGCTTGGAGACATCGATAAAACCTGACGGCTGCGCACAGTATATTGTCTCGGTGAGAGTACCATGTAGAAAGGCATTGTTGATGTCGAGCTGATGAACATGCCAGTCTTGAGAGATGGCAATGGAGAGTACGGTCCGAACAGTAGCCGATTTGACAACCGGGCTGAAAGTCTCTCCGTAGTCGACGCCGGCACGCTGAGTGAAGCCACGGAGGACCCAGCATGCTTTATACCGATCCAAAGAAACATCCGGCTTGAGCTTATGCCGAAATATCCACTTGCCAGAAACAACATTAGCTCCAGGAGGACGGGGGACAAGATCCCATGTCTGATTGTTTTTTAGGGAAGTAAATTCATCGACCATAGCAGAATGCCAGTGAGCATCTTTCAGAGCACTGCGGTAGCTCTTAGGAAGGGGACTGGGAACATCAGCAAGGAGAGTAAGGCGATCAGCAGGCTTTGGCACCATACCACGTTTTCCACGAGTATACATCGAATGAGTGTTATCGACCAGAGGAGGACTGACGGGCGCCAGGACTACAGGAGGTGTAGGTGGAGGTGTAGGCGGTGTGTGTGGCTCGGGTTGAGGGGCGTGAGGCTGTGTAGGAGGTATAGGAGGGGTAATAGGCAGCGGAAGGATGGGGGAAGATCATCCAGAAAGGATAGATCGGTGGCGGTAGGAGGGGGTGTTGAAGTTTTGGAGAAAGGGAACGAATTTTCGTCAAAGATGACATGACGAGATATGATAATTTTGTGAGTGGTAAGGTCAAGACATCGATAGCCACGGTGATTAGAGGAGTACCCTAGGAATACGCAAGCGGTTGTGTGAGGAGCTAGTTTGTGAGGTGCTATGGCGGAGATGTTAGGATAACATAGACAACCAAAAACACGGAGCTGGTCTAATGGAAGTGGGAGACCTAGGAGAACTTCGTGTGGTGTACGCTGCTGAAGGGTTTTGGTGGGGTGAAGGTTGAAGAGAAAGGTGGCAGTGTGAAGAGCTTCAACCCAATAGACCAGAGGCATGCTTTCTTGGAAAATAAGTGAACGCACCATGTTGTTCGTGGAACGAATGACACGTTCGGCTTTGCCATTCTGGGGGGATGTGTATGGGCAAGATAGACGAAGCGTGGTGCCTAAGGATGAGAGAAAAACACGAGCTACATTGTTGTCAAATTCACGGCCATTGTCACATTGCAAGGACTGAATAGTTGTGTAGAGACATAAGCAAAGAAATTTTTGAGGGTGGAGAAAGTATCGGATTTAACGCGCAAAGGAAAAGTCCAAAGATAGTGAGAGAAATCATCTAACACAACTAGATATTATTTGTAGCCAGACACACTAGAGAGAGGAGAAGTCCACAAATCACAATGAATTAGTTGAAAGGGGCGAGTGGTTTGAGTAGATGAACTATCAAAGGGTAGTCGAACATGTTTCCCTAATTGACAAGCATGACATAAATGATCATCGGTGTTATTCTCATTACACGGAAAAGAAAATGCACTTGTTAGGTGCGACAAAGCTTGACTATTGAGATGTCCTAGACGACGATGCCATAATGTTGACGAATATGTAGTGGTGGAGAGGGCGTGCGCAGGAGAAGACAGCCACCAGAAGGGGTAGAGGTCGCCAACACTATTGCACCTGACGATCTCGTTCTTGGTGCGGAGGTCCTTCACAGAAATACCGAACGGATCAAACTCAATAGAAACAAAATTATCAGTGGTGAACTTGCGGATAGAGAGAAGATTTTTGATGAGGTTGGGGGTAACTAAGACATTGTTAAGTTGAAAAGACTGATTAGGTGTAGAAATAGTTGTGTGACCGACGCTGGTGATTGGAAGGGTATAACCATTGCCGACGATGACATGTGGATAAGGGGAGTGAGAGGGGAGGATGTGCGAGAGGTTACCCTGGTTGCCGGTCATGTGAGCGGAAGTGCCTGAATCCATGAACCACGCATTCGATGACGGTGGCATCAGGGACATGGTGTTGAAAGCCTGCATGAGGGAACCTTGGTCGAAGGACGGAGATGGAGCAGTGTATGTCGGTGCAGGCGGTGGAGTGGTCGGCAACGGTCCTGGTGCTCCTTGCATCCACAACATGTGAGGTAGAGGTGTCCCAGGTGGCCATGGCATAGTCGGGGAAGCAGCATAGGGCCACAAACTCGGAGGCGACACCACGGCGTGATGAGCCTGAGGCGAGCCAAGGAACGGTGGACGTTGGGGCTGCCCGGGTCACATCTGGATGGATTCTGCCCAGGGGTATTGACGGCCAGGGAGCCTGGGGACCCTTCCCGGGTGTGTTGGGTTGGATGCCTCCTTGTTGCCGGGGAGGCGCCGAGTGGAGGTAGCGGCACCGCGCGTCAAAGCGGCAGCTTCCTCGCTAGAAATTACGGCACGCATCAGGGCGGCATGGTGGTGCATTATTGTCTGCTGGACCACGCGGTGGTGAAGGCGTTGGAGCACCTCGAGCGACGAAGGCGGATGGAGCCGAGGAGGATGACTCGTCGGACTACTGGAGTGTGAGCTCCTCGAGGAGAAGCGAGGAGCGCACGTCGAGGAACGACGGTAGGGGGCGCTGCTTAAGGGTCAGCGTGCGCATGTACACAAGTTTAGACCCGACCCCGCGGAGCGTGTTCTGGACAAGGCGCTTGTCGGTGATGGTCGTGCCCAACGCGTTGAGCTCATCGGCGAGGATCTTCTGCTTGCGGTAGTAATCCGCCACGGTCATGGGGCCCTGTTTGAGACCGTGGAATTCTTGCTCAAGGTAGGAGGACCGCGTCTCAGAGTTGTCGTGGTAGATGTTGGAGAGACGCGTCCATAAGGCGTGGGCAGGCAGCGGCGTGGTGGTGTCGACAACCATGGCCAGAAGCTCGGGTGCAACGGCGCCATTGAGCCATGATCGAACGATGGCGTCGTTCCGAAGCCACTGTGGCGTGGGATTGGCAGGGTACTCTTCCTCGAGAAGATGATCCTCGAGGGCGTATTTCTCAGCTGCGTCGGTGAACATGCCACGCCATTGGAGGTAGTTTGACGTGGAGAGCTCGAGGGTGACCGGAACAGCGACGCGAATGCTTGGGAGCGCGGCGGCGAGCGTCCAGAGAGAAGCCTTGGCGGCGGCCTCGGCAGCAATCGCCGCGAGATCAGAGGCGGAGGGATCTTGCGGCGCCATGGAGGGAGAGGATCGTAAACCCTAATCTGATACCATGAAGACAAATATAATTGTTGCACTTAATTGATTTGTCCCACGACTGGGATTATAAATAGTATAAAGAGACTTGGTTGCCAAGCTAGCTAGAGATTACAATTTGGAAACTATACGGACGGTAGACGTGTCAACACGTCTAACACGACGAACCAGCTGCGAGATTCACTAGAAAAATAGAGCAAACGCGATCAGAAGATGTTCTTGCGTAGAGGCTGGTGCTAGCGACGCAGGGTATCCCATGGCGCCAACAAACTGCGAGATCCATGGCCTCATCAAGATTTATCCTTATTTGTTTAAGCAGATACGACCGTGCTGCGGTACAACACTCTGACGATGGAGAACGGAAGGATAACTGCACAGCTCATAAACAACTCATTGGTTTTATTATAATACTCCCAAGAGAATCGACAAGCTAGGGGCCGTGATTTCATCAACCAATACGGTATTTGCATCATGAGTCTGAGCTAATATAGAGTGGCAAAAAAGGAGATTTCACGTGGCGATGTTTAACCTGTGTATCATGTAAGCCTACCATCCAGGACTGCCGAAGCCTTGGACACGGCCCTCGCGCCCCTGTAGATCTCGTGCTGCAAGAGCCGCCAAGATTCGGACGTGTTGAGCTTGTTCGCGTTGGCGATGGCCGAGACGATGCCAGGGAACGCTTTGGTGCCCCAGTCGTCCTGATCCGACGACGCATAGATCTGTCAAAACAGAGAATTGTACCACATGGTGGTTTATCGCTGTGGTCGGATTCAGAGTACACTTCAGACAAGTGTGCAAAGCCTGCATCTACTCACCATATGTTTGTACCACGGCCTCCCCGCGAGCCCTTCTCGGTTGGTGAAGGCTCGCTCTGCCATCATCAGCCGATCGTTGATATCCCTGACTTTTAGCGTGCGTTCCCTAGTGTTAAGGCCCCACTTCTCTGCTTGCAGCATCTATCAGGAAGAAAGATATGATGTTTTAAATGGAAAGTTGAAAGCTACACATCATGCAATCAAGCTTTCAGCGGAATTCCTGCCCCCAAAAAATGTTTTCGGTGGAGCTGATTGGGTTACCTTCTTCTCTATCTGAATTTCCGTCGCTGCCTCCTCAAGCTGCTTGATTGACTTGTGCAGAGGAGTGAAACTGACGGGGCATCCAGGGCATCCGTCTTCCACAACTTTTGAGCTCTCCTGCAATAAACAAGAAGACAGATAGTGTCGATAGTCCAGATGTCAAGTAGTTTTTGGAGCTACTCCAATCCGCGTGCTGATAATTTCATCATAACGTTTACTCCCTCCATTCCGGATTATAGGGCTAATACGTATTTTTAAAAAATAGTTTGACCATAAATTTGGTTAACAATATATAAATCATATGTCAAATAAATTGTACCATCCGAAGCGTATTTTGAATATGAATCTAATGGTATAATTTTTGTTAAATATAATTTGTATTTTATTGACCAAATTTATGGTCAAACTATTTTCTCGAAATACGTATTTGTCTTATAAACCGGAATGGAGGTAGTACCGATCAATAAGAAAGGAATTTAATGCCATGATGATTCTTTTCAGTTTTCTTAGAGCAAGTACAATAAGCTGATGTCAGCAGGCTATAAGCAATTAAATAATATATCTTAGTCTAGGTGGAGGAGAGAGAAAATAAGTGGGTTTGCAGCGCGTGCTCCTAGGCACTATATGAGAGTGAAAAGTGGGTCATGCTACTAATAAATTACTATAATTTATTCTTATCTATTGTACAAGCTGGCTATTAGCTTGACTATAAGTGACATGGACATTTCTTATAGCCAATAACCGGCTATACTATTGTCCTTGCTCTTAGTAAAACCGAATCAGGGTTTTATCCTGTGTTTCCAGAGGCTGCATATTTATCAATTGCCAGAAGAGAAGATACCATACCACTAGTTCAGACGCATAAGAGACATAGTTGAAGGGTATGATCTCATCATCCGCAAGTCTCAAAGCAATCAGACCCCAAACGCTTGCCACTGCATGGTTACACAGTAAAATGGGTTAGTCAGTGCTTGGATGAAACATAATTTTTTTTTGAAGGGATGGCTGATTCAGTACATGCTACATGTCTGTGGAACAATGGATCTCCAAACCGCTCCATCCAAACATAATCATCGTATAGCGAGTGATAAACAGGATACTCAGAAACTGCAAGAGCAACATGATTTAGAGCAGATCCTAGAAGAGTAATAATAACACAAAGCTGTAAAGCTATGGTTTTGTAGCCATTGTAGACATAAAAATGGAGGGAAGGTTTAGAGATTTATGTGCCATCAAGAATTGTTTCTCTTACATAGTCCATAAGACATGTCAAGTGAAGGGACTCCAATATACTGGACAAAAGCTGCAAAATCCGTTCCCGCACCGGCCACTCTTGTAATCTGAAGCAGGAGCTTATCAATTGAGTGCATGAAAAGAATATAATGAATTGTTTCAAAGTCATAGGGAAGTGAAGTTCACAACAGAATTATAATTATAAGACCATTCCATCATTGTACACACCTGGGGATTATTACGAATCATAGCGTCATACAAGGTATGAGATGGATCGTCAGGATCTGGTACCTTCAAAAAAGGACAAAAGCACATACATCAACAAATTTGGAATATATGCAGACAAGTCTCCAATATATACTTTCATAATGGTGCTGCTTATGAATTTCAAAATGGCATTGTGCTTATGCAATTGCATGGAGCTAATTGTATCCTGGTTTATAGGAAGAAAGAGGTGCAGAGCTTAATACCATTCTGCTAGCTTCTTTGATCAATTCATCTAGCTGAGGGGTGGCACGGGGCATAAGACCTCCAGGCCCAAACACTGATATGTCCACATTCAGATAAGCAATAGCTCTTGAACCAAGGATATCCATGTTCTCCTCGGCCCATTCCGTAGACCCTATCTGTGACATTGGAAGTTCCTACATTATAGCACTTACTCCTGTGAATGAGCAGGAATTGAAGAGTATGCCGGCAAGAACATACGAGCGCAAACTCCTCTGCATCCCAGCTGCACACGAGGATTGTTCGCCTTGGCCTCCATCCTTTCTTTTCTAGCTTGGACAGCCTCTCCGCAATCTATAAACAAAGGTAGAGTAGTTACATTATCCTCATTTATCAAAGATGTCTTCCCTTCAGAATACCTATGCAAAGTAGGGGTATGTAGATTACCTCGAGCATAGCTGCAGTTCCACTGTTTGGATCAACTGCCCCAAATGTCCACGCATCACGATGGTTGCCAATGATCACATATCTGTAACAACACAGGCAGATTTCACATTGTTAGCTTTGGCTTGGGCATGCCACAAGGTTATTCTAGAACAAATCACAACATTTAAACATCGCCCTCTAAAATGTAACCAGTACCCTTCATCAGGTCGGTTTCGGTTGACTACCAAAGTTGATTAATCAAAGTCGACCTCGGGATCTACGGGAGATAACTTAATTTTTACCTGTCAGGCTCTTCTCTTCCTTCGATTACAGCAAAGACATTTTCGATGGTCGCCAAGGTTTCATTTCCCTGCAGGTCACAAGAGTAGAAATGAGTAGTGCTCCACAAAAGAGGCCGATGACTCTGTAGGCCTCACTCACGATGTAAGTCAGGTTCAGCACGGCTGGGCCGGGCCCGATCCTGTACACGGGCGCACCCTCGCCGCCCTGCCACTCCGGCGGAGCCACGCCGCCGCCCATCGCCTTCTGGATTGTCTCGCCGTCCCTTCCTGACACCGGCAGCGCTGGGATGCCGGGCATCGCCTCGCTCCCGTCGAGCTCCTCCATGCTCAGACGCTCGCAGTCCTCCCCTGCCGCGCACGACGGCCACATGGGCGTGGTCGGGTCGCCGTTCGCGTAGTAGAGAGTCCCCACCTGGACGCCGCTCGGTGGCAGCCACCGCGTGTCGGGGAACCACTTCCGCTTCCCCTTCGCCCCGGGACCGCCGAAGTCCTTGGCGTCGGTGTAGATAACCGCCGCGGCGGCGCCGGCGGCGCGGGCGTTCCGCACCATGTCCTCGCAGTGGATGTCGCCGTAGCGCGCGAGCACGACCTTCCCGGCGACGTCCACGCCGCGGGAGGCGAGGTAGGCGTAGTCTCTCTTGTCGCCGTAGTTGGCGTACACGACCTCGGCGGCGACGGAGCCGGAGCCGGAGTAGGCGAAGTAGGTGGGGATGACCTCCGCCGCCGCCGCGGCGTAGGGGTCGCCGGGGTAGGTCTCCTGGACCAGGGAGAAGAAGTTGTTGGGGAGGCCGGGCCCCGCAGAGATGGAGAGGGAGCGGTGGGCGGGGTAGGAGAGGAGGACGGAGTAGGGGGTGACGCGGGTGGGGAAGGAGAGGGAGGAGAGCGCGGCGCGGACGTACTCTGCGGCGACGGAGTTGGCCTCGGTGCCTGCGACGTGCGGGCGGAGGGTGAGCGCGCGGAGGTGCGCGGAGGCGCTGGTGTTGGAGCCGAGGGTGAGGAAAAGCGCGTGGTAGCGCGACGACGGGATGGGCGCGTGGAGGAGGTGGTACGAGGCGACCAAGGTCATGGCGACGACTAAGAAGGTGAGGTACCTGCGTCTCCCCATGCCGCTGCCGGCGGCGGCGTGCGCCGGGGAGAGGAGGAGCGGCTGCTGCTGCTTGCCACGGCCAGACATGCTTACTGTCGCTTCAGTGACATATTACCACAAAGTTGATCTAGGAATCATTTACTATGAACCTATATATCATCGTCTTGGTGACTCCATCACAGCATCGCACTAGCAGCCATCCCGGCGTCGTGCTCGGACGGCAGTCCAGAGACAGCGATCAACGGTATTAGTACTCCACCATATCAACTTTTTTCTGAATGCCACTACTCCCGTCAAATATGGGAACAAATGACAATTACTTTGAGCTACATCAATTAAATCCACAAGCGTGGAAATCAAGCGAGCAGTTCATACAAAATTGGTACAGAAATCTCTCTTCAATGGACAGTTGAAGAATACAAGGAAATCAACATTTTCTGTAGCAAACCTAATTTGTTGGGAGCTCTGGAACGAGAGGAATAGAAGAATTTTCCAAAGAGAAGAGATGAATCAATCTGGCCTTTTAGGTAGAATAAGAAGAGGCGATTGCTTGGAGGATGGCAGGGGCACCTCTACCTCTAGCTCTCGAGGATGGTGGAGCACCATTTGATCCTAATTGAAGGATCCTTGTAATTTTTTGTAGAAAGAATTGGCATCATTTCGTCAATTCTTTTTCGTGTAACTTTTTCCCCTAACACAATGAATATAGCAGTTATTTTGATGTTATTCGAAAAATTAGTACTCCACCGTATGCTTTTGGTGCACGGATAACTTCTTGCCATGAAATTTGCCGCACTTATGCCTTCTTCCTCTTCCCAAACTTAAAACTGAAAACATAACAATAACCAGGATTAGCCGATACATGTCCTCCCAATCGAATGAGTGTTGATAAATCCTGTCCTTATATTTTCAGTTTCTTAAGTTTGGGAGAAAAGGAGAACACCGAAGCATACCTCTTATTCTATTGCTCAACACTGTACATTCTTTATGTTAAGCAATACTCTGGTCTCAATCATGACACTAAATATTTAGAACAGAATAACAACATATACGGACCATCACAATCATTTTAATAATAGCAATTGGAGTAATAAAGTTAGAGAAGCTACATACTTCTTTTAAATTGTATTATTTAGTCTAAAATAATTTAAATTAATTTGCATAATATAAGTTTATGTTATGTATTTAGATAACTACATATGGGCACAATTATAATGTAAAAAAATCCAGTTTACTTTTTTGAGGCTACAGTAATGACAAAATAGGGTGATTAACCTATATTTCCCTGACTTCCCTTCTTTGTTTTCTCTGACTTTGTTCCTTGATGTTAGAGGAGTCGGTTCCCACTACAATGACCACACCAAAATTTGGATGTGGTAAATTAACCTATATTTCCCTGACTTCCCTTCTTTGTTTTCTCTGACTTTGTTCCTTGACGTTAGACGGTTCCCACTACAATGACCACACGAAAATTTGGATGTGGTAAATTATAGGAACCAACTAAGTTTTCTATCGTGCTGGGGGCCTCCAATTAGCCACTCTTACTAATGATCTCCCATCACTTCACTAGATTTATTCACTCACGTGGCAGAGTCGATACCCAACAATCGTAGTTCGGTTTGTTCGGTTCGTCATGTTTAGGGCATTTTTTGGTTTAATATATTTTAAAAAGAGTTCTACAATATTACTATTCATAAGATCTTTTTTCTTTCTGTAGAGCCCATTTTGTCGTGGTATTGCCGATGAGTACGCCATGGAGGGTCCTCACAGTGCGTGTTTAGAGACGTGGGGGAAGGTGGACGGTTGACGGGTACGAGGTAACACAGCTTACCCAGGTTCAGATCCCACAACGGTGGCGGAATCCTACTCCTGCTATAAATCACTATAATGGCAATACGCCGAGTTACAGAGATAGGTTCGCTGTGCGAGGTGTATGCGAATCGCTACTTGGTCGTCTGAGATTGTGCCCTAAAGGCTCCCATAGGCCCGACTTATATAGTCGCCAGGCCATGGGCCATGCTACCAACTATGGGCCACCCGGGCTATCCGGATAGGAGACACGCTATAAGGATACCCATATAGCATATCCCCAACAGTAGCCCCCGGAGAACTCCGAGATCTTGCGCCGTCTTGCCTCTTCGTGTGGAATGCTCCGTCTAGATGGATGTCGGCAAATCGTCAAGCAATATCTTGTAGTCCTCCCAAAGAACCCTGCAAGGTTTTCTCCGTCTTCAATTCGTAAGTCGGAGAATTGCTGAATCTTCCATCATACTCTTCCGTAGCCGGACTGGATCCGTCCATGCCGAAATCTTCTGATCTGATGGTTCATCTGCCTATGTTAGCTAGAGCGACGTAGACCGATGCCTCGTAACTCACACATGCAGAGAACGCAATCATGTCCACTTTTCTCGCACGAGCGATACGAACCGTTGGCGGCAACGGTTGAGGCGTGGCGAAATTTCCGCGCACACGTTGTCTACACGGCAACCGTCCGATCAAGCTGCACGAATCTCTATGCTGGAGATTATAAATAGTAACCGCGGTGAAGATATTTACTTTTCACCTCATTCTCTCCTCGCATCATCTTCTTCCTCCAGCGAGCGCCTCTTCGAGCTCTCCGTGCAACCTTGTGAAAAATCCTAACTCCCAATCTCGCCAATGACCTCCAAACACACGCAATGGCCAGCAGCAGCTCTTCTCCCTCGATGGCGGCGTCGTGCGAAGCCGTGGCGAAGCCGGCGAGCTCCGTCATCGTGCCCCCAGAGGGCCTGATCATCCCTGTCTCCGCGGTGGTCGAGACCACCGGCGGCGACCACAATCCAGCGGCGCTGGAGCTGCTGGAGGAGGACAATGACTCCCACAAAGGCGATTGGCGCGGTTCGGACATCTCGGACCGCGACATTAAGGAGCTGATCGTCTAGGGCTATCTCCCCGCGACGGAGGGGCTCGCCTGGCGGGCGGCGCCGGCCGGCGAGGTCACACCTTCTCCCCAAGCCGGAGAAAAGTGTTGGAGATATGCCCTAGAGGCAATAATAAATGTGGTTATTATTATATCTTTGTGTTTATGATAAATGTTTACATTCATGCTATAATAGTATTAACAAGGAAACATTGATACTTGTGTGATTTGTAAACTTAATTTTAAGTCCCTAGTATAGCCTCTATACATCACTAGCTTGTTGGTTGATAAATGATTGTGGTTTCCCTATCATGAACATTGGGATGTTATCAACAACAAGATCATATCGTTAGGAGAATGATATGGTGGACATACTCCTATAGATAAGCGTAGCATAAAGATCAAGTCATTTTAATAGTTTAATTGCTATATGCTTTCTGATACATAGTAACCTAATTCCTTCGACCATGAGATCATGCATATCACCTTTACCGGATGGATGCTTTGATGACATCAAACACCACACCGTAACTGGGTGGCTATAAAGGTGGCATTGAGTGTTCGGAAAGTATTGGTTGAGACACATGGATCAAGAGTGGGATTTGTCCATCCATATGACGGATAGATATACTCTGGGCCCTCTCGGTGGAATGTCATCCAATTAGCTTGCAAGCATGTGACTGGCTCACAAGGGATCACATATCACGGGAACGAGAAAAGAGTACTTATCGGTAACGAGGTTGAACTAGGTATGCAGAGATACCGACGATCATAACCTCGGATAAGTAAACTATCGTGAGACAAAGGGAAATTGGTATCGTATGTAAGTAGTTCATTCGATCGCAAAGTAATCGTAGAAATATGTGGGAGCCATATGAATTTCCAGATTCCTCTATTGGTTATTGTTCGGAGAAGTGTCTCGATCATGTCCGCATAATTCACGAACCGTAGGGAGACACACTTAAGGATTCGACGTTGTTTGAGTAGTTATGGTATTATGAGAAAGAGACCGAATGTTGTTCGGAGTCTCGGATGGGATCCGGGATATCACGAGGTGATCCGGAATGGTCCGGAGAATAAGATTCATATAAGGAAAGTCCCGTTTCGGAGTTCGGGAATGATTCCGGTGTTTTCATCGGGAATGTTCTAGAAGGTTCCGGAATGTCCGGCACTCCGGAGGGGAAGGGGTACATGAATGTGTCATTGCATGTTGGAATGATTGCATCATGTACTAAGTGTCATTGCTGTTCCAAATAAAGGATTAATTCAAATCCTAGTTTGAAAAGTCAAATAGCTAGTTTGAAAAGTCAAACGGCTAAAATTGGAAAGAGAAAAAGAGGAGGAAGGAGGGAAACCGAGTTGGGGAGGGAATCCCTCCTCCAACCGGCGGCGCCCCCTCCAAGCCGAGTTGGGGAGGGACTCCTCTCCCTCCCCTTGGCCGCCGGCCCATCCACCTATATAAGGAGGGGCAGGGCTCCCTCCTCTAGACACACAAGTCCCTCACCTCAAACCCTAGAAGCTGCACCCCACCATAGCCGCCGCCGCCCCCCTAGGATTTTGCCCTAGCCGCCGACTTGGGGTCCCCGGAACCCTAGCCGCCGGCTCTAGCATCCCCTCCTTGGTGTGTCTAAACCCTAGAACACCGAGGACTCTCTCATACTCCACCATACTCGCTCCGGCTTAAGGCGAAGCCCTGCGGGATTTCCCCTCTACTTCCGGTACCACGCCGTTGTGTTGCCGGAATCGCGAGGAGAGTGCTACAACCTCCGCTGCCTGCTGGAACAAGGGAGAGGAAGGTCTTCGTCGAGTACCGAACGTGTGACCGACTGCGGGAGCGCTGCCGGAACGCAGCGCCGGAAGGATCGTCTACGCGATCTTGAGATCGGGAAGAGTACGACTACATCACCCACGAGAATCCGCTCTCGTTAAACACTTTGGAATCTTCGAGGGTAAGTTATTCCATCGACTCGTTGCTACAATCTAGTAGATAGATCTTGGCTTGTTTGTTTGTATGCGATAGAAATTTTTTGCTTTCCATGCTGCGAAACCCTACAGTGGTATCAGAGCCGTGTCTATATGTAGATCTGTTGCACGAGTAGAACACAATGGTCATTGTGGGCGTTGAGCTTTTATTGTCGATTGCTTCTTGTGTACTTTGCATCTTGCGGTATGTTGGGATGAAGCGGCCCGGGCTAACCTTACATGACATCGTTCATGAGACTTGCTCCACGCTTTACATGCAACTTGTATTGCATAAGTGGCTTTGCGGGTGCCTGTTTCTCCTAGCATAGTTAAGATCCAATTTACAACGGGTGATTAACAATACTAGTATCAATGTTGTGGTTCATGTTCGTAAGTTAGAGCGACACTTATTGAAAGCCCCAAACCACGTAAAACATGCAAAGAAAGTAGAGGCGTCTAACTTTGTTTTGCAGGGGTGTGCAGTGATGTGATATGGCCATGATTGTGATTATATTTGATGTATGCAATGTTCCTTATTGTAAGTTGGCAACCGGCAGGAGCCATATGGTTGTCTTTAATTTATGTTAAGACCCGCGTGTCTATTCAAAGTAGTTGTAATAGTTGAAGCCGGTGGACGACAACCATGGAGAAGCGTCATTGACCTTGATGCAATGCCGGTGATGATGGAGATCATGTTCGTGCTTGAAGATGGAGATCGGAAGCACAAAGAAGAAAGGCCATATCATATCACATATTATGAATTGCATGTGATGTTAATCCTTTATGCATCTTGTATTGCTTAGTAGATGACGGTAGCATTATAAGATGATCCCTCATGCACATGAATTTCAAGTCATAAAGTGTTCACCCTTAGTTAGCACCGTTGCTAAAGCTTCTTGTTTCGAAGCACCACGTGATGATTGGGTGTGTTAGATTCTGCAAGTGTATACAACGTGAGCAACCCAGATTTGCTCATGCAGAAACTAAGGTTTGATCTTGACGAGCCTAGCATGTACAGACATGGTCTCGGAACACGGATCACCGAAAGGTAAAGCATGAATCATATAGTAGATATGATGAACATGTCGATTGTTCGCCATTGAAACTATGTCAACTCTCGTGATGATCGGTGTTGATGTAGTGGATTTGGTTCGTGTGATCACTAAAACAATGTGAGGGATGTTGTTTTGAGTGGGAGTTCACCTAGATTAACTTTATTATTAATTTGAACTCAATTTGTCATAAACTTAGTCTAAACTATTGCAAATATGTTGTAGATCAATGGCAGCCCCTACCATCAATTTTAATGCGTTCCTAGAGAAAGAAAAGTTGAAAAACAATGGAAGCAACTTCGCGGATTGGTTCCGCAATTTGAGGATTGTCCTCACAGCTGGTAATTTGACCTATGTGCTGGATGCACCGCTGGGTGACCCACCTGCAGCTGATGCTTCCGATGAAGTAAAGAATGTTTACCTCGGTCGGAAGAATCAGTACTCCATAGTTCAGTGTGCTATCTTGTATGGTTTGGAATCGGAGCTTCAGAAAAGGTTTGAGAATTCAGACCCATATGATATTGTCGAGGATCTCAAATTGATTTTTGAGACTCATGCGGCAATTGAAAGCTATGAGGCTTCTGAAAAGTTCTTTAACTGCAAGATGGAAGAGGGCAGCTCAGTCAGTGAGCATGTGCTTAAGATGTCTGGGCACGCAAACAAACTTCAAAGCTTGGGTATAGTGATTCCTAATGCTTTGGGGATTTACCGTGTCCTCCAATCACTACCACCAAGTTACAAGAACTTTGTGATGAACTACAACATGCAGAACATGAACAAGCAGTTGCCAGAACTGTTTGCTATGTTGAAATCTGCAGAAGTGGAGATCAAGAAAGAGCACCAAGTGTTGTTGGTCAATAAGACCACCAAATTCAAGAAAGGCAAGTCTAAGCAGAAGGGACACTTCAAAAAGGGTGGTAAGAAAGTTACCACGCCGGCGAAGAAAACCAAGGCTGGACCCAAGCCTGATACTGAGTGCTTTTACTGCAAGGGAGAAGGTCACTGGAAGCGGAATTGCCCAAAGTACTTGGCGGATCTGAAGAACGGCAACATCAAGAAGAAAGGTATATCTGATATACATGTTATTGATGTGTATCTCACTAGTACTCGTAGTAGTGCCTGGGTATTTGATATTGGTTCGGTTGCTCATATTTGTAACTCGAAACAGGTGCTGCAGAATAAACGGAAGCTAGCGAAGAACGAGGTGACGATGCGCGTGGGAAACGGATCAAAGGTTGATGTGATCGCGGTCGGCACGCTACCCCTTCATCTACCATCGGGATTAGTTTTATACTTAAATAATTGTTATTTGGTGCCTGCGTTGAGCATGAACATTATATCGGGATCTTCTTTATTGCGAGACGGTTACTTGTTTAAGTCCGAGAATAATGGTTGTTCGATTTATATGAGTAATATGTTTTATGCACATGCACCTTTGATAGATGGTCTATTCTTATTGAATCTCGATAGTGGAAATACACATATCAACAACATTGAGGCTAAACGTTTGAAATCAAGCGATAATTTGACCTATATGTGGCACTGTCGTCTTGGTCACATTGGAGTGAAACGTATGAAGAAACTCCATTCCGATGGACTTCTTGAATCACTTGATTTTGAATCACTTGAAAGATGCGAAGCATGTCTGATGGGAAAAATGACTAAGACTCCATTTTCTGGTATGATGGAGCGAGCTACGGACTTATTGGAAATCATACATACCGATGTGTGTGGTCCGATGAGTGTAGCATCGCGCGGTGGTTATCGTTATGTTCTTACCTTCACGGATGACTTGAGTAGATATGGGTATATCTATTTCATGAAACATAAGTCCGAAACTTTCGAGAAGTTTAAGGAGTTTCAAAGTGAGGTAGAGAATCAACGTAACAAGAAGATTAAATTTCTGCGTTCTGATCGTGGAGGTGAATATCTAAGTTACGAGTTTGGCGAGCATTTGAAGAAATGCGGAATACTTTCACAATTGACACCGCCGGGAACACCACAGCGTAATGGTGTGTCCGAACGTCGTAATCGAACTCTCTTAGATATGGTTCGTTCTATGATGTCACTTACAGATTTACCGCTATCATTTTGGGGTTATGCATTAGAAACAGCCGCATTCACTTTAAATAGGGCACCGTCTAAATCCGTTGAAACGACACCGTATGAATTATGGTTTGGGAAGAAACCTAGATTGTCGTTCCTTAAAGTTTGGGGATGCGAAGCCTATGTAAAGAAGTTACAGCCGGACAAGCTAGAACCCAAAGCGGAAAAATGCGTCTTCATAGGATACCCGAAGGAAACTATTGGGTATACCTTCTATCACAGATCCGAAGGCAAAATCTTCGTTGCTAAGAATGGATCCTTTCTAGAGAAGGAATTTCTCTCGAAAGAAGTGACTGGAAGGAAAGTAGAACTCGACGAGGTTGTCGAACCTTCTCTCGAAATTGCGAGTAGCGCAGCACCGAAAGAAGTTCCTGTGGTGCCTGCACCAATAAGAGAGGAAGCTAATGATGGTGATCATGAAACTTCGGTTGAAGTTGCTACAGAGCCTCGGAGGTCAACGAGAACTCGTACCACTCCAGATTGGTATGATCCCGTTATGAGTGTCATGTTGGTGGACAACACCGATGACCCCGAGACATATGAGGAAGCGATGATGAGCCCAGATTCCAATAAATGGCAAGAAGCCATGAAATCCGAGATTGGATCCATGTACGAAAACCAAGTATGGACTTTGGTGGACTTACCGGATGGCCGGAAGGCTATCGAGAACAAATGGATCTTCAAGAAGAAAACAGATGCTGACGGTAATGTTACTGTCTATAAAGCTCGACTTGTCGCAAAAGGGTTTCGACAAATTCAAGGAGTTGACTACGATGAGACTTTCTCCTCGGTAGCGAAGCTAAAATCTGTTAGGATTATGTTAGCAATCGCTGCATATTATGATTATGAGATATGGCAGATGGATGTCAAAACAACATTCCTCAGTGGAGATATTGATGAAGAGTTGTATATGATGCAACCCAAAGGTTTTGTCGATCCTAAAGATGCTAACAAGGTATGTAAACTTCAACGGTCCATCTATGGATTGAAGCAAGCATCCCGAAGTTGGAATCAACGTTTTGATAAGGTGATCAAAAGTTTTGGTTTTATACAAACTTATGGAGAAGCTTGTATTTACAAGAAAGTGAGTGGGAGATCTATAGCATTCTTAATACTATATGTGGATGACATATTGTTGATTGGGAATGATGTAGACCTTCTTAATAGTGTCAAGGAATATTTGAATAATAGTTTTTCAATGAAGGATCTTGGCGAAGCAGCTTACATATTAGGCATAAAGATTTATAGAGATAGATCGAAACGCCAAATATCATTGTCACAGAGTACATATTTGGACAAAGTTCTAAAGAGGTTTGGAATGGAAGATAGCAAGAAAGGGTTCTTACCCATGTTGCCCAATACGACCTTGAGTAAAACTCAAAGTCCGACATCGGCAGAAGATAGAGAAAGGATGAGTAAGATTCCCTATGCCTCAGCCATAGGATCTCTAATGTATGCCATGCTATGTACTAGACCCGACATTGCATATGCTGTTAGTTTAACTAGCAGATATCAAAGTGATCCAGGAGTGGATCATTGGAAAGCGGTCAAAAACATCCTTAAGTACTTGAGAAGAACTAAGGATATGGTTCTTTCTTATGGAGGTGATGAACAACTCGTTGTTAATGGTTACACCGATGCTAGTTGGAACACCGATCCGGATGATTCTAAATCACAATCTGGATACGTATTTATTTTGAATGGTGCAGCAGTTAGCTGGAGGAGTGCAAAGCAAAGCGTTGTGGCGAGATCTTCAACTGAATCGGAATACATGGCTGCTTCGGAGGCTTCACAAGAAGCGATATGGATGAAAGAGTTCATTACAGAGCTGGGTGTGGTTCCTGGTGCGCTGGACCCAATGTCTATCTACTGTGATAACATGGGCGCCATAGCCAATGCGCAAGAACCAAGGTCACACAAGAAGCTGAAGCATATCAAGCTACGTTTTCACGCTATTCGAGAACATATCCAAGATGGGGATATAAAGATTTGCAAAGTACACACAGATCTGAATGTGGCGGATCCGTTGACTAAACCTCTCCCGAGGGCAAAACATGACCAGCACCAAACTGCCATGGGTGTTCGGTATATTACCATGTAATCTAGATTAGATGACTCTAGTGCAAGTGGGAGACTGTTGGAGATATGCCCTAGAGGCAATAATAAATGTGGTTATTATTATATCTTTGTGTTTATGATAAATGTTTACATTCATGCTATAATAGTACTAACAAGGAAACATTGATACTTGTGTGATTTGTAAACTTAATTTGAAGTCCCTAGTATAGCCTCTATACATCACTAGCTTGTTGGTTGATAAATGATTGTGGTTTCCCTATCATGAACATTGGGATGTTATCAACAACAAGATCATATCATTAGGAGAATGATATGGTGGACATACTCCTATAGATAAGCGTAGCATAAAGATCAAGTCATTTTAATAGTTCAATTGCTATATGCTTTCTGATACATAGTAACCTAATTCCTTCGACCATGAGATCATGCATATCACCTTTACCGGATGGATGCTTTGATGACATCAAACACCACACCGTAACTGGGTGGCTATAAAGGTGGCATTGAGTGTTCGGAAAGTATTGGTTGAGACACATGGATCAAGAGTGGGATTTGTCCATCCATATGACGGATAGATATACTCTGGGCCCTCTCGGTGGAATGTCATCCAATTAGCTTGCAAGCATGTGACTGGCTCACAAGGGATCACATATCACGGGAACGAGAAAAGAGTACTTATCGGTAACGAGGTTGAACTAGGTATGCAGAGATACCGACGATCATAACCTCGGATAAGTAAACTATCGTGAGACAAAGGGAAATTGGTATCGTATGTAAGTGGTTCATTCGATCGCAAAGTGATCGTAGAAATATGTGGGAGCCATATGAATTTCCAGATTCCTCTATTGGTTATTGTTCGTAGAAGTGTCTCTATCATGTCCGCATAATTCACGAACCGTAGGGAGACACACTTAAGGATTCGACGTTGTTTGAGTAGTTATGGTATTATGAGAAAGAGACCGAATGTTGTTCGGAGTCTCGGATGGGATCCGGGATATCACGAGGTGATCCGGAATGGTCCGGAGAATAAGATTCATATAAGGAAAGTCCCGTTTCGGAGTTCGGGAATGATTCCGGTGTTTTTATCGGGAATGTTCTAGAAGGTTCCGGAATGTCCGGCACTCCGGAGGGGAAGGGGTACATGAATGTGTCATTGCATGTTGGAATGATTGCATCATGTACTAAGTGTCATTTCTGTTCCAAATAAAGGATTAATTCAAATCCTAGTTTGAAAAGTCAAATAGCTAGTTTGAAAAGTCAAACGGCTAAAATTGGAAAGAGGAAAAGAGGAGGAAGGAGGGAAACCGAGTTGGGGAGGGAATCCCTCCTCCAACCGGTGGCGCCCCCTCCAAGCCGAGTTGGGGAGGGACTCCTCTCCCTCCCCTTGGCCGCCGGCCCATCCACCTATATAAGGAGGGGCAGGGCTCCCTCCTCTAGACACACAAGTCCCTCACCTCAAACCCTAGAAGCTGCACCCCACCATAGCCGCCGCCGCCCCCCTAGGATTTTGCCCTAGCTGCCGACTTGGGGTCCTCGGAACCCTAGCCGCCGGCTCTAGCATCCCCTCCTTGGTGTGTCTAAACCCTAGAACACCGAGGACTCTCTCATACTCCACCATACTCGCTCCGGCTTAAGGCGAAGCCCTGCGGGATTTCCCCTCTACTTCCGGTACCACGCCGTTGTGCTGCCGGAATCGCGAGGAGAGTGCTACAACCTCCGCTGCCTGCTGGAACAAGGGAGAGGAAGGTCTTCGTCGAGTACCGAACGTGTGACCGACTGCGGGAGCGCTGCCGGAACGCAGCGCCGGAAGGATCGTCTACGCGATCTTGAGATCGGGAAGAGTACGACTACATCACCCACGAGAATCCGCTCTCGTTAAACACTTTGGAATCTTCGAGGGTAAGTTATTCCATCGACTCGTTGCTACAATCTAGTAGATAGATCTTGGCTTGTTTGTTTGTATGCGATAGAAATTTTTTGTTTTCCATGCTGCAAAACCCTACAAAAAGGTGTACCTCAAAGCACAATTGGTACGCGGCGTCTCCCTGCCCATTTCTAACTTCTTCCTTGCCGTCTTGAACCACTATCGAGTACATCCCCAAAACCTTTCTCCTGACAGTATCCTAGCGCTTAGCAATTACGCGGCGCTTTGCGAGGGTTACCTAGGGATTAGGCCTAGGCTAGATCTCTTTGTGTATTTCTTTACCGTTCAAGCGTGAAGCTGGAGCCAGCAAGGATGAAGTCAGAAATTGCGGCACCATTAGTTTCAAGATCCGTCCTGGCCGGTGGTTCCCCGACATCGTCGGCCACGAGTCCTGCAAGAACTGGCAGCGTACTTACTTCTACGGCCCAGATATCCCTCTGGCCAACCGAGAAGTAACGTACCCGGACTTCGTCGATGGAGCCGTCGCCGAAGCCTCGACATGGAGATCCCAGGCCTCCCTTCCCTCCGACATCGAAGCTTCCCGCGCCATAAGGTGGATAGAATGGTTCGTAGAGACAGGTTTGACAGGCTTGGACCTAGCCATGTGCTGGTTCATCAGGCGAATCCAGCCTCTGCAGCACCGCGCGAAGCTGATGCACGACTATACCAATGATAGAAGGGATAGCCTCCGCATCTCCGTGGATAACTTCTCGAGCGACTCCGTCAAGCTTCGCCTCAAGAACATTGTCAAGGTGAAGGACAAGAAGCGCGGCTTCACGATCACCTACGACATGTTCGTAGAGAGCAAGTGCCCAAAGGTAACTGTATATCTTCCGTGTATGACATATACTCCAGTTCTTGTCTAGCCATTACCATCTTGTCTAACATGGTAACTTCTCACTTAACAACTTAGCGACATAGATGAGTACAACATGGCTCCTCAAATCTATGATCCAAAGATGAAGGAAGTCACAGTCGTGTCCGACGACGATGCTCCATTGGAGCGAAAGCGGAAGAGCTCCACCTCTGACGCTGCCGACGGAGGTAAGAAGAAGAAGACGGAGGGTGGAGCCTCCAAAAATACTACCGCCCTGGAGGCGGAGAAGAGAAAAGTCACTGGGATCCCTTTTGCCAAAGCACCCCCACTTGTGTAAGCTTCTTTCTCTCTGACATTGTCTATTTATCTGTCTTATTCCTGTACTTATGCATTTTGCACGTTTCAGGAAGAAAGCCACGACCAGCTTGAAGAAGACCTCCAAAACATTCGGGGCTTCTAGAACCATCAAGGACATGCTGCATCGCGACGCATCTCCCGCCATCGCCCCTGTCACTCCCATCGTCAAGCCTTCCTCCGCTCCGACAAGCTCACAAGCTAAGGAAGCATCTGGCCCTTCCGCCATGGAAGTGGACTCAGGTGCCTCTACCGAGCTCACTGTTGTCGGCGAGCAAGCGATGCAGGAAAGTGCCGCACACCAAATGGTTGAAGCTCTGGCTAAGGATGCCATCGGTAGCGGTAAGGCGGTGGTGGAAGCTTGTACTTCTGCCGAAGGCAGCGCCCCCGCGCCCAAGAAAACCATAGAGTATCCAAAGATAGCCTATCCAGCACTTACACCGGGTAGCACTGCTCTGGTTCCTGGTGCAGCGCCGACATCTCCGACGTGCGGTCTAGAGGAGCTTCTCCGGCAAGCAGAGATCTTGCAAGGAAACAGTGTATCCTCCGGAAAGCTGCTGGCTGAGAGTGTTGGAGATATGCCCTAGAGGTAATAATAAATGTAGTTATTATTATATATCTTTGTGTTTATGATAAATGTTTACATTCATGCTATAATAGTATTAACAAGGAAACCATTAATACTTGTGTGATTTGTAAACTTAATTTGAAGTCCCTGGTATGGCCTCTATACTTCACTAGCTTGTTGGTTGATTGATGATGTGGTTTCTTTGTCATGAACATTGAGATGTTGTCAACAACAAGATCATATCGTTAGGAGAATGATATGGTGGACATACTCCTATAGACAAGCGTAGCATAAAGATCAAGTCATTTCAATAGTTCAATTGCTATATGCTTTCTGATACATAGTAACCTAATTCCTTCGACCATGAGATCATGCATATTGCCTTTACTGGATGGATGCTTTGATGTCATCAAACACCACACCGTAACAGGGTGGCTATAAAAGTGGCATTGGGTGTTCGGAAAGTATTGGTTGAAACACATGGATCAAGAGTGGGATTTGTCCATCCACATGACGGATAGATATTCTCTGGGCCCTCTCGGTGAAATGTCATCCAATTAGCTTGCAAGCATGTGACTTGGTCACAAGGGATCACATATCACGGGAACGAGAAAAGAGTACTTATCAGTAACGAGGTTGAACTAGGTATGCAGAGATACCGACGATCATGACCTCGGATAAGTAACATATCGTGAGACAAAGGGAAATTGGTATCGTATGTAAGTGGTTCATTCGATCGCAAAGTAATCGTAGAAATATGTGGGAGCCATATGAATTTCCAGATTCCTCTATTGGTTATTGTTCGGAGAAGTGTCTCGATCATGTCCGCATAATTCACGAACCGTAGGGAGACACACTTAAGGATTCGACGTTGTTTGAGTAGTTATGGTATTATGAGAAAGAGACCGAATGTTGTTCGGAGTCTCGGATGGGATCCGGGATATCACAAGGTGATCCGGAATGGTCCGGAGAATAAGATTCATATAAGGAAAGTCCCATTTCGGAGTTGGGGAATGGTTCCGGTGTTTTCATCGGGAACATTCTAGAAGGTCCCGGAATGTCCGGCACTCCGGGGGGGAAGGGGTACATGAATGTGTCATTGCAAGATGGAATGATTGCATCATGTACTAAGTGTTCTCGCTGTCCAAAATAAAGGGTTTATTTAATTCCTAAATTGGAAAAGTCAAACGGCTAGTTTGAAAGTCAAACTGCCAGTTTTGGAAAGTGGGAAGAGGAGGAGAAGAGGAGACCGACTTGGGGAAGGAGTCCCCAAGCCGGCGGCCAGCCCTAGGCCGAGTTGGGGAGGGACTCCCTCCCTCCCCTAGCGCGCCAGCCCTCCCACCTATAAAGGGAGGGGCAGGGCTCCCCTCCCAAAACACACAAGTTCCTATCCTCTAAACTAGAAACTAGACCTAGACCCCGGTTTAGAGCTGTTTCGGTTTAGAGCCTTCTAATTGGTTTAGAGCCCTCTAATTGGTGTGTCTAATTACTAGACCACTAATAGCCTCTCTCATAAGCTCCACCATACTCGCACCGGCTTAAGGCGAAGCCCTGCGGGATCTCCCCTCTACCTCCGGTACCACGCCGTTGTGCTGCCGGAATCGCGAGGAGAGTGCTACAACCTCCGCTGCCTGCTGGAACAAGGGAGAGGAAGGTCTTCGTCGAGTACCGAACGTGTGACCGACTGCGGGAGCGCTGCGGGAACGCGGCGCCGGAAGGATCGTCTACGCGATCTTGAGATCGGAAAGAGTACGACTACATCACCCACGAGAATCTGCTCTCGTTAAACACTTTGGAATCTTCGAGGGTGAGTTATTCCATCGACTCGTTGCTACAATCTAGTAGATAGATCTTGGCTTGTTTGTTTGTATGCGATAGAAAATTTTTGTTTTCCATGCTACGAACCCCTACAGTGGTATCAGAGCCGTGTCTATATGTAGATCTGTTGCACGAGTAGAACACAATGGTCATTGTGGGCGTTGATGCTTTTATTGTAGATTGCTTTTTGTGTACTTTGCATCTTGCGGTATGTTGGGATGAAGCGGCCCGGGCTAACCTTACATGACATCGTTCATGAGACTTGCTCCACGCTTGACATGCAACTCGTTTTGCATAAGTGGCTTTGCGGGTGCCTGTTTCTCCTAGCATAGTAAAGATCCAATTTACAACGGGTGATCAACAATGCTAGTATCAATGTTGTGGTTCTTGTTCGTAAGTTAGAACGACACTTATGGAAAGCCCCAAACCACGTAAAATATGCAAAGAAAGTAGAAGCGTCTAACTTTGTTTTGCAGGGGTGTGCAGTGATGTGATATGGCCATGATTGTGATTATATTTGATGTATGCAATGATCCTTATTGTAAGTTGGCAACCGGCAGGAGCCATATGGTTGTCTTTAATTTCTGTTAAGGCCTGCGTGTCTATTCAAAATAGTTGTAATAGTTGAAGTTGGCGGACGACAACCATGAAGAAGCGTCATTGACCTTGATGCTATGCCGGTGATGATGGAGATCATGTTCGTGCTTGAAGATGGAGATCGGAAGCACAAATAAGAAAGGCCATATCATATCACATATTATGAATTGCATGTGATGTTAATCCTTTATGCATCTTGTATTGCTTAGTAGACGACGGTAGCATTATAAGATGATCCCTCATGCACATAAATTTCAAGTTCTAAAAGTGTTCACCCTTAGTATGCACCGTTGCCAAAGCTTGCTGCTTCGAAGCACCACGTGATGATCGGGTGTCTTTGATTCCGCGGGTGACTACAACGTAAGCAAGCCAGATTTGCTTATGCGGAAGCTAAGGTTTGATCTTGACGAGCCTAGCATGTACAGACATGGCCTCAGGAACACGGATCGCCGAAAGGCAAAGCATGAATCATATAGTAGATATGATGAACATGATGATTGTTCGCCATTAAAACTATATCAGCTCTCGTGATGATCGGTGTTGATGTAGTGGATTTGGTTCGTGTGATCACTAAAACAATGTGAGGGATGTTGTTTTGAGTGGGAGTTCACCTAGTTTAATTTCATTAATTAATTTGAACTCAATTTGTCATAAACTTAGTCTAAACTATTGCAAATATGTTGTAGATCAATGGCAGCCCCTACCATCAATTTTAATGCGTTCCTAGAGAAAGAAAAGTTGAAAAACAATGGAAGCAACTTCGCGGATTGGTTCCGCAATTTGAGGATTGTCCTCACAGCTGGTAATTTGACCTATGTGCTGGATGCACCGCTAGGTGACCCACCTGCAGCTGATGCTACCGATGAAGTAAAGAATGTTTACCTCGCTCGGAAGAATCAGTACTCCATAGTTCAGTGTGCTATCTTGTATGGTTTAGAATCGGAGCTTCAGAAAAGGTTTGAAGAGTCAGATCCATATGATATTGTCGAGGATCTCAAATTAATCTTTGAGACTCATGCGGCAATTGAAAGTTATGAAGCTTCTGAAAAGTTCTTTAACTGCAAGATGGAAGAGGGTAGCTCCGTCAGTGAGCATGTGCTTAAAATGTCTGGGCACGCAAATAAACTTCAAAGTTTGGGTATAGTGATTCCTAATACTTTGGGAGTTTACCGCATCCTCCAATCACTACCACCAAGTTACAAGAACTTTGTGATGAACTACAACATGCAGAACATGAACAAAGAGTTGCCAGAACTATTTGCTATGTTAAAATCTGCAGAAGTGGAGATCAAGAAAGAGCACCAAGTGTTGATGGTCAATAAGACCACCAAATTCAAGAAAGGCAAGTCTAAGCAGAAGGGACACTTCAAGAAGGGTGGTAAGAAAGTTACCACGCCGACGAAGAGGACCAAGGCTGGACCCAAGCCTGATACTGAGTGCTTTTACTGCAAGGGAGAAGGTCACTGGAAGCGGAATTGCCCAAGGTACTTGGCGGATTTGAAGAACGGCAACATCAAGAAGAAAGGTATATCTGATATACATGTTATTGATGTGTATCTCACTAGTACTCGTAGTAGTGCCTGGGTATTTGATACTGGTTCGGTTGCTCATATTTGTAACTCGAAACAGGAGCTGCAGAATAAACGGAAGCTAGTGAAGAACGAGGTGACGATGCGCGTGGGAAACGGATCAAAGGTTGATGTGATCGCGGTCGGCACACTACCTCTTCATCTACCATCGGGATTAGTTTTATACTTAAATAATTGTTATTTGGTGCCTGCGTTGAGCATGAACATTATATCGGGATCTTGTTTATTGCGAGACGGTTACTTGTTTAAATCCGAGAATAATGGTTGTTCGATTTATATGAGTAATATGTTTTATGCACATGCACCTTTGATAGATGGTCTATTCATATTGAATCTCGATAGTAGAAATACACATATTAATAACATTGAGGCTAAACGTTTGAAATCAAGCGATAATTTGACCTATATGTGGCACTATCGTCTTGGTCACATTGGAGTGAAGCGTATGAAGAAACTCCATTCCGATGGACTTCTTGAATCACTTGATTTTGAATCACTTGAAAGATGCGAAGCATGTCTGATGGGTAAAATGACTAAGACTCCATTTTCTGGTATGATGGAGCGAGCTACAGACTTATTGGAAATCATACATACCGATGTGTGTGGTCCAATGAGTGTAGCATCGCGCAGTGGTTATCGTTATGTTCTTACCTTCACGGATGACTTGAGTAGATATGGGTATATCTATTTTATGAAACATAAGTCCGAAACTTTCGAGAAGTTTAAGGAGTTTCAAAGTGAGGTAGAGAATCAACGTAACAAGAAGATTAAATTTCTACGATCTGATCGTGGAGGTGAATATCTAAGTTACGAGTTTGGCGAGCATTTGAAGAAATGTGGAATACTTTCGCAGTTGACACCGCCGGGAACACCACAGCGTAATGGTGTGTCTGAACGTCGTAATCGAACTCTCTTAGATATGGTTCGTTCTATGATGTCACTTACAGATTTGCCACTATCATTTTGGGGTTATGCATTAGAAACAGCCGCATTCACTTTAAATAGGGCACCGTCTAAATCCGTTGAAACGACACCGTATGAATTATGGTTTGGGAAGAAACCTAAATTGTCGTTCCTTAAAGTTTGGGGATGCGAAGCCTATGTAAAGAAGTTACAGCCGGACAAGCTTGAACCCAAAGCGGAAAAATGCGTCTTCATAGGATACCCGAAGGAAACTGTTGGGTATACCTTCTATCATAGATCCGAAGGCAAAATCTTCGTTGCTAAGAATGGATCCTTTCTAGAGAAGGAATTTCTCTCGAAAGAAGTGACTGGAAGGAAAGTAGAACTCGACGAGGTTGTCGAACCTTCTCTCGAAATTGCGAGTAGCGCAGCACCGGAAGAAGTTCCTGTGGTGCCTGCACCAATAAGAGAGGAAGCTAATGATGGTGATCATGAAACTTCGGTTGAAGTTACTACAGAGCCTCGGAGGTCAACGAGAACTCGTACCACTCCAGATTGGTATGATTCCGTTATGAATGTCATGTTGGTGGACAACACCGATAACCCCGAGACATATGAGGAAGCGATGATGAGCCCAGATTCCAATAAATGGCAAGAAGCCATGAAATCCGAGATTGGATCCATGTACGAAAACCAAGTATGGACTTTGGTGGACTTACCGGATGGCCGGAAGGCTGTCGAGAACAAATGGATTTTCAAGAAGAAAACAGATGCTGATGGTAATGTTACTGTCTATAAAGCTCGACTTGTCGCAAAAGGGTTTCGACAAATTCAAGGAGTTGACTACGATGAGACTTTCTCACCGGTAGCGAAGCTAAAGTCTGTGAGGATTATGTTAGCAATCGCTGCATATTATGATTATGAGATATGGCAGATGGATGTCAAAACAGCATTCCTCAATGGAGACATTGATGAAGAGTTGTATATGATACAACCCAAAGGTTTTGTCGATCCTAAAGATGCTAACAAGGTATGCAAGCTTCAACGGTCCATCTATGGATTGAAGCAAGCATCCCGAAGTTGGAATCAACGTTTTGATAAGGTAATCAAAAGTTTTGGTTTTATACAAACTTATGGAGAAGCTTGTATTTACAAGAAAGTGAGTGGGAGCTCTGTAGCATTCTTAATACTGTATGTGGATGACATATTGTTGATTGGGAATGATGTAGACCTTCTTAATAGTGTCAAGGAATATTTGAATAATAGTTTTTCAATGAAGGATCTTGGCGAAGCAGCTTACATATTAGGCATAAAGATTTATAGAGATAGATCGAAACGCCAAATATCATTGTCACAAAGTACATATTTGGACAAAGTTCTAAAGAGGTTTGGAATGGAAGATAGCAAGAAAGGGTTCTTGCCCATGTTGCCCAATACGACCTTGAGTAAAACTCAAAGTCCGACATCGGCAGAAGATAGAGAAAAGATGAGTAAGACTCCCTATGCCTCAGCCATAGGATCTCTAATGTATGCCATGCTATGTACTAGACCCGACATCGCATATGCTGTTAGTCTAACTAGCAGATATCAAAGTGATCCAGGAGTGGATCATTGGACAGCGGTCAAAAACATCCTTAAGTACTTGAGAAGAACTAAGGATATGGTTCTTTCTTATGGAGGTGATGAACAGCTCGTTGTTAATGGTTACACCGATGCTAGTTGGAACACCGATCCGGATGATTCTAAATCACAATCTGGATACGTATTTATTTTGAATGGTGCAGCAGTTAGCTGGAGGAGTGCAAAGCAAAGCGTTGTGGCGAGATCTTCAACTGAATCGGAATACATGGCTGCTTCGGAGGCTTCACAAGAAGCGATATGGATGAAAGAGTTCATTACAGAGCTGGGTGTGGTTCCAAGTGCGCTGGACCCAATGTCTATCTACTGTGATAACATGGGCGCCATAGCCAATGCGCAAGAACCAAGGTCACACAAGAAGCTGAAGCATATCAAGCTGCGTTTCCACGCTATTCGAGAACATATCCAGGATGGGGATATAAAGATTTGCAAAGTACACACAGATCTGAATGTGGCGGATCCGTTGACTAAACCTCTCCCGAGGGCAAAACATGACCAACACCAAACTGCCATGGGTGTTCGGTATATTACCATGTAATCTAGATTAGATGACTCTAGTGCAAGTGGGAGACTGTTGGAGATATGCCCTAGAGGTAATAATAAATGTAGTTATTATTATATATCTTTGTGTTTATGATAAATGTTTACATTCATGCTATAATAGTATTAACAAGGAAACCATTAATACTTGTGTGATTTGTAAACTTAATTTGAAGTCCCTGGTATGGCCTCTATACTTCACTAGCTTGTTGGTTGATTGATGATGTGGTTTCTTTGTCATGAACATTGAGATGTTGTCAACAACAAGATCATATCGTTAGGAGAATGATATGGTGGACATACTCCTATAGACAAGCGTAGCATAAAGATCAAGTCATTTCAATAGTTCAATTGCTATATGCTTTCTGATACATAGTAACCTAATTCCTTCGACCATGAGATCATGCATATTGCCTTTACTGGATGGATGCTTTGATGTCATCAAACACCACACCGTAACAGGGTGGCTATAAAAGTGGCATTGGGTGTTCGGAAAGTATTGGTTGAAACACATGGATCAAGAGTGGGATTTGTCCATCCACATGACGGATAGATATTCTCTGGGCCCTCTCGGTGAAATGTCATCCAATTAGCTTGCAAGCATGTGACTTGGTCACAAGGGATCACATATCACGGGAACGAGAAAAGAGTACTTATCAGTAACGAGGTTGAACTAGGTATGCAGAGATACCGACGATCATGACCTCGGATAAGTAACATATCGTGAGACAAAGGGAAATTGGTATCGTATGTAAGTGGTTCATTCGATCGCAAAGTAATCGTAGAAATATGTGGGAGCCATATGAATTTCCAGATTCCTCTATTGGTTATTGTTCGGAGAAGTGTCTCGATCATGTCCGCATAATTCACGAACCGTAGGGAGACACACTTAAGGATTCGACGTTGTTTGAGTAGTTATGGTATTATGAGAAAGAGACCGAATGTTGTTCGGAGTCTCGGATGGGATCCGGGATATCACAAGGTGATCCGGAATGGTCCGGAGAATAAGATTCATATAAGGAAAGTCCCATTTCGGAGTTGGGGAATGGTTCCGGTGTTTTCATCGGGAACATTCTAGAAGGTCCCGGAATGTCCGGCACTCCGGGGGGGAAGGGGTACATGAATGTGTCATTGCAAGATGGAATGATTGCATCATGTACTAAGTGTTCTCGCTGTCCAAAATAAAGGGTTTATTTAATTCCTAAATTGGAAAAGTCAAACGGCTAGTTTGAAAGTCAAACTGCCAGTTTTGGAAAGTGGGAAGAGGAGGAGAAGAGGAGACCGACTTGGGGAAGGAGTCCCCAAGCCGGCGGCCAGCCCTAGGCCGAGTTGGGGAGGGACTCCCTCCCTCCCCTAGCGCGCCAGCCCTCCCACCTATAAAGGGAGGGGCAGGGCTCCCCTCCCAAAACACACAAGTTCCTATCCTCTAAACTAGAAACTAGACCTAGACCCCGGTTTAGAGCTGTTTCGGTTTAGAGCCTTCTAATTGGTTTAGAGCCCTCTAATTGGTGTGTCTAATTACTAGACCACTAATAGCCTCTCTCATAAGCTCCACCATACTCGCACCGGCTTAAGGCGAAGCCCTGCGGGATCTCCCCTCTACCTCCGGTACCACGCCGTTGTGCTGCCGGAATCGCGAGGAGAGTGCTACAACCTCCGCTGCCTGCTGGAACAAGGGAGAGGAAGGTCTTCGTCGAGTACCGAACGTGTGACCGACTGCGGGAGCGCTGCGGGAACGCGGCGCCGGAAGGATCGTCTACGCGATCTTGAGATCGGAAAGAGTACGACTACATCACCCACGAGAATCTGCTCTCGTTAAACACTTTGGAATCTTCGAGGGTGAGTTATTCCATCGACTCGTTGCTACAATCTAGTAGATAGATCTTGGCTTGTTTGTTTGTATGCGATAGAAAATTTTTGTTTTCCATGCTACGAACCCCTACAGAGAGTGCTACAAACCTCAAGATCATTGTACTTGTAAGTTTTATTTGCCTTTTGCATTTCATATGAGTATCCCACTGTAGCCCCCGAGGATTTAGACGGAAAACCATAGGTCTTTGCGTCTAGATGCTCTAAGAGTGACTAAGCTAAAAAAAACTTCTCACTGTAGCCCCCAAGAATATAGGTGGAATGAAATATTCTGACTAGATGCTTTAAGAGTAGCATACGCAGTGTTTATTAATTTCAATACTGTAGCCCCCAAGCCTCTAGTTGTAACTGAATTAGTTCCGACTAGATGCTTAAAGAAAAGCTAAGCATACATCTGAGTTAAAAACTTTATATTGTAGCCCCTAGGCTTCTAATCGAAAACTGAATTAGTTCTGACTAGATGCTTAAAGAAAGACTAAGCATATTGCTAAGTTAAAAACTCTCGCTGTAGCCCCCGAGCGTCTAGGTGGAAATTTTCCGGCTAGATGCTCCAAGTAGACCAAACAACGATTAATTCTTATTTTTTTTCCATAGAACGAGAATGCTCGGAGGGGCATGGCCAACGACAAGTACCAAAAGATGCGCGCGGACCTGGAAGCCAAAAATGGTAAAACTGCCTTCTTGAAGGAACAGATCATCAAGAGCAAGCGTCTGTTTTTCCTTTCTTTTTCGTATTCCGACTTGAACTTGTGTATTCTCCGAGTACTCACTGTGTACTTTGCTTTCTCCGACTTGCAGAAACCATTGCCAAGGCCAAGGACATTGTCGAGCAATCCAAGCACATTCAAGAGCTGGATAGCGAGAACAAAATCCTTAAGCAGGAGAGGAAGGACATGCTGAAAATGCATGAGGAATCAATGAAAGCCTTGCAGGACTCCGCCACCGAGGAGATGAACCGCTTGAAGGAGGAGATCGCTATCTTGAAAGAGCAAAAGAGAGCTGCTGATGAGCAAAACCAACGGCATCATGAAGTGTACAAGATCCTCCAACAAGAACGTGACTCCTTGGCGGATACCCTCTGGCAAGCCGAGGCCAGCATCTTCAGTAAGTGATTCTCCGTCTTGGATTTCTATAAGCTGGATACTTTGAATTTTTGAACTCATGTGCTCCTTTGTCGGAATTTGCAGGTCCTATGGGTTTGACCCGGTCGCCCCCTCCAGCAAAGGAATGCATGGTTCTTGCCGGAAACTTCATCAACACCGCCATCGCGTAAGCCAAAGAGATTGCTAAGCCCCTCCAGATCAATATCAAGGCATCGGAGTCTGTGGCAAAGTTCTCGGAGATCCTGCGCCGAGCCCCCGAGCGTATCACAAGCTGGAAAGCTTCATGTGCACGGTCCGGTGCAAGGATGGCGCTGTCCATGGTAAAGGCACACTACGAAGATGCCGACATCGACACGGTAACCTCTGGCATTCCCGACATGGATGACGATGGCAAAGAGATTAATCACGAATCTATCTTGTCGTCACTCGCGGGTTATGACACCAGAGTTGCCGAGTTAGTCAACGTCAATGTCTTCGTGCCGATGAATACCATCGATGGCGGCAACCAAAGCTCCTCCGAGTCTCTTCACACTGCTGACTTTGAGGGCGATTCTCCTGCTGCCGATGACGCTGCTTCCAAGTCGCCTGCACCAAAGGAATAAAAAACAATTTGTAATATTTGTTTCCTTTGTGATGCATATGCGGAAAAAACTATGTATTAACTTAAGGCGGAAAAACAATGATGTATGTCCTGCTACTTAAGAACTAGTTCCAGCATGTATATATTTTTTAAGCAAGTGCTGGCTTATCTATTACTTTGGTTCTTATGCTTGACTTTTCGTGAGTCAGAAGACTCGTTGTCGGAACCATGCGCTCAGGTGATAATGCCCAATGGCACCGTCAATAACCTAAGCACAAAATCGCCGACAATAAGTGTCGAAAGTCACTACTCCAGAATTCACATAAAAACGACAAAGAACGTGTAGACCAGAAAACTTAAGCTAACACCCGTAAGCGGAATTTTCACAAGTGCAATCGCAAAGCTTGTGCATAAAGGTTTTATATGATCCAAAAATGAACACTAAAAGAGGTAAAAGACTCAGAAATATGAGTGAACCAAAGAGCTTTATTTCATTGATCATATAAGAGGTACACAATTAGATAAAAAATGCTAAGTGTAAAAAGGACGTAGCTGTGATATGTTCCATGGTCGATCAAGCTCTGGGTAGTCATTATCCGGGTCACGTCGCTATGATCCTCGTTGGGCCTATCCTTCAGTTCACGATTGTCAACGAGATAGTAAGACCCATTGAGTAGCGCCTTGCTTATGATGAAGGTCCTTCCCATGGCGGGGATAATTTGTGTGACTTCTTCTGCTTAAGTCGGAGCACCAAATCCCCCTCTTTAAACGAGCGATGCCGAACGTGGTGACTATGATAGATGCGTATCTTCTGCTGGTAGATGGCGGATCTTTGGCATGCCAAAACACGCTCCTCATCGAGAAGGTCCACATCTAGGCGCCTGGATTTTCCAGCGTCATCTTCGTCATAGGCGGCAACCCTTGGTGCATCGTGAAGTATGTCGGAAGGTAGGATGGCTTCTGCTCCATATACCATGAAGTAAGGGGTGTAACCGGTGGATCTGTTACGTGTAGTTCGTAAACTCCACAGCACAGATGGCAATTCTTCCGCCCAGGCTCCAGCTGCTCTATGTAGCGGTGCCTCAAGACATGGCTTGATCCCCTGCAGAATTAATCCATTGGCTTGCTCAACCTGACCATTGGATTGTGGATGTGCCACAGATGCAAGATCAAGTCGGATGCCCTGTTGGAATTATGCCCTAGAGGCAATAATAAAGATGTTATTATTATAATTCTTGTTCATGATAAAGTTTATATTCCATGCTAGAATTGTATTAAGCGGAAACATTAATACTTGTGTGGTTTGTGAACAACACCGTGTCCCTGGTACGCCTCTAAGGACTAGCTCATTGATCAATGATGGTTAAGGTTTCCTAACCATAGATATGAGTTGTCAATTGATAATGAGATCATATCATTGGGAGAATGATATGATGGACAGACCCAAACTAAGCGAAGCAATTAGATCGTATCATCGTGTTCATCTTTGCGTAGCTTTTCCTATGTCAAATATTGTATTCCTTAGACCATGAGATAATGCAACTCCCTAGTACCGGAAGAAAGCTTTGAGGTCATCAAACGTCATCCTATGAGAGGGTGATCATAAAGGTGTCTCTCAGGTGATCGGAAAGTATCTGTTGGGTTGTATGTATCGAGATGGAATTTGTCCCTCCCAAGTCGGAGAGATATACTTCGGGCCCACTCGGTAATCGATATCAACACCGCTTGCAAGCATGTGGTTAAGGAGTTAATCACAAAGTGATATCGGATTACGGAACGAGTAAAGTACTTGCTGTGAACGAGATTGAACTAGGTATGACGGTACCGACGATCGAATCTCGGGCAAGTAAAATATCGCGAGACAAAGGGAATATATATATGGGATTGATTGAATCCTGGCATCGTGGTTCATCCGATATGATCATCGATGAATGTGTGGGAGTCAATATGGGTGCCCAGACCCCGCTGTTGATTATTGATAGAAGATCATGTCTGCATATTCTCGAACCCGCAGGGTCACACACTTAACGTATCTCGACGCTAGGATAGATTGGATAATTGGTTTATGAATTTTTGTTCGAAGTCTCGGATGGGATCCGGAACATCACGAGAGGTTCCGAAATGGTCCGGAGAATAAGATTCATATAAGGCAGTGCAGTTTTTGGAGTTCGGAATTGTTCCGGGTTAATCGATATTGTACCGGAAGCTTATAGAACCTTCCGGAAGGGGACCAACGTGGCCCCACCTTCCGGGAGGAGGCATGGGCCTATGAGGGAGTGTCCTGGCCGCATTGGGCCAGGGGCACAAGGCCCCATAGGGCCCAGCCGATCCTAGAGAGTTTAAATCGTTTAAACTAGAGATAGGGTTTCTAGAAGAGGGGAGAGTCCATGCCCCCCACTCCTTATCCTTTTGGCTTGGTGGAGGGGCTAGGGATGCGCCCCCCTCTATATAAAGAGGGGTGGGGGCGCACCAACCCCCCACACCTCTCCTCCAAACCCTAGCCGCCTTGCTAGCTTTCCTCTCTCCCTCCCGACTGTTTGTAGGCGAAGCCCTGCTGCAGAAATTCTCCACCATATACACCACGCCGTCGTGTTGTAGATCCAATCTATCTCTCTACCATACTTGCTGGTCCGAGGAAGGAGGAGACGTCGAGGTGCTGCACGTGTGCATCTCACGGAGGCACCGCCACTTGTGGTGCTAGATCGGATCGGATCGCGAGGAGGAGAAGCGAGTACGACTACATCACCCACGTTCCGACGAACGTTCCGCTGTGCGAATCTTCAAGGGTATGAAGATCTAATCCAATCTCTCTTGTTGATTGCATCTCCTAGATTAGATCTTGGCTTTCCCTCTATTCGCATCCGTAGAAAATTTTGATTTACTATGCCGCGAAACCCTTCAGTGGTATCAGAGCTAGATCTATGCGTAGATGTGTTTCACGAGTAGAACGCAACATGGTTGTTGCGGGCGTTGATGTTTTCTGTTGCAAGCCTCTTGTTTGTGTTCTTCTTATGACGCGGGATAGTGAGATTGAAGCGGTCCAGGCCAACCTTACGCGACGTCGTTCGCGAGACCGGCTCCGCACTTGACGTGTGGCTTGTTCCACACATGCGGCTGGTGGATGTCAGTTTCTCTCACTATAGTTGTCATGGGATTAACACCGGAGTTTGGCAACCATAATATCACCGTTGTGGCTTTCCGTAGGTAAGAATCGTTCTTAGCATCTACTCCCATAAGCCACGTAAAACATGCAACAACAAAGTAGAGGCGTCTAACTTGTTTTTGCAGGGAGTGTTTTCTGTGATATGGTATGGCCCAAGATGTGATGTGTATATTGTATGCGATGATCATGTTTTGTAATGTTTCACGACTTGCATGTCGATGAGTACACAACCGGCAGGAGCCATATGGTTGTCTTTATAATTATGTATGACCTGCGAGTCAACTTCTTATACGCCATGTAATAGCTTTACTTTATCGCTAAGTAGTTAGCAATAGTTGTAGTTGCTATTCGTGGTGGAGGCAATCATGGTGGAGTGATGGAGATCATGCCGGAACGCACAAGATGGAGATCATTGCGCGAGGATTGGCTATACCATGTCACATAAAGTTATATGCATGTGATGTTTATCCCTTTATGTATCTTATTATGCTTAGATCGCGACGGTAGCATTATAAGATGATTCCTCACTTAAAGATCAAGATAAAAACTGTGTTCTCCCCAAGTATGCACCGTTGCGAAAGTTCGTCGTGTCCAAGCATCACGTGATGATCGGGTGCTATAGACTCTACGCTCACATACAACGGGTGCAAGCCAGTTTTGCACACGCAGAAATACTTGGGTCTAGCTTGACGAGCCTAGCATGTACAAACATGGCCTCGGAACACAAGAACCGAAAGGTTAAGCATGAGTCATATGAATGATATGATCGACACTTTGTTGTCCACCATTGAAACCACATCTCTTCTCGTGATGATCGGATTAGGTGTGGTGAATTTGGATCGTGTTCACTAAACAACTTGAGGGATCTTGAATTTAGTGGGAGTTCATCTAGTAATTTGATTAAGTTGAACTATTTATCATGAACATAGTCTAAATTGTACTTGCAAATACTGTAGATCACATGGCCAAGTCCAATTTCAACTTCAACGTTTTTGCTGAGAAAGAAAAGCTTAGAAACAATGGGTCTAACTTCACCAATTGGTTCCGCAATCTAAGAATCATTCTGTCTGGCGGACAAAAGGACTATGTCCTTGGGAAAGCGTTAGGTGACCCCCCTGCTGCAACTGCGCCGACTGATGAGAAAGCTGTCTATCAGTCGCGCAAAGATGATTATGGTGTGATTAAGAGCACCATGTTGTTTGCTATGGAACCGGAGCTTCAAAATCGTTTTGAAGAGTATCCCGGGCCCTTCGAGATTCTCGAGGAGCTGAAAACCATGTTTCAGACTCAGGCCCGTTCTGAGAGATATGAGATCTCCGAGAAGTTCTTTAACTGCAAGATGGAGGAAGGGAGTTCCGTTAGTGAGCACGCCATAAAGATGTCGGGCTACACTCAACGTCTTGAGCAACTGGAATGCACGATTCCAGAGGAGCTCAAGATTGACAGGGTTCTGCAATCACTCCCTCCCAGCTACAAAAGTTTTGTAGTGACTCATAATCAGATTGGTTCCACTGATACGATCACCGAGCTCTTCGCAAAGCTGAAGGCTGCAGAGGTGGACATCAAGAAGGATAATCATGTGTTGATGGTCAACAAGCCCTCCTTTAAGAAAGGTAAGGGAGCAAAGAAACCCTTCAAGAAGGGCGGCGGCAAGCGCAATGCCCCTGCTGAGAAGAAGCTCAAGTCTGGTCCTAAGCCCGACACTGAGTGCTTCTATTGCAAGGACAAGGGTCACTGGAAGCGCAACTGTCCGAAGTACTTAGCGTACAAGAAGGCTGGCACCATCAAAGGTATATTTGATATACATGTTATTGATGTTTTCCTTACTAGCCCTCGTTGTAGTGCCTGGGTATTTGATACCGGTTCAGTTGCTAATATTTGTAACTCGAAACAGGAGCTACGGAATAGACAGCGGCTTGCGAGGGATGAGGTGACGATGCGCGTTGGCAACGGATCAAGAGTTGATGTGATGGCCGTCGGCACGCTCTCCTTAGTTTTACCTTCGGGATTAGTTTTAAACCTTAATAAGTGTTATTATGTGCCTGCGTTGAGCATGAACATTATTTCTGGATCGTGTTTATTGCAAGACGGTTATTCATTTAAATCGGAGAATAATGGTTGTTCTATTTATATGAGTAACATCTTTTATGGTCATGCACCTCTTGTGAATGGTTTATTTCTTCTAAATATCGAAAGGGATGAAACACACATCCATAACATTGAGGCTAAGAGATGCAAAGTATATAGTGATAATACTACTTATTTGTGGCACTGTCGTCTAGGTCATATTGGTGTAAAGCGCATGAAGAAACTCCATTCTGATGGACTTTTGGAGTCTCTTGATTTTGAATCATTTGACACATGCGAACCATGCCTCATGGGCAAGATGATCAAAACCCCGTTCTCCGGTATGATGGAGCGAGCAACGGACTTGTTGGAAATCATACATACCGATGTATGCGGACCGATGAGTGTTTCGACGCGAAGTGGATATCACTATTTCCTCACTTTTACCGATGACTTAAGTAGATATGGGTATATCTATTTAATGAAACATAAATCTGAAACATTTGAAAAGTTCAAGGAATTTCAGAATGAAGTGGAGAACCATCGTAACAGAAAGATTAAGTTTCTACGATCCGATCGTGGAGGTGAATATTTGAGTTATTATTTTCTCACGCATCTTAAAGCAAGTGGAATCGTTTCACAACTCACGCCACCCGGAACACCACAGCGCAATGGTGTGTCTGAACGCCGGAATCGAAAACTATTGGATATGGTCCGATCAATGATGTCTCTTACTGATTTACCATTATCATTTTGGGGTTATGCATTAGAAACCGCTGCATTCAATTTAAATAGGGCTCCATCTAAATCCGTTGAGACGACACGGTATGAACTGTGGTTTGGTGCTAAACCTAAGTTGTAGTTTCTTAAAGTTTGGGGATGCGAAGCTTACGTCAAGAAGTTGATGCCGGACAAGCTCGAACCCAAAGCGGAGAAATGCGTCTTCATAGGATACCCTAAGGAAACTATTGGGTATACCTTCTATCACAGAACCGAAGGAAAAGTGTTTGTCGCAAAGAACGGTTCCTTTCTTGAGAAGGAGTTTCTCTCGAAAGAAGTGAGTGGGAGGAAAGTAGAGCTAGACGAGGTTATTGAACCTTCTCTTGAATTGGAGAGTAGCGCAGCACCTGAAATTGTTCCAGTGCCGCCTGCACCAACAATAGAGGAAGCTAATGACAAGGATCATGAAGCTTCGGACGATGCTGCTACTAAACGTCGCAGGTCGACAAGGTCGCGTGCCCCTCCTGAGTGGTACGGCAACCCTGTCTTGACTGTCTTGTTGGTAGAAGACAGTGAACCTACGAACTATGAGGAAGCGATGATGAGCCCAGACTCTGAGAAATGGCTGGAATCCATGAAATCCGAATTGGGATCCATGAGCGAAAACCAAGTATGGACTTTGGTGGATCCTCCTAGCGACCGAAAGGCCGTTGAGTGCAAATGGATATTCAAGAAGAAAACGGACGCGGATGGTAATGTTACCGTCTATAAAGCACGGCTTGTCGCAAAAGGTTTTCGACAAGTTCAAGGTGTTGACTACGATGAGACTTTCTCTCCCGTAGCGATGTTTAAGTCCATTCGGATTTTATTAGCAATTGCTGCGTTTCATGATTATGAAATATGGCAGATGGATGTCAAGACTGCTTTCCTCAATGGGAACATTGATGAAGAGTTGTATATGATGCAACCCGAAGGTTTTGTCGATCCTAAGGATGCTAGTAAAGTATGCAAACTTCAGCGTTCCATTTATGGACTGAAGCAAGCATCTCGGAGTTGGAACCTTCGTTTTGATCAAGTGATCAAGAGTTTTGGATTTGTTCCAAATTGCTATGAAGCTTGTATCTACAAGAAAGTGAGTGGGAGCTCGGTGACGTTTCTGGTACTGTATGTGGATGACATATTGATTATCGGAAATGACATCAACATGCTTAACGATGTGAAGAGTTATTTGAACAAGTGTTTTTCAATGAAAGACCTAGGTGAAGCTGCTTATATATTGGGCATCAAAATCTATAGAGATAGACAAAGACGCCTGATAGCTTTAAGCCAGAGTACATACCTAGACAAAGTTCTGAAAAGGTTCAGAATGGATAAGGCAAAGAAAGGTTCAGTGCCTATGTTGTCAGGTAAGATATTGAGCAAGGCTCAGTGTCCAGCTACGGTAAATGATAGGGAAGCTATGAGCAAAGTGCCTTATGCCTCGGCCATAGGTTCCATCATGTATGCCATGCTGTGTACTAGACCGAATGTGTCCAATGCTCTTAGTTTGACGAGCAGATATCAAAGTGATCCAGGAGTGGAACACTGGACAGCCGTGAAGAACATCCTAAAGTACCTAAATAGAACTAAAGAAATGTTCTTAGTCTATGGGGGTGATGAACAGCTTGTCGTAAAAGGTTACGTCGATGCTAGTTTCGACACCGACAAGGATGATTCCAAATCTCAGACAGGATACGTTTATATTTTGAATGGAGGAGCTGTGAGCTGGAGAAGCTGCAAGCAAAGCGTGATCGCAGGATCTACACTGGAAGCGGAATACATGGCTGCTGCAGAAGCGTCAAGCGAAGGAGTTTGGATCAGAAACTTCATCACTGAGCTTGGCGTGGTTCCAAGTGCATTGGACCCACTGGAGATATTGTGTGACAACACTGGCGCCATAGCACTCGCTAAGGAACCAAGATATCATCCAAAGACCAAGCATATCAACCGCAAGTTTCATATAATCCGAGATTATATAGCAGATGGAGATCTGAAGATTAGCAAAGTACATACGGATCTGAATGTCGCAGATCCATTGACTAAACCTCTTCCACGTGTAAAACATGATCAACACCTCAGTGCCATGGGTGTGAGATTGTTGCCAGATGTAAACTAGATTATTGACTCTAGATCAAGTCGGATGCCCTGTTGGAATTATGCCCTAGAGGCAATAATAAAGATGTTATTATTATAATTCTTGTTCATGATAAAGTTTATATTCCATGCTAGAATTGTATTAAGCGGAAACATTAATACTTGTGTGGTTTGTGAACAACACCGTGTCCCTGGTACGCCTCTAAGGACTAGCTCATTGATCAATGATGGTTAAGGTTTCCTAACCATAGACATGAGTTGTCAATTGATAATGAGATCATATCATTGGGGGGATGATATGATGGACAGACCCAAACTAAGCGAAGCAATTAGATCGTATCATCGTGTTCATCTTTGCGTAGCTTTTCCTATGTCAAATATTGTATTCCTTAGACCATGAGATAATGCAACTCCCTAGTACCGGAAGAAAGCTTTGAGGTCATCAAACGTCATCCTATGAGAGGGTGATCATAAAGGTGTCTCTCAGGTGATCGGAAAGTATCTGTTGGGTTGTATGTATCGAGATGGAATTTGTCCCTCCCAAGTCGGAGAGATATACTTCGGGCCCACTCGGTAATCGATATCAACACCGCTTGCAAGCATGTGGTTAAGGAGTTAATCACAAAGTGATATCGGATTACGGAACGAGTAAAGTACTTGCTGTGAACGAGATTGAACTAGGTATGACGGTACCGACGATCGAATCTCGAGCAAGTAAAATATCGCGAGACGAAGGGAATATATATATGGGATTGATTGAATCCTGGCATCGTGGTTCATCCGATATGATCATCGATGAATGTGTGGGAGTCAATATGGGTGCCCAGACCCCGCTGTTGATTATTGATAGAAGATCATGTCTGCATATTCTCGAACCCGCAGGGTCACACACTTAACGTATCTCGACGCTAGGATAGATTGGATAATTGGTTTATGAATTTTTGTTCGGAGTCTCGGATGGGATCCGGGACATCACGAGAGGTTCCGGAATGGTCCGGAGAATAAGATTCATATAAGGCAGTGCAGTTTTTGGAGTTCGGAATTGTTCCGGGCTAATCGGTATTGTACCGGAAGCTTCTAGAACCTTCCGGAAGGGGACCAACGTGGCCCCACCTTCCGGGAGGAGGCATGGGCCTATGAGGGAGTGTCCTGGCCGCATTGGGCCAGGGGCACAAGGACCCATAGGGCCCAGCCGATCCTAGAGAGTTTAAATCGTTTAAACTAGAGATAGGGTTTCTAGAAGAGGGGAGAGTCCATGCCCCCCACTCCTTATCCTTTGGGCTTGGGGGAGGGGCTAGGGCTGCGCCCCCCTCTATATAAAGAGGGGTGGGGGCGCACCAACCCCCCACACCTCTCCTCCAAACCCTAGCCGCCTTGCTAGCTTTCCTCTCTCCCTCCCGACTGTTTGTAGGCGAAGCCCTGCTGCAGAAATTCTCCACCATATACACCACGCCGTCGTGTTGTAGATCCAATCTATCTCTCCACCATACTTGCTGGTCCGAGGAAGGAGGAGACGTCGAGGTGCTGCACGTGTGCATATCACGGAGGCACCGCCACTTGTGGTGCTAGATCGGATCGGATCGCGAGGAGGAGAAGCGAGTACGACTACATCACCCACGTTCCGACGAACGTTCCGCTGTGCGAATCTTCAAGGGTATGAAGATCTAATCCAATCTCTCTCGTTGATTGCATCTCCTAGATTAGATCTTGGCTTTCCCTCTATTCGCATCCGTAGAAAATTTTGATTTACTATGCCGCGAAACCCTTCATGCCCTTCTCCCAACAATAAGCCTCCACTTCTTCGAGTGACAAGTTGCTACCGTTGTCGGTGATAATGCTATGTGGGAGACCAAATCTCACCATTAGATCCCGGACAAACCTGAGGTCAGTTGCCCCATCAAGCTTTCTAATGGGTTTACCTTCTATCCATTTAGTGAATTTATCAACTACTACTAGCAGATGCGTAAATCCACATGGTGTCGTTTGTAATGGTCCCACCATGTCTAGCCCCCAGATTGCAAACGGCCAAGTTATTGGTATTGTTCGCAATTCTTCAGCAGGAACATGTGGTTGTCGGGCATAATACTGGCATCTCATGCATGTCTCAACCAGCTTATCGGCGTCCGCCTTCGCGGTCAGCCAGTAGAATCCTTGCCGGAAGGCTTTCGCGACCAACGATCGAGGAGCGGCGTGATGCCCGCAATCTCCGAGATGGATTTCGCATAGGATTTCCATACCTTCTAGCTGGGAAACACACTTTAGGTATACACCAGTAGTGCTCCTTTTGTAGAGTTGTCCATTGATTATGGTATAACCCTTTTCTCGTCGTACTATTTGCCGTCTTTCGACCTCTTCGTTGGGCAAAGTTCCGTGTTCGATATATTCCATGAACGGTTTTGTCCAAGCCGGAGGGACCTTTGCCACCATGTGGACGAAAGAGTCATCTCTATCCGGGTTTTCGATGTCGGCCCCCTTCACGGATGGTGTCCGCAGATGCTCTAGGAAAACTCCTGGCGGAATTTGTTTGCGCCCTGATCCAAGCTTAGATAGCAAATCAGTCGTCTCGTTTTGCTCCCTAGGTACATTCTTGACTTTGTATCCCAAGAAGCACTTGGCTATCTCGTCCACTTCGTCTCGATATGCCGCCATCATAGGGTTCCGCGCATTCCAGGTGCCAACCACCTGCTGGGCAACCAAGTCGGAATCTCCACAGCAAACTATGCGCTTGATGCCAATATCCTTGGCTACACATAGTCCGTGAATGAGTGCTTCATACTCCGCCATGTTATTCGTAGCCTCGAAGTGGATTTGCAGAACATAGTGTAGCTTGTCGCCAGTTGGTGACTATAGCAATACACCAGCCCCTGAGCCGTTGAGCAGCTTTGATCCGTCAAAGTGCATCACCCAGTACTCTGGTTCCGGCAATGAGTAGCATCTGGCATCTCCGTCCAATCCGCGATAAAATCCGCCAAGGCTTGTGACTTGATAGCATCGCGTCTCTTGTAGGTGATCTCGAAGGCGGCAAGTCGATGCCCCACTTCGCGACCCTTCTCGTAGCATCGCTGTTGTTGATAATGTCGGACAGTGGAGTTTTGCTCACCACTGTGATTGGGTGCTCCTGAAAGTAGTGCCTTAGCTTTCGAGAAGCAAGGAATACTCCATAAGCTATCTTCTGGTAGTGCGGATAACGCTGCTTGGACTCCGTCAAGACCTCGCTTACGTAGTAAACTGGTCGTTGAACTCCGTGCTCATAGCCTTGTTCCTTCCGCTCTACCACGACGACGATGCTGATTACCCGGTTGGTTGCCGTCATGTAAATTAACAGGGGTTCTCCGGGCTCGGGTGCTGCAAGGATGGGCGTTGAGGAAAGAATCTCCTTGAGCTGCTTCAATACTGCATCTACTTTGTCTGTCCACGTGAATTTGTCCGCCTTTTTCAGCAACTTGTACAGTGACAAGGCCTTCTCTCCAAGTCGGCTGACGAACCAACTAACTGCTGCAACACAACCTGTTAGTCGTTGAATGTCCTTTAGGCATGTTGGACGGTTTATGTTTAAGATGGCTTTGATTTTCTCCGGGTTGACCTTGATTTCGCGCTGGAAAACGATGAAGCCTAACAATTTGCCGGTTGGAACCCCGAAGACGCACTTCTTAGGGTTAAGCATCATGTTGTATTTCCGGAGATTATCAAAGGTTTATTTTAAGTCAGAGATTAAGTCATTTGACTTTTTAGACATCACCGCTATATCGTCCACGTAAGCATGAACGTTCCGACCAATTTGGTCATGAAGGCAATGTTGCATTGTCCGCTGGTACATAGCACATGCGTTCTTCAGCCCAAAGGGCATCGTGGCATAGCAAAACGTGCCGTACGGGGTAGTGAACGAAGTGGCCAATTGGTCCGACTTCCTCGTCTTGATCTGGTGGTATCCTGAGTATGCATCAAGAAAACACAAAAGTTCCAAGCCAGCCATCGAGTCATCGGGTGTGAAGGATTGGCCACCCATCGGGTGTGAAGGAATTCTCGGATAAATCTAGCCTTAAGTAACCTAGCTATCTCTTTGCCAATGGCGCGTCTCTTCTCATCTCCGAAGCATCGTAGAGGTTGTTTCACTGGTTTATATTTTGGATCAATGTTTAAGTTGTCCTCGGCAAGTTCCCTAGGTACACCTTTCATGTCGGCAGGTTGCCAGGCAAAGATGTCCCTATTCTCACGGAGGAACTCGACGAACGCGCTTTCCTATTTGGGATCCAGGTTCGTCCCAATGGCGGTGATCTTGGAGGCATCGCCTACCACAAGTTCCACCGGCTTGGTCTCGATGGCAGCCTTGAATGCAGGAGCGGAGTAGGAGATCTGCTTCTTCGACGCGGGCATCTCTGAGTCATCGACCTTGCTCTAGATCTCTTTGAATTCTTTGCTGTAGAGGACAGCTTCCACGAAGGCTACTTCATTAATCTTGCAGTCCCTTGCTTTGGTAAAGCTTCCGGATACGGTGATGACACCGTTTGGTCCGGGTATCTTGAGTTTGTTGTAGACGAAGCATGGCTTGGCCATGAAGGTGTGGAATATGTCGCGGCCGAATATGACGTGGTACACGCTCTTGAAGGGGACCACCTCAAAGGTCATGTGCTCTTGACGGTAATTATTAACATCGCCAAAGGCAACCTGAAGTGTGATGCACCCAAGGGACCGAGCCTCCCGACCAGGAACTACGCCGTGGAAGATGGTGTTGGTCCGCCTTAGGTTTGCCTCCGTCAAGTTCATCTTCTGCAGTGTATCCAGGTACATGATGTTGATGCTGCTTCCACTATCCACCATACACTTGGTGAACTCCACGCCGTCAATCAAGGGGTTGATGACCATGGCGTATTGGTTCTCCGTAGGAATAAGGTCTGGGTGATTCATCTTGTCCCAAGTAATTGGAACCTCCGACCAACGTAGGAACTAGGGAACTAGCTAGGGGAAGAGTAGCCATCAGTATCCTCAAAGACGTCTTCTGTTGTCGGACGGTGGGGGTGCCAAGGAAAGTGTGGTAGACTGGCGCCTTCTTTACGAAGGGGTTCTTGCCCTTGTCGTCGCTCTTGGCGGCGTGCTTGGGGTCAACATCCTCGTCCCTATCACTTGAATCCTTGGAATCCTCCTCCTTCTTCTTCCCCTTGCCCTTGCCTCGCGGTTTGTTCTTCCGACTTTGCTTGTAGCCAGACTCCGGGTCTTCCTTGAGGTCGTTGATGAATTTGCAGTGTCGATTGGTATGGGTGGCCTTGTCATTGACATCGAGGTGTACGAGGCACGACATATCGCGATACTCTTCGTATGTTTGGGGAATGCGGAGCGGTGCCGACGTGGTTTCTCTTCCTCTTTGCTGCCCACGACCAGCTTCCCGTCCTCGGCCACGTTGTCCACCATCACCTCATCCTGCAAAGGTCATGGCGACCATGTCGGGAGATTGTTTTTCTTCTGGAGCGGTTTTCCGCTTTGTGTTGCTGTTCCTCCGAGCCTGAGTTGGAACGGCCGTTGCCGGCAGAGAGCCACGAGCATCCTTGTCGGCAGCTGCGAACTCACTATCCAACTAAATCATCTGGTTCAAGTCAAGCTGGTGATTGTCTTGCAAGCCCTTCAGCTTATGTTGGAGCAACGTGCCCCTTTCCAACCCATCGATGAAGGCGGCCATGGCGGTCTGAGCATGCACTCCTGCGCATGAATTCTTCATGTCCAGCCAGCGGGAGAGGTAGGCGCGAGATGTCTCGTCTTTCTCTTGCACGCACCGCTGTAGATCGCCAACAGTGCAGGGACGTTTGTACGTACCCTCAAATTTCTTGGTGAACGCTTCTTGCATGTCCAACCAATTGCAGATGGATTTCTCTGGCAAGTCATCAATCCATTGACGGGCTGTGCCCACCAACATCAGTGGGAGGTAATTGACGGAACATTGGGGTTACCCCCGGCGATCTCCACCGCGTTGTCGTAATCCTGCAACCATTTAGCTGGCTTGGCGGTGCCGTCATAGGGCTTGATGGTATTGTCAATCCGGAAACCTTTGGGGTAAGTTGCAAACCGTATCGCATGTCCAAAGCAACGTGGTCCCAAGTATGGTCCTTCCCGGACCTCGTGGATCTTATCGATCCGCGAACGTGTGTCGTATGGCTCCGGGTTTTTATTCTTCTTGTCAACAGGGATGGGCTGCGTGAACGACGCAGGCCTCCTCCGCCATGGTGACTGCTAGGTGGCGACGGAGGCAGAGGTGGTGGTGGGTTAGCCTTCTTGTTATTGCCCTCTTGCGACGCCTGACGCTTGTCGCGATTGCTTGCCGGACGCGGAGGGTCATGGCGCGACCTAATCTTGTGTCCTTGGTTGCGATCTCCGTCATGATGGGTCTGCTCCGCGTTGTCGCGGATGATGATGCCGCCCTGCCTTGGCGGGGGCATATCCGAACGATGGTGAGCCTTGGGGTATTCGCGATGTCGGGGGGATTGGGGTGGTGGCGATGGGCGACGAGGTCGGGCCTTTTCTTCGTGGTCGGAGGATATGGGGATAGCATCCTTCCTGTTGCGCGCATCCCTTCGTCTTTGTTCTGATGAACCCGTCTGTGACCCGACATCAAGAAGAGATCTGTCCCTCGGCGGCTTGTGCTGGCTAGATCGACAAAACGCTGGGTCAGACTCCAACCTCTGAGAGGTGGTCTTTTCCTGCTGTTTCACCGCCTTGGCCACTAGGTCATAGACCTGTTCCACTGCCTAGGGCGATCTTGTAGGGTTCGCAACATAGAAAACAAAAAATTTCCTACGATGTGAACTATATACCAAGATCTATATATACTAGATACAAACAACGGGCGGATGTATATCCGTAGAGAACATACCCTTGAAGACCGACAAAGCTTAACGAGTTCAACTCGTGGTTGATGTAGACGATCTCTTGCCGATCTCAAGATCGAGAGGAAGTCCTAGCGCCGCAAATCAGCAGCGCATCCGTGCTCGCACACACGTTCGAGGCACCGAGCAACCTCCGCCTCCTCGCTCCAGCGATGCAGCGGAAGCACAACTCTTTCTTGCCGAATAGCCACCGGGAACATGTATCTCGCTAGTCTAAGACCATGGGGGATAAATTCTAGAGGGGGAGAGAGATCCTTCACGAGGAGGTGTAAGAGACAAGTGAGGAGGAGGGGCTCCTTTTATAGGAGGAGGGGGGGAACCCCAAGGGGGTGGCCGGCGCATGGGGGCTGCCCCCTTGCCCTCCCCTCTTCATGTGGGTGGACACTCCACTCACAAAACTCCTTTAAATTCCCTCCACTCAAAAGTCCACTCAAAAATCCCATTAAATTTCCACCAAATTTAATGCAAACTCTCATTAAATAAAACTCTTTTATTTTATTCAGAATTTTGTCAATTACTTTAATGACAAACATTCACAAATAACCCCTTGCTAGAATTCTATTTCACATGCATAACCACTTTATGCAATTTCACCCGAAAACCTGTTTCGGTATCTAGTGAAATAAATTCCTGCGCTTGTTCATTCTTTCGGCATGAAACATTTGCTCCAATTGGATGTCGGTGTCTCTTAAGTGTGTCACCCTACGGTTCGTGAATAATGCGGACATGATCGAGACCCCTCTCAGATCAATAATCAGAAGCGGGATCTGGAGACCCATACTGACTCCCACACATTCAACGATGACTTTCTTGTGATCGTCGGAACCTTTTACGCTAGTATCTTAATCCCTTTGTTTCACGATATATTACATGTCCGAGATTCGATCATTGGTATCTCCATACCTAGTTTGATCTCGTTACCGACATGCACTCTTTTCTCATTCCTGTGATATAACATTCTAGTGATCAAATCACTTGCTTGCAAGCTAATCAATGTGATATCACCGAGAGGGCCCAGAGTATATCTATCCGTCATCGGGATGAACAAATTCCACTCTTGATCCATGAGCCTCAACATAACACTTTATTAGTTCTGAATCCATCTTTATAATCACCCTGTTACGGTGTGACGTTTGATGTTATCAAGAAACTCTTCCGGTGTTAGTGATTGACATGATCTCATGGTCTAAGGATTAGGATCACTTCGTAAGTTGTTATAGCAATATAAACTCAATGACTTTGATCGTAATGCTATACTTCGGATGAGTGTTCATCACATCATTACACTAATGTTGTGATCCCGTTATTAACAACATCCAATGTCCATGATCAGGAAACCTTGATCATCTTGTTAATCAACGAGCTAGTTTATGAGAGAGGCATAACTAGGAACTTTCTGTTTGTTTATTAAACACACATGTATTAACGTTTTCGTATTAATACAATTATAGCATGCAAAATAAACATCTATCATATACTTGGAATACACATAATAAACACTTTATTATTGCCTCTCAGGGCATATTCCCTTCAGTCTCCCACTTGCACTAGAGACAATAATCTAGTTACATAGTGATAAATCTAACACCCATTGAGTTCTGGTGTTGATCATGTTTTGCTCTAGGGAGAGTTTTAGTCAACGGATCTGCTACATTGAGATCCGTATGTACTTTACAAATCTTTATATCTCCATCCTTGACATGCTCGCGGATGGAGTGAAACCGGCGCTTAATATGCTTGGAATGCTTGTGAGACCTTGGCTCTTTGGCATTGGCAATGGCACCATTGTTGTCACACTAGATCACCATTGGGTCCAACGCGTTTGCCACAACTCCTAGTTCGGATATGAACTCCTTCATCCAAACTGCTTCCTGAGCTGCTTCTGAAGCAGCAACATATTCGGCCTCCGTTGTTGATCCCGCTACCACAGGTTGTTTGGAACTCCTCCAACTAACCGCTCCGCCATTCATGAGAAATACGTATCCGGATTGAGACTTAGAGTCATCCGGATCGGTGTCAAAGCTAGCATCGACATAACACTTAGCGACGAGCTCTTCTTCACCTCCGTATACAAGAAACATATCCTTAGTTCTTCGTAAGTACTTAAGGATATTCTTGACCGCTATCCAGTGTTCCGAACCTGGATCCGATTGGTACCTACTAGTCAAACTAATAGCGTGTGCCACATCCGGTCTTGTACATAGCATGGCGTACATTATAGAGCCTATGGCTGAAGCATAGGGGACTTTGTCCATTATCTCTCTTTCTTCCGCCGAAGCCGGACTTTGAGTCTTACTCAATGTCTTGCCTTGCAACATAGGTAAGAACCCCTTCTTACTTCCGTCCATTTTAAACTTCTTTAAAATCTTATCAAGGTATGTACTTTGCGATAGCCCTATTAGGCGCCTAGATTTATCTCTATAGATCTTTATGCCTAATATGTATGACGCTTCACCTAGGTCCTTCATTGAAAATTTGCTGTTTAGATAACTTTTAACACTGTTTAAAAGTTCTATATCATTTCCGATCAATAATATGTCATCCACATATAATATCAGAAATGCCACATTGCTCCCACTCACTTTCTTGTAAATACAAGCTTCTCCATAAGTTTGGACAAATCCAAACTCTTTGATCACCTCATCAAAGCGGAGATTCCAACTTCGCGATGCTTTCTTCAATCCATAGATGGATCGCTGAAGCTTGCACACCTTGTTAGCATCCTTAGGATCGACAAAACCCTTTGGTTGTATCATATACAACTCTTCTTCAATATTACCATTGAGAAACGCGGTTTTGACATCCATCTGCCATATTTCATAATCGAAATATGCAGCAATTGCTAACATAATCCTAACTGACTTTAGCATCGCTACGGGAGAGAAAGTCTCATCGTAGTCAACTCCTTGAATTTGTCGAAACCCCTTTGCGACAAGTCGAGCTTTATAGATGGTCACATTACCATCAGCATCAGTTTTCCTTTTGAAAATCCATTTGTTCTCCACGGCCTTTCGGTCGTGAGGTAATTCCACCAAGTTCCAAACTTGATTTTCATACATGGATTCCATCTCGGATTTCATGGCTTCTAACCATTTGTTGGAATCCGGGCTCATCATCGCTTCTTCATACGTCGCAGGGTCATTATTTTCATCAACCATGAAATTTATGACAGGATTTTCGTACAGCTCGGGAGCTGCACGCGTCCTGTTTGACCTGCGAGGTTCGGTAGTATTCTCTTTCGGAGTTTCATGATCATTATCATTAGTTCCCTCTTCAACAGGTGGAGCCAACTCCGGAACAACTTCCGGCGCTGCGCTACTCGCCATACTTTGAAAAGAAGGTTCCACAACCTCTTCGAGTTCTACCTTCCGACTATTCACACCTTTCGCGAGAAACTCTTTCTCTAGAAAGGATCCATTCTTGGCAACAAAAACCTTGCCCTCGGATCTGTGATAGAAGGAATACCCAATAGTTTCTTTAGGGTATCCTATGAAGACGCATTTTTCCGCTTTGGGTTCGAGTTTATCCGGTTGAAGTTTCTTCACATAAACATCGCAACCCCAAACTTTAAGAAATGACAGCTTAGGTTTGTTTCCAAACCACAATTCATACGGTGTCTTTTCAACGGATTTAGATGGTGCCCGATTTAAAGTGAATGCAGCAGTTTCTAGTGCATAACCCCAAAATGACAACGGCAAGTCTGTCAGAGACATCATAGATCGAACCATATCTAATAAAGTACGATTACGGCGTTCCGACACACCATTTCGCTGTGGTGTTCCGGCAGGTGTGAGTTGTGAAACAATTCCACACTCTTTCATGTGAGTGCTAAACTCGTAACTTAGATACTCACCTCCACGGTCGGACCGTAGAAATTTGATCTTTCTATTACGATGATTTTCCACTTCATTCTGAAATTCTTTGAACTTTTCAAAGGTTTCAGACTTGTGTTTCATCAAGTAGATATAACCGTATCTACTCAAATCATCCGTGAAAGTAACAAAATAACGATATCCACCTCGCGCCGACACACTCATTGGACCACATACATCAGAATGTATGATTTCCAATAAATCTGTCGCCCGTTCCATTGAACCGGAAAACGGCGATTCTAGTCATCTTTCCCATAAGGCATGGCTCACATGTATCAAATGATTCATAATCAAGTGATTCCAAAAGTCCATCCGAATGGAGCTTCTTCTTGCGTTTAATGCCAATATGACCTAGACGGCAGTGCCACATATATGCGGATATATCATCATTAAGTTTAATCCTTTTAGCATCAACATTATGAATATGTGTAATATTATCATTGAGATCTAACAGAAATAAACCATTCATCATTGGTGCATGACCATAAAAGATTTCATTCATATAAATGGAACAACCATTGTTCTCAGATTTAAATGAATAACCACTTTGCATCAAACATGATCCAGATACAATGTTCATGCTCAGTGCAGGCACCAGATAACATTTATTCAAGTTTATGACTAATCCCGACGGTAAGTGGAGAGGCAGTGTTCCGACGGCGATTACATCAACGTTTGATCCATTGCCGACACGCATCTTGACCTCACCCCTTGCTAGCGGTCGCTTGTTCCGCAGCCCCTGATTCGAGTTACAAATATTAGCAACTGAACCGGTATCAAATACCCAGGTGCTACTGCGAGCACTAGTCAAGTACACATCAATAACATGTATATCATATATACCTTTGTTTGCCTTGCCGGCCTTCTTGTCTGCCAGATACTCAGTCCCCTTACAATAGTAGCACTCGGTATCAGACTTAGGTCCAACTCGGGGTTTCTTTTCAGGCGCGGCAACAGGCTTGCCGCCCTTACTTCCCTTCCGTTTTCCCTTCTTGTCTTTCTTGAAACCAGTGTTCCTATTGATCATCAACACTTGATGTTCCTTTTTGATCTCCACTTCTGCAGTTTTAAGCATTGACAGAAGCTCGGGGAGAGACTTCTTCATGCCTTGCATATTATAGTTCATCACGAAGCTCTTATAGCTAGGTGGCAGAGACTGCAGAACACGATGGATGCCTAAGTCAATGGGAATCGATATTCCCAAGGACACAAGCTTATCGGCGTAACCCGACATCTTGAGTACATGCTCACTAACGGAGCTGTGCTCTTCCATCATGCAGCTAAAGAACTTTTCTGAAGCATTGTATCTCTCTACAGCAGCATGTGTGTCGAAAATCATTTTCAACTCACCCATTGTATCAAATGCATTGCCGTTTTCGAAACGCTTTCGAAGTTCCGGCTCTAGCCCATACAATATGCCGCAATGAACTAAGTTGTGGTCCTCCTGACGAGTCTGATAGACATTCTTCTCCTCGTCAGGGGCATCATCAAAAGGTGGGGGGCCTAACGGCGCTTCTAGCACATATTGCTTTTGTGCAGCAGAGAGGAGAATCCTCAAATTCATGGCCCATTCAGTAAAGTTGCTACCGTTCGTTGCTAGTTTCTCTTTCTCCATGAACGCATTGAAATTAAAAGCAGGTGGTGCCATCTACAACAGAATTTGTAAAGTTTAGACTAAGTGTATGATAGATCGAGTTCAACTAATCTATATTACGAATGAACTCCCACTCAAAAGCGACATCCCTCGTGTCCTTTTGGTGATTACATGAACCAAATCCACTACACCAAGTCCGATCATCACGTGAGTCGGTATAGCTTCAAAGGCGAGCATCAAATGGGCGTCATATCAACTATATGACTCATGCTTAACCTTTCGGTCTGTGTTCCGAGGCCATGTCTGTACATGCTAGGCTCGCCAAGTTAGAACCTTAGTATTTGCGTGTGTAACTGTTTTACACCCGAAATATGGTCGTGGATCCAAGAACACCCGATCATCACGTGATGTCTTGGAGCGACGAAAACATAATCGGTGCATACTAAAGGAAGAACACATTCTTATCTTGATATTTAAATGAGGGATCATCTTATTATGCTTAACAAAGCGCTAAACAAGCAATATAAGATGTAATCAAACATCATATGTTTATTAGTGAAATTATATGGTTCCCGCAGATGATCTCTATCATGTGCATCGTGGTATGATCACTATCATACCTATATGTGTAAATCCAAGGTCTATGGATTTTACATGCTATGTGTGTTGTAAGAGTATCATCTCATACTTCTACTTACAACACTACCATATCATAACACTAGCCCAGCAACAATCTAAACTAGACGCCTCTAATTTATCCATTGCAAGTTTTACGTGGCTTAGGGCTTTCGAGATAGAACCGTTCTTACCTACGAACATGAACCACAACGAGGATAATCAAATTGTTGACAACTCGCTTGCAAAATAGATATTGACTATAGTAGGAGAGACAGACACCCGCTAGCCACTTATGCAAACTAGTTGCATGTCAAGCGTGGAACAGGTCTCATGTGCGAGGACATGTAAAGTTTGTCCGGGCCGCTTCATCCCACCATGCCACCAATATCCAAAATCACAACAAAGGAGCAACAACATGATCATCATCGCCCACATACTCATATGTGTACTACCCGTGTAAAGTATCTACGCATAGATCCGGCTCTGATACCACTGTAGGGTTCACAGCATAGAAAACAAAAATTTTCCTACGATGTGAACTATATACCAAGATCTATATATACTAGATACAAACAACGGGCGGATGTATATCCGTAGAGAACATACCCTTGAAGACCGAAAAAGCTTAACGAGTTCAACTCGTGGTTGATGTAGACGATCTCTTGCCGATCTCAAGATCGAGAGGAAGTCCTAGCGCCGCAAATCAGCAGCGCATCCGTGCTCGCACACACGTTCGAGGCACCGAGCAACCTCCGCCTCCTCGCTCCAGCGATGCAGTGGAAGCACAACTCTTTCTTGCCGAATAGCCACCGGGAACATGTATCTCGCTAGTCCGAGACCATGGGGGATAAATTCTAGAGGGGGAGAGAGATCCTTCACGAGGAGGTGTAAGAGACAAGTGAGGAGGAGGGGCTCCTTTTATAGGAGGAGGGGGGGGAACCCCAAGGGGGTGGCCGGCGCATGGGGGCTGCCCCCTTGCCCTCCCCTCTTCATGTGCGTGGACACTCCACTCACAAAACTCCTTTAAATTCCCTCCACTCAAAAGTCCACTCAAAAATCCCATTAAATTTCCACCAAATTTAATGCAAACTCTCATTAAATAAAACTCTTTTATTTTATTCAGAATTTTGTCAATTACTTTAATGACAAACATTCACAAATAACCCCTTGCTAGAATTCTATTTCACATGCATAACCACTTTATGCAATTTCACCCGAAAACCTGTTTCGGTATCTAGTGAAATAAATTCCTGCGCTTGTTCATTCTTTCGGCATGAAACATTTGCTCCAATTGGATGTCGGTGTCTCTTAAGTGTGTCACCCTACGGTTCGTGAATAATGCGGACATGATCGAGACCCCTCTCAGATCAATAATCAGAAGCGGGATCTGGAGACCCATACTGACTCCCACACATTCAACGATGACTTTCTTGTGATCGTCGGAACCTTTTACGCTAGTATCTTAATCCCTTTGTTTCACGATATATTACATGTCCGAGATTCGATCATTGGTATCTCCATACCTAGTTTGATCTCGTTACCGACATGCACTCTTTTCTCGTTCCTGTGATATAACATTCTAGTGATCAAATCACTTGCTTGCAAGCTAATCAATGTGATATCACCGAGAGGGCCCAGAGTATATCTATCCGTCATCGGGATGAACAAATTCCACTCTTGATCCATGAGCCTCAACATAACACTTTATTAGTTCTGAATCCATCTTTATAATCACCCTGTTACGGTGTGACGTTTGATGTTATCAAGAAACTCTTCCGGTGTTAGTGATTGACATGATCTCATGGTCTAAGGATTAGGATCACTTCGTAAGTTGTTATAGCAATATAAACTCAATGACTTTGATCGTAATGCTATACTTCGGATGAGTGTTCATCACATCATTACACTAATGTTGTGATCCCGTTATTAACAACATCCAATGTCCATGATCAGGAAACCTTGATCATCTTGTTAATCAACGAGCTAGTTTATGAGAGAGGCATAACTAGGAACTTTCTGTTTGTTTATTAAACACACATGTATTAACGTTTCCGTATTAATACAATTATAGCATGCAAAATAAACATCTATCATATACTTGGAATACACATAATAAACACTTTATTATTGCCTCTCAGGGCATATTCCCTTCAGATCTATCCTGCTCCAGAAGGGTCTTGGCGACGGCGAGGTTGAGGAGTGGAGTCGGCATCACTTGTTTGCCTTCACTGTCAATGTATGGCTTGGCCTGTGCCGGCTTCGGGGGAGCCCATCCTAGGTTTCGCTGTACACCAGGATCGTTGATGACGCGAGCCGAAGCCTTCTTGTCCTTCTGCTGCTGCAGCAGAGTCTTGTACTCGGCCTCCATTTCTCTATCTTTCTCTATGGATTTCTGCGCGTTGACCAGATCTCGATCTAGCTTAGCGCCTTGCTCTGTGATGGCCTGTGCTTCTTCCAGCAGCTGCTGGCGCTTCTCGTCAAGCTGAGTCACGTTCCGGATATGAGCGACGGTCAGTGGCTCAACGAGAAGATTGTCGTACATCACTCTATCAGCTGGAGTAACTTGGGCAGCAGCCGACGTAGATGCCGGAAGCGGCAAGTTCGTGGTGTTGTTGTTGCTCGGACCGGTGCCGAGTTCCTGCGGCTGCTGTACTGGATTGGGCGGAGGAGGCATGACCTTTGCACGATCATCGTCAGCAGCGATAAGTGGCCCTTCCCCTTTTCCAGCACTATAGGCGGAGCTCGTCCGGGCTGATCTTCATCCATCGCTGTCCCAATGGTGACGAACACCTCTCGAGACGTGACGGCATTGTTGGCTTGCTCGTCGCGCGTGTATTCCTCCTCCATCTCCTGCATGGCAGAGTCTAGTTCCTCTGGACTGAAATCTATCTCCTCTGAATCTGCACTGAAGTCGGCATAAAGCACGTCAATCACAGAGTCAGAGGGTGCCAGGACTTCCTCGATGACGGGGGGTGGAGGTGCGACATGTGCGACGATGACTGGAGGTGGTGACGCTGCTACGGTGATGGCGGCTGGAGGTGGTGGAGGCGGCGGCGCTCCGCCAATGAGCGCGAGATCCGCCTGAGCTGCCACTTCAGCTTCCGCGTAGCTGTTGACGGTGTTCACCATGCTTTCGAAGGTGAGACGCCCTGAAGCCTGCTGCCGCCTTAGAGAATGCCGGAGAAGCGTTCCCTAGTCCAGTCCTTCCACAAAGTGATACATAGCATCATCGTTGGGGTAGTGGGCCAGATCGGCTCGTATACGGAGCCACCTGGCAAGGTAGTCACGGGGTTTTTCGCCCTCTCTCTGAACGCAACGCGCCAGATCGAAGATGGTAACCACTCCGACGAACTTGGATCTCTGTTGTCCAGACGCATGGACGAAGCCGAGGGACTTGCAACGATCTTCCACCATTATATCCTGCACAGGGGCGGTTTGGGTGGGCCTTGAATTTTTCCGATCTTTGCCGACAAACTCCGAAGAGAGATCCGACATCGATCCTTCCGCGAACGTATCCTGCCCGTAGGCGGTTCGTGCGGGCCTTGATACTCCTCCAACTCCCAGGGAACTAGTGCCTGAGTCTGTTTCGCCGATGAAGAGGTGGATGTCTCCGATAGGAACAATCGAACACCGCGTAGGGTTCGTCTTCGCCGGGATCCAAAACTTGTCGGGAGGGACGATCGGAATGTTGTCGAAGAAGAGAACGCGATCGATGGCTACGGTTTCGCCGATTCCCGCGAAGATCTTGGTCCTCGCTCGCTGAAGAGCCTGAAGCGCCTCTTGCCCCATGGTGGGCGCCAACTGTCGTGGTATTGCCGACGAGTACGCCATGGAGGGGTCCTCACAGTGCGTGTTTAGAGACGTTGGGGAAGGCGAACGGTTGACAGGTACGAGGTAACACAGCTTACCCAGGTTCAGATCCCACAACGGTGGAGGAATCCTACTCCTGCTATAAATCACTATAATGGCAATACGCCGAGTTACAGAGATAGGTTCGTTGTGTGAGGTGTATGCTAATCGCTACTTGGTCGTCTGAGATTGTGCCCTAAAGTCTCCCATAGGCCCGACTTATATAGTCGACAGGTCCTAGGGTTACAGGGGAAAGTCATAGCCGGACAGGTTACAGAGTCCTACACCGTCTATTACTAGTCTTGCGTGTCTTGTACTCTAAGGCTACGTCGGTGACTCCACCGTAGCCTTCCTTTATCCAGCATGGGCCTTCCTTCTGGATCCATCTAACCGGGCCGCCCAGCAGGCCATGGGCCATGCTACCAACTGTGGGCCACCCGGGTTATCCGGATAGGATACATGCTATGAGGATACCCATATAGCATATCCCCAACACATTTACTTCAAAGAGATGTATCTTCCGAGATTTTTAAGGATTCCAATCCTACACTTTAACCACATAGGTTTTCTAGCAAGATGTTAAACTTCTTGAAAAATTTACTGTGTGTCCATGGAAACAGAAAAAATTATGAGGATTTTGTGCTAACAAAAAACTTGTGTTACTTGCTTACAATATTTTCAATTCATGAAACATTTCATGTGTCGTCAACTAAAGAGGTCTTACTACTTCATGTCACACAACCTGACCTAGAAAAGTTCTTTTTTCCAAAAAGGAAGAAAACCTAGCCTCAGTGTCGACGTGATGCCTACGACTTTTATTAATACTTAGTAAAAAGTTCATTACAACACGAGAGCTTACAAAGTTCATAGCTCATAGGTCACAAATGTATAATGTGATTTTATTTTAAAGGCGTAGAATTGAACCAACTCGTAATTGAATTATGATTGTTCATGACTTCTAGGCAAATAGTTCTAGATATTCAGGACTTTTCCTCTTTTATTGCTTATTATTCATGATGGCATCAAGAAAAAAACTCTAGTTTTTAGGACTTTCTTCTTTTTGTTGCTTTATGCATCGGTTTTTGAAAGGACTGTGTAGGTCAGCTAGCAATTTTTAGTTCCTTTTTAAAATTTAGGCTTGACAAGAAAATAGATTGCCTAGATGTGCAACTATATGACAATCCTATATGATGGAGCACAAGCAAGATACAAAACACAAGATAATTGCAAGTAGTAAAGGTAAGCAAACTAAGTAACTGAAGAGTAGACACGGATATGTAATTCACGTAGTTTCTCTCTTTTAAGGGGAAGTACATCTGCGTTAGAGTGGTGTCGCGCCATAAAGGACACCTAGGCCACGAAGGCCTCACCCTATTTTCCCAAGAGCGCACCACAAAGGGGGGCTCAAGTTCCACTATGTTGTGATCATGAAGGAGGCATCCGAAATCTTTACAACAAGGTTGGGGCAATCTCCACTACTCAAGTGGATCATTCCAATGAATTCACGAAGCTTCACAACCCATGCCACTAGCTTCAAGAAAGTCCAACTCCGTCTAGGGTTATAAGAACCCAAGAGTAACAAGATCCATAACAGATAGGTGGGAGGAATCAAAATCCTTTTGGTGAAAGTGTAGATCTAGGTCAACTCTCCCAATCTTTAGAATATCAAAAAGTTTGGGTGGCTAGGGAGATAGATCTAGGTAAATGAAGCTCTTGCATTAATGGAGGAGAGATAATATTGAAGAGTTCGATTGAGAGGAGGAAGAAGGCCTCTTTAAAAGGGGCGTTCAAAACGAGCTGTTTCCTGCTTTCCTGACGCCCACCGACACTACCGATGATTCACTGGAAGCTCTGGCAACCCCAGCTCCAACGCTTAGAAAGTCGTGGAAATGACCTGGCAGTACTGGCAAGAAGTTCCCCCAAAGCATGGTCGGAACTTTCGACTGGTACTACCAGTCAAGTACCGGTAAAATATGAGCACCCATATGGACGATGTCTGAGACGGGGACAACCCTCACCGGTACTAGCCCTGAACTTAGAGCAGAGCTGCTGGGTAGAGATTGTCCTGACCGGAACTTTCGGTGGCACATCGAAAGTCCCGCCTGACACAGTACCAACATCTTTTGAGATGTGGAAGATGGTCAATAGTACTGGCCGAAACTTCCGTCCCCGAGGGTCCGGACCTTCCGGCATGTACTACCAGCCAACTTCCGGTCAAGTACCGATACAATAGGGGCACCCTTCTAGACGATGTCCGATCCGGGGCCAACCCTCACCCGTACTAGCCCGATACTTGGCCGGGTACTTCCGGTGGCGCTAGTACTGCTGACCCTGTCGAGAGTTGTACTTTTGATACTTCAACGGTACTTCCGGCCAGACCTGGAAAACACTCAGTAGCCTCGAAATTTCTATCTCTCTCCGAAAACTAGAAAGGCTGTCGAGGGGCAAATATGGTTTGTGCATGAAAACTTGATTCCCAGTTACCTTCCGGAGAGATACAACAAAACTAGAGAGAAAGTAAATCTTCTCACCGAGGAGCCACGCAATCATCATATGCAAAGGTACTCCCTCTGTTTCAAAATATAAGATGTTTTAAAATTATGAAGAAAATATATCTAGACTTTTTTTAGTATGTAGATTCACTTCAAACTTGAATAAACCTATATACTAAAAAAAATCTAGATACATTTGTTTTATAAAGTTAAAACATCTTATATTTTAAAAAGGGGAAAGTATATCACACCTATAGCTCAAGCACACGATTACGATTAGTAAAAGACACCCACAGTGCATCAAAATACATGGAGGAACCAATGCCCTTTCAGTTTTCATTAGGCTTGATGGTTAATTCACCTACGCCATCACCATAAGATATTAAGATGTACCTCTGACAGTCATGCCACGGTACATGTAGTCTACATCTTAATGCATTCAAAATTGGTGACCGTCGAATGTGCTGACGTGCACATCTCAATGCAGAAATCGGCGACAGAGACGCTAAAATTTCGTCGCCAGACCAGGACTTGAGGCGCTCAGGCTCTGATCATTGTCTATCTGAGACCGAGACAGCTCAAACGATAGTGTGCAAAACTAGCACTATCCCAACCACGGTACAGTGAGCATGCATATCAGTACTCCTTGAGGGCCATAATTTGCGATTAAAGAACGCAGGTAGATCTTGTCGCCGAATAGTCTCTGTTAAGAGATAAAATTCCCGCTTAATTAGGAGGTGCGGTTCCAGCATGGGAACCAACATCCTCGCTCCTCGGCCGGTTTCTTCCTAAAGATGTTCTACGAGCCATCGATCGTGGAACTGCCTAATCAACACCATCCTTCAAAAAACCGACGAATCTCATGCCTGGTTGTATAAAAGCTTTGTCAATCATCAATAAAGAATATAGATTTCATTCGTCTCTCGCTGTCAATCTTTCTAGTTCCAAATGCGACCTACTGCATAGCACAGTACTTCCCCTCTGCAATTGGTACGTGAAAATCCTCCCAGCATTTCCCATCTGCGTAAGTTCGGATGTGCTACATACATCCCGATCTCACCATCACAGCGGACATCCATGGGCCCACACAGAAAACTAGGGATCTATGTGGGGTACAAATCGCCGTCGATTAGTAAGTACCTGGAACCCCTTACTGGGGATCTATTCACAGCCCGTCACGCTGATTGCATTTTTTATGAGGAACATTTTCTGGCATTAGGGGGAGATTTCAAGTACAAGAAAGAATACCCGGAAATTGATTGGAATGCTATCGCCATTTCAATCTCTGATCCACGTACCCAAGAGACCGAACTCCAAGTTCGGAAAATCATCAATTTGCAATAACTTGCAAATAATCTGCCAGATTCATTTACTGATCTAAAAGGTGTTACTTAATCCTGGAAATCGGCCAGAAATGCGTCCGAAAGAGTGGAGGTACTAACAAAAACCACTCAACTCCCTGATCCTGAAAAGAGGGGGAGTAGTACGGCCTCTGACCCGGAACCTGCTTCTCGCAAGCAACAAAGGAGAGAGAGGAGAAAATCTTCAAAATCAGTAAATGCAAGTCAGCTCAACATTGACGAACACCTTATGGGTAGTATACACCAAGTGGAAGGGCAACCTCCACAACCCAGCTCCAGCTTGCACACACTGGCTAGGACATCGGAACACCTAGACTCACGCGTATTGGAAAATCACGAAGAGTCACCAAGGGTGCATGAGATATCCACCAACTATATCGACTCTGGAGAATCATACAACCGTAAGTCTACGATTGTCGACACTTATTTTTCTGCTATAATTGTTGATACCCTTATCAATGATCATGATCCAAGGACTATCGTTGAGTGTGAGAAATGCTTCGACTGGCCTAAATGGAAGGAAGCAATACAAGCAGAACTTGCTTCGCTCAATAAAAGGAAGGTATTCATAGAAGCAATACCAACACCTCCCAATGTTTTTCCTGTGAGATTCAAATGGGTTTTCCTCCGGAAACGGAATGAGAACAATGAGGTGGTGAGATACAAAGCGAGGCTCGTAGCACAGGGTTTCACGCAGAGACCCGGCATTGATTTCATTGAGACATATTCTCCAATAATGAGTGGTATCACTTTCCGATATCTTATATCTTTGGCAGTGCAAAATCGTCTATCTATGCAGTTGATGGATGTAGTGAGCGCATATCTTTACGGGTCACTAGATTCGGACATATACATGAAGGTTCCTGATGGAGTCTCTGTCCCGAATGCAAGCGCTAAACGCAACATGTACTATGTAAAACTGAACAAGTCTTTATACGGCTTGAAACAGTCGGGACGGATATGGTACAACTGACTTAGTGAGTTCCTTCTTCATAAGGGTTACTCCAACAATGATGACTGTCCATGTGTCTTCATTAAGAAGTCCTCTTCAGGGTTTTGCATCATTTCAGTGTATGTCGATGATCTCAACATCATTGGCAACGCACAAGATATTGATGAAGCACACAATCATCTAAAGACAGAATTTGAGATGAAGGATTTGGGTCAAACCAAATTTTGCTTGGGTCTCCAACTCGAACATCTTCCCTCAGGAATAATGGTACACCAAGCTGCCTATATCCAGAAAATATTGGAGAAATTCAATATGGACAAATCATATCCATCTAAAACTCCCATGGTGGTTCGTTCTCTAGACGTAGGGAAAGATCCGTTCAGGCCAAGGGATAATGGAGAAGAGATGTTGGGACCCGAGGTTCCATATCTCAGTGCCATTGGAGCGCTCATGTACCTTTCAAATTGTACGAGACGTGACCTCGCATTTGCAGTGAATCTACTTGCTAGACACAGCGCAGCTCCCACCAAACGCCATTGATCAGGAGTCAAGAATATCTTTCGATATCTCCAAGGGACAAAGGATCTTGGCCTATACTTTCAGTTTCAGAGAAATCTGGAATCCGGTATGATTGGATACACTGATGCTGGCTACTTATCTGATCCCCATAATGCCAGATCGCAGACCGGCTTTGTGTTCCTACATGGTGGAACTGCTATATCATGGAAGTCTTCGAAACAGACTCTGGTTGCAACATCTACCAATCATTCTAAAATAATTGCATTATATGAGGCATCACGCGAATGTGTGTGGCTTCACAGAATGATAAACCACATACAACAGTCATGTGGAATTGGTTCTATCGAATCACCTACCATTATCTATGAGGATAATGCGTCTTGTGTTGCACAGATGCAAACAGGATACATCAAGAGTAATATCACTAAGCATATTGCCCCAAAGTTGTTTTATCCTCGTGAACTCCAAAAGAGTGGGGAAGTAAACATCTTGCAAGTCAAATCATGCGATAATCTCGCTGATTTGTTTACAAAGTCTCTACAACTTCAACATTCCAGAAATATATTTATGGAATCGGTATGCGACGGCTTCGAGATATGCAAGAATCGGGGGGGGGGGGTATCTTCCTGAACTATTCCGGTTCAAAGCATCATATTATACTCTTTTTTCCTTAAATGAGTTTATTTTACAGGTTCTCATTAAGGTTTTTAATAAGGTAATATCAACATAAGATCATATGTCATACTATCCGTTTTTCCCATCGGGTTTTTTAAGATGGTATAAACGACATATTTATTGACCTCTAGATTTTATGGATTTATTTCATATTGAGTTAACAGAGGCGATAATCATTATATGCTGTGCCATTTTTTCCTTATTTTTTCACAGGATTTTTGAAGGAGTTTTAGCAGCATATCCTATCATACTCCTCACATTTTTTCCACAGAGTTTTTGGAGGAGATTTAATCAAGATGATGAGCTGTGATACAGTCAAGCGGTGATTAGGGGGAGTGTTAAGAGATAAAATCCCCGCTTAATTAGGAGGTGCGGTTCCAGCATGGGAACCGACATCCCCGCTCCTTGACGGTATCTTCCTGGAGATGTTCTACGAGCCATCGATCGTGGAACTGCCTAATCAACACCATCCTTCAAGAAACCGACGAATCTCATGCCTAATTGTATAAAAGCTTTGTCAATCATCAATAAAGAATATAGATTTCGTTCGTCTCTCGCTGTCAATCTTTCTAGTTCCAACAATCTCCGTCCGTGACAGGTGCACGTTGTACACATGGTGGAGTATGATAACAAGAGGACGAGCGCTCTCCACGTGGGCCGGGGAAGCAGAGCCAGCTACATTATTGAAATTGTTTTTATAGAATTGATATAGTAGGAAAATTTCAGGAGAAACAACAGAGTTGTAGGTAGGAATAACACTAAGAGGACGGTGCCAATCAGGGCCGTTGTGCGAATACGGAAATATGGTACTTCCCGTAATATAACATACTCTCCTCTGTCAAAAAGTAACTGACTTGAGTTAGTCTAGATTCAAACGTATCTAGCTGTATTTTAGCGTATAGATATATACGAATCTAGATAAACCTAATTAGTTATTTCTAAATGCTTACTTTACTTAAAGCATCTTGCCGTGAGCCCTAAAGAGCATCCGGCAACAACGCTGGATCACGCCTTTGGGGCACGCCGGCACGAGTAACCGGCTTTGTGGCGTGCCTCTTCCCAACTGCGAGACTCAAACATTTAACCAAATTTTGTATAAACTTAAATCTTATTCAACTTCGTGGATATTTAATAAACTTTGAATGAAATTCAACTAAATATAAATTTAAACTAGAACTAAACCTAAATCTAGCGACGTCTAGGATGAGCCCGAGCAGTCCCAACCCCATCCCCGGTAGGACGATGACAGCGACTACTTCGAGTACTACTACCGTACCATTTCTTCTGAATTTTAGTTTTGTGCGTCACAGTCATCCGTTCTGTTGAAAGATTGTTGCTGCTATGTTTCATTAATTTTTTACCGATTCTTGAGTTGAAAAATGGCATTCCTAATACAAAGTGTTGTCACAATAAAAAATACTACTTTTTTCATAAATCTTAAATATTTCATTTCATTTATATTTAATTATATAAGTTAGTTTATTGATGTAAAAACTATTTTTTCAAACCTATGAATTTTTTTAGAAACCTCGTGAACATGTTTTCAGGCATGTGCACATTTTATTAAATCACATAATGTTTTTTAAACTTGTGTACATTTCTTCGAACCCCTGAACATTTTTCAAACTTTTTAAATATGTCTGAAACCCTATGATATTTTTTGTGAACCTATGGATGTTTCTATATCTTGTGAAAGTTTTTTGGTGACCATGAACAACTAAAAAAACAATGAACATCTTTTCAACCATACCCCAAACACATTTTCAAACGTGGACATTTTTTTTAGAAAAAAGGACTCCTTCAAAATAAATTGAACATAACACGTGAAATTTTTTCTAATACTTGATCATATTTTTTCATATAAAAGGAAAGCAATAAACAAAATAGAAAAAGGAAAAGGAAAACAAATAATAAAACATAAAAGGAAAAAATAGAAAAAATACTCCCTCCGACCCATATTAGTTGAATTAGATATATCTAGATACATTCGTATCTAGTCAAGTTTTAGTGCTAGATAATTTGAGTCAACTAATATGAGTTGGAGATAGTATTAAAAAAGAAAAATATATAAATGAGCCCCGATCCACCACCATGGAGATCCTTCGGTGGCTTGGAATGGTGGAAGGCTCGCGCATGTGAAATAAAACAGAAAACATAAAAGGAAAAAAAAGAAAGAAAAATATTAAAAAGGAAAAAACAGAAAAGTACATAAATGAGCCCCGGTCCACCATGTAGTTCCTCCATGTGGCATGGAACGGTGGAAGGCTCGCGCCTGTTCATGCTTATGCTTCGGTTTCAAAGCTGAGTAAGTTAATTTGAAACGGAGTGAGTAGGATATTTCGCTAGCTCATGTAACCCCAAAGCTTCAACGACAAAAAGGCCCACCGAGATTGGCAGGCTAAAATGGGCAGGCCAGATCTGGTTTAATTTGGGCCCAAACAATGGATCGAGGGATCTTTGTTTAAACGAGCACGCCAAGCACCAAGTAACCCTAAAAAAAAGTACTGCAAAAAGCAGTATAAGCAGCAGCAACAGCACAGCACAGCACAGCACAGCACAACACAACACAACACAACACAACACAACACAAGACTGGGATTAGAAGGCACATTCCGTTATACTACATATATAGTTACATACTGTACGTCCACCCAAGAAACATACGGCACGGTGCTTGATACTCTCGATGGCGATGATGCTACCGAAAGCTCGCTGGACGGACAATGGACCAGTGAAACTTAGGACAAGATTACAGGGGAGTATTCCTCTAGCAGACCCCCAGGAAAGGAGAATACCCGAATAGCACAGAGCACCAAGCAAGCCAGTTTTACAGTGTCATCTCCCGGCCACCAGACCACTGAACACCTGGCTGTTCCCACCGATCGTCGCTTCCCACTCGATGGACGAAAGCAGTATCTGCGACAGGGTGATCACCGCCTGCTTCATGTCCGGCCGTAGAACAGGATCTTCATCGACGCAGTGTTTCGCTAGTATCGCCATCTTTACAAGAGAATTTCAGAGCGCTCAGAGTGATGATTTTAGCTTTTGGAGCAAAGGTGATTTGGGTCAAGTGTCCGTACCTGGTACATGCAGTCGTGAGGATATAGATCCATTAGATTGGGGTCAATGCAGTGTTTCAAGCTCCCAACACACGTTTGGTTGTGACAGTTCCTTAGTGCAGTCAACATCTGCCCAGTCAAAACAAAATTGCTCAAATCTTTGGTAGTCCAAGTGTAAAAAGGTGAAACATACCGAAGTACGAATAAAGTCGACGAAAAACCTACAAAGTTGAACGGCACCATAATTCTAAACGCACGAGTTGTCAAATTTGTCGATTCAATTGCTCAAATAGAACTTAGAAAACTTACAACTGATGCCAAGGAACGCCTTTCAGAGTTTGAACCTGCACTGATCGCGTCAGTCTTTGTGATCGCTTCCTTCCCAGATATTAACTCAAAAAGTACGACGCCAAAGGCATAAACATCGCATTTCGCAGTCGCCAGGCCATCCCGTAGGTACCTACAGGAACAAAGAAATGTGCTTAGATACCAAAACTAGAGCCAAAAGTCTGTTCTTAAACCAGAACCAGGCGGCCAGCAAGCTGCACTTACTCTGGGGCTAAATAACCAAAAGTACCCACAACTTTGGTGACAGAAGCCTCTGCATCATTGGACCTTACCGCCAGTTTGGCAAGACCAAAATCCGAAATCTACAGAAATTCGGTGTCAGTCTGTAAACTGTTATAATTGATTCAGGAAAAACGCGAAATCAACAATTTCATATCATATAACCTTCGCTCTAAAAGAAGCATCAAGCAAGATGTTACTTGATTTGATGTCTCTATGAACATAGTGATCCTTTGTGTGCTCATGAATGTACTCCAGTCCTCTAGCAGCATCAAGAGCAATTTGGACCCTATAAATCCAAGAAAGTGATGTGTGACCTGGAAGATGAAAACAAATATCACTTAATAATGATAATCTCGCAGAAAGTGTATAAATAAGGCTCCAAATAACAAATTAGCTTATGTAATGAGGTATTAAAACCAATTTAACAGTCATTGAGAATTTTCTTCAAGCAGAAAGCTTGCAGAAGTTTTACATCGAACCTTTTGGCATGTTACTGTACAAATAGTCAAATACATTTTTTCCTGAAGTTATTTGATGGTAAAATACAGTATTAAAGGTGTTAGAACCAGTACATGTGAAAGTTTCCAGAGCTAAACAGCAAATATAAGTGTTACCCAGTAACAAATTTATAAGTACATTACTACAAAAAGTCACAATTTCTAAGGTTAAGTAACCCTCCATAGATCAGGAACCAGATAACAGTATACCTTTGCTTTGAGGATCATGAAGATGATTTTTCAGTGAACCTTTTTGGGAGTACTCATAAACCAGGAACAGCTCATCCTTAGTTGCTGCATAACCAATCAACTCTACCTTTGACAAAACATGAGTCACAAATTCAAGTTCAAAAACACTGGAGATTAAAGATAATCTATGCTGAGCATTTTGTGACATACCAGACTGGCATGATGAACCTTACAAAGAACTTTCAGCTCAACTATAAACTCTTTAGTATTAGTTGACGTCATTCTCTTTATTGCGACCTCCTGTAAACATAAGTTGTTATTGGCAAGGTATGTAAAAGAACAAGTATTCCAGAATAATGGTCAGCTTGCAGTTCTAGATCTCAGACCTGATCTCGAAGAACACCATAGTAAACAGTGCCATATGTACCATGACCCAGCAGATTTGCATCAGAAAATAGATCGGTTGATGCGAGTATTTCATCATATGTAAACACAATAGGCTTTTCTCTATCAAACACGTCTACTACCATGCCTGTGACAGAGAAAGACTTGCAAATCAGAACAGCTTACCCGCGACAGTAGCAAAATGAAGATAACAGAATCTGAAGTAGCCTATGCTAGCAACATCTTTTAATGCCAACACATTAAAATGATCACAATTGTGAATTTCTATCTCAAGAGGTTTTCTTGGGTCCGATTAGGACAAAGTCGGTGCATATGCTTATTAGTATTTGGTTACTCGGACCCAGTTGGCTGAATATGTTGTGAACGTTGTACACTTCCTTAACCAATGTAGGGCATGTAGAAAATAATGCAAATAAAATGCTGACACTGATGTGCTAGAAAGTCCCTCAGATTAATAAAACTCCATCATATACTAAAGTTGCACACTACTACATGCCCAATAGTAGTATATATTTTTAACCACTCTTCCAGTTGATGTCACGAAATATATACACATGATATGAACTTTGTGAAAAACATGTTTCGCAAGTGTTATAACAATGTAGAGTCCAAGGATGGTTAACAGAAGGTGATCTTACCTTTTGGAACATTGATACAGTGATCCTCATCACCCTTTCCTGACTGTTTCGTGTTACCAAATTGACAGCACAAGTATCTTCCAGAACCATAACAAAAACTACCACTCTTAAGAAGTTGAAAGTTATGTGACAAAGGCTGATCTGGACTCTTTCTCTGGTTACTTGAAGCTTGGTGATTGTATTGGGAGGATTTGCAAATTAAAAGTGCAAGGAGAGCAATAGCGATCAAAGCAAGTGCAACTCCCATGCTGCCAATAACCCATCCATACGGGAATTTTGCTGAATGATGATCTGATATCTCTGCGGTTGTATGTCACAAAATACTCAGTCAGGTTATCATAATAAGAAAGATGTTGACTAAACCTAGTACAAGCTAAGAAAATTGACATTCCCAACACTAATATCTGAACAGAACTACAGCACCCATAGAATGTGACATGAATAATACGCTGAAAACTTAAAATGGAAAGATCAACAATACCATTATTGTGAATACCAATATTACTGAAGAGTGAACATAAAAGATATTTCAAACATTTAATGAGTGAATTGCAGCATGTACCTGGCAACGTATTCTGTGTGGGTGCTGGCGCAGGAATGGGGACAGGAGATGTCATAGCATAAGGCTGACCAGGAACTGCACATTGTATTCAAAAATTAGGTAAAAACAGATCAAATCAGATATGTTCCATGGTAAAACTTCATTGTAATGTGTTCTTTCAAAACAGAACTTCATTTCAATTTAGAAGACAGATATTTGTTTACATCTGTAATCTGGTATACTAGCTTTTTGTAAGACTTGTTTCCTTTGAAAAAAAATCCATCACAAGAGAAAAATGTTTCGCTCGCACAGATTTTGTGACATGGAAACAACTTAGATATTTTTTGTCATCATACATTTTCATGCTGCATGTGTAGAAAATAATTGTTGTGATAGTTTGATTTCTATGTGTCGTGGGAATGGTCACGGCAGATGCTGCAATCGGCAGCGAGTAGTAGAACGAGGGGCAAGGGCGGCCAGCCATCTGCGGTGCGAGATGAGGGCAAAGACTCAGGGTTTTACCCAGGTTCGGCCCCCCGGAGGGTAAAGACCTACTCCTGCTAGATTGTATTATGGAGGCGTTACAATGGGCGAGCTCGGCGGCTAGGCGGCGAGTCGCTTGGGTGTATGAGGGAACGTGTCTCTACTCACCCCGTAGGGAGGTTTTATATAGGCTCACCTCCCCTAGGGTTTACATATCTCAACCGATTCAGTTTACAACTTCGGTAATCGTTCAACCTAGTCCGACTGGGCCTATCTACTCGCCTGGGCCTTCAACTTCCAGTCGCTTGGTACCTTGCTGGGCTTTGATCCACTCGCCGTTCTGCAGGCCCACTCGCCAGCCCTTGGGCCAGTCGGAAACGTCCTGCTGAGTATACCCCAGTAGGCGTATCCCCATCAGTAGTCCCCGAGGCCGTCGTCGATTAGGCGTAAGTGGCTGCTGGCAGTCGGAGTATACGGCTTCAAAGTAGGCATCCAGTCGAATCGTCGACGGCCTCCTGTATGAAGGAGGAAATCCGGCGAACCGAGTCGCGTCTTGAGCGAGTCAAGCCAACGGGACGTGGCCGCGGCGAGTGACCTAGCGAGCCGAGTGGCTGGAGTTGGACCGTCAGGCGTGGTCAAACTAGCCGTTAAGGTAACTCAACGGTAACTTTTGGCGTAATCATCGCGCGGTAACGGCCCCCTGATTTGGCGGGTAACTCCCGCTATATAAGAGGAATGGCAGGCAATCGTAGAGCCAACTGCCCACCACTTCTTCCGAGTGCACGCATTCTCTTTCCTTTGCTCCTTGATCCAATCGACCCGAAATCCTCCGACCTCCAACCAACCCCTCGGCTATGGCCCTTCTCACCGAACCATGGGGCAGGTCCAAGTGCACGAGGGCGCAGCTGGCCTCTTTCGAGGAGGCCAGAATCCTGCGAGCCGGCCGTTGGCGTATCCCCGCAGCCGGAGAAACGACCCCAAACCCGCGAGAGAGGGAGTTCGTCTGTTTCACCAGTCATCTCGAGCGGGGGTTAGGGTTACCCACGTCTTCGTTCTTCCGGCGTTTTTGCGCCTACTACGGGATCCAGCCCTCAGATCTGGGTCCCCACAGCATCGAGCAGCTCGCCATCTTCGTGGCGTTCTGCGAGTGCTACTTGGGCTGCCGGCCCTACTTTCCCTTGTGGCAAGATCTGTTCCACGGACGGATCAGCCGCGAGGAGGCAGGCGGCCCAATGCTAGCCGCGGGCGGCCTGACGTTCCAGCTCAAGTCCAAAGCTTCCTTCTTCGATCTGATGCTGCCCGCCAAAGCAGCGAGCGACTGGAAGAAGTCATGGTTCTACGTGACCGAGGCGACTCCGGAGGACGAGGCGGCGATCCCGCGGTACTCGGCCAACCGTTCCGAGCCGCGCCATCTCCAGGTCGGCAAGCTCCCCGACGACCAGCGGATGGTCGTCGACGAGATGCTCCAGGCCATCCGTGGTCTGAAGAAGAAAGGGCTCCAGACGATAAACTTGTACAATTGTTGGCTTGGGCGGCGGCTCGTTCCGCTCGCCCAACGCGACCACTACATGTATCAGTACACGGGCCGGGGAGACTCGACGAAAGCCTGCCTCGACGAGTGGAAGCTGGAGGACTATCTCCCAGCGTTGAAGAAGATCACCCAGGCGGTGCACGTGGATGCACAGGCCGGGGTCCCCCCCTACACCGCGAAGCGTCCGGCTCCGACGGTAATTTCTTTATCTTGTTCGCAGTCGCAGCGTATGCAGTCGCGGTAATTCTAACTCTGTTTCGTATTCATCGCAGCTGTTCCAAGTGGTGGAAGGGTGGCTCCCACCTGCCGATGACGAGAGCCCGGGGCCATCCGCCCAGTACACAAGCGAATCGCCACCCGCGAAGGGCAACGAGGACGACGAGGACGAGTCCGAAGAGGAAATCGCCCCGCTGGTCCGAAAGACCCGCGGGCAACGTCAGCGCGAAATCGAAGCGAGCAGGAGCCTCGAGCGTCATGATGATGACGACGAGCTCCCAGAAACCACCTCGCGCCGCCAGGCCACTCCTTCGAAGAAGAAGAAGAAGGAAAAGAAAGCGAGGGCCCCTCCGAGGAGGAAAACGAAGCCGCCAAAGATGGCCTCGCCGCCGCACTCGACGAGCAGCTCTGATGCTCACAGCTCGGCCGATGACGGTGCGGCCCCGGCGACAACCGCGCTAGATGCGCCGTCTGTGGAAGCACCGCTGGCCTCGATGCCCCCGCCATTCGCGCCAGTCTCTGGGCTAGGGAAGGCTCCAGCCGCGGCGACTTCGCCTCACAAGGAGGTTCCGATTGGGGCGGCTTCGCCCCGCAAGGAGGCTCCGGCCGTAGCGGCTTCAGTTCGTGAGGAAGCCCCTGCCGAAGGTATCCCAGAGGCGCCAGCCGCAGCCTCGACAACGAAGAAGCCGTCCGTGTCCTGGGCACGCGACGTCCTGGAACTAGGGCTCAGTCGCCAACTGGGCCCCGAGGTTGAAAAACCGGCCGGCCTTCGCACAGGGCTACGCTTCATCCCGGTCGCCAAGTGAGTGCATTCGGCCTTCTCTATTTTCCATAGCTGTTTCGATTGTCTTTACTGATTCGACTGATGTGCAGGACCGGAGTGAAAAGGATGGGCCACCCGACCGTGGCCCAGGTACCCTCCACCGCTAGCGGGGAGGATCCTTCCCGTAAGAGGAAGGCGGACGAGGTCGTTACCCCGGCGGATGGCAGTAAGAAGGCCAAGGGCGACGACATCGTCACTGTCTCTGACGACACGGCGGTCGCGCCGGCCGGCCCCGCGGTGGAGGCAGCCGCGTCTACGAAGGAGGGCGTTTCCTTGCCTGGAACGGCGGAGGCGACTTCCTTTGGAGCGGGTGCCTCTATCGCCACCTTCCCTCGCTTCGTGACCAAGGCGGCCGCGGCGAGCGGGGCTGCATCCCCGAGCCTCGCTCCAGGGACCGTCGATGCTGAAGTCGACCAGCGTCGTGGGCACACGCCAGCGTTACTCGCATCCGTGGACGCGATGCAACTTCATGGCATGCTTGGCGCAGCCATCCAGGTATATCCAGTCCCCGAGGATCAGGTCGGTGTTTTGCAGCGGCTTGATTCTTATTATTTTCTCATCTTTTACTTTCTTATCCAGTCCCCGAGTGCGCACGCGCTAAATTTTAGCGGGGTGGGCACTTGGGAATTTCTTGATTGCCAGTCCCCGAGTGCGCACTCGCTGAATTTCAGCGGGTGGGCACTTAGGAGGTTCGTTTTTACTGACTTTTTTGATGATGTGCAGGGTCTGCAGCTCGAGTCGGCGGACCGACTGGCCGCGCAACAGCGTGCTGAGAAGGAGCTGACCACCATCCAGGAGGCGAACAAAGAGCTTCAGGCTGTTGCTGCGAAGGCAGAAGAAACTCGCCAGGAGCTTGTCCCTGCTGGTGAGTTGGAAGCGGCGCGATCTGCTCTGGGCGCTGCTGAACAGCGGGTCGCTGACCTCGAGCGCGAGCTGCGGGAGGCGAGGGAAGAAGCTAGCTCGGCGGACGGGCGGGCTAGGGCCGCCATTGCAGCCGCGGAGGAAGATCGCAAGGTGTCGGAAGTCCTTATTGCTGGGCTTCAGGACGACCACACGTCGCTTCAGTGCTTCATCACGGGGCTCGCCCGCCCGTTGCTTGGTGAGTGCATCTTCCCTTTCCGTTAGTTGGGGTTTTTGTGGTGTCCGTCGCACTCATCATTGTCTCCTTCTCGCAGGTCGCGTTATTGGTAGCCAAGAAGAGGCGAGCTCACTCGACGCGAGGCAGTGCGTAAGCATGCTCGTCGACTCGGCTACGCTATCGGCGACGTGCATCCGCGCCTACCTTCAAGAAATGTCGCCCACGGAGGTTATTCCCAGTGACCTCGTTGAGGTGTGGGAGTATTTGGAGAAGGCGCCCGCGGTTGTTGAGTTCATGACGCGGTCGGCGTTTCGGCGTGGAGCGTCGACAGCGCTGAGCCTTGGGCTCGCCCACTTCCCCGAGGATTTCGACCTCGACGATGTGACGAGTGGGTATCCCTCGTCGACTGGCGCGGTGGACCTGTCCGAGGTTCTCAAGTTGCAGGAGCGTGCCGCCGCGTACTCGGAGCGTGTCTGGGCGATGGGCGACCTCCTTCCCTACCAGGAAACGGTCGTCGCGCCGAACGACCCCGAGCCGCCGCATCGTGACTTCAAGGTCGAGCAACCTTTTCGCTCGGCGATGGCGGGTGAGCTGACGACGTATCCGTCAAACCCGTACACCGCGTTCATCCGTAGGCGCCGGGATTCTGGCGAGTCGTCGTCGAAGCCTGCAGAATAGGGTAGTTTGCCTGGATGTGTTAGCAGCAGTTCTGCCACGCGGGCATAATTTGTAATATAAGACAATGCAATATGCGATTGAATGGGACGTCGTGTCCATTTTGCTATTCGTTTGTGTGTTTTGGATTGATTTTGGACGAGTCCCCGAGCGCGTCCGCCCTTTTGTGGGGTTCACCTCGTATATGATGTTTGTTGTTATCATGTGTTTTGTTAGTTTAGTCAACTCGCCCGAGCTCGGAGAGCCAGTCGCAAGGCGACTCCCTTGAGTGCTCTGTACTTTGCCGTTTTCCCGTACGCGAACGGGGTCGGGTGGCCGAGTCCCCGAGCGTGGTACTTGGTAGTTCTAGGCGCGACTCGAGGGTGGTTGAGGACTTAGCGCGTTAGTGTGAGCGCGTCACTCCTGCCTGGCCCGGAGGGTCAGTCGCGTGGCGAGTCCCGGGCGTGCTCTCTTACTTGGCGTTTTCCCTGACCGATCGCGACGAACTGGTATTCAGTCCCCGAGCGTGGTACTTAGCCGTTCGAGTCGCTATGCCGAGGATGCGGAGGACCAAGGTCGCTGTGAGAAGCGAGGGCAGTTGTCTTGGTTCGTAAAACCAGTCGAGCTGGGCGACTCCAATGGGGCTCCGGATTGGCGTTTTTCGTGGACGACGCAAGACCTGAAATGATTCAGTGCTCTTGCATCGCACTACTTAGCCGTGCCGATCGCTGTACCAAAGGTTGACTTCTGCATTTTAGCATGACGCTGTTTTTACGAGTGCGAGTGGCACAAGGCATGGAGAGTAGACGCCATTGGCGGTAACCGTTTCTTTTATTTCATAGCGACTGGAGAGTACATGTGTGGGGTTCTAGGAGTAGAACTTCCGGAGGAGATTTACATTCCATGGTCGCTGGACGTCGAGTTTGCCGTCCCCGCGGACGTCGATGAGGTAGTAGGCGTCGTTGCCGAGTACGCGCCCGATGGCGAATGGGCCTTCCCACGGAGGGGAGAGCTTGTGCATGCCCTTCTTGTCCTGGATGAGGCGTAACACCAGGTCGCCTTCCTGGAAGGTGCGGGTTTTCACCCGTCGGCTGTGGTAGCGGCGGAGTCCTTGCTGGTAGATGGCGGTGCGTGACCGAGCGAGGTCGCGTGCTTCGTCGAGCTGGTCGAGCCCGTCTTGGCGGGCCAGTTCGTTTGCGGCCTCCGTATAATGGACGACCCGCGGAGAGTCGTGTTCGAGGTCGGTCGGCATGACTGCTTCGGCGCCGTAGACCATGAAGAAGGGAGTGAATCCCGTTGATCTGTTAACCGAGGTGCGGGTTCCCCAGACGACGGAGGGCAACTCTTCGACCCAGCATCCAGCGGTGCGCTCGAGTGGTACTTGGAGTCGCGGCTTTAGGCCGTGGAGGATGCTTTGGTTGGCGCGTTCCGCCTGGCCGTTGGATTCCGGGTGGGCGACTGACGCGAGGTCAAGCCGGATGTGGTGCTCTTCGCAAAATTCGGCCATTGCTCCCTTGGCGAAGTTTGTGTCGTTGTCCGTGATGATACTGTTGGGGAACCCGTAGCGATATATGAGCTCGCGTAGGAATTTAGTGGCGGTCTTCCCGTCGCATTTCCGGACTGGCTTGGCCTCCACCCACTTGGTGAATTTGTCGACGGCGACTAGCAGGTGGGTGTAGCCGGAGGGGGCTTTCTTGAAGGGGCCCACCATGTCCATGCCCCATACGGCGAATGGCCAAGTGATGGGGATCGTTTTGAGCGCTGAGCTTGGTACGCGCGTCTGATTGGCGTGCTTCTGGCACCCGGCGCATCGCTGGACGATGTCGACGGCGTCGGCGTGTGCGGTGGGCCAGTAGAAGCCGTGTCGCATAGCCTTGGCGACCAGGGAGCGAGCGGCGGCGTGGTGGCCGCAGTCTCCTGAGTGAATGTCGTGGAGGATTTTGCGTCCTTCAGCCGGTTGGACGCAACGTTGGAACACACCGGTGACGCTGCGCTTGTGTAGCTCGCCGTCGATGATGGCGTAAGACTTGCATCGGCGAGCGATCATCCGAGCGTTTGTCTCGTCTGCTGGCAGAGTGCCGGTTTCCAGGTAGGCGATGTAGGGCTTGGTCCAGTCGTCTGGCTCGGTGATGAGTGCGACCAAGGCTGCCTCTGGTTGGAGTGGGACTCCGATGTCGATCTCCCTCGGGGGAGAGACTGACGGCTTGGAGATTGTGTCGAGGAACACGCCGGCGGGTGGTGCGAGTCGAGCCGACCCGATGCGAGAGAGGGCGTCGGCCTCCTCGTTTTTTCGCCTGTCGATCCACTCGACAGAGTAGCCGGTGAAGTGGCCGCCCAACTTATCCACCTCTTGGCGGTACGCCGCCATGGTAGGGGAGATGGCGTCGCAGGTGCCGGCGACTTGTCCCGCAACGATGTCGGAATCTCCGTAGCATCGGAGGCGATTGACGCTCATCTCCTTTGCGGCTCGCATGCCGTGGAGTAGGGCCTCGTATTCAGCCATGTTGTTGGTGCAGGGCGTGAATTCGAGGCGGAGGATGTAGCGGAGCTTGTCGCCCTTTGGTGAAGTCAGCACTATCCCCGCTCCTGCACCATCCGCGTTCTTGGACCCGTCGAAGTGCAGGCTCTAGTAATGGAGGTACGGCAGCTTCTCTGGCTGCTGGGCCTCCTCCCAGTCGGCGATGAAGTCTGCCAGTGCCTGTGACTTAATCGCCCTTCGTGGCTCGTATTTAATGTTGTGGACGCCGATCTCGACGGCCCACTTGGCGACCTGCCCGGTCGCCTCGCGATTGCGGATGATGTCTTGTAGCGGCGCTGAGGAGACGACCGTGATCGGGTGCTCCTGGAAGTAGTGCGGCAGGCGCCGCTGAGCCCTGAAGACGGCGTATACTAGCTTTTGGTACTGTGGGTACCGCTGGCGCGATTCGGTGAGAACCTCGCTGATATAGTACACCGGCCGCTGAACCAGGCGCTCCTTTCCTTCCTCTGGTCGTTCGACGACCATTACAGCACTGACAACGCGCTCGGACGCCGCGACGTAAACCAGCATAGGTTCCTTGTCAGCGGGTGCGGCGAGTAGTGGTGCGGCGAGTAGCACCTTTTTGAGGTCGCGGAGCGCGTCGTCCGCCTCCTTGTCCCACTGGAAGGTGGGGTTCTTGCGCATCAGGCGGTATAGTGGCATTGCCTTTTCGCCTAGGCGGGGGATGAAGCGACTGAGAGCCGCTACTCGCCCGGCCAGCTTCTGGACGTCACGCAGGCACTCGGGTTTGCCGAGCCGGGCGATCGTGTCGATCTTTGTTGGGTTCGCCTCGATCCCTCGTTTGGAGACGACGTACCCCAGTAGTTGTCCGGCGGGTACACCGAAGGTGCACTTGCCTGGGTTGAGCTTTATCTTGTACCTCCGCAGATTGGCGAAGGTCTCTGCCAGGTCGGCGAGTAGGTCGCCTTGGCGAGCGGATTTCACGACCACGTCGTCGATGTAGACGTGGATGTTGCGGCCAATTTGGCTCGCGAGGCATTCTTGCATGCACCGCTGGTAGGTTGCCCCGGCGTTCTTGAGGCCGAAGGTCATGGTGGTGTAGCAGAAGGCCCCGAATGGCGTGATGAACGCCGTCTTCTCCTCGTCTTCGACAGCCATTTTGATCTGGTTGTACCCCGAGTAGACATCGAGGAAACATAGCGACTCCGAGCCCGCGGTTGAATCGATTATCTGATCGATCCGCGGGAGGACGAACTGCTCCTTTGGGCAGGCGCTGTTCAGGTTTGTGTAGTCGATACACATTCTCTAGGTCCCGTTTTTCTTCTCGACCAGGACTGGGTTTGCCAGCCACTTGGAGTATTTGATTGGCCGGATGAAGCCGGCAGCGAGTAGGCGCTGCACTTCCTCGGCGATTGCTCGACGACGTTCTTCATTGAAGGGCCGTAGCGACTGCTTGACAGGTCGCACTTTGGGGTCGGCGTTTAATTTGTGCTCAGCGAGCTCCCTAGGGACACCGGGCATGTCGGAGGGTTTCCATGCGAAGATGTCCCTATTCTCACGAAGGAACTCGATGAGCGCGCCTTCCTATGCTGGGCTCATGCCCGTCCCGATCGTCACCGTCTGGCTGGGGTCGCCTGGGACCAGCTCGACGGTGCGGGTGTGCGTCGTGGCCTCAAAGGTTGAGGTATTTGTGCCCTCTGAGTTGGGCTTCTTGAGTATTGTGGGATCGTCATTGTTGACCCCGCTCGCGTATTTGGCGAGCTCGTCGGCGTGATTAGTTTCTGCCGCGATGACAGCGTCGGCGAGTTCGGCTCCTTTGGCCTCGCATTCGGCGGCCATGTCGGGGTCGCCGTTGATGGTGATGACGCCGCACGGCCCGGGGAGCTTCATCGCGTTGTACGCGTAGTGGGGCGCTGCCATGAATTTAGCAAACGCCTGGCGCCCCAGGACGCAGTGGTAAGGGCTGTCGAAGGGCACCAGCTCGAAGACGATCCGCTCGGTGCGGAAGTTTGCCGGACTACCGAAAGTGACTGGCAGCGTGACTTTGCCGATCGGATATGCCTTCCGACCGGGGACGATGCCGTGGAACGTGGTGTGGGTTGTCTCGATCATCAACTGCGGGAGCCGCAGCCGCCTGAAGGTGTCGAGGTAGAGGATGTTGATGGAGCTGCCGCCGTCCATCAGTGTCTTGGGGAGCCAGTAGTCGCCAACCTTGGGCTTGACCACCAAGGCGACTCGTCCTGGGTACTCGATGCGTGGCGAGTGGTCTTGCCGACTCCAGGTGATGGGCTGTTCCGACCAGTTCAGGAACTGGGGGACGTCTGTTTGGGCCACCGCGTTGACGGCGACGGCGCGGGCGATGACCTTCTTCTCGCGCTTCGTATTGAAGCCTGTGAAGGTGTGGAGCGAGCCGGCTACTTTGCCGAATTTTCCGCCATTTGGCGGGTCGTTGTCGGTGTCCTCCCGCGCGTGCCGTGCCTTCTCGATTTCCCTGAGGGTGTGGCAGTCGGCGGTGGTGTGCGTTGCGGGCTTCCCTTCCCTGCTGTGGAACGCACATGGTTGGTTGAGGAGGGCCGCAGGATCGAATCTTGGCTTGTTCTTGTAATTGCCGCCGTCGCGCCGTTGCCCTCCGTCGCGGCGGTAGCTCTTGGGCTCGCGCTGTGCATGCCCAGCGTTGGCGACGAAGTCGACTCGCCCGTCGCTGCGGCGCTTGCCGGTGAGGCGGGTGCCGCTGTAGCGTAGGTCGGTTCGGCGTCCGCCGTCGTTGCCGCCCGTGCGGCGTTGCCCCCCTGACTCGTCGTCGGTTTCCTGGTTTGGATCCTCCTCGGCGTACCGTTTGGCGATCTCGAGGAGGTCGGGGATGTTGTCGAGTGTGCGGGAGTGTCGTTTGAGCTTGGCGACTAAAGGTTCATAGCGGCACGAGGTCTTGAAGCAATGGATCGCGGTGTCCGGGTGGATGCCGACCGCGTTGTACCAGAGCTCTTGCCACCGTTGGACCCAGTTGCGGGTCGACTCGCGGGGTCCCTGGACGCATCGTTCCAGGTCCTCGATGGTGGTGGCGCGGGTGTAGGAGCACTCGAAGTGCCTGACGAAGGCGTCGCGCATTTCCTCCCAGGAGTCGATGCTGTCCTGGGGGAGCGTGTTGATCCACTGCCTGCACGTCCCCTCCATCATCAGTGGGAGGTAACGGGCGGCGAGTAGGTCAGTGTGACCCGCGATCCCCATTGCCATGAGGTACGTGTCGAGCCAGACTGCGGGGTCGTACGAGGAGTCGTATTTTTCTATCTCCTTTGGCGCCTTGAAGTTTGGCGGGTACTTCTCGCCTCGGATCATTGGTCCGAAGCACTTAGGCCCGAGTCGACTGAGCGACCCCATGGGCTCGCCATCGCGGCGATTAGTTAGGGTGCGCCGTAAGTCGTCGGGCTGGCGTGCGCGCCAGTTTTGGTTGTTGATGATGTGAGTGCGGGCGTCGATGGGTTGTCCGTTAGCGGCGACGAGGTTGTTCGCCGGCCTGGGATCGTTGGTGGAGAGCGCCGCGTTCGCAGGTCGGTGTTGGAGCTGCAGTGGCTCTGGTGGCGGGCAATTGAGGGTGTTTGCCGCTGCTGGGCGGCCGCTGGAGGCCGCTCTGCTTCCCGAGGAACGCGAGTATACTCGACCTTGCGAGTCGGCGCCCGCTCTCTGCTGCTCCACGGCCTTCGCGAGCAAGGCCTTGACGTATTCGATCTGTAGGGCGCCGTTGCCGGTCGCCGTGATGCTGTCGACTGCTGCTCGGCCTGCCACGAGGTTGTCCATCGGGGTGGAGAACAGTGGAAGGCCGTTTGCGTCTCGCTCTCGTGAAGAGACAACTATCCGCGGCTGGTCCCTGGGAGGGGTGCGGTTGGGTGGTGGTGGCGCACCCATCGCTGTCGATCCTGGCGGGGGCCGGGCGCTTCCTCCTGGGGGCGCGTTCTCGCAAATTGCGCGCTCGGCTATGCGGGCCGGGTCGTTTTCGTCGTCGAAGTTCAGGGCACGCCCTTGAACGGTGGGGTTCAGACGTGACCTGATCCGCTGCTGGTGGTAGCGCGACAGCTCCTGCGCCGTTACCTGCTCAAGGCGAAATTTTTCGCGCTCGGCCTGCTCCTTGCGCACCGCCTCCGCCAGTTTCAGGCGGAGTTCCTCGACCTCCGTCGCCGTGGCGTTAGGAGGGATTGGGGTGGAGAAAGGATCCTCCGGCGGATCGGTGCCGGTGGCCATGTAAGCCGCGGCGTGGCGACTGGTTCCATCGCGGGGATCGGCGGAGTTCTCTGACCCGGAATCGAATTCGAAGATCCCGAGGATGGAGGGGTCCTCGAAGTCTCCCGCGTTGGAGACCTGGGCGATGGAGCCCGCGGACGAGGCCGCGGTGATGGATCCGGCGAGTGACGCCGGGGTCGCCGAGTCGGCGTCGTCGGTGAGGGCCGCATCTTCTGCGGCCGCTGAATTCCCGGCCACGTTGCTGTGGGCCGAGTTGTACTCGGAGGCGAGGCGGTGGATCGTGCGGACCTGGCTCTCGGAGAGCCGATCGCGTGGCGGCGACTCGCGGATGCGAGCCGAGTCCTCCGAGACGATGACGTCGGTGAGGCCGACGAAGAGGCTGATCGTGCCGACTGGCAGGATCACGCTGTGCGTGACGGGTCGCGCCGCCGGGACGTAGCTGCTTGGCAAGATCTGGAGCATCTCGCCGATCGCTATCATGCGGCCGGTGGCGACCGTCTCGTTGATGGGCAGATTGGATCTCGCCGCAGAACACCGGCCAGACCGGCCAGGCCCCACGGTGGGCGCCACTGTCGTGGGAATGGTCACGGCAGATGCTGCAATCGGCAGCGAGTAGTAGAACGAGGGGCAAGGGCGGCCAGCCATCTGCGGTGCGAGATGAGGGCAAAGACTTAGGGTTTTACCCAGGTTCGGCCCCCCGGAGGGTAAAGACCTACTCCTGCTAGATTGTATTATGGAGGCGTTACAATGGGCGAGCTCGGCGGCTAGGCGGCGAGTCGCTTGGGTGTATGAGGGAACGTGTCTCTACTCACCCCGTAGGGAGGTTTTATATAGGCTCACCTCTCCTAGGGTTTACATATCTCAACCGATTCAGTTTACAACTTCGGTAACCGTTCAACCTAGTCCGACTGGGCCTATCTACTCGCCTGGGCCTTCAACTTCCAGTCGCTTGGTACCTTGCTGGGCTTTGATCCACTCGCCGTTCTGCAGACCCACTCGCCAGCCCTTGGGCCAGTCGGAAACGTCCTGCTGAGTATACCCCAGTAGGCGTATCCCCATCACTATGTTTCCACGGTAGTCCAATCCTGTATTCCTAGTTTTTCCTAGAATGGAATACAAAAGGAACAGTGCAAAACTTGATGACACTAAATACGATTGTAATTACATCAAGAGGACAATACTAGTACAATTATATGGATATAACAGTTAAGAAGGTGAGTCCGCAAAATAAGAAAAATAATTAGAGGCATTTGCTGACTGAAAAGGTCGACAATGCATTATATCAAGCAGCTCGGCATTAAAGTTCTGGAGAATGCCATAATGTATCTGCTAGTATTCTGTTTGCACCACGCTGGTACCAGGCTTAACTGCACATGTAGAGATGCTACCTAATCCTCGAAGGGATTATTTGGTCCATTTAGTATGTTGTCTGAAAGCAGTCAACTCGACCACGAGATTATGTGGAAATAGCGAATTTGACAAACTTGTCCAAACAGGATGATGTGCAATTCAATGTTCAGATCGCGTTCCTACACCTTCCCATTTGAATGGATCTAATAATCGTCTAGAAAAGGAAATGAACTGTGCACGCCCAATTCTAACTGTTCTCTATGCCACCTTACTAAAGAACACAAGTGTATACAATATGCACCATCAGAATCAGAATATACTTTTTTGGCACAAACAATCGAACTTAGTTGGCAATTGGGCGCTTCCGGAGTAAGAAAGGTGACTGGTTTGCAGCGTCTGTTCACAATCACAGACCCACAGTCCAAAGAATCAGAACTTCATACTAGTGATCAATTAACTAGAGATACATGCTTGCAAGTCGCAGCAACACAACAAGAGCTGAGGGGAGTTAACTGAACCATGAATTTGTAAAGTAGTATAAGCTTCATCAAACTGTAAATAAAGATTGGGTCACCTGCATTGAGTGGGATGTAGTACACCTTCCCCGTGCTGATGGGGCCAGGGCCGGCCATGCCGTTGGCGGCCTCAATGGCGTCCATGCTTGCCCCGAACCTACTCGACAGAGACTCCACCGTGTCACCTTCGGCACCAACGTAGCTGAGAAGGTAGTTCCAGGGACCCGACGAGCATCCGCAGATCAGGTGGAGCGCCACGACGGCGCCGGGGCGCGGGGGGCGCTGGGCCGCTCCGCCGGGCGGCGGAACGGCGAGGCCGACGTACGCGGCGACCGCCACTTGGGCCGCGGTGGCATTGGGGGGCACCGCGGAGGGGACGGTGTAGGTGGTGTTGGCGAGGTAGGTGCGAGAGGCGAGGCAGGAGCAGTTCTTGCGCACGAAGGCGTAGCCCGGGCTGGAGGCGGCGTCGGCCGTGAGGTCGCCGGGAGAGGCGTCGAACATGGACTCGAGCACGCTGGCGTTGGCGGCGGCGCCGGAGGCCGGGAAGGCGAGGAATGCCGTGCAGACGCGCGACAGCTCGGAGCAGGCGAGCGGCGGGGATGTGGCGTTCCCGGGGGCGGCGGCGGCGGCGGAACAGGAGGCGAGGGCCAGGAGGAGGAGGAGGAGGGGAAGGAGGGGGCGGCGACGGGGAGGCATCGGGGCCGGCTAGGGTTGGGGCCTGGAGGTGGCGAGGTGGTGGTGGTGGTGGGGCTGGGGCATGGAGGTGGCAGTGGCGAGCAGAGCGCTGGATGCTTCGCGTGGTCGGGTCACCAGGCGCACACTTTGCGGGACGGCGCCGCAGTAAAGAGGAGAGAGAGACAGACAGTACGGGCTTGAGAGTTGAGCCGCAGAGGAACGGCCGAACGGGGGTAAATTAGCACGCACGTACGGCCAGGGAAGAGAAAGCACGGTCGCGGCGGATCACTGTTTCCCGCGACATGGTCCGTACTACCCCTGCTCCCTCTTCTGGTCACTTCACGGAGTACTCTGTAGGAGCCGTTTTCCCCTCGCTTCTCGTCGTTTAACCATCGCTCAACATACTTCCACATATTTGATGCAACTTGAGTAGGAGCCTTTCCCAGAGATTTGGTTCGGGTTACATTAGGACGTGTTTGGTTGGTCTGATTGCTGTTTCTCGCATCGAGGCGAAAGAAATAAGTTTGTTTGGTGTTCACGGCGTGCCGCGGATTTAGTCTGCACGGTTCTTAAAACACCTCTCATCCTGGCCTTGGAGGAACGCCAAAATCGAGCGTTTCCACCGGGTCCTGGCGAGCGCAAGGGGAGGAACGACGTGCGTGGGGAGGCAGCGGGGAGATGACGGGAGACGAAAGAATCGCAGCGCCGGATGGAGCGAAAAGTAGGCTCACCTCCCTCTTATGCTGCCGCCTCCCGCGGGAAGAAAAATCCCTCCCCATTTTTCTCTTGTGCGGCGGCTTTGGCGGCGATTTAGATCTCCAGCAGTAGCTGCTAAGCACACTCCGGTATCGGCTGGCGTCTACAACACGACTTCGGCATCTGCTGACTCGTAGATCTGTGGCGCCGACTACTCCCCCGTGTTCTTCTCCGCCTGCGGCAGGTCCTCGACGGCCACCAGCATGAAGGTAACAACCATGACTCCTCTCTTTACCAAGGTAGTTAGCTCGACATTAGGGTAGTCCGTACACCGTGTTTACGCATTGTCACTCCGTTTAGGGCAAACAACTGAAGCTTATCTTCCAGGCAACTGCTCTAGTCGTTGTGATTCAGGCATGGATGTTCCTGATCTACCAAAGAACGGCTGCTAGGCATAACAGGCCGGCCGTGAAGTATGGTCCCCTGATGCGGCGCGACAGAGAGAGGATGGAAAATCTAAACTACATCTATAACAACAACGACGTGGAGGCTATTGCCATGCTCAGGATGAGAAGAGCCCCATTTAACCATCTCGTGCAGACTTTCAGATCTAGTGATTGCTCAAGGACAACATCAACTGTTGTATCGAAGAGCGGGTAGCTCTGTTTCTTCAAGTTCTAGGCCATAACCAGAGATTCCGAGTGATCCACGACACATGGAGGAGATCAACCGAGACAATTTCTTGGTATTTTCATCAGGTATTGTATGTTGTTGGAGAACTGACAGAGGAGATGATCAAGCCACCATCTAGTCAACCCCCCTCCCCCCCCCACGAAGATACAGGGCAACAGTCGATGGTTCCCCTTTTTCAAGGTGAGCAACTCTAGCATGTTCTTCTTTGGATGATTGTATTGGATAACCGGCTAACATTCTTGTAATGCCAGGATTGTATTGGAGCAATTGATGGCACTCATGTGATGGCTAGAGTGCCGAAATCTGAGAAGGCTGCATATAGGGGGAAGCACTACCCCAGTAAGAATGTGCTTACCACCATTGATTTCGACATGAAGTTCACATATGTGCTTGTCGGGTGAGAAGGATCTGCCCATAATGTGAAGATTCTGGCAGACAGCCTTAGCAGACCTGATGGCATGAAGCTCCCTGACGGCAAATTCTACCTTACAGATGCTGGGTATGCCTGTCGGCCTAGAATTCCGCCACCCTTCGGATCAACAAGGTAACATCTCAATAAGTTCTCTACTAGGAACTACCCCAGGACTCCGAAAGAACTTTTCAATCTTAGGCACTCTAGCCTTAGAGTCACAGTTGAGAGGGTCTTCGCTGCTCTGAAGAACGGGTTTAAGATCCTTGATCAGAAGCCTTTCCACTCTTTTCCCACCCAAGTTAAGCTTGTTCTTGCCTGTTGCATTTTGCACAACTGAATCCTGCAATTTGGCGCCGATGAGTACTTCCCGGAGGAGGAAGATGTCATTCCTGACGACAATGACACTGACAGTGGCCATGGTGTTGCCCATAATGATTGTGCTGCTTTGTAACATCCCAAAAATACTAAGCTTGGATCATCAAGCATTAGTCACCAACATTTAGGGTTAACAAAAACTTTTCTAAATAAAATTATGAATGCATGCATATGAGTATGCATGGATTTTGAAATTCTTTGAAACCACCTTGTTTGATTGTTTTATTGCTTGTAAAATGTTTCTTAGGTGAAATAAACATCATCTAAAATATTTCCCACACTTTTCCTAAAGACAGTAAATCAAAACAAATATATTAAAGGAATGGTCACTTTGACCAATTTAACTCCCATGCCTACTTTGGTTGTCTCAAACTTTCAGAACCTAATAGAAACTTTTCTGGATCTTTGCACCCCTTGAATGTACTCCTAACAAAGTATCAAGGACCACTTTGTGATCATCCAGAAACTTTCAAATGCATAGTTTAAATGACAATTCAAAATTGAATCTTCATCATATGGGAAGATCCCACTTTTTCAAAAACCACTCAAACAAGCTCAACTTTCAAAACCCAAGCATCCGCAGACTCACCAGCACCAACTTATCAAACCCACCAAAAATCTTTTCAAAATTCAAAACTTGAATTCATGCGGCCATTTCATCAAACAGGTTGCAGATACAATCAAACAAACATCAAACACTATAGTGTGCAGTAAAATTGGCCTAACTAATTCCCTATTTAGCTCACAACCAGCTCAGTAGATCATCTAGGAAGATTAACCAAGCACTAGCATGCCATTGCCATCAATGGTGAACAACCGAGCACACCCATGTCACCCCCATGTCGACAGCAAGCTAGGAGGAGACACAAGCCTAGCCAGCATGTCTGGGAGGCATACCACCGTCCAACGCCACTCCCTGTCCACTGCTCGAACCTTGCCAACCACTGGACCACACGCACGGACCGCGCCTAGACCGCTAGCGACCATGCCGAGCGTGCGCCAGACCACCACCCTCGACCGAAGCCCACAGACCGCGCGTCGCCCTCGCCGCGTGCATACACAATCCCCACCGACCCAGGAGACCGCCAGACATCCCCGTTCGCCGCCCCGTGATGTACAGCCACCGCTCGCCGTCGAAGACGCCGCCTCTGCCGCGCAGAGCGTCGCATGTTCCAGACCAAACCGCACCGCCCCACGCCTCGAAACCATGTCGTTGAGCATCGCCAGGGAACACCGCACCGTCCCCTACCGTCGCCCATGCCAATATTCGTCTGTAACATCGCCCCCGGCGAGCTCACCTTGCGCCCCGTCGGTCCCCTCGCTCGACTATAAATAGAGGCCACCCCCGCTCGATTTCTTCACACCATCTCACTCCCCTCTCGTCACTGATCGTGCCACACCGTTCCAGGAGCAAGGCGAGCACCACCTCGCCGGAATTTCACCGGAGCCCGCCGCCTCTGGACAAGAAGGGAGCCATCGATTTCGTCCACCCCAAGAGCTGCCGCGACCACCCCTGGGTCCGCCATCGTCGACTTCGTCGTTCGCCCGCCTCGCCGACCCTCGCCAGCACCCCGGTGAGCCCCCAGCATCCCTCACTGGCCGTGCTAGGTTTCTTTCTCGTCGGCGTTGTCTCGCGTCGATGATGACTCCCAGCCGTTGGATTAGAATCAGATCGAACGACCCACGTTGCCCCGTACCGCTTCGCCCCTCCCCGTCTCACTGGCAAGTGAGGATACCCACTTAAGCAGCCCGCGGGAGCACTGCGCTTAGCAGGCCGGCCCAGTAACTTTTCCCGCGCAGCCCAGTGATTTGAATTACATCTTTTTCTTTTTAATTCAAACACCCTTCTGTACCTATTTTCAAAAATCAATCCAGATCGATTCAGTGCACCAATTTGAATGAAACCAATTTTTTTTGGAAAGGTCTGTGAATACTGAATCCAAGCCCGTTGGATTCAAGTCATTTGGATCTATAGATCATCCATGGTAAAAATAACAAGGCAGAAGCTTTTCTGCATTGAAACATTTTTCAAATTTAAACCATAATAGCTTTTGAGTTGATTCCAATTCTCAAAAATCACATTTAACCATACCTTTCAGAATATATAAAAATATATAGGTCTACTTACAGAAATAATGTTCAAGTAATAAAAGAATGCTACATAGGCATTTCTAGACATTATAATTAAATAAAATAAAAGGGTAAAACCTTATTAAATTGTGACACCACTTTAAATCACATTCCCTTGGACTACAATATGTGGTGATGACATGTGTCAACATGATCCCATGTTTGGTTTGGAGAATATTCAATCTTAAGTAGTTTTTCAATGAGTAGAAATTACTTTTCTAAAAATAAAAGGAAGTAAACCAAGCCTTAAACTTGTAATGTTAGAGATGATGCTAGATCATCTATAGGACCCTTGTGTGTGATGATTGCAAGTAGTTAAGTATTGTTTGGTGATTGTGTACCTCGTATTTATTCATAGACGCTAGTACCGACCAAGGATACGAGGAGGAAGGAGGATACTACGAAGAAGAAGCCGAGGAGAACTTCAACCACTTCTCTGCTCAAGGCAAGCTATTAACCTTGCAAGCTGATGCTATACCTATGCAAGCTTATATTGACATTGATGCAAGCTAACACTTGCAGAATACTTTACCCATGCAAGCCAATACTTGCTTGTTACCATGCCTACTATATGCTTTAAGCATATATGATCATACCCACTTGATAAACCCATCCTAGTTTTATTTGCAAGCTTCTTACTTTATTTCTTTATCAAAGCTATTACTTAGATTTAATTAAGTGAATTATAGATACTAGAAAGAGATTTGAAGGTTGCATAAAGAGCATAAAATTTGGCCTAAGCTAGATAATCTTGATGTCATCTTAAGGCATGAGATTGAACTTAGTTAGAACTCCACTAGTTTACCCCCCCCCCCTCATTAGTACTCACCCCCACTTATAGATGCTAGTGCTAAGCATAAAACTGGATCAACTTTAGATATGAATACTTGGTGGAAAAATGGTTATGAAAACCTTGGAATGATGGATCATTCTATTGAAATGTTTTGGACATGTGTTTCCGAACACCTGATGATTTTGGTGATGAAAATGTTGAGGCATGAGCCTTAGCCCTTTATAAAACTGATGGTTGTCTGGATGCGATACCATTCCAATTTTATCGTACAACCACAATACCCGAAGATTGGGTAGGGCTTGACTGGAAACTTATGTACCTTAGTATTAGCTCCCTCACGGCCAAGGTCTGAGCTGAGGCTACCTTGTGAAGATTGTCCACCTGTGCAGTACCCGAGATGATAGTTGGTCATGGTTGGGAGGCCAAACTCACAGGAGAGGTGCTTATACTAGGGCATGTAATTGAAAGGTTAGGATTGATTATCCGCATACTGAGTATGGTGAATTCAGGATTTGTTCCTGACGGATGTATCTAATGTTGTGGTGAAAGTGTACAATCTCTGCAGAGTGTCAAACTATTCGAATAGCCGCGTCCGCGGTTATGGACAGTTGGAGTGGCCATACTGTTCCCCCGTCAGACTTTTCAAAATTGATTTGTGAAATGAATTGAGACTTTGACTTGACCACAACAGAGTTGTGACATGAGTTACAAGATCCCACTTAGGAGTTATAAAATTGTGACTAGCTTTGGAACTTAGTAGAGATAAATCTGGCGTTTGCAAAACAACCCTAGAGCCTAGTGTCCTATGATCCAAAAATCCCTTTACCTGTTAGTATTAGTTTGCTAGTACTTAAAGAGTATTAATGGCTTTGTCCCTGGCTATTCCCATGGCCAGACTATGAAGAGGAGTACCTGGAAGATAGACCCCAGGAAGGTTACGACAACTAGAATCATCTCCCATCGTCAGCATTGCCTGTGACCCCGAAGATGGAGCTTCGCCTACGCTATCGTTATTATTACGTATTCCGCTGCTTGATGTTGTATTAAGAACTGGATCATGAGATCCCTATTTGTGTAAGAACTTATGTACGGTTGTAATGGATGATTGTGAGACCCTGGCGCATGGCTCAATAGGATTGATAGGAAACCCATACCAACAAGTTGCAACTTCTTTTCCGGAAGCTCATTTGTAAAGAACTCTAAGGTTAAGCGTGCTTGGCCTAGAGCAATTCTAGGATGGGTGACCGACCGGGAAGTGGGTAACCGGGTGCGCATGAGTGAGGACAAAGTGCGCAGAAAAGACTAGTGTTGGTATGTGGGGTTAGTCTAGAGATCCTATTGAGCTGCCAGAAGTGACAGCCGTCGGTCCGGAGTGACCGAGGGTGTTACAAATTGGTATCAGAGCCGACCCTCGCGGTTAAACGGGCGTGTGCGGGTCAGTGGCGGACATGTGGCGCATGGCGCGTGTGGCCCGGAGTGGACACGGCATGGCACATGTGCCGGCACTGGACGCACAGACGTGTGCCAAGAGGGGACGTTCCTGGCTTGTGGTTGATCGACGAGGACGTCGATCTTCTAAGGGTGGGTGTATGTGAGACCCTGGCGCATGGCTCAATAGGATTGATAGGAAACCCATACCAACAAGTTGCAACTTCTTTTCCGGAAGCTCATTTGAAAAGAACTCTAAGGTTAAGCGTTCTTGGCCTAGAGCAATTCTAGGATGGGTGACCGACCGGGAAGTGGGTAACCGGGTGCGCATGAGTGAGGACAAAGTGCGCAGAAAAGACTAGTGTTGGTCTGTGGGGTTAGTCTAGAGATCCTATTGAGCTGCCAGAAGTGACAGCCGTCGGTCCGGAGTGACGGAGGGTGTTACAATGATGTACTATGGTATCCAATTCTGTTATGTCTCGCAAAAATGGTAATCCTGGGATTGCGATGTATGGCATAACAGGCATCTAGGATTGAAAAATCCGGGTGTTAACAAGTTGGTATCAGAGCCATCCTGACCATAGGAGACCCTAGTTAGACTGGACGTTTGAACCCAAAAACTTAGTTTCAAAACCAAAGAAAACAAATATTTACAAAAACTTATTCTCATTCTTATCTCTTTGATTCTTTCATAAAAATTCATGTTCCTCAAAAACTCTTGCAAAATACATAAAATTTTGACACACTGGATCACTCTGATAACCTACTCATCCTCTATTTTTATAGATGGACGTGAAGTACAGCAAGTTTTACCAACTTGGGAATGGAGGAGACCTTATCTTTGAGAGGGATTTGGACCAGCTTTCGGAACTTCTGGAGCGTCCGCACCCCGAGTTCTTCGGAGCTCAGCTCAATGATCAAGGAGGAGAAGACCTGCAGTGGCTAATTGTTGCAAGTCTCCGAGGAAAGATTGAACCTCCCACTGCGGAAGGAATTCAGTTTACCTTGAGGGAAAACAACTGGCTCGATGGACTTGCCAGAGCAATGCAGGAAGCTCTTTCTCGTCTGTGTGGGCAGAGCATCAATCAGATCAAGGGTACTCGCTTTGAGTTTTGCCCAAGGCGTGATGCAAATGGACAACCACTGGAAGCCCCATACCACCCCGAGCTGAAGACTCAATTGGACCACCTCAGCTTCATGATGTACGATCGTCAGCAGGAATTGGACAACTGTCGTGACTACTCCAACCACGAGTCTGCCATCATCAAGACGAAGGATCAGACCATCGCCATGCTAGCAAAGGATCACAAGTCTCGCCGCCGTCAGCTCGACAAGAAGGAGCGCATCATTGCCCGTCTTCGCCACCGCATCTCATCTTTGGAAGAGACCATCCACGAGAGAGACATGCAGTTGGAGGAAAGGGAGAATGCCGGAGAGGATCTTCGTGGAGACCCCTACTCCTATCTCAGCGATGACGATGATTTTCTGGAGGATCAGGCTATGGATTTCTTCACCGATGAGGACGATTTCGCCTTCATCGATGATGATGAGGATGATGAAGCCACAGATTCCGAGGAGTAGTAGCACTTGAGCACTAGCGTAGTGAGTAGTATTCGGTCCCACTGTATCGTAGTTCTCAGAATGGTTCTTAAAACCATCTGTTTTTCTTTGTTGTGGTGTGTGTTGTACTGGGTGCTATGAATGAATGAATGAAAAAGCAAGTTGCAAAAAAAAATCTGAGTCAAACCTTTAAAACTTTTCAAAGTCCCCGAAACCTTAGAAATTTCCCTCTTTTCTCATGATCTATCTCAATCTTCAGATGCCACGTGGAGGAAGTGGTTCAGCCCCGGACCCGATGTTGCAGATTCTGCAAATGTTGACTTCTGACCGCGAAGCTGAAAGAGCGGAACGTCAAGCCAACCTAGCCACCCTACAGCAGATAGCCTAGCTCACCCACAACAACCAAGGCCACGGAAATCAGGACAACCATGGATCTAAGCTCAAGAATTTCCAGAACACCAACCCACCTGTTTTCACTAAGTCGTAAGAGCCCCTAGACGCCGATGATTGGTTGCAAACCATGGAAAATAACCTAGAAGTCGCTAGAGTGGAAGCCAACGAGAAAGTTCTGTTTGCCACCCATTATCTAGCCGGAGATGCCAGAGCATGGTGGAACAGTGTTCGTGCAATGACCGGAGGCCAGATGATGACCTGGGAGGAATTCAAGGTCAAGTTTAGCAGAACTCATGTGCCACCGGGTTTGATCAAGAGAATGAGAGACGAGTTCAGAGAGCTGAAGCAAGGAAGGATGACTGTAGTGGAATACCATGACAAATTTTTGTCATTAGCTAGGTATGCCCCGGACGAGATAGACACCGAAGCCAAGAAGAAAGAAAGATTCCTGAATGGTCTGCATGACGAGATGCAGACAGTGTTAGTCAATATCCCCTTTGCGGATATTGAAGCCCTTGTCGAATCCGATATCCAGATGGAAGGAAAGATCAACCAAGCCAATGAGAACCGCAAGCGTCGCATGATGCATCAACTAGGAACCCATCAGACCCCAAAGTATCGCCCCAACCCATCTCCAGGATTTGCCCCAAGAACCAACAGACCCCCGATGAACCGTCCAACCTATCCCAACCGTGGAAACCCTAGACCCGGAGGAAATCACAACAACCCCGGCAACTCTAGCAATTTCAACCGTGCCCCACCCAAGTTCAACAACAATAACGCTACCGCCAACACCAACCCCGCCCCTAGGACTGGAAGTAATGTTGTGCCTGTCGCAGCCAAGGACAAGTCACAAGTGACTTGTTATGACTGTGGAAATAAAGGCCACTATTCCAACGAGTGCCCCAACAAGAAGAATGCTACAGCCCCCAATGCCAATGTCCCAGCTCAGCAGCAGCGTCGTGTTCAGCCAGGAAGAAGGTTTGCCCCAGGGAATTCACTCAACCTCAATGGTCGTCTTTTTCTCATGCATGTTGAATAAGCTCAGGAAGCGCCAGACGTCGTGCTAGGTATGTTTTCTGTTAATTCAATACTTGCACGAGTGTTGTTTGACTCTGGTGCATCGCATTCATTTGTCACCGAAGAATTTGCATGCACTAGTAAAATTCAACCAACCAAATTGAAGCATGTGATGATTGTGCAAATTCCCGGATCAACCACAAAGGCTAGGCAAATTTGCAAAGCCGTCCCTATCCGAATCCATGGCATAGATTTTTATGCAAATCTGATAGTACTCGGAACTAAAGGTTTGGAAGTAGTACTAGGAATGGATTGGATGTCCAAACATAAAGGATTGATTGACTGTGCCAAGAAAGCCATCACTATGACCAGTACCGCTGGAATATCAGTCGAGCATATATCTGAAACCTTACCTCGTCAATTCAAATGCAACAAGAGTATAGCCCAACCTACCCTTGACCAAGTCCGGATAGTCTGTGAATACCCCGATGTATTTCTAGATGTTTTGCCCGGTATGCCCCCAGATCGGGATATCGAGTTCATCATTGAACTAATTCCCGGAACAGGACCCATAGCCCAGAGACCCTATAGTATGAACCCGTCAGAGCTCGCAGAACTGAAGAAGCAACTGGATTCCATGTTGGAAATTGGATTAATTCAACCAAGTGCGTCCCCATGGAGATCACCTGTCTTGTTTGTGGACAAGAAGGATGGAGGTAACTGTTTCTGTACGGATTATCGGAAATTGAATGATGTCACCATCAAGAACAAGTACCCCTTGCCCAAAATAGAAGATTTGTTTGATCAGTTGACCAGTGCCAAAGTGTTTTCTAAGATTGATCTTAGGATTGGTTATCATCAACTCAAGATTCGTGCAGAGGATATTCCAAAGACTGCCTTTACCACCAGATATGGACTATACGAGTATACAGTCATGTCTTTTGGATTAACCAATGCCCCCGATTATTTCATGAACCTCATGAATAAGATTTTTATGGACTTCCTGGATAAGTTTGTCGTTGTTTTCATCGATGACATTCTGATTTATTCCAAATCAAAAGAAGAACATGAGCTACACCTAAGGACCATTCTTGGAACCCTTAGAGAGCATCAGTTGTATGCCAAGTTTAGCAAATGTGAATTCTGGTTACAGGAGGTAGGATTCCTCGGTCACATTGTATCAGCCGGAGGAATTTCCATTGACCCTGCCAAAGTGAAAGATGTAGAAGTTTGGCAAGCCCCAACCACTTAAACCCAAGTTCGTGCATTTCTCGGATTGGCGGGATATTACCGCAAATTCGTAGAAGGATTCTCGAGGATCGCCCGACCCATGACCCAATTGCTGAAGAAGGACAAGAAGTTTGAATGGACAGACAAGTGTGAAGCGAGTTTTCAAGAACTCAAGAGGATATTGATATCAGCCCCAATCCTAATCATGCCGGATATCACGAAGCCTTCGATTTTTTATTGTGACGCATCCAAGATTGGTCTCGGATGTGTGCTAATACAAGAAGGCAAAGTTATATCTTATATATCCCGACAATTGAAGCAACATGAGCAAAATTACCCAACCCATGACCTCGAACTCGCAGCCATAGTTCTAGCCCTGAAGACATGGAGACATTACCTGATGGGAAATCATTGTGAGATTTATTCGGATCACAAGAGCCTAAAGTATATATTCACTCAGAAGGAGCTGAATATGAGGCAGAGAAGATGGATCGAGCTAATCAAGGACTATGATCTGGACATTCACTATCACCCTTGTAAAGCCAACGTAGTAGCCCGTGCTTCTTGAACTCCATGATTTTGAAGGAGCAACCAAGTTTGCACAAAGAGATGGAAGATTTTCGAATGGAATTAGTAAGTGAAGGATTTTTGGCTAGCATAGAACTTCAGCCCACTTTGATCAGTCAGATTAAAGAGGCGCAGAAGGGAAATGCCAGTATCGACGGAATCAAGCGTCGTATCGGTACAGGCAAAGTACCCGGATTCACCGAAGACGAAGAAGGAGTTTTGTGGTACAAAGGACGCCTTTGTGTACCATCAGATTCTGAGTTGAAAGAAGTTATTTTGAAGGAGGCTCATGATACTCTTTATTCTATCCATCCCGGAGGAACTAAGATGTATCAAGATTTGAAAGAGCAATTTTGGTGGCATAAGATGAAAAGAGAAATCGGAAGCTATATCGCCAAGTGTGATATATGTCAGCGAGTCAAGGCAGGACATCAAAGACCCGCTGGATTGTTGCAACCTTTGCAGATTCCGGAATGGAAATGGGATTCTGTAGGAATGGACTTTATCACTGGACTACCTACTTCTAGTAGGGGAAATGACTCTATCTGGGTCATAGTGGACAGATTGTCCAAAGTCGCCCATTTCTTGCCCGTCAAAACCACATATCAGAGTTCGAAACTAGCGGAGTTATACATCGCTAGAATCGTCAATTTGCATGGAGTCCCTAAGAATATTGTATCAGATCGAGGAACGCGGTTTACCTCGAGATTCTGGAAGAAAGTTCAAGAAGGTTTAGGAACCCGCCTAGATTTCAGTACCGCTTATCACCCTCAAACCGATGGACAAACGGAGCGAGTAAATCAAATACTCGAAGATATGCTGAGAGCATGTGTGTTAGAATATGGATCCAAGTGGGAACATTGTCTGCCGTTTGCAGAATTTTCCTACAACAACAGTTACCAAGCCAGTCTGCAAATGGCCCCATTTGAGTTCATGTACGGAAGGAAGTGTCGCACCCCTTTGAACTGGTCGGAAGTAAGAGAGAGTCAGATTTTCGGACCCGACATCCTACGAGAAGCAGAAGAGAAGGTTCACAAGATTCGTGAGCACCTCAAGACCGCCCAATCCAGACAGAAGAGTTACGCCGACAATAGACGTAGAGACCTCGCCTTCAACATAGGAGATTTTGTTTATCTGAAAGTGTCGCCATTAAAGGGAATGCAGCGTTTCCAACTCAAAGGAAAGTTATCCCCCAGATATATCAGACCTTTCAAAATTCTGAACCGTCGAGGAGAAGTATCATATCAATTGGAGCTACCCGAAGAGATGTCAGTAGTACACAATGTGTTCCATATCTCGTTACTTCGCAAGTGTCTCGAAGTCCCCGAGAAGACCGAAGTGTTCAAGAATATCGACCATCGGACCATAGAGATAAACGATGACCTGACCTATCCCGAAGTACCCATCCGTATTTTGGAAGAAGCCTTTTGAACTACCCAAACCCGAAGCGTCAAGTTTCTCAAGATTCAATGGAGCAACCACACAGAAGAGGAAGCTACCTGGGAGCGCGAAGATCACATCACGACGGAGTTTCCCGATCTCTTCAAATCCTAAGTAATCTTTTCGTCCTTTTTCAAATCTCGGGACGAGATTTTGTTTAAGGGGGGAAGGTTTGTAACATCCCAAAAATACTAAGCTTGGATCATCAAGCATTAGTCACCAACATTTAGGGTTAACAAAAACTTTTCTAAATAAAATTATGAATGCATGCATATGAGTATGCATGGATTTTGAAATTCTTTGGAAGCACCTTGTTTGATTGTTTCATTGCTTGTAAAATGTTTCTTAGGTGAAATAAACATCATCTAAAACATTTCCCACACTTTTCCTAAAGACAAGTAAATCAAAACAAATATATTAAAGGAATGGTCACTTTGACCAATTTAACTCCCATGTCTACTTTGGCTGTCTCAAACTTTCAGAACCTAACAGAAACTTTTCTGGATCTTTGCACCCCTTGAATGTACTCCTAACATAGTATCAAGGCTCACTTTGTGATCATCCAGAAACTTTCAAATGCATAGTTTAAATGACAATTCAAAATTGAATCTTCATCATATGGGAAGATCCCACTTTTTCAAAAACCACTCAAACAAGCTCAACTTTCAAAACCCAAGCATCCGCAGACTCACCAGCACCAACCTAGCAAACCCACCAAAAATCTTTTCAAAATTCAAAACTTGAATTCATGCGGCCATTTCATCAAACAGGTTGCAGATACAAATCAAACAAACATCAAACACTATAGTGTGCAGTAAAATTGGCCTAACTTGTTCCCTATTTAGCTCACAACCAGCTCAGTAGATCATCTAGGAAGATTAACCAAGCACTAGCACCACTGTGAGCTTGCCATTGCCATCAATGGTGAACAGCCGAGCACACCCATGTCACCCCCATGTCGACAGCAAGCTAGGAGGAGACACAAGCCTAGCCAGCATGTCTGGGAGGCAGCCCACCGTCCAACACCACTCCCTGTCCACCGCTCGAACCTTGCCAACCAATGGACCATACGCACGGACCGCGCCCAGACCGCCAGTGACCATGCCGAGCGTGCGCCAGAGCATCACCCTCGCCGCGTGCATACACAATCCCCACCAACCCAGGAGACCGCCAGACATCCCCGTTCGCCGCCCCGTGACGTACAGCCACCGCTCGTCGTCGAAGACGCCGCCTTTGCCGCGTAGAGCGTCGCATGTTCCAGACCAAACCGCACCGCCCCACGCCTCGAAACCATGTCGTTGAGCATCGCCAGGGAACACCGCACCGTCCCCTACCGTCGCCCATGCCAATAGCCGCCTGTAACATCGCCCCCGACGAGCTCACCTTGCGCCCTGTCGGTCCCCTCGCTCGACTATAAATAGAGGCCACCCCCGCTCGATTTCTTCACATCATCTCACTCCCCTCTCGTCACTGATCATGCCACACCGTTCCCAGAGCAAGGCGAGCACCACCTCGCCGGAATTTCACCGGAGCCCGCCGCCTCTGGACAAGAAGGGAGCCATCGATTTCGTCCACCCCAAGAGCTGTCGCGACCACCCCTGAGTCCGCCATCGTCGACTTCGTCGTTCACCCGCCTCGCCGACCCTCGCCAGCACCCCGGTGAGCCCCCAGCACCCCTCACTGGCCACGCGAGGTTTCTTTCTCGCCGGCGTTGTCTCGCGTCGACGATGACTCCCAGCCGTTGGATTAGAATCAGATCGTACGACCCACGTTGCCCCGTACCGCTTCGCCCCTCCCTGTCTCACTGGTAAGTGGGGACACCCACTTAAGCAGCCCGCGGGAGCACTGCGCTTAGCAGGCCGGCCCAGTAACTTTTCTCGCGCAGCCCAGTGATTTGAATTACATCTTTTTCTTTTTAAATCAAACACCCTTCTGTACCCATTTTCAAAAATCAATCCAGATCGATTCAGTGCACCAATTTGAATGAAACCAATTTTGTTGAAAAGGTCTGTGAATACTGAATCCAAGCCCGTTGGATTCAAGTCATTTGGATCTATAGATCATCCATGGTAAAAATAACAAGGCAGAAGCTTTTCTGCATTCAAACTTTTTTCAAATTTAAACCATAATAGCTTTTGAGTTGATTCCAACTCTCAAAAATCACATTTAACCATATCTTTCAGAATATATAAAAATATATAGGTCTACTTACAGAAATAATGTTCAAGTAATAAAAGAATGCTACATAGGCATTTCTAGACATTATATTTAAATAAAATAAAATGGTAAAACCTTATTAACTTGTGACACCACTTTAAATCACATTCCCTTGGACGACAATATGTGGTGATGACATGTGTCAACATGATCCCATGTTTGGTTTGGAGAATATTCAATCTTAAGTAGTTTTTCAATGAGTAGAAATTACTTTTCTAAAAATAAAAGGAAGTAAACCAAGCCTTAAACTTGTAATGTTAGAGATGATGCTAGATCATCTATAGGACCCTTGTGTGTGATGATTGCAAGTAGTTAAGTATTGTTTGGTGATTGTGTACCTTGTATTTATTCATAGACGCTAGTACCGACCAAGGATACGATGAGGAAGGAGGATACTACGAAGAAGAAGCCGAGGAGAACTTCAACCACTTCTCTGCTTAAGGCAAGCTATTAACCTTGCAAGCTGATGCTATACCTATGCAAGCTTATATTGACATTGATGCAAGCTAACACTTGCAAGATACTTTACCCATGCAAGCCAATACTTGCTTGTTACCATGCCTACTATATGCTTTAAGCATATATGATCATACCCACTTGATAAACCCATCCTAGTTTTATTTGCAAGCTTCTTACTTTATTTCTTTATCAAAGCTATTACTTAGAGTTAATTAAGTGAATTATAGATACTAGAAAGAGATTTGAAGGTTGCATAAAGAGCATACAATTTGGCCTAAGCTAGATAATCTTGATGTCATCTTAAGGCATGAGATTGAACTTAGTTAGAACTCCACTAGTTTACCCCCCCCTCATTAATACTCACCCCCACTTATAGATGCTAGTGCTAAGCATAAAACTGGATAAACTTTAGATAGGAATACTTGGTGGAAAAATGGTTATGAAAACCTTGGAATGATGGATCATTCTATTGAAATGTTTTGGACATGTGTTTCCGAACACCTGATGATTTTGGTGATGAAAATGTTGAGGCATGAGCCTTAGCCCTTTATAAAACTGATGGTTGTGTGGATGCGATACCATTCCAATTTTACCGTACAACCACAATACCCGAAGATTGGGTAGGGCTTGACTGGAAACTTATGTACCTTAGTATTAGCTCCCTCACGGCCAAGGTCTGAGCTGAGGCTACCTTGTGAAGATTGTCCACCTGTGCAGTACCCGAGATGACAGTTGGTCATGGTTGGGAGGCCAAACTCACAGGAGAGGTGCTTATACTAGGGCGTGTAATTGAAAGGTTAGGATTGATTATCCGCATAGTGAGGATGGTGAATTCAGGATTTGTTCCTGACGGATGTATCGAATGTTGTGGTGAAAGTGTACAATCTCTGCAGAGTGTCAAACTATTCGAATAGCCGCGTCCGCGGTTATGGACAGTTGGAGTGGCCATACTGTTCCCCCGTCAGACTTTTCAAAATTGATTTGTGAAATGAATTGAGACTTTGACTTGACCACAACAGAGTCGTGACATGAGTTACAAGATCCCACTTAGGAGTTATAAAATTGTGACTAGCTTTGGAACTTAGTAGAGATAAATCTGGCGTTTGCAAAACAACCCTAGAGCCTAGTGTCCTATGATCCAAAAACCCCTTTACCTGTTACTATTAGTTTGCGAGTACTTAAAGAGTACTCATGGCTTTGTCCCTGGCTATTCCCATGGCCAGACTATGAAGAGGAGTACCTGGAAGATGGACCCCAGGAAGGTTACGACAACTAGGATCATCTCCCATCGTCAGCATTGCCTGTGACCCTGAAGATGGAGCTTCGCCAACGCTACCGTTATTATTACGTATTCCGCTGCTTGATGTTGTATTAAGAACTGGATCATGAGATCCCTATTTGTGTAAAAACTTATGTACGGTTGTAATGGATGATGTACTATGGTATCCAATTCTGTTATGTCTCGCAAAAATGGTAATCCTAGGATTGCGATGTATGGCATAACAGGCATCTAGGATTGAAAAATCCGGGTGTTGACATGCTTGGAATAGCAGGAGACAACAATGAGCGCTCGACATGTGGGCGATGAGAGGCAACTACAGAATCTGAAGAAGATGAAGAAGCTGGTTTGTTGAAGTGATGTCTTTGTGTTCCATGAACAACCCTTGATGTGGGTGTAAAACGTTCATTCACAGTAGCTAGGTAATATTATGGTGAAGTGTCATTTTCTAGTAGCTAGGTAACATTATCGTGAACTCATATTTGATAGTAGCTAGGATGGTAATTTGGTACTGCGAGTTTCATTTGCCGCTTGCTTGAAACTGCTAATTCAGTTTGCTGCCTATGTGTTGTTACGTGGTAACATCACCAGTTGTGAGAAGTGTTGATCACATCACTATGGCATGAACAACCAAACATGCAGAAATTTGCATCAAATGATACAAAATTAGTTATCTTGGCAACCAAACAACTTGCCAAAATTGCAGGAAAAGTAGATATGGGCAACCAAACAAACTGCCTAACTTGGCCCAAACCCAATCTCCGCCCATGCAGCATCCACCGGGCAAAGTGGGAAAAACAGGAAAATTGGGTCCAGGTTCCTCTCTCCTAACACTCTTGCTTCGCCCCCCCTCTTTTTAAAACTTTGATAATAAAAATTATATACTAACTCGTTTTGAAGACCGTACGAACCCACTTGAAGCCCGTATGATTCTCTTAGACGTATACTCACCGTACACTTATACTCACGTGCCCGCGGGAGGCGAAAATCACGAGGTATATAGCAGCAACACAAAAATTTCAAAATGTGGGATGCAAAGAAATAGGTCGCGATAACGGGTGGTAGGATCAGCCGGTGAGAACGTGAAGTATACCCGGATCAACCGAGTACACCTATAGAGAGATATACATAGCTTAGATATGGGTTTCGATGGGTAAAAAGAACTATTCCATACAAACTTAATTTTGAAGGGGGGACACCGAAACACACCCCCTCTCCTAATCCCCATCACTCTACTCCTTCCATTCCAATGAATAAGCCTTACACGAATCCAAGATTTTGACTCATAATTAGTGCAAGTACATGGGAACTATCTGATGATAAATTGGTACCATTAGAAACTGTTTTATAATCAAAACTTTCATCAAAGATTCGTCATGAGAAACATGTGCGCCTTATTCATAGAAACCGAGGTATTACTCATGTTCTTAACTTTTATTAACCCTTGTTTTTACAATTCCATGTCCTCGTCATTAGCTTCACCTCGTCATTCTACAAAACTTTCATGTTGCAAGTTTTTTGTTCCGAGGATCATAAAAGAATTGACCACAAGTTCTTTCATGGAGTAGATAAAATGTATATCTTTCTTTATTGGCCTCTCTTGATTCTCTTCTTTGCACATAAATACTTCGTTCTTGACGGTCTTTACATGAAAAAAAAAGTTTGCACGGACTTGGTGATTCCATTTTCAGAACTGACTCTAATGTTCGTCTAGCGTAGCTCTTCAGTTTCATGTTTTTGTTTCAAGTTTATCAAGATCGATTTTGCAAAATTCGTCCATCGGTATCCTTATCTCACCATTTCACACAATTGTCGTTGAGTTCTATGTTTCGAGAATAATGTCTGAAGTGGTTATAAGTTCTTAATGAAGTAGATGAACCATATCTCTCAGTATCTCTATATCCACCATCTTCATGTACCTCTCTGTCTTCTCTTCATGTCAATAATTTTGGTCGTGATGGTATAAACAACAAAAAGATGTATATGGAGTTTGTGAATACATTTTCGTGGATTCCAACTTTTGTCGACCGTAGCTCTTTAATTTCCTGTTTTTGTTTGAAGTTAATCGAGATTGATTTTGCAAAAATTGATATGCGCATACGGTCTTTTCAAAATTGATATGTGCACTGATGAGTTGATTCCATTTTCATGAACTATTCCAAATTTCTTCATCCATGTCTCTACGGTATCATTTTTTTTCCATTTGTAGTTCTTCAATACCAATTTTGCGAAAATTGCCTCACATGGTTGATATTTTCCTAAATTCATTTGAGTTGTAGCTTCATCTCTCCATTCCACACAAGTCTCATGTTGCAAGTGTCATGTTTCGGGGGTCATAGCTAAGTGGTTATTAGTTCTTCGTGAGGTAGATTAACTATGTGCATGTGTCTATATATTCCATGTTTGAGGTATGTCTCTTGCAAGTACTCTCTCTTGGTAGAGCTCTAATATTTGCGCAAATGTTTCAGCTCATAGCAAGTTGTCCACAAAAAAGATTCACTTTGATGAGGTGATACCATTTCCGTGAATCCCACTTTTGTCAACCATTGCTCTTTAGTTTTATTATTTACGAAATACATCGACCGTGGGTTTTTGAATATTGGATTTGCTAGTTCTCAAGACGCCTGAAAATTTTTTAGGTCTCAGTCACCTCTCTCGCTATTTGATTTACCCCGCGATTCGTGCAACGTGGGACTTTCACATGAGTTATGTAACTAGGATTTTAATGAGTTACAACTAGGTCGCAACTAAGAATTAGTACAAATTGCAACTAGGTTACAACTAAGAATTAGCACAAATAGTAGAATAATATCAGCGACTTAGACATAAAAAGTTCTGAGACACCTGAGATTTAGGCACTCCCTTTTAATATACCCATACAGATGCATATCATGATATTTTCATCCGCATAAGTTTTCATACATGGTCTGTAGAAAGAACAAATGGGTGTAACAAAATGGAGTTAATTTAAGCCGTGTTACTTTTTTTTTCCTGTATTATTTAAGAAACTTTTTTTTGTGAACATATTATTTATTTAAGAAACTTTACATATAGGTTAAACTTCTCCATATATTTCACCGAAAAATTCGTATTTTTAAAGTGAAATGTTATTTTAGAAATGATTTTATATTTGGTGCTTGCTAGAACCCGGGGTAGAATTACAACACACGGGATCAACAGCAGAGGTAACCGGAGGATGCGGCCAAAAGGCCCCGCACGTGGTGTTGCCCGACATCCGATTCCCCGGCAGAGCAGAGCCCGGTGGAGCGGCGCATTGCCACGCGAGGAGCCAGCACCGCATCGATCGGTACGTACCCGAGCCCGATAATTGGCCGTGTTTTCCGTTATTTTTTTCTGATGTTTTGCCTAGTTGTGGATGCTTTTCGTAAAACCACTCAGATCTAGTACACGCCCCAACCTGATCGTCTCGTCTGTGTGCTAAAGCTGCCACCGTAGCGTGCACCTCACCAGCTTTTACCTGGCGTTTTCATACGGCGATTGGCGCGTACCTGTTGTCCGAGTATTTCCACCACTCCATCATGTCTAGGATATGGTAGCAGCAGGTGCGTTGCACGTACGTGGAGTTTTGTTTTGTTTTAGTGGATAACTAACTAACAAGGGTGTGGTGACAAGCTGTCAAGCTGCGTGCTTTGGCAGACCACGTTGGCATCTCGTCACAGTAGTGGCAACTTGCTGCTCCTCGTCACAGTAATCATCAAGTAGTGATCAGGCAAAGCTCGCTCAGCTTATCCTGGAATGATTGGTTAGTCGAGCTCCTGGGTTTGCTTCTGCCGTGGGCAAGAATAACATGCATGTTGCTGTACATTTTTTTCAAGGATTCCTGGGAGACGTATCGTTTTCATATATAAGAAAGGCCAAGAGGCCACCAACTACTCGCGGCACCTCCACCTATCTACCTCTCCTAGACAATCGTGGAAAAGCCGTGCAGTCCTCCAGATGTCTGCCTAGTGATTCTATGGATGACCTCTCTGGGAGAAGGAGCGGCCCCTTTGAATACCACGTCATTCTGATGGTGCCAAAGCGTCCAGCAAACCAAAGCAATCTCTGTCCAGAGGTTGCGCTCGCGGCCCTTGTCGCCTCGCCTATCTTGAAGCCAATGTTTTGCTATACATTGATTACAAAGTTGTACTAGCATGCATGACGGCTGATTCTGCAAACACGCACCCCGGCCTTTGTAATCGCCGGTTCTGGCCTGCCGCCCGCGGCCCGCGAACTGGAGCTACCGTGGCGAGCTCGTGACCTTGTGACGTCTGCTGTTCTCTACCTCTATCTCAGCCTTTTGGCCCTTTTCCATGTGCCTTCAGTTCAGTTCAGCAGTCGAGGGAGAACACCCGTGGCGGCCAGTTTAAGCCACCACCTGCTTTACAGCACACAGCTTCCTGCCACGCCCCTCACCATGTCGAGCCGCGCGCTTTCCGCTCGATCGGTCCCGTCTACCGCTGTCCGCTGGGCTGTGTAGAGGTCGAGGCAGACCGGTCGCACGCGAAGCACGACGCGATCCAAAGAGCGGTACGCGATCGTGCACTTCCGTTAATTACTACTGCACCACGCGACGCAGAGGAGAGTTAACTTGGTACCACCACGTTTGTAGAACATGATGAAGCTATATTTGGAGAACATGGGCTTGCCTGAAGTTGAATGATGATGGGTGCAATAATGGGGGATGGATGGGGTCTTCACTCTTCCGCCGGAGCCCGGAGGCGGAGAGGACCAGCTGAGAGGAGTCCACCACCACGTCCTGGTGATAAATAAAGCGGAGTACTGCCCCCGACCAGCCTCCAACCGAACCACGGCGTGGTGGGGCGGAACTTAGCGTGAGATGTGTTCTTTGCTTGCTTGCTGCTACACAAAGGCTACCGCGTGCACCTAATGCCATGTTCAGGAAACACAAGAGTACAAGACTACAAAGGCAGCGCCAGGCATTGATGGGTGGTGGGGGGTGTATGCAGGTAGTGCTGCACTGCCGCCTGCCTCTTCTCCAGCTCGGCATCACTGCCTCTACTCATGTGTTAGGTACATTGTGCATCATCTATCCAAGATGACTAGAGTAATCAGCAAGACATAACCATCTACCGAAATACATTCGGACTCTTTTATCCAAAAAACAATATATTTGACTTATATTTCGTATCCTCGTCTGTTCCATTTGAACGAGAGATGTACATGGTAATAGTGCTCGGGAAGATATAGCAATGGAAATATAACCACTGATATGTATATCGTGTAACATGTTTCTTATGCAATGGAAGTTTAGGAGGAAATGCGTAGCAGAGTTAATTGCAAAAAACAGCGACAATCATGCAGGACCACTTTTCAGAAGACTCCCAAAAATCCACATACATCGAGTATGTGGCTCCCAATGTACACTGATGGTCGATTTGGCGGGAGCTAATGGTGTTCTGACAGATGGGCCCCACAGTTAGCGATGACGTGGCAGGGGATACACGGCCGGCGCGGACAGCCGTTAACGGATCGTGAGCCTCACAGTCAGCTGGCCATGTGTTAACCCTCTCACACCGTCGTCAAGCCAGACCTACTCACTTCCTTCCTCGTTGCAGCCCGTTATGCGCCGCCACCGCCGAGATCCCTGCGACGTTGTTCGTTGCCATGTCCAGCTGGCATGATGGTTCCTCTTCGATCCAGTCGCCGCTATTGATAAGCTTCCCGTTCCCAATTCCATTTCTAGGGTTAGGGTTCTTGGTTTTGGGAATTCCATTTTTTTGCTCGTTTCTTTCCAATATGAGCTCGTTCCTTTCCAAATTCTAGCATAGTAGGACCTCTCACGCCTTGATTATGCCTCTGCTACCTGCAAAGACGAGACATTCTATGGGAAAGTCATGGGTTGTGAGTTCCTATGCAGCGGCCATAGTCTTGAACCATAGAAATGTGTGGCATTTGAGGGCACAAACACTGGACAACGATTCTACATGTGTCCAGTGGAGAATGTAAGTTCTTCTAGCTGATTTTTTTGTTTTTGATTTCCATTGTTAGCTTTGAACCCTGATAAGAAAGAGATCTAGTTACATATATGTGCTCAGTTCATTTGCATTTCTAGCTTGAGACCTATGTGTAGTACTAAACAAATTAGTTTTACTTTTTATTTTTTAAGCTATAGTATTTAATTTCTAAGCTATAGATATAAAAAAAATTGGCTAGTTGGTGTAATATATGTATGGATAATATCAGTATTGGCCTTAATATACATTGTACATATGCAGGAAGTGCTGAACCGTGGTTTTGTTCGTTGGTTTGATGATGAGTGGCTTTGTTTGTTGGTTAGAGGAGATGTCTGTAGCAAGGGACACTCCGGAGAAGAAGTATCATGGCCTTTTAGATGATGTGAAAAAGTTCTTTGATGAACAAGAGAAGAGGGTCAATGTTCAGAACTACCGCAAGCTGAAGTGTGGGTGTGATGATGATGTTCAAGAGATCCAAAAGCAAGTTGAAGGGCTGAAGCAGATCCAGATAACCCAAGCCGAGGTACTAAAATCCAGAAAGATGGAATGGGATTCAGAAAGAGATGCTATGAAGGTTGAGAGGAAAAAGTTGGAGCAGGTGGTGTATGACTTGTTCAATACCAATGATGCCAACAAGCAGAAGCTGAGGAGGATCAATGAAATTATGGATGAATAAGTGTTGAATGTATCTTAGATTGATGACATTATAGTTTAATTTGAACTCTATGTATTTTCTGAACCTTTGTATGCTGTTGCACTCTTTGTATGTGGTGAACCTGTGAGTTGGTAGTTAAAAATTATGGTAATGAAGTGTGTTGAACCTGTATGTGTTGATCCTTTGTCTGCTTATGGTGAAAATTATTGGTAATGAAGTGTTGAACCTTTATTTATTATGGTTTGTGTAATTTTTGTATATTAATGACCATTTGGTGAACAACCTAAACCATGCCATGCTTTAAGAACATTTGGTGTCCTAAATCATTTGGTGAACGCATCCAGATGGTTTCAAACATAAACATAGTGCACACAACCAGATTTAGGTAGTTCCAAACATAGTCTTACAAATAGTATTCAAACACAAATAGTGCACACAACCAGATGGTTTCAAATACAAACATAGTTCTCAAACATTGTGCACACAACCATAGGGTTTCAAACACAAACATAGTTCTCAAACACAATCAGGTAGTTGCAAACATGGATTCAGGCAGACAATTTCAGTCGGGGTCAGTTTTGTTGCTCTTGTTGTCCTTCTTATAGTTGTCATGTTTTCTATCATTAAGATACCCTTTAATCTTTGGAGTCATCTTGGTTGTCCTTGAACTAGTTCTTGTTGCTTCACCAACAGTCCTTGGTGCAGAGAAGGGAGCCCTTGGAGTTGCCATAGAGGATGCCCTTGGAGCTGTTGTAGGAGTAGTTGCCCTTGGAACTGGTCTTGGTGTAGGATTAGAGGATGCAGGTCTTGGTGGCCTAGGTGTTGTTGAGGAAGATGTTGCACCTGATGGTAGTGTTGTTGTAGGCCCTGGTTGTGGTGCAACACCTGATGTTGGTGTTGCTGTAGGCCCTGGTTGTGGTGCAACACCTGATGTTGGTGTTGCTGTAGGCCCTGGTTGTGGTGCAACTGATGATGCACTTTCACCTGATGTTCTACTCTCCTACAACAAACATTAGAAATATGTTGTTAGTAACATAGTGGAAGGAATATAACTATGCCAACAAACAAGCACAGGAATATATTGTGTTCACCTTTTGCTGATTCTTTCTCATTTGCAAAGCTGGTTTTAGTGGTTGAGAGATGTTAGTGTACCTATGGACTTATAACTTGCAATTGATGCATGTAATGGTGGCAATTCTAGAACGTACGTTTGGTTGTGGTGGTTCAAACTTCCCCTTCCTCCTCTTCTACTGTTTCCATCCCTTGTCAATTCTGAAAATTGGTGGATCAATGTCAGGCAACCCATTCTTTGTACATAAATCCTCACTAGTCACTAGGTAGACAACTGGGGTGTAAGCCTCCGGATACATAGGATTTTTGAAAAAGGCATGCGCAACATCCTCAGGCTGTTGCCTTGACTTGTAGATTGCAGAAATGGCATGACTGTAGCAGTCATGTACCATCTTCTGCAGCCACAAGTCCTATTAGCCAAGTTTACAACATAAGACTTATGCTCAGACTTGCTAACTCGCCAAATATCACCAACAACCTTCTTTGCACTACAAGGTCTTGACCATTATTTCTTATTCTCCTCTAACTGTTCACTACAGTGGGTGGGATATTTCAACTAGCTTTAGCTGCACCACTCCTTTTGGCCTCATGATTCAACATTATCTTTGTCCTTATCCCCTCAAATGTTATCTTCACTGGTTTTCCTCTAATATCTAAGATCATCTTATTGAAAACTTCACTAAGACTGTTCAGAATTAATCCAATCTTGCAATTATCATCCATGGCGTACAAAGCCCAACACCCTACAGGTATTTTGCTAAGCCACCCATATGCTTCCTCACATTCTTGTTGTATCAAAGCCATTCCTTCATCAAATCCATGTTTAGTGTAGGCATATGCAGCATGATCCATATGCTTTTTTAGCTCTTCACCTCTAAAGCCAGCTGTCTGGAAGTTTGCATATCTGTGCCTAAGGAAAATTCTTTGTGGGCTATTTGGAAACACTTGGTTAATTGCATTTAGCAAACCCTAGTTATTTAAATTATTACATCAGTTCATAAAATATTTTATCCTATGGCAAGGTATGGCAAGGTGCATGTCTATAGGTGAACATGTACTAACATGATTGTGTAGAGAACATACCTTTTGCCTATCGGAGATGATGGTGTAGTTACCATACCGCCTAGATTCCCCTCCAAGGGCATACTGGAGTTGTGTCAAGAACCAACACCAACTAGCTTTATATTCTCTATCCACCGGTCCAAAAGGAATAGGAAATATGTTGTTATTTCCATCCCTTCATGTGGCTGCTAGTATTTGCTGTCATGTGGTCAGTTTAACAAAGCAACCAGCCAAACCTACACATAAACATGTAAACACAAGTTAGTTATTTTGTTAGGATCATGTAAACACCAATCCAAAATAAATAAAAACTCACTAATAAAAGGTCTACATCCATTCAAGAAATCCTGAATTGAAGCACTCAAACACATGAACATTCCATGGAATCTAGGGTTCTTGCTAGGATGCTCAGGTAATTATTTTGTTGTCACAATGCATCTGCTCCCAGGGTTGGTATCAAGTACAGTTTGCAGGTAGTCTCTTAACCGCTTGTACTGTTGTACATGATCACCAAGAACTGCTCTAACTGCTTCATTCTTTGCCGTATATGCCATTGTATCTGGCACTGACACACCATATTTTAGCTTGGCATTTTCTATTAGTGTCTACTTTAGTTGTAGGATCGGTTCTAATAGCCCGTTGACAGGTTTTAGCAACCCACTCTGTATTTACTCTACAACCTTCTCCCAGAGGTTGACATGTGTGCTCCAAATTTAGTTTCCTTGAGCAGAATGTCTGCTCATGGACAACTTGAGAACCTATCATGTAAAAAGGGCACTTCTCCTCTATGCACTTGGCTATGATGCTATCCTTGTTGTTCCTATGCAAATAGTGATTCCTAAGCTGTGATATGTGAAGCTACTGCAAGGCTCTCCTAAACGGATACACATCCAGAAAGCACATTTTTAGACATAGCTACTCTTGTGGATGCTCCATGTTCTCATTGTGCCAAATCCTTGGAGCTCTCTTCTTGGCCCCGCTCTTAACTCCCTTTGGCGGCACAAAGTTGAGTGGCTCAAAGTGATCATCATCATCATCTGAGCACATATCTCCATATTTATGATAGTCATCATCAGACGAGGGCAAATAATCAGAAATGGACTCAGCTTCTGCTTCACAATGAGATCTTGTGGTTGGCCCTGGATTGTTGGGTCTCTTCTGTTTCTTCTCTGGCTTAATAAGGCATTCACTGTCTTCATCACTATCATTATCTGACGCACAGAACAAAACCTCATCTGAGTCATCATCTCTCTTCCTCTTCATGTCAATTATAGGTTGAGTCAGCTCAAGATCTTGTTCTACTGCCTTATCGACACTATTTCCCCACTCTCCCAAATGTGAGCTTCATCATCTGAATTTATGATTGTATGCACTGGAATACTGCTCCGTTGTGTGAGTACATACTACTCCCTTGTCTCTACACAAACTATATGCTTATCTTTCTTCAACTTCTTCACATAATCTGAACCTACACTCTATTGAATCTCAAATATGACTCCTTGCACATCAACTGAGTATACAACTAGCTCTCCTTTATCAGATATTGATTTGAGGCGTTCTTCACCATTTTTTCTGTTGACGTGTGGCCTTATACCACCTTTCCCCTTAATTACTATGATTGAAACAGACTTCTTTTGCTCATATTTTTTAACCATTGCCTTCACCATTCCCATTCCATCTAACAGTTCCATCCCAGCCATGCCTATGCCCTCCTCTTTAACATAATACATGATATTAGTAAGCCCGTAACCCTCTATCTCAATTAGAGCTAGCAAGTTCAAGAAAGTAATGTCTGATTCACTAAGGTTTCTAATCAAATTATCTTCTCCATCTAAGTTGAAACTAATCTCCCACGGTTCATCATACAGGCTACAATGATTAAAGATAATAATTCTCATTAATCCTCCTCCTAACTCTGAATCTAGAACAAGTAACTACAAATATGCAGAAGCATAGGACATGGAATATGGGAGAGGCGAGAAGGGAGAGAGATGGAGGAGTTACACCACGCCGCCGAGGGAGGAGGTCCAGCGCTGACTATCAGACGGCCTGGCCTTACACACGCCAGACACTGGCGACGTGGCCGCTAGGAACAACGATGTGTGTGCGGGTTGGAGCTGCCGCAGAGCTCCATGTCCTCCACATCTATGTCGCCGCCGCTACCGCTACTGGCACACCGGTTCTCTCTAACGTCGCCGCCGCAAACACCGCCGCCAGGATCTGGAGCCGCCATGGGTGTGAGGGGGCGAGCACGGGATGTGGTGTGCGTCTGGCTTGGCGGTTCCGACCGGGTTAGGGTTAGGACACGGGGCTAGCTGATTGTGGGGCCCACACACCGTTAGCGGTTGTCCGCGTTAGTCGTGTATCTCCTGCCACTTTATCGCTAATAGTGGGGGCCAGCTGTTAGAAAATCATCATTAGCTCTCGCAAAATCAACCATGAGTGCACATTGCAAGCCACCGACTCAATGTATGCAGATTTTTGGAGTCTGCAAAAAAATGGTGGATTTTTGAACTTTCCGCATGATTATCGTGGTTTTTTGATATTAACTTTGTGTAGCATGACAGGAAATATATGCATGCAAGCACTCAATCTTGAGCACTGCAATTTTTAGTTTGACCCGAGGCCTGGCTGTATGATGTCCCCCTAACCTGAGTGCGGCGGTCATCAGAGAGCTTCTTGAAGTTACAGACCGGTTGGAGGAGATCACCCTAACAGAAGGGACGCAGGATGTTTTCAAGTGGAGCTGGGACCCCACCGGCTGCTACTCCGCGAAATCCTGCTACAAAGCCTTGTTCATGGGTCGGACGTCGATGGCTGGAGCGCTATAGATCTGGCGCTCTCGAGCCCCCGCCGGATGTAAGATCTTGCTTTGGCTTGTTGTGCGGAATATATGTTGGACGACTGACAAGATGCGACGCCATGATCTGCAACACCCGACGACGTGCCCCTTCTACGACCAATGTGGAAAGACTATTGACCATCTCCTCATGGGATGTGTCCTAGCACGAGAAGTGTGGTCGACTTGCCTCGCCTGGTGGGAAAGGGACAATGGACGCCAAAGCATGACACGAAGCTCGTCGCGTGGATCCAAAGCAGGCGCGGGGGCAAGGGCCGTGAACGCGACATTTGGACAGGTATTTTCTTGGTCTGCTGGACGCTTTGATGTCACCGGAATGATATCGTATTTGAGGGCGCTACCCCTTTCTCCGCTTTGGTCATTCAGAAGATCTCCACGGAGGCCGAGCTGTGCAGAGAGGCAAGGCTTTTCTGTGACTGCTTAAGCCAACTGGATATGTGGAGCTGCCGCGAGTAGTTGGCTAGTGCGTGTGTGCTGCCCCTGGAGCGTTGTGGGGTTGCGTTCGTGACGCATGTATCACGCCGCATTGTAAAACTTTGGTATCTTGGCCCTCCTTCTATGAAATCGATACGTCTCCCAAGACATATTCTTGAAAAAATATTAAAATACCCAGAAGGTCTAATCCAACCAATCTTGATCGTACGATGCGAATATCCATCTACATCTACATCTACAGTAATAATAAAAGACCCAAGGGGTCTAATCCAACCAATCTTGATCATACGATGCGAATATCCAACGCGTGAAATTTACCCCGTCTTTATCGGCTATCACCACGCGTGGACGACCCCGTGGCTCCAAGTCTAATCCCACGACTCGCTCTCCGGAACACTGCAGTTGCAAGCCACCGAGGCCGCCCCCGCTGCGCATGAGCCCCTGCCCCCGCCGCGCACGACCCTGCTCCCTCCCGCGCCTCCCCAGCGTCCAGTCCTAGATGAGCACGACCCCGCCTACGCCTCTCTAGCGTCTAGCCTTAGACGCGCATGGCGCCGCCCCGACCGCTCCTCCCCAGCGTCCAGCTCCGCCGCTCACGCCGCCGCCCCTGCCCACGCCACCCCATCGTACAGCCCCGCCACGGAAGCCATCGGCTCCGCCCCCTGATGTCGGTACGCCAACACAATCCGACGCCGGAATTTCTTCAGGTTCTACTTTTTCCTGTGCTTATTGTTCACCAGCATCGTGCGCGCCAGGTGAGGTTGTATGAACTCAAGATGATGTTTGGAGTCCCAAAACACCTCTCCTGAATTCAGCGATCAGGTTGTAGTAGAATTCAACGAGCATTAGTAGCAGCAGTTTAGCAAGGAGCCTCACATCTGTGTAAAATTGAGTAGTACTAATGTTAGCTCAAATGGACTCTGTCTCTCTTCTTTTCCCACTATCCCTGGAGAATTTCCCTCGATAAGTAACATCAGCATCCTTAAAAAAGTGTATTAAGAAAAAGCATTTCAACGTGGAGGTTATTCATTGCACGTAGCCACCTACCATACAAATGGTACTGGAAAACATGAGATCGCTGAGAAGCATGAGAAATTACACAATAACATGAACCTCACAATAGTAGTACTCCCACATACAGTAGTTTGGAAGCTCAACCACATTAGATCAGGTGAAGAAACAATTCCACACCTGAATTTCAAGCTTCAGTTAACAAATGAATACACTAGCCTATTTTCTCCTGTAGCCAAATATAGTCCATGCATGCATATGAATTCTTACTGATGTATTTACTATGTACTTTTTCTACAGGAAGCATGCCATTAAGAAATTAGACTTGAGTGAGTGAATCCCTTCTTTTTGTGTATACTATGTAAGCGTTTTATCCTTTTCTAATCCTTGGTACATATATGAAATATATGAATATTTCTAATTTGGATTGAACTTACACGCGATACATATTTAGTCATCTTTTTTTCCCACATCTATAAATTTATAGCAACCTTCTGTTGTTTTAGATAATAATTTGGTGATATTTTGGTTATACTTAATGACTCATGAATACATGCTTTGATTCTTTTGATTTTTTTTGATATTTTAAATGGTGGCGAGGAGTCCTTGGGCTTCTCTGCACATTAATCAACGGTGGTGGGCTTAGGTTCTGTTCCGCTTGATTCTCTTACCTTACTGGTAGTATGATTATGTCCTAGAAAACTATGTTTAGGATTTGGTAGAACTTACAGCATGGTTTCAATCCACTTTGGATCGAAATAACCTCGACCGGTGTAGTATTCTAAACCAATTATTTCACTAATTATATGTATATTGAATTGGTTCTGCATTTTATTTATCATGCACCCAGATCTGAATGCGTGTTTGCAAATTCATTCACATGACCACTTTTAATTACCAGTTGCTTTATGATAAATATTTGCCATGCCATCAGTTTGTGAGCAATTGTTGCTTTGTTTAACTGTTTATTGTTTACGCTTAACGGTGAGACTACCAAATTAATATTATGTGCTGTTGGCAGGGCCAGTCCTGAGATTTCGGGACCCGGGGCGAAACTAAAATTTTGGCCCCCTTAGTATAATTTTTTTATGCATATATGAGATGATGAAAAATAAATATTTTAAGTACACTTCCAACTATAATATTCATATAAAATAATAATGTTTACATAATACCTTAAAATTTCCCCCGAAAATGCCTAAAAGCAAAGTCTATGACTATGGAATCGATATCAATTTCGTCCACTAACTCTTCTCGATGCATAGACTTGCCAAACCATTTAAACTTTTCCGAGACATTGAAGATCTCAAATAGTTCTTCAATAATTTCAACTCTGAAAAGGTTCTTTCAGCTGATAAACAAGAAATCAAGAACAACAATTAGTAAATTACTAACTAGAATTAAGAAGTAAGAATTAGGGCTGGGCGGGGCGGGGCCGTGGGGGAAGATCAGCAGGAAGATTTGAAGATCGTCGTTGGCCTTCCTGCGTGTGGCGTGCCTGGTGTACGATCATAGAGGACGATCCGGTCCAGGGGAGGCGATAAGGCGACATGACGACTTGGGAAGCAGGGACTGACGACCGATACCTGGGAAGCCGAAGCAAATAAGCGATGCCTGGCTGGGAGTCGTCGAGTCGAGGCGTCGAGCGCAGGGCCTAGTTGTGGTCGAGGCATCGAGCGATACGCCAATGCCTAGGAGTCATCGCGTGAGTCGAGGTCAAGCGATCCATCAATCCCTGGCCTGGGAGTCGTTTGCATGAGTCAAGGAGTCGATCGTCAAGGCTAGTAGGCGCCAGGCGAGTGATCGATGCCTCATGCCTGGGAGTGATGCGCCTATCATTCGGTTGGTCACCAGCTCATATTTTTTTTTCTTTTTTACAATATATACTAGGCTTAGTTTTTTGGGACCCGGGACGGCTGCCCCTCTAGTCCCCACCTCAGGACCGTCCCTGGCTGTTGGTGGTGCTTTTTTGCATGTTGTTAAGTTCCTTTTTTCCCTACATTGTTCTCTACACCTTTATGTTTCATGACTTCTGATTTTTGTAAACAAGTGTAACAGTTAGTGTTTTGTGGTACTTACAAGTTATCCTGATTGTAGTCATGTTGATTCACTTTAATATAGATGGTAAAATATGGTGATAAAATTCATTGTTGTATATAACATAAGAGTTTTTTACATAAATTGGAAGGTTTCTTGCTGGGCAAACTTGAAGATCTCTTTACGGCAAGAATCTAAGTTCTTCAGGAAGTATGCTATTTTTATGTAACTTAGTACATAACTGCAAGATCTTGTGTCTGAGTGGCCAGGTTTGATGCGACTTCTCATATTAGCTTCTTATTATGTGCATGTGCACGTAATTGATTACTAGCAGATAGAAAGAGAATTCATGAGGCTACAGATCATGACCAGTTGAACACGACGCCAAAACAAGACAAACTTGCCGCACCCAACTGAGAGGACAAGGAAAACCAGCAGACTATACATGCCGCCGCATGGGAGAGAGGGAAGTACGACGACACTTACAATTAGATTTGTCTTTCTTTATATTTCCTCCGTTTTAAAATATAAGATGTTTTAGTTTTGTGAGGCAAATGTATCTAGATTATTTTTAGTACTTTCTTTAACCCATATTAGTTGACTTGGATTTATCAAAATTTGGATAAACCTATATACTAAATAGTGTATAGATTCATCTAAATCTAGACAAATCCAAGTCAACTAATATGGGTCGGAGAAAGTATATATGTTCACTAAGGTTTAGAGTGAATCTAGACGAAAACAAGTCTAAATATATTTTCTTCACAAACCTAAAACATCTTATATTTTAAAACGGATGGAGTATGTAATATTCAAATTCATACAATGGTCCATATTGACAGACTGATCACGTTCATAATCTGATGACAACGACTCCCAGGCTACGCCTAGATGGATGACAGTTAGTCATGCTGCTGCAATGTTCTGAATTTTAAGTCATGAAAAGAGTTCGACAGAAGAAGAAAAAGTATGTTTGGGCTGGCACATGGCCGAGGATAGGCCTAGGAATTCTGAAAGCATATAAGGGCCTTAGACCCGTCATCACCGCCTGCCACCCGAAACTTTCTAGGCAATTGCTATTTTATCACCCGACGCGCACGCTAATAGCGCACGCCTGAGCGCCTCGACGGTCTGGACCGAACCCAATAGGCTTCGTACGGGTTCCTTTTTCTGTTCGGTTTTTCCACGTGATTTTTCCTGCTTTGCTATGGTTTTTGTCCGGTTTTCCTTTCTTTTATCTTTTTTCATTTTTCTTCAATATGTTTTTTATTTGAACAATTATTAAATACAAACATTTTGAAATTTTAAACAATTTTTGAATATGAACATTTTATAAATTTGAACAGTTTTTGCATGTGAACAAATTTAATAATTTGAACATTTTTCATTTTTAATTTGATTTTTGTTTGTATTTGAAATTTGTTCAAATTTGAATTTTGGTCATATTTGAAATTTGTTCAGATTTGAAATTCTTTCAAACTCGAATTTCGTTCAGATTCTAAATTTCTTTATTTTTTTTAAATTTCTTCAATTTTTTTTTCAGTTTTAGATCATGTTCAGATTTGAATTTCAACTACGTAAAAAAAATATCAGATCAAACTCGAAAGGAGACAAGCGAAGGACATTGGGTCGGCCCACCCGAAAAATCATTCACGCGATGCCTATAAGCACACGCTGCATACGGAAAATAGCAGCTCCCAATTCCTATATGCCGACCAGATCGGGCGCGTGATACGCGCTGCACACCCTTCACGCGCCGAGGCGGCGCAGTTCAGTAAGGTCCTTTTCTTTTTTTATTTGTTTTCTATCTATTTGCTGTTATTTTTTACTTTACCGTTTCTTTCTTTTTCTGTTATTATTACTTTTCCATATCTGTTCAGATTTGAAACTGTTCATTTTTAAATGTTCTCTTTCCTGGCAATTTTGTTTAACAAAAAAGCTTGGACGTAGAAACCACATACATGCACTCACATACTATGCAACTGCTTACATAGTGTGAAGTTTGAAACTAAAAAATATGACCATATGTGTGATCTATACATGATTCGCAAAATATCAGGGTTGCAATTGCATACTTAGTTCCAAACGGCGTGTAAAAACCTTGTGATTTTTGCACGGTTCGCAAATTTTCATAACTTGTGCAATTTCGCACGAGTGACTTCAAATCACATACTTCCTCCGTTTTAAAATATAAGATATTTTAGGTTTGTGAAGAAAGTTTTAATATGTAGATTCATTCCAAACCTTTTTGTGGAAAAAGGATACAGAAAAAGACCAGAAACTTAGAAAAATAACACATAGGCCCTTCCTGGACTCCGTCTTCGTCGCCGACCACCGAAGAGAGAGGACGGCGGGCCGCTGCCACAACTCCGCTTGTGCCTTGAATCGGAGTCCTCCCGAAGCAGTGGGGTAGTCGAACTTCACGTGCTCCGGAGATCCAGCTCATCGAGACGCCGGCGCCTCCGACGCGCAACATCACCACAGGACCCCGTTCAATATCTCTAAGCACCCAGCTCTTCCGCCCGCAGAACAGGTAAGAGAGAATCGCACACGGTCGATCCGGAGATCGACGAGCGCGAGGAAGGAGGGCAGTCGACGACGGCGCTCCGCAAAAAACCACCGTCAGAGGAGGAGACCGCCCCTAGTAAAAACCACTCCCGCCTCACCACCACCTCCACAACGCCGCCGACGGTACCCCTACCCACACCTACACTATATACACACTGCAGATCGGGATTCTCCCATCCTCCCGCCCTCGAAACGGCAGCCAGAGGGTGAGGAAATCGCCGATCTAGCGGCGGCAAGGTGGCCTGGTTAGAGTTCGCCCAAGAAATCGCCTCTCTCTACAGGGACGGGGAGAGGATAAGGTTCCAAGTGATCATATTCATTCCAAACCTGAGTGAACCTATATACTAAAAAATCTAGATACATTTGCTTCACAAAACTAAAACATATTATATTTTAAAACGGAGAAAGTACCTACATCGCATGATTTATTTTATTTCATGATTTTTGGAAACTTGGGATCACCGGTTTTGGTTGAGAATTCCGGATACAGCTGAACCTAGGTTATGTCGATGCTTCTCGACCCTGGACTTCCTCTCCGTGCTTCGGTGCTGACTTGTTGCCCACTTGCCCTATACAGTGACTAGGACGCGGGTGCATCGGGAGCGAAGTGGTCGCCCTCTAGCATTCAACCGTCCAGGGATACTGTCCGTATGGCCCGGAATGCAGATAAAGCTGGTCCTAGTGGTAGTTTCATACTACTAGTATCATGCATATGATACTAGTGTATGATACTATCCCCGTAGTGCATGGTATCATATGGTAGTATCATACTAGTACTATATTTAATGATTTATAGAATCTCAATACAAGATTTATTTGTATGGGGCTAGTTTTTAATACGGTATCTACCTATGATACTCTAACCATCTCTTTCTTTATTAATTGTTGTGTCACATCAGATTTTTACCAATATGACATTTAAATAATAGCTATGATACTCTCATTAGGACCAGCCTAATGCAATGAATAAACTTTCCCACACCTCTGCCTCCTGCAACCGAGGCAGCCGTTGGGCAGAGCTCCACTGCCAAGTAAATGACGCAAAGCTACAACATTTAAGACAGTCTTATCACATAATTACACTACCATCTTTGCGTCAACATAGACAGGTGTGTGACACATAGCGATTGTTCTATTTTGCTGGACTTAACACATTTCTAACTATGCGGGTCCACCTTTTTGGTGTACGTGACAAAAATAGATGACCAGTTACTTCCAATTTTACAAAAAAGGACCTTCACATATTATCTCTTCTAATTGTGTGTCCCTCAAAACTAGTTCTGTCACAACTTTAACATTTCATAAAAAACAATAAACGATGTATGATGCCATGCTTGCATCATCATGACGCCACCACAGGGCGCTTCACAAATCCTTGCAGAAACTCGACGAATTCGAACGCGTGCGGGATGAAGATGACACGGACGAGCCCCATCGTGCATAGGCGAAACTTACGATGGTGGTGCCACTCCTTTTGGGTCGCCAGAGTGACGTCCACGATGACAGCTGGCGGTGGCGCTCGATGCGTAGACAAACCTGAGAAAGAGGGAGAAAGTGGAAGGTTCCAGGAGCATTAGGATCTCACCACGGTCGTTATGGAGGGGTCGGTGAGGTCAGAAGCGGTTGGGCGGTGCCGATGTCATCTGCGACGCACTGCGGCCGGAGGCGACGGGAAAGTCGATTGGGTATGCGGCTGCTTAGTTACTGTCGTGAGGAGGCCCAGGGAGGTGAGGCGGACTCGAAAGCTTGCTCATCGGGGCTCGAGGATGGTCGGAGCGGCGGCGGTTCACCTTGATTGTGGCTAGGGTTTTAGACGAGCTCTCAGAGAAGACAAAGGCCAGAGAGGAGGAAGGGGAAATATGATGGGCAAGAGAGGTGGTCGAGGGTGTCCTGGTCCCCACGTACAGGGGCGACGACGAGATGATGATGAGGACAGCGGCAACCTCCCGCCAGGAGAGGCGGGGGATTTCTTCCCTTATTTATCTTTTTTTACCTGGGAAAATGAGGAGAACTTTTATGTAGTACAAAACTAAGATTTAGGGCTTTTTTACAAAATCAAACTGTGGATGAATCGGCCACGTAGACCCAACAGATGGGTTCACATAGTCAGAAACATGTTTAAGCCTAGAACAATCTGTGCTATATGGTAGCTTTGGGTCGTTTAGAGCATCTCCAAGAGCCTTTCTATATTTGCCTTCAATTGCTATTTTAGCAATCCAGCTAAAAAACATTGCTCCAACAGCATTGTTAAAAGTGGTCCCCTACCAAAAAATATAGCAAGCTGAGTATATTTGTCACCCCACTTGGTATATTGCAAAGTCTCTAGCCCAGTTTCTAAAATTATAGCAATCCAGATTCAGTGGTCCCCTTCATTTTTCTATCCCATTGACATGTGGGTCCGGTGTGCATGTGTGGCCATGTATGTGAATTGTCCCCACGTGTCATTGTAAGTGCTAGAAAATATAGCAATCCAGTTTTAGGAATGCTGCCAAAGCAAAGTGGGTTGTGAATTGCTATACCTTCTCTCTCTATTTTTTTTTGAGGTAAAACATCATATATTAAGCATGCAAGCCGCCTCATTAAAACCTTCCAGTCCCCTTAGGTACCCTGGTAAGGAAAAAGAGTGCGTCTGAAACTTGCAGCCCGTTAAACAATTGTTACATCGTTTACAAGAGTTTGCAGAATGAAGCTAGGAGGTTCATCGACCCAAATACAAGAAACTTTAGAAGTAAAACACTACCTATCTATGCAATGAGCTACTTTATTGAACTCTCTCCCGCAATGGCTGAATTCAACTTTCCCGATAGCTCCAGCATGTGCTATGATCTCAGCATAGACAGCAGTGGCTTCATTCCAGATGCGTTCCTGGCCTGAACAATACGGTGCTACCTCCAGCGAGTCTGATTCTGCTTCAACCTGATGATAATTCAGCGATCTAACAAGGGCAAGCCCATGTTCCATTGCTAGAGCTTCCGCCATAGTCGCAGATGACACATGCGGTATGAAGTTCGAGGCAGCAGCAACAAACGTTTCCTGGCTATTTCGAATAATCACTCCAGTAGCACCAGACCGTTCGCTTTTCACGAAAGCAGCATCGACATTAACTTTGATATGATTTGACCTTGGTTTTTCCCAAATCTTCTTATCTGGCTGCAGAGAGATAGTAGACTTTCTTTTAGCATTTGATGTGATTGCTCTAATAGAGTTCACACATTTCTGGATCGGAGGGATTTGTTCACCATGCGTCTGTCTTCGTCCTAGCCACCAAATATACCAAGTCGCCACCGCCACTAGGTCCTGGGATTTTATATCATCCAAACCTGGAGCAACAGAATCAGGTTGCATAATCAAGGCTTCAAACACCTGCGCTCCAGGCCTATCCGCTACCATTGCTCCTTCAATTTTCCTTTCCTAATTGATAGCTCGCCAGATGGCGATCGCACCATGACATTTGAACATCATGTGTAGTAGATCTTCCGCTGCATTACACAAGGGGCATGTGCCATCTGAACCAATGTGCCTCTTTAGCAGGATATTTTTCAAAGGCAGTATCCCATGCAGAACTCGCCAGCAAAAAATCTTAATCTTTGCAGGGACGCTTAGATTCCACAAAATCTTCCAAGTAGGGTTATTTAGATCCATACCTGTGATCAACGATCTACAAGAGACACCATTAAATTGGTGTTTCCATTCGACATGATAAGCTGATCGAACAGAGAATGTACCCGACCTGGTATCATGCCAAGCTATAAAGTCATCAAATCCATTAACACAAAGCGGAATCTGCAGGATCCTCCAAGCGTCAATAGGATGGAAATTGTTATGGATCAGATCTTGATCCTAGCTATTAGTAACCGGATCAATCAGTTTCCTAACCTTATCTCTACTTGGTATACCTAGTTTTTAGCAATTCATTATAGGAAGGCTTTTGGAGTTACTCTTACTCTTCCGTTGCCTCCTGCAACCGAGCAAGTTCCAAAACTCGCACGGATGGCGATGATAGATGGACCAAACGTGCGTGCCGCCCCAGTAAAAGCCAGGCACCACCGGCGACCCCAGGGCGCATGCATGCACGACGTACTGCTGGTCAGTGCAGGCCCGAGCGATGCCATGCGAGGGAGGCGTCGGGCCTCGTATCTGCTACCCAGCTAATCTCGGGTTTGGCTTTGTCCCATGCCCATCAATTAGGTCCCTGGCCGTCGCCGGCTAGCCTGACTCGAAAACCCTCGAGTAACCCAGACACAAACACTCCAAGCTCCTAAGATAGACGGCAACAGCATCTTGGTCAGAGATTATCTCTCAGGTTGCCCGTTGCAAACCATGCCGCGTTGTGACCACTAGGTACATGGCCGCAATTCCCGTTGGCTGAAGACATATGTCAACAGCTATCAACGGGGAAGGCACAACCTGCACAAAATCTGTACTGGATCGATCATGATTCGTCTTCTAAAAAAAGATCGATCATGATTCAACTGACATACAATAGACATAAAATACAAATAACATTATTTTGTTCCGGGCATATATATTGACCATAAAATCTGATTCATCATGATTCAAACTAGTAATTTAATCGTGATCTCCAGTACGTAGTTGATGAAGCAAGATAGACAAAATAAACAATCTTGTCTCAGAGAACACATTGGATTCCCATGTTATCAAGCTTGTAATGCAGAGACTTGTGCTTGATCATATGTAGCCCATTATTGCCTTCACGCACCACCTCCACGCCTGTCAACACAGTAACCTCATCTCCAACAACCTCCATGTGTCCCTCCTCAGGAGAAGGTCTGTGGAGGAAGCAGGTGGCGATACAAAACTTGCCCAGGCCCAGGTTCACCAGACGGCGCACCGAGGGATACCACTCATCAGGCAGGCCCTCAAGATAATCCCAAGAATGCTGGGAAGCAGGGGCCTCCTCTGCTGTGGGAGCAGAGGCTAGGTCAAAAGCACACAAACGGTGTTGGGAGGAGCCATTTGGAGCCTCGAGACCGAACCAGAGGCGGAACTTGGGGACATACTCTGCAGCCCCGTGAAAGGGCAGCGTCCATGCGCCAGCCAGCAAAAATGATAGTTTTGTGATAAGGCTGTCTAAAATGTGAGAGTTTTGCGTCATTTACTCTTCCACGGCCTCCTGCAACCGAGGAAGTTCCAAAACTCGCACGGATGGCGATGATAGATGGACCAAACGTGCGTGCCGCCCCAGTAAAAGCCAGGCATCACCGGCGACCCCAGGGAGCATGCATGCACGACGTACTGCTGGTCAGTGGCTCAGTGCAGGCCTGAGCGATGCCATGCGACGGAGGAGGGCCTCGGCCCTCGGGTTTGGGTTTGTCCCATGCCCATCAATTAGGCCCCTGGCCGTCGCCGACGCCGGCTAGCCTGCCGCCCTGCAGAGCCCCCATCATCTTGCGTTGCATTGCCGCTGTGTCTCTGTGACGCTCCTGAAATTTTTGGACCATGCGTGGGCGCGCCATGATGGTAACGACAACATGCGGTTCACCAGGCTGGGACGCGCCATCCATAGGAGCTCCGAGAAACGTGCCTGAGTCTCTCTCTAGTTTCTTTTTTTTTTGAGGGAAAGTCTCTCGATAGTTTATAGTTTAGGAGACACCGAAAGAGAAAGATAGAGAGCTGTGCGATGCCAATACAAATGAAGATACGTTCGCATGCGACGTGTCGTGACTTGATCGATCTCCTGTGTATGTACTAGCATCACAAAACAGTCTGTGTTCGCGCTTCAGTGTGAGTTGGTGCCTCGGCGGGTCTCTGTGGTGATGTACCCTTTATGTTTTAGAAAAAGTGTGGTGACGTAGTACCTGTTGTTGCACCTCCGGAATCTCTAAAATAACAAGCTACTCCCTCTGTTCAGAAATATAAGATATTTTAGGTTTGTAAAAAGAATGTATTTAGACATTTTTTAGTGTCTAGATTTATTTAAATCTACACACTAAAAGGTGTTTAGATACATTAACTTTATAAACCTAAAACATCTTATATTTTCAAACACAGAGAGTAAGTGCGTGTAGTTTTGTCCTCGTTAATTTGGTGCTATTGTTTTTTGTCCCGTTATAATAGTCTCCCCTCTGGATAGACATGCATAAACAATGCATACAACTAGAGAAGATTATGTACCGGGGCTGGGGGTGGTGTTGTGGTACCGCGGATGAATCCTAATGGCGAGAGTTCAGAAAGGACGTGAAACAGAGGTTATCCAGGTTAGATCTCACGACGATAGCAAGATCTTACTCACGTTGTCAATCACTATATCCACAATACGCGTGCGGAGCAGATTTATGATCGCAAGCAAGATTTAATAAAACTTTAGAGCCAGCTGGCAAGCGATTGGATAGTAAAACTGTAAAAGTGATTAGATTGCAAAAGTCTGTGGGCTCCCGCATTATCCGAGAATTACTTATGCATTCAACCACCATCCCATGATCAGTGAGTCGTGGAGCATAATCGACCAGTATCAAAGTAAACATCCATTACATAAACAGATACAAATCATACCTCAATGCCGTTATGGCTATATCTTACATAAGCTTTGACGGGCTAACATCAATCACCATCAGCGGAACTTTATCGAAGCGTCGAGCCTAGGTCGCGCCTTAACCCTACATGCAACTGACTGGGAGAACGTCCTAACTCGTATAGTCGTCAACGTCGTTCTTTCTTCTTCATCAACTTTCTCGAAGTTTGACTAAATAAATAGGAAGGAACAATGTCAGTGAGTATGTTGAATGTACTCGCAAACCACCTTAATAAAACAATTATAAAAGAATATATAATATGGCTATGGCAGTAGGATGACTCTGTCTAAGTTTTTTTTTTCTAAATTAGTTTTTTTATGAGAAAATTCCTTATTTGACACTACTTCCCAATATGATTTCTTATTTAACACTAAAAACTTTTCACTTCCTTATTTGACCACTTGTGTAATTTTTTTTATCTTATATGACACTTCAGTGTATTTTGAGAGCTAACGGGGTTAACTAGGGATATACAAAGACGATTTTGCCCCTGATACATAATATGACGGTTTGACGAGAATTTGCACATAGCTAATATAATTGTGTGGCATTGATACAAAACATAGAAGTTATATATGATGTTTTCTAAAAAAAAATATTCAGATTATTTTGCATGAATACGAACTGCCGACACAGCTGCGCGTACACGTATCATGTTGACTAGCGGACGTGCGGGTGATGAGATAAGCGACATAGCGATACAAGCCCGGCACATCCCAAGAAAAAGAAAATGACGGTAGCAGATGCAAGCCCGGCATGTCCCAAAAAAAATGTCAGTAGCGATGCAAGCGACGCGGGTACGGGATAGGCGGGACGCATGGGTCTTACGGATCCTGGAATTAACTTGTTGCATATACGGCTTCGTAAACTGCACAACAAGAACCGATCGCTTACATCATGCATGCAAACATGCAACCGACTAATTTGCATTGCCTACGCATGACCCGAGAGCGGCTAATCCCGCCAACGCAAAATGAGATTCAATAAACGAGACTAGTTGGTTTTTCTGGCGGGACGAGCGGGCATGGCGGAATATTTCATCCCAGTTGCATTTTTAATGCCAACAACTATACGTCGCTCACAATCAGACTAGCAGCTGGGACAAAACATAATTAATACGTTACATGTGATTAGCAAACACGTTGCTCTATTTCAAAAAAAAAAAACAATGCGCTTCTCTGCACACGCTTGCGTGACCGTGCTACGTGGTCAAACACGAGAAAAGAATTTCACCGTGTGTATTAGACATATATGAGCCAAAGTACTAAACTAGGGGTATTTAGGTCCGGTTGTAGAAAAATTAACGGAATCTTTAACGAACTGACTGTAGTGTCATATAAGACAAAGAAATTTAAAAAATGATCATATAAGGAAGTGAAAAGTTTTTAGTGTCAAATAAGGAATCATATTGGGAGTAGTGTCAAATAATTTTTTTTTTATATAAATATAAGGCTGGTCCTAGTGCTAGTATCATAAGGTGTATCATGCATGCCAACTTGGCAAAAATTTGATGTGGCGCCATAATTAATGAAGAGAGAGGTGGTTAGTGTATCATAGGTAGATACCGTATCATAGCACGTAAAGCTAGAAATCATAATGGCAAGTAAATCTTGTACACACATTTTATATAGAGATTCTACAAATTAATAAATATACCACTACTATAATACTACTATATGATACAATGCACTAGAGACATGATATCATGTACTAGTATCATACATATGATACTAGTAGTATGATACTATCACTAGAACCAGCCTAACATCTCTATATCTTGCGCCTTAAACTTAACCTCGGTTAGGGTGTGCTAATAATCTGACCCTCCTTGGGAGTTGAGATAAGGTTGCTCCGGGTCTTTTTTTTTTTTTTGCTGACGATACTTTTGTCCATCTTATGGATGATGGGCAAGAAAAGTACACATGCTACCGCAGGGACTGCATGCATGCAAACCCTACCATCTGGATTATATGCAAAGGGTGCGGCAGAGGGAGCCCATGAAAGAAACAGTGAGGATAACACATTTGGATTTTATTTTTCGGTGGAAAAAAGGCTGGTTGTTCAGTCATGTTGGAAGCATTATTGGTGCTTCAATCATTCCCTTATCAAACTCGGTCATACTGCTACAAGGAACTTGTAGTGTATTATTTTACTCAAAAACAATTGGAGTTATATGAACTGTGTGAATGGAAAGGGAAGAAATGTCAAGATGTCCGGGTCAAAGTGCTTCCTCCTGAATTCCTGACCAAATTGCAGGGTTGGTGGATACTCGACCGGATGAAAGTTTGATCGTCCACTCCTCACAGCATCCCCACTAGCATCACCATGAAGACTATCCCCGACTGATTTAATCATTCGGACGGCAAAAACTCACCCAATCATGATCTCAGAACGCGGAATTTTATTGGATTTGGCCCAACTTTTATCCGGTGTACTTAGGCCGAACCCGGACGTCGGGAACTGCCTAAGAACGCTGGACGCAGCGGAATCTATGGAAAAAAATCCGCCGATGGTCCCTCCCTGTCAGCGCGTGAAGCCAAGTCGTTCTCATCCCGTCACCTCGGCTCCCGCGACAGACCGTCGGGCAATGACCGCCCATCTCACCGGCCACGCGTCGCCGTAATGGCGTGCTACCCCCGGCCCGCCTTCTCGCAGTTTCCTCTTTTCCCGCCCACGCCGCTACACCCCTCCCGCCTTCGTCGCCATTTTCTCCTTTGGCTATAAATTACGACGCACTCGTCGGTTCCCAGAGCACACACTCTCACCTCACATTCCCTACCCACAAACTCCACCTTTGGCGACGAGAAGAAGAACTCGGCGGAAGCAATGGCGGAGAGATACCATAGCGAACCGGCGGCGGCGAAAGGCTTCGGCCGACGGTCTCTGCAACCGTGGGAGCCACAGCTGCTTCACAACGCCGGCTACCCGGTGCCGCCAGACTTCCGGTGCCCACCGACCTGGAAGCTCAGCTTTGGCGGCGTGCCGGTGCCACTGGTGCCAGAGGACGTCGACATGGTCGAGGAGATCTAGGGGGCCATCACGACCATGGAGGATCCGTAGCTCGCTGAAGACCCCAACAACCTGGTGTATTGGGAGAACTTCTTCGTCGAGTGCCGAAACCAGAAGCTGGCCACCTATGACGGGCTCGACACGTCGTCGAAGCGGCATAACGTCGCCGAATACCGTCGGTGGTGGAGCGCACCAGGTCGGACGCTCGCGACCATCCTCGAGCACATCGTTGCCGGCGACCCCCTAAGTTGGGCTACCTTCCTCGCTCGCCGCCGTCGGTCACCCGTCGCTGTGCGACGTCCAACTGGGTGTCGAGGAGGATGGCCTATCTCTCTGTCTTCCTCGGTGTTGGCGTCACGCTCATCGAGGTCGGTGCCAGCACAGTCGCCGCACCACGCCTTCACTCCGACCTGTGAAGCGGGAGGTGTATTCGCCGATGCGCTCGCAGACGAGGACGTGCTTGCGTGGTTTCGTCATCAATGAAGGTCGCGCGCCGTCACAGCCGACCGGCCGGCTTCACCTGCACACGCTGAAGACCGAGCCAGCGGACTGGGCCCTCCCAGTCGACGAGGACGAGTTCGTCATGAAGATGGCGCTGGAGCGCTCACTGAACGACGTTCCTACCATGCAGGCCTCGAACACCTGCCCCTGGTCCAGGGTGAACTAGGAGCGGGAGGAGGATGGCCGCGTTTGGCATATGCAGGAGAAGGCCGAGAGAGAGGCTGCGTGCGGTGACCCAGCATACCACTACGTGATGTAGTACACTATAGTCGTTGACATAACACCAATGAAACACCATTCAGTAGTATTACATCCCTCAGAGTGGTACAACAAAAACACAGTAGGTCCAAGACATGACTATAGGTTACAACTCAACTCTTTACACAAGATCCAGAGAATACTTCTAGGTTAAAGAGAGAGAAAGAAACTTCTTACAAAGAAGAATCAGAAATAAACAACTCAAAAACTATCATACTAATAAGACTAGTATCTGAACTATTGGGGCTTGCATTGCTGCTATTGCAATACTCTACGGAAGTAGGTTATATGGCAAGATATTATATTCCTATCTAATCCGCAACTTCGTCTTCACTTGAATAGATGTATATGTTGCTTTTTTGACTTCATTGAAGATCTTGATCTTTTTATGATGATTCCTAGAGCATAACTTGATGTAGACGTCGTCTTAATGGCTTCAGAATCTAGCAAGGGTTAAACAAATACGTTGAGTACGAGCGTACTCAGCAAGTTCACTAGAAAAGGAGTGTTTGATGCACTATATCTATAGCCATAGAACCATAGGTCGTAGTTAATGCAGGTTTTCGTAAACATTTCTTTAAAGGTTGCTTTTATTCTGAAAAGCTATGTCCGTAAGCCTTTACGGGTTTACCAGAACTTTCATGGAGTTCCTTTCCCGCAGCATTCGCAGCTCCTTCCCGGAACAGGGAGTAACAAGTTATAGTTCTTACACTCTGCAGAGGTGCATTACTTTATGTAAAATCCCCAAAATATAAAACAATGATCATCAAACTCTAATCACTAAAATTAGGGTTAACAAAAAACTTTGATTAATTAAAATCATATGAATGCATGTGTGTATGTGATGATTTGATAAATGCATGAATGGACTTGTGTGATTAACCTAAATAGCAAAGAATGGTTTAAAGAGGAATATAATATCATATAAAACAATTCCATGCAGAAACAAATCAAGAGAAAATAAAAAACAAATCAAATAAGCAAATGGTCATTTTTGCCAATCTTGCTCACTAGGTCACTTTGAGTGTTTCTAGTTCAAGATTTCAAACAGAAACTTTCCCAATTCTTTTCACCCCTTGCTAGAACAAGTAAAAGTGAATCAAAGACCACCTTTCAAACTTACAAAAACATTTGAAAAGCTCATTCAAATAACAATTTAAAATTGAATCTTTATCATATGTGAAGATCACCCATTTTCAGAACTCAACCAAACCAATGCCCCTTGACTAATCCAACTAACCAGACACTCCCTAGTATGTTCCTAGCCAACCCACCAAGTTTAAATCCAAAATTCAAATTCAAAGATCTTGCGGCCATTTCATCAAACACCTTGCAGATACAAATCAAACAAACATCTAACCCTATTTGCAGCAGTAAAATTGGCCAACCTTGTTCCCTCTCTGGTTACAACAAGCATTTAGTAGATCATCTAGCCTAGTTAGTAACTTCTAGCACCACTGTGAGCTTGCCATTATCATCAATGGTGAGCAGGCCGAGCCTCACCATGCCACCCCAATGTGGACAGCAATCTAGAGAAAGAACTAGCTGTGCCAACCTTGCCTGGCATGATGCCCATGCCTCACCGCCCCCTATAGACCAGCCCTAGCTCGAAGACAGAGACAGTAACCACCGGAAACGCCGTGCTCGTGCCGCTGTCGACCATGCCGACGCGCACCACCGTGCACGCGCCGTTCCCACTCAACCCGACCACCTCGAGCCCTTGCCGCCCGCCAGCATGAACCCCACCATCCTAGGAGACCACGAGACATTCCCGTTTCCTCGACCATACCCCGTAGCCGCCGCACGTCGCGAAGTTCGCCGTCGGTACCATGTAGAGCACCGCGTGTTCCAGACCAAAACCCACTGCCCTACGCCTCGCCTTTAAACCAGAAACGATCGCCAGGAGACCGTGCACCGTCCCCTAGCCTCAGCCACGCCGAAAGCTGCATGTACTATCGCCTCCGACGACCTCATCCCATGTCGTGCTGCCTCTCTTGCTCGCCTATAAAACGAGCCCTCCCCAGCTCGATTCCTCCACACCATCTCACTCTCCACCTCTCACTGATACTTCCCACTTCTTCCCGGAGCAAGGCGAGCTCTCCCTCGCCGGAATTTGGCCGGAGCCCACCGCTGCTGGAGAAGAAGGGAGCCGTCGATTGGAGCCGCCCTAGGAGAATCCGCCGGTACCAGGAGAACCGCCATCGTCGACTTCATCATTCGCCCCTGTCTTCGACCCTCGCCTGAGCCCCGGTGAGCCTCCCATGGCCCCTACCTGCCGCGTTAGGTTTCTGTCTCGCCGGCGCTGCCCGACGTGGACGATGAACCATCGCCATTAGATTAGAACTAGATCCCACGATCCACATTGCCCCGTACCGCTTCGACCCTCCCCGTCTCACTGACGCATGGGGACAACCCCTTAACCAGCCCGCGTACGCGTTGTGTGTAGTGGGCCGGCCCAGTTAACCGTCCCGCACGACCCAACAATTCAAATTTACTTTTATTCATTTAATTTCAAACATAGTTCTTTACATAGATTCAAAAATCAACCTAACTCGATTCACTGAACCAAAATGCATGAAACCAATTTTTTAGAAAGGTACTGAAATGTTTAACCCAAGCCCGTTGGATTCAAATCATTTGGATTTATAGATCAACCATGGTAAAAATAACAAGGTAGAAGATTTTTTGTATTCAAACATTTTTTCAAAATTCAACCATAAGAGCTTTTGAGTTGATTCCAACTCTCAAAAATCACATTTGATCATACCTTTCAGAATATATAAAAACATATGGGTTTACTTGCAGAAATAATGTTCAAGCAATAAAAGAATGCCACATAGGCATTTCTAGACACTTTATTTAATTCAAATAAAAAGGGTTAAACCTTATTAAATTGTGACACCACTTTAAATCACATTCCCATGTACTGAAATATGTGGTGATGACATGTGTCAACATGATCCCATGTTTGAGTTGGAGAATATTAAATCTTAAGTAGTTGTTCAATGAGTAGAAAATACTTTTTTAAAAATAAAATAAATAAGACAAGTGCTTTAATCTTGTAATGTTAGTGATGATGATAGATCATCTAATGTGAACCTTTGTGTGATGTTTAGAAATAGTTAAGTATTGTTTGGTGATTATGTACCTCGTATTTATTTATAGACGCTAGTACCAACCAAGGATACGAGGAGGAAGGAGGATACTACGAGGAAGAAGCCGAGGAGAACTTCAACCACTGCTCTGCACAAGGCAAGCTTATACTTGCAATTATGCAAGCTAACACTTGCAAGATACCCTACTTATGCAAGCTACAACTTGCTTGTTACTATGCCCACTATATGCCTTCAGCATATGTGATTACACCCACTTGATACCCAATCCTAGTTTTACTTGCTTTGATTAAGTATTTTAATTATTCATCAAAGCTTTCTCTTAGAGTTTACTTAGCTAATTGTAGATATTATAAGGATATTGGAAGGTAGCATAAAGAACATAAAATTTGGCCTAAGCTAGATAATCTTGATGTCATCCTAAGGCATGAGATTGAACTTAGTTAATCCCCACTTGTTTACCACCCCTCATTAGTATTTACCCCCACTTGTAGATGCTAGTGCTAAGCATAAAAACTTGATCAACTTTAGATGGGAATACTTGGTGAAAATGGTTATGAAAACCTTAGAATGATGAGTCATTCTACTGAATTTTTTTGACATGTGTTTCTGAACACCAGATGATTTTGATGATGAAAATGTTGAGGCATGAGCCTTAGACCTTTATAAAACTGATGGTTGTCTGGATGCGATACCATTCCAATTTTACCGTACAACCACAATACCCGAAATTTGGGTAGGGCTTGACTGGAAATTTATATATCTCAGTATGGGTTCCCTCAAGGCCAAGGTCTGAGCTGAGGCTACCTTGTGAAGATTGTCCACCTGTGCAGTACCCAAGATGACAGTTGGTCATGGTTGGGAGGCCAAACTCACAGGAGAGGTCCCTATACTAGGGCGTGTAATTGAAAGGTTAGGATTGATTATCCGCATACTGAGTATGGTGAATTCAGGATTGTTCCTGACGGATGTATCGAATATTATGGTGAAAGTGTATAATCTCTGCAGAGTGTCAAACTATTCGAATAGCCGCGTCCTCGGTTATGGACAGTTGGAGTGGCCATACTGTTCTATCGTCAGATGTTTTCAAAATGACTTATGAAATGATTTGTGACTTTGACTTGACCACAACAGAGTTGTGATATGAAATTCAAGTTCCCACTTAGGTATTATAAACCTGTCAACTAGGTTTCTTTGCTTATGAACTTAGTAGAGGTAAATCTGGCTCTTTGCAAAACAACCCTAGAACTTAGTATATCCTATTCAAAACCACTTCACTTGTTAGTATTAGTTTGCGAGTACTTAAAGAGTACTCATGGCTTTGTTCCTGGATATTCCCGTGGCCAGACTATGAAGAGGAGTATCAGGATGACAAACCGCTAGGATCATCTCCCATCGTCAGCATTGCCTGTGACCCTGAAGATGGAGCTTCGCCTACGCTATCGTTACTATTACGTTATTCCGCTGCTGGAATTGTATTAAGAACTGGATCATGAGATCCTTATTTGTGTAAGACCTTATGTATGGTTTGTAATGGATGATGTACTGTGATATCCAAATCTGTTATGTCTCTAAAAAATGGTAATCCTGGGATTGCGATGTATGGCATAACAGGCATCTGTGATTAAAAATCCGGGTGTTGACAAGTTGGTATCAGAGCCATCCTGACCATAGGAGACCCTAGTTAGACTGGACGTTTGAATCAAAAACTTAGTTTCAAAACCAAAGGAAGAAAATATTTACAAAAATCTATTCCCATTCTTATCACCTTGTTTCTTTCATAAAAATTCATGTTCCTCAAAAACTCTTGCAAAATACATAAAATTTGACACACTTGATCACTCTACTAACTTACTCATCCTATATTATTTTAGATGGACGTGAGGTACATCAAGTTTTATCAGTTGGGGAATGGAGGATACCTTATCTTTGAGCGGGATTTGGACCAGCTTTCGGAACTTCTGGAGCGTCCGCACCCCGAGTTCTTTGGAGCTCAGCTCAATGATCAAGGAGGAGAAGATATGTAGCGGCTAATTGTTGCAAATCTCCGAGGAAAGATTGAACCTCCCACTGCCAAGGGAATTCAGTTCACCTTAAGAGAGAACAACTGGCTCGATGGACTTGCCAGGGCAATGTAGGAAGCTTTTGCCCATCTGTGTAGGCATAGTATCAATCAAATCAAGGGTACCCGTTTTGAGTTCTACCCAAGGCGTGATGTTATGGGACAGCCACTGGAGGCCCCATACCACCATGAGCTGAAGACTCAATTGGACCACCTCAGCTTCATGATGTAATGCCGTCAGAAGGTGTTGGACAATGCTCGTTCATACGCCAACCACAAGTACGCCATCACCGCCAAGAAGGATCAGACCATCGCCATGCTAGTAAAGGATGGCAAGTCTCGTTGCCGCCAGCTCGACAAGAAGGAGCGCATCATTGTCCGCCTTCGCCCCTGGATCACGGAGTTGGAGGAGACTGTCCACGAGAGAGACATGTAGTTGGAGGAGAGGGAGAATACAGGGGAAGACCTTCGTGGAGACCCCTACTCCTATCTCAGCGATGATGATGACTTCCTGGAGGATCAGGCCATGCACTTCTTCACCGATGAGGATGACTTTGCCTTCATCGATGATGATGATGAGGAGGAGGATGATGAGGACACCGACTCCGAGGAGTAGTAGCACTTGAGCACTAGCGTTAGTGAGTTGTATTCGGTCCCACTGTATCGTAGTTTCCAAAATGGTTCCTAAAACCATCTGTTCTTTTCTTTTGTGGTGTGTGTTTGTATCGTGTGCTATGGATGAATGAATGAAAAGCAAGTTGCTAGAAAATCTGAGTCAAACTTTAATTTTTTTTCCAAAAACCCTGAACCTTAGAAATTTCCCTCTTTTCTCATGATCTATCTCAATCTTCAGATGCCTCGCGGAGGAAGTGGTTCATCCCCGGACCCGATGTTGCAGATCTTGCAAATGTTGGTTTCGGACCGCGAAGCTGAATGAGCCGAACGTCAAGCCAACTTATCCACCCTTCAACAGATAGCTCAGATGGCCAACAACAATCAAGGCCAAGGAAATCAGGACAACCATGGATCTAAGCTCAAGAATTTCCAAAACACTAATCCACCTGTTTTCACTAAGTTAGAAGAGCCCCTAGATGCAGATGATTGGCTGCAAACCATGGAGAACAATCTGGAAGTTGCAGGAGTGGAAGATAACGAGAAAGTTCTGTTCGCCACCCACTATCTTGCAGGAGATGCAAGAGCATGGTGGAACAGCATTCGCGCAATGACCGGAGGTCAGATGATGACTCGGGATGAATTCAAGGTCAAGTTCAGCAGAACCCATGTTCCACCGGGTTTGATCAAGAGGATGAGAGATGAATTCAGAGAACTGAAGCAAGGAAGGATGACCGTAGTGGAATACCGTGACAAATTCTTGTCATTAGCTAGGTATGCACCGGATGAGATCGACACTGAAGCCAAGAAGAAAGAGAGATTCCTGAATGGTCTGCACGATGAGATGCAGACAGTGTTAGTCAATATCCCCTTTGCAGATATTGAAGCCCTAGTTGATTCTGCCATTCAGATGGAAGGAAAGATTAATCAAGCTAATGAGAACCGCAAGCGTCGCATGATGCATCAACCAGGAACCCACCAGACACCAAAGTATTGCCCCAACCCATCTCCAGGATTTGCCCCAAGAACCAACAAACCCCCGATGAACTGTCCTACCTATCCCAACCATGGAAACCCAAGGCCCGGAGGAAACCACAACAACCCCGACAACTCCAGCAATTTCAACCGTGCACCACCCAAGTTCAACAACAACAATGCCGCCACCAACACCAACACTGCCCCAAGGACCGGAAGCAATGTTGTGCCTGTTGCAGCAAAGGACAAATCTCAGGTGATTTGTTATGAATGTGGAACCAAGGGTCACTATTACAATGAGTGCCCCAAGAAGATTGCCGCAGCCCCCAACGCAAATGCCCCATATCAGCAGCAGCGTCGTGTTCAGCCCGGAAGAAGGTTTGCTCCACGGAATTCGCTCAACCGCAACGGCCGTCTTTTTCTCATGCATGCTGAAGAATCCCAAGAAGTGCCCGATGTCATGCTGGGTATGTTTTCTGGTAACTCAGTACTTGCAAGAGTGTTGTTTGATTCTGGAGCATCACACTCTTTTGTTACTGAAGAATTTGCATGCACTAGTAAGATTCAACCAACCAAATTGAAGAATGTTATGATTGTTCAAATACCTGGTTCAACCACCAAAGCTAGGCAAATTTGCAAAGCCGTCCCTATCCGAATACATGGCATAGATTTTTATGATAATCTAATAGTACTCGGAACTAAAGGTTTGGAAGTAGTACTAGGAATGGATTGGTTGTCCAAACACAAAGGATTAATTGACTGTGACAATAAAGCCATAACCATGACCAGTACAACCGGAATATCAGTCGAGCATGTATCTGAAACCTTGCCTCGTCAATTCAAGTGCAACAAGAGTATAGCCCAGCCTACCATTGACCAAGTTCGGATAGTCTATGAATACCCCGATGTATTTCCAGATATTTTTCCCGGTATGACCCCAAATCGGGATATCGAGTTTATCATTGAACTAATACCTGGAACCGGACCCATAGCCCAGCGACCATATAGTATGAACCCGTCTGAACTAGTGGAACTAAAGAAGCAACTCGATGCCATGCTGGAAATTGGACTGATTCAACCAAGTGCGTCACCTTGGAGATCACCTGTGCTATTTGTGGACAAGAAAGATGGAGGTAACCGTTTGTGTACGGATTATCGGAAGTTGAATGATGTCACTATCAAGAACAAGTACCCGTTGCCGAAGATAGAATATTTGTTTGACCAGTTGACTGGTGCCAAAGTGTTTTCCAAGATTGATCTTAGAACTGGCTATCATCAACTCAAGATTCGCGCAGAGGATATTCCAAAGACCGCCTTTACCACCCGATATGGATTATATGAGTATATTGTCATGTCTTTTGGATTAACCAATTCCCCCGCTTATTTCATGAACCTCGTGAATAAGATTTTTATGGACTTCCTGGATAAGTTTGTCGTTGTTTTCATCGATGACATTCTGATTTATTCCAAATCAGAAGAAGAACATGAGCTACACCTAAGGACCATTCTTGGAACCCTTAGAGAGCATCGGTTGTATGCCAAGTTTAGCAAATGTGAATTCTGGTTACGGGAGGTAGGATTTCTCGGACATATTGTGTCAGCCGGAGGAATTGCCGTTAACCCTGCCAAGGTGAAGGATGTCAAAGATTGGCAAGCCCAGACCACTCAAACCTAAGTTCGTGCATTTCTCGGATTAGCGGGATACTACCGCAAGTTTGTAGAAGGATTCTCGAGTATTGCCAGACCCCTGACCCAATTGTTGAAGAAGGACAAGAAGTTTGAACGGACGGACAAATGTGAAGCGAGTTTTCAAGAACTCAAGAGGAGATTGATTCCAGCCCCCATCTTGATCATGCCGGATATCACGAAGCCCTTCGATGTGTATTGCGATGCATCCAAGATCGGTCTCGGATGTGTGTTAATGCAAGAAGGCAAAGTTATATCTTATCTATATCGACAACTGAAGCAGCATGAACAAAAATATCCAACCCATGACCTCGAACTCGCAGCCGTAGTTCTAGCCCTAAAGACATGGAGGCATTATCTGATGGGAAATCGTTGTGAGATCTATTTGGATCACAAAAGCCTGAAGTATATATTCACTCAGAAGGAGCTGAATATGAGGCAGAGAAGATGGATTGAGCTAATCAAGGACTATGATCTGGACATTCACTATCACCCTGGTAAAGCCAATGTGGTAGGAGATGCCCTTAGCAGATTGCCGTGCCGCTTGAACTCCATGATTTTGAAGGAGCAACCAAGTTTGCACAAAGAGATGGAAGATTTTCGAATGGAATTCGTGAGTGAAGGATTTTTGGCTAGCATAGAACTTCAACCCACTTTGATCAGTCAGATCAAGGAGGCATAAAAAGGAAATGCTAGTATCCACGGAATCAAACGTTGTATCGGTATAGGCAAAGTACCCGGATTCACCGAAGACGAAGGAGTTCTGTGGTACAAAGGACGCCTGTGTGTACCAGCAGATTCAGAATTGAAAGAAGTGATTTTAAAATAGGCCCATGATACTCTTTATTCTATCCACCCTAGAGGAACGAAGATGTATCAGGATTTGAAGGAACAATTTTGGTGGCATAATATGAAGAGAGAAATCAGAAGCTATATTGCCAAGTGCGATATTTGCTAGAGAGTCAAGGCGGGACATCAAAGACCTGCAGGACTGTTGCAACCGCTACATATTCCGGAATGGAAATGTGATTCAGTTGGAATGGACTTTATCACAGGATTGCCTACTTCTAGTAGGGGAAATGACTCTATTTGGGTCATAGTTGACAGATTGTCCAAAGTAGCCCATTTCTTACCAGTCAAGACCACATACAAGAGTTCGAAGCTAGCAGAATTATACATCGCTAGAATCTTTAGTTAGCAGGAGTCCCCAAGAACATTGTATCGAATCGAGGAACTCAGTTTACCTCGAGATTCTGGAAGAAAGTCCAAGAAGGTTTAGGAACCCGACTAGATTTCAGCACCGCGTATCACCCTCAGACCGATGGACAAACGGAGCGAGTAAATCAAATACTCGAAGATATGTTGAGAGCATGTGTGCTAGAGTATGGATCTAAATGGGAAGACTGTCTGCCTTTCGCAGAATTTTCATACAACAACAGTTATCAAGCTAGTCTGCAAATGGCCACATTTGAGTTCATGTATGGAAGGAAGTGTCGCACCCCTTTGAATTGGTCAGAAGTAGGAGGGAGTCAGATTTTCGGACCCGACATCCTACGAGAAGCAGAAGAGAAAGTTCACAAGATTCATGATCACCTCAAGACCGCCCAGTCAATACAGAAGAGTTATGCCAACAAGAGACGTCGAGACCTCGCTTTCAATATCGGAGATTTTGTGTACCTTAAAGTGTCACCTTTGAAAGGAATGCAGCGTTTCCAGCTCAAAGGAAAGTTAGCCCCCAGATATATCGGACCTTTCAAGATTCTAAATCGTCGAGGAGAAGTATCATATCAATTGGAACTGCCCGAGGAAATGTCAGCACTGCACAATGTTTTCCATATATCGTTACTTCGCAAATGCCTTGAAGTTACGGAGAAGACCGAAGTTTTCAAGAACATTGATCATCGGACCATAGAGATCAACGATGACCTGACCTATCCTAAAGTACCCATCCATATTTTGGAAGAAGCTTTCAGAACCACCATGACCCGAAGAATCAAGTTTCTCAAGATTCAGTGGAGCAACCACACTGAAGAAGAAGCTACCTGGGAGCGCAAGGATCACATCAGGGCGGAGTTTCCCAATCTCTTTAAATCCTAGGTAATCTTTTTCTTCCTTTTTCAGATCTCGGTATGAGATTTTTTTAAGGGGGGAAGGTTTGTAACATCCCAAAAATATAAAACAATGATCATCAAACTCTAATCACTAAAATTAGGGTTAACAAAAAACTTTGATTAATTAAAATCATATGAATGCATGTGTGTATGTGATGATTTGATAAATGCATGAATGGAATTGTGTGATTAACATAAATAGCAAAGAATGGTTTAAAGAGGAATATAACATCATATAAAACAATTCCATGTAGAAACAAATCAAGAGAAAATCAAAAACAAATCAAATAATCAAATGGTCATTTTTGCCAATCTTGCTCACTAGGTCACTTTGAGTGTTTCTAGTTCAAGATTTCAAATAGAAACTTTCCCAATTCTTTTCACCCCTTGCTAGAACAAGTAAAAGTGAATCAAATCCCACCTTTAAACTTACAGAAACATTTGTCAACCTCATTCAAATGACAATTCAAAATTGAATCTTTATCATATGTGAAGATCACCCATTTTCAAAACTCAACCAAACCAATGCCCCTTGACTAATCCAACTAACCAGACACTCCCTAGTATGTGCCTAGCCAACCCACCAAGTTTGAATCCAAAATTCAAATTCAAAGATCTTGCGGCCATTTCATCAAACACCTTGCAGATACAAATCAAACAAACATCTAACACTATTTGCAGCAGTAAAATCAGCCAACCTTGTTCCCTCTCTGGTTGCAACAATCATTTAGTAGATCATCTAGCCTAGTTAGTAACCTCTAGCACCATTGTGAGCTTGCCATTGCCATCAATGGTGAGCAGGCCGAGCCTCACCATGCCACCCCAATGTGTACAGAAAACTAGAGGAAGAACTAGCTGTGCCAACCTTGTCTGGCATGCTGCCCATGCCTCACCGCCCCCTCTAGACCAGCCCTAGCTCGAAGACAGAGACAGGAACCACCAGAAACGCCGTGCCCGCGCTGCTGTCGACCATGCCAACGCGCACCACCGTGCACGCGCCATTCCCACTCAACCCGACCACCTCGAGCCCTTCCCGCCCGCCAGCATGAACCCCACCGTCCCAGGAGACCACGAGACATGCCCGTTTCCTCAACCATACCCGGTAGCCACCGCATGCCACGAAGTTCGCCGTCGGTACCGTGTAGAGCACCGCGCGTTCCAGACCAAAACCCACCACCCTACGCCTTGCCTTTAAACCAGAAACGATCGCCAGGAGACCGCGTACCGTCCCCTAGCCTCAGCCATGCCGCCGCTTGTACCGTCGTCTCCGACGACCTCAGCCCATGCCGTGCTGCCTCTCTTGATCGCCTATAAAAGGATCCCTCCCCAGCTTGATTCCTCTACACCATCTCACTCTCCACCTCTCACTGATACTTCCCACTTCTTCCCGGAGCAAGGCGAGCTCTCCCTCGCCGGAATTTGGCCGGAGCCCGCTGCTGCTGGAGAAGAAGGGAGTCGTCGATTGGAGCCGCCCCAGGAGAAGCCGCCGGTACCAGGAGAACCGCCGTCGTCGACTTCTTCATTCTCCCCCGTCGCCCACCCTCGCCTGAGACCCGGTGAGCCTCCCACGACCCCCACCTTTCGCGTTAGGGTTCTGTCTCGCCGGCGCTGCCCGACGTGGATGATAAACCAAGGTTGTTAGATTAGAACTAGATCCCACGGTCCACATTTGCCCCGTACCGTTTCGCCCCTCCCCGTCTCACTGACGCGTGGGGACAACCCCTTAACCAGCCCGCGTACGCGCTATGTGTAGTGGGCCGGCCAAGTTAACCGTCCCGTGCGACCCAACAATTCAAATTTACTTTTATTAATTTAATTTCAAACACAGTTCTGTACATAGATTCCAAAATCAACCCAGCTCGATTCACTGAACCAAAATGCATGAAACCATTTTTGTTAGAAAGGTACTGAAATTCTTAATCCAACCCCGTTGGATTCAAATCATTTGGATTTATAGATCAACCATGGTAAAAATAACAAGGCAGAAGCTTTTCTGCATTCAAACATTTTTTCAAAATTCAACCATAAGAGCTTTTGAGTTGATTCCAACTCTCAAAAATCACATTTGATCATACCTGTCAGAATATATAAAAATATATGGTTTTACTTGCAGAAGTAATGTTCAAGCGATAAAAGAATACCACATAGCCATTTCTAGACACTTTATTTAATTAAAATAAAAATGGTTAAACCTTATTAAATTGTGACACCACTTTAAAATACATTCCCATGTACTGAAATATGTGGTGATGACATGTGTCAACATGATCCCATGTTTGAGTTGGATAATATTAAATCTGAAGTAGTTTTTCAATGAGTAGAAATTACTTTTCTAAAAATAAAATAAATAAGACAAGTGCTTTAATCTTGTAATGTTAGAGATGATGATAGATCATCTAATGTGAACCTTTGTGTGATGTTTAGAAATAGTTAAGTATTGTTTGGTGATTGTGTATCTCGTATTTATTTATAGACGCTAGTACCGACCAAGGATACGAGGGGGAAAGAGGATACTACGAGGAAGAAGCCGAGGAGAACTTCAACCACTGCTCTGCACAAGGCAAGCTTATACTTGCAATTATGCAAGCTAACACTTGCAAGATACCCTACTTATGTAAGCTACAACTTGCTTGTTACTATCCCTACTATATGCCTTAAGCATATGTGATTACACCCACTTGATACCCAATCCTAGTTTTACTTGCAAGCTTAAGTATTTTAATTCTTCATCAAAGCTTTCTCTTAGAGTTTACTTAGCTAATTGTAGATATTAGAAGGATATTGGAAGTTAGCTAAAAGAGCATAAAATTTGGCCTAAGCTAGATAATCTTGATGTCATCCTAAGCATGAGATTGAACTTAGTTAATCCCCACTTGTTTACCACCACTCATTAGTATTTACCCCCACTTGTAAATGCTAGTGCTAAGCATAAAAACTTGATCAACTTTAGATGGGAATACTTGGTGAAAATGGTTATGAAAACCTTAGAATGATGAGTCATTCTACTTAAATGTTTTGACATGTGTTTCCGAACACCAGATGATTTTGATGATGAAAATGTTGAGGCATGAGCCTTAGCCCTTTATAAAATTGATGGTTGTCTGGATGCGATACCATTCCAATTTTACCGTACAACCACAATACCCGAAATTTGGGTAGGGCTTGACTGGAAATTTATATACCTTAGTATGGGTTCCCTCACGGCCAAGGTCTGAGCTGATGCTACCTTGTGAAGATTGTCCACCTGTGCAGTACCCAAGATGACAGTTGGTCATGGTTGGTAGGCCAAACTCACAGGAGAGGTGCCTATACTAGGGCGTGTAATTTAAAGGTTAGGATTGATTATCCGCATACTGAGTATGGTGAATTCAGGATTGTTCCTGACGGATGTATCGAATGATGTGGTGAAAGTGTACAATCTCTGCAGAGTGTCAAACTATTCGAATAGCCGCGTCCGCGGTTATGGATTGTTGGAGTGGCCATACCGTTCTATCGTCAGATGTTTTCAAAATGACTTATGAAATGATTTGTGACTTTGACTTGACCACAACAGAGTTGTGATATGAAATTCAAGTTCCCACTTAGGTATTATAAACCTGTCAACTAGTTTTCTTTGCTTCTGAACTTAGTAGAGGTAAATCTGGATTTTTGCAGAACAACCCTAGAGCTTAGTATATCCTATTCAAAACCACTTCACTTGTTAGTATTAGTTTGTGAGTACTTAAAGAGTACTCATGGCTTTGTCCCTAGCTATTCCCGTGGACAGACTATGAAGAGGAGTATCAGGATGACGGACCACAGGAAGGTTACAACAACTAGGATCATCTCCCATCGTCAGCATTGCCTGTGACCCTGAAGATGGAGCTTCGCCTACGCTATCGTTACTATTACGTTATTCCGCTGCTTGAATTGTATTAAGAACTGGATCATGAGATCCTTATTTGTGTAAGACCTTATGTATGGTTTGTAATGGATGATGTACTGTGATATCCAAATCTGTTATGTCTCGCAAAAATGGTAATCCTGGGATTGTGATGTATGTCATAACATGCATCTGTGATTAAAAATCCGGGTGTTGACACTTTACCCATGAGAGACCTTAGCATTGTTGCACAACCAAGACATGACCTTGTCCATACTTCCTTGGTATGGGGCCCAGTCTAAGATCCGATCCAATCACTGCCCCTTCGCGACCTCGCATGCCTCCTTGGTGTACACCATGCCCACCCATTGAATTATGACAATGGTTTGTATAGACCGTTAGATGCCAGAACTATCGTGGGACGTTAAGGATTCCCACCCATATACTGCATATCCTCTACGAATTACCAATTAATATGCACACTACGAGTGATAACAGGCACGACATGCATATCCGGCTACATGCGAGAGGAAGAAGATACAGCTGACTTCTCTGTCCCATTCCAAATCTCATGATCAATGTGTAATATATGGCGCAAGAATCACTGACGACATTGGTTGTTATGTCCTAGGTGATATAGTTCTGTGAAGTGGTATTCCAACTGCCAGACTTAATAGATTAGCTGATCACCCTGGATCAGTAACCGATAGTTCACATTATTATCAAAAATAGTGTTTTCTGACCTTTTTGAAATGCAGGTGATGACAACACTGGATTTTCAAAATACTTTACAGAAAATAACCAAAGGACATGAGCAAGTGTGAAATTGCCTTTTGTGATTGCAAGATTATGCACTCACGGTCTTCGAGACAATATAAGATCCAATATCTGAAATCAGCATCATTGGTCCATTAAGGACTAATGTTTAAAGAACCAAGATGCTATTGTGTATAGTAATGTAATGCAATTTGATAAACTCGAATCCCGGGAATAAAGTTGATCTACGTTTTGGAAACTGGAAATGGTTTCTTTAGAATGGGTTGTACTTTTAGATAACCTTCACACTTGTGCTTCTTATTAAGTCTTGTGTGTGTGTGAAACAACATGTAATTCTAATATCATACAATAATAAGATACACAATGTGGAATGCTACTCAAGATTGCTTATACAATATTTGTTTATCTTCAAATTTAACTTTACAAGTAATGTCACTTATAAAGGACTTCAATACCAACAATATTGAATATACAAGTACAGTAGAAAGTAATGTGATTACGATCAATTGTCATCTGTTGTCTGAAGTGGCAAAAAGAATAACGTTTGAAGAAAAGATTTCTTTTCTAAGGTTTAAACAATCCCGATAGCTTTTAGAATATGATTGATATATTGCGATTGATGTTGTTTACACTTGCTTGAATAGTCTAGACTTAAGATGCTTTAGTTCTTAATTAAAATAGACCAAAGTTAACTATAAAACACATAACAAAGTCTTTAGCTTTATATTTAAAGTCTTGTAGACTAAAGTTAACTTTAAGGACATAGATGGATTTAAGATGTAATGCTTATGATATTTTCACTTTGTTCACTTCATAATGTTTCCTTAAACTAACTAATATTGGTAACACTTTTACTTGGGTTATGTTTTCTTCAGATTATGATTGAATAGAAGTATTTACCTTCTTATAAATGGGCGGTAATAAGTTATAAATATGGAAACAATATTACTTAACTTCTTATGAATTAACTTTGGTGTTTTAGTATGCTTATAAACTTGTGGTTGAAGTAATGATAAAATTTTATTAAGTTAAAATAATAATCTTGGGAATTTAATATTAGATAACTCCATTTGGAAAATAATATACACTTATTGTTGAATGATAATTCAAATAAAATTGTATTTAAAATGTGTTGAACTTATTTTGACTTCATATTATCAATATTTAAGACTAATACTATTTATCAGACTCAATTGGCTAATTTTAGAAATATTAGCAATTTTTATTTACCCTTATATGATTATCAACTTAGGAAATAGGTTTGAATTCAAGTTATTAAAGTGTTTAAATTTTTATTTACCTCAAAAGTGTAATATTATATTTTTAACATGTAGATATTATTTTTGTGATCATTTTGGTATATTACATTTATTTTTGTGATTTATAAATAATAAGATATGATTTTTATAAGATTTATTATTTTATAAACACTTAATAAATAATAAATATTTAGTTAGATGAAACAATAATGCATCATTATAGTTTTAAATTATATTTCTTATTTTTCTAAGATTTTTGGTATTTTATTTATATGTTTTAACATTTACCAAAATTAAAATATGAATTATCAAAGTTTTATTACTTATAAAACCTTTATTGAATAATATTTTTTTAAAATAACTAATATAATAATGTTTGATAATAGTTTTAAGTTGTAGATTTTATTTTTCTGAGAATTTTCATATATTAAACATATTTTTCTGAATTACAAAACAAAAGATATTGAATTTATAAGATTTAATCATTTTTCTAGAATTAAAATAAATAACTAAAGGGCTTATGATGTAACGCTGATGTCAGCATGGAGTGAAGGGTTTTTCTCACCAGGTCTATTCTTACCCCCAGTCCCTGGCTAGTGGGGTCTATGCCACGTCATATCTAAGGTTTTGATTTAACAGAAAACATTAACACAATTTATGAAATGATTAAAACTGAAATATGACATCAGCGTGATGTCACGCTGATATCATCCAAGGATGATCCTCAGATCGTGATTGGATCTTTGGATTGAGAGCATGCGAGCACGCGGGGTTGTTCCTATTCGACTCAGCAGAATACGGGGAGTTGAGTAGTGGCGGCGCGGCTAGTTTTTGGTCGCCAGAGCACTGCGTACGACGGTGGCCGACAGCGGTGCTTGCGAGCTAGTGCGGCGAGAAGCAACCAGAGCAAGAGAGACAACTTGGAGGGTACTGGAAGAACCAGTGACTCACCAGGAAGCTCGCAGAGGTGTTGGTGAGAAGAGGCGAGCTCAAAATCGACGACGAACGACGGTGACTGGCGGCGGGAGTGAGGTGTCGATTAGCTCGACAGAATATCTACGGGCTTCCATGACCTGTCTTGGGAGAACAAGGACAACAAGGTGAGTCCAACGGCACCCTCAGGGAGGCCAAGGGAGCTCGGGGACGACAGCGATGAGCAGCTCCGGCGAGGCTAGGTTTTCGGTCAGAGAAGGAATTAAGAAAGAGAGCTTCAAAGGGGAAGATATGGGGATTGGGAGATATAGGAGGATAAGGGCGTCGACGTGGGGTTCTTATCCTCGCAAGACGACCTCGGCGGTGGCGGGAATCGCAGCGGCGACAGCGAACGGCATCGGCGCCGTCCACGCAGCTGCTTACCTGCGTGAGGATGACGAAGGGGTGACAGGGGCGAACCGGTATAGGCTGGACTTGGGCCAAGTGGTCCGTAGAATAGCGAGAAGAGGACGGATGCTGTTGCACGCGAGCGTTCAGTTAAGCGAGAGGAGAGATGGGCCTTGGGCCAATGCTGCCTGCTACTCTTTTTCTTATGTTTTCTGTTTTCTGTTTTTAATAATTTGTTTTCAATTCAAATTTCCTCAAGGTTTTAAATACCATAATTTTTGTATAGTATTTTAAATATTCCAAAGGTAACTATACTAATTGATTACTCTAATCATATTGGTATTTTTTATACTCATAATTATTTTAGAAATTATATATTGAGTAGAATAAATGAGAATTAGGGTTTTAGGGATTTGTTTATTATATCAAACTCTGGGAATGGTGATTTTGTTTTCACCATAGAAATTATATAGGTAAAGATTTAAGTGGGTGATTGATGTGCATGGTATATTTTCATATTTAACAATCATATAGTATGATTTAAGTATTAACATTTCCTTAACATTGTCTTGGTCAAATTATTATGCATGAGTAATAATCATAGGTGTAGAAATGAAGATTAAGAGATAAAGCATATTGCTTTTGTGTTTGTGATCAGGGATAATATCATCATCCAAGAGAAAATAGTAAAGTTATTCCCTAGAATGACTTATGAGAAAGAATGGATAATTAAAGTTTCTAGGCATATATGATTTTAATGTTTTAAAGTGACAAAGATATGCTTAGGTGATTTACTTATAGGAAATATTACTATGAACCATTGTGGAATAATGATGATGGATCAATCATATGAAATGGGTATTATGTTAGGTCATAGATTTAGGGTTTAGGGTTTATCCATAATTCCTATCTTCCATACTTCATAATTCTGGACTTTTGATTAAGGAATTCCTTTCCTAGATATTCTACTTCTTTATATCCATCATCATGTGTTAACATGATGAGCTTTACTTCACAAGAATACTCTCATCCACCTTTATTCTTCTAAATCCATTATAAATCCAATGAGCTTGTTACTAAAGCTTTTCATAATCTGCTCACATCTATAATTGGGTTATATCAAACTACTCTGATAATGATAACCTCTAATCTACTAAGTAGTTACTTCTAACTCCATTCATATACTTCCTTTATCACCCTTTACTAATATTACTTCAATAGATGTATACATCAAATCCTACTTCACCTCAAGTGCTTAGTATTTCCAAAGAGGAAAATACTACTTCTTTAATCCAATGTTGCTCTAACATCATCTTAATCATACTATCTTATATTTACTTCACTCCAGTATCTTATATTCAAACTTCACACCATATCATGATGACTTATCATGGTTAACCTAGAATAACATATCTCTACTCGGGTTCAATCATGTTTTATCCACCAATGTCACTTATACATGATATAAGCATTCAATCTTGGTGACTAAAGCATGATCATTAGAATCCTTTGATAATTTATGGCTTAGGTTTCCAGTTGGCTAACCAAGGCTTCATCAATACAACATTACAGTTGTATTATAATTATCTTCTCAGTATCTCTTACTGAGTAGAAGATATTATTCTTTGACTAAACCTACTTGATCCAATAAGATTACTCCTAGTAACTATCTTCAGGATTCATCCTTGTAATCTTCTTTGTCCCCATATAATTATAGGTTCCATATAACTCTTCTATCATTTCAAGAGTGAGTTAACTCTATCAATTATCACATTGATCTTATTCCCTTCCAACACTCCCATCCTATAGATGATACCTAAGACTAGCATTACCACTTACCTCTTCTTACTTCTTTCTTTATAGACCTTAAGTGAATGCTATGATAAAGACAAGAGTTGCTAGGTCAAGAATTGATAGACTAAGAATTGGTGAATCAATAGTTGAATTCTCAACATTGATGAACAACAGATATTGAGATAAGATTCAATAGAGATGATAAGGATTGATAAGGAAAGAAGAATATATGGTGAATGGTCTTGAATTGGTTTCCTTCCTACTCAATACAACAAAAGATTTAAGGTCAAGTATTACCATTATACTTATGGTAGAGATATATAAGATTAAGATAGGTCAAGCTTTAGCTATTAAATTCTTGTTACTTAAGTTTTATTCTAAACTTGGTATTCATGAGTTATTGTAATGAATACTACATATGATCACTTAAAGATCAAATTATAATCATGAATAAATGTGTATTGGTTTAATTTCATTATATTTGATCTACACTTAGATCAAATTACCATTACCCAAAATAATGTTTTTAGCAAAGTTCATATTGAAACATATCGTAGTCAACTTGATGATCTACTTCAATTCCATCAAGTTGAGATAAGCTTCAATCACTTTGACAAGTTTTGTTCAAAAGCGCGAAAAATATTCGGATTTTCTATGAATGAATACAATGCACACATATGTATTCAGCTTATTTCTAAGCTCTAATGCTGGGATGTTACACCGCGTGTGGCACTCGCCGGCAGTGCGACTACCAGGGCGCACCGCTTATCGTCCTCGACGACGACGACGAGGCCGATCCCTCATCTCAGCCGTGGCGCTACGGCAACGACGGGCAGGGCATCTCGCGTCCCCCCGCAACCGCTGAACGAAGACGACGACAATGACGACATCACCCAGGACGCCGACTACACCGTCTTCTACCGCAACTTTGGCATGTAAACGGCGCGCCCAACGGCATCGGTATCACCTAGTAGTTATTTCTATGTTTATTTTTTTATTTTTATTTCGCGTATTATAGTTAAAATTTGGGTGTATGTCCGAATTTGGCATAATATGTACGAACTCGCCCATATATTAATGAAATCGCCTATATTTATCCAAATTTTGCCGAGTTTGCTTAAAATTTGGCCAAAACCGGGAACTCGGCCTGGGAACACCCAGGCCAGATGGGGCTCGAGGGGTCCAGATCTGGGCCGGGGAGCCCCAGCCCGTGTCGCCGGACTGTTTGACCTCGCAGCATCGCCTGCGCCTCCACCCCGCCGTCCTCCCGGCCTCGCGCCGGACCGCCGTCTGCGAAGCACCGCCGCCGGTGAAAGGCCACCGCTGCGCCCTGCTGCAGCAACGCCGCACCACCAGAAGCCTTCGCCGCCGCCTCGAGGTACGAGAGGTCTCCCTTGGCATCACATGCCGGCCATCGTCACGCCAAGCCCCGCCAATCTCCGCCAAATCGCGCTGCCGCCGGAGGGCACTGCCCCGCCTCAATCTCCACGCGCTAGGTAGAAGAGGGCATGCCACCGCCGGCACCCCACGAGCTTTTCCCCAGGGCGCACGCCGGCATCGATCGGGAAGGGAGGGAAGGGGGAGGAGTGGGTCGGGGGAGGAGTGGGTCGGGGGAGGTTTAGGGTTTCCTCCCCCAGGTCTCGCAGGGGCGACCAAGGAGGGGGGCTTTATTACCTTCTTGCTGCAGTCAAGTTCAACTGTGCCATCAACTCTTTTGTTTATCACTTGTATTTTTTTCCCCAATTCGTTGGAAACATGCAGAACTCTTTGTGTATGAATATTACTCTTGATGAGAATGGCAGCTTATGTGGCTTGGTTATTTAACTGGTTATGAGATTGAGATGGAAAAAAGTGCACTCAACAGGTATAAGATCAATGTCACTATTTATTTTTCAAATTCCCCTTCCCATTCAGCTTCACGTTCAAACTGACACTAATGTATATGTAATGCATCTTTAAGCATATAATCTTGGCAAAATCCAGCTACTTGGCTTTCAATTCCACCTAATTCATCGGCAGACATAATGGCAAAGAAGAAGGCAGGCATTTTCGGTGTCATGCTTTCCAATTAGATTGCATCTGCATTTTATCGATTCTCTTGCATCAAAAGTCTGAATTGCTCCTGTTCGGTCTGATTGCGCAATACCCATGCGAAGTGGCCACATCAACTTGTTTGGTCTAACTCCGCCATATCCATACAAAGTGACCACATGACATATGCAAATGAACAATGCTATAGCATGTCAGTGATCAGTGCCATTGTCAGTTCTTTGTTGGAAGAAGTATTTATAAAAATGAAACTAAACGGACTTTCTCTCTGTCTTGGACAAATAGAAATGCTTGTACTGTTTGGTTGCTTACTGAGTATTTAATGAAAAATGTGGCTTTAAGTTGTGAAATATCTTCCTTATACAAATAATTCTTCAAGAAAAAACAAGAGAAAAGCTATTTGACATTCAGTCGAAATATTTTAGCCATTAACTGAACCATATAATTCAGAAACAACTCTAATAGAAAGAAATATCTCTACGGAAGCACATGCTGCAGCCGAGCATGCATTGAAATAGGCGATATCGGACCCTGATTTTATTAAATTACGTTCATCACCCCTCGTCATGATATATTCTTCTTTACTGTCATATAATAAATTGATGTGTTCTTTAGTTTTTTTGTACATCCAATGTACTTTATCAGCTACTGAATTTTTCCCTGGATTTTTTCAATAAGTTCGTCAAACTAATTAACTATTTGAGACACTAAATCGATATCATGTTATTTATGGATTTTTTTTCTTGCAAAGCATACTCCCTCCATTTTATAATATAAGATGTTTTAGCTTTTATAAAACGAGGGTCGCTGGACGCGTTTTAGAAGTGAACCTACACACTAAAACGCGTCTAGATACACTGTTCAAAAAATTGCACTTGGCTGCAAAATCCTAGTACTCCTTCGGTCTATATTCCTTCTGGTCTATATTAATGTTTTCACCTTTGTTTAGATACGAATGTATCTAGTAAATATTTAACTAGATATATTTAAATTTAGACAAAGTTGAGAATATTAATATGCACCCAAGGGAGTACGAGAAAGTCTGTGATCTCATTCCGCAGAAGGCTGGGAAGAGATTCTCAATGAAGAAGCTGGTTATCCGAAACGGCTTCCTGTGTAAAGTTACTTTCTCTAGGGGAGTACTAGTACCTTGTAATGTGCGGCAAGCTTTCCAGTCAGAGGTTGTTCACCTTGCTCACAGTGAGATGAAGCATTATGCGCCCCTTGATTTTTCATCGCTAATTACACAGCACCTCTGGATTGCTCATATCATACTACCCACAAGGAGAACATGCCTACGGCCAAGAAAACAGAAAACTGCAACCAGTACCAAATTGATCACCACAAACATCATGTCTTACATAGGTTCACCATACAGGATAAAGCTCAAAACATTACAGCACATGCCACTAGGGCCAAATCTCTACTATATAATTTGTATAGAGGTGATTTTCGTTTGCTCGTACGTCGTCCGTCTTATTTAGCATATGCCTTCCGATCTCTCGATCCATACCAACACGTATGCCTTTCAATCTCCTAAACGTATACTGCTGTGAAAGAGAAAAACTGAAACCAGTCAACCGAGAAACGTACAAGTTCGGGCCAACAAACCAACGCCGCATTGGGCGGACGCTTCCACCCCGCACGACGAGATGTGCCAGGAGACGTAGTGCTGGAGCTTTTCGTCTCCCGGAAAATCTTCGTCCATCATGGTCTCGTCGCTTTAATTTCCTTCCTAGCTAGATCGGTCGCTCTTCCTATCATGATCGGCCGGAAGTCTAGAGAGAGGACCGTTTGCTTCCTCCGCGCTACGTACCAACTCTGTCCAGCGTAATCCTTGTCCGTTGTTGCCGCACCAATTCAATCAAGTTTCCCCATGGCCTGTGCTCCTGGCGGAGAACATGAAGAGGAGGAGGACGGGCGATCGAGTGAGGGGTGTGTGTGGATGGCATCAACGACGACGAACGCTTGCAGGGACTAACTACCGTACGTACCAGGGCTAGCTAGCGAAGCTGGAACACACCGCCCACGCCTGGACTACGCCCAAGAGCTCTGCCCTGCGAGTCTACGTCTACCTCGATGTATGCATGGTTGGTAGCTGCAAGGGTCGGTCTAGGCGAATTCACCGTCGTGGCCGCGCTGAGCTCCTCCGCAAGTGCCACCGCGCGCGCGAGCCAAGAAGATAGACCAGGCCGCGCCATGGATGGACCTGCTCAGCCGAAGCATGACGATGTTGGAGACCACGCTGTGGGAGGCGTTGCTTGGCGCGTGAAGGACGCAACTGCTTCCATCATAGAAGGGATCAATGATACCTTTTCTTGCGGTGGCTCCTGATGTCGGGATTTAAGTGAAGGTGCGTACGAGCATTGGCTCATTTTTTTTTGGATAGATTCAGGGTAGGTATGTGTAGTACTCCTCACGAGTGCTTTGAAGATATTACGGGTTCCAAAGGAGCATCAGTTTATTTCGCACAAAATTTACTCTTGACTCTTCCCAGTTGATAATACTGTACTCCCTCCGTCACAAAATAGATGTCTCAGATTTGTTAAAATTTAGATGGATCTAGATACTATTTAATTTATAGATTCATCCAATTTTTGATAAATTTAAAACATCTATTTTAGAACGAAGGAAGTAAAAAGTTAAAGTATGCATTTGTTCTTGGCTAAAACCTGCCAAGACGTGCATGCTTTAGCCTCATCGTCATGACCATTGGATCACCGTCCAAGCTTCGCTCCCTTATGTCTAAAACCTTGCAAGACGTGCCTCTCAGCATAGGTCGACCTCAAGCACCGATGCCACGCCTTGCCGAGCAGAGCGTCACTGCTGCCCACCGGAGCCTCGCCATACACATCATGGTGTTCTGTGAGAGCGACGACGCCATCCTCTTTCATTAGATTTAATTTGCGATGGCATTAATATATGATGTAATTGTCTTTTGTTTAACCGTGCACCGAGGTAACATTTTATTGTCCAGTTGAATTATTTCCATATCGTATAGAGGAGATAGCATCATATTGTATACTGTGTTCAAGAGATGACAATAAGGAACAGAGTGAAATTCAACAGGAGGAGGGTTAGTCTAGACCTCAAGCATTTCCATTAAAATTGTTGTTAATCCTCTGAGCATTTGACCATATTTATTTACTTATTTACTTAAGGCTGAAACATTGTTGGATCTGTAGAGCGGAACTGGGGACGGGGAATTCGAAGAGTAGGTAATTATGGAGAAAAGATAAAAAAATCACCATTGTAATTTTTTAATAAATTTATATATTATATTTTAGAAGACAAAGCATCACACGTGTTCTTAACTATATAAGGGGTATCATTTTTTCCAATAAAAATTTATCATTTGATCAATTGCAACCCTACAAGTAGGGACTATCTTTACACATGAATTTTTATATGCACCATGTTTAATATGTTACATGAAAATAACTTGACCGTAGCAACGCACAGATACTCAACTAGATACATATAAGTCTATACAAAATTGGGTCAACTAATATGGATTGGAGGAAGTATTTTATTTTATTTAATGTCACGCGCCGTACCAACGCACGGACTTTGTGCTAGTCATTGATAGAAACGACCACGCCAACTTACCGCGACCAACGGTTAAGGAAGGGCCAGACCCACAGTAAGACAGAAAATTACAACCAGATGCTTGGTCGAAAACCCTCGAGTAACCCAGACACAAACACTCCAAGCTCCTAAGATAGACGGCAACAGCCTCTTGGTCAGAGATTATCTCTCAGGTTGCCCGTTGCAAACCATGCCGCGTTGTGACCACTTCCACTAGGTACATGGCCGCAATTCCCGTTGGCTGAAGACATATGTCAACAGCTGTCAACGGGGAGGGCACAACCTGCACAAAATCTGTACTAGATCGATCATGATTCATCTTCTAAAAAAAGATCGATCATGATTCAACTGACATACAATCTTCTTTTCTTTTCTCTATCTCTACTATATAATTTGTCTAGAGGTGGTTTTCGTCCTCCTTAATTTTCGTCTGTCATGTACTTTTTTCTTTTTAGCCCCTGCAAAGGTGGCAATCAACCCGCAGTATAAAAACATCGGTACTTTTGCAATTATCCCGTCAACCCTCTCCACCAGCAAGCCTCGAGCGCACAATCCTTCTTAGATCGGCCGCCGGCAACCGCCGCAAAATCTTTGTCCTCCTTTACCCGTGACAGGGAACAGCGCCTCCTCAGAGAGCTCACCCAGTCCCCCTCACTTCAAAGCCCCGTGAAGGGAGCCGAGGGCTACCATACTGGTCCGTCGCGCTCAGGGGCGGCGCTGCTGGTCACCGCCGTCACGCTAGGCCTCCGCATCGGGTGGGGCCGCAATGACGGGAGCAGCCTGGACGAACGGGGCCTTCACGATCAGGGGCGGCGCTGCTGGTCACCCCGCCACTCTAGGCCTCCGCACCGGGTGGGGCTGCAATGACGGGAGCAGCCTGGCCGAAGGCAAGATGCAAACCGCCCGGCCAGCCCTGGCTTCCCCCACCCCCCCCGCAGCAACGCCCTCTTCCCTCCCCTCCCCCTCTTGGTTGACGAGGACAAGATGGAGGAGGCTGAAGCGGCGGGAGGTCGATCTGGCCGGCGTCTGTCGTCGGCGGCGGAGCGGGGGAAGCGGGAGCAGGGTGGAGCGTCGGCAGCCAGCCGCACGATTCCATGGCGGGGAGAGAGCGCGGAGGAATCTTGCGACAGAGATACTCGGGACCGGCCGGAGCTGTTGCCGACGGCGATGGGGAACGACGAGACCTTGTCAGAGTGCATGCAGTTGTTGGGGCGGCCCAGAGCACGAGCTCGAGGGAGGGTGGCACGGGGGCAGCTGGCGGAGGAGCTCACCGTGGCAACAGCAGACGGCAGCCTGGGAGGCACCGTCCCGTGACCTCCTCCACAGCCAGAGCTCCCGATTCGATTTGGCCGAGGGCTGTCTCGAATTGGCCTTGAATAGGTCCGGGAGGCGCCAGGGAAGCGACCGCGGTCCGCCGGCCAGCGCTGCATCTCCGGCGACAGAGACAACAGACCGAGGCCTCATCCCCCACCGCGGAAGGAAGCTCCAGGAGGCGGACCAGACCGGGGCAACGTGTCGCCCACCCGCTGTTGCAGCCATGGCGGCTGTCTCGGTTGGCCGACTCCATCCCTCGCTGGCTCTACTCGTAGGAGACGCGACCGAGAGAAGGGCTCCAAGACGCGAGGACCGAGCTCGGCCAAGGCGGACGCGATGTCCATCAATGTTCACTGCACAGAGCTTCACTTTATCTTCTGGCTAGCTGGGGATACAGATGGAACTGGGTAGGAGTCTCTCGGCCATTTTAATCGGAGAACAGAGCAAGCTCGTCCATGTCATGATTTGTTTTCTCCATCTAATTATTTATATCGAATATTCGCACATCTTCGGTTCTTCACTACAAAAATATGACCGTGATGGAAGTGGTTTGCTCTTCTACAAATATTGCTGCATGTGCGGATTATTTTGACCTGTTATTGCTTATTTTGACCTGTTATTGCTGTTTGCAAGCAAATTGCCTAGCTAGCATTTATTGGGATCTGCCGAGCTAGATGTGCATGTAAATTCGCTAACCATTGTGGTGACTTCTATGATCTAGAATCAGGATTCTATATATGATTACGAAGAGATCGTCTGCCACTATCCTTGCATCTTCCTCTGTTTATTCACGGACGTCGTTTTGCATGTTGTTAATACAGTATATTATTTGTTTTGCTAAACATAAAATATAGTGTATTATTTTTAATTATTTTCTATATTCAAAAACTTATTTCACTTGGCTCCTGATCTTACGACCACGCCTTAACACTGGCGTGGACCCAACTGTCCGTTTCTTCAAGATTCCAAAGTTAAGCTCATAACGGACTACCCCTGCACCTGTACATGCCCACGCATTCAGAGAAGAAGGAAGATGGGGCAATGTGCACCAGCCTGTTGCCACGGTGCGAGTGACCGATACAATACATGTTCTTTCAAACCATACTGCCACCTACCATCAATGATCAGATCATCAAGCTCAACGGCACACATAGTTGTATTTTATTTATATGCATACTGAATATTGGTCGTTACGAAAAGTTAACCTAAACCCTAGGTAGTAGATCTTAGTTAATAAGAAATAAATAATTGGTCCTTTCTTTCTATGCGTATGATATCTATTGAAATCTTTAATGCTTTCATAATTGGTTTTTGGATATTATGGGTTTATTTTTTCTACAAATACAAATTTCTATGCAAATTATATTTACATGTGCGATATAGAAAAAAGAATAAACCGTAGCAACGCACGGGCATTCAACTAGTATATTATTTTATCTATATATTCTCTACTATATATAATTTAAGCTACGGTGTTTTTCGTCGCCTCGTTTGTCGTCCGTTGTATTTCGTACGTCGTCCGTCGCGCTTCCTTTCCGTCCCTGTTAGTCCATCGTGTCCTACTCAAACACTCCCTCCATATAAGATAGTACAAGGACTCATCAAGTATAGACAGGCTCCCTCCATATAAGATAGTACAAGGGCTGATCAAAGATTAGGCCAGGCACACGCCGGCTGAAGACCGGGGGCTGCAAACCACCGCCGGAACTAAAAATACCCAATATACCTGTTAAACCCAGCCGAGGACACAACAATAGAGGCATCAGGTGTGCCGATCTCGACGGATTATGAGAAGGCCATGGCCTTGGTGCACATGAAGTCAGCGGTTTTTTCATGTTGGAGGATCTCGGGGAAGTTGAGAAATAGATTCCACCATGAATTGATGATTGGATTGGTCCTCTCTTTTGCAATTGGGGACGCGGCCATGGAATCGGGCAAGCCGCGGCGGGCGGCGGTGCTGTGGGGAAACGCCGACTACGGGCGGGTGGGACAGGGTCGTTGGAATAGTGATGGAGCCCCATGGAGTGCTCACCGGCGTGTCGTCTCATCCATGGCCACGGACCGGGCGCCCCTGGGCACAGCCATGCCGTCTCTGGACTTCAACACCATGGTGTTCAAAACAAGAGGACACCTCACTGCTCCGGAAGAATTCAAAGGCGTCAAGTGTACCGGACTAATCTGATGGAGCTCTCAGGTTTAGTGCCAACTCTCTTTGATTGAGCAACTATCTACTTGTGCGAGCGAACACTGTGTTTGGATTAACAAATCAGTGGTAAAAAATAAGGACCGATTTCACACAGGTTTGGTCTGTTATTGAGTTATAAGAACTAGAGAATCATTTGGTTTGCAAGTATGCTAGCTATAAGAGTTCATGGTGATTTTGCAGAGTCCAGTATAGGAAATCTGAGATATTCTTTGTTGCCTAGATTTAAACATGAGATTGAAATTTGTACATGACGACATCTCACTGATCTGCACATGTCACCGCCCGTGTCGTCGGAACTCTGTCCGTCAGGTACGGGACAAATCATCAATTTGCTCATGTGAACAAGCATCTGCTCCCTGCTAGACAGGTGAGCAACAGAGCAAGAGCTCTTCCAGGATGTAGAACATCTTCAGGACGCCCCTCTCTATGCTTTCATGGTCGTGTCGTCCTTGATGAATTCCTCAGTGAGGAGCGCATGAGCATCTACTGCCGGGTTCCATATGTTGGGGTTAGCCATGCCAACAAGCTTATATATTGTAGGGGGACCGCTACACTGGTACTCCACCTTTATTTTCAAGGAACATTTACTTTTCGAAGTGGCTTATGGTGCATGCATTTATAATTTTCTAATGTGCGCATAGTACGATGAAGCTAACTTCTACTGTTAAATTGATTTTTTATCCTATTAATGCCATGTACTGCTCTCAAATAAAGAAAAGATGGGTGAATTAGCCCGTTTCATGTTAATCTTATTATTTGCTACTTTCTCACAGATTGTTCGCTTGATTCTTGATGGATACTGCAATTATTTCTAGACTATATCAAAGCTAGATATCATCATAACTTATGTAAATGAGAGCTAGCGGGAAAAGTATATGTGTGAAAGAGAGGTGGAGGAGAATGCACCACGACGAACATCCAGGCTCAGTCGAGGCAAAATATATCATCGGAAGAGATATTTTTTGGAAAAGAGCATATATTAATATCACAGGATACCAATTACACCCGGCCTCTGCAACAACGCATGCCCTAGCGGCTCTATGGATGCACACAGCCAAAAAAAAAAAGAATTACAAAAAAAAGTCCCGCTACAGAGAACTAATCCTCAAAGCAACAACAGTGACACCATCAGAACAACACCAGTAGTCCCCACTCCAATAACAACGCCTTCAAGAAGGAAACAGTGCCCAAGCGCCGTCGTTGCCCGATCAAAGATCATAGGTTTTCGCCCTGGAGAAAGTCCTTGCTCACAAAACAATGTCTTCAACAAGGTCATTGCCAGGCACAACCAGTTAAGGCCAGACCTTGGATTTTCACCCTGCAAGATAAGACTGGGAACTCCCCCTGTGTTGTCTTCCCGCACCAACAGTCGCTGCAACGAGTCCTAGATCACGCAGCCAGATCGCCGTCGCCACAATAACAAAAATCACCATTGCTACCCTCATATTCCGCTTTACTGACATTCTCCGCATCTGACTCCACCATGGCACTAAGAATGGCACTTGGTGGGAACAAACAGCAGAGCTTCGCAACGCTCCCGCTGAAACCAAACGGCCAGAAAAACAAGGTGCGCACGACCGAATACCTTCCGATCCAGCAATCTCCAGGCATGATACGCCCATGGGAGTTCGCCGGCGGAGCCTTCCGGAACCCGCCTCTCCAGACCAGATCAACGAGGGCAGACATCAAGCAGATCTTCGTCATCGTGTGAAGGAAACCAAAGGACCACCACCATTATTAGATCCAACACAGCGATCCCCACACCGCCGGCTGGTTCCAGGAGAACGGATCGAGGAGGCAACTAGGGTTGGATAGCCGATCTAGGTCTTGCAACGGAATTCCATCGCCGGCACCTCCACCACCAGATCGCCCCACTCCGCCGCCATGGAAGAACGGACAAGCCGCCAACACGGGGGACGAGCGGCCGCTGCGCGCCTGCACTCCGGACGGGCCTCCGCCGCCCTCCATGCAGCCTCGCGCCGCCGAGCCACCTTCCCCGCGCCACCGCTGCCTTCCCGCCAAGGTTCGCCGCCTCCCACACACCACCCTCACCACCCCTGTGACGATGCGCCTCCGCGCGAAGGGGATCCATCGGGGGAGCGCCTCCCTCGCCCACCGCCTTCGACGGCCAGGCGCGGCCGCCACCGCCGGCGCCGGCGGCGGCAGCGGCCGAGGGAGAGGAGATCGGGGCGGGGCTTTTCTAGGGTTTGTCGCCTCCGGAGCCGCCCCGCGCGAGGCGACCCGGGAGTCGGGAGTCGGGACCTCGGAAGAGATATATGATAAAAAAAACTAACAAAGCCGTGGCAGCGCACGAGCATTTAGCTAGTATATACTATATAATTTGTCTTAAGGTGGTTTTCGTCGTCCTAAATTTTTGTCCGTCGCTTTTTTCCTGGACGATTTTGCCCTTGCAGTTCGAAGCTATTACAGCAGTGCCACCGCCAAAACTGACCGGTTAGATTGAAAAGAAAAATAAAAAGATTACGAACGGGACTACCGGCCGGTGAGGAGCTCTTGAGGGTGCGCGTCGTACCTCCACCGATGGGCGGACGGGCCTGTCCTACCCGACAAAGTCGAGGGCGGCGCCGGAAGATGCAAGTAGGGAGCCCGAGATATACAGGGAGGTGGCCAGGTGGGAGTCGTGGCCCGCGTGCCGCAGCTCCCCGCCGTCGGCAAGGCCTCCCGCCAGCGGACAAGCCCCCCGCCGCCCGCGGAAATCCCCGAGGTTGGGGAAGGAATTAGTCGGGGCAAGGATTGGGGCGACGAGCGTGTCTGGTTGGGGGAGGCAGGAGGTGGGGGCGTCACTGGGGGAATCCACCTTGCAGCGATTTCTCGGCGCCGGAGATTAAGCAGGTAAAGGGCGTGAGGCGCAGTGCCACAAAACGGCAGCTGGAGCGTCTCTGGTCATTGGGGCAGACTCCAGGCAGAGAGAGAGCGCACGAGGATGGAGGCATTTCCAGGAAGCAACGCCAGATGCGTGACAAGAACATGTGCTTCGGCGTAGCGAGATAGTCCGGCTTCCTCTTTCAACACCTACGTGTAGCCACCAGCTATCGAGGGTCAGGCGCATGAACTCAGCGTGCTGGTTTGCTTGCTGAGCAGGGAATTTTTACAAGGCAAGGGCCTACGGGCATGGACCGGCTTTGGCTAGGCAAGGGGAAAGCATGATGCAATTGGCATTTTTGGTTATGTGCAGCTCTGAACCATAGGAGCAGACAGAACTCTAAACATGTATGCAACCTTCGCTATGAAAAAATAGCACACAAATTACAGAATAGAACCGTGGGAGTAAAAGGATTCAAATCTGGATATAAACAAAACCGGTTTTCAAATCCACAACACACACATGAAGATCGAATGTACTGTGTAACACCTGAAGATAAAGGATTCATATTTTAGAATGAAGATGCTTCAATAAGGTCGGCATAGCATGGAGAAACTTGGTTCTCAACCGATCTTCGCCGGAACTCTCGGTCTCGTCGAGTCCGCCGATGTCTCGCCTTTCTACCGACTTCATCAGAAGTCTCCCTCAGGCCTGTTTGCATGACACTTTGGAGATTGCCCTGTGATTAGTCTTGAAGGAAGAGCACACCCGGTTTCAACTCACTTCCTTGAAATTATTTAAGAAAAAATAGTGTAATGTATTACTTTGGATTCTTGGGAGCATACTTTATTATGTTTAGTGTAAGTGGACTGTTGTGGTGTATCAAGTTGGTAGTTACAAGAAACTAATAAATTTAGATTGGCGACATATATACTGAATTATATAGCCTATCAGAATGCCTCTTTATATCAGAATGCCTCTTTAGACTGAACGGACCATGTTTTACCTCTCGGAAATATAGATCACCTATGTTTCCTATTACTATAGATAATTGTTTTTAATTTTACCACGTGCAAATTACGGCGCGCCGTAGCAACGCACGGGCTTTGTGCTAGTTTATCTTCTATCTTCTATCTTCTACTATATAATTTATGTAGAGGTGGTTTTGTTGCCCCTCTTTTTCGTCCGTCGTCAGTTCATTGGACGATTTTGCCCCTTCATGTTTGAACATATTACATGTTGTGCCACCGCCTATGGAGAAGTGGTTCTTTTCTTTCTCAGGCTACGAACGAAGGCACCTTATCCTCTCCTCCCTCAGGCCCGCTGCCCTCCCATCCTACTGCTCCTCCTCGAGCGAGTCAGATCGCTGCCACGACGACCCTCTCCCAAGATCGCCATCCTCGGTGACAACCTACTGCGGAAGGCCTTCCTCCTCCCCACCCCTCTCTCTCTTCCCTTTCTCTTCTCTCATACCGATCCCTATCTAAAAAACAACGGATGAATCGATTTAGAAGGCCCGCAAGATTGCACGCCTGCCGGAGGAGATCTTCTCGGCGGCGCTCCGTCGGCCAGAACCTCGCCTCGCCTTCCCCTACTGCACCCCTCCATGCATCCCTACCCCTGACCAACCCTATCGTGGCGATTTTGGGGAGTTGCTATTTTTGCTTCGGTGGACTTGAGAGAAATTCATAGTGATAGTGAGAGTGGGTTAATTTGTTACTGTTGAATATTACGTACGTAGATGTCAGGCTCCTTGTTGAAGTTTGCTCCTGCTCGCAGTATTTGGCAACCTCTTGCTTGCTGAATTTTCTTACTGGTTGTTGAATTGTAATACTTATTGTTCGCTGAATTATACAGAGATGTGAAGAAGCTCTGTGCTGAATTTTGTTGTTGTGATTCTGCACATATATTTCAACATGCTTGTGACGCTGGCCGCAAGGGGTGCCATGGTGGGCGGCCGTTCCTCGGCATCCAGTGTGCCCCTGATGGCAGCCGCAGCATCCTATTCCTCGTTGTTTCAGCAATACTAAGCTTCGTTCAGCTGTTTTATTTGCCCCTGGTTCTCTACTTTATGTTTGACAATAGTACTGAACTCTTATAAATATTGTACCAAGTAGAAATGCCACTCTTATATATCTCAAATGATATGGACTATGTCGTAGTCTTTCTCTTTCTCTTGAAAACATTTTCATTTACTCCACTGCTCTACCTTTCTCTCTATAAAGTAATCATGTCATTTTCACTGCAAGATGAACAATGGAAAACAGGGATAGGAGCAACGACATGATAAGTTGGATTATTGGACCACATGGCTGGTGGTTTGGACGAAGACAAGAAGTGAGTTTCCTGCTCTATATCTTCAAGGTAGAAATAGTTATGATGCTACTTCATTGTAGTAATCAAGTTGGAATTATCAGATCGTTATGGTGTGTGCATAATTAAAATAATTGATTGGGAAGTAGTCTTAATCAAGCATTTGTGTTTAGTCTTAAATACCAATTGTAATAAGTTAATATGCCCTGTGTAGCACATAGGAATACACATACTATCCAATTGGATCAATTTTAAGTGTAGATGGTGTGCTTTAGGAGATGGAACTTTTTGGTATGGCAATGCAAGTCATAAAGTGCATATTATGCTTCTAATATACCTTATGTGTTTGTAGATGCCAAAGTCGGGATGTTACTGAAACATCCATAACGTATTGGTGTTCCTCCGCCGCTTAGGTAGGGAAGTGGCAGAGAGGGAGAGGGTGGACGGCTGCGGGGCTACGGCGGTGCCACCGAGGCTAGGGACTCGCACCGACGTGGAGTAGGGACACCGTCATTCCGCCTAGAGTCAATACCGAACAGACTGAACACTCGTTGTTCACAGCTATAAAATTATTCAGTTTATGCATCCCTTCTGTTTTTGTAGTTTTTCGTTTTTCTTACTGTATTTCAAACTGATTTCAGTGATAGAATTCCTACTTGCTATGGAGACCATCTAGAGTGCGTTCAGTATTTTGCTTTTGTCCAATAAGAGACATGAATTGTAGCCGTGATGCTGCGGTGCTAGGGCGTTGTAGTTAGAGGAGCAGATTCACGAGGCATGGTGGATGCAGAACATAAGCTAGCTATGGAGACATGGAGAAACATGAGAACAAGTGGATACGGTATTGTTGATGCTATCTAGCTTGGTGCTGCTTTGCACCGGCGACGCTAACTAGGTTGCTACAATCTGCTCGGGACTGAGATATAACAAAACGTGCTTCTAGCTAGCTTGCGTTTCTTTGGTATTATTAATGTTTTTATTTCAGTTAATAGTGCAATATTTTCTATGCCTCGCTACACTATTCTGTGTTTTGGGCTATATGTATTCTTGATCTTATAAATTTCTAGAAAGATGAGTTCTTCAAATAGAAACTATGTAAATAAGAAAGCACATAAAATATATGAGCTCAGAAATTTTTCTCTAATCTATAACATACTTGGTCAACTTTATTATGGAGTGTTGTTTTAGAAATTAATCTAACATCCTTTTTCTTGAATTATCATTAAAACTTTCGAAAGAAAATTTTGGACGGCTGATTTTGTGGAACACCCAAGTAAGGGTAGATCTTGCTTTTTTAATCATTGTGCACCATAGGTGTTTACTTAATATTATATTTTAACAACGAGAATCTATAACAAATAAACTTCTAAACAATTTGCTTTGACCGCTTCCTCTTCATATAGAAAACACTCAGTTTAATATATTACTCCCTCTATCTCAAAATAGATGTCCCAAATTTGTTCCAAATTTTAACAAACTTTAGATATCTATTTTGAGACGGAGGGAGTATCAATTTAGAATTAGGTTGTATGATTTTGTTCTTAAACACATTCTTATTTCTTAGATCTGTAACAAGCACGAGCGTGCATGAGAAGCTTCGCCTCGACATGCTCCGCGTCTTTCCCACATGCGACCGAAGCGACGACTCGAACCCTAGCTCCCGCCCCTTCCCTCTCGCCGCCGCTGGGCCCTTCCTTTCCTTTGTGCAGGGCAGATCTCTCTATGGCAGTGGTGTAATTCGACAGAGGCTGACAAGGCCTGGCACGGCGGCGGAGCAACATCAGGGGCGACCTCTTGCATATGGAGGCCCCGGTGAGTTCCATGAGTGGCGGTACGACAGGCAAGCAGAAGCATGGCTTTGATTGTGGATTCGGTGCCTCGGGGGCGAGGGTTTATTTAGTCTTGCGGCGCAAAGATGTTGGTAGCATGTAACAAGATACTGCATATTCCAGATTTTAAGAACCCGTAGCAACGTACGGGCATACAACTAGTCTACTATATAATAAGTCTTGAGGTGGTTTTCGTCACCTGGGCTTCGTTCGTCGTCCTTGCGTTGTTATTTTTTGACTATATTTCTGTCCGTCGTGAGCGAAATATCGTGTCAGATTCTAATTCAGTTTCGGGTTTGTCTTTGCTCCCCAGTGCTTATTGTTACTTCCCAATCCGTCCATAGTGTTGAAGTGTATAAGTGGATTGCACTAGTCCTTTCCATCAGTTCGGACTTTTGGTTGCGTTGGCTAGTGTATGAAGCTTGACATGGTATCAGAGCCTAAGGTCTCGAGTTCGAGTCCTGGCTTTCGCAATTTATCCTAAAATTGTTGTTGACCCCTCTATGTCCACGTATAGGCCTCTTGAGTCATACGTGAGTTTCGCGCGCCGTCGCTCTCTTCCGGTTGCACGTGCTGACTTCTCTCCGTCACACGTGAGAGGGGGTGTTGAAGTGTATAAGTGGATTGCACTAGTCCTTTCTATCAGTTCGGACTTTTGGTTGCGTTGGCTAGTGCATGAAGCTTGACACATAGGATGTAGTACTCCATAGTACATATGCAGGAAGCGCTAGGATAGGGACAGAGCTTACGCTCCTACGTCCTACCGATCGCTTGGATCGGATCGATTGTCTCTGACGAGTACTACGTGGCGTGCTACGCAATAGAGTTCTTCCGCCCGCACGACTTCCTTTCCCTCGCCGCGGGAGGTCTGGATCAAGGCAAGCACCGACGCTGGGCTATATAGGGGTGCAGTGTTGTCGCCGCCGGGGCTACCGCTGCCGCTATTCAGCTCCCCCAAAACGCCGAACGACGATGTTTCGGCTACACAGAACCTCCGGCGGCTGATGACAACCAGACTAGACATGCGGCCTCGGCGGTCAATGGCCGACTATGCAACTTTAACTTCGGCACCACCCATCAAGGTACTCCGCCCGCAGGGCCACTCCGGCCCTTCGTGCTAGGCTTTCCTCGACGAGGTCGCTTGCGCTGTGTTCTGCGGGGCCATCTCCTCGGTCATGGCGTCGCCCGCTGCACTGGTAGCGCGAATCGTCTGCTCGCCCACGTACTCGTGTGCCCGCCGGACCTCGCGCTTGGGAGAGGTTCCACCAGTTTATGTCCGCCGAGGCGACCGTACCACCGCGGCTCACATATAGGCCAAGCAGCACCGACAGGAGGCATGTCCGGCCTATGGCATGGTCCGGACGGCCGGCCACTCGACAAACTGCCTGCCCGGTGTGATTCGAGTAGATGGCGCCTACGTTCTCAGGACGGGCACTCGATGACACTGCCTTGTGCATCGAGGAGATGGCGTCGGTGCATGCTGGGAGGTGCGGCCGCTGACGTGAAGCACGTGCCAGAACTCGGTTCGGCCCGGTGGAAGAAAATCCACGCAAGGTGGGCGGCAAAGTGCGTTGTGTGCCCGGCACGGTGGCGAGCCGAGACCGGAAGCTGGATCCGTATCAGTTCATGAACTTGTCGGCCTACATGAAGGAGGAGAGCGACATTGTATATGCAAATAGAGAATGGGAGCCTAGGTGCTAGATAATATAGTATTCTCTCCATTTTAAAATATAAAATGTTTTAGGCTTGTGAATGAAGTGTACCTAGATACCTTTTAGTGTGTAGATTCAGAGTGAATCTCTATGAACCTATACACTAAAAGAGGTCTAGATACATCATCTTTACAATGTAAAATATCTTATATTATAAAACGGAAGGAGTAGTATTAACTTGATGTGATATAGTTCATATGGATCCCATAGAGTTTGCAAAGTCAAAAGTCTGAGTGGTGTTATGTCTCACAGTACTATACAACTTTTGTCAAGGAAATGTCATAGAGAAATATGTATAAATTTATACCGTATAATCAATACTATCTGCAACTCATCAGATATTGAATGTGGACGAAATCTGTATATAAGTATGCGCTTCACAATCTAAAACCGTTAGTCCTAAATTTGACTTTAAATTTTAATCGGTTCAAGTGAGGAACTAGAAATACCTTACCTCAAGGCGTCTCAACATTTCTTAATATTAAAATTGCTCATCTCGATCCTTTTATCTCACATAGAGTTTTCCTCAAAAATCCTTCTCCAATTCAAATTTTGGTTTCTACTTTTGGTCCTGATTTTTCAGAAAAGAAAATCCAAAAGATTTACTCCCAATTCATTTGGGGCTGGTATCACAAATCTAAATTCAAAACCTTCGATCCACCATCGAGGAGGGTGGTTGCTAAACTATAAGTTTTAGGGTATTGTGTGATCCACCGTCAATGAGAGCGCCTGCCCAGTCGAGGAATATCGGCCGGCCCATCCACGCTCACCCACTGTGGTCGTGAAAGACATGGAGAATGTTCGTTGATTAAGAGTACAAGGAATCATGCATAACTCGTGTTTAGTTGATCTACCCATAGGGGCACACAAGTATAATACGATATGGGTACTTAGCTAATATGTCCGTGTATGCGGCGAGAAGAAACTCGACGGCCTGTAGCAACGCACGGGCATTCAACTAGTACTATATAATTTGTGTTAAGGTGGTTTTCGTCTATTCCCGTTTTCGTCCGTCCTCTGTGCGCCTTCGTACGCGTTCACGTTCGTCTTCGTAAGTCAAGCCCTGCTTTGCCTTGGCCCGCACTACCTCTGATAGTCTGATATGTATACAATAAGGCAACACGATGGGTCCTTATCAATATCGCTGCGTGCACGGGCCTTCAAACCCGTCCGGCCACGGATAAAATATACGCATCAATCCGTTCCAAGCTGCCAGTGCTAACCTGTAGTCATCTGTTCCAAGCCGACGCCGCCGACCTGTCCTACCATCTATCCGGCTGACATGTCTCCTTCCTGCCATGCCTTCTTCACTGACCTGCACCAATAGCAGAGCTACACCATCTCCCACACCGACCTGCACCACAGGTGACCAGCTCGAGGGGCTCGAGCGTGAGCTCCATCTATAGGGGCGCAGGTTCAGGCTTAGGTAGTAGCAAGGCAATGGCGCAGGTTAAGGTTCAGGTAGCTGCACCAGCATGGAGTCCATCTACTTCTTTCATTGTTTTGACGGAGAGGACAAGTTGAATTTGGGCTTCATAATCTCATTTTGCTTTACGAGCATTTAATCTGGAGGGGTTTTAGCGATCATAGCACACTTTGCTAAAGATGAAAAGACCTATGCGGGAGGTGATTTGTCTTAGGAACTGATGAGAGATTTGGCTCAATCTACACCTGCCATTGACAGTTTGCTACTATATATCGATAATAGTAATACTCCCTCAGTACCAAATTAATAGAATTATCTCAACCTTGTCTAATAAGTGTGTATCTAACAAAAACGCGTCTAGATACATGTATATCTAGACAAAGTTGAGTCAATTAATTTGGTAATGAAGGAATACTATACTAGAGTTTCTGGATGGAAGTCTCTAGACTGTTAATGCCGCACTGACATAACAGTACCAGGTCGGGTAAGGGAAGTACATCGCAACGACCAAAGAGGTGCAAGAGGACAACGGTGTAGTGCGAGCATGTTACCCTTCAGGAAGGGCGTGAAGCTGTGAACTATATGGTATGATGCTGGGGATCACATGCCAGTGGCGGTCACATACATGACAAAATGGATCTATTCTAGGTAGAATGTTGTATTGTACTCTCACTAATGATCATTGAGGTGGAGACAGAGCAGGTTGTCGTGCCAGACCAATTTTGATCCATGGGAATTGATATTGTCACCATGGAGGACAGGCAGTGAAAAACACAAGCAAAACTTAAGAGTCGGTGAGGAAGATAGATAATGCAACAAGTTTTCATATGTTATAGAGTCAACAAAGGAGGACAATAACAATGAGCATGACATCGAGAGAGGTACGTAGTGAGGGGAGGAATAACATCGTCAGGTGCTCACAATAGTGTCATCATAACAGAAGAGGCACGTCCTCATTTTGCTTTACGAGCATTTAATCTGGAGGGGTTTTAGCGATCATAGCACACTTTTCTAAAGATGAAAAGACCTATGCGGGAGGTGATTTGTCTTAGGAACTGATGAGAGATTTGTCTCAATCTACACCTGCTATTAACAGTTTGCTACTATATATTGATAATAGTAATTGAAGGGTTTCGCAACATAGTAAATCAAAAAATTTCTACGGATGCAAACGGGAAAGCCAAGATCTAATCTAGGAGATGCAAACAACGAGGGGGGATAGATGAGATCTTCATACCCTTGAAGATTCGCACAGCGGAACGTTTGACGGAACGTGGGTGATGTAGTCGTACTCACTTCTCCTCCTCGCGATCCGATCCGATCTAACACCGCAAGTGACGATGCCTCCGAGAGATGCACACGTGCGGCACCTCGACGTCTCCTCCTTCCTCAGTCCAGCAAGTAGGATGGAGAGATGGATTGGATCTACAACGCGACGGCGCGGTGCAAGTGGTGGAGAGTTTCTGCGGCAGGGCTTCGCCTACGCGCAGTCAGGAGGGAGAGAGAGAGGAGGGGCAGCAGGGCGGCTAGGGTTGTGGAGGAGGTGTGGGAGGGGTGCGCCCCAGCCCTCTTTATATAGAGGGGTGGGCGGCTGGCCCTTGCCCCTCCCCCAAGCCCTAGGCCGGCGGCCAAAGGAGGGAGGAGTTGGGGGCAAGTTCCCCCCCCTTCTACAAGCTCCCTAGGGTTTCCCTAGGGTTTGGCCGGCTGGGCCCTATGGGGCCTTGTGCCCCTGGCCCAATGCGGCCAGGGCACTCCCTCATAGGCCCACTCCCCCTCCCGACAAGTGGGGCCACGTTGGTCCCACTCCGGAAGGTTCTAGAAGCTTCCGGTACAATACCGAATAACCCGAAACAATTCCGAACTTCAAAAACTGCATTGCCTTATATGAATCTTATTCTCCGGACCATTCCGGAACCTCTCGTTATGTCCCGGATCCCATCCGATACTCCGAACAAAAACTCATAAACCAATTATCCAATCTATCCTAGCGTCAAGACACGTTAAGTGTGTGACCCTTCAGGTTCGAGAATATGCAGACATGATCTTCTATCAATAATCAACAGCGGGGTCTGGAAACCCATATTGACTCCCACACATTCATCGATGATCATATCGGATGAACCACGATGCCAGGATTCAATCAATCCCATATATATATATATTCCCTTTGTCTCGCGATATTTTACTTGCCCGAGATTTGATCGTCGGTACCGTCATACCTAGTTCAATCTCGTTCACAGCAAGTACTTTACTCGTTCCGTAATCCGATATCACTTTGTGATTAACTCCTTAACCACATGCTTGCAAGCGGTGTTTATATCGATTACCGAGTGGGCCCGAAGTATATCTCTCCGACTTGGGAGGGACAAATCCCATCTCGATACATACAACCCAACAGGTACTTTCCGATCACCTGAGAGACACCTTTATGATCACCCTCTCATAGGATGACGTTTGATGACCTCAAAGCTTTCTTCTGATACCAGGGAGTTGTATTATCTCATGGTCTAAGGAATACAATATTTGACATAAGAAAAGCTTCGCAAAGATGAACACGATGACACGATCTAATTGCTCCGCTTAGTTTGGGTCTGTCCAACATATCATTCACCCAATGATATGATCTCATTATTAATCGACAACTCATGTCTATGGTTAGGAAACCTTGACCATCAATAATCAATGAGCTAGTCCATCGAGGCATACTAGGGACACGGTGTTGTTCACAAACCACACAAGTATTAAAGTTTCCGCTTAATACAATTCTAGCATGGAATATAAACTTTATCATGAACGAGAATTATAATAACTAGCTGAATGCCCGTGTGTTGCTACGGGATGTTGACACATGTCCTTTTAAAAACATCACATGTTCTAAAAAAGATAACTGAGATTGCAAATGGAGTGTCGACCTGACTATCTTTTTATGAGTAGAAGGTATTGATTGAAGTGTTGATATACGGTTACTTTGCTCTAATATGCATGTCACTAACGCTGCTTAGAACTTGCACTCACATCATATTTAGCTGATATGTATTATTTGCCTTGTGCCAAATTGAGACATATATCTTCCTGCCAGCAGAAATACCTCCACTTTATAAGGCACTAAAGCAAACTCAAGGGAATACACACAAGTTTTCCGGGTGGCAAATACAAACAGCCTGTCGAATCCACGGACTGGACTTCTCATCCAGTTCCAGTTTTAGAGAATATTTTAGATTTAATTTCAGCCCTATGTGGAGCCTAACCTAAAAGAGCCTCCTAGTGGTGCAATGATCACGCGGAAGACATCGAACAACCGCGTGTGAGCCGTTCACCATGAATTGCAGGCCACACTATCGTCGCCTGCTGTTGCATCTGTTATAATTGCGATAAGAAGATAACGAAGAACGAAAACGAAATCACAGCAAGGGGACACATATTTAACGTGGAAAAACCTCTCCAACAAGGAGAGGAAAAAACTACGGGCGCCAACCAGCGAAATTTCACTATATCGATGAGTGTTTACAAAACGCCGGAATTTCATAAATGCAACTTATCCCAACCGGCGGCTTACAAGGGGTTTATATATCGGTGAAAACCTTGGTCTTCGATGATCCGTACCGTACCAAAATATTTGGATCAACATATAAAATCATCCGAACGTACCGCCGCAGAAAAAACGATAGCTAGGATCTTGTTCATGTTCAGATGATCAGGTCAGGTATGTCCGTCATCCAAAGCGAGAATGCTGGCCAGTTGAGCACGTCGCTCGCGGCAGCACGTATTCATAGCCAATCACCATCGGGCCTCACTCCAGGTAGATGGTGGAGAAAATCCTCGGACTCGCCACTTGTTTAGTTCTTACCTGCTTGTTCTGTATGCGTACAGAGGGGTACACCAACACCGATCTAGAGGCGTATGTGTGCGCGACGGTGTTATGGGTAGAAAAAATCTGGGAGGTTTGGTATTTTAAGCACATGATCGCGTCGGTGGAGAGTTGTGCTATGTTTGAGTTTCTAGGGTCCTGCCGCAGACCGCCTGCTCCTTTCTATCACGCGGGATGGATTTGACTTGTACGTGTGGTTTCGTTTAGCGGTCGGAGACTGTTTCTGTTTAGCGATCGCACGAGACGACGGACGAAAACCCCCAGGTGACGAAAACCGATAAATTATATAGTAGAGATAACATCTTTATTATTGCCTCTAGGGAAAAATTCCAACAGTCTCCCACTTGTACTAGAGTCAATAATCTAGTTTATATCTGGCAACAATCTAACACCCATGGAATTAAGGTGCTGATCATGTTTTGCACGTGGAAGAGGTTTAGTCAATGGATCTGCGACATTCAGATCTGTATGTACTTTGCTAATCTTCAGATCTCCACCTGCTATATAATCTCGGATTATATGAAACTTGCGGTTGATATACTTGGTCTTTGGATGATATCTTGGTTCCATAGCTAGTGCTATGGCGCCAGTGTTGTCACACAATATCTCCAGTGGGTCCAAGGCACTTGGAACTACGCCAAGCTCAGTGATGAAGTTCCTGATCCAAACTCCTTCACTTGACGCTTCTGCAGCAGCCATGTATTCCGCTTCTACTGTAGATCCCGCGATCACGCTTTGCTTGCAGCTTCTCCAACTCACAGCTCCTCCATTCAAAATATAAACGTATCCTGTCTGAGATTTAGAATCATCCTTGTCGGTGTCGAAACTAGCGTCGACGTAATCCTTTACGACAAGTTGTTCATCACCTCCATAGACGAAGAACATTTCTTTAGTCCTATTCAAGTACTTTAGGATGTTCTTCACGGCTGTCCAGTGTTCTACTCCTGGATCACTTTGGTACCTGCTCGTCAAACTAAGAGCATTGGACACATCTGGTCTAGTACACAACATGGCATACATGATAGAACCTATGGCCGAGGCATAAGGCACTTTGTTCATAGCTTCTCTATCATTTACCGTAGCTGGACACTGAGCCTTGCTCAATATCTTACCTGACAACATAGGCACTGAACCTTTCTTTGCCTTATCCATTCTGAACCTTTTTAGAACTTTGTCTAGGTATGTACTCTGTCTTAAAGCTATCAGGCGTCTTTGTCTATCTCTATAGATTTTGATGCCCAATATATAAGCAACTTCCCCTAGGTCTTTCATTAAAAAACATTTGTTCAAATAACTCTTCACATCGTTAAGCATGTCAATGTCATTTCCAATAATCAATATGTCATCCACATATAGTACCAGAAATGTCACTGAGCTCCCACTCACTTTCTTGTAGATACAAGCTTCGTAGCAATTTGGAACAAATCCAAAGCTCTTGATCACTTGATCAAAACGAAGGTTCCAACTCCGAGATGCTTGCTTCAGCCCATAAATGGAACGCTGAAGTTTGCACACTTTATCAGCATCCTTAGGATCGACAAAACCTTCGGGTTGCATCATATACAACTCTTCATCAATGTTGCCATTGAGGAACGCAGTCTTGACATCCATCTGCCATATTTCATAATCATGAAATGCAGCAATTGCTAATAAAATCCGAATGGACTTAAACATCGCTACGGGAGAGAAAGTCTCATCGTAGTCAACACCTTGAACTTGTCGAAAACCTTTCGCGACAAGTCGTGCTTTATAGACGGTAACATTACCATCCGCGTCCGTTTTCTTCTTGAAGATCCATTTGCACTCAACGGCCTTTCGGTCGCTAGGAGGGTCCACCAGAGTCCATACTTGGTTTTCGCTCATGGATCCAAATTCGGATTTCATGGCCTCTAGCCATTTCTCAGAGTCTGGGCTCATCATCGCTTCCTCATAGTTCGCAGGTTCACTGTCATCTACTAACAAAAAGTTAAGACAGGGTTGCCATACCACTCAGGAGGGGCACGCGACCTTGTCGACCTGCGACGTTCAGTAGTAGCATCGTCCGAAGCTTCTTGATCCTTGTCATTAGCTTCCTCTATTGTTGGTGCAGGCGGAACTGGAACAATTTCAGGTGCTGCGCTACTCTCCAACTCAAGAGAAGGTTCAACAACCTCGTCTAGCTCTACTTTCCTCCCACTCACTTCTTTCGAGAGAAACTCATTCTCAAGAAAGGATCCGTTCTTTGCGACAAACACTTTGCCTTCGGTTCTGTGATAGAAGGTATACCCGATAGTTTTCTTAGGGTATCCTATAAAGACGCATTTCTCCGCTTTGGGTTCGAGCTTGTCCGGCATCAACTTCTTGACGTAAGCTTGTCGGGAGGGAGAGAGAGAGAGGAGGGGCAGCAGGGCGGCTAGGGTTGTGGAGGAGGTGTGGGAGGGGTGCGCCCCCAGCCCTCTTTATATAGAGGGGTGGGCGGCTGGAACTTGCCCCTTCCCCAAGCCCTAGGCCGGTGGCCAAAGGAGGGAGGAGTGGGGGGCAAGTTCCCCCCCTTCTAGAAGCTCCCCTAGGGTTTCCCTAGGGTTTGGCCGGCTGGGCCCTATGGGGCCTTGTGCCCCTGGCCCAATGCGGCCAGGGCACTCCCTCATAGGCCCACGCCCCCTCCCGACAAGTGGGGCCACGTTGGTCCCACTCCGGAAGGTTCTAGAAGCTTCCGGTACAATACCGAATAACCCGAAACAATTCCGAACTCCAAAAACTGCATTGCCTTATATGAATCTTATTCTTCGGACCATTCCGGGACCTCTCGTGATGTCCCGGGTCCCATCCAAGACTCCGAACAAAAACTCATAAACCAATTATCTAATCTATCCTAGCGTCGAGACACGTTAAGTGTGTGACCCTTCGGGTTCGAGAATATGCAGACATGATCTTCTATCAATAATCAACAGCGGGGTCTGGAAACCCATATTGACTCCCACACATTCATCGATGATCATATCGGATGAACCATGATGCCAGGATTCAATCAATCCCATATATATATATATTCCCTTCGTCTCGCGATATTTTACTTGCCCGAGATTTGATCGTCGGTACCGTCATACCTAGTTCAATCTCGTTCATAGCAAGTACTTTACTCGTTCCGTAATCCGATATCACTTTGTGATTAACTCCTTAACCACATGCTTGCAAGCGGTGTTGATATCGATTACCGAGTGGGCCCGAAGTATATCTCTCCCACTTGGGAGGGACAAATCCCATCTCGATACATACAACCCAACAGGTATTTTACGATCACCTGAGAGACACCTTTATGATCACCCTCTCATAGGATGACGTTTGTTGACCTCAAAGCTTTCTTCTGATACCAGGGAGTTGTATTATCTCATGGTCTAAGGAATATAATATTTGACATAAGAAAATCTTCGCAAAGATGAACACGATGACACGATCTAATTGCTCTGCTTAGTTTGGGTCTGTCCAACATATCATTCGCCCAATGATATGATCTTATTATTAATCGACAACTCATGTCTATGGTTAGGAAACCTTAACCATCATTAATCAATGAGCTAGTCCATAGAGGCATACTAGGGACACGGTGTTGTTCACAAACCACACAAGTATTAAAGTTTCCGCTTAATACAATTCTAGCATGGAATATAAACTTTATCATGAATAAGAATTATAATAATAACATCTTTATTATTGCCTCTAGGGCATAATTCCAACAGTAATACTCCCTCCGTACCAAATTAATAGAATTATCTCAACCTTGTCTAATAAGTGTGTAGCTGACAAAAACGCGTCCAGATACACGTATATCTAGACAAAGTTGAGTCAATTAATTTGGTAATGAAGGAATACTATACTAGAGTTTCTGGATGGAAGTCTCTAGACTGTTAATGCCGCGCTGACATAACAGTACCAGGTCGGGTCAGGGAAGTACATCGCAACGACCAAAGAGGTGCAAGAGGACAACGGGTGTAGTGCGAGTATGTTACCCTTCAGGAAGGGCGTGAAGCTGTGAACTATATGGTATGATGTTGGGGACCACATGCCAGTGGCGATCACATACATGACAAAATGGATCTATTCTACGGTAGAACGTTGTAGTGTACTCTCACTAACGACCACCGAGGTGGAGACAGAGCAGGTTGTCGTGCCAGACCAGTTTTGATCCATGGGAATTGACATTGTCACCATGGAGGACAGGCAGTGAAAAACACAAGCAAGGCAACCGAGGCAGTGAACTTTTCCACAACTCTGCCTCCTGCAACCGAGGCAGCCATTGGGCAGAGCTCCGCTGCCGAGTAAATGACGCAAAGCTATCACATTTGAGACAATCTAATCATATAACTATCATCTTTGCGTCAAAGGTGATAGTAGACCCGACAGGTGGGCCCACATAGACCTGACAGGTGGGCCCGCATAGTCAGAAACGTGTTTAAGCCTAACAAATAGAACAATCAGTGCTACGTGTCATACACCTGTCCCAAAAGTGGTGTTTAAGTGTTATTTCACGCAAAAATGATAGTTTTGTGATAAGGCTGTCTAAAATGTGAGAGTTTTGCGTCATTTACTCTTCCACGGCCTCCTGCAACCGAGGAAGTTCCAAAACTCGCACGGATGGCGATGATAGATGGACCAAACGTGCGTGCCGCCCCAGTAAAAGCCAGGCACCACCGGCGACCCCAGGGCGCATGCATGCACGACGTACTGCTGGTCAGTGCAGGCCCGAGCGATGCCATGCGAGGGAGGCGTCGGGCCTCGTATCTGCTACCCAGCTAATCTCGGGTTTGGCTTTGTCCCATGCCCATCAATTAGGTCCCTGGCCGTCGCCGGCTAGCCTGACTCGAAAACCCTCGAGTAACCCAGACACAAACACTCCAAGCTCCTAAGATAGACGGCAACAGCATCTTGGTCAGAGATTATCTCTCAGGTTGCCCGTTGCAAACCATGCCGCGTTGTGACCACTAGGTACATGGCCGCAATTCCCGTTGGCTGAAGACATATGTCAACAGCTATCAACGGGGAAGGCACAACCTGCACAAAATCTGTACTGGATCGATCATGATTCGTCTTCTAAAAAAAGATCGATCATGATTCAACTGACATACAATAGACATAAAATACAAATAACATTATTTTGTTCCGGGCATATATATTGACCATAAAATCTGATTCATCATGATTCAAACTAGTAATTTAATCGTGATCTCCAGTACGTAGTTGATGAAGCAAGATAGACAAAATAAACAATCTTGTCTCAGAGAACACATTGGATTCCCATGTTATCAAGCTTGTAATGCAGAGACTTGTGCTTGATCATATGTAGCCCATTATTGCCTTCACGCACCACCTCCACGCCTGTCAACACAGTAACCTCATCTCCAACAACCTCCATGTGTCCCTCCTCAGGAGAAGGTCTGTGGAGGAAGCAGGTGGCGATACAAAACTTGCCCAGGCCCAGGTTCACCAGACGGCGCACCGAGGGATACCACTCATCAGGCAGGCCCTCAAGATAATCCCAAGAATGCTGGGAAGCAGGGGCCTCCTCTGCTGTGGGAGCAGAGGCTAGGTCAAAAGCACACAAACGGTGTTGGGAGGAGCCATTTGGAGCCTCGAGACCGAACCAGAGGCGGAACTTGGGGACATACTCTGCAGCCCCGTGAAAGGGCAGCGTCCATGCGCCAGCCAGCAAAAATGATAGTTTTGTGATAAGGCTGTCTAAAATGTGAGAGTTTTGCGTCATTTACTCTTCCACGGCCTCCTGCAACCGAGGAAGTTCCAAAACTCGCACGGATGGCGATGATAGATGGACCAAACGTGCGTGCCGCCCCAGTAAAAGCCAGGCATCACCGGCGACCCCAGGGAGCATGCATGCACGACGTACTGCTGGTCAGTGGCTCAGTGCAGGCCTGAGCGATGCCATGCGACGGAGGAGGGCCTCGGCCCTCGGGTTTGGGTTTGTCCCATGCCCATCAATTAGGCCCCTGGCCGTCGCCGACGCCGGCTAGCCTGCCGCCCTGCAGAGCCCCCATCATCTTGCGTTGCATTGCCGCTGTGTCTCTGTGACGCTCCTGAAATTTTTGGACCATGCGTGGGCGCGCCATGATGGTAACGACAACATGCGGTTCACCAGGCTGGGACGCGCCATCCATAGGAGCTCCGAGAAACGTGCCTGAGTCTCTCTCTAGTTTCTTTTTTTTTTTGAGGGAAAGTCTCTCGATAGTTTATAGTTTAGGAGACACCGAAAGAGAAAGATAGAGAGCTGTGCGATGCCAATACAAATGAAGATACGTTCGCATGCGACGTGTCGTGACTTGATCGATCTCCTGTGTATGTACTAGCATCACAAAACAGTCTGTGTTCGCGCTTCAGTGTGAGTTGGTGCCTCGGCGGGTCTCTGTGGTGATGTACCCTTTATGTTTTAGAAAAAGTGTGGTGACGTAGTACCTGTTGTTGCACCTCCGGAATCTCTAAAATAACAAGCTACTCCCTCTGTTCAGAAATATAAGATATTTTAGGTTTGTAAAAAGAATGTATTTAGACATTTTTTAGTGTCTAGATTTATTTAAATCTACACACTAAAAGGTGTTTAGATACATTAACTTTATAAACCTAAAACATCTTATATTTTCAAACACAGAGAGTAAGTGCGTGTAGTTTTGTCCTCGTTAATTTGGTGCTATTGTTTTTTGTCCCGTTATAATAGTCTCCCCTCTGGATAGACATGCATAAACAATGCATACAACTAGAGAAGATTATGTACCGGGGCTGGGGGTGGTGTTGTGGTACCGCGGATGAATCCTAATGGCGAGAGTTCAGAAAGGACGTGAAACAGAGGTTATCCAGGTTAGATCTCACGACGATAGCAAGATCTTACTCACGTTGTCAATCACTATATCCACAATACGCGTGCGGAGCAGATTTATGATCGCAAGCAAGATTTAATAAAACTTTAGAGCCAGCTGGCAAGCGATTGGATAGTAAAACTGTAAAAGTGATTAGATTGCAAAAGTCTGTGGGCTCCCGCATTATCCGAGAATTACTTATGCATTCAACCACCATCCCATGATCAGTGAGTCGTGGAGCATAATCGACCAGTATCAAAGTAAACATCCATTACATAAACAGATACAAATCATACCTCAATGCCGTTATGGCTATATCTTACATAAGCTTTGACGGGCTAACATCAATCACCATCAGCGGAACTTTATCGAAGCGTCGAGCCTAGGTCGCGCCTTAACCCTACATGCAACTGACTGGGAGAACGTCCTAACTCGTATAGTCGTCAACGTCGTTCTTTCTTCTTCATCAACTTTCTCGAAGTTTGACTAAATAAATAGGAAGGAACAATGTCAGTGAGTATGTTGAATGTACTCGCAAACCACCTTAATAAAACAATTATAAAAGAATATATAATATGGCTATGGCAGTAGGATGACTCTGTCTAAGTTTTTTTTTTCTAAATTAGTTTTTTTATGAGAAAATTCCTTATTTGACACTACTTCCCAATATGATTTCTTATTTAACACTAAAAACTTTTCACTTCCTTATTTGACCACTTGTGTAATTTTTTTTATCTTATATGACACTTCAGTGTATTTTGAGAGCTAACGGGGTTAACTAGGGATATACAAAGACGATTTTGCCCCTGATACATAATATGACGGTTTGACGAGAATTTGCACATAGCTAATATAATTGTGTGGCATTGATACAAAACATAGAAGTTATATATGATGTTTTCTAAAAAAAAATATTCAGATTATTTTGCATGAATACGAACTGCCGACACAGCTGCGCGTACACGTATCATGTTGACTAGCGGACGTGCGGGTGATGAGATAAGCGACATAGCGATACAAGCCCGGCACATCCCAAGAAAAAGAAAATGACGGTAGCAGATGCAAGCCCGGCATGTCCCAAAAAAAATGTCAGTAGCGATGCAAGCGACGCGGGTACGGGATAGGCGGGACGCATGGGTCTTACGGATCCTGGAATTAACTTGTTGCATATACGGCTTCGTAAACTGCACAACAAGAACCGATCGCTTACATCATGCATGCAAACATGCAACCGACTAATTTGCATTGCCTACGCATGACCCGAGAGCGGCTAATCCCGCCAACGCAAAATGAGATTCAATAAACGAGACTAGTTGGTTTTTCTGGCGGGACGAGCGGGCATGGCGGAATATTTCATCCCAGTTGCATTTTTAATGCCAACAACTATACGTCGCTCACAATCAGACTAGCAGCTGGGACAAAACATAATTAATACGTTACATGTGATTAGCAAACACGTTGCTCTATTTCAAAAAAAAAAAAACAATGCGCTTCTCTGCACACGCTTGCGTGACCGTGCTACGTGGTCAAACACGAGAAAAGAATTTCACCGTGTGTATTAGACATATATGAGCCAAAGTACTAAACTAGGGGTATTTAGGTCCGGTTGTAGAAAAATTAACGGAATCTTTAACGAACTGACTGTAGTGTCATATAAGACAAAGAAATTTAAAAAATGATCATATAAGGAAGTGAAAAGTTTTTAGTGTCAAATAAGGAATCATATTGGGAGTAGTGTCAAATAATTTTTTTTTTATATAAATATAAGGCTGGTCCTAGTGCTAGTATCATAAGGTGTATCATGCATGCCAACTTGGCAAAAATTTGATGTGGCGCCATAATTAATGAAGAGAGAGGTGGTTAGTGTATCATAGGTAGATACCGTATCATAGCACGTAAAGCTAGAAATCATAATGGCAAGTAAATCTTGTACACACATTTTATATAGAGATTCTACAAATTAATAAATATACCACTACTATAATACTACTATATGATACAATGCACTAGAGACATGATATCATGTACTAGTATCATACATATGATACTAGTAGTATGATACTATCACTAGAACCAGCCTAACATCTCTATATCTTGCGCCTTAAACTTAACCTCGGTTAGGGTGTGCTAATAATCTGACCCTCCTTGGGAGTTGAGATAAGGTTGCTCCGGGTCTTTTTTTTTTTTTTGCTGACGATACTTTTGTCCATCTTATGGATGATGGGCAAGAAAAGTACACATGCTACCGCAGGGACTGCATGCATGCAAACCCTACCATCTGGATTATATGCAAAGGGTGCGGCAGAGGGAGCCCATGAAAGAAACAGTGAGGATAACACATTTGGATTTTATTTTTCGGTGGAAAAAAGGCTGGTTGTTCAGTCATGTTGGAAGCATTATTGGTGCTTCAATCATTCCCTTATCAAACTCGGTCATACTGCTACAAGGAACTTGTAGTGTATTATTTTACTCAAAAACAATTGGAGTTATATGAACTGTGTGAATGGAAAGGGAAGAAATGTCAAGATGTCCGGGTCAAAGTGCTTCCAACTACTAGCCTCCTGAATTCCTGACCAAATTGCAGGGTTGGTGGATACTCGACCGGATGAAAGTTTGATCGTCCACTCCTCACAGCATCCCCACTAGCATCACCATGAAGACTATCCCCGACTGATTTAATCATTCGGACGGCAAAAACTCACCCAATCATGATCTCAGAACGCGGAATTTTATTGGATTTGGCCCAACTTTTATCCGGTGTACTTAGGCCGAACCCGGACGTCGGGAACTGCCTAAGAACGCTGGACGCAGCGGAATCTATGGAAAAAAAATCCGCCGATGGTCCCTCCCTGTCAGCGCGTGAAGCCAAGTCGTTCTCATCCCGTCACCTCGGCTCCCGCGACAGACCGTCGGGCAATGACCGCCCATCTCACCGGCCACGCGTCGCCGTAATGGCGTGCTACCCCCGGCCCGCCTTCTCGCAGTTTCCTCTTTTCCCGCCCACGCCGCTACACCCCTCCCGCCTTCGTCGCCATTTTCTCCTTTGGCTATAAATTACGACGCACTCGTCGGTTCCCAGAGCACACACTCTCACCTCACATTCCCTACCCACAAACTCCACCTTTGGCGACGAGAAGAAGAACTCGGCGGAAGCAATGGCGGAGAGATACCATAGCGAACCGGCGGCGGCGAAAGGCTTCGGCCGACGGTCTCTGCAACCGTGGGAGCCACAGCTGCTTCACAACGCCGGCTACCCGGTGCCGCCAGACTTCCGGTGCCCACCGACCTGGAAGCTCAGCTTTGGCGGCGTGCCGGTGCCACTGGTGCCAGAGGACGTCGACATGGTCGAGGAGATCTAGGGGGCCATCACGACCATGGAGGATCCGTAGCTCGCTGAAGACCCCAACAACCTGGTGTATTGGGAGAACTTCTTCGTCGAGTGCCGAAACCAGAAGCTGGCCACCTATGACGGGCTCGACACGTCGTCGAAGCGGCATAACGTCGCCGAATACCGTCGGTGGTGGAGCGCACCAGGTCGGACGCTCGCGACCATCCTCGAGCACATCGTTGCCGGCGACCCCCTAAGTTGGGCTACCTTCCTCGCTCGCCGCCGTCGGTCACCCGTCGCTGTGCGACGTCCAACTGGGTGTCGAGGAGGATGGCCTATCTCTCTGTCTTCCTCGGTGTTGGCGTCACGCTCATCGAGGTCGGTGCCAGCACAGTCGCCGCACCACGCCTTCACTCCGACCTGTGAAGCGGGAGGTGTATTCGCCGATGCGCTCGCAGACGAGGACGTGCTTGCGTGGTTTCGTCATCAATGAAGGTCGCGCGCCGTCACAGCCGACCGGCCGGCTTCACCTGCACACGCTGAAGACCGAGCCAGCGGACTGGGCCCTCCCAGTCGACGAGGACGAGTTCGTCATGAAGATGGCGCTGGAGCGCTCACTGAACGACGTTCCTACCATGCAGGCCTCGAACACCTGCCCCTGGTCCAGGGTGAACTAGGAGCGGGAGGAGGATGGCCGCGTTTGGCATATGCAGGAGAAGGCCGAGAGAGAGGCTGCGTGCGGTGACCCAGCATACCACTACATGATGTAGTACACTATAGTCGTTGACATAACACCAATGAAACACCATTCAGTAGTATTACATCCCTCAGAGTGGTACAACAAAAACACAGTAGGTCCAAGACATGACTATAGGTTACAACTCAACTCTTTACACAAGATCCAGAGAATACTTCTAGGTTAAAGAGAGAGAAAGAAACTTCTTACAAAGAAGAATCAGAAATAAACAACTCAAAAACTATCATACTAATAAGACTAGTATCTGAACTATTGGGGCTTGCATTGCTGCTATTGCAATACTCTACGGAAGTAGGTTATATGGCAAGATATTATATTCCTATCTAATCCGCAACTTCGTCTTCACTTGAATAGATGTATATGTTGCTTTTTTGACTTCATTGAAGATCTTGATCTTTTTATGATGATTCCTAGAGCATAACTTGATGTAGACGTCGTCTTAATGGCTTCAGAATCTAGCAAGGGTTAAACAAATACGTTGAGTACGAGCGTACTCAGCAAGTTCACTAGAAAAGGAGTGTTTGATGCACTATATCTATAGCCATAGAACCATAGGTCGTAGTTAATGCAGGTTTTCGTAAACATTTCTTTAAAGGTTGCTTTTATTCTGAAAAGCTATGTCCGTAAGCCTTTACGGGTTTACCAGAACTTTCATGGAGTTCCTTTCCCGCAGCATTCGCAGCTCCTTCCCGGAACAGGGAGTAACAAGTTATAGTTCTTACACTCTGCAGAGGTGCATTACTTTATGTAAAATCCCCAAAATATAAAACAATGATCATCAAACTCTAATCACTAAAATTAGGGTTAACAAAAAACTTTGATTAATTAAAATCATATGAATGCATGTGTGTATGTGATGATTTGATAAATGCATGAATGGACTTGTGTGATTAACCTAAATAGCAAAGAATGGTTTAAAGAGGAATATAATATCATATAAAACAATTCCATGCAGAAACAAATCAAGAGAAAATAAAAAACAAATCAAATAAGCAAATGGTCATTTTTGCCAATCTTGCTCACTAGGTCACTTTGAGTGTTTCTAGTTCAAGATTTCAAACAGAAACTTTCCCAATTCTTTTCACCCCTTGCTAGAACAAGTAAAAGTGAATCAAAGACCACCTTTCAAACTTACAAAAACATTTGAAAAGCTCATTCAAATAACAATTTAAAATTGAATCTTTATCATATGTGAAGATCACCCATTTTCAGAACTCAACCAAACCAATGCCCCTTGACTAATCCAACTAACCAGACACTCCCTAGTATGTTCCTAGCCAACCCACCAAGTTTAAATCCAAAATTCAAATTCAAAGATCTTGCGGCCATTTCATCAAACACCTTGCAGATACAAATCAAACAAACATCTAACCCTATTTGCAGCAGTAAAATTGGCCAACCTTGTTCCCTCTCTGGTTACAACAAGCATTTAGTAGATCATCTAGCCTAGTTAGTAACTTCTAGCACCACTGTGAGCTTGCCATTATCATCAATGGTGAGCAGGCCGAGCCTCACCATGCCACCCCAATGTGGACAGCAATCTAGAGAAAGAACTAGCTGTGCCAACCTTGCCTGGCATGATGCCCATGCCTCACCGCCCCCTATAGACCAGCCCTAGCTCGAAGACAGAGACAGTAACCACCGGAAACGCCGTGCTCGTGCCGCTGTCGACCATGCCGACGCGCACCACCGTGCACGCGCCGTTCCCACTCAACCCGACCACCTCGAGCCCTTGCCGCCCGCCAGCATGAACCCCACCATCCTAGGAGACCACGAGACATTCCCGTTTCCTCGACCATACCCCGTAGCCGCCGCACGTCGCGAAGTTCGCCGTCGGTACCATGTAGAGCACCGCGTGTTCCAGACCAAAACCCACTGCCCTACGCCTCGCCTTTAAACCAGAAACGATCGCCAGGAGACCGTGCACCGTCCCCTAGCCTCAGCCACGCCGAAAGCTGCATGTACTATCGCCTCCGACGACCTCATCCCATGTCGTGCTGCCTCTCTTGCTCGCCTATAAAACGAGCCCTCCCCAGCTCGATTCCTCCACACCATCTCACTCTCCACCTCTCACTGATACTTCCCACTTCTTCCCGGAGCAAGGCGAGCTCTCCCTCGCCGGAATTTGGCCGGAGCCCACCGCTGCTGGAGAAGAAGGGAGCCGTCGATTGGAGCCGCCCTAGGAGAATCCGCCGGTACCAGGAGAACCGCCATCGTCGACTTCGTCATTCGCCCCTGTCTTCGACCCTCGCCTGAGCCCCGGTGAGCCTCCCATGGCCCCCACCTGCCGCGTTAGGTTTCTGTCTCGCCGGCGCTGCCCGACGTGGACGATGAACCATCGCCATTAGATTAGAACTAGATCCCACGATCCACATTGCCCCGTACCGCTTCGACCCTCCCCGTCTCACTGACGCATGGGGACAACCCCTTAACCAGCCCGCGTACGCGTTGTGTGTAGTGGGCCGGCCCAGTTAACCGTCCCGCACGACCCAACAATTCAAATTTACTTTTATTCATTTAATTTCAAACATAGTTCTTTACATAGATTCAAAAATCAACCTAACTCGATTCACTGAACCAAAATGCATGAAACCAATTTTTTAGAAAGGTACTGAAATGTTTAACCCAAGCCCGTTGGATTCAAATCATTTGGATTTATAGATCAACCATGGTAAAAATAACAAGGTAGAAGATTTTTTGTATTCAAACATTTTTTCAAAATTCAACCATAAGAGCTTTTGAGTTGATTCCAACTCTCAAAAATCACATTTGATCATACCTTTCAGAATATATAAAAACATATGGGTTTACTTGCAGAAATAATGTTCAAGCAATAAAAGAATGCCACATAGGCATTTCTAGACACTTTATTTAATTCAAATAAAAAGGGTTAAACCTTATTAAATTGTGACACCACTTTAAATCACATTCCCATGTACTGAAATATGTGGTGATGACATGTGTCAACATGATCCCATGTTTGAGTTGGAGAATATTAAATCTTAAGTAGTTGTTCAATGAGTAGAAAATACTTTTTTAAAAATAAAATAAATAAGACAAGTGCTTTAATCTTGTAATGTTAGTGATGATGATAGATCATCTAATGTGAACCTTTGTGTGATGTTTAGAAATAGTTAAGTATTGTTTGGTGATTATGTACCTCGTATTTATTTATAGACGCTAGTACCAACCAAGGATACGAGGAGGAAGGAGGATACTACGAGGAAGAAGCCGAGGAGAACTTCAACCACTGCTCTGCACAAGGCAAGCTTATACTTGCAATTATGCAAGCTAACACTTGCAAGATACCCTACTTATGCAAGCTACAACTTGCTTGTTACTATGCCCACTATATGCCTTCAGCATATGTGATTACACCCACTTGATACCCAATCCTAGTTTTACTTGCTTTGATTAAGTATTTTAATTATTCATCAAAGCTTTCTCTTAGAGTTTACTTAGCTAATTGTAGATATTATAAGGATATTGGAAGGTAGCATAAAGAACATAAAATTTGGCCTAAGCTAGATAATCTTGATGTCATCCTAAGGCATGAGATTGAACTTAGTTAATCCCCACTTGTTTACCACCCCTCATTAGTATTTACCCCCACTTGTAGATGCTAGTGCTAAGCATAAAAACTTGATCAACTTTAGATGGGAATACTTGGTGAAAATGGTTATGAAAACCTTAGAATGATGAGTCATTCTACTGAATTTTTTTGACATGTGTTTCTGAACACCAGATGATTTTGATGATGAAAATGTTGAGGCATGAGCCTTAGACCTTTATAAAACTGATGGTTGTCTGGATGCGATACCATTCCAATTTTACCGTACAACCACAATACCCGAAATTTGGGTAGGGCTTGACTGGAAATTTATATATCTCAGTATGGGTTCCCTCAAGGCCAAGGTCTGAGCTGAGGCTACCTTGTGAAGATTGTCCACCTGTGCAGTACCCAAGATGACAGTTGGTCATGGTTGGGAGGCCAAACTCACAGGAGAGGTCCCTATACTAGGGCGTGTAATTGAAAGGTTAGGATTGATTATCCGCATACTGAGTATGGTGAATTCAGGATTGTTCCTGACGGATGTATCGAATATTATGGTGAAAGTGTATAATCTCTGCAGAGTGTCAAACTATTCGAATAGCCGCGTCCTCGGTTATGGACAGTTGGAGTGGCCATACTGTTCTATCGTCAGATGTTTTCAAAATGACTTATGAAATGATTTGTGACTTTGACTTGACCACAACAGAGTTGTGATATGAAATTCAAGTTCCCACTTAGGTATTATAAACCTGTCAACTAGGTTTCTTTGCTTATGAACTTAGTAGAGGTAAATCTGGCTCTTTGCAAAACAACCCTAGAACTTAGTATATCCTATTCAAAACCACTTCACTTGTTAGTATTAGTTTGCGAGTACTTAAAGAGTACTCATGGCTTTGTTCCTGGATATTCCCGTGGCCAGACTATGAAGAGGAGTATCAGGATGACAAACCGCTAGGATCATCTCCCATCGTCAGCATTGCCTGTGACCCTGAAGATGGAGCTTCGCCTACGCTATCGTTACTATTACGTTATTCCGCTGCTGGAATTGTATTAAGAACTGGATCATGAGATCCTTATTTGTGTAAGACCTTATGTATGGTTTGTAATGGATGATGTACTGTGATATCCAAATCTGTTATGTCTCTAAAAAATGGTAATCCTGGGATTGCGATGTATGGCATAACAGGCATCTGTGATTAAAAATCCGGGTGTTGACAAGTTGGTATCAGAGCCATCCTGACCATAGGAGACCCTAGTTAGACTGGACGTTTGAATCAAAAACTTAGTTTCAAAACCAAAGGAAGAAAATATTTACAAAAATCTATTCCCATTCTTATCACCTTGTTTCTTTCATAAAAATTCATGTTCCTCAAAAACTCTTGCAAAATACATAAAATTTGACACACTTGATCACTCTACTAACTTACTCATCCTATATTATTTTAGATGGACGTGAGGTACATCAAGTTTTATCAGTTGGGGAATGGAGGATACCTTATCTTTGAGCGGGATTTGGACCAGCTTTCGGAACTTCTGGAGCGTCCGCACCCCGAGTTCTTTGGAGCTCAGCTCAATGATCAAGGAGGAGAAGATATGTAGCGGCTAATTGTTGCAAATCTCCGAGGAAAGATTGAACCTCCCACTGCCAAGGGAATTCAGTTCACCTTAAGAGAGAACAACTGGCTCGATGGACTTGCCAGGGCAATGTAGGAAGCTTTTGCCCATCTGTGTAGGCATAGTATCAATCAAATCAAGGGTACCCGTTTTGAGTTCTACCCAAGGCGTGATGTTATGGGACAGCCACTGGAGGCCCCATACCACCATGAGCTGAAGACTCAATTGGACCACCTCAGCTTCATGATGTAATGCCGTCAGAAGGTGTTGGACAATGCTCGTTCATACGCCAACCACAAGTACGCCATCACCGCCAAGAAGGATCAGACCATCGCCATGCTAGTAAAGGATGGCAAGTCTCGTTGCCGCCAGCTCGACAAGAAGGAGCGCATCATTGTCCGCCTTCGCCCCTGGATCACGGAGTTGGAGGAGACTGTCCACGAGAGAGACATGTAGTTGGAGGAGAGGGAGAATACAGGGGAAGACCTTCGTGGAGACCCCTACTCCTATCTCAGCGATGATGATGACTTCCTGGAGGATCAGGCCATGCACTTCTTCACCGATGAGGATGACTTTGCCTTCATCGATGATGATGATGAGGAGGAGGATGATGAGGACACCGACTCCGAGGAGTAGTAGCACTTGAGCACTAGCGTTAGTGAGTTGTATTCGGTCCCACTGTATCGTAGTTTCCAAAATGGTTCCTAAAACCATCTGTTCTTTTCTTTTGTGGTGTGTGTTTGTATCGTGTGCTATGGATGAATGAATGAAAAGCAAGTTGCTAGAAAATCTGAGTCAAACTTTAATTTTTTTTCCAAAAACCCTGAACCTTAGAAATTTCCCTCTTTTCTCATGATCTATCTCAATCTTCAGATGCCTCGCGGAGGAAGTGGTTCATCCCCGGACCCGATGTTGCAGATCTTGCAAATGTTGGTTTCGGACCGCGAAGCTGAATGAGCCGAACGTCAAGCCAACTTATCCACCCTTCAACAGATAGCTCAGATGGCCAACAACAATCAAGGCCAAGGAAATCAGGACAACCATGGATCTAAGCTCAAGAATTTCCAAAACACTAATCCACCTGTTTTCACTAAGTTAGAAGAGCCCCTAGATGCAGATGATTGGCTGCAAACCATGGAGAACAATCTGGAAGTTGCAGGAGTGGAAGATAACGAGAAAGTTCTGTTCGCCACCCACTATCTTGCAGGAGATGCAAGAGCATGGTGGAACAGCATTCGCGCAATGACCGGAGGTCAGATGATGACTCGGGATGAATTCAAGGTCAAGTTCAGCAGAACCCATGTTCCACCGGGTTTGATCAAGAGGATGAGAGATGAATTCAGAGAACTGAAGCAAGGAAGGATGACCGTAGTGGAATACCGTGACAAATTCTTGTCATTAGCTAGGTATGCACCGGATGAGATCGACACTGAAGCCAAGAAGAAAGAGAGATTCCTGAATGGTCTGCACGATGAGATGCAGACAGTGTTAGTCAATATCCCCTTTGCAGATATTGAAGCCCTAGTTGATTCTGCCATTCAGATGGAAGGAAAGATTAATCAAGCTAATGAGAACCGCAAGCGTCGCATGATGCATCAACCAGGAACCCACCAGACACCAAAGTATTGCCCCAACCCATCTCCAGGATTTGCCCCAAGAACCAACAAACCCCCGATGAACTGTCCTACCTATCCCAACCATGGAAACCCAAGGCCCGGAGGAAACCACAACAACCCCGACAACTCCAGCAATTTCAACCGTGCACCACCCAAGTTCAACAACAACAATGCCGCCACCAACACCAACACTGCCCCAAGGACCGGAAGCAATGTTGTGCCTGTTGCAGCAAAGGACAAATCTCAGGTGATTTGTTATGAATGTGGAACCAAGGGTCACTATTACAATGAGTGCCCCAAGAAGATTGCCGCAGCCCCCAACGCAAATGCCCCATATCAGCAGCAGCGTCGTGTTCAGCCCGGAAGAAGGTTTGCTCCACGGAATTCGCTCAACCGCAACGGCCGTCTTTTTCTCATGCATGCTGAAGAATCCCAAGAAGTGCCCGATGTCATGCTGGGTATGTTTTCTGGTAACTCAGTACTTGCAAGAGTGTTGTTTGATTCTGGAGCATCACACTCTTTTGTTACTGAAGAATTTGCATGCACTAGTAAGATTCAACCAACCAAATTGAAGAATGTTATGATTGTTCAAATACCTGGTTCAACCACCAAAGCTAGGCAAATTTGCAAAGCCGTCCCTATCCGAATACATGGCATAGATTTTTATGATAATCTAATAGTACTCGGAACTAAAGGTTTGGAAGTAGTACTAGGAATGGATTGGTTGTCCAAACACAAAGGATTAATTGACTGTGACAATAAAGCCATAACCATGACCAGTACAGCCGGAATATCAGTCGAGCATGTATCTGAAACCTTGCCTCGTCAATTCAAGTGCAACAAGAGTATAGCCCAGCCTACCATTGACCAAGTTCGGATAGTCTATGAATACCCCGATGTATTTCCAGATATTTTTCCCGGTATGACCCCAAATCGGGATATCGAGTTTATCATTGAACTAATACCTGGAACCGGACCCATAGCCCAGCGACCATATAGTATGAACCCGTCTGAACTAGTGGAACTAAAGAAGCAACTCGATGCCATGCTGGAAATTGGACTGATTCAACCAAGTGCGTCACCTTGGAGATCACCTGTGCTATTTGTGGACAAGAAAGATGGAGGTAACCGTTTGTGTACGGATTATCGGAAGTTGAATGATGTCACTATCAAGAACAAGTACCCGTTGCCGAAGATAGAATATTTGTTTGACCAGTTGACTGGTGCCAAAGTGTTTTCCAAGATTGATCTTAGAACTGGCTATCATCAACTCAAGATTCGCGCAGAGGATATTCCAAAGACCGCCTTTACCACCCGATATGGATTATATGAGTATATTGTCATGTCTTTTGGATTAACCAATTCCCCCGCTTATTTCATGAAACTCGTGAATAAGATTTTTATGGACTTCCTGGATAAGTTTGTCGTTGTTTTCATCGATGACATTCTGATTTATTCCAAATCAGAAGAAGAACATGAGCTACACCTAAGGACCATTCTTGGAACCCTTAGAGAGCATCGGTTGTATGCCAAGTTTAGCAAATGTGAATTCTGGTTACGGGAGGTAGGATTTCTCGGACATATTGTGTCAGCCGGAGGAATTGCCGTTAACCCTGCCAAGGTGAAGGATGTCAAAGATTGGCAAGCCCAGACCACTCAAACCTAAGTTCGTGCATTTCTCGGATTAGCGGGATACTACCGCAAGTTTGTAGAAGGATTCTCGAGTATTGCCAGACCCCTGACCCAATTGTTGAAGAAGGACAAGAAGTTTGAACGGACGGACAAATGTGAAGCGAGTTTTCAAGAACTCAAGAGGAGATTGATTCCAGCCCCCATCTTGATCATGCCGGATATCACGAAGCCCTTCGATGTGTATTGCGATGCATCCAAGATCGGTCTCGGATGTGTGTTAATGCAAGAAGGCAAAGTTATATCTTATCTATATCGACAACTGAAGCAGCATGAACAAAAATATCCAACCCATGACCTCGAACTCGCAGCCGTAGTTCTAGCCCTAAAGACATGGAGGCATTATCTGATGGGAAATCGTTGTGAGATCTATTTGGATCACAAAAGCCTGAAGTATATATTCACTCAGAAGGAGCTGAATATGAGGCAGAGAAGATGGATTGAGCTAATCAAGGACTATGATCTGGACATTCACTATCACCCTGGTAAAGCCAATGTGGTAGGAGATGCCCTTAGCAGATTGCCGTGCCGCTTGAACTCCATGATTTTGAAGGAGCAACCAAGTTTGCACAAAGAGATGGAAGATTTTCGAATGGAATTCGTGAGTGAAGGATTTTTGGCTAGCATAGAACTTCAACCCACTTTGATCAGTCAGATCAAGGAGGCATAAAAAGGAAATGCTAGTATCCACGGAATCAAACGTTGTATCGGTATAGGCAAAGTACCCGGATTCACCGAAGACGAAGGAGTTCTGTGGTACAAAGGACGCCTGTGTGTACCAGCAGATTCAGAATTGAAAGAAGTGATTTTAAAATAGGCCCATGATACTCTTTATTCTATCCACCCTAGAGGAACGAAGATGTATCAGGATTTGAAGGAACAATTTTGGTGGCATAATATGAAGAGAGAAATCAGAAGCTATATTGCCAAGTGCGATATTTGCTAGAGAGTCAAGGCGGGACATCAAAGACCTGCAGGACTGTTGCAACCGCTACATATTCCGGAATGGAAATGTGATTCAGTTGGAATGGACTTTATCACAGGATTGCCTACTTCTAGTAGGGGAAATGACTCTATTTGGGTCATAGTTGACAGATTGTCCAAAGTAGCCCATTTCTTACCAGTCAAGACCACATACAAGAGTTCGAAGCTAGCAGAATTATACATCGCTAGAATCTTTAGTTAGCAGGAGTCCCCAAGAACATTGTATCGAATCGAGGAACTCAGTTTACCTCGAGATTCTGGAAGAAAGTCCAAGAAGGTTTAGGAACCCGACTAGATTTCAGCACCGCGTATCACCCTCAGACCGATGGACAAACGGAGCGAGTAAATCAAATACTCGAAGATATGTTGAGAGCATGTGTGCTAGAGTATGGATCTAAATGGGAAGACTGTCTGCCTTTCGCAGAATTTTCATACAACAACAGTTATCAAGCTAGTCTGCAAATGGCCACATTTGAGTTCATGTATGGAAGGAAGTGTCGCACCCCTTTGAATTGGTCAGAAGTAGGAGGGAGTCAGATTTTCGGACCCGACATCCTACGAGAAGCAGAAGAGAAAGTTCACAAGATTCATGATCACCTCAAGACCGCCCAGTCAATACAGAAGAGTTATGCCAACAAGAGACGTCGAGACCTCGCTTTCAATATCGGAGATTTTGTGTACCTTAAAGTGTCACCTTTGAAAGGAATGCAGCGTTTCCAGCTCAAAGGAAAGTTAGCCCCCAGATATATCGGACCTTTCAAGATTCTAAATCGTCGAGGAGAAGTATCATATCAATTGGAACTGCCCGAGGAAATGTCAGCACTGCACAATGTTTTCCATATATCGTTACTTCGCAAATGCCTTGAAGTTACGGAGAAGACCGAAGTTTTCAAGAACATTGATCATCGGACCATAGAGATCAACGATGACCTGACCTATCCTAAAGTACCCATCCATATTTTGGAAGAAGCTTTCAGAACCACCATGACCCGAAGAATCAAGTTTCTCAAGATTCAGTGGAGCAACCACACTGAAGAAGAAGCTACCTGGGAGCGCAAGGATCACATCAGGGCGGAGTTTCCCAATCTCTTTAAATCCTAGGTAATCTTTTTCTTCCTTTTTCAGATCTCGGTATGAGATTTTTTTAAGGGGGGAAGGTTTGTAACATCCCAAAAATATAAAACAATGATCATCAAACTCTAATCACTAAAATTAGGGTTAACAAAAAACTTTGATTAATTAAAATCATATGAATGCATGTGTGTATGTGATGATTTGATAAATGCATGAATGGAATTGTGTGATTAACATAAATAGCAAAGAATGGTTTAAAGAGGAATATAACATCATATAAAACAATTCCATGTAGAAACAAATCAAGAGAAAATCAAAAACAAATCAAATAATCAAATGGTCATTTTTGCCAATCTTGCTCACTAGGTCACTTTGAGTGTTTCTAGTTCAAGATTTCAAATAGAAACTTTCCCAATTCTTTTCACCCCTTGCTAGAACAAGTAAAAGTGAATCAAATCCCACCTTTAAACTTACAGAAACATTTGTCAACCTCATTCAAATGACAATTCAAAATTGAATCTTTATCATATGTGAAGATCACCCATTTTCAAAACTCAACCAAACCAATGCCCCTTGACTAATCCAACTAACCAGACACTCCCTAGTATGTGCCTAGCCAACCCACCAAGTTTGAATCCAAAATTCAAATTCAAAGATCTTGCGGCCATTTCATCAAACACCTTGCAGATACAAATCAAACAAACATCTAACACTATTTGCAGCAGTAAAATCAGCCAACCTTGTTCCCTCTCTGGTTGCAACAATCATTTAGTAGATCATCTAGCCTAGTTAGTAACCTCTAGCACCATTGTGAGCTTGCCATTGCCATCAATGGTGAGCAGGCCGAGCCTCACCATGCCACCCCAATGTGTACAGAAAACTAGAGGAAGAACTAGCTGTGCCAACCTTGTCTGGCATGCTGCCCATGCCTCACCGCCCCCTCTAGACCAGCCCTAGCTCGAAGACAGAGACAGGAACCACCAAAAACGCCGTGCCCGCGCTGCTGTCGACCATGCCAACGCGCACCACCGTGCACGCGCCATTCCCACTCAACCCGACCACCTCGAGCCCTTCCCGCCCGCCAGCATGAACCCCACCGTCCCAGGAGACCACGAGACATGCCCGTTTCCTCAACCATACCCGGTAGCCACCGCATGCCACGAAGTTCGCCGTCGGTACCGTGTAGAGCACCGCGCGTTCCAGACCAAAACCCACCACCCTACGCCTTGCCTTTAAACCAGAAACGATCGCCAGGAGACCGCGTACCGTCCCCTAGCCTCAGCCATGCCGCCGCTTGTACCGTCGTCTCCGACGACCTCAGCCCATGCCGTGCTGCCTCTCTTGATCGCCTATAAAAGGATCCCTCCCCAGCTTGATTCCTCTACACCATCTCACTCTCCACCTCTCACTGATACTTCCCACTTCTTCCCGGAGCAAGGCGAGCTCTCCCTCGCCGGAATTTGGCCGGAGCCCGCTGCTGCTGGAGAAGAAGGGAGTCGTCGATTGGAGCCGCCCCAGGAGAAGCCGCCGGTACCAGGAGAACCGCCGTCGTCGACTTCTTCATTCTCCCCCGTCGCCCACCCTCGCCTGAGACCCGGTGAGCCTCCCACGACCCCCACCTTTCGCGTTAGGGTTCTGTCTCGCCGGCGCTGCCCGACGTGGATGATAAACCAAGGTTGTTAGATTAGAACTAGATCCCACGGTCCACATTTGCCCCGTACCGTTTCGCCCCTCCCCGTCTCACTGACGCGTGGGGACAACCCCTTAACCAGCCCGCGTACGCGCTATGTGTAGTGGGCCGGCCAAGTTAACCGTCCCGTGCGACCCAACAATTCAAATTTACTTTTATTAATTTAATTTCAAACACAGTTCTGTACATAGATTCCAAAATCAACCCAGCTCGATTCACTGAACCAAAATGCATGAAACCATTTTTGTTAGAAAGGTACTGAAATTCTTAATCCAACCCCGTTGGATTCAAATCATTTGGATTTATAGATCAACCATGGTAAAAATAACAAGGCAGAAGCTTTTCTGCATTCAAACATTTTTTCAAAATTCAACCATAAGAGCTTTTGAGTTGATTCCAACTCTCAAAAATCACATTTGATCATACCTGTCAGAATATATAAAAATATATGGTTTTACTTGCAGAAGTAATGTTCAAGCGATAAAAGAATACCACATAGCCATTTCTAGACACTTTATTTAATTAAAATAAAAATGGTTAAACCTTATTAAATTGTGACACCACTTTAAAATACATTCCCATGTACTGAAATATGTGGTGATGACATGTGTCAACATGATCCCATGTTTGAGTTGGATAATATTAAATCTGAAGTAGTTTTTCAATGAGTAGAAATTACTTTTCTAAAAATAAAATAAATAAGACAAGTGCTTTAATCTTGTAATGTTAGAGATGATGATAGATCATCTAATGTGAACCTTTGTGTGATGTTTAGAAATAGTTAAGTATTGTTTGGTGATTGTGTATCTCGTATTTATTTATAGACGCTAGTACCGACCAAGGATACGAGGGGGAAAGAGGATACTACGAGGAAGAAGCCGAGGAGAACTTCAACCACTGCTCTGCACAAGGCAAGCTTATACTTGCAATTATGCAAGCTAACACTTGCAAGATACCCTACTTATGTAAGCTACAACTTGCTTGTTACTATCCCTACTATATGCCTTAAGCATATGTGATTACACCCACTTGATACCCAATCCTAGTTTTACTTGCAAGCTTAAGTATTTTAATTCTTCATCAAAGCTTTCTCTTAGAGTTTACTTAGCTAATTGTAGATATTAGAAGGATATTGGAAGTTAGCTAAAAGAGCATAAAATTTGGCCTAAGCTAGATAATCTTGATGTCATCCTAAGCATGAGATTGAACTTAGTTAATCCCCACTTGTTTACCACCACTCATTAGTATTTACCCCCACTTGTAAATGCTAGTGCTAAGCATAAAAACTTGATCAACTTTAGATGGGAATACTTGGTGAAAATGGTTATGAAAACCTTAGAATGATGAGTCATTCTACTTAAATGTTTTGACATGTGTTTCCGAACACCAGATGATTTTGATGATGAAAATGTTGAGGCATGAGCCTTAGCCCTTTATAAAATTGATGGTTGTCTGGATGCGATACCATTCCAATTTTACCGTACAACCACAATACCCGAAATTTGGGTAGGGCTTGACTGGAAATTTATATACCTTAGTATGGGTTCCCTCACGGCCAAGGTCTGAGCTGATGCTACCTTGTGAAGATTGTCCACCTGTGCAGTACCCAAGATGACAGTTGGTCATGGTTGGTAGGCCAAACTCACAGGAGAGGTGCCTATACTAGGGCGTGTAATTTAAAGGTTAGGATTGATTATCCGCATACTGAGTATGGTGAATTCAGGATTGTTCCTGACGGATGTATCGAATGATGTGGTGAAAGTGTACAATCTCTGCAGAGTGTCAAACTATTCGAATAGCCGCGTCCGCGGTTATGGATTGTTGGAGTGGCCATACCGTTCTATCGTCAGATGTTTTCAAAATGACTTATGAAATGATTTGTGACTTTGACTTGACCACAACAGAGTTGTGATATGAAATTCAAGTTCCCACTTAGGTATTATAAACCTGTCAACTAGTTTTCTTTGCTTCTGAACTTAGTAGAGGTAAATCTGGATTTTTGCAGAACAACCCTAGAGCTTAGTATATCCTATTCAAAACCACTTCACTTGTTAGTATTAGTTTGTGAGTACTTAAAGAGTACTCATGGCTTTGTCCCTAGCTATTCCCGTGGACAGACTATGAAGAGGAGTATCAGGATGACGGACCACAGGAAGGTTACAACAACTAGGATCATCTCCCATCGTCAGCATTGCCTGTGACCCTGAAGATGGAGCTTCGCCTACGCTATCGTTACTATTACGTTATTCCGCTGCTTGAATTGTATTAAGAACTGGATCATGAGATCCTTATTTGTGTAAGACCTTATGTATGGTTTGTAATGGATGATGTACTGTGATATCCAAATCTGTTATGTCTCGCAAAAATGGTAATCCTGGGATTGTGATGTATGTCATAACATGCATCTGTGATTAAAAATCCGGGTGTTGACACTTTACCCATGAGAGACCTTAGCATTGTTGCACAACCAAGACATGACCTTGTCCATACTTCCTTGGTATGGGGCCCAGTCTAAGATCCGATCCAATCACTGCCCCTTCGCGACCTCGCATGCCTCCTTGGTGTACACCATGCCCACCCATTGAATTATGACAATGGTTTGTATAGACCGTTAGATGCCAGAACTATCGTGGGACGTTAAGGATTCCCACCCATATACTGCATATCCTCTACGAATTACCAATTAATATGCACACTACGAGTGATAACAGGCACGACATGCATATCCGGCTACATGCGAGAGGAAGAAGATACAGCTGACTTCTCTGTCCCATTCCAAATCTCATGATCAATGTGTAATATATGGCGCAAGAATCACTGACGACATTGGTTGTTATGTCCTAGGTGATATAGTTCTGTGAAGTGGTATTCCAACTGCCAGACTTAATAGATTAGCTGATCACCCTGGATCAGTAACCGATAGTTCACATTATTATCAAAAATAGTGTTTTCTGACCTTTTTGAAATGCAGGTGATGACAACACTGGATTTTCAAAATACTTTACAGAAAATAACCAAAGGACATGAGCAAGTGTGAAATTGCCTTTTGTGATTGCAAGATTATGCACTCACGGTCTTCGAGACAATATAAGATCCAATATCTGAAATCAGCATCATTGGTCCATTAAGGACTAATGTTTAAAGAACCAAGATGCTATTGTGTATAGTAATGTAATGCAATTTGATAAACTCGAATCCCGGGAATAAAGTTGATCTACGTTTTGGAAACTGGAAATGGTTTCTTTAGAATGGGTTGTACTTTTAGATAACCTTCACACTTGTGCTTCTTATTAAGTCTTGTGTGTGTGTGAAACAACATGTAATTCTAATATCATACAATAATAAGATACACAATGTGGAATGCTACTCAAGATTGCTTATACAATATTTGTTTATCTTCAAATTTAACTTTACAAGTAATGTCACTTATAAAGGACTTCAATACCAACAATATTGAATATACAAGTACAGTAGAAAGTAATGTGATTACGATCAATTGTCATCTGTTGTCTGAAGTGGCAAAAAGAATAACGTTTGAAGAAAAGATTTCTTTTCTAAGGTTTAAACAATCCCGATAGCTTTTAGAATATGATTGATATATTGCGATTGATGTTGTTTACACTTGCTTGAATAGTCTAGACTTAAGATGCTTTAGTTCTTAATTAAAATAGACCAAAGTTAACTATAAAACACATAACAAAGTCTTTAGCTTTATATTTAAAGTCTTGTAGACTAAAGTTAACTTTAAGGACATAGATGGATTTAAGATGTAATGCTTATGATATTTTCACTTTGTTCACTTCATAATGTTTCCTTAAACTAACTAATATTGGTAACACTTTTACTTGGGTTATGTTTTCTTCAGATTATGATTGAATAGAAGTATTTACCTTCTTATAAATGGGCGGTAATAAGTTATAAATATGGAAACAATATTACTTAACTTCTTATGAATTAACTTTGGTGTTTTAGTATGCTTATAAACTTGTGGTTGAAGTAATGATAAAATTTTATTAAGTTAAAATAATAATCTTGGGAATTTAATATTAGATAACTCCATTTGGAAAATAATATACACTTATTGTTGAATGATAATTCAAATAAAATTGTATTTAAAATGTGTTGAACTTATTTTGACTTCATATTATCAATATTTAAGACTAATACTATTTATCAGACTCAATTGGCTAATTTTAGAAATATTAGCAATTTTTATTTACCCTTATATGATTATCAACTTAGGAAATAGGTTTGAATTCAAGTTATTAAAGTGTTTAAATTTTTATTTACCTCAAAAGTGTAATATTATATTTTTAACATGTAGATATTATTTTTGTGATCATTTTGGTATATTACATTTATTTTTGTGATTTATAAATAATAAGATATGATTTTTATAAGATTTATTATTTTATAAACACTTAATAAATAATAAATATTTAGTTAGATGAAACAATAATGCATCATTATAGTTTTAAATTATATTTCTTATTTTTCTAAGATTTTTGGTATTTTATTTATATGTTTTAACATTTACCAAAATTAAAATATGAATTATCAAAGTTTTATTACTTATAAAACCTTTATTGAATAATATTTTTTTAAAATAACTAATATAATAATGTTTGATAATAGTTTTAAGTTGTAGATTTTATTTTTCTGAGAATTTTCATATATTAAACATATTTTTCTGAATTACAAAACAAAAGATATTGAATTTATAAGATTTAATCATTTTTCTAGAATTAAAATAAATAACTAAAGGGCTTATGATGTAACGCTGATGTCAGCATGGAGTGAAGGGTTTTTCTCACCAGGTCTATTCTTACCCCCAGTCCCTGGCTAGTGGGGTCTATGCCACGTCATATCTAAGGTTTTGATTTAACAGAAAACATTAACACAATTTATGAAATGATTAAAACTGAAATATGACATCAGCGTGATGTCACGCTGATATCATCCAAGGATGATCCTCAGATCGTGATTGGATCTTTGGATTGAGAGCATGCGAGCACGCGGGGTTGTTCCTATTCGACTCAGCAGAATACGGGGAGTTGAGTAGTGGCGGCGCGGCTAGTTTTTGGTCGCCAGAGCACTGCGTACGACGGTGGCCGACAGCGGTGCTTGCGAGCTAGTGCGGCGAGAAGCAACCAGAGCAAGAGAGACAACTTGGAGGGTACTGGAAGAACCAGTGACTCACCAGGAAGCTCGCAGAGGTGTTGGTGAGAAGAGGCGAGCTCAAAATCGACGACGAACGACGGTGACTGGCGGCGGGAGTGAGGTGTCGATTAGCTCGACAGAATATCTACGGGCTTCCATGACCTGTCTTGGGAGAACAAGGACAACAAGGTGAGTCCAACGGCACCCTCAGGGAGGCCAAGGGAGCTCGGGGACGACAGCGATGAGCAGCTCCGGCGAGGCTAGGTTTTCGGTCAGAGAAGGAATTAAGAAAGAGAGCTTCAAAGGGGAAGATATGGGGATTGGGAGATATAGGAGGATAAGGGCGTCGACGTGGGGTTCTTATCCTCGCAAGACGACCTCGGCGGTGGCGGGAATCGCAGCGGCGACAGCGAACGGCATCGGCGCCGTCCACGCAGCTGCTTACCTGCGTGAGGATGACGAAGGGGTGACAGGGGCGAACCGGTATAGGCTGGACTTGGGCCAAGTGGTCCGTAGAATAGCGAGAAGAGGACGGATGCTGTTGCACGCGAGCGTTCAGTTAAGCGAGAGGAGAGATGGGCCTTGGGCCAATGCTGCCTGCTACTCTTTTTCTTATGTTTTCTGTTTTCTGTTTTTAATAATTTGTTTTCAATTCAAATTTCCTCAAGGTTTTAAATACCATAATTTTTGTATAGTATTTTAAATATTCCAAAGGTAACTATACTAATTGATTACTCTAATCATATTGGTATTTTTTATACTCATAATTATTTTAGAAATTATATATTGAGTAGAATAAATGAGAATTAGGGTTTTAGGGATTTGTTTATTATATCAAACTCTGGGAATGGTGATTTTGTTTTCACCATAGAAATTATATAGGTAAAGATTTAAGTGGGTGATTGATGTGCATGGTATATTTTCATATTTAACAATCATATAGTATGATTTAAGTATTAACATTTCCTTAACATTGTCTTGGTCAAATTATTATGCATGAGTAATAATCATAGGTGTAGAAATGAAGATTAAGAGATAAAGCATATTGCTTTTGTGTTTGTGATCAGGGATAATATCATCATCCAAGAGAAAATAGTAAAGTTATTCCCTAGAATGACTTATGAGAAAGAATGGATAATTAAAGTTTCTAGGCATATATGATTTTAATGTTTTAAAGTGACAAAGATATGCTTAGGTGATTTACTTATAGGAAATATTACTATGAACCATTGTGGAATAATGATGATGGATCAATCATATGAAATGGGTATTATGTTAGGTCATAGATTTAGGGTTTAGGGTTTATCCATAATTCCTATCTTCCATACTTCATAATTCTGGACTTTTGATTAAGGAATTCCTTTCCTAGATATTCTACTTCTTTATATCCATCATCATGTGTTAACATGATGAGCTTTACTTCACAAGAATACTCTCATCCACCTTTATTCTTCTAAATCCATTATAAATCCAATGAGCTTGTTACTAAAGCTTTTCATAATCTGCTCACATCTATAATTGGGTTATATCAAACTACTCTGATAATGATAACCTCTAATCTACTAAGTAGTTACTTCTAACTCCATTCATATACTTCCTTTATCACCCTTTACTAATATTACTTCAATAGATGTATACATCAAATCCTACTTCACCTCAAGTGCTTAGTATTTCCAAAGAGGAAAATACTACTTCTTTAATCCAATGTTGCTCTAACATCATCTTAATCATACTATCTTATATTTACTTCACTCCAGTATCTTATATTCAAACTTCACACCATATCATGATGACTTATCATGGTTAACCTAGAATAACATATCTCTACTCGGGTTCAATCATGTTTTATCCACCAATGTCACTTATACATGATATAAGCATTCAATCTTGGTGACTAAAGCATGATCATTAGAATCCTTTGATAATTTATGGCTTAGGTTTCCAGTTGGCTAACCAAGGCTTCATCAATACAACATTACAGTTGTATTATAATTATCTTCTCAGTATCTCTTACTGAGTAGAAGATATTATTCTTTGACTAAACCTACTTGATCCAATAAGATTACTCCTAGTAACTATCTTCAGGATTCATCCTTGTAATCTTCTTTGTCCCCATATAATTATAGGTTCCATATAACTCTTCTATCATTTCAAGAGTGAGTTAACTCTATCAATTATCACATTGATCTTATTCCCTTCCAACACTCCCATCCTATAGATGATACCTAAGACTAGCATTACCACTTACCTCTTCTTACTTCTTTCTTTATAGACCTTAAGTGAATGCTATGATAAAGACAAGAGTTGCTAGGTCAAGAATTGATAGACTAAGAATTGGTGAATCAATAGTTGAATTCTCAACATTGATGAACAACAGATATTGAGATAAGATTCAATAGAGATGATAAGGATTGATAAGGAAAGAAGAATATATGGTGAATGGTCTTGAATTGGTTTCCTTCCTACTCAATACAACAAAAGATTTAAGGTCAAGTATTACCATTATACTTATGGTAGAGATATATAAGATTAAGATAGGTCAAGCTTTAGCTATTAAATTCTTGTTACTTAAGTTTTATTCTAAACTTGGTATTCATGAGTTATTGTAATGAATACTACATATGATCACTTAAAGATCAAATTATAATCATGAATAAATGTGTATTGGTTTAATTTCATTATATTTGATCTACACTTAGATCAAATTACCATTACCCAAAATAATGTTTTTAGCAAAGTTCATATTGAAACATATCGTAGTCAACTTGATGATCTACTTCAATTCCATCAAGTTGAGATAAGCTTCAATCACTTTGACAAGTTTTGTTCAAAAGCGCGAAAAATATTCGGATTTTCTATGAATGAATACAATGCACACATATGTATTCAGCTTATTTCTAAGCTCTAATGCTGGGATGTTACACCGCGTGTGGCACTCGCCGGCAGTGCGACTACCAGGGCGCACCGCTTATCGTCCTCGACGACGACGACGAGGCCGATCCCTCATCTCAGCCGTGGCGCTACGGCAACGACGGGCAGGGCATCTCGCGTCCCCCCGCAACCGCTGAACGAAGACGACGACAATGACGACATCACCCAGGACGCCGACTACACCGTCTTCTACCGCAACTTTGGCATGTAAACGGCGCGCCCAACGGCATCGGTATCACCTAGTAGTTATTTCTATGTTTATTTTTTTATTTTTATTTCGCGTATTATAGTTAAAATTTGGGTGTATGTCCGAATTTGGCATAATATGTACGAACTCGCCCATATATTAATGAAATCGCCTATATTTATCCAAATTTTGCCGAGTTTGCTTAAAATTTGGCCAAAACCGGGAACTCGGCCTGGGAACACCCAGGCCAGATGGGGCTCGAGGGGTCCAGATCTGGGCCGGGGAGCCCCAGCCCGTGTCGCCGGACTGTTTGACCTCGCAGCATCGCCTGCGCCTCCACCCCGCCGTCCTCCCGGCCTCGCGCCGGACCGCCGTCTGCGAAGCACCGCCGCCGGTGAAAGGCCACCGCTGCGCCCTGCTGCAGCAACGCCGCACCACCAGAAGCCTTCGCCGCCGCCTCGAGGTACGAGAGGTCTCCCTTGGCATCACATGCCGGCCATCGTCACGCCAAGCCCCGCCAATCTCCGCCAAATCGCGCTGCCGCCGGAGGGCACTGCCCCGCCTCAATCTCCACGCGCTAGGTAGAAGAGGGCATGCCACCGCCGGCACCCCACGAGCTTTTCCCCAGGGCGCACGCCGGCATCGATCGGGAAGGGAGGGAAGGGGGAGGAGTGGGTCGGGGGAGGAGTGGGTCGGGGGAGGTTTAGGGTTTCCTCCCCCAGGTCTCGCAGGGGCGACCAAGGAGGGGGGCTTTATTACCTTCTTGCTGCAGTCAAGTTCAACTGTGCCATCAACTCTTTTGTTTATCACTTGTATTTTTTTCCCCAATTCGTTGGAAACATGCAGAACTCTTTGTGTATGAATATTACTCTTGATGAGAATGGCAGCTTATGTGGCTTGGTTATTTAACTGGTTATGAGATTGAGATGGAAAAAAGTGCACTCAACAGGTATAAGATCAATGTCACTATTTATTTTTCAAATTCCCCTTCCCATTCAGCTTCACGTTCAAACTGACACTAATGTATATGTAATGCATCTTTAAGCATATAATCTTGGCAAAATCCAGCTACTTGGCTTTCAATTCCACCTAATTCATCGGCAGACATAATGGCAAAGAAGAAGGCAGGCATTTTCGGTGTCATGCTTTCCAATTAGATTGCATCTGCATTTTATCGATTCTCTTGCATCAAAAGTCTGAATTGCTCCTGTTCGGTCTGATTGCGCAATACCCATGCGAAGTGGCCACATCAACTTGTTTGGTCTAACTCCGCCATATCCATACAAAGTGACCACATGACATATGCAAATGAACAATGCTATAGCATGTCAGTGATCAGTGCCATTGTCAGTTCTTTGTTGGAAGAAGTATTTATAAAAATGAAACTAAACGGACTTTCTCTCTGTCTTGGACAAATAGAAATGCTTGTACTGTTTGGTTGCTTACTGAGTATTTAATGAAAAATGTGGCTTTAAGTTGTGAAATATCTTCCTTATACAAATAATTCTTCAAGAAAAAACAAGAGAAAAGCTATTTGACATTCAGTCGAAATATTTTAGCCATTAACTGAACCATATAATTCAGAAACAACTCTAATAGAAAGAAATATCTCTACGGAAGCACATGCTGCAGCCGAGCATGCATTGAAATAGGCGATATCGGACCCTGATTTTATTAAATTACGTTCATCACCCCTCGTCATGATATATTCTTCTTTACTGTCATATAATAAATTGATGTGTTCTTTAGTTTTTTTGTACATCCAATGTACTTTATCAGCTACTGAATTTTTCCCTGGATTTTTTCAATAAGTTCGTCAAACTAATTAACTATTTGAGACACTAAATCGATATCATGTTATTTATGGATTTTTTTTCTTGCAAAGCATACTCCCTCCATTTTATAATATAAGATGTTTTAGCTTTTATAAAACGAGGGTCGCTGGACGCGTTTTAGAAGTGAACCTACACACTAAAACGCGTCTAGATACACTGTTCAAAAAATTGCACTTGGCTGCAAAATCCTAGTACTCCTTCGGTCTATATTCCTTCTGGTCTATATTAATGTTTTCACCTTTGTTTAGATACGAATGTATCTAGTAAATATTTAACTAGATATATTTAAATTTAGACAAAGTTGAGAATATTAATATGCACCCAAGGGAGTACGAGAAAGTCTGTGATCTCATTCCGCAGAAGGCTGGGAAGAGATTCTCAATGAAGAAGCTGGTTATCCGAAACGGCTTCCTGTGTAAAGTTACTTTCTCTAGGGGAGTACTAGTACCTTGTAATGTGCGGCAAGCTTTCCAGTCAGAGGTTGTTCACCTTGCTCACAGTGAGATGAAGCATTATGCGCCCCTTGATTTTTCATCGCTAATTACACAGCACCTCTGGATTGCTCATATCATACTACCCACAAGGAGAACATGCCTACGGCCAAGAAAACAGAAAACTGCAACCAGTACCAAATTGATCACCACAAACATCATGTCTTACATAGGTTCACCATACAGGATAAAGCTCAAAACATTACAGCACATGCCACTAGGGCCAAATCTCTACTATATAATTTGTATAGAGGTGATTTTCGTTTGCTCGTACGTCGTCCGTCTTATTTAGCATATGCCTTCCGATCTCTCGATCCATACCAACACGTATGCCTTTCAATCTCCTAAACGTATACTGCTGTGAAAGAGAAAAACTGAAACCAGTCAACCGAGAAACGTACAAGTTCGGGCCAACAAACCAACGCCGCATTGGGCGGACGCTTCCACCCCGCACGACGAGATGTGCCAGGAGACGTAGTGCTGGAGCTTTTCGTCTCCCGGAAAATCTTCGTCCATCATGGTCTCGTCGCTTTAATTTCCTTCCTAGCTAGATCGGTCGCTCTTCCTATCATGATCGGCCGGAAGTCTAGAGAGAGGACCGTTTGCTTCCTCCGCGCTACGTACCAACTCTGTCCAGCGTAATCCTTGTCCGTTGTTGCCGCACCAATTCAATCAAGTTTCCCCATGGCCTGTGCTCCTGGCGGAGAACATGAAGAGGAGGAGGACGGGCGATCGAGTGAGGGGTGTGTGTGGATGGCATCAACGACGACGAACGCTTGCAGGGACTAACTACCGTACGTACCAGGGCTAGCTAGCGAAGCTGGAACACACCGCCCACGCCTGGACTACGCCCAAGAGCTCTGCCCTGCGAGTCTACGTCTACCTCGATGTATGCATGGTTGGTAGCTGCAAGGGTCGGTCTAGGCGAATTCACCGTCGTGGCCGCGCTGAGCTCCTCCGCAAGTGCCACCGCGCGCGCGAGCCAAGAAGATAGACCAGGCCGCGCCATGGATGGACCTGCTCAGCCGAAGCATGACGATGTTGGAGACCACGCTGTGGGAGGCGTTGCTTGGCGCGTGAAGGACGCAACTGCTTCCATCATAGAAGGGATCGATGATACCTTTTCTTGCGGTGGCTCCTGATGTCGGGATTTAAGTGAAGGTGCGTACGAGCATTGGCTCATTTTTTTTTGGATAGATTCAGGGTAGGTATGTGTAGTACTCCTCACGAGTGCTTTGAAGATATTACGGGTTCCAAAGGAGCATCAGTTTATTTCGCACAAAATTTACTCTTGACTCTTCCCAGTTGATAATACTGTACTCCCTCCGTCACAAAATAGATGTCTCAGATTTGTTAAAATTTAGATGGATCTAGATACTATTTAATTTATAGATTCATCCAATTTTTGATAAATTTAAAACATCTATTTTAGAACGAAGGAAGTAAAAAGTTAAAGTATGCATTTGTTCTTGGCTAAAACCTGCCAAGACGTGCATGCTTTAGCCTCATCGTCATGACCATTGGATCACCGTCCAAGCTTCGCTCCCTTATGTCTAAAACCTTGCAAGACGTGCCTCTCAGCATAGGTCGACCTCAAGCACCGATGCCACGCCTTGCCGAGCAGAGCGTCACTGCTGCCCACCGGAGCCTCGCCATACACATCATGGTGTTCTGTGAGAGCGACGACGCCATCCTCTTTCATTAGATTTAATTTGCGATGGCATTAATATATGATGTAATTGTCTTTTGTTTAACCGTGCACCGAGGTAACATTTTATTGTCCAGTTGAATTATTTCCATATCGTATAGAGGAGATAGCATCATATTGTATACTGTGTTCAAGAGATGACAATAAGGAACAGAGTGAAATTCAACAGGAGGAGGGTTAGTCTAGACCTCAAGCATTTCCATTAAAATTGTTGTTAATCCTCTGAGCATTTGACCATATTTATTTACTTATTTACTTAAGGCTGAAACATTGTTGGATCTGTAGAGCGGAACTGGGGACGGGGAATTCGAAGAGTAGGTAATTATGGAGAAAAGATAAAAAAATCACCATTGTAATTTTTTAATAAATTTATATATTATATTTTAGAAGACAAAGCATCACACGTGTTCTTAACTATATAAGGGGTATCATTTTTTCCAATAAAAATTTATCATTTGATCAATTGCAACCCTACAAGTAGGGACTATCTTTACACATGAATTTTTATATGCACCATGTTTAATATGTTACATGAAAATAACTTGACCGTAGCAACGCACAGATACTCAACTAGATACATATAAGTCTATACAAAATTGGGTCAACTAATATGGATTGGAGGAAGTATTTTATTTTATTTAATGTCACGCGCCGTACCAACGCACGGACTTTGTGCTAGTCATTGATAGAAACGACCACGCCAACTTACCGCGACCAACGGTTAAGGAAGGGCCAGACCCACAGTAAGACAGAAAATTACAACCAGATGCTTGGTCGAAAACCCTCGAGTAACCCAGACACAAACACTCCAAGCTCCTAAGATAGACGGCAACAGCCTCTTGGTCAGAGATTATCTCTCAGGTTGCCCGTTGCAAACCATGCCGCGTTGTGACCACTTCCACTAGGTACATGGCCGCAATTCCCGTTGGCTGAAGACATATGTCAACAGCTGTCAACGGGGAGGGCACAACCTGCACAAAATCTGTACTAGATCGATCATGATTCATCTTCTAAAAAAAGATCGATCATGATTCAACTGACATACAATCTTCTTTTCTTTTCTCTATCTCTACTATATAATTTGTCTAGAGGTGGTTTTCGTCCTCCTTAATTTTCGTCTGTCATGTACTTTTTTCTTTTTAGCCCCTGCAAAGGTGGCAATCAACCCGCAGTATAAAAACATCGGTACTTTTGCAATTATCCCGTCAACCCTCTCCACCAGCAAGCCTCGAGCGCACAATCCTTCTTAGATCGGCCGCCGGCAACCGCCGCAAAATCTTTGTCCTCCTTTACCCGTGACAGGGAACAGCGCCTCCTCAGAGAGCTCACCCAGTCCCCCTCACTTCAAAGCCCCGTGAAGGGAGCCGAGGGCTACCATACTGGTCCGTCGCGCTCAGGGGCGGCGCTGCTGGTCACCGCCGTCACGCTAGGCCTCCGCATCGGGTGGGGCCGCAATGACGGGAGCAGCCTGGACGAACGGGGCCTTCACGATCAGGGGCGGCGCTGCTGGTCACCCCGCCACTCTAGGCCTCCGCACCGGGTGGGGCTGCAATGACGGGAGCAGCCTGGCCGAAGGCAAGATGCAAACCGCCCGGCCAGCCCTGGCTTCCCCCACCCCCCCCGCAGCAACGCCCTCTTCCCTCCCCTCCCCCTCTTGGTTGACGAGGACAAGATGGAGGAGGCTGAAGCGGCGGGAGGTCGATCTGGCCGGCGTCTGTCGTCGGCGGCGGAGCGGGGGAAGCGGGAGCAGGGTGGAGCGTCGGCAGCCAGCCGCACGATTCCATGGCGGGGAGAGAGCGCGGAGGAATCTTGCGACAGAGATACTCGGGACCGGCCGGAGCTGTTGCCGACGGCGATGGGGAACGACGAGACCTTGTCAGAGTGCATGCAGTTGTTGGGGCGGCCCAGAGCACGAGCTCGAGGGAGGGTGGCACGGGGGCAGCTGGCGGAGGAGCTCACCGTGGCAACAGCAGACGGCAGCCTGGGAGGCACCGTCCCGTGACCTCCTCCACAGCCAGAGCTCCCGATTCGATTTGGCCGAGGGCTGTCTCGAATTGGCCTTGAATAGGTCCGGGAGGCGCCAGGGAAGCGACCGCGGTCCGCCGGCCAGCGCTGCATCTCCGGCGACAGAGACAACAGACCGAGGCCTCATCCCCCACCGCGGAAGGAAGCTCCAGGAGGCGGACCAGACCGGGGCAACGTGTCGCCCACCCGCTGTTGCAGCCATGGCGGCTGTCTCGGTTGGCCGACTCCATCCCTCGCTGGCTCTACTCGTAGGAGACGCGACCGAGAGAAGGGCTCCAAGACGCGAGGACCGAGCTCGGCCAAGGCGGACGCGATGTCCATCAATGTTCACTGCACAGAGCTTCACTTTATCTTCTGGCTAGCTGGGGATACAGATGGAACTGGGTAGGAGTCTCTCGGCCATTTTAATCGGAGAACAGAGCAAGCTCGTCCATGTCATGATTTGTTTTCTCCATCTAATTATTTATATCGAATATTCGCACATCTTCGGTTCTTCACTACAAAAATATGACCGTGATGGAAGTGGTTTGCTCTTCTACAAATATTGCTGCATGTGCGGATTATTTTGACCTGTTATTGCTTATTTTGACCTGTTATTGCTGTTTGCAAGCAAATTGCCTAGCTAGCATTTATTGGGATCTGCCGAGCTAGATGTGCATGTAAATTCGCTAACCATTGTGGTGACTTCTATGATCTAGAATCAGGATTCTATATATGATTACGAAGAGATCGTCTGCCACTATCCTTGCATCTTCCTCTGTTTATTCACGGACGTCGTTTTGCATGTTGTTAATACAGTATATTATTTGTTTTGCTAAACATAAAATATAGTGTATTATTTTTAATTATTTTCTATATTCAAAAACTTATTTCACTTGGCTCCTGATCTTACGACCACGCCTTAACACTGGCGTGGACCCAACTGTCCGTTTCTTCAAGATTCCAAAGTTAAGCTCATAACGGACTACCCCTGCACCTGTACATGCCCACGCATTCAGAGAAGAAGGAAGATGGGGCAATGTGCACCAGCCTGTTGCCACGGTGCGAGTGACCGATACAATACATGTTCTTTCAAACCATACTGCCACCTACCATCAATGATCAGATCATCAAGCTCAACGGCACACATAGTTGTATTTTATTTATATGCATACTGAATATTGGTCGTTACGAAAAGTTAACCTAAACCCTAGGTAGTAGATCTTAGTTAATAAGAAATAAATAATTGGTCCTTTCTTTCTATGCGTATGATATCTATTGAAATCTTTAATGCTTTCATAATTGGTTTTTGGATATTATGGGTTTATTTTTTCTACAAATACAAATTTCTATGCAAATTATATTTACATGTGCGATATAGAAAAAAGAATAAACCGTAGCAACGCACGGGCATTCAACTAGTATATTATTTTATCTATATATTCTCTACTATATATAATTTAAGCTACGGTGTTTTTCGTCGCCTCGTTTGTCGTCCGTTGTATTTCGTACGTCGTCCGTCGCGCTTCCTTTCCGTCCCTGTTAGTCCATCGTGTCCTACTCAAACACTCCCTCCATATAAGATAGTACAAGGACTCATCAAGTATAGACAGGCTCCCTCCATATAAGATAGTACAAGGGCTGATCAAAGATTAGGCCAGGCACACGCCGGCTGAAGACCGGGGGCTGCAAACCACCGCCGGAACTAAAAATACCCAATATACCTGTTAAACCCAGCCGAGGACACAACAATAGAGGCATCAGGTGTGCCGATCTCGACGGATTATGAGAAGGCCATGGCCTTGGTGCACATGAAGTCAGCGGTTTTTTCATGTTGGAGGATCTCGGGGAAGTTGAGAAATAGATTCCACCATGAATTGATGATTGGATTGGTCCTCTCTTTTGCAATTGGGGACGCGGCCATGGAATCGGGCAAGCCGCGGCGGGCGGCGGTGCTGTGGGGAAACGCCGACTACGGGCGGGTGGGACAGGGTCGTTGGAATAGTGATGGAGCCCCATGGAGTGCTCACCGGCGTGTCGTCTCATCCATGGCCACGGACCGGGCGCCCCTGGGCACAGCCATGCCGTCTCTGGACTTCAACACCATGGTGTTCAAAACAAGAGGACACCTCACTGCTCCGGAAGAATTCAAAGGCGTCAAGTGTACCGGACTAATCTGATGGAGCTCTCAGGTTTAGTGCCAACTCTCTTTGATTGAGCAACTATCTACTTGTGCGAGCGAACACTGTGTTTGGATTAACAAATCAGTGGTAAAAAATAAGGACCGATTTCACACAGGTTTGGTCTGTTATTGAGTTATAAGAACTAGAGAATCATTTGGTTTGCAAGTATGCTAGCTATAAGAGTTCATGGTGATTTTGCAGAGTCCAGTATAGGAAATCTGAGATATTCTTTGTTGCCTAGATTTAAACATGAGATTGAAATTTGTACATGACGACATCTCACTGATCTGCACATGTCACCGCCCGTGTCGTCGGAACTCTGTCCGTCAGGTACGGGACAAATCATCAATTTGCTCATGTGAACAAGCATCTGCTCCCTGCTAGACAGGTGAGCAACAGAGCAAGAGCTCTTCCAGGATGTAGAACATCTTCAGGACGCCCCTCTCTATGCTTTCATGGTCGTGTCGTCCTTGATGAATTCCTCAGTGAGGAGCGCATGAGCATCTACTGCCGGGTTCCATATGTTGGGGTTAGCCATGCCAACAAGCTTATATATTGTAGGGGGACCGCTACACTGGTACTCCACCTTTATTTTCAAGGAACATTTACTTTTCGAAGTGGCTTATGGTGCATGCATTTATAATTTTCTAATGTGCGCATAGTACGATGAAGCTAACTTCTACTGTTAAATTGATTTTTTATCCTATTAATGCCATGTACTGCTCTCAAATAAAGAAAAGATGGGTGAATTAGCCCGTTTCATGTTAATCTTATTATTTGCTACTTTCTCACAGATTGTTCGCTTGATTCTTGATGGATACTGCAATTATTTCTAGACTATATCAAAGCTAGATATCATCATAACTTATGTAAATGAGAGCTAGCGGGAAAAGTATATGTGTGAAAGAGAGGTGGAGGAGAATGCACCACGACGAACATCCAGGCTCAGTCGAGGCAAAATATATCATCGGAAGAGATATTTTTTGGAAAAGAGCATATATTAATATCACAGGATACCAATTACACCCGGCCTCTGCAACAACGCATGCCCTAGCGGCTCTATGGATGCACACAGCCCAAAAAAAAAAGAATTACAAAAAAAAGTCCCGCTACAGAGAACTAATCCTCAAAGCAACAACAGTGACACCATCAGAACAACACCAGTAGTCCCCACTCCAATAACAACGCCTTCAAGAAGGAAACAGTGCCCAAGCGCCGTCGTTGCCCGATCAAAGATCATAGGTTTTCGCCCTGGAGAAAGTCCTTGCTCACAAAACAATGTCTTCAACAAGGTCATTGCCAGGCACAACCAGTTAAGGCCAGACCTTGGATTTTCACCCTGCAAGATAAGACTGGGAACTCCCCCTGTGTTGTCTTCCCGCACCAACAGTCGCTGCAACGAGTCCTAGATCACGCAGCCAGATCGCCGTCGCCACAATAACAAAAATCACCATTGCTACCCTCATATTCCGCTTTACTGACATTCTCCGCATCTGACTCCACCATGGCACTAAGAATGGCACTTGGTGGGAACAAACAGCAGAGCTTCGCAACGCTCCCGCTGAAACCAAACGGCCAGAAAAACAAGGTGCGCACGACCGAATACCTTCCGATCCAGCAATCTCCAGGCATGATACGCCCATGGGAGTTCGCCGGCGGAGCCTTCCGGAACCCGCCTCTCCAGACCAGATCAACGAGGGCAGACATCAAGCAGATCTTCGTCATCGTGTGAAGGAAACCAAAGGACCACCACCATTATTAGATCCAACACAGCGATCCCCACACCGCCGGCTGGTTCCAGGAGAACGGATCGAGGAGGCAACTAGGGTTGGATAGCCGATCTAGGTCTTGCAACGGAATTCCATCGCCGGCACCTCCACCACCAGATCGCCCCACTCCGCCGCCATGGAAGAACGGACAAGCCGCCAACACGGGGGACGAGCGGCCGCTGCGCGCCTGCACTCCGGACGGGCCTCCGCCGCCCTCCATGCAGCCTCGCGCCGCCGAGCCACCTTCCCCGCGCCACCGCTGCCTTCCCGCCAAGGTTCGCCGCCTCCCACACACCACCCTCACCACCCCTGTGACGATGCGCCTCCGCGCGAAGGGGATCCATCGGGGGAGCGCCTCCCTCGCCCACCGCCTTCGACGGCCAGGCGCGGCCGCCACCGCCGGCGCCGGCGGCGGCAGCGGCCGAGGGAGAGGAGATCGGGGCGGGGCTTTTCTAGGGTTTGTCGCCTCCGGAGCCGCCCCGCGCGAGGCGACCCGGGAGTCGGGAGTCGGGACCTCGGAAGAGATATATGATAAAAAAAACTAACAAAGCCGTGGCAGCGCACGAGCATTTAGCTAGTATATACTATATAATTTGTCTTAAGGTGGTTTTCGTCGTCCTAAATTTTTGTCCGTCGCTTTTTTCCTGGACGATTTTGCCCTTGCAGTTCGAAGCTATTACAGCAGTGCCACCGCCAAAACTGACCGGTTAGATTGAAAAGAAAAATAAAAAGATTACGAACGGGACTACCGGCCGGTGAGGAGCTCTTGAGGGTGCGCGTCGTACCTCCACCGATGGGCGGACGGGCCTGTCCTACCCGACAAAGTCGAGGGCGGCGCCGGAAGATGCAAGTAGGGAGCCCGAGATATACAGGGAGGTGGCCAGGTGGGAGTCGTGGCCCGCGTGCCGCAGCTCCCCGCCGTCGGCAAGGCCTCCCGCCAGCGGACAAGCCCCCCGCCGCCCGCGGAAATCCCCGAGGTTGGGGAAGGAATTAGTCGGGGCAAGGATTGGGGCGACGAGCGTGTCTGGTTGGGGGAGGCAGGAGGTGGGGGCGTCACTGGGGGAATCCACCTTGCAGCGATTTCTCGGCGCCGGAGATTAAGCAGGTAAAGGGCGTGAGGCGCAGTGCCACAAAACGGCAGCTGGAGCGTCTCTGGTCATTGGGGCAGACTCCAGGCAGAGAGAGAGCGCACGAGGATGGAGGCATTTCCAGGAAGCAACGCCAGATGCGTGACAAGAACATGTGCTTCGGCGTAGCGAGATAGTCCGGCTTCCTCTTTCAACACCTACGTGTAGCCACCAGCTATCGAGGGTCAGGCGCATGAACTCAGCGTGCTGGTTTGCTTGCTGAGCAGGGAATTTTTACAAGGCAAGGGCCTACGGGCATGGACCGGCTTTGGCTAGGCAAGGGGAAAGCATGATGCAATTGGCATTTTTGGTTATGTGCAGCTCTGAACCATAGGAGCAGACAGAACTCTAAACATGTATGCAACCTTCGCTATGAAAAAATAGCACACAAATTACAGAATAGAACCGTGGGAGTAAAAGGATTCAAATCTGGATATAAACAAAACCGGTTTTCAAATCCACAACACACACATGAAGATCGAATGTACTGTGTAACACCTGAAGATAAAGGATTCATATTTTAGAATGAAGATGCTTCAATAAGGTCGGCATAGCATGGAGAAACTTGGTTCTCAACCGATCTTCGCCGGAACTCTCGGTCTCGTCGAGTCCGCCGATGTCTCGCCTTTCTACCGACTTCATCAGAAGTCTCCCTCAGGCCTGTTTGCATGACACTTTGGAGATTGCCCTGTGATTAGTCTTGAAGGAAGAGCACACCCGGTTTCAACTCACTTCCTTGAAATTATTTAAGAAAAAATAGTGTAATGTATTACTTTGGATTCTTGGGAGCATACTTTATTATGTTTAGTGTAAGTGGACTGTTGTGGTGTATCAAGTTGGTAGTTACAAGAAACTAATAAATTTAGATTGGCGACATATATACTGAATTATATAGCCTATCAGAATGCCTCTTTATATCAGAATGCCTCTTTAGACTGAACGGACCATGTTTTACCTCTCGGAAATATAGATCACCTATGTTTCCTATTACTATAGATAATTGTTTTTAATTTTACCACGTGCAAATTACGGCGCGCCGTAGCAACGCACGGGCTTTGTGCTAGTTTATCTTCTATCTTCTATCTTCTACTATATAATTTATGTAGAGGTGGTTTTGTTGCCCCTCTTTTTCGTCCGTCGTCAGTTCATTGGACGATTTTGCCCCTTCATGTTTGAACATATTACATGTTGTGCCACCGCCTATGGAGAAGTGGTTCTTTTCTTTCTCAGGCTACGAACGAAGGCACCTTATCCTCTCCTCCCTCAGGCCCGCTGCCCTCCCATCCTACTGCTCCTCCTCGAGCGAGTCAGATCGCTGCCACGACGACCCTCTCCCAAGATCGCCATCCTCGGTGACAACCTACTGCGGAAGGCCTTCCTCCTCCCCACCCCTCTCTCTCTTCCCTTTCTCTTCTCTCATACCGATCCCTATCTAAAAAACAACGGATGAATCGATTTAGAAGGCCCGCAAGATTGCACGCCTGCCGGAGGAGATCTTCTCGGCGGCGCTCCGTCGGCCAGAACCTCGCCTCGCCTTCCCCTACTGCACCCCTCCATGCATCCCTACCCCTGACCAACCCTATCGTGGCGATTTTGGGGAGTTGCTATTTTTGCTTCGGTGGACTTGAGAGAAATTCATAGTGATAGTGAGAGTGGGTTAATTTGTTACTGTTGAATATTACGTACGTAGATGTCAGGCTCCTTGTTGAAGTTTGCTCCTGCTCGCAGTATTTGGCAACCTCTTGCTTGCTGAATTTTCTTACTGGTTGTTGAATTGTAATACTTATTGTTCGCTGAATTATACAGAGATGTGAAGAAGCTCTGTGCTGAATTTTGTTGTTGTGATTCTGCACATATATTTCAACATGCTTGTGACGCTGGCCGCAAGGGGTGCCATGGTGGGCGGCCGTTCCTCGGCATCCAGTGTGCCCCTGATGGCAGCCGCAGCATCCTATTCCTCGTTGTTTCAGCAATACTAAGCTTCGTTCAGCTGTTTTATTTGCCCCTGGTTCTCTACTTTATGTTTGACAATAGTACTGAACTCTTATAAATATTGTACCAAGTAGAAATGCCACTCTTATATATCTCAAATGATATGGACTATGTCGTAGTCTTTCTCTTTCTCTTGAAAACATTTTCATTTACTCCACTGCTCTACCTTTCTCTCTATAAAGTAATCATGTCATTTTCACTGCAAGATGAACAATGGAAAACAGGGATAGGAGCAACGACATGATAAGTTGGATTATTGGACCACATGGCTGGTGGTTTGGACGAAGACAAGAAGTGAGTTTCCTGCTCTATATCTTCAAGGTAGAAATAGTTATGATGCTACTTCATTGTAGTAATCAAGTTGGAATTATCAGATCGTTATGGTGTGTGCATAATTAAAATAATTGATTGGGAAGTAGTCTTAATCAAGCATTTGTGTTTAGTCTTAAATACCAATTGTAATAAGTTAATATGCCCTGTGTAGCACATAGGAATACACATACTATCCAATTGGATCAATTTTAAGTGTAGATGGTGTGCTTTAGGAGATGGAACTTTTTGGTATGGCAATGCAAGTCATAAAGTGCATATTATGCTTCTAATATACCTTATGTGTTTGTAGATGCCAAAGTCGGGATGTTACTGAAACATCCATAACGTATTGGTGTTCCTCCGCCGCTTAGGTAGGGAAGTGGCAGAGAGGGAGAGGGTGGACGGCTGCGGGGCTACGGCGGTGCCACCGAGGCTAGGGACTCGCACCGACGTGGAGTAGGGACACCGTCATTCCGCCTAGAGTCAATACCGAACAGACTGAACACTCGTTGTTCACAGCTATAAAATTATTCAGTTTATGCATCCCTTCTGTTTTTGTAGTTTTTCGTTTTTCTTACTGTATTTCAAACTGATTTCAGTGATAGAATTCCTACTTGCTATGGAGACCATCTAGAGTGCGTTCAGTATTTTGCTTTTGTCCAATAAGAGACATGAATTGTAGCCGTGATGCTGCGGTGCTAGGGCGTTGTAGTTAGAGGAGCAGATTCACGAGGCATGGTGGATGCAGAACATAAGCTAGCTATGGAGACATGGAGAAACATGAGAACAAGTGGATACGGTATTGTTGATGCTATCTAGCTTGGTGCTGCTTTGCACCGGCGACGCTAACTAGGTTGCTACAATCTGCTCGGGACTGAGATATAACAAAACGTGCTTCTAGCTAGCTTGCGTTTCTTTGGTATTATTAATGTTTTTATTTCAGTTAATAGTGCAATATTTTCTATGCCTCGCTACACTATTCTGTGTTTTGGGCTATATGTATTCTTGATCTTATAAATTTCTAGAAAGATGAGTTCTTCAAATAGAAACTATGTAAATAAGAAAGCACATAAAATATATGAGCTCAGAAATTTTTCTCTAATCTATAACATACTTGGTCAACTTTATTATGGAGTGTTGTTTTAGAAATTAATCTAACATCCTTTTTCTTGAATTATCATTAAAACTTTCGAAAGAAAATTTTGGACGGCTGATTTTGTGGAACACCCAAGTAAGGGTAGATCTTGCTTTTTTAATCATTGTGCACCATAGGTGTTTACTTAATATTATATTTTAACAACGAGAATCTATAACAAATAAACTTCTAAACAATTTGCTTTGACCGCTTCCTCTTCATATAGAAAACACTCAGTTTAATATATTACTCCCTCTATCTCAAAATAGATGTCCCAAATTTGTTCCAAATTTTAACAAACTTTAGATATCTATTTTGAGACGGAGGGAGTATCAATTTAGAATTAGGTTGTATGATTTTGTTCTTAAACACATTCTTATTTCTTAGATCTGTAACAAGCACGAGCGTGCATGAGAAGCTTCGCCTCGACATGCTCCGCGTCTTTCCCACATGCGACCGAAGCGACGACTCGAACCCTAGCTCCCGCCCCTTCCCTCTCGCCGCCGCTGGGCCCTTCCTTTCCTTTGTGCAGGGCAGATCTCTCTATGGCAGTGGTGTAATTCGACAGAGGCTGACAAGGCCTGGCACGGCGGCGGAGCAACATCAGGGGCGACCTCTTGCATATGGAGGCCCCGGTGAGTTCCATGAGTGGCGGTACGACAGGCAAGCAGAAGCATGGCTTTGATTGTGGATTCGGTGCCTCGGGGGCGAGGGTTTATTTAGTCTTGCGGCGCAAAGATGTTGGTAGCATGTAACAAGATACTGCATATTCCAGATTTTAAGAACCCGTAGCAACGTACGGGCATACAACTAGTCTACTATATAATAAGTCTTGAGGTGGTTTTCGTCACCTGGGCTTCGTTCGTCGTCCTTGCGTTGTTATTTTTTGACTATATTTCTGTCCGTCGTGAGCGAAATATCGTGTCAGATTCTAATTCAGTTTCGGGTTTGTCTTTGCTCCCCAGTGCTTATTGTTACTTCCCAATCCGTCCATAGTGTTGAAGTGTATAAGTGGATTGCACTAGTCCTTTCCATCAGTTCGGACTTTTGGTTGCGTTGGCTAGTGTATGAAGCTTGACATGGTATCAGAGCCTAAGGTCTCGAGTTCGAGTCCTGGCTTTCGTAATTTATCCTAAAATTGTTGTTGACCCCTCTATGTCCACGTATAGGCCTCTTGAGTCATACGTGAGTTTCGCGCGCCGTCGCTCTCTTCCGGTTGCACGTGCTGACTTCTCTCCGTCACACGTGAGAGGGGGTGTTGAAGTGTATAAGTGGATTGCACTAGTCCTTTCTATCAGTTCGGACTTTTGGTTGCGTTGGCTAGTGCATGAAGCTTGACACATAGGATGTAGTACTCCATAGTACATATGCAGGAAGCGCTAGGATAGGGACAGAGCTTACGCTCCTACGTCCTACCGATCGCTTGGATCGGATCGATTGTCTCTGACGAGTACTACGTGGCGTGCTACGCAATAGAGTTCTTCCGCCCGCACGACTTCCTTTCCCTCGCCGCGGGAGGTCTGGATCAAGGCAAGCACCGACGCTGGGCTATATAGGGGTGCAGTGTTGTCGCCGCCGGGGCTACCGCTGCCGCTATTCAGCTCCCCCAAAACGCCGAACGACGATGTTTCGGCTACACAGAACCTCCGGCGGCTGATGACAACCAGACTAGACATGCGGCCTCGGCGGTCAATGGCCGACTATGCAACTTTAACTTCGGCACCACCCATCAAGGTACTCCGCCCGCAGGGCCACTCCGGCCCTTCGTGCTAGGCTTTCCTCGACGAGGTCGCTTGCGCTGTGTTCTGCGGGGCCATCTCCTCGGTCATGGCGTCGCCCGCTGCACTGGTAGCGCGGATCGTCTGCTCGCCCACGTACTCGTGTGCCCGCCGGACCTCGCGCTTGGGAGAGGTTCCACCAGTTTATGTCCGCCGAGGCGACCGTACCACCGCGGCTCACATATAGGCCAAGCAGCACCGACAGGAGGCATGTCCGGCCTATGGCATGGTCCGGACGGCCGGCCACTCGACAAACTGCCTGCCCGGTGTGATTCGAGTAGATGGCGCCTACGTTCTCAGGACGGGCACTCGATGACACTGCCTTGTGCATCGAGGAGATGGCGTCGGTGCATGCTGGGAGGTGCGGCCGCTGACGTGAAGCACGTGCCAGAACTCGGTTCGGCCCGGTGGAAGAAAATCCACGCAAGGTGGGCGGCAAAGTGCGTTGTGTGCCCGGCACGGTGGCGAGCCGAGACCGGAAGCTGGATCCGTATCAGTTCATGAACTTGTCGGCCTACATGAAGGAGGAGAGCGACATTGTATATGCAAATAGAGAATGGGAGCCTAGGTGCTAGATAATATAGTATTCTCTCCATTTTAAAATATAAAATGTTTTAGGCTTGTGAATGAAGTGTACCTAGATACCTTTTAGTGTGTAGATTCAGAGTGAATCTCTATGAACCTATACACTAAAAGAGGTCTAGATACATCATCTTTACAATGTAAAATATCTTATATTATAAAACGGAAGGAGTAGTATTAACTTGATGTGATATAGTTCATATGGATCCCATAGAGTTTGCAAAGTCAAAAGTCTGAGTGGTGTTATGTCTCACAGTACTATACAACTTTTGTCAAGGAAATGTCATAGAGAAATATGTATAAATTTATACCGTATAATCAATACTATCTGCAACTCATCAGATATTGAATGTGGACGAAATCTGTATATAAGTATGCGCTTCACAATCTAAAACCGTTAGTCCTAAATTTGACTTTAAATTTTAATCGGTTCAAGTGAGGAACTAGAAATACCTTACCTCAAGGCGTCTCAACATTTCTTAATATTAAAATTGCTCATCTCGATCCTTTTATCTCACATAGAGTTTTCCTCAAAAATCCTTCTCCAATTCAAATTTTGGTTTCTACTTTTGGTCCTGATTTTTCAGAAAAGAAAATCCAAAAGATTTACTCCCAATTCATTTGGGGCTGGTATCACAAATCTAAATTCAAAACCTTCGATCCACCATCGAGGAGGGTGGTTGCTAAACTATAAGTTTTAGGGTATTGTGTGATCCACCGTCAATGAGAGCGCCTGCCCAGTCGAGGAATATCGGCCGGCCCATCCACGCTCACCCACTGTGGTCGTGAAAGACATGGAGAATGTTCGTTGATTAAGAGTACAAGGAATCATGCATAACTCGTGTTTAGTTGATCTACCCATAGGGGCACACAAGTATAATACGATATGGGTACTTAGCTAATATGTCCGTGTATGCGGCGAGAAGAAACTCGACGGCCTGTAGCAACGCACGGGCATTCAACTAGTACTATATAATTTGTGTTAAGGTGGTTTTCGTCTATTCCCGTTTTCGTCCGTCCTCTGTGCGCCTTCGTACGCGTTCACGTTCGTCTTCGTAAGTCAAGCCCTGCTTTGCCTTGGCCCGCACTACCTCTGATAGTCTGATATGTATACAATAAGGCAACACGATGGGTCCTTATCAATATCGCTGCGTGCACGGGCCTTCAAACCCGTCCGGCCACGGATAAAATATACGCATCAATCCGTTCCAAGCTGCCAGTGCTAACCTGTAGTCATCTGTTCCAAGCCGACGCCGCCGACCTGTCCTACCATCTATCCGGCTGACATGTCTCCTTCCTGCCATGCCTTCTTCACTGACCTGCACCAATAGCAGAGCTACACCATCTCCCACACCGACCTGCACCACAGGTGACCAGCTCGAGGGGCTCGAGCGTGAGCTCCATCTATAGGGGCGCAGGTTCAGGCTTAGGTAGTAGCAAGGCAATGGCGCAGGTTAAGGTTCAGGTAGCTGCACCAGCATGGAGTCCATCTACTTCTTTCATTGTTTTGACGGAGAGGACAAGTTGAATTTGGGCTTCATAATCTCATTTTGCTTTACGAGCATTTAATCTGGAGGGGTTTTAGCGATCATAGCACACTTTGCTAAAGATGAAAAGACCTATGCGGGAGGTGATTTGTCTTAGGAACTGATGAGAGATTTGGCTCAATCTACACCTGCCATTGACAGTTTGCTACTATATATCGATAATAGTAATACTCCCTCAGTACCAAATTAATAGAATTATCTCAACCTTGTCTAATAAGTGTGTATCTAACAAAAACGCGTCTAGATACATGTATATCTAGACAAAGTTGAGTCAATTAATTTGGTAATGAAGGAATACTATACTAGAGTTTCTGGATGGAAGTCTCTAGACTGTTAATGCCGCACTGACATAACAGTACCAGGTCGGGTAAGGGAAGTACATCGCAACGACCAAAGAGGTGCAAGAGGACAACGGTGTAGTGCGAGCATGTTACCCTTCAGGAAGGGCGTGAAGCTGTGAACTATATGGTATGATGCTGGGGATCACATGCCAGTGGCGGTCACATACATGACAAAATGGATCTATTCTAGGTAGAATGTTGTATTGTACTCTCACTAATGATCATTGAGGTGGAGACAGAGCAGGTTGTCGTGCCAGACCAATTTTGATCCATGGGAATTGATATTGTCACCATGGAGGACAGGCAGTGAAAAACACAAGCAAAACTTAAGAGTCGGTGAGGAAGATAGATAATGCAACAAGTTTTCATATGTTATAGAGTCAACAAAGGAGGACAATAACAATGAGCATGACATCGAGAGAGGTACGTAGTGAGGGGAGGAATAACATCGTCAGGTGCTCACAATAGTGTCATCATAACAGAAGAGGCACGTCCTCATTTTGCTTTACGAGCATTTAATCTGGAGGGGTTTTAGCGATCATAGCACACTTTTCTAAAGATGAAAAGACCTATGCGGGAGGTGATTTGTCTTAGGAACTGATGAGAGATTTGTCTCAATCTACACCTGCTATTAACAGTTTGCTACTATATATTGATAATAGTAATTGAAGGGTTTCGCAACATAGTAAATCAAAAAATTTCTACGGATGCAAACGGGAAAGCCAAGATCTAATCTAGGAGATGCAAACAACGAGGGGGGATAGATGAGATCTTCATACCCTTGAAGATTCGCACAGCGGAACGTTTGACGGAACGTGGGTGATGTAGTCGTACTCACTTCTCCTCCTCGCGATCCGATCCGATCTAACACCGCAAGTGACGATGCCTCCGAGAGATGCACACGTGCGGCACCTCGACGTCTCCTCCTTCCTCAGTCCAGCAAGTAGGATGGAGAGATGGATTGGATCTACAACGCGACGGCGCGGTGCAAGTGGTGGAGAGTTTCTGCGGCAGGGCTTCGCCTACGCGCAGTCAGGAGGGAGAGAGAGAGGAGGGGCAGCAGGGCGGCTAGGGTTGTGGAGGAGGTGTGGGAGGGGTGCGCCCCAGCCCTCTTTATATAGAGGGGTGGGCGGCTGGCCCTTGCCCCTCCCCCAAGCCCTAGGCCGGCGGCCAAAGGAGGGAGGAGTTGGGGGCAAGTTCCCCCCCTTCTACAAGCTCCCTAGGGTTTCCCTAGGGTTTGGCCGGCTGGGCCCTATGGGGCCTTGTGCCCCTGGCCCAATGCGGCCAGGGCACTCCCTCATAGGCCCACTCCCCCTCCCGACAAGTGGGGCCACGTTGGTCCCACTCCGGAAGGTTCTAGAAGCTTCCGGTACAATACCGAATAACCCGAAACAATTCCGAACTTCAAAAACTGCATTGCCTTATATGAATCTTATTCTCCGGACCATTCCGGAACCTCTCGTTATGTCCCGGATCCCATCCGATACTCCGAACAAAAACTCATAAACCAATTATCCAATCTATCCTAGCGTCAAGACACGTTAAGTGTGTGACCCTTCAGGTTCGAGAATATGCAGACATGATCTTCTATCAATAATCAACAGCGGGGTCTGGAAACCCATATTGACTCCCACACATTCATCGATGATCATATCGGATGAACCACGATGCCAGGATTCAATCAATCCCATATATATATATATTCCCTTTGTCTCGCGATATTTTACTTGCCCGAGATTTGATCGTCGGTACCGTCATACCTAGTTCAATCTCGTTCACAGCAAGTACTTTACTCGTTCCGTAATCCGATATCACTTTGTGATTAACTCCTTAACCACATGCTTGCAAGCGGTGTTTATATCGATTACCGAGTGGGCCCGAAGTATATCTCTCCGACTTGGGAGGGACAAATCCCATCTCGATACATACAACCCAACAGGTACTTTCCGATCACCTGAGAGACACCTTTATAATCACCCTCTCATAGGATGACGTTTGATGACCTCAAAGCTTTCTTCTGATACCAGGGAGTTGTATTATCTCATGGTCTAAGGAATACAATATTTGACATAAGAAAAGCTTCGCAAAGATGAACACGATGACACGATCTAATTGCTCCGCTTAGTTTGGGTCTGTCCAACATATCATTCACCCAATGATATGATCTCATTATTAATCGACAACTCATGTCTATGGTTAGGAAACCTTGACCATCAATAATCAATGAGCTAGTCCATCGAGGCATACTAGGGACACGGTGTTGTTCACAAACCACACAAGTATTAAAGTTTCCGCTTAATACAATTCTAGCATGGAATATAAACTTTATCATGAACGAGAATTATAATAACTAGCTGAATGCCCGTGTGTTGCTACGGGATGTTGACACATGTCCTTTTAAAAACATCACATGTTCTAAAAAAGATAACTGAGATTGCAAATGGAGTGTCGACCTGACTATCTTTTTATGAGTAGAAGGTATTGATTGAAGTGTTGATATACGGTTACTTTGCTCTAATATGCATGTCACTAACGCTGCTTAGAACTTGCACTCACATCATATTTAGCTGATATGTATTATTTGCCTTGTGCCAAATTGAGACATATATCTTCCTGCCAGCAGAAATACCTCCACTTTATAAGGCACTAAAGCAAACTCAAGGGAATACACACAAGTTTTCCGGGTGGCAAATACAAACAGCCTGTCGAATCCACGGACTGGACTTCTCATCCAGTTCCAGTTTTAGAGAATATTTTAGATTTAATTTCAGCCCTATGTGGAGCCTAACCTAAAAGAGCCTCCTAGTGGTGCAATGATCACGCGGAAGACATCGAACAACCGCGTGTGAGCCGTTCACCATGAATTGCAGGCCACACTATCGTCGCCTGCTGTTGCATCTGTTATAATTGCGATAAGAAGATAACGAAGAACGAAAACGAAATCACAGCAAGGGGACACATATTTAACGTGGAAAAACCTCTCCAACAAGGAGAGGAAAAAACTACGGGCGCCAACCAGCGAAATTTCACTATATCGATGAGTGTTTACAAAACGCCGGAATTTCATAAATGCAACTTATCCCAACCGGCGGCTTACAAGGGGTTTATATATCGGTGAAAACCTTGGTCTTCGATGATCCGTACCGTACCAAAATATTTGGATCAACATATAAAATCATCCGAACGTACCGCCGCAGAAAAAACGATAGCTAGGATCTTGTTCATGTTCAGATGATCAGGTCAGGTATGTCCGTCATCCAAAGCGAGAATGCTGGCCAGTTGAGCACGTCGCTCGCGGCAGCACGTATTCATAGCCAATCACCATCGGGCCTCACTCCAGGTAGATGGTGGAGAAAATCCTCGGACTCGCCACTTGTTTAGTTCTTACCTGCTTGTTCTGTATGCGTACAGAGGGGTACACCAACACCGATCTAGAGGGGTATGTGTGCGCGACGGTGTTATGGGTAGAAAAAATCTGGGAGGTTTGGTATTTTAAGCACATGATCGCGTCGGTGGAGAGTTGTGCTATGTTTGAGTTTCTAGGGTCCTGCCGCAGACCGCCTGCTCCTTTCTATCACGCGGGATGGATTTGACTTGTACGTGTGGTTTCGTTTAGCGGTCGGAGACTGTTTCTGTTTAGCGATCGCACGAGACGACGGACGAAAACCCCCAGGTGACGAAAACCGATAAATTATATAGTAGAGATAACATCTTTATTATTGCCTCTAGGGAAAAATTCCAACAGTCTCCCACTTGTACTAGAGTCAATAATCTAGTTTATATCTGGCAACAATCTAACACCCATGGAATTAAGGTGCTGATCATGTTTTGCACGTGGAAGAGGTTTAGTCAATGGATCTGCGACATTCAGATCTGTATGTACTTTGCTAATCTTCAGATCTCCACCTGCTATATAATCTCGGATTATATGAAACTTGCGGTTGATATACTTGGTCTTTGGATGATATCTTGGTTCCATAGCTAGTGCTATGGCGCCAGTGTTGTCACACAATATCTCCAGTGGGTCCAAGGCACTTGGAACTACGCCAAGCTCAGTGATGAAGTTCCTGATCCAAACTCCTTCACTTGACGCTTCTGCAGCAGCCATGTATTCCGCTTCTACTGTAGATCCCGCGATCACGCTTTGCTTGCAGCTTCTCCAACTCACAGCTCCTCCATTCAAAATATAAACGTATCCTGTCTGAGATTTAGAATCATCCTTGTCGGTGTCGAAACTAGCGTCGACGTAATCCTTTACGACAAGTTGTTCATCACCTCCATAGACGAAGAACATTTCTTTAGTCCTATTCAAGTACTTTAGGATGTTCTTCACGGCTGTCCAGTGTTCTACTCCTGGATCACTTTGGTACCTGCTCGTCAAACTAAGAGCATTGGACACATCTGGTCTAGTACACAACATGGCATACATGATAGAACCTATGGCCGAGGCATAAGGCACTTTGTTCATAGCTTCTCTATCATTTACCGTAGCTGGACACTGAGCCTTGCTCAATATCTTACCTGACAACATAGGCACTGAACCTTTCTTTGCCTTATCCATTCTGAACCTTTTTAGAACTTTGTCTAGGTATGTACTCTGTCTTAAAGCTATCAGGCGTCTTTGTCTATCTCTATAGATTTTGATGCCCAATATATAAGCAACTTCCCCTAGGTCTTTCATTAAAAAACATTTGTTCAAATAACTCTTCACATCGTTAAGCATGTCAATGTCATTTCCAATAATCAATATGTCATCCACATATAGTACCAGAAATGTCACTGAGCTCCCACTCACTTTCTTGTAGATACAAGCTTCGTAGCAATTTGGAACAAATCCAAAGCTCTTGATCACTTGATCAAAACGAAGGTTCCAACTCCGAGATGCTTGCTTCAGCCCATAAATGGAACGCTGAAGTTTGCACACTTTATCAGCATCCTTAGGATCGACAAAACCTTCGGGTTGCATCATATACAACTCTTCATCAATGTTGCCATTGAGGAACGCAGTCTTGACATCCATCTGCCATATTTCATAATCATGAAATGCAGCAATTGCTAATAAAATCCGAATGGACTTAAACATCGCTACGGGAGAGAAAGTCTCATCGTAGTCAACACCTTGAACTTGTCGAAAACCTTTCGCGACAAGTCGTGCTTTATAGACGGTAACATTACCATCCGCGTCCGTTTTCTTCTTGAAGATCCATTTGCACTCAACGGCCTTTCGGTCGCTAGGAGGGTCCACCAGAGTCCATACTTGGTTTTCGCTCATGGATCCAAATTCGGATTTCATGGCCTCTAGCCATTTCTCAGAGTCTGGGCTCATCATCGCTTCCTCATAGTTCGCAGGTTCACTGTCATCTACTAACAAAAAGTTAAGACAGGGTTGCCATACCACTCAGGAGGGGCACGCGACCTTGTCGACCTGCGACGTTCAGTAGTAGCATCGTCCGAAGCTTCTTGATCCTTGTCATTAGCTTCCTCTATTGTTGGTGCAGGCGGAACTGGAACAATTTCAGGTGCTGCGCTACTCTCCAACTCAAGAGAAGGTTCAACAACCTCGTCTAGCTCTACTTTCCTCCCACTCACTTCTTTCGAGAGAAACTCATTCTCAAGAAAGGATCCGTTCTTTGCGACAAACACTTTGCCTTCGGTTCTGTGATAGAAGGTATACCCGATAGTTTTCTTAGGGTATCCTATAAAGACGCATTTCTCCGCTTTGGGTTCGAGCTTGTCCGGCATCAACTTCTTGACGTAAGCTTGTCGGGAGGGAGAGAGAGAGAGGAGGGGCAGCAGGGCGGCTAGGGTTGTGGAGGAGGTGTGGGAGGGGTGCGCCCCCAGCCCTCTTTATATAGAGGGGTGGGCGGCTGGAACTTGCCCCTTCCCCAAGCCCTAGGCCGGTGGCCAAAGGAGGGAGGAGTGGGGGGCAAGTTCCCCCCCTTCTAGAAGCTCCCCTAGGGTTTCCCTAGGGTTTGGCCGGCTGGGCCCTATGGGGCCTTGTGCCCCTGGCCCAATGCGGCCAGGGCACTCCCTCATAGGCCCACGCCCCCTCCCGACAAGTGGGGCCACGTTGGTCCCACTCCGGAAGGTTCTAGAAGCTTCCGGTACAATACCGAATAACCCGAAACAATTCCGAACTCCAAAAACTGCATTGCCTTATATGAATCTTATTCTTCGGACCATTCCGGGACCTCTCGTGATGTCCCGGGTCCCATCCAAGACTCCGAACAAAAACTCATAAACCAATTATCTAATCTATCCTAGCGTCGAGACACGTTAAGTGTGTGACCCTTCGGGTTCGAGAATATGCAGACATGATCTTCTATCAATAATCAACAGCGGGGTCTGGAAACCCATATTGACTCCCACACATTCATCGATGATCATATCGGATGAACCATGATGCCAGGATTCAATCAATCCCATATATATATATATTCCCTTCGTCTCGCGATATTTTACTTGCCCGAGATTTGATCGTCGGTACCGTCATACCTAGTTCAATCTCGTTCATAGCAAGTACTTTACTCGTTCCGTAATCCGATATCACTTTGTGATTAACTCCTTAACCACATGCTTGCAAGCGGTGTTGATATCGATTACCGAGTGGGCCCGAAGTATATCTCTCCCACTTGGGAGGGACAAATCCCATCTCGATACATACAACCCAACAGGTATTTTACGATCACCTGAGAGACACCTTTATGATCACCCTCTCATAGGATGACGTTTGTTGACCTCAAAGCTTTCTTCTGATACCAGGGAGTTGTATTATCTCATGGTCTAAGGAATATAATATTTGACATAAGAAAATCTTCGCAAAGATGAACACGATGACACGATCTAATTGCTCTGCTTAGTTTGGGTCTGTCCAACATATCATTCGCCCAATGATATGATCTTATTATTAATCGACAACTCATGTCTATGGTTAGGAAACCTTAACCATCATTAATCAATGAGCTAGTCCATAGAGGCATACTAGGGACACGGTGTTGTTCACAAACCACACAAGTATTAAAGTTTCCGCTTAATACAATTCTAGCATGGAATATAAACTTTATCATGAATAAGAATTATAATAATAACATCTTTATTATTGCCTCTAGGGCATAATTCCAACAGTAATACTCCCTCCGTACCAAATTAATAGAATTATCTCAACCTTGTCTAATAAGTGTGTAGCTGACAAAAACGCGTCCAGATACACGTATATCTAGACAAAGTTGAGTCAATTAATTTGGTAATGAAGGAATACTATACTAGAGTTTCTGGATGGAAGTCTCTAGACTGTTAATGCCGCGCTGACATAACAGTACCAGGTCGGGTCAGGGAAGTACATCGCAACGACCAAAGAGGTGCAAGAGGACAACGGGTGTAGTGCGAGTATGTTACCCTTCAGGAAGGGCGTGAAGCTGTGAACTATATGGTATGATGTTGGGGACCACATGCCAGTGGCGATCACATACATGACAAAATGGATCTATTCTACGGTAGAACGTTGTAGTGTACTCTCACTAACGACCACCGAGGTGGAGACAGAGCAGGTTGTCGTGCCAGACCAGTTTTGATCCATGGGAATTGACATTGTCACCATGGAGGACAGGCAGTGAAAAACACAAGCAAGGCAACCGAGGCAGTGAACTTTTCCACAACTCTGCCTCCTGCAACCGAGGCAGCCATTGGGCAGAGCTCCGCTGCCGAGTAAATGACGCAAAGCTATCACATTTGAGACAATCTAATCATATAACTATCATCTTTGCGTCAAAGGTGATAGTAGACCCGACAGGTGGGCCCACATAGACCTGACAGGTGGGCCCGCATAGTCAGAAACGTGTTTAAGCCTAACAAATAGAACAATCAGTGCTACGTGTCATACACCTGTCCCAAAAGTGGTGTTTAAGTGTTATTTCACGCAAAAATGATAGTTTTGTGATAAGGCTGTCTAAAATGTGAGAGTTTTGCGTCATTTACTCTTCCACGGCCTCCTGCAACCGAGGAAGTTCCAAAACTCGCACGGATGGCGATGATAGATGGACCAAACGTGCGTGCCGCCCCAGTAAAAGCCAGGCACCACCGGCGACCCCAGGGCGCATGCATGCACGACGTACTGCTGGTCAGTGCAGGCCCGAGCGATGCCATGCGAGGGAGGCGTCGGGCCTCGTATCTGCTACCCAGCTAATCTCGGGTTTGGCTTTGTCCCATGCCCATCAATTAGGTCCCTGGCCGTCGCCGGCTAGCCTGACTCGAAAACCCTCGAGTAACCCAGACACAAACACTCCAAGCTCCTAAGATAGACGGCAACAGCATCTTGGTCAGAGATTATCTCTCAGGTTGCCCGTTGCAAACCATGCCGCGTTGTGACCACTAGGTACATGGCCGCAATTCCCGTTGGCTGAAGACATATGTCAACAGCTATCAACGGGGAAGGCACAACCTGCACAAAATCTGTACTGGATCGATCATGATTCGTCTTCTAAAAAAAGATCGATCATGATTCAACTGACATACAATAGACATAAAATACAAATAACATTATTTTGTTCCGGGCATATATATTGACCATAAAATCTGATTCATCATGATTCAAACTAGTAATTTAATCGTGATCTCCAGTACGTAGTTGATGAAGCAAGATAGACAAAATAAACAATCTTGTCTCAGAGAACACATTGGATTCCCATGTTATCAAGCTTGTAATGCAGAGACTTGTGCTTGATCATATGTAGCCCATTATTGCCTTCACGCACCACCTCCACGCCTGTCAACACAGTAACCTCATCTCCAACAACCTCCATGTGTCCCTCCTCAGGAGAAGGTCTGTGGAGGAAGCAGGTGGCGATACAAAACTTGCCCAGGCCCAGGTTCACCAGACGGCGCACCGAGGGATACCACTCATCAGGCAGGCCCTCAAGATAATCCCAAGAATGCTGGGAAGCAGGGGCCTCCTCTGCTGTGGGAGCAGAGGCTAGGTCAAAAGCACACAAACGGTGTTGGGAGGAGCCATTTGGAGCCTCGAGACCGAACCAGAGGCGGAACTTGGGGACATACTCTGCAGCCCCGTGAAAGGGCAGCGTCCATGCGCCAGCCAGCAAAAATGATAGTTTTGTGATAAGGCTGTCTAAAATGTGAGAGTTTTGCGTCATTTACTCTTCCACGGCCTCCTGCAACCGAGGAAGTTCCAAAACTCGCACGGATGGCGATGATAGATGGACCAAACGTGCGTGCCGCCCCAGTAAAAGCCAGGCATCACCGGCGACCCCAGGGAGCATGCATGCACGACGTACTGCTGGTCAGTGGCTCAGTGCAGGCCTGAGCGATGCCATGCGACGGAGGAGGGCCTCGGCCCTCGGGTTTGGGTTTGTCCCATGCCCATCAATTAGGCCCCTGGCCGTCGCCGACGCCGGCTAGCCTGCCGCCCTGCAGAGCCCCCATCATCTTGCGTTGCATTGCCGCTGTGTCTCTGTGACGCTCCTGAAATTTTTGGACCATGCGTGGGCGCGCCATGATGGTAACGACAACATGCGGTTCACCAGGCTGGGACGCGCCATCCATAGGAGCTCCGAGAAACGTGCCTGAGTCTCTCTCTAGTTTCTTTTTTTTTTTGAGGGAAAGTCTCTCGATAGTTTATAGTTTAGGAGACACCGAAAGAGAAAGATAGAGAGCTGTGCGATGCCAATACAAATGAAGATACGTTCGCATGCGACGTGTCGTGACTTGATCGATCTCCTGTGTATGTACTAGCATCACAAAACAGTCTGTGTTCGCGCTTCAGTGTGAGTTGGTGCCTCGGCGGGTCTCTGTGGTGATGTACCCTTTATGTTTTAGAAAAAGTGTGGTGACGTAGTACCTGTTGTTGCACCTCCGGAATCTCTAAAATAACAAGCTACTCCCTCTGTTCAGAAATATAAGATATTTTAGGTTTGTAAAAAGAATGTATTTAGACATTTTTTAGTGTCTAGATTTATTTAAATCTACACACTAAAAGGTGTTTAGATACATTAACTTTATAAACCTAAAACATCTTATATTTTCAAACACAGAGAGTAAGTGCGTGTAGTTTTGTCCTCGTTAATTTGGTGCTATTGTTTTTTGTCCCGTTATAATAGTCTCCCCTCTGGATAGACATGCATAAACAATGCATACAACTAGAGAAGATTATGTACCGGGGCTGGGGGTGGTGTTGTGGTACCGCGGATGAATCCTAATGGCGAGAGTTCAGAAAGGACGTGAAACAGAGGTTATCCAGGTTAGATCTCACGACGATAGCAAGATCTTACTCACGTTGTCAATCACTATATCCACAATACGCGTGCGGAGCAGATTTATGATCGCAAGCAAGATTTAATAAAACTTTAGAGCCAGCTGGCAAGCGATTGGATAGTAAAACTGTAAAAGTGATTAGATTGCAAAAGTCTGTGGGCTCCCGCATTATCCGAGAATTACTTATGCATTCAACCACCATCCCATGATCAGTGAGTCGTGGAGCATAATCGACCAGTATCAAAGTAAACATCCATTACATAAACAGATACAAATCATACCTCAATGCCGTTATGGCTATATCTTACATAAGCTTTGACGGGCTAACATCAATCACCATCAGCGGAACTTTATCGAAGCGTCGAGCCTAGGTCGCGCCTTAACCCTACATGCAACTGACTGGGAGAACGTCCTAACTCGTATAGTCGTCAACGTCGTTCTTTCTTCTTCATCAACTTTCTCGAAGTTTGACTAAATAAATAGGAAGGAACAATGTCAGTGAGTATGTTGAATGTACTCGCAAACCACCTTAATAAAACAATTATAAAAGAATATATAATATGGCTATGGCAGTAGGATGACTCTGTCTAAGTTTTTTTTTTCTAAATTAGTTTTTTTATGAGAAAATTCCTTATTTGACACTACTTCCCAATATGATTTCTTATTTAACACTAAAAACTTTTCACTTCCTTATTTGACCACTTGTGTAATTTTTTTTATCTTATATGACACTTCAGTGTATTTTGAGAGCTAACGGGGTTAACTAGGGATATACAAAGACGATTTTGCCCCTGATACATAATATGACGGTTTGACGAGAATTTGCACATAGCTAATATAATTGTGTGGCATTGATACAAAACATAGAAGTTATATATGATGTTTTCTAAAAAAAAATATTCAGATTATTTTGCATGAATACGAACTGCCGACACAGCTGCGCGTACACGTATCATGTTGACTAGCGGACGTGCGGGTGATGAGATAAGCGACATAGCGATACAAGCCCGGCACATCCCAAGAAAAAGAAAATGACGGTAGCAGATGCAAGCCCGGCATGTCCCAAAAAAAATGTCAGTAGCGATGCAAGCGACGCGGGTACGGGATAGGCGGGACGCATGGGTCTTACGGATCCTGGAATTAACTTGTTGCATATACGGCTTCGTAAACTGCACAACAAGAACCGATCGCTTACATCATGCATGCAAACATGCAACCGACTAATTTGCATTGCCTACGCATGACCCGAGAGCGGCTAATCCCGCCAACGCAAAATGAGATTCAATAAACGAGACTAGTTGGTTTTTCTGGCGGGACGAGCGGGCATGGCGGAATATTTCATCCCAGTTGCATTTTTAATGCCAACAACTATACGTCGCTCACAATCAGACTAGCAGCTGGGACAAAACATAATTAATACGTTACATGTGATTAGCAAACACGTTGCTCTATTTCAAAAAAAAAAAAACAATGCGCTTCTCTGCACACGCTTGCGTGACCGTGCTACGTGGTCAAACACGAGAAAAGAATTTCACCGTGTGTATTAGACATATATGAGCCAAAGTACTAAACTAGGGGTATTTAGGTCCGGTTGTAGAAAAATTAACGGAATCTTTAACGAACTGACTGTAGTGTCATATAAGACAAAGAAATTTAAAAAATGATCATATAAGGAAGTGAAAAGTTTTTAGTGTCAAATAAGGAATCATATTGGGAGTAGTGTCAAATAATTTTTTTTTTATATAAATATAAGGCTGGTCCTAGTGCTAGTATCATAAGGTGTATCATGCATGCCAACTTGGCAAAAATTTGATGTGGCGCCATAATTAATGAAGAGAGAGGTGGTTAGTGTATCATAGGTAGATACCGTATCATAGCACGTAAAGCTAGAAATCATAATGGCAAGTAAATCTTGTACACACATTTTATATAGAGATTCTACAAATTAATAAATATACCACTACTATAATACTACTATATGATACAATGCACTAGAGACATGATATCATGTACTAGTATCATACATATGATACTAGTAGTATGATACTATCACTAGAACCAGCCTAACATCTCTATATCTTGCGCCTTAAACTTAACCTCGGTTAGGGTGTGCTAATAATCTGACCCTCCTTGGGAGTTGAGATAAGGTTGCTCCGGGTCTTTTTTTTTTTTTTGCTGACGATACTTTTGTCCATCTTATGGATGATGGGCAAGAAAAGTACACATGCTACCGCAGGGACTGCATGCATGCAAACCCTACCATCTGGATTATATGCAAAGGGTGCGGCAGAGGGAGCCCATGAAAGAAACAGTGAGGATAACACATTTGGATTTTATTTTTCGGTGGAAAAAAGGCTGGTTGTTCAGTCATGTTGGAAGCATTATTGGTGCTTCAATCATTCCCTTATCAAACTCGGTCATACTGCTACAAGGAACTTGTAGTGTATTATTTTACTCAAAAACAATTGGAGTTATATGAACTGTGTGAATGGAAAGGGAAGAAATGTCAAGATGTCCGGGTCAAAGTGCTTCCAACTACTAGCCTCCTGAATTCCTGACCAAATTGCAGGGTTGGTGGATACTCGACCGGATGAAAGTTTGATCGTCCACTCCTCACAGCATCCCCACTAGCATCACCATGAAGACTATCCCCGACTGATTTAATCATTCGGACGGCAAAAACTCACCCAATCATGATCTCAGAACGCGGAATTTTATTGGATTTGGCCCAACTTTTATCCGGTGTACTTAGGCCGAACCCGGACGTCGGGAACTGCCTAAGAACGCTGGACGCAGCGGAATCTATGGAAAAAAATCCGCCGATGGTCCCTCCCTGTCAGCGCGTGAAGCCAAGTCGTTCTCATCCCGTCACCTCGGCTCCCGCGACAGACCGTCGGGCAATGACCGCCCATCTCACCGGCCACGCGTCGCCGTAATGGCGTGCTACCCCCGGCCCGCCTTCTCGCAGTTTCCTCTTTTCCCGCCCACGCCGCTACACCCCTCCCGCCTTCGTCGCCATTTTCTCCTTTGGCTATAAATTACGACGCACTCGTCGGTTCCCAGAGCACACACTCTCACCTCACATTCCCTACCCACAAACTCCACCTTTGGCGACGAGAAGAAGAACTCGGCGGAAGCAATGGCGGAGAGATACCATAGCGAACCGGCGGCGGCGAAAGGCTTCGGCCGACGGTCTCTGCAACCGTGGGAGCCACAGCTGCTTCACAACGCCGGCTACCCGGTGCCGCCAGACTTCCGGTGCCCACCGACCTGGAAGCTCAGCTTTGGCGGCGTGCCGGTGCCACTGGTGCCAGAGGACGTCGACATGGTCGAGGAGATCTAGGGGGCCATCACGACCATGGAGGATCCGTAGCTCGCTGAAGACCCCAACAACCTGGTGTATTGGGAGAACTTCTTCGTCGAGTGCCGAAACCAGAAGCTGGCCACCTATGACGGGCTCGACACGTCGTCGAAGCGGCATAACGTCGCCGAATACCGTCGGTGGTGGAGCGCACCAGGTCGGACGCTCGCGACCATCCTCGAGCACATCGTTGCCGGCGACCCCCTAAGTTGGGCTACCTTCCTCGCTCGCCGCCGTCGGTCACCCGTCGCTGTGCGACGTCCAACTGGGTGTCGAGGAGGATGGCCTATCTCTCTGTCTTCCTCGGTGTTGGCGTCACGCTCATCGAGGTCGGTGCCAGCACAGTCGCCGCACCACGCCTTCACTCCGACCTGTGAAGCGGGAGGTGTATTCGCCGATGCGCTCGCAGACGAGGACGTGCTTGCGTGGTTTCGTCATCAATGAAGGTCGCGCGCCGTCACAGCCGACCGGCCGGCTTCACCTGCACACGCTGAAGACCGAGCCAGCGGACTGGGCCCTCCCAGTCGACGAGGACGAGTTCGTCATGAAGATGGCGCTGGAGCGCTCACTGAACGACGTTCCTACCATGCAGGCCTCGAACACCTGCCCCTGGTCCAGGGTGAACTAGGAGCGGGAGGAGGATGGCCGCGTTTGGCATATGCAGGAGAAGGCCGAGAGAGAGGCTGCGTGCGGTGACCCAGCATACCACTACATGATGTAGTACACTATAGTCGTTGACATAACACCAATGAAACACCATTCAGTAGTATTACATCCCTCAGAGTGGTACAACAAAAACACAGTAGGTCCAAGACATGACTATAGGTTACAACTCAACTCTTTACACAAGATCCAGAGAATACTTCTAGGTTAAAGAGAGAGAAAGAAACTTCTTACAAAGAAGAATCAGAAATAAACAACTCAAAAACTATCATACTAATAAGACTAGTATCTGAACTATTGGGGCTTGCATTGCTGCTATTGCAATACTCTACGGAAGTAGGTTATATGGCAAGATATTATATTCCTATCTAATCCGCAACTTCGTCTTCACTTGAATAGATGTATATGTTGCTTTTTTGACTTCATTGAAGATCTTGATCTTTTTATGATGATTCCTAGAGCATAACTTGATGTAGACGTCGTCTTAATGGCTTCAGAATCTAGCAAGGGTTAAACAAATACGTTGAGTACGAGCGTACTCAGCAAGTTCACTAGAAAAGGAGTGTTTGATGCACTATATCTATAGCCATAGAACCATAGGTCGTAGTTAATGCAGGTTTTCGTAAACATTTCTTTAAAGGTTGCTTTTATTCTGAAAAGCTATGTCCGTAAGCCTTTACGGGTTTACCAGAACTTTCATGGAGTTCCTTTCCCGCAGCATTCGCAGCTCCTTCCCGGAACAGGGAGTAACAAGTTATAGTTCTTACACTCTGCAGAGGTGCATTACTTTATGTAAAATCCCCAAAATATAAAACAATGATCATCAAACTCTAATCACTAAAATTAGGGTTAACAAAAAACTTTGATTAATTAAAATCATATGAATGCATGTGTGTATGTGATGATTTGATAAATGCATGAATGGACTTGTGTGATTAACCTAAATAGCAAAGAATGGTTTAAAGAGGAATATAATATCATATAAAACAATTCCATGCAGAAACAAATCAAGAGAAAATAAAAAACAAATCAAATAAGCAAATGGTCATTTTTGCCAATCTTGCTCACTAGGTCACTTTGAGTGTTTCTAGTTCAAGATTTCAAACAGAAACTTTCCCAATTCTTTTCACCCCTTGCTAGAACAAGTAAAAGTGAATCAAAGACCACCTTTCAAACTTACAAAAACATTTGAAAAGCTCATTCAAATAACAATTTAAAATTGAATCTTTATCATATGTGAAGATCACCCATTTTCAGAACTCAACCAAACCAATGCCCCTTGACTAATCCAACTAACCAGACACTCCCTAGTATGTTCCTAGCCAACCCACCAAGTTTAAATCCAAAATTCAAATTCAAAGATCTTGCGGCCATTTCATCAAACACCTTGCAGATACAAATCAAACAAACATCTAACCCTATTTGCAGCAGTAAAATTGGCCAACCTTGTTCCCTCTCTGGTTACAACAAGCATTTAGTAGATCATCTAGCCTAGTTAGTAACTTCTAGCACCACTGTGAGCTTGCCATTATCATCAATGGTGAGCAGGCCGAGCCTCACCATGCCACCCCAATGTGGACAGCAATCTAGAGAAAGAACTAGCTGTGCCAACCTTGCCTGGCATGATGCCCATGCCTCACCGCCCCCTATAGACCAGCCCTAGCTCGAAGACAGAGACAGTAACCACCGGAAACGCCGTGCTCGTGCCGCTGTCGACCATGCCGACGCGCACCACCGTGCACGCGCCGTTCCCACTCAACCCGACCACCTCGAGCCCTTGCCGCCCGCCAGCATGAACCCCACCATCCTAGGAGACCACGAGACATTCCCGTTTCCTCGACCATACCCCGTAGCCACCGCACGTCGCGAAGTTCGCCGTCGGTACCATGTAGAGCACCGCGTGTTCCAGACCAAAACCCACTGCCCTACGCCTCGCCTTTAAACCAGAAACGATCGCCAGGAGACCGTGCACCGTCCCCTAGCCTCAGCCACGCCGAAAGCTGCATGTACTATCGCCTCCGACGACCTCATCCCATGTCGTGCTGCCTCTCTTGCTCGCCTATAAAACGAGCCCTCCCCAGCTCGATTCCTCCACACCATCTCACTCTCCACCTCTCACTGATACTTCCCACTTCTTCCCGGAGCAAGGCGAGCTCTCCCTCGCCGGAATTTGGCCGGAGCCCACCGCTGCTGGAGAAGAAGGGAGCCGTCGATTGGAGCCGCCCTAGGAGAATCCGCCGGTACCAGGAGAACCGCCATCGTCGACTTCGTCATTCGCCCCTGTCTTCGACCCTCGCCTGAGCCCCGGTGAGCCTCCCATGGCCCCCACCTGCCGCGTTAGGTTTCTGTCTCGCCGGCGCTGCCCGACGTGGACGATGAACCATCGCCATTAGATTAGAACTAGATCCCACGATCCACATTGCCCCGTACCGCTTCGACCCTCCCCGTCTCACTGACGCATGGGGACAACCCCTTAACCAGCCCGCGTACGCGTTGTGTGTAGTGGGCCGGCCCAGTTAACCGTCCCGCACGACCCAACAATTCAAATTTACTTTTATTCATTTAATTTCAAACATAGTTCTTTACATAGATTCAAAAATCAACCTAACTCGATTCACTGAACCAAAATGCATGAAACCAATTTTTTAGAAAGGTACTGAAATGTTTAACCCAAGCCCGTTGGATTCAAATCATTTGGATTTATAGATCAACCATGGTAAAAATAACAAGGTAGAAGATTTTTTGTATTCAAACATTTTTTCAAAATTCAACCATAAGAGCTTTTGAGTTGATTCCAACTCTCAAAAATCACATTTGATCATACCTTTCAGAATATATAAAAACATATGGGTTTACTTGCAGAAATAATGTTCAAGCAATAAAAGAATGCCACATAGGCATTTCTAGACACTTTATTTAATTCAAATAAAAAGGGTTAAACCTTATTAAATTGTGACACCACTTTAAATCACATTCCCATGTACTGAAATATGTGGTGATGACATGTGTCAACATGATCCCATGTTTGAGTTGGAGAATATTAAATCTTAAGTAGTTGTTCAATGAGTAGAAAATACTTTTTTAAAAATAAAATAAATAAGACAAGTGCTTTAATCTTGTAATGTTAGTGATGATGATAGATCATCTAATGTGAACCTTTGTGTGATGTTTAGAAATAGTTAAGTATTGTTTGGTGATTATGTACCTCGTATTTATTTATAGACGCTAGTACCAACCAAGGATACGAGGAGGAAGGAGGATACTACGAGGAAGAAGCCGAGGAGAACTTCAACCACTGCTCTGCACAAGGCAAGCTTATACTTGCAATTATGCAAGCTAACACTTGCAAGATACCCTACTTATGCAAGCTACAACTTGCTTGTTACTATGCCCACTATATGCCTTCAGCATATGTGATTACACCCACTTGATACCCAATCCTAGTTTTACTTGCTTTGATTAAGTATTTTAATTATTCATCAAAGCTTTCTCTTAGAGTTTACTTAGCTAATTGTAGATATTATAAGGATATTGGAAGGTAGCATAAAGAACATAAAATTTGGCCTAAGCTAGATAATCTTGATGTCATCCTAAGGCATGAGATTGAACTTAGTTAATCCCCACTTGTTTACCACCCCTCATTAGTATTTACCCCCACTTGTAGATGCTAGTGCTAAGCATAAAAACTTGATCAACTTTAGATGGGAATACTTGGTGAAAATGGTTATGAAAACCTTAGAATGATGAGTCATTCTACTGAATTTTTTTGACATGTGTTTCTGAACACCAGATGATTTTGATGATGAAAATGTTGAGGCATGAGCCTTAGACCTTTATAAAACTGATGGTTGTCTGGATGCGATACCATTCCAATTTTACCGTACAACCACAATACCCGAAATTTGGGTAGGGCTTGACTGGAAATTTATATATCTCAGTATGGGTTCCCTCAAGGCCAAGGTCTGAGCTGAGGCTACCTTGTGAAGATTGTCCACCTGTGCAGTACCCAAGATGACAGTTGGTCATGGTTGGGAGGCCAAACTCACAGGAGAGGTCCCTATACTAGGGCGTGTAATTGAAAGGTTAGGATTGATTATCCGCATACTGAGTATGGTGAATTCAGGATTGTTCCTGACGGATGTATCGAATATTATGGTGAAAGTGTATAATCTCTGCAGAGTGTCAAACTATTCGAATAGCCGCGTCCTCGGTTATGGACAGTTGGAGTGGCCATACTGTTCTATCGTCAGATGTTTTCAAAATGACTTATGAAATGATTTGTGACTTTGACTTGACCACAACAGAGTTGTGATATGAAATTCAAGTTCCCACTTAGGTATTATAAACCTGTCAACTAGGTTTCTTTGCTTATGAACTTAGTAGAGGTAAATCTGGCTCTTTGCAAAACAACCCTAGAACTTAGTATATCCTATTCAAAACCACTTCACTTGTTAGTATTAGTTTGCGAGTACTTAAAGAGTACTCATGGCTTTGTTCCTGGATATTCCCGTGGCCAGACTATGAAGAGGAGTATCAGGATGACAAACCGCTAGGATCATCTCCCATCGTCAGCATTGCCTGTGACCCTGAAGATGGAGCTTCGCCTACGCTATCGTTACTATTACGTTATTCCGCTGCTGGAATTGTATTAAGAACTGGATCATGAGATCCTTATTTGTGTAAGACCTTATGTATGGTTTGTAATGGATGATGTACTGTGATATCCAAATCTGTTATGTCTCTAAAAAATGGTAATCCTGGGATTGCGATGTATGGCATAACAGGCATCTGTGATTAAAAATCCGGGTGTTGACAAGTTGGTATCAGAGCCATCCTGACCATAGGAGACCCTAGTTAGACTGGACGTTTGAATCAAAAACTTAGTTTCAAAACCAAAGGAAGAAAATATTTACAAAAATCTATTCCCATTCTTATCACCTTGTTTCTTTCATAAAAATTCATGTTCCTCAAAAACTCTTGCAAAATACATAAAATTTGACACACTTGATCACTCTACTAACTTACTCATCCTATATTATTTTAGATGGACGTGAGGTACATCAAGTTTTATCAGTTGGGGAATGGAGGATACCTTATCTTTGAGCGGGATTTGGACCAGCTTTCGGAACTTCTGGAGCGTCCGCACCCCGAGTTCTTTGGAGCTCAGCTCAATGATCAAGGAGGAGAAGATATGTAGCGGCTAATTGTTGCAAATCTCCGAGGAAAGATTGAACCTCCCACTGCCAAGGGAATTCAGTTCACCTTAAGAGAGAACAACTGGCTCGATGGACTTGCCAGGGCAATGTAGGAAGCTTTTGCCCATCTGTGTAGGCATAGTATCAATCAAATCAAGGGTACCCGTTTTGAGTTCTACCCAAGGCGTGATGTTATGGGACAGCCACTGGAGGCCCCATACCACCATGAGCTGAAGACTCAATTGGACCACCTCAGCTTCATGATGTAATGCCGTCAGAAGGTGTTGGACAATGCTCGTTCATACGCCAACCACAAGTACGCCATCACCGCCAAGAAGGATCAGACCATCGCCATGCTAGTAAAGGATGGCAAGTCTCGTTGCCGCCAGCTCGACAAGAAGGAGCGCATCATTGTCCGCCTTCGCCCCTGGATCACGGAGTTGGAGGAGACTGTCCACGAGAGAGACATGTAGTTGGAGGAGAGGGAGAATACAGGGGAAGACCTTCGTGGAGACCCCTACTCCTATCTCAGCGATGATGATGACTTCCTGGAGGATCAGGCCATGCACTTCTTCACCGATGAGGATGACTTTGCCTTCATCGATGATGATGATGAGGAGGAGGATGATGAGGACACCGACTCCGAGGAGTAGTAGCACTTGAGCACTAGCGTTAGTGAGTTGTATTCGGTCCCACTGTATCGTAGTTTCCAAAATGGTTCCTAAAACCATCTGTTCTTTTCTTTTGTGGTGTGTGTTTGTATCGTGTGCTATGGATGAATGAATGAAAAGCAAGTTGCTAGAAAATCTGAGTCAAACTTTAATTTTTTTTCCAAAAACCCTGAACCTTAGAAATTTCCCTCTTTTCTCATGATCTATCTCAATCTTCAGATGCCTCGCGGAGGAAGTGGTTCATCCCCGGACCCGATGTTGCAGATCTTGCAAATGTTGGTTTCGGACCGCGAAGCTGAATGAGCCGAACGTCAAGCCAACTTATCCACCCTTCAACAGATAGCTCAGATGGCCAACAACAATCAAGGCCAAGGAAATCAGGACAACCATGGATCTAAGCTCAAGAATTTCCAAAACACTAATCCACCTGTTTTCACTAAGTTAGAAGAGCCCCTAGATGCAGATGATTGGCTGCAAACCATGGAGAACAATCTGGAAGTTGCAGGAGTGGAAGATAACGAGAAAGTTCTGTTCGCCACCCACTATCTTGCAGGAGATGCAAGAGCATGGTGGAACAGCATTCGTGCAATGACCGGAGGTCAGATGATGACTCGGGATGAATTCAAGGTCAAGTTCAGCAGAACCCATGTTCCACCGGGTTTGATCAAGAGGATGAGAGATGAATTCAGAGAACTGAAGCAAGGAAGGATGACCGTAGTGGAATACCGTGACAAATTCTTGTCATTAGCTAGGTATGCACCGGATGAGATCGACACTGAAGCCAAGAAGAAAGAGAGATTCCTGAATGGTCTGCACGATGAGATGCAGACAGTGTTAGTCAATATCCCCTTTGCAGATATTGAAGCCCTAGTTGATTCTGCCATTCAGATGGAAGGAAAGATTAATCAAGCTAATGAGAACCGCAAGCGTCGCATGATGCATCAACCAGGAACCCACCAGACACCAAAGTATTGCCCCAACCCATCTCCAGGATTTGCCCCAAGAACCAACAAACCCCCGATGAACTGTCCTACCTATCCCAACCATGGAAACCCAAGGCCCGGAGGAAACCACAACAACCCCGACAACTCCAGCAATTTCAACCGTGCACCACCCAAGTTCAACAACAACAATGCCGCCACCAACACCAACACTGCCCCAAGGACCGGAAGCAATGTTGTGCCTGTTGCAGCAAAGGACAAATCTCAGGTGATTTGTTATGAATGTGGAACCAAGGGTCACTATTACAATGAGTGCCCCAAGAAGATTGCCGCAGCCCCCAACGCAAATGCCCCATATCAGCAGCAGCGTCGTGTTCAGCCCGGAAGAAGGTTTGCTCCACGGAATTCGCTCAACCGCAACGGCCGTCTTTTTCTCATGCATGCTGAAGAATCCCAAGAAGTGCCCGATGTCATGCTGGGTATGTTTTCTGGTAACTCAGTACTTGCAAGAGTGTTGTTTGATTCTGGAGCATCACACTCTTTTGTTACTGAAGAATTTGCATGCACTAGTAAGATTCAACCAACCAAATTGAAGAATGTTATGATTGTTCAAATACCTGGTTCAACCACCAAAGCTAGGCAAATTTGCAAAGCCGTCCCTATCCGAATACATGGCATAGATTTTTATGATAATCTAATAGTACTCGGAACTAAAGGTTTGGAAGTAGTACTAGGAATGGATTGGTTGTCCAAACACAAAGGATTAATTGACTGTGACAATAAAGCCATAACCATGACCAGTACAGCCGGAATATCAGTCGAGCATGTATCTGAAACCTTGCCTCGTCAATTCAAGTGCAACAAGAGTATAGCCCAGCCTACCATTGACCAAGTTCGGATAGTCTATGAATACCCCGATGTATTTCCAGATATTTTTCCCGGTATGACCCCAAATCGGGATATCGAGTTTATCATTGAACTAATACCTGGAACCGGACCCATAGCCCAGCGACCATATAGTATGAACCCGTCTGAACTAGTGGAACTAAAGAAGCAACTCGATGCCATGCTGGAAATTGGACTGATTCAACCAAGTGCGTCACCTTGGAGATCACCTGTGCTATTTGTGGACAAGAAAGATGGAGGTAACCGTTTGTGTACGGATTATCGGAAGTTGAATGATGTCACTATCAAGAACAAGTACCCGTTGCCGAAGATAGAATATTTGTTTGACCAGTTGACTGGTGCCAAAGTGTTTTCCAAGATTGATCTTAGAACTGGCTATCATCAACTCAAGATTCGCGCAGAGGATATTCCAAAGACCGCCTTTACCACCCGATATGGATTATATGAGTATATTGTCATGTCTTTTGGATTAACCAATTCCCCCGCTTATTTCATGAACCTCGTGAATAAGATTTTTATGGACTTCCTGGATAAGTTTGTCGTTGTTTTCATCGATGACATTCTGATTTATTCCAAATCAGAAGAAGAACATGAGCTACACCTAAGGACCATTCTTGGAACCCTTAGAGAGCATCGGTTGTATGCCAAGTTTAGCAAATGTGAATTCTGGTTACGGGAGGTAGGATTTCTCGGACATATTGTGTCAGCCGGAGGAATTGCCGTTAACCCTGCCAAGGTGAAGGATGTCAAAGATTGGCAAGCCCAGACCACTCAAACCTAAGTTCGTGCATTTCTCGGATTAGCGGGATACTACCGCAAGTTTGTAGAAGGATTCTCGAGTATTGCCAGACCCCTGACCCAATTGTTGAAGAAGGACAAGAAGTTTGAACGGACGGACAAATGTGAAGCGAGTTTTCAAGAACTCAAGAGGAGATTGATTCCAGCCCCCATCTTGATCATGCCGGATATCACGAAGCCCTTCGATGTGTATTGCGATGCATCCAAGATCGGTCTCGGATGTGTGTTAATGCAAGAAGGCAAAGTTATATCTTATCTATATCGACAACTGAAGCAGCATGAACAAAAATATCCAACCCATGACCTCGAACTCGCAGCCGTAGTTCTAGCCCTAAAGACATGGAGGCATTATCTGATGGGAAATCGTTGTGAGATCTATTTGGATCACAAAAGCCTGAAGTATATATTCACTCAGAAGGAGCTGAATATGAGGCAGAGAAGATGGATTGAGCTAATCAAGGACTATGATCTGGACATTCACTATCACCCTGGTAAAGCCAATGTGGTAGGAGATGCCCTTAGCAGATTGCCGTGCCGCTTGAACTCCATGATTTTGAAGGAGCAACCAAGTTTGCACAAAGAGATGGAAGATTTTCGAATGGAATTCGTGAGTGAAGGATTTTTGGCTAGCATAGAACTTCAACCCACTTTGATCAGTCAGATCAAGGAGGCATAAAAAGGAAATGCTAGTATCCACGGAATCAAACGTTGTATCGGTATAGGCAAAGTACCCGGATTCACCGAAGACGAAGGAGTTCTGTGGTACAAAGGACGCCTGTGTGTACCAGCAGATTCAGAATTGAAAGAAGTGATTTTAAAATAGGCCCATGATACTCTTTATTCTATCCACCCTAGAGGAACGAAGATGTATCAGGATTTGAAGGAACAATTTTGGTGGCATAATATGAAGAGAGAAATCAGAAGCTATATTGCCAAGTGCGATATTTGCTAGAGAGTCAAGGCGGGACATCAAAGACCTGCAGGACTGTTGCAACCGCTACATATTCCGGAATGGAAATGTGATTCAGTTGGAATGGACTTTATCACAGGATTGCCTACTTCTAGTAGGGGAAATGACTCTATTTGGGTCATAGTTGACAGATTGTCCAAAGTAGCCCATTTCTTACCAGTCAAGACCACATACAAGAGTTCGAAGCTAGCAGAATTATACATCGCTAGAATCTTTAGTTAGCAGGAGTCCCCAAGAACATTGTATCGAATCGAGGAACTCAGTTTACCTCGAGATTCTGGAAGAAAGTCCAAGAAGGTTTAGGAACCCGACTAGATTTCAGCACCGCGTATCACCCTCAGACCGATGGACAAACGGAGCGAGTAAATCAAATACTCGAAGATATGTTGAGAGCATGTGTGCTAGAGTATGGATCTAAATGGGAAGACTGTCTGCCTTTCGCAGAATTTTCATACAACAACAGTTATCAAGCTAGTCTGCAAATGGCCACATTTGAGTTCATGTATGGAAGGAAGTGTCGCACCCCTTTGAATTGGTCAGAAGTAGGAGGGAGTCAGATTTTCGGACCCGACATCCTACGAGAAGCAGAAGAGAAAGTTCACAAGATTCATGATCACCTCAAGACCGCCCAGTCAATACAGAAGAGTTATGCCAACAAGAGACGTCGAGACCTCGCTTTCAATATCGGAGATTTTGTGTACCTTAAAGTGTCACCTTTGAAAGGAATGCAGCGTTTCCAGCTCAAAGGAAAGTTAGCCCCCAGATATATCGGACCTTTCAAGATTCTAAATCGTCAAGGAGAAGTATCATATCAATTGGAACTGCCCGAGGAAATGTCAGCACTGCACAATGTTTTCCATATATCGTTACTTCGCAAATGCCTTGAAGTTACGGAGAAGACCGAAGTTTTCAAGAACATTGATCATCGGACCATAGAGATCAACGATGACCTGACCTATCCTAAAGTACCCATCCATATTTTGGAAGAAGCTTTCAGAACCACCATGACCCGAAGAATCAAGTTTCTCAAGATTCAGTGGAGCAACCACACTGAAGAAGAAGCTACCTGGGAGCGCAAGGATCACATCAGGGCGGAGTTTCCCAATCTCTTTAAATCCTAGGTAATCTTTTTCTTCCTTTTTCAGATCTCGGTATGAGATTTTTTTAAGGGGGGAAGGTTTGTAACATCCCAAAAATATAAAACAATGATCATCAAACTCTAATCACTAAAATTAGGGTTAACAAAAAACTTTGATTAATTAAAATCATATGAATGCATGTGTGTATGTGATGATTTGATAAATGCATGAATGGAATTGTGTGATTAACCTAAATAGCAAAGAATGGTTTAAAGAGGAATATAACATCATATAAAACAATTCCATGTAGAAACAAATCAAGAGAAAATCAAAAACAAATCAAATAATCAAATGGTCATTTTTGCCAATCTTGCTCACTAGGTCACTTTGAGTGTTTCTAGTTCAAGATTTCAAATAGAAACTTTCCCAATTCTTTTCACCCCTTGCTAGAACAAGTAAAAGTGAATCAAATCCCACCTTTAAACTTACAGAAACATTTGTCAACCTCATTCAAATGACAATTCAAAATTGAATCTTTATCATATGTGAAGATCACCCATTTTCAAAACTCAACCAAACCAATGCCCCTTGACTAATCCAACTAACCAGACACTCCCTAGTATGTGCCTAGCCAACCCACCAAGTTTGAATCCAAAATTCAAATTCAAAGATCTTGCGGCCATTTCATCAAACACCTTGCAGATACAAATCAAACAAACATCTAACACTATTTGCAGCAGTAAAATCAGCCAACCTTGTTCCCTCTCTGGTTGCAACAATCATTTAGTAGATCATCTAGCCTAGTTAGTAACCTCTAGCACCATTGTGAGCTTGCCATTGCCATCAATGGTGAGCAGGCCGAGCCTCACCATGCCACCCCAATGTGTACAGAAAACTAGAGGAAGAACTAGCTGTGCCAACCTTGTCTGGCATGCTGCCCATGCCTCACCGCCCCCTCTAGACCAGCCCTAGCTCGAAGACAGAGACAGGAACCACCAGAAACGCCGTGCCCGCGCTGCTGTCGACCATGCCAACGCGCACCACCGTGCACGCGCCATTCCCACTCAACCCGACCACCTCGAGCCCTTCCCGCCCGCCAGCATGAACCCCACCGTCCCAGGAGACCACGAGACATGCCCGTTTCCTCAACCATACCCGGTAGCCACCGCATGCCACGAAGTTCGCCGTCGGTACCGTGTAGAGCACCGCGCGTTCCAGACCAAAACCCACCACCCTACGCCTTGCCTTTAAACCAGAAACGATCGCCAGGAGACCGCGTACCGTCCCCTAGCCTCAGCCATGCCGCCGCTTGTACCGTCGTCTCCGACGACCTCAGCCCATGCCGTGCTGCCTCTCTTGATCGCCTATAAAAGGATCCCTCCCCAGCTTGATTCCTCTACACCATCTCACTCTCCACCTCTCACTGATACTTCCCACTTCTTCCCGGAGCAAGGCGAGCTCTCCCTCGCCGGAATTTGGCCGGAGCCCGCTGCTGCTGGAGAAGAAGGGAGTCGTCGATTGGAGCCGCCCCAGGAGAAGCCGCCGGTACCAGGAGAACCGCCGTCGTCGACTTCTTCATTCTCCCCCGTCGCCCACCCTCGCCTGAGACCCGGTGAGCCTCCCACGACCCCCACCTTTCGCGTTAGGGTTCTGTCTCGCCGGCGCTGCCCGACGTGGATGATAAACCAAGGTTGTTAGATTAGAACTAGATCCCACGGTCCACATTTGCCCCGTACCGTTTCGCCCCTCCCCGTCTCACTGACGCGTGGGGACAACCCCTTAACCAGCCCGCGTACGCGCTATGTGTAGTGGGCCGGCCAAGTTAACCGTCCCGTGCGACCCAACAATTCAAATTTACTTTTATTAATTTAATTTCAAACACAGTTCTGTACATAGATTCCAAAATCAACCCAGCTCGATTCACTGAACCAAAATGCATGAAACCATTTTTGTTAGAAAGGTACTGAAATTCTTAATCCAACCCCGTTGGATTCAAATCATTTGGATTTATAGATCAACCATGGTAAAAATAACAAGGCAGAAGCTTTTCTGCATTCAAACATTTTTTCAAAATTCAACCATAAGAGCTTTTGAGTTGATTCCAACTCTCAAAAATCACATTTGATCATACCTGTCAGAATATATAAAAATATATGGTTTTACTTGCAGAAGTAATGTTCAAGCGATAAAAGAATACCACATAGCCATTTCTAGACACTTTATTTAATTAAAATAAAAATGGTTAAACCTTATTAAATTGTGACACCACTTTAAAATACATTCCCATGTACTGAAATATGTGGTGATGACATGTGTCAACATGATCCCATGTTTGAGTTGGATAATATTAAATCTGAAGTAGTTTTTCAATGAGTAGAAATTACTTTTCTAAAAATAAAATAAATAAGACAAGTGCTTTAATCTTGTAATGTTAGAGATGATGATAGATCATCTAATGTGAACCTTTGTGTGATGTTTAGAAATAGTTAAGTATTGTTTGGTGATTGTGTATCTCGTATTTATTTATAGACGCTAGTACCGACCAAGGATACGAGGGGGAAAGAGGATACTACGAGGAAGAAGCCGAGGAGAACTTCAACCACTGCTCTGCACAAGGCAAGCTTATACTTGCAATTATGCAAGCTAACACTTGCAAGATACCCTACTTATGTAAGCTACAACTTGCTTGTTACTATCCCTACTATATGCCTTAAGCATATGTGATTACACCCACTTGATACCCAATCCTAGTTTTACTTGCAAGCTTAAGTATTTTAATTCTTCATCAAAGCTTTCTCTTAGAGTTTACTTAGCTAATTGTAGATATTAGAAGGATATTGGAAGTTAGCTAAAAGAGCATAAAATTTGGCCTAAGCTAGATAATCTTGATGTCATCCTAAGCATGAGATTGAACTTAGTTAATCCCCACTTGTTTACCACCACTCATTAGTATTTACCCCCACTTGTAAATGCTAGTGCTAAGCATAAAAACTTGATCAACTTTAGATGGGAATACTTGGTGAAAATGGTTATGAAAACCTTAGAATGATGAGTCATTCTACTTAAATGTTTTGACATGTGTTTCCGAACACCAGATGATTTTGATGATGAAAATGTTGAGGCATGAGCCTTAGCCCTTTATAAAATTGATGGTTGTCTGGATGCGATACCATTCCAATTTTACCGTACAACCACAATACCCGAAATTTGGGTAGGGCTTGACTGGAAATTTATATACCTTAGTATGGGTTCCCTCACGGCCAAGGTCTGAGCTGATGCTACCTTGTGAAGATTGTCCACCTGTGCAGTACCCAAGATGACAGTTGGTCATGGTTGGTAGGCCAAACTCACAGGAGAGGTGCCTATACTAGGGCGTGTAATTTAAAGGTTAGGATTGATTATCCGCATACTGAGTATGGTGAATTCAGGATTGTTCCTGACGGATGTATCGAATGATGTGGTGAAAGTGTACAATCTCTGCAGAGTGTCAAACTATTCGAATAGCCGCGTCCGCGGTTATGGATTGTTGGAGTGGCCATACCGTTCTATCGTCAGATGTTTTCAAAATGACTTATGAAATGATTTGTGACTTTGACTTGACCACAACAGAGTTGTGATATGAAATTCAAGTTCCCACTTAGGTATTATAAACCTGTCAACTAGTTTTCTTTGCTTCTGAACTTAGTAGAGGTAAATCTGGATTTTTGCAGAACAACCCTAGAGCTTAGTATATCCTATTCAAAACCACTTCACTTGTTAGTATTAGTTTGTGAGTACTTAAAGAGTACTCATGGCTTTGTCCCTAGCTATTCCCGTGGACAGACTATGAAGAGGAGTATCAGGATGACGGACCACAGGAAGGTTACAACAACTAGGATCATCTCCCATCGTCAGCATTGCCTGTGACCCTGAAGATGGAGCTTCGCCTACGCTATCGTTACTATTACGTTATTCCGCTGCTTGAATTGTATTAAGAACTGGATCATGAGATCCTTATTTGTGTAAGACCTTATGTATGGTTTGTAATGGATGATGTACTGTGATATCCAAATCTGTTATGTCTCGCAAAAATGGTAATCCTGGGATTGTGATGTATGTCATAACATGCATCTGTGATTAAAAATCCGGGTGTTGACACTTTACCCATGAGAGACCTTAGCATTGTTGCACAACCAAGACATGACCTTGTCCATACTTCCTTGGTATGGGGCCCAGTCTAAGATCCGATCCAATCACTGCCCCTTCGCGACCTCGCATGCCTCCTTGGTGTACACCATGCCCACCCATTGAATTATGACAATGGTTTGTATAGACCGTTAGATGCCAGAACTATCGTGGGACGTTAAGGATTCCCACCCATATACTGCATATCCTCTACGAATTACCAATTAATATGCACACTACGAGTGATAACAGGCACGACATGCATATCCGGCTACATGCGAGAGGAAGAAGATACAGCTGACTTCTCTGTCCCATTCCAAATCTCATGATCAATGTGTAATATATGGCGCAAGAATCACTGACGACATTGGTTGTTATGTCCTAGGTGATATAGTTCTGTGAAGTGGTATTCCAACTGCCAGACTTAATAGATTAGCTGATCACCCTGGATCAGTAACCGATAGTTCACATTATTATCAAAAATAGTGTTTTCTGACCTTTTTGAAATGCAGGTGATGACAACACTGGATTTTCAAAATACTTTACAGAAAATAACCAAAGGACATGAGCAAGTGTGAAATTGCCTTTTGTGATTGCAAGATTATGCACTCACGGTCTTCGAGACAATATAAGATCCAATATCTGAAATCAGCATCATTGGTCCATTAAGGACTAATGTTTAAAGAACCAAGATGCTATTGTGTATAGTAATGTAATGCAATTTGATAAACTCGAATCCCGGGAATAAAGTTGATCTACGTTTTGGAAACTGGAAATGGTTTCTTTAGAATGGGTTGTACTTTTAGATAACCTTCACACTTGTGCTTCTTATTAAGTCTTGTGTGTGTGTGAAACAACATGTAATTCTAATATCATACAATAATAAGATACACAATGTGGAATGCTACTCAAGATTGCTTATACAATATTTGTTTATCTTCAAATTTAACTTTACAAGTAATGTCACTTATAAAGGACTTCAATACCAACAATATTGAATATACAAGTACAGTAGAAAGTAATGTGATTACGATCAATTGTCATCTGTTGTCTGAAGTGGCAAAAAGAATAACGTTTGAAGAAAAGATTTCTTTTCTAAGGTTTAAACAATCCCGATAGCTTTTAGAATATGATTGATATATTGCGATTGATGTTGTTTACACTTGCTTGAATAGTCTAGACTTAAGATGCTTTAGTTCTTAATTAAAATAGACCAAAGTTAACTATAAAACACATAACAAAGTCTTTAGCTTTATATTTAAAGTCTTGTAGACTAAAGTTAACTTTAAGGACATAGATGGATTTAAGATGTAATGCTTATGATATTTTCACTTTGTTCACTTCATAATGTTTCCTTAAACTAACTAATATTGGTAACACTTTTACTTGGGTTATGTTTTCTTCAGATTATGATTGAATAGAAGTATTTACCTTCTTATAAATGGGCGGTAATAAGTTATAAATATGGAAACAATATTACTTAACTTCTTATGAATTAACTTTGGTGTTTTAGTATGCTTATAAACTTGTGGTTGAAGTAATGATAAAATTTTATTAAGTTAAAATAATAATCTTGGGAATTTAATATTAGATAACTCCATTTGGAAAATAATATACACTTATTGTTGAATGATAATTCAAATAAAATTGTATTTAAAATGTGTTGAACTTATTTTGACTTCATATTATCAATATTTAAGACTAATACTATTTATCAGACTCAATTGGCTAATTTTAGAAATATTAGCAATTTTTATTTACCCTTATATGATTATCAACTTAGGAAATAGGTTTGAATTCAAGTTATTAAAGTGTTTAAATTTTTATTTACCTCAAAAGTGTAATATTATATTTTTAACATGTAGATATTATTTTTGTGATCATTTTGGTATATTACATTTATTTTTGTGATTTATAAATAATAAGATATGATTTTTATAAGATTTATTATTTTATAAACACTTAATAAATAATAAATATTTAGTTAGATGAAACAATAATGCATCATTATAGTTTTAAATTATATTTCTTATTTTTCTAAGATTTTTGGTATTTTATTTATATGTTTTAACATTTACCAAAATTAAAATATGAATTATCAAAGTTTTATTACTTATAAAACCTTTATTGAATAATATTTTTTTAAAATAACTAATATAATAATGTTTGATAATAGTTTTAAGTTGTAGATTTTATTTTTCTGAGAATTTTCATATATTAAACATATTTTTCTGAATTACAAAACAAAAGATATTGAATTTATAAGATTTAATCATTTTTCTAGAATTAAAATAAATAACTAAAGGGCTTATGATGTAACGCTGATGTCAGCATGGAGTGAAGGGTTTTTCTCACCAGGTCTATTCTTACCCCCAGTCCCTGGCTAGTGGGGTCTATGCCACGTCATATCTAAGGTTTTGATTTAACAGAAAACATTAACACAATTTATGAAATGATTAAAACTGAAATATGACATCAGCGTGATGTCACGCTGATATCATCCAAGGATGATCCTCAGATCGTGATTGGATCTTTGGATTGAGAGCATGCGAGCACGCGGGGTTGTTCCTATTCGACTCAGCAGAATACGGGGAGTTGAGTAGTGGCGGCGCGGCTAGTTTTTGGTCGCCAGAGCACTGCGTACGACGGTGGCCGACAGCGGTGCTTGCGAGCTAGTGCGGCGAGAAGCAACCAGAGCAAGAGAGACAACTTGGAGGGTACTGGAAGAACCAGTGACTCACCAGGAAGCTCGCAGAGGTGTTGGTGAGAAGAGGCGAGCTCAAAATCGACGACGAACGACGGTGACTGGCGGCGGGAGTGAGGTGTCGATTAGCTCGACAGAATATCTACGGGCTTCCATGACCTGTCTTGGGAGAACAAGGACAACAAGGTGAGTCCAACGGCACCCTCAGGGAGGCCAAGGGAGCTCGGGGACGACAGCGATGAGCAGCTCCGGCGAGGCTAGGTTTTCGGTCAGAGAAGGAATTAAGAAAGAGAGCTTCAAAGGGGAAGATATGGGGATTGGGAGATATAGGAGGATAAGGGCGTCGACGTGGGGTTCTTATCCTCGCAAGACGACCTCGGCGGTGGCGGGAATCGCAGCGGCGACAGCGAACGGCATCGGCGCCGTCCACGCAGCTGCTTACCTGCGTGAGGATGACGAAGGGGTGACAGGGGCGAACCGGTATAGGCTGGACTTGGGCCAAGTGGTCCGTAGAATAGCGAGAAGAGGACGGATGCTGTTGCACGCGAGCGTTCAGTTAAGCGAGAGGAGAGATGGGCCTTGGGCCAATGCTGCCTGCTACTCTTTTTCTTATGTTTTCTGTTTTCTGTTTTTAATAATTTGTTTTCAATTCAAATTTCCTCAAGGTTTTAAATACCATAATTTTTGTATAGTATTTTAAATATTCCAAAGGTAACTATACTAATTGATTACTCTAATCATATTGGTATTTTTTATACTCATAATTATTTTAGAAATTATATATTGAGTAGAATAAATGAGAATTAGGGTTTTAGGGATTTGTTTATTATATCAAACTCTGGGAATGGTGATTTTGTTTTCACCATAGAAATTATATAGGTAAAGATTTAAGTGGGTGATTGATGTGCATGGTATATTTTCATATTTAACAATCATATAGTATGATTTAAGTATTAACATTTCCTTAACATTGTCTTGGTCAAATTATTATGCATGAGTAATAATCATAGGTGTAGAAATGAAGATTAAGAGATAAAGCATATTGCTTTTGTGTTTGTGATCAGGGATAATATCATCATCCAAGAGAAAATAGTAAAGTTATTCCCTAGAATGACTTATGAGAAAGAATGGATAATTAAAGTTTCTAGGCATATATGATTTTAATGTTTTAAAGTGACAAAGATATGCTTAGGTGATTTACTTATAGGAAATATTACTATGAACCATTGTGGAATAATGATGATGGATCAATCATATGAAATGGGTATTATGTTAGGTCATAGATTTAGGGTTTAGGGTTTATCCATAATTCCTATCTTCCATACTTCATAATTCTGGACTTTTGATTAAGGAATTCCTTTCCTAGATATTCTACTTCTTTATATCCATCATCATGTGTTAACATGATGAGCTTTACTTCACAAGAATACTCTCATCCACCTTTATTCTTCTAAATCCATTATAAATCCAATGAGCTTGTTACTAAAGCTTTTCATAATCTGCTCACATCTATAATTGGGTTATATCAAACTACTCTGATAATGATAACCTCTAATCTACTAAGTAGTTACTTCTAACTCCATTCATATACTTCCTTTATCACCCTTTACTAATATTACTTCAATAGATGTATACATCAAATCCTACTTCACCTCAAGTGCTTAGTATTTCCAAAGAGGAAAATACTACTTCTTTAATCCAATGTTGCTCTAACATCATCTTAATCATACTATCTTATATTTACTTCACTCCAGTATCTTATATTCAAACTTCACACCATATCATGATGACTTATCATGGTTAACCTAGAATAACATATCTCTACTCGGGTTCAATCATGTTTTATCCACCAATGTCACTTATACATGATATAAGCATTCAATCTTGGTGACTAAAGCATGATCATTAGAATCCTTTGATAATTTATGGCTTAGGTTTCCAGTTGGCTAACCAAGGCTTCATCAATACAACATTACAGTTGTATTATAATTATCTTCTCAGTATCTCTTACTGAGTAGAAGATATTATTCTTTGACTAAACCTACTTGATCCAATAAGATTACTCCTAGTAACTATCTTCAGGATTCATCCTTGTAATCTTCTTTGTCCCCATATAATTATAGGTTCCATATAACTCTTCTATCATTTCAAGAGTGAGTTAACTCTATCAATTATCACATTGATCTTATTCCCTTCCAACACTCCCATCCTATAGATGATACCTAAGACTAGCATTACCACTTACCTCTTCTTACTTCTTTCTTTATAGACCTTAAGTGAATGCTATGATAAAGACAAGAGTTGCTAGGTCAAGAATTGATAGACTAAGAATTGGTGAATCAATAGTTGAATTCTCAACATTGATGAACAACAGATATTGAGATAAGATTCAATAGAGATGATAAGGATTGATAAGGAAAGAAGAATATATGGTGAATGGTCTTGAATTGGTTTCCTTCCTACTCAATACAACAAAAGATTTAAGGTCAAGTATTACCATTATACTTATGGTAGAGATATATAAGATTAAGATAGGTCAAGCTTTAGCTATTAAATTCTTGTTACTTAAGTTTTATTCTAAACTTGGTATTCATGAGTTATTGTAATGAATACTACATATGATCACTTAAAGATCAAATTATAATCATGAATAAATGTGTATTGGTTTAATTTCATTATATTTGATCTACACTTAGATCAAATTACCATTACCCAAAATAATGTTTTTAGCAAAGTTCATATTGAAACATATCGTAGTCAACTTGATGATCTACTTCAATTCCATCAAGTTGAGATAAGCTTCAATCACTTTGACAAGTTTTGTTCAAAAGCGCGAAAAATATTCGGATTTTCTATGAATGAATACAATGCACACATATGTATTCAGCTTATTTCTAAGCTCTAATGCTGGGATGTTACACCGCGTGTGGCACTCGCCGGCAGTGCGACTACCAGGGCGCACCGCTTATCGTCCTCGACGACGACGACGAGGCCGATCCCTCATCTCAGCCGTGGCGCTACGGCAACGACGGGCAGGGCATCTCGCGTCCCCCCGCAACCGCTGAACGAAGACGACGACAATGACGACATCACCCAGGACGCCGACTACACCGTCTTCTACCGCAACTTTGGCATGTAAACGGCGCGCCCAACGGCATCGGTATCACCTAGTAGTTATTTCTATGTTTATTTTTTTATTTTTATTTCGCGTATTATAGTTAAAATTTGGGTGTATGTCCGAATTTGGCATAATATGTACGAACTCGCCCATATATTAATGAAATCGCCTATATTTATCCAAATTTTGCCGAGTTTGCTTAAAATTTGGCCAAAACCGGGAACTCGGCCTGGGAACACCCAGGCCAGATGGGGCTCGAGGGGTCCAGATCTGGGCCGGGGAGCCCCAGCCCGTGTCGCCGGACTGTTTGACCTCGCAGCATCGCCTGCGCCTCCACCCCGCCGTCCTCCCGGCCTCGCGCCGGACCGCCGTCTGCGAAGCACCGCCGCCGGTGAAAGGCCACCGCTGCGCCCTGCTGCAGCAACGCCGCACCACCAGAAGCCTTCGCCGCCGCCTCGAGGTACGAGAGGTCTCCCTTGGCATCACATGCCGGCCATCGTCACGCCAAGCCCCGCCAATCTCCGCCAAATCGCGCTGCCGCCGGAGGGCACTGCCCCGCCTCAATCTCCACGCGCTAGGTAGAAGAGGGCATGCCACCGCCGGCACCCCACGAGCTTTTCCCCAGGGCGCACGCCGGCATCGATCGGGAAGGGAGGGAAGGGGGAGGAGTGGGTCGGGGGAGGAGTGGGTCGGGGGAGGTTTAGGGTTTCCTCCCCCAGGTCTCGCAGGGGCGACCAAGGAGGGGGGCTTTATTACCTTCTTGCTGCAGTCAAGTTCAACTGTGCCATCAACTCTTTTGTTTATCACTTGTATTTTTTTCCCCAATTCGTTGGAAACATGCAGAACTCTTTGTGTATGAATATTACTCTTGATGAGAATGGCAGCTTATGTGGCTTGGTTATTTAACTGGTTATGAGATTGAGATGGAAAAAAGTGCACTCAACAGGTATAAGATCAATGTCACTATTTATTTTTCAAATTCCCCTTCCCATTCAGCTTCACGTTCAAACTGACACTAATGTATATGTAATGCATCTTTAAGCATATAATCTTGGCAAAATCCAGCTACTTGGCTTTCAATTCCACCTAATTCATCGGCAGACATAATGGCAAAGAAGAAGGCAGGCATTTTCGGTGTCATGCTTTCCAATTAGATTGCATCTGCATTTTATCGATTCTCTTGCATCAAAAGTCTGAATTGCTCCTGTTCGGTCTGATTGCGCAATACCCATGCGAAGTGGCCACATCAACTTGTTTGGTCTAACTCCGCCATATCCATACAAAGTGACCACATGACATATGCAAATGAACAATGCTATAGCATGTCAGTGATCAGTGCCATTGTCAGTTCTTTGTTGGAAGAAGTATTTATAAAAATGAAACTAAACGGACTTTCTCTCTGTCTTGGACAAATAGAAATGCTTGTACTGTTTGGTTGCTTACTGAGTATTTAATGAAAAATGTGGCTTTAAGTTGTGAAATATCTTCCTTATACAAATAATTCTTCAAGAAAAAACAAGAGAAAAGCTATTTGACATTCAGTCGAAATATTTTAGCCATTAACTGAACCATATAATTCAGAAACAACTCTAATAGAAAGAAATATCTCTACGGAAGCACATGCTGCAGCCGAGCATGCATTGAAATAGGCGATATCGGACCCTGATTTTATTAAATTACGTTCATCACCCCTCGTCATGATATATTCTTCTTTACTGTCATATAATAAATTGATGTGTTCTTTAGTTTTTTTGTACATCCAATGTACTTTATCAGCTACTGAATTTTTCCCTGGATTTTTTCAATAAGTTCGTCAAACTAATTAACTATTTGAGACACTAAATCGATATCATGTTATTTATGGATTTTTTTTCTTGCAAAGCATACTCCCTCCATTTTATAATATAAGATGTTTTAGCTTTTATAAAACGAGGGTCGCTGGACGCGTTTTAGAAGTGAACCTACACACTAAAACGCGTCTAGATACACTGTTCAAAAAATTGCACTTGGCTGCAAAATCCTAGTACTCCTTCGGTCTATATTCCTTCTGGTCTATATTAATGTTTTCACCTTTGTTTAGATACGAATGTATCTAGTAAATATTTAACTAGATATATTTAAATTTAGACAAAGTTGAGAATATTAATATGCACCCAAGGGAGTACGAGAAAGTCTGTGATCTCATTCCGCAGAAGGCTGGGAAGAGATTCTCAATGAAGAAGCTGGTTATCCGAAACGGCTTCCTGTGTAAAGTTACTTTCTCTAGGGGAGTACTAGTACCTTGTAATGTGCGGCAAGCTTTCCAGTCAGAGGTTGTTCACCTTGCTCACAGTGAGATGAAGCATTATGCGCCCCTTGATTTTTCATCGCTAATTACACAGCACCTCTGGATTGCTCATATCATACTACCCACAAGGAGAACATGCCTACGGCCAAGAAAACAGAAAACTGCAACCAGTACCAAATTGATCACCACAAACATCATGTCTTACATAGGTTCACCATACAGGATAAAGCTCAAAACATTACAGCACATGCCACTAGGGCCAAATCTCTACTATATAATTTGTATAGAGGTGATTTTCGTTTGCTCGTACGTCGTCCGTCTTATTTAGCATATGCCTTCCGATCTCTCGATCCATACCAACACGTATGCCTTTCAATCTCCTAAACGTATACTGCTGTGAAAGAGAAAAACTGAAACCAGTCAACCGAGAAACGTACAAGTTCGGGCCAACAAACCAACGCCGCATTGGGCGGACGCTTCCACCCCGCACGACGAGATGTGCCAGGAGACGTAGTGCTGGAGCTTTTCGTCTCCCGGAAAATCTTCGTCCATCATGGTCTCGTCGCTTTAATTTCCTTCCTAGCTAGATCGGTCGCTCTTCCTATCATGATCGGCCGGAAGTCTAGAGAGAGGACCGTTTGCTTCCTCCGCGCTACGTACCAACTCTGTCCAGCGTAATCCTTGTCCGTTGTTGCCGCACCAATTCAATCAAGTTTCCCCATGGCCTGTGCTCCTGGCGGAGAACATGAAGAGGAGGAGGACGGGCGATCGAGTGAGGGGTGTGTGTGGATGGCATCAACGACGACGAACGCTTGCAGGGACTAACTACCGTACGTACCAGGGCTAGCTAGCGAAGCTGGAACACACCGCCCACGCCTGGACTACGCCCAAGAGCTCTGCCCTGCGAGTCTACGTCTACCTCGATGTATGCATGGTTGGTAGCTGCAAGGGTCGGTCTAGGCGAATTCACCGTCGTGGCCGCGCTGAGCTCCTCCGCAAGTGCCACCGCGCGCGCGAGCCAAGAAGATAGACCAGGCCGCGCCATGGATGGACCTGCTCAGCCGAAGCATGACGATGTTGGAGACCACGCTGTGGGAGGCGTTGCTTGGCGCGTGAAGGACGCAACTGCTTCCATCATAGAAGGGATCGATGATACCTTTTCTTGCGGTGGCTCCTGATGTCGGGATTTAAGTGAAGGTGCGTACGAGCATTGGCTCATTTTTTTTTGGATAGATTCAGGGTAGGTATGTGTAGTACTCCTCACGAGTGCTTTGAAGATATTACGGGTTCCAAAGGAGCATCAGTTTATTTCGCACAAAATTTACTCTTGACTCTTCCCAGTTGATAATACTGTACTCCCTCCGTCACAAAATAGATGTCTCAGATTTGTTAAAATTTAGATGGATCTAGATACTATTTAATTTATAGATTCATCCAATTTTTGATAAATTTAAAACATCTATTTTAGAACGAAGGAAGTAAAAAGTTAAAGTATGCATTTGTTCTTGGCTAAAACCTGCCAAGACGTGCATGCTTTAGCCTCATCGTCATGACCATTGGATCACCGTCCAAGCTTCGCTCCCTTATGTCTAAAACCTTGCAAGACGTGCCTCTCAGCATAGGTCGACCTCAAGCACCGATGCCACGCCTTGCCGAGCAGAGCGTCACTGCTGCCCACCGGAGCCTCGCCATACACATCATGGTGTTCTGTGAGAGCGACGACGCCATCCTCTTTCATTAGATTTAATTTGCGATGGCATTAATATATGATGTAATTGTCTTTTGTTTAACCGTGCACCGAGGTAACATTTTATTGTCCAGTTGAATTATTTCCATATCGTATAGAGGAGATAGCATCATATTGTATACTGTGTTCAAGAGATGACAATAAGGAACAGAGTGAAATTCAACAGGAGGAGGGTTAGTCTAGACCTCAAGCATTTCCATTAAAATTGTTGTTAATCCTCTGAGCATTTGACCATATTTATTTACTTATTTACTTAAGGCTGAAACATTGTTGGATCTGTAGAGCGGAACTGGGGACGGGGAATTCGAAGAGTAGGTAATTATGGAGAAAAGATAAAAAAATCACCATTGTAATTTTTTAATAAATTTATATATTATATTTTAGAAGACAAAGCATCACACGTGTTCTTAACTATATAAGGGGTATCATTTTTTCCAATAAAAATTTATCATTTGATCAATTGCAACCCTACAAGTAGGGACTATCTTTACACATGAATTTTTATATGCACCATGTTTAATATGTTACATGAAAATAACTTGACCGTAGCAACGCACAGATACTCAACTAGATACATATAAGTCTATACAAAATTGGGTCAACTAATATGGATTGGAGGAAGTATTTTATTTTATTTAATGTCACGCGCCGTACCAACGCACGGACTTTGTGCTAGTCATTGATAGAAACGACCACGCCAACTTACCGCGACCAACGGTTAAGGAAGGGCCAGACCCACAGTAAGACAGAAAATTACAACCAGATGCTTGGTCGAAAACCCTCGAGTAACCCAGACACAAACACTCCAAGCTCCTAAGATAGACGGCAACAGCCTCTTGGTCAGAGATTATCTCTCAGGTTGCCCGTTGCAAACCATGCCGCGTTGTGACCACTTCCACTAGGTACATGGCCGCAATTCCCGTTGGCTGAAGACATATGTCAACAGCTGTCAACGGGGAGGGCACAACCTGCACAAAATCTGTACTAGATCGATCATGATTCATCTTCTAAAAAAAGATCGATCATGATTCAACTGACATACAATCTTCTTTTCTTTTCTCTATCTCTACTATATAATTTGTCTAGAGGTGGTTTTCGTCCTCCTTAATTTTCGTCTGTCATGTACTTTTTTCTTTTTAGCCCCTGCAAAGGTGGCAATCAACCCGCAGTATAAAAACATCGGTACTTTTGCAATTATCCCGTCAACCCTCTCCACCAGCAAGCCTCGAGCGCACAATCCTTCTTAGATCGGCCGCCGGCAACCGCCGCAAAATCTTTGTCCTCCTTTACCCGTGACAGGGAACAGCGCCTCCTCAGAGAGCTCACCCAGTCCCCCTCACTTCAAAGCCCCGTGAAGGGAGCCGAGGGCTACCATACTGGTCCGTCGCGCTCAGGGGCGGCGCTGCTGGTCACCGCCGTCACGCTAGGCCTCCGCATCGGGTGGGGCCGCAATGACGGGAGCAGCCTGGACGAACGGGGCCTTCACGATCAGGGGCGGCGCTGCTGGTCACCCCGCCACTCTAGGCCTCCGCACCGGGTGGGGCTGCAATGACGGGAGCAGCCTGGCCGAAGGCAAGATGCAAACCGCCCGGCCAGCCCTGGCTTCCCCCACCCCCCCCGCAGCAACGCCCTCTTCCCTCCCCTCCCCCTCTTGGTTGACGAGGACAAGATGGAGGAGGCTGAAGCGGCGGGAGGTCGATCTGGCCGGCGTCTGTCGTCGGCGGCGGAGCGGGGGAAGCGGGAGCAGGGTGGAGCGTCGGCAGCCAGCCGCACGATTCCATGGCGGGGAGAGAGCGCGGAGGAATCTTGCGACAGAGATACTCGGGACCGGCCGGAGCTGTTGCCGACGGCGATGGGGAACGACGAGACCTTGTCAGAGTGCATGCAGTTGTTGGGGCGGCCCAGAGCACGAGCTCGAGGGAGGGTGGCACGGGGGCAGCTGGCGGAGGAGCTCACCGTGGCAACAGCAGACGGCAGCCTGGGAGGCACCGTCCCGTGACCTCCTCCACAGCCAGAGCTCCCGATTCGATTTGGCCGAGGGCTGTCTCGAATTGGCCTTGAATAGGTCCGGGAGGCGCCAGGGAAGCGACCGCGGTCCGCCGGCCAGCGCTGCATCTCCGGCGACAGAGACAACAGACCGAGGCCTCATCCCCCACCGCGGAAGGAAGCTCCAGGAGGCGGACCAGACCGGGGCAACGTGTCGCCCACCCGCTGTTGCAGCCATGGCGGCTGTCTCGGTTGGCCGACTCCATCCCTCGCTGGCTCTACTCGTAGGAGACGCGACCGAGAGAAGGGCTCCAAGACGCGAGGACCGAGCTCGGCCAAGGCGGACGCGATGTCCATCAATGTTCACTGCACAGAGCTTCACTTTATCTTCTGGCTAGCTGGGGATACAGATGGAACTGGGTAGGAGTCTCTCGGCCATTTTAATCGGAGAACAGAGCAAGCTCGTCCATGTCATGATTTGTTTTCTCCATCTAATTATTTATATCGAATATTCGCACATCTTCGGTTCTTCACTACAAAAATATGACCGTGATGGAAGTGGTTTGCTCTTCTACAAATATTGCTGCATGTGCGGATTATTTTGACCTGTTATTGCTTATTTTGACCTGTTATTGCTGTTTGCAAGCAAATTGCCTAGCTAGCATTTATTGGGATCTGCCGAGCTAGATGTGCATGTAAATTCGCTAACCATTGTGGTGACTTCTATGATCTAGAATCAGGATTCTATATATGATTACGAAGAGATCGTCTGCCACTATCCTTGCATCTTCCTCTGTTTATTCACGGACGTCGTTTTGCATGTTGTTAATACAGTATATTATTTGTTTTGCTAAACATAAAATATAGTGTATTATTTTTAATTATTTTCTATATTCAAAAACTTATTTCACTTGGCTCCTGATCTTACGACCACGCCTTAACACTGGCGTGGACCCAACTGTCCGTTTCTTCAAGATTCCAAAGTTAAGCTCATAACGGACTACCCCTGCACCTGTACATGCCCACGCATTCAGAGAAGAAGGAAGATGGGGCAATGTGCACCAGCCTGTTGCCACGGTGCGAGTGACCGATACAATACATGTTCTTTCAAACCATACTGCCACCTACCATCAATGATCAGATCATCAAGCTCAACGGCACACATAGTTGTATTTTATTTATATGCATACTGAATATTGGTCGTTACGAAAAGTTAACCTAAACCCTAGGTAGTAGATCTTAGTTAATAAGAAATAAATAATTGGTCCTTTCTTTCTATGCGTATGATATCTATTGAAATCTTTAATGCTTTCATAATTGGTTTTTGGATATTATGGGTTTATTTTTTCTACAAATACAAATTTCTATGCAAATTATATTTACATGTGCGATATAGAAAAAAGAATAAACCGTAGCAACGCACGGGCATTCAACTAGTATATTATTTTATCTATATATTCTCTACTATATATAATTTAAGCTACGGTGTTTTTCGTCGCCTCGTTTGTCGTCCGTTGTATTTCGTACGTCGTCCGTCGCGCTTCCTTTCCGTCCCTGTTAGTCCATCGTGTCCTACTCAAACACTCCCTCCATATAAGATAGTACAAGGACTCATCAAGTATAGACAGGCTCCCTCCATATAAGATAGTACAAGGGCTGATCAAAGATTAGGCCAGGCACACGCCGGCTGAAGACCGGGGGCTGCAAACCACCGCCGGAACTAAAAATACCCAATATACCTGTTAAACCCAGCCGAGGACACAACAATAGAGGCATCAGGTGTGCCGATCTCGACGGATTATGAGAAGGCCATGGCCTTGGTGCACATGAAGTCAGCGGTTTTTTCATGTTGGAGGATCTCGGGGAAGTTGAGAAATAGATTCCACCATGAATTGATGATTGGATTGGTCCTCTCTTTTGCAATTGGGGACGCGGCCATGGAATCGGGCAAGCCGCGGCGGGCGGCGGTGCTGTGGGGAAACGCCGACTACGGGCGGGTGGGACAGGGTCGTTGGAATAGTGATGGAGCCCCATGGAGTGCTCACCGGCGTGTCGTCTCATCCATGGCCACGGACCGGGCGCCCCTGGGCACAGCCATGCCGTCTCTGGACTTCAACACCATGGTGTTCAAAACAAGAGGACACCTCACTGCTCCGGAAGAATTCAAAGGCGTCAAGTGTACCGGACTAATCTGATGGAGCTCTCAGGTTTAGTGCCAACTCTCTTTGATTGAGCAACTATCTACTTGTGCGAGCGAACACTGTGTTTGGATTAACAAATCAGTGGTAAAAAATAAGGACCGATTTCACACAGGTTTGGTCTGTTATTGAGTTATAAGAACTAGAGAATCATTTGGTTTGCAAGTATGCTAGCTATAAGAGTTCATGGTGATTTTGCAGAGTCCAGTATAGGAAATCTGAGATATTCTTTGTTGCCTAGATTTAAACATGAGATTGAAATTTGTACATGACGACATCTCACTGATCTGCACATGTCACCGCCCGTGTCGTCGGAACTCTGTCCGTCAGGTACGGGACAAATCATCAATTTGCTCATGTGAACAAGCATCTGCTCCCTGCTAGACAGGTGAGCAACAGAGCAAGAGCTCTTCCAGGATGTAGAACATCTTCAGGACGCCCCTCTCTATGCTTTCATGGTCGTGTCGTCCTTGATGAATTCCTCAGTGAGGAGCGCATGAGCATCTACTGCCGGGTTCCATATGTTGGGGTTAGCCATGCCAACAAGCTTATATATTGTAGGGGGACCGCTACACTGGTACTCCACCTTTATTTTCAAGGAACATTTACTTTTCGAAGTGGCTTATGGTGCATGCATTTATAATTTTCTAATGTGCGCATAGTACGATGAAGCTAACTTCTACTGTTAAATTGATTTTTTATCCTATTAATGCCATGTACTGCTCTCAAATAAAGAAAAGATGGGTGAATTAGCCCGTTTCATGTTAATCTTATTATTTGCTACTTTCTCACAGATTGTTCGCTTGATTCTTGATGGATACTGCAATTATTTCTAGACTATATCAAAGCTAGATATCATCATAACTTATGTAAATGAGAGCTAGCGGGAAAAGTATATGTGTGAAAGAGAGGTGGAGGAGAATGCACCACGACGAACATCCAGGCTCAGTCGAGGCAAAATATATCATCGGAAGAGATATTTTTTGGAAAAGAGCATATATTAATATCACAGGATACCAATTACACCCGGCCTCTGCAACAACGCATGCCCTAGCGGCTCTATGGATGCACACAGCCCAAAAAAAAAAGAATTACAAAAAAAAGTCCCGCTACAGAGAACTAATCCTCAAAGCAACAACAGTGACACCATCAGAACAACACCAGTAGTCCCCACTCCAATAACAACGCCTTCAAGAAGGAAACAGTGCCCAAGCGCCGTCGTTGCCCGATCAAAGATCATAGGTTTTCGCCCTGGAGAAAGTCCTTGCTCACAAAACAATGTCTTCAACAAGGTCATTGCCAGGCACAACCAGTTAAGGCCAGACCTTGGATTTTCACCCTGCAAGATAAGACTGGGAACTCCCCCTGTGTTGTCTTCCCGCACCAACAGTCGCTGCAACGAGTCCTAGATCACGCAGCCAGATCGCCGTCGCCACAATAACAAAAATCACCATTGCTACCCTCATATTCCGCTTTACTGACATTCTCCGCATCTGACTCCACCATGGCACTAAGAATGGCACTTGGTGGGAACAAACAGCAGAGCTTCGCAACGCTCCCGCTGAAACCAAACGGCCAGAAAAACAAGGTGCGCACGACCGAATACCTTCCGATCCAGCAATCTCCAGGCATGATACGCCCATGGGAGTTCGCCGGCGGAGCCTTCCGGAACCCGCCTCTCCAGACCAGATCAACGAGGGCAGACATCAAGCAGATCTTCGTCATCGTGTGAAGGAAACCAAAGGACCACCACCATTATTAGATCCAACACAGCGATCCCCACACCGCCGGCTGGTTCCAGGAGAACGGATCGAGGAGGCAACTAGGGTTGGATAGCCGATCTAGGTCTTGCAACGGAATTCCATCGCCGGCACCTCCACCACCAGATCGCCCCACTCCGCCGCCATGGAAGAACGGACAAGCCGCCAACACGGGGGACGAGCGGCCGCTGCGCGCCTGCACTCCGGACGGGCCTCCGCCGCCCTCCATGCAGCCTCGCGCCGCCGAGCCACCTTCCCCGCGCCACCGCTGCCTTCCCGCCAAGGTTCGCCGCCTCCCACACACCACCCTCACCACCCCTGTGACGATGCGCCTCCGCGCGAAGGGGATCCATCGGGGGAGCGCCTCCCTCGCCCACCGCCTTCGACGGCCAGGCGCGGCCGCCACCGCCGGCGCCGGCGGCGGCAGCGGCCGAGGGAGAGGAGATCGGGGCGGGGCTTTTCTAGGGTTTGTCGCCTCCGGAGCCGCCCCGCGCGAGGCGACCCGGGAGTCGGGAGTCGGGACCTCGGAAGAGATATATGATAAAAAAAACTAACAAAGCCGTGGCAGCGCACGAGCATTTAGCTAGTATATACTATATAATTTGTCTTAAGGTGGTTTTCGTCGTCCTAAATTTTTGTCCGTCGCTTTTTTCCTGGACGATTTTGCCCTTGCAGTTCGAAGCTATTACAGCAGTGCCACCGCCAAAACTGACCGGTTAGATTGAAAAGAAAAATAAAAAGATTACGAACGGGACTACCGGCCGGTGAGGAGCTCTTGAGGGTGCGCGTCGTACCTCCACCGATGGGCGGACGGGCCTGTCCTACCCGACAAAGTCGAGGGCGGCGCCGGAAGATGCAAGTAGGGAGCCCGAGATATACAGGGAGGTGGCCAGGTGGGAGTCGTGGCCCGCGTGCCGCAGCTCCCCGCCGTCGGCAAGGCCTCCCGCCAGCGGACAAGCCCCCCGCCGCCCGCGGAAATCCCCGAGGTTGGGGAAGGAATTAGTCGGGGCAAGGATTGGGGCGACGAGCGTGTCTGGTTGGGGGAGGCAGGAGGTGGGGGCGTCACTGGGGGAATCCACCTTGCAGCGATTTCTCGGCGCCGGAGATTAAGCAGGTAAAGGGCGTGAGGCGCAGTGCCACAAAACGGCAGCTGGAGCGTCTCTGGTCATTGGGGCAGACTCCAGGCAGAGAGAGAGCGCACGAGGATGGAGGCATTTCCAGGAAGCAACGCCAGATGCGTGACAAGAACATGTGCTTCGGCGTAGCGAGATAGTCCGGCTTCCTCTTTCAACACCTACGTGTAGCCACCAGCTATCGAGGGTCAGGCGCATGAACTCAGCGTGCTGGTTTGCTTGCTGAGCAGGGAATTTTTACAAGGCAAGGGCCTACGGGCATGGACCGGCTTTGGCTAGGCAAGGGGAAAGCATGATGCAATTGGCATTTTTGGTTATGTGCAGCTCTGAACCATAGGAGCAGACAGAACTCTAAACATGTATGCAACCTTCGCTATGAAAAAATAGCACACAAATTACAGAATAGAACCGTGGGAGTAAAAGGATTCAAATCTGGATATAAACAAAACCGGTTTTCAAATCCACAACACACACATGAAGATCGAATGTACTGTGTAACACCTGAAGATAAAGGATTCATATTTTAGAATGAAGATGCTTCAATAAGGTCGGCATAGCATGGAGAAACTTGGTTCTCAACCGATCTTCGCCGGAACTCTCGGTCTCGTCGAGTCCGCCGATGTCTCGCCTTTCTACCGACTTCATCAGAAGTCTCCCTCAGGCCTGTTTGCATGACACTTTGGAGATTGCCCTGTGATTAGTCTTGAAGGAAGAGCACACCCGGTTTCAACTCACTTCCTTGAAATTATTTAAGAAAAAATAGTGTAATGTATTACTTTGGATTCTTGGGAGCATACTTTATTATGTTTAGTGTAAGTGGACTGTTGTGGTGTATCAAGTTGGTAGTTACAAGAAACTAATAAATTTAGATTGGCGACATATATACTGAATTATATAGCCTATCAGAATGCCTCTTTATATCAGAATGCCTCTTTAGACTGAACGGACCATGTTTTACCTCTCGGAAATATAGATCACCTATGTTTCCTATTACTATAGATAATTGTTTTTAATTTTACCACGTGCAAATTACGGCGCGCCGTAGCAACGCACGGGCTTTGTGCTAGTTTATCTTCTATCTTCTATCTTCTACTATATAATTTATGTAGAGGTGGTTTTGTTGCCCCTCTTTTTCGTCCGTCGTCAGTTCATTGGACGATTTTGCCCCTTCATGTTTGAACATATTACATGTTGTGCCACCGCCTATGGAGAAGTGGTTCTTTTCTTTCTCAGGCTACGAACGAAGGCACCTTATCCTCTCCTCCCTCAGGCCCGCTGCCCTCCCATCCTACTGCTCCTCCTCGAGCGAGTCAGATCGCTGCCACGACGACCCTCTCCCAAGATCGCCATCCTCGGTGACAACCTACTGCGGAAGGCCTTCCTCCTCCCCACCCCTCTCTCTCTTCCCTTTCTCTTCTCTCATACCGATCCCTATCTAAAAAACAACGGATGAATCGATTTAGAAGGCCCGCAAGATTGCACGCCTGCCGGAGGAGATCTTCTCGGCGGCGCTCCGTCGGCCAGAACCTCGCCTCGCCTTCCCCTACTGCACCCCTCCATGCATCCCTACCCCTGACCAACCCTATCGTGGCGATTTTGGGGAGTTGCTATTTTTGCTTCGGTGGACTTGAGAGAAATTCATAGTGATAGTGAGAGTGGGTTAATTTGTTACTGTTGAATATTACGTACGTAGATGTCAGGCTCCTTGTTGAAGTTTGCTCCTGCTCGCAGTATTTGGCAACCTCTTGCTTGCTGAATTTTCTTACTGGTTGTTGAATTGTAATACTTATTGTTCGCTGAATTATACAGAGATGTGAAGAAGCTCTGTGCTGAATTTTGTTGTTGTGATTCTGCACATATATTTCAACATGCTTGTGACGCTGGCCGCAAGGGGTGCCATGGTGGGCGGCCGTTCCTCGGCATCCAGTGTGCCCCTGATGGCAGCCGCAGCATCCTATTCCTCGTTGTTTCAGCAATACTAAGCTTCGTTCAGCTGTTTTATTTGCCCCTGGTTCTCTACTTTATGTTTGACAATAGTACTGAACTCTTATAAATATTGTACCAAGTAGAAATGCCACTCTTATATATCTCAAATGATATGGACTATGTCGTAGTCTTTCTCTTTCTCTTGAAAACATTTTCATTTACTCCACTGCTCTACCTTTCTCTCTATAAAGTAATCATGTCATTTTCACTGCAAGATGAACAATGGAAAACAGGGATAGGAGCAACGACATGATAAGTTGGATTATTGGACCACATGGCTGGTGGTTTGGACGAAGACAAGAAGTGAGTTTCCTGCTCTATATCTTCAAGGTAGAAATAGTTATGATGCTACTTCATTGTAGTAATCAAGTTGGAATTATCAGATCGTTATGGTGTGTGCATAATTAAAATAATTGATTGGGAAGTAGTCTTAATCAAGCATTTGTGTTTAGTCTTAAATACCAATTGTAATAAGTTAATATGCCCTGTGTAGCACATAGGAATACACATACTATCCAATTGGATCAATTTTAAGTGTAGATGGTGTGCTTTAGGAGATGGAACTTTTTGGTATGGCAATGCAAGTCATAAAGTGCATATTATGCTTCTAATATACCTTATGTGTTTGTAGATGCCAAAGTCGGGATGTTACTGAAACATCCATAACGTATTGGTGTTCCTCCGCCGCTTAGGTAGGGAAGTGGCAGAGAGGGAGAGGGTGGACGGCTGCGGGGCTACGGCGGTGCCACCGAGGCTAGGGACTCGCACCGACGTGGAGTAGGGACACCGTCATTCCGCCTAGAGTCAATACCGAACAGACTGAACACTCGTTGTTCACAGCTATAAAATTATTCAGTTTATGCATCCCTTCTGTTTTTGTAGTTTTTCGTTTTTCTTACTGTATTTCAAACTGATTTCAGTGATAGAATTCCTACTTGCTATGGAGACCATCTAGAGTGCGTTCAGTATTTTGCTTTTGTCCAATAAGAGACATGAATTGTAGCCGTGATGCTGCGGTGCTAGGGCGTTGTAGTTAGAGGAGCAGATTCACGAGGCATGGTGGATGCAGAACATAAGCTAGCTATGGAGACATGGAGAAACATGAGAACAAGTGGATACGGTATTGTTGATGCTATCTAGCTTGGTGCTGCTTTGCACCGGCGACGCTAACTAGGTTGCTACAATCTGCTCGGGACTGAGATATAACAAAACGTGCTTCTAGCTAGCTTGCGTTTCTTTGGTATTATTAATGTTTTTATTTCAGTTAATAGTGCAATATTTTCTATGCCTCGCTACACTATTCTGTGTTTTGGGCTATATGTATTCTTGATCTTATAAATTTCTAGAAAGATGAGTTCTTCAAATAGAAACTATGTAAATAAGAAAGCACATAAAATATATGAGCTCAGAAATTTTTCTCTAATCTATAACATACTTGGTCAACTTTATTATGGAGTGTTGTTTTAGAAATTAATCTAACATCCTTTTTCTTGAATTATCATTAAAACTTTCGAAAGAAAATTTTGGACGGCTGATTTTGTGGAACACCCAAGTAAGGGTAGATCTTGCTTTTTTAATCATTGTGCACCATAGGTGTTTACTTAATATTATATTTTAACAACGAGAATCTATAACAAATAAACTTCTAAACAATTTGCTTTGACCGCTTCCTCTTCATATAGAAAACACTCAGTTTAATATATTACTCCCTCTATCTCAAAATAGATGTCCCAAATTTGTTCCAAATTTTAACAAACTTTAGATATCTATTTTGAGACGGAGGGAGTATCAATTTAGAATTAGGTTGTATGATTTTGTTCTTAAACACATTCTTATTTCTTAGATCTGTAACAAGCACGAGCGTGCATGAGAAGCTTCGCCTCGACATGCTCCGCGTCTTTCCCACATGCGACCGAAGCGACGACTCGAACCCTAGCTCCCGCCCCTTCCCTCTCGCCGCCGCTGGGCCCTTCCTTTCCTTTGTGCAGGGCAGATCTCTCTATGGCAGTGGTGTAATTCGACAGAGGCTGACAAGGCCTGGCACGGCGGCGGAGCAACATCAGGGGCGACCTCTTGCATATGGAGGCCCCGGTGAGTTCCATGAGTGGCGGTACGACAGGCAAGCAGAAGCATGGCTTTGATTGTGGATTCGGTGCCTCGGGGGCGAGGGTTTATTTAGTCTTGCGGCGCAAAGATGTTGGTAGCATGTAACAAGATACTGCATATTCCAGATTTTAAGAACCCGTAGCAACGTACGGGCATACAACTAGTCTACTATATAATAAGTCTTGAGGTGGTTTTCGTCACCTGGGCTTCGTTCGTCGTCCTTGCGTTGTTATTTTTTGACTATATTTCTGTCCGTCGTGAGCGAAATATCGTGTCAGATTCTAATTCAGTTTCGGGTTTGTCTTTGCTCCCCAGTGCTTATTGTTACTTCCCAATCCGTCCATAGTGTTGAAGTGTATAAGTGGATTGCACTAGTCCTTTCCATCAGTTCGGACTTTTGGTTGCGTTGGCTAGTGTATGAAGCTTGACATGGTATCAGAGCCTAAGGTCTCGAGTTCGAGTCCTGGCTTTCGCAATTTATCCTAAAATTGTTGTTGACCCCTCTATGTCCACGTATAGGCCTCTTGAGTCATACGTGAGTTTCGCGCGCCGTCGCTCTCTTCCGGTTGCACGTGCTGACTTCTCTCCGTCACACGTGAGAGGGGGTGTTGAAGTGTATAAGTGGATTGCACTAGTCCTTTCTATCAGTTCGGACTTTTGGTTGCGTTGGCTAGTGCATGAAGCTTGACACATAGGATGTAGTACTCCATAGTACATATGCAGGAAGCGCTAGGATAGGGACAGAGCTTACGCTCCTACGTCCTACCGATCGCTTGGATCGGATCGATTGTCTCTGACGAGTACTACGTGGCGTGCTACGCAATAGAGTTCTTCCGCCCGCACGACTTCCTTTCCCTCGCCGCGGGAGGTCTGGATCAAGGCAAGCACCGACGCTGGGCTATATAGGGGTGCAGTGTTGTCGCCGCCGGGGCTACCGCTGCCGCTATTCAGCTCCCCCAAAACGCCGAACGACGATGTTTCGGCTACACAGAACCTCCGGCGGCTGATGACAACCAGACTAGACATGCGGCCTCGGCGGTCAATGGCCGACTATGCAACTTTAACTTCGGCACCACCCATCAAGGTACTCCGCCCGCAGGGCCACTCCGGCCCTTCGTGCTAGGCTTTCCTCGACGAGGTCGCTTGCGCTGTGTTCTGCGGGGCCATCTCCTCGGTCATGGCGTCGCCCGCTGCACTGGTAGCGCGGATCGTCTGCTCGCCCACGTACTCGTGTGCCCGCCGGACCTCGCGCTTGGGAGAGGTTCCACCAGTTTATGTCCGCCGAGGCGACCGTACCACCGCGGCTCACATATAGGCCAAGCAGCACCGACAGGAGGCATGTCCGGCCTATGGCATGGTCCGGACGGCCGGCCACTCGACAAACTGCCTGCCCGGTGTGATTCGAGTAGATGGCGCCTACGTTCTCAGGACGGGCACTCGATGACACTGCCTTGTGCATCGAGGAGATGGCGTCGGTGCATGCTGGGAGGTGCGGCCGCTGACGTGAAGCACGTGCCAGAACTCGGTTCGGCCCGGTGGAAGAAAATCCACGCAAGGTGGGCGGCAAAGTGCGTTGTGTGCCCGGCACGGTGGCGAGCCGAGACCGGAAGCTGGATCCGTATCAGTTCATGAACTTGTCGGCCTACATGAAGGAGGAGAGCGACATTGTATATGCAAATAGAGAATGGGAGCCTAGGTGCTAGATAATATAGTATTCTCTCCATTTTAAAATATAAAATGTTTTAGGCTTGTGAATGAAGTGTACCTAGATACCTTTTAGTGTGTAGATTCAGAGTGAATCTCTATGAACCTATACACTAAAAGAGGTCTAGATACATCATCTTTACAATGTAAAATATCTTATATTATAAAACGGAAGGAGTAGTATTAACTTGATGTGATATAGTTCATATGGATCCCATAGAGTTTGCAAAGTCAAAAGTCTGAGTGGTGTTATGTCTCACAGTACTATACAACTTTTGTCAAGGAAATGTCATAGAGAAATATGTATAAATTTATACCGTATAATCAATACTATCTGCAACTCATCAGATATTGAATGTGGACGAAATCTGTATATAAGTATGCGCTTCACAATCTAAAACCGTTAGTCCTAAATTTGACTTTAAATTTTAATCGGTTCAAGTGAGGAACTAGAAATACCTTACCTCAAGGCGTCTCAACATTTCTTAATATTAAAATTGCTCATCTCGATCCTTTTATCTCACATAGAGTTTTCCTCAAAAATCCTTCTCCAATTCAAATTTTGGTTTCTACTTTTGGTCCTGATTTTTCAGAAAAGAAAATCCAAAAGATTTACTCCCAATTCATTTGGGGCTGGTATCACAAATCTAAATTCAAAACCTTCGATCCACCATCGAGGAGGGTGGTTGCTAAACTATAAGTTTTAGGGTATTGTGTGATCCACCGTCAATGAGAGCGCCTGCCCAGTCGAGGAATATCGGCCGGCCCATCCACGCTCACCCACTGTGGTCGTGAAAGACATGGAGAATGTTCGTTGATTAAGAGTACAAGGAATCATGCATAACTCGTGTTTAGTTGATCTACCCATAGGGGCACACAAGTATAATACGATATGGGTACTTAGCTAATATGTCCGTGTATGCGGCGAGAAGAAACTCGACGGCCTGTAGCAACGCACGGGCATTCAACTAGTACTATATAATTTGTGTTAAGGTGGTTTTCGTCTATTCCCGTTTTCGTCCGTCCTCTGTGCGCCTTCGTACGCGTTCACGTTCGTCTTCGTAAGTCAAGCCCTGCTTTGCCTTGGCCCGCACTACCTCTGATAGTCTGATATGTATACAATAAGGCAACACGATGGGTCCTTATCAATATCGCTGCGTGCACGGGCCTTCAAACCCGTCCGGCCACGGATAAAATATACGCATCAATCCGTTCCAAGCTGCCAGTGCTAACCTGTAGTCATCTGTTCCAAGCCGACGCCGCCGACCTGTCCTACCATCTATCCGGCTGACATGTCTCCTTCCTGCCATGCCTTCTTCACTGACCTGCACCAATAGCAGAGCTACACCATCTCCCACACCGACCTGCACCACAGGTGACCAGCTCGAGGGGCTCGAGCGTGAGCTCCATCTATAGGGGCGCAGGTTCAGGCTTAGGTAGTAGCAAGGCAATGGCGCAGGTTAAGGTTCAGGTAGCTGCACCAGCATGGAGTCCATCTACTTCTTTCATTGTTTTGACGGAGAGGACAAGTTGAATTTGGGCTTCATAATCTCATTTTGCTTTACGAGCATTTAATCTGGAGGGGTTTTAGCGATCATAGCACACTTTGCTAAAGATGAAAAGACCTATGCGGGAGGTGATTTGTCTTAGGAACTGATGAGAGATTTGGCTCAATCTACACCTGCCATTGACAGTTTGCTACTATATATCGATAATAGTAATACTCCCTCAGTACCAAATTAATAGAATTATCTCAACCTTGTCTAATAAGTGTGTATCTAACAAAAACGCGTCTAGATACATGTATATCTAGACAAAGTTGAGTCAATTAATTTGGTAATGAAGGAATACTATACTAGAGTTTCTGGATGGAAGTCTCTAGACTGTTAATGCCGCACTGACATAACAGTACCAGGTCGGGTAAGGGAAGTACATCGCAACGACCAAAGAGGTGCAAGAGGACAACGGTGTAGTGCGAGCATGTTACCCTTCAGGAAGGGCGTGAAGCTGTGAACTATATGGTATGATGCTGGGGATCACATGCCAGTGGCGGTCACATACATGACAAAATGGATCTATTCTAGGTAGAATGTTGTATTGTACTCTCACTAATGATCATTGAGGTGGAGACAGAGCAGGTTGTCGTGCCAGACCAATTTTGATCCATGGGAATTGATATTGTCACCATGGAGGACAGGCAGTGAAAAACACAAGCAAAACTTAAGAGTCGGTGAGGAAGATAGATAATGCAACAAGTTTTCATATGTTATAGAGTCAACAAAGGAGGACAATAACAATGAGCATGACATCGAGAGAGGTACGTAGTGAGGGGAGGAATAACATCGTCAGGTGCTCACAATAGTGTCATCATAACAGAAGAGGCACGTCCTCATTTTGCTTTACGAGCATTTAATCTGGAGGGGTTTTAGCGATCATAGCACACTTTTCTAAAGATGAAAAGACCTATGCGGGAGGTGATTTGTCTTAGGAACTGATGAGAGATTTGTCTCAATCTACACCTGCTATTAACAGTTTGCTACTATATATTGATAATAGTAATTGAAGGGTTTCGCAACATAGTAAATCAAAAAATTTCTACGGATGCAAACGGGAAAGCCAAGATCTAATCTAGGAGATGCAAACAACGAGGGGGGATAGATGAGATCTTCATACCCTTGAAGATTCGCACAGCGGAACGTTTGACGGAACGTGGGTGATGTAGTCGTACTCACTTCTCCTCCTCGCGATCCGATCCGATCTAACACCGCAAGTGACGATGCCTCCGAGAGATGCACACGTGCGGCACCTCGACGTCTCCTCCTTCCTCAGTCCAGCAAGTAGGATGGAGAGATGGATTGGATCTACAACGCGACGGCGCGGTGCAAGTGGTGGAGAGTTTCTGCGGCAGGGCTTCGCCTACGCGCAGTCAGGAGGGAGAGAGAGAGGAGGGGCAGCAGGGCGGCTAGGGTTGTGGAGGAGGTGTGGGAGGGGTGCGCCCCAGCCCTCTTTATATAGAGGGGTGGGCGGCTGGCCCTTGCCCCTCCCCCAAGCCCTAGGCCGGCGGCCAAAGGAGGGAGGAGTTGGGGGCAAGTTCCCCCCCCTTCTACAAGCTCCCTAGGGTTTCCCTAGGGTTTGGCCGGCTGGGCCCTATGGGGCCTTGTGCCCCTGGCCCAATGCGGCCAGGGCACTCCCTCATAGGCCCACTCCCCCTCCCGACAAGTGGGGCCACGTTGGTCCCACTCCGGAAGGTTCTAGAAGCTTCCGGTACAATACCGAATAACCCGAAACAATTCCGAACTTCAAAAACTGCATTGCCTTATATGAATCTTATTCTCCGGACCATTCCGGAACCTCTCGTTATGTCCCGGATCCCATCCGATACTCCGAACAAAAACTCATAAACCAATTATCCAATCTATCCTAGCGTCAAGACACGTTAAGTGTGTGACCCTTCAGGTTCGAGAATATGCAGACATGATCTTCTATCAATAATCAACAGCGGGGTCTGGAAACCCATATTGACTCCCACACATTCATCGATGATCATATCGGATGAACCACGATGCCAGGATTCAATCAATCCCATATATATATATATTCCCTTTGTCTCGCGATATTTTACTTGCCCGAGATTTGATCGTCGGTACCGTCATACCTAGTTCAATCTCGTTCACAGCAAGTACTTTACTCGTTCCGTAATCCGATATCACTTTGTGATTAACTCCTTAACCACATGCTTGCAAGCGGTGTTTATATCGATTACCGAGTGGGCCCGAAGTATATCTCTCCGACTTGGGAGGGACAAATCCCATCTCGATACATACAACCCAACAGGTACTTTCCGATCACCTGAGAGACACCTTTATGATCACCCTCTCATAGGATGACGTTTGATGACCTCAAAGCTTTCTTCTGATACCAGGGAGTTGTATTATCTCATGGTCTAAGGAATACAATATTTGACATAAGAAAAGCTTCGCAAAGATGAACACGATGACACGATCTAATTGCTCCGCTTAGTTTGGGTCTGTCCAACATATCATTCACCCAATGATATGATCTCATTATTAATCGACAACTCATGTCTATGGTTAGGAAACCTTGACCATCAATAATCAATGAGCTAGTCCATCGAGGCATACTAGGGACACGGTGTTGTTCACAAACCACACAAGTATTAAAGTTTCCGCTTAATACAATTCTAGCATGGAATATAAACTTTATCATGAACGAGAATTATAATAACTAGCTGAATGCCCGTGTGTTGCTACGGGATGTTGACACATGTCCTTTTAAAAACATCACATGTTCTAAAAAAGATAACTGAGATTGCAAATGGAGTGTCGACCTGACTATCTTTTTATGAGTAGAAGGTATTGATTGAAGTGTTGATATACGGTTACTTTGCTCTAATATGCATGTCACTAACGCTGCTTAGAACTTGCACTCACATCATATTTAGCTGATATGTATTATTTGCCTTGTGCCAAATTGAGACATATATCTTCCTGCCAGCAGAAATACCTCCACTTTATAAGGCACTAAAGCAAACTCAAGGGAATACACACAAGTTTTCCGGGTGGCAAATACAAACAGCCTGTCGAATCCACGGACTGGACTTCTCATCCAGTTCCAGTTTTAGAGAATATTTTAGATTTAATTTCAGCCCTATGTGGAGCCTAACCTAAAAGAGCCTCCTAGTGGTGCAATGATCACGCGGAAGACATCGAACAACCGCGTGTGAGCCGTTCACCATGAATTGCAGGCCACACTATCGTCGCCTGCTGTTGCATCTGTTATAATTGCGATAAGAAGATAACGAAGAACGAAAACGAAATCACAGCAAGGGGACACATATTTAACGTGGAAAAACCTCTCCAACAAGGAGAGGAAAAAACTACGGGCGCCAACCAGCGAAATTTCACTATATCGATGAGTGTTTACAAAACGCCGGAATTTCATAAATGCAACTTATCCCAACCGGCGGCTTACAAGGGGTTTATATATCGGTGAAAACCTTGGTCTTCGATGATCCGTACCGTACCAAAATATTTGGATCAACATATAAAATCATCCGAACGTACCGCCGCAGAAAAAACGATAGCTAGGATCTTGTTCATGTTCAGATGATCAGGTCAGGTATGTCCGTCATCCAAAGCGAGAATGCTGGCCAGTTGAGCACGTCGCTCGCGGCAGCACGTATTCATAGCCAATCACCATCGGGCCTCACTCCAGGTAGATGGTGGAGAAAATCCTCGGACTCGCCACTTGTTTAGTTCTTACCTGCTTGTTCTGTATGCGTACAGAGGGGTACACCAACACCGATCTAGAGGCGTATGTGTGCGCGACGGTGTTATGGGTAGAAAAAATCTGGGAGGTTTGGTATTTTAAGCACATGATCGCGTCGGTGGAGAGTTGTGCTATGTTTGAGTTTCTAGGGTCCTGCCGCAGACCGCCTGCTCCTTTCTATCACGCGGGATGGATTTGACTTGTACGTGTGGTTTCGTTTAGCGGTCGGAGACTGTTTCTGTTTAGCGATCGCACGAGACGACGGACGAAAACCCCCAGGTGACGAAAACCGATAAATTATATAGTAGAGATAACATCTTTATTATTGCCTCTAGGGAAAAATTCCAACAGTCTCCCACTTGTACTAGAGTCAATAATCTAGTTTATATCTGGCAACAATCTAACACCCATGGAATTAAGGTGCTGATCATGTTTTGCACGTGGAAGAGGTTTAGTCAATGGATCTGCGACATTCAGATCTGTATGTACTTTGCTAATCTTCAGATCTCCACCTGCTATATAATCTCGGATTATATGAAACTTGCGGTTGATATACTTGGTCTTTGGATGATATCTTGGTTCCATAGCTAGTGCTATGGCGCCAGTGTTGTCACACAATATCTCCAGTGGGTCCAAGGCACTTGGAACTACGCCAAGCTCAGTGATGAAGTTCCTGATCCAAACTCCTTCACTTGACGCTTCTGCAGCAGCCATGTATTCCGCTTCTACTGTAGATCCCGCGATCACGCTTTGCTTGCAGCTTCTCCAACTCACAGCTCCTCCATTCAAAATATAAACGTATCCTGTCTGAGATTTAGAATCATCCTTGTCGGTGTCGAAACTAGCGTCGACGTAATCCTTTACGACAAGTTGTTCATCACCTCCATAGACGAAGAACATTTCTTTAGTCCTATTCAAGTACTTTAGGATGTTCTTCACGGCTGTCCAGTGTTCTACTCCTGGATCACTTTGGTACCTGCTCGTCAAACTAAGAGCATTGGACACATCTGGTCTAGTACACAACATGGCATACATGATAGAACCTATGGCCGAGGCATAAGGCACTTTGTTCATAGCTTCTCTATCATTTACCGTAGCTGGACACTGAGCCTTGCTCAATATCTTACCTGACAACATAGGCACTGAACCTTTCTTTGCCTTATCCATTCTGAACCTTTTTAGAACTTTGTCTAGGTATGTACTCTGTCTTAAAGCTATCAGGCGTCTTTGTCTATCTCTATAGATTTTGATGCCCAATATATAAGCAACTTCCCCTAGGTCTTTCATTAAAAAACATTTGTTCAAATAACTCTTCACATCGTTAAGCATGTCAATGTCATTTCCAATAATCAATATGTCATCCACATATAGTACCAGAAATGTCACTGAGCTCCCACTCACTTTCTTGTAGATACAAGCTTCGTAGCAATTTGGAACAAATCCAAAGCTCTTGATCACTTGATCAAAACGAAGGTTCCAACTCCGAGATGCTTGCTTCAGCCCATAAATGGAACGCTGAAGTTTGCACACTTTATCAGCATCCTTAGGATCGACAAAACCTTCGGGTTGCATCATATACAACTCTTCATCAATGTTGCCATTGAGGAACGCAGTCTTGACATCCATCTGCCATATTTCATAATCATGAAATGCAGCAATTGCTAATAAAATCCGAATGGACTTAAACATCGCTACGGGAGAGAAAGTCTCATCGTAGTCAACACCTTGAACTTGTCGAAAACCTTTCGCGACAAGTCGTGCTTTATAGACGGTAACATTACCATCCGCGTCCGTTTTCTTCTTGAAGATCCATTTGCACTCAACGGCCTTTCGGTCGCTAGGAGGGTCCACCAGAGTCCATACTTGGTTTTCGCTCATGGATCCAAATTCGGATTTCATGGCCTCTAGCCATTTCTCAGAGTCTGGGCTCATCATCGCTTCCTCATAGTTCGCAGGTTCACTGTCATCTACTAACAAAAAGTTAAGACAGGGTTGCCATACCACTCAGGAGGGGCACGCGACCTTGTCGACCTGCGACGTTCAGTAGTAGCATCGTCCGAAGCTTCTTGATCCTTGTCATTAGCTTCCTCTATTGTTGGTGCAGGCGGAACTGGAACAATTTCAGGTGCTGCGCTACTCTCCAACTCAAGAGAAGGTTCAACAACCTCGTCTAGCTCTACTTTCCTCCCACTCACTTCTTTCGAGAGAAACTCATTCTCAAGAAAGGATCCGTTCTTTGCGACAAACACTTTGCCTTCGGTTCTGTGATAGAAGGTATACCCGATAGTTTTCTTAGGGTATCCTATAAAGACGCATTTCTCCGCTTTGGGTTCGAGCTTGTCCGGCATCAACTTCTTGACGTAAGCTTGTCGGGAGGGAGAGAGAGAGAGGAGGGGCAGCAGGGCGGCTAGGGTTGTGGAGGAGGTGTGGGAGGGGTGCGCCCCCAGCCCTCTTTATATAGAGGGGTGGGCGGCTGGAACTTGCCCCTTCCCCAAGCCCTAGGCCGGTGGCCAAAGGAGGGAGGAGTGGGGGGCAAGTTCCCCCCCTTCTAGAAGCTCCCCTAGGGTTTCCCTAGGGTTTGGCCGGCTGGGCCCTATGGGGCCTTGTGCCCCTGGCCCAATGCGGCCAGGGCACTCCCTCATAGGCCCACGCCCCCTCCCGACAAGTGGGGCCACGTTGGTCCCACTCCGGAAGGTTCTAGAAGCTTCCGGTACAATACCGAATAACCCGAAACAATTCCGAACTCCAAAAACTGCATTGCCTTATATGAATCTTATTCTTCGGACCATTCCGGGACCTCTCGTGATGTCCCGGGTCCCATCCAAGACTCCGAACAAAAACTCATAAACCAATTATCTAATCTATCCTAGCGTCGAGACACGTTAAGTGTGTGACCCTTCGGGTTCGAGAATATGCAGACATGATCTTCTATCAATAATCAACAGCGGGGTCTGGAAACCCATATTGACTCCCACACATTCATCGATGATCATATCGGATGAACCATGATGCCAGGATTCAATCAATCCCATATATATATATATTCCCTTCGTCTCGCGATATTTTACTTGCCCGAGATTTGATCGTCGGTACCGTCATACCTAGTTCAATCTCGTTCATAGCAAGTACTTTACTCGTTCCGTAATCCGATATCACTTTGTGATTAACTCCTTAACCACATGCTTGCAAGCGGTGTTGATATCGATTACCGAGTGGGCCCGAAGTATATCTCTCCCACTTGGGAGGGACAAATCCCATCTCGATACATACAACCCAACAGGTATTTTACGATCACCTGAGAGACACCTTTATGATCACCCTCTCATAGGATGACGTTTGTTGACCTCAAAGCTTTCTTCTGATACCAGGGAGTTGTATTATCTCATGGTCTAAGGAATATAATATTTGACATAAGAAAATCTTCGCAAAGATGAACACGATGACACGATCTAATTGCTCTGCTTAGTTTGGGTCTGTCCAACATATCATTCGCCCAATGATATGATCTTATTATTAATCGACAACTCATGTCTATGGTTAGGAAACCTTAACCATCATTAATCAATGAGCTAGTCCATAGAGGCATACTAGGGACACGGTGTTGTTCACAAACCACACAAGTATTAAAGTTTCCGCTTAATACAATTCTAGCATGGAATATAAACTTTATCATGAATAAGAATTATAATAATAACATCTTTATTATTGCCTCTAGGGCATAATTCCAACAGTAATACTCCCTCCGTACCAAATTAATAGAATTATCTCAACCTTGTCTAATAAGTGTGTAGCTGACAAAAACGCGTCCAGATACACGTATATCTAGACAAAGTTGAGTCAATTAATTTGGTAATGAAGGAATACTATACTAGAGTTTCTGGATGGAAGTCTCTAGACTGTTAATGCCGCGCTGACATAACAGTACCAGGTCGGGTCAGGGAAGTACATCGCAACGACCAAAGAGGTGCAAGAGGACAACGGGTGTAGTGCGAGTATGTTACCCTTCAGGAAGGGCGTGAAGCTGTGAACTATATGGTATGATGTTGGGGACCACATGCCAGTGGCGATCACATACATGACAAAATGGATCTATTCTACGGTAGAACGTTGTAGTGTACTCTCACTAACGACCACCGAGGTGGAGACAGAGCAGGTTGTCGTGCCAGACCAGTTTTGATCCATGGGAATTGACATTGTCACCATGGAGGACAGGCAGTGAAAAACACAAGCAAGGCAACCGAGGCAGTGAACTTTTCCACAACTCTGCCTCCTGCAACCGAGGCAGCCATTGGGCAGAGCTCCGCTGCCGAGTAAATGACGCAAAGCTATCACATTTGAGACAATCTAATCATATAACTATCATCTTTGCGTCAAAGGTGATAGTAGACCCGACAGGTGGGCCCACATAGACCTGACAGGTGGGCCCGCATAGTCAGAAACGTGTTTAAGCCTAACAAATAGAACAATCAGTGCTACGTGTCATACACCTGTCCCAAAAGTGGTGTTTAAGTGTTATTTCACGCAAAAATGATAGTTTTGTGATAAGGCTGTCTAAAATGTGAGAGTTTTGCGTCATTTACTCTTCCACGGCCTCCTGCAACCGAGGAAGTTCCAAAACTCGCACGGATGGCGATGATAGATGGACCAAACGTGCGTGCCGCCCCAGTAAAAGCCAGGCACCACCGGCGACCCCAGGGCGCATGCATGCACGACGTACTGCTGGTCAGTGCAGGCCCGAGCGATGCCATGCGAGGGAGGCGTCGGGCCTCGTATCTGCTACCCAGCTAATCTCGGGTTTGGCTTTGTCCCATGCCCATCAATTAGGTCCCTGGCCGTCGCCGGCTAGCCTGACTCGAAAACCCTCGAGTAACCCAGACACAAACACTCCAAGCTCCTAAGATAGACGGCAACAGCATCTTGGTCAGAGATTATCTCTCAGGTTGCCCGTTGCAAACCATGCCGCGTTGTGACCACTAGGTACATGGCCGCAATTCCCGTTGGCTGAAGACATATGTCAACAGCTATCAACGGGGAAGGCACAACCTGCACAAAATCTGTACTGGATCGATCATGATTCGTCTTCTAAAAAAAGATCGATCATGATTCAACTGACATACAATAGACATAAAATACAAATAACATTATTTTGTTCCGGGCATATATATTGACCATAAAATCTGATTCATCATGATTCAAACTAGTAATTTAATCGTGATCTCCAGTACGTAGTTGATGAAGCAAGATAGACAAAATAAACAATCTTGTCTCAGAGAACACATTGGATTCCCATGTTATCAAGCTTGTAATGCAGAGACTTGTGCTTGATCATATGTAGCCCATTATTGCCTTCACGCACCACCTCCACGCCTGTCAACACAGTAACCTCATCTCCAACAACCTCCATGTGTCCCTCCTCAGGAGAAGGTCTGTGGAGGAAGCAGGTGGCGATACAAAACTTGCCCAGGCCCAGGTTCACCAGACGGCGCACCGAGGGATACCACTCATCAGGCAGGCCCTCAAGATAATCCCAAGAATGCTGGGAAGCAGGGGCCTCCTCTGCTGTGGGAGCAGAGGCTAGGTCAAAAGCACACAAACGGTGTTGGGAGGAGCCATTTGGAGCCTCGAGACCGAACCAGAGGCGGAACTTGGGGACATACTCTGCAGCCCCGTGAAAGGGCAGCGTCCATGCGCCAGCCAGCTGCCTCCACACACCCCTGGAGATGTCGAAGGCGTAAGTGCCTCCGTTGGATGATGCGCATATGGTGGAGTTATCAACAACCGCCGCTGCAAAGGGAGGACTGTCAGGTCGAACTGTGTAGTAGCTGTCAGGACCGCATGGCGGCACATGAGGCAGACGACGCCAGTACCAATCGTTTGGATATGCAGACATACTAGTCCTGCAGTAGTTGAAGAACTCAAAGCTGCCGTCGTGGGTGCTCATGACATAAAGATCGTATTCGCCTTTAGGGCTCCATTCAGTACTGCTGCCAGGGCGTTGGTTGGTGATGGACAAGACGATGGAATTGGTTGGCTTGGGGAAGCTAGCTGGGGGCATGGCAACGACTGACTGCAAGTCTACATCGTAGACTGAGACATTGGCAGAAGGATTTGCGAACAGGACGCAGCCCTCGCCCTGCCCTGGCAGCAGGGAGAAGAAGTGGAATTTGCTGGCCTTTATCATGGCGGGCTGGGACGAGAAAAAGATCTCCGGCCTAGGCAGGTCGTCGATGTTTAAGAACGTCGGTGGCCACCCCCCACCATTCTTGTCGGTCTTCGCAACTTCTTCGGCCTTTGGAACTTCAGTTGATTCGTAGAAGAGGGTCTTGCCCAACCAATTCCCAAATATCCTGACTCGAAGGAAAAAGAGAGTATAAATATACTGTCGAGAATACTCCGTAAATACCCGTGAGTTCGAAAGGATAGGGAAGTTGTAAAATTTTTGTAGCGAGAAGGAGAATAAATCGGAAATTTCATGCCTGCAGCGGAATCCAATTCTCCAAGCCTCCGATTCCTAATTTTGCATCTAACTAGGGCCGTTGGAGCGCGAACTAAGTTGGTTCCAGAATCAAAAAACCTGCAGTTCGGAGTGGCGACAAAGATGTGAATAACGCGGGAAACGTTACAAACGAAACCGAATGGAGGGCTCTCGTTCTCAGTAAGAATAGTACCTTCTGTCGCTAGATCTACCAGAGGCGGAGCAGAAAGGAATCGATCGATGCGAAGGAGAGCCGGGTGAGCACAAAAGCGGCGGCGTTGGAAGGGCGGCTGGGATATACAGTAGAAGACTGTTCTCCTATATGGGCCTTTGGGCAGATTATTCTCTAGTTATTGCTGGGCTGGGCTGGGCTGATCTTGGCTGGGCTCACTGCTCGGTTCACCGCCTACTTCGCCAGACGTACACGGACCGAAGAGTCAGCTGCGGGAGGCAAATCCTATAAGCCGACGGCAAATGCTATTTATCGCTCGGCGCGCGTGTTTATAGGGTATGCTCACGCGAGGGCCGTGCGTGTTGGGCCGGCCCACTTAACGTTCTAATTTTTTCTGTTTCTTTTTTTCTGTTTTTTATTTTTCTTTCTTTTTTTCGTGTTTTCGGAACATTTTTAAAATATGAACAATTTTCATATATAATTTTTTTTTGAATTTGAACACTTTCCGAATTCCAACCGTTTTTAATTGAATTTGAACAAATTTAACAATTTTCTAATTTGCATAGTTTTAAAATATCAACAGCTTTAGAGTTTTACTATTTTAAACATCTACGAAAACTGTTCAAACTTTAAAACTATTTAAACTTGAAAATTGTTCAAATTCGCATAAACTAAAAGCAGTGCACTTGTTAGTTTGAGCTGGTTTGGACCGGCCCACTAGGATGAAGCTCCGTGCGGAGTTTTATAGCACGCGCATCAGGCGTAAAATAGCATCCCCTAAGTCGACCAGGTACGAACTGCTCAATAGCGCTCGCTTCGCTGAAGGTTTTTGCATCTTGGACTGTTCATTTACTGCTTTGCTATTTTCTTTTCTGTTCGCGTGTGTGCGTGCTAGTCTGTGTGACATTGGTTCCGTTGGTTCATTTTTTCTAGTTGATTCGTCCGTCAGAACCAGTACCAGAGTTGTTACGTCAGCGGTCCAGCCTATTTGACCAATCACAAACAAGGAAAAGGACGACTTGGAAGAACATTAGTACATACTTTTTTCTTCTATTTCTCTTTTTTTCCCTTTTTCTTTTCCTTGGTTTAGCTTTTAATGTAGGTTTTGGTTCAAGTTATGTTTTATATTTTCCCCAAGAATTAAGTTATTCTTCCATTTATTCTAAAATCTGTTTCTCTTCTATCATGGGTTTGTTCCACAGACATTTCAAATTGTGATTTAATCCATGAGTGCTATTTTTCTTTCCACGGAGTCTATAGCCAAGTTTCGCCAGTAATCGTGTTTTGATCCACATGAACTATATTTAGTATTTTTACTTACTCTTAAAGTTTGTGTTCTATCGAAGTTGTGATGTTGGTCCACGACCACTAAAAGTTTCTTCTCCTTGTACTCATTTTTGTTCCACGAGTTCCAAATTTTGTTTTATTTTGTTCATTTTCTTGTTCCTCTCATTGTCATGATTCTTTTCATGGATGTTTTATTTCATTTATCCTAGTTCCTTTTTTCACTCATAATCGGTTCCACTGATCCAATTCTTTTGTTCTCTATATTCAATCATTTTTTTCCTTGTGTAAATTCGATTTGTTCTTTTGTGCTATAATTTTCGCACCCAATTGTAGTGTGATTTTGTTCCACGTTGTCTAATTTATTTTCCAGTTGAGGCGAGCTTCTTTCATGAACACAACAATCTTGTTCCACATGTAGTAGTTGCCATCCTGTTTGGATGCATTATTGACCAAAATTTTATTTCAATTTAGGTATTATTCCCTTTGCGCTCATGTTTTATTCCAAATATCCTTATTTCTGTTCCAACGTTGGTTGATATTTTTCCCTTCATGTGTTTTAAGTTTGTTCTCATATGATCTAATTTCTTGTTCCTCTTGTACTCGTATTTTAGTCCACGAGTTTTATATTTATTTTATTTTGTCCATGTCCAATTTCGTGATTTATGCGACACTAATAAACAGTAGCTAATTCCAGCGTCATGATTTTTTTCCATGGATGCCAAAATTTATGTCACTTAGTCTAACTCACTGTGCACTCATAATTTATTCTTCTGTTTCTATTGGTTTGTTCCATGTAGTTTATTGTTTATCCTATATTTAACTATTTTGTTCTAGTAGATTTTTGCCCTGGCTGTAGTGTAATTTCATTCCTTATAGTCTAATATTTTGTTCCCGTTGAAAAAAATATTTGTCCATCCTAGAGTTCTGTTCCATGTGTAAAAAAATCGATTTGTTCCTTCACCCTATTTTTTGCGCCAACTTTAGTGTGATATTGTTCTTTTGTAGTCTAATTTTTTGTTCCTTCTGAAGGTGAGATTTGTTCCTTGGACCTATAGTTTTTCTCGTCATGTAGATTCCATTTTGCTAACTGATGAGTGCGTGAACACTTCGTTGGGAGACCCCAATAGGAAGGTATGATGAGCACAGCAGCAAGTTTTCCCTCAGTAAGAACCCAAGATTATCGAACCAGTAGGAGGAAGGAAACGACTCAAAGGTGTTGATAGCAACTTGGAGACAAGCACAACACAAACTCAAGACTTTGCCCTAACGAATAGTGAAGTTGTCAATCTCACCGGTTTGCTGTAACAAAGGATTAACTGTATGGTGCGGAAGGTAATGGTGGTTTGCAACAAGTAAACGGTAAACAGTGGAAGATGTATCAATGGTAAAGATTGGACCGGGGTCCATAGTTCACTACAGGTGTTCTCCTTAGATAAACAAACATGGAATGCTGGGTAAACAAATTACAGCAGGGCAATTGACAGGACTGAGCAAGGCATAACAATGCAATACTAGACATTATGATCCTATGAGATTCAATTGGGAAATACAACAAGATACATAGACCGCCATCCAATTGCATCTATGACTACAAGTCCACCTTTGGGTTATCATCCGAACCCCCTCCAGTATTAAGTTGTAAGCAACAAGCAACTGCTTTAAGAAAAGTGTGTAAGGTAAACAATCCACTTGTTCCATGAACAAAAGACCGTTGTTTTCTCCCTAGTGGCAACAACACATCTACAACCTTAGAGATTTCTATCACTTCCCTTTGATTAAATAGAGGCATGAACCCACTATCGAGCATAAATACCCCCTCTTGGAGTCACTAGCAACTACTTGGCCAAGATAGCTACTAACAACGGAGAGCATGCAAGATCACAAACAACACATACATGATAGAATCAATAAGACAAAACCATTAATCAATCTGACATAGTAATCTCAATATCCATCGGATCCCCGCAAACACAACATGCATGATTACAAATAGATGAGATCTTGATCATGAACGGAGCTCACAAGATCTAGACATGAAAGCACAAAAGAGGAGATACAACCATCTAGCTACTACATGGACCTGTAGTCCAAGGTGGAACTACTCACGCTTCATACCGGAGGCTGGCATGATGAAAAAGAAGGCCTCCGATATGATCTCACCTCCGACAGGGTGCCGGGAAGAGCTTCAGATCCCCCCGATTTAGGGATGATGGTGGCGGCAGCTACAGACGGTTTCGTGGAATATTGATCGGTTACTTAGGGTTTAGGCGTCAAGGGCTTCTTATAGGCGAAGAGGGAGGCCAAGGAGGTGTCCGTGTAGGGGTTCGTAGCATGGAAAACAAAAAAATTCTACCGCATGCAAACAAACAAGCCAAGATCTATCTACTAGATTGTAGCAACGAGTCGATTAGAGTACTCACCCTCGAAGATTCCAAAGCGGTTAACGAGAGCAGATTCTCGTGGGTGATGTAGTCGTACACTTGCCGATCTCAAGATCGCGTAGACGATCCTTTCGGCACTGCGTTCCGGCAGCTCTTCCGCAGTCGGTCACACGTTCGGTACTCGATGAAGACCTTCCTCTCCCTTGTTCCAGCAGGCAGCAGAGGTTGTAGTTCTCCCCTCACGATTCCGGCAGCACGACGGCGTGGTGTAGGAAGTAGAGGGAAGATCCCACAGGGCTTCGCCTAAGCCGGTGCGAGTTATGGTGGATCTAGGGTTTTCCGGCGATCTAGGTTTAGAAGGCCGGAGTGGAGGAGGAGGAGTCGGCGGCGACTAGGGCGACGGCGACGGGCCGGCGGCGGCGCAAGGCGGCAGCGACACACAGGGTTGGGGAGGGCTGGCTTGGTGTTATTTGGGGCAGTCCTCCCCCTCTATTTATGAGAGGGGGAAGCCTTGGGAGGGGAGGGTTTGAATCCAAACCCAAATCCAAGTTGGATTGAAGGAAGGACTCTTTCATTCTTCCACTAGGAAACCATTGTTCCAGTTTGACTTTTCAAACCTCCCTTTTGACTTTCAATTTAGAGCTTTAATTCTCTCTCGCAAATACCCAAACCAAGTGACCTAGGATATGATCCAATCACTACACTTACCCATGACACATTCATGGACCATTCCCCTTCCGGTCCGGTGAACCTTCTAGACCCTTCTAGAACCTCTCCGATGAAAACATCGAAATCATTCCTGAACTCCGAAATCAGACTTTCCTTATATGAATCTTATTCTCCGGACTATTCCGGATCTCCTCGTGATATATCGGATCCCATCCGAGACTCTGGACAACATTCGGTATCCCTACTAACATTCCATATCTACTAAAAAACATTGAATCCTTAAGTGTGTCTCCCTACGGTCCGTGAATTATGTGGACATGACCGAGACACTTCTCCGATCAATAACCAATAGAGGAATCTGGAAATTCATATGGCTCCCACATATTTCGACGATTACTTTGCGATCGAATGAACCACTTACATACGATACCAATTTCCCTTTGTCTCGTGATAGTTTACTTATCCGAGGTTTGATCGTCGGTATCTCTGCATACCTAGTTCAACCTCGTTATCGATAAGTACTCTTTTCTCGTTCCCGTGCTATGTGATCCCTTGTGAGCCAGTCACATGCTTGCAAGCCAATTGGATGACATTCCACCGAGAGAGCCCAGAGTATATCTATTCGTCATATGGATGGACAAATCCCACTCTTGATCCATGTGCCTCAACACATACTTTCCGAACACTCAATGCCACCTTTATAGCCACCCAGTTATGGTGTGGTGTTTGATGTCATTAAAGCATCCTTCCGGTGATGGTGATTAGCATGATCTCATGGTCGAAGGAATTAGGTTACTATGTATCAGAAAGCTTATAGCAAATGAACTATTTAAATGACTTGATCTTAATGCTACGCTTATCTATAGGAGTATGTCCATCATACCATTCTCCTAATGATATGATCTTGTTGTTAATAACATCTCAATGTTCATGATCGAGAAACCACGATCATCTATTAACCAACAAGCTAGTACTATAAAGAGGCTTTACCAGGGACACTAATTTAGTTTACAAATCACACAAGTATTAATGTTTCCGGTTAATACTATTATAGCATGAACATAAACATTTATCATAAACACAAAGATATAATAATAACCACTTTTATTATTGCCTCTAGGGCATATCTCCAACAGTCTCCCACTTGCACTAGAGTCAACTAATCTAGATTACATGGTAATATATCGAACATCCATGGCGGTTTGGTGCTGGTCATGTTTTGCCCTCGGAAGAGGTTTAGTCAACAGATCCGCCACATTCAGATCTATGTGTACTTTGCAAATGTTTATGTCACCATCTTGTACATGCTCTCGAATAGCGTGAAAACATAGCTTGATATGCTTCTGCTTCTTGTGTGACCTTGGTTCTTGCGCATTGGCTATGGCGCCCATGTTATCACAATAGATAGACATTGGGTCCAGCACACTTGGAACCACACCGAGCTCTGTAATGAACTCCTTCATCCATATTGCCTCTTGTGAAGCCTCCGAAGCAACTATGTATTCCAATTCAGTTGAAGATCTCGCCACATAACTTTGCTTTGCACTCCTCAAGCTAACTGCTGCACCATTCAAAGTAAATACGTATCCAGATTGAGATTTAGAATCATACGAATCGGTGTTCCAACTAGCATCGGTGTAACCATTAACAACGAGCTATTCATCACCTCCATAAGAAAGAACCATATCCTTAGTTCTTCTTAAGTACTTGAGTATGTTTTCGACCGCTGTCCAATGATCCACTCCTGGATCACTTTGATATCTGCTAGTCAAACTAACAGCATATGCAATGTCGGGTCTAGTACATAGCATGGCATACATAAGAGATCCTATGGCTGAGGCATAGGGAGTCTTACTCATCCTTTTTCTATCTTCTGCCGTTGCAGGACTTTGAGTTTTACTCAAGGTCGTATTGGGAAACATGGGCAAGAACCCTTTCTTGCTATCTTCCATTCCAAACCTCTTTAGAACTTTTTCCAAATATGTACTCTATGACAATGATATTAGGTGTCTCGATCTATATCAATAAATCTTTATGCCTAATATGTAAGTTGCTTCGCCAAGATCTTTCATTGAAAAACTATTATTCAAATAATCCTTGACACTATTAAGAAGGTCTACATCATTCCCAATCAACAATATGTCATCTACATATAGTATTAAGAATGATATAGAGCTCCCATTCACTTTCTTGTAAATACAAGATTCTCCATAAGTTTGTATAAAACCAAAGCTTTTGATTACCTTATCAAAACGTTGATTCCAACTTCGTGATACTTGCTTCAACCCATAAATGGACCATTGAAGTTTGCATACCTTGTTAGCATCTTTAGTATCGACAAAACCTTTGGGTTGCGTCATATACAACTCTTCATCAATGTCTCCATTGAGGAACGCCGTTTTGATATCCATCTGCCATATCTCATAATCATAATATGCAGCCATTGCTTACAAAATACTCATAGACTTTAGCTTTGCTACTGGTGAGAAAGTCTCATCGTAGTCAACCCTTTGAATTTGTCGAAACCCTTTTGTGACAAGTCGAGCTTTATAGACAGTAACATTACCATCAGCATTTGTTTTCTTCTTGAAAATCCATTTGTTCTCGACAGCCTTCCAGCCATCCGGTAAGTCCACCAAAGTCCATACTTGGTTTTCGTACATGGATCCAATCTCGGATTTCATGGCTTCTTGCCATTTATTGGAATCTGGGCTCATCATCGCTTCCTCATATGTCGCAGAGTCATCGGTGTTATCTACCAACATGACACTCATAACGGGATCATACCAATCTGGAGTGGTACGAGTTCTCGTTGACCTGCGAGGTTCCATAGTTACTTCAACCGAAGTTTCATGATCAACATCATTAGCTTCCTCTCTTATTGGTGTAGGCGCCACAGGAACTACTTTCGGTGCTGCGCTACTCGCAAGTTCGAGAGAAGGTTCAACAACCTCGTCGAGTTCTACCTTCCTTCTAGTCACTTCTTTTGAGAGAAACTCCTTCTCTAGAAAGGATACATTCTTGGCAACAAATATTTTGCCCTCGGATCTATGATAGAAGGTATACCCAATAGTTTCCTTCGGGTATCCTATGAAGACTCATTTTTCCGCTTTGGGTTCAAGCTTGTCGGGCTGTAACTTCTTTACATAAGCTTCGCAACCCCAAACTTTAAGGAACAACAATTTAGGTTTCTTCCCAAACCATAATTCATACGATGTCGTTTCAACGGATTTAGATGGTGCCCTATTTAAAGTGAATGCGGATGTTTCTAATGCATAACCCCAAAACGTTAGCGGTAAATCTGTAAGTCACATCATAGAACGAACCATATCTAAGAGAGTTCGATTACGATGTTCAGACACACCATTATGTTGTGGTGTTCCCGGCGGTGTCAATTGTGAAAGTATTCTTCATTTCTTCAAATGCTCGCTAAACTCGTAACTTAGATATTCACCTCCACGATCAGATCATAGAAATTTAATTTTCTTGTTACGTTGATTCTCTACCTCACTTTGAAATTCCTTAAACTTCTCGAAAGTTTCGGACTTATGTTTCATGAAATAGATATACCCATATCTACTCAAATCATCTGTAAAGGTAAGAACATAACGATAACCACCGCATGATGCTACACTCATTGGGCCACACACATCGGTATGTATGATTTCCAATAATTCCGTAGCTCACTCCATCATACCAGAAAATGGAGTCTTAGTCATTTTACCCATCAGACATGCTTCGCATCTTTCAAGTGATTCGAAATCAAGTGATTCAAGAAGTCCATCGGAATGGAGGTTCTTCATACACTTCACTCCAATATGACCAGGACGACAGTGCCACATATAGGTCGAGTTATCACTCAATTTCAAACGTTTAGCTTCAATGTTATTAATGTGTGTATTTCCATAATCGAGATTCAATAAGAATAGACCATCTATCAAAGGTGCATGTGCATAAAACATATTACTCATATAAATCGAACAACCATTATTCTCGGACTTAAAGAAGTAACCGTCTCGCAATAAACATGATCCGGATATAATGTTCATGCTCAACACATGCACCAAATAACAATTATTTAAGTATAAAACTAATCCCGATGGTAGATGAAGAGGTAGCGTGCCGACCGCGATCACATAAACCTTTGATCCATTTCCAACGCGCATCGTCACCTTGTTCTTCGCTAGCTTCCGTCTATTCTGCAGCACCTGTTTCGAGTTACAAATGTGGGCAACCGAACCAGTATCAAATACCCAGGCACTACTACGAGTACTAGTGAGATACACATCAATAACATGTATATCGGATATACCTTTCTTCTTGATGTTGCCGTTCTTCAAATCCGCCAAGTACTTAGGGAAATTCTGCTTCCAGTGACCTTCTCCCTTGCAGTAAAAGCACTCAGTATCAGGCTTAGGCCTAGCCTTGGTCTTCTTCGCCAGCACGGTAACTTTCTTACCGCCCTTCTTGAAGTTTCCCTTTTTCTTAGACTTTCCTTGCTTCTTTAATTTGGTGGTCTTATTTACCAACAACACTTGGTGCTCTTTCTTGATCTCCACTTCCGTAGACTTTAACATGGAGAAGAGTTCAGGCAATGACTTGTCCATGTTTTGCATATTGTAGTTCATCACAAAGTTCTTTTAACTTGGTGGTAGTGATTGGAGGACACGGTGAATCCCCAAAGCATTAGGAATCACTATACCCAAGCTTTGAAGCTTGCTTTCGTGCCCAGACATCTTAAGCACGTGCTCACTAACGGATCTGCCCTCTTCCATATTGAAGTTAAAGAACTTTTCAGAAGCCTCATAACTCTCAACTACCGCGTGAGCCTCAAATATCATTTTGAGTTCACGGACAATATCATGTGGGTCATGGTTCTCAAACCTTTTCTGAAGCTCTGATTCCAAACCGTACAAGATAGCACACTGAACTGTGGAGTACTGATTCTTCCGAGCGAGGAAAACATTCTTTACCTCATCGGTAGCATCAACTGCAGGTGGGTCACCCAGCGGTGCATCCAGCACATAGGTCAAATTACCAGCATTGAGGACAATCCTAAAATTGCGGAACCTATCCGCGAAGTTGCTTCCATTGTTTTTCAACTTTTCTTTATCTAGGAATGCATTAAAATTGATGGTAGGGGACGCCATTGATATACAACATATTTGCAATAGTTTAGACTAAGTTTATGACAAATTGAGTTTTAATTAATAGTTAAATTAATATAGGTGAACTCCCACTCAAAACAATATCCTGCACATTGTTTTAGTGATCACACAAACCAAATACACCACATCAAAACCGATCATCACGAGAGTTGATGTAGCTTCAATGGCGAACAATTAACATGTTCATCATATCTACTATATGACTCATGCTTTACCTTTCGGTGATCCGTGTTCCGAGACCATGTATGTACATGCTAGGCTCGTCAAGATCAAACCTTAGCTTCTGCATGAGCAAATCTGGCTTGCTCACGTTGTATACACTCGCAAAATCTAACACACCCGATCATCACGTGGTGCTTCGAAACAACGAGCTTTAGCAACGATGCTTACTAAGGATGAACACTTTATAACTTGAAATTTTTGTGCTTGAGGGATCATCTTATAATGCTACCGTCGAGAACTAAGCAATACAAGATGCATAAAGGATTAACATCACATGCAATTCATAATATGTGATATGATACGGCCTTTCTTCTTGTGCTTCCGATCTCCATCTTCAAGCACGAACATGATCTCCATCATCACCGGCATGGCGTCAAGGTCAATGACGCCGCTTCATGGTTGTCGTCCACCAACATCAACTATTACAACTACTTTGAATAATAGACACGCAGGTCTTAGCGGAATTAAAATACAACCATATGGCTCCTGCCGGTTGCCGACTTACAATAAGGAACATTGCATACATCATATATAATCACAATCATGGCCATATCACATCACAGCACACCCCTGCAAAACAAAGTTAGATGCCTCTAATTTTTTTTGCATGTTTTACGTGGTTTGGGGCTTTCAATAAGTGTTGTTCTAACTTACGAACAAGAACCACAACGTTGATTCTTGAACTATCAAGTGCCCGTTGAAAATTGAATCTATACTATGATGGTAGAGACAGACACCCGCAAAGCCACTTATGCAATACAATTTGCATGTTAAGCGTGGAGCAAGTCTCATGAACGATGTCATCTAAGGTTAGCCCGGGCCGCTTCATCCCTTCATACTGCAAAATGCAAATTACACAAAAAGCAATTGATAATAAAAGCACCACCGCCCACAATGACCATTGTGTTCTACTCGTGCAACATATCTACATATAGAACCTGGCTCTGATACCACCGTAGGGGTTCGAAGCATGGAAAACAAAAAAATTCTACCGCATGCAAACAAACAAGCCAAGATCTATTTACTAGATTGTAGCAACGAGTTGATTAGAGTACTCACCCTCGAAGATTCCAAAGCGGTTAACGAGAGCAGATTCTCGTGGGTGATGTAGTCGTACACTTGCCGATCTCAAGATCGCGTAGACGATCTTTCTGGCGCTGCGTTCTGGCAGCGCTTCCGTAGTCGGTCACATGTTCGGTACTCGATGAAGACCTTCCTCTCCCTTGTTCCAGCAGGCAGCGGAGTTTGTAGTTCTCCCCTCGTGATTCTGGCAGCATGACGACATGGTGTCGGAAGTAGAGGGAAGATCTCACAGGGCTTCGCCTAAGCCGGTGTGAGTTATGGTGGATCTAGGGTTTTCCGGCGATCTAGGTTTACAAGGCCGGAGTGGAGGAGGAGGAGTCAGCGGCGACGGGCCAGCGGCGGCGCAAGGCGGCGGCGCACGGGGTTGGGAAGGGCTAGCTTGGTGTTATTTGGGGCAGCCCTCCCCCTCTATTTATGAGAGGGGGCAGCCTTGGGAGGGGAGGGTTTGAATCCAAACCCAAACCCAAGTTGGATTGAAGGAAGGACTCTTTCCTTCTTCCACTAGGAAACCATTGTTCCAGTTTGACTTTTCAAACCTCCCTTTTAACTTTCAATTTAGATCTTAATCATGAACGGAGCTCACAAGATCTAGACATGAAAGCACAAAAGAGGAGATACAACCATCTAGCTACTACATGGACATGTAGTCTAAGGTGGAACTACTCACGCTTCATACCGGAGGCTGGCATGATGATGAAGAAGGCCTCCGGGATGATCTCACCTCCGATAGGGTGCCGGGAAGAGTTTCAGATCCCCCCGGTTTAGGGATGATGGTGGCGGCGGCTACAGACGGTTTCGTGGAATATTGATTGGTTACTTAGGGTTTAGGCATCGAGGGCTTCTTATAGGCGAAGAGGGAGGCCGAGGAGGTGTCCGTGTAGGGGTTCATAGCATGGAAAACAAAAAAATTCTACCGCATGCAAACAAACAAGCCAAGATCTATCTACTAGATTGTAGCAACGAGTCGATTAGAGTACTCACCCTCGAAGATTCCAAAGCGGTTAACGAGAGCAGATTCTCGTGGGTGATGTAGTCGTACACTTGCCGATATCAAGATCGCGTAGACGATCCTTTCGGCGCTGCGTTCTGGCAGCGCTTCCGCAGTCGGTCACACGTTCGGTACTCGATGAAGACCTTCCTCTCCCTTGTTCCAGCAGGCAGCAGAGGTTGTAGTTCTCCCCTCGCGATTCCGGCAGCACGATGGCGTGGTGTCGGAAGTAGAGGGAAGATCCCACAGGGATTCGCCTAAGCCGGTGCGAGTTATGGTGGATCTAGGGTTTTCCGGCGATCTAGGTTTAGAAGGCCGGAGTGGAGGAGGAGGAGTCGGCGGCGACTAGGGCGATGGCGACGGGACGGTGGCGGCGCAAGGCGGCGGCAACACACAGGGTTGGGGAGGGCTGGCTTGGTGTTATTTGGGGCAGCCCTCCCCCTCTATTTATGAGAGGGGGAAGCCTTGGGAGGGGAGGGTTTGAATCCAAACCCAAACCCAAACCCAAGTTGGATTGAAGGAAGGACTCTTTCCTTCTTCCACTAGGAAACCATTGTTCCGGTTTGACTTTTCAAACCTCCCTTTTGACTTTCAATTTAGAGCTTTAATTCTCTCTCGCAAATATCCAAACCAAGTGACCTAGGATATGATCCAATCATTCCACTTACCCATGACACATGCATGGACCATTCCCCTTCCGGTCCGGTGAACCTTCTAGACCCTTCTAGAACCTCTCCGATGAAAACATCAAAATCATTCCCGAACTCCGGAATCAGACTTTCCTTATATGAATCTTATTCTCCGGACCATTCCGGATCTCCTCGTGATATCCCGGATCCCATCCGAGACTCTGCACAACATTCGGTATCCCTACTAACATTCCATATCTACTAAACAACATCGAATCCTTAAGTGTGTCTCCCTACGGTTTGTGAATTATGCGTACATGACCGAGAGAACTCCGATCAATAACCAATAGAGGAATCTGGAAATTCATATGGCTCCCACGTATTTCAATGATTACTTTGCGATCGAATGAACCACTTACATATGATACCAATTTCCCTTTGTCTCGCGATAGTTTAGTTATCCGAGGTTTGATCGTTGGTATCTCTGCATACCTAGTTCAACCTCGCTACCGATAAGTACTCTTTTCTCGTTCCCGTGATATGTGATCCCTTGTGAGCCAGTCACATGCTTGCAAGCCAATTGAATGACATTCCACTGAGAGAGCCCAGAGTATATCTATCCGTCATATGGATGGACAAATCCCACTCTTTATCCATGTGCCTCAACACATACTTTCCGAACACTCAATGCCACCTTTATAGCCACCCAGTTACGGTGTGGTGTTTGATGTCATCAAAGCATCCTTCTGGTGATGGTGATTAGCATGATCTCATGGTCGAAGGAATTAGGTTACTATGTATCAGAAAGCTTATAGCAAATGAACTATTGAAATGACTTGATCTTAATGCTACGCTTATCTATAGGAGTATGTCCATCATACCATTCTCCTAATGATATGATCTTGTTGTTAATAACATCTCAATGTTCATGATCGAGAAACCACAATCATATATTAACCAACAAGCTAGTACTATTAAGAGGCTTTACCAGGGACACTAATTTAGTTTACAAATCACATAAGTATTAATTTTTCCGGTTAATACTATTATAGCATGAACGTAAACATTTATCATAAACACAAAGATATAATAATAACCACTTTTATTATTGCCTCTAGGGCATATCTCCAACAGTCCAAGGCGGCTGCACCCTCCCAGGCGTGGGGTGGTACCACCCGCGCGGACAGGGGTGTGCCCCCCCTCGAGGCCTTCCTCCGTCTCGTCTTCTCGCTATGTGTCCCCCACGGTAAAATATTGACTTTGGCTTTTGTCCTGTCCAATTCCGAGAATATTGATTTTCTATCTTTCTAGAACCAAAGACAGAAGAAAACAGACAACTGGCACTGTGGCATCTTGTTAATAGGTTAGTACCAGAAAATATATAAAAACACCTCAAAGTGTAGACAAAGCAAATCAAAGTTGATACTAAACAAGCATAGAACATCAAAAATTATAGATACGTTTCCCACGTATCACTAACATTTTTTGTTTTTCATGCACACAAGATTAGTTCCTCGGTAGCAAAAAATTTGGTTCCATGTAGTGTTAGTGTTTTACAAGCAACTTGAAATTTTTGTTCATAGATTATTGGATACTATAATATTTTTGTTGATTTCAAATTATTCCATGATAGCTTAACAACTTGTATTTCATTTTTTATCCCACCAGTTATTGCAAGTTCTTACTTTATTGCGTGTATATAGTGTGCCGCGCAGAGATAAAAAAATTCCCTACGCGGTGATCCCAAGATCTAGCTGAGGTAGAAAACCACGAGGATTATCACTAGACGCGCAGTTGCGGATTACTGATGAAGTGTGTCAGTTGATGCAGTGCAATCCTCATGATCCGATCTGATCCCATGATCGTCAAAGTGATGAACGTACAACACCTCTACCGGTATCCACACGTACGAGGAGGAGCTCCGACGGCGTACTGCTAGGTCCGGTGCGGTGGCTGGACTGAATAGGGCTAGGGTTTTCAACGCATGGAATGGAGTGGTCTAACCGTGCCCTTTGGGAATCCTGCATCCTAGTATATATAGGGAGTGAAATTGGGCTCTACTAACTTGTGGCCCATCCACTAAAGCCTATACGAGTCACTTTGAGTCCAACTCGCTAACCCAGTCCGTGTCTTATTCAGGTCCAACCCAAACGACTTGCTCCCGCTCTTAAGTGTGTGACCCGCAGGAGTAATAGTAACTTGAACACGATTGGAGTTCGAATCGCAATCGATCAATCGGTAGCGGCTCCTATCAGAACGTCTCGGTTCCCAAGTACTGAAGAGTCATGACGACATACCTTCCAATGTGACTTATGTCCGAGTCCCTTTTGCCTCACGATATACCTTGTCAAGCTATAGGAGAATTATCCTCATCCCTTAAATAGCTCAACTCTCTTCTCGATTCGTGATATGTGATTCATTCGAATAAATCTTAGTCGATCGCCTTAGTTAACACTTAACCGAGTCGTGCATGGCCATGCTTTCTAAATCATATCACACGAGAGGGCCGAGAGAATATCTCGCCAGTTGGAGGGGGAAAATCCCATCTTGTTTTTCCCCATCACGCAGATTGATTCTTAGTCTACCCGAACTTTGCTTTTACAACTACCCTATGAGGGAACAACATTTGACAGAACCTAAGTTGGTGATCCGCAACTCGGATTGTGCAACAACATCATGTCTAAGGATTACATTGATTGAGACATAAAAATTAAGACTTGTTCGTTGTATCTCAATATGGGTCAATCCGACTCGCTAAACTCTTTAGCCAAATCCGTGTAAGTCGGAATGGAATCACCATGCCCATGACAAGTGGAACCGAGTCATCAGCCAACTTTCACATTAGTCTAAGTTGTGTGTCCATAACAACCTCAATGACTGGGGATATTTAGTATGAACAACATGATTGTATAGTTCCACAACTGAATCATATATTCAATGATATACATCAGATGTTCATGCAAGGACAACTTAATAACTTTATGAATACACTGGGAATTACATCATACATGATTGCCTCTAGGCATATTCCCAATAGTCTCCCACTTTCACTAGAGTCAATCTTCCGACATCACATGTCTAGGAATCTAATGCCCATAGATCTCAGGTGTGCCTCATGCTTTGGCTATGGTAGTGGCTTTGTCAATGGATCTACAATATTTGCATCTGTGTGTACCTTGCATAACTTGATATCTCCTTGATCCACAAACTGGCGAATCGGGTGGTACCGCATAAGTATATGTTTGTTCTTCTGGTGTTGTCTAGGTTCCTTGGCTTATGCAATGGCACCATTGTTGTCACAATAAACGTCTAATGGATTGGACGAGCACTGAACCACACCAAGATCCATGAGGAAGTTCCTCATCCAAATGGCTTCCTTTCCTGCCTCCAAGGAGGCAATATACTGAGTCTATGTTGTAGACGCAGACACAGACTCTTGCTTGGAACTCTTCCATCTCACAGCCCCTCCGTTTATTACAAACACATATCCATATTACGAACGAGAATCATCTGAGTTAGTGAGATAACTTGCATCCATGTAACCCTTTACACTGAGTTCATCCTCACCTTCATAAACTAGGAACATATCCTTAGTCCTTCTCAAGTACTTGAGGATTTTTTAGCCGCTGCCCGGTGGATTTCTCCAGGGTTAGCCTGGTATATGCTCACAAGACTTAGAGCATAGGAAATATCTAGCCTAATACAAATCATGTCAAACATGATAGATCCTACTGCCGAAGCTACCGAATCACACTCATCCGACTTTGCTCATCAGTTGTCGAAGGACACTGAGTCTTGCTAAGTTTTACACCATGGGACATCAGTAAGAACCACTTCTTAGAAGATTCCATGTTGAAATTCTCCAACACTTTGTCCAAATATGTACTCTGACTCAATTCAATGAGCCGCCTGTATCTATCTCTATAGATCACGATTCCTAGAATGTAAGTTGCCTCACCCAAGTATTTCACTAAGAAACTCCTTTCCAATGATTCCTTTGTTTCTTGCAACATCTGGACATCATTTCCAATCAGTAATATGTCATCCACATATAAGACCAGAAAGTTTACTTTGATAGCACTAAACTTCTTGTATAAACAAGAATCATGATCATTTTTATGAAGCCAAACGATTTGACTACCTCATCAAAAAGAATGTTCCAACTCCGAGATGCTTGCTTCAACCCATAAATGGATTTCTGAAGTTTGCATACCTTGTCAGCATTAGCCGGATCGACAAAACCCTCGGGCTGTATCATATACATGTCCTCGGTTAAATTTCCATTAAGGAAAGCGGTCTTGACATCCATTTGCCATATCTCATAGCCGAAATAGGCTACTATAGCTAAAAAGATCCGAACCGACTTAAGAATCATTACGGGTGAGAAAGTCTCATCGTAGTCAACTGCTTGAACCTGTCGGAAGCCCTTCGCGACAAGACGTGTGACATGGTTATACCCCACGGGTACACTATATTAGCATACCTGGTCCAGCCCAAGGAAGGCCCACAACAATATACATGGCCTGTGAAGATTTTCGGGTGGCCCAAGCCCATGACGTCTTCAGATCCTTGGAGAGCAAGACTAGAATAGATAGAATATTCAAAGGGGCAAACCCTAAACTTGTAACCGATTCGATTTGTGCCCGATACCTGCCTATCTCTATATAAAGGCTAAAGGGCATGACGAGGAGGAAAACTCCTCACTGCATACACACCTCCATGCCAGATTGCATCTGCGCATCCCTGTACTTTTCGGTTCCGCCGTAATCAAGAGCAGACAAGCAGGAGTAGGGTTTTCCCTCCGGGGGCCTGAACCTGGGTAAATCTCGTGTCCCCTGGTTGCTTTTCTGTTAACCGTTCCGCGATCTCCAGTACCCCCATCTTCTCTAAAACCCAAGCTCATAACAATGGGCATTGACGAGTCGAAACCTCGTCAATTGGTGCCGTCTGTGGGAATCGGGGGTGCTGATTGTGCGATCGTGATGGTCCTGACCAAAGCAATCTACAACTCTTCGGCAATGGAGAGCCATCTACTCTTCGGCGCTTTCGAATTCACCGCCCACTCGCCAGCCACCATGAAGGATTTCGAGCCCGTAGGCGACGGGCTCGAGATTCTGTTCGGGAGCTTCTGCTTCCAGGTAGGACAGACAGGCACTCTCCGCCTCCCAGAGTGGGTGCCACTGCCATCAATCAGGCCCACCTCATGGGCCCCGCATCCCAGCGTCCTACGCACGTCAACGCTGACAGATGAGTCATACGATAGCAGCTGCTGCAACTCAGATCTGTACAGCCCCCTGTCGGATGAAGGAACCTACGGTTGGATCCAAAAGCTGTGGCAGCAGCGATCCAATCCATGGAAGCTACCAGTGCGCCGTGGTCATCCGAAGCGACGTGGAACAACCACCAGGTTCGAGTTCCCACATGCCACCACACAACCCCCAGGGTGGAAACGGAGAAAACAGGAGGCAACCATCCCTCCCACCCAACGAGGGCGACGCCGACGCCTATCGAAGAATCCACCTCAATGAGGAAGGATGGAACCAGGTAGGCGAAGCCGTGGCGGGCAACAAGATCCTGCCTGTGAATGATTCACAGGACCTGCTAATGGCATACCACCTGCTCCTCATCGACGAGCATAACAAGCAGGTGAAGATGCAAGAGTTACTCAACAAACGCAAGCAAGCGGCCTTGGAGTCTAGCGCGCGGCGAGCTGCGCTCTCCGTCGCTGATGGCTCCATCTCGCATGGCAATCAAGCCAACAAGCATCTCTCTCGCACAGATAACATGGATCCCGCTGCACATCGCGAGGTCACACGAACCCTCAACACATCCTTCATGGAGATGGACGTCAACGACAACGTCATACCGAAGACGCCGCAAGCTGCGATCATGGCAGCCACCACATACCTCGCGTCCCATCCACCTCCGGTGGGGTACCCGAAGAGAGCTATGCACAAGTTCGCACTAGCCTAACTCCGGCTCGTCAGAGTCGCGCTCCACAATGAGGCTCCTGCGGAGCCGAAAAAGAAAGTTGTGGTTAGATTCAACCGCAGCCCCACGCCCTCAGACAAAGAGGAGGAAGACGAGCACGATCTACCTCGACGACGCAAGAGTCTGAGACATCGCAGCCGTGACTACGACGCTCGAAGCGACCTTTCTCAGCACAAGGTCGACAATGCACGTGCCAAACGCGCGTGCTCATCCGAATCCGAAGAGGATGATGATGGAGAACTCTACGGAGCTTGATGCTTCAGCAGATCTGTTCGGCGAACACGGATGCCGAGAAACTTCAAGCTTTCTTCGGACACTCGGAAATTCGACGGGACGCAGGACCCAAAGGCGTGGCTCAGCGACCACCTGTCGTCCGTCAAGCTGCATGGCGGAAACAAGAACACCGCCCTGCTGCAGCTGCAGCTGATAGGCGCAACCCGGATCTGGCTCAGCAGCTTGTCCTCGGGTTCCATCCGAAGCTGGGAGGAACTGGCATACAGTTTCATCCGAAACTTTAAGGGCACCAGCAAAAGGCCAGCCTCGATCGAGGAGCTACGGGCCTGCACTCAACGAATGGGCGAATCCATTCGCTCGTACATATTGCGCTGGTCCAACATCAAGAACTCCGCGGCAGACATCTCCGAGGAGAGAACAATCGACGCCTTCAAGGATGGCGTCAAACGCCCGGACTTCAAGGAAGAACTTGGGCGCGTCAAGCCCAAGACACTCGATCACCTCATGGACATCGCCAACAGGTGGGCAGATGGCGAGGACTCCGTCCACCGAGAACATTCGGATGAGGAAGATGACTATGGCCACCGAAGCGAGCGCCGTAGCAAGCAAAGATCGCGTGTCTACGACGATTGCGATGGACCCAACATGGTTGCGGCTGGCTACGCTAAACGCTGCAATGAAAACAACCACAGCAGCGGTGGATATCGCGGAAGCAACTTCCGTGATGGAGGACGCCCAACGCAAACGTGGCAGCGTCGTGGCCGCGACGACGAACCTTCGGCATACGACAAGTTGTCGGGCCCATGCACCATCCACTTCAACATCGACAAGCAGGATGGCAAAAAGAAGGCCAGCCACATGCTCAAGGACTGCCGCGAGTTCCAAAAACTCAGCGAGGGTTTCACCCAGATGCGTCGACAAATCCTGAACCCCGGGTTCGGACCCACACCTGCACCAGGCGACATCGCCCACGGAGCTCCTCCACCACCACCCATGGGACCTTTGAATCAAGCAATTGCGCCCGTGCAAAACAATGGCGTAAACGGGTACCCCGCGCCAAAAGGGTCCCTGATGATCCAAAAAGGGCACCCAGCAAACAGGGTGCAAAAGAAGATTAGCCTCCAAGTTAGTCTGGATGTGACCGCTCCACCCGCCATCCCTGAGTACCTCAGTGGCTTGGAGTCCTGCATCACATTCAGTTGTTCGGATCACCCCCGCCAGATCCCTCGCCCAGGACATGCTGGCCTGGTGCTTGAGGCACAGATCGGAGGATTCGAGACGAGCCGCGTCTTCATGGACGGTGGCAGCGGCATCAACCTGATGTTCGTTAGCACCCTAGCAGCAATGCGGATCCCGCTGTGCAGCCTGAAACAATCCGATACAACATTCCACGGCATAGTCCTAGGGAAGGGCATATTTCCCCTGGGAAAAATATGGCTCGACGTAATCTTCGACAAACCCGAAAACTTTCGGTGTGAGCGGCTCGAGTTCGAAGTGGTGGATTGGCCATCACAATACCATGCCATCCTCGGGCGCGTGGCATTCGCAAGGTTCCTGGCAGTACCGCACTATGCATACCTTCTACTCAAGATGCCAGGACCTAGGGGCGTCATCGTGGTCCAGGGCATCTTCACCCGATCCGACCAATGCGACAGAGATTTCAAAAGAATCTCCCAATCGTTCGGCATGCAGGAGGAGCTCACGAGGCTTCGAGAGGTGACAGACAACGGGGCACCCCTAGTCTCCAGGCAAAATGCACCCGACATGTCGTTCGACTCAACAGTCAACACGAAAAAGGTGCAGGTCCACCGGCAGACGCCTCCAAGATAGCGCTGATCGCCAACGACCTCAACCCCGCATAGGAAAGCGTGCTCGTCGAATTCCTCCGTGAGTGCTGGGAAATCTTCGCTTGGTGTCCTGCGGACATGTCAGGAGTTCCCAGGGAATTCACCGAGCATGCACTCAATGTGTTTCCAGACACCAAGCCCGTCAAACAGTCCATCCGACGATTGTCCGAGCCACGGGCCGAAGCCGTCGGAGTTGAAGTCAACAGACTTCTCTACACCAACTTCATCCGGGAGATCAAGGAGAGCGAGTGGCTAGCCAACACCGTGCTGGCCCCTAAAAAGGACAAGGACATCCTGCGAATGTGCGTGGACTTCATATCGCTCAACAAGCACTGCCCGAAGGACCACTTCCCTCTACCTCGGATCGATTAGATCATCGATTCGACTGCAGGATGCGAGAAACTCTCCTTCCTCAATACCTACTCAGACTACAATCAGATTCGCCTGAAGGTTAAAGATCAGGAGAAAACGGCGTTCATCACTCCGTTTGGAGTATTATGCTACAACACAATGCCCTTCGGGCTGAAGAACGCAGGTGCCACGTACCAGCGGTACATGCAGGCGTGCCTGAAGAGCCAGATCGGCCGCAACATACAGGTGTATGTCGACGACGTAGTAGTCAAGACAAGGGAGGCCAAGACATTGATCAACGATCTCCACAAGACGTTCGACAACCTCGGTCACTACAAGATCAAGTTGAACCCAGAAAAATGCGCCTTCGGCGTCCCATCTGGCCAACTACTTGGCTACTTCATCTCCCAGCGAGGGATCGAGGCGAACCCGAAGAAAATCCGGGCCATACTGGACATGGAGAAGCCGAAAAACCTCAAAGGTGTCCAACAGCTAGCTGGGCGCATCGCAGCGCTGAGCAGATTCATCAGTCACATGGGAGAGAAGTCCCTGCCTTTCTACCAGCTGCTACGCAAAGAAGACAAATTCGAGTGGACACTTGAAGCAGACAACGCATTTGAAGATCTGAAGCGACTGCTCTCCACCTCGCCCGTCCTGGTCACACCAAAGGAACGCGAGCCTCTGCTGCTATACATAGCAGCCACACATCAGGTGATAAGTACCGTGCTCGTGGTCGAATGACCCGAAGATGGCAAGACCCATGGGGTACAACGAGCATTCTACTACCTCAGCGAGGTCCCAACGCAAACAAAACAGAGGTACGCTCACTACCAGAAACTCGCCTATGGCGTGTTCATGACGGCTCGGTGGCTGAGCCACTACTTCCAGGAGCATCAGATAATGGTCGTCAACGAGGCACCACTGTCCAACATCCTGAACAACCCCGAAGCTACAGGGCGCGTATCCCTGGGGGGCATCGAGCTATCGCCTCTAGACATAGTCTACGAGAAGCGCCATGCGATCAAATCTCAGGTCCTCCCTGACTTCCTCGTCCATTGGATGGAGCTCCAGCTGCCGGACACCCCGGACATGACGCAGTCATGGACAATGCACTTTGACGGCTCCAAGCGCGAAGCCGGAGCGGGAGCTAGCATCATACTGATGTCCCCGCAAGGTGATAAGAAGAAATACGTCCTTCGGATGAAATTTCGTGCCTCCAACAACGAAGCCGAATACGAGGCCCTCATCCATGGCATGAGGATGGCCAAGATCAGCGGCGCAACGCGCCTAGTCATCTACGGTGACTCGAACCTCGTCGTCTAGCAGACGATGAACGAGTGCGACACACACCCGCTAACATGATCGCGTACCACGCGCTCTACAACTCACTCGAAGGAGACTTTGACGGTTGCGAGCTTCGCCATGTTGGAAGGGAAAGCAACGAGGAGGCCGATAGACTCGCCAACATCGGCTCCACCTGCGCACGGGTGCCACCAGGTGTGTTCCTCGAACAAATCTGCGTGCCTTCCATAAAAAGGAAATTCCCCAAAGGATCACCCGAAGAAGCAGAGCACTCGGGGGCTACGCTACCCGAAGGGCTGGAAGGACCCGAAAATCTCAACACGGAGGTCGCATTGGTCAACCTGATGCAGGTCATGGCAATCGAAGAAATATGGACGCAACCGTACCTTCGGTACCTAATAAACAGAGAATTGCCTGATGACCCGACAGATGCCCGACGCATATCTCGCAGGTCCAAGGACTTCACCATCATAAATGGCGAGTTGTACAAGCGCAGCATTTCGAGTGTACTCCAGTGGTGCGTCACCATCGGTGACGGTAAAACCATCCTCCAAGACATCCACGGGGGCATCTGCGGCCATCACACGGGCAGCCGCGCCCTCGTCGCCAAAGCTCTACGAGTTGTATTCTACTGGCCAACGGCCATGAACGATGTCAAGGACATTGTCTAGAGGTGCAACGGCTGCCAGAGGTTTGCAGATAAGCCACACGCACCAGGGTCGGAGCTTAGGCCCATACCCTTGGCCTGGCCCTTCGCCCAATGGGGCCTCGACATGATCGGCAAACTGCCCAAATCTTCGAAAGGAGGCTACGTCTACCTCCTGGTCGCAGTCGACAAGTTCACCAAGTGGATCGAGGCCATGTCCGCCACCAACCAAAAAGGCAAAATGGCTGTCAAGTTCTTCAAGTCCATAGTCTACAGGTTTGGCGTGCCGCACAGCATCATCACGGACAACGGGTCGAACTTCATCTCTAAATAATTCTAGAACTTCTGCGAAGGCCTTGGGATCAACATATCATACGCCTCTGTGGCGCACCCGCAAACCAACGGGAAGGTCGAAAAGGCCAACGGCCTCGTAGTCGGCGGCATCAAGAAACGCCTACTCAGCCCACTTGAACGGCTTGCGGGAGCCTGGACAGAAGAGCTACCCTCCGTCCTCTGGAGCTTGCGCACAACGCCAAACAGCTCAACTGGCTACACACCCTTCTTCATGGTACACGGAGTCGAAGCCCTGTTACCTACAGAAGTACGCCACAAGGCCCCACGGGTCGTCGCCTACAGCGAAGCCAAATCGATGGCCGCACTCGAAGACGCCATCGACACGCTCGACGAAGCACGCGACATCGCCGCGTCTCGCTCGGTGGTCTACCAGCAGAGCCTCCGCAACTGTCACAGCCGTCGGCTGCGACCAAGGTCCTTCGTAGAAGGAGACCTCGTCCTACGACTCAATCAAGAGCGGCCGAAGAATCTCGAGTCACCCTGGGAAGGACCCTACATCGTCACCGAAGTCATCCCAGGTGGCGCCTATCGCCTCAAGGACGTCAAGTCAGGAGTCGCATACTCCAACCCATGGAACGTCGCACAATTGCGACACTTCTACCCCTAGATATCCATCTTTACTTTCAATAAGGCTACTCAGCCGAACAATGTACCTCCCCGTTACGATATGAATAAAATCTAAGTGTCTCGCCCGAAAATTTGTCCTTTTTCTTACATTACTTTCTGTTACAACACACTCGGGGGCTTCGCCTCACCTCACAACTTCGTCGACTGAGTATAACACATGTAAACCTGAGTAGCTGACCACGTCAGGCTAACGAAAAAGACATGCATACAACCAAGCACCACGTGCTAATACAAATAACCTTTACAACAAAGGGCACAACAAGCCCACTCGAAATATATACAAGTTTTACATCTATCTTTTTACAGGGCCTACCTATTCTGAAGGATCACATGCGCCCGATGCTCAAAAAGATCTACAATCTCTTCGGCATACTGCCTAACAGCCGCATAATATGGGCGCATGTCTCATAGGCCACCATCTGGTCAAGGGGGAGGCCTAGCCGCCACCGTCACAAGATCAACATCTGGGCGGCGCAGCCGAACAAGCGACAGGGCAGCCTTCACCCCCGCAACCAGCTGGTGCCGCACCAACTCCCTGACGTGACCCACGTCTCGAAACTTAGCCAGCAAACCCCATAGATTCGAAGGAGCCTCGTAAAGGGGGAACATGACATACATAATCGACGCCAGGGAACTCTTCACCCGCCTTAGCACCCATGACACCTGCTGAGCACGATCCTGCACAGTCGCAAGGACAGTGGCCCGGTCGCGGTCCATCCAGAAAAAGCCTCCGGCTTCCATATCCCGTTGGGTTAAGCAATTGATCCGAACTGCAACACGCTCCTTCTCCTCCCTGGGAACAAGGTTGGCACCTACAGAAAATACAGAGTAAGATGACACGCAAACAAGGCGCATTCGAAAATGAGCAGCAGCTCAAGAAAACTTACACTGTAGCTGCTTGGCCAAATGGCGCAGCTCCCCCATTAGATACTCCTCCCTGGCGGTAGCTCGCTCCGCCTTCGACTTCCACATGTCTGCGTGGCCTCAAACGCCATGTATATCCTTCTCAAGGCTACGGACGCGGTCAGGAAGAAAAACAAGATGCGACACATCATCCAAGGATGGTCGCGGCTGAGGGGCAGACGAAGCATCAAGGGGAGCCTCACCCGAAGGTCCCTAAAGGAAAACAGGCAAGGATATGAACAACACATGACTAGGCAACAACTCTAAGCATCATTTATATACATCAAAAGGCCAATGTTGTTGGAGATATGCCCTAGAGGCAATAATAAATGTAGTTATTATTATATCTTTCTGTTTATGATAAATGTTTACATTCATGCTATAATAGTATTAACAAGGAAACATTGATACTTGTATGATTTGTAAACTTAATTTGAAGTCCCTAGTATAGCCTCTATACTTCACTAGCTTGTTGGTTGATTAATGATTGTGGTTTCCCTATCATGAACATTGAGATGTTATCAACAACAAGATCATATCGTTAGGAGAATGATATGGTGGACATACTCCTATAGATAAGCGTAGCATAAAGATCAAGTCATTTCAATAGTTCAATTGCTATATGCTTTCTGATACATAGTAACCTAATTCCTTCGACCATGAGATCATGCCTATCACCATTACCGGATGGATGCTTTGATGACATCAAACACCACACCGTAACTGGGTGGCTATAAAGGTGGCATTGAGTATTCAGAAAGTATTGGTTGAGACACATGGATCAAGAGTGGGATTTGTCCATCCATATGACGGATAGATATTCTCTGGGCCCTCTCGGTGAAATGTCATCCAATTAGCTTGCAAGCATGTGACTGGCTCACAAGGGATCACATATCACGGGAACGAGAAAAGAGTACTTATCGGTAACGAGGTTGAACTAGGTATGCAGAGATACCGACGATCATAACCTCGGATAAGTAACATATCGTGAGACAAAGGGAAATTGGTATCGTATGTAAGTGGTTCATTCGATCGCAAAGTAATCGTAGAAATATGTGGGAGCCATATGAATTTCCAGATTCCTCTATTGGTTATTGTTCGGAGAAGTGTCTCGATCATGTCCGCATAATTCACGAACCGTAGGGAGACACACTTAAGGATTCGACGTTGTTTGAGTAGTTATGGTATTATGAGAAAGAGACCGAATGTTGTTCGGAGTCTCGAATGGGATCCGGTATATCACGAGGTGATCCGGAATGGTCCGGAGAATAAGATTCATATAAGGAAAGTCCCGTTTCGGAGTTCGGAAATGATTCCGGTGTTTTCATCGGGAATGTTCTAGAAGGTTCTGGAATGTCCGGCACTCCGGGGGGGAAGGGGTACATGAATGTGTCATTACATATTGGAATGATTGCATCATGTACTAAGTGTTCTCGCTGTTCCAAATAAAGGATTAAATTGAATCCTAAAACTGAAAAGTCAAATGGCCAGTTTGAAAGTCAAACGGCTAAAACAGGAAACTGTGGGAAACAAGCAAGAGGAGGTTGAAACCAACTTGGAGAGGAGTCCCTCCTCTCCTAGCCGGCGCGCCAACCAAGGCCGACTTGGGGAGGGACTCCCCTCCCCTTGGCCGCACCTCCCACCTATAAGAGGAGGGGCAGGGCCTCCTCCTCTAGACACACAAGTTCCTATCCTCTAATCTCCGGTTTAGAGCCGTTTTGGTTTAGAGCTTCTAATTGCCCTAGCCTTCAGTTTAGAGCCTTCTAATTGGTGTGTCTAAACCCTAGACCACTAATAGTTCTCTCTCATACTCCACCATACTCGCTCCGGCTTAAGGCAAAGCCCTGCGGGATCTCCCCTCTACTTTCGGTACCACGCCGTTGTGCTGCCGGAATCGCGAGGAGAGTGCTACAACCTCCGCTGCCTGCTGGAACAAGGGAGAGGAAGGTCTTCATCGAGTACCGAACGTGTGACCGACTGCGGGAGCACTGCCGGAACGCAGCGCCGGAAGGATCGTCTACGCGATCTTGAGATCGGGAAGAGTACGACTACATCACCCACGAGAATCCGCTCTCGTTAAACACTTTGGAATCTTCGAGGGTAAGTTATTCCATCGACTCGTTGCTACAATCTAGTAGATAGATCTTGGCTTGTTTGTTTGTATGCGATAGAAAATTTTTGTTTTCCATGCTACGAAACCCTACAAATGTGTGGCACAAGTAGAAATTGTTCATCACCAAAAGCATACATTACAAAGGAAGACACTATCCTAGAGCTACAACAACGAAGACTAAGCAGCTACATCCGGAGTGGCCTCGGATCCAGAATGCCTGCCCCTGGTTCTCCCTGCTGCCTCGTCGCATAGTCCGCCAGCATGTCGATAAGCTTCGAACCATACCGCTTACAACGAGAAGCGAAGAGAGCAAAGTCTACCTCCGAGCTGTCGGCATCTGGAAGGTGACCTAATGAAGATCCAGTTCCACTCCAGAGGCCAGTGGCGGAGCCAGGAATGGAGCAAGCCCCGGGCCAAAATCTAAGCGTAAAAAAACTACTAGAAAAAAAATCTTGTAATACTGGAAAAAATTGGTACGGTAGCAAACATAAACATATATTATTAAATTTTATGTTAACAATCCAAGAACGTACACAAGAGATGACTAAAAAGCTAGAAATAATAGTACGAAATGCAAAATATAGTACCAAATCACTCGGTTGGTTCATCTGAGCCTCGCATAACCTCATCACTAGTATAAGAAGAACCAATACCTTCAAAAAACAAGAATATTTCATAAGAAAAGGCATAAGCATGAAATGAAATAGTCAATCAATGATACAAAATACAAGAACTTACCAAAACGACGAGGTAAAACTCCTCTACGTGACTTGTATGATTGAAAACGATATACAATATCATCATCATTGATGGAGCGAAATACATCTCGCTAAATATAGCACACCATGCTATAATTCATCCAATCATCACCCATTTTATTCCTCAACTCGGTCTTGATAATTTTCATAGCTGAGAAAGCTCTCTCCACTGATGTTGTTGCAACCGGTAAGATCAATGCCAACTCAATAAGACGATACACCAAAGGAAAAACCATGTGTATATCAGTCTGAACCATCTTCACAACAAGATTACCAAGATCATGACAGTTCAAAAAATCTGAATCACCTCTAACATCAGCAATGAATGTCTCAAGTTGATTTCTAAGGACAAAAGAAATCTCATACATGGAGAAGTCCTCAGCATACATCTTAGCGAGTTCAACAAGTTTGTCTTCATCAAAATTAGCAAATGAGTTCTTTAGATCAAGACAAGCAATGCACCTCAACAACTGAGTAGATTTTTCAGCAAAGCGGTTATTCAACTCAACAAGAACTTGGTCATGCACAACATTGAATATTTCATATCTAAAGCGGTGATAGTAAGTTACCATTGTACATCCACGACCCCTTGAGCGACCTCGAGCGGGTATTGTATCATCCATGTTTGGCACCACAATATTATATTTGATACAAAAGTCAGTTGTCTCTTTTATGAGTTCATCCCAACCATTATCTCTGATACCTTGAAGTTTGTCCAATGTTACGCCAATTAAACTCACAGCACGAACAATGTTTTGGTTTTTACTTTGCAAACAATGTGACAACTCATTAGTCTTGCCCAATAGTCTGATCATAAGATGCAATAAGAGAACGAATTCAAAACTCTCCATATGAGAAATCAAGCCACCCGCTGTGGTTCTTTGTGTAAGACTTTCTCCATCATCATGAACATTCTCTAATACATGAAGAACAGATTTCCACATCATTATGAATCTACACAAAGTTTTATGGTGTGTGCCCCACCGTGTATCCCCAGGTTTTACAAGGTTGGTTGCCTGGTTTTTTCCTCTTCCTGAAAAAATTTCCCCAGACTCCAATTGGCTGACCATAGTATCATGTTGATGTTGCGCTACTTCATCATGTCTTTTGCAAGAAGCATTAACAGTGTTGACAATCAAAGTGACGTTGTTAAAGAAATCCAATATGGAGGAACAACACTTCGAAACAGCAACAACCACTAACTGCAACTGATGGGCAAAACAATGAATGTAAAATGCATATGGATTTTCATCTAATATCAACCTTTGCAAGCCACGAAATTGCCCTCTCATGTTAGAAGCTCCATCATACCCTTGTCCTCTCAATATAGACATAGATAGGCCATAGTGAAGAAACATACCATCCAAAGCTTGCTTTAGTGAAGCTGCTCTCGTGTCAGGAACATGCCTAATCCCAATAAATCTCTCAATCACATACCCTTGTTTGTCAACATACCTACATAATGCAAAGAATCATAAGTAAATAAACAATTAAGTAACATGTTAATAATAAAACAATAAGTAAGCTGCTAACCTCAATACCATAGCCATTTGCTCCTTTATAGATACATCTCTAGACTCATCAACAAGTAAAGAAAATTTCCTATCTCCAATATCGGCGAGAATGGATCGGGTGGTCTCTTCTGCACAAGCCATGCATAAGTCCAATTGTATCTCATGAGCAATCATCAAATGGTTCCCACCGGCACTATCAAGCAAAGCCCTAGCATTTGGATCTTTTTTCTTGTACCAACTCATCATCTCCAAAAAGTTCCCCTTATTCTTTGAGCTCGGAGTCTCATCATGACCACGAAAAGCAAGTGCTTGCAACATAAGAAATCTAACAACACCTAAAATAATGATAAGCCGAGCTTTGTATTGTTGTTGGTCCTTTATGGTGCCACGCTCCATCACATGTGTCACATATTGCCTTTGATTTTTGAAAGCCACATAACATTGTCTAGATTTGTTGTGAGCACTATCAGGTCCACCAACATGTACATTAAGAACACTAGGCCCATCTTTCCAATTATTAAAGCCCTTCTTTGTGAAAGATTCAATGCCAAAGTTGTGTGCTTTATGTTGCTTAAAAATAAAGCAATAGAAACAAAATGCAGCATCTTTAGCAACACTATACTCCAACCAATCGCCATGATTCTTGAACCAACTATCATGAAAGCTTCTAAGTCTACCAATTTTTCCAAAAGGAGACCTCTTATATTTGTGACCAAAAGGTTGGCATGGACCTAAATTAACATATTCCCTTCTAGCAACATCTTGTATGTTTGGATCCAAGTCCTCAATAGGTGTCCTAAGACCGGGATCCGAAATAATAACATCCATACCCAAACGAGTATTGGCATTGGCAACACGATATGCAAGATTGTCACTTTCTTGAGTTGAGGCTGAAGGTTCACTTTGGGGAATCGATTCAGTTTGAGGAGAATCTTCGTTTTGAGCTTGAGGAACATCTTCGGTTTGGGGAATTGATTCATTCTCTCTTGAGATCGCTGGATAATATCTCTTCATCTTCTCTACCTGAAACATGAAATCATTTTCAAAAAGATTAAGCCATATTTATTCCTTGCATACAGTAGACAAATGATTGTTGTGTACAGTAGACAAAAGATTAAGCCTGTATGTCTATTCTAAACAAAATTAACCAATTTAATAACAAATTACAAATGGAATCACCTAATAGCAGCTAGTGGTTGTTGCTATTTCGAAATTGACTAGGCCAGCCCCATGGAAGCGCCGATGCCCTTCTGCTTACGCTTGTAGGCCGCAGGGGCATCCTCCGACAGCCCATCCGCTAGAGAATCAACATCCTCAAGGGCAGCACCCTTGGGCATGGTCTCCTTGTAGTAGCGCTGGAGAACCTCCTTGGCCTTGGCAAGGGAACCAGCAGCAGTGTCGCAGCGATCTTTGACTGATGCGGTGGCATCATCTAAAGCACTCCCGTGCTCCAAGACATTGTGGTCAAACGCAATTCCCGAAGCATCTGATGCAAAGAAACCAAATAAGGACATGGTGAAAAATGCAGACAAAAAATCGAATAGACCAATTAAAAGACACATACCGGAGAAGGCCTTGGCCGCAGCCATCAGCTTCTCGGCCACCTTCTTCTCGCGCGCAGCCGCAACAGTTGCGAGCTGCTCTTCGCGATCCGAAGCTGCAGGCGCTCCTTGGCAGCGGTGGCGTCAGCCAACTCCTGCTGCAGGCGCTCCTTCGCCTCCAAGGCATCCCCTGCCTGCTCTCCGCACAACCGAGGCTCTTCTCAAGAGCATCCAACCGGTGAAGGGCGGCGTTATTCTCATCTACCAAGTGTCAAAGACGCACGTGAGCAACACAAGATGCATTCAAGCAGCAGGTAAAAAGATAAGATAGAGGAACACACGTACCTCGGAGATGATTCATGCTGGCCTCCACCGCCAGATGCTGCTGGATAAGCAGGTTCGCACTGTGCACAAAGGGCTACGGAAAGAAGCAAAAGAAAACAATCAAGAAAGAATCAAGAAAAGGGCTTGGGAGCTGCGCCCCGCAACAAGCACAACGTCGAGAAAAAATGACCCGACAAAGACTCGAGGGCTCCCCCAGGACAAAAGGAAAAATAGCTTACATGCTTAGACGGAGACTCCGAAGGTCCCGGTGCAGTCTTTTGGGAGACTTTCACTCGAGCCTCCTGCGGAGAGGGCTTCGGAGCATCACCCCCAGAGGTGGCCACCTTCTAAGAGGGAGGGGCCGTCAGTTTCGACTCCCTTACGGCCTCCTGAGTGGCCTCACTAAAAGAGCCCTCAAAGGAGTGGATGCAAGGAAAACACCAATCAAAAACAAGAAGACAAGAAAACAAGAACGAATAGCATCCAAAGGTACTTACGAGTCGATGTCGCTCAAGTAAAATACGGGCAGCGCCCTCTTCTCTTTCTTCTCTTCCTTCTTCCTCTTGGTCGGCGACTGCGGCGCTATAGCCCGCACGGGCATGACTGGGATAGGTGAGGAAGAAGCATCGTCATCTCCGCTGTGGCGCACAAGGAAAGACGGGTCCCTAGGCGTCGGCGGAGTCGAGGCATCCGAAGACTCGCTCGAACTCCGTGCCCGCTTTCGGGTATGCCCATCGCTCTCCTCGTGAGCTTCGTGGGTGGGCGACTACACCGGCGGCAGCTCAGATTCGGAGTCCGCCTCCTCATTATCGGGCGCCTCCCCATATTTCTCCGGCAAAGGGGGCATGGACCCCGTAACCTTGAGGCGCTGCAAACAAAATGAACAAGTGTCAGACACTACAACAAGCAAAAACATACAGCAAAAGTGCAACACGCATGACGCAATCCTAACCTTCGAGGCCCCTTTATTGCGCTAAGAGGGGGGGTCCGCGATTCCCCCGGCAGGTCCTCGCCAGCCTTGTACTTCAGCAGAGGGCGGAGGGCCCTATCAAGGTCACCCGAAGATAATTCCTCGGATGACACTCTCGTGGGATCACTCAGGCCGACGTAGAGGAACATCGGGTGTGCCCTAGCTTGAAGTGGATGCACCCGACGCTTGAGGAAGGTGCGGATGATGTCAACCCCGTTGACCTCCTTGCCTGGCACCAGTTGGAGAGCCTCCACCCGCTGGTAGAGCATCTCCACCTCCGCCACTTTGCCTTTCAAGATGTGGTTCTTCCATGATCTTTTTCGGACGATCTTCTGCTCGGAGTCAAAGGGGGCAAGACCAAATTGCTGACCGTCCAGCTTGACATCGCGGATGTAAAACCATTTGCAACGCCAATACTGAACGGACTCGCAAACAGAGAGGGAGAAAAACTAGACAAAAGGGCGAAGAGAAATGATGCAGCCGCCGATCGGATAGACTCCGTCGGAGCCAGATTGTCTCTTCACGGAATAGAGTTTCCGGAAGAGACCAAAATGCGGCTCGATACCGAGCTAGCACTCGCAAAGCGTGATGAAACACGCAATGTTGAGAAGGGAATTGGGAGACAGATGCTGAATCTGAATCCCATAGAGAAAAAGGAGCCCACAAAGGAATTCGTGGGCAGGGAGAGAAAAACCATGAAGAACAAAGGCAATGAAGATCACCCAAAAACCCACGGGTGGGCGAGGGATTACCTCATCACCGGGAATCTTGACGTCCTCCTTGTTTTGTGGGATTAACTCTGCATCGTGCAGCTTGCGCAGGTCGGTGTCACGCACGTCAGAGCGCCTCCACTTGCCATCTGTGTTGCATGCAGGGGCGACAGCTTTCTTGCCGACACCGCCGGCGCTCGAACCCGCTCCGGCGGACGCTTTCTTCGATTTCACCATGACAGAGCATCATCGACAGCGATGTGCACGAAGAAATGAAGAAGGAAAAGAACGGAGAGTTTCCATTGCGAGAGAAGAAGAACTCGTGAGAATAGAAGCAGTGGAGAAAGCAAATGGCAAAGGGTGAAAACAAATCACCATTTTCCCCCACAGTTATAAGGACAAATACAACGAACAGGAACCGTTCATCCAGAAGCCCTAACGCCAGGGACAAATCCAACCGTCCATGTGTCAACACAGCAGCGAACTGTCGCTCGCACGCCGTCCACTACGCACGGGAACCGAGGAGACTCCGTAATTCTCGTCACGTCACGCATGACCAGTCAACTCCAAGTCAGAAAGTGGGACCCACGTTCGTCCAATCGTGTCACCTCTGGCGCCGCAGACATTTGAGGTCACCGATCGTCAGCACTAACGTCATCAAACCACACTAGAAATAGTTAGAAATCTTCGACTGATCACTCAAAGTACTCACTTGAATCTACGATTCGATCAACTACTGGGGGGCTACTCTATCAGGAGCGCTGACCGCGCACCTGAGGCATGATTAAGGTACTACACCAATGATGATTCTTCGAGTCCTACGTCGAGTCTGCGACTCCACTACGGACTCGGGGGCTACTCCCATAGGGAGGATTGATTCAAGTACCCCAAAAATTGTATCCTACGGACCTAAAGCTAAACAGCGACTGAACAAAAGTCCTTGCTCGAGTCTATGACTCGAGTAGACACTCAGGGGCTACTCCCATAGAGAGCGCTGGTCGCGCACCCTATGAATTCTTTGACTGCGATCCTTCGGATCAAAATGCAAAAACTTTTTGGCAACTTTGCCCCAACCAACGCTAAGTGAGTAGCATCCTCCTTGGCCACCCGAAACACCTATGTGGTGATAAAATTTCGGATGTTGTATCTGCGACGCAAAGATAAGACCTACAGATACCGTCTGATGGCCTGGTAATGCACCTGACTGCGCTCTACTAGTACAAATCCGTGCCAACAGGCGTGATGAAAATCCCGACGGACGCGTTGGGTACATCATTCGAAAACTACTGGGATTCGACTCTTGTAAGACCTCAATGGCCTAAGTCGAATTACGCCAGCATCTGTTCCAGGTTCGAGTCTAGGGACTCGAGTCTGAAGAAGATCGTGTTGTTTTGTTCTAAGACAGTTAACTGACCCTGATCCGTTAGGAGAGTCAGGCACACGCATCAACAATCCCTACACACAATAAAATCATTCTTTTATCTGATGAACATAAACAGTTGCACCCGAAAGATTGAAGAGTCCCCAGCCGAATCTACGATTCGACTGAACACTCGGGGGCTACTGACATGGTTATACCCCACAGGTACACTATATTAGCATACCTGGTCCAGCCCTAGGAAGGCCCACAAGAATATACGCGGCCTGTGAAGATTTTCGGTGGCCCAAGCCCATGACGTCTTCGGATCCTTAGAGAGCAAGACTAGAATAGATAGAATATTCAAAGGGGCAAACCCTAAACTTGTAACCGATTCGATCTATGCCCGAGACCTGCCTATCTCTATATAAAGGCTAGGAGGGCACGACGAGGAGGACAACTCCTCATCGCATACACACCTCCACGCCAGATTGCATCTGCGCACCCCTGTACTTTTCGGTTCCGCCTTAATCAAGAGAAGACAAGCAGGAGTAGGGTTTTTCCTCCGGGGGCCTGAACCTGGGTAAATCTCGTGTCCCCTGTTTGCTTGTCTGTTAAATGTTCCGCGATCTCCAGTACCCCCATCTTCTCCAAAACCCAATCTCATACAATGGGCATTGACGAGTTGAAACCTCGTCAACGTGCTTTATAGACAGAAACATTTCCATCCATATCAGACCCATTTGCACTCAACGTGTCTTGCACCATCTGGCAGATCAACCAAGTTCCAAACTTGATTTTCATCCATGGACTTCAACTCGGATTTCATGGCTCCAAGCCATGGCTCGAAATCAGATCCCACCATCGCTTCCGAATAAGTTGCCGACTCATTACTGTCTAACAGTAATACATCACGAACACTTTGCAATCTGGAAGATCTTCGTGGTTCGGGTGCATTTTTTGGCTTAGCTACCACGACCGGCTCAACCTCTAAGGATTTTGCCGACACGCTACTAGAAGGTTCCTCTCGAATTTCTTTTAGCTGCATTGGGCTCCCACTGACTCCCTAACTGAGAAACTCTTTCTCAAGGAATACACCGTTCTGAGCGACAGAAACGTTGCCCTCTTCTCGGTTGTAGAAGTAATAACCCAAGGTTTCTCTCGAATACGCCATGAAAATGCACTTATCCGACTTGGTCGTGAGCTTGTTCGACTAAAGTCGCTTGACAAATGCTTCACAACCCCAAATCTTAAGAAAAGACAAACTTTGGCTTCTTGCCAATCCACATATCATGCGGCGTCTTCTCTACCGATTTTGATGGTACTCTATTTAGTGTGAACGCTGCAGTTTCTAGACAATAAACCCCAAAATGATAAAGAAAGATATGTTCGACTCATCATTGATCGTACCATGTCCAACAAGGTCTGGTTCCACCGTTATGAGACACTATTCCTCTGTGGTGTTCCCGGCGAAGTGAGTTGAGGAACTATTCCACAACTCTTCATATGGTCATCAAACTCGTGGTTCATGTACTCGCCTCCTCTGTACTTTATGTCCATGCCGAGTTGATTCTGTACTTCATTCCTGAAAGTCTTTGAACTTTTCAAAGGATTCGACTTGTGTTTCATTAAGTAGATATATACATACCTACTCAAATCATTAGTGAAGGTAATGAAGTACTCATAACCACCCCTGGTTTTCATGCTCATTGGACCACATACATCACTATGTACTAGTCCCAATAAGTCAGACGCCCTTTCGCAACTCTTTGCAAAAGGTGTCTTGATCATTTTGCCGAGTAGGCAAGATTCACATGTCTCGAACGACTCCAAGTCGAATGAAGTTTGGAGTCCATCATCATGGAGCTTCTTCATGCGTTTCCAACTTATATGACCAAGTCGACAGTGCCAAAAGTAAGTCATATTTAGATCATTTGGTTTCAACCTTTTAACATTTATGTTATAGACCGACTCACCATCAAGATTAAAAATAAATAACCCGTCTTGGATGGGTGCAAAGCCGTAAAAACATATCATTTAAATATAAATAACAACCATTATTCTTAATATTTGAGTCATAACCTTGTCTCATCAAACATGAGGCAGAAATAATGTCTTGACTAAGCACTAGAACATAATAACAACTATTTATCTCCATTATGAATCCATAAGGTAAATGAAGCTGCATCGTGCCAACTTCCAACGCAGCGACTCTCGCCTTGTTGCTGACTTGAATGTCAACCTCCCCTCTTGCCACGCTCGTAGTTCTTACCAGTCCTTGCAACAAGTTGTAGATATGAATAACCGATCCGGTATCATATACCCAAGAACTATTAGGTGCATCAGCAATATAATGTTGGAATTTTTGCCTAAATAGGCCCAGCCCATTTATTATATGTCAATAAATTCCTGAAATCCTAGAGGCCCATTTGGCCCATTCATGCAAGGCAAGAGCTGGGACAAATGTTTAGTCCCACATTGCTAGTTGAGTGGAAGTTGGACCAGCTTATAAGGTGAGCTCTCCTACCACTTGGTAAAAAGGATGAGAAGGAGAAGGAGAGAGTTCCACACGCGCGCTCCTCCTCCTCGCTCGCCTCGCCACGCCTCGCCTCGCCTCGCCTCGCCTCGTAACGTCACGTCATGACACGACACGCGCGCGCCGTGGGTTGCGGGAATCTCGCCGAGCCGAGCTTTATTTTGCCACGCATGAATGGTATATGAACAGTTGTACAGAAGCTGAAACGTTTTTATTTGAGTGGACTTTTAATACGAGTTAAATGAGTACGAGCTGAGTGGAGGCTGTCCGGTGGGCTGCCGCCTGTTCGCTTCATATTCCGTCCATTCGTTTCATCTTCTGCGTAATCTATCTACCTTCCCCTCTGTGCCTATAAGAGAGAGAGAGGTCGCGCTTCCTCTCAGACACACTGCCACACATCCGTTGCGCCTCTAGTTCCAAAGCACTGCGCTACCTAGTTCTTCCCCATCCCGTCTTGCGACGTGCACCGCGAGCCGGGACAGTAGGCCTCCGAGACCCCGCTGCTTCGAGTCCTGTACGGGAGAAGGGCGATGCGGTTTTTGGGGAGCGCTATCAGTGCGACTACTGTCTTCGTCACGGACTCCCTCACGGATATCAACCGCGGCGACGTCTTCCCCGGCGAGGACTTCTTCCCCGACATCAGCACCCTCTTTCTCGACGACATGGCCAATGACGGTTCCAACGCCGGCGGTTCCTCTTCTACTACTGCCGTGTATATCTTCTTTCTTAATCTTGTTCTGATCGTATCTAAAATTTTATGCCTTGCAATTTGTTTGGTTATATGCCTTAATATGTATTCGCTATTTCACATGATTAGTATATTGCCTATTATTCTAATCATGTTTTATCTAGCGTTTATTATGTATATTTCGCTTGGTAAACTGCTCTTTTATTCAACAATCCAAAAACCTTATTTCAGGCAATTTGCCCCAAGTGGCTTTGTTGCTTCTATGAAGCCACCTGTGTTCGAAGGTGTCAATTACAAACGATGGCGTGCGAGAGCAGTGCTCTGGTTTCAGAGCATGAGCTGCTATAACGCCATCTATGGCGCACCTGAGGGAGAACTTAATCCCGCTCAGGAAGAGGCATTTCAAAAACTTGATACCACTTTCAAGGCTGCCTTGATCAGCATTCTTGGCGACAATATTGTCGATTCATATCTGTCATTTAGAAATGGCAAGGATATGTGGATGCACTCGAGAGAAAATTTAGAGTCTTCGATGCTGGTAGTGAACTGTATGTCATGGAACAATTCTATGACTATAAGATGGTTGAGGACCGCCCCATTGTGGAGAAGGCTCATGAGATACAGTCACTTGTCAGGGAGCTTGAGCACTTCACTTGTGTGTTACCGGACAAGTTTGTTGCCGGAGGCATTATTGCCAAACTTCCCCAGTCATGGAGGAATTTTGCTACTTCTCTGAAGCACAAGAGACAAGAGTTCTCCGTGACGGATCTCATTGGGACTCTTGATGTGGAAGAGAAGGCGAGAGAAAAATACACACGTGCTCGAGGTACCGAGGGAGGTTTTAATGCCAACCTGGTACAGAAAAGGAACTTCCAGCCTCACAAGTTCAAGAACAAAGGCAAGTTTGACGACAAAGGAAAGTTCGATGGAAAGAACAAGGCCTCACAGTCCATCAGCTTTAAGAAGAAGACTGATAAGAGGAAAGGTGCTTGTCATGTGTGCGGTGATCCTAGTCATTGGGCTCCTGCTTGTCCCAACCGCTTTGACAAGCGCCAGCATGGGAAGGGCAGCAAGACTGCTAATGTTGTCATGGGTGACGTTGAGATGAAATATGTTGGGTATGGTATATTACCTACTGTTCTTTCATTATGTCATTCTCCTAATTGGTGGATTGACACAGGCGCTAATGTACATGTCTGTTCTGATATTTCCATGTTTTCTTCATATCAGGTCAGAGGGACTCAAACCATGCTGACGGGGAACGACTCGCATGCTTCTGTTCATGGTGTTGGTACGGTCGATCTGAAGTTCACTTCGGGAAATACCATGTGCCTGCAGAATGTGCATCATGTTCCCTCAATAAATAAAAATCTTGTTAGCGGATCTCTTCTGTGTCGAGATGGCTACAAGATTGTATTTGAGTCCAATAAATTTGTAATTTTGAAGTATGAAACCTTTGTTGGTAAAGGCTATGAGTGCGGAGGCTTGTTCCGGTTATCTCTGTCAGACATTTGTAATAAAGTTGTTAATCATATTTACACGAATTTTGAATCAAATGTCTGGCACTCTCGTCTTTGTCATATTAATTTTGGTTGTATGACGCGGCTAGCCAAAATGAATTTAATCCCTGATTTCACAACTGTTAAGGGATCTAAGTGCCAAGTCTGCGTGAAAACTAAACAACCTCGCAAGTCACATATGACTACAAAAGTGAGAAATTTAACACCACTAGAGCTCATACATTCTGATCTTTGTGAGATGAATGGTGTGTTGACAAAAGGTGGAAAGAAATATTTCATGACTTTGATCGATGACTATACGAGATATTGTCATGTGTATCTTCTAAAATCAAAAGATGAGGCTTTGAGTTTCTTCAAAATCTATAAAGCTGAGGCAGAAAATCAACTTGATCGAAAAAATAAGAGGCTTAGGTCTGATCGTGGTGGAGAGTATTTTTCCAACGAGTTTGATTCCTTTTGTGCGGAACATGGCATAATTCATGAGAGGACGCCTCCCTACTAACCCCAGTCAAATGGAGTAGCCGAAAGAAAGAACCATACTCTAACAGATTTGGTTAACGCCATGTTAGACACATCGGGTCTCTCTAAGGAATGGTGGGGGGAGGCACTATTGACCGCGTGTCATGTCCTAAACCGAGTTCCCACAAAGAACAAAGAAATTACCCCATTCGAAGAATGGGAGAAGAAAATATTAAAACTCTCTTACTTACATACTTGGGGTTGTTTGGCAAAGGTTAATGTACCAATCCCCAAGAAGCGCAAGCTTGGACCAAAACCATTGATTGTGTTTTTCTGGGCTATGCTTTTCATAGCATTGGTTATAGATTCTTGATAGTAAAATCTGAAGTGCCTAACATTCATGTCGGTACAATCATGGAGTCAACTGATGCGACTTTCTTTGAGGATATCTTTCCAATGAAGGATAAACCTAACTCATCAAATCCGGAGATACCTAGTTCATCTAATCAGGAATTTGCTACATTCTCTGAACCTACCATTCCAATTGAACACTCTGAAAGTCCTAAGGAGGATGATAATGAAATTCCTAAAAGGAGCAAGAGACAAAGGACTGCAAAGTTTTTTGGTGATGATTTCATTGTACCTTGTGGATGATACTCCCACTTCCATTTCAGAAGCATATGCATCTCCTGATGCTGACTACTGGAAGGAAGACGTCCATAGTGAGATGAATTCCATCTTAGCTAACGGAACATGGGAGATCACTGATTGCCCTTATGGGTGTAAACCTGTAGGATGCAAGTGGGTGTTTAAGAAAAAGCTTAGACCTGATGATACTATTGAGAAGTACAAGGCACGGCTTGTGGGCAAGGGATATACTCAAAAAGAAGGTGAAGACTTCTTTGACACTTACTCACATGTTGCCAGACTGACCACCATTCGAGTATTACTTTCATTGGCTGCCTCTCATGGTCTTCTCGTTCATCAAATGGACGTTAAGATAGCTTTCCTTAATGGAGAGTTGGATGAGGAAATTTACATGGATCAGCCAGATGGCTTTGTGTTAAATGGTCAAGAAGGAAAGGTGTGCAAGTTGTTGAAGTCTTTATATGGCCTAAAACAAGCCCCTAAGCAATGGCATGAGAAGTTCGAAAGAACTTTAGCTGCTGCAGGCTTTGTTGTAAATGAAGCTGATAAATGTGTGTACCATCGCCATGGTGGGGGTGAGGGAGTCATCCTTTGTTTGTATGTTGATGACATACTGATTTTCGGAACCAACCTTAATGCAATTAAGGAGGTCAAAGATTTCTTATCTCGTTCCTTTGAGATGAAGGATCTGGGAGTAGCTGATTTCATCCTGAACATAAAGCTATTGAGAGATGATGATGGTGGGATTATACTGCTTCAGTCCCACTATGTGGAAAAGATCTTGAGTCGTTTCGGGTATAGTGACTTCAAGTTTTCTCCTACAGCGTATGATCCTAGTGTGTTGCTTCGAAAGAATCGAGGAAATGCTAGAGACCAACTGAGATACTCTCAAATCATTGGCTCGCTTATGTATTTAGCTAGTGCCACGAGGCCTGACATCGCCTTTGCTGTAAGCAAAATCAGTCGATCTGTTTCAAATCCAGGAGATGATCACTGGCATGCTCTTGAGAGAGTTATGCGATATCTAAAAGGCACTGCGAGCTATGGCATACACTATACCGGGTATCCGAGGGTACTAGAGGGTTATAGTGATTCAAATTGGATATCTGATGCTGACGAGATAAAGGCCACAAGTGGATATGTAGTCACACTTGTTGGTGGCGCTGTTTCTTGGAAGTCTTGCAAGCAGACCATCTTAACGAGGTCAACTATGGAAGCAGAACTCACATCATTAGACACAGTCACTGTTGAAGCAGAGTGGCTTCGTGGACTCTTGATGAACTTGCCTGTGGTTGAAAAACCAATACCCGCAATCCTTATGAACTGCGATAATCAAACTGTGATTTTCAAGGTAAATAGTTCTAAGGATAATATGAAGTCATCAAGACATGTGAAGAGGAGATTGAAATCTGTCAGGAAAATAAGAAACTCCGGATTTATTGCATTGGATTATATCCAAACATCTAAAAACTTGGAAGATCCCTTCACAAAGGGTTTATCACGCAACGTGATAGAAAATGCATCGAAAGAGATGGGTATGAGACCCACAATTTGAGCTTTCCACAGTGGTAAACCACTCTATGTGATCGGAGATTCCGTGGAGTAGAATTGAGAGACAAGATGTTGGTTAGCTGAGAGGAAAGTATCCCTACTTTAATAAATACCACTCCATAAAGATGCAATACTTTCCTATTCTGCATGACAGGTTGATTTATTATCTTAATGTGTTCTAAGTAGCTTATCCTAAGCAAAGATGTTGTCATGCAGAACATCTTTTGAAGAACACACATATATGAGTCTGACTGTTAAAACGTCGCAGTCTATGAGAGTAGGGTGCTCTCTAATAAAATCATGAAAGGTCATAGAGTATGACGTATACGCTCCACCCGCGGGGAAGTCCCACGGTAGCCTAGTATCGGTCAAGACTTTTTTGTGAAGCTAGGTTCGCAGCAAACTTGCAGTTCAAGGCATAGTCCACTGTACAAGTTATAGCCTAGTATAACATAAATCTCTAGGTGTAAGTTCAACTTAACAGTCTCCACTATAGTATCGGTATATAAACAATGTTTTGGAACCAAAGGCAAACTTCATGTGCCTCTAGGATCTGGTGGGGGATTGTTGGAATTTTTGCCTAAATAGGCCTAGCCCATTTATTATATGTCAATAAATTCCTGAAATCCCAGAGGCCCATTTGGCCCATTCATGCAAGGCAAGAGCTAGGACAAATGTTTAGTCCCACATTGCTAGTTGAGTGGAAGTTGGACCAGCTTATAAGGTGAGCTCTCCTACCACTTGGTAAAAAGGATGAGAAGGAGAAGAAGAGAGTTCTACACGTGCGCTCCTCCACCTCGCTCGCCTCACCACGCCACGCCTCGCCTCGTCTCGCCTCGTCACGACGCGCGCGCGCCGCGGGTTGCGGGAATCTCGCCGAGCCGAGCCGAGCTTTATTTTGCCACGCATGAATGGTATATGAATAGTTATACAGAAGCTGAAACGTTTTTCTTTGAGTGGACTTTTAATACGAGTTAAATGAGTACGAACTGAGTGGGGGCTGTCCGGTGGGATGCCGCCTGTTCGCTTCGTCTTCCGTCCATTCGTTTAATCTTCTGCGCAGTCTGTCTACCTTCCCCTCTGTGCCTATAAGAGAGAGATGTCGCGCCTCCTCTCAGACACACTGCCACACATCCTTTGTGCCTCTAGTTCCAAAGCACTGCGCTACCTAGTTCTTCCCCATCCCGTCTTGCGGCGTGCACCGCGAGCCGGGACAGTAGGCCTCCGAGACCCCGCTGCTTCGAGTCCTGTACGGGAGAAGGGCGATAAGGTTTTTGGGGAGCGCTATCGGCGCGACTACTGGCTTCGTCACGGACTCCCTCACGGATAGCGACCGTGGCGACGTCTTCCCCGACGAGGACTTCTTCCCCGACATCAGCACCCTCTTTCTCGACGACATGGCCAACGACGGTTCCAATGCCGGCGGTTCCTCTTCTGCTACTGCCGTGTATATCTTCTTTCTTCATCTTATTCTGATCGTATCTAAAGTTTTATGCCTTGCAGTTTGTTTGGTTATATGCCTTAATATGTATTCGCTATTTCATATGATTAGTATATTGCCTATTATTCTAATCATGTTTTATGTAGCGTTTATTATGTATATTTCGCTTGGTAAATTGCTCTTTTATTCAACATATAAATGTCTATAACATTGCAAACAAGCGTACATGAGTCGAACGTCACACCTCCGCTCTTGGATTTGTCAGCAAGATACTTGCTGTAGTTACTTTTCCAGTGTCTATCCGCCTTGCAATAGAATCAAGTGGATCCGGCTAGTCCCTCAGGAAGCGTTTGGGACCGGGTCCTCAGCCTTGCCTCCTGACTTAGCCTTCTTAGTCCAAGAATTTTTCTTAAACTTAGCTTTATTCTGCACCATCAACACTTGACTAGCGCCTTTCTTGAGATCCTCCTATGCCTGCTTGAGCATCCCATGTAATTCAGTGAGCTTCTTATCCATATCATGCATGTGGTAGTTCGATATGAACTGACCATACGCACTAGAAAGAGAGTTCCGAGTTATGTCCGTAGCAAACTCTTCGCTAATGTGGTAGCCAAGCCTTTCAGAAACTGCACGTAACCAACCATCTTGATCACTGATACGTGCATTCCGCATCATCATTTTTTGGGACTTATATGTTCTATTTAGAATCATATTTATCATTATCTATCATTATTTATGCATATTTAGTTGATTTATTGGACTTTCCTACAGAGTCCCTTTCATTGGTATTTAATTTCTGGGAGGCAGAAAACCTCCCTTTCCATGTTTTTGTTATTTCAGGACCTTCTGGACGTCAATAAATCAAATAAAAATACCTGATGGCACGCCCACCCCTTAGGCGCACCACCCATGCTTTTTTGGACCACAAGCATCGCATCGGCTTCTCCTTTTGACATACGCCTCCGTATCGCCAAAAAACCCGCGCCATATTTTCCCCACGATTTACAGAGGTGGCGGCAGAGGCAAAATTCCTCTCCTAATCCGGGAGATGGCAGATCCTGCTGCACCGGAGCCTCCGATGAGGGAGAAATCAACGCCATCGTCATCACCTCTCCTCCTAGGCGTAGGGGTGGCCTCTGCATCAACATCTCCACCAACACCATCATCACCACCATCACCATCTCATTCCCCTCATAGTTTGTGATTGATTGAACCCTGGATATTGTTTTAAAGCCTTTTTACATGTTTGTGATTGACATTTTGTCTTTATTTGGTGGAGAGATTATATTTTCATATTGTGTTGTATTCCATATGCTACTGGTCCATATCATGTTTGCCACTCGTGAGTAGATCCCCATGTTCCTGAAGGCATAGGATAAATTGTCTATGATTTCTATATAATAAGCAATGAGTATGTGTGTAACAACCCTAGTTTTACCAAATAGTAATTAGGAAATGTTTGTGCATTCATGAGCATCATTATTTAAAATGCATGCAAGAAATAAAAGCAAAACCCTAACCCTAACTTCCCCTCTCTATTAGAAACACATTCAAATGGTTCGAAATATTTTGAAAACCCAAAAATATATGGAGCCCAAATTGTTACAAGGGCCCCTACAATATTTTGAAATGTTTACAAAAGTTCTGGTATTTTAAAATTATTTAAAACAGTTTTGTATTTGAAAATACAAAGAGAAAAGGAAAAAAACAGAAATAGAAAAATGCTTTTAGTAAATAAAAACTGCTCCTAACCCTAACTGGGCTGAGCCCAGCTCCTCTCCCCTTTCTCCCTGCCGCCCACGCGCAGTCGCCAGCATCCGCCGCCCTTCCTTTACCGCAGCCCGCTTACAACCCACCCCGTCCCAACTGCAGCCCGATGCGGCCTGGTACCGCTTCACCTGCGTCGTCTTTGTCGATGACTAATCCGTGCCTTCGCGCGCCGGGTAGAGAAGAGCCAGCCACCGCCGGCACCGCACAGGCTTCGTCCGGCGGCTCACGCCGGCCACAGCTAGGAAGGAGGGGGAGGAGGAGGGAGGCGTTGGACTAGGGTTTCCACCCCTAGTCGCTCAGAAGCGACCGAGGAACAATTTTTTCCAAGATCCGTTTCTTTATATGTAATATTCAAATTCATACAATGGTCCATGTTCTGATGACGATGACTCCTAGGCTACGCCTAGATGGATGGCAGGTAGTCAAGGACTCATGGTGCTGCTAGCTGCCAATTTGTCATCTCTGCAATGTTCTGAATTTTAAGACATGGAAAGAGATCGACAGAACAGAAAAAAGTATGTTTGGGATGGCACATGGCCGAGGATAGGACTCGGAATTCTAAAAGCGTATATGGGTCATACACCCGTCATCACCGCGTGCCACCCGAAACCCGCAATTCCAGGCAATTCCTTTTTATATTTTGAGGTAGGCAATTCCTAATAGCGCACGCCTGAGCAGCTCAACATTCTAGGCCGGGCCCAATAAGCTCCGTGTTAACATGTTTTCTTTTTTTCGTTCGGTTTTTTCATGTGATCTTTCCTGGTTCGGTCTGGTTTTTGCCTGGTTTTTCTTTCTTTTTTTCTTAAATATGTTCTTTATTTGAACAATTATTAAATACGCACATTTTAAATTTTGAACAATTTTTTAACATGAACATTTTATAAATTTGAATAGTTTTTGCATGTGAACAAATTTAATAATTTGAACTTTTCATTTTTTAATTTTATTTTTGTTTGTATTCGAAATTTGTTCAGATATGAAATTTGTTCAAATTTGAATTTTGGCCATATTCGAAATTTGTTCAGATTTAAAATTTATTCAAACTCAAATTTTGTTCAGATTCGAAATTTGTTCAGTTTTAATTTTTTTTAAAGTTTATTCAAATTTAGTTTTTTAGTTTGAGTAATGTTTAGATTTGAATTTCAACGATGTGAAGAAAATATCAGATCAAACTCGAAAGGAGACGAGCGAGGGTCGGCCCCCCGGAAAACCATTCACGAGCACACGCTGCGGACGGAAAATAGCAGCTCCCCAATTCCTATATACCGACCAGGTCAGCGCGTATCCCCTTCATGCGCCGTCTCATGGGCCGGCGCAGTTCGGTAAGGTCCTTCCCTTTTTCTATTTATTTTTTATTTTCTGTTATTTTTTACTTTACCATTTCTTTCTTTTTCTGTTATTACTACTATTCCATATAAGTTTAGATTTGAAACTGCTCATTTTTAAAAATGTTCTCTTTCCTGGCAATTTTTTTAAACAAAAAAGCTTGCACGTAGAAACCACATACATGCACACACACAGTGTGAAGTTTGAAACTAAAAAATATGACCATATTTGTGATCTATACATGATTCGCAAAATATCAGGGTTGCAATTGTATACTTAGTTCCAAACGGTTTGTAAAAACCTTGTGATTTTTACACGGTTCGCAAATTTTCATAACTTATTGTTGTGCGATTTCGCACGAGTGGCTTCGAATCACATACCTACATCGCGTGATTTATTTCATGATTTTTTGGAAACTTGGAATCACTGATTTTGGCTGAGAGAAACTTCCGGATACAGCTGAACCTTGGTTGTGTCGATGGTTCTCGACCCTCCACTTCTTCTCCGTGCTTTGGTGCTGACTCGTTGCCCTGTCCGCGCATCATCGGGACCAACCTTGGTGGTCACGCTCTAGCGTTCAACCGTTCAGCGATACTGTCGTACGGCTCGGAATGCAGATATGCAATGAGTAAACTTTCCCTTAGCTCTGCCTCGCTCCTGGAACCGAGGCGGCCATTGGGCAGAGCTCCGCCGCCTGCTGCAACCGAGGAAGCTCCAAAACTCGCACGGATGACGATGATTGATGGACCAAACGTGCGTGCCGCCCCAGTATTCAGCTGAACAGCATGGCGAGCCAGCGCCACGGCCAGGCACCACCGGCGACGCCAGGGCGGCATGCATGCACGACGTACTGCTGGTCAGTGCAGGCCTGAGCGATGCTAGCAGGGTCCTAGGGAGGCCTCGCCCCTGGTATCTACCCCGCTGATCTCGGGTTTGGGTTTGTCCCATGCCCATCAATTAGGCCCCTGGCCGTCGCCGGCTAGCCTGCCACCCTACAGAACCCCCATCATCTTGCATTGCGTTGCCGCTGTGTCTCTGTGACGCTCCTGAAATTGTTTGGACCATGCGTATATGTATGTGTGCGTACATCTTGGCCATGACCGCGGTGGTCGCGCCATGATGGAAACGACAACGCCCGGGCCACCAGGCTGGGGGCTTGGAGCGCGCCATGGATACGTGCCCGAGTCTCTCTCTTCTCTCTCGTTTATTAGGAGCCACCGAAAGAGAAAGATAGAGAGCTGTGCGCGATGCCATACAAATGAAGATACGTTCGCATGCAATGTGTCGTGACTTGATCGATCTCTTGTATAGTACTCCTCCGTTTCAAAATATAAGATGTTTTAGCTTTGTGAGTAAAAATGTATCTAAACTTTTTTAGTATCTAGATTCATTCCAAACTTGAGTGAACCTATATACGAAAAGAAGTCTAAATACATTTATTTTACAAAGCTAAAACATTTTATATTTTAAAACGACAGGAGTATATAGCATCATAAATCAGTCTTCCTTCGTGCTTCAGTGTGAGTTGATGCCTCGGCGGGTCTTTGTGGTGATGTACTCTTTATGTTTCAGAAAAAAAGTGTGGTGACGTAGGACCTATTTTATCGTCGCACCTCCGGAGTCTCTAGAATAACAAGCTACTACGTGCGTGCAGTTTTGTCCTGGTCAATTTGGTGCTACTGTTTCTTGTCACATTATAATAGTCTCCCCTCTGGAGAGACAACTAGAGAAGATTATGTACCGGGGCTGAGGGTTGGTGTCGAGATATTACCGACGGGTAAGAGCATCTCCCCTCTTCTACCCACGAAGCTGATCCGGACGCCGAATTTTGGTCCGGACGTCAAAAATCGGCCAGTCGCATGCCCAAGGACTTGTTTTCGGCCGGATTTCGGCCATATTTGGTCCGGACTACCCAGGACGAACCAAGGTTTCCGGGTACGCCCTGGGGACGCCGACTCAGCGATATCGGCGAAAAAAAACAAAGTGGCGCGTGGACCCGCCGTGTCAGTGACGGAAGCCGAGTCGTCGTCATCCTCGGAACCACGCGGCGACCGCCGGGCAATAACTGCCCGCCGCGCCGGCCACGCGTCGCCGAATTACGGCGCCACCGTCGCCGCCTCGGCTCCCGCGACGGACCGGCGGTCACTAAGTTCCGGCTGTTTCCACTTTTCCCGCCCTCGCCGCTACACCCCTCCCGCCATTTTTCCGGCCTATATAAAGTCGTACATCTCGTCGTCTCTCTTCACAGCTCCTCACACCACCACAACTCCGGCAAACTTCGGACATTCGCACCTTGCTTCCTCGCCAACTCCGCCGAGAAGCCATGGCCGGCCGCCGCACGCTGTCGCCGTGGGAAGCCCGGCTCCTCCGGGAGGCGCGCTATACGGCCCCGCCGAACACTCGTCTGCCCCGAGGCTGGACACTCAGCGCCGGCGGGATCCCTGTTCCGCCGGTTGACGAGGTTTGATCTCATCAATGCCCATTGTTATGGATTTGGGTTTTGGAGAAGATGGGGATGCTGGAGATCGTGGAACGGTTAGCAAACAAGCAACACGGGGACACAAGGTTTACCCAGGTTCAGGCCCCCGGAGGAAAAACCCTACTCCTGCTTGTCTGCTCTTGATTACGGCGGAACCGAAGGTTACAGGGGGTGCGCAGTTGCAATCTGGCGTGGAGGTGTGTATGCGAAAGTATGAGGAGGAAATCTAGGTCGTGCCCTCCTGGCCTTTATATAGGCTTAGGAAGGTCCCGGGCATAGACCTAGTCGGTTACAAGTTCTAGGGTTTTACCCCTTTGAATTTCCTATCTACTCTATTCTTGCTCTCCAAGGATCCGAAGGCGTCATGGGCCTTGGCCACCCGAAAGTCTTCATGGGCCGGCGTATATTTGCCGTGGGCCTTCCTTGGGTTGGACCAGGTATGCTGAGATCATGTACCCGTGGGGTATAACCATGTCAGTAGCCCCTGAGTGTTCAGTCGAATCGTAGATTCGGCTGAGGACTCTGCAATCTTTCGGGTGCAACTATGTATTTCAATAGTTCCTGTGCAGGGATTGCTGATGCGTGTGCCTGACTCACCTGACAGATCAGGGTCAGTTAACTGTCTTAGGACGAAACAACACGATCTTCTTCAGGTTGGAGTCCCTCAACTCGAACCCGGAACATATGCTGGCGTAATTCGACTCAGGCCGCGGAGGACTTACAGGAGTGGAATTCCAGTGAATGTAACTGATGCACCCAACGCGTCCGTCGGGATTTTTCATTGCACTTGTTAGCACGGGTTTTTAATAGCAGAGCGCAGTCGTGTGCGTTACCAGGCCATCAGATGATATCTGTAGGTCTTATCTTTGTGTCGCAGACACAGAATCCAAATGTTTATCACTGCGGAGGTGTTTCGGGTGGCCAAGGAGAACGTTGCTCACTTATCGCTTGATTGGGGCAGAGTTGCCGAAAAGTTTTTGCATGTGGATCCGAAGGATAGCGGTCGAAGAATTCATAGGGTGCGTGACCAGCGCTCCCTATGGGAGTAGCCCCCGAGTGTCTGTTCGAGTCATAGACTCGAGCGGAGACTTTAATTCAGACATTGTTCAGTTGTAAGTCCGTAGGACATAATTTTTTTTCGGATGATTAAATCCGTCCTCCCTATGGGAGTAGCCCCCGAGTCCGTAGTGGAGTCGTATACTCGACGGAGGACTCGAAGTAATAATTCGCTTCCATTCATCTTTCGGGTGCGCGGCCAGCGCTCCTGATAGGAGTAGCCCCCGAGTATTTGGTCGAATCGTAGATTCGAGTGAGTACTCTTAGCTTTGAAGCCGAAGAAATTATAGTTGTTGCTAGTGTAGCTTTTGATGACGTCAGTGCTGACGATCGATGACCTCAAGCGTCTGCTGCGCCAGAGATGATTTGACTGGACGAACATGGGTCCCACTGTCTGACCTTGAATTGACCGGTCACGCGCGGTGTGGAGATAATTACGGCGTCGCCTCGATTTCTGCGCGTAGTGGACGGCGTGTTAGCGACGGTTCGTTGTGATGCTGACACGTGTATGGCCAGATCCTGCCGTTGGCGTTAGGTCTTCTCGATGGACGGCTGTCGTGCATCGTCTTCATCTTTATAATCATTGGGGAAAACTTCAGTTTGTTTTCACCGCATCTATTCTTGCTTTCACTGCTTCCTTGTGTTCTGAGAGCTCTTGTTGCGCGCTGGATATTCCTTCACATTTCCTTCTTCCATCCTGCGCTCTCGCCGTCGGCGTCGTCGTACCGCGATGGGGAAGCCGAAGAAGTCATCGTCTGCGGTTGGTACCAGCGCCGCTGGAGGGAAGAAAAGTGCCACCGCTACCCGTGTCACCGACGGTGGCTGGCGGCGATCGGAGACGCGGGAGAGCGATCTCCGCAAGCTTCGCGAGCGGGGCCTGATCCCGCAGGATAGGGAGGCCGTTAAACTCCGAGGCAATGAGGTAATCCCTCGTCCCCCCGTTGGGTATCGGGTTATGTTCCTTGCCTTTGTCATTCGCAAATTTTCCTTCCCAGTCCACGACTTCCTTCGTGGACTGCTTTTTCTGTACGGTGTCCAATTGCACCATCTTTCCCCCAATTCTCTTCTTCACATTGCTTGTTTTATCACTTTCTGCGAGTGCTGGCTCGGTATTGAGCCGCACTTTGGCCTCTTCCGGAAACTTTATTCCGTGAAGAGGCAATCTGGTTCGGATGGTGTTTATCCCATTGGGGGTTGCATCATCTCCCTCAAGCCTAATCTGCTTTTCTTTTCTTTTTCCATGTCCGAATTTGTCCAGTACTAGCGGAGGCGATGGTTTTATATCCGCGACTCCGTAGTACCTGGGCAAGGTTTTGGTCTTGTTCCTTTCGACCCCTCCCAAAAGATTGAGCCGAAAAGGTCTTGGAGAAACAAGATCTTGGATGGCGAGGTGGCGGAGATAGAGGCTCTCTATCGTCGGGTGGAGGATCTCCAGTTGATTCCGGAGAAGGAAGTGAACGGTGTGGATATCATCCGCACCTTTCTCGAGCGTCGGGTGCAGCCACTCCAGGCTAGGGCGCACCCGATGTTCCTTTATGCTGGCCGGCGTGATCCGACGAGAGTTTCGGCTGAGAAAATCTCCCAGGGAGATCTCGACAGGGCCCTTCGCTTGCTGCTGAAGTTCAAGGCTGGAGAGGATATCCCGGGGAAGTCGCTGACTCCTCCGTTTTCTTCTTCGCTTCCTGTTCCACAGGTGTAGATCCGTGCGCGTAGCGCTATTTTCCGACTGCATTGTATTTGTGTTTGTTTGCTAACAAATTGTTCTTATCTTGTTTAGAGCTTCAAAGTGCCGGGTATGTCGCCTCCGTTACCCGAAGTATATCCGGATGCTCCGAATAATGATGTGGTGGGTTCCATGTCCGAGCTGCCATCGGCGCGATCTCCGGCTGAAGATGCCAACGAGTCGAGCGAGGACCACACTCGCAAACGATCGCGGAGCTCCAACGAGTCTTCGGATGCTTCGACTCCTCCGACTCCTAGGAATCCTCTGTGTCTTGAGCGTCATAGTGATGGGCATGGAGGCTCTTCCTCTCCTATTCCTGCTCTTCCTGTGCGGGCTGTAGCGCCGCACCCGCCAATGAAGCGGAAGAAGGAAGAAAAGATGGAAGAGAAGAAAGAGGAGAAGAGGGTCTGAAGGACCCCTCCTGTCTTCAACCTGAGCGAGCTTGACTCGTAAGTTTCCTTTGCACTCGTTTTCTTTACTTTTTACTTTGTTCTTGTACTAATTTGTTCGTGTGCAGGCACTCTTCCAACGACTCCTCTAGCGATGGTGCTCGGGAGATGATGGGGGAGTCGAAAGTCGCGTCTCCTCCTCCTCAGACGGTGGCAACTTCTAAGGGCGCTGCTCCGAACCCTCTTCTGCGGGAGGTTCAGGTGGTTGCGCCTCAGAATTTTGCTAGCGGACCTTCGACGTCGCCATTGGATCATGTAAGTCTCCTGCCGCGGGGAGAGCCCCCGAGCGTTTATAGAAGAGTTTTCTTGTTTTGTTCTTCGAGTCTCGGGGGGAGCCCCCGAGCGTTTTCGTGTGTGTATTTTGCTTCTGTTCTTTTTTGTTGGGCGTAGCCCCCGAGTCCTTTTTCTGACTGGTAGGTCTTCTTCCTGCAGCCTTTTGTGCAGGATGCCAAGCGACTGGTGCAGGAGCACCTGGTGCTGGAGGCCAGCCTCAAACAGCTTCAAGGTACTGTTATGCCTTTGATGTTTGCTTCTTCGAGTATTCTTGTCCTGTTATCTGACACCTATATTTTTGGAATGCAGAGGAGCATAACACCTCCCTTCGTGAGATCGATGCTCTCAAAAAGAGCCTTGGTAAAGCGGAGAAGAAGGCCGAGGTCGCCCTTGGTGCGAACGAGCGCCTCGAGCTGGAGCTGGCTACTGCGGCCGAGGCTAAGGAGCGCCTGCAGCGGGAGGCCAAGGACCGCGAGGAGCAACTTGCCACTGTTGCGACTACGTGTGAAAGAGAGGTGGCTGGCAAGCTCATGACGGCTGCCAAGGCTGTTTCGGGAGAGTATCTTCACTTGCATTTTCTTGTCTTTCTTCTACGGAGTTTTTGTTCATTGCTTCCCTTTATTGTCTCAGGTGCCGCGGGCATCGAGTTTGACCGCGGTGCTCTGGAGCACGGGAGTGCTCTAGATGATGCTACTGCAGCGGTCGAAGATCGCTGCAGCACCGTCATCAGCTCACTTGCCAAGGCCAAGGAGGTCCTTGGCCGCTTCTACAGGGAGCTTGTCCCCAAGGGCGCGGCCCTTGATGATGTTGACGCCCTGGCGGAGGCACTGTCAGCCGAAGCGCCTGCGACGTACAAGCGCAAGCAGAAGGGCATCGGCGCATCTGTTGGGCTGGCGATGGCTTTGGCGGCTGGAGCGGAGCTGGACCTTCCCCAGATCACCTCCCGGATGCCGACGACTGCGGATGGATCCGAGGTAGCCTTCGCTACCTATTCTGCTCGCTGGAACCGATATGGGCCAAAGCTGATTGATCTGCTGGCCTAGTACGCACTACGGCAGCAAGGGGAAGCCAAGGCGAGGCAGTCCGGCTCCGAGGCTACTCAGGGTGTCGCATCTTAGGTGTTGTAGCTGTAGGATAGCTTTAGTTTTCTTTTGTTGTAATTATGTTGATGATCAAATCCTTGTGCCACGTAGTGGCCTTTTGTGCACTTAATGAATTCTGTTGAGATGTGTTCTCCTCTGTCTGAGTGTTTATGTCTTTTGCCTTTCTGCTGCTCTAGGGTCCTTCGGGTGCTGATCCCGTTGACGCCTCGCCTGCGCGCGGCTGCGGCCATCCTTGGATGATTCGTCGCAGCTTGCTTTCCTTAGAGACCGTGTTCGTAGTCTCGAGAAGGAGTTGCTTGGGGTGCGTGGCCATGCCGACGTTTGGAAGTCCAAGGCGGATCGCGGTTCGGCCAGAGAGGAGTACTTGATGGCGGAATTGCTTCGACTGTCTGAGCAGCTTCAGTGTAAGTTTTTTCGAGCTGCTGCTCATTTCTTCGGATGCGTATGCTTGGCTTGCATCTTACTTTTGTGCGAGTATCGCAGGTGCTAACCTTGCTCCAAGGGAGGAGAAAGAGCGTGTTGCTGTTCGGGTCAATTTTTAGACTCAACAGGACATGGAAGCTGGCGGGTTCTTCTGGATGGATCGCGACCGTGCCATGGCTCTAGCAACGGTGCAGGATCGCGTTCACCAAGTATCGCGGGTGCTTCGTCAAGTGCAGACTTCACTCTCGTCGGTTCTGCATGTGATGTTTCCCCTGGATGTTGTGCCAACAACCCTGTCCGGTCTTCTGTCTAGATTTCGGAGCGTGACTCGTGTCTAGGAATTGGTGAGGCAGCAGCTCGTCGCAGGGGTGAAGGCTGCGTTGTCCCTTGTTAGGCTGCATCGTCCTGATGTAGATCTGTCTGTTGTAGCGGCTGGGCCACCTCTTCGGCCGGATGGTGGCGAGTGGGATATGCGTCCGCATTATGCGGCTGTAAGGCAGTATGCCGAGCAGGTCGTATATTTGTTTGAGCAGCGTGCTCAAGTTATTCTTCAGAATAGGTAGTACCTGTAAAAGATATAGATGTAAAATTTGTATATTTCGACTGGGCATGTTGTGCCCTTTGTTATAAAGGTTTGGTTGTTGTTTAATCACGCGGTGCTTTTATTTGAGTACGTGTCCTTTTCGTTAGCCTGACGTTGTCAGCTACTCAGGTGTACACGTGTTATCCTCAGTCGATGAAATCGTGAGGTGGGGGGGGAGCCCCCGAGTGCGTTTGTAGCATGAAGTAAAGTTGCAAATAGCGAACGAAATTTGGGGCGAGACACTTAGCTTTATTTATATCGTAATGGAGGAAGTACATTGTTCGGTTGAATAGCCTTGGCTGAAAAGCCTTATTGAAAGTAAAGGGGTAGGTAGCTAGGGGTAGAATCGTCGCAAGTGTGCGATGTTCCATGGGTTGGAGTATGCGACTCCAGACTCCACGTGCTTGAGGCGATAGGCGCCACCTGGGATGACTTCGGTGATGATGTAGGGTCCTTCCCATGGTGACTCGAATTTCTTCGGTCGCTCTTGCTTAAGTCGCAAGACGAGGTCTCCTTCGACGAAGGACCTTGGGCGCAGCCAGCGGCTGTGGTAGTTGCGGAGACTCTGCTGGTACACCGCTGATCGAGCTGCTGCTACGTCTCTTGCCTCGTCGAGTGTGTCGACGGCGTCTTCGAGTGCAGCCGTGGATTCGACTTCGCTATAAGCGACGACCCGGGGGGCCTGGTGGCGTACTTCGGCTGGTAGCACGGCTTCGGCTCCATGCACCATGAAGAACGGCGTGTAGCCGGTGGAGCTGTTTGGCGTAGTGCGCAAACTCCATAGGACGGATGGTAGCTCTTCCGTCCAGGCTCCGGCCTTTCGTTCGAGTGGGCTCATGAGGTGTTTCTTGATGCCAGCGCCGATTAGGCCGTTGGCCTTTTCGACCTGCCCATTCGTTTGCGGGTGAGCCACTGAGGCGTATGTAATGTTGATCCCTAGGCCTTCGCAGAAGTCTTGGAATTCTTTAGAGATGAAGTTCGATCCATTGTCGGTGATGATGATGTGCGGTACGCCGAACCTATAGACAATGGATTCGAAGAACTTGACGGCGGTCTTGCCCTTTTGGTTGGTAACCGGCATGGCTTCGACCCACTTGGTGAATTTATCGACTGCGACCAGGAGGTAAACGTGCCCCCCTTTCGAGGACTTTGGCAGTTTGCCGATCATGTCGAGGCCCCATTGAGCAAAGGGCCAGGCTATAGGTATGGGTCTGAGCTCTGACCCGGGTGCGTGCGGTTTGTTGGCGAACCTTTGGTACCCGTTGCATCTTCGGACGATGTCCTTTGCATCGCTCATGGCCGTTGGCCAGTAGAATCCAGCTCGTAGAGCTTTGGCGACAAGGGAGCGGCTGCCTGCGTGATGGCCGCAGATGCCCTCGTGGATGTCTTGGAGGATGGTTTTCCCGTCACCAATGGTGACGCACCTTTGTAGTACACCCGTAATACTGCGCTTGTATAGCTTGCCATTGATGATGGTGAAGGCTTTTGACCGACGAGATATGCGTCGGGCATCCGTCGGGCTGTCAGGCAGTTCTTCGTTTATCAAGAATTGGAGGTACGGTCGCGTCCAAGTTTCTTCGACTGCCATGACCTGCATCAGGTTGACCATAGCGACCTCTGTGTCCAGTTTCTCGGGTCCTTCGTGTCCTTCGGGCAGCGTAGCCCCCTAGTGTTCTGCTTCTTCGGGTGATCCCTTGGTGAATTTCCGCTTGATGGATGGCACGCAGATCTGTTCGAGGAACACACCCGGTGGCACCTTTGCGCAGGTGGAGCCGATGTTGGCGAGTCTGTCGGCTTCCTCGTTGCTTTCTCTTCCAACGTGCCGAAGCTCGCAGCCATCGAATTCTCCTTCGGGTGCGTTGTAGAGTGCGCGGTACGCGATCATGTTTTTGGCGTGTGCGTCGCACTCGTTCATCGTCTGCTGGACGACGAGGTTGGAGTCACCGTAGATGACCAGGCGCGTTGCGCCGCAGATCTTTGCCATCCTCATGCCGTGGATGAGGGCTTCGTATTCGGCCTCGTTGTTGGAAGCTCGGAATTTCATCCGGAGGACGTACTTCATCTGGTCGCCCTGCGGGGAGGTCAGTATGACCCCGGCTCCTGTTCCAGCTTCACGCTTGGAGCCGTCGAAGTGCATCGTCCATGACTGCGACATGTCTGGGGTGTCTGGCAGCTGCAGCTTCATCCAATGTACAAGGAAGTCCGGGAGGACTTGAGATTTGATTGCGAGTCGCTTCTCGTAGACGATCTCTAGGGGTGAAAGCTCGATGCCCCATAGGGCCACGCGTCCTATGGTCTCTGGGTTATTCAGGATGCTGTTCAGGGGTGCCTCATTGACGACCATCACCTGGTGCTCCTGGAAGTAATGTCTCAGCCGTCGAGCCGTCGTAGGCGAGTTTCTGGTAGTGAGGGTACCTCTGCTTTGTTGGCGTCACTACCTCGCTGAGGTAGTAGATTGGGCGTTGGACCCCATGCGTCTTGCCTTCTTCGGGTCGTTCGACCACTAGCACGGTGCTGACCACCTGGTGTGTGGCTGCTATGTACAGCAGCAGAGGCTCGCGCTCCTTTGGCGTGACCAAAACGGATGAGGTGGAGAGTAGCCGTTTGAGACTTTCAAACGCATCGTCGGCTTCGGGCGTCCACTCGAATTTATCTGCCTTGCATAGCAGCTGGTAGAATGGCAGGGCCTTCTCGCCCATGCGGCTGATGAATCTGCTCAACGACGCTATTCGTCCTGCGAGCTGCTAGACGCCCTTGAGGTTTTTTGGCTTCTCCATTGCCATGATGGCCCTGATTTTCTTCGGGTTCGCCTCGATCCCTCGCTGAGAGATGAAGTACCCAAGTAGCTGGCCCAATGGGACGCCGAAGGCGCACTTTTTGGGGTTGAGCTTGATCCTGTAGCGATCGAGGTTATCGAACGTCTCGCGGAGATCGTTGATGAGCGTTCTTGCCTTCCTGGTTTTGATGACTATGTCGTCGACATAGACATGGACGTTGCAACCGATCTGGTCCTTGAGGCATGCCTGCATGCATCGCTGGTACGTGGCACCTGCGTTCTTTAGCCCGAAGGGCATTGTGTTGTAGCAGAACACTCTAAACAGTGTAATAAACGCTGTTTTCTCTTGATCTTCAACCTTGAGTCGAATCTGGTTGTAGCCTGAGTAGGCGTCGAGGAAGGAGAGTTTCTCACATCCTGCGGTCGAATCGATGATCTGGTCGATCCGAGGAAGAGGGAAGTGGTCCTTTGGGCAGTGCTTGTTCAGCGACGTGAAGTCCACGCACATCCGCAGGATATCCGTGTCTTTCTTGGGAACCATCACTGTATTTGCGAGCCACTCGCTTTCTTTGATCTCCCTGATGAAGTCTGCGGCGAGTAGCCTGTTTATTTCCTTTCCGATGGCTTCGGCCCGAGGCTCGGACAGTCTCCGGATGGACTGCTTGACGGGCTTGGTGTCTGGAAAGATGTTGAGTGCGTGCTCGGCGAATTCCCTGGGAACTCCTGGCATGTCCGCAGGACACCAGGCGAAGATTTCCCAGCGCTCACGGAGGAATTCGACGAGCGCGCTTTCCTATGCGGGGCTGAGGTCATTGGCGATCAGTGCCGTCTTGGAGGCATCTGTCGGATGGACCTGCACCTTCTTTGTGTTGACGATGGAGTCGAAGGACATATCAGGTGCGTTTTGCCGTGCGACTGGGGGTGCCCCATTGTCCGTCACCTCGCGGAGCCTTACGAGCTCCTCCTGCATGCCGAATGATTGGGAGATTCTGTTGAAATCCCTGTCGCATTGGTCCGATCAGGTGAAGCTCCCGTGGATTGTGATGACGCCCTTCGGTCCTGGCATCTTGAGTAGCAGGTATGCGTAGTGTGGGACAGCCAAGAACCTTGCGAATGCTACACGCCCGAGGATGGCGTGGTATTGTGATGGCCGGTCCACCACTTCGAATTCGAGCCATTCGAGTCGGAAATTGTCCGGCTTGCCGAAGATGACGTCGAGCCATTTTTGCCCAGGGGGAATATGCCCTTTCCTGGGACAATGCCGTGGAACGTTGTGTCTGACTGTTCCAGGCTGCACTGCGGGATCCGCATTGCTGCTAGAGTACTTGCGAACATCAGGTTGATGCCGCTGCCGCCATCCATGAAGACGCGGCTCATCTCGAAACCTCCGATCTGCGCCTCCAGCACCAGGGCAACATGACCTGAGCGAGGGATCTGGCAAGGGTGATCCGAATGACTGAACGTGATGCAGGACTCCGATCCGCTGAGGTACTCAAGGATGGCGGGTGGAGTTGCCATGGCCAGGTTGATCTGTCGGGTGATTTTCTTCTGCACCCTATTCATGGGGGGTCCCTTCTGGATCATCAGTGCTCCTTTCGGCGGGGGATACCCGTTCCCAACGTTGTTCTGTGCTGGTGTGACTGGTTGGTTCGGGCCTCCTACAGGTGGCGGTGGAGGAGCTCCATGCGCTATCTCACCTGGTGCGGGTGCATTCCTGAATCTCGGAAGTGGAGCTTGCAGCCTCATCTGGACCATGCTTTCGCTGAGTTTCTGGAACCCGCGGCAGTCCTTGAGCATGTGGCTTGCCTTCTTCTTGCCATCCTGCTTGTCGATGTAGAAGTGGATGGTGCATGGACCCGAAAGTTTTTCGTATGCTGAGGGTCCGTTATCGCGGTCGCGGCGCTGCCACGACTGTGCTGGGCGTCCTCCATCGCGGAAGTTTCCTCCACGGTATCCTCCGCTGTTGCGGTTGGCATCGTTGCGGCGATCGGCGTAGCCGGCCGCGACCATGTCGGGTCCATCGCGATCGTCGTAGACGCGCGATCTTCTCTTGCTACGGCACTCTCGTCGTCGGCCGTAGTCGTACTCTTCTTCCGATTGTGCTCGGTGGATGGAATCTTCGCCGTCAGCCCACCTGTTGGCGATGTCCATGAGGTGGTCGAGTGTTTTGGGCTTGACGCGCCCGAGTTCCTCCTTGAAGTCTTGGCGCTTAACGCCGTCCCTGAAGGCGTCGATGGCTCTCTCTCTCTTTAGAGATGTGCGCTGCGGAGTTCTTGGTGTTGGACCAGCGTAGTATGTACGAGTGAATGGATTCGCCCGTTCGTTGAGTGCAGGCCCGCAACTCTTCGATTGAGGCGGGCCTCTTGCTGGTGCCCTTGAAGTTTCGGATGAAGCTCTAAGCTAGCTCCTCCCAGCTTCGGATGGACCCTGAAGATAGGCTGCTAAGCCAGATCCGTGCTGCGCCTGTCAGCTGCAGCTGAAGGCATTGCATGGCGGTCTCCTTGTTTCCACCGTGCAATTTGAAGGATGATAAGTGGTCGCTGAGCCATGCCTTTGGGTCTTGTGTGCCGTCGAACTTCGGAGTATCCAAAGGAAGTTTGAAATTTCGCGGCATCTTTGTTCGTCGAACAGATCTGCTGAAGCAACGGGCCCCGCAGAGTTCTCCTTCATCTTCGTCCATCTCGGATTCAGACGAGCATGCGCGCTTGGCTCGCGCTTTGTCGATTTTGCGTTGTGTGAGCGCGTCTCTGGCATCGTAGTCGCGGTTGTGATGGCGCAAACTCTTCTTCCTTCGAGGAAGGTCATGTTCCTCTTCTTCGGATGAAGGGGTGGGGCTGCGGTCGAACCTGACCGGGGAGCTTTCTTCTTCGGCTCCGTGGGAGTTTCCTGGTGGAGCGCGGCTTCGACGAGTCCGAGTCCGGTGAGTGTGGACTTGTGCATGGCTCTTTTCGGGTCCCCCTCCGGAGGTGGGTGGGCTGCGAGGTACGCAGTGGCTGCCATGATCGCAGCCTGCAGCGTTTTCGGGATGACGTTGCCGTCGGCGTCCATCTCCATGAAGGATGTGTGGAGGGTTCGAGTCACCTCACGGCGCTCCTTGGGATCCATGTTCTCCATCCGAGAGCGGTGCTTATTGCCTTGGTTGCCGTTCGAGCTAGAGCCGATGCCCATGGCGGAGAGCGTGGCTCGTTGCGCGCTGGACTCTGAGGCTGCTTGCTTGCGTTTGTCAAGCACCTCCTGCATCTTGACCTGCTTCTTGTGCTCCTCGATTAGGAGCAAATGGTAGGCCATCAATAGATCCCGGGAAGAGTCTGCAGGCAGGACTATGTTGCCCGCCACGGCGTTGTGTGCCTTGGCCCATCCTTCTTTGCTAAGGCGGATGACATGGCCGTTATTGTCCCCTTCGGGCGGGGGGGACTGGCTTCTTCTATTCTCGCCGTTTCGATCTGGCGGGTTGGGTGTTTGTTGATCCACGTCACTCTGTATGACTATGGCGCATTGGTAGCGCTCATAGATTGGTCCGCTGCTACCGCAGCTTTCAGATCCGGAACCGTAGGTCCCTTCATCCGATGGCGGATCGCACAGATCGGAGTTGCAGCTGCTGCTGTCATAGGAATCATCTGTTGATGATGTTGTGCGTAGCACAAGGTGTGGGGTCAACGAAGCGGGCCTGATTGATAGTAGGGGCACCCGCTCAGGGAGGCGGAGAGTGCCAATTTGCCCCACCTGGAAGCAGAAGCTCCCGAATAGGATCTCGAGTCCGTCGCCTACGAGCTCGAAGTCCTTCATGGTGGCCGGTGAGTGGGCGGTGAAGTCGAAAGCGCCAAAGAGGAGGTGACTCTCCATTGCCGCAGAGTTGTAGATCGATCGGGTTGGGACCGTCACGACCGCACAATTAGCGCCCCCAGTTCCCACAGACGGCGCCAATTGACGAGGTTTGATCTCATCAATGCCCATTGTTATGGACTTGGGTTTTGGAGAAGATGGGGATGCTGGAGATCGTGGAACGGTTAGCAAACAAGCAACACGGGGACACAAGGTTTACCCAGGTTCAGGCCCCTGGAGGGAAAACCCTACTCTTGCTTGTCTGCTCTTGATTACGGCGGAACCGAATGTTATAGGGGTGCGCAGATGCAATCTGGCGTGGAGGTGTGTATGCGAAAGTATGAGGAGGAAATCTAGGACGTGCCCTCCTGGCCTTTATATAGGCTTAGGCAGGTCCCGGGCATAGACCTAGTCGGTTACAAGTTCTAGGGTTTTACCCCTTTGAATTTCCTATCTACTCTAGTCTTGCTCTCCAAGGATCCGAAGGCGTCATGGGCCTTGGCCACCCGAAAGTCTTCATGGGCCGGCGTATATTTTTCGTGGGCCTTCCTTGGGCTGGACCAGGTATGCTGAGATCATGTACCCGTGGGGTATAACCATGTCACCGGTGCCTGAGGGGCAGGACCTCGCCGGAGAGATCTAGGCGACTATCGCCGCCATGGAAGACCCAGACCTCGCCGGAGAGATCCAGGCCGCTATCGAGGCCATGCAAGACCCGGATCTCGAGGATCAGGGCAACTTGGTCTGATGGAGGCAGTTTTTCGCCGACAGGCGCCTTGAGGAACTCGCCTGACACGATGGACCGCCGGGCTCGCCGCCGCCGCCACGTAACAATATGGCTTACCGGCGCACATCGAGGCCGGCAACAACCCCCGCCTCGGCCTGTAGTTGCGGCGTCCGGCAGCAACCACGGCGGCGTCCTTTCCTAGTTAAACCGATCTACTATGTTCCCCTCGCCTAATTTAATGAAATTCCGCCTATATTCGCCATATTCGCCGAGTTTAAGTGAATTTAGCCAAACCTGGGAACGCGGCCTGGGTACGCGAGTGGGCGACTGGGCGTACCCAGGCCGAAAACGTGATTCGTTCGGCCGAAAATTGGTCCGATTTTCGGCCTGGGTACGCACATTCGCCCACTCGCGTACCCAGGCCGCGTTCCTAGGTTCAGCTAAATTTACTTAAACTCGGCGAATATGGCGAATATAGGCGGAATTTCATTAAATTAGGCGAAGGAAACATAGTACATCGGTTTAACTAGTGGAGATGCTCTAAGGCATATGAGAATTCTAACGGCGAGTTTAGGGGAGGGAATACGGCGAGGGTTTGGAAAGGATGTGAAACAGAGGTTACCAAGATTCAGGTCTCACAATGATAGCGAGATACTACTCCTACTATTAACCACTATATCCATAATACATGTGCGGAGAAGATTTATAACCGCAAGCAAGATTTAATAAAACTTTAGAGCTAGCTGTCAAGCGATTGGACAGTAAAACAGTAAAAGTGATTAGATTGCAGTTATTGTGTCTTAACCTCGATTAGGGTGCTAATGATTTGACATTTCTCTCTCGAGATAGGCTTTCGCCCCGCTTTATAGAATAAAGCCACATCGGCCGAACAGATATAAGGTGGAGGGGAGGCCCCTTATACAAAACAGATCAGAATAAACAGAAAAAACGCGAAAAACCTAAACTTGCCACTGGAGACAAAGGGTCGAGTCCGGGATGAATCGGGGCTCCACGACGACGCCTCCAAGAGGGTAACGACGCACCGTGCTGCCGCCGCTGAGACCAAAAGTCAAGGGTTTTCACCCGGAGCCATGCCACGAGGAAGGTAGCGCATCGGCGCCCCCAAGAGGGTAACGGTACCCGCATGCATCACCGTCGATGGTGCCGAAGCACTGAGTTTTGATACGTCGGAAACGTGTCTATATTTGATGTTCCATGCTTGTTTAGTATCTACTTTGTTTTGCTTTGCTTTGTCCACACTTTGAGGTGCTTTTTATATGTTTTCTGGTACTAATCTATTAACAAGTTGCCACAGTGTCAGTTGCCTGTTTTCTACTGTTTTTGGTTCCAGTAAAGCTAGTAAGGAAATATTCTCGGGATTGGACGGGACAAAAGCCAAAGTCAATATTTCACCGAGGAGAACACGGAGTCCAGAGGAGAGACGAAGGGGCGCCACAGGGCGGCCGCACCCCCTAGGCATGGGCCCACCCTGGGTCGCGCCTGGGCAGGGTGTGAGCCCCCTGGCCGCCTCCCAGCCTCGCATCTTCGCCTATAAGAAGCCCCCGATGTCTAAATCCTAAGAACCCGATCAATATTCCATGAAACCGTCTGTAGCCGCCGCCACCATCGTCCCTAGATCGGAGGGATCTGAAGCTCTTCCCGGCACCCTGCCATAGGGGATATCATCCCGGAGGCCTTCTTCTTCATCATGCCAGCCTCCGGTATGAAGCATGAGTAATTCCACCTTGGACTACGGGTCCATGTAGTAGCTAGATGGTTGTATCTCCTCATTTGTGCTTTCATGTCTAGATCTTGTGAGCTCCGTTCATGATCAAGATCTCATCTATTTGTAATCATGCATGTTGTGTTTGCGGGGATCCAATGGATATTGAGATTACTATGTCAGATTGATTAATGGTTTTGTCTTATTGATTCTATCATGTCTGAGTTGTTTGTGATCTTGCATGCTCTCCGTTGGTAGTAGCTATCTTGGCCAAGTAGTTGCTAGTGACTCCAAGAGGAGGTATTTATGCTCGATAGTGGGTTCATGCCTCTATTTAATCTAAGGGAAGTGACAGAAATCTCTAAGATTGTAGATGTGATGTTGCCACTAGGGAGAAAACAACGGTCTCTTGTTCATGGAACAAGTGGATTGTTTACCTTACACACTTTGCTTAAAGCAGTTGTCTGTTGCTTGCAACTTAATACTGGAGGGGGTTCGGATGATAACCCAAAGGTAGACTTCTAGTCATAGATCTAGTTGGATGGCGGTCTATGTATCTTGTTGTATTGCCCAATCAAATCTCATAGGATCTTTATGTCTAGTATTGCATTGTTATGCCTTGCTCAGTCCTGTCAATTGCCCTGCTGTAATTTGTTTACCCTGCATGCCATGTTTGTTTATCTAAGGAGAACACCTCTAGTGAACTATGGACCCCGATCCAATCTTTACCATTGATACATCTTCTATTGTTATTGTTTACTTGCTGCAAACCATCATCACCTTCCACACCATACAGTTAATCCTTTGTTACAGCAACCGGTGAGATTGACAACCTCACTGTTAGTTGGGGCAAAGTCTTGAGTTTGTGTTGTGCAGGTTTCCACGTTGCTTGCAACACCTTTGAGACGTTTCCTTCCTTCTACCGGTTCGATAACCTCGGTTTCTTACTAAGGGAAGACTTGCTGTCGTGCTGCATCATACCTTGCTCTTGGGGTTTCCTAACGAAGCGCTCCATGTTGACGCAGCGCCATCAAGCTTTCGCCTAGAAAAACCTTCGTACCACTCCCCGTCTTCCACCATGCCTGTTGTTCCCACGTTAGGCCTCCGGCACACGATCTGGGAGCTGTTGAAGCCGAAGCGCCGCGAACACCAAAGCCTCCCAACGCCCTCTCCCCGTCACCCACATGACCGAAGAGTGAACCACCGCCGCCGCCGCCATGTCGCTCGCCGAAGAGTCGCCCGCGTAGTCCACCTTCCGGGGTCGCCGCCCCGGCGTCCACGAGCTCGAGCCAAGTCTCCAACCAATGCCACATCGCACCGCCACCGAGAAGGACGGGGAAGATCAAGCACAGACCCGCCGAAAACGAGCCACCCGATAGCCTAGGAGAGGGGAACAACCCTCCATCACCCGCGATGATTGCCGTCTGCGCAAGAGTAGTACCGACTAGGCCTATATCAGGCCTAGCGCCTCCGCCGCGCTGCTGCAGCCATGTCGTCATCGCCGTCGTCCTCCTGCGCCCCGTGCTTCTCTTTCAGCGTCGCCGCCTTGCAAGCTAAGCCGCCACGCCGCGTCGTCGGGGACTCTACTGCGCTGCTGCTGCTCCCTATAGGGGTTCGTAGCATGGAAAACAAAAAATTCTACCGCATGAACACAAACAAGTCAAGATCTATCTACTAGATTGTAGCAACGAGTCGATTAGAGTACTCACCCTCGAAGATTCCAAGATCGTGGGTGATGTAGTTGTACACTTGCCGATCTCAAGATCGCGTAGACGATCCTTTCGGCGCTGCATTCCGGCAGCGCTTTCGCAGTCGGTCACACGTTCGGTACTCAATGAAGACCTTCCTCTCCCTTGTTCCATCAGGCAGCGGATGTTGTAGTTCTCCCCACGCGATTCCGGCAGCACGACGGCGTGGTGTCGGAAGTAGAGGGAAGATCCTGCAGGGTTTCACCTAAGCCGGAGTAGGTTATGGTGGGAATTAGGGTTTCTGGCGATCTAGGGTTTAGAAGGCCGGAGAGGAGGAGGTGGAGTCGGCGGCTAGGGCGACGGAGACAAACCGACGGCGGCGGCACGGCGGCTAGGTGGGGAGGGGCTGGTGTTATGTGTCCTTGGGGCACCCCCTCCCTTCTATTTATGAGAGGGAGGGCAGCTTGGGAGAGGGGAGTTTGAATCCTTCCCCAACTCCCTCTCCTAGTTGGCTTGTGTTGGAGGGGACAAAGGATTCTTTTCTTCCTCCACAAGGATACATCGTCCCAGTTTGACTTTTCAAACTTGCCTTTTTGACTTTCATTTTGGAGCTTAATTTTTTTCTTGCAAATGCCCAACCAAGTGACCTAGAACATGATTCAATCATTCCACTTATCCATGACACATTCATGTACCCTTTCCCTTCCGGTCCGGTGAACCTTCTAGACCCTTCTAGAACCTCTCCGATGAAAATATCAGAATCATTCCCGATCTTCGGAATTAGACTTTCCTTATATGAATCTTATTCTCCGGACCATTTCGGATCTCCTCGTGATATCTCGTATCCCATCCGAGACTCCGAACAACATTCGTCTCCCTACTTATATTCCATATCTAGTAAACAACATCGAATCCTTAAGTGTGTCTCCCTACGGTTCGTGAATTATGCAGACATGACCGAGACTCTTCTCCGATCAATAACCAATAGAGGAATCTAGAAATTCATATGGCTCCCACATATTTCTACGATTACTTTGTGATCGAATGAACCACTTACATACGATACCAATTTCCCTTTGTCTTGTGATAGTTTACTTATCCGAGGTCTCATCGTCGGTATCTCTGCATACCTAGTTCAACCTCGTTGCCGATAAGTACTCTTTTCTCGTTTCCGTGATATGTGATCCCTTGTGCGTCGGTCACATGCTTGCAAGCTAATTGGATGACATTCCACCTAGAGGGCTCAGAGTATATCTATCTGACATATGGATGGACAAATCCCACTCTTGATCCATATGCCTCAGCACATACTTTCCGAACACTCAATGCCACTTTTATAACCACCCAGTTATGGTGTGGTGTTTGATGTCATCAAAGCATCCTTTCGGTGATGATGATTAGCATGATCTCATGGTCGAAGGAATTATGTTACCATGTATTAGAAAGCTTATAGCAAATGAACTATTGAAATGACTTGATCGTTATGCTACGCTTATCTATAGGAGTATGTCCATCATACCATTCTCCTAATGATATGATTTTGTTGTCAACATCTCAATGTTCATGATCCAGAAACTATGATCATCTATTAACCAACAAGCTAGTATTATAAAAAATGCTTTACTAGGGACTCTAATTAATTTACAAATCACACAAGTATTAATGTTTTTGATTAATACTATTATAGCATGAATGTAAACATTTATCATAAACACAAAGATATAATAATAACTACTTTTATTATTGCCTCTAGGGCATATCTCCAACACTTCCCTCGTCGAGTCGGGCACCGACTGAGCCAAATGCGCCGCCGATGGGAGGGATCGCTGCCGCGTCGCCGGGGTCAGCCCGCCATAGATGCGCCGTCCTGCCGGACGAGCTCGTCGCCACGTTAGTCTGCACCGCTGCCAGATAACGACGCCCGCGAGGGAGCCCTAGCGCCGGGTGATGGAGGGCCTGTCGCCGCTAGCACCACGCGGTCTTTACCAGGCGGCGGCAGGGGAGGGAAGGAGGGAGGGGGAGGAAGCGGCGGGCCAGGGAAACGCCCTGGTCGCCCTCGCGGGGCGGCGAGAAACGTCTGCGATTTCTTGATTTGACCTTTCTTGGGATATGAGATAAGGTTGCTCTTTTTTTTTGCCGAAGATACTTTTGTCCATTTTGCGGAGACGACGGGCAAGAAAAGTACACATGCCACCGCAGGGACTGCATGCATGCATGCAAACCCTTACCATCTGGATGATATGCAAATGGGGCAGAGGGAGCCCATGAAACAGCGAGGTTAACAAATTTGGATTATATTTTCAGTGGAAAAAGGCTGGTTGTTCGGTCATGTTGGAAGTATTATTGGTTCTCCCGTATCAAACTCGGCCATACTGCTACAAGGAACTTGTAGTGTAGTATTATTTTACTCAAAAACAATTGGAGTTATATGAACTGTGCGAATGGGAAGCGAAGAAAAAGAAAACACAAAATGTCCAGATGCCTTGGTCAAAGTGCTTCCAGCTGCTACCCTAGAATTCCTGACCAGATTGCAGGGTTGATGGATACTCCACCGGTTGAAAATTCGATCATCAACTCCTCCTTAGCACAGTAAGTAAATGGTCAGGATGCAACTGGACAGTCCGCCGGCCCGTCCGCCTGGTCCGCCCTGTCCGTGAACACTAATTATAGTTTTAGCGGTGTCCGTGTCCGCTGATCGTACTGGCCGCTCTGGCCGGCGGACAGCCGCTCACTTGCATGCTGCTAAGTAGCAACAACAAGGAATCCAGGTCTCAGCTAAATTTAGAGGAATCCAGGTTTATAGCTAAAAAATATACTCCTACTAGAACAGCAAGCAGAGGCCTCAGCTAGCATTGTGAAAACTTAGGCAAGGCCTCGGCTAGCAGTAAAACTTGGCATCGATTCATTGTTGTAATAACACAGAGAGGCAAGAGTTTCAAGATTAAACATATATAGTTTAGCACTAGAAACTACTGATATTTTATAATCAATCATTACAAACGATTCGATTTGAGTTGCCACGAACAAGAGCGATTATCAAATAAGAATATCTTTCTGATGTGATTGCAGTAGTGCATACAAAATTCAAATCTTCAGGATATACTCAACTTCAGCATACATCAACAGCTCATTCTGCAAGAAGACATTGTTCATAAGTTAGTTTCAATATTGAGTGTGTAACAGGGACTACAACAGTGATGAATATACTGAAATTTTTAGTACTGAGAAAGTGTAACTAAATCTAGGTTCTCAAGTCAAGTTAAAGAAAATTTATACTACAACATCTTGGGAGAAAACTGTATGCATCATCTGCTCACACAGTCAGACCACATCTAGATCAAACAAAATTCCAAGTATTAGATAACTTACCAGCAGCCTTTATCCAATCTTGGAGGCATATCAATGCCTCGACTGTGTCGCTCTTTAGCCTATTCCTGTGATCACTGATTGTTCTTCCACCAGCGCTAAAAGAGGACTCTGATGCCACGGTTGATGCTTGGATAGCAAGCACATCACGAGCAATGTGAGACAGAACTGGGTACTTAGGACTGTGCATTTCCCACCATTCCAAGATGTCAAAATTCTTTTCTTGAGGGAACAGATCTTCACTCAGATACCTATCAAGCTCATTTGTTGTTTGTTTCTTTTGCACCCTCAAATGAGCTTCCCAATCAGCCAACGGATTATCAATCTCCTCAAGCTCATCTTCAACTTCTTCCAAAGGATCGGGAAAAGAATCTCCCATTTTGCAGGAATATTCTTCAAAGAGACTCTTCATAATCATTACCACCTTTTCAAGGTGCTCTTTTGCACTCCCTCCAAATGCTTGCTTGATCCGAAATTTAACAAACTCATACTTGTACCTTGGATCGAGAACCACTGGTATGCAGTTCGCTAAGTACGACTCCTTCCAGTACTTGTCAAACTTTTTCTGCATTTCGCACACCATGGTTGAGATGTCTTTGTTTTTATTCTTTGCTTGTTTTTCCAACAACAGCTTAATGCTCCACATTTCATGGAAATAGCGGTTTGCCGTTGGATAGCTAGAGCCTGAAACTACTTTTGTAGCTTCATAGAATATTTTCAACAATGAGCGGATCGCTTCAGCCATTTTCCAATCTTCTGCTGAAGGAGCATACTTAAATTGCAGATCTTGCTTAGCTAACTCATCAAATGCTTCCCAGTATGGCAATGCCGAGTCAATCATAAGGTATGTTGAGTTCCACCGTGTGGCAACGTCAAGTGAAGGTTCTTTCTCACAGATGATGCCAAGTTGCTTCACTATCTCTCCAAACAACTCTTCTCGAGTTTGCGAACTCTTAACATACTTGACACCATCTCTGATATTGTCAACGGAACCTTTCTTTACAAATAGACCATCTTGCACAATGAGATTCAATACATGTGCACCACAGCGGATGTGGAATAGTTCACCTTCACAAATCAACATTTGTTTCTTCGTCAAGTTTTCTCTTAAATACTCCATCATTTTTCCATTGACTGATGCATTATCTAATGTAATGCTGCAGATTTTGTCTTCAATATTCCAGTATTGCAAACTCTTCAGCATGACATTATACATTCGGAAGCCATTATGTGGTGTTTCCATCATACAGAATCTGAGAATTCTTTTTTGCATCTTCCATGTCTTGCCAATGAAGTGGCAAGTGACACATAAGTAACCCAGCCTCTGATTTGTGGCCTTCCACAACTTTGCCATGTTCATATATAGGAATGAATTCTTTCCATATCTGAGACTTAAGTTTCCGTGGTCGAAACCGGGTGAAATCAGCTTCAGCATGTGAAAGATTTGGAGATGGGAAATGTACGGTAACATTTGGTACCGAAGGAGATTCTAATTTCCTCCTTTGCGCTTGAGGAGACATTTCCTTCCTTATAGAAGCCACTCTTGCAAATGTGCCTATTGAAGATCTAACCAATTTTGCTTGAGGCGATGTCACCGTTTTCCTCCTTAATTCTTTTGTTCTCTCCCAATTTCTATCAAGTCTCTTCTTCTCCAACCTCTTCCTATTCATCAGTTGTTTCCCAATCTCAACATTGTGGCAAGGGAACTCAAACACCGATCCTTGACTGATTTGTTCTCCTTCCTTGAGGAGATGGGAATCAATGATTATTTCTTTGGTGTCGAGGAGGACGGCGCGGTTCACCTCATCATCAAGGAGGATCAAGCCATTGTACACCTTCTTCGGATATTTGTGGTGTAGCCTACTGGAATAGGAGGCATGCCACCTCCAAGAAGCCTTGCTTGCTGACTTCTGTACGTCAGCAGGTACTTGGGTCTTCTCGGCACCATCAAACTGTTGCTCTTTCTTAATCTGACTAAGTTCACTCCTCTTCCTTTTCTTCACTTTCTTTTTCTTCATCTGTAAATTATTTGAGTCATTCTCTTCCCCTGGAACAACCATCAAACATGCATGTTCCGCTGTGTTAGTCGGCATCTGGGTCTTCTCACCACTGTCATCGCCTGCTGGTTTCTTCGCATGCTGGGTCTTCTCGACATCAGGGTCTTGCTCATATAGTGTGCTTGCAAAGCAGGTAATCTGTCACATTAACAATAAATCTAGTTAGAAATTAAAAACTCATTTACAGTAGTGCTGCTATAATAAACAAAACTCATTTACATCTAGAGCATAGACAATACAGTGGTGCTTAGATAGTCTAGTACTAAATTTAGATAGTCCAGTATTTAGTTGGTATAAACGTGTGACTAGAAGCTCTTGACTTCAAATGATCCAAATATATTAAACAACCATTTACTACTGCAAGACAGCTATAACTCGCAACTTGCAAGACAGATGATATAACTGAAGTTGAAAGTAGAACAAAGTGTCAGAAGTTGTGCAATGCCTTTTAGTAGAACAAAGTGTCAGAAGTTGTGCAATGCCTTTTAGTAGAACAAAGGGCTCCCTCCGAACCATATTAATTGATTCAAATTTGTCTAGATACGGGTGTATCTAGCCCTAAAACTTGACTAAATACATTTGTATCTAGATGAATCTAAGGCAACTAATATGTGTCTGAGGGAGTATCAAAATACGTTGATGTACACTAGCAAATAGGCAAATAATATTATCTCATATAGACAGATTAGACGTCTCTTGACACCATAACAAACCAACCGGTTTGGGTAGTGTAGAACCTGACAAAGCACTACTAATTAATCAGAACTTAACTTAAAAATAAACAATCGACCAAGTGACATGTGCCTGTCTGCATGGATAAAACTACTGCTTTAAAACCTATATTAGGATAGGATCCAAAACGGACTGCTACTGCATGATGAATCCAAAACTGCTACTGCATGATGAATCTAGAGACCGAACTGCTACTGCATGATGGTACATCTACTGATAGGATAGAAATCAATCCTATTAGAGACCGAACTGCTACTGCATGATGCAGGTGATGAACTGCACGGACTGAGCAGACAAATCTACTGATAGGATAGAAATCAATCCAAGCAGCTCGACAGAGAATCGACTCGATCTACATAACCAATTCATGCGACAAGGACAGGTGGTACATCTGAATTGAGGTGGAAAGGAGGAACCTACTTGCTGCTTGTGCTCTGAATTGAGGTGGGTGCCGTCGCCATATTCCTCAAGTGGCTTCTTCCCCTCATCCACTGTGTCCACCGCGCCTGACATCTCTCCGCAGGTGGACGGGATGGTCGGGGAGATGGGCGGAGAGATCTTGGAGGGGACGGCCGGGGAGATGGACGGCGCCGAAGACATGTTGGAGGGGTTGACCGGGGAGATCGGCGGCGCCGAGCTGCCAGGCGCTGGCGGCCGCGATCTTGGTACAGGGAGACCGCGAGGCGGACGCGGCCCTCGGTGGCTCTGCGGACGTTTTCCGCCAGGGCCTCTCAATTTATGCGGCCCGGCCGCTTAGCCGTTTAGGCCTTTTAGGCGGCACGGACAGAGCGGCCTGGTGGACAGCCGCGTCCGCCTGCATCCTGAGTAAATGGCCACAAATCGAAACGGCCGAATCCAACAGGTCTACCCTAGGATGTTTTAAAGTTCGTGCAGCCCACAACATGGTGACCGGCCAGACATCCAATCACCCCAACTTCTCTTGGGGGTCTGGCTAGACCCGTGCAGCCTATCAAACACGTCCATAGCATCATAAATCAATCTGCGTCTACGCTTCAGTGTGAGCAGGTGCCTTGGTGGGTCTTTGTGGTGATGTACCCTTTATATGTCTTAATAGAGTCTGGTCACGTTGTACCCGTGGTTGCACCTCCGCAGAGTCTCTAAAATAACGAGCTACTTGCGTATAGTTTTGTTCTGGTCAATTTGTGCTAGGTTTCTTGTCACACTATAATGTAATACTCTCTCTGTTTCATAATATAAGATGTTTTAGCTTTTGTGAATCAATTGTATCTAGACGTATTTTAGTGTGTGGTTTACTCTGAATCTATACACTAAAAGATGTTTAGATACATCTGTTTCATAAAAACTAAACATTTTATATTTTGTAACATAGGGAGTAGTCTCTATGGATTTTCATATCCTGTCCAGACATGTGTCGAGGAGGCAGGTCAAGAGAACTAGAGAAGGTTATGTACCGGCCTGGGCTGGGGATTGGTAACCGCTCTTGTCTTGTCGCAAGGATCCGCTAAACGTGCGTGGCAGGTTTATGATCTCAACAGGTAAAAAAAAGGTTTACGATCTCAAGCAAGTATTAGAGGAGATAAAAACGTTGACCCCCGGGGAATGGTTCCTCGCGGGCTGTACGTTGTTAGGTAGATGAGACCTCTCCAGCAGCGAATTATACGCGCTCGGATAAAACCCCGTTTAATTCAGTCCCCATGGAGACTTGAACCTGGATAGGCTATCGCTAGCCTTGCCACCAAGCCAGCGCTTGGTTCTCCAGTATTAGAGGAGATAGTTGGCAAGCGATTAGACTTAAACATGATTACTCCCTCCGTCACTGTTTGGAGGACGTTTTACAAAAACCATGTGTTCTAAAACTCCTATCCTTCTAGACGTGCTATACTTAACCATATAATTAATGCTCCCTTTTTTCTTCCCACTTTCTACTCCATTAGTCAAGGAATTAATTTTTGCATGCAACTCCACCAATACATGCGTCTAAACTCCTCATTTCCATTGTAATTAGTTTAATAGGGCGGGCGAATAATTAATAGACATATTTTTTCCTAACAAATTTGCATGTTTTTGTACAAATCTGGTCTCAATCAGTGTCCACCTAGGTTTCAACAATCTCTCTAACACGTCCTACAAACTGTGACATAGGGAGTAGATGACGGGCAACGTTGTTAATGATAATAATGGATGTGAACTAGCACTGGTTCCGCCTTAACCTCGATTAGGGAGCTAATGGTTCGTCGTACTACTAAGATTTTGACCTTCCTTGACAGTTGAGATAAGGTTGCTCCGCTTTCTTTGCTAAAGATACTTTTGTCCATCTCGTGGATGATGGGCGAGAAAAGTACACATGCTACCGCAGGGACTGCATGCATGCAGACCCTACCATCTGGATGATATGCAAAGGGTGCGGCAGAGGGAGCCCATGAAAGAGTGAAGATACCAAATTTGGATTTTTCAGTGGAAAAGGGTGTTTGTTCAGTCACGTTCGAAGTACTGTATTATTATTGGTGCTTCAATCATGCTTGCCGTTGTCAAAACCCAGTCATACTGCTACAAGGAACCTGTATTATTTTACTAAAAAAACGATTGGAGTTATATTGGTAGTGTGCATATGGGAAGCGAAGGAAAAATGTCCAGATGCCCGGGTCAAAGTGGTTCCAACTGCTAGCCTCCTGAATTCCTGACCAACTTGCAGGGTTGATGGACACTCAACCAGTTGAAAACTCGACCGTCAACTGCTTAGCACAGTAAGTAAACATTATCCTGCCCTCCACTTTCGTACTTCTACGAGTGCGCACGCATGCCCGCCGGTAAAGAGCCAACACAAGCAATTCGACAAGCACAGTTTTACAAATTGTCAGCTAAGATGATCTCACGAATTACTACATTGAACTGTTCCTGCGGAACATGAAAAAGAAAAAAAGAGTTAATTAGGACGCCGGATCGGAGCTCTCCATGGCTTCCCAAGTGGCCGCAATCCTCCTCATCCACAACGGTCCCCCCAGCGGTCGGCCGTAAGTATGAACACGGAGGGGGGAGTGGAACCATTTCAGACGCCACCACCACCTTGCCTCCTTTGCTCGGTGTGACGAAGAGCGCCACACAGATATGTAGGCGAGACACCCGTCGCATCATCCCCACTTGCTGGGATAAGCGTGCGTGCCGGTGGTTCCTGTCCTGGAGGGCGCACGCCTGCCTCGCCTCGCCCACCGCACCATCGTCATCTTGCCAACGAAACCAACGATACACGCACGCACGCACGCACGGGAACACGCAAACCCCTCTCTTCCCCCGTGACCAGGTCATCATCCTCCTCTTTCGCAAACGGAATCTCCTCTTCCAATGCGTCACATGGTAAATTGCCCCAGCCATACACCTAGGCCGCCGACGCGCATGCTCCACCGGCCGGTCCGGCCCAGATAACACACAGAGCGGCGGACCAAAAAAGCAGTAGGATAAAAAGGAGAGCTCCAGTCCAGACGTCCAGTGTAGGGGACAAAAGAAGGAAGGAAGAAAAGCCCGCCCTATAAAGCAGGAACGGCGTGCAAGGAGCTCGAGGCACCCACGCCCCGTCGGTACCAGAGCCAAGGTGCAGTTTCGCGAGCTCCCGCTTCCACTTGGCCATTTCTCTTCCCCAGCCCTGCCTGGTTCTGGAGCGTCATCCTTGCTGCGCCTGCTGCCCTCGTCGTCTTCCTGGCCGGTGAGTTCCCGTGTTAGCTGCTGTAGCTTCTGGTTTTCGTTGGAGTACAAGTTTGTCCGTTCGCTTGCCGATTTAGGAGGTTGCAGCCTGTTCTTTCCTTGCCAGAAATGGTTTTAACACGAGCTGATATGACTTGACTGCTTTCAATATTTGCTCCACCGGTGGAATGCACGCCTGCCATTCTTCTGGTTTTTGGCCACCAGCCGGTTCCGTTTCATGTTACGCTTCAGGATGAGTCTCTCTTATCAAGTGACTTCAACGTCCAGGGTGTGTGTCTTGCTTGGAATGAGTTGTTGATTTGATCTCAAGTCCCCGTTCTTCCCGTGTTTTCTCTCTTCGCATGTTCGCTTTGACCTCAACTTACGCTTCGCCTCGGTTTTTGGCACTTTTCGCTAGCTTAAGTTGAGTGTAGAACTGAACTTTCCGAGACTCCTCTCATTGCCATCAATTCTAACTAATACTATTCTACTCCCATGGAGTAGTTGCTAGCTGCAGTACTTGGAGTCTTGAAGGCCTTGAATTAGCTCTCACCTACAACGAGTCCTATGGAAGAAGGCTCCCTCAAGAGAGAAGCCATGCCTCGACTCCTAGATCTCATCCCAGACGAGAAAGAATGGAACCTGAGAGGAGCACCAGCCGCGCTGGGCAGATCAAGAAACGCAGGCTTCGAGGGTGACGAGGACAAGAAACTGGAGCTGAAGCTCGGACTTCCTGGCCTCGCAGAGGAGAAGACCGCAGCTACATCAAGCAAGAACATGATGCAGCAAGAGAGCCCGTCTCTCTCCCTCGGGTACCACCTCCCTACGACGACGACCACCGGAGCAAAGAGGGGATTCTTAGACACAGTTGAGGCCAAAGCACAAGGTAAACAAGCAGCTTTTCAGTTCTCTTTGTGCACTTGGTCTTGGAACATGTTAAACGGATTGAACCAGTGAACTAAAAAAAATACTCTTTGTTTCTGCTGTTTTAAGGTTGTAGTAAGGAGCAGAAGCAGCAGGCGAGAGCAGCATGTGGGAAGGAGCTAGCGGGGGAGGAAAATATAGCAGCCTTGAGTGAGAGGAAGAAAGGTGGCTGTCCCCCACCACCATCACATGCCCCTCCTTCTGCTACACCTGCGCGTAACAGACCACAGGCGCGGGGGAGGTAATTATTGTAGCCCTAGATTATGGTGCTTTTGCTATATTTTCTGCTCTCGCAACGTTTTTTAGATCTAAATAAACAAAGTGTATCTGCGTTGTCATCATTTCTAATTCATTTAAGGGTTTTCTTCCATGATCATTCGAGGTTTCCAGAAATTGCAATGCTCTAATTTCCTTCATATGTCCCTTGACAAAAAACATTCCCATCTTTTGAATTTCATCCGATGGCATAGGTTAGCTGTTCTTAGTTAGTCAGCATACGAGTCTCAAAGGATCAAAGTTTCCCTTTCCAAAAGTTCACTTTACTTTATATTAGTTTTATTAAAGATGGTCGTCTTTTTTGCTAAAGTTTGTAGGTACAGTATTATTTTCCTGGCCTTTACAGTTTCACCTTTGCGACCCTTATATTTGGATTATGAACATTGTATTAGTATAGTTTTCTGGAAGTGCGGTACAAGTAGAAAAGGTGAATATTAGTGTGAACCATGAATGGTGTTTATGTAGTTCAATAATACTAGCATGCGTTTATTAATTTGCCAGCCCTTTCACATAAATAATTCACCCGTGCTCTAACCTGATACAGAGGGGCAGCAGTTCCAGTGGTCGGTTGGCCTCCAATCCGGTCATTCAGGAGAAACCTTGCTAGCAGTAGTTCATCCAAACAGCCCCCTGAGCCACAAAATGGTGAAGCCGATGCAAAGGCCATGCTTAACTGCAAGAAAAGCACCCCTCTGGTAAAAATCAACATGGATGGGATCCCCATCGGAAGGAAAGTAGATCTTGCAGCATGTGACAGCTATGAGAGGCTTTCAGTGGCAGTAAAAGGTCTCTTCCATGGTTTTATTGAAGGTACGAATTAACGACAATCAAACAAAATACGTACTTCAATTCAGTTTCATATTCTCAATTCATCTGCTCAAACAAAATCAAGTTCATATCTTCATTTTCATTACAATTTATGTATGACCATGGTGCAGCGCAAAGGGAGGCATCTAATGCTGAACATGCACAGCAAGGGGCAGATGAAAAAATATTTTCGCAATTGCTGGACGGGTCAGGTGAATATACTCTAGTTTATGAAGACAATGAAGGAGACAGGATGTTAGTTGGGGATGTCCCTTGGAAGTAAGCTTGCTTGTTCCGTTAGTTTTACCAAATGATTTGATCCTCCACACGATCTAAACTACTTATTGTACATATAACTACTGCAGTGTGTTTGTCTCAACTGCGAAAAGGCTGAGGGTTTTGAGGAGCTCAGAGCTTTCACATGGCCTGGTAAGCATAACGCCACTTCAATTTGTGTCCTAGTCTTTGTATATTTGTAAAAGATTACCTCCTGGATAATCTGATGAAGCCAACTGCACTTTTCTGCTATATGTGCCGATATCATGTTACTGTTTGGAGCGCGCAAACTGAGCCACAGTTTTAATTTTAATTTTCTGCCTTTGTTTGCTTTTCTTTTCAGATTGGGGCTGTTCCTAAGAGGGCAGCAAATTGCTAGAACGGTGTCAGCTTTTCAACCATTTGAAATGTTGCTTACTGAAGCCCGATCATTATCCTTTTCAAGGATACTATTGCTACCCTTTTTTTTGCTTGTAGAGACGAATCTAGTGAGATGAATTAGCATACAGCAGATGCATGGAGATATCCTGACTATTTTGTAAATTAGGCCACCTTGTAACTTTTAACTCCTAGAGTTCTTGATTCAGTTACATGGATTTGGGGTTTACAGGAGAGAGCTCAATGGCTCACACCTGTGAAGTGACTCTTTTGTCTGGAAATTTGTATTCTGCCTTGACATGATCTGACATGCAAATCTGTTCAGGCCAGAGAGTCGGCACCTAGGCTGTTCTGATAGGATCAAGCCAGCTAATGATCTTAACTAAGATGTTGATTTGTTATTATCTTTCCAGCCTCACCCCTTTCTAATTTTTTGTCACAACCACCATAAGAAAGGTTGACCAAACCATAAAACTGCCGAAAGTAAAACATGTGCTTATGCCTTCATACTTGCTGGGTACCAATTGCCCCACTGCCAGTCTGCCAATAGTGGCAAGATCATGACTGCACACGGGAGGGGCAACCTTTTATCCTTTCATTTTCTTAAGATAATAAGAATCAACCGTATGTACTGTTTTAATATGAGTACATGTTCCAGGTGCGTTAGTGATTCAACCCATCCGATAGCACCACTTGCCAAACCAGGAAATTATTTCCATGTGCCCTGGTGATCATATCACAAGGCCCTTGACAAAGTCAAGATTAAAAACAGGTGGCATTGGTTTTCGTGGATGACAGAAACTGCACATTGGCTTCAACTTGACAATGTGAACAAAGCGAGTATAGTGCCTATCACTTTTGCATGACCCGCGAGAGCGGCGGATTTTAGCAATCCCAAAATGTAGAGGCAAAACTGATGAAATAAAACTGGGTTAATTATATACAATACAGTAGCAAGACAAGGACATGTAGCCCAGATGTTAGAATAGACACCAATACGACATTTGTGATTGGTTGTTATGGGGCATACCTGAAAACGAGATTGCAGAATAGTTCATGTAAACTGGTTGTGCCTTCAGTGCAGGATGTTGCTATTGAAACAGTTACTATGACAGGCATCTCCAGCTGATTAGATAAATAAGTAGCACCTGTATGGATGTATGTGTATTAAGATAAATCTGTATAAATTAAGCATATGCACCAAACAAGCTGAGCGGGACTAAGAGAGAGACTTTTCTGGTAAAGAGGAATATTCAGCTTGATGCTTACGAACCTTGAAATTGCAGACAAAAGAAAGGTCTTTGTCACTGGACCATCCCTAAATTCCGGACAATAGGAAAGGTAGCTAGGTGGGGTGGATTTATGAAAGAATCTTAGCTCTTCTGTAATGTCCTTACCGGACATCTTTATCCCCATTGTGTAGTCTGTCGTGCACTCATGTGTTGCCACATGCAGTGTATAACTGTATATTTTACCAATATGGACTAAAAAATGGTACCCACTTTTGCAAGCACGGTGCTTTTGGTGTTGGTGAAAGCCACAAAAAGTGTTACGATATGACAAAGCCAACCTTATTTCAAGCACCAACTGTGAATTTTCTAGTCCACTACTCCACTACTAGTTGTTTAATTCTAGTTACCTAAAATTGATCAGCCAATTAAAGCGACTATAGACAAGTGTAAAGGTCTAAATGTAACTGAGGACATCAGCACTTTCACATGCTGGGAGCCCATGGGCAATGACATATGTCTTATGAAGTGTGCGCTAATTCCTAATTCTACAGTCACAAACTCACATTGGACATGTGAACATCCCATAGACGCACCTTCAGCCGACAAGGGGCTCATGCATCAAAAGAGTTTGGGTAGCCATTCAGGAAGAATGCTCTATTATCGATTCACCTTCTGTTCAACACTAACTAATGAGAAATGCAAGTGGATGGGTTCACAGTTCCACATGTAAACTGAGATAATCAGAGATTCAGAGAATATGTACTCTATCAGAGGGTATGGAATGGACACACAAGTGAAAGCCAACTGGATTGAGGGCACCTAGCATGAATTCATCTACTAGCATCTTACTTGAAAATTGCAGGTACCAGCTATTAAAGGAACAACTAAATCAGCAGAAAACCTCTCAAAATAAGTGCAATGATTCCAATTCTTGTGCCGCATTCAAGCACAACAGAAACATTATATTCCTTTGAAAAAAATGGCGGAAAAGTAATGCATTATAATTATAAAAGGAAATATTGAGAAAAATTAAAAGACTGACAAACCTTGCAGTTTAAAACCACATCAACGGCCACCACCCCTTGTAGTCTCAACTCCTGGTTGATTCAACCAGATCGTGACACCTAGCCCAAAAAATAGGATCAGGGTGCAGTGAAGCAAACGATGCTTGATACAGTTTCTTAAACCATACTACTTGTAAAAGCTCTCAATCCTCACCTGCATTTGACCGACACAAGGCAGAAATAGATATCCAATTTATTCACGCACACCAACATATAAATATTCCCATATATTATATGTAATGGGCTGTGCCCAGTTTTGGATAAAGTACTAGGTTTATATTTCTTGTACTGACATCTTGTTCTTGCCTGCTCTTCCCTCTAGTCAAGTATGATCTGTTCAGGAATATTATAAGAACAATCTTTTTATGATCTAAATCAACCAGTAACTGACGATTAACAATTCAGCTATGTTCTTCCTGAGAAGCAAACAGCGTAGTTGCCGTGCATCAGTACACTTCCTTGTGTCCACTTGTCCAATTCCAGAGGAACATCTGGAGCCACGTACCAGAATGCAGCTAATCTTTACCAGAAGAATACTGTTACTAGAATGGTCACTGCAGAAAAAAAAAAGCCAATCCAGTGCATGAATGTATTTTTTTTTTCACAAGCATGATAGTACTGGACAGCTAGTGTTAAACTACCATGATATTCTGCTTTAGCTTCCTAACCTTTAATACTGTTGACATCAAGATGGGCTGAAAGTTTAGACTTTACAGAGCACTAAGGATAGTAACCATATTTCAAACAAGAGAAAACAGCGGCCTGTAAATGGTCAAACTGAATCCCGGTGGTTCCACTGAACAATCTGTTTCATCTCAGTTTTCTTTAGTTAATAATAACTTTCAGCTCAGCAATCAGTAAATCCCCAGTCCTTCCAAAAAAAAAAACAGAAAACTATAGTCATACCCTTGTGATACAGTACCTACCAGTCCTCACCTAGACGAGTGGCCACTGCTAGTTTTCTATCAATGAACAGCATCACAGGCATGAAAAAGGAATAAGACGGCCAGGTATGCTATGCTTGTGCTTGTCAACTGTAATTACAGAATGGTGAACTAAGATGTCACTAGTTTGGTTCAAGCAACTAAGAAAATTGCACATTTGAGCTTCATCCTTCATTAATTGGTGTCAAGAAAGTATAAAGGCTGAATGATTGATACTGCTGAATACCTGTGGCATAGATAAATGCTGCTATAAACTCCCTCGGTCCCTCCATTCCAAAATACAGTGCATATAGATTTTGCCCTAAGTCAAACCTTGTAAAGTTTGACCAAGTTTATTTGTATAGAGGGAGTATTACGAAGAAACTGAAGATGACTTTGTAGATCTTTCATGGGCCCTTCAGCATAATTAAAACAGTCAACTCTAAATCCTTGTCTGCAACTTTCAAAGCTTTCAAGTATCAGTTTGTCACTTTAGCCAACTATACACTCCCTTGGATATTTAGGTTTGCACTGACTCTTTCTGGTCTTATACCCGTTACATAGAAGTATAGCAAGCTAAACACTCGTTGATTGCGTACAATCTTTCTTGCTAATGAGCTAACATAGAGTGAAGTAACCGAGGAGCTGAATGAGCCATTTGTGTACTGATCTCCAGAGACAATAGCAAGCTGAAGTATTTCAACACCATCATCAAGTCACCAAAAATAACTATGCCGAATGAACCTGAGGTGGAAACGGAAGGCTTAACTCAAGATTATTTAACCTTTATACCAAGGACAGTCATGCATACATAAATGTTAGCCTAATTGCCTCAACAAGCTAAGGCTTGGGTCCATCTGTACGTGGTAATCATGACATGTCGAAGTAGAAGATTGATATCCTTCCAGGGGGAGGGGGTTATTATTATGACTCAGTTTAGATTAATATACAATGATAAATTGGGGACTAACAGACTGACAGACATTTTGTAGATAGCACTGCCAGGACTGTAGAGCAGCAGTTGGAAGTGTTCAATTATAAGTAAGACCATCTCAAAAAAATATTACAAGTAAGACCGTTTATAAGTTCTCCAAAGAAGCAGAAACATTTGTTGCTACAATTCAAAATTGCAAACACAATTGCATATATCTCATGTCAACTGATGATACTCTCTCCGTTCACTAATGTAAGACCTTCTAGCTTTTCTTGTAAATGCATGTATCTAGACGTGTTTTGTTGTTTAGATTCATCCGTTTTAGTCCGAATCTAGTCTAGTTTGAAATATCTAAAAGGTCTTACATTAGTGAACGGATGGAGTACTACCTAATTCATATACCACACACATAAATAGTTTGATGGCTCCAGGTGCATTACACTGCAGTTGGAAGTTTCAACGCACAACAGGATCGGCAATCATAAGTCTGAAACCAACGGATGTGAACTCCCATGGATCAAGCAGAATATTTCACCACGAATTCTGATTAGAAAGATATTCCAGAATTCCACTGATACAAAAAAAACTAGTTTGTTATATGGAAATAAATACGATAACAAAATGAGCCATCCTCCTTTAATGTTTTTATCCAAATTACTCCAAAATAAGTGACATGGTGGTGTCAATCTGTGCTCCAGGAAAATTATGTACATGCTCAAGGGGCTGTTTCGTGCTAAAACACAATATGCCACACCTAAATTTTGGCATGGCAGAGTTTTTAGTTGTGTGTTTAATTTCTAGCAACTGTGCTCTGCGGCACTTTTTCATCCATATGGCCCATGTGCCATAGACAAAACTTTCGCCAAATTCTGCCACACTTGCTAGCTATTTCTCAAAGAAGTTGTCGTAAGTATGATAGTTAACGCAGCATAGAAAATGAAGTTCACCCTTAATGGGGGTAAAGGAGAACATCAATAATTATGGTATGCATGAAACATGGAACATCCTTACACAAGAGAGGTGCTAGACTTCTCACTTACAGGGTGGGCATTCTTTCCAGCCAGATGATAAAGCAAAACTCCTGCTGCAACACTAACATTTAAACTCTCTACTGCAAGGAATGACTTCATATCTTGATTGCCTGAATAATTATCAAATTCGCCGATATCTTGATTGACTGAATAATTCTCACCTTCCCCTGTATCTTGATTGCCTGAATAATTATCACCGACTTCCCCTGTACCTGCATCTGTGGCATCCGTTTCTTCTCCCACAACAAATCCATCACCATTACCAGCAATTTTGACCAAATGTGTGCAGGATCGCTCAACCAGGGGCCTCAAGCCAGTGCCTTCACTGCCCAACACAAGAATTGTTGGCTCCCCTGTGCTAACTTCAGAGAGAGGTATAGCTTTAGGAGCAACGGTACCACCAAGAACTCGCCACCCATTTTCAGCTGATGAAGACAGAAACTGCATCATGTTCCTACAGGAAAGCAGCTCGATCAACTCAAGTGAGCCTGCACTAGCTTTGCTCACTACTCCACTTAATGGAGCAGAGTTCTTAGCGCACAAAACAACACCCTCCGCACCAAAGAAGTAGGCTGATCTAATTATGGCTCCCAAATTCTGAGGATCCATAACCTCATCCAAAGCTATCCAAACTGGTGCCTTTCCACCATCCACCCTGACTGGATCCAACTCCTTAGTAGTCACCATTTCCAAGGGTGATGCATCAAGCACCAGACCTTGATGTGGTCGATTATCAACCACCATGTTGAGGTCATGCTTTGACGCCTCGACAACTTTAAGTCCCATAGTCTCTGCCATCAGCAGCACCTTCTCAATCCCTTTCTTATCCTTCTTCTTCTTGTTGCTCCTGCTCAAATCCATCCCTTCCTGTGTGTACAATGCATAAAACTCCCTCCTCCCAGCCGTGAGAGCTGCAAGTACTGGCCCAACGCCATAAACCCCCTCCCCAACCATCTTCGGCACTGTCGACTCCCCTGCCTCCTTCCATGTCTTCCTGCCCCAGTCCTCTTGCTTGTTCCACCGCCTCATATCCGGCTTGTTGAACCTTTCCCCACTAAACCTCTCACCACGGCCACGAGACCTTCCATCCCTTTCCCCGGTAAACCTCTCACCACGGCCACGAAACCCTCCATCCCTTTCACCACTAAACCTCTCGCCACGGCCGAGAGACCCTCCATCCCTTTCCCCAGTAAACCTCTCACCACGGCCACGAGACCCTCCATCCCTTCCTCCACTGAACCTCTCAATGCTGCCAAGAGACCCTCCATCTCTTCCCCCACTAAACCTCTCACCACGGCCACGAGACCCTCCATCCCTTGCCACGTTGCGCCGAAATTTGTCCTTGATGCTTCCCCATTTGGGATTGTCAATTGGCTCATTCTCCTCCGATCCAATTCCCCTCTCCTTGTACGAAACACTATCTTCCAATGTCTCTACTCTCGCACCTTGGTCGCCCTTAGAGAAGAACTTATCAGCGGAGGTATCCCACGAGGAGGAGCGGCCGGCGCTAGTCCTCGCAGCAGGGACGCCGCTACCAACATTTGCGGCGGCAAGCCAAGGAAGAGCCCTCTCGCGGCCGACCGAATCAGAACCATCTGGTGCAGTGGAGAACGAAACCCTAGGTCTCAGCCTGAAGCGCGAGAGATCTCCCCGGGTAGCCGAAGCTCTGGTGCTCGCACGGCTGCTGGTGGTGGTAGTCGGACGAAGCACGGGTGAAGAGGTAGCGGACTTGGAGAAGTACCCGGCGCGGAGGAGGCCGGCGAGGAGGGCGCGGCGAGGTGAAGACGCTCCCGCAAGGAGCGGTAGGGGCTGGGATTTGGAGAGGCCGGAGTGGAGCATGGCGCGGCGGCGGGGAGCGTAGGGTTTTGCGGTCGCGGCTAGGAGAGCGGGGATGAGGGGTTTTGGGTGGCGCGGGGCACTCGTTCGACGAAATGCTTCAACGAGGATGACGCGTTGAGAATTGAGATGAGAACGGGGTAATTTTTGTGCCAGCCCCTTGCAGTTCACCATTTGTTAGGCTGGGTCCTCATTTGTCGATTTTGGGCCATTGAGTAAATTTCACATTGCACATTACAGATCACACTGCACATTCCACCAAACCAAAGTTTGGTATTTTCTTCTAAAAAAAGTTTGGTATTTTTTCATCATAGCGCCTAGTAATATTTTGGCCGAACGGCCACCTAATAGGACTATGAGTTGCAATTTATATTCGGTTTGAATAATAGTTTAATTGTACTATTGAAGATATTGCACTTGTGAGGAAAGGGTCTTGCTGGAGCTCAGCACATGGTGAAATACAACTTAATGATAAAGAGAGTCACTGAATACATAAGAGCGTTCGAGCAATATTATTTGCAATGCCCTTCTTTCAATTGTGCACCCTCAGTTTCCCAATAGAAAATTTTAGAGGAAATTTACTACTCCCTCCGGTCCATATTAATTGGCGCTGAAGTGGATGTATCTAGACATATTTTAGTGTTAGATACATCAATTTCAGCGACAAGTAATATGGATCGGAGGGATTACATTTTTGAAGTTTCTATGAGCATAAGGATTCTTTTGATTCATGGGATTTCTATAAGATTTGTGTAGAATGGAGATCCTATGGCCCAAAGCTGCAGAGCATGTTGCTTCATGTTTGTTTGCCTCATGATTTTGAAATTGTAAATGAAGGAGCTATTATAGGTAAACAAAACAGCGGTATTTTTGGCCTCTTCTGCTGGGGAACTATATTTCATCTAGATATGGCAGACTTTGTAATTTCATTGATGTTCCTTTTCAGGAACTTTAGTATGAGACAAGGCAACAAAATGTCCAATGCTTGCAACAACAACAAGCTTCAGAGTTGGGTGGAACATACACAATACTCCTTTCTTACTCTGGTCCATCGAGTGCCATTACTTTGTCAGTCCGAACCAAGTAATCCATTAGACATGTTTTGAAATGAATATTGTTCTCTCTTTGATCAGAGATTGCTATATGAAAAGAAGTGTAGATATCGGAACGAATTTTCAATAGCATAAGTTGGACTCCTAGAATATGGCGCCATTGGGACAATCTATTTAATTGCAAGATTTTGTTTTATTTTGAAGCAAAGATATCCAAGCGGGGACGGTTCATTCGTTTTATCATGCTATTCAGGACCAAGAGGTACTGGATTCTTTTTCGACTAGGTCGTGAAAGGAGAAGCAAGGTTGAAATACCAGCGAACCTCGGTCTATTCTCTAATTGTTCTCAAGATAACGAGTTTGATCACTTGAGTTTCAATGAAATATACAAATTCAAAATGCCAATGTAACATTCTCACAAAGTAGTAACTCAACACCAAAATTTTGGGACCATTATCTGTAAGCAAACCCTGAACTCATATGTTCTCAGTCAGTCCAGTTATCCTCATTAGCTGCAAACCCCTCAAAATCATCTTCCGGCAAATATTTAGCAGCACCAAATATCAAATTTACACGAAAAGCTATACCATATTCCTTCTCAAACTCCCATTTAGAAAATGTACCTCGCTAGAAAAGTCCAACAAACCGTATGCTGCAGATAGATAGATTATATATGTCATTTCAATCAAAGCTGGAATTTGTCTATCATTGCAACCAGATAGGAAGATACCAGTATAGAGTCCATGCATTCTTGAACTTTTAGGAATCGAATATATGATAAAACGCACAAGCTTATTATGAGGGGACAATAGAATGAAAAGTTTTCAATAGAATGAAAAGTTTTCTTGGTCTTGTAAGTTGACAGCAGCAATTCACATGTATCTAGACGCGGTTTAGTAGATACTTCCTCTGGGAGTACATGTGAATTTAGATAAATCTCTGACATCTGTTTTAAGACGGAGAGAATAATACAATGTGAACTTCAAATGTATAAGCTTGAATATGCTGTTTCTTGCCACTGTAATCGACATTAGGGGCTGAATGCAGGTAGTCAAGTTTAAACACTCCATTTTTGCAATCTTATTTGAACATAAACACTGTGAAGAGTAGACAGACAGAGCCTGCAGTTCCATATACACAAGTGGTCAACTGAAACAGCACCAACATTCTCAAATTGCACATCAACCCAACTCTTGTAAGCAACCTGCTCAGGAATCTCACTCCCCTTTCTTCTCAAGGCTAGTGTTGTTGAGCCGCTCGACGGCCAGTATCAGCGCCTGCGTGCCCAGCCCGCCCTCGCCGTGCGCAAGCAGCGAGACGTAGAGCTGCTGCGCGAGTGCGAGCCCCGGCAGCGCCAGCCCCATGGTCTGGCATTCCGACAGGCAGATCCCCAGATCCTTGACGAAGTGCCGGACGTAGAACCCGGCCGTCATGTCGCGCTCCAGCATCTTCTTCCCGTTCAGGTCCAGCGACTTGGACCCCGCGGCGCCGGTGGAGATGGCCTCCATCCACCTGCCCACGTCCAGCCCGGCCTTGTGCGCGAACACCATGCCCTCCACGAGTCCCACCATGTTGGACGCGATGGCGATCTGGTTGCCCAGCTTCGCGCGCTGCCCCGCGCCCGGACCTCCCATGTGCAGGGCGGTGCCCATGAGATTGAAGAGAGGCGCTAGGTGGGCGACGACGGCAGCGTCGCCGCCGGCGAAGATTGAGAGGCGGGCGTTGCGAGCCCCGCGGTCTCCGCCTGATACGGGAGCGTCGATTGCGGTGCAGCCCGCGGCCGCCGCCGCGACGGCTATCTCGGCGGCGAGGGTGGGGTCGGAGGTTGTCATGTCTACGAGGATGCCGCCTGGGGCGAGACCGGCGAGGGCGCCGGTGGAGGGGTCGAGGGAGGTGGAGCGGACGTCGGAGGGGAAGCCGACCATGAGGAAGATGACATCGGCGGCTGCCGCGGCGGCGCGCGGGCTGTCGGCGAGGCTGGCGCCGCTAGAGACGAGGGCCTGGGCCTTGGAGGGCGTGCGGTTGTATACGGTCAGCGCGTAGCCGGCGGCGAGCAGGTGGCCGGCCATGGACTGGCCCATGACGCCCGTCCCCACCCAAGCGACGCGGGTGGTGCCCGGAGAGATCGGACGTTCGGAGACGTTCGCGGCGGTGTCGGGCGACGTCATGGTTGGTCTGGCGGTGGCGGGGGCAAGCGGAAGGCGGGGGCAGTGGCAGCGAGCGAGGGACTGGAGATGATGGCGACTGCGGCTGGCGACTAGCGAGCATTCGGGGGCAGGCACGGCCTGATAAATTTGCCTGGGTGGGTGGGTGGGTGGGTGCTGAATTGTCTCGAATGGCTCTGTTGCCACATCAGCCGAGTGAGCCCATTGTCATCCAGGTCCATATCAGCTGCTGCACAAGATTCCTTCCTTCGGCAAATGTGAATCGTAATTTTTTTTTTGAAAAGTACGCTTTATTATTTAAAAGTAAGTTTATACCAGGCCTCTGTATAGTTAGGATACACACAGCCAATTAACCACACAGTCGTCTCGGTCCAAAGCAATAGAAAACTGAATTATAAAATAGTATAAATCAAAACATAGTTCTCCAAACTAGCTAAGGAAGATCTATCCTCAACGTTTGCTGTCATCCATACCGGGAGAAGATATCCCGCACCGTATTTTTCAACCATTAGATACTATTATACCGTCGTTGTAAAGGAAGAGCTGGACTCTACTTGTTTAAACGTGAAAAAGATAGATTCCAATTTATCATCTCGTCGGTATGCATTTATTCAACCCTCTTTCTCCCTAATCCTTGCTTACTAGACCAGTCAATCTATGAGCTAAGATGTCTAAGAGCAACTTTAGTAGGTACCTTTTGCAGTTTACCGCATAGCGGACTTTTGCAGTGTGAATATCGCCAGATCCCGCGTTCGCTGTCAAAACCGAAAATCCAGTTTTATGGTACACCTAACCTTTTCCGTTAGTTTTATGATACACCTAACGTTTTCCAACGGACAAACTGTAAAAGACACTAAATCTACACTAATATTAAAAAACCCATAGGGTCTAATCCAACCAAGGATATCCGTAGGATACAACTATCCAACGCATCAAATTAGTGTCGTCTTTATCGGCTCATCACCGCGAGCGGACAATCCCACGAGGCCGTGACGAGAGTCCCACGGCTCGCTTTCTTCCTCCTCAACGCACATGTTCTGTCCACATAAAAAAACACGTTCTACAGTTGCACCATCGAGCCACCACCCGAGCCGTGCAAGCCACCAATGACGACCTCGTCTGTCCTGCCTGCGTCCGCGCTGCTGCCAGCCGTACACGACCCCTGCCCGCGCCAGTCGCCTACGCCGCCGCTAGCCGCGCACGACCCTGCCCCCCGTCCCCACCTGCGCCGCAGCCAGCCATGCACGGCCCCGCCCCCGCCCCGCACAGGCATGCGAGCCCCACGCCAGTCACCTACGCCGCCGCTAACCGTGCACGACCCCGCACCCGCCTCGCACAGGCATGCGAGCACCCCGCCGCGCAGGCCATCGCCTCCGCCCCCGCTGTGCAGATCCTTTTCCTACACCTCAAGTTCAGTATCTGTTCAAGTTCAGTATCTATCACTAGATAGCACGATCATCATGCAGAACCATGAATTTATGACTAATACGATGATTGCTGTTGGGATCCTCATTGGCTGATTTGGAGCGATTGTTGTTTATCTTCTCACCGAATGGTTTGGATTAGTACTAATCTGCTTTAGCAGGAAATCCTTTTGTGTGCTAGATTAGTACTTACTGAACTTCCTGTAATAATCTACAGGACACCCTTTTGTGTGCTAAGCTGCTAATGCTTCAACACTACCTCCCGCTTAACCCAATTCACGGAGGTAAGGAGCCATTTTAAATAGAAATCAGCAGCAGTACTTTCACCGGTAAGTTTGGTGGAGTCATTTTACTGCCCAACCTGATGTCCACCTTTCTGTTCATGTTATGCAGTCCCATTCTCTTCGTGAAGTTTGTTGCTGAATGAATCTCGGTGGTTCATACAACCATAGTTTTTCTCACCTCCACAAGTGTCATATATACCTATCTTTTCACATTATGGAGATCTTTAGCAAAGTAATGTTTCTCATGTGAGTGTAACACCTCAAGCATAAAATAGATTAGTTTTGAATGTCTTCTAAAGATTTTTTTTCACACAAGGTTAGGTTTCCTCAGTTCCACATATGAAAAGGAATTGAGAGGTGCTACCGAAAAAGATGTGCACAAACTGTTCAGCATGTTAGAGGCTTAAACTGTAGTGAGTACGCTATTATTTTATAGTTTACATTATTGTACATCACATTCGAGTAACCAAGTTTCATGTAATTAAGGTTTAATGTAATTTATTTTATTATACTTCTACAATTTTATTAATTTATTATTACGTGCATGTGCACGTGCTCAATTACTAGTTAACTAGAAATGTACGAAATCACCTGTCATGGTAGAATAAACTCGTAAACTAGATCGGAATATAACACAGGCTATTTTAATATAATGTATTCAAATACTAAAGAAAATATATTCATATTCTTCAACATTGCGAGCTATTTTCTTCCTCCTGTCAGATGCTAGTATCTCAACCTTTTGCAATTTCAAAGCATTCCCTTATGCTCCCTCCGTTTTAAAATATAAGATGTTTTAATTTTGTGAAGTAAATATATCTGACTTGTTTTAGTATATAGGTTCACTCAGGTTTAGAGTGAATCTACGCATTAAGAAAAGTCTAGATACATTTTCTTCATAAACCTAAAACATCTTATATTTTGAAACGGAGGGCTAGTAAGATTGTCTTTTCCACCCGTATCCGTGCTCAAAATTGGTGTCTCTACTTTGAAGATCTCGAGCGGCTCTCTCCTCTTCAAACTCGTAAGCGCTTGGCTAATTCAGTAGCCTCTCTCTTCTTCACTTTCTTCGCGTGTTCTTCCCACTAAATTTCGATGTCTGCCTCGGATCAAGCTCAAAATTAACATGCAGATTCAGAAACCAAAACCAAAACTGGAGAGAAATATGGTGAATTTTAAACACTAACTAGAAAGGAGATCAGATTTACTTGAATCCAGGAGCTTGTCAAACGAATCCTTGTCCACCGGAGTGAAGTAGCCGAGGGGGGGGTCTTGCGAGTTCTAGTATCGGGCGGCCTTCTCTTGCGCGAAGTGGCACAACTCCGAGGAGCCGATGTAACACCCCAGGATTAGCACCTAGAATTATAGAGGACGCAGGTGTGTGCATTGCATTCATACATCAGAAAATCCAAAGAATTTTCGCGCAAAACTAAAGAAGCTATAGGGGGATCGAGATCTCTCTTGCTCTGATGAAAACATCCGGACAGGTGCGATGGATTCCGACATGACCTCTACTGTACTTTTGTGTTTAAGGGGAAGGAGATTCAAATTTGAATATTCAATTGATGAATTTGAATTCTAAAAGAATTTGAAATGGAGTAATAATTGGAAATTAAATTGTAATAAGAAACAAGAGGTGAGCTCTTATTTCTGAAAAGATACACTAATGATAAATATCAATTAATAAAAAAACACAAAATTGAAAGAAATGAATTATAATAATAAATAAGAATGTTATTCTTATCTATAAGTAAGATATAAATATTTATTTTGTTCCAAGAAAAATGGAACACTTTATTATATAATACAATGTTACATTGTTGTTACAATAAAAGAATAAAAGTATATTACTATAAAACAAATAAATATAAAAAGGAATTACATAAATGAAATAACTAAAAGACTTCTTATTTATAAGAAGATACATATATTACAAATTCTTACATTTATTCAAATAGAAAAGAATATGGCAATATGAATAATACTTAAGGAATAGACATAGACCTTGTGTCTCAAAAGTATAAACATACATGATGACAGTGCGTAAAGACTTGATTCATATTTTTAATCAAGATATAATATTACAAAAGATACTATTACAAAAATAAAGAAATTTAACTTTATTATTATACCATATTACACTGACTATTACAATATTCAAAGTAAAAAAGAAAAAACAAGATTTCAAGAATAATAGATAGAATTCTAAACTAAATCTTCATGTCCTGAGGATTTCCTTCTTGATCTTGTATATCTGCAAAGCAATTAAAAGGAACACAAAACAAAAGTAAAACAATAAGGGGGTTAGAGTAAATATTGAGCTCTCATAATGAACAGTGTAATGCACTATAATCATTTCATCACTGAGCTAATCTTAAGAGGGGCAAGTTTCACCAAATCATAGTATATGTCCTTAATCAGATAAGTTGCCTCAGCACATCATCATTGGCCAGGGGCAAATTTCACCAATCTAGTAAAAGTAAGAAGGAAGACAGTGATAACCAGCCAAAAGAGATCTTCTTAGTTGAACTGATCCACAAAGGAAGGGTCCCACTTGCAAGCATCTTACACACAACATGCATATGTTGTGTTGTCAGCGCAAGAACAACTCACTAGAGCTGGAGAAGAGGGAGTGTTGCCGTAGCAGCTAAGCTGCCAGGCAAAACACACATTCTCTCCATATAGCCAAGAAACCATTTCAGAACCACTCCAAGAACACCATTAAATCCTATTGATCTTAACCAATACATCATCAACTCTATTCACAAGAACACTAGATCATTCTATCAAACCATCACGCAACCTATGGTTGCTTCAAGAAGCCATCCAATAGGAAGGATAAAGAGGAGTAGATCAAGTAAGCAGCAAGGAAGATCAAGATCAGCAGCAGCCAAGAGGATCTGGAGCTAGGAGGTGAAGGTTACCAGCACAAGTTACAGCAGTTGAACAATAATAATCACAAGTTTACAAGAACATAAACAACATCAGTAGAACAATATCCACAAGAGCAACCACAACTCCACAACAGCAGGTTATCCATCTAAGAGCATACCTTTGTATCTGTTCTTTTTATTGCATCCTAGAAAATGGATGAGGTAATGGAAAATCCTTAGATCTGTACTCAAGTGGAGTACTAGATCATCACTGAATAATTTCATAAGCAAGCAATAACTAATCTATCCAAGCATCATCAAAGCCTCTGCCTATGCATCATGGGCAGAGCCAAGAAATCAAGCACATATCCATTTTATCAGTCTATCAAGTCAACTCTTAGTATTTGTTCTTGTCATATTGTTTATAGCATGAGGTGTGTGAGCGAGAGAGCTCTCAAACTGGGTAGTAATGCTACTCTAGTATCATCTAGAGATAAGATAAAGCCAAGTGAAAGAATCTGTATTTCAGCCACTAAACTAGCTTTAGCCTTTTTGCATCATGGGCTAAGTTTCTTTTCTTTTAACACCAACATCAACTACATCACTGTAGATGTTCCCAGCAGCAAGTCATGCTACCTGGGCTACCATTGTGCACTATCCAAGGTTGGAGGCACCATAGTAGCAGCCCAAGACAGCAGAAGCCACCGGAATAATTCTTCTGTATTAGCTAGCTCTCAAGTTATTCAAACAAAACAAGTTTTATCATTTTCCTAGAAGATAATCTAGGAATCAAAAATGCATATTAGTTCTCTGTCCATATGAACAGGAAATCAATTCTTTCTTAAGATACAAAGCAAGCATTACAATTTGATTATCTTTAAATAATCCAAACAAAATAGATCATTTTCCTAATAGATATTATTAGGAATCAGTATATATAGTCCTTCATGATCAGTTTCAACTGATAGGTTGTAGCTGGACTCAAATGTGGAAATCTACACCACATCTTCTCTATAACAATCCATAAGGCAAACATTTTCCTAGTTAGAAACAACAACAACTCATCTAGCTAGGATCCACCACCATGCATACTCTCAGGGAAGCTATCACAGTAGTATAAACCACAACACCAAATTGTGTCCCAAATAAGATACCACAATAATAATCCATCTCCATCTAGCAATATTGCTCAGCAGAATCAATATGTCAATAAGAGTCACACATGCTAGGCATGATTAAGTTATTCAGATTGAATCACCACACTTAACAACATTCTATCTGCAAGCAATATCACATATACATAAACCTTATTACCAGAAATTCTACTATATATCAAATGTTGTTATCTTAGTATTAAGATATGAATATAAATGATACTCTAGCAATAACACCACATCCTAGCAATTATCCAATGGGCAACATCTAAACCAATGAGATTTCACAAACAAGAATCAGGGAACAATTAAACCACAATTTAATTAAACAATAATAGAGTTCTTATAGAACAAATTAGCACTACCATAATCTAGTTTAAACCATAACTACTAGGGTAAATAATCATCCAAATTAAAACAACAACACAAGAAAGCCAGAAGATTAACAAACACAATCATGCATGACCAATCTAATAGCACCGAGCTATAGGCCACTAACAACTTAAGACAATAAGGTTCTAATCAAGGTTGGCCATGGGCAGTAGGAGTTGGGTCAGAGAAAGGTGAAAACCCTAGGTTGGTGCCGCTCCATCAATAATGGAAGTAGAGGATGAACATAGATGGAGAGAAGAGAGACAAAGAGAGAAACACCTACCTTTGGCGAGTCACATCTCACCGGAGAGGAAGCAGAAGTAGTATCGACGGCAGCAGCAACACAAAACACTATGGCATGGCGACACGAGGAACACCATGGTGCTCAACTCGCGCCAAGCCACACCACGACTACCATAGCATCAGAGCCCGCGCGACCAAGGTGGCACAGCACGGGGAAGGCTTCACCATACACCACCACCTAGCCCAGCATCAATCTCACCACCAAGGCGGCACAGGGAGCAGCCCTGAGGGCCACAGCATCCTACACCGACCTAGGATACGAACTAAAGTGAGCGGCGGCGTCAGAATCGATAGTTGTCGTACCAGGGCAGAGCTAGGGTTTCCGACGAGTGCGCGCAAGCCAAATTGACGGAGGAAGAGAAGGGGGAAGAGGTGGCGAGGCAGCACCAGCGTGCGTCGGCGACAGAGATGGCTAGCGGCGGCCGGAGTAGCGGTAGGGGGCGGCGTACGCACTAGGAGCAGAAGAGGAATGAGGATCAAAGGCGTGCGTGGTCGTGCGAGAGAGAGAGAGGGTCAGAGAGGAGAAGTGAGAGAGGAGGTGGATCGGGCTGGGGTTGACCCCCACGATTGGACCAAGGTAGGCTCTAATGGCCTGGTCCTTGAAACAAGTCGAGTTGCCAGCTGGGCCACAACCCATAATAGTATTAATAAAAACAAATATTTTGCCTATCTTAGCAAGATTTAAGAAAACATATCAATTCAAAACATAACTATACTATGCCATTAAAATTCTATATATATATATATATCAAAATTTCACAAGAATAAGTTCTATTTAAGAAAAATATAACATTATTTATTTAAACTAAAAATAATTAAGATAAATATTAAAGCTATCAATTCTTAAGTGAAATTTCATAAAATAAGAAAAACCCTAAAAATTAATAAAAATCATTTTTTGTGTATAAGAATAAATCTATTATTTTATAAAAATACTAACCTAATATATATATAATTTCAAGTAAATATTAAAAAAACATTTAATCCTTTATGGAATTTTATCAACATAAAAATTATACTTAAAAATAAATTAAATTCATTCTTAAGATCTTGAATAAATATATTACACTAGAAAAATATTAAATGTATTATTAGAAAAGTTTTTAATATTTTGAAATAATAAATCCTTATCTATTACTTATTTTGTAAATTCTTTAAAAACAATTCTTAAGTAAGAAATAATCACATTTTTTATAAAACCTTGAGCAATTAGTTTCTAAGTACTAATTCCAAACCCATAACTTGAATTCATAATCAAACTTAAGTATAACTTTTAACTTTAAAATATTCTTTTAAAAATCTTATTAAAACCCCTTTTAAATAAACATTGGGTATCACTCATATATATAATATGGTGAATAATCCTTATATCTTAACCACTATTAACATAACTTCAAATTCTAACAAATTACTAAGATCATCTAATTATGCTTCCATTAAATAAATACCTATTATTTTCATAATATCAAAACAAATTTAATCTAATCATTCACTTAAATATGAAGTGAATAATTCCACACCTTAGTTATACCTATCATAAATTTAAAACTCGAGAATAATTAAAAAACATATCACACCTTAAGTTTATTACCCTTTTAAAGTTAACTTTAGTCTCAAAGCTTATAAATATCATGTCTAATAAACTACTTCGGTTTTTATAGTAAACTTTGGTCTATTTCAATTAAAACATAAAGCATCTCAAGTCCAGACTATTCAAGCAAGCATAAACAACATCAATCACATTCTATCAATCATATTCTAAAAGCTATCAGAGTTGTTTAAACCTTAGGAAGGAAATCTTTTCTTCAAATGTTATTCTTTTTGCCACTTCAAACAATAATCTCATAATAAATTCTTCAACTCTTAACAACTAAAACCAAGGACTTTTATCTTAGTCACCAAATGACAATTAATCATAATCACAATACTTTATACTTTATCTGCATATTTAGAATTGTTATCACTTAAGTTCCTTATAAAGGTCATTACTTATAAACTAAAATTTGAAGATAAACCAACTCTTAAAAGAATCACCTAAATTCACTTCACTCAAAGCATTGGGGATTCACTTTGAGTGTTTTACAACATGCATATCATTACTTATGCATAACTGCATCTTGCTTCTTTAAACATTAGTCCTTACCGGACAAATGATGTTGATTTCAGATATTGGATCTTATATTGTCTCGAAGACCGTGAGTGCATAATCTTGCAATCACAAAAGGCAAGTTCACACTTGCTCATGTCCTTTGATTATTTTCTGTAAAGTATTTTGCAAATCCAGTGTTGTCATCACCTACATTTCAAAAAGGTCAGAAAACACTATTTTTAATAATAATGTGAATTATTGGTTACTGATCGAGGGTGATCAGCTAATCTATTAAGTCTGGCAGTTGGAATACCACTGCACATGACTATATCACCTAGGACTTTACAACCAATGTTGCAAGTGATTCTTGTGCCGTATATTACGCGTTGACCATGAGATTTGGAATGGGACAGAGAAGTCAGTTGTATCTTTTACCTCTCGGATGGAGCCGGATGTGCGAGTCGTGGCTGTTATCACTCGTAGCATGCATATTAATTGGTAATTCGTAGAGGATATGCAGCATATTGGTGGGAGCCCTCAACGTCCCACGATAGTTCCGGCATCTGAATGGTCTGTACTGCCAATTTCCGTAATTCAATAGGTGGGCTGGCGTACACCAAGGAGACATGCGGGGTCGCGGAGAAGGCAGTGATTGGCTTGGATCTTAGTCTGGGCCTCACACCAAGGAAGTGTGAATGAGCCTATAACTCGGATGTGCAACAAAGCTAAGATCTCTCATGGGTAAAGTGACGCACCTCTGCAGAGTGTAAGAACTGTAACTTGTTACTCCCTGTTCTGGGAAGGAGCTGCGAACGTGGTAGGAAAGGAACTCCATGAAAGTTCTGGTAAACCCGTGAAGGCTGACGGACATAGCTTTTAATAATAAAAGCAACCTTTGAAGAAATGTTTACGAAAACTTGCATTGCCTACGACCTACGGTCTGTGGCTATAGATATAGTGCATCAAACACTCCTTTTCTAGTGAACTTGCTGAGTACGCTCATACTCAACGTATCTTCTTAACCCTTGCTAGATTCTGAAGCCAATACAGTCGATGTCTACATCAACTTCTACTCGAAGAAGCCTTCATCAACAACTCAATTCTTCAATGAAGTCAAGAAAGTCAACATATACATCAACGCAAGTGAAGACGAAGTTACTGAATAGTTAGGAATATAATCTCTAGCCATAGAACCTATTTCTGTAGTGTATTGCAATAACAGCAATGCCAGACCAATAGTTTAGATACCAGTTTATTAGTATGATAGTTTTTGAGTTGTTTATTTATGATTCTTCTTGGTAAGAAGTTTCTTTCTCTCTCTTTAACCTAGAGTGTTCTCTGGATCTTGTGTAAAGAGTTGAGTTGTAACCTATAGCCATGTCTTGGATCTGTTGTGTCTGTTGTACCACTCTGAGGGATGTAATACTAGTAAACGGTGTTTCATTGGTGTTATATCAACGACTATAGTATACTACATCATGCAGTGGTATGCTGGGTCACTGCAGTTGGTACAAGAGCATATGCTTTGACCTTAGGATTAAAACCCTTTTAGGAAGATCTGTAGGTTGGATAGTGACTATAGGAGCCATCTTATCTAAACCAAATGATCTTATGACTGGTGATGAGTATCTACTTGAGGATAAACCTTGTCACAAAATGCTTAAGTCATAATTCTTAGGAGTAATTATTTTATCTTTTCTCATTATAGTGCTATTTAGTGTCTTCCGAAGGAGATATAACTCACCAAGATACTTTAGGAAAGTAAATTGACCACAGTAAATTAGGATCAAGTTTAAGACATCAATGGAAGTAGTATTAATGGTGTAGCCTAACCCTATAATTCAAATAGCACAATGGAACCTTATTGTTACTACCTCCGTTTCAAGGCTTAAGGCGCACACGCTTTCCAAAGCAAAGTTTGACCAAAATAATTGAGCAACAAAATCTTGATTATATTGTACATAATTAGTATCATTGGATTCGTATTGAAAAATACTTTCCAGTGATACTAGTTTTATACCAAAACTCTTTACGTATTTGGAGTAATTCTTGGTCAAAGAAAAAACACGCAAAACAAGGACGCCTTAAGCCCTGAAATGGAGGAAGTAGTTGACAACAAAAGAAAACATAATGAAGACCATTATAACATGTATAGTTATATTGGCTAGTAAATCATGTGGTATTCATTGGAGAATTCTACATGAATGAGTGAAATTATGTTAAAAATCAATGATCATACTAGGAGAAGTAAAGTCATCATGGTTAGATTAGCTCTTAAATCATGATGCATAGGTAAAACATAACAATATCATGGTGAGGTTAGCTCCGAAACCATGATATAGGTGTAAATATGACAAGTAATTAGTAAACTATCTTGAGGTAGAAATAATAAAATAACATGGTAGAACTATGATAGAAGTCATAGGTGCTAGAAAATTCTAATAATCTTTGGTTTAAGTTAGTAATAGAATCTAGTTAGGCATTTGGAGTGATCATGTGAGGATAGTTACTAAATAAGTAAGATTGGTTATAATTAATCATTCTAAATGTGAGACAGAAGTTTAGTCAAAACCAAATTGAGACCACTTTGCTTAAGATTATCCTATTGCACTTGAGCAATTTGGGTAAATATTGAGATAAAGAATAGTTTGACCCTATGTGCTAAGTATCACGATATAAACCTATATGAGGAGGTGTCATATACTAAACAACTAAGCCTGAATTCTAGAGATACTATACTCAACTACTATATTTCGGGTTTAGAATATTGTGTGTTATATGTACCACATTTGGATTCATTTGTTTTTCTTGGATCTTCTTGATTGACTAGATCTGTACATGAAGTTTGACTTGGTGTGCAAATGCATGTTGCAACATCCAGTTACTACTTGATGTTATAGACCTAGATAGGAAAGGGAAATCGTGTAAGGGAGTGACGATTTTCAAAGACCAAGATGAAGACTTACATGAAGAGTGAAGCCAAGTATAGGGAGGATAAAAACAATTTGAAGGATGAATCAAGTTCAGATTATTACTAGCCAGCAATAAGAAGGAAGATTAGTGTAGAAGATATATGGAGCAACAAGAAGTGATGAATTTAAATTCATTCAAAATAGGTGATGTGGCTAAGAAGTTAATGATGTATTAGTACCTAGTTCCTGGAATTATCATGAATAAGTGCAAAGAAGAAGTTTTAGAACCAAAATGGTATTCAATCTCTGACAATTTAGAGAGAATGCCAATAGTATGTCGAAAACCGTAGGGTAATTCAAACACCCTAGGATGTTCCGCAGCTGGTATTTGTCCACAGCTGGTATTTGGTTGACTTAGTCAACCAGATCATATTAATGTTGCATAAAGAGCACAAAACTTGGCCTAAGCTAAGAAAGACATGAAGGAGTATAAACATTAAAGTGATCGTCTTTCGAGACGCCTCGCAAAGTCATGCCTATCAAAGCGAGAAAATGTCCAAACAGTAAGTAAGACAAATAATAATGGAAGATTTACTTTAGAGATCCACAACTGTGTGGGTATACCATAATTCTTTCGTGAGACCTTAAATAGGTTAAGTATAAGATGAACAAAGACCATAAAATCCAATGGTTAGTAAATTTGTAGTTTAGAGACCATTAGTAAACCCTAAGGGGGAGAGTAAACAATAAGTGGAAGTATTGTTATCCAACGTTCCAAGTAAGGGTTGGAGAAGAAGTACTAAGTTATGACAACATTAAGCCTTATTTTCATAAGGTTAAAAAGAAGACATTATCATAAAAGTACTTTTGGAAGCATGCCTAGATGAAAGATCAAAGTTTAATTCCAGATAGTAGTACTCAAACCTTAAGGCAATTAATAAATGGAAGTGGAAGAACTACTTAAAGTGATAACAAAAGATTGTCTAAAAGCTTGATAAGGTAAACGTTTGAAAGTTGTAGAATGGATTAATACTAATAGACTAATTCGAGAGGAAACAACTCTTAAGTGATCCTTAAGAGGTAATAAAGCACATCCAATTAGACATGTATAAAGGAAACAACAAGAAATTCCAATGGGTATGGACTAAATGAGTTCAAAATCAATCTTCGGAAGGAATACCAGTACAAACCATACAATGACAAACCAATAATTCAGTCTTTTGGTCACAAGTATTGTCTAATAAAATTTAGAACCCTTTTTAGTGAGACTTCCTAGACCTTATATATAATAATAAGGAAGTTTGATGATCAAGTAAAGGAATTGGATTAGGATACCTAATCAGGATAATGAATTAAAGAAGAAACTCCGGTTTAAGGATTTTATAATTAGGACATATTCCTAAATAAGGATAGAAGAAGGAGCTTTGGCATATTGAAGGCAACAAGTTGGAGATTTCCAAGAATGATAAAAATTCAAGGAAAAGATCTGGATATGGGATACTACAAATATTCCCATTTGAAGTTATTATGGAATTAAAAAATTGCCATAATCGATACAATGACAATTACTCATTCTGAAACGTGAGAGTATACGAACTTCAGGGACGAAGTTTATTTTAAGGGGGAGAGTCTGTAACATCCCAGGATTAGCACCTAGAATTATAGAGGACGCAGGTGTGTGCATTGCATTCATGCATCAGAAAATCTAGAGAATTTTCGCACAAAACTAAAGAAGCTATAGGGGGATCGAGATCTCTCTTGCTCTGATGAAAACATCCGGGCAGGTGCAATGGATTCCGACATGACCACTATTGTACTTTTGTGTTTAAGGGGAAGGAAATTCAAATTTGAATATTCAATTGATGAATTTGAATTCTAAAAGAATTTGAAATGGAGTAATAACTGGAAATTAAATTGTAATAAGAAACAAGAGGTGAGCTCTTATTTCTGAAAAGATACACTAATGATAAATCTCAATTAATAAAAAAACACAAAATTGAAAGAAATGAATTATAATAATAAATAAGAATGTTATTCTTATCTATAAGTAAGATATAAATATTTATTTTGTTCCAAGAGAAATGGAACACTTTATTATATAATACAATGTTACATTGTTGTTACAATAAAAGAATAAAAGTATATTACTATAAAACAAATAAATATAAAAAAGAATTACATAAATGAAATAACTAAAAGACTTCCTATTTATAAGAAGATACATATATTACAAAGTCTTACATTTATTCAAATAGAAAAGAATATGGCAATATGAATAATACTTAAGGAATAGACATAGACCTTATGTCTCAAAAGTATAAACATACATGATGACAGTGCTGTAAAGACTTGATTCATATTTTTAATCAAGATATAATATTACAAAAAGAAAGAAATTTAACTTTATTATTATACCATATTACACTGACTATTACAATATTCAAAGTAAACAAGAAAAACAAGATTACAAGAATAATAGATAGAATCCTAAACTAAATCTTCATGTCCTGAGGATTTCCTTCTTGATCTTGTATATCTGTAAAGCAATTAAAAGGAACACAAAACAAAAGTAAAATAATAAGAGGGTTAGAGTAAATATTGAGCTCTCAGAATGAATAGTGTAATGCACTATAATAATTTCATCACTGAGATAATCTTAAGAGGGGCAAGTTTCACCAAATCATAGTATGTGTCCTTAATCAGATAAGTTGCCTCCACACAATATCATTGGCCAGGCGCAAATTTCACCAATCTAGTAAAAGTAAGAAGGAAGACATTGATAACAAGACAAAAAAACATCTTCTCATTTGAACTGATCCACAAAGGAAGGGTCCCACTTGCAAGCAGCTTACACACAACATGCATATGTTGTGCTGTCAGCACAAGAACAACTCACTAGAGCTGGATAAGAGGGAGTGCTGCTGTAGCAGCTAAGCTGCCAGGCAAAACACACATTCTCTCCATATAGCCAACAAACCATTTCAGAACCACTCCAAGAACACCACTGAATCCTACTAATCTTAACCAATACATCATCAGTTGTATTCACAAGAACACTAGATCATTCTATCAAACCATCACCCAACCTATGGTTGCTTCAAGAAGCCATCCAATAGGAAGGATAAAGAGGAGTAGATCAAGTAAGCAGCAAGGAAGATCAAGATCAGCAGCAGCCAAGGGGATCTGGAGCTAGGAGGTGAAGATTACCAGCACAAGTTACATCAGTTGAGCAATAATAATCACAAGTTTACAAGAACATCAACAACATCAGTAGAACAATATCCACAAGAGCAACCATAGTTCCACAACAGCAGGTTATCCATCTAAGAACATACCTTTGTATATGTTCTTTTTATTGCATCCTAGAAAATGGATGAGGTAATAGAAAATCCTCATATTTGTACTCAAGTGGAGTACTAGATCATCACTGAATAATTTCATAAGCAAGCAATAACTAATCTATCCAAGCATCATCAAAGCCTCTGCCTATGCATCATGGGTAGAGCCAAGAAATCAAGCACATATCCATTTTATCAGTCTATCAAGTCAACTCTTAGTATCTGTTCTTATCATATTGTTTAGAGCATGAGGTGTGAGAGGGAGAGAGCTCTCAGACTGGGTAGTAATGCTACTCTAGTATCATCCTAGAGCTAAGATAAAGCCAAGTGAAAGAATCTGTATTTCAGCCACTAAACTAGCTTCAGCCTTTTTGCATCATGAGCTAAGTTTCTTTTCTTTTGACACCAACATCAACTACATCACTATAGATGTTCCCAGCAGCAAGTCATGCTACATAGGCTACCATTGTGCACTCTCCAAGGTTGGAGGAATCACAGTAGTAGCCCAGGACAGCAGAAGCCACCAGAATAATTCTTCTGTATTAGCTAGCTCTCAAGTTATTCAAACAAAACAAGTTTTATCATTTTCCTAGAAGATAATCCAGGAATCAAAAATGCATATTAGTTCTCTATACATATGAACAAGAACTCAATTCTTTCTCAAGATACAAAGCAATCATTACAATTTGATTATCTTTAAATAATCCAAACAAAATAGATCATTTTCCTAATAGATATTATTAGGAATCAGTATATATAGTCCTTCATGATCAGTTTCAACTGATAGGTTGTAGCTAGACTCAAATGTGGAAATCTACACATCTTCTCTATAACAATCCATAAGGCAAACATTTGCCTAGTTAGAAACAACAACAGCTCATCTAGCTAGGAGCCACCACCATGCATACTCTCAGGGAAGCTATCACAGTAGTATAAACCACAGCACCAAATTGTGTCCCAAATAAGATACCACAATAATAAGCCATCTCCATCTAGCAATATTGCTTAGAAGAATCAATATATCAATAAGAGTCACACATGCTAGGCATGATTAAGTTATCCAGATTGAATCACCACACTTAACAACATTCTATCTGCAAGCAATATCACATATACATAAACCTTATTACCAGAAATTCTACTATATATCAAATGTTGTTATCTTAGTATTAATATATGAATACAAATGATCCTCTAGTAATAACACCACATCCTAGCAATTATCCAATGGGCAGCATCTAAACCAATGAGATTTCATAAACAAGAATCAGGGAACAATTAAACCACAATTTAATTAAACAATAATAGAGTTCTTATAGCTAACAAATTAGCACTACCATAATCCAGTTTAAACCATAACTGCTAGGGTAAATAATCATCCAAATTAAAACAACAACACAAGAAAGCCAGAAGATTAACAAACACAATCATGCATGACCAATCTAATAGAACCGAGCTATAGGCCACTAACAACTTAAGACAACATGGTTCTAATCAAGGTTGGCCATAGGCAGTAGGATTTGGGTCAGAGAAAGGGTAAAACCCTAGGTTGGTGCCGCTCCATCAATTATGGAAGTAGAGGATGAACATAGATGGAGAGAAGAGAGACAAAGAGAGAAACACCTACCTTTGGCGAGTCACATCTCACCGGAGATGAAGCAGAAGTAGTATCGACGGCAGCAGCAACACAGAACACTACGACATGGCGGCACGAGGAACACCACGGTGCTCAACTCGCTCCAGGCCACACCGTCACACCACGACCACCATAGCATCAGAGCCCGCGCGACCGAGGTGGCACACCATGGGGAAGGCTTCACCATACGCCACCACCTAGCCCAGCATCAATCTGACCAGCAAGGCGGCACAGGGACCAGCCCCGAGGGCCACATCATCCTACACCGCCCTAGGATATGAACTATAGTGAGCGGCGGCGCCGGAATCGACAACTGCCGTACCAGGGCAGAGCTAGGGTTTCCGACGAGTGCGTGTGAGGGTGCGCGCAAGCCAAATTGACGGAGGAAGAGAAAGGGAAGAGGTGACGAGCAGCACCAGCGTGCGTCGACGACGGTGACGACTAGCGACGGTCGGAGTAGCGGCAGGCGGCGGCGTACGCATTAGGAGCAGAAGAGGAATGAGGATCAGAGGCGTGCATGGTCGTGCGAGAGAGAGGAAGAGAGGAGAAGTGAGAGAGGAGGTGGATCGGCCTGGGGTTGACCCCCCAGATTGGACCAAGGTGGGCTCTAATGGGCCTGTTCCTTGAAATAAGTCCAGTTGCAAGCTGGGCCACAACCCAAAATAGTATTAATAAAAACAAATATTTTGCCTATCTTAGCAAGATTTAAGAAAACATATCAATTCAAAACATAACTATACAATGCCATTAAAATTCTAAATATTTATATCAAACTATTCATAAGAATAAGCTCTATTTAAGAAAAATATAACATTATTTATTTAAACTAAAAATAATTAAGATAAATATTAAAGCTATTAATTCTTAAGTGAAATTTCATAAAATAATAAAAACCCTAAAAATTAATAAAAATCATTTTTTGTGTATCAGAATAAATCTATTATTTTATAAAAATACTAACCTAATATATATATAATTTGAAGTAAATATTAAAAAAACATTTAATCCTTTATGGAATTTTATAAACATAAAAATTATACTTAAAAATAAACAAAAATCATTCTTAAGATCTTGAATAAATCACTAGAAAAATATTAAATATATTATTAGAAAAGTTTTTAATATTTTAAAATAATAAATCCTTATCTATTACTTATTTTGTAAATTCTTTAAAAACAATTCTTAAGTAAGAAATAATCACAATTTTTATAAAACCTTGAGCAATTAGTGTCTAAGTACTAATTCCAAACCCATAACTTGAATTCATAATCAAACTTAAGTATAACTTTTAACTTTAAAATATTCTTTTAAAAATCTTATTAAAAACCCTTTTAAATAAACATTGGGTATCACTCATATATATAATATGGTGAATAGTCATTATATCTTAACCACTATTAACATAACTTCTAATTCTAACAAATTACTAAGATCATCTAATTATGCTTCCATTAAATAAATACCTATTATTTTCATAATAGCAAAACAAATTTAATCTAATCATTCACTTAAATATGAAGTGAATAATTCCACACCTTAGTTATACCTATCATAAATTTAAAACTTGAGAATAACTAAAAAACATATCACACCTTAAGTTTACCTACCCTTTTAAAGTTAACTTTAGTCTCAAAGCTTATAAATATCATGTCTAATAAACTACTTAGGTTTTTATAGTTAACTTTGGTCTATTTCAATTAAAACATAAAGCATCTCAAGTACAGACTATTCAAGCAAGCATAAACAACATCAATCACATTCTATCAATCATATTCTAAAAGCTATCAGAGTTGTTTAAACCTTAGGAAGGAAATCTTTTCTTCAAATGTTATTCTTTTTGCCACTTCAAACAATAATCTCATAATAAATTCTTCAACTCTTAACAACTAAAACCAAGGACTTTTATCTTAGTCACCAAATGACAATTAATCATAATCATAATACTTTATACTTTATCTGCATATTTAGAATTGTTATCACTTAAGTTCCTTATAAAGGTCATTACTTATAGACTAAAATTTGAAGATAAACCAACTCTTAAAAGAATCACCTAAATTCACTTCACTCAAAGCATTGGGGATTCACTTTGAGTGTTTTACAACATGCATATCATTACTTATGCATAACTGCATCTTGCTTCTTTAAACATTAGTCCTTACTGGACCAATGATGTTGATTTCAAATATTGGATCTTATATTGTCTCGAAGACCGTGAGTGCATAATCTTGCAATCACAAAAGGCAAGTTCACACTTGCTCATGTCCTTTGATTATTTTCCGTAAAGTATTTTGCAAATCCAGTGTTGTCATCACCTGCATTTCAAAAAGGTCAAAAAAACACTATTTTTAATAATAATGTGAATTATTGGTTACTGATCCAGGGTGATCAGCTAATCTATTAAGTCTGGTAGTTGGAATACCACTACACAGGTGTAGGGGTTCGTAGCATGGAAAACAAAAATTTTCTATCGCATACAAACAAACAAGCCAAGATCTATCTACTAGATTGTAGCAACGAGTCGATGGAATAACTCACCCTCGAAGATTCCAAAGTGTTTAACGAGAGCAGATTCTCGTGGGTGATGTAGTCGTACTCTTTCCGATCTCAAGATCGCGTAGACGATCCTTCCGGCGCCGCGTTCCCGCAGCGCTCCCGCAGTCGGTCACACGTTCGGTACTCGACGAAGACCTTCCTCTCCCTTGTTCCAGCAGGCAGCGGAGGTTGTAGCACTCTCCTCGCGATTCCGGCAGCACAACGGCGTGGTACCGGAGGTAGAGGGGAGATCCCGCAGGGCTTCGCCTTAAGCCGGTGCGAGTATGGTGGAGCTTATGAGAGAGGCTATTAGTGGTCTAGTAATTAGACACACCAATTAGAGGGCTCTAAACCAATTAGAAGGCTCTAAACCGAAACAGCTCTAAACCGGGGTCTAGGTCTAGTTTCTAGTTTAGAGGATAGGAACTTGTGTTGTGTAGAGAGGGGAGCCCTGCCCCTCCCTTTATAGGTGGGAGGGCCGGCGGCCAAGGGGAGGGAGTGGAGTCCCTCCCCAACTCGGCCTTGGTGGGGCGCCGGCTTGGAGAGGAGGGACTCCTCCCCCAAGTCGGTTTCAACCTCCTCCTCTTTCTCCTCTTTCCGAAAACTGGCAGTTTGACCGAAAACTGGCAGTTTGACTTTTTTCAATTAGGATTTGAATTAACCCTTTATTTCGGACAGCGAGAACACTTAGTACATGATGCAATCATTCCAACATGCAATGACACATTCATGTACCCCTTCCCCTCCGGAGTGCCGGACATTCCGGGACCTTCTAGAATGTTCCCGATGAAAACACCGGAACCATTCCCCAACTCCGAAATGGGACTTTCCTTATATGAATCTTATTCTCCGGACCATTCCGGATCACCTCGTGATATCCCGGATCCCATCCGAGACTCCGAACAACATTCGGTCTCTTTCTCATAATACCATAACTACTCAAACAACGTCGAATCCTTAAGTGTGTCTCCCTACGGTTCGTGAATTATGCGGACATGATCGAGACACTTCTCCGAACAATAACCAATAGAGGAATCTGGAAATTCATATGGCTCCCACATATTTCTACGATTACTTTGCGATCGAATGAACCACTTACATACGATACCAATTTCCCTTTGTCTCACGATATGTTACTTATCCGAGGTCATGATCGTCGGTATCTCTGCATACCTAGTTCAACCTCGTTACTGATAAGTACTCTTTTCTCGTTCCCGTGATATGTGATCCCTTGTGACCAAGTCACATGCTTGCAAGCTAATTGGATGACATTTCACCGAGAGGGCCCAGAGAATATCTATCCGTCATGTGGATGGACAAATCCCACTCTTGATCCATGTGTTTCAACCAATACTTTCCGAACACCCAATGCCACTTTTATAGCCACCCTGTTACGGTGTGGTGTTTGATGACATCAAAGCATCCATCCAGTAAAGGCAATATGCATGATCTCATGGTCGAAGGAATTAGGTTACTATGTATCAGAAAGCATATAGCAATTGAACTATTGAAATGACTTGATCTTTATGCTACGCTTGTCTATAGGAGTATGTCCACCATATCATTCTCCTAACGATATGATCTTGTTGTTGATAACATCTCAATGTTCATGACAAAGAAACCACATCATCAATCAACCAACAAGCTAGTGAAGTATAGAGGCCATACTAGGGACTTCAAATTAAGTTTACAAATCACACAAGTATTAATGGTTTCCTTGTTAATACTATTATAGCATGAATGTAAACATTTATCATAAACACAAAGATATATAATAATAACTACATTTATTATTACCTCTAGGGCATATCTCCAACAGTCTCCCACTTGCACTAGAGTCATCTAATCTAGATTACATGGTAATATACCGAACACCCATGGCAGTTTGGTGTTGGTCATGTTTTGCCCTCGGGAGAGGTTTAGTCAACGGATCCGCCACATTCAGATCTGTGTGTACTTTGCAAATCTTTATATCCCCATCCTGGATATGTTCTCGAATAGCGTGGAAACGCAGCTTGATATGCTTCAGCTTCTTGTGTGACCTTGGTTCTTGCGCATTGGCTATGGCGCCCATGTTATCACAGTAGATAGACATTGGGTCCAGCGCACTTGGAACCACACCCAGCTCTGTAATGAACTCTTTCATCCATATCGCTTCTTGTGAAGCCTCCGAAGCAGCCATGTATTCCGATTCAGTTGAAGATCTCGCCACAACGCTTTGCTTTGCACTCCTCCAGCTAACTGCTGCACCATTCAAAATAAATACGTATCCAGATTGTGATTTAGAATCATCCGGATCGGTGTTCCAACTAGCATCGGTGTAACCATTAACAACGAGCTGTTCATCACCTCCATAAGAAAGAACCATATCCTTAGTTCTTCTCAAGTACTTAAGGATGTTTTTGACCGCTGTCCAATGATCCACTCCTGGATCACTTTGATATCTGCTAGTTAGACTAACAGCATATGCGATGTCGGGTCTAGTACATAGCATGGCATACATTAGAGATCCTATGGCTGAGGCATAGGGAGTCTTACTCATCTTTTCTCTATCTTCTGCCGATGTCGGACTTTGAGTTTTACTCAAGGTCGTATTGGGCAACATGGGCAAGAACCCTTTCTTGCTATCTTCCATTCCAAACCTCTTTAGAACTTTGTCCAAATATGTACTTTGTGACAATGATATTTGGCGTTTCGATCTATCTCTATAAATCTTTATGCCTAATATGTAAGCTGCTTCGCCAAGATCCTTCATTGAAAAACTATTATTCAAATATTCCTTGACACTATTAAGAAGGTCTACATCATTCCCAATCAACAATATGTCATCCACATACAGTATTAAGAATGCTACAGAGCTCCCACTCACTTTCTTGTAAATACAAGCTTCTCCATAAGTTTGTATAAAACAAAAACTTTTGATTACCTTATCAAAACGTTGATTCCAACTTCGGGATGCTTGCTTCAATCCATAGATGGACCGTTGAAGCTTGCATACCTTGTTAGCATCTTTAGGATCGACAAAACCTTTGGGTTGTATCATATACAACTCTTCATCAATGTCTCCATTGAGGAATGCTGTTTTGACATCCATCTGCCATATCTCATAATCATAATATGCAGCGATTGCTAACATAATCCTCACAGACTTTAGCTTCGCTACCGGTGAGAAAGTCTCATCGTAGTCAACTCCTTGAATTTGTCGAAACCCTTTTGCGACAAGTCGAGCTTTATAGACAGTAACATTACCATCAGCATCTGTTTTCTTCTTGAAAATCCATTTGTTCTCGACAGCCTTCCGGCCATCCGGTAAGTCCACCAAAGTCCATACTTGGTTTTCGTACATGGATCCAATCTCGGATTTCATGGCTTCTTGCCATTTATTGGAATCTGGGCTCATCATCGCTTCCTCATATGTCTCGGGGTTATCGGTGTTGTCCACCAACATGACATTCATAACGGAATCATACCAATCTGGAGTGGTACGAGTTCTCGTTGACCTCCGAGGCTCTGTAGTAACTTCAACCGAAGTTTCATGATCACCATCATTAGCTTCCTCTCTTATTGGTGCAGGCACCACAGGAACTTCTTCCGGTGCTGCGCTACTCGCAATTTCGAGAGAAGGTTCGACAACCTCGTCGAGTTCTACTTTCCTTCCAGTCACTTCTTTCGAGAGAAATTCCTTCTCTAGAAAGGATCCATTCTTAGCAACGAAGATTTTGCCTTCGGATCTATGATAGAAGGTATACCCAACAGTTTCCTTCGGGTATCCTATGAAGACGCATTTTTCCGCTTTGGGTTCAAGCTTGTCCGGCTGTAACTTCTTTACATAGGCTTCGCATCCCCAAACTTTAAGGAACGACAATTTAGGTTTCTTCCCAAACCATAATTCATACGGTGTCGTTTCAACGGATTTAGACGGTGCCCTATTTAAAGTGAATGCGGCTGTTTCTAATGCATAACCCCAAAATGATAGTGGCAAATCTGTAAGTGACATCATAGAACGAACCATATCTAAGAGAGTTCGATTACGACGTTCAGACACACCATTACGCTGTGGTGTTCCCGGCGGTGTCAACTGCGAAAGTATTCCACATTTCTTCAAATGCTCGCCAAACTCGTAACTTAGATATTCACCTCCACGATCAGATCGTAGAAATTTAATCTTCTTGTTACGTTGATTCTCTACCTCACTTTGAAACTCCTTAAACTTCTCGAAAGTTTCGGACTTATGTTTCATAAAATAGATATACCCATATCTACTCAAGTCATCCGTGAAGGTAAGAACATAACGATAACCACTGCGCGATGCTACACTCATTGGACCACACACATCGGTATGTATGATTTCCAATAAGTCTGTAGCTCGCTCCATCATACCAGAAAATGGAGTCTTAGTCATTTTACCCATCAGACATGCTTCGCATCTTTCAAGTGATTCAAAATCAAGTGATTCAAGAAGTCCATCGGAATGGAGTTTCTTCATACGCTTCACTCCAATGTGACCAAGACGACAGTGCCACATATAGGTCAAATTATCGCTTGATTTCAAACGTTTAGCCTCAATGTTATTAATATGTGTATTTCTACTATCGAGATTCAATATGAATAGACCATCTATCAAAGGTGCATGTGCATAAAACATATTACTCATATAAATCGAACAACCATTATTCTCGGATTTAAACAAGTAACCGTCTCGCAATAAACAAGATCCCGATATAATGTTCATGCTCAACGCAGGCACCAAATAACAATTATTTAAGTATAAAACTAATCCCGATGGTAGATGAAGAGGTAGTGTGCCGACCGCGATCACATCAACCTTTGATCCGTTTCCCACGCGCATCGTCACCTCGTTCTTCACTAGCTTCCGTTTATTCTGCAGCTCCTGTTTCGAGTTACAAATATGAGCAACCGAACCAGTATCAAATACCCAGGCACTACTACGAGTACTAGTGAGATACACATCAATAACATGTATATCAGATATACCTTTCTTCTTGATGTTGCCGTTCTTCAAATCCGCCAAGTACCTTGGGCAATTCCGCTTCCAGTGACCTTCTCCCTTGCAGTAAAAGCACTCAGTATCAGGCTTGGGTCCAGCCTTGGTCCTCTTCGTCGGCGTGGTAACTTTCTTACCACCCTTCTTGAAGTGTCCCTTCTGCTTAGACTTGCCTTTCTTGAATTTGGTGGTCTTATTGACCATCAACACTTGGTGCTCTTTCTTGATCTCCACTTCTGCAGATTTTAACATAGCAAATAGTTCTGGCAACTCTTTGTTCATGTTCTGCATGTTGTAGTTCATCACAAAGTTCTTGTAACTTGGTGGTAGTGATTGGAGGATGCGGTAAACTCCCAAAGTATTAGGAATCACTATACCCAAACTTTGAAGTTTATTTGCGTGCCCAGACATTTTAAGCACATGCTCACTGACGGAGCTACCCTCTTCCATCTTGCAGTTAAAGAACTTTTCAGAAGCTTCATAACTTTCAATTGCCGCATGAGTCTCAAAGATTAATTTGAGATCCTCGACAATATCATATGGATCTGACTCTTCAAACCTTTTCTGAAGCTCCGATTCTAAACCATACAAGATAGCACACTGAACTATGGAGTACTGATTCTTCCGAGCGAGGTAAACATTCTTTACTTCATCGGTAGCATCAGCTGCAGGTGGGTCACCTAGCGGTGCATCCAGCACATAGGTCAAATTACCAGCTGTGAGGACAATCCTCAAATTGCGGAACCAATCCGCGAAGTTGCTTCCATTGTTTTTCAACTTTTCTTTCTCTAGGAACGCATTAAAATTGATGGTAGGGGCTGCCATTGATCTACAACATATTTGCAATAGTTTAGACTAAGTTTATGACAAATTGAGTTCAAATTAATTAATGAAATTAAACTAGGTGAACTCCCACTCAAAACAACATCCCTCACATTGTTTTAGTGATCACACGAACCAAATCCACTACATCAACACCGATCATCACGAGAGCTGATATAGTTTTAATGGCGAACAATCATCATGTTCATCATATCTACTATATGATTCATGCTTTGCCTTTCGGCGATCCGTGTTCCTGAGGCCATGTCTGTACATGCTAGGCTCGTCAAGATCAAACCTTAGCTTCCGCATAAGCAAATCTGGCTTGCTTACGTTGTAGTCACCCGCGGAATCAAAGACACCCGATCATCACGTGGTGCTTCGAAGCAGCAAGCTTTGGCAACGGTGCATACTAAGGGTGAACACTTTTAGAACTTGAAATTTATGTGCATGAGGGATCATCTTATAATGCTACCGTCGTCTACTAAGCAATACAAGATGCATAAAGGATTAACATCACATGCAATTCATAATATGTGATATGATATGGCCTTTCTTATTTGTGCTTCCGATCTCCATCTTCAAGCACGAACATGATCTCCATCATCACCGGCATAGCATCAAGGTCAATGACGCTTCTTCATGGTTGTCGTCCGCCAACTTCAACTATTACAACTATTTTGAATAGACACGCAGGCCTTAACAGAAATTAAAGACAACCATATGGCTCCTGCCGGTTGCCAACTTACAATAAGGATCATTGCATACATCAAATATAATCACAATCATGGCCATATCACATCACTGCACACCCCTGCAAAACAAAGTTAGACGCTTCTACTTTCTTTGCATATTTTACGTGGTTTGGGGCTTTCCATAAGTGTCGTTCTAACTTACGAACAAGAACCACAACATTGATACTAGCATTGTTGATCACCCGTTGTAAATTGGATCTTTACTATGCTAGGAGAAACAGGCACCCGCAAAGCCACTTATGCAAAACGAGTTGCATGTCAAGCGTGGAGCAAGTCTCATGAACGATGTCATGTAAGGTTAGCCCGGGCCGCTTCATCCCAACATACCGCAAGATGCAAAGTACACAAAAAGCAATCTACAATAAAAGCATCAACGCCCACAATGACCATTGTGTTCTACTCGTGCAACAGATCTACATATAGACACGGCTCTGATACCACTGTAGGGGTTCATAGCATGGAAAACAAAAATTTTCTATCGCATACAAACAAACAAGCCAAGATCTATCTACTAGATTGTAGCAACGAGTCGATGGAATAACTCACCCTCGAAGATTCCAAAGTGTTTAACGAGAGCAGATTCTCGTGGGTGATGTAGTCGTACTCTTTCCGATCTCAAGATCGCGTAGACGATCCTTCCGGCGCCGCGTTCCCGCAGCGCTCCCGCAGTCGGTCACACGTTCGGTACTCGACGAAGACCTTCCTCTCCCTTGTTCCAGCAGGCAGCGGAGGTTGTAGCACTCTCCTCGCGATTCCGGCAGCACAACGGCGTGGTACCGGAGGTAGAGGGGAGATCCCGCAGGGCTTCGCCTTAAGCCGGTGCGAGTATGGTGGAGCTTATGAGAGAGGCTATTAGTGGTCTAGTAATTAGACACACCAATTAGAGGGCTCTAAACCAATTAGAAGGCTCTAAACCGAAACAGCTCTAAACCGGGGTCTAGGTCTAGTTTCTAGTTTAGAGGATAGGAACTTGTGTTGTGTAGAGAGGGGAGCCCTGCCCCTCCCTTTATAGGTGGGAGGGCCGGCGGCCAAGGGGAGGGAGTGGAGTCCCTCCCCAACTCGGCCTTGGTGGGGCGCCGGCTTGGAGAGGAGGGACTCCTCCCCCAAGTCGGTTTCAACCTCCTCCTCTTTCTCCTCTTTCCGAAAACTGGCAGTTTGACCGAAAACTGGCAGTTTGACTTTTTTTCAATTAGGATTTGAATTAACCCTTTATTTCGGACAGCGAGAACACTTAGTACATGATGCAATCATTCCAACATGCAATGACACATTCATGTACCCCTTCCCCTCCGGAGTGCCGGACATTCCGGGACCTTCTAGAATGTTCCCGATGAAAACACCGGAACCATTCCCCAACTCCGAAATGGGACTTTCCTTATATGAATCTTATTCTCCGGACCATTCCGGATCACCTCGTGATATCCCGGATCCCATCCGAGACTCCGAACAACATTCGGTCTCTTTCTCATAATACCATAACTACTCAAACAACGTCGAATCCTTAAGTGTGTCTCCCTACGGTTCGTGAATTATGCGGACATGATCGAGACACTTCTCCGAACAATAACCAATAGAGGAATCTGGAAATTCATATGGCTCCCACATATTTCTACGATTACTTTGCGATCGAATGAACCACTTACATACGATACCAATTTCCCTTTGTCTCACGATATGTTACTTATCCGAGGTCATGATCGTCGGTATCTCTGCATACCTAGTTCAACCTCGTTACTGATAAGTACTCTTTTCTCGTTCCCGTGATATGTGATCCCTTGTGACCAAGTCACATGCTTGCAAGCTAATTGGATGACATTTCACCGAGAGGGCCCAGAGAATATCTATCCGTCATGTGGATGGACAAATCCCACTCTTGATCCATGTGTTTCAACCAATACTTTCCGAACACCCAATGCCACTTTTATAGCCACCCTGTTACGGTGTGGTGTTTGATGACATCAAAGCATCCATCCAGTAAAGGCAATATGCATGATCTCATGGTCGAAGGAATTAGGTTACTATGTATCAGAAAGCATATAGCAATTGAACTATTGAAATGACTTGATCTTTATGCTACGCTTGTCTATAGGAGTATGTCCACCATATCATTCTCCTAACGATATGATCTTGTTGTTGATAACATCTCAATGTTCATGACAAAGAAACCACATCATCAATCAACCAACAAGCTAGTGAAGTATAGAGGCCATACTAGGGACTTCAAATTAAGTTTACAAATCACACAAGTATTAATGGTTTCCTTGTTAATACTATTATAGCATGAATGTAAACATTTATCATAAACACAAAGATATATAATAATAACTACATTTATTATTACCTCTAGGGCATATCTCCAACAACAGGACTATATCACCTAGGACTTAACAACAAATGTCGCCAGTGATTCTTGCGCCGTATATTACGCGTTGACCATGAGATTTGGAATGGGACGGAGAAGTCAGCTGTATCTTTTCCCTCTCGCATGGAGTCGGATGTGCGGGTCGTGGATGTTATCACTCGTAGCGTGCATATTAATTGGTAATTCGTAGAGGATATGCAGCATATGGGTAGGAGCCCTCAACGTCCCATGATAGTTTCGGCATCTGAACGGTCTGCACTGCCAATTGCCGTAATTCAATAGGTGGGCCGGCGTACACCAAGGAGACATGCGGGGTCATGGAGAAGGCAGTGATTGACTTGGATCTTAGTCTGGGCCTCACACCAAGGAAGTGTGAACGAGCCTTTAACTCGGATGTGCAACAAAGATAAGATCTCTCATGGATAAAGTGACGCACCTCTGCAGAGTGTAAGAACTGTAACTTGTTACTCCCTTTTCCGGAAAGGAGCTGCGAACGCGGTGGGAAAGGAACTCCATGAAAGTTCTGGTAAACCCGTGAAGGCTGACGGATATAGCTTTTTAGAATAAAAGCAACCTTTGAAGAAATGTTTACGAAAACTTGCATTGCCTACGACCTACGGTCTGTGGCTGTAGATATAGTGCATCAAACACTCCTTTTCTAGTGAACTTTCTGAGTACACTCATACTCAATGTATATTCTTAACCCTTGCTAGATTCTGAAGCCAATACAGTCGACGTCTACATCAAGTTCTACTCAAAGAAGTCTTCATCAACAGCTCAATTCTTCAATGAAGTCTAGAAAGTCAACATATACATCAACGCAGGTGAAGACGAAGTTACTGAATAGTTAGGAATATAATCTCTAGCCATAGAACCTATTTCTGTAGTGTATTGCAATAACAGCAATGCTAGACCAATAGTTCAGATACCAGTTTATTAGTATGATAGTTTTTGAGTTGTTTATTTCTGATTATTCTTTGTAAGAAGTTTCTTTCTCTCTCTTTAACCTAGAGTGTTCTCTGGATCTTGTGTAAAGAGTTGAGTTGTAACCTATAGTCATGTCTTGGACTTGTTGTGTTTCTGTTGTACCACTATGAGGGATGTAATACTAGTGAACGGTGTTTTATTGGTGTATATCAACGACTATAGTATACTACATCATGAAGTGGTATGCTGGCTCACCGCAGCCGAGAGCACCGGCGGCAGCCGAAGAGATGGGTAGCGTGACCTTGGAACGGGTGGGCGCAGGAGCATGAAGCCCATGGCGACGATGTCGTGGCGGCAAAATGGCTGACGGCATGGGGGCGACAAGATTGATCACCAGTAGGAAAACCCTTATAGCACCTTCAACAGGCGCGCTAAAACACGACTACACGATAAAAACCGTCGCTTTAGCGCGTCGGTGCGAAAAAATGTCGTTCTAGCAGACGCGCGGCGCTTTTTTTTTCTCAGCGTGCGCGAAATTGCTGCCCAGTGCGCTGCAAATTTGGCGCACGCGACACTGCGCGTGGTAAAGGAAAAGGCAAGCGCCCGAAAGGCAACCGCTTGACCATTCCCCTCGCGCGCTCCTACTTTCTCCCCTCTCTCGCTCCCTCGCGCGCGATTCATCGACGATGGCAGGCCGCTCCGCTCCTTTCCCGCCAAATTCCGCTGCCGCGAACTCCGATCTGACGGCCGCAACTTCTCCCATGGTGGCGGCGGTGAACCCTAGCGCCTCGGTCATGCGGAACCTTTTCGTGGCGCCAAGATCGACGACATCACCTTCCCCGATGAAGAAACCAGTCACGAAGCGGTCGTCGACGACCGCGACAGTACAAAGGAAAACGGATGCGAAGAAGTCGAAGGCGACACCTACCGCTGCGCCGGCGCAACATATGCCTCCTCCGCCACCACCGCAGCCGGAGGCATTTGCACCAGATTCAGGCGCGCCCAATAGGGGCGACGAAATGACAACAAGGTATGGACTTCCTCTTTTCTACTCCCTCCGTTTCAAAATATAAGATGTTTTAGGTTTGTGAAGAAAATGTATCTAGACTTTTTTGTGTCTAGATTCACTCCAAACCTAAATGAACCTACATACTAAAAGAAGTCTAGATACATTTGCTTCACAAAGTTAAAATATCTTATATTTTGAAACGGAGGGAGTACATACATAGATGAATAGCATTTGTGTGCATGAATAGAACTTGATAGCAATTTGTATGTAGTGTTGATGATGAGACATTCATGTCACACATGAATGTTGGCCCCAATTATTCACAAGAATATTCGTCTATACATCTTGATAGTGGTACATATGGAGTGGATGCAGATGGTGAGGGTTTGGTCGATGGGCCGAATGGGGGACGGTCGGCCAACTACAGTGCTAAAGAAGACGTTTTGATTTGCAAAACATGGTGCAAGATGTGTATGGATCCGGCTACCGACACGGATCAAACAAAAGATACATACTACGCAAGGATTACAGACTTATACGATAGAACTTGCACTAGGGGATATGAGCGCACAGACAGATCTCTTCGGTCGCGATGGGGAGTTATCAACACCGACTATTCAAAGTGGTCGGGGGTGTTGGCACAGGTTGACAAAATCAACCCAAGTGGTACCAATGAGAAAGATAGGGTAAGTTTCATATACACTAAACTGTTGCTTTTATCTTGTTTATTTGTTCTATTTGCACTAATAACAATTTTTTACTTATGTAGTACGAGATTTCTCAGAATTTATTCATGGGAGATCCTAAGCCAAACAAGAAGGGAAATATGTTTGAAGGAAAGAAATTTTTTTTGTACCATTGTTGGAGTGAACTAAAGAATGAAGAAAAGTGGAGGAATCGTGATGGATTAGAAGTCCCAATCAAGTTAAGAAAAGCAATCAAGGAAACAATAGATGGTGTCATTGGCCTTGAAGATTCATCATCAAGTAAAGAAACTCCTAACTCGACTGCAAAAAAGGGGGAAGGCCTATTGGAAAGAAACAAGCTAAACTAGCAAGGAGCAAGTCCGAAGATGAAGATTTTAACAAAGCTATGGCAGCTATGGTGCAAGAAAGAAAGATGCGGTAGAGGAGAGGAAGTTGAGTAGAGAGAAATATGCCGAGGCCAAAAGGAGGAGGGTGGCGGCCGAGGAGCAGAGGGCGCCCGCCGACGAGAGAAGGTTGGCACTAGAGGAGAAGATGGCTACAACTGAGGAGAATCAACGTCTCATTGAGCAAGAGAAGAACTTCTTTTTGATGGACACATCCAACCTTGATGACAGTCAAAAGGAGTACATAAACCTCATGTGTGATCAAATCTTGGCGCATAATAGGTTGAGTTCCATGGGTGGCATGGTAAGCATGAGATGTTATGGAAGCATGGGTGGAATGAGTTCCATGGGTGGCATGGGAGGCATGGGAGGAATGACTACCATGGGAGGCATTGGAGGAATGAGTACCATGGGAGGGTTGTGTTCAATGGGCGCCATGGGATCTCCAATGCCATCCATGCCAACTCCGGGTGGATTCATGTCAATGATTTCTCCAATGCCATCCATGCCTACTCCCAATGATGCACACACAAACAAAGTTCAAAATGACGATGAAGAACAACATGGAGATGGTGATGATGAATGAACTATGTTTCTTTTTGTTGGTGGTCTTGAACTATGTTTCTTTTTGTTGGTGGTCTTGAACTATGTCTTGATCTTGAACTATGTCTCACATATATTTCATTGTTTGTGTCCATATGGTTGCATATTATTGTATTTGATCAAACGCCAAAACCCTGCTACACGCGCTGCGATTTACCGCACATGGTGAAGCGCTTGACAACGAAGCGCTAAATTATCCATCGCCAGGTGAAACGATTCGCAAACACCTGCGCTAAAACTGGAAAAACGGCGATGTATAATTGTTTTACCGCGCGGCGCCATTGAAAATGCTCTCACAGTAGACACACCACTAGTGACATCCCAAATAACAAAATAATCAAACGCCATTAGTAATGCTACTAATGGTGTTTAAAATACCAGTGGCATTCCGTAAAAATAAAACACCACCACTATGTAGTTACCTGTGGCGTTTAAACCAAAATAAATGTCATCAGCAAATGAACGTCATCCTTCCATTGCACGGCGCGTATGCAGCTTCTTCTCCGGCGAGCGTGAGAAAAAGTTGGATCCGTAAAAACACCCGATTTCGATGTTTCTACCGGGCTAGACCGAGGGCTGTTTTACGGACTTATTTTCCCCGCTTTTGCAAGAAACAAGAATCCGGCCTAGCAAACACGTCCTGAATGTTTAGGAACGGAATATATGATAAAACAAGGCTTATTAACAGGGGACAACCGAATGAAAAGTTTGCTTGGTCTTGTAAGTTATAGTAGCAGCAATGCACATGGTCATAAATCACACGGAACTTTTGAAATGTCATGCCACCATATACGCAAGTATTTTTTGTTTTAAAATATAAGATATTTTAGCTTTATGAAGTAAATATATCTAGACTAGTTATAGTGTGTAGGTTTATTTTAAACCCGAGTGAACCTATACACTAAAATAAGTCTAGATACATTTGCTTCACAAAGCTAAAACATCTTATATTTTGAAATAGAGGAAGTATAATACAATATGAATTTCAAATGTATAAGCTTGAATATGCTGTTTCCATTGCCATGGTGATCGACATTACGGGCTGAATGCAAGTAGTCAAGTTTGAACACTCCATTTTTGCAATCTTATTTGAACCTGAACACTGTGAAGAGTAAACAGACATAGCCTGCAGTTCCATATACACAAGTGATCAACTGAAACAGCACCAACATTCTCAAATTGCACATCAACCCAACTCTTGTAAGCAACCTGCTCAGGAATCTCACTCCCCTTTCTTCTCAAGGCTAGTGTTGTTGAGCCGCTCGACGGCCAGTATCAGCGCCTGCGTGCCCAGCCCGCCCTCGCCGTGCGCAAGCAGCGACACGTAGAGCTGCTGCGCGAGTGCGAGCCCCGGCAGCGCCAGCCCCATCGTCTGGCATTCCGACAGGCAGATACCAAGGTCCTTGACGAAGTGCCGGACGTAGAAGCCGGCCGCCATATCGCGCTCCAGCATCCGCTTCCCGTACAGGTCCAGCGACTTGGACCCCGCGGCGCCGGTGGAGATGGCCTCCATCCACCTTCCCACGTCCAGACCGGCCTTGTGCGCGAACACCATGCCCTCCACGAGTCCCACCATGGTGGACGCGATGGCGATCTGGTTGCCCAGCTTCGCGCGCTGCCCAGCGCCCGGACCGCCCATGTACACGGCGTTGCCCATCAGCTTGAAGAGTGGGGCCAGGCGGCCCACGACGTCCGCGTCTCCGCCGGCGAAGATCGAGAGGCAGGCGTTGCGGGCACCGCGGTCGCCTCCTGATACGGGGGCGTCGACCGCGGCGCAGCCAGCGCCCGCCGCGGCCGCTGCTATCTCAGCGGCGAGGGTGGGGTCTGAGGTGGTCATGTCGACGAGGACGCCGCCTGGGGCGAGGCCGGCGAGAGCGCCGGTGGAGGGGTCGAGGGAAGTGGAACGGACGTCGGAGGGGAAGCCGACCATGAGGAAGATGACGTCAGCGGCGGCCGCGGCGGCGCGCGGGCTTTCCGCGAGTCTGGCGCGATAGAGACGAGGCCCTGGGCCTTGGAGGGCGTGCGGTTGTATACGGTCAGCGCATAGCCGGCGGCGAGGAGGTGGCCGGCCATGGACTGGCCCATGACGCCCGTCCCAACCCAGGCGATCCGGGTGCTGCCAGGAGAGATCGGAAGGCCGGAGACATCAGCGGCGGTGCCGGACGACGACATGGCTACTGTGGCGGCGACGGTGGCAAGCTGCAGGCACGGGCTGCGGCGAGCGAGGGATCGAGAGATGCAGGCGAGCATTTGGATTTGGGGGCGGAGTGCCGGCCTGATAAGTTGTCTGGGTCTGCAGGAATTGTCAGAAATGCCCTCCAGTTTCACAATATCAGCCTCCGCTTGAGGTGATAACGGCACTAGTGGAGATTTGGCACTAGTGATTCCCTTTTTTTCTAAAAAAAGGGGGAAATTATATTTCTAAGTTTTAAAAATTATTGAAAAAAATCCAGAGGCAGCCTATGATGTAGAATATCAATTTTAAATATATTACATTATGAGCTATACAAAAATGACAAAAGTGTGGATCCAAGTATGCATAGTTTCAATTCTCCAAATTTTATCAGATTTTGTTAATTTTATGGAGCCTATAATATAAAGAACACTTAGAGTAGCGATTTTACATGCTTGCAGGATACAACATAGAATATGTTTATAATTTGTTTTCAAAATTCTCTAAACTTATAAATATAGTTTTTATTTATTAAAACTAGAGAGCATTAGAACTCGAGAGCCAAAGACACTTTCCATAATAGCACCCTAAATTGTTTTTTTCCATCTTGTCATTTCTCTGCGGCCTAACTTTCTATTAAGATGACGCAATACTGCTAGGGAAACAATAAAGAATATATTTGATGAAGAGTGGAAGAAGTTATATGAATACTTTAAAACCGTGAAGCGTCGCTTTAGCGCTACAATGGATATGTGGACATCTAACAAGAACAAAGGGTATATGTGTGTGACTGTCTATTGGATTGTTGATACTTGGACTATTCAAAAAAGGATAATTAGGTTCATGTATCTAGAAAGGCGTCATACTGGTAGTAACATGACAAATGAGTTGGTCAGTTCCTTAATTAGATGGTTTATTGAGAAGATGTTTTCTCTCTCTTTGGACAATGCAACTGCTCATGAAGTGTGTGTCAATGATGCCATCGCAGAACTAAAAAACATGGCCCCTTAGTATGCGATGGGTATTTCTTTCATGTGAGATGTGCAAATCACATATTAAATCGGGTTGCTAAAGATGGTCTGCAACAAATTGCAGGTGGAGTTTCCAACGTTAGAACATTCATGTTGGCAGTGAAGTCCTCTCCTCCGTTGTTTGAGGATTTCAACAAATGTGTAGTTGAATGTGATTTGAAGGAAAGTGCTGGTTTGCCAATGGATATTCAAACGAGGTGGAATTCAACTTACAAAATGTTGGGGGAAGATTTGCTCTATAAAGGATTTTTAGAGGCTTTATGAGCTTGACAAGAGAAGGTTTGAGAAGTTTGTTCCATCAACAACCGAATGGGAAAATGCCTTACAACTTTTTATATGCTTGAAGAAGTTCGATGACCTTACAATGCTCTTCTCAGGTAATTCATACCCTACAACAAATCTATACTATAAAGGGTTCTGTGAGGCCAAAGTCTTAATTATTGAGTGGTGTACTAGTAGAAATGAGATCATTAAAAAGATGACATGCTCAATGAACACTAAGTACAATAAATATTGGGAGAAGTCAAATATTTCCCTTGCTGTGGCATTTTTTCTTGACCCTAGATACAAGAAAAATGGAATAGAACATTACATGAAAAAATGTTTATGGTGAACTTAAGTATCCCTCTAAAGTGGAGGAGCTTATGGTTGCTGTCAAGAAGATGTATGCATCATATGAACCATCACGTAGTGCTTCTTAACATACTTCTAATGATAAAGTTGAAGCAAGTGATGTTTTGGAGGAGGAGTCGAAAGATGAATACTATGAGAGTTTGCATTGCAACATGGTTGAGGAAGATGGCACCATTGCATCTGATTTGGATAAATACGTTTCTAAACCACCACATAATCTTCCTAATAAACTTGCTTTTTATATATTTGATGTCTTATCATGGTGGAAAGCAAACTAGGAAGTGTATCCTACACTATATTTTATAGTTAACTTTGGTATGTTATAATTAAGTTATAAAGTATCTTAATATCAAACCAACCAAGTTAAAAACCAAGATAGATAAGTCTCAAATACAAATGCTGTCATTACTCAAATGGAGTAATTCTTTCTTACTTAAAGACTATAACTAGAAAGAACACCTCATAAGATTGTTAATACTTAAATTTTTTATAAGTGACGTTATTTGTAAAGTAAAACTTGAATATAAACAATTCAGATGTAAGCAACCTTGAGTAGCATTCCACACTATGTGTCTTATTGTTGTATAAATACATGTTGTATTCCACACACTCACAAGCCTTAATAAGAAGCACATGTGTGAAACTTAATCTAAAAGGGCAACACATTCCAAAGAAACCTTTACAGTATCCAAACCCTAGAACAACATTATTCTCGGGATTCACGTTTATCAACTTGCATTACATTACTTATGCATAAAAGCATCTTGCTTCTTTAAACATTAGTCCTTACCGGACCAATGATGCAGATTTCAACTATTGGATCTTATATTGTCTTGAAGACCGTGAGTGCATAATCTTGCAATCACAAAAGGCAAGTTCACACTTTCTCATGTCCTTTGATTTTTTTTGTAAAGTATTTTACAAATCCAGTGTTGTCATCACCTGCATTTGAAAAAGGACAGAAAACACTATTTTCATAATAATGTGATTATAGGTTATTTACCATGAGGTAATAACCTACTATAAGAGTTCCGGTGGTAAAGGAACATATTATCTAGGACTTAACAACCAATGTCGCCAGTGATTCTTGTGCCGTATATTACGCGTTGACCATGAGATTTGGAATGGGACGGAGAAGTCAGCTGTATCTTTTCCCTCTCGCATGGAGCTGGATGTGCGGGTCGTGGCTATTATCACTCGTAGCATGCATATTATTTATGGTAATTCGTAGAGGATATGCAGCATATGGGTGGGAGCCCTCAACGTCCCACGATAGTTCCGGCATCTGAACGGTCTATACTGTCATTGCCGTAATTCAATAGGTGGGCTGGCGTACACCAAAGAGACATGCGGGGTCACGGAGAAGGAAGTGATTGGCTTGGATCTTAGTCTGGGCCTCACACCAAGGAAGTGTGAACGAACCTGCAATTCGGATGTGCAACAAAGCTAAGATCTCTCATGGGTAAAGTGAAGCACCTCTGCAGAGTGTAAGAACTGTAACTTGTTACTCCCTGTTCCAGAAAGGAGCTGCGAACGCGGCGGGAAAGGAACCCCATGAAGGTTCTGGTAAACCCGTGAAGGTTGACGGACATAGCTTTTCAAAATAAAAGCAACCTTTGAAGAATGTTTATGAAAACTTGCATTTGCCTACGACCTATGGTCTGTGGCTGTAGATATAGTGCATCAAACACTCCTTTTCTAGTGAACTTGCTGAGTACGCTCGTACTCAAAGTATCTTCGTAACCCTTGATAGGTTCTAAAGCCAGTGCAGACGACGTCTACATCAAGTTATGCTCCAAGAATCATCATTCAAAGATAAAGCTCTTCAATGGAGTCAAGAAAGTCAACATATACATCAACTCAAGTGAAGACTAAGTTGCTGATTAGATAAGAATAGAATTTCTAACCATAGAACCTACTTCTGTAGATTATTGCAATAGCAGCAATGCAAGCTAGTAGTTCAACTACTAGTTTTATAAGTATGGTAGCTATGAGTTATTTATTCTTAATTCTTCTTCATAAGAAGTTTCTTTCTCTCTCTTTAACCTAGAGTGTTCTCTGGATCTTGTGTAAAGAGTTGAGTTGTAACCTATAGTCATGTCTTGGACCTGCTATGTTTCGGTTGTACTACTCTGAGGGATGTAATACTAGTGAATGGTGTTTCATTGGTGTTATGTCAACGACTATAGTGTACTACATCATGCAGTGGTATGCTGGGTCACCGCAGGTAAGGAAGGGGCACTGGGGCTTACCAGAGTCGCGACGACGAGGTGATACTCAAGGTGGCCATGGACGAAGACGGGGTGCACGGACACAGATGGAATCGCTCGTCGGAGTTCGACTCGTCGTCGGGTGCTCGCAGTCGAAGACGAAGGCGACGCTCTGGTGCAAAAGAAGGCAAGTGGCAAGCATCTGGAGGTGCGCAAGGATATGGAGAGCACAACCGCATGAATCATAGGCCAAGGGAAGCACTGGACTCACCGCAATGTGTCGCTGGAGCTCGTCGGGGCAGCGGCGGTGCAACGCGAAATTTGTGGAGCCTGGTGGCGCTCAGAGCTTGAGGTGTGGGGGAAAATGAAGCGAAGGGGGATGGGGTTAAGTAGCCGGGGCGGGGGAGGGAATTACGCTGGCAATCAATAGCAATTAAGCGGATTTGATTCGGCTTTGAAAGGGGAAGAAACGACAGCGATCGCGGGTCTCCATCGCGTGATTGAAGACGATGAGCTGACATGGCGGCGGGGCCCAGCTGTCAGTGAGAGGGCGTGCTCGCGGGGTGAGAAATAGAGGGGATATGGGAAGGCTCCCGGGTGGGCTAGATAGGCCGCGGGTGGTTGCTGGGCCAGATGGATGGATGCCTCTTTTTTTTTCTATTTATCCTTTTCTTTTTCTTTTTGGATTTTTCAAATAAGATTTGAATGACTAAATCAACTCCAAAACTTTTCAAACTTTCACCACATTTTTGTGAGGTTATCCTAGTGTTTAAGAGTGTGTCAAATACAACAAATCACTCCAAAACAATTTGGGGTCATAAAAAAAACATGCCCCGTACATGAAATATAAAAGGGGTATAAAAATAGGGTTTTGCTAGGGTTTAAACTTTGAAATCTTTGTGCAATGTAAACATGCCATGATGATATGAATGCAAAGATGATGTTTTGGATTTGATGAAGTTTGGGATGTTACAAATCTAACCCCCTTAAGATGAATCTCGCCCTCGAGATTCGGATTGGCTAGCAAATAGGTGAGGGTGATCTTTCTGAAGCTCATCTTCTCTTTCCCAAGTTGCTTCTTCCTCGGTATGATGATTCGACTGTACTTTGCAGAATTTGATTGTCTTAGTACGAGTGACTCTTTCTGCTATCTCGAGAATCTTGATAGGTTTCTCTTCATAAGTGAGATCACTCTCCAACTGAACTTCTTCCAATGGTATAGTGTCCTTAAACGAAGTTTCTTCCATCTCTAGATGAAACTTTTTCAACTGTCTTACATGAAACACATTATACACTACCGACAGTGATTATGGTAGTTCTAATCCATAGGCCACTTCTACTTTGCGGCTCAAAATCTTGAATGGTCCTACATAACGAGGTGCCAATTCCCTTTGACTCCAAATCTCTTCACACCACGAAGTGGTGAGACTCTAAGATAAGCTCTATCACCTACCTCATAGGTGACTTCTCTATGTTTTGGATCTGCATAGCTCTTTTGTCGGGATTGGGCTATCTTTAATCTGTCCTTTACCATTCCTACTTTCTCTTCGGCTTCCTTGATTAGATCTGGTCCGAACAAGTTTCTTTCTCATACTCCATTCCATAATAATGGTGTAGTACACTTTCTTCCATAAAGGAATTAAAACGGAGCCATCTCTATGCTCGATTGATAGCTGTTATTGTAAGAAAATTCTGTGTATGGCAGACTTTCATCCCAACTAGATCCATAGTCTAGCGCACAAGCTCTTAACATATCTTCCAAAATCTGGTTGGTTCTTTCTATGTGTCCATCAGTCCGAGGATGAAAAGCTGTGATGAATTCTAGACTTGTACCCAATGATTCATGCAGTTGTCGCCAAAAATGCGAAGTGAACTGAGTTCCTCTATCTGACACAATAATCTTAGGTACTCCATGCAAGCTCACGATTCTGCTCATATAGATCTTGGCTAATTTAGTACTTGTATAGGTGGTATTTACGGGTATGAAATGAGACACTTTTGTTAAGCGATCTACAACAACCCATATAGAGTCGTACCTAGACCTAGTCCTTGGCAATCCCGTGATAAAATCCATACCAATTTTATCCCACTTCCAATCAGGTATTGGTAGTGGTTGTAATAACCCTGCCAGTTTCTGATGTTCCGCCTTTACTCGACTACACACATCACACAAAGCAATGTGCTCCGCGATATCCTTCTTTAGATTGTTCCACCAAAATCTTTCTTTCACATCCATGTACATCTTGGTGTTGCCCGGATGAATAGAATATGGTGAATTATGTGCTTTCTGCAGGATTAATTTCCTTAGTTTAGGATCTTGTGGAATGCAGATACACTTCACATACCATAAGGTTCCTTTTTCATCTTCATGGAATCCCTTTGCCTTTCCAATTTTACTCTTGATCTCCGCTATCCTTGTCCAACTTTTGAGCTTATTTGATTTTATCCATTAGTGTTGGTTGAACTTCCAATGACATAAGATATCCTTTAGGCACTATATCCAATCTTAGCTCTTTAAATTGAGCGCACAAATCATCTGGCAATTCTCCTTTGGTGAGGCCATTCACATAAACCTTGCGGCTTAATGCATCGGCAACGACATTTGCTTTCCCGGGATGGTATTGCAAACTTAAGTCGTAATCCTCGATGAGTTCTAGCCACCGTCTTTGTCTCATGTTGAGCTCTTTCTAGGTGAAAATATATTTCAAATTCTTGTGATCCATTAATACTTCACAACGCTTTCCCAAAATATAGTGTCTCCATGTTTTGAGTGCATGGACAACAGAGTCCAACTCTAAGTTGTAACATCCCCAAAAATACTAAACTTGGATCATCAAATTCTAATCCTCACATTTAGGGTTAACAAAAACTTTTCTAATAAAATTATGAATGCATGCATATGTGTATGCATTGATTTTGAATTCTTTTAAACCCACCTTGTTTGTTTGTTTCTTTGCTTGTAAAATGTTTCTTAGGTGAAATAAACATCATCTAAAACATTTCCCACACTTTTCCTAAAGACAAGTAAATCAAAACACATATATGAAATGAATGGTCATTTTGGCCAATTTAATTCCCATGCCTACTTTGGCTGTCTCAAACTTTCAGAACCTATCAGAAACTTTTCTGGATCTTTGCACCCCTTGAATGTACTCATAACAAAGTATCAAGGCCCACTTTGTGATCATCCAGAAACTTTCAAATGCATAGTTTAAATGACAATTCAAAATTGAATCTTTATCATATGGGAAGATCCCACTTTTTCAAAAACCACTCAAACAAGCTCAACTTTCAAAACCCAAGCATCTGCAGACTCACCAGCACCAATCTAGCAAACCCACCAAAAATCTTTTCAAAATGCAAAACTTGATTTCATGCGGCCATTTCATCAAACAGGTTGTAGACACAAATCAAACAAAACATCAAACACTATAGTGTGCAGTAAAATTGGCCTAACTTGTTCCCTAGTTAGCTCACACACAGCTCAGTAGATCATCTAGAAAGATTATCCCAACACTAGCACCCCTGTGAGCTTGCCATTGCCATTAATGGTGAACAGCCGAGCACCCCAATGTCACCCCATTGTGGACAGCAGGCTAGAGGAAGAACTAGCCGTGCCAACCTTGTCTGGGAGGCAGCCCACCGTCCACCGCCACTACCTGTCCCAGCCGCGAGCGTTGCCAAGCCCTGGACCACGCGCACAAGCCGCGCCCAGACCATGTCGAGCATGCGCCAGAGCGCCACCCTCGACCAGCGTCCACAGACCGCGCGCCGCCCTCACCGCGTGCACACACGATCACCACCGACCCAGGAGACCGCCAGACATCCCCGTGTGCCGCCCCGTGCCATACAGCCACCGCCCGCCGTCGAAGACGCCGCCTCTGCCGCGCAGAGTACCGCCCGTTCCAGACCAAACCGCACCGCCCCATGCCTCGAGACCATGTCGTTGAGCATCGCCAGGAGACACCGCACCGTCCCCTACCCTTGCCCATGCCTTTTGTCGCCTGTAACCTCGCCCCCGACGAGCTCACCGTGCGCCCCGACGGTCCCCTCGCTCGAATATAAATAGAGGCCACCCCCGCTCGATTTCTTCACACCATCTCACTCCCCTCTCCTCACTGATCGTGCCACACCGTTCTCAGAGCAAGGCGAGCACCACCTCGCCGGAATTTCACCGGAGCCCGCCGCCTCTGGAGAAGAAGGGAGCCAGCGATTGGAGCCGCCCCAGGAGAAGCCACTAGTACCAGGAGATTCTCCGTTGTCGACTTCGTCGTTCGCCCGCCTCGCCAACCCTCGCCCGTACCCCGGTGAGCCCCCAGCACCCCCACTGGCCGCGCTAGGTTTCGTTCTCGCCGGAGTTGTCTCGCGTCGACGATGACCCCCAGCCGTTGGATTAGAACTAGATCGAACGATCGACGTTGCCCCAGACCGCTTCGCCCAGCCCCGTGTCACTGACGAGTGGGGACACCCACTTAAGCAGCCCGCGGGAGCACTGCGCTTAGCAGGCCGGCCCAGTAACTTTTCCCGCGCAGCCCATCGATTCAAATTAAACCTTTTTCTTTTTAAATTCAAACACACTTCTGTACCCAACTTCAAAAAGCAACCCAGTGCACCAAATTGAATGAAACCAATTTTGTTGGAAAGGTCTGTGAATGCTGAATCCAAGCCCGGTGTATTCAAGTCATTTGGATCTATAGATCACCCATAGTAAAAATAACAAGGCAGAAGCTTTTCTGCATTCAAACATTTTTCAAATTTAAACCATAATAGCTTTTGAGTTGTTTCCAACTCTCAAAAATCGCATTTAACCATACCTTTCATAATATATAAAAATATATAGGTTTACTTGCAGAAATATTGTTCAAGTAATAAAAGAATGCTACATAAGCATTTCTAGCCACTTTAATTAATTAAAATAAAAGGGTAAAACCTTATTAAATTGTGACACCACTTTAAATCACATTCCCATAGACTACAATATGTGGTGATGACATGTGTCAACATGATCCCATATTTGGTTTGGAGAATATTAAATCTTAAGTAGTTTTTCAATGAGTAGAAATTACTTTTCTAAAAATAAAAAGAATCAAATCAAGCCTTAACCTTGTAAGGTTAGAGATGATGTTAGATCATCTATAGGACCCTTGTGTGTGATGCTTGCAAGTAATTAAGTATTGTTTGGTGATTGTGTACCTCGTATTTATTCATAGACGCTAGTACCGACCAAGGCTACGAGGAGGAAGGAGGATACTACGAAGAGGAAGCCGAGGAGAACTTCAACCACTGCTCTGCACAAGGCAAGCCTTACTAATCAAGTTGATCTATGCAAGCTAAAACTTGCAAGACACTCTACTTTAGCAAGCCAAATACTACTAGTGAATGTGCAAGCTAACCCTTGCAAGATTACCCATTTGATAAAGCAATCCTAGTTTTATTGGCAAGGTCCTTACTTTATTTCTTTAGCAAAGCCTCAACTGAGATTTGACTTAAATAACTTTTAGATATTGGAAAGATGCTGAAGGTTGCATAAAGAGCATTAAATTGGCCTAAGCTAGAAACCTTGATATCATCCTAAGATATAAGGTTGGACTTAGTTGAAACTCCACTAGTTACTACCCCATCATCAGTACTACCCCCTACCTTAGATGCTAGTGCTAAGCATAAAATTTGATCAACTCTAGATGGGAATACTTGGTGGAAAAATGGTTATGAAAACCTTGGAATGATGGATCATTCTATTGAAATGTTTTGGACATGTGTTTCCGAACACCTAATGATTTTGGTGATAAAAATGTTGAGGCATGAGCCTTAGCCCTTTATAAAACTGATGGTTGTCTGGATGCGATACCATTCCAATTTTAGCGTACAACCACAATACCCGAATATTGGGTAGGGCTTGACTAGAAATTTATATACCTTAGTATTAGTTCCCTCACGGCCAAGGTCTGAGCTGAGGCTACCTTGTGAAGATTGTCCACCTATGCAGTACCCAAGATGACAGCTGGTCATGGTTGGGAGGCCAAACTCACAGGAGAGGTGCTTATACTAGGGCGTGTAATTGAAAGGTTAGGATTGATTATCCGCATACTGAGTATGGTGAATTCAGGATTTGTTCCTGACGGATGTATCGAATGTTGTGGTGAAAGTGTACAATCTCTGCAGAGTGTCAAACTATTCGAATAGCCGCGTCCGCGGTTATGGACAGTTGGAGTGGCCATACTGTTCCCCCGTCAGACTTTTCAAAATGACCCGTGAAATGAATTGAGACTTTGACTTGACCACCACAGAGTTGTGATATGAAATACAAGTTCCCACTTAGGAATTATAAAATTGTGACTAGCTTTGGAACCTAGTGGAGATAAATCTGGCTTTTGCAAAACAACCCTAGAGCCTAGTGTCCTATTATCCAAAAACCCCCTTTACTTGTTAGTATTAGTTTGCGAGTACTTAAAGAGTACTCATGGCTTTGTCCCTGGCTATTCCCATGGCCAGAATATGAAGAGGAGTACCTGGAAGATGGACCCCAGGAAGGTTACGACAACTAGGATCATCTCCCATCGTCAGCATTGCCTCTGACCCCGAAGATGGAGCTTCGCCTACGCTACCGTTATTATTACGTATTCCGCTGCTTGCTGTTGTATTAAGAACTGGATCCTGTGATCCTTATTTGTGTAAGAACTTATGTATCGTTTGTAATGGATGAAGTACTATGGTATCCTGTTATGTCTCACAAAAATGGTAATACTGGGATTGCGATGTATGGCATAACAGGCATCTAGGATTGAAAAATCCGGGTGTTGACATAAGTCATGTGTAGGATAGTTTACTTCATGAGTCTTGAGTTGTCTCGAGGCATAATCCACCACTTTTCCATCTTGTCTCGTGGCTAATTGTTGCAAGTCTCCGAGGAAAGATTGAACCTCCCACTGCGGAGGGAATTCAGTTTACCTTGAGGGAAAACAACTGGCTCGATGGACTTGCCAGAGCAATGCAGGAAGCTCTTTCCTGTCTGTGTGGGCAGAGCATCAATCAGATCAAGGGTACTCACTTTGAGTTTTGCCCAAGGCGTGATGCAAATGGACAACCACTGGAAGCCCCATACCACCCCGAGCTGAAGATTCAATTGGACCACCTTAGCTTCATGATGTATGATCGTCAGTAGAAATTGGACAACTGCCGTGACTATTGCAACCACAAGTCTGCCATCATCAAGACGAAGGACCAAACCATCGCCATGCTAGCAAAGGATCGCAAGTCTCGCCGCCGTCAGCTCGACAAGAAGGAGCGCATTATTGCCCGTCTTCGCCACCGCATCTCATCTCTGGAGGAGACCATCCATGATAGAGACATGCAGTTAGAGGAAAGGGAGAATGCCGGAGAGGATCTTCGTGGAGACCCTTATTCCTATCTCAGCGATGACGATGATTTTCTGGAGGATCAGGCTATGGACTTCTTCACCGATGAAGATGATTTCGCCTTCATCGATGATGATGAAGATGATGAAGCCACAAATTTCGAGGAGTAGTAGCACTGAGCACTAGCGTAGTGAGTAGTAGTCGGTCCCACTGTATCGTAGATTCCAGAATGGTTCTTAAAACCATCTGCTTTCCTTTGATGTGGTGTGCGTTGTATCGTGTGAATGAATGAATGAAAAAGCAAGTTGCTAGAAAAATCTGAATGAAATATTTAAAACTTTTCATAGACCCAAAACCTTAGAAATTTCCCTCTTTTCTCATGATCTATATCAATCTTCAGATGCCATGTGGAGGAAGTGGTTCAGTCCCGGACCCGATGTTGCAGATCCTGCAAATGTTGACTTCTGACCCCAAAGCTGAAAGAGCGGAACGTCAAGCCAACCTAGCCACTCTGCAACAGATAGCCCAGCTAGCCCACAACAACCAAGGCCACGGAAATCAGGACAACCATGGATCTAAGCTCAAGAATTTCCAGAATACCAACCCACCCGTTTTCACCAAGTCAGAAGAACCCCTAGACGCTGATGATTGGCTGCAAACCATGGAAAATAACTTAGAAGTCGCCGGAGTGGAAGCCAACGAGAAAGTCCTGTTCGCCACCCATTATCTAGCCGGAGATGCCAGGGCATGGTGGAACAGTGCTCGCGCCATGACCGGAGGCCAAATGATGACCTGGGAGGAATTCAAGGTCAAGTTCAGCAGAACCCATGTGCCACCGGGTTTGATCAAGAGAATGAGAGACGAGTTCAGAGAGTTGAAGCAAGGAAGGATGACTGTAGTGGAATACCGTGACAAATTTTTGTCATTAGCTAGGTATGCCCCGGACGAGATAGACACCGAAGCCAAGAAGAAAGAAAGGTTCCTGAATGGTCTGCATGACGAGATGCAGACAGTGTTAGTCAATATCCCCTTTGTTGATATTGAAGCCCTTGTCGACTCCGCTATCCAGATGGAAGGAAAGATCAGCCAAGCCAATGAGAACCGCAAGCGTCGCATGATGCATCAACCAGGAACCCATCAGACCCCAAAGTATCGCCCAACCCATCTCCCGGATTTGCCCCAAGAACCAACAGACCCCTTATGACCCGTCCGACCTACCCCAACCGTGGAAACCCTAGACCCAGAGGAAATCACAAAAACCCCGACAACTCTAGCAATTTCACCCGTGCCCCACCCAAGTTCAACACCAACAATGCTACCGCCAATCCCAACACTGCCCCAAGGACTGGAAGCAATGTTGTACCTGTCGCAGCCAAGGATAAGTCGCAAGTGACCTGTTATGACTGTGGAAATAAAGGCCACTATTCCAACGAGTGCCCCGACAAGAAGAATGCTACAGCCCCCAATGCCAATGCCCCAGCTCAACAGCAGCGTCGTGTCCAGCCAGGGAGGAGATTTGCCCCAGGGAATTCACTCAACCGCAATGGCCGTCTTTTTCTCATGCATGCTGAAGAAGCTCAGGAAGCGCCAGACGTCGTGCCGGGTATGTTTTCTGTTAATTCAGTACTTGCAAGAGTGTTGTTTGACTCTGGTGCATCGCATTCATTTGTCACCGAAGAATTTGCCTGCACTAGTAAAATTCAACCAACCAAATTGAAGCATGTGATGATTGTACAAATTCCCGGATCAACCACCAAGGCTAGGCAAATTTGCAAGGCCGTCCCTATCCGAATCCATGGCATAGATTTTTATGCTAATCTAATAGTACTCGGAACTAAAGGTTTGGAAGTAGTACTAGGAATGGATTGGATGTCCAAACATAAAGGATTGATTGACTGTGCTAAGAAGGCCATCACCATGACCAGTACAGCCGGAATATCAGTCGAGCATATATCTGAAACCTTACCTCGCCAATTCAAATGCAACAAGAGTATAGCCCAACCTACCATTAACCAAGTTCGGATAGTATGCGAATACCCCGATGTATTTCCAGATGTTTTGCCCGGTATGCCCCCAGATCGGGATATCGAGTTTATCATTGAACTAATCCCCGGAACCGGACCCATAGCCCAGAGACCCTATAGTATGAACCCGTCAGAACTAGAAGAACTGAAGAAGCAACTGGATTCCATGCTGGAAATCGGATTGATTCAACCAAGTGCGTCCCCATGGAGATCACCTGCCTTGTTTGTGGACAAGAAGGATGGAGGTAACCGTTTGTGTACGGATTATCGGAAGTTGAATGATGTCACCATCAAGAACAAGTACCCCTTGCCCAAGATAGAAGATTTGTTTGATCAGTTGACCGGTGCCAAAGTGTTTTCTAAGATTGATCTTAGAACTGGCTATCATCAACTCAAAATTCGTGTAGAGGATATTCCAAAGACTGCCTTTACCACCAGATATGGATTGTATGAGTATACCGTCATGTCTTTCGGATTAACCAATGCCCCTGCTTATTTCATGAACCTCATGAATAAGATTTTTATGGACTTCCTGGATAAGTTTGTCGTTGTTTTCATCGATGACATTCTGATTTATTCCAAATCAGAAGAAGAACATGAGCTACATCTAAGGACCATTCTTGGAACCCTTAGAGAGCATCAGTTGTATGCCAAGTTCAGCAAGTGTGAATTCTGGTTACAGGAGGTAGGATTCCTCGGTCACATTGTATCAGCCGGAGGAATTGCCGTTGACCCTGCCAAAGTGAAAGATGTAGAAGATTGGCAAGCCCCAACCACTCAAACCCAAGTTCGTGCTTTTCTCGGATTGGCGGGATATTACCGCAAATTTGTAGAAGGATTCTTTAGTATCGCCAGACCCATGACCCAATTGCTGAATAAGGACAAGAAGTTTGAATGGATCGACAAGTGTGAAGCGAGTTTTCAAGAACTCAAAAGGAGATTGATTTCAGCCCCAATCTTGATCATGCCGGATATCACGAAGCCCTTCGATGTGTATTGTGACGCATCCAAGATTGGTCTCGGATGTGTGCTAATGCAAGAAGGCAAAGTTATATCTTATCTATCGCGACAACTGAGGCAACATGAACAAAATTACCCAACCCATGACCTCGAACTCGCAGCCGTAGTTCTAGCCCTGAAGACATGGAGACATTACCTGATGGGAAACCGTTGTGAGATTTATTCGGATCACAAGAGCCTAAAGTATATATTCACTCAGAAGGAGCTGAATATGAGGCAGAGAAGATGGATTGAGCTAATCAAGGATTACGACCTGGACATTCACTATCACCCTGGTAAAGCCAACGTGGTAGCCGATGCCCTTAGCAGATTGCCGTGCCGCTTGAACTCCATGATTTTGAAGGAGCAACCAAGTTTGCATCAAGAGATGAAAGATTTTCGAATGGAGTTAGTAAGTGAAGGATTTTTGGCTAGCATAGAACTTCAGCCCACTTTGATCAGTCAGATTAAAGAGGCGCAGAAGGGAAATGCCAGTATCGACGGAATCAAGCGTCGTATCGGTACAGGCAAAGTACCTGAATTCACTGAGGATGAAGAAGGAGTTTTGTGGTACAAAGGACGCCTTTGTGTACCATCAGATTCTGAGTTAAAAGAAGTTATTTTGAAGGAGGCTAATGATACTCTTTATTCTATCCATCCCGGAGGAACTAAGATGTATCAAGATTTGAAAGAGCAATTTTGGTGGCATAAGAGGAAGAGAGAAATCGGAAGCTATATCGCCAAGTGTGATATATGCCAGCGAGTCAAGGCAGGACATCAAAGACCCGCTGGATTGTTGCAACCTTTGCAAATTCCGGAATGGAAATGGGATTCTGTAGGAATGGACTTTATCACTGGACTACCTACTTCTAGTAGGGGAAATGACTCTATTTGGGTCATAGTGGACAGATTGTCCAAAGTCGCCCATTTCTTGCCCGTCAAAACCACCTATCAGAGTTCGAAGTTAGCAGAGTTGTACATCGCTAGAATCGTTAGTTTGCATGGAGTCCCCAAGAACATCGTATCGGATCGAGGAACTCAGTTTACCTCGAGATTCTGGAAGAAAGTCCAAGAAGGTTTAGGAACCCGCCTAGATTTCAGTACTGCGTATCACCCTCAGACCGATGGACAAACGGAGCGAGTAAATCAAATACTCGAAGATATGCTGAGAGCATGTGTGTTAGAATATGGATCCAAATGGGAAGACTGTCTGCCGTTTGCAGAATTTTCATACAACAACAGTTACCAAGCCAGTTTGCAAATGGCCCCATTTGAATTTATGTACGGAAGAAAGTGTCGCACCCCTTTAAACTGGTCGGAAGTAGGAGAGAGTCAGATTTTCGGACCCGACATCCTACGAGAAGCAGAAGAGAAGGTTCACAAGATTCGTGAGCACCTCAAGACCGCCCAATCCCGATAGAAGAGTTATGCCGACAAGAGACGCCGAGACCTCGCCTTCAACATAGGAGATTTTGTTTATCTGAAAGTGTCGCCATTGAAGGGAATGCAGCGTTTCCAACTTAAAGGAAAGTTAGCCCCCAGATATATCGGACCTTTCAAAATTCTGAACCGTCGAGGAGAAGTATCGTATCAATTGGAACTACCTGAAGAGATGTCAGCTGTGCATAATGTGTTCCATATCTCGTTACTTCGCAAGTGTCTCGAAGTCCCCGAGAAGACCGAAGTGTTCAAGAATATCGATCATCGAACCATAGAGATCAACAATGACACCCACTTAAGCAGCCCGCGGGAGCACTGCGCTTAGCAGGCCGGCCCAGTAACTTTTCCCGCGCAGCCCATCGATTCAAATTAAACCTTTTTCTTTTTAAATTCAAACACACTTCTGTACCCAACTTCAAAAAGCAACCCAGATCGATTCAGTGCACCAAATTGAATGAAACCAATTTTGTTGGAAAGGTCTGTGAATGCTGAATCCAAGCCCGTTGTATTCAAGTCATTTGGATCTATAGATCACCCATAGTAAAAATAACAAGGCAGAAGCTTTTCTGCATTCAAACATTTTTAAAATTTAAACCATAATAGATTTTAAGTTGTTTCCAACTCTCAAAAATCACATTTAACCATACCTTTCAGAATATATAAAAATATATAGGTTTACTTGCAGAAATATTGTTCAAGTAATAAAAGAATGCTACATAAGCATTTCTAGCCACTTGAATTAATTAAAATAAAAGGGTAAAACCTTATTAAATTGTGACACCACTTTAAATCACATTCCCATAGATTACAATATGTGGTGATGACATGTGTCAACATGATCCCATATTTGGTTTGGAGAATATTAAATCTTAAGTAGTTTTTCAATGAGTAGAAATTACTTTTCTAAAAATAAAAAGAATCAAATCAAGCCTTAACCTTGTAAGGTTAGAGATGATGTTAGATCATCTATAGGACCCTTGTGTGTGATGCTTGCAAGTAATTAAGTATTGTTTGGTGATTGTGTACCTCGTATTTATTCATAGACGCTAGTACCGACCAAGGCTACGAGGAGGAAGGAGGATACTACGAAGAGGAAGCCGAGGAGAACTTCAACCACTGCTCTGCACAAGGCAAGCCTTACTAATCAAGTTGACCTATGCAAGCTAAAACTTGCAAGACACTCTACTTTAGCAAGCCAAATACTACTAGTGAATGTGCAAGCTAACCCTTGCAAGATTACCCATTTGATAAACCAATCCTAGTTTTACTGGCAAGCTCCTTACTTTATTTCTTTAGCAAAGCCTCAACTGAGATTTGACTTAAATAACTTTTAGATATTGGAAAGATGCTGAAGGTTGCATAAAGAGCATTAAATTGGCCTAAGCTAGAAACCTTAATATCATCCTAAGATATAAGGTTGGACTTAGTTGAAACTCCACTAGTTACTACCCCATCATCAGTACTACCCCCCCTACCTTAGATGCTAGTGCTAAGCATAAAATTTGATCAACTCTAGATGGGAATACTTGGTGGAAAAATGGTTATGAAAACCTTCGAATGATGGATCATTCTATTGAAATGTTTTGGACATGTGTTTCCGAACACCTGATGATTTTGGTGATAAAAATGTTGAGGCATGAGCCTTAGCCCTTTATAAAACTGATGGTTGTCTGGATGCGATACCATTCCAATTTTAGCGTACAACCACAATACCCAAATATTGGGTAGGGCTTTACTAGAAATTTATATACCTTAGTATTAGTTCCCTCACGGCCAAGGTCTGAGCTGAGGCTACCTTGTGAAGATTGTCCACCTGTGCAGTACCCAAGATGACAGCTGGTCATGGTTGGGAGGCCAAACTCACAGGAGAGGTGCTTATACTAGGGCGTGTAATTGAAAGGTTAGGATTGATTATCCGCATACTGAGTATGGTGAATTCAGGATTTGTTCCTTACGGATGTATCGAATGTTGTGGTGAAAGTGTACAATCTCTGCAGAGTGTCAAACTATTCGAATAGCCGCGTCCGCGGTTATGGACAGTTGGAGTGGCCATACTGTTCCCCCGTCAGACTTTTCAAAATGACCCATGAAATGAATTGAAACTTTGACTTGACCACCATAGAGTTGTGATATGAAATAAAAGTTCCCACTTAGGAATTATAAAATTGTGACTAGCTTTGGAACCTAGTGGAGATAAATCTGGCTTTTGCAAAACAACCCTAGAGCCTAGTGTCCTATTATCCGAAAACCCCCTTTACTTGTTAGTATTAGTTTGCGAGTACTTAAAGAGTACTCATGGCTTTGTCCCTGGCTATTCCCATGGCCAGACTATGAAGAGGAGTACCTGGAAGATGGACCCCAGGAAGGTTACGACAACTAGGATCATCTCCCATCGTCAGCATTGCCTCTGACCCCGAAGATGGAGCTTCGCCTACGCTACCGTTATTATTATGTATTCCGCTGCTTGCTGTTGTATTAAGAACTGGATCCTGAGATCCTTATTTGTGTAAGAACTTATGTATCGTTTGTAATGGATGAAGTACTATGGTATCCTGTTATGTCTCGCAAAAATGGTAATCCTGGGATTGCGATGTATGGCATAACAGGCATCTAGGATTGAAAAATCCGGGTGTTGACATAAGTCATGTGTAGGATAGTTTACTTCATGAGTCTTGAGTTGTCTCGAGGCATAATCCACCACTTTTCCATCTTGCATTAACACACCACCCAGTCCTTGGTGTGATGCATCACAATATACTTGAAAATCCTTCTCTAGATCTGGCAAGCATAACACTGGTGCTGACACCAATCTCTTCTTCAACTCTTGAAAACTGGTCTCACATGTTTCAGTCCATTCAAACTTCTTTTCTTTCTTTAGTAACTCCGTCATCGGCTTAGATACCTTCGAGAAATTCTCGATGAACCTTCTATAGTACCCGACCAAGCCTAGGAAACTATGAACTTCTTTAACTGATTTGGGAGATTCCCACTCAGTTACTGCTGACACCTTCGCGGGATCGAAAACTATACCATTTCCAGACACAATATGTCCAAGAAATCCAACTTCATTCAACCAAACTCACAATTACTGAACTTGGCATACAACTTGTGCTCCCTGAGTTTCTCAAGAATAAAACGGAAATGTTCTTCATGCTCTTCATTTCTCTTGGAATAAATCAATATGTCATCGATGAATACCACAACAAACTTGTCAAGAAGCTCCATGAACACCTTGTTCATCATGTTAATGAAATAAGCTGGTGCATTTGTTAGTCCAAATGGCCATCCACAAGTGTGATACACAAGGTAAACCATAGACATGGGCCCTGTGTAACCACTCAACACAAACCATACAAGTCCCAATTCCACCCAGGTGATTCATTAACAAAGTTGTTTTCTTAATAAAAAATATATAGGCATAATCTTTCCATAATAGCATAGCATGAATATTCCACCCACTTATTCAAATAGCAAGTCTAAGCATTCTAGTATACCATGGCTCCTAACATAGGGAAAATACTACCAAGATATCATCTATAGGATCTACCATAGCATAGCATATACTTTGAAAAATTACCATGCAAATCCTACTCAAAATAATACTAGTGCAATAGGAAAATAATGGGACATAAGATGAAATATCACTTGCCTTGGTAGCCAGGAGAATAGGTACAATCCTCACAATCGCACACTTCACAATCCACAAAATCTACACAACAAATCAAACCACAAAATATTCAAAAATCAATATACATACAAAATAGTATGAATGCATGCAAAATGCAATGGGATGATTTTCCACACTTTTAAAATCAAAATCTACTGTACTGAATACAAAGCAAAAATATAAAGTCTAAATAACACAAAAACCACCTAAAAATAATATTCTAAATAGTTTTTATAGTCAAAATAGCCCTAAATGTTTCTGCATAAAATACTAATTTTACAGAATAAAATGACCAAATCAATGCCATAGATGCAAAGTTCACATTTTTCTGAATCCATAGACACCTAATTTATATTTTTTGGAATTACAGATCAAAAGTTATGAATTTTGCAAGTTTAAACATCTAATAGATAAAATCTAGATTTTAATTCTAAAACACAGCCACGCGGCAGCTTCTGATTGGCGCGTACCGGTTCACGCGGATCACACGCATGCACCGTCATATCTAAGTGAGATCTAGTGGATCAGATCTGCCCGTACCCTTTCGGGCTAGCGTCTAATCTAGACCACTAGATCTAGATCCACTGGACCCTATCGCTCTGACCTAAACTATGCGACGCAAATGGCATCTGCGGAGGCGACGCGTCTGACGGCAACGTGCCAGATGGCTGGCTGCCTCTCTCTTTTTTTCCTTTTATCCTTTTCTTTTTTTGTTTGGATTTTTCAAATAAGATTTGAATGACTAAATCAACTCCAAAACTTTTCAAAATTTCACCACATTTTTGTGAGGTGATCCTAGTGTTTAAGAGTGTGTCAAATACAACAAATCACTCCAAAAAAATTTGGGGTCATAAAATAAAAAAATAAAAACATGCCCCATACATGAAATATAATAGGGGTATAAAAATAGGGTTTTACTAGGGTTTAAACTTTGAAATCTTTGTGCAATGTAAACATGCCATGATGATATGAATGCAAAGATGATGTTTTGGATTTGATGAAATTTGGGATGTTACACTGCCTCTCCCAAGTCGCCGCCGCCCTAGAGATCCTCCAAGTCGCCGACTCCGCCTAGTCCCCTAGCCGTCGGCCACCTCCACCCATCGGCCTCTAAACCTTAGTTGTCGAGTCCTCTCTACTCCACCATAACTCGCTCCGGCTTAGGCGAAGCCCTGCGGGAGCTACTCCTCCATTTCACCAACAAGTCGTCGTGCTGCTGGAATAAAGAGGAGATCTACAACCTCCGCTGCCTGCTAGAACAAGGGAGAGGAAGTTCTTCATCGAGTACCAAACGTGTGACCAACTACGGGAGCGCTGCCGGAACACGACGCCGGAAGGATCGTCTTCGCGATCTTGAGATCGACAAGTGAATGACTACATCAACCATGAGAATCCGATCTCGTTAAACGCTTTGGATCTTCGAGGGTTAGTACGCTATCAACTCGTTGCACCGATCTAGTAGATTATATCTTGGCTTGTGTGTGTTCATGCGATAGAAAATTTTGTTTTCCATGCTAAGAACCCATACATATTTTAGTAGAATTACGTTAGAAATATTTACAAGTGCGATGTTATTTTTGTATTATGCCATGAGTAGATTTATAGTTAGGATTATTTTCACTCCCAATAGGATTTTTCCTGGATTTTTCTAAGTGTTACTCTTGTGCTATATAAAATATCGATGTGGGATTTAAAGAAAGGAATTTTTATAAGTATAAAGATATTTTGAGAGCAACTTTTATTCTCAAGTCTACCTAAAACTAAGTTTTCTTATGGACAGATGATGTGGCTCGGTTACTGTAGAGCCTGTTGGGAAACCCCAAGAGTATGGTATGATGAGCACAACAGCAAGTTTTCCCTCAGTTGTAAAACCAAAGTTATCAAACCAGTAGGATAAAGGAAACAAGTCCCAAGGTGTTGCTAGCAACATGGAACCTGCACAACACAACCACAATACTTTGTCCCAACTTATAGTGAGGTTGTCAAGCTCACCGGTTTGCTGAAAACAAAGGATTAAACATATAGTGTGGAAGCAAGTAATTGCTTGTAGTAATTGCAGAAAGTAAATAGTAGGCAGTAGATTGAATATCAGTGGAAAGGAATGGACCGGGGTCCACAGTTCACTAGAGGTGTTTCTCCATAAGATAAATAACATGTTGGGTGAACAAATTACAGTTAGGCAATTGACAGATTGAGAATGCATAACAATGCATGTACATGTCATGATGATCGCTAAGAGATTCGTTTGGGCATTACAACATAATACATAGACCATAATCCAACTGCATCTATGACTAATAATCCACCTTTAGGTTATCATCCGAACCCCTTCCAGTATTAAGTTGCAAGCAACAAATAATTGCATTAACAAAAGTGTGTAAAGTAAACAATACAATTGCCCTTGGACAAAGGATTATTGTTTTCTCCCTAGTAGCAACATCACATCTACAACCTTAGAGGTTTTTGTCACTCCCCAATATTACTAGAGGCATGAACCTACTATCGAGCATAAATACTCCCTCTTGGAGTCACAAGCAAATACTTGGCTAGAGTAGCTACTAGCAACGGAGAGCATGCAAGATTACAAATAACATGGACATGATAGAATCAATAATCAATCTTGACGTAGTACTCAATATCCATCGGATCCCCAAAACACAACATATAGTATTACAAATAGATGATCTTGATCATGATAGGAAGCTCACAAGATCTAAATATGATAGCACAAAGAGGAGAAACAACCATCTAGCTACTGCTATGGACCCATAGTCCAAGGATGAACTACTCACACATCACTCCGGAGGCTGGCATGGTGATGACGAAGGCCTCCAGGGTGATCTCCCATCTCTGGCGGGGTGCCAAAAAGAGCTTTAGATCCCTCCCGATCTAGGGACGATGGTGGCGGCGGCTACAAACTTTTTCGTGGATTTCTGATCGGATACTTAGGCTTTTCTCCTCGGGGTGTTTATATAGGCGAAGGGGCATGGTCGGTTGAGGACCAGTGGGCCCACACCATGCCCTGGCACGGGCCCACCCTTGGCCACACCATGGGGTGGTCTAGCCGCCCTATGGCGCCTCTTCGTCCCCCTCTGGACTCCGTCTTCGTTACGGTAAAATATTGACTTCGGCTTTTGTTTCATCCAATTCCGAGAATATTTCTTTACTAGCGTTTATGAAACAAAAAAACAAAAAACATGAACTGGCACTATGGCATCTTGTTAATAGGTTAGTTCCAGAAAATGTATAAAAATACCACAAAGTGTAGACAAAACATAAGATAGTTGGTACAAAACAAGCATGGAGCATCAAGAATTATAGATATGTTTACGACATGTCAAGCATCCCCAAGCTTAACTCCTGCTCGTCCTCGAGTAGGTAAGTGATAAAAAGAATAATTTTTGAGGTGACATGCACCATCACAATCTTGATCAAGGTATTTTAAAGCATTGATAGCTGGGATCAAAGTACTCTAACATAAGCATGAAAGATATATTTCTAACAATAATGCATAGCAACTATGTTGCAACATGAAAGGCAACACAAACAAATATCATGAATAACAATGCATTGAAAGACATTTTTTCGTTTCACATATAGAAAACATAGCAAGAGTGGTAATCAGCTTGTCCTTCATGGAATAACAAAACATAAATGCATAGGACACCTTCAAAATTCATAACGGTGACTAGATACAAATAATCTAAGAACAAGCAATACCATAATTATGAATCAATCACCAAGTTTTGGGACAATGCACATTGAACTAAGAATGAAAACTATGCTCTCTTAATTGGTGCATAAGGATAGAAGATGGAGACTCAACAAAAAGTAAAAAGAAAGGCCCTTCACAGAGGGAAGTAGGGATTTCAAGTTTCATAAAGATCTTCCAAAAATTATGGTACTTACTAGCTTTAAGCTCTTATTGCCCCTATCATAAGCATCTTGAAGTGATTAAGGTTAAAGTGACACAAATATGAGTATATGCTTGACAAATCACAAGTTGAAAATCTCATGCCCCTTGCGTATGAGTACCGAACCTTACGCTACTCAACTTTGGTCACAAGCAAGTTCTTGTCATTGTAAGTATATATGTATCATAGAGAACCGTGATGAGTGCGTGAACACTTAGTTGGGAGACCCCAAGAGAAAGGTATGATGAGCACATCAGCAAGTTGTCCCTCAGTAAGAAACCAAGGTTATCGAACCAGTAGGAGGAAGCAAATGACTCAAAGGTGTTGCTAGCAACTTGGAGACCTGCACAACACAAACTCAAGACTTTGCCCCAAAAAACAGTGAGGTTGTCAATCTCACCGGTTTGCTGTAACAAAGGATTAACTATATGGTGTGGAAGGTAATACTGGTTTGCAACAAGTAATCAGTAAACAGTGGAATATGTATCAATGGTAAAGATTGGACCGGGATCCATAGTTCACTAGAGGTGTTCTCCTTAGATAAACAAACATGGCATGCTGGGTAAACAAATTACAACAGGGCAATTGACAGGACTAAGCAAGGCATAACAATGCAATACTAGACATCATGATCCTATGAGATTCGATTAGGCAATACAACAAGATAATAGGCCGCCATCCAACTGCATCTATGACTAGAAGTCCACCTTTGGGTTATCATCCGAACCCCCTCTAGTACTAAGTTGTAAGCAACAGACAACTGCTTTAATCAAAGTGTGTAAGGTAAACAATCCACTTGTTCCATGAACAAGAGACTGTTGTTTTCTCCCTAGTGGCAACATCACATCTACAACCTTAGAGATTTCTGTCACTTCCCTTAGATTAAATAGAGGCATGAACCCACTATCGAGCATAAATACCCCCTCTTGGAGTCACTAGCAACTACTTGGCCAGGATAGCTACTAACAACGGAGAGCATGCAAGATCACAAACAACATAGACATGATAGAATCAATAAGACAAAACCATTAATCAGTCTGACATAGTAATCTCAATATCCATCGAATCCCCGCAAACACAACATGCATGATTATAAATAGATGAGATCTTGATCATGAACATCTCACAAGATCTAGACATGAAAGCACAAAGGAGGAGATACAACCATCTAGCTACTACTTGGACCCGTAGTCCAAGGTGGAACTACTCACGCTTCATACCGGAGGCTGACATGATGAAGAAGAAGGCCTCCAGGATGATCTCCCCTCCGTCAGGGTGCCAGGAAGAGCTTCAGATCCCCTTGATCTAGGGACGATGGTGGCGACTGCTACAGACGGTTTCCTGGAATTTTGATCGGGTCCTTAGGGTTTAGGCATCAGGGGCTTCTTATAGGCGAAGAGGGACGCCGAGGGGGTGACCGAGGCGGCTGTACCCCCCAGGTGCGGGGTGGGCCCACCCGTGTGGCCAGGGGGTGTGGCCCCCTCAGGCCCTCCTCCGTCTCATCTTCTGGCTCTGTGTTCCCCACGGTAAAATATTGACTTTGGCTTTTGTCCCGTCCAATTCCGAGAATATTGATTTTCTGCCTTTTTGGAACCAAAAACAGAATAAAACAGACAATTGGCACTGTGGCATCTTGTTAATAGGCTAGTACCAGAAAACATATAAAAACACCTCAAAGTGTAGACAAAGCAAAGCAAAGTATATACTAAACAAGCATGGAACATAAAAAATTATATATACGTTTCCGACGTATCAAGCATCCCCAAGCTTAACTCCTGCTCGTCCTCGAGTAGGTAAGTGATAAAAGGGATAATTTTTTAGGTGACATGCACCATCAAGATCAAGATCAAACCATTTACAAGCATTGAAAGTTGGGATCAAACAACTCTAAACATGAGCATGAAGATGGAGTTCTAACAGTAAGACAAAGTAACTACGCATGCAACATGAAAGGCTACAAACAAAGATCATGAATAACATGCATTGAAAAACGTTTGTTTGTTTCACATACAGAAAACATGGCATAGTGGCAATCAGCTTGTCCCTCATAGAGTAGCAAATAGATGCATAGGACACCTTCAAAGTTCATAAGAGTGACTAGATACAAATAGCACAAGAACAAGCAATATCAACAATATGCATCAATCAATAAGTTTGGGACAATGCACATAGAACTAAGAATGACAACTATGCTCTATTAACTGGTGCCTAAAGGTAGAAGGTGGAGACTCAATGTAATGGTGGAAGAAAGGCCCTTCATAAGGGAAGCAGGGAGTTCAAGTCTATAAAGAGCTTCCAAAAATTATGGTACTTGTTAGCTTTCAGCTCTCATTGCCCCTATCATAAGCATCTTGAAGTGATTAAGGTTAAAGTGAACAAACTATGGAGTATATGCTTGACAAAGTATAAGTTGGCAATCTCATGTCCCTTTAATACGAGGGCCGATCCTCATGCTACTCAACTTTAGTCACCTTTAAGTTCTTGTCATACTAAGTACATGTGTATCATAGAGAACTGCCAACGGGGTACCCCTTGCACATGGTACATGAGCTACCCCATAACCAAAATGTCAAGGCAAGCAGACAATGAGCATCTCAGCAATCTTCTTATTTATCATGGGAATATGGTGCTTTTTTATCTCTTTCCTCTTTTCTCAATATGCCTTTTTTTATAAGAATAATGCTTCATAGATGTCACTATGGCGATGCTGCAAGTTTCCACCATGATTAGGCATGGCTTAGGCTAGTGGCCCAGGCGTTTCTCTAACACACATACATAACTCCATGGACTTACAAGCTCCCCTTTTATTTCACACCGACGACATCCATAGACAAAAGAGCATGATATCAACTGTGTACAAAGTACATGTGCAACAACACTATTCTGCTAATTCCAACGTATAAGTGCAAGCATATACAACATAGATGACACAGTGGTTCAAGTTTATTAGGGGCAAGAAATATAAAGTGTTCCATCAAGTTCGTGAGAGCTTTAATCACTAAGTTTTCACATAACAAAATACTTTTTAATTGGAAGATAGATGAAAACATGAATATACTTGGAATTGTGTAACACACCATGCATAGGAATTTATAGTGGACACTTTGTAATAACTTGGTTTCTTGGGAGTTGGAAGCATGAGTAGAGCTTACTCATACAAGTGGAGGCTAGCAAAAGACTGGGAGCAACCACTAAGAGAGCAATAATGGCCATAATCATGCAGAGCGACAAAACATTGCTAATCAAAGCATAGAGTGGTACTACAAGTCAAGGACTAAATTATCATAGAGGCTATGGTGACTTGTTCATAGTCATAACATGGTGTGAGCATGTGCCAAGTCAACCCAAACAAAGCATCAAAGGAGAATACCACAATAGTATGCTTTTGCATCCTAAAACAACGCATGATTTTTTTCAAGGCACACTAAGCAATCCCAATTGTTTGGAACAATTCATGCTACTGCAATAATCACTAAGCATAAGGTCAAAACAACACCTAGCATGACATGCTAAAGTCTAAGTCATAGTCAAAGCAAGCTCCTCTTGCACTATTTCAAGCAAGAACTTTCTACTCCTTTCCAACACCAATCAACTTATTTGAAACAACACAACTAGAACGGGTGCAAACTACTTTATTGAAGAAAACTAAGAAAACTAAGAAAAGCAAATGAAAACTAAGATTCTCTAAGAACAACACAACAGTGCATGAAACAATAAAAACGAAGTGTCTAGAAAGACCTGAGCTTTTTATTGATGAAGAAGGGGATGCCTTGGGCATCCCCAAACTTTGACGCTTATACCTATTGAATATTTCTTGGGGTGACACGGGGTGGCATCCCCAAGCTTGAGATTTTGTCCATTCTTCATCTCATTACTTCATTCTCTCTCTACACCTGAAAATTTTCCTTCATACAAAACTTCACACAATCTTCATTAGCAACATTAGTGTATTCAAAAGATAATAGACCCTTGGGTTTAGCTTTATAATAGAAAAAAATTCACTAAAAACACTAGATACTGTAAAAACTCCCTCAAAAAGCTCAATTTTCCAAAAAGAACCCCAAAAGGAATCAATAAAAAGCAAATGCAAATAATGGCAGAAATCTGTCAAAACAGACCAGCAGGTAGAAACCAATTTTTTATAAGACCTTATTTTTCTCAAATCAAAAAGTGTTGAACTAATAAAAGTTAGATAACATACTGGGGGATTTATTCGTAAAATATCAGCTCAATCCTATTTACAGATATTCCTTACGAATTTTTACAGTGGAGCACAAAATCTGTTTCGGGACAACAACTCCCCAAATCTTACTTCCCTCTTTTAGAGGTCATTCTTGGCACACAAAAACAAACAAAAAGGATAAGGAGAGGTCATTACTGAAGTAATAACTTTCAAGACTCAAGAAAACTCTTGGGTTATCTCCCAACAAGTACTTTTCTTTAATGCCTTTAAGTTAGGCTTAATAGCTTGAGAAGATGCTCACATAAGAAATATGAATTGAAGTAAAAGAGAGCATCAAGAATAAAATTCAAAACACATTTAAGTCTAACCCACTTACTATGTATAGGAATCGTGTAAGAAAATAAATCAAAGAAGCACATAGTAACAAGGATGGGTAGATAAAACAGGAGCAACTTCAAAACCTTCAGCACATAGAGAGGTGTTTCGGTACCATGAAAACTTCTACAACCATATTTTTCTCTCTCATAATAATTTCCAGTAGCATCATGAATAAACTCAACAATATAACTATCACATAAAGCATGCTTTTCATGATCTACAAACACATAATTTTTATCAAGCTCAAAAATAATGGGATTAAAACTTTCATAGGTTTTACCCAAAGTAGATATTTCAAAAGGATCCACAGGAACATAACATTCATCCTCTTTTGGTAAGCATGGGGGACAATCAAATAATGTAAGGGATAAAGAGTTACTCTCATTAGAAGGTAGGCATGGGTAGATCCATTCTTCCTCCTTTTGTTCATCACTCTCCTCCTCTTTTTCATCTAATGAGCTTCCAGTTTCAACAATTTCATCTTCCATAGGCTCCTGCAAGGCATTAGTCTCTTCCGTTTGAAAGCACCTATTAAAATATTCAAGAATATCCCATTTTCTTGTAATTATCAAAGCAAAATTTAAGTATCTCATAAACCTCATATTGATAAGGTGCACCATCAGTATTTTCAAGCAAACTGGCAAGTTCAAATGCACCCTTGAAGGCAATAAATTATTCAATTTGTTCCACATCATAGAAGTCATAATTTCCTTTAACATAAGAGGATATGGTAACATTATCATTATACTCACATTAAAAAGGGAGGTGTTTATACCTCCTACATCAACAAGCTTTATCAAAGAAATAAGTAACATTATAAGTAGAGCACACCTCTCTAGCAATAGTATTCAATTTATCAATTTGTTCCCATAGGCGTTTCCCTTTTGTGACAAACGGTGTTCCTTATAATAATTCTTTTATTCTTTCGTGAACCCACCTTGACAATAAGGACTAGTTTCAAAGAAACCATCCATTGATAGAAAGCATGACCAAGCAAGGCAATAACATACCACCAACTAGAGTAGGAACTAATTTTTTGTGTTTTTGATAAGAGGAAGCAAACCAAACTAAACTATTTTTTTGGAGTTTTTGATAAAAAGAGGCAAACAAACCAAGTAAAAGATACTAAGCAAAACAAAAACAAAGTAAAGAGAAAGGATAAGAAGGACTCCCTTGTGAAGATGTCCTTAGCCTCCCCGGCAACAGGGCCAGAAAAAGGCTTGATGAGTGATGACCCACAAGTATAGGGGAATGCAACAGTCTTCGCAGGTAGTATAACCCAATTTATCGATTCGACACAAGGGGAGCCAAAGAATACTTGCAAGCCTTAACAAATGAGTTGTCAGTTTAGCTACACCTGGAAACAGTTCTTGCTCATAGAAGTTTATCAGTAGCAACATTTTGGTAGTAGAAACAGCAAAGCAAAAACAACAGCAATAGTGAAACAGAAGCAATAGTAACAGTAACGGTAACAGTAGGATTCGAGTGCGGTAGACATAGGGATGGATGGACGGGCGTTGCATGGACGAGTCTAAACATGTAACTTCAAGACCTATGGCATTGAAGATAAATAATAACAAGCATCCAAGTACTAAAAAATCCTAGGCATGTGCTCCAAATATAGTCATACGTGCTCGCAATGAGAACTTGCACAACATCTTCTGTCCAGCCAGCCCGTGGCAGCAGGGCCTCTAGGGAACTACTGGAAATTAAGGTGCTCCTTTTAATAGAGCACCAGAGCAAAGCATTAACACTCCGTGAACACATGTGATCCTCACACCACAACCACCCCCTCCGGTTGTCCCAATTATTGTAACTTTGGGGCCTTTGGATCCATACAATGATATGTGTACACAACTTGCAGATAAGATCACAAACAATACTATCGTAATGATTTAATAATAAGTTTAGATCTAAGATCATGGAACTCAGGCCCTAGTGACAAGCATTAAGCACAACAAGTTGCAACAAAGTCAAATAGCACTAATAGAGATACTAGGCACTATGCTCTAACAGATCTTATTCGATTACATGATAGAAATCATCCAATCCCTACCATCCCCATGCCTACAATGGGGGATTACTCACTCATGGATGAGGGAAACATCGGTGGTTGATGGAGATGCGTTGGTAATGACGATGGCGATGATCCTCTCCAAATTCCCCATCCCGACAGGGTGCCAGAACGGAGTTTCTGGAATCCGAATCTTTGTTTCTGGTGGCGGCGGCGGAGTGGAACTCTTTCTGGAAAACTATCAAACCCCCCTCGGTTTTTAGGTCAAAAGGCAACTTATAGGCGCAAAGGGAGGCCAAGGAGGTGCCTAGGGAGGCTGCACCCCCTCCAGGCGCGGCCAGTGGTGGGCCCGCGCCTGGGGTGGGTCTGGGCCCCCCAGGCCTCCCCTCCGTCTCTTCTTCTGGCTCCGTGGATCTTCTGGTGAAATATATTTTTTGGCATATTTTCCGGGATTTTTCCTGATAGTTCATTTTCTGCACAAAAACAAGACACCAAGGTAATTCTGCTGAAAACATCGTTAGTCCGTGTTAGTTGTATCCAAAGCACACAAGTATAGAGGAGAAACAATAGCAAAGTGTTCGAGAAAGTAGATACGTTTTGGACGTATCAACTCCCCCAAGCTTAGCTTATTGCTTGTCCTCAAGCAATTCAGTTGAAAACTGAGTGCGATAAAAGAACTTTCATGAACACTTTGCTTCATATGATGTAAATATTCTCAGCACAGGAGTAGATGCTTAGACAATTCATAATAAGGAGTATGCAACTAAGTCTACTCAATAGTCATTGCAAGCTATGAAGAGAAACCAACTCAATAATAATAAGTAGCATGAAACATAAACATAAGCAACATTGCAATGCTCATAATAAGGTACGATAGAGTGGTATCTCGCTTGCCTTTGTTTGAAGATAATAATATAATGCCAAGGCACCTCTGAAGTTCACATGAAGACTAGAAGTAAAGATATCAGAGATACAAGCATCAAAGTCATGACATAATTAACCAAGTTTTGGAACAAACACAAAAATGACAACTATGCTCTTAAGAAGGTGCTCATAGAATAAGTGGTGACTCAACAAGGTTGTGAAAACGGTTTTGTGAAGGTTTGAAAGGGCTTCCCAATGCTGAAAGGAAGCTACTCATTAGCTTTGAGCTCTCATTGCCCCTATCATAGGCATCTTCATGTGGTTAAGGTGAAATTGAGGTCCACTCTGAATCATATGCTTGACAGACCATAGACTAGAAATCCCAAGTCCCTTGAGTACGAGGGTCGCTCCGCATGCTACTCAACTTTGGTCACCTGAAAGTTCTTGTCATTGTAAATACATGCATATCACCGAGAACCGCCAACGGGGTACCCCCTGCACATGGTATAGGAGCTTTCCCATAACCAAAATGACAAGGCAAGCAGACAATGAGCATCTCAACAATCTTTTTTATTTACCACATGCATAGCTTTTTATTGAGGACGCTTCATAGATGCTCATTATGGTGATGCTGCAATTTTCCACCATGATTAGGCATGGCTTAGGCTAGCGGTCCAGGCGTTTCTCTAACACAATGTATAAACTCCATGAACTCACAACCTCCCCTTTTATTTCACATCGTCGAAATCCGTAAACAAAAGAGCAAGGAATCAATTGGATGAGATATCCAAAGAGTGTTGAAAGTGTTCCCCGTGATAGCACGGTTATGCTGACTCCCAGTATATAATTAGCAAGCATATAACTTTCATGGACTAGTCACAATGGTTCAGGATTATTAAGCGCAAGGAATAAAGTATGACATCAAGTTCGTGAGAGCTTTACTAACTAACTTTCTCAAAACAGACAAACATTTTATTTTGGAAGAAAACACGTCATTATAATATGCACTGAAATAGCAAATGATGCTAATAGGTAGGTATGGTGGACACAGCTGGCAATATTGGTTTTGGGGAGTTGGAAGCACAGGTAGAGCACATACTCAGTGCAAGTGTTAGACCCCTCCTTTATAAAGGAAAGGATCCCTGTGTTTTACAATGCTAGTCCCTGGATCAATAGCTAGCATCCACAGTTAAGATGTAATATCAAGAAACAAAGGTCATATTATAACTTTATAACCAGGAATAACATAATTTTATTACATCAATACATAGCTCATTTGGCTATTACATTACATTGTAGCGGAATAACTATAATCATGGGTCCATCATCTTCAAAGTGCCACAGGAAGATGTTGGTTGTAGACTTTGTAATCCTAAACAATCAATCTTCACTAAACAATCAAACCTGCAACATACAAGTTACAGCCACAAAGGGTCAATACATTTGAATTGTATTGGCAAGTGATACTATGGTAGTATAGTGGAGTCTATCATTTATATGCATTTGGCTAAGTGGAGTTGAGGCTTGCATTTCTCAAAATAGATTTTTCCTTAACATTTAAAAATACTAAGTTTTTGCTTGACAAATTCATTTTTCTCAATCAAAGATTTCAAGATCCTTGTACCAAGCCATCTCTCCATCAATGATTGAAGAATTCAAACAACCCTTGTTCAATCCACAAGATTTTTAACTTAGAAATTTGAATGATGAGATTCTTGATTGCTTCCATGTCTTGATGCTCAAATTGTCCTTTACCAGGGACATGGCTAAGTACTTAGATTTTACACTCTGCAGAGGTGGTGCACTTTACCCACAAGACTTGGTTTCCCAAGACAAAATCTTTCAGAAGCCTTCCCTTAGACCAAAATGGACGCGATCCTACCGAACCGTTATGAGCCAATAAGATACAGACACGTGGCCTAGAGATGTTTTAAAACAGAAATTGAAAACAGATTTGATTGCCATTTTCAAACCCCTGTAACTTTCAAACCACACGTTCAAAAATTACAAATTTTATATCAATGGATTCAGGAGAACAAGCCCTAGCCAACCATGGCCTTAGTTTAGCAAATAGTATCTGTTAGCTTGTTTGAATTTGCAGAAACTTTTGTGAGCTTGTTTAGAGTATAAAAATTTTTAAAATTGAATTTAAGGATAAAACCTTTGCAAATTGGATTGTTGTGACCCTACTAACCCTAGGAACCAACCCTTGGTATTAAAAATGATTTTTGAAAGATTTAGGTTGGATTACTTGACTTAGTCATTTTCTAGCCAAATAAAAAGAATGGTTTTTGTTATAAAAATGTTTATGGAAAGAAAACTTTAAGGAAATGTTTTGGATCAAACCTACTGACCTAAAACACCAAGTTTTGCAAATTAGCAACTCATTTGGTGAACAACCTAAGAGTTTTGCCTTAATAAAAACATTTTTCACCACATAAAATGATGAATGGATTTAAAAATGGTTTTTGGGCAAAACCCTCTAACTAATGACTTTGCCACATTGGTAAATGACCAATTTGGAACTTACATAGTCTAGAAACCCCATAGAGACCCCCTTTGCAAAATAAAACTATCTTGTGCATGCTCCCATGCATGACTTAGATTCCATTACTTTGTGTGTGTGAAGAATTGTTTGTTTGACTTTGGTTTGGAATGTGAATTGAATTTGTGTTTGCTTGATTGATTTGTAGTGAAGTGTGAGACTAACAAGATCAAGGAGTGAACCACCATTCCCTACCAAAAAGGAAAGTGATGCTTCATACTTTTTGTCCCATTACTTTCACTATGCATTAGTGATTTTGCTAAGTAAAACTTGCATGGGTTTTGCTAAGTATATACCTTGCTATAAGAAAACCTAGTAGATGAATCCTTAGTAGGATTTTCCTAAGTTAGAGATTCCTACTACTACCAAGCTTAGCCTAGCTAATAGAAAACATGGGTGGAATATATATTCACACTATGGAAAAATATTCTAAGTCTAAGGACTTGTGATTTTGTCTAATAAAACAACTAAGTTAATGAATCACCTGGGTGGAATGGAATAGCTTGGTGGAGAATGGTTGAGTGGTTCACAATGCCATGGACTTGGATTGTGTATCTCACTTGTGGTATGCCACCCAGGAACAAAGGGATTTGAGATGTCAAATGTTGAGAAGCTTCAAGTGCAACCACTTGGCAATATGGGCTCTGCAATGATCATATAGGTTGCAAGAACTTAGCCATATGGACAGTGGGTGGTAGTGTTTGATAGGTTGGAGCGCGTCCATTTTGGTCTAAGGGAAGGCTTCTGAAAGATTTTGTCTTGGGAAACCAAGTCTTGTGGGTAAAGTGCACCACCTCTGCAGAGTGTAAAATCTAAGTACTTAGCCATGTCCCTGGTAAAGGACAATTTGAGCATCAAGACATGGAAGCAATCAAGAATCTCATCATTCAAATTTCTAAGTTAAAAATCTTGTGGATTGAACAAGGGTTGTTTGAATTCTTCAATCATTGATGGAGAGATGGCTTGGTACAAGGATCTTGAAATCTTTGATTGAGAAAAATGAATTTGTCAAGCAAAAACTTAGTATTTTCAAATGTTAAGGAAAAATCTATTTTGAGCAATGCAAGCCTCAACTCCACTTAGCCAAATGCATATAAATGATAGACTCCACTATACTACCATAGTATCACTTGCCAATACAATTCAAATGTATTGACCCTTTGTGGCTGTAACTTGTATGTTGCAGGTTTGATTGTTTAGTGAAGATTGATTGTTTAGGATTACAAAGTCTACAACCAACATCTGCCTGTGGCACTTTGAAGATGATGGACCCATGATTATAGTTATTCCGCTGCAATGTAATGTAATAGCCAAATGAGCTATGTATTGATGTAATAAAATTATGTTATTCCTGGTTATAAAGTTATAATATGACCTTTGTTTCTTGATATTACATCTTAAATGTGGATGCTAGCTATTGATCCAGGGACTAGCATTGTAAAACACAGGGATCCTTTCCTTTATAAAGGAGGGGTCTAACAGATGGTATCAGAGCATTGTGTTGCCTGTAGGATTTTTAAACCCTAGGATTGGACAAAAACCCTTAGAAAAATAGGAGTCGTATTTTGTTCCAAAAACTTATTTACAAAAACACTTGTAAACTCTTTCCTCAACCATTTTTGGTTTTAACTCTACACCTCTTCTACTTCAACTTGATGGAAAAACCTACCCATGGCCAAAGACTACACCATATGAAAAGAACTTCTTCAACTTCTTCAACTCTAATGACTTCAACATCTTCAACTCTAATGACTTCAACATCTTCAGCATATTCACCAAGGACTTCCAATATGGATATCACCAAGGACTACAAGTGAAACAAGGAAATCTTGCTTAAGATTTAGAGACTGAGGGAATGCAAAATAAGAAGAAGCCAACAACAACTTTGAAGTATGGTAACCAAGAGTTTTTCTCAAGGAAACCATGAGCCCAAGAAAGAAGAAGCAACCAAGAAGGATGGAAAGATCACAAGTGAACCATATAGATGGACCACCAGATTTAGTTAAGTCAAAAACACACCAACTTATGTGGTGTAACCAAAAATATTTGTTGCCTAAGTATGTGCTTGAACTTTGTTGTTTGAGTGAAATGTTTGGATTGTGATTGTATGCACATTGCTTGTGTGAAATGTGATGTGTGTGATTAGGATTATTTCCTTAGAAATAATTTTGCCTATTCTAATCCCAATTCAACCCAAACAGATGACTACTCCAAGAGACTCCAACATCAAGGTTGATGACACCAATAACAACCAAGAGAACATCATGAGAGAACTTATAGCAACCCAAAACCAATTGAGCCAAAAGACAACTCAGCTTTTAGCCAACAACAATGGACTAGACCCAGCCATACAAAAGATTTTGAAACTTCAATCCCAGTTGTTGCAAGGATTAGTTACTCAAATGATCAACATGAGAGAAAACTTTTCCCAAAGAGCTAATGACAACAAGGATGACAAAGATGTTATTCTAGAAGGAACCCAAGTTAGCTATAATTTTATTGACAAGGATCATGCATCCAAGGAGCATGAAGATCAATGCCCCAAGAAGAGAGAAAGATCTCCCCACTAAGAACTCCTAGCTTTGGAGAGACCCAAGAAGAAGAAGAAATGCCCCAACCCTAACAAGAAAGATATTACTCAAGTGCAATGTTACAATTGCAAAGAGATGGGACACTATGCCAATGAATGCCCAGAGAAGAAGAAGAACCAAAGAAACAAACAAGAGGCAATGATACCAAAGGAAAAGAAAGATATCAGCCAAGTGATGTGTTTCAAATGCAAGGAACTGGGCCACTATGCAAGCAATTGTCCAGAAAGGATGGAGAACAAGTTGAACAAACCTATGAAGGATCTCAACCTTGGCCCATGAGTCAAGCATGGAAACAAAGGACTCAATGCAAATGTTGCTCAGAGAAGTTTTCCCAGGATCCCAAGAAGGACAATGTGTAGTTTTTGTTTGAAAATTTTTAAGGGTGGTAGTACCCTAGATGTTTTGAGCCTACTTGTAACCCTAGCCTCCCCAAATCTCGGGACAATATTTATTTTAAGGGTGGTAGCCTGTCACATCCCAAGATTTTCCAAATCTTGTAATGTGAAAATAAATGAATAAAATAAAACTTTGTTTGATTTTCAGAGCCAGAAGAAACTTTTTGAATTCAATTGGAACTTCAAACCCATTTGAATTAAATAAAATCCTAAAGGGATTTATAAAGATAAACATTTAATAAAGGAAAATAAAATATTTTTTTTGGAAATACTATTTTTGATCATTAAAATAAAAGGATTTGGTTTTCAATTGAAATAAAAGTTTTATAGATAAAGATTATTTTATAAAGCCAAATTAAAACTTAGCCAAGCTTTTGAATTAAAACATTTTATTTTAAATAAAATAGCAAAGGTTTAATTAAAAATAATAAAGGATTGCTTAAATAAAATAATAAGGAATTAATATCCAAATTTTATTCAAATAAAAGGTTTTACCATTTTAATTAAAACATCAAAACTTATTAAATTATTTTAAATAGGTTTTCCAAGTATTTTATATTCTCTAATAAAACCTACTAAAGTGTTTTGGCTTTATTTTAGATTTCAAAATAAATATCTCAATAAAACAAATCCTATTTTAATAAAGAAGTCTAATATATTAATTAATAATGGACACTAAAATAAAAGGTTATTTTGTTTTAAAACAAATTTCCAAATATTATATATTTCCCAAATTAAACCTACTAATTTGATTTTGAAAATATTTAGGTTTCAAATAAAGATTTGATTAATAAAATCAAACTCTATTTTATTTAAATAACTAAGGCCCATTTTATCCAATTATTAAAGGACCCTAAAATAAAAGATTATTTTGTTTTGAACAAGATTTCCAAATGAATTTTATTTACAAATAAAACCTACTGAATTGATTTTGAAAATATTAGGATTTCAAATGAAGATTTTATTAATAAACAACAAAAACTCTATTTAATTAATAAACCATGGCCTACTTATTTAATTAATAAATGGAACCTAAAAAGATTTAAAATAATATTTTAGAATGTGAATTATAATGTCAAACAGAACCAAATTCAAATGAAAAGTTTGTTGTTTATTTGAATTTGTTTGATTGTTGTTTGAATGTTTGAAAACATTGTTTGAAATTCAAAACAGAAAAGAATTAGAAAAAGAAAAACGTTTTAGACAGAAAAAAAATAAGAAACAGACCCAGCCCACTAAGGCCCAGACCAGCCCAGTCTTCTCCCTCTTCCCCCCCCCGAAGAAACCTTTTCTCACTCAGGAAATTACCCGCAAGGAGACTGACAGGTGGACCTCCTTCTCGTCTCTTTTCCCACTGACCCAACGGCCCCACTCCACTGTTCTTCCTCTCCACCCCGCACGACCTCTTCTTCCTCCTCTCCTCGCCGTTGCAGACATAAATTCTCGGCTTGATTACGCCTTAACGCGACAATCTTTACTCGCAGTGATCGCACACCTTAAAGCGCCAGCCTCCCCTCTTCCGTTTTCCCCAAACCGCATGCCTCGAGAGCCACCAGGCTGTCGCCAATCTTCACTGCACCGTCGCCGTCTCCGACGAGTTCACGGCCAAATTCCGGCGGCATCTCCTCGCCCTTGTCTTCCCGAGCAAGCAGGTAGATTCGCCAGACCCAGGAGCACCGCTCTGTAACCTCAGCTTCCCCGCGGGCACCCCTGAGCCTCGCCAACGACAACCTCCAGCACCGCTGCCGTCTGCCTCCGCTCCGACTAGTCCCACCGGTGAGACCAGACCACCCCTTCACCTCTTGTTCAAGCACACAGATTTGCCTTGATCCCACGCACCTAACCGTGCCTCTCCTTTGCCTTAGCGCGGTCCTAAGCGACGCCAACAACGACAACCCGAGAGCACCGCCGCCCGCAGCAACTTCGGCGAGGAATCACGGCTGAACCAGTGCACCCCCTGACAAACCGCAAGCGAGTTGAGCATCAGCGTCACTTCACGAACTCGGTGAGCATCCCCTTTTCCTCTCCCGCTTCCTGCATCGCCGGCAACGTCACCGCCAGGCCGCTCCGCCCTGGTAGCCACCGCAGCGCCGCCAGTTCCTGGCTGATACGATGTGAGACGTTAGATCACGATCCTATGCACACGATAGATCACTTAACCTGAACCGTTACGTTTGATCTGCACCGCACAATCCCACTTAAATCCTGCGGTCCACATCACTTAACCTGAACCGCTCTGATACCATCTGTTAGACCCCTCCTTTATAAAGGAAAGGATCCCTGTGTTTTACAATGCTAGTCCCTGGATCAATAGCTAGCATCCACAGTTAAGATGTAATATCAAGAAACAAAGGTCATATTATAACTTTATAACCAGGAATAACATAATTTTATTACATCAATACATAGCTCATTTGGCTATTACATTACATTGCAGCGGAATAACTATAATCATGGGTCCATCATCTTCAAAGTGCCACAGGCAGATGTTGGTTGTAGACTTTGTAATCCTAAACAATCAATCTTCACTAAACAATCAAACCTGCAACATACAAGTTACAGCCACAAAGGGTCAATACATTTGAATTGTATTGGCAAGTGATACTATGGTAGTATAGTGGAGTCTATCATTTATATGCATTTGGCTAAGTGGAGTTGAGGCTTGCATTGCTCAAAATAGATTTTTCCTTAACATTTGAAAATACTAAGTTTTTGCTTGACAAATTCATTTTTCTCAATCAAAGATTTCAAGATCCTTGTACCAAGCCATCTCTCCATCAATGATTGAAGAATTCAAACAACCCTTGTTCAATCCACAAGATTTTTAACTTAGAAATTTGAATGATGAGATTCTTGATTGCTTCCATGTCTTGATGCTCAAATTGTCCTTTACCAGGGACATGGCTAAGTACTTAGATTTTACACTCTGCAGAGGTGGTGCACTTTACCCACAAGACTTGGTTTCCCAAGACAAAATCTTTCAGAAGCCTTCCCTTAGACCAAAATGGACGCGCTCCAACCTATCAAACACTACCACCCACTGTCCATATGGCTAAGTTCTTGCAACCTATATGATCATGGCAGAGCCCATATTGCCAAGTGGTTGCACTTGAAGCTTCTCAACATTTGACATCTCAAATCCCTTTGTTCCTGGGTGGCATACCACAAGTGAGATACACAATCCAAGTCCATGGCATTGTGAACCACTCAACCATTCTCCACCAAGCTATTCCATTCCACCCAGGTGATTCATTAACTTAGTTGTTTTATTAGACAAAATCACAAGTCCTTAGACTTAGAATATTTTTCCATAGTGTGAATATATATTCCACCCATGTTTTCTATTAGCTAGGCTAAGCTTGGTAGTAGTAGGAATCTCTAACTTAGGAAAATCCTACTAAGGATTCATCTACTAGGTTTTCTTATAGCAAGGTATATACTTAGCAAAACCCATGCAAGTTTTACTTAGCAAAATCACTAATGCATAGTGAAAGTAATGGGACAAAAAGTATGAAGCATCACTTTCCTTTTTGGTAGGGAATGGTGGTTCACTCCTTGATCTTGTTAGTCTCACACTTCACTACAAATCAATCAAGCAAACACAAATTCAATTCACATTCCAAACCAAAGTCAAACAAACAATTCTTCACACACACAAAGTAATGGAATCTAAGTCATGCATGGGAGCATGCACAAGATAGTTTTATTTTGCAAAGGGGGTCTCTATGGGGTTTCTAGACTTTGTAAGTTCCAAATTGGTCATTTACCAATGTGGCAAAGTCATTAGTTAGAGGGTTTTGCCCAAAAACCATTTTTAAATCCATTCATCATTTTATGTGGTGAAAAATGTTTTTATTAAGGCAAAACTCTTAGGTTGTTCACCAAATGAGTTGCTAATTTGCAAAACTTGGTGTTTTAGGTCAGTAGGTTTGATCCAAAACATTTCCTTAAAGTTTTCTTTCCATAAACATTTTTATAACAAAAACCATTCTTTTTATTTGGCTAGAAAATGACTAAGTCAAGTAATCCAACCTAAATCTTTCAAAAATCATTTTTAATACCAAGGGTTGGTTCCTAGGGTCAGTTGGGTCACAACAATCCAATTTGCAAAGGTTTTATCCTTAAATTCAATTTTAAACAATTTTTATACTCTAAACAAGCTCACAAAAGTTTCTGCAAATTCAAACAAGCTAACAGATACTATTTGCTAAACTAAGGCCATGGTTGGCTAGGGCTTGTTCTCCTGAATCCATTGATATAAAATTTGTAATTTTTGAACGTGTGGTTTGAAAGTTACAGGGGTTTGAAAATGGCAATCAAATCTGTTTTCAATTTCTGTTTTAAAACATCTCTGGGCCACGTGTCTGTATCTTATTGGCTCATAACGGTTCGGTAGGATCGCGTGATGTGGACCGCAGGATTTAAGTGGGATTGTGCGGTGCAGATCAAACGTAACGGTTCAGGTTAAGTGATCTATCGTGTGCATAGGATCGTGATCTAACGGCTCACATCGTATCAGCCAGGAACTGGCGGCGCTGCGGTGGCTACCGGCGGCGGAGCGGCCTGGCGGTGACGTTGCCGGCGATGCAGGAAGCGGGAGAGGAAAAGGGGATGCTCACCGAGTTCGTGAAGTGACGCTGATGCTCAACTCGCTTGCGGTTTGTCAGGGGGTGCACTGGTTCAGCCGTGATTCCTCGCCGGAGTTGCTGCGGGCGGCGGTGCTCTCGGGTTGTCGTTGTTGGCGTCGCTTAGGACCGCGCTAAGGCAAAGGAGAGGCACGGTTAGGTGCGCGGGATCAAGGCAAATCTGTGTGCTTGAACAAGAGGTGAAGGGGTGGTCTGGTCTCACCGGTGGGACTAGTCGGAGCGAAGGCAGACGGCGGCGGTGCTGGAGGTTGTCGTTGGCGAGGCTCAGGGGTGCCCGCGGGGAAGCTGAGGTTACAGAGCGGTGCTCCTGGGTCTGGCGAATCTACCTGCTTGCTCGGGAAGACAAGGGCGAGGAGATGCCGCCGGAATTTGGTCGTGAACTCGTCGGAGACGGCGACGGTGCAGTGAAGATTGGCGACAGCCTGGTGGCTCTCGAGGCATGGGGTTTGGGGAAAACGGAAGAGGGGAGGCTGGCGCTTTAAGGTGTGCGATCACTACGAGTAAAGATTGTCGCTTTAAGGCGTAATCAAGCCGAGAATTTATGTCTGCAACGGCGAGGAGAGGAGGAAGAAGAGGTCGTGCGGGGTGGAGAGGAAGAACAGTGGAGTGGGGCCATTGGGTCAGTGGGAAAAGAGACGAGAAGGAGGTCCACCTGTCAGTCTCCTTGCGGGTAATTTCCTGAGTGAGAAAAGGTTTCTTCGGGGGGGGGGGGGGGGGGGGGGAAGAGGGAGAAGACTGGGCTGGTCTGGGCCTTAGTGGGCTGGGTCTGTTTCTTATTTTTTTCTGTCTAAAACGTTTTTCTTTTTCTAATTCTTTTCTGTTTTGAATTTCAAACAATGTTTTCAAACATTCAAACAACAATCAAACAAATTCAAACAAACAACAAACTTTTCATTTGAATTTGGTTCTGTTTGACATTATAATTCACATTCTAAAATATTATTTTAAATCTTTTTAGGTTCCATTTATTGATTAAATAAGTAGGCCATGGTTTATTAATTAAATAGAGTTTTTGTTGTTTATTAATAAAATCTTCATTTGAAATCCTAATATTTTCAAAATCAATTCAGTAGGTTTTATTTGTAAATAAAATTCATTTGGAAATCTTGTTCAAAACAAAATAATCTTTTATTTTAGGGTCCTTTAATAATTGGATAAAATGGGCCTTAGTTATTTAAATAAAATAGAGTTTGATTTTATTAATCAAATCTTTATTTGAAACCTAAATATTTTCAAAATCAAATTAGTAGGTTTAATTTGGGAAATATATAATATTTGGAAATTTGTTTTAAAACAAAATAACCTTTTATTTTAGTGTCCATTATTAATTAATATATTAGACTTCTTTATTAAAATAGGATTTGTTTTATTGAGATATTTATTTTGAAATCTAAAATAAAGCCAAAACACTTTAGTAGGTTTTATTAGAGAATATAAAATACTTGGAAAACCTATTTAAAATAATTTAATAAGTTTTGATGTTTTAATTAAAATGGTAAAACCTTTTATTTGAATAAAATTTGGATATTAATTCCTTATTATTTTATTTAAGCAATCCTTTATTATTTTTAATTAAACCTTTGCTATTTTATTTAAAATAAAATGTTTTAATTCAAAAGCTTGGCTAAGTTTTAATTTGGCTTTATAAAATAATCTTTATCTATAAAACTTTTATTTCAATTGAAAACCAAATCCTTTTATTTTAATGATCAAAAATAGTATTTCCAAAAAAAATATTTTATTTTCCTTTATTAAATGTTTATCTTTATAAATCCCTTTAGGATTTTATTTAATTCAAATGGGTTTGAAGTTCCAATTGAATTCAAAAAGTTTCTTCTGGCTCTGAAAATCAAACAAAGTTTTATTTTATTCATTTATTTTCACATTACAAGATTTGGAAAATCTTGGGATGTGACAGCAAGTGAAGGTTAGGAATAGAGAGGGAGCAACAAATGAGGGAGCAAGAGCTGTCATAATCATGCTTGCAACAAAATAGGACTAACTATGGCATGAAAGTGATACAAGAACTCTGAGGCAAAATAAATAATCGAGGCTTACTTACTATTGATTAGTCATATGCATGTGTGAGCATGTGCCAAGTTGATTCACATGAACAGTCAAAGGAGGATACCACAATGTCATACCAAAGTATGAATGAAACAATGCAAGCAAACATCCATATGACATGCTACAAACTATTAGCAAGCTAAAGCTAATGATAGACAAGCAAGAACTACTAAGCATCCATAATGACATACACCTTACACAAACAGGCTAAGCATGCTCACAATGATGAGTATATGTACAAAAATGAAACAAATAGAGTTCGTTACCAGCCTCTTACCACACCTCGAGTTGTCTTAATCTTCATTTTTCCCTTCACTTGTGTGACTTTAATAATAAACAAGAAACCAAAATCCACTGAGGACGGCTGAACCCTGCAAAGAACTTAGAAACCCCAAAGAAGAACAACAAATATTTTTGGTGTTTTCGATTTTTTTAGAAATAAGCAAACAAAGAAAAACCAAACAAAAACTAAGAAAACCAAACAAAGCAAAATATTTTTGGATTTTTCTTTTAAGGCAAACCAAAGCAAAGAAACAAACCAAGAGAAACAACAAAAATATTTTTGGGTTTTTAGAAAGAAGCAACAAAAACCAAAAAGAAAGCGAAACAATGGATATATAAAGAACCGACCAAACATGATATATAGATGAGTGTGATGTCGGTATACCTTCCCCCAAGCTTAGGCTTTTGGCCTAAGTGGGGCTCAATAGCGTGGATAGTACGCCCATGCTGGTGGGTCATCATAGGAATGATCATAATCAGGCACCTGCGATGAAGAAGAAGACGCGCCCCAATCAAATGAGGGCTGCTGGTATGAAGACTCTCCCAAGTTGGAGGGCTAAACCGAATTGTCTTTGGCATCCTATTCAACATTCTCCTCTTGCTGGGAGAGTTCCCCCACATAAGTGTCAACCTCCTCTTCCGTAAGTGACCATCCTTGCCTGTTATCAAAGTTAAACAAAGCAGGTGCAGGAAAATAAACTATATTCTCAGTCCTACCATTTCTCCGACCTTGCTGGACAAAAGATGATTCATATGGTAAACTTCTCACATTAGCCCCCAAAGAAACAAAACCATGATGAATCATGGATTCAATATCAAGCCTCTCTATGGGGAACTGAAAATCTGAATAATGAGGCTCTAAACCATGGAAAGCTAGCAACCTAGAAGCAATGAGACCTCCACAAATTCCACCCTTCTCACGGTTGGTGGTGAGACAGTGAGCTACCAAAGCACCCAGACTATAAGAACTATTCCTATTCAGAGCAGCTTCAATAAAAGCTAGATAAAAATAAGACAAATTTCTAGCAAGAACCCACCTGGTAATGAAATAGGAAAAGAATCTAATAGCTGGGAGCTGAATGTTCTGAATTTTACCACTTTCCTTTGAGAAGTCGAAACCTTGGCAAATCTCAGCATACAAATCAATAAGTGACTTGGGCCTCTTCTTGATCTTCTCACAAGATCCCCACTGAGGTACTCTAATTGCTGCATAGAAATCAGCAAAAGGCAGGTCGACAGGTATATTATATATTTTGTAATGGACCATGGGATTAGAAGTAGACCAAGTGAACCGGAAGTCCTGCACAAAAGCCATGGTTAGCTTAACATATTGGAATGGTTCACCTTCAACAAAGTGTTCCAACCCTACATTTGTAACCATAGTTTGGAAATCTTGGAGGATCCCCGCAGGTCTCATAAATTCATGGCATGGATATATGGAAGGGAAAACTGCCTCCTCACGATGAAACTTTATTGGCTTATGCACCATCAAGTCATATTGATTCAGTGGATAAGCACTCATCTTCCTTGCTGAAATTTTTGGACAACCATCAAACCAAGTGATTTCTAAGTTGATAAATGATGAGCAACTACTATAGGAACTTGCTAGAGGGCTACACATGCATCAAAACAAAGTTTCTACGCAAAGAACAAGCATGCAAGATCAAACAGCCTATCACATATAGCAGCAAAATACTCAAGATACAATCTACAAATCACAAATCTAATTGGACAAGTGGAGGAGGCACATACCAAGGAGCAATCCCTCCAAAAATCAGCACTTGAGATGGGCTGAACAAGGAGACCGAAAATCGCGAGCAAGAACTCGAGCTTGAGCAAGTTTTCCGGTGTTTTCGGGAGAGAGAGAGAGAGAAAGAAGGTGGCTTTGAGGAGGCAACCTGGAGGGGCCTAGGTGGGCCAGACCCCCCAGGCACCGCCACCTGGTAGGCCGCGCCTACCAGGGGTCTGGTGTCCTAGGGTGGCCCCCTGGGTCACCTCAGGTGCCACTCTGCCTCTTTTTTTGAGGAAAAAATTATTTTGAATTTTCTGGGATTTTTCGGGAAACTTTATTTTTGGCCAATTTTCAGGGTATGAAAATTGATTTTCTTGCAGAAACAATTTTTCAGAAGAAGCAAAAGCAAACCAAAAGACAAACTACAAGAGCTCTAAGAAACTCAAACAAGCAAGCAACTAGCAAAACTAAAGCTAAAGCAAAGACTAGGAAGGAGAAAGGAAAAATAAAGCAAGTATAACCATAGTGGAAACATTATTTTGTTCATAAAAATCCTTTTGTTAACAAGGTTGATCAAGTATTGTTACCAAAACAATCTTATATGAAACAAAACTTTGCATTCCACAAGGTGATTATGTTACCTCATACTTGATAGCAATGGTCCCAATCATAATAGTTTCAAAAAATTTGTGTGGAATGGGACAATATATTTCTCCAACCTTGATGCCCTCAATATTTTCAATGGAATTCAGGCAATAGCTCTTAACAACCTTCTTGGGGAAATAGACAGTGTGCTCTTTGTCATTAATATTGAATGTTACTTTTCCTTGATTCCAATTGATGACATCACCTGCAGTATTAAGAAAAGGTCTCCAAAGAATAATAGACATATTATCACCTTCAGGCATTTCAAGCACAACAAAATCAGTTAGAACCATGCAATTATGAGCAACTTGAACAGGAACATCCTCACATATACCAACAGGAATAGTAGTTGACTTATCAGCCATTTGTAAAGAAATATTAGTTGGTATCAACTTTTCTAGTTGGAGTCTCTTATAGGGAGAAAAAGGCATAACACTAACTCCATCTCCCAAATCACATAAAGTAGTTCTAATATAATTAGTTTTAATGGAGCATTTAGTAATAGTTGGTATACCTGGATCACCAAGTTTCTTTGGAACCTTACCATTGAAGGAATAATTGACAAGTAGAGTAGAAATCTCCTCATTAGGAATCTTCCTTTTATTAGAGACAATATCCTTCATATACTTTGAATAAGGAAGCAACTTAATAGCATCAGTCAAAGGAATTTGCAAGAATAAAGGTTTCATCCACTCACAAAACTTGTTGTAGTGTTCCTCCTCCTTTGACTTGTGTTTCTTACCTGGAAAAGGCATAGGTTTCTGCACCGAAGGTTCTCTCTCTTTACCATGTTTATTAGCTATAAAATTTTCCTTTGTGTACCTAGTGTTTTTAGTGTGCTTCTCAGGTTCTTCCTCACCTTCCTCCTTATCAGGAGACTCATTTTTATCATTACCACTTTCAGTTTCAGCATCAGAGACAGATACACTATTAGGATCTATAGCAGGTTCAAGTGGTTCCTCAACTCTCTTATGTTTCTTTTTTCTTTCTCTTACGAGGACTACCACTATCTTCACCTTGTTGGGAATCCTGCTCTATTCTTTTAGGGTGTCCTTCAGGATATAAAGGATCTTGAGTAGCTATACCACTCCTAGTTCTAATTCCATAAGCATGTTTATCTCCAGAAGCATTACCTAGCATATATTTTTGTACCTTAGCAAGTTAATCAAGTTGGGTTTGAACCATTTGAAAGTGTTTACAAAGCATTTTAATATCATTAGAAGTTCTTTCCACAATATCTTTCAACTCATGGATAACTCTAGAGTTTTCTAATAAATGATTCTGAACTTATTTATTAAAATACCCTTGCTTAACAATAAATGTGTCAAGTTCCTCTAAACATTGATCAGTAGGCTTACCATAAGGAATATCACCTTCATCAAAGTGTTGAAGAGAGTGTACCTCAATAGTAGATGAGTGGGGAATTGGCTTACATAATTCTTCTATAGGAGGTAGATTCTTCACATCTTCAGCTCTAATACCTTTCTCCTTTAGACACTTCTTAGCTTCCTTCACCACTTCATCATTTAATGCAATAACTCCCCTCTTCTTTTTTGTTGGTGCTAGAATTGGTTCAGGCATAACTGGTTCAGGAGTAATAAGCTCAGGTGTATTCCGCTCAGTTGAAGTGCAATCATCATAATTCTTGCTTATCTTAGTCATTAATTCTTCAGCATCTGTAGGAGTCCTTTTCCTGAAAACACAATCAGCAAAGCTATCTAGGTAGGTCCTAGAATCATCAGTTAGTCCATTATAATAAATATCAAGAAGCTCATTCTTAGGCAATGGACATCCAGGATATGCATGAATCAAGGCACATAACCTTGTCCATGACTCAGGCAATTTATCTTCTTCTCCCTGTTTAAAATCAAAAAGTCTTTGCAAAGCAGCATGTCTAGCACTGGGAGGAAAATATTTCTAGAAGAAAGAAGCAATCAAGCAATCAAGGCTATCAATGGAACAAGGAGGCAATCTATTAAACCAAGCCCTAGCTTCTCCTGTTAGTGAAAAAGGGAAGATCTTAGCAACAAAGTACTTGCGCATCTTAAAATCATCAGAGAATAAAGCACTCATAGTAGAAAGCTCATTCATATGAGCCACAAGACTCTCATTTTCAGTCCCACAAAAAGGTTCTTTCTCAACAATATCTAAATAAGATAAATCAAGAGAGAAATCATAATATTCATCTTTAATATCTATGGAAGAAGTGGCAAACTTAGGATCAGAGGACAACTTAGGCATAATAGTACGTCTAGCAAGGAGACTCTTAATAGCACTAGTACCATGTGTGTTTCGGCACTCTTCAACAAAATCATCAGTGAACTCTATGTAACCATCATTAATATCATAACTCTCACTAGCCTCAGGTGAGCTAACAGGTGTAACAATGTCTTCACTAGGAGTTTCGGTATTTCCTAGACCAGCCATAGTAGCATATAGAAAAGGACCTAATGAACCACTCGCATCAAGCACAGTAGAAGTAACATCATGAGCATCATAAGCAGTTTTAGACTCAGCAGTAGTAGCAATGTGTGTAGCATGAGTATGTGGTGGTGGTGTGACAAGCTTACTTATAACAGACGGTGAATCAAGAGCAGCAAAGGTGTTTAGGACTGTACCTCTACTTGTAGTGGATGGTAAAATATGGAACTTTCCATCACGAGACTTCCTCATGATGAAAGGAGTAGTAGTGAACAATAATAGATCCAAGTGAACTTACAAATAAAGCTATGCTCCCTGGCAACGGCGCCAGAAAATAGTCTTGATGACCCACAAGTATAGGGGATCACAATAGTCTTCGCGGGTAGTATTACCCAATTTATTTATTCGACATAAGGGGAGCCAAAGAATACTTGCAAGCCTTAACAACTGAGTTGTCAGTTCAGCTGCACCTGAAAATAGTTCTTGCTCACAGAAGTTTATCAGTAGCAACAGTTTGGTAGTAGCAATAGCAAAGCAACAACAACAATAACAAATGTGAAACAGGAGCAATAGTAACAGTAATGGTAACAGTAGGATTCGAGTGAGGCATAGGGATGGATGGACGGGCGTTGCATGGACGAGTCTAAACATGTAACTTCAAGACCTAGGGCATTGCAGATAAATAATAACAAGCATCCAAGTACTAAACAATCCTAGGCATGTGCTCCAAATATAGTCATACATGCTCGCAATGAGAACTTGCACAACATCTTCTGTCCAGCCAACCCGTGGCAGCGGGGCCTCTAGGGAACTACTGACAGTTAAGGTGCTCCTTTTCATAGAGCACCGGAGCAAAGCATTAACACTCCGTGAACACATGTGATCCTCACACCACATCTATCCCCTCCGGTTGTCCCAATTATTGTCACTTTGGGGCCTTTGGATCCGGACAATGATATATGTACACAATTTGCAGATAAGATCACAAACAATACTATCATAATGATTCAATAATAAGTTTAGATCTAAGATTATGGCACTCGGGCCCTAGTGACAAGCATTTAGCACAACAAGTTGCAACAAAGTCAAATAGCACTAATAGAGATACTAGGCACTATGCCCTAACAGATCTTATTCGATTACATGATAGAACTCATCCAATCCCTACCATCCCCGAGCCTACATCGGGGGATTAGTCACTCATGGATGAGGGAAACATCGGTGGTTGATGGAGATGCATTGGTGATGACGATGGCGATGATCCCCTCCAAATTCCCTGTCCCGGCAGGGTGCCAGAACAGAGTTTCTGGATCCGAATCTTGGTTTCTGGTGGCGGCGGCGGAGCGGAACTCTTTCTAGAAAACTATCAACTCCCCTTGTTTTTTAGGTCGAAAGGCAACTTATAGGCGTAGAGGGAGGCCGAGGAGGTGCCTGGGGAGGCTGCACCCCCTCCAGGCGCGGACAGTGGTGGGCCCGCGCCTGGGGTGGGTCTGGCCCCCCTAGGCCTCCCCTCTGTCTCTTCTTCTGGCTCCGTGGATCTTCTAGTGAAATATAATTTTTGGCATATTTTCCGGGATTTTTCCTGATAGTTCATTTTCTGCACAAAAACAAGACAGCAAGGTAATTCTGCTGAAAACAGCGTCAATCCGTGTTAGTTGTATGCAAATCACACAAGTATAGAGGAGAAACAATAGCAAAGTGTTCGAGAAAGTAGATACGTTTTGGACGTATCAATAAGTGCGTGAACACTTCGTTGGGAGACCCCATGAGGAAGGTATGATGAGCACAGCAGCAAGTTTTCCCTCAGTAAGAAACCGAGATTATCAAACCAGTAGGAGGAATGAAATGACTCAAAGTTGTTGCTAGCAACTTGGAAACCTGCACAACACAAACTCAAGACTTTGCCCCAACGAATAGTGAGGTTGTCAATCTCACCGGTTTGCTGTAACAAAGGATTAACTGTATGGTGTGGAAGGTAATAGTGGTTTGCAACAAGTAAACAGTAAACACTAGAAGATGTATCAATGGTAAAGATTGGACCGGGGTCCATAGTTCACTAGAGGTGTTCTCCTTAGATAAACAAACATGGCATCCTGGGTAAACAAATTACAGCAGGGCAATTGACAGGACCGAGCAAGGCATAACAATGCAATACTAGACATCATGATCCTATGAGATTCGATTGGGCAATACAACAAGATACATAGACCGCCATCCAACTGCATCTATGACTAGAAGTCCACCTTTGGGTTATCATCTGAACCCCCTCCAGTATTAAGTTGCAAGCAACAGACAACTGCTTTAAGCAAAGTGTGTAAGGTAAACAATCCACTTGTTCCATGAACAAGAGACCGTTGTTTTCTCCCTAGTGGCAACAACACATCTACAACCTTAGAGATTTCTATCACTTCCCTTAGATTAAATAGAGGCATGAACCCACTATCGAGCATAAATACCCCCTCTTGGAGTCACTAGCAACTACTTGGCCAAGATAGCTACTAACAACGGAGAGCATGCAAGATCACAAACAACACAGACATGATAGAATCAATAAGACAAAACCATTAATCAATCTGACATAGTAATCTCAATATCCATCGGATCCACGCAAACACAACATGCATGATTACAAATATATGAGATCTTGATCATGAACGGAGGTCGCAAGATCTAGACATGAAAGCACAAAGGAGGAGATACAACCATCTAGCTACTACATGGACCCGTAGTCCAAGGTGGAACTACTCACGCTTCATAACGGAGGCTGGCATGATGAATAAGAATGCCTCCAGGATGATCTCCCCTTCGGCAGGGTGCCAGGAAGAGCTTCAGATCCCCCCGATCTAGGGATGATGGTGGCAGCGGCCACAGACGGTTTCCTGGAATTTTGATCGGGTCCTTAGGGTTTAGGCATCAGGGGCTTCTTATAGGCGAAGAGGGAGGCCGATGGGGTGCCCGAGGCGGCTGCACCCCCCAGGCGCGGGATGGGCCCACCCGCGCATCCAGGGGGTGTGGCCTGCTCGAGGACCTCCTCCGTCTTGTCTTTTGGCTCCGTGTTCCCCACAGTAAAATATTGATTTGGCTTTTGTCCTGTCCAATTTAGAGAATATTGATTTTCTGCCTTTCTGGAACCAAAAACAGAAGAAAACATACAACTGACACTATGGCATGTTGTTAATAGGTTAGTACCAGAAAACATATAAAAACACCTCAAAGTGTAGACAAAGCAAAGCAAAGTAGATACTAAACAAGCATGGAACATAAAAAATTATAGATACGTTTCCGACGTATCAAACTGCCAACGGGGTACCCCTTGCCCCATGACACAAGAGCTATCCCATATCAAAATGACAAGGCAACAGATAATAAGCATCTCAACGATCTTTTTATTTGCTATTTGTATAGGTTTTTATTGAGGATGCTTCACATAATGCTCATTATGGTTATGCTGCAAGTTTCCACCATGATTAGGCATGGCTTAGGCTAGCCGCCCAGGCGTTTCTCTAACACATATACAAACTCCATGGACTTACAAGCTTCCCTTTTATTTCACACTGCCGGATCCATAAACAAAAGAACATGATATCAACTAAATAGAATAAGTGCATTGTTGAAAGCGTTCCCCATGACAACATGGTTCTGCTAACTCCCAACTTATAATTCCCAAGCATATAAGCAACATAGATGGGCATAATGGTTCAAGTTTATTAAGTGCAAGAAATAAAAGTGTGCCATCAAGTTCGTGAGATCTTTAATCACTAATTTTCACATAACAAAAATTTAAGTTGAAAGATAGATAAACACATGAATATACTTGGAATGGTGTAACACACCATGCATAGGAATTTATAGTGGACTCTTTGGAATAACTTGGTTTATTGGGAGTTGGATGCACGATAGAGCTCATACTCAGTATAGGTGGAGGCTAGCAAAAGACTAGGAGTGACCAACTAAGAGAGCAATAATGGCCATAATCATGTAGAGCGACAAAACATTATTAATCAAAGCATAAAGTGATATCACAAGTCAAAAACTAAATGATCATAGAGTCTAAGGTGACTGGTTCATAGTCATAACATGGTGTAAGCATGTGCCAAGTCAACCCAAATAAAGCATCAAAGGAGAATACCATAATATTATGCTTTTGTATGCTAAAAGTAAAACAACGCATGATTCTTTCATGGCATATTAAGCAATCTCAATTGTTTGAAACTAGTCGTGATACAGAAATAATCACTAAGCATATGGTCAAAGCAACATCTAACATGGCATGATAAAGTCTAAGTCACAGTCAAAACAAGCTTCTTTTTGTACCACTATAAGCATGAAACATTCTACTCTTTTCCAACACCAATTGACTTATTTGAAACAACTTACAAAGATAATTATCAATAAAGATCATAGAGCTTGTCTCACCTAACTACAAAGAATAACTAAAAAGTTCTAAGAAAAAAGCATAAGAAAACTAAAGCTAAATGCAGTGCTAGCAAAAGAGAACACTCATAGAACAATAAAAGTGAAAACTAGAGTGTTCTAAGCAATGAAGAACTAGGTGTGACTTCTCCAAAATAGGTGTGTTGGGGTCCAACCAACTTATTGCAGCAAACAAAACAAAAGAAAACTAAAAAAACAAAGACGCTCCAAGAACAACATATAGTGCATGAAGCAATAAAAATAGACTGACTTGAAAGAAGACCCGAGATTTTTATTAATGAAGAAGGGGATGCCTTGGGAATCCCCAATCTTTGACGCTTGTACTTCTTGAATATTTCTTGGGGTGACACGGGTGGCATCCCCAAGCTTGAGATTTTGTCCATACTTCATCTCATCACATCATTCTCTCCCTACACTTAAAAATTTCCTTCATACAAAACTTCACAATCTTCGTTAGCAACATTAGTGTATTCAAGATAATAAGCCTTTGGGTTCAGTTTCAACTCAACTGAATCATCCATTAAAACATAAGCTACTGTAGCAACTCTTTTTAAAAGCTCAAGTGATCAAAGAGAACTAAAAAAGAAACCGATTAAGAGGCAAATGCACATAATGGCAGAAATCTGTCAAAACATACCAGCAGGTAAAGACCGAATTTTTTGAAAATCTTCTGTTGCTCAAATAGAAAAGTGCAAAACTAACGAAAGTTGGGTAAATACTAGGGGCATGCACACAAACAATTTCAGCTCAATCCGATGAACTGGGATTTTCACGAATGTTTATAGTGAAGCACGGAAATCTGTTTCGGGACAACAACTTCCCCAAATCTTACTTTCCTATCATTAGAGGTTATTCTTAGCACAAAAGCCACACAAAAAGGATAAGTAGAGGTTATTACAGAGGCAATAACTTCCAAGAGTCAACAAAATAAAAATTACATAAATAAAACAATCGGTTGTCTCCCATAAGCGCTTTTCTTTAATGCCTTTTAGCTAGGCTTGATAGTTCGAGAAGATGCTCACATAAGAAATATGAATTAGTAAAAGAGAGCATCAAGAAGAAAATTAAGAACACATTTAAGTTTAACCCACTTCCTATGCATAGGAATCTTGTATGCAAATAAATTCACAAAGAACAAAGTGACAGGTATAGGGAGATAAAACAAGAGTAACTTCAAAACTTTCAGCACATAGAGAGGTGTTTCAGTACCACAAAAACTTCTACAACCATATTTTCCTCTCTCATAATAATTTTCAGTAGCCTCATGAATAAACTCAACAATATAACTATCACATAAAGCATGATTTTCGTGATCTACAAACACATAATTTTTATCAAGCTCAAAAATAGTGGGATTAAAACCTTCAAACCCACTTTTAACAATTTTATAACAAGATGACTGGTCATTCTCAAGAGGTATGGGGTTCCAAGATAAAGTCAAGACCCCTCCAATCTCATTTTCAATAGTAGTACAATTAATATTATCAACCAATATAGGACCATCATCTAGAGCTTTATCATAAACATTTTCTAAGCAAAACTCTTTAGTACCATGCATTTCGAAGTTAGGCACAAATAAAGGATTATCATAAGATTTATCAAAATAGCATGGATTATCATAGATAACAGGAGCACAATTATTATAACAAGTTTTACCCAAAGTAGATATTTCAAAAGAATCCATAGAAACATAACATTCATCCTCCTTTGGTAAGCATGGGGGACAATCAAATAATGTAAGGGGTAAAGAGTTACTCTCATTAGAAGGTAGGCATGTGTAGCTAATCCATTCTTCCTCCTTTTGTTCATCACTCTCCTCCTCTTTTTCATCTAATGAGCTTTCAGGTTTAGCAATTTCTTCTTCCACAGGTTCCTGCAAATTGTGGACACATTCTTGTGCATGACTGAATCTCTCTTTATAATCAATGATATAACAATTGTTGCTGAAATTTTCTATGCAATAATCAAGGATAGAAGAGACCATATATTTAAGGTCTTTACAAGCAACACATGTGTCATAATTTTTAGACATGAAGGATTCTATTTCATAAGCTCCCATAAACAAAACAAATTGTTCTACTTCTTCAAATCCAAGATGAATATAGTTATTCCACACTAGAATTTAAGATGTTTAGTATCATGTTCAGAGCAACAATTTATATCATGGCGTTTAAGCAAAATTTTAGCAATTTGATCCAACCTTTTTAACACGCCTCTCATGACTTTACCCTTATATGATTCTCTATACTTTATAAAATATTCCATAGAGGTTCTAACATGTTCTTCCATAACAACAGTTTTTAGATTTTCGGTTTTTCAAATTTTTATGGATTTTCGAGTATATAAGAAAAATAAAACAAGACAAAAATCAACTAGACAAAATTAAACTAAACATAGCTAAAGAAACAAAGCAAAACAAAAACAAAGTAAAGAGATTGGTAGTGAGAGACTCCCCTTGCAGAAATATTCTTTCTCCTAGAAAAGCTTTTTGACGGGGAGGAAGAGATTGAAGTTGTCCTCCCCGGCAACGGCGCCAGAAAATCTTGATGTGGCTCGCTTACTGTAGAGCCTGTTGGGAAACCCCAAGAGCATGGTATGATGAGCACAGCAGCAAGTTTCCCCTTAGTTGTGAAACCAAGGTTATTGAACCAGTAGGAGAAGGGAAACAACCCCCAATGTGTTGGTAGCAACGTGGAACCTGCACAACACAACCACAATACTTTGTCCCAACTTACAGTGAGCTTGTCAAGCTCACCGGTCTGCTGAAAACAAAGGATTAAATGTATAGTGTGGAAGAAAGTAATTGCAGAAAGTAAATAGTAGGCAGTAGATGAATATTGGTGGAAAGGAATGGACCGGGGTCCACAGTTCACTAGAGGTGTTTCTCCATAAGATAAATAACATGCTGGGTGAACAAATTACAGTTGGGCAATTGATAGATTGAGAATGCATAACAATGCATGTACATGTCATGATGATCACTGTGAGATTCGTTTGGGCATTACAATATAATACATAGACCGTAATCCAACTGCATCTATGACTAATAATCCACCTTTAGGTTATCATCTGAACCCCTTCTAGTATTAAGTTGCAAGCAACAGATAATTGCATTAAGCAAAGTGTGTAAAGTAAACAATACAATTGCCCTTGGACAAAAGATTGTTGTTTTCTCCCTAGTAGCACCAACACATCTACAACCTTAGAGGTTTTTGTCACTCCCCCAGATTACTAGAGGCATGAACCTATTATCGAGCATAAATACTCCCTCTTGGAGTCACAAGCAAATACTTGGACAGAGTTGCTACTAGCAATGGAGAGCATGCAAGATCACAAATAACATGGACATGATAGAATCAATAATCAATCTTGACGTAGTACTCAATATCAATCGGATCCCAACAAACACAACATATAGGATTACAAATAGATGATCTTGATCATGATAGGCAGCTCACAAGATCTAAACATGATAGCACAAAGAGGATAAACAACCATCTAGCTACTGCTATGGACCCATATTCCAAGGATGAACTACTCACGAATCACTCCGGAGGTTGGCATGGTGATGAAGAAGGACTCCAGGGTGATCTCCCCTCTCCAGCAGGATGCCTGGAAGTGCTTCAGATCCCTCCCGATCTAGGGACAATGGTGGAGGCGGCTACAGACTTTTTCGTCGATTTTTGATCGGGTACTTAGGATTTTCTCCTCGGGATGTTTATATAGGCGAAGGGGCATGGTCGGTTGAGGACCAGGGGGGCCACACCATGCCCTCGCACGGGCCCACCCTTGGCCGCGCCATGGGGTGGTCTGACCGCCCTGTGGCGCCTCTTCATCCCCCCTCTAGACTCCGTCTTCATTACGGTAAAATATTGACTTCGGCTTTTGTTTCGTCCAATTCCGAGAATATTTCTTTACTAACTTTTCTGAAACCAAAAATAGCAGAAAACGGGAACTGACATTGTGGCATCTTGTTAATAGGTTAGTTCCATAAAATGTATAAAAATACCACAAATTATAGAAAAAACATAAGATAGTTGATACAAAACAAGCATGGAGCATAAAAATTACAGATACGTTTACGACGTATCAACAGAGTGGTATGTTAGGAGCGTCTACAAGGGCCCTACCTAAGGGATCTATGAGGCTCATGTTTTTGTCACATCCCAAGATTTTCCAAATCTTGTAATGTGAAAAATAAATAAACAAAATAAAAGATTGTTGAATTTTAGGGTGAAAAGAAACTTTTGCTTCTAAAAGGAAACTTAAAATCCCATCTTGAACAAACTTTAATTAAAGTTTGAATTCAAGAAAATCCAAATCAAAAGAAATGCACTCCTCATAAAATGCATCTGGAAATTTAAACACTTGGAAAATAAATCCAAACCCTAAAACCCTAATGGAATAAAAATCATTTCCAAGTTATCTCCAAGCCTATGGATTTGATCCATATAAAAATTTGTCAACAAACATTTACAAAAGATCAATAAAGACAAATAGAAATATTATAAGACCATAGAAATTGGTTTCACTTAATTTGGAACCATGGATAAAATCTTATGAATATAATAAGATAAGGAAATTAAATTTCCAAAGCTATTAAAGAACCTATCTATAAATCCATACCAAATGGTGAGAAACTAATCCTAAAGATATTTAAAATGATAAATGAACATTAAATAATATTTTACAAATTGGAATCACCAAGTTTGGATCTCTAAATAAAAGATATGGATTTTATAAGAAGAATAAAGAAATATTAAAATAAGGAATATTTAAAGACCAAATCAAATCTTGGCCAAATCCATAAGCAAATGAAATGAATATAATACAAATCCAAATAAAATAAAGGGATAAAGAATTTCCAAAATAAAATAAAATGGCATTAACCATTCTATCCCTATTTTAATAAAGACAAATCTCTAATAAGAATAATTATATAATTCATGAGAAAATAGTATTTTGGAATTTACCCAAGTGGATTAAAAGTTGTTTAATAACTTAAATAATAAGATCAAAGGAAACTTCTAAATAAAATTATGGAATAAAAACTATATTTAATATCATTGGAAATAAAACAAATACCCAATTCAAATGATTTATGAATCATATTAAATACCTTCCAAAGAATTCAAGATGAATTATTTGACACCCTATTAATCAAATAAAAACCTACTGAAAAGATTTGGAAGGTTTTTAGAAATTCAAATGGTGTTTGAAAATATTATTAAATCTTATTTGATTTAAAACAAGGGACTTTTTGAATAATTTAAAAGACCCCAAAAAGAATAAAATTTTATTCTAAAATTGACCTCAGATTACATTACTAATCAGTATTTAAACCTACACAAAATTTGGGAAAGGTTTGAATTCAAATGAGTGTTTGAATTGTTTATTCAAAATCAAAACAGATAATTAGAAAAGAAAAAGGGGAAAACAAACAGAACAAAAAAAATGTAAAGGCTCAGCCCAGCCCAGCCCAGCTAGCCCACTAAGCCCATCGCCAGCCCACGCAGGAAACCCCTCTCTGTTTCTTTTATCACTCAAACCCGCACCCCTCGACCGCTGACTGAACGACCCCACATACAAACCCGCACCTCACTGACTTGGCAGCCCCACCGCCAGCTCACCTCGTCGTCTACCCCGCGACCAGTTCTTCCTCCCGTTACTGCCGATTGATTCGCGTCGTCAATTCTCTTCAATGCTGCATGATGATCGCCCCCTGACCACACTCACTTAAGCGCCCGTTTCCCCTCTCCCTTTCCCCCAAACATCACGCCTCGAGAGCCACCAGGCTGCCTCCATTTTGCATTGCATTGCCGCTGTCTCCGGCGAGCTCACCGAGCGATTCCGGCCAGCCACCGCCGCTCCTTTCCTCCTCGACCACACTCACTTGCTCCCCACCTCCTGGCGAACCTCCCCGTAGCACCAGCTCGTCCCCGCGCGCCCCAGAACCTCGGCAACAACGACGACCACCGCCGCCACCGTCTGTTTCCTCTCCGGCGAAGCCTCGGGTAAGAACCTAACCGCCCCTCTCTTTCTCTTTCACGCGCGCATCCTCACCACGTCCTTGCGCATCTAACCATACTCTCCTCTCCCTCTGGCATGCACCTAAGCCCCGTCCCCGTCGACAAACAGAAGCTCCTGGCGCCACCCTAACTCCGACGAGCGATTATCATCGACCCCGTGCGCCCCCTCGCCAACAAGTACCACCTTGACCTTCCCCATGCCACGGCGAACTCGGTGAGCATCTCCCCTTCCTCCCTCGCTTCCTGTAACGTCGCCACCTTTGTCGTCTGACCGCTCCGCCGCCAGTCGCCGCCGCCAGCACCGCTGGTATATGGTCAAAGGTTGTGCACCGTTCGATTTGGATCCGACGTGTGCGATAGAAACTTAACTGAAGCGGTATGGAGCCACCTGTGCCACATGATCTGCTTTAGATCCAACGCACCAGAGAGCGTGATCCAGCCGAAGCGGTACCGGCGAATAAGAACTAGACACGTGGCCTGGAGTTCGTTTTAAAAACAGAATTGATCTATTAGATGTTCTAATTTGAAAAATTCATAACTTTCAAACCACACGTCCAAATTTTGCAAATTTTATATCAATGGAATCAGCAAGACAAGTACTTTCTGACCATGCACTTTGTTTAGTAAAATCCTTCTGTTAAATTGTTTGTTTTTACAGAAACTTGTTGTAAGATCCCTCCTTTATAAAGGAAAAGGATCCATGTGATTGCAATGCTAGTCCCTGGATCAATAGCTAGCATCCACAGTTAAGATGTAATATCAAGAAACAAAGGTCATAATATAACTTTATAATCAGGAATAAAATAATTTATTACATCTTACATAGCTCATTTGGCTATTACATTACATTGCAGCAGAATATCTATAAGCATGGGGTCCTTCATCTTCAAAGTGCCACAGGCAGACATGTTGGTTGTAGACTTGTAATCCTACTTCACTAATATCAAACAACCTGCAACATGACAAGTTACATCGACAAGGGTCAATACATTTGAATTGTATTGGCAAGTGATACTATGGTAGTATAGTGGAGTCTATCATCTATATGCATTTGGCTAAGTGGAGCTTAGGCTTGCATTGCTCAAAATAGATTTTCCTTATCATTTGAAAACTCTAAGTTTTTGCTTGACAAAATCTTTCCCAAGGCATCTCCCAATAGAAATTGGTGATCCTTCAAACCCTTGTTCACCCACAAAATTTTAACTTAGAAATTGGAATGATGAGATTCTTGATAGCTTCCATGTCTTGATGCTCAAATTGTCCTTTGCCAGGGACATGGCTAACTACTTAGATTTTACACTCTGCAGAGGTTGTGCACTTTCCCCACAAGACTTGGTTTCACCAAGACAAGATCTTTCAGAAGCCTTCCCTTAGACCAAAATGGACGCGTTCCAACCTATCATCCCCTACCACCAACTGTCCATTTGGCTAAGTTATTGCAACCTATATGATCCAGGCAGAGCCCATAATGCCAAGTGGCTGCACTTGAAGCTTCTCAACATTTGACATCTCAAATCTCTTTGTTCCTGGGTGGCCATCCACAAGTGAGATACACAAGGTTCACCAGTCCCCTGGCCTTGTGTAACCACTCAACACAAACCATTCCTTCCATTCCACCCAGGTGATTCATTCACTTAGTTGTTTTATTAAACAAAACACAAGTCCTCAGACTTAGAAATTTTTCATAGCATGAATATATATTCCACCCTTGTTTTCTACTAGCTAAGCTAAGAATGATTGTAGTAGGAATCTTAACTTAGGAAATTCTACTAAGGTTTCATCTATTAGGATTTCCCATGGCATAGTTTACACTTAGCAAAATTCCATGCAAGTCGTACTTAGAAATATCACTAATGCATAATGAAAATAATGGGACAAAAGTATGAAGCATCACTTGACTTTTTGGTAGAGAGTATAAGTTCACTCCTTGATCTTTGCAATGTTCACTCAATTCAAATCTGTAACATCGCTAAAATCATAATTTCAAAGTTTGCATATCATTCATGCATGCATATAGATTTGAGATCAAATTTCAAACTCATTTCAGAAAAACAGAAGCACTTGGTGCTATGATTTTATGTGAACAGATTTAAATCAAATAGCCAACCCCATTTGAAAGTTTGAATTGTCTTTGAACCAAGTTTGTTGCCTTCTTTGAGGAAAGGTTTGAGTGTAGAATTTAAACCAAGATTTACAAATTATGAATGGTTCCAAAAACCATTTTTCAAATTTTGCAAACCAAGTGCCAAGTCTCTGTTATTTTGATTCTCCAAGCTTTACCAAGCCCTTGCAAAGCAACCACATGTTTTTGTGCCTATATTTGAGACCACTACTCACTGCAAAAATCCCAAGAAAATTTGAATTCAAATGGAACTTGAATTCATTTGAAAATCAATTCAGAAAATAGAAATAGAAAAAGAAAAGGAGTAAACAAAAGAAAAGGGCCGAGCGCCAAGAATCTAGCCCAGCTTCTGAACAGGCCCAACTAGCCCACCCGGGCTATCTCTTTTCCTCCCGCACGCGCGAGCACACCCACTCAGCCGCTGACAGCCAGACCCCACGCCCCCTTCGGTTTATTTCGCTGACCAGCGGGCCCCGTCCACGTCACCCTCGTCTTCCTCAAACCACGCTCGCGACCACGTCGCTGCTGCTGTCAAGGCCGGTAATGGCGCGGTGTAATTGCCCATTATTTCGCAAGCGTTTCTTGTCGCACCTAGGCTTACTTAAACCCCTCTGCCCCGCAAGCATTCCCCCCTCTCCTCGCCCACTCCGCCACCAGGCTGCGCGCAATTTCCCTCGAAACCCCGCAGTACCGACAACTCCGGCGGCCAATTACGGTGAGCCTCGACCGCCCCTCTCTTTCTGGTTCAAACGAGGATGTTCGGAATGATCTCGCGCTTACACTGATACCTTCCTTTTGCCTGCTCGTGACCCAGGTCGTCGTCTCCGTTCGCGACCGAAACCACCTGCGCCGCCGATAAACTCCGGCGACCAATTAAGGTAAAACCCGAGCGCCCCTTGCCCCCTCCTTCAAGCGATCTTGTTCGCCTATGTCTTGCACAAATCCTGATGCCACTGGTTCGTGATAGGGTGACGCCAAACCTCGGCAAGGACCACGACTGCAAGCTACCGACGCCGCCCGTTACTCCGACGAGTTCCTGAGACCGTGTCGACGCGCCCCTTTGCAAACCAACGCCACCTCGAGCATCAGCAACCTCCTGCGGTTCTGGTAAGCGCCTCCTTTCTTCCCCGGGCGACCTAGAACGCCGGCACCGCCACTGACCGACGCGCCGCCGCCTGTCGCCGCCGCTAGCACCGCTCGTTTTTGGTTAGATGATTCTCAGCCGTCAGATTTAGAACTAGCGTGTAGAAACAGTTCACTTAACGAAAGGGTATGGACAGATCTGAGCCGTGCAGCGATAGTTAGATCCAACGGCCTGCAGAACTCGATCCGGCCGAACCGGTACGCGCCAGTAATAGCGCGACGCGTGGCTAGGGTTGATTCAAAAACAGAATTCAAAAAAACAGATTTTGATCCAGATTTCAAATGGCAATAACTTGAGATTCCCATGTTAGATTTTTGCAAATTTTATATCGTTGGAATAAGTGAATCAAGGCCTTTCTGAATCTGCAATGTGTTTAACAAATAGTATCTGTTAAAATGACTTTGTATGCAGAAACATGTTTAGGTCCATTTTGGGCATAGTTTTTGTTTAGCAAATTGTTTTGGGGCTAAATAAGTTTGGTTAGCAAACTTTTTGGCTTGGTTATGTTTCTGTTTCATGCACTTGCTTGGTAGAGTTTTCAAAAATCATCACTTAGCATTTTCTTGCATGCATGCATTCATATCTTTACTTGTATATTAATTGTATGTAATTGTGTGCTACAAAATTCTTGTGTAGATTTTGCTAGTGACTGTGATTGTGAAGAGTGCCACTCTCCCCATTACCAAGGCAAGTGATACTTCATGAAATTTCCACCCCTTTATTTTGAATAAGCATTAGAATTATTTTACTAAGTCTTGCATGCTACTTTTGCCAAATGCTATGTTGGGAAATCCTATGTAGTGTAGAATTGTAGAATTGCTAGGGAATTTTCCTAAGTTAAGTTACTATGCCATGCTTAGCCTAGCTAGTAGAAAACAAGGGTTGGTAAAGTATGTACATGCTATGGTGAAATAATTCTAAGTCCTTTGGGACTCATGCTTTTCTTAATAAAACAACTAAGTCAATGAACTTCCTGGGTGGAATGGGACTTGAATGGTGGTTTTTGGTTGAGTGGTTACACAAGGCCATGGATTTGGCTTGTGTATCTCACTTGTGGTATGCCACCCAGGCACAAAGGGATTTGGAGGCTAAGTGTTGAGAAAGCTTACAGTGCAACCACTTGGTAATATGGGCTCTGCCTTGATCATATAGGTTGCTAGAACTTAGTCATTTGGACAGTTGGTGGTAGTGGGAATGATAGGTTGGAGCGCGTCCATTTGACTAAGGAAAGGCTTCTGAAAGGTCTTGTCTTGGGAAACCAAGTCTGGTGGGGAAAGTGCACAACCTCTGCAGATGGAAAATCTAGTACTTAGCCAAGTCCTTGGCAATGGACAACTTGAGCATCAAGACATGGAAGCTACAAGAATCTCATCACTCCAACTTCTAAGTAAAACTTGTGGGTGAACAAGGGTGAAGGACCCCAATGTCTATTGGTGGTTTCTTGGGAAGTTTTTGATAAAGAAAAACTTAGTGATTTCAACTAATAGGAAAAACCTATTTTCAAGCAAAGCAAGACAAGCTACACTTAGCCAAAATGCATATAGTAATATAGACCACCTAAAAATTTACTAAGGTATCACTTGCCAATACTATTCCAAAGTATTGACCCACTGTGGCTGTAACTTGTGATGTTGCAGGTTACTCCGAGGATGATTAGGTGTCATGAGTCTACACTCAACATGCTTGCCTGTGGCACATGAAGATTAAGACTTGTGTTTATTTACTCATTCCAAAACTCTTGTATTAGGCCTATGGCCTTGAGTTGTAAAAGACTATGTTTTATCTCTGTAATGGATGTAACAAATGACCTTTGTATCTGTGTACTTCATCTTAAACTGTGGATGCTAGCAATGATCCAGGGACTAGCATTGCAATCACAGGGATCCTTTTCCTTTACAAAGGAGGGATCTTACAGATGGTATCAGAGCACTGTGTTGCCTGTAGGTTTATGACCCTAGGATTTGAAAACCACTAAGGAAATTTTTTCAACTACTTCTACACTTGTCTATTCTTCTCGTAAACTTTTCTAATCTTCTCTTTCTCATCTCTATTTGTAGATGAACTCCATCAACGAAGCCGTGAAGAAAGGACCACTCATGACCATGACCTTGGAGTGTGAAACTGAGTTTCCCAAAATTCTCAAGGACCTCATGGTGGCAATGGAAGCACATGGTGCAGCTGTTTACAAAGGCTTTCCAGTGATGGATGAAGGAGTGGAGTATTGGTGGGTGCAACTTCACTTGTACAAAAACAAGGAAGACAACCACAAAGAAAGAGGATTCTGCATGTACACCAACACTGTGATGCACACCACATTCTTTGAGTCAGCAAGAGAAGCAGCTTGGAGGACTATCAAAGAACTTAGTGCTAGAGTCAAGTGCAGAATGCTCAACCTCCAAAAAGACTTAGAGAAAGAGAAGGAACTTACTCAAGAGTTGGAAGCCACCAACCAAACCTTAAGGGGAGATATTATAGACTTAGTGATGGAATCATGTGAACAAGATAGGTGGATTGCCTCTAGGAACATTGTGTTAGCCAACAGATCCAGTGAGATAGGATTTTAAACGCACTTCGTTAGTTGGACCACCACCTATCACCTTATTTTTCAAAAGGATACCTTAAATAAGTTTGGACCTTGATTGATGTAATGGAATCATGTATGCATGACTTGTGTGATTTTGTGTTCCATGGTTATGTATGAAATGTTTGTCTTGTTTCATCTTAAATTGTGTTGTCCTAACTTTTCTATCTTATAAATAGATGCCTATTACCATCAACACTGTTGAGGAGTTCCAGGTTACCCGTTTTGGTCCTCGTATCGTTGAGCTTACTACTTTGCTCGATCTTCCTCTTCCCACCATCATGGTGCACCCACTCACCAAGTTCGAGAGGAAGGACCTCTGGGGCTTCAAGGTGAACCAGCCCGGACGCCAGACAGAGCCTACTACGGAGGCCATCGTATTCAAGCTGATGCACGACGACAGGGAGAGAGGCATGGAGGTAGTCATGCAGGACCTGATAGGACGTCTGTTAGGCCGTCACTCCCGACAGGTTAGAGGCACTCACTTTCACGTCTTCGAAAGACGTGATGATGATGTAGAGTCCATCGACTTTGAGGACGACTCGAGGGACACATCAGAGCCGATACGTCTCTATATCCAGGACTTAGAGTCTCTCATCAGGAACGTGGACACGGACAGGACCAACGTCATGCTCAGCAATGAGGAGCTCCAGGTGCAGCTTCGCGAGAAGGACAAGCTTTTCGCACAGCAGGACGAGATAGCCAAGGAAATGGAGACGAAGTTCGAGACCCAGGACCGGAAGTTCAAGAGTCAGGAGAAACGCGTCCAGGATAGGAACAAGAAGATCCGGGACATGACTGAAGAACTGAAGTCCAAGGATTTCGAGCTAGAGCAGCAGCAGATGGTGATCGAGAGGCTTCGCTCCCAGAAGAGGGCTCTCAAGGCCAAGATCGATTCCTTGACCACTACGATTGAGGAGAACAAGACCGCGATGGAGAACGCAGGTCTTACCTTTGTCGAGGAGGAGATTGATGCTGATGAGTAGACTTGACTACTCGTTTATCTTTTATTATCGTACTTGCTATTTGTGAACTTGTTATTGGACCATCCGACATGTGGATGGCTTGCCACTTGTGTGTTTTATTTCGAGAACTTTGTTATTCTGTCGTTGAGCTTTTATCCTTGAGTTGCATGCTATGTGTTTGCTTGTGATGTATTGTGCATAAAACATCTAAGGGTATCTCATTCTTATCTCTATTTGAACAAACCATAGATGCCTCCCCGTCGCGCAAACCCCAACCCCAACAACATCACTCCAGAAATGCAACAGATGATGAATGCTCAAACACAGATTATGCAGATGATGACAACATTCATCCAAAACCAGAATAACAACAACAATCCCAATAACAACAACAACAATAACAACAACAACAACCCTCCGGGTTTTGATATGCTCACCAGATTTCTGCGTTTGAGGCCAGCTAAGTTTTCGGGGACAACTGATCCCATGGTGGCCAATGATTGTCTACGTTCTGTGAACAAGGACTTAGTGACCGTGGGCTGCACGGATGCTGAAAAGGTCAGGTTCGCAGCGCATCTGTTGGAAGGACCAGCCGCCACATGGTGGGACAACTTCCAAATCACCACTCCTTTAGATGAGGTGACTTGGGCTATCTTTGAAGATGGCTTTCGCACTGCTCATATCTCATCAGGAATGATGAGCCTGAAAAATAAGGAGTTTCACAACTTGAAGCAGCGCCACCGCAGCGTGGCTGAATACATAGAAGAGTTCAACAATCTAGCGCGCTATGCACCCGATGAGGTTGACACAGATGCCAAAAGAAAGGAAAAGTTTCTGGAAGGCTTGAATGATGAGTTAAACTTGCAGTTGTCTGTGGCATATGTTCCAACTTATCAGTCTCTGTGTGACAAGGCTGCTATTTTGGAGAATAAAATGAAGCAAGTCGAGAGTAGGAAGAGGAAACACTCCGACAAGCACAGCTCGGGATCGTCTCACAAACGATCTCACTATGATGACAGTGGAAGCTCAGGATCCCATAAGCATGGGAAATTCAACAAACACCACAACCACAACCGTCATGACAACAAGCATCACCGCAATCATGACAATGACAAGTACAAGAACCACAAGAGTGGACATAAGAGCCACCACAGTGGGAATGGTAGTGGAAGTGGAGGTCAGCCTGCAAAAAGGGACATCAGTCAGGTTGAGTGCTTCAAATGCAAGAAGCTGGGGCATTATGCTAATGAGTGCCCTGAGAAGAAAGTTGAAGGACCTAACAAGCCCAATCCTTTTCAAAAAGGACAAGTTAACCACATCAATATGGAGGAGGTATATGAGGAGCCTGATGCTGTTGCTGGTAAGTTCAGACTCAATTCCATTCCAGCATTTGTACTCTTTGACACTGGTGCATCTCATTCATTCATATCAAAAGCATTTGTTGATAGAAATGGGTTTGCATCCGAAAACATTGGGTGTCCAATAAAAGTTAGTTCTCCGGGTGGAGATATGATAGTAAGTCTTGGATGCCGGGATCTTGTCATAGAGTTTGGAAAGCATAAGTTTCCAGTGAGCCTGATAATCCTAGATTCCCAAGGACTAGACGTAATATTGGGAATGGATTGGATGGCTAAGTATGAAGGAGTACTAGATTGTGCTAATCGTACTGTTGCACTCACAACCCCGAAAGGAAAAAGAATAAAATTCAGGTCAAACTTTGAATCCAAAGGAAGTAAGCTAAATTCTCTTAAGGGGGTTAGCATGGACAGTGTGCCAATTGTATGTGAGTATCCGGATGTGTTTCCGGAAGAGTTGCCAGGAATGCCACCAGATAGAGATGTGGAATTTCTGATAGATTTGGTACCAGGTTCGGGACCAATAGCCAAGAGACCATACAAAATGTCGGTTGATGAACTAAAAGAGCTCAAGAAGCAACTAGGAGAACAGTTGCAGAAAGGATTTATCCAACCAAGTTCTTCATCTTGGGGAGCCCCAGTATTGTTCGTGGAGAAGAAAGATAGAAGCCAAAGGTTATGCATAGATTACCGTTCACTCAACGAGGTAACTATCAAGAACAAATATCCTTTGCCTAGAATCAATGACTTGTTTGATCAGCTAGAGGGAGCATGTGTGTTCTCAAAGATTGATCTCCGGTCAGGCTATTTTCAACTTAAGATAAGAGAGCAAGACATACCTAAAACAGCATTCACCACAAGGTATGGATTGTATGAGTATACCGTGATGCCTTTTGGCTTAACCAATGCTCCAGCATACTTCATGAATATGATGAACAAGGTGTTCATGGAATTTCTTGACAAGTTCGTTGTCTTTTTCATCGATGACATCTTAGTTTACTCCAAGAGCAAGGAAGAGCATGAAGGGCACTTGCGTTTGATACTTGAAAAGTTAAGAGAGCATAAACTTTATGCCAAATTCAGCAAGTGTGAGTTTTGGTTAGAGGAAGTTGGTTTTCTTGGTCATGTTATGACAAAGGATGGTGTGGCAGTTGATCCTGCTAAAGTTTCAGCTGTGACTGAATGGGAATCTCCCAAGAACGTGAAAGAAGTATGCAGTTTCCTTGGCTTAGCAGGTTACTACAGAAGGTTCATTGAAAATTTCTCAAAGGTTGCTAAGCCAATGACTGAATTGTTAAAGAAGGACAAGAAATTTGCTTGGTCTGAAGGTTGTGAAGTCAGCTTCCAAGAATTAAAGAAGAGACTAGTGACAGCACCAGTTTTATGTCTGCCGGACTTGGAAAAGGATTTCCAAGTATATTGTGATGCGTCTCATCAAGGTTTGGGTGCCGTACTTATGCAAGATGGTAAAGTTGTGGCCTATGCCTCGAGACAACTCAAAACTCATGAAGTAAACTACCCTACTCATGATTTAGAGTTAGCCTCTGTCGTCCATGCACTCAAAACATGGAGACATTACCTTTTGGGAAAGCATTGTGAAGTGTTCACGGACCACAAAAGTTTGAAGTATATCTTCACCCAAAAAGAAATCAATATGAGACAAAGGAGATGGTTAGAGCTTATCAAGGATTATGACTTGAGTTTGCAATACCACCCCGGTAAAGCAAATGTTGTAGCAGATGCTCTAAGTCGTAAGGTGTTTGTAAATGGCCTTACCAAAGGAGAATTGCCAGATGATTTGTGTACTCAATTCAAAGAACTCAGATTGGAGATTGTGCCTGAAGGACATCTTATGTCTTTGGATGTTCAACCCACTTTGTTGGACAAGATCCGAGAAGCTCAGAAGACCGATAAGGAAATTGAAAGGATTAAGGAAAATATTGGCCAAGGGAGAGCTAAAAATTTCCATGAAGACGAACAGGGTACATTATGGCATGGGAAACGTATCTGTGTTCCACAAGATCCGGAGTTGCGGAAACTGATTTTGCAAGAAGCACACAACTCTCCGTATTCTATTCACCCGGGTAACACCAAAATGTACATGGACATGAAAGAAAGATTTTGGTGGAACAATCTCAAAAGGGACATCGCCGAACATATTGCTTTGTGTGATGTGTGTAGAAGAGTAAAAGCGGAGCATCAGAAACCAGTAGGTTTGCTTCAACCACTACCTATCCCTGACTGGAAATGGGACAAAATTGGTATGGATTTCATCACCGGATTACCAAGGACCAGATCAGGATATGATTCCATATGGGTAGTCGTGGATCGCTTAACTAAGGTGGCACATTTCATACACGTGAAGACAACTTATACAAGTGCCAAGTTAGCCAAAATCTACATGAGTAGAATAGTATGCCTTCACGGTGTGCCTAAGAGTATTGTGTCCGATAGGGGAACCCAATTCACTTCCCATTTTTGGAGACAGCTACATGAGTCATTAGGAACGAGGTTGGAATTCAGTACTGCTTTTCATCCTCAAACTGATGGACAAACAGAAAGGACTAATCAAATTCTGGAAGACATGTTGAGGGCATGTGCCCTAGACTATGGAGCAAGTTGGGATGAAAGTCTACCTTACGCAGAATTTTCTTATAATAACAGCTATCAAGCCAGCATTGAGATGGCACCGTTTGAGTTTCTCTATGGAAGGAAATGTACCACCCCATTGTTATGGAATGGTGTGGGAGAAAGAAGTCTATTTGGGCCAGATCTTATCAAAGAAGCCGAAGAGAAAGTCAAATTGGTTAAGGACAGGCTGAAGATAGCGCAGTCTCGACAAAAGAGCTACGCAGATCCTAAGCGTAGAGAAGTCACCTACGAAGTTGGTGATAGAGCCTATCTTAGAGTATCACCACTCCGTGGAGTGAAAAGATTCGGAGTCAAAGGAAAGTTGGCACCAAGGTATGTTGGACCATTCAAGATTCTGAGTCGCAAAGGAGAAGTTGCTTATGAAATTGAACTGCCAGCACCTCTATCAGCAGTCCATAATGTATTTCATGTGAGTCAGCTTAAGAAATGTCACCCAGAAATGGAAGAATTTTCTTTGAAAGATACCATACCTTTGGAAGAAGTTCAACTAGAAAGTGATCTCACTTATGAAGAAAAGCCTATCAAGATTCTTGAGACTGCAGAAAGAGTCACGAGAACAAAGACCATCAAGTTTTGCAAAGTGCAATGGAACCATCATCCCGAGGAAGAAGCAACATGGGAAAGAGAAGATGACCTTCGAAAAGACCACCCTCACCTATTTGCTAGCCAATCCGAATCTCGAGGGCGAGATTCACCTTAAGGGGGTTAGATTTGTAACATCCCTAAAATCATAATTTCAAAGTTTGCATATCATTCATGCATGCATATAGATTTGAGATCAAATTTCAAACTCATTTCAGAAAAACAGAAGCACTTGGTGTTGTGATTTTATGTGAACAGATTTAAATCAAATAGCCAACCCCATTTGAAAGTTTGAATTGTCTTTGAACCAAGTTTGTTGCCTTCTTTGAGGAAAGGTTTGAGTGTAGAATTTAAACCAAGATTTACAAATTATGAATGGTTCCAAAAACCATTTTTCAAATTTTGCAAACCAAGTGCCAAGTCTCTGTTATTTTGATTCTCCAAGCTTGACCAAGCCCTTGCAAAGCAACCACAGGTTTTTGTGCCTATATTTGAGACCACTACTCACTGCAAAAATCCCAAGAAAATTTGAATTCAAATGGAACTTGAATTCATTTGAAAATCAATTCAGAAAATAGAAATAGAAAAAGAAAAGGAGTAAACAAAAGAAAAGGGCCGAGCGCCAGGAATCTAGCCCAGCTTCTGAACAGGCCCAACTAGCCCACCCGGGCTATCTCTTTTCCTCCCGCACGCGCGAGCACACCCACTCAGCCGCTGACAGCCAGACCCCACGCCCCCTTCGGTTTATTTCGCTGACCAGCGGGCCCCGTCCATGTCACCCTCGTCTTCCTCAAACCACGCTCGCGACCACGTCGCTGCTGCTGTCAAGGCCGGTAATGGCGCGGTGTAATTGCCCATTATTTCGCAAGTGTTTCCTGTCGCACCAAGGCTTACTTAAACCCCTCTGCCCCGCAAGCATTTCCCCCCTCTCCTCGCCCACTCCGCCACCAGGCTGCGCGCAATTTCCCTCGAAACCCCGCAGTACCGACAACTCCGGCGGCCAATTACGGTGAGCCTCGACCGCCCCTCTCTTTCTGGTTCAAACGAGGATGTTCGGAATGATCTCGCGCTTACACTGATACCTTCCTTTTGCCTGCTCGTGACCCAGGTCGTCGTCTCCGTTCGCGACCGAAACCACCTGCGCCGCCGATAAACTCCGGCGACCAATTAAGGTAAAACCCGAGCGCCCCTTGCCCCCTCCTTCACGCGAGCTTGTTCGCCTATGTCTTGCGCAAATCCTGATGCCACTGGTTCGTGCTAGGGCGACGCCAAACCTCGACAAGGACCACGACTGCAAGCTACCGACGCCGCCCGTTACTTCGACGAGTTCCTGAGACCGTGTCGACGCGCCCCTTTGCAAACCAACGCTACCTCGAGCATCAGCAACCTCCTGCGGTTCTGGTAAGCGCCTCCTTTCTTCCCTGGGCGACCTAGAACGCCGGCACCGCCACTGACCGACGCGCCGCCGCCTATCGCCGCCGCTAGCGCCGCTCGTTTTTGGTTAGATGATTCTCAGCCGTCAGATTTAGATCTAGCGTGTAGAAACAGTTCACTTAACGAAAGGGTATGGACAGATCTGAGCCGTGCAGCGATAGTTAGATCCAACGGCCTGCAGAACTCGATCCGGCCGAACCGGTACGCGCCAGTAATAGCGCGACGCGTGGCTAGGGTTGATTCAAAAACAGAATTCAAAAAAACAGATTTTGATCCAGATTTCAAATGGCAATAACTTGAGATTCCCACGTTAGATTTTTGCAAATTTTATATCATTGGAATCAGTGAATCAAGGCCTTTCTGAATCAGCAATGTGTTTAACAAATAGTATCTGTTAAAATGACTTTGTATGCAGAAACATGTTTAGGTCCATTTTGGGCATAGTTTTTGTTTAGCAAATTGTTTTGGGGCTAAATAAGTTTGGTTAGCAAACTTTTTGGCTTGGTTATGTTTCTGTTTCATGCACTTGCTTGGTAGAGTTTTCAAAAATCATCACTTAGCATTTTCTTGCATGCATGCATTCATATCTTTGCTTGTATATGAATTGTATGTAATTGTGTGCTACAAAATTCTTGTGTAGATTTTGCTAGTGACTGTGATTGTGAAGAGTGCCACTCTCCCCATTACCAAGGCAAGTGATACTTCATGAAATTTCCACCCCTTTATTTTGAATAAGCATTAGAATTATTTTACTAAGTCTTGCATGCTACTTTTGCCAAATGCTATGTTGGGAAATCCTATGTAGTGTAGAATTGTAGAATTGCTAGGGAATTTTCCTAAGTTAAGTTACTATGCCATGCTTAGCCTAGCTAGTAGAAAACAAGGGTTGGTAAAGTATGTACATGCTATGGTGAAATAATTCTAAGTCCTTTGGGACTCATGCTTTTCTTAATAAAACAACTAAGTCAATGAACTTCCTGGGTGGAATGGGACTTGAATGGTGGTTTTTGGTTGAGTGGTTACACAAGGCCATGGATTTGGCTTGTGTATCTCACTTGTGGTATGCCACCCAGGCACAAAGGGATTTGGAGGCTAAGTGTTGAGAAAGCTTACAGTGCAACCACTTGGCAATATGGGCTCTGCCTTGATCATATAGGTTGCTAGAACTTAGTCACTTGGACAGTTGGTGGTAGTGGGAATGATAGGTTGGAGCGCGTCCATTTGACTAAGGAAAGGCTTCTGAAAGGTCCTGTCTTGGGAAACCAAGTCTGGTGGGGAAAGTGCACAACCTCTACAGATGGAAAATCTAAGTACTTAGCCAAGTCCTTGGCAATGGACAACTTGAGCATCAAGACATGGAAGCTACAAGAATCTCATCACTCAAACTTCTAAGTAAAACTTGTGGGTGAACAAGGGTGAAGGACCCCAATGTCTATTGGTGGTTTCTTGTGAAGTTTTTGATAAAGAAAAACTTAGTGATTTCAACTAATAGGAAAAACCTATTTTCAAGCAAAGCAAGCCAAGCTACACTTAGCCAAAATGCATATAGTAATATAGACCACCTAAAAATTTACTAAGGTATCACTTGCCAATACTATTCCAAAGTATTGACCCACTGTGGCTGTAACTTGTGATGTTGCAGGTTACTCCGAGGATGATTAGGTGTCATGAGTCTACACTCAACATGCTTGCCTGTGGCACATGAAGATGAAGACTTGTGTTTATTTACTCATTCCAAAACTCTTGTATTAGGACTATGGCCTTGAGTTGTAAAAGACTATGTTTTATCTCTGGAATGGATGTAACAAATGACCTTTGTATCTGTGTACTTCATCTTAAACTGTGGATGCTAGCAATGATCCAGGGACTAGCATTGCAATCACAGGGATCCTTTTCCTTTACAAAGGAGGGATCTTACACTACAATTCAATCAAGCAAACAATAATTCAATCTACCATTTCAAGCAATTATATCACATAAAATGATAAAAACAAAGCAATGCATGCAAGCATGCAAAAGGTTGTTTTATTTGTAAGAGTGGTTTCTAGTAGGTTATAAACATTTGGAAACACCTATTGGTCATTTTATAAAGTGGCAAAACCATTTGCAAAAGTGTTTACTTCTTAAACCATTTTTAAACCTTGTCATTATTTTATGTGGTGAAGAAATGCTTTTATTAAGGCAACATTCTATAGGTTTCACAAAATATGTTTTCAAACCATAAAACCTTGTGTTTAGGGTCAGAGAGTTTATTTCGAAAACATTTCTCAAAGGTTTCCTTCCAAAACCATTTTTAATAACTAAACCATATTTTTATTTGACTAGAATTTTTTTAAATCAAAGATTCATTCTATTATTTCACCAAATACATTTTTGAAACCAAAAATTGATTCCTAGGGTCAGTAGGTTCAAAACAAACCATTTGCCAAAGATTTTATCCCCAAAATCATTTTAGAACTATTTTTATATCCTAAACATGCATACACAAGTTTCTGTAAAAACAAACAATTTAACAGAAGCTATTTACTAAACAAAGTGCATGGTTGGATAGGTCTTGTCTTGCTGAATCCATTGATATAAAATTTGCAAAATTTGGACGTGTAGATTAAAAGTTATAGATTTTACAAAATCTTGTATCTAATAGATCAAATCTGTTTTAAATCACACCAACAGGGACACGTGGCTAGATTCTATTCGCGGGTACCGTTTCGGTTGGATCAGCAATTCAGACCGTAGGATTTAACTGACATCGCACGGCGCAGATCGATCGATACCTCTTCGGGCTAAGGTTCTATCGCGTCCTTTGGATCAAAATCCAACGGCGCGCAGCACGCTTGCCAACTAGTGGCGGCGCTGGCGGCGGCAGGTGGCGGCGGCGTGTCTGGCTACCGCGTCGCGGCGGTTACAGGAAGCGAGGGAGATAAGGGTGTGGCTCACCAGGTTCGCCGTGGCGTGAGGAAGCTCAAGGTGGTACTGGCTGGCAAGGGGGCGCACGAGGATGGCCTTAATCGCTCACCGGAGTTGTGCTGTGCCTCGGGTGCGCGCGGTTGTCGTCGGGGACGTCGCTGTAGAGCACGGGAGAGGGAAAAGATGATGCTATTAGAAGCGTGGGAAAGCAGGGAGCACGGGAGCATCTAAGAGAGAGGGCGGCGCGGCCAGAGACTACCTGTGGAGCTCGTCGGAGTTGGAGCGAACGGCGGCGACGTTCAGTCGGAGACAGAGTCGATGATACAGGGCACGCGCGAGTGAGCTGATGCTACGAGGAGGTTCGCTAGGGTCTGGGGAGTTTGTTCGGGTGCTCGAGGAGGCGAGGGGCGGAGGAGACTGGCCGGAATCGGCCGGGAAATCCGTCGGAGACAGAGGTGATGTCGCAAGAAATTGGTGCAGCCTGGGGGCTCCGGTGGGGTTGCGTCTGGGGGAAAAGAGGGAGAAGAGGGAGGCGATTAATACAGCATGGTCACGGGGTGGAGTAATGCTGGCAGTAACAAGTATTGACGCGAGCGTTTAACGACAGAAACCGTCGGCGAGGTTTGCGCGCGGGTGAGGAAGAAGAGAGCTGGCGGTGGGATCGTCTGGCAGCGAGAGAGAGAAGGGTGCGGTGGGGTCCTTCGGTCAGCGACCGTGCGGGTTCATATGTGGGTGCGAATCGTTTTCTGCGGGAGAGAAGGAGAGGTGGGCTAACTGGGCCTTGTTGGGCTAGCTGACTGGGTCGAGTCCGTTTTCCTTTTTTTTATACTGATTGTTTTTCTTTTTCCTTTTCTTTTATTCTGTTTTGATTTTGAACAACCAATTCAAACACTCATTTGAATTCAAACCTTTGCCATAATTTGCGTAGGTTTAAATATTGATTTTTAATATAATCTGAAGTAAATTTTTGGAATAAAAATTTATTCCTTTTTGGGTCTTTTAATTATTTAATTAGGCCCTTGTTTTAATTCAAGTAGGATTTAATAATAATTCAAACACCATTTATATCCCTTAAACTTTCCAAATCTTTTTAGTATGTTTTTATTTAATTATTAGGGTGTCAAAATATTCATCTTGAATTATTTGGAAAGTATTTAATATGATTCATAAATCATTTGAATAGGGTATTTGTTTTAATTCTAATGGAATTAAATATAGTTTTAATTCCCTAAATTTTATTTGGAAGATTTATTTTATTTAAGTTAATTAAACAACTTTTAATCCACTTGGGTAAATTCCAAATAACATTTTCTCATGATTTAAATGATCATCCTTATTAGAGATTTGTCTTTATTAAAATAGGGATAGAATGGTTAATGTCATTTTATTTTATTTTGGAAATTTTATTTTATTTGGATTTTGGATTATAATTCATTCCATTTGCTTATGGTCTTTGCCAAGTTTTAATTTGGTCTTTAAATATTCTTTATTTAATATTTCTTTCTTCATCTTATAAAATCCTTATCTTTTTATTTAGAGATCCAAACTTGGTGATTCCAATTTGTAAAATTTTATTTGATATTTATTTATCTTTTTAAATATCTTTTAGTATTATTTGCTCACCATTTGGTATGATTTATAGATAGGTCCTTTATTAGTTTTGGAGATTACTTTTCCTTATCTTATTTAAATTCATAAGATTTTATCTATGGCTCCAAATTAAGTGAAACCAATTTCTATGGTTTAATATATTTCTATTTTTCATTCTTGATAATTAATAAATGTTTGATGATAGATTTTTATATGGATCAAATCCATAGGCTTGGAGATAACTTGTAAATGATTTTTATTCCATTAGGGTTTAGGGTTTGGTTTCATTTTCCAAGTGTTTAAATTTCCAGATGCATTTTATGAGGAATGCATTTCTTTTGATTTGGATTTTGTTGGATTCAAACTTTAATTAAAGTTTGTTCAAGATGGGATTTCAAGTTCCATTTAGAAACAAAAGTTTCTTTTCACCCTGATTTTCAACAATAATTTATTTTGTTTATTTATTTTTCACATTACAAGATTTGGAAAATCTTGGGATGTGACACTTGTGTATGCATATTTAGAATATAAAATTTGTTCTAAAATGAATTTTGAGATTAAACCTTTGGAAAATGGTTTATTTTGAACGTACTGACCTTAGGAATCAATTTGTGATTTCAAAAATGTATTTGGTGAAGCAAAAGAATGAATCTTTGATTTAAACCATTTCTAGTCAAATAAAAGTAATGTTTATTTATTAAAAATGCTTTTGGGAGAAAATCTTTGGAAAATGTTTTGGAATAAACTCTCTGACCCCAAACACCAAGTTTTATGATTTGAAAATGTATTTGGTGAACCCTATAAAACTATTACTTTGCTAAAGACATTTTCAACCACATAAAATAATGACTTGGTTTAAAAATGGTTTATGAAGTAAAATCTTTTGCAAATGATTTCACCACTTTATAAAATAACCATTAGGTGTTTTCAAATGTTTATGAACCATTAGAAACCACTTTTACAAATAAAACAATCTTTTGCATGTTTGCATGCATTGTTTTGTTTCTATCATTTTATGTGATGAATTGCTTGAATGGTAGATTGAAATATTGTTTGTTTGATTGAATTGTAGTGATTTGAAGTGTGTGAACATTGCAAAGATCAAGGAGTGAACTTATACTCTCTACCAAAAAGGAAAGTGATGCTTCATACTTTTGTCCCATTATTTTCACTATGCATTAGTGATATTTCTAAGTAGGACTTGCATGGAATTTTTGCTAAGTATAAACTATGCCATGGGAAATCCTAGTAGATGAAACCTTAGTAAAATTTCCTAAGTTAAGACTCCTACTAGTATCATTTCTTAGCTTAGCTAGTAGAAAACAAGGGTGGAATATATATTCATGCTATGGAAAATTTCTAAGTCTGTGGACTTGTGTTTTGTTTAATAAAACAACTAAGTGAATGAATCACCTGGGTGGAATGGAAGGAATGGTTTGTGTTGAGTGGTTCACAAGGCCCATTTCTATGGTTTACCTTTTGTATCTCACTTGTGGATGGCCACCCAGAAACAAAGAGATTTGAGATGTCAAATGTTGAGAAGCTTCAAGTGCAGCCACTTGGCATTATGGGCTCTGCCTGGATCATATAGGTTGCAATAACTTAGCCAAATGGATAGTTGGTGGTAGGGGTTGATAGGTTGGAACGCGTCCATTTTGGTCTAAGGGAAGGCTTCTGAAAGATCTTGTCTTGGTGAAACCAAGTCTTGTAGGGAAAGTGCACCACCTCTGCAGAGTGAAAAATCTAAGTACTTAGCCATGTCACTGGTAAAGGACAATTTGAGCATCAAGACATGGAAGCTATCAAGAATCGCCTCATCCCCATTTCTAAGTTAAAATCTTGTGGGTGAACAAGGGAATGAAGGATCACCAATTTCTATTGGGAGATGCCTTGGGAAAGATTTTGTCAAGCAAAACCTTAGTGTTTTCAAATGATAAGGAAAATCTATTTTGAGCAATGCAAGCCTAAAGCTCCACTTGGACAAAAGCATATAGATGATAGACTCCACTATACTACCATAGTATCACTTGCCAATACAATTCAAATGTATTGACCCTTGTGGCTGTAACTTATTATGTTTGCAGGTTTGTTTGATGTTAGTGAAGTTTATTGATTAGGATTACAAGTCTACAACCAACATGTCTGCCTGTGGCACTTTGAAGATGAAGGACCCCATGCTATTGTTATATTCTGCTGCATTGTAATGAGATAGCCAGATGAGCTATGTAAGATGTAATAAATTATTTTATTCCTGGTTATAAAGTTGTATTATGACCTTTGTTTCTTGATATTACATCTTAACTGTGGATGCTAGCTATTGATCTAGGGACTAGCATTGTAAACACAGGGATCTCTACCTTATTAAAGGTTGGGAACCTTACAATTTTGGTGGAGGACTGTAAGACCCCACCTTTATAAAGGTAAAGGTCCCTGTGATTGCAATGCTAGTACCTGGATCAAATGCTAGCATACACAGTGTAAGATGAAGTACACAGAAACAAAGGTCATTATTACATCGTCATTCTAGAGATAACATAGTCTATTACAACTCCATAGCCATAGGCTAGTACAAGAGTTCATCTTAACAAAATAAAGTAAAGTCTTCATCTTCGTGTGCCATAGGCAAGCATGTTGAGTGTAGACTCATAACCCTAATCCTCATCAGAGTAACCTGCAACATCACAAGTTACAACCACAGTGGGTCAATACATTGGAATAGTATTGACAAGTGATACCTTAGTAGAATAATAGTTTCTAGCTTGTACATGAATTTGGCTAAGTGTAGATTAGAGTTGCTTTGCTCAAAATAGGTTTTATCTATCAGTTGAAAACACTAAGTTTTTGTTTGACATAAACTCCCAAGGAACCACCAATAGACATTGGTGAACCTTTACCCTTTTTCAACCACAAGTTTTTAACTTAGAAATTGGGATGAGGATATCCTTGATGGCTTCCATGTCATGATGCTCAAATTGTCCATTTCCAGGGACACGGCTAAGTACTTAGATTCTTCCTTCTCGAGAGGTGGTGCACTTTCCCCACAAGACTCGACATGCATCGAGACAAGACCTTTCAGAAGACTTCCCTTAGACCAAAATGGACGCGCTCCAAACCTATCACCCCCTACCACCAACTGTCCATTTGGCTAAGTTATTGCAACCTATATGATCCAGGCAGAGCCCATATTGCCATGTGGCTGCACTAGAAGCTTCTTAACATTTGGCATCTCAAATCCCTTTGTTCCTGGGTGACTTTCCACAAGTGTGATACACAAGGTATACCATAGATACGGGCCTTGTGTAACCACTCAACATAACCCAAACATACCATTCCACCCAGGTGATTCATTCACTTAGTTGTTTTATTAAGCAAAAAACACAAGTCAAAGACTTAGCAATAATTTCCATAGCATGTATATAATCCACCCTTGTTTGCTACTAGCTAGGCTAAGCATGGCAATATAGCAAGTATCTTAACTTAGAGAAAATTCTAACAAGTCTACAACTACTAGGATTTCCCAAGCATAGCATATAGATACTTAGCAAAAACATCATGCAAGCCCTATACAAAATATCACTAATGCATAGTCAAAATATTTGGACAAAAATATGAAGCACCACTTGCCTTGGTAGTTGGGGGAGTAGCAACAATCCTCACAATCTCAATCAGCACTAGCACCAAAATCTACACATAAAATGATAGCACCAAATTCATATTTCAAATAATCAAGCAAAAATATATGAATGCATGCAAATTCCATGTGATGATTTTTTTAAACTAAAAAAGACAAGTAAAATAGTACTGAATCACTAAGTAAACATTTAGAGACTAAATAAACTTAATTTGGCTTTAAAAACATTTTCTAAATAATTTTTATACACAAAATAGGCCTACAAATGTCTCAGCATAAAATTCTATTTTAACAGAGGCAAAATACAAAACCAAGCCTACAGATGTGTAGGATTTATTTTTGTGATTCCATTGATATATTATTTGCATTTTTTGGATAAACAGAACAAAAGTTATTGAATTTACAAGTTTAATCATATAATTAAATCAAATCTGAATTTTTAAAAGAAAACCTTGACACGAGGCAGCGTCTGATTGGCGCGTACCGGTTCTCTCTGGATCACGCATCCGCGCCGTTAGATCTATTTAAATCCAACGCACCAGATCAAATCTTACCCTTTCGCATCTAATCTAATCTATACCGCTAGATCTAAGATCTACAGTTCAAATCCTCGCGCACCCCTTCGCTGGATGATCTAATCGCAACCGCTGGATCCAGATCCAGCGGATCACATCGCTCTAACCACTCACGGGTGGCGCAAATGGCCACTGCGGTGGCTGCGTGTCTGCCGATGATGCTCCGGCGAGACCAGAGGGCAAGGGTGAGGATTCTGGTGCTTACTGAGGTCGTGGAGACACATCGAAGCTCAACGTGCAGGTGGACGGGGTCAGGGCGCACGAACACGATGTTGATTCCTCATCGAAGTTGGCCTCGGCGTCGGGCTCTCTTGGAGGTTGACGTTGGCGACGCTACAAGGCACGAGAAGGCAAGCCAGGGGCAGTATTAGATGCCCATGGTCACGGTGAGTGCACGCGTAACAAGCAGAGAGAAAGGGGGGCTAGGTTTACCGTGATCCTTCGTCGGAGTGGTTCGGGACAGTGGCGGCGCGAGATCGAATGTGGACAGCCTAGCGGCGCTCTAAGGTTGGTGAGTGAGGGGAAAAGAGAAGAGTGGGGAGGGGGTTAAGTAGAGGGGGTCGGGGCGCGGGATGACTGCGTGTTTAACGTGAATTGATTCGCGAATCAAATGACCAGAAACGGGTGGAGACGACGTTGCTGCGGCGTTGATTGAGGAAGACGATGATGTGGCTGCGGGGCCAGCGCGTGAGTTAGAGGGGGGGTGCGAGAGTGAGTGAGAAACAGAGAGGGGGAGGGGGTTTTCCCGGGTGGGCTTGCTAGGCTGGTTGCTGGACCGCGAGTGGGTTGGGCTAGTTAGTTAGCTGGGTTTATTTTTTTCTCCTTTTCTTTTTCTGTTTTGATTTTCTGGTTTGAATTTGAATGACTATTTCAAATCTATTTCAATTTGAATTTCCTCCAGACTTTTGTACTGTTTTTCTTGTGCCCAAGGATGTGTAAAACAACTACTAATATTCAAATACCATTTTGGTTTGAAAATAAAAATAAAACCAAGCCTTAACTTATATAATGACATTAGGCATATAAATGGTTTTATGTTTGATTTTGTTTTGAAATTTTTTGAGTGGACTTTGTATTCTCTTCCCAATCTTTACTGATCAAACCCAAGCACTTCCATACTTGGAAAGTAAAATAAAAACCTTGCCTTGCTTACATAAAGTTAATATGCAAAATGTGGTTTCTTATTTTGGGAAATTTATTTGAAAAGGCCAAAGGCTTATGAATGCATGAATTCTATGCAAACTTTATAAACCATGATTTTTGGGATGTTACAAATCTAAACCCCTTAAGGTGAATCTCGCCCTCGAGATTTAGATTGGCTAGCAAATAGGTGAGGGTGGTCTTTCCGAAGGTCATCTTCTCTTTCCCAAGTTGCTTCCTCCTCGGAATGATGGTTCCACTGAACTTTGCAGAATTTGATAGTTTTTGTCCGAGTAACTCTTTCTAAAGTCTCAAGAATCTTGATAGGTTTTTCTTCGTAAGTGAGATCACTTTCCAACTGGACTTCCTCCAAAGGTATAGTATCGTTCAAAGAAGTCTCTTCCATCTCCGGATGGCATTATTTAACTGACTTACGTGAAACACATTGTGAACGGCACATAGGGATTCATGCAATTCAATCTCATATGCCACTTCTCCTTTACGACTCAGAATCTTGAATGGCCCAACATACCTTGGTGCCAATTTTCCTTTGACTCCCAAACCTCTTCACTCCACGAAGTTGTGATACTCTAAGATAAGCTCTATCACCTACTTCATAGGTGACTTCTCTATGTTTTGGATCTGCGTAGCTCTTCTGTCGGGACTGTGCTATCTTCAATATGTCTTTTACCAACTTGACTTTCTCTTCAGCTTCCTTGATTAATTCTGGCCCGAACAAATTTCTTTCTCCAACACCACTCCATAACAATGGTGTAGTACACTTTCTCCCATAGAGAAATTCATACGGTGCCATCTCAATACTGGCTTGATAGCTATTGTTGTAAGAGAATTCTGCGTAAGGCAGACTTTCATCCCAACTAGCACCATAGTCTAGGGCACATTCCCTCAACATATCCTCTAGAATTTTGTTGGTCCTTTCTGTCTGTCCATCAGTTTGAGGATGAAAAGCAGTGCTGAATTCTAGTCTCGTTCCCAATGACTCATGCAATTGCCTCCAAAAATGTGAAGTGAATTGAGTCCCCCTATCAGATACAATACTCTTGGGTACTCCATGCAAACACACAATCCTATTCATATAAATCTTGGCTAACTTAGCACTTGTATAGGTTGTCTTCATGGGTATGAAATGAGCCACTTTAGTTAGGCGATCCACCACGACCCAAATAGAATCATATCCCGATCTAGTCCTTGGCAGTCTAGTGATGAAATCCATGCCAATCTTGTCCCACTTCCAATCAGGAATAGGTAGTGGTTGTAACAATCCATCTGGATTCTGATGTTCCGCTTTCACTCTACTACACACATCACACAAAACAATATGTTCTGCGTTGTCTTTATTGAGATTATTCCACCAAAATCTTTCCTTCACATCCATGTACATTTTGGTGTTACCCGGATGAATGGAATATGGTGAGTTGTGTGCTTCTTGTCGAATCAGTTTCCGAAGTTCTGGATCCCGAGGAATGCAGATACGTTTTCCATACCATAAAGTACCCTGTTCGTCTTCATGGAATCCTTTGGCTTTCCCCTTGCTAATTTTTCCTTTAATCTCTTCAATTTCCTTGTCCATCTTTTGGGCTTCCTTGATCCTGTCCAACAATCTAGGTTGAACATCCAATGACATGATATGTCCTTCAGGCACATCTCCAATCTGAGATCTTTGAATTGGGGACACAGATCATCTGGCAATTCTCCCTTAGTAAGGCCATTCACATAAACTTTACGGCTTAATGCATCCACTACAACATTTGCTTTACCGGGGTGGTATTGCAAACTCAAGTCATAATCCTTGATGAGTTCTAACCATCTTTGTCTCATGTTGATTTCTTTCTGAGTGAAGATATACTTCAAACTTTTGTGATCTGTGAACACGTCACATCCTTTTCCCAAAAGATAATGTCTCCATGTTTTGAGTGCATGGAAAACAGAGGCTAACTCCAAATCATGAGTAGGATAATTCACTTCATGAGTTTTGAGTTGTCTCGAGGCATAATCCACAACTTTCCCTTCTTGCATCAAAACTGTTCCTAATCCTTGGTGATATGCATCACAATATACTTGGAAATCTTTCTCCAAATCTTGCAGACATAAGACTTGTGCTGTCACTAGTCTCTTCTTCAACTCTTGGAAACTGAGTTCACATACTTCAGTCCAATCAAATTTCTTGTCTTTCTTAAGTAACTTCGTCATTGGCTTAGCTACCTTTGAGAAATTTTCAATGAATCTTCTATAGTATCCTGCCAAGCCAAGGAAACTACGCACTTCTTTCACTGACTTAGGAGATTCCCACTCAGTTACAGCTGACACTTTTGAGGGATCTATTGCTACACCATCTCCCGACACAATATGTCCGAGAAATCCAACTTCATTCAGCCAGAATTCACACTTGCTGAATTTGGCATACAGTTTATGCTCTCTAAGCTTCTCAAGTATCAATCGCAAATGTTCTTCATGCTCTTCATTGCTCTTGGAATAGATCAAAATTTCATCAATGAAAACGAGAACAAATTTATCAAGAAATTCCATGAACACCTTGTTCATCATATTCATGAAGTAGGCTGGTGCATTTGTCAAACCAAATGGCATCACGCTGTACTCATACAATCCATACCTAGCGGTGAAAGCAGTCTTAGGTATGTCTTGTTCCCTTATTTTTAGCTGAAAGTAGCCTGATCGAAGATCAATCTTTGAGAACACACGGGCTCCTTCTAACCGATCAAACAAATCATTGATTCTGGGCAAAGGATATTTGTTCTTGATAGTTACCTCATTGAGTGAACGGTAATCTATGCATAACCTTTGACTTCTATCTTTCTTTTCAACAAACAAAACTGGTGCACCCCAAGATGAAGAACTTGGTTGAATAAATCCTTTCTGCAACTGTTCTCCAAGTTGTTTCTTGAGTTCCTTCAACTCATCAACTAACATCTTGTAAGGTCTCTTTGCTATCGGTCCTGATCCTGGCAGCAAGTCAATCAGAAACTCCACATCTCTATCTGGTGGCATTCTAGGTAATTCCTCCAGAAACACATCTGGATACTCTCTCACAATTAGCACACTATCTATGCTAACCCCCTTAAGAGAATTTAGCTTACTCCCTTTTGATTCAAAGTTAGACTTGAATCTAATCCTTTTATTATCCGGGGTTGTGAGTGTGACAGTACGATTGGCACAATCTAGTACTCCTTCATACTTAGTCATCCAATCCATTCCTAGAATGACATCCAATCCTTGGGAATCTAGAATTATCAGACTAACTGGAAACTTATGCTTTCCAAATTCTATTACTAGATCACGACATCCAAGACTTACTATCATATCTCCACCAGGAGAACTTACTTTTATAGGACACCCAATATTTTCAGTTGGAAATCCATTTTTATCAACAAATGCTCTTGATATGAATGAATGTGATGCACCAGTATAAAAAGGAACAAGTGCTGGAATAGAATTTAGCTTGAACTTACCAGCCACAGCATCAGGCTCTTCATATATATCTTCCACATTGATGTGGTTCACTTGTCCCTTCTGGAAAGGGTTGGGCTTGGTGGTTCCTTCAACCTTATTTTCTGGGCACTCATTTTCATAGTGCCCCATCTTCTTACACTTGAAACATTCAACCTGACTGATATCTCTCTTTGCAGGCTAACTTCCACTTCCACTTCCACTGTGGTGGCTCTTGTGTCCACTCTTGTGGTTCTTATACTTGTCATTATCATGACTGCGGTGGTGCTTGTTGTCATGATGACGGTTGTGGTTATGGTGGTTGTTGTACTTCCCATGTTTGTGGGGTCCAGAACTCCCACTATCATCATGATGGGAACGCTTGTGAGACGATCCCGAGCTGTGCTTATCAAAGCTATGCTTCCTCTTTCTACTCTCAACCTGTTTCATCTTGTTTTCCAAGATGGTAGCCTTGTCACAAAGGGATTGATAGGTTGGAACATAGGCAACAGATAGTTGTAGGTTCAACTCATCATTAAGTCCTTCGAGGAATTTATCCTTCCTCTTTGCATCTGTATCAACTTCGTCCGGTGCATAACGCGCCAGATTGTTGAATTCCTCAATGTACACAGCCACACTGCGGTGATGCTGCTTCAGATTGTGGAACTCCTTCTTCTTCAAATTCATCACTCGGGATGAGATGTGAGCTGTACGGAATCCATCCTAAAAGATAGCCCATGTCACATCCTCAAGGGGAGTGGTGATTTGAAAGTTATCCCACCATGTTGATGCTGGCCCTTCAAGCAGATGTGCCGCGAATCTGACCTTTTCCTCATCGGTGCAGCCAACAGTCACTAAGTCCTTGTTCACTGAATGTAACCAGTCATTGGCTATCATTGGATCAGTGGTTCCCGAGAACTTTGCACTCCTTAGTCTTAGAAATCTGGTGAGCATGTCAAATCCCGGAGGATTTTTCTGATTGTTGTTGTTGTTATTCTGATTCTGGTTCTACATGAATTGCGTCATCATTTGCATCAGTTGAGCTTGTGCTGTCATCAACTGTTGCATCTCGGGAGTGACATTGTTGTTGTTGTTGTTGTTTTGGTTGGGGTTGGCACAACGGGGTGGCATATGTGGTTTCATTAAGGATAAGGATGAGATACCCATATATGCTTAACATGCACAATACATCACATAGAAACAATCACAATAACCAAGCTCAAAATAACATAAGGTTTGAAAGACATAACAACAGGTTTTGAAAAATGTAAACACACCATAGCAAGCCATCCACATGTTGGATGGTCATTGCGACTCAATAATCAAAGTATGGTAGATGAAAGATAGTCGAGTAGTCTACACTACTCCTCCACATCGACCTCCACATCAACAAGGGTAAGACCTGCATTCTCCATGGCGGTCTTGTACTCATCAACACTAGTGGTCAAGGCCTCAATATTGGCCCTAAGAGCCCTCTTCTGTGAGCGAAACCTCTCGATCACTCCCTGCTAGTGCTCAAGCTCGAAGTCCTTGGCCTCTAACTCCTCCTTCATCTCCTTGATCTTCTTGTTCATGTCTTGGACTCTCTTCTCCTGGCTCTTGAACTTCTTGTCCTGGCTTTCAAATCTGGCCTCCATCTCTTTGACGATCTCTTCTTGCTCCACGAAGAGCTTGTCCTTCTTCCGCAGCTGAACCCGGAGCTCGTCGTTGCTAAGCATGACATTGGTCCTATCAGTTTCAAGGTGTCTAAGAAGACCCTCTTGGTCTTTAAGGTACAGACGAATCAGCTGCATCCTCTCTCTAGTAGCATCATCATACTCTATAGCCTCTCCCTCCTCGTTGCGCCTCCCGAACGGGTGAAAGTAGAGACCTCTAAGCTCGGTGGAGTGCCTCCCAACCAGGCGTCCAAGTAACTCCTGCATGACTACATCTAAGCCTCTCTCTTTGTCATCATGCATCAGCTCGAAAGTGATAGCCTCTATGGGTGGCTCTACCTGGCGTCCCGGTTGTGTGACTCTGAAGCCCCATAGGTCCTTCCTCTCAAACTTGGTGAGCTGAAGTGTCGTGATGCTAGGAAGTGGAAGGTTGAGCACACTAGTGAGCTCAATGAGATGAGTCCAAAACGGGTTCCCTTGAACTCCTCGCCAGTGTTGATAACAACGTTAGGCATCTATTTTTATAAGATAGAGAAAGTTAGAACCAACACAAGTAGAGAAAATTCACAAGACAAAAATAACACAAGCACATCTTTAGCAACAAACACATCAGTCATGGCATACACAAATCCAATACAATCACCAAGTTTCAACATAACTTAGACAAATTTTGAAGTAAAACAACAAGTGTGGTGGTCCAACTAACGGAGTACGTTACAATTCTCACTCACTAGACAGAATAGCTATCAGGGCATCCTTAGTGGCAATCTGTCTGTCGTGATCACAAGACTCCCATATTAAGTCTATGATGTCTCCCCTTAGTTGTTGATTGGTAGTCTCTAAGTCTTGGGTATGCTTCTTTTATTCCCTAAGGTCATTTTGAGTGCTGAGCATTCTGCACTTGAGTCTATCACCAAGCTCCTTGATGGCATTCCAAGCTGCATTTCTTGCAGAGTCAAAGAATGTTGTGTGCATTTCAGAGTTGGTGACCATGCAGAATCCCGACTCTTTGTGATTGTCTTCCTTGTTTTTGTACAAGTGAAGTTGCACCCACCAATACTCTTCTCCTTCATCCATCACATGGAATCCCTTGTACACAGCTACACCATGTATCCCCATGGTAACCATAAGGTTCTTGAGGGCCTTGGGAAATTCAGTCTCACATTCCAAAGTCATGGTCATGAGTGGTCCCTTCCTAACAAATTCGTTGATGGAGTTCATCTAGAAATTGAGATGAGAAAGAAGATTAGAAAAGTTTACGAGAATAAAAGACAAGTGTGGAAAATTTTCAAAGTGTTGAAATTTTTCCTTAGTGGTTTCTTAGTCTAGTCTAACCTAGGGTCATAATCCTACATGCAACATAGTGCTCTGATACCAACTGTAAGACCCCACCTTTATAAAGGTAAAGGTCCCTGTGATTGCAATGCTAGTCCCTGGATCAACTCTAGCATCCACAGTTTAAGATGAAGTACACAAAAACAAAGGTCATTATTACATCGTCATTCCAGAGATAACATAGTCTTTTACAACTCCATAGCCATAGGCTAGTACAAGAGTTCGTCTTAACAAAATAAATTAAAGTAAAGTCTTCATGTGCCACAGGCAAGCATGTTGAGTGTAGACTCATAACCCTAATCCTCATTAGAGTAAGCTGCAACATCACAAGTTATAGCCATAGTGGGTCAATATATTGGAATAGTATTGGCAAGTGATACCTTAGTAGAATAATAGTTTCTAGCTTCTACATGAATTTGGCTAAGTGTAGCTTAGGCTTGCTTTGCTCAAAATAGGTTTTACCTATCAGTTGAAAACACTAAGTTTTTGTTTGACATAAACTCCCAAGGAACCACCAATAGACATTGGTGAACCTTTACCCTTGTTCAACCACAAGTTTTTAACTTAGAAATTGGGATGAGGAGATCCTTGATGGCTTCCATGTCTTGATGCTCAAATTGTCCATTTCCGGGGACACGACTAAGTACTTAGATTCTTCCTTCTCGAGAGGTGGTGCACTTTCCCCACAAGACTTGACATGCATCGAGACAAGACCTTTCAGAAGCCTTCCCTTATACAAAAATGGACGCTCTCCAAACCTATCACCCCCTACCACCAACTGTCCATTTGGCTAAGTTATTGCAACCTATATTATCCAGGCAGAACCCATATTGCCATGTGGCTGCACTAGAAGCTTCTTAACATTTGGCATCTCAAATACCTTTGTTCCTGGGTGGCTTTCCACAAGTGTGATACACAAGGTAGACCATAGATATGGGCCTTGTGTAACCACTCAACATAACCCAAACATACCATTCCACCCAGGTGATTCATTCACTTAGTTGTTTTATTAAGCAAAAACACAAGTCAAAGACTTAGCAATAATTTCCATAGCATGTATATAATCCACCCTTGTTTGCTACTAGCTAGGCTAAGCATGGAAATATAGCAAGTATCTTAACTTAGAGAAAATTCTAACAAGTCTACAACTACTAGGATTTCCCAAGCATAGCATATAGATACTTAGCAAAAACATCATGCAAGCCCTATACAAAATATCACTAATGCATAGTCAAAAATATTGGGACAAAAATATGAAGCACCACTTGCCTTGGTAGTTGGGGGAGTAGCAACAATCCTCACAATCACAATCACCACTATCACCAAAATCTACACATAAAATGATAGCACCAAATTCATATTTCAAATAATCAAGAAAAAATATATGAATGCATGCAAATGCCATGTGATGATTTTTCTAAACTAAACAAGACAATTAAAATAGTACTGAATCACTAAAAAACATTTAGAGACTAAATAAACTTAATTTGGCTTTCAAAATATTTTCTAAATAATTTTTATACACAAAATAGGCCTACAAATGTCTCTGCATAAAATTCTATTTTAACAGAGGAAAAATACAAAACCAAGCCTACATATGTGTAGGATTTATTTTTGTGATTCCATTGATATATTATTTGCATTTTTTGGATAAACAGAACAAAAATTATTGAATTTACAAATTTAATCATCTAATTAAATCAAATCTGATTTTTTAAAAGAAAACCCTGACACGCGGCAGCGTCTGATTGGCGCGTACCGGTTCGCTCTGGATCACGCGTCCGCCCCGTTAGATATATTTAAATCCAATGCACCAGATCAAATCTTACCCTTTCGCATCTAACCTAATCTATACCGCTAGATCTAAGATCTACGGTTCAAATCCTCGCGTACCCCTTCGCTGGATGATCTAATCGCAACCGCTGGATCTAGATCCAGCGGATCACATCGCTCTGACCACTCGCGGGCGGCGCAAATGGCCATCGCGGCGGTTGCACGTCTGCCGGTGATGTTTCGGCGAGACCAGAGGGCAAGGGTGAGGGTTCTGGCGCTTACCGAGGTCATGGAGACACGACGAAGCTCAACATGCAGGTGGACGGGGTCGGGGCGCACAGACATGACATTGATTCCTCGTCGAAGTTGGCGTCGGCGTCGGGCTCGCTCGGAGGTTGACATTGGTGATGCTACAAGGCACGAGAAGGCAAGCCAGGGGCAGCGTTAGATGCGCATGGTCACGGTGAGTGCACGCGTAACAAGCAGAGATAAAGGGGCTGCAAGGTTTACCGTGATCCTTCGCCGGAGTGGTTCGGGACAGCGGCGGCGCGAGCTTGAATGTGGACAGCCTAGCGGCGCTCTGAGGTTAGCGAGTGAGGGGAAAAGAGCGGAGTGGGTAGGGGGTTAAGTAGAGGGGGTCGAGGAACGGGATTACTACGTGTTTAACGCGAATTGATTCGCGAATCAAATGACCAGAAACAGGCGGCGATGGCGTTGCTGCGGCGTTGATTGGGGAAGACGATGACGTGGCTGCAGGGCCAGCACGTCAGTGAGAGGGGGGATGCGAGAGTGAGTGAGAAACAGAGAGGGGGAGGGGGTTTTCCCGGGTGGGCTTGCTTGGCTGCTTGCTGGGCCGCGGTAGCTGGGTTTATTTTTTCTCCTTTTCTTTTTCTTTTTTGATTTTCTGGTTTGAATTTGAATGACTATTTCAAATTTGTTTCAATTTGAATTTCCTCTAGACTTTTGTACTATTTTTCTTGTGCCCAAGGATGTGTAAAACAACTACTAATGTTCAAATACCATTTTGGTTTGAAAATAAAAATAAAACCAAGCCTTAACTTATATAATGACATTAGGCATATAAATGGTTTTATGTTTGATTTTCTTTTGAATTTTTTTGAATGGACTTTGTATTCTCTTCCCAATATTTATTGATCAAACCCAAGCACTTCCATACTTGGAAAGTAAAATAAAAACTTTGCCGTACTTGCATAAAGTTAATAGGCAAAATGTGGTTTCTTATTTTGGGAAATTTATTTGAAAAGGCCAAATGCTTATGAATGCTATGCAAACTTTATAAACCATGATTTTTGGGATGTTAGAAGGACTGCCATCCATGATAAAAGAAGTCTACCATGTTTCAGAAGTCAAAATCTTATAGTGAAACTATAATACAATTTTCTTAGCCTAATACTTATTGGGAAACCTCACTTGGGTACCACCGCTTTGAGGATTTTTGGCACGGGTGGATCCGGAAAAGGTAGAGGGACTACTAAGGGAAAGATTCGCATGGTCTTGTTTGTAAAAGGACTTGATCATGGATTGTGGGTAAAGTGCACAAACTCTCGAGAGTAATAAATCTTATCGATCAGTTGTGTTCATGGAAAAAGAACAACTTTGAGAATCTAAAGTATGGACCCTCTGGAGGATTTACTCTATCTTTTTCAAAGAAAAATGTTCGCAAACCTAAGGAGTTGCATCCCGAGGTATCTATAGGCTCATACTTAGTGGTTTTTGGGTGCATATGGTGTACTCCATGTGTTCGATTGGGAGATAGTAGCCTGGAGGACTTAGTGCAAGACACTCGACCTTATGTTACTTATTAATTTTTTTGCAAAGTAGGATAAAATATTTTCTCTATACTTCTCCTTTACTTGGTGAAAATTGGATTTATGCAAATAAACCCAAAGCCTTCTCTTAGCCTTACATGTAGAGATACACCAAGTCTTTTTCTTGGTGTAATTTGCCAATGACTAGGTTGCATGTTTAATGTGTAGAGTCTAAGCATTAACAAAGGTTTGTAGGATTCACGGGTCTACACTCAACTAGCATGTGGAAATGATGGCACTCAAGTTGTATTAATTTATCTTTGTGTTGTAATAAAGTAAACTCTGAATTATTCAGTTCATGTAATAGTGCTAGCTAATGATCCGGGAACTAGCACCGTCAAGCAAAGAGACTTTGGATCCAACCAGATTCGGGGTCACTACACTTAAAACCCTGGGCCACCAAGTACATAAGGGGTCTAGGTGGCCGCCGAGTAAGTAAACTCTCTAGACTCATCTTTCTTCATACAATAAGGATGCAAGTGGGTAACCTTTAGGGTACCTTCTACCCTCTTTAGTACAATAAAATGAACTAAACTTTCATAAATCACAACCTTTTGAGAAAACTAGTTCATTTGTTTGAACTAGACTAAAATAGATGGTACCCTAAAGGTTCCAAACTTGCATCTCTATCATACAACGTCACCATCAACATCCACGGATCCACCATAGACGAGCTAGAGAATCCTTTGAGTTTGACCCCAAGCATACAAATACAATGTACTCTCTATATTCCGGACGACGTTTTTTAGAGTCCGTACCTATACAAGACTTTGTCTTCTATGTTCTACCATTGGATCCAGACACCTTGCCGAACAACGAATATACCGACGGGAAAATACCACGGCAGTATGTTTCACGTTATGAGGTCCCAGCCATCGGATTAAGGTTCCAAGTCAATCCTAGCCATCCACTCAGGCCTCTCTCCCGCATAGGTGGTCCGCGCTGTCCGATCAAGCCAGCCAAGCGATCCTAGTCATCCACAACTGTTGCACGTTGATGGAAACAACTGTGCCACGTTTTGTTGGGACTCCAAGTGCAGAGTGTTGTAGCAAGATTTTTTTCCCCACAAGGGTGACTCGAGGGTTTATATCGAACTCTCGGGGAATTGGTTATGGAAGTGTATTTGTCTTCTCCTCTTCAAGCAACCTGTAAAGTAAATAATTTGTCTTGTGTCCCCAACTCCACCAAGTGGTTTTCAAGCACAAGGTTTCGTATTAGTAATATGAAATAAAATATAAATAAAGTAAATTAATGCAAACTAGATGATATGGAAGATAGCAGAGTTGTTTTGGGGTTTTTATGACTGATTGCAAGTAGGGAAAGTATTTTTGTATTTTCTAAATAATAAATTGCAGAAAATATAAAAGGTAGTAGATTCAATGGAAAGGTGTTTCTTATGATTAAAATTGGACTGGGGTTCACGGGTTCACTTGTCTACTCTCTTCTCAAGTTGTTGTGATCATAAAACAATTCATCAATGATAAATATTCATGGAACTTCTATATGTGTTTGGTAAGCATTCATATGGGCATCATGTTCTAACATAGATATGAAACACATCTCTCTTATACTCCTCAAGATAGGGAAACTCCATGCAATCTTGAATTAAGAACAAATCAGAGTATAACTTTAATTAATATAACATGGTGTTTGAAATACAAATATGCTACCTTGATCTAACAAGATTATCACACTGTCACATGATAACTAGCACATGATTTCACTTTATCCCTAGTGAGGCAACAAAACAAAGGTAAAAACCAAAGTAGATCTTGAATATTGTTTGCCACAATTCAATTACTACCACCATGCTACTCCATCTAATACACACTTCTCCCCATACAAGTTCTTGCATACAAGTTGGATCAAAAGAAGCAACTAATAACGGGGTACATGACATGCATCTATCAATACATCATACACAAAATAGATTCCAATATCAAATATAAAATCATAGAACAAAGATCCACCACATAGGAATTACATATCTGACCATAATCATGTAGGGCAGCTCATATGGTACTAGATCTATGAAGAACAAGAGAGAAATAGATAAGGATACTACCACAAACCCATAGCCCGGAGGTGGACTACTCTCTCTTCATGATGGTGATGATGCCTGAGATGTTGGAGAGGGTGGAGATCTCCATGGAGGTGGCTCCGATGGAGTTTCCCCCTCCAATCTTCGCTGGATCTAACTATGTTTGGTGGGGTTTTCGTTTCTGATGTGCTATGTATCGAGGACTCCTAGAGGGATCCTTATATAGGGGTTTTTAGGTCAAGAGAAGTCTGTGGGCGAAAGAATCAAGGCGATCGGATGACCGAGGAGAAAACGAGGGTAGGTGGTGCGCCCACCTAGGTTGGGCGCATAACCTAGGCTCACTGGGCCTCCTAGCCCTCCAGATGAGGTTCTTGTGCTCCAGATGCTTCTCGTGGATAAATATTGGCATTCCCAAAAGTTCAGGTCCATTTGACTTCGTATAGGTCCTGAAACATCAAAAACATTGAAAACACGATTTTTCTGCCCTATCGGGTTATAGCCAAAATAAAGGGGATCATTGGTAAATCCCCCAAAATCAATGTAAAACATTGATAAAACATTATATATGATGCAAATATGTGGGTAAACATGTCAAAAACTACAAAGTTCATGTATGCATTTTACACGCATCACGCGTTTCTACCTGCATCGACACTGGTCTCAGCTTCCATCACTGATTTGAGGGTATGCGTCTTGCCTGGCCCGCTCATCAGTGAGGGTGGGTACATGGTGTTGCGTCGTTTCAAACCTAGAGAGGTCGCGTGGTGGCAAGACGTGTTCTTTAGTTGTGCCTAGGGTTTGCTCTCCTCTCTATCTCAACCTCCTCTCAGCCACTTCTTCTCTCTTTTGATCCTAGCCTACTCTAGCCGCCACCTACCACAATGAGATCGCGTTGGACTCCTCCATTTCTTCCCCTATTCAAAACCCTAGCCGCTGGCATGATTTCTCCCATTCGGGCCTGAGCAGCAAGATGACAAGCAGGGAGGCGATGGTCTCCTCTGAGATGTCCGACCATGGGAGGATCACATCATATCAACCACCGTCCATCTCAAGCAGTAGCAGGCAAGGATCTACTCCATCTGATGGCGATGCCATCGTGGAGTCTGCATGTGGCTGGGTGTGCATGAGAGCCAGCAGGCAGCACAGTGGAGCAGATGGGAGGTAGCGGCCTCCTCTACTCGGATTCACGATCCAGACCCCGACCCCCTTCCCAATCGTCTCGTGCATGAAGTTTTTTGAATAGTACAAAAAATAAAAAATAAAAAAAATGTGAAAATGGCTCGTGGAGCCCTTATATGTGACTCACTACCCACAAAAAATAACAAGCAAGACATACCAGAACTTTTGGCACCCAAGGCACCACCCGGGTGGCTATCGAGTAGGAGTTAACTTGGTTTTCAACCCTAGACCCCCTCACTTCCCAGAACATTGCACCACTCCATGGGTTGAGCCCAACCCAACACTTAGCTCCCTATCTCTTAGTTATTTGAAGAAATCTTGACTTTCCATTTTTTTGAACCCAAATACCGGTGTTTTTCCAAAGTAGGTGCAAGGTTTGGGCGTGCCTAAGGCCCCAAGACAATTTTGACGGATTATACATCATGATGTATGGCCATTCCCGGGAGGTCGATATTTATCTCGTGGTGCAAGCATATACTGTATTTTCTTGAGTTACGACTCGTTAATGGCGGTTTCTAACTGTAGGTACCCTATAAGACACTCTCAATTTTCAGGAAAAAATGGTTTGGGTTCCCCATAGGGTACCTAGGATGGATAAATGCCTAGGTCCAAGATTGCACTAACCCTTGCATTGTTTCGGCCGCCATTGAGTTTGCCCATTTTTGGAACAATACCAAAAAAATTCAAAACAATCATAAAAATGTGAAAACATCTCGTGGAGCCCTTATATGTGACCCACTACCCGCAAAAAATCATAAGCAATACATACCAGGACTTTTGGCACCCAAGGCACCACCCGGGTGGCTATCTTGTAGGAGTTAACTTGGCTTTCAACCCTAGACCCCCGTCACTGGCCAGAACATTGCACCACTCCATGGATTGAGCCCAAACCCAACACTCAGCTCCCTCTCGGCATTCCAAGAACTTCTCCAACTAGAGATTTCTTGGTTTTTTGAAGAAATCTTGACTTTACATTTTTTGAACCTGACAAACCGATGTTCTTCCAAAGGAGGTGCAAGATTTTGGCGCACTCAAGGCCGCGAGGCAATTTTCACGCATCCTATGGCCATTTCCACTAGTTTTTTAATAAAAAGTTTTTTTGAAAGACTTATGATTATTTCAAATCTGGTCAAACCCAAGATAAACCTTGTTGACTAGCTCGAAACCTCACAGAAACTTGCCTAACCCTAACGCACAATGTCAGTCGTTAGATCGTAACCTGTGAGATACAAACACATGATTTAATAGGATTGATATGATACTCATACCAACAAGTTGCAACTTCTTTTCCGGAAGCTCATTCGAAAAGAACTCTAAGGTTAAGCGTGCTTGGCCTAGAGAAATTCTAGGATGGGTGACTGGCCGGGAAGTGGATACCGGGTGCGCACGAGTGATGACAAAATGCACAGAAAAGACTAGTGTTGGTTTGTGGGGCCAGTCTGGATATCCTATTAAGCTGCCAGGAGTGACACCCCCAGGCCTAGTGGACGGGGTGTTACAAGTGGTATCAGAGCCGATCATCGTGGTTAAACGGGTGTGTGCGGGTCAGTGGCGGGACATATGGAGCATGATGCGTGTGGCTCGGAGTGGACACGACATGGCACATGTGTCGGCAGTAGATGCACATACGCGTGCCGGGTGTGTGCGGGTCAGTGGCGGGACATGTGGGGCATGGCGTGTCTGGCCCGGAGTGGACACTACATGGCACATGTGCCGACACTGGACGCATGTGGGTCAGTGGCGGGACATGTGGGGCATGGCGTGCCAAGAGGGAACGTTCATGTGGTGTGCTTTATTGATGAGGGCATCGATCTTCTAAAGGGTGGGTGTATGTGAGATATAAGCACATGGCTTAATAGGATTGATAAGATACTCATACCAACAACTTGTAACTTCTTTTACGGAAGCTCATTCAAAAAGAACTCTAAAGTTAAGCATGTTTGGCCTAGAGCAATTCTAGGATGGATGACCGACCGGAAATTGGGTACCGGGTGCGCACGAGTGAGGACAAAGTGCACAGAAAAGACTAGTGTTGGTTTGTGGGGCCAGTCTAGATATCCTATTAAGCTACCAGGAGTGACACCCCCCGAGCCCAGTGGACGGGGTGTTACATAACCCTATAGCGCCCAATGGTAGCCATCAGATCGGGTCTTCTAGAACCCATCGTGATGGCTGGTTGGTTCTACGTCCCCATTGTTATGCGCCATTGGATCGAGAATCATGGACGATAAGGATCGACCTTTGTAAGAGTGATTCACGAGTAGGCTGTTCTGTGACCCGATTGGCACTCGCAACTACGAGTAGGCCTACCTCCTTGACCTTATCCCCGTGACCGTGTGACCAAATCTCAAATCTCGTTCCTTCCTTGCATCTCGCGTCAGCAAGGCGTCGAATCATACCCAAAGGCATGGCGCCTCGCCATGGAGAGGCCCAATCATAGCTTCTACAATGCTGAGATGTTCGCCCACTATGACATACTCATGTCACCACGTGCGAGGCTAAGGACCGACTTCAAGCTCAGCTACGCCGGTGTGCTCGTCATGTCGCTCTTGCGCACCAATATGTTGTCGAGGAAGATCGAGGATCATTGACGCCAGCTACCAAAGTGGAAGAGGGCAATGGCCTGATACTCGCGCACGAGCGCGTACTGGATAAAGTGGTTAAAGAAGGAGCGGAAGGCAGAGCTTTCGTTGTGTGGAGCTCACCGGCAGGAGTCCACCCGGATCTGTGCAACCCCGAAGGAAGGCGGTGCTTCTAGGTAGTGCTTGGGCGTACGACCACCACCATTATCGATGCGGAGAGCCATGAAGAATTCATGAGGAGGAGGAACGCTTCTGAGAACGTCGGTATCGATTTTGACATAGAGGAGGTGAACGGCGACGCGGAGGACATCATGTATGGCGAAGACGGTAAGATCGGCATATCTGATTAAGGTCACTTGAGCCTAAATTTACTCTACGTATGGTAGCTTAATAGCCTCTTTGGATAGAATGGCCAAGTTTTAGGTTTGTTTGCCTTTCCAGGTTCTGAAACTGATAGAAATTCGTCGGCAAATGAAAAACGTAGTTCGCGTGTTTCTATAAAATCTTTCAATCCAAAGAGGCCATTCAATACATAAGATAAGTGTTCGCTCAGTTTTTTTATGAGGTGTAACCATGAACAGGAACTTTATTCAAGCATTAAGATTAGGGTTCCCTCAAGATAATAACATCACGAGTTTACATATATAGGACTTACTGCTGAACTACTGTAGGTCCAGTGCCTCGTCGCAACTTCTCTGGCGCCTCATAGCACCTACTTCCTTGCGCCAGGGACAGCTTGTTATCCACCGGCACCAATGCCACCGCCGGCCGCTGGGCCACCTACAACCCCGGATAATTTGGCGGCACAACCACAACCATCGGCATCTCCAGGAGGACCCTCTGGATGAAGTTTCAATTATTGGGGAACTGGTCCTAGTAGTTGGTGAACATGTTGGCGCGGGGGTAGACCACTAGATCGCAGCCATAGTGGTAGACATGGCCACAAAGGATACAAATGTCCTTGAAGTTGACGAACATGACTGTTAGTGTCTCGTCCATGTTGGAGAGGCCGTAACATGCGTCTATCATGGCGGCAACCTTAGCCGACGTCTAGGAGGACGCACACTAGATCCACCAGCGTCCTCCTTGGGTACAATGCCCAAATCTGCAGGGCATTGTCCTCCTTTAGGTCGAGGTCGGTTTCAATGCTCTCCGGAACGACGGGCGGCAGGTTGAAGTTGTCCATGGATGCCTCGTATAATCACAGGGACCGAGATGTTTGCTTGTAATGGGGGATTGGAGATGGTTTGGTGCTCTGTGATCATGGGGAAGGGGAGAGAATAAATAGGAAGGTGACGATCAGAGATTAAATGTGGTAGATGAGCGAACCAAGGGAAATAATTAATGTCGTTGACGAAGCCAATGCGAGGATCAAACATCGCTGATGAAGACAAGGCAAAGTTGATGGGACGATACGCTGACTCTGCTCCCAACACTTGATGGAACAATCATAATTTTGGCGTGCTCTAGAGGAGATGGATACGAGCGTGGAGCGTGTTGTTCGAGATTAGAATCCAAGGTGGTGAGCTTAACCTACACGATGGCACGACCATAATTTTGGTCGTTAGAGGAGGGGGAGAGGAGGCTAGCAATCCGCGTGTCGTTAGAGAGAGAGATCCTTCACGAGGAGGTGTGAAGTGAGAGGAGGAGGAGAGGGTCCTTTTATAGGGGAGGGGCAGCCCCCATGCCATGGCCGACGACCAAGGTGGGTGCCCCCACATTTCCCTCATTCATGTGGGTGGAGACTCCACTCAAATAAAATCCCTCAACTCAAAATTCCAGTATCACATCCCAAAATTTTGCAAATTTTGAAATGTGGAAAAACTTAAATAAAATGAAAAACTAAGTCTTGAAAATTCACAGGGAACAAAAACTTTTTGACTATTTAATATAACTCCTTCAAAACAAAATCAATTAAAACAATTTTGTTTGTGAAGTTGTATGCATGTTTTCAAAACCTCAAAATCATGAAGCATGCATGGTAGCATTTTAAAACTAAGAGAAATAACTTTCTTCTCAAAGTTGAAATGACCACTTAACAACATGAGACTTTGGATATATTCCATATTTAAAATATACGAAGAATTACTAAGTGAGCTAAAAAGATAAAGGGCAAAATTATAAAACCATAGAAATTAGTTTGACTCTATTTGAAGCTTCAGACAAAATGATATGAAATTTATAAAATATAGGAAGAGAAATAAAGTCAAGTTAAGGCAATAACTAAAACAAAATAAAGTATTTTTAAATGAGTGATTATGATAAATAATAAAATTATAAAGCTAAGGAAATTGGTTTGAACCTTTTTGGAGTCCTAAGTCAAAAGATATGGTTTTTATAAGAAAAATGAATATAAAATAATAAAACAAGGCGTACGTACCATGCTCTTTTTTAAAAAATTATACTTTATTAAAATAATATTCCAAGTACTCTAATTGAAGTAAATTATCAACTTATATGTTATATAAATTTTCCAACAAGTTTGATACAAATTTAAATCAATTTAGAAGTTAAATTAATTGATAGAAAAGAAAAATATTTAAAAAAAAGTCACATTGAACTCAGTCATGGCCCAACTGATCGAGGCCCATTCTATTTCTAGTCCAACTAAACCGATCGTCTTCCTGGTGTAGTTTAAGTTCATAACCAGAAACTGAAGAAACCGAAGGTACACCCATAGACAAATTTCCCCCTTAAAATTCCATCTATTTTAGACCTCTAAATGCTCCGTCTTAAAAACAAAAGTTACTCCCCATAACCCATGGTTTCATTCCGGGGATTTAATCCTTCACTCCCGTAAAATGTCCCACCCGATGGATCCTTCCTCCTTACAGCAAGTACGCACTGCACATACGGCAAGCCCATGGATGACCTCTTCTCCTCCTCCTATAGATTGTTCTAGGCCATGAAACGACTCTCCATAAACATGAATAATATTCCTCATTAAATGATGGTTTTATTCAGGATTTTAAAACTACGATTCAGTGCATAATAAATCGCTCGTATATGTAAGAGAAACACATGTAAAGTGCCGTTCGGCATCTCGTCGTATGTCTCTCTCCTCTCTCTATAAGGAGCGCTAGATCCTATCGACGATTCCCTTTGTCTCCCTACCAACTCCAGGCCGAGTTACTCCCGCATCGTGGCCGGATTTCATCATCGAAAAATTCCAGCGAAGAGCGACGCCATTGTCACTTCGCCCGGTACAGAGGGACTCATGCCCTATTTCTTCTTCCTTTGAATTTCTCTTTACCGTGCATATCCTTCCTGATCCGAAGACCATTCGATTATACAGCCGGTGACCCTTCGCGACAACAACGGAAGGGAACCCCTACTACGTACGTACGACGCCGTCGACGACATCAGATAGTAAGATTTTTCCTCTCCTTTTTTTTTACATGAAACAAATATTCATTAAATTTGCTCGGCATAATCGCCGGACATGGTAGAAATTACAATGTCAAGAACTTCGTCTAACCCGACATAATATAAACCAAAGTTTCCTGAGGCGCCTAACCCTGTCAGAATATGAGCTGGCCTGTTACACTTACGTGGTTTATAAGAGATATTAGACTCGATGAACGCATGCTCCAATTGAAAATCCATGAACAAAGCTCCCAGCAGTACAGATCAAAAGAAGAGCACTTTGTTTCTTAAAGAAGACACACGCAATCTGAAACAAAAATAATAATTCTACCTATACTTAAATTTTCTGCAATTTTGATCGCTTGAATGAGAGCTTCCGCTTCAGTTTGCAATGCTTCCCCTGCATCCTTTACAGCTCTAGCCGCAGCAAATACGAGCTCTTCATCATGATCTCTACCGATAACTCCCCATTCGCCACTACCTGATTGTTGATCATACGAGCCATCAATATTTATCATAATCCAACGAATTGTTGGTAGTTTTCACTTCAGATCGTGGTCTTGTTTAGGGCCTGATTTCCTCTCCTTGTTGATTTCACGTCAGACTACTGGGCATAGGTAATCCACCACCAGATCTTAATCCAATGGCTGAAATCAATTCACTTAGATGAAGAGGTATCCACCAATCATCACCTGCCATGTGTCACATCTGTCTCCATTTTCGGATTTTTAGATATATGAACTTTGAAACTTCAAAATTTCATAGTTTAAGATCTGTTTATCCAAATTTAGCAAATAATATGTCTATGGTTTCACAAAAACGAGTAGAACACAGTGGAGCCATAATTTGGTATTTTTGAATCAGTTAAAATTACGTTTTATACAGAACCATTTGTGGAGTATTTTGAGTATAAAAAATTGTTGTGTAAATTATTTTTAAGTGAATTCTTTTGCAAATGGTTGTAAATTGAACCCTCCGTCCAGTAAGACCAACATATAATTTTAGTCTAGTATAAATAATATCGTGCCAATTATTTAGTGAGAATGGCCTTTCCAAGTGTTAGAAAATATTGCTAATTGCTACAATTGCACAAATTGTTGCATTTGTAATCTTAAAAATATAAAATATTCATAAATCACTTAGTAATGTTCAGAACCTTGTTATAACAATTTGTACAATAAAAATTTCCATCTTGCATGTTTGCATACTTTGCATGATTTTTGTGTTGTCATTAGTATTGATCTTGTGATTGTTTTGTCTTGGTTGTTTTGCTTGATAGATTGTGTTGATTGTCAAGTGTGTTATTGCGAAGAGTGTACCAACACCACCAACTACTAAGGCAAGTGACACTATCATCCATTTCCTACTATTTTCATTACACTTAGTTGATTTTTGCAGCATGCATGATAGGACTACTATATTTTTATCACATCCCAAGATTTTCCAAATCTTGTAATGTGAAAATAAATAAAACAAAATAAATTTTTTGTCGAAAATCAGGGTGGAAAGAAACTTTTGTTCTAAAAGGAAACTTAAAATCCCATCTTGAACAAACTTTAATTAAAGTATGAATTCAACAAAATCCAAATCAAGGGAAATACACAGCCGTGATCCCCATCTCCCGGCGGACCTTCCCGTATCACCAGCTCACCCGCGCGTGCTCTGCAAGCTCGACAACGTCACCGCCAGTGCAGCGCCACCGTCTGCCTCCGCTCTGACGAACCCTACCGGTGAGACCAGACCCCCCCCCTTGACCTCCTTTTGATACACGCATGTCCGCGACTTGCGTACGAAGCTAACCGTGTCCTCCGTTTGTTTCTTCGTGACCCGTAGCGCCGCCCTCGACGACGACAGAGCGTGGCCGTCGTCAGACGCAACTCCGACGAGGAATTCCTGCAACCCCAGTGCGCCCCTTGACCAACCGCGAGTACCTTGAGCATCCCCGCGACCCAGCGAACTCGGTGAGCTTATTTCCCATCCCCCTTGCTTCCTGTATTAGCCGGAGCGCCACCGCCTGAACGCATCGCCGCCGCTCACCGTTGCTAGCGCCGCCGAACCATGACCAGACGCTTAGAGCCGTTAGATGCAGATCCAAAGGACAAGATAGAAACTAGACGAAGAGGTAAGTAGCGCCTCTGTGCCGCACGATCTAACTTAGATCCAACGCCTCTCAGTGCTTGATCAAACCGAAACGGTACCGGCGAATTAGAACACGCCACGTGTCTCGGCTAGTTTGAATTAAAACAGATTTGATCTATTAGTTGTTCCATTTTGTAAAATCTATAACTTTTAATCTACACGTCCAAAGTTTGCAAACTTTATATCAATGGATTCACAAAAGCAAGCCCTAGCCAACCATGCACTTTGTTTAGTAAAAAGATTCTGTTAAATTGATTGCTTTTGCAGAAACTTGAGAGTGCTTGTTTAGGATACAAAAATTGTTTTAAAATGATTTTGAGGATAAAACCTTTTTCAAATGGTGTGTTTTGAACCTACTGACCATAGGAAACAAATTGTGGTTTCAAAAACGTATTTGGTGAAACAAAAGAATGAATCTTGGATTTAAACCAATTCTAGTCAAATAAAAATATGGTTTAATTATTAAAAATGGTTTTGGAAGAAAACCTTTGAGAAATGTTTTGGAAATAAACTCTCTGACCCTAAACACAAGGTTATATGGTTTGAAAACATATTTTGTGAAACCTATAGAATTTTGCCTTATTAAAAGCATTTCTACACCACATAAAATAATGACTTGATCTAAAAATGGTTTATGGAGTAAAATCTTATACAAATGATTTTGCCACTTTACAAAATGACCATTAGGTGTTTTCAAATGTTTATGAACCATTAGAAACCACTTCTCAAAATAAAACAATCTTTAGCATGCTTGCTTGCATTGTTTTGTTATTATTATTTTATGTGTTGAATTGCTTGAATGGTAGATTGAAATATTGTTGCTTGATTGAATTTTAGTGATTTGAAGTGAGTGAACATTGCAAAGAACATGGAAGTGAACTTATACTCTCTACCAAAAAGGCAAGTGATGCTTCATACTTTTGTCCCATTATTTTCACTATGCATTAGTGATATTTCTAAGTAGGGCTTGCATGGAATTTTGCTAAGTATAAACTATGCCATGGGAAAACCCAGTAGATGTAACCTTAGTAGAATTTCCTAAGTTAAGATTCCTACTACTATCATGCTTAGCTTAGCTAGTAGAAAACAAGGGTGGAATATATATCCATGCTATGGAAAATTTCTAAGTGTGAGGACTTGAGTTTTGTTTAATAAAACAACTAAGTGAATGAAACACCTGGGTGGAATGGAAGGAATGGTTTGTGTTGAGTGGTTCACAAGGCCCATTTCTATGGTTTACCTTGTGTATCTCACTTGTGGATGGCCACCCAGGAACAAAGAGATTTGAGATGTCAAATGTTGAGAAGCTTCAAGTGCAGCCACTTGGCATTATGGGCTCTGCCGGGATCATATAGGTTGCAATAACTTAGCCAAATGGACAGTTGGTGGTAGGGGTATGATAGGTTGGAACGCGTCCATTCTGGTCTAAGGGAAGGCTTATGAAAGATCTTGTCTTGGTGAAACCAAGTCTTGTGGGGAAAGTGCACCACCTCTGCAGAGTGTAAAATCTAAGTACTTAGCCATGTCCCTGGCAAAGGACAATTTGAGCATCAAGACATGGAAGCTATCAAGAATCTCATCATCCAAATTTCTAAGTTAAAAACTTGTGGTTGAACAAGGGTTTAAGGTTCACCAATTTCTATTGGTGGTTCCTTGGGTGATTTTGTCAAAGCAAAAACTTAGTGTTTTCAAATGATAAGGAAAATCTATTTTGAGCAAAGCAAGCCTAAGCTCCACTTAGCCAAATGCATATAGATGATAAACTCCACTATGCTACCATAGTATCACTTGCCAATACAATTCAAATGTATTGACCCTTGTGGCTGTAACTTGTTATGTTGCAGGTTTGTTTGATATTAGTGAAGTAGGATTACAAGTCTACAACCAACATGTCTGCCTGTGGCACTTTGAAGATGAAGGACCCCATGCTATTGTTATATTCTGCTGCATTGTAATGTAATAGCCAAATGAGCTATGTAAGATGTAATAAATTATGTTATTCCTGGTTATAAAGTTGTATTATGACCTTTGTTTCTTGATATTACATCTTAACTGTGGATGCTAGCTATTGATCCAGGGACTAGCATTGTAAACACAGTGATCTCTACCTTATTAAAGGTTGGGAACCTTACAGATGGTATCAGAGCATTGTGTTGCCTATAGGATTTGTAAACCTAGGATTGGACAAAACCCCTTAGAAAAATAGGAGTTGTATTTGTTCCAAAACTTATTTACAAACAATCTTGTAAACTCTTTCCTTAACCATTTTGGTTTTGATTCTACATCTCTTCTATTTCAAACTTGATGGATAAAGCCTACCCCATGGACAAATATTTCACCATGTGCAAAGGACTTTATCAACTCAAATGACTTCAACATCTTCAATTCTAATGACTTCAACATCTTCAACTCTAATGACTTCAACATCTTCAACATTATCATCAAGGACTTCAACCTTGGATATCACTAAGGACTACAAGTGAGATAAGAAAAGTTACTCAAGACTTGAAGACTAAGGAAATACAACTTAGAAGGAACCATGATCACCTTTGAAGTTTTTGAGACCAAGAATTTTTCCAAGGATACAAAAATCTTGTTCAAGAAGAATCAACTAAGAAGGATGGAAAGATTTCAAGTGAACCATATAGATGGACCACCATATTTCGTTTAAGTCAAACCCACCAACTGTTGGAATTATGCCCTAGAGGCAATAATAAAGATGTTATTATTATAATTCTTGTTCATGATAATGTTTATATTCCATGCTAGAATTGTATTAAGCGGAAACTTTAATACTTGTGGGGTTTGTGAACAACACCGTGTCCCTAGTACGCCTCTATGGACTAGCTCATTGATCAATGATGGTTAATTGATAATGAGATCATATCATTGGGAGAATGATATGATGGACAGACCCAAACTAAGCGAAGCAATTAGATCGTGTCATCGTGTTCATCTTTGCGAAGCTTTTCTTATGTCAAATATTGTATTCCTTAGACCATAAGATAATACAACTCCCTGGTATCGGAAGAAAGCTTTGAGGTCATCAAACGTCATCCTATGAGAGGGTGATCATAAAGGTGTCTCTCAGGTGATCGGAAAGTATCTGTTGGGTTGTATGTATCGAGATGGGATTTGTCCCTCCCAAGTCGGAGAGATATACTTTGGGCCCACTCGGTAATCAATATCAACACCGCTTGCAAGCATGTGGTTAAGGAGTTAATCACAAAGTGATATCGGATTACGGAACGAGTAAAGTACTTGCTGTGAACGAGATTGAACTAGGTATGACGGTACCGACGATCAAATCTCGGGCAAGTAAAATATCGCGAGACGAAGGGAATATATATATGGGATTGATTGAATCCTGGCATCGTGGTTCATCCGATATGATCATCGATGAATGTGTGGGAGTCAATATGGGTGCCCAGACCCCGCTGTTGATTATTGATAGAAGATCATGTCTGCATATTCTCGAACCCGCAGGGTCACACACTTAACGTGTCTCGACGCTAGGATAGATTGGATAATTGGTTTATGAGTTTTTGTTCGGAGTCTCGGATTGGATCCGGGACATCACGAGAGGTTCTGGAGTGGTCCGGAGAATAAGATTCATATAAGGCAGTGCAGTCTTTGGAGTTCGGCATTGTCCCGGGTTAATCGGTATTGTACCGGAAGCTTCTAGAACCTTCCGGAAGGGGACCAACGTGGCCCCACCTTCCGGGAGGGGGCATGGGCCTATGAGGGAGTGCCCTGGCCGCATTGGGCCAGGGGCACAAGGCCCCATAGGGCCCAGCCGGCCAAGGGGGTTTTAAACTCGAGATATACCTTCTAGAAGGGGGGGGGTTCCTTGCCCCCCACTCCTTCTCCTTGGGGCCGCCGGTTTGGGATTGGGGGAGGGGCTAGGGCTGCGCCCACCCCTCTATATAAAGAGGGCTGGGGGCGCACCACCCCCCCCACACCTTCCCCTCCAACCCTAGCCGCCCTGCTGCCTTCCTCTCTCCCTCCCGACTGTTTGTAGGCGAAGCCCTGCTGCAGAAATTCTCCATCATATACACCACGCCGTCGTGTTGTAGATCCAATCCGTCTCTCCACCATACTTGCTGGTCCAAGGAAGGAGGAGACGTCGAGGTTCTGCACGTGTGCATCTCACGGAGGCACCACCACTTGTGGTGCTAGATCGGATCGGATCGCGAGGAGGAGAAGCGAGTACGACTACATCACCCACGTTCCGACGAACGTTCCGCTGTGCGAATCTTCAAGGGTATGAAGATCTAATCCAATATCTCTCGTTGTTTGCATCTTCTAGATTAGATCTTGGCTTCCCTCTGTTCGCATCCGTAGAAAATTTTGATTTACTATGCCACGAAACCATTCAGTGGTATCAGAGCTAGATCTATGCGTAGATGTGTTTCACGAGTAGAACGCAACATGGTTGTTGCGGGCGTTGATGTTTTTTGTTGCAAGCCTCTTGTTTGTGTTCTTCTTATGACGCGGGATAGTGAGATTGAAGCGGTCCAGGCCAACCTTACGCGACGTCGTTCGCGATACCGGCTCCGCACTTGACGTGTGGCTTGTTCCACACATGCGGCTGGTGGATGTCAGTTTCTCTCACTATAGTTGTCATGGGATTAACACCGGAGTTTGGCAACCATAATATCACCGTTGTGGCTTTCCGTAGGTAAGAATCGTTCTTAGCATCTACTCCCATAAGCCACGTAAAACATGCAACAACAAAGTAGAGGCGTCTAACTTGTTTTTGCAGGGAGTGTTTTCTGTGATATGGTATGACCCAAGATGTGATGTGTATATTGTATGCGATGATCATGTTTTGTAATGTTTCACGACTTGCATGTCGATGAGTACACAACCGGCAGGAGCCATATGGTTGTCTTTATAATTGTGTATGACCTGCGAGTCAACTTCTTATACGCCATGTAATAGCTTTACTTTATTGCTAAGTAGTTAGCAATAATTGTAGTTGCTATTCGTGGTGGAGGCAATCATGGTGGAGTGATGGAGATCATGCCGGAACGCACAAGATGGAGATCATTGCGCGAAGATTGGCTATACCATGTCACATAAAGTTATATGCATGTGATGTTTATCCTTTTATGTATATTATTATGCTTAGATCGCGACGGTAGCATTATAAGATGATTCCTCACTTAAAGATCAAGATAAAAACTGTGTTCTCCCCAAGTATGCACCGTTGCGAAAGTTCGTCGTGTCCAAGCATCACGTGATGATCGGGTGCTATAGACTCTATGCTCACATACAACGGGTGCAAGCCAGTTTTGCACACGCGGAAATACTTGGGTCTAACTTGACGAGCCTAGCATGTACAGACATGGCCTCGGAACACAAGAACTGAAAGGTTAAGCATGAGTCATATGAATGATATGATCGACACTTCGTTGTCCACCATTGAAACCACATCTCTTCTCGTGATGATCGGATTAGGTGTGGTGAATTTGGATCGTGTTCACTAAACAACTTGAGGGATGTTGAATTTAGTGGGAGTTCATCTAGTAATTTGATTAAGTTGAACTATTTATCATGAACATAGTCTAAATTGTACTTGCAAATACTGTAGATCACATGGCCAAGTCCAACTTCAACTTCAACGTTTTTGCTGAGATAGAAAAGCTTAGAAACAATGGGTCTAACTTCACCAAATAGTTCCGCATTCTGAGAATCATTCTCGCTGGCGGACAAAAGGACTATGTCCTTGAGAAAGCGCTAGGTGACGCCCCTGCTATAGATGCGCCGGCTGATGAAAAAGCTGTTTATCAGTCGCGCAAGGATGATTATGATTTGATTAAGATCGCCATGTTGTATGCTATGGAATCGGATCTTCAAAATCGTTTTGAGGAGTTCGCCGGGCCCTTTGAGATTCTCGAGGAGCTGAAAAACATGTTTCAGACTCAAGCCCGTTCTGAGAGATATGAGATCTCTAAGAAATTCTTTAACTACAAGATGGAGGAAGGGAGTTCCGTTAGTGAGCACGCCATTGAGATGACGGGCTACACTCAACGCCTTGAGCAACTGGACTTCAAGATTCCAGAGGAGCTCAAGATTGACACTCCTAGCTACAAAAGTTTTGTAGTTGATCACAATCAGATTGGTTCCACTGATATGATCACTGAGCTCTTTGCTAAGATGAAAGTAGCGGAGGTGAACATCAAAAGGAATAATCATGTGTTGATGGTCAACAAGCCCCCCACCTTCAAGAAAGGTAAGGGTGCAAGGAAGCCCTTCAAGAAAGGCGGCGGCAAGCGCGTTGCCCCTGCTGAGAAGAAGCTCAAGTCTGGTCCTAAACCGGACACTGAGTGCTTCTATTGCAAGGACAAGGGTCACTGGAAGCGCAACTGTCCGAAGTACTTAGCGGACAAGAAGGCTGGCACCATCAAAGGTATATTTGATATACATGTTATTGATGTTTTCCTTACTAGCCCTCGTTGTAGTGCCTGGGTATTTGATACCGGTTCAGTTGCTAATATTTGTAACTCGAAACAGGAGCTACGGAATAGACGGCGACTTGCGAGGGATGAGGTGACGATGCGCGTTGGCAACGGACAAGAGTTGATGTGATGGCCGTCGGCACGCTCTCCTTAGTTTTTACCTTCGGGATTAGTTTTAAACCTTAATAAGTGTTATTATGTGCCTGCGTTGAGCATGAACATTATTTCTGGATCTTGTTTATTGCAAGACGGTTATTCATTTAAATCGGAGAATAATGGTTGTTCTATTTATATGAGTAACATCTTTTATGGTCATGCACCTATTGTGAATGGTTTATTTCTTCTAAATCTCGAAAGGGATGAAACACACATCCATAACATTGAGGCTAAGAGATGCAAAGTAGATAGTGATAATACTACTTATTTGTGGCACTGTCGTCTAGGTCATATTGGTGTAAAGCGCATGAAGAAACTCCATTCTGATGGACTTTTGGAGTCTCTTGATTTTGAATCATTTGACACATGCGAACCATGCCTCATGGGCAAGATGATCAAAACCCCGTTCTCCGGTATGATGGAGCGAGCAACGGACTTGTTGGAAATCATACATACCGATGTATGCGGACCGATGAGTGTTTCGACGCGCGGTGGACATCGCTATTTTCTCACTTTTACCGATGACTTAAGTAGATATGGGTATATCTATTTAATGAAACATAAATCTGAAACGTTCGAAAAGTTCAAAGAATTTCAGAATGAAGTGGAGAACCATCGTAACAGAAAGATTAAGTTTCTACGATCCGATCATGGAGGTGAATATTTGAGTTATGATTTTCTCACGCATCTTAAAGCAAGTGGAATCGTTTCACAACTCACGCCACCCGGAACACCACAGCGCAATGTTGTGTCTGAACGTCGGAATCGAACCCTATTAGATATGGTCCGATCAATGATGTCTCTTACTGATTTGCCGTTATCATTTTGGGGTTATGCATTAGAAACCGCTGCATTCACTTTAAATAGGGCTCCAACTAAATCCGTTGAGACGACACCGTATGAACTGTGGTTTGGTGCTAAACCTAAGTTGTCGTTTCTTAAAGTTTGGGGATGCGAAGCTTACGTCAAGAAGTTGATGCTGGACAAGCTCGAACCCAGAGCGGAGAAATGCGTCTTCATAGGATACCCTAAGGAAACTATTGGGTATACCTTCTATCACAGAACCGAAGGCAAAGTGTTTGTCGCAAAGAACGGGTTCCTTTCTTGAGAAGGAGTTTCTCTCGAAAGAAGTGAGTGGGAGGAAAGTAGAGCTAGACGAGGTTATTGAACCTTCTCTTGAATTGGAGAGTAGCGCAGCACCTGAAATTGTTCCAGTGCCGCCTGCACCAACAATAGAGGAAGCTAATGACAAGGATCATGAAGCTTCGGACGATGCTGCTACTGAACGTCGCAGGTCGACAAGGTCACGTGCCCCTCCTGAGTGGTACGGCAACCCTGTCTTGACTGTCTTGTTAGTAGAAGACAGTGAACCTACGAACTATGAGGAAGCGATGATGAGCCCAGAATCTGAGAAATGGCTAGAAGCCATGAAATCCGAATTGGGATCCATGAGCGAAAACCAAGTATGGACTTTGGTGGACCCTCCTAGCGACCGAAAGGCCGCTGAGTGCAAATGGATCTTCAAGAAGAAAACGGACGCGGATGGTAATGTTACCGTCTATAAAGCACGGCTTGTCGCGAAAGGTTTTCGACAAGTTCAAGGTGTTGACTACGATGAGACTTTCTCTCCCGTAGCGATGTTTAAGTCCATTCGGATTTTATTAGCAACTGCTGCGTTTCATGATTATGAAATATGGCAGATGGATGTCAAGACTGCGTTCCTCAATGGCAACATTGATGAAGAGTTGTATATGATGCAACCCGAAGGTTTTGTCGATCCTAAGGATGCTGATAAAGTATGCAAACTTCAGCGTTCCATTTATGGACTGAAGCAAGCATCTCGGAGTTGGAACCTTCGTTTTGATCAAGTGATCAAGAGCTTTGGATTTGTTCCAAATTACTACGAAGCTTGTATCTACAAGAAAGTAAGTGGGAGCTCGGTGACGTTTCTGGTACTATATGTGGATGACATATTGATTATCGGAAATGACATCAACATGCTTAACGATGTGAAGAGTTATTTGAACAAGTGTTTTTCAATGAAAGACCTAGGTGAAGCTGCTTATATATTGGGCATCAAGATCTATAGAGATAGACAAAGACGCCTGATAGCTTTAAGCCAGAGTACATACCTAGACAAAGTTCTGAAAAGGTTCAGAATGGATAAGGCAAAGAAAGGTTCGGTGCCTATGTTGTCAGGTAAGATGTTGAGCAAGGCTCAGGGTCCAGCTACGGTAAATGATAGGGAAGCTATGAGCAAAGTGCCTTATGCCTCGGCCATAGGTTCCATCATGTATGCCATGCTGTGTACTAGACCGGATGTGTCCAATGCTCTTAGTTTGACAAGCAGATATCAAAGTGATCCAGGAGTGGAACACTGGACAGCCGTAAAGAACATCCTAAAGTACCTAAATAGGACTAAAGAAATGTTCTTAGTCTATGGGGGTGATGAACAACTTGTCGTAAAAGGTTACGTCGATGCTAGTTTTGACACCGACAAGGATGATTCTAAATCTCAGATAGGATACGTGTATATTTTGAATGGAGGAGCTGTGAGCTGGAGAAGCTGCAAGCAAAGCATGATCGCGGGATCTACAGTAGAAGCGGAATACATGGCTGCTGCAGAAGTGTCAAGTGAAGGAGTTTGGATCAGGAACTTCATCACTGAGCTTGGCGTGGTTCCAAGTGCACTGGACCCACTGGAGATATTGTGTGACACCACTGGCGCCATAGCACTCGCTAAGGAACCAAGATATCATCCAAAGACCAAGCATATCAACCGCAAGTTTCATATAATCCGAGATTATATAGCAGATGGAGATCTGAAGATTAGCAAAGTACATACAGATCTGAATGTCGCAGATCTGTTGACTAAACCTCTTCCGCGTGCAAAACATGATCAGCACCTCAGTGCCATGGGTGTGAGATTGTTGCCAAATGTAAACTAGATTATTGACTCTAGTGCAAGTGGGAGACTGTTGGAATTATGCCCTAGAGGAAATAATAAAGATGTTATTATTATAATTCTTGTTCATGATAATGTTTATATTCCATGCTAGAATTGTATTAAGCGGAAACTTTAATACTTGTGTGGTTTGTGAACAACACCGTGTCCCTAGTACGCCTCTATGGACTAGCTCATTGATCAATGATGGTTAAGGTTTCCTAACCATAGACATGAGTTGTCAATTGATAATGAGATCATATCATTGGGAGAATGATATGATGGACAGACCCAAACTAAGCGAAGCAATTAGATCGTGTCATCGTCTTCGTCTTTGCGAAGCTTTTCTTATGTCAAATATTGTATTCCTTAGACCATGAGATAATACAACTCCCTGGTATCGGAAGAAAGCTTTAAGGTCATCAAACGTCATCCTATGAGAGGGTGATCATAAAGGTGTCTCTCAGGTGATCGGAAAGTATCTGTTGGGTTGTATGTATCAAGATGGGATTTGTCCCTCCCAAGTCGGAGAGATATACTCCGGGCCCACTCAGTAATCGATATCAACACCACTTGCAAGCATGTGGTTAAGGAGTTAATCACAAAGTGATATCGGATTAAGGAACGAGTAAAGTACTTGCTGTGAACGAGATTGAACTAGGTATGACGGTACCGACGATCAAATCTCGGGCAAGTAAAATATCGCGAGACGAAGGGAATATATATATGGGATTGATTGAATCCTGGCATCGTGGTTCATCCGATATGATCATCGATGAATGTGTGGGAGTCAATATGGGTTCCCAGACCCCGCTGTTGATTATTGATAGAAGATCATGTCTGCATATTCTCGAACCCGCAGGGTCACACACTTAACGTGTCTCGACGCTAGGATAGATTGGATAATTGGTTTATGAGTTTTTGTTCGGAGTCTCGGATGGGATCCGGGACATCACGAGAGGTTCTGGAGTGGTCCGGAGAATAAGATTCATATAAGGCAGTGCAGTCTTTGGAGTTCGGAATTGTCCCGGGTTAATCGGTATTGTACCGGAAGCTTCTAGAACCTTCCGGAAGGGGACCAACGTGGCCCCACCTTCCGGGAGGGGGCATGGGCCTATGAGGGAGTGCCCTGGACGCATTGGGCCAGGGGCACAAGGCCCCATAGGGCCCAGCCGGCCAAGGGGGTTTTAAACTCGAGATATACCTTCTAGAAGGGGGGGTTTCCTTGCCCCCCACTCCTTCTCCTTGGGGCCGCCGGTTTGGGATTGGGGAAGGGGCTAGGGCTGCGCCCACCCCTCTATATAAAGAGGGCTGGGGGCGCACCACCCCCCACACCTTCCCCTCCAACCCTAGCCGCCTTGCTGCCTTCCTCTCTCCCTCCCGACTGTTTGTAGGCGAAGCCCTGCTGCAGAAATTCTCCACCATATACACCACGCCGTCGTGTTGTAGATCCAATCCGTCTCTCCACCATACTTGCTGGTCCAAGGAAGGAGGAGACGTCGAGGTGCTGCACGTGTGCATCTCACGGAGGCACCGCCACTTGTGGTGCTAGATCGGATCGGATCGCGAGGAGGAGAAGCGAGTACGACTACATCACCCACGTTCCGACGAACGTTCCGCTGTGCGAATCTTCAAGGGTATGAAGATCTAATCCAATCTCTCTCGTTGTTTGCAGCTTCTAGATTAGATCTTGGCTTCCCTCTGTTCGCATCCGTAGAAAATTTTGATTTACTATGCCGCGAAACCCTTCACCAACTTATGTGGTGTAACAAAAATATTTTTGGTTGCTTAAGAATATGCTTGAAACTTGATGTTTGAGTGGAATGTTTGTTTGGGATTGCTTGCACTCTTCTTGTGTGAATTGTGAGGTGTGTGATTAGAATTATTTCCTTAGGAATATTTTGCTTATTCCAATCCCAAACCAACCCAAATAGATGACTACTCCAAGGAACTCCAACATCAAGAATGATGACAACAACAACCAAGAGGACAACATGAGAGAACTCATAGTAACCCAAACCCAGTTGAGCCAAGTGACAACTCAGCTTTTAGCCAACAACAATGGATTAGACCCAGCCATACAAAGGATTTTGAAAATTCAATCCCAATTGTTGCAAGGGATGGCTACTCAAATGACCAACATGGGAGACAACTCTTCCAAAGGAGTTTGTGACAACAAGGATGACAAAGATGTTATTCTAGAAGGAACCCAAGCTTGCAATATTTGTGGAGACAAGGATCATACATCCAAGGAGCATGAAGATCAATGCCCCAACTGTGAAGAGAAACATCCATTTGACCAACGCCCCACATCCCAAGCTACTTGTTACCTATGTGAAGGAAATAATCATGTCCCTATCCAATGCCCCATCTATTCCATAGTTGAACAAAGGAAACAAGGTGGAGTGCAACAACTGATTGCAGACTACCATGAGAGAGCCAAGTCTACCAAGAAGGATGAAGACAAAGGGAAATCTCAACTTGTACCTCCCAGCAACATGACTCAATTTAAAGGACCAAAGAAGAGGCATATGTATTATCCAAGGAGTAATAGAAAGTCAAGGAGACCAGTAGACATTCCTACCTATGAGATAACATATGAAGAACATGAACTAGAAGCACTCCTAGCTTTGGATAAACCAAAGAAAAAGAAGGACAAAGGCCAAGTGCAATGTTACACTTGCAAAGAGATGGGACACTATGCCAATGAATGCCCAGAAAAGAAGAAGAACCAAGGAAATAAACAAGAAGAATTGATACCCAAGAAGAAGAAATATAATAGCCAAGTGATGTGTTTCAAATACAAAGAACCAGGACATTATGCAAGCAATTGCCCAGAAAAGATGAAGAACAAGATAAACAAGCCTATGAAGGATCTCAGCCTTGTCACATGTTTCAAGTGTGGAAACAAAGGACACTATGCAGATGTTTGCCCAGAGAGATTTCAACAAGACCCCAAGCAAGTCAAGAAGTGATCTAGTTGGAAAAATTTTAAGGGTGGTAGTACCCTAGTTGTGTTGAGCCAGTTTGTAACCCTAGCCTCCCCCAAATCTCGGGACGAGATTTATTATAAGGGTGGTAGCCAGTCACATCCCAAGATTTTCCAAATCTTGTAATGTGAAAATAAATAAAACAAAATAATTTTTTTGTTGAAAATCAGGGTGAAAAGAAACTTTTGTTCTAAAAGGAAACTTAAAATCCCATCTTGAACAAACTTTAATTAAAGTATGAATTCAACAAAATCCAAATCAAGGGAAATACAATCCTCAATGAATGTATCTGGAAATTTAAAACTTGGAAATAAATCCAAACCCTAAACCCAAATGGAATAAAAATCATTTCCAAGTTATCTCCAAGCCTATGGATTTGATCCATATAAAATCTTGTCAACAAACATTTACAAATGATCAAGAAAGACAAATAGAAATATAATAAAACCATATAAATTGGTTTCACTTAAATTGGAACCATAAATAAAATCTTATGAATATAATAAGATAAGGAAGTTAAATTTCTAAAGCTAATAAAGCCTTATCTAAAATCCCTACCAAATGGAGAGCAAATAATCCTAAAGACATAAACAAATATTAAACAAGATTTTACAAATTGGAATCACCAAGTTTGAATCTCTAAATAAAAAGATAAGGATTTTATAAGATGAAGAAAGAAATATTAAATAAAGAATATTTGAAAGACCAACTAAATCTTGGCCTAATCCATTAAGCAAATGGAATGGTTATAATCCAAATCAAATAAAATAAAAGGATAAAGAATTTCCAAAATAAAATAAAATGGCAATAACCATTCTATCCCTATTTTATAAAGACAAATCTCTAATAAGAATAATTATAAAATTCATGAGAGAATGGTATTTTGGAATTTACCCAAGTGGAATAAAAGTTGTTTAATCAACTTAAATAAAATAAATCTTCTAAATAAACTATAGGGAATTCAAACCATATTAAATTCCATTGGAATTAAAACAAATACCCAATCTATTATTTGACACCCTTTTAAGTAAACAAAACTTACTGAAAAGTTTTGGAAGAATTTAGAAGTCAATTGGAAATTAAAGGCATTATTAAATCCTATTTTGATTTAAAACAAGGGCCCTTTTTATTAATTAAAAAGACCCCAAAAGGAATAAAATAAATTTCCAAAATTAACATCAGAATATGCTACCAATCAATATTTAAACCTACCCAAATTTTGGCAAAGGTTTGAAATCAAATTGAGGTTTGAATTGATTAAACAAAATCAAAACAGAATTAAAGAAAAGGAAAAAGAAAAACAGAAACAAAACAAAAAAAAGAATCAAGCCGACCCAGCCCAGCTAAGCCCACCTGGCCCAGTTCAGCCCAGTCCCTCTCTCCCCGCGAGAAAACGCTTCGCACCAGTGAACTCACCTGCACCCTCACTGACCGGTGGACCCCGTTCCCTCTCTTTCTCTCACGCTGCCAAGCGGACCCCACCGCCAGCTCTTTCTTCCCCACCCGCCGCTGACCGCGCCCCCTCCTCTGGCCATTACTGCCGATGAATTGCCGGCGTGAATACTCGTTAACCACGCCATGTAACGGCCCTGCGACGACGCCTTCTTAATCGCCAGCCTTCCCTCTCGCATTCCCCTCTGTCGCCTCACCCAAGCGTGCCCCTAGGCCGCCCAATTCTTCTCTGCATCGTGCTCTGCCCCGACGAGTTCCGGCGTCGATTCCGGCCGGACCCTGCCGCCCCTTGCCTCCTCGAGCACACAGCCGTGATCCCCATCTCCCGGCGGACCTTCCCGTATCACCAGCTCACCCGCGCGTGCTCTGCAAGCTCGACAACGTCACCGCCAGTGCAGCGCCACCGTCTGCCTCCGCTCCGACGAACCCTACCGGTGAGACCAGACCCCCCCCCCTTGACCTTCTTTTGATACACGCATGTCCGCGACTTGCGTACGAAGCTAACCGTGTCCTCCGTTTGTTTCTTCGTGACCCGTAGCGCCGCCCTCGACGACGACAGAGCGTGGCCGTCGTCAGACGCAACTCCGACGAGGAATTCCTGCAACCCCAGTGCGCCCTTGACCAACCGCGAGTACCTTGAGCATCCCCGCGACCCAGCGAACTCGGTGAGATTATTTCCCATCCCCCTTGCTTCCTGTATTAGCCGGAGCGCCACCGCCTGAACGCATCGCCGCCGCTCACCGTTGCTAGCGCCGCCGAACCATGACCAGACGCTTAGAGCCGTTAGATGCAGATCCAAAGGACAGGATAAAAACTAGACGAAGAGGTAAGTAGCGCCTCTATGCCGCACGATCTAACTTAGATCCAACGCCTCTCAGTGCTTGATCCAACCGAAACGGTACCGGCGAATTAGAACACGCCACGTGTCTCGGCTAGTTTTAATTAAAACAGATTTGATCTATTAGTTGTTCCATTTTGTAAAATCTATAACTTTTAATCTACACGTCAAAATTTTGCAAACTTTATATCAATGGATTCACAAAAGCAAGCCCTAGCCAACCATGCACTTTGTTTAGTAAAAAGCTTTTGTTAAATTGTTTGTTTTTGCAGAAACTTGAGAGTGCTTGTTTAGGATACAAAAATTGATTTAAAATGATTTTGAGGATAATTTTTTTTTCAAATGGTGTGTTTTGAACCTACTGACCATAGAAAACAAATTGTGGTTTCAAAAACGTATTTGGTGAAACAAAAGAATGAATCTTGGATTTAAACCAATTCTAGTCAAATAAAAATATGGTTTAATTATTAAAAATGGTTTTGGAAGAAAACCTTTGAGAAATGTTTTGGAAATAAACTCTCTGACCCTAAACACAAGGTTATATGGTTTGAAAACATATTTTGTGAAACCTACAGAATTTTGCCTTATTAAAAGCATTTCTACACCACATAAAATAATGACTTGATCTAAAAATGGTTTATGGAGTAAAATCTTATACAAATGATTTTTCCACTTTATAAATGACCATTAGGTGTTTTCAAATGTTTATGAACCATTAGAAACCACTTCTCAAAATAAAACAATCTTTAGCATGCTTGCTTGCATTGTTTTGTTATTATTATTTTATGTGTTGAATTGCTTGAATGGTAGATTGAAATATTGTTGCTTGATTGAATTGTAGTGATTTGAAGTGAGTGAACATTGCAAAGAACAAGGAAGTGAACTTATACTCTCTACCAAAAAGGCAAGTGATGCTTCATACTTTTGTCCCATTATTTTCATTATGCATTAGTGATATTTCTAAGTAGGACTTGCATGGAATTTTGCTAAGTATAAACTATGCCATGGGAAAACATAGTAGATGTAACCTTAGTAGAATTTCCTAAGTTAAGATTCCTACTACTATCATGCTTAGCTTATCTAGTAGAAAACAAGGGTGGAATATATATCCATGCTATGGAAAATTTCTAAGTGTGAGGACTTGAGTTTTGTTTAATAAAACAACTAAGTGAATGAAACACCTGGGTGGAATGGAAGGAATGGTTTGTGTTGAGTGGTTCACAAGGCCCATTTCTATGGTTTACCTTGTGTATCTCACTTGTGGATGGCCACCCAGGAACAAAGAGATTTGAGATGTCAAATGTTGAGAAGCTTCAAGTGCAGCCACTTGGCATTATGGGCTCTGTCGGGATCATATAGGTTGCAATAACTTAGCCAAATGGACAGTTGGTGGTAGGGGTATGATAGGTTGGAACGCGTCCATTCTGTTCTAAGGGAAGGCTTCTGAAAGATCTTGTCTTGGTGAAACCAAGTCTTGTGGGGAAAGTGCACCACCTCTGCAGAGTGTAAAATCTAAGTACTTAGCCATGTCCCTGGCAAAGGACAATTTGAGCATCAAGACATGGAAGATATCAAGAATCTCATCATCCAAATTTCTAAGTTAAAAACTTGTGGTTGAACAAGGGTTTAAGGTTCACCAATTTCTATTGGTGGTTCCTTGGGTGATTTTGTCAAAGCAAAAACTTAGTGTTTTCAAATGATAAGGAAAATCTATTTTGAGCAAAGCAAGCCTAAGCTCCACTTAGCCAAATGCATATAGATGATAGACTCCACTATGCTACCATAGTATCACTTGCCAATACAATTCAAATGTATTGACCCTTGTGGCTGTAACTTGTTATGTTGTAGGTTTGTTTGATATTAGTGAAGTAGGATTACAAGTCTACAACCAACATGTCTGCCTGTGGCACTTTGAAGATGAAGGACCCCATGCTATTGCTATATTCTGCTGCATTGTAATGTAATAGCCAAATGAGCTATGTAAGATGTAATAAATTATGTTATTCCTGGTTATAAAGTTGTATTATCTTTGTTTCTTGATATTACATCTTAACTGTGGATGCTAGCTATTGATCCAGGGACTAGCATTGTAAACACAGTGATCTCTACCTTATTAAAGGTTGGGAACCTTACAGATGGTATCAGAGCATTGTGTTGCCTATAGGATTTGTAAACCTAGGATTGGACAAAACCCCTTAGAAAAATAGGAGTTGTATTTGTTCCAAAACTTATTTACAAACAATCTTGTAAACTCTTTCCTTAACCATTTTGGTTTTGATTCTACATCTCTTCTATTTCAAACTTGATGGATAAAGCCTACCCCATGGCCAAAGATTTCACCATGTGCAAAGGACTTTATCAACTCTAATGACTTCAACATCTTCAATTCTAAGGACTTCAACATCTTCAACTCTAATGACTTCAACATCTTCAACATTATCATCAAGGACTTCAACCTTGGATATCACTAAGGACTACAAGTGAGACAAGAAAAGTTACTCAAGACTTGAAGACTAAGGAAATACAACTTAGAAGGAACCATGATCACCTTTGAAGTTTTTGAGACCAAGAATTTTTCTAAGGATACAAAGATATTGTTCAAGAAGAATCAACTAAGAAGGATGGAAAGATTTCAAGTGAACCATATAGATGGACCACCATATTTAGTTTAAGTCAAACCCACCAACTTATGTGGTGTAACAAAAATATTTTTGGTTGCTTAAGAATATGCTTGAAAATTGATGTTTGAGTGGAATGTTTGTTTGGGATTGCTTGCACTCTGCTTGTGTGAATTGTGAGGTGTGTGATTAGAATTATTTCCTTAGGAATATTTTGCTTATTATAATCCCAAACCAACCCAAACAGATGACTACTCCAAGGAACTCCAACATCAAGAATGATGACAACAACAACCAAGAGGACAACATGAGAGAACTCATAGTAACCCAAACCCAGTTGAGCCAAGTGACAACTCAGCTTTTAGCCAACAACAATGGATTAGACCCAGCCATACAAAGGATTTTGAAAATTCAATCCCAATTGTTGCAAGGGATGGCTACTCAAATGACCAACATGGGAGACAACTCTTCCAAAGGAGTTTGTGACAACAAGGATGACAAAGATGTTATTCTAGAAGGAACCCAAGCTTGCAATATTTGTGGAGACAAGGATCATACATCCAAGGAGCATGAAGATCAATGCCCCAACTGTGAAGAGAAACATCCATTTGACCAATGCCCCACATCCCAAGCTACTTGTTACCTATGTGAAGGAAACAATCATGTACCTATCCAATGACCCATCTATTCCATAGTTGAACAAAGGAAACAAGGTGGAGTGCAACAACTGATTGCAGACTACCATGAGAGAGCCAAGTCTACCAAGAAGGATGAAGACAAAGGGAAATCTCAACTTGTACCTCCCAGCAACATGACTCAATTTAAAGGACCAAAGAAGAGGCATATGTATTATCCAAGGAGTAATAGAAAGTCAAGGAGACCAGTAGACATTCCTACCTATGAGATAACATATGAAGAACATGAACTAGAAGCACTCCTAGCTTTGGAGAAACCAAAGAAAAAGAAGGACAAAGGCCAAGTTCAATGTTACACTTGCAAAGAGATGGGACACTATGCCAATGAATGCCCAGAAAAGAAGAAGAACCAAGGAAATAAACAAGAAGAATTGATACCCAAGAAGAAGAAAGATAATAGCCAAGTGATGTGTTTCAAATACAAAGAACCAGGACATTATGCAAGCAATTGCCCAGAAAAGATGAAGCACAAGATAAACAAGCCTATGAAGGATCTCAGCCTTGTCACATGTTTCAAGTGTGGAAACAAAGGACACTATGCAGATGTTTGCCCAGAGAGATTTCAACAAGACCCCAAGCAAGTCAAGAAGTGATCTAGTTGGAAAAAATTTAAGGGTGGTAGTACCCTAGTTGTTTTGAGCCAATTTGTAACCCTAGCCTCCCCAAATCTCGGGACGAGATATATTTTAAGGGTGGTAGCCAGTCACATCCCAAGATTTTCCAAATCTTGTAATGTGAAAATAAATAAAACAAAATAATTTTTTTGTTGAAAATTAGGGTGAAAAGAAACTTTTGTTCTAAAAGGAAACTTAAAATCCCATCTTGAACAAACTTTAATTAAAGTATGAATTCAACAAAATCCAAATCAAGGGAAATACAATCCTCAATGAATGTATCTGGAAATTTAAAACTTGGAAAATAAATCCAAACCCTAAACCCAAATGGAATAAAAATCATTTCCAAGTTATCTCCAAGCCTATGGATTTGATCCATATAAAATCTTGTCAACAAACATTTACAAATGATCAAGAAAGACAAATAGAAATATTATAAAACCATATAAATTGGTTTCACTTAAATTGGAACCATAAATAAAATCTTATGAATATAATAAGATAAGGAAGTTAAATTTCTAAAGCTAATAAAGCCTTATCTAAAATCCCTACCAAATGGAGAGAAAATAATCCTAAATACATAAACAAATATTAAACAAGATTTTACAAATTGGAATCACCAAGTTTGAATCTCTAAATAAAAAGATATGGATTTTATAAGATGAAGAAAGAAATATTAAATAAAGAATATTTGAAAGACCAAATAAATCTTGGCCTAATACATTAAGCAAATGGAATGGTTATAATCCAAATCAAATAAAATAAAAGGATAAAGAATTTCCAAAATAAAATAAAATGGCAATAACCATTCTATCCCTATTTTATAAAGACAAATCTCTAATAAGAATAATTATAAAATTCATGAGAGAATGGTATTTTGGAATTTACCCAAGTGGAATAAAAGTTGTTTAATCAACTTAAATAAAATAAATCTTCCAAATAAACTATAGGGAATTAAAACCATATTAAATTCCATTGGAATTAAAACAAATACCCAATCTTAAATGATTAATAAATCTTATTAAAAACTTTTCCAAATAATTCAAGATGAATTATTTGACACCCTTTTAAGTAAACAAAAGTTACTGAAAAGTTTTGGAAGAATTTAGAAGTCAAATGGAAATTAAAGGCATTATTAAATCCTATTTTGATTTAAAACAAGGGCCCTTTTTATTAATTAAAAAGACCCCAAAAGGAATAAAATAAATTTCCAAAATTAACATCAGAATATGTTACCAATCAATATTTAAACCTACCCAAATTTTGGCAAAGGTTTGAAATCAAATTGAGGTTTGAATTGATTAAACAAAATCAAAGCAGAATTAAAGAAAAGGAAAAAGAAAAACAGAAACAGAACAAAAAAAAAGAATCAAGCCGACCCAGCCCAGCTAAGCCCACCTGGCCCAGTCCAGCCCAGTCCCTCTCTCCCCGCGAGAAAACGCTCCGCACCAGTGAACTCACCCGCACCCTCACTGACCGGTGGACCCTGTTCCCTCTCTTTCTCTCACGCTGCCAAGCGGACCCCACCGCCAGCTCTTTCTCCCCACCCGCCGCTGACCGCGCCCCCTCCTCTGGCCATTACTGCCGATGAATTGCCGGTGTGAATACGCATTAACCACGCCATGTAACGGCCCTGCGATGATGCCTTCTTAATCGCCAGCCTTCCCTCTCTCATTCCCCTCTGTCGCCTCACCCAAGCGTGCCCCCAGGCCGCCCAATTCTTCTCTGCACCGTCCTCTGCCCCGACGAGTCCCGGCATCGATTCCGGCCGGACCCTGTCTCCCCTTGCCTCCTCGAGCACACAGCCGTGATCCCCATCTCCTGGCGGACCTTCCCGTATCACCAGCTCACCCGCGCGTGCTCTGCAAGCTTGACAACGTCACCGCCAGTGCAGCGCCACCGTCTGCCTCCGCTCCGACGAACCCTACCGGTGAGACCAGACCCCCCCCCCCTTGACCTCCTTTTGATACATGTATGTCCACGACTTGCGTACGAAGCTAACCGTGTCCTCCGTTTGTTTCTTCGTGACCCGTAGCGCCGCCCTCGACGACGACAGAGCGTGGCCGTCGTCAGACGCAACTCCGACGAGGAATTCCTGCAACCCCAGTGCGCCCCTTGACCAACCGCGAGTACCTTGAGCATCCCCGCGACCCAGCGAACTCAGTGAGCTTATTTCCCATCCCCCTTGCTTCCTATATTAGCCGGAGTGCCACCGCCTGAACGCATCGCCGCCGCTCACCGTTGCTAGCGCTGCCGAACCATGACTAGACGCTTAGAGCCGTTAGATGCAGATCCAAAGGACAGGATAGAAACTAGACGAAGAGGTAAGTAGCGCCACTGTGCCGCACGATATAACTTAGATCCAACGCCTCTCAGTGCTTGATCCAACCGAAACGGTACCGGCGAATTAGAACACGCCACGTGTCTCGGCTAGTTTGAATTAAAACAGATTTGATCTATTAGTTGTTCCATTTTGGAAAATCTATAACTTTTAATCTACACGTCCAAATTTTGCAAACTTTATATCAATGGATTCACAAAAGCAAGCCCTAACCAACCATGCACTTTGTTTAGTAAAAAGATTCTGTTAAATTGTTTGTTTTTGCAGAAACTTGAGAGTGCTTGTTTAGGATACAAAAATTGTTTTAAAATGATTTTGAGGATAAAACCTTTTTCAAATGGTGTGTTTTGAACCTACTGACCATAGGAAACAAATTGTGGTTTCAAAAAAGTATTTGGTGAAACAAAAGAATGAATCTTGGATTTAAACCAATTCTAGTCAAATAAAAATATGGTTTAATTATTAAAATGGTTTTGAAAGAAAACCTTTGAGAAATGTTTTGGAAATAAACTCTCTGACCCTAAACACAAGGTTATATGGTTTGAAAACATATTTTGTGAAACCTATAGAATTTTTCCTTATTAAAAGCATTTCTACACCACATAAAATAATGACTTGATCTAAAAATGGTTTATGAAGTAAAATCTTATACAAATGATTTTGCCACTTTATAAAATGACCATTAGGTGTTTTCAAATGTTTATGAACCATTAGAAACCACTTCTCAAAATAAAACAATCCTTAGCATGCTTGCTTGCATTGTTTTGTTATTATTATTTTATGTGTTGAATTGCTTGAATGGTAGATTGAAATATTGTTGCTTGATTGAATTGTAGTGATTTGAAGTGAGTGAACATTGCAAAGAACAAGGAAGTGAACTTATACTCTCTACCAAAAAGGCAAGTGATGCTTCATACTTTTGTCCCATTATTTTCACTATGCATTAGTGATATTTCTAAGTAGGACTTGCATGGAATTTTGCTAAGTATAAACTATGCCATGGGAAAACCCAGTAGATGTAACCTTAGTAGAATTTCCTAAGTTAAGATTCCTACTACTATCATGCTTAGCTTAGCTAGTAGAAAACAAGGGTGGAATATATATCCATGCTATGGAAAATTTCTAAGTCTGAGGACTTGAGTTTTGTTTAATAAAACAACTAAGTGAATGAAACACCTGGGTGGAATGGAAGGAATGGTTTGTGTTGAGTGGTTCACAAGGCCCATTTCTATGGTTTACCTTGTGTATCTCACTTGTGGATGGCCACCCAGGAACAAAGAGATTTGAGATGTCAAATGTTGAGAAGCTTCAAGTGCAGCCACTTGGCATTATGGGCTCTGCTGGGATCATATAGGTTGCAATAACTTAGCCAAATGGACAGTTGGTGGTAGGGGTATGATAGGATGGAACGCGTCCATTCTGGTCTAAGGGAAGGCTTCTGAAAGATCTTGTCTTGGTGAAACCAAGTCTTGTGGGGAAAGTGCACCACCTCTGCAGAGTGTAAAATCTAAGTACTTAGCCATGTCCCTAGCAAAGGACAATTTGAGCATCAAGACATGGAAGCTATCAAGAATCTCATCATCCAAATTTCTAAGTTAAAAACTTGTGGTTGGACAAGGGTTTAAGGTTCACCAATTTCTATTGGTGGTTCCTTGGGTGATTTTGTCAAAGCAAAAACTTAGTGTTTTCAAATGATAAGGAAAATCTATTTTGAGCAAAGCAAGCCTAAGCTCCACTTAGCCAAATGCATATAGATGATAGACTCCACTATGCTACCATAGTATCACTTGCCAATACAATTCAAATGTATTGACCCTTGTGGCTGTAAATTGTTATGTTGCAGGTTTGTTTGATATTAGTGAAGTAGGATTACAAGTCTACAACCAACATGTCTGCCTGTGGCACTTTGAAGATGAAGGACCCCATGCTATTGCTATATTCTGCTGCATTGTAATGTAATAGCCAAATGAGCTATGTAAGATGTAATAAATTATGTTATTCCTGGTTATAAAGTTGTATTATGACCTTTGTTTCTTGATATTACATCTTAACTGTGGATGCTAGCTATTGATCCAGGGACTAGCATTGTAAACACAGGGATCTCTACCTTATTAAAGGTTGATGACAACTCAAGCTCAAATGATGCAGATGATGACGCAGTTTATGCAAAATCAGAATCAAAATAACAATAACTACAACAACAATCAGAATAATCCTCCAACACTTGACATGCTCACCGGATTTCTGTAACTGAGGCCTGCAAGGTTCTCTGGAACAACTGACCCAATGGTAGCCAATGATTGGTTACGTTCGGTGAATAAGGACTTAGTGACTGTTGGCTGCACCGACGAGGAAAAAGTTAGGTTTGCAGCATATCTGCTTGAAGGACCAGCAGCAACATGGTGGGACAACTTTCAGATCACCACTCCCCTTGAGGATGTGACTTGGGCTATTTTTGAGGATGGTTTCCGTACAGCTCACATCTCATCTAGAGTGATGAATTTGAAGAAAAAGGAGTTCCACAATCTGAAACAGCGTCACCTCAGTGTGGCTGAGTACATTGAAGAATTCAACAATCTGGTACGCTATGCACCGGATGAAGTTGATACAGACGCTAAGAGGAAGGATAAATTCCTCGAAGGACTTAATGATGAGTTGAACTTGCAGCTATCTGTTGCCTATGTCCCAACTTATCAATCACTTTGTGACAAAGCCACCATCTTGGAAAACAAGATGAACCAAGTTGAGAAAAGAAAGAGGAAGCATAACCTCAAGTATCACTCAGGATCATCACAAAAGAAACATTCACTCAAAAGGATCAATGAAGATTCTGAACCACATCAGCATCACCACAACAACAATGGAAGTGATAATAATGGAAATGATACTGACAATGGATATGACCTTGGTTAGAACCAACATGGAAATCCCAGGAAGAAAGACATTAGCCAGTTGCAGTGCTATAATTGTAAGGAACTGGGACACTATGCCTCAGACTGTCCTGAGAAAAAAAAAAGAAAAAGGATGCTAGAAACTCCAATGAAAGCAATTCCAATGTGGCCCAGAAAGGACATGTGAACCACATCGACATGTGTGGAACCCTTGAAGAGTTAGGTGATGTGGATGGCAGGAATTAGATAACTCAGTTGAGTCAAATAAGGATTCCTTGTTTGGATATCAATTATTGAACCATAGTCAAGTGAACCATCAATGTAACCCTACAAAACTTTATTTTAAGGGTGGTAGTACTCTTGATGTCTTCAAGCCAACCTGTAACCTCTAGCCTTCCCAAATCTCGGGACGAGATTCCTTTTTAGGGTGGTAGCCTGTCACATCCCAAAATTTTGCAAATTTTGAAATGTTGAAAAAATTAAACAAAATGAAAAACTAAGTCTTGGAAATTCACAGGGAACAAAAACTTTTTGACTATTTAATATAACTCCTTCAAAACAAAAATCAATTAAAACTATTTTGTTTGCGAAGTTGTATGCATGTTTTCAAAACCTCAAAATCATGAAGCATGCATGGTAGCATTTTAAAACTAAGAGAAATAACTTTCTTCTCAAAGTTGAAATGACCACTTAACAACATGAGACTTTGGATATATTCCATATTTAAAATATACGAAGAATTACTAAGTGAGCTAAAAAGATAAAGGGCAAAATTATAAAACCATAGAAATTAGTTTAACTCTATTTGAAGCTTCATACAAAATGATATGAAATTTATAAAATATAGGAAGAGAAATAAAGTCAAGTTAAGGCAATAACTAAAACAAAATAAAATTATTTTTAAATGAGTGATTATGATAAATAATAAAATTATAAAGTTAAGGAAATTGGTTTGAACCTTTTTGGAGTCCTAAGTCAAAAGATATGGTTTTTTATAAGAAAAATGAATATAAAATAATAAAACAATGCGTACGTACCATGCTCTTTTTTAAAAAATTATACTTTATTAAAATAATATTCCAAGTACTCTAATTGAAGTAAATTATCAACTTATATGTTATATAAATTTTCCAAAAAGTTTGATACAAATTTAAATCAATTTAGAAGTTAAATTAATTGATAGAAAAGAAAAATATTTAAAAGAAAAGTCCCATTGAACTCGGCCATGGCCCAACTGATCGAGGCCCATTCTATTTCTAGTCCAACTAAACCGATCGTCTTCCTCATGTAGTTTAAGTTCATAACCAGAAACTGAAGAAACCGAAGGTACACCCATGGAAAAATTTCCCCATTAAAATTCCATCTATTTTAGACCTCTAAATGCTCCGTCTTAAAAACAAAAGTTACTCCCCATAACCCATGGTTTCCCCATAACCCATGGTTTCATTCCAGGGATATTCCGGGGATTTAATCCTTCACTCCCCCAAATTTTCCACCCGATGGATCCTTCCTCCTGTATCACTACAGCACATACGCACTGCACATACGGCAAGCCCATGGATGACCTCTTCTCCTCCTCCCATAAGTTGTTAGGCATCTCGTCGTATGTCTCTCTCCTCTCTCTATAAGGAGCGCTAGATCCTATCGACGATCCCCTTGTCTCCCTACCAACTCCAGGCCGAGTTACTCCCGCATCGTGGCCGGATTTCATCATCGAAAAATTCCAGCGAAGAGCGACGCCATTGTCACTTCGCCGGGTACAGAGGGACTCATGCCCTATTTCTTCTTCCTTTGAATTTCTCTTTACCGTGCGTATCCTTCCTGATCCGAAGACCATTCGATTATACAGCCGGTGACCCTCCGCGACAACAACGAAAGAGAACCCCTGCTACGTACGTACGACGTCGTCGACGATATCAGATAGTAAGATTTTTCCTCTCCTTGTTTTTTTTTTAACATGGAACAAATATTCATTAAATTTTCTTGGCATAATCGCCGGACATGGTAGAAATTACAATGTCAAGAACTTTGTCTAACCCGACATAATATAAACCAAAGTTTCCTGAGGCGCCTAACCCTGTCAGAATATGAGCTGGCCTGTTACGCTTACGTGGTTTATAAGAGATATTAGACTCGATGAACGCATGCTCCAATTGAAATTTTACTTCCATGAACAAAACTCCCAGTGGTACAGATCAAAAGAAGAGCACTTTGTTGCTTAAATAAGACGCACGCAATCTGAAACAAAAAAATAACTCTACCTATACTTAAATTTTTTGCAATTTTGATCGCTTGAATGAGAGCTTCCGCTTCAGTTTGCAATGCTTCCCCTGCATCCTTTACAGCTCTAGCCGCAGCAAATACGAGCTCTTCATCATGATCTCTACCGATAACTCCCCATTCGCCACTACCTGATTGTTGATCATACGAGCCATCAATATTTATCATAATCCAACGAATTGTTGGTAGTTTCCACTTCAGATCGTGGTCTTGTTTAGGGCCTGATTTCCTCTCCTTGTTGATTTCACGTCAGACTACTAGGCTAGGTACTCCACCACCATATCTTAATCCAATGGCTAAAATCAATTCACTTAGATGAAGAGGTATCCACCAATCAGCACCTGCCATGTGTCACATCTGTCTCTATTTTCGAATTTTTAGACATATGAACTTTGAAACTTTAAAATTTCATAGTTTAAGTTCTGTTTATCCAAATTTAGCAAATAATATGTCTATGGTTTCACAAAAACGAGTAGAACACAATGGAGCCACAATTTGGTATTTTTGAATCAGTTAAAATTACGTTTTATACAGAACCATTTGTGGAGTATTTTGAGTATAAAAAAATTGTTGTGTAAACTATTTTTAAGTGAATCCTTTTGCAAATGGTTGTAAATTGAACCCTCCGTCTAGTAAGACCAACATATAATTTTAGTCTAGTATAAATAATATTGTGCCAATTATTTAGTGAGAATGGCCTTTCCAAGTGTTAGAAAATATTGCTAATTGCTACAATTGCACAAATTGTTGCATTTGTAATCTTGAAAATATAAAATATTCATAAATCACTTAGTAATGTTCAGAACCTTGTTATAACAATTTGTATAATAAAAATTTCCATCTTGCATGTTTGCATACTTTGCATGGTTTTTGTGTTGTCATTAGTATTGATCTTGTGATTGTTTTGTCTTGGTTGTTTTGCTTGATAGATTGTGTTGATTGTCAAGTGTGTTATTGCGAAGAGTGTACCAACACCACCAACTACTAAGGCAAGTGACACTATCATCCATTTCCTACTATTTTCATTACACTTAGTGGATTTTTGTAGCATGCATGATAGGACTACTATATTTCTATGATATGCTATATCCTATTAGGATATCCTTATATCTTCCTTAGTGAAAACATTGTAGTTGTAGTATGCTTAGCCCTGCTATATATTTGGGATGGGATACATGATATGATTATATAAAGTGTTGGAAAAATATATGTTTTATATAATAAAACAAGTACTCAATGAACCACCTAGGTGGAAAGAGGATACTCAATTTTGGACAAGGTGGCAACAAAGGGAACCATGTTTATATGGCTATATTTTTGTATGTGCACTAGAAGAAAACCACCCAGGGACTTAGAGATTAAACATGTTTCTCGTACAGTGGCTTCCGTGTACAGCCACATGCTAAATGGGCTCTGGCTTTGTCAACTACATAGTGGAAGACCCTTGCATTGACATCTTTAGGTTAACTAGAATTGTGTATTGGAAATATATCCTTACATTGGTGCGTGGTAGACTAGATAGCATTGTGTATTGGGAGGACTTCTATGGAAAGACTTTGTCACATTCTCGCTCTGCTGGTACTCCATTTGGTGAGTATTTACCCAGCGGCCACTGGTGGCGTCAAGACGAGATTGTGTCATGTGGGTAAAGTGTACAACTTCTGCAGAAGATCAAATTCTAAGTACTTAGCCGTGTCCCCGGTTACGGACAACTCTGAGAAACTAAGGCCTGAAGCTATGGAAGATCTCGACATTCCAATTTCTCAAAGTAAAACTTGATGGTGACAACAAGGGATTAGAAGCACTTGGAGTTTTCCAAGGAGTTCAGAAAGATTTTCAAAAGATCAAAACTATTTTGAAAAGATAGGATAAAACTATATTGCTTTCTACAATGAGCCTAAACCCTACTTAGCCATATATGCATGTAATGATAGGATCCACTTATTTATACATAGTAGTGAAACTTGCCAATACAATTCAAATGTATTGACCCTTGTGGCTGCAACTTTGTTGCAGGTTTGTTTGATGTTAGTGAAGTGTGTTGAATAGGATTACAAGTCTACAACCAACATGATTGCCTGTGGCACTTTGAAGATGAAGGACTCCATGCTATATAGATATTCTGTTGCATTGTAATGAGATAGCCAAATGAGCTATGTAAGATGTAATGAATTATTTTATTCCTGGTTATAAAATTGTATTATGACCTCTGTTTCTTGATATTACATCTTAACTGTGGATGCTAGCTATTGATCCAGGGACTAGCATTGTAAACACAGGGATCTCTACCTTATTAAAGGTTGGGACCTCTACATCCACTCACATAAAATCCCTCCACTCAAATGCATTAATTTTCCACCAAAATTAACGTGATCTCTGATTTAATAAAACTCTTTTATTTATTTTATTCAGAATTTTTTGAATTATTTTAATTAAAAAACATTTCCATAAACCCCCTTGCAATACTTCAATATTACATCTAAAACCATTTTCAACAATTTGACTCGAAACAAATTCTGGTGTCCATCAAAATAATTCCATCGCTTTCAAAATCTTTCTCATGTAATATATTTTCTCCAATTGGTGTCGGTATACATTAAGTGTGTCACCCTATGGTTCGCGAACAATGCAGAAATGATCGAGATCCCTCTTCGATCAATAATCAAGTGGGACTTGGAGATACGTACTGACTCCCACACATTCAACGGTGACTTAGTGATTGCGATAACCTTTAATGTCATAACTAAATCCCTTTGTCTAGTGATATATTACATGTCCAAGATTTTATCATTGATATCCCCATACCTAGTTTGATCTCCTTATAGACAAGTACTCTTTTCTTGTCCCCGTGATATAACATTCCTTGTGATCAAATCACCTGCTTGCAAGTTGTTGTCAATGTGATATCACCGAGAGGGCCTAGAGTATATCTCTCTGTCATTGGGATGGACTAATACCACTCTTAATCCATGAGACTCTACACAACACTTTCAGAGTACCTAAACCCACCTTTATAGTCACCCTGTCATGGTGTGATGTTTGATGTTATAAATCACTCTTTCGGTGTTAGTGATTGACATGATCTCATGGTTTAAAGCTCAGGGTTACTTCACATGTCTATTTGTAGTAATGTAAACATAATGACTTTGATTGTATTACTATACTTAGGGTGAGTGCTTATCACATCATTCCACCAATGTTGTGATCCTGTTATTAACAACATCCAATGTCCATGATCATGAATCCTTTAATCATCTTGTTAATCAACGAGCTAGTTTATATGAGAGGCATAACTAGGAAGTCTTATTTGTTTATTAAACACACATGTATTAATTTTTCCAATTAAAACAATTATAGGATGAAAAATAAACACATATCAAAAACATGGAATAAGATAATAAGCACTTTATTATTGCATCTCAAGCATATTCCCTTTAGTCTCCCACTTGCACTAGTGTCAATAATCTAGTTTGAAAAACATGCGCATTCAACACCTATGGATTTTTGGTGTTTGTCACATCCCAAGATTTTCCAAATCTTGTAATGTGAAAATAAATTAATAAAATAAAACTTTGTTTGATTTTTAGAGCCAGAAGAAACTTTTTGAACCCAATTGGAACCTCAAACCCATTTGAAATAAATAAAATCCTAAAGGGATTCATAAAGATAAACATTTAATAAAGGAAATTAAAATGTTTTGAAACTACTATTTTAGATCTTTTAATAAAAGGATTTGGTATTCAAAAGAAAAGATGGATTTATAAATAAGGATTATTTTATAAAGCCAAATTAAACTTGGCCAAGATTTTGAAACAAAAGAGTTTTCTCTGATTAAAATAATAAAAGTTTATTTTAAATAAAGTAATAAAGATTTAACATCAAATCTTATTTGAAGATAAAAGGTTTTACCAATTTAAATTTAAACATCAAAACTTATTAAAATTATTTAAAGTAAGTTTTCCAAATATTTTATATTCTCAGATAAAACCTACTAAAGTGTTTTGGCTTTATTTTAGATTTTAAAATAAATATTCTCAATAGAACAAACCCTAGTTGATTTAATAATGAAAGTCTATTTTTAAATAATGGACTCTAAAATAAAATGTTATTTTGTTTTAAAACAAGTTTCCAAGTATTTAATATTTCCAAATAAAACCTACTGATTTGGTTTTGAAAATATTTAGGTTTCAAATAAAGATTTTATTAATAAAATCAAACCCTATTTTATTAATAAACCATGGTCCATTTTATTTAATTAATAAATGGAACCTAAAAAGATTTAAAATATTATTTTATTTTATTTTGAAAGTTGGTTATACTACTAAACAGAACCAAAAACTCATTACAATAGTTTGAATTGTTTGAATGGTTTGAATGTTTGAAATTTTGATTGAAAATCAAATCAGCAAATAGAAATAGAAAAGGAAAATGTTTCTGTACAAAAAAAAAGGGGAAACAACAGCAGCCCAACTACCCCAGCCCAACAGCCCAACTCGCAGCCCACCTCCTCTTTTTCCCTGAAGCGTTTTCCTTCACCGTATAAACAACCTGCATAGTCTATGACTGGTGGACCTTCCCCTTTCTCTCCTTTTCTCACTGATAGAGGACCCCACCACCGGCCCTCTTCTTCCTCACCCGCCACGGACTGGTTCTTCCCCCTCTCCCCGCCGTTGCAGACTTAACTTCTCGGTTTGATTACGCCTTAACGCGACAATCTTTACTCACAGTGATCGCGCACCTTAAAGTGCCAGCCTTCCCTCCTCCTTTCCCCTCTGTTCCCTCCCCCGAGCACGCCTTCAGGCCGCCACAATCTCTCCTCGACTGTCTCTGTCTCCGGCGACCATTCTCAGCAATTCCGGCAGCCTCTCACCGCCCCTCTCCTCCCCGACCAAGCTCACAGCTTTCCCACTCTCAGGCGCATCTGCTAGTGCATCAAACTCGACCGCGGGTACCCTGTAACCTCGCCTTCGACAACGACCACCGTTGCCACCGTCTGCTTCATCTCCGGCGAAGCCCACAGGTAGTATCTGACCACCCCGCGCCTTCTAGTTCACGCACACGACTCTGTCTTGTTCCTGCGCATCTAACTGTGTCGTCATTTCGCTTTGAGGTGATCCACAGCGCCGTCCACGACGACCACCTGACGCGCCCGACGCCGTCCTCTACTCCGGCGAGCAATCGCAGCTGCCCCCGAGCGCCCCTCGTCCGACCAACACCTCCTCGAGCATCGCCGTGACCCCCTGAGCCCGGTGATCATCTCCCCTTTCTCCCTCAACTCCAGTAGCACCGGCACCGTCGACGACCGACCGCTCCGCCGCCAACCACCGCCGCCAGCGCCGCCACTTCGTGGTTGATTGATCAGGACCGTTCGATTTAGATCAGACGCATAGAAACAGATGACTTAAACGAAGGGGTAAGATAGATCCTGAGCCGCTCGATCTAATTTAAATCCAACGCTCCCCAGCGACTGATCCGTGCGAACCGGTACTGACGAATAGGAACAAGCCACGTGGCCAGGTTCTGATTAAAAACAGATTTTGAAATCAGATTGAAATGCCATTTTGAAAACCCTATAACTTTCAAACCACACGTCCAAATTTTGCAAATTTTATATCAATGAATTCAGGAGAACAAGCCCTAGCCAACTGTGGAATTAGTTTAGCAAATAGTATCTGTTTGTTTGCTTATTTTTGCAGATTCATTTGTATGCTTATTTAGAGTAGAAAAATTGTTTAAAATTGAATTTAAGGATAAAACCTTTGCAAATTGGTTTGTTGTGACCTTACTGACCCTAGGAACCAACCCTTGGTATTAAAAATGATTTTTGAAAGATTTAGGTTAGATTAATTGACTTAGCCATTTTCTAGCCAAATAAAAAGAATGGTTTTTGTTATAAAAATATTTATGAAAAGAAAACTTCAAGGAAATGTTTTGGACCAAACCTACTGACCCAAAAACACCAAGTTTTGCAATAGCAACTCATTTGGTGAACCCTATAGGCTAATGCCTTAGTAAAAAAATATTTCTACACCACATAAAATAACACTTTGTTTTGAAAATGGTTTTAAAGTGAAACCTTTTTGCAAATGACTTGGCCACTTTAGAAAATGACCATTAGATGTACCCAAATGTCTATGACCCACTAGGAACCACTTTTTCAAACAAAACAAAGCTTGGCATGCTTGCATGCATTTCTTTGACTTTGTTATTTATGTGTGTTGTTTTGCTTGATTGGTAGATTGAGTTTGTGCCTTGCTTGATTGATTTGTAGTGACTTGAAGAGTGTGATTGTTGCAAAGATCAAGAAGTGAACCTATACTCTACCAAAAAGGCAAGTGATGCTTCATACTTTTTGTCCCATTACTTTCACTATGCCTTGGTGTTTTTGCTAAGTAAAACTTGCATGGATTTTGCTAAGTATATACCTTGCTATAAGAAAACCTAGTAGATGAATCCTTAGTAGGATTTTTCCTAAGTTAAGTTTCCTATTACTACCAAGCTTAGCCTAGCTAATAGAAAACATGGGTGGAAATATATTCACACTATGGAAAAATATTCTAAGTCTGAGGACTTAAGTTTTGTTTAATAAAACAACTAAGTTAATGAATCACCTGGGTGGAAATGGAAGGATTGGGTTATGTTGAGTGGTTACACAAGACCATGGACCTGGCTTGTGTATCTCACTTGTGGATGGCCACCCAGGAAACAAAGGGATTTGAGATGTCAAATGTTGAGAAGCTTCAAGTGCAACCACTTGGCAATATGGGCTCTGCCATGATCATATAGGTTGCAAGAACTTAGCCATATGGACAGTGGGTGGTAGTGTTTGATAGGTTGGAACGCGTCCATATTGGTCTAAGGGAAAGCTTCTGAAAGATCTTGTCTTGGGAAACCAAGTCTTGTGGGTAAAGTGCACCACCTCTGCAGAGTGTAAAATCTAAGTACTTAGCCATGTCCCTGGTAAAGGACAATTTGAGCATCAAGACATGGAAGCAATCAAGAATCTCATCATTCCAATTTCTAAATTAAAATCTTGTGGTTTGAACAAGGGTTGTTTGAATTATTCAATCATTGATGGAGAGATGGCTTGGTACAAGGATCTTGAAATCTTTGATTGAGAAAAATGATTTTGTCAAGCAAAAACTTAGTATTTTCAAAAAGATAAGAAAAATCTATTTTGAGCAATGCAAGCCTCAACTCCACTTAGCCAAATGCATATAGATGATAGACTCCACTATACAAATATAGTATCACTTGCCAATACAATTCAAATGTATTGACCCTTGTGGCTGTAACTTGTATGTTGCAGGTTGATTGTTTTTAGTGAAGATTGATTGATTAGGATTACAAAGTCTACAACCAACATCCGCCTGTGGCACTTTGAAGATGAAGGACCCATGCTTATAGTTATTCCGCTGCAATGTAATGTAATAGCCATATGAGCTATGTTTGATGTAATAAACTTATGTTATTCCTGGTTATAAAGTTATATTATGACCCTTGTTTCTTGATATTACATCTTAACTGTGGATGCTAGCTATTGATCCAGGGACTAGCATTGTAAACACAGGAGGGATCAATCTTATTAAAGGTTGGGACCCCTACAGATGGTATCAGATCATTGTGTTGCCTGTAGGATTTGTAAACCCTAGGATTGGACAAAAACCCTTAGAAAATAGGAATTGTCTTATTCCAAAAACTTATTTACAAAAACACTTGTAAACTCTTTCCTCAACCATTTTGGTTTCAACTCTACATCTCATCTACTTCAACTTGATGGAAAACCTACCCATGACCAAGGACTACACTATGTGCAAAGGACTTCTTCAACTTCTTCAACTCTAATGACTTCAACATCTTCAACTCTAATGACTTCAACATCTTCAGCATATTCACCAAGGACTTCCAACTTGGATACCACTAAGGACTACAAGTGAGACAAGGAAATCTTACTCAAGATTTAGAGACTAAGGGAATGCAAAATAAGAAGAAGCCATCAACAACTTTGAAGTATTGTGACCAAGAGTTTTTCTCAAGGAAACCAAGATCTCATTCAAGAAGAGTCAAGAAGGATGGAAAGATCACAAGTGAACCATATAGATGGACCACCATATTTTAGTTAAGTCAAAACCACCAACTTATGTGGTGTAACAAAAATATTTTGTTGCCTAAGTATGTGCTTGAACTTTGTTGTTTGAGTGCAAAGTTGTTTGTGAATGTTTGGTTTGTGATTGCATGCACATTGCTTGTGTGAATTGTGATGTGTGTGATTAGAAAAATTTCCTTAGAAATATCTTGCCTATTCTAAATCTCCCTTCAACCCAAACAGATGACTACCCCAAAGGATTCCAAGGTTGATGACATCAACACCAACCAAGCTGACAGCATGAAGGAACTCATAGCAACCCAACACCAGTTAAACCAACTGACAGCTCAGTTCATAGCCAACAATAGTGATAAAGATCCATCACTGCAAAGGTTTTTGGAAGAGCAATCCCAACTGATGCTTAAGGTGACTAATCAAATGATCAGCATGGAAGAAAACTATCCCAAAAGAGTGTATGATAACAAGGATGACAAGAATGTTATTCTAGATGGAGCCCCAGCTTGCATTATTTGTGGAGATAAGAATCATACTTCCAAGGAGCATGAAGGTCAATGCCCCAATTGTGAAGAAGAACATCATGTTGGACAATGTCCTACCTCTCAAGCTACTTGCTACCTATGTGAAGGAAGTGATCATATTCCTAACCAATGTCCTATCTACTCTATGGTAGAACAAAGGAAACAAGAAGGATCCAAGTCTACCAAAGGAAAAGGACCACTCATACCTCCAAACAAGACAACCCAATTCAAAGGATCAAAGAAAACCAAGAAGCCCAAGCAAGACATGAGCCTTGCACAATGTCGTAAATGTAAGGAAATAGGACACTACTCCAGTGGATGCTCAGAGAACAAGAAGAATAAAGAAATTGACCAAGTGTGGTGCAACAACTGCAAAGAGTTAGGCCACTATGTAGCAACTTGTCCACAAGAGCCACGTATAGAACTCAAGGACATTCATTGTTTCAACTGCAAGAACCCAGGGCACTATGCAAGCAACTGTCCAGAGAAGATGAAGAACAAGTTGAACAAGCCTATGGAGAAACTCAACCTTGGCCCATGAGTCAAGTATAGAAATAAAGCAAAAAATTTCTTAGAGAAGTTTTCCAGGACCCAAGAAGGACATTATGTAATTTTTGTTTGAAAATTTTTAGGGTGGTAGTACCCTAGTTGTTTGAACTTTCTTGTAACCCTAGCCTCCCCAAATCTCGGGACGAGATTTATTTTAAGGGTGGTAGCCTGTCACATCCCAAGATTTTCCAAATCTTGTAATGTGAAAATAAATTAATAAAATAAAACTTTGTTTGATTTTTAGAGCCAGAAGAAACTTTTTGAACCCAATTGGAACCTCAAACCCATTTGAAATAAATAAAATCCTAAAGGGATTCATAAAGATAAACATTTAATAAAGGAAATTAAAATGTTTTGAAACTACTATTTTAGATCTTTTAATAAAAGGATTTGGTATTCAAAAGAAAAGATGGATTTATAAATAAGGATTATTTTATAAAGCCAAATTAAACTTGGCCAAGGTTTTGAAACAAAAGAGTTTTCTCTGATTAAAATAATAAAAGTTTATTTTAAATAAAGTAATAAAGATTTAACATCAAATCTTATTTGAAGATAAAAGGTTTTACCAATTTAAATTTAAACATCAAAACTTATTAAAATTATTTAAAGTAAGTTTTCCAAATATTTTATATTCTCAGATAAAACCTACTAAAGTGTTTTGGCTTTATTTTAGATTTTAAAATAAATATTCTCAATAGAACAAACCCTAGTTGATTTAATAATGAAAGTCTATTTTTAAATAATGGACTCTAAAATAAAATGTTATTTTGTTTTAAAACAAGTTTCCAAGTATTTAATATTTCCAAATAAAACCTACTGATTTGGTTTTGAAAATATTTAGGTTTCAAATAAAGATTTTATTAATAAAATCAAACCCTATTTTATTAATAAACCATGGTCCATTTTATTTAATTAATAAATGGAACCTAAAAAGATTTAAAATATTATTTTATTTTATTTTGAAAGTTGGTTATACTACTAAACAGAACCAAAAACTCATTACAATAGTTTGAATTGTTTGAATGGTTTGAATGTTTGAAATTTTGATTGAAAATCAAATCAGCAAATAGAAATAGAAAAGGAAAATGTTTCTGTACAAAAAAAAAGGGGAAACAACAGCAGCCCAACTACCCCAGCCCAACAGCCCAACTCGCAGCCCACCTCCTCTTTTTCCCTGAAGCGTTTTCCTTCACCGTATAAACAACCTGCATAGTCTATGACTGGTGGACCTTCCCCTTTCTCTCCTTTTCTCACTGATAGAGGACCCCACCACCGGCCCTCTTCTTCCTCACCCGCCACGGACTGGTTCTTCCCCCTCTCCCCGCCGTTGCAGACTTAACTTCTCGGTTTGATTACGCCTTAACGCGACAATCTTTACTCACAGTGATCGCGCACCTTAAAGTGCCAGCCTTCCCTCCTCCTTTCCCCTCTGTTCCCTCCCCCGAGCACGCCTTCAGGCCGCCACAATCTCTCCTCGACTGTCTCTGTCTCCGGCGACCATTCTCAGCAATTCCGGCAGCCTCTCACCGCCCCTCTCCTCCCCGACCAAGCTCACAGCTTTCCCACTCTCAGGCGCATCTGCTAGTGCATCAAACTCGACCGCGGGTACCCTGTAACCTCGCCTTCGACAACGACCACCGTTGCCACCGTCTGCTTCATCTCCGGCGAAGCCCACAGGTAGTATCTGACCACCCCGCGCCTTCTAGTTCACGCACACGACTCTGTCTTGTTCCTGCGCATCTAACTGTGTCGTCATTTCGCTTTGAGGTGATCCACAGCGCCGTCCACGACGACCACCTGACGCGCCCGACGCCGTCCTCTACTCCGGCGAGCAATCGCAGCTGCCCCCGAGCGCCCCTCGTCCGACCAACACCTCCTCGAGCATCGCCGTGACCCCCTGAGCCCGGTGATCATCTCCCCTTTCTCCCTCAACTCCAGTAGCACCGGCACCGTCGACGACCGACCGCTCCGCCGCCAACCACCGCCGCCAGCGCCGCCACTTCGTGGTTGATTGATCAGGACCGTTCGATTTAGATCAGACGCATAGAAACAGATGACTTAAACGAAGGGGTAAGATAGATCCTGAGCCGCTCGATCTAATTTAAATCCAACGCTCCCCAGCGACTGATCCGTGCGAACCGGTACTGACGAATAGGAACAAGCCACGTGGCCAGGTTCTGATTAAAAACAGATTTTGAAATCAGATTGAAATGCCATTTTGAAAACCCTATAACTTTCAAACCACACGTCCAAATTTTGCAAATTTTATATCAATGAATTCAGGAGAACAAGCCCTAGCCAACTGTGGAATTAGTTTAGCAAATAGTATCTGTTTGTTTGCTTATTTTTGCAGATTCATTTGTATGCTTATTTAGAGTAGAAAAATTGTTTAAAATTGAATTTAAGGATAAAACCTTTGCAAATTGGTTTGTTGTGACCTTACTGACCCTAGGAACCAACCCTTGGTATTAAAAATGATTTTTGAAAGATTTAGGTTAGATTAATTGACTTAGCCATTTTCTAGCCAAATAAAAAGAATGGTTTTTGTTATAAAAATATTTATGAAAAGAAAACTTCAAGGAAATGTTTTGGACCAAACCTACTGACCCAAAAACACCAAGTTTTGCAATAGCAACTCATTTGGTGAACCCTATAGGCTAATGCCTTAGTAAAAAAATATTTCTACACCACATAAAATAACACTTTGTTTTGAAAATGGTTTTAAAGTGAAACCTTTTTGCAAATGACTTGGCCACTTTAGAAAATGACCATTAGATGTACCCAAATGTCTATGACCCACTAGGAACCACTTTTTCAAACAAAACAAAGCTTGGCATGCTTGCATGCATTTCTTTGACTTTGTTATTTATGTGTGTTGTTTTGCTTAATTGGTAGATTGAGTTTGTGCCTTGCTTGATTGATTTGTAGTGACTTGAAGAGTGTGATTGTTGCAAAGATCAAGAAGTGAACCTATACTCTACCAAAAAGGCAAGTGATGCTTCATACTTTTTGTCCCATTACTTTCACTATGCCTTGGTGTTTTTGCTAAGTAAAACTTGCATGGATTTTGCTAAGTATATACCTTGCTATAAGAAAACCTAGTAGATGAATCCTTAGTAGGATTTTTCCTAAGTTAAGTTTCCTATTACTACCAAGCTTAGCCTAGCTAATAGAAAACATGGGTGGAAATATATTCACACTATGGAAAAATATTCTAAGTCTGAGGACTTAAGTTTTGTTTAATAAAACAACTAAGTTAATGAATCACCTGGGTGGAAATGGAAGGATTGGGTTATGTTGAGTGGTTACACAAGACCATGGACCTGGCTTGTGTATCTCACTTGTGGATGGCCACCCAGGAAACAAAGGGATTTGAGATGTCAAATGTTGAGAAGCTTCAAGTGCAACCACTTGGCAATATGGGCTCTGCCATGATCATATAGGTTGCAAGAACTTAGCCATATGGACAGTGGGTGGTAGTGTTTGATAGGTTGGAACGCGTCCATATTGGTCTAAGGGAAAGCTTCTGAAAGATCTTGTCTTGGGAAACCAAGTCTTGTGGGTAAAGTGCACCACCTCTGCAGAGTGTAAAATCTAAGTACTTAGCCATGTCCCTGGTAAAGGACAATTTGAGCATCAAGACATGGAAGCAATCAAGAATCTCATCATTCCAATTTCTAAATTAAAATCTTGTGGTTTGAACAAGGGTTGTTTGAATTATTCAATCATTGATGGAGAGATGGCTTGGTACAAGGATCTTGAAATCTTTGATTGAGAAAAATGATTTTGTCAAGCAAAAACTTAGTATTTTCAAAAAGATAAGAAAAATCTATTTTGAGCAATGCAAGCCTCAACTCCACTTAGCCAAATGCATATAGATGATAGACTCCACTATACAAATATAGTATCACTTGCCAATACAATTCAAATGTATTGACCCTTGTGGCTGTAACTTGTATGTTGCAGGTTGATTGTTTTTAGTGAAGATTGATTGATTAGGATTACAAAGTCTACAACCAACATCTGCCTGTGGCACTTTGAAGATGAAGGACCCATGCTTATAGTTATTCCGCTGCAATGTAATGTAATAGCCATATGAGCTATGTTTGATGTAATAAACTTATGTTATTCCTGGTTATAAAGTTATATTATGACCCTTGTTTCTTGATATTACATCTTAACTGTGGATGCTAGCTATTGATCCAGGGACTAGCATTGTAAACACAGGAGGGATCAATCTTATTAAAGGTTGGGACCCCTACAGTGTTGTACATACGTGTTCCTTGTGGTAAATCTAATATCCATATCTGACACTTTTAGGTCCGTTTGTATTTGCATGTCTTTCCATCTCCACGCATCACTCATTCTCGAATGATATGACTTTGTATAAATTTGGTCCTTTGGTGAGACCTTAGTTCCTTGGGGTTAAATTATGTCGATACTATTCTCATACGATATATCTTCATAGTACTAGCCCACCGTGAACCACACTAGTTTGATAACAAACTACTTGACACAAATTCCCTCCTTTGCTACTAGAGTAGCCATATACTCAGCCTTTATTGTAGTATCTGTCACAATGCCTTAACTTTGGAACTCATCAAAATCCATCATGGAACTTCCTTTCCATTACATTGTTTCACCCATGGTATAAATTGAGATAAATTTAATTTATATCTTGTGACAAAACTAGTACCAATGTAACACTTTACAATGAACTATCTTTCACCTCTACACATAGAACATATTCTTAGTTCTTCCAAAGATCATAAGGATATCCTTACAATTGTCCAATGATCATCTTATGAGTCACTCTAATATATCCTCTTAAAATTTAGAGCATAGGACATATATATATATGTATGTACATATCACGGTATGATTGATCAAAACATTTATGTGATTTCACTCACCAAGTGTCAATACACTTGAATCTTGATTCAACATTTTCCATGCGGTAAGAAACTTTCTTGTCATTTCCATATTTAACTCATTATATCTCATCTATGTACGTCTAGCACAACCATATTAGCACCTCAATCTATCCATGTAAACATTTATGCCTAATATTCGGGTTTTGCCTAAGTCTTTCATCAAAATATAATTTTAATGAAATTCTTAACCTGCGTCAATAAAAGATACATAATTTCCAATCAACAAGATGTCTTCTACATAATGTATTAGAAATATGTCTCACTACTCCCACTTAGTTTCTTGCAAACGCAAGCATCTTCATCGTCTCTGATGAAATTAAATATTTTAATAGTTTCATCACAGTGAAAATTCCAACTCCATGATGCTTACTTCAACCATTAAAGTTTGCATGCCATTTTAGCATTTTTTGAATTAACAACACCCTCCATACCGTGTCATGTACACATCCTAGGTAACCATTCTATTAGAAGAACTTTGTTTCTTTGTTCACCTATCATATACCAAAATTGACATATGTAGTGGTTTCTACAATAATCGATTCATACTAAATATCACTATGAAAGATCAAATCTTATTGTATTCAACTTCTTAAACATTGTCGTAAACTCTTTTCTGACATGTCTACTATTTCGTAGACGTGAAACATCCATGTATGTTTTTTTATAGATCCAAACACGACTGGTAGGCTTCACGCCTTTCTGGAGGATCTGCCAAGTTTAAAAACTTGATTTCTCGTGTATGTGAACTATCATGGATTTTATGACTTCTAGTCATATGATGGAGTCAGGGCCCATCATCGCTTCTTCGCATGCAGTCGGTTCATTATTGTTAAAACAAAAATGATTTGTTCTTCAAATCTTACTATTTGATTATTACGCGACGTACATGGTTTAATAGAAACTCAAATCTCCGAGACCACAACCTTTGTAACTACGGGAACCATGAGCATTGTGGCGCCTCTAGAATACTTTCTGGCACTGCGCTACTTAGCACATGTTTCTTAGGTTCATCAACCTAATCAAAGTTTTATTGTCCTCCCACTTAACTTCTGCGAAAAATTCCTTCTCAAGAAACTTAACGTTCTAAGCTACAAACACTTTTGTCCTTGGTGTTATGGAGGAATACCCAACAAATTCTTTGGAATAACCTACAAAGACATGCTAATCCGACTTTGGTTTTAGTAATTTTACTTATGTCTAGCATACCAAAATTTAAGAAAAGACAACTCAGGTTTTATCCCAAGCCATAACTCATATGGTGTCATTTCAATGGATCATGATGGCACTCTTTTCAGTGTAAAAGCGGTAGTCCCTAAATCTTTAATCTTCAAAATATAATGGCAGTTTTATAAATGACACCTTTGATCCTACCATGTCAAAAATGTTTGATTAGGTATCTCAAACAATCCATACTCCTATGGTGTTTCCGGAAATGCAAATCCATGGAACGATTCCTTAAATCTTAGATGTTTTGCTAAACTTGTAACTCAAATATCTTTCTTTATGATCCAATCATAAATTCTTTATTTTCTTTTTACAACGATTTTCCACTTTATCTTGAAAGTCGTTGAACATTTTTCAAATATTCCATACTTCTTCCCCATTAAGTAAATATACACATGTATCCACTCAAATTTTCGAAGAAAGTATATGAAGTTGAAATCCATCGCTTACTAATGTGCTCCATTGATGTAGAGCCCGTTGGGAACCCCAAGAGGAAGGTATGATGAGCATAACAGCAAGTTTCCCTTAATTATATAACCAAAGTTATCGAACCAGTAGGAGATAGGAGTCACTTCTGAAGGTGGTTCTAGCAACGTGGAACCTGCACACAACACAACCAAAATACTCTGCCCCAACTTATCAGTGAGGTTGTCAAGCTCACTGGTTTTGCTAAAAAGAAAGGATTAAACGTATAGTGTGGAAGATAGTAATTTCTTGTGGTAATTGCAGAAAGAAATAGTAAACAGTAGATGGAATATTAGTGGGAAGGAATGGACCAGGGCCCACAGTTCATTAGAGGTGTTTTCTAGATAAGATAAATAACATGTTCGGTGAACAAATTACAGCGGGTCAATTAACAAATAGAGAATGCATAACAATGCATGTATATAACATGATGATCACTATGAGATTCATTTGGGCATTACAACATGATACATATACCGTCATCCAACTACATCTATGACTAGTAATCCACCTCCGGGATATCATCCGAACAACCCTCGGATATTAAGTTGCAAGCAACAGATAATTGCATTAAGCAAAGTGTGTAAAGTAAACAATACAATTGCCTTTGGGCAAAGGATTGTTGTTTTCTCCCTAGTAGCAATAGCACATCTACAATCTTAGAATTTTCTGTCATTCTCCCAGATTACTAGAGGCATGAACCTATAATCGAGCATAAATACTCCCTCTTGGAGTCACAAGCAAATACTTGGCCAGAGTAACTACTAGAAACGGAGAGAATGCAAGATCACAAATAACATAGACATGATAGAACAACAATAAATCGAACACAATACTCAATATCCATCGTATCCCCGCAAACACAACATGTAGAATTACAATAAGATGATCTTGATCATGATGGGCAGATCACAAGATCTAAACATGGTGGCACAAATAGGAGAAACAACCATCTAGCTACTGCTATGGACCCATAGTCCAAGGATGAACTACTCACACATCACTCCGGAGGCTGGCATGGTGATGAAGAATGCCTCCGGGATGATATCCCCTCTCCAGCAGGGTGCTGGGAAGAGCTTCAGATCCCTCCTGATCTAGGGACGACGATGGCGGCTACGCACTTTTTCGTGGATTTCTGCCTCAAGGGGTGTATATAGGCGAATTCGCAAGGTCAGTGGACACCCGAGGGGCCCACACCCTATGGCGGCGTGGCCAGGGGTGCGCGTGGCCACCGGGTGTGGCTGCCTAGTGGCACCTTTTCGTCTCTCCTTCGTACTTCGTGTCGTGTCAGGAAAAATAGTAACTTTGGCTTTTGTTTTGTCCAATTCCGAGAATATTTCCTTTGGTAAAAACCTGGAATAGAAAAATAGCAAAAAACAGGAACTGTCACTGTGGTATCTTGTTAATAGGTTAGTTCCAGAAAATGCATAAAAATGCCACAAAGTGTAGACAAAACATAAAGAAAATGGTGCAAAACAAGCATGGATCATCAAAAATTATAGATACGTTTGCAACGTATCAGCATCCCCAAGCTTAACTCCTGGTCGTCCTCGAGTAGTAAGTGATAATGAGAATAATTTTTGAGGTGACATGCACCAACACAATCTTGATCAAGGTATTGCAAAGAATTGATAGCTGGGATCAAAGTACTCTAAACATAAGCATGAAAGATATATTTCTATCAATAAGACATATCAACTATGTTGCAACATGAAAGGTAACAGAAACAAAAGATCATGAATAATGCTTTGAAAGACATTTGTTTGTTTCACATATAGAAAACATAGCAAGAGTGGTATTCAGCGTGTCCTTCATGGAATAGAAAAACATAAATGCATAGGACACCTTCAAAGTTCATAAGGGTGACTAGATACAAATAATTTAAGAACATGCAATACCATAATTATGAATCAATAAATAAGTTTTGGGACAATGCACATTGAACTCAGAATGACAACTATGCTCTCTTAGCTAAAAATAAAGATAGAAGATGGAGACTCAACAAAAAGTAAAAGAAAGGCCCTTCGCAGAGGGGAGCAGAGATTAAATGGTTTTATAAAGCTTCCAAAAATTATGGTACTTATTAGCTTTGAGCTTGCATTGCCCCTATCATAAGCATCTTGAAGTGATTAAGGTTAAAGTGAGGGCAAATATGAGTTGTATGCTTGACAAATTATAAGTTGAGAATCTCATGCCCCTTGAGTACGAGTACCAAACCTCATGCTACTCAACTTTGGTCACAAGCAAGTTCTTGTCATTGTAAGTATATGTGTGTCATAGAGAACCACCAACGGGGTACCCCTTGCCCCATGACACAGGAGCTATCCCATATCAAAATGACATGGCAATAGACAGTGAGTATCTCAGTGATCTTTTTATTTGCTATTTGCATAGGTTTTTATTGAGGATGCTTCATAGAATGCCACTATGGTTTCGCTGTAAGTTTCCACCATGATTAGGCATGGCTTAGGCTAGCCGTTCAGGCGTTTCTCTAACACATATACATACTCCATGAACTTATAAGCTCCCATTTTATTTTACACCATCAGGATCCATAAACAAAAGAACATGATGTTGGAGATATGCCCAAGAGGCAATAATAAAGTGGTTGTTATCATATCTTCACACTTATGATAAATGTTTACATACCATGCTATAATTGTATTAACCGGAAACATTAATACTTGTGTGATTTGTAAACTAAAATAAGAGTCCCTAGTAAAGCCTCTTGTTAAACTAGCTTGTTGGTTAATATATGATCATGGTTTCCTGATCATGAACATAGAGATGTTATTAACAACAGGGTCATATCATTAGGAGAATGATGTGATGGACATACTCCTATAGATAAGCGTAGCATAAAGATCAAGTCATTTAAATAGTTCAATTGCTATATGCTTTCTGATACATAGTAACCTAATTCCTTCGACCATGAGATCATGCATATCACCTTTACCGGATGGATGCTTTGATGACATCAAACACCACACCGTAACTGGGTGGCTATAAAGGTGGCATTGAGTGTTCGGAAAGTATTGGTTGAAACACATGGATCAAGAGTGGGATTTGTCCATCCATATGACGGATAGATATACTCTGGGCCCTCTCGGTGGAATGTCATCCAATTAGCTTGCAAGCATGTGACTGGCTCACAAGGGATCACATATCACGGGAACGAGAAAAGAGTACTTATCAGTAACGAGGTTGAACTAGGTATGCAGAGATACCGACGATCATAACCTCGGATAAGTAAACTATCGTGAGACAAAGGGAAATTGGTATCGTATGTAAGTGGTTCATTCGATCGCAAAGTAATCGTAGAAATATGTGGGAGCCATATGAATTTCCAGATTCCTCTATTGGTTATTGTTCGGAGAAGTGTCTCGATCATGTCCGCATAATTCACGAACCGTAGGGAGACACACTTAAGGATTCGACGTTGTTTGAGTAGTTATGGTATTATGAGAAAGAGACCGAATGTTGTTCGGAGTCTCGGATGGGATCCGGGATATCACGAGGTGATCCGGAATGGTCCGGAGAATAAGATTCATATAAGGAAAGTCCCGTTTCGGAGTTCGGGAATGATTCCGGTGTTTTCATCGGGAATGTTCTAGAAGGTTCCGGATTGTCTGGCACTCCGGGGGGGGAGGGTACATGAATGTGTCATTACATATTGAATGATTGCATCATGTACTAAGTGTTCTTGCTGTTCCAAATAAAGTATTAAATTGAATCCTAAAACAGAAAAGTCAAATGGCTAGTTTAAAAGTCAAACGGCTAAAACAGGAAACTGTGGGAAACAAGCAAGAGGTGGTTGGAACCGACTTGGGGGAGGAGTCCCTCCAAGCCGGCGCGCCAACCAAGGCCGACTTGGGGAGGGACTCCCCTCCCCTTGGCCGCCCCTCCCACCTATAAAAGGAGGGGCAGGGCCTCCTCCTCTAGACACACAAGTTCCTATCCTCTGATCTCCGGTTTAGAGCCGTTTTGGTTTAGAGCTTCTAATTGCCCTAGCCTTCGGTTTAGAGCCTTCTAATTGGTGTGTCTAAACCCTATACCACTAATAGCTCTCTCTCATACTCCACCATACTCGCTCCGGCTTAAGGCGAAGCCCTGCGGGATCTCCCCTCTACTTCCGGTACCACGCCGTTGTGCTGCCGGAATCGCGAGGAGAGTGCTACAACCTCCGCTGCCTGCTGGAACAAGGGAGAGGAAGGCCTTCGTCGAGTACCGAACGTGTGACCGACTGCGGAAGCGCTGCCGGAACGCAGCGCCGGAAGGATCGTCTACGCGATCTTGAGATCGGAAAGAGTACGACTACATCACCCACGAGAATCTGCTCTCGTTAACCGCTTTGGAATATTCGAGGGTAAGTTATTCCATCGACTCGTTGCTACAATCTAGTAGATAGATCTTGGCTTGTTTGTTTGTATGCGATAGAAAATTTTTGTTTTCCATGCTACGAACCCCTATAGTGGTATCAGAGCCGTGTCTATATGTAGATCTGTTGCACGAGTAGAACACAATGGTCATTGTGGGCGTTGATGCTTTTATTGTTGATTGCTTCTTGTGTACTTTGCATCTTGCGGTATGTTGGGATGAAGCGGCCCGGGCTAACCTTACATGACATCGTTCATGAGACTTGCTCCACGCTTGACATGCAACTTGTATTGCATAAGTGGCTTTGCGGGTGCCTGTTTCTCCTAGCATAGTTAAGATCCAATTTACAACGGGTGATTAAGAATACTAGTATCAATGTTGTGGTTCTTGTTCGTAAGTTAGAACGACACTTATTGAAAGCCCCAAACCACGTAAAATATGCAAAGAAAGTAGAGGCGTATAACTTTGTTTTTCATAGGTGTGCTGTGATGTGATATGGCCATGATTGTGATTATATATGATGTATGCAATGTTCCTTATTGTAAGTTGGCAACCGGCAGGAGCCATATGGTTGTCTTTAATTTCTGTTAAGACCCGCGTGTCTATTCAAAGTAGTTGTAATAGTTGAAGCCGGTGGAAGACAACCATGGAGAGGCGTCATTGACCTTGATGCAATGCCGGTGATGATGGAGATCATATTCGTGCTGGAAGATGGAGATCGGAAGCACAAAGAAGAAAGGCCATATCATATCACATATTATGAATTGCATGTGATGTTAATCCTTTATGCATCTTGTATTGCTTAGTAGACGACGGTAGCATTATAAGATGATCCCTCATGCACATGAATTTCAAGTCATAAAGTGTTCACCCTTAGTTAGCACCGTTGCTAAAGCTTGTTGTTTCGAAGCACCACGTGATGATCGGGTGTGTTAGATTCTGCAAGTGTATACAACGTGAGCAAGCCAGATTTGCTCATGCAGAAACTAAGGTTTGATCTTGACGAGCCTAGCATGTACAGACATGGCCTCAGGAACACGGATTACCGAAAGGTAGAGCATGAGTCATATAGTAGATATGATGAACATGTTGATTGTTCGCCATTGAAGCTATATCAACTCTCGTGATGATCGGTTTTGATGTGGTGGATTTGGTTCGTGTGATCACTAAAACAATGTGAGGGATATTGTTTTGAGTGGGAGTTCACCAAGATTAATTTAATTATTAATTAGAACTCAATTTATCATAAACTAAATCAAAGTGAATTTGCATAGTTGTTGTAGTCATTGGCATCCGTTTACCACCTTGCGCTTAGTTATAATTGAGATGATAGAACTATAGAATTCTGGTTAGTTACTTTGCGAACTGGTATCGTATTGTTTTGAAGTGTTAATCTAAAGTTTAAAAGTCCTATTGCAAACTTTCAATAAGTTCCGGTTACTCCATGAAGTTTAATAATTAGTATTAAATCAAGAGTAACAATTCCAAGTGTTAGTATATAAGTATCATGTTTGTCTCCATGATTCTTGATATTCAAAGGATTCTCTTAATATCAAGGTTATTTAGGATCTGAAAGAGTTGTTTCAGAAACCATGATGTGTGGAAGATATTGTGATATCTGAAACGAAGTATTGGTTACAACATGATAGAGTATAATATGGCAAAAGTCATGTTCTCATATTTGATGAGAATTTGCAAAAGGTTGGAGACACTAGTTGTCCTAATCCTCCAAAAGGTTTTGGAGAGCAACATTATACTTGCGATTCACCGTTACAAGCTAAAAGTAGCTTGATCATGGATAAATCCATGATGAGGGTGAATATTTGATGTAGGTAAGATGTTTACTACACCAAGATATTACTAAAGAAAGGAATTTGAAAGAACACCAAACATTTGATGATAGGTGATCTACTTCAAAGTGCAAGTCCAAAGACATTGGTATTTAACTATACACGCTTTGGACTATATGTCATATGTATGACTCCACTATTGATGTTGATAGATTCTTTCAAACAGAAAAGGAAATATTGAAAGAAAATCTCATAAGTATATGGCAGAAAGGAAAAGACTAGAATTGTTCAGTTTAAGTATATAGATGATATACATGTTATGGCTATATTCTTTGCTTATTAAACAATGTGGTTCTTAAGTATTTGATGCTGAATTTGTTGGTGTGAATCGTCATACGAAACAACACAATTCATGAACTACAATGGCCTAAGTAACTAGCAAAAGAATATGTGATGATGTTCATCGAGAACAAATAAAGGGTTATTGTGTTGCTCGTTAAAACATCAAAGCTTGCCTTCAAGATTTATTTTATCAGGTATTATGAGAACAAAAGGGTTGTTCAAATAATTGCCGTAATCCATAAAAGATGGATTCGCAAATCTCGTTGGAGACATCACGTCCATAAAACTAGTGCTAAAGATGTCGAAAGACAAATTGATTGAAAGATCACTTAGGAAGTGACATCGCCGTTTAAATTATATTGGAAAGAAAACATGAAGAAACTCCATGTGGATGGAATTTTGGAGTCTTTTGTTTTTTGATCACATGACGCTTGTGAAACTTTCCTAGAGATAATTGAAACTTCGTTCATAGGCCAAAAGGGAACGAATGACTAGCTTATTGGAACTTGTACATATTGTTGTACGAAGTCCATTATGTGTAGTCAAGAGCGATGGATTTCAACTTCATATGCTTTCTCCGAAAATTTGAGTGAATATATGAATATTTACTTAATAAGGATGAAGTGTGAAATATTTGAAAAATTCAAAGACTTTCAAGATGAAGTGCAAAATCATTGTAACAAGAATATAAACAGTTTATGATAAAGATCATAAAGGAAGATATTTGAGTTACAAAGTTTAGCATAATACCTAAGATTTATGGAATCGTTCCGTGGATTTGCATTTCCCGAAACACCATAAGAGTATGGAGGATTCGAGATATGTAATTAAACCTTGTTTGACATGGTAAGGTCAAAGGTATAATTCATAAAACTGCCATTATATTTTAAAGATTAAAAGCTTTAGAGATTACCGTTTTTCCACTGAAAAGAGCTCCATCATAATCTGTTGAAATGACACCATATGTTATGGTTTGGGATAAAACCCAAGTTGTCCTTTCTTAAACATTGGCATGCTATGCATAAGAAAGATGTTTGCAACCAAAGTCGGATGAACCTGTCTTTGTTAAGTATTCCTCCATAACACCGGAGACAAAAGTGTTTGTCACTTAGAACGTCAAGTTTCTTTTAGAAGGAATTTTTCGTGAAAAATAAAGTGGGAGGACAATAGAACTTTGATAAGGTTAAAAGAACCTTAGCTATATGTGCAGAGTTGCGCAGCACCGAAAAGTGTTCTGGAGGCAGCAACAATGCTCATGGCTCACATGCCTCAAAAGGTTGTGGTTATGAAGGTCAAAGTTTCTGTTGAACCAAGTAGGTCGAGTAAACAATCAAATACCAAGATTTGAGGGTTGAATCATTATTTGTGAATAATGAACGTACTACATGCAAAGAAGCGATGATGGGCCCTGACTCCGTAAAATGGCTTGAAGCCATAAAATCTGTGATAGTTCCATACACGAGAAATCAAGTTTTGAACTTGAAGGACCCTCGAGAAAGGTGTAAGACCTTACAGTTATGTCTGGATCTATAAAGAAATAGACATGGATGTTTCACATCTATGAAATAGACGACATGTTGGGAAAGAGTTCACAACAATGTTCAAAGGTTGTATATGACAAGATTTGATCTTTCATAGCGATTTTTAGTCTAGACGGATTAATGTAGCAACCACTACATATAATTTGTTATATGGTAGTTGAATAAACAAAACAAGTTCTTCTAATAGAATCGTTACCTAGTACATGTGCATAACACGGTCCATAGGGTTTTGTTAATTCAAAGGATGCTAAAAGCATATGCAAACTTCAATGGTTAAAGTGAGCATCGCGGAGTTGGAATCTTCACTGTGATGAAACTGTTAAAGGAGTTTAAAAGTTCATTAGAGACGATGAAGATGCTTGCATTTGCAAGAAATTAAGTGGGAGCGCTAAGACATGTTTCTAATACATTATGTGGAAGACATATTGTTGATTGGAAATAATGTATCTTTTATTAACACATATTAAGAATTTCATCCCGATGAAAGACTTAGGCAAAACCCAAATATTTGGCATCCATAGACGCTAATATGGTTGTGCCAGAAGTACATAGACGAGATATTGAATGAGTTCAATATAGAAACTACAAGAGAGGTTCTTATCGCACAGAAAGGATTGAATGAGTTCAATGTTGATGATATATTCAAGTGTATTGACATTTGGTAAAGTGAAACAAATAATCAAGTATAGATGATACTTGATGTATGAAATCACAAAGAGTATTTATATCAATCATACTGTGATATGTACAAATCCAGATATGTCCTATGCTCTAAATGTTGTGAGCATATACCAGAATGATTCGTAAGATGATCATTGGACGATAGTAAGGATATTCTTATGATCTTTTGGAAGAACTAAGAGTATAATATTTGTAGAAGTGACAAATAGATGGTTAGTTCATTGTAAAAGTACTACATTGATACTAGTTTTGTCACAAAGTACAAATTAAGTTTATCTCAATCTAAACTAAGGGTGGCACAATATAATGGAAAGTAAGTTCCATAATGGATTTGGATGAGTTCCAAAGTTAAGACATTGTGACAGATACTACAACAAAAGGCTAAGTATATGACTGCTATTATAGCAGCAAAAGAGGGCATTTGTGTCAGGTAGTTTTGTTATCAAACTAGGTGTAGTTCACAGAAGGATAATACTATGAAGATATATTGTGCAACAATATTATCAACATGTTTTAACCCCAAAGAACTAAAGGTCACACCGAAAGACCAAATTTATACAAAGCCATCTCATTAGAGAATGAGTGATGCGTAGAGACGCAAAGACATGCAATTACACATGGACCTGGAAGTGTCAGATCCGGAGATCAGTTGACCACTAGCAATCGTGTACATACAACACCGGAAAGCCATAGGTGTTGAATACACAAAGGTTTGAAACTAGATTATTGACTCTAGTGCAAGTGGGAGACTGTTGGAGATATGCCCAAGAGGCAATAATAAAGTGGTTGTTATCATATCTTCACACTTATGATAAATGTTTACATACCATGCTATAATTGTATTAACCGGAAACATTAATACTTGTGTGATTTGTAAACTAAAATAAGAGTCCCTAGTAAAGCCTCTTGTTAAACTAGCTTGTTGGTTAATATATGATCATGGTTTCCTGATCATGAACATAGAGATGTTATTAACAACAGGGTCATATCATTAGGAGAATGATGTGATGGACATACTCCTATAGATAAGCGTAGCATAAAGATCAAGTCATTTAAATAGTTCAATTGCTATATGCTTTCTGATACATAGTAACCTAATTCCTTCGACCATGAGATCATGCATATCACCTTTACCGGATGGATGCTTTGATGACATCAAACACCACACCGTAACTGGCTGGCTATAAAGGTGGAATTGAGTGTTCGGAAAGTATTGGTTGAAACACATGGATCAAGAGTGGGATTTGTCCATCCATATGACGGATAGATATACTCTGGGCCCTCTCGGTGGAATGTCATCCAATTAGCTTGCAAGCATGTGACTGGCTCACAAGGGATCACATATCACGGGAACGAGAAAAGAGTACTTATCAGTAACGAGGTTGAACTAGGTATGCAGAGATACCGACGATCATAACCTCGGATAAGTAAACTATCGTGAGACAAAGGGAAATTGGTATCGTATGTAAGTGGTTCATTCGATCGCAAAGTAATCGTAGAAATATGTGGGAGCCATATGAATTTCCAGATTCCTCTATTGGTTATTGTTCGGAGAAGTGTCTCGATCATGTCCGCATAATTCACGAACCGTAGGGAGACACACTTAAGGATTCGACGTTGTTTGAGTAGTTATGGTATTATGAGAAAGAGACCGAATGTTGTTCGGAGTCTCGGATGGGATCCGGGATATCACGAGGTGATCCGGAATGGTCCGGAGAATAAGATTCATATAAGGAAAGTCCCGTTTCGGAGTTCGGGAATGATTCCGGTGTTTTCATCGGGAATGTTCTAGAAGGTTCCGGATTGTCCGGCACTCCGGGGGGGAGGGTACATGAATGTGTCATTACATATTGAATGATTGCATCATGTACTAAGTGTTCTTGCTGTTCCAAATAAAGGATTAAATTGAATCCTAAAACAGAAAAGTCAAATGGCCAGTTTAAAAGTCAAACGGCTAAAACAGGAAACTGTGGGAAACAAGCAAGAGGTGGTTGGAACCGACTTGGGGGAGGAGTCCCTCCAAGCCGGCGCGCCAACCAAGGCCGACTTGGGGAGGGACTCCCCTCCCCTTGGCCGCCCCTCCCACCTATAAAAGGAGGGGCAGGGCCTCCTCCTCTAGACACACAAGTTCCTATCCTCTGATCTCCGGTTTAGAGCCGTTTTGGTTTAGAGCTTCTAATTGCCCTAGCCTTCGGTTTAGAGCCTTCTAATTGGTGTGTCTAAACCCTAGACCACTAATAGCTCTCTCTCATACTCCACCATACTCGCTCCGGCTTAAGGCGAAGCCCTGCGGGATCTCCCCTCTACTTCCGGTACCACGCCGTTGTGCTGCCGGAATCGCGAGGAGAGTGCTACAACCTCCGCTGCCTGCTAGAACAAGGGAGAGGAAGGTCTTCGTCGAGTACCGAACGTGTGACCGACTGCAGAAGCGCTGCCGGAACGCAGCGCCGGAAGGATCGTCTACGCGATCTTGAGATCGGAAAGAGTACGACTACATCACCCACGAGAATCTGCTCTCGTTAACCGCTTTGGAATCTTCGAGGGTAAGTTATTCCATCGACTCGTTGCTACAATCTAGTAGATAGATCTTGGCTTGTTTGTTTGTATGCGATAGAAAAATTTTGTTTTCCATGCTACGAACCCCTACACATGATATCAACTAAATAGAATAAGTACAATGTCAAAAGCGTTCCCCATGACAACATGGTTCTGCTAATTCACAACTTACAACTTGCAAGCATAAAAGCATATAAGACAGTCACAATGGTTCAAGTTTATTAAGTGCAAGAAATAAAATGTGCCTTCAAATTTGTGAGAGCTTTAATCACTAATTTTCACATAACAAAAATTTAATTTGAAAGATAAACAAACACATGAATATACTTGGAATGGTGTAACACACCATGCATAGGAATTTATAGTGGACTCATTAGAATAACTTGGTTTCTTGGGAGTTGGATGCACGAGTAGAGCTCATACTCAGTATAGGTGGAGGCTATCAAAAGACTGGGAGCGACCAACTAAGAGAGCAATAATGGCCATAACCATGCAGAGCGACAAAACATTATTAATCAAAGAATAAAGTGATATCACAAGTAAAAAACTAAATGATCATAGAGGATAAGGTGACTGGTTCATAGTCATAACATGGTGTAAGCATGTGCCAAGTCAACCCAAATAAAGCATCAAAAGAGAATACCATAATTTAATATGCTTTTGTATGCTAAAACAACGCATTATTCTTTCATGGCACATGAAGCGATCTCAATTGTTTGAAACTAGTCATGCTACAACAATAATTACTAAGCATATGGTCAAAGCAACGTCTAACATGACATGATAAAGTCTAAGTCACAATCAAAACAAGCTTCTTTTTGTACCACCATAAGCATGAAACATTCTACTATTTTCCAACACCAATCAACTTATTTGAAACAACTCACAAAGTTAATAATCAATAAAGACCAGAGATATTGTCTCACCTAACTAAAAATAAGAACTAAAAAGTTCTAAGCAAAATTAAGAAGAAAACTATAGCTAAACGCAGTGCTAGCAAAAGAGAACACTCACAGAACAATAAGAGTGAAAACTAGAGTATTCTAGACAATGACGAACGGGGCGTGACTTCTCCAAAAGAAGTATGTTGGGGTCCAACCAACTTATTTGAGCAAAAAAACAAAAGAAAACAAAAAACAAAAAATAAAGACGCTCCAAGAACAACACATAGTGCATGAAGCAAAAAATATAGTATCATGAAAGAAAACCTAAGATTTTTGTTGATGAAGAAGGGGATGCCCTAAGGCATCCCCAAGCTTTGACGCTTATACCTCTTGAATATTTCTTGGGGTGACACGGGTGGCATCCCCAAGCTTGAGATTTTTTCCATACTTCATCTCATCACATCATTCTCTCCCTACACTTGAAAATTTCCTTCATACAAAACTTCACACAATCTTTATTAGCAACATTAGTGTATTCAAGATAATAAGCCTTTGGGTTCAGTTTCAACTCAAGTAAAACTTCCATTAAAAGATAAGCTACCATATCAATTCCTTTTAAAAGCTCAAGTGATCAAGAAGAACCCAAAGAAATCGATTTTAAGAGGCAAATGCAAATAATGGCAGAAATCTGTTAAAACACGCCAGCAGGTAAAGACCTATTTTTTAGAAAATCTTATGTTGCTCAAATAAAAACTTGCAACACTAACGAAAGTTGGGTAAATACCAGGGGCATGCGCACAAAAAATTTCAGCTTATTAAGACGTTCTGGAATTTTTCAAAAAAATTTATAGCGAAGCACAGAAATATGTTTCGGTACAGCAACTTCCCCAAATCTTACTTACCTCTCATTAGAGGCTATTATTGGCACAAAAACCAAAAAAAAATGATAAGGAGGGGTTATTACAGAGGAAATAACTTCCAAGACTCAACAAAAGAAAACTTACTGTAATAAAAATTAAGTTATCTCCCAAGAGTGCTTTTCTTTAACGCCTTTCAGCTAGGCACAGAAAGCAAGAATCAAGTATTTTAGAATGAAGAAGCATTAAGATCAATACCAGAAATATCTTTAACAAGGAAAGGTATCTTATCCAAATAATTTCTAGAGGATACTCTCTCAATACTCTTGGGTTCACTACGTTCATCAAATGGGTTTTCAGGAACAATCCAATCAAAATTCTTTTCCAAGGCTTCATGTACTCCTACAAGTTTAAAAGGTATTGGTATTTTAATTTCCTCCCCATTTTTGGGTTTGGTTTTTTACAACTTTTCTAGTGTACCAATAACATCTACACATGATCCTAGCATATTAAAATGATCAAAGACCTTTCTAGCTTCTATAGCAACATCATTAAATTCTTTAAGCAAAGTCTCCAGGATAAAATCTCTATTTTCAACGTCCTCAATATCATGGAGTTTAAGAAACATTAGCTGCATCATGGGGTTAAGGTAAAAAACCTAGACTCCAACATGTGAACTAAATAAGCCACATTGGTTTTATAATTTGGAGCATGTTCTGCTAAGCATCTATCCTTAATATCTTTATGCTTACTAACATGATTAAAAAATTCTTCAATATTATCTTTCCCAATTATAGAACCACTACCTATTGATAGGTCTTTCAGGGTGAACTTAGGGATCAAGATTATGAGCTAAGAACAAAGTAACAAAATAACAACTAAAGAAGGAACTAATGTTTTTGTCTTTTTGATAAAAAGAAGCAAACCAAACAAAGCAAAAAAAAACTAAGAAAAACAAAAACAAAGTAAAGAGATTGGTAGTGAGAGACTCCCCTTGCAGAAATCTTCTTCTTCCCCGGCAACGGCTCCAGAAAAAGGCTTGACGGGGAGGAAGAAGATTCAAGGCCCTATACTCCCCGACAACGGCGCCAGAAAAACGTTTGATGTGCTCCGTTGATGTAGATCTTGCTGGGAACCCCAAGAGGAAGGTATGATGAGCATAGCAGCAAGTTTCCCTCAATTATAGAACCAAGGTTATCGAACTAGTAGGAGATAGAAGTCACTTCCGAAGGTGTTGCTAGCAACGTGGAACCTGCACATAACACAACCAAAATACTCTGCCCCACTTATCAATGAGGTTGTCAAGCTCACTGGTTTTGCTGAAAACAAAGGATTAAACGTATAGTGTGGAAGATAGTAATTGCTTGTGGTAATTGCAGAAAGTAAACAGTAAACAGTAGATGGAATATCAGTGGGAAGGAATTGACCTGGGTCCACAGTTCACTAGAGGTGTTTTCTCCATAAGATAAATAACATGCTGGGTGAACAAAATACAGCGGGGAAATTGAGAAATAGGGAATGCATAACAATGCATGTACATGACATGAGGATCACTATGAGATTCATTTGGGCATTACAACATGATAAATAGACCATCATCCAACTACATCTATGACTAATAATCCACCTCCGGGATATCGGGTATTAAGTTGCAAGAAACAGATAATTGCATTAAGCAAAGTGTGTAAAGTAAACAATACAATTGCCCTTGGGCAAAGGATTGTTGTTTTCTCCCTAGTAGCAACAACACATCTACAATCTTAAAAGTTTTTGTCACTCTCCCAGATTACTAGAGGCATGAACCTACTATCGAGCATAAATACTCCCTCTTGGAGTCACAAGCAAATACTTGGCCAGAGTAACTACTAGCAACGGAGAGAATGCAAGATCACAAATAACATAGACATGATAGAACAATAATTAATATGACATAGTACTCGATATCCACCGGATCCCCGCAAACACAACATGTAGAACTACAATAAGATGATCTTGATCATGATAGGCAGCTCACAAGATCTAAACATGGTGGCACAAATAGGAGAAACAACCATCTAGCTACTGTTATGGACCCATAGTCCAAGGATGAACTACTCACACATCACTCCGGAAGATGGCATGGTGATGAAGAAGGCCTTTGGGATGATCTCCCCTCTCTGGCAGGGTGTCGGGAAGAGCTTCAGATCCCTCCCCGATCTAGGGACGAGAGTGGCAGCGACTATGGACTTTTTCGTGGATTTTTTGATCGGGTACCTAGGGTTTAGGCCTCGAGGGGTTTATATAGGCGAAGGGACAATGTAGGTGGATGACCGAGGGGCCCACACCCTATAGTTGCACGGCCAAGGGGCCCGCGTGGCCACCAGGTGTGGCTGCCTCGTGGCACCTCTTCGTCTCTCCTTCATACTTCGTGTCGTGTCAGAAAAAATAGGAACTTTGGCTTTTGTTTCCTCCAATTCCGAGAATATTTCTTTTGGTAAAAACCTGGAATAGAAAAATAACAGAAAATAGGAACTGACACTGTGGCATCTTGTTAATAGGTTAATTCCAGAAAATGCATAAAAATGCCACAAAGTGTAGACAAAACATAAAGCAAATGGTGCAAAACAAGCATGGAGCATCAAAGATTATAGATACATTTGCAACGTATCACTCATGACCACACATAATGGACTACATACATCAACATGTACAATGTACAATAAGTTAGTCGTTCGTTATTCTTTGGCATGTGAACTGAGTTTTAGTTATCTTCAGGAAAGTCTCACAAGCATCATTTGATAAAAATCAAAGACTCCAAAAATCCATCAACATGGAGTTTCTTCATGTTTTCTTTCCAATATAACTCAAAATGGCGATGCCACTCATAAGTGATCTTTTAATCATTTGTCTTGCGACATTTTAGCATTACTGTTTATGGACATGATTTCTCAAATTATACTTGTAAGAGTTCATACATCTTCTATGGAATACAGTAATTCGAAACAAAATATTAATTATTAAAAACAACTCTTAAAGGCTAGGTATGATACCAACGAAAAACACAACAACACTTTATTTGTTTCCGATGAACAACATCCTATATTCTTTTGCTAGTTACTTTGTCCATTGCAATTCATGAATTGTGTTGTCCTGTATGACACTTCACACCAACCAATTCGGTATCCAATACCCAAGAACTATATTGTTTAACAAGCAAAGAATACACCAATAATATGTATATCATCTATATACCTAAGATGGACATTTCCAGTCTTTTTCTTTTCTGCCCAATATTTTCCAGAATCTCTTTCAGCATTTCCTTTTCTTTTAAAAGAATCTATCAACATCAATAGTGGTGCCATACACATGACACATAGTCCAAAGCATTTTAGTCAAATACTAATATCCTTGGACTTGTAGTTTGAAGTGGATCACCATCATCAAATGCTTGGCGTTCTTTCAGAATCCATTCTTAGTAATCTTTTAGTGTAATAAACATTTTACCTACACATTTTATTCATACTATCATGACAAATTTCATGATCAAGCTACTATAGCCTATAAAGGATAATTGCGAGTATAATGTTAGTTTCCAAAACCTTTTTGGGAGATTGGGACGCCTAGTGTCTCCAACCTTCGCAAATTCTCATATAGTATGAGAACATGTATTATACTCTATCACATTGGAACCAAAATTTGTTTTAGATATCACAATATCTTCCACACATGACGGTTTGTAAAACAATTCTTTCAGCTCCTACATAACCTTGATACTAAAAACAACTTTTGAATATCAAGGATCATGCAGGCAAGCATGATACTTAGATACTAACACTAGAATTGTTACTCTTGATTTAATACTACTTATTAAACTTCATGGAGTAAATGGAGTTTGATGAAAGTTTGCAATAGGACTTTTAAACTTTAGATTGACACTCAAAATAATACGATACCAGTTCGTAAAGTAAATATCCAGAATTCTATAGTTCTATTATCTCAATTATAAATAAACATAAGGTAGTAAACGGATGCTAGTGACTATAACAAACTATGCAAATTCACTTTGATTTAATTTCTGATAAACTGAGTTCAACTTTAATCATATTACTACTTGAACTCTCACTCGAAACAAACATCCCTCGAGTCGTTTTGGTGATTACATAAACCAAATTCCCTACACCAAGGCCGATCATCACATGAATTGGTGCAGCTGCAAAGGTGAGCATCGATATGGTAATCATATCAACTATATGACTCATGATTTACCTTTCGGTTTGTGCTCTGAGGCCATGTATGTACATGGTAGGCTCGCCAAGTAAGAACTTTAGTATCCAGGTGTGTAAAACTATCATACAGCCATTGTATGCGAACATTGAGTCTATCACATCCGATCATCACGTGGTGTCTCGAAACAATGAACTTTCTAGCTGAATGGTTTTAAGGGGAGAAACCCAACGCGCTTTTTGATATAGTAGAAATATGCGTACGACCCAAGATGCAAGTACAGAGACTTGAACCTGGGTGGACAGGGTGCATCAGCCCACCCCAACCAGTGGACTTATCAACGGTGCATACTAAAGAAAGAAAACATTTTATCTTGATATTTAAATGAGGGATCATATTGTAATGCTACTAAAGCGCCATACAATAAAAATAAGATGCAAACAAACATCATATGCAAAAAGTGATATGATATGGTTCTTGCACTTGATCACTATCGTTTGCATCACGGTATGATCTCCATCATTCTATTTGTGTAACAATAAGGTCTATGGTGTTTACACTTCGATATGTTATAATTTCCAAGCCAACCATACTTAAATTATAACATTATCATATCATGACACTTGCCCAGCAAAAATAAAACTAGATGCCTCTATTTTATATTTTGCATATTTACGTGTTTTAGGGATTTCAGAGATAGAACCGTTCTTACCTACGAACATGGTACCATATGATAATAACCAAATTATTAGCAACCCATTGTAAATCATATATTAACTATAGTGGGAGAGATAGACACCCTCTAGCCACTTATGCAAAACTAGTTGCATGTCAAGTGTGGAACATGTCTCATGTACGAGTACATGTAAAGTTAGTTTGTGCCGCTTCATCCCAATATGTCACTAATATAAAAAGTACACAAAAGGATCCAATAACATGATCATATGTGTTCTACCCATACAAGTATCTACGTATAGATTCGGCTCTGATACCAATGTTGGGTTTGTAGCATAGGAAACAATAGTTTTTGTAACATCCCTAAAATCATGTTTATAAAGTTTGCATATCATCCATGCATTCATAATCATTTTAGTATCATTTTCATGGTCATTTCAAAACCAAAATAATTTTGAGTGTCTGTTATTTTATGTGAGCTAACTTTGACCCAAAGCTACCCTTTAATATGGAATTGCTTGTTTTAAACCAAATGTATTTGGTCCTATGGTTGTTGGTTGTATTCCAAAGCTTGGACAAAGATTTCAAAACAAAGAAACAAATTTAAACCATTTCTTTGTCTTTATTAAGCAATGGGTAAAAATAATGTTTATTTTAAAATTCCAAAGTGCCAAATTATTTTAAAGTGTACAACATTGTTCTGCAACCAAATGTGTACAATTTTCACTTTAAAAAATTTCAGAAGTGGTTTGAATTCAAACTTATTTGAAACTCATTTGAAAATGTACCCTGAAAATCAAAATAGAAATAGAAAAGATTAAAGAAAGCAGAAAAGGCCCGCACTGCCAATTTGGCCCAGCACAGAAACCAACCCATTAAGCCCACCCGGGCCATAATTTCCCTCTGCTTCTTCCCCCACCCGCGCAGAACCTACCCCACAGCCACTGATCGATGGGCCCTCTCCACGTCATCGTCATCTTCCCCAAAATCCCGCGCGAGAACACGTCGTCGCCGGCCGTTTCTTCCTCTTCACTGCCTCGATCAATTGCATTGATGCAGCGCGTAATATTCGCCCCTGCTCTGGCTATATAATCACCACCTCGCCATGGTCCTTTCCCCCCAAACACCCACACCCAGTCGCCCCTAGGCTGCGCGTATTTGAGATCACTCCACCGTTGCACAGACGAACTCGGGCGGTGAATTCCGGTGAGCACACTTCGCCCCTTGCCTTTTATCTTGCCAGAATGATCTCCGCAACCTTGCGCATCGTTTAACCCCAATGGTGTATGCTAGGGCCATCCAGAGCCTCGCCAACGTCAACACCAGAATGCCACCGGCGACCGTGTCCACTCCAGCGAGTTCTCCCCGTAAGCCCCGACCGCCCCTTCCCTCTCTTTGATGCTCACGTGTTCGCCAGACTTGTGCGCGTCTAATGACACCATCCTTCTTGCTAGGCGTGACCTATATCTTCACCAACGACGACGAGCGACCGTAACCGACGGCTGTAGGTTCTCCGGCGAGCAATAGCGGTCGAGTCCGTGCGCCCCTGTCCCTCCCTTGACCACCTCGAGCACCGCGACGACCTCACGAGCTCGGTAAGCCCCTCTGTTTCCTCCCTTGCTTCCTAGAACCACCGGAACATCGTCGGCAGCAATGCCGCCGCCGCCAGCAACCAGCTGCGTCGCCGGTTTTGGGTCAGAGAGTTTTGATCCACTGGATCTAGATCTAGTGGTTTAGATTAGAAGCCAGGCCGAAGAGGTACGGGCAGATCAGAGCCACAGATTTTAAGTTAGATCTAACGGTGCGCGAGCGTGATCCAGTGCAAAGCGGTATCGTCCAATCAGACGCTGCCGCGTGTCCTGTGTTAGATTTAAAAACAGAATTTAGATCTATTAAACATTCAAACTTGCAAAATTCATAACTTTTGATCCACACGTTCAAATTTTGCAAATTATATATCATTGGAATCAGGAGAAAGAATTATATCCATTTATGCAATGTGTTTAATGTTTTGCTTCCATAAAATTGATTATTTTTGCAGAGACATTTGTAGGCTTATTTTGAGTATAGAAATTATTTGAAAAATGATTTAGAGACTAAATAAAGTTTGTGTAGTGTGTCTTGGTCATGTTTATGAGTCAGTACTGTATAATTTTATTGTTTTGTGTATAAAATCATCACATGGCATTTGCATGCATTCATTACTTTTGCTTGTATATTTTTTATATGTGAATTTGGTGCCATTATTTTATGTGTAGATTTTGGTGCTAATAGTGATTGTGGTTGTGAAGATTGTTACTACTCCCGAAACTACCAAGGCAAGTGGTGCTTCATGTTTTATCCCTATATTTTTACCTATGCATTAGAAATATTTTGTATAGGACTTGCATGACTATTTTGCTAAGTATCTATATGCTATGCTTGGAAAATCCTAGTAGTTGTAGTAATGTTAGAATTTCCTCCAAGTTAAGATACTTGATATTGACATGCTTAGCCTAGATAGTAGCAACCAAGGGTGGATTATATATTCATGTTATGAGAAATATTTCTAAGTATTTGATTTATGTTTTGCTTAATAAAACAACTAAATGAATGAAACACCTGGGTGGATTGGAAAGAATGGTTTGTGTTGAGTGGTTACACAAGGCCCATTTCTATGGTTTACCTTGTGTATCTCACTTGTGGAAAGCCACCCAGGAACAAAGGGATTTGATGCCAAATGTTAAGAAGCTTCTAGTGCAGCCACATGGCATTATGGGCTCTGCCTGGATCACATAGGTTGCAATAACTTAGCCATTTGGACAGTTGGTGGTAGTGGGATGATAGGTTGGAACGCGTCCATTTGGTCTAAGGGAAGGCTTCTGAAAGGTCCTGTCTTGGTGAAAATCAAGTCTTGTGGGGAAAGTGCACAACCTCTGCAGATGGAAGAATCTAAGTACTTAGCCATGTCCCTGGTATTGGACAATTTGAGCATCAATACATGGAATCTATCAAGAATCTCCTCATCCCAATTTTCTAAGTTAAAACTTGTGGTTGAACAAGGGTGAAGGTTCACCAATTTCTATTGGTGGTTCCTTGGGAAAGTTTTGTCAAAGAAAAACTTAGTGTTTTCAACTGATAGGTAAAACCTATTTTGAGCAAAGCAAGCCTAAGCTACACTTAGCCAAAATCATGTAGTAACTAGATGTTAATATTCTACTAAGGTATCACTTTCCAATACTATTCCAATGTATTGACCCACTGTGGCTATAACTTGTGATGTTGCAGGTTACTCTGATGATGATTAGGGGTTATGAGTCTACACTCAACATGCTTGCATGTGGCACATGAAGATGAAGACTTCTATTTTATATTGTTAAGTTAAACTCTTGTACTAGCCTATGGCTATAGAGTTGTAAAAGACTATGTTGTTTCTGGAATGACTTGTAATAATGACCTTTGTTTCTGTGTACTTCATCTTAAACTGTGGATGCTAGCATTGATCCAGGGACTAGCATTGCAATCACAGGGATCTTTACCTTTATAAAGGTGGGATCTTACAGATGGTATCAGAGCACTGTGTTTCCTGTAGGATTATGACCCTAGGATTGGATTAGAAACCACTAAGGAAAAAATTCAACAATTTCCACACTTGTCTTTTTCTTCTTCTCGTAAACTTTTCTAATCCTTCTTTCTCATCTCTATTTGTAGATGAACTCCATCAACGAAGCCGTAAGGAGGGACCACTCATGACCATGACTTTGGAGTATAAGACAGAATTTCCAAAAGCCCCCAAGAACCTTATGGTTACCATGGGGATACATGGTGCAGCTGTGTATAAAGGTTTCCCTGTGATGGATGAAGGAGAGGAGTACTGGTGGGTGCAACTTCACTTGTATAAAAACAAGGAAGACAACCACAAAGAATCAGGATTCTGCATGGTCACCAACTCAGTGACGCACACCACATTCTTTGACTCTGCAAGGGATGCAGCTTGGAAGGCCATCAAAGAGCTTGGTGATAGACTCAAGTGCAGAATGCTTAACACCCAAAATGACCTTAGGGAAGAAAAGAAGCATACCCAAGAGTTGGAGACTACCAACCAACAACTAAGGGAAGACATCATAGACTTGATTTGGGAATCTTCTGAACAAGATAGACAGATGGCTACTAAGGATGCTTTGATAGCCATTTTGTCTAGTGAGTGAGAGTTGTAGTGTACTTCGTTAGTTGGACCACCACACTTATCGTTTTATTTCCAAAAAAATTGTCTAAGTTATGTTGAACCTTGGATGATTGTAATGGATTTATGTATGCCATGACTTGTGTGTTTGGTTGCCAAAGATATGCATGTGATGCTTTGCCTTGTGATTTGTCTCTATTGAAGTTGATTCTAACTTTTCTCTATCTTATAAAATAGATGCCTAATGTTACTATCAGCACGATTGAAGAGTTCAAGGGAACTTGTTTTGGCACTCGTCTTATTGAGCTCACTAGTGTGCTCAATCTCCCGCTTCCTAGCATCATGATGCTTCCCCTCACTAAGTTTGAGAGGAAGGACCTTTGGGGCTTCAAAGTTACCCAACCAGGACGCCAGACTGAGCCAGCCACGGAGGCCATCACTTTCAAGCTAATGCATGACGAAAAAAGAGAGAGGCTTAGAGGTAGTCATGCAGGACTTACTTGGGCGTCTGTTAGGGAGGCACTCCAGGGAGCTTAGAGGTACTCACTTTCACGCCTTCGGCAGACGTGACGAGGAGGGTGAGGCTATTGAGTTCGAGGATGTTGCTAGAGAGATGGCAGAGCCGATTCGTCTGTACCTTCAGGACTTAGAGGTTCTTATTAGGCACCTAGATACTGATAGGACCAATTTCATGCTTAGCAATGACGAGCTCTAGCTGCAGCTTCGTGAGAAGGACAAGCTCTTCGTGGAGCAAGACGAGATAGTCAAGGAAATGGAGGCTAAGTTTGAGAGCCAGGACAAGAAGTTCAAGAGCCAAGAGAAAAGAGTCCAAGATAGGAACAAGAGGATTCGAGAGATGAATGCAGAACTAGAGGCTAAGGACTTCGAGCTCGAGCATCAGCAGGGTGTGATTGAGAGACTTCGTTCACAGAAGAGGGCTCTAAAAGCCAAGATAGAGGCCTTGACTACCAATGTCGAGGAATACAAGACCGCTATGGAGAATGCAGGTCTTACACTTGTTGATGATGAGATTGATGCAGAGGAGTAGTGATGACTACTTATTTACCTTTCATTTATCATGCTTATGATTATTGAGTCGCAATGACCATCCAACATGTGGATGGCTTGCTATGGTGTGTTTGCTTTTAAAACTTGTTGTTTATGTTGTTGAACCTTATCTTATTTTGATGTTATTTTGGTGATTGTCTATGTGATGTTTTGTGCATAATAAGCATCTATGGGTATCTCATTCTTATCCTTATGAAAACCACAGATGCCTCCTCGACGTGCCAACCCCAACCCGAACAACAACAGTGTCACCCCCGAGATGCAGCAACTGATGACAGCACAGGCACAGCTGATGCAGATGATGACCACTTTCATGCAGAATCAGAACAACAACAACAACAACAACAACAACAACAACAACAACAACAACAACAACAACAACAACAACAACAACAACAACAACAACAACAACAACAACAACAACAACAACAACAACAACAACAACAACAACAACAACAACAACAACAACAACAACAACAATCAGAACAATCCACCAGGATTTGACATGCTCACCAGATTCCTAAGACTGAGGCCTGCAAAGTTCTCAGGAACCACTGATCCCATGGTGGCCAATGATTGGCTACGTTCGGTGAAAAAGGATTTGGTAACTGTCGGCTTCACCGACGAGGAGAAAGTCAGGTTTGCAGCACACTTGTTGGAAGGACCAGCAGCTACTTGGTGGGATAAATTCCAGATCACCACTCCTTTTGAGGATGTGACATGGGCTATCTTTGAAGATGGTTTCTGTACAGCTCACATCTCATCCGGAGTGATGAATTTGAAGAATAAGGAGTTTCATAACCTGAAGCAGCGCCACCGCAGCGTGGCTAAATATATTGAGGAGTTCAACAATCTGGCACGTTATGCACCAGATGAAGTTGATACCGATGCCAAGAGGAAAGAGAAGTTCCTCGAAGGATTGAACGATGAACTAAACCTGCAGTTATCTGTGGCCTATGTCCCCACCTATCAATCCCTTTGTGACAAGGCTACCATCTAAGAGAATAAGATGAAACAAGTTGAAAGTAGAAAGAGGAAGCACAACCCTGACAAGCACAGCTCGGGATCGTCTCACAAGCGTTCCCATTATGATGATAGTGGGAGTTCCGTATCCCACAAGCATGGAAAGTACAATAGCCACCATAACCACAACCGCCATCATGACAACAAGCGTCATCGTAGTCATGATAGTGATAAGTACAAGAACCACAAGGGTGGATATAAGAGCCACCACAATGGAAGTGGAAGTGGTAGTGGAAGCCAGCCTGTCAAGAAGGATCTCAGTCAGGTTGAATGCTTTAAGTGCAAGAAGATGGGGCATTATGCAAATGAGTGCCTAGAAAAGAAAGTTGACGGTGCCAACAAGCCCAACCCTTTCCAGAAGGGACAGGTGAATCACATCAATGTGGAAGAGATCTATGAGGAACCTGATGATGTGGCTGGTAAGTTCAAACTTAATTCTGTTCCAGCACTTGTTCTTTTTTATACTGGCGCATCGCATTCATTAATATCAAGAGCATTTCTTGAAAGAAATGAACTTCCAGTTGAAACTATTGGGTGTCCTATAAAAGTAAGTTCTCCTGGTGGAGAAATGATAGTGAACTCAGGAAGTCATGACCTAGCCATAGAGTTTGGGAAGTATAAGTTTCCCGTTAATCTGATAATCCTAAATTCCCAAGTATTGGATGTCATTTTGGGAATGGACTGGATGACTAAGTACAAGGGAGTACTAGATTGTGCCAATCATATTGTCACACTCACAACCCCAGAAAATAAAAGGATTAGATTCAAGACTAACTTTGAATCAAAAGGGAATAAGCTAAATTCTCTTAAGGGGGTTAGCATTGACAGTGTGCCAATTGTGAGAGAATATCCGGATGTGTTTCCGGAAGAATTGCCAGGAATGCCACCAGATAGAGATGTGGAATTTCTGATTGACTTGCTGCCAGGCTCAGGACCAATAGCAAAGAGACCTTACAAGATGTCAGTTGATAAGCTGAAAGAACTTAAGAAACAACTGGGAGAACAGTTGCAGAAAGGATTTATTCAACCAAGTTCTTCATCTTGGGGAGCACCAGTCTTGTTTGTGGAAAAGAAAGATAGAAGTCAAAGGTTATGCATAGATTATCGTTCACTCAATGAGGTGAATATCAAGAACAAATATCCTTTGCCCAGAATTAATGACTTGTTTGATCAGCTAGAAGGAGCCTGTGTGTTCTCAAAGATTGATCTCCGGTCAGGTTATTTTCAGCTTAAGATAAGGGAACAAGACATACCTAAGACATCTTTCACCACTAGGTATGGATTGTATGAGTATACAATGATGCCATTTGGTTTGACCAATGCACCAGCTTACTTTATGAATATGATGAACAAGGTGTTCATGGAGTTCCTTGACAAGTTTGTTGTCGTTTTCATCGATGACATTTTGATCTACTCCAAGAGCAAAGAAGAGCATGAAGGACATTTGCGTTTGATACTTGAGAAGCTTAGAGAGCATAAGCTGTATGCCAAATTCAGCAAGTGTGAATTCTAGTTAAATGAAGTTGGATTTCTTGGACACGTTGTGTCAGGAGAGGGTGTAGCAGTTGATCCCGCAAAAGTGTTAGATATAACTGAGTGGGAATATCCTAAGTCAGTAAAAGAAGTTCGTAGTTTCCTTGGCTTGGCAGGATACTACAGAAGATTCATTGAGAATTTCTCCAAGGTAGCAAAGCCAATGACGGAGTTACTAAAGAAAGACAAGAAATTTGCTTGGACTGAAGGATGTGAACTCAGTTTCCAAGAATTGAAGAAGAGACTAGTGACAGCACCAGTTCTATGTCTGCCCGATTTGGAGAAAGATTTCCAAGTGTATTGTGATGCATCTCATCATGGATTAGGTGCAGTTATAATGCAAGAAGGGAAAGTTGTAGCTTATGCCTCGAGACAGCTCAAAACTCATGACGTAAATTACCCTACTCATGATTTGGAGTTAGACTCTGTTGTGCATGCACTCAAAACATGGAGACACTATCTTTTGGTAAGCGATGTGAAGTGTTCACAGATCACAAAAGTTTGAAGTATATCTTCACTCAGAAAGAAATCAACATGAGACAAAGAAGATGGCTAGAACTCATTAAGGACTATGACTTGAGTTTGCAATACCATCCCGGTAAAGCAAATGTTGTAGCTCATGCACTAAGCCGTAAGGTATTTGTGAATGGCCTTACTAAGGGAGAATTGCCAGATGATCTGTGTGCCCAACTAAGAGACCTCATATTGGAGATTGTGCCTAAAGGACATCTCATGTCATTGGATGTTCAACCCACTCTGTTGGACAAAATCAAGGAAGCCCAAAAGACAGACAAGGAAATTGAAGAGATTAAGGAAAAGATTGGCAAAGGAAAAGCCAAAGGATTCCATGAAGACGAACAGGGTACCTTATGGTATGGGAAACGTATCTGCGTTCCACAAGATCCGGAGCTTCGAAAACTGATTTTACAGGAAGCACACAATTCACCATATTCCATTCATCCGGGTAACACCAAAATGTACATGGATATGAAGTAAAGATTTTGGTGGAATAATATCAAGAAGGACATCGCCGAACATATTGCTTTGTGTGATGTATGTAGTAGATTGAAAGCGGAACATCAGAAACCAGCAGGATTGCTACAACCACTACCTATTCCTGATTGGAAGTGGGACAAGATTGGCATGGATTTTATCACTGGATTGCCAAGGACCAGGTCAGGATATGATTCTATTTGGGTAGTAGTGGATCGCCTCACTAAAGTGGCTCATGTCATACCTATGAAGACAACCTATACAAGTGCTAAGTTGGCCAAGATCTATATGAATAGGATTTTGTGTCTGCATGGAGTACCCAAGAGTATTGTGTCTAATAGGGGAACGCAATTCACTTATCGTTTTTGGAGGCAACTACATGAGTCATTGGGAACGAGATTAGAATTCAGCACTGCTTTTCATCCTCAGACTGATGGACAGACAGAAAGGACCAACCAGATTCTAGAAGATATGTTGAGGGCATGTGCCCTAGACTATGGAGCTAGTTGGGATGAAAGTCTGCCTTACGCAGAATTCTCTTACAATAACAGTTATCAAGCCAGTATCGAGATGGCACCGTTTGAGTTTCTCTATGGGAGAAAGTGTACCACCCCATTGCTATGGAATGGTGTGGGAGAAAGAAACTTGTTCGGACCAGAACTAATCAAAGAGGCTGAAGAGAAAGTCAAGCTAGTAAAAGACAGATTGAAGATAGCACAGTCCCGATAGAAGAGCTACACAGATCCTAAGCGTAGAGAATTCACCTATGAAGTGAGTGATAGAGCTTATCTTAGAGTGTCACCACTTCGTGGAGTGAAAAGATTTGGAGTCAAAGGAAAATTGGCCCCAAGATATGTTGGACCATTCAAGATTCTGAATCGTAAAGGAGAATTAGCTTATGAAGTTGAATTGCCAGAATCATTGTCTGCAGTTTGCAATGTGTTTCATGTGAGTCAGCTAAAGAAATGCCATCCAGAGATGGAAGAGACTTTTTTGAAGGATACTATACCTTTGGAGGAGGTCCAATTGGAAAGTGATCTCACTTATGAGGAAAAACCCATCAAGATTCTTGAGACTGCAGAAAGAGTTACTCGGACTAAGACTATCAAATTCTGCAAAGTTCAATGGAACCATCATTCTGAAGAAGAAGCAACATGAGAAAGAGAAGATGATCTTCGGAAAGACCACCCTCACCTATTTGCTAGCCAATCCGAATCTCGAGGGCGAGATTCTCCTTAAGGGGGTTAGATTTGTAACATCCCTAAAATCATGTTTTCAAAATTTGCATATCATCCATGCATTCATAATCATTTTAGGATCATTTTCATGGTCATTTCAAAACCAGAAGCATTTTGAGTGTCTCTTATTTTATGTGAGCTAACTTTGACCCAAAGCTACCCTTTAATATGGGATTGCTTGTTTTAAACCAAATGTATTTGTTCCTATGGTTGTTGGTTGTATTCCAAAGCTTGGACAAAGATTTCAAAACAAAGAAACAAATTTAAACCATTTCTTTGTCTTTATTAAGCAATGGGTAAAAACATTGTTTATTTTAAAATTCCAAAGTGCCAAATTATTTTAAAGTGTACAACATTCTTCTGCAACCAAATGTGTACAATTTTCACTTTACAAAATTTCAGAAGTGGTTTGAATTCAAACTTATTTGAAACTCATTTGAAAATGTACCCTGAAAATCAAAATAGAAATAGAAAAGATTAAAGAAAGCAGAAAAGGCCGGCGCTGCCAATTTGGCCCAGCACAGAAACCAGCTCATTAAGCCCACCCGGGCCATTTCCCTCTGCTTCTTCCCTCACCCGCGCAGAACCTACCCCACAGCCAATGATCGATGGGCCCTCTCCATGTCATCGTCATCTTCCCCAAAATCCCGTGCGAGAACACGTCGTCGCCGGCCGTTTCTTCCTCTTCATTGCCTCGATCAATTGCATTGATGCAGCGCGTAATCTTCGCCCCTGCTCTGGCTATATAATCACCACCTCGCCATGGTCCTTTCCCCCCAAACACCCACACCCAGTCGCCCCTAGGCTGCGCGTATTTGAGCTCACTCCACCGTTGCACAGACGAACTCGGGCGGTGAATTCCGGTGAGCACACTTCGCCCCTTGCCTTTTATCTTGCCAGAATGATCTCCGCAACCTTGCGCATCGTTTAACCCCAATGGTGCAAGCTAGGGCCATCCAGAGCCTCGCCAGCGTCAACACCAGAACGCCACCGACGACCGTGTCCACTCCGGCGAGTTCTCCCTGTAAGCCCCGACCCGCCCTTCCCTCTCTTTGATGCTCACGTGTTCGCCAGACTTGTGCGCGTCTAATGACACCATCCTTCTTGCTAGGCGTGACCTATATCTTCGCCAACGACGACGAGCGACCGTAACCGACGGCTGTAGGTTCTCCGGCGAGCAATAGCGGTCGAGTCCGTGCGCCCCTGTCCCTACCTTGACCACCTCGAGCACCGCTACGACCTCACGAGCTCGGTAAGCCCCTCTGTTTCCTCCCTTGCTTCCTAGAACCACCGGAACATCGTCGGCAGCAACGCCGCCGCCAGCAACCAGCTGCGCCGCCGGTTTTGGGTCAGAGAGTTTTGATCCACTGGATCTAGATCCAATGGTTTAGATTAGAAGCCAGGCCGAAGAGGTACGGGCAGATCAGAGCTGCGGATTTTAAGTTAGATATAACGATGCGCGAGCGTGATCCAGTGCGAAGCGGTATCGTCCAATCAGACGTTGCCGCGTGTCCTGTGTTAGATTTAAAAACAGAATTTAGATCTATTAAACATTCAAACTTGCAAAATTCATAACTTTTGATCCACACGTTCAAATTTTGCAAATTTTATATAATTGGAATCAGGAGAAAGAATTCTATCCATTTATGCAACGTGTTTAATGTTTTGCTTCTATAAAATTGATTATTTTTTAGAGACATTTGTAGGCTTATTTTGAGTATAGAAATTATTTAAAAAATGATTTAGAGACTAAATAAAGTTTGTGTAGTGTGTCTTGGTCATGTTTATGAGTCAGTACTGTATACTTGTCTTGTTTGGTGTAGAAAATCATCACATGGCATTTGCATGCATTCATTACTTTTGCTTGTATATTTTTGATATGTGAATTTGGTGCCATTATTTTATGTGTATATTTTGGTGCTAATAGTGATTGTGGTTGTGAAGATTGTTACTACTCCCCAAACTACCAAGGCAAGTGGTGCTTCATGTTTTTATCCCTATATTTTTACCTATGCATTAGAAATATTTTGTATAGGACTTCATGATTATTTTGCTAAGTATCTATATGCTATGCTTGGGAAATCCTAGTAGTTGTAGTAATGTTAGAATTTCCTCTAATTTAAGATACTTGCTATTGCCATGCTTAGCCTAGATAGTAGCAACCAAGGGTGGATTATATATTCATGTTATGAGAAATATTTCTAAGTCTTTGATTTATGTTTTGCTTAATAAAACAACTAAATAAATGAAACACCTGGGTGGATTGGAAAGAATTGTTTGTGTTGAGTGTTACACAAGGCCCATTTCTATGGTTTACCTTGTGTATCTCACTTGTGGAAAGCCACCCAGGAACAAAGGGATTTGAGATGCCAAATGTTAAGAAGCTTCTAGTGCAGCCACATGGCATTATGGGCTCTGCCTGGATCACATAGGTTGCAATAACTTAGCCATTTGGATAGTTGGTGGTAGTGGGATGATAGGTTGGAACGCGTCCATTTGGTCTAAGGGAAGGCTTCTGAAAGGTCATGTCTTGGTGAAAATCATGTCTTGTGGGGAAAGTGCACAACCTCTGCAGATGGAAGAATCTAAGTACTTAGCCATGTCCCTGGTATTGGACAATTTGAGAATCAAGACATGGAAGCTATCAAGAATCTCCTCATCCCAATTTTCTAAGTTAAAACTTGTGGTTGAACAAGGGTGAAGGTTCACCAATTTCTATTGGTGGTTCCTTGGGAAATTTTTGTCAAAGAAAAACTTAGTGTTTTCAACTGATAGGTAAAACCTATTTTGAGCAAAGCAAGCCTAAGCTACACTTATCCAAAATCATGTAGTAACTAGATGTTAATATTCTACTAAGGTATCACTTGCCAATACCATTCCAATGTATTGACCCACTGTGGCTGTAACTTGTGATGTTGCAGGTTACTCTGATGATGATTAGGGGTTATGAGTCTACACTCAATATGCTTGCCTGTGACACATGAAGATGAAGACTTCTATTTTATATTGTTAAGTTAAACTCTTGTACTAGCCTATGGCTATAGAGTTGTAAAAGACTATGTTGTCTCTGGAATGACTTGTAATAATGACCTTTATTTCTGTGTACTTCATCTTAAACTGTGGATGCTAGCATTGATCCAGGGACTAGCATTGCAATCACAGGGATCTTTACCTTTATAAAGGTGGGATCTTACAGTTTTCCTGCGATATGAACAACTAAGCATCAAGATCTATCTATTTAGATACAAGCAACAGGTGGATATACATCCATAGATAACTCACCCTCGAAGACCTAAAAGCTTTACGACATTGGTTGTCGTGGATGATGTAATCGTAAACTTGCCGATCTCAACATCGTGATAAAGTCCAGCAAGTCTAGCAGGTCCAACACCAGCAAGTCCAACACCGCGAATCAGCAACACATTCGTGATCACACACACGTCCAGCACCCCGACAACCTTTGTCTCCTCGCTCCAGCAAAGAAGCGGAAGCAGTAGATCCTTTTCAGAGAAATCACCACGAGAACATGTACTTCGTGAATCCGAAGCCATGGGGGATAAACTAGAGGGGGAGAGAGATCCTTCACGAGGAGGTGTGAAGTGAGAGGAGAAGGGGTTCCTTTTATAGGGGAGCGTGCGACCCCCATGCCATGTCCGGTGGCCAAGGTGGGTGCCCCCACCTCTCCCTCATTCATGTGGGAGGAGGCTCTACTCACATAAAATCCATCCGCTCAAAATTCCACTCATATGCATTAATTTTCCACCAAAATTAATGCCATCTCTCATTTAATAAAATTCTTTTATTTATTTTATTCATAGTTTTGTAAATTACTTTAATTAACAAACATTTGCATAAACCCCTTGCAATACTTCGATATTACATCTGAAACCATTTTTAGCAATTTGACCCAAAACAATTCAGGTGTCCATCAAAATAATTTTTGCGCTTTAAAAATATTTCTATGGTAGTATATTTGCTCCAATTGGTGTCGGTATACCTTAAGTGTGTCACCCTACAGTTCACGAAAATGCAGACATGATCGAGACCCCTCTCCGATTAATAATCAACAGTGGGACGTAGAGATCCGTACTAACTCCCACACATTCAACAATGACTTAGTGATCGTGAGAACCTTTAACATCATAACTAAATCCCTTTCTCTCGCTATATATTACATGTCTGAGATTCGATCATCGGTATCCCGATATCTAGTTTGATCTCGTTACCGATAAGTACTATTTTCTCGTTTCCGTGATATAACATTCTTTGTGATCAAATCACCTGCTTGCAAGCTGGTGTCAATGTGATATCACTGAGAGGGCCTAGAGTATATAACTCCGTCATCGGGATGGAAAAATCCCACTTTTATCCACGAGCCTCTACATAACACTTTCGGAGTACCTGAACACACCTTTATAGTCACCCTGTTACGGTGTTTGATGTTATCAAAGCACTCTTCCGGTGTTAGTGACTGACATGATATCATGGTGTAAGGGTTAAGGTTACTACGCATGACCTTTTATAGTAATGTAAACATAATTACTTTGATCATATTATTATACTTCAGGTGAGTGTTTATCACATCATTCTACCAATGTTGTGATCCCGTCATTAACAATATTCAATGTCCATGACCAGGAAATCTTTGATCATCTTGTTAATCAACAAGCTAGTTTATATGAGAGGCATAACTAGGAACTTTTATTTTTTATTAAACACACATGTATTAACGTTTCCAATCAACACAATTATAGCATGAAAATAAACATCTATCATAAACATGAAATAAGATAATAACCAATTTATTATTGCCTCTCGGACATATTCCCTTTAAATCCTGCTCCTGAAACATGCAGATGCAAGATCCCTAAGCGATCACAGGCCAATTAGCCCAATCCACCTGATTGCCAATGTATTCATGAAGATGTATCGCTGCGATTAGCACCCAAGATAGATCGCCTGGTCAGTGCTAACCAAAACGCATTCATCCATGGGCGTAGCCTGCATGAAAACTATGTGTTTGTCAAGCAATCTACACGATTGTTGCATCAGCTGCACGCACGATGCATCTCGCTCGAGCTTGAGTTCGCCTGCACCTTATACACTGTCTATTGGGCATTCGTGTTTGAGGTGCTTCAGTGCTACGGTTTCAGCGATCTGTTCATCGCTGGGCTGGTTATCCATCTCTCCTCGTCGAGCACCAAGTGTTGATCAATGGAGAATAATTTTGGTAGCAATATGGAAAACACATATATGTACTTTCAATAAGAATAATTTATACATTGGTTTTCATTTTATCATAGTCAATTCTACAAAATTTAGCCGCTTGCGAAAATTAAAATAATTTCACAAGCATACTCTAGTTTCCTCACTGACTAGTGTGTCCCACCAGCAAATGAGCATCGGAGTAGCCTACTATGGCCCCTCGGAGACCGCTGCCCATAATGTTGTGCCGCTCGTACTAAAGGCGCTTCAGAAACCCTAATCCCGATACCCCAATCCTAGTTCCCGTATAATACAGCAATTCAGCAAACCCTTGTACCACTACCCACTCTCCCAACTACACAACCATTGAATTCCTGAATCTCCCCACTATCTCAATATGAAATTCCCCACTCCATCGATATGGCTTGAACTTTCTCGCCACACCGAAGGATAAGGCTTTAGTCAATCTACATATCGCCTTTCGTGTCATTCTTCTTCTCTTATTTAATTGCATCTATGTGCCTTTCAGATCCACGGCGTGGTGGTCAGCGTTGTGCAGATCCACCGCGCGGAAGATGGTGGCCAAGGATGTGTAGATCCACCACATGGAAAATGGTCGCCAGGGCCATGCAGATCCACCGCGCGAAAGATGTTGGCCAGCACCATGCAGATCCACCGCACGAAAGATGTTGGCCAGCACCATGCAGATCCACCGTACGAAAGATGGTGTCCAGTGTTGGGTTGATCCACCGCACTAGAGATCGTCATCGGGGGCCTTATAGAACGAAGAGATGATAAAAAGCTCTACCACCATCATCAACGGAGCAAAGGACAAAAATTAGTGCAACTAGGTTAGGCGGTTAGGTTAGCTGAACGAAGAGGGGTTCAAACCCCTCTTCTAATTATTACCCTTTTCTAATTGTGCTTGATTTTAAAATCGGACTATTAGAAGAGTGCAATAATGGTCAAAATATAATGTAACGAGTTTTATGTTTTGTAATAAAATGGAATTTTGTATCTTAAATAACTAAGCATCCCAATTTGGTTATATTAGAAATGGATTTGTAGCCACTAATCATCAATAATTGTTGTGCCGCTGAAATATGTACTGAACATAGCAGTAAAATGCGTTGCACCTCATCGTTACATGACACTAAAATTCCGCCCTCATTTTTAATGTACTGTGGCACATCCTCTATGGTGTCGTGGTAGCACTTTCTCGACGGATAACGATGTACCAAACCAAAAAAAAAGCATCAACTATCCACTTTTCCCGACCCAACTATCCATGGCGGTTCTTTTGCCATGCCAGCACGAGCACGGCAATTAAGCATATGCCTCGGCGTCTATAAGTGTCAGGGCCCGAGGTTCGTGATGTAGTGTACGATTCTTAGGTCTGGCACCACGTGCCACGTGGTGTGGACGAGGGAGGACGGTGCTGCGTGTCAATCCTTTGCCCCAAGCAGTGCACTGTGATGCTTGATGACGATGGGAGTGGACAGCCACGTCCCGTCTTGTCTCGCCTGTCACGTTTGTTAAATGGGGGTGTAGAGCCATGGGGAGAAGGGCGCCATGCGATCTCCATGCCACCCTACGCGTTGCTCCAGCGGCGCTGATTGTTGACTTCGGTTCCCACCCAACATCAGCAGCCGGAAAGGCTAGGGTTCCTGGCAACACCGGGCTAGGAAGCCCCGGGCCCATGAGGGTGAGGCAGTGGATCCTGACCGCCGATGTCTTCTCCGGTTCCCCGGGCAGGCCTCAGGGGTACTCCTCGTGGCTTGAGAACATGTCTAAGGCGAGCATCGATGTCATAGAGCAGGACCCTATGACATCTTCGAGAAGCCCTGCCATAGTAATGCCCCTTACCATCCATGTTGTGGCTATCTCACAAGAAGTAGATATTACAGGTCTCCACATTCTTCTTGTTAAGTCGCATATATACTAGGCTTACATTGGGCATCAGTCCACGCGGAAGCCCCGCTCCCGGCCATCTCTGGCTGGTTAAGTCGCGTGCCCTTCCTTTGTCGTGGCTCGACCCGTGCCAGCCTGCACGCCAGAGACACAATCATGGATACCCCGGTATCCATTGTGTCGACATCATTCAATCTTGTTCAAGGGCATTTTCGCTGCAGGATTGAGTTCAGCCGAGGTTCAAAACTCGAGTTACCCATGGTTTATTTACCATTAACTTCAAAATGGCATAACTCGGGAAAGATGGGAAACTGAAGATCTCTTCTATCCCTCTGTTTCAAAATATAAGATGGTTTTAACTTTTATCTGAAACAGATCAATCTGGACGCATTTTAGTGTGTAAGTTCATTCATTTTGCTTCAAATCTACACACTAAAAGCCATTTAATACAGGTGCTTCATAAAAAAGACTAAAATATCTTATAATTTGGAAAGGAGAGAGTAATTTGTAGTACAAGTCTAATTCGAAAATGACATCTATATACATGGATCAACGTTTTCTATGAAACTGAAAGCATCGATCAAAACAAAAGAATGATGAGCACCTAATGCTACAACTGTTGCACCAGAGCTCGAACAAAGAAAAATCGTGGTTTATATTGTACAACAACAGGACTAATCTATCACATACACGGTAGTGCTACTGCACAAGTTATCCACAGCATACAGCTTGAGATTCCTTCTGAAGCTTCTCCCACAAGCACATCATAAGCCTCGGGCTCTGATAGTGGGCAAGGACATAATCAGTATCACATCCTTCATTGTAGAACCGTTCATCGCTTGCATAGTTCACTTTCTGACCGCTGTCTTTGTATTGCTGGATCCATATGCCCATCGCCACGTCTTCAAGTTTGAATAGCTGAGGAAGCAACAAGATCAATCAAGAGCTGGGTCAATGCGTAACAAGATAACACAGAAGAAGTTTGTGAGTGTATTGTGAATTCTTTCAACCTGAAGTGTTCGTTCTTGATGACCTTGAACAACAAATTTTGCAATATCCCTTGAAATTATGTATCCAGGACCATGAGCCCACGGCGGATATGTTTCAAAAGGCCATTCCTGTGTTTCTCAAGGGTAAGAGAAGCAGCCTAAATGAATGAAACATCAGTGCATGTAATTGGAAACATCCAGTACCTTTGGGCTGATAAACCATTTGCTATCCTTGTCTCTATGTGGTGAAGACTGGTAAGAAATAAGACCATACAAAAGCCCATGGGGGTCGCTCTTCTTCAGGCTAGAGATGACCTCATCAATCCTAACAAAAGCATCATCATCTGTTTTCATGATGTACTTTGAAGGCATAATTTTAGTCTGCAAATTCGTAAGAAAAATATAAGTTCACGTCACCAGGATGAGCAATATATTACTATAGGCTATAGCCCCTATTTCGAATTTGAGAATTTAATGGAGATTTCAGGTTACTTGGCATATAAAAGAACATATATAACAAGCAAACGATGACAAAGGAAACTTATATCATTTCCCCCCTCAAGTAGCATGGAGCGATGCTTTGTGCCTCAACTTTCTCAGTTTCATACTTTCAGTCTCAAGTTTTGGCAATATATATGTAAGGACACAACAGAAGGTGCTTATAAGTAATAGATTGACTATTGCTTCTGATGATGCCACAGCTTACATAGATATGCTACAACTATGGTTGAATCTAGAAATAGCACAATTTGAAGAAACATAGCTTGCAATAATATGTGCTGTAAGGGTATATCTTGGAACCAGAATTCAGAATCTTAATATAGTAACTGAAAATAATTATGTCTGCCAGCAAAAAAAGAAGCATTGAGATTCAATGGAGTCGGATGGACTTCTCAACAGACTTAACAGATGAAGTTTTTTGTCTGACGAGATACGAAATGCACGTATACAACAAATGGAAAATATACTGCGTACAGACAAATGCAACATAGTATTACAGCATTGATAATTTTATTTTCTCAACAACCTACTCCTTAATCTTACAGCATTGATAATTGATACAACGATATTGCAGATCCGCTCAACGGTTACATAATTTAAGAGAAGTGTTCCATCAAAATTTCTTCATCTGAATAATTCTCAAGTCAGATACCCAAAGCAAACAAATGACAGAAGAAACTGTCACTTTGTCAGAATGGCGGGCAAATCGTTCTGTTGTAATCATGTTAAGAAAGAACATCTCTTGCTTTCAAGATACTATAGAGCATTGTTTAGGAAAAAAACTTGATTTTCTACTACGTCTAGAGAAGTAGAGAGCAAGGAAAACAAAGTTCATAGAAGCTGCAAATCTGAAAGAGAATACATACCCCAAATGTACAAATTGCAACAGTCTTTAGAGTGATCAAGGTATAGTAGTCAACAAATGGCATAAACTGGATATCACCATACAGCTGAGCTTCTCTCCATAATTCCATATTGACTTGCTCATTCTTATGCTGCATTTTAGGCGGAAGAAATGATGATCACATTGGATGAAACAGAAATGCATATCTAAATAAATCGAGTATGGAAAGCAGATTAGACAGAAGTCTCGAGAGAAGAGTTGCATTTAAAATAAATGAATGTGTGAGCTACAACCGTCAAATCCATGCAGTACTGAAAATCTTACAACTTGCAAAATGTTGTTGTAAAGGAAGGAAATATAGATAATATGGTAATACAGATGAGAGACAATGCTACAACCATGCACATGAGCATTTGTAATCCATGTAAATGGCCTCACATATTTGGGTACTAGATTACAGTGTCTTATTCCTTCAATTTATCCTTCATATGTCATTCTTTGCAGAAATGTCACCTTGGTCGCCTGTGCTAGTTTAAGCTACGTGACTGCCACAAATCACGGCAAAATAAAGGAAAAAAAGAATAGCTACAATGGTTGATTCGAGACAAGATCCGAAAGAGCTTCAGCGTGATGGGACGATGGAGAGCGCTCCCACCCTCCCGCTCCCCAACATCCTCAGCGCCATGTCCTCTGACAGGAGCAACGGTTGTTAGTCTTGTTAGTTCACAGGTAGTGTGTGGGAAGTAGTCTATTTGTGTCTGCCAAAGGCCTGAGCAGCTTGTATTACATTGTGGCATATATATAGGATACAAGGTCGGTAAGGGCAGGCCCAACCAGATAGTTCTAGAGTTTTCTACTGCTACCTACTCCCTCCGTTTGAAAATATAAGATGTTTTAGCTTTGTGAAGCAAATGTGTCTAAACTTGTTTTAGTATGTAGGTTCGCTTCAAACCTAAGTGAACCTACACACTAAAAGAAGTCTAGATACATTTGCTTCACAAAGCTAAAACATCTTATATTTTGAAACGGAGGGAGTAGCTTACTGCCTAAGGTTTACACACTACTAGAACCTATTGAGTCCTACTAGAACCTACTAGTACTAGCTAACTCCTAAGCAAGGATTACTCTCACGATTCTCCCCCTAATCCTTGCTCTTCATGCTTGACTTGATCTGGACCATACCAATTCTAGCATGCAGCTCATGAAACTTTACTCACCCAAAAGATTTTGTCAAAAAGTCAGCGAGCTGATCTGAAGTATTGATGAAGCTGGCGCTGATGCTTGCATCTTTCAAGCAGTCTATGATGAAGTGATACCGAATATCGATATGTTTGCCGCGCTCATGGAAGACTGGATTTTGGGATAATGCTAGGGCAGACTGTCTCAGCTTTTCTTCCAAGTTCTCCAAGCAGTCAAGCCAGCCAAATTTGACTGAGCAACCATCCTCTGCTTGAGAGATTGCCAACTCACCAAGCAGTCACCGAGGAAGAATAGAGTGTCGCTTGTGCTCTTCCTAGTGTCAATGTCGATGGCTAGGTCACTGTCACTATAACCAATCAACCGTGCCTCCTTCAACTTCTGCCGGTAGTGAAGACCATAGTGGGTACGTAGCGAAGAATTCTCTTCACAGCCATCATGTGCTCCTCTGTGGGTCACTCCATGAATCGACTATCGAACCCAACAGCAAATGACATGTCTGGCCTGGTGTGGACGAGGTATCAAAGGCTACCAACAATCTATCGGTACTTCATGGCGTCCACCCCTTTTACTATACTTTCACGGCTCTCCTCCATTGGGGTGTGTGCTGAATTGCATCCTTCCATTCCTCCTAGCTGAAGGATGCGCAAGGCATAGTGTGCTTGACACAGGCTGATGCCATCACCGTACTGCTGGACTTAATTCCGAGATAAAACGACAACAATCCAAGGTCACTCGTCTAGAATTTTGTCTTCATCTCGTCCTTGAAGCTCTCAATTGCTCCCTTGGACGAACCTGTGATGATCAAATCCTCCACATATACTCCAAATGAGCAAGATTGCGTTGTCGGTGATGCGTCGGTAGATTGTGTGCTCGTGCTCTCTGCTTGAAGCCCATTTCCTTGAGCGTGTAGTCGAGCTTCGCGTTCGATGCTCGTGGCGCCTATCACGGGCCATACAGGGCCTTGCGCAGCCACAGAACCTTTCCTTCTTCACCATTGACGACGAAACCTGGTGGCTGCTTCACATAGACCTCCTCCTTCAGTTCTCCATTGAGAAAGGCCGATCTTACGTCCATGTGGTGGCTTGGCCACCCCTCCTAGGAATCCAGAGCAGAGACTTCATCAAAGTCTACGCTCGAATGCTAGACGAAACCGCCGGCAACCAATCGCGCTTTGTGTTTGATTACTTCACTCGCTTCGTTTTTCTTCAACTTATAGACCTATTTGAGGACAATTGTTCGATGCCCATGTGGTGGATCGATGAGCTCCCATGTGTTGCTTCTGCACTACTTCAATCCCCTCACGCATGGTTGTCTGCCATGTCTTGTCGCACTCAGCTTATGCGAATGAGCACAGCTCCCCCGTGCTGGTCAAGTGTAGCTCAGAGTCGAGGTTGCGCTGCGAGCCTTAGGCACTGGTTCTTCTCCAATTAGATTTCCGATGTTGTCGCCCTGCGCAACATCGAGTTGATCATCATCATCTGCTAGTGGCATGAGAAATTTTGAAGTTGTTGGGGTTGCAGCACTTGCTATTGGAGCAGATGGAGGCGATTGTGGTGCGCTGCTGAGGCACCTTGAGCCTCATGTCTTGACGATGCAGATCTATCCTCTCCTGAACTAGGGCGCCCTCGTGGCACGACGGCTGATGTACTCTATGTCAAAGTTGCTGCTAGAGTATTCACTGCCATCCGCTGTCCAATCCCAGCCACGTTCTTCATCGAAGATGACGTCAAGGGCGACGCAAACACGCCTTGTCGCTGGGTTCAGCAACATGTACGCCTTTACTCCATCCTCATAGCCAATGAAGACAGCTGGAGAGCTGCGATCATCGAGCTTGTGTAGGCACCCTTGTTCCTTGACATACGCTAAGCACCCAAAGGTGTGAAGGTAGTGGACAGCCGGCCTGTGGCCCCTCAAAAGGCGTCTTTCCATGAGGGATTTGGTGGGAGCTCGGTTCAGCAAGAAAACAGCAGTGCTTACCGCCTTCCTCCAAAATTCAACTGGCATACTCCTTTGTTTCAGCAGAGCACGCGCCATTGGCACCACCATCTGGTTCCGCCACTCAACGACCCCATTCTGCTACAGGGTGTATGTCACGGAGAAGTGACGCTGGATTCCTTCAGCAGCATAGTAGGCGGCAAACTCCGTTGAGATGAACTCGCCGCCGTTGTCCGTGCGTAACACTCGCAGTTTGCGTCCACTTTGAGCTTCTGCTACTTGGACTCTTTTGATGGCATCCGGTGTGTTGTTCTTAGCTGCCAGGAACATCACCCACATGTAGCGTGGCGTCATCCGCCAACAAGAAGAAGTAGCGCCGACCTCCAGGTGTCGCCGGCTAAATGGGACCACAGAGGTCGCCGTGGACAAGCTCAAGCAGCTCCTGTGCGTGATACCTTGCTTGCCGAGGGAACACGCCACGACGATGCTTGGTGATGACGCACATGTCGCGAAACTGTTCCAGTTGTGGCAGCCCACGTGCCATGGAGAGGTGTCCCGTCTTCTCCAAAGCATCAAAGTTGAGATGCTCAAATCGCTCATGCAAGCGCTAAGCAATATCATCGCGGCAGGCAGAGATACAAATTGGCCGGGCAATCTCAAGATGGAGGTAGAGGCGATTTCGGTCGCATCCGACTCGAACAAGGAGTCGACCTTGCTGATCCCATATGCGAAGCACGCCTCTCCTAATCAGCACACATGTCCCACTCTTGTCGAGCTGACCAATGCTAATGATCGAGTTGTTCAAGCGTGGGATGTAGTAGACGCTGGTGAGAGCCTTGTGTTCTCCGTTTTTTCCGACGAAGATGATGGTGCCAATGCCCTTGATTTCGACAACGGAGCCATCACCAAATTTGACGTTGCCTGTGACCATACGATCAATTTCAATGAATGTGTCACCATGGCTAGTCATATGATTTGTGGCGCTGGTGTCGAGGTACCATCCCTCGATCCGCTCATCATCGCTGCTCGTCCCAAGGTAAGCCTTTGCCTTCGGTTCGTCGATGTGAAGAAGGGCATGCTTTGGAGCTGCAGCGGTGATGTCCTTCACCACTATGGTTGGGGCTGGAGCAACCTTTGCTGCATCACCATGGTGGCAGCTAGAGCGTTGCTTTGCTGCAGTGTCATGGCTAGGGGAGGAGTGATGCTTTGCTGCACCACCATGGCTAGGAGTGGTGCAGACCTGCGCCATAAGGAGTACAAGTTCCTCATCATCTTCCTCTTCTTGGGCAAGTGTGCCCTGTTTCTCCTAGACTGCTTGCAGTCCTTGGCACAATGGCCATGACGACCACACTTGCGGCATGTGTCATCACGCAGGCCATCCCTAGCTGTGGCCCGACCATCGCCGCCTTCACCCGCCGTTCTTATGTGGTGGCCGTTGTCGAAGTTGTCTCCTTGGCGCCCCTTCATCCTGTCTAGCCACTGCTCCCCGGTGAGTAGGAGCTTGCCCTGCTCACGCGGCAACTCTGGCGACTCAAGACGGTCCTCCGTTGCCTTCAGCCGACCGGTGACCTCCTCCAATGACATTTTAGAGGTGTCAAGGAGGGTCTCAATTGCAAGGGCTATCTGCAAATAACAACACAATATCCAAAACCCAAACCCTAATTTCCCCTCTCTGAAATCCATTCAAAAGGCTTTTGAATTTTGAAAATTACAGAAGTTAAGGAGCCCAAATTGATCACAAGGGCCCTGCAATATTTCAAAATATTCAAACACATTTTTGGTATTTCAAATAATTCAAAACAGCAAAGGAAATTTAAAATACAAAGAGAGAAAAAAAGAATGGAAAAATGTTTTGATAGAGAAAAAATATCCAGTGGCAACTCAGGCCGCAACCCAGCCAGCTTCTATCCCTCCCCAACCTTTTCCGCGGCCCAGCCCGTTGCCGGCCCAACTAGCCCAATACCGGCCTAGCCCCTGGCTTCTTACGCGTGTCGATCTACGTCGACTCGCTGCTCTACGTCGACTCCTCTGGCGGCTTCTGTATGTGGTAGTGGCCACTCTATATCGACTCCCCCGATGGCTTCTACATGCCGCCTTACGCCGACTTGCCACTCTACATCAACTCCTCTCGTGGCTTCCACACGCGGCTATGATAGCTCTATATCGACTCTACACGCGGCTTCCACGGGTGGTTGACGACCGCTCTTCGTCGACAAGTGTTTCTACCTCGACCTCTTCCTATGTGTCCCTGACTGCGCATGAGATTGCGCAACTTCCATGCCTACTTGATGCTTGGGATTCTTCACCGACAGGTTCTGCAATTTCCGTGACAGGTTTTTTTGGCACCGAGAGACCACCTACTCATTCAGGTACATTATCATGGATTCTTAATACTGGAGCAACTTTTCATATGAATTATGATTCTCCACTTTGACCTCCGTTCAACCTAACCAGTCACCTGGCAGTGTTCCTATTGTTGATGGTACTCCCCTCCTAGTCGCTAGTCAAGGCACTCTTAGCACTTCATCATTTCATGTTCCTTCGATATCTCATATTCCTCAACTTACCATGCATCTCTTTTCTGATAGTCAGATCATTGACTTACGTTGTAGGGTCATTCTCGACTTTGATTCCTATTCTATTCAGGATCGTCGCACGAGCGCTCTACTTGGTGCTGTGGGAGCTTGAATGGCTTCGTCTTCCCTCCATTGCCACTGTCGCCAGTCACTTGGCCCTTGTTGCCGCCTCTACCAGCTCTTTTTAGCAGCGGCATCATCGTCTTGGACATCTATGTGGTTCTCATATCTCGACTTCAGTTCATCGCGGTGTTCTGGGGTCTGTCTCCGGGAACGCTTCTTTGGATTGTCTAGCTTGTCCGCCTGGTAAGCAGATTCAGTTGCTCTATCCTCATAGTGAGTCACTATCCAAGCATCCTTTTGATCTAGTTCATTCAGATGTTTAGGGTACGGCTCCGCTGCAAAAGGGGGGCATCGCTACTATATTATCTTTATAGATGATTTTTCTTGCCACACTTGGATATATTTCATGTCTTCTCGTAGTGAGATCTTATCTATATATAAACAATTTGCTGCCATGGTCCGTACCCAGTTCTCCACCCCTATTCTTGTTTTCCATGCAGATTCTACTGGTGAGTATCTCTCTCGTTCGTTGCGAGCTTTTCTTGCTAAGTAGGGTACTCTTGCTCAGTCCTTCTCTTGTCCTGGTGCTCATGCTCAGAATGGTGTGGTTGAGCACAGGCATCGTCACCTTCTTGAGACAGCTCGTGCAATGATGATCGTCTCCTCTCTTCCGCCCCACTTTTGGGCCGAGGCTGTCTCCACTTCCACCTATCTCATCAACATGCAGCCCTCTGCTGCTCTACAGGGCGGTATTCCTATGGAACGTCTCTTGTCGTTCTCCTGATTTTTCTGCGCTTTGCTTCGTTTGGTTGTGCTTGTTATGTTCTCCTCCTCCCCCCTCCCCCGCGCGATCGCACCAAGCTGACCGCTCAGTCTGTTGAGTGTGTATTTCTAGGATTTAGCGATGAGCATAAGGGTTATGAGTGTTGGGATCCTATCACTCGTCAAATGCGTATTTCCTGAGATGTGACATCTGATGACTCCCATCCATTCTACCCCCGTCCATCTTGCTCGACCTTTTCAGTCGAGGATATCTCTTTTCTCATGTTTCCCGATACACCTCCATGCCTCGTATTCCTACTCCTCGTCCCACTATTTCTGATCCGGCGTCGTCTTCCTACGGTTTCTTCTCCCCCCTTGTTGCATGACTCTCCATCTCCATCACTGATGCTTTCCCCATCCTTGTCACCTCTAGTGGTTCCTTCGCATCCCACTTTTCCTTTTCACTATACCCGCCGTCCACGTGTTACGGATGACTACCGGCGTGCCACTTCTGTTGTGTCGTCTCAGCAGACTTATGGTCTTCGTCTTCGTCCTCTTCCTTGCCTCCCACCCAACCGCTATTCCCCTGACCGTTATGGTCTTTCTATTGTCCTTGAGCCCACTTCTTATCGAGATGTTGTTGTTCACCCCGAATGGAAGCTTGCGATGGCAGAGGAGATTGATGCGCTTGAGCGCACCGGCACATGGGATCTGGTTCCTCTTCCTCCCACATGTTCATCCCATCACGTGTAAGTGGGTCGTAAGTGGGTCTATAAGATTAAGACTCGCTCTAATGGCTCTCTTGAGCGTTACAAAGCTCATCTTGTGGCTCGTGGCTTTCAGCTGGAGAATGGTCGTGATTATGATGAGACTTTTGCTCATGTGGCCCATATGACCACTCTTCGCACACATCTTGTTGTGGCCTCTGTTCTCCATTGGTCTATGTCTCAGCTTGATTTTAAGAATACCTTTCTCAATGGTGAGCTGCGTGAGGAGGTTTATATGTAGCCACCACCTGGGTCTGGTTTGAGCGCTTCGCCTCTATGGTGACTGTTACTAGTTTTGTGCCTAGTGCTCATGATCCAGCCTTGTTTGTCCACCTTTCTGCTCGTGGTCGGACTCTTCTTCTATATGTTGACGACATGATCATCACTGGTGACAACTCTGAGTACATTGCCTTTGTCAAGGCCCATCTCAATGAGCAGTTTCTTATGATCTTGGCCCTCTATGCTATTTTCTTGGGATTGAGGTTTCTTCTACCTCTGATGGCTTTTTTATAACCCAAAGATAAATCGAGAGAGGATTTGTGGCTCCTGGATGAGCCAGGTGTTTGTTTGTTTTACCATTTAAACGAACAAAAACCAGGCTCACTGGAGCCCAGGAGCCACAAATCCTCTCTCGATTTATCTTTGGTCTTTCTGAATAAATCTAAACACCATATTATGTTGGGCTAAGTTTTGTTGATTGGCTTACCATTTACTAGTAGATTGAATATGCTCTCTCTTACTTGGTCTGATAGGTTTGGGAAAAATGTTAGTTTCACTTGAACCATGTGGTTCTTGTCATTTGTCGATCGTAGGTCTAGTAGTTAGTGTTGAGAAAAATTTAGGTCTGGCCTAGCAAATATACAAAAACTTTCATAAATCACAAATAAAGTATCTAACCCACACAAATGGTACTCCTTTCTTCGTGAGAGGTCTCCTAATTATGTATATTCATAAATCACAACTAAAGTATCTAACCCACACAAATGGTACTCCTTTCTTCATGAGAGGTCTCCTAATTATGTATATTATGTATATACAGGATGAGTCACATCTTGAACGGAGCACAAAAAGTGAGGAGAAAGGATTTGTTCACCACCAAAAGAGAGAAATGAAAGTTGTTCTTTCCACAAGTGAGCTATTTATACGATATGACTGAATGTAGCCAGGAGTTGTCTTAGGTTAGTCTAATGTGCCAAAACATTAGTCAAACCACCTAGGTTGTGTTTTTTCTGGAGAGTTCAAAAGCAAAATGTAGGTAGGCTGTTTCAGAGAAGAGTACGTGGACTGTGATACTGTTTCATAAATACTCATATTATGAAGAAACATGGTCCATCTCTCCCAGTATGGTGCCCTCTTGAATGGAGTTTGATTTCATGTCCTACTCTATAGATATTATTATAGCTGCTAGAAACTGGAAAAACAATCTGGATAACAAAGATGCAAGAAATAAGTGGAACTCAATCTAATAAGCAGTCATAACTGAGCAGAAACATTGATGTGAAAGAAAGAACATGAAACATTGTAACTGCACTGAAGGCGGATGAAGTAAGCTTACAAGGCCAGTGAAAAATCGCACAGCTACTTCGCCTGAGCGGACAGACTCATATTGCATCCATGTTCGCCTCAAAGCCATCCGACGCTTGAAGTTATTTCCAGTAGAGAAAACACCAACAAGAAGAAAAATCCGCTTCTTTGGAAGAGGTGGGGCCTTTAGAAGCTCAACACTTGCCATGTCTACATCTTCTGAAACTGGCAATCCATTTGCCAAGATTGATAGAAGCTCCAAATCCCCAGAGACCTTGACTTCTGCTACTGACCATGGCTCCAACCTCTATAAAAAACCCAACAGTTTTCATAATTATCGAATACTCACAAACATTTATGAATGCGTTCTTAGCACTTAGCGCAAGCTCACCTCTCTGTATGTAAAAGATGTCTCATGCCTCCCATTTACTGTCATGTGGAACCCTTCAGCACCAGCCCACATTGTTGCTGTAAAGGGCTCTCCTTCGACAATTGAGAAGCTGCCACTAAAGTGTGCACGTCCTTTTGGTTTCTGCTCATCTTCAGGCTTGTTCGCAGTAATATTCTGTGTGATATTATTACTCCCCTGGATGACATTTGTACCCACTTGCTGATTGCAACGAACAAGGCCATCGATCAGACTGATCAAACTCACAGCAAAAGAAAATTTGTGTTATTATAACCACCAGAAACTATACGAACAATTGAAACATTTCGTAATTCATATACTTACAACAACATCAAATCCTTTTTCCCAAGCAAGTTGGGCTTGACATGAAACCCAACAGAAACATAAGGAAGCCAAAAAAGAGACACCGTAGACACATCATAGAGCCATAAAAGGTGCTAGAACAAAACCAGAACATAAATTGTGCATCACATGATAACTGCGCCTTTTGGTAATCGGTGATCAGCACTGCAACTACTCAAATAGCGCATCAAAACTCTAAGGGGAAGTAGCATATTGTTTTTACAGAAATTCTCAGATATAGAAATACCCAACAACCACCATCAATAGCTAAAACCCCAACACGGAAACAAAATAGAGTGTTCGCTGGTAGCCTGGTACCAACTTTTCAATAAACGTAAAATTGTCAGATCCCTCCATTTTTTTAATTGAAAATCGTGGGGGAGGCCCCGACAGTACAAATTTATTAAAGAGAAAATTATATGGGAGGGGGATCCAGGGTTCTGAGATCATCCTTCATTCTGTAAGAAAGAAGGAAAATGTCCCTTTTAAAGGACTACTAGAAGTAGGGTTTACAATGTCAAAGATTTGCACATTTCTTTGGAAAATCCGTCCATTTAGAGGCTGGCAGCAGAATATTGTGACCTACTGGCTGTTCACATGACAGCCAACCACCGTTAGAGACTGTCCGGGATAAATTTGCTGAGGACACAACGTGGCATGTAATCAACCTACTGTGCAAAGGATGCAATGACACCCTGTTGTTAGTTTCTCTCATTGCTAGCATTCTTATGTACTGTACTATGATCATCTAAACAATGTTTCAACCCAGTGATCCTAAATGCAGTTATTCATACAAAAAGTGGTGCCCGATACTGCCGGATGATGCCATAAGAGAAATACTGCATTATCATCTTGCATACTCCGTCAAAGTCTAATCACTACTAGTATGCATTGATGTAATACACCAGTCTTTTAGGTATTATTCAACAACAGCCTGAGCTTAATCATCTGCTAACAACATTATTCAAGAATAGTACAGAATGTACAGTGTTTAATATTGATAACAGCCTAATTGGGTTGGCTGCAAAGCCACAGCAACTTTATGATCAGACACAAGGCCACATGGTACAATATCCATATGCATTCGATCATCCCTATGTTAAGACCCATTTAGCTTAGGCTCCTTGTTCATTAAGAGCTATCTCAAGTTCTCAACCATGGCACCAGGGCTATTCCTAGTTCCTAGATCAAACACCAACACTGTCAACACATCCTGATGACTCTCTAGACGCCATCAAGAGGCAGCTTGATAATTAATAGGTAAGGGCGTGTCTCAAGGGTTGTAACTTGCAGATCCCAGCAACACTGACAATAAGTATCACCTTAGTTGCCAGCTGCTATTGCTGCCGATGTCACCAAGCGGCGGGCACCGCTCCCACCGGCCCCAGCCGTCCACAGGCGTCCAAGAACTCTGCTCCACCACCGTCCCAGCAGCCCCCAGGCTCACATTGAAGCACGCCACCACCTCGCCGCCTCCTCCCACCATCTCCACCAGGAATCCGGCCGCTCCTTGCCTGGGCACCCCCACCACCGTCACCGCGGCGCCCTCTGCGAGTCCGCACGGGATCCTAACCCCGTGAGTGCGCAACTCCCCGTCCACGGACGCCCGGCAGTTCGCGTCGAGGGTCTCCTGATTGCTGCGAGATGCTGCCGCCGCCGCAACGGCGACAGTGAGGTTGCGCCAGGCGGCGGCGGCCTCGAGGACGCCCGCGGCAGTGCCAGGGATCGCATCAGAGCGTGAAAGGATGGGGCGGAGGAGGCGCCAGGAGAGGTGTGCGGTGGAGTTGGTGGGGGTTGGGTAAAGGCTCGCGAGTCCCGGAAGGGAGGGGAGGAGTTGGGCGACTGGGCCAGCAGCCCGGGTGGCGGATTGATGGGCGGTGAAGGGAGACGGCGAAAGGAGGAAGAGCAGAGAGGCGAGAGAGATGATGAAGATCAAGCCGGAACACTTCCTCATCGGAGCGAGGAATCCACCAGGTCAGGGGAGACCTGCTCACAGGCTCTTGAGCCCGGCTGAGCACGGGCGGAGCATATCAACTCGTTGGCGTTTTCGGGCTGAAATTCGAACCAATATAGTATCGGATGGAGTTATTTTTTGTCTTAAAACGTTCACTTTTCTACTCGTGTTTTTGCAGGATTCCTTTTTCCCGTTCAAATTCGGCTCAAAGTCGACCAGTTTTCGACATAGTTCGGCATAATATGAATACAGGCAAAGTTCAGCCTAGTTTGGCATTAATTTAGATAGTTTGGCACAAAATTAAACATAGTTCGACATACAATGACAATACAACATAGCTCGGCCAGTTCATGATCGACATCTACGTGTTGTCCATGCTATCCATAGGTGTTCAACCAGATCATCATGTGGTTGTTGATGCACTACCGGATTCCGGATCTCCTGACGCATGGCGATGAAGGCAACCCAGGTTGGAGGCACCTGGTGATTAGGCTCAACAAGAGGTCCATGTCTATAGTATGGCTCGTTCTGCTCGATCAAACTCACTGGGTCCTTCCTCTCATCCTCAATGATCATTTTATGCAAGGTCACACAACAGTTTATCACTTCCCATATTTGATCTTTCGACCAGGTCAGAGCAGGGAACCGAACAACTGCAAACCTCTGTTGGAGCACACCAAACGCCCACTCCACGTCCTTCATGCAAGCTTCCTGTTCCTTGGCAAACTAAGCATGTTTGGGAGCATTGGGTTTGAGATAGTCTTCACAAATGTTAGCCATCTTGGATGGATGGCATCTGCAAGATAGTATCCTTTGTTATAGTGGTGCCCATTGATCTTAAAGTCCACAGGGGGAGCATGACCATCAACAAGCTTGGCAAATACATTTGAGGAGTTGAAGATATTGATGTCGTTGTTCGATCATGACATGCCAAAGAAGGAGTGCCAGATCCAATGATCATGTGTAGCAACTACCTCGAGTATCACAGTGTAACCTCCTTTATGGCATTTGTATATTCCCTGCCATGCAAATGGACAGTTCTTTCAGGGCCAATGTATGCAGTCTATGCTTCCAAGCATCCTAGGAAATTCTCTACTTTCATTGACTGCGAGGATCCAATCAGTGTCTTCAGCAGTGTGTGTTCTCAAGTACTATTTTCCAAACACTGCAATCACTGCCCTGCAGAACCTATACAAGAATTGATGGCGGTGGACTCGGCCATGCGGAGATAGTTGTGATACCCCTGGTATTAGGGCTAGACAAATCCCAGACCTCTGTCTGATATAAGTCTAACCTAAATCTCGAAAGCGTACAAAGAAGGAATTGATAACACAAAAGTGATCCTACGACACGAAAATTATTACAGCAAGCTCATAATTGAGCGAAGAACCAAAATATTACACGCAGAGGTCACTAACCACAAACATCAAACAACGGAGGCAAATTATGCTATTAAGTATATCAAACTTAATAAATGGCCTAAGAGGCCTAAAGCATAACGATGACGTCCAATCCATAGATCCCAGACTGTCGACTGGGAACTCCAAACTACTTGTCGATGTCGATGCCGTGAAGAACTCATCTTCTTATGGTAACACATACTCAGCTGCAAAAGTATCAATGAAGCAAGGGTGAGTACAGGGTGTACTATGCAAGACTTATGGCTGGTGGAGTTGTTTTGCACAAAGCCAACTTTGTTTGCAAGAAGGGAGGGAGAAGAATCTCGACTAATCAGAATATTTTAGAAGGGGATAAGAGAGCGGTATCTCTAGCTTCGATCATCTTTGATATCCACCGAATCATCATCAGCTGAACTTATCTAGGATCACCCCCTCGTACCCATGAGGAAGCATCCTTAAGCACATGTTGATCAACTTGCCAAGTTTTACGATTAGGTTAAAGTTCTCTATGATCTTTGAATCTGTTTTCCAAGTCTTCCATAACCGTGGACACGGATTTTTGAAAAGATTTAACCCTATAGGGGTGTACAACTTTACTCACACGTACCAACCGATTCTTAATGCTAAGCTATAAGCCCTCTTCCTTGGAAGGCCAGCAGAGAGTGGTTGACCACGACCTTTACCTTGCTTTCGCCGAGATCATGAGTCACACACTAGGGAGATGTCGCTGTAACGGGTCGAGTCCCAAAGCCGGTCCCTAATGATATGCGCAGGGTTCAAGATTATGGATGCCGGGCATCTCTTGTTCCCGACCACGCTTACCTACCTGTTATGAATACACCTCCTTCACCTCCATTCAAGAACAACCAAGATGCGTATGTCGAATGGAAAGCCCGAACTATGTGACTCATGGAATCTACTCAGCAAGTTAGTTGGTCGAGGGGGTTTCCAGGCCCCCGTGTGGCTGTACGCTCTTCTTGGTCCATAGGCAAGAACTCAGGTCCTAGTAGTGGCAAGTATGGGACTGCAAAACCACAACCCACTGTGGCCTCCCATACAAGCCTTAGCATATTTAACTTTCATCTCTGATCTTACCATGTCATCTTGTCATACTAGGTTCGTTCGCAACTTTGATTCATCAACAAGATGGACCAGTGGTAACAACTAAGCATGGCTAAGCACAACAGATGTAATAGCTCTAGCAACGCTTCACAAGATCAAACCCTGGTTATGTTAGGAGCAGTAGATCAGGGAATATAAGATTCAAAGGTAACATGCATTATATAGGATTACTCTATCTATAGATAAAAGACTTTAGAATCGCATGCGCATGGCAAGGATGTAAATACTTTGAAAGCATAGGATTCATATGTATGTGTGGGGCTTCGCTTGCCTTTGCCAATTGATATCCAGAAAGCAGAGCTTCATCTGGTACTTGACTTGATTATAGTTGATCAAGTATTGGTGTTCAATCTTCGACGGTGTTAATCTCGGGCTTCGATCTCGATCTCGATTCCAATATCGTATTCTACCGGGGAAGAACCAAACACCAGAAAGAGAGGGAAACAATCAACACATGGCATCGATGCAATGATCAAGCAAGGATGATGGTATGACAAGTTAAATTGCATTGAAATAAACCCCTAAGGCATGCTTGACAACTTAATCGAGGTCCCGAGGGGTATAAACCCTAATTCGGGAAAACCTCGGAGGCATATGAGAGGGGTTGTTTTGTTGTTCTAATTAAAATTTTCATGAAAGTTGATTAACAATGCATGATTATGTTTTATATAGATAGTTCTCATTTTTCTGAACATTTTGATATATTATTTGTATTTTTCTGATTTAAAATGAATTAGTTATGAATTTCTCCATTTTTAATTCATTTTAAATCATTTTTGGGATACTATAAAATAATTTCCAGTTTGGAATTACTTTTAACATTTTTATTAAACAAAAACATTTCTGAAAATATTTATTTCACTTACAGGGTGGACCCAGCTGTCAGGTATTTCTTAATTACAGAAATGATTTACTGAATTTATTAAAGAAAAAGAAAATGACTTAATGACATCATGATGATGTCATACTGACATCATCAATGGATTTGCTCTCAGATCATTGATGGAACTGGCGATTGAGCGCGTGCGGAGCAGCGAGGAGGGGCTAGCTAGACGTGCATGAACGCGGGGAGTTGATTGGTGGGTGCGCCGCCAAGAAATGGTCGCCGGAGAGACACCAGCGACGAGGTGTTGCGGCGGTGGTTGGCGGTACACGGCGAAAGAGGAACACATGAAGAGAGGGAGAGATTGGGAGGCACTAGGAGGTGCAGGAGCTCACCACGAACACGACAGTAGGGTCGGCGAGGCCGGGGAAGATCTAGAAAGGCCGGAATCGATGATGGACCCGTCGGCCGGAGTCGGGGAAGGCGAGGTCGATGGCAACGTTTCGTAGCGCCCCTGTTCGATTCCTTTGAGGAGAAGCATCAGCATGCCGAGGCGAAGCCGACCATGGTCTCAGATGGCGAAAGGATGGTCGGAAACGGCGGCGACAAGAGGTGGCTGATGAGCTAGGGTTCGGCCAGAGAGGGGATCCTGCAAGAGAGGGAAAGAGGGGATGATACTGGTATGGGAGAGAGAGAGAGAGAGCACGACACGTCCGTTCTTATCCTTGCATCCAGGGACGGCGGCGAGCGCGAATCGTCGTGCATCGGCCGACGGCGACGCCGGCGACAAGCAGCAGCTTGCTGTCATGAGCGAAGACGATGACGGGGAAGAGGCTGAAGCAGTATGGGCTGGTTGGGCTGGATGCTAGGCCAAGGTGGGCTGCTGGGAGCGCACTGAGCGACGGGGAGAGAAGAGAGGGAGTTGGGCTCAACCCAGATTAGGTTAGGGGCAGTTTTCTTTGCAAATTCTTTTTCTATTTCTTTTTTGCCTTTTCTCTTTTGTATTTTTTTCATTTGTAATTATGTTTTGAATATTTCCAAAATATAAGAGCTTTGCAAACATTTCAAAAATACTCGAGGATCCCTTGTAACAATTTGGGCTCCACACTTTTTGTACTTTTCGAAATTCAAAAAACACACTACAAATAAAGAGGAAAGGAGTTAGGGTTACGGTTTTGCTGTTATTTCTTGCATGCATTTTAAGATGATGCTCATGAATGCACAATCAATTCCTAATTAGTAATAATAAACTAGGGTTGTTACAATAGTCATCGACACTATCACTCGGTGTTCCATATGCAAGCAACCTCATCGCCACTCTACACTTCTGTAGTGAGCAAAACCCAACCATGCCGTTGTAGTCCTTCTTGCACACGAAATAGGGGTCGTACTCCCGGATGGCATGCATGATCTCGAGAAAGAGCTTCCGGCTCATCCTGAAACGGCGTCAAAACACAACCTCTTCATGCAGCGGCTCGTCGGCGTATAGCAAGCAGTAGCCCTCCATCCTCTGCCTTGCTTTGCACTTCCGGTGACCCTTCGTCGAACCTCCACACTTCGGCGGCAAAAGATTTCCTAGGCCGAGGGGAAAGGGCGGCGACGGCGGCGGGCCTATCTACAGGTGTGGATATGGCTCGACGTGGTAAAGCTTCGCCGGCGAAGGCATGGCGACAGGGCAGCTGGGGGAGCTCTTCACCGCAGGAGGGGCGATTGGAAGTGGGGAATAGGGTTGTATCACTGACAGGGTTGGCCCACACCCGTTTTCGCTTCGTCCAGCGTTCCTAGGGAGTTCTCGACGCCCCGGGATCGGCCTGGGAATTCCGGACGAAAGTTGGCCCAAATCTAGACGAAACCGGGGTCCTAGGAACGCGAATCGGCCAATTTTCGGTGTCCAAACGAAAAAATCTCCCTGGGAATGGTGTCCTGGGAACCCGAGTGGAGATGCTCTTAACACCGTTAAGGTTGTCTTCGGTTTGTGTGTCAACAAAAACAACAGTGTTGCCTGGAGCGGTGGAGCCCAAACCAATCAACGAAAAAATGATGTAAAGGAAAAAAAGCACGCCCTTTCCCTGTGCACGCACCCCCTCCACCGCGCGGGAGACACCGCCCGCTTGTCTGGATCTCCAAGGATGTGGACGACGATAGCTCCGCGGGAGCCACGCTGGCAGCCTGGAGCCATGCTGGCAGCCGAGAACCACACTGGCGAATGGGATCCACGCCGATGGTGATTCATTTGGCCACGCGCGCTAGCCGACGGGAGCTATCTTCCCTGTGGTTGTGGACGGTCTACAAATAGCACGGCATGGCGGCGGGGGTCACCAGGCACCGCGTAGATACTTGGAGAGGTGGCTGGATGACGGATTGCAGCCAAAATAAGCACGGGAGGTGGCTCCATGGAAACGGGCCCAGGGCGGCACGGTCGAGATCTGGTTGGCAGCGAGAGAAGTGGGGTTGTCGGAGGCTGGAACGAGGGGTTGTGTAAGGCACGGGTTATCTCTGTTTGATTTCCTTGCTAGTATCGCCACAAGTAGTTCAGAGTATGGGATGTTCAGAGAGTAGAGACAGAGATATAAGTTCAGGGGAGGGCCCAAGGGAAGAAAGAGAGAAGTTCTGACAGTTGTTCCTTAATCCCGCTCTCCTAGGGACCGCCTCTACTTAAGCACCCAGTCCTTAGGGTCCAACCTTCTGCTAGGTTGGCGTTGTGATGTCGATCTTCTGACATATCCAACTCTGGTTGGTGCACTAGAAGTTGTCGCTGCCGCTGAGGTGTCCTCTTGACGGGTCAATGTAGTAGTCAGAGGCTGGGGACTGACATTCCCCCCTCCTTCTGTACCGGCTTTTCCCTAAGCCGGGGCTTGTGGCAACCGAGCCTCGTCCTCCCAGGTCGCCAAGGAAGCAGGCAACAACGACCAGTGGATCAGCGCCTGAGTTTGCACTATGGATACTCGCAGGTACTGGCGACACTGGAGACTTGAATAGGTACGTCATGGATTGATGTTCATGCGTCTTCATCGTCTCTTGGCACTGGTGGAAGACGAACTTGCTCCATAGCAGCAGGAGGATGAGCTCGCCGAAGAAGAGACACATGCACCACGGGATGAATTAACGCCCTCTCCGGGAGCTTGAGCTTGTAGGAGACCTCGCCCACCCGTGCTTCAACCTGAAAGGGTCCAAAGTAACAGAAATCCAACTTGTGGCTAGCCCTGTCAGCCACTGAAGTTTGCACATATGGTTGAATCTTGAGGAAAACCCAATCATCCAGTACGAAGTGACGCTCCGAGCGATGCTTATCGGCCTAGTCCTTCATGATCTGAAGAGATCGAGTCAAGTGCTGCTGCATCATATCTTGCATCAAGGCTCGTTCGTCCAGCCATGTTGCCAGATCAGTCGGTTGGCACACCTATGTATCAATAATTCCGAAGTGTCACGGTGGATGTGCATATAATGCTTCAAAAGGAGAAGTTCGGATGGCAATGTGATAAGAGGTGTTGTACCAGTACTCTGCTAAGGGAATCCAATGTTGCCACTGTCGCGGGCAAGCATGAATTAAGCACCTCAGGTAGGTCTCTAAGCACCGATTGACGCGCTAAGTCTGGTCGTCAGTTTGCGGGTGACGAGAGGAACTCATTGCTAGTTCTGTTCCAGTCAGCCTGAACAACTCTCTCCACAAGGTACTCGTGAAAAGTGGGTCGCGGTCAGATACCATTACCTCTGGTAGGCTGTGCAGCTTGAACATATTGTCCACGAAAGCCATAGCCACTTGATGAGCATTGAACGGATGAGACAGTACGGCGAAGTGGGCATACTTACTGAGTTTGTTGACCACCACCATGATGCAGTCATAGTTCTTGGATCGAGGAAGGCCCTCAATGAAATCTAGAGTTATCATATGCCATGATCGTCGAGGCACCATCAGTGGTTGCAACAGGCCTGGATACTTGACCCTTTCGCTTTTCGCCTATTTGCAGATCATGCAGCGATCCACGTACTCTTCCACTGACCGCTTCATGCCCTTACAAGTGAAATTGCGATGTAGCCTGTGGTAGGTAGTGTGTTGGTCAGAATGTCCGCCCACATGGTTGTCATGAACTGAGCACAAAATCATGTTTTGAAGCGCTGAATCATTGCCAATCCAGACCCGCCCGTCCTTGTGAATCAATCCATCTTGGACCTCGAATTTGGCCACCGACGCATCTCCATCCGCAATCTTAGCAAGCATATCCTAAATCTAAGTATAATCGCGGTAACTGTGAATCACCTGCTCCATCCAACTAGGCACACTAACAGTAATAGCAAGAAATTCTCCTCCGGCCACCCTTGACAGAGCATCCGCAGCGCCATTTTCCTTCCCTGGAGGGTACACAATCTTGTACCGCAGGCTGAGTAGCTTAGTGAGCGCCTTCTGTTGCCACGATGTGTGTAAACGTTGCTCATCCAAGCACGCGAGGCTATGGTGATCTGATTGGATCGTGAATTCTTGGACCTGCAAGTAGGGACTCTAGTGAACGACTACCAACAGAACAACCAGAAATTCTTTCTCATAAGATGATAAACCATGATTCTTAGGACCCAACGCCCGGCTTAAGTATGAAAATGGATGCCCCTCCTAAGACAGAATTGCGCCCACGCCCCCATGTGATGCATCCGTTTCCACCACAAAGGGCTTGGCGAAGTTTGGAATCGCCAAAACTGGAGCAGTCACCAATGCATGTTGTAACTTGTGAAACGAAGCTTCAATCAAATCTGTCCAACAAAATGCCACATCTTTCTTCAGCAATTCTATCAATGGCCTGCTGATCTGGACGAAATTGTGCACACACTTGCGGTAGTAGCCTGCCAACCCAAGGAATCCCCGCACTTCCTTAACTGATCTAGGTGAAGGACACTTCTGTACTACTGCAATGTTTTTCAGGTCTGCCGCCACACCTTCTGAACTGATCACATGACCCAAATACACCAGTTGCTGTTGTGCGGATGTGCATTTGCTCCTCTCGACCTTGAGATTATGCTGGTCCAAAAATGCGAACACCTTCCGCAAGAGGCGAGCGTGCTCTTCCAGGTCTTTGTTGTATACTAGGATGTCACCAATGAATGCGATAACTCCCTTGCGCAACAATGGCGCCAACACTGTGTTCATGGTGTTCTAGAACGTGTCCGGCGCACCGGTCAGGCCAAAGGACATGACACGAAACTCATAATGGCCATTGTGCGTGTTAAAGGCAGTTTTTTCCTCATCCTCGGGCTTCATTCGTAACTGGTGGTATCCGACCCTCAGATCTAAGCTCGTGAACCATTGTGCCCTAGCTAGTTCATCGATCAACTCCTCAATGATAGGCAGCGGGTACCGGTTCTTGATGGTAATAGCGTTGAGATGCATGTAATCGATGCAAAACCGCTAGGTCAAATCCTTATTGAGCACGAGCAGCACCGGGGAAGCAAAAGGTCAGCAACTAGGTTGTATAATTCCATGTTTCAACATTGCTGTGATTTGTTTCTCAATCTCATATTTCTGCGCTGGACTGTAATGGTATGGTCTGGGGTTGACCGGTTTATCTCCTGGAAGCAAAGGAATGGTATGATCAAACTGACATGTAGGGGGAAGCTCAGTGGGTGATGCAAAGACAGTGTCAAACTCCCCCAGTATAGTGTCGATTTCAACAGGCAGAGCCTGCTCTGGCTGCTCTCCTTCCTCCAACGGCTAAACTTCGACAATCTCAGTCACAGAAGCCTGTTGAAGCATGTTTATTAGCACCCTGGGCTCCACTTCCTGACAGCTACCAACCGGTGCACGAATGCCTGACAGCACCACCATCTTCCCCTCATTATAGAATGCCAGACGTTTACCCACCAAGTCAATTCCCATGGGACTGTGAGATTGCAGCCAATCCATACCAATGATCACGTCATAACTGCCCAATGGTAGAATCTTCAGATTATATTGAAATGTTATTCCCTGACACCACCACTCACAACCCAATAGTTCCTTGTCACAGGTTAGAACTCCCCCATCCACGATCTTGACCTGCATTGGGTGAATCGCACCAATGGTGCCTCACAGTTAATCAGAAATGCGCTCATTGACGAAACAATGTGAACTCCCTGAATCCATCAACATGAGCACCTTGTGCTTCTGAATTTGTCCGATCATCCTGAAAGTGCTGGGAGCCTCAGTCCCTCCCACTGCGGCGACAAAAATGGCCAGTGTGCGGTAACCCAGCATACCACAGCATGTGTAGTACACTATAGTCGTTGACATGACATTCACAGAACACCGTTCCGTAAATATCACATCCCTCAGACTGGTACAAGAGAAACATTGTGGGTCCATATTACAAACATACACATATTATTATTATTACAATACCAGAAGTTCAAGACTTCAAAGATTCAAATTACAAACTAGCTTAAAACTGTTTTAGCGGAAGATTTAAAGTTTCAACCTGAACTTCGAATTGAGCTCAACAACTTATTATATAAGGTGCATGCTGCTCAGCTCAATTGATTACTAGTAACTAAGGCAACTAATCGGACTCGTTGCCATCCACTCCATATCTGATCTCGTAGTCAACCCCTTCCACACCGCCAGACAGATCAGGCTCCTCGTAATAGACATCATCTTGGCCTTCTGCTGCGTACAACAGGATATCTTTTGGATCCTCAGAGTCTAAGCAGGGGATCAAAGGAAAGGGTGAGTAAAAGTGTTACCCAGCAAGTTCATTGTATGCAAGGTGGGAAGTTTGATGCTCTATCTACCACCTCGGACTATTAGTCCTTGGTACTATGCAATTTTCGTAAATCTTTCTTCAAAGATTGATTTTATTATTAAAAACTATACCCATCAGCCTTCACAGCTTGAACCAGAACTTTCATGGAGTTCCTTTCCTGCCGCATTCGTAGCTCCTTACCTGAACAGGGAGTAACAAGTTATAGTTCTTACCCATGTGAGATCAACTCCTTGTTGCACAACCGGGCATACTTTACCATCCACAATTCTATGATGTGGGGCCCAGTAGGTGATCCAAGCCAATCACTGCCCCCTTCGCGACCCTGCATGTATCCTTGGTGTACACCATGCCCACCCATTGAATTACGACAATGGTTAATACAGACCGTCAAATGCCAGAACTATCGTGGGACGTTGAGGGTTCCAATACATATGCTGCATATCCTCTACGGATTACCAATTAATGTACGCTACGAGGATAACAGCCACGACCTACACATCTATCTACATGCGAGAGGAAGAAGATACAGCTGACTTCTTCGTCCTTTCCAAATCTCATGGTTAACGCATGATATACGGCGTTAGAATCACTAATGTCATGGGTTGTTAAGTCCTAGGTGTTTAATCTCTTTGCAATTGGAAACCTAAGTTCCATTGCTCACCTTATCCATATCATCACTTAGGATGATATCACCAATTTATTTGTGTTGAGAAAATAATATCTTCTTTCCTCGGGACATAAATGGTAACACACAGTTTGTAAATTCTTTTATAAAGACTCTTCGAAGGACATGAGCAAGTGATGAACTTGCCTTGTGATTGCAAGTTAGTGAAGTCGGATGCTTGCACTGTACCTTGAGCTTCTATGCCTATAAAACACCATTATTGCCCGGTAAGGACAATATTTAAAGAAGCAAAAATGATTATGCATAATGATGTAATGCATTATTTATTATTTATCTTCTTTATGTGTTTTACGCAATATATTAATTTTCTTTTATTAGCTTAATAAAGGAAATGGTTTTAATGATAAGACTTAATATTACATTTGATATTTTTGTAATACAATATATCAGTAAAAGAGTTAAAAACTAAATTTTATTTTTAACTCCAATAATTATTTTCTTAATATTTCCTTTTTAAGAATAAGCATCTTATTTTAGAAGATTTTATTTTGATATCTTAAATATCAATTTAGTTTTTTTCTAAAATACTGTAATAATTAAAGATGATAAAAGCTATTTTTATTTATTTTTAGGTATTTTATTGATTTCTATAAAATGCCCTTAGGAATATATATTATACGAATATTTAACCTAAAGTTATGCTATTAAAAATAGACTTCTTAATTTAATTCAGTAGCTTGTATTATTATAAACCTAGAAATATATTATTTGTATTTTAAGGCCTTTATTTTATTTTCTATAATTTATTAAATCCTAGGGGTATTTTAGTCTTTTGGCAATTCTTCAAATTCCTTTTCTTTTGATGTTTGGGCCAACCCCATTGGACTATTTGAGCCCAACTTGGCCCAATTGACTGGTCAAGACTACCCACCGAAGTGGTAATGGACCGTATCGGCCCAGTACACTCTACTCTCTCTCTCTCGCTCATTCCTCTCCTTCTTCCTCGACCTCGTGGTGCTGTCGACACCGCCGTCGTGCGATCCATGCCACCATGGGTCTCCCTGGCTGCCGCCATGGTGTATGGCGAGGTTGATGACCCCACTTTATCGTCTGGGCCAATTTGATTTGTCTCTAGAGCTCTCCTTTGACCAGGCTAGCTGAAAGGGCATGTATGCCCCCATGTGTGGTTTGGTAATTAATGACAATATCTTTGGACTAATGTGTAAATTGAGTTTCACTTGTAGGTTTGTCCATTGGCATCGCTTGGGCCATGTGTTGCTCTCAAGGTTGAAAGATGAAGAAATGTCCAAGGGCTTTGTGCCATTGGAATCATGAAGAAAGAAGGAGCTTGAAGGTTGATCAAGACAAGTGCAAAGAGTTGCATCAAGATGGATCAACCTCAAGAAGGGATGAAGAAGGGCAAGCTCAAGATGCGCCATCTCTAGAAGATCTCATGCTTGAAAATTGCCATCCTCGTGATCATGGAGTGACGAAGACAAGTTCAAAGAAGAGGTTTCCCCATGGAGTATGGGGGAGCAATTTGCAAGTCTTCATCTTCATCAAGCAAGAGCAAACAAGAAAGGTGTTCCCACTATAGAAGAACAAGACGGCTTACGTCAAGTTCAAGCGGTATGCTCAAGGCAAAGGTATGTTCTTGATAGGGCTTCTCTTTTGCCAGTCTCGTGTTGTTAGTTGGGAGACCGGGTTTAGGATAGATAGCCGTACTATCAAGAGGGGCTCTCAAGCAGGTGTCTCGTTTGCATCGTTTGGAGAGATCTCAAACCTTTGCATTCATAGCATCATCTTTCTTGGTTTTTATTTGTTTCTTGTCCATGAGAGGATCTAGAGCTTGTGGTCATCGTCATAACAAGCTCTAGTTCATCAAATAAGGATTTCACTTGCATATCTTATTGCGGCTTTTGATCTTGCAAGTTTTCCGGCTCCACACCCTGGGAGATACTTCACATATATATTCATGGTATTTTATCCCTAGGTGATACCCAGCATTTCGAACAAATTTGGTTTCATCTCGTTTGGAGTTTGGATGCAAAAGTTATTACATTTCTGGTTTCTGGAATTTCCCTGAACGGAAGTTCCGGCTTCTCATCGGAAGTTCCGCTAGGGCATTTTGCCGCCAGAAGTTCCGGTTCTTCTTCCGCTCACGTATTGTATCCTCTCTATTTGGTTTGTTGTTTTGACGGAATTTGGCCGGAAGTTACAGCGGTAATACCGCCCCCACCGGAAGTTCCAGCCCGTGATCGGAAGTTCCGCTCTGGCCTAGTTGCCGCCAGAAGTACCGATTGAAAATCCGGCTCTTGTTCCGCTCACGTTCAGTGACCTTATGTTTTGGATGTGTCTATTTGACGGAACTTCAGTCGGAACTTCCACCGGAAGTTCCGCTCCCACCGGAAGTTCCGGTGGATCGGCAGAAGTTCCAACCAGGACTCACGTTTTCAGATTCTCGCTTTGCAGTTTTTAACCGTTGGCTGTGTGCCACCGGAACTTCTGGCCTCCCACTAGAAGTTCTGGCCAGGGCCGCGAATGCCCATAACAGGCAGATTTGGGAGCCCTTTAAAAGGGGCTCCTCTCCCCCTTCGTGTGTACTAGCTTTTCTTCTTGGTTCTTGGCTTTCTCTCTCTCCTCCATTGTTGACCTTGAAGAAGCTTTCCCTCTCCCCTTTCCCTTCCTATGATTCTTGCAGCTTTTTGAGGGATTTGAGAGAGGAGATCTAGATCTACAATCCCCCCAAGCCAAATCCCTTCTTTGTGAAGGAATCATTGGGATCTAGATCTTGGAGAGTTTTGTGTTCTCCTCTTCTGTTATTCCTCCCTTATTCCCCCAATAGATTGTAGCTTTGTTGGAATTTGGGAGTGAAGGACTTGCCCTTGCATTTGTTGCATAGGTTTGAGTTCTCCACAGAGATTCGGCGAGTACAAGCTTGTGGGCTTGTTACTCTTGGGTTCTCAGAACCCTAGACGGTTGTGTGGTTGGGTTGTTGACCTTTTGTGGTCGTGTTGACCTTTTGTGGTCTTGTTGACCTTTTGTGGTCTTGTAGCCTTTTGTGGCTTTGTTGGCCTTTTGTGGCATTATAGCCTTTTGTGGCTTTGTTGTTGCGAGCCATCAATTGAGTTGTGGAGTTAGCCCCAATATTGCACGGGTTCGATGACCGCCCTCAAGAGTCCCATAGTGGAGTGAGTGCCCGCCTTTTGTGGTGCGCACTCGGGAGAAAAGGGTGAGCCTTTTGTGGCGTCGGTGAGTTGCGTGCTTCCGCATCCGGGGTGAGGCCTTGTGTGGCGTTGGGTGAGAATCAAGCCACCACACCTCAAGGTGAGCCATTTGTGGCGTTCGGAGAGCATTGCTCCATCGCACCTCTCCAATGGAGACGTAGCTTCTTTGGAAGTGAACTTCGGGAAACAAATCTTCGTCTCCGCGTCCATCGGTTATCTCTCAACCGAGCCCTTTACTTATGCACTTTACATTGTGATAGCCATCGTGCTTGAAGTATTTATATCTTGCTATCAACTTGTTGCTTGAATTGCTTAGCATAGGTTGTTGGTGCACTTAGGTGAACTTAGTGGCTAGGTTTTGTGCTCAATAAATTAAACGTTAGTTTTATTCCGCATTTACTTGAGCCTAAACCGTAATATTTTTAAAATCCTATTCACCCCCTCTAGGCGACTTCCTTTGTGATTTCACTAGCTCCGTCCCAAACCCTAGAGTTTGGGGTGCTGTCGGTGATGTCTTATCCGCTGCTCCCGTGGTTCTATGAGGTACTTGTGGTGATGTTCGTCCTCGTGCGTTGATGACGCCCAACACTTATCGTGGGATGCTTCATTGGAAACCCAAAGAGGAAGGTGTGAAGAGCACAGCAACAAGTTTTCCCTCGATAAGAAACCGAGGTTATCGAACCAGTAGGAGGAAGGAAACGTCTCAAAGGTGTTGCAAGCAACGTGGAAACCTACAAAACACAAACTCAAGACTTTGCCCCAACGAACAGTGAGGTTGTCAAGCTCACCGGTTTGCTGTAACAAAGGATTAAATGTATGGTGTGGAAGGTGATGAATGGTTTGCAGTAAGTAAACAATGGAAGATGTATCAACGGTAAAGATTGGACCGGGATCCATAGTTCACTAGAGGTTCTCTCCTTAGATAAACAACATGGCATGAAGGGTAAACAAATTACAACATGGCAATTGACAGGAACTGAGCAAGGCATAACAATGCAATACTAGACAAAAAGATCTTATGAGATTTGATTGGGCAATACAACAATATACATAGACCACCATCCAACTGCATCTATGAAAAGAAGTCCACCTTTATGTTATCATCCGAACCCCCTCCAGTATTAAGTTGCAAGCAACAAACAACTGCTTTAAGCAAAGTGTGTAAGGTAAACAATCCACTTGTTCCATGAACAAGAGACCGTTGTTTTCTCCCTAGTGGCAATAGCACATCTACAACCGAAGAGATTTCTGTCACTTCCCTTGGAAACTAGAGGCATGAACCCACTATCGAGCATAAATACCCCCTCTTGGAGTCATTAGCAACTACTTGGCCAAGATAGTTACTAACAATGGAGAGCATGCAAGATCACAAACATGATGGGTTTCGCAGCATAGTAAATCAAAAAAATTCTACGGATGCGAACAGGAAAGCCAAGATCTAATCTAGGAGATGCAAACAACGAGGGGAATTAGATGAGATCTTCATACCCTTGAATATTCACACAGCGGAACATTCATTGAAACGTGGGTGATGTAGTCGTACTCGCTTCTCCTCCTCGCGATCCGATCCAATCTAACACCGCAAGTGGCGATGCCTCCGAGAGATGCACACGTGTGGCACCTCGATGTCTCCTCCTTCCTCGGTCCAGCATGTATGGTGGATAGACGGATTGGATCTACAACGCGACAGCGCGGTGCAAGTGGTGGAGAGTTTCTGCAGCAGGGCTTCGCCTACACGCATTCGGGAGGGAGAGAGAGAGGAGGGCAGCATGGCGGCTAGGGTTGAGGAGGAGGTGTGTGTGTGGGGGGGGGTGGTGCACCCCCAGCCCTCTTTATATAGAGGGGTGGGCGCCAACCCTAGCCCCTCCCCCAAGCCTAGGCCGGCGGCCAAGGAGGGAAGAGTGGGGGGCAAGTTTCCCCCCTCCTTCTAGAAGCTCCCCATAGGGTTTCCCCTAGGTTTGGCCGGCTGGGCCCTATGGGGCCTTGTGCCCCTGGCCCAATGCGTCCAGGGCACTCCCTCATAGGCCCATGCCCCCTCCCGGCAGGTGGGGCCACGTTGGTCCCCCTCCGGAAGGTTCTAGAAGCTTCCGGTACAATACTGATTAACCCGAAACAATTCCGAACTCCAAAAACTGCATTGCCTTATATGAATCTTATTCTCCGGACCATTCCGGAACCTCACGTGATGTCCCGGATCACATCCGAGACTCCAAACAAAAACTCATAAACCAATTATCCAATCTATCCTAGCGTCGAGACACGTTAAGTGTGTGACCCTTCGGGTTCGAGAATGTGCAGACATGATCTTATATCAATAATCAACAGCGGGGTCTGGAAACCCATATTGACTCCCACACATTCATCGATGATCATATCGGATGAACCACGATGCCAGGATTCAATCAATCCCATATATATTCCCTTCGTCTCGCGATATTTTACTTGCCCGAGATTTGATCGTCGGTACCGTCATACCTAGTTCAATCTCGTTCACAGCAAGTACTTTACTCGTTCTGTAATCCGATATCACTTTGTGAGTAACTCCTTAATCACATGCTTGCAAGCGGTGTTGATATCGATTACCGAGTGGGCCCGAAGTATATCTCTCCGACTTGGGAGGGACAAATCCCATCTCGATACATACAACCCAACAGGTACTTTCCGATCACCTGAGAGACACCTTTATGATCACCCTCTCATAGGATGACGTTTGATGACCTCAAAGCTTTCTTCCGATACCAGGGAGTTGTATTATCTCATGGTCTAAGGAATACAATATTTGACATAAGAAAAGCATCGCAAAGATGAACATGATGACACGATCTAATTGCTCCGCTTAGTTTGGGTCTGTCCATCATATCATTCTCCCAATGATATGATCTCATTATTAATCGACAACTCATGTCTATGGTTAGGAAACCTTAACCATCATTAATCAATGAGCTAGTTCATAGAGGCATACTAGGGACACGGTGTTGTTCACAAACCACACAAGTATTAAAGTTTCCGCTTAATACAATTCTAGCATGGAATATAAACTTTATCATGAACAAGAATTATAATAATAACATCTTTATTATTGCCTCTAGGGCATAATTCCAACAGTCTCCCACTTGCACTAGAGTCAATAATCTAGTTTACATTTGGCAACAATCTCACACACATGGCACTAAGGTGCTGATCATGTTTTACACGTGGAAGAGGTTTAGTCAATGGATCTGCGACATTCAGATCTGTATGTACTTTGCTAATCTTCATATCTCCATCTGCTATATAATCTCGGATTATATGAAACTTGCGGTTGATATGCTTGGTCTTTGGATGATATATTGGTTCCTTAGCGAGTGCTATGGCGCCAGTGTTGTCACACAATATCTCTAGTGGGTCCAATGCACTTGGAACCACGCCAAGCTCAGTGATGAAGTTCCTGATCCAAACTCCTTCACTTGACGCTTCTGCAGCAGCCATGTATTCCACTTCTACTGTAGATCCCGCGATCACGCTTTGCTTGCAGCTTCTCCAGCTCACAGCTCCTCCATTCAAAATATAAACGTATCCTGTCTGAGATTTAGAATCATCCTTGTCGGTGTCGAAACTAGCGTCGATGTAACCTTTTACGACGAGCTGTTCATCACCCCCATAGACTAAGAACATTTCTTTAGTCCTATTTAGGTACTTTAGGATGTTCTTCACGGCTGTCCAGTGTTCCACTCCTGGATCACTTTGATATCTGCTCGTCAAACTAAGAGCATTGGACACATCCGATCTAGTACACAGCATGGCATACATGATAGAACCTATGGCCGAGGCATAAGGCACTTTGCTCATAGCTTCTCTATCATTTACCATAGCTTGACACTGAGCCTTGCTAAATATCTTACCTTACAACATAGGCACTGAACCTTTCTTTGCCTTATCCATTCTGAACCTTTTCAGAACCTTGTCTAGGTATGTACTCTGGCTTAAAGCTATCAGGCGTCTTTGTCTATCTCTATAGATTTTGATGCCCAATATATAAGCAGCTTCACCTAGGTCTTTCATTGAAAAACATTTGTTCAAATAACTCTTCACATCGTTAAGCATGTTAATGTCATTTCCAATAATCAATATGTCATCCACATACAGTACCAGAAATTTCACCGAGCTCCCACTCACTTTCTTGTAGATGCAAGCTTCGTAGCAATTTGGAACAAATCCAAAGCTCTTGATCACTTGATCAAAACGAAGGTTCCAACTCCGAGATGCTTGCTTCAGTCCATAAATGGAACGCTGAAGTTTGCAGACTTTATCAGCATCCTTAGGATCGACAAAACCTTCGGGTTGCATCATATACAACTCTTCATCAATCTTGCCATTGAGGAACACAGTCTTGACATCCATCTGCCATATTTCATAATCATGAAACGCAGCAATTGCTAATAAAATCCGAATGGACTTAAACATCGCTACGGGAGAGAAAGTCTCATCGTAGTCAACACCTTGAACTTGTCGAAAACCTTTTGCGACAAGTCGTGCTTTATAGACGGTAACATTACCATCCGCGTCCGTTTTCTTCTTGAAGATCCATTTGCACTCAACGGCCTTTTGGTCGCTAGGAGGGTCCACCAAAGTCCATACTTGGTTTTCGCTCATGGATCCCAATTCGGATTTCATGGCTTATAGCCATTTCTTAGAGTCTGGGCTCATCATCGCTTCCTCATAGTTCGTAGGTTCACTATCTTCTACCAACAAGACAGTCAAGACAGGGTTGTCGTACCACTCAGGAGGGGCACGCGACCTTGTCGACCTGCGGCGTTCAGTAGCAGCATCGTCCGAAGCTTCATGATCCTTGTCATTATCTTCCTCTATTGTTGGTGCAGGCGGTACTGGAACAATTTCAGGTGCTGCGCTACTCTCCAATTCAAGATAAGGTTCAACAACCTCGTCTAGCTCTACTTTCCTCCCACTCACTTCTTTCGAGAGAAACTCCTTCTCAAGAAAGGAACCGTTCTTTGCGACAAACACTTTGCCTTCGGTTCTGTGATAGAAGGTACACCCAATAGTTTCCTTAGGGTATCCTATGAAGACGCATTTCTCCGTTTTGGGTTCGAGCTTGTCCGGCATCAACTTCTTGGCTTCACATCCCCAAACTTTAAGAAACGACAACTTAGGTTTAGCACCAAACCACAGTTCATACGGTGTCGTCTCAACGGATTTAGATGGTGCCCTACTTAAAGTGAATGCAGCGGTTTCTAATGCATAACCCCAAAATGATAACGGCAAATCAGTAAGAGACATCATTGATCGGACCATATCTAATAGAGTTCGATTCCGGCGTTCAGACACACCATTGCGCTGTGGTGTTCCGGGTGGCGTGAGTTGTGAAACGATTTCGCTTGCTTTAAGATGCGTGAGAAAATCATAACTCAAATATTCACCTCCACGATCGGATCGTAGAAACTTAATTTTTCTGTTACGATGGTTCTCCACTTCATTTTGAAATTCCTTGAACTTTTCAAATGTTTCAGATTTATGTTTCATTAAATATATATACCCATATCTACTTAAGTCATCGGTAAAAGTGAGGAAATAGCGATATCCACCGCGCGTCGAAACACTCATCGGTCCGCATACATCAGTATGTATGATTTCCAACAAGTCTGTTGCTCGCTCCATCATTCCGGAGAACGGGGTTTTGATCATCTTGCCCATGAGGCATGGTTCGCATGTGTCAAATGATTCAAAATCAAGAGACTCCAAAAGTCCATCAGAATGGAGTTTCTTCATGCGCTTTACACCAATATGACCTAGACGACAGTGCCACAAATAAGTAGTATTATCACTATCTACTTTGCGTCTCTTAGCCTCAATGTTATGGATGTGTGTTTCATCCCTTTCGAGATTCAAAAAAAATAAACCATTCACAGCAGGTGCATGACCATAAAATATGTTACTCATATAAATAGAACAACCATTATTCTCCGATTTAAATGAATAACCGTCTTGCAATAAACACGATCCAGAAATAATGTTTATGCTCAATGCAGGCACATAATAACACTTATTAAGGTTTAAAACTAATCCCGAAGGTAAAACTAAGGAGAGCGTGCCGACGGCCATCACATCAACTCTTGATCTGTTGCCAACGCGCATCGTCACCTCATCCCTCGCAAGCCATCGTCTATTCCGTAGCTCCTGTTTCGAGTTACAAATATTAGCAACTGAACCAGTATCAAATACCCAAGAACTACAACGAGGGCTAGTAAGGAAAACATCAATAACATGTATATCAAATATACCTTTGATGGTGCCAGCCTTCTTGTTCGCTAAGTACTTCGGACAGTTCGCTTCCAGTGACCCTTGTCCTTGCAATAGAAGCACTCAGTGTCCGGCTTGGGTCCAGACTTGAGCTTCTTCTCAGCAGGGGCAACGCGCTTGCCGCCGCCTTTCTTGAAGGGCTTCTTTGCTCCCTTACCTTTCTTGAAGGTGGGGGGCTTGTTGACCATCAACACATGATTATCCTTTTTGATGTCCACCTCCGCAGCCTTCAGCTTTGCGAAGAGCTCGGTGATCGTATCAGTGGAACCAATCTGATTATGAGTCACTACAAAACTTTTGTAGCTGGGAGGGAGTGATTGCAGAACCCTGTAAATCTTGAGCTCCTCTGGAATCTTGCAGTCCAGTTGCTCAAGGCGTTGAGTGTAGCCCGACATCTTTATGGCGTGCTCACTAACGGAACTCCCTTCCTCCATCTTGCAGTTAAAGAATTTCTCAGAGATCTCATATCTCTCAGTACGGACCTGAGTCTGAAACATGGTTTTCAACTCCTCAAGAATCTCAAAGGGCCCGGGATAGTCTTCAAAAACAGGAGCATATGAGCTCATTATTTTATGTGAACAGCTATTAGTCTAATGCCACTCTCAATTGAAGAGTATTTATTTTAAATCAAGCCTTGCTTGCTCTCTTGTTATTGTGTTTGATTTTTGAAGTTTGGTGAAATTTTACAAAACAAATATGATTCAGAAACCATTTCCAAAACTTAATCAAATCATGTGCTATAATACTGCTTGTTTTGTTTGAACAAAGGGACCAAGCTAATACAAAGAGACCACATGATTTTATGCCCAGAAATATGAATGTTACACACTGCAAAAATCCTGAAAAGATTTGAATTCAAATAGAGTTTGAAATCATTCCAGAAAATCAAAACAGAAATAGAAAAGGAATAAAGAAAAGGAAAAGGGCCGGCGCTACTATTCTAGCCCAACAGAGAAACCAGCCCATTTAGCCCACCCGGGTCCTCTCTCTCTCTCTCTTTCACTCGCAGACGCACCCACAGAGTCGCTGACGCCAGGACCCCACCCCCCTCTCTGTTTTATTCGCTGACAAGTGGACCCGTGACCACGTCGTCGTCTTCGTCAATCACGCGCGCATGTGACGCTCACTCCGCCGTTACTCGCCGCAGTCACTGCCGCGTTGATTCCCATTGATTCCGCGAGTAACTCCACGCCCATCTCCGGCTACATAAACCTCTCCCCGTCGCGGCCATTTCCCCCAACAAAGCCAGACAGAAGCGCCACCAGGCTGGCAGTATTCGCCCTTGCACCGCCGCAGACAGAACCTACTCCGGCGACCAATCCTGGTAAACTTCGTGCGCCCCTTCCTCTCTGGTTCATACGAACAGCTTCGCAACCTCCTTGCACTCCTACTGACACCTCTAGTTCGTCCTGTACTGGCCCAGGTCGTCGACTTCATCCAACACTGCAAGCTCCCGATGACACCCTCAACTCCGGCGACCAAATTCGGTGAGTCCCTTATTCCCCTTCACCTCTGACTTACACGAGGATGTTCGCCACTATCTTGTGCATCATCTGAAGCCATTGGTTTGTGCTAGGGAGACCAGGAACGTCGCCGACGTCGCCGTCCACTCAAACCCGACGCCGCCCGCAACTCCGACGAGCTCCCTCAGCCACTACAACACCCCCCTTGACCAGCCATCACCACCTTGAGCATCAGCATCGCACGGCGAGCTCGGTAAGCCCCTTCCCCCTCTCCCGCGCGACCTAGAACGCCGGTAGCAGTTCTGACAGAGGCGCCGCCGCCAGTCGCCGCCGCTAGCGCCGCTCGACTTTGGTCAAAGCAACAGCCGCCGTTAGATCTGCATCGTAGGGATTAGATTAGAACAGGGACGAACCGTTTTCTTTAGATCTGGCACATTGGATCTAAGTTGATCCTACGGCGCGGAAGCACGATCCGACGCGAAGCGGTATCGGCCAGTAGAAACACGCCGCGTGGCACAGAGTTCGTTTTAAAATTTGAATTAGATCTATTAGATGTTCAAATTTGTTTTGATTGTAACTTTTGATTCCCACGTTAGATTTTGACAAATTTTATACCGTTGGAATCAGGAGAGCAAGCTCTTTCAGAATATGCAATGTGTTTAATGTTTTGCATTTGTTAAAATGGTTTCTTTTGCGGAAACTTGTGTAGGGCTATTTTGATTATATGAAATATTTAGGAATTGTTTTAGGGGTTAAATCAATATTGTTTGGCAAGTTTTTAACTTGTTAGTGAATCAGTACTGTTTACTTGCTTGGTTGAATTTTAAAAATCATCATATACCAACTTGCATGCATGCACATATTTTTGATTGTATATGTTTTGTGTGTAATTTGTTGCTACCAATCTTTGTGTAGATTTTGGTGCTAGTGATTGTGATTGTGAGGAGTGCTACTCTCCCAACTACCAAGGCAAGTGGTACTTCATGAATATTATCATTCCTATGTTTTCTACTAAGCATTAGAAATATTTTGTTAGACTTGCATGCTATATTTTGCGTATATGCCATGTTGGGAAATCCTAGTAGTTGTAGAAATGCTAGGGAATTTCTAAGTTAAGTTACTATCTATGCCATGCTTAGCCTAGCTAGTAGTAACCAAGGGTTGGTGAAATATATACATGCTATGATGAAAATATTTCTAAGTCCTTTGGACTTGTGTTTTGCCTAATAAAACAACTAAGTTAATGAAACACCTGGGTGGAATGGAAGGAAAGGTTTATGTTGAGTGGTTACACAAGGCCCATTTCTATGGTTTACCTTGTGTATCTCACTTGTGGTAAGCCACCCAGGAACAAAGAGATTTTAGAGGCCAAGTGTTAAGAAGCTTCTAGTGCAGCCACTTGGCAATATGGGCTCTGCCTGGACCATATAGGTTGCTAGAACTTAGCCATTTGGACAGTTGGTGGTAGTGGGAATGATAGGTTGGAGCGCGTCCATTTGGTCTAAGGGAAGGCTTCTGAAAGGTCCTGTCTTGGTGAAACCAAGTCTGGTGGGGAAAGTGCACAACCTCTGCAGATGGAAAAATCTAAGTACTTAGCCAAGTCCATGGTAATGGAAAACTTGAGCATCAAGACATGGAAGCTATCAAGAATCTCCTCATCCCAATTTCTAAGTAAAAACTTGTGGGTGAACAAGGGTGAAGGACCTCAATGTCTATTGGTGGTTCCTTGGGAAAAGTTTTGACAAAGAAAAACTTAGTGATTTCAACTAATAGGCAAAATCTATTTTGAGCAAAGCAAGCCAAGCGACACTTAGCCAAATTGCATATAGTATCTAGTCCACTTAAAATTTTACTAAGGTATCACTTGCCAATACTATTCCAAAGTATTGACCCACTGTGGATGTAACTTGTGATGTTGCAGGTTACTCTGATGAGGATTAGGTGTCATGAGTCTACACTCAACATGTTTTCCTGTGGCACATGAAGATGAAGACTTTTATTTATTTACTTATTCAAACTCTTGTATTAGGCTTGTGGCCTTGGAGTTGTAAAGACTATGTTTATCTCTGGAATGGCTGTAATAAATGACCTTTGTATCTGTGTACTTCATCTTAAACTGTGGATGCTAGCAATGATCCAGGGACTAGCATTGCAATCACAGGGATCCTTTTCCTTTATAAAGGAGGGATCTTACAGAGAATGATTCTCAGATTGCGGAACCAGTTGGTGAAGTTAGACCCATTGTTTCTAAGCTTTTCCTTCTCAGCAAAAACGTTGAAGTTGAAGTTGGACTTAGCCATTTGATCTACAATGTTTGCAAGTACAAATTAGACTATGTTCATGATAACTAGTTCAACTTTTAATCAAATTACTAGATGAACTCCCACTAAATTCAACATCCCTCAAGTTGTTTAGTGAACACGATCCAAATTCACCACACCTAATCCGATCTTCACGAGAAGAGATGTGGTTTCAATGGTGGACAACGAAGTGTCGATCATATCATTCATATGACTCATGCTTAACCTTTCGGTTCATGTGTTCCGAGGCGATGTCTGTACATGCTAGGCTCGTCAAGTCAAACCCAAGTATTTACGCGTGTGCAAAACTGGCTTGCACCCGTTGTATGTGAACGTAGAGTCTATAGCACCCGATCATCACGTGATGCTTGGACACGACAAACTTTCGCAACGGTGCATACATGGGGAGAACACAGTTTTATCTTGATCTTTAAGTGAGGAATCATCTTATAATGCTACCGTCGCGATCTAAGCATAATAAGATACATAAAAGGATAAACATCACATGCATATAACTTTATGTGACATGGTATAGCCAATCTTCGCGCAATGATCTCCATCTTGTGCGTGCCGGCATGATCTCCATCACTCCACCATGATTGCCTCCACCACGAATAGCAACTACAACTATTGCTAACTACTTAGCGATAAAGTAAAGCTATTACATGGCGTATAAGAAGTTGACACACAGGTCATACACAATTATAAAGACAACCATATGGCTCCTGCCGGTTGTGTACTCATCGACATGCAAGTCGTGAAACATTACAAAACATGATCATTGCATACAATATACACATCACATCTTGGGCCATACCATATCACAGAAAACACTCCCTGCAAAAACAAGTTATACGCCTCTACTTTGTTGTTGCATGTTTTACGTGGCTTATGGGAGTAGCAAGCTAAGAACGATTCTTACCTACAGAAAGCCACAACGGTGATATTATGGTTGCCAAACTCCGGTGTAAATCCCATGACAACTATAGTGAGAGAAACTAGCATCCACCAGCCGCATGTGTGGAACAAGCCACACGTCAAGTGCGGAGCCGGTCTCGCGAACGACGTCGCGTAAGGTTGGCCTGGACCGCTTCAATCTCACTATCCCGCGTCATAAGAAGAACACAAACAAGAGGCTTGCAACAGAAAATATCAACGCCCGCAACAACCATGTTGCGTTCTACTCGTGAAACACATCTACGCATAGATCTAGCTCTGATAGCACTGATGGGTTTCGCAGCATAGTAAATCAAAAAAATTCTACGGACGGGAAAGCCAAGATCTAATCTAGGAGATGCAAACAACGAGGGGAATTAGATGAGATCTTCATACCCTTGAAGATTCGCACAGCGGAACGTTCATCGGAACGTGGGTGATGTAGTCGTACTCGCTTCTGCTCCTCGCGATCCGATCCGATCTAACACCGCAAGTGGCAATGCCTCCGAGAGATGCACACGTACGGCACCTCGACGTCTCCTACTTCCTCGGTCCAGCAAGTATGGTGGAGAGACGGATTGGATCTACAACGCGACGACGCGGTGCAAGTGGTGGAGAGTTTCTGCAGCAGGGCTTCGCCTACACGCAGTCGAGAGGGAGAGAGAGGGAGGGCAGCAGGGCGGCTAGGGTTGAGGAGGAGGTGTGGGGGGTGGTGCGCCCCCAGCCCTCTTTATATAGAGGGGTGGGCGCCAACCCTATCCCCTCCCCCAAGCCTAGGCCGGCGGCCAAGGAGGGAAGAGTGGGGGGCAAGTTCTCCCCCTCCTTCTAGAAGCTCCCCTAGGGTTTCCCCTAGGTTTGGCCGGCTGGGCCCTATGGGGCCTTGTGCCCCTGGCCCAATGCGGCCAGGGCACTCCCTCATAGGCCCATGCCCCCTCCCGGCAGGTGGGGCCACGTTGGTCCCCCTCCGGAAGGTTCTAGAAGCTTCCGGTACAATACCGATTAACCCGAAACAATTCCGAACTCCAAAAACTGCATTGCCTTATATGAATCTTATTCTCCGGACCATTCCGGAACCTCTCGTGATGTCCCAGATCACATCCGAGACTCCGAACAAAAACTCATAAACCAATTATCCAATCTATCCTAGCGTCGAGACACGTTAAGGTTGTGACCCTTCGGGTTCGAGAATGTGCAGACATGATCTTATATCAATAATCAACAGCGGGGTCTGGAAACCCATATTGACTCCCACACATTCATCGATGATCATATCGGATGAACCATGATGCCATGATTCAATCAATCCCATATATATATTCCCTTCGTCTCGCGATATTTTACTTGCCCGAGATTTGATCGTCGGTACCGTCATACCTAGTTCAATCTCGTTCATAGAAAGTACTTTACTTGTTCCATAATCCGATATCACTTTGTGAGTAACTCCTTAATCACATGCTTGCAAGCGATGTTGATATCGATTACCGAGTGGGCCCGAAGTATATCTCTCCGACTTGGGAGGGATAAATCCCATCTCGATACATACAACCCAACAGGTACTTTCCGATCACCTGAGAGACACCTTTATGATCACCCTCTCATAGGATGACGTTTGATGACCTCAAAGCTTTCTTCCGATACCAGGGAGTTGTATTATCTCATGGTCTAAGGAATACAATATTTGACATAAGAAAAGCTTCGCAAAGATGAACACGATGACACGATCTAATTGCTCCGCTTAGTTTGGGTCTGTCCATCATATCATTCTCCCAATGATATGATCTCATTATTAATCGACAACTCATGTCTATGGTTAGGAAACCTTAACCATCAAATCAATGAGCTAGTTCATAGAGGCATACTAGGGAAACGGTGTTGTTCACAAACCACACAAGTATTAAAGTTTCCGCTTAATACAATTCTAGCATGGAATATAAACTTTATCATGAACAAGTAACATCTTTATTATTGCCTCTAGGGCATAATTCCAACAAAACAACACAGACATGATAGTATCAAATAGACAAAACCATTAATCAATCTGACATAGTAATCTCAATATCCATCGGATCCCCGCAAACACAACATGCATGATTACAAATAGATTAGATCTTGATCATGAACGGAGCTCACAATATCTATACATGAAAGCACAAGGAGGAGATACAACCATCTAGCTACTACATGGACCTGTAGTCCAAGGTGGAACTACTCTCGCTTCATACCGGAGAAGAAGGCCTCCAGGATGATCTCCCCTCCGACAGGGTGCCAGGAAGAACTTCAGATCCCCCCGATCTAGGGACAATGGTGGCAACGGCTACATAAGGTTTCGTGGAGTTTTATCGGGTGCCTAGGGTTTCTGCATCGGGGGCTTCTTATAGGCGAAGAGGCAAGGCAGGGGGCTGCCAGGGGGCACACCCTGCCCATGCACGGGCTTGGGCCACCCGAACCTAGGGGGTTTGGCCGCCCTGTGGCGCCCCTCTGTCTCGTCTTCTGGATTCATGTCCCCCACGGTAAAATATCGACTTTGGCTTTTGTCCCGTCCAATTCCGAGAATATTGATTTTCTGCCTTTTTGGAACCAAAAACAGAAGAAAACATGCAACTGGCACTATGGCAACGTGTTAATAGGTGAGTTCTAGAAAAGATATAAAAACACCTCAAAGTGTAGACAAAGCAAAGTAGATACTAAACAAGCATGGACCATAAAAAAATTATAGATACGTTTCCGACGTATCAAGCATCCCCAAGCTTAAATCATGCTCGTCCTCGAGTAGGTAAGTGATAAAAGAATAATTTTTGAGGTGACATGCACCATCAAAACTAAGATCAAACCATTTGCAAGCACTGAAATCTGGGATCAAAGATCTCTAAACATGTGCATGAAAGATGGAGTTCTAATCAATAAGACAAAGTAACTATGCATGCAACATGTGTAAGATCCCACCTTTATAAAGGTAAAGATCCTTGTGATTGCAATGCTAGTCCCTGGATCAATGCTAGCATCCACAATTTAAGATGAAGTACACAGATACAAAGGTCATTATTACATATCATTCCAGAGACAAAAATAGTCTTTTTACAACTCCATGGCCACAGGCCTAATACAAGAGTTCAAATATAGAATAAGATAAATAAGTCTTCATCTTCATGTGCCACAGGCAAGCATGTTGAGTGTAGACTCATAACCCCTAATCATCATCAGAGTAACCTACAACATCACAAGTTATAGCCACAGTGGGTCAATACATTGGAATAGTATTGGCAAGTGATACCTTAGTAGAATATTAACATCTAGATACTACATGCTTTTGGCTAAGTGTAGCTTAGGCTTGCTTTGCTCAAAATAGGTTTTACCTATCAGTTGAAAACACTAAGTTTTTCTTTGACAAAACTTTCCCAAGGAATCACCAATAGAAATTGGTGAACCTCCACCCTTGTTCAACCACAAGTTTTAACTTAGAAAATTGGGATGAGGAGATTCTTGATAGCTTCCATGTCTTGATGCTCAAGTTGTCCAATACCAGGGACATGGCTAAGTACTTAGATTCTTCCATCTACAGAGGTTGTGCACTTTCCCCACAAGACTTGATTTTCACCAAGACAGGACCCTTCAGAAGCCTTCCCTTAGACCAAATGGACGCGTTCCAACCTATCATCCCACTACCACCAACTGTCCAAATGGCTAACTTATTGCAACCTATGTGATCTAGGCAGAGCCCATAATGCCATGTGGCTGCACTAGAAGCTTCTTAACATTTGGCATCTCAAATACCTTTGTTCCTGGGTGGCTTTCCACAAGTGAGATACACAAGGTAAACCATAGAAATGGGCCTTGTGTAACCACTCAACACAAACCATTCTTTCCATTCCACCCAGGTGTTTCATTCACTTAGTTGTTTTATTAAGCAAAAACACCAGTCAAAGACTTAGAAATATTTCACATAGCATGATTATATATTCCACCCTTGGTTGCTACTAGCTAGGCTAAGCATGGCAATAGTAAGCATCTTAACTTAGAGGAAATTCTAACAATTCTACAACTACTAGGATTTCCCAAGCATAGCATATAGATACTTATCAAAATATTCATGCAAAGTCCTATACAAAATATTTTCTAGTGCATAGGTGAAAATATAGGGATAAAAATATGAAGCACCACTTGCCTTGGTAGTTTTGGGAGTAGCAACAATCTTCACAACCATAATCACTATTTGCACCAAAATCTACACATAAAATAATGGTACCAAAATCACATAACAAAATATACAAACAAAAATATATGAATGCATGCAAATGTCATGTGATGATTTTTCTATACCAAACAAGGCTAGCAAACAGTACTGAAACATAAACAAGATCAAAACACACTAAATAAACTTTATTTGATTTTTAAATCATTTCTATACCCAAAATAAGCCTACAAATGTCTCTGCAAAAAAACATTTTTTACAGAGGCAAAACATTAAACACATTGCATAAACAGATAGGATTTTCTCTCCTGATTCCAATGATATAAAATTTACAAAATTTGAACGTGGGAATCAAAAGTTATGAATTTTGCAAGTTTGAAACTCTAATAGATTTAATTCAGATTTTAAACCTAAACCCTAGCCACGCGACATCTTCTGATTCGCTGATACCGATTCGCACGGATCAATCGATGAGGGTCGTTGGATTAAAGTGACTGCGCACGGCTCAAATCTAATCATACCACTTCGCTAAGTGAATCTATCGTATGCGTTAGATCTAGATCTAACGGCTACGAGTCAAACGACCAAAGTTTAGCGGCGCCAGCGGCGGCGAGTGGCGGAGGCGGCTCTGTCAGAGAAGTTGCCGGCGATTTAGGTCATGCGGGGAGGAGTGGAGATGCCTACTGGGTTCGTGTGGTCGCTGCGATGCTCGAGGTGGTCGCGAGAGAGACAGGGGCGCACGGATTCAACGGCAGGACCTCGTCGGAGTTGCTGGCGGCGTCAGGTGTTTGCGGATGAAGTAGTTGCCGACGATGTAGACCGCCCTAGCACGAACCAGTGGTGTCAGAGGACTCACAAAGTTGCGGCAAACAAGACTGGGTCAGAGAGGAAGCAAGGGGCGCTCGGACATTACCGGTATTCCTCGTCGGAGTTGAGCGGTGGCTCTGTGGCTTGCAGGGATGGACGGAAACGGCTGCCTGGGTCAAGCGCGTCCAAACGAGAGGGGTCAGGAGGTGCACAAGGTTGCAAGGAACATGCTCGTTTGAATTAGAAGGGATGGGGTGGTCTGGCTCACCGGAATTTCGTCGCCGGAGTTCGTCGGTACAGCGGCGGTGTGAGAGAAAATAGGGGCAGCCTGGTGGCGCTTTTGGCTAGCTGGGTTGGGGGAAATGGCCGCGAGGGGGAGGGGATTAAGTAGCCAGAGCGGAGGAGAGAATCACACATGCAATCAATAGCAATTAACCGGATTAAATCGCGGCAGTGAAGGAGAGGGAGGAAATGGCCAGGCCAGGTCGTGGGCGGGGTTTGGGAACGACGCTGACGGGGCAGGATGGGGTGGGCCTGTCAGTGAGGGGGTGTGCGCGGTTCGGGTGAGAAACAAAGGGAGAGAGGGAAACCCGGGTGGGCTGCTTTGTCTACTGGGACGAATGAGTGACACTAGGCCCAGCTCTGTTTTCTAATCCTTTTTATTTTTCTAATTCGATTTTTAGGAATCCTTTTCAAATGAATTCAAATGCATTTGAATTCCAAATCTTTCTGGATTTTTTTATAAAGTGAAACCTGCATAATTTTGAGTATAAAACTATGCTATCTCACTAGACTAGCTTGGTTCCTTTGATTTTTTTTTTAAAATAGTGCCTTAGTACAAGATTTGATAAAGATATGAAAATGGTTTTTAAACCATATTTTGTTTTGGAAATTTTTTCCAAGCTTTGGAACTCAACCAAACCAACTTATGAGCAAACAAAACTTGGTTTGAAACAAATATTCCCTCACTTGAGAGTAGCATTTTGATCAATGCCTGTCTACATAAAATAATAAGCACTCAATGCTTCTGTTTTCTTGAAATGAGTTTGAAATTGATCCCTAAATGATTATGCATGCATGGATGATATGCAATCTTTGAAAACATGATTTTAGGGATGTTACAACATGAAAGGCTACAAATAAAGATCATGAATAATAAGCATTAAAAAACGTTTGTTTGTTTCACATACAGAAAACATGGCATAGTGGCATTCAGCTTGTCCCTCATAGAGTAGCAAATAGATGCATAGGACACCTTAAAAGTTCATAAGAGTGACTAGATACAAGTAGCACAAGAAAAAGTAATATCACAATATGCATCAATGAATAAGTTTTGGGCCACTGCACATAGAACTAAGAATGACAAATATGCTCTCTTAATGGTGCCTAAAGGTAGAAGGTGGAGACTCAATATAATAGTGGAAGAAAGTCCCTTCATAAAGGGAAGCAGGGATTTCAAGTTTCAAAAAAGAGCTTCCAAAAATTATGGTACTTTTTAGCTTTCAGCCTTCATTGCCCCTATCATAAGCATCTTGAAGTGATTAAGGTTAAAGTGAACAAACTATGGAGTAAATGCTTGACAAAGTATAAATTGGCAATCTCAAGTCCCTTGAATACGAGGGCCACACCTCATGCTACTCAACTTCAGTCACATGTAAGTTCTTGTCATAGTAAGTACATGTGTATCATAGAGAACCGCCAACGGGGTACCCCTTGCACATGGTACAAGAGCTATCCCATAACCAAAATGACAAGGCAAGCAGAAAATGAGCATCTCAGCGATCTTTTTCTTTACTATGTGCATAGATTTTTATTGAGGATGCTTCACAGATAGCTCATTATGGTGATGCTGCAAGTTTCCACCATGATTAGGCATGACTTAGGCTAGCGGCCCAGGCGTTTCTCTAACACACATACATAACTCAATGGACTTACAAGCTCCCCTTTTATTTCACACCGGTGATATCCATAGACAAAAAATAGCATGATATCAACTATGTACAAAGTACAAGTGCAATGTTGAAAACGTTCCCCATGACAGCATGGTTCTGCTAATTCCAACGTATAAGTGTAAGCATATACAACATAGACGACACAATGGTTCAAGTTTATTAGGGGCAAAGAATATAAAGTGTGCCATCAAGTTTGTGAGGGCTTTAATCACTAAGTTTTCACATAACAAAATACTTTTTAATTGGAAGATAACTGAAAACAAGAATATACTTGGAATGGTGTAACACACCATGCATAGGAGTTTATAGTGGACACTTTTGTAATAACTTGGTTTCTTGGGAGTTGGAAGCATGAGTAGAGCTTACTCATACAAATGGAGGCTAGCAAAAGACTGGGAGCAACCAACTAGGAGAGCAATAATGGCCATAATCATGCAGAGCGACAAAACATTACTAATCAAAGCATAGAGTGGTACTACAAGTCAAGGACTAAATGATCATATAGGCTATGGTGACTTGTTCATAGTCATAACATGGTGTGAGCATGTGCCAAGTCAACCCAAACAAAGCATCAAAGGAGAATACCATAATACTATGCTTTTGTATGCTAAAACAACGCATAATTCTTTCAAGGCACACTAAGCAATCTCAATTGTTTGGAACAAGACATGCTACAAAAATAATTACTAAGCATAAGGTCAAAACAACACCTAGCATGTCATGCTAGAGTCTAAGTCACAGTCAATGCAAGCTCCTCTTGCACTTTCAAGCAAGAACTTCCTACTCCTTTCCAACACCAATTGACTTATTTGAAACAACACACCGAGAATGGGGGTCCAAACTACTTTATTCAAGCAAACTAAACAAACTAAGTAAACCAAACGAAAACTAAGACACTCCAAGAACAACACAATAGTGCATGAAACAATAAAAACGAAGTGTCTATACAGACCTGAGCTTTTTATTGATGAAGAAGGGGATGCCTTGGGTATCCCCAAGCTTTGACGCTTGTACCTCTTGGATATTTCTTGTGGTGACACCGGGGTGGCATACCCAAGGTTAAGCTTTTGTCCATTCTTTATCTCATTACATCATTCTCTCTCTACACCTGATTTTTTTTCCTTCATACAAAACTTCACACAATCTTCATTAGCAACATTAGTGTATTCAAAAGATAATAGACCTTTGGGTTTAGCTTTGGAACAGCAAAAATTTTCACTAAAAACACAAGATACTGTAGCGACTCCTTCAAAAAGCTCAATTCCCCAAAAGAGAACTCAAAAAGGAATCAATAAGAAGCAAATGCGAATAATGGCAGAAATCTGTCAAAATAGACCAGCAGGTAGAAACCGATTTTTTCAAAAATCTTGTATTACTCAAATAAAAAAGTGTTGAACCAAAGAAAGTTATCTAACATACTGGGGGATTTATTCGTAAATTTTCAGCTCAATACGATTTACAGATACTCCTCACGAATTTTTATGGTGGAGGACAGAAATCTGTTTCGGGACAACAACTCTCCAAATCTTACTTCCCTCTCATTAGAGGTCATTCTTGGCACAAAAAGCAAACAAAAAGGATAAGTATAGGTCATTACTGAAGTAATAACTTCCAAGACTCAAGGAAACTCTTGGTTTATCTCCCAACAAGTACTTTTCGTTAACGCCTTTAAGTTAGGCACAAGAAGTAAGAAATCAAGTATTTTCAAATGAAGAATTTAGATCAATACTTGCAAAGTCTTCAACTATGAAAGGTATCTGATCCAAATGAGTTTTGGAGGATCCCTTATCATCTCTCTTTGGTTTACTACTTTCATCAAAAGGATTTTCAGGAACAATCCAATCAAAATTCTTTTTAAAGGCCTCATGCATCCCAACAAGCTTAAAGGGTATGGGTATCTTAAATTCCTCTCTAGGCTTAGTTTTATCAGAACCCACAACATCTACACATGATCCTAGCATATTGAAACACTCAAAGACCTTTTTGGCTTCCTTAGCAACATCATGGAACTCTTTGAGTAAAGTTTCAAGAATAAATTCTCTCTTTTCAGCATTCTTTTCTTCTTTTAGTTTTAGGAACAAAATTTGCATCATGGGGTTAAGGCTAACAAACCTAGACTCCAACATATGAACTAAAGAAGCTGCAGCAATTTCATAATTAGGGGCAAGTTTTGCTATAGATTTATCCTCAATATCCTCATGCTTGCTAACATGATTGAAGAATTCTTCAATATTATCTTTCCCAATTATAGAGCCACTACCTATTGCAAGATCTTTCAGGGCAAACTTGTGGAACAACATGGTGAGCTAGAGCAAGGTGACAACTAGAGTAGGAACTAATTTTTGTGTGTGTTTTTATAAGAGAAAGCAAACCAAACTAAACTATTTTTTTTGAGTTTTTGATAAAAAGAGGCAAGCAAAACCAAGCAAAATAAACTAAGCAAACCAAAAACAAAGTAAAGAGAAAGGTTGAGGATGACTCCCCTTGTGAAGACGTCCTTAGCCTCCCTGGAAATGGCGCCAGAAAGAGCTTGATGGCGCCCAACACCTGTCGTGGGACGCTTTGTTGGAAACCCCAAGAGGAAGGTGTGAAGAGCACAACAGCAAGTTTTCCCTCAATAAGAAACCGAGGTTATCGAACTAGTAGGAGGAAGGAAATGTCTCAAAGGTGTTGCAAGCAACATGGAAACCTGCACAACACAAACTCAAGACTTTGCCCCAACAAATAGTGAGGTTGTCAAGCTCACCGGTTTGCTGTAACAAAGGATTAAATGTATGGTGTGGAAGGTGATGAATGGTTTGCAGCAAGTAAACAGTGGAAGATGTATCAATGGTAAAGATTGGACCGGGATCCATAGTTCACTAGAGGTGCTCTCCTTAGATAAACAACATGGCATGAAGGGTAAACAAATTACAGTAGGGCAATTGACAGGAACTAAGCAAGGCATAACAATGCAATACCAGACAAAAATATCCTATGAGATTCAATTGGGCAATACAACAATATACATAGACTGCCATCCAACTTCATATATGACTAGAAGTCCACCTTCAGGTTATCATCCGAACCCCCTCCAGTATTAAGTTGCAAGCAACAGACAACTGCTTTAAGCAAAGTGTGTAAGGTAAACAATCCACTTGTTCCATGAACAAGAGACCGTTGTTTTCTCCCTAGTGGCAACATCACATCTGAGATTTCTGCCACTTCCCTTGGAAACTAGAGGCATGAACCCACTATCGAGCATAAATACCCCCTCTTGGAGTCATTAGCAACTACTTGGCCAAGATAGCTACTAACATCGGAGAGCATGCAAGATCACAAACAACACAGACATGATAGTATCAAATAGAAAAAACCATTAATCAATCTGACATAGTAATCTCAATATCCATCGAATCCCTGCAAACACAACATGCATGATTACAAATAGATTAGATCTTGATCATGAACGGAGCTCACAAGATCTATACATGAAAGCACAAGGAGGAGATACAACCATATAGCTACTACATGGACCCGTAGTCCAAGGTGGAACTTGTCAACACCCGGATTTTTAATCCTAGATGCCTGTTATGCCATACATCGCAATCCCATGATTACCATTTTTGCGAGACATAACAGATTGGATATCACAGTACATCATCCATTACAAATCGTACATAAGGTCTTACATAAATAAGGATCTCATGATCCAGTATTAATACAATTCAAGCAGCGGAAATAGCATAATAATAACGATAGCATGGGCGAGGCTCCATCTTCATGGTCACATGCAATGCTGACGATGTGAGATGATCTTAGTTGTCATAACCTTCCTGTTGTCCGTCTTCCTGATAATCCTCCTCATGGTCTGACCACGAGAATAGCCAGGGACAAAGCCATGAGTACTCTTTAAGTACTCGCAAACTAGTACTAACAAGTGAAGGTGTTTTGGAATAGGAAGTACTAAGCTCTAGGGTTATTTTGCAAAAATCCAGGTTTACCTTAACTAAGTTCAGAAGCAAAGAAAGCTAGTTGACAGTTTTATAACACCTAAGTGGGAACTTGAATTTCATGTGACAACTTTGTTGTGGTCAAGTCAAAGTCATGAATCATTTCACAAGTCATTTTTAAAACATCTGACGACGGGACAGTATGGTCACTCCAACTGTCCATAACCGCGGACACAGCTATTCGAATAGTTTGACACTCTACAGAGGTGGTATACTTTCACCACAACATTCGATACATCCATGAGGAACAATCCTGAATTCACCATACTCAGTATGTGGATAATCAATCCTAACCTTTCAATTAGACGCCCTAGTATAGGCACCTCTCCTCTGAGTTTGGCCTCCCAACCATGACCAATTGTCATCTTGGGAACTTCACAGGTGGACAATCTTCACAAGGTAGCCTCAGCTTAGACCTTGGCCGCAAGGGAACCCATACTAAGGTATATAAATTTCCAGTAAATCCCTACCCAGATTTCGGGTATTGTGGTTGTACGGTAAAATTGGAATGGTAGCACATCCAGACAACCATCGGTTTTATAAAGGTCTAAGGCTCATGCCTTAACATTTTCATCATCAAAATCATCAGGTGTTTCAAGAACACATGGCAAAACATTTCAATAGAATGACTCATCATTCTAAGGTTTTCATAACCATTTTCACCAAGTATTCCCATCTAAAGTTGATCAAGTTTTATGCTTAGCACTAGCATCTATAAGTGGGGGATAACACTAATGAGGGGTGATAAGTTATTGGATCTTATCTAAGTTCAATCTCATGCCTCAGGATGACATCAAGATTTATGTAACTTAGGCCAAGTTTTATGCTCTTTATGCTACCTTTAAATATCTTTTTGAAATCTACAAGTCACTAAGTAAACTCGAAGAGAAAGCTTTAATAAAGAAATAAAGTACTAAGCTTGCAAGTAAAACTAGGATGGGGTATCATCAAATGTATCTAATCAAGCATGCTCAATGCATGGCATAGATGATCTAACTTTCATAGTTGCAAGGGTTAGCTTGCAAAGATAGTAGCTTGCTAATTAAACTTGTAGTGTTAGGCTTGCTAGGTAAGATAACATGCAAGTTTTAGCTTGCCTTGTGCAGTACAGTGGTTGAAGTTCTCCTTGGTTTCTTCCTCGTAGTATCCTCCTTCCTCCTCGTATCCTTGGTCGGTACTAACGTCTATAAATAAATAAGAGGTACAAAATCACCACACAATTCTTAACTACTCTATTTAGCACACAAAGGTTCACACTAGATGATCTAGCATCATCACTATTATCACAAAGATTAAAGCACTTGTCTTATTTATTTTATTCTAGAAAAGTAATTTCTACTCATTGAAAAGCTACTTAAGATTTAATATTCTCCAACTAAAACATGGGATCATGTTGACACATGTCATCACCACATATTTCAGTACTTGGGAATGTGATTTAAAGTGGTGTCACAATTTAATAAGGTTTAACTTTTTTATTTTAATTAATTCAAGTGACTAGAATGGCCTATGAGGCATTCTTTTATTACTTGATCATTATTTCTGTAAGTAAACCCATATATTTTTATATATTCTGAAAGGTCTTGTTAATTAGGATTTTTGAGAGTTGGAATCAACTCAAAAGATTTTATGGTTGAATTTTGAAAAATGTTTGAATGCAGAAAAGCTTCTGCCTTGTTATTTTTACCATGGGTGATCTACAACTCCAATTGGTTTGAATCCAACGGGCTTGGATTAAGCACTCCAGTACCTTTCTAACAAAATTGGTTTCATGCATTTTGGTTTAGTGAATCGAGCTGGGTTGATTTTTGAATCTGGGTACAGAACTAAGTTTAGAACTAAATGGAAAAACCTAAATTTGAATTGCTGGGTCGCGCAGGAGGTTTAACTGGGCCGGCCCAGTACGCACAACACACGCGGGATGGTTAAGTGGATGTCCCCACTCGTCAGTGAGACGGAGAGTGGCAAAGCGGTACGGGGTGATATAGGCCGTGCGATCTAGCTCTAATCCTACGGCTGTGGTTCATCGTCCACGCCTGAACAGGACGCGGCGAGGTTGAACCCTAGCGCGGCTAGTGGGGGTCGACGGGGGCTCACCGGGGCTCCGGCGATGGTCGGCGATGGGGGCGAACGACGAAGTCGACGACGACAATCCTCCTGGTACCGACAGCTCCTCCTGGGGCGGCTCCAATCGATGGTGCCTCTCCTCCTCTACAGCGACGAAATCCGGTGAAATTCCGGCCACCTGGTGCTCGCCTTGCTCCAGGGGTGAGTGGGTGTGATCAGTGAGAGGTGGGGAGTGAGATGGTGTGCTCAAACCGAACGGGGGTGGCTTCCTTTAATAGTGCCTGAAGGGGACCGATGGGCGCGGGTGGAGCTTGTCGTGGTCGTCGGCACAACGTGCTAATGGCATGGGCGACGATAGGGCGGTGCATTGTCTCCTGGCGAATCTCAATGGCTTGATGGCTAGGCGTGGGCGGTGTGAAACGGTCGAAACATCGCGGCGCTCTGGGCGGGTCCGATGGTGATTTTAATGGCGCACAGCGTCCATGGTCTGCGTGGCGGCGAACGGGGTTGTCTGGTGGGTTGCTGGGGTGTTGGCGATCACGCACGCAAGCGGCGAGGGCGTCGCACGATCTGTGGGCTGGTGTCGCGTGCGGCACTCTAGCGCGCTCTCGGCTTGCTCGCAGAGAAGCTGGGCGCGAGCTTGTCGTGTGGTCCAGTCGCTGTCAAGGCTCGAGGCTTTGACAGGGGGGTGGCGGTGGACGGTGTTGCATGTCCCAGACAAGGTTGGCGAGGCTAGAGCTTCTCCTAGCTCGATGGCGACATGAGGGTAGCAAGCGTGCTCTCGGCATGGTCTCCATTGATGGCTATGCATGCTCACAGTGGTGCTAAGGCTAGTTAAATTAGTTTCATCATCTACTGACAGTGTAGAGTGACCTAGAGAGGGAACAAGGTTGGCCAAAATCACTGCTTCTAATAGTGTTTTGTGTTTGTTTGTTTGCTGCTTACAAGGTGTTTGATGAAATGGCCGCAAGAGATTCAAATTTGAATTTTGGATTCAAACTTGGTGAGTTTGCTAGTTACATACTAGGGAGTCTCTGGTCAGTTGGATTAGTCAAGGGGCACTGGTTTAGTTGGGTTTTGAAAATGTGGGATCTTCACATATGTTGTAGATTCAATTTTAAATTGTCATTTGAATGGGGTTGCCAAATGTTTCTGCAAGTTTGAAAGGTGGGCTTTGATTCACTTTTACTTGGTCTAGCAAGGGGTGAAAAGAATTTAAAAAGTTTCTGTTTGAAATCTTGGACTAGAAACACTCAAAGTGGCCTAGTGAGCAAGATTGGCAAAAATGACCATTTGCCTTATTTGATTTGTTTTTGATTTTCTCTTGATTTGTTTCTGCTTGGAAATGTTTTAGATGATGTTGTATTCATCTTTAAACCATTCCTTGCTATTTAGATCAATCACGCAAGTCCATTCATGCATTCACACAATCATCACATACACACATGCATTCATAATGATCTGAATTAACAAAAGTTTTTGTTAACCCTAATTTTGGTGATTGGAATTTGATAATCATTGTTCAACATTTTTGGGATGTTACAAACCTTCCCTACTTAAACAAAATCTTGTCCCGAGATTTGAGAAAGAAGAAAGAAGAAAACTAGGATTTAAAAAGATCGAGGAACTCCGTCCTGATGTGATCTTCTCGCTCCCAAGTAGCTTCTTCTTCGGTGTGGTTAATCCACTGAATCTTGAGAAACTTGATGCTTTGGGTTCTGGTGATTCTGAAAGCTTCCTCCAAAATACGGATGGGTACTTCGGGATATGTCAGGTCATCGTTGATTTCTATGGTGCGGTGATCAATGTTCTTGAAAACTTCGGTATTCTCCGGAACTGCAAGGCATTTGCGAAGTAACGATATATGGAACACATTGTGCATGTCTGACATTTCCTCTAGCAGTTCCAATTGATACGATACTTATCCTCGACGATTTAGAATCTTGAAAGTTCCGATATATCTGGGGGCTAACTTTCCTTTGAGCTGGAAACGCTGCATTCCCTTCAAAGGCGACACTTTGAGATACACAAAATCTCCAATATTGAAAGCGAGGTCTCAACGTCTCTTGTCGGTGTAACTCTTCTGTCTTGACTGGGAGGTCTTGAGGTGCTCACGATTCTTGTGAGCTTTCTCTTCTGCTTCTCGTAGGATGTCGGGTCCGAAGATCTGACTCTCTCCTAGTTCTGACCAATTCAAAGGGGTACGACACTTCCTTCCATACATGAACTCAAATGGGGCCATTTGCAAACTAGCTTGATAACTATTGTTGTAAGAAAATTCTGTGAACGACAGACAGTCTTCCCATTTAGATCCATACTCTAGCATACATGCTCTCAACATATCTTCTAAGATTTGATTTACTCGCTCCGTTTGTCCATCAGTCTGAGGGTGATACGCTGTGCTACAGAAGGTTTCGTGGAAGTTTTGATAGGGTGCCTAGGGTTTCTGCATCGGGGGCTTCTTATAGGCGAAGAGGCGAGGCAGGGGGACACACCCTGCCCAGGCGTGGGCTGGGCCCACCCGCAACTAGGGGGGTTTGGCCGCCCTGTGGCGCCCCTCCATCTCGTCTTCTGGATTCGTGTCCCCCACGGTAAAATATTGAATTTGGCTTTTGTCCCGTCCAATTCTGAGAATATTGATTTTCTGCCTTTCTGGAACCAAAAACAAAAGAAAACAGGCAACTGGCACTATGGCAACTTGTTAATAGGTTAGTTCCAGAAAAGATATAAAAACACCTCAAAGTGTATACAAAGCAAAGCAAAGTAGATACTAAACAAGCATGGAACATAAAAAATTATTGATACGTTTCTGACGTATCATGCGTTGCCGTGGCCGTCGCCTCGGCTCGGTGGGGGTTGCAGCGCCCTTTGGGTGCTACCCGTGCCGTCGTGCACTCGTCGGCCCCTATGCTTCCTCTTCTAATCGACAGCGAGGACCACTGGTGAGTTTGATTTTGCTCTCCCCTCGTGCTTTCTGTCCTCTGCCTCTCTTGATCTCCTCTATGTGCTTCTAGTGGCTATCCCTAATTAGGGTTCATGTCTTGATTAGGGTTCACCCCTCTGTTTTGGTTATGTTCGATGAATTGAAACTAGTAGTGATGGTTATTGAGGATGGTGATTAAGTATGTCATGTTGATCACTGTCCAGTTGGTTTTGATGATGCTAGTGGCTTTATTGGACTGATTCCAATTGGCAATTGGATATGGTTTAGATGATAGTGCTACTGTGGGATTATTACTTGTGGATTCTGGTGGTTTGAGAATTCCCTACTGTCAAGATCTTAGTACTGATAGTAGTACTAATAGTAGTACTGTCAGTGATTGTTTAATATATTGTTAAGCATTAGCTTGTGGTGATATATACAGATTGAGGGTTAATCTATTAATACAATGATGCTCTGATTATGTGTATATAAACTTAGTAATGATTCCTGGTGGTTGATTCTAGGAAAATGATAACTAGTGATTTGCAAGTTCACTTATGAAAGATAAGTAATTGGTGTGCTTGGTTTTAGAACTTGTTCTTGTGACACCATCATTAGAATGGCACACACGTGTTGGTTCTAGTACTAGGCTTTATTCTGTTAGTGCTTAAGATTGGATTAGTACTGAGATAAGTTAAATTCTTTTTATTAAACATATTTGCCTATGATGTTGGTCTGAGGCTTAGGAACTAGGTTCCTCACTTGCTGTCCCTCATAGATGGTTTCTGGTATTAATACTAGTTATTGATTCTTGAATCCTTCTGATAAAATGGTTGGTGTGCTTATTGTTTTATATGGATCCATAAGATCTATGGATTCTTGGGTGCTACTCTTTTAAGAGATGTGCCCAGAATTCATAACCTTGGCTATGTTTATATTGGAATATGGAATGTAAATTTATATCCAGGATTAATTATGTTGGTCTTATATCCTGGTTTGGTTTGTAGAGTTTAATCATGGCTTTTGTATTCAAAAATCTTATGTGATGGATTCACCCCACTTGGGTGATTTATGAGAGATTTAATTATAAAGCAACACATGAATGCTAATCTAGATAAGATGGTTAGATCATGTGAGGGGTTTATATTACTCACCACAACAGTTGGGTTGTTGGTGATGTTGCTGGTTGGCTGGATCTTGCTGGCTTGTGTTGCTGGCCTGATCTTGTTCTTCACCTCCTGGTGCTGCTCCTACTACTTATGGTTCCTGTGGGCTTGTCCTTGATCTTGCTGTCCACCTGCTCCACCCCCTCCTTATGTCACCATCTGGTGATTGTTTGGATGATTTGGTGTATGTTTGGCTGGTGGTGTTGCTTGGCTTTGGCAGGCTTGAGGTGTTCCTGGTTTGGTGCTTGAGAATGAATGTAAGCTGGGAGCTGTGCTACGGCTGTGCACTTCTCCTTTTGCTTGTGTGGGATGTTGCTATTGTGTTGACAGCACACATCATGCAGTTAGATGACCGTGTTGCCTGGCTGTTTGGTGCACTCTATGGATCAGATCGGTGAGGTGTTTTCACCTTTTATTGTTTTACATTTCACTCACCTGGTGAAACTTGCCCCTTTTACTTGCCGTTGATATTTATGCTTGTGGCTTATTTGATATAAAAGAACAGATACTTACACATTGGTGAAACTTGCCCCTTTTACTATTACTCAAGGATGTAATCTTGAGCAGTGCACTTCACTGCTCTCAACTGAGAGTAAATCTAACAAATTAATCTTTTATTTTCATTTTATTTGTCTTTTGTATTTTATCTTTTATCTTCATTGATTGAATGGGTTCCTCTTTGTAAAATGTTTATGGAATAAAGATAAGAATTAAGCATTCATTTCTTATTTGAATTTCTTAATAATAAATTATTATTATTATTTATTATATCTTTATCATAACAAATAATATTACTAAATTATTTTGGAAAACATTTTAAAATACCAAATCCTAACCTTTAAATATTGGTTCCAATTTCAAATTTGAATTCAAATTATTTCCCCCAAAACACACTAATTAAAAAAGATCATGTCAAAATTTATAACAATCACTCGCAAGAGCTATTCCTACACCTGGAGAGTGAGAGAAACTCTGATCACTTTAGGTTTTTGTTTGGCGAAAAATTTACCCACATTTTACAGATGAATACATGCATATGCACAAAATCCTATTTCTACCCTTCCTTGGTTTCTAAATGTTGGGATGTTACACAGAGATGTTGGAGATATGCCCTAGAGGAAATAATAAATGTAGTTATTATTATATCTTTGTGTTTATGATAAATGTTTACATTCATGCTATAATAGTATTAACCAGAAACATTAATACTTGTGTGATTTGTAAACTAAATTAGAGTCCCTGGTAAAGCCTCTTTATAATACTAGCTTGTTGATTAATATATGATCATGGTTTCTTAATCATGAACATTTGATATGTTGTTAATAACAAGGTCATATCATTAGGAGAATGGTATGATGGACATACTCCTGTAGATAAGCGTAGCATAAAGATCAAGTCATTTTAATAGTTCAATTGCTATAAGCTTTCTGATACATAGTAACCTAATTCCTTCGACCATGAGATCATGCTTATCACCATCGCCGGAAGGATGCTTTGATGACATCAAACACCACACCGTAACTGGGTGTCTATAAAAGTGGCATTGAGTGTTCGGAAAGTATGGGTTGAGACACATGGATCAAGAGTGGGATTTTTCCATCCATATGACGGATAGATATACTCTGGGCCCTCTCAGTGGAATGCCATCCAATTAGCTTGCAAGCATGTCACTGGCTCACAAGGGATCACATACCACGGGAATGAGAAAAGAGTACTTATCGGTAACAAGGTTGAACTAGAGATACCGACGATCAAAACCTCAGATAAGTAAACTATCGTGAGACAAAGGGAAATTGGTATCGTATGTAAGTGGTTCATTCGATGGCAAAGTAATCGTAGAAATATGTGGGAGCCATATTAATTTCCAGATTCCTCTATTGGTTATTGATCGGAGAAGTGTCTCAATCATGTCCGCATAATTCACGAACCGTAGGGAGACACACTTAAGGATTCGATGTTGTTGAGTAGTTATGGAATGATGAGTAAGAGACCGAATGTTGTTCGGAGTCTCGAATGGGATCCGGGATATCACGAGGATATCTGGAATGGTCCGGAGAATAAGATTCATATAAGGAAAGTCCTGTTTCGGAGTTGGGGAATGATTCCGGTGTTTTCACCGGGAATGTTCTAGAAGGGTCCGAAAGGTCCGACACTCCGGAGGGGAAGGGTACATGAATGTGTCATGACAATATGGAATGGTTGCATCATGTACTAGGTCACTTGGCTGGGCAAAATAAAGAGAGAAATCAAATCCAAGTTTGAAAGTCAAACGCCAATTTGAAAAAGTCAAACGACAAGTTTGCTTGGTGGAGGGAGAGTAGGAAACCTACTTGGGGAGGAAGTCCCCTCCCTCCACCCGCCGGCCAAGGAGGAGGAGTTGGATGAGGACTCCCTCCTCCCAAGCCGCACCCTCCCACCTATATAAGGAGGGGTAGGGCTGCCCCTCTCTAACACACCCAAAACCCTAGCCCCAAGCCGCTGACGCCACCACCTCCTTGTGCTGCCGCCGCCTAGGGCACCTCCAACTCGGCGAGTTGGGGTTTTTCCCAAACCCTAGCCGCCGGCCAAGCCCTCCCCTTGGTTCACTCTAAACCCTATATCACCAAGGCCTCTCTCATACTCCACCATACTCGCTCCGGCTTAAGGCGAAGCCCTGCGAGATCTCCCCTCTACTTCCGACACCACGCCGTCATGCTGCCGAAATCGCGAGGAGAGTGCTACAACCTCCGCTGCGTGCTAGAACAAGGAGAGGAAGTGTCACATCCCAAGATTTTCCAAATCTTGTAATGTGAAAAATAAATAAACAAAATAAATAATTGTTGAATTTTAGGGTGAAAAGAAACTTTTGTTTCTAAATGGAAACTTAAAATCCCATCTTGAACAAACTTTGATTAAAGTTTCAATCCAACAAAATCCAAATCAAGTGAAGTGCATTCCTCAATGAATGTATCTTGAAATTTAAACACTTGGAAAAGTTAGACCAAAACCCTAAAACCCTAATGGAAGAAAAACATTTCCAAGTTATCTCTAAGACCATGGATTTGATCCAAATAAAAATTTGTCAACAAACATTTATAAATGATCAAGAATGACAAATAAAAATATTGTAAAATCATAGAAATTGATTTCAATCAATTTGGAACCAAAGATAAAATCTTATGAATTTAATAAGATAAGGAAAAGTAATTTCCAAAGCTAATATAGCACCTATCTATAAATCCATACCAAATGGTGAGCAAATAATCCTAAAGATATTTAAAAGGATAAACAAATATTAAATAAGATTTTACAAATTGGAATCACCAAGTTTGGACCTATAAATAAAAAGATATGGATTTTATCAGATAAAGAAAGAAATATTAAATAAGGAATATTTAAAGACCAAATTAAATCTTGACCTAATCCATAAGCAAATGGAATAAATATAATCCAAATCCAAATAAAATAATGGATAAAGAATTTTCAAATTAAATGAAAGGGGCATTAACCAAATTCTATTTCTATTTTGAATAAGGACAAAATCCCTATTAGAAATGATTAATTAAATCATGGGAAAATAATATTTGGAATTTACCCAAGTGGAAAAAAAGTTATTTAATTAACTTAAATAAGATCAAAGAAATCTTCCAAATAAAATTTATGGAATTAAAATTATATTTAATTTCATTGGAATAAAGACAAATACCCAATTTTAAATGATTAATAAATCATATTAAAAACATTCCAAATAATTCAAGGTGAATTATTTGACACCCAAATAAACAAATAAAACCTACTGAAAAGATTTGGAAAGATTTAGATTTCAAATGGAGTTTGAAAAAAATTATTAAATCTTATTTCAAATAATACAAGGGCCTATTTTAATTAATTATTATCCCCTAAAAAGAATAAATATATTATTCTAAATTTGACTTCAGAATGTATTATTAAACGATATTTGAATATACTCAAAGTTTGGTTGAAGTTTGAAATTCAAAAGTTGTTTGAATTGATTAATCAAAATCAAAACAGAATAAAATAAATGGAAAAAGAAAAAGAATCAGATAAAAAAAATAGAAAGCAGCCCAGCCAGCAAAGTCCATCTGGCCCAGCAAGAGCCCACCCCGGCAACCCTCTCCCCGAAACATTTTTCTCACCGCGGACCTGACCCACTCAGTCGCCGACTAGCAGGCCCCACCTCACCCCTCTCTATCTCGCTGTCAAGCAGGCCCCACCGCCAACTCTCCTTCGTTCTCACCCGCGCGCGAAGACCATGCCTCGCCGGCCGTTTCTGCCTCGCGTTAACTCATTTCAATTCGCGTAATTGGCTCAGTTAATCACACATGCGATCTTGCCCGTTTAACCACCTCCCTCTCCCTTCCTTTCCCCTCAGAAACCACTGCAAGGGAGCTCCCAGGCTGTCTCCAATTCCACCTGCACTGCCGCGGCCTCCGACGAGCTCCGGTGAAGATTCCGGCCAAGACGCACCTCCCCTCGCCCCCTCGACCACACGATCTTGCTCGCCAGCATCTCTTGCACCACCCAGTACCTTCCACTTGCCCTCGCGCGCTCCACAGCGTCGGCAACATCGACCACCAAGCATCGCCACCGTCTGCTCCAATTCCGGCGAACCCTACAGATAGTCTCTGACCGTGCCTCCTCTTCTCTTTGATGCGCCGATATTCCCCACTCTTCTGTACATCTAACCACGTCGTTTGCTTGCTCTCTCATGCACCGTAGAGTCGCCTTCGTCTACGACTGACCACACCCGACGGTTCCACGAACTCCGGCGAGGAATCGCCAGTGACCCCGTGCACCCCTGTCCCTGCCGAGACCACGTTGAGCTTCAGCGTCACTCCACGAACCTGATGAGCCACCTCATCCTTCTCCTCGCTTCCTGTAGCCGCCGCAGCGCTGCTAGCAGAGCGCCGCCGCCGCCGCGCGCCACCGTCGTCGCGCCGCCAGTTCTTGGCAAGGCGTTAGGAGCTGTACGATCTATATCCGAAAGACGCGATAGAATGACTAACCGAAGCGCTATGGAGCCATCTACGCCATGCGATTTCATTAAGATCCAACGATCCACAGAGCTCAATCCACGCGAACCGTTTTTAGCCAATCAGAGCCCTCCACGTGGACCACCTTTTGTTTTAAAAACAGAAACTATTCTATTAGATACTCAAACTTGCAAAATTCATAACTTTAAAAACACACGTCCAAATTTTGAAAATTTTATATCAATGGAATCATAAAGACAAGCCCTATCCAACCATGCCATTTTTTAGTAAATTGCTTCTGTTAAATTGATTGTTTTTGCAGAAACTTGTGTAGGAATATTTTGGATATAAAATTTGTTCTAAAATTATTTTAATGATAAAATCTTTGGAAAATGGTTTGTTTTGAACCTACTAACCCTAGAAATCAATTTGTGGTTTCAAAAATATATTTGGTGAAGCAAAAGAATAAATCTTTGAATAAAAGCATTTCTAGTCAAATAAAAATGTTGTTTATATGTTAAAAATACTTTTTGGAGAAAAATCTTTGGGAAATGATTTGGATTAAACTATCTGACCCCAAACACCAAGTTTTAGGATTAAAAATGTATTTGGTGAACCCTATAAAGATTGTTGCTTTGCTAAAGGCATTTTCAACCACATAAAAATATTGATTTGGTTTAAAAATGATTTATAAGTAAAATATTTTGCAAATGATTTTGCCACTTATGTAAAATGACCAATAGGTGTTTTAAAATGTTTATAACCCATTAGAAACCCCTTTTCCAAATAAACCATCTTTGGCATGCTTGCATGCATTGCTTTGTTTCTATTATTTTATGTGATGTTTTGCTTGAATGGTAGATTGAATTTTTTTGGTTGCTTGATTGAATTGTAGTGAAATTTGAAGAGTGTGAATATTGCAAGATCAAGGAGTGAACTTATATTCTCTACCAAAAAGGCAAGTGATGCTTCATACTTTTGTCCCATTATTTTCACTATGCATTAGTGATATTTCTAAGTAAGACATGCATGGAATTTTGCTAGGTATAAACTATGCCATGGGAAATCCTAGTAGATGAAACTTTAGTAGAAAATTTCCTATGTTAAGATTCCTACTACTATCATGCTTAGCTTAGCTAGTAGAAAACAAGGGTGGATTATATTCATGCTATGGAATATTTCTAAGTCAAGGACTTGTGTGTTGTTTAATAAAACAACTAAGTGAATGAATCACCTGGGTGGAGTGGAAGGAATGGTTTGTGTTGAGTGGTTACACAAGGCCCATTTCTATGGTTTACCTTGTGTATCTCACTTGTGGAATGCCACCCAAGAACAAAGATATTTGAGATGTCAAATGTTGAGAAGCTTCAAGTGCAGCCACTTGGCATTATGGGCTCTGCCTGGATCATATAGGTTGCAATAACTTAGCCAAATGGACAGTTGGTGGTAGGGAATTGATAGGTTGGAGCGCGACCATTCTGGTGTAAGTGAAAGCTTCTGAAAGATCTTGTCTTGGTGAAACCAAGTCTTGTGGGGAAATTGCACCACCTCTGTAGAGTGAAAAATCTAAGTACTTAGCCATGTCCCTGGCAAAGGACAATTTGAGCATCAATAAATGGAAGCTATCAAGAATCTCCTCATCCCAATTTCTAAGTTAAAAACTTGTGGATGAACAAGGGTTGAAGGATCACCAATTTCTATTGGGAGATGCCTTGGGTGATTTTGTCAAGCAAAAACTTAGTGTTTTTCAAATGATAAGGAAAATCTATTTTGAGCAAAGCAAGCCTAAGATCCACTTAGCCAAATGCATATAGATGATAGACTCCACTATACTACCATAGTGTCACTTTCCAATACAATTCAAATGTATTGACCCTTGTGGCTGTAACTTATTATGTTGCAGGTTTGTTTGATGTTAGTGAAGTTTATTGATTAGGATTACAAGTCTACAACCAACATGACTGTATGTGGCACTTTGAACATGAAGGACTCCATGCTATTGTTATATTCTGCTGCATTGTAATGAGATAGCCAAATGAGCTATGTAAGATGTAATAAATTATTTTATTCCTGGTTATAAAGTTGTATTATGACCTTTGTTTCTTGATATTACATCTTAACTGTGGATGCTAGCTATTGATCCAGGGACTAGCATTGCAATCACGGGAATCTCTACCTTATTAAAGGTTGGGACTCTTACAGATGGTATCAGAGCACTGTGTTGCCTGTAGGATTGTAACCCTAGGATTGGACAAAACCCCTTAGAAAAATAGGAGTTGTATTTGTTCCAAAACTTATTTACAAACAATCTTGTAAACTCTTTCCTCAGCCATTTTGGTTTTGATCCTACATCTTGTCTATTTCAAACTTGATGAATAAAGCCTCAAACATGAGCAAAGGACTTCACCAACTCAAGTGATTTCAACCTTATTCTCAACAAGGACTTCAACTTGGATATCACTAAGGACTACAAGTGAGACAAGAAATGTTATTCAAGAATTGAAGACTAAGGAAACACAACTTAGAAGGAACCATCATCACCTTTGAAGTTTTGTAACCAAGACACAAGAATTCTCCAAGGATACCAAGATCTTGTTCATGAATAATCAACTAAGAAGGATTGAATGATCTCAAGTGAACCATATAATTGGACCACCATATTAAGTTTAGATCAAACCCACCAACTTATGTGGTGTAGCAAAAATATTTTATTGCCTAAAAATGTGCTTGAAACTTGTTGTTTGAGTGGAATGTTTGTTTGTGTTTGTTTGCACATTGTTTGTGTGACTTGTGATGTGTGTGAATATAATTCTTCCTTGGAAACCTTTTGCTTATTCTAATCCCAATCCAACCCAAACAGATGACTACTCCAAGAAACTCCAACATCAAGAATGATGACAACAACAACAACAACCAAGAGATCAACATGAGATAACTCATAGTAACCCAAACCCAGTTGAACCAAGTGACAACTCAGATTTTAGCCAACTACACTGAGTTAGACCCAACCATGCAAAGGTTTTTGGAAACCTAAACTCAATTGATGCAAAAGGTGACAAGTCAAATGATCAACATGGGAAACAACCCTTCCCAAGGAGTTTGTGATAACAATGATGTCGAGGATGATATTCTAGAAGGAACCCAAGATTGCAATGTTTATGGAGACAAGGATCACACTTCCAAAGAGCATGAGGATCAATGCCCCAATTGTGAAGAGAAACATCCAACTAATCAATGCCCCACATCTCAAGCTACTTGTTTCCTATGTGAAGGAAATAATCATGTCCCCATCCAATGCCCCATCTACTCCATAGTTCAACAAAGGAAACAAGGTGGAGTGCATCAACAGATTGTAAACCCTCATGAAGGAACAACTTCTGTCAAGAAGGATGAAGGCAAAGTCAAAACCATGCATCATAAGGACAAATCCAAGGTGACCACAAAGTGTTGCTACTCTTGTGGAGAAGAAGGTCATATCTCTAGTAACTTCCCCAAGAAGAGAGAAAGATTTCCCACCTTTGTGGTGAAGTATGAAGATCATGAACTAGAAGAACTCCTAGCTTTGGAGAGACCCAAAAAGAAGAAGAAGGACATAAGCCAGTTGCAATGTTACAATTGCAAAGAGATGGGACACTATGCCAGTGATTGCCCAGAAAAGAAAAAGAACCAAGGAAATAAACAAGAGGAATTGATACCAAAGAAGAAAAAGTATAATAGCCAAGTGATGTGTTTCAAATGCAAAGAGCTAGGCCATTATGCAGACAACTGTCCAGAGAAGCTTCATCAGAATCCCAAGCAAGCCAAGAAATGATCTAGTTGGAAAAATTTTAAGGGTGGTAGTACCCTAGTTGCTTTGAGCCAACTTGTAACCCTAGCCTTCCCAAATCTCGGGACGAGATTTATTTTAAGGGTGGTAGCCTGTCACATCCCAAGATTTTCCAAATCTTGTAATGTGAAAAATAAATAAACAAAATAAATAATTGTTGAATTTTAGGGTGAAAAGAAACTTTTGTTTCTAAATGGAAACTTAAAATCCCATCTTGAATAAACTTTGATTAAAGTTTGAATCCAACAAAATCCAAATCAAGTGAAGTGCATTCCTCAATGAATGTATCTTGAAATTTAAACACTTGGAAAAGTTAGACTAAAACCCTAAAACCCTAATGGAAGAAAAACATTTCCAAGTTATCTCTAAGACCATGGATTTGATCCAAATAAAAATTTGTCAACAAACATTTATAAATGATCAAGAATGACAAATAAAAATATTATAAAATCATAGAAATTGATTTCAATCAATTTGGAACCAAAGATAAAATCTTATGAATTTAATAAGATAAGGAAAAGTAATTTCCAAAGCTAATAAAGCACCTATCTAGAAATCCATACCAAATGGTGAGCAAATAATCCTAAAGATATTTAAAAGGATAAACAAATATTAAATAAGATTTTACAAATTGGAATCACCAAGTTTGGACCTATAAATAAAAAGATATGGATTTTATCAGATAAAGAAAGAAATATTAAATAAGGAATATTTAAAGACCAAATTAAATCTTGACCTAATCCATAAGCAAATGGAATAAATATAATCCAAATCCAAATAAAATAATGGATAAAGAATTTTCAAATTAAATGAAAGGGGCATTAACCAAATTCTATTTCTATTTTGAATAAGGACAAAATCCCTATTAGAAATGATTAATAATATTTGGAATTTACCCAAGTGGAAAAAAAGTTATTTAATTAACTTAAATAAGATCAAATAAATCTTCCAAATAAAATTTATGGAATTAAAACTATATTTAATTTCATTGGAATAAAGACAAATACCTAATTTTAAATGATTAGTAAATCATATTAAAAACATTCCAAATAATTCAAGGTGAATTATTTGACACCCAAATAAACAAATAAAACCTACTGAAAAGATTTGGAAAGATTTAGATTTCAAATGGAGTTTGAAAAACATTATTAAATCTTATTTGAAATAATACAAGGGCCTATTTTAATTAATTATTATCCCCTGAAAAGAATAAATATATTATTCTAAATTTGACTTCAGAATGTGTTATTAAACAGTATTTGAATATACTCAAAGTTTGGTTGAAGTTTGAAATTCAAAAGTTGTTTGAATTGATTAATCAAAATCAAAACAGAATAAAATAAATGGAAAAAGAAAAAGATTCAGATAAAAAAATAGAAAGCAGCCCAGCCAGCAAAGGCCATCTGGCCCAGCAAGAGCCCACCCCGACAACCCTCTCCCCGAAACGTTTTTCTCACCGCGGACCTGATGTTAGTGAAGTTTATTGATTAGGATTACAAGTCTACAACCAACATGACTGTCTGTGGCACTTTGAAGATGAAGGACTCCATGCTATTGTTATATTCTGCTACATTGTAATGAGATAGCCAAATGAGCTATGTAAGATGTAATAAATTATTTTATTCCTGGTTATAAAGTTGTATTATGACCTTTGTTTCTTGATATTACATCTTAACTGTGGATGCTAGCTATTGATCCAGGGACTAGCATTGCAATCACGGGAATCTCTACCTTATTAAAGGTTGGGACTCTTACAGGAAGGTCTTCATCGAGTACCGAACGTGTGACCGACTGCAGAAGCACTGCTGGAATGCAGCGCCGGAAGGATCTTCTACGCGATCTTGAGATCGTCAAGAGTACGACTACATCACCCACGAGAATCTGCTCTCGTTAATCGCTATGGAATCTTCAAGAGTGAGTTCCTCTATCGACTCGTTGCTACAATCTCGTAGATAGATCTTGGCTTGTTTGTTTGCATGCGGTAGAATTTTTTTGTTTTCCATGCCACGAACCCCTACAATGGTATCAGAGCCGTGTCTATATGTAGATCTGTTGCACGAGTAGAACACAATGGTCATTGTGGGCGGTGGTGCTTTTATTATCAATTGCTTTTTGTGTACTTTGCATCTTGCGGTATGATGGGATGAAGCAGCCCGGGCTAACCTTACATGACATCATTCATGAGACTTGCTCCACGCTCAACATGCAACTTGTATTGCATAAGTGGCTTTGCGGGTGCCTGTCTCTCCCATCATAGTATAGATCCAATTTACAACGGGCACTTGATAGTTCAAGCATCAACGTTGTGGTTCTTGTTCGTAAGTTAGAGCGACACTTATTGAAATCCCCAAACCATGTAAAATATGCAAAGAAAATTAGAGGCGTATAACTTTGTTTTGCAGGCGTGTGCTGTGATGTGATATGGCCATGATTGTGATTATATTTGATGTATGCAATGTTCCTTATTGTAAGTTGGCAACCGGCAGGAGCCATATGGTTGTCTTTAAATTCTGTTAAGACCCGCGTGTCTATTCAAAGTAGTTCTAATATTTGAAGCTGGTGGACGACAACCATGAAACGGCGCCATTGACCTTGACGCTATACCGGTGATGATGGAGATCATGTTCGTGCTTGAAGATGGAGATCAGAAGCACAAGAAGAAAGGCCATATCATATCACATATTATGAATTGCATGTGATGTTAATCCTTTATGCATCTTGTATTGCTTAGTTAACGAAGGTAGCATTATAAGATGATCCCTCAAGCACACAAATTTCAAGTTTTAAATTGTTCATCATTAGTAAGCACCGTTGCTAAAGCTCGTTGTTTCGAAGCACCACGTGATGATCGGGTGTGTTAGATTCTGCGAGTGTATACAACATGAGCAAGCCAGATTTGCTCATGCGGAAGCTAAGGTTTGATCTTGATGAGTCTAGCATGTACAGACATGGTCTCGGAACACGGATCACCGAAAGGTAAAGCATGAGTCATATAGTAGATATGATGAACATGTTGATTGTTCACCATTGAAGCTACATCAACTCTCGTGATGATTGGTTTTGATATGGTGGATTTGGTTCATGTGATCACTAAAACAATGTGAGGGATATTGTTTTGAGTGGGAGTTCACCTAGATTAATTTAACTATTAATTAGAACTCAATTTGTCATAAACTTAGTCTAAACTATTGCAAATATGTTGTAGATCAATGGCGGCCCCTACCATCAATTTTAATGCGTTCCTAGAGAAAGAAAAGTTGCAAAACAATGGAAGCAACTTCGCGGATTGGTTCCGCAATTTGAGGATTGTCCTCAATGCTGGTAATTTGAACTATGTGCTGGATGCACCGCTGGGTGACCCGCCTGCATCTACTGCTATCGATGAAGTAAAGAATGTTTACCTCACTCGGAAGAATCAGTACTCCATAGTTCAGTGTGCTATCTTGTATGGTTTGGAATCGGAGCTTCAGAAAAGGTTTGATAACCATGACCCACATGATATTGTCCGTGAACTCAAAGTGATATTTGAGGCTCACGCGTCAGTTGAGAGTTATGAGGCTTCTGAAAAGTTCTTTAACTGCAAGATGGAAGAGGGCAGCTCCGTAAGTGAGCATGTGCTTAAGATGTCTAGGCACGCAAACAAACTCCAAAGTTTGGGTATAGTGATTCCTAATTCTTTGGGGATTCACCGTGTCCTCCAATCACTACCACCAAGTTACAAGAACTTTGTGATGAACTACAATATGCAAAACATGGACAAGACGTTGCCAGAACTCTTCTCCATGTTGAAATCTGCAGAAGTGGAGATCAAGAAAGAGCACCAAGTGTTGTTGGTCAATAAGACCACCAAATTCAAGAAAGGCAAGTCTAAGCAAAGGGTAAACTTCAAGAAGGGCGGTAAGAAAGTTACTGCACCGGCGAAGAAGACCAAGGCTGGGCCTAAGCCTGATACTGAGTGCTTTTACTGCAAGGGAGAAGGTCACTGGAAGCGAAATTGCCCAAAGTACTTGGCGGATTTGAAGAACGGCAACATCAAGAAGAAAGGTATATCCGATATACATGTTATTGATGTGTATCTCACTAGTAATCGTAGTAGTGCCTGGGTATTTGATACTGGTTCGGTTGCTCATATTTGTAACTCGAAACAGGTGCTGCAGAATAAACAGAAGCTAGCGAAGAATGAGGTGACGATGCGCGTTGGAAATGGATCAAAGGTTGATGTGATCGCGGTCGGCACGCTACCTCTTCATCTACCATCGGGATTAGTTTTATACTTAAATAATTGTTATTTGGTGCCTGTGTTGAGCATGAACATTATATCAGGATCATGTTTATTGCGAGACGGTTACTTGTTTAAGTCCGAGAATAATGGTTGTTCGATTTATATGAGTAATATGTTTTATGCACATGCACCTTTGATAGATGGTTTATTCTTATTGAATCTCGATTATTGTAATACACACATAAATAACATTGAGGCTAAACGTTTGAAATTGAGCGATAACTCGACCTATATGTGGCACTGTCGTCTTGGTCACATTGGAGTGAAGCGCATGAAGAAACTCCATTCCGATGGACTTCTTGAATCACTTGATTTCGAATCACTTGAAAGATGCGAAGCATGTCTGATGGGTAAAATGACTAAGACTCCATTTTCTGGTATGATGGAGCGAGCTACGGACTTATTGGAAATCATACATACCGATGTGTGTGGACCAATGAGTATAGCATCGCGCGGTGGTTATCATTATGTTCTTACCTTCACAGATGACTTGAGTAGATATGAGTATATCTATTTCATGAAACATAAGTCCGAAACTTTCGAGAAGTTTAAGGAATTTCAAAGTGAGGTAGAGAATCAACGTAACAAGAAGATTAAATTTCTACGATCTGATCATGGAGGTGAATATCTAAGTTACGAGTTTGGCGAGCATTTGAAGAAATGCGGAATACTTTCACAATTGACACCGCCGGGAACACCACAGCGTAATGGTGTGTCCGAACGTCGTAATCGAACTCTCTTAGATATGGTTCGTTCTATGATGTCACTTACAGATTTACCGCTATCATTTTGGGGTTATGCATTAGAAACGGCCGCATTCACTTTAAATAGGGAAGCATCTAAATCCGTTGAAACGACACCGTATGAATTATGGTTTGGGAAGAAACCTAAATTGTCGTTCCTTAAAGTTTGGGGTTGCGAAGCTTATGTAAAGAAGTTACGGCCGAACAAGCTTGAACCCAAAGCGGAAAAATACGTCTTCATAGGATACCCGAAAGAAACTATTGGGTATACCTTCTATCATAGATCCGAGGGCAAAATCTTCGTTGCTAAGAATGGATCCTTTCTAGAGAAGGAATTTATCTCGAAAGAAGTGACTCGAAGGAAAGTAGAACTCGACGAGGTTGTTGAACCTTCTCTCGAACTTGCGAGTAGCGCAGCACTGGAAGTAGTTCCTCTGGCGCGTACACCAATAAGAGAGGAAGCCAATGATGGTGATCATGAAACTTTGGTTGAAGTTGCTACAGAGCCTCGTAGGTCAACGAGAACTCGTACCACTCCTGATTGGTATGATCCCGTTATGAGTGTCATGTTGGTGGATAACACCGTTGACCCTGCGACATATGAGGAAGCGATGATGAGCCCATATTCCAATAAATGGCAAGAAGCCATGAAATCCGAGATTGGATCCATGTACGAAAACCAAGTATGGACTTTGGTGGACTTACCGGATGGCCGGAAGGCTGTCGAGAACAAATGGATTTTCAAGAAGAAAACATATGCTGATGGTAATGTTACTGTCTATAAAGCTCGACTTGTCGTAAAAGGGTTTCGAAAAATTCAAGGAGTTGACTACGATGAGACTTTCTCACCAGTATCGAAGCTAAAGTCTGTGAGGATTATGTTAGCAATCGCTGCATATTATGATTATGAGATATGGCAGATGGATGTCAAAACAACGTTCCTCAATGGAGACATTGATGAAGAGTTGTATATGATGCAACCCAAAGGTTTTGTCGATCCTAAAGATGCTAACAAGGTTTGCAAACTTCAACGGTCCATATATGGATTGAAGCAAGCATCCCGAAGTTGGAATCAACGATTTGATAAGGTGATCAAAAGCTTTGGTTTTATACAAACTTATGGAGAAGCTTGTATTTACAAGAAAGTGAGTGGGAGCTCGGTAGCATTCTTAATACTATATATAGATGACATATTGTTTATTGGGAATGATGTAGACCTTCTTAATAGTGTCAAGGATTATTTGAATAATAGTTTTTCAATGAAAGATCTTGGCGAAGCAGCTTACATATTAGGTATAAAGATTTATAGAGATAGATCGAGACGCCTAATATCATTGTCACAAAGTACATATTTGGACAAAGTTCTAAAGAGGTTTGGAATGGAAGATATCAAGAAAGGGTTCTTGCCCATGTTGCCCAATATGACCTTGAGTAAAACTCAAAGTCCAGCAACGGCAGAAGATAGAGAAAGGATGAGTAAGACTCCCTATGCCTCAGCCATAGGTTTGAAGGGTTTCGCAACATAGTAAATCAAAAAAATTCTACGGATGCGAACGGGAAAGACAAGATCTAATCTAGGAGATGCAAACAACAAGGGGGGATAGATGAGATCTTCATACCCTTGAAGATTCGCACAGCGGAACGTTGAACGGAACATGGTTGATGTAGTCGTACTAGCTTCTCCTCCTTGCGATCCGATCCGATCCAACACTGCAAGTGGCGATGCCTCCGAGAGATGCACACGTACGGCACCTCGACGTATCCTCCTTCCTCGGTCCAGCAAGTGGGGTGGAGAGATAGATTGGATCTACAACACGACAGCGTGGTGCAAAGGTGGAGAGTTTCTGCGGCAGGGCTTCGCCTACGCGCAGTCGGGAGAGAGAGAGAGATCTGGAGGGCAGCAGTATGGCGTCTAGGGTTGAAGGAGTGGGGGAGGAGGGCTGCGCCCCTGCCCTCTATATATAGGGGGCTGGCCGAACCCCTTGGCCTCTCCTCCAAGCCCTAGGGCGGCGGCCCCAAGGGTTGGAGTGGGGGGCAAGTTTTCCCCTCCTTCTAGAAGGTTTCCCTAGGGTTTTGGCCGGCTGGGCCTATGGGGCCTTGTTCCCCTGGCCCAATGCGGCCAGGGCACTCCCTCGTAGGCCCACGCCCCCTCCCGACAAGTGGGGCCACGTTGGTCCCACTCCGGAAGGTTCTAGAAGCTTCTGGTACAATACCGAACAATCCGAAACAATTCCGAAATCCAAAAACTGCTTATGAATCTTATTCTCCGGACCATTCTGGAACCTCTCGTGACGTCCTGGATCTCATCCGAGACTCCGAACAAAAACTCATAAACAAATTATCCACTCTATCCTAGCGTCGAGACACGTTAAGTGTGTGACCCTACAGGTTCGAGAATATGTGTAGAGGGATTGTCCCAACCTTTAAACAATATAAGGTGGAGTCCCCTGTGTTTACAATGCTAGTCCCTGGATCAATAGCTAGCATCCACAGTTAAGATGTAATATCAAGAACCAAAGGTCATAATACAACTTTATAACCAGGAATAACATAATTTTATTACATCATACATAGCTCTTTTGGCTATTACATTACATTGCAGCGGAATAACTATAGTCATGGGGTCCTTCATCTTCAAAGTGCCACAGGCAGATGTTGGTTGTAGACTTTGTAATCCTAATCAATCAATCTTCACTAAAATCAATCAAAACCTGCAACATTACAAGTTACAGCCACAAGGGTCAATACATTTGAATTGTATTGGCAAATTTCACTACTATGTAGAATATAAGTGGATCCTATCATTACATGCATTTTTGGCTAAGTAGAGTTTTAGGCTCATTTGCATAAAGCAATAATTTATCCTATCTTTTTAAAATGGTTTTGGTCCTTTGTCAATCTCCTTTTCCAAGTTCCTTGAACTCCTTGGTAGAAACTCAAGTGTTCAAGTCCTTGTCAAAAATCCCTTGAGCTCCTTGGTAACCCTAAGTGCATCAAGTCTTATAAAAATCTCATGAGTTCCTTGGTAACCCCAAGTGTTCATGTTTTCAACAAAATCTCTTGAGTTCCTTGGTACCCCCAAGTACTTCAAGTTTTGTCAAAGTCTCTTGAGCCCCTTGGTAACCCCAAGTGCATCAAGTCTTTAAAAGTTTTCTTTTAGAAATTAGAATGTCGAGATCTCCCATAGCTTCAAACTTTAGTTGCTCAGTATTGTCCATAACCGGGGACACGGCTAAGTACTTAGATTTTATTATCTTCTGCAGAAGTTGCACACTTTACCCACATGTCACAATCCCATCCTTTTGCCACCAGTGGCCGCTGGATTAGTGCTCACCAAGATGGAGTACCGGCAGATTGAGAATGTGACGAAGTCTTTCCAGAGGGTCCTCCCATACATCATTGCTAGCTTTGTCAACAGTACCCATGTAGGATTCCAGGTCCCCATGTCCAGTAAACTGAAGACAATGTATGGGTCTTCCCAATGTAGTTGACTAAGCCAGAGCCATAATAGCATGTGGTTGCACACGAAAGCCACAATTGGAGAAACATGTTCAATCTCTAAGTTTCCTGGGTGGTTTCCTTTGGAGCACAACACAAAGAGATTGCCATAGACATGGTTCCTTTTGTTGCCACCTTCTCCAATACTCAAAGTATCCTTGGCCACCCAGGTGGTTCATTGAGTCCTTGTTTTATTATGTAAAACACAAGTCCTTTTCTCAACTTCATAAAATCTCAACATGTATCTCTTTTCAAAATATAGAATGGCTAAGCATGTATCAACTCCATTGTTTTCACTAAGGAATGTATAGGGAATCCTATTAGGATTTAGCATAGCATAAGTATAGAAAATTCTTTTCATGCATGTTTTCAAAATCCACTAAGTATAATGAAAATAGTAGGACTTTTAGATGATAGTGTCACTTGCCTTTTTGGTAGGGAATGTTGGTTCACTCCTTGATCTTGCTAGTCTCACACTTTTCTAACTTCACTACAATCAATCAAGCAAACACAATATCAACTAGCATTCCAAACCAATAATCAATCAAACAATTTCACACACACAAAACAATGGGATCTAAGTCATGCATGTAAGCATGCAAGAGATGGTTCTATTTGCAAAGGTGGTCTCCACTAGGCTTCTAAACTTGGTAAGGTTCAAGTTGGTCATTTTCCAAAGTGGCTAAGTCATTTGCAAAAGAGTTTTGTCTAAAAACCATTTTTAAATCCATTCATCATTTTATGTGGTGGAAAATATTTTTGCCAAGGCAACAACTTTAAGTTGTTCACCAAATAAGTTATTGTTTCACAAAACTTGGTGTTTAGGGTCAGTAGGTTTGATCCAAAACATTTTCCCAAAGTTTTTTCCCTAAAAACATTTTCATAGCAAAACCATTATTTTTATTTGGCTAGAAATGGGCTAAACCAAGTTTTTATTTCTAAACTTCACCAAATTCATTTTTCAAGACCATGGGTTGATTCCTAGGGTCAGTAAGTTCACAACAAACCAATTTGCCAAGGTTTCAAACTCAAAAACATTTTTGAATCATTTTTCTAATCTTAACAAGCACACAAAAGTTTCTGTAAAATCAAACAATCTAACAGATACTATTGGCTAAACCAATGGCATGGTTGGGTAGGGCTTGCTCCACTGATTCCAATGATATAAAGTTTGTAATTTTTGGACGTGTGGATCAAAAGTTACAAAGGTTTGAAAATTGAATCTATAAAAGATTCAAATCTGTTTTTTAAAACGAAACCTGGCCACGCGGCGCGTTCTGGTTGGATGATACCGGTTCGGCCGAATCGGCAACGTGGCGCGTTGGATCTAAATAGATCGTGCGGCACAGGACGCGTACCCTTTCGAAGTTAAGTGATCTAATCGTGAGCGTCAGATCTCGATCCTACGGTGCTGGTCTGCTAGACCATATGCGAGCGGCGCGGGCGGTGGCTAGCGGCGGCGACGGTCAGGTGGTGGCGGTGCCAGTCGATACAGGAAGCTAGAAGAGAGAGGAGGATGCTCACCGTGATCGCGAGTACATGGTGAAGCTCGTCGTGTGGTCGGCGTGGCAAGGAGCGTCCTGGAACAGCAGCGATTGCTCGCCGGAGTTAGGTCTGGCGACGGTTGGCTCTGTTCGAGGCCGAGGATGGTGCTACGGGTCACGAGAGGGCAAACCAGAAGCATGGTTAGACGCGTACGATCAAGGAGATGACGCGTGCGTGAACGAGAAGAAGAGGGGCGGTCGGATTTCACCTGGGGAGCTCGCCGGAGTAGAAGACAGACGGCGGCGTCGTTCAGAGCTTGTTGCAGACGTTGCTCTGGGGCGCCCGCGGTCGTATGGGTGGTACGGGAAGAAGCGTCTGGGAGTGGGGAGTCTCCTAGTGTGCTCAGGGAGGCACGGGGCGGTGTTGAGTCGCCGGAATCGGCACCGGACCTCGTCGGAGCAGAGGATGGTGTTGAGCGCAATTCAGCAGCCTAGGGGCACGCAAATGCGGGGTGACAGAGGGGAAATGTAGAGGAGGTATGAGCGTTTAAGTCTGCGTGATCACAGCGAGTAACGGTGGCCGCGTTAAGTCGAATTAAGGCCGCGGAATCACTGCAGGAAACGGCGACGAGGGGAGGAAGAACAGGTCGCTGCGGCGAGGACGATGAATAGGAGGAGTGGGGTCGGCTGGTCAGCGAGAAAGAGAGCGAGGGAAAGGTACACCAGTCAGTCACTCTGCGGGTCAGTTGCCAGGTGCGAAGCGTTTTCTTCGGGGAGAGGAAAGCTGGGCTGGTTGCTGGGCTTATTGGGCTTTGTCGACTGGGCTGGTCCATGTTCTATTTTTTCTTCCAAAATGTTTTTCCTTTTCTGTTCTCATTTTCTGTTTTGAAAACCAAACAACCAAATCAATAAACAAAACAATCAAACAATCATCAAACTTTTCATTTGAATATGGTTCTGTTTAACACATAAACCAAAGTCCAAAATGAAATAATATTTTAAAACTTTTTAGGTTCCATTCATTAATTAAATAAATAGACCATTGTTATTAAAATCAAATAGGATTTGTTTTATTTAAATACTCCTTTTGAAATCTATTTATTTTCAAAACCAAAACAGTAGGTTTTCTTTGAAAATACCAAATACTTGGGAAACTTATTTTAAAAGAATAAATAAGTTTTGATGTTTTGGAAATAGTAAATCTTTATTAATATAACTTTGATATTAAATCCTTATTATTTTATTTAATAAACCTTTACCATTTTTATCAAAACAAAATGTTTTATCTCAAAAGCTTGGCCAAGGTTTAATTTGGCTTTATAAAATAATCTTTATTTATAAAACTTCTATTTCATTTGAAAACCAAATATTTTATTTAAAAGATCCAAAATAATAATTTTAAATATTTTTATTTTCCTTTTATTAAATGTTTACTTTTTCAAATCTCTTTAGGATTTAATTGATCCAAATTGGTTTGAAGATTTCCAATTGGATTCAAAAAGTTTCTTTTCACTCTGAAAATCAAACAAAGTTTTATTTTATTCATTTAGTTTTCACATTACAAGATTTGGAAAATCTTGGGATGTGACAATATGCAGACATGATCTTCTATCAATAATCAACAGCGGGGTCTGGAAACCCATATTGACTCCCACACATTCATCGATGATCATATCGGATGAACCACCATGCCAGGATTCAATTAATCCCATATATATATTCCCTTCGTCACGCGATATTTTACTTGCCCGAGATTCGATCGTTGGTATCGGCATACCTAGTTCAATCTCGTTCACAGCAAGTACTTTACTCGTTCCGTAATCCGATATCACTTTGTGATTAACTCCTTAACCACGTGCTTGCAAGCGGTGTTGATATCGATTACCGAGTGGGCCCGAAGTATATCTTTCCGACTTGGGAGGGACAAATCCCATCTCGATACATACAACCCAACAAGTACTTTCCGATCACCTGAGAGACACCTTTATGATCACCCTCTCATAGGATGACGTTTGATGACCTCAAAGCTTTCTTACGATACCAGGGAGTTGCATTATCTCATGGTCTAAGGAATACAATATTTGACATAAGAAAAAGCTTCGCAAAGATGAACACGATGACACGGTCTAATTGCTCTGCTTGATTTGGGTCTGTCCATCATATCATTCTCCCAATGATATGATCTCATTATTAATCGACAACTCATGTCTATGGTTAGGAAACCTTAACCATCATTAATCAATGAGCTAGTCCATAGAGGCGTACTAGGGACACGGTGTTGTTCATAAACCACACAAGTATCAAAGTTTCCGCTTAATACAATTCTAGCATGGAATATAAACTTTATCATGAACAAGAATTATAATAATAATATCTTTATTATTGCCTCTAGGGCATAATTCCAACAGTCTCCCACTTGCACTAGAGTCAATAATCTAGTTTACATCTGGCAACAATCTAACACCCATGGCAGTAAGGTGCTGATCATGTTTTGCTCGTGGAAGAGGTTTAGTCAACGGATCTGCGACATTCAGATCCGTATGTACTTTGCTAATCTTCAGATCTCCATCTGTTATATAATATCGAATTATATGAAACTTGCGGTTGATATGCTTGTTGGTCTTTGGATGATATCTTGGTTCCTTAGCCAGTGCTATGGCGCCAGTGTTGTCACACAATATCTCCAGTGGGTCCAAGGCACTTGGAACCACACCAAGCTCAGTGATGAAGTTCCTGATCCAAACTCCTTCACTTGACGCTTCTGCAGCATCCATGTATTCCGCTTCTACTGTTGATTCCGCGATCACGCTTTGCTTGCAGCTTCTCCAGCTCACAGCTCCTCCATTCAAAATATAAACGTATCCTATCTGAGATTTAGAATCATCCTTGTCGGTGTCGAAACTAGCATCGACGTAACCTTTTACGACGAGCTGTTCATCACCTCCATAGACTAAGATCATTTCTTTAGTTCTATTTAAATACTTTAGGATGTTCTTCACGGTTGTCCAGTGTTCCACTCCTGGATCACTTTGGTATCTGCTCGTCAAACTAAGAGCATTGGACACATCCGGTCTAGTACACAGCATGGCATACATGATAGAACCTATGGCCGAGGCATAAGGTACTTTGCTCATAGCTTCTCTATCGTTTACTGTAGCTGGACACTGAGCCTTGCTCAATATCTTACCTGACAACATAGGCACTGAACCTTTCTTTGCCTTATCCATTCTGAACCTTTTCAGAACTTTGTCTAGGTATGTACTTTGGCTTAAAGCTATCAGGCGTCTTTGTCTATCTCTATAGATTTTGATGCCCAATATATAAGCAGCTTCCCCTAGGTCTTCATTGAAAAACATTTGTTCAAATAACTCTTCACATCGTTAAGCATGTCAATGTCATTTCCGATAATCAATATGTCATCCACATATAGTACCAAAAATGTCACTGAGCTCCCACTCACTTTCTTGTAGATACAAGCTTCGTAGCAATTTGGAACAAATCCAAAGCTCTTGATCACTTGATCAAAACGAAGGTTCCAACTCCGAGATGCTTGCTTCAGCCCATAAATGGAACGCTGAAGTTTGCACACCTTATCAGCATCCTTAGGATCGACAAAACCTTCGGGTTGCATCATATACAACTCTTCATCAATGTTGCCATTGAGGAACACAGTCTTGACATCCATCTACCATATTTCATAATCACGAAACGCAGCAATTTCTAATAAAATTTGAATGGACTTAAACATCGCTACGGGAGAGAAAGTCTCATCGTAGTCAAAACCTTGAACTTGTCGAAAACCTTTCGCGACAAGCCGTGCTTTATAGACAGTAACATTACCATCCGCGTCCGTTTTCTTCTTGAAAATCCATTTGCACTCAACGGCCTTTCGGTCGCTAGGAGGGTCCACCAAAGTCCATACTTGGTTTTCGCTCATGGATCCCAATTCGGATTTCATGGCCTCTAGCCATTTCTCAGAGTCTGGGCTCATCATTGCTTCCTCATAGTTCGCAGGTTCACTGTTGTCTACCAACAAGACAGTTAAGACAGGGTTGCCGTACCACTCAGGAGGGGCACGTGACCTTGTCGACATGCGACGTTCAGTAGTAGCATCGTCCGAAGCTTCATGATCCTTGTCATTAGCTTCCTCTATTGTTGGTGCAGACGACACTGGAACAATTTCAGGTACTGCGCTACTCTCCAACTCAAGAGAAGGTTCAATAACCTCGTCTAGCTCTACTTTCCTCCCACTCACTTCTTTCAAGAGAAACTCCTTCTCAAGAAAGGATCCGTTCTTTGCGACAAACACTTTGCCTTCGGATCTGTGATAGAAGGTGTACACAATCGTTTCCTTAGGGTATCCTATGAAGATGCATTTCTCCGCTTTGGGTTTGAGCTTGTCCGGCATCAACTTCTTGACGTAAGCTTCACATCCCCAAACTTTAAGAAACGATAACTTAGGTTTAGCACCAAACCACAGTTCATACGGTGTCGTCTCAACGGATTTAGATGGTGCCCTATTTAAAGTGAATGCAGCGGTTTCTAATGCATAACCCCAAAATGATAACGGCAAATCTGTAAGAGACATCATCGATCGCACCATATCTAATAAAGTTCGATTCCGGCGTTCAGACACACCATTGCGCTGTGGTGTTCGGGGTGGCGTGAGTTGCGAAACGATTCTGCTTGCTTTAAGATGCGTGAGAAAATCATAACTCAAATATTCACCTCCACGATCGGATCGTAGAAATTTAATTTTTCTGTTACGATGGTTTTCCACTTCATTCTAAAATTCTTTGAACTTTTTAAACGTTTCAGATTTATGTTTCATTAAATAGATATACCCATATCTACTTAAGTCATCAGTAAAAGTGAGAAAATAGCGATATCCAACGCGCGGCGAAACACTCATCGGTCCGCATACATCGGTATGTATGATTTCCAACAAGTCCGTTGCTCGCTCCATCATTCCGGAGAACGGGGTTTTGATCATCTTGCCCATGAGGCACGGCTCGCACGTGTCAAATGATTGAAAATCAAGAGACTCCAAAAGTCCATCAGAATGGAGTTTCTTCATGCGTTTTACACCAATATGACCTAGACGGCAGTGCCACAAATAAGTTGAATTATCACTATCTACTTTGCATCTCTTAGCCTCAATGTTATGGATGTGTGTTTCATTGCTTTCGAGATTCAAAAAAAAATGAACCATTCATAGCAGGTGCATGACCATAAAAGATGTTACTCATATAAATAGAACAACCATTATTCTCCGATTAAAATGAATAACCGTCTTGCAAAAAACACGATCCAGATATAATGTTCATGTTCAACGCAGGCACATAACAACACTTATTAAGGTTTAAAACTAATCCTGAAGGTAAAACTAAGGAGAGCGTGCCGACGGCCATCACATCAACTCTTGATCCGTTGCCAACGCGCATCGTCACCTCATCCCTTGCTAGCCGTCGTCTATTCCGTAGCTCCTGTTTCGAGTTACAAATATTAGCAACTGAACCAGTATCAAATACCCAGGCACTACAACGAGGGCTAGTAAGGAAAACATAAATAACATGTATATCAAATATACCTTTGATGGTGCCAGCCTTCTTGTTCGCTAAGTACTTCGAACAGTTGCGCTTCCAGTGACCCTTGTCCTTGCAATAGAAGCACTCAGTGTCCGGCTTAGGTCCAGACTTGAGCTTCTTCTCAGCAGGGGCAACGTGCTTGCCGCTGCCCTTCTTGAAGGGCTTCTTTGCACCCTTACCTTTCTTAAAGCTGGGGGGCTTGTTGACCATCAACACATGATTATTTTTCTTGATGTCCACCTCCGTAGCTTTCAGCTTAGCGAAGATCTCAGTGATCGTATCAGTGGAACCAATCTGATTATGAGTAACTACAACACCTTTGTAGCTAGGAGGGAGTGATTGCAGAACTCTGTCAATCTTGAGCTCCTCTGGAATCTTGCAGTCCAGTTGTTCAAGGCGTTGAGTGTAGCCCGACATCTTAATGGCGTGCTCACTAACGGAACTCCCTTCCTCCATCTTGCAGTTAAAGAACTTCTCAGAGATCTCATATCTCTCAGAACGGGCCTGAGTCTGAAACATAGTTTTCAGTTCCTCAAGAATCTCAAAGGGCCCGGGGAACTCCTCAAAACGATTTTGAAGGTCCGATTCCATAGCAAACAACATGGTGGTCTTAATCACACCATAATCATCCTTGAGCGACTGATAGACAGCTTTCTCATCAGCCGGCGCATCTACAGCAGGGGTGTCACCTAGCGCTTTCTCAAGGACATAGTCCTTTTGTCCGCCAGAGAGAATGATTCTCAGATTTCGGAACCAGTTGGTGAAGTTAGACCCATTATTCTTAAGCTTTTCTTTCTCAGCAAAAACGTTGAAGTTGAAGTTGGACTTAGCCATTTGATCTACAAAAATTGCAAGTACAATTTAGACTATGTTCATGATAACTAGTTCAACTTAATCATATTACTTGATGAACTCCCACTAAATTCAACATCCCTCAAGTTGTTTAGTGAACACGATCCAAATTCACCACACCTAATCCGATCTTCACGAGAAGAGATGTGGTTTCAATGGTGGACAACAAAGTGTAGATCATATCATTCATATGACTCATGCTTAACCTTTCGGTTCGTGTGTTCCGAGGCCATGTCTGTACATGCTAGGCTCGTCAAGTCAAACCCAAGTATTTCCGCGTGTGCAAAACTGGATTGCATCCGTTGTATGTGAACGTAGAGTTTATAGCACCCGATCATCACGTGATGCTTGAACACGACGAACTTTCGCAACGGTGCATACATGGGGAGAACACAGTTTTATCTTGATCTTTAAGTGAGGAATCATCTTATAATGCTACCGTCACGATCTAAGCATAATAAGATACATAAAAGGATAAACATCACATGCATATAATTTTATGTGACATGGTATAGCCAATCTCCGCGCAATGATCTCCATCTTGTGCGTGCCAGCATGATCTCCATCACTCCACCATGATTGCCTCCACCATGAATAGCAACTACAACTATTGCTAACTACTTAGCGATAAAGCAAAGCTATTACATGGCGTATAAGAAGTTGACACACAAGTCATACACAATTATAAAGACAACCATATGGATCCTGCTGGTTGTGTACTCATCGACATGCAAGTCATGAAACATTACAAAACATGATCATTGCATACAACATACACATCACATCTTGGGCCATATTATATCACAAAACACTCCCTGCAAAAACAAGTTAGACGCCTCTACTTTGTTGTTGCATGTTTTACGTGGCTTATGGGAGCAACAAGCTAAGAACGATTCTTACCTACGGAAAGCCACAACGGTGATATTATGGTTGCAACATCCGGTGTAAATCCCATGACAACTATAGTGAGAGAAACTGGCATCCACCAGCCGCATGTGTGGAACAAGCCACACGTCAAGTGCGGAGCCGGTCTCGCGAATGAGGTCGCGTAAAGTTGGCCTGGACCGCTTCTATCTCACTATCTCGCGTCATAAGAAGTACACAAACAAGAGGCTTGCAACAGAAAACATCAACGCCCGCAACAAGCATGTTGCGTTCTACTCGTGAAACACATATACACATAGATCTAGCTCTGATACCACTGAAGGGTTTCACAGCATAGTAAATCAAAAAAATTCTACGGATGCAAACAGGAAAGCCAATATCTAATCTAGGGGATGCAAACAATGAGGGGGGATAGATGAGATCTTCATACCCTTGAAGATTCGCACAGCGGAACATTCAACAGAACGTGGTTGATGTAGTCGTACTAGCTTCTCCTCCTCGCGATCCGATCCGATCCAACACCGCAAGTGGCGATGCCTCCGAGAGATGCACACGTACGACACCTCGACTGTCACATCCCAAGATTTTCCAAATCTTGTTATGTGAAAAATAAATGAATAAAATAAAAACTTTGTTGATTTTTAGAGTAAGAAGAAACTTTTTGAATCCAATTGGAAAACTTTCAAACCTATTTTGATCTTGGATCCAATAAAAAATCCTAAAGGTATTTAAAAAGTTAAATAAGCAATAAAGCTAAAAATATTTGGAATTACTATTTTGGATCTTTTAATAAAAGATTTGGTTTTCCAAAAGAAAAGGTGGATTTATAAATAAAGATTATTTTATAGAGCCAAATTAAACCTTGACCAAGCTTTTGAAATAAAATGTTTTGTTTTGACTAAAAATAGTAAAGGTTTATTTAAATAAAATAATAAGGATTTAATATCCAATTTTATTTAAATAAAAGGTTTTACCATTTTAATTAAAACATCAAAACTTATTAAATTATTTGAAATAAGTTTTCCAAGTATTTTATACTCTCAAAATAAAACTTACTGAAGTGTTTTGGTGTTATTTTATATTTCAAAATAAAGATTTTTTATAAAACAAATCCTATTTGATTTAATAACTAAGGTCCATTTTATTTAATTATTAATGGAACCTAAAATAAAAATGTTATTTTATTTTGAACAAGTTTTCCAAAGTATCTTCTTTTTTTCAAATAAAAACCTACTGATTTGGTTTTGAAAATATTTGGATTTCAAATGGAGATTTTATTAAATAAATCAAACCCTATTTGATTAAATAACTAAAGGTCCATTTTATTTAATTAATGAATGGATCCTAAAAAGAATAAAAATATTATTTTAATTTGGGATTTGGTTTATGTTGATAAACAGAACCAAAAACTCATTACAAGTGTGGTGAATTCTTTGAATTGTTTGAATGTTTGAATAGTTGATTGAAATTCAAAACAGAAATTAATTTGGAAAAAGAAAAAGTTTCAGACAGAAAAAAAATATGGAAACGGACCTGACCCAGCTAAAGCCCATCCCAGCCCAGCAGCCCATTTCCCTCTCTCCCCCGAAGCATTCTTTTCTCACTCACCAGACAACCTGCTAAGCAGCTGACTGGTGGACCCACCTCTTCTCTCCTCTCTCACGCTGACAAAGGACCCCACCCCTCCTGCTCGTCGTTTCCACCCGCCGCTGACCACGCCGCGGCCGTTGCTGCCATTGAAAGCTCGCGATCAATTCGCCATAATACCGCGCCTTAATCTCGCTGCGACCACGCACGTTAAAGCGCCTGTCTCTCCTCTCCACTTCCCCTCTGTCGCCCCACCTCGACACGCCCCCAGGCTGCCAAATTCTGCTCAAACACCGCCACTGTCCGACGACGCTCCGGCGAGGATTCCGGCCAGCACACGCCACATCTTTCCTCCTCGAGCATGCAGCTTTGATCAGCATCCCCCAGCGGACCTTTCTGCAGCCGCAGCTCACTCGCGCGCGCCCCTGAGTGTCGACAGCGACAACAACCGTCGCCGCCACCGTCTGGCTCTTCTCCGACGAGCCCCATAGGTAGTTTCCGACCACCCCGCGCCCTCTCCTTCACGCACACATCGTCGCCATAGCTTTACGCGTCTGACCCTGTCTTCCATTTGTCCTAGCGTGCATCATAGCCCCGTCTCCGACGACGCCCGAGCGAACCCGACGCCAGCAGGATCTCCGGCGAGCAATCAAGCCCACTCCAGTGCGCCCCTCGTCGAACCAACAACGCCTTGAGCTTCTCCAGGCTTTTGCGAACACGGTGAGACTACTCCCTCCCTCTCTCGCTTCCTGTTTCACCAGCGCCGCCACCATCTGACCTCGCCGCCGCCGGCCACCGTCGCTGCGCCGCCAGAGTTTGGTCAATGCGATAATAGCCGTTAGATGATGATCCAAGCGTCACGATAGATCCTTAGCCGAAGGGGTACGGGTGATCCTGTGCCGCACGATCTGACTTAATCCAACGCGCCAGAGCAGTCGATCCGAGCGAAGCGGTATAGACGAATCAGGAACAGCCACGTGGCCTCTGTTTGATTTAAAGGACGGAAAACTTTCTATTAGATTCCAATTTTGTAAATTGCACAACTTTTGATCCACACGTCCAAAAATTGCAAATTTTATATCATTGGAATCAGTGGAACAAACCCCTAGCCAACCATGCCTTGTGTTTAGTAAAAAGCTTCTGGAAAAATGGTTGTTTTTGCAGAAACATTTGTATGCTTGTTAAGGATGTGAAAATTGTTCAAAAATGATTTTGGGGATAAAATCTTTGGAAAATGGTGTGATTTGAACCTACTAACATTAGGAAACACTTTGTGGATTCAAAAATGTATTTGGTGAAGGAAAAGAATGATTCTTCGATTTAAAACCATTTCTAGTCAAATAGAAATGTAGTTTATTTATTAAAAATGGTTTTGGAAGAAAACTTTTGGGAAAATGTTTTGTTTTAAACCCTCTGACCCCAAACATCAAGTTTTGTGGTTTGAAAACATATTTGGTGAACCCTATAGATAAATGCCTTAGTAAAAAAAATATTTCTACACCACATAAAATGATACTTTGTTTTGAAAATGGTTTTTGAAGTGAAACCTTTTGCAAATGACTTTGCCACTTTACAAAATGACCATTAGGTGTTTTCAAATGTTTATGACCCATTAGGAACCACTTTTTCAAACAAAACAAAGCTTGGCATGCTTGCATGCATTACTTTGACTTTGTCATTTTATGTGTTGTTTTGCTTGATTGGTAGATTGAGTTTGTGCCTTGCTTGATTGATTTGTAGTGACTTGAAGAGTGTGATTGTTGCAAGGACAAGGAGTGAACCCATACTCTACCAAAAAGGCAAGTGATGCTTCATATTTTTGTCCCATTACTTTCACTATGCATTAGTGATTTTCTCTAAGTAAAACTTGCATGGAATTTTGCTAAGTATAAACCTTGCTATAGTAAAACCTAGTAGATGAAACCTTAGTGGAAATCTTCCTAAGTTAAGATTCCTATTACTATCAAGCTTAGCCTAGCTAATAGAAAACATGGGTGGAATATATATTCACACTATGGAAAATTTCTAAGTCTGAGGACTTGTGTTTTTGTTTAATAAAACAACTAAGTTAATAAATCACCTGGGTGGAATGGTAATTGCTTGGTGGATTTTGGTTGAGTGGTTCACAAGGCCCATGTCTATGGTTTACCTTGTGTATCTCACTTGTGGATGGCCACCCAGGAACAAAGAGATTTGATATGTCAAATGTTGAGAAGCTTCAAGTGCAACCACTTGGCATTATGGGCTCTGCCTGGATCATATAGGTTGCAAGAACTTAGCCATATGGACAGTTGGTGGTAGAGTTTGATAGGTTGGAGCGCGTCCATTTTGGTCTAAGGGAAGGCTTCTGAAAGATCTTGTCTTGGGAAACCAAGTCTTGTGGGGAAAGTGCACCACCTCTGCAGAGTGTAAAATCTAAGTACTTAGCCATGTCCCTGGTAAAGGACAATTTGAGCATCAAGACATGGAAGCAATCAAGAATCTCATCATTCAAATTTCTAAGTTAAAAACTTGTGGTTTGAACAAGGGTTAAAGGATCTTAAATCTTTGTTTGAGAAAAATGATTTTGTCAAGCAAAAACTTAGTGTTTTCAAAAGTTAAGGAAAAATCTATTTTGAGCAATGCAAGCCTCAACTCCACTTAGCCAAATGCATATAGATGATAGACTCCACTATACTACCATAGTATCACTTGCCAATACAATTCAAATGTATTGACCCTTGTGGCTGTAACTTGTAATGTTGCAGGTTTGATTGATTTTAGTGAAGATTGATTGATTAGGATTACAAAGTCTACAACCAACATCTGCCTGTGGCACTTTGAAGATGAAGGACCCCATGCTATAGATATTCTGCTGCAATGTAATGTAATAGCCAAATGAGCTATGTAAGATGTAATAAAATTATGTTATTCCTGGTTATAAAGTTGTATTTTGACCTTTGTTTCTTGATATTACATCTTAACTGTGGATGCTAGCTATTGATCCAGGGACTAGCATTGTAAACACAGGGGACACCACCTTATATTGTTAAAAGGTTGGGACACTCCCTCTACATCGACGTCTCCTCCTTCCTCGGTCCAGCAAGCGGGATGGAGAGATAGATTGGATCTACAACACGACGGCGTGGTGCAAAGGTGGAGAGTTTCTGCGTCAGGGCTTCGCCTACGCGCAGTCGGGAGAGAGAGAGAGATCTGGAGGGCAGCAGTATGGCGGCTAGGGTTGAAGGAGTGGGGGAGGAGGGCTGCGCCCCTGCGCTCTATATATAGGGGGCTGGCCGGCCCCCTTGGCCCCTCCTCCAATCCCTAGGGCGGCGGCCCCAAGGGTTGGAGTGGGGGGCAAGTTTTCCCCTCCTTCTAGAAGGTTTCCCTAGGGTTTTGGCCGGCTAGGCCTATGGGGCCTTGTGCCCCTGGCCCAATGCGGCCAGGGTACTCCCTCGTAGGCCCACGCCCCCTCCCGACAAGCGGGGCCACGTTGGTCCCACTCCGGAAGGTTCTAGAAGCTTCTGGTACAATACCGAACAATCCGAAACAATTCCGAAATCCAAAAACTGCTTTCCCTTATATGAATCTTATTCTCCGGACCATTCTGGAACCTCTCGTGACGTCCTGGATCTCATCCGAGACTCCGAACAAAAACTCATAAACCAATTATCCATTCTATCCTAGCGTCGAGACACGTTAAGTGTGTGACCCTATGGGTTCGAGAATATGCAGACATGATCTTCTATCAATAATCAATAGCGGGGTCTGGAAACCCGTATTGACTCCCACACATTCATCGATGATCATATCGGATGAACCACGATGACAGGATTCAATTAATCCCATATATATATTCCCTTCGTCACGCGATATTTTACTTGCCCGAGATTCGATCGTCGGTATCGGCATACCTAGTTCAATCTCGTTCACAGCAAGTACTTTACTCATTCTGTAATCCAATATCACTTTGTGATTAACTCCTTAACCACGTGCTTGCAAGTGGTGTTGATATCTATTACCGAGTGGGCCCGAAGTATATCTTTCCGACTTGGGAGGGACAAATCCCATCTCGATACATACAACCCAACAAGTACTTTCCGATCACCTGAGAGACACCTTTATGATCACCCTCTCATAGGATGACGTTTGATGACCTCAAAGCTTTCTTCCGATACCAGGGAGTTGCATTATCTCATGGTCTAAGGAATACAATATTTGACATAAGAAAAAGCTTCACAAAAATGAACACGATGACACGATCTAATTGCTCTGCTTGATTTGGGTCTGTCCATCATATCATTCTCCCAATGATATGATCTCATTATTAATCGATAACTCATGTCTATGGTTAGGAAACCTTAACCATCATTAATCAATGAGCTAGTCCATAGAGGCGTACTAGGGACACGGTGTTGTTCATAAACCACACAAGTATCAAAGTTTCCGCTTAATACAATTATAGCATGGAATATAAACTTTATCATGAACAAGAATTATAATAATAATATCTTTATTATTGCGTCTAGGGCATAATTCCTACAAGGTTCTCTAATGTATGCCATGCTATGTACTAGACCCGACATTGCATATGCTGTTAGTTTGACTAGCAGATATCAAAGTGATCCAGGAGTGGATCATTGGACAGCGGTCAAAAACATCCTTAAGTACTTGAGAAGAACTAAGGATATGGTTCTTTCTTATGGAGGTGATGAACAGCTCGTTGTTAATGGTTACACCGATGCTAGTTGGAACACCGATCCGGATGATTCTAAATCTCAATCTGGATACGTATTTACTTTGAATGGTGCAGCAGCTAGCTGGAGGAGTGCAAAGCAAAGCGTTGTGGCGAGATCTTCAACTGAATCAGAATACATAGTTGCTTCGGAGGCTTCACAAGAAGCGATATGGATGAAGGAGTTCATTACAGAGCTCGGTGTGGTTCCAAGTGCGCTGGACCCAATGTCTATCTACTGTGATAACATGGGCGCCATAGCCAATGCGCAAGAACCAAGGTCACACAAGAAGCTGAAGCACATCAAGGCACGTTTTCATGCTATTCGAGAACATGTCCAAGATGGTGACATAAAGATTTGCAAAGTACACACAGATCTGAATGTGGCGGATCCGTTGACTAAACCTCTCCCGAGGGCAAAACATGACCAACACCAAACTGCCATGGGTGTTTGGTATATTACCATGTAATCTAGATTAGTTGACTCTAGTGCAAGTGGGATACTGTTGGAGATATGCCCTAGAGGAAATAATAAATGTAGTTATTATTATATCTTTGTGTTTATGATAAATGTTTACATTCATGCTATAATAGTATTAACCAGAAACATTAATACTTGTGTGATTTGTAAACTAAATTAGAGTCCCTGGTAAAGCCTCTTTATAATAGTAGCTTGTTGATTAGTAGATGATCATGGTTTCTTGATCATGAACATTTGAGATGTTGTTAATAACAAGGTCATATCATTAGGAGAATGGTATGATGGACATACTCCTGTAGATAAGCGTAGCATAAAGATCAAGTCATTTTAATAGTTCAATTGCTATAAGCTTTCTGATACATAGTAACCTAATTCCTTCGACCATGAGATCATGCTTATCACCATCACCAGAAGGATGCTTTGATGACATCAAACACCACACCGTAACTGGGTGGCTATAAAAGTGGCAATGAGTGTTCGGAAAGTATGGGTTGAGACACATGGATCAAGAGTGGGATTTGTCCATCCATATGACGGATAGATATACTCTGGGCCCTCTCGGTGGAATGTCATCCAATTAGCTTGCAAGCATGTGACTGGCTCACAAGGGATCGCATACCACGGGAACGAGAAAACAGTACTTATCGGTAACAAGGTTGAACTAGGTATGCAGAGATACCGACGATCAAAACCTCGGATAAGTAAACTATCGTGAGACAAAGGGAAATTGGTATCGTATGTAAGTGGTTCATTCGATCGCAAAGTAAACGTAGAAATTTGTGGGAGCCATATTAATTTCCAGATTCCTCTATTGGTTATTGATCGGAGAAGTGTCTCGATCATGTCCGCATAATTCACGAACCGTAGGGAGACACACTTAAGGATTCGATGTTGTTGAGTAGTTATGGAATGATGAGTAAGAGACCAAATGTTGTTCGGAGTCTCGGATGGGATCCGGGATATCACGAGGAGATCCGGAGAATAAGATTCATATAAGGAAAGTCCTGTTTCGGAGTTGGGGAATGATTCAGGTGTTTTCACCAGGAATGTTCTAGAAGGGTCCGGAAGGTCCGGCACTCCGGAGGAGAAGGGTACATGAATGTGTCATGACAATATGGAATGGTTGCATCATGTACTAGGTCACTTGGCTGGGAAAAATAAAGAGAGAAATCAAATCCAAGTTTGAAAGTCAAACACCAATTTGAAAAAGTCAAACATCAAGTTTGCTTGGTGGAGGGAGAGTAGGAAACCTACTTGGGGAGGAAGTCCCCTCCCTCCACCTGCCGGCCAAGGAGGAGGAGTTGGAGGAGGACTCCCTCCTCCCAAGCCGCACCCTCCCACCTATATAAGGAGGGGTAGGGATGCCCCTCTCTAACACACCCAAAACCCTAGCCTCAAGCCGTCGGCGCCACCACCTCCTTGTGCCGCCGCCTAGGGCACCTCCAACTCGGCGAGTTGGGTTTTTCCCCAAACCCTAGACGCCGGCCAAGCCCTCCCCTTGGTGCCCTCTAAACCCTATATCACCAAGGCCTCTCTCATACTCCACCATACTCGCTCCGGCTTAAGGCGAAGCCCTGCGAGATCTCCCCTCTACTTCCGACATCACGCCACCGTGCTGCCGGAATCGCGAGGAGAGTGCTACAACCTCTGCTGCCTGCTGGAACAAGGGAGAGGAAGGTCTTCATTGAGTACCGAACGTGTGACCGACTGTGGAAGCGCTGCCAGAACACAGCGCCGGAAGAATCGTCTACGCGATATTGAGATCGGCAAGAGTACGACTACATCACCCACGAGAATCTGCTCTCGTTAACCGCTTTGGAATCTTCAAGAGTGAGTTCCTCTATCGACTCGTTGCTACAATCTAGTAGATAGATCTTGGCTTGTTTGTTTGCATGCGGTAGAAATTTTTTGTTTTCCATGCTACGAACCCCTACAAGAGACTCCCCTTGGTGCACTTCCTCCACTGGCGGCTCCTCCAGCGAATTGAACCCCATGGTGTCGAGCATCTCCTGGACAACGTGCAACTGCACCGTGGTAGCGCACTGATGCCCCGGTGTCCACTTCTAACCGCAGATGAAGCAAAGACCGCGAGAGCGGTAGTAGCTCTTGAGCGCAGCTGCGTGTTTGTCAGGCTTAGGCGGTGTTGCCTCGCGTGCCGCCTCCAATCCTCGTTTGTCCTCCACCGATACTGGTGCACATGGAGCCGTGTACGCGCTCACCACAATAGTTGGCGCTGGCACGCTCCAGTCCCCACCTCCCGCTGTAGCGAATGACCACGGCGAGAACCTACCATGATAGGACAGTTCAGAACATCGTGGTTCCTTCTTCAGGATATCCAACGCTTCCTCCTGCAAGAGAGCCAAAGAGATAAGAGCATCCAATCCCTTGGGTGGAAGCACAAGTAATGTAGCACGAATTTCGTCTCTCAACCCATTGATAAAACAAAAAGGAAACAACTCAGGATCCTAGGAAGCTGAGTGAGCTTGCAAGGCGTGCATTACCTCCATGAACTCCTACACATATTCAGCTACCGATACCGCCTGCCTGAGGTGAAACAACTACCGCGACAATTTCTGGAAATCATCCTTCCCAAAACACACCAACTCACACAACTGACCCCAAGACAATTGCTCGAGTTGGAGGCCACTATTCTCAATCCACAACTATGCCCCCCCTTCGAAGTGCATAGTTGCAGAATCAACCCAATCCTCTGGCGCCCCGCGAAACACACGGAAATATGATTCGCACTACCGCTTCCCGGATTTTGGCCTTTCACTCGCAAACACAGGGAAATCCATCCTCAGGCGAGGCACGTGACCACTCGATGAACTCCCTCCTCCCCGGTAGTACTGCCTGCCGAAATCATGGCCAAAACAAAGGAATCAGGATTCGAGGATGTAACCTTGGCCGGAGGTGTCGTGAGGGACGGATCCCCTCCACTCGACAACCCCTGAGGTTGGTGTACATCGCGGTGGCCACCTGGCCCGTGGTGGAGCTCGTTGTGGCGCTCCGCCACACTGCCGCCCTCCGTGAGCGCGGGACTGGCACGTGGATGCAGCGTCACCGGATCGATGCTGAGGATCGGGTTGAGCGCCACTCGCCCTAGTTGTTGACATAGCATGTTGATGTCATTGTGCATCTCGACCATGGCTCCTTCCGCCTATGGCTTCCATGCCACCAGATCCTGGATGATTCCTTGCGTCTTAGTGATGGTGGTCTTGACCACGGACAATGAGGCCGACATCTCGCGAATCGCCGATGTTAGGTCCTCCATCTCCGCTCAATTCCCCCGATCCGTGCTGGCTCTGAGATACCAAATGTAAGGCCCAGGTTCTCTCTGTTCGATTTCCTCGGTAGTATGGCGCAGGTAGTTCAGAGTATGGGAGGTTCAGAGAGTTTATACATAGATACAAGTTCGGGGGAGGTCCCAAGGGAAAAATAGATAAGTTCTGACAGTCATTCCTTAATCCCGCTCTCCTAGGGATCGCCTCTACTTAAGCACCCAATCCTTGGGGTCCAACCTTCTGCTAGGCTCGCGTTGCCGCGTAGATCTTCTGACGTGTCTGACTCTGGTTGGTGCACTCGAAGCTGCCGCTGCCGCTGAGGTGTCCTCTTGATGGGTCGATGCAGTAGTCACAGGCTGGGGCCTAACAGGTGGCGGTAGGGAGGCGACTGCTTGGCCAGTGAACTTGAGCGGAGATGGGGGAGCTGGCGCAAAGGAGGAAGGGGACGAGGCGGCTAGGAGGAAGACGATGGGACAAGTGCGGATTTCCCCTTTCTTTTCCTCGTGTAGTTTTGGTGCGGGTGGTGTGGGCGGGTGTGGTTGGGAACTAATGTTGTTAATCTGACATGGGCACAGTTCCTTTTTTTGGTAGTGTGCAACGGGCACGGTTCCTTTTTTTCTATTGTGAAACGGGATTGGCTAACTTTTTTTCTGACACGTACGAGCACGGGGGGACTAGAAATCTAACAAATGCTAATGGGTAGCACAGATCACGGAACAATATTGAACGGTGTACATGTATGCCTAGCTACCACTCCGAGTAGAAAATCCACGTCGATATATATAGTGGGATATCATGGATCTTACATATGCATACCCATCTAACCATTAGATCTCTTATAGGGAGCAAAAAAATTAGCCGCGTAAGCACACATGTTTGCAACGAAATATTCCACCACCGTCATACCGAGAGCACATATAGTTCTACTACACCACACATATTTCCAAACAATCACCACATGCATGCGTCCATGAAAGTTACAAAAAATTTAGCAATCCAACCATCCACATTATCCACTACATGCAAACTAGTACACCTCAGGCTGTTTTAGCAAAGCATAAAGCAGTTCTCATATGCACATCACATGGACCATAGAAGCTGCAAAAAAATTAGCAATCCAACCAACCATTTTTCAACCAGCACATGCAACATACTAGTATTCAAGCACAAAGCAGTTCTATATGCACATCACATGGACCATAGAAGCTGCAAAAATTCTAGCAATCTAACCAACCATTGTTTCACCAGCACATACAATATACTAGTATCCAACCTCACTCCATAGCCGGTTGGATGGAGAGAATTCATGCAGATATGTTTGCTTGTTTGGATGCTGATTGTGTTGCCTACCTAGCATGCACATGTCATGGAAGGGTGGAGCTAAGTACACCTACCTAGCAGCTACTACATGTAGCTCAACAACAAGCAGAATTTCATGCACAAAAATAAGCTGCTCAGTGTGCTTGCCATGCGGTTTAGAGAACAAACGGAGATCACACCGTGAAGTGCATTCATGTCTTTTTGCTCTCTCTCATCTAGACAGCTATTATAAGTACTCCTTATATCCAACAACACCGCATGCATGCAGTGGTAGCATCGGTTGTAGCAAATCCACGTTGATATATATATTGTTGTATCTCATTGCATTGTTATAAAAAATTCTTGTCTTTGATTTTGATCTTTCATTCCTTCGACATGTGTCTTGCAACTGTGAAGTTGATCAATCACTGGCAAGTTTCCCATAGTGTGTGCTACGCACAAGTCATATTTTCGGTGTAACATATATTAAAACATCCACGATCAAATTGCATTTGCCCCATATTCAATGTGTAGTCGTAACTGATATGGCCATGATCATATATTGTATTTGGATGCACTATATCTAGACGTTCTATCCTGACTCCGAGTCCAACAAAAATATGGTTCTCGACATAATAATTGTTTATGATAAATGTTTACATACAATGCTATAATTACAATAATCGAAAACATTAATACTTGTGTAATTTGTAAACATGTAAGAGTCCCCAGTAAAGCCTCTTGTTAAACTAGCTTGTTGATTGATTGATGATCATGGTTTCCTGATCATGAACATTAGATGTTATTGATAACAAGGTCATATCATTAGGAGAATAATGTGATGGGCATACTCCTATAGTTAAGCATATCATAAGATCAAGTCATTTAAATAGTTCACTTTTTATAAGATTTCAAATACGTAGTAACCTAAATCTTTTGACCATGAGATCATATTAATGACCATCAACGAATAGATGCTTTGATGACATCAAACACCACTTCATAATTGGGTGGTTATAAAGGTGGCATCGAGTATTCTGAAAGTATGTGTTGAGGCACATGGATCAAGAGTGGGATTTGTCCATCCATATGACAGATAGATATACTCTAGGCCCTCTCGGTGGAATGTCATCCAATTGGCTTGCAAGCATGTGACTAGCTCACAAGGGATCACATATCACAGGAATGAATAAAAAGTACTTATTGGTAACGAGGTTGAACTAGGTATGCAAAGATACCGACGATCAAACCTCGGATAAGTAAAGTATCGCGAGACAAAGAAATTTGGTATCGTATATAAATGGTTCATTCGATCATGAAGTAATCGTATAAATATGTGGGAGCCATATGAATTTCCAGATTCCTCTATTGGTTATTGATTGGAGAAGAGTCTTGATCATGTCTGCATAATTCACGAACCGTAGGGAGACACACTTAAGGATTCGATGATGTTTAGTAGATATGGTAATGAGTTGGAGACTGAATGTTGTTCGAAGTCTCAAATAGGATCCAGGACATCACGAGGAGATCCGAAATAATAAGATTCATATAAGGAAAGTCCAATTCCAGAGTTCGAAAATGTTTTCGGTGTTTTCATCGGAATGTTCTAGAAAGGTCTAGAAGGTCAACCGATCCGGAGTGGGAAGGGTACATGGATGTGTCATACCAATGTGGAATGGTTGCATCATGTCCTTGGTCACTTGGTTGGGCAATGGGAAGAGAGAAATCAAACTCTAGTTTGAAAAGTCAAACGCCAATTTGAAAAGTCAAATCCCAACATGGTTGCCTAGTGGAGGGAGGAGAGAAAACCCACTTAGGGAAGGTTTCCCTCCCTCCCCTTGCCGCCGGCCTCGAAAGAGGATTTGGGGGAGGACTCCCCTCCCTCTTGCCGCCTCTTCCTCCCATAAAAGGAGGGGAGGGGCACCCCCTCGCCCCACACCTTGAAACCCTAGGTTGGCCGCCGCCCCTCTCAAGCCGCTGCCACCTAGAGCCCTCTAAAGTTGTTGCCACATAGAACCTCCTAGCCACCGGCCACCTCCAACCCCTTGGACTCTAAAACCTAGTTGCCAAGGGCCCTCTCTACTCCACCATACCCGCTCCGGCTTAGGCGAAGCCCTGCGGGATTTCCCCTCTACTTCCATCACCACATCGTCATGCTGTTGGAATCGTGAGGAGAGATCTACAACCTCCACTGCCTGCTGGAACAAGGTAGAGGAAGGTCTTCATTGAGTATCGAACGTGTGACCGACTGCAGAAGCGCTGCCAGAAGAATCGTCTATGCGATCGTGATATCGGCAAGTGAACAACTACATCAACCATGAGAATCCAATCTCGTTAAAAGCTTTGGAACTATGAGGGTTAGTTCTCTATAAACTCGTTGCACCGATCTCATAGATTAGATCTTGGCTTGTGTGTGTTCATGCGATAGAATTTTTTTGTTTTCCATGCTATGAACCCCTACAGTGGTATCAGAGTCGTGTCTATGCATAGATATGTTGCACGAGTAGAACACAATGGTTTTGTGGGCGTTGATGCTTTTGTTGTCGATTGATTTTTGTGTACTTTTCATCTTGCGGGATGGTGGGATGAAGCGACCTGGGCTAACCTTACATGACATCATCCATGAGACTTGCTCCACGCTCAACGTGCAACTAGCATTGCATAACTGGCTTTGCAGGTGTCTGTCTCTCCTACCATAGTGAAGATTCAATTTACAACGGGTGATTGACAATACTATCAATGTTGTGGTTCATGTTCGTAAGTTAGAACGGTTCTTATGCGAAAGCCCCAGCCACGTAAAACATGCAAAGAAAGATTAGAGGCGTCTAACTTGTTTTTGCAGGGCTTGTGTTGTGATGTGATATGGCCATGATTGTGATTATATATGATATATGCAATGATCCTTATTGTAAGTTGGCAATCGTCAGGAGCCTTATGGTTCTCTTTGAATTTCGTTTAAGACCTGTGTGTCTATTATTCAAAGTAGTTGTAATAATTTATGCTAGTAGACGACAACCATGGAGCAGCGCCATTTACCTTGAAGCCACACCGGTGATGATGGAGATCATGTTCCTGCTTGGAGATGGAGATCGAAGGCACAAGAAGAAAGGCCATATCATATCACATATTATGAATTGCATGTGATGTTAATCCTTTTTATGCATCTTGTATTGCTTATATCATGACGGTAGCATTATAATATGATCCCTCTCACTAAATATCAAGTAATAAAGTGTTCGTACATAGTAGGCACTGTTGCTAAGACTCGTCGTTTCAAAGCATCACGTGATGATCGGGTGTGATAGATTATACGTGTGCATAAAACGGGTGTAATCCAGATTTGCACATGCGGATACTAAGGTTAACCTTGACAAGCCTAGAATATACAGACATGGTCTCGGAACACGGAATACCGAAAGGTAAAGCACGAGTCATATAGATGATATGATGAACATGTTGATTGTTCGCCTTTAAAACTACATCATCTCTCGTGATGATCGGACTTGGTGTAGTGGATTTGGTTCATGTGATCACTAAAACAATGTGAGGGATGTTGTTTCGAGTGGGAGTACAACAATACTATGATTAAAAGTTGAATATTATTTATCATAAATTAAATCGAAGTGAATTTGCATAGTTATTGTAGTCATTGGCATCCGTTTACCACCTTACACTTAATTATAATTGACATAATAGAACTATAAAATTCTGGATAGTTACTTTACAAACTGGTATCGTATTGTTTTGAAGTGTTAATCTAAAGTTTAAAAGTCCTATTGCAGACTTTCAACAAGTTCTGTTTACTCCATGAAGTTTGATAATTAGTATTAAATCAAGAGTAACAACTCCCGTGTTAGTATCTAAGCATCATGTTTGTATCCATGATACTTGATATTCAAAAGATTGTTTTAATATCAAGGTTATCTAGGAGGTGAAAGAATTTTTCATAAACCATCATGTGTGGAAGATATTGCGATATCTAAAATGAAGTTTTGGTTGCAACATGATAGAGTATAATATGGAAAAATTTATGTTCTCATATTTGATGAGAATTTGCAAAAGGTTGGAGACACTAGTTGTCCTAATCCTCCAAAAGGTTTTGGAGAGCAACATTATACTCACAATTCACCTTTATAAGCTAAAGTAGCTTGATCATGAAAATTTCCATGATAATAAAGAATATAAGATGTAGGTAAAATGTTTACTACACTAAAATATTACTAAAGAATGGAATTTCAAAGAACACCAAACATTTGATGATGGTGATCTACTTCAAAGTACAAGTCCAAATACATTGGTATTTAACTATACACCCTTTGGACTATGTGTCATGTGTATGTCTCCACTATTGATGTTGATAGATTCTTTTAAAAGGAAAAGAAAATGCCGAAAGAAAAATCTAAGAAATATTTGGCAGAAAAGAAAAGACTAGAATTGTTTAGCTTAGGTATATAGATGATATACATGTTATGGCTATATTCTTTGCTTGTTAACAATGTGGTTCTTGAGTATTGGATACTAAATTTGTTGGTGTGAATTATCATACAAAACAACACAATTCATGAACTGCAATGGCCTAAGTAACTAGCAATAAAATATGTGATGATGTTCATTGAGAACAAATAAAGATGTGTTTCTTACGGAGGTGATGAACGGCTCGTTGTTATGATATGTGATGTTGGTTCTTTCTTATGGAGGTGATGAACATCTCGTTGTTAATGGTTACACCAATGCTAGTTGGAACACCGATCCAGATGATTCTAAATCTCAATCTGGATACGTATTTACTTTGAATGGTGCAGCAGTGAGCTAGAGGAGTGCAAAGAAAAGCTTTGTGGCGAGATCTTCAACTGAATCGGACTACATAGCGGCTTCAGAGGCTTCACAGGAGGCGATATGGATGAAGGAGTTCATTACGGAGCTCGGTGTGGTTCCCAGTGCGCTGGACCAAATGTCTATCCATTGTGATAACATGGGCGCCATAGCCAATGCGCAGGAGCCAAGGTCACACAAGAAGCTGAAGCATATCAAGCTATGTTTTCACGCTATTCGAGAGCATGTCCAAGATGGTGACATAAAGATTTGCAAAGTACACATAAATCTGAATGTGGCGGATCCGTTGACTAAACCTCTCCCGAGGGCAAAACATGACCAGCACCAAACCGCCATGGGTGTTCAGTATATTACCATGTAATATAGATTAGTTGACTCTAGTGCAAGTAGGAGACTGTTGGAGATATGCCCTAGAGGTAATAATAAAAGTAGATATTATTATATCTTTGTGTTTATGATAAATGTTTACACTCATTCTATAATAGTATTAATGAAAACATTAATACTTGTGTGATTTGTAAACTTGTTAGAGTCCCTAGTATAGCATCTTTATAATACTAGCTTGTTGGTTGATAGATGATCATGGTTTACTGATCATGAACATTGAGATGTTATTAATAACAAGATCATATCATTGGGAGAATGGTGTGATGAGATAAGCTGGTATTCCTGCAAACTACGGCCACGAAAAACCCGCACGATTTCCGAGGCATGAGGCTCCTCTGAGGTGACCGTTGGTCGGCCTCCGGCTCTCGCCGGCGTCTTGCCGGCGTAGGCTCTGCATGGATTCCTCTGGAGGTTGCTGGAAGGTGTAGGGGTCCCAACCTTAGATAAGATTGATCCCTCCTGTGTTTACAATGCTAGTCCCTGGATCAAATGCTAGCATCCACAGTTAAGATGTAATATCAAGAAACAAAGGTCATAATATAACTTTATAACCAGGATTAACATAAATTTATTACATCAAACTTAGCTCATATGGCTATTACATTACATTGCAGCGGAATAACAATAAGTATGGGTCCATCATCTTCAAAGTGCCACAGGCAGATGTTGGTTGTAGACTTTGTAATCCTAAACAATCAATCTTCACTTAAAAACAATCAAACCTGCAACATACAAGTTACAGCCACAAAGGGTCAATACATTTGAATTGTATTGGCAAGTGATACTATGGTAGTATAGTGGAGTCTATCATCTATATGCATTTGGCTAAGTGGAGTTGAGGCTTGCATTGCTCAAAATAGATTTTTCTTATCATTTTGAAAATACTAAGTTTTTTGCTTGACAAAAATCATTTTTCTCAATCAAAGATTTCAAGATCCTTGTACCAAGCCATCTCTCCATCAATGATTGAAGAATTCAAACAACCCTTGTTCAAACCACAAGTTTTAATTTAGAAATTTGAATGATGAGATTCTTGATTGTTTCCATGTCTTGATGCTCAAATTGTCCTTTACCAGGGACATGGCTAAGTACTTAGATTTTACACTCTTCAGAGGTGGTGCACTTTCCCCACAAGACTTGGTTTCCCAAGACAAGATCTTTCAGAAGCTTTCCCTTAGACCAAAATGGACGCGCTCCAACCTATCAAACACTACCACCCACTGTCCATATGGCTAAGTTCTTGCAACCTATATGATCATGGCAGAGCCCATATTGCCAAGTGGTTGCACTTGAAGCTTCTCAACATTTGACATCTCAAATCTCTTTGTTTCCTGGGTGGCCATCCACAAGTGAGATACACAATCCAAGTCCATGGCATTGTGAACCACTCAACCATTCTCCACCAATCTGTTCCATTCCACCCAGGTGATTCATTAACTTAGTTGTTTTATTAGACAAAATCACAAGTCCTTAGACTTAGAATATTTTTCCATAGTGTGAATATATATTCCACCCATGTTTTCTATTAGCTAGGCTAAGCTTGGTAGTAATAGGATACTTACTTAGGAAATCCTACTAAGGATTCATCTACTAGGTTTTCCTATAGCAAGATCTATACTTAGCAAAATCCATGCAAGTTTTACTTAGTAAAATCACTAATGCATAGTGAAAGTAATAGGATAGAAAGTATGAAGCATCACTTGCCTTTTTGGTAGAGTATAGGTTCACTTCTTGATCTTTGCAACAATCACACTCTTCAAGTCACTACAAATCAATCAAGCAAGGCACAAACTCAATCTACCAATCAAGCAAAACAACACACATAAATAACAAAGTCAAAGAAATGCATGTAAGCATGCCAAGCTTTGTTTTGCTTGAAAAAGTGGTTCCTAGTGGGTCATAGTCATTTGGGTACATCTAATGGTCATTTCCTAAAGTGGCTAAGTCATTTGCAATAGGTTTCACTTTAGAACCATTTTCAAAACAAAGTGTTATTTTGTGTGGTGTAGAAATATTTTTACTAAGGCATTAGCCTATAGGGTTCACCAAATGAGTTGCTATTGCAAAAACTTGGTGTTTTTTGGTCAGTAGGTTTGGTCCAAACCATCTACTCAAAGTTTTCTTTCCATAAACATTTTCATAATAAAAACTATTCTTTTTATTTGGCTAGAAAATGACTAAGTCAATTAATCTAACCTAAATCTTTCAAAAATCATTTTTAATACCAAGGATTGGTTCTTAGGGTCAGTAAGGTCACAACAAACCATTTTGCAAAGGTTTTAATTCAAAAATAATTTTTAAACAATTTTTATACCCTAAACAAGTGCACAAATGTTTCTGCAAATTCAAACAAGCTAACAGTTACTATTTGCCAAACTAAGGGTATGGTTGGCTAGGTCTTGTTCTCCTGAATCCATTGATATAAAATTTGTCAAATTTGAACGTATGGATCAAAAGTTATAAGGGTTTGAAGTTTGCAAATAATTCTGATTTCAAATTCTAATTTCAATCTATCTGGTGACACGCGGCAGCTTCTTATTTGTCGGTACCGTTTCGGTTGGATCGCGGCTGTGGGGCGTTGGATCTAGTTAGATCGAATGGCTCAGATCGAGTACCCCTTCGCGTTTAAGTCGTTCTATCTCACCCACTCGATTGATATCGGACGGCTCCTATCAAACGGTCACGAACTGGCGGCGCGATAACAACGGCGAGCGGCGGAGCGGCCAGTTGGCGGCGGCGCTAGCGAAACAGGAAACGAGGATGGAGGTGAGGGTGCTTACAGTGATCGCGGTGACGCTCTGAAGCTCAAGGTGCTCGTTGTTGGGCAGGGGGCGCACGGGGACGGCGGTGATTGCTCGTCGGAGACGTCGTCAGCGTCGGGCTTGCTCAGGCGTCGTCGAGGACGAGGCTACAGCGCGTACCAGGGAAAACAGAAGGCAGGTTCAGATGCGTACAGTCCTGGCGAGGATGCGTGCGTGAACGAGAGTGAAAAGGGGCGGACGGAAACCACCTGGGGTACTCGCCGGAGTGAGGCAGACGCGGCGGCGCGGCCAGATGTTGTCGAGGTCGGTGCTCTGGGCGCCCGCGGTTGATTGAATGGCACAGAAATATGCGCTAGGGTGCGGTGAGCATGCTCGTGTGTTCGGGGAGGCAGGAGGTGGTGAGAGGCTGCCGGAATCGGCGTCGGAGCGTCGTCGGAGACAGAGTCAGTTGAGGAGGGATTATGGCGGCCTGGAGGCGTGCTCGGGGAAGAAGGCAGAGGGGAAACGGAGAGGAATCAGGGCGATTAAAACAGCGTGCTCGCGGCGAGAGATTACTGCTGCAGTAAAGCGTATTGATGTCGTCTTTCAAAGCTTGCAACGACGACGAGAGGTGGAAGAATCAGTCGCGGGGTGGGGGAAGAAGAACAGTGGAAAGGGGGTCCGCTGGCAGTGAGAGAAAGGAAGAAGGGGAGGGGTCCACTTGTCGGTTGCTGGGTGGGTGCGGTTCTGAGTGAAAAAGAAAACGGTTCGGGGGGGGAGAATAGGAGCTGGGCTGGACTGGGCTGTTGGGCCATTTTGTTGGGCTGTTCTATTTTTTTCTGTCTAATTCCTTTTTCTTTTTCTATTTCTATTTCCTGTTTTGTTATTTCAAACAATTATTCAAACAATCAAACAACAATCAATCAAATTCAAACAATCAACAAACTTTTTATTTGAATTTGGTTCTGTTTGTCAACAAAGTCCAATAGTCCAAAATAATATTTTTATTTATTTTAAGACTCATTTATTGATTAAATAAAATGGATCTTTAGTTATTTAATAAATTAGGGTTTGTTTTAATTAATAAAATCTTCATTAGAAATCCAAATGTTTTCAAAACCAAATCTGTAGGTTTATTTGGAAATAAATTTCATTTGGAAATCTTGTTTAAAATAAAATAATCCTTTTACTTTAGGGTCCATTAATAAGTAAATAAAATGGAACTTAGTTATTAAATCAAAATAGGGCTTGATTTTATTAATAAAATCTTTATTTGAAACCTAAATATTTTCAAAATCAAATTAGTAGGTTTAATTTGGGAAATATATAATATTTGGAAATTTGTTTTAAAACAAACTAACCTTTTATTTTAGTGTCCATTATTAATTTTTATAATAGACTTCCATTATTAAATCAAATAGGGTTTGTTTTAATTGAGATGTTTATTTTGAAATATAAAATAAAGCTAAAACACTTTAGTAGGTTGTATTTAAGAAAATAAAATACTTGGAAAACTTATTTAAAATAGTTTAATAAGTTTGATATTTTAATTAAAATGATAAAACCTTTTATTTAAACAAAGTTGGATATCAAATCCTTATTAATTTATTTAAATAAACCTTTGCAACTTTTATTAAAAATAAAATGTTTTAATTCCAAAGTTTGGCCAAGGTTTAATTTGGCTTTATAAAATATTCTTTATTTATGAATTCATTCTTTTTCATTTGAAAATCAAATCTTTTATTTTAAAAGATCCAAAATATTATTTCCAAAATATTTTGTTTTCTTTTATTTAAAAATGTTTTATCTTTTTAAATCCCTTTAGGATTTTATTTAATTCAAATGGGTTTGATGTTCCAATTGAATTCAAAGAGTTTCTTATGGCTCTGAAAATCAAACAAAGTTTTATTTTATTTCATTTATTTTCACATTACAAGATTTGGAAAATCTTGGGATGTGACAGGCTACCACCCTTAAAATAAATCTCGTCCCGAGATTTGGGGAGGATAGGGTTACAAGCAAGTTCAAAACAACTAGGGTACTACCACCCTTAAAAATTTTCAAACAAAAATTACATATTGGACTTCTTGGGTCCTGGAAAACTTCTCTAAGCAAATAGTTGCATTTATTTCCTTAATTTCCATGCTTGACTCATGGGCCAAGGTTGAGATCCTTCATAGACTTGTTTATCTTGTTCTCCATCCTTTCTGGACAATTGTTTGCATAGTGGCCTAGTTCCTTGCATTTGAAACATGTGACAAGGCTGATATCCCTCATAGGCTTGTTTATCTTATACTTCATCTTTTCTGGACAGTAGTTTGCATAATGTCCTAACTCTTTGCAGTGTTTGCACATCACTTGGCTAAAATCCTTCCTTATCTTGGGTTTCACTAACTTTTGTTTGTTTTCTTGGCTCTTCTTCTTTTCTGGGCATTCATTGTAATAGTGTCCCATCTCTTTGCAAGTGTAACATTGCTCTTGAGTAATATCCTTCTTGCTAGTGTTGGGGAATTTCTTCTTCTTGGGTCTCTCCAAGGCTAGGAGTTCTTCTAGTTCATGTTCTTCATGAGTGGGAGATCTTTCTCTCTTCTTGGGGCATTGATCTTCATGTTCCTTGGATGCATGATCCTTGTCCCTACAAACATCTTTGTCATCCTTGTTGTCATTAGCTCCTTGGGAAAAGTTTTCTCCCATGTTGATCATTTGAGTAACTAATCCTTGCAACAATTGGGATTGAAGTTTCAAAATCCTTTGTATGGCTGGGTCTAATCCATTGTTGTTGGCTAAAAGCTGAGTTGTCATTTGGCTCAACTGGTTTTGGTTTGCTATCAGTCCCCTCATGTTGTCTTCTTGGTTGTTGTTGTTGTCATCAACCTTGATGTCTTTTGGAGTAGTCATCTGTTTGGGTTGAAGGGAGATTAGAATAGGCAAGATATTTCTAAGGAAATATTTCTAATCACACACATCACAATTCACACAAGCAATTGCAAGCAATCACAAACCAACACTTCACTCAAACAACAAAGTTCAAGCACGTACTTAGGCAACAAAACATTTTTGTTACACCACATAAGTTGGTGGTTTGACTTAACTAAAATATGGTGGTCCATCTATAGGGTTCACTTGTGATCTTTCCATCTTTCTTGGTTGGTTCTTCTTTCTACATGATATCTTGGTTTCCTTTAGGAAAACTCTTGGTTATAATACTTCAAATGATGTAGGCTCCTTCTAACTTTTGCATTCCCTTAGTCTCTAAATCTTGAGCAAGATTTCCTTGTTTCACTTGTAATCCTTAGTAATATCCAAGTTGGAAGTCCTTGGTGAACATGCTGAAGATCTTGAAGTCATTAGAGTTGAAGAAGTTGAAGAAGTCCTTTGCACATGGTGTAGTCTTTGGCCATGGGTAGGTTTTTCCATCAAGTTGAAGTAGAAGAGGTGTAGAGTTGAAACCAAAATGGTTAAGGAAAGAGGTTACAAGTGTTTTTGTAAATAAGTTTTGGATCAAAATATAACTCCGATTTTTCTAAGGGTTTTGTCCAATCCTAGGGTTTACAAATCCTACAAGCAACACAATGCTCTGATACCATCTGTACGGGTCCCAACCTTAGATAAGATTGATCCCTCCTGTGTTTACAATGCTAGTCCCTGGATCAAATGCTAGCATCCACAGTTAAGATGTAATATCAAGAAACAAAGGTCATAATATAACTTTATAACCAGGATTAACATAAATTTATTACATCAAACTTAGCTCATATGGCTATTACATTACATTGCAGCGGAATAACAATAAGTATGGGTCCATCATCTTCAAAGTGCCACAGGCAGATGTTGGTTGTAGACTTTGTAATCCTAAACAATCAATCTTCACTTAAAAACAATCAAACCTGCAACATACAAGTTACAGCCACAAAGGGTCAATACATTTGAATTGTATTGGCAAGTGATACTATGGTAGTATAGTGGAGTCTATCATCTATATGCATTTGGCTAAGTGGAGTTGAGGCTTGCATTGCTCAAAATAGTTTTTTCTTATCATTTTGAAAATACTAAGTTTTTTGCTTGACAAAAATCATTTTTCTCAATCAAAGATTTCAAGATCCTTGTACCAAGCCATCTCTCCATCAATGATTGAAGAATTCAAACAACCCTTGTTCAAACCACAAGTTTTAATTTAGAAATTTGAATGATGAGATTCTTGATTGTTTCCATGTCTTGATGCTCAAATTGTCCTTTACCAGGGACATGGCTAAGTACTTAGATTTTACACTCTTCAGAGGTGGTGCACTTTCCCCACAAGACTTGGTTTCCCAAGACAAGATCTTTCAGAAGCTTTCCCTTAGACCAAAATGGACGCGCTCCAACCTATCAAACACTACCACCCACTGTCCATATGGCTAAGTTCTTGCAACCTATATGATCATGGCAGAGCCCATATTGCCAAGTGGTTGCACTTGAAGCTTCTCAACATTTGACATCTCAAATCTCTTTGTTTCCTGGGTGGCCATCCACAAGTGAGATACACAATCCAAGTCCATGGCATTGTGAACCACTCAACCATTCTCCACCAATCTGTTCCATTCCACCCAGGTGATTCATTAACTTAGTTGTTTTATTAGACAAAATCACAAGTCCTTAGACTTAGAATATTTTTCCATAGTGTGAATATATATTCCACCCATGTTTTCTATTAGCTAGGCTAAGCTTGGTAGTAATAGGATACTTACTTAGGAAATCCTACTAAGGATTCATCTACTAGGTTTTCCTATAGCAAGATCTATACTTAGCAAAATCCATGCAAGTTTTACTTAGTAAAATCACTAATGCATAGTGAAAGTAATAGGATAGAAAGTATGAAGCATCACTTGCCTTTTTGGTAGAGTATAGGTTCACTTCTTGATCTTTGCAACAATCACACTCTTCAAGTCACTACAAATCAATCAAGCAAGGCACAAACTCAATCTACCAATCAAGCAAAACAACACACATAAATAACAAAGTCAAAGAAATGCATGTAAGCATGCCAAGCTTTGTTTTGCTTGAAAAAGTGGTTCCTAGTGGGTCATAGTCATTTGGGTACATCTAATGGTCATTTCCTAAAGTGGCTAAGTCATTTGCAATAGGTTTCACTTTAGAACCATTTTCAAAACAAAGTGTTATTTTGTGTGGTGTAGAAATATTTTTACTAAGGCATTAGCCTATAGGGTTCACCAAATGAGTTGCTATTGCAAAAACTTGGTGTTTTTTAGTCAGTAGGTTTGGTCCAAACCATCTACTCAAAGTTTTCTTTCCATAAACATTTTCATAATAAAAAGTATTCTTTTTATTTGGATAGAAAATGACTAAGTCAATTAATCTAACCTAAATCTTTCAAAAATCATTTTTAATACCAAGGATTGGTTCTTAGGGTCAGTAAGGTCACAACAAACCATTTTGCAAAGGTTTTAATTCAAAAATAATTTTTAAACAATTTTTATACCCTAAACAAGTGCACAAATGTTTCTGCAAATTCAAACAAGCTAACAGTTACTATTTGCCAAACTAAGGGTATGGTTGGCTAGGTCTTGTTCTCCTGAATCCATTGATATAAAATTTGTCAAATTTGAACGTATGGATCAAAAGTTATAAGGGTTTGAAGTTTGCAAATAATTCTGATTTCAAATTCTAATTTCAATCTATCTGGTGACACGCGGCAGCTTCTTATTTGTCGGTACCGTTTCGGTTGGATCGTGGCTGTGGGGCGTTGGATCTAGTTAGATCGAATGGCTCAGATCGAGTACCCCTTCGCGTTTAAGTCGTTCTATCTCACCCACTCGATTGATATCGGACGGCTCCTATCAAACGGTCACGAACTGGCGGCGCGATAACAACGGCGAGCGGCGGAGCGGCCAGTTGGCGGCGGCGCTAGCGAAACAGGAAACGAGGATGGAGGTGAGGGTGCTTACAGTGATCGCGGTGACGCTCTGAAGCTCAAGGTGCTCGTTGTTGGGCAGGGGGCGCACGGGGACGGTGGTGATTGCTCGTCGGAGACGTCGTCAGCGTTGGGCTTGCTCAGGCGTCGTCGAGGACGAGGCTACAGCGTGTACCAGGGCAAACAGAAGGCAGGTTCAGATGCGTACAGTCCTGGCGAGGATGCGTGCGTGAACGGGAGTGAAAAGGGGCGGACGGAAACCACCTGGGGTACTCGCCGGAGTGAGGCAGACGCGGCGGCGCGGCCAGATGTTGTCGAGGTCGGTGCTCTGGGCGCCCGCGGTTGATTGAATGGCACAGAAATATGCGCTAGGGTGCGGTGAGCATGCTCGTGTGTTCGGGGAGGCAGGAGGTGGTGAGAGGCTGCCGGAATCGGCGTCGGAGCGTCGTCGGAGACAGAGTCAGTTGAGGAGGGATTATGGCGGCCTGGAGGCGTGCTCGGGGAAGAAGGCAGAGGGGAAACGGAGAGGAATCAGGGCGATTAAAACAGCGTGCTCGCGGCGAGAGATTACTGCTGCAGTAAAGCGTATTGATGCCGTCTTTCAAAGCTTGCAACGGCGACGAGAGGTGGAAGAATCAGTCGCGGGGTGGGGGAAGAAGAACAGTGGAAAGGGGGTCCGCTGGCAGTGAGAGAAAGGAAGAAGGGGAGGGGTCCACTTGTCGGTTGCTGGGTGGGTGCGGTTCTGAGTGAAAAAGAAAACGGTTCGGGGGGGAGAATAGGAGCTGGGCTGGACTGGGCTGTTGGGCCATTTTGTTGGGCTGTTCTATTTTTTTCTGTCTAATTCCTTTTTCTTTTTCTATTTCTATTTCCTGTTTTGTTATTTCAAACAATTATTCAAACAATCAAACAACAATCAATCAAATTCAAACAATCAACAAACTTTTTATTTGAATTTGGTTCTGTTTGTCAACAAAGTCCAATAGTCCAAAATAATATTTTTATTTATTTTAAGACTCATTTATTGATTAAATAAAATGGATCTTTAGTTATTTAATAAATTAGGGTTTGTTTTAATTAATAAAATCTTCATTAGAAATCCAAATGTTTTCAAAACCAAATCTGTAGGTTTATTTGGAAATAAATTTCATTTGGAAATCTTGTTTAAAATAAAATAATCCTTTTACTTTAGGGTCCATTAATAAGTAAATAAAATGGAACTTAGTTATTAAATCAAAATAGGGCTTGATTTTATTAATAAAATCTTTATTTGAAACCTAAATATTTTCAAAATCAAATTAGTAGGTTTAATTTGGGAAATATATAATATTTGGAAATTTGTTTTAAAACAAACTAACCTTTTATTTTAGTGTCCATTATTAATTTTTATAATAGACTTCCATTATTAAATCAAATAGGGTTTGTTTTAATTGAGATGTTTATTTTGAAATATAAAATAAAGCTAAAACACTTTAGTAGGTTGTATTTAAGAAAATAAAATACTTGGAAAACTTATTTAAAATAGTTTAATAAGTTTGATATTTTAATTAAAATGATAAAACCTTTTATTTAAACAAAGTTGGATATCAAATCCTTATTAATTTATTTAAATAAACCTTTGCAACTTTTATTAAAAATAAAATGTTTTAATTCCAAAGTTTGGCCAAGGTTTAATTTGGCTTTATAAAATATTCTTTATTTATGAATTCATTCTTTTTCATTTGAAAATCAAATCTTTTATTTTAAAAGATCCAAAATATTATTTCCAAAATATTTTGTTTTCTTTTATTTAAAAATGTTTTATTTTTTTAAATCCCTTTAGGATTTTATTTAATTCAAATGGGTTTGATGTTCCAATTGAATTCAAAGAGTTTCTTATGGCTCTGAAAATCAAACAAAGTTTTATTTTATTTCATTTATTTTCACATTACAAGATTTGGAAAATCTTGGGATGTGACAGAAGGTCACCTACTCTGGTGTGACCACGGGTGGTAAGTTTTTGGAAGGCTCTCTCGTTGTTTCGGCTGATTCTTGGCTGGTTCTTCTCAATGCTAAAGGCTCTCCTCTTGAGGGACGATGTTTGGAAAATGGGGAGAAGATCTCTGTTGGATCTGTTTTGAGGTTCCCCTCTCATCTTTCTCGTGTTAATGATTCTTTGGATCCTTCATCTGGATTTCTGGGTAGATCTCCTACCATCACTGGATCGGATGAGGACACTGGTCTGAAATGGCACGCCCTTTGCTCCTCTTTGCCAGCTGATGATCTTGAGCCTTCTAAAGGTTTTCTCATGCTTTTTCCTAGTTCTAAAAGGCTTGTTCTCCTCAATCATAATGAGGTTGTGATCGATGCTAGATACTTGGTTCATGGCGAGGTGGTGGCTTCTGGTATCTCTATTGATCTTCAGGTGAAGAGGGTTGTGGTTGGTACTCAAATTTTACCAAGCCCTTTGGTTAAAAAAAATCCACCAATATTGAGAAGTTGGTGCCTAGATCTCTGGATTTCTCGGATAATATCCCCTCAGGATGTGCTTCCAAAGAGGTTGTTGCTAAAGATGTTGCTTCATGTCGACATGCCCTGGATTTTTCTTTAGGGCGTTATTTTGAGAAGAGGATTTTTGATAAATTCAGGCATCAAGTTAATTTCATTGGTGGGTTCAGGAAGAGACCATTTTATCTGGTCTGTTCTTTTGGAAGGGCAAATTTTAAGTTGGACTTTCATACTGTTAGTCTTGCTCTTCAAGCCTGTTTTGGTGGTAATGCTTCTAAATTCCAGGTGAAGCTTTTGCAAGATAGAACTTTTCGTTTCTCGGTTGCTTCTTGGTCAGTGGGTTTTGAGATCTACAATATCTCCAAGTTTTCATGTCATTCTTTTGTGATTCATGTCAACCTTTGGGGTAATGGGGGTCCGAACTGGATTCATGAAGAAAGGGAATTCTACAAGGAATCTGCTAAGGAATGGAAAGTTGTCACGTACAAAAAAGAAAGTGCAAAAAAATCTCCTTCTTTAAGGCCTCCCAGTAAAGGTGGCTCGGTTTTTCAAAGACTCAAATTTCCTGCGTCACCTGAGGGTCCTTCGCCTGTGATTGAGCATCATTTTAATGGGGAGTTCAAATCAGGCCATCATGGCAGATCTTATGCTCAGGTGCTCACTGATGAGGGATTTAAGTCGATGGTAACGCCGGTCAGGTCTAGGGGGGCGCTAATCGCGCGGCATTTAAATTGCCTGGGCTCCTTCCTTTTCTGAAATTCCCCTCTTTCCCAAATTGTAATTGGCCCGACAAATCGTATGAGGGATGGTTCAAGGCCCAGGTGGTTTCTAATTCCCGGCCCGTCATTCACGGCAGTTTTCACGAGTTCACCACTTCGTTGCAAAAAACAACTACCACTTCCCCTGTCTCCTCAACTCCCCGCCCGCTGAAACCCCATTCCCCTCCTGCTCGTCGCCGGCGAAGGGCGTCGCAATGGCGAACATTCCGATTGATCCTGCGCCTTTCCTGCCGAATGGCTTCCAGATTATGCAAGTGGCTGGGCAGAATCGAGTAAAAAGGGTGGTGGTGCCTCGGAGGTCACGAGCACATGAACAGTATGCTATTGCTAACATTTTTCCCCTCCCTCCTGGTCCTGTTCCATTCTTGAATATTCATGGTGTCTTAGTTGATTTCTTCAACAATGAGGTTGGAGTGCACTTCCGAGATATCCAGGATTGTCCTTTTGGGTCTGCATATGTGCAGTTCCATCATGTCAGTGACCGTGACAGACTCATTGCGGCAAGCCCGATCCCGTTTCAAGATGTGCATGTTTCTTTTGTTAAGCACAATGAGGGTGATAACTGGCGTAGGACTCAGTTTAATAATGAGTGCTGGGTGATGCTGGTAGGGCCTCCCCTTGACCACTGGCATACAGAGGATCTGAATGCTATCTTTGCGGACATTGGAAAAGTTCTCCTGTGGGAGAGGGACCTTGATCAAAAGGGTAGGATTATTGCTAAAATTCGAGTGACTGATTTGGTTGACATCCCCAAGAGTGTGCGGTTTACCATAGGAGACCTGGTGGAGACAGAGTCTTGGACTTTTTCTGTTGAAGTTCTTCAGAGTCACTTGCTTGGAGGGGGCCCACCTGAGGAGGACCCACTGCCAGATGACAATGTGGACCCACACCCTGTTCCTGCACATGGTCCAGTCTTTGGGCCTCAGGTGACACCTCCCCCCTGCTCCTGGGGGTGATTGGGGTCAGTGGATGGCTCATGTGCAGGACCCTGCTCCTGATGGTGGGAATGCTGAAGGTTGGGGCCCCTGGGAGGCTGCTACTGCTCCTGTTCAAGGCCCTGTCATTGCTCCTGGAGAAGACATGCCTATTGACAATCAGCACCTGCCACCTCAGGATGTGAACAGTGGAGTTACAGGTGTCATTGTTCAAGACTGGGAGTCTGATGATGATGAATCTGTTAATGAGCCTGAGGCTGTGGAGGAGCTTGGTGTAGCAGTTGCACCTCATGGGGTTGGCATTGGGGAAGGCCTGCAAAATATTTTTCAAAACTATCTGGCTGATGAGGACGAGGCTAATTCTGATGCTGAGGAGGAGACAGGAAGTCCTATGGATTCAAGTACTGTGGCCCCTGAGAATGATGATTGGATGCTGGAGGATCAGCACCTTTTTTCCCAAATGAGGCTCACCTTCAGGTTGGGATGGTGAGAACATTTATTTCCATTCCTGATGTGCATGTTGCCAAGCAGGGATTTTCCCAACAAGGCTTGGAGCTCTGGGAGAATTATTTTGCTCCCCATATCCAGCAGGAATCTTCCTCAAAGGGTTCTCTTAAATGTGATATTCCTGTAAGTTGGTTTAACTTCATTACTCTCATGCTTGCTACTCCTGAGAAGTTTAATTGGGTCAAGGGATTTCTTACTTCTCCTTTATGGGAAATTATTAAAGAACCTATTGCTGAGGAAAGTTCAATATCTTTCATCATTCCTAATGAGAAATTTTCCCAGATGGCCCCTTCTTGCCTGGGTATTGAAGTCAATAAAATTTCAGGCTCTCCCTCTACCCCTGCTAGAAAGAGAAAGGGCAAGGAACGTCTTGTGGAATCTGAGGTGAGAAGAAGTCCTAGAATTGTTGAACTAAATGGGGGTTTTAAAAGTCACTTAAATTGTCAAATTGTTGATTGCCTGGTTTGTAATGCTGCTCCTCCTTGCCTGAATTCCAAAGTGGTTAAAAATCTTGCTGCTTCATTCTGCAAGGTAAAAGATGGGGACCTGGAGAAGAGGTTACTCAAGAAATGGAAGGTCAATGATGTGGCTATTAAGGCTCCTACAAAAGGCAGCATTAAAGGAGGACCCTCTTCCAGTTTGGGCATTGGTGGCAAGAAGAATCCTGGGGCTGCTGGTACCTGTGGACAGCAAGCCAAGAAGAAGACCTCTTCTTAAGTGTATTAATGTATCAAACTAAATCTTTTGATGGAGTCTTGTTGACTCCCTGTTATGTGTTCTGTGTTTGTGATATTGCAATGTGGAGGATACTTGTTATGGATCATCTCTGTGGTACTCTAAATTGGTTGAGCTTTTGTCTCTGTATTTGCTGTTTCCTCTTCTGGGTGATTACATTATTTACATCACCCCACATCTATACTTGCTCCTGGTTTCTTAATGATTAACAACAGAACTTGGAAGATCCTGAACTGGAATATCAGGGGAATCAATTCTGGAAAAAAATGGATTGCCCTCAGAAGCAAAATTGAGGAGTCTGGCTGTGACATTATCTGTCTCCAAGAAACTAAGCATGAGGATTTTGATAGCTCCTACATTAAAAAATTCTGCCCCTCCAAATTTACCAACTTTGAATTTCTTCCCTCCAGAGGTGCATCTGGTGGTTTGATTACCATTTGGAATGGCTCCCTGTTTTCTGGACAACTTTCTTTCCTCAATGAGTTTTCTATCTCCATTACCTTGACATCTCTCTTGTCCAATAAATCCTGGATCCTCTCCAACATTTATGGGCCATGTTTACCTGAAAAAAAGTCTGAATTTTTAGACTGGTTTGGCAGCATTGATATGCCTGATGATGTGGATTGGCTTATTGTGGGAGATTTTAACTTCTGTAGACAGCCTTCAGATAGAAACAAATTGGGTGGAGATGTGAATGGTATGCTTCTCTTTAATGAAGCCATTAATAATTTGGGTCTCATTGAATTACCACTTAAGGGTAGAAAGTTCACCTGGAGTAACATGCAGAAGGATCCCCTCTTGGAAAGATTGGATTTGTTTTTTACTTCTGCTGTCTGGACTCAGAGTTTTCCCTCAACTTTTGTTGCTCCTCTTTCTAAGCCCACTTCTGATCACCTTCCCTGTGTCATTACCATTGGCACAATGATTCCAAAAGCTCAGGTGTTCAGATTTGAAAACCATTGGTTTCATCATAAGGAGTTTAAAGCCATTGTTCAAAATGCCTCGAACATTCCTGTGGGTTTTCTGGATTCTGCAAAAAAAAATGCTGAATTCAAAAATGTGAGAAGAGGGCTGAAGCTTTGGGCCAAACAGCTACCTTGCCTAAAGACACAAATTTGTAATGTTAATGCCACCATTGACTTGCTTGATATCATGGAGGAAATGAGAACTCTTACTGTTCATGAGTGGAATCTTAGAGATATCCTGAAAGATCTTATTATTTCTCTTTTACAAAACCAGAATACTTATTGGAAGCAGAGAGGAAAAATTAAATGGGTTAAGCTGGGGGATGAGAACACCAAATTCTTTCACTCCAGAGCTACCATAAGTTTTAGACATAATTACATTTCCATGCTCAAGGATGATTCTGATCTTGAGGTCTATGATCATGATGGAAAATCAAATCTTCTTTGGAATTCCTTTAGAAATAGAATGGGCTCTTCTGATAAGCCTGAAATGCACTTCAATCTTAATGAATTGGCTGGTGACTGCTTAAGCCAGGAGGAAAGGGATGCTTTGGAAAGGCCTTTCTCTGATGAGGAGATTGATGAAGTCATCACAAATCTGCCTAATGATAAGTCCCCTGGCCCTGATGGTTTTAGTAATGAATTCATGAAGCTTTGCTGGCCTATTATCAAGGATGATGTGAAGCATCTACTTGTTGAGTTCTATGAAGGGAATGCCTCTTTGGAAAGCATTAATTCTTCTTTTATCACCCTCATTCCAAAAATTGCTGCTCCTTTGACTCCTGCTGATTTTAGGCCTATTTCTTTGCTAAATAGTGTCCTTAAAATTATCACCAAGATTTTGGCTAATAGACTGGAAAAAGTCATTCTTAAACTTGTTCACAAGAATCAATATGGTTTCCTCAAGCAAAGATCTATCCAAGACTGTTTAGGTTGGGCATTTGAATTTCTTGATCAATGCCACAAGTCAAAGGAGGAAATTTTAATTCTTAAGTTGGATTTTGAGAAGGCTTTTGACAGAATTGAGCATGCTGCAATCATCAATATCCTTAAAGCCAAAGGTTTTGGAGTTAAATGGATTTCTTGGATTCAGATGATCTTTGGGTCTGCTTCTTCCTCTGTGCTTTTAAATGGTGTGCCTGGGAAAAAAATTTACTGTAGAAGGGGTGTCAGGCAAGGAGATCCTTTGTCTCCTTTATTGTTTGTTCTGGCTGCTGATCTCCTTCAAAGTATCCTCAATAAGGCAATGAACCTGGGTCTTCTTTCTTTGCCCACTGAGAATGTATTCTGTCCTGACTTCCCTGTGGTTCAGTATGCAGATGACACTTTAGTAATTCTTAAGGCTGATTCTAAGAAACTCTTGTGTCTTAAGGCAATCCTACATACTTTTGCTCTCTCCACTGGTCTCAAAGTCAATTATTCCAAGTCCAGCATGATGCCAATTAATATGGATTCAGAGAGGCTTGGGCATTTTGCTAATACCCTTTGTTGCCTCACTGGTTCTTTGCCTTTTACCTATCTTGGTTTGCCCCTGAGTTTGAATAAACCTGCTGTGGAACACTTCTTGCCTATTGTTCAGAGAGTTGAAAGAAGGTTGTGTGGAATAGCTGACTTTCTGAATTATGGGGGGAAATTGCAGTTAGTTAAATCTGTGTTATCTTCCCTTCCCATATATTACATGAGTTGTTTTGATCTCCCTGTCACTATCAAGGAGCAGTTGATTAAATATATGAGGCAATGCTTGTGGAGAAAGAAAACTTCTGATGTTCAAGCCAGAGGTACTGCTCTTGTAGCATGGAAGAAAGTTTGTAGACCCAAAAACCAGGGGGATTGGGAGTTCTTGATCTTAACGTTCAAAACTCTGCTCTTCTTTTGAAGAATTTGGATAAGTTTTATAATCATAAGGATATTCCTTGGGTCCACTTGATATGGAATACTTACTATTGTAATGATAAACTACCTGGAAGAAGTCTTGAGGGATCCTTTTGGTGGAAAGCTCATCTAAAACTGATTGACATTTTTAAAGGAATTGCAAAGTGCTTGGTGGGAAATGGGAAATCCACACTATTCTGGACTGATATGTGGAATGATAGTTGCCTACAACATAAGCTTCCTCACCTCCTTTCATATGCAAATAACCCTCACATCTCTGTCAGTGAGTTCCTGCATACTGCAAATACTCAGGATCTCTTTTATCTTCCTTTGTCCCAACAAGCTTATCAGGAATATCAAAGTCTTGAACAAATTCTCAATTCTGGCAGGGAAGGGGAATCTGATTGTTGGACTTACATTTGGGGTAGTAATTTTTCGGTCAAAAAGGCTTACTGCTCTTTAGTCGGTTACCAACTGGTTCAGCCACATTTCTCTTGGATATGGAAATCTACTTGTCAACAAAAGCACAAATTCTTCTTCTGGCTCTTACTGCTTGATAGGCTCAACACAAGAAATCTTCTGAAAAGGAAATGTTTTTCTCTGGCATCTTATGACTGTGTCTTCCAGGGCTGCAATAGTGAAGAAACCAGTTTTCATTTGTTTTGGGAATGCCCCTTTGCAAGAGCCTGCTGGGCAGAAATTTCACAGGTCAATACGGCTGATCAAAGCATCTTTGAAGTTTTAGCCAGTATTAAAAAATACCTCAAGGTCCCTTTTGCAATGGAAATTCTGATACTTGGAACTTGGAGCATCTGGATTTGCAGAAATAATGAAATTTTCAACAATCAGCATGCGTCGATAGAGACCTGGAAGGCTATTGTAGCCCAGGAATTAAGATGGGTCCTTTATTATCAGGGCCTTAAGGTTTGGATTGAAACCAATTTGGATAGGAGATAGCTGATTAGAATGTTATCCCTCTTTTTTGAGGTGGAATATGTTTGTAAATATTCTTTTGTAACTCTCTATAATATATATAAAAAAATTGCAGTGGGGTTTTTTGCCCTACTGTTTTACCCTCAAAAAAAGAATGGTGTGATGGACATACTCCTATAGATAAGTGTAGCATAAAGATCAAGTCATTTCAATAGTTTGTTTGCTATAGGCTTTCAGATACATAGTAACCTAATTCCTTCGACCATGAGATCATGCTAATCACCATCACCGGATAGATGCTTTGATAACATCAAAGACCACTTCGTAACTGGGTGGTTATAAAGGTGGCATTGAGTGTTCAGAAAGTATGTGTTGAGGCACATGGATCAAGAGTGGAATTTTTCCATCCATATGACAGATAGATATACTCTGGGCCCTCTCGGTGGAATGTCATCCAATTAGCTTGCAAGCATGTGACTGGCTCACAAGGGATCACATATCACAGGAACGAGTAAAGAGTACTTATCGGAAACGAGGTTGAACTAGGTATGCAGAGATACCGACGATCAAACCTCGGATAAGTAAAATATCGCAAGACAAAGGGAAATTGGTATCATTTGTAAATGGTTCATTCAATCACAAATTAATAGTAGAAATATGTGGGAGCCATATGAATTTACATATTCCTCTATTGGTTATTGATTGGAGAAGGGTCTCGGTCATGTCTGCATAATTCACGAACCGTAGGGAGACACACTTAAGGATTCGATGTTGTTTAGTAGATATGGAATATGAGTAAGAAGATCGAATGTTGTACGGAGTCTCGGATGGGATCCGGGATATCACGAGGAGATCCGGAATGGTCCGGAGAATAATATTCATATAAGAAAAGTCCAATTCCGGAGTTCGGGAATGATTTCGGTGTTTTCACCTAAATGATCTAGAAGGGTATAGAAGGTTCACCGAACCGGAAGAGGAAGGGTACATGAATGTGTCATGACTAAGTGGAATGATTGCATCATGTCCTAGGTCACTTGTTTGGGCGTTTAAAAGAAAGAAAACAAACTCAAAAATTGAAAGTCAAAAGGCAAGTTTGAATAGTCAAACTAGGACAATGGTTCCTGGTGGAGGGAGGAGAGGAAACCTCCTTTGCCTCCATCGCGCGCGCCAAGGATAGGGAGTTGGGGGAGGATACGCCCCCCTCCCCTAGCTGACCCTCCCTCTCATAAATAGAGGGGAGGGGCTGCCCCCCCCCCCCCAAGACCACCACAAGCCCTAGCCCCAAACCGTCGCCGCCCAAGCCGCCGCCGCGCCGCAGCCGCCCAGCGCCGTCGCGCCACCGCCGCTCTACCCGCCACCGGCCCACCTCCTCCTCTTGGGCCTCTAAACCCTAGTCGTCGGGGAAACCCTCTACTTCACCTACCTGCACCGGCTTAAGGCGAAGCCCTGCAGGATCTCCCCTCTAAACTACAACACCACGCCGTCGTGCTACCAGAATCGCGAGGAGAGAGCTACAACCTCCGCTGCCTGCTGGAACAAGGGAGAGGAAGGCCTTCATCGAGTACCGAATGTGTGACCGACTATGGGAGCACTGCTGGAACACGGTGCTAGAATGACCGTCTACGCGATCTTGAGATCGGCAAGTGAACAACTACATCACCCACGAGAATATGCTCTCGTTAACCGCTTTTGAATCTTCGAGGGTGAGTACTCTAATGACTCGTTGCTACAATCTAGTAGATATATCTTGGCTTGTGTGTGATCATGCGGCAGAATTTTTTTGTTTTCCATGCTACGAACCCCTACAAGTTCCATACACGAGAAATCAAGCTTTGAACATGGAAGTCCCTCCGGAAAGGTGTAAAACCTATCGGTCATATATGGATCTATAAATATACATGGATGTTTCACATCTATGAAATAGTCGACATGTCGAGAAAAGAGTTTATGACAATGTTCAAGGAGTTGACTATGACAATATTTAATCTTTCATAGCGATATTTAGTTTGGACGGATTAATGTAGCAACCACTATATATAATGGTATATGATAGTTGAAAAAACAAAACAAGTTCTTCTAATAGAATGGTTACCTAGGACGTGTACATGACACGATCCAAAGGGTTTTGTTAATTCAAAGGATTCTAAAAGAGCATGCAAACTTCAAAGGTTGAAGTAAGCATCGCGGAGTTGGAATATTTACTATGATGAAACTGTTAAAAGGTTTAATTTCATCGGAGACAATGAAGATGCTTGTATTTGCAAGAAATTAAGTGGGAGCGCTAAGATATATTTCTAATACATTATGTAAAAGACATATTGTTGATTGGAGATGATGTATCTTTTATTGACACAAGTTAAGAATTTCGTTTCGATGAAAGACTTAGGCAAAACCCGAATATTTGGCATCAATGTCTATATGGATAGATTGAGGCGCTAATATGGTTGTGCCAAATGTACATAGATGAGATATTGAATGAGTTCAATATGCAAATGACAATAAAGGTTCTTGCCACACAAAAAGGATCAAATAGAAATTCAAGTGTATTGACACTTGGTAAGTGAAACAAAGATTCAAAGTATTTGATACTTGATGAATGAAATCACAAAAGGTATTTTTTGATCAATCATACTGTGATATGTACACATCCAGATATGTCCTATGCTCTAAATGTTACGAGCATATACCAGAATGATTCATAAGATGATCATTGGACAATAATAAAGATATTCTTATGATCTTTTAGAAGAACTAAGAATATGTTATTTTTGTAGAGGTGACAAATAGATGGATAGTTCATTGTAAAGTATTACATTGATACTAGGTTTGTCACAAAGTACAAATTAAGTTTATCTCAATTTAAACTATGGGTGGTACAATGTTATGGAAAGGATATTTCATAATGGATTTGGATGAGTTCCGTTAAAACATTGTGACAGATACTACAACAAAAGGCTAAGTGTATGACTACCATTGTAGCAGCAAAAGAGGATATTTGTGTCCAATAGCTTGTTATCAAACTAGGTGTGGTTCACATTGGGCTAGTACTATGAAGATATATTGTACAACAATTATTGACATAGTTTAATCCTAAAGGAACTAAAGGTTTCACCAAATGACCAAATTTATACAAAGCCATCTCATTGGAGAGTGAGTGATGCATACAGAAGCAAAGACATGCAATTACACATGGACCTGAAAGTGTCGCATCCAAAGATTAGTTGACCACTAGCAATAGTGTATATACAACACCGGAAAGTCGTAGGTGTTGAATGCACAAAGGTTTGAAACTAGATTATTGTCTCTAGTGCAAGTGGGAGACTGTTGGAGATATGCCCAAGTGGCAATAATAAAGTGGTTATTTGTTGTGGATATGCTATATGGGTATCCTCATAGCATGTCTCTTATCCGGACAACCCGGGTGGCCCACAGTTGGTAGCATGGCCCATGGCTTGCTGGGCGGCCCAGTTAGACGGATCCAGAAGGGAGGCCCATGCCGGATAAAGCAAGGCTACAAAGGAGTCACCGACATACTCGGAGCCTTGGAGTACAAGACACGCTAGACTAGTAATAGACGGTGTAGGACTCTGTAACCTGTCCGGCTAGGACTTTCCCTATAACCCTAGGACCTGGCGACTATATAAGTCGGGCCTATGGGAGCCTTTAGGACACCAATTAACTCATACCTCGCACAACGAATCAATCCCTGTAACTCGACGTATTGCCATTATAGTGATTTATAGCAGTAGTAGGATTCCGCCACCGTTGTGGGATCTGAACCTGGGTAAGCTGTGTTATCTCGTACCCGTCAACCGTCCGCCTTCCCCCACATCTCTAAACACGCACTGTGAGGACCCCTCCATGGCGTACTCATCGGCAATACCACGATAGTTGGCGCCCATCGTGGGGCAAGAGGCGCTTCAGGCTCTTCAGCGGGCGAGGACCAAGATCTTCGCGGGAATCGACAAAACTGTAGCCATCGGTCGCGTTCTCTTCTCCGGCAACGTTCCGATCATCCCTCCCGACGAGTTTTGGATCCCGGCAAAGACGAACCCTACGCGGTGTTTTCGATCGTTCCTATCAGAGACATCCACCTCTTCATCGGCGAAACCGACTCGGGCACTAGTTCCCTGGGAGTCACAGGAGCATCAAGACCCGCACGGACCGCCTACGGGCAGGATACGTTCGCGGAAGGATCGATGTCGGATCTCTCTTTGGAGTTTGCCAGCAAAGATCGGAAAAATTCAAGACCCACCCAAACCGCCCCTGTGTAGGACATAAAGGAGGAAGATCATTGCAAGTCCGCCGGCTTCGTCCGCGCGTCTGGACAGCAGAGATCCAAGTTCGTCGATGTGGTTACCATCTTCAATCTGGCGCGCTGCGTTCAGAGAGAGGGCGAAAACCCCTACGATTACCTTGCCAGGTGGCTCCGTATACGGGCCGACCTGGAATATTACCCCAATGATGATGCCATGTATCACTTTGTGGAAGGACTGGACCATGGAACGCTTCTCTCGCATTCTCTAAGGTGGCAACAGGCTTCGGGACGTCTTACCTTTGAAAGCATGGTAAACACCGTCAAAAACTACGCGGAGGCCGAAGCGGTGGCTCAGACAGCGCTTGCCCTCATTGACGGATCCCCTCTGATTTAGCCACCACCACCGCCTCTGGCCGCCATTGCCGTAGTTGCACCACCACCTCCAGTCATCGCCGCTGCTATTGCACCTCCACCCCCCGTCATCGAGGAGGCCCTGGCACCCTCTGACTCTGTGATTGACGCGCTATACGCTGACTTCAGTGCAGATTCAGAGGAGATAGACTTTAGTCCAGAAGAGCTAGTTTCCACCATGCAGGAGATGGAGGAGGAGTACACGCGCGACGAGCAAGCCAACAACACCGTCACATCTCGAGAGGTGTTCGTCACCATTCGGACGACGATGGATGAAGATCTACCCGGACGAGCTCCGCCTACAGCTCTGGACAAAGGAAAGGGACCACCTGTTGCTGCCGACAATGATCGCGCAAAGGTCATGCCCCCTCCGCCTAACCCAGTGCAACAGCCGCAGGAACTCGGCACCGGCCCAAGCAACAACAACACCGCAAACTTGCCGCCAGCATCTACGTCTGCTGCTGCCCAAGTTACTCTAGCTGATAGAGTGATGTACGGCAATCTCCTTGTCGAGCCACTAACCGTAGCTCATATCCGAAACGTGACCCATCTTGACGAGAAGCGCTAGCAGCTGCTGGAGGAAGCACATGCCATCGCGGAGCAAGGCGCTAAGCTAGATCGAGATCTGGTCAACATGCAGAAATCCATAGAGAAAGCTAGAGCAATGGAGGCCGAGTACAAGACTCTGCTGCAGCAGCAGAAGCCAAGAAAGCTCCAGCTCACGTCATCAACGATCCTGGTGTATGGCGAAACCTAGGATGGGCTCCCCCAAAGACGGCACAGGCCAAGCCATACATTGACAGTGAAGGCAGGCAGGTGATGCCCACCCCTCTCCTCAACCTCGCCATCGCCAAGACCCTTCTGGATCAGGATAGATCGCCTGAGGTGGTGGACCAGGTCTATGACCTAGAGGCCAAGGTGGTAAAATAACAGGAAAAGGCCACCTCTCAGAGGCTTGAGTCTGACCCAGCACTTTGCCAGTCTAGCCAATATAAGACGCCAAGGGACAGATCTCCTCTTGATGTCGGGTCTCAGACGGGTTCATCAGAACAAATACGGAGGGATGCGTGCAACAGTAAGGATGCTATCCCCATATCCTCCGATCACGGAGAAAAGGCCCAACCTCGTCGCCCATCGCCACCGCCCCGCTCCCCTCGACATCGCGAAGACCCCAAGGCTCACCGTCGTACGGATATGCCCCCGCCAAGGCAGAGCGGCTTCGTCATCCGCGACAACGCAGAGCAGACCCGTCATGAAGGAGAGCGCAACCAGGGACACAAGAGCAGGTCGCGCCATGACCCTCCGCGTCCGACAAGCAAACGTGACAAGCGTGAGGCATCGCAGGAGGGTAACAACAAGAAGGCTAACACACCGCCACCTCCGCCTCCGTCGCCACCTAGCAGTCACCATGGCGGAGGAGGCCCACGTCGTTCACGCAGCCCATCTCCTGTTCACAAGAAGAAAAGAAGCCCGGAGCCATACGACGCACATTTGCGGATAGACAAGATCCACGAGGCTCGGGAAGGACCATACCTGGGACCACGTTGCTTTGGACCTGCGATACGGTCCGCAACTTACCCCAAAGGTTTCCGGATTGACAAGACCATCAAGCCCTATGACGGCACCGCTATGCTAGCTACATGGTTGCAGGATTACGGCAATGCAGTGGAGATCGCCGGGGGTAACCCCAATGTTGCCGTCGAGTACCTCCCATTGATGTTAGCGGGCACAGCCCGTCAATGGATTGATGACTTGCCGGAAAAATCCATCTGCAATTGGTTGGACATGCAAGAAGCATTCACCAAGAACTTCGAGGGTACGTAAAAACGTCCCTGCACTGTTGGCGATCTACAATAGTGCATGCAAGAGAAAGTAGAGACATCTCGTGCCTACCTCTCCCCCTGGCTGGATATGAAAAATTCCTGCGCAGGAGTGCATGCCTAGACCGCCATGGCCGCCTTCATCGATGGGTTGGAAATGGTCATGTTGCTCCGACATAAGCTGAAGCGCTTGCAGGACAATCACCAACTTGACTTGAACCAGATAATTCAGTTGGCTAGTGAGTTCGCAGCTGCCGACGACGATGCTCGCGGCTCTCTGCCGGCAACGGCCGTTCCAACTCAAGCTCGAAGTAACAACAACACAAAGCAGAAAACCGCTCCAGAAGAAAAGCAAACTCCCGACATGGTCGCTATGACCTTCGCCAGGACGAGGTGATGGCTGACAACGTGGTCGAGGACGGGGAGCTGGTCGTGGGCAGCAGCGAGGAAGTGAAACTACCTCGACAGCACTCCGCGTTCCCCAAACCTACGAAGAGTACCGCGATATGTCATGCCTCATACACCTCGATATCAACGGCAAAGCCACCCATACCAATCGACACTTCAAGTTCGTCAACGACCTCAAGGAGGACCCGGAGTACGGCTACAAGCGAAGTCGGAAGAACAGACCGCGAGGCAAGGGCAAGGGGAATAAGAAGGAGGAGGGGTCCAAGGATTCAAGTGACATGGACGAGGATGTTGACCCCAAGCACGCCACCAAGAGCGACGGCAAAGGCAAGAACCCCTTCAAGAAGAAGGCAGTTTTCCACACTTTCCCACCGTCCAACAACAGAAGACCTCTATGAGGATACTGATGGCTACTCTTCCCCCAGTTCCCCAGTTCCTGCGTTGGTCGAAGATTCCAATTATTTGGGACAGGAAGCATCACCCAGACCTCATCCCTACGGAGAACCAATACGCCATGGTCATCAACCCCTTGATTGACGGCAACGAGTTCACCAAATGTATGGTGGATAGTGGAAGCAGCATCAACATCATGTACCTAAATACACTGCAGAATATGAACTTGATAGAGGCAAACCTAAGGTGGACCAACACCATCTTCCATGGCGTAATTCCTGGTTGGGAGGCTCGGTCCCTTGGGTGCATAACACTTCAGGTAGCCTTTGGTGATGTTAATAATTACAGCCAAGAGCGCATGACCTTTGAGGTGGTCCCCTTCAAGAGCGTGTACCATGTCATATTCGGCCGCGACATATTCCACACCTTCATGGCCAAGCCATGCTTCGTCTACAACAAACTCAATATACCCGGACCAAATGGTGTCATCACCGTATCCGGAAGCTTTGCCAAAGCTAGGGACTGCGAGATCGGAGAAGCAGCCTACGCGGAAGCTGTTCTCTACAACGAAGAATTCAAGGAGATCCAGAGCAAGGTCGATGCCTCGGAGATGCCTGCGTCGAAGAAACAGATTTCCGACTCTGCTCCAGCATTCAAGGCCGCCATCGAGACCAAGCCGGTGGAACTTGTGGTAGGCGATGCCTCCAAGACCACCGCCATTGGGACGAACCTGGATCCCAAATAGGAAAGCGCGCTCGTCGAGTTCCTCCGTGAGAATAGGGACATCTTTGCCTGGCAACCTGCCGACATGAAAGGTGTACCTAGGGAACTTGCCGAGCACAGCTTAAACATTGGTCCAAAATGCAAACCAGTGAAGCAACCTCTATGATGCTTTGGAGATGAGAAGAGACGCTCCATAAGCAAAGAGATAGCTAGGTTACTTAAGGCTAGTTTTATCCGAGAAGTCCTTCACACCCAATGGGTGGCCAATCCTGTACTTTTCCCCAAAAAGGGAACCAAAGAATTAAGAATGTGCGTTGATTACACCGACTTGAACAAAGCATGCCCCAAAGATCCATTTGCTTTGCCTTGCATTGACCAAGTCATTGACTCGATGGCTGGCTCGGGACTTTTGTGTTTTCTCGATGCATACTCAGGATACCACCAGATCAAGATGAGGAAGTCAGACCAATTGGCCACTTCGTTCACTGCTCCCTACGACACGTTTTTCTATGTTACGATGCCCTTTGGGCTAAAAAACGCTGGTGCTACGTACCAGCGAACAATGCAACGTTGCCTACAGGATCAAATTGGTTGGAACGTTCACGCCTATGTGGACGATATAGCGGTGATGTCTAAAAAGTCAAATGACTTAATCTCCGACTTAAAAGAAACCTTTCGTAATCTCTGGAAATACAACATGATGGGGTTCCAGCCGGAAAATTGTTGGGCTTCATCGTTTCCTAGCATGGAATCGAGGTCAACCCAGAGAAAATCAAGGCCATCTTAAACATAAACCGTCCGACATGCCTAAAGGACATACAATGACTAACATGTTGTGTTGCAGCAGTTAGTCGGTTCGTCAGCCGACTTGGAGAGAAGGCTCTGCCGCTGTACAAGTTGCTGAAGAAGGCGGACAAATATATGTGGATGGACGAAGCAGATGCAGCATTGAAGCATATCAAGGAGATTCTTTCCTCAGCGCCCATCCTTGTAGCACCCGAGCCTGGAGAGCCCATGTTAATTTACATGGCGGCAACCAACCGGTAATTAGCATCGTCGTCGTGGTAGAGCGGAAGGAACCAAGCTATGAGCACGGAGTTCAACGACCAGTTTACTATGTAAGCGAGGTCTTGATGGTGTCCAAGCAGCGTTACCCGCACTACCAGAAGATAGCTTATGGAGTATTCCTTGCTTCTCAGAAGCTGATGCACTATTTCCAGGAGCACCCAATCACAGTGGTGAGCAATACTCCACTGTCCGACATCATCAACAACAGCGACGCTACAGTAAGGGTCGCGAAGTGGGGCATTGAACTTGCCGCCTTCGAGATCACCTACAAGAGACGCAACGCTATCAAGTCACAAGCCTTGGCGGATTTTATTGCAGATTGAACGGAGATGCCAGATGATACCCCATTGCCGGAACTAGAATACTGGGTGATGCACTTTGACGGATCAAAGTTGTTCAACGGCTCGGGGGCTGGTGTACTGCTACAGTCAACGACTGGCGACAAGCTACACTACGTTCTGCAGATCCACTTCGAGGCTACGAAAAACATGGCGGAGTTGAATCACTAATTCACGGATTATGCGTAGCCAAGGATATTGGCATCAAGCATATAGTTTGTTGTGGAGATTCTGACTTGGTTGCCCAGCAGGTGGCTGGCACCTGGAATGCGCGAAACTCTATGATGGCGGCATATCGAGACGAAGTGGACGAGATAGCCAAGAGCTTCTTGGGCTACGAGGTCAAGTATGTACCTAGGGAGCAAAACGAGGCGGCTGATCTGCTGTCTAAGCTTGGATCAGGGCGCAAACGAATTCTGCCAGGAGTTTTCCTAGATCATATACGGACACCGTCCGTTAAGGGAGCAGACATCAACAACCCGGATAGAGTTGACTCTTTCTTCCACATGGTGGCAAAGGTCCCTCCGGCTTGGACAAAAACGTTCATGGAATATCTCGAACACGGAACTTTGCCCGACGACAAAGTCGAAAGACAACAAATAGTACGTCGAGCGAAGGGCTATACCATAATCAATGGACAACTCTACAAAATGAGCACTACTAGTGTATACCTTAAGTGTGTTTCCCAGCAAGAAGGTATTGAAATCCTATGTGAAATCCATCTCAGAGATTGCGGGCATCACGCCGCTCCTCGATCATTGGTCGCGAAAGCCTTCCGGCAAGGATTCTACTGGCTGACCGCGAAGGCGGACGCCGACAAGCTGGTTGAGACATGCATGGGATGCCAGTATTATGCTCGACAACCACATGTTCCTGCTGAAGAATTGCAAACAATACCAATAACTTGGCCGTTCGCAGTCTGGGGGTGGACATGGTTGGTCCGTTGCATACGGCACCATGTGGGTTTAGGAATCTGCTAGTAGCAGTTGATAAATTCACTAAATGGATAGAAGATAAACCCATTAGAAAGCTTGATGGGACAACTGCCCTCAGGTTTGTCCGGGATCTAGTGGTGAGATTTGGTCTCCCACATAGCATTATTACCGACAACGGTAGCAACTTGTCACTCGGAGAAGTGGAGGAATATTGTTGGGAGAAGGGCATCCGACTTGACCTTGCATCTATGGCACATCCATAATCCAATGGTCATGTTGAGTGAGCCAATGGATTAATTCTGCAGGGAATAAAGCCACGTCTTGAGGCACCTCTACATAGAGCAGCTGGGGCCTGGGCGGAAGAATTTCCATCTGTGCTGTGGATTTTACGAACTACACCCAACAGATCCACCGGCTACACCCCTTACTTCATGGTATATGGAGCAGAAGCCATCCTACCTTCCGACATACTTCACGATGCACCAAGGGTTGCCACCTACGACAAAGATGACGCTGAAGAATCCAGACGCCTAGATGTGGACCTTCTCGAGGAGGAGCGTGTTTTGGCATGCCAAAGATCCGACATATACCAGCAGAAGCTATGCAGCTACCATAGTCGCAATGTTAGGCATCACTCATTTAAAGAGGGGGACCTGGTGCTCCGACTTAAGCATAAGAAGTCACACAAATTATCCCCGCCATGGGAAGGACCGTTCATCATAAGCAAGGTGCTGCTCAATGGGTCTACTACCTTGTTGACAATTGTGAACTGAAGGATAGACCCAGCAAGGATCATAAGCGTAAGCGACGTGACCCGGATGATGACTACCCGGAGCTTGATCGGCCATGGAACATAGCACATCTACGTCCTTTCTACACTTAGCATTTTTTATCTAATTGTGTACCTCTTATATGATCAATGAAATAAAGCTCTTTGGTTCACTCATATTTCTGAGTCTTTTACCTCCTTTAGTGTTCATTTTTGGATCGTATAAAACCTTTATGCACAAGCTTTGCGATTGCACTTGTGAAAAATCCGCCTACGGGCGTTAGCTTAAGTTTTCTGGTCTACACGTTCTTTGTCATTTTTATGTGGATTCTGGAGTAGTGACTTTTGGCACTTATTGTCGGCGATTTTGTGCTTAGGTTATTGACGGTGCCATTGGGCATCATCACCTGAGCGCATGGTTTCGACAACGAGTCTTCCGACTCACAAAAATTCAAGCATAAAAACCAAAGTAATGGATAAGCCAGCACTTGCTTAAAAATATATACATGCTGGAAATAGTTCTTAAGTAGCAGGACATACACCATTGTTTTCCGCCTTAAGTAAACACATAGTTTTTTCCACATAATACATTACAGAGGAAACAAATATTACAAGTTGTTTTTATTCCTCTAGCGCAGGCGACTTGGAAGCAACATCATCGGCAGCAGGAGAGTCACCTCCCTCGAAGTCGGCAGTGTTGAGGGACCGAAGGAGCTTTGGCCTTTGTCTTCAATAGTTTTCATGGGCACAAAGACGTTAACATCGACCAACTCGGCAACTCTGGTGTCATAACCCGTGAGCGACGCCAAGATATATTCGTGGTTTATCTTTTGGCCTTCGTCGTCTACGTCGGGGATACCCGAGGTTACCGTGTCGATGTCGGCATTCTCGTAGTGTGCCTTCACCATTGACAATGCCATCCTGGCGCCTGCCCGTGCACATGAAGCTTTCCATCTTGAGATACGCTCAGGGGCTCGGCGCAGGATCTCCGAGAACTTCGCCACATAGTCCGACGCCTTGATGTTAATCTGGAGGGACTTGGCAATCTCTTTGGTCTGTGCGACGGCGGTGTTGATAAAGTTGCCGGCAAGGACCATGCATTCCTTTGGCGGAGGAGGCGACCGGGTTAAACCCATAGGAACTGCGAATTCCCGACAACGAAGCGCATGAGTCCAAAAATTCAGAGTATCTAGACTACAGAAATCCAAGACGGAGAATCACTTACTGAAGATGCTGGCCTTAGCTTGCCAGAGAGTATCCGCCATGGAGTCCTGTTCTTGTTGGAGGATCTTATACGCTTCATGATGGCGTTGATTTTGCTCATCGGTAGCTTTCTTCTGATCTTTTAAGATCGCGATTTCCTCCTTCAAGCGATTCATCTCCTCGGTGGTGGAGTCCTGCAGGGCTTTAATCGAGTCTTCATACATTTTTAGCATCTCCTCCCTCTCCTTCTTAAGGATCTTGTTTTCGCTATCCAGCTGCTGAATGTGCTTGGATTGCTCGACAATATCCTTAGCCTTGGAATGGTTTCTGCAAGTCGGAGAAAGAAAAGTACACATTGAGTACTCGGAGAATGTTGGCACAAGACCAAGCCGGAGTGCGGAAAAAAGAAAGGAAAAACAGATGCTTGCTCTTGATGATTTGTTCCTTCAAGAAAGCAGTTTTACCCTTTTCGGCTTCCAAATAACGCGCATCTTCTGGTACTTGTCGTTGGCCATGCCCCTCTGATCATTCTCATTCTGTGGAAAGAAGAAAGTTAAACGTTGTTTGGTCTACTTGGAGCATCTAGCCTGAAAATTTCCACCTAGACGCTCGGGGGCTACAGCGAGAGTTTTTTAACTTAGCAAATATGCTTAGTCTTTATTTAAGCATCTAGTCAGAACTAATTTAGTTTTTGATTAGAAGCTTGGGGGCTACAGTATAAAGTTTTTAACTCGGACGTATGCTTAGCTTCTCTTTAAGCATCTAGTCGGAACTAATTCAGTTACAACTAGAAGCTTGGGGGCTACAGTATCGAAATTTATAAACACTGCATATGCTACTCTTAAAGCATTTAGTCAGAATAATTCATTCAACCTATATGCTTGGGGGCTACAGTGAGAAGTTTTCTAGCTTAGTCACTCTTAGAGCACTTAAACGCAAAGACCTATGGTTTTTCCTTCTAAATCCTCGGGGGCTATAGTGGGATACTCATATGAAATGAAAAAGGCAAATATAACTTACAAGTGCAATGATCTGGAGGTTGGTAGCACTCTCAGCCAGCAGCTTACCGAAGGATACACTGTTGCCTTGCAGGATTTCTGCTTGCCGGAGAAGCTCCTTGAGACCGCATGTTGGAGATGTCGGTGTCGCACCAGGAACCAGAGAAGTGCTACCCGGCGTAAGTACTAGATAGAATATCTTCGGGAACTCTATGGTTTTCTTGGGTGCGGGGGCGCCGCCTTCGGCATATGTACCACCTTTCACACCGCCTTACCGCTACCCATGGCATCCTTAGCCGGAGCTTCAGCCATTTTATGTGCGGCACTCTCCTGCGTCGCCTGTTCGCCGACAACAGCGAGCTCTGTGGAGGCGCCCGAATCCACTTCCATGGTGGAAGGGCCAGATGCTTCTTTAGCTTATGAGCTTGTCGAAGCGGACGAGGGCTGGACGATGGGAGTGACAGGGACGATGGCGGGAGATACATCGTGATGCAGCATATCCTTGATGGTTCTAGAAGCCCCCAAAGTTTTGGAGGTCTTCTTCAAGCTGGTTGTGGCTTTCTTCCTGAAACGTGCAAAATGCATAAGTATGGGAACAAGACAGACAAATGAACAATGTCGGAGAGAAAGAAGCTTACACAAGAGGGGGTGCTTTAGCAAAGGGGATCCCAGTAACCTTTTTTTCTCCGCCTCTAGGGTGGCGGTAGTCTTCTTGGAGGCTCCACCCTCCGTCTTCTTCTTCTTGCCCCCGTCGGCAGCGTCAGAGGTGGAGCTCTTTCCCTTTCGCTCCAACAGATCATCGTCGTCGGACACGACGGTGACTTCCTTCATCTTTGGATCATAGATTTGAGGAGCCATGCTGTCCTCATCTATGTCGCTGAGCTGTTAAAGTGAAGAACCACCGTGTTAGATGAGATGGTAATGGTTAGACGGAAGAACTGGAGTATATGTCATACACGAAAAATAAACAGTTACCTTTGGGCACTTGCTCTCTACGAACATGTCGTAGGTGATGGTGAAGCCACGCTTCCTGTCCTTCACCTTGACGATGTCCTTGAGGTGGAGCTTGACGGAGCCGCTCGAGAAGTTGTCCTCGGAGATACGGAGGCTATCCCTTCTATCGTTGGAATACTCGTGCATCAGCTTCAAGCGGTGCTGCAGAGGCTGGATCCGCCTAATGAACCATCACATGGCTAGGTCCAAAACGGTCAAACCCGTCTCTACGAACCACTCTATCCTCCTTATAGCGCGGGAAGCGTCGATGTCGAAGGGAAGGGAGGCCTGGGATCTCCATGTCGATGCTTCGGCGGCTGTTCCATCGGCCAGCCAGAGGGATATCCGGGCCGTAGAAGTACGTCCGCTGCCAATTCTTGCAGGATTCATGGCCGACGATGTCGGGGAAGCGCCGGCCAGGCCGGATCTTAAAACTAATGGTTCCACAATTCCTAAGCTCGTCCTTGCCGGCTCCGGCTTTGCGCTTGACGGTAAAGAAGTATATGAAAAGATCTAGCCTATGCCTAATTCCTAGATAACCCTCGCAGAGCGCCGCGTAATTGCTGAGCGCTAAGATGCTATTGGGGGAGAGGTTCTGTGGCTGTACTCAGTAATGATTCAGGACAGCAAGGAAAAGGTTGGAGATGGGCAGGGATACGCCACGTACCATATGTGCTTTGAGGTACACCTTTTCTCCAGCTTGGGGAGAAGGTGTGACCTCGCCGGTCGATGCCGCCCGCCAGGCGAGCCCCTCCGTCGGGGGGAGGTAACCCTCGTTGATCAGCTCTTTGATATCGCGGTCCGTGATATCCGAACCACGCCAGTCGCCCTTGTTCGAGTCTTACTCCTCCTCTAGCAGCTCCAGCGCCGCTGGATTATGGTCGCCGTCGGTGGCCTCGACCACCGCAGACTTGGGGATGACCAAGCCCTCTGGGGGCACGACGACGGAGCTCGCCGGCTTCGCCGCGGCTTCGCACGACACCGCCATCGAAGGGGAGGAGCTGTTGCTGACCATTGGGTGAGTTCGATGGTGACTGGGAAAGATTGGAGAGATAGGGTTTTTCGCACGTTGCGCGGAGAGCTCGAGGAGGCGCTCGCTGGAGGAAGAAGATGATGCAGGGGAGAATGAGGTGAAAAAGTAAATTTTCCACCGCAGTTACTATTTATGGTCTCCGGCATCAAGATTCGTGCAGCTTGATCGAATGGTTGCCGCGTAGACGACGTGTGCGGAGACGTACGCGAAAATTTCGCCACGTACCAACTGTCGCCGCCAACGGTTTGTATTGCTCGCGCGGGAAAAGTGGACATGATTGTGTTCTCTGCATGTGTGAGTTACGAGGCGTTGCTGACCTATGGCTACATCACCCTAGCTGTCATAGGCAGATGAACCATCACATCAGAAGATTCCGTCATGGACGGCTCTAGTCTGGCTACGGAAGAGTACGATGGAAGATTCATCAATTCTCCGACTTACGAATTGAAGACGGAGAAAACATTGCAGGGTTATTTGGGAGGACTACAAGATGTTGCTTGACGATTTGCCGACATCCATCTAGACGGAGTGTTCAACGTGAAGAGGAAAGACGGCGCAAGATCTCAGAGTTCTTCGGGGGCTACTGTTGGGGATATACTATATGGGTATCCTCGTAGCATGTCTCTTATCCGGATAACCCGGGTGTCCCACAGTTGGTAGCATGGACCATGGCCTGCTGGGCGGCCTAGTTATATGGATCCAGAAGGGAGGCCCATGCCAGATAAAGGAAGGCTACGAAGGAGTCACCGACGTACTCGGAGCCTTGGAGTATAAGACACGCTAGACTAGTAATAGACGGTGTAGGACTCTGTAACCTGTCCGACTAGGACTTCCCCTATAACCCTAGGACCTGCAGACTATATAAGTCGGGCCTATGGGAGCCTTTAGGACACCAATTAACTCATACCTTGCATAGCGAATCAATCCCTGTAACTCGGCGTATTGCCATCATAGTGATTTATAGAAGGAGTAGGATTCCGCCACCGTTGTGGGATCTGAACCTGGGTAAGATGTGTTACCTTGTACCCATCAACCGTCCGCCTTCCCCCACGTCTCTAAACACGCACTGTGAGGACCCCTCCATGGCGTACTCGTCGGCAATACCACGACATTATTATCATATATTTATGTTTATGATAAATGTTTACATCCCATGCAATAATTGTATTAATCAAAACATTAATACTTGTGTGATTTGTAAACATGTAAGAGTCCCTAGTAAAGCCTCTTGTTAAACTAGCTTGTTGATTGATTGATGATCATGGTTTCCTGATCATGAACATTACTCCCTTCGTTTAGAAATATAAGATGTTTTGGGTTTGTGAAGAAGATGTATCTAGACACCTTTTAGTGTATAGGTTCAAATGAATCTAGACAGTAAAAGGTGTCTAGATACATCTCCTTCACAAACCTAAAACATCTTATATTTCCAAACGGAGGGAGTAGATGTTATTGATAACAAGGTCATATCATTAGGATAATGATGTGATGGACATACTCCTATAATTAAGTGTAGCATAAGATCAAGTCATTTAAATAGTTCACTTGCTATAAGCTTTCAAATATATAGTAACATAAGTCCTTCGATCATGAGATCATGTTAATCACCATCACCGGATGGATGCTTTGATGACATCAAACACCACTTCGTAACTGGGTGGTTATAAAGGTGGCATTGAGTATTCTGAAAGTACGTGTTGAGGCACATGGATCAAGAGTGGGATTTGTCCATCCATATGAAGGATAGATATACTCTGGGACCTCTCGGTGGAATGTCATCCAATTGGATTGCAAGCATGTGACTAGCTCACAAGGGATCACATATCACAGGAATGAGTAAAGAGTACTTATCAGTAACAAGGTTGAACTAGTTATGCAGAGATACCGATGATCAAACTTCGGGTAAGTAAAGTATCGTGAGACAAAGGTAAATTGGTATCATATGTAAATGGTTCATTCAATCATGAAGTAATCGTAGAAATATGTGGGAGCCATATGAATTTCCAGATTCCTCTATTGGTTATTGATTGGAGAAGAGTCTCGATCATGTCTGCATAATGCACGAACCGCAGGGAGACACACTTAAGGATTCGATGTTGTTTAGTATATATGGTAATGAGTTGGAGACCGAATGTTGTTCGGAGTCTCGGATAGGATCCAGGGCATCACGAGGAGATCCGGAATGGTCCATACAATAAGATTCACATAAGGAAAGTCCAATTCCGGACTTTGGAAATGTTTTCGGTGTTTTCACCGGAATGTTCTAGAAGGGTCTAGAAGGTCAACTGATCCGGAGTGGGAAGGGTACATGGATGTGTCATACCAATGTGGAATGGTTGCATCATGTCCTAGGTCACTTGGCTGGGCAATGGGAAGAGAGAAATCAAACTCTAGTTTGAAAAGTCAAACGCCAATTTGAAAAGTCAAATCCCAACATGGTTGCCTAGTTGAGGGAGGAGAGAAAACCCACTTAGGGAAGGTTTCCCTCCCTCCCCTTGCCGCCGGCCTTGGAAGAGGAGTTAGGGGAGGACTCCCCTCCCCCTTGCCACCTCTCCCTCCCATAAAATGAGGGGAGGGGCGCCCCCTTGACCCAAACCTTGAAACCCTAGGTCAGCCACGGCCCCTCTCAAGTCGCCGCCACCTAGAGCCCCTCTAAAGTCGCCGCCGCCTAGCATCTCCTAGCCACCGGCCACCTCTAACCCCTTGGCCTCTAAACCCTAGTTGCTAAGGTCCCTCTCTACTCCACCATACCCGCTCCGGCTTAGGCGAGGCCCTGCGGGATTTCCCCTCTACTTCCACCACCACACCGTCATGTTGTTGGAATTGCGAGGAGATATCTACAACCTCTCATGCTTGCTGGAACAAGGGAGAGGAAGGTCTTCATCAAGTACCGAACATGTGACCGACTGCGGGAACACTGCCGAAATACGGTGCTGGAAGGATCGTCTAGGCGATCTTGAGATCGGCAAGTGAACGACTACATCAACCACGAGAATCCGATATCGTTAAACGCTTTGGATCTATGAGGGTTAGTTCTCTATATACTCGTTGCACCAATCTCGTAGATTTTTTCTTGGCTTGTGTGTGTTCATGCGATAGAAACTTTTTATTTTCCATGCTACGAACCACTACAATATATATATATAGTGGGATATCATGGATGCTACATATGCATACCCATCCAACCATTAGATCCCTTATAGGGAGCCAAAAAATAGCAGCGGAAGCACACATGTTTGCAACGGAATATTCCACCACCGTCATACCGAGAGCACATATAGTTCTACTACACCAAACATATTTCCAAACAATCAGCACACATGCGTCTATGGAAGTTACACTTTTTTTAGCAATCCAACCAACCACATTACCCACTGCATGCAAACTAGTACACCTCAGGCTATTTTAGCAAAGCACAAAGCAGTTCTCATATGCACATCACATGGACCATAGAAGCTGCAAAACATTTAGCAATCCAACCAACCATTTTTCAACCAGTACATGCAACATACTAGTATTCAAGCACAAAGCAGTTATGTATGCACATCACATGGACCATAGAAGCTGCAAAAATTCTAGCAACCCAACCAACCATTCTTTCACTAGCACATACAATATACTAGTATCCAACCTCACTCCCACAACCGGTTGGATGGAGAGAATTCATGCAAATATGTTTGCTTGTTTGGATGTTGATTGTTTTGCCTACCTAGAATGCACATGTCATAGACAGGTGGAGCTAAGTACACCTACCTAGCAGCTACTACATGCAGCTTAGCAGCAAGCAGAATTTTATGCACAAAAATAAGTTGTTCAGTGTGCTTGCCATGCGGTTTAGAGAATAAACGGGGATCATACCGTGAAGTGCATGCATGTTTTTTGGTCACTCTCTCTTATCTAGACAGATATTAGAAGTACTCCCTATATCCAACGACACAGATGCATGCAGTGGTAGCATCGGTTGTAGCAAATCCATGATGATATATATATATATATATATATATATATATATATATATATATATATATATATAGTGATGCTATTTAACACCCACGTTGTAAAATAGTTATTCTACACCCACCCTCTATCTTTATGACCGTATATTATTTTTACGTCACGTAATTTTTTTCTTACTTCGTATGTTGAGAAGAATATAAGAAAAAATAGACATGACATAATTTTTTTGTTTGTATAAAAATTTGACATAAAATACGTATTTTTGGTCTTTTTTACACTATAATTATTCATAAACTCCATTTTTTGTCAATTTTTTTATTGTGTTAAATATATGAACATAATTATTCGTATACAAAACATAATTTTTTCAGTCTATACAATTAAAAAGATTGGGACCGTTCGTCACCCCTCAGAATTTTCGTCTACCGGTAAAAGACGGTTTTGCCCCTAGTAGTTCGGGGATATTGCAAGTAGTGGGGCCACCAAGTTAGTCAACCTCCTTTTCTCTCTCTCCCGAAGCCTTGCAATGTGAACTCTTCCTCCACTCGAGTCCGAGCCCCCTTCCCCGCAGGCAGTGTCCCCGTCGTCTACCACCCCGGAAAGCTTGAGCCCGCCTCCACCGCTTCGCGCGTGCGTCGCCTCCCCGCGAGCGCCCCTTCATCTCGGTCGCCCCTTCCTCAGCCGCGCCCCGTGCAACCGCGCCCCATCTCCGAGACGGCGCTTGGGCAACAGACTATGATGGCGCAGGGAGATCAGGAGGGCACCATCGACCGTCCCCAGGCTGTCAAGACCCGGATTTTTAATCCCAGATGCCTGTTATGCCATACATCGCAATCCCAGGATTACCATTTTTGCGAGACATAACAGATTGGATATCACAGTACATCATCCATTACAAACCATATATAAGGTCTTACACAAATAAGGATCTCATGATCCAGTTCTTAATACAATTCAAGCAGCGGAATAACGTAATAATAATGATAGCGTGGGCGAAGCTCCATCTTCATGGTCACAGGCAATGCTGACCATGGGAGATGATCCTAGTTGTAATAACCTTCCTCCTGTCCATCTTCCTGATACTCCTCTTCATAGTCTGGCCACGGGAATAGCCAGGGACAAAGCCATGAGTACTCTTTAAGTACTCGCAAACTAATACTAACAAGTGAAGTGAGTTTGAGTAGGATATACTAGGCTCTAGGGTTGTTTTGAAAAAAGCCAGATTTACCTCTACTAAGTTCAAAAGCAAATAAAACTAATTGAAAGTTTTATAACACCTAACTGGGAACTTGAATTTCATGTCACAACTCTGTTGTGGTCAAGTCAAAGTCATAAATCATTTCATAAGTCATTTTGAAAACTTCTGATGACGGAACAGTATGGCCACTCCAACTGTCCATAACCGCGGACGCGGCTATTCGAATAGTTTGACACTCTGTAGAGATTGTACACTTTCACCACAACATTCGATACATCCGCCAGGAACAATCCTGAATTCACCATACTCAGTATGAGGATAATCAATCCTAACCTTTTAGTTACATGCCCTAGTATAGGCACCTCTCCTGTGAGTTTGGCCTCCGAACCATGACCAACTGTCATCTTGGGTACTACACAGGTGGACAATCTTCACAAGGTAGCCTTAGCTCAGACCTTGGCCACAAGGGAACCCATACTAAGGTATATAAATTTCCAGTCAAGCCCTACCCAAATTTCAAGTATTGTGGTTGTACGGTAAAATTGGAATGGTATCGCGTCCAGACAACCATCAGTTTCGTAAAGGACTAAGGCTCATGCCTTAACATTTTCATCATCAAAATCATCTGGTGTTCAAGAACACATGTCAAAACATTTCAGTAGAATGACTCATCACTCTAAGGTTTTCATAATCATTTTCACCAAGTATTCCCATCTAAAGTTGATCAAGTTTTATGCTTAGCACTAGCATCTACAGGTGGGGGTAAATACTAATGAGGGGTGGTAAACAAGTGTATCTTATCTAAGTTAAATCTCATGCATTAGGATGACATCAAGATTTATCTAACTTAGGCCAAGTTTTATGCTCTTTATGCTACCTTCCAATATATTTCTAATATCTACAAGTCACTAAGTAAACTCACATAAAAGCTTTGATAAAGAAATAAAGTATTAAGCTTTGCAAGTAAAACTAGGATTGGGTATCATCAAATGGGTATAAGCTTGCAGGTTGAACTTGCAAGTGGTAGCTTAATGGGTATCTTGAAAGTATTTGCTTGCTAAGATATCAGTATAAGATTGCTGAGTTGCAAGTGTTAGCTTGCCTTGTGCAGAGCAGTGGTTGAAGTTCTCCTTGGCTTCTTCCTCGCAGTATCCTCCTTCTTCTTTGTATCCTTAGTCGGTACTAGCGTATATAAATAAATACGAGGTACACAATCACCAAACAATACTTAACTATTTCTATTTATCACACAAAGGTTCACATTAGATGATCTAGCATCATCACTATTATCACCAAGATTAAATCACTTGTCTTATTTATTTTCTTTTAGAAAAGTAATTTCTACTCATTGAAAACTACTTAAGATTTAATATTCTCCAACTCAAACATGGGATCATGTTGACACATGTCATCACCACATATTTCAGTACTTGGGAATGTGATTTAAAGTGGTGTCACAAGTTAATAAGGTTTAACCTTTTTATTTTAATTAAATAACATGACTAGAATGGTATGGTTAAATGTGATTTTTGAGAGTTGGAATCAACTCAAAAGCTTTCATGGTTGAATTTTGAATGCAGAAAAGCTTCTGCCTTATTATTTTTACCATGGGTGATCTATAAATCTAAATGATTTGAATCCAACGGGCTTGGATTAAGCATTCCAGTACCTTTCTAACAAAATGTGTTTCATGCATTTTGGTTCAGTGAATCGAGTTGGGTTGATTTTTGAATCTAGGTACATAACTGAGTTTGAAATTAAATGAATAAACCTAAGTTTGAATTGTTGGGTCGCGGGTGATGTTTAACTGGGTCGGCCCACTATGCACAGCGCATGCGGGGGCTGAGTAATTGAGCGACCCCACTCGTTAGTGAGACAATAAGGGGCGAAGCGGTACGGGGTGATTAGGGCCGCACGATCTAACTCTAATCCAACGGCTACGGTTCATCGTCCACGTCGGGCAATGTCGGCGAGACACAACCCTAGCGCGGCTAGTGGGGGTCGACGGGGGCTCACCGGGGTTCCGACGATGGTCGGCGATGGGGGCGAATGACGAAGTCGACGACGGTGATCCTCCTAGTACCGATGGCTTCTCCTGGGGCGGCTCCAATCGACAGCGCCTCTCCTCCTCTGCAGCGGCGAACTTCGGTGAAATTCTAGCCACCTGGTGCTCGCCTTTCTCCGGGAGTGAGTGGGTGTGATCAGTGAGAGGTGGGGAGTGAGATGGTGTGCTCAAATCGAATAGGGGTGGCCTCCTTTTATAGTGGCTTAAGGGGACCGACGGGCGCTGGTGGAGCTCGTCATGGTCGTCGGCACAACATGCTAACGGCATGGGCGACGATAGGGGACGGTGAGTTGCCTCCTGGCGAAGCTCGATGGCTTGATGGCGGGGCGTGGGGTGGTGCTGAACGGTCGAAACATCACGGCGCTCTGGGCGGGTCCGACGGCAAGTTTAATGGAGCACAATGTCTACGGTCTGCGCCGCAGCGAACAGGGTTATCTGGCAGGGTGCTGGGGTGTTGGCAATCACGTCTGCAAGCGGCGAGGGTGGCGCACCGTCTGTGGGCTCGTGTCGCTGACGGCGCACTGGCGTGATCTCGGTTCGCACGTAGAGCAACTGGGCGCGAGCTTGGCGGGTGGTCCAGTGGCTGGCTGCGCTCGGGGCTTGGACAGGGGGTGGCGGTAGACGGTGTTGCGTGTACCAGACAAGGTTGGCGAGGCTAGTGCTTCTCCTAGCTTGCTGGCGATATGGGGTGACAATGGTGCTATCGGCATGCTCACCATTAATGGATATGCTTGCTCACAGTGGTGCTAAGGATTATTGAAGGGGTAGATGATCTAATGAGAGCTTGCTACAAACTAGAGAGGGGACAAGGTTGTCCAAATTACTGCTACTAATAGTGTTTGTTTGTTTGTTTGTTTGTTTGCTGCAGACAAGGTGTTTGATGAAATGGCCACAAGAAATTTAAATTGGTGGGTTTGCTAGGCACATACTAGGGAGTCTCTGGTTAGTTGGATTGGTCAAGGGGCACTGATTTGGTGGGGTTTTGAAAAGGTGTGATCTTCACATATGTTAAAGATTCAATTTTGAATTATGATTTGAATGAGGCTGCCAAATGCTTCTGCAAGTTTGAAAGGTGGGCTTTGATTCACTTTTACTTGGTCTTGCAAGGGCTGAAAAGAATTGGAAAAGTTTCTGTTTGAAATCTTGGACTAGAAACACTCAAAGTGACCTAGTGAGCAAGATTGGCAAAATGACCATTTGCCTTATTTGATTTGTTTTTCATTTTCTCTTGATTTGTTTCTGCTTGGAAATGTTTTAGATGATGTTATTTTCATCTTAAACCCTTCCTTGCTATTTAGGTTAATCACACAAGTCTATTCATGCATTCATAAAATCATCACATACATAAATGCATTCATTTGGTTTTTATTTAATCAAAGTTTTTGTTAACCCTAGTTTTAGTGATTAGAATTTGATAATCATGATCAAGATTTTTGGGATGTTACAAACCTTCCCTCCTTAAACAAAATCTTGTCCCGAGATTTGAAAAAGAAGAAAAAAAGATTACCTAGGATTTAAAGAGATCGGGAAACTCCGTCCTGATGTGATCTTCTCGCTCCCAGGTAGCTTCTTCTTCAGTGTGGTTGCTTCACTGAATCTTGAGAAACTTGATGCTGAAAGCTTCCTCCAAAATACGGATGGGTACTTCAGGATACGTCAGGTCATCGTTGATCTCTATGGTCCGGTGATCAATGTTCTTGAAAACTTAGGTCTTCTCCGGAACTTCAAGGCATTTGGAAAGTAACAATATATGGAACCCATTGTGCATGGATGACATTTCCTCTAGCAGTTCCAATTGATATGACACTTCTCCTCGATGATTCAGAATCTTGAAGGGTTCGATATATTTGGGGGCTAACTTTCCTTTGAGCTGGAAACGCTGCATTCCCTTCAAAGGAGACACTTTGAGATACACAAAATCTCCGATATTGAAAGCGAGGTCTCGACGTCTCTTATCGGCATAACTCTTTTGTGTTGACTAGGCGGTCTTGAGGTTCTCACGAATCTCGTGAACTTTCTCTTCTACTTCTCGTAAGATGTCGGGTCCAAAGATATGACTCTTTCCTACTTCCGACCAATTCAAAAGGGGTACGACACTTCCTTCCATACATGAACTCAAACTGGGGCCATTTGCAAACTATCTTGATAACTGTTATTGTATGAAAATTCTGTGAAAGGCAGACAGTCTTCCCATTTAGATCCATATTCTAGCACACATGCTCTCAACATATCTTCGAGTATTTGATTTACTCGCCCCGTTTGTCCATCAGTATGAGGGTGATATGATGTGCTGAAATCCAATCGGGTTCCTAATCCTTCTTGGACTTTCTTCCAAAATCTCGAGGTAAACTGAGTTCCTAGATCTGACACAATGTTCTTGGGGACTCCGTGCAAACTGACGATTCTAGCGATGTACAACTCTGCTAGTTTCGAACTCTGGTAGGTAGTCTTGACTGGTAAAAAATGGGCTACCTTGGACAATCTGTCAACTATGACCCAAATAGAGTCATTTCCCCTACTCGAAGTAGGTAATCCGGTGATAAAGTCCATTCCAACTGAATCCCATTTCCATTCTGGAATCTGCAATGGTTGCAACAGTCCTATGGGTCTTTGATGTCCCGCCTTGACTCTCTGAAAAATATCACACTTGGCAATGTAGCTTCCGATTTCTCTCTTCATCTTATGCCACCAAAATTGCTCCTTTCGATCCTTATACATCTTCGTTCCTCCGGGTTGGATAGAATAAAGAGTATCATGGTCCTCTTTTAAAATAACTTCTTTCAACTCTGAATCTACTGGTACGCAGAGACGTCCTTTGTACCACAGCACTTCTTCTTCATCCTCCGTGAATCCGGGTACTTTGCATGTACCAATACGACGTTTGATTCCGTCGATACTAGCATTTACTTTCTGCGCCTCCTTGATCTGACTGATCAAGGTGGGTTGAAGTTCTATGCTAGCCAAAAATCCTTCACTTACCAATTCCATTCGGAAATCTTCCATCTCCTTGTGCAAACTTGGTTGCTCCTTCAGAATCATGGAGTTCAAGCAGCACGACAATCTGCTAAGGGCATCTGCTACCACATTGGATTTACCAGGGTGATAGTGAATGTCCAGATCATAGTCCTTGATTAGCTCAATCCATCTTCTCTGCCTCATATTCAGCTCCTTCTGAGTGAATATATACTTCAGGCTCTTGTGATCCGAATAAATCTCACAACGGTTTCCCATCAGATAATGCCTCCAGGTCTTCAGGGCTAGAACTACGGATGCTAGTTCAAGGTCATGGGTTGGATAATTTTGTTCATGCTGCTTCAACTGTCGGGATAGATAAGATATAACTTTTCCTTCTTGCATCAACACACATCCTAGACCGATCTTGGATGCGTCACAATACACATCAAAGGGCTTCGTTATATTCGGCATGATCAAGATTGGGGCTGAAATCAATCTCCTCTTGAGTTCCTGAAAACTCGCTTCACATTTGTCCGTCCATTCAAACTTCTTGTCCTTCTTAAATAATTGGGTCATGGGTCTGGCGATACTCGAGAATCCTTCTACGAACTTGCGGTAGTATCCCGCTAATCCGAGAAATGCACGAATTTGGGTTTGAGTGGTCGGGGCTTGCCAATCATCAACATCCTTTACCTTCATAGGGTCGACGGCAATTACTCCGGCTGATACGATATGTCTGAGGAATCCTACCTCCTGTAACAAGAATTCACATTTGCTAAACTTGGCATACAGCTGATGCTCTCTAAGGGTTCCAAGGATGGTCCTTAGGTGTATCTCATGTTCTTATTCTTATTTGGAATAAATTAGAATGTCATCGATGAAAACAACGACAAACTTATCTAGGAAGTCCATAAAAATCTTATTCATGAGGTTCATTAAATAAGTGGGGGCATTGGTTAATCGAAAAGACATGACAGTATACTCGTATAATCCATATATGGTGCTAAAGGCAGTCTTTGGAATATCCTTTGCGCGAATCTTGAGTTGATGATAGTCAGTTCTAAGATCAATCTTAGAAAACACTTTGGCACCAGTCAACTGGTCAAACAAGTATTCTATCTTTGGCAGTGGGTACTTGTTCTTGATGGTGACATCATTCAACTTCTGATAATCCGTACACAAACGGTTACCTCCATCTTTCTTATCCAAAAATAAAACAGGTGATCTCCATGGTGACGCACTTGGTTGGATCAATCCTATCTCCAGCATGGCATCTAGTTGCTTCTTCAGTTCCACTAGTTCCGACGGGTTCATACTATATGGTCTCTAGGCTATGGGTCCGGTTCCAGGGATTAGTTCAATGATAAACTCGATATCCCGATCTGGGGGCATACCGGGCAAAACATCTGGAAATACATCGGGGTATTCACAGACTATCCGGACTTGATCAATGGTTGGTTGGGCTATAATATTGTTGCACTTGAATTGACGGGGCAAGGTTTCAGATATATGCTCAACTGATATTCCGGCTGTACTGGTCATGGCTATGGCTTTCTTGGCACAGTCAATTAATCCTTTATGTTTGGACATCCAATCCATTCCTAGTACTACTTCCAAACCTTTAGTTCCGAGTACTATTAGATTAGCATAAAAATCTATGCCATGGATTCAGATAGGTACGGCTTTGCAAATTTGTCTAGCTTTGGTGGTTGAACCAGGTATTTGAACTATCATAACATGCTTCAATTTGGTGGGTTGAATCTTACTAGTGCATGCAAATTCTTCAGTAACAAATGAGTGCGATGCTCCAGAATCAAACAACACTCTTGCAAGTACTAAGTTAACAGAAAACATACCCAGCATGACATCTGGCGCTTCTTGGGCTTCTTCAGCATGCATGATAAAGAGACGGCCGTTGTGGTTGAGTGAGTTCCCTGGGGCAAACCTTCTTCCAGGCTGAACACGACGTTGTTGCTGAGCTGGGGCATTTGCATTGGGGGCTGCGGCAATCTTCTTGGGGCACTCATTGGAATAGTGACCTTTGGTTCCACATTCATAACAAGTCACTTGCGACTTGTCCTTTGCTGCAACAGGCACAACATTGCTTCCAATCCTTGGGGCAATGTTGGTGTTGGTGGCGACATTGTTGTTGTTGAACTTAGGTGGTGCATGGTTTAAATTCTTGCATCTCCGGCCAGGTAGTGGGTAGAAAACAGTACCTTCTTGTTAGCTTCCACTCCTGCAACTTCCAGATTGTTTTCCATGGTTTGCAGCCAATCATCAGCATCGAGGGGCTCTTCAGACTTGGTGAAAACGGGTGGATTGGTGTTCTATAAATTCTTGAGATTGGATCCATGGTTGTCCTGATTTCTATGGCCTTGATTGTTGTTGGCCATCTAAGCTATTTGTTGAAGGGTGGCTAAGTTGGCTTGACGTTCGGCTCTTTCGGCTTCGCGGTCACAAACCAACATTTGCAAGATTTGTAGCATCGGGTCCGGGGATGAGTTGCTTCCTCCTCGAGGCATCTGAAGATTGAGATTGATCATGAGAAAAGAGGGAGATTTCTAAGGTTCAGGGTTTTGGGTTTTGAAAAGTTTTCCAAGTTTGACTAGGTTTTTCTAGCAACTTTATTTTCATTCATTCATAGCACACGATACAAACACACACCACAACAAAGGAAAACAGATTGTTTTAAGAACCATTCTGGGAAACTACGATACACTGGGACCGAATACAACTCACTAACGCTAGTGCTCAAGTGTTACTACTCCTCGGAGTCAGTTTCCTCATCATCATCATCGATGAAGGCGAAGTCATCCTCATCAGTGAAGAAGTCCATGGCCTGATCCTCCAGAAAATCATCATCATCACTGAGAAAGGAGTAAGGGTCTCCACGAAGGTCTTCCACTGCATTCTCCCTCTCCTTCAACTACATCTCTCTCGTGGATGGTCTCCTCCAAACTCGTGATCCGGTGGCGAAGACGGGCAATGATGCGCTCCTTCTTGTCGAGCTACCGGCGACGAGACTAGCGATCCTTCACTAGCCTGGCAATGGTCTGATCCTTCTTGGCGGCGATGGCGTACTTGTGGTTGGCGTAGGAGCGGGCATTGTCCAACTCCTTCTGACGGTCATACATCATGAAGCTGAGGTGGTCCAATTGACTCTACAGCTCATGGTGGTATGGGGCCTCTAGTGGTTGTCCCATAACATCACGCCTTGGGTAGAACTCAAAACGGGTACCCTTGATCTGATTGATGTTTTGCCCACACAGACGGGCAAGAGCTTCCTGCATGGCCCTGGCAAGTCCATCGAGCCAGTTGTTCTCTCTTAAGGTGAACTGAATTCCCTCTCCGGTGGGGGGTTCAATCTTTCCCCGGAGACTTGCAACAACTAGCCACTACAAATCCTCTCCTTCCTGATCATTGAGCTGAGCTCCGAAGAACTTGGGGTGCGGACGCTCCAGCATCTCTGAAAGCTGGTCCAAATCACGATCAAAGTGAGGTCTCCTCCATTCCCCAATTGGTAAAACTTGTTGTACTTCATGTCCATATATAAGAATATAGGAGGAGTAAGTTAGTAGAGTGATCAAGTGTGTCAAATTTTATGTAATTTTGCAAGAATTGTTTTAGGAACATGAATTTTCATAAAAGAATCCAAGTGATAAGAATGATAATAAGTTTTTGTAAATACTCACTTCCTTTGGTTTTGAAACTAAGTTTTTGATTCAAACGTCCATTCTAAACTAGGGTCTCCTATGGTCAGGATGGCTCTGATACCAACTTGTCAACACCCGGATATTTAATCCCAGATGTCTGTTATGCCATACATTGCAATCCCAGGATTACCATTTTTGCGAGACATAACAGATTGGATATCACAGTACATCATCAATTACAAACCATACATAAGGTCTTACACAAATAAGGATCTCATGATCTAGTTCTTAATACAATTCAAGCAGCGAAATAACGTAATAATAATGATAGCATGGGCGAAGCTCCATCTTCATGGTCACAGGCAATGCTGATGATGGGATATGATCCTAGTTGTCATAACCTTCCTGTTGTCCATCTTCCTGATACTCCTCTTCATAGTCTGGCCACGGGAATATCCAGGGACAAAGCCATGAGTACTCTTTAAGTACTCGCAAACTAATACTAACAAGTGAAGTGGGTTTGAGTAGGATATACTAGGCTCTAGGGTTGTTTTGCAAAAAGCTAGATTTACCTCTACTAAGTTCAAAAGCAAAGAAAACTAATTGAAAGTTTTATAACACCTAAGTGGGAACTTGAATTTCATGTCACAACTCTGTTGTGGTCAAGTCAAAGTCAGAAATCATTTCATAAGTCATTTGAAAACATCTGATGACGGAAAAGTATGGCCACTCCAACTGTCCATAACCACGGACGCGGCTATTCGAATAGTTTGACACTCTGCAGAGATTATACACTTTCACCACAATATTCGATACATCCGTCAGGAACAATCCTAAATTCACCATACTCAGTATGCGAATAATCAATCCTAACCTTTCAGTTACACACCCTAGTATAGGAACCTCTCATGTGAGTTTGGCCTCCCAACCATGACCAACTGTCATCTTGGGTACTGCACAGGTGGACAATCTTCACAAGGTAGCATCAGCTCAGACCTTGGCCGCAAGGGAATCCATACTAAGGTATATAAATTTCCAGTCAAGCCCTACCCAAATTTCGGGTATTGTGGTTGTACGGTAAAATTGGAATGGTATCGCATCCATACAACCATCAGTTTTGTAAAGGGCTAAGGCTCATGCCTTAACATTTTCATCATCAAAATCATCTGGTGTTAAATAACAGATGTCAAAACATTTTAGTAGAATGACTCATCATTCTAAGGTTTTCAAAAACCATTTTCACCAAGTATTCCCATCTAAAGTTGATCAAGTTTTATGCTTAGCACTAGCATCTACAGGTGGGGGTAAATACTAATGAGGGGTGGTAAACAAGTGTATCTTATCTAAGTTAAATCTCGTGCATCAGGATGACATCAAGATTTATCTAACTTAGGCCAAGTTTTATGCTCTTTATGCTACCTTCCAATATCTTTCTAATATCTACAAGTCACTAAGTAAACTCACATAAAAGCTTTGATAAAGAAATAAAGTATTAAGCTTTGCAAGTAAAACTAGGATTGGGTATCATCAAATGGGTATAAGCTTGCAGGTGGAACTTGCAAGTGGTAGCTTGCTTAATGGGTAGCTTGCAAGTATTTGCTTGCTAAGATATCAGTATAAGCTTCCTGAGTTGCAAGTGTTAGCTTGCCTTGTGCAGAGCAGTGGTTGAAGTTCTCCTCGGCTTCTTCCTCGTAGTATCCTCCTTCTTCTTCGTATCCTTGGTCGATACTAGCGTCTATAAATAAATACGAGGTACACAATCACCAAACAATACTTAACTATTTCTATTTATCACACAAAGGTTCACATTAGATGATCTAGCATCATCACTATTATCACCAAGATTAAAGCACTTGTCTTATTTATTTTATTTTAGAAAACTAATTTCTACTCATTGAAAACTACTTAAGATTTAATATTCTCCAACTCAAACATGGGATCATGTTGACACATGTCATCACCACATATTTTAGTACTTGGGAATGTGATTTAAAGTGGTGTCACAAGTTAATAAGGTTTAACCTTTTTATTTTAATTAAATAACATGACTAGAATGGTCTATGAGGCATTCTTTTATTACTTGATCATTATTTCTGCAGGTAACCCTATATGCTTTTATATATTCTGAAAGGTATGGTTAAATGTGATTTTTGAGAGTTGGAATCAACTCAAAAGCTTTCATGGTTGAATTTTGAAAAATGTTTGAATGCAGAAAAGCTTCTGCCTTGTTATTTTTACCATGGGTGATCTATAAATCTAAATGGTTTGAATCCAACAGGCTTGGATTAAGCATTCCAGTACCTTTCTAACAAAATTGGTTTCATGCATTTTGGTTCAGTGAATCGAGCTGTTTTGATTTTTGAATCTAGGTACAGAACTGATTTTGAAATTAAATGAATAAACCTAAGTTTGAATTGTTGGGTCGCGCGGGATGTTTAATTGGGCCAGCCCACTACGCACAACGCGCGCGGGGGCTGAGTAAGTGAGCGACCCCACTCGTCAGTGAGACAACGAGGGGCGAAGCGGTACGGGGCGATTAGGGACACACGATCTAACTCTAATCCAACGGCTACGGTTCATCGTCCACATCGGGCAACGCCGGCGAGACAGAACCCTAGCGCGACCAGTGGGGGTCGACGGGGGCTCCAGCTATGGTCAGCGATGGGGGCGAACGATGAAGTCGACGACGGCGATCCTCCTGGTACCGGTGGCTTCTCCTGGGGCAGCTCCAATCGACGGCGCCTCTCCTCCTCTACATCGGCGAACTCCGGTGAAATTCCGGCCACCTGGTGCTCGCCTTGCTCCAGGAGTGAGTGAGTGTGATCAGTGAGAGGTGGGGAGTGAGATGGTATGCTCAAATCGAACGGGGGGTGGCCTCCTTTTATAGTGGTTGAAGGGGACCGACAAGCGCGGGTGGAACTCGTCGTGGTCGTCGGCACAGCGTGCTAATGGCATGGGCGACGATAGGGGACGGTGCGTTACCTCCTGGCGAAGCTCAACGGCTTGATGGTGTGGCGTGGGGCGGTGCTGAACGGTCAGAACGTCGCGACGCTCTAGGCGGGTACGACGACAAGTTTAATGGCGCACAACGTCTATGGTCCGTGCGGAGGCGAACGGGGTTGTCTGGCGGGGTGCTGGGGTGTTGGCGATCACGTCTGCAAGCGGCGAGGGCGGCACACGGTCTGTGGGCTCATGTCGCTGACGGCGCACTAGCGTGCTCTCGGCTCGCACGAAGAGCAACTGGGCGCGAGCTTGGCGGGTGGTCCAGTGGCTGGCTGCGCTCGGGGCTTGGACAGGGGGTGGCGATGGACGGTGCTGTGTATCCCAAACAAGGTTGGCGAGGCTAGTGCTTCTCCTAGCTCGCTGGCGACATGGGGGTGACAATGGTGCTATCGGCATGCTCACCATTAATGGCTAAGCTTGCTCACAGTGGTGCTAAGGATTGTTGAAGGGACTAGATGATCTACTGAGAGCTTGCTGCGAACTAGAGAGGGGACAAGGTTGGCCAAATTACTGCTACTAATAGTGTTTGTTGTTTGTTTGTTTGTTTGTTGCAGACAAGGTGTTTGATGAAATTGCCGCAAGAAATTTAAATTTGAATTTTGGATTCAAACTTGGTGGGTTTGCTAGGCACATACTAGGGAGTCGCTGGTTAGTTGGATTGGTCAAGGGGCACTGTTTTGGTGGGGTTTTGAAAATGTGTGATCTTCACATATGTTAAAGATTCAATTTTGAATTGTGATTTGAATAAGGTTGCCAAATGTTTCTGTAAGTTTGAAAGGTGGGCTTTGATTCACTTTTACTTGGTCTTGCAAGGGGTGAAAAGAATTGGAAAAGTTTCTGTTTGAAATCTTGGACTAGAAATACTCAAAGTGACCTAGTGAGCAAGATTGGCAAAAATGACCATTTGCCTTATTTGATTTGTTTTTTATTTTCTCTTGATTTGTTTCTGCTTGGAAATGTTGTAGATGATGTTATTTTCATCTTTAAACCCTTCCTTGCTATTTAGGTTAATCACACAAGTCTATTCATGCATTCATAAAATCATCACATACACACATGCATTCATTTGGTTTTTATTTAATCAAAGTTTTTGTTAACCCTAATTTTAGTGATTAGAATTTGATAATCATGATCAAGATTTTTGGGATGTTACACAGGCCCAGGCCCTTCCCCCTCTCCCCGGTGACCCCTCCCCATCCACTTGATCCCCTTCCTCCTTCCTTCTCTGAGCGGTGCCCACCCACGGGAGATGCCACGCTACTAAAGATCGGTGGTGCCAGCCTCCTCAAAATCTGCCTCCTCCTCTACTTGATATATGGGAACAACGCCTTGCCCTCGTGCTCACCCAGTCCCACATGATTTGAAGCCCCATAGCGGGAGCTGAGGGCCAGAGCCGAGAGCCTTGCCGATTCGACCCTCTGCAGCCGTGCTCTGCTTGGCGAGGAAGGGGGCGTTCTGGTACACTGGCTGCATCACGCGCGGATGCCCCTTCATACACCTACCACTACCCCGCTCTCTCAATGGCACAAGTTGTGTGGACTTCCTCGCTGGATGAATAAGCAAGTTGTCGATGTACGCTGGCCGGAGCAGAGAAATCCTCGCGTGACAGGGCTACAGAGAACGAGGCGGCGGCCGGCGATGGAGGAACTAGAGGGTAGCCAAAGCCGGTATAGAACGGTGGCACGTTGCAGCGTACAGGCCCTCCTGGTCGTTGGAGGCAGGGCGCCGATACTGGTCGCACTTGGTAGGAGATGGGGTCCCTCGCGAGGGGACCGAGGGGACGACATGGCACTAGGGCACGAGGTGCTAGAGGACGGGTTGAGCCTGCAGGGATCAACGGGGCAGCATGGCCTTGCATCGAGCACAACTAGGAGGAGAGAAGGTGGGCACGACGTCGAGCTCGAAGACGGCATGCGAGGAGGCTAGGGAGAGGGTCCTGTGCGCCACAGTGAGAGAGGGAGAAGAACAGGGCATCAGGTTGTGCTGGAGCTCGCGGGAGAGGACCGTGGTAAGGCGGCACAAGGCGATGAGCTCGGTCAAGAGGCAGCAGGGATCCTAAATTGATGAGCTTGAGATCAAAATCCAAGTGATGGAATGGGATGAGCCTTGGATTTGGGATTCTAAATTGAAGTTTCTTTTGATTTGATCACAATTTTGTCTCTAATTTGATTTTTGGGAGAGATTGAGAGACAAGGGAGAGAGAATTTGGGGAAGAAGAAGACCCACCATACACGACCGGATTTGGATGAAAGCAATATAATAGAGATGGTGGATCAGAGCAAGGTCAATCGAGTAACGTGTGGCCTCAAATCGCTTTAAATCATAGACTTCGACAACATAAAATCTCCATGCACCTATTTTGAAGCTAATGTGTGTGGCCTCATGCAGCTATTTTGAAGCTAATGTGTGTGGCCTCAAATCACATAGTTCGAGAAGGTAAAATTTCTAGGACATTACTAACTAACGACCCGTCTGAGAAAATAGAAATTCGGCGGAAGCTTGTCAAGCAATTGCATGCACGGTATCTTTCTAGGACTAAATGACAGGATTTTTTATTAGTCAGCTCAACTCAAGTACGAAAATTTAAAATGTTTTCTAGATCAAACCGTTTGTCCGAATTAAGATCCGTTTTCACCGTTAGCCTAGTCGCGACGATATCTTCGAAACTAGATCCCATGTTGGTATGTCCTGACAACTTTTTTTGGACCAAAAGTTATCCACCCGTAACATACGAGTTATCCGGACTTCAGCATGTAAGTTACCCATCTCATAACACGTAAGTTATCCACCATTATAAAATTACCCAGATATCACATGTTAGGGATATGTAACTTTTTTGTTTATCCACAAGTTACCCATCAGTAACACGAAAGTTATCCATACTTTATCAAGTAAGTTACCTATCCAATAACATATAAGTTATCCATCACTATAAAAATTAATCACATATAAAATATAAAAAAGTTATTTTAACTGCTCGGGCGATGCATATAAAATATAAAAAAGTTATTTTAACGGCTCGGCCTCTTCGTCCGTCGTCGCTCTCACAAAGTATGGACTACTTAACCTGGAAAGTCTACCATGTCAAACATCAAACATAATAACTAAATTTAAGCTTCTTTTGCATACGATATAAATAAAGATGGTCTTATGCCCAACCATCCACCATACTAAGTCACAATGAACGTGATGTGCAACCAGTATTCTAGCGGCTCGACTTGGTCGTCCATTATCGTTACTGCGGTGTATGAGTGATGAAGTCTCGAAGAATTTTAGAATACCGAGGCTTCATCTCTCGTCGACGCTAACACATTGATGGGAATGAAGCCTCAGTACCCTAACTAGTCTAGTATGTTCCAATTAAATTTGCTCAACATGTATACGAGAACGTCTCTATCCAACACTTTTATATGGTGGATAACTTATGTGTTACTGGGTGGATAACTTACATATTATGGAACGGATAACTTATGTGTTTGGGGTGGATAACTTTTTTTTCCGAAAAAAATTTCATCGAAACATATCAATATGGGATCTAGTTTTAAAGATCTCGTCGCGACTAACCAACGATAAAAACGGATTTTAAATTGGATAAACGGTTTGACCTACAAGACATTTTGAATTTTCAAAATAATGCTGAGACGTTCACACTTACCAAATTTTGCAAAGTACCGATAAATTTCGCTATGAGCGACTGTGAAGCTGAGTAGTATACTCATATCGCGAGGTGGTGAGCCCACCACACGTGCAAAGCCAAAGTGTGATACGTCTCACTTTATTTTTCATTTTGCTTTAGCTTGCTGGTGTATGACCGTTGACCAGCTAGAAGTTGGACCTAGTCGTGTGCACGGGTACAGTCTCTCATCTTTATCCGGGACCTTTCTCCGTTCAACCGGCTTGACCGCACCGCACCCAACCCAACGAGACCTACCAATGCACCGATCGGTGGGCCACTTGTGACTTGTGTGTGTGAAGCCGTGAAGGCAGCTAACCTTTTGCGATCCGTCCACAGTGACAGAAGCAGACAGCTAGAGAGAGGATCAGTGGCGGAAAGCGACGAATTTCGCTTACTTTGACCGGTCGAGTCAATGCAAAGGCAAAACCATTGAATTTCGCAGCACGTTAACTTCGTCTAGATCTCTCGGGTCCAGCTCAGTTTCTTCCTCCGCATTTTCTCCGAATCATCATTAGTAGTAACAAGGAATCCACTTAGTAGAAATGAAATGAATACATAGATTCGTTTCATTTTATATTACGACCTACCAATGCATTTTCTCCGAGGTCGTTTGGCATCCAGATATTTATTTTATTTAGTAGAAATGAAATGAATACATGGTTCATTTTATTTATATTATGATTCCAAAAACACCTACATCTACATGTTTGGCTGTGATCGGAATTTGGAAATGATAGGTCTGAGATAGGAATTGGGTTTACACATAGAGATATTTGAATGGATTTGTCAAATGAAATGACGGTTCAGTTCCGTGTCAACCAAACAGCATAGGGATGGAATTGCAAAATAAATTTCAAGATTCTAGGCCCAAATGATGAATAGCAAACGACCTATTTGTATATCAAGCCAAATCCATGTCCTTCGAAGCTTCCCCGCCTTCGCTTACCACGTGCTACTAATACAAAACCAGCTCCTCTGTCTGCGTCAACCGCGGTGGCGGGAAACGCAGCACACCAAAGATCAACCCGGAACAAACAATGGCGTCCGTGCCATGCCGCGCGTTCGCCCTCCTCCTGATGCTGCTCGTGCTCCCAGGCTGCCTCCTCCACCGCGCGGCCGCCCAGCCCTCCACACCGGCGGACGAGAAGCAACTGCTCTTCCAGATCAAGCGCGCGTGGGGCGACCCGTCCGTGCTCGCGGCATGGAGCGGCTCGGGCGACCACTGCGCCTGGCCCTACGTGACCTGCGACGCCTCGTCGGGACTCGTCACCAACCTCTCCCTCGCCAACACCAACGTCGCCGGCCTGGTGCCCGACGCCATCGGCAACTTCTCCGCCCTGACGAGCCTCGACATCTCCAACAACGCAATCAACGGAACCTTCCCGACCAGCCTGTACCGCTGCGCTTCCCTCCGGTACCTCGACCTGTCCCAGAACTACCTCGGCGGCGAGCTCCCCGCGGACATCGGCACCAAGCTCGGGAAGAATCTCACCTCGCTGATCCTCAGCGGCAACTACTTCAACGGTACAATTCCCACCTCCTTGTCACGGTTAACCAACCTGCAGTCGCTAGCGCTGGACAACAACAGCTTCGCCGGCACAATCCCGGAGGAGCTCGGCGAGCTGACGGGCCTTCTGAAGCTCTGGCTCGGCCAAAACACGTTTGCCGCGGGCGAGCTGCCGGCGTCGTTCAAGAACCTGACCAAGCTCAAGTCCTTCGGGGTGTCGAATTGCAGCCTCAAAGGGGATATCCCGGCCTATGTGGCGGCGGAGATGCCGGAGCTGGAGTTGCTCGACCTCTCGGTCAACGCCTTCACCGGAAGCATACCTCCGGGGATCTGGAACCTCACCAAGCTGCAGACTCTCACTCTATACGGAAACAACCTCAACGGCGAGGTTGTCGTCGATGGTGCTATCGGGGCGGTGAATTTGGTGATGATCGATCTGACCTCGAATCACAGGCTGACTGGGCGCATCCCGGAAGCCTTCGGCCACCTCCCGAACCTTGCAACACTGAAACTCTACAAGAACAACTTCTCCGGTGAGATACCGGCGAGCATCGGCCGGTTGCCTTCATTGGTGACGCTGGCTCTGTTCAGCAATCGTCTCAGCGGCACGCTCCCTCCGGACCTCGGCAAGAACTCGTCGTATCCGTTGACGTCTATTTATGTCGATTACAACGAGATCACTGGCGTGATACCAGAGGGGCTGTGCAGCAACGGCAACTTCCAGTCGCTCACCGCCATCAACAACCGGTTGACTGGCTCCATCCCGGCAGGCCTCGCCGGTTGCGCCACGCTCAACGACCTGCGGCTCGACAATAACCAGCTCTCCGGCGATGTCCCTGAAGCACTGTGGACGGCGACACAGCTTAGGTATGTGCTCCTGCGGAATAACCGGCTCAGCGGGACTCTGCCGACCACCATGTACGTCAACCTCACGACTTTAAACATAGAGAAAAATCAGTTTGGTGGGAACGTCCCAGCGGCGGCGGCTGCGCTCCAAGTGTTCACCGCCGGGAACAACAATTTTTCCGGGGACATGCCAGCCAATCTTGGTGACGGCATGCCGCTGATGCAGAACATGGACCTGTCCGGTAACCAGCTCTCTGGCAGCATCCCAAAGAGCTTGGGCAAGCTCGGATCCCTGACGCAGCTGGACCTGAGCAGAAACCAGCTCACCGGGGAGATACCGGCAGAATTGGGCGCCATGCGGGTGCTCAATGCACTTGACCTGTCGTCGAACAAGCTCTCCGGCGACATACCGCCGCCGCTTGCCGGGCTGCCGCTCAGCTCGCTCAACCTGTCATCCAACCAGCTCGGTGGACAGGTACCGGCAGCGCTCGCCATCGCCGCCTATGATCGCAGCTTCCTCGACAACCCCGGCCTCTGCCACGCCGGCCTGGGGCCCAGTTACCTCGCCGGCGTGCGCTCCTGCTCCGCGAATTCACAAGCAGCCGGCGCTTCCTCCGGCGGCGTCTCGCCGGCGCTCCGTACGGGCCTCCTGGCCGCTTCCGGCGCGCTCCTCGTCGCCATCGTGGCCTTCGCCTACTTCGTCGTCCGCGACAAGAGGAAACGGAAGCGCGCGGCACGGGACGGTGGCTGGAAGATCACGCCTTTCCAGACCGATCTAGGATTCGGGGAGGCGGCCATACTCCGCGCGCTAACCGAAGAGAATCTCGTCGGCAGCGGCGGGTCAGGGCGCGTGTACCGCGCCGCGTACATCAACCGGTACAACGGCAACGCCAGCGCCGTGGCCGTGAAGCAGTTACGGAGCGCCGGGAAGGTGGACGACAAGCTGGAGCGCGAGTTCGAGTCAGAGGCGAGCATCCTCGGCGGCGTCCGGCACAAGAACATCGTCAGGCTGCTGTGCTGCCTCTCCCGCGCCGACTCCAGCGCCAAGCTCCTCGTGTACGACTACATGGACAACGGCAGCCTCGACGAGTGGCTCCACGGCGCCGGGCAGCAAACCATGCCATCCATGGCGAGGGCCCGGTCCGGGCGGCGCGAGGCTGGTTTGGACTGGCCGACGAGGATCAGAGTCGCCGTGGGCGCGGCGCAGGGGCTCTGCTACATGCACCACGAGTGCTCCCCTCCCATCGTTCACCGGGACGTCAAGACCAGCAACATCCTGCTGGACTCCGAGTTCCGGGCCAAGATCGCGGACTTCGGGCTGGCTAGGATGCTGGTGCAGGCCGGCACGCCCGACACCATGTCCGCCGTCGCCGGATCGTTCGGCTACATGGCTCCTGGTAAGGCACCAACCATCCCTGTCCGTCAGTAACAGTTTTCAGTGCATTCAAATATCTGACACCGTCATATGCTTGTGTTCTCGCAGAGTGCGGCTACACGAGGAAGGTGACCGAGAAGGTGGACGTGTACAGCTTCGGCGTGGTGCTCCTGGAGCTCACGACCGGCAGGGCGGCCAACGACGGCGGCGAGCAGGGATCCCTGCCGGAATGGGCGCGCCACCGGTATCAATCGGGAGGAAGCATCCCCGACGCCACGGACAGCCGTATCAGATACGCGGGGTGCTCGGAGGAGATCGAGGCCGTGTTCAGGCTAGGCGTGATGTGCACCGCCGCGTCGCCGTCGTCACGGCCGACCATGAAGGACGTGCTGCAGATCCTGCTCAGGTGCTCCGAGCAGACACACCAGAAAGGCAAGACGGAGCCAGGCCGGGAGTACGACGCGGCTCCGCTCTTGCTGCCGCAGCGCGGCAGCCGGCATAAACAGCTCTCCAACTCCAGAGGATCCGACAGTGAGGAGAAGAGCGACTTCGACAGCATTGTCTGAATTATTAAACTAGCCAAGTAACTGCAACTTTCGTTAGGACAGCAGCTATAGGCAGGGAAATATGACCTGGGACTGTATATTTGTACTCCAGGTCACATCTAGCATACTACTACCTCCATTCCATAAAGCAAGGCGTAAATTTTTCCAAAAATTAAGCAACATGTTGTTTGAGCAAGTTTTTAGAAAAAAAATATTAACATCTATAATACAAGTTTGAATTTGACTCCACATTCTTGATTCTACACTACTTACCTCCATTGCTAGCTGTTCATGGACTAGCTGCTCATGGACGACTGAACCATTTTAAGTTTTTTTTTAAGGAAAGGGTTGCCCCCGATTTCCATTACGGAGTAAGAGAAATCAACGAACCATTTTAAGTTTAGACAACTTAAATATGTATATAGTAGTACATTACATGCTTAAGTGGAATTTTGAACATAAGAACTCTGTAAATGTTTCGATTATATGATTGCATCACCCTCCTTATTCTGAATTACAGCATGCATATAGCTCCGTTTGGTTTGCAACATCGCATTGCAATAGAAACTTACAAGTTTAGCGGTGAAGAGATTCCGCAGGAAAGGAACGGAATCATCATTCTAACTTCCGCGCTCTTCCTCTTCCCTGCGTCTGCAAACGCCTGTTCCATGTGGCAAAATCCAAATACTGAAACTCATTGGCGCAATACTAGCTATGTCCCTGCGGCTGCACAGGCACTCATCATGTGTTCGCAGAATAGAAAAGGGAGACGCGGATCGCGCAAGGGGAACTACCATAGAGAGAAACGGCAAATAAGTGTGGAAAAACCACAAGCTGCGCTAGGATCACTCGACAACAGTATACTTGGAGTGTGAAGCTGCAAGAAGTGCGGCGCCGATGCCAGAGCCATCGTTGGCCATCTTGATGACAACGGATGGGGCAGCCTCCTCCCCAAGCAGGTCCGCGAGCGTCGCTTCCACGCAGGCGCTGAACTTCTTGTAGTGCTCGAACAGACCACCGTCGACAGCGACCACGGTCCTTTGCTTCGGACCACCGTCACTCGGCACCCTGTCCCTGCCCAGCTTCTTCAGAATGCCGTATATACCAGCAGCAGCCAAGCGTGCACCTCTCTCTGCTACCTTGTCGCAGACATGAAGAGTAATGTACCTTGCTTCCAAGGTAGTGTTGGCAACCTAAGTATAAATTCAAGCATAACATAAGGAGCCATTAGTGGTTGCGAGTGAGTGCTAGGATTTAACAATAGAGGCTCCTGTTTTGAGCATGTGTATCATCATACCCCCAGGATATCCTTCAGCTTAGCCCCCAGGTGTTTCAGATCATGTGAGGTGTCATGATGCATGGCTGACATATCCGGAGTCCTGCAACACCGCAACTGGGAGTTACCACTTAAGAAAGCTTCTACAGGTCACAAACTCAGGATATCGTTGGATAATCTATTTGTTGGGCCTTTAAGGTATTGAAGCAAAAATGAACTCGATATCTTTAGTTAATGTCCAGGGGCAGTTTTGGCGTTCCCTCCTGCCTAGGCAGCTGGTCGGGCTTCCCGGCTCCGCGACATCTTACCTCATGTGATTTTCCACAGGTTTGTACAAAAGAATGGCATCTTAAGTACTTGTGATTTTCTCAGGGTCAGTAATAAGATCTGCTGGTTCTGCGTTGTGTTCTAAAAAAAACTAGAGTTCAGTAGGTGGGATATGGAAGTGCACCTCAGTACAAATAGTTGCTCCAATTTGGGCGGAACAACATCTCCAAATAGTGACGCATCATGAGCCAGCCTAAGCAAAATTCTTCGAACAACCTCTCCAAGATACATGCCAGAAATCATCTTTTCATATATCTGGGAAAGAGAATGGGACATGATGACATATCCAGACATAGTTGAAAATAACCAGAATAGATAAACAATACCTGCTCGCCGGGGTTCAAACTTTCAAAATCCAAGGCTATATCGTAGTCAGAGCGAGGAAGCCTATGTGACTTAAAGTTCCCCCATTCCATGTTGATTACCTGCAGAATACCAAAGATCAAAATCGAATTGTTGTATTATTACCTGAAGTAAATATCATACACCATAAAACTCATAGTGGATGTATGATTAGAAAAGGTTCAAAGACCTTCAATATTCCAACCATACAAATGAATCCAGACACTAACCATGTTTCCTGATTTAGGTAGTGGTCCGTTCCATTTCGGAATTGCAGTTGCGTGCTCCACGTACGCTGCATTTGTGCCAGTGCCCAATATTACAGCAGCAACAACATCATTATCAGCGTATATTCCGCCAGCCAATGTGCCTACAGTATCATTTACCTGCTCAAACATGCTGTCAGATTTCAAGATGTTGAAACTATCTGGTAATAAATTAAGTACTTCCTTTGTTCACTAAGTTGACCAAAACGTCTTACATTAGTGAATGGAGGGAGTACAAAACATTTGTGTTCCACCGACAAATAGAATCTCATAATCAGTTCCAGCATCAGAATGCGTAGGACATGGCAACATCCGAAAGTGTGGCATGGAAATGCTTAAGGTGCTAAATAATTTAAGGAACAAATGAGCTTGCTTACCAGAGCTGTGACTTTCATATCAAGCCCTTGCCTCTCCATCGCCATGCTCAATTCAGCCACAACATCTTCCCCAACCTGAGCTCACAACAATCAATCATGGAGAACGTCATCTATTATCTATTAGTAGTATCTTACTAAAACAAGGTTAAAAGGAATTTCCATGTTCATTCTAAGATGCTAGAACTTCCCACATTAGTCGGAGAAAAAACAGAAAGACCAATACGTCTTATTTTGGTGTGTGTAGATTATTGGGATACATGTTAATCAGATATAAATAAGAAGTGTTACGACTTACAATTTTATAACAAAAACATGTGTCTCTAATGATAAACATCATCGCACGTAAATACAAATGTATTTCAAGCATTCATGCATGTATGTGTCTTTAGTATCTAGCAACACAATTATGCGGGCAATTCGGCTAGTTATATTACTAAAACAAGGTTAAAAGGAGCCTCTAGGTTCACCAAGAAGATATAGATCCCCAAATTAATCAGATACAAGGGAAATAAGCAAATGAATAAGCAGAGAATGGTGCAGTTGAACACATAAGCATAACTTTAGTTTCATGGTTTACATGTATGCATTTCATTATCTAGTAGTACAACAGAGATGCCAGTTCAGCTAATTATATAGTTAAAACAGTGCTTAATGTAACACCAGATTTGCTGTAACACACAATGAGTTGGGAGGAAATGGAGAGAGAACTTATTTTGGCTGGTCCAGAGCCCAGGCTCCACACTACAAGAGTGCACATGAATGGTATAGTTGTTAGCCTATTAGTATACTACAGTTGTATACAAAATATATGACCCACTTCAGGATATATATTAGAGTTTCCTAACGAAAAAATCTCTACTCCCTCCGGTCCATATTAAGGACCTCAACTTTGTCTAGATTTGAATGCATATAGTCTAAATACTTAACTAGATACATACAAATCTAAATAAAAGTTGAGGCCATTAATATGGACCGGAGGGAGTACATTTAAACATAAAACTGTGTAACTGTTACCACTAGTTATAGGATACTTGGCAGTCGACAGAAATACCACTAGTCCTAAGAAATATATACATCACCATCAATATTATCTTTCTGGACATGTTGTAAGTTTGTACTACATATGTTCAAAATAAAAACAAAATGAAGTACATACTGACATTGGACAAAAAACACTACTAATATTCTCAACAATTCAGGATGGTGGAAGGCTAGTTGTCAGGGAGAGTACCAAGAAGTCAAAAGAAAGCAGCGTGCTGCGTGCTAATGCTTATAAAGCTAGTTCTTTGTCCAATTAATAAGTTTGTTCAGAGGAATCAAAATAAACTCCTTGATCATCAAAGTAATAGAAAAGGATTACTAGTATATCATTCTGCCAGAAAACTATGTACTAAGATCATTTGATTTTTACCGTGCCATTGATGCAAAATCCCTTTGTCCACTTAATAAGAGTGCCTGACGATATCGAGGTTTGGTGTACTGGGAAAGAGAAGGTGAAACCCAGTTCTCTATGCCTGCCCTCAGGCAAGTGGAAATCATCTCCTTCAGTCCCCACAAATCGTTCCAGTTCAGCCGCAATGAAATCAAACAGTTCCTGTATTTGTGCTTTAAAAATGTGAGTAAACCATGTAAAAAAAAATATAATACAGGGGACTTGAAAAGAGCAATCATAAGCACTTACAGCAGAAGTCCCAACCATCAGATGAGGTGGAATTGCCACCTCTTCATATTGTTGGGCAGCACGCTTTTCCTTTCCTCCCAGCTGAACCCGTAGAACACGGAAGTTGGTCCCACCAAGATCCAGTGCATAAAACAGTCCATGCTCATCCCTGTAGAAAGTGAGACAAATCATTGAATAGCAAAATGATAATAGGGAAACAATGACAGAAGAATTTAGAAACAGGTATGCACAATGTCTTTCATTTTTAGACACGTGCAAGCGTACACAGTTAGAGTTAACAGAGTCATGGTCATGGCTGAAACATGTCTTCTAAGTTCCAGATATTTTCGATCTATAAGTAGTTGGGATTTTTTCATAATAACCATCTGTTGTCAACTCTTTCGTGCTCCAGATTTTTCAGTCTCCAACATATTGTGAAAACAAAATGTAAGTAAAATACTGTAAAGAGTTTTCAGAAAATAATCATTTATATGTGGCTAATCTAGGTAGTTAGAAAATTAGTACTCCTGTTTAGGGAAGTATAAGATAAAAATAGTATTAAGTGATCATCTGGAACGAGCCATATAATGATTCTCCATGCTAGCTAATAAAAGAACATGGCGCATAAAATCCTATACCCGGAACCCACCTTGCAGGAAGAAAAACGAAAAATCATACCTTGATGACTTGATCATTAAAGGTAAGCTTGACTGTAGGTACAAACTATTGATGGTCCATTCATTGGATCTCTAATTTGTTAGGAATTTTTCCTACAGAGCATGCATGTTTGATTTGTAGGACAAGAAGGCACTTTGCATACAATTCCACACGAATTTTTCAACTGTTCCAATGATAACCATGGCATGCAGCTAACTGGGGAGTACGTTTTTCATGCTGCTCGACACAGCAATTTCTACTACACATTCGTGTTTTTTGATTCAAAGGACTCAACGCGTGGGACCACATGTCTGTCTGTACTCTGCACAAATTACAGATGAACATCCAAACCTGACCCACCTAGTGAATCTAGCAGGCACAATATATGGTCCAAAATCGAGAGAGGGGGGGAGGGGGGGGGGGGAATAAGCACCTCATCCTCCTTCCAGAATCAGTATGAATCATACCAAGTTCAAACAAATCCGACCTTATTACTTCCCCAATTCCGCTTCAAACAGTGGAGCATGCTGCATTTCTATCGGAATCACACGTCAAGCTACCAAAGAACCGCAAGACTGACGCGCGCGCACACACACTGACTGACAGACACGAAACAATCGTACCGTTGGTGTCTCTCTCAAAACGACGATAAATCCGAAGAAGCAGAGGAGGGCCCTGGCCTTACCCGGTGGGTAGATTGTCGACGTAGCTGATGAGCATCTTGAGCGGGGCGTGCGGGTCGGCGCGCAGGCCGCGCTCCATCTCCTCCACCATGTCGTCCGCGATGCCGCGCAGCAGCGGCGTGGGCGTCGCGAAGGCCTGCTCCACCTCCTCGATCACGTCGGACGCCTTCTTCCGCCAGCCCGCCTCCGCTACACGGCTCCTCTTCCTCCTCCGCGACACCACCACCGCCACCCCGACCGCGGCGGCAGCGGCGCACACCACCACCGCCGTCCCCACGACCACGCCCTTCGCCATCTCCGCCCACGACCGAGCCGAGCCGAGCCTCGTGCACGGACACCAGACCAGGTTGGCTTCCGAATCGGGGCCTGCGTGCACCACTACAGCCTCTCCCTCCCCTGCTCTCTCGCTCTGTCCTACTCTTTCCCTGCTTGCGCAAGCCTGGGAGAGTGGGGAGTGGGACGAGGGCCACGAACTGGCAGTTTTGCAGGCGAATAAATCCCCTCGCCTTTTGGAACTGTCTTGCGCACGAACGGACGTGATTTGCGTGGGGGTACGTACAACTGGACGGGCTGGATTGCCCCAGCCAGCGGGATATGGGGTGGCGCTGGTGCATGCCTGCCTGGGTCTGTGGAGCCCCGGGGCGTAATATCAGCCTTTTACGAGGTCCTTTATGTTAAAAGATGCAACAGGCTGACGGACGGCACCAGGCCTGCCTAGAGGCTGATCCGACGCTGAATTTTGGTCCGAACGCCGAAAATTGACCCAGTCGCGTACCAAGGATCTGATTTAGGCCAATTTTGATCCGGACTACCCAGGCCGAACTCAGGTTTCCGGGTTCACCCTGGGAACGCCGGACTCAGCGAGTTCGGCGAAAAAACGAAGCGGCGCGTGGACCCGCCGAGTCAGCGACAGAAGCCGAGTCGTCGTCATCCTCGAAACCACGCAGCGACCGCCGGACATTAACTGCTCGTCGCGTCGGCCAGGCGTCGCCGATTTACGGCGCCACCGTCGCCGCATCGGCTCCCGCGACGGACCGGCGGGCACTAACTTCCCGCTGTTTCCCCTTTTCCGCCATCCCCACCCACCTCGGCCTTTATAAGTCGTACCCCTTGCCAGAGATCTGCACACTCTCTCACAGCTCCCCCACCCACAAACTCCGGCAAACCCTCTCTCACCGCTTTCCCCCTTTCCAGCCATGGCCTCACGGTACCCCGGTGATGGAGCTGCGGCGAACGGATTCGGCCGGCGCGCCTTCTGCATGACGCCGGCTATATGGCGCCCCCGGACATGCGGATGCCTCCCGGCTGGAAGCTGGGTGCCGGCGGCATCCCTGTCCCGCCGGTGCCGACGCCGGACGAGTTGTCGTACGATGTGTAGGAGTACATCAACGGCATGGACGATCCCGTCGAAGCTGAGAGTGCTGACAACCTCCTCCACTGGGAGCAGTTCTTCGCCGAACGCCGCGAGCAGGAGCTCGCCCACCACGAGGGGTCGCCGAACGAGTCGCCGCCGAAGCGCAACAACTCGGCTGGCCGTCGGCGTTGGTGGAGCGCATCAACCGCGGGAACACGCCGCGGCTCGGCTTTCCGCACACACCGACGCCGACGGCCAGGTCGGGTCGGCGCCCACCGCCGAACTGGATGCCAAGGAGGATGGCGAGCATGAGCTCGTCCTCCTCTGCGTCGGCGTTCCACTCCTCCGGTTCGGCGCCGCTGCGCGCGCTGACGGCAGTCAAGCGCGAGGCAGAGTCGCCTGTGCGCTCGCCACCTCGGACGCGCTCGCGCGGCATCGTCATCGGCGAGCCGCGGACGACGGCGTCGCCAACCGGCCACCTACGTCTCCGCCGCCCCAAGATAGAAGGTTCGGCGCCAACCGAAGACGCCGCCTTGAAGATGGCGCTGGAGCAGTCGCTCCGCGAAACCGCGCCGCAGACGTCGCCGCCGTCGGTGGAGCCCTTCTCGCCGGACATCCTGGAGTGGTCCAGGAAGGACTGGGAGCAAGCGGAGCGGCAGCGCATCCTCGGCCTGCAGCAGCAGGCCGAGGAGCAGGCCGCTTGGCGTCGGGCATTGTCTAGGCGTGAGCTCGCCTACCAGGGCGCCTCGCTGTACGTTCTCGACGACGAGGACGTAGGCCCGTCCTTCCAGCCCTGGAGGTGCGGCGACCCAGGCCAGGGGAGCTCCCGCCAGAACCAGCCGCCGAGCAACGACGACGACGACGGCGGCGAGGATGACGGCCGGACAGATCCCGGCTACACGACGTTCTACAGCAACTTCGGCATGTAGCACGACGAGGGCATCGGCGGAGGCCATGGCAACGGCCTTTTTAAGTTTATTATGTATTAGTTTAGTCTAAATTTCATGTAATCCGCCTATATTCGCTCAACTTAATGAAATTCGCCCATCTTTGATGAATTTTAGCCGAACTTAGAAACTCGGCCCGGATACGCGAGTGGAAATATGGTCATAACCACGCCAAAAACTAGTTCCGTCCGGCCGAAAAACGGACCAATTTTCGTTCGGCCAACGAGATGCTATAAGTAGCAGATGCCATACTGCGTCTGCTCGAGAGAACAAGGGCGTGCCTGTAATTTTTCCCAGGTCTGCGGCTGATTGTTTCTGTCAGAAGTGACGTAATGAGGCCCACGGCTCAGCAGAAAGTGAGTGATCAAGCGAGGACGTGTTTTGAGAGAAAGCGGCGGCAGGATACGGGTCACGCGTGCCGTAGGGCCGGCAGCGGGGCGCAGCTGACGCCACGATGACGGCACGGGTAGACGTGTCGACGCAGCAACGGCGGCTGGAGAATGCGTCACCCTCCGGCGTGGGGTCGGGTCAACAGAGGCAGCCAACGCAACCACTGCGCCTCGGTGATCGCACCCTATCGCTGGGAGCAGCGTGGCCGATACGCGAGACGGCGACGGCGACCGCGGCCGAACGGGGCATGGGGCTGCCTGGCGGCGGACGGATCGGTGGATGCGCTGCCGCAAAGAGCATTCAGGCTACGATCAGGCATACTGCTGCGTCGCGCCGCTTTCCGTTCACGTACACACGCTACGACCACGCATTCAACGATTGAGATTTTTTTTTCCAACGCAACGTTCAAAAAATACGGAAGAAAGAAGTCTAGATAATCCCCTATGTTCCAGGTTTAGGATGAAGAATCCCCTATGTTTAAACCGGAACAAATAACCCCCTATGTTTCCAATACCAGACAATGAGCCCTAGCGGTGGTTTTGGCTATATGTGAGGTGGTTTTGATGATGTGGACATGCGGCAGCTATTCCAGCATGGCCTTGCACCCAACAAATAACTCCTTGGACCGACCTGTTTGACCACGGCGTGGCATCACCTCCTCTACTCCGTTTCCTGGCATCGCATCGGCGCCGGTGAAGGCCGGCCACTTCCAGTCACGTCCCTACTCTGCTTCCTCGCCTTGTGCTGGCGGTCACGAACGGCAAGGCCCTAAAGGACATCAAGGAGTTTCCGGCTCTCCGCCCGCTCCGCGGCAGCTGCCATGAAGATGCTCATGCCGCGCCACAGTCACCGGAGCGGCAGCAGGCCGTCATCGCAGGGCAGCAGCAGAGAGAGATGTAACAGCGCAGTGGACCTCGCGCTGTCGGCGGTGCCAAAGGTGTCACATCTCGGGTGGGGCTACTGGTACACGCTCAAGGAGCTGCAGGTAACTGAATCTTTTTCTCCTTCATCTCCATTGATTCCTCCTGGCAATCCTTCCCGATCTCGTTGGCGTGAGACTGCCTAGAAGGCTAGAAGTGGGGGTGGAGACTGCCGCGACAAGAGCCGCCGGTGCCAACATGCGGAAGTACGGACGATGAGTGAGGTACTGGTCGAGCCGCCGAGGTGAAGGAGGACTGGAAGGGAGACGCGGAAGTCTATCTTTGTCATGATCCTCAGGGAAGACAGATTGATTAATTAAGTCGAATTAGGATGGCATCATGCAAACAGTTGTGATGAATTCAGTTCATATGCCTGTATAGTTGTTGCCGCCATCTCATGAAGCAAGTCCCACCATCGCGCAGCTTGTAGGACGTGACGCTACATATCTACTAGCTTCGTTGTTTCCCCAGCTTAGTTCTTTGTTTGGTGAACATGGATCCCTGAATAAGCTAAAGCTAACGCTGAATTTTTAGGGACAACCAAAACGATGACCCCATGTATTAGCTATCTTTATAGCCCTCCATGTCAGCAAAACCGCTCTCCAATACAGCTAACGGCCACACAAGGGGGTAATTTACATGGTATTTGATAGTTAGGGGGGTTATGTGCCCCACTTCAAATTTAGGGGTGGTCTCCGTCCAAAACCTAATACATAGGGGGGATATTTGGACTTCTTTCAATACGAAAATATAGAACCACGGAAATACAATCGTAAAAGACAAAAGTAGAAAGCACAAACATTCTAATCCCTCCGGTTTAAAATAGATGTCACAAATTGTAAAAACATGAATATATCTATACTATTTTGTATATAGATTCATCTAAATTTTTATAAACCTGCAACATATATTTTTAGAAGGGGGGTATAAAACTTAAACGCCAATCTCAACAACAGAGAAACCAGCCGGTATTGGTCTGCTTCGTCTCCGTCTCTAGTGGCCTAGGAGGTGTGGCGGACCACGGCCTTTCACCAAAAGATTTCACTTTTTAGTTTAGTTTGTTTTGTGGTGTCTATATTAAGATGGCAACAACATCCAGAAGTCAGAATAAGGTCATCTTTGTCTTATTCTCACTCCGGTGGAGCGTCTAGCGCCGACGAAGGACGCGTGAAGTCATGTGTATGGCAGATCTCTTGGGATCCAGCAGTTTTTTGTGTTCATCGGTGCAGTTTTTGGTCAGTCTCTTCCGATATACGGTTGTCATCATTGGAGATGGTTGTTGCTCTGATGTGTTGGTTCTTTTGTGACTTAGCACGACGACTCCTTGTTTGTCTATTATAATAAGCTCTACTATGACAATCTTTACCTGGCTCTGGTGATAGAGGGACGGGGACAGTGACACACTTTGAGCTTGTGCTAGTGTTTATAATCGTCGCTAGGTGGTCTAAAAACGTATTTGTGTTTTTGTTACTTGTAGAGCTCTTTTTAACTATCATTGATGATTATTAATAGACGGAATTTTTGAAAATAAGACTAAATTTTCATTACAAATGGCGAATACTGCTTGGACAAAACAAGCACCGCATTTTTTTAATGAAAAGAGCATATATCAATATCGCGAGATACCAATTACACTCAGCCTCTGCAACAACGCATTACCCTAATGGAAATACGGACGCATGTAGACAAAAAATAAAGAAGAATTACAGAAGAAAAGAAAGTCCCGCTACATCGATTTATGTCCTACAACAGCGACCAAACACCACCAAGGCAACACCAGAAATCCATCCTCTCTAAAAGCGACGTCTCTAAGAAGGGAACAGTGCACTAGTGCCGTTATCGCCCTGATCATCGATCGTAGGTTTTCACCCTGGAGAAACTTCGCGCTCACGAAACAATGCATTCAACAAAGCCATTGCCAGGCACAACCAATTAACGTCAGACCTTGGATTTTCACCCTCCGGCTTGAACTCTGGAATTCTCATTTATTGTCGCCCCTACTTTCCAATGTCGCTGCTCCATGATACGTTGGAAACGTATCTATAATTTTTGATGCTCCATGATTGTTTAGTATCTACTTTGCTTTACTTGTCTACACTTTGAGGTGCTTTTTACATGTTTTCTGGTACTAACCTATTAACAAGTTGCAACATTGCCAGATGCCTATTTTCTGCTGTTTTTGGTTTCACAAAAGTTAGTAAAGAAATATTATCGGAATTGTACGGGACGAACGCCAAAGTCAATAACTTCCCGTGGGGAACAAGAAGTCCAGAGGAGAGCCGGAGGGGCTGGCCAGGGGGGCAGACCCACCCCAGGCGCGGGGTCAGGTGGACCCGCGCCTGGGTAGGGTTTGGCGACCCTGGTCGCCTCCCGGACTCTCCCCTTCGCCTATAAGAAGCCTCCGATGTAGAAACTCTCGGTACCCGATCAGAAATCCACGAAACTGTCTGTAGCCGCCGCCACCATCGTCCCTAGATCAGGGGGAATCTGAAGTTCTTCCTGGCACCCTGTCGGAGGGGAGATCGTCCCGGAGGCCCTCTCTCCGGTATGATTCGTGAGTAGTTCCACCTTGGACTATGGGTCCATGTAGTAGCTACATGGTTGTATCTCCTCCTTTGTGTTTTCATGTATAGATCTTGTGAGCTCCGTTCATGATCAAGATCTAATCTATTTGTAATCATGCATGTTGTGTTTGCGGGGATCCGATGGATATTGAGATTATTATGTTGGTTTGATTAATGGTTCTATCTTTACGATTCTATCATGTATGTGTTGTTTGTGATCTTGCATGCTCTCCGTTGCTAGTGGTTATCTTGGCCAAGTAGTTGCTAGTGACTCCAAGAGGGAGTATTTATGCTCGATAGTGAGTTCATGCCTCTAGTTTCCAAGGGAAGTGACAGAAATCTCTTCGGTTGTAGATGTGTTGTTGCTACTAGGGAGAAAACAACGGTCCCTTGTTCATGGAACACGTGGATTTTTTAGCTTACACACTTTGCTTAAAGCAGTTGTCTGTTGCTTGCAACTTAATACTGGAGGAGGTTCGGATGATAGGTGAAGGTGGACTTCTAGTCATAGATGTAGTTGGATTACGGTCTATGTATATTGTTGTATTGCCCAATCAACTTTATAGGATCTTTCTAGCTATTAATTTCATTGTTATGCCTTGCTCAGTTCCTGTAAATTGCCCCGCTGTAATTTGTTTACCCTTCATGCCATGTTGTTTATCTAAGGAGAGCACCTCTAGTGAACTATGGACCCCGGTCCAATCTTTACCATTGATACATCTTCCACTGTTACTTGTTTACTTGCTGCAAACCATTACATTCCACACCATACGTTTAATCATTTGTTACAGCAAACCGGTGAGCTTGACAACCTCACTGATTCGTTGGGACAGAGTCTTGAGTTTGTGTTGTGCAGGTCTCCATGTTGCTTCCAACACTTGTGTGACGTTTCCTTCCTCCTTCTGGTTTGATAACCTTGGTTTCTACTGAGGGAAATCTTGATGCTGTGCTCTTCATACCTTGCTCTTGGGGTTTCCAACGAAGCACTCTTCCTCCCTGTTGAGTGTAGCATCAAGTAATTTCTGGCGCCATTGCTGGAGAGGCTAAGGACGTCTTCACTAGGGGAGTCCTTCACTTCCTTTCTCTTTACTTTGTTTTTAGTTTGCTTAGTTTCTTTTGTTTGGTTTTGTTCGCCTCTTTTCAAAAAACCCCAAAAAAAATAGTCTAGTTTGGTTTTCTTGCTTTATTCAAAAACACAAAAAAATCAGTTCCTGGTCTAGTTGCCACCTTGCTCTAGCTCACCATGTTGCTCCCCAAGTTTGCTCTGAAAAATCTTGCAATAGGTAGTGGCTCCATAATTGGGAAAGATAATATTAAAGAATTCTTTAACTATGTTAGCAAGCATGAGGATATTGAGGATAAATCTATAGCTGAACTTGCTCCTAATTATGAGATTGATGCAGCTTCTTTAGTTCATATGTTGGAGGCTAGGTTTGTTAGCCTTAACCCCTTCATGCAATTCTTATTCCTAAAACTAAAAGAAGAGAAGAATGTTGAAAAAAGGGAATTCATCCTTGAAACTTTATCAAAAGAATTCCATGATTTTGCTAGGGAGGCCAAAAAGGTTTTTGAACGTTTCAATATGCTAGGTTCAAGTGTAGATGTTGTGGGTATTTCTGATAAAACTAAGCCTAGAGAGGAATTCAATATACCCATACCCTATAAGCTTATCGGAATGCATGAAGCCTTTGAAAATAACTTTGATTGGATTGCCCCTGAAAATCTTTTTGACGAAGGTAGTAGACCAAAGAGAGATGGGAAAGGATCCTCCAAAACCCATTTGGATGAGATATCTTTCATAGTTGAAGATTTTGCAAGTATGAATATTAATGCTTCTTCATTTGAAAATACTTGATTCTTCTTGCTTCTTGTGCCTAACTTAAAGGCGTTAAAGAAATATACTTGTTGGGAGATAAACCAAGATTTTTCTTGAGTCTTTGAAGTTATTACTACTGTAATGACCTCTCCTTATCTTTTTTATTGCTTTTTGTGCCAAGAATAACCTCTAATGAGAGGGAACTAAGATTTGGGGAGTTGTTGTCCCGAAACAGATTTCTGTCCTCCACCAAAAAAACGTGAGGAGTCTCTGTAACTCGGATTGAGCTCAAAATTTACGAATAAATCCCCCAGTATGTTGGCTAACTTTAGTTAGTTAAACACTTTTTTATTTGAGCAACAGAAGATGTTTGAAAAAATTCGTTTCTACCTGCTGGTCTGTTTTGACAGATTTCTGCCATTATTTGCATTTGCTTCTTATTGATTCCTTTTTTAGCTCTCTTCAGGTAAATTGAGTTTCTTTGAAGGAGTTACTACCGTAGCTTATGTTTTTAGTGAAAAGCCCTGTTGTTCCAAAGCTTTGCTCGCGGTCTAATATCTTTTGAATAAGATAATGTTGCTAATGAAAATTGTGTGAAGTTTTGTATGAAGGAAAAATTTCAGGTGTAGAGAGAGAATGATGCAATGAGATGAAGAATGGACACAATCTCAAGCTTGGGGATGCCACCATGGTGTCACCCCAAGAAATATCCAAGAGGTATAAGCGTCAAAGCTTGGGTATGCCCAAGGCATCCCCTTCTTCATCAATAAAAAGCTTAGGTCTGTCTAGACACTTCACTTTTATTGTTTCATGCACAGTTGTGTTGTTCTTGGAGCATCTTAGTTTTCGTTTGCTTTGCTTAGTTTGTTTAGTTTGCTTTAGTAGTTTGGACCCCCGCTCTCGTTGTGTTGTTTTACAAATAAGTTTGCTTGGTGTTTGGAAAGGAGTAGTAAGTGTTTGCTTGAAGTGCAAGAGGAGCTTGCATTGACTGTGACTAAGACTTTAGCATGACATGCTAGGTGTTTTTTTTGCATTATGCTTAGTGATTATTGCTGTAGCATGTATTGTTCCTAACAATTGGGATTGCTTAGTGTGCCTTGAAGAAATTATGCGTTGTTTAGCATGCAAAAGCATAGTATGGTGGTATTCTCCTTTGATGTTTTGCTTGGGTTGACTTGGCACATGCTCACACCATGTTATGACTATGACAAGTTACCATTAGCCTCTATGATCATTTAGTCCTTGACTTGTAGTACCACTCTTTGCTTTGATTAGTTTGCTTTGTTGCATTGCATAATTATGGCTATTGCTCTCTTAGTTGGTTGCTCCCAGTCTTTTGCTAGCCTTCACTTGTATGAGTAAGTTCTACTCATGCTTCCAACTCCCAAGAAACCAAGTTATTCCAAAGTTTCCACTATAAACTCCTATGCATGGTGTGTTACACCATTCCAAGTATATTCTTGTTTTCAACTATCTTACAATTAAAAACTATTTTGTTATGTGAAAACTTAGTGATTAAAGCCCTCACGAACTTGATGGCACACTTTATATTCTTTGCCCCTAATAAACTTGAACCATTGAGGCAACTTTGTTGTATATGCTTGCACTTATAAGTTGGTATTAGCGGAACCGTGCTGTCTCGGGGAACGTTTTCAACATTACACTTGTACTTTTTTGTACTCTGTTGATATCATGCTCTTTTGTCTATGGATGTTACCGGCGTGAAATGAAGTGGGAACTTGTAAGTACATGGAGTTTGTATTCTGTGTTAGAGAAACGCCTGGGCCGCTAGCCTAAGTCATGCTTAATCATGGTGGAAACTTGCAACATTATCATAGTGAGCTATCTATGAAGCATCCTCAATAAAAATCTATGCATATGGTAAATAAAAAGATTGCTGAGATGCTCATTGTCTGCTTGCCTTGTCATTTTGGTTATGGGAAAGCTCATGTACCATGTGCAAGGGGTACCCCGTTGGCGGTTCTCAATGATATGCAGATACTTATAGTGACAAGAACTTGCCTGGGCCCTAAGTTGAGTATCCATGAGGTGTAGCCCTCATAGTCAGGGGACTTGAGATTGCCAACTTATACTTTGTCAAGCATATACTCCAGCTTTGCCACTTTAACCTTAACCACTTCAAGATGCTTATGATAGGGGCAATGAGGGATGAAAGCTAATAAGCACCATAATTTTTGGAAGCTCCTTTTGAAACTTGTAATCCCTGCTTCCTTTACAAAAAAGGCTTTTCTTTCACCATTAATTGAGTCTCCACCTTCTACCTTTAGGCACCATTAAGAGAGCATAGTTGTCATTATGTGTGCAATGTTCCAAAGCTTATTAATTGATGCATGTTGTTACTTGTTCATGAGCTATCTGTTTCTAGTCACCCTTGTGAACCTTGCAGGTGTCCTATGCATTATATTGCTACTCTATGAAGGACAAGATGATTGCCACTATGCTATGTTTTCTACATATGAAACAAACAAACGTTTTTCAATGCATATTGTTCATGATCTTTGTTTGTAGCTTGCCATGTTGCATGCATAGTTACTATGTCCTACTGTTAGAACTCCATCTTTCATGCACATGTTTAGAGTTTTTGATCCCAGCTTTCAATGTTTGCAAATGGTTGGATCTTTATTGTGAGGGTGCATGTTAACCTCAAAAATTATTCTTTTATCACTTACCTACTCGACGATGAGCAGGAGTTAAGCTTGGGGATGTTGATACGTTGGAAACGTATCTATAATTTTTGATGCTCCATGCTTGTTTAGTATCTACTTTGCTTTACTTGTCTACACTTTGAGGTGCTTTTTACATGTTTTTTGGTACTAACCTATTAACAAGTTGCAACATTGCCAGATGCCTGTTTTCTGCTGTTTTTGGTTTCAGAAAATTTAGTAAAGAAATATTCTCGAAATTGGACGGGACGAACGCCAAAGTCAATAACTTTCCGTGGGGAACAAGAAGTCCAGAGGAGAGCCGGAGGGGATGGCCAGGGGGGCTAGACCCACCCCAGGCGCGGGGTCAGGTGGACCCGCGCCTAGGTAGGGTTTGGCGACCCTGGTCGCCTCCCAGACTCCCCCCTTCGCCTATAAGAAGCCCCCGATGCAGAAACTCTCGGTACCCGATCAGAAATCCACGAAACCATCCGTAGCCGCCGCCACCATCGTCCCTAGATCGGGGGGATCTGAAGTTCTTCCCGGCACCCTGCTGGAAGGGAGATCATCCCGGAGGCCCTCTCTCCGGTATGATTCGTGAGTAGTTCCACCTTGGACTATGGGTCCATGTAGTAGCTAGATGGTTGTATCTCCTCCTTTGTGTTTTCATGTATAGATCTTGTGAGCTCCGTTCATGATCAAGATCTAATCTATTTGTAATCATGCATGTTATGTTTGCGGGGATCCGATGGATATTGAGATTATTATGTTGGTTTGATTAATGGTTCTATCTTTATGATTCTATCATGTCTGTGTTGTTTGTGATCTTGCATGCTCTCCGTTTCTAGTGGTTATCTTGGCCAAGTAGTTGCTAGTGACTCCAAGAGGGAGCATTTATGCTCGATAGTGGGTTCATGCCTCTAGTTTCCAAGGGAAGTGACAGAAATCTCTTCGGTTGTAGATGTGTTCTTGCTACTAGGGAGAAAACAACGGTCCCTTGTTCATGGAACATGTGGATTGTTTACCTTACACACTTTGCTTAAAGCAGTTGTCTGTTGCTTGCAACTTAATACTAGAGGGGGTTCAGATGATAACCTGAAGGTGGACTTCTAGTCATAGATGCAGTTGGATTACGGTCTATGTATATTGTTGTATTGCCCAATCAACTTCATAGAATCTTTCTAGCTAGTAATTGCATTGTTATGCCTTGCTCAGTTCCTATAAATTGCCCCGCTGTAATTTGTTTACCCTTCATGCCATGTTGTTTATCTAAGGAGAGCACCTCTAGTGAACTATGGACCCCGGTCCAATCTTTACCATTTATACATCTTCCACTGTTACTTGTTTACTTGCTACAAACCATTACCTTCCACACCATACGTTTAATCCTTTGTTACAGCAAACCGGTGAGCTTGACAACCTCACTGATTCGTTGGGGTAGAGTCTTGAGTTTGTGTTGTGCAGGTCTCCACGTTGCTTCCAACACCTGTGTGACATTTCCTTCCTCCTTATGGTTTGATAACCTTGGTTTCTACTGAGGGAAATCTTGTTGTTGTGCTCTTCATACCTTGCTCTTGGGGTTTCCAACGAAGCACTCTTCCTCCCTGTTTAGTGTAGCATCACTCCACGATATAAATCACCAAGCCAAAACCTCATCACCACTAGGATTCAAACCACCATTAGCAGTCTTCAGACCTTCGCTTTCATGTCATTCTGCACGACTGGCTTCACCATGGGAATAATGGCATGTCCTTGATGGATACAGTCTGCAAAGCTACGCATCACTCCCTCTGAAACCAAACGGTCGGATAAAAACATGATTGTGCGTGACTGAGATCCATCCAATCTGGCGAACTCCGGCATTTCGTCCATTGGAGTTCACCAGCGGAATCTTCCGGAACACAACACTCTGACCAGATCGATGAAGTCATGGAACAGGTAGATCTTCGTCATGGCGTGAGAGGGATCCTAGGACCAAACCCCCTTTATTCGAAGCCAGAACAGAAGCCTGCTCACCACCGACCTTCACCGGCCACTAGACTCGCCGGATCTAGGCTAGCATATCTAGGATGACCCCGGCCACGTCGTCCACGAGCACCTCGAGGGTCAGCACTTCGATGGAGAACGGTGCAAGGACGGCATCGCCGCCACCATGCCCTGTCGTCCCACCTCCAGGCCATCCCACTACCATGCCCTTGCATATGGCACGCTAATTTGTGTGTGCCCTGCCTCACCGCCTCTTGCGCGAAGCCTTGGGAGGAAGACACGCCCACCTTACTGCGTCGCCACCACCGCCGGCAACGGCGCCGACCAGTAGGGACCGAGCTAGGGTTTTTGGTAGGACAGAGGGACTCGCCTGGAATTGCCCGTGCGAGCGACCCGGGGACGCGCGAGCTAGGGTTTTTCAGGAATGTTTTGCTTAGTTGGAGAAGAAATGGGGGAACCAAGATACACGTCTAGTTGAGGCAGGAGTGAAAAAATCATCAAGACTTCTCGTAGTCGCCTATCCAAATAATATTTTTGTCTTGATGAGACTCATAGGACGGCCATCTCTAACGTGCTTAGAGCATCTCCAATCGGCTTCGGGCATCTCACATTCGTCTCGGATGGTCGTATGGGGGTGGTGGCATTTGGTGCTCGTATGGAGGATGTCGGTTCCTAGCCGCGCACCCCAAACATCACCCATAAACGATCTTTTTGGCCGCACATCATCAACATTATTTGAAAATACATTCTCAACGCCAAAAAATCCAGAATTTCACTAATTCGTCTCAATCACGCGAGTTCATCACTACCTCACCCAAGTCTCCGCGGATCGTCATTTGCGGGGGTAGAAGGCATCTCCGGTGTAGTTGATGTCACCATCGGGGTAGACCTCGCCGGTGTCGGTGCCCTAATTTCTTGTAAGATGAGGTTGTCTTGTCCTTGTACCATGCCTTCACCTCGTCGTCCATCATAGACATGTCGGCCGCCAAGAGAGCCAAGTCTTTTTTTTCTTGGACGCAATCGTGGTCTTTTGGAGGCCAACCTTGACGTCTTATTTCTCTAACAACAACACCCACCTTATATCATACTTATCTTCCCTCAAGGTGGTGTTCAGTGCGGCATCAGCAATGAACTTCTCGGTAGATGATTGCAACCTCTCTAAGGACGACACCGCATCCCATGCCAACTTGGCCTTCTTGTTCCCAATGGGACGTTCCTCTGAGGCTGTCGATGTCGCCACTTTTGGGTCGAAGGAGGTGACATTGGCCTTGGCAAGAGCCACTCCTTCCACTTGTTGCAAGTCTCGATCCTTTTGAAGATATGGATGAACTTGAATTTGATGTCGTCATTGCCTGCTCAGTAGGTGAGAACCATTTGTATCATCTACAAAATAAATGGGCACAACGTCAGCACAAATGTAGCATTCCAACGGGGACACATGTAACATGCCAAACGGTGAAATGTGGCTTATATTACTTGACCGACGATGTTGGTGCCACTATCCATCCGTTTGGTGATCGCCTCTTCAATTCCATGCCATTTGTTGCAAGAATGTTCGACATTGTCCCAACGGTGTGACATGCCCGACTCGTTGCGATCCATGTGCAACATGTTGAACTTGGGATCCACAAGCTTGTGCTCATCGAATGCCACCGAGCGGATCACTCTTGACGTACTCAAGTGAGGACAACCTCGGTAGCAGTGTCGCATGCCCTGGCCCTTGTGGAGCACCGCCGAGGAGGAAGGCGAGAGGCTTGTCAGTGATGAGACTCTCCCTTGGCTCCCCCACAGGCCGGGGCAATATTGGCCGATGTGAGGCGGTGCAACTCCCTCCATAAGCACCTGAAGGGTTTCGCAGCATAGTAAATCAAAAAAATTCTACGGATGCGAACGGGAAAGCCAAGATCTAATCTAGGAGATGCAAACAACGAGGGGGAATAGATGAGATCTTCATACCCTTGAAGATTCGCACAGCGGAATGTTCAACGGAACGTGGTTGATGTAGTCGTACTAGCTTCTCCTCCTCGCAAATCCGATCCGATCCAACACCGCAAGTGGCGATGCCTCCGAGAGATGCACACGTACGGCACCTCGACGTCTCCTCCTTCCTCGGTCCATAAAGTGGGGTGGAGAGATATATTGGATCTACAACACGACGGCGTGGTGCAAAGGTGGAGAGTTTCTACGGCAGGGCTACGCCTACGCGCAGTCGGGAGAGAGAGATCTGGAGGGCAGCAGGTAGGCGGCTAGGGTTCAAGGAGGGGTGGTGGAGGGCTGCGCCCCTGACCTCTATATATAGGAGGCTGGACGGCCCCCTTGGCCCCTCATCCAAGCCCTAGGGCAGCGGCCCCAAGGGTTGGAGTGGGGGGCAAGTTTTCCCCCTCCTTCTAGAAGGTTTCCCTAGGGTTTCCCCTAGGGTTTGGCCGGCTGGGCCTATGGGGCCTTGTGCCCCTGGCCCAATGCGGCCAGGGCACTCTCTCGTAGGCCCACTCCCTCTCCCAACAAGTGGGGCCACGTTGGTCCCACTCCGGAAGGTTCTAGAAGCTTCCGGTACAATACCGAACAATCCGAAACAATTCCAAAATCCAAAAACTGCTTTCCCTTATATGAATCTTATTCTCCAGACCATTCCGGAACCTCTCGTGACGTCCTGGATCTCATCCGAGACTCCGAACAAAAACTCATAAACCAATTATCCATTCTATCCTAGCGTCGAGACACGTTAAGTGTGTGACCCTACGGGTTCGAGAATATGCAGACATGATCTTCTATCAATAATCAACAGCGGGGTCTGGAAACCCATATTGACTCCCACACATTCATCAATGATCATATCGGATGAACCACGATGCCAGGATTCAATTAATCCCATATATATATATTCCCTTCATCACGCGATATTTTACTTGCCCGAGATTCGATCGTCGGTATCGGCATACCTAGTTCAATCTCGTTCACAGCAAGTACTTTACTCGTTCCGTAATCCGATATCACTTTGTGATTAACTCCTTAACCACGTGCTTGCAAGCGGTGTTGATATCGATTACCGAGTGGGCCCGAAGTATACCTCTCCGACTTGGGAGGGACAAATCCCATCTCGATACATACAGCCCAACAAGTACTTTCCGATCACCTGAGAGACACCTTTATGATCACCCTCTCATAGGATGACGTTTGATGACCTCAAAGCTTTCTTCCGATACCAGGGAGTTGCATTATCTCATGGTCTAAGGAATACAATATTTAACATAAGAAAAAGTTCGCAAAGATGAACACGATGACACGATCTAATTGCTCTGCTTGATTTGGGTCTGTCCATCATATCATTCTCCCAATGATATGATCTCATTATTAATCGACAACTCATGTCTATGGTTAGGAAACCTTAACCATCATTAATCAATGAGCTAGTCCATAGAGGCGTACTAGGGACACGACATTGTTCATAAACCACACAAGTATCAAAGTTTCCGCTTAATACAATTCTAGCATGGAATATAAACTTTATCATGAACAAGAATTATAATAATAACATCTTTATTATTGCCTCTAGGGCATAACTCCAACAGCACCATCGTCACCTTGGCTTTAGTCTTGGTAGTAAGCTGACCAACTGGTTGGGAGGGGAAATGGCGGGACTTAGCGGCGGGATTGTGGGGATATGTGAGAAAAGGGAGGGAAAATAGAATGGGTGGAGAGAAAGTTTGATCTCTCTCTCATAGAGACGGTACACCCACATTTTTGCTCCATCTAGCGCCCTCTCTAGCCCTCTTGTGGGTTGGGTACGGCCTGTGAGCCAAATGAAAAAACAGCCCGGGCTGACCAACCAAAAGTGGGCTACGGCAAGGCGAGATTTTCGGCGCTTGCGCGCCCATGTTCGGTTTGGAGGAGAGGGGGAGATCGGAGATGCTCTTAGACCATCCTACCCGGTTGGTTCTTTATTTTTGTTCTTTACTGCATTGTTTAAAATTAAATGGATAATACTGGCAAAAAAAATCTATTTCACGTTTCTGTTCGTCCTTCTACTGACTTCTACACTTCTCTTACGGAAAGGAAGAGATACTACCGGTGCTTTTGTGTGTGTGTTTGCTGGGTGGAGGATGTTGGAGATATGCCCAAGAGGCAATATAAAGTGGTTATTATCATATCTTAATGCTTATGATAAATATTTACATCTCATGCTATAATTGTATTAACCGGAAACATTAATACTTGTGTGATTTGTAAATATAAAAGAGTTCCTAGTAAAGCCTCTTGTTAAACTAGCATGTTGGTTAATATATGATCATAGTTTCCTGATCATGAACATTGTGATGTTATTACAATAAGATCATATCATTAGGAGAATGATGTGATGGACATACTCCTATAGCGTAGCATAAGATCAAGGCATTTAAATAGTTCACTTGCTATAAGCTTTCAATACATAGTAACCTAAATTCTTCGACCATGAGATCATGTTAATCACCATCACCAGATGGATGCTTTGATGATATCAAACACCACTTCGTAACTGGATGGTTATAAAGGTGGCATTGAGTGTTCGAAAAGTATGTGTTGAGGCACATGGATCAAGAGTGGGATTTTTCCATCCGTATGACAGATAGATATACTCTAGTCTCTCTCAGGCCTGTCCCTAAGCCGGTGCAGCCAGTGCACATGCACGGGGCCCCCGATCGCTTGGGGCCTCCACCTATGTACGTTCAGGCCTTCAGCCAGCAGTCAATTTCTCAAAAAAAAAAAAACTAGGCAATACGTACGTGAGTCTGGAACGGACATTGACTCACTCGCATTTACTCCGCCTCGCTCGCATCCAGGCCTGCTCGCATCGACTTCTCCCCTCCGGCCTCTGCTCTCCTCTCGCCTCCTTGACTCCTTCCTTCCCCAATCACCGCTGAGACGCCGAGCCGCCGCCGACGGGGCATGGGGCGGAGCTGTATCGTCGCGATTTCTAGCCGTTTTCATGGAATTAATGGAAATCATGAAGAAATCTCTTCTCAGTTTGCAACGGTCAGTACAATCCCCTTCTAATTGCCTTCTATATATTCTTGTTCATCCGATTGGACTTGATTCATTCTTCCAGTGGCGATTCCTCACAGGCAAAACCTTCCCCACACCCACAATGACTCGATTCATCACAGGATTCACAAGCCTCGGTTCCTCTTTCCCCAATCGGCCAATCCCCATAGCAGGCGGCGGCGTGGCCACGGGGCAGCGCGGCCAGCAGGGGGCGGCGCGGCCAGTAGGGGGCGGCACAGAGGCAGCAGCCAGCAGGGGGCAGCGCGTTGGCGGCAGTCGCTAGGGTCGGCGTGGCGGTGGCGAGTGGCAGCGAGCACCAGGTCAATTTTTCATCCAGCCTTGTCTTCATCCTTACTCCAGGTGCATTCGCTTCCAAGCATTAATTTCATGTACTAATTCATGTTTGTGCTTGTGTGCTAAGATGTCTTCTAGAAAGTATATGTCTGGTTATGAAAAGCGACAACAAAGAAAGCGAAAACACGAGTTCATACAATCCTAGAAGGGTGCCATGGACAAATTTATTAGGAAAGATGCAAGTGTTAAATCGGCCATTTGGATCTTCTAGCCTAGATGATTACAGTAGCACACTTTGTGGTAGATCTGAGAGTGGGGAGAGAGAGAGACTACCTGCGCCCTGGCTTGACAGGCAGGAACCGGAGGGGATTCCGGAGCCAGAGCCGGAGCTGGATCCACCGTCGTTGGCCATGGGAAAAGGGCGACGGCGTGAGCGTGGGAGGGTGAGAGCGGTGGCGGCGGAGCTTCCCGTCGGCCTAGTGTGAACCCTAATCGGTGGGTATGTTTGTGGGGGGCTGCGGCGCACGGTGGACCTCGTACCGTGTGCGTCCGGCCCCCCCACCTATTTATATACGCACTGGCGACAGGGGCCCACAACCATGGATAGGGTTGGGCGCCCCCGATTAGGGCGCGTGAGGGACTCCGTTCGGGCCGTTGGGCCCGAACGTGGGAGAGATCTATCCAACATTCTCCCCCTAGATCTCGACTTTACTTTTAACTTTATACTTTACTTATTTCATCACAGAATGACACATAGAGCATGTTTCATCGTCCCAGCTCAATTGCCGATAGAATCAGACAGCTACTATATACCTTCATGTTCTGAAACAAATTTTGTTACTTTTGGGCCTCTATGGTCCAGGAATCATAGGCTTGCCGTTAAACCCATGCCGGCTATGTTTTCTTTGAACACATTGGGTGGTAAGCCTTTTGTTAGCGGATCCGCAAGCATATCCTTTGTCCTTATATGCTCGAGACTTATAGTTTGATCCTGAACTTTGTCCTTCACAACATAATACTTTATATCTATAGACTTTGAAGCATTACTCGACTTGTTGTTGTGAGCGTAGAATACTGCGGGCTCGTTGTCACAGTACATCTTTAGTGGCCTGCTGATGCAGTCAACCACTTTCAAGTCGGGTAAGAATTTCTTTAACCATAACGCCTGTCCCATGGCCTCATAGCATGCTATAAACTCTGCATACATCGTAGATGATGCAACTATTGACTGTTTGGCGCTTCTCCACGAAATAGCACCTCCTGCGAGAGTAAAGACATACCCTGTCGTGGACTTTCGGTCGTCTTTATCTCCCGCAAAATCTGCATCTGAATACCCTTTTATCTCTAGGATATCAGATCTTCTGTATGTTAGCATGAGGCCTTTTGTGCCTTGCACATAGCGCAAAGCTTTCTTTACCATCTTCCAGTGCTCTATGCCTGGATTCTCTTGATATCTACCGAGTACCCCGGTGATAAATGCTAAGTCAGGGCGAGTGCACACTTGTGCATACTGTAAGCTTCCAACAGCCGAAGCATATGGTACTGACTTCATTTGATCGATCTCATATTGATTCTTTGGACATTGGGATTTCCCAAAACTATCGCCCTTGACTATGGGAGCAGGTGTTGAATTACTCGCATGCATATTGTATTTCTTTAAAATCTTTTCACAATACGCTTTCTGCGACAGTCCTAACACTCCATTCTTTCTGTCTCGGTGAATTTCTATGCCCAAAACATAAGAGGCTTCACCAAGGTCTTTCATGTCAAAGTTAGATGACAAGAACTTCTTTGTCTCTAGTAGTAGACTAACATCACTGCTGGCAAGCAGAATGTCATCCACATATAGAATTAGGAAAATATATTTCCCACTTTTGAACTTTGCATAAATGCAATTGTCCTCAACATTTTCTTTGAATCCAAATCTTTTAATGGTATCACTAAACTTTAAATACCACTGCCTAGAGGCTTGCTTTAACCCATAAATGGATTTCTTTAGGCGGCATCCCATATGTTCCTTCCCCTCCATGAAAAAACCCTTGGGTTGTTTCATGTAAACATTTTCTTCTAAATCTCCATTTAGAAATGCCGTCTTGACATCCATTTGATGTAACTCTAAATCAAAATGTGCAACTAGTGCCATGATGATTCTGAAGGAGTCCTTACATGAGACCGGAGAAAAGGTCTCATTGTAATCTACGCCTTCTCTTTGCGTAAAGCCTTTGGCCATGAGTCTAGCTTTGTACTTTTCTACATTCCCATTGGAGTCATACTTTGTTTTGTAGACCCACTTGCATCCTACTGTTTTGGCTCCTTTGGGAATTTCCTCTAAGTCCCAAACATTGTTGGAACTCATCGATTTCATTTCATCTTCCATTGCCTCTACCCACTTGGCTGAGTGAGGGCTACTCATGGCTTCTTCATATGTGGTAGGATCGCCCTCCATATGAACTACATTGTAAACTTTGTAGATTTCTTTGGAAATGGCTGGTCTTCGTTCTCGTTTAGACCGTCTGAGTTCATCAGACTCTTGCTCATTTCTTGCCTCGGGTTCAGGCACATTTACACTAGTTGGCTGTTCTGGCTCCCTTTCGTGCTCAACAGTGGGTTCAGGTGGCTCCTGATGGACAGGTTCCGAACTTTCGCCCATTGTTGTCACGTGTGGAGTCACAACAGGTGCCGGCACCACAACCTCAGGGGTTGTAAATGGTGGCACAACAGGTAGCGAGAAAAATGGCTCCTGAATCATCGGATTAGGTGCATGCACCCTCTTCTCCTCAAGATCAATTTTCCTAGCTACCGTGCTCCCCCTGATCAATTCGTCCTCCAAGAAGACTGCATGTCTCGTTTCTACAAACTTTGTGTATCTGTCGGGACAGTAGAAACGATAGCCTTTGGACTTATCTGGATAGCCAATAAAATGGCAAGATACTGTTTTGGGGTCTAACTTTGCAATGTTTGGATTGAAAACTTTTGCCTCAGCTGGGCTCCCCCAGACCCTTAAGTGGTGCAGAGAGGGGACTCTGCCTGTCCACAATTCATACGGTGTTTTGGGCACCGATTTACTTGGTACTCTGTTGAGAATATGAATGGCGGTTTTAAGCGCCTCCATCCACAATCCCAATGGGAGGGTGGAATAGCTCATCATGCTGCGCACCATATCCATAAGGGTACGGTTGCGCCTTTCAGCTACTCCGTTTTGCTGAGGTTCGCCCGGCATTGAATACTGGGCGACTATTCCATTTTCTTGCAGGAACCGTGCAAAGGGTCCTGGTACTTGACCATATGGAGTATGCCGACCGTAGTACTCCCCCCCACGATCGGACTGAACTATTTTGATTCTTTTATCGTGCTGATTTTCTACTTCAGCTTTGAAAATTTTAAATTTATCCAACGCTTCAGATCTTTCTTTGATTGGATAAATATAACCATACCGGGAGTGATCATCCGTGAATGTTATGAATGAATCATAGCCATCCACACTTTTCACCGGAAACGGTCCACAAATATCCGTGTGGATTATTTCTAGTGTAGCTATGCTTCGGTTTGCACCCTTTTTAATCTGTTTGACATACTTTCCTTTTATGCAATCTATGCATTGTTCTATGTCGGAGAACTCTAACGGAGGAAGAATCGCATTTTTAACGAGGTTTTCAATTCTTCCCCTCGAAATATGGCCTAGTCTGCAGTGCCATAGTCTCGAGGAGTCAAGAGTTCGCTTTCTTTTCTTTTGTTCTTTGTTCGACAAGGAAACTTTTTCATTCACATCACACACAGAAAGAACTTTCTCATGCAGGGATAACAAATATAACTTATCAAATAATGTAGCGACACCCACACATTTGTCTTTCAACCAGATGGCACACTTGCCATTACCAAAATAACATTCGTAAGAGTCTTTATCCAAACAGGAAACACTTATTAAATTCCTATGTAATGAAGGAACGAAAAGCACATCTTTGAGCAAAAGCAAAGAGCCATCAGCCAGCTCCAGTGGGACGTCACCAATGGCCTCCACTTCTGCTTCTATTCCATTCGCCACTTCAATGTGTCTTTCTCTTCTTGGCGTGGTCCTTGTCGAATGGAACCCCTGTAAAGAGTTGGCAACGTGAACAGTTGCTCCAGAATCAATCCACCAAGTGGATCTAGTAAACTTTTCATACAAAGATTCATTAACAAAAGAAACAATATCTTTACCATTTTTGGCCATGATGTACTTTAGCCAAATCGGGCAGTCTTTCTTGTAGTGACCCGGCTTTTTGCAGTGATGGCACTGATCCTTCTCCCCCGGGGTGGACTGGTGATGCTGGTACTGGTGCTGCATTGGACCCTTGCCATGGGGCTTGGAGGGTGAGCCACCATGGTTGCCTCCTGCGAAGCCTCTCTTCCTGTTGTCCTTCACGAAGTTCAGAGAACCGCCGTGAAGGGCTTTCAGCCTTTCTTCTTCCTGGGAGCACATCCCAATGGTCTTTTCTATGTCCCACTTTTCAGGGGACATATTATAGTTTATCACGAAGTTTTCAAAAGGCTGTGGAAGTGAGGCCATCACAAGGTGCACCAAGAGTGCTGGCTTTAACTCGAGGTCCTCATCCATTGGCTTGAGCTTTGCTGCCATGTTTGACATCCTCAAGATGTGCTCTCTTATTCCGTGGGGTCCTCCCGTATACTTTTCAGTAACCAGCTGCTTTAACAGCTGGGTCGCATACATCTTTGAAGAGCCAGTAAACTGGCTCTTTATCTTGGCGAGATACTCGCCCACGGTAGCACACTCTCCAATTGAGCCCACGATTGCGTTCTCAATTGTTTTCTTTATGAAGGCCAGACACTTCTTGTTGGCGTTCACCCATTTCTGGTTATCGATAGAGTAAGCCAGCTCCAGTGGAGCATGGTCCCTCTTCCTTTTCTCAAAGTCAGCACTTTGTTCAGCATCTCCCCTGACTGGGTCAGCGGGCTTGACTGGTTGCTTGGTGTCAACCACCCAATCCACTTCGGCGCATACGAACGCCAAGTCAACTTTCTTCCTCCATTCGGAGTAGTTGTCCCCCCTGAGGAGGGGGACGTCCTTCAAACATGCCATGAGGTTGAGACCTCCTGAAAATCACAAAAGATGTGAGATCACCAAGGAAAACAACTGTATGCGTTAATTCAACGTTGGTATAAATTAAGCATGCAATCGTTTCGTGCTATTTTAAAATTACATCACCGTTGGGCAGAAATAAATTTAAATGCACCTTTAATACTTAATAGGAGAAGATTATGGTCATGATTATTAATAACGTTGGTCAATTAATAGCATGAGTCATAATCACCTTAATCACATCTTTATATCAAGATTTAATCAACTTTTATTGCATTGTTGCAATTTAAACCATACATTTCAATGTAAAAACACTATTTGCAGCGGAAACTTTCATTAATGCCTTTCATAAAAAACACATACTTTGCAGAAAAATCTGCCTTTGTAACATTCTCTAGTCACAATATACTTAAAAATAAAAGGACTAGAGAAAACTATGCAAAAAAATTTGCTTAAAACAGAAAAACTGTTTAACTGGGCCAACACTGGGCAGCCTGCGGTGGCCCACCGCCGGCCGGGGCAGCGTCCAGCACCAGCGCGGCCTGCCAGCGCGGTCACCCGGCGCGGCCCGCCAGCGGCCTGCCAGAGCCTGGCCCGCCCGTGCGCGCCCCGCGCTAGCTGCCGCTCGCGCGCTGCAGCGTGCGCTTGCGCATGGCCCAGCGGCACGCGGCCCAGCAGCCCGCGGCCTGGCCGCCCAGCCCGCCTGCGCCCAGCCGCCCGCGCCGCTTGATCTCGGCCGTTCGCCGCTGTCACCCTAGATCGAACGGCCAGGAGGGATTTTCGCCGCATCAAAACCGGGGTCGGCGACCCCCCCGCAAACCCTAGCCCCCATTCTCTCCTCTCTCGCCCCGCGTCCACCCCGCGTCGGCGGCGCGTCTACCGCGCGTCGGCGGCGCGTCCGCCACGCGTGCACCCCGCGGTGCGGCGGCTCTGTGGAGCAGCGGTCGAGGAGGCCCTCGGCCCCTCACCCTCCCCATGCCCCTCACCCGAGCGGCGCGTCTCCGTGGTGCCGAGGCGAGGCGGCCGCCTATGGCGAGCCCCTCCCTCTGGCTCCGGCGGCGCAGCTCGCGCTAAGCCGAGGCGAGGCGGCCGTGCTCCGGCGAGCCCCTCCCTCTGGCTGGTCTGTGGCGGCTGCCCGCGCGCGAGGCCGAGGCGAGGCGAGGTGGCCGCGCGGCGCGCCCTCCCTCTGTCCCACGAGCCCGCGAGCCTTCCCCTCCTCTGATCTTTTCCCGTCCATGGCGGCCAGAGCCACGGCGCCTCCCAGCCCCCCTCGCCGGCGGTGCGTCCACCCGTGGGTGGGCGCACAACCGTCGAGAGGCGCAGCGGTGGTGCCTCCTTTGCCAGCGCTCGGCCGGTGAGTGTGCCGGGCCCCCTTTTTTTTTTTGTTCTCTCTCGGGGTTTTCCTTTCGGGATCTGGGAGGTAAAAGGGGACTTTCGGGATTAGATCTGTGGTTTTCTTTGCCCCAGAGGGGTGAGTTCTTCGTCTAGATGCCTCGCATAGGATGCGCATCTAGATCGAGCAGAACGGCGCGGCCGTAAGGGCAGGCGCACTATAGATCTAGTGTTCCTTTTCTACTTTGCTTTTCTACCGAAAAAAATAGGACTAGAACCTTGCTCTGATACCAATGTTAAATCGGCCATTTGGATCTTCTAGCCTAGATGATTACAGTAGCACACTTTGTGGTAGATCTGAGAGTGGGGAGAGAGAGAGACTACCTGCGCCCTGGCTTGACAGGCAGGAACCGGAGGGGATTCCGGAGCCAGAGCCGGAGCTGGATCCACCGTCGTTGGCCATGGGAAAAGGGCGACGGCGTGAGCGTGGGAGGGTGAGAGCGGTGGCGGCGGAGCTTCCCGTCGGCCTAGTGCGAATCCTAATCGGTGGGTATGTTTGTGGGGGGCTGCGGCGCACGGTGAACCTCGTACCGTGTGCGTCCGGCCCCCCCACCTATTTATATACGCACTGGCGACAGGGGCCCACAACCATGGATAGGGTTGGGCGCCCCCGATTAGGGCGCGTGAGGGACTCCGTTCGGGCCGTTGGGCCCGAACGTGGGAGAGATCTATCCAACAGCAAGTTCTGGTAGTAATTCTCACGAACTAGCTCTAGCAATTGTTCAACAACCTGATGTAAATTTAGATGAGAAAGATATCAATGCTAGCGGCCATGAAAATTTAGGCGAAGGCGATAATGATGCGAGTGAGCATGAAAATTTAGATGGAGATGATAATAATGTAAGCGATGATGAACCAGAACAACAATCTTTTACCACAAATATTTACGATCCAGCAAATTGGCATAATTTAGATGACAAATTAAGAGATATTTTAGTGGAGGAGGGACCTATAAGAGAAGAAAACCTTGTTTTTCCTTTGGATGGTTCTGATAGGCATTTTTCATATTCTTATTATTTTAAGAAACTAAGGAATGGAGAAGTTCATGATCGAGAATGGCTAGTATATTCCAAGTGTGCTGACAAGGTGTTTTGCTTTTGTTGTAAGCTTTTCAAGTTTAATAATAACAAGACTGCTTTAGCAACAGAGGGAATGGGAGATTGGAGACACCTTAGTGAGAGGATAAAAGAACATGAAAATAGTGTTGAGCATATTAATAATATGAGCAATTGGAATGAATTGAGAATTAGATTAGTAAATAGTCAAACCATTGACAAAGATTTGCAACAAATATACGCAAAGGAGAAAGAGCGCTTGAAACAAGTTTTGCGAAGAATAATTGCTGTTGTGAAATATCTGGGAAAACGTAATTTGGCATTTCGGGGATCTAGTGAGAAGCTTTATGATGACAATAATGGGAATTTCTTAGCAACTGTTGAGATGATTGCTGAGTTTGATTTGGTAATGCAAGATCATCTTAGACGAATTAAAAATAATGAAATTCACTATCATTACCTTAGTCATAAAATTCAGAACGAGTTGATCTCTCTTTTATCATCTAGTGTTACAAGTTCTATTATAAAGATTGTTAAAGAGGCCAAATATTTCTCCATTATCCTTGATTGTACTCCGGATGTGAGTCATGAGGAGCAAATGACTCTACTTGTTCGATGTGTTAACATGTCAAGTAAAAATATGAAAATTGAAGAATTCTTTCTAGGGTTCCTTAAGGTTAATGACACATCTGGTTTGGGTCTTTTTAATGAATTGCTTGATGCAATTAAGTCTTTTGGTATTGATATTGATAATGTGAGAGGACAGGGATACGATAATGGTTCAAACATGAAAGGTAAAAACCAAGGTGTACAAAGACGATTACTTGATATAAATCCAAGAGCATTATATATGCCACGTGCTTGTCATGGTCTTAATCTCACACTGTGTGACATGGCCAATTCATGTGGTAAAGCTATTAGTTTTTTCGGCATTGTCCAACGAATATATGTATTGTTTTTAAGTTCAACTAAAAGATGGAAAGTTCTCCTTGACCATGTTCCAAGTTTCACTCTGAAATCTTTGTCTAATACTCGTTGGGAGAGTAGGATTAAAAGTATCAAGGCTATTAGATTTCAAGCTCCCCAACTAAGGTCAGTTTTGTTAGAATTATCTAAATCTGGTGATGATGCCATGGCAAAAAGCAATGCAAAAAAATTATATGATGTGATTGGTACTTTTGAGTTTTTACTTAGTATGGTAATTTGGCATGATATTTTGTTTAATGTAAATATAGTGAGCAAAACATTGCAATCTCCATCCATGTGCATTGACACAACCTTGCAACCGATTGAGGGCGTAATGAAATATTTTGGTAAGTATAGAAGTGAAGGTTTTTCTGCTAGTTTGATTACTGCCAAAGAACTTGCAAATGATATGAAAATACAACCATCATTTCCAATAAAACGACGCATTACTAGGAAGAAGCATTTTGATGAAAGTGATGATGATGCTAATAATAATCAAGAGATTCTAGCTGCAGAAAAAGCTTTTGAAGTTGATTTCTTTTTTGTTATGGTGGACACGGCAAATACTTCATTAAAAAATAGATTTGAAGAACTTGGAGTTTTCAAAGAAATATTTGGGTTTTTTCTTAGCTCATCAAATCTGAAGTCATTGGATATCATTGAGCTACGAAAGTGTTGCACGAAGTTTTCTCAAACCTTCTCTCGTAAAGATAAACTCACTAACAAAGTTATATATGATGTTGATTTGGATGATCTTTTTTCTGAATTAAGAATGTTGCAAATGACCTTACCAGATGAACCAATGTGTGCTACCGAGATGTTTGACTATTGCTTATAGAAATATAAATTGTTTTCCAAACATCTCTATTGCTTATAGAATTTTATTCACCATACCCGTGACAGTAGCTTCAGCTGAGAGAAGTTTTTCTAAATTGAAGTTGTTAAAAAATTACCTGAGGTCCGCAATGTCACAAGAAAGATTGAATGGTCTAGCTACTATATGCATTGAGAAGGATCTGTTGGACCAGATTAATGTTGATAATATTATTAGTGACTTCGCCTCAAAAAGTTCTACAAGAAAATGATTTACATAACTAGTTATCTTGTCCATTTTCCAAGTTGATACAAGATTTGAGTGTGAGCTAGAGTCTGGGCTGGAGTTCGAGCTTTGAGACGAAGCGGAGAGCAAGCAGTATACGGGCTGATGTTTCACATGAAATGGAACTTGTATTATGCAAGATATAGAACTCGAGCTGCTATGTTATTTCCTTGACAAATATAGCTGCTTTCTGAAATGAATAATGTCACTAATAAGGTCATAAGTAGTCTGTAAACTGTAGATCCTGCCATATCGAATGCGAATTTATAAAGAACTATGTAATGTTTAAGTTTCGTTCCAAATATCAAACAACTTTATTTGTATACAGGGGCCCTATTTTTTCTCTTGCACCGGGCCCCATTTTTTCAGGCCCTGCCCTGGTCCCTCTTGGTGGAATGTCATCCAATTAGCTTGCAAGCATATGAATAGCTCACAAGGGATCACAGGAACGAGTAAAGAATACTTATCGGTAACGAGGTTAAACTAGGTATGTAGAGATACCGATGATCAAACCTCGGATAAGTAAAGTATCGCGAGACAAAGGGAAATTGGTATCGTATGTAAATGGTTCATTCTGAAGGGTTTTGCGGCATAGTAAATCAAAATTTTCTACGGATGCGAACAGAGGGAAGCCAAGATCTAATCTAGGAGATGCAAACAACGAGAGAGATTGGATTAGATCTTCATACCCTTGAAGATTCGCACAGCGGAACGTTCGTCGTAACGTGGGTGATGTAGTCGTACTCGCTTCTCCTCCTCGCGATCCGATCCGATCTAGCACCACAAGTGGCGGTGCCTCCGTGAGATGCACACGTGCAGCACCTCGATGTCTCCTCCTTCCTCGGTCCAGCAAGTATGGTGGAGAGATGGATTAGATCTACAACACGACGGCGTGGTGTATATGGTGGAGAATTTCTGCAGCAGGGCTTCGCCTACAAGCAGTCGGGAGGGAGAGAGGAGGGCAGCAGGGCGGCTAGGGTTGGAGGGGAAGGTGTGTGGGGTTGGTGCGCCCCCACCCCTCTTTATATAGAGGGGGGCGCAGCCCTAGCCCCTCCCCCAAGCCCAAACCGGCGGCCCCAAAGGATAAGGAGTGGGGGGCAAGGAAACCCCCCCTTCTAGAAGGTCTATCTCGAGTTTAAACCTCTCTTGGCCGGCTGGGCCCTATGGGGCCTTGTGCCCCTGGCCCAATGCGGCCAGGGCATTCCCTCATAGGCCCATGCCCCCTCCCGGAAGGTGAGGCCACGTTGGTACCCTTCCGGAAGGTTCTAGAAGCTTCCGGTACAATACCGATTAACCCAGAACAATTCCGAACTCCAAAAACTGCACTGCCTTATATGAATCTTATTCTCTGGACCACTCCGGAACCTCTCGTGATGTCCCGGATCCCATCCGAGACTCCGAACAAAAACTCATAAACCAATTATCCAATCTATCCTAGCGTCGAGACAGGTTAAGTGTGTGACCCTGCGGGTTCGAGAATATGCAGACATGATCTTCTATCAATAATCAACAGCGGGGTCTGGGCACCCATATTGACTCCCACACATTCATCGATGATCATATCGGATGAACCACGATGCCAGGATTCAATCAATCCCATATATATATTCCCTTCGTCTCGCGATATTTTACTTGCCCGAGATTCGATCGTCAGTACCGTCATACCTAGTTCAATCTCGTTCACAGCAAGTACTTTACTCGTTCCGTAATCTGATATCACTTTGTGATTAACTCCTTAACCATATGCTTGCAAGCGGTGTTGATATCGATTACCGAGTGGGCCCGAAGTATATCTCTCCGACTTGGGAGGGACAAATCCCATCTCGATACATACAACCCAACAGATACTTTCCGATCACCTGAGAGACACCTTTATGATCACCCTCTCATAGGATGACGTTTGATGACCTCAAAGCTTTCTTCCGATACCAGGGAGTTGTATTATCTCATGGTCTAAGGAATACAATATTTGACATAAGAAAAGCTTCGCAAATACGAACACGATGACACGATCTAATTGCTTCGCTTAGTTTGGGTATGTCCATCATATCATTCTCCCAATGATGTGATCTCATTATCAATTGACAACTCATGTCTATGGTTAGGAAACCTTAACCATCATTGATCAATGAGCTAGTCCATAGAGGCATACTAGGGACACGGTGTTGTTCACAAACCACACAAGTATTAAAGTTTCCGCTTAATACAATTCTAGCATGGAATATAAACATTATCATGAACAAGAATTATAATAATAACATCTTTATTATTGTCTCTAGGGCATAATTCCAACACATTCGATCATGAAGTAATCGTAGAAATATGTGGGAGCCATATGAATTTCCAGATTCCTCTATTGGTTATTGATCGGAGAAGAGTCTCGATCATGTCTGCATAATTCACGAACGTAGGGAGACACACTTAAGGATTCGATGTTGTTTAGTAGATATGGAATGTGAGTAAGAAGACCGAATGTTGTTCGGAGTCTCGGATGGGATCCGGGATATCACGAGGAGATCCTGAATAGTCCGGAGAATAAGATTCATATAAGGAAAGTCCAATTCCGGAGTTCGGGAATGGTTTCGGTGTTTTCACCGGAATGTTCTAGAAGAGTCTAGAAGGTTCACCAATCCGGAAGGAGAAGGGTACATGGATGATGGATGTGTCATAACAAAGTGGAATTGTTGCATCATGTCCTAGGTCACTTGGCTGGACACTTGTAAGAGAGAAATCAAACTCTAATTTGAAAGTCAAAGAGCCAGTTTGAAAAAATCAAACTGGGACAATGTTTCCAAGTGGAGGGAGGGAAGGATTCCTATCTAAGGAGGAATCCTCCCTCTCCTTGCCGCTGGCCAAGCAAGGGGAGTTGGGGGAGGACTCCCCCTCCCCTTGCCGCCCCTCCCTCTCATAAATAGAAGGGAGGGGGCACCCCTTACCCCTACACCTCAAAACCCTAGCCAAGGCACCACCCTCTCTAGCCGCCGCCACCTAGGGTTCCTCCTCTAGTCGCCGAGTTGGGGGCTTATCCCTAGCCCCTAGCCGTCGACCACACCACCCCTCGGTGCCCTCTAAACTCTAGATCGCCGAGGCCCTCTTCTACTCCACCATACTCGCTCCGGCTTAGGCGAAGCCCTGCGGTATCTCCTCTCTAAACTCCGACACCACGCCGTCGTGCTATCGGAATCGCGAGGAGAGAGCTACAACATCCGCTGCCTGCTGGAACAAGGGATAGTAAAGTCTTCATCGAGTACCGAACGTGTGATCGACTGCGGGAGCGCTGCCGGAACGCGGCGCCGGAAGGATCATCTACGATCTTGAGATCGGCAAGTGAACAACTACATCACCCACGAGAATCCGCTCTCATTAACCGCTTTGGATCTTCGAGGGTTAGTTCTTTATCGACTCGTTGCTATAATTTAGTAGATAGATTTTGTTTATGTGTGTTCATGCGATAGAAATTTTTTGTTTTCCATGCGACGAACCACCACACGGGATGTGAATCAAAGACACCCTCAAAGAGTTTAGCTATTGAGATCTTGCGAAAAGAGTGTCTTAAAAGCGAGTACAATAGTCTCCCTCAGTGCTTCTATGATCCACACAGTGACACAGGGAAATGTGGGATCCAAAACCGAATGAGCCTTGTTTGATATGCTTACAGTTCTGTGGTTTCTTTAGGATTTAGACGATTTACTCTGAAACTCTCCATATGCTGCTTAAGATATTTGTTGAACTGGCTGTAAGGAAAGAAGTGGTAGAGAGAACCACATCCATAATTGGAAAGATGGTTAGGTGATGGAAGGCTACGAGAATAAATCGATACCCGTCCAGATATGCATCCTCATGGCCATGGAGGCTGCAAGGATAGCCTAGACTGGGAAAAAATTCCCACCGAGAAGTAAAAGGTGGCACTACAAAATGCTTGCCAGAAAGCAACGCTTGTGCACTACTTGTACAATGATGAGTAGTTCTACATTTCGGTACCATGGAGATCTTACAATGCAGGAGTATCTCCAGCAGTACATCAAATTCACATTCTCCTTTGAAGAACAGAACCTAAATTTCTAAAATAGTACTGTACAGTTTTATCTTGAAGTCCTAACTACTACTAGTACTCCGTTAGTATAAATCTAGCACGAAGAAGTATGTTGATACATCTAGTAGGATAGAGCAGAATCATCGTCCTACCTCTTCGCAGCTGTTAAATCTGTTAGATCATTTTTTCACTATCTGCTCGAAGAAGTCATCGCTTGGAGTAACAGGAACAAGATAGTTTCCAAACAGAGAATCAAAGCTTTTGAAGCTTCCAAGGCATCCCTCGTGCTGTGCTTGAAGGACAGCAAATCTCTTTGCCTCTCTAACTTTGTTGAGATCCACTCTCACCAGCGGTGTACCTGAAACCTGGAAAAGTGGGTGCTCACATCAAAGAAAGGATGTTAGGAGAAATAAAAAAAGCGGAGAGAAGGTATCAATTACCAATCAACGAGGTCAGGAATTAGAGCATACCGATGAATTGGATGATGCCGCCACCTTGTCCTTATCAGGATCAGCTTGAGAAGGAGGAGGCCTAGTCCTGTGTTCAAAAGCACGACAAAATTTTAATAGTCGAGAAAGTAGTTTGGTGAAAAACTTAAAATCAGCAGCAAGGCATGGCTGCTGTAGTCAACAGCAACAAAAGCTCTGCTCTTTTAGTAGCTAGTAAGTGCACGGTGGCAGCGAAATGGAGGGAGTGGGAGCTCAAATGCACAATTTTCTGCAAGGTACTGTAGATTTCATGGCGACTATCAGTGCATCAAGCCATCAATTAGTGTGGTTAGTGTCATTCTCAATTCACTAATTCAGGCAACTTAGGAGATCCCCTTCGAGTCATTCAGGCCTATAATGCCATTAAACCTAATACTGACAATCAGATATAGACACACAGTGTAAAGTTAACCAACAGAATAGCTAATTTGGTTCAATGATTTAATGGTGGTAATGAATTTTCATAGCCATCCACATAGGATCTATAGAACGTTGGATAGACTGCACCAAGTTTGTAATTAAGAGATTATGAGCTACAAGTCGTGCATGGTTGGAGGGGTTGGATGAACAGAACCATGAGCAAAAGAGTGATAGACAACACGCTCAGTTGATTCTTTGGGGTCACGCATCCCAAAGAATTCACCACTGAGCTACTCTTTCTGTTATCAGATTACTCACTGCCCCACTCAATTGTGGTCGACACCACAGCCCATACATTGCCTGAATATTATCCGTTTGGGACAGAAATGCAAAAGGGGCCGATATTCGTACCAATCATCAAGGTCCCAAGGGAATATGGAAACTTTTACCGAAATATAGATAAACAGCTACATTGCCACATTCCAAAACCCCTTTCAAGGAACACCAAAATCTAACATATCTAGATGTGCGGAGTCACGGAATCAGCTAGTCGGCAGGCCAGTCCGGAATCTTTACCTAAAAGAACCCTACACCTGTAGCCACTCCCCACCACTGGCACACCCCCACAACCGAGGTCGGAACCTTTGGGGTTTCTTCTCGAAACTAGGAAGGACGCCGCAGCCCGACCGTGAGAGATTAGGCGAAACATCCACCGAACTGGAGAGTTGCAAGCAGGCAGCAATCAGACTGAACATAATTGGAAGGGGCGCGAGGAAGAGGGAAACGGTTGGTACCTCCGAGACGGCTCGATCTTCCGCCGCTTCGGTGCCGGCGGCTGCGCCGTCGCCGGGGAACCAAGCTCCGATCCCTCCGCCGCCATGCCGCGTCTTTTCTGGTGGATTACAGGCCTGAGCCCACAGATACTTGTTTGGTATTGTCAGGCCGAAACGCCGGACCTGCAGAGCTCTGGCCTCCGGGTTGAGCCGGATTGTGGCCACTGGGCCTTGGAAGTTGCCATTTCATCACCAGGGCCCAGTACACTTCTTAGGGCATTATTTCCTAAAGAGATTATTTTTTAAAGGATTCACAGCTAAAAATCTCACATAAACTGATTTCCGTAAAAAAATCCAGGAGCTAGAGTGTTAGAGCGCAAAATGTCTTACAAGAAAATATTTACTTTCTGTAATGCTAGGGATAAAAACAAAACGAAAACGGACGGAACTGAGTGGTGCCACATTTGTTTTCATATTTTTTTTGCAAAAGCGGAAACAAATACAAAAACACCGGAAACAAAAATAGAAGCATATACCCTCGAAAAAAAGATACAAATAAAATATGGTACGAACACAGAGCGATGCAGATTTTATCCGGAATTAGGAGAACCCTGGAATCATACAAAAAATCACAAGCATTCAAGCAAACCAACAAAATCATTCCTAGATATTAGCACATTTCTAGGTTTACAAGAAAAGAAAATAAGAGAAAGGTCAAATTATGAAAGCCTTCTGGAATTCATACGGGGATTACATTGTTGCCTTTTTTTTTTTTTGAATGAGATGCTTTGCAAGTTTGGCCTGATGAGGTCACGTAATGGGCCATGCACATTAACCTTGAAATGGAAATTCTATATTATACGAAAATAGAAACTCTGTTTTCAGAAAAACGTTGTTTTATTTTTATTTCCGATTTTATTTCCGTTCTGCAAAGGTCCATCTCCATGTCCGTATTTTTTGTTACACTTCCGTTTTCCGCTGAAAAAAGACGAAATTTTGTCACTCCACTTTCATCGCTATGTACAACTGAACGCCCGGCCGTCTAGCGGTATAGCTGATGGATCACGATTCATGAGCACCCGCAAAACTAAAGGCAGCAGCTGCCATGCGTGGCCTTCCATGTTTTTGTTATGGTTTTTCTTTTTAACGGAGGTAAATACTTTATCTGATCTCATTAAATTAGAAGTTTTACATTGTCCGAATACAGGCGAGCATAAAAGTTTCGAATTTGCTAGTTCTCAAGCGCACGAGAACTTTTTAAGTCTCAGTCGTCTCTTTCACCGTTCAATTTACCTCGTGATTCGTGCTACACATAAGTTGCAACTCGGGTGTAACTAGGAATTTAATGAGTTGCAACTAGGTTGTAACTGAAAACTAGTACATAATCTTATGAGTTACAACTAGGTTCCAACTGAGAATCAGCATAAATATTAGTACCTAGAAAATCAGCATAAAAGTTTCTGTGATGTCAACGCTTTAAAATGTCGATGACATGTAGTACCTAGAAAATCTCTGTCTAGAATTCAAAAGATTTAAAAAATAATAATAGTCAAAGCTGTGATGTCTTGATATCGCATTTTTTTTTATCATAATACTACTTCCTCCATTTAAAAATTTAAGATGTTTTAGATTTGTGAAACAAATCGTATGTTGATATTTTTTAGTATATAGATTTACTTAATCTTACATACTAAAAAATTTAAAACATCTTATATTTCTAAACAGAGAAATTTTTAGGAGTACATTGCATCTTGCTTTACACAACCCCGTGCCCTGACAAGGCATTCCCCGCTCTGGCTCCGCCTGCTATATCGCGGCGGCCCAGTTTGACTCGAAACATGCATCAGTCCATCAATTCTCTTCCTTGGGCATGCATGCATGGCCGGGTCAGATCGAGCTGGGCACGGAGAGAACGGCGCGTAGCGTACGTACAGCGGTCCAGGGCATGGCTGCATGCAGGCTGCGCGTGGCGTGCGCCGCGCGCTGACGGCTGACTAGCCAGTACAGAGGTCCGAACAAAACCGTGGGGTGTACGTACGTGTTGCTGCCTCGCCTGCCTCTGCCACCGCCGGCATACTACGCACGCACGGTACGTGCGACGCTGGATCGCGTGCACGTCGCCGCAGCTAGCCGGCTAGGCCGCAACCTATACTGGCTGGCTATGGGCTATGGCGGTCGCGTCGCGCGATTGATTGCGGCCTTTTGGGCCCACTACTGGAATGCCGCTCCCGTTTCTGTCTCTTCTCTTCCATGTCCCACTTCGGCCGCCGCGCCGGAACAAACGAAAAGCGGTGGTGGTTGCCGAGATCTCTACAGTGAGCTATATCGTACTGTGCATGTGCGACGGTCGCCTGTGGAGCCGAGGACGACGCAGCCCGCACTGGCTGTGCACGAGCTGCAGGGGAAATTAACCTGCACCGCAAGGCACGTATACGTGGAGATCCCATCGACCAGCCTGTTTCCGAAGGCGATTGTTTTGGACTCCACATCTGCTGCTGCATGTCAGTCAGCTTCTTCGAGCTGTAGGGCCCAATCGATGCCTGGACCTGGTTGTCCGTCGCTGGGTACAGCAGTACTATACCGCACAAGCTAGGAGTACTGTCACCGCCACACAATAGTATAGTAGGCTCGATCGAGGCTGGCAAAGGTTCGAAGTGGTGCGTCCACACGTCTACTTCCATTTATTACTTCGCTCCTCGATCGATCGGCGGCAGACAAGAACTCCAGTCACACGTACTGGACCATCAGTAGGCATGTACTAAATGGAAGCCATGTGTTCTCACACCGCGGTAGTGTGCCTGGTGGTGGCCACACCCTAGCTAGCGTGTAGTACATGCGCTCTGGGCTCAAGCGTTTAACAAACTGTAGCACGGTACTAGCCCTACCCTAGCACCTGTTTAGCAGGCGTATAGCAATTCCCCCATGCACACGCCACGGGATGACAGACCTCATGTCAAGCATGCGTCTACCAGGTCCGGTCCATACGCAGATACACGCCGTGCCATACAGATGAGATGAGGCCGCACGTGCCTACCATACCACTGCTACGCGGATTCGCCTGCTCACTTTTCATTTTTATTCATTCGCCACATCTGGCCCACGTCTCGTATAAAACAGGTAACAGCTCAATTAGCACGGTACAAATATACCCTAGCTTTTACAAATTACTACTAGTGATTTTTGTGACGACTTGGACCTTTTGAAATAGGGTTTATTATCACAAATCTGGCCGAAATCATGGACGTGTAACTGCAATTCGGGAATTGGAAAGTTGCCACTGGTTTTCCCGAAATCGTTCTGTCTATACCATGGATCCGTTTGACCCTTGTTGCCGTTAGGCATGGCTAACTTGTCGTTTGTTCGACTCGTTTTTGTACATGTGAATCTCATATGGCTCACTCGTTGTTTCGACTATTTTCTTACATATGAGCCCCCTCTAGCAAAGAAATTTTGTCTATTTTTTTGACAAGGTCGAAATGTTTTTTTGGGGGGTAAAGGGAACATATGCTCAGATCCAAAGTGAATTTCTGCAAATTAAAATGTCACCACCATGAGATCAAAGGTAATTGCAATTATTCATGATCAGATAAAGTACTAAGTTAGGTAGTAAAATGGACGGACAAGACGATATATAGAACACAAAAATGCAACCAATTGGTGAGTAACTTAGGAGTCCTACTACCTCCGTCTCGGTTTATAAGACCTACGCGTATTTTTAGGTTGACAAATTAACCAACTTAGCACGAGGAACATAAGATAAAAACTAAATTATTAGAAATTTTAAATGTTGTATTTTCTAATGATATAATGTTTATATTATATAATTTATATTATATAACTCATGTGGACGACTTAGATATACGCGTAAGTCTTATGAACTGGAATAGAGGGAGTAGTAGTATTGCCTCGCAGATACTACGTACGGTCAGTTAATTTAACGCCGAAAACATGGACGTGGTGGTAAATTGCTGCACAACTCTTTGCTCTGAACCGAAGATGCTCCCACGCTAGCTAGCTAGCTAGCCAGCCAGCTAGGCGTAGTACACGTACCGGTACTGTTCTAGTCAGTCATCAGTCTGTACCGCGATCTGACAACAGTCGATCGTGTTTTTCAGCAGTGACAGCACGTTTCCGTACCGAGAAAACGAAAAGAAAACAAATCGGGGGTGACAGCAAGTCAACACACACGGCAAACTCTCACACAGTTTCGGTGTAGCAGCTCGTAATCTGGAGGCGTTTGCACCAGAGTAGTATACTACTGTACGAGTTGTTTACTACTAGTATGTTTTTGTCGTCATCTAGGTTGGAAGTTGAAAGTTGGAACAGTCGGCAGCCAGCGGCACAGTGTATCGATATGCCTAAAGCAACAGTAAACCGTCCTCCTCCACCGTGTTTTATGAGGTTAGCTGTACGTACGCCGTGAAATGGCGATTTTTTTACAAATATGACCCTCTGCAATTCGTCATCGTCAAAAATACCCTTCTCGCGCCGCAAAAGCCAAAAATACCCTGGCGGAAGGCTGAAAAGGCGACACGTGTCACCTCCCGCCACGGGGGATGGCGGGATGTTCCTCCCGCCACAGGGGGTGGCGGGATGTTCCTTCCGCCATGGGGAATGGCGGGATGAGGTGGGCCCCACGGCCAGGCTAACGGGGAGGTTCGACTTGGCGCTGGCGGGAGGTTCGACTTCGTGCTCGCACTGGTGGGCCCCACGGCGTCATTCCGCCACCGCCAAAGGCGGAAGGAACATCCCGCCACCCCCTATGGCGGGAGGAACATCCCGCCACCCCCCGTGGCGGGAGGTGACACCCCCTGTGGCGGGAGGAACATCCCGCCACCCCCCGTGTCGCCTTTTCAGCATTCCGCCAGGGCATTTTTGGCTTTTGCGGCGCGAGGAGGGTATTTTTGGCGATGGCGAATTACAGAGGGTCATATTTGTAAAAAAATTTGAAATGGCTAAAAGCACCTTTAGCTGTGCCCGTGTGTAAGTAGCAAACCCTGAATTCATGATTTCTCGCTTTGTGGGAGACAACACCGAGCAGTCCTGTAAAATTGGAACCGCAAAATAGAATATGACTACTTTGCGGGGTAAACTACAAACAAAACCATAAATATAATTTCGACAGTTTCGACAGTAAAAGACAACAGTTCCAACAGTTTGTAGGACTATCATGAGGTTTGCTACACGAGGCATGAATCTCAAAAATCTATCTTCAATCTAATCCAATAACGCTTCCCGGTTTGGTCATTGTCGTTGACAGCATCGAGTGACACGTCCGACCATGCCCGACACAAGCAAGTGTCCTCGATCTAGATGTAGTTCACGGTCCTCCTCTTCTTTTCTTTTGCCTCATCAGAGGCGGCTTGATCAACCTCTTCCAATGCATCCTCTTCAGCATCCTCTTCGCCGTCCTCCGCCTCATCATCATCTCCATCCAAATCATATGCACCGAGCGGTGGATCGGTGATGCACACCTCGCTATCGTTGAGTAATTGCACGAATGAGTCCGGGGCAGATTCCTTCTCGTACCTCGGTGGAATTTTACCGAACACGTTGTGTGCGCCAACCGCGGGGGCTTCCGGTAAGGCGATTCCAGCCAACGGCGGGGTATGATGCGGAGGAACGGGGCATGGCTTCTTCTTGGCGCCGCTCGCCGCCACCTTCTTTGGAACGTTGGGCTTCTTCCGCGACGCGGCCACCTTCTTGCGCCGAGCGACCGGTGCCGAGCGGATAAAGGCGTGGTGTGAGAACTGCCGGTCATGGGAGCGATGGCCGGCGGGACGGCCTGCTGACGAGGTTCAATCTCGTCAATGCCCATTGTTATGGACTTGGGTTTTGGAGAAGATGGGGACGCTGGAGATCGTGGCACGGTTAACAGACAAGCAACCAGGGGACACGAGATTTACCCAGGTTCAGGCCCCCGGAGGTAAAACCCTACTCCTGCTTGTCTGCTCTTGATTACGGCGGAACCGAAGGTTACAGGGCGCGCAGATTCGATCTGGCGTGGAGGTGTGTGCGAGAGTATGAGTCGAGAGATCTAGGACGTGCCCTCCTGGCCTTTATATAGACTTAGGCAGGTCCCGGGCATAGTCCTAGTCGGTTACAAGTTCTAGGGTTTTACCCCTTTGAATTTCCTATCTATGCTAGTCTTGATCTCCAAGGATCCGAAGGCGTCATGGGCCTTGGCCACCCGAAAATCTTCATGGGCCAGCGTGTATCTGCTGTGGACCTTCCTTGGGCTGGACCAGGTATGCTGAAGTCACGTACCCGTAGGGTATAACCATGTCAGTAGCCCCCGAGTGATCAGTCGAATCGTAGATTCGGCTGAGGACTCTTCCATCTTTCGGGTGCAACTACGTATTAATAGTATATGTGTGTAGGGATTGTTGACGCGTGTGCCTGACTCACCTGACGGATCAGGGTCAGTTAACTGTCTTAGGACGAAACAACACGATCTTATTCAAGTTCGAGTCCCTCAACTCGGACCTGGAACATATGCTGGCGTAATTCGACTCAGGCCGCGGAGGACTTACAGGAGTGGAATTCCAGTGATTTCAATTAATGTACCCAACGCGTCCGTCGGGATTTTTCATCATGCCTGTTGACATGGATTTGTACTAGCAGAGCGCAGTCATGTACGTTGCCAGGCCGTCAGATGATATCTGCAGGTCTTATCTTTGCGTCGCAGACGCAGCATCCGAACATTTGTCACCGCGGAGGTGTTTCAGGTGGCCCAGGAGATTGTCGCTCACTCAGCGTTTGTTGGGGCAGAGATGCCAAAAAGTTTTTGCGTGCTGATCCGAAAGATCACAGTCGAAGAATTCAGAGGGTGCGCGACCAGCACTCCCTATGGGAGTAGTCCCCCGAGTGTCTGTTCGAGTCGTAGACTCGAGCAGAGACTTTAGTTCAAGCATTGTTCAGCTGTTAAGTCCGTAAGACTCAAAAAATTTCGGATGCTTAACTCCATCCTCCCTATGGGAGTAGCCCCCGAGTCCGTAGTGAAGTCGTAGACTCGACGTAGGACTCGAAGAAAAAATTTGTCGTTATACATCTTCCGGGTGCGCGGCGAGCGCTACTGATAGGAGTAGCCTCCGAATATTTAGTCGAATTGAAGATTCGAGTGAGTACTCTTAGCTGTGGAGCCGAAGAATTGTAGTTGGTGCTAGTATAGATTTTGATGACATCAGTGCTGACGATCGATGACCTCAAGCGTCTGCTACGCCAGAGATGACTTGACTGGACGAACGTGGGTCCCACTTGCTGACTTTGAATTGACCGGTCACGCGCGGCGTGGAGATAATTACGGCGTCTCCTCAATTTCCGCGCGTAGTGGACGGCGTGGTAACGACGGTTCGTTGTGATGCTGACACGTGTACGGTCAGATCTGCCGTTGCCGTTAGGTCTTCTGGATGGACGGCTGTCGTTCGTCGTCTTCGCTGTTATAATCATTGGGGGAAACCGTGGTTTGTTTTCACCGCACCAGTTTTTGTGTTCACTTCCTCCTTGCGCTCGAGCGATTCTTGCTTCACGCTGGGATTTCCTTCCACATTTCTGTCGTTCTTTCTGCGTTTTTACCACCGGCGCCGCCGTAGCGCAATGGGGAAACCAAAGAAATCTTCATCTGCGGTTGGGACCAGCGCCGCCGAAGGAAAGAAGGGCACCGCCGCTACTCGCGTCACCGATGGTGGCTGGCGGCGATCAGAGACACGGGAGAGCGATCTCCGCAAGCTTCGCGAGCGGGGCCTGATCCCGCAAGACAAGGAGGCCGTCAAACTCCCCGGCAATGAGGTAATCCCCCGTCCCCCATCTGGGTATCGGGTTATGTTTCTCGCCTTCGTTTCGCGTGGGTTTTCTTTTCTGGTCCACAACTTCCTTCGTGGACTGCTCTTCTTTTATGGGATTCAGCTTCATCATCTGTCTCCCAATTCTCTTCTCCACATTGCGTGTTTTATCACTTTTTGCGAGTGCTGGCTTGGCATTGAGCCGCACTTTGGCCTCTTCCGGAAGCTCTATTCCGTGAAGAGGCAATCTGGTTCGGATGGTGTATATCCCATTGGGGGTTGCATCATCTCCCTTAGTCCCAATCTTCTCTTCTTTTCTTTTTCCATGTCAGAATCTGTCCAGTACTGGCGGAGGCAATGGTTTTATATCCGCGACTCCTTAGTGCCCGGGCAAGATTTTGGTCTTGTTCCCTTTGACCCCTCCCAAATGATTGAGAAGAAAAGATCTTGGAAAAACCAAATCTTGGACGGTGAGGTGGCGGAGATACAGGCCCTTTACCGTCGGGTGGAGGATCTCCAGCTGATTCCGAAGAAGGAGGTGAACGGCGTGGACATCATCCGAACGTTTCTTGAGCGTCGGGTGCAGCCTCTCCAAGCGAGGGCGCATCCGATGTTTCTTTATTCTGGGCGCCGTGATCCGACAAAGGTTTCGGCTGAGAAAATGTCCGAGGGGGATCTCGACAGGGCCCTTCGCGCGCTGCTGAAGTTCAAAACCGGAGAAGAAATCCCGGGGAAGTCGCTAACTCCTCCATTTTCTTCGACGTTGGCCATACCGCAGGTGTAGATTTGTGCACGTAGTGCTTTTTGTCGGCTGTGTTTTTATTTCCTTTGTTTGCTAACAAAGTTTCTTCTGATTTTGCAGAGCTTCAAAGTGCCGGGCATGGTACCGCCGTTGCCCGAAAGGTATCCGAATGCCCCGGATAATGAAGTGGTTGATTCCGTGTCTGAGCTACCGTCGGCGCGATCTCCGGCGGAGGATGTCGATGAGTCGAGTGAGGACCATGCGCGAAAACGGTCACGGAGCTCCAGCGAGTCTTCGGATGCCTCGACTCCTCCGACTCTCAGAAACCCTCTGGGCCTTGAGCGTCATAGTGACGGTCATGGGGGTTCTACTTCTCCCATTCCTGCCATTCCTGTGCGGGCTGTAGCGCCGCACCCGCCAGCAAAGCGGAAGAAGGAAGAGAAAAAGGAGGAGAAGAAGGAAGAAAAGAAGGAGGAGAAGAGAGTCCGAAGGACTCCTCCTGTCTTCGATCTGAGCTCATTGGGCTCGTAAGTTTCTTGTTGCACTATTATCCTTGTTTCTTCATGATTTTTGCACTTGTGCTGATTGGTTCGTATGCAGACACTCCTCCCATGATTCCTCCAATGATGGTGGGCGAGAGATGATGGGGGAGTCAAAAATTGTGTCTCCTCCGCCTCAGACGGTGGCGACTTCGGGTGGCGCAGCTCTGGATCCTCCATTGCAGGAGGTGCAGGTGGTTGCGCCTCAGAATTTCGCAGGCGGTCCTTCGGAGTCGCCATCAGAGCATGTAAGTTTTTCTGCTTCATGTCACGGGGGGAGCCCCCGAGTGTCTTCATGTGCGAATTTTGTTTTTGCTCCTGTGTGTTGGGCGTAGCCCCCAAGCCCTTTTCTTACTGCTATTTCTTTTTCTGCAGCCTTTTGTTCAGGAGGCCAAGCGGCTGGTGCAGGAGCGCCTGGCGCTGGAGGCGAACCTTCGGCAGCTTCAAGGTATCCATCTGTCTTTGAATGCCTCTATTATTTATTCTGGTCCTATTCTTTGACACTTGCTTGTTTTAAATGCAGAGGAGCATAACGATTCCCTCCGTAAGGTCGACGCTCTCAAAAAGAGTCTTGGTCAATCGGAGCAGAAGGCCGAAGCCGCCGTTGGCACGAAAGAACGCCTCGAGCTAGAGCTGACTAAGGCAGCCGAAGCGAAGGAGCGTCTGCAGCAGGAGGCCGCAGATCGTGAGGAGCAGCTGGCCACCGTTGCGGCTACTCGTGAAAAGGAGGTGGCGGCAAAGCTCATGGCTGCTGCCAAGGCTATTTCGGGTGAGTACTAGTTTTGTACTTGTTTCTTTTTCTTTGGGTCTTCTTCTATGCTGCTTTTCTTCATGCTTTCCTTCTTATTTTTTTGTCGCAAATGCCGCAGGCATCGAGTTCGACCGTGGTGCTCTGGAGCACGGTAGTGCTCTAGATGATGCCACTGTGGCGGTCGAAGACCGCTGCAGCACCGTCGTCAACTCCCTTGCCAAGGCGAAAGAGGTCCTTGGTCGCTTCTACAAGGAGCTTGTCCCGAAGGGCGCAACCTTTGATGACGTGGATGCTCTGGCGGAGGCTCTGTCAGCCGAAGCGCCTGCGGCATACAAGCGCAAGCAGAAGGGCATCGGCGCGTCCGTCGGGCTGGCGATGGCCTTGGCGGCTGGAGCGGAGCTGGATCTGCCCCAGATCACCTCTCGGATGCCGACTACTGCGGATGGATCCGAGGTAGCCTTTGCTGCCTATTCTGCTCGCTGCAAGCGATATGCGCCCAAGCTCATTGATTTGCTGTCTGAGTATGCACTGCGGCAGCAGGGCGGGGCCAAAGCTAGACAGTCTGGCTCTGAGGCGACTCAGGGTCCTGCATCGTAGGTGTAGTAGACGTAGGGTAGTTTGTAGTCTACTTTTGTTGTAAATATCTTGAAGAACATCATCCTTGTGCCACATAATGGCCTTATATATTTAATGAATTCCTCTGAGTTGTGCTCTATCCTTGGCTGAATGTCTGTGTTCCTTTCTTTTGCTGCCACTCTAGGTTCCTTCGGGTGCTGACCCTGTTGACGCCTCGTCCGCAATGCCGTTGCGTCCATCCTTGGATGATTCCTCGTAGCTCACTTTCCTTCGGGATCGTGTACGTAGTCTGGAGAGGGAGTTGCTCGGATTACGCGGTCATGCCGACGTTTGGAAGTCCAAGGCGGATCGTGGTGCAGCCAGAGAGGAGTACTTGATGGCGGAGCTGGTTCGACTGTCCGAACAGCTGCAATGTAAGTTGTTCTTTGGTTCGAGCTGTAGCTCGGTTCTTCGGGTGAGCCTGCTGGCCTTACTCTTATTTTGTGCGATTGTTGCAGGTGCGAATCTTGCTCCGAGGGAAGAAAAGTAGCGTGTCGCTGTTCAGGTCAATTTCTTGACTCAACAGGACATGGAGGCCGGCGGCTTCTTCTGGATGGATCGTGATCGCGCCATAGCTCTGGCGACGGTGCAGGACCGTGTTCATCAAGTTTCGCGGGTGCTCCGCCAAGTGCAGACATCGCTTTCTTCGGTGCTGCACGTCATGTTTCCTTTGGATGCCATACCGACGAGCCTTGCGGGTCTTCTGTCGAGGTTTCGGAACATGAGCAATGTCAAGGAGTTGGTGCGACAACAGCTCGTCGCTGGAGTGAAGGCTGCTTTGTCTCTTGTGAGGCTGCACCGGCCTGACGTGGATTTGGCTGCTGTGGCTGCTGGGCCACCTCTTCGCCCTGATGGTGGCGAGTGGGACATGCGTCCGCATTACGCGGCTGTAAGGTAGTATGCCGAACAGATTGTAGATTTGTTTGAGCAGCGTGCCCAGATTATTCTTCAACATAGGTAGTACCTGTAAAAATAGAGAGATGTAAAATTTGTATATTTCGGCTGGGCGTGTTGTGCCCTTTGTTGTAAAGGTTTGTTTGTGTGTGAGCACGCAGTGCTTTGATTGAGTACGTATCCTTTTCGTTTGCCTGACGTTGTCAGCTACTCAGGTGTACACGTTTGGTCCTTAGTCGATGAAATCGTGAGGTGGGGGGAGCCCCCGAGTGCGTTTTTAGCATGTAGTACAGTTGCGGAAAATAGTGAACCGAAGATTTGGGGCGAGACACTTAGCTTTATTTATATCATAATGGAGGAAGTGCATTGTTCGGCTGAATAGCCTTGGCTGGAAGCCTTATTGAAAGTAAAAGGGGGTAGGTTGCTACGGATAGAATCGTCGCAGGTGCGAGATATTCCATAGGTTGGAGTATGCGACTCCAGACTCCACGTGCTTGAGGCGATAGGCGCCACCTGGGATGACTTCGGTGATGACGTAGGGTCCTTCCCATGGTGACTCGAATTTATTCGGTCGCTTTTGCTTGAGTCGCAAGACGAGGTCTCCTTCGACGAAGGACCTTGGGCGCAGCCAGCGGCTGTGGTAGTTGCGGAGACTCTGCTGGTACACCGCTGATCGTGCTGCTGCTATGTCCCGTGCTTCATCGAGTGTGTCGACGGCATCTTCGAGTGCAGCCGTGGATTCGGCTTTACTGTAAGCGACGACCCGTGGGGCCCGGTGGCGTACTTCGGCTGGTAGCACGGCCTCGGCTCCGTGTACCATGAAGAACGGTGTGTAGCCGGTGGAGCTGTTTGGCGTAGTCCGTAAGCTCCACAGGACGGATGGTAGCTCTTTCGTCCAGTTTCCAGCTTTTTGTTCGAGTGAGCTCATGAGGCGCTTCTTGATGCCGACGCCGATTAGGCCGTTGGCCTTTTCCACTTGCCCGTTTGTTTGCGGGTGTGCCACTGAGGCATACGTGATGTTGATCCCAAGGCCTTCGCAGAAGTCCTGGAATTCTTCGGAGATGAAGTTCTATCCGTTGTCGGTGATGATGCTGTGTGGTACGCTGAACCTGTAGACAATGGACTCGAAGAACTTGACGGCAGTTTTGCCTTTCTGGTTGGTGACCGGCATGGCCTCGATCCACTTGGTGAATTTGTCGACTGCAACCAGGAGGAAGACGTGTCCCCCTTTCGAAGATTTTGGCAGTTTGCCGATCATGTCAAGGCCCCATTGAGCGAAAGGCCAAGCTATAGGTATGGGTCTGAGCTCGGACCCGGGTGCGTGCGGTTTGTCAGCGAACCGTTGGCATCCGTTGCATCTTCGGACGATGTCCTTTGCGTCGCTCATGGCCGTTGGCCAGTAGAATCCTGCTCGTAGAGCTTTTGCGACAAGGGAGCGGCTGCCTGCGTGGTGGCCGCAGATGCCCTCATGGATGTCTTGGAGTATGGCTTTGCCGTCGTCGATGGTGACGCACCGTTGTAGTACACCCGTGATGCTGCGCTTGTATAGCTCGCCGTTGATGATGGTGAAGGCTTTTGACCGACGAGATATGCGCCGAGCATCTGTCGGGCTGTCAGGCAGTTCTCCGTTTATCAAGAACTGGAGGTATGGTCGCGTCCAAGTTTCTTCGACTGCCATGACCTGCATTAGGTTGACCATGGCTATCTCTGTGTCCAGCTTTTCGGGTCCTTCGTGTCCTTCGGGTAGCGTAGCTCCCGAGAGTTCTGCTTCTTCGGGTGATCCCTTGGGGAACTTTCGCTTGATGGATGGTACGCAGATCTGTTCGAGGAACACTCCTGGTGGCACTTTTGCGCAAGTGGAGCCGATGTTGGCGAGTCTATCGGCTTCCTCGTTGCTCTCTCTTCCACTGTGCCAAAGTTCGCAGCCGTCGAATTCTCCTTCGAGTGCGTTGTAGAGCGCGCGGTACGCGATCATGTTTTCGGCGTGTGCGTCACACTCATTTATCGTTTGCTGGACGACAAGGTTGGAGTCACCGTAGATGACCAGGTGCGTTGCGCCGCATATCTTTGCCATCCTCATGCCATGGATGAGGGCTTCGTATTCGGCCTCGTTGTTGGAGGCTCTGAATTTCATCCGAAGAACGTACTTCATCTTGTCGCCTTGAGGGAAGGTCAGTATGACCCCTGCCCCTGCTCCGGCTTCGCGCTTAGAGACGTCGAAGTGCATTGTCCATGACTGCGACATGTCTGGGGTGTCTGGTAGCTGCAGCTCCATCCAATGTACCAGGAAGTCCGGAAGGACTTGAGATTTGATTGCGTGTCACTTCTCGTAGACGATGTCCAAGGGTGACAGTTCGATGCCCCACAGGGCCACCCGTCCTGTGGCCTCTGGGTTATTCAGGATGCTGTTCAGGGGTGCCTCGTTGACGACCATCACTTGGTGCTCCTGGAAGTAATGGCTCAGCCGTCGAGCCGTCATGAACACGTCGTAGGCTAGCTTCTGGTAGTGAGGGTACCTCTGCTTTGTTGGTGTCAGTACCTCGCTGAGGTAGTAAATTGGGCGCTGGACCCCGTGGGTCTTGCCTTCTTCGGGTCGTTCGACCACGAGTACGGTGCTGACCACCTGGTGTGTGGCTGCTATGTACAGCAGCAGGGGCTCGCGCTCCTTTGGCGTGACCAAAACGGGCGAGGTGGAGAGGAGCCGCTTGAGGCTTTAGAATGCGTCGTTGGCTTCTGGTGTCCACTCGAACTTGTCTGCCTTGCGCAACAGCTGGTAGAATGGTAGGGCCTTCTCGCCCATGCGGCTGATGAACCTGCTTAGTGCCGCAACTCGTCCTGCGAGCTGCTGGACGCCTTTGAGGTTTTTCGGCTTCTCCATCGTCATGATGGCTCTGATTTTCTTCGGGTTCGCCTCGATCCCTCGTTGAGAGATGAAGTACCCGAGCAGCTGACCCGAGGGGACGCCAAAGGCGCACTTTTCTAGATTGAGCTTGATCCTGTAGCGATCAAGGTTGTCGAACGTCTCGCGGAGATCGTCGATAAGTGTCCTTGCCTCCTTGATTTTTATTACTATGTCATCGACATAGACTTGGACATTGCGACCGATCTGGTCCTTGAGGCAGGCCTGCATGCATCGTTGGTAAGTGGCACCCACGTTCTTTAGCCCGAAGGGCATTGTGTTGTAACAGAATACTCCAAACGGTGTGATAAACGCCGTTTTCTCCTGATCCTCGACCTTGAGCCGAATCTGGTTATAGCCTGAGTAGGCGTCGAGGAAGGAGAGTTTCTCGCAACCTGCAGTCGAATCGATGATCTGGTCGATCCGTGGAAGAGGGAAGTGATCCTTTGGGCAATGCTTATTTAGTAACGTGAAGTCCACGCACATCCGCAGGATGTCCGTGTCCTTCTTCGGGACCATCACCGTGTTTGCAAGCAACTCGCTTTCTTTGATTTTCCTGATGAAGTCTGCAGCGATAGTCTATTGATTTCCTTGCCGATAGCTTCGGCTCGTGGCTCCGACAGTCTTCGGATGGACTGCTTGACTGGTTTGGTGTCTGGAAAGACATTGAGTGCATGCTCGGCGAATTCCCTGGGAACTCCTGGCATGTCTGCAGGACACCAGGCGAAGATTTCCGAGCGCTCACGGAGGAATTCGACGAGCGCGCCTTTCTATGCGGTGCTGAGGTCGTTGGCGATCAAGGCCGTCTTGGAGGCATCCGTCGGATGGACTTGTACTTTCTTGGTGTTGACGGTGGAGTCGAAGGACATGTCAGGTGCGTTCTGCCTTGTGACTGGGGGTACCCCATTGTCCGTTACTTCACGGAGCCTTACCAGCTTGTCTTGTTGGAGATATGCCCTAGAGGCAATAGTAAATGTGGTTATTATTATATCTTTGTGTTTATGATAAATGTTTACATTCATGCTATAATAGTATTGACAAGGAAACATTGATACTTGTGTGATTTGTAAACTTAATTTGAAGTCCCTAGTATAGCCTCTATACATCACTAGCTTGTTGGTTGATAAATGATTGTGGTTTCCCTATCATGAACATTGAGATGTTATCAACAACAAGATCATATCGTTAGGAGAATGATATGGTGGACATACTCCTATAGATAAGCGTAGCATAAAGATCAAGTCATTTCAATAGTTCAATTGCTATATGCTTTCTGATACATAGTAACCTAATTCCTTCGACCATGAGATCATGCATATCACCTTTACCGGATGGATGCTTTGATGACATCAAACACCACACCGTAACTGGGTGGCTATAAAGGTGGCATTGAGTGTTTGGAAAGTATTGGTTGAGACACATGGATCAAGAGTGGAATTTGTCCATCCATATGACGGATAGATATACTCTGGGCCCTCTCGGTGGAATGTCATCCAATTAGCTTGCAAGCATGTGACTGGCTCACAAGGGATCACATATCACGGGAACGAGAAAAGAGTACTTATCGGTAACAAGGTTGAACTAGGTATGCACAGATACCGACGATCATAACCTCGGATAAGTAAACTATTGTGAGACAAAGGGAAATTGGTATCGTATGTAAGTGGTTCATTCGATCGCAAAGTAATCATAGAAATATGTGGGAGCCATATGAATTTACAGATTCCTCTATTGGTTATTGTTCGGAGAAGTGTCTCGATCATGTCCGCATAATTCACGAACCGTAGGGAGACACACTTAAGGATTCGACGTTGTTTGAGTAGTTATGGTAGTATGAGAAAGAGACCGAATGTTGTTCGGAGTCTCGGATGGGATCCGGGATATCACGAGGTGATCCGGAATGGTCCGGAGAATAAGATTCATATAAGGAAAGTCCCGTTTCGGAGTTCGGGAATGATTCCGGTGTTTTCATCGGGAATGTTCTAGAAGGTTCCGGAATGTCCGGCACTCCGGAGGGGAAAGGGTACATGAATGTGTCATTGCATGTTGGAATGATTGCATCATGTACTAAGTGTCATCGCTGTTCCAATTAAAGGATTAATTCAAATCCTAGTTTGAAAAGTCAAATAGCTAGTTTGAAAAGTCAAACGACTAAAATTGGAAAGAGGAAAAGAGGAGGAAGGGGAAACCGAGTTGGGGAGGAGTTCCCTCCTCCAACCGGCGGCCCACCTCCAAGCCGAGTTGGGGAGGGACTCCTCTCCCTCCCCTTGGCGCGGCCGGCCCCTCCACCTATATAAGGAGGGGCAGGGCTCCCTCCTCTAGACACACAAGTCCCTCACCTCAAACCCTAGAAGCTGCAGCCCTCCATAGCCACCGCCACCCCCTAGGGTTTTGCCCTAGCCGCCGACTTGGGGGTCCCCGGAACCCTAGCCGCCGGCTCTAGCCCCTCCTCCTTGGTGTTTCTAAACCCTAGATCACCGAGGAGCTCTCTCATACTCCACCATACTCGCTCCGGCTTAAGGCGAAGCCCTGCGAGATCTCCCCTCTACTTCCGGTACCACGCCGTTGTGCTGCCGGAATCGCGAGGAGAGTGCTACAACCTCCGCTTCCTGCTGGAACAAGGGAGAGGAAGGTCTTCGTCGAGTACCGAACGTGTGACCGACTGTGGGAGCGCTTCCGGAACGCAGCGCCGGAAGGATCATCTACGCGATCTTGAGATCGGGAAGAGTACGACTACATCACCCACGAGAATCCGCTCTCGTTAAACACTTTGGAATCTTCGAGGGTAAGTTATTCCATCGACTCGTTGCTACAATCTAGTAGATAGATCTTGGCTTGTTTGTTTGTATGCGATAGAAATTTTTTGTTTTCCATGCTACGAAACCCTACAGTGGTATCAGAGCCGTGTCTATATGTAGATCTGTTGCACGAGTAGAACACAATGGTCATTGTGGGCATTGATGCTTTTATTGTCGATTTCTTCTTGTGTACTTTGCATCTTGCGGTATGTTGGGATGAAGCGGCCCGGGCTAACCTTACATGACATCGTTCATGAGACTTGCTCCACGCTTGACATGCAACTTGTATTGCATAAGTGGCTTTGCGGGTGCCTGTTTCTCCTAGCATAGTTAAGATCCAATTTACAACGGGTGATTAACAATACTAGTATCAATGTTGTGGTTCATGTTCGTAAGTTAGAACGACACTTATCGAAAGCCCCAAAACCACGTAAAATATGCAAAGAAAGTAGAGGCGTCTAACTTTGTTTTGCAGGGGTGTGCAGTGATGTGATATGGCCATGATTGTGATTATATTTGATGTATGCAATGTTCCTTATTGTAAGTTGGCAACCGGCAGGAGCCATATGGTTGTCTTTAATTTATGTTAAGACCCGCGTGTCTATTCAAAGTAGTTGTAATAGTTGAAGCCGGTGGACGACAACCATGGAGAAGCGTCATTGACCTTGATGCAATGCCGGTGATGATGGAGATCATGTTCGTGCTTGAAGATGGAGATCGGAAGCACAAAGAAGAAAGGCCATATCATAGCACATATTATGAATTGCATGTGATGTTAATCCTTTATGCATCTTGTATTGCTTAGTAGACGACGGTAGCATTATAAGATGATCCCTCATGCACATGAATTTCAAGTCATAAAGTGTTCACCCTTAGTTAGCACTGTTGCTAAAGCTTGTTGTTTCGAAGCACCACGTGATGATCGGGTGTGTTAGATTCTGCAAGTGTATACAACGTGAGCAAGCCAGATTTGCTCATGCAGAAACTAAGGTTTGATCTTGACGAGCCTAGCATGTACAAACATGGTCTCGGAACACGGATCACCGAAAGGTAAAGCATGAATCATATAGTAGATATGATGAACATGACGATTGTTCGCTATTGAAACTATATCAACTCTCGTGATGATCGGTGTTGATGTAGTGGATTTGGTTCGTGTGATCACTAAAACAATGTGAGGGATGTTGTTTTGAGTGGGAGTTCACCTAGATTAACTTTATTATTAATTTGAACTCAATTTGTCATAAACTTAGTCTAAACTATTGCAAATATGTTGTAGATCAATGGCAGCCCCTACCATCAATTTTAATGCGTTCCTAGAGAAAGAAAAGTTGAAAAACAATGGAAGCAACTTCGCGGATTGGTTCCACAATTTGAGGATTGTCCTCACAGCTGGTAATTTGACCTATGTGCTGGATGCACCGCTGGGCGACCCACCTGCAGCTGATGCTTCCGATGAAGTAAAGAATGTTTACCTCGCTCGGAAGAATCAGTACTCCATAGTTCAGTGTGCTATCTTGTATGGTTTGGAATCCGAGCTTCAGAAAAGTTTTGAGAATTCAGACCCATATGATATTGTCGAGGATCTCAAATTGATCTTTGAGACTCATGCGGCAATTGAAAGTTATGAGGCTTCTGAAAAGTTCTTTAACTGCAAGATGGAAGAGGGCAGCTCCGTCAGTGAGCATGTGCTTAAGATGTCTGGGCACGCAAACAAACTTCAAAGCTTGGGTATAGTGATTCCTAATGCTTTGGGGATTTACCGTGTCCTCCAATCACTACCACCAAGTTACAAGAACTTTGTGATGAACTACAACATGCAGAACATGAACAAGCAGTTGCCAGAACTGTTTGCTATGTTAAAGTCTGCAGAAGTGGAGATCAAGAAAGAGCACCAAGTGTTGTTGGTCAATAAGACCACCAAATTCAAGAAAGGCAAGTCTAAGCAGAAGGGACACTTCAAGAAGGGTGGTAAGAAAGTTACCACGCTGGCGAAGAAGACCAAGGCTGGACCTAAGCCTGAAACTGAGTGCTTTTACTGCAAGGGAGAAGGTCACTGGAAGCGGAATTGCCCAAAGTACTTGGCGGATCTGAAGAACGACAACATCAAGAAGAAAGGTATATCTGATATACATGTTATTGATGTGTATCTCACTAGTACTCGTAGTAGTGCTTGGGTATTTGATACTGGTTCGGTTGCTCATATTTGTAACTCGAAACAGGTGCTGCAGAATAAACGGAAGCTAGCGAAGAACGAGGTGACGATGCGCGTGGGAAACGGATCAAAGGTTGATGTGATCGCGGTCGGCACGCTACCCCTTCATCTACCATCGGGATTAGTTTATACTTAAATAATTGTTATTTGGTGCCTGCGTTGAGCATGAACATTATATCGGGATCTTGTTTATTGCGAGACGGTTACTTGTTTAAGTCCGAGAATAATGGTTGTTCGATTTATATGAGTAATATGTTTTATGCACATGCACCTTTGATAGATGGTCTATTCTTATTGAATCTCGATAGTGGAAATACACATATCAACAACATTGAGGCTAAACGTTTGAAATCGAGCGATAACTCGACCTATATGTGGCACTGTCGTCTTGGTCACATTGGAGTGAAGCGCATGAAGAAACTCCATTCCAATGGACTTCTTGAATCACTTGATTTCGAATCACTTGAAAGATGCGAAGCATGTCTGATGGGAAAAATGACTAAGACTCCATTTTCTGGTATAATGGAGCGAGCTACAGACTTATTGGAAATCATACATACCGATGTATGTGGTCCAATGAGTGTAGCATCGCACGGTGGTTATCGTTATGTTCTTACTTTCACGGATGACTTGAGTAGATATGGGTATATCTATTTCATGAAACATAAGTCCGAAACTTTCGAGAAGTTTAAGGAGTTTCAAAGTGAGGTAGAGAATCAACATAACAAGAAGATTAAATTTCTGCGTTCTGATCGTGGAGGTGAATATCTAAGTTACGAGTTTGGCGAGCATTTGAAGAAATGAGGAATACTTTCACAATTGACACCGCCGGGAACACCACAGTGTAATGGTGTGTCCGAACGTCGTAATCGAACTCTCTTAGATATGGTTCGTTCTATGATGTCACTTACAGATTTACCGCTATCATTTTGGGGTTATGCATTAGAAACATCCGCATTCACTTTAAATAGGGCACCGTCTAAATTCGTTGAAACGACACCGTATGAATTATGGTTTGGGAAGAAACCTAGATTGTCGTTCCTTAAAGTTTGGGGATGCGAAGCCTATGTAAAGAAGTTACAGCCGGACAAGCTAGAACCCAAAGCGGAAAAATGCGTCTTCATAGGATACCCGAAGGAAACTATTGGGTATACCTTCTATCATAGATCCGAAGGCAAAATATTCGTTGCCAAGAATGGATCCTTTCTAGAGAAGGAATTTCTCTCAAAATAAGTGACTGGAAGGAAAGTAGAACTCGACGAGGTTGTTGAACCTTCTCTTGAAATTGCGAGTAGCGCAGCACCGGAAGAAGTTCCTGTGGTGTCTGCACCAATAAGAGAGGAAGATAATGATGGTGATCATGAAACTTCGGTTGAAGTTGCTACAGAGCCTCGGAGGTCAACGAGAACTCGTACCACTCCAGATTGGTATGATCCCGTTATGAGTGTCATGTTGGTGGATAACACCGATGACCCCGAGACATATGAGGAAGCGATGATGAGCCCAGATTCCAATAAATGGCAAGAAGCCATGAAATCCGAGATTGGATCCATGTACGAAAACCAAGTATGGACTTTGGTGGACTTACCGGATGGCCGGAAGGCTGTCGAGAACAAATGGATTTTCAAGAAGAAAACAGATGTTGATGGTAATGTTACTGTCTATAAAGCTCGACTTGTCGCAAAAGGGTTTCGACAAATTCAAGGAGTTGACTATGATGAGACTTTCTCACCAGTAGCGAAGCTAAAGTCTGTGAGGATTATGTTAGCAATCGCTGCATATTATGATTATGAGATATGGCAGATGGATGTCAAAACAGCATTCCTCAATGGAGACATTGATGAAGAGTTGTATATGATGCAACCCAAAGGTTTTGTCGATCCTAAAGATGCTAACAAGGTATGCAAACTTCAACGGTCCATCTATGGATTGAAGCAAGCATCCCGAAGTTGGAATCAACGTTTTGATAAGGTGATCAAAAGTTTTGGTTTTATACAAACTTATGGAGAAGCTTGTATTTACAAGAAAGTGAGTGGGAGCTCTGTAGCATTCTTAATACTATATGTGGATGACATATTGTTGATTGGGAATGATGTAGACCTTCTTAATAGTGTCAAGGAATATTTGAATAATAGTTTTTCAATGAAGGATCTTGGCAAAGCAGCTTACATATTAGGCATAAAGATTTATAGAGATAGATCGAAACACCAAATATCATTGTCACAGAGTACATATTTGGACAAAGTTCTAAAGAGGTTTGGAATGGAAGATAGCAAGAAAGGGTTCTTGCCCATGTTGCCTAATACGACCTTGAGTAAAACTCAAAGTCCGACATCGGCAGAAGATAGAGAAAGGATGAGTAAGACTCCCTATGCCTCAGCCATAGGATCTCTAATGTATGCCATGCTATGTACTAGACCCGACATTGCATATGCTGTTAGTTTAACTAGCAGATATCAAAGTGATCCAGGAGTGGATCATTGGACAGCGGTCAAAAACATCCTTAAGTACTTGAGAAGAACTAAGGATATGGTTCTTTCTTCTGGAGGTGATGAACAGCTCGTTGTTAATGGTTACACCGATGCTAGTTGGAACACCGATCCGGATGATTCTAAATCACAATCTAGATACGTATTTATTTTGAATGGTGCAGCAGTTAGCTGGAGGAGTGCAAAGCAAAGCGTTGTGGCGAGATCTTCAACTGAATCGGAATACATGGCTGCTTCGGAGGCTTCACAAGAAGCGATATGGATGAAAGAGTTCATTACAGAGCTGGGTGTGGTTCCTAGTGCGCTGGACCCAATGTCTATCTACTGTGATAACATGGGCGCCATAACCAATGCGCAAGAACCAAGGTCACACAAGAAGCTGAAGCACATCAAGCTACGTTTTCACGCTATTCGAGAACATATCCAAGAAGGGGATATAAAGATTTGCAAAGTACACACAGATCTGAATGTGGCGGATCCGTTGACTAAACCTCTCCCGAGGGCAAAACATGACCAGCACCAAACTGCCATGGGTGTTCGGTATATTACCATGTAATCTAGATTAGATGACTCTAGTGCAAGTGGGAGACTGTTGGAGATATGCCCTAGAGGCAATAATAAATGTGGTTATTATTATATCTTTGTGTTTATGATAAATGTTTACATTCATGCTATAATAGTATTGACAAGGAAACATTGATACTTGTGTGGTTTGTGATAAATGTTTATGATAAATGTTTACATTCATGCTATAATAGTATTGACAAGGAAACATTGATACTTGTGTGGTTTGTAAACTTAATTTGAAGTCCCTAGTATAGCCTCTATACATCACTAGCTTGTTGGTTGATAAATGATTGTGGTTTCCCTATCATGAACATTGAGATGTTATCAACAACAAGATCATATCGTTAGGATAATGATATGGTGGACATACTCCTATAGATAACGTAGCATAAAGATCAAGTCATTGTAGGGGTTCGTAGCATGGAAAACAAAAATTTTCTATCGCATACAAACAAACAAGCCAAGATCTATCTACTAGATTGTAGCAACGAGTCGATGGAATAACTCACCCTCGAAGATTCCAAAGTGTTTAACGAGAGCAGATTCTCGTGGGTGATGTAGTCGTACTCTTTCCGATCTCAAGATCGCGTAGACGATCCTTCCGGCGCCGCGTTCCCGCAGCGCTCCCGCAGTCGGTCACACGTTCGGTACTCGACGAAGACCTTCCTCTCCCTTGTTCCAGCAGGCAGCGGAGGTTGTAGCACTCTCCTCGCGATTCCGGCAGCACAACGGCGTGGTACCGGAGGTAGAGGGGAGATCCCGCAGGGCTTCGCCTTAAGCCGGTGCGAGTATGGTGGAGCTTATGAGAGAGGCTATTAGTGGTCTAGTAATTAGACACACCAATTAGAGGGCTCTAAACCAATTAGAAGGCTCTAAACCGAAACAGCTCTAAACCGGGGTCTAGGTCTAGTTTCTAGTTTAGAGGATAGGAACTTGTGTGTGTTGGGAGGGGAGCCCTGCCCCTCCCTTTATAGGTGGGAGGGCTGGCGCGCTAGGGGAGGGAGGGAGTCCCTCCCCAACTCGGCCTAGGGCTGGCCGCCGGCTTGGGGACTCCTTCCCCAAGTCGGTCTCCTCTTCTCCTCCTCTTCCCACTTTCCAAAACTGGCAGTTTGACTTTCAAACTAGCCGTTTGACTTTTCCAATTTAGGAATTAAATAAACCCTTTATTTTGGACAGCGAGAACACTTAGTACATGATGCAATCATTCCATCTTGCAATGACACATTCATGTACCCCTTCCCCCCCGGAGTGCCGGACATTCCGGGACCTTCTAGAATGTTCCCGATGAAAACACCGGAACCATTCCCCAACTCCGAAATGGGACTTTCCTTATATGAATCTTATTCTCCGGACCATTCCGGATCACCTCGTGATATCCCGGATCCCATCCGAGACTCCGAACAACATTCGGTCTCTTTCTCATAATACCATAACTACTCAAACAACGTCGAATCCTTAAGTGTGTCTCCCTACGGTTCGTGAATTATGCGGACATGATCGAGACACTTCTCCGAACAATAACCAATAGAGGAATCTGGAAATTCATATGGCTCCCACATATTTCTACGATTACTTTGCGATCGAATGAACCACTTACATACGATACCAATTTCCCTTTGTCTCACGATATGTTACTTATCCGAGGTCATGATCGTCGGTATCTCTGCATACCTAGTTCAACCTCGTTACTGATAAGTACTCTTTTCTCGTTCCCGTGATATGTGATCCCTTGTGACCAAGTCACATGCTTGCAAGCTAATTGGATGACATTTCACCGAGAGGGCCCAGAGAATATCTATCCGTCATGTGGATGGACAAATCCCACTCTTGATCCATGTGTTTCAACCAATACTTTCCGAACACCCAATGCCACTTTTATAGCCACCCTGTTACGGTGTGGTGTTTGATGACATCAAAGCATCCATCCAGTAAAGGCAATATGCATGATCTCATGGTCGAAGGAATTAGGTTACTATGTATCAGAAAGCATATAGCAATTGAACTATTGAAATGACTTGATCTTTATGCTACGCTTGTCTATAGGAGTATGTCCACCATATCATTCTCCTAACGATATGATCTTGTTGTTGATAACATCTCAATGTTCATGACAAAGAAACCACATCATCAATCAACCAACAAGCTAGTGAAGTATAGAGGCCATACTAGGGACTTCAAATTAAGTTTACAAATCACACAAGTATTAATGGTTTCCTTGTTAATACTATTATAGCATGAATGTAAACATTTATCATAAACACAAAGATATATAATAATAACTACATTTATTATTACCTCTAGGGCATATCTCCAACAGTCTCCCACTTGCACTAGAGTCATCTAATCTAGATTACATGGTAATATACCGAACACCCATGGCAGTTTGGTGTTGGTCATGTTTTGCCCTCGGGAGAGGTTTAGTCAACGGATCCGCCACATTCAGATCTGTGTGTACTTTGCAAATCTTTATATCCCCATCCTGGATATGTTCTCGAATAGCGTGGAAACGCAGCTTGATATGCTTCAGCTTCTTGTGTGACTTTGGTTCTTGCGCATTGGCTATGGCGCCCATGTTATCACAGTAGATAGACATTGGGTCCAGCGCACTTGGAACCACACCCAGCTCTGTAATGAACTCTTTCATCCATATCGCTTCTTGTGAAGCCTCCGAAGCAGCCATGTATTCCGATTCAGTTGAAGATCTCGCCACAACGCTTTGCTTTGCACTCCTCCAGCTAACTGCTGCACCATTCAAAATAAATACGTATCCAGATTGTGATTTAGAATCATCCGGATCGGTGTTCCAACTAGCATCGGTGTAACCATTAACAACGAGCTGTTCATCACCTCCATAAGAAAGAACCATATCCTTAGTTCTTCTCAAGTACTTAAGGATGTTTTTGACCGCTGTCCAATGATCCACTCCTGGATCACTTTGATATCTGCTAGTTAGACTAACAGCATATGCGATGTCGGGTCTAGTACATAGCATGGCATACATTAGAGATCCTATGGCTGAGGCATAGGGAGTCTTACTCATCTTTTCTCTATCTTCTGCCGATGTCGGACTTTGAGTTTTACTCAAGGTCGTATTGGGCAACATGGGCAAGAACCCTTTCTTGCTATCTTCCATTCCAAACCTCTTTAGAACTTTGTCCAAATATGTACTTTGTGACAATGATATTTGGCGTTTCGATCTATCTCTATAAATCTTTATGCCTAATATGTAAGCTGCTTCGCCAAGATCCTTCATTGAAAAACTATTATTCAAATATTCCTTGACACTATTAAGAAGGTCTACATCATTCCCAATCAACAATATGTCATCCACATACAGTATTAAGAATGCTACAGAGCTCCCACTCACTTTCTTGTAAATACAAGCTTCTCCATAAGTTTGTATAAAACCAAAACTTTTGATTACCTTATCAAAACGTTGATTCCAACTTCGGGATGCTTGCTTCAATCCATAGATGGACCGTTGAAGCTTGCATACCTTGTTAGCATCTTTAGGATCGACAAAACCTTTGGGTTGTATCATATACAACTCTTCATCAATGTCTCCATTGAGGAATGCTGTTTTGACATCCATCTGCCATATCTCATAATCATAATATGCAGCGATTGCTAACATAATCCTCACAGACTTTAGCTTCGCTACCGGTGAGAAAGTCTCATCGTAGTCAACTCCTTGAATTTGTCGAAACCCTTTTGCGACAAGTCGAGCTTTATAGACAGTAACATTACCATCAGCATCTGTTTTCTTCTTGAAAATCCATTTGTTCTCGACAGCCTTCCGGCCATCCGGTAAGTCCACCAAAGTCCATACTTGGTTTTCGTACATGGATCCAATCTCGGATTTCATGGCTTCTTGCCATTTATTGGAATCTGGGCTCATCATCGCTTCCTCATATGTCTCGGGGTTATCGGTGTTGTCCACCAACATGACATTCATAACGGAATCATACCAATCTGGAGTGGTACGAGTTCTCGTTGACCTCCGAGGCTCTGTAGTAACTTCAACCGAAGTTTCATGATCACCATCATTAGCTTCCTCTCTTATTGGTGCAGGCACCACAGGAACTTCTTCCGGTGCTGCGCTACTCGCAATTTCGAGAGAAGGTTCGACAACCTCGTCGAGTTCTACTTTCCTTCCAGTCACTTCTTTCGAGAGAAATTCCTTCTCTAGAAAGGATCCATTCTTAGCAACGAAGATTTTGCCTTCGGATCTATGATAGAAGGTATACCCAACAGTTTCCTTCGGGTATCCTATGAAGACGCATTTTTCCGCTTTGGGTTCAAGCTTGTCCGGCTGTAACTTCTTTACATAGGCTTCGCATCCCCAAACTTTAAGGAACGACAATTTAGGTTTCTTCCCAAACCATAATTCATACGGTGTCGTTTCAACGGATTTAGACGGTGCCCTATTTAAAGTGAATGCGGCTGTTTCTAATGCATAACCCCAAAATGATAGTGGCAAATCTGTAAGTGACATCATAGAACGAACCATATCTAAGAGAGTTCGATTACGACGTTCAGACACACCATTACGCTGTGGTGTTCCCGGCGGTGTCAACTGCGAAAGTATTCCACATTTCTTCAAATGCTCGCCAAACTCGTAACTTAGATATTCACCTCCACGATCAGATCGTAGAAATTTAATCTTCTTGTTACGTTGATTCTCTACCTCACTTTGAAACTCCTTAAACTTCTCGAAAGTTTCGGACTTATGTTTCATAAAATAGATATACCCATATCTACTCAAGTCATCCGTGAAGGTAAGAACATAACGATAACCACTGCGCGATGCTACACTCATTGGACCACACACATCGGTATGTATGATTTCCAATAAGTCTGTAGCTCGCTCCATCATACCAGAAAATGGAGTCTTAGTCATTTTACCCATCAGACATGCTTCGCATCTTTCAAGTGATTCAAAATCAAGTGATTCAAGAAGTCCATCGGAATGGAGTTTCTTCATACGCTTCACTCCAATGTGACCAAGACGACAGTGCCACATATAGGTCAAATTATCGCTTGATTTCAAACGTTTAGCCTCAATGTTATTAATATGTGTATTTCTACTATCGAGATTCAATATGAATAGACCATCTATCAAAGGTGCATGTGCATAAAACATATTACTCATATAAATCGAACAACCATTATTCTCGGATTTAAACAAGTAACCGTCTCGCAATAAACAAGATCCCGATATAATGTTCATGCTCAACGCAGGCACCAAATAACAATTATTTAAGTATAAAACTAATCCCGATGGTAGATGAAGAGGTAGTGTGCCGACCGCGATCACATCAACCTTTGATCCATTTCCCACGCGCATCGTCACCTCGTTCTTCACTAGCTTCCGTTTATTCTGCAGCTCCTGTTTCGAGTTACAAATATGAGCAACCGAACCAGTATCAAATACCCAGGCACTACTACGAGTACTAGTGAGATACACATCAATAACATGTATATCAGATATACCTTTCTTCTTGATGTTGCCGTTCTTCAAATCCGCCAAGTACCTTGGGCAATTCCGCTTCCAGTGACCTTCTCCCTTGCAGTAAAAAGCACTCAGTATCAGGCTTGGGTCCAGCCTTGGTCCTCTTCGTCGGCGTGGTAACTTTCTTACCACCCTTCTTGAAGTGTCCCTTCTGCTTAGACTTGCCTTTCTTGAATTTGGTGGTCTTATTGACCATCAACACTTGGTGCTCTTTCTTGATCTCCACTTCTGCAGATTTTAACATAGCAAATAGTTCTGGCAACTCTTTGTTCATGTTCTGCATGTTGTAGTTCATCACAAAGTTCTTGTAACTTGGTGGTAGTGATTGGAGGATGCGGTAAACTCCCAAAGTATTAGGAATCACTATACCCAAACTTTGAAGTTTATTTGCGTGCCCAGACATTTTAAGCACATGCTCACTGACGGAGCTACCCTCTTCCATCTTGCAGTTAAAGAACTTTTCAGAAGCTTCATAACTTTCAATTGCCGCATGAGTCTCAAAGATTAATTTGAGATCCTCGACAATATCATATGGATCTGACTCTTCAAACCTTTTCTGAAGCTCCGATTCTAAACCATACAAGATAGCACACTGAACTATGGAGTACTGATTCTTCCGAGCGAGGTAAACATTCTTTACTTCATCGGTAGCATCAGCTGCAGGTGGGTCACCTAGCGGTGCATCCAGCACATAGGTCAAATTACCAGCTGTGAGGACAATCCTCAAATTGCGGAACCAATCCGCGAAGTTGCTTCCATTGTTTTTCAACTTTTCTTTCTCTAGGAACGCATTAAAATTGATGGTAGGGGCTGCCATTGATCTACAACATATTTGCAATAGTTTAGACTAAGTTTATGACAAATTGAGTTCAAATTAATTAATGAAATTAAACTAGGTGAACTCCCACTCAAAACAACATCCCTCACATTGTTTTAGTGATCACACGAACCAAATCCACTACATCAACACCGATCATCACGAGAGCTGATATAGTTTTAATGGCGAACAATCATCATGTTCATCATATCTACTATATGATTCATGCTTTGCCTTTCGGCGATCCGTGTTCCTGAGGCCATGTCTGTACATGCTAGGCTCGTCAAGATCAAACCTTAGCTTCCGCATAAGCAAATCTGGCTTGCTTACGTTGTAGTCACCCGCGGAATCAAAGACACCCGATCATCACGTGGTGCTTCGAAGCAGCAAGCTTTGGCAACGGTGCATACTAAGGGTGAACACTTTTAGAACTTGAAATTTATGTGCATGAGGGATCATCTTATAATGCTACCGTCGTCTACTAAGCAATACAAGATGCATAAAGGATTAACATCACATGCAATTCATAATATGTGATATGATATGGCCTTTCTTCTTTGTGCTTCCGATCTCCATCTTCAAGCACGAACATGATCTCCATCATCACCGGCATAGCATCAAGGTCAATGACGCTTCTTCATGGTTGTCGTCCGCCAACTTCAACTATTACAACTATTTTGAATAGACACGCAGGCCTTAACAGAAATTAAAGACAACCATATGGCTCCTGCCGGTTGCCAACTTACAATAAGGATCATTGCATACATCAAATATAATCACAATCATGGCCATATCACATCACTGCACACCCCTGCAAAACAAAGTTAGACGCTTCTACTTTCTTTGCATATTTTACGTGGTTTGGGGCTTTCCATAAGTGTCGTTCTAACTTACGAACAAGAACCACAACATTGATACTAGCATTGTTGATCACCCGTTGTAAATTGGATCTTTACTATGCTAGGAGAAACAGGCACCCGCAAAGCCACTTATGCAAAACGAGTTGCATGTCAAGCGTGGAGCAAGTCTCATGAACGATGTCATGTAAGGTTAGCCCGGGCCGCTTCATCCCAACATACCGCAAGATGCAAAGTACACAAAAAGCAATCTACAATAAAAGCATCAACGCCCACAATGACCATTGTGTTCTACTCGTGCAACAGATCTACATATAGACACGGCTCTGATACCACTGTAGGGGTTCGTAGCATGGAAAACAAAAATTTTCTATCGCATACAAACAAACAAGCCAAGATCTATCTACTAGATTGTAGCAACGAGTCGATGGAATAACTCACCCTCGAAGATTCCAAAGTGTTTAACGAGAGCAGATTCTCGTGGGTGATGTAGTCGTACTCTTTCCGATCTCAAGATCGCGTAGACGATCCTTCCGGCGCCGCGTTCCCGCAGCGCTCCCGCAGTCGGTCACACGTTCGGTACTCGACGAAGACCTTCCTCTCCCTTGTTCCAGCAGGCAGCGGAGGTTGTAGCACTCTCCTCGCGATTCCGGCAGCACAACGGCGTGGTACCGGAGGTAGAGGGGAGATCCCGCAGGGCTTCGCCTTAAGCCGGTGCGAGTATGGTGGAGCTTATGAGAGAGGCTATTAGTGGTCTAGTAATTAGACACACCAATTAGAGGGCTCTAAACCAATTAGAAGGCTCTAAACCGAAACAGCTCTAAACCGGGGTCTAGGTCTAGTTTCTAGTTTAGAGGATAGGAACTTGTGTGTGTTGGGAGGGGAGCCCTGCCCCTCCCTTTATAGGTGGGAGGGCTGGCGCGCTAGGGGAGGGAGGGAGTCCCTCCCCAACTCGGCCTAGGGCTGGCCGCCGGCTTGGGGACTCCTTCCCCAAGTCGGTCTCCTCTTCTCCTCCTCTTCCCACTTTCCAAAACTGGCAGTTTGACTTTCAAACTAGCCGTTTGACTTTTCCAATTTAGGAATTAAATAAACCCTTTATTTTGGACAGCGAGAACACTTAGTACATGATGCAATCATTCCATCTTGCAATGACACATTCATGTACCCCTTCCCCCCCGGAGTGCCGGACATTCCGGGACCTTCTAGAATGTTCCCGATGAAAACACCGGAACCATTCCCCAACTCCGAAATGGGACTTTCCTTATATGAATCTTATTCTCCGGACCATTCCGGATCACCTCGTGATATCCCGGATCCCATCCGAGACTCCGAACAACATTCGGTCTCTTTCTCATAATACCATAACTACTCAAACAACGTCGAATCCTTAAGTGTGTCTCCCTACGGTTCGTGAATTATGCGGACATGATCGAGACACTTCTCCGAACAATAACCAATAGAGGAATCTGGAAATTCATATGGCTCCCACATATTTCTACGATTACTTTGCGATCGAATGAACCACTTACATACGATACCAATTTCCCTTTGTCTCACGATATGTTACTTATCCGAGGTCATGATCGTCGGTATCTCTGCATACCTAGTTCAACCTCGTTACTGATAAGTACTCTTTTCTCGTTCCCGTGATATGTGATCCCTTGTGACCAAGTCACATGCTTGCAAGCTAATTGGATGACATTTCACCGAGAGGGCCCAGAGAATATCTATCCGTCATGTGGATGGACAAATCCCACTCTTGATCCATGTGTTTCAACCAATACTTTCCGAACACCCAATGCCACTTTTATAGCCACCCTGTTACGGTGTGGTGTTTGATGACATCAAAGCATCCATCCAGTAAAGGCAATATGCATGATCTCATGGTCGAAGGAATTAGGTTACTATGTATCAGAAAGCATATAGCAATTGAACTATTGAAATGACTTGATCTTTATGCTACGCTTGTCTATAGGAGTATGTCCACCATATCATTCTCCTAACGATATGATCTTGTTGTTGATAACATCTCAATGTTCATGACAAAGAAACCACATCATCAATCAACCAACAAGCTAGTGAAGTATAGAGGCCATACTAGGGACTTCAAATTAAGTTTACAAATCACACAAGTATTAATGGTTTCCTTGTTAATACTATTATAGCATGAATGTAAACATTTATCATAAACACAAAGATATATAATAATAACTACATTTATTATTACCTCTAGGGCATATCTCCAACAGTCATTTCAATAGTTCAATTGCTATATGCTTTCTGATACATAGTAACCTAATTCCTTCGACCATGAGATCATGCATATCACCTTTACCGGATGGATGCTTTGATGACATCAAACACCACACCGTAACTGGGTGGCTATAAAGGTGGCATTGAGTGTTCGGAAAGTATTGGTTGAGACACATGGATCAAGAGTGGAATTTGTCCATCCATATGACGGATAGATATACTCTGGGCCCTCTCGGTGGAATGTCATCCAATTAGCTTGCAAGCATGTGACTGGCTCACAAGGGATCACATATCACGGGAACGAGAAAAGAGTACTTATCGGTAACGAGGTTGAACTAGGTATGCAGAGATACCGACGATCATAACCTCGGATAAGTAAACTATCGTGAGACAAAGGGAAATTGGTATCGTATGTAAGTGGTTCATTCGATCGCAAAGTAATCGTAGAAATATGTGGGAGCCATATGAATTTCCAGATTCCTCTATTGGTTATTGTTCGGAGAAGTGTCTCGATCATGTCCGCATAATTCACGAACCGTAGGGAGACACACTTAAGGATTCGATGTTGTTTGAGTAGTTATGGTAGTATGAGAAAGAGACCGAATGTTGTTCGGAGTCTCGGATGGGATCCGGGATATCACGAGGTGATCCGGAATGGTCCGGAGAATAAGATTCATATTAGGAAAGTCTCGTTTCGGAGTTCGGGAATGATTCCGGTGTTTTCATCGGGAATGTTCTAGAAGGTTCCGGAATGTCCGGCACTCTGGAGGGGAAGGGGTACATGAATGTGTCATTGCAAGTTGGAATGATTGCATCATTTACTAAGTGTCATCGCTGTTCCAAATAAAGGATTAATTCAAATCCTAGTTTGAAAAGTCAAATAGCTAGTTTGAAAAGTCAAACGGCTAAAATTGGAAAGAGGATAAGAGGAGGAAGGGGAAACCGAGTTGGGGAGGAGTTCCCTCCAACCGGCGGCCCACCTCCAAGCCGAGTTAGGGAGGGACTCCTCTCCCTCCCCTTGGCGCGGCCGGCCCCTCCACCTATATAAGGAGGGGCAGGGCTCCCTCCTCTAGACACACAAGTCCCTCACCTCAAACCCTAGAAGCTGCAGCCCTCCATAGCCGCCGCCACCCCCTAGGGTTTTGCCCTAGCCGCCGACTTGGGGGTCCCCGGAACCCTAGCCGCCGGCTCTAGCCCCTCCTCCTTGGTGTGTCTAAACCCTAGATCACCGAGGAGCTCTCTCATACTCCACCATACTCGCTCCGGCTTAAGGCGAAGCCCTGCGAGATCTACCCTCTACTTCCGGTACCACGCCGTTGTGCTGCCGAAATCGCGAGGAGAGTGCTACAACCTCCGCTGCCTGCTGGAACAAGGGAGAGGAAGGTATTCATCGAGTACCGAACGTGTGACCGACTGTGGGAGCGCTGCCGGAACGCAGCGCCGGAAGGATCGTCTACGCGATCTTGAGATCGGGATGAGTACGACTACATCACCCACGAGAATCCGCTCTCGTTAAACACTTTGGAATCTTCGAGGGTAAGTTATTCCATCGACTCGTTGCTACAATCTAGTAGATAGATCTTGGTTTGTTTGTTTGTATGCGATAGAAATTTTTTGTTTTCCATGCTACGAAACCCTACACGTCTTGCATGCCGAAAGACTAGGAGATTTTGTTGAAATCCCTGTCACATTGGTCCGATCGGGTGAAGCTCCCGTGGACGGTGATGACGCCCCTTGGTCCTGGCATCTTGAGTAGTAGGTATGCGTAGTGCGGGACGGCTAGGAACCTTGCGAATTCTACACGCCCCAGGATGGCGTGGTATTGCGACGGCCAGTCCACCACTTCGAATTCGAGTCGCTCCTGCCGAAAGTTGTCCGGCTTCCCGAAGATGACGTCGAGCCCTATTTTGCCCAGGGGGAATATGCCCTTTCCTGGGACAATGCCGTGGAACGGTGTGTCTGATTGTTCCAGGCTGCATTGCGGGATCCGCATAGTTGCTAGAGTGCTTGCGAACATTAGATTTATGCCGCTGCCGCCGTCCATGAAGACGCGGCTCATCTCGAAGCCTCCGATCTGCGCCTCTAGCACCAGGGCAGCATGACCTGGGCGAGGGATCTGGCAAGGGTGATCCGCGCGAGTGAATGTGATGCAGGACTCCGATCCGCTGAGGTACTCAGGGATTGCAGGCGGAGTTGCCACGGCCAAGTTGATTTGTCGGGTGATTTTCTTCTGCACCCTGTTTGTGGGGCGTCCCTTCTGGATCATATTTAGTGCTCCCTTTGGTGAGGGTATCCGACCCCGGCGTTGTTTTGCGCTGGTGCGACTGGTTGGTTTGGGCCTCCAATAGGTGGCGGTGGAGGAGCTCCGTGTGCTATTTCTCCTGGCGCGGGTGCGTTTCCGAACGCAGGGGTTGGGGCTTGTTGCCTCATCTGCACCATGCTTTCGCTGAGTTTCTGGAACTCGCGGCAGTCCTTGAGCATGTGACTGGCTTTCTTTTTGCCATCTTGTTTGTCGATGTAGAAGTGGATGGTGCATGGACCCGAAAGTTTGTCGAATGCTGAGGGTCCGTTGTCGCGGTCGCGGCGTTGCCACGACTATGCTGGTCGTCCGCTGTCGCGGAAATTTCCTCCACGGTATCCTCCGCTGTTGCGGCTGTTGTCGTTGCGGCGGTCGGCGTAGCCAGCCGCGACCATGTCGGGTCCGTCGCGGTCTTCGTAGACGCGCGATCTCCTCTTGCTGCGGCGTTCTCACCTTCGGCCGTAGTCGTCCTCTTCATCTGATTGCGCTCGCTGGATGCAATCTTCGCCGTCTGCCCAACTGTTGGCAATTTCCATGAGGTGGTCGAGTGTCTTGGGCTTGACACGCCCAAGTTCCTCCTTGAAATCTTGGCGTTTGACGCCGTCTCTGAAGGCGTCGATGGCCCTTTCCTCGGAGATATGTGCTGCGGAGTTCTTGGTGGTAGACCAGCGTAATATGTACGAGCGAATAGATTCGCCCGTTCTCTGAGTGCAGGCTCGCAACTCTTCGATTGAGGCGGGCCTCTTACTGGTGCCCTTGAAATTTCGGATGAAGCTGTAAGCTAGCTCCTCCCAACTTCGGATGGATCCTGATGATAGGCTGCTGAGCCAGACTCGCGCCGCGCCTGTCAGCTGCAGCTGGAGGCATTGCATGGCGGTTTCTTTGTTACCACCATGCAGCTTGACGGATGACAGATGATCGCTGAGCCAAGATTTTGGATCTTGCGTGCCATTGAACTTCGGAGTATCCGAAGGAAGCTTGAAATTGCATGGCATCTGTGTTCGCCGAACAGATCTGCTGAAGCATCGAGCTCCACAGAGTTCTCCTTCATCTTCATCCATCTCGGACTCGGATGAGCATGCGCGTTTGGCTCGCGCTTTGTCGATCTTGCGCTGTGTAAGCGCGTCTCTGGCGTCGTATTCGCGTTTGTGGCGATGCGAGCTCTTCTTCCTTCGAGGAAGGTCGTGCTCCTCCTCCTCTTCGGATGAAGGGGTGGCTCCGGTCGCGCCTGACCGGAGCTTTCTTCTTCGGCTCCGCAGGAGCGTCTTCGTGGAGCGCAGCTCCGACGAGTCCGAGTCCGGTGAGTGCGGACTTATGCATGGCTCTTTTCGGGTCCCCTTCCGAAGGTTGGTGGGCCGCGAGATACGCAGTGGCTGCCATGATCGCAGCTTGCGGTGTCTTCGGGATGATGTTGCCGTCGGCATCCATATCCATGAACGACGTGTGGAGAGTTCGGGTCACATCACGACGTTCCTTGGGATCTAGGTTCTCCCCCCGCGAGCGGTGCTTGTTTCCCTGGTTTCCGTTCGTGCTAGAGCCGGGTGCCATGGCGGAGAGCGCAACTCGTCGCGCGCTAGACTCGGAGGCTGCTTGCTTGCGTTTGTCGAGCGTCTCCTGCATCTTGACTTGCTTCTTGTGCTCCTCGATGAGGAGGTAGTGGTACGCCATCAGTAGGTCACGTGGGGAGTCCACAGGCAGGACTATGTCGCCTGCGACGGCACGGCGTGCCTGGACCCATCCTTCTTTGCTAAGTTGGATGACGTGTCCGTTGTTTTCCCCTTCGGGTGGGGGGGGACTGGCTTCTTCTGTTTCCGCCGTTTCCGCCGTTTCTATCCTGCGGGTTCGGGGTCGTGTTGGGCGGCGGGTTAGGCGTTTGTTGCTCCTGGATGACTGCGGCGCATTGGTAGCGCTCGTAGATCGGTTCGCTGCTGCCGCAGCTTTCAGATCCGGAACCGTAGGTCCCTTCATCCGAAGGCGGATCGCACAAATCGGAGTTGCAGCTGCTGCTGTTGTAGAACTCATCTGTCGATGGTGATGTGCGTAGCATGGGGTGTGGAGCCCACGAGGCGGGCCTGATCAATGGCACGGGCACCCGCTCAGGAAGGCGGAGTGTGTCAGTTTGTCCCACCTGGAAGCAGAAGCTCCCGAACAAAATTTCGAGTCCGTCGCCTACGGGCTCGAAATCCTTCATGGTGGCCGGCGAGTGGGCGGTGAAGTCGAAAGTGCCGAAGAGGAGGTGATTCTCCGTCGCCGCGGAGTTGTAGATCGATCGGGTCGGGACCGTCACGATCGCACAATCAGCAGCCCCAATTCCCACAGACGGTGCCAATTGACGAGGTTCAATCTCGTCAATGTCCATTGTTATGGACTTGGGTTTTGGAGAAGATGGGGACGCTGGAGATCGTGGCACGGTTAACAGACAAGCAACCAGGGGACACGAGATTTACCCAGGTTCAGGCCCCCGGAGGGAAAACCCTACTCCTGCTTGTCTGCTCTTGATTACGGCGGAACCGAAGGTTACAGGACGCGCAGATTCGATCTGGCGTGGAGGTGTGTGCGAGAGTATGAGTCGAGAGATCTAGAACGTGCCCTCCTGGCCTTTATATAGACTTAGGCAGGTCCCGGGCATAGTCCTAGTCGGTTACAAGTTCTAGGGTTTTACCCCTTTGAATTTCCTATCTATGCTAGTCTTGCTCTCCAAGGATCCGAAGGCGTCATGGGCCTTGGCCACCCGAAAATCTTCATGGGCCAGCGTGTATCTGCTGTGGGTCTTCCTTGGGCTGGACCAGGTATGCTGAAGTCGCGTACCCGTATGGTATAACCATGTCACCTGCCCAGCCGCGCACTTCCTCTTTTTGAGGGCTGACACGGCGACGGCCAGCGAGCCCACGTGGACTGCCGGAGCGACGAAGGACGGCTGCTACGGGCGCGGAGCCTCAACAGCTACCACCGGGAGTTGTGTGGGTTCCATGGCATCGATTCCGCGCGGCAGCGTGGCCGCGGAGCGGCGGGGCGGGTAGATCAACGGCGGCGGCGAAGCGGAAGGGGGTGGTAGGTGGAGGAAACTTCCGTCACGAAAAAAAAGAGTGCGGATTGGTGCTCGGTTTGGCCGCGGAAACCAGATATGTTAGGTTCCACGTGCGATATTTAGCGCACCCTGTAAAACTTTTTCCGGACCAGGTGTTTATGGGCACTGATCGGCGTGATAAACGGTTGTTATTTTACAGTTTTATGCTATTTATGGACATTGTTATAGATGCTCTAAGACCAACCACGCCCGAGCTCTAAAAGCTGTCTTTTTAGGCGCGAGAGCTCGTGTCCCGTGCTCCAACAGACGCTCTATATTTCCACACGCCCGAAATATTTTGCCACGCGCGGGGCTACGCGCGCTTCTTTTAATACTCCGCTCAGCGCGCTCTCGTTAAATCATCGCGCGCCGCACGTTTAGCAAATTTAATATGTACGTTTTTAGTACCTCTGCTAGAGAAGATTCACGGGTGACGCGCGAAATCCGAATCGCGCGCTGCGTACGTATTTTACAATGCGGTTCGGTTGGAGTTCCCGCAGCTCCTTACCACCTTGCCGGCGTCCAGCACGACCCGTCGGAGTGAAGTTGTCCTCGTGCACACCTTGCTCCAGCTCCGCCTCTTCGTCGCGGCCCCCATGACCACGCGCGGAAGCATACCGTCGACCACAACCATGTGCATACCTCCAAGAGCTCTGGAACCGAGGCTACTCTTTTGTTTTCGATTTTTTCTGGATTTATTAGAATTTTATCTTTGTGGCATAGATCTGGGAGATGGGAGTACAATTTTTCCTCTTTTGTTGTATGAAATATGTTGAATGTTGTTTTTCAGATCGGATAGTGTATGGAATATCTCTGAATCTTATATGGATTGTCAACTTTTTTGTTGGATCATGTATGATTCTTGTGTGAATCTTAATTCACTTGAAAAAATGCTAAGAATCTGTAATAAAACATTGTTGGATCTAATATGAATCTTGTATATGTCAATATTTATTTCTTATATGGTTCTTTCAAGTTCCAGTGAAGTTTCTTATATGTTTTTTGTGAACTATGTATGAAACAGATATGTTTTGAGCTGTAAAAAAGCAATATCATGAATAGTGTATGAAGCATGTATTCTCTCTGTATAAAGACCGTGTATGAAGAAAATCTTACAGGTTAATTTTCATTCTATGGGTTTATAAGTTGTAGAAAAGCAAGCTCATGAATCGTGTATGAAGCATGTATTCTCTCTGTATAAAGACCGGTGCGTCAGTTTCTACTTGTGAATATATTCAATTATGAATCTTATATGAAAACTTATAAATCGTGTATGAAGCATGAATGGAACATGTGATACAGATTGCATTTATTGAAAAATATACTGTCAAAATAAATATTATCAAAATCTATATTATTAAATAAATAGTATGATAAAAATTCTTTTAAATTTGTATAAAAATTGCTTCAATCCTGAATTAAACGTCCATGAATTTAACAGTTGCAAAATACTTAATGAATCTTCCTTTGACAGAATTAATATGATTTTTTTAAAACTATTATTTTTAGATGTATTTTTTGAAATTAGATTGTACATAAATCTGGCTAATTAAATCAACAAAATAATATTTTCTCTATGTAACAATTAGGAGGCAAACAACGATAAAATATGTATAAAACACAAGGGCTGAGAAACAAAATTGTAATGGACCCAAGAAGTAAGGTGGGAGGGTTAAGGAATAGCTTGCATCTCCAACAAATAGAGGACAAAGATGATGGAGACGCCCAAGTTACATGGGATTGCATTTCCGGTTTCTTTGTGCAATCAGCAGCTCACCACGCTGGGTGCGCAGCCAGCGGCACAATGTACCGATATGCGTGAAGCAACAGTAAACCGTCCTTCTCCACGGTAGTTATTGTGAGGTTAGCCGTACGTTGGCAACAATCTCACAATCAAAGCCGCACAAGAACGAACCCGACGGTCGCTGTCTATCCTCACGCTGCCTGTCCGGAGACTGAGGCTCCCGATAACACCGACTAGCCGGCAGCGACGTCCACCGCATTGTTCGTCGTGGTGTCGAGACGAGCTACATCGCGCACGCCACAGCCACGAGTTAAACCCGTGGGGCGCAGGGCAGGGCAAAACGTTAGCGCGCTGATAGCCATACGAGTCCCCATGCGAGTACTATAGTAGTAACGGAATTAACTACTGGCACTCTCTGCTCCGTTCCAAGAATGAATCCAGATCGGGCAGGAGGGCTACTAGTCACCGCCGCTTCGGACTGAATCGAGTGTGGAAGTACAGGAAATGTGGTCCATATACACAAAAGCTACTAGGCAAGGATGAAGCCAGATCATCGAGCAGTGACGTTGACGGCAACTGTTGTAGAGCCCTCGCCCCGTTCCCATGAGAGGATCTCTGCTCCCTTCTGTCTCCCGAACAGTGAAAAAGCACAAGCGATCAAGCACCGTGATCGATACACCGGCGGGTATCCGTACCTACTACCTGGTAATAATCTCCGTGTCTCTTCCCCGTCCAAAAAACCTTGTCCCGTTCTCCATCATTTGCACGTATGTCACGGTAGTATATACATACACGTAGCGGGAGTAAGTGTTACCCGAGAGAGAGGGAAGCACCGAAGGCTGAAGAGTCAGAGTACTCCGGTCTTGGCGTGTGATCAAGCAGGGATCCCGCCAATCGATCGATCACGACCGACTCATAGTACGTTCCCCGCATCTGCATGAGTGAGTGCATGGTCCTGAGCTCGCCATTTCGAGGTGGTAGCGTTGATTGTGCCTTGCCGTGTACTGCCAGTCGCCTTCCCTGGTCTACCGCTCCTTGTTGTTTCTTTCTCTCTTTGCATCATTTTACTCGTGCTGGCAGGCGTGCACTCTCGTACTACTATGTGAGTCGTTCTTCCGGCCCACGCATTTGTTTGTTGGCTTCTGCGACCGAGCTCGCTCGCTCGGTGGTGACTCTCGGGAGTCTTGGATTGGGAGCAAGCAAGAAGGGGGAATCTTTGGTGAGGTGGTAGGGACTCCCCCAACCCGCAAGAAAAAAAAGAGGTGGCAGGGAATTACTGCGCAATCCGTAAGTCTAGGATTGCCGCGTCAATTACTGCGCCCACTCTCCCTGCTAATCCACTCGCCGCCGTTGCCGTTGGGGGCGTTACCTGTTCGAGGCTGATGCGCTGCAAAGTTTTCCACCTTTCTTTCCTCTTCTGGGCTGGATTTCACGTTAACTTCGCCGCGCGCTAGCTACCGGCGCTTCCGTCTTTTTCCTCCTACTGGTACCTGCCCTGCCCTACAGACTTGATTTCTCGCTGTGATCCCGTGCCTATGCGGAAGTGTAAAAGTGGACTTCCGTTTTCTTCTCCCTCAAAAAACTTTCTGCTTCCTGGATTAATTTCTCCCTGGATTAATTTTCGCGTACAAATCGCCGCTCCCTTTTTATTGCCTCCAGCCGGTGATGTCGCGTACGGAGCTGACATCCTCTATATAGCCCCGTGTGCGTTTCCTCCTCCTCTGACGAGACGATCGTCTCCAACCAAAAGCCCCCTCCTCCCTCGACTCGGAGGCGGCGCGGTTCCGTGCGTACTCCACCCGTGCTGAGGCCAGGCATGGGGCGCGCCATGAGATGGATCAGGAAGCTCTTGACGGGGCGGAAGGAAGGGCACGGCGGAGGCGTCGTGCCCGACGTCTGGCATGACGCGCCGGAGAAGGAGACCAGCAGGTGGAGCTTCGTCAAGCAGAGGAAGAGTGCGGCGGCTGACGGCGGGAAGCCGCCGACGCCTGCGCAGCCTCCCTCCACCGCGGCAGTGAGGCCATGCCACTGTGGCGGTGGTGGAGATCAGGAGGACAAGGCGGCCGTCGTGGTGCAGAAAGCCTTCAGAGGCTACCTGGTATGATCTTTCTCGTTTCGACATGTTCGTGCTCTTCTCGTTGTTTCTTCCTAATCAATCGGTTTAAACTGTTCTAATCCGCACTTCAATTTTTTTTTGGTTAGAACGATGCATAATTCCAGATTGATGAGTCTCCTGTCTTCTAGTATTTTAGCGGATAGTTTCACACTCTCTGACACCCTATATTAATGCTAGATCCGTCAGTTCCTTTCTGTACTTTATACTCCATTTGGCTAAGTAGGCTAGACATCGCTGTGTATCTGATGTCATCGCTGGTCCTTCTTCACATGATGGACAGTGGTTTAGTTGTTAACTCTTCCTCTGTTCCTGTTCAAAATCTGCACGTTTGTTTATTAGTCTGCTTCGCCAGCGACTTGTGTACAGTGTAAATAATAAACTTCTCGTTTGGTGTCAGTGTGGTGGTTTACTGAATACTGATTGCGCAGCGTGACATAAACCTAGTTGCCTAAGCAACAGTTTTTTTTTAAGTTCTTCGTCGTCAAATGCAAGTTGTTTGGGCTTTACCGTAGAGTAATTTTGATGAATCTTGGATGACTTCAGGCTCGGAAAGCGCTTCGCGCTCTGCGATCACTCGTCAAGCTGCAGGCTCTGGTCCGGGGCTACCTCGTCAGGAAGCAGGCAGCCACCACTCTGCACAGGCTGCAGGCGCTCATCCGGCTGCAGGCCGAATCCCGCGCCGCCAAGCGAGACACCTACAGGAAATCCATGGAACAAGTCGGTCATTCTTACACTAGAGCCGCGAACCAAAATCTTTGTGTTGATCTCGAGTTTGATTTGTTATTCTGCAACGCAGGAGAGGATCGTCGCGCAGGATGCCCGGACGAAGTCGCCGTCGGCGAAGCCAGCGCACCGGCGGAGGCTGTCCGACAGCACGGACTCCAACTACGAGCACAGCCCGCGGATCGTGGAGATGGACACGTGCCACCTCCGGTCCCGGTCCACCCGGATCTTCAGCGGCCGGTACACCCCCGACCGTTCCCGCGGCCTCCTCGCCCCGGACCTGCCACCGACGTTCTCGCCGCTGTCCGTCAAGCAGCCCCCGCGGCTGTCCGTCCGGCGGTGCCAGGAGCGCGAGCCCGTCGTCAGGCACGCCAAGACGGCGCAGAACACGCCCCGCTTCAGCGGGCCTGACCCACCACCGTACGCGTACGAGTCGCCTGCCAAGAGCGTCGACGGGCTGACGCCGCGGCCGTTCTGGCACCGGGACCTCCTCGTGAGCCCGCGCTACATGGCCGGCACCGCCTCGTCGGCGGCGAGGATGCGGTGCCAGAGCGCGCCCAGGCAGCCGGCGGCCGAGGTGCTGAGGGCGAGCCTGGCGTCCCAGGCAGGGTCAAGGAAGTCGACGACGTGCACGCGTATGCAGGGCGGCTACTTCTCGGAAGCCACAAGCGCGGGCTACTCCGGTCTCAGTGAGGAAGCGGCCAGAGATTACTACTTGGACAGGACGTGGTGACCGATCAGAGAGAGACGGCCTATCGATCTTCATATTTTGTACAGTACATTTTAGTTGCTAAAGGGTTATTAGGTCAAGGCATTATATATGTGAATCGCACGGTCAATGACATAGGAGAGGTGCTCTTGAAGATTGATAGTAGTATAAAAAGAGCCTTTCTATGGCCATGCGACAAGGTCTCTGGAGAAAAATGCAATGTTAGTTGGAAGATTTTGTGTAAACTGAAAGAAAATAGAGGTTTCGGGATCTTTAACCTCACAAAAATTGCATTAGCTCTCCGATTAGAGCATCTCTAGCAGACACCAGGAAATCGCAAATCAGAAAACTCGCGTTCGCGTTTAGCGGGCAGAATAGACCTCTCAAAACCGAACTAGAAAAGGAAATATTCACTTCTTACAGTTTCGCGCACACGGTTTCTACCAGAGCAAAAACGATACGAAACCATAAAACGAAACCACAAATGACAGAATTTAAACAAATTCGACCGCTCAACCGCGACAATCATCAAGTTTTAAGAAAATTTAACAAAGTATCTCACTACCACGTCGCTGAACATCATCCAAAATATTAATCATCACCACAACCCACGATGATCATCAAACATCGAAGCCAAGAGAAGCATCACAGCCACCACCACTTGCCGAAGCACCACCATGGACACCATCACTTGCCGGAGCACCATGTCCACGACCATCCCTAGCCTTGCTTGATCATGCCACGCCAAGGTGAGCTCGTCCATGATGCTCCGGTCCATGGTCATGATGGTGTTTTCTTCGGCATAGAGCTTTGCCATGGCCTTGGTTTTCTCGGTTGCCGCCTTCCTCTCGTTCACGGCTATCTTGCGCAAACCATCTTGCCGGAGTGCTTTCCACCTTGCTTGCTTCTCAATTGTTTTCTTCTCAGCCAAAGCAACTTTTGCTTCCAAAGTCTTGGCCACCATCTTCTCATTTGAGATCACCATGAGATCAATCTTCTCTCTCAAGCTTGAATTCTCGGCTAACTTCTTAAGTTTCTCCTTTTCCAACTTGTTGCCATCGGGCTTGTTCTTGTTCCTCCCTCCCGATGGAAGTTCATCATCCAATTGGATGAGTGCGCCTTTTTTGGGTGGTGCTTCTTGCTCCCTCAACTTCCATTTCTCACTTCTTTGGAGCAAAAGCGAACAATGCTCGAGGTTGAATGCCTTGCCCTTTGAAGCCTCCATCTCCAAGAACCTCTGTTTTGCAATTTTCTCCTACAAAATGCAAACAAACAATGAGTTGCAAAAAATGCTAGCACTTGGTGGTGCAAACAAACAATTCGACATTTAGCACTCACATAGTCACCCACAATCGAACCACTTGGCGGTGCTCCTCGAACATGCTCCAAGCATCCACTATAGCGAGCACAAGTGTTTTTTATGTAATCCCAACGGCCTTGGAGTGATCGATAAGTTCGTGCAATCGTCCTTGGAAGGGAAGGCAAGAAATGGTAGAACTTGTCCTCGATCCTCTGCCAATAACGCTTCCCGATTTGGTTGGTGTCGGTCACGGCATCGAGAGAGACAACGTCCCAAGCCTTGATCAAAGTCACGTCTTCAACTTGCGTGAAATTCTTCGCTCGGGTCCGGGTAGACACTTGCGATCCATCGACCTCCTCCACCTCCTCGTCTTCACCTGCACCGTCGACACCACCATCCACCTCGTTGTAAATTTGTGACCCATCCAACTCATCTCCATAGCCGTCGAGCGGAGCTGTGTCGATGTCCACCGCAATGTTATTCAAAAAATCGACGTAGGAGGTCGGAACCTCATGCAAATCGCTTTGTATAAGCGCCAATTCGAATCAATTGTATACGTAATTGGCGGCGGCTATGGCGAAGGGGGAGGGAAATTGTTCATACCTAAATCGGCTAGCCGAGGCCGTTTTGGAGGATTTCGTGGCGGCGACTGGTTTCTCGGGGCCTGCCTTCCGCTTCGCAACCGTCCTCCTCGCCTTGCCCGGCGCCGGCTTCAACTTGGAAGCGGTGGCACTCGCTAGAGCATGGGGAACAACGGGACCGGCGGGAGAGGCCGGAGCGCCCACGCTGCCATCCTGGATGAGGACGAAGCCATGCCACTTCCGCTTCGTCGCAACAGCAGCTTTACCAGACGCCCTAGACGGGGGTACCGGCGACGGGGATAGAGACGACGGTGGCTATCAGATCTGGCAGACCCATCGGAGGGGTTGCCTGCGCCGGCGCGACCTCGCCGCAGCTCAGCGGCGGCTGCTGGACATCCATGGCGGCCTTTCGTGGGGCTCGACGGAGGTGGCAGGGGCGGGGACTGGAGATCGAGCGTGGTGGCGGAAGCTGAAAGTTCCCTCCCACCAACGGAAACGGGGGATATGGTCCGCTCCAGGTCGGGCTCGAAAATTGGTTTTTTTGGTTCTGCGGGGGTGTTTTCTCGGGGGCCTTAATTTTTTTTCGGTTCGGTCGATTTTGAGGAGTCTGTTCTGGCCACTTTTCTCACGCGAAACCGAAAAGTGGCGGTTATTTTCTCGGTTCCGCCCGTTTACGGTGTCTGCTAGAGATGCTCTTAGGTAGCTATTTCATGATTCATAAATGTAAAATGACAAGGCTAAGCCATGAGTTGGACTTGAGAGTTGAGACCCATGCATCCCTGAAGACAACAACCTCTTTGCGGTGGCTACAAATATCACCATTGGAAACAGAAAGAAGAGGCCTTTTTAGAGACTCGCTAAACGGAGAAGGACATAAAGATATTGCCCCCCTCATTTACGACCACTTAAAAGGAGAAAATATTTGGTTAGCAGATCTCTATAAAATAAGTTTTGGGTTATCCAAATTAATACTCAAAGTTGACTATCTTTGGATCATATTGTGAAACTCTCCGAGCTATGAGAAATGGTACAGTCAGTTCAATTGGAAAACAACCGAACAGAAATGACCTCTTGGACGCTCAACAATGATGAAGGTTACTCATCTCAGTCGACCCACAACCTGCAATTTTTGAGTCGAATAAAATCTTCAATGCCTACATTTGTATGGCAACCATGGAGCGAAGAGGCGGACAAAACTGTGGCAATTGCAAAATGTTTGCTTGGTTAGCCCTTCAAAATATATTTGAATGCTAGATAGGCTTAAGTGAAGAGGATGGAAAAATTATGCCAACTGCAAGCTATGTAACCAAATGCAATAATTCACATCTCATCTCCTCTTCAAGTGTTGGTTCATCATTCCAGTTTGGAACACTTTGAAGAGTTGGGTAGGCTTTCATGACATAGAACCGAGTAATTGGTTTCATATGTGCTCCGTCAAGGAATAGTAGGTTGAGGCGACCCACAAGAGGGGACAATCTTGAAAAACAATGGCCTTGACTGCAATGCTAGTATCATGTGTATAATTGTCATTCTATACGGGCTCGGTTCAGCGCAGTTCGGTTAGGGTTAGAGTTTTACCTCTCCCCCTCTCTCCTATATAAACACTTGTAATCCTTTGTGATCAATCAATATACAAAACATATTCGTCTTCTTGGTATCAGATCCAGGCGCACCTCCCTCCGTGAGGCGCCGCCCATGGCGACCTCCAGCCCACCCACCACCACCATACCTCTTGCTACCCTCAACGCCTCCAGCAAACTCCCGATCACCACTTCCCTCCCCACCTCTTCCCCAAACCCCCCAAACTCTACCAACACCGATGCGCTAGACCTCCGAAACCTCACGGCCAATCTGCCGATCGTCAACACCACCTATGCGCCGCCATCCCTCACCTTCTTGGTGCCGCCATACCCACCTCACATCCAATCCTAGGCATCCACATCCACAACTACATCAAGTTCCAGGTTAACTCCACTGGCAAAAACTTCTCGAAGTGGAGGCAGACCATCACCTTCCTCCTCACCATGTACAAGGGTATGGATCACATCACCGTAGGCGCGGCACCTGCCGCCCCCGACGATCTCTGGATTGTTGTGGACATCCTGTGACACCCCCGAGATTAAGGCTGGACAAATCTCCAACCTTCGTCTGAACATAAGCCTAACCTAATCTCGAAAGCGTACATGAGAGAGAATCGGTAACACAACAGTGACCCTACGACACAAAAATTATTACAGCAAGCTCATAACTGAGCGAAGAACCAAAATATTACAAGAAGATGTCACTGACCACAAATTTCAAACAACGGAAAGCAAATTATGCTATTAAGTATAGCAAACTTAACTAATGGCCTAAGAGGCCTGTAGCATAACGATGACGTCCCATTCCATAGATTCCAGGCTGCTGGCCGGGAACTCCAAACTACTCGTCGATGTCGATGCCGTGAATAACTCATCTTCTATCGTAACACTTACTCTACTGCAAAAGTATCAACAAAGCAAGGGTGAGTACAGGGTGTACTCCGCAAGACTTATGGCTGGTGGAGTTGTTTTGCATAAGCCATCTTTGTTTATAAAACAGGAGGGAAAATAAGCTCGTCTAATCAGAGTGTTTTAAAAGGGGATAAGAAAACGACATCTCCAAAGTATTGATCATCATTTTTTGATATCCACAAAATCATCATCATCGAACCTCATCTAGGATCACCCCCTCGTACCCAAGAGGAAGCATCCTTAAGCACACATTAGTTTGCCAAGTTTTACGATTAGGATCAAGTTCTCTATGATCCCGTGTCCATTCCCAAGTCGTCCATAATCGTGGACATGTATTTTCGAAAAGATTAAACCCTGCAGGGGTGTACAACTTTACCCACACGCGTCGACCGACTCTTAGCGTCACTTGACACACTTCATTGGTGTGCTGACAGAGGGTGGTCGACCGAAACCTTTTCCTTACTTTTGCCTAATCCATGAGTCACCAGAAGGGCTCCCGGCTGCGGTAGTTGGCCATACTCCCAGGCGGTCCTCGACTCTGTGTACCGGGATCCAGTTCAATGCCGAGCATCCTTCACCCGGCCACGTCCTATATGCTTGCACCATTTTCCAAAACCTTTTTCCATGCGGGTGCCGAATAAATCTTCAAACTACGGACTCATGGATCAGACTAGGCAAGTTGGGGTTAAGGGGTTTCCTAAGCCCCGTGTGACTGTACGATCATATTGGTTCAAGAGGCAAGAACCCAAGGTCCTAAGGGTGGCAAGTATGGCACTGCAAAAACCACAACCCGCGTGGCCTCCCATACAAGCCTTAGCATGTTTACTCACATCACCTGTCATACCACGTTCTCCTGTCCAACTAGGTTCATTCGAAGCTCGGAACCATCAACCAAGTGAATCAGCGGAACAACTAATCTTGGCTAAGCCAACAAATATAAAAGCTTTAGCAACGCTCACAAAGCCAAACACTAGTTATGCTAGGAGTCGTGGATCAGGGATTATAGGTTCAAAGGGAACATGCATCAGATAGGATCACTCTATCTATCGATAAAAGACCTTAGAATCGTATGCACATGGCAATGATTGAAATACTTTGAAAGCATAGGATTCATATGTATGTGTGGGGTTTCGCTTGCCTTTGCCTGTTGATACCCAATACAGATCTTCGGGTTCATCAGCTTGACTTGTTCGACAACCACAAGGATATAGCTCTCCAGGGTTCATCTTATTGGCATAGTTTATCGATGATCTTTGATATTGTTGATCTTGACCTTCAATCTTGCACTCGATCTCGATTCCGATATCGTATTCTATCAAGAAGAACCAAACACCGAAAAGAGAGGGGAAACAATCAACACATGGCATCAATGCAATGCTCAATCAAGTATGATGATATGACAAGTTAAAATTTGTTGAATTGTAACCCTAAACATGCTCGACATTTTAAACAGGGTCTGAGAGGTGCAAACCCTAGAATTGGGGATCCTCGGAATCACATGTGGGGTTCATTATGTTCTTCTAATTATACTTGTCATGAGAGTTGGTTAACAATGCATGATTATAGCTTATATTGATAGGTCTCATTTTCCTGAACATTTTGGTACATTATTTGTATTTTTCTGATAAACAGTTAATTAGTTATTGAATTAACAAGATTTAAACAATTTTTGGAAATTATTTAAACCATTTATAATACTCTTTCTGAAAATATAACAAATTGGACAAACTTTTTACACCCAGCTAAACCTAGTTGGTGAGGCTGACAGAAGGGCCCAAGGACACGTCTGCAGCCACGCCAGCAAGTGGGACCCAGAGCTGGTTTGACCGGGCTGACCGCGTGTCGCTGACTTCATGCCAATGCCAGCGTGGCGCCAGCACAGCGGTGGGCGGCAGGAACGGCGATAGAGGGCATGTGAGGTTGCGTGGGTGTGCGTGTTGGATGGAGAAAGCCAAGGCGAGCCAAAGGGTGGTGGAGCCGCCCCTTTTGGGTCGCCGGAGCAGCGCCAGCAACCATGCCCGATGGCGGCGGTAGGCGACGCTCGACGCGGGAGCAAATCAAAGCGAGAGGGGATAGACAGAGGGGTCCAGGAGGTGCAGGAGCTCAACACGAGCGCGAGAAGAGGGTCGGCGTGGAGCAGGGTGGCCGGAATCGATGGCGGTGATGATGACCGGAGCTCGGGAAGGAGGTCGCAATTGCGGCGTTAGGGACGGCTCCAGCTTGCGCAAGTCAGGCAGATGAAGGAGTCGAGCTCGATGATGGTCTCAGCTGTGCCTGGGTCGGTCCGAAACGGCAGGACACGGCAGATCCCAAGGCTAGGGTTCGTCAGCCAGAGGAGAGGAACGCGAGAGGGAGGCCGCTGGGGAGAGGAGAAGTGTATGAGGGCGAGAGAGGCATGCCCGGGACGACCTTATCTATCTCCACGCGGCGGCGGACGGCGGGATGCAGGCAGTGGGGATTGACGGCGCAGGCAGCGACATCGAGCTGCTCGCCGTGGTCGAGGAAGACGACATGGGAGGAGGGCGAAGCGGTACCGGGCCGCTGTGGGATGCGCTGGGCTGGGGTGGGCTGCAGAGCTGCACACGCGAGCGGCAGGAAGGGAGGGGAGAGAGATGGGCCGGCCTGGTTGGTCTGGATCTTATTTTTTCTGCCAAATAGTTTTCCTTTTTCTGCTTTCATTTCTCTCTTTTGTAAATGAATTTCAAATCTGTTTTGATACATTTCAAATTACAGAACTTTTACAAATATTCAAAATATTTCAGAGACCCTTGTAATCAATTTGGGCTCCATAATTTTTGTAGTTTTCAAAATTCAAAACCATTTTGAGTATGTTTCAAATAGAGAGGGGAAGCTAGAGTTTAGGGTTTTGATCCATTTGTTGCTTGCATGTTAAGATGATGCTCATGCTATGCACATACAAACCCTAATTACTATTAGTAGAACTAGGGGTGTTACACATCCACATCTCCTTGTGGTTCATGGGAACCTTGAGCGACGACCTCTACCGCCTCGTCTCCGACGGTCGAGCCTGCTCCACTGGACACGCATCATGTGCTTCTTTCTCTACAACGAGGCTCTGCGCGACCTCTTCCTCGGCAAGGCGTTCCATAGCACCCCCCGTGGTGATCTCCCGATCGCCACCTGCGCCAGCAAACTGCAGCAGATCGCGGATGATCTCGCTGCGATCGGCCACCCCGTTGATGACCACGACCTCACCCTACAATTCATCGATGGCCTATGTGATCAGTACAAGCTATAGACCAATATCCTCAAGACCGTGGTGCCCTACTTCGCCGATGCCTACTCCCGTCTTCAGCGCGCCAAGGATGACGCCACCTTCCAACTTGCTGGTGCCCAGGCGCTTGCCGTCCAGACAGGCGGTCGTGACACCCCTAGCACCAACACCGGCAACGCTCGCCCGCTCGACATCAGCCCCAACTACTGCGGCTGGAACCCTATTCCCGAGTTTCATTACGTCCAACACAATCAGCAAGGAGGCCGTGGTGGAGCACAACAGCAAGGCGGTGGCCGTGTCCGCGATGGAGCCCAGCAGCAGCCCTACTCGGGCGGACGTGGTGGGGGCCAACAGCAGCCCTGTCTCGGCTACTTTGCACCTATGGGGACACCGTTCCTGCCACGCTGTCCTTGGATACCGCCGAACTCTTCTGGCGTCCTCGGTCCTCGTCCCAGCATGCCGGACCAGGCTTACCCACTGATGCACACGCCTGCTCCACCACCTGCGCACTAGCCTGCACCACCGCCGTCATGGTACTACACTGCCCTCTACCAGTCTGCTCCAAGCTATGGTGATGTGTTACCTCAGACAGGACAAATCTGGATCATGGACTCCGGCGCCACCTCTCATGTCACCGGCAACCAAGGTATATTGACCTCGTATCATTCCCCTTTAGGCATTAATTCTCACCATATTATCGTTGGTAACGATTCTCGTATTCCTGTTGTTGCTACCGGTACTGCTCACCTTACACCTTGCCCATTTTTTCTCAATGATGTCCTTGTTTCTCCATCCATCATCCAAAATCTTTGTGCCACTCGTAAATTTGTTCGTGATAACAATTGTTCCATTGAATTTGACCCTTTCGGCTTTTCCTTGAAGGATCTTTTCACCAGGAGGGTCCTCATGCGCTCTAATAGCTCTGGCGACCTCTACCCATTCTTCAGCGATCAGGGCGCCACCACTGCCCTCGCTGTCACCACCGATCTCTGGCATCGACGTCTCGGCCATCCCAGCTCCTCTGCCATGTCGCATTTACCTTTAGAATTTTTTTTGATTTGTAATAAAAGTGCAACATCTCAAACTTTGTGTGATGCCTGCCAGTTAGGGAAACACACAAAATTGCCTTTTGCTACTTCACACTCTCATGCTTCATCTCCATTTGATCTTATTCATTGTGATCTATGGACGTCCCTTGTTCTTAGTTGTTCCGGTTATAAATATTACTTAGTAATTCTCGCATTTTTCCTGGGTGTTTCCTCTACGAGAAAAATCTGACACTTGTGATACTCTTCTACGTTTCTTTGCCTTCGTAGTAACTCAATTTCAAACAACCATACGCTGCCTTTAATATGATAACGGTGGAGAATTTCTCACCGCAACTTTACGCACACACCTATCCTCCCATGGCGTCTCACTTCGACTCTCCTGTCCCTATACATCACCACCAAACGGTCGTGCCGAGCGCATGATCCGCACCACCAACAAAGTTGTTCGAACCCTCCTCTTCCAATCCAAATTACCACCAGCCTTCTAAGTAGAAGCTCTTAACAATGCCAATCATCTCCTTAACAATAGACCATCCCGCGTCATCGGAAACTTCACTCCCTACTTTCTTATTTACGGTGTCCATCCCACATATGATCACCTCCGTACCTTTGGCTGTTTATGCTTCCCCAATCTCTCACACTCTGTTGAACATAAACTATAGCCATGTTCCACACGCTGTATTCTTCTTGGTTATCCACGGGAACACAGAGGGTACCGGTCCTTTGAACTCTACACTAGAAAAATTATCATATCTTGACACCTAGTTTTCGATGAAAATTATTTTCCCTATACATCCGACACAACCAACCTCACACCACGAGCTTCCGCAGACAATCCTCCACCTACACCGGATCCCAGTGCAATCCTCCTCGACCCCCGCACCCAATCATTGACAACCAACCAAAATCCGCCACCTAACCCATGTCCCCGCCACCAACCTCCATATACCCCTCACCACCCGCCACTCCCGCCTCCCAGGCTCTGACAGCGCCCAGCGCACCGAGATCGCCACCAGCCGCATCCGCCTCGTGCTCCACGCCACCAACCGCCACCCCACCATCCTCCACTCCCAGCCCGCCACGTCCACCGGTACCGCCTCCATGTGTCGTCCCGGTAACTCCACTCAATAATGCACACCGGATGCACACCTACGCCAAAATAGGCTATTTTATGCCTAAACAACACTTCAACTTATCTGCTTTCGCTGATATTTCCCCTATCCCTTCGTCGTACCGTACAACACTTAAAGACAATCGTTGGCATGATGCTATGCGTGATTAATTTGATGCTCTAATTCGGAATGACACTTGGTCTTTGGTTCTTTGTCCTGCAGGTGTCAATGTGGTTACTGAAAAGTGGATATTTCGTCACAAACTGAACCTCGATGGCTCTCTTTCTCGGTACAAGGCTCGCTGGGTCCTACGAGGATTTACTCAACAAGAGGGTGTTGATTATGGAGAAACTTTCAGTCCGGTTATGAAACCTGCTACCATTCTTGTGGTCCTTAGCATTGCTACCTCGAGCTCGTGGCCTATTCATCAAATGGACGTGAAGAATGCCTTTTTGCACGGTGAACTTGTTGAAACCGTGTACTGCACTCAACCGGCTGGATTTGTTGATTCTGCTAACCCTACACACGTTTGAAAGCTCAAGAAATCAGCAAACCGTGTACTGCACTCAACCGGCTGGATTTGTTGATTCTGCTAACCCTACACACGTTTGAAAGCTCAAGAAATCTCTCTATGCTCTAAAACAAGCACCTCGCACCTGGTTCCTTCGGTTTTATGCTTAACTTCATAGCCTTGGGTTCATTAGCTTGAAGAGTGATTCCTCCCTCTTCATCTACCACTCTGCCAAGGAAACTGCTTACCTTCTCTTATATGTGGATGATATCATCCTTACTGCCAGCTCCACAGTGCTTCTTCAGCGTATCATTGCCTCCCTGAATTCTGAATTTGCTATGAGTGGTCTTGGAGCTCTTCACCATTTTCTTGGTGTAAACGTCCATCGCACTTCTCATGGGTTATTTCTCTCTCAATAGCAGTATGCCATGGATATTTTGGAGAGGGCCAACATGCTCAACTGCAACCCTATTTCTACTCCTATTGACACTAAGTGCAAATTGTCTTCCCAGGGCGGTCCATCGGTGTCCGATCCCTCGTATTATCGCAGTATTGTCGGTGCCCTACAGTATTTGACACTAACCATGCCGGATCTCTCCTACGCTGTCCAGCAGGTTTGCTTATTCATGCATGATCCCCGTGATGCTCACCTACAGCTTGTCAAAAGGATCTTACGCTACGTCTAGGGTTCTGCTCATCTTGGTTTCCAGCTCTATGTCGGTTCCTCGTCCGAGTTAGTGGCATACTCCGACGCCGATTGGGCAGGATGTCCTGACACACACAAATCTACATCTGTTTTTTGTGTTTTTCTAGGCAAAAAACCTCGTCTCCTGGTCCTCCAAATGACAACAAACAGTCTCAAGATCCAGTGCCGAAGCTGAATACCGTGCTGTTGCAAACTGTGTAGCTGAATCTGTTTGGCCGCGTCAACTTTTTACCAAGCTGCACCAACCTCCATCCAAGGCTACCGTGGTCTACTGTGATAACATCTCGGCCACTTTCCTCTCCACGAACCCAGTGCAACATCAACGTACTAAGCATATTGAGATTGATCTTCACTTTGTCCGGGATCATGTTGCTCTTGGAGAGGCTCGTGTACTCCATGTTCCCACCAGCTCTCAGTATGCCGACATTTTCACCATAGGATTACCGACCTCAGTTTTTCAGGAGTTCCGAACCAGTCTCAACATCGTATCACGCCATGTTTCGACTGTGCGGGGGGGGGGGGGGGGGAGGGGAGGGGGTGAATTGCAATTCTGTATGGGCTCGATTCGGCCCAGTTCGGTTAGGGTTAGGGTTTTACCTCTCCCCCTCTCTCCTATATAAACACTTGTAATCCTTTGTGATCAATCCATATACAAAACATATTCGTCTTTTTCATGGAAAATTTGAAGGAAAGGAACGTGCGTGTTTTTCAAAACCAAGCCTCTACATCAACGGTGAGGCAACGTGGAGACTCACCGGGCCAAAAAAAACTTGAGTTATGTATATGCCACGAGAATATGCTTTTGTTTGTAAATCTTGGCCTATAGGACAATATTCGGGTTGAAAAACATGTAAAAATTCTTCTTAAAAATCTTTTCCCCTGTTTTTAAAAAACTAATGCATAGACAATGTTGGAATTTGATGAGTTTTGGACTGCTGGCCCATTAGATAAATTCTAAAATTTTCTTTGGCCCACTTGTATATGACAGCATATGGTTGTGCTAGTGATGCTAAAGTTTAGTTCCACATTGGTAGAGTGTTGCACCACCCACTAAGGTGTGACAAGGAGAGAAGCCCACGCGCACTCCTCCTTCGACGCCGCCCGCCTCCTCCCGCCACGACGAGCGGGCGCCGCGGGATGCAGGAATCTCGCCGAGCTTTATTTCGCTAGTTTTTATGGACGTGGGCCGAGCCCCACGATCTCCCTAACCTGCACTATATAAGCGTCCGTGCTAAACCTAATCGGTGAATCAATCCACACACGCGCCTACCTCCAGAACCTTGCGCCGCCGCTTTCGTCTTCCCCATCCCGGCTTGCAGCGTGCACCGCAGATCGGGACAGTAGGCCTCCGGAACCCGTCTCTCGTGAGGGCGATCAGGTTTTTGGGGAGCGCTCAAGCGCGACTACTGGCAACCATGACGTCGTCCGGCGACAAGTTCTCGAACGACGACTTCTTCCTAGACGTCAGCGACCTCTTCGGCAACCTCAATATGGGCGACAGCTCTGCTGCGGCTACTGCCGCAACTACATCGTATGTGATCTCAATCTCTATCTTTCAAATTATGCTGGAGTTTCTAGTTCTAGCGTTTGGCGTAGATGTGATAGGTTTGTCTTGTATAGATGTAATCTGTTTATCTACTTTGTTGATCTGCATGATTAATTTTAGTACTGTTTGTATAATCATATCAGTTTATTATTCGGATTAAATCATATGAATTATTGGAACACGGTAAATGTAGTGAAGTGCAGAGTTACACAGTGGCTTAGCAGTAGCAACGCTGATGTTTTTGTCCTGCGCAGCGAAAAGACAAACGTGTACGCAGTTACGTGCTGTGTTGTTTTCCAAAAGGACAGCAGGATTGGTTTGACAGTGGAGTTATTTGCTCCAATGAAAACGATGCTGAGGTGATCTGACCCGAAGCGCGGAACCAGATCGATACATGATCCGACAGTGGCATGCAGCGACCTAATAAGAACCGTACGTGGTACCATCGACGCGTCAGTTTCGTAGTTATGTTCCGGAATGTTAGGATCAGTACGCACTGTCGACACCACGAAGCACAGAAAGTCTGAAGAACAGTCGCCGATGTCTCCAAGTCAGCAACTGAGTGTGACGATTCTGTCAAGGGGTGCCAGCGTGCCAGCGTGCAGAATATGTTTCCCTCAACCTAGCAGTAGATAGAAACAATTTTGTAGACCGATTGCGACGAGGTCAGCGCAAATCTGCATGTTTTTTTTCTCAACAGACCTTGAATCGTTTATTTCTTGAATGTGACCTTGGGTCCATGTTTGCAGACAGAAATACCGTTGTTTGGTGGGGTAGTTTTGCGGGGATGTTTAAAGTGGAAAGCGGCCTGCTTCTGAGCACGGATTGGTCATTTAGAGATAAGAGTCATTTCCATGTTCATGAAATGAGAGTTTTGTCTTTTTGAGAATTTCATGAGATATAAGAGGTAGGCGCTGCTTGGGAACATTGTACAGTATAACTTTCCACCAGTGCTGCTTTATACCAACAATTTACGTGCTCCGACAAATACAGGTATATCTCATTCCACTGACTCTGAGCTGTTTGGAAAGAATCTAAAGGTATAATTGGTGCACCCGGTAGGCTCACCATAGCGATTTCAGCTTCTAGGCCATTGGATGAGGCGCTAACAGGATCTGAACCGTTGGTACTAGAGCAAGGTATGTAACAGCGATGATGTATACGTGTATAATTGGTGCACCCCTATAGGCTCACCACAGCGATTTCAGCTTCTAGGCCATTGGATGAGGCGCTAACAGGATCTGAACCGTTGGTACTAGAGCAAGGTATGTAACAGCGATGATGTACGTGTGATATAAAAGGGCAGCCCAAACCCTAGCCGCCAGTCTCTCCCGACTTCCGCATCCAGCCCACATTGCGCCTCCCTCCTGTCATGCGCCCTCCTCGTCCCCGTCATCCTCCTCCTCTCTCCCATCGCCACCAGCCTAGCCGCCACACCACGCGCCGCTTGTCCTTGCCGGCAGGGCTGCCACGGTTTCCCCGCTCAAGACCGGGTGTTGCCCACCCCAATCCCCTCAGTCCTCTCTTCCTCACAATCCCCTCCCCTCTGCCCCATCCCGAGCCGCCGCCATCGCACTGCTGTGCTTCTGCCCCTCGTGCCGGCTGGTGGGAGGGCGCCGCCAGGCCCAGGGAGGTAGCTGCTCGCCTCTCCATGGCTCTCATCTGTCTCGTCTCCCCTTTGCTGCAAGCCAAAGAGGAGATACTGGAGGGGGGGCCGCAACCACATCTACTTGACATGGAGCATAGGTACAATAGTCTCAAATTCTTCATTTATGATTTCTCTCTCCCACCTCTCTCTGGGTAATCCCCACAAGTTTTGTTTGTATGTGCAAATCTTTCAGTGTATTGATTGAGCACAAATAAAGAGGTTCTTGGATTTAGTAAAGATCCATGCTTCTTTTTGCATGAAGTTTTCGTACATGTGAAGCTAGCTGTAGTAGATAGTGGCTTAAACTTCAAGCGTGGAAGTGAAAACCTATTATTTTCCTTCTTTATTTGATATGGATATCTCCCCCAATCATGCAGTTAGCTTACGGTTGTCCATTTTCTGCTTGTTTTGATCGAGCCAAACCAACACAAGGATTTAAAGATATCATGCAAATCAGATGATGTAGGGTGAGCATTACATTTTATAGTGTGCTTCAAATTATTGACGATGGTCTAAACTGAAACTATAGATGGTTCTCAGGTCGTTCCAACATGGTCTGATTGTTTGAAAGATGACAAGATAAGCAGAAGTTGTAGCTTTGTTCAATGGAGTAGAGGTATCTGCTCTCTTCTATTAGCATCACATCAACATCTATGCTCTTTCACAGTTTATATAACATGTACATATGTGCAGGTTGGATGCACAAGTTCTTGGATCACATAGTCAGCAACTTTGCTGAGGTAATCTTGTACTTATGTGATTGCCTTTATTGCTTAATGAAACGGTGACAATGAAAAATATGTCTGAATTTATGTGGTAGTGGTAGAATATTTTTTGCTAGAAGTCCATATATTTGATATATGAAAGCATGACTTTGTCATGCATGCAATTTTTTTATTTAGAAGTTAATTGAGTGCAAAGATCTTGGTGCTAGCTACCAATTGTTCCATACAAAAGATATATTTTTCATACCAGATTCTTTTTTATGCCTACATGGTTACCTCCGATGTTTTGCTAAACTAATATGATGATTGTTTGTGTTTCATTTTCAGCATTGGATGGTGAACAATTGATCTGTCTCTCCTCACAAGTGCACCTCTAGATTAATGTCGTTGTTCAATTGTATTCCATATAGGTCAGTTTTGATGTGTCCACCTACAGAGCTGCTCGTGGTGATAAAATTGTTTTCTCCCATAAGTGGAAATCTTCAATTTAGAATTGTATGTCACATCAATGAACTTCAACCATCCAATTAGATCAATGCAATATTGGAGTGAATTATATGTTTTGGATACTGAATGGCTCAATATGTATTGAAAAAGAAAGTCTTACCGTTAGAATATAGTCCATTACTTATAGAATATAACTAATTTCATTATGGGTTTCTCCGTGGTGCGAATGTATCATGTTTTGCCGCCTCGCTGGCATGCATCTACTCATGTACTTGGCCTTTCTGAATTGGAATATTTATTTCTAAAAGCATCTTCAAATTTTGAGAAGAGCGGTCTAGTCTTCTTTGTGGTATGCTTTGAAATAGTTCCCCTCTAGCCTTTTGTTTTCCTTTTATGCAGCAACTTCTCATATGCACTATGTTAGATGTTCTTTCATATGCGTTTGGAATGGTACTATTTCTTCGTTTTGTTCTATTGTTTCTAAAGATCCTCAAGGCTTGTTATTTTTCTCAGTTCTTGCCTCACCTAATTGTCAATTTTTTTAGGAGCAAGTAATTGCATTTCTAAGAAATATGATTTCTGTTGTTGTTTTCCTCTGTTTTTGCCTAATCTACATGTATTCTGCCTTCAATGGCCACAAATGAGCAGACCAAGCGGCCATTACTCGCATTAGGTGGATCTAAAGCATGTATATCTTTGTTTCTGTTAATTAGTACTTGAATGCCATCTTCAATTTGTGAAAAGGATCTAAAGCTATTTCTGAAATTGTTATTATGTGCTTGGTTATGTTTGTAGTTCCATAATTCAAATAAAATTGTAACCCCCATGGTAATATTTAAATTCTTCTAGCAAGTATCTTTAATTAGTGAAAAAGGGAAATAGGCACTGTTCGTACTTAATTAAGATTAAGAGATTGATCTCATGTTTTGTTACTTGACTGCTTCTGAATATTGGGTTTCTTGTTTTGGTGTAGATGATGACGGTCTCGATGAACTACTAGGATGAAGGTCTTCTAGCCAAAAGGTGGTATGTGCTCTTCTAGATCCATTCTGATTTTGTGTTTGGATCTGAAATAGCAGGCTATTATCTGTAATTTTGTGTGCTAAGAATGAATAATAAGGGTAAAATTACCTACCGTACTTCCTGTGAAATTAGGTAGTATATGTTCTCACACATATTGGTCTATTGGTGCAGGGTTGCGCATTTCTCTCTATTTGTTTTGGTTCATATGTGTTATGAAAGAAGATGACCAGGTGTGGATAAAATCTTCATTTGACGTAAATTTTATATTCTCCTTCATATGAATCTAGAGGTAAAAAATGCAGCGGTGCTAGGACTGTAGTTGCAAATACCAAAATTACCAAATCATGTATTGGAAAACCGAAACAACAAAGAATGGTATGGCTATGTATGATTATAGAAGAATTTTTGGTACAATTACTTGGAACTCATGAACCTATTTTTCCTGGCCAATTAATTTGGAAAATATTGCACTGTGTTTATTCAATTGGCCACAATAATTTGCTACCTAGAAGTGGCAGTTTCCGTGTGCTAGACAGAAACATCTAAAATAGCCGTGCTAAATTTCCCATTTTCCTATGTATTTTGATGTTCAATTGGTTTCTTGGCATCAATTTATCTTGTGCATGGTTAGTTTGACCCCAACAAGAAAGCTAAACATAAGTTAATATTTTGTTCACAAGTATATTTAGTAGAACAGATATTTACAGTAGGCTAAATAGTTTTTTCTTGACTCTTTTTATTGGCTATAGACATCAAGTATATTTAGGTAGGACGGGCCGCTGATCGAGTTGTTGTTGTTCTCTGACTTCTCTTCGCCGGCGCTCAGCTGAAGTAGCACGGCTCGCCGACGTGCCTTTCTTCTACTCAACGATAGCGACGAACGAGGGTAAGCAGCCGCCAGCCCTCCATTGTCCATGTCTTGTAATTAAGGTACTAGGATGTTAAGGAGAGAGATTTATATTCCTCTCCCTTTTCACTAACAATAAAGGTGTTTTGTTTGTTTGTTTCAGCTAGGCATGAAGCATAAGAAAGTTTGAGCAAAAAGTGTGCCACTACTTATTGATGTCTTAGCTAGATGCTTGTTCTTTGGATGGTTTCTATTAGAGCTTTGTGGTTAGGTTGTTTGACTTGATTATGTTGCTAGGCTCTCTATTTAGACTTTAATTCAGTAGAAGTTGACTGATTAATATTGATGGTGTTTGGGTTTTGTTTGGTCCTGCCTTGACAAAGCAATCCTTACTACTAGGTCAGGACAAAGTTATATAGGTTGGGAAAGTTCTATTTTATAAGCTTATCTACTTTCGGTAGATCAAATGCCTGCTTTAGAAATTTATTAGCTTCTATTTTCAGTTGGAATGTAGTCTCTGATGCTCATAAGTTGTACTAGATTTCCCATTCGATTACCTTCTGGTGGTCCCATTCTATTTGTACCATTTGTGGATATCTGGATGTTACAAATCAGGGCCAACTTAGAATCATTCTTATCTGCTGATTGCATGTGTAGAATATGTCATAGGAGTACTGTTCACATCAACACGATGAGTATATCACTCCCAAGTTTCTAACAGTACATGTAGTGTTCTTAGACCTGTATGTGCTGCATGTTTCATTTCCTATTTGATTAACCGTACCTTTGTTTGATAATTGAGAGGCTGCATATAGTTCGATTATCTGTTACCTGCATATACACACTATGCTTGATGCCTGGTATCTTTTAGTTAAGTTGTTTCTATGACGTAGATCTAATGGGGCATTACTGACCCTGGTTAATTGCGGGGTGTGAAACCAGTCCCCTCTCAGAGCTACTTTGTTAATGGTCCATTTGCTGATCAATGTACTGAACTAAAGTTACAGATAGCTGCAAGTTGTAGACACAACATCAAAGAAGATCAAATCTTAGACCAGAATTCATCGCATGTATTTGGAATTAAAATAAATGTCGTCTTACTCTGTTTCAGGCAGGTAACACGGCCGCGGACAGAGGTGCCACAGTTGGATTGATGGTCCAAGCCCGAGGTCGAAATACTATCTTTACTATCATCTATGTTAGATATATTATTACTTGCTTTTGATTTTGGTTAGGATTTGTCGCGAGTTAGCAATTTCCTAAAAGTTAATATATTTTCAAGTTATATTTTTTGTTTCTATGTTGTGTAGCTCTATACATATTCTTAGTACTATAATCATGTTATTTAAATAATTAACCTTGCTTATAACTAAACAGGATTTGCAAGCCAATAGATTATTAAAAGTAATTGGTGAGGCCTGGAGTGTAGTATGCCTTACCCTTCTTCAGAGATAGGTATTTTAAAGTTACTTAGGTGTTCTGTTTCATGCTTTCAAAAAATGACAGAGATGGTGAACTCTTTATCATATATTTAGTTTAGTGACTAACAATTTGAAATTGTTCTCGTCCTTGGTCTCTGCCTTTTAATGTTCAGATAGTTTGGTATGCTTGTCTTTGCCATAAAAATATTAGTTCTTTCTTTTCAAGAATACAAATAAAAAACGTGTTCATGAAGAGAGCAGGCTTTACAAAACATTAGACTGTTACAGTTAATTTACGGTCCTTATTGTATAGTATAGCTTGCCCATACCAAATGTAGGTATTTCAGAAGTATCTACTGGTTTGGAAAATAGCAGGAATGGTAAACTCCTAGGTACCTACGACCAGTTTATAGTTCAAGCCTTATGTGTTGCGATAACAAGTTCTATTTGTTTTCTGCACGAGTAAAATAAATTTGTCAGCATCAGCCATAAGGTGTACGCAAACCTTTGATTACCGAGCACCACACAGCCAGACTGGACATTGGTTAACAACCTCTGATACCGGCCATTTTCTTCCCCTTCAGTGACTTACTTAGACGATACAATTTGCATTTTATCTTAGGTTATCTTATGTTATTGACATACTAATTTATCATATGAGTATTTTGGATGTCTCTTCTCAGGACAAACACACACCTGGGTTGCCTGGCGATTCTGCCGAGCTACGAAACGAGGGATATTTTATCTACTACCCTTGCAATCGTGACTTCCACTATAGTGAGAACCAATGCCACTGCCGATCATGCTCTTCGGGTTCAGTGGAACCTACTCTTCAGAATCTGGCTTTAGTGAGGATGATCAATTCCATGTGTACTATGGAACCCGACCGAACATCAGGAAGTGCTTCACGATGAATTCATGTATGTGCAGTGGCGAAGCATGACACAAAACAAAGGGAGGGCTAATTGTATGTAATGCCAAAGAATCACATAAGGGTCTTGCAAAAAGGAAGGGTTAAACCAATGCCAATGGTTCATGTTTGGTCTCATTTTATTTTCTAATATGCCTCCATGGTTTTATCTTAAAGAGTTGAACCAAAGCTATCTGACGGATTACAAAAACTAGTAGATCAGTTCTATGAATTAATGTGTATGCGTAGCCAAAATAAAATATAATTATAACTAACCCAATCAGCATACATCAGTCAAATGTGTAATCAAGAAAATCAACTACCTAAGGTGATTTAATTGTCTCAATCTGTCGCAAGTGGATTAAACACTCCATGACTGTAATTGTTGCATACTAACCTTGGTTAGATGCTCCACGACCAGTGTCCACAGAGGCAGATGTCGCCGTGAGCTATGGTCACCCCGTCACCACCACGATCTGAACTTGGAGTTGTGGTTTGGTTCAATGCTTGATGCTGGAAGATCTATTTTTGGCTGGATTGAACTAGCAGGAGAAGGGGATTGGGGGAAGATGGAAGAAGACATGGGAAATTTGGGGGACGGGAGAGCTGCACAAGAAATAGAGAAGAAATAGAGTGACACACACAAGAGGATGAGGAGGTAGGCGTTAGTCGTAGAACTCGCTGAGCGCCTCCCCGACCTCTCCCTTCCCTGAGTGAAAAAAAAAACAGGCCCGCTCCGCGTCGCTCCCCGCACGAGCGACTGGAACGGCACACCCCAGCATCCCCCTCCCCTAGCGCCTCCCCGACCTCTCTCTCCCTGCCGTCGCCGGCGGTCGCCGGCGGGAGTTTTTCGCGCGGTGCCGGCGGCGGCGGGCGCTCTTCTTCCCCCGCGCGCACGGGGCTCGGCTCGGGAGGGTCGGCCGGCGGCGGTGCTCCTCAGCGGCGGTGGTTCGGCATGGCGGCGGGGTAGCTCGACGTCGGCTGAGAGCTCGCCGGCGTGGGGCGCGACCGTTGGTGGCGAGCTCTGCGGAGGTTGGCCGCGGAGCCCGCTCGGCCTAGATCTGGGCCCTTCGGGCCCCATCTGGGTCCAGGCGAGCCGGACGTCATGCTGCTGCAGTGGTTCCCGGAGGTGGAGGTCTAGCTTGCGTGGGCATCTGGATGGTGTTGGCAGTGCTGCTGGCTTGTTACAGCGAGGCAGTGGGGGCTTTGCGGGGCCGATTTGGGTCCGGCCAGGCCCGACGGGGCCTGGTGTGACCCTACTACCACGTTCGGTCGGCTACCAGGACACGGTGGAGGTAGTTCTCTCCCGTCGGCGGCGCTGCTAGAACCTCCGATTCCTGCTGTGCTGTCCTACTCCTCTAGGCCTCGTGCTGGTGATCTCAGGGAGACAGACAAGGGCGGCGTCTCGATCGTGGTGGCGCATGTTGGTGGGCGGCAAAGTGTGGTGGAGCACGTCGGAGCATCTGGGGGAGTGGTTTTTTGGGGGGCCGAGAGAAATCCATGTCGGCTCGTCCGGCACTGACGCGGTGACGTCTGAGGGTGTCATCGTTCCTTCCTGGAGGGCGTCGGGTGTACCCCTTCTCCACTCCCCTCCGAGTACCGGGGGAAACCCCTAGGACTAGTCCGGGTAACAGCGTCGTCGTCGTCGCCCCCCTTCTTGAAGGTGTTACTTGGTACGCGGCGCTCTGGAATGCTAGGATTGTGGTGGTACATCGTCGAAGGGCGCATCGATTGCGGGTCACCCTTGTTTTGCCGATCTACCATTGTTGGCTTTCATTTCTCTTTCTTTCTCTCCTTTTTCACTTTGGGCTTGATTGTGCTGCTGCCCAACAGTTGTATCGTGTGATTGCTATATTAATAATTTGCAATCAACAGCGGAGCGAAAGCCTATTTCGAGAGCGAAAGCCTATTTCGAGAGCAGATAGATTTGCCCAACAGTTGTATCAACAGCGGAGCGAAAGCCTATTTCGAGAGAGTCGTAGAACTCGCTCGAAGGACTTGGTTACCTGGTAAAAAATTATTTGCGCTTTGAGAATCGACATAAATCTATCTGCTTTGTAAAACCATGAGTTCGAGGCGGCATACCTGGGCACGGGCAGCCCAGCCCAACCGGCCCGCCCGACCCAGCCCAAAAAAATCCTGCCGGAACAGGCCAAAACAGTGCCATGCGACAAGCCTGGGCCACAGATTTAGGCCCGACACAGTGGGCGGGCCGGGCCTAGGACGCACAATAGGCCATTTAAGGAGACGGCCTGGCCCGAGGCCTGATGGGATTTTGTAGGGACAACATTTCTGGTCCAACGCTCGGGCCGGGCCACAGGCCAGGACTGTCTCGTCGAGTTTTTTCTGGCCTGGACCAAGAAATGCCCAGCTATCATTCGAGCTTCCAAGACATCCTTCAAAGTTACCGTTTTCGTGTAATGATCTCGACATGATATTGCTTTTTAATCACACGACTTCTACAATATCATGTGTCAAGCCACACCCCTAAATCTATAGATGCATCATGTCCCTACCTGAAAAATAATTGAATTTGAAATCTCCTATCAAATTTGATCATGGATAATATGGCCATCGGTTTTGTAAAAACAAAAGAACGTATACTATTTGTCGCTCACCTATAATTGCCAGATTGACTCAAATTCAACGGGATCATACGCCAAGACGCACCACTAAATCTAGTAATACAAGTCTGAACTGAACATACAGAGTAGTCCCTCGTTGCAATGTGTCCACTGCCCACTCTGCTCGCTCAAGCAAAGCAGAGCACAAAGGGAGCTAATCCTACCATACAACCAAACCAACGTAAGAATAAAGGCAGATCTACGACTACTATACATGGTTTATGTCATACCGTATATTATGATTATAAATATCAACAAGATATCGCACGAAACAACAACCTAGAGATGTGTCTAGTAATCCCCCTTAACCAAGTTTTTATTAACTTGGTATTGTCTTGAAGTTCTCTAGCTATTGGTTTGAGAGAGGTTTTGTTCAGGCACTTGATCTCCTGTGAGTATGAAAAGATATCCAGAAGCTTATTAGCTACACACTCTTGGACAAATAACAGTCAACCTTTATATATGTATATATTAGTTCTGTCTATATGTCTAGTTCTCTCGTGGAACACTAAGAGGAAGCGCAGCGTGTAGAGACGAGTCTAGTAGTAAAGGGTGCCAGGTAACGCTGAGTCTAGCAAAGAAAATTTTCCGCGGCGGTTATCCATCTCGAAAGGACCCACATACTCAGAAAAAAGTGTCTTTTCTGCCAACAGTTCTGCCATCCATGTCAGGATAGTAGGAGGCTGACGGTGCACCCTTTTCAGCTTTTTGCTTTCTTAGTACTAGACACAGGTTTTAGAATTTTATTGTTAGACTCACCTACTACTCCACTGGTTAGACTCAAGCTAAGGATTGAAAAGATTCCCTTAAACACTGGTTTTCTTATATGCTGCACACGCTCTAAGTTGATTAAGAAATAAGTAGATCCAAGTGTATCATATCATAATAGCATCTCTAACAACTGCTGCATTTTGCGGCAGCAATTTCAGCGGCCGCTTTACCAGCTGCCGTAAATGCAACATCGGCTACTCCAGCAGCTGCCACAACATGCGGCATGGCTGCAGCTCCACCACCTCATTTTAACATATCTTTTTGATACATATTGAACACAAACTTGCAACAAAATGATGGTAAAAATATATAAATTACAACAATACTTCATTATTACATGCGAACACAAATAGCTTACCCAATAGTTTAAGTATCACACAAATCATCGAGCAACAACATGAACAAAATCGAGTTTCTACCTTCCGTGCGCGTCAATCCTCTCATGATAAATCACTTGTTGACCGAACACCAAGACGACGTGCTTCGGCCGCTTGTTCTTGTGCATCATAAAAATCATTGCAATGACCTCGTCTTCACCCAAATCATACTCCTCATCGGAAGTTGAATACGAGAGTGAAACCATCTACAATGGATTTAACATTCTAAAATAAAACAACAAGAAAATGAATAAAATCGAGTTTCTACCTTCGGTGCGGTGTGCCGGTGACCGCGGGAAGGGGGGCACCTGCAGGAGAGTCCAAAACGACGACGAAAATCAGATCGGCAACGGGGACAAGCTACGGCGGGGGCGCTAGGCGAGGCTAGGCGGTGCCTGGGCGGCGGCGCGGCGGTTCTCGGTGGTGGATTTGCGGGTGGCGGTGCGATCGAGAGGTTGGTAGCTGCAGCGGGAGTGGTATGTGTCAATGACGGTGGGGGGAGGGGGATGAAATTTCGGTGGGCGGTTGACTGCGTGTGCAAGCGAGGAGAGGAAATGCGGCACTGCCCGCACTGCCGCAAATTTACAACACGACGCCACGCTGTCACAAAACATTACAACACCAAACCGTTTTGCGGCAGTTGTTGGAGGCGTTTTTTTGCCACGCGGTGCCGCATCCGGCGTGTTATTTGTGCTGCTGCTTTGCAGCAGCTGTTAGAGATGCTCTATCCACACAGTCTCACAATGCTCTGCTCCTAATTATGTGAGTAATGTCAGGAGCCTATATTAAAAAAATGTCATAAGCCAAATCACTTTGGCCATGGAATTATCCATAGATTTGTACGATAAGCTTCTCTGATGGACCTAGAGACTGTCGTTTGTTTTTTGGAATTTCAAGATATATGGTTAGAACTACATAACACAACAAGACCACAAGTGGACATGTCTAATCTATATCTGACAATGATGTCCAATGCAGATCAGTGGACGCATGTAACAAATGTGGTCCAACCACACTTCTCTACCTTGTTAAGCTTGATACCTCGGTCCCCGAGGTTCACCCTCTTGAGCCAAGAGCTTCTCATAGGTGAATAGTGTGGTGCTAGAGAATTTGCACACTGTAATGGTACAAGTTTTAAACATACATGCATGCTTTTCTTGAGCTAAGAATAATCCTTCACCTGCTTTTCTACCTCTATAACAAAAAAAAACTGGAACTCTTCATTATTTTTCAGAGCAAAATATGCATGAATATCATGGAGTAATGTTTGAGTTGCTTCTTGTGATGAGTTTGCAGCAATTATATCATCCACACAAACTAGCATAAAGATAACATCATTTCCTTTCATGCAATAAAAGAGTGGGGTATGTGCCCTAGATGGCTGAAGCTCTTGTGATTTCATGTTCAACTAATACTACCACACTCTCGGTGTCTCGCTTCGACCATACAATGCATTGTCCAATTCCCAATATGGAAAAGGTTTAGCTATGACCCAATAAATATACACATGTTTTCATGAGCATACATGCCATCTCCACACACCACACTCCATGAATGTGTGACCAATTATTCACACGCTTCACAGAATTTGGCCACCTTATCCAACTTACCAAAATATGTTGTTATTTCCTTTGCGGATCACCAACATGAACCTTGTCAAGGGTTTAGTGGCATCTAGTTCCAATGGATGCGAACGAAATTGGGTGCGCCAACTTTCCAACCCCACCTACAGTTGATTGGATCAACTCATTTTTCGGATAGACAATCTGAATCCAAATTAGAAGCATGTCCTAGAACAACGACGAAAGCTTAGGGAAGTTCTTATTTCGGAATAATGATCCGATCCCCCAGTTCATGAACAACCATGTCCCGTCTTCAACTATGTTCTTCCAATCTCCTAGTCACTCAAAATGTCCAATCTCCTAGTCACTCAAATTGCATCGCAAATAAACTGCCTAAAATGCATCCATCTGTGCCTCCCTTGTGCCAGGATCCATGCATAGCGCATCGCGTCTTCAAAGGTCGACGTGTTGAAGATTTTGTCTGTGAGTACTCTGGCGATAGCGATCCACAAAACTCCACTTCAATCGTCACATCCTCATCTAAAGTGAGATCATTAAAATCCTTCTCACTGATATGTAGTCTGCAAAGCACCACGTTCGCTTCACCCATATTTGCTGGAGATGGATGCCCCAACCTTCGAGCTTTTTCCTGTTGCCGACACTAGGCAGCTACCAAAGCTTTCGCCACCATCAAGGTTTGGGTTTGGTCTGCAACATGAGAGGCCATGATGCAGACGAGATATGCCATTGTAATTGCTCACACCGTAGGTATTTGTGGAGAGTCGATCATAGACCTGATCATCGATCGGATAAAAATCTCCGCTGGCATCTTGGAGTCACTATAGAGTAGGAAAACCCTAATCCTAGGGTACATAGCATCTATCTACGTGCCGGTCGTTAGTGGGAGAAACTAGAATGAAACTGAGCTGACGTGAGTCCTTAATTGTTCATACTACCACCTTTGAATTAGTCGTGATTTAAATTGTTGGGGTTTTGACCAATGCTTACTTGCAGAAGTGCTTAATAATGGGGTGCTGTCGGTGAGCGAAAAAAAACTATGGGGTAACCGAAAAGAAGATCCAACAAGTTGCATGGCAGTGATAGGCTAATACAGTACGAATGCAAGGCTTCTTAGATTCCAGCAGGCCCAGTCGCAGCCCATATTTGCAACTGCAGGCCCGTGGTGAAAAACTAATTTTCCGTTCCAGCCACTGGACACTGGCGCAACGATATATATACCCGGGCCGAGGGTTTCATTTCGTAAAGGACTTTGCACGTGTGTAAAGCGTGCTTTAGGCAAGTGACGGCGTCAATTAGTGAGAGTCGGTGTTAATAACAAGTCCACGGCCGCTTTCGGTGGAGATGGAACACCGTACGAGTCCGTACCCACTCGATGGATGCTTCAAGCGTCACATCTCTGTCATTTGTTTCGAGCGAGGACATAATGCATGCACGGAATCACTAACTCCGAGCAAAGGAATCTGTATAAATTTCCCTCTGTCTTGTTTCTTTTGTTACAAGCACGCACGTGCGCGCCGTGTGTACGTACTACGTGTTACACAGCGTCAGAGACCCTGGCGTCAGATCCTGATCCACTCGGTGCCGTCGATGAAGTTGAGGGAGATGAATGGCTTGGCCTCCTCGTCGGTGAGCTCGCGCGACCAGGACACCCTGCCGGAGTAGCTCGCGCCGGGACCCGTGCACTTGTACTGCCCGTAGAACACCGTCCTGCACCCATCAACGACACGCCACCATCAGAAAAATACACTCTCAGGTTTATATATATGCATGCCACCAAGCTTAGCGTCAGATACCAACAGCCTTCTCGGCAGACAAAAAAAAAGACAGGTAACAACAGACACACGATCACAAGTCGGGTGACGCGACATGCATGACACTGTGACAGTATCTGTCTGTCCTAGCGTACGTTGCCTTTTGCGATCTTGCTGTATATGTATGTAGCTTTCACCCGTGCACCGGACTGCCTGTGTCGTATCGTGCCATGCATGGGCATGGCCCCATGGGCGTCGAATCTTGGGAAAAGCTGCTTCGTTTCGAAAGAGTTAAAAAAAGGCCAGGGCAGGCGCGCCCGTGTAACGCCATGCATGCATGCATGCATGCCCAGCTGCCCGAGCGCCAGGAATGGGAGCAAATAAGTGCACCCTTTGTCTGGGCATAGCACCGCTGCATTATTGATCTGGGATCTTCATACTACTACTAAGGAGATTCTTCGGCGTGTACAGGTCTTGACGATGAAAATTAAGATGGGAGAGAGAGTCAAAGTAAGAATCGACTTACAGCTCGCGGTTTGGGTCGCCCCAGTTGTTCCAGCCGCGCGGGACGATGATGTCGTCCATGTAGGTGTAGGCGAAGACGACCCGGGAGAAGGTGCCCCAGGCGCGGCCGAGGTAGAGCGCGCCGGAGCCCGTCACCCGGCAGTTGAGGAAGGAGAACCCCGTGTCCTCCAGGATGCTCTGCCGGTTCTGCGCCGTCAGCGCGCCGTAGTCGCGCACGATCGCGTGCACGTGGCAATCCTGCACACACATTCACACACCCACGAATCTATGGCAGTCAGTCGCGTATATGCATGAATTTTACAGATTTCGGTTCCACCATGTTCGCAGTCGTTTATAAAAAAACACAAGTCATGGGGAGGGGGGTCAATAGTCATGCATGCATGACTAGGCAAGGGACACAATATCAAATCGTTTGACGTTAACCTTGCACGTGGGGGTAGGGCCGCCGTTGCGCCGGTCGCAGCGCAAACGGACAGCATACAAGAGGCCGTGTGCAGGAGCATCAGTGCTTCGATCGTCACGAGGTGATCGAAGATGCCAAGACGGCGACTGCCATCATCGCCAGCAGAGGTGCATTTGGACAAAGTAACCGTCTTGAAAAGAACGATTTCACGATCGGCGAGCAGGTCGTAGTCGGCCTAGTGGCACGTAGCAGCAGGTAAAAGGACTTGTGTTGCTGAGGTATTCAGGAGTGTTTCAGAGCGGGGTCCCGTGGCACGTATAATGGTCGATACGCGTATGTACGTACTATACCCATATAGTTGGTATACTCCAGGAGACGAGGACATCATACGCGCGCACGGTATGCTCTGTTTTTTTGGTGCTCTGCTTCGTGTTCAGTTCAGCGGGCGCAGTATCGCACCTCACTGGAGGATACCTCAGGCTCAGTAGATGAAACATGAACGGGCTAGTTAGCAATGGACCATAATCGCAGAGACGCACCTCGTAGAGGGAGAGCGCGTTGCCGAAGATGAAGTCGATGGAGCCTTCGATGTAGCATTCCTTGTAGTAGTGCCGTCCCGAGTGGTCGTACAGCGTGTCCTGCGCGCCCAGGATCCTGCACCCCACGAACGCCGCGTTGTCCGCCGACACCCGCAGAGCCACCGCCTGCTTCCCCGTCGCCCCCGCATTCGGCACCGGCGACGTGTTCTGTCAAACCCATACCCGTGCCGCGCGCGCCAGCTTAATTAGGACGACAGCGTGCGGCATGGAGCCACCAAACTGCATGCCTAGTATGTCGGAGTAGCGGCAAGCGCAGCTGCGGACAGTAGTAGTTACCTTGAACGTGATGTTCCTGGCGAGGAAGTACTGCGCGTTCACGGCGAACGTCGCGGAGCCGTACGTGCCGAGCGGGCGGCCCCTCGGCCCGGCCGGCGTGTCCGCGGTGTCGCCCCACTGCACCACCGTCTTGTCCGCGCCGGCGCCCTCCAGCGTGATGAACGCGCGCGCAGGCGATATCGACACCTTCTCCCTGCAGCAAACCGGCCACGCACGCATGACATACAGGATCATCGACCAGAACGCAACTGGAGCAAGCAATGCACGTACGTGTATGTGCCGGCGTTGACCTTGATGACGACGCGGACGAGGTTGACGGACGGGAGCGAGTCGACGGCGGCCTGGATGGACGTGAAGTCGCCGGAGGCCGGGTTCCTGTCGACGACGAGCGAGTAGGAGGGGAACGCGCGGGCGACGGCGTGCTGGAACGTGCTGTGCTCCAGCCCGCCCACGTACCGCACCCACCGCATGAACAGCCGCTCCGCCTCCTCCGCGCGCGTCGCGTTCTCCGGGAACGGCTGCCCCGCGGCCTTCCCCGGCCGCACGCCCCGCGTGTGCGCGGCCACGCCCCGCCACGGCGGCGGCAAGGCGAGCACCGCCATGGCCGCCACGGCAATGCAGGCCAGGCGGAGCCGGGCGCGTGGCGCGGGCATCATGTCGCGCGGTGGCGACGGCAGCGTGCCGATGCCACGGCCGGCTGGCTGATGATGCCGGCGGGGCGTGCGTGGTGACTGAAGGACGGTATGATCGGGTAGCTGGAGGGGCGTGGCGGGGTCTGGTGAGGGAGGCAGGCGAAAAGGCTGGGGAATTTAAGGAGATGGACCGATCGATCACGGGCGAGAAGAGAACAGAAGGGAATTGTGGAGTGGAGTGACGAAGCACGACTGGAGCGACGAACGGTTCACGAGCGCAGTTGGTACGCTGGCTGCTTCTGGCGCGTGTCCGAGCCTTGCGCCGCTCTAGTCTAGCTACGTGAGTCGGCCGGCGAGGAGTGTACGCAAGTACGCAATGCATGTGTTTGGCGTCGCTGTTCCCGTGCTCTTGCGTATCTTGACCCTCTCGCGGTTCCTTCCGGATTTCAGGTGATCGCGACTCCTCTGCGCGCACAGGCGCTATGTGCCTATGTTATGTTTGCCGCCAAAATGAAGGAGTTGCCCATCACAGGACTGTCCTTTTTGGTTGCATATTCATATTTCCTCAATCGGGTTGAATATGTCATAGAACATAAATCTGCATACTGATTTTCTTTATTTCCTGAATTGGTCACTACATTAATGCCCATAAAATATACCCTGCCCACGCACAAAATGAAATGATAGCAGTAATTGGCATAGTCCAAAATGCGATGCAAATACTTTAGGGTCGGATGTCGAGCCATTGTGTGATTGTGTCGAGGTCCTGGCTAATTATGTATGCAGTAAATCAATGATGTTGCCATGTGCAAAACATGAAGCTACTTTTAGCAAAATACATTCCATGCCCTAGGATTAAGAGTGCTACAACATGTATTTCAAAAAAAAAGTGCTACAACATGTAATTTTTTTTAAAAAGTACTACAAAATGTATCATCTACTTTTCATACCAGTACACATTCATGCATGTTGCATCTTTAAAGCATACAAATATAATGCAGCTCAATGAGACCACAAAGTCAGATTTTAATCACTTCTAAGATCATTCAATGCTATTTATTTTAAGTTCAGTTAAATTATATTTTTGTCGAGTCATATGTATAATAGCTACTCCCCGTCCCGGTTGAAAGGACACATATTGAAAATCATGGAATCCCAAAATTTCCCCACCTTTTAGGCACATAATCATTTAATTTCAGAGAAAGGGCCAATCAGAGAATTAGTAAGAGTCAAATTAGCCCCAACTAAAAGAAGTCTAGGGCCCAGAGGTTTGCTATATGTGCCCTTTAAACCGGGTTGGACGGAGTAGTACATTGCTGAGCCATGTTGTGGCTGAGTGAAATTCCTGGATGTTGTAATCCTCGTGTAATGATTAAATTACCTCACTGAATACAAACTAAGAGTGTAAATTGAACTATATTCTCACTAAAAATTACAAACTGCACTTATTGTTAACTCAAACCTTATGTTTGATGTAATTCCATTAGAATTGGTTGTGCAATGTGTGTAAATTTCAGTGTGTTGTTTATTTGATCAGTGTGTTGTGAGATAGCAAACATAAGGTTGATGAATTTTACACAATGGCTCGTGCATACGCAATTTTTGCTATAGTACTAAAATACTAGTAGTATGTGACGAGGTGATCAAATTCCTCCTTTTGTAGATTTACTACTAAATAGCCTATTCTATAGTTAGATTTATCTTCCTTAGCCACTTACTGAGATTATGTGCAAAAAGGAAAAGGTGATATGTTTAAGGAAGATGTTGAGACTATAGTGACAATACTGAAGTTATGAAAGAGGTATTGTCTGATACTGATGTTGCCATATTACACTAATGTTTGTTTGATAGATTGTAATTGAGTTTTGATTGTTAGTAGTTGGGACGTGAGACTACAATAAAATTTAGATGGTTGTATTTTGTTTGAGAGACCATGGAAAGTGTCTGAGAGAACATGTGTACTTTGTTTTTATTATATAAACACAAATCAAGAACTCCAATTAACTTAAAATGTAGGGAGTAATAGATAGACATACTTCTAATTATAGGGGTGAAGCTCCTAGTAGGGCGGGGCAGTACCGCAACCCTTAATTTTTTTGCAAAATATTTCATATGCACTTATTTTTCTAGATAATTTGAGTGGTCATAAGTCAGAACCGGACCATGTATATGAAATTTATGATTACTTTACTAAACATTGTGCAAAACTCATTCCAAACAAAAAATAGAGATCTGATCTAGTTTGGACTGAAACCAGCTCTTTCTCTTTGCAATATCTAGATCCCAGCTTAACAAAACAAGACTCTACGCATTGTCCTAGATGAGTTATATAAAGAGCACTTGAGGGTATTTTTACAATCACATCGGGTGTGGCCGAAATAGATCAAGGTATGTGAACGACCATACTTTAGCATTGTACGTTTTATTGATCATCAATTCCTACTGTATTAGTCTAGATGTCTCTACTTTATGCTTTTGATCATTGAGTTTGACCATCATTTTAATGAGTTATCTTCAAAATTTCTTTGAACTTCTCTTGCCTTGATTCAAAAGACTCATTTTCTAGGTTAATCATGAATAAGATTACCCGACTTACAAATATTTATCACTGAGGTTTCCTTTATTATGAGCATGAGCATATACAACATAATTTTGAGATATTTATTATTCATATACAGATAAATGAATACTTTAGATATTTTCTTGATATTGCAAAATCATATTGTATTTTCTATAGTTTATCGGCTCACTGATCTGACATTGCTTTTATCGGTGGCGATGACAACAGTTGAAAGGGTTTTCTCAACAACAAAATCATGCATCAAGAGTGAGTTGCATAACAGGGTATATTTGATGACTTTGATTTTCTACATCGAGCGATAGACATTCAAATGTACTGATCGGTAAAATTATGGATGATTTTCCAAAAAAAATGGTGTAGAGCGTTACCATTGCATGTGACTTCTATATGTCATTAATGCTTCATTATTAGTAGTTTTTCGGATTCTAGTTATATTACTAAATGATTATGTTAGAATCATATGTATTATTAATATTTGGGGACTATTTTGATCTTTGCATCATTATAGAGTTTATCCTACCCCATATTTTTCATCCCCCGACACTGTCTAATTCTAAATGTACTTGATAAACGTCAGACGGAGATCGACAGTCAAACAAAGCTTAAGAAAAATCTCAGTCAACTATTCCTGCAGAACTTCTACACGAGGAGGAGATCAAATGGTATCAACGGTCTAAAAGTCAATTCATACTGGAAGGTGATGTGAATACTAGATACTTCCATAGGATTGCTAATGGAAGACACAAGAAAAAACGTATTCATTCTTTTGTCGAGGATGAGGGGACGATTGAGGTCCATAGACAACTAAACTTGTACATTATGCATTATTATAAAGATTTGTTCAGTGTTCTGGAAGAAGGAAACTTCTTCATGAATGAGTCCTGAACAGATGATATATCTTAAGTGTTAATTGAGTAAAATAACTTTCTAACCGCCCCCTATTCCGAGGAGTAGTTAAAGAAAGTTGTTTTCAAATAGAACACAACAAATAAACCTGGTCCTAGTGGCTTCCCAATAGAGTTCTACCAGAATTTCTGGGATGTGATTAAATTAGATCTTCTTGAGCAGTTCAGTTTTCTATACACTAGACAACTAGATCTATTTCACATAAATTTTGGTGAGATTATTTTATTATCTAAGATTATTGAAGGAGAAAGAAAACAACAATTCAAGTCTATCTGTCTTTTTATGTTAGTTTTAAAATATTCATCAACTATCATGTTGAACTTTGTGGCTGATCATGTAGTTTGTACCTCTTAGTCCGCTTTGCAAGGACGTAACATCCTAGATGGGGTGGTTATTCTTCATGAAACAGTCCACGAAATACATAGGAAAAGTTAAATATGGTTATTTTAAAATTTGGTTTTAAGAAAGCCTATGACAAAGTCAGGTGGTCTTTCTTCTAGCAAACTTTCAGAATGAAAGGTTTTTTTGATAAGTGGCGTACTTTCATTTATAGCTTTATGTCGGGAGATAGTGTGGCCATTAAATCAATGATGATGTTGGTCATTACTTCTAGATAAAAAAGACTAAGGCAAGATGATCCATTATTACAAATGTTATTTAATATAGTGGATGATATGTTAGCTATTATGATTGAGCGTGCAAAGTGTGATGGCCAAATTGAAAGAGTGATTCCCCATATATTCGATAGAGGGTTATCAATCCTTCAATATGCTAACATATAATTCTCTTCATGGAACACGATAACGCAAAGGCAAGAAATTTGAAGTTAATTATTTCAGCTCTTTCAGCTTTTGAGTAGCTTTCAGGTCTAAAACTTAACTTTCATAAAAGCGAATTGTTTAGTTTTGGTGAGACCCAAGTTGAGGTTAATCTATATGTTGACCTATTTGGCTGCGGTCAAGACCAGTTTCCTATTAATTACTTAGGTATTTCTATATATTATCCAAAACTTACAAATGCTGAATGGAAGATCATAGAGGAAAGATGTGAGATCCTGGTGCATGGATTAATAAGATTGATAGGATACCCATACCGACGAGTTGCATATTTTTCCAGGCCTCATCTTCAAAGGAATTTCAGATTAAGCGTTTTTGGCATGGAGCAATTTGAGGATTGGTGACTGTTCGGGAAATTGTTTCCGAGTGTGCACGAGTGAGGACAAAGTGCTTAGTAAAGACTGGTGTTGGTCTATGAGGCTAGTCTAGATATCTTAGAGAGCTATCATGGGTGAAAGCCGCCGTACGTAGGGTGGCGGGGGTGTTACAAGTGGTATCAAAGCCGATCCTCGCGATTACACTAGCGTGTGCGCGTCATGGGCACAGACATATGGCACATAGTGTGTGGCTCGTAGTGGCACATGTGCCGACACTGAATGTACAACTATGTGCCAAGGGGGACGTTTGTGGCTTGGGTTTAATCTACGAGGACGTCGATCTTTTAAGGGTGGGTGTATATAAGATCCTGACATATAGCTTAATAGGATTGACAGGATACCATGCCAATGATATGTCGGAAACGTATCTATAATTTTTGATGCTCCATGCTTGTTTAGTATCTACTTTGCTTTGCTTGTCTACACTTTGAGGTGTTTTTACATGTTTTCTGGTACTAACCTACTAACAAGTTGCAACAGTGCCAGATGCCTGTTTTCTGCTGTTTTTTGTTTCAGAAAAGTTAGTAAAAAAATATTCTCGGAATTGGACGGGAAAAACGTCAAAGTCAATTACTTTCCATGGGGAACAAGAAGTCTAGAGGGGAGACGAGGAAGCGGGCCAGGGCCGCAAGACCCTCCCAAGCGTGGCCAGGGGTGGGCCCGCGCCTGGCTAGGGTTTGGCCCCCCTGGTTGCCTCCTAGGCCTCCCCCTTCGCCTATAAAAAGCCCCAGATGCAGAAACCCTAAGCACCCGATAAAATCTCCACGAAACCGTCTGTAGCCGCCGCCACCATCATCCCTAGATCGAGGGGGAATCTGAAGTTCTTCCTGGCACCCTGCCAGAGGGGAGATCATCCCGGAGGCCTTCTCTCCGGTATGATGCGTGAGTAGTTCCACCTTGTACTATGGGTCCATGTAGTAGCTAGATGGTTGTATCTTCTCCTTTGTGCTTTCATATATAGATCTTGTGAGCTCCGTTCATGATCAAGATCTAATCTATTTGTAATTATGCATGTTGTGTTTGCGGGGATCCGATGGATATTGAGATTATTATGTTGGTTTGATTAATGGTTTTGTCTTTATGATTCTATCATGTCTGTGTTGTTTATGATCTTGCATGATCTCCGTTGTTAGTAGCTATCTTGGCCAACTAGTTGCTAGTGACTCCAAGAGGGGTATTTATGCTCGATAGTGGGTTCATGCCTCTAGTTTCCAAGGGAAGTGACAATAATCTCTTTGGTTGTAGATGTGTTATTGCCACTAGGGAGAAAACAATGGTCTCTTGTTCATGGAACATGTGGACTGTTTATCTTACACACTTTGCTTAAAGCAGTTGTCTGTTGATATGTTGGAAACGTATCTATAATTTTTGATGCTCCATGCTTGTTTAGTATCTACTTTGCTTTACTTCTCCACACTTTGAGGTGCTTTTTACATGTTTTCTGGTACTAACCTATTAACAAGTTGCAACATTGCTAGATGTTTGTTTTCTGCTGTTTTTGGTTTCAGAAAAGTTAGTAAAGAAATATTCTCGGAATTGGACGAGACGAAGGACAAAGTCAATAACTTTCCGTGGGGAACAAGAAGTCCAGAGGAGAGCCCGAGGGGCCGGCCAGAGGGGCCAGACCCACCCCAGTAGCGAGTGGGCCCCACCCCGCGCCTGGCTAGGGTTTGGTCACCCTGGCGGCCGCCTAGGTCTCCCGCTTCACCTATAAGAAGCCCCCGATGCAGAAACCCTCAGTACCCGATCAGAAATCCACGAAACCGTCTTTAGCCGCCGCCACCATCGTCCCTAGATAGGGGGGATCTGAAGCTCTTCCCGGCACCCTGCCGGAGGGAAGGTCATCCTGGAGGCCTTCTCTCCGGTATGATGCGTGAGTAGTTCCACCTTGGACTATGGGTCCATGTAGTAGCTAGATGGTTGTATCTCCTCCTTTGTGCTTTCATGTATAGATCTTGTGAGCTCCGTTCATGATCAAGATCTAATCTATTTGTAATCATACATGTTGTGTTTGCGGGGATCCGATGGATATTAAGATTATTATGTTGGTTTGATTAATGGTTTTGTCTTTATGATTCTATCATGTCTGTGTTGTTTGTGATCTTGCATGCTCTCCGTTGCTAGTGGTTATCTTGGCCAAGTAGTTGCTAGTGACTCCAAGAGGGGGTATTTATGCTCGATAGTGGGTTCATGCCTCTAGTTTCCAAGGGAAGTGACAATAATCTCTTTGGTTGTAGACGTGCTGTTGCTACTAGGGAGAAAACAACGGTCTCTTGTTCATGAAACATGTGGACTGTTTACCGTACACACTTTGCTTAAAGCAGTTGTCTTGCTTGCAACTTAATGCTGGAGGGGGTTCGGATGATAACCTGAAGGTGGACTTCTAGTCATAGATGCAGTTGGATGGCGGTCTATGTATATTGTTGTATTGCCCAATCAACCTCATAGGATATTTCTGACTAGTAATTGCATTGTTATGCCTTGCTCAGTTTCTGTCAATTGTCCCACTGTAATTTATTTACCCTTCATGCCATGTTGTTTATCTAAGGAGAGCACCTCTAGTGAACTATGGACCCAGGTCCAATCTTTACCATTGATACATTTTCCACGGTTATTGTTTACTTGCTGCAAACCATTACCTTCCACACCATATGTTTAATCCTTTGTTACAGCAAACCAGTGAGCTTGACAACCTCACTGATTCGTTGGGGCAAAGTCTTGAGTTTGTGTTGTGCAGGTCTCCGCGTTGCTTGCAACACCTGTGTGATGTTTTCTTCCTCCTTCTGGTTCGATAACCTCGGTCTCAACTGAGGGAAGACTTACTGTTGTACTCTTCACAGCTTGCTCTTGGGGTTCCCAACAAGACTCCACGTCAAGCACCAAGTTCTTTGGCGCCACCAAGGAGTCATCAACAAGTTTTCTAGCACCGTTTCCGGGGAGGCTAAGGACGTCTTCACTAGGGGAGTCCTTCACTTCCTTTCTATTTACTTTGTTTTTAGTTTGCTTTGCTTCTTTTGCTTGATTTTGTTTGCCTCTTTTCAAAAAACCCAAAAAAAATTAGTCTAGCTTGGTTTGCTTTCTTTATTTTAAAACAAAAAAAAATAGTTCTTACTCTATTTGCCGCCATGTCGGGGTGTGCCTTTATTTCCCCTATGGTAGAAATCTCCACCTTTAAGCAAAAAGGTGAAGAAAGTTTTAAGGAAGCTTGGTCTAGAATCTCTACTTTCCAGAGGGAAACGGAGCCTGAGGTAAGCCTCAGCTTGGTTATTGATAGTTTCTACCGCGGTATTGCTCTTCGTTATAGATATCCTTTGGATGCTGTGGCTGAGAAAGATTTTTTGCTTTGTACTGAGGATGAAGCTTATGATGCCATAAGGAAATTAATCATGATCTATGGTACACCTTGCAAGTCCGATTCCTCTTTCACAAGTATTTTTGCTAGGTTGAACCATCTTAAGACCAGTATTGCTGCCATGAATAGTTGCTATCACACTCTTAGGGCTTACAATGATTATGTTTCCATAAATTCTGAGCCTTCAAAATGGTTTTCCACAATTAAAGTCTCAATAAATACTACACTTTTTGATGCTCGCTGTGATATCATGTCTAAATTTTGTCTCATGCCTAAAGATATTTTTGATTCCTTGAGTCTTTGGGGGATTATTGAAGGAGGAGAGGAAATCTCTCTTACCAACAATACCACTATATCACCCATTGGAATATCTGAAGGTGTGTTTACAAAAATCTCAGAAAAAATGGTGACTACTGATTATCTTGTTATTGAATGTGTAGGCAAGGGACATATCACACTTGGAAGGTCTCTACTTAAACACCTTGGGGCAGTGATAGATGTTGGGAAAGGTATCATGCACTTTGCTCCTCCGGTAAGCAATCATATCTTCCCTAAAGAGAAAAAGAAAGGTAAGAAAGGAAGGAACAAGAGGGGAATTCTTCATTTGAAAATACTTAATTCTTCTTGCTTCTTGTGCCTAACTTAAAGGCATTAAAGAAAAGTACTTGTTGGAAGATAACCCAAGAGTTTCCTTAAGTATTGAAAGTTATTACTACTGTAATGACCTCTCCTTATCCTTTTTGTTTGCTTTTTGTGCCAAGAATGACCTCTAATGAGAGGAAAGTAAGATTTGGGGAGTTGCTGTCTCGAAACAGATTTATGTCCTCCACCAAAAAAAATCGCGAGGAGACTCTGTAACTCGGATTGAGCTCAAATTTTACGAATAAATTCCACAGTATGTTATCTAACTTTCATTAGTTCAACACTTTTTGATTTGAGCAACATAAGATGTACTAAAAAATCAGTTTCTACCTGCTGGTCTGTTTTGATAGATTTCTGCCATTATTTGCATTTGCTTCTTATTGATTCCTTTTTGAGCTCTCTTTGGGTAAATTGAGTTTTTTTAAGGAGTTACTAAATTAGCTTGTATTTTTAGTGAAAAGCCTTGCTGTTCCAAAGCTTTGCCAGTGGTCTAATATCTTTTGAATGCACTAATGTTGCTAATGAAGATTGTGTAAAGTTTTGTATGAAGGAAAAATTCCAGGTGTAGAGAGAGAATGATGCAATGAGATGAAGAATGGACAAAAGCTCAAGCTTGGGGATGCCACCACGGTGTCACCACAAGAAATATCCAAGAGGTACAAGCGTCAAAGCTTGGGGATGCCCAAGGCATCCCCTTCTTCATCAATAAAAAGCTCAAGTCTGTCTAGACACTTCGTTTTTATTGTTTCATGCACAGTTGTGTTGTTCTTGGAGCATCTTAGTTTTCGTTTGCTTTGCTTAGTTTGTTTAGTTTGCTTTAGTAGTTTGGACCCCCGTTCTCGCCGTGTTGTCTTGCAAATAAGGTTGCTTGTGTTTGGAAAGGAGTAGTAAGTCCTTGCTTGAAGTGCAAGAGGAGCTTGCATTTACTATGACTTAGACTTTAGCATGACATGGTAGGTGTTTTTCTAGCATTATGCTTAGTGATTATTGTTGTAGCATGTCTTGTTCCAAACAATTGGGATTGCTTAGTGTGCCTTGAAGAAATTATGGGTTGTTTTAGCATGCAAAAGCATAGTATTGTGGTATTCTCCTTTGATGTTTTGCTTGGGTTGACTTGGAACATGCTTACACCATGTTATGACTCTCACAAGTCACCATTATCCTATATGATCATTTAGTCCTTGACTTGTAGTACCACTCTTTGCTTTGATTAGTATGCTTTGTTGTACTGCATGATTATGGCCATTATTGCTCTTTTAGTTGGTTGCTCCCAGTCTTTTGCTAGCCTCCACTTGTATGAGTAAGTTCTACTCATGCCTCCAACTCCCAAGAAACCAAGTTATTCCAAAGTGTCCACTATAAACTCCTATGCATGGTGTGTTACACTATTCCAAGTATATTCTTGTTTTAAACTATCTTCCAATTAAAAACTATTTTGTTATGTGAAAACTTAGTGATTAAAGCCCTCACGAACTTGATGGCACACTTTATTCTTTGCCCCTAATAAACTTGAACCATTGTGACAACTTTGTTGTATATTCTTGCACTTATAAGTTGGAATTAGCAGAACCGTGCTGTCACGGGGAACGTTTTCAACATTGCACTTGTAACTTGTTGTACTCAGTTGATATCATATTCTTTTGTCTATGGATGTCACCGATGTGAAATAAAGAGGGGACTTGTAAGTCCATGGAGTTTGTATTCTGTGTTAGAGAAACGTCTGGGCCGCTAGCCTAAGCCATACCTAATCATGGTGGAAACTTGCAGCATCACCATAGTTACATCTATGAAGCATTCTTCTTATAAAAAAAGAGACACATTGAGAAAAGAGGAAAGAGAGAGAAAAGCACCATATGCCCATGGTACATAAGAAGAATTGCTGAGATGCTCATTGTCTGCTTGCCTTGTCATTTTGGTTATGGGAAAGCTCCTGTACCATGTGCAAGGGGTACCTCGTTGGCGGTTCTCAATGATATGCAAATACTTACAGTGACAAGAACTTACCTGGACCCAAAGTTGAGTATGCATGAGGTGTGGCCCTCGTATGGAAGGGGCATGAGATTGCCAACTTATAATTCGTCAAGCATATACTCCAGCTTTGCCACTTTAACCTTAACCACTTCAAGATGCTTATGATAGGGGAAATGAGGGATGAAAGCTAACAAGTACCATAATTTTTGGAAGCTCTTTTTGAAACTTGTAATCTCTGCTTCCTTTATAAAAAGGCCTTTCTTCCACCATTATTGAGTCTCCACCTTCTACCTTTAGGCACCATTAAGAGAGCATAGTTGTCATTCTATGTGTAGTGTTCCAAAACTTATTAATTGATTGCATATTGTGTTATTACTTGTTCTTGTGCTATTTGTTTCTAGTCACCCTTATGAACTTTGTAGGTGTCCTATGCATTATATTGCTACTCTATGAGGGACAAGCTGATTTCCACTATGCCATGTTTTCTGCATGTGAAATAAGCAAACGTTTTTCAATACATGTTATTCATGATCTTTGTTTGTAGCTTGCCATGTTGCATGCATAGTTACTATGTCCTATTGTTAGAACTCCATCTTTCATGCACATGCGTAGAGTTCTTTGATCCCAACTTTCACCTCAAAAATTATTCTGTTTATCACTTACCTACTCGAGGACGAGCAGGAGTTAAGCTTGGGGATGTTGATACGTTGGAAACGTATCTATAATTTTTTATGCTCCATGCTTGTTTAGTATCTACTTTGCTTTACTTGTCCACACTTTGAGGTGCTTTTTACATGTTTTCTGGTACTATCCTATTAACAAGTTGCAACAGTGCCAGATGCCTGTTTTCTGCCGTTTTTGGTTTCAGAAAAGTTATTAAAGAAATATTATCGTCCTTCGACGGGACGAAGGACAAAGTCAATAACTTTCTGTGGGGAACAAGAAGTCCATAGGAGAGCCCGAGGGGCCGGCCAGAGGGGCCATACCCACCCCAGGCGCAGGTGGGCCCTACCTCGTGCCTGGCTAGGGTTTGGTCACCCTGGCGACCGCCTCGGTCTCCCCCTTCGCCTATAAGAAGCACCCAATGCAGAAACCCTGAGTACCCGATCAGAAATCCATGAAACCGTCTGTAGCCGCCGCCACCATCGTCCCTAGATCGGGGGGATCTAAAGCTCTTCCCGGCACCCTGCCAGAGGGAAGATCATCCCGGAGGCCTTCTCTCTGGTATTGATGCGTGAGTAGTTCCACATTGGACTATGGGTCCATGTAGTAGCTAGATGGTTGTATCTCCTCCTTTGTGCTTTCATGTATAGATTGTAGCACCCTCAGAATCGGCCCTATGCAAGTTTTAGCGAAACCCGCCAAACCCGCATAGAAACGATTCAAAGGTGCCCACCAGGCACTTTCGTGCGGGTGGAAAACGAAGTAATAACATTACACAACAGTCCTCGATGGGACCCACAGAACAGATATATATACAACAACGACTCAATGAGTCAAGAATACAGATATAATATACAAAGATCCAAATCACCTTGAAAATGATAGAGCGTCCGACTACGGACAAGATGCAAATGGGGCTAAGAGCCCTGAAGAATAACCAATGGCGTCCATAACCCTGCCCAGGCCAAGCCGGAAGGGTAACCCTGCTAACGACGTCGATCTCAAAACCTGCTCAAACAAAAGGGGTGCCGACAAAGGGCAAAGGAAAAAGAGGAGCGTCAGTACTGAGGCCAGTACACGGCGAGACTAGAATTCGGCGGTCCTCGCCTACATAGGTATGGTGGACTGAAGCGGCAGCGGCAGCATGCTCTAAACAACCTATAGAGACTCGATACAACTGACGGCTATCAGAGAGGGGTAAGAAAGACCTATCCGGAACCAAACTGATACTAACACCGAACAATCCCATCCTGGTATTCCCCCTCGAGACCAAACGAGGAAGTCCACCGAGGAACTCACACAGTTGGCAGTTTTATTTATTCGGTTATTGTTACAGCAGTTACTAGTCAGGTGTAGATAATCGTTCTGATAAAATAAACAGTGGGCCGTTTTAGTTAACCAATCCGTTGTAATTGCGACACTTACTAGTCAAATACAATTAACATGAGATAACCCCAAAACCCAGCAGTTGTTGGTACTTTTATTTAGCCATTCCGTTATAGTTGCAATACTTACTAGTCAGGTACAATGGTCGCAAGCGACAACCCAAACAGGCAATTGTGGGCAGTTTTATTTAGCCATTCCATTATAGTGAAGCTGATTACTAGTCATTATAAAGTCAAGTTTATAGCACTACTTTAGTTATAGTTGTCTATGATCGAGATACTGTGCTCCAAGTCGTCCATAACCGCGGACACGGCTTTCAGAAAGTTTTACCCGGCCGGGGTGCACAAATAGCAACACACACTCGATCAACCTCGGAAAAACCAAATCAAAACCCAACGAGGCTTTCACGACAAAGCAATCACAGGATTCAGAAATATTTCAGGAGGCCACCCCTTGGAGTACACCCGCAACGAAACTGGCCGGCTCCGAGACGGACTCAAGGTTTGTGGGGCCGGCTGTAAACGACTGGGAACCCGAAAACTCGGGGTGTCTATACCGCGAAAACGGGTCACGATCCTAAACAGTACAGTGTGCTCCTCGCACAATCGTAATAAAGCAGTAAAGCATGGCATAAGTACAGGATAGTAAATAAAACCTCAAACTAGTTTGTGGCCCCAAGAAATAAGAATGAATCAAGCTCTGGCTCAGGGGGGTCCCATAAGCCTCCCGGATGTGGATAGCGCGAATATTCAAGGAACAGGTATCAAGTACTCGGGGTCCTACGGGACACAAGTGGACGGTTAACAACCAAATCACATCTATTGCCCACCTGTGCCTCTGCTTATCTACTTCAATTTTAGTTATTAAACAGTAATTAAAGTGAACGATAATTACAGCCATGATCATCTCCAACATCAAACATGCGGCAATACACCAACAACTGTGGCACTTGACGACACGCAACAGCACTTGAGCAAGCGACTACGACGCGCAAGTCCAACTATCTACCAAACAACAGGTAATAGGATGTGTCCAAGGCAATATAAGGCTGCAAGGGATATCATGGGTACGAAAACTAGAGCATCGCAACACAGATAGCAATAGATCAACAGGAGGGAATAAATACTATAAAAGTAAGATAGGTAGAAAGGGGGAGATGCTCGCCTGAAAAACATTGCCGAAGGTTCATCCGAAGATCGGGGTGAAGCTCACATCAACTCAACGGCCTTATCCGCGAAGAAGCAAAACACTAGAATAAACACCGGATGCACTATTTAATACTACGGCAAAAGATCGGGCATGATGCATGTATGATGTATGATATGGCAAAGATGCGATGCAATTAGGCAATATTAAGTGGAACCGGGGTCCCGACAATTAATTATTAGGTTCATGTTGTTTAGATACCCCGCATTTTAAATGTTGTATTAGCAAGGCAAATGATAGCACCGGTTCGCTACGCAAATTTAAATGAGGCCAATATGAGACTAGATTTGCCCGCATATGGGCCCCATATTTAATTATAAGGTGAATCGGCAAATGGCCCCCAAACCACACAAATATGCATGCGGGTATGACAATTTAATATGCATCAATTTGTTATTACATTTATAAAATAGGGCTCGAGAAAAAGGGGTCACACATTAGGGTTCGGCAGATCTTGGGGTTCGAGGGGTTCGGGGTCGGTCTCAGGGTTCGGATCTGGGGTTCGGACTCCGGGGTTTAGGGTCTTCGGATCGGGGAAGTAGGTCTTGTCGCATTCGCGGAGAAGAGCTTGGTTCGGTGTCGGGGCGCATCGGATTCGCCCTGGTCGGTGTCGTTCTTGTCGTCGTGAAGCCCTTGTCGGGTCTGCGCCATCGAGTCGGTCTTGGCGTTCGGGCGAGGAACTTGGCGTATCCGCGTCGGCGATCTTGGCGTTCTTCAGGTTCAGGTTTTGGCGTCCGAGGGAAGTACTTGGCGTCCGACGGTAGATCTTGTCGATTCCACTCCAACGGCCTTATTGTTCCGCAGCGTAGATCTTGGGGAGGTTTCGGGGTTCCACGGGTTCGGCTCGACAATCGGAATCCGGGAACGGGTCTTGGCGAACTTGGCGGTTCCGAGGGGAAGGACTTGGTGTGTCGGGTTCGGTCTTCGAATCCATGTAGTAGACCTCGTCAGTTCCATGTCGACGACCTTGGGGTCTCGGTGTCTTCGGGTTCTGGGTAGGAGGCCTTGACGTCCGTGAAGGAGTTCATGGCGTCCCAAGATCGGTCTTCGGGTACCGCGAAGGAGAGCTTGGGGTTTCGAGGCTTCAATTGTCGATGGCGAACTTGGACTTAGCAGCGCATGTTCGGGTGGCTTATCGGGGTACTAGTCCGACTTGCAGCTCTTGTTCACCGGAAGGATTGTATGCCGAGTTACCAACTTGCAGTACCATGTATGCAGCACATGACACCATCTCGAACAGCGGAGCAGCAGCTACACAGGGGCGGCCTCACGCGCGACGCGGCCGGCTCGGGAGGACGGTGCAGAGGGGCCACCGGCGAGGGGACGCGGTGACGGCGGGGCTCGCCGGGAGGAGCCCGACGGAAGACGCCGGGGCCGGGCTTGGCGACGGGAGGGGAGGGGAGCACCGCGGCGGCTTGGTTCGCGGCCAGAGGGCGGCGGCACGCGCTTGCGGGAGGAGAACCGCCGGCAGCGGGACCGCGGGGAGGAAGGGGTGGCCGGGGCTTGCGGAGGTGGCCGGCGGAGCGGAGGGGCGGGCCGCGGCGGCGCTAGGGTGGCGGGGAGGAGGAGCCGAGGCGGTCGTCGTGGTGGCCGGCGGCGACGAGGAGGGGGCTCGAGCGGCCGACGCGGGAGAGGCGACGAGCTCGGAGGCGGGCGCGGCGCTCTGGGCGGGCCGGCGAGGAGGGGAACGGCGGCGAGGCGCTGCGCTGCGGGGCGAGGAGGCAGGCGAGGGGATGGAGGCGAGCGAGGCGGGCTCGGCCGCGGCCAGCTGGGGTGGAGGCTGCTGGCGGAGAAGCGGCGGCGGGGCTCCTGGGAGGCGGAGCGGCGGACGGGCGGTGCGGCTGGAGGAGAAGCGGCGGCGGGGCTCGCTGCCGGCGGCGAGGAGGACCAGAGGCGTGAGGGAGAAGCAGGTGGGCGAGCGCGGGGAGAGGGGGAGGAGACGGGGGAGGACGCGATCGCGCGTGGGGGAGAGGGAGGATGGGGACAGGCGGGGTCGGTGGGGGTGGGGCCAGGGAGAGGTGGGACCGGGCGAGGGGGAGGCTAGCGTGTGTGGGGTTGGGGTGGGGCTGCGTGTGTGCTGGAGGAGTGGGGTAGGTTTGACTAGGGGGGTGGGGCCGAGGTGTAAGGGAGAGGGGGTAGGTGGAAGCTGGGTGTGGGAAAGAGAGAGAGGGGGAAAAAGAGGGGGATTGATGAGGTGGCAAGGTGGGTAGGGATTGGGTCCAGGGGTGAGGTGGCAAGCTGGGATAGGTGGGTAGGATAGGTTTGGGTAGATTTAGGATTCGGGTGGGCTGGTTTAGGTGGACCGATTTTATTTCGGGGGTGGTCGACTGGGTCGAATCGGCCCGTTCGACTGCCCCACTAAAAATAATTAAATATTTTATTTATTTCAAACAAGGCTTTTGCAAACCGATAGCAGACAAAACAAAATAATCCGGAGACCCGGGTTTTGCGTTTGAACAAAGACGGGGCGTTTAGAAAACAAAAACAGGTTTTTCCGCAAATAGTTTTATGCAAGCAAATGCAAGATGATGACGATGCTCAAATGCAATGTGGCATGATGACATGAGCATGCGGTCATGATGATGCAATGCACAAAAACAACGCGATTTTCTAGTAGTGGTTTTGCGGGATGCCACAATTCGACACCACTAACAATGGATCTCGCCCTCGAGATCCGCCTCATGGTACCGGAAGGAAGGTCGGCGATCTGCGTCTTCTCGCTTCGTGTAGATCCTCGCGACACCACTAACAAGAGGTCGTTGTCCGTGATCGTCGAGAGAACACTCCGGGAACAAAAGGTCGAAGGTAGAGGTATCAACAAATAAAGCCACCTCTAACTTCCGTGGACGGAGTAAAATTGCTGAATCCACTGATTCGATGTACAAGAGCGAATGATAAGAGTAGTCGAATGGTGATCAGTCCATCGCGCACCCAAACCATTACTCTGCACACGAATAGGCGGATTATGCAACCAACTCTCGGAATCAGACTGAAGATCTCGACAAGCGAGGTTCAGAAACAAAGGAGTGATGCGGACTCTGCATCGGATCTGGCGTAGATGATGTCGTCGCGTCGGAAACACCGGAAGGCACAAACAAAGAACAAAGAATGGTACCACAGTAGACGGATTCCTCAGGCAGCTTGAACACCGGATGCTAGAACACCGTTATCAGAGGAGGAAGCGAAACCCTGAAGGTACGACGGAACCCAACCACGAGAAATCCTGGACTCGAAGAGAGAGAAGAGAGCGGATTCAAAACACGCAGAGGTGAGAGGAGAGCAGCAAAGGGGTAAGGAGTAAAATCAGACCTAATCAGAACTATCCAACCGATTTTCAAAAATAGTTTTGACACTCTACTTCGGCTGTTAGCTAGGTTATCCTACAGGCTGGACTTGTGGGGTATCGCAACTGCTGAGCTCTGATACCACTCTGTAGCACCCTCAGAATCGGCCCTATGCAAGTTTTAGCGAAACCCGCCAAACCCGCATAGAAACGATTCAAAGGTGCCCACCAGGCACTTTCGTGCGGGTGGAAAACGAAGTAAAAACATTACACAACAGTCCTCGATGGGACCCACAGAACAGATATATATACAACAGCGACTCAATGAGTCAAGAATACAGATATAATATACAAAGATCCAAATCACCTTGAAAATGATAGAGCGTCCGACTACGGACAAGATGCAAATGGGGCTAAGAGCCCTGAAGAATAACCAATGGCGTCCATAACCCTGCCCAGGCCAAGCCGGAAGGGTAACCCTGCTAACGACGTCGATCTCAAAACCTGCTCAAACAAAAGGGGTGCCGACAAAGGGCAAAGGAAAAAGAGGAGCGTCAGTACTGAGGCCAGTACACGGCGAGACTAGAATTCGGCGGTCCTCGCCTACATAGGTATGGTGGACTGAAGCGGCAACGGCAGCATGCTCTAAACAACCTATAGAGACTCGATACAACTGACGGCTATCAGAGAGGGGTAAGAAAGACCTATTCGGAACCAAACTGATACTAACACCAAACAATCCCATCCTGGTATTCAACCTCGAGACCAAACGAGGAAGTCCACCGAGGAACTCACACAGTTGGCAGTTTTATTTATTCGGTTATTATTACAGCAGTTACTAGTCAGGTGTAGATAATCGTCCTGATAAAATAAACAGTGGGCCGTTTTAGTTAACCAATCCGTTGTAATTGCGACACTTACTAGTCAAATACAATTAACATGAGATAACCCCAAAACCCAGCAGTTGTTGGTACTTTTATTTAGCCATTCCGTTATAGTTGCAATACTTACTAATCAGGTACAATGGTCGCAAGCGACAACCCAAACAAGCAATTGTGGGCAGTTTTATTTAGCCATTCCATTATAGTGAAGCTGATTACTAGTCATTATAAAGTCAAGTTTATAGCACTACTTTAGTTATAGTTGTCTATGATCGAGATACTGTGCTCCAAGTCGTCCATAACCGCGGACACGGCTTTCAGAAAGTTTTACCCGGCCGGGGTGCACAAATAGCAACACACACTCGATCAACCTCGGAAAAACCAAATCAAAACCCAACGAGGCTTTCACGACAAAGCAATCACAGGATTCAGAAATATTTCAGAGGGCCACCCCTTGGAGTACACCCGCAACGAAACTGGCCGGCTCCGAGACGGACTCAAGGTTTGTGGGGCCGGCTGTAAACGACTGGGAACCCGAAAACTCGGGGTGTCGATACCGCGAAAACGGGTCACGATCCTAAACAGTACAGTGTGCTCCTCGCACAATCGTAATAAAGCAGTAAAGCATGGCATAAGTACAGGATAGTAAATAAAACCTCAAACTAGTTTGTGGCCCCAAGAAATAAGAATGAATCAAGCTCTGGCTCAGGGGGGTCCCATAAGCCTCCCGGATGTGGATAGCGCGAATATTTAAGGAACGGGTATCAAGTACTCGGGGTCCTACGGGACACAAGTGGACGGTTAACAACCAAATAACATCTATTGCCCACCTGTGCCTCTGCTTACCTACTTCAATTTTAGTTATTAAACAGTAATTAAAGTGAACGATAATTACAGCCATGATCATCTCCAACATCAAACATGCGGCAATACACCAACAACTGTGGCACTTGACGACACGCAACAGCACTTGAGCAAGCGACTACGACGCGCAAGTCCAACTATCTACCAAACAACAGGTAATAGGATGTGTCCAAGGCAATATAAGGCTGCAAGGGATATCATGGGTACGAAAACTAGAGCATCGCAACACAGATAGCAATAGATCAACAGGAGGGAATAAATACTATAAAAGTAAGATAGGTAGAAAGGAGGAGATGCTCGCCTGAAAAACATTGCTGAAGGTTCATCCGAAGATCGGGGCGAAGCTCACATCAACTCAACGGCCTTATCCGCGAAGAAGCAAAACACTAGAATAAACACCGGATGCACTATTTAATACTACGGCAAAAGATCGGGCATGATGCATGTATGATGTATGATATGGCAAAGATGCGATGCAATTAGGCAATATTAAGTGGAACCGGGGTCCCGACAATTAATTATTAGGTTCATGTTGTTTAGATACCCCGCATTTTAAATGTTGTATTAGCAAGGCAAATGATAGCACCGGTTCGCTACGCAAATTTAAATGAGGCCAATATGAGACTAGATTTGCCCGCATATGGGCCCCATATTTAATTATAAGGTGAATCGGCAAATGGCCCCCAAACCACACAAATATGCATGCGAGTATGACAATTTAATATGCATCAATTTGTTATTACATTTATAAAATAGGGCTCGAGAAAAAGGGGTCACACATTAGGGTTCGGCAGATCTTGGGGTTCGAGGGGTTCGGGGTCGGTCTCAGGGTTCGGATCTGGGGTTCGGACTCCGGGGTTTAGGGTCTTCGGATCGGGGAAGTAGGTCTTGTCGCATCCGCGGAGAAGAGCTTGGTTCGGTGTCGGGGCGCATCGGATTCGCCCTGGTCGGTGTCGTTCTTGTCATCGTGAAGCCCTTGTCGGGTCTGCGCCATCGAGTCGGTCTTGGCGTTCGGGCGAGGAACTTGGCGTATCCGCGTCGGCGATCTTGGCGTTCTTCAGGTTCAGGTTTTGGCGTCCGAGGGAAGTACTTGGCGTCCGGCGGTAGATCTTGTCGATTCCACTCCAACGGCCTTGTTGTTCCGCAGCGTAGATCTTGGGGAGGTTTCGGGGTTCCACGGGTTCGGCTCGACAATCGGAATCCGGGAACGGGTCTTGGCGAACTTGGCGGTTCCGAGGGGAAGGACTTGGTGTGTCGGGTTCGGTCTTCGAATCCATGTAGTAGACCTCGTCAGTTCCATGTCGACGACCTTGGGGTCTCGGTGTCTTCGGGTTCTGGGTAGGAGGCCTTGACGTCCGTGAAGGAGTTCATGGCGTCCCAAGATCGGTCTTCGGGTACCGCGAAGGAGAGCTTGGGGTTTCGAGGATTCAATTGTCGATGGCGAACTTGGACTTAGCAGCGCATGTTCGGGTGGCTTATCGGGTTACTAGTCCGACTTGCAGCTCTTGTTCACCGGAAGGATTGTATGCCGAGTTACCAACTTGCAGTACCATGTATGCAGCACATGACACCATCTCGAACAGCGGAGCAGCAGCTACACAGGGGCGGCCTCACGCGCGACGCGGCCGGCTCGGGAGGACGGTGCAGAGGGATCACCGGCGAGGGGACGCGGGTGACGGCGGGGCTCGCCGGGAGGAGCCCGACGGAAGACGCCAGGGCCGGGCTTGGCGACGGGAGGGGAGGGGAGCACCGCGGCGGCTTGGTTCGCGGCCAGAGGGCGGCGGCGCGCGCTTGCGGGAGGAGAACCGCCGGCAGCGGGACCGTGGGGAGGAAGGGGTGGCCGGGGCTTGCGGAGGTGGCCGGCGGAGCGGAGGGGCGGGCCGCGGCGGCGCTAGGGCGGCGGGGAGGAGGAGCCGAGGCGGTCGTCGTGGTCGCCGGCGGCGACGAGGAGGGGGCTCAAGCGGCCGACGCGGGAGAGGCGACGAGCTCGGAGGCGGGCGCGGCGCTCTGGGCGGGCCGGCGAGGAGGGGAACGGCGGCGAGGCGCTGCGCTGCGGGGCGAGGAGGCGGGCTAGGGGATGGAGGCGAGCGAGGCGGGCTCGGCCGCGGCCAGCTGGGGTGGAGACTGCTGGCGGAGAAGCGGCAGCGGGGCTCCTGGGAGGCGGAGCGGAGGACGGGCGGTGCGGCTGGAGGAGAAGCGGCGGCGGGGCTCGCTGCCGGCGGCGAGGAGGACCGGAGGCGGGAGGGAGAAGTAGGTGGGCGAGCGCGGGGAGAGGGGGAGGAGACGAGGGAGGACGCGATCGCGCGTGGGGGAGAGGGTGGATGGGGACAGGCGGGGTCGGTGGGGGTGGGGCCAGGGAGAGGTGGGACCGGGCGAGGGGGAGGCTAGCATGTGTGGGGTTGGGGTGGGGCTGCGTGTGTGCTGGAGGAGTGGGGTAGGTTTGACCAGGGGGGTGGGGCCGAGGTGTAAGGGAGAGGGGGTAGGTGGAAGCTGGGTGTGGGAAAGAGAGAGAGGGGGAAAAGAGGGGGATTGATGAGGTGGCAAGGTGGGTAGGGATTGGGTCCAGGGGTGAGGTGGCAAGCTGGGATAGGTGGGTAGGATAGGTTTGGGTAGATTTAGGATTCGGGTGGGCTGGTTTAGGTGGACCGATTTTATTCCGGGGGTGGTCGACTGGGTCGAATCGGCCCGTTCGACTGCCCCACTAAAAATAATTAAATATTTTATTTATTTCAAACAGGGCTTTTGCAAACCGATAGCAGACAAAACAAAATAATCCGGAGACCCGGGTTTTGCGTTTGAACAAAGACGGGGCGTTTAGAAAACAAAAACAGGTTTTTCCGCAAATAGTTTTATGCAAGCAAATGCAAGATGATGACGATGCTCAAATGCAATGTGGCATGATGACATGAGCATGCGGTCATGATGATGCAATGCACAAAAACAACGCGATTTTCTAGTAGTGGTTTTGCGGGATGCCACATAGATCTTGTGAGCTCTGTTCATGATCAAGATCTAATCTATTTTTAATCATGCATGTTGTGTTTGTGGGGATCCGATGGATATTGAGATTATTATGTTGGTTTGATTAATGGTTTTGTCTTTATGATTCTATCATGTCTGTGTTGTTTGTGATCTTGCATGCTCTCCGTTGCTAGTGGTTATCTTGGCCAAGTAGTTGCTAGTGACTCCAAGAGGGGGTATTTATGCTCGATAGTGGGTTCATGCCTCTAGTTTCCAAGGGAAGTGACAATAATATCTTCTGTTGTAGATGTGTTGTTGCTACTAGGGAGAAAACAATGGTCTCTTGTTCATGGAACATGTGGACTGTTTACCTTACACACTTTGCTAAAAGCAGTTGTCTCTTGCTTGCAACTTAATACTGGAGGGGGTTCGGATGATAACCTGAAGGTGGACTTCTAGTCATAGATGCAGTTGGATGGCGGTCTATGTATATTGTTGTATTGCCCAATCAACCTCATAGGATCTTTCTGACTAGTAATTGCATTGTTATGCCTTGCTCAGTTCCTGTTAATTGCCCCGCTGTAATTTGTTTACCCTTCATGCCATGTTGTTTATCTAAGGAGAGCACCTCTAGTGAACTATGGACCCCAGTCCAATCTTTACCATTGATACATTTTCCACTATTACTATTTACTTGCTGCAAACCATTACCTTCCACACCATACATTTAATTCTTCGTTGCAGCAAACCGGTAAGCTTGACAACCTCACTGATTCATTGGGGAAAAGTCTTGAGTTTTTGTTGTGTAGGTCTCCGTGTTGCTTGCAACACCTGTGTGACGTTTCCTTCCTCTTTCTGGTTCGATAACCTCGGTCTCAACTGAGGGAAGACTTGCTGTTGTACTCTTCACACCTTGCTCTTGGAGTTCCCAACAAGACTCCACATCAAGCACCAAGTTCTCTAGCGCCACCAAGGAGTCATCATCTGTTGCTTGCAACTTAATACCGGAGGGGGTTCAGATGATAACCTGAAGGTGGACTTCTAGTCATAGATGTAGTTGGATGGCGGTCTATGTATCTTGTTGTATTGCCCAATCGCATCTCATAGGATATTTCTGACTAGTAATTGCATTGTTATGCCTTGCTCAGTTCCTGTCTATTGCCCTGTTGTAATTTGTTTACCCTTCATGCCATGTTGTTTATCTAAGTAGAGCACCTCTAGTGAACTATGGACCCCGGTCCAATCTTTATCATTGATACATCTTCCACTGTTACTTGTTTACTTGCTATAAACCATTACCTTCCACACCATACGTTTAATCCTTTGTTACAGCAAACCGGTGAGCTTGACAACCTCACTGATTCGTTGGGGCAAAGTCTTGAGTTTGTGTTGTGCAGGTCTCCGCGTTGCTTGCAACAACTGTGTGACGTTTCCTTCCTCCTTCTGGTTCGATAACCTCGGTCTCAACTGAGGGAAAACTTGTTGCTTGCTCTTCACACCCTACGCTTGGGGTTACCAACGAGGTGCCACATCGAGCATCATCAGCCAACAAGTTTCAAATTATTTTTTGGAGCTCATTGATACGTCGAAAACGTATATATAATTTTTGATGCTCCATGCTTGTTTAGTATCTACTTTGCTTTGCTTTGTCTACACTTTGAGGTGTTTTTATATCTTTTCTAGAACTAACCTATTAACAAGTTGCCACATTGTCAGTTGCCTGTTTTGTTCTGTTTTTGGTTCTAGAAAGGCAGAAAATCAATATTCTCTGAATTGGACGGGACAAAATCCAAAGTCAATATTTTACCGTGGGCGACACGAAGCCGGAAGACGAGACGGAGGGGCGCCACAGGGCGTCCAGACCCCCTCCCTAGGCATGGGTGGGCCCAGCCCGCTCCTGGGCAGGGTGTGGCCCCCCTGGCAACCCCCCTACCTCGCCTCTTTGCCTATAAGAAGACCCCAGGCACCCGATCAAAACTCCACGAAACCTTCTGTAGCCGCTGCCACCATCGTCCCTAGATCGGGGGGATTTGAAGTTCTTCCCGTCACCCTGCCGGAGGGGAGATCATCCCGGAGGCCTTCTTCTTCATCATGCCAGCCTCCGGTATGAAGCGTGAGTAGTTCCACCTTGGACTACAGGTCCATGTAGTAGCTAGATGGTTGTGTCTCCTCCTTGTGCTTTCATGTATAGATCTTGTGAGCTCCGTTCATGATCAAGATCTAATCTATTTGTAATCATGCATGTTGTGTTTGCGGGGATCGAATGGATATTGAGATTACTATGTCAGATTGATTAATGGTTTTGTCTATTTGATTCTATCATGTCTGTGTTGTTTGTGATCTTGCAAGCTCTCCGTTGTTAGTAGCTATCTTGGCCAAGTAGTTGCTAGTGACTCCAAGAGGGGGTATTTATGCTCGATAGTGGGTTCATGCCTCTAGTTTCCAAGGGAAGTGATAGAAATCTCTTCGGTTGTAGGTGTGCTATTGCCACTAGGGAGAAAACAACGGTCTCTTGTTCATGGAACAAGTGGATTGTTTACCTTACACACTTTGCTTAAAGCAGTTGTCTGTTGCTTGCAACTTAATACTGGAGGGGGTTCGGCTGATAACCTGAAGGTGGACTTCTAGTCGTAGATGCAGTTGGATGGCGATCTATGTATATTGTTGTATTGCCCAATCGAATCTCATAGGATCTTTTTGTCTGGTATTGCATTGTTATGCCTTGCTCAGTTCCTGTCAATTGCCCTGCTTTAATTTGTTTACCCTTCATGCCATGTTGTTTATCTAAGGAGAGCACCTCTAGTGAACTATGGACCCCGGTCCAATCTTTACCATTGATACATCTTCCACTGTTACTGTTTACTTGTTGCAAACCATCATCACCTTTCACACCATACAGTTAACCTTTTGTTACAACAACTAGTGAGATTGACAACCTCATTATTAGTTGGGGCAAAGTCTTGAGTTTGTGTTATGCAGGTCTCCACGTTGCTTGCAGCACCTTTGGGACATTTCCTTCGTCCTACTGGTTCGATAACCTCGGTTTCTTACTGAGGGAAACTTGCCTGCTGTACTGCATCATACCTTCCGTTTGGGGTCTCCCAACGAAGTACCGCTACACTCATCACTCATCTTCAAAAAAACTTAAGGTTAAGCGTGTTTAGACTAGAGCAATTTCAGTAATGATGACCGGCCGAGAATTTATTCTCGAATATGCACAAGTAAGGACAAAGTGTATAGAAAAAACTAGGGGCTAGTCTAAAGATTCTAAAAAGCTACCAGAGATGACAGCCACAGGACCCGGGGTGGCCAGGGTGTTAGAAAAGATTGCAATTAAGAATAAGAAGTTGGAACGATAAACTATTGTCTCTAGGGGAAAGGTTGGTCCTCATTAATTCAAGTCCAAATTATATAGTACTATATATATGATATCCTTTTTCCAACTACCAAAAGAAGTCTTAAAATGATTAAATGATTTTCTATAAAGATTCTTTTGGCATGGCGACAACAAGAAAAATAAATATACACCGGCTAAATGGAACATCGTTTGCCATCCCAAAGACCAATGTGGGTTGGGTATTCATGACCTAGAGATCAAGAATACAACTCTACTTGGTAAGTGGATTTTCAAGTTTTTTACTGAAGATGGGGTTTGCCAAACACTCCTTAAACAAAGTATATTGGCTCAATAGTGTTATCCAATGTTCTTTGAACATCGTACCGATGAAACTCTCATAGTAGTGTTGGGATCTTATTCGCCGAATCTGACATTCAAAAGAGATTTATTAGGTTCTAGACTTGTTTCTTGGCATGCCTTGCTTCAACCCTTGGCTTCTGTCCAATTAACACCTTGACATGATGAATTCCGATGAAATTGTCTTAAGAGTGGCGAGTTCCCAGTTGCTTTTATGTACAGTGCGCTGATCCAGTAGATACTAATACGAAAATATGGAAGATAAAATATACCTTTGAAAAACAAAATCTTTGCTTAGTATTTTCATCGAATGATATTCTTACTAAAGACAATCCTGTTAGACAGAATTGCAAAGGGATTAAGACATGTGTTCTCTGTCATCATGATGTGACAATCAAACACTTGTTTTTCCAATACAATTTTGTTTGTTCCATATGATCAGTCATCCAAGCAATTATAGGTTTGTATCTACCGAGTAGTGTTGCTAATATTTTTAAGAATTGACTATTTGATATAGATCACAATTACACAAATCTTCTTAGGGTGGGAGCGATTGCATTAATCTAGTTGCTATTTGGCTATATAAAAATGATAAAGTGTTTAACAATAATATTTTTTTCTCTCTTGCATGTTATCTACTGGTGTATTAGTACGCTCTATACATGGTCTTTGCTACATTGTGCGGAGTTTTAGAACCTCTTTATTACGCGGTTGAAGGACAAATTGGGAGATTTATTTACCGGACATGAATCACGGCGTAATCTCCGGATTGGCCATCATCATCTTAGATGCCTTATAATTTCACATTCTGATATATAATTCGTCTATTTTTTCTTTTATCTTTAAATACTCGTACTTTGGTTAGTTATATAGAAATCGGGTGTAATGCTTAATTTTTTTTAAATAATAAAATATTCTTTATAAAAAACTATTCCTACGACAATATTTTAGCCAGGAAATAACCGAACGCAGATGAACACGCAAGATTGCAAGATTTTACAGATGCGATTTCCTTTCCACTGATCCATCCCAATTAAAAGTCCCCCGTCGTCCCATCGGTCTGTATTCTGCAAGCTCTGCTCGTCTTGTCGACGCTTTGTGCCGCCGCGGCCCGTGATCGCTCGATCGGCCCCTCTGGGCTAAAACCCCAAACGTCGCGGTTTCCGAAGCAGCCGTGGGACCGCGCTGGTGTTTCCACAGATCCGCTGCCGCTTTTACGATCACGGCCGCGATACCGGCCAAGCACGACCGCTTTGCTACATACAGTTCGTCGCCGAGACAAGACGACTGACGCCGGTGCCCGCGCCCACCCGCCGGCCGCGTGGTACGGGACAGTGCGGTCGTGTTGACCATGCGCCGTGCGCTCGCCACACACACTGGCAGTGGCGCGTGGCGCCGTACGTGGCAGATCGGTGCGATCCTGCACTGCGCTTGCTCCCATTCTTCGTCCACCTAACGTACCGGGCAGCAGTTGGCTTAACTAAATGCGAGGTTAATTGAGATTTTGGCGCACCAGACCAGATAGCTTTGACGCCTTGCGTTCCTGTACTTGCAGTTTGCTGGTCACCGCTTCGGAGCTGGAATGCTCTAGAAGAATGGCGCGGCACCTTTCTGTGTTTCTGAAGCATCCGTTAGGGGCATTGCGGTTTAATGAACCTCTTTATCTTGCCCGTGCGTACCTGATGTGTTGATTTACGCGCGAGCAGGACGGCTTTTTCACGTCCATGCATGGCACCTTCCCAACCACAAGAAATAGAGAGCGCGTCAGGTCGTGGTGGCGGTGATGCATGCATGTACATATATGGGATTGTTATGGCTTATTATTCCGCTAAATGAGAAGGGTGTCAAACTGTCAGTTAGGTCAGCTCAACAGCTGGTTTGCAAGCAATCGCTCTCGTACGAGTTTTCTGAAATATATATTAGTCTAGAACTTGAAGCAGTTTAATGGATCTGTCGCAGGCATGGCTCTGCTTTCTCCCGTCCCGATTAGCGCATTCAAAGCCGTCGTTTACTTCGTTCACCGTCCCGTGGCCATCTTTCGCTCAACCTCAAAGTTCTTTATTTGTTAGTCCAGTAGTTAGTAGTAGTATAACATAGTGGCAAGAGCATCTCTAACCCATTCCCTTTCGACTCTTAGAGCAGTATAGTTTTTCCATTAACGGCCGGAATTGATTCTAACCCAACCCAAACGGTTCTAAACGTAGAATTACGGAATATCATCAGTATTGTGGACTGTTTATATAGGCTTATAAACTTGGCCTCCAAAAGACCAACTAAGATATAATTGGACTATATTTGAACTACCAAAAACTACAACCGAATTATATTCTAACATCCCCGCATTATCAACGTGGGGTTTAACAATGTTGAGACTGAAACGAATATCTGTAAATGGTTGTGTAGCAAGCCCTTTTATGAAGATATCTGCAAACTGAGAAACTGAGTTGTCGATGTAACATCTTTCGCTCAAAGTTCTTTATGGAGAGTGCTAGGCGTCCGCGGGGATGGAAACTTTCCATCCCCGGATCACCAGCCGTCCGATCGAGCGAGATCAAAGTTGCCAGAGACCCTGTAGCAAAATAATTATGCTATTATAGCAAAATCACAAAACGGTTGTAGCAAAATATTTTTTCTAATGTAGCAAAGAGGACATCGCCAAAGACTATCCACCCAAAATATCGTAGCAAAACGGTAGAGATTGGTTGTAGCAAAAAGATTATGCGAAAGTAGCAAAAAAAATATGAATACATAGCAAAAGTAATATGCTAAGGTAGAAAAATTGTGTTCATATTATGCAAAATTCAGAAAACATGTAGCAAAAAGTTCTTCAATATCCCAAATTTACAGAGTTATTGTAGCGGAAATTCCTCAATGCAAAAAAAATGATAAAACTTTTGCAACATCACCACATCCGCGCAGAGCTACATGGCAGCGGCTTGCATCCCTGACCCTTGCGCGAGAATGAGCTCAGGCACCAGCGAGCCCTCCCCTCGAGATAGCCTGACAACCATGGCGGGTGGCCTCCATCCCCGGTGGCGTGGACGTGCTTGCTAGGGTGAAGATCGGCGGCGACGGCTTCCGGCGAGCTTTAGGCAAGGACGACAGCGCGCTTTGGCTGGCAAGAAGGGAAGATGACACTGATGGTGACTCCGGCGAGGTCTTCCTGATGGGATCTACGAGGCGGCGGCAATATTTCAGCCTAGCTCGGAGGGGCGCAGCGGATGCACAGGAGGAGGAGGTAGGGGTCCGGCGGACGGAGTTCGTCGGAGCTCGGAGCGGGCGCAGTGGAGCTCAAAGCTCCTCCATGGCCTATGAGGTCGGTGGTGCAGGGCGGAGAAAGGAAGTGCGAACGGTGGCGGCAGCCCGAGGCGGACGGTTTTGACTAGAGAGAAATAAGGAGATAAGGAGGTGGGGCCAAGCAAGGCAGATGCGCGTGGAGCGAGCCGGGAGATCACGACGCATGATCCCCCGAGGGAGGGTATCATTTTTCGTTCTTTATTTGTTAGTTCAGTAGTTAGTAGTATAACATAGTAGCAAGAGCATCTCTAATCCATCCCCTTTCGACGCTTTGAGCAATATTTTTTTTAACGGACGGAATTGATTCTGACCCAACCCAAATGGTTCTAAAGAAGAAGAAAATTTAGGAGTAGGCCTCCGCGGCTCGCGAATATATGCGCCACGGGCCTCCACTTGCAAATTTATTATCTTCCACTGCCTCGCCGCACCATTCCCGTCAGCGTTGCCTCCACCGACTGTCTGAAGCACTGCCGTCCTGTTTTCCCCCTTCCACCCAGTACCGGTGCTAGCCGTCGCCGGAATCTCCTCCTAGAGCCACCTCATCAAGGTGGACCCCACCTCAGGTCAAAACCTATAGAAAGCTCGTTTCCGGCCGCGGTGAGGTCGATTTTGGTCAGGAAAAGCCATCGGAGGGGATGGAGGTGGTGTAGATCGACCATGGACGACCAGTTCGCGGCCAAAACTGAGGTCCGTGGTCGGATTTCGATGAACATTGCTCGATGGCGGAGACGACAGTTCGTTGCCGTCCGGTCGTCGCGTAGCCCCCATTTTATCGACGCAACTGCTCCGACCACGATCTGCACCACCGTCGCGCACAAGGTATTCGACTGAATTCCCATATGACCTTTGGTTTTGTGTTTTGCCTTTGTTCGCGGCCTAGATTGACCGAGATCACCTTTGGCTATAGATGAAGAGGCTGAGACAGATGATTTTTGACGATTCTTCGTCTGAGGAGGAAGACGAAGATTTGGAAACGACAATGATCATGGTTTTGAACGGAGATTTTCGGGTGTCGAGAAGGGGATCTAAGTTCGGTCGTGCATGGATCAACTGCAACAGAGTCGAGGGTCATCCCAAGATCATGAGAGATTATTTCAATCCCGATGCAACCAACATGGACAAGCAATTCTGCACGGTTTTCGGATGTAAAAAAACTTGTTTCTCGCCATCACAAGAGCCGTTGAAGACCATGATGATTGGTTCAATCTTCGAAAGAGTGCTACAAGAGAGATTAGTGCTAGCCCGGTGGTGAAGTGTGTGGCGTCCATGAGGATACTTGCATATGGTTGTTCGGCTGAAACCATTGATGACTATGTTGGTATTGGGGAGGATACCGTTTGGAGTCCGTGAAAATATTTACAAAAGTTGTGATTGTTATCTTCGGAACAGAGTATTTGAGGACACCCAATAAGGAAGACACTGAGAGGCTTCTTGCTGAAAACAAAGAAATAAGATGGCACGAGATGCTTGGTTCAATTGACTGTATGCATTTGATCTGGAAGAAATGTCCAGCTAGTTGGAAAGGCCAATACAAAGGCCATTGCAAAGATGCAATAATTATCCTTGAGGCAGTTGCCTAGCATGATCTATGGATATGACATTCATTCTTTAGACTGCCTCAATCTCTCAATGATCTGAATGTGTTGTCGAGGTCACCACTGTTCTCAAGCCTTGTGAAGGGTGAAGCTCCTCCTTACAACTTTGAGATCAAAGTTCTCAGTACACAAAGGGTTATTATCTTGCTAACGGGATTTACCCTCCATGGTCCACATTTCCAAAGACAGTCCCGCGTCATCTTTGAAATAACATGAATAAATCACACTTTGCCTCACAGCAAGAGGCAACAAGGAAATATGCAGAGAGAGCTTTCGGTGTGCTTTAGAAGAGCTTTGGCATTATCCGTGGACCGGTCGAGTATTAGAAGCCAGACGTCCTTTGGAATATCATGGCATGCTGTATCATTTTGCATAACATGATCATCAAAGATGAGAGATACGTGATTAATAACTCTAGATATCCTGTTGTGCCTCAGCATGATCTATTCAGAATCGACCTCGCAATGCACCGAAGCATCGAGAATAAGGAGCCACATACTCAGCTACATGCTGATCATGTTGAGCATCTCTGGCATCTCCACGGTTTTTAATATTGAACAATTTGATCTATTACATTTATTTGGGTTTGTAATATCGAACAATTTGATTTATTACATTTATTTGGGTTTGTAATAATTAATAATTTAATTATTTTTACATTTATTTCGGTTTGTAATATTCATACTTTGGTTTAAAAGTTTTGATTTGCAAAAAACAAAAAAATTCTATCGATTCCGCAGCGCTAAATTTAGAGGAGCAAATTTGCTTCTTTAAATTTACTCCGGTCGTTTTCTTCTTAAAATTAGAGTTGCTCTAATATGATCAGTGCCAGGCTTGTCTAGTTAGACGCAAAGAAAAGTGCCAAAACCGATGGATCCGACATATCGTAATGGGCGATTTTTTTTAAAATAATATACACTTTTTAATATTTTCTAAATCTATTATGCGTTTTTTAGATTTTACAAAAGTAGTATTTTGTCGGTCTGGAGGAAGCCGATTAGTGCAGTCGGCCTGAAGAAAGCCGACTGAGCATCGGCCGTAGGGCCGCTGTGGCCCACGTCGGCCAATCGGCCTGGGGCAGGCCGACTGCCCAATCGGCCTAGGGCAGGCCGACTGCCCCAATCTGCATAAGCCAAGCCGACTGGAATTGCTACAGGCCAATTTGAAAAACATCGCCGGCGACCATAGCACTTCAGTCGGCTTGGCCCAGGCCGATTGGGGCAGTCAGCCTGTCCCAAGCCGATTAGGGCAATCGGCCTGCCCGGGGCAACGCGGGCCCCAGCTGCCCCACGCCCAACGCTCAGTAGGCTACCTGTTGAATGAGTGCAAAGCTGTCGGCCAGACCCTGGCCGATTGGCCCAGTCGGCTTGCTCCAGTCCGACAAAGTGCTAGATATGTAATTTCTAAAAAACGTATAATAGAACTCAAATTTATTAAATAATGCGTATTATTTAAAAAAATTCGCTCCTAATGGGTGGTGAATGAAAGCCGTTACAAATCATAGTAGTACTGATCTCCAAAGTCCAAATATTTGAGATGGAAAATACCGAAAATACAACTGAGAACTGCATCAGGAGCATCACGAAGCATATGCATTTTTTTTGCAGCACGCCGCCTTGGCTCCAGGGTTTGATCCAGTACTACCACTTTCCTTTAAACTCGTTTCACATCGAGTATTACTTTTGTAGAGACATCGGATTGGGATCCGTAGATATACGGCACTCCGGCACGCATACGACCAGCGTCCCACATTCTGAACGTCGCCGCCATCAGCATCGTCATGACCGTTGACACCAAGATCTCTCGCACCGTCTTAGTCGGACAAGTCGCCGGACAAGCTTTCAAATAAGTCACCTGACAGTCCAGCGAGCAACCGGACAAGTCGCTGGACAGTCCGGCGAGCTGCCAGACATTCTATCAGACTGCATAGCCGCCGCCGCCGTCGCCAAGCTCTGCCACGCCGCTTCCTCCATGCACCGCCGCTGCCGCCGTGCCAGTCCTGCCGACACACACCTACAATGCCAAGCCGAGACGTGCGCCAGCCAGACTGAGTCACCGGCTCGCCAGACCTAACCGTCACTATTACCACCACGCGTGGACATAGCCGTCGCTAGTGATGATCCGGCGTACAATCATACTTTTTTCCTTTGTGTGTAGAGCTCGTAGTAGTATAGTAACGGCTACGTATTATTTGGTTGAGTTATACGGAATTTTGTACAAGTTATGTATACATGTATATATATTAATCACAAAGAGATATCAAGCGATCTGAGCCGTTCTTGTGTTTAATATTATACGAGTTTGTATGAGTTTAGAGGAGAGGAGGTAGTACTGGATCAGAGCCCTTTGTATTTTTTTTAGGGAAGCAGCTGCTGCTAGCTTTATTGATAATCAACAATAGTTACATCGTTTACAAGTTTATTAATAATAAAGTAGGGGGCTCATCGAACCAATTACAAAAAAAATTATCTATGAAACAAGACCTAGCTATCTCCTAAGAAACTTCATTTGCTTCCCTCCAACAATGTTTAACAGAAACATTAGCAATTAAGGTTGCCAGATCAGATCAACACAATCCATGAAAATTGCCGATGATATTCATCCCACCAAGCTTCTTCACCTCTGCAAGCTTCAATAATTTCTGTGAAGTCTGACTCGGCAGCTAATCCCTCTTTCATAGCTATAGCTTCAGCAGCTACAACCAAAAAAATGTTCGGAAGGAAGAGAGATGATGCTGCAATAAAATGTCCATTGGAGTATCGCAACACCGCTCCAGCTGAACCTGCATTTTCATCAGAGTGGAAAGAACCATCGACGTTTAATTTTACATCCTTGTCTTGGCAAGCTTGGTCTTTCCATTGCTTTGGCAGCATTAGCAGTAATACTTAAAATTGACATCTACTCCTTCAGTTTAGAAATATAAGATGTTTTAAATTTGTGAAGAAGATATATCTAGACACCTTTTAGTATATAGGTCTAAATGAAATGAATCTAGATACATCTCATTCACAAACCTAAAACATCTTATATTTTTAAACGGAGGAAGTACATCGGTAAATTGGGGGAACATTTTCTTCATGCGTACGTTGTCTTCTAATCCACCATAAATACCAGTGAGCTACAGTAATTGTTTCCTTTAAACCTACATAATCCATATCTGGGAAGGTGTTATCTTGACGGCATAAAAGAAATTCCAGCACGGCCGAACCAGCACGATCAATACTAGTGGCTTCCTCAATCAACATACTTAAACCAATAGAATTCCATAGAGCTTGTGCTGCAGGGCACGATCAGAGCCCTTTGTAAGTGTGGGTTACACATGATCTCTTATATTTTTCAGAAGACAAACTGACGAAGAACCTTTTTATTTTGTCTCAGCCTTTCTTGGGATGCCTTTTTTTCTCTCTTTGCGGACCTATTTCTAGTTATCAAGATTGTATGCCGCGACAATGCCCGAGCCAATGGTCCTAGGCCCATCATGTCATCCGTTCGACCGTGTTTTCAATAGTCCATCCTTTCAGAAATAACTGATTTGTGATTTGTGTTTGTGTAAATTTAAATATATCTATATAATAAAATACGTCTAGATGTATTTGAATCTAGACAAACCCAATTCAGTTATTTTTAAACGGAGGAAGTATCAAATATAATATTTTTATAGGAATACGATAGGTATGCCTCTACATCAAGCTTTGTATGTACTCCATCCGTCTTAAAAATAGATGTCACAAGTTTATCAAAATTTAGATAAATCTATATACTAAATATTGTTTAGATTCATTTGAATTTTGACAAATCTGAGACATCTATGTTGAGATGAAAGGAGTAATAAGAATATAAATATACATCCGTGGGGGTTTGAATATGGATGGCTGGATTGTATACCTACTTGCCTAATCAAGTAAGTTAGGCTCGGGTCTTCAAATAAGATACGGATCATCTTTAAGATAAAAGTTGTACTAAAATGAATCTTTGCTATGTTTTTGGGCAATCGGCATTTGATCTTTGGACTTCTGAGTTTATTTTCTTGTGTTCAGAAAACTTGTCTAAATGGAGGATCAACAAGTAACGGAATAATTTTACGCAGCAGGCATAATCTCAGTTAGGAATTGGTCAACGCAGCAACTTCTCAAACACAATGCTTCTCCGGAGAATAATCCCAGCAAGCTCAGCTGCAATCGGAAAACCTAGTCCAACATCTTAATTAGCTAATATCAAATGAAAGGCTAGAAAAAGGGCACGTGTTTTCAAACGCGCTCTACGATCGCTGATGTTGCTACACGTGGCGTTCGAAGAGTCATGAGTGCGTTATCCCTAGCCTTTTCCTTGCGACAAGTGATGCTTGCAGAGAGAGGGTTACGGTCCATTTTCCTTTTTTTAATTCAAACACGAAAAATGCGATATCTTTTCAAACGAATCATTCAAACTGAGATCTGTTTTTACAATTGTGGTAGTCGCATCGAGAGTTACAAAACTAGATCCTATATTGATAGGTTTTGAAGAACTTTTTTTTGCACTGCCCTTTTGACCCTACGATGCATTGCCTTCGGTTGTGGCGCACGGCATGATGTCCTGGCGGTGCACGGTTTCTTCTGCATTGCACTGCTTTCGATTGAGGTGTACGAAACGATGTCCTGGCAGTGTATTGTCTGTGTACCGACTTTTTGTATTATTACACTACCTTCAGACGCAGTGCACGACGAGGTATGCTGGCAGTGCACTACTCGTGAACTGCCTTTTTGTGTTGTGTTGCACTGCCTTCGGTCGCAGTGCACGTGACTATGTCCTGACAGTGCACCGTCCGTGCACTGCCCGTTTATACTGTGTTGCACTGCCTTCGAGCGCAGTGCACAACAAGGCATCCTGACAGTGCACTATTCTAAAGTGCAGCCGGATAGATCCAATCTATTCTTGAAATAGACAACTCGCACATACTCCCTTTTCAAAAAAAAAAAATCAAAACACCAACCACTATAGTTAGATTTATTAGATTTGTTGCTAAAATATTGATATTAAGCCCGAAACTGCCAGCGGATGGCCAGTGAGCTAAAAAAGAAAGGATGGGTTATATTTTTTATATGCTCTCCTCTTATAGATAGGACAAACAAAGAACAAAGTTTTTTGATCACCTACTTCACTCATCGTCTTTACTCGTGCATTGCGTTGTTGTATTGCGTTGCACTGTCTTTGATCGCAGTGCACGAGATGATGTTCTGTCAGTGCACCGGCCATGCACTGCCTGTTTATACTGTGTTGTACTGCTTTCGATCGCAATGCACAATGCACAGGTCAATTCAATGGTAGTTTACATTTTTTTTCTTTTTTCACGATGCACTGCTCTTTTTACATATAGTGCTGCCCACGTATTTTTTTACAATAGTAGAATCAGTACACAAGCAGAAAAGTAGTGTGGCCACATGGCGATCAGGAGAGCAGGACAGGACTTCTGCGTGCACGGGCGTCCGGCTGCGCGTCGTCGTCCTCTCCAGAGAGCGCGTGCGCTAGTTTCCCTCAATATCAAAAGAAGAGTATAATTGGATTTTACACATACCACTGACCAGAGGAACTTTGAAGGAAACCTAAAATAAGAAGCAAAAAACAGAGAGACTCAAGGTTGCAAACTTGAAATCTTAAGGGCATGTACATTTCATGGACACTTGGGCAGACGTTTGAATTAGTAATAGACTAAGCCTTGAATTACCAGTTTTATGTAAATGGGTTTTATCCAATGCCATAGTAGTACTGGGATGCTGAAGACTATCCTATGGGTGGAGCATATAAGTCACACTCTGGACTATTCATGAGTTTACCAAAGGTTATCCTATCTCATAGATTGTGAATAAAAGTTTGGCTCACATACGTGCGCTATTTTAAGATTTCTTTATAGGATAGCATCTTGGCTTATACAAGCCTATGACCACATTAAAATAAAGTCAACTTGCCATATAGATCATGAGAGTAGTGCATCTTTAGTGGATTGGGTTAGTAAAAATTACTCTCCTCCACTTAGTAAATGACTTATTTCCTTAAGTCTTAATTCACGGGATCTCCGATCACATAGGTTAGGTTACTACCATGATAATTCATATGAGTCTCAAACACATCTCTTTCGATGCAATATCTATCACATTTTTTGATAGACCTTTTATGAAAGGACCCGTCAGATTCTTAGCGGTTTGGATATAATCCAATGTTGTCACTTCGGAGTTTCTTATTTTTCTGACACATGCTAATCTTCTTTTTATATAAATTGATGATTTCATGTTATTCTTTGAACTGCTCATTTTGATAATCACAATTTATTTGTCGCAGTCCAAAATTTGTAATTTTTGGAACGTTAAATTAATAAAGTAAATTGATTGATTTGTTTGTCTTTGTTGAAATTTTTTATGGAAAAGAAACTTTTGGATCTTGTTTTTTCTCCACTTTGATTTAAAACTTTCACATGAGAAAACATGACTATCCAACATGAAATATTTTATTTAAAATATTTGGAATCTTATTGACAATTAAAAATATCCAACCATACTTAAAATATTAAAATGAGAGGGAATGAATTGGCTTCCCAATTATGGTAGAACAATATTTTAATATTCTCCAATCAAACCTTAAAGTCTTCATTTGAATGTCAACGCATTTTCCAGCACTTGAGAGGGAAATGACATGACATTTCCTTATATAAATAAACATGTGCGGGAAATTTATTATATGCTCTTATTTTCATAATGAAGTTTTAATAATGCATATGGGTTATTATATGTCGTAAAACGGAACATATTATTCTTATGAGTTCTGGCATTGTTTGAATTAATTTAGGATAAGATATAAAATCCCATAATATTTAAATATTGCCTAAGTAGCCATACTAAACCAAAAGTCATAAAATCAAATTTATAATGTCGTGTTTGGATGTAAGAATTGATACCTTGAATCGTCCATTTGGAATTGTTGGGCCGAATTTGATCGTTTGGGGTGGTCTTGGAATTACAGCGTGGAAAGGAAAGGGAATTCCGAGCCACGACCCTGCTAGTGTCGCCCGACCTCGAATCTTTCCGAGCTCACTCGCTCGGAAACGCCTGGAATCGTGTCTCCACGTACCTCTTTGCTTGACCAAGACAAAATCAAGCGAGCAAAGGTCTGTAGGGGGTTCGTAGCATGGAAAATAAAGATTTCTACCGCATGAACACACAATCAAGATCTAATCTATGATCAAGCCAAAATCTATCTACTAGATTGTAGCAACGAGTCAATAGAGTACTAACCCTCGAAGATCCAAAGCGGTTAACGAGAGCAGACTCTTGTGGATGATGTAGTCGTACACTTCCGATCTCAAGATCGCGTAGACGATCCTTCCGGCGCTGCATTCCGGCAGCGCTTCCGCAGTCGGTCACACGTTCGGTACTCGATGAAGACATTCCTCTCCCTTGTTCCAGCAGGCAGCGGAGGTTGTAGCACTCTCCTCGCGATTCCGGCAGCATGACGGCGTGGTACCGAAAGTAGAGGGGAGATCTTGCAGGGCTTCGCCTTAAGCCGGAGCGAGTATGGTGGAGTATGAGAGAGGGCCTTGGCGATCTAGGGTTTAGAGGCACCAAGGAGAGAGCTTGGCCGGCGGCTAGGGTTTGGGGAAACCCTAACTCGGTGACTTAGAGGATGCCCTAGGCGGCGGCTGCACTGGAGGTGGCCGGCGACTTGGGGCTAGGGTTTTGGGGTGTGAGAGGTGTAGGTAGAGGGGGCACCCCTGCCCCTTCTTTTATAGGTGGGAGGGAGGCGCCTAGGAGGAGGGAGTCCTCCTCCAACTCCTCCTCCTTGGCCGGCGGGTGGAGGGAGTGGGACTTCCTCCCCAAGTAGGTTTCCTACTCTCCCTCCACCAAGCAAACTTGTTGTTTGACTTTTCAAATTGGCGTTTGACTTTTCAAACTAGGATTTGATTTATCCCTTTATTTTGCTCAGCGATGACACCTAGTACATGATGCAACCATTCCAACTTGTTATGACACATTCATGCACCCTTCCCCTCCGGAGTGCCGGACCTTCCGGACCCTTCTAGAACATTCCCGATGAAAACACCGGAATCATTCTCCAACTCCGAAACAGGACTTTCCTTATATGAATCTTATTCTCGGACCATTCCGGATCTCCTCGTGATATCCTGGATCCCATCCGAGACTCCGAACAACATTCGGTCTCTTACTCATCATTCCATAACTACTCAACAACATCGAATCCTTAAGTGTGTCTCCCTACGGTTCGTGAATTATGCGGACAGGACCGAGACACTTCTCCGATCAATAACCAATAGAGGAATCTGGAAATTCATATGGCTCCCACATATTTCTACGATTACTTTGTGATCGAATGAACCACTTACATATGATACCAATTTCCCTTTGTCTCACGATAGTTTACTTATCCGAGGTTTTGATCGTCGGTATCTCTGCATACCTAGTTCAACCTCGTTACCGATAAGTACTCTTTTCTCGTTCCCGTGATATGTGATCCCTTGTGAGCCAGTCACATGCTTGCAAGCTAATTGGATGACATTCCACCGAGAGGGCCCAGAGTATATCTATCTGTCATATGGATGGACAAATCCCACTCTTGATCCATGTGCCTCAACCCATACTTTCCAAACACTCAATGCCACCTTTATAGCCACCCAGTTACGGTGTGGTGTTTGATGTCATCAAAGCATCCTTCTGGTGATGGTGATTAACATGATCTCATGGTCGAAGGAATTAGGTTACTATGTATCAGAAAGCTTATAGCAAATGAACTATATTAAATGACTTGATCTTTATGCTATGCTTAACTATAGGAGTATGTCCATCACATCATTCTCCTAATGATATGACCTTATTGTTAATAACATCTCTATGTTCATGATCAGGAAACCATGATCATATATTAACCAACAAGCTAGTTTAACAAGAGGCTTTACTAGGGACTCTTTTATGTTTACAAATCACACAAGTATTAATGTTTCCGGTTAATACAATTATAGCATGGTATGTAAACATTTATCATAAGTACGAAGATATGATAATAACCATTTTATTATTGCCTCTTGGGCATATCTCCAACAGTCTCCCACTTGCACTAGAGTCAATAATCTAGTTTCAAACCTTTGTGTATTCAACACCTATGGCTTTCTGGTGTCGTATGTACACGATTGCTAGTGGTCAACTGATCTCCGGATTTGACACTTCCAGGTCCGTGTGTAATTGCATGTCTTTGCGTCTCTACGCATCACTCATTCTCTAGTGAGATGGCTTTGTATAATTTTGGTCCTTTGGTGAGACCTTTAGTTCTTTGGGGTTAAAACATGTTTGATAATATTGTCGTACAATATATCTTCATAGTATTATCCCGCTGTGAACTACACCTAGTTTGATAACAAACTACTTGACACAAATGCCCTCTTTAGCTGCTATTATAGCCATATACTTAACCTTTTGTTGTAGTATCTGTCACAATGTCTTAACTTTGGAACCCATCCAAATCCATTATGGAACTTACTTTCCATTATATTGTGCCACCCTTAGTTTAGATTGAGATAAACTTAATTTGTACTTTGTGACAAAACTAGTATCAATGTAATACTTTTACAATGAACTAACCATCTATTTGCCACTTCTACAAAATAATGTACTCTTAGTTCTTCCAAAAGATCATAAGAATATCCTTACTATCGTCCAATGATCATCTTATGAATCATTCTGGTATATGCTCATAACATTTAGAGCATAGGACATATCTGGATTTGTACATATCACAGTATGATTGATATAAATACTCTTTGTGATTTCATACATCAAGTATCAATCTATACTTGAATCTTTGTTTCACTTACCAAGTGTCAATACACTTGAATATATCATCAATATTGAACTCATTCAATCCTTTCTGTGCGACAAGAATCTTTCTTATAGTTTCTATATTGAACTCATTCAATACATCATCTATGCACTTTCAGCACAACCATATTAGCGTCTATTGATGCCAAATATTTGGGTTTTTCCTAAGTCTTTCATCGGGATGAAATTCTTAATATGTGTTAATAAAAGATACATCATTTCTAATCAACAATATGTCTTCCACATAATGTATTAGAAACATGTCTTAGCGCTCCCACTTAATTTCTTGCAAATGCAAGCATCTTCATTGTCTCTGATGAAATTAAACTCTTTTAACAGTTTCATCATAGTGAAGATTCCAACTCCACGATGCTCACTTCAACCATTGAAGTTTGCATATGCTTTTAGCATCCTTTGAATTAACAAAACCCTATGGACCGTGTTATGCACATGTCCTAGGTAACAATTCTATTAGAAGAACTTGTTTTGTTTATTCAACTACCACATAACAAACTTATATGTAGTGGTTGCTACATTAATCCGTCTAGACTAAATATCGCTATGAAAGATCAAATTTTATCATAGTCAACCTTTGAACATTGTTGTGAACTCTTTCCCAACATGTCGACTATTTCATAGATGTGAAACATCCATGTCTATTTTACAGATCCAAACACAACTGTAAGGTCTTACACCTTTCTCGAGGGTCCTTCAAGTTCAAAACTTGATTTCTCGTGTATGGAACTATCACGGATTTTATGGCTTCAAGCCATTTGACGGAGTCACGGCCCATCATCGCTTCTTTGCATGTAGTCGGATCATTATTGTCAAATAATGATTTAACTCTCAAATCTTGGTATTTTATTGTTTATCCGACCTACTTGTTTCAATAGGAACTTAGATCTCCGTGACCGCAACCTTTGAGGCACGTGAGCCATGAGCATTGTTGCTGCTTCCGGAACACTTTTCGGCGTTGCGCAACCTTGCACATATAGCTAAGGTTCTTTTAACCTCATCAAAGTTCTATTGTCCTCCCACTTAACTTTTCACGGAAAATTCCTTCTCAAAGAAACTTGACGTTCTAAGCGACAAACACTTTTGTCTCCGATGTTATGGAGGAACAGTTATTCGAAATAACATACAAAGACAGGTTCATCCGACTTTGGTTGCAAACATCTTTCTTATGCATAGCATACCAATGTTTAAGAAAGGACTACTTGGGTTTTATCCCAAACCATAACTTTATATGGTGTCATTTCAACGGATTATGATGAAGCTCTTTTCAGTGGAAAAATGGTAGTCTCTCAAGCTTTTAATCTTTAAAATATAATGGAAGTTTTATGAATTACACCTTTGATCTTACCATGTCAAACAAGGTTTAATTACATATCTCGAACGCTCCATACTCTTATGGTGTTTCGGGAAATGCAAATCCACGGAACGATTCCTTAAATCTTAGGTATTATGCTAAACTTGTAACTCAAATATCTTCCTTTATGATCTTATCATAAACTATTTATATTCTTGTTACAATGATTTTGCACTTCATCTTGAAAGTCTTTGAACTTTTCAAATGTTTCATACTTCATCCTTATTAAGTAAATATTCATATATTCACTCAAATTTTCGGAGAAAGCATATGAAGTTGAAATCCATCGCTCTTGACTACACATAATGGACTTCGTACAACAATATGTACAAGTTCCAATAAGATAGTCATTCGTTCCCTTTTGGCCTATGAACGAAGTTTTAATTATCTCTTAGGAAAGTTTAACAAGCGTCATTTGATCAAAAATCAAAAAGACTCCAAAATTCCATCCACATGGAGTTTCTTCATGTTTTCTTTCCAATATAATTTAAACGGCGATGTCACTTCCCAAGTGATCTTTCAATCAATTTGTCTTTCGACATACTTAGCACTAGTTTTATGGATATGATTTCTCCAACGAGATTTGTGAATCATCCATCTTTTATGGATTACGGCAATTATTTGAACAACCCTTTTGTTCTTATAATACCTAATAATACAAATCTTGAAGGCAAGCTTTGATGTTTAACAAGCAGCACAATAACCCTTTATTTGTTCTCGATGAACATCATCACATATTCTTTTGCTAGTTACTTAGGCCATTGTAGTTCGTGAATTGTGTTGTTACGTATGACGATTCACACCAACAAATTCAGTATCAAATACTTAAGAACCACATTGTTTAATAAGCAAAGAATATAGCCATAACATGTATATCATCTATATACTTAAGCTGAACAATTCTAGTCTTTTCTTTTCTGCCATATATTTATGAGATTCTCTTTCAGTATTTCCTTTTCTGTATGAAAGAATCTATCAACATCAATAGTGGAGCCATATACATGACACATAGTCCAAAGCATGTACAGTAAAATACCAATGTCTTTGGACTTGCACTTTGAAGTAGATCACCATCATCAAATGTTTGGTGTTCTTTCAAATTCCTTTCTTTAGTAATCTCTTGGTGTAGTAAATATTTTACCTACATCAAATATTCACCCTTATCATGGAATTATCCATGATCAAGCTACTTTTAGCTTAGAACGATGAATCGTGAGTATAATGTTGCTTTCCAAAACCTTTTGGAGGATTAGGACAACTAGTGTCTCCAACCTTTTGCAAATTCTCATCAAATTTGAAAACATGACTTTTGCCATATTATAATCTATCATGTTGCAACCAAAACTTCGTTTCAGATATCATAATATCTTCCACACATCATGGTTTCTGAAACAACTCTTTCAGATCCTAGATAACCTTGATATTAAGACAATCCTTTGAATATCAAGAATCATGGAGACAAACATGATACTCATACACTAACACTTGGAATTTTCACTCTTGATTTAATACCAATTATTAAACTTCATGGAGTAACCGGAATTTACTGAAAGTTTGCAATAGGACTTTTAAACTTTAGATTAACACTTCAAAACAATACGATACCAGTTCGTAAAGTAACTAACCAGAATTCTATAGTTCTATCATCTCAATTATAACTAAGCGCAAGGTGGTAGACGGATGCCAATGACTACAACAATTATACAAATTCACTTGATTTAATTTATGATAAATAGTGTTAAACTTTTAATTATATTGCCGTTGAACTCCCACTCAAAACAATATCCCTCACATTTTTTTAGTGATCACACAAACCAAATCCACCACATCAAAACCGATCATCACGAGAGTTGATGTAGCTTCAATGGCGAACAATCAACATGTTCATCATATCTACTATATGACTCATGGTTTACCTTTCGGCGATCCGTGTTCCGAGACCATGTCTGTACATGCTAGGCTCGTCAAGATCAAACCTTAGCTTCCGCATGAGCAAATCTGGCTTGCTCACGTTGTATACACTCGCAGAATCTAACACACCCGATCATCACGTGGTGCTTCGAAACAACGAGCTTTAGCAACGGTTCTTACTAAGGATGAACACTTTAAAACTTGAAATTGTGTGCTTGAGGGATCATCTTATAATGATACCGTCGTAAACTAAGCAATACAAGATGCATAAAAGGATTAACATCACATGCAATTCATAATATGTGATATGATATGGACTTTCTTCTTTGTGCTTCCGATCTCCATCTTCAAGCACGAACATGATCTCCATCATCACCGGCATTGCATCAAGGTCAATGACGCCGCTCCATGGTTGTCGTCCACCAGTCTTCAACTATTACAACTAGTTTGAATAATAGACACGAAGGACTTAATGGAAACAACCATATGGCTCCTGCCGGTTGCCAACTTACAATAAGGAACATTGCATACATCATATATAATCACAATCATGGCCATATCACATCACAGCACACCCCTGCAAAACAAAGTTAGACGCCTCTAATTTTCTTTGCATGTTTTACGTGGTTTGGGGCTTTCAATAAGTGTCGTTCTAACTTACGAACAAGAACCACAACATTGATACTAGTATTGTCAATCAACCGTTGTAAATTGAATCTTAACTATGTTGGGAGAAACAGGCACCCGCAAAGCCACTTATGCAATACAAGTTGCATGTCAAGCGTGGAGCAAGTCTCATGAACGATGTCATGTAAGGTTAGCCCGGGCCGCTTCATCCCACCATCCCGCAAGATGCAAAGTACACAAGAAGCAATTGACAACAAAAGCATCAACGCCCACAACGACCATTGTGTTCTACTCGTGCAACAGATCTACATATAGACACGGCTCTGATACCACTGTAGGGGTTCGTAGCATGGAAAACAAAAAATTTCTACCGCATGAACACACAATCAAGATCTAATCTATGATCAAGCCAAGATCTATCTACTAGATTGTAGCAACGAGTCAATAGAGTACTAACCCTCGAAGATCCAAAGCGGTTAACGAGAGCAGATTCTTGTGGATGATGTAGTCGTACACTTCCGATCTCAAGATCGCGTAGACGATCCTTCCGGCGCTGCGTTTCGGCAGCGCTTCCGCAGTCGGTCACACGTTTGGTACTCGATGAAGACCTTCCTCTCCCTTGTTCCAGCAGGCAGTGGAGGTTGTAGCACTCTCCTCGCGATTCCAGCAACACGACGGCGTGGTACCGGAAGTAGAGGGGAGATCTCGCAGGGCTTCGCCTTAAGCCGGAGCGAGTATGGTGGAGTATGAGAGAGGGCCTTGGCGATCTAGGGTTTAGAGGCACCAAGGGGAGAGCTTGGCCGGCGGATAGGGTTTGGGGAAACCCTAACTCGGCGACTTAGAGGATGCCCTAGGCGGCGGCTGCACTGGAGGTGGCTGGCGACTTGGGGCTAGGGTTTTGGGGTGTGAGAGGTGTAGGTAGAGGGGGCACCCCTGCCCCTTCTTTTATAGGTGGGAGGGAGGCGCCTAGGAGGAGGGAGTCCTCCTCCAACTCCTCCTCCTTGGTCGACGGGTGGAGGGAGTGGGACTTCCTCCCCAAGTAGGTTTCCTACTCTCCCTCCACCAAGCAAACTTGCCGTTTGACTTTTCAAATTGGCGTTTGACTTTTCAAACTAGGATTTGATTTATCCCTTTATTTTGCTCAGCGATGACACCTAGTACATGATGCAACCATTCCAACTTGTTATGACACATTCATGCACCCTTCCCCTCCGGAGTGCCGGACCTTCCGGACCCTTCTAGAACATTCCCGATGAAAACACCGGAATCATTCTCCAACTCCGAAACAGGACTTTCCTTATATGAATCTTATTCTCCGGACCATTCCGGATCTCCTCATGATATCCTGGATCCCATCCGAGACTCCGAACAACATTCGGTCTCTTACTCATCATTCCATAACTACTCAACAACATCGAATCCTTAAGTGTGTCTCCCTACGGTTCGTGAATTATGCGGACATGACCGAGACACTTCTCCGATCAATAACCAATAGAGGAATCTGGAAATTCATATGGCTCCCACATATTTCTACGATTACTTTGCGATCTAATGAACCACTTACATACGATACCAATTTCCCTTTGTCTCACGATAGTTTACTTATCCGAGGTTTTGATCGTCCGTATCTCTGCATACCTAGTTCAACCTCGTTACCGATAAGTACTCTTTTCTCGTTCCCGTGATATGTGATCTCCTGTGAGCCAGTCACATGCTTGCAAGCTAATTGGATGACATTCCACCGAGAGGGCCCAGAGTATATCTATCCGTCATATGGATGGACAAATCCCACTTTTGATCCATGTGCCTCAACCCATACTTTCCGAACACTCAATGCCACCTTTATAGCCACCCAGTTACGGTGTGGTGTTTGATGTCATCAAAGCATCCTTTTGGTGATGGTGATTAACATGATCTCATGGTCGAAGGAATTAGGTTACTATGTATCAGAAAGCTTATAGCAAATGAACTATATTAAATGACTTGATCTTTATGCTATGCTTAACTATAGGAGTATGTCCATCACATCATTCTCCTAATAATATGACCCTGTTGTTAATAACATCTCTATGTTCATGATCAGGAAACCATGATCATATATTAACCAACAAGCTAGTTTAACAAGAGGCTTTACTAGGGACTCTTTTATGTTTACAAATCACACAGGTATTAATGTTTCCGGTTAATACAATTATAGCATGGTATGTAAAAATTTATCATAAGTATAAAGGTATGATAATAACCACTTTATTATTGCCTCTTGGGCATATCTCCAACAAGGTCAGCGCTAGGGAGGAGACGCGACCGCGCACTTGCAGCCCCAGCGCTGCCGCCAGTAGGTTTCCTGCCATTCCGCCGTCTTCCCCTTTCTCGTCCCCCTTCCTGGCCTCCTCTCCTCACCCCTTCCCCCCTCTTTATCCCTGAACGGCTAGGGGAGCCCGCCCTAACCCCAAATGGCGGCGGCTCTCTGATCCTCCTCAAGGCGCCCTCTCCCTTCCCCACCTCTTCCCTTCTTTTCCTCTATTAATTTGCTACAGCTATTTGAAACCACACCTAATACATAGTATTTGATCTTATTGATATGCAGATTCATACAAGAATTTGTAGCACCTCAGTCTAATTGAAGTTATGTACTTCATATTCTCTACTGTAGGTTGATGTGTGTATGCAAAATTGTGATTTAAAATTCATATTCTCTATGAATATCCAATATGATGAGATATGACTTTATTCAGAATATTTTAATGCTATTATGTGTGAAAAGAATATGTACATTGAAATATACACACATACTATTTTGTTGACAAGTTTATATTGTCCAAACTGAACAAAGTGAACAATTCTATGGTTCGTACATCCAAACAAGAATTGAAATTGGATGCTACCCTTCAATTCCAACAACAAATTTTATGTGCATCCAAACAACGGAAATGTATTTCCATTTCATTTTGGATTTAGAATTTTTAGACCAATTCAATTCCGAGCTAAAATTCATACATCCAAACATAATGTAAGTGTATTTCAACCAAAAAGTGTTTACAATGGTCCTAAATGACTAATCTAAATTTTACAAATTTTTAGGATTTATTCAAACTAATTTAGAGTTCTAAATCAAAAGTTAGAAAAGAAATAAGAAGAATGGAAAATTGAGGGGGGAAAGACGATCAAATGGCCCGATCGAGTGAGCACTTGTATTTCCCTCTCATCACTCTCCTCTCACGTGAATGGGCAAGTTTTTGTTTTTATTTGTTTGTTTTTCGTGTGCTCTGTTTCTTTCCTTGGGCCTATCGGGACCAACGACCAGCCCAGCTGATCGAGTCATGCGGGCCTTCTTTCTCAAATGCTATATGCCGTTTAATACGACACTGGATGCTCGTGCCGCACACTCCGGGCCGTATTGGGTAGGCCTATTTGATCTTATTTCTCTTATTTCTTGTTATTTTACTTTTAATTTTTTCTTTTTCTTTTCTTTTTTTCCTTTTCTTATTTCTTTTTTTGTTTTAAAAAATGGTTCAGAATTTTATAATTTGTTTGTGCTTTTTAAAAAAAATCATAATTTTTGACAATAAAAACCGTTCTTAAAATATGTTCATGAGTTGAAATTTTGATTCATGAATTTTGAAAATTGGTTCATGATTTTTTTAAAATGGTCGTAGGTTCTAAAAATGTTCATGCATATTTCCTACTCATACATTGTTCCTTCACGTGCAAAAGCAATGCCCAAAGCAAAATAAGTATTTTTTTTTGCCAAATCTGATCAAAGTGAAGAACTTTAACCGAATCTAACCTCTAGGAGAAAGTATTTCGAAATCTGACCCCTGTGATCGACGCTGAAGTTGTGCAGGTCGGCGCCAACGTAGAGCAGCTGGAAGACAGACCAAAGGGGTCGGCGCCATATGATACGGCACCCAGGTGAGTTCGGCGCCATATCACTTGGCGCCGACCTCCCGAGGCTTCCTCCCAGCTGCTATGTGTTGGCGTCGATCTGCACAACTTCGGTGCCGTTTAAATTGGCGCCGACTCCAGAAGTTAGATTCCGAAATAGTTTTACCAAAGGGTCAGACATGAAATTAGTTTCACGAAAAAATCAAATTTAGCAACAAAAAAAAAACGCAAGACGTGACCGAACGTGGTTTAGCGCTGACGGAACAGTGGACGAGAACGTAAGCAGTAAGCAATTAAAGCGGATTTTAGTGGACCTCGTTGAGAGCAGCCCATAAAGCTGTCGTTTGAAGCGACACGAGCGAGCGGTGCCGCTACGAGCGGTGTATAGCACCTTCCCTCGAGAACGGAAAGAACAAGCAATCGAAGCGGATTTTAATGGGCCTCGTCGAGAGCAGTCCATGAAGTGTCATACTGTCATTTGAAGAGGCGTGATCGAGCGGTGCCGCTATGAACGGTGCATAGCACCTCCCGTCTTCTTCCACCTCGAGTGAACAAGGAAACACGCTTGTATATAAAAAACCATGGCATTTGACATTTTCTTCTCTTTCTCTAGGACATTCAAAATCCCAAAATTGCTCGCCATAAACATGAAACTTATTAAAAGTTAACAGAGAATTCGTCGAGGTAATTTATTTCAAGTATAAATGTCTCAATCCCTCTAAGTATGTATGTGAACTAAATGCCACCCATCGGCGTACACTTTCCGATCTCTCTCCTGAAACCATACGAATACAAACCAAGGATATCACCATGCGTACCTCATCCTTCTCCCTCATTCTCGTTCAGAAAGTTACCACAAACGACCTCTGTAACACCCATGCCCAACATTAGCAAAAAACTGTAGTTCTTCGCTAGATCTTGTCCTCGATTTAGACTTTCGTCTCGTTTAACAACCATCTACAACAAGTTACAAGGTTTCAAATGAAGAAACAAAGATTGTTGGGGCCACATCACAACATGACCGAAAGAACGCCAAAGACACACTCGCCAAACGAGACCTCACCGAAAAAAGAAGAGCTACGCTGGACTATGGGGGAGCCGTTGTGCCGCCTTCAGAATACGTCGCAGAATCTTGTCTAGTCGCGCCTTATCCCGCTGTCTACAAAGCGGGTAGCAGAGCTGCAAGGATGCCAGAAATTTGAACACCGAGTCAAAAGCATGTCGCGAAAGGATCTTCTCTATAACCATCTTACTGCGAATGTTCCACAATGACATGAAAACGTTTCAAACACCATCCAGAAAAGTCGGCGGCCATTTCTTGCACGGTTTGCCTGGGTTTCTAGAAATTCCCCAAGATCATGGGCCCGCCAGTCCAGGCCCAATGCTTCTCTGGTAAATTTCCACAGAAACCGAGCCGCGGGACATGTGAACATTCCGTTTCAGGGATCCCACATAATGGACACAACCCGTCCCCCGGCCATGTATTTTAGTCACTTCGACCCTGGACGGAAGACGATTGCGCAACAACTGCCAAACAAAGATCTTCGTCTTGAGGAGGAGGGGCGTCTTCTAGAGAGGTTTAGTCCATGGAAGGCTTGGACCTCCGAAGAGGGCCCGGTAGGCCGAGCTAACTATGAAGGACCCTAAGGTGGTCAACCTCCACACAACACTGTCAGGTTCAGACGCCAATGTGTCAGGTAGGGCTTCCCTAAGATCTCTCCATGTTTCAGTTTCCACCAGTCCGAAGGTACGGAGGAACAAGATGTTCCATATTCCCTCTCGATCTGCAGTGGCAATTCGGGGTTGAAAGGATACGGATGTCGCCTAAAGGGGGGTGAATAGGCAATTAAAACTTTTCTGAGAGTGGCTCGACAAAGGCGGAATTAAACTAGCATTTACTTTGTCAAGCACAACCTAGAACAACTAGGGTTCACCTATGTGCACCAACAACTTATGCTAAGCAATACAAACAACTATGTGATAGTAAGATATATACTTCAAGCACGAAGGCTATCACAAATTAAAGTGCATAAGTAAGAGCTCAGATATAGAGATAACCGAGGCACGCGGGGACAACGATATTTTACCGATTTCCTCCCAACATGGAGTACGTCCCGTTTGGAGAGGGGGTGGTATCTAACCACCTACGCCACAAAAGGCCTCCCTTATTCTCAGGTGAATCTCACCCCAATGGGATCGATCCACACTTCCACTATCGGTGCACTTATCAGTGGCAAACCGGAACCTCTCACAAGGTTGGGGCACTTCTCCACAACTTAATTGGAGGCTCCCAACAAATGCCACCAAGGCCACAACTTGCAACACTAACAAACCGTCTAGGGTTCCAAGAACCCAAGAGTAAAAAGCTTCTCAACTTTCACTCACCAAATCCTCTGAGGAGAACTCAAACCGATGCACCAAATGCAAGTGGCAAGAACACCATAAAGGTGCTCCAATACCTCACTCTCAAGTTCCAACAAATCTACTAAAGCTATTGGGGGAACACGATAGGAGGAATCAAAGAGGAACACAAAATCTCTCAAAATCTAGATCCCAAGGATACACTCACAAAGAGATGTTTTGGTTTGGTCAAAACGTGGATCTAGATCTCCTCTCTCTTCCACTCAAATATGGGCAAGAATAATTGGAGGGATTGAGAGATAGCAAGCTTTGGAAGGTCAACAATGGAGGGGAAAACTTGCAACAGTCGTTGGGAGCCATTGGGGAAGAAGGCCCCTTAAATAGGTCCCCCAAAATCTAACCGTTGAAGCCCAAAAACGCGAATCCCGATGCTACCGGGCATTTTCCCGGTACTACCGGACATTCCCGGGGATCCCAGGACGCCAAACGCACCTTATTCAGTACCAAGCGGTACTAAGGGGCGGTACTACCGGACCCTGGTCCGGTACTACCGGTCATCCCTAAACGAAAACGGCCATAACTTTTGCATCCGGTTGATGATCTTGGGCTCGTTTCGAAGAGGACAACAAGCTCTACAAGATCATGCAAAGTAACATCATAGTCCACCAAGGGAGGGTAGATCCAAATGATGAAAGGTTTAACCTCTCTCAAAAAGACGAACTGATAAAACCTCCCAACATCGAAAACGTAATAGAAAATGCATATGAAATCCGTTTTCGATGAACTAGAGCTTGTCATGGAGATTAGCACAAGCTCTAAATCCTCACATGAGTAAGAACCAAATAATGGAAGGTTTTAACTATCTCTAAAATACAAACCGGTAAAACCTCCAAGATCAAAACGCAATAAGATATAAAAGGGAAATCCTTTTTTGATGAACTAGAGCTTGTTATGAATATTACCACAAGCTCTAGAACCTTACATGGATAAGATACAAATAACAACCAAGAAAGGATGATGCTAAGTATGCAAAGGTTTGAGCTCTCTTCGAAAGATATGGTCGAGTTACTCACTTTAGAGCCTCTCTTGATAGTACGGTTGTCTATCTTATTAACCGGTCTCCCACTAACAACGTGAGACCGGCAAAAGGGAAAACCTATCAAGATTATACCTTTGCCTTGAGCATTCCACTTGAGCTCGATGTATACGAACTTGAACTTCTCAAGATGGAACGCCTTTCTTGATTCCTCATCATCGATCCATGATCCCGAGGATGGCAAGCATCAAACATGAGATCTACTAAATGGCGCATTTTGAGCTTGCACAACACATCTTCTTATCATTTCATCGACCTTGAAGCCAACACATGCTCCAAGCGATGCCAATGGAAAAATCCTACAAGTGCAACTTAATACACACATTAGTCCATAAAGATTGTCATTAATTACCAAAACCACACATGGGGGCCCACATGTTCTTTCAATCTCCCCCATTTTGGTAATTGATGACAATCCCTTTAAGAGGGTTTATATAAGGAATATTAATGAATAAAATGGTAATACCAATATCAAATACTACGTAAGTATGTGATATTGGTACCACCACCATATATAGAGCAAACTCCCCCATAATACTATGCATGTGTGATGAACTTGAATTTCATTGCATATATTGCCAATCATTAGCATTGGTGGAGTTTCCTCTATATATAACACATGCTAAGCAACAACAAAGATGCAAGAGCATGAAAGTCAAATGCTTAAGAACAAACTCAATGCATAAACCAACTTCCCTTAAACCCTCTAAAACTTCTCCCCATTGGCATCGATTGCCAAAATGGGTGACAAGTTCTAGAAGGAAAATATAGTAATAATTCCTCCAAAGGTGTGCCTTCGCACATATCCAATGATGAATACTTGGGAGGGAGTAGAGCTATATCGAGGACCCAAAGATTGCCAAAATAAAGTAAAATGATGCAAGTAATTACAAGGTCCGACAAACCAATTGAAAACAACAAATGAGTCCAAATAGAAATAACAAGATGTTATGAACAAAAGAGTGTTTTAAATAACAAATAGAGAAGCTCCTCAAGATTTGTGCACAATTTTAAAATAAATGCATTGGAATACATAATGCACAAATATGGAATCCTTGCTCCCCCATAAGCATTTAAAACACAACAAATGAAAGATCAAATAAATGCTTAAAATAAATAGAGAAGCTCCCCAAGATTTGTGCATACTTTAGAAGCGTTGTATTTCAATATAAAATGCACAAATATGGAATCCTCACTCCCCCATAAACATTTAAGGCACAATAAATGAGAAAGAAGACAAATGAGCATTATTAAATGAATTGGATGAGCTCCCCAAAGATAATGCACCAATTTTTTTTTTGAAACACAGGCAAAAGCTTTGCCTGATCTATTAATTAAGAAGAAGTACCCGGTTAATTGTGGAAACCTGGGCGAAGACCAAAAAACCAGGGCCAAGCCCACCCGAAACACGACACCAATAACACCAAGCCCACTCGTCGATGGCACAACATGACCGACACGAGACACAACCACCCTAACACATCGTGCAGCCGACTGGCAGCTCCGATTCCGAAGACAAGCTCTAGAGAGGAGACATGCAGGACCCGCGCCGATGAAGATCTTCACCACCGGACCACCACGCAGGTCATCGTCGCCAAATGCCACCCGAGGCGACAGCTCCGACTTCACAACAGGAAGGCCACTGGAAAGATGAGTCGGACACGCCAGAAGGGAAGCCGACTAACAAGGTCCAAGCCACGAGCAAACCATCACTCGCCATCGTCGTCGTTGCCGCGCAAGCCACCACACGAAACACACCGCTTCCTAGACAACCCAACCACCAGCAACCACAGGTCCCTCCAGTTGGTGCTGCCTCCAAGAACGAGGCCCCACGGGGTGAGTGACGCGAGACGCCACCCTTGTCCGATCCCTGACGGGATCTAAGGTTTCCCCTGGAGTTCTCCAAGTGGAGGAGCAAGCAACAACCTCAACGAAGCCTTGAAGAAGGTAGCGGCGCCGACAAGCGCCGCCGTCGCCTGTCCTGGCCACAAGCCTGGAGCAAGGCCTTAGCCCGGCGTTGCGCCGCAGCCACCACCAGAGTGTGGACCAACTGAACCACCACTTCCCCTCCATGCCCGACGCTCGCTCGTCAGCCCCAAGAGCCCGCCGCAGCACCTCAAGCCGCGACTGCCACCATCACCGCCACCCGAAGACCAAGATTGAACTCCAACGATTTCCGGGGCTGCCGCCCCGGCTTCCTCACCTTGCCACCGCTCAACCGCCCAGGTCCATGCCGGGTACCTGATCCTCAGACTCCAGGACGACCATAAGGTCACGCCGCAGCATCAAGCGCCCGCAGTTTGCGCCTCGCATGAGACCTCCACGCCTAGCCACGGCCCGCCCGGCCCATCTAAGCCCAGATCAGGCCCAGGCCAACACCGCCGCCAGTAGCCGCAGCGAGGGGCTGTCGCGTCAACCTGGAGCACAGCACACTGCCCTCCCCCACTGCAACCCGCATGCAGCCACGCACCACCGCCGCCTGGCCGCCGCCCGTGCCGGAGCAGAAGAAGACAGGGCGTCAGCCAACCCTCGCGTCCATCGCGGGATCTGCCCCAGCCACCTTTGGCAGCGGGAGCCACCGCGGCGAGGCCAGCGGCAGCGGTGGAGGATAGGAGGCAGCTGGGGGCCTGGCGGCGGATAATGCACCAATTATGATAACTGCATTTGTGAACAAAGTGCATAATCATGGAATCCTTACTCATCCAAATTCATTTAACAATACTTGGCATGAGAGAACAAATATGAGTGCCCGAAGATACATACAAGAGGAACAAGCACTCATAGGCAAATAAATTTGGAAGCCACCGAAGAATTAAAAGGAATAAAAGGTGGTATCCAAGGAATAAAATATAAACTAAAGTTATCTTCTCGTATGTGTATATGTTTCTAAGTGGATAACATCACAAAGACATATGCCCATAAAGAAACAAGCACACACAAAGAAGATATGCAATAAATCACATAAAAGGCAAAAATGAAGTCATAACATATATCAATAAGATTTTTGCTTCAAAGCATGGCCAAAGGCACAATTTTATCTCATTGTACATTAATGAAATTCAAACACCAACACACTTCACATATTACAACTATCACCAAGGGAAAAGGAGAAGGTTGGCATATATGGAGAAAGGCAACAAGTATCACAAGAAAAAAAACTAGCAAAATCTCACTATTGCACATGAGAGAAGTTGAGGAAAAGATAGGCAATAAAATTGCTAGATTGACATATTTGGGGTTGGTGGATCATATGCATGATTTTGTATAGTACCAATTATATGTACTCATCTCAACGTATACACATTTATAATAGAGAGTTCTCTTAAAACCATGGCTAGAACTACAATAATTACAAATACATGAATTCATGCTAGAAGGCAACCGACAAACGGTTGGAATCAAGGTATATGAGCATGAGAAAAAGATACTTGTTACCGAGATATAATTGGTAGGATGTAGAGGATATGAATTCATTGATCATCCTATAGCTTGCCTCAAATTTTCATGTATGCACCACTTCTTCAAAATTGAGAGACAAGCATCCAATATATCTCTAATGTACCTAAAACATAATTAAGTACAAAATGGTCCCCAAACATATTGGGTCCAAAGTAGTTAGTGCAACTACAATACAAAGGAGAGACTCCACATAATTATGTGCATATTGATATGAAATTGAATTTCATGCACAACTTAGCCGATGGGAATTGGTGAAGTTTCCCTTATATATTGGATCAAGGAAAGCGAGCATGCCATAATATAATCATATAGTAAATATGCATGCACAAGGTTTTCAAGAACCAAAGGAGATACAATTTGAACAAAAGCACCAAGTAAACCGAGATGTCACACACAAGAGTGAGACATGACAAATGGTGTTCATATTGTATCAAAGAATCAATTTAACACATAAAAGATCACAGGTTCAACAAATGAACTAGGCTAAAGCCAAAGAGCAAATGATAGATAAAATTACAAATTCTCAAGGATTTATCTCATTCTAAAATGGTCAAAATGTGAAACAAGGAATGAGACAAAACCAACTCCCAAAAAGAGTAAGGTTCCAACAAGTAAACCAAACTCTCCAAACTTTTCACGATGGCACAAAATACCAAAACGAAAAGATCAAACTTCCAAGCACATAAAACCCGACATGGATCAAACAAGGAAGCATAAAAGGATTGTTCTAGATAATATAGGAGAGCTCACTCATAAGTAGTACATTACATAGATTTTTTTGAATGAAAAATGCACACAAATGATATCATCACTACTACCTACATTAAATAAAACACAAGAGGATACAAATAAAATAAGAAGATCCAAAAGTTGCAAGGAATACATGGGAGCACATAAAACATTTACTTGGCCAAAGATAGGACAAGATTAAGCAAAGGCCAACGTGAATATGATCAATAAATTCTACCATAAGTTGAGTACTCATTGTCCAAGGAAAAGAAATATTGGAAATAATTTTTCCAAGGTAGCTTGCATGGATAACCAAGATCATAGTCACAACAAGAAGCATATAACAAAATATAAGAATTAAGCATGATACTTCGAACAAGATTCTTGGTATCTTCCAATAGTCACACAATCATAGTGATTAGAGTAATTTGAAGCAAATGGTTTCCATGAGGATATATATGTCTAAATATGAGGAAACACATACCAAGAAACACTCTCACATACAAGATCCAAAATATGATCAATAAAGGCATTCAAGCAAATTGGAACTTGTATGAGCACATATGTCACATAGGAGCTAGATAATTATCAATATCAATTCTAAGTGACACAACCTCGAATATTCAAATTTTCTAGGATTGTAATATGCACTAAGCATATTACTCCCCCATAATGTGATACTACCATAAAACCAACACGAGGCAAAATAATACAAATAGAGATAATTAATGGACATTATAAATCTTAAATTTCTCATGAGAATTGTACCACATAGAGACTATATAATATCCCAATATAAATGCTAGGTGGTATTCCTCATGTACACATATTTTTAGGATTGTGGAATGCCTAAGCATAACACTCCCCCAAAATGGGATAGTCCATTAATCTCTCACAAGAGCCAAATAAGATACCAAATATAACCAAGTAAGGCTCAAACACAAGAAACACACATACATGGTGTGCCACCTAATCATGCACAAATAAGATTGATACCTCAAGATAATTAAGTGGAAAGCACAACATGTACAAACGCATGGAAGATACAAAACCAACACATGCACAAGGGGGCGAGTAACTTTCAATGTAAAGAGTTTAGCATATGTTATCAAAAGGAGGAACATTGGAAATATAATATAAGCATGATAATCCAAAAGGCTTGGCTTGACACAAATAATTGATGAAGATCCCTCAATTCTTCATAATGTAACAAAGTCTCCAATGCCCTACAAAACACACCTATTGATCAAGTTTTGGCTTTTTGGTCCCCAACCAAGTTGGGTCCTAAGAAGTTAGTCACAATAGGCTTGGCAACCCAAATGGTTCTTTTCTTGAAACCACATTGAGCACCAACAAATTTGGCAAACACATTGCCAACCTCATCCTTACAAAGAGAATAAGTATCATCAATAATGATAGGGTTGGATGAGGAGATACCAATAGTGCATGAGGAAGAAGTATGCCCCTTTACACGACATATGTAGCAAGTTATTCTCTTGTCATCTTTCTTCTTAGGTGCATCCACAACTCGAGGAAGAGCTCGATTAGTCCTCTTAAGAAGAGGCCTGTCGATGGCTTGAGGTGGAGCTTGAGGCCGCTTCCCGTGTTGCTTCACACTAAGAGGTTTTTTCTTCAATGGGCAAGATCTAACATGGTGCCCTTCTTCCTTGCACTTGGAGCAAACAATGTTGGGCGAATTCTTGACTTGATCTTGGCCATTCTTCTTGTTGTCCTTGTGCTTCAACTTGATAGTGGACTTGTTCTTGACATTGGAGTTGAATCCAAGACCACGCTTGTCATTGGGGGATTTTTGCACACTCAAGATTTTGTTGAGTGCGGCCTTCCCTTGATGACCCTTTGTCAAGTCATTCTTCAAATAAGTGACTTGAGCCTTGAGCTCTTTGATTTCCTCTACATGGTTAGTTTCAACAAAAGTACTAGAGTAAGTAGATGCTACATTGTTGGAGCAACAAGGCACGGAATGTAATTCATCACGAGATATAGCTCTTTGATTTCCTCTACATGGTTAGTTTCAACAAAAGTACTAGAGGAAGTAGATGCTACATTGTTAGAGCAACAAGGCACATAATGTAATTCATCACGAGATATTGCATGGTTATGAGAGGATGAATTACAAGGACTAGCACATGGCAATATAAAATTTGGAGTAGATATAGTGCTAATGTCCCCATGAGGCCCACTAGATGTTACCTTTGACATGATGGCCTCATGAGCTAACTTTAGCCTACCATGGGAGACTAGAAGATCCTCATGCGAGCTTGAGAGCTTGACATGACTTTCTTCTAATTTCCCATAGTTGCTAGTTAGCAAAGCAAGTTGAGTATTTATCTCAACATTCTCCTTCAAAATATATGCTTCACAAGAAATAGAGTTAGTAGCACAAGAACCATCATTATTAGCAAGAGGTGAGGACAACTTGGCAAGCTCTTTTGAATATGAAGCTTTAAGTTGCTCATGTGACTCGGTGAGTTTGATGAGCTCACCCTTTATGACACTAGAGACATTTTTGAGGTGCTCAAAATCCTCAAGGAGTTTAGCATAAGCAACTTTAATCTCATCATTTTTACTTTTGAGATCACTTGACACCTCAAGATCTCTATCATGGGATTCCTTTACTCTAGACAACTCTAAAGCAAAGGTCTCCTCAAGAGATTCCTTAGTGGTTTGTTCCTCTTCAAGAGCTTTATTTAGATTTGCAATTATATTAGCATACTCACGCTCAAGACTACACATTTTATCAAAGTTGTTATTATGCACCTCAATTTGTGTATCTAACATATCAATATGTTCTTTGCTCTTAATAGAAAAGTCCAAGATTTCAACAAATTTAGAGCAAGCAATATCATTTTTAACAAGGGCACGATAAACAATCTCACCCTTTTCATATAAATCATCAATATCAAGCTCTTCTTCCACATTATCCACATCCTCCTCATCACAAGAGGTAATGGGTTCCAAAGTAGGAGTTACCTTTGAATCCCTAGCCATAAGGCATAGATGGGTACCGGAAGAAGGTGAAGATGAGATTGCATTTGTGGCTTCATTCAAAACCTTCTCTTGGACCATAGAATCTTCGTTTTCCTCTACATGGTTAGCAACACAAGCACTAGAGGAAATAGAAGCATTTTTATCATGGCAACAAGACAACACAAGCATATCATCATGAGATTTATTCAAGTCATTTCTACATGATATGCAAGGACTATTAACACAAGCATGTATGGAGTTTTGAGTGCGAGAAGTGTTAAGGTCCAAAGATAGATCATTGCAACTAGATAGATATGAGGGATTACAAATAGTAAGCACACTATCCATATAGAATTTTCTATCACTACTCACCATATCATTACCTTGTGAAAAATCACATGTTGGTGAAGTGGTAGAGTACGAGAACTCATCTCGACCAGAAGTGGAAGCAACACAATCATCCTCAATAATGTTGGACTTGTTATATTTATCTTGAAGCTTGGTCCATATTTCACGAGCACTCGAATAAGGCATGATAGAAGAAAGAACTACATTGCTCACAACATGTAAAAGAATTTTAGTAGCTAGAGAATCTATATGAGAGTTCAGCTTCTTCTCTAAAGATTCGTTTTGGGGATCCACGGGAGAAGAGAAACCCATATAGAGATATCCCTAGATAATTGGGTGAATTTCCCGAAATAAATTAAGCATGCGAATTTTCCATGCATCATAATTTGTGCCATCGAATGTGAGCATGTCATTGTGCACAAATACCTTATCCGACATTTGTACTCTCAAGGCGATGAAGCCTAAAATGAGAGACCGAGCTCTAATAATAATTGAAAGGATACAGATGTCGCCTAGAAGAGGGGGTGAATAGGCGATTAAATCTTTTCTGAGAGTGGCTCGACAAAGGCGGAATTAAACTAACGTTTACTTTGTCAAGCACAACCTAGAACAACTAGGGTTCACCTATGTGCACCAACAACTTATGCTAAGAAATACAAACAACTATGTGATAGTAAGATATATACTTCAAGCACGAAGGCTATCACAAAGTAAAGTGCATAAGTAAGAGCTCGGGTATAGAGATAACCGAGGCACGCGGGGACGACGATATTTTACCGAGTTCCTCCCTACATGGAGTACGTATAGTTTGGAGAGGGGATGGTATCTAACCACCTACGCCACAAAAAAGGCCTCCCTTATTCTCCGGTGAATCTCACCCCAATGGGATCGATCCACACTTCCACTATTGGTGCACTTGTCGGTGGCAAACCGGAACCTCTCACAAGGTTGGGGCAATTCTCCACAACTTAATTGGAGGCTCCCAAAAAACGCCACCAAGGCCACAACCTGCAACACTAACAAACCGTCTAGGGTTCCAAGAACCCAAGAGTAAAAATCTTCTCAACTTTTACTCACCAAATCCTCCGAGGAGAACTCAAACCGATGCACCAAATGCAAGAGGCAAGAACACCACAAAGGTGCTCCAATCCCTCACTCTCAAGTTCCAACAAAGCTACTAAATCTATTGGGGGAACAAGAGAGGAGGAATCAAAGAGGAACATAAAATCTCTCAAAATCTAGATCCCAAGGATACACTCACAAAGAGATGTTTTGGTTTGGTCAAAACGTGGATCTAGATCTCCTCTCTCTTCCACTCAAATATGGGCAAGAATCATTGGAGTGATTGAGAGATAGCAAGATTTTGAAGTTCAACAATGTAGGGGAAAACTTGCAAGAATCGTTGGGAGCCATTGGGGAAGAAGGCCCCTTAAATAGCCCCCCCCCCCAAATCCAACCGTTGAAGCCCAAAAACACGAATCCCGGTACTACCGGACATTTTCCCGGTACTACCAAACATTCCCGGTACTACCGGACATTCCCCGGGGATCCCAGGACGCCAAACGCACCTCATTCAGTACCAATCGGTACTAAGGGGCGGTACTACCGGACCCTGGTCCAGTACTACCGGTCATCCCTGAACGAAAACGGCCATAACTTTTGCATCCGGACTCCGATTTTGATGATCTTGGGCTCGTTTCGAAGAGGACAACAAGCTATACAAGATTATGAAAAGTAACATCATAGTACAGCAAGGGAGGATAGATCCAAATGACTAAATGTTTAACCTCTCTTAAAGAGACAAACCGATAAAACCTCCAACATCGAAAACGTAATAGAAAATGCATATGAAATCCGTTTTCGATGAGCTAGAGCTTGTCATGGAGATTAACACAAGCTCTAAATCCTCACATTAGTAAGAACCAAATAATGGAAGGTTTTAACTATCTCTAAAATACAAACCGGTAAAACCTCCAAGATCAAAACACAATAAGATATAAAAGCGAAATCCGTTTTTGATGAACTAGAGCTTGTTATGAATATTACCACAAGCTCTAGAACCTTACATGGATAAGATCCAAATAACAACCAAGAAAGGATGATGCTAAGTATGCAAAGGTTTGAGCTCTCTTCGAAAGATATGATCGAGTTACTCACTTTAGAGCCCCTCTTGATAGTACGGTTGTCTATCTTATTAACCGGTCTCCCACTAACAACGTGAGACCGGCAAAAGGGAAAACCTATCAAGATTATACCTTTTCCTTGAGCATTCCACTTGAGATCGATGTAGATGAACTTGAACTTCTCAAGATGGAACGCCTTTCTTGATTCCTCATCATCGTTCCATGATCCTGAGGATGGCAAGCATCAAACATGAGATCTACTAGATGGCGCATTTTGAGCTTGCACAACACATCTTCTTATCATTTCATCGACCTTGAAGCCAACACATGCTCCAAGAGATGCCAATGGACAAATACTACAAGTGCAACTTAATACACACATTAGTCCATAAAGATTGTCATTAATTACCAAAACCACACATGGGGGCCCACATGTTCTTTCAGGGGTGATGGCTTAGAGCAGATGGCGAAAAGGTCGGGTATACCTCCTAAAGGGGGCGTTCCCTCAACCAGGAGTCCAGCCAAAACATGGTATCCTCTACATTACCTATGGAAAAGGTAACCCCTAACCTAATATCATGCTTCATCTCCCGGATGGAGTGCCAGAACTGGGAGCCGTCTCGGTGATCACAATCTAGGAGGGGCCAGCCTCATAAGTATTTGGCCTTGATCAACTTTAGCCAGAGACCTCCATCATCTCACAGAATCTGCCAGACCAACTTGAGAATCAGGGACTTATTGAATTGGCGTGAGTTTATGATCCCGTGCCCCCAAGATCTTTGGTGGCACAAATATCTGCCCACTTGACCATGTGGTATTTTTGATGTCCCTTGGGATCCTTCTAGAAAAAGCGTGATAGTTCCTTGTCAAAGGCGCGATGCACACCTTCCTGGAGGAGGTATAAACCCATCATATACATGGGCAAGCTAGACAGGTAGGAATCAATCAGGATAGTATTGCTACCTTTAGATGTGAACTTGCCACACCAAGGTCCGGACGTCGACCTAACTCGACCCACAAGCGGTTCCAGTTCCCTGATAAGGATCCTGGTATCGCAGATCGGCATATCCCGAGATATGTGATGGGGAATGATGCCATCCGACAATTAAGATTGTCAGCTATCCTCTGTTGATCCTCCTATGAATACCCAAGTGCAATGATCTCGCTCTTTTCAAAGTTAATCCGAAGACCCGACATTGCCTAGAAGCATAGTAGAAGTAACTTGAGGTTTGGAATATCCAAGGTAGTGCCTTCAATCATGATCATCGTGTCTTCTACATATTGGAGGTGAGTGACTCCACCTCCTGGAATAAGGTGTCCCACCACTCCATAGATGTGACCGGCGGCCTAGGCATTTTCCAGCATATCTTCTAGTGCGTCCACTACCGCGTTTAAAAGCAAGGGGGATATAGGATCCCCTTGTCTAACTCCGCAAGAAGGACGGAAGTAGGGCCCAATTTATCCATTTATATTAATCACATTGCTCCCCATCATGATGAACTGCATTATCCGGGTGATCAGGCGGTCGTCAAATCCTCGTCTAATGAGGACTTGACGAAGGAACCTCCAGTCTAGTTAGCCGTAGGCCTTATGAATGTCTAGTTTCAGGAAGACGCCTTTCAACCTTCTGGACTTGACCTCATGGATAATCTCATGTAGAGCTAGGACCCCGTCATGTATGAGTCTGCCTTTGAGAAAGGCGAACTGATACTGATGGGTGAGCCGCTCCGTCATAGGGGCAAGGAGACAGACGCAGACTTTCACGAAGATCTGTTGGATAACATTCAGGACCATTTTGGGCCTAAATTGGCCAATATCCGAGGACCCTATAACTTTAGGGATCAGGGTGATAACGCCAAAATTCAGACATCCCATGACAAGTGTCCTAGTATAAAACTCCGGGAACATTGGTGAAAGGATACGGATGTCGCCTAGAGGGGGGGGGGTGGATAGGCGATTAAAACTTTTCCTAGAGTGACTCAACAAAGGCGGAATAAAACTAGTGTTTACTTGGTTAAGCACAACCTAGAACAACTAAGGTTCACCTATGTGCACCAACAACTTATGCTAAGCAATACAAGCAACAAAGTGATAGCAAGATATATATTACTTCAAGCACGAAGGCTATCACAATGTAAAGTGCATAAGTAAAGAGCTCGGGTATAGAGATAACCGAGGCACACGGGTACAACGATATTTTACCGAGTTCATCCCAACATGGAGTACGTCTCGTTTGGAGAGCGGGTGGTATCAAACCACCAACGCCACAAAAGGCCTCCCTTATTCTCCGGTGAATCTCACCCCAACGGGATCGATCCACACTTCCACTAGTGGTGCACTTGTCGGTGGCAACCGGAACCTCTCACAAGGTTGGGACACTTCTCCACAACTTAATTGGAGGCTCCCAACAAACGCCACCAAGGACACAATGCCACCAAGGCCACAAAACTGTCTAGGGTTCCAAGAACCGAAGAGGGACAAGCTCCAATGAGTAACTCAAACCAAATCCTCTGAGGAGAACACAAACCGATGCACCAAATGCAAATGGCAAGAACACCACAAAGGGGTTCAAATCCTTCTCTCCCAAATTCCACCAAAGCTACAAAAGCTTATGGGGGAATAAGAGAGGAAGAACAATGGAGGAAATCCACAAAAGACTCCAAGATCTAGATCCCAATATGTTCCCCTCACTTAGAGGAGAGATTGATTGGTGGGATTGTAGATCTAGATCTCCTCTTTCAAATCCCTCAAGAATATGCAAGAATCATCGGAGGGATTGAGAGAAATCAAGCTCAAGAAGGTCAACAATGGAGGGGAAAACTTGCAAGAATGGTTAAGGAACCATTGGGGAAGAAGGCCCCTTATATAGGTCCCTCCAAAATCCAACCGTTGCAGCCTAAAAACGCGATTCCCGGTACTACCGGACTTTTTCCCGGTACTACCGGACCTTGCCGGCACTACCGGACATTCCCTGGGGTTCCTGAGGCGCCAAACGCATTTTTCTCTGCGCTCCCCGGTACCAAAATGCGGTACTACCGGATCCTGGTCCGGTACTACCGGTCATCACAGGACGAAAAGAACCATAACTTTTGCATCCGGACTCCGATTTCGATGATCTTGGGCTCGTTTCGAAGAGGACAACAACCTCTACAAGATCATGCAAAGAAACATCATAGTCCGGAAAGGGAATATAGATCCAAATGACGAAGTAAAAAACCTTCTGCCGCGCTAGGTACTAAAATACGGTACTACCGCTTTTTGGTACCTAGCCCGGCAGTGGCTTTTGGAAACTTGTCAAAAACCTTCTGCAGTGCTAGGTACTAAAATGCGGTACTACCGCATTTTGGTACCTAGGAGGGCAGTGGCACTTGGCAACTTGCCAAAACCTACTGCCGCGCTAGGTACTAAAATGCTCTACTACCGCATTTGGGTACCTAGGAAAATTCAAACCTCTATAACTTTTGATTGGTAACTCCGATCGACCCGATTCCAATTGCGTTGGAAAAAAGACGACATGAGCTACCCTATGAAAGGTGAAAATATTGGTTATCACCAAGTGAGAATGTATCATGTATAATAATGTGAGATACCTCACTTGGTGAGAAACCGAAAAGCCGCCAAAGATCAAAATTGCAACAAGATACAAACGGAAGATCCGATTTTGATGAACAAGAGCTTGTTATGGAGATTACCACAAGCTCTATATCCTCACATGGATAAGACCAAATAACAACCAAATATGATGATGCAAATATGCAAAGGTTTGAGCTCTCTCCGAACGAAGTGAACGAGTTACTCATTCGAGAGCCCCTCTTGATAGTACGGCTATCTATCGTAAACCCGGTCTCCTACTAACAATATGAGATCGGCAAAAGGGGAAACCTATCAAGATTATATCTTTGCCTTGAGCATTCCACTTGAGCTCGATGTAGACGATCTTGCCCTTCTCAAGATGGAACGCCTTTCTTGATTCTTCATCATCGATCCATGATCACCGAGGATGGCAAGCCTCAAACATGAGATCTTCTATAGATGGCGCATTTTGAGCTTGCACATCACATCTTCTTCACATTTCATCGACCTTGAAGCCAACACATGCTCCAAGAGATGCTAATGGACAAATCCATAACTTAATACACACATTAGTCCATAAAGATTGTCATTAATTACCAAAACCACACATGGGGGCCCACATGTTCTTTCAATCGACATGATGACCGCCTGGAGCTCCTTCTAGAAAGTCTAGAAGAAAGCCACCAGGAGGCCATCAAGGCCCGGGGTGGAGTTGTCCTTCATGGTCTTCGTCGCGTATTCTACCTCCTATGGCGGGAATGGGAGAGTTAGTTCCGCATTCTCGTCAGCGATGACCCTGTCCCAAGGAGGCCAGAAGTCCTCCGCCAACGCGACTCCAAAGTGGGGTCCCGCTGAGAATAGCTCCTTGTAGAACATGTAGATGTGGGATGATAGCTCTCTTGCTTCCTCATTGAGGTTCTCATTATCCTAGAGGCGGGGAATAGAGCACTTCCTACGATGCCCGTTGGCCGCCACGTGAAAGTAGGCAGTATTCGCATCTCCCTAAAGAAGTCAGTTTTGGCGACTATGCTAAAGCCAAAATAGCTCCTCACCTTTATATATCTTGACTACTAAGATCTCTAATGCATAATAGTGGGTCCATTCATCCGCTGAAAGAACCACCAAGTCTGCAGCTAGGTCTAGGGCCTGGATATCCTCCAGCAGAGCTCCTTTCTAGAGTCTGATCAATGCACCAAAATTAGCCCCCAGCCTCTCATGAATGAGCAGGCCGTTTTGGCGCAGTGGTGCCACACGTCCACCACATTAAATCTTCGGGGAGGGGACTCCGCGTCCTCCAACCATTTCTCTTGAACTACTTCCACAAATCCCAGTTGGTGAAGCCAAAAGTTTTCAAAATGTAAGCGGTTTGGGCGTGGCGGAGAGCTCTCCTGTCGATAAAAGGAGTAGGATGTGGTACGAGCCTACCCTAGTGATGGCACGGAGAGAGAAAAGGGCAAATGCCACCTCCCATTCAACTGGGAAAAAGACTCGGTCGAGAACACTCCTGACCGGGTCAACTCTGCTATTTGTCTAGGTGAAACGGGATCCTACTCGCGTGATCTCTCTAAGGGTAAGATCAACGATATATTCGTTAAACATCCGCATGAGCGCAATGTGTATGTTGTGGGAGGTCTTGTCATCTGGGGAGCGAATCAGGTTGAAATTGCCCGCCACGACAACCGGAAGGGTGCACCTCTTGACTTTGGCCTTCCAGTCTTCAAGGAATGACGGTGACCGGCTATGGTTTGTGGGGCCATAGACAATAATAACCTCCCAATGGAGGTTAGATCGTCTATGGGTGAGGGATATGTTGACAAAGAATTCTCCATGGTCCATGTCCTCCACATCTAAGGTATCCTCCTTTGCACCTAGGAGGATCCCCCTAAGTGTCCCACTGCCGGGATCCAGTTCCAAGCAAACTTGTGCTCGGACAGGCCTTGTAGCTCAAAGATATGGAAGTCTTGTTTAATCGTCTCCTGAAAACCCACTATATCCACGTCTTCTTGTCGCATGTACCCTTAATTTGGCGTTTCCGGCCATCATTCCCAAACCCTCTAATGTTCTAGATGAATTATTTAATTGCTGGCCAATTCATTGGATAATATTGTTAGGTTCGGTCCCCTTATGGGGGATGTGTTAGGACTGGCTCACCATCTAGGGACTAGAGATCGGCCTCGGCAGTCTCCCATGTGACCCCCGCACTATGGGGGTTGCCTGAGTTACGACCGTGGGGCGTTGTTGAGTAGAACCATCCATCCTAGTCCCGGGATCAGGTGTCCCTGAACCAAGTGGTGTCGAGGGTCCCCCATGATCCCTAGACAGTCGAGCACAGGCTAAAATGAGGGAACCCTCATAAATCTCCTTAGCTCTGATCGAGTCTTGGCACCCATTCACCACGGAAGATCACATGACTACCAGCTGCCACTTTCGCGAGATGCTCTATCCGGGAGTCGTCAAGGATTGAGAACCTAGAACTAGAAGGGGGAGATCAGGGTGGAGGGTGTAGGGGAATGGCTCGAGGCTTTACGGGTTGTACCTAGGTCAAGGTTGCGGGCCACAGTCCGTTGTGCTACCAACTAAGGCCAGATCGATAGATCTTGTCGCCCTCATTTATCATATTGTCAATTCCTCGCACCAGGATACTCACGTCATCAAGGCCTATTGCCAGGACATGGTTGTGAAACATATAGGCGGTTTTGTTCGTGAAGGGAATATGCCCTAGAGGAAAATAATAAAAGGTTTATTATTGTCATATCCCAATAAGTTAGTAATAGTTTCATGTTGTGCTATAACTGTATCAAGTGGAAACATTGATACAGGTGTGATTTGAAACATAAGTCCCTAGTAACCTCTATCACTAGTTCGTTGGGTAACATGATGATCAAGGTTTCTTGATCATGAAGTGATAGCGCTGGTTGACAACGGGAACATATCATTGGTGAATGATGTGATGGACATTCCTCAAAGATTGCGACACGATCAAGTCACGAAGTTCATCGTTGCAATAGTCAGAAATGAAGTCTCTTTCTCCTTAGACCGTGAGACCATATCAAATCACTATCTCCCGAGGTTACTTTGATGGCATCAAACGTCACTCAATGAAATGGTGATTATAAAGGTGTCGTTGGGTATTCAGAGGAACACGTTGAATAGATTATGTTAAGAGCGGGATTTTTTCACCCAGTGACGGGTAAGATACAGTTAGGCCAACTTGGTGAGATTACATCCATAAATGTCGCAACATGTGACTAGGTCACGGGGGTGTAATATCGCGGTAAAAAGTAAACAATACTTGTCATTAATGAGACTGAACAAGGTACGGAGATACCTTAACAATCATATCTCGAACAAGTAGTATCGAAGAAACAAAGGTAAATGGACTCGACGTTTAAGGTTCAAACGACATCGTCAATCTGGAATGCATATGGATCATTATGGACATCACGGTCCCAATGTTGATCATTGATGCAAGAGAATCTAGGTCATGTTTGTAGCATTCCCGAGCCATGAGGGGATCCACTTAAGGGTGCGACAAGCTTGAGGTTTTCTGTAAGTTGGAATCATAGTAGAGAAACATAAATTTGGAATTGTTCCGAGGAGAAAGATCTAAAGTTGTTTGGATAAAGAAAGGAAACCAGAAAAGTTCCGGTGAGAGGACCGAAATTGTTCCGAGATGTTCCGAAGCTGTTCGGAGGATATAGAAGGGGAACCGAAAGGTGTTTCGGGCTGAATAGGATTTTTTAATATGTATTTACATATTAATTAATCTAATTAATATTAAATATAATATTAAAATCTAATTTAAATGGTTATTCCACTAATGGGCCAAATTTCCTAGGGAAAAAGGGCCCATGAGGGAAACCAGAGGGAAGGCCACCTAGATGGGCCCTAAGGGCCCATGCGCCTAGGGGAAACCCTAGGGCGCCTAGGGTTAGGGTTTGGGGTGCCCTAGGCTATCCCCCTTGGCCTCCACCTCCTCCCCCTTGAGCCGCATTTTGGATGACTTGGGGGAGGGGCAAGTCTGCCACCTCTCTCCCTATATAAAGAGCACCCCTCTCCCCTTGGAGGTACACATCAATCTATAGATCCCATGAGTTGGGAACTCCTCCTCCTCTCCAATCTCTCTCTCTAGTTGTCTCCACGCATTGGCACGACCCAGGGCAATTCACGCAAGAGACGACGCATCCGCAACATGCAAATAAAATACTCCATCTGATCCATAATAAGTGTCACCCATTTTGTACTAAGCTAGTAAAAACTATGTACTACATGAGCGACACTTATTATGGATCAGAGGGAGTACATTATCTTGATTGGTTTTTGCTACTCATACATGCCTTTTCATTTGATTTTTTTAACTTTTGGAGTGTTTGTTTACTATGGTATACTTTTATCATACAGTTTGGGTGGAGTGCGGAGTGTGTGATTGTGATAAGTGTATGAGCTTCAATGATAAAAAAGGCAAGTGGCACCACCATCCTCGCCCTCCCCCTTCACCATCTCGGGGGAAGGGGATCAGAGGAGGAGCCTCCACGGGAAGAGCGACCCCCAGAGGAGGAGGAGGAGCAGAGATTATGTGGCGCAGCGCGACTACGCATACCATTGCGGTTTCGCGAAGACGCTAGAGGAGACAAAAAAATGGAGCATCTTGAGGAGGAGGCGCGTCCATTGGAGAGAGCGCTAGCCACCTGGACATTCCCGCGGCGGGGAATTGTAACACTCTAGTTTTAGTTAATCTTATATTAGGGTTTGTTTGTGCATCATGAGCACCATCTTCTAAAAATGTATGCAACAAAAAGAAAGCAAAACCCTAAACCCTAACCTTTCCCCTCTCTTTGCAACTATTTCAAATGGTTTTAAATATTTTGAAAAGGTCAAAAATTTGTGAAGACCAAAATGTTACAAGGGCCTCACATTATTTTTAAATGTTTTACAAAATCCGTGGCATTTTTTAAATGCCCCAAAACAATTTTGAAATAAATATACAAAGAGATAAATGAAAATAGAAAAAGGAAAATATTTTCAAAATAAAAAAAGAGCAACAGCAAAGCAGGCCAACCCATAGCTTCTCCCATTTCCCCTGCCGCTCGCACGCAGCAGCCAGCGTAGCTCGTGGCCCAGCCGCAACCCACCCTGGCCTGTACTGCTTCGGCTATTCGTCGTCATCGTCCCCGACACGAAGCAGCTCCTTGTCGCTACCGCCGCTGCTCGCTGCTGATGCAATGCGTGCAGCCACTACGATGCGCCCTGCCGCCCCGGATGTGGATAATAGCACCACGATGTGCCCACCTTATCCTCCCCTGGCCTTATCCCCTCCCGGCACTCTCTTTCTTGTTCCCCCTCTGGCTGAAACCCTAGCCGCCGTAGTCGTCGTGTGTCGCCGCCGTTCTGCACCACCCCGTGCCCAGACAAAGACCCTCAGAGCTCTGCCTCACCATGCTCTACCTCTTTGCCAAAGGAATCGAGCCGAGGAGCTAGATAACTGCCAGAATCGACGCTTCCTTCCCGACTCCAATGAGCTCCGCCGTCGCCATCGTCGTTGGCCTCGACCTGCTTCGGCCCTGCCGTCACCTCTATTAGAATCACGGTGAGCCCATGGTATGTGTGGACCCTTCCCCTTCCTCTCTCTCTTTCTCTATAGTGCCCTACCACGCAAGATCGACCCCGCCACCACAGAAGCTCGCCGCCGGCCACGATCCAGTTACCAAAACCGGGCGGGGCTAGAGCTGGCTTGCTCATTGTTGCAGCGCTGTTCGAATGCGCCCTCTCGCACGTCCAGGCATGCCCTGGTTCGCCTCCGTCGACCACCGTGTTGTGGCTCTACCATGCGTGAGGTGGGGCTGACATAGCGCCTGCGTGGCCCATGACCCACCAGTCAGTCACAATGGCTAGGCTCTGCCTCGGTGTAAAATGGTTTAATACCTGTGTTGATGTCATAATGATGTAGTAATCCTATTAATTGGTTTAATAAGTCCAGAAAATGGTTTGAATATTGTAAAATCAATAACTAATTCTTATTAAGTCAGAAAAATATGTATAATATATCAAAATGTTCAAAAAATGAGAACTATACAATAGCATCATAATCATGCATTGATAATAAAATTCAATTAACAACTTTGTTAGAAGAACAAAACAACCCCACTCATGTGCCTCCGAGGTTTCTCTGAATTAGGTTTGGACCCCTCGGAACCCCGTTTAAATTGTCAAGCATGCCATTGGGTTCCATTTCAATACAATTTAACTTGTCATGTCATCATCCTTGCTTGAGCATTGCATCGATGCCATGTGTTGATTGTTTTTCCTTTCTTTCCGGTGTTTGGTTCTTCCCGATAGAATGCAATATCGATATAGAGATCGAAGACCGAGATCAACACCATCGACGATCGAATACCAATACTTGAACAACTATAATCAAGTCAAGTGCAAGATGTCTGAAGCAATGCTTTCTGGTTATCAATAGGAAAAGGAAAGGATAGCCCCACCATGATATAATCCCATGCTTTCAAAGTATTTCAATTCTTGCCATGATGCATACAATTCTGTTGGGGTCTTTTATCGATAGATAGAGTATCCTATCTACTGCATTACTCCCTTTGAACTTATATTACCTAATCCACTGCTCCTAGCATAACTAGGTTTGGCTTTGTGTGCACTGCTAGAGCTTATAGTGTGTATTGCTTAGCAATGCTTAGCTGTCAGTGTTGGTTCATCTAGATGATGTATCAGATGCAGAGAATCTAGTATGACAAGAGATCGAGATATACTGATGAGGTAGGATCAGTGGTAAAGGTTAAACATGCTAAGGCTTGTATGGGAGGTCACAGTGGGATGTGTTTTTTGTAGTCCCATTCTCGCCACCACTAGGAATCGAGTTCTTGACTTTGGAACCGAGACGAGCGTACAACCACACGGGGCCTAGAAAACCTCACGAGCAACTAATTTGCCTAGTAGATTACATGAGTCACATAGTTCGGGATTTCCATTCGACATGCGCATTGAAAAAGTTTTGAAATATTTGGCGGGTGAAGGTGCATCATAATAGGTAGGGAAGCATGGACCGGGTTGCTTGGAGTCGATAGAGCCCCTGGTGGAACCAACCTCGCCTCACATCTCTGGGGACCAGCTTCGGGATTTGACCCGTTACAGCGGAACCATACTTAGGGCGTGACTCATGGTCCCGGCGAAAGAAAGGTAAAGGTCGTGTCTAACCACCCTCTGTCAGCCTTCCAAGAAAGAGGGCTATTACTAGTGGCATTAAGAGAAGGTTAGTATGTGTGGGTAAAGTTGTACACCCCTGCAGGGTTAAATATTTTCGAAAAGTCGTGTTCAAGGTTATGGACGCTTGGTGACCAGATTCTAAGATCATAGAGAACTATAACCTAATCATAAAACTTGGCAGATCAACGTGTGCTTAAGGATGCTTCCTCATGGGTATGAGGGGGTGATCCTAGTTAAGGTTCAGATGGTGATGATTTGGTGGATATCAAAAGATATGATGATAAATTTAGTTAGAGATGTCTCTCTTTTATTCCCTTTTAAAATATTCTGATTAGACGAGCTTGTTCTCCCTCTTGTTTTATAAACAAAGTTGGCTTTATGAAAAATAGCCCCACCAGCCATAAGTCTTGCTGAGTACACCCTGTACTCACCCTTGCTTTGTTGATACTTTTGTAGTAGAGTAAGTGTTCACCTGAAGACAAGTTCCGTACGACATCGACACTGACGAGTAGCTTGGGGTTCCTGGCCGACAGCCTGGAATCTATGGGCTGGGACGTCATCGTTATGCTTCAGGTATCTTAGGCCATCTGTTAAGTTTTATCTACTTAATAGCATAATTTTCCTTCTGTTGTTTGATGTTTATGGTCAGTAACCTCTGCTTGTAATAATTTGGTTCTTTGCTCAGTTATGAGCTTGCTGTAATAATTTTTGAATCGTAGGGTCTCTGTTGTGTTATCAATTCTTCACTTGATATTCTTGAACTCAAGGTTAAGCTTATGTCAGACGGAGGTCTGGGATTTGTTTAGCCCTGATCCGGGGGGTGTCACAAGCATGGTGGTGCACAGTGGGTGCCATAGCGGCTTGATCCTCCTCGAGCCATGTGCACTTGATCGAGAAAATGTCGAAGAACGAATAGGAGATGAGGAGCTAGAGAGATCGGTGAAATTATATGTGGCCAGTGCTATGAAGTGATGATGGAGAGGGGAGGAGAGGAGTGTACATGTATTTTGTATCGGGGCTGCCGAGGCAGAGCGGCAGCGACCGCCGTGCAGAAAGAGCGAGCATGGGTGCATATTTTTCCCAGTCTTTTGACTTCATATGGAAGAAACTGAGATTGGACCCACCAGCCAGGAATGCTAAATTGAACAGTTACCATGAATTGCATAACAACTACCCCGCGTAGGAATCCACGACACAATAATTTGTGTCTCTTTTGAACTAGGCGGTAGTAAAAACGCACCGCTATTGATTACCATATTTCACGACACACTTATATGTCGGTATGAACTCTGTCACGGTGTAAAAGTCTCCGCAGTGTAAATGGTGTCGAGAATGCCCAACCGCCGACTATATGATTTTTGTAGGTACTTTTCTCTTATGCCAAAAAAGTGTCAGGTATGGATGGTATTTTTGTAGTATATCCATTAGACCAGCCTAAAAGTATGAGTCCCCAGTTTTTAATATAATTGGGACACCGCTTTTGAGCCTAGAAACTTTCTTCTTATAAGGTTTTGCCATACACCATTTCGAACAGTAGCTTAAAATCCATTTGCGAAGCAGGACGGTATTTTTAACCTCAAAGTCATGAATATCTAACCCTACTTAGTCTTTGGGACGAAAAATCACACTCCATTTAGCCAACCAATATTTCCTTTTCTTATTATCATCTTGCCAAAATAATCTTGATCTAAAGAATTCTAATTTATGTAAGACTCCTTTTTATAGTTGGTAGAATTGTAGCATATATATAATACTCCCTCCAATCCATAATAAGTGTCCTTTATTTTGTACTAAGCTAGTACAAACTTTGTACTAGATGAGCGGCACTTATTATGGATCAGATTGAGTACTGTATTACTTAGTATTGAATTGATGAGGACAAGTATTGTCAACACCTGGATTTTTAATCCCAGACGCCTGTTATGCCATACATCGCAATCCCAGGATTACTATTTTTGCGAGACATAACAGATTTGGATATCACAGTACATCATCCATTACAAACCATACATAAGGTCTTACATAAATAAGGATCTCATGATCCAGTTCTTAGTACAACTCAAGCAGCGGAATAACGTAATAGTAACGATAGCGTAGGCGAAGCTCCATCTTTGGGGTCACAGGAAATGCTGACGATGGGAGACGATCCTAGTTGTCGTAACCTTCCTGCGGTCCGTCATCCTGGTACTCCTCTTCATAGTCTAGCCACGGTAATAGCCAGGGACAAAGCCATGAGTACTCTTTAAGTACTCGCAAACTAATACTAATAAGTTAAGGGGGTTTTTGTAGTAGGATACTAAGCTCTAGGATTGTTTTGCAAAAATCCAGATTTACCTCTACTAAGTTCAAAAGCAAAGAAAACTAGTTGAAAGTTTTATAACACCTAAGTGGGAATTTGAAGTTCATATCACAACTCTGTTGTGGTCAAGTCAAAGTCACAATTCATTTCATAAGTAATTTTAAAAACATTTGACGGGGGAACAGTATGGCCACTCCAACTGTCCATAACCGCGGACACGGATACTCAAATAGTTTGACACTCTGCAGAGGTTGTACACTTTCACCACAACATTCCATACATCCGTCATGAACAAATCCTGAATTCATCATACTCAGTATGCGAATAATCAATCCTAACCTTTCAATTACACGCCCTAGTATAGGCACCTCTCTTGTGAGTTTGGCCCCCCAACCATGCCCAGCTGTCATCTTGGGTACTGCACAGGTGGACAATCTTCACAAGGTAGCCTCAGCTCAGACCTTGGCCACGAGGGAACCCATACTAAGGTATATAAACTTCCTGTCAATCCCTACCCAAACTTCGGGTATTGTGGTTGTACGGTAACATTGGAATGGTATCGCATCCAGACAACCACCGGTTTTATAAAGGGCTAAGGCTCATGCCTCAACATTTTCATCATCAAAATCATCTAGTGTTTGGAAACACATGTCAAAACATTTCAGTAGAATGAATCACCATTCTAAGGTTTTCATAACCATTTTCACCAAGTATTCCCATCTAAAGTTGATCAAGTTTTATGCTTAGCACTAGCATCTACAAGTGGGGGTAAAAACTAATAAGGGGTATTAAATAAGTGGGGATTAGCTAAGTTAAAACTCATGCCTTAGGATGACATCAAGATTATCTAACTTAGGCCAAATTTTATGCTCTTTATGCTACCTTCGGTTATCTTTCTAGAATCTACAAGTCACTTTGTAAACTCTAAGAGAAAGCTTTGATAAAGAAAATAAAATATTAAGCTTGCAAGTAAAACTAGGATTAGGTCATCAAGTGGGTAATGATCACATATGCTTAAGGCATATAGTTGGCATAGTAGCAAGCAAGTAGTAGCTTGCATAATTGCAAGTATAAGCTTGCTAAATTCAACTATTAGCATTAGGCTTGCAAGGTTGCAAGTATTGGCTTTCCTTGTGCAGAGCAGTGGTTGAAGTTCTCCTCGGCTTCGTCCTCATAGTATCCTTCTTACTCCTCGTATCCTTGGTCGGTACTAGCGTCTATAAATAAATACGAAGTACACAATCACCAAACAATACTTAACTATTTTCAATCATCACACAAAGGTGCACTCTAGATGATCTAGCATCATCACTATTATCACAAGGATTAAAGCACTTGTCTCATTTATTTTAATTTGAGAAAAGTAATTTCTACTCATTGAAAAACTACTTAAGATTTAATATTCTCCAACTCAAACATGGGATCATGTTGACACATGTCATCACCACATATTTCAGTACAAGGGAATGTGATTTAAAGTGGTGTCACAATTTAATAAGGTTTAACCTTTTTATTTTAATTAAATAAAATGACTAGAAATGCCTATGTGGCATTATTTTATTACTTGAACCTTATTTCTGCAAGTAAACCCATATATGTTTATATATTCTGAAAGGTATGATCAAATGTGATTTTGGAGAGTTGGAATCAACTCAAAAGCTTTTGTGGTTAAATTTTCAAAAATGTTTGAATGCAGAAAAGCTTGTGCCTTGTTATTTTTACCATGGTTGATCTACAACTCCAAATGATTTGAATCCAACGGTCTTGGATTAAGCATTTAAGTACCTTTGTAACAAAATTGGTTTCATGCATTTTGGTTCAGTGAATCGAGCTAGGTTGCTTTTTGAATCTAGGTACAGAACTATGTCTGAAATTAAATGAATAAAGCTTAATTTGAATTGTTGGGTCGCGCAGGATGGTTAACTGGACCGGCCCACTACACACAGCACGTACGCGGGCTGGTTAAGTGGCTGTCCCCACGCGTCAGTGAGACGGGGAGGGGCGAAGCGGTACGGGGCAGTGTGAACCGCACGATCTAACTCTAATCGGACGGCTACGGTTCATCGTCCACGTCGGGCAACACTGGCGAGACAGGACCCTAACATGGTAGGTGGGGTCGTGGGAGGCTCACTGGGGCTCAGGCGAGGATCGGCGACGGGGGCGAACGACGAAGTCGACGACGGCGATTCTCCTGGTACCGGCAGCTTCTCCTGGGGCGGCTCCAATCGACGACTCCCTTCTTCTCCAGCAGCGGCGGGCTCCGGCCAAATTTCGGCGATGCGCTGCTCACCTTGCTCCGGGAGTGAGGTGGGGTGGTTCTGGGTGAGAGGGGAGTGAATTGGTGTGGCGAATACGAGCGGTGGAGGCCTCTATTTATAGTGGCGGAAGGGGACGGACGGGCGCGGGCTGAGCTCGTCGTGGTCGATGGCACAGAGGGCTATCGGCATGGGCGACGGTAGGGGGTGGTGTGGTGCTCCCTGGAGAATCTCAACGGCGTGGTATTGAGGTGTGGGGCGGTGCTGATCGGTCGGAACACGCAGACGCTCTGGGCGGATGCGACGGTGGTTTTAATGTCGCACAGCGCGCGTGGTCCGCGCGGCGGCGAACGGGCATGTCTGGTGGGGTGATGGGGTGCTGGTGATCATCCTTGCAAGCGGCAAGGGCGGCGCGGGGTCTGTGGGTGCTGGTCGAGCGGGGCGCTCTGGCGCGCTCTCGGCTCGCGTGCAGAGAGGTTTGGCATGGGCGTGTCGTGTGGTCTAGGGGCTGGCATTGCTCGGGGCTAGGACAGAGAGTGGCGGTGGATGGTGGGGGTGCTTGCTAGACATGCTGGCTAGGCTTAGTGTATAGCTTGCTGTCGACAATGGGGTGACAAGGTGAGGCTCGGCCTGCTTGACATTAATGGCCAGGCTTGCTCACAGTGGTTCTCAAGATTGTTAAAGAGGCTAGATGATCTACTAAGGGTTGGTTGCAACCAGAGAGAGAACAAGTTAGGCCAATTTTACTGCACACTATAGTGTTTGTGGTTTGTTTGTTTGATGCCAGCAAGGTGTTTGATGAAATGGCCGCAAGAAGTTTAAATTTGAATTTTGGATTCAAACTTGGTGGGTTTGTTAGGCACATACTAGGGAGTGTCTGGTTAGTTGGATTAGTCAAGGGGCACTAGTTTGGTTGGTTTTTGAAAATGGGTGATCTTCACATATGAATAACATTCAGTTTTGAATTGTGATTTAAATGAGGTTGCCAAATGTTCTGCAAGTTTGAAAGGTGGGCCTTGATTCACTTTTACTAGTTCTATCAAGGGGTGAAAATAATTGGAAAAGTTTCTGTTTGAAATCTTGAACTAGAAACACTCAAAGTGACCTAGTGAGCAAGATTGGCAAAAATGACAATTTGCTTTATTTGCATTGTTTTTTATTTTCTCTTTATTTGTTTCTGTTTGGAAATATTTTAGATGATGTCTTAGTTGTCTTTAAACCCTTTCTTGCTATTTAGGTTAATCACACAAGATCATTCATGCATTAATCAAATCATCACATTCACACATGCATTCATATGATTTAAATTAATCAAAGTTTTTCTTAACCCTAATTTTAGTGATTAGAGTTTGATGATCATTGTTTTATATTTTTGGGATGTTACAAGTATTCCATTTAGGGATAGTTGTTTACCTTTCCAACCGCTTAGCATTTTGTAGTTTATCCTCAATGTGTTTCCATTCAGTATTTATGAGTCTCCGATAATGTATCAGTATCCCCAAATAGTTAATTGGAAACTGGCCTTGCCCGCAGGAAAACCGTTCAACATACTGGTGGGCCTCTTCTCGAGCCTCGCAAAACAATTCACTTTTATAAAAGTTCATCTTAAGACCCGAAGTTGCTCGAAGGATGACAAAATTAATTTCAGATTTCCCGCATTTTATATGTCATTTTCCATAAATAGAATCGTATCATCTGTATATTGAAGGATAGAAATTTCACCATCTACGAAAATGAGGAACTCCCCTCTCAATTTAGCCATTAACCTTTGCGCGCTTGATGGTGTTTGGAAGCTTCATTGGGCACAGCAGCAAGTTTTCCCTTAGTAAGAAACCGAGGTTATCGAACCAGTAGGAGGAAGGAAACGACTCAAAGGTGTTGCTAGCAACTTGGAAACCTGCACAACACAAACTCAAGACTTTGCCCCAATGAACAGTGAGGTTGTCAATCTCACCGATTTGCTGAAAACAAAGGATTAATTATATGGTGTGGAAGGTAATAGTGGTTTGTAGAAAGTAAACAGTAACGGTGGAAGATGTATCAATGGTAAAGATTGGACTGTGGTCCATAGTTCACTAGAGGTGTTCTCCTTAAGATAAACAAACATGGCATGCTGGGTAAACAAATTACAGCAGGGCAATTGATAAGACTGAGCAAGGCATAACAATGCAATACTAGACATTCATGATCCTACAAGATTCGATTGGGAAATACAACAAGATACATAGAACGCCATCCAGATGCATCTATGACTAGTAATCCACCTTCATGTTATCATCCGAACCCCCTCCAGTATTAAGTTGCAAGCAACAGATAACTACTTTAAGCAAAGTGTGTAAGGTAAACAATCTGCTTGTTCCATGAACAAGAGACCGTTGTTTTCTCCCTAGTGGCAACAACATATCTACAACCTTAGAGATTTTTTTCACTTCTCTTAGATTAAATAGAGGCATGATCCCACTATCGAGCATAAATACCCCCTCTTGGAGTCACTAGCATCTACTCGGCCAAGATAGCTACTAGAAACGGAGAGCATGCAAGATCACTAACAACACAGACATGATAGAATCAATAAGAAAAAACCATTAATTAATCTGACTAGTAATCTCAGTATCCATCGGATCCCCGCAAACACAAATGTATGATTACAAATAGATGATGTTGATCATGAACGGAGCTCACAAGATCTAAACATGGTAGCACAAAGGAGGAGATACAACCATATAGCTACTACATGGACCCGTAGTCCAAGGTGGAACTACTCACACTTCATACCGGAGGCTGGCATGATGAAGAAGGCCTCCGGGATGATCTCCCCTCCGGCAGGGTGCCGGGAAGAGCTTCAGACCCCCTCCCCCGATCTAGGGACGATGGTGGCAACGGCTACAGACGGTTTCGTGGAATATTGGCCGGGTACTTAGGGTTTCTGCATCGGGGGGTCTTTATAGGCGAAGAGGCGAGGCAGGGGGCAGCAAGGGCGGCCGCCCCCCCCAGGCGCGGGCTAGGGTTAGCCGCATGGCTAGGGGTGTGTGGCCCCCTGGTGGCTCCCCTCTGTCTTGTATTCTGGCTTCGTGTTCCCCACGGTAAAATGTTGACTTTGGCTTTTGTCCCGTCCAATTCCGAGAATATTGATTTTCTGCCTTTCTGGAACCAAAAACAGAAGAAAACAGGCAACTGGCACTATGGCATCTTGTTAATAGGTTAGTACCAGAAAACACATAACAACACCTCAAAGTGTAGACAAAGCAAAGTGGATACTAAACAAGCATGGAACATAAAAAATTATAGATGCGTTTCCGACATATCAAGCATCCCCAAGCTTAACTCCTGCTCGTCCTCGAGTAGGTAAGTGATAAAAAGAATAATTTTTGATGTGACATGCACCATCAAAATCAAGATCAAACCATTTGCAAGCATTGAAAGCTGGGATCAAAGAACTCTAAACATAAGCATGAAAGATGGAGTTCTAACAATAAGACAAAGTTACTATGCATGCAACATGAAAGGTTACAAACAAAGATCATGAATAACATGCATTGAAAAACATTTCTTTGATTCACATACAGAAAACATAGCATAGTGGCAGTCAGCTTATCGCTCATGGAGTAGAAAATAGATGCATAGGACACCTTCAAAGTTCATAAGAGTGACTAGATACAAATAGCACAAGAACAAGTAATATCAACAATATGCATCAATCAATAAGTTTTGGGAGAATGCACATAAAACTAAGAATGATTTCTTAATTGGTGCCTAAGGATAGAAGGTGAAGACTCAATATAATGGTGGAAGAAAGGCCCTTCATATAGGGAAGCATGGGATTTCAAGTTTTAAAAAGAGCTTCCAAATATTATGGTACTTGTTAGCTTTTAGCCCTCATTTCCCCTATCATAAGCATCTTGAAGTGATTAAGGTTAAAGTGAACAAACTATGGAGTATATGCTTGACAAAGTATAAGTTGGCAATCTCATGTCCCTTGAATACGAGTGCCGCTCCTCATGCTACTCAAGTTTAGTTACTTGCAAGTTCTTCTCATAGTAAGTACATGTGTGTCATAGAGAACCGCCAAAGGGGTACCCCTTGCACATGATACAGGAGCTATCCCATAATCAAAATGACAAGGCAAGCGGACAATGAGCATCTCAGCAATCTTCTTATTTACCATGGCAAAATGGTGTTTTTCTCTCTTTCCTATTTTCTCATTTTTTTTCTTTTTCTCAATCTCTTTTTTCTATCTCTTTTTTGATAAGAAGAATGCTTCATAGATGTCACTATGGTGATGCTGCAAGTTTCCACCATGATTAGGCATGGCTTAGGCTAGCGGCACAGGCGTTTCTCTAACACACATACATAATTCCATGGACTTACAAGCTCCCCTTTCATTTCACACCGACGACATCCATAGACAAAAGAGCATGATATCAACTGTGTACAATGTACAAGTGCAATGTTGAAAGCGTTCCCCGTGATAGCATGATTCTGCTAATCCCAACGTATAAGTGCAAGCATATACAACATAGATGACACAATGGTTCAAGTTTATTAGGGGCATGAAAAATAAAGTGTGCCATCAAGTTTGTGAGAGATTTAATCACTAAGTTTTCACATAACAAAATACTTTTTAATTGTAAGATAGATGAAAACAAGAATATACTTGGAATGGTGTAACACACCATGCATAGGAATTTATAGTGGACACTTTGGAATAACTTGGTTTCTTGGGAGTTGGATGCATGATTAGAACTTACTCATACAAGTGGAGGCTAGCAAAAGACTGGGAGCGACCAAAACATTACTAATCAAAGAATAAAGTGGCACTATAAGTCAAGGACTAAATGGTAATAGAGGCTATGGTGACTTGTTCATAGTCATAACATGGTGTGAGCATGTGCCAAGTCAACCCAAACAAATTATCAAAGGAGAATACCACAATACTATGTTTTTGTATGCTAAAACAACACATGATTCATTCAAGGCACATTAAGCAATTCCAATTGTTTGGAATAAGTTATGATACAACAATAATCACTAAGCATAAGGTCAAAACAACACCTATCATGACATGCTAAAGTCTAAGTCACAGTCAAAGCAACCTCCTCTTGTACTATTCAAGCAAGAACTTTCTACTCCTTTCCAACACCAATCAACTTATTTGAAACAACACGGCAAGAACGGGGGTCCAAACTAGTTTCTTCAAGCAAACTAAGCAAACTAAACGAAAACTAAGATGCTCCAAGAACAACACAACTGTGCATGAAACAATAAAAACAAAGTGTCTAGAAAGACCTAAGCTTTTTATTGATGAAGAAGGGGATGCCTTTGGCATCCCCAAGATTTGACGCTTGTAACTCTTGAATATTTCTTGGGGTTACACGGGGTGGCATCCCCAAGTTTGAGCTTTTGTCAATTCTTCATCTCATTACATCATTCTTTCTCTACACCTGGTTTTTTCCTTCATACAGAACTTCACACAATCTTCATTAGCAACATTAGTGTATTCAAAAGATAATAGACCTTTGGGCTTAAGAACATGAAATCTTTCACAAATAACACAATATACTGTAGAAATTCCCTCAAAAGCTCAATTTCCCAAAAAGAACCCAAAAAGGAATCAATAAGAAGCAAATGCAAATAATAACAGAAATATGTCAAAACATACCATCAGGTAGAAACCGATTTTTTCGAAGATCTTATGTTGCTCAAATCAAAAAGTGTTGAACTAAATAAAGTTAGCTAACATACTAGGGGATTTATTCAGAAAATATCAACTCAATCCGACTTAGATATATTTTACACAAATTTTTACGGTGGAGCACAAAAATCTATTTCGAAACAACAACTCCCCAAATCTTACTTCCCTCTCATTAGAGGTTATTCTTGGCACAAAAAGCAAAAAAAAAAAGATAAGGAGAGGTCATTACTGAAGCAATAACTTCCAAGACTCAAGAATCTTTTTGGATTATCTCCGAATAAGTACTTTTCTTTGACGCCTTTAAGTTAGGCACGATAGTTTGAGAAGATGCTCACATAAGAAATATGAATTGAAGTAAAAGAGAGCATCAAGAAGCAAATTAAAAACTTATTTAAGTCTAACCCACTTCATATGCATAGGAATCTTGTAAGAAAATAAAATAAATAAGCACATAGTAACAAGAATAGGTAGATAAAACAAGAGCAACTTCAAAAATTTCAGCGCATAGAGAGGTGTCAGTACCATGAAAACTTCTACAACCATATTTTTATCTCTCATAATAATTTTGAGTAGCCTCATGAATAAACTCAACAATATAACTATCACATAAAGTATGCTTTTCATGATCTACAAACACATAATTTTTTTCAAGCTAAAAAATAGTGGGATTAAAACCTTCAAACCCACTTTTAACAATTTTATAACAAGAAGACTGATCATTCAATATAGGACCATCATCTAGAGATTTATCATAAACATTTTCTAAGCAAAACTCTTTAGGACCATGCATTTCAAAGTTAGGCACAAATATAGGATTATCATAGATAACAGGAGCATAACTATTATCATAAGTTTTACCCATAGCAGATATTTCAAAAGAATCCACAGGAACATAACATTCATCCTCCTTTGGTAAGCACGGGAGACAATCAAATAATGTAAGAGGTAAAGAGTTACTCTTATTAGAAGGTGAAGGGATACGGGTAGGCTACACTAGCGCAAATCAAAATTTTCTACCGCGTAAACCAGGATTACTGTTGTCATAGATCACGGGATTACCACTAGACGCGCAGTTGTGGAACTTGATGAAGCGCGTCGAGGCAGTGTAGACGTTCTACGTCTCCTCCTTTCCCTCGTCCCACGAGTAGCTCCCCTTGCGCGGCTCGTCCAAGTGCTACAGATGCAGCACCTCCAAGGTATCCACACGTGCAAGGTGGAAGCGCCAGACGCCGGACTGCTAGGTACGCGCGTGCAACACAGGTGTGAGGAGTTACGACTGGGAGGAATGGTCTAACCGTGGTCAGCTCGCCCCAACCTCTCTTATATAGGCGTCCCTAGTGGGCTTCTACATTAGCAGCTCATTAGTAGCCTAAGCCTGATCTAATTCGGATCTAATCCTCATTAGGCTTCCAGCCCCTTAAGTATGTGACCCTATAGGTTCATATACGCATAGACATGACACGAATAAACTTCTGTCAATATTTGGTAGCGGCCTCTAGCAAGACGTGCCAACTCCTAAACTCATACAAAGATCATATCGGGCGAACCATCACAAGGTTTAGTACATGTATTTCCCTTTGCCTCGCGATATTTGGTCTAGCTCCAAGATGACCTCCCTTTCTCGATACTGTGATTCGGAATCCCTTTACTAGGTTAAATCTTAACCATATGTAGCACGACCATGTATTTCTGGATCCGATCACTCGAGGGGCCCAGAGATATCTCTCTCAAGTAGAGAGGGGCAAATTCCATCTTGATTGACCATACCTTGCAGCATGCTTCAGGACTAACCCGAAAGCTATCTTTATAACTACCTAGTTACGGAGCAACATTTGATATCCCTAAAGTAGGTCGATTCACATCTCAAGTGCATGTGACAATCTCAGGTCTAAGGACAAAACGTACACGATGTGTAGAGAGAGCTGCAAGTCTAATTGTCAGTCTCAAGTTGGGTCAATCCAACCCCATATTCGTAACATGTGTCCACATCATTGGTTTGACATCTCCATGTCTATGACTTGCGAAACATAGTCATCAACCAATCGATGTGCTAGTCTAATATTCACGTGTGTCCTTACATGAACTCCGACTAGGGACAACTATTAGATAACCATACAAGTATAGAGTTTCACAAATAATTCACATAATTGCCAATCAATACAAGTTGCCTGATATGGATATTCAAGGAACATTACAATAACTCATGGATACATAAGAAATATAATTATCTCTATGATTGCCTCTAGGGCATATTTCCTTGAGAAGGTAGGGATGGGTAGATCCATTCTTCCTCCTTTTTTTCATCTAATGAGCTTTCAGGTTTAGCAATTTCTTCTTCCATAGGCTCCTGCAAGGCATTAGTCTCTTCCGTTTGTGGAAAGAATCTATTAAAATATTCAAGAATATAGCCATTATCTTATTTGTAATTATCAAAGCAAAATTTAAGTATATCATCAACCTCATATTCATAAGGTGCATCATCAGTATTTTCAAGCAAACTAGCAAGTTCAAATGCACCCTTGAAAGCAATAAATTCTTCAATTTGTTCCACATCATAAAAGTCATAATTTCCTTTAACATAAGAAGATATGGTAACATTATCAGTATACTCACATTGAAAAGTATGTGTTTATACCTCCTACAGCAACAAGATTTATCAAAGCAATAACTAACATTATAAGTAGAGCACACCTCTCTAGCAGTAGTATTCAATTTATCAATTTGTTCCCATAAGTGTTTCCCTTTTTGTGATAAACGGTATTCCTTATAATAATACTTTTGTTCTTCTGTGAACCCACCTTGCCAATAAAAACTAGTTTCAAAGAAACCATCCATTGATAGAAAGCATGACAAAGCAAGGCAATAATAGACCAACAACGAGAGCAGAAACTATTTTTTTTGTGTTTTTTATAAGAGAAAGCAAACCAAACTAAACTAATTTTTTTTGGATTTTTTGATAAAAAGAGGCAAACAAACCAAGCAAAAGAAACTAAGCAAAACAAAGTAAAGAGAAAGGTTGTGAAGGAGTCCCCTTGTGAAGACGTCCTTATCCTTCCCGGCAACGACGCCAGAAAAAGTCTTGATGGTGCTTAGAAGCTTCGTTGGGAGACCCTAAGATGAAGGTATGATGAGCACATCAGTAAGTTTTCCCTCAGTAACACGGGCGGACGTTCATGGGGGCGAACCTGGGCTGTCGCCCCCCAGCAAAAAGTAGTTTTATTGAATACCCCGTAGTATTCAGCACATAAAGCCCATATGTCACTTCTTGTTCTACCTGAAAGCGGAAAAAAAGAGCCTGGAAGGATCGCGTCTTCTCGTCTCTCGTCTCAGCCGGCCGCCGGTGGCGCTGGCCGCTAGGTGACGGAGGCGGACTGCTGGAAATTGGCTCATCTCGTCCTGGTTGCACGCGGCGCATCGATCAGCTCAGCAGCAAGGATTCGTGGTCACAGGCACGCAAGCTGCAGGAGAGATCGATCTGCATCTTGCCATCTCCTCCCGTGTGCAAGCTAGCCCTCTGGCCGGCCGGCCGGCCGTCTGACGAGAAACGTGCTTCCTGGTAAGTGGTAATCCCTTTTGTACATACTAATATACTATCAAGTATCAATCTAATTTCTTGAATCTTGATGTCCTGATTCTTGCATCTTAGAATTGGGGAAAAAGCTAGCTAGTCACAGATTTTTCCATAAACTAAACTTGTTGGTTAAAATTGTTAATTCACTATATGTTGGCACTTGCAGGAAGTAACGATGGGCAAGGGAAAAACCATTGATGCATTTTTCAGAAAAAAAGAGATGACTCTGAAGCTAATGAACAAGGAGACCCTGAACCAATAACGATAGAACCCATTCATGTGCAGCCACCTCTGTTGTTGCTTGAATTTGGACAGCAAAATCATGAAGAGCAGGTACATCAAATTCAAACAAATGAAGTTATATTCTCTGGTATTGAATCTTTGGTGCGCGACCCAGCCTTGCGTCCACAGATATGGCAATATCCAGCTAATCAAAGAGATGATGTGCGACGTGCATATTTGAAACTAGGCCCTATGCAGCCACTTCTGAAGAATTACAAAACCTATGGTACAGGAAGTCAGAAACGACGCTTTAAGTACAATTGGTTCAGTCTTTTTCCAGCATGGTTGGAGTACTCGGAAAGTAGTCATCGCGCATATTGTTTATTTTGCTTCTTGTTCGGCAGAAACAAAAACAAACGAGGTGGTTCCGATGTCTTCACAGTACATGGATTTGCAAATTGGAAGAAGGTCAATGATGGTAGGAAGTGTGCATTCTTAAACCACATTGGTTCCGAACCTTGCCCTGAACACAATAATGCAACGAAAGCATGCCAAGACTTGATGAATCAGAAAAGTCATGTAGCACATGTTGTAGCAGTGGGCAACCAGAGGGATATAGAAAGAAATCAGCTAAGAGTAAAAGTATCAATTGCAGTGGTGAAGTGGCTCACATCACAATCTTGTGCTTTTATAGGCCATGATGAGACAAGCGAGTCTAAGAACCAAGGGAACTTTCTTGAGTTAAGAAAGCTTCTTGCAGAATTAAATCCCGAGATTGCCGAAGTTATTAGAGATGCTAAATACAATGAACAATATATAGCACCAAAGATCCAACAAGAGATTTTGGGCATTTATGCATATAAAGTTAGGAAGCATATCCGTGAAGAGATTGGGGATTCTAAGTTTTCTATCTTGGTTGATGAGACTTGTGATGTAGCAAAGAGGGAGCAGATGGCATTGGTTTTCAGATTTGTGGATAAAGATGGTATTTTGCAAGAGAGGTTCTTTGACTTGATACATGTGACAAGCACCAAAGCCGCGACACTTAAAGAGGTATTGAGCTCTTTATTATCCAAAAATGCTTTTGATGTTCAAAACCTTCGGGGCCAGGGGTATGATGGGGCTAGTAATATGAGGGGAGAGTTCAATGGATTGCAAGCTCTTTTTCTTCGAGAATGCCCATATGCATATTATGTCCATTGCTATGCTCATCGTTTGCAACTTGCGCTAGTTGCTGCATCCAAAGAAGTGGTCCCTGTTGCTCAATTCTTTCAAAAACTTCTATTTATTGTTAACACCGTTGACTCCTCTGCAAAGCGCCATGACGAGCTTCATGATGCTCAATTGGATGAACTAGCTCGGCTACTTGCTATTGATGAGGCTGAAACTGGTCAAGGTGCAAACCAAATACGTGCACTAAAACGACCCGGCGACACAAGATGGGGTTCACACTTGGGTTCGATATCTAGCCTGAAGACGATGTTTAATGCAGTAAGTTTGGTGCTTCAAAAAATAGCTTCAGATGGAACAGCTGGCTCAATTCGTGCAGATGGAGATACAACTTATATCTACTTGTCCTCTTTTGAGTTTATACTCGTCTTATGTTTAATGCAAGAAATATTGGAGATCACTGAAGATCTTGGGCAAGCTTTGCAAAAGAAATCACAGGACATAGTAAATGCCATGCGTTTAGTATACTCAACAAAGGTCCGTCTGAATAAGATGACATCCGATGATGGTTGGGAAGCCTTCTTTTTTCGAGTTGTTGAATTTTGTGCAAACCATTCTATTGACATTCCAGATTTGGAGGCAATTTACATTCTGCGTGGTGGTCGTGCTCGTCGCCAGCCTGATTCTTTTACTAAGGAGCATTATTTTCGAGTGGAAATATTCCGAGCAACACTTGATACTCAACTCCATGAACTAGAGTTTCAGTTCAGTGAGAAGGTAATGGATCTTCTGTCCACTAGTGCTACTTTGATCCCTACAAATAAATTTAGATCTTTCAATGCTGCTAATATTTGTGAGATGGTGAAGAAATATTATCCGGCTGATTTCAGTCAACAAGAAATTTATGGCTTGGAGCAGCAACTCAAGCATTTTATTGTGGATGTTTCCAATGACAGCGAGCTGAAAAAAGTGTCAACATTGACAAACCTTTGTCGTTGTCTTGTTGAGGGTGGGAGACATTCCATCTATAACTTGATTGATAGACTCCTCCGGTTGCTTGTGACTCTTCCGGTTTCTACGACAAGTGCTGAACGCGCCTTCTCTTCTTTGAAGATTATTAAGACAAGATTGCGTAATAAAATGGAGGATGAGTTTCTTGCCAATAGCTTGCTAGTAAACATAGAGAGGGAAATTGCCGAGAAGTATGACTATGAGGATATTCTTCTACATTTCACCGGCGCAAAGAGGCGAAGAGCTGATCTGTAGTGATGAGCAAAAATCCATGGTTAAGTAGTAAATGGCAGTCATGGTAGATGTAGATGGTTTCTTTTGTTTTGGGCTACCTTATACATACATTGGTCTTATAACTGTATTTTGTAGACGAGATCAATATCAATATATGAGTGCCTGATAAATATTATAAATTCTGCCTTGTTGCTTTGATTTGATTTGTATGAAAAACAAATTTACATGTCATTTTTAGCTTCGCCCCCCCCCACAGATTCTTTGCAAGGTCCGCCACTGCTCAGTAATAAACCGAGGTTATCGAACCAGTAGGAGGAAGGAAACAACTCAAAGGTGTTGCTAGCAACTTGGAAACCTGCACAACACAAACTCAAGACTTTGCCCCAACAAACAGTGAGGTTGTCAATCTCACCGGTTTGCTGAAAACAAAGAATTAACTGTATGGTGTGGAAGGTAATAGTGGTTTGCAGAAAGTAAACAGTAACAGTGGAAAATGTATCAATGGTAAAGATTGGACCGGGGTCCATAATTCACTAGAGGTGTTCTCCTTAAGATAAACAAACATGGCATGCTAGGTACAAAAATTACAGCAAGGCAATTGACATGACTAAGCAAGGCATAAGAATGCAATACTAGGCATTCATGATCCTATGAGATTCGATTAGGCAATACAACAAGATACATATACCGCCAGCCAACTGCATCTATGACTAGTAATCCACCTTTAGGTTATTATCCGAACTCTCTCCAGTATTAAGTTGCAAGCAACGGATAACTGCTTTAAGCAAAGTGTGTAAGGTAAACAATTCGCTTGTTCCATGAACAAGAGACCGTTGTTTTCTCCCTAGTGGCAACAACACATCTACAACCTTAGATATTTCTATCACTTTTCTTAGATTAAATAGAGGCATGAACCCACTATTGAGCATAAATACCCCCTCTTGGAGTCACTAGCATCTACTCGACCAAGATAGCTACTAGAAACAAAGAGCATGCAAGATCACAAACAACACAGACATGATAGAATCAATAAGACAAAACCATTAATCAATCTGACATAGTAATCTCAATATCCATCGGATCCTCGCAAACACAACATGCATGATTATAAATAGATGATCTTGATCATGAACGGAGCTCACAAGATCTAAACATGGTAGCACAAAGGAGGAGATACAACCATCTAGCTACTACATGGACCCGTAGTCTAAGGTGGAACTACTCACTTCATACCAGAGGCTGGCATGATGAAGAAGAAGGCCTCCGAGATGATCTCCCCTCCGACACGGTGTCGGGAAGAGCTTCAGATCCCCCGATCTAGGGACTATGGTGGTGGCGGCTACAGACGGTTTCATGGAATATTGATCGGGTACTTAGGGTTTCTGCATCGGGGGGTCTTTATAGGCGAAGAGGCGAGGCAGGGGGACAGCCAGGGCGGCCGCACCCCCAGGCGCGGGCTAGGGTTAGCCGCGCGGCCAGGGGGTGTGGCCTCCTGGTGGCTCCCCTCCGTCTCGTATTCTGGCTCCGTGTTCCCCACGGTAAAATATTGACTTTGGCTTTTATCCCGTCCAATTCTAAGAATATTGATTTTCTGTCTTTCTGAAACCAAAAACAGAAGAAAACAGCCAACTGACACTGTGGCATCTTGTTAATAGGTTAGTACCAGAAAACATATAAAAACATCTCAAAGTGTAGACAAAGCAAAGCAAAATAGATACTAAACAAGGATGGAATATCAAAAATTATAGATACGTTTTCGACGTATCAGCGCTCAATCCTAACATCTAAGATATCATCCATTATATTAAATAACATATACGATAATGGGTCATCTTGTCTTAATCATTTCTTTATTTGAATGTAGTGGCCAACATCATTATTAACTTTAATAGCAACTGCAGATACAAGGCTATGGATTAGAGCACGCCACTTAGCAGAAAATTATTTCATTTTGAGAGTCTATCGGAGAAAAGACCACTTGATTTAAGATTTTTCAAAGTCAATTGTAAGGACTACCCCATTCAATTTTTCCTATGTAATTCGTGGATTGTTTCATGAAGAATTACAACTCTATCGAGTATGTTTCTCTCTTGCATAAAAGTTCTCCGAGTAGGACGAACCACGTGGCCAGCCATCGAATTAAGTCTTAATGTCACAACTTTCGCAAAAAATTGAAAACTAACATTAAAAAGACAAATAGGTCTATACTATTGGATCCTTTCAATCTCATTAACCTTTGGTGGTAAAATAATCTCAACGAATTTAAGAGGAGATAGTTATTTTTTGCACATGATCAACAACATTGGCAGTTTTCCTCTCGAAACAGGCTATTCGCCCCGATTTATAAATAAAGCAACCACCCGGTACATGAGTACGAACAAAAGAATGCTGTGGCAACAACAACAACAAGCCCAAAAGGAAAAGAAATGAAAGCAACAGTGACTCGACAACACAAGGGTAACCCGTCGCTGCTACCCCGCCTAATTTGCCGCACCTCACGCCTGGTACACCGAATCGCCTAGTATCAAACATCCCCTTCAAGCAAGGTGCATCGTCGACACGTCGCTACTGTCTGGCCCATCGCTGGACCTAGGGTTTCCCCCGATACATCTACAACGCCCTCTAGGAAGGAAAGGCGCCCCCGCAGGCGGCACCGCGTCGGAGTCGGACGGATCGACAAGGATTTCTCCCTAACCCTAACCAAAAAACCTCGGGCGATTCGTAGCACCCCTACCAAGATCGCCGCCCACTAAATTGCGCCACCACGGTCTTGCCATCACCATCGTCGTCGTATCATCATGTACGTCGACAGGCAGCCCGCGAGACGGAGGCACTAGAAAAAGCTCACGTTGGGGACAACAGCAGGGCAACCAGTGGGAGGAACCCACCTCCGCCGCTGAGTGACAGCCATCGTCCGGACAAGGTAGTAGGGACAAACCAAGCCCAGCCGGGCCTAGCCGAGACCAAAGGGCCCATAAAGTCCCCGCTGTCTTGCTGCGATAGGCCGACCGTTGTGTCGCTATCCCCGTCAAGAGCTACATCATCGCCACCATCTCCAGAATCGTCATGCCCACCGCTGCAGCGCCCCGCTTGTCAACGGTGGCGGCACCACCAGTGGCGACCTGGGCCTATAGGAGAGCGCACCGGCCTGCCGGAGCCTAGATCGGGCCTGAGGGGCCCAGATCTAGGCCGAGAAGAATGATTCCCGCGTCCTCTGCAAGCACCTGTCACGCCGTCGCTGCTCCACCACCAGTCCTCAGCGCCGCCGCCCAGGATAAGCCCGAACCGCAACTTCCCGAAGTGCACCGCCGCCGGAAAGAAAGGCCGGCCCTGGCCGCCTCCTATGGCGCGGGGAGAGGACCCCTGCCGCTCGGGCGTCGCCCGACGATCCCTGCCAGTGGCGACAGTGGGGGAGGGAGGGAAGAGGCGGATAGGAGGCCGGGAAGGAGGAGAGCCACACCCGTCGCCCTCGGGAGGGGAGGGGGTTGGGGAAAGGCCTTTTTTCTCGATTTGGCTTTGCTCCACCGGCAGTTCACCTACCATGTCCATGTTTGGCTTCCATATATATATATATATATATATATATATATATATATACATATATATATATATATATATATACATATATATGTAATCTATTCGACAGTGGTTCAATGATTTTGATTCGATCAGTGTACCGTAGAGCTTAACCTGGAATCTTAATTGTAGAAGCAATGGTCGTGGATTACGAAACTATTTCCATATCTCTCACTTGCTATCATGGACAATAATTCATCTGGTTCTCTCCATTATCTGCAACATAGCTTCTAATTGTATTTAAATTTCTTCCATATAAATATTAGATTTTTATCTTATATACTTGAACTACAATGGCTAGTCACGCGATAGAAGAAAGCACTATGTCCCAGGTAATAGAACAAGTCAGTGATTTTTTTTTTTTGAATATGCTAGGCTATCCATTTGGTCCTCCTATACCTTTGTGAACCACCACCGTGGTTAAGCTGCGTAGTGAGAAGTTGATTACCATACTCCATGACCATTACGGAGGATGCTACATAACTACATTGGAACTCATCTGGTCTGAACTGATCGCCTGCCGCCTGGGTGCTTTCTGGCGTCAAGGCAACGAAGTTGTTCGACCCACATGAATCATGGGTATCACTCTCTCTGGTGGATAAGGATTAGTTCCATCACTCAGTACAGTTTCTTTCATTTTCTTTCGGTATCTTCTGATTTTTCCCCATGTTTTGCACTGTACCTCTCTTAATCAACGAAAGCAGCCTCTTAATCAAGAAAAAAAGGAATTGTCCAGCTTGGAGGAGAGAGAGGATCACCGATTATACTATACTAAACTCTTTGGTTTATTTAATCATGCAGGCCTGGGTGGCTAGCTACGCGTTAACCGCAGAACTCGGAAAAAGTAAACGCATCCGGGCGGTGGGCGTAGAATTTAATAAGCAGCAGCTCTCGGTTGGCGCCAATCAGGCATCGATACGAGGGCCAATGGCAAGTGAGCCCGCGTGGGAGGCCACTACGGAGTCCGCCGGTTGGATTGATATGATTATCTCTGGAGGAGGGTTAGGGTTCCCAGAACCAGGCTGTCAGGCGGATGCTAATTAAAGGCACTGCCCTTGGGCTGGACCAGGCAGCGCCTTGCGGGATAACCGGCACGACCGATGCCAAAGCAGCTAGCTTCCAGTATCCAGCAGAGGCAGCCACGCCGGCCAGATCTGTGTTCGGTCTACGTGAATGCGCGTGCCCACAAGAAGTAAGGAGTACTCCCTCTGTTCAGGATTTTTAAGCCAAGGCAGCAAGACAAAGACAGCACGCGATTTGAGACCGTGAGAGAAGGAGCGATCTCGTGTTGAGTTCTATTCTAGCCCATGCGTCTAGGTTTTTTGGTTTTACATATATATCATGTCGATCATATGAATGGGACGTACTGCATGCGTCGGTGCAGTTTCAACTTTCGTACGGAAGCAGCTGCATCCATGCGTCCGATGCAATGTACCGAATGCTCTCTTGGCCTCATTCGCTAACGCATTAGCTAGCTATAACATGGATGATAACAAAACATATAGCATTGCATGCTACACTGTCATGCATGCTTACAAATTTTACAGGAATATTCTTAAACGTACAGAAGTTCAGATGAGAAAGAGTACAACTTCAGAAAGAATCCATGCTACTAACACGCACGGTCTTTGTACTACTCCAGAACAACTTCGTAGTACGTGGGTGAGACTGAAAAAAAAACTCAATCAGTGATTAGTACTCTAATGAAGCGGAGTATACATCTTTTCCCTCCAACCTGTCGTTACTCTAGTAAGGCGTCAAAGTAGAGACCGAGATAGGGGGCAGCGCGCCGTCTTCCTTCCCATCTTTTCCCCTCTCACAAAGTCGCAAGTCATCCACCACCAAGCAATACCTTGAGGTACCCATAGCTTTCCTTGCTTAATAATTAGCCAATTCTTCTCCTTCCCTCTTCCCACCCGGCCCTTACTATTTGCTCCACACTTTGCTTTCGTTGCCACTGTTCCATCTCGTAGGTTTCTTCGTCCATTGCCACACGAGATATGTGTTAGTTGATAAGATAGAGGGGGAATAAAATAGATCTCGCAAGACAGAGAAAGCAAGAGAAGCGAGAGAGCGCTGAGGGAGCAATAACCTAGAACTAGCTAGGTCGGGAGCATGGATCCTGTTACGGCATCTATACATGGTCACCATCTTCCTCCACCCTTCAACACCCGCGACTTCCATCACCATCTGCAGCAGCAGCAGCAACAACAACAGCACCAGCGGCATCTTAAGACAGAGGACGACCAGGGCGGCGGCTCTCCGGGTGTTTTCGGCGGCCGCGGCACAAAGCGCGACCACGAAGATGATGAGAACAACGGCCACGGCAGCGTTGGTGATGGCGGTGAGCTTGCTCTGGTTCCCCTTTCACCAGGTGGCGGATTGAACGACGGATCAGGCGAGAACGGTTCGCGCCGCCCGAGGGGACGGCCGGCCGGGTCCAAGAACAAGCCCAAGCCGCCCATCATCATCACGCGGGACAGCGCCAACACTCTCCGGACGCACGTCATGGAAGTCGCCGGCGGGTGCGACATCTCCGAGAGCATCACGGCCTTCGCGTGCCGCCGCCAGCGCGGGGTCTGCGTGCTGAGCGGCTCGGGCACCGTCACCAACGTCACGCTGCGGCAGCCCGCCTCGCAGAGCGCGGCCGTCGCGCTCCACGGCCGGTTCGAGATACTCTCCCTCTCGGGGTCCTTCCTCCCGCCTCCAGCACCGCCGGAAGCCACGGGGCTCACCATCTACCTTGCCGGCGGGCAGGGGCAGGTGGTGGGCGGCAGCGTTGTCGGCGCGCTGACTGCGGCCGGCCCGGTGGTGATAATGGCCGCCTCCTTCGCGAACGCTGTCTACGAGCGACTCCCGTTGGAGGAAGACGAGCTTCTGGTGGCGCAAGGGCATGCTGAGAGCGCCGGGATGCTCGCCGCGGGGGCGCAAGCCATGGCCGGTGGAGCCGTCGATCCAAACCCCTTCCAAGGGCTGCCACCGAACCTCCTCGGCAACGTGCAGCTGCCGGCAGAGGACGGTTACGGATGGAGCCGGGCCGCCGCAAGTGGTCGCCCGTCGCCGTTCTAATCTTGGGCAGCCCTAGCGCCCAACTTTGAAAGGTTAAGTGCATTAATTAGCTTTCTTCACTTGAAGTCGCTTCTTCTTCCGTGGGAATTATGCAGATGGTTTCGGATGTTTTTTTAACTACTAGTAGCAATGTCCGCATCAGGATTGTTTCTGATATGTATCGATCGCTTTGTCATTTGTGTCGGTTATAGCTTGTTTCTCGAAAATGAACTCGCTGTTGGCTCGAGGCTTTTACCCTCTACTTATTTTCTCCTTTTCTGTAACTTAGTTTATTCACAAGATCTAGTTCAGAACATCAGAGGCTTTTTTTAGCGAGGCCTCAGCTGATTGAGGCTGAGATCATTCTTCATCAGGATGAGATGCCTTCTGGCATTTTACACCCAATTCAGAACATCAGGCTACAACTGTGTCTAGTACTCTGGTTCTTATGTAGTATGTGATGATGACATTTAATATCTCATTCAGAACAATATGTGGTACTCACTTACCAGGCACTGTGATTTTAATAAGAAATCAGACAATGCTGGTTTGATTCCGGTGTTATGATATCATGTTTATATATCCCAGTAAATATTTATAAGGCCTTGATCCTGTTTGGTTTAGTACCACACTGGAAGTTGGATGTGAGGGAATCCAACTTATAAGGTGGGCAAACCTCACCTATAAGGCTAGTTTTCTGGGTTGAATTCGGCCAAATGCCATATTTGGTTGTGGGCTCTAGTGGACCTGGGGTGTTATAGCGCTAGCTCGTGTAGTGACAAGCTAGGTCAAACCATTGTGTGCTCTAACAAGTGGTATCAGGGCCCCTAACTGATCTCCTAGTAACGGGAGGACTTCGTGTCGCCAGAAAGCACTCGGCATCAGGGCCCATGGTCAGAAAAAACATGTAACATCTTCATGACGGGGGAGCCCGTTTGGGGAAGATTGTTAGGTTTAGTCCCACATCAGAAATTGGATGTGAGGAAGCCCAACTTATAAAGTGAGGCAAACCTCACCTATATATAGACTAGTCTTTTGGGTTGAGTTAGACCAAATGACTTATTTGGTTGTGGGCTCCGATGGACCTGGACGGATATAGAGCTAGCTCGTGTAGTGACGAGCTAGGTCAAACCGCTAATATAAAATGATTCAGATTATTTGAGAAAAACGACAAAAGCAACGGCCGAAAATCTTAGCAAAGGAGCCTAGATTGCAACTACAGTGGATATATGGTACTCATGAGTTGTTCGCATCCAACATTTTAGATGTTTGCTAGCTTAAGCGAACGGCAACTGAGATCTCTGGGCTACACAATACATTGAAGATACATGTGTGACCAAGCACAGAACACATATATATGCGCCTATGGAGAATATTTGAATTTCGAATATTATGTTGAAGTTGTTGATTTAATTAGCAGATGGGTGGGGCCAGTGACTTGGTAAATAGGACTCATCAAATTTTTAGAATGCACTTTTGAGAAGTCAGCGTGTTTGAACTGTTGGGTTGATTAATCAACAGTATTAGTTTGTCTTAAGAATGGAGATATTGAGTTTGCTGGCATTTTACACCTAATTCAGAACAACAAACTACCACTGTCTGGTCCTTATGTAGCAGGAAATGCTGGATTTTACACCTCATTCAGGATTACCTATGGTACGTTCTTACCATGCAATGTGATTTCTCTAAGAAATCAGGCAATGCCAGCTTGATGCTGGTTTTATGATGTCATGTTATTGTCCGAGTAATCCTAATTAAAGATTCATCCAAGAATATGTAATGATTCAGATCCCCGCAAAACGGCAAAAACAGCGACATAACACCTTGAACGAAGAAGCCTAGATAGCATTTACAGTGGATGTATGGTACTGATGAGTATGTAGCATCCAACACTTGAGCTTTTGTTACCTTGAGCGAATGGCAACTTAGATCCCTGACGCAATGCATCAAAGATCAGATAACACGTGTCGACATGCACAGAATACATATGAACTAATGGAGAACTCCTGAACCTCGAATATTATGTCGAAGTTGTCAGAGTTTTGGATTTTAACCAGCAGCTGGTTTGGGCCAATCACTTGAGAAATAGGATTCATTAAATTTTGCTGCCATGAACTTTTGAAATGTCAGTGTGTTTGTACGGTTGTGTTGATTAATTGATAGTATCAGTTTATCTGAAGAACAGAGATATCGAGTCTGCAAATGGGAGGTCCTATTCGCTGCTTCAGCCTGGCACCGGGTGCGAGCGCCGCCAGGCACCCTGCGGTGCTCTGTTGGGCTGTGGTCCATCAGTTTTTTTATTTTCTTTTTTTTTATGTTTTTTTATTAGTTTTTGTTGTTTATTCATGTTTTTGCGTTTTGAACTTTTTTAAAAATCTGATTATTTTAATTTGGAAATTTCAAAATCTGATTTTTTTAATTTGGAACTTTCAAAATGTGAATAAGAATTTTTGTAAAATTTGAACATTTTGAAATTCTGAACACTTTTAAGTCAGAACATTTTTCAATTGTGAACCTTTTCAAAAATAAAAAGGAAAGAAGGAAAAGAAAATAGAAAAAAGGAAAAATAATGTAAATTTAAACACGTGAAAAAAAGAAAACTGAAAAACCGCAAAAAAAAACCAAGAATAAGAAAAAAACTGGCAAAAATCAGGAAATGATTGAAAAAAAGATGGCCACCAGAACTAGGCCTTGAACTAAAGATGGCCATGGCAATCAATGTAAAATGCATGTTGTGCTCTTTGATTGAGATGGTCTTCAGAACATCCCCGTCAATGTCATAGATGATCTCATCATCAAGGCAGCTTTCCATGTTTGAATAAGTGACAACTACTGATCTTCAGTAAACTCAGGTTCATAAGTGTATGAATATGTGCCACTACACTATAGCCGTATAGCGGAATCATCTGCCTTCTAAACCTGATATAAGCTTGCCCGCCAAAACGGTGGGCAACCATATATGAGAAATCACGTTGAAAGATGCCTATTAATGGTACATTTCACTAAACGCAACCTCTGGATTGTATATATTATCAATTGGAAGGTTTATTACTTTTCTGATTTCACAGCTTCTACTGACAATAGTTATAGAACAAGAAATTTTGTCGATGGTCTAGTTACATATAAAGGCAGGTGAAGTATGTACTCAAAATATAGTGCAGAATGCAAAAGCTCCCAACAATGTGGTGGGGGGTTCTCTTGGAAACATCCACACGAGTAACTAAATGTATGCAAAAGAACACGTGACATGACATGATATATGCAAAAAAAAGCATGTTCACGGCATACTTATAATTTATGAATAAATAGTGCACCGCAGAAATAATCCATTAACTAAATACTAACACCATCATTAGAGAACATGTAACCAAGGACAAAATAATGTATTTCTAACAAAATCAGATCTCTAACTGTGCATGTATTGATCTGTAATCTAAAGAGGGACATAGCTATAGGTGCTTGACAACACAATATCACAATATCATCTACTCATGTAAGAAAAGGGATTTGATGGCATGCATGAAAATCACAGTGGAAGAAGCCACTAAAACCACCTTTCGGCAAACATACCAACACTACTGCGAAAAGAATTCGAAGTGATGGATCACATATCAACTACACTGATGATACAGACATCCCTCGGGACTATACAATATACAATTACTAGTAATATCTTACTGCTGACGTCTGTATAACTCGCCGTCCGAACTGCTAGCTCTGACGACCAAATTGATCTTCGCATGCTGACATAGCTACTCTAGCCGACAAGACGCGGCTATCCAGCGACGAGACACAACTAACAAGCTCTGTGTGTATAATCTATCTACATCATAGGTGCTCTAGTAATTGACAACCACAAAGACACCTTTACGTCAACATTATTTTATTGGTGACTTGTATGTGCTTAACGTGTGGCCGTGACACATTTTTTCTCTCATTTGTTTTTAGGGATTTATATTTTGGTGTCCCTCATTCCTTATATATACTCACTTTTTTCTAGACGCTAAACTTTTTCTCACTTTTTCCCAACCTTTTGTTTGAAACTCTCACAAATTTTGGAACGTGCGTTGCCGTCATGTTGACCGTTAAGATGACGAATGGGTCCGCGTTGGGTCAGGTCCTGTAGTGGACACCTCTCTCCACTTATCCAGATCAACATGGACTCATAGCTTATCCACAGCGCCGGACCAACAACTTACCTAGGTTAATGTTGCAAGATGGGAGCCCGATCCAGCCCTGCGCCCCGTGCCATTGCCTCCCCTTTCTTTTCCCGCACCCCATTCTTATTCTTCTATGGCGACGGAAACCCTTCTCCTGCCGACGAGTGATGTCAAGCTTCACTTCTTCCTCCCGTTCACAATGGTCGCGGTATGGTGTCAGGTCGTTGATAAGATGTCCTGACTGCCCACATGTGGAGCCTCTAAAGCGAGTGACCTGTATGAAGGATGACAATGGCAACCGTGGACACGAGTTCGTGAAATGCGAGAGCAGTCCATATAAAGAGGGGAAAGGTTAGATCTCACACCAAATTGTTCCGGTTTCTCTTGATTTTCTTGTTATTCCTTTGGGATTTAGGGTTCATGTAGTCATTTTCATATCCTGAAGAAATACAGGCATTTCAACTGGATCGATGTGTACACGAGTTCGTGAAATGATAGGCTTCGATTAGAGGAATCAATTGGCGCAACTCAGGAGCTCAACGGGCGGGCACTTGCTGTGGAGAATGGGGCCAACAGAGGAGCCATTTCGATGATTCCCAATACAGAACTGGTAGAACTGAAGCGGAAACTGAAGAAAATAAACAAGCAGTTAAGGCAGCTGATCGATTTGAAGAAGCAAGAAGATCTGATGGCTGGGGGATATTTTTGTTGTATGATTGCTATGGGATTCTTTTACCAGTTGTTCATCAGTCGCAACAAGTTGTTACAAATTCAGTTAGGGAATTGTGTACTTGTTGTTCATCAGTCTAGCTTGTTTGGGTGCCTAGGAAACATGAACTTCAAGCCTTTTTTATGAGGTGAAAGTTGAACTTTAATATTGTTGTACATTTAAATTTAATTTGTTTATCGAGTTAGTGTCTTGGTTGCAATCAGGTGAATCTATGTGGTGAAAGTCAAACTTTAAGATTTAGGAAGATGGAAGTATAAGAAATAATAAAATGACACAACTCTTAAACACTTTATACAACTCTTGATGTAAAAGAGAGTTTATCATTTTTAGAGGGTTAAAAGTAATGCATTCACTCAAATATTTATGTCTCATACATATACCAAAATTATACAACTCTTGAACATTTTTAAATTGCACTTTGGACATGATAATGTTGTCCTAAGAAAATCTTGAAAATTTACCATTTTTAGAGCATGAAAAGTAATGTATAAACTAAAGGCATCCCTAAACTAAAATCTTTATGTCTCATGCATATACCAAAATTATACACCTTTGAACACTTTCAAATCACACTTAGGACATGATAATGTTGTGCTAAGAAAATCTTGAGAGCTTATCATTTTTAGAGAGTGAAAAGTAATGCATAAACATGCATATACATAAATTATACACCTTTAAACACTTTTCCTTCAAATTACACTTAGGACAAGATAATTTTGTGCTAAGAAAATCTTTAGAGTCTATTATTGTGAGAGAGTTAAAAGTAATTTTACATTCAAATTCATTTGTTTATGGAGTTAAAGTATCGATGGCAAACTCATTATTTCGCATAGATAGAGGGTTTCCCACTAGCCACGATCCACCGACAGACAGAGGGTTATCCTATCAGTTAGATCATAGAGGACCAACGGTTTATGGGCACGATCCGCATAACAACTGTCTCAACCAATCAGGATGTAGCAGCCAAAGTGAGCACAAGTTTGGGGATTTTGTGGCATCCCGCAAAACCACTACTAGAAAATCGCGTTGTTTTTGTGCATTGCATCACCATGACCGCATGCTCATGTCATCATGTCACATTGCATTTATGCATCGTCATGTCATCTTGCATTTGCTTGCATAAAACTAATTTCGGAAAAACCTATTTTTGTTTTCTAAAACGCCCCGTCTTTAATTCAACTCAAACCCGGTTCTCCGGAATATCTTGTTTTGCTCGCCACGGGTTGCAAACGGTCCGTTCAAAATAAATAAAATATTAAATTATTTTTAGGGGGCAGCCGAACCGGGCCGATCCGACCCAGTCGGCCACCCCCAGAATAAAACCAGCCTACCCGAATTCCTATTCCCACCCAATCCTATTCTACCCACCAACCCCAGCTCACCACCTCACCCCTGGACCCAACCCCCACCCACCTTGCCACCTCATCAATCCTGACCCCAACTCCCTTCCTTCTCTCTCACACAAGCACACGCCAGCCACTCTCTTCCCACCTCCCTGCCAGCCCGGACCCACCCTGGCCCCACGCCACACACACACAGCAAACACACCACCCACCCACGCCACCTCCCCACACCGGATCCCACTCTGGCCCACCCCGGCCCCACTCTCCACTCACCCCCCGCCTGGACCCCACCTAGCCCCCACCAACCCCGAACCCCAAGATCTTCGCAAGACCCCCAAGCCCCGACCCTGGAACCAAAGCGCGGATCCAAAGACCACGAGCCCTCCTTCATGGAACCGAAGACCCAGATCTGGATTCAAAGTTCGAACCTCGGCACGCCAAGATCTTCGTCTCGGATGCCAAGAACTCCGGCATGAACATCAAGGCCACCTTCTCAGATGCGAAGCCCGATCCCGGCACGCCCGAACCCCGTCGAACACCAAGACCCTCGTGCTCGCCAAGTTCTCCACCTTGAACGCCATGACCGTCTTCGCGGACCCGGAGACCACGAATGCGACAAGAATGACACCGACCCGGAAGAATCCGATGCGGCCCCGACGCCAACCAAGTCCTTCTTCGCGAATGCGCCAAGATCTACTCTGTTGACCGAGAACGCTCCCGCCGAGGCCGAACCCCAGATCCGAACCCTGAGACCGACCCCGAACCCCCGGACCAAGATCTTCGACCCCTAATGTGTGACCCTTTCTCGAGCCCTATTTTTATAAATGTAATATCAAACTGTCGCATATTAAATTGTCATACTTGCATGCATACTTGTCTGAGGTTTGGGGGCCGTATGCCGATTCACCATATAATTAAATATGGGGCCCATATGCGGGCAAATCTAGCCTTATATTGGCCTCATTTAAATTTGTGTAGCGAACCGGTAACTTATCTTACCCTGTTATTACAACATTTAATTTGCGGGGTATATAAATAACATGAACCATCTAAGTAATTGTCGGGACCCCGGTTCCACTTAATATGACCTAATTGCATCGCATCTTTGCCATGGCATACATCATACATGCATCATGCCCGATTTTCTACCGTAGTATTAAATATTGCATCCGGTGTTTATTCTAGTGTTGTGCTTCTTAGCGGATTGGGCCGTTGAGTTGATGTGAGCTTCGCCCCGATCTTCGGTTGAACCTTCGACAATGTTTTCAGGCGAGCATCTCCCCCTTTCTACCTATCTTACTTTTATAGTATTTATTCCCTCCTGTTGCTCTATTGCTATCTGTGTTGCGATGCTCTAGTTTTCGTACCCGTGATATCCCTTGCAACCTTATATTGCTTTGGACACATCCCATTACCTGTTGTTTGGTAGATAGTTGGACTTGCGCGTCGTAGTCGCTTGCTCAAGTGTTGTTGCGTGTCGTCAAGTGCCACAGTTGTTGATGTATTGCCGCATGTTTGATGTTGGAGATGATCATGGTTTTACTTATCGTTCACTTTAATTCCTATTTAACAACTAAAATTGAAGTAAGTAAGCAGAGGCACAGGTGGGCAATAGATGTTATTTGGTTGTTAACCGTCCACTTGTGTCCCGTAGGACCCCGAGTACTTGATACCTGTTCCTTGAATATTCGCGCTATCCACATCCGGGAGACTTATGGGACCCCCTGAGCCAGAGCTTGATTCCGTCTTATTTCTTGGGGCCACAAACTAGTTTGAGGTTTTATTTACTATCCTGTACTTATGCCATGCTTTACTGCTTTATTTACGATTGTGCGAGGAGCACACTGTACTGTTTAGGTAAGCGGAGTGTTTTCGCGGTATCGACAAGCCCAGTTTTGGGTTCCCAGTCGTTTACAGCCATTGACGCAAACCTTGAGTCCGTCTCGGAGTCAGCTAGCTTCGTTGCGGGTCTACTCAATGGGGTGGCCCCCTGAAATATTTCTGAATCCTGTGATTGCTTTGTCGTGAAGGCCTCGTTGGGTTTTGATTTGGTTTTTCCGAGGTTGATCGAGTGTGTGTTGCTATTTGTGCACCCCGGCCGGGTAAAACTTTCTGAAAGCCGTGTCCGCGGTTATGGACGACTTGGAGCACAGTATCTCGAACATAGACAACTATAACTAAAGTAGTGCTATAAACTTGACTTTATAATGACTAGTAATCAGCTTCACTATAATGGAATGGCTAATTAAAACTGCCAACAAGTGTTTGTTTGGGTTGTCGCTTGCGACCATTGTATCTGACTAGTAAGTATTGCAACTACAACGGAATGGCTAAATAAAAGTACCAACAACTGCTGGGTTTTGGGTTATCTCATGCTAATTGTATTTGACTAGTAAGTGTCGCAACTACAACGGAATGGTTAACTAAAATTGCCTACTGCTTATTATAACAGGATGACTATCTATACCTGACTAGTAATTGGTGTAACGATAACCGAATAATTAAAACTGCCAACTGTGTGAGTTCCTCGGTTGACTTCCTCGTGTGGTCTCGAGGGGGAAACACCAGGATGGGTTTGTTTGATGGTAGGATCAGGTTGGTTCCGAATAGGTCCTTCTTATCCCTCTCTGATAGCCGCCAGTTGTATCGAGTCTCTATAGGTTGTTTAGTGCATGCTGCGCTGCCGCTTCAGTCCACCATACCTATGTAGGCGAGGACCGCCGAATTCTAGTCTCGCCGTGTACTGGCCTCAGTACTGACCGCTCCTCTTTTTCCTTTGCCCTTTGTCGGCACCCCTTTTGTTTAAGCAGGTTTTGAGATCGACGTCGTTAGCAGGGTTACCCTTCCGGCTTGGCCTGGGCAGGGTTATGGACGCCATTGGTTAATCTTCAGGGCTATTAGCCCCATTTGCATCTTGTCCGTAGTCGGACGCTCTACCATTTTCAAGGTGATTTGGATCTTTGTATATTATATCTGTATTCTTGACTCGTTGAGTCGCTGTTGTATATATCTGTCCTGTGGGTCCCATCGAGGACTGTTGTGTAATGTTATTACTTCGTTTTCCACCCGCACGAAAGTGCCTGGTGGGCACCTTTGAATCGTTTCTATGCGGGTTTGGCGGGAATCGCTAAAACTTGCATAGGGCCGATTCTGAGGGTGTTACATGTTTTGTGAGAGTTTTTGACTAAAAGAGAGGGAAAACTGAGTACTATAAAAAAACCAAGGGTAAAACAGACTAAGGGATTCAAATAGAAAAACATATTTAAAAATGAAAAATGCGATCTTTTATACAATGAAATACATCTTGGCCTACATCAAATTATTTGCAATTCAAAGATACATGAGTGTGCCAATTATGGCCTTATTCAGACAAAAATATGTTTTTGGGAAGGATGTTTTGTGAAAGGGTTTGAGTAGAAAGCCATGCAACTTCATATCTAGTAAGTGACTCGAGAAGTGGTGGTTTAGCGCAAAAATCGATTTATCTATAGTTCTTAAGATTTCCTAGATGGACGGTCACATCAGAAGACTCCATGAGTAGGTGCCACTATATTTTGATGTTTTTTTTGAATTTATTGTGCATAAAATGACTCAATTAGCTAGCTAAACTCCATTCTTTGACTCTCTGTTGACCAACCACTAGAGGATAAAACTGAGTATATTGCATGCGGTAGTGTTAGTACTCAATGGTAAAACGAAGTATAGCTAAATTGTCAGTGTTACTCTCGAGGATATAACTGAGTGTAGGGGTTCGTAGCATGGAAAACAAAAAAATTCTACCGTATACAAACAAACAAGCCAAGATCTATCTACTAGATTGTAGCAATGAGTCGATGGAATAACTCACCCTCGAAGATTCCAAAGTGTTTAACGAGAGCGGATTCTCGTGGGTGATGTAGTCTTACTCTTCCCGATCTCAAGATCGCGTAGACGATCCTTCCGGCGCTGCGTTCCGGCAGCGCTTCCGCAGTCGGTCACACGTTCGGTACTCGACGAAGACCTTCCTCTCCCTTGTTCCAACAGGCAGCGGAGGTTGTAGCACTCTCCTCGCGATTCCGGCAGCACGACGGTGTGGTACCGGAAGTAGAGGGGAGATCTCGCAGGGCTTCGCCTTAAGCCGGAGCGAGTATGGTGGACTATGAGAGAGAGCCTCGGTGATCTAGGGTTTAGACGCACCAAGGAGGGGGAAAGGCCGGCGGCTAGGGTTTGGCCTAGGCGGCGGCGGCGAGTTGCCCTAGGCGGCGGCTATGGAGGGCGGCGGCGGCTAGGGTTAGGGTTTAGAGGGCGTGGTGTTGTGTCCTTGGAGGGGCAGCCCTGCCCCTCCTTATATAGGTGGAGGGGGCGCGCCAAGGGGAGGGGAGTCCCTCCCCAACTCGGTCTCCAAGTGGGCCGGCGGTGGAGGGAGGAAACTCCTCCCCAAGTAGGTTTCCTACTCTCCCTCCACCTCACAAAATAGCCGTTTGACTTTTCAAATTGGCGTTTGACTTTTCAAACTAGGATTTGATTAAACCCTTTATTTTGTTCAGCGATGACACCTAGTACATGATGCCATCATTCCAACTTGTTATGACACATTCATGTACCCTTCCCCTCCGGAGTGCCGTGTAGGGTTCGCAGCATAGAAAACAAAAAATTTCCTACGATCGGAACTATGTACCAAGATCTATCTACTAGATACAAATAACGGGCAGATGTATATCCATAGAGAACATACCCTTGAAGACCGACAAAGCTTAACGAGTTCAACTCGTGGTTGATGTAGACGATCTCTTGCCGATCTCAAGATCGAGAGGAAGTCCTAGCGCCGCAAAGCAGCAGCGCATCCGTGCTCGCACACACGTACAAGACACCGGGCAACCTCCGCCTCCTCGCTCCAGCGATGCAGCGGAAGCACAACCCTTTCTTGCCGAATAGCTACCAGGAACATGTATCTCGCTAGTCCGAGACCATGGGGAATAAATTCTAGAGGGGGAGAGAGATCCTTCACGAGGAGGTGTGAGAGACAAGTGAGGAGGGGGGCTCCTTTTATAGGAGGAGGGGGACACCCAAGGGGGTGGCCGCCGGCCATGGAGCTGCCCCTCCCCTCCTTCATTCATGTGGGTGGACACTCCACTCACAAAATGTCCCTTCAATTTTCTCCACTCAAAAGTCCACTCAAATTCCCATTAAATTTCCACCAAATTTAATGCAAACTCTCATTAAATAAAACTCTTTTATTTTATTCAGAATTTTGTCAATTACTTTAATGACAAACATTCACAAATAACCCCTTGCTAGAATTCCATTTCACATGCATAACCACTTTATGCAATTTCACCCGAAAACCTGTTTCGGTATCTAGTGAAATAAATTCCTGCGCTTGTTTATTCTTTCGGCATGAAACATTTGCTCCAACTGGATGCCAGTGTCCCTTAAGTGTGTCACCCTACGGTTCACGAATAATGCGGACATGATCGAGACCCTTCTCCGATCAATAATCAGTAGCGGGACCTGGAGATCCATACTGACTCCCACACATTCAACGATGACTTTTCCTGTGATCGTCGGAACCTTCTACGCTTGTATCTTAATCCCTTTGTTTCACGATATATTACATGTCCGAGATTCGATCATCGGTATCTCCATACCTAGTTTGATCTCGTTAATGACATGCACTCTTTTCTCGTTCCCGTGATATAACATTCTAGTGATCAAATCACTTGCTTGCAAGCTAACCAATGTGATATCACCGAGAGGGCCCAGAGCATATCTATCCGTCATCGGAATGAACAAATTCCACTCTTGATCCATGATTCTCAACATAACACTTTAGTAGCTTTGAAGCCATCTTTATAATCACCCAGTTACGGAGTGACGTTTGATGTCAACAAGAAACTCTTCCGGTGTTAGTGATTGGCATGATCTCATGGTCTAAGGATTAGGACTACTTCGTAGTTTGTTTATAGCAATATAAACTCAATGACTTTGATCGTCATGCTATACTTCGGATGAATGTTCATCACACCATTACACTAATGTTGTGATCTCGTTATTAACAACATCCAATGTCTATGATCAGGAAACCGTGATCATCTTGTTAATCAACGAACTAGTTTATGAGAGAGGCATAACTAGGAACTTTCTGTTTGTTTATTAAACACACATGTATTAACGTTTCCGTATTAATACAATTATAGCATGCAAAATAAACATCTATCATATACTTGGAATACACATAATAAACATTTTATTATTGCCTCTCAGGGCATATTCCCCTCAGTCTCCCACTTGCACTAGAGACAATAATCTAGTTACATTGTGATGTATCTAACACCCATGGAGTTCTGGTGTAGATCATGTTTTGCTCTAGGGAGAGTTTTAGTCAACGGATCTGCTACATTGAGATTCGTATGTACTTTACAAATCTTTATATCTCCATCCTTGACACGCTCGCGGATGGAGTGAAACCGGCGCTTAATATGCTTGGAATGCTTGTGAGACCTTGGCTCTTTGGCATTGGCAATGGCACCATTGTTGTCACAATAGATCACCATTGGGTCCAACGCGTTTGCAACCACACCTAGTTCGGATATGAACTCCTTCATCCAAACTGCTGAAGCAACAACATATTCGGCCTCCGTTGTTGATCCCGCCACCACAGGTTGTTTGGAGCTCCTCCAACTAACCGCTCCGCCATTCATGAGAAATACGTATCCGGATTGAGACTTAGAGTCATCCGGATCGGTGTCAAAGATAGCGTCGACATAACACTTAGCGACGAGCTCTTCTTCACCTCCGTATACAAGAAACATATCCTTAGTTCTTCGCAAGTACTTAAGGAAATTCTTGACCGCTTTCCAGTGTTCTGAACCTGGATCCGATTGGTACCTACTAGTCAAACTAATAGCATGTGCCACATCCGGTCTTGTACATAGCATGGCGTACATTATAGAGCCTATGGCTGAAGCATATGGGACCTTTTCCATTATCTCTCTTTGTTCCGCCGAAGCCGAACTTTGAGTCTTACTCAATGTCGTGCCTTGTGTCATAGGTAAGAACCCCTTTTTACTATCTTCCATTTTCAACTTCTTTAAAATCTTATCAAGGTATTTACTTTGCGATAACCCTATTAGGCGCCTAGATCTATCTCTATAGATCTTTATGCCTAATATGTATGACGCTTCACCTAGGTCCTTCATTGAAAATTTGCTGTTTAGATAAATTTTAACACTATTTAAAAGATCTATATCATTTCCGATCAATAATATGTCATCCACATATAATATCAGAAATTCCACATTGCTCCCACTCACTTTCTTGTAAATACAAGCTTTTCCATAAGTTTGGACAAATCCAAACTCTTTGATCACCTCATCAAAGCGGAGATTCCAACTTCGTGATGCTTGCTTCAATCCATAGATGGATCGCTGAAGCTTTCACACCTTGTTAGCATCCTTAGGATCGACAAAACCCTTTGGTTGTATCATATACAACTCTTCTTCAATATTACCATTGAGAAACGCGGTTTTGACATCCATCTGCCATATCTCATAATCGAAATATGCAGCAATTGCTAACATAATCCTAACTGACTTTAGCATCGCTACGGGAGAGAATGTCTCATCGTAGTCAACTCCTTGAATTTGTCGAAACCCCTTTGCGACAAGTCAAGCTTTATAGACGGTTACATTACCATCAGCATCGGTTTTCCTTTTGAAAATCCATTTGTTCTCCACGGCCTTTCGGTCGTGAGGTAAGTCCACCAAGTTCCAAACTTGATTTTCATACATGGATTCCATCTCGGATTTCATGGCTTCTAACCATTTGTTGGAATCCGGGCTCATCATCGCTTCTTCATACGTCGCAGGGTCATCATTTTCATCAACCATGAAATTCATGACAGGATTTCCGTACAGCTCGGGAGCTGCACGCGTCCTGCTTGACCTGCGAGGTTCGGTAGTACTCTCTTTCGGAGTTTCATGATCATTATCATTAGTTCCCTCTTCAACCGGTGGAGCCAACTCCGGAACAACTTCCGGCGCTGCGCTACTCGCCATACTTTGAAGAGAAGGTTCAATAACCTCTTCGAGTTCTACCTTCCAACTACTCACACCTTTCGCGAGAAACTCTTTCTCTAGAAAGGATCCATTCTTGGCAACTAAAACCTTGCCCTGGGATCTGTTATAGAAGGAATACCCAATAGTTTCCTTAGGGTATCCAAGGAAGACGCATTTTTCCGCTTTGGGTTCGAGTTTATCTGGTTGAAGTTTCTTCACATAAACATCGCATCCCCAAACTTTAAGAAATGACAGCTTAGGTTTGTTTCCAAACCACAATTCATACAGTGTCTTTTCAACGGATTTAGATGGTGCCCGATTTAAAGTGAATGCAGCTGTTTCTAGTGCATAGCCCCAAAATGACAATGGCAAGTCCGTCAGAGACATCATAGATCGAACCATATCTAATAAAGTATGATTACGACATTCCAACACACCATTTCGCTGTGGTGTTCCGGAAGGTGTGAGTTGTGAAACAATTCCACACTCTTTCATGTGAGTGCTAAACTCGTAACTTAGATACTCACCTCCACGGTCGGACCATAGAAATTTGATCTTTCTATTACGATGATTTTCCACTTCATTCTGAAATTCCTTGAACTTTTCAAAGGTTTCAGACTTGTGTTTCATCAAGTAGATATAACCGTATCTACTCAAATCATCCGTGAAAGTAACAAAATAACGATATCCACCTCGCGCCGACACACTCATTGGACCACATACATCAGAATGTATGATTTCCAATAAATCTGTCGCCCGTTCCATTGAACCGGAAAACGGCGTTCTAGTCATCTTGCCCATAAGGCATGGCTCACATGTATCAAATGATTCATAATCAAGTGATTCCAAAAGTCCATCCGAATGGAGCTTCTTCATGCGTTTAACGCCAATATGACCTAGACGGCAGTGCCATATATATGCGGATATATCATCATTTAGTTTAATCCTTTTAGCATCAACATTATGAATATGTGTAACATTATTATCGAGATCCAAAAGAAATAAACCATTCATCATCGGTGCATGACCATAAAAGATTTCATTCATATAAATGGAACAACCATTGTTCTCGGATTTAAATGAATAACCACTTCGCATCAAACACGATCCAGATACAATGTTCATGCTTAGTGCAGGCACCAGATAACAATTATTCAAGTTTATAACTAATCCCGACGGCAAGTGGAGAGGCAGCGTTCCGACGGCGATCACATCAACGCTTGATCCATTGCCGACACGCATCTTGACCTCACCCCTTCTAGCGGTCGCTTGTTCCGCAGCCCCTGATTCGAGTTACAAATATTAGCAACTTAACCGGTATCAAATACCCAGGTGCTACTGCGAGCACTAGTCAAGTACACATCAATAACATGTATATCATATATACCTTTGTTTGCCTTGCCGGATTTCTTGTCTGCCAAATACTTGGGGCATTTGCGCTTCCAGTGGCCAGTCCCCTTACAATAGTAGCACTCGGTATCAGACTTGGGTCCAACTCGGGGTTTCTTTTCAGGCACGACAACAGGCTTGCCACCCTTACTTCCCTTCCGTTTTCCCTTCTTGTCTTTATTGAAACCAGTGTTCCTATTGATCATCAACACTTGATGTTCCTTTTTGATCTCCACTTCTGCAGTTTTATGCATTGACAGAAGCTCGGGGAGAGACTTCTTCATGCCTTGCATATTATAGTTCATCACGAAGCTCTTATAGCTAGGTGGTAGAGACTGCAGAACACGATGGATGCCTAAGTCAATGGGAATCGATATTCCCAAGGACACAAGCTTATCGGTGTAACCCGACATCTTGAGTACATGCTCACTAACGGAGTTGTGCTCTTCCATCATGCAGCTAAAGAACTTTTCTGAAGCGTTGTAGCTCTCTACAGCAGCATGTGTGTCGAAAATCATTTTCAACTCACCCATTGTATCAAAAGCATTGCCATTTTCGAAACGCTTTCGAAGTTCCGGCTCTAGCTCATACAATATGCCGCAATGAACTAAGTTGTGGTCCTCCTGACAAGTCTGATAGACATTCTTCTCCTCGTCAGGGGCATCATCTAAAGGTGGGGGGCCTAACGGCGCTTCTAGCACATATTGCTTTTGTGCAGTAGAGAGGAGAATCCTCAAATTCATGGCCCATTCGGTAAAGTTGCTACCGTTCGTTGCAAGTTTATCTTTCTCCATGAACACATTGAAATTAAAAGCAGGTGGTGCCATCTACAACAGAATTTGTAATGTTTAGACTAAGTGTATGATAGATTGAGTTCAACTAATCCATATTACGAATGAACTCCCACTCAAAAACAACATCCCTCGTGCCTTTTTGGTGATTACATGAACCAAATCCACTACACCAAGTCCGATCATCACGTGAGTCGGTGTAGTTTCAAAGGCGAGCATCAAATGGGCATCATATCAACTATATGACTCATGCTTAACCTTTCGGTCCGTGTTCCGAGGCCATGTCTGTACATGCTAGGCTCGCCAAGTTAGAACCTTAGTATTCGCGTGTGTAACTGTTTTACACCCAAAATATGGTCGTGGATCCAAGAACACCCGATCATCACGTGATGTCTTGGAGCGACAAAAACATAATCGGTGCATACTAAAGGAAGAACACATTCTTATCTTGATATTTAAATGAGGGATCATCTTATTATGCTAACAAAGCGCTAAACAAGCAATATAAGATGCTATCAAACATCACATGTTTATTAGTGAAATGATATGGTTCCCGCATATGATCGCTATCATGTGCACTGTGGTATGATCACTATCATACCTATATGTGTAAGTCCAAGGTCTATGGAGATTACACGTTATGTGTGTTGTAAGAGTATCATCTCATACTTCTACTTACAACATTATCATATCATAACACTAGCCCAGCAACAATCTAAACTAGACGCCTCTAATTTATCCATTGCAAGTTTTACGTGGCTTAGGGCTTTCGAGATAGAACCGTTCTTACCTACGAACATGAACCACAACGAGGATAACCAAATTGTTGACAACTCATTTGCAAAATAGATATTGACTATAGTAGGAGAGACAGACACCCGCTAGCCACTTATGCAAACTAGTTGCATGTCAAGCGTGGAACAGGTCTCATGTGCGAGGACATGTAAAGTTTGTACGGGCCGCTTCATCCCACTATGCCACCAATATCCAAAATTACAACAAAGGAGCAACAACATGATCATCATCGCCCACATACTCATATGTGTACTACCCGTGTAAAGTATCTACGCATAGATCCGGCTCTGATACCACTGTAGGGTTCGCAGCATAGAAAACAAAAAATTTCCTACGATGGGAACTATGTACCAAGATCTATCTACTAGATACAAATAACGGGCGGATGTATATCCGTAGAGAACATACCCTTGAAGACCGACAAAGCTTAACGAGTTCAACTCGTGGTTGATGTAGACGATCTCTTGCCGATCTCGACATCGAGAGGAAGTCCTAGCACCACAAAGCAGCAGCGCATCCGTGCTCACACACACGTACAAGACACCGGGCAACCTCTGCCTCCTCGCTCCAGCGATGCAGCGGAAGCACAACCCTTTCTTGCCGAATAGCCACCGGTAACATGTATCTCGCTAGTCCGAGACCATGGGGAATAAATTCTAGAGGGGGAGAGAGATCCTTCACGAGGAGGTGTGAGAGACAAGTGAGGATGGGGGATCCTTTTATAGGAGGAGGGGGGGGCACCCAAGGGGGTGGCCGCCGGCCATGGGGCTGCCCCCTCCCCTCCTTCATTCATGTGGGTGGACACTCCACTCACAAAATGTCCCTTCAATTTTCTCCACTCAAACGTCCACTCAAATTCCCATTAAATTTCCACCAAATTTAATGCAAACTCTCATTAAATAAAACTCTTTTATTTTATTCAGAATTTTGTAAATTACTTTAATGACAAACATTCACAAATAAACCCTTGCTAGAATTCCATTTCACATGCATAACCACTTTATACAATTTCACCCGAAAACCTGTTTCGGTATCTAGTGAAATAAATTACTGCGCTTGTTTATTCTTTTGGCATGAAACATTTGCTCCAACTGGATGCCAGTGTCCCTTAAGTGTGTCACCCTACGGTTCGCGAATAATGCGGACATGATCGAGACCCTTTTCCGATCAATAATCAGTAGCGGGACCTGGAGATCCATACTGACTCCCACACATTCAACGATGACTTTTCCTGTGATCGTCGTAACCTTCTACGCTTGTATCTTAATCCCTTTGTTTCAGATATATTACATGTCCGAGATTCGATCATCCGTATCTCCATACCTTGTTTGATCTCGTTACTGACATGCACTCTTTTCTCGTTCCCGTGATATAACATTCTAGTGATCAAATCACTTGCTTGCAAGCTAACCAATGTGATATCACCGAGAGGGCCCAGAGCATAACTATCCGTCATCGGGATGAACAAATTCCACTCTTGATCCATGATTCTCAACATAACACTTTAGTAGCTTTGAAGCCATCTTTATAATCACCCAGTTATGGAGTGACGTTTGATGTCAACAAGAAACTCTTCCGGTGTTAGTGATTCGCATGATCTCATGGTCTAAGGATTAGGACTACTTCGTAGTTTGTTTATAGCAATATAAACTCAATGACTTTGATCGTAATGCTATACTTCGGATGAATGTTCATCACACCATTACACTAATGTTGTGATCTCGTTATTAACAACATCCAATGTCTATGATCAGGAAACCGTTATCATCTTGTTCATCAACGAACTAGTTTATGAGAGAGGCATAACTAGGAACTTTCTGTTTGTTTATTAAACACACATGTATTAACGTTTCTGTATTAATACAATTATAGCATGCAAAATAAACATCTATCATATACTTGGAATACACATAATAAACATTTTATTATTGCCTCTCAGGGCATATTCCCTTCATGTCGGACATTCCGGAACCTTCTAGAACATTCCCGATGAAAACACCGGAACCATTCTCCAACCCCGAAACAGGACTTTCCTTATATGAATCTTATTCTCCGGACCACTCCGGATCTCCTCGTGATATCCCGGATCCCATCCAAGACTCCAAACAACATTCGGTCTCTTACTCATCATTCCATAACTACTCAACAACGTCGAATCCTTAAGTGTGTCTCCCTACGGTTCGTGAATTATGCGGACATGATCGAGACACTTCTCCGATCAATAACCAATAGAGGAATCTGGAAATTCATATGGCTCCCACATATTTCTATGATTACTTTGCGATCGAATGAACCACTTACATACGATACCAATTTCCCTTTGTCTCACGATAGTTTACTTATCCAAGGTTTTGATCGTCGGTATCTCTGCATACCTAGTTCAACCTCGTTACTGATAAGTACTCTTTTCTCGTTCTCGTGATATGTGATCCCTTGTGAACCAGTCACATGCTTGCAAGCCAATTGGATGACATTCCACCGAGAGGGCCTGTCACATCCCAAGATTCTCCAAATCTTGTAATGTGAATAATAAATGAATAAAATAAAACTTTGTTGATTTTCAGGGTGAGAAGAAACTTTTTGAATCCAAATGGGAACTTTCAAAACCTATCTTGGATCAAATAAAATCCTAAAGGAATTTAAAAAAAGATAAATAAACAATAAACTTAAAAATATTTAAAATTACTATTTCTGGATCTTTTAATAAAAGATTTGGTTTTCAAAAGAAAAGGTAGATTTATAAATAAGGATTATTTTATAGAGCCAAATTAAACCTTGGCCAAGTTTTTGAAATAAAATGTTTTGTTTTGATAAAAATAGCAAAGGTTTATTTAAATAAAATAATAAGGATTTAATATCCAATTTTATTTAAGTAAAGGCTTTTCCCATTTTAAATAAACACTGAAACTTATTTATTTATTTTAAATAAGCTTTCCAAATATTTTATATTTTCAAATAAAACCTACTGAAGTGTTTTTGGTTTTATTTTAGATTTCAAAATAAAGATTTTAATAAATCCTATTTGAATTAAATGAATAAGGTCTATTCATTTAATTATTATTGGACTCTAAAATAAAATTGTTATTTTATTTTAAACAAGTTTTCCAAGTATTTTATATTTCCAAATAAAACCTACTGTTTTGGTTTTGATAATATTTAGATTTCAAATGGAGATTTTATTTGAATTAATAATTAAGATCTATTTTATTTAATTATTAAATAGATCCTAAAAAGAATAAGAATTGGTTTATGTTGTTAAACAGAACCAAATTCAGTTGAATTGTTTGGTGAATGTCTGTTTTGATTTGGTTGTTTGAATTGTTGTTTGAATTTCAAAATAGAAAATGAAAAGAGAAAAAGAAAAACATTCAGAACAGAAAAAAGGAGCAAAGACAACCCAACCCAATAAGCCCAACAACCAGCCCACTCCCTCTCTCCCGAAGAAAACGTTTCGCACCTGAACACATACCCGCAGAGTGACTGACGAGTGGACCCTCTTTCCCTCACACTTCCTCGCTGATAGCAAGGTCCCACTCTCCTATTCATCGTCTTCAACCAAGCGCCGATTACTCCCTGCTGTTGCTGTCATTTACGCCGGCGTTGAATACGCGATGAATACGCCTTTGATTCCTTCCAGTAACCGCACCCATTTAACCGCCTACGCCTTCTCATCCTTTCCCCTCAAACACCGCAGCACGAGAGCCCCTAGGCTGCCTCAATTCGAGCTCGCAACGCCACTGCTCCGACCACCGTTCCCAGCAAATTCCGGCGAGCCCAGCCACCACCTTGCCTCCCCGACCAAGCTCACACATTCCCCAGCCTCTGGCGCTTCTGCCTGTACCTTCCGTTCAACCACGGGCGCCCTAGAACCTTGGCTTTGACGACCTCTGACCGCGCCGCCGTGTCTGCCTCTCTCCGGCGAAGTTCCCTGGTAAGAACCGACCACCCCGCACCCTCTCCTTCACGCACACAGCTTCGCCTTGATCTTGCGCATCTAACCGTGCCCTCGTTTTGCTTCGGGGTGAACCACAGCGTCGCCTCCGACCACGACCAGAGCCGCCCGACGCCGTTCCCCACTCTGGCGAGCAATTACTTCCACGCCAGTGCGCCCCTCGACCAACCGACCACGCCTCGAGCATCACCACGTCCTTGCGATCACGGTGAGCATCCCCACTTCGTTCTTTGCTTCCTAGAACCGCCACTAGCCCATCGTCCGACCGTCTCCGCCAGTCGCCGCCGCGTCAGCGTCGCCCGAGTATGGCCGAGTAGCTTTACACCGTTAGATTTCGATCTTGCGGTTAGGAATAGAACCTGAGCGAAAGGGTATGAGCACGCCTGAGCCGTGCGATCTGTTTAGATCCAACGAACCACAGAACGCGATCCGAGCGAACCGGTACCGCCCAATGATTTTGCGACGCGTGGCCAGTCTTTGTTTAAAATAGAATTTGAAACCTGATTTAAATGCATATTTGAAACCCTTGTAACTTTTGATCCACACGTCCAAAAATTACAAACTTTATATCATTGGGATCAGTGGAACAAGCCCTAGCCAACCATGCCATTTGTTTAGTAAAAAGCTTCTGGATAAATGGTTGTTTTTGCAGAAACATTTGTATGCTTGTTTAGATTATAAAAATTATTCAAAAATGATTTTGGGGATAAAATCTTTGGAAAATGGTGTGATTTGAACCTACTGACCATAGGAAACACCTTGTGGTTTCAAAAATATATTTGGTGATGCAAAAGAATGATTCTTTTATTTAAAACCAATTCTAGTCAAATAAAAATATAGTTATTTAGTAAAAATGGTTTTGAAGGAAAACCTTTGGGAAATGTTTTGTTTTAAACTCTCTGACCCTAAACACCAAGTTTTATGGTTTTAAAACATATTTGGTGAACCCTAGAGATTAATGCCTTAGTAAAAATATTTTTACACCACATAAAATGATACTTTGTTTTGAAAATGGTTTAGGAAGTGAAACCTTTTGCAAATGACTTTTCCACTTTATAAAATGACCATTAGATGTTTTCAAATGTTCATGACCCATTAGGAACCACTTTTTCAAATAAAAAAAAGCTTGGCATGTTTGCATGCATTACCTTGACTTTGTTATTTTATGTGATGTTTTGCTTGATTGGTAGATTGAGATTGTGCCTTGCTTGATTGAATTGTAGTGACTTGAAGAGTGTGATTGTTGCAAGGACAAGGAGTGAACTTATACCCTCTACCAAAAAGGCAAGTGATGCTTCATACTTTTTGTCCCATTACTTTCACTATGCATTAGTGATTTTTTTCTAAGTAAAACTTGCATGGAATTTTGCTAAGTATAAACCTTGCTATAGGAAAACCTAGTAGATGAAACCTTGGTGGAACATTTCCTAAGTTAAAATTCCTACTACTATCAAGCTTAGCCTAGCTAATAGAAAACAAAGGTGGAATATATATCCATACTATGAAAAATTTCTAAGTCTGAGGACTTGTGTTTTTGTTTAATAAAACAACTAAGTTAATGAATCACCTAGGTGGAATGGGACTTGTTTGGTGGTTTTTGGTTGAGTGGTTCACACGGCCCATGTTTATGGTTGACCTTGTGTATCTCACTTGTGGATGGCCACCCAGGAACAAAGAGATTTGAGATGTCAAATGTTGAGAAGCTTCAAGTGCAACCACTTGGCATTATGGGCTCTACCTGGATCATATAGGTTGCAAGAACTTAGCCATATGGACAGTTGGTGGTAGAGTTTGATAGGTTGGAACGCGTCCATTTTGGTCTAAGGGAAGGCTTCTGAAAGATCTTGTCTTGGTGAAACCAAGTCTTGTGGGGAAAGTGCACCACCTCTGCAGAGTGTAAAATCTAAGTACTTAGCCATGTCCCTAGTAAAGGACAATTTGAGCATCAAGACATGGAAGCAATCAAGAATCTCATCATTCAAATTTCTAAGTTAAAAACTTGTGGTTTGAACAAGGGTTAAAGGATCTTCAATCTTTGATTGGGAGAAATGATTTTGTCAAGCAAAAACTTAGTGTTTTCAAATGATAAGGAAAAATCTATTTTGAGCAAAGCAAGCCTCAACTCCACTTAGCTTGTGGCTGTAACTTGTTATGTTGCAGGTTTGTTTGATTTAGTGAAGTGTGTTGATTAGGATTACAAAGTCTACAACCAACATGTCTGCCTGTGGCACTTTGAAGATGAAGGACCCCATGCTATGTAAGATGTAAGATGTAATAAAATTATGTTATTCCTGGTTATAAAGTTGTATTATGACCTTTGTTTCTTGATATTACATCTTAACTGTGGATGCTAGCTATTGATCCAAGGACTAGCATTGTAAACACAGGGGACTCTACCTTATTAAAGGTTGGGACCCTTACAGGGCCCAGAGTATATCTATCCGTCATATGGATGGACAAATCCCACTCTTGATCCATGTGTCTCAACCAATACTTTCCGAACACTCAATGCCACCTTTATAGCCACCCAGTTACGGTGTGGTGTTTGATGTCATCAAAGCATCCTTCCGGTGAAGGTGATATGCATGATCTCATGGTCGAAGGAATTAGGTTACTATGTATCAGAAAGCATATAGCAATCGAACTATTAAAATGACTTGATCTTTATGCTACGCTTATCTATAGGAGTATGTCGATCATGTCATTCTCCTAACAATATGATCTTGTTGTTAATAACATCTCAATGTTCATGATAGGGAAACCACAATCATTTATTAAACAACAAGCTAGTATTATATAGAGGCTTTACTAGGGACTTCAATTTAAGTTTACAAATCACACAAGTATTAATGTTTTCTTGTTAATAATATTATAGCATGAATGTAAACATTTATCATAAACACAAAGATATAATAATAACTATATTTATTATTGCCTCTAGGGCATATCTCCAACAGTCTCCCACTTGCACTAGAGTCAACTAATCTAGATTACATGGTAATATACCGAACACCCATCGCAGTTTGGTGTTGGTCATGTTTTTCCCTCGGGAGAGGTTTAGTCAACGGATCCGCCACATTCAGATCTGTGTGTACTTTGCAAATCTTTATGTCACCATCTTGGACATGTTCTCGAATAGCGTGAAAACGTAGCTTGATGTGCTTCAGCTTCTTATGTGACCTTGGTTCTTGCGCATTGGCTATGGCGCCCATGTTATCACAGTAGATAGACATTGGGTCCAGCACACTTGGAACCACACCGAGCTCTGTAATGAACTCTTTCATCCATATCGCTTCTTGTGAAGCCTCCGAAGCAGCCATGTATTCCGATTCAGTTGAAGATCTCGCCACAACTCTTTGCTTTGCACTCCTCCAGCTAACTGCTGCACCATTCAAAGTAAATACATATCCAGATTGTGATTTAGAATCATCCGGATCGGTGTTCCAACTAGCATCGGTGTAACCATTAACAATGACCTGTTCATCACCTCCATAAGAAAGAACCATATCCTTAGTTCTTCTCAAGTACTTAAGGATGTTTTTGACCGCTGTCCAATGATCCACTCCTGGATCACTTTGATATCTGCTAGTTAAACTAACAGCATATGCAATGTCGGGTCTAGTACATAGCATGGCATACATTAGAGATCCTATGGCTGAGGCATAGGGAGTCTTACTCATCCTCTCTCTATCTTCTGCCGTTGTCGAACTTTGAGTTTTACTCAAGATCGTATTGGGCAACATGGGCAATAACCCTTTCTTGCCATCTTTCATTCCAAATCTCTTTAGAACTTTGTCCAAATATGTACTTTGTGACAATGATATTAGGCGTCTCGATCTATCTCTATAGATCTTTATGCCCAATATGTAAGCTGCTTCGCCAAGATCCTTCATTGAAAAACTATTATTCAAATATTCCTTGACACTATTAAGAAGGTCTACATCATTCCCAATCAACAATATGTCATCTACATATAGTATTAAGAATGCTACAGAGCTCCCACTCACTTTCTTGTAAATACAAGCTTCTCCATAAGTTTGTATAAAACCAAAACTTTTGATTACCTTATAAAAATGTTGATTCCAACTTCGGGATGCTTGCTTCAATCCATAGATGGACCGTTGAAGTTTGCATACCTTGTTAGCATCTTTAGGATCGACAAAACCTTTGGGTTGCATCATATACAACTCTTCATCAATGTCTCCATTGAGGAATGCTGTTTTAACATCCATCTGCCATATCTCATAATCATAATATGCAGCGATTGCTAACATAATCCTCACAGACTTTAGCTTTGCTACAGGTGAGAAAGTCTCATCGTAGTCAACTCCTTGAATTTGTCGAAACCCTTTTGCGAAAAGTCGAGCTTTATAGACAGTAACATTACCATCAGCATCTGTTTTCTTCTTGAAAATCCATTTGTTCTCGACAGCCTTCCGGCCATCCGGTAAGTCCACCAAAGTCCATACTTGGTTTTCGTACATGGATCCAATCTCGGATTTCATGGTTTCTTGCCATTTATTGGAATCTGGGCTCATCATCGCTTCCTCATATGTCACAGGGTCATCGGTGTTGTCCACCAACATGACATTCATAACAGGATCATACCAATCAGGAGTGGTACGAGTTCTCGTTGACCTGCGAGGTTCTGTAGCAACTACAACCAAAGTTTCATGATCATCATCATTATCTTCCTCTCTTATTGGTGTAGGCGCCACAGGAACTACTTCCGGTGTTGCGCTACTCGCAAGTTCGAGAGAAGGTTTGACAACCTCGTCGAGTCCTACTTTCCTTCCAGTCACTTCTTTCGAGAGAAATTCCTTCTCTAGAAAGGATCCATTCTTGGCAACGAAGATTTTGCCTTCGAATCTATGATAGAAGGTATACCCAATAGTTTCCTTTGGGTATCCTATGAAGACGCATTTTTCCGCTTTGGGTTCAAGCTTGTCCGACTGTAACTTCTTTACATAGGCTTCACAACCCCAAACTTTAAGGAACGACAATTTAGGTTTCTTCCCAAACTATAATTCATATGGTGTCGTTTCAACGGATTTAGATGGTGCCCTATTTAAAGTGAATGCGGCTGTTTCTAATGCATAACCCCAAAATGATAGCGGTAAATATGTAAGTGACATCATAGAACGAACCATATCTAAGAGAGTTCGATTACGACGTTCGGACACACCATTACGATGTGGTGTTCCCGGCGGTGTCAATTGTGAAAATATTCCGCATTTCTTCAAATGCTCACCAAACTCGTAACTTAGATATTCACCTCCACGATCAGAACATAGAAATTTAATCTTCTTGTTACGTTGATTCTCAACCTCACTTTGAAATTCCTTAAACTTCTCGAAAGTTTCGGACTTATGTTTCATGAAATAGATATACCCATATCTACTCAAGTCATCCGTGAAGGTAAGAACATAACGATAACCACCGCACGATGCTACACTCATTGGACCACACACATCGGTATGTATGATTTCCAATAAGTCCGTAGCTCGCTCCATCATACCAGAAAATGGAGTCTTAGTCATTTTACCCATCAGACATTCTTCGCATGTTTCAAGTGATTCAAGAAGTCCATCGGAATGGAGTTTCTTCATACGCTTCACTCCAATGTGACCAAGACGACAGTGCCACATATAGGTCGAGTTATCGCTCGATTTCAAACGTTTAGCTTCAATGTTATTAATATGTGTATTTCCACTATCGAGATTCAATAAGAATAGACCATCTATCAAAGGTGCATGTGCATAAAACATATTACTCATATAAATCGAACAACCATTATTCCCGGACTTAAACAAGTAACCGTCTCGCAATAAACAATATCCCGATATAATGTTCATGCTTAACGCAGGCACCAAATAACAATTATTTAAGTATAAAACTAATCCCAATGGTAGATGAAGAGGCAGCGTGCCGACCGCGATCACATCAACCTTTGATCCGTTTCCCACGCGCATCGTCACCTCGTTCTTCGCTAGCTTCCGTTTATTCTGCAGCACCTGTTTTGAGTTACAGATATGAGCAACCGAACCAGTATCAAATACCCAGGCACTACTACGAGTACTAGTGAGATACACATCAATAACATGTATATCGGATATACCTTTCTTCTTGATGTTGCCGTTCTTCAAATCCGCCAAGTACTTTGGGCAATTCCGCTTCCAGTGACCTTCTCCCTTGCAGTAAAAGCACTCAGTATCAGGCTTAGGTCCAGCCTTGGTCTTCTTCTTCGGTGCGGTAACTTTCTTACCACCCTTATTGAAGTGTCCCTTTTGCTTAGACTTGCCTTTCTTGAATTTGGTGGTCTTATTGACCATCAACACTTGGTGCTCTTTCTTGATCTCCACTTCTGCAGATTTTAACATGGCGAAGAGTTCTGGCAACTGCTTGTTCATGTTTTGCATATTGTAGTTCATCACAAAGTTCTTGTAACTTGGTGGTAGTGATTGGAGGACACGATAAATCCCCAAAGCATTAGGAATCACTATACCCAAGCTTTGAAGTTTGTTTGCGTGCCCAGACATCTTAAGCACATGCTCACTGACGAAGCTGTCCTCTTCCATCTTGCAGTTAAAGAACTTTTCAGAAGCCTCATAGCTCTCAATTGCCGCGTGAGTCTCCAAGATCAATTTGAGATCACGAACAATATCATGTGGGTCTGAATTCTCAAACCTTTTCTGAAGCTCCGATTCTAAACCATACAAGATAGCACACTGAACTGTGGAGTACTGAGTCTTCCGAGCGAGGTAAACATTCTTTACTTCATCGGTAGCAGTAGCTGCAGGTGGGTCACCCAGCGGTGCATCCAGCACATAGGTCAAATTACCAGCAGTGAGGACAATCCTCAAATTGCGGAACCAATCCGCGAAGTTGCTTCCATTGTTTTTCAACTTTTCTTTCTCTAGGAATGCATTAAAATTAATGGTAGGGGTCGCCATTGATCTACAGCATATTTGCAATAGTTTAGACTAAGTTTATGACAAATTGAGTTCTAATTAATAGTTAAATTAATCTAGGTGAACTCCCACTCAAAACAATATCCCTCACATTGTTTTAGTGATCACACGAACCAAATCCACCACATCAACACCGATCATCATGAGAGTTGATGTAGCTTCAATGGCGAACAATCGACATGTTCATCATATCTACTATATGATTCATGCTTTACCTTTCGGTGATCCGTGTTCCGAGACCATGTCTATACATGCTAGGCTCGTCAAGATCAAACCTTAGCTTCCGCATGAGCAAATCTGGCTTGCTCACGTTGTATACACTTGCGGAATCTAACACACCCGATCATCACGTGGTGCTTCGAAACAACAAGCTTTAGCAACGGTGCTTACTAAGGGTGAACACTTTAAAACTTGAAATTCATGTGCATGAGGGATAATCTTATATGCTATCATCGTTAACTAAGCAATACAAGATACATAAAGGATTAACATCACATGCAATTCATAATATGTGATATGATATGGCCTTTCTTCTTTGTGTTTCCGATCTCCATATTCAAGCACGAACATGATCTCCATCATCACCGGCATTGCATCAAGGTCAATGACGCTCTCCATGGTTGTTGTCCACCGGCTTCAACTATTACAACTACTTTGAATAGACACGCGGGTCTTAACAGAAATTAAAGACAACCATATGGCTCCTGCCGGTTGCCAACTTACAATAAGGAACATTGCATACATCAAATATAACCACAATCATGGCCATATCACATCACATCACACCCCTGCAAAACAAAGTTAGACGCCTCTACTTTCTTTGCATGTTTTACGTGGTTTGGGGCTTTCTATAAGTGTCGTTATAACTTACGAACAAGAACCACAACATTGATACTAGTATTGTCAATCACCCGTTGTAAATTGAATCTTAACTATGTTGGGAGAAACAGGCACCCGCAAAGCCACTTATGCAATACAAGTTGCATGTCAAGCGTGGAGCAAGTCTCATGAACGATGTCATGTAAGGTTAGCCCGGGCCGCTTCATCCCACCATCCCGCAAGATGCAAAGTACACAAGAAGCAATTGAGAACAAAAGCATCAACGCCCACAATGACCATTGTGTTCTACTCGTGCAACAGATCTACATATAGACACGGCTCTGATACCAATGTAGGGGTTCGTAGCATGGAAAACAAAAAGATTCTACCGCATACAAACCAACAAGCCAAGATCTATCTACTAGATTGTAGCAACGAGTCGATGGAATAACTCACCCTCGAAGATTCCAAAGTGTTTAACGAGAGCGGATTCTCGTGGGTGATGTAGTCGTACTCTTCCCGATCTCAAGATCGCGTACATGATCCTTCCGGCGCTGCGTTCCGGCAGCGCTTCCGCAGTCGGTCACACGTTCGGTACTCGATGAAGACCTTCCTCTCCCTTGTTCCATTAGGTAGCGGAGGTTGTAGCACTCTCCTCGCGATTCCGGCAGCACGACGGTGTGGTACCGGAAGTAGAGGGGAGATCTCGCAGGGCTTCGCCTTAAGCCGGAGCGAGTATGGTGGACTATGAGAGAGAGCCTCGGTGATCTAGGGTTTAGACGCACCATGGAGGGGGAAAGGCCGGCGGCTAGGGTTTGGCCTAGGCGGCGGCGGCGAGTTGCCCTAGGCGGCGGCAGCTATGGAGGGCGGCGGCGGCTAGGGTTAGGGTTTAGAGGGCGTGGTGTTGTGTCCTTGGAGGGGCAGCCTTGCCCCTCCTTATATAGGTGGAGGGGGCGCACCAAGGGGAGGGGAGTCCCTCCCCAACTCGGTCTCCAAGTAGGCCGGCGGTGGAGGGAGGGAACTCCTCCCTAAGTAGGTTTCCTACTCTCCCTCCACCTCACAAAATGGCCGTTTGACTTTTCAAATTGGCGTTTGACTTTTCAAACTAGGATTTGATTAAACCCTTTATTTTGTTCAGCGATGACACCTAGTACATGATGCAATCATTCCAACTTGTTATGACACATTCATGTACCCTTCCCCTCCGGAGTGCCGGACATTCCGGAACCTTCTAGAACATTCCCGATGAAAACACCGGAACCATTCTCCAACCCCGAAACAGGACTTTCCTTATATGAATCTTATTCTCCGGACCACTCCGGATCTCCTCGTGATATCTCGGATCCCATCCGAGACTCCGAACAACATTCGGTCTCTTACTCATCATTCCATAACTACTCAACAACGTTGAATCCTTAAGTGTGTCTCCCTACGGTTCGTGAATTATGCGGACATGATCGAGAAACTTCTCTGATCAATAACCAATAGAGTATATCTATCCGTCATATGGATGGAAAAATCCCACTCTTGATCCATGTGTCTCAACCAATACTTTCCGAACACTCAATGCCACCTTTATAGCCACCCAGTTACGGTGTGGTGTTTGATGTCATGAAAGCATCCTTCCGGTGAAGGTGATATGCATGATCTCATGGTCGAAGGAATTAGGTTACTATGTATCAGAAAGCATATAGCAATTGAACTATTGAAATGACTTGATCTTGATGCTACGCTTATCTATAGGAGTATGTCCATCATATCATTCTCCTAACAATATGATCTTGTTGTTAATAACATCTCAATGTTCATGATAGGGAAACCACAATCATTTATTAACCAACAAGCTAGTATTATATAGAGGCTTTACTAGGGACTTCAATTTAAGTTTACAAATCACACAAGTATTAATGTTTCCTTGTTAATACTATTATAGCATGAAAGTAAACATTTATCATAAACACAAAGATATAATAATAATAACTATATTTATTATTGCCTCTAGGGCATATCTACAACACTGAGTACATCAAACTCTCCAGGATTAGACTCGAGGGAATAAACATAACGTACCGTACATGTGTTGTGGAGCTAGAGCTGGTGGAGCCATTAGAGTTCAGAATGACCTTGACGTCGGCGTTGGTATATGACTATATTATCTATGTTTTCTTGAACATTGACAAAGCTTTTCAGTCTTCAACTTAGTAAGTTCGCAAAAATCCCTTTCCGTTACCGCATTACTCCTAGATAGATCCTAACAGTCGGTAATTTGTGTAGAAAAAAAATATTATTTTCAGGCGCTAAACCCCATCACTAAGTACTTGAGCTAATCTATTTTCTGGCTGTTGAATCATCATTATGTGCCATGTCTGCTATAATTGACTTTGAATAAGCAGTAATACTGGAGGTGGCCATGAATATCTACCGCTTCGAGACGTCCTTGTTCTGGAGACGGTCTTTATTTGAATCAGACTCCATGTCTCTTACTCTTGGAGGCGGTTCTTAATAGAAGCCGTCTAAGGTTGAGGAGTTCTTCCAGAAGAGCAAGACTAATATCCATCTCCAGGTCATACTTCTTAGAGGCATTTACGTTTCCGAACCGCTTGAGGTCGTGTATGTTAGAACCGGAACGAATAACTGGCTCACTTGGGGTTCTCTTAAAGGCTATGCCTTTGAGCCGAAATGAGAAACCGACTGAGGCTATGGGCAATAACCGTCTCTAAGTAACACATTTGTACTAGTTCTCGTTGCCCCGCCGTGCCCGAATGCCAGGGCAACCTCCCCCTCCCATGGCCTCCCAGGCTCGTAGCCACCGCAGTCGTTGCGCTTGTTTAGTTTGTTCAATTCCATTCAAACTCTTGCAAAAACACCTAAATATGAATGGAAATTTTAATTGCATAGGATTTCTACATACAAGATTACATACTTAGTACATAACAAGTTACTTAAAACCCTAGCGTCGCCTAGTCCTCATCGCTATCATCACTATCGCTATGGTAGCGGCGGTGGCACATAGTATGGTCGAAGACCGTGACATTGAGCATGTCATAGACGTTCAATTTGAAGACAAGGAAGTGACCATCGTCTAGGGCATGTGCGCCAGTAAACTTTGGCCATCCATGGTGGAGGTACGTCTGCCCTAGGTGGTCAAACAACACCTCAATGTACCGTACGGTGATCATGCATCTAGGCTCCCGTAGCTTCATTATGTTAGGGTTTTTGCTCATCGAGCATAGACGTGAACTTGGCAGGGAGTTTTAGTGGTATCTCCCATGTATCGCCCACGAGGATGGTGATGCCAAACTCGAATCCGGAGAGGTCAACGGCGAAGTCCTCGGGCAAAGACAGTGGTGATGTGGACGGTGATGGCGAAACATGTAAGTCGTGCCCCGCCTCCTCCTTGCCGACCTCTGCCATGCCCCGGGCCCAGTGGGTGCCCTGGTCGCCCTCCTATTGATCCTGATGCTGACAATGGCTGTGGTGTGGAAAAGAAGATGGAAGTTCAAGAAGATGGTTGTGGGTGGACTGCTTAAAAATACCAACGAACCAAAGCATTGGATGCCAGCGCGGAGGATGAAACGCCGACATTGAAGGCCCACGACTAGCACAGGCACCGGACGGTGCGACCAGCGTAGGAGTCAACCTACCTCGATTGATGGTTGCGGTTAGAAGGCCGTTGGGTCACTAACCATGTTGTCCCACTGCGAACGAGGGAGGACACACGCGCAGTCCACTGCGTGTCTAGTAGGACGCATTCGTGCCTAAATTTGGTGAATAAATGGGTTGTGCCAAACAGCATCATTCAGCTTGAATTTTTTTAAGTAACCATATATTTCATTAAACAAATCGTTTACATAGATTACACATATGGTCATCATTTAAAATAAAAATACGTGTCAAGCAACTTTGCACAAGGAATCCTACAAGGAGTAAAACTGTAAGTCCACCCTTGGAGAAACTTGTGCCTTGCCGAAACATCATCCACCATCGTCCTACGCCGCCACCATGGCCAAGACAGAAAAAGAGGTGAATAGCCACCATACCAAGATCTGGGATAGCACCTTCGCATATAGTAATGCTTCTTTGAGCCGATGAATCGAACCACCGCAAGCAACGAGATCAGGACTTTGTGGCACGTCATCTAGGGATCTTCCCCATGATCACCAGATCCTGACGCTCTCAACTTCATCCGATATAGTCGAAGAAGAGGAGCAGCGCCGCCTGCCGTCATCCGCGAACCTAATTGAAAGACAGCGAACACAACTACAATAGCCGACAAAACCACCACCCGCGAGGGTGCCAACCGTCGACCACCATACATGAATCTTGTCGGATTCAGAGATCCGTGAGACAACCAGGCCACCTGCCCCCAATGGCACCGATTAGAGCGACGTCGAGATGAAGGAAGAGAAGAGGCAAATTATTCCAACACAGCGCCTTCTCCTACATGGAAATAGAGCCTGAAGGAAGCACTAGGACAAACCTAAATACAGGAGTCGAAGCATGATGACTGCAATTGCGCAGATCATCTGTAGCTAGTTTCGAAATAAAGATATCGATCCCTTAGAGAGCAGTAGGTGAAAGACTAAAATGCTTTTAACTAAAACTAAGCGAAGTACTTAAGAAATAATTATAATATGCAAAAAATTAGAATTGTTTTTGGTTTTTTGATTGAACGAAGCAATTAAAGTAAAGTAAAACTTAATGCAGAAAGTAGTAATCGCGTGTGTAAGAAAGCTTGGAACTGCAATAGGGAAAAGGGCATTCTCGGGGAGTGGTGGATACACCGCTAGCAATTTAGACTGAGTAATTAAGATTATTATAACGAATATTCTCATGACACGTATGTATGTGGGAGGAGATCCATATATGAACGAATAGGCAGCAACCACTGCTCACATCATCCTTCATAACCACAACTGATAGATAAACAACATCAATCGTATTATCCCGCTATTAAGGGATTTCTCCCGCGGCATGGACATGGCTTAATGAGTTCTCCTTGCTTCCCCAAATTAGTACGTAAAGGATGATAACAACTTTATAGTCATAGTAAGTGATATCATCCCTTCATCTACCAATAAGTAATCTGCTTCATCAAGTCCCCGTAAGAGGCAAATATTAAGGAGGTGCACAACTCCCAACATAAAGATGAAGACAATTAACATATACACATAATGATGTATAACATAATATCTCTATCTCATTTCAATCATATACTAGGGGTTCTCCATCTCCCCAAGAACTAATGATCTACTCAGACATGGAGGCAAACAGCATCATGGCAATGGTAATAAAAACAATTATAGATAAATATTTCTTGTATAAATCCACAACTAGTGCTAGAATTACAACAAGATCTAGATAGGATGGATGGAGATGATGGAGATGCAGCGGTTGATGAAGATGGAGATCGATGCCTTGGCCTTTGTAACATCCCAAATTTCATAAAATTCAAAACCATGTTATTGCATTCATAGCATCATGGCATATTCATCTTGCACAAAAAATTTCAAAACAAAAACCCTAATAAAACCATATTTAAACCCCTTCTTATTATATATATGGGGCAAGGTTTTATTTTATTTTTAAGACCCAAAAATGTTTTTGAGTGATTGTATGTGTTTGACACACTTTTGGACACTAGGATCACAACACAAAAGATTGGTGAAGATTTGAATTCATTTGAATTTGAATTGTCCATTCAAATCTATTCTAGAAAATCAAAACAGAAAAAGAAAAAGACAAAACGAGAAAAAATATCAGGCGCAACCCTTCTGGCCCAACAAGCCCCAGCGGCCCAGAAAGCCCACCTAGGAAACCTCTCTCTCTCTCTCTCTCTCTCTCTCTCTCTCTCTGTTTCTCACGCACCCGTGCACCCTCCCTCTCACCGACCCGTGGCCCTGTTGCCATGTCAGCATCGTCGTCCCCAAATCCCGCCCGCGACCAGCTCCGCTGCTATTTCTCCCCCTTCACTATCGATTGATTCGTGGTGTAAATCCCATTGATTCGCCGAGTGATTTCCGCCCCTGCTCCGGCTACTTAATCCCCACCCCCTCGCGTCCATTTCCCCTCACCTAGCTAACGCCAAGCGCCGCCAGGCTCCACGAATTTTGCTTTGCTCCGCTGCAGCACCGAGGAGCTCCGGCGAGCTATCATGGTGAGTCTCGAGCATGCCTTGCCCTCTGGTTCACACGACCTGATTTGCCATCGCCTTGCGCATCTTCTCATGCCTTTGGTTTGTTCTAAATCGCATCAGGTCGTCGCCCCCGTCAATGCCTGCAGGTGTCTGAAGCTTAGCTCAACTCCGACGAGCCATTCTGGTGAGCCCCGTGTTCCCCCTTGATCTCTAGTTAACGCGAGTGAGTTCACCTTTGTCTTGCGCATCTGCTAATGCATGCCGCTTGTTCCCTTGCACACTAGGTGGTCGCCTTCGTATCCAATAGTGAGCACCTGATGCCAGGACGAACTCCGGTGAGCATCTGAGCCCATGTCCGTGCACCCCTGTCCAATCCAAGTACACGTTGAGCATCCCCACGTTCCCGCGAGCTCGGTAAGCACCAGCACAAACCCCTACCACTCTAGCCTCTCCATCGTGTCATCGGCAGTAGCGTCGCCACCGCCAGGGCCATTCGCGCTACCAGTTTTTGGTCGAGCGTGGCAGATCCGTTGGATCTGCATATGAGGGCTGCGATTAGATCACTTAGCGAAAGGGTACGATTTGATCAGAGCCGCATAATTTTATTTAGATATAACGGTGCAGAATCGTGATCCAGCGCAAACCGGTACGCGCCAATCAGATGCTGCCGCGTGTCCCTGTTTTTGTTTTAAAATCTGAATTTTGATCTATTAGTTATTCAAACTTGTAAATTCAATAACTTTTGATCTGTTTATCCAAAAATTACAAATTTCATATCAATGGATTCAGAAAATTAAGATCTTTGCATCAATGGCCTTGGTTTGGCCATTTGCTTCGGTAAAATAAGGATTTTATGAAGAATCATTTCTAGGCCTATTTTGGCTATAAAAATTATTTCAAAAAATTGTTTTAAAGTAAATTTTGGTTTATTTAGACTTTAGAAAGGTTTCTTTGTATTCAGTACTGTTTAGTTTGATTGAAAAGTGTGATAAATCATTCATTTGCATTTTGCATGCATTCATATATATTTTTCTTTGTATATTGAAGGTGAATTTTGTGGTATGATTTTATGTGTAGATTTTGTGGATTGTGAAGAGTGTGATTGTGAGGATTGTGCCTATTCCCCTAACTACCAAGGCAAGTGATGCTTCATCTTTTGTCCTATTATTTTACCTATGCACTAGTGATATTTTGAATAGGATTTGCATGGAGATTTTTCTAAGTATATGCTATGCTATGGTGGACCCTATAGATGATATCTTGGTATAATTTCCCTAAGTTAAGTGACAATGTTATACTAGTATTCTTAGCCTAGATAGTAGAATGCAAGGGTGGAATATTCATGTTATGATACTATGCAAAGTTCATGCCTATGTTTTGATTAATAAAGCAACATGTTAATGAATCACCTGGGTGGAATGGAAAGATTGATTTGTGTTGAGTGGTTACACAAGGCCCATGTCTATGGTTTAACTTGTGTATCACACTTGTGGATGGCCACTGTAATATCCCAAAAAAATTAATCAAGGTTATCAAATTCCAATCACCCAAAAGTTAGGGTTAACAAAAACTTTTGTTAATTAAAATCAATATGAATGCATGTGTGTGTGATGAATGCATGAATGCTTGTGTGGAATTGTGTGATTGCTCTGAATGGCAAGGATTGGTTTAAAGATGAAAACAACAACATATAAATCATTTCCAAGCATAATCAAATCACTAGAAATTCAAAAACAACCAATATGAGCTAATGGTCATTTTTGCGAATCTTGTTCACTAGACCACTTTGAGTGTTTCTAGTCCAAGATTTCTAACAGAAACAAATCCAATTCTTTTCACCCCTTGCTAGACCAAGTAAAAGTGAACCCAAGCCCACCTTGCAAACCCACAGAAACATTTGGCAACCCTATTTAAATGACATTTAAAAATTGAATCTAGTTCATATGGTAAGATCACCATTTCTCAAAACCTAACCAAACCAGTCCACCTTGACAAATCCAAACAACCAGCTACTACCTAGTATGTGTCCAGTACACTCACGAAGTTTCATCCAAAAATTCAAATATGAATTTCTTGCGGCCATTTCATCAAACACGTGGAGACATAAAACAAACTTTGCCTAACTTCACTGTTTGGAGCAGTGATCACCCCAAACCTTGTCACCCCTTGATCATCCTTGTATCACCGAGTGACAACTAGTGCATTAAACCAGCCTAGAACCCTACCATTGCACCATGTCGTGCATGCCTGAGCCACCCCTTGCCAGTCGACCATGGCAAGCTAGCCATAGCCATCACCGCGCCTAGCCACCATGTCCAGGAGGCAGGCCACCTTCCACCGCCACCCCCTGTCCATCCCTCGAGCCTTGCCAAGCCATGGACCACAGCGAACACGCCTCGCACAGTTTGTCCTTTCCATGTCCAGAGCGCGTCAGCTCGCCGTAGCCGACCGCCTCACACATACTGCACCTCGCATTTGCCTCCTGTCTACATGATCACCACCGTCCCAGGAGACCACTAGACATGACCGTTCACTGCCACGCGACCAGGAATGCCTATGCATCGTCAAAAACATCGTCGGTGCCACGCAGAGCATCGCGCATTCCCGACCGAAGCACACCGCCCCTTGCCGCGCCATCAAGCCGTTGAGCATCGCCAGGAGACCGCGCACCATCCCCTATCCTCAGCCATGCCGATAGCCGCCTGTACCGTCGGCTTTGATGACCTCTGCCCATGCCGTGTTGCCCCTCTCGCTCGCGTATAAAAGGAGGCCTCCCCAGCTCGATTTCTTCACACCAGATCACTCTCCTCTCTCTCTCTCTCTCTCTCAGAACCACCCCACTTCTTCCCCGAAGCAAGGCGAGCACCAGGCCACCGGAATTTCATCGAAGACTGTAGCTACTGGAGGAGAAGAGCACCATCGATTGCGGCCACCCTAGGAGACACCGCCAGTACCAGGAGAACCGTCGTAGTCGACAACCTCGTTCGCCCCTGTCGCCGACCCTTGCCTGAGCCCCGGTAAGCCTCCCCAGACCCCCACTGTCCGCATTAGGGTTAGTTCCTCGTCGGAGTAGCTCGTCATTGACGACGACCCTTAGTCGTTGGATTAGAATTAGATCGTAAGGCTCAGATTCATAGATACCGTTTTGTTTAGTTAGTTCCGCTGACTAGTAGACCCCATCTGTTAGCAGCCCACGCGCGCTGTGCGCGGTGGGCCGGCGAAGTAACTCCCGCGCGACCCAGTTAGTTTGAAATTAGATTTTCCAATTTAGTTTCAAACCTAGTTCTGTCTGTTGATTCAAAAATCAATTCAGAGAGTTTTACTGAACCAAATAGCATGAAACCAATTTTGTTAGAAAGATATGGAAATTCTTAATCCAAGCCCATTGGATTCAAACCATTTGAAATTATATATCACCTATAGTAAAAATAACAAGGCAGATACTTTTCTGCATTCAAACATTTTTCAAAATTCAACCATAAATGCTTTTGAGTTGATTCCAACTCTCAAAAATCACATTTGATAAGACCTTTCTGAATATATAAAAAATATAGGTTTACTTGCAGTAATATTGGACAAGTAATAAAAGAATGCCCCATAGGCATTTCTAGTCACTTTAATTAATTAAAATAATAAGGTTAAACCTTATTAAATTATGACACCACTTTCAATCACATTCCCAAGTATTAGAATATGTGGTGATGACATGTGTCAACATGATCCCATGTTTTAATTGGAGAATATTAAATCTCTAGTTTTCAATGAGTAGAAATTACTTTTCCAAAATAAAATAAATAAGACTAATGCTTTAATCCATGTGATAATTGTGATGATGCTAGATCATCTAGTGTGAACCTTTGTGTGCTAAATAGAAGTAGTTAAGTATTGTTTGGTGATTGTGTACTTCGTATTTATTTATAGACGCTAGTACCGACCAAGGATACGAAGAGGAAGGAGACTACTACGAAGAGGAAGCAGAGGAGAACTTCAACCACTGCACTGCTCAAGGCAAGCTAAGCTAAACCATGCAAGCCTTACTTGCAATCCTAAACCCACTAATTAACATATGCAAGATGCATTAGGCAAAATTTCTTATACCCCTTTTGATTATACCAAATCCCAGTTTTACTTGCAAGCTTTACTCTTTTATTTCTTTATCAAAGTTTTTTATTTTACTTCTAGTTAGTGTTTGTGATATTTTGGGAAGGATATTAGAGGTAGCATAAAGAGCATAAAACTTGGCCTAAGTTAGATAGAATTAGATGTCATACTGAGGCATGAGATTAGACTTAGATAAGTCACACTTGATTAGCACCCCTCATTAGTGATTACCCCCAACTATAGTGGCTAGTGCTAAGCATAAAACTTGCTCACTTTAGATGGGAATACTTGGTGAAAAGGATTATCAAAACCTTAGAATGATGAGTCATTCTAATGAAATGTTTTGACATGTGTTATGAACACCAGATGATTTTGATGATGAAAATGTTGAGGTATGAGCCTTAGCCCTTTATAAAACTGATGTTTGTGTTCAAATGCGATACCATTCCAATTTTACCGTATAACCACAATAATCGAATTTGGGTAGGGCTTGACTGGAAGTTTATATACCTTAGTATGGGTTCCCTTGCGACCGAGGTTTGAGCTGAGGCTACCTCGTGATGATTGTCCACCTGTGCAGTTCCCAAGATGATAGATGGTCATGGTTGGGAGGCCAAACTCATAGGAGAGGTGCCTATACTAGGGTGTGTAATTGAAAGGTTAGGATTGATTACCCGCATACTGAGTATGCTGATTCAGGATTGTTCCTGGCGGATGTATCGAATGTTGTGGTGAAAGTGTACCACCTCTGTAGAGTGTCAAACTATTTGAATAGCCGCGTTCGCGGTTATGGACAGTTGGAGTGGCCATACTGTTCCATCATCAGATGTTTTCAAAATGACTTGTGAAATGAATCATGACTTGACTTGACCACAACAGGGTTGTGAACCTGAAAACTAAGTTCCCACTTAGGTGTTATAAAACTTTAAACTAGTTTTCTTTGCTTCTGAACTCGGTTAAGATAAACCTGGATTTTTGCAAAACAACCTAGAGCTTAGGATTCCTACTTAAAACCTCTTTACCTGTTAGTGTTAGTTTGCGAGTACTTAAAGAGTACTCATGGCTTTGTCCCTGGCTATTCCTATGGCCATACTATGAGGACGACTACCAGGATGATGGACAGTAGCAAGTCTACGACAACTAGGATCACATCCCATTGTCGTGGGAATGGTCACGGCAGATGCTGCAATCGGCAGCGAGTACTAGAACGAGGGGCAAGGGCGGCCAGCCATCTGCGGTGCGAGATAAGGGCGGAGACACAGGGTTTTACCCAGGTTTGGCCCCCCAGAGGGTAAAGACCTACTCCTGCTAGATTGTATTATGATGGTGGTACAATGGGGCGAGCTCGGCGGCTAGGCGGCGAGTCGCTTGGGTGTATGATGGAACGTGCCTCTACACGCCCTGTAGGGAGGTTTATATAGACTCACCTCCCCCTAGGGTTTACATATCTCAACCGAATCAGTTAAGGCTTCGGTACTCGTTTAACCTAATCCGACTGGGCCTATCTACTCGCCTGGGCCTTTAGCTTCCATTCGCCTGGATCCACACTGAGCCTTGATCCAGTCGCCGTCTTGCAGGCCCACTCACCAGGTCGTGGGCCAGTCGGAAACGTCCTGCTGGGTATACCCCGGCAGGCATATCCCCATCACCCATCGTCTGCATTGCCTGTGACCCTGAAGATGGAGCTTCGCCCATGCTACCGTTATTATACTATTCCACTGCATTGATTATATTAAGTCTGGATCATGAGATCGTTTATTTGTAAGACCTTTATTATGGTTTGTAATGGATGATGAACTATGGTACCAATCTGTTATGTCTCGCAAAAATGGTAATCCTGGGATTGCGATGTATGGCATAACAGGCATCTGGGATTAAAAATCCGGGTGTTGACAAGTAGGTATTAGAGCCATCCTGACTATAGGAGACCCTAGTTAGAATGGACGCTTAAATTAAAAACCTGGTTTCAAAACAAAAGAAGTGAGTATTTACGAAAACCTATTCCCATTATTATCACTTAGATTCTTTCATGAAAATTCATGTCCCTCAAAAAAATTCTTGCAAACTTACATAAAATTTGACACACTTGATCACTCTACTAAATTACTCATCCTACATTCTTATAGATGGACGTGAAGTATAGCAAGTTCTATCAGTTGGGAAATGGAGGAGATCTCATATTTGAGCATGACTTGGACCAACTCTCAGAACTTCTGGAGCGCCCGCACCCCAAGTTCTTCGGAGCCTAGCTCAACGATCAGCAAGGAGGAGAATTGCAATGGCTGATTGTTGCAAGTCTCAGAGGGAAGATTGAAGCCCCCACCATAGAAGGAATCCAGTTCACCTTAAGAGAGAACAAATGGCTAGACGGGCTCTCCAGGGCCATGAAGGAAGCTCTTGCCCGTCTGTGTGGGCAAAGCATCAATCAGATCAAGGGCACACACTTTGAGTATTACCCAAGGCGTGATGCTATGGGACAGTCATTGGAGGTACCACGTCACCCGGAGCTGAAGCATGAAGTAGACCATCTCATCTTCATGATGTATGACATGCAGAAGGAGTTGGACAATGCCCGCGCCTACGCCAACCACAGTTATGCCATCACAGTCAAGAAGGACCAGACCATCGCCATGCTTATGAAGGATCGCCAGTCACATCATCGTCAGCTTGACAAGAAGGATCGCATTATTGCTCGCCTTCGTCACAAGGTGACAGACTTGGAGGAGACCATCCACGAGCGAGACATGCAGCTTGAGGAGAGGGAGAATGCAAGGGAAGATATCCGTGGAGACCCCTACTCCTACCTCAGCGACGATGATGACTTCCTAGAGGATTAAGCCATGGATTTCCACACCGATGATGATGACTCCGCCTTCATTGATGATGATGAGGATGAAGACACCAATTCTCATGAGTAGTAGCACTTGATCACTAGCGTTAGTGAGTTGTATCCGGTCCCACTGTATCATAGTTTCACAGAATGGTTCTTAAAACCATCTGTTTCCTTATTGTGGTGTGTGTTTGTATTGTGTGCTATGAATGAATGAATGAAAAGCAAGTTGCTAGTTGGAAAAACCTGAGTCAAGCTTAAAATTTAAAAACTTTTCAAGAACAAATCCCTGAACCTTAGTCCCTCTTGTCTCATGATCTATCTCAATCTTCAGATGCCTCACGGAGGAAGCAGTTCATCCCCGGACCCAATGCTGCAAATCTTGCAAATGTTGGTTTCGGACCACGAAGCTGAAAGAGATGAACATCAAGCCAACTTAGCCACCCTTCAACACATAGCTCAGATGGCCAACAACAATCAAGGCCATGGAAACCAGGACAACCATGGATCCAAGCTCAAGAACTTTCAGAACACCAATCCACCTATCTTTAGTAAGTCTGAAGAGCCATTAGATGTTGATGACTGGCTATAGACTATGGAGAACAACTTAGAAGTAGCAGGAGTGGAGGCCAATGAGAAAGTACTGTTTGCCACCCACTATCTGGCAGGAGATGCAAGAGCTTGGTGGAATAGAGTTCGTGCCATGAATGGAGGACAAATGATTGATTGGGATGAATTCAATCTCAAGTTTAGCCGAACCCATGTGCCACCAGGTTTGATTCTATGGATGAGGGATGAATTCAAGGAACTGAAGCAGGGAAGAATGACTATGGTAGAGTACCATGACAGATTTCTATCTCTGTCTAGGTATGCCCCTGATGAGATAAGCACTGAAGCCAAGAAGAAGGAGAGATTCTTTAATGGTCTGCATGATGAGATGCAGAAAGTGTTAGTCAATATTCCATTTGCTGACATTGAAGCCTTAGTGGATTCTGCCATTCAGATGGAAGGAAAGATCAACCAAGCCAATGAGAATCGCAAGCGTAGAATGATGAATCATCCAGGAACCCACCATACCCCAAAGTATTGCCCCAACCCATCTGCAGGATATGCCCCAAGAAACAAAAGACCCTCGATGACCCGTCCAACCTATCCCAACCTTGGAGGAGGAAACCCAAGGCCCGGAGGAAACCACAACAACAATCCCGGCAACCCCAACAACTTCAATCGTGCACCTCCCAAGTTCAACAAAAACAACAATGTCACTACCAACACCAATACTGCCCCAAGGACTGGAAGGAATGTTGTACCTGTTGCAGGAAAAGAGAAGTCTCAGATGACTTGTTATGAATGCGGAACCAAGGGTCACTACTCCAATGAGTGCCCCAAGAAGATTGCAGCAGTCCCCAATGTGAATGCCCTAGCTCAGCAGCAGCGCCGTGTTCATCCTGGAAGGAGATTTTCCATAAGGAATTCGCTCAACCGCAACGGCCATCTCTTTCACATGAATGCTGAAGAAGCCCAAGAAGCGCCAGATGTCGTTCTGGGTATGTTTTATGTTAACTCAGTACTTGCAAGAGTGTTGTTTTATTCTGGAGCATCGCACTCGTTTGTTACATAAGAATTTGCATGCACTAGTAAGATTCAACCAACAAAATTGAAGCATGTTATGATAGTTCAAATACCTGGTTCAACCACCAAAGCTAGACAAATTTGCAAGGCCGTACCTATCAGAATCCATGGCACATATTTTTATGCTAATCTAATAGTACTTGGAACCAAAGGTTTGGAAGTAGTACTAGGAATGGATTGGATGTCGAAGCATAAAAGATTAATTGACTATGCTAAGAAAGCCATAACCATGACTAGTACCGTTGGAATATCAGTAGAGCATGTATCTGAAACCTTGCCCCATCAATTCAAGTGCAACAAGAGTCTAGCCCAACCAACCATTGACCAAGTCAGAGTAGTCTGTGAATACCCTGACGTATTCCCAGATGTATTCCCCGGTATGCCCCCAGATCGGGATATCGAGTTTATCATTGAACTAATCCCTGGAATTGGACCTATAGCTCAGAGACCTTATAGTATGAACCCATCTAAACTAGTGGAGCTAAATAAGCAACTGTATGCTATGTTGGATATAGGATTGATTCAACCCAGTGCGTCGCCATGGAGATCACCTATCTTGTTTGTGGAAAAGAAAGATGGAGGTAACCGTTTGTGCATGGATTATCGGAAGCTGAATGATGTCACCATCAAGAATAAGTACCCACTACCGAAGATAGAAGATCTGTTTGACCAGTTGACTGGTGCCAAAGTGTTTTCTAAGATTGATCTTAGAACTGGTTATCATCAACTCAAGATTCACGTAGAGGATATTCCAAATACCGCCTTTACCACCAGATATGGACTGTATGAGTACACTATCATGTCTTTTGGATTAACCAATGCCCCCGCTTATTTCATGAACCTCATGAGTAAGATTTTTATGGACTTATAGATAAGTTTGTCGTTGTTTTCATCGATGACATTCTGATCTATTCCAAATCAGAAGAAGAACATGAGCTACACCTAAGGACCATCCTTGGAACCCTTAGGGAGCATTAGTTGTATGTCAAGTTTAGCAAATGTGAATTCTGGTTACAGGAAGTGGGATTCCTCGGACATATTGTGTCAAACGGAGGAATTGCTGTCGACCCTGCCAAGGTCAAGGATGTTGAAGAATGGCAAGCCCCGACAACTCAAACCCAAGTTTGTGCATTTCTCGGATTAGCGGGATATTACCGCAAGTTCGTAGAAGGATTCTCAAGCATCGCAAGACCCATGACCCAATTGTTGAAGAAAGATAAGAAGTTTGAATGGATGGACAAATGTGAAGCAAGTTTTCAAGAGCTCAAGAAGAGATTGATCTCAGCCCCAATCTTGATCATGTCGGATATAACAAAGCCTTTTGACGTGTATTGTGACGCATCCAAGGTTGGTCTCGGATGTGTGTTGATGCAAGAAGGCAAAGTCATATCTTATCTATCCCGACAACTGAAGAAACATGAGCAGAATTACCCTACCCATGACCTTGAACTAGAAGCCGTAGTATTAGCCTTGAAGACATGGCGGCATTATCTTATGGGTAACTATTGTGAGATTTATTCGGATCACAAGAGCCTGAAGTACATTTTCACCTAGAAGGAGTGGAATATGAGGAAAAGGAGATGGATAGAGTTAATCAAGGACTATGATCTGGACATTCACTATCACCCCGGTAAAGCCAATGTGGTAGCAGATGCCCTTAGCAGATTGCCGTGTCGATTGAACTCCATGATTCTGAAGGAGCAACCAAGTTTGCACAAGGAGTTGGAAGATTTCAGAATGGATCTAGTAAGTGAAGGATTTTTGGCTAGCATAGAACTTCAACCCACTTTGATCAGTCAGATCAAGGAGGCGCAGAAAGGAAATGCTAGTATCGATGGAATCAAACGTCGTATCGGTACAGGGAAGGTACCCGGATTCACCGAAGATGAAGAATGAGTTTTGTGGTACAAAGGACGTCTGTGTACCAGCAGATTCCGAGTCGAAGCAAGCTATTTTCAAAGAAGCTCATGATACTCTTTATTCTATCCACCCCGGAGGAACGAAGATGTATCAGGATTTGAAGGAGCAATTTTGGTGGCATAAGATGAAGAGAGAAATCGGAAGCTACATAGCCAAATGTGATATCTGTCAGAGAGTCAAAGCAGGACATTAGAGACCCGCAGGACTGTTGCAACCATTACAGATTCAGGAATGGAAATGGGATTCAGTTGGAATGGATTTTATCACCGGTTTGCCTACATCTAGTAGGGGAAATGACTCTATTTGGGTCATAGTGGATAGACTGTCTAAAGTCGCCCATTTCTTACCAGTCAAGACCACTTATCAGAGTTAGAAGCTAGCAGAGTTGTACATTGCTAGAATAGTCAATTTGCATGGAGTCCCCAAGAACATCGTGTCAGATCGAGGAACTCAGCTTACCTCAAGATTTTGGAAGAAAGTCCATGAAGGATTAGGAACCCGATTAGATTTCAGTACAGCTTATCACCCTTAGACTGATGGACAAACAGAGCGAGTAAACCAAGTACTCGAAGATATGTTGAGAGCCTATGTGTTAGAATATGGATCAAAATGGGAAGACTGTCTGCCGTTCGCAGAATTCTCATACAACAATAGTTACCAATCCAGTTTGCAAATGGCCCCATTTGAATTCATGTATGGAAGGAAATGTTGTACCCCTTTGAATTGGTCGAAAGTAGGAGATAGTCAGATTTTCGGACCCGACATCCTACGAGAAGCAGAAGAGAAAGTTCACAAGATCCGTTAGCACCTCAAGACCGCCCAATCCAGACAGAAGAGTTATGCCGACAAGAGACGTCGAGACCTAGCCTTCAATATCAGAGATTTTGTGTATCTCAAAGTATCACCTTTGAAGGGAATGCAACGCTTTCAACTCAAAGGAGAGTTAACCCTAGATATATCAGACCTTTCAAGATTTTCAATCACCGGGGAGAAGTATCATATCAACTGGAACTTCCGAAGGAGATGTCAGCCATGCATAATGTGTCATATCTCGTTACTTTGCAAATGCCTAGAAGTGCCGGAGAAGACCGAAGTTTTCAAGAATATTGATCATCGAACCATAGAGATAAACGATGACCTGACATATCCCGAAGTACCCATCTGTATTTTGGAGGAAGCCTTCAGAACCACCAGAACCCAGAGTATCAAGTTTCTCAATATCCAGTGGAGTAACCACACTGAAGAAAAAGCTACATGGGAGCAAGAAGACTACATTAGGACAGAGTTTTCGGATCTCTTTAAATCCTAGTTTTCTCTTTTTCTCAAATATCCGGACGAGATTTTGTTTACGGAGGGAAGGTTTGTAACATCCCAAAAATATTAATCAAGGTTATCAAATTCCAATCACCCAAAGTTAGGTTTAACAAAAACTTTTGTTAATTAAAATCAATATGAATGCATGTGTGTGTGTGATGAATGCATGAATGATTGTATGGACTTGTGTGATTGTTATGAATGGCAAGGATTGGTTTAAAGATGAAAACAACATCATCTAAATCATTTCCAAGCAGAATCAAATCACTAGAAATTCAAAAATAAACAATCTGAGCTAATGGTCATTTTTGCCAATCTTGTTCACTAGACCACTTTGAGTGTTTCTAGTCCAAGATTTCTAACATAAACAAATCCAATTCTTTTCACCCCTTGCTAGACCAAGTAAAAGTGAACCTAGGCCCACCTTGCAAACCCACAAAAACATTTGGCAACCCTATTCAAATGACATTTAAAAATTGAATCTAGTTCATATGGTAAGATCACCATTTCTCAAAACCCAACCAAACCAGTCCACCTTGACAAATCCAAACAACCAGCTACTACCTAGTATGTGTCAAGTACACTCACCAAGTTTCATCCAAAAATTCAGATATGAATTTCTTGCGGCCATTTCATCAAACACGTGGAGACAGAAAACAAACTTTGTCTAACTTCACTGTTTGGAGCAGTGATCACCCCAAACCTTGTCTCCCCTTGATCATCCTTGTCTCCCCCAGTGACAACCAGTGCATTAAACCAGCCTAGAACCCTACCATTGCACCATGCCATGCATGCCCGTGAAGGGAATATGCCCTGAGAGGCAATAATAAAGTGGTTATTATGTATATTCCAAGTATATGATAGATGTTTATTTTACATGCTATAATTGTATTAATATGGAAACATTAATACATGTGTGTTTAATAAACAAACAGAAAGTTCCTAGTTATGCCTCTCTCATAAACTAGCTCGTTGATTAACAAGATGATCAAGGTTTCCTGATCATGGACATTGGATGTTGTTAATAACAAGGTCACAACATTAGTGTAATGGTGTGATGAACATTCATCTGAAGTATAGCATTACGATAAAAGTCATTGAGTTTATATTGCTATAACAACTTACGAAGCGATCCTAATCCTTAGACCATGAGATCATGTCAATCACTAACACCAGAAGAGTTTCTTGATAACATCAAACGTCACACCTTAACCGGGTGATTATAAAGATGGGTTCAGAACTACTAAAGTGTTATGTTGAGGCCCATGGATCGATAGTGTAATTTGTTCATCCCAATGACGGATAGATATGCTCTGGGCCCTCTTGGTGATATCACATTGATTAGCTTGCAAGCAAGTGATTTGATCACTAGAATGTTATATCACGGGAATGAGAAAAGAGTGCATGTCAGTAACGAGATCAAACTAGGTATGGAGATACCGATGATCGAATCTCGGACATGTAATATATCGCGAAACAAAAGGATTAAGATACTAGCATAAAAGGTTCCGACGATCACAAGAAAGTCATCGTTGAATGTGTGGGAGTCAGTATGGGTCTCTAGATCCCGCTTCTGATTATTGATCGGAGAGGGGTCTCGATCATGTCCACATTATTCGCGAACCGTAGGGTGACACACTTAAGAGACACCGATATCCATTTGGAGCAAAAGTTTCATGCCAGAAAGAATAACAAGCACAGGAATTTATTTCACTAGATACTGAAACAGGTTTTCGGGTGAAATTGCAGAAAGTGTTTTTGCATGTGAAATGAAATACTAGCAAGGGATTATATGTGAATGTTTGTCATTAAATTAATTGACAAATTCTGAATAAATAAAAGGAGTTTTATTTAATGAGAGTTTGCATTAAATTTGGTGGAAAATTAATGGGAATTTGAGTGGGTTTTTTAGTGGAGGGAATTGAAAGGCATTTGAGTGAGTGGAGTGTCCACCCACATGAATGAAGGAGGGGAGGGGGTATCCCCCATGGCCGGCGGCCACCCCCTTGGGTGCCCCCCTCCTATAAAAGGAGCCCCCTCTCCTCTCTCTCACTAACACCTCCTCGTGAAGGATCTCTCTCCCCCTCTAGTATTTATTCCCCATGGTCTCGGACTATAGAGATACATGTTCCCGGTGGCTATTCGGCAAGAAAGAGTTGTGCTTCCGCTGCATCGCTGGAGCAAGGAGGCAGAGGTTTCTCGGTGCCTCGGACGTGTGTGCGAGCAGGGATGCGCTGCTAAGTTGCGGTGCTAAGGACTTCCTCTCGATCTTGAGATCGGCAAGAGATCGTCTACATCAACCACGAGTTTAACTCGTTAAGCTTTGTCGGTCTTCAAGGGTATGTTCTCTACAGATATACATCCACCCGTTGTTTGTATCTAGTAGATAGATCTTGGTACATAGTTGTTCCCATCGTAGGAATTTTTTTCTATGCTGCGAACCCTACAGTGGTATCAGAGCCAGATCTATGCGTAGATGCTTTACACGGGTAGTACACATATGAGTATGTGGGCGATGATGATCATGTTATTTCTTCTTAGTTGTATTTTGGATATTGGTGGCATAGTGGGATGAAGCGGCTCGGACAAACTTTACATGTCCTCGCACGTGAGACCTGTTCCACGCTTGACATGCAACTAGTTTTGCATAAGTGTCTAGCGGGTGTCTGTCTCTCCTACTATAGTCAATATCTAATTTGCAACGAGTTGTCAATAATTTGGTTATCCTCATTGTGGTTCATGTTCGTAGGTGAGAACGGTTCTATCTTCGAAAGCCCTAAGCCACGTAAAACTTGCAATGGATAAATTAGAGGCGTCTAGTTTAGATTGTTGCTGGGCTAGTGTTATGATATGGTGATGTTGTAAGTAGAAGTATGAGATGACACTCTTACAACACGCATAACGTGTAAGTTCCATAGACCTTGGACTTACACATAGAGATATGATAGTGATCATACCATGATGCACATGATGGAGATCAAGTGCGGGAACCATATCATTTCATTTATAAACATGTGATGTTTAATTGTATCTTATATTGCTTGTTTGGAGTTTTATTAGCATAATAAGATGATCCCTCATTTAGATATCAAGATAAGAATGTGTTCTTCCTTAAGTATGCACCAATTATGTTTTGTCACTCCAAGACATCACGTGATGATCGGGTGTTCTTGGATCCACGACCATATTTCGGGTGTAAGATAGTTACACACGCGAATACTAAGGTTCTTACTTGGCGAGCCTAGCATGTACAGACATGGCCTCGGAACACGGATCGAAAGGTTAAGCATGAGTCATATGGTAGATATGATGCCCATTTGATGCTCGCCTTTGAAGCTACACAGACTCACGTGATGATCGAACTTGGTGTAGTGGATTTGGTTCATGTAATCACCAAAAAGGCACGAGGGATGTAGTTTTTGAGTGGGAGTTCATTCTTAATGTGGATTAGTTGAACTCAATCTATCATAAACTTAGTCTAAACTTTACAAATTCTGTTGTAGATGGAACCACCTGCTTTTAATTTCAATGTGTTCATGGAGAAAGAGAAACTTGTAACAAACGGTAGAAACTTTACCGAATGGGCCATGAATTTGAGGATTCTCCTCTCTGCTGCACAAAAGCAATATGTGCTAGAAGCGCCGCTAGGCCCCCCACCTTTCGATTATGCCCCTGACGAGGAGAAGAATGTCTATTAGACTCGTCAGGAGGACCACAACTTAGTTCATTACGACATATTATATGGGCTAGAGCTAGAACTTCGAAAGCGTTTCGAAAACGGCAATGCATTTGATACAATGGGTGAGTTGAAAATGATTTTCGACACACATGCTATTGTAGAGAGCTACAATGCTTCAGAAAAGTTCTTTAGCTGCATGATGGAAGAGAACAGCTCCGTAAGTGAGCATGTACTCAAGATGTCGAGTTACGCCGATAAGCTTGTGTCCTTGGGAATAATGATTCCCATTGACTTAGGCATCCATCGTGTTCTGCAGTCTATGCCACCTAGCTATAAGAGCTTCATGATGAACTATAATATGCAAGGCATGAAGAAGTCTCTCCCCGAGCTTCTGTCAATGCTTAAAACTGCAGAAGTGGAGATCAAGAAAGAACATCAAGTGTTGATGATCAATAATAACACTGGTTTCAAGAAATACAATAAGGGAAAACGGAAGGGAAGTAAGGGTGGCACGCCAGTTGTTGTGTCTGAAAAGAAACCCCGAGTTGGCCCTAAGTCTGATACCGAGTGCTATTATTGCAAGGGGACTGGCCACTGGAAGCGCAACTGCCCCAATTATTTGGCAGACAAGAAGGTCGGCAAGGCAAACAAAGGTATATATGATATACATGTTATTGATGTGTACTTGACTAGTACTCGCAGTAGCACCTGGGTATTTGATACCGGTTTAGTTGCTAATATTTGTATCTCGAATCAGGGGCTGCAGAACAAGCGACCGCTAGCAAGGGGTGAGGTCAAGATGCGTGTCGGCAATGGATCAAGTGTTGATGTGATCATCGTCAGAATGCTACCTCTCCACTTACCGTCGGTATTAGTAGTAAACTTGAATAATTATTATCTGGTGCCAGCACTGAGCATGAACATTGTATCTAGATCGTGTTTGATGCGAAGTGGTTATTCATTTAAACCCGAGAACAATGGTTGTTCTATTTATATGAATGAAATATTTTATGGTCATGCACCGATGATGAATGGTTTATTTCTGTTGGATCTCGATAATAATGTTACACATATTCATAATGTTGATGCTAAAAGGATTAAACTTAATGATGATATATCCGCATATATGTGGCACTGCCGTCTAGCTCATATTGGCGTTAAACGCATGAAGAAGCTCCATTGGGATGGACTTTTGGAATCACTTGATTTTGAATCATTTGATACATGTGAGCCATGCCTTATGGGCAAGATGACTAGAACGCCGTTTTCCGGTTCAATTCAATGGGCAAAGATTTATTGGAAATCATACATTCTGATGTATGTGGTCCAATGAGTGTGTCTATGTTAGACCCCTTCTTTTATAAAGGAAAGGATCCCTGTGATTGCAATGCTAGTCCCTGGATCAATGCTAGCATCCACAGTTTAATATGAAGTACACAGATACAAAGGTCGTTTATTACATTCATTCCAGAGATAAAACGTAGTCTTTTACAACTCAGGGCCATAGGCCTAATACAAGAGTTTAAGGAATAAGTAAATAAACATAAGTCTTCATCTTCATGTGCCACATGCAAGCATGTTGAGTGTAGACTCATGACTCCTACTCATCATCGGAGTAACCTGCAACATCACAAGTTACAGCCACAAAGGGTCAATACTTTGGAATAGTATTGGCAAGTGATACCTTAGTATATTTTAAGTGGACTATATTACTATATGCTTTTTGGCTAAGTGTAGCTTGGCTTGCTTTGCTTGAAAATAGGTTTTACCTATTAGTTGAAATCACTAAGTTTTTCTTTTGTCAAAACATTCCCAAGGAACCACCAATAGACATTGAGGTCCTTCACCCTTGTTCACCCACCAATTTTTACTTAGAAGTTGGAGTGATGAGATTCTTGTAGCTTCCATGTCTTGATGCTCAAAGTGTCCATTGCCTTGGACTAGGCTAAGTACTTAGGTTTTCCATCTGCAGAGGTTGTGCACTTTCCCCACCAGACTTGGTTTCCCAAGACAGGACCTTTCAGAAGCTTTTCCTTAGTCAAATGGACGCGTTCCAACCTATCATCCCAACTACCACCAACTGTCCAAGTGACTAAGTTCTAGCAACCTATATGATCAAGGCAGAGCCCATATTGCCAAGTGGTTGCACTGTAAGCTTTCTCAACACTTGGCCTCCAAATCCCTTTGTGCCTGGGTGGCATACCACAAGTGAGATACACAACCCAAGTCCATGGCCTTGTGTAACCACTCAACATAACCCAATCCTTCCATTCCACCCAGGAGGTTCATTTGACTTAGTTGTTTTATTAGGAAAGCATAAGTCTCATGATTTAGAAATATTTTCATCATAGTATGTATAGATTTTCACCAACCCTTGTTTGCTAAATAGCTAGTCTAAGCATGGTATGGTATCTTAACTTAGGAAAATTCCTTAGCAATTCTACAATTCTACACTACTTAGGATTTCCCAACTTAGCATTAGGCAAAAATAGCATGCAAGACTTAGCAAAATATCTAATGCTAGTACAAAACATAGGATAGAAATATTCATGTAAATATCACTTGCATTGGTAGTGGGGAGAGCTGCACTCTTCACAATCACAATCACTAGAAAAATCTACACAAAATTATAGCATACAATTACACACAATTATATACAATCAAAAATAATATGAATACATGTATGCAAGAATTTACCAAGTGGTGATTTTGAAAATTCTACCAAACATGTGCATGATACTGAAACACAACAGGACACAAAAATTGCCAAAACAAACTTATTTGACACTAGAACCACTTACCACAACAAATCTATACTCAAAATAGCTTTAAACATGATTCCACAAATAAAGTCATTTTAATGGTTACTATTTGTTAAACACCTTGCATAATCAGAAAGGTCTTGAATCACTGAATCCAACGGTATAAAGTTTGTAAAATTCTAACGTGGCATTCAAAAGTTATAGCAGTTTGAAGTTTGGATCTAAATCAGGTTTAAATTCTGTTTTTGAATTCATCCTAGCCACGCGTCGCAACCTCACTGGCGCGTACCGGTTCACGCGGATCGAGCTCTGTGGACCGCACGATCTAAATGAGATCTGGTGGCTCAGACACACGCGTACCCCTTCGTCCTACTTCTATTCTACGCCACATGATCTAGATCCAACGCTCCCAAACATTCTGACCACACTGAGGCGACGCTAGCGGCGCTGACCGGCGGCGGCGAGTCAGACTACGGTGGCGCCGGCGTTCTAGATCGTCCCAGGAAGCAGGGAGGTGCTTACCAGATCCGCAAGGTCGTGCTGAAGCTTGACGTGGTACTGGTTTGCGGAGGGGCGCTCGGAGATGGACTCTGGATCTCGTCGGAGTTGCGTCTGGCGTCGGGTGGATGTTGTCGGAGTCGTTGCCGAGGCTCCGCGTCACCCTAACACGAACCAGGGGGTTTAGGAGGTGCGCAAGACAGTTGCGAACACGCTCGTGTGAAGGAAAAGGCAAGGGGTGCACGGGACTTACTGAGATTGGTCGCCGGAGTTGGGGTGGTCGTCAGGTGCTTACGGTGTCAAGCGAATACGGCGACCTGGGGCAATACAGGATGAGCTAGTGGGGTCAGGAGGTGCACCAGGAGATTACAAAGTGGCTCGAACAATCCAGAGGGGAAGGGGCGCACGGGGCTCACCTGAATCGATCGCCGGAGTGAGCTCTGTCTGCGGCGGTTTTGAGCGAGTCGTGGGCAGCCTGGTGGCGTGAATGCAGAATTGGCTGGGGGAAAATGACTGCGAGGAGGTGGGGATCTTATAGCCGGAGTCTCGACAGGAAACGCTCGTCGCATCAATGCAATTTATGCCTGCGGATTCAGTGCTGCAACGGCCAGCGGCGGAGGTCACGCGCGGAATCAGAGGAAGACAATGACGACGTGGACCGGGCCCGTTCGTCAGTGAAAGGTGCGAGGTGGAGGTGGGGTATGGTCGTCAGTGACTGAACGCGTGCGCTCGCGCGTGAGAGAAGAAAAAGATAACTCCCGGGTGGGCTTGTTGGGCTGGGTTCGTTGCTGGGCCAGATACCTGGCGCGTGGCCTTTTTCCTTTGTTTAGTTCTTTTTCTTTTCTAATTCGATTTTCTGATTAGGTTTTCAAATGGTTTCAAAAACAATTTGAATTCAAATTTTCCTGAGGTTTTGTAGGGGTGAATTGGTCTCAGAAATAGGTCAAAACTCGTGGGGCTACCTTGCAAGGGCTTGGTCCAACTTGGATTTCAAACAACAGAGGCTTTGCATCTGTTTTGAAAATTCTTGGAAAAGGGATTTTTAATTTCTTTCTAAATTGAAACTTTGGTTAACCCTTCTCTCCTAACTTTTCCAACAATGGGGCAAGCAAACAAGTTCCTAAACATTCAAGTTTCAAATGGTGTTGGTCTTTTGAATTAAATCTGTCCACATAAAATCATAACATCAAAAGCTTCTGTTTTTCTGAAATGATTTTGAGAAAATCCCTAAATGATGATGAATGCAAGGATGATATGAATGAGTTTTGGAATATGAATTTAGGGATGTTACAGTCTTTGTGAGGTGGATATCATTATTTTGTTACTTTCACGGATGATTTGAGTAGATACGGTTATATCTACTTGATGAAACACAAGTCTGAAACCTTTGAAAAGTTCAAGGAATTTCAGAGTGAAGTGGAAAATCACTGTAATAGAAAGATCAAATTTCTACGGTCCGGCCGTGGAGGAGAGTATCTAAGTTACGAGTTTAGCACTCATATGAAAGAGTGTGGAATTGTTTCACAACTCACACCTGCCGGAACACAATAGTGAAATGGTGTGTCGGAATGTCATAATCGTACTTTATTGGATATGGTTCGATCTATGATGTCTGGGACGGACTTGCCGTTGTCATTTTGAGGTTATGCACTAGAAACTGCTGCATTCACTTTAAATCGGGCACCATCTAAATCCGTTGAAAAGACACCGTATGAATTGTGGTTTGGAAACAAAACCTAAGCTATCATTTCTTAAAGTTTGGGGATGCGATGTTTATGTGAAGAAACTTCAACCGGATAAACTCGAACCCAAAGCGGGAAAATGCGTCTTCATAGGATACCATAAGGAAACTCTTGGGTATTCCTTCTATCACAGATATGAGGGCAAGGTTTTTGTTGCTAAGAATGGATCCTTTCTAGAGAAAGAGTTTCTCGTGAAAGGTGTGAGTAGTCGGAAGGTAGAACTCGAAGAGGTTGTTGAACCTTCTCTTCATAGTATGGCGAGTAGCGCAGCACCGGAAGTCGTTCCGGAGTTGGCTTCACCAATTGAAGAGGGAACTAATGATAATGATCATGAAACTCCGAAAGAGAGTTTCACCAATTGATGTAATGAGATGAAGAATGGACAAAAGCTCAAGCTTGGGTATGCCACCCATGTCACCCCAATAAATAGTCAAGAGTTACAAGCGTCAAAGCTTGGGGATGCCCAAGTCATCCCCTTCTTCATCAATAAAAATCTTAGGTCTTTCTAGACACTTCGTTTTTATTGTTTCATGCACTGTTGTGTTGTTCTTGGAGCGTCTTAGTTTTCGTTTTTAGTTTTCTTTTGCTTGGTTTGCTGCAATAAGTTGGCCGGTTCCCAGCACACTTCTTTTGGAGAGAGACACACTCTGTTTTCATTGTTTAGAACACTCTAGTTTTCACTCTTATAGTTCTATGAGTGTTCTCCTTTGATAGCACTGCGTTTAGCCTTAGTTTTCTTGTGCTTTCAGCTTAGGACTTTTTAGTTATTGTTTGTGGATTTGTGAGACAATCTCACTGATCTTTATTGATTATTATCCTTGTGAGTTGTTTCAAATAAGTTGATTGGTGTTGGAAAAGATTAGGAAGCTTCATGCTTATAGTAGTACAAGAAGGTGCTTGCTTTGACTGTGACTTAGACTTTATCATGTCATGCTAGATGTTGTTTTGACCTTATGCTTAGTGATTATTGTTGTAGCATGACTTGTTCCAAACAATTGGGATTGTTTAATGTGCCTTGAAATAATCAAGCGTTGTTTTAGCATACAAAAGCATAATATTGTGGTATTCTCCTTTGATGCTTTATTTGGGTTGACTTGGCACATGCTCACACCATGTTATGACCATGAACCAGTCACCTTAACCTCTATGATAATTTAGTTTTTGACTTGTGGTACCACTTTATGCTTTGATGAGTAATGTTTTGTCACTCTGCATGATTATGGCCATTATTGCTCTCTTACTTGGTCGCTCCTAGTCTTTTGCTAGCCTCCACTTGTATTGAGTAAGCTCTACTCATGCATCCAACTCCCAAGAAACCAAGTTATTCCAAAGAGTCCACTATAAATTCCTATGCATGGTGTGTTACACCATTCCAAGTATATTCATGTTTTTATCTATCTTCCAAATTAAACTTGTTATGTGAAAATTAGTGATTAAAGCTTTCACAAACTTGATGGCACAACTTATTTTTCTTTCCCCTAATAAACTTGAACCATTATGTCATCTATATTGTATATGCTTGCACTTATACGTTGGTAATTAGTAGAACCGTGTTGTCATGGTGAACGCTTTCAACATTGCACATGTACATTGTACCCAGTTGATATCATGATCTTTTGTTTGCGTATGTCGTCGATGTGAAATAAAATGGGAGCTTGTAAGTCAATGAAGTTATGTATGTGTGTTAGAGAAATGCCTGGGCCGCTAGCCTAATCCATGCCTAATCATGGTGAAAACTTGCAGCATCACCATGGTTAGCAATCTATGAACCATTCATCTTATAAGAAAGAGATTGATAAAAAGAAAAAAGAGATGAGAAAGAGAGAAAAAAGCACCATTTTCCATGATAAATAAGAAGATTGCTGAGATGCTCATTGTCTGCTTGCCTTATCATTTTGATATGGGATAGCTCATGTATCATGGGGCAGGGGTACCCCGTTGGCAGTTCTCTATGATACACATATACTTACTATGACAAGAACTTACCGGTAACTAAAGTTGAGTAGCACGAGGAGCGGCCCTCATACTCAAGGGACATGAGATTGCCAACTTATAGTTTGTCAAGCATATACTCCATATTTTGTTCACTTTAACCTTAATCACTTCAAGATGCCTATGATAGGGGCAATGAGAGCTGAAAGCTAACAAATACCATAATTTTTGGAAGCTCTTTATGAAACTTGAAATCCTTGCTTCCCTTTATAAAGGGCCTTTCTTCTACTTTTATATTGAGTCTCCACCTTTTATCTTTATGCACCAATTAATAGAGCATAGTTGTCATTCTTAGTTTTATGTGCATTGTCCCAAAACTTATTGATTGATTCATATTGTTGATATTGCTTGCTCTTAGACTATTTGTATCTAGTCACCCTTATGAACTTTGAAGGTGTCCTATGCATTTATGTTTTACTACTCCATGAGGGACAAGCTGAATACTACTATGCTATGTTTTCTATATGTGAAACAAATAAACGTCTTTCAATGCATTGTTATTCATGAATCTTTGTTTGTATCCTTTCATGTTGCGGCATAGTTGCTATGTCTTATTGTTAGAACTTCATATTTCATGCTCATGTTTAGAGTACTTTGATCCCAGCTTTCAATGCATGCAAATGGTTTGATCTTAATTGTGATGGTGCATGTCACCTCAAAAATTATTCTTTTTATCACTTACCTACTCGAGGATGAGCAGGAGTTAAGCTTGGGGATGCTTGTTACGTCGTAAACGTATCTATAATTTTTGATGCTCCATGCTTGTTTTGTGCCAACTATCTTATGTTTTGTCTACACTTTTAGGTATTTTTATACACTTTATGGAAATAACCTATTGACAAGATGCCACAGTGCTAGTTGTATGTTTTCTGCTATTTTTGGTTTCAGAAAAGCTAAAAATGAATATTCTCGGAATTGGACGGGACAAAAGCCAATCTTCATATTTTTCCCGGATCGATACAAAAAATCAAAGCTGAGACGGAGTAGGGCACCAAGGTGGCCACACCCTAGGGTGGCGCGGGCCCACCCTGGCCGCGCCACTAGGGGGTGTTGCCCCCCTAGGCCTCCATCGACCTTGCCTCCTTCGCCTATAAGAAGCCCTCGACTCAGAAACTCTAAATAATCTGGGAGAAAGCCATGAAAAGTTTCGCAGCGCCGCCGCCACGAAGGGGATATTCGGGGGACAGTAGTCTCTATTCCGGCACCCTGCCGGGATGGGGAAGTGCCCTCGGAGCCATCTCCTTCGATCTCCACCGCCATCTCCATCAATTTCCATCGCCATCTTCATCATCGTTGTTGATTCCCATGATAAGGAGGGAGTAGTTCTTCCTCAAGGCTAAGGGCTCTACCGGTAGCTATGTGTTCATCTCTCTCTCTATGCATGATCATATTGTGATCATGAGCTTTGTAATCAAGTAGATCTGCTCTGCTACTCAAGTGCTTTAATAGATCTCTGGCTCTCCCCACATGTGTGAAAGTGACAGCATGCATACCGTGGTGGCACTTAGGCTAGAGTCTTGTAGGGGTCCCAACCTTTAATAAGATTGATCCCTCCTGTGTTTACAATGCTAGTCCCTGGATCAATAGCTAGCATCCACAGTTTAGATGTAATATCAAGAATCAAGGGTCATAATATAACTTTATAACCAGGAATAACATAATTTTATTACATCAAACATAGCTCATTAGGCTATTACATTACATTGCAGCGGAATAACAATAAGCATGGGGTCCTTCATCTTCAAAGTGCCACAGGCAGATGTTGGTTGTAGACTTTGTAATCCTAATCAATCAATCTTCACTAAAAACAATCAAACCTGCAACATACAAGTTACAGCCACAAGGGTCAATACATTTGAATTGTATTGGCAAGTGATACTATGATATTATGGTGGAGTCTATCATCTATATGCATTTGGCTAAGTGGAGTTGAGGCTTGCATTGCTCAAAATAGATTTTTCCTTAACATTTGAAATACTAAGTTTTTGCTTGACAAAATCATTTTTCCACAATCAAAGATTTCAAGATCCTTGTACCAAGCCATCTCTCCATCAATGATTAAAGAATTCAAACAACCCTTGTTCAAACCACAAGATTTTGATTTAGAAATTGGAATGATGAGATTCTTGATTGCTTCCATGTCTTGATGCTCAAATTGTCCTTTACCAGGGACATGGCTAAGTACTTAGATTTTACACTCTGTAGAGGTGGTGCACTTTACCCACAAGACTTGGTTTCCCAAGACAAGATCTTTCAGAAGCTTTCCCTTAGACCAATATGGACGCGCTCCATCCTATCAAACACTACCACCCACTGTCCATATGGCTAAGTTCTTGCAACCTATATGATCATGGCAGAGCCCATATTGCCAAGTGGTTGCACTTGAAGCTTCTCAACATTTGACATCTCAAATCCCTTTGTTTCCTGGGTGGCATTCCACAAGTGAGATACACAATCCAAGCCTATGGCATTGTGAACCACTCAACCATTCTCCACCAAGCAAGCCCATTCCACCCAGGTGATTCATTAACTTAGTTGTTTTATTAAACAAAACTTAAGTCCTTAGACTTAGAATATTTTTCCATAGTGTGAATATATATTCCACCCATGTTTTCTATTAGCTAGGCTAAGCTTGGTAGTAGTAGGAAACTTAACTTAGGAAATCCTACTAAGGATTCATCTACTAGGTTTTACTATAGCAAGGTCTATACTTAGCAAAATCCATGCAAGTTTACTTAGCAAAAACACTAATGCATAGTGAAAGTAATGGGACAAAAAGTATGAAGCATCACTTGCCTTTCTGGTAGAGTATAGGTTCACTTCTTGATCTTTGCAACAATCACACTCTTCAAGTCACTACAAATCAATCAAGCAAGGCACAAACTCAATCTACCAATCAAGCAAAACAACACACATAAATAACAAAGTCAAAGAAATGCATGCAAGCATGCCAAGATTTGTTTTGTTTGAAAAAAAAGTGGTTCCTAGTGGGTCATGGTCATTTGGGTACATCTAATGGTCATTTCCTAAAGTGGCCAAGTCATTTGCAAAAGGTTTCACTCAAAAACCATTTTCAAAACAAAGTGTTATTTTATGTGGTGTAGAAATATTTTTATTAAGGCATTAGCCTATAGGGTTCACCAAATGAGTTGCTATTGCAAAACTTGGTGTTTTTGGGTCAGTAGGTTTGGTCCAAACCATTTTCTCAAAGTTTTCTTTCCATAAACATTTTTATAATAAAATCAACAATTTTATTTGGCTAGAAATGGACTAAACTAACTAATCCATTCCAAACTTTACCAAAATCATTTTTAACACCAAAGATTGGTTCCTAGGGTCATTAAGGTCACAACAAATCATTTTGCAAAGGTTTTAATCCAAAAATCATTTTTAAAAAATTTTATACTCTAAACAAGTACATAAAAGTTTCTGTAAATTCAAACAAGCTAACATATACTATTTGCTAAACTAAGGCCATGGTTGGCTAGGGCTTGTTCTCCTGAATCCATTGATATAAAATTTGTCAAATTTGGACGTGTGGATCAAAAGATATAAGGGTTTGAAATTTGCAAATAAATCTGATTCAAACATTCTTTTAAACAGATTCTAGTGCCACGCGGCAGTACCCTATTGGACGGTACCGTTTCGCGCGGATCAGCGTTGTGGTGCGTTGGATTAAGTTAGATTGTGCGGTACTGAGCGCATACCTCTTCGGCGTTTAAGTGACCTAATCCTGTTCGTCTGATCTAGATCTAACGGACCTAAACAGATGGCCATTAACCGGCAGCGTTGCGTGGCTGTGCGCAGCGGCGACGGGCAGACGGCGGCGGTGCTAGCGAAATAGGACGCGAAAAAGAGGGGAAGGATGCTCACCAGGTTCGAAATGCCACACTGATGCTCAACTTGCTTGCGGCTTGACAGGGGGCGCTCAGAGGCAGTCGCAATTCTTCGTCGGAGTTGGGAACGGCGACGGACGGTTCTGTCCACGGTCGAAGACGAGGCTGTGGTCCACGAGAAGAAAAACGGAGGACAGTATCAGATGCGCAATACCAAGGCTATGCTGTGTGCGTGATCTAGGAGGCGCGGGGTGGTCGGAGTTCACCTGAAATGCTCGACGGAGCAATGGCAGACGGCGGCGCACGCTCGGTGTCGTCGTTGCTGACGCTCAGGGGCGCCCGCGGTTGAACGGAGGGTGCTGGAAGATGCTACAGGAAGTGGGGAATGTTCCTGCGTGCTTGGGAAGGCAAGGAGTGGCAAGACACGGCCGGAATTCTCGCCGGAGCGTCGTCGGAGACAGAGACAGTCGAGGAGGAATTGTGGCGGCCTGGAGGCGTGCTCAGGGAAGAAGGCAAAGGGGAAACGGAGAGGAATCGAGGGCGATTAATACAGCGTGGTTGCAGGAGCGATTAAGTGCGGCGTTAACGCGAATTGATGCTCGCGATTCAATGCTGGCAACGGCGACGAGAGGAGGAAGAAGCAGTCGCGGGGTGGAGAAGGAGAACAGTGGAAAAGAGGTCCACTGGTCAGTGGGGAAAAGAATCGAGGGGAGGTCCACATGTCAGTTGCTGGGTGGGTCGGTTTCTGAGTAAGAAAAGAAACGCTTCGGGGGAGGGAAGAGGGGAGCTGGGCTAGGTGGGCTGTTGGGCTGGAGTTGGGCCAGATGGTGGCTGTTCTATTTTTTTTTCTGTCCAAGTTCTTTTTCTTTTTCTATTTCTGAATTCTGTTTTGAATTTTAAACAAACAAACACATTCAAAATGATTCAAACAATCATCAAGCTTTTCAAATATGAATTTGGTTCTGCTTAACATCATAATTCACATTCTAAAATAAAATATTATTTTAAATCTTTTTAGGTTCCATTTATTAATTAAATAAATGGATCATTAGTTATTTAATAAAATAGGGTTTGTTTTATTTAATAAAATCTTCATTTAAAATCCAAAATGTTTTCAAAACTCAAACAGTAGGTTTTATTTGGAAATAAAGAATATTTGGAAAACTTGTTTAAAATAAAATAATTCTTTTACTTTAGGGTCCATTAATAATTAAATAAAATGGAACTTAGTTATTAAATCAAAATAGGGTTTGATTTTATTAATAAAATCTTTATTTGAACCTAAGTATTTTCAAAGTCAAATTAGTAGGTTTAATTTGGGAAGTATATAATATTTGGAAATTTGTTTTTAAAACAAAATAACCTTTTATTTTGGTGTCCATTATTAATTAATATAATAGACTTTCATTATTAAATCAATTAGGATTTATTTTATTAAAATATTTATTTTGAGATCTAAAATAAAGCCAAAACACTTTAGTAGGTTTTATTAGAGAATATAAAATACTTGGAAAACTTATTTAAAATAATTTAATAAGTTTGATATTTTAAAAATGATAAAACCTTTTATTTAAATAAAGTTTGGATATTAATTCCTTATTACTTTATTTAAATCAGCTTTTGCTATTTTAATTCAAAAACAAAATGTTTTAAATCCAAAGCTTGGCCAAGGTTTAATTTGGTTTTATAAAATAATCTTTATTTATAAATCCATCTTTTCTTTTGAATACCAAATCTTTTATTTTAAAAGATCCAAAATATTATTTCCAAAATATTTTGTTTTCTTTTATTTAAAATGTTTATCTTTTTAAATCCCTTTAGGATTTTATTTAATTCAAATGGGTTTGATGTTCCAATTGAATTCAAAGAGTTTCTTCTGGCTCTGAAAATCAAACAAAGTTTTATTTTATTTCATTTATTTTCACATTACAAGATTTGGAAAATCTTGGGATGTGACAAGTCTACATAAATACTCAAGTGCTTCAATAGATCTCTGCTCTCCCCACGTGTGTGAAAGTGACAGCGTGCACGCCGTGGTAGCACTTAGGATAGAGTTCATAAATATTTATCATGAGTATATTTGGAGTTGGATGTCTTCATGAAATTGTGGTGTTTGTTGGAACCATCTAGCGCTCAAGGTGACAGTGTGGGGTTATCTAGATGGGGAAGGTGGACTTTGAGGAGTGCTGTTATAGCCCTACCATGGATTAGAGTGTCCAACCGGAGAGTAGTTCAGGGTAGTATCATGAAGAGAATATATTTATATGAGAGAGTGTTCACTAGTGAAATGATGATCCCTAGGCCTTGTTTCTAAGCATTGAAACACCGTTTACAACTACATATGTTACATGTTTGCTTGCTTCCAGCTTTATTTCAGATTTGCCTTCAACCTTTTGCACCCATCAAGCTCTTTTCTGGCACCGTTGTCTTATATCCATACCACTTGTATTTCACTATCTCTCTGCCGAACTAGTGCACCTATACACCTGAAAAGTGTATTGGGTGTGTTGGGGACACAAGAGACTTCTTGTATCTTGATTGCAGGATTGCTTGAGAGGGATACCTTTGACCACTTCCTCCCTGAGTTCGATAAACCTTGGGTAATCCACTTAAGGGGAACTTGATGTTGTTCTAAAACCTCTGCACTTGGAGGCCCAACAACTGTTTACAAGAATAGAAGTGTGTAGACATCATCCCAAAACTTGTTGATTGATTCATAATTCTGGCATTGCTTGTTCTTAAATTATTTGTATCTAGTCACCCTTATGAACTTTGATGGTGTCCTATGCATTTATGTTTTACTATTCCATGAAGGATAAGCTGAATACCACTCTTGCTATGTTTTCTCTATGTGAAACAAACAAATGTCTTTCAAAGCATTATTCATGATCTTTTGTGTGTGTTGCCTTTCATGTTGCAACATAGTTGCTATGACTTATTGTTAGAAATATATCTTCATGCTTATGTTTAGAGTACTTTGATCCTAGCTATCAATGCTTTGCAATACCTTGATCAAGATTGTGTTGGTGCATGTCACCTCAAAAATTATTCTTTTTATCACTTACCTACTCGAGGACGAGCAGGATTAAGCTTGGGGATGCTGATACGTTGCAAACTTATCTATAATTTTTTATGCTCCATGCTTGTTTTGCACCAATTATCTTATGTTTTTGTCTACACTTTGTGGCATTTTTATGAATTTTATAGAACTAACATATTAACAAGTGCCACTGAGCTAGTTTCCTGTTTTCTGCTGTTTTTGGTTTTAGAAAAACTAGTAAAGAAATATTCTCGGAATTGGATGAAAGAAAATCCGAAGTTCCTATTTTTTCCGACACGAGACGGAGTCAGGAGGAGAGGGGGAGACGCACCCCAGGGCGGCCACACCTAGGCCAGGCGCGGCCAGGGGCACGCCGCCCTAGGGTGTGGGCCCCCTGGTGCTCCACCGACCTCGCCTCTCCGCCTATATAATACCCCCGAGATGAAAACCCTAAGTACCCGATCAGAATTCCACGAAAAAGTCTATAGCCACCGCCACCGGCGTCCCTAGATCGAGAGGGATCTAAAGCTCTTCCCGGCACCCTGCCGGAGAGGGGAGATCATCCCGGAGGCCTTATTCATCACCATGCCTGCCTCCGGAGTGATGTGTGAGTAGTTCATCCTTGGACTATGGGTCCATAGCAGTAGCTAGATGGTTGTTTCTCCTATTTGTGCCGTCATGTTTAGATCTTGTGAGCTGCCTATCATGATCAAGATCATCTTATTGTAATGCTACATGCTGTGTTTGCTGGGATCCGATGAATATTGAGTATTATGTCAGATTGATTATTATTCTATCATGTCTATGTTATTTATGATATTGCATTCTCTCTGTTGCTAGTAGTTACGCTTGCCAAGTATTTGCTTGTGACTCCAAGAGGGAGTATTTATGCTCGATAGTAGGTTCATGCCTCTAGTAATCTGGGAGAGTGATAGAAACTTCTAAGGTTGTAGATGTGACGTTGCTACTAGGGAGAAAACAGCAATCCTTTGTCCAAGGGCAATTGTATTGTTTACATTACAAACTTTGCTTAATGCAATTATCTGTTGCTTGCAACTTAATACCCGAGGGTTGTTCGGATGATATCCTGGAGGTGGATTATTAGTCATAGATGCAGTTGGATTACGATCTATGTATCATGTTGTAATGCCCAAGTGAATCTCATAGTGATCATCATGGCATGTACATGCATTGCATTGCATTTTATATTTGTCAATTGCCCTGTTGTAATTTGTTCACCCAGCATGTTACTTATCTTATGGAGAAACACCTCTAGTGAACTGTGGACCCTGGTCCATTCCTTACCACTGATATTCCATCTACTATTTACTCTTTACTTTCTGCAATTACTACAAGCAATTACTTTCTTCCACACTGTATGTTTAATCCTTATTTTCAGCAAAACCAGTGAGCTTGACAACCTCACTGATAAGTTGGGGCAAAATATTTTGGTTGTGTTGTGTGCAGGTTCCACGTTGCTAGCAACACCTTCGGAGGTGGTTTCTTTCTCCTACCGGTTCGATAACCTTGGTTCCATAACTAAGGGAAAACTTGCTGCTGTGCTCATCATACCTTGCTCTTGGGGTTCCCAACAGGCTCCACATCAACTGAGCCATCATGCGCCTCCTCCATACCCTCTCTCTCTAGCTCTGTCCTTGCACTAGTTTGGTCCCATTATAGGACTATTCACACAAGAGACAACGCACTAGCAGCACATCGTTGCGCTGCGGAGATTCCAAGCTGAAGATCTACTTCCGCACTCTCGATAGGGATCAAGGAGACAGAGGTCGTCATCATACACCATATGTGTACCAAACCACGAGGGGACACACTTGGGCACCTTGTATGTCATGGGTCGGAATGCTGCATGATGGAGCAGGAGGTGACTTGTGAGGAGCTTCACGACCTTGAGTTCGACTACGAGCACGACTACTTCAACCACGTTCCCCTCGGAATGTTTATCGCTTTTGTACTATAAGGGTATGTATCCGAAACCTCGGTTGTTACTGTATTACGCATAGATAGATATTGGGCATTAGGACGTTCCAACGTAGGAATTATTTTTGTTTTTTGCACCAGAACCCCAACGGTGGTATCAGAACCAATCTATGTGTAGTAATGTTATATAGCCAATACGCACATGGTTTGTGCGGACATTGATCCTCTAGTTGTTACCCTCCAACGTGTACTTGTTTATATCGTGGTATTATTTGATGAAGTGGCCTGAAACGACCTTACGCGTATCCGTATGTGAGACTGGTTCCACGCTCGACATATGGCTTGTTCCGTATAAGTGGCTAGCGGGTGTTCGTATCTCTTTCAATAGTTGATATAACATTTAAAACGGATGCCCTAAAAGGGGTGTAGTAGAGACAACTGTTTGGATCCATGTTGTGGTTGGAAATTTCGTAGATTAGAAATGGTTCTATTACGAAATCCCTAACATTCACGTAAAACTTGCAAAAGATAAAGTAGAGGCATCTAACTTTATTTTGCAGGCGGGCATGTGATTTGATATGGTCTTGGTCATTACGAAGGTAAATAAGTTTACTTTTCTGTTACTAAGTAGTATAGTAATAGTCATCGTTTCGATGGACGACTTGCTGGTGGTGTCGTAGAATTTGCGTCAAACTGATGGCAAGTTGGAGATCATGTCGGGGCGCTCGATGCAGATTGAGACGCCAAAACAAGGACCATATTATATCCCACAATACATGTGATGTTGATACCTGTTTTACATCTTATTGTGTGCTTGTATTAGATACACAACTGTAGCATAAAAGATAAGATGATCCCTAATACTAATTCCAATGATAGTGCTCCCCTTGTGTGTGCACCACTAAGAAAGTTCTATGTTATGAAGCCGGCCATGACGGTCGGGGCCTAGACATATCTATGTTCATATACGATGGGTGTAAGCCATGTTGCACTGCAATACACACAAGTTAGAATTGGCCAGCCTAGCATGTGCAGACATGGCCTCGAAACACAAGAGACCGAAAGGTCGAGCATGAGTCACATGGATGATGTGATCGACAGTGGAGAATGTATACCTTCAATCTATGTTGCCGGCCATGACGATCGGGGGTTGCATAGTGAATTGGGATCGTGTGATCACTAAAATCGTCCAGGGGATGACTATTTTAGTGGGAGCTCAATTATAAATTGAACTCATATTATGAACTTAGTCTAGATGTCTATTTGCAAATATCTTAGTAGATCATGGCCTATCCTATTGAGATCTTTTGCGACCATAGGAAATTTATTGATGTGGAACTTAGCAGAAGGGTGATACGTCCTAAACGGATCTATAATTTCTATGCTCCATGCTTGTTTTGTATCAACTATCTTATGTTTTGTCTACACTTTGAGGTATTTTTATAGATTTTCTGGAACTAACCTATTGACAAGATGCCACAGTGTCAGTTGTTTGTTTTATGATGTTTTTGGTTTCAGAAAAGCTAGTAAGGAAATATTTTCGGAATTGGACGGAACAAAAGCCAAAGTCAATTTTTACCGGAGCGAGACGGAGTCAAAAGGGCAGCCGAAGTGGGGCCACGAGGCGTCCACACCTAGGGATGCCCCTTCGCCTATTTAAGCACCCAGATGCAGAAACCCTAAACACATGATCAGAAATCCACGAAACAGTCCGTAGCCACCGCCACCATCGTCCCTAGATCTAGGGGATCCGAAGCTCTTCCCGGCACCTTGCCGGAGGGGAGATATCATCCTAGAGGCCTTCTTCATCACCATGCCAGCCTCTGGAATGATGCTTGAGTAGTTCACCCTTGGAATATGGGTCCATGCAGTAGCTAGATGGTTGTTTCTCCTCCTTTGTGCTATCATGTTTAGATCTCGTGAGATCCGTTCATGATCAAGATCATCTATTTGTAATCATACATGTTGTGTTTGCGGGGATCCAATGGATATTAAGATACTCTGTCAGATTAATTATTGATTCTATCATCTCTATGTTATTTGTGATCTTGCATGCTCTCTGTTGCTAGTAGATACTTTGTCCAAGTAGATGCTTATAACTCCAAGAGGGAGTATTTATGCTCGATAGTGGGTTCATGCCTCTAGTAATCTGGGAGAGTGACAGAAACTTCTAAGGTTGTAGATATGATGTTGATACTAGGGAGAAAACAACAATCATTTGTCTATGGGGCAATTGTATTCTTTACTTTACACACTTTGCTTGATGCAATTATCTGTTGCTTGCAACTTAATACTGGAAGGGGTTCGGATGATAACCCGAAGGTGGATTATTAGTCATAGATGCATTTGGATTACGGTCTATGTATTATGTTGTAATGCCTAATCAAATCTCGTAGGAGTCAAGATGTCTAGTATATGCATTGTTATGCTTTCTCAATCTGTCAATTGCCCCGCTGTAATTTTTTCACCAAACATGCTATCTATATTATGGAGAACACCTCTAGTGAACTGTGGACCCCGGTCCATTCTTTATCATTGATATACCATCCACTGTTTACCGCTATTGTTTACTTTCTACAAGCAATCATTATCTTCCACACTATACGTTTAATCCTTTGTTTTTAGCAAACCAGTAAGATTTACAACCTCACTGTAAGTTGGGGCAAAGTATTATGGATTGTGTTGTGCAGGTTCCAAGTTGCTAGCAACACCTTGGAGTTGTTTCCTTACTCCTACTGGTTCGATAACCTTGGTTTCATAACTGAGGGAAACTTGTTGTTGTGCTCATCATACCTTTCTCTTGGTGTTTCCAACGAGCTCTACATATCTGAGCCATCAAGCACTTCTCTGGCGCCATTGCCAGGGAGTTAAGGACAACTTCAATCTCTTCCTCCTCATCAATCACTTGTCAGGGAGAAAGAAGATTCTTGCAAGGGGAATCTCTCACAACCAATCTCTTTACTTTGTTTTTGTTTTGCTTTGTCTCCTTTTCTATGTTTTTCTTGTTTCTTTTTATCAAAAACACAAAAAAAATAGTTCTTTCTTTAGTTGTTACCCTATTCGTAGCTCACCATGTTGATCCCTAAGTTCATCCTGAAAGACCTTTCAATAGGTAGTGGCTCTATAATTGGGAAAGATAATATTGAAGAATTATTTAATCATGTTAGAAAGCATGAGGATATTGAGGATAGATCCTTAGCAGAACTTGCTCCAAATTATGAAATTGTTGCAGCTTCTTTAGTTCACATGTTGGAGGCTAGGTTTAGTAACCTTAGCCCATGATGCAAGTAATGTTTCTTAAACTTAAAGATATTGAGGATACTGAAAAGAGAGATTTTATTCTGGAAACTTTGCTAAAAGAATTCAATGATGTTGCTAAAGAAGCTAAAAAGGTCTTTGATCATTTTAATATGCTAGGCTTGTCCGTAGATGTTATGGGCACACGAGACAAGTTGGACAAAACCAAACCCAAAATGGAGAGGAAATTAAAATACCAATACCTTTTAAACTTGTAGGAATGCATGATGCCTTAGAAAAGAATTTTGATTGGATTGTTCCTGAAAACCCTTTTGATGAAATAGTGAACCCAAGAGTATTGAGAGGGGATCCTCTAGAACTTATTTGGATGAGATACCTTTCCTGGTTGAAGAAATTTCTGGTATTGATCTTAATGCTTCTTCATTTGAAAATACTTGATTCTTGCTTCCTATGCCTAGCTGAAAGGGGTTAAAGAAAAGCACTATTGGGAGATAACCCAAATTTATTTCAGTAAGTTTTTCTTTTGTTGAGTCTTGGAAGTTATTGCCTCTGTAATAACCTCTCCTTATCTTTTTTTGTGTGGTTTTTGTGCCAAGAATAACCTCTAATGAGAGAGAAGTAAGATTTGGGGAAGTTACTATCCCGAAACAAATTTGTGTGCTTCACTATAAAAAAATCGTGACAAATCCCAGTACGTAGGATTGATCTATAATTTTTTGAGAATATGCCCCAGGTTATTATCCAACTTTCGTTAGTTAAACACTTTTCGATTTGATCAACAGAAGGTCTTCGAAAAAATCGGTTTTTACCTGCTGGTCTGTTTTGATAGATTTCTGTCATTATTTGCATTTGCCTCTTAATCGGTTTCTTTTGAGCTCTCTTTGATCACTTGAGATTTTAAAATAAGTTTCTACAGTAGATTGTGTTTTAATGGAAGTTTTACTTGAGTTGAAACTGAACCCCAAAGGTTTATTATCTTGCATACACTAATGTTGCTAATGAAGATTGTGTGGAGTTTTGTATGAAGGAAATTTTCAAGTGTAGGGGAAGAATGATGTGATAAGATGAAGAATGGACAAAAACTCAAGCTTGGGGATGCTACCCATGTCACCCCAAGAAATATTCGAGAGGTACAAGTGTCAAAGCTTGGGGATGCCCAAGGCATCCCCTTCTTTATCAATAAAAACCTCAGGTCTTCTTTCTAGACACTTTATTTTTATTGATTCATGCACTATTGTGTTGTTATTGGAGCGTCTTTGTTTTTGTTTTTAGTTTTATTTTTTTGGGTTTGCTGCAATAAATTAGTTGGACCCCGCATTCTCATTTTGTTTCAAATAAATTGATTGGTGTTGGAAAAGAGTAGAAAGTTTCATGCTTATAGTGGTACAAAAGGAAGCTTGTTTTGACTGTGGCTTAGACTTTATCATGTCATGTTAGATGTTGCTTTGACCTTATGCTTAGTGATTATTGTTGTAGCATGACTTGTTTCAAACAATCGAGATTGCTTAATGTTCCTTGAAAGAATCATGTGTTGTTAGCATACAAAAGCATAATATTGTGGTATTCTCTTTTGATGCTTTATTTGGGTTGACTTGGCACATGCTTACACCATGTTATGACTATGAACCAGTCACCCTAGCCTCTATGATCATTTAGTTTTTGACTTGTGATATCACTTTATGCGTTGTTCAATAATGTTTTGTCGCTTTCCATGATTATGGCCATTATTGCTCTCTTAGTTGGTCGCTCCCAGTCTTTTGCTAGCCTCCACTTGTACTGAGTATGAGCTCTACTCGTGCATCCAACTCCCAAGAAACCAAGTTCCAAAGGTTCCACTATAAATTCCTATGCATGGTGTCTTACACCATTACAAGTATATTCATGTGTTTATCTATCTTCTAAATTAAACGTTTGTTATGTGAAAATTAGTGATTAAAGCTCTCACAAACTTGATGGCACACTTTATTGCTTGCACTTAATAAACTTGAACCATTGTGCCCATCTATATTGCTTATATGCTTGCAAATTATAAGTTGTGCATTAGCAGAACCATGTTGTCATGGGGAACGCTTTCAACATTGCACTTATTCTATTAAGTTGATATCATGTTATTTTGTTTATGGATCCTGGCAGTGTGAAATAAAAGGGAAGCGTGTAAGCACATGGAGTTTGTATATGTGTTAGAGAAACGCCTGGACGGCTAGCCTAAGCCATGCCTAATCATGGTGGAAACTTACAGCGTAACTATAATGAGCATTTTTGAAGCATCCTCAATAAAAACCTATGCAAATAGCAAATAAAAAGATAGCTGAGATGCTCATTATCTGTTGCCTTGTCATTTTGATATGGGATAGCTCTTGTGTCATGGGGCAAGGGGTACCCCGTTGGTGTTTCTCTATGATACACATATACTTACAATGACAAGAACTTACTTGTGACCAAAGTTGAGTAGCATGAGGTTTGGTACTCGTACGCAAGGGGCATGAGATATTCAACTTATAATTTGTTAAACATATACTCATATTTGTGTCACTTTAACCTTAATCACTTCAAGATGCCAATGATAGGGGCAATGAGAGCTGAAATCTAATAAGTACCATAATTTTTGGAAGATCTTTATGAAACTTGAAATCCCTGCTTCCCTCTATGAAGGGCCTTTCTTTCTACTTTTATGTTGATTCTTGATGGTGCTCGACGTGGCACTTTGTTAGTAACCCTCAAGCACAGGGTGTGAAGAGCACAACAACAAGTTTTCCCTCAGTTGAGACCGAGGTTATCGAACCACAAGGAGGAAGGAAATGTCACACAGGTGTTGCAAACAACGTGGAGACCTACACAACACAAACTTAAGACTTTTTCCCAACGAATCAGTGAGGTTGTCAAGCTCACCGTTTTGCTATAACAAAGGATTAAACATATGGTGTGGAAGGTAATGGTGGTTTGCAGCAAGTAAACAAGTAACAGTGGAAGATGTATCAATGTAAAGATTGGACTGGGGTCCATAGTTCACTAGAGGTGCTCTCCTTAGATAAACAACATGGCATGAAGGGTAAACAAATTACAGCGGGGCAATTGACAGGAACTGAGCAAGGCATAACAATGCAATTACTAGTCAGAAAGATCCTATGAGATTCGATTGGGCAATACAACAAGATACGTAGACCGCCATCCAACTGCATCTATGACTAGAAGTCCACCTTCAGGTTATCATCCGAACCCCCTCCAGTATTAAGTTGCAAGCAACAGACAACTTCTTTAAGCAAAGTGTGTAAGGTAAACAGTCCACATGTTCCATGAACAAGAGACCGTTGTTTTCTCCCTAGTAGCAACAACACATCTACAACCAAAGAGATTTCTGTCACTTCCCTTGGAAACTAGAGGCATGAACCCACTATCGAGCATAAATACTCCCTCTTGGAGTCACTAGCAACTACTTGGCCAAGATATCTACTAACAACGGAGAGCATGCAATATCACAAACAACACAGACATGATAGAATCATAAAGACAAAACCATTAATCAAACCAACATAATAATCTTAATATCCATCAGATCCCCGCAAACACAACATGCATGATTACAAATAGATTAGATCTTGATCATGAACGGAGATCACAAGATCTATACATGAAAGCACAAGGAGGAGATACAACCATCTAGCTACTACATGGACTCATAGTCCAAGGTGGAACTACTCACGCATCATACCAGAGAGAAGGCCTCCGGGATGATCTCCCCTCCGACAGGGTGCCGGGAAGAACTTCAGATCCCCCTGATCTAGGGACGATGGTGGCGGCGGCTATAGAAGGTTTATTGATCAGGTGCTCAGGATTTAGGCATCGGGGGATTCTTATAGGTGAAGGGGGATACCGAGGAGGTGGCTAGGGGGCACACCCTGCCTAGGCGTGGTCCCACCCCTGGCCGCGCCTAGGGGGGTGTGGCCACCCTGGCACGCCTCTCCGTCTCCCCTCTGGACTTCTTGTTCCCCACGGAAAATTATTGACTTTGACGTTTGTCCCGTCCAATTCCGAGAATATTTCCTTACTAGCTTTTCTGGAACCAAAAACAGCAGAAAACAGGCAACTGGCACTGTGGCAACTTCTTAATAGGTTAGTACCAGAAAACATGTAAAAAGCACCTCAAAGTGTAGACAAAGCAAAGCAAAGTAGATACTTAACAAGCATGGAACATCAAAAATTATAGATACGTTTCCGAAGTATCAAGCATCCCCAAGCTTAAATCGTGCTCGTCCTCGAGTAGGTAAGTGATAAAAAGAATAATTTTTGAGGTGACATGCACCGTCACAATAAAGATCAAACCATTTGCAAGCATTGAAAACTGGGATCAAAGAAATCTAAACTTGATCATGAAAGATGGAGTTCTAACAATAGGACAGAGCAACTAATGTTGCAGCATGGCAAGATACAAACAAAGATCATGAATAACATGCATTGAAAAACTTTTATTTGTTTCACATACAGAAAACATAGCATAGTGGCAATCAGCTTGTCCCTCATAGAGTAGAAAATAGATGCATATGACACCTTCAAAGTTCATAAGGGTGACTAGAAACAAGTAGCACAAGAACAAGTAATATCACAATATGCATCAATCAATAAGCTTTGGGACACTGCACATAAAACTAAGAATGGCAACTATGCTCTCTTAATGGTGCTTAAAGGTAGAAGGTGGAGACCCAATAGTGGTGGAAGAAAGGCCTTTTATAAAGGAAGCATGGATTTCAAGTTTCAAAAAGAGCTTCCAAAAATTATGGTACTTGTTAGCTTTCAGCCCTCATTTCCCCTATCATAAGCATCTTGAACTGATTAAGGTTAAAGTGAACAAAGATGGAGTATATGCTTGACGAAGTATAAGTTGGCAATCTCAAGTCCCTTGAATATGAGGGCCACACCTCATGCTACTCAACTTCAGTCACCTGTAAGTTCTTGTCACTGTAAGTATTTGCATATCATAGAGAACCGCCAATGGGGTACCCCTTGCACATGGTACAGGAGCTTTCCCATAACCAAAATGACAAGGCAAACAGACAATGAGCATCTAGCGATCTTTTTATTTACTGTATGCATAGCTTTTTATTGAGGATGCTTCATAGATAGCTCACTATGGTGATGTTGCAAGTTTCCACCATGATTAGGCATGGCTTAGGCTAGCGGCCCAGGCGTTTCTCTAACACAAAATACAAACTCCATGGACTTACAAGTTCCCTTTTTATTTCACACCGGTGACATCCATAGACAAAAGAGCATGATATCAACTGAGTACAAAGTACAAGTGCAATGTTAAAAACGTTCCCCGTGATAGCACGGTTCTGCTAATTCCCACATATAAGTGCAAGCATATACAACATAGATGACACAATGGTTCAAGTTTATTAGGGGTAAAGAATATAAAGTGTGCCATCAAGTTCGTGAGGGCTTTAATCACTAAGTTTTCACATAACAAAATAGTTTTTAATTGGAAGATAGTTGAAAACAATAATATACTTGGAATGGTGTAACACACCATGCATAGGAGTTTCTAGTGGACACTTTGGAATAACTTGGTTTCTTGGGAGTTGGAAGCATGAGTAGAGCTTACTCATACAAGTGGAGTCTAGCAAAAGACTGGGAGCAACCAAATAAGAGAGCAATAGTGGCCATAATTATGCAGAGCAACAAAACATTACTAATCAAAGCATAGAGTGGCACTACAAGTCAAGGACTAAATAATCATAGAGGCTAATGGTGACTTGTGAGAGTCATAACATGGTGTGAGCATGTGCCAAGTAAATCCAAACAAACCTCAAAGGAGAATACTATGCTTTTGCATGCTAAGACAACCCATAATTTCTTCAAGGCACACTAAGCAATCCCAATGACTTGGAGCAAGAAATGCTACAGAAATAACTACTAAGCATAAGGTCAAAACAACACCTAGCATGGCATGATAAAGTCTAAGTCATAGTCAATGCAAGCTCCTCTTGCACTTACAAGCATGAACTTACTACTCCTTTCCAACACCAAGCAACTTATTTGCAAAACAACACAGGGAGAACGGGGGTCCAAACTACTCAAGCAAACTAAAAAAACTAAGCAAAGCAAACGAAAACTAAGATGCTCCAAGAACAACACAACAGTGCATGAAACAATAAAAACAAAGTGTCTAGACAGACCTGAGCTTTTTATTGATGAAGAAGGGGATGCCTTGGGCATCCCCAAGCTTTGACGCTTCTACCTCTTGGATATTTCTTGGGGTGACACCATGGTGTCATCCCCAAGCTTGAGCTTTTGTACATTCATCATCTCATTGCATCCTTCTCTCTCTACACCTAAAAATTTTCCTTCATACAAAACTTCACACAATCTTCATTAGCAACATTAGTGCATTCAAAAGATATTAGACCTCTGGAAAAGCTTTGGAATAGCAAGAATTTTCACTAAAAACACAAGCTACCGTAGTAAATCCTTCAAAAAGCTCAATTCCCCAAAATAGAACTCAAAAAGGAATCAATAAGAAGCAAATGCAAATAATGACAGAAATTTGTCAAAACATACCAGCAAGTAGAAATCGATTTTTTCGAAATTCTTATGTTGCTCCAATCAAAAAGTGTTGAACTAACTAAAGTTATCTAACATACTAGGGGATTTATTCGTAAATTTTGAGCTTAACCCGAGTTACATAGACTCCTCACAATTTTTTTATGGTGGAGGACAGAAATCTGTTTCGGGACAGCAACTCCCCAAATCTTACTTCCCTCTCATTAGAGGTCATTCTTGGCACAAAGATCAAACAAAAAGGATAAGGATAGGTCATTACTGAAGTAATAACTTCCAAAACTCAAGAAAACTCTTGGGTTATCTCCCAACAAGTACTTTTCTTTACCGTCTTTAAGTTAGGCTTGATAGCTTGAGAAGATGCTCACATAAGAATTATGAATTGAAGTCAAAGAGAGCATCAAGAAGCAAATTTCAAAACACATTTAAGTCTAACCCACTTCCTATGCATAGGAATCTTGTATGCAAATAAATTCACAAAGAACAAAGTGACAGGCATAGGAAGATGAAACAAGAGCAACTTCAAAACTTTCAGCACATAGAGAGGTGTTTCAGTACCATGAAAACTTCTACAACCATATTTTCCTCTCTCATAATAATTTTCAGTAGCATCATGAATAAACTCAACAATATAGCTATCACATAAATCATGCTTTTCATGATCTACAAACACATAATTTCTATCAAGCTCAAAAACAGTGGGATTAAAACCTCCACAGGTTTTATCCAAAGTAGATATTTCAAAAGGATCCACAGGAACATAACATTCATCCTCCTTTGGTAAGCATGGGGTACAATCAAATAATATAAGAGGTAAAGAGTTACTCTCATTAGAAGGTAGGCATGGGTAGATCCATTCTTCCTCCTTTTTCTCATCACTCTCCTCGTCTTTTTCATCTAATGAGCTTCCAGTTTTAACAATTTATTCTTCCATAGGATCCTATAAGGCATTAGTCTCTTCCATTTGTGGAAAGCATCTATTAAAATATTCAAGAATATAGCCATTTGCTTCCTTGTAATTATCAAAGCAAAATTTAAGTATCTCGTAAACCTCATATTCGTAAGGTGCATCATCAGTATTTTCAAGCAAACTAGCAAGTTCAAATGCACCCTTGAAAGCAATAAATTCTTCAATTTGCTCCACATCATAAAGTCATAATTTCCCTTAACATAAGAAGATATGGTAACATTCTCATTATACTCACATTGAAAAGGTAGGTGTTTATACCTCCTACAACAACAAGACTTATCAAAGCAATAAGTGACATTATAAGTAGAGCAGACCTCTCTAGCAATAGTATTCAACTTATTAATTTGTTCCCATAAGTGTTTCCCTTTTTGTGGCAAACATTGTTTCTTATAATAATACTTTTGCTCTTCCATGAACCCACCTTGCCAATAAGAACTAGTTTCAAAGAAACCATCCATTGATAGAAAGCATGACCAAGCAAGGCAATAACAGACCGACAACTAGAGCAGGAACTAATTTTTTTGTGTTTTTTATAAGAAAAGGCAAACCAAACTAGACTAATTTTTTTGGGTTTTTTGAAAAGAGGCAAACAAAACCAAGCAAAAGAAAAAAAAGCAAACTAAAAACAAAGTAAAGAGAAAGGAAGTGGAGGACTCCCCTTGTGAATACGTCCTTAGCCTCCCCGGCAACGGCGCCAGAAAGACTTGATGGTGCTCAACGTGGCACTTTGTTGGTAACCCCAAGCGCAGGGTGTGAAGAGCACAGCAGCAAGTTTTCCCTCAGTTGAGACCGAGGTTATCGAACCAGAAGGAGGAAGGAAACGTCACACAGGTGTTGCAAACAACGTGGAGACCTACACAACACAAACTCAAGACTTTGTCCCAATGAATCAGTGAGGTTGTCAAGATCACCGGTTTGCTATAACAAAGGATTAAACGTATGGTGTGGAAGGTAATGGTGGTTTGCATCAAGTAAACAAGTAACAATGGAAGATGTATCAATGTAAAGATTGGACCGGGGTCCATAGTTCACTAGAGGTGCTCTCCTTAGATAAACAACATGGCATGAAGGGTAAACAAATTACAGCGGGGCAATTGACAGGAACTGAGCAAGGCATAACAATGCAATTACTAGTCAGAAAGATCCTATGAGATTCGATTGGGCAATTCAACAAGATACATAGACCGCCATCCAACTGCATCTATGACTAGAAGTCCACCTTCAGGTTATCATCCGAACCCCCTCTAGTATTAAGTTGCAAGCAACAGACAACCGCTTTAAGCAAAGTGTGTAAGGTAAACAGTCCACATGTTCCATGAACAAGAGACCGTTGTTTTCTCCCTAGTAGCAACAACACATCTACAACCGAAGAGATTTCTGTCACTTCCCTTGCAAACTAGAGGCATGAACCCACTATCGAGCATAAATACTCCCTCTTGGAGTCACTAGAAACTACTTGGCCAAGATATCTACTAACAACGGAGAGCATGCAATATCACAAACAACACAGACATGATAGAATCATAAAGACAAAACCATTAATCAAACCAACATAATAATCTCAATATCCATTGGATCCCTGCAAACACAACATGCATGATTACAAATAGATTAGATCTTGATCATGAACGGAGCTCACAAGATCTATACATGAAAGCACAAGGAGGAGATACAACCATCTAGCTAATACATGGACCCATAGTCCAAGGTGGAACTACTCACGCATCATACCGGAGAGAAGGCCTCCAGGATGATCTCCCCTCCGGCAGGGTGCCGGGAAGAACTTCAGATCCCCTCGATCTAGGGACGATGGTGGCGGCGGCTACATAAGGTTTCGTGGAATATTGATCGGGTCTTAGGGTTTAGGCATTGGAGGCTTCTTATAGGCGAAGGGGGAGGCCGAGGAGGTGGCCAGGGGGCCCACACCCTGCCTAGGCATGGGCCGCCAAGGGGGGCGTGGCCGCCCTGGCACGCCTCTCCGTCTCCCCTATGGACTTCTTGTTCCCCACGGAAAGTTATTGACTTTGACGTTTGTCCCATCCAATTCCGAGAATATTTCCTTAATAGATTTTCTAGACCAAAAACAGCAGAAAACAGGCAACTGGCACTGTGGCAACTTATTAATAGGTTAGTACCAGAAAACATGTAAAAATCACCTCAAAGTGTAGACAAAGCAAAGCAAAGTAGATACTAAACAAGCATGGAACATCAAAAATTATAGATACATTTCCGACGTATCAAGTCTCCATCTTCTATCTTTATGCACCAATTAAGAGAGCATTTTTTGTCATTCTTAGTTTAATGTGCATTGTCCCAAAACTTATTGATTGATTCATAATGTTGGTATTGCTTGTTCTTAAATTATTTGTATCTAGTCACCCTTACGAACTTTGAAGGTGTCCTATGCATTTATTTTGCTATTCCATGAGGGACAAGCTGAATACCACTATTGCTATGTTTTCAATATGTGAAACAAAACAAATGTATTTCAATGCATTGTTATTCATGATCTTTTGTTTGTACCGTTTCATGTTGCAACTTAGTTGCTATGTCTTATTGTTAGAACTACATCTTTCATGCTCATGTTTAGAGTACTATGATTCCAGCTATCAATGCTTTAAAATAGTTTGATCAAGATTGTGATGGTGCATGTCACCTAAAAAATTATTCTTTTTATCACTTACCTACTCGAGGACGAGCAGGAGTTAAGCTTGGGGATGCTTGGTACGTTGTAAACGTATCTATAATTTTTGATGCTCCATGCTTGTTTTATATCAACTGTCTTATGTTTTGTCTACACTTTGAGGTATTTTTATACATTTTTTTGGAACTAACCTATTGAAAAGATGTCGCAGTGCCAGTTGCCTGTTTTCTGCTATTTTTGGTTTCAGAAAAGCTAGTAAGGAAATATTCTCGGAATTGGACGGAACAAAAGCCAAAGTCAATATTTTACCGGAGCGAATACGGATTCAAAATAGCCGAAGTGGGTCCACAAGGTGGACACACCTAGGGCTGGCGCAGCCACCCCCTAGGACGCGCCGCCCCATGGTGTGGGCCTCTCGGGCGCCCACCGACCTTGCCCATTCGCCTATTTAAGCACCTCGATGCAGAAACCCTAAACACCCAATCAGAAATCCACTAAACAGTCCATAGCCGCCGCCATCGTCCCTAGATCGGGGGGATCCGAAGCTCTTCCCGACACCCTACCGGAGGGGAGAGATCATCCCGGATGTCGTGGGAATGACCACGGCAGATGCTGCAATCGGCAGCGAGTAGTAGAACATGGGGCAAGGGCGGCCAGCCATCTGCGGTGCGAGATGAGGGCGGAGACACAAGGATTTACCCAGGTTCGGCCCCCCGGAGGGTAAAGACCTACTCCTGCTAGATTGTATTATGGTGGAAGTACAATGGGGCGAGCTCGGCGGCTAGGCAGCGAGTCGCTTGGGTGGATGATGGAACGTATCCTCTACACGCCCTCTAGGGAGGTTTATATAGACTCACCCCCCTAGGGTTTACAGATCTCAACTGAATCAGTTAAGGTTTCAGCAATCATTTAACCTAATCTGACTGGGCCTAGCTACGCTCCTGGGCCTTCAGCTTCCAGTCGCTTGAGTCCATGCCAGATCTTGATCCAGTCGCCGTTACCGTAGGCCCACTCGCAGGCGCCTGGGCCAGTCGGAAATGTCCTGCTGGGTATACCCCGGTAGGCATATCCCCATCACCGGAGGCCTTCTTCATCACCATGCCAGCCTCCAGAGTGATGCGTGAGTAGTTGATGACCCACAAGTATAGGGGGTGTATCGTAGTACTTTCGATAAATATGAGTGTCGATCCCAACGAGGAGCAGAAGGTGCTGAACAGTGGTATGGAGAAGTAAATCCCTGTGAATACTTAGCAAACAGATTTTTAGTGGTTTTCTGACAAGGAAACAAAACAAAGAGCAAGTAACAGAAGTAACGAACAAACCGAGCAAGTGGCCTAATCCTTTCTTAGCAAAGGACAAGCCGGTGGAAATACTTATAAGGACCAAACGTTCTCAAGGACACATGGGAATTCTGTCAAGTGCTTTCGCTCCAAATAGCTAAGTAATCTTCTATGGTGTTTGTACGTGTTGTGTGGGTGAACCTGTGCTAACATACTGCCCTTCCTAGGACTAATACATACTTGTGATTAAACCCCCTGCAAACATCCGTAACTACAGGAAAGTAATTAAGATATAAATCTAACCACGGCCTTAAACTCTGAGATCCTACACTCCCTTGTGCAAAGGTGTCCTAACGGAGGTTCAGGTTTCTGTCACTCCGGCAACCCCACGATTAGTAGCCAAATACACAATGCATTCCCCTAGGCCCATAAATGGTGAAGTATCATGTAGTCGACGTTCACATGACACCACTAGAAGAATAGCACCACAACTTAAATACTAAACCATTGAATAATAACTCATCACAGATTCACTACTAACAACATGACTTCTCCCATGTCCTAAAGAACTAAACGAACTACTCACAAGACATCATATGGATCAAGATCAAAGATGATATGATAATGGATAACAATCTGAACATAAATAATAATCCAATGGTTCCACTCACACGCATCAACTACAATAGTAATTAACACTGGGAAAGTTTCCCCTAATGAACTAAGCAATATCCAACACAATTGTTACGGCGGGAAGGAGTGGTGGTGATGGTGTTGGTGGAGATGATGGTGTGGATGATGATGATGATCCCGATGAAGCCTAGCTTGATGACGGTGTTGATGGCGATGGTATCCCCTCTCCGGGAAGGAATTCCCTCGGCAGAAATCTGTCTGCCAGAGAGATCTTTCTCTCTCATTATTTTCTGCCCCCCAGAGGCGGCGGAAATCTATCAGTGATCGCCCCCTTAGGGTTAGGGTTCCGTAGGGAAGATATAGGTGAAGGGGGAGAGTCGGAGGCCGGGCAGGTGGGCCACACCTGCCCTAGGCACGACCTCAGGTGGGCCCATGCCTAGGGGGTGTGGGCCCCCTACGGCCCCCCTTCGCTCCTCCTTCTGGCTTCCTTCGTCCTCAGGTAAAATAATATGTTTCCATATTTTTCTGGTATTTTTCTGATCTTCGCGAAATTGCACCGAAACGCCTTCTTTTCCATCAGAATCCAGACTCCGGCAGTCCATCCTCCAGGAATCATCCAACATGCATAAACAGATGAAAAGCCATAAGTAATACCCCATAATAAGACAAATATCAATGAATAGAGGTAAATTATGATATAGAATGGTGATGCAAATTGGGCGTATCAACTCCCCCAAGCTTAGACTTTGCTTGTCCCCAAGCGAATAATAATCTCAGTAAACATGTCCACAGGTTTATGGAGTGAAGTGTCGATAAAAGAATACGAACAAGAAGCATCACACTTACCATTGTACAACTCATAGAAGAAAGCAACTCACCATTATATAACTTAGCTTGCAACCAAGTACAACAGTCACAATAGAGATGCATAAAGATAAATCATAATTGGAATTGGCAAACTTGTTCTTGGTCAAAGAACACCTGGCAAACAGTTTCACAACAAGCTTTTTGTAGAAGTTTCAAAACAGGAACACTCTTTGCTCAAAAAGGTTTTTCACAAGTGAAGGCTTTCAAAATAATACTCAATAGATAAGAATTTTGTGCAAACAAGGAAGATAAAGAACATGATTGAATAAATCACCATATGAATGCTTGAAACACAACAACTCAAAAGCTTGCTGGAGAAAGAGAGGAAGTAGGTTTACTGACTCAAACTGGTAGTGGGAGAAAGGTCCCTTCTTAGAGGGTAGCAGGGATTAAAAGTCATAAAGAGCTTCCAAAAGATTATGGTACTTACTAGCTTTGATCCCTCATTGCCCCTATCATAAGCATCTTGAGATGATTAAGGTTAAAGTGAACAAAGATGGAGTATATGCTTGACGAAATATAAGTTGGCAATCTCATGTCCCTTGAATATGAGGGCCACTCCTCATGCATAATCAACTTTGGGTCCAAGTAAGTTCTTGTCATTGTAAGTATTTGCATATCATTGAGAACCGCCAACGGGGTACCCCTTGCACATGGTACATGAGCTTTCTCATAACCAAAATGACAAGGCAAGCAGAAGATGAGCATCTCAGCGATCTTTTTATTTACTATGTGTATATCTTTTTATTGAGGATGCTTCATAGATGACTCACTATGGTGATGCTGCAAGTTTCCACCATGATTAAGCATGGCTTAGGCTAGCGGCCCAGGCGTTTCTCTAACACAAAATTCAAACTCCATGGACTTACAAGTTCCCTCTTTATTTCACACCGTTGACATCCATAGACAAAAGAGCACGATATCAACTATGTACAGAGTACAAGTGCAATGTTGAAAATGTTCCCCGTGACAGCACGGTTCTGCTAATCCCAACGTATAGATGCAAGCATATACAACTTCGATGTCCACAATGGTTCAAGTCTATTAGGGGCAAGTAAATAAAGTGTGCCATCAAGTTTGTGAGGGCTTTACTAACTAGTTTTCACATAACAAAATACTTTTTAATTTGAAAGGTAGATGAAGCTTGAGAATTTGCTAGAAATAGCAAAAGCTACTAGGTAGATATGGTGGACACAAGTGGCAAAAGTTTTGGGTTAAAAGGATTTTGGAAACATGAGAAGTATGCCTTCTCAAAAACAGGTTTTTGGCTAGCAAGGCCGGGTAGCAAGCAAGAGAGTTGAAAGAAACAAGCAAACATACAAGTAATAAAGCCAAACATGCAATCTTCCTTAAAGACACAAAAGAATCTTAAATAAAGAATACTAAGCTTATGAGGCAACAGGAAAGAAAACAAATGATACCAAATACCTGTAAGCTTTTTCTTTCTTTCTTTTTCTTTCAAAATAATGCCACTGGCCAGAACTCGGTTTGCCAAAAACAATTTAGATCCACTTGATGATCCTAAAGTGGTGCCAATATTAAACAACAAGATCCATCATATAATAGAGATTGCAAACTAAAAATAATAAGTGCAAAAAGTAAAAGATGAGACTTCTCATTAATACTCCAATAAAGGCACTCACACCAAGGGATACATAGATAATCAACTAAAGGAGAGATACTTCCACATGCAAACCAAAATATAAAATAACCTCTCTACCACAGATATGAATCCACTAAAAATATAAAAGATAAAAGATAATGGTGGTGATACCACGCCACTCCCCCGGGCTTGGAATAAGCCAAGGGGATGCCAAACCTGATGATAAATTACTCCCTTGGTGGTGGTGGTGTTCTCTTGATAAGGTCTTCAACAAGTTTATTCAAATCCTCCATATTGAATGCTAGAGTACGAATTAACTCCGAATTATGCTCAATGCAGCCCATGATCAACTCGAACCGAGGATCCCAGTCCTTGTTATTCTTTCTCCATTCTTCCAAGTTAGAGCGTTTCTTCCCTGCATGGTTAGAACAATGGGTACTAGAAGTAAGTGTGCTTGGAGCGAGGATATGACGTGGAGTTCTCCCTCCTATAGACATCCGTGCTGTCCTCTTAAGCTTGGTAGGTTGTGCCACAAAACCAATGCTTGCAACGGTAGCGCGGGTGTCCGGTTGCTTGTCCTCCTCCATGTCTCCTTCATAACCTACCGGAATCTCCTCCTCCTTGGGAACTTGAGGTTCTTCTTTCTCGGGCTCCTTGCCTTTGTCGTTGGCGGAGGCCATGGTGCTCTAAACTTGAGAAGATTTCCTGACAAAAACAGATCAAAATGAAAACACGACGAGAACACGATGCAAGAACCTCGGGGAACCCGGGGGGTTAGATATTACGAAGTTTCAATGCATAAGGAAGGTTTTGACACGGAAACGAAGCGGAGACAGAGTTCGATGGTGGCAAACCCCCTCCAGGCGCGGCCAGGCTGGGCCCGCGCCTGGGGTGGGTTTGTCCACCCCGGGCTCCGTTTCCTCTTCAGTTTCGTCTCGTAACTTCCCTTATGTATAAAAAACATCAAAAATATAAAAAGATTGGGGTTTCACGAACCTTCTGTTTTCACCACTTTTACCTATTCAAGGACGAACTCTGCAGTTTCTGGTGTTTGACTTCTGATAAATTCTTCTGGAGTTTTTATTTGAATAACATCAACTTCTTCATTATAAGAATCTCCAGAAATATAATGTTTTAGTCTTTGACCATTCACCACCTGTGTTGTGTCATATTTTAGAGAAGAAATTTTGATGGCACCGGAATGGTACACTTCCTGGATAACAAAAGGTCCTTCCCATTTGGAGAGTAGTTTTCCTACAAAAAATCTGAGACGAGACATATACAAAAGAACTTTCTCACCAACATGGAACTCCCTTTTGAGAATTCTCCTATCATGCCATCTTTATCACTTTTGTAAGCTTCACTTCTCCACTCATCTAGATTACTTAAGTCGAGCAGTCTTTTCTCACCAGCACGTCTAAAGTCTCTATTCAACTCTTTCACTGCCCAATAAGCTTTGTGTTCTAATTCTAAAGGCAAGTGACAAGCCTTGCCATAGACCATTTTGTAAGGAGACATCCCCATAGGATTTTTATAAGCAGTTCTATAAGCCCACAAAGTGTCATTCAACTTTTTAGCCCAATTTTTCCTAGATTTATTCACAGTCTTCTGCAAGATAGATTTGATTTCCCTATTGGAAAGTTCTACTTGCCCACTAGTTTGGGGGTGATAAGTTGAAGCTATTCTATGGTTTACATCATACTTAACGAGAGTTTTTCTAAAAACCCCATGAATAAAATGAGAGCCTCCATTAGTCATGAGATATCTAGGCACACCGAACCTAGGAAAAATGACATATTTGAGCATTTTCAAAGAGGTCTTACCATCATCACTGTCTGTAGGTATGGCTTCTACCCACTTTGTAACATAGTCAACAGAAACAAGAATATGTGTATACCCCTTTGAAGGAGGAAAAGGCCCCATAAAGTCAAATCCCCAACAATCAAAAGGTTCTATAACAAGAGAATAATTCATAGGCATTTCATTGCATCTAGAGATGTTACCTACTCGTTGGCATTCATCACATGATAAGACAAACTTCCTTGCATCTTTAAAAAGGGTAGGACAATAAAATCCAGATTGTAAAACCTTTTGTGCAGTCCTATCCCCAGCATGATGTCATCCATAAGCACTGCCATGACATTTTCTCAATATCTCTTGTTGTTCAAATTCTGGAACACATCTTCGCATAATACCATCTACTCCTTCTTTATATAAGTGTGGGTCATCCCAAAAGTAATGCCTTAGATCATAAAAGAATTTTCTTCTTTGCTGGGCTATAAAGGTTGGAGGCAAATACTTGGAAACAATAAAGTTAGCATAATCAGCATACCAAGGACTCTCATGTGGACTTACCCTTATTGCAGCTAACTGCTCATTTGGAAAACTATCATTAACAGGCAAAGGGTCAAAAGAAATGTTTTCCAAACGAGATAAATTATCAGCAACAGGATTATCAGCACCTTTCCTATCCACAATATGCAGATCAAACTCTTGCAAAAGCAACACCCACCTTATAAGCCTAGGCTTAGCATCCTTCCTCATCATAAGGTATTTAATAGCTGCATGATCAATATGGATAGTAACCTTGGAATCAACAATATAAGGTCTAAACTTATCACAAGCAAAGATTACAGCTAAGAACTCCTTTTTAGTAGTAGCATAATTCTTTTGAGCAGCATCCAGAGTCTTGCTAGCATAATGAATGACATTTAGCTTCTTGTCAACACGTTGTCCCAAGACAGCACCCACATCAAAATCACTAGCATCACACATAATTTCAAAAGGTAAACTCCAATCAGGTGGTTGGACTATAGGAGAAATTGTTAAATCTTTCTTCAAAGTTTCAAAAGCTTCCTTATAATCATCGTCAAAAACAAAAAGGTACATCTTTTTGAAGAAGATTAGTAAGGGGCTTTGAAATTTTGGAGAAATCTTTAATAAACCTCCTATAGAAACCAGCATGACCAAGGATACTACGAATACCTTTGATATCTCTAGGACGAGGCATCTTCTCAATTGCTTCAATTTTGGCTCTGTCAACTTCAATACCTCTTTCAGAGATCTTGTGTCCCAGAAAAATTCCTTCATTAACCATGAAATGGCATTTCTCCCAGTTAAGAACAAGGTTGGTTTCCTCACGTCTCTACAAAACTTTATCAAGGTTGTGCAAACAGTTATCAAAATAAGTTCCATAGACGGAAAAATCATCCATGAAAACCTCCACAATTTCTTCACAAAAACCATGAAAGATAGCAGACATACATCTCTGAAAGGTAGTAGGAGCATTACATAAACCAAAAGGCATACACCTATAAGCATAAGTACCATAGGGGCAAGTGAAAGTAGTTTTCTCTTGCCCCTGTGCTTTCACAGCAATTTGAGAAAACCCAGAATAACCATCAAGAAAGCAAAAGTGAGTCTTTTTGGACAACCTCTCAAGCATTTGATCAATAAAGGGCAAAGGATAATGATCTTTCTTAGTAACTTTATTAATCTTTCTAAAATCAATGCACATTCTATACCCAACCACTACACTTTGGGGTATAAGCTCATTATCTTCATTAGGCACAACAGTTATCCCCCCTTCTTGGGAACACAATGAACAGGGCTAACCCACTTACTATCAGCAATAGGATAAATAATACCAGCATCAAGGAGTTTTAATACCTCATTTCTTACCACATCCTTTATCTTAGGATTTAGACGGCGTTGGTGCTCAACAACTGGTTTTGCATCAGGTTCTATATTAATAGCATGATGACATATAGTAGGAGAAATCCCCTTTAAATCATCAAGAGTATAGTCCATAGCTCCTCGGTGTTTATTCAATATCTCCAATAACCTTTCTTCTTCCTTTCCTAAAAGTTTAGAACTAATAATAACAGGATATATCTTCTTGTCATCAAGATAAGCATATTTAAGATCATCAGGTAAAGGTTTTAATTCGAAAACAGGGTCCCCTTTAGGTGGTAGTGTGGTATCCAAATCTTCCACGGGTAAATTATGCTTAAGTAACTCAGGCTGACGAAGGAAAGCCTCATCAATCTCATTTATTTCCTTCATGAAGGCATCATTTCATGTTCTTCCATGAACTGCTGCAAGGCATTGTTAGGAGCAAGAGAAATAGCGAAAAGTTTTTCAACCCTAAAATCCTCATCAGGCAGTTCATTTTCATAAGGAGTTTTGGAAAATTTGGAAAAATTAAACTCATAAGACTCTCCAGCAAACTTAGTCAAAAAAATTCCTTCCTACAATCTATGATAGCCCCACACGTGTTTAGAAAGGGTCTACCAAAGATAATATGATAGGTTTTACTAGCTTTTTTACCAAGTACTAGAAAATCAGTAGGATATTTAATCTTACCACAAAGGACCTCCACATCTCTTACAATGCCAATGGGGCAAACTTGCTCTCTATTAGCAAGGTGAATGACCACATCAATGTCCTCAAGCTCACAAGGACCAATCTCATGCATAATTTCCATGTAAAGCTCATAAGGAATAGCACTAGAACTAGCACCAATATCATATAAACCATAGTAGCAATGATCACCAATTTTAACAGAAAGCACAGGGACACTAGCTTTTCTAACTTTACTAGGATGAGAAATAATATTAGAAGCGTCTTCACAAAAGACAATGTGCTCATCCTCCATATTTCTAGTGACATTGTCTTTCACAATAGCTACCACAGGTTCATCACTCAAATGCTTACCAGGCTCCACAGTTTTCATTGTACCTTTGCTATTTTCACTAATAATCATAGAATACTCCTTTACCTTAGCTGGGAAAGGCATTTTCTCAACATGGGGTTCAGGCACAATATGATTAGTAGAACAAACTTGAGTACTTCTAATGGGAGCATGACTAACAACATATTTATAAGGAGCATGGTACTTATTCCACTTCTTCTTGGGAATTTCAATGTAAGAGGCAAAGGCATTAAAATAGCTGGCAATAATTTGGGAATCAAGACCAAACTCATTGCTAATATCACAGAAGCTATCAGTTCCCATAAAAGATATAATGCATTCAAAATCATAGTTTATACCTGAATTTCTTCCTTTGTCATTCTCCCAAGCTTCAGTGTTCTCTTGAATACGGTCTAGTAGATCCCATTTAGCTTCTTCCTTCATACGTTTGAATGACCAGCACAAGAAGCATCTACTAAATCTTTATCATGAAGAGAAAGCCTAGCAGAAAAGTTATTGAGAATAATATTGTTAGGGAGTTCATGAATAGGACATTTAAGCATTAGTAACTTAAATATCCCCCAAACTTGACATGTAATCTCTCCATCAAGAGGCCAAAATTTATATATAAGATTTCTATCCTTATGGATCTCACTGGGAGGATATAATTTAGAGTAAAAGAGAGATGACATCTCCTCCCATTCCATGGATTGTCCATTCTTCATCAACTTATACCATTCTCTAGCTCTCCCTTTCAAGGATATGGAGAGTAACTTCTTCTTCACATGTTCAGTTGTGATACCTGCACACTTAAACAACCCTCATAATTCATGGATAAAAAGCAAATGATCACCGGGATGGACATTTCCATCCCCAAAATAATAATTATCCATAACACGATTAACAATACTAGTAGGTATCTTAAAAGGATCTATCTCAACAGGAGGTGGTTCATCTACTACCCTAGCAGTGGTAGTAGTTTTCCCAAACAGAAAACCAAGTGGGTTATACATATTGGAAACAAAGTAATAAGCAGTAACAAAAGCAATACTCACAGTGAAAGTTTCCCTTACCAGTTCCACTCTTCAATAGCGCTTCACTCCCCGGCAACGGCGCCAGAAAATAGTCTTGATGACCCATGAGTATAGGGGGTGTATCGTAGTACTTTCGATAAATAGGAGTGTCGATCCCACGAGGAGCAGAAGGTGCTAAACAGTGGTATGGAGCAGGAAATCCATGTGAATACTTAGCAAACGGATTTTTAGTGGTTTTCTGACAAGGAAACAAAACAAAGAGCAAGTAACAGAAGTAACGAACAAACGGAGCAAGTGTCCCAATCCTTTCTTAGCAAAGGACAAGCCGGTGGAAATACTTATAAGGACCAAACGTTCTCGAGGACACATGGGAATTCTGTCAAGTGCTTTCGCTCCAAATAGCCGAGTAATCTTCTCTGGTGTTTGTAAGTGTTGTGTGGGTGAACCTGTGCTAACATACTGCCCTTCCTAGGACTAATACATACTTGTGATTAAACCCCCTGCAAACATCCGTAACTACAGGAAAGTAATTAAGATATAAATCTAACCACAACCTTAAACTCTGAGATCCTACACTCCCTTGTGCAAAGGTGTCCTAACGGAGGTTCAGGTTTCTGTAACTCCGGCAACCCCACGATTAGTAGCCAAATACACAATGCATTCCCCTAGGCCCATAAATGGTGAAGTATCATGTAGTCGACGTTCACATGACACCACTAGAAGACTAGAACCACAACTTAAATACTAAACCATTGAATAATAACTCATCACAGATTCACTACTAACAACATGACTTCTCCCATGTCCTCAAGAACTAAACGAACTACTCACAAGACATCATATGGATCAAGATCAAAGATGATATGATAATGGATAACAATCTGAACATAAACAATAATCCAATGGTTCCACTCACAAGCATTAACTACAATAGTAATTAACACCGGGAAAGTTTCCCCTAATGAACTAAGCAATATCCAACACAATTGTTACAGCGGGAAGGAGTGGTGGTGATGGTGCTGGTGGAGATGATGGTGTGGATGATGATGATGATGATCCCGATGAAGCCTAGATTGATGACGGTGTTGATGCCGACGGTCTCCCCTCTCCGGGAAGGAATACCCCCGGCAGAAATCTGTCTACCGGAGAGATCTTTCTCTCTCATTGTTTTCCGCCCCCCAAAGGCGGCGGAAATATATCTATGGTCGCCCCCTTAGGGTTATTGTTCCATAGGGAAGATATAGGCAAAGGGGAAGAGTCGGAGGCCGGGCAGGTGGGCCACACCTTCCCTAGGCACGGCCTCAGGTGGGCCCACACCTAGGGGGTGTGGGCCCCCTGCGGCCCCCTTCGCTCCTCCTTCTGGCTTCCTTCGTCCTCAGGTAAAATAATATGTTTCCATATTTTTCTGGTATTTTTCTGATCTTCTTGAAATTGCACCGAAACGCCTTCTTTTCCATCAGAATCCAGACTCCGGCAGTCCATCCTCCAGGAATCATCCAACATGAATAAACAGATGAAAATCCATAAGTAATACCCCATAATAAGACAAATATAAATGAATAGAGGTAAATTATGATATAGAATGGTGATGCAAATTGGACGTATTAGTAGTTCACCCTTGGACTATGGGTCCATACAGTAGCTAGATGCTTATTTCTCCTCCTTTGTGCTATCATGTTTAGATCTTGTAAGCTCTGTTCATGATCAAGATCATCTATTTGTAATCATACATGTTGTGTTTGCGGGGATCCGATGGATATTGAGACACTATGTCAGACTGATTATTGATTCTATCATGTCTATGCTATTTGTGATCTTGCATGTTCTCCATTGCTAGTAGATACTTTGGCCAAGTAGATGCTTGTAACTCCAAGAGTGAGTATTTATGCTCGATAGTGGGTTCATGCCACTAGTAATCTGGGAGAGTGACAGAAACTTCTAAGGTTGAAGATGTGTTGTTGCTACTAGGGAGAAAACAACAATCCTTTGTCCATGGGGCTACTAAGGAGATAATTAATGCAATTATCTGTTGCTTGCAACTTAATACTGCAAGGGGTTCGGATGATAACCTGAAGGTGGATTATTAGTCATAGATGCAGTTCGATTACGGTTTATGTATTATGTTGTAATGCCCAATCAAATCTAGTAGGAGTTAAGATGTCTAGTATATGCATTGTTATGCTTTCTCAATCTATCAATTGCCCCGCTGTAATTTGTTCACCCAACATGCTATCTATCTTATGGATAACACCTCTAGTGAACTGTAGACTCCGGTCCATTCTTTGTCATTGATATACCATCCACTGTTTACTGTTACCATTTACTTTATACAAGCAATCATTATATTCCACACTATACGTTTAATCCTTTGTTTTTAGAAAACCAGTGAGATTGACAACCTCACTGTAAGTTGGGGCAAAGTATTGTGGATTGTGTTGTGCAGTTTCCAAGTTTCTAGCAACACCTTGGAGTTGTTTCCTTACTCCTACTGGTTTGATAACCTTGGTTTCATAACTGAGGGAAACTTCCTTCTGTGCCCATCATACCTTCCTCTTGGGGTTCCCAACGAGCTCTACATATCTGAGCCATCAAAGGGTCCAACTTCATAGATTAATACCCACAGATGAGGGATATTCTCAAACTAGATGATCTTCTCTTCTTGATACAATAACAATTAGGAGATAGTCCAATGACTCCGCGACGTTTGTGTTTTCTCCATTTATCATCCAATAAGTCATTCACCATTTGGTGGAGAGTTAGACTATAATTTTTGTTTCTGCAAAATCAGGCATATAAAGTATGAGCCGTTGTATGAGTTTTCTTATGCAATTGACGGAAACGGAATATTTAGAGAATCACTTAGCAATATTGCATTAGAGTTAAGAACTCTTAGAAGGGATTAGTTGCAAGTGGAGGTCATGGAAGAAAAGGGTATATGTTAAATATACAAAGTTATAAATGTAATTCTTGCAAAAACTCGTTGCAGTTTAGAAAGTATTGGATACTTGTCCCGTTTTGTGAAAACATGATGGTCTGCTTGAGAATGGCTAGAATTGAGGCAATGTGTCTTGATGACTGCAAGCAAACTAGTTGATGGACAACATCACTCCTTTCATCAAAGTTTATCATTTGGATTAGTGAACTTGAATAACATTTTGTAATCCTTGTTTGTGTGTCTTGCTTTTAGCGAGATGGTTATTTACATAAATAATATACAAGCCAGTTGTACTATTCTTATGAATAATACCATAATGGTCACATTAGGATTATAAATGAATTATTCTCATCACTATGTTAATGAAAATAATTTAAGAATTTATAAAGGATTAGGATGCTAAAGATATCCAAAGGTTGATAATGAAATGACACTATTGTTTAAGTCATGGTGGTTATTGCATGTTTTTCATTTAAATGAAAATTGGGGTCTTGGATATTTTATCTAGAGACTTTGCAAAACCATGCCTCGTTTGAAAAGATGACTAAAACTCCGCATTATGGTAAAACAATGATATGTGAAGAAATGTTGAATTTTATACATAGTGATGTATTGTATTTTTCAACAAAGTAGTGGAAATCATTATTCCATTATGGACTTAAGTGAATAGGTGTATTTACTTAACGAAACACAAGTTTGAAACAATTTGATATGTTCAAATGATTTCAAAACAAAGTGGGATATGGAATTAACAGGAATTCAAAGTCTCCTCGATTTGATCGATATGACTAAAGTATTTAAGTTAATTTTTGGCATAAAAGAACCTGTGAAAGATGTTTCACAAATTATGATAATTGGACAAATTCAAGGTGTTGATATGTATAGATATCATAATCATTTTGTATTATATACATATGCTCTAACATTATCTCTTATCAGGGTTATAGTTATCATTTAGAGTTAAAGATCGAAAAATTCGAGGAAACAACACCATAAGAGTTATGGCACGGTCGAGTTTCTAGAGATTTCGATAATTCGAAATCATGGCGAATAAACAAGTATTTGTAGTGTATTCTTAGGAAACTATGAATACATGTTCCACAAAGGAAAAACATTTCGTTGTCCTTAGTTGATGTGCATTGATGAATATGCGGGTAGAAGAAAGTAAAAGATCAAAACAAGGTATTTGACCTTACCTCCTGATTGTTGAGTGGCGCGTCGAAATTTGTTTCATAAAACCGAACTCTACAAATAGAGGAGAAACTAATGATAATGATCACAAAGTTTTATCGAATACTTGGATTGAATTATATATTCTGCAAGTTTGTGGAATTATATTATTGATTCACTTGCCATGTTAATTGAACAAGACATACCTACGAACTACAAAGAAGTGTGATGGAACTAATGCAAGAAATGACTAAGAATCATGAAATCCTGTATTAATTTACATTTGAGATTGAAAAGTAACATGTTACTTGATCTTATTAAGTAAATATTTTTACTTGATATTTCTAAATGGCTGCAAAGTCATAAGAACAAAATGAAACTTAATGAAAGACTTAGAGCTCGACTTGTCACAAATTATATTTGGACAAATTCAAGGAGTTGACTACAAATGTAGCGATGCTTGCGTCTATTCGATTTACACCAGCAATATATAGATATTGGAACTCGTAGCTAGAATTCACAATTTGATGATGATCAAAGAATTTGGAATTTCCAAGATTATTGAGAGGACTAGCATTTGAGTGGGAGCTTATTGGCTTCGCTAAATCTTAACATGTAAGAGACATATTTTGAGTGGGAGCCAAGTGAAATCCCTGGATCTCATATATGGATGTCATATTTGAGTGGGAGCGTGTCATCATTCTAAAATATGTGGATGACATATATAAATGATGTGACTAGTATTAATATTATTTAAGTTAGTAAGTATAGATGAAGCTGAACAAGTTATTAAATAATGAAATCTATTGATATAGATTGGTGAGTTTAATAAACATTATTGTCGGATGCCTCCTAGACTTGATTCTGAAGGTGTTCAGAATATCCTAGACAAGATTCTGAAGCAGTTCAGAATAGAACAAGGTAAGAAAGAAGTTAATCGTATAAAGTGCTGAGTTAGTATAAGTATTACAACTATGGTTAAAAGAAAAAAAAAGGGATGCATAGCATCTCCTATGCCTCAATCATATGTTCTTCCATACAATCATATTGTATACTCGACGTAATGTGACCCAAGGTTCTGGTTAGAAGAACAAGTCTTGAAGTGATTACTCAGATAATCACTGAGCCAGAGTTAAGTTTGGCCTTAAATGGCAAGAAGCGAAGTTAGGCACATAGTTGCATTTTATGCACTGGGGTCTACATAGATCTAGAAGTATAGTTTTGACTAAAAAAGTTTGAATTCTGCTAAGTGTGTTTCAAATATTTATGTGACAACAGTGAAAGTTAAATTGACTGATTGACCGTCATTGTAAACAATAGAAACAAAGTCTCACTCTATCGCCAAACGAATACTTTAACCCATTATAAGATAATGAAGTGAATGTTAAAATTAGGAAGACATTAACGATTTGCAAAAGACATACTGATCTGGTAAAACATAACAGGGACATGACGTTTCTCATGAGTGTTCATGATCAATAAACGCATATGTGATATGATTTATGATTAGTAAATGCGAGCTAGATTATTTTTACTCTAGTTAAAGCGGGAAACTAAAGGAAATATGCCCTAGAGACAAATAATAATATGGATTATTATCATATTTCATAAAGTCTATGATTAAGTTTTATATCATGCTATAACTGTATTGATTGCAAACGTCAATGCACGTGTGATATACAAACACCCAGGAGTTCCTGGTGAAACTCTAGTCACTGGTTCATTGGTCAACGGACGATCAAAGTTTCCTGCTCATGTTGGAGCCTCGGCCCCAATTGACAATGGAGTCATCTTATTAGAGAATGAGATAGTAAACATACCCTATCTAAGCATCGTATCATGTCATGAATTTTAGGTTACGATGATTAGGAAACGTAGTGACTTGTTCCTTAGACCGTGAGACCATATTTAATCATTTTCACATGAGAATACTTTGATAGCATCTAACATCACTCGATGGAACGGTGATCATAACAATGTGTTTAGGTATTCGGAGGGGCAGATAGAGGTGTATGCATCAAGAGCGGGATTTGTTCATCCGTGTGACGGAAGATACTATGGGTCCACTTGGATGAGTTATATCCATAAGCTACGCAGCGTGTGACTAGATCACGGGGATATCACTTATCGGATCGATTAAACAATCTATTATCGGTAACGAGGTTGAACCCGACATGGAGATGTCGTTGATCAAGCTTCAGACAATACACGTATCGCAGAGACAAAAGGAATAAAACTCAACGTTCGGTTCAAACGACATTGTCATCGTGGAATGTACAAGGATCAATATGGGCATCCCGATCCCGCTATTGATCATTGATGGAGATCATGTTTGTGCTATTCCCGAGCCATGGGGAAATACACTTAAGGGTACGATGAGCTAGAGATCCTATGTAAGTTGGAATCACGATAGAGAAAGAGAAAGCCGGAATTGTTCAAGAGATCCAAAATTGTTCGGAGAAAGAAAAGGAGACCGGAAAAGTTCCGTGAGAGAACCAGAATCGTTTCGGAAAGTTCTAAAATCATTCAAAGGAAATCGAAAGGGAACCGAAAGGTGTTTCGGATCAAAACGAATTTTGTAATATGTATTTACATATTAATTAATGTAATTAATATTAAATGTAATATTAAAATAAAATTTGAAAGGGTAATCCACTAATAGACCAAACTTTCTAGGGAAAAAGGGCCCATAAGAGAAACCTCGAGAGGAAAGGCCTCCAAGATGGGCCCTAAGGTCCCATGTGCCTAGGGAAACCCTAGGGTTAGGGTTTGGGGCGCCTAGGGTTGTTCCCTCCCTCCCTTGGCTGTCGCTAGGTGCATTGGGGGAGGGGCAAGTTTGCCCCCATCCCATATATAAAGAGGCCCGCCTTGGAGGAGGTGGACACACCAAAAGCCACGAGTTGGGATCTCTCCTCCCTCCTCTATGCGCCTCCTTCCTCTCCTCTCTCTAGTTGTCTCCTTGCACTAGTATGGTCCCATGATAGGACTATTCACACAAGAGACGATGCACTAGCAGCACCCCATTGCGCTGCGGAGATTCCTAGCTGGAGATCTACTTCCGCACTTCCAACAGAGATAAAAGAGCCAAAAGTCGTCATTGTACATCGTATGTGTACGAAACCACGAGGGGCCACACTTGGGGCACCTTGAATGTCGTGAGCCGGACTGCTACACAATGGAGCAGGAGGTGACTTGCAAGGAGCTTTGTGACCTTGAGATCGGCTACGAGCACGACTACTTTAACCACATTCCCCTCGAAATATTAACCGTTTTTGGACTAGAAAGGTATGTACCATGTCGGCCATTACTGCATTACTCATAGATAGATCTTGGGCATTAGGGCATTCCAACTTAGAATTTTTTTTGTTTGTTACACTGAAACCCCAACAAAATTATCGATTGAAATCAGCGTCTTTAAATCAAACAAGTACTTAAAAATTAAGGACCAGGTCCTCTGACTTGCATAAGGGAAATTAGGGAAGCTCCAGTAACCTTTTCTTCTTCCAAACCGTAAGATTAAGGCCAAAATAATTTAAATTAATTTATATAATGCAGGTTTATGCTATGTATTTAGAGTAATTACATATAGAAAAAATTATGGTGCAATAAAATTTAGTTTGAATTTTTATATCTACAGTAATTAACTACAGTATAACTAATTTAAGTAAATAATAAGGTATAGGACCAGGATTTTTCTCCTTTGTTTTCCCTAACTTCACTCGTGTACCTTAGAGCATCTCCACTCGTCTACCCAGGACGCCGATCCGGACGCCGATAATAGGTCCAGACGCCAAAATTTCGTCCAGTCGCGTACCCAGAAACCTGTTTTCGTCCGGATTTGGGACAACTTTGGTCCGGACTATCCAGGCCATACCCAGGATCCTGGGTACGCCCTGGAACGCCGGACGAAGCGAATTGGGAGAGTGGACCCGCCCAGTCAGCATATATTCGCCCATATTCATCCAAAGTTCGCCCATATTCGCCCAAAGTTCGTCCACATTCGCCCAAGTTCGTCCATATAGACAATATTCGTCCAAAGTTTGTCCATATAAACCATATTCGCCCAAAGTTCGCCCAAAATTCGGGCATATCCGCCCAAAGTTTGTCTGTATCACCCATATTCGCCCAAAGTTCGCTCAAAGTTCGTCCATATAGACCATATTTGTCCAAAGTTCGCCCAAAATTTGGGCATATTCGTCCAAAGTTGTCCGTATCGCCCATATTCGCTCAAATTTCGCCCAAAGTTTGTCCATATAGACCATATTCGCCAAAGTTTGCTCAAAATTTGGGCATATTCGCCCATATTCGTACAAAGTTCGCCCATAGTTCGTCCATATCGCCCAAAGTTCATCTGTATAGCCCATATTCGCACATAGTTCGCCCATAGTTCGCCCGTATCGCCCAAATTCGCCCAAAACCGCTTATATTCGCCCAAAGTTCGACTAAAATTTGCCGAAATTTGTTAAATTTTAGTCAAACGCGGGAACTCGCTCAGTACGTGAGTGGAAAACTCAACATACCCAGACCCAAAACTTGTTTCATCCAGCAAAAAGTCGGGATTTCGGCATGGGTCTGAAGATGCTCTTAGAGAATCTGGTTCCGAAATAAAGCCCAATAAAAACCGATCCACGTCTGAGATCGTGAGAGAGAGAGAGCCCTAATGATAGCGCGAGAGTAGGCTTTAGTTCTCCGGCTGAGTCTCTGATTTTCTGTGGCTGTACGAGTATCAGCTCTTGTATATATTATTCTGCCTTCTATAAAAAATTAAGGTACGCGTTTTGTGTACTCTCAAAAAAACAAAACCGATCCACGTCTTCACCCACTCAGCCAAGCCCACCCCACCGTAAGACAAAAAAAATGCATCCTAACTCTAGTCGACGAATCGTTGCTAAAAGAACAAAAGAACTAGTCGACGAATCACACGTCACGCTCCCCAGCGACAGCGAACGCTAACTTAAATAACGTAAACCTCACCGGGACCCAGATGTCAGTGAGAGATAAGGAAACTGCCGGGCCGGTGTCTCGTCCTCTAGCCGTGCACCCGCTCCGCTTCGGCTCCTCCGCCGCAGCGCACGCCAGGTACTAGCCAGTGCCGGACGCCGCCAGCCATGCCGCTTCCCCAGGTCGAAGACGACCCCTCCGCGCGGACAGCGCTCATCGCCGCCCCTCCCCCTCTTCCTCGCCGGGCGGTCGCGAGGCTCCACCCGTTCCCACTCCTCGTCGCCGCGGCCTTCGCCACCTACTACCACCTCCTCGTCGCGCCCGGGCCGTCTTACTACCACTCCCTCTTCCTCTCCCTAGGCTCCAACGACACCGCCGCCGCGCACCTGCACGCGCTCACCGCCCGGCCGCACCTCGCGGGCACCGAGGCCAACGCCGTCGCCGCGGAGCACGTCGTGTCCACGCTCTCCTCCCTCTCCTTCCCCACCCGCGTCACGCCCTACTCCGTCCTCCTCTCCTACCCCGCCCACCGCTCCCTCTCCCTCTCCGCACCAGGCCGCGCCACCACCGACTTCGCGTTGGTGCAGGACACCTACCCCGACGACCCCAACGCCGGGGTCTCGGCGGAGGTCGTCCCCACCTTCCTCGCCTACTCCTCTTCCGGCTCGGCCGCCGCCGAGGCAGTCTACGCCAACTACGGCCGCGCGGAGGACTACGCCTACCTCGCCTCCCGCGGTGTAAACGTCACCGGCAAGGTCGCAATCGCGCGCTACGGCAAGGTGTACCGTGGTGACAAAGTGAGAAACGCCCGCCTCGCTGGTGCGGCGGCGGCGGTGATATACACTGATTTCAAGGACTACACGCCGGGGAAGGCCTTTCCGGATGGGCCGTGGATGCCGCCGACCGGCGTGCAGGTGGGGAGCACGTTCAAGGGGGTGGGGGACCCCACGACGCCGATGTGGGCGTCCTCGGAAGGGTGCGAGCGAGTGAGCATCGCGGAGGCGATGGCCACAGACGACATGCCGGGGATACCGGCTCTGCCGGTGTCGGGAAGGGACGGAGAGGAGATTATACAGCTCATCGGCGGAGATGTCGCGCCAGAGGATTGGCAAGGCGGCGAGGGCGCGCCGGTTTACCGTCTCGGCCCCGGGCCGGCCGTACTCAATCTGACATATGCAGTGAGTTGCTGTGGAGATGACATCTGATTTTGCTTTTTATGGGTTCGCTTCCTGACTTCATTTGATACCCACTTGTGCGTTTCTTCGTAGGGGAATGAGACGATGGCTACTATTCAGAATGTTATTGCAGTGATTGAAGGGAAAGAAGAACCTGATAGGTAAATAGAATTCTCCACGTTCTCCTTTTCTGGTCAATATCCCCAAATGCCCAAACAGCTGACAATCCACCATACACTTCGGTGCCTCAGCAAACCCCTACTGTCGGCAACATTGTGACCTCTGGCAACTGGTGACTTGGTCCAAATCCGTACCATATGCTGCATTTTAGTACCCTGTATAAAAGTTCAGCAAAATTTGTTCACTGGAATTGACTACATTTCATCACTACCTGAATAGAAATTTCTTGGATTACAATTTTAAAATATATAGCAAGAACCACCTTAGGTTAGATTCTGATATGAACATGTTTGTGCATCACATTTCAACTGTCTTATTAATACTGATGATTTTGCAAGTAAAGTAATTCAGTATACATAACTACATACCCAGTAAGATAGTTAATTATCATGCACATACAGGTATGTCATCCTGGGCAACCATCGTGATGCATGGACATTTGGGGCAGTTGACCCGAACAGCGGAACGGCAGCATTGCTTGAGGTAGGTCATATCTGGTTGCTCTATGTTACCCCTCCTGTTTTAGTCCACTTATGATTCCGAGCTCCACATTGTCTTGTTAACTGCCACTGAATGTAGCTAGCTGAAAGGTTGTCTAAGCTACAATACAAGGGCTGGAGGCCTCGTCGGACCATCATTTTGTGTAACTGGGATGCCGAAGAATACGGATTGGTATCTCTCTCCCTCTCCCTGCAACTATTACTTATCAAGCAGTTCACCTGTCTTTCTTGTACTAATTTCTTTCAAAAATTGCAGATAGGATCCACTGAATGGGTTGAAGAGAACAGGGCAATGCTAACTTCGAGAACTGTTGCTTACCTGAATGTAGATATTGGTGTGTGTAATTCTGGAATGGACGCATCAGCCACTCCTCAACTTGATGCGTTGCTTAAGCAAGCGAGTAAACAGGTATCCTAGTGTAAAATAAACATGCCTTTTCAGTTCAAAGATTATACAATCATGTTAGTCAGGGTCAACCTGCCCATGGCTTCTTTGCTTCCATGGTGACATAGCATTTTTTGTGGGGATGGTGCCATGGCATTTAGGTCAAAACTCAAAAGGTCTGGAGGTAATTGTGGCAAGCCACCAGTTTGGCCAAGGCCTGTTTTGTTCAAAAACCAAACCTTGGCAGACTTCGCCACACCCCAAGTTTAGGCATTCATCTGGTCCAGAGCCTCAGATGTGGCAAAGTTCCTTCATAACACCTGGGTTCCACATGTCAATAACTTACAAATATTTGGCACAAATTCTCTTAGACTAACTAAACTTGCTCCAATATTTATGGCCTAACCTTAGGAAAGTTTGGGCAATTTTTCTTTTGGCAAACTTTGTATATAAACTAACTTTCCCTAAGTTTTGGCATAGTTAGGCACGAACAGCATGTTGTAATTCGTATATGGACAAAAAATTATGGGCGACTCAAATTGTACTCACGAGATTATGCCAAGGGACAGTCGAGCAACTAATTTACAGTCAGTAAATTATTCTCTCTCTAACCTGTGCTCAGCTTGTGTTATCATTGCTTATAATTGGTCTCCGTCAAAAGGCTTATATTGTGGAACAGCTAAAAAGCCTTATATTGTGGAACAGAGGGAGTACATTTGAAAGATGGAATAGTTTACCGTGTAATGGATTTGTCGTTAGTAAGAATGTCTACTAAAAATTAAACATTTAATTAGTGACCAGGGTTCTCTAATCTTAATATTTTGTGTTTTTTTCTGTCTGAGAAAGGTTCCAAATCCTGATAATGGAACAGAAAGTCTGTATGACATGTGGATGGCTTCTGATAGTACCCTGGTAAGCAATTAATGTTTAGGCAAAGCCTGGCACACAATTTTTTTCTTAGTATTCTGAGCACTTGGCAAGTAAAAGAAATATATTTTAGACATATTTCATTTGGTCTAAGTTCAGGTGTGTGATGCTGTTGTTATACTAGTTGCAAGTTTAAGATTTCTGATGACAGATTGGAAGGTTAGGAGGTGGAGGATCAGATTATTCTGCATTTGTTCAACATATTGGTATTCCTTCAGTCGACATGTCGATTGGGTCAGGTTTGTTCTAAGTTTTTTTTATCTTCCTATGTTCATTAAGTTATATTCCATGAAATAATTTTTTGTTTGCACTCTCAAATGATTTGAATTTTTGTTCGATTTAATTGAATAAGAGTGCTACTTGTTTGCAGATTATGCCGTGTACCATAGCCTGTACGATGACTTCACATGGATGGAAAAGTATGGTGATCCCATGTTCCGCAGGCATGTCGCAGGTACCCCACATTTTCTACCTACATGGGTTATCATGTGCTAAAACTGATACTTGTCTGAAGACAAATGAGACAAGGTCGGGGGTACAGCTCTGAGGGGCGAGGGTATGCTGGCCATGGTGCAGGGATGAGTGGGATACAAGTGATAGAATAAACTGTAGAAAAGATTTCTGAGGCATTGTCCTAGTGGACATATGTTGAGTTGCTCCTTATATCATTATAAAAGTGCAGCATGCTTTGCAAATGTGGGAAGAAATTAATGCATTGTCCAATGTCCGTCATATCTACTATTTCTTGAGTCGATCGTCGGGAATACGCTGTGCTAAATTCAGTTGCATATGTAGAATAGTTGAATATGTGCATAAGCCACTGTCCAAAACTCAAGTTAACATCATATCTCCTTGTAGTGGCAAGCATGTGGGGGCTTCTTGCTTTGAGGCTTTCAGATGAGGAGATCCTACCCTTCAACTACAGCTCTTATGTTGCAGAACTTGAGGTAACATGTCCTTCGGAGCTCTTCTTAATACACAACGGCAAACATGTTGATGCTTGTACCAGGGGAAAAAAATCCGAACTGCTCATCTTCTATACATCTTCTGTCACATCTCCTGTCAGTAATTAGTACTCCCTCTGTTTCAAAATATAAGATGTTTTAGATTTGTGAAGCAAATGTATCTAGACTACTTTTAATATGTAGGTTCACTAAGGTTTGAAGTGAATCTAGACACTAAAACAAGTCTAGATACATTTTCTTCACAAACCTAAAACATCTTATATTTTGAAACGGAGGGAGTAGAAGTTTAAATTTGCTTGCTTAACAGAATGGTGCTGTGGGTATAAATGAGAGAGTACTAGGAATGCCTGTCAGCTTATCTCCCCTCCACAAGTCGATCAAAGAGTTTGACAGGGCAGTTGTAAAAGTGGATTCTGAACTTAAGGTATCTGTTTCTGCTGCCTAGTGTTGTTCGTTCGTAGTTTTAACTTTCAGAATTATAAGTTATTTTCCATAATTAGGCTCTACAAACATGGAAAGTTTGGTCCCCTTGGCGAAACAATCCATTGAGGGTGAGAGATATCAATGACCGGCTGATGATGACTGAACGGGCGTTCACAGAGCGGGAAGGACTGTCCGGGAGACCATGGTACAAACACATGGTAAGTTGTTGTCATTTTTAGGGTTTGTTACGTTACTGGTTATTGTGCTTAAGGAAAAGAAATTATGCAGATTTATGGACCTTCACTGTACAACGATTATGGGGCGGAAGTGTATCCAGGTGTTGATGATGCCATTCAGACAGCAAAGAGGACAAATACTTCCGAGTCCTGGCAATCTGTACAGCATGAGATTCACAGGATTGCTAGAGTCATCAGCCAGGCTGCGTTAGTCCTAGGTGGAGGGTTAACATGAAACCTTTTACTCTGTTGATTAAATTAGCGATGGTACCTGGACAAGTCTAATGTTTTATGTGGTTATGTTCTGAAATGGTATTTGCTGCTCAGGTGCTCCTATAAGCCTACAGCAGGAGCAAGGATATGGTGAACACTGAGCTTTGTTTCCATTTCAGTTAAAGAGTGCATCCTCTCTTATCCTCTCTTCCATAATAAGAGCATCTCCAAGAGCATTTGTATATTGGATTGCTAAAAATCGGATATAGGAAAATGAGAGAGAAGCTTTAGCAATCCAAACACAAATATGCTTTTCCGGCATTTCTATAATAGCAATTGCCAAATTGTGGGACCCACCTGTCAATGGGGGTTTCTCTTTTCTCTCTCTCTTCCCTATTCTTTCTTCAAGACGCTTACAGGCTTGGCTGGGGACAAATCGAAGACGCTCACAGGCCTGGCTGGGGACGGCAACGCACGGGGGTGGCTAGGGATGGCGGCGCGCGTGAGGGCCAGGCGGCGCACATGGCGCGGGTCGTCACCGTGCTGCAACCGCCAACATTCATAACGGCAGAACACAACATTCATAACGGCAGAACACGCCGGCCGCACGGGAGGGAAGGGCAAGGAATCGATGGATAGTTCAATCCGGCCAGAAACGGTCGGAATTGGACTTGGTCGTCCGAAATCGACAGAAGGCGACGGGAGGCAGAGGGCTCCAATGTGGGCTCGGAATGAGGTGGCGGGGCTATGGGAGGTTCGCTAGGGGTCGGCGGGGCCACGAGGGAGGTCGGACGTGCCTTCCATGGCCGTTGCAGTGGTCACCGGCGGCGGGCACACGCGCGAAAGCACGAACAAGTTTGGGAATTATAGGAAGTGGCCAGAGACTTTGCATATGTACAAAGTGGAGGTGCCACTATACTCAACTTCCTAAAAAAATTGTGGGGGAACCACTTATACAAAGGCTGTTGGAGCAACATTTTTACCCAAATTGCTATATTTTCAGTTTTTAGCAATCCTAGCCAAATATAGGAAGGCTCTAATGTAGTATGTTTTGGCAAACAAAATTACTCAGCCAAAACGTACTACATTATGGAAGAGAGGGAGTAATATAGGGAGTACAATATTCGTAACCAGTCATTAGACACTGTCCCGGATCTTATGGAGAGAAGGCAGTCAAGGGTGGAGCAGTAGTTTTACTTCACTCAAGGCACTTATTCAAATTCCAAGTTATAACCATAATGGAATTTGGACATAAACTTTCAATGAATAATTTGTTCACAATCCTATGAACAGACTGTCACTTCTTTTGTTAATGACTAGCAGTAGCAACACACGTCTAAATTGGAGATGTAGAAAGGCCAAGTGCAAGAAGACTACTATTGTGCAGTTCTCAAAAATTTGAACCCGTAGCTGCATGATGAAACATACGCTATCTGCGCAAGAAACCCATGGCTTGGTATACGTTGTTGAGGGTGGTGTCTGCTATCTCAGAAGCTTTCCCTGCCCCATCTACCAGAACACTATCTAAATAAGCTGGATCAGCCATGATCTCCTCGTATCGGTCCTACAGAATTGTGAAAGATGAATTTAATAACCAGAGGGCATATGCAAGAAGAAATTGATTATACATGTGAATACTGATTCGGTTAGCAATTTAGATCGTTCGGTATAATGATTAATTATACTTGGATAAGCACGAAGGGTGAACATGATCAGACCACACAAATATTGAGATTATCACCTGGATAGGTTGCAGATGATCAATTAAGGCATCCGTAAGGGTGACCTTGAATGTCCCCCAGTTCATATCTTGGCATTCGCTAACAACTTCCTGCAAAACAAATTGGGTAAATTATGTTTCCAATCAACATCCTGGACATGGATGAAACCGTCCATGTGCAGGAGACGCTGTGTCATGTTCTTGGTGAGCAGGTGTACTATTCAAGCATGCAAAAGTTAGCCACCTCTTTTGTTTTTCCAGTAATGATCTGGTAGACCGAGAGAAGATTTTTGCATTCCGGTCTCTCTGGGTTGTCAAATTCCAAGCTGGAGTGTACAAATTGAATGACATGAGTTCCTTACAGAGGCTATATAATAATTCAAGTTGGGGTGAGAAGAGGGAAGGAGGGGCTACAGACCCTGGGAGCGAGTCAGTTTTGCAGCGTTTGATTTTGTTTACGATCACCTGCAAAGTGTCAGAAAGCTATCAGAATAAATCAAAATGCTTAAACCTATAAACATAAACATGGTCAGTTGATGGAAGAAATAACACAAATGCACAACGCTTAATTCATATTACTCTGTACTTACATCTTTCGGATCAAGAAGGTTAATGCGAGATAGATCTGAAGGAGCAGACTTTGACATCTATCACCAATAAGCAAACGTCAGTACAGTACATAGAGATACAGCACATTGAGGAGGTAAGTAGAACATGTGCATCGAATCAGCTCTGCAAATAATACATATATGATCAAGGATGAACATCAAAACTAGCAGTACAATAACCATAGAAAAGTACTAAGTTTAGTTTGCAATCAGGTAAGAAATGATACAATGGTCAATTACCTTGGAGAGACCATCAGTTAGGGACATAACACGGGCCCCTGCTGGAGGGATAAGGGCTTCAGGAACCTAAATAAACCCGGAGAAGTTCAGTCAGGAAAAGAGCAAAGAATGCACTGCTCAAGGGGTTGAATCTAGAAATGATGCCAAACCCTGTGTATGCATGACTACACACACCTTAAATAATGAACCGCCTCTCCTGCAAACACAGACATGATATTTATCATAGTGAGAGACAGGTACTAGTAGTATCTCAAAGAATGTACAAAATAATACAGATTTTCTCACCCTCCCATTTTCTTCCACTTTCTTCCACCATAGAGATTATTTACACGTTCAGAAATTTCACGAGTTAATTCCAAATGTTGTGTCTGATCTTCACCAACAGGTACCAAATCGGACTGAAACCATTCAAATAAGGTATTTTTAACACAAATGTTAGGAATGCAGTGTAAAAGGCACAAGGTTGAAGCTGAATTATACGCTTATAACATGAGTTTTTACAGTAGGAGTAACGTAACACAACGGTAGACACAGACAAACTTTACCTGGTACAAAAGGATGTCAGAAGCCATTAGAACGGGATACGTCAGAAGTGCCACTCCAACATTTTCATTACCCTGGTAATAGAAGAGAACATGAGCAATACAATACATTGCTAATGTTTTTTTTTAAATCTAACAGAACTAAAAAATGTATAAAAGTTGTATATGGACTGATCCGGAATGCATAAATAAAACCTGGGTTCATCTGATCTGATCACTATAAATATGGAATTAAAGATTCAGTAAAATGGTAATGCTAGAAAACTAACAATTTTGACAAAGTGAGTATATCACTTTAGTTTTAAGACATCACACTTGTGGTCTGGTGATAAATCAGAAGCCCGGAGATGCCTGAACTTCACCCTTGATGTGATGTGAGGCAAGCATTCTTGATGACCGAACGGAACACATGATAGAAATCACGGAACACATGATAGAAATCATGATAGAAAATCACAAGACACAACATATGCCAAATAAAAGCAAAGAATCTATTGCAAGAAGAATATTCATCCCTGATTCAATAATGCATCAAATCATTCAAGTGTGGAAGTTATAACCTTAGGGTTTGGTCATTATCACATACGACTACTCTCTCAAGAATCATGTCAGGCAAATATGATCATACATCAGTGGACTGCAAGAACACATGCTCTCAATCACTATATAGAAAAAAGTATTAAATTTAGCAGTTTTCCTTCCTCAATGCCCAGTAGGATATTACAAGTCACTAGGGAACAGATGCCGGTGCATAATATTGATGTAGAGTTATTTTTATCTGCAGGTTAATCATATCAGTCATGAATCGGAAAGGTGCTATTTCGATTGCCACATAATCTCCACAGCATAGAAAGATGCCTATTTGTGAATTGAGCTATCATTTTTAAAAATTCCTTCTGTACTATGATGGCTTATGAGGTATTCAGCTAAAACAGAAGTAGACAGTGGAGCTATCGTACAGCGAATGACGCACCGCCTTGCGTGACTTCTCTTTGAACTGAATCATCTTGTTGAGCCATCCAATAGGAGTTGAAGAACTCAGTAGCCACATCAGCTCAATATGAGCACGGACATGAGACTGAACAAAAATGGAGGCCTGGAACACCCAAAGTATCATAAAATCTTTAGCAACAGAAAGAAATCCACATCAGGAACACCAAAGTATAGCATAATATAAGTGTGCAAAGCAGACCTTGGAGCTATCAATGCCACATGCTAGATAAATTGCAGCGGTGCTTCTTGTAGCTTTAGATAGCTGTGGTGCTTCATATGGTAAAGTAATCTGCACATGTTTGAACACAGTGGTAAACATAAACTATCAAATCTTAAGCTAGCCGAATGAATCGTGGAGGTAAATATCTTTAAAAAATCATGACAATCGTACATGAACACTATGCGGCTGATTGTGTTCTTGTAAGGTAACACTGTAGCTTAGATATACAACATTAACACTGCTTGGTTAACATATACTTTAAGTTGTCTAATTAGACACTGATGAACCTCAGGTATTACAAAAAGGCAACTTGTGTTTGAAGAGTATCCAACCATACAAGGTAAAATGAAGCATCCCAATTTGACCAAAGCACCAGACAAAGTAGAAAAAGGAATTCTGGTAGCTAGTTTATGTTAATCAGCTATTCACAATCAACTACACACTATACAAGCTTATTGCACTTTTGTTGTAGGATGGCCATGAGACAGCTTACCGCATGCAGGTCCACAATGAAAAAGAATGTCTCGTATAAATCCTGAAAGGAATTATCACAGAACAAAGGATAAGAAGATGCAAAACATATATATAATGGAATTAGTTTAGCACTGGACATGTAGCTTCTTAGTTCTCGAACACATCTCAACTAGATGAAGGTGGAACAATGTCAAAATTGAACCGACCTTGCAACTATATTGTTTGATTAATATTTCCTGGATTTGATGCTTTGAAAACTTTTGAGATACTAAGAGTACAGCCAAAGCATTTCCACTGTATTATATAGAACAAATGAACAATGTAGTTACAAATTGAAATATGCAGTACCTGAAGTGCAACCCAATTCTTAATAGCACCAAGATAATTTCCAAGGTGCACCATTCCTGTTGGCTGTACACCAGAAACTACCCTTTTCCTGCAGTGGGTAGACACATAGATTGTTGTTCAAATTACAATAAAAAAGGAAACAGGTAAATGGATTTATCAGGATTCAGGACTACACACGACCTTGCTATACAAATGCATTGCATATTATTTATATTGCAGGGAATACTAATTTACTTCATAACTATGAAGAGTAACCCCATAAAAATAGATCCCATCTTTAGATCTTAAGCGATGAATTACAGTCTGTCTCATGCAAGCTTATAATGCATAAAATCAGTTAATAGTAAAGCACATTAGAAGTACATGACCATGAGAGCAAAGAATGGCATCCCTAGGAGAAATACAGAATGAATTGGAAACCTGTGCACTTAGAGGGCCAAAATCAGAAGAGATGCACAACAAAAACACCACCTAAGCACAAGTTCCCTTACTACAGTATGCATCATACAGTTCTTACCTGCCCAAATAATTCCATGATAAATACTAACTAGATTGCCTTAAAAAGAGAATACTGACTAGACTACCACGATATCTGTTGTTTGCTATCATGCCTTCACAATAAGTCCACATTATTGTCTGCTGCAAGACTAGAAGAAAGCAAAGAAGTGAATAAACAACAGTGTGAAGAAAACTAATTAGCCCAACATGGACCAATTTAAGATCAAGATATTTAAAACATCACAAGAATATCAATTTTAATCGCTGTGCAGAAGTTGACATGAGACTTGTATATTCGTATGAGACGCCAATAGTGAAAGTTGTGTATACACACAAAAAGGTCAAAGAATTCATTTTTGTGCAGAACTTACAAGGGATCCCCTACATGATAATATATTCATATGATTTCATGCGGTGGTACTTAGTGTGTGAAGTTGGGATTGGCTCATTGAGCATGTCTGAGTTTTCTTCTGAACTTAAGGTTGTCTTAAGCACTGGTTTCAAGCATAGGAAAACAAATGTGTTTTAGCACAATGAATATGGTGGGACAAAAAACTGAAGTGGAGGCTGTGGTATGACAAGCTTGCGCTCCTTGAAACAGTCGGTTAAGGTTTGCAGGAAATTGTATCCTGCAACCACAACTCAACTCGTGCGTTGGCACTAGCAGCCCTCTAAAACCTCCACAACACTACAACAGATGTCCACATGCAAGCACTGGTATATCCTGATGCTGCATTGCATGGCGTCGTGCAACCGTAACGTTCCACAGTTCCAGCATTGCATTCACAACTGAAGCATCAGAAAGCAACCTGACCTTCAACCAAGTGCAGGAAATCATGCAAGCTCCTAAGTACACAATACGCGCTGAGTGGCGCAGAGTCTAGCAGGCGCATTACGTCGAACACCACACGAGCAAGGACGGAGGCGCGGGACTTACTTCCTCGCCGGAGGAGCAGGCGCCTCATCTGTCGAGGCGGTGGCTTCAGCCGCGGTGCAGTTGAGACGGAGAGCGTGTAGGCGGGAAGGAATCGCCCCTCCTCGGACCCCACTCCTCGACCTGCACGCATGGAGGGGGGAAAAGGTCTCGGACGTTTAGGTACACGCAGTACACGGTGCGCGCGAGAGAAGGAGGAAGAGGAGTGCGCGTACGCCAGGAGGGGCGGGCGGTGGAGGATGTGGGAGAGGAGCGCGCGGCTCATGGCGTCGCTCCCGGCCGGGGCGTCGCGTGCCCTGCTTCGGATTTGGCTGCGCTGTTTTGGATGGAGGAAGAAGGCAACGTGCTGCGCTGCGACGAACGCTCACGAGGGGATTGTGGGTTGGGTTTTGAGGTGGAGACGCGAGCCTGGACCGGGCTGGGCTTTGAGGCCGGAGCGGGCCGAGAAGGCCCAGTATTTTCTCCAGGTGGGCGAATGCCCTGCCCCGCCGCAAGAGTTTCTAGAACCGGCCTACCGAGGGGTGCGCGTGGCGCCTCTCCCCTGCGACGTGTCCCCGGACAAGAGGCAAACGGTGTCACCATGTCTTCGCTGTCCGCCGCGCGGCTTCTCCAGTTCTCCTCGTCTTCCCCGCGCTCCCTTTATGCTCGGGCAGCACCGCGGCAGCTTGGCTCGCATTGCATCTGCTACCAGAGAGGCGTGGACAGCAACAGAGGCAGCTAGCAGGAGGAGAACAGGATCACCGAGAGCGGCGCAGTACGTTGCTATGGCGGGAGGACGATCAGGCGAGGAGGAAGGAAAGAACGGCAGCGTGCCGCCGTCGTCAGATGCCGCGATGGCGGGCGTGGCCACCGGCGGCGTGGAGGACGCCTACGGCGAGGACCGCGCCACCGAGGACCAGCCCGTCACGCCCTGGGCCGTCTGCATCGCGAGGTACCTACGGCTTTTGCCTTGCTCAATTGATGTTCATGTTCTACACGCGCGTCGCTCAACTGGTGTTGATCTGCTGCAGCGGCCACTCTCTGCTGAGGGATCCGCGGCACAACAAGGGGCTGTCGTTCACGGAGAAAGAGCGGGACGCGCACTACCTGCGGGGCCTGCTGCCTCCGGCCGTCCTGCCCCAGGAGCTCCAGGAGAAGCGGCTGCTGCAGAACGTGCGGCAGCTGGAGGTCCCCCTCCAGAGGTACATGTTCCTCATGGACCTCCAGGAGAGGAACGAGCGGCTCTTCTACAAGCTCATGATCGACAACGTCGAGGAGCTGCTCCCCGTCGTCTACACGCCCACCGTCGGCGAGGCGTGCCAGAAGTACGGCTCCATCTTCATGCGGCCGCAGGGCCTGTACATCAGCCTCAGAGACAAGTAAGTTTTCCAATTATTCATTAGCTCGTTCGTTTTTCTTCCACACGACCTGCAGGCTGCAGCCAGTTTCTGTTGAAGCGAACTGAATTCATCGTGTGCTGATGTTCCTGATGCTCCAGGGGGAGGGTACTGGAGCTGCTGAGGAACTGGCCAGAGAAGAGTATTCAGGTTATCGTTGTCACCGACGGCGAGCGCATCTTAGGCCTAGGAGATCTCGGCTGCCAGGTCGGTCAGATGACCTCACCGTTTCTTTCTTTGAATACATTATTATTGGCTTCCTTGTTTCTTAGCATGAATGGTAATCATAATGTTCTGCAGGGTATGGGGATTCCCGTGGGGAAGCTTGCTCTGTACACAGCTCTCGGCGGTGTTAGGCCATCTGCTGTAAGCACATAACATTTGGACCGTGTCTTGTGTGTACAGCGAGCAATTTGATAAATTGATTCAACTTTGTTTCTACTCAGGCTTTACCTATAACCATTGATGTGGGGACGAACAACGAGGAGCTACTGAATGATGAGTTCTACATTGGACTACGGCAAAGAAGGGCCACTGGCCAGGTTCCGCATTTTCTGCATTTTTCCTTAGCTGTACTAATTCAATTATCACAATATAATCATGAGTCCTCATATAGTTCATCTCAATTTCCTGGTTTAGGAGTACGCTGAGCTTCTGGATGAGTTCATGGCTGCCGTTAAGCAGAACTATGGGCAGAAGGCTCTTGTCCAGGTAAGAAACACTCAAAAGAATCATTAGTTTCAGTCTGTAACTGAACTGTTATCATGCCCTGCTTACCGAAATTTCCTTCACGTTTCTATTCTTTTGGCATGTAAAAAAACTTTACAGTTTGAAGACTTTGCAAACCACAATGCGTTTACCCTTCTCGAAAAGTACAAGGGAACCCATCTTGTCTTCAATGATGATATTCAGGTACTATCAGTGATCAGATTTTCCGTCCCATGTATCTTGGACATATTATGATTTCTCTCAGCAAAACCAGTGGATTTGCTTATGCGTTGTGTTGCGCAACAGCAGAAGTTAACTTTGGTATATACACAGGGCACGGCTGCGGTGGTCCTTGCGGGCCTTATTGCTGGTCTCAAGTTCGTTGGTGGAACTTTAGCTGATCACAGATTCCTATTCTTCGGTGCGGGAGAGGTTAGTGATCTTATTGCACAGACAGTAGGTCCTGCTATACTCATGGTTACTGTAGATTGTTGCAGCAAAGTGGCATCTACCAATGCTGCTGCATCGCATATTACTTTGCATTCCTATTGAGCTGAATGATCAAATGGGGATTTGTTAGGGACGTGATATGCTAAATTCTAAAACATTGATACCGTGCTAGTTTAGGTTGAGTTCTCTTTTTAGGAATAGAATGACATCGAATCTTACATTGTCGGTTCTTTAGAACCACTCGTTATAGTTTACATACTAAGATAAGTCAGTTTTTTGTGCCATATGGTGCCTCTAGTGAACCCTGCCAAGCATGTCACTCATCAATTGGTTTTAATCCGGTTTTTGGCCAGTTTCCCGCTAATAAACCAGCCAATTCTCACTTCTTTATTAATGAAAGTGGCAAGTATTTTGCATTGCTTTCCAAAAAAAAACAATTGGTTTTAAGTTTGTGAGTAATCGAAGCTCAATTAACCGTTCTTGCAGGCTGGTACAGGCATTGCTGAACTAGTTGCTTTGGAGATGTCAATGCAGGTAGTTGCTGTTAAATTTTGTCTTGTTAGGCTCTGGAGTGTGTTAGTTACTGATATTAACTCAATGTTATGTTCCAGTCCCACCTTTCACCTGAAGAGGCTCGCAAAAATATTTGGCTTGTTGATTCAAAGGTATTTATACAAAGAATTCCCTCCCAGCTTAAACCTATGGATAAGCAAACCATGAGCTGATATGTTGTGGGTTGCAGGGATTGATCGTGAGTTCACGTAAAGATTCAATTCAGCCTTTTAAGAAGCTATATGCGCATGAACATGAACCAGTCAAGGATCTTTTAAGTGCCATCAAGGTACAAAGCTAGACTGAACTTGAGAGACTCGCATATTGTTTCGGTTTATACCTTTTCTTATCAGGCAGCACACTGGTTTCCGATTTTCAGGATATCAAACCGACTGCACTAATAGGATCAGCTGGTGTGGGTCAAAGTTTCACCAAGGAGGTGATTGAGGCTATGTCTTCCATTAACAAGGTAACACTGACATCAATACTGTTCTCAAAAGAACAGTACAATCTCAGCCTGCCTTGATAATTATTCAGATGACTGTGCGCTAATTCCGATAAAATGCAGAGACCAATCATTCTTGCGCTGTCCAACCCAACATCCAAGTCTGAGTGTACTGCTGAGCAGGCATATTCGTGGAGTCAGGTTGTATTCTACTACTAATGATAATTCCATGCCAACCTTGAGAAACCAAAGATTCGGTTATTGCTATGTCTCCTTGAAAAGCATGTCCAAACACATGTGCCTAATGAGATTATATATTTTCTTGTAGGGCCGTGCTATATTTGGTAGTGGGAGCCCATTTGATCCAGTAAAATACAACGACAAGCTTTTTGTACCTGCCCAGGTTGGAAAACTGCGTTCATGTGCATATGTCAATCCTTATTTTGAGTATTTGACTGAAGTTAATCATGTCCATTTGTAAAAACATTAGGCGAACAATGCATACATCTTCCCAGGGTTTGGATTAGGTGTAGTGATCTCGGGTGCAATTCGGGTGAAGGATGATATGGTCCTTGCTGCAGGTAAATCGTTTAGTATCGTGCCACCTCACTGTTGTGTGCTACCATGTTGAACAGTAAAGGCCTGATTTCATTCGGTGTTGAACAGCTGAAGGCCTAGCCGAACAGGTCACATCAGAGCATTTCGACAAAGGTCTGATATATCCACCCTTCTCCAGCATCAGGAAGATCTCAGCTAACATTGCAGCTCGTGTCGCTGCGAAAGCCTACGACCTTGGTAATATAATAGCTTAGTGCAGTTTACTAGCATTCTAGATAAGATTTCAGACACTAAATCCATGTATTTTCTGTACGCAGGATTGGCTAGCCATCTCCCTCGCCCTAGAGACTTGGTGAAGTACGCCGAGAGCTGCATGTACAGCCCCATCTACCGTTCTTACAGATGAAGCCATGGTGCCTCCTATGGCACACTCCGGCCAGGCGGTTGGACCTAGACTATGATTTACTGCTGTTGGATGCGTGCACTTGTTTATTCTTGCTTTCCCAGTTATCGTGTACAGGATTTGCTATAGCAAGCTGGTATCCAGTGTTCGGATGTGAATCATGTACTCCCTCCGTCCCAAAATAGATGTCTCAAATTTTTCAAAATTTGGATAAACCTATATACTGAATAGTGTCTAGATTCATCCAAATTTTGACAAACCTAAGACATGTATTTTGGGACGGAGGGAGTAATAAAATTGTGAACATGTTTGAGTTGTGTTTGTGTATGATTTTGCCGTGTACGGAATGTGGAATGTTACCTGATCAGGCTGCATGAACCTGACTTACTTTTGATGTGAAAACATGCTGTATAACTTTGCTTGTTCCTTTTACTGGGGAGCTATTTGCCTTTCATTGAGAGTTGGGTGTAGTTCACGAGCTTTTGCAAACACTACCACTAGAGTAGCTGACCCATCAAAGAGACGGTACGATAATTTACTATGGCATGTACCGGACTGAACAAAGACGTCCTGGGGTCAAAATTCTTGACGAATTCGTCAAGCAACATTCAGTATGGTCCGGCATTCCGCCAGAACATTCTATGTGGGTGATCGGTCATGTGCTGATTGTGTATCGTCTGAAATTCGGGAACTGCGTATCCCCCAGAAGGATTTTGGAAGAAGATTCCTCTTGTCAGCCCTGAATAGCCAGCCAATGTTGGACTCACAGGCAGCGCACAATGCAATCGTCCATGTATATCTGCAAAAAAATCTTCCTCTGAGTAGGTGTAACGAACTATATGTGCAACTATAGAAGTTGCCTGCTGCGTTTTCCAGTTCAAGTTGGTAGCATACTAGAGTAGAAGAGAGTAGCATACTAGAGTAGAAGAGAGTAGCATACTAGAGCAGAAGAGATCATACCCTGGGAACCAGCTGTGATCTTTAGAAGGATTGCCATGGAGTGCAAGCCCGGACGCATTGTGCACTGCTATCACCTCCTGCGCAGAGTCGTAAGGCTTGACATATGCACCAACCGGGTCATCACTAGACATTACCACCTTGTCACTACGTCTTGCGATGAGAGCCTGCAATAATAAATCAAATTGTCACATTGCCATATCAATTGAAATTTAGAACTACCTTGAATTTTCATATAAGTTTGGTTATGCCTTTTGCTAAAATTAATAGCCAGTGTCCAAAAGAGCCAGGACCATTCTCCAACTCCAAGATCTTCAAAAAAGAAGTGACTAGTAGAACCAACTGGTCTACCCGCCCTAGGGCGTAGCTTGTAGGGGAAGGAGGGGGAGACGTGCGGGCGAGGCGGTGGACGCCGGCGGCAGGGCGCCGTCATGCGCGGGCTGGAGAGCAAGGGCGGCTGCTAGGGTTAGGAGACCGACTCCTCAGGGAGTCGGCAATAATGAATATTATTATTGCTTGATGTTTGCTTCGTTTACAACCAGTATATAAAGAGCTAAAACCCTAAACTGGTAATGGGCTAAGCCCCTAGTTGGGCCCATGGTTGGGCCCCCTCCTCACGTAACTCAGATCGGTCATAACATCTCTCCCCGTCTGTGCAAACAGCTCGTCCTCGAGCCGGTAGTCGGGGTAGTGCTGGCTAAACTCCTCGCGCTTCTCCCAAGTGGCCTCCTCCGGAAGGCCTTCCCACTGCACCAGCAAGTACCAAATGCCGCGACGGAGCTGGGCGCGTAACACCTTCGCCGGGGTCGGAAGAAGACGGCCATCGGCGATCGGTGGTAACGCTGGGGGCGCGGCCGGTGGCTCCCCACGGTAAGGCTTCAGCAGACCCACATGAAAGACATCATGGATGCGGGAGCCCGCGGGCAGCTGAAGGCGATATGCAAGTGTGCCCACACGCTCCAAGATGACGAAGGGGCCAGCGTAGCGAGGCCCAAGCTTGCGCCTTGCACGCGGGTCGAGGGACTGGATGGATCGATGAAGAAGGCGCAGCCACACCCAGTCACCCACCGCATAGGCTACCTCGCGATGATGGCCGTCGTAGTAGTGCTTGGCGAGCTGCTGAGCCTGAACGAGGCGCTGCCGCACCTCAGCAAGCATCTCGTCATGGTCGCGGAGAAGCTCCCCGGCAGCCTCCGTCCGAGCAGTCGCCGGATCGACCGGCAAGATGGGCGGTGGCGGCCAACCGTAGACCACCTCAAATGGTGTGGCACGCAGGGCGGAATGGTAGGAGGTGTTGTAGCAATATTCCGCCCACGCGAGCCAATCCACCCATGCGCGAGGACGATCACCTGTAACACAACGAAAGTACATGGCGATCACTTTGTTAACCACCTCGGACGGGCCGTCCGTCTGAGGATGAAACGCCATGCTGAACTGGAGCTTGACACCCGCCATCCTGAAAAGGTCACGCCAGACGTGCCCCGTGAACACCGGATCCCGATCACTGACGATCGACGCGGGAAAACCATGGAGGCGGACGATGTCGTCGAAGAAGGCACGAGCAACGGACGCGGCGGTGTACGAGTGGCCAAGCGCGATGAAGTGTGCGTACTTGGAGAAGCGGTCGACCACCGTGAGGATGACGGACTTGCCACCCACCTTGGGGAGGCCCTCGATGAAGTCCATGGAGATGTCGGCCCAGACCTAGGAGGGCACCTCCAGCGGCTGCAACATCCCCGCCGGTCGCAGCGTCTCCATCTTGTTGCGCTGGCATATCTCGCAGGAGCACACCCAGTCCTGGAGCAAGGCCCGATCCCCGGGGATGTAGAAGTCGGCGCGGAGACGGTGGAGGGTCTTCTGGACACCCTCATGGCCTGACGAATGGGCCAGCAGGAGCACCTGGTGTCGAAGATCGTCGTGGTCGGGCACGAAGATACGGCGCCCGTGCAAGAGGAGCCCCCCAGCCCAGCGCCATGGCGCCTCCAACTCGCCCTCCTCCAGCCGCAGTAGCCTGGCGGATGGTGTCGAAGAGGGCGAAGGAGGGGCCTGAACGAATGCACATCACCATCCCCTCGGGTGCGCCGTCCTCATCGTCAGCGACGCGGCGAGAGAGAGCGTCGGCAACGGTGTTGAGGCGCCCGGGCGGTACTCCACAGTGAAATCAAAGCCGAACAGCTTGCTGATCCACTGATGTAGCGGAACGGTCGAGAGCCTCTGATCCAACAAGTACTTGAGGCTGTAGTGGTCCGTGCGAATCTGGAACGAGCGCCCCCAAAGGTAGGGACGCCAATGGCGCACGGCCTGCACCAAGCCAATGAGCTCCTGCTCGTACACCGCAAGCTTGAGATGGCGTGCGGCGAAAGGCCTGCTGAAGTAGGCAAGCGGGCCATCACCCTGGTGAAGCACGGCACCGAACCCCACGCCGGAGGCGTCGCAGTCGACGATGAACGACCGTGCGAAGTCCGGCATCTAGAGAACGGGGCCCGTCGTAAGGGCCCCCTTCAGGGCCTCAAACGCGGCGGTGGCCTCGTCATCCCAGGCGAAGGCGTCGCGACGCAGCAGCCGCGTGAGAGGTGTCACGAGGATGCCGAAGTCCCGGATGAATTTCCGGTAGTACCCGGCGAGACCCAGGAAGCCGCGAAGAGCGCGCGGCGAACAAGGAGGCGGCCACGCGAAGACAGCCGCTACCTTGTCGGCGTCCATGGCCACCCCCTCGGCGGAGATGACGTGGCCGAGGTAAGCGACCGATGTCGTCCCGAACGAGCACTTCGAGCGCTTAAGGTGAAGATGATGCGCTCGAAGCTCGTTGAAGACGATGGCGACGTGTTGTAGGTGCTCCGCCCACGAGGCGCTGTAGATCAAAATATCGTCAAAGAAAACGAGCACAAACCGACGTAAATAGGGGCGGAGTACATCGTTCATCAGGGCCTGGAATGTCGCTGGCGCGTTGGTGAGGCCGATGGGCATCAATACGAACTCGAAGTGGCCATGATGGGTCCGGAACGCCGTCTTGGCGATGTCGTCCGGGTACATGCGCACCTAGTGGTAGCCCAACCGTAAGTCGAGCTTGGTGAAGAAGCACGCCCCATGGAGCTTGTCGAAGAGCTCGTCGACCACCGGAATGGGGAACTTGTCCTTCGGCGTGAGCATGTTGAGGGCGCGGTAGTCGATGCAGAAGCGCCATGTGCCATCCGTCTTGCGGACGAGCAGCACCGGCGCCGAGAATGGCGACGTAGAGATCCGGATGACGCCCGCGGCGAGCATGAGGGCGCATTGTCGCTCGAGCTCGTCCTTTTGCAGCTAGGGGTAGCGGTAAGGCCGTACGGCCACCGGTGCCGTGTTCGGGGCTAGGTGTATACGGTGATCGTACACCCGGGTAGGCGGGAGGCCTTGCGGCTCGTCGAAAAGGTCGCTGTGCTGCTGCAGGAGGTGGGCCAACAGAGGGTGCTCGGAGTCGATGTCGACCGTGGTGAGCTGGAGTTGTGGTGCCGGGGCGGCGCCCCCAATGCCCGTCCAACAGACGCGGCGGCCCTGGCACCAGAAGGTCATCGTCAAGGCGGCGAAGTCCCACAGTATGGGCCCGAGGGGTCGCAAGAAGTCCACGCCGAGGATGAAGTCGAAACAGCCCAAGTCGATGCCGGCGCACGCGATGGTGAAGTGATCGTCGCCGATGGAGAGCGGCACGTGTTGCGCCACGTCGTGGCAGCGAAGGGGGTCGCCGTTAGCCACGGTGACGCGGAGATGATCGCCACCCTTCGGCTGGAGGCCCAAGCGCCGCATACCGTTGATCGTCACCGGCAGGAGCATAGTCTGCTCGTTGCGGATGCCCGCCAACGCGTGGAGCGAGACCACGCACGCCGTGGCCGGCGCAGCGTCGAGAGCGGTCTCCGTCGCTGTGTCGACGCCCGTGTCTGCGTCGCCGTCGTCTACCATCTCCAAGTAGAAGAGGTGCGAGTAGACGTGACCTGACGCGTAGGGCTCGTCGCAGTTGAAGCACAGGCCGAGGCGACGGCGCTCCAACTGTTCCGCCGGGGTGAGGCGCCGGAAGGTACGCTGCGTCGCTGCTGGAGCGGGCGGTGCCGGCCGCGTGGTCGGCGCTGCGGCTGACGGGGGGCGGGCGGGTGGCCGGGCCCCACGACTCGGGGGAGGCGGCTGTAGCGCCTGGGCCCGGCGCTCGTACGCCCGAGCGTAGTGCATCGCCATCTGCAGGTCGTGGGGGGCCTGGAGCTCCACGTCCACCCGTATGTGGTCCGGAAGTCCCCCGACAAAGAGCTCCGCGCGCTGTTGCCCCGTGACACCCGGGGCGTGGCAGGCGAGTGCCTGAAAGCGATCGGCGAAGTCCTGCATCGTGGACGTGAAGGGGAGGCGCCCTAGCTCCGCGAGGTGGCTCCCTCGGATCGGCGGCCCGAAGCGAAGGAGGCATAGCTCCCGAAGCGGTCCCAAGGAGGCATGCCGTCCTCGTCTTGCTCGATGGCGTAGTACCACGTCTGGGCGGCGCCCCGGAGGTGATAGGAAGCCAGTTCAGGGGGTCCTCCGACCCATCGTAGGTGGCGAAGTCGACCTTGGTGTAGCGGGGCGGTGGCTGTGTAACCCCGCCGGGGCCGTGCGTGTCGGGGGGCGCCTCATGGGGGCGTGCATACCCCCCGGGGGCGGCGCCCGGGAGGGAGGGCATTGGCGTCTCGCCGGCGTTGGTGTAGACCGGCTGGGGCGACGACGCTGCGAGCCACACCAGCAGCGGAGACGGCGACGGGGGGAAACGAATCTGGTGGATGGGAACGCCCCCCGTGGCGGCGGCACCCGGGCTGGTGGGTGCGGAGGGCGGCCACAGCGTCCAGGGCTGGGCCGATGCCGGTGGAGGCGGCAGCGAAACACCCGAGAAGGGCGGAGCCAATGGTGCGGGCGCCGGCACGGAGACGGCGGCCGGCTGCGGTGGCGTCGGGGGCCCCTGGGAGCCGATCAAGAAGAGGCGGATGCCTTGGACCGCGGTGACGAGGTCGTTGATGACCCCGCTCATCTGCTCAGGCGTGTAGAGGACGGGCGCCGGCGCGGCGGAGCCCGCCGACGTGGCGGCCAACGGAGAGCCTGCCGTGGTGGCGAGGACGGAAGGGGCGGGCGGAGGCGCGGACGACGTGGTGGTGGGCGGCGGAGAAGACATGATCGCAGCCGAGCTAGCTGATACCAAATTGGTAGAACCAACTGGTCTACCCGCCCTAGGGCGTAGCTTGTAGGGGAAGGAGGGGGAGACGTGCGGGCGAGGCGGCGAACGTCGGCGGCAGGGCGCCGTCGTGCGCGGGCTAGAGAGCAAGGGCGGCGGCTAGGGTTAGGAGACCGACTCCTCGGGGAGTCGGCAATAATGAATATTATTATTGCTTGCTTCGTTTACAACCACTATATAAAGAGCTAAAACCCTAAACTGATAATGGGCTAAGCCCCTAGTTGGGCCCATGGTTGGGCCCCCTCCTCACGTAACTCAGACCGGTCATAACAGTGACCAACATGGTTTTCCCAAGAGCCAAAAGGAAGTCCTACACAGCTCTCCATAGCTGGACATCCAGCTTTACGGGACTTCCCCTCTTATTTCTGTACATCACTCTCTTTTAATATATTTGCAGTATGTAAATTGCCTACTGTTTTCCGAAGGAAACAACTAACGGTTGCCAACAGGACTGGATATTCAAAGCCAACTCCAAATATCAACTCAAGAAAATCTGAAGTAGCGAGTTTTAGTTATTTAGAAGTAGAGAAACAGTGGTTCAGAATTGTTTCCCGGTCTTTCCAACTTGCCAATTCAAAACACTAAATGTGCACAAAAGAAAATTGCATAACTTTTTAAACACCAGTGTGTTTTAACTTTTTTTCTAGACCTCATCTGCCGGAAGTGGCAAGGTTGTTGAGAACGTTGGCCACAGCACAGATGCCTATATGAAGGCAATTTGGTTTTATGTCGCAGCTGTTGCTTATCATGCAGCTGCGGCTTGCTCCAGCATACCAAGTAGACCTGTGGCTGCAACTGCAAACCACAAACAGGTAAACCAAACAACAACCTAATCCAAGTAAGCAGGACCAGAGCAGTGAAGATTAAGAAACCACATAACAGAACTAATGCAATGAAGACTGAGGCATCAGATGGAGTTGGAAAAGAAGCTAAAATTATGATCAGGAACTACAGTAAAAAGAATCATTTACCAGGCAATTTTTGCATCGTATGAGATTGAAGGCCTTCAGTATCTGAATCTCTCGCTGTAGCCGATATGAGATTCCATCAATGTCAAGCAATTCCTGTCTCACAGATCCTGGCACGGGCAGTTTGCTTCCAATGTGAAACGACAACATATCTGGGTTTTTCACATAGCCATCCATGCTTGGTTTTGTGATTATCTGTCTCCACATATCTGCCATGAAAGTAAGCTCAGGTCATGCATACAGTAAGCCTTAATCACAGCTCTAACATATGAAGAAATGGAAGGAATATTATTTGGCTGAAATTAAATGAACATAGAACAATATGGACATAGTGTTTGCTACATCATGATTATGGCCAAGAAGAGGTCAATAACTCGTACCTGCAGCCCTGCACGCAAGTGAATATGAATCATACATATCGTAGGCCCATCGGGGCCAAAATGATAATGGAGCCTCCAATGCCATCTTTGAATTATAAGCAGCATGGTACGGTCTCTGCCGTTCATGTTTCTTCCTCACTGTCGACACAAATTTAGGGGATGCAAACCAAAGATCTTCATCATCTCCCATGGTGGTATCCTTGACTGACTGACTTAATGCACCAAATTCATTCACAGATTCATGCTTCTGCCAAGACAGTTCAGGCATGAGATCTTCGTCTTCATTTGAGGAATAGTATGTTCTTGTATCTGTTACTGAATGGTCACTTGAAGTACTAGTGGATGACAGAGAATCAAAATCCAAATCAGAGTCCATAAGATCTTTCTGCTTGAAAGAAGATACACCAAAACAGGGCACCGATGAATCACATTGCTTGAAGGTATTACTTGCAGCTAACTGCCCGAATGCATCTCTTGGAGTTCTTAAAGGCGTATCTTCTTCGATGATTTGGACTTCACCCCATGGCTATCAATACATAAAAGTTAAAAAGAAGTCGCACCCTCATGGAGCTCTGGTTCATAGCATTACAGAATAACAGGTAATTAGACTAGATGTCAAAAACTTACTACTTCATCGACGTCAACCCAACTGCGTCTAAGGCAAAACCGTTGCTGACCTCGAGTGATAACTTTTGATGAGCCATCATCCAATCGCATAATTTTCTGTATCTATGTTACCAAACAAAAGTATAAGCAGACCTGATTACTGGGAAGAACTTATCACAGTACAGTTGAAGAAAATGAAAACATCGAAGCATTAACATACAACTCCACAAATAATAGTGAATTATGGTAATGACAGGCTACTCCATTAAGACATTGCAAGTACAGTCAACTCTACCTGTGCATACTGTGCATACCATATGTGTTATCTAGAAAAGAATGGGCATGCCCTATGACAATTCACCATTTCGTTTCGCTCAGTTCAATATATATATATATATCTTTCAGATGGCAAGGGACTAAGCGTATCCAGAAATGCAATGTCTTAGCTTGGCATAATAAGAGGCATGCATTATTTTCTATACATAAACTGTTAATTGAATAGCTTAGCTGGGTATTTGCACAAAAATGGTTCACCAATGAAGTACACCAAAAAGTAAGAATATAGGTTCGATGAGCTGATAAGCATACAAACTAAAGATAACCGAATAACAGGAAGACAGAAACCAGCAAATATAAAATGCTAAATCTCAATACAATATATAAGATTCTAGGCTGTATGAACTTCTGTGAAAAGAGAAAAAACACCTCTGCTGTTGTGCCAACTGAAGCAATAGGATGACGTCCATCATTAATGAGTGGGTCAGCATGAACCTAAAGTTGAAGACTTGTCAAAAAATAAAACTATAATATGACATGGCAAAACAACGGGGAGTAGCACTCACCACACCTATCATGCATGGAGTATCAACATGATTAATAGCCTTGTCAACAGTTGCTAATAAAGTAGGATGAATTACTCTCAGAGTCAGGGCAGCTTCAGGAAACAGAACAACTCCTGCAAAAGTATGCCATAAACTTGAATAAATTTGCTATGCTAGCCAGCCATTAATAAATATGACGTTGTCAGCAACAAGTGGAAAGATAACACAGATGGGTATCTCCGAACTCCGATTGTACTTTGTTGGTTTGAAATATATGAGATATTTTTATACTTAAGAAGCTTTCGCTCCCAATTGATTTCCGTGAAATTGATACAACTTTAATAGATGAGGTAATTTTAGTAAGCTGTGCAATCAATGTTATGCACAGATAGATCAGCTATTCATAATGAGGAACACCTGAAAATGCATTGGCTCTTTACTCAGATTATTTGAGATAAACTCCCTTACTCCTAGTATACTTGAATGCAGAGTCAGTAGGAATGCTACCTTGAAGATAAAAAATAGGTAAACTGAGGACAGCACCACCATTCAAGAAAGCAAATCTTCCTCGGGTATCATCAACCTCTGTCACATAAACAGACTTCAAAACTATGCAGCTAGCATAACAAAACATGCTAAGGTCAGCGTTAGTAACTTGATACTTACCACCAACATATGTATTCAGGGAAGCCCGAGAAGTATTAAATGTAAACTCTTCAGAGGTGCTAGTCTCTCGATCTCCATGAGTATTTCTGTGATAGAAGAATGAGGAAAATAAACAAACTGATCTGAATTTACTCGTACTATTTATCAGAGAATTGGTACATCGAGTGTAAAACTTCAGTGGACTACACTGTATGGTGTGTTTAGTTCGAAAAAATCACAACATTCCAGGGTGGGTCTGTTCATCATAGATGGGATCATCCCATGATTTCAGTGGGATGACTGCATTCCTCTTATTCTTACTAGCTGCTTATGACAGATGGTACGCTGATGCCCAATACATTACATTCCCTTACAACCAAAAGAATGAGGATAGCAATCCAGCTCAAAGCAAACACTCAAATAATGTCCTCATCCCACTGTACCAAGGGGAAAACATATAATCATGAATGGAATCACTGAAAGTGTGAGAGCAATTGTGAGTACCGTGTAAACTACATCATCACTCTTCACAGCATCAGATCAGGCATTCACCCTAAAGAGGAATACCACCATTCAATCTTGATTCCTGAATTGATGTATCAACATCGTTACAATTTTGGAACAATCGAAACCTATGAGTGCCACTGCCTACCGACCATCGCACCACCAGCTTGTACAACTCTAAAACTGAGTTTAATTTCGAGCGCATGGCCGTCTTCAGTAATAAGGTCGAAAGCTTCCCTCAACCCCAATTTCCACCTCCTCTGGGTTCAGATTGTTGAGGAGGGTAGAAGGCACACCCTAACTTGTATTTCCAGAATAATAATTACAGCATACCAGAAACTAGCAGCTCAAACTGTGTCAATTACAACACATCGTGGCGAAACCCCTCTCCACTCTTCGCAGGAGTAAGCCGCAATTTGAGCATCTTGCACAGGGAAATGGTAAAATTGGGGCGAGGGGTGGGGTGTGCTTGGACCTGAGGAACGTGGCGACGTCGGAGGAGGAGGAGGAGCCGGAATCGTCGACCTCCTCGACCTCGAGCTCCTCCATGTCCAGCTCCAGGATCTGCTCCATCTGCCTCCGCATCCAGGCCGGCTCCGCCATTCCGCTGCCGCCGCCCGAGGAGGACTCGCGGGGAGGAGGCAGAAACGGCGATGAGTTTCGCAGCCTCCGCTTCTCCCCTCCGGTCCTTTTCTTTTTTTGGAAACCGCTGGAATATGTCTTTGCTGAGTACCATTATAATTTCATGACACATTTGTCAGAACACACTGCATGTCACAAATGGAAAGTTTGACATATGTCAGGTTTGAACACTTTTTTCTCTAATTCAAATTCACCAAATCCAGTATATGCATATACCGAACATGAATTAGAAACTATACGTAAGTTCATATCAAGTTGGAACATCGTCAAGTCGCCATCCATTGCAGCATGCAGCATCGTGGTTAAGAAAAAAAATCAACGACGGAATTGGAAAAAAGCTGGACAGTTTTTTATCTGAAACATCTTGCATTTCAATTAAAATTCTAGACATATTTGCAACAAGGTAAAAAGGTCTAAAACGTCAAACTTTCCGTTTTGGGCTTCTAGCAAATAGTCACGAAATAATAATGGTACTGGGCAAAGCCACATTCCAATAGTGTGTTTTAGCAAACGCCGGAAAATAACGGTGTCCTCTAGCAAATTTTCCCTTTCTTTTTTTACAGCACCTCTCCCAGATTTTATCACTTACACTTGTTACTTAACACCACTTGTTGAGGTTTTATTTTTGGAAAATATTACCCCGGGATCGAACAAATCCATCCCCGGGTCTGCCCACTTCGTCACTCACGTACCTGGTGGCCCGTACATCTTATCCACTTCCTCTTTCTGAGACTGTATCTTCTTCTCACGCACGCATCGTGCGCCGCTGGTCCTTGTCTCGCCCACGTGCCACTGGCCCTCCGCCGCCGGCGAGATCCTTCGCCCACTGGCGGATCTCCGTCGCGACCACTCCCTCGTGTGCTGTAGCATCCCATTTGTCTAACAACTGTAATGCTACTTGGTCTAGTAATATAATGGCTACTTCCTACACATAATTGTTGCATCATCATCATATCATGCTCATGTCATCATGCCACCTTGCATTTGAGCATCATACAAAAACCCTTGTGTTTTGGTTCTTATCTCATATGCATCATTATTTGTATTTTGCCTCTTGATATTGTATTTGGTTCTTGATATATTGTTTAAATGACCAAGTTGAGTTGGGGGCATATCTTTTATTCCATTCCACCACCTTTTTCTTTGTCACCACCTTACACTTCCACCATTCCAATAACTTATGAGCTTGTAATTCTTTTCTTTGGATTTTATTTCTAGCTCATGTGGGTTGGATGGATCCAATTCTAAATTCTTTTGCTTGGCTTGTTCCATATTTCTGGAATGCATATGTATGAATGCCCTGAGTAATTGTTTTGTTTTCACAAGATTAAAACATGGCATTTAATGCTTATGCATGGCCCATGCAAGCTTGCACCAACCTCTTAGGGAGTGCATTAAATGTAATGCATGTCCCATGCAACCATCACCACTATTTGATCTCCCTTGGTTGCTTGGAATTTTAATTGTTTTCCCTTTTGTTGAGCTTCCACCTTCTCTCTCAATCCTCACCTTGCTCCTTCTCTCCTTGCCATGTGCATCAAAAATCCACATCTCTCTCTCTCCTTTTTGTTGGATCTTGTTGATCTTGTTTTTAGCCCTACCTAAACCCCCTCTCTCTTTATTCCTCTCTCCAACCTAATCAACCCTAAACCCTAGCCTCTCTCTAATCTCACCTCTCTCTTTTTCCATCCCTAACCCTAATCCCCCTCTCTCACTTGATCCTCTCCCCTAAACCCTAGCTTCCTCTCTAACCTAACCCGAACCCCTCTAAGCTAACCCTAGCTCTAACCCTAAACTTACCTCTCTCCTCACCACCCTCCTCTCTCCATGCTGAGGCACCAACCCTACCCGAGCCACCCCTCCAACCCTAGCTACACCGAGCCTACCCAACCCTAAACCCTGACCCGACCCTAGCTAGCCCGAGCCTAGCTCCACCCTCTCTCTCTCCCTCTCTCACTCCCTGCCATATGGGCCCCAGCCCGAGCCTCCCCCTGCCTACGCCCCACCTGCATGCGCCCCACCTGCCTGCCCCCCCATGCCGAGCACGTGAGGAGAGCCAAAAGGTGGCCGAAGCCACCTTTAGCTTACCACCTCCCCACGGCACCCTCTCCCTCTGCCCCGTCCTTATCTACCCCCTCTCTCGGCTTTCCCTGCACCCCCCAGATCCGCCCGAGGCCCTGCCTCACCTTCCTTTCCTCTCCACCACCGACACCATCTCCCTCTTCCTTCTCCATCTACCACCGTCGGCCTCCACCGCTTCTCGCCGAACCAGCCGGTGGCGTGGCGTTTAAGGGTGTCGAGGAAGCTCGTCGCGTCCCTCTGCTTCGCCCGGCACGCTCCAGCGAGGAGGAGGAGCCCTGGAACCGCAGATCACCGCCGCCACCCGACGTGAAACCCTAGCCGCCGTCCGCGAGCCGCGTCGACGATTGTAACCACCCCGAGCTCCGCCGACCACACCAACATCCCCGCGGTGAGCAGTACTCCCTCCTAGACAACCTCCCTCCGCATGTTGCTTCCTGGACGCGCCGATCGTTTCGACGAACAGCCTGCGCGCGCCGCCGCTCGCTGGCGTCTGCACGCTCGCGCTCCGCGCAGAACCCTACCTAGCCCTCGCCCTCCCTTCTGTCACAAGCCCACACCCACCGCAGCGGTAGCCGCCGCCGCTAACGCGCCCGAGGTCACGGGTTCGAGCCCCCGCAGCGCTCTGTCCGCTGTCGCGCGCGTGCCTGACGACAGAGGGTTCAGAGAAGAGGAACAGGGTCCTGATGGCCTTTTTCCCCAAAGCCCCCCCTCAAATCTTTTCTCCCTGAACCCGCGCTCCTCGCGGCCCCACATGTCTGTCTCTCTGCCATTTTATAAAAAGGATCCCCAAGTTTTCACAACCTCAACCCGCGGTCCCCGGCTCCTCCACGTGGCACGCCCCCGCTGGCGCGCCCGCGTGTGGCCCTGTGGTTGCCGCGGTCCCACCCGTCAGCGATTGGGGCTGGGTTCGACTGGGTAATAAAGGGGTTTTTCTGTTTATCTGTTTTGACTTAAATCTTTTCAAATGAATTTAAATTCAAATTGAATTCTGCATTTAAATAACTTTTGAATTACAAACCCAAATTAAACAAATGATATATGATTTTGAATCAGAAAAATATGAGGATTTCAAATATGCCATCCAAAATTTCAATTGAGCACTTTATTTTCCAAGTTGAATATAATTACATAAAATGCCCTTTTTCCTTATTTATTTAATAACTTTTGTTTTATAACTCCGAATTTAACAAATGATATGTCTAAAATGATTAGCTCGACGAGACCTTTCTGTTTATGCTATCCATGACTTAAATTGCAGCATGCATCATATAAATATAAAGTATACAGCAACTTAACTAGGGCTTAAATGTGACCAAAACTAAATAAAATGACTTATTCTTGTATTCCCCACCTCACCCATGCCATGCTACTTTAATGCCATGCAAATTGTGCATCATTCATCATGGCATGATTGTTTGCTTGTCGCATTTAATTCATATGCTTGTGCACTTTATTTATGTGGCCCTTGTTTGTTTGGTTCTTCTTCGAATAGACTCTGAGCAGGGGATATATCAAGAGAACCAGGAGCACTACCCAGACCCTTCTCTCGCTTCAACTGAGTTGCCAGGCAAGCACTACCACATGCTTGCATACATGCAGTACCTATTGCCTCTATCTTATTCTTGCATCATTGAGTCGCGATTGCATTAAATTGAATCCCAAGTATTGCATAGCCTTTACTATTAAACCCCACCGAAGCTTGTTCCTCCATCCCATGAGCCATTACTACAGGAGTTGTTTGAGCCATGCGAGTCGTAGAACAGCATGTGTAGGGTATGTGAGAGTCTGATGTATAACGAGGTACCTAAACAACTTAACCTGAGTAGTAATGGGATAACTAATGAAAGTGGCACCGGTGAGCAATATCTGCTATTTGGTTCTTCCTGCTCACTTGTGTCCCGTAGGACCCCGAGTACTTGATTCTTGTTCCTTGATTATTCGCGCTATCCACATCCGGGAGGCTTATGGGACCCCCCTGAGCCAGAGCTTGATTCATTCTTAATTCTTGGGGCCACAAACTAGTTTGAGGTTTTATTTACTATCCTGTACTTATGCCTTGCTACTGCTTTATTTACGTTTGTGCAAGGAGCACCTGTACTGTTTAGGTAAGCGGAGTGTTTTCGCGGTATCGACAAGCCCAGTTTTGGGTTCCCAGTCGTTTACAGCCACTGGCGCAAACCTTGAGTCCGTCTCGGAGTCAGCTATCTTTGTTGCGGGTGTACTCAATGGGGTGGCCCCCTGAAATATTTCTGAATCCTGTGATTGCTTTGTCGTGAAGACCTCGTTGGGTTTTGATTTGGTTTTTCCGAGGTTGATCGAGTGTGTGTTGCTATTTGTGCACCCCTGCAGGGTAAAACTTTCTGAAAGCCGTGTCCGCGGTTATGGACGACTTGGAGCACAGTTTCTCGATCATAGACAAGCATAACTAAAGTACCGCTTTTAATTTGACTAAGTAACTGACTAGTAAATAGTGCAACACTCATGGAATGGTTAATAAAATTGCCAACGGATGGGGGGGTTGTTCGTCCGCTTCCTCGTCGGTAAGCGAGGAGGAGGATGGATCTGTGGATATTACTGTTATAACTGTTGTCATTAATTCACGGACATCCGTCTGTCTTTGGTTAGGCGGATGGTTAGCGATTATCTATAGAACTGTTAGGGTTTATCTTTTGCTGCAATTGCGTCACCCCAGGTTGTGTCCCCTTTAGAGGCATAAAGACTTGCTGAGTACCCCTAGGGTCTCACACGATAAATTATTTGATTCAGATGAACAGGTACACTCTCAAGATGGATACTGGGTGGAGGAGGCGGATGATGTGGGCAACGATCGCTCGGTGTAGAGATTCCGGGAACGGGGATCCGTGAGATCTGTGGGCGGGATGTGCTTATTTATGGGGCATCTTATGCCGATTTGCTTCTTATCCGTACTCGGATCTTGTTTGCCGCTTCCGCCTGATACTCTGATGTGTGATGTATGAGGAGATATCCTAAACTATTATATCTATCTAGGACATTTGAATCTTGTCGTATGGCGTTGCTATATTTCCTTTCTTTTTAGATGGAATGGCTCTGATGTACTATTGTATGGTGGCTTGCATACATACTCATTTGTGTATGTAGTTGATCCCTTCGCCTGCCGATTACGCCGCCCGTACTTGTCCCGATGATTGGAAATGGTTGGGACGGCCGAAAGGTCTACCTGTGAGTGGCATTTGGGCCCCACCGTACTATTTCAACCATTTCCGCTCATCCAGGCTTGTATCTAGGAGCGTAATTCACCGAGGTAGTTACAATTGGTATCAGAGCCATCCCGCCCTTCAGGGTCTCAGTCAAACGGTCGTTGTCAGTCTAGCAAATATTTTTGGTAGTTATGTATACTAGGGAAAAACAAAACGTGAGAGTAGGACTGCTTCCATTTTTCTTCTTACCCACCCACCCACCCTTTTCTGGTAAGGAAGTGTAACGTTTTCAATCCTCTTCTTAAAAGTTCAAACTAGGATTCACGTGTTCTGGGTTTCCGTAGTACCATAGGTTGTGTGTTTTTGTGTGTGTGTGTGGGGGAGTAATTCCTTGTCTATCTGTTGCATCCAAGTTGTTATCACAATCGGCCTTTTGGTTATCAACTGTTGGTACATTCCATACCGGCAGGCTTTGCAAACCGACGCGATCTATCTGATTCGTTGTATACCGCCGCGATCTGTCTTACTCTTTGTTATCCGACATTATCTTGTTTGGGGTGTTCGTTTCCGTAGTTACTGATCTTTAGGTTCGTCGTGAGAAGAAGGGGTTAGGATGTGTGTTCCACTTATTCATGTGCGGAGTAATGATTTGAGTGCGGGATGGAGTCGCGACCATACCACTACTCTTATCATTCGCTTTTGTATATTGAATTGGTAGAGTCACTAATCTTGATTCGTTAAGTGATTTTGCGCATCTATTGGTATTTTAATGCCGAAATTTGTGGAAAATTTTTCTTTGATATATCTGTGTACCACACTCCTTTTCAGTCGTGTGCGATATGCTTAATATCTTCTAGGTGCTTTGAACTTTGTTGATATTTTAATATCATCTTAGTAAATTGTATCCTTTAATCTTGAGTAATTCCATCTTGGTACTATTTTGGATTATTATCATTCTCCATTATAGTACTGACTTGTGTTTTATATCAATCACAGGATGGCTCCACCACGCCGTTCTGATGAGAACATACCACCTGAACTGGGATCCGCGTTGTCAAACATCGCCAATGCCTTGGCAGCAATGCAGCAGAACCAGCAGCGCTTTGAGGAAAGTGTCAGGAGGAATGAGTTTGCTCCGCTACCTCCACCTCCCAAGCGAGGAGACATCAAAAGCTTTCTGAAGTTCAACCCTCGCCAATTTGATGTTTCTGATCGACCACTTGATGCTGATGATTGGTTGCGTGAGATGTCAAGGCTACTCGAGACTGCTGATGTTCCTGAGCAAGAATGGGTAAAGTGTGCTACTCACCTTCTGAAGGGAGATGCAGCTCTCTGGTGGGAGAATTACCTGACTGCACTGGTTTTCAGCCTACTTGGGAACGGTTCACTGGAGCGTTCAAAGAGCAGTATCTGTCAGAAATTGTCATGGAAAGGATGAAGGAAGCGTTTCTCAACCTCAAGCAGGGAAATGACAATGTCAACACCTACATCAGGAACTTCATGAATCTTTCTCGTTATGGTGGCGATGAGATCTCTGATGACAAGAAGAAGCAAAAGAGGTTCCGGCAAGGGCTCAATGCATCAATTAAATATGCAATCACACATGCAAGGCCGGCATCTTTTCTGGAACTTCAGCATACAGCTCTGCAGGAGGAAGCAAGTAGGCAAGTGTTTGAGGAGTCAAAGAAACACAACCGTGATGCACCAAGCTCTTCAGCTATGACAGCTCCTTCTAAGCGGCGTGTCTGGGTTCCTAACACCCCACCGTCGCTCCCGGCTCCACCAAGACCTGCAAGCTACGCGGCAAGGCCACCAAACTTCATCACTGCTGCTCCCAGGGGCTACAACCACCACTACCCTGGAGCGCCTGGCGGAGTCCCTGGCTACGTTGCTCCACGTCCACCTGGTGCTTGTTTCACGTGTGGAGACTCTGGGCATCTAAACTGGAACTGTCCGTTGAAAAACAAAGCTCTTCCTCCACCCCCTCCAAGATCTGCGGCAAGCTCTCCTTTGGTTCGTGCACCACCACCTCGGGCTCTCAACATCAACACCAAGCCCGGGTCTACTGTTGCTCGTGTCAATTGTGTCAACGCCGCTCAAGTTGAGCATGCACCTGGAGTTGTGATGGGTATGCTTCCCGTTAACTCAGTCCCTGCACGAGTTTTGTTTGATTCTGGTGCATCGCATTCTTTTGTTTCTATCAAGTTTGCATATGAGAATGGGTTAGCATTGGTTCCTCTCCTCAAGCGGCTAATGGTCCTTTCTCCTGGAGCAAATATGGCAGCTTCTAAAATCAGCCATGGCAATCAAATTGAGATTGGTGGCTCTTCGTTCTCGGCATCCTTAATTGTTATGGGCAATTCTGACATTGATGTCATCTTGGGCATGGATTGGTTGACAGCAAATGCAGCTGTGATTGATTGTGCTGAACGCTCGGTTTCTCTGAAGATTACTGAAGGCCATATAGTCTATTCTCCAAGTCTGACTCCTGCTATCCAGCTTTTCTCTTTGGCGGCTCTGAATGATGATGCTATGGAAGCTATTCAGAGTGTTCCGGTGGTCTGTGAGTTTCCAGATGTCTTTCCTGAAGAGTTGCCGGGTATGCCTCCGGATCGTGAGGTTGAGTTTGTAATTGAGCTTGAACCTGGAACGGCTCCTATCTCCAAGCGGCCTTATAAAATGGGTCCTGCTGAGTTGGCTGAACTCAAACGTCAACTTGATGAACAAGAGAAGTTGGGTTTCATTCAACACAGTACTTCTTCGTGGGGTAGCCCAACAATCTTTGTGAAGAAGCGAGACAGGACTGATAGGCTTTGTGTGGATTATCGGGCTCTCAATGCTAAAACCATCAAGAACAAATATCCCCTTCCGCGGATTAATGATCTCTTCGATCAGCTAGCTGGAGCTGTGGTATTCTCTAAGCTGGACTTGAGAAGTGGTTATCACCAAATCAAGATTCGCAAGGAAGATGTTCCTAAAACAGCTTTCACCACCCGCTATGGCCTGTATGAGTACACGGTCATGTCTTTCGGTCTCACCAACGCACCTGCTACCTTCTCGAGGCTTATGAACTCGGTTTTCATGGAGTACCTTGATAAGTTCGTTGTGGTCTATCTGGATGACATCCTAGTCTATTCTAAGTCAAAGGAAGAGCATGAAGAACACCTTCGGTGTGTCCTAAACAAGCTTCGCGAGAACCGCTTGTATGCAAAGTTCTCAAAGTGTGAGTTTTGGCTGCCTCAAGTAACCTATCTTGGTCACGTCATCTCTGCCAAGGGCATCGCAGTCAACCCGGAAACTATGAAAACAATTGTTGAATGGCTTCCTCCTGTTAATGTCAAAGAAGTGCGGAGTTTCCTTGGTTTGGCTAGTTATTGCCGTCGCTTTGTTCAGAACTTCTCGAAGATAGCGAAGCCTCTTACCGATCTCCTCAAGAAAGGCAAGAAATACCTTTGGACTCCTGCATGTCAAGCAAGCTTTGAGACACTCAAAGAGAAGCTCACTTCCACACCAGTCTTGGTTCCTCCGGACACATCTAAGCCTTTCCAGATATTCTGTGACGCCTCTTTGCAAGGATTGGGTGCGGTCCTTATGCAAGAAAAACAAGTTGTTGCTTATGCCTCTCGACAGTTGAAGACGCATGAAATCAACTATCCTACACATGACCTCGAGCTCGCAGCAGTTGTCTTTGCTTTGAAGTTATGGAGGCACTACTTGCTTGGCAACCGTTGTGAAATCTTTTCTGATCACAAGAGTCTGAAGTATATCTTCACTCAGCCTGATCTCAACCTTCGGCAGAGGAGATGGATTGAAGCAATCAATGATTTTGATTTGACCATCAACTACACTCCGGGCAAAGCTAATGTCATGGCCGATGCTCTCAACCGCAAAGCTTATGTCAATAACCTCATGATGGAAGAACAACAACCTCTCTTGTGCGAGGAATTCCGTCAGCTCAACCTGGAAATTGTGGAACAAGGGCATCTCCTGAACCTTCTGGCTACTCCTCTCTTGGAAGAAAAGATTCGCTCTCGTCAGCTTGGTGATCCGCACACCAAAAAGATAATCTCCAAACTTCAGCTTCCGAAGTATGAGTCCTTCCACGTCGATGATCAAGGCACGCTTTTCTTTGAACACCGGATGTTTGTTCCGAACTACCCGGGTTTGAGAGAGCAAGTTCTCAAGGAGGCGCACGATTCTGTTCTATCTATCCACCCTGGCAGCACAAAGATGTACATGGACTTGAAAACACAATATTGGTGGCCGGGTTTGAAACGATATTGTGCCAAGTATGTCTCGGAGTGTGATGTCTGCCGCAGAGTGAAAGCTGTCCATCAGAAACCTTTCGGTCTTCTACAGCCATTGAAACCCCCGGAATGGAAATGGGAGAAAGTAGAGATGGACTTCATCACTGGTTTTCCAAGGTCGCAGAAGGGCAACAATGCAATCTTTGTTGTCATTGACAGGCTTTCTAAAGTGGCTCATTTCTTCCCTGTCAAGGAAACAATTTCTGGAATTCAGTTGGCTGAGCTCTACATCAACAGAATTGTCTCTCTGTATGGGGTTCCGCTTGAGATCAGTTCAGACCGTGGGAGCATCTTCACTTCCAAGTTCTGGGAAAGTTTCCAAAATGCTTTGGGAACAAAGTTGAACTTCAGCACAGCTTACCACCCTCAGTCGCAAGGACAAGTTGAAAGGATCAATCAGATTCTGGAGGATATGCTTCGTGCTTGCGTCATCTCTTTTGGCATGAAGTGGGAAGAATGTCTTCCTTATGCTGAATTCTCTTACAACAACAGCTTCCAGAAAAGTCTGAAGATGGCACCATTTGAGGCTCTCTATGGCCGCAAATGCAGAACTCCGATTGGTTGGTCAGGTGCAGGAGAAAGAATATGGTTTGGCTCTGACATTGTAACTCAAGCGGAGGAGAAGGTGCATATCATTCTTGAGAATCTGAAGATTGCTCAAAGTCGCCAGAAGAGCAACTATGACAGGAAGCGCACGGACATGGTGTATGTCCCTGGTGATCTCGTTTACCTTCGTGTCACTCCCATGAGAGGCACACATCGCTTTGGTATCAAAGGAAAGCTGGCTCCTAGATACATCGGTCCTTTCAAAATTCGTGGTAGAAGAGGAGAAGTTGCTTATGCTCTTGAGCTCCCGGAAAAACTCAAGGTTCATGATGTTTTCCACATCTCACAACTCAAGAAGTGCTTCAAGGACCCCGGCAGGACCGTGGATCATGAGCTAGTCGATCTCCAAGAAGACCTGTCTTGTCAAGAACACCCCACAAAAATCCTTGAGACCGCAGAAAGAAGGACTCGCAACAAGTCCATCAAGTTCTGCAAGGTGCAGTGGTCGCACCATTCTGTTGATGAAGCCACTTGGGAGCGTGAAGATGAACTCCGTGCCAACTATCCTACCCTCTTTGTGTCTTCTTCTTCTTCCTAGAATCTCGGGGCGAGATTCCTGTTTAGTGGGGGAGAGTTGTAGCATCCCATTTGTCTAACAATTGTAATGGTACTTGGTCTAGTAATATAATGGCTACTTCCTACATATAATTGTTGCATCATCATCATATCATGCTCATGTCATCATGCCACCTTGCATTTGAGCATCATACAAAAACCCTTGTGTTTTGGTTCTTATCTCATATGCATCATTATTTGTATTTTGCCTCTTGATATTGTATTTGGTTCTTGATATATTGTTTAAATGCCCAAGTTGAGTTGGGGGCATATCTTTTATTCCATTCCACCACCTTTTTCTTTGTCACCACCTTACACTTCCACCATTCCAATAACCTATGAGCTTGTAATTCTTTTCTTTGGATTTTATTTCTAGCTCATGTGGGTTGGATGGATCCAATTCTAAATTCTTTTGCTTGGCTTGTTCCATATTTCTGGAATGCATATGTATGAATGCCCTGAGTAATTGTTTTGTTTTCACAAGATTAAAACATGGCATTTAATGCTTATGCATGGCCCATGCAAGCTTGCACCAACCTCTTAGGGAGTGCATTAAATATAATGCATGTCCCATGCAACCATCATCACTATTTGATCTCCCTTGGTTGCTTGGAATTTTAATTGTTTTCCCTTTTGTTGAGCTTCCACCTTCTCTCTCAATCCTCACCTTGCTCCTTCTCTCCTTGCCATGTGCATCAAAAATCCACATCTCTCTCTCTCCTTTTTGTTGGATCTTGTTGATCTTGTTTTTAGCCCTACCTAAACCCCCTCTCTCTTTATTCCTCTCTCCAACCTAATCAACCCTAAACCCTAGCCTCTCTCTAATCTCACCTCTCTCTTTTTCCATACCTAACCCTAATCCCCCTCTCTCACTTGATCCTCTCCCCTAAACCCTAGCTTCCTCTCTAACCTAACCCGAACCCCTCTAAGCTAACCCTAGCTCTAACCCTAAACTTACCTCTCTCCTCACCACCCTCCTCTCTCCATGCCGAGGCACCAACCCTACCCGAGCCACCCCTCCAACCCTAGCTACACCGAGCCTACCCAACCCTAAACCCTGACCCGACCCTAGCTAGCCCGAGCCTAGCTCCACCCTCTCTCTCTCCCTCTCTCACTCCCTGCCATATGGGCCCCAGCCCGAGCCTCCCCCTGCCTACGCCCCACCTGCATGCGCCCCACCTGCCTGGCCCCCCATGCCGAGCACGTGAGGAGAGCCAAAAGGTGGCCGAAGCCACCTTTAGCTTACCACCTCCCCACGGCACCCTCTCCCTCTGCCCCGTCCTTATCCACCCCCTCTCTCGGCTTTCCCTGCACCCCCTAGATCCGCCCGAGGCCCTGCCTCACCTTCCCTTCCTCTCCACCACCGACACCATCTCCCTCTTCCTTCTCCATCTACCACCGTCGGCCTCCACCGCTTCTCGCCGAACTAGCCGGTGGCGTGGCATTTAAGGGTGTCGAGGAAGCTCGTCGCGTCCCTCTGCTTCGCCCGGCACGCTCCAACGAGGAGGAGGAGCCCTGGAACCGCAGATCACCGCCGCCACCCGACGCGAAACCCTAGCCGCCGTCCGCGAGCCGCGTCGATGATCGCAACCACCCCGAGCTCCGCCGACCACACCAACATCCCCGCGGTGAGCAGTACTCCCTCCTAGACAACCTCCCTCCGCATGTTGCTTCCTGGACGCGCCGATCGTTTCGACGAACAGCCTGCGCGCGCCGCCGCTCGCTGGTGTCTGCACGCTCGCGCTCCGCGCAGAACCCTACCTAGCCCTCGCCCTCCCTTCTGTCACAAGCCCACACCCACCGCAGCGGTAGCCGCCGCCGCTAGCGTGCCCGAGGTCACGGGTTCGAGCCCCCGCAGCGCTCTGTCCGCTGTCGCGCGCGTGCCTGACGACAGAGGGTTCAGAGAAGAGGAACAGGGTCCTGATGGCCTTTTTCCCCAAAGCCCCCCCCTCAAATCTTTTCTCCCTGAACCCGCGCTCCTCGCGGCCCCACATGTCTGTCTCTCTGCCATTTTATAAAAAGGATCCCCAAGTTTTCACAGCCTCAACCCGCGGTCCCCGGCTCCTCCACGTGGCACGCCCCCGCTGGCGCGCCCGCGTGTGGCCCTGTGGTTGCCGCGGTCCCACCCGTCAGCGATTGGGGCTGGGTTCGACTGGGTAATAAAGGGGTTTTTCTGTTTATCTGTTTTGACTTAAATCTTTTCAAATGAATTTAAATTCAAATTGAATTCTGCATTTAAATAACTTTTGAATTACAAACCCAAATTAAACAAATGATATATGATTTTGAATCAGAAAAATATGAGGATTTCAAATATGCCATCCAAAATTTCAATTGAGCACTTTATTTTCCAAGTTGAATATAATTACATAAAATGCCCTTTTTCCTTATTTATTTAATAACTTTTGTTTTATAACTCCGAATTTAACAAATGATATGTCTAAAATGATTAGCTCGACGAGACCTTTCTGTTTATGCTATCCATGACTTAAATTGCAGCATGCATCATATAAATATAAAGTATACAGCAACTTAACTAGGGCTTAAATGTGACCAAAACTAAATAAAATGACTTATTCTTGTATTCCCCACCTCACCCATGCCATGCTACTTTAATGCCATGCAAATTGTGCATCATTCATCATGGCATGATTGTTTGCTTGTCGCATTTAATTCATATGCTTGTGCACTTTATTTATGTGGCCCTTGTTTGTTTGGTTCTTCTTCGAATAGACTCTGAGCAGGGGATATATCAAGAGAACCAGGAGCACTACCCAGACCCTTCTCTCGCTTCAACTGAGTTGCCAGGCAAGCACTACCACATGCTTGCATACATGCAGTACCTATTGCCTCTATCTTATTCTTGCATCATTGAGTCGCGATTACATTAAATTGAATCCCAAGTATTGCATAGCCTTTACTATTAAACCCCACCGAAGCTTGTTCCTCCATCCCATGAGCCATTACTACAGGAGTTGTTTGAGCCATGCGAGTCGTAGAACAGCATGTGTAGGGTATGTGAGAGTCTGATGTATAACGAGGTACCTAAACAACTTAACCTGAGTAGTAATGGGATAACTAATGAAAGTGGCACCGGTGAGCAATATCTGCTATTTGGTTCTTCCTGCTCACTTGTGTCCCGTAGGACCCCGAGTACTTGATTCATGTTCCTTGATTATTCGCGCTATCCACATCCGGGAGGCTTATGGGACCCCCCTGAGCCAGAGCTTGATTCATTCTTAATTCTTGGGGCCACAAACTAGTTTGAGGTTTTATTTACTATCCTGTACTTATACCTTGCTACTGCTTTATTTACGTTTGTGCAAGGAGCACCTGTACTCTTTAGGTAAGCGGAGTGTTTTCGCGGTATCGACAAGCCCAGTTTTGGGTTCCCAGTCGTTTACAGCCACTGGCGCAAACCTTGAGTCCGTCTCGGAGTCAGCTATCTTCGTTGCGGGTGTACTCAATGGGGTGGCCCCCTGAAATATTTCTGAATCCTGTGATTGCTTTGTCGTGAAGACCTCGTTGGGTTTTGATTTGGTTTTTCCGAGGTTGATCGAGTGTGTGTTGCTATTTGTGCACCCCTGCAGGGTAAAACTTTCTGAAAGCCGTGTCCGCGGTTATGGACGACTTGGAGCACAGTTTCTCGATCATAGACAAGCATAACTAAAGTACCGCTTTTAATTTGACTAAGTAACTGACTAGTAAATAGTGCAACACTCATGGAATGGTTAATAAAATTGCCAACGGATGGGGGGGTTGTTCGTCCGCTTCCTCGTCGGTAAGCGAGGAGGAGGATGGATCTGTGGATATTACTGTTATAACTGTTGTCATTAATTCACGGACATCCGTCTGTCTTTGGTTAGGCGGATGGTTAGCGATTATCTATAGAACTGTTAGGGTTTATCTTTTGCTGCAATTGCGTCACCCCAGGTTGTGTCCCCTTTAGAGGCATAAAGACTTGCTGAGTACCCCTAGGGTCTCACACGATAAATTATTTGATTCAGATGAACAGGTACACTCTCAAGATGGATACTGGGTGGAGGAGGCGGATGATGTGGGCAACGATCGTTCGGTGTAGAGATTCCGGGAACGGGGATCCGTGAGATCTATGGGCGGGATGTGCTTATTTATGGGGCATCTTATGCCGATTTGCTTCTTATCCGTACTCGGATCTTGTTTGCCGCTTCCGCCTGATACTCTGATGTGTGATGTATGAGGAGATATCCTAAACTATTATATCTATCTAGGACATTTAAATCTTGTCGTATGGCGTTGCTATATTTCCTTTCTTTTTAGATGGAATGGCTCTGATGTACTATTGTATGGTGGCTTGCATACATACTCATTTGTGTATGTAGTTGATCCCTTCGCCTGCCGATTACGCCGCCCGTACTTGTCCCGATGATTGGAAATGGTTGGGACGGCCGACAGGTCTACCTGTGAGTGGCATTTGGGCCCCACCGTATTATTTCAACCATTTCCGCTCATCCAGGCTTGTATCTAGGAGCGTAATTCACCGAGGTAGTTACATGTGCCGCCGAGCTCCGTCTCCAGCCATGCCTCGTCGCCCCTGTTGCTACCTCCACGAGCACGCCCGCCACCGCCGCTGGCGAGATCCTTCGCCCGTTGTCGGATCTCCGTCGTGGCCACTCCCTCGCGCGTCGCCGAGCTCCGTCTCCAACCATGCCTCGCCGCCCCCGTTGCTACCTCCACGAGCACGCCCCGCCACTGGCCGTCACCTCCATGAGAGTCCACAGGCCGCTCTCGTCGGCCTCCCACCTCACGACATTGCCTGGCTGCTGGCCCTATTCATGTGCATGTAAACGTCTAGCCGGACACCGGATGCCACCTCTCTGGACATGTCTGCCATGTGTGGTGGTGATACCATGGGTGGTTTGCTACATCGGGTTAACGACACTGCTACCTACTGCCACTGACGCTGCTATCTACGGCATCGAAGTTTGCTACATGGGGTTAGCGGAGCTGCTACGTACTGCCATCACCGCTGCTACCTACGGCGTCGAGGTTTTCTACGTCTGGACGGGCGGCGGTGCTACAAGTGTATCTTGTGTTTTGCTATAATGTCTCCGGCGAGGTGTCCGATAAGGTCGAATTTGCTACAATATGATATTTTTTTGCTACGTATGTTTTATGGTTTTGCTATAATGGAGTAAAGTTTTTGCTACACGGTCTCCGGCGAGTCTCTAACGAGGTTGGATATGCTATATTAGCACAATTTTTTGCTACAAGGTTGCCGGCGAGGTCTCCGGCGAACTCTTCGGCGAGATCTAGTCTGTCTGTTTTTTATTTTCTGTGTCGAACCGTTTTCTGCTACATGTAGCAAAAGCGGGACTAGTTGTAGCAAAAGCGGAACTAATTGTAGCAAAATCGGGATGAACCGACGGAAAGAAGATCTGACCATAGATCTGGACGATCCGACGACTGGGAACCAGGGGATGGAAAGTTTCCATCTCCCGAGAGACGCCTAGCACTGTCCTTTATTTTATAGAACCACAACCTTTGTGTTTTGTTTCACAGAACACCAACTCTTGTGGTATTTTTTTTTCACATAACACAAAAAAAGGTATTGCTTCGTTTTATAACCAATTAGCTTTCAGATCCTTTGTCATCAAGAAAGGAACCGGTCTGGTTTGACCCAAATCAAACAAAGAGAGACAGATGCGGCCACCGTCCCCATGCGATAATGCGACTAGAGATCGGCGACGGCGGCACACCAACGGCATCGATGATCGAGCTAGAGTTCACACAGTCAGCGTCGTGTTACTCTGGAGCGGTGGCGCGCTGGTCGGTACCGTCGGTGAGGGCAACGACGGCAAGGGCGACGACCCGCTTGTCGGTAGCCGTGGCATGTGCGGGTGGCATAGCGATGTCTGACGACTAGTGCTTCATCCAGATTGACAAGGTGCAGTGCTGATTGCGTCTCCCTTATAGCAGAGCAAAATTCAAAGATCTAAAATTCAGGATTAGAGTGATATTGTGTTTTTCCTATAAAATTTGGATGCCTCACATGAATCTGCAACCAGCCAGCCAGCTAAACCAGCTCCTTCGTTGAAGAGGCCACCATCTATCACGGTGGTGTTTTGATAGTTAGACCTAGCAAGCTAATTAGTTATCAAACGAGTTAATACAATTTTTTGTTCTATAAAAAAATTACCACAAGAGTTAGTGTTTTGTGAAGCAAAATACAAAAGTTGTGGTTCTATGAAAATATAGCCCCAACAAGTAGTGTTAAGTGATAAAATTTCTCCACCTCTTTCCTCACTCTTTGCTGCCCCAGGGTGACATAAGCAAGCGATAATAAGAAATTAAATATTAATAAAACTTCACATACGTGGTTTGTTTGCTTCCCAAGCCAAGTGGAATGTAATATAATGTAACACACTGACATCTATTTTGACTGAGGGAGTAATGGTTTTATTTTATTTTATTTTAAATAGACAAAACATCTTATTTCTAGTTTACACAAAAAAGGGTGGAAAGGAAATATTTCACTGTGTGTTTGGTTAGAGAAATGGAACAAGAAGAATTGTGTTCAGCCCACGTCCCCATTCATATGAATTTTGAGCTTACTTCCCACGTGTGCATTTGCAATGTAATTCTCTTTTGAAATTTGTAGCACACTAATCATCAAAATTCCAACATTTTTTTTTACATTTTGCTTTTGTAAGACATCAACCATAACACACTTTTCAATCCATACAAACACACTAGTACGGTCTTTTAGATCTTACTTTGTCAAATCGACTTTGGAGCTTTTTTCATGATTGCCGCGAAGATTATCCTTGTAATATTTGTCCCGGCTGCTACGTCTTGGACAATGGTGGTTCGTACTATCGGTTCGACGGCGATGTTGACAGGCTGTTCGGTTACTTTTGACTGGAATACTGGTGTTGGTACTTTTGTCGATGTTGATTGATTATTCTAATGGTCGTGCGCGTGCATGCAACCTTGGCACTGCGGATCAAATTAAAATTATGGAGAACCCTAGTCGTATTTGGAGATTGTGGTTTGGTATTTGTCAGTTTTTTGTTGCCTTCAGAAAAGTTTAAGATGATGTTTTGAAAAAAAAGAAGTTTGAAAACCTTGACGTTTTACTAGTTTCTTCAGCTTGTATATCTATATCATGTACTATATGTTGCTATAAATATATCGTCATATTGATTGTCAAAAAAACGCTAGTCATCATCCAAATAGTCTAAATTCACTACAATCCATTCGAACATGTCTAGATCGTGGCATACTAGAGCCATCTGAAAGCATACGGTTAAAGTTCGTTACAGTCCATTGAACCACGTGCACTTCGTAACATACGAGCCATCCAAAAGCACTTAATTGCAGTTCATTGGAGCATCTATAGTAAAACATTTAAACGAACGTCTAAAGCAAATATAGACAATACAAAGGAAAAACACTCTCCGGATACTCGTCTAAAACTTCGTCTAAATTTAGACAGCATCTATTTATGGTACCCGTCTAAATTTAGATGAGCATCTATTTCTGCTGCCCACCATCCATATTTGGACGACCAAGCCACGCAACTGCGTAGCTGCTCTTGAGCCTTCCATCCCGCGTCCCTGGTCGCATCCCGCGCTGACGTGCCCCGGCTCCCACGCCCATCCGGAAGAGTACAGGAGAGGAGCGCTACTCCCATCTCGCCGTCGCCCCGCTTGCCGACTCGAGGTAAGCCATCTTTTCCCATGTAGAGTAGGTGAGAGAAAGTGAGAGAAATTGGACGGGGTAGAGGCGATTTCGACCATGGAACCATGGCGGGCGCCGGATCCGGACGCCAGCGCTTCGTTTCGTCCCGATTCGGAGGCAGGGTGGTGGGGATGGGCACGCGTGCATGTGGGTGGGCGGGGGCGGCGCACGATGCGTGGAGGCGGCGGCAGACTCAGCGGCGAGGGCTCTGAAGGGGCGGCCACGGGCTCTGAGCCGGGAGGGCTCGGTGGCCTGGCGCCGGCCGACACGGGCGGATGAGTGCAGCACCGGTCGATGGAGAAGAAGGGGCTGCTGCTACTGAATTTTCTAGTACTGAATCTGCTGCTTCCTTGGTACTGCACGGCTGAATCTGAAATTTTATACACAGGTTTGTATGTATGAAAAAAAATATAGATGGGGTGCTGGTATCCCGCACACTGAATTGTGTTGTTCTTTTTTAAGAAATTTACCTAGACACTGAATTATTCTACTGTATATTTTCTCACGCTGGTGGACAACTTGTCGATGAACAACTCACAAATGGACAACTCGCAGATAAACTGTAAATGAACATGGGATTTTTGGACATTCTGAATGTGGGTCCAATAAGGTGAATTGGAGTGCGACACAAGATTGTTGCCTAATATCGGAACAAGAAGTTTCTGCATTTACAAAGCCAAGATTAAAAAAAGGAACATCCACAAAAGGGAAAAATTGGACTAGCCTTGAGGACAAGGTGTTGATACAAGATTGGACAAACGCTAAGTTTGGATGCGGTAAGAGGAACGGATCAGAAATCAAGTTGTTATTGGGGCAGGATTTTAGTTTACTGCAACACGCACAAACACTAATTTGGAGCAGGACGGTAGTTAGAATATATTGTTAAAATATAAAAGAAAATATATACCTCCTGAATATAAACGTTTTACTAAAAAATTGAAGACATTGAAAAGAGATAGACATCCACATTTAGACGTCTCACTAAAAATGCTCTTATAGTTCATATAAATTACTTTAAATTATATCTCGTCAAACCCACCATGTTGTCAAGGCTAAGCGCCATAAAAATGTGTATAAAGGGCGTTGTAAAACGCGTTTATAGTCTCGCACGGAACAAATCACGCAAAACAGAACCATGCAAAATCAAAACTCTTTTTTGCGAGTTTCGTTGCGGGATATGTTCCGCGCGAGCCGGGCGAGATTGTAAATTCAATACTTCCAATTCAACATATATCTCACATAATAATGAAATTAAACCACATATGACAGCAATATAATCCAAATTATTAATGTTTCAAACATCACACAAATACCACAATAATCCTTATTAAAAAAATAGTTCAAATTAAATAACTAAACAAATAAAGAGTGGTCCGGAATATAAATAATAGTTCAAGCACACATGAATGAATATGAAATGAAATGAATAAGACATGGGAACTAATTCCCATGTAACTGCCAATGGTGCTCAATGAGATCATCATGGAGCTAGGTATGGGAGGCAATGTCCTGGATCTACCAAGTAAATAATCTTGTTGCCATAGAATTTGGAAAAAGCTTTCAAAGAAAAAGAGCAAAACGGAAAAAGGAACTTCCAAAACCCGCCTCCTTGTTAGGAAGGAAAAGCCAGAAAGAAAAAAGGTTTGGCTTACTTATGGTGGAAGGTGACATTTGCCGGCCAGAAAGACAGAGCTCTAAATAAAAGGTATGAAATCCAATCCCTTATCTTTCTTAAGCGTAGGGATGAAAGCCAAGAATGAAGTCGTCTCATCTCTTATGGTAGCCTATTCTTTACATCTCGTTCCAGGGTTTGATGCAACATTTCTATGTTATAGATAGGTGAGTTTTTTTATACTAGTTTTCGAGGACTTCCACAAGTCCGTCCGAGTTGAGGCGCTAGGGCTTGAATCCGGTCGGTTGTCCGACAATGTCGTAGTTCAATAAGCATTTCCTTTATTTACCTCTAGAAGGACTCGAAGTGAGACTAGAGATAGAAGAGTTTTCTCGCAAACCACAACGACTAGCTGGTCTCAAAACAAAAGAGTTCTTTTTACAGTAGCGGGGTTGGGAAAGTAAGAAAAGTCAAGCCCAATGATTCTGTGGGAAGGGACGGATTTCGAAGTCCTTTTTCCTTCCTTTTTACGCCACCTCCTCCCAATCCTTGAAGATATGAAGCAACATTTTGGATTTCTTATATGGAATACTAATGGATAGGGCCTCGTTGCTAAGTGCTACAGGATCTAGTGCACTGGACCTCGTGGTTACGGACCTCAAGAATGTTGATGTTGATACGACGGGCACGGGCACCCCACTCGACCAATTTGAGCTTCACCCCTACTTTCCTCTTCATATAGGCAACTTTTTTGTTTCATTCACAAATCTATCCTTGTTTATGTTGTTGACTCTTGTTTTGGTCCTTGTTGAGTTTTTTGTTGTTAAGAAAAAGGGAGGTGGAAAGTCAGTGCCAAGTGCATTGCAATCCTTGGTAGAGAAAATTTATGATTTCGTGTTGAACCTGGTAAACGAACACATAGGTGGTCTTTCCTGAAATGTGAAACAAAAGTTTTTTCCTCGTATCTTGGTCACTTTTTTTTTCGTTATTTCGTAATCCCTAGGGTATGATACCCTTTAGCTTCACACTGACAAGTCATTTTCTCATTACTTTGGCTCTTTCATTTTCCATTTTTATAGGAGATCCAGTAGGTCTCAAGAAAGGCTTGGATGCAGTCGGGATTTTTTGTTGGTTTCACATGGCTACCAACATTCTCAGCGAACTCCAAGTTCAAGCCCGTCTCATCCTCGATGATTATGTTGTCGAGGATCGCATATGCTTTCATGATCCTATTGAGAGTTTTTTCGTCCCAAAAACGAGCCAGGCCTCAAACAATAGCAAACCATTATTGGAGAACACCGAAAACTCTCTCAATGTCCTTTCTAGCATGCCTCTTGTGCCTTCACAAATTCAATATGCTTCCTTGTTGCCGAATTTGAGATGGTCTTCACAATTGTAGACCAAGAAGGGTAAATGTCATCGGCAAGATAGTAGCCCATTATGTAGGAATGACCATTCACCGTGTAGTCGCAAGCCGGTGCATCTCCACTCTCTAGCCTCGCAAAAAGAAGAGACCTCTACAAGACATTGGTGTCATTGAGAGAGCCCATGAGACCAAAGAAGAAATGCCAAATCCATAAATCCTCTAAAGCCATAGCTTCAAGGATAATTGTTGGATCACGACTTTTGCCGGTGTACTGTCCATGCCATGTCGTAGGGCAATTTTTCCATTTCCAATGCATATAAACTATGCTACTGATCATCCCCGGCCAACCTCTCTTCTCATTGTGCGCCTTTAGTCTCTTCATGTCCTCTTCATTAGGACCTCGAAAATAGATCGGGTTGAACACACGGATGACCACCTTGGCAAACATACGAACACACTCGAGAGTTGTGTCCTCACCGATGCGGAGGTACTCGTCGGTGTAGTCCGTCGAAATGTTGATAGGCACTAAAACCAATCAGTCCGACAATGTTTCTCCAGCGAGTAAAGAAATGGCAATACTAGGCCTCGCAAGCCTCTACAATCTTTAGAATAGCTCTCAACGCATTTGATGCCCTCAAGTGGAAGGGATCGCTGAAATCTTTGATGAAAAGTATTATTGGAATTTATAGTTCAACACAAGGGGGCACAAGAATACCAATAAGACTTTAGCAATTGAGACGTCACTCTCAACCACACTTGTGTATCAATATTCTCAAAGAAGAAAGTGGTGATTGCAGCATTGAATCAAAATAGTAAACAGAAACAACATATTTTCAATTTAGACCGAAAGTAGTGAACTTGTAACTTTTAGTGGCTAAAAGCGTAGGCATAAGGTGATCAATAGGGTGTTGCATGAATAATATTGATCATATAATACAAATAACATGGTGCTTGTCTCTAACTCTATGATTTGTAGGTGTGTATTCCAAATATAATTATGTGTACTAACCATGAAAATTTTTATAACATCTATTGTCCTGCCTGTCCATTTCACCGGGGCCAACTTAGAACTACATGTAATTAAGGTATATCCTTTTGAATATCCCAGAACAACGCATTAACACTCCATGAACACACATAATCCTCAAATTATCACATATCACCATTGTTTCCTAATTGTCGCTTTAGGGTTCACAAGTACAACATAATCAAAGTAAATAATAGTGCCAGATTGTTTCGGCCCAAACTGATATCCATGTCGTCCCGATTTTTTTCCGCCTTGAGATGTCGACGATCAACGACTGAGAAATGTTGCCCAGACCCAAAATTTTAGTCCAATCCTGTATCCATCGATCTTTGGTGTCCGTTTGCGACCCAGAAGCGCGATCATGTCCGCTGACTGGTGGGCCTCGCAGGACCCTTGCTCGCCATATGGTGGACCGCGCGTGACCATGGCCTGCCATCAGCATACACATGCAGTACTATGCTCGGTGAGAGCTGTTCCCAGCGCGATATGCCTCCTTGACCGCAGGTTTACGGGGCTCCCACGAAGACTACGTGGCACCGTCAGCCCATGCCGGCCGCGGTTTCTCGGGGACATGGGTCCCGTCAAGAGACGATGTGGTGTTGTAATCCCCTGATTGATAGCTGTGGTTTCTCGCGGTTGTGGGGAACACTAAGACACGATGTGGGGTCATAAGCCCATGACGACAGCAAATTCTCGCAGACGTGGGACCCGTCCATATCCTACATCGCGTTGGAGGAGAGCCGAGCTGGCGGTGCAGGTGCCATCAGGAGGCATGGGAGGATGCGGGTTATCACGGCTGAGAGGCGACATGGCATCATGGATGGTTTCTAGCGGCGAAGAGACGAACTGTTAGCATAAACTATAGCCGACTATAGCGTAGGCTATAGTCATGCGCGGTTTCACGCGGCGGAGAGACGAGCCGGCAGCATAGCCTATAGACGGTCCCACGACCAGATTGTGTCTCTCGCATGCGATGAATGTACACGGGGATATGGCAAACAGCCATGCTGCTCCTTTCTATATAAGCTTTTGTCCTCAAAATGATAGCTATCTTCTCTCCCCTCCCACCTCTGGCGTGTTTTCTCTCGCTTGCATGGTTAGTCGGATGCATCGGTATGGTGATCACACCCGGAGCTGGCGCTACCGTGCCCACGGACGTGAGCAGAAACACCGCGTGGTTGTTTGACGTCATCCGTGTTTGCCCCTTCGGTCACATTTTCCAGAGCAGGAGGTGCGGAATTAATGTCGGCTTAGGCAGAGACGCGGCGACGCTTCGCGTGTAGCTTCTTGCGAGCGCGCCACCGTCCGGCTGACGGTCGTGGGTTCGCAGGAAGCTACACCAGAAGCATCATCGTTTTTTCTGTTTGACTCCGTGGTGTACATCATCTCTGACACGTCGTTCGGCGTCTGGCTGGCACTGACCAGCATGGAGGTAAGGCTTGCTCGTGTCTCCTCTCTACTCCCGTAAACTCTAACCGCCGTCTCCCTACTTTTTATCTTTTTCTTATTTTCAGGATTGTTCTCTGGTTAGTTTGGAAATGACAGTGTTGCCGTTGAGTAGAGGCGAGACCGCGAGTATTTCGTGCGCGAGAGGCAAGGTGCCAGGGCGCTTCTCGTCGACTCCCCTTGTTGGACCTGCAGGCCACGAGCATCTTCCTCGGGTATGCCTCTCGAATCACGTCACCCTCTACTTATACATGCATTTCTCTTAAATCTCACGTCATCTCTCATCAACAGGCAACGAGGGTGACCAAAAGAAGCGAGTAGCATGCAGGCGTTGGAGTTGGATGGTGCCATGGAGGTCCACGTTCGTGTTGCCTCTAACTCGTCAACATGCATGTTCACGCGTTCGCCTCTCGATGGTGAACGATTTTTGTCTAATCTTTCTGATCTCTCATCCTTTTATTTCTCTTTTTTATACAGAGAGCTTTGTCCTTGGTGACCCCTGAGACTTCATGTAATACCCCTCGGCCCGCGCTATACAGGAAAACACTTTCGTCCAGCGATAGGACCACTGTCGTTCCCGGGGCCGGGATGGCCATTGTGTTGGAGACCTTTCATCGACGCCATTTGATGGCGATCAGCGACCACGGTGCAGCGGAACACGTCGCGATAGAATCAATCTATGTAGCATGTATTGCAAACTTCTCCGAGGATGTTTTAGTCAATGTATATGTTTGAATGTAAACTTGCGTGTACTGCTCCATTTAGGTATGATTAATAATAAATAATTTCTCATATACTGCGTAAGTTTGCGTGGAAGCGTTGTGTAACAAATTCTGACGAACAAGCACATGTTTGAAACGCGAAATCCGTGCTTAGCGTATATGTGTGCTTAAAGTGCTACCCAAGTGATGACACCCAAGTACTAACTATTTATATTATGTAGTATCTTCTCTCCAACTTTTCAATTTTGACGTGTATTTCCGCATCTTTATGTTCCACTCTCTATTATTTCTCTATGCTTGCATCTTCGATTTCCAAGAATTCTTTGCACATTCGCGTCTTCCTGTTCTTTGTTCTACGCGAACAAAATACTTTATGTGTAAGATTGTACTATCCTAAAAAGGTGTCTACATGTATGTTTGAGAAAACATATGAATGTATAACTAATATAGACTATCCAGTTATTCGATTTTTTATGTGAGCTATGAGACAGAGGTTCTACCCTTCCATATGACCAGCAGACATCGCTTCGTAAGTCGTCTCTGGGTACTTAACGCGTGCAAAGCTGGCTCTTATATGGTTGTACATGTGTACGCCGTAACGCTAAGAGAAGTTGCGTGTGAATGTAGCCCGATCATATCATAAAGTGTTCCGCCTACCGGCCGCGCCCCGTGGGGCACAAAGAGAAGTCTAGTAACATATAATACATCTTGCAGATAAATACCAAGCTCATATATATGACGAGTGTCGGCCAATAGTAACCAGGATACCCTGGCCCATCTACTGCTAGGCCTCTGTGGCAAAACATTCACCAAGGCTCAGATGGCCTACCTCTTCAAGTATTAAGGAGAGGCCTCCGCGAGGCCTCCTAAGCAAGTTCCTCTCTGATATAAATCCCGCATACATGTAAGAATCTCGGGGAGCACCCCACCTATGGTGCGCCTGCGTGCCAACACTTGGGTATTGAAGCTACGCAAGAACACTTGCGCTCCGAGAGAAGGACAGAAGTTGTTAACTTCTCCTCCAAGCTAAGGGGAGCTTTCCCCTTCCTCAATCCAGGAGTGTCCGACAAGGACTCAACATGGGACCACCTCCTCTCTCAGTAGGGGCATGAAGGGCGTGACGAAAGCAACATCTTTGACTCAACCTCTCTCTCTCTCTCTCTGTTGTCACCATGTGGAATCCCTTCCTGCCATATTGGCGGGAAGAGGACCGGGGCGCCTATAAAAAGAGGGGGAATTCATCATAGGAAGGGATCTCTTCTTACACCTTGGAAACCCTGGCCTTCTCCTCCCATGATCTCTTGTTCTGATCGCACGATCAACCTCTTGTACTTGTAACCTCACCATGCAATACAAGAAAAGCAAGAAGTAGGGTTTTACACCGCACGGTGGACTAAACCTGGGTAAAATCTCCGTGTCCTCCTTGTAGTGATTTTACTATTTTCTCATCAAGGTCATAGAGGGAGCTTGGAGAGATCGTGTTTGCCCCTGCGTTCGATTTTACCTACTTCACGAGATACCCTCATGGGAAAATCTCCGACATTTGGTGCACCAGGTAGGGGGTTAGGGCGTATATCCAACCTCCTCATCGACATGGCTGGTTCAAACCATGGCAAGGCCACCCAGCACCAGGCCACGCCCGTCAACAACACGATGGTGAGCCGTGGAAACACTCCTCGCGTCTACAACAACGCCAACCGTGAGGAGCAAAAAGGGAAGCGCGTCGAGACCTGTCCCCTGGCTCCTGCAGCACAACCGCAAGGTACCTTAGACGTCCCCATCCCTCTATCGAAGGTCCCAGCGCTAGGCTCACCCCCTCATCAGCGATGCGTATGGTGCAGGAGCAACTATATCACGGCCCGACGTAGCCGGAGAAGATGCATGGATACTGCACATAACGGAGCTCGTCGACACCGCCTATGTCGTACCAACAACTTCGCGCTTCGTGACATTAGCATCTGCACGAGGCACCACCAGCACGGGCCCGGAATCTCATGCTTCAAGGTGCCATCACTGGCATAGCCTCCGTGCATGGGGAAAAGCGCACACAGTGCTCTCCGACAACCGCCGTCCCTGCCAACCGCTCGAAGGAGCCGGGAAAGGGCTCACCGATCAAGCACAAGGAGAGGATATGCTTCACCCTCATGATGCACCACCTCTCCAAAAGGAAACCAACAACGACATGCAAAGCATCAAGGCCCCCTAGCAAGCCCCGACAAAAACCAGGGTGGCAGTAAAGTGCCAGCACAAAGACGAGGAGCAAGACCTCGCCAAGACCGCCAGCATGGGTGGTTGCCTCGCGTTCACTCAAGAGCTACACAAAGTCACATGGACGCCCAAGTTCAAGCCAGTAATATCACTGCGCTTCAGCGGCAGCAGAGAGATGAACCCCTATGATTTGCTACAACTCTACACTGAACAGATCCTAGGAACAGGAGGCGATGAGAAATTCATGGCCAAACGATTTCCCATGGTCCTCACAGGCGTGGCTCGATGCTGGCTCATGAACGAGCTCCTTGAGGAGTCAATCTCCTCCTAGAAGGATATGAATGAAAAGTTCGTCGCCAAGTTCAGCGACCCACCACCAGCTCCACAAGCAAACATTGGCCATGAGGGCCTCGCTGAGGAAAACAACAATGTCCTCGAGTAAAATCCAGAAAACAACCAAGGCCCATAGTGTTGGGTTCGCAACATAGAAAACAAAAAAATTCCTACGATGGGAACTATAAGCACCAAGATCCATCTATATAGATACAAGCAACGGGTGGATATGCATCCATAGAATACATACCCTCAAAGACTGAAAAGCTTTTTCGAGTATGAACTCGTTGGTGATGTAGTCGATCTCTTGCCGATCTCAAGGTCGTGATGAAGTCCATCCGGTCCAGCAGGTCCAACACCATCAAGTCCAGCACCGCAAAGAAGTGGTGCATCCGTGATTGCACACATGTTCGGGTATCCCGACAACCTCCACGCCCTCGCTCCAGCGAAGCAACGGAAGCAAAAAATCCTTCCAGAAAAAGCCATCGGGAACATATATCTTGCTGATCCGAGACCATGGGGAAATTCTAAAGGGGGAGAGATCCTTCACGAGGAGGTGTGAGTGTGAGAGAGGGAGTAGGGGGCTTTTACAGGAGGAGGGGGTACCCCAAGGGGTGTGGCCGGCGGCCATGGTGGATGCCCCCACCCCTTGCTCCATTCATGTGGGTGGAGCTCCCACTCACCAAAAAGTCCCTCTATATTCCCACTCAAAAATCCACTCAATTTATTTATTTATTCAGAATTTTGTTAATTACATTAATTAACGAACATTCACATAAAACCCCTTGCAACATTTAAATATCACATGCAGAACCAGTTTCAGAAATTTCACCCGAAACAATTCCGGTTTCCATTGAAATAATTCCAGCACTTCATTTTTATTTCTCTGGCATATTATTTGCTCCAAATTGTGTCGGTATCCCTTAAGTGTGTCACCCTACGGTTCGTGAATAATGCAGACATGATTGAGACCCCTCTCCGATCAATAATCAGCAACGGGACCTAGAGATCCATACTGACTCCCACACATTCAACGATGACTTCTGTGATCGTGTGAACCTTTTATGCATGTAACTCAATCCCTTTGTCTCACGATATATTACATGTTCAAGATTCGATCATCGGTATCTCCATACCTAGTTTGATCTTGTTACTGACATGCACTCTTTTCTCGTTCCTATGATATAACATTCTAGTGATCTCATCACTTGCTTGCAAGCTAATTAATGTGATATCACCGAGAGGGCCCAGAGTATATCTATCCGTCATCGGGATGGATAAATTCCACTCTTGATACAGGAGCCTCTACATAACACATTCGTAGCACTGAACCCACCTTTATAGTCACCCTATTACGGTGTGACGTTTAATGTTATCAAGATACTCTTCCAGTGTTAGTGATTGACATGATCTCATGGTCTAAGGACTAGGATTACTTTGTATGATGTTATAGCAATATAAACACAATGACTTTGATCGTAATGCTATACTTTGGATGAATGTTCATCACATCATTCCAACAATGTTGTGACCTTGTTATTAACAACATCCAATGTCCATGCTCAGGAAACCTTTGATCATCTTGTTAATCAACAAGCTAGTTTATAAGAGAGGCATAACTAGGAAATTTATATTTGTTTATTAAACACACATGTATTAATGTTTCTGTATTAATACAATTATAGCATGCAAAATAAAACATTTATCATAAACAAGGAATAAGATAATAACCACATTATTATTGCCTCTCGGGCATATTCCCTTCACACAGGTCGTGGCATGCATTTTATACAGAGCCCTGGCCTCAGACACGATGGATGACCTTCGCGCCATCCGCCAGCAACCTGGAGAAAGGCTCCATGAGTACATCTAGCAGTTCTGCTCGGCACATAACAAGCTTCCCTAGGAAACTGAGACGTCTATCATATCCATCTTCCTCACGGGGGTCAAAAACGCAGAAATGCTCAAGAAACTCGCCAAAAACGGCAGGCCAACTTCATCGACAAAACTCTTTGACATGGCTGACAAATGTGCACAAGCCGAGAAGGGACACGAGGTCGCCTGCATCAGGAAAGATGCAAGGGGCTACCAGGAACCAAGGGAAATCGCGTGCATCCTCGATGGCACACAAGAACCACTCTCCAATCTCCAAATCAAGCAGCTAACATGAAAATACTGGCAGCACTCCCCGTGTCAGGCGAGAAGAATCTCATATGGTTTTAGTTCCTCGTCATCTTCAACAGCGACAACCACCCCAGGTCAACGAGAAACGTGGGCAACATACCTCTAGTATGTACACCCACCATCAACAATGTCGCCGTCAACAACACCCTCATCGATGGGGACACATGCCTCAATGTCGTCTTGATGGGAACTTTCAAGAATCTACAAGTGTCGTACGAGCACTTGGCTCCTACAAGAGCCTTCTCGGGGGTGACTGAAGGAACAATCGTGCCCCTGATGCAGGTGAAACTCCCTGTCACCTAGGGACATGTGGTCCTCCTCGTCCAGGTACCATAGGTCTTTGTTGTTTTGTAGCGGGGCTATGCAGGAATGGAGGAACTCCATGCCCACCAGAGGTCCGATCAGGCCGGAGGCGTTTAGCGACTCGATGCGCACATTAAGAGGGCATCGACCTTGTCCCCCTCCAGGTTTGCTGTGGACCATCGGCCACCAATCTTCGTGGCCAGTATGGTGGGTAGATGAAGGATTCGGTTGTCCTCCAAAGTGTCCAGGAAGAGCCAGCGCTTCCAGAAATCCTCCACCGGCTTCGTCCAGTACATGGGAAGCCAGGACGTTCCCTCCATCACAAAGGAGACACAGCCAACATTGTGGGTGGTGGAGGTGAGGCGAAGGGCGTATAGGTGTACAACTGATGGTACAGCGCCACCGATGGTTTCACCCTGATGAACATCTCACACCAGAAGGCGAACATGGACAAGGTGGTGATAGAGTTGGGCTGGAGGTGCAAGGCGGAGATCTGGTAGTGTTCCAAAATCGCCATGAAGAAAGGGGAAATTAGGGGTACCAACCCGGCAATTATGGTGTGATAAAATAAGGGGTCCACCGAGCTGACAAGTCTCGCCGGATCTATAGATCTAGGCCACGCCAGGGTCGCTCCTCACTAAAACTTGTCGATTCAGAGTCTAGTCGGATGGTGGAAGGCACCAGCACATCCTGTAGGGGTTCGTAGCATGGAAAACAAAAATTTTCTATCGCATACAAACAAACAAGCCAAGATCTATCTACTAGATTGTAGCAACGAGTCGATGGAATAACTCACCCTCGAAGATTCCAAAGTGTTTAACGAGAGCAGATTCTCGTGGGTGATGTAGTCGTACTCTTTCCGATCTCAAGATCGCGTAGACGATCCTTCCGGCGCCGCGTTCCCGCAGCGCTCCCGCAGTCGGTCACACGTTCGGTACTCGACGAAGACCTTCCTCTCCCTTGTTCCAGCAGGCAGCGGAGGTTGTAGCACTCTCCTCGCGATTCCGGCAGCACAACGGCGTGGTACCGGAGGTAGAGGGGAAATCCCGCAGGGCTTCGCCTTAAGCCGGTGCGAGTATGGTGGAGCTTATGAGAGAGGCTATTAGTGGTCTTGTAATTAGACACACCAATTAGAAGGCTCTAAACCAATTAGAAGGCTCTAAACCGAATAGCTCTAAACCGGGGTCTAGATCTAGGGTTTAGTTTAGAGGATAGGAAACTTGTGTTGTGTCTAGAGGAGGAGGCCCTGCCCCTCCTTTTATAGGTGGGAGGGCCGGCGCCATGGGGAGGAGTTCCTCCCCAACTCGGCCTAGGGAGGTGCGCCGGCCTAGGGGAGGAACCCTCCTCCAACTCGGCCTCCACCTCTCCTCCTCTTTCTCCACTTTCCGAAACTGGCAGTTTGACCGAAAACTGGCAGTTTGACTTTTCCAATTAGGATTTGAATTAACCCTTTATTTCGGACAGCGAGAACACTTAGTACATGATGCAATCATTCCAACATGCAATGACACATTCATGTACCCCTTCCCCCCCGGAGTGCCGGACATTCCGGGACCTTCTAGAATGTTCCCGATGAAAACACCGGAACCATTCCCCAACTCCGAAACGGAACTTTCCTTATATGAATCTTATTCTCCGGACCATTCCGGATCACCTCGTGATATCCCGGATCCCATCCGAGACTCCGAACAACATTCGGTCTCTTTCTCATAATACCATAACTACTCAAACAACGTCGAATCCTTAAGTGTGTCTCCCTACGGTTCGTGAATTATGCGGACATGATCGAGACACTTCTCCGAACAATAACCAATAGAGGAATCTGGAAATTCATATGGCTCCCACATATTTCTACGATTACTTTGCGATCGAATGAACCACTTACATACGATACCAATTTCCCTTTGTCTCACGATATGTTACTTATCCGAGGTTATGATCGTCGGTATCTCTGTATACCTAGTTCAACCTCGTTACTGATAAGTACTCTTTTCTCGTTCCCGTGATATGTGATCCCTTGTGACCCAGTCACATGCTTGCAAGCTAATTGGATGACATTTCACCGAGAGGGCCCAGAGAATATCTATCCGTCATGTGGATGGACAAATCCCACTCTTGATCCATGTGTTTCAACCAATACTTTCCGAACACTCAATGCCACCTTTATAGCCACCCTGTTACGGTGTGGTGTTTGACGACATCAAAGCATCCATCCAGCAAAGGTGATATGCATGATCTCATGGTCGAAGGAATTAGGTTACTATGTATCAGAAAGCATATAGCAATTGAACTATTGAAATGACTTGATCTTTATGCTACGCTTGTCTATAGGAGTATGTCCACCATATCATTCTCCTAACGATATGATCTTGTTGTTAATAACATCTCAATGTTCATGATAGGGAAACCACAATCATCTATTAACCAACAAGCTAGTGAAGTATAGAGGCTATACTAGGGACTTCAATTTAAGTTTACAATTCACACAAGTATTAATGTTTCCTTGTTAATACTATTATAGCATGAATATAAACATTTATCATAAACACAAAGATATAATAATAACTATATTTATTATTGCCTCTAGGGCATATCTCCAACAGTCTCCCACTTGCACTAGAGTCATCTAATCTAGATTACATGGTAATATACCGAACACCCATGGCAGTTTGGTGTTGGTCATGTTTTGCCCTCGGGAGAGGTTTAGTCAACGGATCCGCCACATTCAGATCTGTGTGTACTTTGCAAATCTTTATATCCCCATCCTGGATATGTTCTCGAATAGCGTGAAAACGCAGCTTGATATGCTTCAGCTTCTTGTGTGACCTTGGTTCTTGCGCATTGGCTATGGCGCCCATGTTATCACAGTAGATAGACATTGGGTCCAGCGCACTTGGAACCACACCCAGCTCTATAATGAACTCTTTCATCCATATCGCTTCTTGTGAAGCCTCCGAAGCAGCCATGTATTCCGATTCAGTTGAAGATCTCGCCACAACGCTTTGCTTTGCACTCCTCCAGCTAACTGCTGCACCATTCAAAATAAATACGTATCCAGATTGTGATTTAGAATCATCCGGATCGGTGTTCCAACTAGCATCGGTGTAACCATTAACAACGAGCTGTTCATCACCTCCATAAGAAAGAACCATATCCTTAGTTCTTCTCAAGTACTTAAGGATGTTTTTGACCGCTGTCCAATGATCCACTCCTGGATCACTTTGATATCTGCTAGTTAAACTAACAGCATATGCAATGTCGGGTCTAGTACATAGCATGGCATACATTAGAGATCCTATGGCTGAAGCATAGGGAGTCTTACTCATTCTTTCTCTATCTTCTGCCGATGTCGGACTTTGAGTTTTACTCAAGGTCGTATTGGGCAACATGGGCAAGAACCCTTTCTTGCTATCTTCCATTCCAAACCTCTTTAGAACTTTGTCCAAATATGTACTTTGTGACAATGATATTTGGCGTTTCGATCTATCTCTATAAATCTTTATGCCTAATATGTAAGCTGCTTCGCCAAGATCCTTCATTGAAAAACTATTATTCAAATACTCTTTGACACTATTAAGAAGGTCTACATCATTCCCAATCAACAATATGTCATCCACATACAGTATTAAGAATGCTACAGAGCTCCCACTCACTTTCTTGTAAATACAAGCTTCTCCATAAGTTTGTACAAAACCAAAACTTTTGATTACCTTATCAAAACGTTGATTCCAACTTCGGGATGCTTGCTTCAATCCATAGATGGACCGTTGAAGTTTGCATACCTTGTTAGCATCTTTAGGATCGACAAAACCTTTGGGTTGTATCATATACAACTCTTCATCAATGTCTCCATTGAGGAATGCTGTTTTGACATCCATCTGCCATATCTCATAATCATAATATGCAGCGATTGCTAACATAATCCTCACAGACTTTAGCTTCGCTACCGGTGAGAAAGTCTCATCGTAGTCAACTCCTTGAATTTGTCGAAACCCTTTTGCGACAAGTCGAGCTTTATAGACAGTAACATTACCATCAGCATCTGTTTTCTTCTTGAAAATCCATTTGTTCTCGACAGCCTTTCGGCCATCCGGTAAGTCTACCAAAGTCCATACTTGGTTTTCGTACATGGATCCAATCTCGGATTTCATGGCTTCTTGCCATTTATTGGAATCTGGGCTCATCATCGCTTCCTCATATGTCTCGGGGTCATCGGTGTTGTCCACCAACATGACATTCATAACGGAATCATACCAATCTGGAGTGGTACGAGTTCTCGTTGACCTCCGAGGCTCTGTAGCAACTTCAACCGAAGTTTCATGATCACCATCATTAGCTTCCTCTCTTATTGGTGCAGGCACCACAGGAACTTCTTCCGGTGCTGCGCTACTCGCAATTTCGAGAGAAGGTTCGACAACCTCGTCGAGTTCTACTTTCCTTCCAGTCACTTCTTTCGAGAGAAATTCCTTCTCTAGAAAGGATCCATTTTTAGCAACGAAGATTTTGCCTTCGGATCTATGATAGAAGGTATACCCAATAGTTTCCTTCGGGTATCCTATGAAGACGCATTTTTCCGCTTTGGGTTCAAGCTTGTCCGGCTGTAACTTCTTTACATAGGCTTCGCATCCCCAAACTTTAAGGAACGACAATTTAGGTTTCTTCCCAAACCATAATTCATACGGTGTCGTTTCAACGGATTTAGATGGTGCCCTATTTAAAGTGAATGCGGCTGTTTCTAATGCATAACCCCAAAATGATAGCGGTAAATCTGTAAGTGACATCATAGAACGAACCATATCTAAGAGAGTTCGATTACGACGTTCAGACACACCATTACGCTGTGGTGTTCCCGGCGGTGTCAACTGCGAAAGTATTCCACATTTCTTCAAATGCTCACCAAACTCGTAACTTAGATATTCACCTCCACGATCAGAACGTAGAAATTTAATCTTCTTGTTACGTTGATTCTCTACCTCACTTTGAAACTCCTTAAACTTCTCGAAAGTTTCGGACTTATGTTTCATGAAATAGATATACCCATATCTACTCAAGTCATCTGTGAAGGTAAGAACATAACGATAACCACTGCGCGATGCTACACTCATTGGACCACACACATCGGTATGTATGATTTCCAATAAGTCTGTGGCTCGCTCCATCATACCAGAAAATGGAGTCTTAGTCATTTTACTCATCAGACATGCTTCGCATCTTTCAAGTGATTCAAAATCAAGTGATTCAAGAAGTCCATCGGAATGGAGTTTCTTCATACGCTTCACGACAGTGCCACATATAGGTCAAGTTATCGCTTGATTTTAAACGTTTAGCTTCAATGTTATTAATATGTGTATTTCCACTATCGAGATTCAATATGAATAGACCATCTATCAAAGGTGCATGTGCATAAAACATATTACTCATATAAATCGAACAACCATTATTCTCGGATTTAAATAAGTAACCGTCTCGCAATAAACAAGATCCAGATATAATGTTCATGCTCAACGCAGGCACCAAATAACAATTATTTAAGTATAAAACTAATCCCGATGGTAGATGAAGAGGTAGCGTGCCGACCGCGATCACATCAACCTTTGATCCGTTTCCCACGCGCATCGTCACCTCGTTCTTCGCTAGCTTTCGTTTATTCTGCAGCTCCTGTTTCGAGTTACAAATATGAGCAACCGAACCAGTATCAAATACCCAGGCACTACTACGAATACTAGTGAAATACACATCAATAATATGTATATCAAATATACCTTTCTTCTTGATGTTGCCGTTCTTCAAATCCGCCAAGTACTTTGGGCAATTCCGTTTCCAGTGACCTTCCCCTTTGCAGTAAAAGCACTCAGTATCAGGCTTAGGTCCAGCCTTGGTCCTCTTCGTCGGCATGGTAACTTGCTTACCACCCTTCTTGAAGTGTCCCTTCTGCTTAGACTTGCCTTTCTTGAATTTGGTGGTCTTATTGACCATCAACACTTGGTGCTCTTTCTTGATCTCCACTTCTGCAGACTTTAACATAGCAAATAGTTCTGGCAACTCTTTGTTCATGTTCTGCATGTTGTAGTTCATCACAAAGTTCTTGTAACTTGGTGGTAGTGATTGGAGGATGCGGTAAACTCCCAAAGTATTAGGAATCACTATACCCAAGCTTTGAAGTTTGTTTGCGTGCCCAGACATTTTAAGCACATGCTCACTGACGGAGCTACCCTCTTCCATCTTGCAGTTAAAGAACTTTTCAGAAGCTTCATAACTTTCAATTGCCGCATGAGTCTCAAAAATTAATTTGAGATCCTCGACAATATCATATGGGTCTGACTCTTCAAACCTTTTCTGAAGCTCCGATTCTAAACCATACAAGATAGCACACTGAACTATGGAGTACTGATTCTTCCGAGCAAGGTAAACATTCTTTACTTCATCGGTAGCATCAGCTGCAGGTGGGTCACCTAGCGGTGCATCCAGCACATAGGTCAAATTACCAGCTGTGAGGACAATCCTCAAATTGCGGAACCAATCCGCGAAGTTGCTTCCATTGTTTTTCAACTTTTCTTTCTCTAGGAACGCATTAAAATTGATGGTAGGGGCTGCCATTGATCTACAACATATTTGCAATAGTTTAGACTAAGTTTATGACAAATTGAGTTCAAATTAATTAATGAAATTAAACTAGGTGAACTCCCACTCAAAACAACATCCCTCACATTGTTTTAGTGATCACATGAACCAAATCCACTACATCAACACCGATCATCACGAGAGTTGATATAGTTTTCAATGGCGAACAATCGACATGTTCATCATATCTGCTATATGATTCATGCTTTACCTTTCGGCGATCCGTGTTCCTGAGGCCATGTCTGTACATGCTAGGCTCGTCAAGATCAAACCTTAGCTACCGCATAAGCAAATCTGGCTTGCTTACGTTGTATTCACCCGTGGAATCAAAGACACCCGATCATCACGTGGTGCTTCGAAGCAACAAGCTTTAGCAACGGTGCTAACTAAGGGCGAACACTTTAGACTTGAAATTTATGTGCATGAGGGATCATCTTATAATGCTACCGTCGTCTACTAAGCAATACAAGATGCATAAAGGATTAACATCACATGCAATTCATAATATGTGATATGATATGGCCTTTCTTCTTTGTGCTTCCGATCTCCATCTTCAAGCACGAACATGATCTCCATCATCACCGGCATAGCATCAAGGTCAATGACGCTTCTCCATGGTTGTCGTCCACCAGCTTCAACTATTACAACTATTTTGAATAGACACGCAGGTCTTAACAGAAATTAAAGACAACCATATGGCTCCTGCCGGTTGCCAACTTACAATAAGGAACATTGCATACATCAAATATAATCACAATCATGGCCATATCACATCACTGCACACCCCTGCAAAACAAAGTTAGACGCTTCTACTTTCTTTGCATATTTTACGTGGTTTGGGGCTTTCCATAAGTGTCGTTCTAACTTACGAACAAGAACCACAACATTGATACTAGCATTGTTGATCACCCGTTGTAAATTGGATCTTTACTATGCTAGGAGAAACAGGCACCCGCAAAGCCACTTATGCAAAACGAGTTGCATGTCAAGCGTGGAGCAAGTCTCATGAACGATGTCATGTAAGGTTAGCCCGGGCCGCTTCATCCCAACATACCGCAAGATGCAAAGTACACAAAAAGCAATCTACAATAAAAGCATCAACGCCCACAATGACCATTGTGTTCTACTCGTGCAACAGATCTACATATAGACACGGCTCTGATACCACTGTAGGGGTTCGTAGCATGGAAAACAAAAATTTTCTATCGCATACAAACAAACAAGCCAAGATCTATCTACTAGATTGTAGCAACGAGTCGATGGAATAACTCACCCTCGAAGATTCCAAAGTGTTTAACGAGAGCAGATTCTCGTGGGTGATGTAGTCGTACTCTTTCCGATCTCAAGATCGCGTAGACGATCCTTCCGGCGCCGCGTTCCCGCAGCGCTCCCGCAGTCGGTCACACGTTCGGTACTCGACGAAGACCTTCCTCTCCCTTGTTCCAGCAGGCAGCGGAGGTTGTAGCACTCTCCTCGCGATTCCGGCAGCACAACGGCGTGGTACCGGAGGTAGAGGGGAAATCCCGCAGGGCTTCGCCTTAAGCCGGTGCGAGTATGGTGGAGCTTATGAGAGAGGCTATTAGTGGTCTTGTAATTAGACACACCAATTAGAAGGCTCTAAACCAATTAGAAGGCTCTAAACCGAATAGCTCTAAACCGGGGTCTAGATCTAGGGTTTAGTTTAGAGGATAGGAAACTTGTGTTGTGTCTAGAGGAGGAGGCCCTGCCCCTCCTTTTATAGGTGGGAGGGCCGGCGCCATGGGGAGGAGTTCCTCCCCAACTCGGCCTAGGGAGGTGCGCCGGCCTAGGGGAGGAACCCTCCTCCAACTCGGCCTCCACCTCTCCTCCTCTTTCTCCACTTTCCGAAACTGGCAGTTTGACCGAAAACTGGCAGTTTGACTTTTCCAATTAGGATTTGAATTAACCCTTTATTTCGGACAGCGAGAACACTTAGTACATGATGCAATCATTCCAACATGCAATGACACATTCATGTACCCCTTCCCCCCCGGAGTGCCGGACATTCCGGGACCTTCTAGAATGTTCCCGATGAAAACACCGGAACCATTCCCCAACTCCGAAACGGAACTTTCCTTATATGAATCTTATTCTCCGGACCATTCCGGATCACCTCGTGATATCCCGGATCCCATCCGAGACTCCGAACAACATTCGGTCTCTTTCTCATAATACCATAACTACTCAAACAACGTCGAATCCTTAAGTGTGTCTCCCTACGGTTCGTGAATTATGCGGACATGATCGAGACACTTCTCCGAACAATAACCAATAGAGGAATCTGGAAATTCATATGGCTCCCACATATTTCTACGATTACTTTGCGATCGAATGAACCACTTACATACGATACCAATTTCCCTTTGTCTCACGATATGTTACTTATCCGAGGTTATGATCGTCGGTATCTCTGTATACCTAGTTCAACCTCGTTACTGATAAGTACTCTTTTCTCGTTCCCGTGATATGTGATCCCTTGTGACCCAGTCACATGCTTGCAAGCTAATTGGATGACATTTCACCGAGAGGGCCCAGAGAATATCTATCCGTCATGTGGATGGACAAATCCCACTCTTGATCCATGTGTTTCAACCAATACTTTCCGAACACTCAATGCCACCTTTATAGCCACCCTGTTACGGTGTGGTGTTTGACGACATCAAAGCATCCATCCAGCAAAGGTGATATGCATGATCTCATGGTCGAAGGAATTAGGTTACTATGTATCAGAAAGCATATAGCAATTGAACTATTGAAATGACTTGATCTTTATGCTACGCTTGTCTATAGGAGTATGTCCACCATATCATTCTCCTAACGATATGATCTTGTTGTTAATAACATCTCAATGTTCATGATAGGGAAACCACAATCATCTATTAACCAACAAGCTAGTGAAGTATAGAGGCTATACTAGGGACTTCAATTTAAGTTTACAATTCACACAAGTATTAATGTTTCCTTGTTAATACTATTATAGCATGAATATAAACATTTATCATAAACACAAAGATATAATAATAACTATATTTATTATTGCCTCTAGGGCATATCTCCAACACATCCCTAGTATGCTTCTCATCTACCCGAGGGTTCAGTAGGGACCTGTTTCTTCCTTGGCATGGCCAGAGTCCCCCGGCGAGGCATCTCGTGTGGCCGGGATTTACGGTTAGCTAGATAGGGAAGGTGGGAGAAGGGATGACTCAAAGAATGAAGATGCGAAGAATAAGAAGGTGCAAACAAGGGCTCGACCCTTTAAGGACAGAGGCTAGACAGCCTTGAGGCGGAGTCCAAGCAAGGGCGGCCCCTAGATCTAGCACGTATCTCAGGACATTTATTCACATGGCTTCTCGAAAGGGGCACCTTGGAGACCCCAGAGCGACACACGTTTTCCCCAGTGCTATCCGCCGATTGGTCCATTGACCCTTCGCCCAAACAAGTGGAGCGTGCAGGCCAAGCGCCCGGGGGCTACTATCGTACCAGGGGTACCCCGGCCCGTGGACGGCTAGGCTGCTAGTCGGGTTGGCAAGGCACCTCGCGAGGGCACCGAAATCTCTTCCCGAGGGACACCACAAGAATCTTCACCAACGGTCCTATGGAGGGGAACATACACCTAGGATTCCCCTCCCGAGGGACGATGGGCCCGTGCGATCCCATCAAAGGAAGCGGGATGCTCACATGCGTCCTCGAGACAAGATGACAACATTGGCGGTAGCATCGGATGCCGCCCCAGTACGACCGTAAGGGCCACACTTTGGTAAAAGGCAGGGCTGACAAAGCCCCGACAGCCAAAGTCGTGTCCCTCCATTTCGATGTAAGGATCCAGAGGCCAACGCGCCATCATGAAGGACATCACCCATGATCGAAGCCCCAACAAAGACAAGTGTCGCCCGATAGCGTAGGCCTAGTTCACGTAAAGTAGTCTTGTGAACCGGGAGGCCTCTTGGCGGCACTTTGGTGACCCTTCCCGCCTAAGATTTGGGGGAAGAGGCCCGACGCCCCTATAAAAGGAGGGTTGCTCCAACCTTAGAGGAGATCAATCCTTGAGATCTCAAAACCTGGACATTCATCCATATTTGTACCCTCGCGAGACACCACGAGCAATACAACCAAGACGGAGTAGGGACTTTACCTCCTCACGAGGGTCCTGAACCTGGGTAAAATATCCATGTGTCTACTCTCTGTCGTGTGTGTGCTCCACCGTTGCCGTCATTGTTGAGAAGCTCAGAACGCGTGATTTAGCCCCTCTCAAACTCAGGGTTAGTCGGACCCCTTGTTCCTTTGTGGGATGCATTCTCCGGTAGTATTCTTGCCTAAGTCTTGCTGAAGACTTTGCGGGGAGGCCGTCATGGTACATGCTTCGCGAGTCCTCATGGGAGGACCTCATAGAGACCCGCCGAGGATTCTCGCATGCATATCATAAGAGACTATCATTTAAAAAATCCCACGAGAGGTGACATAAAAGGCCCGCAAGGTGACCTCACGGGGGATTGTCTATCCTAGCAGACAGAGTTGAAGCAGCCCCCAGGAGGGTCGCCACAAGGTGTGCTCCACGGGGCACCACAAGGTATCCTTGCCGAGGCACATAAGGTGCCCTCGCCCAAGTCTACCTAGAGAAATTTCTCCAGGCCCCGTGTGGCCTAGCTTGCTAAGTCCCTCGAGGCGCATCCACCGCGCCTAATGAGGGGAACGCTCAGGGCACAGCCCTCACCAGGTACGAGTCACGGGACTTTCTCCTTGTTGACGCCATTGTGTGAGGCCCACAAGGTGCCCTCTTCATAGGCGCAATCTACGAGAACCTCTACTCTCCAAGGCTAAGTACAAGCTACTATGCGCCTATCTCCTCTCTTATCTCTTGTTTTTTGTCACACCAAGACAGGGGATTAGATGTTAGGACACATCAGCATCAAATTGCACAAGCATGGATTGGATACATTCACTAACTAGCTGACGAGGGCATCGTATTGTCAAAACATGTGTTTGTGCATGCAGATTACAAGGGCAGCCTTCGCAGGCCTCGCATGCCTATCACTGAAGCGGATCCCTCGTCATTAGACCCTAGGTCTACGAGAGCATCCTCACCGCTGCTGGGCTCTCTCTCATCCGTGTGGCCCTTGCCGGAAGGGGAACCCATGACATGTTGATAATACTCTGCACCATCATCACTCGGCTTATGCCGATAGACATTGAGGAGCTATCTGACAAACTTCACAATCGTTTCCTTGATCTTGGCATCACATTGGCCCTTTAGCGACTGTATCACTTTAGCCACGTCAAACTCTAAATTGGCGGCGAGGAGGTTGCTGAATATGCGAGTCCCTGCCATGGCCAAGAGATTCTGGCTCTGCTCCGCGGTGGCTTCATTGAGGTTTGCCACCTTGCCCTCTAGCTTGTTAACAAAGTCGTAGAAGAGATGAAGATAAGCCCCTAGCTTGTCCGTCTGCAAGTTGGTGGAGATGCCGATGCTGCCTAGGACGAAGCGCTCTAGTGCAGTCTGGGCATGTGTGGCCAGGGAGAAGTAAATGTCACACCACACTTTATTCATGGCCAGGGCATCCAGGTTGGCGGCCTTGGCCCTCTTGGCACGATTCATCACAAGAGCCACTTGTTGCATCAGCGACGCGAGATCCTCAGCAAGCCTCTCAGCCTCGGCGGTGGCTTCATCCTACGAGCGATCCATCTGTGATGGCTAGCCTTTGATGGTGCTAAGATGCCTCTCTAGTGCCCTCTTCTCGCCCTCAAGGACCTGCTTTTTTTTCCAAAGCGCTTCTCTTGCATAAGCAGCTTGTCGCAAAGCTCCTTGCGGGCTCGCGCCAAGTTCGCGGCCAGCTTCTCCTCGAGCCACTTGCGCGCCTCCGTCGCTCTCACGTGGATCTTCTCGTTGGCCGCAAGAATCTTGTCATTGTCATGGTGGTGTCACGACATATGCCATGGGTAGTCTTAAGTTGGGGTCGTATGGACGCAAGAGGAATCCGGGAAGGGAGAGTGTAGTGGATCTGCACACGAAGCACAGTGAAGAACCTCAGAGACAATCAGTGTGCCTCAAGCTAGAACTCTTATTCCTTCTAGGTTTTCTGGTCACAAGTGCTCCTCAAGATGTTTTCCAAGTTGCTACCAAGAACTAGAGGAAGAAGAAGAAGAAGAAGAAGTGTCCAACCTCCTTCTAACCCTAGCTCTACCCCTCCTTATATACTAGATGGGAGAGGCTAGGTTACAATGTGGGTTCTAGGTTTTACAGAATGGGCTTCCGATTTACCCAATGGGCCTTAGGGCCTGTACTCTGGTCCAGGACCCAGTTAGAAAAGTGGTGCATGCCAACAGTACTGCAGTACATTGGCTCTAGTTCTTTAGGCGTCATACAATGCTTTAAGCGTCACCCGAAGCTTTAGGCATCACCTGACGCTTTAGGCGTCACCCGGGAACGCTCTCCTTATCGTTCAACTTTGGCCCACTTGGTATAGTGGCCCTGTAACACCGTCAGAGCCATGCGCCAGCCTATGTGGTGACGCATGGAGCCAGAAGCATACGCTGGAAGGAGCATCTCTCCCTTCATGACTCGGTTCCACCTCGATGACTCGGCCTTGGTGTACCCCCCTGCAGGTAAGAATCACACATATGCTTGTGCCAACATACATTATATGTCGGCTGAGACTTGCCGTTATTACTTGGCTATTAATAACTCGGCCTATGTTGGCTAGACTCGTATAAGAATTTTCACCTCTTATGACCCTACCAGGGGTTATCCCCCCGACATTAGTCCTCGAAGTTGTTAAGGTCTAGTGGTTTTAACTGATAAGCCTTGGCAGGTTCCTTTAGTGATTTTGGAACATCTCTTTTCGATCCGACATATAATAAGCCGGCTCAACTCTTTGGATTAGACATTGGTAACTGCCAACATCTCTTTGAGTTACAATCTATCTCCCTGTGCCGAGTATTATCTTGGTCTCTGCCGAGTCTCCGTTGGCTTTGTATTATTTTATCTTGGGAAGCTCATAATCTTAACAGTTTGCCATATTTTCTTCTCAAATCCTGATGCGCTCCATAGTTACTGCTGCATAGTGACAGCCGTCACTGTAGCGGTCATGTCGCGCAGTGCCTCGGGTAACGCATTGACTGATCCACTGCGGCGTGGCGTGCGTTTGTTGTGCACATGGCACAACCTCATGCGGTAGTTGCTCGCGTACATGGCCATATTGTTGCCCCGACGCACAACTGATCCTACTAGGGCAGTTTTCATTGCGCCCTTAAGTAGGGGAAGTGGGGGAAGAAACCCCCATTGCCTCTTCATTTTCTCCCCCATCTTCCTCGTTTCGCCACTCTTCTGTTCTTGCTCCTGCGCTTCTCCGCCGCTAGCGGTTCTCTCCGGTGCCATCAAATTCCCTCTTCGACCATCACTGGTTCTCCCCGTGCAAGATCTTGCGCTGCAGCGATGGGGCCACGACAATCTGTGCCTCTTCTAGAGAAGGAAGAGGTCCTCGACCTAGAAGAACCGATGGATCCACACGATGTAGTCGCCATCAAGGAGGTGGAGGCGGAAGAATCCATCAGCGAGCGTGGCTCGTGGGAGGGCTTGGAAGTTTCCATGGAGGAGACTGAGTGGATCCGCTCTAGTTGATCCCCCTTACGGTCGAATGCCGTACTCCCCTTGGCGAAATGGCTCCCAACCCTCATCTTGGTGAGTTCTTGGTGTTCATGTCGCATTTCTAGCATGTCTTTGCTCTTCCTATGAGAAACTTTGCCAAACAATTCTTTGAGTTTTTTCATATGCAACCTCATCACCTTCCTGTGAACACAATTGGTTCGCTTTTTTGTTTTATCTCGGCTGCCGAGGGATATCTCAGCCTTTGGACCACTGTCTTCCTCTGGGACAAGTATTTACAGTTTATGATACAGGTCATTCCCAAGCCGGGTGTCCCTTTGTGTGATAAAAGGCCGACTTAATGTGGTACCACCAGCATCACCCCTAAGAGAAAATCCATTTTCCCTGAGTCTAGGGCCTAGACTCTTGTAAGAAGTGGCAGAGAATATTTTTCTATGTCAAGAACTCTATCCACCATGACTTGATTCGGCTACCTACCTTCAATGTCGATGTCCCCAACAAAAACAACTGAAAGTTTGATCCAAGACAGAAATACCCGATCGTTAATGAGGCCCATGCTATCTTGGAGAAGCTGGTGGCGGAGAGTGTGGAGCCGAGAATGGCAGGAGAAGACCTCATGCCCACTTTCATTAGCCGCCGAGTCAGCCCCCTCTAGCTTCGCTACCACAAGTTTTGTTTCATGAGTTGCTGTTTTGACCCGACGCGCCACTCGACTTATGATCTCGACAAAGCGTAGGTCACCAGGAAAGTAAATTCCATCTTCAAATTAACGATGGCGCCTGACTGGGAATGGTACATTGCTCCCTTTGACCGCATCAACGTCGTGCCTTGGGTAAGCTTCCAAGTAATTTACCCGGCCGATTTTCTTCACTCGGTTTCCATTTCAATTAACTCGAATGGTTCACTCTTTATAGAAGTTCACTCAACAAGAAGATGACAATGCTAGCCCGGCCCATGCCTGGGATGAGAACCGGAACACCTCTGACTCTAAGGAGTTCGACTCAGAGGATTTCATGCCCATCCCGCACGCAGGCGCCAGACCATTTCTGGGTAAGACTCAAACTCGCGAGCCTCTAAGGGAATGGTCGGATGATGATGAGTGTCAGATTATGGAGGTACTTAATCCCAGTCCAATATCTTCTGCTTGTCCCACTGGTTCTACACCTGCTGATGTAGCCGGCTAGGTGCACGAGGATGTGCCTCTCGCCATTGGGGGGCGGGCTAAGGGGAAAAAGCGTGGTGCATCCATTGAGGAAGTTATGGTGGAGCAATAAAAGACTACCAAGAGGCGCAAGGTCTCCAAGAGAGTTTATCGGCCTCCCGTTGTTGTCGGGTAATTTCCCTTGTGCCAATTTCCTTTACGTTTATGGTCTTTCTCTTTCTTTCTTTGATCTTATATACATATTTTATTTGTTTCTTAGATCTGCAATGAACGCCCCTCAGTCGGCAAGTTACATTACGTCCAAGATTCCTCCTCCTCCTTCTCTAGCTGCGGTCGAGGCTCATGTTCCAAGTCTGGTCTAGGTTTCTTCCTCTACGCCAGATATCTTTGTATCCCATCCTGAAGAAGATCCCAAATCTCGGAGGAAGGAGGAGCTAAAGGAGAAATCCTATGCCCCCGAGAGAGTAAAATGCATCTACAGTCCTTAAAGTTGTTGGCTATGTCTAAAACAGTCCTTGATCTCACAAGGTGAACCAATACGGTCCTCAATCTTACTCGGTAGGTTCACATACGGTCCTCGATAGGACTGACGACTGTATTTCGTTGACTTGGCACTTGATAGACCCATGACATCGTTCCCCACTCGATATTGAGCTCCTGGGCAGCCGTCAATGGCAATGGTGGTCGGGAGCGGGGCATTGGAGGATGCCCTGGATGGGCGCGCGGAGCAGTGACTCCATGCCCGTGCGCGGGTGACACGACTTGCTCTTGCAGAACCCCAGGTCGATCACATACGACTGGTCTCGGCGATGTTGCACGTGCCCTCCGGTGCCGACTCGAATATCTTGGCCTGGAGCAATGGAGTCCGTGGGCAGGTTCACGCAGATCTGGCTACAGGCTAGGCTAGGCTAGCTAGCAGCAGGATTCGATCAACCGCTTGATTGCTTGCTTAGCTACTGTGTACGTACGTGTCAGCAACTTGGTTAATACTCATGTCTCTCCGGAACAACGTCGAGTATTTGACGCAGCGTGTTGGAATCGAGCCAACAGCAGATGTCAACGCGGGCTTCGTGGCCTGCAGCTATAGGATTGGGGCCTCGTCGAAAAAGTCGCTGAACTTGAGCGTCGTCGCGCTCATGCGCCATCCTTTCCGCCATGCGCCAGTGAGGATAGGCCAATTTAGGGATTTCAGCTATGGAGAACAATGACGTACGTGGGTCCAATCCAGCGCCAAGTTAGCAAAATACGGTGGTCAATCGTAGTGAGGACCGTATATGGACGTATGGAGCAAGATTGAGGATCATATTGGTGCATTTTCTGAGTTTAAGGATTGTTTTAGACATAGCCAGCAAGTTCAAGGACTGTAGATGCATTTCACTCCCCCCGAGAAGGAGAAGAGATCCAGCGCCAACAACACCATCGTCGAGTCTGGTGTTGATAACCCCACAACCCAGTAGAATAAGAAGGAGACACCTCCGCCAACACAAACAGTTCCATCATAGAAGAAAACAAGTCAAACAGCTTCCTTAGGCCAGTAGAAGCAGGCCACTCCACCAGCGAAGCAGCCAAGCCATAAACCGTCTCACTCGGCTTAGCCGAGTTAGTCATAGACAACAGGTCTTAGGCAGCAGATGGTTACCTTTGGTAAGACTTAGGATCAGTCAGAGTAGCAACCAACAACAAAGACATCCGCAGTTGTGCCCAAACCCATGTCTATTGCAGAGTTGCTGAAAAAGACTGCAGCTACTGCCGGGTCAATTGTCACTGACAGGTGGATTTCCCCTTCATGTCAGCCCTGCTACAGCCAGGAGTAGCAATGCTTCATCTTCCAAGGGAAAATGTCTTTTCTTGACCCGAACGCTTAGTGGTCAAAGTCTCGGCTCTACCGAGAAATTTGCGATTGACTGGAATGAGGCCAACAGTTAGGAGATTACCTCCAATAACCCCAACACACAAGTGCCAGTAGGAATGCCACTAGGTGCTCATATATTTTATGAGTTAATGACCTCAGGCATCACCATGATGATAAGCACTAACAAAGTCAATGTGGTACGGACGCTTCACTCTTTTTTTGTTCTGAGTGTATATATATATCGCCTAGTCCACGAGGTTACGGTCAAGTAAAGCATTTACTCTGTCATAAGCTCATAGAACAAGTTCTTACAAGCCCTTTGTTAACATGATGTTACTCATCAAATTAGATCCTCATCTTCTGAGGTTTGAGTCGAGTTTTACTCAGCTTGAAATGCATAGACCCATGTTCTTATTCCTTGTCATTCTCTACAGTTCTCCTCCAACACTCACACAAAGACCTTCCAGACTTTGCTCCTGAAGTATAGGAAGCTCTCTGCTAAGCACAAGGAGTTGTAGGCCAAGATGAAAGGCAAAGGTACTTTCTTGTACCTAACTGGCTCGTTTTTTCAACTTTTGGCTCTTTGTCGGGTTAACCCTTTTCTCTTTATTCATTTCAGCAATTGCTGAAGCCAACATCAAGGAGCTTCACAAGAAAATATCGGACGCCAAAGGTATTCCCTTTTCTCTACGCTTTTATCTATGTATTGCTTGAACCCATCTCTCTATGGTTTTATATCTCGCCATAGTGTCATCGGCTTGTCGACAAGTACGCCATAGAGGTTCCTGAAGGCATTGAGAAGATGGGGTGTGAGCCGTATGGTGTTCCGGGAGCAATGAGCACAAGTTTACCCAGGTTTAGATCCGACTGCGGTGATTGGATCCTACTCCTGCTAGCAACCCAGTAATATATCGGCGAGAACTGATGTTACAGCAGATTACAAGAGAGGTTCGCCTGTGCGAGTATGTTGTGGTTGATCTATGATCTGGTGCTCTAAAGGCTCCCATAGGCCCGGTTTACAGGAGAGACCTATCCAACTACGTTACAGAGTCGGTAACTAGATACATCTTGGACTACAAGTAATACTATAGGCCTAAGTCGGTAACTCTTTTGGGCCTTGTCGTAGACAGAAGTGACTCCTCCTATTTCTCTGACTGGGCCGCCCATGAAGAAAATATCTAACTCGTTCGTGGGCCACCCTAGTTAGCGAGTCTTATGGATATACCCAAAAAGTATATCCCCAACAGTAGACCCCGGAAGTCTCCAAGATCCAAAGTCCGATAAATCGTCTAGCTTGATGGTTTCTTCGTCTTGAGAATCTTGAAGGGTTCTCGAAAACTTCATCCAGTAGTGTAGGATTCCGAGTTTTATCTGAGTTGGATATGTCTTCTTGTATTCAGTCATTTTCCTGCTCATTTCAAAACATGAGCCAAATTTAAATAGTGCCATGCTGTCTGACAACTTTTTTAGACCAGGTCTTATCACTGACAAACATCCTGTCAGCATGACCATTGGTGGGTCCGTTCTTTATGGAACAAAACACTATTTCAATACCCGCGCAAGAATCGAGGGGGCGGAGCTATCGTGAGGAAGCCACCCATCTCTCTCCTATACGCGTGGCGCAAATTGCGTGGATCAGCATGAATCTTGGAATGGAGGTTAATAAAAGTAGAGATTTCTCTCTCCCAGATTCATTCCTTGCCGTTCTTCATTGTCTCCTCGTACTCCTTAAGCGCTCCGCATCCTCCCCCATCTTCACACCCCAAAACCCTTAGCGCCGCCAGTTCTTGACCCTCTCTGGCGATATGGAACCGTCATCAAGCTCTGAAGCAGTAGTGGCAACAGACATGGCGACGACAGATGAGAGGAAGCTGCAGAGCCTCTGGGTCCCAAGCGCCATGGACGACACCGAGCTCCAACCTATGGAGGACGAGGGCTACCTCGTCATCGGCGCGTGGCGGAGCAGCACTGGAGATGTCGTTCCCGCACCGCGTGACGGCGAGCGAGTCCTCTTTGGAACACACGTCGATCATGGCCTCAGCCTTCCATCGCCGGAGTTCTTCACCGAAGTTCTCCAATATTACGGCGTGCAACTTCATAACCTCCCTCCCAATTCCTTGCTCGAGCTTAACACTCATGCATCTCTTAGTGAGAGATTTCTTGGCATGAGGCCGAGTCTTACTCTTTTTCGGTACTGCTATGGTACCCGAAAGAACTCCATTAGTGCCGGTGTTCCTTACACCACCAACACTCTTAGCTTAGTCCTCGGGAGAAACTGAATTTATCCTAGGATTAATGCTAGTGAATCAGTAAAGAGATGGCCCGGAACTTTCTTCTATCATAAGGATATTCCGGCTCTGAAAAAGGTAGAAGGTCATCCGGTCTTCGTCGACGGTGCTGCTCCCCACCAAGAATCATGGGACGCAGACACGCCGGAACTTTCCGAAGACTTGATCGTCACCAAAAGGCAGATTGAGTTTTTGATGAAGAACCAGGGGCTCCGCGGATCCGATTTGATCCACTGCTGGATGGATCACCAGATTTAGCCATTACAACATCACGGAGATCGCCTGATGCACACGATCACCGGAGACCGGAAGGATAGCCTGAAGGTCAATCCGAATCACATTCCTGTGAAGGACTAGAAGACCTAGATGCAGTTTTTGATCAAGGAGAGGGTAAACAAGAAGATCCCTGAAATCTCCATGAATATGTGTACAGCCGACCGTCCTCTAACTTTGGTGAGTTTTTCGACTCTGTCTTTTATGCATTTTGCCTTTTCATCTCGTATCCGACTTTGTTTTGGACTGATGTTTCTATAACTTATCAGCTCGAGTAGCTTCCCAAGTCTGAGCTTGCCCCTATTGAGGGCTATCCCTCATATGACTCGGAAGCGACGGAGGATGACGAGGTGAAGGAAGTTCCTGCCTCTGCTTCCAAGAAGCATAAGGCCAAGGAGACTATTGTTACTGCTGGCGCACAAGTGTTGCCAGTGGTTAAAAGGTAAGCACCTTGTGATCTTTAGTACTTTGTACATTGTTTCTTTCCAAACCACACCTCATATACATTCTTGTGTGTTTCAGAGCTAAGTCAGTTTTGAAGAGTAAGCTTAAGTCGAAAAGCAAGCTGGCCAAGCAACTGCGCCAGCAGAAGCTTGCATTATTTCCATCTGTGCCTCCTCCAACTCCCAGCAGCACTCAAACCTCAGCACCGGAGGCTTCTGTCTTTCCCAGATTATTATGTTATACATCATTATGTGTATGTGTTAATTGTCTTCATCTTGATGTTGGGAGTGATCAACAGTTCACAAAAGATGAATCTCAATATGATGTAAAGTGTTTCGGTACGACCGTATGTGTTAGCGAGGTAGTCCCAAGTGTTTTTAGGATTAACATATTCAGTTGGGATTCAGAATCTCAAACGTTCCTTTGTCTCACCACAAGACAATGGTGTATAATGCCTATTTGCTCTTTGCACATTTGCTCTTTTTCTTCTTCTTTATTTATATATATATGCTCACACTTTAGTTTAAGTGCTATGAAAAGAAGCTAGTCATACATTCCACTTCATGTAGGGATTCAAAGTTTAACGATCTCAATTACCAAATTCCAATTGTATATGAAGCATCTTTACGGCTTGAAGACTCTACCTTGACTTATTCTCACTCTCATTTGATAGCACTTTAATTTTCCTTTGTTCAAGATTTCTTTCTCAGCTTGACTTATTAGATTATTTTTCTTTTTGTAAATCAAACCATCAACTTAAAACATATTGACTAAATTATCTTTATATGTTCCATTAATACCAATGGTGTGGAAGACTCCTCTTGCTATCATCAGATGCAAGTAAAATTATAGTCAAGCCATTCATATATCCAATAAGATAAGTACAAACTCAATAATGCTCCATATATAATAATAAACTCGGAATTTCATAAATGCGATCGACTATTCCTTAAGGGAATTCTAATGATGCAATCTTTATTTCTAAACTCGAACTAATGCAAAACTAAAATAGTAATATAAAACTTATAAGATAGATTACAAGGTCTTAAAGATATCCCCAAGCTTGGAATCAAGCCAGGTGGGATCAAATAACTCCTTGTTTTTACCTATTCCTCCTCCTAGGTAGGAAGAGTATTGCCTTATTCCCCTATGTTGCAAACTTTAGCTATTCTTGCGAGGCGGATGCTGAGCTCGGCCATGTTGTATTGAAGCTTCAAAATTTTCTTCTGGAGGAATTTGATCCCGCCTGGCTTGATTCGATTTTTATTTGGCCAAGTTGGTTTCTTGATTAAAACTATTTTTGAGTTGATAGATGAGAAGAAATTCCCCCAGAAGAAAATTTTGAAGCTTCAATACAACGTGGCCGAGCTCAGCATCCGCCTTGCAAGCATAGCTAAAGTTTGCAACACAGGGGAAGAAGGCAATACTCTTCCTACCCAGGAGGAGGAATAGGTAAAAACAAGGAGTTATTTGATCCCGCCTAGCTTGATTCTAAGCTTGGCAAGATCTTTAAGACCTTGTAATCTATCTTATAAGTTTTATATTACTATTTTAGTTTCGCATTAGTTCGAGTTTAGAAATAAAGATTGCATCATTAGAATTCCCTTAAGGAATAGTCGATCCCATTTATGAAATTTCGAGTTTATTATTATATATGGAGCATTATTGAGTTTGTGCTTGTCTTATTGGATATATGAATGGCTTGAGTATAATTTTTCTTGCACTTGATGATAACAATAGGAATCTTCCACACCATTGGTATTAATGGAACATATAACGATAATTTAGTCAATATGTTGTAAGTTGATGGTTTGATTTACAAAAATAAAAATAATCTAATCAGTCAACTTGAGAAAGAAATCTTGAACAAAGTAAAATTAAAGTGCTATCAAATGAGAGTGAGAATAAGTCGAGGTAGAGTCTTCAAGCCATAAAGATGCTTCATATAAAATTGGAATTTGGTAATTAAGATCATTAAACTTTGAATCCCTACATGAAGTGGAATGTATGGCTAGCTTCTTTTCATAGCACTTAAAACAAAAGTGTGAGCATATATATATAAAGAAAGAAGAAGAGAAAGAAGAAAAAGAGCAAATGTGCAAAGAGCAAATAGGCATACACCATTGTCTTGTGGTGAGACGAAGGAACGTTTGAGATTTTGAATCCCAAGTGAATATGTTAATCCTAAAAACACTTGGGACTACCTCGCTAACTCATACGGTCGAACCGAAACACTTTACATCATATTGAGATTCATCTTTTGTGAACTGTTGATCACTAAGGTGTGGAAGCCTGCTAATATTATTTAGATGGTTTGAGTAAGGTGTGCAACTGCCTCATTTATTTTATTGACCCAGCTTCATTAATATGAGGAACACATTCATTAAGTCAGCCTTGCTCGAGACGAGCAAGAGTCTAAACTTGGGGAAGTTGATGAGTGCATATTTGCATCATGTTTTATATTATTATTTTGCACTGCAGTGGTAGGATCTTGGTATTTTATGGCGTTCGCACGCACCTTTCATGTTTATTTTCACTAGGATCAGGACATATGGTGGATACAATGGACACAACTCTTGGACCAGTTGTACTAGAGCGAAAAGGAGTAAAGAACAACGTAAATCGCTAAATTGGGAAATATCAATAACACCAAAAGAAAACCCGAAGCGATTGGAGGACACAGAAGGTTTAACGACCAACTATACGGCGGAGGAACTTTTCTGGCCGTATAGTTGGCACTGACACCTCCTCCTCAAATAGTTTCGCCCTGTGCAACTGGATCGAGGACGACATATAGAACACCTAGAAATCGCTGAAAACCTCACCTCCAGAAGGGATGTGGAGGGGGAACTTGCCCTAGGGATCCATCTTCGCCCAAAGCAGATATGGGAGGCCAAGACATCGATCTCCATCTTCATCAACCACTGCATCACCATCCTCTCTATCATCTCCATACATCCCATCTAGATCTTGTTGTATTTCTAGCACTAGTTGTGGATTTATACAAGAACTATTCATCTATAATTGTTTCAATTCCCATTGCCATGATGCTATTTGCCTCCATGTCTAAGTAGATCATTAGTTCTTGGGTATATGGAGAAACCCTAATATATGATTTAGATGAGATAGACATTATTATGTTATACATCATTATGTGTATGTGTTAATTGTCTTCATCTTGATGTTGAGAGTTGTGCGCCACTTTAATATTTGCCTCTTATGGGGACTTGATGAAGGGGATTACTCGTTGGTAGACGGAGGGATGATAGCACTTACTGTGACTATAAATTCGTTGTCATCCTTTACATACTAACTTGGGGAAGCAAGGAGAACTCATTAATCCATGTCCATGTCGCGGGAGAAATCCCTTAATAGCGGGATAATACGATTGATGTCATTTATCTATCAGCTGTGGTTATGAAGGATGATGTGAGCGGTGGTTGCTGCATATTCATCCATATATGAATCTCCTCCCACATACATACATGTGATGAGAATATTTGCTATGATAATCTTGATTTCTCAGTCTAAATTGCTAGCGGTGTATCTACCACTCCCCGAGAATGCCGTTTCCCCTATTGTAGTTCCAATATTTCTTGCACACGCGATTACTACTTTCTACATTAAGTTTTACTTTACTTTAATTTCTTCGCTCAATCAAAAACCCAAAAACAATTCTACATTTCTTGCATCTTATAATTATTTCTTAAGTACTTCGTTTAGGTTTAGTTAAAAGAATTTTAGTCTTTCGCCTACTGCTCCCGTGGTATCGATATCTTTATTTTGAAACTAGCTACAAACGATCTATGCACTTGCAGTCATCAATATTCCACAAGTGAAACTTTCATACATATATATTAGACTGACATGTTGTACTACTTATGATTCCCATGCTTCATGAGTCTTCAAACTTTGTCCTTGCTAACTCTGCCAACTTGAATGACTTTATGTCGATTTATCGAAATTAGGTCAAATTTGAACTGAAGTAAAATTGTAGGTCGCTTTGAAAGTTTTGTGATTTTTTTGGAGGTAACGATCGGGGGGTCATTTAATATATCACAAACCACCACTAAGAGTTTTAAAATTAGGTTCAACTTCTTACTAAGATTTTGCATCATGACAATTTAAGGAAATTAGGTCAAACTTGAGCTATGAGTAAGAGCGATAGATTGGTATCGAATTAAATGTCATTTTGGAGGTAGATGGGTACATCTTATTCTAGTAAACAATGTCATCGGTGTCAGTTTACAACTATCAGGAAAGAACATTCTCAATTTCCCGAGTAATGGACTTTGATGTCATTTTCATTTTTTGTAAGGCCCTTGATGCAACTTGTACTTCTGAAGGAAATATGCCCTAGAGGGAATCATAGAGATGATTATATTTCATATGTATCCATGAGTTATTGTAATGTTCCTTGAATATCCATATCAGGCAACTTGTATTGATTGGCAATTATGTGAATTGTTTGTGAAACTCTTTACTTGTATGGTTATTTAATAGTTGTCCCTAGTCAGAGTTCATGTGAGGACACACGTGAATATTAGACTAGCACATCGATTGGTTGATGACTATGTTTCGCAAGTCATAGACATGGAGATGTCAAACCAATGATGTGGACACATGTTATGAACATGGGGTTGGATTGACCCAACTTGAGACTGGCAATTAGACTTGTAGCTCTCTCTACACATAATGTACGTTTTGTCCTTAGACCTGAGATTGTCGCATGTACTTGACATGTGGATCGACCTACTTTGGGGCTATCAGAAGCTACTCCGTAACTGGGTAGTTATAAAGGTAGCTTTCGGGTTTGTCCTGAAACATGCTGCAAGGCATGGTCAATCAAGATGGGATTTGCCCCTCTCTACTTGAGAGAGATATCTCTGGGCCCCTCGAGTGATCGGATCCAGAAATGCATGGCCGTGCTACATAAGGTTAAGAGTTAACCTAGTAAAGGGATTCCGAATCACGGTATCGAGAAAGAGAGGTCAGCTTGGAGCTAGACCAAATATCGTGAGGCAAAGGGAAAGACATGTACTAAACCTTGTGATGGTTCGTCCGATATGATCTTTGTATGCGTTTAGGAGTTGACACGTCTTGCTAGAGGCCGCTACCAACTATTGACAGAATAAGTGTATTCATGTCATGTCTACACGTATATGAACCTATAGGGTCACACACTTAAGGGGCTGAAAGCCTAATGAGGATTAGATCCGAATTAGACCAGGCTTAGGCTACTAATGGGCTGCTAATGTAGAAGCCCAGTAGGGATGCCTATATAAGAGAGGGTGGGGCGAGCTGACCAGGGTTAGACCATTCCACCCAGCCGCCACACCTCACGCATGTGTTGCACGCACGGACCTAGCAGTCCGGCGTCTGACGCTTCCACCCCGCACGTGTGGATACCTCAGAGGTGCTGCATCTATGGCACTTGGACGAGCCGCACAAGGGGATCTTCTCGTGGGACGAGGACAAGGAGGAGACGTGGAACGTCTGCACTGCCTCGACGCGCTTCATCAATTCCGCAACTGCGCGTCTAGTGGTAATCCCGTGATCTATGACAACAGTAATCCTGGTTTACGGGGTAGAAAATTTTGATTTGTGCTAGTGTAGCCTACCCGTATCCCTTCAGTGGTATCAAAGCCGATGTTGTTCAGTTATAGGTTTGGGATGTTTGCATATGGTGATATGCAGATTGATATGAATGATGTGATCGTTTATATTGCGGTGGTTCGGGATTGATCTATGATCTTGCTTTCCGTGATCGTGATTCTGAGGTTGTCGAACGACTTACCCCTACCGGTCGGTTTCCGCCATCGGGGTAGACAGTGACACATAAATCCTGTTGAATCACGCGAATATCAATATGATTGATCGAATCGGAACCTAGATCTAAAATCGATGTACCGTGATCAAAGGAGTTTGATTGAATCGGGACAGGAGTCGATTTATGGTAAATTTGATTTGCCGATTGTCGTGGTATTGCCGACGAGTACGCGATGGAGGGGTCCTCACAGTGCGTGTTTAGATATGTGGGGGAAGGCGGTCGGTTGACGGGTACGAGGTAACACAGCTTACCCAGGTTCAGATCCCACGACGGTGGCGGAATCCTACTCCTTCTATAAATCACTATAAGTGCAATACGCCGAGTTACAGGGATTGGTTCGCTGTGCGAGATTGTATGAATCGGTACTAGGTTGTCTGAAGTTGTGCCCTAAAGGCTCCCATAGGCCCGACTTATATAGTCGCCAGGTCCTAGGGTTACAGGGAAAAGTCCTAGCCGGACAGGTCACAGAGTCCTACACCGTCTATTACTAGTCTTGTGTATCTTGCACTCCAAGGCTCCGGGTACGTCGGTGACTCCAATCGTAGCCTTCCTTTATCCGGCATGGGCCTCCCTTCTGGATCCATCTAACTGGGCCGCCCAGCAGGCCATAGTCCATGCTACCAACTATGGGCCACCCGGGTTAGCCGGATAAGAGACATGCTATAGGGATACCCATATAGCATATCCCCAACAGTAGCCCCCGGAGAACTCCGAGATCTTGCGCCGTCTTACCTTCTTGTGTGGAATGCTCCGTCTAGATGGATGTCGGCAAATCGTCAAGCAATATCTTGTAGTCCTCCCAAAGAACCCTGCAAGGTTTTCTCCGTCTTCAACTTGTAAGTCGGAGAAATGCTGAATCTTCCATCGTACTCTTCCGTAGTCGGACTGGATCCGTCCATGTCAGAATCTTCGATGTGACGGCTCATCTGCCTATGTCAGCTAGGGCGACGTAGGCTTAGGTCAGCGACGCCTCGTAACTCACACATGCAGAGAACGCAATCATGTCCGATTTTCCCGCGCGAGCGATACAAACCGTTGGCGGCGACGGTTGGAGACGTGGCGAAATTTCCGCACATGTTCACAAACACGTTGTCTACGCGGCAACCGTCCGATCAAGCTACGCGAATCTTGATGCTGGAGATGATAAATATTAACCGTGGTGGAATTTTCACCTTTCACCTCATTCTCCTCGTATCGTCTTCTTCCTCCAGCGCGTGCCTCCTCGAGCTCTCCGCGCCGAACTCGCGAAAAACCCTAGCCTCAATCTACACCAGTCACATCCAACCTCCCTCCATGGCCAGCAGCAACACCTCTCCTTCCATGGTGGCGGCGAGCGAAGCCGCGGCGAAGCCGGCGAGCTCCGTCGTCGTGCCCCCAGAGGGCTTGGTCATCCCCGTCTCGGTGCTGATTGAGTCCACCGGCGGCGACCACAATCTGGCGGCGCTGGATCCATTGGAGGAGGAACTTGATTCACACAAGGGCGACTGGCGCGGCTCAGATATCACCGACCGTGATATCCAAGAGCTGATCGCCGAGGGCTACCTCCCTGCGACGGAGGGGCTCCCCTGGCGGGCGGCGCCGGCCGGCAAGGTGACACCTTCTCCCCAAGCCGGAGAAAAAGTGTACCTCAAAGCCCAACTGGTACGCGGCGTCTCCTTGCCCATCTCCAACTTCTTCCTCTCCGTCTTAAACCACTACAGAGTCCAGCCCCAGAATCTTTCTCCCAACAGTATCTTAGCGCTTAGCAACTATGTGGCGCTCTGCGAGGGTTACTTAGGGATAAAGCCTAGGCTAGACCTCTTTGTGTACTTTTTCACCGTCAAACGTGAAGTCGGAGCTATTAAGGAAGAACTTAGGAACTACGGCACCATAAGGTTCAAGATCCGACCTGGCCGGCGGTTCCCCGACATCGTCGGCCACGAGTCCTGCAAAAATTGGCAACAGACATACTTCTATGGCCCAGATATCCCTCTGGCTAGCCGACAAGTAACGTACCCGGACTTCGTAGACGGAGCCGCCGCTGAAGCCTCGTCATGGAGATCCCAGGCCTCCCTTCCCTCCGACCTCGACGCTTCTCGTGCCATAAGGCGGATCAAATGGTTCGTAGAGATGGGTTTGACTGGCTTGGACCTAGCCATGTGCTGGTTCATCAGGCGAATCCAACCTCTGCAGCACCGCGCAGAGCTTATGCACGAGTATACTAGCGATAAAAGGGATAGCCTCCGCATCTCCGTGGACAACTTCTCGAGCGACTCCGTCAAGCTACACCTTAAGGACATCGTCAAGGTGAAGGACAAGAAGCGTGGCTTCACCATCACCTACGACATGTTCGTAGACGGCAAGTGCCCAAAGGTAGGTTTTTATTTTCCGTGTATGACATATACTCCAGTTCTTCCATCTAGCAATTGTCATCTCATCTAACAAGGTGACTTCTCACTTAACAGCTTAGCGATCTAGAGGAGGATAGCATGGCTGCCAAAATCTACGATCCAAAGATGAAGGAAGTCACGGTCGTGTCTGACGACGATGTTCCATTGGCACGAAAGCGGAAGAGCTCCACCTCTGATGCTGCCGACGGAGGCAAGAAGAAGACGGAGGGTGGAGCCTCCAAAAAGACTACCGCCTCCCTGGAGGCGGAAAAGAGAAAAGTTACCGGGATCCCCTTTGCCAAAGCACCCCCACTTGTGTAAACTTCTCTTTCTCCGACATTGTCTATTTATCTGTCTTGCTCATGTACTTATGCATTTTGCACATTTTAGGAAGAAAGCCACGACCAGCCTCAAGAAGACCGACCTCCAAAACATCGGGGGCTTCCAGAAATATTAAGGACATGCTGCATCGCGAAGCATCTCCCGCCATCGCCCCTACCACTCCCTCCATCAAGCCTTCGTCCGCCCCGACAAGCTCACAAGCTAAGGAGGCATCTGGCCCTTCCGCCATGGAAGTGGACTCAGGTGCCTCTACTGAGGTCGCTATTGTCGGCGAGCAGGCGACACAAGAGAATACCGCCCAACAAATGGCTGAAGCTCCGGCCAAGGATGCCATCGGTGGCGACAAGGCGGTGGTGGAAGATGGTACTTCTGCCGAAGGCGGCCTTGCTCCCCAGAAACCTTTTGAGTTCCCGAAGATAGTCTACCCGGCACTTACGCCGAGTAGGACAACTCTGGTTCCTGGCGCAGCACCGACATCTCCGACGTGCGATCTTGAGGAGCCCCTCCGACAAGTAGATATCTTGCGAGGAAACAACATATCCTTTGGCAAGCTGCTGGCCGAGAGCGCTACCAATCTCAAGATCATTGCACTTGTAAGTTTTATTTGCCTTTTGCATTTCATATGAATACCCCACTATAGCCCCGAGGATGTAGACGGAAAACCATAGGTCTTTGCGTCTTGATGCTCTAAGAGTGACTAAGCTAGAAAACTTCTCACTGTAGCCCCCAAGCATTTAGATGGAATGAATTGTTCCGACTAGATGCTTTAAGAGTAGCATACGTAGTGTTTATAAATTTCAATATTGTAGCCCCCAAGCCTCTAGTTGTAACTGAATCAGTTCCGACTAGATGCTTAAAGAAAAGCTAAGCATAAGGCTAAGTCAAAAATTCTCGCTGTAGCCCCCGAGCGTCTAGGTGGAAAATTTCCGGCTAGAGGCTCCAAGTAGACCAAACAACGTTTAACTTTTTCCCTTGTTTCGATAGAACAAGAATGCTCGAAGGGGCATGGCCAACGACAAGTATCAGAAGATGCACGCAGATCTTGAAGCCAAAAAGGGTAAAACTGCCATCTTGAAGGAACAGGTCATCAAAAACAAGAGTCTGTTTTCTTTTTGTGCATTCCGTCTTGGTTTTATGCTCATACTCTCCGAGTACTCACTGTTTACTTTGGTTTCTCCGACTTTGCAGAACATGTTGCCAAGGCCAAGGACATTGTCGAGCAATCCAAGCACATTCAGCAGCTGGATAGCGAGAACAAGATCCTTAAGGAGGAGAGGAAAGACATGCTGAAAATGCATGAGGAGTCAATGAAGGCTCTGCAGGACTCCGCCACCGAGGAAATCAATCACTTGAAGGAGGAGATTGTGATCTTAAAAGATCAGAAGCAAGCTGCCGATGAGCAGAATCAATGCCATAGTGAGGCGTATAAGCTCCTCCAACAAGAGAAAGAATCCTTGGCGGACACCCTCTGGCAGGCTGAGGCGAGCATCTTCAGTAAGTTTTCTCCGCCTTGGATTTCTGTAGTCTGGATACTCTGAATTGTTGAACTCATGTGCTCCTTGTCGGATTTTGCAGCTCCTATGGGTTTAACCTGATCGCCTCCTCCGGCCAAGGAATGCATGGTTCTTGCCGGCAACTTCATCAACACCGCCATCACGCAAGCCAAAGAGATCGCCAAGCCCCTCCAGATCAACATTAAAGCATCAGACTCTGTGGCAAAGTACTCGGAGATCCTGCGCCGAGCCCCCGAGCATATCACAAGCTGGAAAGCTTCATGTGCACAGGCTGGTGCAAGGATGGCATTGTCAATGGTGAAAGCACACTACGATGATGCCGACATCGACACGGTGACCTTTTGGATTCCCGACGTGGATGACGATGGCAAGGCTATCAATCATGAGTCCATCTTGTCGTCACTCGCGGGCTATGACACCAGAGTCACCGAGTTGGTTGACGTCAATGTCTTCGTGCCTAGGAATACCATCGATGACGGCGACCAAAACTCCTCTGAATCTCTTCACACAGACGACTTCGAGGGTGGCTCTCCTGCTGCTGATGACGCTGTGTCCAAGTCACCTGCGCCAAAGGAATGAAGAACAACTTTGTAATATTTGTTTCTCCTTTGGTGCATATGCGAAAAAAACTTTTTTATGTAACCTTAAGGCGGAGAACAATGGTTGTTATTTCCTGCTACTCAAGAACTAAGTTCTAGCATGTATATATTTTTTAAGCAAGTGCTGGCTTATCCATTACTTTGGTTCTTATGCTTGACCTTTCGTGAGTCGGAAGACTCGTTGTCAGAGCCATGCGCTCAGGTGATGATGCCCAATGGCACCATCAATAACCTAAGCACAAAATCGCCGACAATAAGTGCTGAAAGTCACTACTCCAGAATCCACATAAAAATGACAAAGAACGTGTAGACCAGAAAACTTAAGCTAACGCCCGTAGACGGAATTTTCACAAGTGCAATCGCAAAACTTGTGCATAAAGGTTTTATATGATCCAAAAATGAGCACTAAATGAGGTAAAAGACTCAGAAATATGAGTGAACCAAAGAGCTTTATTTCATTGATCATATAAGGGGTACACAATTAGATAAAAAATGCTAAGTGTAAAAAGGACGTAGCTGTGCTATGTTCCATGGCCGATCAAGCTCCGGGTAGTCATCATCCGGGTCACGTCGCTTACGCTTATGATTCTCGTGGGGTCTATCCTTCAGTTCACGATTGTCAACGAGGTAGTAAGACCCATTGAGCAGTGCCTTGCTTATGATGAACGGTCCTTCCCATGGCGGGGATAACTTGTGTGACTTCTTCTACTTAAGTCGGAGCACCAAATACCCCTCTTTAAACGAGCGATTCTGGACGCGACGACTATGGTAGTTGCGTAGCTTCTACTGGTAGATGGCGGATCTTTGGCATGCCAAAACGTGCTCCTCCTCGAGAAGGTCCACATCTAGGCGTCTGGATTCTTCAGCGTCATCCTCGTCGTAGGCGGCAACTCTTGGTGCATCGTGAAGTATGTCAGAAGGCGGGATGGCTTCTGCTCCATAAACCATGAATTAAGGGGTATATCCGGTGGATCTGTTGGGTGTAGTTCGTAAACTCCATAGCATAGATGCTAATTCCTCTGCCCAGGCTCCAGCTGCTCTGTGCAGCGGTGCCTCAAGTCGTGGCTTGATTCCCTGCAGAATTAATCCACTGGGTCGCTCAACCTGACCATTGGGTTGTGGGTGTGCCACAGATGCAAGGTCAAGTCGGATGCCCTTCTCCCAACAATAAGCCTCCACTTCTCCGAGAGACAAGTTGCTGCCGTTGTCGCTGTGTGGAAGACCAAATCTCACCACTAGATCCCGGACAAACCTGAGGGCAGTTGCCCCATCAAGCTTTCTAATGGGTTTAGCTTCTATCCATTTAGTGAATTTATCAACTGCTACAAGCAGATGTGTAAATCCACATGGTGCCGTTTGCAATGGTCCCACCATGTCTAGCCCCCAGACTGCAAACGGACAAGTTATTGGTATTCTTCGCAATTCTTTAGCAGGTACATGTGGTTGTCGGGCATAATACTGGCATCCCATGCATGTCTCAACCAGTTTGTCGGCGTCCGCCTTCGCGGTCAGCCAGTAGAATCCTTGCCGGAAGGCTTTCGCAACCAACGATCGAGGAGCGACGTGATGCCCGCAATCTCCGAGATGGATTTCGCGCAGGATTTCCATACCTTCTAGCTGGGAAACACACTTAAGGTATACACCAATAGTGCTTCTTTTGTAGAATTGTCCATTGATTATGGTATAACCCTTTGCTCGTCGTACTATTTGCCGTCTTTCGACCTCGTCGTCGGGCAAAGTTCCGTGCTCGAGATATTCCATGAACGGTTTTGTCCAAGCCGGAGGGACCTTTGTCACCATGTTGACGAAAGAGTCGGCTCTATCCGGGTCGTCGATGTCGGCTCCCTTCATGGATGGTGTGCGCAGATGCTCTAGGAAAACTCCTAGAGAAATTTGCTTGCATCATGATCCAAGCTTAGACAGTAGATCAGCCGCCTCATTTTGCTCCCTAGGCACATACTTGACTTCGTAGCCCAAGAAGCTCTTGGCTATTTCGTCCACTTCGTCTCGATATGCCGCCATCATAGGGTTCCGCACAATCCAGGTGCCAGCCACCTGCGGGACAACCAAGTCGGAATCTCCACAGCAAACTATGCGCTTGATGCCAATATCATTGGCTACACGTAGTCCGTGAATGAGTGCTTCATACTCCGCCATATTATTTGTAGCCTCGAAGTGGATCTGCAGAACGTAGTGTAGCTTGTCTCCTGTTGGTGACTGTAGCAATACACCAGCCCCCGAGCCATTGAGAAGCTTTGATCCGTCAAAGTGCATCACCCAGTACTCTGGTTTCGGCAATGGAGTAGCATCTGGCATGTCCGTCCAATCTGCAACAAAATCCGCCAAGGCTTGTGACTTGATAGCGTCGCGTCTCTTGTAGGTGATCTCGAAGGCGGCAAGTTCAATGCCCCACTTCGCGACCCTTCCTGTGGCGTCGCTGTTATTGATAATGTCGGACAGTGGAGTCTTGCTCACCACTGTGATTGGGTGCTCCTGAAAGTAATGCCTCAGCTTCCGAGAAGCAAGGAATTACTCCATAAGCTATCTTTTGGTAGTGCGGGTAACGCTGCTTGGACTCCGTCAAGACCTCGCTCACATAGTAAACTGGTTGTTGAACTCCGTGCTCATAGTCTGGTTTCTTCCGCTCTACCACGATGACGATGCTGATAACCCGGTTGGTTGCCGCCATGTAAATTAACAGGGGCTCACCAGGCTCGGGTGCTGCAAGGATGGGCGCTGAGGAAAGAATCTCCTTGAGCTGCTTCAATTCTGCATCTGCTTCATCCGTCCACGTGAATTTGTCCGCCTTCTTTAGCAACTTGTATAGCGGCAGCACCTTCTCTCCAAGTCGGCTGACGAACCGACTAACTGCTGCAACACAACCTGTTAGTCGTTGAATGTTCTTTAGGCATGTCAGACGGTTTATGTTTAAGATGGCCTTGATTTTCTCTGGGTTGACCTCGATTCCACGTTGGGAAACGATGAAGCCCAACAATTTGCCTGCTGGCACCCCGAAGACGCACTTCTTAGGGTTAAGCATCATGTTTTATTTTCGGAGATTATCAAAGGTTTCTTTCAAGTCGGAGATTAAGTCGTTTGACTTTTTAGACATCACCGCGATGTCGTCCACATAGGCGTGAACGTTCCGACCAATTTTGTCATGAAGGCAACGTTGCATTGTTCGCTGGTACGTAGCACCTGCGTTTTTTAGCCCAAAGGGCATCGTGACATAGCAAAACGTGTCGTATGGGGTAGTGAACGAAGTGGCCAATTGGTCCGACTTCCTCATCTTGATCTGGTGGTATCCCGAGTATGCATCGAGAAAACACAAAAGTTCCGAGCCAGCCGTCGAGTCAATGACTTGGTCAATGCGAGGCAAAGCAAACGGATCTTTTGGACATGCTTTGTTCAAGACGGTGTAATCAATGTACATTCTTAATTCATTGGTTCCCTTTTTGGGGAAAAGTACAGGATTGGCCACCCATTGGGTGTGAAGGACTTCTCGGATAAATCTAGCCTTAAGTAACCTAGCTATCTCTTTGCCAATGGCGCGTCTCTTCTCATCTCCAAAGCGTCGTAGAGGTTGTTTCACTGGTTTGGATTTTGGGTCAATGTTTAAGTTGTGCTCGGCAAGTTCCCTAGGTACACCTTTCATGTCGGCAGGTTGCCAGGCAAAGATGTCCCTATTCTCATGGAAGAACTCGACGAGTGCGCTTTCCTATTTGGGATCCAGGTTCGTCCCAATGGTCTTGGTATTGGAGGCATCGCCTACCACAAGTTCCACCGGCTTGGTCTCGATGGCGGCCTTGAACATAGGAGCGGAGTCGGAGATCTGCTTCTTCGACGCGGGCATCTCTGAGTCATCAACCTTGCTCTGGAACTCTTTGAATTCTTCGCTGTAGAGGACAGCTTCCGCAACGGCTGCTTCATTGATCTCGCAGTCCCTTGCCTTGGTAAAGCTTCCGAATATGGTGATGACACCGTTTGGTCCGGGTATCTTGAGTTTGTTGTAGACGAAGGATGGCTTGGCCATGAACGTGTGGAATATGTCGCGGCCGAATATGAAGTGGTACACGCTCTTGAAGGGGACCACCTCGAAGGTCATGCGCTCTTGGCGGTAGTTGTTAACATCGCCAAAGGAAACCTGAAGTGTAATGCACCCAAGGGACCGAGCCTCCCGTCCAGGAACTACGCCGTGGAAGATGGTGTTGGTCCGCCTTAGGTTTGCCTCCGTCAAGTTCATCTTCTGCAGTGTATCCAGGTACATGATATTGATGTTGCTTCCACTATCCACCATACACTTGGTGAACTCCACGCCGTCAATCAAGGGGTTGATGACCATGGCGTACTGGTTCTCCGTAGGGATAAGGTCTGGGTGGTCCGTCCTGTCCCAAGTTATTGGAACCTCCGACCAGCGCAGGTACGGGGGAACTGGGGGTAGAGTAGCCATCAGGATCCTTAGAGAGGTCTTCTGTTGTTGGACGGTGGGGGTGCCAAGGAAAGTGTGGTAGACTGGCGCCTTCTTCGCGAAGGGGTTCTTGACCTTGTCGTTGCTTTTGGCAGCGTGTTTGGGGTCAACGTCCTCGTCCATGTCACTTGAATCCTTGGACTCCTCCTCCTTCTTACCCTTGCCCTTGCCTCGCGGTCTGTTCTTCCGACTTCGCTTGTAGCCGGACTCCGGGTCTTCCTTGAGGTCGTTGACGAACTTGAAGTGTCAATTGGTGTGAGTGGCTTTACTGTTGGCGTCGAGGTGTACGAGGCACGATATATCGCGGTACTCTTCGGATGTTTGGGGAACGCGGTGTGCTGCCGAGGTGGTTTCACTTCCTCGCTGCTGTCCTCGACCAACTCCCCTTCCTCGGCCACATTGTCCGCCATCACCTCGTCCTGCAAAATTCATAGCGACCATGTCGGTAGATTGCTTTTCTTCTGGAGTGGTTTTCCGCTTTGTGCTGCTGTTCCTCCGGGCTTGAGTTGGAACAGCCGTTGCCGGCAAGGAGCCACGAGCATCGTCGTCGGCAGTTGCGAACTCACTGGCTAGCTGAATCATCTGATTCAAGTCAAGCTGGTGATTGTCCTGCAAGCGCTTCAGCTTATGTCGGAGCAGCGTGCCCCTTTCCAACCCATCGATGAAGGCGGCCATGGCGGTCTGAGCGTGCACTCCTGCGCAGGAATTTTTCATGTCCAGCCAGCGGGAGAGGTAGGCACGAGATGTTTCGTCTTTCTCTTGCATGCACCACTGTAGATCGCCCACATTGCAGGGACGCTTGTATGTACCCTCAAAGTTCTTGGTGAACGCTTCTTGCATGTCCAACCAGTTGTAGATAGATTTCTCCGGCAAGTCGTCGATCCATTGACGGGCCGTGCCCGCCAACATTAACAGGAGGTATTTGACGGCGACGTTGGGGTTGCCTCCGGCAATCTCCACCACGTTGCCGTAGTCCTGCAACCATGTGGCTGGCTTTGCGGTGCCGTCATAGGGGTTGATGGTCTTGTCAATCCGGAAACCTTTGGGGTAAGTTTTGGACCATATTGCAGGTCCAAAGCAACGTGGTCCCAGGTATGGTCCTTCCCGGGCCTCGTGGATCTTATCGATCCGCGAACGTGCATCGTACGGCTCTGGGTTCTTCTTCTTCTTGTCAACAGGGGATGGGCTGCGTGAACGACGCGGGCCTCCTCCGCCATGGTGACTGCTTGGTGGTGACAGAGGCGGAGGTGGCGGTGGGTTAGCCTTCTTGCTATTACCCTCCTACGATGCCTCACTCCTGTCACGGTTGTTTGTCGAATGCGGAGGGTCATGGTGTGACCTGCTACTGTGTCCTTGGTTGCGCTCTCCGTCATGACGGGTCTACTCCGTGTTGTCGTGGATGACGATGCCGCACTGCTTTGGTGGGGGCATATCCGTACGATGGTGAGCCTTGCGATCTTTGCGATGTCGGGGGGACCGGGGCGGTGGCGATGGGCGACGAGGTCGGGCCTTTTCTCCGTGGCCGGAGGATATGGGGATAGCATCCTTCCTATTGCGCGCATCTCTCCGTCTTTGTTCTGATGAACCCGTCTGGGACCCGACATCAAGAGGAGATCTATCCCTTGGCGGCTTGTACTGGCTAGACTGGCAGAGCGCTGGGTCAGACTCAAGCCTCTGAGAGGTGGCCTTTTCTTGCTGCTTCACCGCCTTGGCCACTAGGTCATAGACCTGTTCCACTGCCTTAGGCGATCTATCCTGCTCCAGAAGGTCTTGGCGACGGCGAGGTTAAGGAGTGGGGTGGGCATCACCTGCTTGCCTTCACTGTCAATGTATGGATTGGCCTGTGCCGGCTTCGAGGGAGCCCATCCTAAGTTTCGCCATACACCAGGATCGTTGATGACGCGAGCCGGAGCTTTCTTGGCCTTCTGCTGCTGCTGCAAAGTCTTGTACTCGGCCTCCATTGCTCTAGCTTTCTCTATGGATTTCTGCGCGTTGACCAGATCTCGATCTAGCTTGGAGCCTTGCTCCGCGATAGCCTGCGCTTCCTCCAGCAGCTGCTGGCGCTTCTCGTCAAGCTGGGTCACGTTCCGAATATGAGAAACGGTCAGTGGCTCGACGAGGAGGTTGCCGTACATCACTCTATCGGCTGGAGTAACTTGGGCCGCCGCAGAAGTAGATGCTGGAGGCGGCAAGTTTACCGTGTTGTTGTTGCTCGGGCCGGTGCCGAGTTCCTGCGGCTGCTGCACTGGGTTAGGCGGAGGGGGCATGACCTTTGCACGATCATCGTCAGCAGCAATTAGTGGCCCCTTCCCCTTGTCCAGCGCTATAGGCGGGTCTCGTCCGTGTTGATCCACATCCATCGCCGTCCCGATGGTGATGAACACCTCTCGAGATACGACGATGTTGTTGGATTGCTTGTCGCATGCGTACTCCTCCTCCATCTCCTGCATGGTGGAGTCTAGCTCTTCTGGGCTGAAATCTATCTCCTCTGAATCTGCACTAAAGTCAGCATAGAGCGCGTCAATAACAGAGTCGGAGGGTGCTAGGACTTCCTCGATGACGGGCGGTGGAGGTGCAATGGCAGCGACGATGACTACAGGTGGCAGCGTTGCTGCGATGATGGCGGCTGGAGGCGGTGGTGGCGGTGGGGGTCTGTCAGCGAGTGAGAGCGCTAACTAAGTTGCCACGTCAGCCTTCGCATAGATGTTGACGGTGTTCACCATGCCTTCGAAGGTGAGGAGACCTGCCGCTTGTTGTCGCCTCAGAGAATGTCGGAGAAGCGTGCCCCGATCCAGTCCTTCCACGAAGTGATACATAGCGTCCTCATTGGGGTAGTGGGCCAGATCGGCTCGTACACGGAGCCACCTGGCCAGGTAATCGCGGGGGTTTTCACCCTCTCTTTGAATGCAACGCGCCAGGTCGAAGATGGTGACCACGCCGACGAACTTGGATATCTGTTGTCTAGACGCTCGGGCGAAGCCGGCGGATTTGCAGCGATCTTCCACCGTTATATCCTGCACAGGGGCGGTTTGTGTGGGCCTTGAATTTTTCCGATCTTTGCCATCGAACTCCGAAGGGGGATCCGTCATCGATCCTTCCGCGAACGTATCCTTCCCGTAGGCGGTCCGTGCGGGCCTTGGGTTTTTCCGATCTTTGTCGACAAACTCCAAAGAGAGATCCGACATCGATCCTTCCACGAACGTATCATGCTCGTAGGCGGTCCGTGCGGGCCTTGATGCTCCTCCGACTCCTAGGGAACTAGTGCCCGAGTCGGTTTCGTCGATGAAGAGGTGGCCGTCTCCGATAGGAACGATCGAGCACCGCGTAGGGTTTGTCTTCGTCAGGATCCAGAACTCATCCGGGGGAACGATCGGAATGTTGTTGTACAAGAGAACGCGACCGATGGCTACGGTTTCGCCGATTCCTGCGAAGATCTTGGTCCTCGCCCGCTGAAGAGACTGAAACGCCTCTTGCCCCACGGTGGGCGCCAACTGTCATGGTATTGCTGACGAGTACGCCATGGAGGGGTCCTCACAGTGCGTGTTTAGAGACGTGGGGGAAGGCGGTAGGTTGACGGGTACGAGGTAACACAGCTTACCCAGGTTCAGATCCCACGACGGTGGCGGAATCCTACTCCTGCTATAAATCACTATAAGGTCAATATGCTGAGTTACAGGGATTGGTTCGCTGTGCGAGATTGTATGAATCGATACTAGGTTGTCTGAAGTTGTGCCCTAAAGGCTCCCATAGGCCCGACTTATATAGTCGCCAGGTCCTAGGGTTACAGGGAAAAGTCCTAGCCGGACAGGTAACAGAGTCCTACATCGTCTATTACTAGTCTTGTGTATCTTGCACTCCAAGGCTCCGGGTACGTCGGTGACTCCAATCGTAGCCTTCCTTTATCCGGCATGGGCCTCCCTTCTGGATCCATCTAACTGGGCCGCCCAGCAGGCCATAGGCCATGCTACCAACCATGGGCCGCCACCCAGGTTAGCCAGATAAGAGACATGCTATAGGGATACCCATATAGCATATCCCCAACACCGATCAAAATCCTTAAAGAAAATTGTGAAGATTCGATCTCTCATTTTTCACGGTTTTCTGGACACACGGAGATACTGCGAGGGGCGTTGCCCCTTCGAACCCCGCAGGGGATACCCCCCTTAATCGTAGCCCCTTTTGTATCTCGTTAAGGTAACTAGGTGATGCGATGTCACATGATCCGGTAGAATGTGATTCTATGCATAACTTGTTTTTGCAGGATATATGTGATCAGTATGGCCCATATATGTATGTGATGCATGTATGAAATCTTGCATGACCTGCGTGTCGTGAGTAGGGCAACACGGCTGGAGCCATATGTGTTATCATTTATTGTAATGGCCTGCGTGACAACTTGTGATGATCCCAATACTATGTAATTTTGATTACTAGCTGTTAGGAGTAATAGCTTGTATTAGTTCTTGGAGGACTCATCACTTGGAAGATGGCTCACATGGAACATGAAGATGGAGATCATCATGGTGGACAGGTTCTATGGCGATGGAGATCACCATGAGAAAATGGGCCATACTGTGTCACATCTATGTGAATGCTATTCTTATGTGTTTTACTACTATGCATGCTTAGATGATAGAAGTAGAACGATCCCTCCGAAAGTTTAAGTTAAACCATGCCCTCCCAACCAAACCTTGCACCATCCTATGCCCTGTACAATCGTTGGTGGGCCTATGAAATTAGGGTGCCGCGGTTTTCCTTGGCTGGATGGGTTTGTATCGGATACCTACACGCATAAGGGTTGGTGAGCTTGACAAGGTCATCTTAACAGTTAAGGACCTTGGGGCATAAAGGTTGGGCGCCTAGTTTTGACATAGAGATGTCACCCAAAAACAAGAGTCATATGTGATATGATTAGCAAGTGTTGCTTACCGATTTACCTTGTCTTCTAGCTGTGATGCTAAAGCTCACTAGTCGACTTGTTAATTGTGGATCTTGAACTTAGTATCAATAGAGGAATATTGATTTAAGTGGGAGTATATGCTATTAAATTGTTTAATATGTTTTACTCTTTCATGGTTACATGGCTTAGTATTTTGCATGTTTTCTGTTGTAGATCAATGGTACCGAACACTGCATCACCTTTTTCTTTCTGTTCGATTCTTGACAAAGATAAACTTAATGGAACAAACTATTCGGACAGGGTCCGTAACCTGAGAATTGTTCTTAGGTCTGGTAAAAAGGAAACGGTTCTGGATACCCCAATCCCCGATGAACCTGCTGATAATGCATCTGCTGCCCTCAAGAATGCCTACAAGAGAGCATGTGATGATTCTCTTGAGGTTAGCTGTCTCATGCTTGCATGCATGGAACCTGAACTCCAAAAGAAGTTTGAGGATCAGGATGCGTACGATATGATCATCGCGCTTAAGGACATGTTCCAAGATCAGGCAAGGACTGAGAGGTACAATGTTGCCAAGTCCTTTGTTGAATGCAAGCTAGCAGAGGGAGCAGCTGTAGGCCCCCATGTGATCAAAATGGTTGGTTACGGTCAGACTTTGGAAAAGCTTGGTTTTCCACTAGGCCAAGAGTTGGCCACTGACTTGATTTTGGCATCTCTTCCATCCAGCTATGGGCAGTTCATTTCGAACTACCATATGCATGGGGTGGAGAAGGGCCTTAATGAGTTATGCAGGATGCTAAAAACGGCAGAAACTGACATGAAGAAGTGTGCAGGGCATAATGTTGCTAATGAAGATTGTGTGAAGTTTTGTATGAAGGAAAATTTTCAGGTGTAGAGAGAGAATGATGTAATGAGATGAAGAATGGACAAAAGCTCAAGCTTGGGGATGCCACCCCGGTGTCACCCCAAGAAATATTCAAGAGGTACAAGCGTCAAAGCTTGGGGATGCCCAAGGCATCCCCTTCTTCATCAATAAAAAGCTCGGGTCTTTCTAGATACTTCGTTTTTATTGTTTCATGCATTGTTGTGTTGTTCTTGGTGCCTATTAGTTTGTGTTTGGTTTGCTTAGTTTGCTTGAATAAAGTAGTTTGGACCCCCGTTCTCGCTGTGTTGCTTCAAATAAGTTGATTGGTGTTGGAAAGGAGTAGAAAGTTCTTGCTTGAGTAGTACAAGAGGAGCTTGCTTTGACTGTGACTTAGACTTTAGCATGTCATTCTAGATGTTGTTTTTACCTTATTCTTAGTGATTATTGTTGTATCGTGACTTGTTCCAAACAATTGGGATTGCTTAGTGTGCCTTGAAAGAATCATGCGTTGTTTCAGCATGCAAAATCATAGTATTGTGGTATTCTCCTTTAATGCTTTGTTTGGGTTGACTTGGCACATGCTCACACCATGTTATGAAAATGAACAAGTCACCATAGTCTCTATGATCATTTAGTCCTTGACTTGTAGTACAACTCTATGCTTTGATTAGTAATGTTTTGTCGCTCTGCATGATTATGGTCATTATTGCTCTCTTAGTTGGTTGCTCCCAGTCTTTTTGCTAGGCTCCACTTGTATGAGTAAGCTCTACTCATGCATCCAACTCCCAAGAAACCAAGTTATTCCAAAGTGTCCACTATAAATTCCTATGCATGGTGTGTTACACCATTCCAAGTATATTCTTGTTTTCATCTATCTTACAATTAAAAAGTTTTTTGTTATGTGAAAACTTAGTGATTAAAGCTCTCAGAAACTTGATGGCACACTTTATTTTTCTTGACCCTAATAAACCTAAACCATTGTGTCATCTATGTTGTATATGCTTGCACTTATACGTTGGAATTGGCAGAACCGTGTTGTCACGGGGAACGCTTCAACATTGCACTTGTACTTTGTACACAGTTGATATCATGCTCTTTTGTCTATGGATGTCGTCAGTGTGAAATAAAAGGGGAGCTTGTAAGTCCATGGAGTTATGTATGTGTGTTAGAGAAACGCCTGGGCCGCTAGCCTAAGCCATGCCTAATCATGGTGGAAACTTGCAGCATCACCATAATGAGCAATCTGTGAAGCATCCTTAATAAAAACCTATGCAAATAGCAAATAAAAAGATCGCTGAGATGCTCATTGTCTGCTTGCCTTGTCATTTTGGTTATGGGATAGCTCCTGTACCATGTGCAAGGGGTACCCCATTGGCGGTTCTCTATGATACACATGTACTTACTATGACAAGAACTTACACGTGACTAGAGTTGAGTAGCATGAGGAGCGGCCCTCGTATTCAAGGGACATGAGATTGCCAACTTATACTTTTTCAAGCATATACTCCATAGTTTGTTCACTTTAACCTTAATCACTTCAAGATGCTTATGATAGGGCAATGAGGGCTGAAAGATAACAAGTATCATAATTTTTGGAAGCTCTTTTTGAAACTTAAAATCCCAGCTTCCCTATATGAAGGGCCTTTCTTTCACTATTATATTGAGTCTCCACCTGCTACCTTTAGGCACCAGTTAAGAGAGCATAGTTGCCATTCTTAGTTCTATGTGCATTGTCCCAAAACTTATTGATTGATGCATATTGTTGATATTGCTTATTCTTGTGCTATTTGTATCTAGTCACTCTTATGAACTTTGAAGGTGTCATATGCATCTATTTGCTACTCTATGAGGGACAAGCTGATTGCCACTATGCCATGTTTTCTGTATGTGAAACAAACAAATGTTTTTCAATGCATGTTGTTCATGATCTTTGTTTGTAAACTTTCATGTTGCATGCATAGTTACTTTGTCTTATTGTTAGAACTCCATCTTTCATGCTCATGTTTAGAGTTCTTTGATCCCAACTTTCAATGCTTGCAACTGGTTTGATCTTGATGGTGCATGTCACCTCAAAAATTATTCTTTTATCACTTACCTACTTGAGGACGAGCAGGAGTTAAGCTTGGGGATGCTTGATACGTCGGAAACGTATCTATAATTTTTGATGTTCCATGCTTGTTTAGTATCTATTTTGCTTTGGTTTTTCTACACTTTGAGGTGTTTTTATATGTTTTCTGGTACTAACCTATTAACAAGATGCCATAGTGCCAGTTGCCTATTTTCTTCTGTTTTTGGTTCCAGAAAGGCAGAAAATCAATATTCTCGGAATTGGACGGGACAAAAGCCAAAGTCAATATTTTACCGTGGGGAACACGGAGCCAGAAGATGAGACAGAGGAGGGCCTCGAGGGGGCCACACCCCTGGCCACGCGGCCAGGCCAGGCCTGCGCCTAGGAGGGTGCAGCTGCCTCGGGCACCCCCTCGGCCTCCCTCTTCGCCTATAAGAAGGCCACGATGCCTAAACCAAAAGTACCTGATCAATATTCCACGAAACCGTCTGTAGCCGCCACCATCGTCCCTAGATCGGGGGATCTGAAGCTCTTCCCAGCACCCTGCCGGAGGGGAGATCATCCCGGATGACTTCTTCTTCATCATGCCAGCCTCTGGTATGAAGCATGAGTAGTTCCACCTTGGACGATAGGTCCATGTAGTAGCTAGATGGTTGTATCTCCTCCTTTGTGCTTTCATGTCTAGATCTTGTGAGCTCCGTTCATGATCAAGATCTCATCTATTTGTAATCATGCATGTTGTGTTTGCAGGGATCCGATGGATATTGAGATTACTATGTCAGATTGATTAATGGTTGTCTTATTGATTGTAAGACCCCATATTTATAAAGGTAAAGTTCCCTGTGATTGCAATGCTAGTCCCTGGATCAAATGCTAGCATCCACAGTTTAAGATGAAGTACACAGAAACAAAGTTCATTATTACATCATCATTCCAGAGATAACATAGTCTTTTACAATTCCATAGCCATAGGCTAGTACAAGAGTTTAACTTAACAATATAAATAAAAGTCTTCATCTTCATGTGCCACAGGCAAACATGTTGAGTGTAGACTCATAACCCTAATCCTCATCAGAGTAACCTGCAACATCACAAGTTACAGCCACAGTGGGTCAATACATTGGAATAGTATTGGCAAGTGATACCTTAGTAGAATAATAGTATCTAGCTTCTACATGAATTTGGCTAAGTGTAGCTTAGGCTTGCTTTGCTCAAAATAGGTTTTACCTATTAGTTGAAATATCTAAGTTTTTTTTGGCAAAAACACCCAAGGAACCACCAATAAACATTGGTGAACCTTCACCCTTGTTCAACCACAAGTTTTTAACTTAGAAATTGGGATGAGGAGATTCTTGATAGCTTCCATGTCTTGATGCTCAAATTGTCCATTTTCGGGGACACGGCTAAGTTAGATTCTTCCTTCTGCAGAGGTGGTGCACTTTCCCCACAAGACTTGACTTTCATCAAGACAGGACCTTTCAGAAGCCTTCCCTTAGACCAAAATGGACGCGTTCGAAACCTATCACCCCCTACCACCAACTGTCCATTTGGCTAAGTTATTGCAACCTATATGGTCCAGGCAGAGCCCATAATGCCATGTGGCTGCACTAGAAGCTTCTTAACATAGGGCATCTCAAATCCCTTTGTTCCTGGGTGGCTTTCCACAAGTGTGATACACAAGGTAGACCATAGATATGGGCCTTGTGTAACCACTCAACATAACCCAAACAACCATTCCACCCAGGTGTTTCATTCACTTAGTTGTTTTATTAAGCAAAAACACAAGTCAAATACTTAGCAATATTTTCCATAGTGTATATATAATCCACCCTTGGTTGCTACTAGCTAGGCTAAGCATGGCAATAGCAAGTATCTTAACTTAGATAAAATTCTAACAATTCTACAACTACTAGGATTTCCCAAGCATAGCATATAGATACTTAGCAAAAATTATCATGCAAGCCCTATACAAATCATTTCTAATGCATAGTCAAAATATTGGGACAAAAATATGAAGCACCACTTGCCTTGATAGTTGGGAGAGTAACAACAATCCTCATAGTCACAATCACCACTAGCACCAAAATCTACACATAAAATGATAGCACCAAATACATATTTCAAATAATCAAGCAAAAATATATGAATGCATGCAAATGCCATGTGATGATTTTTCTAAACCAAGCAAGACAAGTAAAGCAGTACTGAACAATAAACTAAACAATTATACACCAAATAAACTTAATTTGGCCTTTAAAACATTTCCCAAATAATTTTTATACACAAAATATGCCTACAAATGTCTCTGCATAAAATCCTATTTTAATAGAAACAAAATACAAAACTAAGCCCATAGATATGTAGGATTTCTTTTTATGATTCCAATGGTATATTATTTGTATTTTTTGGATAAACATAAAAAAAGTTATTGAATTTACAAGTTTAAATATCTAATAGATTCAAATCTAAATTTTAAAACAGAAAACCTGACACGCGGCACAATCTGATTGGCCCGTACCGGTTCGCACTGGATCACGCGCCCGCACCGTTGGATCTAACTAAATCCAATGCTCCAGATCAAAACTTACCCCTTCGCGTCAGATCAAACCTGTACCGCTTGATCTAATCCTAAGGCCCAGATCTACTCGTACCTCTTCGCGTCTGATTCTAATCTAGACCGCTGGATCTAGATCGAGCGGATCAAATCCTTCTGCCAAGAACTGGCGGCAGAAATGGCGAGGGCAGGGTGCTCGGGTTCGGCGGCTATTCCTCGCCAGAGCTGAGCTTGTCGTCGGGCACTCACGGTTGTTGACGAAGGCGACACTACAGACCACCAGAAGCAAAACCACAAGTGGCGTTAGATGCGTACGAAGATGTCGAACAAAACCGTGTGAACCAGAGAGCAAGGGGGGTCGAGGATAACCGGGATTGGTCGCCGGAGGGGCTCGGTACCGCGGTGGCGCGAGCTTGATTGTGGACATCCTAGTGGCGCACTGTGGTTGCAGAGTGAGGGGAAAGGAGCGGAGTGGGGAGGGGTTTAAGTAGTCGGGGTGAGAGTGGGGATTATGCCTGCAGTAACGCGTAATCAATCGCGAGATCGTCGGGAAGAAACGGCCACGACGGATCTGGTCGCGGGCATGATTTAGGGACGAAGAGGTGACGTGGAGGTGGGGTCCATCTGTCTGCGAGGGGGTGCAGTGCAGGTGTGGTGAGAAACAGAGGGAGAGGGAAAAACCGGGTGGGCTGGTTGTTGGGCTGGCTTCGCTGCTGGGCCGAAAGGCTGGCGCTGACCCTTTTCTTTTTCCTTAATCCTATTCTATTTCTGTTTTGATTTTCTGAAATCAATTTCAAATGCTTTTCAAATGAGTTTGAATTCAAACTTTCTCTGGATTTTTGTAAAGTGAACCATGCACATTTTTGTGTATAGAACATTGATGTTTGCTCACAAATGTCTTGGCTCATTGAAAATAAAATAAAATCATGCTTTGCCTATTTATTTATATATGGCATAAGAATGGTTTTAATTTGGATTTCTTTCTTTTGAAAACTTGAGTAAGCTCTGAAATCCAGATTCAAACCTTTTCTGGTTGAAATAAAGTAATCTCATACTTGAGAGTAGAAATAAAGCAATTGTCTTGCTTACATGAAATAATAGGCAAAACAAATGGTTCCTAATTTGAAACTTTGTGTAAAAAAATGAACCAAATGCATGAGGATGCATGAATGATATGAAAACTTTATAATTCATGATTTTTGGGATGTTACAAATCTAACCCCCTTAAGGTGAATCTTTCCCTCGAGATTCGGATTGGCTAGCAAATAGGTGAGGGTGGTATTTCCGAAGATCATCTTCTCTTTCCCATGTTGCTTCTTCCTCGGAATGATGGTTCCACTGAACTTTGTAGAATTTGATAGTCTTTGTTCGAGTAACTCTTTCTGCAGTCTCAAGAATCTTGATAGGTTTTTTCTCATAAGTGACATCACTCTCCAATTGGACCTGCTCCAAAGGTATAGTATCCTTCAAAGAAGTCTCCTCCATCTCCGGATGGCATTTCTTTAGCTGACTTACGTGAAATTTCATATGCTACTTCTCCCTTACGGCAGACAATGATTCAGGCAATTCAATCTCATATGCTACTTCTCCCTTACGGCTCAGAATCTTGAATGGTCCAACATATCTTGGGGCCAATTTTCCTTTGACTCCAAACCTCTTCACTCCACGAAGTGGTGATACTCTAAGATAAGCTCTATCACGCACCTCATAGGTGACTTCTCTACGCTTTGGATCTGCATAGCTCTTTTGTTGGGACTGTGCTATCTTCAATTTGTCCTTTACCAACTTGGCTTTCTCTTCAGCTTCTTTGATTAACTCTGGCCCGAACAAGTTTCTTTATCCAACACCATTCCATAGTAATGGTGTAGTACACTTTCTCCCATAGAGAAATTCAAACGGTGCCATCTCAATACTAGCCTGATAGCTGTTGTTGTAAGAGAATTCTACGTAAGGCATACTTTAATCCCAACTAGCACCATAATCTAGGGCACATGCCCTCCACATATCCTCTAAAATTTGGTCGGTCCTTTCTGTCTGTCCATCAGTCTGGGGATGAAAAGCAGTGCTGAATTCCAATATCGTTCCCAACGACTCATGCAATTGCCTCCAGAAATGGGAAGTGAATTGAGTTCCTCTATCGGACACAATACTCTTTGGCACTCCATGCAGACACACAATCCTATTCATATAAATCTTGGCTAACTTAGTGCTTGTATAGGTTGTCTTCACAGGTATGAAATGAGCCACTTTAGTCAGGCGATCTACCACGACCTAAATGGAATCATATCCCGATCTAGTCCTTGGCAATTCAGTGATGAAATCCATGCCAATATTGTCCCACTTCAAATCAGGAATATGTAGTGGTTGTAACAATCCTGCTGGTTTCTGGTGTTCCGCTTTCACTCTACTACATACATCACACAAAGCAATATGTTCGGCGATGTCCTTCTTGAGATTATTCCACCAAAATCTTTCCTTCACATCCATGTACATTATAGTGTTACCCGGATGAATGGAATATGGTGAGTTGTGTGCTTCTTGTAAAATCAGTTTCCAAAGATCTTTCGAAATACAGATACGTTTTCCATACCATAAAGTACCCTGTTCGTCTTCATGGAATCCTTTGGCTTTTCCTTTACCAATCTTTTCCTTAATCTCTTCAATTTCCTCGTCTGACTTTTGGGCTTCCTTGATCTTGTCCAACAAGGTGGGTTGAACGTCCAATGACATGAGATGTCCTTCTGGCACTATCTCCAATCTGAGATCTTTGAATTGGGCACATAGATCATCTGGAAATTCTCCTTTAGTAAGGCCATTCACATAAACCTTATGGCTTAGTGCATCCGCTACAACATTTGCTTTACTGGGGTGGTATTGCAAACTCAAGTCATAGTCCTTGATGAGTTCTAGCCATCTTCTTTGTCTCATGTTGATTTCTTTCTAAGTAAAGATATACTTCAAACTTTTGTGATCTATGAACACTTCACATCGCTTTCCCAAAAGATAATGTCTCCATGTTTTGAGTGCATGGACAACAGAGGCTAAATCCAAATCATGAGTAGGATAATTCACTTCATGAGTTTTGAGTTGTCTCGAGGCATAAGCCACAACTTTCCCTTCTTGCATCAAAACTGCACCTAAACCTTGGTGAGATGCATCACAATAAACTTGGAAATCCTTCTCCAAATCTGGCAGACATAAGACTGGTGCTGTCACTAGTCTCTTATTCAACTCTTGGAAATTGAGTTCACATCCTTCAGTCCAATCAAATTTCTTGTCTTTCTTAAGTAACTCTGTCATTGGCTTAGCTACCTTTGAGAAATTCTCAATGAATCTTCTATAGTATCCTGCCAAGCCAAGGAAACTACGAACTTCTTTCACTGACTAAGGAGATTCCCATTCAGTTACAACTGACACTTTTGCGGGATCAACTGCTACACCTTATCCCGACACAATATGTCCAAGAAATCCAACTTCATTCAGCCAGAATTCACACTTGCTGAATTTGGCATACAGCTTATGCTCTCTAAGCTTTTCAAGTATCAAACGCAAATGCTCTTCATGCTCCTCTTTAATCTTGTAGTAGACCAAAATGTCATCGATGAAAACGACAACAAATTTATCAAGAAATTCCATGAACACTTTGTTCATCATATTCATGAAGTAGATTGGTGCATTTGTTAAAACAAATGGCATCACGGTGTATTCATACAATCCATACCTAGTGGTGAAAGCAGTCTTAGGTATGTCTTGTTCCCTTATCTTTAGCTGAAAATAGCCTGACCGGAGATCAATCTTTGAGAACACACAGGCTCCTTCTAACTGATCAAACAAGTCATTGATTCTAGGCAAAGGATACTTGTTCTTGATAGTCACCTCATTGAGAGAACGGTAATCTATGCATAACCTTTGACTTCTATCTTTCTTTTCAATAAACAAGACTAGTGATCCCCAAGATGAAGAACTTGGTTGAATAAATCCTTTCTGTAATTGTTCCCCAAGTTGTTTCTTTAGTTCCTTCAACTCATCAACTGACATCTTGTAAGGTCTCTTTTCTATTGGTCCTGATCCTGGCAGCAAATCAATCAGAAACTCAACATCTCTATCTGGTGTCATTCCAGGTAATTCCTCCGAAAATACATCCGGATATTCTCTCACGATTAGCACACTGTCTATGCTAACCCCCTTAAGAGAATTTAACTTACTCCCCTTTGATTCAAAGTTAGACTTGAATCTAATCCTTTTATTATTCGGGGTTGTGGGCGTGACAGTATGGTTGGCACAGTCTAGCACTCCCTTGTACTTAGTCATCCAATCCATTCCCAAAATGACATCCAATCCTTGGGAATTTAGGATTATCAAATTAACAGGAAACTTATACTTCCCAAATTCGATCACTAGGTCATGACATCCCGAGTTCACTATCATTTCTCCTCCAGGAGAACTTACTTTTATAGGACACCCAATAGTTTCAACTAGAAGTCCATTTCTATCAACAAATGCTCTTTATATGAATGAATGCGATGCGCCAGTATAAAAAAGAAAAAGTGTTGGAACAGAATTGAGTTTGAACTTACCAACCACAGCATCAGGTTCCTCATATATTTCTTCCACATTGATGTGGTTCACTTGTCCCTCTTGGAAGGGATTGGGCTTGTTGGCACCTTCGACTTTCTTTTCTGGGCACTCATTATCATAGTGCCCCATCTTCTTACACTTGAAGCATTCAACCTGACTGAGATCTTTCTTGACAGGCTGACTTCCACTACCACTTCCACCTCTACTGTGGTGGCTCCTATGTCCACTCCTGTGGTTCTTATACTTGTCATTGTCATGACTGCGGTGATGCTTGTTGTCATGATGACGGTTGTGGTTGTGGTGGTTGTTGTACTTTCCATGTTTGTGGGATCCAGAATTCCCACTATCATCATGATGGGAACGCTTGTGAGACGATCCCGAGCTGTGCTTATGAAAACTGTGCTTCCTCTTCCTGCTCTCAACCTGTTTCATCTTGTTTTCCAAGATGGTAGCCTTGTCACAAAGTGATTGGTAGGTTGTAACATAGGCAACAGATAGCTGCATATTCAACTCATCATTTAGTCCTTCGAGGAATTTCTCCTTCCTCTTGGCATCTGTATCAACTTCATCCGGTGCGTAACGCGCCAGATTGTTGAATTCCTCAATATACTCAGCCACACTGCGGTGACGCTGTTTCAGGTTGTGGAACTCCTTCAAATTCATCACTCCGGATGAGATGTGAGTTGTGCGGAATCCATCCTCAAAGATAGCCCAAGTCACATTCTCAATGAGAGTGGTTATCTGAAAGTTGTCCCACCAGGTTGCTGCTGGCCCTTCTAGCAGATGTGCTGCAAACCTGACTTTTTGTTCATCGGTGCAGCCAACAGTCCCTAAGTCCTTGTTCACTGAACGTAACCAGTCATTGGCTACCATTGGATCAGTGGTTCCCGAGAACTTTGCAGGCCTCAGTCTTAGGAATCTGGTGAGCATGTCAAATCCTGGCGGATTATTCTGGTTCTTGTTGTTGTTATTCTGATTCTAGTTCTGCATGAATGTTGTCATCATCTGCATCAGTTGATCTTGTGTTGTCATCAACTTCTGCATCTCGGGAGTGACATTGTTGTTGTTGTTGTTGTTTTGGTTGGGGTTGGCACGTCGAGGAGACATCTGTGGTTTTAATAAGGATAAGAATGAGATACCCATAGATGCTTAACATGCACAATTCATCACACAGAACAATCACAATAACCAATCATCAAAATAACATAGAGTTTGAACGACAAAAACAACAAGTTTTTGAAAATGCAAACACACCATAACAAGCCATCCACATGTTGGATGGTCATTGCGACTCAATAATCAAAATATGGTAGATGAAAGATAATCGAGTAGTCTACACTACTCCTCCGCATCAATCTCCTCATCAACAAGGGTAAGACCTGCACTCTCCATGGCGGTCTTGTACTCATCAACACTAGTAGTCAAGGCCTCAATATTGGCCCTAAGAGCCCTCTTCTGTGAGCGAAGCCTCTCGATCACTCCCTGCTGGTGCTCAAGCTCGAAGTCCTTGGCCTCTAACTCTTCCTTCATCTCCCGAATCTTCTTGTTCCTGTCTTGGAATCTTTTCTCCTGGCTCTTGAACTTCTTGTCTTGGCTTTCAAACTTGGCCTCCATTTCCTTGACAATATCATCTTGCTTTGCGAAGAGCTTGTACTTCTCTCAAAGCTGAACCTGGAGCTCGTCATTGCTAAGCATGACATTGGTCCTATCAGTATCTAGGTGTCTAATAAGACCCTCTAGGTCCTGAAGGTACAGACGAATCGGCTCCATCATCTCTCTAGTAGCATCATCGTACTCTATAGCCTCACCCTCCTCGTTGCGTCTCCCGAAGGGGTGAAAGTAAAGACCTCTAAGCTCGGTGGAGTGTCTCCCTACCAGGCGCCCAAGTAACTCCTGCATGACTACATCTAAGCCTCTCTCCTTGTCGTCATGCATCAGCTTGAAAGTGATAGCCTCTGTGGGTGGCTCTGTCTGGCATCCCGGCTGTGTGACTATGAAGCCCCATAGGTCCTTCCTCTCAAACTTGGTGAGCTGAAGTGTCATGATGCTAGGAAGTGGAAGGTTGAGCACACCAGTGAGCTCAATGAGACGAGTACCAAAACAAGTTCCCTTGAACTCCTCGGTCGTGCTGATAACAACATTAGGCATCTATTTTTATAAGATAGAGAAAAGTTAGAACCAACACGAGTAGAGAAAATTCACAAGACAAAATATCATAAGCACATCTTTTAGCAACAAACACACAAGTCATGGCATACACAAATCCATTACAGACATCAAAGGTTCAACATAACTTAAACAAATTTTTGGAAGTAAAAACGATAAGTGTGGTGGTCCAACTAACGAAGTACGTCACAATTCTCACTCACTAGACAAATAGCTATCAGGGCATCCTTAGTGGCCATATGTCTATCTTGTTCACAAGACTCCCATATTAAGTCTATAATGTCTCCCCTTAGCTGTTGGTTGGTAGTTTCTAATTCTTGGGTATGCTTATTTTCTTCTCTAAGATCATTTTGGGTGTTGATCATTCTGCACTTGAGTCTATCACCAAGCTCCTTGATGGCATTCCAAGCTGCATTTCTTGCAGAGTCAAAGAATGTTGTGTGCATTTTAGAGTTGGTGACCATGCAGAATCCTGACTCCTTGTGGTTGTATTCCTTGTTTTTGTACAAGTGAAGTTGCACCCACCAATACTCTTTTTCTTCATCCATCACAGGGAATCCTTTGTACACAGCTGCACCATGTATCCCCATGGTAACCATAAGGTTTTTGAGTGCTTTGGGAAATTCAGTCTCACACTCCAAGGTCATGGTCATGAGTGGTCCCTTCCTCATGGCTTCGTTAATGAAGTTCATCTACAAATAGGTATGAGAAATAAGATTATAAAAGTTTACGAGAAGAAAAAGACAAGTGTGGAATTTTCAAAGTGTTGAAATTTTTCCTTAGTGGTTTCTTAGTCTAATCCAATCCTAGGGTCATAATCCTACAGGAAACACAGTGCTCTGATACCATCTGTAAGACCCCATCTTTATAAAGGTAAAGGTCCCTGTGATTGCAATGCTAGTCCCTGGATCAAATGCTAGCATGCACAGTTTAAGATGAAGTAAACAGAAATGAAGGTCATTATTACATCGTCATTCTAGAGATAACATAGTCTTTTACAATTCCATAGCCATAGGCTAGTACAAGAGTTTAACTTAACAATATAAATAAAAGTCTTCATCTTCATGTGCCACAGGCAAGCATGTTGAGTGTAGAATCATAACCCTAATCCTCATCAGATTAACCTGCAACATCACAAGTTACAGCCACAGTGGGTCAATACATTGGAATAGTATTGGCAAGTGATACCTTAGTAGAATAATAGTATCTAGCTTCTACATGAATTTGGCTAAGTGTAGCTTAGGCTTGCTTTGCTCAAAATAGGTTTTACCTATCAATTGAAATCTCTAAGTTTTTGTTTGGCAAAAACACCCAAGGAACCACCAATAGACATTGGTGAACCTTCACCCTTGTTCAACCACAAGTTTTTAACTTAGAAATTGGGATGAGGAGATTCTTGATAGCTCCCATGTCTTGATGCTCAAATTGTCCATTTCCAGGGACACGGCTAAGTACTTAGATTCTTCCTTCTGCAGAGGTGGTGCACTTTCCCCACAAGACTTGACTTTCATCAAGACAGGACCTTTCAGAAGCCTTCACTTAGACCAAAATGGACGCGTTCCAAACCTATCACCCCCTACCACCAACTGTCCATTTGGCTAAGTTATTGCAACCTATATGATCCAGGCAGAGCCCATAATGCCATGTGGCTACACTAGAAGCTTCTTAACATAGGGCATCTCAAATCCCTTTGTTCCTGGGTGGCTTTCCACAAGTGTGATACACAAGGTAGACCATAGATATGGGCCTTGTGTAACCACTCAACATAACCCAAACAACCATTCCACCCAGGTGTTTCATTCACTTACTTGTTTTATTAAGCAAAAACACAAGTCAAAGACTTAGCAATATTTTCCATAGTGTATATATAATCCACCCTTGGTTGCTACTAGCTAGGCTAAGCATGGCAATAGCAAGTATCTTAACTTAGATAAAATTCTAACAATTCTACAACTACTAGGATTTCCCAAGCATAGCATATAGATACTTAGCAAAAATTATCATGCAAGCCCTATACAAATCATTTCTAATGCATAGTCAAAATATTGGGACAAAAATATGAAGCACCACTTGCCTTGATAGTTGGGAGAGTAACAACAATCCTCACAGTCACAATCACCACTAGCACCAAAATCTACACATAAAATGATAGCACCAAATACATATTTCAAATAATCAAGCAAAAATATATGAATGCATGCAAATGCCATGTGATGATTTTTCTAAACCAAGCAAGACAAGTAAAACAGTACTGAACAATAAACTAAACAATTATACACCAAATAAACTTAATTTGGCCTTTAAAACATTTTCCAAATAATTTTTGTACACAAAATATGCCTACAAATGTCTCTGGATAAAATCCTATTTTAACAGAAACAAAATACAAAACTAAGCCCATATATGTGTAGGATTTCTTTTTGTGATTCCAATCGTATATTATTTGTATTTTTTGGATAAACAAAACAAAAGTTATTAAATTTACAATTTAAATATCTAATAGATTCAAATCTAAATTTTAAAACAGAAAACCTGACACGCGGCACAATCTGATTGGCCCATACCGGTTCGCACTGGATCATGGGCCCGCATCGTTGGATCTAACTAAATCCAACGCTCCGGATCAAAACTTACCCCTTCGCGTCAGATCAAACCTGGACCGCTAGATCTAATCCTAAGGCCCAGATCTACTCGTACCTCTTCCCGTCTGATTCTAATCTAGACCGCTGGATCTATATCGAGCGGATCAAATCCTTCTGCCAAGAACTGGCGGCACAAATGGCGAGCATAGGCGGCGGCAGCTCTGCCGGCGATGAACTGGCGATGCTAGGGGGTAAAGAGAGGGATGCAATGCGTTACCGAGGTCGCGGAGTTGAGGCGGTCATAGTGGAGGTCACGAGCGAGGGCGGGGTGCTCGGGTTCGGCGGCTATTCCTCGCCAGAGCTGAGCTTGTCGTCGGGCACGCACGGTTGTTGACGAAGGCGACACTACAGACCACCAGAAGCAAAACCACAAGTGGCGTTAGATGCGTACGAAGATGGCGAACAAAACCATGTGAACCAGAGAGCAAGGAGGGTCGAGGATCACCGGGATTGGTCGCCGGAGGGGCTCGGTACCGCGGCGGCGCGAGCTTGATTGTGGACATCCTAGTGGCGCTCTATGGTTAGTGAGTGAGGGGAAAGGAGGGGAGTGGGGAGGGGTTTAAGTAGTCGGGGTGAGAGGGGGAATTATGCCTACAGTAACGCGTAATCAATCGCGAGATCATCGGGAAGAAACGGCCGCGGCGGAGCTGGTCGCGGGCATGATTTGGGGACGAAGAGGTGACGTGGAGGTGGGGTCCATCTGTCTGCGAGGGGATGCAGTGCGGGTGCGGTGAGAAACAGAGGGAGAGGAAAAATCCGGGTGGGTTGGTTGTTGGGCTGGCTTCGCTACTGGGCCGAAAGGCTGGCGCTGACCCTTTTCTTTTTCCTTAATCCTGTTCTATTTCTGTTTTTATTTTCTGAAATCAATTTAAAATGCTTTTCAAATGAGTTTGAATTCAAACTTTCTCTGGATTTTTGTAAAGTGAACCATGCACATTTTTGTGTATAGAACATTGATGTTTGCTCACAAATGTCTTGGCTCATTGAAAATAAAATAAAATCATGCTTTGCCTATTTATTTATATATGGCATAAGAATGGTTTTAATTTGGATTTCTTTGTTTTGAAAACTTGAGTAAGCTTTGAAATCCACATTCAAACCTTTTCTGGTTGAAATAAAGTATTCTCATACTTGAGAGTAGAAATAAAGCCATTGTCTTGCTTACATGAAATAATAGGCAAAACAAATGGTTCCTGATTTGAAACTTTGTTTAAAAAAATGAACCAAATGCATGAGGATGCATGAATGATATGCAAACTTTATAATTCATGATTTTTGGGATGCTACATTGATTCTATCATGTCTGTGTTTTTTGTGATCTTGCATGCTCTCCGTTGTTAGTATCTATCTTGTCCAAGTAGTTGCTAGTGACTCCAAGAGGGGGTATTTATGCTCGATAGTGGGTTCATGCCTCTATTTAATCTAAGGGAAGTGACATAAATCACTAAGGTTTTAGATGTGTTGTTGCCAATAGGGAGAAAACAACAGTTTCTTGTTCATGGAACAAGTGGATTGTTTACCTTACACACTTTGCTTAAAGCAGTTGTATGTTGCTTGCAACTTAATACTAGAGGGGGTTCGGATGATAACCCAAAGGTGGACTTCTAGTCATAGATGCAGTTGGATGGCGGTCTATGTATCTTGTTGTATTGCCCAATCGAATCTCATAGGATCATGATGTCTAGTATTGCATTGTTATGTCTTGCTCAGTCCTGTCAAGTGCCCTGCTTTAATTTGTTTACCCAGCATGCCATGTTTTTTTATCTAAGGAGAACACCTCTAGTGAACTATGGACCCCGGTCCAATCTTTACCATTGATATATCTTCCACTGTTACTGTTTACTTTCTGCAAACCACTATTACCTTCCACACCATACAGTTAATCCTTTGTTACAGCAACCGGTGAGATTGACAACCTCACTGTTCGTTGGGGAAAAGTCTTGAGTTTGCGTTGTGCAGGTCTCCAAGTTGCTTGCAACACCTTTGAGATGTTTCCTTCCTCCTACTAGTTCGATAACCTCGATTTCTTACTAATGAAAGACTTGCTGTTGTGCTCTTCACACCTTGCTCTTGGGGTTTCCCGACGAAGCGCTCTCACGCGCCATCAGTTCCCTTCATTTAGTAGCTTCGAAATTATTTTTTGTGATGTTTGTCCAAAAATTTCAGAAAAGAGAGAGACGGACAACCATACTTTTGGAGAAGTGTTTGAGAGAGAAACAACAAGGGTGGCAAGGCGTTCGAGATCAACTTATCGATGAGTATAATGATCTTATTGCGTCGCGCTTTGGTAATGAGGGAGATGATGGAGATGCACATCCATCTACCTTCCCTTGTTTTGATGTTTTGAGAATTGTAGGGATCCTTGATGATTTCTTGCTTCTTGTTCAAAGGGTTGGTATAACCACTTACATGCAGGATGAGAGTGGGCAATATGCTTTGCTCACCAAAACTTTTGTTGAGAGCTTCACTTCCACTAATACTTCTTATAGGCAAACTATTTCATTTAAAATCTATGATATGCCTATTACCATGAACTTGGAAAGATTCTGCAGCATTATAGGGTATTGGAATGGCTAGGACGGCAAAGAATATCTAAGGTCGACCCGCTGATTTGCTGGAGCTCTACCGAGGTGTAACAAATGATAAGAAACATTCAGCTCCCAGCTCTTAGATGTTTTTCTTACTATCTTGCTACTAGTGTTCTTGGTAGGGAGAACACTAGAAAAATTTCTAACTATCATTTAGATTTCCTTGCTATTGTGCTTCATAATGAAACCAAGTATAATCTTGGTTCTCTCATTGCTCGCCGCCTAGATGCTAGAGGACCCATTTATTGGGGTATTATTGATGCGCGCATGGTTGATTCTTTGGGCCTTTCTGTTGATCCTAATGATATAGTGTTGACCCCATAGATACTTGATCTTGCAGCTATGAAAGCCCATCACTTTGTTATTGCTAACTCTCCTGTAGAGAGTTTAGTCTATAGGATGTTGTTTACCGACGGAGATGAGAGGGAAATTCCCTTGCCACAGTCTACTTTGTTCAGTATTTGCAGGAATCTGTGGTCGCGCTCCAAGGAGCTGGACGAGCAGCTCCACTTGCTTGGTTTCCACAGGCAGCACCAGGAGGGGGATGCGCCCTCTTATGACTACGTTGCGCACTACGCCGGGGCGTCCTCGAGTTCGTATCAGAACGAAGGTACTTCTTCGTCATATTATGGAGGCGCCATTTATTGGCCAGCTTGGGATTGTTCTCCACTTAGGCCAAAAGCCTAAGCTTGGGGGGAGGTATACCGACATCACACTCATCTACATATCATATTATGTCGGTACTTTATATATCCATGTTTCGCTTTCTTTCTTTTTCGTTTTTATTCTTGTTTTGTTTCTACTTTCCAAAACACAAAAATACCAAAAATATTTATGTTGTTTCTCTTTGTTTGCTTATTTAGCTTTTAGCTTTAGTTTGCTTCACCCTTTTTAGCTTCGGTTTGTTATTCGAAAACCCAAAAAGATCTTGCTTTGTTTGCTTTTTTCCTTCAGTTCTTATCTTAAAAAAATCGAAAACCCAAAAATATTTGTTGTTCTTCTCTGGTTTTTTAAAGTTCGTTGCAGGGTTCAGCAGACCTCATTGACTCCTTTGGAGTTTGGTTTCATATTATTATTCAAGCCACACAAGCGAAAGGCAATAATGATGATTTATGGCAATTTGAGATGTGGTAAGAGGCTGGTATGAACTCTATTTGTTTTCATTTTTGTACATATACTCATCCATGTGGGCATGCTTAGTCCGTTCATGTAAGGTGTATGTTATTTAATGGATGCTTAGTAGTTCTTGCTCTCTTATTATTAGTTCCAATTTGCTAATAATTTGTAGCATGTCATATAAATGTTTGCTTGCATTGTTCTATTCATAACATGGTATGACATTGTGGTATCCTCCTCTGAATGTTTCATTTGAATCGACTTGGCACATGCTCACGCATGCATATGACTAAACAAAAATTCAGTTAAGCCTCGATGATTTATTTTGCCTCAGAGTCCTTGTGTCACTTTTATGCCACTATTAATTTTGTTTTGTCGTGAATATGATTATGACAAGTACTGCTCTCTCGATTGTCGCTCCCTTCTATTGCTAGCCTTCACTTGTACTGAGTATGAGATCTACTCGTGCATCCAACTCCCCAAAACCAAAGTTGTCAAAAAGTGTCCACCATATCTACCTATTAGCATCATTGCTATTCCTTGCATACTTATTATGCTTTTTTTCTTCCAAATAAAAATGTTTGCTTGTTATGCGAAAATTAGTTAGTAAAGCTCTCACGAACTTGATGGCACATTTTATTTCTTGCACTTAATAAACCTGAACCATTGTGACTATCTATGTAGTTATATGCTTGCAAATTATAAGTTGGGAGTTAGCAGAACCATACTGTCATGGGGAACGCTTTTGACATTGCACTTATTCTATTTAGTTGATATCATGTTCTTTTGTTTATGGATGCCATCGGTGTGAAATAAGATGGGAGCTTGTAAGTCCATGGAGTTTGTATATGTGTTAGAGAAACGCCTGGACGGCTAGCCTAAGCCATGCCTAATCATGGTGGAAACTTGCAGCAAAACCATAGTGGCATTCTATGAAGCATCCTCAATAAAAACTATGCAAATAGCAAATAAAAAGATCGTTGAGATGCCCATTGTCTGTTCCCTTGTCATTTTGATATGGGATAGCTCCTGTATCACGGGGCAAGGGGTACCCCGCTGGCGGTTCTCTATGATACACATATACTTACAATGACAAGAACTTACCAGGGACCAAAGTTGAGTAGAATGAGGTCTCAGTACTCGTACTCAAGGGGAATGAGATTTTCAATTTATGATTTGTCAAGCATGTAACTCATATTTTCCCTCACTTTAACCTTAACCATTTAAAGATGCTTATGATAGGGGCAATGAGAGCTCAAAGCTAACGAGTACCATACTTTCAAGCATTTGGAAGCCTTTCAAACTTTTTAATCTTTTCTTTCACTTTTTGTCGAGTCACCATTTATCCGAGAGCATAGCTGTCATTCTTAGTGTAATGTGCTTGTCCTAGAACATGGTTAATTATGACATAACTTTGACGCGTGTATCTTTGATATTTTTTACTTCTAGTCTTCACTTGAACTTCATAGGTGCCTTGGCATTTATGTTTTGCCCCCAAAAGAAAGGGAAGCGAGATACCACTTTATCATATCTTGTTATGAGCATTACAATCTTGCATATGCTTATGTTTCATGTTGCTTATTATTGTTGTGTTGGAATCTCTTCATAGATTGCATGACTATTTGGAAGACTTATTTGCATACTCCTTATTATGAATTGCCTAAGTACTTGCTCATATGCTGATAATATTTACATATTATGAAGCAAATGTGTTCGTGAAACTTTCTTTTATCGCACTCATCTTTCAACTGAATTGCTTGAGGACAAGCAATAAGCTAAGCTTGGGGGAGTTGATACGTCCAAAAAGTATCTACTTTCCCGAACACTTCTTCTATTGTTTCTCCTATAATTTGTGTGATTTGGGTATAACTAACACGGACTAACGTTGTTTTCAGCAGAATTGCTCCGGTGTCTCGTTTTTGTGCAGAAAATCAACTTTCAGGAAAAATGCTAGAAAATATGCCAAAAATCCTATTTCTCAAGAAGACTCATGGAGCCAGAAGACGGAGGGGAGAACAGGCTCGAGGGGCCCACACCAACCCCAGGAGCAGGCTAGGCCTGGCCGCGCCAGGGCATGGTGTGGCCGCCTCGGACTTCGACTCGACCTCTCCTTTCGCCTACATATACCCTCTGACCTAAAAACACAGGGGGGTTCAACAATTTCTGGAGAAGAGTTCCGCTGCGCCGCCACCACCAGAAACCGCGATTCGGAACCAGAAACTTCATTCTGCACCCTGCCGGGACGGGGAATTGGAGGAGATCATCGCCATCATCATCACCGACGCCTCTCCATCAACCATCCAAGATTCCCTCATCCATGTGTGAGTAATCCCCGCAGTAGGTTATGGGGATGGTAGGGATTGGATGAGATCACTCATGTAATTGCATAAGATTGTTAGGGCATGGTGCCTAGTATCTATTGTTAGTGCTTTTTGACATTGTTGCAACTTGTTGTGCTTAGTGCTTGTCACTAGGGCCCGAGTGCCATGATCTCAGATCTGAACATGTTATTGATTCAAGATGATATTATTGTTTGTGATCTTACCTGCAAGTTGTATACACATATCTTTGTCCGGAACCCGAGGACCCAAAGTGACAAAAATTGGGAAAACCGGAGGGGATGGCTGTGATGTGAGGATCACATGTGTTCATGGAGTGTTAATGCTTTGCCACGGTGCTCTATCAAAAGGAGCACCTTAATTGCCAGTAGATTCCCTTGAGGCCCCGCTGCAAACGGGATGGCAGGACAAAAGATGTTGTGCAAGTTTCTCATTGCGAGCACGCATGACTATATATGGAACACATGCCTATGGTTACTTAGTACTTGGATGCTTTATCTTTATTATCTGCAATGCCTTTGTCTTGATTATTACATGAACTATCTTGTCCATGCAACGCCCCTCCAGCCATCCCTATGCCTACCGCATTTTAATCCTGCTATTTATTACAATTCTTACTGTTGTCTTTATTTTACTATTGTTGTTATTTTGCCACTGTTGTTACAAAACTGTTGCTAGTGATAAACTATTGCGAGCAAGACTATTTCCAGGTGCAGCTGAATTGACAACTCATCTGTTAAGGCTTATAAATATTCTTTGGCTCCCCTTGTGTCGAATCAATAAATTTGGGATTTACTTCCCTCAAAGACTATTGCAACCCCCAATACTTGTGGGTCATCAGCACCATGCAAATATATCTCAATTCTCATGGAGGAAGTCGACGAGCGCGCTTTCCAATTTGCTGTCGAGGTCATCCTCGACTAGGACGAACTTGTCCGGCTTGGCCTCGTTGAACAGGATCTTCTTGGTGCCCTTGGATGGCTTGAACTGTGCCTCCTCGGCTGGCTTTGGCTCGCCAGCCGGCATGTCCGCCTGCAAGGCCACCATGTTCTACATGATCATGCGCTTCTCTTCTGCGATGGTCATGGCCTCAGCTAGCTTGGAGCCATCAGTGGCGCATTCCATTGATCGCTTGTAGAAACCAGTGATAGTGATTACTCCCTTGGGACTGGGGAGCTTCATCTTGAGATACACATAGTGCGGTATCTCCATGAAATTGGTGAGTGCTGGGCGCCCGAGGATGGCATGGTATGCACTGGAGAGGTTGACCACCTCGAACCAGATGGGCTCGCGGCGGAAGTTGCCCTCCATGCCAAAGATGGCGTCCAGCCTGATATTGCCAATGGGCGAATGCGATGGACCCGGGACAACTCCGTGGAAGGAGGTGTTGGAGGCCTGAAGTTGAGACTCGCTGATGCCGAGCCGGTCCAGCGAACTGCAATACAGGAGGTTGATGTTGTTGCCTCCATCAATGAGGACACGTGAAAACCTACAGGAGTGCTTCTTGGAGATAATGATGGGATCTAGGACCATCACGTAGCTTCCGGGGTTTGGTCGTAAAGTCGGCTGGTCTCTCCTGCTCCACGTGATTTCTTCCTCGGGCCAATGCAGCTACTAAGGGACGGGGGAACAATGGCGTTCACCTCTGCCTCGCGGCGCCTCTTGCTATGCTTGGTATCTGGCTCGGTGATGAAGATGTGGTAGTTGCCCACTTGGCGAGGGTAGTCACCATCATCCTCGTCCCCGCAGTGCTGGCGCCCTCGGTTGTCCAGTGACCCACCAGCTGGAGGAGGCGGGGGAGGTGGTGGTAGTCCACCGGCTTTAGCCATCCTTTTCGTTCAGCTGCATTGGCGGGTTGTGTGGTTACCGTCTTGTTGCCGCTGTTGTGGAACTTGCATGGCCCATCAAGCATTGACTCGATGGTGTACTTGGGCCATGGGGGCCTAACATCGGGCTTTTTCCTGTGACTGTCACATGTATCCGGTGTTGGAGATATGCTAAATGGGTATCACCATAGCATGTCTCTAATCCAGATAACCCGGGTGGCCCACAGTTGGTAGCAGGACCCATGGACTGCTAGGCAGCCCAGTTAGATGGATCTAGAAGGGAGGCCCATGCCGGATAAAGGAAGGCTACGGAGGAGTCACCAGCGTACCGGAGCCTTGGAGTGCAAGACACGTTAGACTAGTTGTGTACCGTGTAGGACTTTGTAACCTGTCCGTCTAGGACTTTGCCTGTAACCCTAGGATATGGCGACTATATAAGCCGGACCTGTGGGAGCCTTTAGGGATAACTCAACTCATATCGCGCATAGCGAACCAATCCCTGTAACTCGGCGTATTGCCATTATAGTGATTTATAGCAGGAGTAGGATTCTGCCACCGTCATGGGATCTGAACCTAGGTAAGATGTGTTACCTCGTACCCGCCAACCTCCCGCCTTACCCCACATCTCTATACACACTCTATGAGGACCCCTCCATGGCGTAATCTTCGGCAATACCATGACAGTTGGCGCCCACCGTGGGGCAAAAGGCGCTTCAGGCTCCACAACGAGCGAGTTCCAAGCTCTTCGCGGGAATCGGCAAAATCATAGCCATCGGCCGTGTTATCTTCTCCGGCAATGTTCCGATCGTCCCTCCCGACGAGTTCTGGATCCCGGCAAAGACGAACCCCACTCGCTACTCGATTGCCCCAATCGGGGACATCCACCTCTTCATCGGCGAAACCGACTTAGGCACTAGTTCCCTGGAAGTCGAAGGATCGTCAAGGCCCGCACGGACCGCCTACGGGAAGGATACGTTCGCGGAAGGATCGAAGTCGGATCTCTCTTTGGAGTTTGCCGGCTTAGATCGGAAAAATGCAAGGCCCACCCAAACCGCCCCTATGCAGGATATAATGGTGGAAGATCACTGCAAATCCACTGGCTTCGCCTGTGCGTCTAGAAAGAAGAGATCCAAGTTCGTCAGCGTGGTGACTATATTTGATCTGGCATGTTGCATTCAGAGAGAGGGTGAAAAACCCCGTGATTACCTAGCCAGGTGGCTCCGTATACGTGCCGATCTGGAACATTACCCCAATGATGATGCTATCTATCACTTTGTGGAAGGACTAAACCGCGGTACACTTCTCCATCATACACTAAGGTGGCTGCAGGCCTCGGGAAGCCTCACTTTCAAGGGCATGGTGCACACCGTCAAAAACTTCGTGGCCGCTGATGCAGAAGCTCAAGCAGCGCTCGCGGTCACACCCGGCACCCCGCCGCATCAGCCACCGTCATCACCGCCTCTAGTCAACGCCCCTACGGCCTCAGCATCTTCTTCTGTCATCGAGGAATCCCCCGCACCCTCCGACTCTGTTTTGGACGCGCTCTACGCCGACATCAGTGTGGACTCGGAGATGGACATCAACCCGGAGGAACTCGACTCTGCTTGAAGGGAATATGTCCCGAGAGGCAATAATAAAGTGGTTATTATGTATATTCCAAGTATATGATAGATATTTATTTTGCATGCTATAATTGTATAAATATGGAGACGTTAATACATGTGTGTTTAATAAACAAACAGAAAGTTCCTAGTTATGCCTCTCTTATAAACTAGCTCGTTGATTAACAAGATGATCAAGGTTTCCTGATCATGGACATTGGATGTTGTTAATAACGAGGTCACAACATTATTGGGATGGTGTGATGAACATTCATCCGAAGTATAGCATTACGATCAAAGTCATTGAGTTTATATTGCTATAACATCATACAAAGTAATCCTAATCCTTAGACCATGAGATCATGTCAATCACTAACACTGGAAGAGTATCTTGATAACATCAAACGTCAAACTATAACAGGGTGATTATAAAGATGGGTTCAGTGCTACTAAAGTGTTATGTTGAGGCCCATGGATCGAGAGTGGAATTTGTTCATCTCGATGACGAATAGATATACTCTAGGCCCTCTCAGTGATATCACACTGATTAGCTTGCAAGCAAGTGATTTAATCACTAGAATGTTATATCAGGAGAACGAGAAAAGAGTACATGTCAGTAACGAGATCAAACTAGGTATGGAGATACCGATGATCGAATCTCGGACATGTAATATATCGTGAGACAAAGGGATTAAGTTACTAGCGTAAAAGGTTCTCACGATCACAAGAAAGTCATTGTTGAATGTGTGGGAGTCAGTATGGATCTCTAGGTCTCGCTTGTGATTATTGATCCAAGAGGGGTCTCGGTCATGTACGCATTATTCGCAAACCACAGGGTGACACACTTAAGAGACACCGACACCATTTGGAGCAAATTTTTTCATGCTGAAAAGAATAACAAAGCGCAGGAATTTATTTCACTAGACACCGAAACTGTTTTCGGGTGAAATTGCAGAAAGTGTTTCTGCATGTGAAATGAAATACAATCAAGGGGTTATATGTGAATGTTTGTCATTAAGGTAACTGACAAAATTCTGAATAAATAAAAGGAGTTTTATTTAAGAGAGAGTTTGCATTAAATTTGGTGGAATTTAATAGGAATTTGAGTGGGATTTTTGAGTGGAGAATTGAAGGGCCAAATTGTGAGTGGAGCTTCCACCCACATGAATGGAGGGAGGGCAAGGGGCAGCCCCCATGCGCCGAACACCCCCTTGGGGTTCCCCCTCCCTCCTATAAAAGGAGCCCCCCTCCCTCTCTCTCACTTACACCTCCTCGTGAAGGATCTCTCTCCCCCTCTAGTTTATCCCCCATGGTCTCGGACTAGCGAGATACATGTTCCCGGTGGATTTTCGGCAGGAAAGAGTTGTGCTTCCACTGCATCGCTGGAGCGAGGAGGCGGAGGTTGCTCGGTGCCTCGGACGTGTGTGCGAGCACGGATGCGCCGCTGATTTGCGGCGCTAGGACTTCCTCTCGATCTTGAGATCGGCAAGAGTTCGTCTACATCAACCACGAGTTCAACCTCATTAAGCTTTGTCAGTCTTCAAGGTTATGTTCTCTACGGATGTATATCCGCCCGTTGTTTGTATCTAGTAGATAGATCTTGGTACATAGTTGTTCCCATCGTAGGAAAAAATTTGTTTTCTATGTTGCGAACCCTACAGTGGTATCAGAGCCAGATCTATGCGTAGATGCTTTGCACGGGTAGTACACATATGTATATGTGGGCGATGATAATCATGTTATTGCTTCTTAGTTATACTTTGGATATTGGTGGCATAGTGGGATGAAGCGGCCCGGACAAACTTTACATGTCCTCGCACATGAGACCTGTTCCACGCTTGACATGCAACTAGTTTTGCATAAGTGGCTAGCGGGTGTCTGTCTCTCCTACTATAGTCAATATCTAATTTGCAATGAGTTGTCAACAATTTGGTTATCCTCGTCGTGGTTCATGTTCATAGGTAAGAACGGTTCTATCTTCGAAAGCCCTAAGCCACGTAAAACTTGCAATGGATAAATTAAAAGCGTCTAGTTTAGATTGTTGCTGGGCTAGTGTCATGATATGGTGATGTTGTAAGTAAAAGTATGAGTCGATACTCTTACAACACACATAACATGTAAGTTCCATAGACCTTGGCCTTACACATAGAGGAATGATGACGATCATACCATGATGCACATGATGGAGATCACGTGCAAGAACCATATCATTTCACTTTTCACATGAGATGTTTGTTGCATCTTATATTGCTTGTTTGGCGTTTTACTAGCATAATAAGATGATCCCTCATTTAGATATCAAGATAAAAATATGTTCTCCCTTAAGTATGCACCGATTATGTTTCGCCGCTCCAAGACATCACGTGATGATCGGGTGTTCTTGGATCCACGATCATATTTCGGGTGTAAGACAGTTTACACACGCGGATACTAAGGTTCTTACTTGGCGAGCCTAGCATGTGCAGACATGGCCGCGGAACACGCACCGAAAGGTTAAGCATGAGTCATATGAAATATATGATGCCCATTGATGCTCGCTTTTGAAGCTACACCGACTCACGTGATGATCGGACTTGGTGTGGTGGATTTGGTTCATGTAATCACCAAAAAGGCACGAGGGATGTAGTTTTTGAGTGGGAGTTCATTCTTAATTTTGGATTAGTTGAACTCAATCTATCATAAACTTAGTCTAAACTTTACAAATTCTGTTGTAGATGGCACCACCTGCTTTTAATTTCAATGTGTTCATGGAGAAAGAGAAACTTGCAACAAACGGTAGCAACTTTACCGACTGGGCCATGAATTTGACGATTCTCCTCTCTGCTGCACAAAAGCAATATGTGCTAGAAGCGCCGCTAGGCCCCCCACCACTTGATGATTCCCCTAACAAGGAAAAGAACGTCTATCTGACTCGTCAGGAGGACCACAACTTAGTTCATTGCAAAATATTGTATGGGCTAGAGCCAGAACTTCGAAAGCGTTTCGAAAACGGCAATGCCTTTGATGCAATGGGTGAGTTGAAAATGATTTTTGACACCCATGATGCTGTAGAGAGTCATAATGCTTCAAAAAAGTTCTTTAGCTGCATGATGGAAGAGAATAACTCCGTTAGTGAGCATGTACTCAATATGTCGGGTTACGCCGATAAGCTTGTGTCCTTGGGAATAACGATTCCCATTGACTTACGCATCCATCATGTTCTCCAATCTCTGCCACCTAGATATAAGAGCTTCGTGATGAACTATAGCATGCAAGGCATGAATAAGTCTCTCCCCGAGCTTCTGTCAATGCTTAAAACTGCAGAAGTGGAGATCAAAAAGGAACATCAAGTGTTGATGATCAATAAGAACACTGGTTTCAAGAAAGACAAGAAGGGAAAACAGAAAGGAAGTAAGGGCAGCAAGCCGGTTGCAGTGCCTAAAAAGAAACCCCGAGTTGGACTTAAGTCTGACACCGAGTGCTACTATTGTAAGGGGACTGGCCACTGGAAGCGCAACTGCCCCAAGTATTTGGCAAACAAGAAGGTCGACAAGGCAAATAAAGGTATATACGATACACATGTTATTGATGTGTACTTGACTAGTGCTTGCAGTAGCACCTGGGTATTTGATACCGGTTCAGTTGCTAATATTTGTAACTCGAATCAGGGGCTGCGGAACAAGTGACCGCTAGCAAGGGGTGAGGTCAAGATGCGTGTCGGCAATGGATCAAGCGTTCATGTGATCGCCGTCGGAACGCTACCTCTCCACTTGCCGTCGGGATTAGTAATAAACTTGAATAATTGTTATCTGGTGCCTGCACTGAGCATGAACATTGTATCTGGATCGTGCGAAGTGGTTATTCATTTAAATTCGACAACAATGGTTGTTCTATTTATATGAATGAAATTTTTTCTGGTCATGCACCGATGATGAATGGTTTATTTCTATTAGATCTCGATAATAATGTTACACATATTCATAATGTTGATGCTAAAAGGATTAAACTTAATGATGATATATCCGCATATATGTGGCACTGCCGTCTAGGTCATATTGGCGTTGAACGCATGAAGAAGCTCCAGTCGGATGGACTTTTGGAATCACTTGATTTTGAATCATTTGATACATGTGAGACATGCCTTATGGGAAAGATGACTAGAACGTCGTTTTCCGGTTCAATGGAACGGGCGGCAGATTTATTGGAAATCATACATTCTGATGTATGTGGTCCAATGAGTGTGTCAGCGCGAGGTGGATATCGTTATTTTGTTACTTCCACGGATGATTTGAGTATATACGGTTATATCTACTTGATGAAACACAAGTCTGAAACCTTTGAAAAGTTCAAGGAATTTCAGAATGAAGTGGAAAATCATCGTAATAGAAAGATCAAATTTCTACGGTTCCACCGTGGAGGTGAGTATCTAAGTTACAAGTTTAGCACTCACATGAAAGAGTGTGGAATTGTTTCACAACTCAAACCTGCCGGAACACCACAGAGAAATGGTGTGTTGGAACGTTGTAATCGTACTTTATTGGATACGGTTCGATCTATGATGTCTCTAACGGACTTGCCGTTGTCATTTTGGGGTTATGCACTAGAAACTGTTGCATTCACTTTAAATCAGCACCATCTAAATCCGTTGAAAAGACACTGTATGAATTGTGGTTTGGAAATGAACCTAAGATGTCATTTATTAAAGTTTGGGGATGCGATGCTTATGTGAAGAAACTTCAACCGGATAAACTCGAACCCAACGCGAAAAAATGCGTCTTCATAGGATACCCTAAGGAAACAATTGGGTATTCCTTCTATCACAGATCCGAGGGCAAGGTTTTTGTTGCCAAGAATGGATCCTTTCTAGATAAAGAGTTTCTCGCAAAAGGTATGAGTAGTCAGAAGGTAGAACTCGAAGAGGTTATTGAACCTTCTCTTCAAAGTATGGTGAGTAGCGCAGTGCCGGAAGTCGTTTCGGAGTTGGCTTCACCAGTTGAAGAGGGAACTAATGATAATGATCATGAAACTCCAAAAGAGAGTACTACCGAACCTCGCAGGTCTAGCAGGACGCGTGCAGCTCCCGAGCTGTACGGAACCCCTGTTATGAATTTCATGGTTGATGAAATTGATGACCCTGCGACATATGAAGAAGCGATGATGATCCCGGATTCCAACAAATGATTAGAAGCCATGAAATCCGAGATGGAATCCATGTATGAAAATCAAGTTTGGAACTTGGTGGAATTACCTCACGACCGAAAGGCCATGGAGAACAAATGGATTTTCAAAAGGAAAACTGATGCTGATGGTAATGTGACCGTCTATAAAGCTCGACTTGTCGCAAAGGGGTTTTGACAAATTCAAGGAGTTGACTACTATGAGACATTCTCTCTCGTAGCGATGCTAAAGTCAGTTAGGATTATGATAGCAATTGTTGCATATTTCGATTATGAGATATGGCAGATGGATGTCAAAACTGCATTTCTCAATGGTAATATTGAAGAAGAGTTGTATATGATACAAGCAAAGGGTTTTGTCGATCCTAAGGATGCTAACAAGATGTGCAAGCTTCAGCGATCCATCTATGGATTGAAGCAAGCATCACGAAGTTGGAATCTCCGATTTGATGAGGTGATCAAAGAGTTTGGATTTGTCCAAACTTATGGAGAATCTTGTATTTACAAGAAAGTGAGTGGGAGCAATGTGGCATTTCTGATATTATATGTGGATGACATATTATTGATCGGAAATGATATAGATCTTTTAAAGAGTGTTAAAAGTTATCTAAACAGCAAATTTTCAATGAAGGACCTAGGTGAAGCGTCTTACATATTAGGCACAAAGATCTATAGAGATAGATCTAGGCGCCTAATAGGGCTATCGCAAAGTACATACCTTGATAAGATTCTAAAGAAGTTTAAAATGGACAGAAGTAAGAAGGGGTTCTTACCTATGTTGCAAGGCAAGACATTGAGTAAGACTCAAAGTCCGGCTACGGCGGAAGAAAGAGAGATAATGGACAAAGTCCCCTATGCTTCAGCCATAGGCTCTATAATGTATGCCATGTTATGTACAAGACCGAATGTGGCACATGCTATTAGTTTGAATAGTAGGTAACAATCGGATCCAGGTTCGGAACACTCGATAGCGGTCAAGAATATCCTTAAGTACTTACGAAGAACTAAGGATATGTTTCTTGTGTACGAAGGTGAAGAAGAGCTCGTGGCTAAGTGCTATGTCGACGCAAGCTTTGAAACCGACCCGGATGACTCTAAGTCTCAATCTGGATACGTATTTCTCATGAATGGCGGAGCGGTTAGTTGGAGGAGTTCCAAACAACCTATGGTGGCGGGATCAACAACGGAGGCCGAATATGTTGCTGCTTCGGAAGCGGCTCAGGAAGCGGTTTGGATGAAGGAGTTCATATCCGAACTAGGTGTGGTTGCAAGCGCGTTCGACCCAATGTTGATCTATTGTGACAACAATGGTGCCATTGCCAATGCAAAAGAACCAAGGTCTCACAAGAATTCCAAGCATATTAAGCGCCGGTTTCACTCCATCGGCGAGCATGTCAAGGATGGAGATATAAAGATTTGTAAAGTACACATGGATCTCAATGTAGCAGATCCGTTGACTAAAACTCTCCCTAGAGCAAAACATGATCAACACCAGAACTACATGGGTGTTAGATTCATCACTATGTAACTAGATAATTGTCTCTAGTGCAAGTGGGAGACTGAAGGGAATATGCCCTGAGAGGCAATAATAAAGTGTTTCTTATGTGTATTCCAAGTATATGATAGATGTTTATTTTTCATGATATTATTGTATTAATATGGAAACGTTAATACATGTGTGTTTAATAAACAAACAAAAAGTTCCTAGTTATGTCTCTCTCGTAAACTAGCTCGTTGATTAACAAGATGATCAAGGTTTCCTGATCATAGACATTGGATGTTGTTAATAACAGGATCACAACATTAGTGTAATGGTGTGATGAACATTCATCTGAAGTATAGCATTACGATCAAAGTCATTGAGTTTATATTGCTACAACAACTTATGAAGTGATCCTAATCTTTAGACCATGAGATCATGTCAATCACTAACGTCGGAAGAGTTTCTTGATAACATCAAACGTCACACCGTAACAGGGTGATTAGAAAGATGGGTTCAGAACTAATAAAGTGTTATGTTGAGGCCCATGGATCGAGAGTGGAATTTGTTCATCCCGGTGACGGATATATATACTCTGGGCCCTCTCGGTGATATCACATTGGTTAGCTTGCAAGCAAGTGATTTGATCACTAGAATGTTATATCACGGGAACAAGAAAAGATCAAACTAGGTATGGAGATACCGATGATCGAATCTCGGACATGTAATATATCGCGAAACAAAGGGATTAAGATACTAGCATAAAAGGTTCGGACGATCGCAAGAAAGTCATCGTTGAATGTGTGGGAGTCAGTATGGGTCTCCAAATCCCGCTTCTGATTATTGATCCGAGAGGGGTCTCGATCATGTCCGCATTATTCACGAACCATAGGGTGACACACTTAAGAGACACCGACATCCAATTGGAGCAAAAGTTTCATGCCGGAAAGAATAACAAGCGCAAGAATTTATTTCACTAGATACCGAAACAGGTTTTGGGGTGAAATTGCAGAAAGTATTTTTGCATGTGAAATAGAATTCTAGCAAGGTGTTATATGTGAATGTTTGTCATTAAAGTAATTGACAAAATTCTGAATAAATAAAAAGAGTTTTATTTAATGAGAGTTTGCATTAAATTTGGTGGAAATTTAATAGCAAGTTTGAGTGGGATTTTGAGTGGAGGGAATTTAAAGGAATTTTGTGAGTGGAGTGTCCACCCACAAGAAGAGGGGAGGGCAAGGGGCAGCCCCCATGCGCCGGCCACCCCCTTGGGGTTACCCTCACTCTCCTATAAAAGGCACCCCCTCCTCACTTCTCGCTCACACCTCCTCGTGAAGGATCTCTCTCCCCCTCTAGAATTTATCCCCCATGGTCTCGGACTAGCGAGATACATGTTCCCGGTGGCTATTCAGCAAGAAAGAGTTGTGCTTCCACTGCATCGCTGGAGCGAGGATGCGGAGGTTGCTCGGTGCCTCGGACGTGTGTGCGAGCATGGATGCGCTGCTGATTTGCGGTGCTAGGACTTCCTCTCGATCTTGAGATCAGCAAGAGATCATCTACATCAACCACGAGTTTAACTCGTTAAGCTTTGTCGGTCTTCAAGGGTATGTTCTCTATGGATATACATCAGCCCGTTGTTTGTATCTAGTATATAGATCTTGGTACATAGTTCCCATCATAGGAAATTTTTTGTTTTCTATGCTGCGAACCCTACATGTTATCTACGGATGTATATCCGCCCGTTGCTTGTATCTAGTAGATAGATCTTGGTTCATAGTTGTTCCCATCATAGGAATTTTTTTATTTTCTATGTTGCGAACCCTACACTACTATGAAGGAGATGGAGGAGGACATCAAGCGCGAGGAGCAGGCCGATAAGGCCATGACATCCCGAGAGGTGTTCGTCGCCATTGGGAGTGTGATGGAAGAAGATCAACCCGGAGAAGCTCCGCCTAAAGCACTCGACAAGGGGAAGGGATGACCTGTTGTTGCCGACAATGATCATGCAAAGGCCATGCCCCCTCCACCTAACCCAGTGCAGCAGCCGCAGGAACTCAACGTCGGTCTGAGTAACATCAACACCGCAAACCCGCCGCCTCCGGCATCTACGTCTGCGGCTGCCCAAATCACTCTAGCTGATAGAGTGATGTACGACAATTTGCTCATCGAGCCCATGACTGTGGCTCACATAAAGAACATAGTCTAGCTTGACGAGAAGCGCCAGTAGCTGCTGGAGGAAGCGCAGGCCATTGCAGATCAAGGCGCAAAGCTAGATCAAGATCTATCCAAGGCGCAGAAGTTAATAGAGAAAGCTAGAGCCATGGAGGCCGAGTACAAGACTCTTCTCAAGCAGCAGAAGGCTAAGAAAGCTTCGGCTCGTGTCATCAACGATCCTGGTGTACGGTGAAACCTAGGACGGGCTCCCCCGAAACCGCCACAAGCCAAGCCATACATTGTAAGCGAGGGAAGGCAGGTCATGCCCACTCCTATTATCAACCTAGTCGTCGCCAAGACCCTTCTAGAGCAAGATAGATCACCTGCAGTTGTGGAATAGGTCTATGATCTTGTAGCAAAGGCGGTCAAACATCAGGAAAAGGCCACTTCTCAGAGGCTTGAGTCTGGCCCAGCATATTGCCAGTCTAGCAATCCTAAGCCACCAAGGGACCGATCGCCTCAGGATGACGGGTCTCAGACGGGTTCATCAGAGCGAAGACGGAGGGATGCACACAATAGGAAGGATGATATCCCCATATCCTTCGACCATGGAGGCAAGGCTCATCCTCGCCGCCCATCTCCACCGCCCCGATCTCCCTGACATCGCGAAAAACCAAGAGCTCACCATCGTACAAGCATGCCTCCACCGAGGTAGGGCGGCATCGCCATTCGCGACAACGCGAAGCAGCCCTGTCATAATGGAGAGCGCAACCAAGGACACAAGAGCAGGTCATGCCATGACCCTCCACGTCCGACAAGCAACCGTGACAAACGCGAGGTGTCGCAGGAGGGTAACAACAAGAAGGCTAACCCACCGCCACCCCCGCCTCCGTCGCCACCTAGCAGCCACCATGGCGGAGGGTGGTCGTGTCGTTCACGCAGCCCATCCCTTGGAGGCAAGAAAAAAAGAGCAAGCCCGGAGCCATAAGACACACGTTCACACCTAGACAAGATTCATGAGGCCCGGGAAGGACCTTAACTGGGACCACATTGCTTTGGACTTGTAATACTGATCGCAACTTACCCCAAGGGTTTCCAGATTGACAAGACGATCAAGCCCTATGACGGCACCGCCAAACCAGCTATGTGGTTGCAGGACTACGGCAACATGTTGGAGATCGCCGGGGGTAACTCCAACATTGCCGTCAAGTACCTCCCACTGATGTTGATGGGCACAGCCCGCCAATGGATTGATGACTTGCCGGAGAAGTCCATCCGCAACTGGTTGGACATGCAAGAAGCGTTCACCAAAAACTTCAAGGGTACATATAAGCGTCCCTGCACTGTTGGCGATCTACAATGATGCGTGCAAGAGAAAGACGAGTCATCTCGAGCCTACCTCTCCTGCTGGCTGGATACGAAGAATTCCTACGCAGGAGTGCACGATCAGACCTCCATGGCCGCATTCATCGATGGGTTGGAAAAAGGTACATTGCTCCGACATAAGTTGAAGTTCCTGCAGGACAATCACAGGCTCGATCTCAACCAGATGATCCAGCTGGCCAGTGAGTTCGCAGCTGCCGACGATGATTCTCGCGGCTCCTTGTCGGTAATATCTGTTCCAACCCAAGCTAAGAGGAACAACGGCACCAAGCGGAATAGCCCGCCAGAATGAAAGCAAACCTCCGACATGGTCGCCATGACATTTGCAGGAAGAGGTGATGGCGGACAACATGGCCGAGGACGGGGCAGGTCGAGGGTAGCAACGAGGTAGTGAAACTACCCCGGCAGCGCTCCGCGTTCCCCAAACGTATGAGGAGTACCGTGATATGCCATGCCTTGTACACCTCGACGCCAACTGCAAAGCCACTCACACCAATTGCCATTGCAAGTTCATCAATGACCTTAAGGAGGACCCGGAGTCCGGCTACAAGCGAAGCCGGAAGAACAGACCGCGAGGCAAGGGCAAAGGGAAGAAGAAGGAAGAGGTGTCCAAGGATTCCAGTGACATGGACGAGGATGTTGACCCTAAGCATGCCGACAAGGGCGATGGCAAAGGCAAGAATCCCTTCGAGAAGAAGGCCCCCGTCTACCACACTTTCCTTGGCACCCCAACTGTCCGGGCATAGAAAACCTCGCTAAGAATACTGATGGCCACCCTACCTCCAGTCCCTAGTACCTGCGCTGGTCGAAAATTCCACTGCCACCTACTTGGTGTCGTATAGGTTATCCGGCTGGTCGTCCTTCCTTTTGCCGTGATGGTTGTCGTGGCACCGGTCTGCAGAGTCGTTTGTGATGATTTTCCCTTGGTCGTACACCATGATGGGATTTTTCATTGTCGAGTCGGCAGTTGCGTACTTGTCCGCAATAGCCATGGCCTGGGACATGTCCTAGGGATTCGCCCGGCTAAGTTTATGCTTGATCATGGTCTTGTATCGGCAGCCGTTGGTGAAGAAGTTGATCGCTTGATGCTCGTGTACTCCCTCGCAGGAGTTGTGCATGCATGTCCATCAGGTGAGGTAGGCTCGATCTGACTCGTCCTTACCCTGAACACAGAGAGCGAGGTCGTGGGGCCTTCCTGGCCTCTTGTAGGTGCAGGTGAAGTTGTGGACGGATGCTACCTCTAAGTCCAGCCAGGCGTTGATGCTATTGTCGGGGAGGCTATTGAGCCATGTTCTTGCCGAGTCGAGGAGCATGAGCGGGATGTAGCGCACGGCCACGCGGCGGTTGCCATTTGTGATGCCTACCATGGTGACGTAGTCCACCAGCCAATCTTCCAGCTTGATGGTGCCGTTGTACTTTGGCATGTCTCTAGGGAGCGAAAATCCCTTTGGAATCAGTTTGTTCCGAATGCGGGCCAAAGCACTTCGGGCTAGCCAGACTTTCTTCTTCCACCTCGCACGACTGGACTAGGAGGTTGATGCGCGTGCGTGCATCCATAGTTGGCTCTTTGGGCTGAGTCTTCCCATGAGGCGAGGCATGGGGGAGCTTGGCTCCCACCGGCTCCATCGGGTGTGCGGTGTTGTGGTCCTTGGACGTATCCATCGACCGAAGCACGGTTCTTGCTAGTGACCGGAGCCTCATGGTGCTTCCCACGGCTACCTGATCTGCCATGCGGGTGGCTGTTTTTCCTTGGCCTATTAGGAGAAGAAGCCTGAGGGTGCCTGCTCCAGGCTCCCTCGTGGAGCCACCAGATCCGCTATTCAGCGAGGAACTATGTCTCTGCTATTGCCTCCCTGGCTCGGAACTCCCTTGGCTCGTTGCTTGTTTGTGGTGATGACGAGGAGCTTGATACGTTGTAAACATATCTATTATTTTTTATGCTCCATGCTTGTTTTGTATTAACTATCTTATGTTTTCTCTACACTTTGAGACATTTTTATACATTTTCTGGAACTAACCTATTAACAAGATGCTACAGTGCCAGTTGCCTAATTTCTGTTGTTTTTGTTTTCAAAAAAGCTAGTAAAGAAATATTCTTGGAATTGGATAGGACAAAAGCCAAAGTCAATATTTTACCAGAAGGAACACGGAGTCCGAAGGACAGCCGGAGTGGGGCCACGAGGTGGCCACACCCTATGGCGGCGCGGCCAGGGGGACGCGCTAGCCCTAGGTGTGGGCCCCTTGGGCACCCACCGACCTTGCCCCTTCACCTATAAAAGCACCCCAATGCAGAAACCCTAAGTACCCGATCAGATCTCCACGAAACAGTCCGTAGCTGCTGCCACCATCGTCCCTAGATCGGGAGGATACGAAGATCTTCCCGGCACCCTGCCGGAGGGGAGAGATCATCCCAGAGGCCTTCTTCATTACCATGCCAGCCTCCAGAGTGAGATTAGTTCATCCTTGGACTATGGGTCCATACAGTAGCTAGATGGTTGTTTCTCCTCCTTTGTTATATCATGTTTAGATCTTGTGAGCTCTGTTCATGATCAAGATCATCTATTTGTAATCATACATGTCGTGTTTGCGGGGATCCGATGGATATTGAGATACTATGTCAGATTGATTATTAATTCTATCATGTCTATGTTATTTGTGATCTTGCATGCTCTCCGTTGCTAGTAGCTATCTTGGCCAAGTAGATGCTTGTAACTCCAAGAGGGAATATTTATGCTCGATAGTGGGTTCATGCCTCTAGTAATCTGGGGAAGTGACAGAAATCTCTAAGGTTGTAGATGTGTTGTTGCTACTAGGGAGAAAACAACAATCCTTTGTCCATGGGGCAATTGTATTGTTTACTTTACACACTTTGCTTAATGCAATTATCCATTGCTTGCAACTTAATACCGGAGGGGGTTCGGATGATAACCTGAAGGTGGATTATTAGTCATAGATGTAGTTGGATTATGGTCTATGTATTATGTTGTAATGCCCAATCAAATCTAATAGGAGTCAAGATGTCTAGTATATGCATTGTTATGCCTTCTCAGTCTGTCAATTGCCCTGCTGTAATTTGTTCACCCAGCATGCTATCTATCTTATGGAGAACACCTCTAGTGAACTGTGGACCCGGGTGACAAGGTTTAATCTCGTCAATGCCCATTGTTATGGACTTGGGTTTTGGAGAAGATGGGGATGCTGGAGATCACGGAATGGTTAGCAAACAAGCAAAACGGGGACACGGGTTTACCCAGGTTCCGGCCCCCGGAGGGAAAACCCTACTCCTGCTTGTCTGCTCTTGATTACGGTGGAACCGAAAAGTACAAGGGTGCGCAGATGCAATCTGGCGTGGAGGTGTGTATGCGGTGGTATGCGAGAGATTGTAAGAGAGCCTCCTCGTCGTGCCTTCCTGCCCTTTATATAGAGATAGGAAGGTCCCAGGCATAGACCGAGTCGGTTACAGGTTTTAGGGTTTACCCATTTGAATTTTCTATCTACTCTAGTCTTGCTCTCCAAGGATCCAAAGGCGTCATGGGCCCTGGCCACCCGAAAGTCTTCATGGGCTGGCGTATATTTGTCGTGGGTCTTCCTTGGGCTGGACCAGGTATGCTAAGGTCGTGTACCCACGGGGTATAACCATGTCAGTAGCCCCCGAGTGCTCAGTCGAATCGTAGATTCGGCTGAGGACTCTTCAATCCTTCGGGTGCAGCTATCTCTGTTTGTCTAGAGAATGATTTGAGTGTGTAGGGATTGTTGATGCGTGTGCCCGACTCTCCCGACAGATCAGGGTCAGTTAACTGTCTTAGGACAAAACAACATGATCTTCTTCACATTTGAGTCCCTCGACTCGAACCCGGAACATATGCTGGTGTAATTCGACTCAGGCCGCGGAGGACTTACAGGAGTGGAATTCCAGTGGATTTAAATGATGTACCCAACACGTCCGTCGGGATTTTTCATCGCGCCTACTGGCACGGATTTTTACTAGCAGAGCGCAGTCGTGTGCGTTGCCAGGCCATCAGATGGTATCTGCAGGTCTTATCTTTGCGTCGCAGACGCAACATCCGAATGTTTATCACCACGGAGGTGTTTCGGGTGGCCAAGGAGGACGTTGCTCACTTAGCGTAAATGGGGCAGAGCTACCTAAAAAAATTTACGTGCTGACCCAAAGGATCGCAGTCAAAGAATTCATAGGGTGCGCGACCAGCGCTCCCTATGGGAGTAGCCCCGAGTGTCTATTCGAGTCGTAGACTCGAGCGGATACTTTTAATTCGATCTTTGTTGAATTTTAGGTTCGTAGGACACAATTTTTTTGGATGCTTGAATCCATCCTCCCTATGGGAGTAGCCCCCGAGTCCGTAGTGGAGTCGCAGACTCGACGTAGGACTCGAAGAATAGTTCAGCGGTGTTATGCTTTGTTCATTTTTCGGGTGCGCGGCCAGCGCTCCTGATAGGAGTAGCCCCCGAGTAGTTAGTCGAATCGTAGATTCGAGTGAGTACTCTTAGTTGTGTAGCCAAAGAATTGTAACCGTTGCTAGTATAACTTTTGATGACGTCAGTGCTGATGATCGATGACCTCAAGTGTCTGCGGTGCCAGAGATGACATGACTGGACGAACATGGATCCCACCTTCTGACCTTGAGTTGACCGGTCATGCGCGGCGTGGAGGTAATTACGGTGTCGCCTCGATTTCCACGCGTAGTGGACAGCGTGTGAGCGACGTTTCGCTGCTGTGCTGGCACGTGGACGACCAGATCTTGATGTTGTCTCTAGGTCTTGCTAATGGACGGTCGTCGTGCATCGTCCTCGTACTTATAATCATTGGGGAAAAGTTAGTTTGTTTTCACCGCAGCCATTCTTGTTTCACTGCTCCCATCTTCTCTGAGCTTTCTCACTGCGTGCTGGAATTTCCCTGAGCTTTTCCTTCCTTGATTCTGCGTGCTCACCGCCGGCACCGCCGCACTACGATGGGGAAGCCCAAGAAGTCCTCCACTGCAATTGGTACTAGTGTTGCCACCAGTGGCAAGAAGGGTTCCGCCACGACCCGCGTCACCGATGGTGGCTGGCGGCGATCGGAGACGCGTGAGGGTGACCTCCGCAAGCTCCATGAGCGTGGCCTGATCCCGCAGGATAGGGAGGCCATCAAACTTCCCGGCGACGAGGTAATTCCCCGTCCTCCCACTGGATTTCGAGTTATGTTCATCGCCTTTGTCCTTCTGGGCCTTTCCTTCCCAATCCACGATTTTCTCCGTGGATTGCTTTTTCTCTATGGCATCCAGCTGCATCATCTTTCACCAAACTCTCTTATTCATGTTGCCTGTTTCATCACATTCTTCGAGTGCTGGCTCGGTATCGAGCCGCACTTTGGCCTCTTCCGAAAACTCTATTTCGTGAAGAGGCAATCTGGTTCCAATGGTGTTTATCCCATTGGGGGTTGCATCATTTCTCTCAAATCCAATCTTCTTTTCTTCTTCTTTTCTATGTCCGAATTTGTCCAGTACTGGCGAAGGCGATGGTTTTACATCCGCGACTCCACGGTGGCTGGACAGGAATTTGGTCTTGCTCCTTTCGACCCCTCCTAGAAAATCGAGCCGAAGAGGTCCTGGAAGAACCAGATCTTGGATGGCGAGGTGGCGGAGATAGAGGTGCTCTATCGTCGAGTGGAGGATCTGCAGATGATTCCAGATAAGGAGGTGAACGGTGTGGATATCATCTGTACCTTTCTCAAACGTTGGGTGCAGCCGCTCCAGGCTAGGGCGCACCCGATGTTCATTTATTCTGGTCGCCGTGATCTGACTAGGGTTTCGGCTAAGGAATTCTCCAAGGGGGATCTCGACGGGATCCTTCGCCCGCTGCTGAAATACAAGGCTGGAGAGGATATCCCGGGGAAGTCGTTGACTTCCCCGTTCTCCGCTTCTCGTCCGGTTCCGCAGGTGTGGATCTGGGACGTGCGCGTAGCGCTATTTTCGACTACGTTTTCCTTGCACCTTTTTGTGCTAAAAATTTGTTTCCTTCTTGCGCAGGAGTTCAAGGTGCCAGGCATGTTGCCTCCATTTCCCGAATTGTTCCCGGATGCACTGGACAATGAGGTAGTGGACTCCATGTCTGAACTTCCGTCGGCGCGATCGCCGGACGAAGAGGCCATCGAGTCGAGCAAGGATCGCACTCGCAAGCGGACACGGAGCTCCAGCGAATCGTCGGATGCTTCGACTCCGCCGACGCCTAGGAACCCGCTGTGCCTTGAGCGTCACAGTGGGGGTCATGGGGGCTCTTCCTCTCCTAATCCGACCGTTCCCGTGCGTGCTGTGGTACCGCACCCGCCGGTGAAGCGGAAGAAGGAAGAGAAGAAGGAAGAGAAGAAAGAGGAGAAGAAGGGTTGGAGGACCCCGCCTATCTTCGACTTGAGCGATCTCGACTCGTAAGTTTTCTCAGTTGATTTTTTGCTTTCTCTTGTCTGTTTGCTTTGCACTTGGATGATTTTTTCTTTTGTAGCCACTCCACTGACGGCTCCTTCAGCGATGGCGCTCAGGAGATGGTGGGGGGAGTCTAAGGTTGTTCCTCCTCCTCCTCAGACGGTGACCACCTCTGAGGGTGCTGCTCCGAACCCTTCTCCGCAGAAGGCTCGGGTGGTTGTTCCACAGAAGACTTTGGCTGGACCTTCAGAGTCGCCTTCTGATCATGTAAGTTTCTTTGTTCTTGCCGTGAGGGAGCCCCCGGGCGTTTTTCGGATGATCTGCTGATCACTTTTTGTTTTTGCTTCTTGTCTCGGGGGGAGCTCCCGAGTGCCTATAGGATGATCTGCTGATCTTTTTTGTTTGAGTCTCGGGAGGAGCACCCGAGCGTTTTTCGTATGTGTAACTTGTTTTGCTCGTTCTTTGGGCCTAGCCCCCGAGCCTTTGTTTTGACGGGTAGTATCTTTTGCAGCCTTTTGTGCAAGGTGCCAACCAGCTGGTGCAGCAGCACCTGGCGTTGGAAGCCAGCTTCAAACAGCTTCAAGGTGCGTACATGAGTTGATCTTTTAGCTTCCTCTTATATTTCTTGTCCTGCGATCTGATAAGTGTTCAACTGATTGCAGAGGACAACAATACCACACTCCGTGAGCTTGATGCTCTCAAAAAGATCCTTGGGCGAGCGGAGAAGAAGGCCGAGGACGCCGTTGCTACGAAAGGGCGCCTCGAGCAGGAGCTAACCAACGCAGCTGCGGCCAAGGAGCGCCTGCAGCAGGAGGCGACGGACCGCGAGGAGCAACTCGCCACCACCACGGCTTCGCGCGAGAAGGAGGTAGCCGGCAAGCTGATGGCGGCTGCCAAGGCTATTTTGGGTGAGTTGCTTCGTTTTACCTTTTCAGCTTCCTTGTCTTTCCTTGTTGTGCTTTTATTTATGTTGCTTCTATTGTTTCTTTAGATGTCGCGGGCATCGAGTTTGATCGCGGTGCTCTGGATCATGGAAGTGCTCTGGATGATGCCGCTGCGGCGGTCGAAGACCGCTGTAGTACCGTGGTCGGCTCGCTTGCCAAGGCCAAGGAGGTTCTCGGGCGCTTCTACAAGGAGATCGTCCCCAAGGGGGTCGCCCTCGAGGATGTCGATCCCTTGGCAGATGCGCTGTCAGCCGAAGCGCCTGCGGCGTACAAGCGCAAGCAGAAAGGCATTAGCGTGTCTGTCGGGCTGGCGATGGCCTTGGCGTCTGGAGCGGAGCTAGATCTTCATCAGGTCACCTCCCGGATGCCGACGGATGCTGACGGATCCGAGGTAGCCTTCGCCATCTATGCTGACCGCTGTAAATGTTATGGGACGAAGTTGATTAACTTGCTGGCTGAGTACACGTTGAGGCAGCAGGGAGAGGCCAAGGGGATCCAGTCCGGCTTCGAGGCTACTCAGGATGCATCTTCTTAGGCCTTGTAGTTGTAGGATAGCTTTTGTTTCCTTTGTTGTAATCTATGAACGGTCCTTGTGCCACGCAGTCGCTTTTTGCTGCACATAATGAATTTCCGAGTTCTGTGTTCCTTCGTCTGCTTGTTCATATCCTTGTCTTCTTTTACACTAGGGGCCTTCGGGTGATGATCCCGTTGACACTTTGTTTGCACCGCAGCTGAGGCCATCCCTGGATGGTGCGTTGCAGCTTGTGTTTCTTCGAGACCGCATCCGTGGCCTTGAGAAAGAATTGCTTGGAGTGCGTGGCCACGCTGATGTTTGGAAATCGAAGGCAGAGCGAGGCGCTGCCAGAGAGGAGTATTTGATGGGAGGGTTGCGTCGTTTGTCTGAACAGCTTCAATGTGAGTTTCTCGAGCTGCTTCTCATTGTTTCGGGTGCGCCTGTTGGCCTTTCATCTTACTTTTTGCGAGTATTGCAGGTGCTAACCTTGCTCCAAGGGAGGAAAAGGAGCGTGTTGCTGTTCGGGTCAACTGCCTGACCCAGCAGGACATGGAGGCCGGAGGGTTCTTCTGGATGGACCATGATCGTGCCATGGTCCTTGCGACGGTGCAGGATCGTGTCCACCAGGTATCGCGGGTGCTGCGTGAGGTGAAGTATTCGTTGGCGTCAGTTCTGCATGTGATGTTTCCGCTGGATGAGGAGTCATCGACTCTCTATGGCCTGCTGGCGAAGTTTCAAAATGTGCATCGTGTCAGGGAACTAGTGCGACATCAGCTTGTCGCGGGGGTGAAGGCCGCGCTCTCCCTTGTGCGGTTACATCGTCCTGATGTAGATCTGTCTGTTGTAGCGGCTAGGCCACCTCTTCGGTCGGATGGTGGCGAGTGGAATATGCGTCCACATTATGCGGCTGTAAGGCAGTATGCCGAACAAATTGTAGATCTGTTTGAGCACCGTGTGCAGGCTATTCTTCAGAATAGGTAGGACCTGTAAAAAATATAGATGTAAAATTTGTATATATTCGACTAGGCGCGTTGTGCCCTTTATTGTAAAGGTTTTGTTGTTGTTTAGCACGTAGTGCTTTGTTTGTATACGTGCCCTTTTCATTAGCCTGACGTGGTCAGCTACTCAGGTGTACACGCGTTATCCTCAGTCGACGAGGTCGTGAGGTGGGGGGAACCCCCGAGTGTGTTGTAACATGGAGTAAAATTCGGACAATAGGCAAAATTTTGGGGCGAGACACTTAGCTTTATTCATATCGTAATGGAGGAGGTACATTGTTCAGCTGAGTAGCCTTGGCTGAATAGCCTTATTGAAAATAAAAGGAGGGGGTAGCTAGGGGTAGAAGCGTCGCAGTTGTGCGACGTTCCACGGGTTGGAGTATGCGACTCCAGACTCCACGTGCTTGAGGCGATAGGCGCCACCTGGGATGACTTCAGTGACGATGTAGGGTCCTTCCCATGGTGACTCGAATTTCTTCGGTCGCTCTTGCTTGAGTCGCAAGACTAGGTCTGTGGTAGTTGCGGAGGCTCTGTTGGTACACCGCTGATCGTGCTGCTTCTATATCACGCGCCTCATCGAGTGTGTCGACGGCGTCTTCGAGTGCGGCTGTCGATTAGGCTTCACTGTAAGCGACGACCCGTGGGGCCTTGTGGCGTACCTCTGCTGGTAGCACAGCTTCGGCTCCGTGCACCATGAAGAAGGGCGTGTAGCCAGTTGAGCTGTTTGGCATTGTGCGCAGACTCCACAGGACCGGGGGTAGCTCTTGTGTCCAGGCTCCTGCGAGTCGTTCGAGTGCGCTCATTAGGCGCTTCTTGATGCCAGCACCGACGAGGCCATTTGCCTTTTTGACCTGCCCGTTCGTTTGCGGGTGTGCCACGGAGGCATATGTGATGTTGATTCCGAGGTCTTCGCAGAAGTCCTGGAATTCTTTGGAGATGAAGTTTGACCCATTGTCGGTGATGATGCTGTGCGGCACGCCAAACCTGTAGACAATGGATTCGAAGAACTTGACAGCCGTTTTGCCTTTTTGGTTAGTAACGGGCATGGCCTCAATCCACTTGGTGAATTTGTCGACTGCGACCAGGAGGTAGACGTGACCTCCTTTTGAGGACCTTGGCAGTTTGCCGATCATGTCGAGTCCCCATTGGGCGAAGGGCCAGGCCAGAGGTATGGGCCTGAGCTCTGATCCGGGTACGTGCGGTTTATCGGCGAACATTTGGCACCCGTTGCATCTTCGGACGATGTCCTTGGCGTCGTTCATGGCCGTTGGCCAGTAGAATCCAGCTCGTAGAGCTTTGGCGACGAGGGAGCGGCTGCCCGCATGATGGCCGTAGATGCCCTCGTGGATGTCTTGGAGGATAATTTTGCCATCACCGATGGTGACGCACCTTTGCAGTACACCCGAAATGTTGCGCTTGTACAACTCGCCATTGATGATAGTGAAGGCCTTTGACCAGCGAGATATGCACCGGGCATCTATCGGGCTATCAGGCAGTTCTCCGTCTATCAGGTATCTGAGGTATGGTCGTGTCCATGTTTCTTCGACTGCCATGACCTGCATTAGTTTGACCGCTGCGACCTCTGTGTCGAGCTTTTCGGGTCCTTCCTGTCCTTCGGGTAGCGCAGCCCCCGAGTGTTCTGCTTCTTCGGGTGATCCCTTGGGGAATTTCCTTTTGATGGACGGTACGCAGATCTGTTCGAGGAACACACCTGGTGGCATCCGTGCGCAGGTGGAGCCGATGTTGGCGAGTCTATCGGCCTATTCGTTGCTTTCTCTTCCAACATGCCGAAGCTCACAGCCATCAAAGTCTCCTTCGAGTGCGTTGTAGAGTGCACGGTACGCAATCATATTGGTGGCGTACGCATCGCACTCGTTCATCGTCTGTTGGACGACGAGGTTGGAATCACCATAGATGACGAGGCGCGTTGCGCCGTAGATCTTGGCCGTACTCATGCCGTGGATGATGGCCTTGTATTCGGCTGCGTTGTTGGAAGCTCAAAACTTCATCCGGAGGACATACTTCATCTTGTCTCCCTGCGGGGAGGTCAGTATGACCCCGGCTCCTGCTCCGGCCTCGCGCTTGGAGCCGTCGAAGTGCATTGTCCATGACTGTGTCATGTCTGGGGTGTCTGGCAGCTGCAGTTCCATCTAGTGTACGAGGAAGTCCGGGAGGACCTGAGACTTGATCGTGTGGCGCTTCTCATAGACGATGTCTAGAGGTGATAGCTCGATGCCCCACAGGGCCACGCGTCATGTGGCCTCCGGGTTGTTCAGGATGATGTTCAGGGGTGCTTCGTTAACGACCATCACCTGGTACTCCTGGAAGTACTGGCTCAGCCGACGAGCCGTCATGAACACGTTGTAGGCGAGTTTCTGGTAGTGAGGGTACCTCTGCTTTGTCGGCGTCAATACCTCGCTGAGGTAGTAGATTGGGCGTTGGACCCCATGGATCTTGCCTTCTTCAGGTCGCTCGACCACCAGTACGGTGCTTACCACCTGGTGTGTGGCTGCTATGTACAGCAGTAAAGGCTCGCGCTCCTTTGGCGTGACCAGGACCGGCGAGGTAGAGAGTAGCCGCTTTAGATCTTCGAATGCGTCGTCTGCCTTAGGCGTCCACTCGAATTTGTCTACTTTGCGTAGCAGCTGGTAGAACGGCAGAGCTTTTTCGCCCATGCAGCTGATGTACCTGCTCAATGCCGCGATTCGCCCGGCAAGCTGCTGGATCCTGACGATAGGCTGCTAAGCCAGATTCGGGCTGCGCTTGTCAGCTGCAGCTGGAGGCATTGCAGGGCGGTGTCCTTGTTCCCGCCGTGTAGCTTGACGGACGACAGGTGGTCGCTGAGCCACGCCTTGGGGTCATGTGTGTCGTCGAACTTCGGAGTGTCCGAAGGAAGCTTGAAATTCTGCGGCATCCGTGTCCGCCGAACAGAGCTGCTGAAGCATCGGGCTCCGCAGAGTTCTCCTTCATCTTTGTCCATCTCTGATTTAGACGAGCATGCGCGCTTGGCGCGTGCTTTGTCGATTTTGCGCTGGGTGAGCTCGCTTCGGGCGTTGTAATTGTGGCTGCGATGGCGCGAGCTCTTGTGCCTTCGAGGAAGGTCGTGCTCTTCATCTTCGGATGAAGGTGTGGGGCTACGGTTGAACTTGACCGTAGCCTTCTTCTTTGGCTCCGCAGGAGCTTCTCCGTGGAGCGCAGCTCCAACGAGTCCGAGTCCGGTAAGTGCGGACTTGTGCATGGCCCTTTTCGGGTCCCCCTCCGGAGGTGGGTGGGACGCGAGGTACGCGGTGGCTGCCATGATCGCAGCTTGCGGCGTTTTCGGGATGACGTTGCCGTCGGCATCCATCTCCATGAAGGACGCGTTGAGGGCCCGGGTCACCTCGCGACGCTCCTTGGGGTCCATGTTCTCCGTCCGAGAACGGTGCTTGTTGCCATGGTTGCCGTGCGAGCTGGAGCCAATGCCCATGGCGGAGAGCGCAGCTCGTCGTGCACTGGACTCCGAGGTTGCTTGCTTGCGTTTGTCAAGCACCTCCTACATCTTGACCTGCTTCTTGTGCTCCTCGATTAGGAGCATGTGGTATGCCATCAGCAGGTCCCGTGAGGCACCCACGGGCAGGATCTTGTTGCCTGCTATGGCTTCACGTGCTTGAGCCCATCCCTCCTCGCTGAGGTGGATAACCCGATCGGTGTCGTCCCCGTTGGGTGGGGGACTGGCTTCTTCTGTGTTTCGTCGTTCCTACCCTGCGGGTTAGGTGGCGGATTGGGCGCGTGATGTTCCACGTCGCTCTGGATGACTACGGCGCATTGGTAGCGCTCGTAGATTGGATCGCTGCTGCCGCAACTTTCGGATCCGAAACGTAGGTCCCTTCCTCCGATGGTGGCTCGCACAGATCTGAGTTGCAGCTGCTGCTGTCATAGGACTCATCTGTCGATGGCGATGTGCGTAGCACGGGGTGTGGGGCCCATGAAGCGGGCCTGATCAATGGCAGGGGCACCCGCTCTGGGAGGCGGAGGGTGCCGGTTTGCCCCACCTGGAAGCAGAAGCTCCCGAATAGGATCTCGAGTCCATCGCCAACGGGCTCGAAGTCCTTCATGGTGGCCGGCGAGTGGGCGGTGAAGTCGAAGGCGCCGAAGAGGAGATGACTCTCCATCGCCGCAGAGTTGTAGATCGCTCTGGTTGGGACCGTCACGATCGCACAATCAGCTCCCCCAGTTCCCAAAGACGGCGCCAATCGAGGTTTAATCTTGTCAATGCCCATTGTTATGGACTTGGGTTTTGGAGAAGATGGGGATGCTGGAGATCACGGAACGGTTAGCAAACAAGAAACACGGGGTACCTAGGTTCAGGCCCCCAGAGGGAAAACCCTACTCCTGCTTGTCTGCTCTTGATTACGGCGAAACCGAAAAGTACAAGGGTGCGCAGATGCAATCTGGCGTGGAGGTGTGTATGCGGTGGTATGCGAGAGATTGTAAGAGAGCCTCCTCGTCGTGCCTTCCTGCCCTTTATATAGAGATAGGCAGGTCCCAGGCATAGACCGAGTCGGTTACAGGTTTTAGGGTTTACCCCTTTGAATTTTCTATCTACTCTAGTCTTGCTCTCCAAGGATCCGAAGGCGTCATGGGCCCTGGCCACCCGAAAGTCTTCATGGGCCGGCGTATATTTTTCGTGGGCCTTCCTTGGGCTGGACCAGGTATGCTAAGGTCGTGTACCCGCAGGGTATAACCATGTCACCGGGTCCATTATTTATCACTGATATACTTTTTTTAGGGTGAAACAGTAGGGAAAGCCCCCACTGCAATTTTTATATAATCATAAAGAGTCACATATGTACATATTTACAAGTCCAAGACCACCTTAGAGAGGGATAACATTACAAGGCTAGCTATCTCCTATCCATATGGGTGTTGATCCAGGCTTTCAAGTCCTCGTAATATTTTGTCTTAATTCTAAACAAAACCCATCTTAATTCTTGGGATACTATAGCCTTCCATTCTCCAAGAGAAGCATGCCTGTTATTGAAGATTTCATTATTTCTGCAAATCCAGATGCCCCAGGTCCCAAGATAATTATTTCCATTGCAAAGGGAACATTCAACCCAAACTTTATCATTGATATACCGTCCACTATTTACCGTTACTGTTTACTTTCTACAAGCAACTATTATCTTCCACACTATACGTTTAATCCTTTGTTTTCAGCAAACCGGTGAGATTGACAACCTCACTGTAAGTTGGTGCAAAGTATTGTGGATTGTGTTGTGCAGGTTCCAAGTTGCTAGCAACACCTTGGAGTTGTTTCCTTACTCCTATCGGCTCGATAATCTTGGTTTCATAACCGAGGGAAAACTTGCTGATGTGCTCATCATACCTTCCTCTTGGGATTCCCAACGAGCTCTACATATCTGAGCCATCAAGCACTTTTTCTGGCGCCGTTGCCGGGAAGATAAGGACATCTTCAATATCTTCCTCCTCGTCAATCACTTTTCAGGGAGAAAGAAGATTCTCACAAGGGGAGTCTCTCACAACCAATCTCTTTACTTTGTGTTTGTTTTGCTTAGTGTCCTTTGCTCTGTTTTGCTTGTTTCTTTTTATAAAGAATACAAAAAATTAGTTGTACTGGTTTACTTTATTTTTATCAAAAACACACAAAAAATTAGTTCCTACTATAGTTGTTATTTTTGTTGGTTTGTTATTGTCTTGCTTTATCATGCTTTTTATCAATGGTTGTTTTCTTTGAAACTAGATCTTATTGGCAAGGTGGGTTCACGGAAAAACAAAAATATTATGAGAAACACCGGTTGTCACAAAAAGGGAAACACTTATGGGAACAAATTAATGAATTGAATACCATTGCTAGAAACGTGTGCTCTACTTATAATGTTACTTATTGCTTTGATAAATCTTGTTGCTATAGGAGGTATAAACACCTCCCTTTTCTATGCGAGTATAATGATAATGTTACCATATCTTCTTATGTTAAGGGAAATTATGACTTTTATGATGTGTAATGAATTGAAGAATTTATTGCTTGGAAGGGTGCATTCGAAATTGCTTATTTGCTTGAAAATACTGATGATGCACCTTATAAATATGAGGTTTATGCAATGGTAAGGAAATCAGTAATCGTTAACTACTCGGTTGTCTTGGGAGTAGCGACTAATCGGAATTCGGATGATTAACTACTTTAATCGGTCGGCTATTAATCGGTGCAACCTACAAAAATTAACACCTAAAACACATATGACTCCTCTTGCACCTCAACCATCTACCCTATTAAAGGCAACCTCGAGCTCCCGGATGAGATCCTCAAGGCGCTCAAGCTCTTGTATCTGAGGTCTGATCGGCAACTACGATGAAATAGTCAACAACAACAAGGAACTCGCTAGTGATGGCAGAAATCGAGCTCCTGGAGGCAGGGATCGAGCAGGAGCTTCGAAAAACCTACTTCATGGGCGATATGTGTTGATAATTTTGCAACTTTTTTGACCAAGTGTAGTAGTTAATCGGGAACATACCTAGTAATCGAAGTGTTAGAGCTATTAATCGGGATAAACAATTAACAAAAACGATTAGTGGTAATCGACACGGTCATGTCCCTAGTAGCGATTAATCGGCCTATTAATCGCTAATTCGACCTACTATTTGAATAGTGGGTTTATGATATACTTAAATTTTGCTTTGATAATTACAAGGAAGAAAATGGCTATATTCTTAAATATCTTAATAGATGCTCTCCACCAATGGAAGAGACTAATGCCTTGCAGGAGCCTATGGAAGAAGAAATTGCTGAACCTGAAAGCTAATTAGATGAAAAATAGGAGGAGAGTGATGAACAAAAGGAGGAAGAATGGATTAGCTACCCATGCCTACCTTCTGATGAGAGTAACTCTTTATCCCTTACATTATTTGATTGTCCTCCATGCTTACCAAAGAAGGATGAGTGTGATATTTATATTGTTGAGTTTGTTCATGATGCTACTGAAAATCATTATGAGAGAGGAAAATATGGTTGTTGGAATTCTCATGTTACCGAAACACCTCCCTATGTGTTGAAAGTTTTGAAGTTACTCTTGTTTTATCTTCCTATGCCTGTCACTTTGTTCTTTGTGAATTTATTTGCGTACAAGATTCCTATGCATAGGAAGTGGGTTAGACTTAAATGTGTTTTGAATTTTCTTCTTGATTCTCTCTTTTACTTCAATTCATATTTATTATGTGAGCATCTTCTCAAACTATCAAGCCTATCTTAATGGCTATAAAGAAAGCACTATTGGGAGATAACCCAAATTTATTTCAGTAAGTTTGTCTTTTGTTGAGTCTTGGAAGTTATTGCCTCTGTAATAACCTATCCTTATCCTTTTTGTGTGGTTTTTGTGCCAATAATAACCTCTAATGAGAGAGAAGTAAGATTTGGGGAAGTTGCTGTCCTAAAACAAATTTTTGTGCTTCACTCTAAAAATTCGAAAAAAATCCCAGTATGTCGGATTGAGCTTTAATTTTCTGAGCATATGCCCCAGGTTATTATCCAATTTTCATTAGTTTAACACTTTTTGATTTAAGCAACAGAAGGTCTTCGAAAAAATCGGTTTTTACCCGCTTGTCTATTTTGACAAATTTCTGCCATTATTTGCATTTGCATGTTAATCGGTTTCTTTTGAGTTCTCTTTGATCACTTGAGCTTTTAAAAGAAGTTTATATAGTATCTTGTGTTTTAATGGAAGTTTTACTTGTGTTGAAACTTGTGGCATCCCGCAAAACCACTACTAGAAAATCGCGTTGTTTTTGTGCATTGCATCGTCATGACCGCATGCTCATGTCATCATGCCGCATTGCATTTGAGCATCGTCATCATCTTGCATTTGTGTGCATAAAACTATTTGCAGAAAAACCTATTTTGTGTTTTCTAAAATGCCCCGTCTTTGTTCAAACACAAAACCCGGGTCTCCGGATTATTTTGTTTTGTCTGCTATCGGTTGGCAAAAACCCTGTTTTAAACAAATAAATTATTTTAATTATTTTTAGGGGGCAGTCGAACGGGCCGAACCGACCCAGTCGACCGCCCCTGAAATAAAATCGGTCCACCTAAACCAGCCCACCCGAATCCTTTTTCTACCCAACCTAATCTACCCACCCTACCTCCACCTCACCCCAACCTATCCTATGTCGCCACCTCACCCCTCCCCAAATCCCCACCAACCACCTTTTGCCACCTCGCCCCACCCCACTGCCCCCAGCGCCACCTCACCTCCCACCTGCCAGCCAACCGACCCACCAGCCCCCTCCCCCACGCGGTCAACCCCCCTGACCCCCGGGCCCCATGTCCCCGGGCCCCACCGAGCCAGCCACATTCCATCCCCCACCCCGCGGGCCCCGTCCCCCTGGCCCACACGCGCCCCACGCGCCCCCGCCGACGCGTCCCCCACGCGTGGCCGTCTTCCACCTCCCTCCTCCTCCCTCGGTCCCCTCTCCCTCACCGCCCGCTCGCTCTCTCCTCCGGCGCCGCGCCTCCCGCCACCCTCCTCTCCACCCGGCGCCGCCCCGCCTCACCTTCTCCGGCCGCGCCTCCCTGCCCCATGGAGCCCCGCCGGCGCCCGCGGCCGCAGCCCCTCCTCCGTCACCAACCCCCGCCCTCCCGGCCGCGCCTCCCTGCCCCGCGGACCCGCTCGCCCCCACCGGCCCCGACCGCCATCCTTCCCGGCCTCGCCTCGCGGCCCCACGCCGGCCCCCGGCCGCGCCGACGCCGCAATCCCCGCCCCGGCCCGTGTCGCCTCCGACCGTGGCTCGTCTCCTCCACCTCGCCGACGACCCCCTCGCCCTCCACCGGCAGCCGCCCCGCCGTCCGGGCCTCCCCGTCCCCCTCGCCTCCGCTCTTTTCCCGTGGAGCCCCGCCTCCCAGAGCCGCTCGCCGCCCTCTCCACAAGCGCCTCCCTTGGTCCCTGCGTCGCCCGCCTCCTCGGGCCAATCCCGCGTGCAGCCCCGCCACGCCCTCTGCTCGAGCTGGCTCTGCCCGAGCTCGGCCCCACGCAACCAACTGCCGCTGCGGCCATGCTCTGCGCCTCCGCCTCGCCCTGTCCTCCGTTGGGCTCGCCCCTGGGGTCGTTCCCTGTTTGCGTTGACCGCCTGTGGGGATGCAGTGTTTGACCACAAGCGCTGATGCACAAGACCCCGCTGTTTTGATGCCGCGCCTTGGACACCAAGATCTACGGACGCCGAGACCCCCGAACCCGAAGATCGATTCCGTACCCGGTGCCGCGCCAAGAACTCCGAAAAACCCCGGTACCGGACAAGTTCGCCATCGACCTCGAGAACGCCTACACAGAACGACAAGATCGCCACACGGACGCGAACCCCAAGACCCTGAGGCCCCGAACCGAAGACCGATCCCAAGCGCCAAGGCCTCCGACAGGGAACCGACCAGTTCGCCGAGGACCGCATCCGAACCTGAAGAACGCCAAGATCGCCGACGCGGATACGCCAAGTACCTCGCCCGAATGCCAAGACCGAATCGATGGCACGGACCCGAAGACCTCGGCGACGACAAGATCGGCACCGACCCGGAAGAATCCGATGCGCCCGGACACCGACCCAAGTCCTGCTTCCCGGATGCGACAAGATCGACCTCAGTTATCCGAGAACGATCCCGCCGAGACCGAACCCCAGATCCGGACCCTGAGACCGAACCCCGAACCCCGGAACCCCAAGATCTGCCGAACCCTAATGTGTGAACCTTTTCCCGAGCCCTATTTTATAAATGCTAAATATAAAACTTGTTGCATATTAATTGTCATACTCGCATGCATATTGTCATGTGGTTTGGGGGCATTATGCGGATTCACCTAATAATTAAATATGGGGCCCATATGCGGGCAAATCTAGTCTCATATTGGCCTCATTTAAATTTGTGTAGCGAACCGGTGCTATCTTTTGCCATGCTAAAACAACATTTAATTTGCGGGGTAGATAAACAACTTGAACCATCTAACTAATTGTCGGGACCCCGGTTCCGCTTAATATGGCCTAATTGCATCGCACCTTTGCCATGTCATACATCATGCATGCATCATGCCGACCTTTTGCCGTAGTATTAAATATTGCATCCGGTGTTTATTCTAGTGTTTTGCTTCTTCGCGGATAAGGCCGTTGAGTTGATGCGAGTGTCGACCCGATCTTCGGTTGAACCTTCGACAATGTTTTCAGGCGAGCATCTCCCCCCCCTTTCTACCTATCTTACTTTTATAGTATTTATTCCCTCCTGTTGATCTATTGCTATCTGTGTTGCGATGCTCTAGCTTTCGTACCCGTGATATCCCTTGCAGCCGTATATTGCCTTGGACACATTCTATTACCTGTTGTTTTGGTAGATAGCTGGACTTGCGCGTCGTAGTCGCTTGCTCAAGTGCTGTTGCGTGTCGTCAAGTACCACAGTTGTTGGAGAATTGCCGCCTGTTTAATGTTGGAGATGATCAGGGTTTATTTATTGCTCACTTTAATTATTGTTTAACAACTAAAATTGAAGTAGGTAAGCAGAGGCACAGGTGGGCAATAGATGTTATTTGGTTGTTAACCGTCCACTTGTGTCCCGTAGGACCCCGAGTACTTGATACCTGTTCCTTGAATATTCACGCTACCCACATACGGGGAATTATGGGACCCCCCTTAGCCAGAGCTTGATTCATTCTTATTTCTTGGGGCCACAAACTAGTTTGAGGTTTTATTTACTATCCTGTACCTATGCCATGCTTTACTGCTTTATTACGATTGTGCGAGGAGCACACTGTACTGTTTAGGATCGTGGCACAATTCTGCGGTGTCGACAAGCCCAGTTTTGGGTTCCCAGTCGTTCACAGCCGTCCCCACAACCTTGAGTCCGCCTCGGAGCCGGCCGGCTTCGTTGCGGGTCTACTTTAAGGGGTGGCCCCCTGAAATATTTCTGAATCCTGTGATTGCTTTGTCGTGAAGGCCTCGTTGGGTTTTGTTTTGGTTTTTCCGAGGCTGATCGAGTGTGTGTTGCTATTGGTGCACCCCGGCCGGGTAAAACTTTCTGAAAGCCGTGTCCGCGGTTATGGACGACTTGGAGCACAGTATCTCGATCATAGACAACTATAACTAAAGTAGTGCTAGAAATTTGACTTTATAATGACTAGTAATCAGCTTCACTATAATGGAATGGCTACATAAAACTGCCCACAATTGCTTGTTTGAGTTGTCGCTTGCGACCATTGTATCTGACTAGTAAGTATTGCAACTACAACGGAATGGCTAAATAAAAGTACCAACAACTGCTGGGTTTTTGGGATATCTCATGCTAATTGTATCTGACTAGTAAGTGTTGCCACTACAACGGAATGATTAACTAAAATGGCCCACTGCTTACTTTATCAGGATGATTATCTATACCTGACTAGTAATTGCCGCAACGATAACCGAATAAATAAAACTGCCAACTGTGTGAGTTCCTCGGTTGACTTCCTCGTTTGGTCTCGAGGGAGAAACACCAGGAAGGGTTTGTTTGGTGTTAGCTTCAGGTTGGACCCGGATAGGTCATTCTTATCCCTCTCTGATAACCGCCAGTTGTATCGAGTCTCTATAGGTTGTTTAGTGCATGCTGCCGCTGCCGCTTAGTCCACCATACCTATGTAGGCGAGGACCGCTGAATTCTAGACTCGCCGTGTACTGGCCTCAGTACTGACGCTCCTCTTTTTCCTTTGCCCTTTGTCGGCACCCCTTTTGTTTAAGCAGGTTTTGAGATCGACGTCGTTAGCAGGGTTAGCCTTCCGGCTTGGCCTGGGCAGGGTTATGGACGCCATTGGTTATTCTTCAGGGCTCTTAGCCCCATTTGCATCTTGTCCGTAGTCGGACACTCTCTCATTTTCAAGGTGATTTGGATCTTTGTATATTATATCTGTATTCTTGACTCATGGAGTCGCTGTTGTATATATATGTTCTGTGGGTCCCATCGAGGACTGTTGTGTAATGTTATTACTTCGTTTTCCACCCGCACGAAAGTGCCTGGTGGGCACCTTTGAATCGTTTCTATGCGGGTTTGGCGGGAAGCGCTGAAACTTGCATAGGGTCGATTCTGAGGGTGTTACAGAGTGGTATCAGAGCTCAGCAGTTGCGATACCCCACAAGTCCAGCCTGTAGGATAACCTAGCTATTGGACGTCGTAGAGTGTCAAAACTATTTTCGAAAAAACGGTTGGATAGTTCTGCTTAGGTCTGATTTTACTCCTTACCCCTCTGCTATTCTCCTCTCACCTCTGCGTGTTTTGAATCCGCTCTCTTCTCTCTCTTCGAGTCCAGGATTTCTCGTGGTTGGGTTCCGTCGAACCTTCAGGGTTTCGCTTCCTCCTTTGATAACGGTGTTCTACCATCTGGTGTTCAAGCTGCCTGAGGAAAATCCGTCTACTGTGGTACCATTCTTTGTTCCTTGTTTGTGCCTTCCGGTGTTTTCCGACGCGACGACATCATCTACGCCAGATCCGATGCAGAGTCTACATCACTCCTTCGTTCCTGAACCTCGTTTGTCGAGATCTTCAGTCTGAATTCCGAGAGTTGGTTGCATAATCCGCTTATTCGTGTGCATAGTAATGGTTTGGGTGCGCGATGGACTGATCACCATCCGACTACTCTTATCATTCGCTCTTGTTCATCGAATCAGTGGGTCCAGCAATTTTACTCCGTCCACGGAAGCTAGAGGTGGCTTTATTTGCTGATACCTCTATCTTCGACCTTTTGTTCCTGGAGTGTTCTCTCGACGATCACGGACAACGACCATTGTTAGTGGTGTCGCGAGGATCTACACGATGCGAGAAGACGCAGATCACCGACCTCCCTTCCGGTACCATGAGGCGGATCTCGAGGGCGAGATCCATTGTTAGTGGTGTCGAATTGTGGCATCCCGCAAAACCACTACTAGAAAATCGCGTTGTTTTTGTGCATTGCATCGTCATGACCGCATGCTCATGTCATCATGCCGCATTGCATTTGAGCATCGTCATCATCTTGCATTTGTGTGCATAAAACTATTTGCAGAAAAACCTATTTTGTGTTTTCTAAAACGCCCCGTCTTTGTTCAAACACAAAAACCGGGTCTCCGGATTATTTTGTTTTGTCTGCTATCGGTTGGCAAAAACCCTGTTTTAAACAAATAAATTATTTTAATTATTTTTAGGGGGGAGTCGAACGGGCCGAACCGACCCAGTCGACCGCCCCTGAAATAAAATCGGTCCACCTAAACCAGCCCACCCGAATCCTTTTTCTACCCAACCTAATCTACCCACCCTACCTCCACCTCACCCCAACCTATCCTATGTCGCCACCTCACCCCTCCCCAAATCCCCACCAACCACCTTCTGCCACCTCGCCCCACCCCACTGCCCCCAGCGCCACCTCACCTCCCACCTGCCAGCCAACCGACCTACCAGCCCCCTCCCCCACGCGGTCAACCCCCCTGACCCCCGGGCCCCATGTCCCCGGGCCCCACCGAGCCAGCCACACTCCATCCCCCACCCCGCGGGCCCCGTCCCCCTGGCCCACACGCGCCCCACGCGTCCCCCCACGCGTGGCCGTCTTCCACCTCCCTCCTCCTCCCTCGGTCCCCTCTCCCTCACCGCCCGCTCCCTCTCTCCTCCGGCGCCGCGCCTCCCGCCACCCTCCTCTCCACCCGGCGCCGCCCCGCCTCACCTTCTCCGGCCGCGCCTCCCTGCCCCGTGGAGCCCCGCCGGCGCCCGCGGCCGCAGCCCCTCCTCCGTCACCAACCACCGCCCTCCCGGCCGCGCCTCCCCGCCCCGCGGACCCGCTCGCCCCCACCGGCCCCGACCGCCATCCTTCCCGGCCTCGCCTCGCGGCCCCACGCCGGCCCCCGGCCGCGCCGACGCCGCAATCGCCGCCCCGACCCGTGTCGCCTCCGACCGTGGCTCGTCTCCTCCACCTCGCCGACGACCCCCTCGCCCTCCACCGGCAGCCGCCCCGCCGTCCGGGCCTCCCCGTCCCCCTCGCCTCCGCTCTTTTCCCGTGGAGCCCCGCCTCCCAGAGCCGCTCGCCGCCCTCTCCACAAGCGCCTCCCTTGGTCCCTGCGTCGCCCGCCTCCTCGGGCCAATCCCGCGTGCAGCCCCGCCACGCCCTCTTCTCGAGCTGGCTCTGCCCGAGCTCGGCCCCACGCGACCAACTGCCGCTGCGGCCATGCCCTGCGCCTCCGCCTCGCCCTGTCCTCCGTTGGGCTCGCCCCTGGGGTCGTTCCCTGTTTGCGTTGACCGCCTGTGGGGATGCAGTGTTTGACCACAAGCGCTGATGCACAAGACCCCGCTGTTTTGATGCCGCGCCTTGGACACCAAGATCTACGGACACCGAGACCCCCGAACCCGAAGATCGATTCCGTACCCGGTGCCGCGCCAAGAACTCCGAAAAACCCCGGTACCGGACAAGTTCGCCATCGACCTCGAGAACGCCTACACGGAACGACAAGATCGCCACACAGACGCGAACCCCAAGACCCTGAGGCCCCGAACCGAAGACCGATCCAAAGCGCCAAGGCCTCCGACAGGGAACCGACCAGTTTGCCGAGGACCGCATCCAAACCTGAAGAACGCCAAGATCGCCGACGCGGATACGCCAAGTACCTCGCCCGAATGCCAAGACCGAATCGATGGCACGGACCCGAAGACCTCGGCGACGACAAGATCGGAACCGACCCGGAAGAATCCGATGTGCCCCGACACCGACCCAAGTCCTGCTTCCCGGATGCGACAAGATCGACCTCAGTTATCCGAGAACGATCCCGCCGAGACCGAACCCCAGATCCGGACCCTGAGACCGAACCCCGAACCCCGGAACCCCAAGATCTGCCGAACCCTAATGTGTGAACCTTTTCCCGAGCCCTATTTTATAAATGCTAAATATAAAACTTGTTGCATATTAATTGTCATACTCGCATGCATATTGTCATGTGGTTTGGGGGCATTATGCGGATTCACCTAATAATTAAATATGGGGCCCATATGCGGGCAAATCTAGTCTCATATTGGCCTCATTTAAATTTGTGTAGCGAACCGGTGCTATCTTTTGCCATGCTAAAACAACATTTAATTTGCGGGGTAGATAAACAACTTGAACCATCTAACTAATTGTCGGGACCCCGGTTCCGCTTAATATGGCCTAATTGCATCGCACCTTTGCCATGTCATACATCATGCATGCATCATGCCGATCTTTTGCCGTAGTATTAAATATTGCATCCGGTGTTTATTCTAGTGTTTTGCTTCTTCGCGGATAAGGCCGTTGAGTTGATGCGAGTGTCGATCCGATCTTCGGTTGAACCTTCGACAATGTTTTCAGGCGAGCATCTCCCCCCCTCCTTTCTACCTATCTTACTTTTATAGTATTTATTCCCTCCTGTTGATCTATTGCTATCTGTGTTGCGATGCTCTAGCTTTCGTACCCGTGATATCCCTTGCAGCCGTATATTGCCTTGGACACATCCTATTACCTGTTGTTTTGGTAGATAGCTGGACTTGCGCGTCGTAGTCGCTTGCTCAAGTGTTGTTGCGTGTCGTCAAGTACCACAGTTATTGGAGAATTGCCGCCTGTTTAATGTTGGAGATGATCAGGGTTTATTTATTGCTCACTTTAATTATTGTTTAACAACTAAAATTGAAGTAGGTAAGCAGAGGCACAGGTGGGCAATAGATGTTATTTGGTTGTTAACCGTCCACTTGTGTCCCGTAGGACCCCGAGTACTTGATACCTGTTCCTTGAATATTCGCGCTATCCACATACGGGGAATTATGGGACCCCCCTTACCGAGAGCTTGATTCATTCTTATTTCTTGGGGCCACAAACTAGTTTGAGGTTTTATTTACTATCCTGTACCTATGCCATGCTTTACTGCTTTATTACGATTGTGCGAGGAGCACACTGTACTGTTTAGGATCGTGGCACGATTCCGCGGTGTCGACAAGCCCAGTTTTGGGTTCCCAGTCGTTCACAGCCGTCCCCACAACCTTGAGTCCGCCTCGGAGCCGTCCGGCTTTGTTGCGGGTCTACTTTAAGGGGTGGCCCCCTGAAATATTTCTGAATCCTGTGATTGCTTTGTCGTGAAGGCCTCGTTGGGTTTTGTTTTGGTTTTTCCGAGGCTGATCGAGTGTGTGTTGCTATTGGTGCACCCCGGCCGGGTAAAACTTTCTGAAAGCCGTGTCCGCGGTTATGGACGACTTGGAGCACAGTATCTCGATCATAGACAACTATAACTAAAGTAGTGCTAGAAATTTGACTTTATAATGACTAGTAATCAGCTTCACTATAATGGAATGGCTACATAAAACTGCCCACAATTGCTTGTTTGAGTTGTCGCTTGCGACCATTGTATCTGACTAGTAAGTATTGCAACTACAACGGAATGGCTAAATAAAAGTACCAACAACTGCTGGGTTTTTGGGATATCTCATGCTAATTGTATCTGACTAGTAAGTGTTGCCACTACAACGGAATGATTAACTAAAATGGCCCACTGCTTACTTTATCAGGATGATTATCTATACCTGACTAGTAATTGCCGCAACGATAACCGAATAAATAAAACTGCCATTCCTCGGTTGACTTCCTCGTTTGGTCTCGAGGGGGAAACACCAGGAAGGGTTTGTTTGGTGTTAGCTTCAGGTTGGACCCGGATAGGTCATTCTTATCCCTCTCTGATAACCGCCAGTTGTATCGAGTCTCTATAGGTTGTTTAGTGCATGTTGCCGCTGCCGCTTAGTCCACCATACCTATGTAGGCGAGGGCCGCCGAATTCTAGACTCGCCGTGTACTGGCCTCAGTACTGACGCTCCTCTTTTTCCTTTGCCCTTTGTCGGCACCCCTTTTGTTTAAGCAGGTTTTGAGATCGACGTCGTTAGCAGGGTTAGCCTTCCGGCTTGGCCTGGGCAGGGTTATGGACGCCATTGGTTATTCTTCAGGGCTCTTAGCCCCATTTGCATCTTGTCCGTAGTCGGACGCTCTCTCATTTTCAATGTGATTTGGATCTTTGTATATTATATCTGTATTCTTGACTCATGGAGTCGCTGTTGTATATATCTGTTCTGTGGGTCCCATCGAGGACTGTTGTGTAATGTTATTACTTCGTTTTCCACCCGCACGAAAGTGCCTGGTGGGCACCTTTGAATCGTTTCTATGCGGGTTTGGCGGGAAGCGCTGAAACTTGCATAGGGACGATTCTGAGGGTGTTACAAAACTAAACCCAAAGGCTTATTATCTTAAATACACTAATGTTGCTAATGAAGATTGTGTGAAGTTTTGTATGAAGGAAATTTTCAGTTGTAGGGGAAGAATGATGTGATAAGATGAAGAATGGACAAAAGATCAAGCTTGGGGATGCCACCCGTGTCACCCCAATAAATATTCAAGAGGTACAAGCGTCAAAGCTTGGGGATGCCCAAGGCATCCCCTTCTTCATCAATAAAAATCTCAGGTCTCCTTTCTAGACACTTTATTTTTATTGCATCATGCACTATTGTGTTGTTCTTGGAGTGTCTTAGTTTTCGTTTTTAGTTTTATTTTGTTTGGTTTGCTGTAATAAATTAGTTGGACCCCCGCATCCTCATTTTGTTTCAAATAAGTTGATTGGTGTTGGAAAAGAGTAGGAAGTTTCATGCTTATAGTGGTACAAAAGGAAGTTTGTCTTGACTGTGGCTTAGACTTTATCATGTCATGTTGGATGTTGCTTTGACCATATGCTTAGTGATTATTGCTGTAGCATGACTTGTTCCAAACAATTTAGATTGCTTAATGTGCCTTGATTGTTTTACATACAAAAGCATAATATTGTGGTATTATCCTTTGATGCTTTATTTGGGTAGACTTGGCACATGCTTACACCATGTTATGACTATGAACCAGTCACCCTAGCCTCTATGATCATTTAGTTTTTGACTTGTGATATCATTTTATGCTTTGATTAATAATGTTTTGTCGCTTTGCATGATTATGGCCGTTATTGCTCTCTTAGTTGGTCGCTCCCAGTCTTTTGCTAGCCTCCACTTGTACTGAGTATGAGCTCTACTCGTGCATCCAACTCCCAATAGACCAAGTTATTCCAAATAGTCCACTATAAATTCCTATGCATGGTGTGTTACACCATTCTAAGTATATTCATGTTTTTATCTATCTTCCAAATTAAACTTGTTATGTGAAAATTAGTGATTAAAGCTCTCACAAACTTGATGGAACACTTTATTTCTTGCACTTAATAAACTTGAACCATTGTGCCCATCTATGTTGCTTATATGCTTGCAAATTATAAGTTCTAAATTAGCAGAACCATGTTTTCATGGGGAACACTTTCAACATTGCACTTATTCTATTAAGTTGATATCATGTTCTTTTGTTTATGGATCCCGATGGTGTGAAATAAAAGGGGAGCTTGTAATCTCATGGAGTTTGTATATGTGTTAGAGAAACGCCTGGGTGGCTAGCCTAAGCCATGCCTAATCATGGTGGAAACTTACAGCGTAACCATAATGAGCATTCTGTGAAGCATCCTCAATAAAAACCTATGCAAATAGCAAATAAAAAGATCGCTGAGATGCTCATTGTCTATTGCCTTGTCATTTTGATATGGGATAGCTCCTGTGTCATGGGGCAAGGGGTACTCCGTTGGCGGTTCTCTATGATACATATATACTTACAATGACACGAACTTACTTGTGACCAAAGTTGAGTAGCATGAGGTTTGGTACTCGTAAGCAAGGGGCATGAGATTTTCAACTTATAACTTGTCAGGCATATACTCACATTTGTGTCACTTTAACCTTGAACACTTCAAGATGCCAATGATAGGGGCAATGAGAGCTGAAAGCTAATAAGTACCATAATTTTGGGAAGCTTTTTATGAAACTTGAAATCCCTACTTCCCTCTGTGAAGGGCCTTTCTTTTTTACTTTTATGTTGAGTCTCCATCTTCTACCTTTAGGCACCAATTAATAGAGCATAGTTGTCATTCTTAGTTGAATATGCATTGTCCCAAAACTTATTGATTGATTCAGAATGTTGTTATTTCTTGTTCTTAAATTATTTGTATCTAGTCACCCTTATGAACTTTGAAGGTGTCCTATGCATTTATGTTTTTCCATTCCATGAAGGACAAGCTGAATACCACTCTTGCTATGTTTTCTATATGTGAAATAAACAAATGTATTTTAATGCATTGTTATCCAAGATCTTTTGTTTATACCTTTGCATGTTGCAACTTAGTTGCTATGTCTTATTGTTAGAACTACATCTTTCATGCTCATGTTTAGAGTACTTTGATCCCAGATATCAATGCTTTACAAATAGTTTGATCAAGATTGTGATGGTGCATGTCACCTCAAATATTATTCTTTTTATCACTTACCTACTCGAGGACGAGCAGGAGTTAAGCTTGGGGATGCTTGATACGTCGTAAACGTATCTATAATTTTTTATGCTCCATGCTTGTTTTGTATTAACTTTCTTATGTTTTGTCTACACTTTGAGGCATTTTTATATATTTTCTGGAACTAACCTATTAACAAGATGCCGCAATGCCAGTTGCCTGTTTTCTGCTGTTTTTGGTTTCAGAAAAGCTCGAAAAGAAATATCGTTGGAATTGGACGGGACAAACGCCAAAGTCAATATTTTACCAGAAGGAACACGGAGTCCGAAGGGCGGACGAAGTGGGGCCACGAGGTGGCCACACCCTGTGGCGGCACGGCCAGGGGGCGCGCCAGCCCTAGGTGTGGGCCCCTCGGGCGCCACCGACCTTGCCCCTTCGCCTATAAAAGCACCCTGATGCAGAAACCCTAAGTACCTGATCAGATCTCCACGAAACAGTCCATAGCCACCGCTATCGTCCCTAGATCGGGGGGGTATGAAGCTATTCCCCGCACCCTGCCGAAGGGGAGAGATCATCCTGGAGGCCTTCTTCATCACCATGCCAGCCTCCGGAGTGATGCGTGAGTAGTTCACCCTTGGACTATGGGTCCATACAATAGCTAGATGGTTGTTTCTCCTCCTTTGTGCTATCATGTTTAGATCTTGTGAGCTCTGTTCATGATCAAGATCATCTATTTGTAATCATACATGTTGTGTTTGCGGGGATCCGATGGATATTGAGATACTATGTCAGATTGATTATTAATTCTATCATGTCTATGTTATTTGTGATCTTGCATTCTCTCCATTGCTAGTAGCTATCTTAGCCAAGTAGATGCTTGTAACTCCAAGAGGGAGTATTTATGCTCGATAGTGGGTTCATGCCTCTAGTAATCTGGGGAAGTGACAGAAATCTCTAAAGGTTGTATATGTGCTGCTGCTACTAGGGAGAAAACAACAATCATTTGTCCATGGGGCAATTGTATTGTTTACTTTACACACTTTGCTTAATGCAATTATCCGTTGCTTGCAACTTAATACTGGAGGGGGTTCAGATGATAACCTGAAGGTGGATTATTAGTCATAGATGCAGTTGGATTACGGTCTATGTATTATGTTGTAATGCCCAATTAAATCTAATAGGAGTCAAGATGTCTAGTATATGCATTGTTATGCCTTCTCAGTCTGTCAATTGCCCCACTGTAATTTGTTCATCCAGCATGCTATCTATCTTATGGAGAACACTTCTAGTGAACCGTGGACCCCGGTCCATTATTTATCATTGATATACGTCCACTGTTTACCGTTACTGTTTACTTTCTACAAGCAACTATTATCTTCCACACTATACGTTTAATCCTTTGTTTTCAGCAAACCAGTGAGATTGACAACCTCACTTTAAGTTGGGGCAAAGTATTGTGGATTGTGTTGTGCAGGTTCCAAGTTGCTAGCAACACCTTAGAGTTGTTTCCTTACTCTTACTGCTACGATAACCTTGGTTTCATAACTGAGGGAAAACTTACTTCTGTGCTCATCATACCTTCCTCTTAGGGTTACCAACGAGCTCTACATATCTGAGCCATCAGAGCTGGACGCGCTCTTGCTAGTGATGGAGTTCTTTGCCCTCGAGATGTCTCATCTCCACAGCAGCCGCTTCCGCCGCCCTCATGCTCTTGGCAGGAGTGTTGTAAAGCGACTGAACCATGGGGGTGCATGGGTCAGCAGCGCGGTCTATCTCCGAGCGGAGGTCACGACCGCGATGTTGAAGTTGCCGGTTGAAGCCGTGGGTGGTGTTGTTCTCGCGCATGGTTGCGTTTAGCCGGCACTGGGCAGCTACAACCTTGTTGGCCTCCTCTAGGAGCTTCTGACGAGTAGCCTCCAACGTGGCCGCAGTGGTGGCCGGATCCGCCTTGGGGACGACGAGGTCACGGAGGTGCTAGATGGAAGCGCTTAGCATATCTTGGTCCTGCTCGCGCATGGAGCCATTGCCTCCCTCCCGGCGCTCTAGGGGCGGGCAGTGGTTCTTGCCTGAGCCAGCCATCATGACCTTGATGCTTCAGTTGGTTGTGGCGATGCATGGAGCGGCAAAGCCGGATGGCGCGTCAGAGACTGCAACGATCCTGCGAGGGAAAGCCTTGGAAACGGTGGCGACGTAGACGCGGAGGTCGCCGAAGTGGAGGACGGAGGCGTCACTAGGGGACATCTCCCTCGTGAAGCATAACACGTTGTGAATGATGCAGTCGAAGGTGCCAAGAGTGAGGACGAAGCCGGAGGCGACGCGCTCACCGGCATCGAGTGGAAGTCCCGTGCGAAATATGACCCCAGCCGAAGCGTTGTGCCCGACGGTGGACGCCAACAGTCGTGGTGTGGAACACGGCAGTGCCATTAGGGATGTCTTAAGAGGGGACAATCAAGATGTCATCGATGGCCATCGCAACGGGTTGGGCACAAAAACTGCAAACAAGGCGATGTACCCAAGTTCGAGGCCCTCTCGGCGAGGTAACACCCCTACTCCTGCAAGGATCTACTATATCAGGGGCGAATGCCCAATACAAGTGCTCCTAGAGTTGTTTCCTTGGCAACTACCAAGAGCTTGAGGAAGAAGATGAACTAGAGGAATCTGAATCTCCCTGAACCCTAGATCTACCCTCCCTTATATACTGGCTGGGAGAGTTAGGTTACAAGGTGGGCTCTAGGGTTTACTATTTGGGCTTTGGGTTTACAAAGCGGGCCGACTGGCAGGGTCTAGCCGGTGGAACAGGACCCAGTCAGCCCTTCAGTATAGGGGGACATCGCTACAGTGTCCTAGCACCAGTGCTTTGGGCGTCATCCAGTGCTTTAATGGTCATTCGGCTCTTTAGCGGTCAGCCGATAGCGCTACGCCCAGCTTCTAGGTTTGCCCCACTCAGTGTTGTCGTCTTCTAGAGCCATCAGGGCGGCGTGCCAGCCTGTATGGTGATGTGAGAAGCCAAAGACGTGCTCAACAAGGAGCGTCACCCCCTTTGTATCCTCGCCACCGAATTCCAGGCGGTCGAGTGGAAACGGCCACCCAACGGGTTCTTCTGGTCATCCGGCTAGACGGGCCACCCAGGGAAGCTTGAGGGCAGACCGGTTGGAGCAGTCCACCCGGCTGCATGTCCTTTGTCTTGCTTTGCCTTTCGGCCAGGTATTTCTAGAGCCGGCCATTTAGGCATGACTTACTCCACCCGGGGGTCCCTCGACACCACTTCTATGAAGTGGTAGATCTCGTCCAGTATATGTGTGTTAGATGTTTATTGTTAAATAAAATATTCAGGTCAATTAAAGGGTTTAATGCCGACAACTTTAGCTCTGGGGCGCTAGTTCTTATGGGCACACGCACGAAGACTTTTCAAGTATCATCAAAAACGTCAGGATGGCTCCTGTAAGGAAATTGTGACAGCCGCGCGTCAACAGCTTACTCTGGCGACACTAGTAGTCGTTAGATGGTCTAGTGATCTCTGCATAATTTTTATTATATTTGGGTGATTTATACTTCGTGTGAACTTATGGAATTCGGATTTTTCAAAAAAAAAAAAGCACAAACCGCGCTAGATGCAAAAATAATCCCTTTTCAAATGCCACGAAGTCCTGATGTTAGCTGCATTTTCTCGCGGTTGTTGAAAAGGAAAGTGTCCCAAAAACAAAAAAACTCAATTTTTTTAGAACATGCCGCACGGCCAGCCTCTCGACTTTCTATCCCGCCGCCGCCGCCGCCGCGACCTCCACAGCACCACCCGCGACGGCCCGCGCGCACCGGTGTCCGCAGCTCCCTCGTCCGGCGCCTTCCGGCGGTAACTCCCTAACCACTTCACCATCTGCAGGAATCATCTCACAAACCCTAGTTGCAGAGGCGCCGCATTCGCTCTCCGGCCGCCTTTTCCCGAGCATCGTTTTTTACCCTTCTGCCCCCTTTTGCCAATTCCGTATGCGAAAGCTGCGGCTGCGCTCCGACTAGCGTCGGGCGGGTAGGCGCGCTCATCCGGTCGTCCATGGGTGCCAGCTGCGACCGTGGAGGTTGCTGTCGAGGAATCAACGTGTCGATCTCTAGGCTCCCCATCGCACAGTGCAGAGCTTTCCGTCGCTTGCCCAGTTGCCCCCCTCATGGATGTCGCCATGGAGGAATCGGTTCTTATGTGACGCCGAATCGATCAAGGCAACAAGCGAGATGGCTAAGAACCGCGTGATCTTTATTTTCCACTACTGGAATGAAAATGATTGAACTTCTATTTGTCTTATGTATGTGGATTGTCTTATGTATGTGGAGGAGTCGATTGCTGTGGTTCTGCTTCTGCTCTTGAATGTCATGTGTAGTGTTTGAGTCTCATTGCTGCCAAGTTTTTTACACGTGGTTCTGGTTATGCATCACCAAAACTAAAAAACTGTTTGGTTGATTTGGTGATCTCAAACCATAGTCTCGTCTCAAAACTTAGGTTTAGGCGTGCTTAAACCGACAGATGTGCATTGCTAGTCTAACTTTTTTTTGAGAGAAATTGCAAGTTTAACTTAATTTACTACCAATACAGAAAAAAGTATGAAATAGCCAACTTCCTCAATTTCTATAAAGATTTTGAATGCGAGGGGATAATGAGGCAAACCAACACACACGTAGGAGAGAAGCTGAGAACAGATACCAACTAAGGTGTCAAAAGTAATGGATCGTACATGCAAAACAAAACCAAGAAAGCATCTCCTTTTGGAGGACCGATGGGCCATAGATGATATAGACATAAAAAGACTTTTTGGAGCTACTGGCACAAATCTAGTTCATGCCGAGCTACACGTATGCTAGTTTTAGACTATGGAATGTGCATACGTTGATGCTATAAAGGGATTTCTCACGGCTTGGTTGGACATAATCCATAGAGCATGGATAACCTTGATACGTGGAAGCAGATTTATGTGATTCATAGGTATCTAAATTTTTCGCTCATGTGTTATGTTTGCTCATTCTATTTGCAAATATTAGAGTGAAACTCAAATTTTGTACTTCCTCCGATCCAAATTAATGGACTCGGATTTGTCTAGATTCGGATGTATCTAGTTTGAGTCCATTAATTTGGATCGGAGGGAGTATCAAATGCTATAGTATGACAAGTTCCTTTGCTTCAGAATGTTTAAATCTCCATGACTTTGTTTGGAGACCTGTATGCACTTGCCTATCTATATGCTAGATAAAACATCAGAGTGGCAAGATTTGTTATGTTTGACTATCTGTACACCAAATGATGTACTCCCTCCGTCCTAAAAAGGATGTCGAACAAATTTAGACAAATCTTCGATATCCTTTTTAGGACAAGGGGAGTATAAGGTAACCCAACATAAAAACATAAGAGAATTTATTGACATATATTTTGATGAATGATAGAGCCATAAGTTCTATTTCGTTTCTCATAGATAAATGCATACATGATATGCAAGCAGCAGTAGCACCTAAATGTTTTTTTCTCTCGGAGAAGTAGTTACCTGTATATGTCTTTGACCATGTTTAGCTGTAAATGTATCGTTAAAACTAACTTTTAATGAACTATGCATATTAATATATTTGAGACCACAATCCTCGATGTGGTTTTACAGAAAGAAGGCGGTGCCTGATGAGGTAGTAACAATGCCGTGAACACTGAGCATGGTGAGCGTTGGTCTTGTAGAAGGAAAAATATTGCCACAAGAATGTTCACTGGACAAAGGGAAAGGGATGTGTCGGTAGGGATGGATAGTGAGACTGTGCTTTGGGATCTTCCCGGACCCACCTTGGTGAGGGATTTGCAAAAAATCGAGTGGCATATATATCGGGAATTTATCCTTTTGTATATGCAAGCATCATTCAGGGAAGGTATTGACTGCTTAGCTTGCTGGTAGACAATATTTGCATTTCATTCATTTACAGTCATGGCAATGATCAATGCAGAATTTGCTTTATTCCTGAGCTATCCCCTGTATAGCTGGTTATTTCGATCTTTGTTATCCATGTCAGATACTCTTATCAAGTTGTGATGTTGACTAGGAGTGAAGAACAATCATAGGATCAATCATTGAATGCATCTATTTTTACTCCTTTTGAAAAAAGTTGTTGGTTTTGCCACGTGGTCCAGTGTGCCGAGAGGTCTTTGTTCTATAGCAATTGGAAGGAACTATTGCGTTTTGTTTCTTTGTCCAACTTTTCCTTGTCTGAGGCTCAAAGTAAGCATCTCATGGACCTGTTCTAATTCTCCATCGTTCTCTCAGATTTTATCACAACAATATGTTTGAACTTTGAGGGGCACAAAAAGATATCTTGTTCTATCATCTCCACTTTGTCTGATAACAATACGATCTCCCACAGTTTGTCACTTTTTTCCTGACAGAATAGCTTTTCAAGGTCACATTATTTTACTGTTATTTACACGCAAGGCAGTTAACTATTAGCTGGAAAAGATACTTATGTTAGTTAATCATATTTTTTTATTTTTTAGGTGAATCAATTTGTTTGTGTTAGTTGGCTTGCCCTACAGGTATTAGTTGAACTCCGGTTTGATTGTGATAGACACAGAATGTGAATACTGCTTGGTTTACCCTCAGTTTAGTCTTGACTGCCTGCTTTTGTTATATGAGTTTGGTGCCTATAGGGAGTTAGGAAAACCTTCCATCTAGACTTATCTCAGGTCGAGTATACTTGGTTGTTAGCAAATGGAAGTTCAGAGTGGTGTGTCTGTTGTTACTTATGCAGTTTAATAGTCAATTATAGGAACACCAGCTTAATTGAATTGGATGATCCCATGCTTGATTAATTTCCTTTTGAGCCGATGTTTCTTTTAACATATGATAGTGGGACAAAACTAATTACACTCGGGACTTCTCCACTTGTTTAATGTGTGTTGTTATGTCTCTTCTGACTTTTTGGCAACCTAACATGAGAAATTTTAGCATTTGAGGCTGCAAGGTCGTTTAAAATCCACATTGTCATCAAATGTATTTACTGCATGTAGAGGGGCACTAAAACAATATGGCATCAAGCCTTTAGGCATGGACATGCCATGTTATTACTGTACAACAAACGGTGCTTCCAGCTAACATTTTGAGATCGGCTTGGATAGTATTTGCTGGGAAGATAGTCCTTATGCCATGAAACAGGGTAATGTTTTCGTTGCTTTGAGCTGTCGATTGTCATAGTGATAAACCAATCTGGAGTGGTTCAAATTCAAACCCCTAATGGTTTCTCCACACTTACTTTACTTGAACCATTATACATCTTATAAAGAGCTACAGCCTACGAGAATCCGCATATATTCAAGTCACTCTCCAAAATGTGGATAACTTTTGCAACCGTGGCAATCAAATCACCTACGCACGCAAGATGCCCTTTGCTATCCAGACTCCAGAGGTTAGAATATCTGCACCATCACTTATGTTTGGTGGGGAAACAACAGCCTCCTCGGCTATATAAATGCATCTCAGGTTCAACTTTCTATATCCGTGCCCCCTCAAGTTATATGTGCATTGTGAAGCTTGCTCCAATCTGTACGAACTTCACTTTGCCACTTATTCACTCGTCCATTCATATAAATGGACTATTCTAATTTGCGGCGACAAGCTGCATCTATGAAAAAGGGCCTCTTTGATCAGGCATGTAGCCAATTCTCTGACGTTTTCTCTCTCAATAATATATCTTACGTTTGCCCAGGGAGCTCTCAACCATTTTTGGCTTATGTTTATGCAGGAAGCCTCCCAATTTTTATCCCATTGTCAGTATTGTGCTTTTTCTGGATAAACCACATGCTGATGTAGAAAATAATACTTTTATGACAGGGTCTCCTTGATGAGCAATTTCGTCAAGTGGAGGACTTGCAGGATGAAGCTAGTCCTAATTTTGTGGAAGAAGTTGTTGCGGTGTTCTTTAAAGATTCGTGCAGGCTAATATCAAACCTTGAGCAAGCTTTGTAAGTACCAAGTATAGGGATAAGGCCCCCATTTACCAAATGAAAGAAGAAACATATTTAGACCATGCAAGCTGTAATGTTGGACCTGACTGATTAAGATCTGAAAACACTGCAGGGAGAAGTACCCTAGAGATTTCAACAGGTGGGATGCATACATGCAGCAACTGAAAGGCAGCTGTTCCAGGTAATTCCATAATTGCTACTAGATAAATTTGTTCACTTGCCTATGGCATGTAGTGCGGAAGATTCAGCATCATAGGCTTCATTCTTTTGCATACCACAAGAAATTCGCATGATTCAGCATCTAGCATTGACATTTCACAACCTGATGCAGCATCGGTGCTTCAAGGATGAAGAATGAATGCATGTTGTTCAGAGATAACTGTGGGAAAGGAAACGTTGAAGGGTCCGTCTCTCACCCACTCCATATCGATGCTCAGTTTTCCGAGACTTTATCTCTGTTTTCTTAGAACATGTTTTGCCTTGTCAATAAAAGAACTCCATGCCACTTCTCGCACAGTCAGCATCGTTATAGACCAAACAGTCTCTCTCTCTCTCCTCTGGTCGAAACAGCCGTTATTTACGCATTTACTGCATTTTGGTATGCAGTTGCATGGGGTGTCTCCAGAAACTGAAGAGGGAGCATGCTATCCTGAGGCAGAAACTAGAATCCTATTTCCAGGTAACCTTCAGGCATCAACCTTGTCATCAGAATTGATCATCCTTTTCCTGTACCTCGGCGTGTGTTTATGTGTGGTTTACCATGCAGCTGCTGCGACAAGCTGGTCCTGCTGGAGCGGCCACTAGACCTGTCATGTAAGTACTGGAGAGTTTTTGCATCTGCAAGGCGCACTAATTATGGAGAAAGATTTAGGAGCCCTGCCCTATAACATTCTGGTCCTGCTGGGAGCGTACCTTGGCCAGCATGCAGCCTGTCGACACACTGCGCCTCTACAACAAATCAATAATAGATATGATGTACCACCCTCAGATATTATACTCATTTATAAGTATATATGGTAAAAGAAAATAAGAAGAGATGAGAGACCTGCTGACGAGCATGAAACATGGAAGCCATTTTTCTTTGTTTGTAATATAAAGATACAGCTAATCGAGGTCTTGCTCTCTGTAAACCTTCTTCACTGTTCCCTTTATGTTGTGGATGTGCCGTGTTTATTACGTACTCCTTCCGTTTAGAAATATAAGACATTTTAGCTTTATGAAATGAATGTATCTAGACTTCTTTTAGTGTATGAACCTATAAACTAAAAGACGTACAAAGCTAAAACGTCTTATATTTTTGAAGGGAGTATGTATTTGTTATAAGAGTTAGCGTGTCAGGACTCTTTAAGGTACAGCTATATGGTTGATCTTGGCCTGCAGAGGTAGCAGTGCCTGAGCACCAAAAAAAAAACAGCACAGCGCTTGCATATGTTTCATCTCTGCGTGTCATGATATGTGGATGCTAGAGTTGGGGTTGATGAATGGCTGCGTATAGCGCCTCACACGTTTCAGCCCTGTCAACTTGCCATGAGTATGATCAATGTCGGATCACGTGTTTTTCTAGAGTAAAAACTCGGAAGGCATTTCAGAACTCATTCGTGTTAAGAACACAAGCAAATTATAAAGACAAGAGGAGTGATGCTGAAAATAAAAAGAACCAACATTCACCACAACTAGCAGACAAACTTCAATCGCCTCGTAACTTTTGACTACCTCAACTGAAACATGTTCCTGGCGATGGGACAAAGGCAATCGTCGGTGCTGGCAACCCTTTCAACATCTACACTAACCACGGAACACTAAGGCCATCTCCAACGCCCCCCGCATTTCGGACAACAGTATGGTCCGAATTGGTCCTTTTACGGGGTGTAGGACATGCCGTTCGGACTCAGCCCGGTTTACGGTAGCCTGTGCCCCGAACGGCATCTCACCCGCAAAAAAAAAAGCGTAGAAGAAAAACAAGGACAAAAATAATTAACATATTACATAAAAAGGTCATTGTCCTGGGTCACCCGGTCACAAAATATATAATAAAAAGAAAAATGTCCAATATTATGGGGTGCCTTGGCGTGGAAGGGAGGCGAGGTGGCGGGTATTGCTGCTGGCCGGCCGGCGCCTTGGTCTTGCGGTTGCGCCGCCTACTCCTCGTCGTCGGCGGCGGCGAGGTCGATGAAGACCTGCGACAGGGGCCACGCGTCGGCCCGGGCCGGAGCGGAAGGCGGTGCTGGGAGCGCGGGCGGCATCTGGGCCTGCGCGGCCACTCAGGACTCGTGCAGCGCCTGGGCGGTGCCGTCCTACTTATTCTCCTCCTCCAGCTGGGAGGCGAGGATGGCGGCCTCGAGCTCCTCCTCCTCCGTCATCGGCTAGCGCTGCCGCTCCGACCCCTCCTCCTTCATCTTGACCGCCACTAGCCGGGGCGGCTCCGGCTCCTCCGGCTCCAGCCACAACCACACCTCGGACACGACGGTGTCCGCGCCACGGTAGCGCGACCAGTCCGGGATGCCAGGCTTCAGTGGCGGTAAGTGGAGGCCGCCGTCGTTGTCCTCCACGCCGGAGTCCTCCTGGGACCCCTCCTAGTACTCCTTGTCGGCGTTGCCGAGGTTCTCGAGGTGGGCCTCGATAGCCTCGCACGGGGCCGCGTGCTCTGCCTCGAGCCACCGGTCCCAGACCAGGGAGTCGATGGTGTAGACCGGATCTTGCTGCAGATCTGGAGGGAGGAAGGCCCGGCACCGGCAGATCTCGCGGCGGCGCGCAGGTCCCGAGGTGGTGATGGCCGACACCGGCACGCGGGCGCCATTGAGGTGCCACCTCGCCGGCAGGTGGACGTCGGGCCACGGGCAGGGCATGCTTGCCTCGGCGAGTGTGCGTGTGTCCTCGAGGCTCACATACATGCGCCGCTCGTTGCGCGGGCGCGGCGGCGGGCGCAGTGGCGGGGCGCGGAAGAAGGAGGAGGAGCTACGCCGGTGCAGCGAGCGGGAGACGAAATGGCGACCACGGTCACCGTCGGTGGAGGAGTTGGCCTCGTGGTCGTTCCGGCTGCGCCGGAACCAGGACTTCCAGCTTTCCTTGGTCATCGCGCCGGCGAGGGCCGGCGAGGAGGAGCTTCTCGGTGGGAAGGGAGCGGCTAGGGTTTTGGTGTTTGGAAGTGGGGACTGGAAGTGGAGAAGAGTGTAGACTGGATGTGGATGGGGACGACGCGGTCCCATTAAAAAGGACACAGCCCCTCTCACTGGAACACTGCCAGGTGGGGCCCGAGGAAGACTCGGACCGCGTCGGACGAGGCCATGTCCGAGCCCCCGCAAACCAGCCGCGGGTTTTGGCCTGGTATGCGTCGAATCGTACCCCGCCGCGTTGTTCGGTCCGTTTGCGAGGGGTCGTTGGGCCTTGGGCTCGGTCCAGGAGGGCAAGATCGGACGCGCGACGTCCATTTGCGGGAGGAGGGGGATGGCCTAAGGAGCAACGACATCTCCACCCCCTCCCCCCCCCCCCACACACACACACGCACATATGGCGTCCGGATAGATTACAGATTTTTGGAGTGCTGCTCCTAGCCGTGGCCCCAATACAAAAACTTCAAACATTTTAAAATCTATTAAAATACAAAATTAATGGCGATTATATATATAGTTCAAACATGTTTATACAATAAGGGTGCGCCTGACCTGCAATTTACATAAAAAGAAAGAACTAAAACTAAGGCCCTTGACGGCAGGAGGCGCTGCTCTCACCAGGAGGGCGCTGCGGTGGCCCTTTGTCGACACGCCACAGGTCAAACAGGGAGTTATGCATCACTAGTTGCATGTCGGCCTCCTCCTTAGCTCGGCCGCGGCAGGCACGCAAGTTCGCATCGTTGGGGTATCTGTGTGATGCAAGGACGAGATGCATGTGGACGTCGTTCAGATGCTGCAGCCGGAGGTGCTCCGGCAGGAAAACGTGATTGAGGACGTCCCACCCGTAAGGCTCACCGGTGGTCCGGTTAACTAGCCCTCGGGATGGTGGCGGATGCGGAATCGCTCGCCGACGCTCATCTCGAACACGTCGATTGATCACCCGTTGTTCGAGTGGCACCCATGGTGGAACCTCCGGCTCCTCGGAATCGGTGTCGGAGCTGCCCCTACCCAACTCCCTGGAGTTGGCTGCATTGGATTTGTCGAAGGGGATCCCCTCCTCTTCCTTGGATTCGGTGTGGTTGGGGCCATTGAGAGGCGCCTCCATCTCTCCTACGGGTGGTGCGAGAGTTGGAGGAAGACGGCGGCCAAACATGGCTATGCTCCGCACCTACTGGCAAAAGTAGCACCTTCGACTGCCGCCCTAGATATAGCGGGAGAGGGTGTGAGGTGTTGACATGGTGTGAGAGTGAGTGTCTATCTGCAATGGATATGGCCACCGCGTCTACATATAGCGAGAAAAGGGCGGGAAGAATGGGTGGGAAGCGGTGGAAAAGGAGGGAAGAGCATGGCAGGAGAACTCGGCGGCAAGCAATTTCGCCGCCAGGTGGCCATCGAGCGATGAGATGCCGCTCGAGAGACGAGACGTTTATCTCACTGCCAATTCTAGACCGCGTCGCCTTCTCATCCATCTGGCGCCCCCTCTAGACCCCCCGCGGGTCGCGTTTGGCCTAGGAGCGTCAAATAATTAGTTGGGTCGCGTCGGCGCCAAAACCGAATTGGGGGATGCGGTTGGGCGTGATTTTTTGTGCCGGCACCCCCATAGCCCTTTGGAGGGCCTTTAGGGTGGGGGAGTGGAGATTCTCTAGGGACGTGTTTTGTAACTGGGTCGATTTTTCAGCTTCCTGGGCTAGGCTTTGTGGGGCATGTCTAAATAAAAACGTCCTCTGTGCCATGTTCTGCTACTTGTCTTGCACGGCTGGGTACCTAGGGTCAGTTTGTTTGGTTATCTGATGCATGTTTGGTTCTCGTTGGCGTGGAGCCTGGCTCCACGAGAATCCACATTGTTGGCCCCGGAGATCCTGCCCCAAAGAAAAGATGCAAAAATCGATATTGTCCATTTGATTGGTAGCCCGCATGGTGTTAGGTGGGGTTTGACATCATTCATAGCATACACGTTTGGTTGTGGTGTCTTCATGCATGACATGTGAGAGAGAGGCATGCAACCTGCCACTGAAAAAAAAAGGGAATCTTTCCCACCTAGCTTCTCCCGCTGGCTTGGCTTGGAGATACGCTCAATTCAAGCATTTTCAGCGAGCCTTCCCCTGCTTTAACGCGCATGTGAGCAAGTTTTTCTACACCTCTGTTGATTGGTTGCCCATAGAAAAAGGAATCTCCCCCAATTCAATCCTACCTACCACCGTACAGCCTACCAGACACCTCCCTGCAAATCCTCTTCACTGTTGGGTAGATGCAAAATATAGTTGTTTGGTTGGCTACTTGTTATTATGTCTGGCACACACATTTCGGATCTCCTCACCGGTGTGGTTACCACCATACCACCAAATCACAATCACACATAGAGAAAGTACTAATAGGCATACTAACAAATTGACAGCGGTAGATTAACAAGTAGATAGTACTCCCTATGTTCCAAAATAAGTAACGTTGATTTGTCTGGATTCATCTGTTCTACACACTAAAACACGTTTAGGTGCATGTGAATCTAGAAAAATCCAAGTCAATTGTTTTAGGACGGAGGGAGTACTTAAGTTTCTATCAGGTGCATACCTAAGCAACCTGATAACCATTTACACTAGGGAAATACACCCCTAGCACAAAAAAGATGTTATTCGGCCTCTATAGGCCAACATCACAACATCAGCACTAATAACATCATCGTCAGCAAAATCATCCAGTAGTTCATCTGAGGCGACGCTCACTCACCATGGCGAATGCACTAGAACTACACCTCTAGAGAGGTGGCAGCCCTATACATCTAAAGGTCGAAGCCTTCATTCTTGTACTTGAAGACGAGGGTGTCACCTTCGTGCATGTTGATCTTGGTAGCGAAGTTCTTCCACCCCTTTAAGAACACCATGTTGTCCTCCAACCACTAAATCTGCATGTTCCACTCGCAGAATCTAACGAAGTGGATCGACACCTTCATTCCCTTTTTCGCGATCTGCAGTTTCTTCACCAGCACCTTCTCATTTGTCGGTGGCATGACCACGGATTCGAGGTCTAGGCGATCGACCTACACGTAGAACCGTGGTGGCTACTCGAGGATCTCGTTATGCCCAAGGTCTGTTGGCTGCCCCATATGCTTCTTTGGCATGTCGAGTTGTTGCACTTTCTAAATGAGGTATGGTATCACATGCTCAACTAGACAATAGGGATGTAATCAACCATCTCCGGTAGAGGAGCGTTAGCCCTAGCAACAAACTCCGGTTATTCCGACTTTGCAGATCTCTGTCACCCCATCTTCTCCAACACCGGCAGCTAGGGGCTCGCATGTCTACAACACCAGTTTCATGTCTGTCCCCCTCATCCCCATCGTATCTGGCTCCAGCACATCATCATCTTCCATCATGGCTGTAAGAACCTATAATCCACCTCCCATCCCCACTATTAGCTCCTAAGCTAGTTAGTTTTAGCTTACGATTGATTTATTAGTCCCTTATGCAACACCGATTTTGTTAGGACAAACAAATTGAGATTCTCATTCAGGTCGCTTCCCTCATAGTTCTGATTCATGCCTGGATTCTTTTGATGTTGGAGATATGCCCAAGAGGCAATAATAAAAGTAGTTATTATCATATCTTTATGTTTATGATAAATGTTTACATCCCATGCTATAATTGTATTAACCGGAAACATTATTACTTGTGTGATTTGTAAATATAAAAAAGTCCCTAGTAAAGCCTCTTGTTAAAGTAGCTTGTTGATTAATTGATGATCATGGTTTCCTGATCATGAACATTGGATGTTATTAATAACAAGGTCATATCATTAGGAGAATGATGTGATGGACACGCTCCTATAGTTAAGCATAGTATAAGATCAAGTAATTTAAATAATTCACTTCCTATAAGCTTTCAAATACATAGTAACCTAAATCCTTCAACCATGAGATCATGTTAATCACCATCACCGTATGAATGCTTTGATGACATCAAATACCACTTCGTAACTGGGTGGCTATAGAGGTGGCATTGAGTGTTCGGAAAGTATGTGTTGAGGCACATGGATCAAGAGTGGGATTTGTCCATCCATATGACGGATAGATATAATTTGGGCTCTCTCGGTCGAATGTCATCCAATTAGCTTGCAAGCATGTGACTGGATCACAAGGGATCACATATCACACGAACGAGTAAAGAGTACTTATCGGTAACAAGGTTGAACTAGGTATGCAGAGATACCGACGATCAAACCTCGGATAAGTAAAGTATCGTGAGACAAAGGGAAATTGGTATCGTATGTAAATGGTTCATTCGATCATGAATTCATCATATAAATATGTGGGAGACATATGAATTTCCAGATTCCTCTATTGGTTATTGATCGGATAGAGTCTCGATCATGTCTGCATAATTCACGAACCTTAGGGAGACACACTTAAGGATCCGATGTTGTTTAGTAGATATGGAATGTGAGTAAGAGACCGAATGTTGTTTGAGAGTCTCGGATTGGCTCCGGGACATCACGAGGAGATCCAGAATGGTACAGAGAATAAGATTCAAGAAAAGTCCAATTCCAGAGTTCGGGAATGGTTTCGGTGTTTTCACTGGAATGTTCTAGAAGTGTCTAGAAGGTCCATCACTCCAAAGTGGGAAGGGTACATGGATGTTTCATACCAAAGTGGAATGGTTGCATCATGTCCTAGGTCACTTGGCTGGGCAATGGGAAGAGAGAAATCAAACTCTTGTTTGAAAGTCAAACGCCAATTTGAAAAAGTCAAGTCCCAACATGGTTGCCTAGTGGAGGGAGGAAAGGAATCCCACCTAGGGAAGGATTCCTCCCTCCCCTTGCCTCCGGCCACAAGGACGAGTTGGGGGAGGAGTCCCCTTCCCCCAAACCGCCTCTCCCTCTCATAAATAGAGGGGAGGGGTGCCCCCTTGCCCCCACACACCCAAACCCTAGCCGGCCACCGGCCCCCTCTCAAGTCGCCGATGCTTAGGGCTCCTCTAAACGCCACTTCCTAGCTAACCCTAGTCGCCGGCCACCACCTCTAAACCCCTTGGCCTCTAAACCCTAGTAGCTAAGGGACCTCTCTACACCACCATACCCGCTCCGGCTTAGGCGAAGCCCTGCGGGATTTCCCCTCTACCTCCACCACCATGTCATCGTGCTGTTGGAATCGCGAGGAGAGATCTATAACCTCTGTTGCCTGCTGGAACAAGGGAGAGGAAGGTCTTCATCGAGCCGACTGCGGGAGTGCTGCCGGAACGCGACGTCGGAAGGATCGTCTTCGTGATCTTGAGATCGGCAAGTGAACGACTACATAAACCACGAGAATTCGATCTCGTTAACCGCTTTGGATCTTCGAGGGTTAGTACTCTATCAACTCGTTGCACTGATCTAGTAGATTAGATCTTGGCTTGTGCGTGTTCATGCGATAGAATTTTTTGTTTTCCATGCTACGAACCCCTACAATGGTATCAGAGCCGTGTCTATGCGTAGATCTGTTGCACGAGTAGAACACAATGGTTGTTGTGGGTGTCGATGCTTTTGTTGTCGATTGCTTTTTGTGTAGTTTGCATCTTGCGGGATGGTGGGATGAAGCGTCCCGGGTTAACCTTACATGACATCGTTGATGAGACTTGCTCCACGCTCAACATGCAACTTGTATTGCATAAGTGGCTTTACGGTGTCTGTCTCTCCCACCATAGTGAAGATTTAATTTACAACAGGAACTTGACAATACTTGTATCAACGTTGTGGTTCATGTTCGTAAGTTAGAACGGTTCTTATGCGAAAGACCCAACCACGTAAAACATGCAAAGAAAGTTTAGAGGCGTCTAACTTATTTTTGTAGGGCTTGTGATGTGATTGGCCATGATTGTGATTATATATGATGTATGCAATGATCCTTATTATAAGTTAGCAACCGACAGGAGCCTTATGGTTGTCTTTAAATTTCGTTTAAGACATGCATGTCTATTATTCAAGTAGTTATAATAGTTGATGCTGGTGGACGACAACCATGGAGAGGCGCCATTGACCTTTATGCCACGCAGGTGATGATGGATATCATGTTCGTGCTTGGAGATGGGGATAGAAGGCACTAGAAGATAGGCCATATCATATCACATATTATGAATTGCATGTGATGTTAATCCTTTTTATGCATGCTGTATTGCTTAGATCACGACGGTAGCATTATAAGATGATCCCTCTCAATAAATATCAAGTAATAAAGTGTTCATCCTTAGTAGGCATCGTTGCTAAGACTCGTCGTTTCGAAGCATCACGTGATGATCGGGTGTGATAGATTCTACGTGTGCATACAACATATGCAAGCCAGATTTGCACATGCGGATACTAAGGTTAACCTTGACGAGCCTAGGATATACATACATGGTCTCGGAACACGGAATGCCGAAAGATAAAGTATGAGTCATATAAATGATATGATGAACATGTTGATTGTTCGCCTTTGAAGCTACATCATCTCTCGTGATGATCGGACTTGGTGTAGTGGATTTGGTTCGTGTGGTCACTAAAACAATGTGAGGGGTATTGTTTTGAGTGGGATTCGACGGTAATATGATTAAAAGTTGAACATTATTTATCATAAATTAAATCAAAGTGAATTTGCATAGTTGTTGTAGTCATTGGCATCCGTTCACCACCTTACGCTTAGTTATAATTGAGATAATAGAACTATAAAATTTTGGATAGTTACTTTACGAATTGATATCGTATTGTTTTGAGTGTTAATCTAAAGATTAAAAAGTCCTATTGCATACTTTCAGCAAACTCTGTTTACTCCATGAAGTTTAATAGTTAGTATTAAATCAAGAGTAACAATACCAGAGTTAGTATCTAAAGTATCATGTTTTTCTTCATGATTCTTGATATTCAAAAGATTGTTTTAATATCAAGTTCATCTAGGAGCTAAAAGAATTGTTTTAGAAACCATCATGTGTGGGAGATATTGCAATATCTGAAACGATGTTTTGGCTACAACATGATAGAGTATACTATGGCAAAATATATGTTCTCATATTTGATGAGAATTTTAAAAGGTTGGAGACGCTAGTCGTCCTAATCCTCTAAAAGTTATTGGAGAGCAACATTATACTCGCGATTCACCGTTATAAGCTAAAGTAGCTTGATCATACAAATTTCCTTGATAAGGATGAATATAAGATATAGGTAAAATGTTTACTACACTAAAAGATTACTAAAGAATGAAATTTGAAAGAACGCCAAACATTTGATGACGGTGATCTACTTCAAAGTGCAAGTCCAAAGACATTGGTATTTAACTATACACGCTTTGGACTATGTGTCATGTGTATGGATCCACTATTGATGTTGAAAGATTCTTTTAAAAATAAAAGGAAATGCTGAAAGAGAAATCTAAGAAATATTTGGCAGAAAAGAAAAGGCTAGAATTGTCCAGCTTAGGTATATAGATGATATACATGTTATGGCTGTATTCTTTGCTTGTTAAACAATGTGGTTCTTGGGTATTGGATGCCGAACTCATGAACTGCAATGGCCTAAGTAACTAGCAAGAGAATAGGTGATGATGTTCGTCGAAAACAAACAAAGTGTTGTTGTATTGATCGTTAACATCAAATCTTACCTTCAAGATTTGTTTCAATAATTGTTATTTCGATCAGGTATTATGAGAACAAAAGGGTTGTTCAAATAATTATCATAATCCATAAAAGATGGATGATTTACAAATCTAGTTGGAGAAATCACATCCATAAAACTAGTGCTAAAAATGACGAAAGACAATTGATTGAAAGGTCACTTAAGAAGTGACATCGCTGTTTAAATTATATTGGAAAGAAAAACATGAAGAAAATCCATGATTGATGGAATTTTGGAGTCTTTTGATTTTTTATCAAATGACGCTTGTGAAACTTTCCTAGAAATAATTAAAACTCCTTTCAAAGGCCAAAAGGGAACGAATGACTAGCTTATTGGAACTTGTACATATAGATGTATGAAGCCCATTATGTGTAGTCAAGAGCGATGGATTTCAACTTCATATGCTTTCTTCGAAAATTTGAGTGAATATATGCATATTTGCTTAATGAGGATGAAGTGTGAAACATTTGAAAAAGTTCAAAGACTTTCAAGATGAAGTGGAAAATCATTGTAATAAGAAAATAAAGAGTTTATGATTAGATCATAAAGGAATATATTTTAGTTACAAAGTTTATCAAAACACCTAAGATTCTAGGAATCGTTCCATGGATTTGTATTTCTCTAAACACCATAAGAGTATGGAGTGTTCGAGATATATAATGAAACCTTGTTTAGACATGGTAAAATCAAAGGTGTAATTTATAAAACTGCCATTTTATTTTAAAGATTAAAACTTTAGAGACTACTGCTTTTATACTGAAAAGAGCTCCATCGTGATCCGTTGAAATGATACCATATAAAGTTATGGTTTGGGGTAAAACCCAAGTTGTCCTTTCTTAAACATTGGTATGCTATGCATAAGTAAATGTTTACAACCAAAGTCGGATGAGCATGTCTTTGTAGGTTATTTCGGATAATCACCAAAGACAAAAGTGTTTGTCGCTTAGAACGTCAAGTTTCTTAAGAAGGAATTTTCATGAAAATTTAAGTGGGAGGACAATAGAACTTTGATAAGGTTAAAAGAACCTTAGCTATATGTGCTTAGTTGCGCAGTGCCGGAAAGTGTCCTGGAGGCAACAACAATGCCCATGGCTCACGTGCCTCAACGGTTGTGGTCACTGAGGTCTAAGTTCCTATTGAACCAAGAAGGTCGGGTAAACAATCAAATACCAAGATTTGAGAGTTAAATCATTATTGTTTTATAATGATGAATCGACTACATGCAAAGAAGCAATGATGTGCCCTGACTCTGTCAAAATGGCTTGAAGCCATAAAATCTGTGATAATTTCATACATGAGAAATCAAGCTTTGAACTTGGAAGACCCTCCTGAAAGGTGTAAAACCTATCGGTCATATTTGGATTTGTAAATAGACATGAATGTTTCACATCTATGAAATAGTCGACATGTTGGGAAAAGAGTTTACGACGATGTTCAAAGGTTGACTATGACAATATTTGATCTTTCATAGCGATATTTAGTCTGGACGGATTAATGTAGCAACCACTACATATAATTTTGTTATATGATAGTTGAACAAACAAAACAAAGTTCTTTTAATAGAATTGTTACCAAGGACGTGTGCCTGACACGATCCAAAGGGTTTTGTTAATTCAAAAGATGCTAAAAGTGTATGCAAACTTCAATGGTTGAAATAAGCATCGCGGAGTTGGAATCTTCATCGTGATGAAACTATTAAAAGGTTTTATTTCATCGAAGACAATGAAGATGCTTGCATTTGCAAGAAATTAAGTGGGAGCGCTAAGACATATTTCTAATATATTATGTGAAAGACATATTGTTGATTGGAGATGATGTATCTTTTATTAAACACAAGTTAAGAATTTCATCTCGATGAAAGACTTAGGCAAAACCCAAATGTTTGGCATCAATATCTATATGGATAGATTGAGAGGCTAATAAGGTTGTGCCAAATGTACATAGATGAGATATTGAATGAGTTCAATATGAAAATGACAAGAAATGCTCTTGCCACACAAAAATGAGTAAATTGAAATTCAAGCGTATCGACACTTGGTAAGTGAAACAAAGATTCAAGTATTTTTTATACTTGATGAATGAAATCACAAAGAGTATTTTTCAATCGTACTGTGATATGTACACATCCAGATATGCCCTATACTCTAAATATTATGAGCATATACCAGAATGATCATTGGACAATAGTAAGGATATTCTTATGATCTTTTGGAAGAACTAAGAATATGTTATTTTATAGATGTGCAAATAGATGAATAGTTCATTGTAAAGTATTTCATTGATACTACTTTTGTCAAAAAAAAATTAAGTTTATCTCAATTTAAACTATGGGTGTCACAATATAATGGAAAGGAAATTCCATAAAGTATTTGGATGAGTTTCAAAGTTAAGACATTGTGACAGATACTACAATAAAAGGCTAAGTATATGAGTGATATTGTTGTTGGAGATATGCCCTAGAGGCAATAATAAAAGTGGTTATTATTATATCTTTGTGTTTATGATAAATGTTTACATTCATGCTATAGTAGTATTAACTGGAAGCATTAATACTTATGTGATTTGTAAACTAAATTAGAGTACCTAGTAAAGCCTCTTTATAATACTAGCTTGTTGGTTAATAGATGATCGTGGTTTCCCTATCATGAACATTGAGATGTTGTTAACAACAAGATCATGTCATTAGGAGAATGGTGTGATGGACATACTCCTATAGATAAGCATAGCATAAAGATCAAGTCATTTTAATAGTTCATTTGCTATAAGCTTTCTGATACATAGTAACCTAATTCCGTCGACCATGAGATCATGTTAATCACCATCACCAGAAGGATGCTTTGATGACATCAAACACCACACCGTAACTGGGTGGCTATAAAGGTGGCATTGAGTGTTCGGAAAGTATGGGTTGAGGCACATGGATCAAGAGTGGGAATTGTCCATCCATATGACGGATAGATATACTCTGGGCCCTCTCGGTCGAATGTCATCCAATTAGCTTGCAAGCATGTGACAGGCTCACAAGGGATCACATATCACAGGAACGAGAAAAGAGTACTTATCAGTAACGAGGTTGAACTAGGTATGTAGAGATACCGACGATCAAAACCTCGGATAAGTAAACTATCGTGAGACAAAGGGAAATTGGTATCGTATGTAAGTGGTTCATTCGATCGCAAAGCAATCATTGAAATATGTGGGAGCCATATGAATTTCCATATTCCTCTATTGGTTATTGATCGGAGAAGTGTCTCGGTCATGTCCGCATAATTCACGAACCGTAGGGAGACACACTTAAGGATTCGATGTTGTTGTGTAGTTATGTAATGATGAGTAAGAGACCGAATGTTGTTCGGAGTCTCGGATGGGATCCAGGATATCACGAGGAGATACAGAATGGTCCAGAGAATAATATACATATAAGGAAAGTCCTGTTTCGGAGTTCGGAAATGATTCTGATGTTTTCATCAGGAATGTTCTAGAAGGGTCTGGAAGGTCCGACACTCCGGAAGGGAAGGGTACATAGATGTGTCATGACAATGTGGAATGGTTGCATCATGTACTAGGTCACTTGGCTGGGCAATATGAAGAGAGAAATCAAATCCAAGTTTGAAAGTCAAACGCCAATTTGAAAAGTCAAATCCGAAGTTTGCTTGGTGGAGGGAGAGTAGGAAACCTACCTAGGGTAGGAGTCCCACTCCCTCCACCCGCCGGCCAAGGAGGAGGAGTTGGAGGAGGACTTCCTCCTCCCAACCGCCTCCCTCTCACCTATATAAGGAGGGGTAGGGCGCCCCCTACCCTCACACCCAAAACCCTAGCTCCTAGGCGCCACCACCTCCAAGTGCCGCCGCCTAGGGCCTCCTCCAAGTCGCCGACTTGGGGCTTCCCCAATCCCTAGCCGCCGGCCACACCACCACCCTTGGTGCCTCTAAACCGTAGATCGCCAGGGCCCTCTCTTACTCCACCATACTCGCTATGGCTTAGGCGAAGCCCTGCGAGATCTTCCCCTCTACTTCCAACACCATGCCGTCGTGCTGCCGGAATCACGAGGAGAGTGATACAACCTCCGCTGCCTGCTGGAACAAGGGATAGGAAGGTCTTCATCGAGTACCGAACGTGTGACCGACTGCGAAAGCGCTGCCGGAACGCGGCGCCGGAAGGATCGTCTATGCAATCTTGAGATCGGCAAGTGTACGACTACATCACCCACGAGAATCTGCTCTCGTTAACCGCTTTGGAATCTTCGAGGGTGAGTTCTTCTATCGACTCGTTGCTACAGTCTAGTAGATAGATCTTGGCTTTTTTGTGTGCATGCGGTAGAATTTTTTTGTTTTCCATGCTACGAACCCCTCCAGTGGTATCAGATCCAGGTCTATATGTAGATCTGTTGCACGAGTAGAACACAATGGTCATTATGGCGGTGGTTCTTTTATTATCAATTGCTTTTTGTGTACTTTGCATCTTGCGGTATGATGGGATGAAGCGGCCCGGGCTAACCTTACATGACATCGTTCATGAGACTTGCTCCATGCTCAACATGCAACTTGTATTGCATAAGTGGCTTTACGGGTGTCTGTCTCTCCCATCATACTATAGATTCAATTTACAACGGTCACTTGATAGTTCAAACATCAACATTGTGGTTTTTGTCCGTAAGTTAGAACGACACTTATTGAAAGCCCCAAACCACGTAAAATATGCAAAGAAAATTAGAGGCGTCTAACTTTGTTCTGTAGGGGTGTGCTGTGATGTGATATGGCCATGATTGTGATTATATATGATGTATGCAATGTTCCTTATTGTAAGTTGGCAACCGGCAGGAGCCATATGGTTGTCTTTTAAATTCCGTTAAGACCTGCGTGTCTATTCAAAGTAGTTGTAATAGTTGAAGCTGGTGGACGACAACCATGAAACGGCGCCATTGACCTTGACGCCATACCGGTGATGATGGAGATCATGTTCGTGCTTAAAGATGGAGATCGGAAGAACAAGAAGAAAGGCCATATCATATCACATATTATGAATTTCATGTGATGTTAATCCTTTATGCATATTGTATTGCTTAGTTTGTGACGGTAGCATTATAAGATAATCCCTCAAGCACACAATTTCAAGTTTTTAAAGTGTTCATCCTTAGTAAGCACCGTTGCTAAAGCTCGTTGTTTTGAAGCACCACGTGATGATCGGGTGTGTTAGATTCTGCGAGTGTATACAACATGAGCAAGCCAGATTTGCTCATGCGGAAGCTAAGGTTTGATCTTGACGAGCCTAGCATGTATAGACATAGTCTCGGAACACGGATCATCGAAAGGTAAAGCATGAGTCATATAGTAGATATGATGAACATGTTGATTGTTCGCCATTGAAGCTACATCAACTCTCGTGATGATCGGTTTTGATGTGGTGGATTTGGTTCGTGTGATCACTAAAACAATTTGAGGGATATTGTTTTGAGTGGGAGTTCACCTAGATTAATTTAACTATTAATTAGAACTCAATTTGTCATAAACTTAGTCTAAACTATTGCAAATATGTTGTAGATCAGTGGCGGTCCCTATCATCAATTTTAATGCGTTCCTAGAGAAAGAAAAGTTGAAAAACAATGGAAGCAACTTCGTGGATTGGTTCCGCAATTTGAGGATTGTCCTCAATGCTGGTAATTTGACCTATGTGCTGGATGCACCGCTGGGTGACCCGCCTGCAGCTACTGCTACCGATGAGGTAAAGAATGTTTACCTCGCTCGGAAGAATCAGTACTCCACAGTTCAGGGTGCCATCTTATATGGTTTGGAATCGGAGCTTCAGAAAAGGTTTGAGAACCATGACCCACATGATATTGTCCGTGAACTCAAAATGATATTTGAGGCTCACGCGACAGTTGAGAGCTACGAGGCTTCTGAAAAGTTCTTTAACTGCAAGATGGAAGAGGGCAGCTCCGTCAGTGAGCACGTGCTTAAGATGTCTAGGCATGCAAACAAACTCCAAAGCTTGGGTATAGTGATTCCTAATTCTTTGGGGATTCACCGTGTCCTCCAATCACTACCACCAAGTTACAAGAACTTTGTGATGAACTACAATATGCAAAACATGGAAAAGACGTTGCCAGAACTCTTCTCCATGTTGAAACCTGCAGAAGTGGAGATCAAGAAAGAGCACCAAGTGTTGTTGGTCAATAAGACCACCAAATTCAAGAATCAAGGCAAGTCTAAGAAAAAGGGAAACTTCAAGAAGGGCGGTAAGAAAGTTACCGCGCCGGCGAAGAAGACCAAGGATGGGCCTAAGCCTGATACTGAGTGCTTTTACTGCAAGGAAGAAGGTCACTAGAAGTGGAATTGCCCAAAGTACTTGGCGGATTTGAAGAACGGCAACATCAAGAAGAAAGGTATATCCGATATACATGTTATTGATGTGTATCTCACTAGTACTCATAGTAGTGCCTGGGTATTTGATACTGGTTCGGTTGCTCATATTTGTAACTCGAAACAGGTGCTACAGAATAAACGGAAGCTAGCGAAGAACGAGGTGACGATGCGCGTTGGAAATGTATCAAAGGTTGATGTGATCGTGGTCGGCACGCTACCTCTTCATCCACCATCGGGATTAGTTTTATACTTAAATAATTGTTATTTGGTGCCTGCGTTGAGCATGGACATTATATATGGATCGTGTTTATTGCGAGACGGTTACTTGTATAAGTCCGAGAATAATGGTTGTTCGATTTATATGAGTAATATGTTTTATGCACATGCACCTTTGATAGATGGTCTATTTTTATTGAATCTCGATAGTGGAAATACACACATTAATAACATTGAAGCTAAACGTTTGAAATTAAGCGATAACTCGACCTATATGTGGCACTGTCGTCTTGGTCACATTGGAGTGAAGCGTATGAATAAACTCCATTCCGATGGATTTCTTGAATCACTTGATTTCGAATCACTTGAAAGATGCGAAGCATGTCTGATGGGTAAAATGACTAAGACTCCATTTTCTGGTATGATGGAGCGAGCTACGGACTTATTGGAAATCATACATACCGATGTGTGTGGCCCAATGAGTGTAGCATCGCGCGGTGGTTTTCGTTATGTTCTTACCTTCACGGTATCTATTTCATGAAACATAAATCCGAAACTTTCAAGAAGTTTAAGGAATTTCAAAGTGAGGTAGAGAATCAACGCAACAAGAAGATTAAATTTCTGCGATCTGATCGTGGAGGTGAATATCTAAGTTACGAGTTTGGCGAGCATTTGAAGAAATGCGGAATACTTTCACAATTGACACCGCCGGGAACACCACGGCGTAATGGTGTGTCCGAACATCGTAATCGAACTCTCTTAGATATGGTTCGTTCTATGATGTTACTTACAGATTTACCGCTATCATTTTGGGGTTATGCATTAGAAACAGCCGCATTCACTTTAAATAGGGAACCATCTAAATCCGTTGAAACGACACCGTATGAATTATGGTTTGGGAAGAAACCTAAATTGTCGTTCCTTAAAGTTTGGGGTTGCGAAGCTTATGTAAAGAAGTTACAGCCGGACAAGCTTGAACCCAAAGCGGAAAAATGCGTCTTCATAGGATACCCGAAGGAAACCATTGGGTATACCTTCTATCATAGATCCGAGGGCAAAATCTTCGTTGCCAAGAATGGATCCTTTCTAGAGAAGGAGTTTCTCTCGAAAGAAGTGACTGGAAGGAAATTAGAACTCGACGAGGTTGTTGAACCTTCTCTCGAACTTGCGAGTAGCACAACACCGGAAGTAGTTCCTGTGGCGCCTACACCAATAAGAGAGGAAGCTAATGATGTTGATCATGAAACTTCGGTTGAAGTTGCTACAGAACCTCGTAGGTCGACGAGAACCCGTACCACTCCTGATTGGTATGATCCCTTTATGAGTGTCATGTTGGTAGACAACACCGATGACCCTGTGACATATGAGGAAGCAATAATGAGCCCAGATTCCAATAAATGGCAAGAATCCATGAAATCCGAGATTGGATCCATGTACGAAAACCAAGTATGAACTTTGGTGGACTTACCGGATGGCCGGAAGGCTGTCGAGAACAAATGGATTTTCAAGAAGAAAACAGATGCTGATGGTAATGTTACTGTCTATAAAGCTCGACTTGTCGCAAACGGGTTTCGACAAATTCAAGGAGTTGACTATGATGAGACTTTATCACCAGTAGCGAAGCTAAAGTCTGTGAGGATTATGTTAGCAATCGCTGCATATTATGATTATGAGATATGGCAGATGGATGTCAAAACGGCGTTCCTCAATGGAGACATTGATGAACAGTTGTATATGATGCAACCCAAAGGTTTTGTCGATCCTAAAGATGCTAACAAGGTATGCAAACTTCAACGGTCCATATATGGATTGAAGCAAGCATCCCGAAGTTGGAATCAACGTTTTGATAAGGTAATCAAAAGTTTTGGTTTTATACAAACTTATGGAGAAGCTTGTATTTACAAGAAAGTGAGTGGGAGCTCTGTAGCATTCTTAATACTATATGTAGATGACATATTGTTGATTGGGAATGACGTAGACCTTCTTAATAGTGTCAAGGATTATTTGAATAATAGTTTTTCAATGAAAGATCTTGGCGAAGCAGCTTACATATTAGGCATAAAGATTTATAGAGATAGATCGAGACGCCTAATATCATTGTCACAGAGTACATATTTGGAAAAAGTTCTAAAGAGGTTTGGAATGGAAGATAGCAAGAAAGGGTTCTTGCCCATGTTTCCCAATACGACCTTGAGTAAAACTCAAAGTCCAGCAACGGCAGAAGATAGAGAAAGGATGAGTAAGACTCCCTATGCCTCAGCCATAGGATCTCTAATGTATGCCATGCTATGTACTAGACCTGACATTGCATATGCTGTTAGTTTGACTAGCAGATATCAAAGTGATCCAGGAGTGGATAATTGGACAGCGGTCAAAAACATCCTTAAGTACTTGAGAAGAACTAAGGATATGGTTCTTTCTTATGGAGGTGATGAACAACTCGTTGTTAATGGTTACACCGATGCTAGTTGGAACACCGATCCGGATGATTCTAAATCTCAATCTGGATACGTATTTACTTTGAATGGTGCAGCAGTTAGTTGGAGGAGTGCAAAGCAAAGCGTTGTGGCAAGATCTTCAACTGAATCGGAATACATAGCTGCTTCAGAGGCTTCACAAGAGGCGATATGGATGAAGGAGTTCATTACAAAGCTCGGTGTGGTTCCAAGTGCGTTGGTGTCTATCTACTGTGATAACATGGGCGCCATAGCCAATGCGCAAGAACCAAGGTCACACAAGAAGCTGAAGCATATCAAGCTACGTTTTCACGCTATTCGAGAGCATGTCCAAGATGGTGACATAAAGATTTGCAAAGTACACACGGATCTGAATGTGGCGGATCCGTTGACTAAACCTCTCCCGAGGGCAAAACATGACCAACACCAAACTGCCATGGGTGTTTGGTATATTACCATGTAATCTAGATTAGTTGACTCTAGTGCAAGTGGGAGACTGTTGGAGATATGCCCTAGAGGCAATAATAAAAGTGGTTATTATTATATCTTTGTGTTTATGATAAATGTTTACATTCATGCTATAATAGTATTAACTGGAAGCATTAATACTTGTGTGATTTGTAAACTAAATTAGAGTCCCTAGTAAAGCCTCTTTATAATACTAGCTTGTTGGTTAATAGATGATCGTGGTTTCCCGATCATGAACATTGAGATGTTGTTAACAACAAGATCATGTCATTAGGAGAATAGTGTGATGGACATACTCCTATAGATAAGCGTGGCATAAAGATCAAGTCATTTTAATAGTTCGTTTGCTATAATCTTTTTGATACATGGTAACCTAATTCCTTCGACCATGAGATCATGTTAATCACCATCACCGGAAGGATGCTTTGATGACATCAAACACCACACCATAATTGGGTGGCTATAAAGGTGGCATTGAGTGTTCAAAAAGTATGGGTTGAGGCACATGGATCAAGAGTGGGATTTGTCCATCCATATGACGAATAGATATACTCTGGGACCTCTCGGTGGAATGTCATACAATTAGCTTGCAAGCATGTGACTGGCTCACAAGGGATCACATATCACGGGAACGAGAAAATAGTACTTATCAGTAACGAGGTTGAACTAGGTATGTAGAGATACCGACGATCAAAACCTCGGATAAGTAAACTATCGTGAGACAAAGGGAAATTGGTATCGTATGTAAGTGGTTCATTCGATCGCAAAGTAATCGTTGAAATATGTGGGAGCCATATGAATTTCTAGATTGCTCTATTGGTTATTGATCGGAGAAGTGTCTCGGTCATGTCCGCATAATTCACGAACCGTAGGGAGACACACTTAAGAATTTGATGTTGTTGTGTAGTTATGGAATGATGAGTAAGAGACCAAATGTTGTTCGGAGTCTCGGATGGGGTTCGGGATATCACGAGGAGATCCAGAATGGTCCGGAGAATAAGATTCATATAAGGAAAGTCCTATTTCGGAGTTCGGAAATGATTCCGATGTTTTCATCAGGAATGTTCTAGAAGGGTCTGGAAGGTCCGGCACTCCGGAGGGGAAGGGTACATGGATGTGTCATGACAATGTGGAATGGTTGCATCATGTACTAGGTCACTTGGCTGGGCAATGTGAAGAGAGAAATCAAATCCAAGTTTGAAAGTCAAACGCCAATTTGAAAAGTCAAATCCGAAGTTTGCTTGGTGGAGGGAGAGTAGGAAACCTACCTAGGGTAGGAGTCCCACTCCCTCCACCCGCCGGCCAAGGAGGAGGAGTTAGAGGAGGACTCCCTCCTCCCAACCGCCTCCCTCCCACCTATATAAGGAGGGGTAGGGCGCCCCCTACCCTCACACCCAAAACCCTAGCTCCTAGGCACCACCACCTCCAAGTGCTGCCGCCGCCTAGGGCCTCCTCCAAGTCGCCGACTTGGGGCTTCCCCAAGCCCTAGCCGCCGGCCACACCACCCCCCTTAGTGCCTCTAAACCATAGATCGCCAAGGCCCTCTCTTACTCCACCATACTCGCTATGGCTTAGGCGAAGACCTGCGAGATCTTCCCCTCTACTTCCGACACCACGCCGTCGTGCTGCCGGAATCACGAGGAGAGTGCTACAACCTCCGCTGCCTGCTGGAACAAGGGAGAGGAAGGTCTTTATCGAGTACCGAACGTGTGACCGACTGCGGAAGCGCTGTCGGAACGCGGCGCCGGAAGGATCGTCTACGCGATTTTGAGATCGGCAAGTGTACGACTACATCACCCACAAGAATCTGCTCTCGTTAACCGCTTTGGAATCTTCGAGGGTGAGTTCTTCTATCAACTCGTTGCTACAGTCTAGTAGATAGATCTTGGCTTGTTTGTGTGCATGCGATAGAATTTTTTTGTTTTCCATGCTACGAACCCCTACAATTGTAGCAGCTAAAGAGGGCATTTGTGTCGAGGAGTTTGTTATCAAACTAGGTGTAGTTTACAGCGGGCTAGTACTATAAAGATATATTGTACAACAATTGTATCGACATGGTTTAACCCCAAAGGAACTAAAGGTCTCACCAAAGGACCAAATTTATATAATGCCATCTCATTGGAAAATGAGTGATGCGTAGAGACACAAAGACATGCAATTATACACGGACCAAAGATCAGTTGACCACTAGCAATCGTGTAAATACAACACCGGAAAGCCATAGGTGTTGAATGCACAAAGTTTTACAAACTAAATTATTGACTCTAGTGCAAGTGGGAGACTGTTTGAGATATGCCCAAGAGGCAACAATAAAACTAGTTATTATCATATCTTTATGTTTATGATAAATCTTTACATCCCATGCTATAATTGTATCAACCGGAAACATTAATACTTGTGTGATTTGTTAACATAAAAGAGTCCCTAGTAAAGTCTCTTGTTAAACTAGCTTGTGGATTAATTGATGATCATGGTTTCCTGATCATGAACATTGGATGTTATTAATAATAAGGTCATATTATTAGGAGAATGATGTGATGGACACAGTCCTATAGTTAAGCATAGCATAAGATCAAGTCATTTAAATAGTTCACTTGCTATAAGCTTTCAAATACATAGTAACCTAAATCCTTCGACCATGATATCATGTAAATCACCATCACCGGATGAATGATTTGATGACATCAAACACCACTTAGTAAATGGGTGGCTATAAAGGTGGCATGTGTTCGGAAAGTATGTGCTGAGGCACATGGATCAAGAGTTGGATTTGTCCATCCATATGAAAGATATATATACTCTGGGCCCTCTCGGTGGAATGTCATCCAATTAGCTTGCAAGCAAGTGACTGGCTCAAAAGGGATCACATATCACAAGAACAAGTAAAGAGTACTTATCGGTAACGAGGTTGAACTAGGTATGCAGAGATACCGATGATCAAACCTCGGATAAGTAAAGTATCGCGAGACAAAGGGAAATTGGTATCGTATGTAAATGTTTCATTCAATCACGAAGTCATCGTAGAAATATGTGGGAGACATATGTATTTCCAGATTCCTCTATTGGTCATTGATCGGAGAAGAGTCTCGATCATGTCTACATAATTCACAAACTGTAGGGAGCCACACTTAGGATTCGATGTTGTTGAGTAGATATGGAATGTGAGTAAGAGACCGAATGTTGTTCGGAGTCTCGGATTGGCTCGAGGACATTCCGAGGAGATACGGAATGGTCCAGAGAATAAGATTCATATAAGGAAAGTCCAATTCCGGAGTTCGGGAATGGTTTTGGTGTTTTCAACGGAATGTTCTAGAAGGGTCTAGAAGTTCCATCACTCCGGAGTGGGAAGGGTACATGGATGTGCCATACCAAAATAATGGTTGCATCATGTCCTAGGTCACTTGGCTGGGCAACGGGAAGAGAGAAATCAAACTCTAGTTTGAAAGTCAAACGCCAATTTGAAAAAGTCAAATTCCAACATGGTTGCCTAGTGGAGGGAGGAAAGGAATCCCACCTAGGGAAGGATTCCTCCCTCCCCTTGCCGCCGACCACAAGGAGGAGTTGGGGAGGACTGCCCTCCCCTCAAACCGCCTCTCCCTCTCATAAATAGAGGGGAGGGGCGCCCCTTGCCCCACACACCCAAACCCTAGTCAGCTGCCACCCCCCTCTCAAGTCGCCGCCGCCTAGGGCTCCTCTAAACACCGCCGCCTAGCTAACCCTAGACGTCAGCCACCACCTCTAAACCCCTTGGCCTCTAAACCCTAGTAGCTAAGGTCCCTCTCTACTCCACCATATCCTCTACGGCTTAGGCGAAGCCCTGCGGGATTTCCCCTCTACTTCCACCACCACGTCGTCGTGCTGCTGGAATAGCGAGGAGAGATCTACAACCTCCGCTGCCTGCTGGAACAAGGGAGAGGACGGTCTTCATCGAGTACCGAATGTGTGATCGACTGTGGGAGCTCTGCCGGAACGCGGCGCCGAAAGGATCGTCTTCGCGATCTTGAGATCGACAAGTGAACGACTACATCAACCACGAGAATCCGATCTCGTTAACCGCTTTGGATCTTTGAGGGTTAGTACTCTATCAACTCGTTGCACCGATCTAGTAGATTAGATCTTGGCTTGTGTGTGTTCATGAAATAGAATTTTTTTGTTTTCCATGCTACAAACCCCTACATTTGATCCACCAGAGAGTGGTTCATCGCAATTACATACCCGCTACCACATATGGTCCCATGTTTTAACGCGAAAGAGAAAGGATGGAAAATATGAACTACACCTACAACAACACCGACGTAGAGGATATCAACATGCTTCAAATGAGAAGATACCCTTTTAACCACCTTATGAGCACATTTAGGGAGAGGGGGTTGCTTCAATATATCATCCACACTTGTACATAAGAGCAAGTGTAAATGTTCCTTCATGTTGTTAGACATAACCAAAGATATCGAGTGATTCACAAAACATGGAGGATATCCACTAAGAAAATATCCAGGTACTCCAAGAAAGCCCTGTATGCTATTGAAGAGCTCAAATGATAGATGATCAAGCTACCATATTCTCAAACTTCAACGAAGATACAAGAAAGCTACTGATGGTTTTCATATTTCAAGGTGAGCAACTTTAGTTTGTAGTTCATGACATGATTGTGTTGTATTGAGGCCTAACAATTTGTTCATGTTTGGATTGTATTGGGGCAATCGATTGTACTCATATGACTGCTATAGTGCCTAGAAGCATGTGTGTTAGGTGGATGGGAAAGACCAACCCATGATGCAAGAATTCTTACTGATAGCTTGGCTATACCTGATGGCCTTAACATCCCTGAAGGTAAGTTCTATCTAGGATATGTTGAATATGCTTGTCGCCCTGATATTCTTTTACCCTTTAGGTCAACAAGGCACCGTCTCAATGATTTCTCTACAAGGCACTATCCTAGGGGTGCTAGGTAACTTCTCAATCTTAGGCACTCTAGTCTTAGAGTCATGGTTGCAGGATGATTCACTTCTTTGAAAAATATATTTAAGATCCTTGATCAGAAGACATTACACCATTTCCCTATCCAAGTTAAGCTTGTTCTTACATGTTGCATCACCCATAACTTGATCTTAGGCTTTCACATTGATGGTTTCTTCCCGGATGATAGTGTGATGTGACGCCTACCAACATTGATGTTGGCCATGGTGTCCCTCTAAATGCAAATGGGATCACGAGATATGGGCTAATAGAGAGGCCGTGATATGATCTAAAGAGGAGGAGGAACAAGTGATGAAGTGAAGAAGTGATGTCGTCTTGTTCTAAACTACCCCCTATTTGTGTGTATAACTGATATTTGTAGTATCTAAATAATATTGTGGTGAACTACTCTTTGTTAATAGCTAGGCAACATTATGAGGAATTGCTATTTGTAGTAGCTATGGCTAAAACGATATTAATTTGGTGATGTGTGATGCTTTAATATGTTGCCTGCTAGTTTCACATGATGCCATCTTGTTTCCAATGATGTATGCTAGTTCAGAATAGTGCGTGATAAGTCCATCACTTATAAGAAGAGGTAACCACAACACTAGTACGTATGGAACCAAACAAATTGAATTTGTATCCTTCCAGCCATAATATATCTTTATTGCCTACCAAACAAAGTGCACAAATAAGCGCTTAAAAATGGACAACCAAACACAATGCATAACATGAATCTAGACTTGAGCCAATAAATCATGGCCATGTGGAGCAGATCTCTCAAGGTTCCCAAAAAACCACGAGTAAGAGCATCTCCACAAGCGTCCCCAATGTCCTTTGGGGTTGTGTCCGAAAACTGACCCGCATCGGTAGCCCTAACTTGTGCCAACAATTTCGGTGACCCAACATTTTCTTTGGTACACTCATGTCCCTCCCACACATAGGGGACGAGCTGGGGGTGTCAGCAACGTGCGCCACGTAGTATGGGACGTGCGAGGGCAGCTTGGAAGTTAGTAAACGACCATGTCAACATAATTTAAGACCCACAGTCGCAATCGCCATGCAGGGCGTGCGACGTCATCATGAGTTCGCCGCCGCGCCAGTTCAAGCAGAAGTAGGAGGAGCGGGAGCTGTTCAGCTGTGAGGACATCCCCGACGAGGAGGTGAGGTACGACACCGTCGACTACGAGGGCCTCCTTGCCTACATGGTGGAGAAGGAGGTGCCCCTCATGCCGCCGGACCTCGAGAAGGGGGAAGCTCTGCGCCTTGCCATTGCGCAGTCCCAGGAGGAGGCGCGCCTTGAGGAGGAGGCGCTCTGAGCGGGCATGTTCGACGCCCTGTGTGAGTCTGCGATGGCCACATGGAATCCTCCTCCGCCATCTGGCATACCACCACCCATCCAACACCAACAACCCTGGATATTCCCCTGGCCGGCGCCGGAGTGGATCAACCCCGCATCCGATGACAACGAGTAGGGCGAGGCAGTGCAACACCGCCCGTTGCTAGGAGTTATTTTATTAGGTTTATTTAGTTTGTTTTAGGACAAATTTTGTTCAAACAATATAAAAATCCTAAATTTGAATGAATTTTGCTTATGTTCTTGTCGATTTTGGCCATTGCTTGTTGTAGCGTGGATTATTATGGATCGCCGGTTTGTAAGCGCCGACGGTTTGGATATACTTCTCCAAAGCCACTGTCGCCGGTTATCCTTTCAGGGACGCCGATAGAGATGAACTAACAAACACGTCTTTATCGTTCAACGAAGATGCACTTGTTTCCATCTGGCAGAAGACAACGTGGTGCCCATATTCAGATTAAGGTCGCCTTATACAAAATAAATAAAGATTAAGATCGTGTGTCCAATTAGGCAGCAGGTCGGACGGGCACGACTGGACCGCTATCAAGACGTGAGAGCACCACGAATGCAATTAAGCCCGCACGTGCGAATCATTTGCCGGACCAAAAGTCACGTGAGGACAAATTCCATTTCCATGTGCTCAAAGTTGTTTATACAGATCAAAACCTCGAAAAAAATTACAGTACACTCCTACTGCCGAGGAAGAACCAGATGGCCCCGGCTCGTTTTGCAACACAACCAACCAACTGGCCTAGTCCCGAGTCCCAACAAAGCTTCATCAACAGCAGCGTTCCGTCACAAGCTCACAGCGTCCGAGACAGCCGTGGCCGTAGGCCGGTGGACATTTGAGGCCGTTGTTGTTACTTTTTGTCCATTTCCCAGCTTCTTTTCTTTCTTTCTTTTTTGCCTTTTGCTCTCACTTTTTGTGCACGTTACAATGTTGGATCTTGGATCTTGTAGTCATTGTGGTCTCAACATCGTCTGTACCTACGTAGTGACATCACATCTACTTCATTAAGTTAGGCGAGACGAAGGTATGTATCCATCTTAAAGTGAAGGAGTATAAACTTTGAAGGAGTATAAACCGCCACCACAATTTTGAAGGAGTATAAACTTCTTGAAAAGTCATGCAGTCTAATGTTTGATCAAGCTTATATATTGAGATATCAACAATTACAATCTCATGTAGATACATTATGATTTCTTTTTTGCAAGGTATCTAAGAATAACTAATTGATCTTGTAAATATTTTTTAAAAATTATTTTTTGTCAAATTTTACACTGCTTGACCCCGACGCGGATTTACTACACACGGGCATAGCTGTGCATAGGCTTAGGTCAGTTGGATATAGAGATCACATGCAATGCTCCTTTAGATGTTAGTGGCTGACTCTTTGAAAGGGATAACGGTGTGTAACGGTGTGTGCATCATTCTGTTTTTTGATTTAGGGTTACGCATGAACCTCACATTGACCGCATGCAAAATCGAAACAAAACAAGCGTTGTTTAAGTTAGGGTTACGCATGCACCTCATGTTGACTGCATGCAAAATTAAAACAAAACAAGCGTTGTTTGAGTTAGGGTTACGCATGCACCTCACGTTGGGCATCAAAAACAATAGTCGTTTGAGTTAGGGTTACGCATGCACCTCACGATGGGCATAAAAACAATAGTTGTTTGACAATAGTTGGGAGTACTGTATTTTTTTCAAGAAAATTTTGCAACATACCAAAGATTATGGTTATGGGCGGGATCACTGGGGTCCCAGTTCCAGAAGCAATCACCGGTGCGTCCCGCTTGTACTTTTTCAAAATTGACGTCGCTTAAAGGACAAAGTTTCCGTTCACCCCATAAGTAACCCAGTTAACCCCTCCAACGGGAGGGACAATCCATGAGCATTACACTACACTGACCACCGAACGGCCTTAACGCACACGCAAAAACGAAATCAAACCTCAACGAACCACCGAAGAAAAAGTTCTTTTTTCCACATCAAGAAAAAGGAAAGAAAAAGAACAAAACAGAGAACGAGCTGCTGTACCACGAAGCACACTACAGTCCAGCACGGGGACGACGAAGGGTGGGGGAGAGAGAGAGGCTAGGAAAACCCACAGACCAGCAAAAGCCCCAGAGCTCCGGATCCGCCTCCCGCATTGCCTCAGAGCCGCTAGATTCGGCCGAATCCGAGCTCGCGTTCGGCGCCGCGCCGCCGGAGGGGCTCGATCTGGCCCCGGATCGACCGGCATTTCGGCCCTCTGCACGCTCCGGCCCCGGCGGTGAGGCATGGGGACCTTGGGTGGCCACTTCGAGGACTACCATGCCGGTGAGCCCGTCGATCTGAGCCTTTTCCTTCTCTGCTCGCCATGGGGGCATGCCTCAGCTCAAGCTGCTGAACCGAAAGTTCGGGTCTTTAAAAAGTCCCACGCGCTCTTTCCGCGGGTGCTTGTTGAAACCGCGATCCTTGGGAGATTCAGTTCTTGTTTTAAGCTCCACGTTTGGTCCAGCGTTCGAATCCTCGAGGTTCTTGATGCATATTTTGGCAGTGCAAACCCGTTTTTCGTTCCCTCCCTGGCTTTGCTTAATTTTAGTCTGATGCGGCCGTTTTGACTGTAAATTGAATTTTAGGACATTTCTGTACGCGTTTCTCACGCTTGTTTCGTTTGATGGTACAAACATTTCCAGACGACCGGCGTGCTGAGCTAATAGATTGGCTCGGCGGGTTGCTACCGGACTTCGATTTACCGCTGGATTCTTCAGATGAGGAGCTGAGGGAGTACCTCATTGATGGCGCGGCACTGTGCTACACTGCCGACAAGCTCATGCCCGGTGTCCTGGAGGTGGGCTAGCTGATCTCAGAAATGGTGGATACTTGCAGCCTGTTGCTCTTGCTGTGCTGATATGGCTTTCGTTTGTAGGGGGTGTGGGGTGGCTATGCATCAGACCAGCGGTCAAATGTGAAGAAGTTCCTCTCCGTTGTTGCTGAGATGGGGCTGCCGGGATTCAGCGTCAAGGATCTTGAGGAGGTGAGGTTGCTCCTGCCATATGAAGTTGTTTATGTTCGAATCTCCACTAATATGGCCAGCATAAAAATTGTTGTTTACTACTTACCTTGTTGGCATTAAGGACTCTAATTTTGTAAGCACAGAGTAGCAATAATGTAGTTATGGTTTATATAGATGATTTAATTTCACCTATATGGTATGGAATGCCCCTTTAACTTTGCCCCTTGTCATCACTTGTAAGGCTCGAAGGTGTTTGTTGATGTGAAACCAGAGTCGTCTTAGATCCTGCTGTAGAATTCTGAAGTTTGCAGAAAGTATTGACTAAATATTCCTCATTCCTCAGACGCGTACTCCTAACACATATGGCAGATACAAGTATCAGACCACAAATGAATTTGCAGCTTTTTTTTTGTTAACTCCAGTCGGTTCTATGATTTGCAGGGATCAATGTCGTCTATAGTAGAGTGTCTCTTGGCTCTAAGGGATAATGTGACAACAGGATTAGGTGAAAATATTTCCAATTATGCTGCTAAGACTCCAACAAGGCCTGTGTTTCCAGTTTCTACACCAGGAAATAGGACTCCTGGAGAGGACAGAAGAAGGGGCCTTTGGGACCCCAAGTCCCCGCAAAGAAGTCCTCTTCTTTCAGGTATGTGCTTTCTGTTGCTTCTCTTGGATGAATTGACATGGATCATTTGGACCATCGAACATTGTAACAACTTGTTATTTGGAAGGTCAAACAAATAATACTCAGTATTTGGCTGTTACCACTGATGATTGGTTAGATGTAGCACAACCCATTAATTTTAGAGTTCTGCAAAGTGCCACAGTGATGAAAATTTAGATAACCAGACATTGTTACTTCAGCACATGGCTTTTGTATCTTGGTTACATTGTTTACTCCTGTTACTATATAATTCAAGTAACATCCATAACTTTGAGGTTCTGGTGCTTATCCCCTTCAGTTTTGACTTGGGGGGCTTGTTATATTAATCAACAGTTATGCTTTCCATCCTTTGCAGGACAGAAGGTCAACGAGGGTTTCCAATTTAAGCGTGGACAGTATGCAGATCTTCCTGCTGCTAAGATTTCAGAGATGATCCAGTCAAATAGTCTAGATGTAACATCTTTAGCGTCACATCCCATACCACTTGATAGTTATTTGTGTTGCCCTTTTCCTAATAATTATGCCATTTTTTTCCAGAATGCCCCTACACAGTCACTTCTTAGAGTTGTTAACGGTATTCTGGATGAAAGTATTGAGAGGAAAAGAGGAGAAATACCACATGTATGTCTACTTTTGATGGCTTTGAGTAAACATTTTTTATGGAACTGTAGTGTTTATTTTCTTTATCCTTTATTATTGATTATTAATGTTTCCTACTTTTCTCAGCGAGTTGTTTATTTACTAAGGAACGTTTTTCAAGAGATTGAGCACCGCATTTCTATTCAAGCAGACCACATTAGAAATGTAAGGATATGATACCATTTGCTTTCAGCTTTTCCTTTTTTCCAAGTGAATTGAATTCCTTAACCAGATAGCTTATTTTTCAGCAAAATAGCATCATCAAAACACGTGAGGATAAATACCGTTCAAAAATTAAAGCACTAGAGACATTGGTGAATGGAACAAATGAAGAAAACGAGGTAAAGGCCCAAATTATTGATGGTTAGAATGTTCAAAATCCTCTGAAGTACTGACAACATGTGGTTCCCATTTCAGATGGCAATAAACCGGCTTGAGCTAGTTAAGGTATTCAATGCATCCTCATATATTTTTATTAAATTATGCATTTTTGTGTGCATCTTACTTCTTTAAGTCAGTATTTATAAATATCTCATTTAAACTAATACTAGAAGCTCTACTTTGGACTACATAAAATTAAGATTAGACATTAATTTATCCACTACATACAGTGATAATTAATTTTAATAAAAATATTATGTATGTGTTTCTTATAGGTAGAGAAGTCAAAAATTGATGAGAGGAGAAAACTAGGAGAGCAAGACATGGTTCGGCTGGTGCGAGAAAAGGAGAATGCAGAGAATACAGTCACTAACCTTCAGCAAGAAATTCAAGTCATGAGTAGGATGTTCGAAGAATATCGGGAGCAGATGGAAGCAAAAACAAGCCAGATGGAGGAACACTTGACTCTAAGAGCTAAAGAGGCTGAATTTCTTCTTATGCAATCTCAGAAGAGAGTCGAAGAAGTTGAAGCCGCTTCCGAACTAAAATCGCAACTCTGGAGCAAGAAGACAAATACATTTCAAAGTTATCTGGATAATCAAAAAGTGTCTATTAAGGTTAGTGTAGTATATCTTTGTTATTGAGTTTCTTTGTACCTTTGTTTGTATATTTTCTGACTATTCAACTCTTGTAGGACATAAGGATATCGTCTCAGTCCATTAAGCAGGAAATGTTTTCCCTCCAAATGAAATGGAGGGATGAAATATCTAACATCGGTATGTGGGATAGTCCTCGTGATGTCTGTATTTACATTGTCCATATACGCATACCTTATTCTGTTACTTCCATATTTTGGTTTGCTTGGTCTTAATGTTCATACTTTTGTAGGACTTGACCTAAAAGGTTTGGTAGATGCTGCTGAAAATTACCATGGTGTTCTTGCTGAAAATCAGAAGTTATTTAATGAAGTGCAAGAATTAAAAGGTAATTCATATCTTCATGGTCTGTTCACTCTTCAAGGACATTTTATCTTTGTAACAAATCTGTTATTCTAATGGTTCTTATCAGGTAATATAAGAGTATATTGTCGTGTCAGACCATTTCTTCCTGGTCAAGACGGGAAATCAACCGCGGTTGATTATATTGGTGAAAATGGTGAGATTCTCATTTCAAATCCCTCCAAGCAAGGAAAGGATGGATACCGGATGTTCAAGTTCAACAAGGTCTTTAATACTCATGTTTCTCAAGGTATATATTCATTAAAACAAGTCAATTTTAAAAAAACTAACCTTTTGGTGTATGTTTGAACATTGATCACTAATATTTTATGTAAAAACTCTCAGCTGAAGTGTTCTCCGATATCCAGCCTTTGATTAGATCAGTTCTTGACGGATTCAATGTGTGCATTTTTGCATACGGTCAAACTGGTTCAGGAAAAACATACACAATGGTATTAACTACTCTTTTACTTATTCAAGATAACGAATTTATTCAATGAGAAGAATAATATGTGCTTTCTATGTGTTAGTGACTTGGTGCTCATGATTTTTATAAGTCAAATTTAAGAGTTTCAATGAAATCTCAAAATGTCACCTGCAAATTTTTGTGTCAAAATATGCTCAATGTGCGCTGTACAAAAAAGACTATGTGCAACTTATTTTTGAACAGTACACATCTTTTTCCCTCATATGTCGTATGTATATAGGTTGGATCTTTTTTAGATGCACGAGTACAAAATTTGAAACCATACAAGCAAACAAACAATATTCATTACTAACTGGTACTTGCTGTCATTTCTGCTTCAGAGTGGCCCTGGCACATCAAAAAAAGATTGGGGTGTTAACTATCGAGCTTTAAATGATTTGTTTGACATCTCTTTAAAGAGGAGAAACACTTTCTCGTATGAGGTGGAAGTGCAGATGGTTGAGATATACAACGAACAAGTCCGGGATCTTCTATCAAATGATATTGCACAAAAAAGATATCCTTTTCCAAACGTATATGTGGTTTATGTTAACACGTCTATCTTTGTTTAATACTCCGTATTAGTATAGCATGTTATTCTTGACATAAAGAAACACTCGGAATTTGGAGTACTTCTCAGCCTAATGGGCTTGTCGTACCCGATGCGAGTTTAATTCCTGTCAAATCAACATCGGATGTACTAGACTTAATGGAAATTGGGCAAGCAAATCGAGCAGTTGGATCAACAGCGTTAAATGAAAGGAGTAGTAGATCCCACAGGTATGTGAGTTGACTACTAAGTGAAGCAAGCCCATTAAAATCTTGTGTGATATTGCTCTAAAAACATTATTTGTTTGCAGCATTCTAACTGTGCATGTTAGAGGACTAGACGTGAAGAATGGATCTACATCTCGCGGATGTTTACATCTGATTGATCTAGCTGGGAGTGAGAGAGTTGAGCGATCTGAAGCAACCGGAGATAGATTAAAAGAAGCGCAGCACATTAATAAGTCTCTTTCTGCTCTTGGAGATGTCATTTTTGCTTTGGCCCAGAAGAATGCCCATGTGCCCTACAGAAACAGCAAACTGACTCAAGTTCTTCAGAGCTCTTTAGGTAAGATAAGGTTGTCGTACATGTGTATGTGGATAAATTTACATCCTCTAAATTTTAATCTTTTTCATTCAGGTGGACAAGCAAAGACACTAATGTTTGTTCAAGTAAATCCCGATGTGGAATCGTGTTCAGAAACCATAAGTACTTTAAAATTTGCTGAAAGAGTTTCTGGAGTTGAGCTAGGTGCTGCAAGAAGCAACAAAGAGGGCAAAGATATAAAAGATCTGCTAGAACAGGTTTTTGCACTCCCATCTCTGATACACCGATAAGCATGCTCTATATGGACTTCTTATGGTCAGCTTTATGGGTACCTTTTTTTTTCTTATATCACCTCAAGCTAACTATTAAACCGGAAACAAAAGGAGAGTGTAAATTGTGTAGTATTGATAGAAGTAAACACACATTTTAATCTGTTCTTAACATTGTCTGCTGATGCTTCGTAGCATACTCAGATCATATAGCCCACCTTTAGTTATGTATATTCTCTCTATCTTGATTTAAAAAATGTCGTCGTTATTGTATCCAGGTTGCATCTTTGAAAGACACAATATCACGAAAGGATATGGAAATTGAACAGCTTCAAGTCCTTAAAGACAAAACCAGATCTCCCAGTTCAGTAACAGATAAAAGCGGAAGTAGCTTGCTCAAACAGTCTGCGTCCTCGTCGTCGCTCACCATGGCAAGCCAACAGAACCAACTATTGTCAGGTGCCTGATTGCTGAAGTCTAGTCTAGAGTTCTGTTAAATGCTCAAAATTAGTGTTACAACGGAAGCAATAACGTTAATGCTTCACCCACCAATGCATGTAGGGTCCATAGGATCAGGTGAAACCGAATATGAAGATAATGCATCTGATGATGGCTGCTCAGTAGGTGAAACTGAGTATTCTGTTGGAAGTGCTTCGGACGCAGCAGCAGACCGGATGTATGTACCCATTCTGCTTTATTTCCTTCCTCTTCTACCAAACCGTCATGCACAAGCAAAGAAATTTATTTTATGTTTCAGCATAAAGTGACATAAAACATCATGCTCTGAAATCAAAAGTTGCAGGGTTTCACATCATTGTTTTGACGCATATGCATCACGAGAAACACCTGACATTTTTTAGTGAAGCCTGATGCGTAACACATTCCTTGCAATTGCAGGCAGAAAGGTCCGTCACGACTAACCAGGTTTTTCCTGACAAAGAATGGGCAGCCAGCAGCTTCCAGGCCAAAACCAAAGGAGCCTGCTCCAAAGACTACAGGTGCGCATGTCTAGACCACCCAATAATTCGTCATGCTAGCTGAGCGGTGCCTGCTACTTCCCAAAAAGTTCCATTTACCGACGTCCTGACCATATGCGAATTCATAGAAAGTTGACATGACTAAGCATCGCACTATCAAACTAAAATACATGTCACTGACTGGAGCTATATCGATAAACCAGGTCGCCCGAAACCCACGACCAGCCAGGCGACCGGAGGATCTTCTTCAGTCAAGCCCCCGAAGAGGCGGGTAGTCCCATAGAGACACAGATTGTGCCATCTTGCATCTGTAACACGAGTCTGGAATGTTTCATACTGTAAAACTGCGCAACAGCTTAGGAGGCACCTTATCATATCGACTTCACTGGCCAGGCAGCCGTGTGCTTATTGAATTAATGATGATGAGCAGCCGAGCTATGCACGCTGGCCGCTGTGATGAGATGTTATGAATTTGTGTAACATGTGTGACTGTGACCTTGTCCTGGCATTGTAGCATGTAGAACTGCACCTGGTAGCGCACCATGTGAGGCGGCTTGAGCTTTGTATGGCCGCGGCTCATCGGTCCGTAACGATGGGAGCTGGCTGACACCAGTTCTTGATGATGCTGTTATTTTGATTACCGGATATGGTAATTGATGTTGAACAAAGCGCATTCCAAGCTGATATTGTGGTGACCGTCGAAGATTATGCTTTCAGAACAGAAGCCATCGCATGGTTTCGTTCTGCGAAGTGGAACTTTGGCTGTAAATCCCTGATTTTTTTTCTAATATAAGTAAAAAGCCATCTTGGGTCTGGCAGGAGAGCAACATCCCTGATTTTCTTACTAAAGAAAGCCAAAAAAGGCTGGAGTGCGGTGAGGGTGGATCGAACACCCGACCTTCAGATCTTCAGTCTGACGCTCTCCCAACTGAGCTATCCCCGCTATGTGACCACTACCGGTTTCTTCGTTCTATATTTACATATGGAATGGTTTGTTCATATTACCACTTCCCTGTTCTCAATACTGTTGATGCTTAATAGAAGAATTAAAGTGCATAATGTGAAACGGCTGAATTTAGTCTAACCAAACCAGTTGAAACACTTTAGCACATTGTAGATGCTCATGGGTACGGCCGAAAGAACAGGAGAGCGCAGTACGCTAAACCAGCCTTAATCTAAAGCAGCCGAGAGAAAGCAAAGCACTCTGGAGGGAGTTCCAAACATCTTTAACAGAATTCAGGAAGGATATGTAGATAGTAGTACAAAGTACAAACAGCACACCCTGTTACGCCTGACCTGACACAATGATGCGGCATCATGCCACCAGCTTCCTTTTCTAGCTGGCATCCTGTCTGAGATTTCTCCTGGCATTCCTCTCTGCCGCCACAGAGAAAAAGAAGCTTCACACCCTGTTCCCTGCAAGAACAGAAAAGCTCAACCATATAATGTAAGTTAGAGCAGCCAGAACTAACACAAGCAGCATGCCATGCACTGACTGAAAACCGGTGTAGATGGCCACTGCGTCCTTCGTTACCCATCTTCAGAAGCCCAGGGTGCTGGAGTTCCGGGCGCCGCCGCCGTCTCCGGTCACCGGGGTCCTGACAAGCAGCAGCTCGGGGTCACCTGAGCATGGCGATGGCAACGAGGATGACGAGGTGAGCCAGTTCTTGCGCTGCTCCGCGAGAGTTCCGGTGCTGCGGCTGCCGGAGAGGGCCATCCCGCGGAAAAAGAAGAAGAGTAAGGCGGCGTCGGCCCCTCCGGTGATCGACATGCGTCTGCTGGAGGCCGGCGGGCCGGCGGTGGAGGAGGCGCTGAGGTCGGCGGCCGTCGCGTTTGGCTGCTTCCAGGTGGTTGGCCATGGCGTCGATGGGTGCTTGGTCTCAGGAGCAGCAGCAGCGGCGGTCAGTGCTGCGGCCGCAAGGGAGGGATCGCCAGCGCCGGACGAGAAGGAGGCTGGTGGAGATGATGACGAAGATGGCGAGGAGCTGTGGTGGTCGCCGAGCAAAGGAGACCAGTCCAGGTACGAGTACCAACTTGCACATTCGATATATAGCATGCAGTGCATGATGCTAACCCCTGATCTTGCTATGCCCAGGAACAGAGCACACGACCTATTCGCCCAGCTGGAGGAAACCGCAACCCAAATCATGGATACCTTGCAGCGAGATAGCGTCGGCGCAGCCGATTCTTCCCTGGCCATAGCCGACAGGAACGGCACCTCGCTCCTCTGCATCCGCACGCACCACGGCAAGCAGTGCGGTAGCGGAAGCGCTATCAGCCAGGACGACATCCTGCGGACGCTGATCAACACCTCACGCTGCCCGCGGGCTCTCGCCCTCCACCTCTGCCCCGGCGCCTCGACCTTCCACGTCTTCTCCCGACGGGGATGCTCCAGCTTCCGCCCCCTCCACGGCGCCGTCGTGGTCACCGTCGGAGACCAGCTTCAGGTGACGCGTGAATCTCTTTCACCCAACTGAATCCAAACTTAATTTGCAAAATCGCCATGAGCACGTTGGCATCGTCACAATTTCTCACATCTACGCAGGCATGGAGCAGCGGCCTCTACAAGAGCGTGGCTGGCAAGCCGGCTTACAGCAACGATGATCTACGAGGAGGCGCCGTCATCTCAGCCGAGTTCCTCCACACGAGCTCAGGCAGTATGGCGAGCGAGCACCCAGAAGCAGATGCCAGGGAGATCATCATCATCATCCCGTTGAAGCTGCAGATCATAGCAGCTGCTTGCCTTGTACTCGCTTACCACTTTCTCCTGTCATGCTTGTATGCGATCTGGTGATCTTGAACTGCTACAGGACTTGTTCCCTGAATATGCAGCTTGTTTTCCCTTCCAAGTTGAGCTCCACCGGTGCATTTTTCTTTGGGTGCAAGATCGGCTTACCAAAGTGGAACTAATAACGTGGAATGATACCCAAAAAATTCTCCATAAAAATTTGTAGTGGCAGTTAAACCAGAACCCGAAACAAACCCATGTTAAGATAACAAGCTTTGTACACAGCCACCGGATGTAAACAGCCCACATAATCAGGCTGCTTAGGCGTATATAGCCACCCATTCAGGCCGTTTACTTCTAGAGTATATCATATTTTCACCCTGACAGTTTTTGGGATGGGGGAGTATTTGGTGAACACTCAATCCCCTCAAATACTCTTCCATCCAGGTGGAGAGTTTTTAATCTAGACACAAACAAGAGGTCTGGCGAGGGATTGCAAGGGATATCCTAGGATTATCCCCTCCAAACCCAGCTTAGTAAACTAACCATTGGGAATTTTCCAGGATTCAGGATAATTCCCTGTTACCAGCACCTCAAATACAGTAGAAGTAGACAGGGTCTCATCGAAAAAGACGATACATGCAATACTCTTGAAAAAACGGCATCTAAAGGTGCAAGACCATTGACAGACATAAAGAAGCAGCAAACCAGGAGAAGTGCAAGTGCAAAACGGAAGCTATACTACCTCAAAAGGATTGAGTTGGAAGCAGGAACCTCTTGAGGCTCTCACACGACCAGACAGAAGTTCAGGCATACCGATCAGGTGCTCAAATCTGATGACACCTTACACTGCAGTTCAGACTTCAGAGTTCGCTACATAAAAGACTTAACACGGACTATTAATCATTTACTACTGTACACACTAATACTCTATAATTAAGATCGATAAGTAGAAACATCTTCGCAAGACCACACTAGGTCACATTCAGAACATGCCCGCAAAACAAGCTGCTACTGTGAGATGGGCCCAAAGATGAGGCCAACTCAGCACTAAATGGCTTGGCGCAGGGCAAAGGACTTCTACGATACAGTACGCCCATAACATATTGAAGCAAGGTAGAGATTCTTGGACCATTTCTCCTGCAATGGAACAAGGGCACAATTTGTCAGAATAAACTCTTAACATAAGAATTACACATATAACCAAGCAGTGTAGCAGGTGAAGAGGAAGACGGACCTTCACATGGTAACTAGGGAAAGCAGATGTTCTCAGCGTCTCTTGAGTTTCATCAGTAGGCCTCCTTCTTGGTACACTTAAAACCAATGCAGTCTGATCCCAAGTTGCAGCAGTTGATGTTATCCGATAACCATTATCCCACCTCTTATGGATTCCCTCACTAGGGTACAAGAAGTCCAGTTCAACAACCTGGAAGATGAATAAAAAATGGATACAGTTAGCTTTGGTAATGTGGAAGTAAATGCAGAGGTTATATGTGACCGCTAAAGTAGAAAGGATGCTACCTGTTCAGAAAACCCTGCATTGCGAGACATAACAATGGCCCATTTATTTCCAGCAGTTGCCATGGAAGTCACATAGAAACGATCACGCCATTTCTTGTTTATCCACTTGAAGGGAAAAGTTTCACTTACTTTGTAGGACTGTTGTGTGTACGGTGTTCCTGGATATAGACATGCCAAATAGTCAATATTTCTATTGTGAGACAGAAAGGGCTATTAAACTGCCTGCTTGTTACCTTTAGACATCACTACCAGGGAACTCCCATTGTTTGCTCCAGCAAGTGCAGATATATAGTAGTTCTTATCCCATTGGTCCATTATCCATTCCTTTAAATAACCAGAAATCATGACATATAAATAGGAAAAGTTAAGGTTAAGTGATTATTTTGTAAGGAATTCAGCCATGAAAAAAACAGAGTGCAGGTTACTCACTTTGTGAAGAAAATGTGGTGAAAGTTCATAAACTTGAGAAGAAAACCCAGTGCCAGCATCCATGATTAGTGCCCAGAGATTTGAACAAGATGATATGCTACTGATAAACAGTCCATCTTCATTCCCTTTGTCAATGTGTGGTTCAAGCCTAGAATCTGCAACATTATAGTGATACCTGCAACATCCAGAACAGTTATGTTATAGTGTATGCCTCAACAAAAAAGGCACATCACACCTTTGTTTCATAGGCCTTAACAACTAATAAAATTCTTGGGCCTTATAAGATATAGTACCTTTGTTTCATAGACCGCCTTGCATTATAAACACTTATCCACTGCGTTGCAGGCATTCCCATCCTGATCTTCTTCTTTGGTTGTTCATCTGTCTCTTCTTCCGACGATATGCGCCCTCTCTTTTGGCCAACTTGGTATATAAGCTGTAGAGAAGTTGGAAGGGAGATTAGAAGAACTCAAGTGATGTTTTAAGTAGCAAACTACAAAATAAAAATGTACCTTCTGAGCACCATCCGTGTTAATTGGCCTGACATCTGGATTTGGGCCCACTATACTATCAAATAGGGAGATGCACTTTGCATAGTTGGGTTCTTCTTCAAACTTCAAGTTGACCACATACTCTATAAACTCCTTGAAGGGCTGAGGGCAGAAGGTACAGAGAGACTCTGGAGAGGTGGACATTTTCTTTTTGCAAACAAGAAAGCCCTTGTTTTCACCCTGCACACACACAAAAGACTACCAGTTACATGAATACATCACTAAAATCAACAAAAAATGGAAAGGTAGGTCCCATAATTTACCATGTAGCCTTGCCAAGGTAGACGTCCCCGTAGAAGAAAGACTAGTGTATAAGCTAGAGATTCCAGATCATCCCTCCTGCTACCTATTCTCCCAAGATGTGCATGAACACTAGCATAACGAACCGTTCCCCTGAACAACAGCCATAACAGAACAATAAGACCAATGTATACATTGGATTTGTCTACTTATTTGTGCAAGCAAGCAGAAGGTCTACCGATGACTATTACATGAGACTGAAGGTGACATCTCAATGATTTGATGAAAAAAGAGTTCCATTTCCTGGTCAGTATGGGCAGCTAAGAAGGAACTATTCAGGATCTATTGGTTGCTACCAACTGGCATCTACTATATTTAGTGATATTAAGGAGACAATAAAATAAAGAAAAAACTACAAACAGCAAGTAATAGATGGCTAGCTGGTGACCAGAAAAAAATGGAAGGCCCCGGGTGTAAAGGTTGAGTTAGTGAATTTCTAGAAAACAGGAAAAAGGGCACAGAGAGGAAATACCATGGAATATTCAATATGCAAAATAGTGAGCTACCTAGGCAGCTAGCTGCGCACCCTAAATTGGCCGTTAGATCATCCTACAGATTATTTTCCACCGTGGGTCGATTTAACACCGTTACTATAACAGACGGCCCGACCGTCCGCCATGCCCATACAGAATAACCACAAAAAAAGAGGCAGGCCGTCTCGAAAATAAAGCACTCCATCGTGGTGCCCACCGCTAGCGATGTTGCTTTCCACGTGGAGGACAGGAGCAGGCAGTTTAGTCTGGCGGCTCGCCGACACAGAAGGAACTGGAGCACGACTGCTGCCATGGGCCTCCCCTCCTGCGCGGGAGACCAGGGCGTCCACTGCATCGTGGTATCTGTGTGCGTCTGAGATTCTAGGCGGGAGGCCGGGCTAAGCTAGAAGCTGTCCCAGGAACAGCAGAGCTGCATTGTCATCGACAAAGATCACCAGCACGTCCCCAAGCACAATCAGATTGATGCAAAAGAGCCAGCCAAACCATGTAGAACCACGGCACGGCCATGTCCAGCTTCACCACAAGAAGGACCACAGTAGCAGCAACCCATGCATGGCAACAATTTTCAAACAAAAATTCATGGACAGTGCAGCCATGTGAACAAAAAAAATCCTTGCACACTAGTTGCGCACGGACGCCACCGGTAAAATTTTGACAGAACTATACAGCACCGGCCACAAAAGTAAGTGGAGGGCAAAGTGCCAGGATGCGGTGCTGCTAGCGGGGAAGGAGGCGCGGATTTTTGGGTGGAGGTGGCGTCAGGATGCGGTGCCACCGCGGGGGAATGATTCAGCGCTGCGATGTGGTGTTGCCGGCAGCACAGGGATGCGAGCTCATGCCGGGGAAGAAGGCGGCAGGGGATGCGGTGCTGCCATCGGTGTGGGAATTTGGATCGTGGGCCGCTCGACACCAAAGATGGCAACAATCTTTTACTTTTTTTTGCCTCGAATAGGTTTGGTCGGAGCGCGGTTGTTTTGCGTCGGGTTGGTGGGGTTGGGACTGAAGTGAATTTAGCGGACGTTAGGGTGGGTAGCTACCACCCTAGGTAGAAATCCGCGTCGCATTCAATATTGAACATTATACATGAATTTTTAGCAATACTGAAAATGATGTAAGATTGTCAGATATCATAAAAGCTACATCTGGTCACCTGAAAACATCAGGTCGCTGGTCATAATCAACATGAAGGCCTGATCTTTCCTTCCACTTGGTAGCTGTCATTAGAAGATCAAAGAACACCCAATTAATGCAGACTCCAAAATGTATCAACAACCTAAAGAAGAGCTGAATACACAATATTATCATGATGTTTGTTACTTGATGGGCAAGTATATTTAATTACCTAAGCCAAGGTCGACGAGAAACAGTCTTTTCTCGTCAGGAGTTCCAGGAGGCCCTAGCAAGAAATTCTCAGGTTTAACATCACCATGGACGTATCTGCAATTGGAAGACATGTTTTAGACATATGAGACAAAGGGGAAGGGTGGAACCAAGAGTTAGGGATGCCAGCTGACCCTTTCGAGTGAACTTTCTCGAGAATGGAGATAGCTTCAATAGCAATGCACGCGACCATCTCAACTGACATTCTGCAAAACAAATAGTGATGTTAATGGTCAGGTAAAAGCCCATAAGACTGGAAAATGTTGGGTTAATCCGATAACTCACGTGTGGGAATTATTATTACATGCATCCCACAGACTGAGACCGAGCATATCCATAACCTGCATTTTTAAACCAAGTTAAGCAACATCTAGAAACGAGCATAACGAAAGAAGCTAATGTGATTCCAGAGCAAGTGGCATTACCATAACAAAGTAATCCCCTTGGCGCCCTTTGTAGTGGACTCGAGGAACCCCGTGAACGCCACCGAGGATGCTATAAATGCGATAGTCACGAAAATCAGTCAGCGGCCAATATCGTGAGAGAATTTCAACAAAACCTACATCTACCTAACACCCCAACTGACAAGATGATGAATTCACTTACTCGTAAACCTGCCACTCATAAGGAGGGCCATGGCTGCAGCCTTTGCTGGTCTTATGCTCAAACTTTAATGCAACCTATCACACGAAAGCAGAAGATTTAATCACCGCTGCTAATATTTAGCACCTCCACTGCTCCTGAGGCCACACGTCAACATAATTTATTCCGGTAGACTGGTAGTGAAATCATCTATTACCTCAACCGCGCCTGCCCCGTTAGCTGCGATGCGGTGACCAAGATATACTTGGCCAAATCCTCCTTTCCCAAGCCTTCTTTCAACTCTATACCTGGGTGAATTGGCAACCTGGACCTGTATAGAACAAACAGTCGTGGATTACTATAAAAACAACATCTGAAACAATTTGAGGCAAAAGGCAACCTGACATATTTGCGGGTAATAAAATAAAACAGCACAGAACTAACATATGCGAGCTAAAACACATATAATCTACCGAGTAACCTCGGGATAGTTTAAGCACTCCCAACCTGCACAGCCAGCTTAGTCTTACAAAAAGTTCGATTTAAAATAACTCATTAAGAAAAAGTTAACATTAGGATAGTATGAGTGCATGGAAATAACGCAGAGTAGGCACAAGCGAAACATAAGTAGGAACAACTCACTATCTCCGGGATTGGAGAGGTGTCCTCGAGGCTCTGCTTGTCGGCGCTGTCCTGGTCGTCCATGGGCTCCCCGCCGGCGGCGCCTTCCGCCGAGACCTCCGCGGGCTTGATCTCCTCCTCCGCCGCGGCCGCCTCCACACGGACGGGTCCTGCCTCCTTCCTCCTCGGCGCCCTACGCCTCCTCACTGCCGTTGGCGGTGGCGGCGCCCTACGCCTCCTCACTGCCGGTGGTGGTGGCGGCGCCGGTGCCTCCTCCGCCGCCGGGTTCTCCTGCGCTTCCCGGGCCCTCCGAGCCGCGCTACGAAGCACACGCATCGTCAGCCATTGAGCCCCATGGCCACACCCTCCGATTGCTCAGATTCCGCCGCCAAACAGCAGTAACGCCGCCGATCTCGAGGAGGTGGGGAGCGGTGCGGCGATGTTCCGGTCGAGTTGTCCGCCCGGCGGCGAGAGTACGGGTGGCGAGACGGAGGGTAGGGCTGGAGTCGGCGCCGCAGATTTGACGGAAGGGAATGGGGCGAGGGCTGGCTGGAGGGGGAGGCGGTGCTGCTGATGTTAAAATCGGCTAGACGCGGAGTGACCCCTCTCGTTTATACACGAGGGAGGAAGGAAAGGACTAGCACCGCGTGTGAACAGTACTCGTCAAGGCAGAAGGCACATGTCTATGCGAGCCGCTGGAACTTCGAACTTGACTTATCGGGTACTCTTTGTATAGATTTTTTTTTTTGTAAAACTATACGATTATCTGTGACCTATTTGAAAATCACAAAATGGATTAGCGCAAGTCACGCAACCCATATTAGCTGTCGGCATTGCAACTCATTTTCTGATTTGAATAGGTCACGGTTGGTCATATTTTGTGTAAGAAATTGAAAGGGTAGGTTTCTCTCCAATATCACTATTATAACTTCACTACAAGCACCATGCATTGAGAATTACATCGAGATGAACTTTCAAATTAGTAAGAGCTAAATCATCTTTCAAACCATAACGACCCTCATTAATTATACTTACGATTTCTTCTTCGCCAAGTATTTATGTATAGAAATATAAAAGGCCTGTGGGAGCCAATGTTGAGGGTGTGCGCTCTCCCAATATGTGGTAAATAGGAAACCACACAATTTTAGAGCACAACTAAATTGTGATACCCTTGATGCTAATCAATGGACGATGTTCGGAGCCAAGGCGATGAGAAGCCTACCAATGCACACGCGCCCCTCGCTAGCTGGGTGGTATGCGTATGGTTTTGGTTTTGTTTTGGCTTCCTTCTTTATGGCTTCGTAAAGCTTTTGGGACTTGGTTTAGGAGATTTCAGTTCTCATGTTCCGCCAATTTACACCTGTAAAGTTACGTCTTCTCAGGGTTGGTTTTCCAACCCTAATGACACCTGTTTTAGCGTGAATTTTGAGGAAAAGAGGTAGAAACAAAAATGGATGAGAGTGTGTTGCATGTTTCTCTAGAAAAGGTAAATACGCCAAATTTTGACGGTGTCATCACGCACAACGGGTTCTCGGCTAGGAACTCCATTGTCTACTTCTGCTTTTGTCCATGGGAAAAGAATCAAATAACACACGGTCACAAACTCACAATGCACCAACACAACTTTGAGTACAAATTTATGTCACCATTGCTCTTGCTATCGAAAGTCTCTCGATTTGGCTTTTGTGGGCTGATGGTACAATCACATTACTAGTCATCCAACCAATTGAAAATATTCTATGACCGTAATAGTTATGGGATGTATTTCTTAAAAGTATTTTAGTTTACCGCTCCATTCGTTAGGGTATGCTAAACGATCGTCGGTGTGTTGTCATGGACTCATGGTTCCACGTCTTTTTTATTTAGTAGCACCAAATGTTACGAACAAATTGAGCCGAGTCAATATTATATAATTTGACACAAAAATACACATTATTTAATGTCGGGGGATAACCACGGTAGGGTCACAAGGGGTGAAACACAGCTCAGCTCGGCTAGCTCCGAGCAAAGAAAGAACCAGGCCAAGTGAGAATGGCCGGGTGAGGGAATCGTATGCGGCCTACATATGAACTATGTCGGCCCGTATAAGACAAAGTTGTTAATCTTGCATGAACCAACGAGCCGAGTCTCCCGAGGAAGGGCCGAGTCAGATAGGACGCGTGGCTCCTTTCCGAGTAAGGTTCAGAAGGAACCATGGTAAAGCGTGGTCAAAAGAGAAGGGCGACGCCGGGTGACATAAAAGGAGCCGGGTAACGCCCAAAGCGAGGGCTAACGTACAAAGTCACTGCAAGACGCCAAAAGGAATAGGAGGCGATGTACCAGAAGACCGTTGGCTGTCAAGCTTTATGGACTAGGCCATTGGGCTTAGGGCAAGCCCATGACCCGGACCACATTGTAGGGACCAAGATCCAAACAGTAAATCCTAGAACCCAAAGGGGAAGAAGTTAGCTAGCACTACCTATATAAGGAAGGGCATAGCTATAGTAGAGGAAGGTTGGACCAAGTAGAGAACTAGTGCCCAGAACACTAGTTCATACAGCTCGAGGAGCACTTATAATTCTCAAGTATCAATCAAACCCCTAAGTGTGGAGAGTTCATCTTGTTCTTCGTGCATGGCAAGATCGTGCACTCCCTCCCCGATGACCACAATCACCCATTCGGCCCCAACTTAAGCCTACCCATGGCATCTGTCGTGACACCACCACGACAGTTGACGCCCACCGTAGGGAAGAAGCAGGTGCTTGATTGATTCTTCATCCGGACGGGCAACATCATCGCCAAGACCGGCGAGTGTGTCTACTCTGGCCTCATCCAGAGGTTTGGAGCGCTCAACTTCGTCAGTGACAACGCGCGGTGCTTCGGGACCAAGTCGTTCCCTAGGGGCGGTCGCTTCATCAAGTTCGGCGAGCACCAGGTCTACGCCGCCGTGCGCGTGGAGCGCGCGTATCCGGAGTGCGTCGTCCTAGCGCCGGATCCACCAGCGGTTTCTGTCGCTGGAAAGCTTCACCAACTCGTCTCCGTGGAGGTAATGATGACAACTCTTAACCCAGTAGCTCCACCAATAGCTCCAGTAGTGAATGAGAATGCTGAGGGAGGAAATCATGAGGAGACACCAAAGGCCGCAAGAACGGCAAAGGCACCGTTGGAAAAGCCAGAAAACATAGCTAGAAGTAAAAGGGCTAAAGAGCTGCAAGATGCGATAGATAAGTTGGCAAAGCCAGTTGCGCAAGCAACTGACCCGGCACGTGTGCAAGCCGAGTTAGAGGAGCCCAGGATAAATGTTCTAGAGAAAGCCAAGGAATTAACACAGCTACAACAAGATGTGGATATCACAATCCGAGATCTCAACTCGGCAAACCGAGTCAAGGGCGCAAAGACCCGGCTTGATGAAACTAGGTTAAGAGGAAGAAACATCAATGAGGAGCTGGCGGATGCAACGTTAAAAATAACGCCAGAGAACAGTAACGAAACAGCTATGCAGCCGACATACAATACAACAGCAACTAACCTACGAGCCGCAGAAGCAGCAATGGCAGAATTACCCCACTTGACGGGAGAAGCAAAGAAAAGACAATAAGAGCAAGTCAATGAACTGGTAAGAGCATCTAGTATGCTGAATGAAGCATACTACAGAGCGAATCCGGGTATAGCAGGGAGGTCACAACTGGTTCACTCGGCGACTCCTGTCCCGGCAAGATCAGCAGGTCACACGGCATCCTCACCCGAAGCAGCGCCAAGACCGAGAAAAGAAAAAAGTGTGGATTCAGGGAGAAACAAGCAGATGATCGCTTATGACTCGGCAATGGCTTAGGTAAACCCAGCGCATGCACATGGAACGAGAAGGAATAATGCCCAAGGAAATGAAAATCAGGAAAATGCAGGCCGAGAAAGGCAAGCAGGGCGAAGAAACAACATTGGAGGGAAAAAATTTGCGCCTCAACCTAGGCGTGGAGCTCATTCGACAGGAGGAGGAAATCCAGCGCCGAATAATGCACCAACTTAACCCAAAAGAAGACAACAAAGCGCGAGAAAAGTAGCACAACAGCCTGCTGACCCAAACACGAACAGGTACAATGATGGTTACTCGGCAATGGTAAACGACGGATATGAACTGCCGGATCTGTAACATCCCAGCATTTAGTAACTAACGAAGGGTAGATTTAGGAATTTGAAATGTTGTATGCATTCATCCGTGAAAATGTAGGTAAATTTTTCGCCAAATAAAAACCTAAAGTGATCAAGGTTTCTTTCATACTTTGAGATTAGGTTTAGTCTTAAAGGATGATTGCTATAGACTTTGATATGATCTTTGTGGACTTATGTGTTATGGGAAATGAATTTGAATTTGAAACATTGAGTGTTTAAATTATAATTCAACAGGATTTTTGAATAATGTTTGAATCTTGATTTAATTAAGAGTTAATCAATAATAAATTAAACTTTATATAAAAAGAGCAATTAAGAATATGAATATTCATTTCATATTTACATTCAATAATAAGTTACAAAATGTAACTTAGGAAAATCATTCACAATTTTTACAATAGTAAATAAATAAAGAATAATATTTCTTTATGGTTAATAGTACAATCTTTATTACAAAATAATAAAATAAAGATTACAAAAGGATAGAACTAAAAAAGAATATTACAAGTGACTATTCTATAAAGAAAAATAAAAAGCCTAAACTAAAATCTTCATCTTCAAATCTGTACCTGCAAAATAAACAGAAACTTAATAGAAAAAGGAAAGTTAGGATTAGCATTGTTTTACTCTCAGACTTGTTAGTGAAGTGCACTAATCAAGGTTCATCATTGAGTAAACTTATAAAAGGGGCAAGTTTCGCCAATATGAAAGAATGTATCTTTCATAATTTTAAGCCATAAGTCAAATAACGGCAAGAAAGGACAAGTTTTATCAGCCAAGTAAAAGTAACCAGATAAAAGTAACTTTCAAAATTCTGAACATATCCACACCTGCACAGCAAGCACACAGGCAGCACACACACCAAACTACATGGTGTGTGCTGTCAACACCATAGTAGCAGCACATCCAAACAAAACTGTCAACACAGCCGTGGGGGAAACCAATCCCCACACTAGTTCATCACTTTTACAAACCAAGCACAGCCGCCAGCAGCTAAACCAAGCCAAGCTAGATCAAACCAACCAAAGCCAGGATCACATCACCAAGATGGTGACATAAGGAGGGGGTAGATCAGGTGGATAGCAAGACCAAGGTCAAGCCATCAGGATCAGGAGATGATGGACTAGATCAAGGACAAGCCAGGAGCTGGGAATACCAGGGGAGCACCAGATCAAGCTGTCACAAGATCAACCACTAGCAACCACAACATCAAGTGACAATGGTGAGTAAAAAGATCATCAAATAATCTATATGTCTAAGATTAGACAAGCATACATGATCTGTCATTTATCCAAACTTTCAGAAAGCACCCAAGTGGGGTGAATCCATCACTGAGGTTTTAAACTTTAAAAGTAAACAACAAAGTACAAGGATCCAACCAAATCTCAGAACAACATCATTGATTTGGCTATCAAGCTATATTTCAATTCAAGAATAAATATAGCTAAGATTTAACTTCTAGGCACATCTCTAAGATAAGAGTAGCACCTTAGAATTTAATCTTTTGGATCTATACAAATGATCAAGCGTACCATAAATTTTTCCAAGCTTTGATTCAAGAAACAGTAGATGGTACCACTACTAGAACCACCCATATGAATAAACTAGATAAAGCTTAAATCCCTAAGCCTCAGACCAACATCATTGGTCTTAGGGATTTAAGAAAGGAACATTTCTATTTTAATGCCAAACTCATCTTAAGCTTGCACCAAACCAATTCAAGAAAATAGAATCTAATATTGTGTGCCATACAAAGATGGTGTCACAAGAACAGTTCTACATGAATCAGGATAATCATTCAATCTTCACAGATTCAATCAATCAACTACAAATCATTTTCCTATCATCACAGGAATCATAGTGAAGAAATTCCTATGTATATCTTCACTGTTTGAAACCATTTGATCTCAAACTACATCTGAATTCTTAAGCCAACAAGTGTTAATACAGTGATTTCATCACACCATACTCACCATCATTAACCAAGTAATGACAGTGGTAAGTTATCAAAACCACTAACTTTACCAAGTATTGATTTCAGAGAAACTATATCATCTAATTCATATGAAATTTCAGCATAAAATCATCTGATAAGCCACCAGTACCACCATAGTTCGTCTTAATTAGCAAACCACAACTAACAATCATTTAGCATGCTTAGAGACCATCAACACATGATCTCAGTCATCAGTATCTAATCAACAGCAGGGTATGAACCCTAAACAGAACCAAGAACCCTAATCAGGACCAGACAATCACCAGAGAGGACACCACCAACATTGAGCATAGGAGGGCATCACACCGAGAGCACGAGAGGAGAGGAAGCACTTACCAAAGGTCCTCGCTGGAGAATAGAAGAGGAAGCAGAGGGGCCGACGACCATGGCGGCACGGGGAGCACCCCTAGGGGGGCGTTGCGACCCATATAGCGCCATGGCAATGACCATAGCCACGCCTAGAGGCGAGGTGAATCACCACGACGCACGACAGCAACGGTGGCGCCAGGATCCATGCCAACCCTAAACCCTAGGGTTCAGGACGACATTGATCTATCGCAGGATAGCTCCATGCCCAAATCTAGTTGGACAGGAGGGAAGAGCGGAGTCGATAACCTCCTCCTGCACCACGGCGGTGGCCAGAACGGGCCACGACGACGGGAATCGTCAGCGGCGACACCACCGACCACGGGGTCGGGGATGGACAGGAGAGGAGTGAGCTCGAGGGTGAGAGATAGCGAGTGAGTGGGCTGAGTTGGGCCAGAACCCTTCGGGGTGGTTGTTTTGACTATGCCTAATGGGCCACAAGGGCCCAATAAGAATAAGCCAGCCCAAAAACCTTTAAGGCATGTTTTAATAAATAGGAAAAGACCAAAATGCCCCTGAACTCAATAAAATTCTAGAAAATAAAATAAAAGTCCAAAAATTATAAATAAAATATTTTTGGATTCACAAAAATCCAAACTATCCAAATAAATTGAAATATAAAATTTTAGACATATAAATTTTATTAAGAATTTTGTAATTTATATATTCCTTATGGAATTTTACAAAATCATTGAAAGATGATAAAAATAAATAAAAATCACTTTCATTATATATTAATATTGTAGTATCTTTGAAAAATACTTAATAACAATTTTTAATATTTAAATGATAATTCTTAAAAGAATTATTAAAACAATAAAAGTCAAATAAAAGGGAAATAAAGTAAATACAATATATATTATAAATATTAATAAGGTAATATTTATAAATCATTTTTTATTAAATGAATTTTTATAATAATTGGGAGAATGCATATCAGGTTAAAAGATGCATTACATTACTTTGCATAATCATTTTGCTTCTTTAAATATTGTTCTTACCGGGAAATAATGATGTTTTGTAGACATAGAAGCTCAAGGTCCAGTGCAAGCATCATACTTCACTACCTTGCCATCACAAGGCAAGTTCATCACTTGCTCATGTCCTTTGAAGAGTCTTTATCAAAGTATTTGCGAATTGTGTGTTATCATCTATATTTTAGAAAAAAGAAAACATTATTTTCTCAAGATACTAAATCTAAGATATCATCCTAAGTGATGATATAATGAAGCAATAGAACTCAGAGTTCTACTTGCACTAATGATAAACAATTAGGAATTAATAACCCATGACATCAGTGATTCTAGCGTCGTATATTACGCGTTAACCATGAGATTTGGGATGAGATGGAGAAGTTAGCTGTATCCTTTTCCTCTTGTGTGGATGCAAGATGACCTTAATGTGACGTTGTGATTTCTTGTGTGGATCCAACATATGGGTGGGCACCCTTACGCCCTACCACTTTTGGTGTCTAGATTATCTATGAATGGTGTTTAGGGAGATAGTCCATGTAAATGGTACTAATCTGGGCATCACTAGGTCATAGAGTCTTCGGGAACTCATCAGGGTTTTAGCCTGCCCGACAGGGGGATTAACGAAGGTGAGCTAGCCCGAAGGATCGTGCAGACATATGAGGTCGCCGAGAGGGCAGTGATTGGCTTGGACCAACTACTGGGCCCCACATCATGGAATTGTGGACGGGAAAGTACGTCCGATTGTGCAACAAGGAGTTGATCTCTCATGGGAAAAGTAACACACCTCTGCAGAGTGTAAGAACTGTAACTTGTTACTCACTATTCCGGGAAGGAGCTACGGACGCGGCAGGAAAGGAACTCCATGAAAGTTCTGGTCAACCTGTGAAGACTGGTGGTCATAGATTTTCATAATAAAATCAATCTTTAAAGAAAGATTTATGAAAATTGCATACTTCCAAAGACTGATAGTTCGAGGTGGTAGATAGTGCATCAAACTTCCTACCTTGCGTATTATGAATTTGCTGAGTAACACTGTTACTCATACTTTCCTTTGAATCCTTGCTTAGACTCTGAGAACCCCGAAGATACTCCAATGTATGCATCCGAGAGACAAGAGGAGGTATTCTATGAAGAGCCCAACTTGTATGGAGCCGTAGAAGGGGAGGACTACGAAATCGTCTACGGAGGAGATTTCCAGGAGTCTGAATAATTACTATAGTTCTAGTAACCACTTGAGCTGAGCATCATGAACAATATATAGCAATAAGTTGCTAAGCTCAATTTGGAGTTGAAGTTTTAAATTTGAAACTTCTGCTGAAACACTTATATTTTGGTTTGTAAGTTGAATCTTTTGGAAGTCTTGAACTTCCAGTATTGTAATAATAATAATGTGTGTATGTTTGTAATTTGGACCCGCAATGTTTCTGTTGTACCACTCTGAGGGGCGTGATATTTACGGAACGGTGTTTTGTGAATGTCATGCGAACGACTATAGTGTACTACACATGCAGTGGTATGTTGGGTCACCGTAGTTGGTATCAGAGCAAATTGCTTTGACCTTAGGTTGGAAACTTAGTAAAGGGTATTACCTATAGGAGTGTAGCAACGATGAAGAATTCTCTAAAAAAATATAATGGGTATTCAAATGAGAATATTTCGTTATATGTTTTAGTGCGATAATTCTTTGTTATGATGCAATATATTATTGGTTACTAATCAAAACTATTTTTTTCATATACAGAGCTATGGCACCAAAGTTTCCAAAACAGACTTTGATAAGGAAAGAGGAGACTCTTGATGATTATCAAGGATCATTCACAGACCAACTCCGTCAACTTTTAAAGACCTTTAGTTGTCCAACTAGAATTCCAGTGAATACTATAACTTACCTTGATGGCCGGATGCTATCCAAGTATCGTGTGAGTATCCAACTTCCAGAGGAGCTTGGATTATATCATGATCTACCTATATGTGAAGGTAGGAGTCACTTAGCAGCATATCATGTTGCTGTTGTGGAGGCGAGAGCTAATATCCGGGAGCATAAAGCCAAGGAGTTAGAAGGTAGCACATTTTCCGTGATACCTCATGAGTCTATAGACTCGGAGCCTATACCAGGTCATCTTACTTTGGTTAAGAAGCATCCAAAGTTAGCTTCCAAGTTCATGGATAGATACCGAACACTCATTGCGTCTTTTTATAAGACACATCAAGTGATTGTCGAAGATAAAAATGACATGTTAGAGGATCTAACTGATCCGGAAAGAAGGAATCAGTTAGCATTCCAGTTGGAGAAGGAAGCAAGTAGTAGTGCAAAACCTATCTTTAAGGATATACCTATAGATCCTGAATCTTTTATACCATATCCTTATTCACTAAGACCTGAACCTATACATGATCCTATTATAGATATGAGGTATGCAGTACCACTGGGCTCAGAGGATGATTCTGACTCAGAACTTCCTATCAAGAATTCTGATGGTTGGAGAAGGGGATCATATGAAGGATCTCATGAACATCAGATGTCCACAGATGGTTCTGACAGAAATGTTGGACAATCTAGCTGGATGGGTGCAAGAATTAACCCTAGTAACAGTAGTAGAAATGCCATGTCGGTAGATACTCAGGATGAATAAGAAGATCCTGAAGAGAGAGTGTTTGAATCATCAACATTTTCTCAAAACCCAGGGAATATACATTATTCGGTGTTTAACTATATTTCCCAAACGAGCACCTGGGAAGCAGCAGGATCTGCGTATCATGTTGACAACTCAAGTAATGAAGATCATGAGATGCAAGCGGGTGATAATGCTGAATATGTTTCTGAAGACTTTTCAGCTGAGCTGGAGGGAGTCAATACACTCAGGTTGAGTAATGACTCAAGTCCTGACACTTCAGATATAGAGTATGTTCCTTCTGGAAGGTCATCTGTTTCGCAAACTGTGCGACGAACAACACGTAATCACGGTTGGTCATCAGGCATGTATGATGAGCGCAGTTACTACTAGAAGTAGGCAACTATGTATAAATATCAAATATCGTGTATTATACTCCAAGAAATAAGATAATTAGATGAATAAGGTAGTTTTGTGACTATGCCTATCTGGTATATGCTGTAATGACTTTTTATTATTATGATAATATGTGAAATGCATATTTGGATTTTCTTTGGATCTTCATTGTGTGACTAGTTCTGTGCGTAAAGTCGAGCTTAGAACACATGTGCATGATGTAATTATGAGTATTCGCTTTATGTTGCAGGATTAGGGGGTCATGGATACGGGTGTAGAAATCGAAACTGAGCAGCAGCGGATGGAGCGAGAGGCCAAGGAGAAGGCCGATGCAGATGCAGCAAATCAGGGAGCATTACCACCACTACCACCAATGAGGTCGTTAATGGAGTAGAATTTTAACAGTATATGCAAATGATGCAAGAGAACCAGAACAAGTTCATGGAGGAGTTGCTGGGACGGGCAAATCAGAGGGCACCTGAGGGTGGAGGAGTGATTTTATCTGATTTTCAGAATGCAAGGCCGTTACCTTTTGCATTAGCGCCTGAACCAATGGATCAGAAGATTGGCTAGCAGATACAGAAAGAAAGCTGAAGACTGTAGGTTGCAATGATGAGGAGAAATTAAGGTATGCAACTCATCTTCTGACTGGACCTGCAGCATCTTGGTGGGAAAATCAGTTGGCCATGCAACAACCAGGAAGGGAGTATACCTGGGAAGAGTTTAAACAGAGATTCCGCGAATATCATGTTCTGGAGAGTGTTATGGAATTGAAGCAGAGAGAATTTGAGGAGCTGCAGCAGGGATATACTAGTGTTATGAAGTATATACGGGAGTTTAGTCAACTATCTCGTTATGCCGAGGAAGAGGTTAACACGGAGGAAAAGAGGAAGAAGCATTTCCTGCGTGGATTAAATCCATTTGTGAAGATGCAGTTGAGGTTAGCTAATAAGCAAACTTATTAGCAGTTGCTAGATGCAGCTATTACCTTCGAAGATGATTACAAGAATGTCCAAGAGGATAGAAGGAAGAGATCCAAGAAGGAAACCAAGAGGATATAAGCAAGCAAGCCCAAACCCAATCTGGAATTCAAACCAAGGAATAGGCCCTATAACAACAACAATCCCAATCGAAGTGCAAATCCAAATGCAAAGAATATTATATGCCACAATTGCAAACTCCGAGGGCATATAAGCAGGGATTGCCCGAAACCAGTAATTGTATGTCATGCTTGTGGTCAGAAAGGTCACATCAAGCCCAATTGTCCAAGCAAACCACAAGGTGGTTGGCCGGCTTGAGATGGAAGGCAAGCCAGTGGAGGTAATGGACAGCCCAATAAAGGAGGAAATAATGGCAAGAACAACAATGGTAAGAGGAACAGACCTACCGGGAAGCTGAACTGTGCAACTCTTGAGGAGGTGGATAATTCAGAGCATGCAGTGATAGGTATGCTCAATATCCTTACCAATCCCGGCAAAGTTCTATTTGATACTTGTGCAACTACTTCATTCATTTCTAAAGAATTCTGTGATAAGTTCGGGATTAGAAGGGCAACGTTAGAAAACCCTATGACCGTAGTTACGGCAGGGGGAAATGTGACCGTAGTTGCTAGGGATGGACTGGATGATGGAACACGAAGCTCAGATAAATTGTGAGGAGAAAACTGTCTCAATCAAAACTCCAAGTGGAGCAAGGATAGTTTACCAAGCAGATAAGCACAGTCATATCATGGTGGATCTGCAGTTGAACTCGATGAAAGAGGTCAGATTGGAAGATATTCCTATAGTAAATGAATTTCAAGATGTTTTTCCAACAGAGCTACCGGGAATGCCACCAAACCAGGAGATAGAGTTCACTATTGACCTAATTCCTGGTACAACACCAATATCTCAAGCACCATATAAGATGGGACCCAAAGAGTTAAAAGAACTCAAAGAGCAAATTTATGAGTTAGCCAGAAAAGGATTTATTCAGGAAAGTGTATCTCCATGGGAAACACCAGTAATCTTTGTGGATAAGAGAGATGGTGGAAGAAGGATGTGTGGAGATTATAGAAATCTAAACAATGTTACTATCAAGAATAAGTATCCTTTACCAAGGATCCAAGATTTGTTTGATCAAGTGAAAGGAGCTGGAGTATTTTCAATGATCGACCTAAGATCTGGATACCATCAAATCAAAATCAAACCAGAAGATGTTCCAAAGACAACATTTTTCTCAAGATATGGACACCATGAGTATCTGGTAGTACCATTTGGTTTGACCAATGCACCTGCAATATTCATGAATTTGATGAACAAAATATTCATGCCATATCTGGATAAGTTCGTCATAGTATTTATTGATGATATTCTGATATATTCCAAGGATAAGGAAGAGCATGCCGATCATTTGAGAATAGCATTGCAAACTCTAAGGGAACATAAAATTTATGCTAAGTTCAGTAAGTGTGAATTTTGGCTAGATAAGGTAGAATTCCTTGGTCATGTGATCAGCAAGGATGGAATTGCTATTAATCCATCTAAATTTCGGTCAGTATTAGAGTGGGCTGCACTGATCAATGTGAAGCAAATTCAAGGTTTCTTAGGAATGGCTGGTTATTACCGGAGATTCGTTGAAGGTTTCTCCAAAATAGCTGGACCAATGACCAATTTGCTAAGAAAGAATACACCATTCAATTGGGATGAGAAGTGTGAAGCAAGTTTTCAGGAGTTGAAAACCAGATTAACCACAACTCCAATCTTAGCAGTTCCTGAAATAGGGAAAGACTTTACAGTATACTGTGATGCATCTAAAGAAGGTTTAGGTTGTGTATTAATGCAAGATCGGAAAGTGATTGCTTATGGTTCAAGACAACTGAAACCACATGAAGTCAACTATCCAACTCATGATTTAGAATTAGCAGCAGTAGTTTTTGCGCTGAAAGGATGGAGGAATTTTCTTTATGGAGCCAGATGTGAGTTATACACTGACCATAAAAGTCTCAAATATTTCTTTACTCAAAAGGAATTGAATATGACACATAAATGTTGGTTGGAACTAATCAAAGATTATGATTTAACAATCAACTATACTCCAGGGAAAGCAAATGTTGTAGCTGATGCTTTAAGCAGGAAGAGTGCAGATATTCAGCCTAGTAATCGGGAGCTACCAAAAGAGTTACAAATGGACTTGGAAAGATTAGAGCTACAATTCATCAGAACAGAGGTTCTTGGAAGATTAGCTACTATGCAGGTAGTTGCAGAGCAGGACAGTGATCTTAAGCAAGAAATTTTTAGACATCAAGTAGAAGATCCTTTTATTGCTGAGGAAATTCGGAGGATATCTCAAGGGCAAAATTCGGTTTTTTGCCTTGGAGATTATGATTCTTTATGGTTTCAAGACCGTCTATGTGTTCCAGATGTGACTGAGATTCGTGATGTCATACTTAGAGAAGCACATGAAACACCATATTCTATACATCCAGGAAGTACTAAGATGTATATGGATTTGAAAGAACTATTCTGGTGGAATAACATGAAAAGGGATATTGCTAAATATGTATCAGAATGCCATACTTGCCAAAGGGTGAAGGCTGAACATCAAAGTCCAGCAGGACCATTACAACCTTTGGAAATTCTCGAATGGAAGTGGGAAGAAATATGTATGGACTTCATCACAGGATTGCCCATGACACCTAAACGGAAGGATATGATATGGGTAATTGTGGACAGACTCACTAATAGTGCACATTTTATTCCGGTAAATCAGAAAGATAATGTCGAGAAGTTAGTAGAAGTTTACGTCAAATAGATAGTAAGTAAACATAGAGTACCCAAAAAGATCGTAACTGATAGGGGATCAGTGTTTACTTCAGCATTTTGGAAGCAATTGCATGAAGCACTTGGTTCAAAGTTAGATTTCAGCACAACCTATCATCCTAAGACAGGAGGTCAAACTGAAGGAACAAATCAAATACTAGAAGACATGTTAAGAGCTTGTGCATTAGATTTTGGAGGTACATGGGAAGATCATCTACCATTGGCAGAATTTTCCTACAATAATAGCTATCAGAGTAGTCTGAAGGCAGCTCCATACCAAGTTCTATATGGAAGGAAGTGTAGATCACCAATATGTTGGTATGAGCCTGGAAGCAGCAAATAATTTGCACCAGACTATATCAAGGAAAGACAAGATATCATTGATAAGATCAGGGATAGAATGAAGATAGCCCAGTGTAGGGGTCCCAACCTTTAATAAGATAGAGCCCCCTGTGTTTACAATGCTAGTCCCTGGATCAATAGCTAGCATCCACAGTTAAGATGTAATATCAAGAAACAAAGGTCATAATATAACTTTATAACCAGGAATAACATAATTTTATTACATCTTACATAGCTCATTTGGCTATTACATTACATTGCAGCGGAATAACTATAAGCATGGGTCCTTCATCTTCAAAGTGCCACAGGCAGATGTTGGTTGTAGACTTTGTAATCCTGAACAATCAATCTTCACTAAAATCAATCAAACCTGCAACATACAAGTTACAGCCACAAAGGGTCAATACATTTGAATTGTATTGGCAAGTGATACTATAGTAGTATAGTGGGTCTATCATCTATATGCATTTGGCTAAGTGGAGTTGAGGCTTGCATTGCTCAAAATATATTTTTCCTTAACCTTTGAAAATACTAAGTTTTTGCTTGACAAAATCATTTTTTTTAACAATCAAAGATTGAAGATCCTTTCCAAGGCATCTACCAATCAAAGATTGAAGATTTCAAACAACCCTTGTTCAATCCACAAGTTTTAACTTAGAAATTTGAATGATGAGATTCTTGATTGCTTCCATGTCTTGATGCTCAAATTGTCCTTTACTAGGGACATGGCTAAGTACTTAGATTTTACACTCTGCAGAGGTGGTGCACTTTCCCCACAAGACTTGGTTTCCCAAGACAAGATCTTTCAAAAGCCTTCCCTTAGATCAAAATGGACGCGTTCCAACCTATCAAACACTACCACCCACTGTCCATATGGCTAAGTTCTTGCAACCTATATGATCATGGCAGAGCCCATATTGCCAAGTGGTTGCACTTGAAGCTTCTCAACATTTGACATCTCAAATCCCTTTGTTCCTGGGTGGCCATCCACAAGTGAGATACACAAGGTTCACCAGTCCTCTGGCCTTGTGTAACCACTCAACATACACCATTCCTTCCATTCCACCCAGGTGATTCATTCACTTAGTTGTTTTATTAAACAAAACTCAAGTCCTCAGACTTAGAAATTTTTCCATAGCATGAATATATGTTCCACCCTTGTTTTCTACTAGCTAGGCTAAGCTTGATAGTAGTAGGAATCTTAACTTAGGAAAATCCTACTAAGGATTCATCTTCTAGGTTTTCCTATAGCAAGGTCTATACCTAGCAAATCCATGCAAGTTTTACTTAGCAAAATCACTAATGCATAGAGAAAGTAATGGGATAGAAAGTATGAAGCATCACTTGCCTTTTTGGTAGGGAATGGTGGTTCACTCCTTGATCTTGCTAGTCTCACACCTTCTAACTTCACTACAAGTCAATCAAGTAGACACAAAATCAACTAGCATTCCAAACCAATAAATCAATCAAACAATTTAACACACACAAAACAGTGGGATCTAAGTCATGCATGTAAGCATGCAAAGGATGATTCTATTTGTAAGGATGGTCTCCATTAGGCTTCTAAACTTTGTAAGGTCCAAATTGGTCATTTACCAAAATGGCAAAGTCATTTACAAATGGGTTTTATCCAAAACCATTTTTTGAATCCATTCATCATTTCATGTGGTGAAAAATGTTTTTATCAAGGCAAAACTCTTAAGTTGTTCACCAAATGAGTTGATAATTTGCAAAACTTGGTGTTTTGGTTCAGTGGGTTTGATCAAACCATTTTCTTAAAGTTTTCTTTCCATAAACATTTTCATAACAAAAACCATTCTTTTTATTTGGCTAGAAAATGGCTAAGTCAAGTAATCCAACCTAAATCTTACCAAAATCATTTTTAATACCAAGGGTTGGTTCCTAGGGTCAGTAAGGTCACAACAAACCATTTTGCAAAGGTTTTAACCCTAAAATAATTTTTAAACAATTTTTCTAATCTAAACAAGCAATCAAATGTTTCTGCATAATCAACCAATCTAACAAATACTATTTGCTAAACTAAAGGCAGGGTTGGTTAGGTCTTGCTCTCTTGAATCCATTGATACCAAATTTTTAATTTTTGGACGTGTGGTTTGAAAGTTATAAGGGTTTGAAATTTGCAAATAAATCTGATTCAAAACTGGTTTTAGATCTAATACAGGCCACGCGTCGAGCCGTGATTGGCCGGTACCGTTTCGTGCGGATCGAACAGCTGCAAACCGTTGGATTAAAAGGGATCTGTGCGGCTTTGATCGACGCATACCTCTTCGCTCACTTTCTTTCCTAGCCGATGGATGACGATATAACGGTTCCTATCAACTAGCCAGGAACTGGCGGCGAGATGTTACCGGCGAGCGGCGGAGCGGCCAGTTGGCGGCGGCGCTGGCGAGGCAGGAAGCGAGAAAGAGGGGGAGGATGCTCACTAGGTTCGCAATGCAGCGCTGATGCTCAACGTGCTACTGGTTGGTGAAGGGGCGCACGGGGCTGTCCTTGATTGCTCGCCGGAGATGAGCTGGGCTTCGGGCGGTTCAGGAGGTCGTCGAGGGCGAGGATAGGGGGCGTCCTAGGACAAACAGAAGATGTTGTTAGGTTCGCATGAGCCTGGAGATCATCATCATGTCCACGGGAAAAGGAGGGGAGGTCAGGTACTACCTGGGGACGTCGCCGGAGAAGAGGGCAGACAGCGGCGTTCGAAAGCTTGATGTAGCCGACGCTATGGGGCGCCTGCGGTTGAGAGGAGGGTGCTGGGAGATGCGTCTGGTTGTGGGGAAGTTGTCAGCGTGCTCAGGGAGGCTCGGGGTGGTGTGTGCTGGCCGGAATCGGCCCCGGACTTTGTCGGAACAGAGGGTGCTCGGAGAGTAATTGAGGCGGCCTGGGGGCGTGCTTTGGGGAGGGGGCAGAGGGGAATGAGAGAGGATGCGCTGGCATTTAAAGGTGCTTGATCGCTGCGAGTTAAGGTGGCCGCGTTAAGGAGAATTGATGCCGCGAAATCAAGTCTGCAACGGCCGGCGAGGGGGAAGAGGAGGTCGTGCGGGTGGGAAAGAAGAACAGGAGGAGTGGGGCCGGTCAGTCAGTGGAAAAAGAGCGAGGTGGAGGTCCACCAGTCATTGGTTCTGCGGGTACGGGAATTGGTGCCAAACGTTTTCTTTGGGGAAAAGAAGTTGGGCTGGTTGGTGGGCTTCCTAGGCTTGGCCGGCTGGGTCAGGTCCATTTCATATTTTTTCTGTTTCTGAATCTTTTTCCTTTTCTAATTTTATTTCCTGTTTTGAATTTCCAAACAATCAAACAAGGTTCAAATCAATTCAAGCAACACCCAAACTTTGTAATATTGAAATTAGTTTCTGTTCAGTAACATGAACCAAAATCTAAATTCAAATTAATAATTTTTAATAATAGGGTCCATTATTAATTAACTAAATAGATGTATCATTTATTAAATCCATAGGTTTTGATTTAATTCAAAGCTCCACTTGAGGACTAAATAATTTTTAAACCATTCAGTAGGTTGTATTAAGGAATATTTGGAAAGCTTGTTTTAAAATAAAAAATAACATTTTGTTATATAGGGTCCATTAATAATTAAATTAAATGGGCCTTAGTTATTAAATCAAATAGAGTTTGATTTTATTAATAAAATCTTTACTTGAAACCTAAATATTTCCAAAACCAAATCAGTAGATTTTATTTGGAAATAAAGAATATTTGGAAACTTGTTTTAAAACAAAAATAACCTTTTATTTAAATAAAGTTGGATATTAATTCCTTATTATTTTATTTAAAATAAACCTTTGCTAATTTTATTTAAAATAAAATGTTTGAATTCCAAAGCTTGGCCAAGGCTTAATTTGGCTTTATAAAATAATCTTTATTTATGAAACTTCTATTTCATTTGAAAAGAAATCTTTTCATTTAAGAGTTTCAAAATAGTATTTCCAAATGTTTTTATTTTTCCTTTTATTAAATGTTTATCTTTTTAAATCCCTTTAGGTTTTATTTAATTCAAATGGGTTTGAAGGTCCAATTGAATTCAAAAAGTTTCTTCTGGCTCTGTAAATCAACAAAGTTTTATTTTATTCATTTATTTTCATATTACAAGATTTGGAAAATCTTGGGATGTGACAGGCTACCACCCTTAAAATAAATCTCGTCCCGAGATTTGGGGAGGCTAGGGTTACAAGCAAGTTCAAAACAACTAGGGTACTACCACCCTTAAAAATTTTCAAACAAAAATTACATATTGTCCTTCTTGGGATCCTGGGTAAAACTTCTCTAAGCAAAACTTTGCATTGTGCCCTTGGTTTCCATACTTGACTCATGGGCCAAGGTTGAGATCCTTCATAGACTTGTTTAACTTGTTCTCCATCCTTTCTGGACAATTGTTTGCATAGTGGCCTAGTTCCCTGCATTTGAAACATGTGACAAGGCTGAGATCCCTCATAGGCTGGTTTATCTTATGCTTCATCTTTTCTGGACAGTAGTTTGCATAATGTCCTAACTCTTTGCAGTGTTTGCACATCACTTGGCTAAAATCCTTCCTTATCTTGGGTTTCACTAGCTTTTGTTTGTCTTCTTGTCTCTTCTTCTTTTCTGGGCATTCACTGGCATAGTGTCCCATCTCTTTGCAATTGTAACATTGCAACTGGCTTATGTCCTTCTTCTTCTTTTTGGGTCTCTCCAAAGCTAGGAGTTCTTCCAGTTCATATTCTTCATAGGTGGGAGATCTTTCTCTCTTCTTGGGGCATTGATCTTCATGTTCCTTGGATGCAAGATCCTTGTATCTAAAAATATTGTTAGCTTGGGTTCCTTCTAGATTAGCTTCTTTGTCATCCTTGTTGTCATTAGCTCCTTGGGAAAAGTTTTCTCTCATGTTGATCATTTGAGTAACTAATCCTTGCAACAATTGGGATTGAAGTTTCAAAATCCTTTGTATGGCTGGGTCTAGTCCATTGTTGTTGGCTAAAAGCTGAGTTGTCTCTTGGCTCAACTGGTTTTGGGTTGCTATAAGTTCTCTCATGTTGTCCTCTTGGTTGTGGTTGTCATCAACCTTGATGTTGGAGTTTCTTGGAGTAGTCATCTGTTTGGGTTTGATGGGAGATTAGAATAGGCAAGATATTTCTAAGGAAATATTTCTAATCACACACATCACAATTCACACAAACAATGTGCAAGCATTCACAAACAACTTTTCACTCAAACAACAAAGTTCAAGCACATTTTTAGGCAACAAAATATTTTTGTTACACCACATAAGTTGGTGTGTTTGACTTTAACTATAAATGGTGGTCCATCTACATGGTTCACTTGTGATCCTTCCATCCTTCTTGGTTGATCCTTCTTGCATGAGATCATGGTTCCCTTGAGAGAAACTCTTAGTTACAATACTTCAAATGATGTAGGATCCTTCTAACTTTTGCATTCCCTCAGTCTCTAAATCTTGAGCAAGATTTCCTTGTTTCACTTGTAGTCCTTAGTGGTTTCCAAGTTGGAAGTCCTTGGGGAATATGCTGAAGATGTTGAAGTCATTAGAGTTGAAGAAGTTGAAGAAGTCCTTTGCACATAGTGTAGTCCTTGGTCATGGGTAGGTTTTTCCATTAAGTTGATGTAGAAGAGATGTAGAGTTGAAACCAAAATGGTTGAGGAAAGAGTTTACAAGTTTTTGTAAAATAAGTTTTTGGATCAAAATATAACTCCTATTTTTCTAAGGGTTTTTGTCCAATCCTAGGTTTACAAATCCTACAGGCAACACAATGCTCTGATACCATCTGTAGGGGTCCCAACCTTTAATAAGATAGAGCCCCCTGTGTTTACAATGCTAGTCCCTGGATCAATAGCTAGCATCCACAGTTAAGATGTAATATTAAGAAACAAAGGTCATAATATAACTTTATAACCAGGAATAACATAATTTTATTACATCTTACATAGCTCATTTGGCTATTACATTACATTGCAGCGGAATAACTATAAGCATGGGTCCTTCATCTTCAAAGTGCCACAGGCAGATGTTGGTTTTAGACTTTGTAATCCTAAACAATCAATCTTCACTAAAATTAATCAAACCTACAACATACAAGTTACAGCCACAAAGGGTCAATACATTTGAATTGTATTGGCAAGTGATACTATAGTAGTATAGTGGGTCTATCATCTATATGCATTTGGCTAAGTGGAGTTGAGGCTTGCATTGCTCAAAATAGATTTTTCCTTAACCTTTGAAAATACTAAGTTTTTGCTTGACAAAATCATTTTTTTTAACAATCAAAGATTGAAGATCCTTTCCAAGGCATCTACCAATCAAAGATTGAAGATTTCAAACAACCCTTGTTCAATCCACAAGTTTTAACTTAGAAATTTGAATGATGAGATTCTTGATTGCTTCCATGTCTTGATGCTCAAATTGTCCTTTACCAGGGACATGGCTAAGTACTTAGATTTTACACTCTGCAGAGGTGGTGCACTTTCCCCACAAGACTTGGTTTCCCAAGACAAGATCTTTCAGAAGCCTTCCCTTAGACCAAAATGGACGTGTTCCAACCTATCAAACACTACCACCCACTGTCCATATGGCTAAGTTCTTGCAACCTATATGATCATGGCAGAGCCCATATTGCCAAGTGGTTGCACTTGAAGCTTCTCAACATTTGACATCTCAAATCCCTTTGTTCCTGGGTGGCCATCCACAAGTGAGATACACAAGGTTCACCAGTCCTCTGGCCTTGTGTAACCACTCAACATACACCATTCCTTCCATTCCACCCAGGTGATTCATTCACTTAGTTGTTTTATTAAACAAAACTCAAGTCCTCAGACTTAGAAATTTTTCCATAGCATGAATATATGTTCCACCCTTGTTTTCTACTAGCTAGGCTAAGCTTGATAGTAGTAGGAATCTTAACTTAGGAAAATCCTACTAAGGATTCATCTTCTAGGTTTTCCTATAGCAAGGTCTATACCTAGCAAATCCATGCAAGTTTTACTTAGCAAAATCACTAATGCATAGAGAAAGTAATGGGATAGAAAGTATGAAGCATCACTTGCCTTTTTGGTAGGGAATGGTGGTTCACTCCTTGATCTTGCTAGTCTCACACCTTCTAACTTCACTACAAGTCAATCAAGTAGACACAAAATCAACTAGCATTCCAAACCAATAAATCAATCAAACAATTTAACACACACAAAACAGTGGGATCTAAGTCATGCATGTAAGCATGCAAAGGATGGTTCTATTTGTAAGGATGGTCTCCATTAGGCTTCTAAACTTTGTAAGGTCCAAATTGGTCATTTACCAAAATGGCAAAGTCATTTGCAAATGGGTTTTATCCAAAACCATTTTTTTGAATCCATTCATCATTTCATGTGGTGAAAAATGTTTTTATCAAGGCAAAACTCTTAAGTTGTTCACCAAATGAGTTGATAATTTGCAAAACTTGGTGTTTTGGTTCAGTGGGTTTGATCAAACCATTTTCTTAAAGTTTTCTTTCCATAAACATTTTCATAACAAAAACCATTCTTTTTATTTGGCTAGAAAATGGCTAAGTCAAGTAATCCAACCTAAATCTTACCAAAATCATTTTTAATACCAAGGGTTGGTTCCTAGGGTCAGTAAGGTTACAACAAACCATTTTGCAAAGGTTTTAACCCTAAAATAATTTTTAAACAATTTTTCTAATCTAAACAAGCAATCAAATGTTTCTGCATAATCAACCAATCTAACAAATACTATTTGCTAAACTAAAGGCAGGGTTGGTTAGGTCTTGCTCTCCTGAATCCATTGATACCAAATTTTTAATTTTTGGACGTGTGGTTTGAAAGTTATAAGGGTTTGAAATTTGCAAATAAATCTGATTCAAAACTGGTTTTAGATCTAATACAGGCCACGCGTCGAGCCGTGATTGGCCGGTACCGTTTCGTGTGGATCGCACAGCTGCAAACCGTTGGATTAAAATAGATCTGTGCGGCTTTGATCGACGCATACCTCTTCGCTCACTTTCTTTCCTAGCCGATGGATGACGATATAACGGTTCCTATCAACTAGCCAGGAACTGGCGGCGAGATGTTACCGGCGAGCGGCGGAGCGGCCAGTTGGCGGCGGCGCTGGCGAGGCAGGAAGCGAGAAAGAGGGGGAGGATGCTCACTAGGTTCGCAATGCAGCGCTGATGCTCAACGTGCTACTGGTTGGTGAAGGGGCGCACGGGGCTGTCCTTGATTGCTCGCCGGAGATGAGCTGGGCTTCGGGCGGTTCAGGAGGTCGTCGAGGGCGAGGATAGGGGGCGTCCTAGGACAAACAGAAGATGTTGTTAGGTTTGCACGAGCCTGTAGATCATCATCATGTCCACGGGAAAAGGAGGGGAGGTCAGGTACTACCTGGGGACGTCGCCGGAGAAGAGGGCAGACGGCGGCGTTCGAAAGCTTGATGTAGCCGACGCTATGGGGCGCCCGCGGTTGAGAGGAGGGTGCTGGGAGATGCGTCTGGTTGTGGGGAAGTTGTCAGCGTGCTCAGGGAGGCTCGGGGTGGTGTGTGCTGGCCGGAATCGGCCCCGGACTTCGTCGGAACAGAGGGTGCTCGGAGAGTAATTGAGGCGGCCTGGGGGCGTGCTTTGGGGAGGGGGCAGAGGGGAATGAGAGAGGATGCGCTGGCGTTTAAAGGTGCTTGATCGCTGCGAGTTAAGGTGGCCGCGTTAAGGAGAATTGATGCCGCGAAATCAAGTCTGCAACGGCCGGCGAGGGGGAAGAGGAGGTCGTGCGGGTGGGAAAGAAGAACAGGAGGAGTGGGGCCGGTCAGTCAGTGGAAAAAGAGCGAGGTGGAGGTCCACCAGTCATTGGTTCTGCGGGTACGGGAATTGGTGCCAAACGTTTTCTTTGGGGAAAAGAAGTTGGGCTGGTTGGTGGGCTTCCTAGGCTTGGCCGGCTGGGTCAGGTCCATTTCATATTTTTTTCTGTTTCTGAATCTTTTTCCTTTTCTAATTTTATTTCCTGTTTTGAATTTCCAAACAATCAAACAAGGTTCAAATCAATTCAAGCAACACCCAAACTTTGTAATATTGAAATTAGTTTCTGTTCAGTAACATGAACCAAAATCTAAATTCAAATTAATAATTTTTAATAATAGGGTCCATTATTAATTAACTAAATAGATGTATCATTTATTAAATCCATAGGTTTTGATTTAATTCAAAGCTCCACTTGAGGACTAAATAATTTTTAAACCATTCAGTAGGTTGTATTAAGGAATATTTGGAAAGCTTGTTTTAAAATAAAAAATAACATTTTGTTATATAGGGTCCATTAATAATTAAATTAAATGGGCCTTAGTTATTAAATCAAATAGAGTTTGATTTTATTAATAAAATCTTTACTTGAAACCTAAATATTTCCAAAACCAAATCAGTAGATTTTATTTGGAAATAAAGAATATTTGGAAACTTGTTTTAAAACAAAAATAACCTTTTATTTAAATAAAGTTGGATATTAATTCCTTATTATTTTATTTAAAATAAACCTTTGCTAATTTTATTTAAAATAAAATGTTTGAATTCCAAAGCTTGGCCAAGGCTTAATTTGGCTTTATAAAATAATCTTTATTTATGAAACTTCTATTTCATTTGAAAACAAATCTTTTCATTTAAGAGTTTCAAAATAGTATTTCCAAATGTTTTTATTTTTCCTTTTATTAAATGTTTATCTTTTTAAATCCCTTTAGGTTTTATTTAATTCAAATGGGTTTGAAGGTCCAATTGAATTCAAAAAGTTTCTTCTGGCTCTGTAAATCAACAAAGTTTTATTTTATTCATTTATTTTCATATTACAAGATTTGGAAAATCTTGGGATGTGACAGGCTACCACCCTTAAAATAAATCTCGTCCCGAGATTTGGGGAGGCTAGGGTTACAAGCAAGTTCAAAACAACTAGGGTACTACCACCCTTAAAATTTTTCAAACAAAAATTACATATTGTCCTTCTTGGGATCCTGGGTAAAACTTCTCTAAGCAAAACTTTGCATTGTGCCCTTGGTTTCCATACTTGACTCATGGGCCAAGGTTGAGATCCTTCATAGACTTGTTTAACTTGTTCTCCATCCTTTCTGGACAATTGTTTGCATAGTGGCCTAGTTCCCTGCATTTGAAACATGTGACAAGGCTGAGATCCCTCATAGGCTGGTTTATCTTATGCTTCATCTTTTCTGGACAGTAGTTTGCATAATGTCCTAACTCTTTGCAGTGTTTGCACATCACTTGGCTAAAATCCTTCCTTATCTTGGGTTTCACTAGCTTTTGTTTGTCTTCTTGTCTCTTCTTCTTTTCTGGGCATTCACTGGCATAGTGTCCCATCTCTTTGCAATTGTAACATTGCAACTGGCTTATGTCCTTCTTCTTCTTTTTGGGTCTCTCCAAAGCTAGGAGTTCTTCCAGTTCATATTCTTCATAGGTGGGAGATCTTTCTCTCTTCTTGGGGCATTGATCTTCATGTTCCTTGGATGCAAGATCCTTGTATCTAAAAATATTGTTAGCTTGGGTTCCTTCTAGATTAGCTTCTTTGTCATCCTTGTTGTCATTAGCTCCTTGGGAAAAGTTTTCTCTCATGTTGATCATTTGAGTAACTAATCCTTGCAACAATTGGGATTGAAGTTTCAAAATCCTTTGTATGGCTGGGTCTAGTCCATTGTTGTTGGCTAAAAGCTGAGTTGTCTCTTGGCTCAACTGGTTTTGGGTTGCTATAAGTTCTCTCATGTTGTCCTCTTGGTTGTGGTTGTCATCAACCTTGATGTTGGAGTTTCTTGGAGTAGTCATCTGTTTGGGTTTGATGGGAGATTAGAATAGGCAAGATATTTCTAAGGAAATATTTCTAATCACACACATCACAATTCACACAAACAATGTGCAAGCATTCACAAACAACTTTTCACTCAAACAACAAAGTTCAAGCACATTTTTAGGCAACAAAATATTTTTGTTACACCACATAAGTTGGTGTGTTTGACTTTAACTATAAATGGTGGTCCATCTACATGGTTCACTTGTGATCCTTCCATCCTTCTTGGTTGATCCTTCTTGCATGAGATCATGGTTCCCTTGAGAGAAACTCTTAGTTACAATACTTCAAATGATGTAGGCTCCTTCTAACTTTTGCATTCCCTCAGTCTCTAAATCTTGAGCAAGATTTCCTTGTTTCACTTGTAGTCCTTAGTGGTTTCCAAGTTGGAAGTCCTTGGGGAATATGCTGAAGATGTTGAAGTCATTAGAGTTGAAGAAGTTGAAGAAGTCCTTTGCACATAGTGTAGTCCTTGGTCATGGGTAGGTTTTTCCATTAAGTTGATGTAGAAGAGATGTAGAGTTGAAACCAAAATGGTTGAGGAAAGAGTTTACAAGTTTTTGTAAAATAAGTTTTTGGATCAAAATATAACTCCTATTTTTCTAAGGGTTTTTGTCCAATCCTAGGTTTACAAATCCTACAGGCAACACAATGCTCTGATACCATCTGTAGGGGTCCCAACCTTTAATAAGATAGAGCCCCCTGTGTTTACAATGCTAGTCCCTGGATCAATAGCTAGCATCCACAGTTAAGATGTAATATTAAGAAACAAAGGTCATAATATAACTTTATAACCAGGAATAACATAATTTTATTACATCTTACATAGCTCATTTGGCTATTACATTACATTGCAGCGGAATAACTATAAGCATGGGTCCTTCATCTTCAAAGTGCCACAGGCAGATGTTGGTTTTAGACTTTGTAATCCTAAACAATCAATCTTCACTAAAATTAATCAAACCTACAACATACAAGTTACAGCCACAAAGGGTCAATACATTTGAATTGTATTGGCAAGTGATACTATAGTAGTATAGTGGGTCTATCATCTATATGCATTTGGCTAAGTGGAGTTGAGGCTTGCATTGCTCAAAATAGATTTTTCCTTAACCTTTGAAAATACTAAGTTTTTGCTTGACAAAATCATTTTTTTTTAACAATCAAAGATTGAAGATCCTTTCCAAGGCATCTACCAATCAAAGATTGAAGATTTCAAACAACCCTTGTTCAATCCACAAGTTTTAACTTAGAAATTTGAATGATGAGATTCTTGATTGCTTCCATGTCTTGATGCTCAAATTGTCCTTTACCAGGGACATGGCTAAGTACTTAGATTTTACACTCTGCAGAGGTGGTGCACTTTCCCCACAAGACTTGGTTTCCCAAGACAAGATCTTTCAGAAGCCTTCCCTTAGACCAAAATGGACGCGTTCCAACCTATCAAACACTACCACCCACTGTCCATATGGCTAAGTTCTTGCAACCTATATGATCATGGCAGAGCCCATATTGCCAAGTGGTTGCACTTGAAGCTTCTCAACATTTGACATCTCAAATCCCTTTGTTCCTGGGTGGCCATCCACAAGTGAGATACACAAGGTTCACCAGTCCTCTGGCCTTGTGTAACCACTCAACATACACCATTCCTTCCATTCCACCCAGGTGATTCATTCACTTAGTTGTTTTATTAAACAAAACTCAAGTCCTCAGACTTAGAAATTTTTCCATAGCATGAATATATGTTCCACCCTTGTTTTCTACTAGCTAGGCTAAGCTTGATAGTAGTAGGAATCTTAACTTAGGAAAATCCTACTAAGGATTCATCTTCTAGGTTTTCCTATAGCAAGGTCTATACCTAGCAAATCCATGCAAGTTTTACTTAGCAAAATCACTAATGCATAGAGAAAGTAATGGGATAGAAAGTATGAAGCATCACTTGCCTTTTTGGTAGGGAATGGTGGTTCACTCCTTGATCTTGCTAGTCTCACACCTTCTAACTTCACTACAAGTCAATCAAGTAGACACAAAATCAACTAGCATTCCAAACCAATAAATCAATCAAACAATTTAACACACACAAAACAGTGGGATCTAAGTCATGCATGTAAGCATGCAAAGGATGGTTCTATTTGTAAGGATGGTCTCCATTAGGCTTCTAAACTTTGTAAGGTCCAAATTGGTCATTTACCAAAATGGCAAAGTCATTTGCAAATGGGTTTTATCCAAAACCATTTTTTTGAATCCATTCATCATTTCATGTGGTGAAAAATGTTTTTATCAAGGCAAAACTCTTAAGTTGTTCACCAAATGAGTTGCTAATTTGCAAAACTTGGTGTTTTGGTTCAGTGGGTTTGATCAAACCATTTTCTTAAAGTTTTCTTTCCATAAACATTTTCATAACAAAAACCATTCTTTTTATTTGGCTAGAAAATGGCTAAGTCAAGTAATCCAACCTAAATCTTACCAAAATCATTTTTAATACCCAGGGTTGGTTCCTAGGGTCAGTAAGGTCACAACAAACCATTTTGCAAAGGTTTTAACCCTAAAATCATTTTAAACAATTTTTCTAATCTAAACAAGCAATCAAATGTTTCTGCATAATCAACCAATCTAACAAATACTATTTGCTAAACTAAAGGCAGGGTTGGTTAGGTCTTGCTCTCCTGAATCCATTGATACCAAATTTTTAATTTTTGGACGTGTGGTTTGAAAGTTATAAGGGTTTGAAATTTGCAAATAAATCTGATTCAAAACTGGTTTTAGATCTAATACAGGCCACGCGTCGAGCCGTGATTGGCCGGTACCGTTTCGTGCGGATCGCGCAGCTGCAAACCGTTGGATAAAAGGGATCTGTGCGGCTCTGATCGACGCATACCTCTTCGCTCACTTTCTTTCCTAGCCGATGGATGACGATCTAACGGTTCCTATCAACTAGCCAGGAACTGGCGGCGAGATGTTACCGGCGAGCGGCGGAGCGGCCAGTTGGCGGCGGCGCTGGCGAGGCAGGAAGCGAGAAAGAGGGGGAGGATGCTCACCAGGTTCGCAATACAGCACTGATGCTCAACGTGCTACTGGTTGGTGAAGGGGCGCACGGGGCTGTCCTTGATTGCTCGCCGGAGACGAGCTGGGCTTCGGGCGGTTCAGGAGGTCGTCGAGGGCGAGGATAAGGGGCATCCTAGGACAAACAGAAGATGTTGTTAGGTTCGCACGAGCCTGGAGATCATCATCATGTCCACGGGGAAAGGAGGGGAGGTCAGGTACTACCTGGGGACGTCGCCGGAGAAGAGGGCAGACGGCGGCGTTCGAAAGCTTGATGTAGCCGACGCTATGGGGCGCCCGCGGTTGAGAGGAGGGTGCTGGGAGATGCGTCTGGTTGTGGGGAAGTTGTCAGCGTGCTCAGGGAGGCTCGGGGTGGTGTGTGCTGGCCGGAATCGGCGCCGGACTTCGTCGGAACAGAGGGTGCTCGGAGAGTAATTGAGGCGGCCTGGGGGCGTGCTTTGGGGAGGGGGCAGAGGGGAATGAGAGAGGATGCGCTGGCGTTTAAAGGTGCTTGATCGCTGCGAGTTAAGGTGGCCGCGTTAAGGAGAATTGATGCCGCGAAATCAAGTCTGCAACGGCCGGCGAGGGGGAAGAGGAGGTCGTGCGGGTGGGAAAGAAGAACAGGAGGAGTGGGGCCGGTCAGTCAGTGGAAAAAGAGCGAGGTGGAGGTCCACCAGTCATTGGTTCTGCGGGTACGGGAATTGGTGCCAAACGTTTTCTTTGGGGAAAAGAAGTTGGGCTGGTTGGTGGGCTTCCTAGGCTTGGCCGGCTGGGTCAGGTCCATTTCATATTTTTTTCTGTTTCTGAATCTTTTTCCTTTTCTAATTTTATTTCCTGTTTTGAATTTCCAAACAATCAAACAAGGTTCAAATCAATTCAAGCAACACCCAAACTTTATAATATTGAAATTAGTTTCTGTTCAGTAACATGAACCAAAATCTAAATTCAAATTAATAATTTTTAATAATAGGGTCCATTATTAATTAACTAAATAGATGTATCATTTATTAAATCCATAGGTTTTGATTTAATTCAAAGCTCCACTTGAGGACTAAATAATTTTTAAACCATTCAGTAGGTTGTATTAAGGAATATTTGGAAAGCTTGTTTTAAAATAAAAAATAACATTTTGTTATATAGGGTCCATTAATAATTAAATTAAATGGGCCTTAGTTATTAAATCAAATAGAGTTTGATTTTATTAATAAAATCTTTATTTGAAACCTAAATATTTCCAAAACCAAATCAGTAGATTTTATTTGGAAATAAAGAATATTTGGAAACTTGTTTTAAAACAAAAATAACCTTTTATTTAAATAAAGTTGGATATTAATTCCTTATTATTTTATTTAAAATAAACCTTTGCTAATTTTATTTAAAATAAAATGTTTTAATTCCAAAGCTTGGCCAAGGCTTAATTTGGCTTTATAAAATAATCTTTATTTATGAAACTTCTATTTCATTTGAAAACAAATCTTTTCATTTAAGAGTTTCAAAATAGTATTTCCAAATGTTTTTATTTTTCCTTTTATTAAATGTTTATCTTTTTAAATCCCTTTAGGTTTTATTTAATTCAAATGGGTTTGAAGGTCCAATTGAATTCAAAAAGTTTCTTCTGGCTCTGAAAATCAACAAAGTTTTATTTTATTCATTTATTTTCACATTACAAGATTTGGAAAATCTTGGGATGTGACACCCAGAGTAGGCAGAAAAGTTATGCTGATCAAAGTCGAAGATCATGGCATCCAGAAGTGGGAGACATGGTATACTTGAAAGTAAGTCCAATGAAAGGGGTGAAAAGGTTCGGAGTTAAAGGAAAATTGAGTCCAAGATACATCGGACCATTCAAGATATTGAGTCAGAACAGAACTATAGCTTATGCTTTAGAGTTACCGTCAAGATTGGCTCAAGTGCATAATGTTTTCCATGTGTCACAACTTCGTAAATGTTTGAAAGTTCCGGATGATGCAATCACACATCAGGAGATAGAACTACAAGCAGATTTGACCTATGTTGAAAAGCCCTATAAAGTCTTGGAAGAAAACTGGAAAAGGTTAAGGAATAGAGCAATCAGATATTGCAAAGTATAGTGGGAACATCACCCTGAAAGGGAAGCCACGTGGGAGAAAGAAGAGGATTTAAGAAAAGCCCATCTAGAACTATTCAGGTACATCTCCAGAAACTTTAGGATGAAGTTTAATTTAAGGGGGGAAGTCTGTAACATCCCAGCATTTAGGAACTAACGAAGGGTAGATTTAGGAATTTGAAATGTTGCATGCATTCATCCATGAAAATGTGGGTAATTTTTTCGCCAAATAAAAACCTAAAGTGATCAAGGTTTCTTTCATACTTTAAGATTAGGTTTAGTCTTAAAGGAAGATTGCTATAGACTTTGATATGATCTTTATGGACTTATGTGTTATGGGAAATGAATTTGAATTTGAAACATTGAGTGTTTGAATTATAATTCAAAAGGATTTTTGAATAATGTTTGAATCTTGATTTAATTAAGAGTTAATCAATAATAAATTAAACTTTATATAAAAAGAGCAATTAAGAATATGAATATTCATTTCATATTTACATTCAATAATAAGTTACAAAATGTAACTTAGGAAAATCATTCACAATTTTTACAATAGTAAATAAATAAAAATAATATTTCTTTATTGATAATAGTACAATATTTATTACAAAATAATAAAATAAAGATTACAAAAGGACAGAACTAAAAAAGAATATTACAAGTGACTATTCTATAAAGAAAAATAAAAAGCCTAAACTAAAATCTTCATCTTCAAATCTGTACCTGCAAAATAAACAGAAACTTAATAGAAAAAAGAAAGTTAGGATTAGCATTGTTTTACTCTCAGACTTGTTAGTGAAGTGCACTGATCAAGGTTCATCATTGAGTAAACTTATAAAAAGGGGCAAGTTTCACCAATATGAAAGAATGTATCTTTCATAATTTTAAGCCATAAGTCAAATAACAGCAAGGAAGGACAAGTTTCATCAGCCAAGTAAAAGTAACCAGATAAAAGTAACTTTCAAAATTCTAAACATATCCAAACCTGCACAGCAAGCACACAGACAACACTCACACCAAACTGCATGGTGTGTGCTGTCAATACCACATCAGCAGCACATCCAAACAAAACTGTCAACACAGCCGTGGGGGAAACCAATCCCCACACCAGTTCATCACTTTTACAAACCAAGCATAGCCGCCAGCAGCTAAACCAAGCCAAAGCCAAGCTAGATCAAACCAACCAAAGCCAAGATCACATCACCAAGATGGTGACATAAGGAGGGGGTAGATCAGGTGGATAGCAATACCAAGGTCAAGCCATCAGGATCAGGAGATGATGGACTAGATCAAGGTCAAGCCAGGAGCTGGGAATACCAGGGGAGCACCAGATCAAGCTGTCACAAGATCAACCACTAGCAACCATAACATCAAGTGACAATGGTGAGTAAAAAGATCATCAAATAATCTATATGTCTAAGATTAGACAAGCATACATGATCTGTCATTTATTCAAACTTTCAGAAAGCACCCAAGTGGGGTGAATCCATCACTGATGTTTTAAACTTTAAAAGCAAACAGCAAAGTACAAGGATCCAACCAAATCTTAGAACAACATCATTGATTTGGCTATCAAGCTATATTTCAATTCAAGAATAAATATAGCTAAGATTTAACTTCTAGTCACATCTCTAAGATAAGAGTAGCACCTTAGAATTTAATCTTTTGGATCTATACAAATGATCAAGCGTACCATAATTTTTTCCAAGCTTTGATTCAAGAAACAGTAGATGGTACCACTACTAGAACCACCCATATGAATCAACTAGATAAAGCTTAAATCCCTAAGCCTCAGACCAACATCATTGGTCTTAGGGATTTAAGAAAGGAACGTTTCTATTCTAATGCCAAACTCATCTTAAGCTTGCACCAAACCAATTCAAGAAAATAGAATCTAATATTGTGTGCCATACAAAGATGGTGTCACAAGAATAGTTCTACATGAATCGGGATAAGCATTCAATCTTCACAGATTCAATCAATCAACTACAAATCATTTTCCTATCATCACAGGAATCATAGTTAAGAAATTCCTATGTATATCTTCACTGTTTGAAACCATTTGATCTCAAACTACATCTGAATTCTTAAGCCAACAAGTGTTAATACAGTGATTTCCTCACACCATACTCACCATCATTAACCAAGTAATGATAGTGGTAAGTTATCAAAACCACTAACTTTACCAAGTATTGATTTTAGAGCAACTCTATCATCTAAGTCATATGAAATTTCGGCATAAAATCATCTGATAAGCCACCAGTACCATCATAGTTCATCTTAAGCAGCAAACCACAACTAACAATCATTTAGCATGCTTAGAGACCATCAACACGCGATCTCAGTCATCAGTATCTAATCAACAGCAGGGTATGAACCCTAAACAGAACCAAGAACCCTAATCAGGACTAGACAATCACCAGAGAGGCCACCACCAACATTGAGCTGTCACATCCCAAGATTTTCCAAATCTTGTAATGTGAAAAATAAATGAATAAAATAAAACTTTGTTGATTTTCAGGGTGAGAAGAAACTTTTGAGTCCATTTGGAAACTTTCAAAACCTATTTGGATCAAATAAAATCCTAAAGGGATTTAAAAAATTAAACATTTGATAAAGGAAAATAAAATATTTTGGAATTACTATTTTGGATCTTTTAAATAAAAGGATTTGGTTTTCAAAAGAAATAGAAGTTTTATAAATAAAGATTATTTTATAGAGCCAAATTAAACCTTGGCCAAGCTTTTGAAATAAAACATTTTGTTTTGATAAAAATAGTAAAGGTTTATTTAAAATAAATTAATAAGGATTTAATATCCATGTTTTTATAAATAAAGATTTTACTAATTTAAATAAAACCTCAAAACTTATTTGTTTATTTATTTTAAATAAGTTTTCCAAGTAATTTATATTTTCAAATAAAACCTACTGATTTGGTTTTGAAAATAATTAGATTTCAAAAGGAGTATTTAAATAAAAACAAATCCTTTTTGATTTAATAACAATGGTCTATTTATTTAATTAATAATGGACCCTAAAATAAAAATATTATTTTGATCTTTGAACTTTGGATTATGTTGTTAAACAGAACCAAATTCAATTGCATTGTTTGGTGATTGTTTGAATCAATTTGAATGCTTGAGTGTTGTTTGAATTTCAAAACAGAAATTAGATTTGGAAAAAGAAAAACATTCAGGAAGGAAAAAAATAGAAACAGGCAACAGCCCAGTCGACAAAGCCCACTAAGCCCAACAAGACCCAGCCCAGCTCCCTTCCCCGAAGAAAACGTTTCGCACTCCGTTTCTAACCCGAACAGACGCTGACTGGTGGCCCTCTTCTCCCTCTCATTCCTCGCTGACAGCAGGGACCCACGCAGCCAGCTCACTCCTCCTTCTTCCTCGCGCAGACGACGCCTGCCGTTGCTGCCATTTACGCCGGCGTTGAATACACGCTGATACCGCGACCGTTACTCGCCGTGACTACACACTATTAAATGCCTGCGCCTTCGCCTCCTTTCTCCTCAAACACCGCAGCACGAGAGCCCCCAGGCCGACAAAATTTCGAGCTGCAGCGCTACTGCTCCGACCACCGTCCCTCCCCGATTCCGGCCAAGCCTCTCCACCCCGTGCCTCCCCGAGCACACGAGCACGCTCCCCACTCCCAGGCGCATCTGCCTGTGCCCTCCGTTCAACCGCGGGCGCCCCATAAAGCCGTCTTCGACAAAGCTCTGAGCGCCGCCGCGTCTGCAACTTCTCCGACGAGCCCCACAGGTAGTTTCCGACCACCCCGCGCCCTATCCTTCACGCACACATCGTCTCCATAGCTTTGCACGTCTGACCCTGTCTCCCGTTTGTCCTAGCATGCACCGTAGCCCGCCTCCAACAACGCCTGAGCAAGCCCGACGCCAAGCGAACTCCGGCGAGCAATCGCCAACACATGCGAGCGCCCCTTCGTCTGCAACCAGTACGTCGTGCTTCCCCACGACCCTGCGATCACGGTGAGCCTCTCCTCCTCGTCTCTCGCTTCCTAGAACGGCCAGACCACCTCGGACAGAGCGTGCGCCGCCAGTCGTCGCCAGCTTTTGGTCAACCTCCTGTGAGCTGTTAGATCATCATCCAGCGGCTAGGAAAGAAAGAGAGCGAAGGGGTAAGAGTGAACCTGCGCCGTGCGATATTAGTTAGATCCAACGGCCTGCAGCACGTGATCCAGACGAACCGGTACCGCCCAATAGGATGATGACGCGTGGCCATTTTCTGTTTAAAACAGATTTTGAAATCAGAATTAGATGCAATTTTGAAAACCTTATAACTTTTGATCCACACGTCCAAAAATTACAAACTTTATATCATTGGAATCAGTGGAACAATCCCTAGCCAACCATGCCATTTGTTTAGTAAAAAGCTTCTGGAAAAATGGTTGTTTTTACAGAAACATTTGTATGCTTGTTAAGGATGTGAAAATTGTTTAAAAATGAATTTGGGGATAAAATCTTTGGCAAATGTTGTGATTTGAACCTACTGACCATAGGAAACACTTTGTGGTTTCAAAAATGTATTTGGTGATGCAAAAGAATGATTCTTTGATTTAAAACCATTTCTAGTCAAATAGAAATGTGGTTTATTTATTAAAAATGGTTTTGGAAGAAAACTTTTGGGAAATGTTTTAAACTCTCTGACCCAAACACCAAGTTTTATGGTTTGAAAACTTATTTGGTGAACCCTATAGATTAATGCCTTAGTAAAAATATTTCTACACCACATAAAATGATACTTTGTTTTAAAAATGGTTTATAAAGTGAAACCTTTTGCAAATGACTTTGCCACTTTATAAAATGACCATTAGGTGTTTTCAAATGTTTATGACCCATTAGGAACCACTTTTTCAAGTAAAACAAAGCTTGGCATGCTTGCATGCATTACTTTGACTTTGTCATCTTATGTGTTGTTTTGCTTGATTGGTAGATTGAGTATGTGCCTTGCTTGGTTGATTTGTAGTGAGTTGAAGAGTGTGATTGTTGCAAGGACAAGGAGTGAACTTATACCCTCTACCAAAAAGGCAAGTGATGCTTCATACTTTTTGTCCCATTACTTTCACTATGCATTAGTGATTTTCTCTAAGTAAAACTTGCATGGATTTTGCTAAGTATAAACCTTACTATAGGAAAACCTAGTAGATGAAACCTTAGTAGGAATTTTCCTAAGTTGAGATTCCTACTACTATCAAGCTTAGCCTAGCTAATAGAAAACAAGGGTGGAATATATATCCATACTATGAAAAATTTCTAAGTCTGAGGACTTGTGTTTTTGTTTAATAAAACAACTAAGTTAATGAATCACCTGGGTGGAATGGTAATTGCTTGGTGGTTTTTGGTTGAGTGGTTCACAAGGCCCATGTCTATGGTTGACCTTGTGTATCTCACTTGTGGATGGCCACCCAGGAACAAAGAGATTTGAGATGTCAAATGTTGAGAAGCTTCAAGTGCAACCACTTGGCATTATGGGCTCTGTCTGGATCATATAGGTTGCAAGAACTTAGCCATATGGACAGTTGGTGGTAGAGTTTGATAGGTTGGAGCGCGTCCATTTTGGTCTAAGGGAAGGCTTCTGAAATATCTTGTCTTGGGAAACCAAGTCTTATGGGGAAAGTGCACCACCTCTGCAGAGTGTAAAATCTAAGTACTTAGCCATGTCCCTGGTAAAGGACAATTTGAGCATCAAGACATGGAAGCAATCAAGAATCTCATCATTCAAATTTCTAAGTTAAAAACTTGTGGTTTGAACAAGGGTTAAAGGATCTTCAAATCTTTGGTTGAGAAAAATGATTTTGTCAAAGCAAAAACTTAGTGTTTTCAAAATGTTAAGGAAAAATCTATTTTGAGAAATGCAAGCCTCAACTCCACTTAGCCAAATGCATACAGATGATAGACTCCACCATACTACCATAGTATCACTTGCCAATATAATTCAAATGTATTGACCCTTGTGGCTGTAACTTGTGATGTTGCAGGTTTGATTGATTTAGTGAAGTGTGTTGATTAGGATTACAAAGTCTACAACCAACATGTCTGCCTGTGGCACTTGAAGATGAAGGACCCCATGCTTATAGATTTCTGCTGCAATGTAATGTAATAGCCAAATGAGCTATGTAAGATGTAATAAAATTATGTTATTCCTGGTTATAAAGTTATATTATGACCTTTGTTTCTTGATATTACATCTTAACTATGGATGCTAGCTATTGATCCAGGGACTAGCATTGTAAACACAGGGGACTCCACCTTATATTAAATAAAGGTTGGGACACTCCCTCTACATGAGCATAGTAGGGCCTCACACCGAGAGCATGAGAGGAGAGGAAGCACTCACCAAAGGTCCTCGCTGGAGAATAGAAGAGGAAGCAGAGGGGCCAACGACCATGGCGGCACAGGGAGCACCCCTAGGGGCGCTACGACCCATACCACGTTGCGACCATAGCCACGCCTAGAGGCGAGGTGAATCACCACGTCGCATGACAGCAGCGGCGGCGCCAGTATCCACGCCAACCCCAAACCCTAGGGTTCGGGACGACATTGATCTGTCGCAGGAGAGCTCCATGCCCAAATCCAGTTGGACAGGAGGGAAGAGCGGAGTCGACAACCTCCTCCTGCACCACGACGGCGGCCAGAATGGTCCACGACGGCGGGAATCGTCAGCGGCGACACCACCAACCACGGGGTTGGGGATGGAGGAGGAGAGGAGTGAGCTTGAGGGTGAGAGGCAGCGAGTGAGTGGGCTGAGTTGGGCCAGAACCCTTCGGGGTGGCTGTTTTGACTATGCCTAATGGGCCACAAGGGCCCAATAAGAATAAGCCAGCCCAAAAACCTTTAAGGCCTGTTTTAATAAATAGGAAAAGACCAAAATGCCCCTGAACTCAATACAATTCTAGAAAATAAAATAAAAGTCCAAAAATTATAAATAAAATATTTTTGGATTCACAAAAATCCAAACCATCCAAATAAATTGAGATATAAAATTTTAGACATATAAATTTTATTAAGAATTTTGTAATTTATATATTCCTTATGGAATTTTACAAAATCATTGAAAGATGATAAAAATAAATAAAAATCACTTTCATTATATATTAATATTGTAGTATCTTTGAAAAATACTTAATAACAATTTTTAATAATTAAATGATAATTCTTAAAAGAATTATTAAAACAGTAAAAGTCAAATAAAAGGGAAATAAAGTAAATACAATATATATTATAAATATTAATAAGGTAATATTTATAAATCCTTTATTATTAAAATTAATTTATATAATAATGGGGAGAATGCATATCAAGTTAAAAGATGCATTACATTACTTTGCATAATCATTTTGCTTCTTTAAATATTGTCCTTACCGGGCAATAACGATGTTTTTGTAGACATAGAAGCTCAAGGTCCAGTGCAAGCATCAGACTTCACTACCTTGCCATCACAAGGCAAGTTCGTCACTTGCTCATGTCCTTTGAAGAGTCTTTATCAAAGTATTTGCGAATTGTGTGTTATCATCTATATTCTAGAAAAAAGAAAACATTATTTTCTTAAGATACTAAATCTAAGATATCATCTTAAGTGATGATATAATGAAGCAATAGAATTCAGAGTTCTACTTGCACTAATGATAAACAATTAGGAATTAATAACCCATGACATCAGTGATTCTAGCGCCATATATTACGCGTTAACCACGAGATTTGGAATGGGACGAAGAAGTCAGTTGTATCCTTTTCCTCTTGTATGGAGGCAATACGACCTTAAGGTGACGTTGTGATTCCTTGTGTGGATCCAACATATGGGTGGGCACCCTTACGCCCCCCACTTTTGGTGTCTAGATTATCTATAAATGGTGTTTAGGGAGATAGTCCATGTAAATGGTACTAATCCGGAAATCACTAGGTCATAGAGTCTTCGGGAAGTCATCAGGGTTTTAGCCTTCCCGGCAGGGGGCTTAACGAAGGTGAGCTAGCCCGAAGGATCGTGCAGACATATGAGGTCGCCGAGAGGACAGTGATTGTCTTGGACCAACTACTGGGCCCCACATCATGGAATTGTGGACGGGAAAGTACGCCCGGTTGTGCAACAAGGAGTTGATCTCTCATGGGAAAAGTAACGCACCTCTGCAGAGTGTAAGAACTGTAACTTGTTACTCCCTGTTCCGGGAAGGAGCTACGAACGTGGCAGGAAAGGAACTCCATGAAAGTTCCGATCAACCTGTGAAGACTGGTGGTCATAGATTTTCATAATAAAATCAATCTTTAAAGAAAGTTTTACGAAAATTGCATACGTCCAAAGACTAATAGTCTGAGGTGGTAGATAGTGCATCAAACTTCCTACCTTGCATATAATGAATTTGCTGAGTAACGCTGTTACTCATCCTTTCCTTTGAATCCTTGATTAGACTCTCAGAACCCAGAAGATACTCTAATGTATGCATCTGAGAGTCAAGAGAAGGTATTCTATGAAGAGCCCAACTTGTATGGAGCCGTAGGAGGGGAGGACTACGACATCGTCTACGGAGGAGAGTTCCAGGAGTCCGAATAATTACTATAGTTCTAGTAACCACTTGAGCCGAGCATCATGAACAATATATAGCAAGAAGTTTCTGAGCTCAATTTGGAGTTTAAGTTTTAAATTTGAAACTTCCGCTGAAACACTTATATTTTGGTTTGTAAGTTAAATCTTTTGGAAGTCTTGAACTTCTAGTATTGTAATAATAATAATGTGTGTATGTTTGTAATTTGGACCCGTAATGTTTCTGTTGTACCACTCTGAGGGACGTGATATTTATGGAACGGTGTTCTGTGAATGCCGTGCCAATGACTATAGTGTACTACACATGCAGTGGTATGCTGGGTCACCGCAAGATCACGCATATAAAGCGATGGGAGATAGACTCAGAGGCAAAAATCTTCAGCCGGATGATGCAAGACTGAAGCTTGACCGGATAAAGATGGCGGAACTGATCGAGTCGCAAGGTCCACGGTCCACCATGCTTTGGCCCGAGGATCATGAAGGAGCCACCTGTAGCAAATTTCCAGCTGGCCAGAGGAACAAAAACATATGATGGAAGCATAAAGCCTGAGGATTGGCTCATAGATTATGGAACTGCTGTGAAAATCACGCAAGGGAATTTGAGATGGGCATTACGATATGTACCACAAATTCTAGAAATACCAGCTCGGGTATGGCTGAACAATTTTCCACCCGGAAGCATTAACAGCTGGATCGATTTCCAAGACGCTTTTGTGAGCAATTTCACAAGCACCTACAATAGGCCGAATCGCCCACAACAGCTATCAATGTGCAAGCAAAGGCCGAATGAGACATATAGAGAATTCCTCACAAGATGGTGCACAATGTGCAACTCTTGCGAAGGGATAATCAAGTTGCATGCAATCGCTTGGTTTGCCCAAGGTTGCAGACACGGAAGTGTGTTGTGGAAAACTTACAAAGAGATATGCCGACAAGTTTAGCAGAAACAATAAGGATTGCTGATTCGTATGCGTTGGGAGATCCGACTCAGCCTCTGCTCATGTCGGCAGATGGGATGACTGAGACTCAGATCTATGACGCTGCCGGGTCACAATGGCACCAGGAAAGATCCGAATACAGAAGCAAAAGAAGAGATGAAAGGCCAGACTACAGATACGGTTCGACTCAGGTTGCGACCGTAAGTCGGGATCATCTAGATGCTGGAAATATCCAACGCCAAAGGACAAATGGACAACAATAGTGGGTGCCAAAGAATGATGGCAAAAAGCCATATAAACAAAGAAAGCAATACTAGGACCGACAGAAGTATACCTATGAGATGATGCTGGACCAGCCGTGTAAATATCACACGCCTAGTCCGAGTAAGCCAGCAAATCACACAACAAGGCAATGCACTTGGTTTCAGAAAGGAGATAGAGTGAATTCGCCGAGTAAGCAGCTGCCACCACCTCCCCCTCCACCACTTACAGGAGGAAATGCTCAGGCTGTGGGAACAGATAACAGATATGAAAACAGGCAGCCAAGGTACCATAATCAAGAGAGAAGAGAAACTGTGCACCAAGTGCATAATCCAAGAGGTGACGACGCTCATGTCGGCCACGGAACTAGAAATGAGTATACAGAACATCACCAGAGCTATGTCGTCTTCGTCATAGAGCCGAATGACAAAAAGAGCCAACAACGAAGGATGATGGAGGTGAATGCCACAATGCCGGCAATTCCCAAGTACATGCATTGGTCTGAGCAAGATATAACTTGGAGCATAAAGGATCACCCCAAGATCATGCCAACCCCAACGTTCATGGGCCCGGATATCAATGTGAAGTTTTCCAAGGTACTGATTGATGATGGCAGTAGCATCAACATCATGTACAAGGATACCATGCTCAAGTTAGGCATTACCATGAACATGTTGGAGCCGACTAAGACAACTTTCCATGGTATTGTGTCGGGATTGTCCTGTGAGCCAATTGGCAAGATCTGGGTCGACGTCTTATTCGACAACAGAGAGAATTGTCGCACTAAAGCCATAGAGTTTGAGGTGGTTGATTTGGTCAGCTTGTATCACGCCTTACTCGGCAGGCCAGCTATGGCAAAGTTTATGGCTACTCCCCACATTGCTTACTTGAAGATGAAGCTGTCAGGCCCATGTGGGGTAATTACAGTTGAAGGGGATTACAAAAGGTCCATTGCTTGTGCCTTAGCCGAATCTTCACTCGCCGAGTCACTAGTCATAGCACAGGAAAATCATCAAATGTTGGAGGTGGCAGCATTGGCCAAAGCAGCACAAATGTCCATGCCGACACTCACTAACCCGCATGGCAATGTGTCATTTCAAGCCACCAAAGAAACTAAGAAGGTACAGGTGGATGAGACTTTACCAGAGTATACAGTTACCATTGGGGCTGGCCTCACTGACAAATAGGAAAACGAGCTCACCAGCTTCCTCTGTGAGAATCGGGATATCTTTGCATGGTCTACACAGGATTTACAAGGAGTTCCGAGGGAGCTGGCTGAGCACTCTCTTCATGTAAGGCCAGATGCCAAGCCGGTGAAGCAACCCCTCCGCCGCTTCGCCGAAGATAGGAGGAAAGTAATAGCTGCCGAGATTGCCAGGCTCTTGGCTGCTGGATTCATCATGGAAGTACTACACCCGGATTAGTTATCAAATCCAGTCTTGGTCGAAAAGAAAAAAGATGACCCGAACGTGGCAGTGGTATGGCGCATGTGTATTGGTTACACAAACCTCAATAAGGCGTGTCCAAAAGATCCATTTACCTTGCCACGGGTTGACCAAGTCATAGATTCCACTGCTGGGTGTGAGTTGTTGTCATTTGTTGACGCGTATTTTGGATTCCATTAGATACCACTGAATCCGAATGATCAAATAAAGACAGCTTTTATCACCCCATACGGGGCTTATTGCTATCGTACCATGTCATTCGGATTGAGAAATGCAGGTGCAACATATCAAAGATGCATGCAAAAATGTTTTCAAGATCAATTGGACAAAAATGTTCAAGTATACGTCGATGATGTGGTAATAAAAACCAAGCAAAGTCATACTCTAATTGAGGACCTGCGTCAAACATTCGCAAACTTAAGAAGGTTTCGGATGAAACTTAACCAACAAAAATGCACATTTGGTGTCCCGGCTGGCAAGTTACTCAGATTTCTTGTATCCAGCCGAGGAATTAAGGCTAACCCGACAAAGATCAGGGCCATTGAAATAATGGAATTGCCAAGAACCCTCAACGATGTCCAGAAGTTCATAGGATGCCTGGCCTCGTTGAGTAGATTCATTAGTCGGCTAGGTGAAAAAGTGAAAGGATAGAGATGTCGCCTAGAGGGGGGGTGAATAGGCAATTTCAAAACTATTACGGTTTTGGCTTGATAGAATGCGTAATTAAACTAACGTTTATTTTACAAGCACAAAACCTAAATACACTAGGCTCAACTAAGTGCACAAACAACAAATTAAGCTAAGAAAGATAACACAAGATAAATATACCACAAGTGATAAGCAAGATATAAGTACTTCAAGCTCGATGGCTATCACAAGGAAAGTAAGCTCAGATATAGAGATAACCGAGGCACGCGGAGACGAAGATGTATTCCCGTGTTCACCACCTTTGGGAAGGGGGCTACATCACGTTGGAGAGGTGTGAGGTTCCACGAAGGATTCCTCACGCGCCACAAAGGCTCACCTTCTTCTTCGAGTCTATCCCACGAAGGAATAGGCCCTTTCCTTATGGCTAGCTTTTCCTCCACTCCGGAGATGGCAAGCTCCACAACCACTTCACAAGCTCCACGAAGGAGAATCTCGGGTCTCTTCACAATCTTCCACGAAGAGAACACCGCGGTACCAACCGCCAAGCCAACTAGGAGGTCACCCTCCAAGAGTAACAAACTCACGGTCTCTCACTCGAACAAATCGTAATGGAAAGCTCAACACTTATGCAAGAATGCAAAGCAAGACCACCAAGGGTGCTCAAATCCTTCACTCTCAAATCCCACTAAAGCAACAAGTGCTAGGGAGGAATTAGAGAGGAAGAACAATGGTGGAAGTCAACCAATGACTCCAAGATCTAGATCCAATGGGTTCCCCTCACTTAGAGGAGGAATTGATTGGTGGGGATTGTAGATCTAGATCTCCTCTTCCAAAGCCCTCAAAAAGATGCAAGAATCATAGGAGGGAAGGGGGAGGAAGCAAGCTCAAGAGGTTCAATAACAGAGGTCAATTTCGTGGTCAAGAACACTCTAAAACGTTGGGAGAAGAACCCCCTTTTATAGTGGAAAGCAAATATGGCCGTTGGGAGAAAACTGTGCGAATCCGGTTGAAAGTTCGGTTGGACCGGCTCCAGAACCGGATGGTTTGGTTCCTGGACCGGAAAACCGGATCTCAACCGGGATAAGGGTCAGTACACAGTCTCGGATAGACTCGGTATAGAAAAACCGAAAATCCCGGTTGAATCTCGGTTGAAACCCGGTTGAATCTTGGTTTTCTGGTGCTGGCACCGGACCACCCGGTCTGGGAGCCGGATGAACCGGATCCACAACCGGGATGAAACTGACTTTACGGAAAACGCAATAACTTTTGCATCCGGACTCCGATTTCGATGAAACAAAGGAGGATAGAACCAAATGAAGAAAGGTAAGAATCCTCCCTAAATAAGAATCGATAAAACCTTCAAACTCGAAAACGCCATAGAAGATGCATACAAATTCTGTTTTCGATGAACTTGGGATTGTTGAAGAGATAACAACAAGCTCAAGAACCTCGCATGGAGAAACACCAAGAAGCAAAAAAATAGGAAGATGCAAATCATGCAAACGACTGAGCTCCCTATGACGATGTGATCAAGTTACACAACCGAGAGCCCCTCTTGATAGTGCGGCTATCTATCCTATAACCCGGTCTCCCAACAACCACCTTGAGACCGGTAAAAGGAAAACCTAGCAAGGCCATACCTTTGCCTTGTGCATCCTGCTTGATGTTGATGACAATGCTTCAAGCTCCACCCAAGCCAGAATGCAACACTTGATCATTGTTGCTTCGTGAAGAGTCCTAATTTGCTCCCCATACACCACTATGGGATAACTTCATTAATACATGTCTTCACATGTACATTATCACCAATATGGACGGCAAGTTTCAAGCAAATGATCTTCTCGAGATGCTTATCTTGAACTTGCCCTTCTCAACCTTGATGACGATAACCACTTGATGTCATCCTATCATGGGCTATATAATATCTTCATTTTTGAAGCATGCCCATGGAAAGATACTTGTCCCATATAGAAAGCGCAAAGGCAAATATATAATGGGTTAGTTCATGATGCTTAATTGACAAGGCTTACCATACCACAAGACCATGTGGTACATTCTTTATGCTTCATGTGTTGACCAACTTGAAATCACTCTTCACTCTTTGTATTGGTCAACCAAGTATCTTCTCGCGCTCCATCTTAATATCTTGAGGTACATAAGGAACTCTTAATTTGATTACATGCTCTAAATCTTAGTCAACCATAGCTCAACTAATGAGGCTATCATGACACCGACTTAGAGCCATATCTTGAATTCTTCTATTGAGATCACACTCTCAAGATCTTGATCATATCATATTATTCTCTTAATCTCGATGATTTTGATGCCAATACTCAAGGTACATCTTTATCTTCATGGCATCCATACTTGAATCCAACACATGGACTACAAGCATGACCTATGGAATATACCTTCATATAAAACTCAGTGAAAACATTAGACCATAGGGATTGTCATTAATCACCAAAACCACACATAGGGGCAATTACCCTTTCAATCTCCCCCATTTTGGTAATTGATGACAATCACAACAAGAGAGTTTATATAATGAATATTAGAAACAAGTATGCAACTTATCAGAGAATAAGTTGTATACAAGAGGTTGTATTTGATATAGTTAAGTAACACAAAGATACTAGCCCATATCAAAACCGATTCTACTCACATAAACTACAACTAATGTAGGAGATGTGAGTAGAACCAACATATATAGAGCAAACTCCCCCACAATATATGCACACATGATGATCTTGAATTTCATTGCATACATTGTCAAGCATAACCTTTGAGAGAGTTTCCACTATATATACAACCATGAAAAACATAATAAAGATGAAATGCATGAAAGGCAAACACTTAAGAACAAACCAATCTTAAGTAGAAAACCATTTCCCTTAAAACCCTCTAAACTTCTCCCCCATTGACAACAAGTGCCAAATTGGATAACAAGGTTAGAAGGACAATATAGTATGATTTCCTACACAAGGTGTGCATTACTCGTAATATGAGTGAAATCACATGCATTACTTGAATTTCATTGCATATCTTAGCCGTTTAAGGATTTGATGGAGTATACCCTATATATTGGATCAAAGAAAGCAAAACATGATATAAGATATACATTTAGTAAACATGCATGCGCGATACTTTCAAGATCCAATGAAGATATACTTTGGACAAATCACCAAAAATATTCAAGAAGGCATACAAGGTGTGACAAAACACATTTGTTGTCCAAACTATATCAAAGAATCAAATCAACACAAGATTTGTTCAACAAAGTTCAACAAATGAACCGAGAAAAAACTATTAAGCATGAAAGATGAAATAAGAACACAAATGCTCAAAGATTTATCTCATTCAAGAAAATAAAATAGAGAATAAAGAATGAGATAACAAACTCCCAGAAGAGCAAGGTTTCAACAAATAAACCAAACCCTTAACACTTTTCACAATGGCACAAGGTTCCGAGAAGAAAATGTTTGTCTTCCACTAAAACACATTTGATAATAATCAAAAACATCATCAAAGAGATGTTTAAAAGCCAAGGAAGACAATGGGAGCCACACCAAAATTTTAGAAAGAAAGTAAGGCAATAAGAGGTGAACTCCAAAGTGAAGATTATCCACAAATGCTACCACACACAAGTATATCAATTGTCGAAGACAATGAGTGTATTGGAATAGATTTCCGGTGGTATATTGCATGGATATTAAATATAAATCTTCACAATAAAAATCATAGGATAGAAATAAAAAGATTAAGCACTATGCAAAGATAGATATTCTTGATAGCTTCAACTAGTCACACAATCATGCAAAGCAATGATTAGAATAACTTGAAGCAAATGGTATCCCAAATAAGATATATAGATATGTATTTGAGAAAGACCGCACCAAGAATTTCTTACTCAAACAAATACCAAAAATACGAGCAATAAAAACTTCTAACAAAAATAGGACCTTGTTTGAGCCAACATGCCACCTAGAAACAAGATAATCAACAATATCAACTCTAAGTGGCACTACCTCATATGTTCACATTTCCTAGGATTGTGATATGCAAAAGAAGCATATTACTACCCCATAATGTGATATTCATTTTTTTATAAGAGGAAAAACAACCTCGACTAGAGATAATTAATGGACATTTAGAATTTGAATTTCTCATGAGTATGATACACCACATAGTGACTAGATAATCTTGCAATATCAATACTAAGTGGTAGTACTCATGTACACATATTTTAAGGTTTGAGAGATGCGCGAGGCATGTCACTCACCCAAAAAGGGATGTTCCATTAGCCACTCTAAAAATAGCCAAATAAGATATCATCAAGATGCATTAGAGGCTCAAAATAAAACACACGAGTAAATGATGTGCCAAACACCTAGACATACTTGAATACACAAAATAATCAAGCATTAGGCACACCAAATACAAACACATACTTGGTACAAAACCAAAACATGTAAAGGGGGCAAGTAACTTACAATATAAATGAGTTAAGTACAAGTTACCGCGAAGAGGCACATTGGATAAGATAGGGAAATAATAATACTTAGGACTTGGCTTGATCAAATATAAAATATGAAGATCCCTTAATTCTTCATGAGTTAGCAAAGTCTCCAATGCCCTCCATAAACACCTATTGATCAAGTTTGAGCTAGTTGGTACCCAACCAAGTTGGGTCCTAAGAGGTTAGTCACAATAGGCTTGGCAACCAGATGGTTCTTTTCTTGACACCACTTTGAGTTCCAACAAACTTGGCAAACACATTGCCATCCTTATCCTTCCTAAGATAATAATCATCATCAACAATGATAGGGTTAGATAAGGTACCGTTTGAACATGAAGAGGCAAAGTGCCCCTTCACACGACATATGTAGCAACAAGTGCTCCCCTTTCTCTTCTTCATTGATTTCTTGGCTTGGGGAGCATTATCTTGATTTTTCTTCGGAAGTGGACTAACTTCAACTTGGGCTTTAACATGAACTTGTGGCCGCTTCCATTGTTGCTTCTCACTCAAGTGCTTTTTCTTCAATGGACAAGATCTTACATGATGTCCTTCAACCTTGCACTTGAAGCAAATAATCTTGGCCGAATTCTTGACTTGGTATTGGACCTTCTTCTTGTTTATATTGGACTTGTTCTTGTTATTGGAGTTGAATCCAAGTCCACTTTTATCATTAGGGGATTTTTGCACACTCGATATATTATCGAGTGTGGATTTCCCTTCATGACTCTTTTCCAAGTCATTCCTCAAGGAAGTGACTTGAGCCTTGAGCTCTTTGATTTCCTCTACATGGTTAGTATAAATACAAGTACTAGAGGAAGTAGAAGCTTAATGTTAGAGCAACAAGGCAAAGCAATTAATCCAACACAAGGTTTATCAATAGTATGGCTAGATGAATTACTAGGACTAGCACATGGCAAAATAGCATTTTGAGTAGAAGTTGTGCTAATGTCCAAAAGAGGCTCACAAGATGTTACCTTAGTAATACTTGACTCACGAGTTAACTTTATCCCATCATAAGAGATTAGAAGATCATTATGAGAGCCCGAGAGCTTTTCGTGACTTTCTTCCAATTTCCTATACTTGCTAGTTAGCAACTCAAGTTGAGCCCTTAGCTCAACATTATCCTTTAGGATAGATGCTTCACAAGAAGTAGAGTTAATAGCATAAGCATTATTAATGGAATTTTCCTTTTCAAGCTCATAAGATTCAATTTTTTGTGTGAGGAGACAATTAGTGTGCTTCTCCTAGGCAAGCTCTTGCTTAAGGAGATTGAATCTCTGACTCACATCATCAAGTTGGAAATCTAACTCCTCTATGGTTCCCGTTTGTTTAGTTATGGTGTCCATAACGTGTTTGAGACAAGTAACGGCCTTATTATTACCACGAACAGAGGTACACAAAAAAGTCAACTCAAGCAAGGGAGCACTAGTATCCTCATCAATGTCATCATCACTATCATCATTATCATTGCTATTATCTTTACAAGATATATTGGGATCCAAAGTAGGAGATACCTTTGATCCTCTTGCCATAAGGCACATGTGAGCATGGGAGAATGAAGATGAGGATATTCTTGAATCTTCATTCATGATCATGTCTTGCTTCATAGAATGTTTGATTTCCTCTACATTGTTAGATAAACAACTAGAGGAAATAGAAGCATTTTGTTCATGGTAACAAGGCAAATCAAGCGTATCATCTACACTAGTACTCAAATAATTTCTAGATGATATACAAGGACTAGCAACACAAGGGGATATAGCATTATTGTTACAAGAAGTGCTTAAGTCCAAAGAAGAAACATTGCAATGGGATAGAGATGAAGGATCATCATTAGCGAGCACAATATCAACATTGCAATTCCCAACGCCACTCACCATATATTTACCTTGTGTCTTGCCACACATTGGTGAAGTGGGTGAAGATGAGAACTCATCGCGGCCGGAGGTGGAAGCAACTTGGAGCTCTTCATGATGTGAAGGAAAAGAGATCTCCTCGGAGAAACCACCGACAATATTAGAAATGGAACCACCAAATATTTCTTTAAGCTTGGTCCACTTCTCATGAGACGACTTGCGATTTACAATCGTCAAGAACAAATTAACTGTGGGGCTCAAAGAGAAAATAAGCTCATTAGATACTTGAGCTTCGAGATGTAAATTTTTCTCATCCTCTAAAGATAGACATTGAGGATCCATAGGAGGAGAAAAACTTACATCTAGAAATCGCTCAATGTTTGGACACAAGGTCCGAAGATTACAAAGCAAGCAATTTCTCCACAAAGCATAATTTGTGCCATCAAAGATAATGGTGTCATTGTGCACTATACTACTAGCCGACATCTTTACACTCTAGGCGGTGAAGCCTAAACAAGGAGATACCTTGCTCTGATACCAATTGAAAGGATAGAGATGTCGCCTAGAGGGGGGGTGAATAGGCAATTTCATAACTATTACAGTTTTGGCTTGATAGAATGCGGAATTAAACTAACATTTATTTTACAAGCACAAAACCTAAATACACTAGGCTCAACTAAGTGCACCAACAACAAATTAAGCTAAGCAAGATAGCACAAGATAAATATACCACAAGTGATAAGCAAGATATAAGTACTTCAAGCTCGATGGCTGTCACAAGGAAAGTAAGCTCGGATATAGAGATAACCGAGGCACGCGGAGACGAAGATGTATTCCCGTGTTCACCACCTTTGGGAAGGGGGCTATGTCACGTTGGAGAGGTGTGAGGTTCCACGAAGGATTCCTCACGCGCCACAAAGGCTCACCTTCTTCTCCGAGTCTATCCCACGAAGGAATAGGCCCTTTCCTTATGGCTAGCTTTTCCTCCACTCCGGAGATGGCAAGCTCCACAACCACTTCAAAAGCTCCACGAAGGAGAATCCCGGGTCTCTTCACAATCTTCCACGAAGAGAACACCGTGGTACCAACCGCCAAGCCAACTAGGAGGTCACCCTCCAAGAGTAACAAACTCACGGTCTCTCACTCGAACAAATCGTAATGGAAAGCTCAACACTTATGCAAGAATGCAAAGCAAGACCACCAAGGGTGCTCAAATCCTTCACTCTCAAATCCCACTAAAGCAACAAGTGCTAGGGAGGAATTAGAGAGGAAGAACAATGGTGGAAGTCAACCAATGACTCCAAGATCTAGATCCAATGGGTTCCCCTCACTTAGAGGAGGAATTGATTGGTGGGGATTGTAGATCTAGATCTCCTCTTCCAAATCCCTCAAAAAGATGCAAGAATCATAGGAGGGAAGGGGGAGGAAGCAAGCTCAAGAGGTTCAAAAATGGAGGTCAATTTCGTGGTCAAGAACACTCTAAAACGTTGGGAGAAGAACCCCCTTTTATAGTGGAAAGCAAATATGGCCGTTGGGAGAAAACTGTGCGAATCCGGTTGAAAGTTCGGTTGGACCGGCTCCAGAACCGCATGGTTCGGTTCCTGGACCGGAAAACCGGATCTCAACCGGGATAAGGGTCAGTAGACAGTCTCGGATAGACTCGGTATAGAAAAACCAAAAATCCCGGTTGAATCTCGCTGGAAACCCGGTTGAATCTTGGTTTTCTGGTGCTGGCACCGGACCACCCGGTCTGGGAGCCGGATGAACCGGATCCACAACCGGGATGAAACTGACTTTACGGAAAACGCAATAACTTTTGCATCCGGACTCCGATTTCGATGATCTTGGGCTTGTTTTGACGAGGACAACAAGCCCTACAAGATTGTACAGAGAAACATCATAGCCCAACAAAGGAGGATAGAACCAAATGAAGAAAGGTAAGAATCCTCCCTAAATAAGAACCGATAAAACCTTCAAACTCGAAAACGCCATAGAAGATGCATACAAATTCTGTTTTCGATGAACTTGGGCTTGTTGAAGAGATAGCAACAATCTCAAGAACCTCGCATGGAGAAACACCAAGAAGCAACAAAATAGGAAGATGCAAAGTATGCAAACGATTAAGCTCCCTATGGCGATGTGATCAAGTTACAGAACCGAGAGCCCCTCTTGATAGTGCGGCTATCTATCCTATAACCCGGTCTCCCAACAACCACCTTGAGACCGGTAAAAGGAAAACCTAGCAAGGCCATACCTTTGCCTTGTGCATCCTGCTTGATGTTGATGACAACGCTTCAAGCTCCACCCAAGCCAGAATGCAACACTTGATCATTGTTGCTTCGTGAAGACTCCTAATTTGCTCCCCATACACCACTATGGGATAGCTTCATTAATACATGTCTTCACATGTACATTATTGTAACACCCTCAGAATCGACCCTATGCAAGTTTTAGCGAAACCCGCCAAACCCGCATAGAAACGATTCAAAGGTGCCCACCAGGCACTTTCGTGCGGGTGGAAAACGAAGTAATAACATTACACAACAGTCCTCGATGGGACCCACAGAACAGATATATATACAACAGCGACTCGAAGAGTCAAGAATACAGATATAATATACAAAGATCCAACTCCCCTTGAAAACGACACAGCGTCCAGCTACGGACAAGATGAAAATGGGGCTAAGAGCCCGGAAGAATAACCAATGGCGTCCATAACCCTGCCCAGGCCAAGCCGGAAGGGTAACCCTGCTAACGACGTCGATCTCAAACCTGCTTAAACAAAAGGGGTGCCGACGAAAGGCAAAGGAAAAAGAGGAGCGTCAGTACTGAGGCCAGTACACGGCGAGACTAGAATTCGGCGGTCCTCGCCTACATAGGTATGGTGGACTGAGCGGTAGCGGCAGCATGCACTAAACAACCTATAGAGACTCGATACAACTGGCGGTTATCAGAGAGGGGTAAGACAGACCTATCCGGAACCAACCTGATACTTCCATCAAACAAACCCATCCTGGCGTTTCCCCCTCGAGACCAAACGAGGAAGTCAACCGAGGAACTCACACAGTTGGCAGTTTTATTTATTCAGTTCTCGTTGCGGCAATTACTAGTCAAGTATAGATAATCATCCTGATAAAATAAGCAGTGGGCCGTTTTAGTTAATCATTCCGTTGTAGTTGCAACACTTACTAGTCAGGTACAATTAGCATGAGATATCCCAAAACCCAGCAGTAGTTGGTACTTTTATTTAGCCATTCCATTATAGTTGCAATACTTACTAGTCAGATACAATCGTCGCAAGCGACAAACCATCAAGCAATTGTTCGCAGTTTTATGTAGCCATTCCATTATAGTGAAGCTGATTACTAGTCATCATAAAGTCAAATTTATAGCACTACTTTAGTTATAGTTGTCTATGATCGAGATACTGTGCTCCAAGTCGTCCATAACCGCGGACACGGCTTTCAGAAAGTTTTACCCGGCCGGGGTGCACCAATAGCAACACACACACGATCAACCTCGGAAAAACCAAATCAAAACCCAACGAGGCTTTCACGACAAAGCAATCACAGGATTCAGAAATATTTCAGGGGGCCACCCCTTGGAGTACACCCGCAACGAAACTGGCCGGCTCCGAGACGGACTCAAGGTTTGTGGGGCCGGCTGTAAACGACTGGGAACCCGAAAACTCGGGGTGTCGATACCGAGAAAACGGGTCACGATCCTAAACAGTACAGTGTGCTCCTCGCACAATCGTAATAAAGCAGTAAAGCATGGCATAAGTACAGGATCGTAAATAAAACCTCAAACTAGTTTGTGGCCCCAAGAAATAAGAATGAATCAAGCTCTGGCTCAGGGGGGCCCATAATTCCCCGTATGTGGATAGCGCGATAAATCAAGGAACAGGTATCAAGCACTCGGGGTCCTACGGGACACAAGTGGACGGTTAACAACCAAATAACATCTATTGCCCACCTGTGCCTCTGCTTACCTACTTCAATTTTAGTTGTTAAACAATAATTAAAGTGAACGATAAGTAAAACCATGATCATCTCCAACATCAAACATGCGGCAATACCCCAACAACTGTGGCACTTGACGACACGCAACAACACTTGAGCAAGCGACTACGACGCGCAAGTCCAACTATCTACCAAACAACAGGTAATAGGATGTGTCCAAGGCAATATAAGGCTGCAAGGGATATCACGGGTACGAAAACTAGAGCAACACAACACAGATAGCAATAGATCAACAGGAGGGAATAAATACTATAAAAGTAAGATAGGTAGAAAGGGGGAGATGCTCGCTTGAAAACATTGCCGAAGATTTATCCGAAGAACGGGGCGAAGCTCACATCAACTCAACGGTCTTATCCGCGAAGAAGCAAAACACTAGAATAAACACCGGATGCAATATTTAATACTACGGCAAAAGATCGGGCATGATGCATGTATGATGTATGGCATGGCAAAGATGCGATGCAATTAGGTCAATATTAAGCGGAACCGGGGGCCCGACAATTAATTAGATGGTTCATGTTATTTATCTACCCCGCAAATTAAATGTTGTCTTAACATGGCAAAAGGTAGCATCGGTTCGCTACACAAATTTAAATGAGGCCGATATGAGACTAGATTTGCCCGCATATGGGCCCCATATTTAATTATTAGGTGAATCGGCATAAGGCCCCCAAACCACACAAATATGCATGCAAGTATGGCAATTAATATGAAACAAGTTGTTATTACATTTATAAATCAGGGCTCGAGAAAAGGGGTCACACATTAGGGTTCGGCGATCTTGGGGTTCCGGGGGTTCGAGGTCGGGTCTCGGGGTTCGGATCTGGGGTTCGGGGTTCGATGGGCCCGGTCTCGGATAACGGAGGTAGGTCTTGTCGCATCCGGGAAGCAGGACTTGGTTCGTCGTCGGGGGCACATCGGATCCGCGCTGGTCGGTGTCGATCTTGTCGTGGCGAAGATCTTGTCGTTGCGCAGATCTTGTCGGGTCCGCGCCATCGTGTCGGTCTTGGCATCCGGGATGAAGAACTTGGCGTTCCGCGTCGGTGATCTTGGCGTCCTTCAGGTTCGGGTCCTGGCGCTTCTGATCGATCTTCAGGGGTCCGAGAAGGCGACCTTGGCGCTCGGGTTCGGTCTTCGGATCCGGCCATCGGATCCGTGAAGAAGAGCTCAGGGCCTTCGGTCCGAGGACGAGGTCTTCGCATTCTATGATGAAGTTCTTGCGGGTTCGCGGCCTCGGACAAATGCTCCGTGTAGTAGGTCTTGACGTTTCGAGGGTGTCGAGTTCAAGGGTCTTGTGCAACTTGTCGGGGGCGTCCCTTTAAGAAGATCTTGCGATTCCGAGAGACACCAAACTTGTACATGGCGGACGATGGAAACAATGCTTGGCTCCATCCCGGCGAGGGATGGCCCCGGCGACTGCACGGGCTTGACCCCTTTCTTGCCATGCGGCGGTTGCACGAAAGAGTCGAACTCAGGTAACTCCTTGCGGCTCTTGGGGAGAGGCTTCCTCCCGGTCCATGGGCGCGGCGTGGCTTCGGGACCGGACGGCAGGAATGGAGCCTCGCGGAGCGCAACGGGGCGGGCTCGTGGGGCCTCCGTGTAGCTGTACTGGAACTCGAACGGTGCCCCCTCGAGGCGGTAGGCGAGGCCACGGTCGGTGACGCGGACTCCGGCGGGTGGCGAGGCAGACGGAGAGGCGTGCTGCAGGGGAGCTCGATGGAGGGGCGCCGGCGGCGGTGTTGACGGAGGCGGGCGAGGAGGCCGTCGGGGGCGCGCCGGCGGCGGGGTACGCGGCCGCGGCGGCGGCGGAAGGCGGAGGAGGGGCCACGGCTCACGGGCGCCGACGGGAGGTGGAGGCGAGGCCGGCCAGGGAGGGAGAGGGAGCGAGGCAGAGAGGAGGGAGGGAGACGCGGCAGCGGCCGGTGGCGAGCGGGACCGGCGGAAGGGGAGGAGGCCGGCGGCAAGGGGGGGCCGCGGCTCGGGTGGCAGGCGGTGGGGGAGCGAGCGCGGGAAGCGAGGGTGGCGAGCGACGCGGTGAGGCAGAGGAAGGGAGCGGCGGCGGCGACTGCGCCGGCTCGGAGAAGGGGGGGTCGAGGCGGTGGCGGGGCGCCGAATGGGAGGGAGGAGGTCGGGCTCGCGGGTTGGAACAGAGGGAGGAGGGAGAGAGCGGGGTAGGTGGGGAAGGTGGGTCCGGGTGGGGCCAGGAGGAGGGGGACGCGGTGGGATGGGTGGTTTGCTGTGGGGTGGGGGGGTTCGGTGTGTGGTGTTGTGTGTGTGGTGTGTGTGGGCCGGCTGGGTGAAGAGAGGAGGAGGGGTGAGGTGTCAGCGGTTGAGTGGAGGGAGTGGTGAGGGGAGATGAGGTGGCGAGCGATGATTGGAGGGGGTGAGGTGGAGGCAGGGTGGGTAGGATAGGATTTGGTAGGTATAGGATTTAGGTTTAGTTAGATGGACCGATTTGGTTTTGTACTGGGGGTGGCCAACTGGGTCGGATCGGCCCGGTTCGGCTGCCCCCTAAATATAATTAAATATTTTATTTATTTCAAACAGGGCTTTTGCAAACCGATAGCAGACAAAACAAAATAATCCGGAGACCCGGGTTTCGCGTTTGAATAAAGACGGGGCGTTTAGAAAACAAAAATAGGTTTTTCCGACAATAGTTTTATGCAAGAAAAGGCAAGATGATGACGATGCTCAAATACAATGTGGCATGATGACATGAGCATGCGGCCATGATGATGCAATGCACAAAAACAACGCGATTTTCTAGTAGTGGTTTTAGCGGGATGCCACAATTCGACACCACTAACAATGGATCTCGCCCTCGAGATCCGCCTCACGGTACCGGAAGGAAGAGCGGCGATCTGAATCTTCTCGCTTCGTGTAGATCCTCGCGACAACACTAACAAGGGTTGATGCTCCCGTTCGTCGAGAGAACACTCCGGGTAAACAACGGACGAAGTTAAAGGTAAGGCCACCTCTAACTTTCATGGAAGGAGTAAGAGTTGCATCGATCCACCATTCAATATACAAAAGCAAATGATAAGAGTAGTGGCATGGTCGCGACTCCATCCCGCACTCAAAGCATTACTATGTACACGAATAGACAGATCATCCAACCAACCCTCAGGATTCAGACTGAATATCTCGACAAGCGAGGTTCGGAAACAAAGGAGTGGTGCAGACTCTGCACCGGATCTGGCGTAGATGATGTCGTCGCGTCGGAAAACACCGGAAGGCACGAACAAGGAACAAAGAGAAGTCCACCCGATGAAGGATTCCTCGGATAACATGAAGACCAGAAGGTAGAACACCGTTATCAAAGGAGGAAGCGAAACCCTGAAGGTACGACGGAACCCAACCATGAGAAATCCTGGACTCGAAGAGAGAGAAGAGAGTGGATTCAAAACACGCAGAGGTGAGAGGAGAGAAACAGAGGGGTAAGGAATAAAATCAGACCTAATCAAAACTATCCAACCGATTTTTCAAAAATAGTTTTGACACTCTACTTCGGCCGTTAGCTAGGTTATCCTACAGGCTGGACTTGTGGGGTATCGCAACTGCTGAGCTCTGATACCACTCTGTAACACCCTCAGAATCGACCCTATGCAAGTTTTAGCGAAACCCGCCAAACCCGCATATAAACGATTCAAAGGTGCCCACCAGGCACTTTCGTGCGGTTGGAAAACGAAGTAATAACATTACACAACAGTCCTCGATGGGACCCACAGAACAGATATATATACAACAGCGACTCGAAGAGTCAAGAATACAGATATAATATACAAAGATCCAAATCCCCTTGAAAACGACACAGCGTCCAGCTACGGACAAGATGCAAATGGGGCTAAGAGCCCGGAAGAATAACCAATGGCGTCCATAACCCTGCCCAGGCCAAGCCGGAAGGGTAACCCTGCTAACGACGTCGATCTCAAACCTGCTTAAACAAAAGGGGTGCCGACGAAAGGCAAAGGAAAAAGAGGAGCGTCAGTACTGAGGCCAGTACACGGCGAGACTAGAATTCGGTGGTCCTCGCCTACATAGGTATGGTGGACTGAGCGGCAGCGGCAGCATGCACTAAACAACCTATAGAGACTCGATACAACTGGCGGTTATCAGAGAGGGGTAAGACAAACCTATCCGGAACCAACCTGATACTTCCATCAAACAAACCCATCCTGGCGTTTCCCCCTCGAGACCAAACGAGGAAGTCAACCGAGGAAATCACACAGTTGGCAGTTTTATTTATTCAGTTCTCGTTGCGGCAATTACTAGTCAAGTATAGATAATCATCCTGATAAAATAAGCAGTGGGCCGTTTTAGTTAATCATTCCGTTGTAGTTGCAACACTTACTAGTCAGGTACAATTAGCATGAGATATCCCAAAACCCAGCAGTAGTTGGTACTTTTATTTAGCCATTCCGTTATAGTTGCAATACTTACTAGTCAGATACAATCGTCGCAAGCGACAAACTATCAAGCAATTGTGGGTAGTTTTATGTAGCCATTCCATTATAGTGAAGCTGATTACTAGTCATCATAAAGTCAAATTTATAGCACTACTTTAGTTATAGTTGTCTATGATCGAGATACTGTGCTCCAAGTCGTCCATAACCGCGGACACGGCTTTCAGAAAGTTTTACCCGGCCGGGGTGCACCAATAGCAACACACACACGATCAACCTCGGAAAAACCAAATCAAAACCCAACAAGGCTTTCACGACAAAGCAATCACAGGATTCAGAAATATTTCAGGGGGGCACCCCTTGGAGTACACCCGCAACGAAACTGGTCGGCTCCGAGATGGACTCAAGGTTTGTGGGGCCGGCTGTAAACGACTGGGAACCCGAAAACTCGGGGTGTCGATACCGCGAAAACGGGTCACGATCCTAAACAGTACAGTGTGCTCCTCGCACAATCGTAATAAAGCAGTAAAGCATGGCATAAGTACAGTATCATAAATAAAACCTCAAACTAGTTTGTGGCCCCAAGAAATAAGAATGAATCAAGCTCTGGCTCAGGGGGGCCCATAATTCCCCATATGTGGATAGCACGATAAATCAAGGAACAGGTATCAAGCACTCGGGGTCCTACGGGACACAAGTGGACGGTTAACAACCAAATAACATCTATTGCCCACCTGTGCCTCTGCTTACCTACTTCAATTTTAGTTGTTAAACAATAATTAAAGTGAACGATAAGTAAAACCATGATCATCTCCAACATCAAACATGCGGCAATACCCCAACAACTGTGGCACTTGACGACACGCAACAACACTTGAGCAAGCGACTACGACGCGCAAGTCCAACTATCTACCAAACAACAGGTAATAGGATGTGTCCAAGGCAATATAAGGCTGCAAGGGATATCACGGGTACGAAAACTAGAGCAACGCAACACAGATAGCAATAGATCAACAGGAGGGAATAAATACTATAAAAGTAAGATAGGTAGAAAGGGGGAGATGCTCGCCTGAAAACATTGCCGGAGATTTATCCGAAGAACGGGGCGAAGCTCACATCAACTCAACGGTCTTATCCGCGAAGAAGCAAAACACTAGAATAAACACCGGATGCAATATTTAATACTACGGCAAAAGATCGGGCATGATGTATGTATGATGTATGGCATGGCAAAGATGCGATGCAATTAGGTCAATATTAAGCGGAACCGGGGGCCCGAGAATTAATTAGATGGTTCATGTTATTTATCTACCCCGCAAATTAAATGTTGTCTTAACATGGCAAAAGGTAGCATCGGTTCGCTACACAAATTTAAATGAGGCCGATATGAGACTAGATTTGCCCGCATATGGGCCCCATATTTAATTATTAGGTGAATCGGCATAAGGCCCCCAAACCACACAAATATGCATGCAAGTATGGCAATTAATATGCAACAAGTTGTTATTACATTTATAAATTAGGGCTCGAGAAAAGGGGTCACACATTAGGGTTCGGCGATCTTGGGGTTCCGGGGGTTCGAGGTCGGGTCTCGGGGTTCGGATCTGGGGTTCGGGGTTCGATGGGCCCGGTCTCGGATAACGGAGGTAGGTCTTGTCGCATCCGGGAAGCAGGACTTGGTTCGTCGTCGGGGGCACATCGGATCCACGCTGGTCGGTGTCGATCTTGTCGTGGCGAAGATCTTGTCGTTGCGCAGATCTTGTCGGGTCCGCGCCATCGTGTCGGTCTTGGCATCCGGGATGAAGAACTTGGCGTTCTGCGTCGGTGATCTTGGCGTCCTTCAGGTTCGGGTCCTGGCGCTTTTGATCGATCTTCAGGGGTCCGGGAAGGCGACCTTGGCGCTCGGGTTCGGTCTTCGGATCCGACCATCGGATCCGTGAAGAAGAGCTCAGGGCCTTCGGTCCGAGAACGAGGTCTTCGCATTCTATGATGAAGTTCTTGCGGGTTCGCGGCCTCGGACAAATGCTCCGTGTAGTAGGTCTTGACGTTTCGAGGGTGTCGAGTTCAAGGGTCTTGTGCAACTTGTCGGGGGCGTCCCTTTAAGAAGATCTTGCGATTCCGAGAGACACCAAACTTGTACATGGCGGACGATGGAAACAATGCTTGGCTCCATCCCGGCGAGGATGGCCCCGGCGACTGCACGGGCTTGACCCCTTTCTTTCCATACGGCGGTTGCACGAAAGAGTCGAACTCAGGTAACTCCTTGCGGCTCTTGGGGAGAGGCTTCCTCCCGGTCCACGGGCGCGGCGTGGCTTCGGGACCGAACGGCAGGAATGGAGCCTCGCGGAGCGCAACGGGGCGGGCTCGTGGGGCCTCCGTGTAGCTGTACTGGAACTCGAACGGTGCCCCCTCGAGGCGGTAGGCGAGGCCACGGTCGGTGACGCGGACTCCGGCGGGTGGCGAGGCAGACGGAGAGGCGTGCTGCAGGGGAGCTCGGTGGAGGGGCGCCGGCGGCGGTGTTGACGGAGGCGGGCGAGGAGGCCGTCGGGGGCGCGCCGGCGGCGGGGTACGCGGCCGCGGCGGCGGCGGAAGGCGGAGGAGGGGCCACGGCTCACGGGCGCCGACGGGAGGTGGAGGCGAGGCCGGCCAGGGAGGGAGAGGGAGCGAGGCAGAGATGAGGGAGGGAGACGCGGCAGCGGCCGGTGGCGAGCGGGACCGGCGGAAGGGGAGGAGGCCGGCGGCGAGGGGGGCCGCGGCTCGGGTGGCAGGCGGTGGGGGAGCGAGCGCGGGAAGCGAGGGTGGCGAGCGATGCGGTGAGGCAGAGGAAGGGAGCGGCGGCGGCGACTGCGCCGGCTCGGAGAAAGGGGGGGTCGAGGCGGTGGCGGGGCGCCGGAGGGGAGGGAGGAGGTCGGGCTCGCGGGTTGGAACAGAGGAAGGTTTTTCGGAGACCCGGGTTTCGCGTTTGAATAAAGACGGGGCGTTTAGAAAACAAAAATAGGTTTTTCCGACAATAGTTTTATGCAAGCAAAGGCAAGATGATGACGATGCTCAAATGCAATGTGGCATGATGATATGAGCATGCGGCCATGATGATGCAATGCACAAAAACAACGCGATTTTCTAGTAGTGGTTTTAGCGGGATGCCACAATTATCACCAATATGGACAGCAAGTTTCAAGCAAATGATCTTCTCGAGATGCTTATCTTGAACTTGCCCTTCTCAACCTTGATGACGATAACCACTTGATGTCATCCTCTCATGGGCTATATAATATCTTCATTTTTGAAGCATGCCCATGGAAAGATACATGTCCCATATAGAAAACGCAAAGGCAAATATATAATGGGTTAGTTCATGATGCATAATTGACAAGGCTTACCATACCACAAGACCATGTGGTACATTCTTTATGCTTCATGTGTTGACCAACTTGAAATCACTCTTCACTCTTTGTATTGGTCAACCAAGTATCTTCTCGCGCTCCATCTTAATATCTTGAGGTACATAAGGAACTCTTAATTTGATTACATGCTCTAAATCTTAGTCAACCATAGCTCAACTAATGAGGCTATCATGACACTGACTTAGAGCCATATCTTGAATTCTTCTATTGAGATCACACTCTCAAGATCTTGATCATATCATATTATTCTCTTAATATCGATGATTTTGATGACAATACTCAAGGTACATCTTTATCTTCATGGCATCCATACTTGAATCCAACACATGGACTACAAGCATGACCTATGGAATATACCTTCATATAAAACTCAGTGAAAACATTAGACCATAGGGATTGTCATTAATCACCAAAACCACACATAGGGGCAATTACCCTTTCAAAAAGCCCTACCACTATATCAACTGATGAAAAATCAGACAAATTCACATGGACACAGCAAGCTGATAGCGCTTTCCATGGAATTAAAGAAAATGTTGGTAACTACACCAATATTAGCATCACCGTTGTCCAAAGAGCCAATGTTGCTCTATGTCGCCTCAACCAACAGAGTTGTAAGTGCAGTAATAGCGGTTGAACGCGAAGAAGAGGGCAAATCAGTCCAAAGGCCAGTTTATTACTTGAGTGAAGTACTCTCTGTATCAAAGCAGAATTACCCTCATTATCAGAAAATGACATATGGGGTATATATGGCAGCGAAGAAGCTGAAACATTATTTTCAAGAACACTCAATCCGGGTAATATGCGAGGCACCTATATCAGATATATTAGGCAGCAAAGATGCCAGTGGCCGAGTCGCAAAATGGGCCATAGAGCTAGCACCATATACTCCACAGTATGATAGGCGAGATGCAACTAAATCTCAAGCTGTTGCAGATTTCTTCGTAGATTGGATGGAAATGCAATACGAACCACCACTGCTAGACCCAAATTACTGGAAAATGCATTTTGACGGGTCCAAGACGAAAATGGGTCTAGGCGCTGGGATAGTGCTCACATCGCCAAAGAGGGATCAGCTCAAGTATGTGCTACAAATTCATTTTGCTGCCTCCAATAATGTTGCCGAGTATGAAGCACTTGTCCACGACATCAAAATGGCCAAAGAAATTGGCATCAAAAGGATCATGTGTTTTGGCGATTCGGATTTGGTGATTCAGCAAGTGTCTGGACATTGGGACATGCTGGACGCAAACATGGCGTTATTTTCCATGTGCAACAAATTTCGGGATACTTTGATGGGTGCGAATTCCACCATGTCCCAAGAGCAGAGAATGAAGCAGCAGATGTATTATCCAAGATGGGTTCATCTCGGCAAGCAATTCCACCAGGAATAGCGTTGGAACATCTCAGAAAACCATCGATCAAGCCCTCGCCAGAATCCGAGTCAATATTCATTCCGGCAATACAAGATTCAGACGTTGCACCAATGGACATTGACTCGGGGGCAGGTTCGAGTCACTCGGGGACTGACCCGCTCACTTCAGGGGTTGCCGAATCACACTCGGGGACTCCTCAGGTCATGTCGGCAGAACATATGTCGGCAGAACATATGTCGGCGGAGCCAATGGAAATTGATGGTGAAGCAGACCCGGAGCCGCTAATATTAACATGGGCACAACCAATATTCAACTCCTTAAAGGATGGAACTTTGCTGAATGATGAGATATTGGCAAGGCAAATAGAAAGAAGAGCAAAAGCATACACCAGAATCAATAAGGAACTGTACAAGAGGAGTGTGACGAGTGTACTGCAGCGTTGCATCAGCTCAGAGAAAGGCCAGGCGATTTTGTTGGATATTCATCAAGGGGAATGTGGGCACCATGCATCATCAAGAGCATTGGTGGCCAAGGCGTTCTGACATGGATTTTATTGGCCAAGCGCATTGGCACAGGCACAAGAGCTAGTTGGAAAATGCAATGGTTGCCAACATTATGCATCCAAGTCACATTTACCAGCGTCTCAATTAAAGACTATACCAATCACTTGGCATTTGCAGTATGGTTCCTAGATATGGTAGGACCATTCAAACCATCAAGGGGAGGCATGAGTCATATTTTGGTGATGATTGATAAGTTCACCAAATGGATAGAAGTGAAACCCATAAAAAATTGGACGGTGAAACAACTGTCACATTCTTAAGGGACATAATCCTAAGATATGGTTACCCACACAGTGTAATCACAGATAGTGGCACAAACTTTGCTGAAGGAGCTATTGCTCGTTTCTGCGGAAAAAACCGAATAAGACTCGATGTAGCATCAGTCGCTCATCCTGAATCAAATGGACAAGTTGAACGAGCTAATGGCTTAGTTCTATCAGGGATAAAACCCCGCATAATGGAACCACTCCAGAGATCACCTGGTTGTTGGATAGAGGAATTTACCTCAGTGCTATGGAGCCTAAGAACAACTCTGAATCGGTCAACAGGCTATACGCCATTTTTCCTTGTGTATGGGGAAGAAGCAGTTTTGTCTGCCGACATAGAGTATGACTCGCCAAGAATAAGGCAATACTCGGAAGCCGACGTGAAAGAGGCCCGAGAATATGGAGTCGACTTACTCGAAGAAGCGAGGGAACTGGCATTATCCAGATCCGCTATATATCAGCAAAATCTCCGACGCTACCATAGCCGGAAAGTTCAAACTCGTGTTTTTCGAGAAGGGGATATGGTGCTAAGGCTAGTGCAGCGCACAGCGGGAATGCATAAATTATCACCCCCATGGGAAGGTCCGTTCATTGTAAGCAAAGCATTGCACAATGATTCATATTATCTCATAGATGCTCGTGAAGCGCAAAAGAACAAGGCGGACAGATCAGGAGATGAGACCAAAAGGCCATGGAATGTGGCACTGCTTCGTCCCTTCTATACTTAGGAGAAGCAATGCATGTATCACTCGAACTCTCATATGTCAGACACTTGTGCCGGCTATGTGCTAATAATAAAATGGTATGACTCGAAAAAACTGACTCGGGGACTTCCCCCTTATGTTTTCCCTTTAAATTATTTTATGTCGGCTGGCGTGACACCCGAAACTTATCTCAGAACAAGTAGTGTTTACTCGGAAAGAATCAACTCTTCTACTATATTGTTGTCCGAAAACACGACTTCATGGCAAGCAAGAGGAAAGGATGCATGACGAGTAAACACGAGCGCCGGATAAGTACAAGGAGGAACGCGAGTCGACCCTATGTCTTTGCCTGACCTATAGGGGTTCGTAGCATGGAAACAAAAAATTTCTACCCCATGCACACAAACAAGCCAAGATCTATCTACTAGATTGTAGCAACGAGTCGATAGAAGCACTCACCCTCGAAGATTCCAAAGCGGTTAACGAGAGCAGATTCTCGTGGGTGATGTAGTCGTACACTTTCCGATCTCAAGATCGCGTAGACGATCCTTCCGGCGCTGCGTTTCGGCAGCGCTTCCGCAGTCGTTCACACGTTCGGTACTCGATGAATACCTTCCTCTCCCTTGTTCCAGCAGGCAGCGGAGGTTGTAGTTCTCCCCTCGCGATTCCGGCAGCACGACGGCGTGGTGTCGGAACTAGAGGGAAGATCCCATAGGGCTTCGCCTAAGCCGGTGCGAGTTATGGTGGATTTAGGGTTTCTGACGATCTAGGTTTAGAAGTCCGGAGAGGAGGAGGAGGTGTCGGCGGCGGCTAGGGCGACGGCGACGAGGCGGCGGTGGCGGCAGCGCACGAGGTGGGAGGGATGGCTCTTGTGTTGTTTGGGGCAGCCCTCCCCCTCTATTTATGAGAGGGGGGGGGGGGCAGCCTTGAGGGAGGGGAGTTTGAATCCACTTCCAAACCCAAGTTGGAAGGACTCTTTCCTTCTTCCACTAGGAAACCATTGTTCTAGTTTGACTTTTCAAACCTCCCGTTTGACTTTCAATTTAGAGCTTTAATTCTCTCTTACAAATGCCCAAACCAAGTGACCTAGGATATGATCCAATCATTCCACTTACCCATGACACATTCATGGTCCATTCCCCTTTCGATCCGGTGAACCTTCTAGAACCTTCTAGAATCTCTCCGATGAAAACATCGAAATCATTCCCGAACTCCGGAATCAAACTTTCCTTATATGAATCTTATTCTCTGGACCATTCCGGATCTCCTCGTGATATCCCGGATCCCATCCGAGACTCCGAACAACATTCGGTCTCCCTACTTACATTCCATATCTACTAAACAACATTGAATCCTTAAGTGTGTCTCCCTACGGTTCGTGAATTATGCGGACATGACCGAGACACTTCTCCGATCAATAACACATAGAGGAATCTAGAAATTCATATGACATAGTTGAAGATCTCGCCACAACACTTTGCTTTGCACTCCTCCAGCTAACTGCTACACCATTCAAAGTAAATACGTATCTAGATTGAGATTTAGAATCATCCGGATCGGTGTTCCAACTAGCATCGGTGTAACCATTAACAATGAGTTGTTCATCACCTCCATAAGAAAGAACCATATCCTTAGTTCTTCTCAAGTACTTAAGGATGTTTTTGATCGTTGTCCAATGATCCACTCCTGGATCACTTTGATAGCTTCTAGTCAAACTAACAGCATATGCAATGTCGGGTCTAGTACATAGCATGGCATACATAAGAGATCCTATGGCTGAGGCATAAGGAGTCTTACTCATCCTTTCTCTATCTTCTGTCATTCCAGGACTTTGAGTTTTACTCAAGGTCGTATTGGGCAACATGGGCAAGAACCCTTTCTTGATATCTTTCATTCCAAACCTCTTTAGAACTTTGTCCAAATATGTACTCTATGACAATGATATTAGGCGTCTTGATCTATCTCTATAAATCTTTATGCCTAATATGTAAGCTGCTTCGCCAAGATCTTTCATTGAAAAACTATTATTCAAATAATCCTTGACACTATTAAGAAGGTCTACATCATTCCCAATCAACAATATGTCATCTACATATAGTATTAAGAATGCTACAGAGCTCCCACTCTCTTTCTTATAAATACAAGCTTCTCCATAAGTTTGTATAAAACCAAAACTTTTGATCACCTTATCAAAATGTTGATTCCAACTCCGGGATGCTTGCTTCAATCCATAAATGGACCGTTGAAGTTTGCATACCTTGCTAGCATCTTTAGGATCGACAAAACCTTTGGGTTGTACCATATACAACTCTTCATTAATGTCTCCATTGAGGAACGCCGTTTTGACATCCATCTGCCATATCTCATAATAATAATATGCAGCAATTGCTAATAAAATCCTCACAGACTTTAGCTTTGCTACTGGTGAGAAATTCTCATCGTAGTCAACTCTTTGAATTTTTTGAAACCCTTTTGCGACAAGTCGAGCTTTATAGACAGTAACATTACCATCAGCATATGTTTTCTTCTTGAAAATCCATTTATTCTCGACAGCCTTCCGGCCATCCGGTAAGTCCAACAAAGTCCATACTTGGTTTTCATACATGGATCCAATCTCGGATTTCATGGTTTCTTGCCATTTATTGGAATCTGGGCTCATCATTGCTTCCTCATATGTCATAGGGTCATCAGTGTTGTCTACCAACATGACACTCATAACGGTATCATACCAATCAGGAGTGGTACGAGTTCTCGTTGACCTGCGAGGTTCCGTAGTAACTTCAATCGAAGTTTCATGATCAACATCATTAGCTTCCTGTCTTATTGGTATAGGCACCACAAGAACTACTTCCGGTGCCGCGCTACTCACAAGTTTGAGAGAAGGTTCAACAACCTCGTCGAGTTCTACTTTCCTTCCCGTCACTTCTTTTGAGAGAAACTCCTTCTCTAGAAAGGATCCATTCTTGGCAACGAAGATTTTGCCCTCGGATCTATGATAGAAGGTATACCCAATAGTTTCCTTCGGGTATCCTATGAAGACACATTTTTCCGCTTTGGGTTCAAGCTTGTCGGGCTGAAACTTCTTTACATAAGCTTCACAACCCCAAACTTTAAGGAACGACAATTTAGGTTTCTTCCCAAACCATAATTCATACGGTGTCGTTTCAACGGATTTAGATGGTGCCCTATTTAAAGTGAATGCGGTTGTTTCTAATGCATAACCCCAAAACGATAGCGGTAAATCTGTAAGCAACATCATAGAACGAACCATATCTAAGAGAGTTTGATTACGATGTTCGGACACACCATTACGTTGTGGTGTTCCCGGTGGTGTCAATTGTGAAAGTATTCCGCATTTCTTTAAATGCTCGCCAAACTCGTAACTAAGATATTCACCTCCACGATCAGATCTTAGAAATTTAATCTTCTTGTTACGTTGATTCTCTACTTCGGTTTGAAATTCCTTAAACTTCTCGAAAGTTTCGGAATTACGTTTCATGAAATAGATATACCCATATCTACTCAAGTCATCTGTGAAGGTAAGAACATAACGATAACCACCTCGCGATGCTACACTCATTGGGCCACACACATTGGTATGTATGATTTCCAATAAGTCCGTAGCTCGCGCCATCATACCATAAAATGGAGTCTTAGTCATTTTACCCATCATGCATGCTTCGCATCTTTCAAGTGATTCGAAATCAAGTGATTCAAGAAGTCCATCGGAATGGATTTTCTTCATACGCTTCACTCCAATATGACCAAGACAACAGTGCCACATATAGGTCGAGTTATCGCTCAATTTCAAACGTTTAGCTTCAATGTTATTAATGTGTGTATTTCTACAATCGAGATTCAATAAGAATAGACCATCTATCAAAGGTGCATGTGCATAAAACATATTACTCATATAAATCGAACAACCATTATTCTAGGACTTAAACAAGTAACCGTCTCGCAATAAACATGATCCGAATATAATGTTCATGCTCAACGCAGGCACCAAATAACAATTATTTGAGTATAAAACTAATCCCGATGGTAGATGAAGAGGTAGTGTGCCGACCGCGATCACATCAACCTTTGATCCATTTCCAACGCGCATCGTCACCTCGTTCTTCGCTAGTTTCCGTCTATTCTGCAGTACCTGTTTCGAGTTACAAATATGAGCAACCGAACCAGTATCAAATACCCAGGCACTACTATGAGTACTAGTGAGATACACATCAATAACATGTATATCAGATATACCTTTCTTCTTGATGTTGCCGTTCTTCAAATCCGCCAAGTACTTAGGGCAATTCAGCTTCCAGTGACCCCCTCCCTTGCAGTAAAAGCACTCAGTATCAGGCTTAGGCCCAACCTTGGTCTTCTTCGCTGGCGCGGTAACTTTCTTACCGCCCTTCTTGAAGTTTCCCTTTTTCTTAGACTTGCCTTGCTTCCTGAATTTGGTGGTCTTATTGACCATCAACACTTGGTGCTCTTTCTTGATCTCCACTTCCGCAGACTTTAACATGGACAAGAGTTCGGACAATGACTTGTCCATGTTTTGCATATTGTAGTTCATCTCAAAGTTCTTGTAACTTGGTGGTAGTGATTGGAGGACACGGTGAATCCCCAAAGCATTAGGAATCACTATACCCAAGCTTTGAAGCTTGCTTGTGTGCCCGGACATCTTAAGCACGTGCTCACTAACGGAGCTGCCCTCTTCCATCTTGTAGTTAAAGAACTTTTCAGAAGCCTCATAACTCTCAACTGCCGCGTGAGCCTCAAATATCATTTTGACTTCATGGACAATATCATGTGGGTCATGGTTCTCAAACCTTTTATGAAGCTCCGATTCCAAACCATATAAGATAGCACACTGAACTGTGGAGTACTGATTCTTCTGAGCGAGGAAAACATTCTTTACCTCATCGGTAGCATCAGCTGCAGGTGGATCACCCAGCGGTGCATCTAGCACATAGGTCAAATTACCAGCATTTAGGACAATCCTCAAATTGCGGAACCAATCCGCGAAGTTGCTTCCATTGTTTTTCAACTTTTCTTTCTCTAGGAACGCATTAAAATTGGTGGTAGGGGCCGCCATTGATCTACAACATATTTGCAATAGTTTAGACTAAGTTTATGACAAATTGAGTTCTAATTAATGTTTAAATTAATCTAGGTGAACTCCCACTCAAAACAATATCCCTCACATTGTTTTAGTGATCACACGAACCAAATCCACCACATCAAAACCGATCATCACGAGAGTTGATGTAGCTTCAATGGCGAACAATCAGCATGTTCATCATATCTACTATATGACTCATGTTTTACCTTTTGGTGATCCGTGTTCCGAGACCATGTCTGTACATGCTAGGCTCGTCAAGATCAAACCTTAGCTTCCGCATGAGAAAATCTGGCTTGCTCCCGTTGTATACACTCATAGAATCTAACACACCCGATCATCATGTGGTGCTTCGAAACAACGAGCTTTAGCAACGGTTCTAACTAAGGATAAACACTTTATAACTTGAAATTTTGTGCGTGAGGGATCATCTTATAATGCTACCGTCACAAACTAAGCAATACAAGATGCATAAAAGGATTAACATCACATGCAATTCATAATATGTGATATGATATGGCCTTTATTCTTGTGCTTCCGGTCTCCATCTTCAAGCACGAACATGATCTCCATCATCACCGGTATGGCGTCAAGGTCAATGGCGCCGCTTCATGGTTGTCATCCACCAGCATCAACTATTACAACTACTTTTAATAGACACGCAGGTCTTAACGGAATTTAAAAGACAACCATATGGCTCCTGCCGGTTGCCGACTTACAATAAGGAACATTGCATACATCATATATAATCACAATCATGGCCATATCACATCACAGCACACCCCTGCAAAACAAATTTAGACGCCTCTAATTTTCTTTGCATGTTTTACGTGGTTTGGGGCTTTTAATAAGTGTGGTTCTAACTTACGAACAAGAACCACAACGTTGATGCTTGAACTATCAAGTGCCCATTGTAAATTGAATCTATACTATGATGGGAGAGACAGACACCCGCAAAGCCACTTATGCAATACAAGTTGCATGTTAAGCGTGGAGCAAGTCTCATGAACGATGTCATGTAAGGTTATCCCGGGCCGCTTCATCCCATCATACCGCAAGATGCAAACTAAACAAAAAGAAATTGATAATAAAAGCACCACCGCCCACAATGACCATTGTGTTCTACTCGTGCAACAGATCTACATATAGACACGGCTCTGATACCATTCTAGGGGTTCGTAGCATGGAAAACAAAAAAATTCTACCGCATGCACACAAACAAGCCAAGATCTATCTATTAGATTGTAGCAACGAGTCGATAGAAGCACTCACCCTCGAAGATTCCAAAGCGGTTAAAGAGAGCAGATTCTCGTGGGTGATGTAGTCGTACACTTGCCGATCTCAAGATCGCGTAGACGATCCTTCCGGCGCTGCGTTCCGGCAGCGCTTCCGCATTTGGTCACTGTCACATCCCAAGATTTTCCAAATCTTGTAATGTGAAAATAAATGAATAAAATAAAACTTTGTTTGATTTTTAGAGCTAGAAGAAACTTTTTGAATTCAATTGGAACATCAAACCCATTTGAATTAAATAAAACCCTAAAGGGATTTAAAAAGATAAACATTTTAAATAAAGAAAAACAAAATATTTTGGAAATAATATTTTGGATCTTTTAAAATAAAAGATTTGGTATTCAAAAGAAAAGATGGATTTATAAATAAAGATTATTTTATAAAGCCAAATTAAACCTTGAACAAGCTTTGGTTTTAAAACATTTGTTTTGAATAAAAATAGCAAAGGTTAATTTAAATAAAGTAATAGGGATTTAATATCCAACTTTATTTAAAATAAAAGGTTTTACCAAATTAATTGAAACCTCAAAACTTATTAAATTATTTAAAATAAGTTTCTCCAAATGTTTAATACTCACAAATAAAACCTACTAAAGTGTTTTGACTTTATTTTAGATTTCAAAATAAATATCTCAATAAAACAAATCCTAATTGATTTAATAATGAAAGTCTATTATATTTAATTAATAAAGAACTCTAAAATAAAAAGGTATTCTATTTTAAAACAAGTTTCCAGGTAATCTTTATTTTTAAATAAAACCTACTGATTTGGATTTGAAAGTGTTTGGTTTTCAAATGAGGATTTTTATTAAATAAATCAAACCATGTTAAATAAATAAAGTTCCATTTTATTTAATTAAAGAATGGATTAATAAAGTTATTATTATTTTATTTTGGGCTTTTGACCATATTACTAAACAGAACTAATTTCAATATTACAAAGTTTGAGTGTTGTTTGAATTGATTTGGTTGATGTTTGTTTGATTGGAAATTCAAAACAGAAATCAGAAATAGAAAAAGAAAAAGGATCCAGACAGAAAAAAATAGAGGAGCCCAACCATCTAGCCCAGCCGGCCCAACTAAGCCCAGCAGCCCAGCTCCCCCTCACCCGAAGGAAACGGTTCACACCTATTAATAGACCCGCAAAGAGACTGACCGGTGGACCCTTTCCTCACTCTTTTCCCACTGACCTGCAGACCCCACTTTCCCACTCCTCCTTCTTCCTCGCGACGACTGCGCCGGCCGTTTCTGCCGTTGATGTCGCGGCTTGAATACGCATTGATGCCGTGCCTTAAACCTCGCCGTGACTGCATGCTATTAAACCCCAGCGTCTCCTCCTCCTTTCCCCTCTGTCGCCACTCCCTCTCTGCCCCGAGGCTGTCACAATTTCAGCTCGCACCGCCGCCGTCTCCGACGAGCTTATTCCCCGATTCCGGCCAGCACACACCACCCCGAACCTCCTTGAGCGTGCTGACCACTTCCCCACAACCAGACGCATCTCCCAGCATCCTCCTCTCAACCGCGGGCGCCCCATAGCGTCGGCTACATCAAGCTTTCGAACGCCGCCGTCTGGATTCTCCGACGACATCCCCACAGGTAGATTCCGACCGCCCCTCTGTTTCTCGATCACGCGAGCATCTTCGTCTTGGTCTTCCGCACCTGACCACACTCCTGTCTTGCCTCCGCGTGACCCACAGTGTCGCCTTCGACCGCAGACAGAACCACCGACGCCGACGAAGTCTCCGGCGAGCAATCGCCACCGTTCCCGTGCGCCCCCTGCCTCGTCGACCACACGTTGAGCTTCCCCAACCAACTGCGACCTCGGTGAGCCTACTCCCTTCCTCTCTTGCCTCCTATTTCACCAGCGCCGCCACTGACCGACCGCCGCCGCCGCGCGCAGCCGACGAGCGCCGCCAGACTTTGGCAAGCGTGTTAGTAACCGTAGGATCTGGATCTGACGGATACGATAGAACGTTAACGAAGGGGTAAGTGATGATCCTGTGCCGCACGATCTGACTTGATCCAACGCGCCGCAGCACGCGATCCAGACGAATCGGTATCGACCAATCACGACGCGACGCGTGGCCTGTAATAGATCTAAAAACAGTTTTGAATCTGATTTAATTGCAAACTTCAAACCCTTATAACTTGAGATCTACACGTCCAAAAATTGCAAATTTTATGTCGTTGGATTCAGGAGAGCAAGACCTAAACAACCATGGCCTTAGTTTGGAAAATAGTATCTGTTTATTTGCTTGTTTTTGCAGATTCTTTTGTGAGCTTGTTTAGAGTATAAAAATTGTTTAAAATTGAATTTAATGACAAAACCTTTGCAAAATGATTTGTAGTGACCTTACTGACCCTAGGAACCAACCCATGGTTTTGGAAATGAAAATTGGAAATATTAAGAATGGATTAATTAAATTAGCCTAATTCTAGCCAAATAAAGATAATGGTTTTATTATGAAAAAGATTTTGGAATAAAACTTTGAGAAAATATGTTGATTCAAAGCTACTGACCCAAAACAACCAATCTTGAGAGAGTTAGAAACTTTTGGTGAAAACTTAAAAGGTTTTAGATTTAATAAAACTATTTTCCACCACATAAAATGTTGAATGGATTTTAAAATAGATTTTGAGCAAAACTCTCTAACTAATGACTTTGCCACTTTGGTAAATGACCAATTTGGACCTTACAAAGTTTATAAACCTAGTGGAGACCAACCTTGCAATAGAACCATCCTTTGCATGCTTATGCATGACTTAGATTCCATTTGCTTTGTAAGTGTGAAATTGTTGTTTGACTTTGGTGTGGAATGTTAGTTGATTTTATGTTTGCTTGATTGACTTGTAGTGAATTTAGCAAAGTGTGAGACTAGCAAGATCAAGGAGTGAACCATCATTCCCTTCCAAAAAGGCAAGTTACACTATCATCTAAAGTCCTACTATTTTCATTATATACTTAGTGGATTTTGAAAACATGCATGAAAAGATATTTTTATACTTATGATATGCTAAATCCTAATAGGATTCCCTACACATTCCTTAGTGAAAATATTGAAGTTGTACATGCTTAGCCATGCTATGTTTTGAAAAGAGATACATGTTGAGACTTTACAAAGGTTGAGAAAAGGACTTGTGTTTTACATAATAAAACAAGGACTCAATGAACCACCTAGGTGGAGGATACTTGAAGTTTTGGAGAAGGTGGCAACAAAAGGAACCATGTCTATGGCAATCACTTTGTGTTGTGCTCCAAATGAAAACCACCTAGGAAACTTAGAGATTGAACATGTTTCTCCAATTGTGGCTTTCGTGTGCAACCACATGCTATTATGGCTCTGGCTTAGTCAACTACAATAGGAAGACCCATACATTGTCTTTAGTTACCGGACATGGGGATCTGGAATGCTTCATGGGGGCTGAAGACAAGCTAGCAATGATGTATGGGAGGACCTTTTGGAAAGACTTCGTCACATTCTCAGTCTGCCAGTACTCCATCTTGGTGAGCACTAATCCAGTAGGCCACTGGTGGCAACAAGATGGGATTGTGTCATGTGGGTAAAGTGTACTCCTTCTGCAGAAGTTAATAAAAATCTAAGTACTTAGCCGTGTCCCCGGTTATGGACAAAACTGAGCAACTAAAGTTTGAACTATGGGAGATCTCGACATTCCAATTTCTAATATAAAAACTTGATGCACTTGGGGGTACCAAGGAATTCAAAGAGATTTTATTAAGCTTGTTGCACTTGGGGTTACCAAGGTGCTCAAGAGCATGATGTACTTGGGGTTACCAAGGAACTCATGAGATTTTGATAAAACTTGTTGCACTTGGGGTTACCAAGTAGTTCAAGAGGTTTTTGACAAGGACTTGAACACTTGAGTTTCTACCAAGGAGTTCAAGGAACTTGGAAAAGAGATTTGACAAAAGACCAAAACCATTTTGAAATGATAGGATAAATGTTGCTTTATGCAAATAAGCCTTAAACTCTACTTAGCCAAATATGCATGTATTGATAGGATCCACTCATATTACACTTGGAAGTGAAACTTGCCAATACAATTCAAATGTATTGACCCTTGTGGCTGTAACTTGTATGTTGCAGGTTTGATTGTTCTTAGTGAAGATTGTTTGATTAGGATTACAAAGTCTACAACCAACATCTGCCTGTGGCACTTTGAAGACGAAGGACCCCATGATTAATGTTATTCCGCTGCAATGTAATGTAATAGCCAAATGAGCTATGTTTGATGTAATAAACTTATGTTATTCCTGGTTATAAAGTTATATTATGACCTTTGTTTCTTGATATTACATCTAAACTGTGGATGCTAGCTATTGATCCAGGGACTAGCATTGTAAAACACAGGAGGAATCTACCTTATCAGGTTGAGGCCTCTACAGATGGTATCAGAGCATTGTGTTGCCTGTAGGATTTGTAAACCTAGGATTGGACAAAAACCCTTAGAAAAATAGGAGTTGTACTTGTTCCAAAAACTTATTTACAAAAAAAAACACTTGTAAACTCTTTCCTCAACCATTTTGGTTTCAACTCTACTTCTCTTCTATTTCAACTTGATGGAAAAGCCTACCCCATGGCCAAAGACTACACCATGTGCAAAGGACTTCTTCAACATCTTCAACTCTAATGACTTCAACATCTTCAGCATGTTCTCCAAAGATTTCCAACATGGATACCACTAAGGACTACAAGTGAGACAAGGAAATCTTACTCAAGATTTAGAGACTGAGGGAATGCAAAATAAAGAAGGAACCATCAACAACTTTGAAGTATTGTGACCGGGAGTTTTTCTCAAGGAAACCATGATCTCATACAAGAAGAATCAAGAAGGAAGGAAAGAACACAAGTGAACCATATAGATGGACCACCAAATTTTAGCTAAGACAAAACCACCAAATTATGTGGTGTAACAAAAATATTTTGTTACCTAAGTAAGTGCTTGAACCTTGTTGTTTGGGGGCAAAGTTGTTTGTGAATGTTTGGTTTGTGATTGCTTGCACATTGCTTGTGTGAATTGTAATGTGTGTGTTTAGAAATATTTCCTTAGAAATATCTTGCCTATTCTAATCTCCCTTCAACCCAAAACAGATGACTACTCCAAAGGACTCCAAGGTTGATGACACCAACACCAACCAAGCTGACAGCATGAAAGAGCTCATAGCAACCCAACACCAGTTGAACCAACTGACAGCTCAGTTCATAGTCAACAATAGTGATAAAGATCCAGCACAACAAAAGTTTCTGGAGGAGCAATCCCAACTGATTCTTAAGGTGACTAATCAAATGATCAGCATGGAGGAAAACTACCCCAAAGCAATTTATGATAACAAGGCTGACAAGAATGTTATTCTAGATGGAGCCCCAGCTTGCACTATATGTGGAGACAAGAATCATACTTCCAAGGAGCATGAAGGACAATGCCCCAATTGTGAAGAAGATCATCCTGTTGGACAATGCCCCACCTCTCAAGCTACTTGTTACCTTTGTGAAGGAAGTGACCATACTCCTGGCCAATGTCCCATCTATGCCATGGTAGAACAAAGGAAACAAGAAGGATCCAAGTCTACCAAAGGAAAAGGACCACTCCTACCTCCTAACAAGATAACCCAATTCAAAGGACTAAAGAAATTTAAGAAACAAAAGCAAGACATGAGCCTTGCACAATGTCGTAAATGTAAGGAAATGGGACACTACTCCAGTGGATGCCCAGAGAACAAGAAGAATAAAGAGATGGACCAAGTGTGGTGCAACAACTGCAAAGAACCAGGCCATTATGTAGCCACTTGTCCACAAGAACAACGCAAAGAACTCAAGGACATTCATTGTTTCAACTGCAAGAATCCAGGACATTATGCAAGCAACTGTCCAGAAAGGATGAAGAACAAGTTGAACAAGCCTATGGAGAAACTCAACCTTGGCCCATGAGTCAACTATAGATGCAAAGCAAAAGATTGCTTAGAGAAGTTTTTCCAGGACCCAAGAAGGCCAATGTGTAATTTCTGTTTGAAAATTTTTAAGGGTGGTAGTACCCTAGTTGTTTGAACTTGCTTGTAAACCCCCGCCTTCCCAAATCTCGGGACGAGATTTATTTTAAGGGTGGTAGCCTGTCACATCCCAAGATTTTCCAAATCTTGTAATGTGAAAATAAATGAATAAAATAAAACTTTGTTTGATTTTTAGAGCCAGAAGAAACTTTTTGAATTCAATTGGAACATCAAACCCATTTGAATTAAATAAAACCCTAAAGGGATTTAAAAAGATAAACATTTTAAATAAAGAAAAACAAAATATTTTGGAAATAATATTTTGGATCTTTTAAAATAAAAGATTTGGTATTCAAAAGAAAAGATGGATTTATAAATAAAGATTATTTTATAAAGCCAAATTAAACCTTGAACAAGCTTTGGTTTTAAAACATTTGTTTTGAATAAAAATAGCAAAGGTTAATTTAAATAAAGTAATAGGGATTTAATATCCAACTTTATTTAAAATAAAAGGTTTTACCAAATTAATTGAAACCTCAAAACTTATTAAATTATTTAAAATAAGTTTCTCCAAATGTTTAATACTCACAAATAAAACCTACTAAAGTGTTTTGACTTTATTTTAGATTTCAAAATAAATATCTCAATAAAACAAATCCTAATTGATTTAATAATGAAAGTCTATTATATTTAATTAATAAAGAACTCTAAAATAAAAAGGTATTCTATTTTAAAACAAGTTTCCAGGTAATCTTTATTTTTAAATAAAACCTACTGATTTGGATTTGAAAGTGTTTGGTTTTCAAATGAGGATTTTTATTAAATAAATCAAACCATGTTAAATAAATAAAGTTCCATTTTATTTAATTAAAGAATGGATTAATAAAGTTATTATTATTTTATTTTGGGCTTTTGACCATATTACTAAACAGAACTAATTTCAATATTACAAAGTTTGAGTGTTGTTTGAATTGATTTGGTTGATGTTTGTTTGATTGGAAATTCAAAACAGAAATCAGAAATAGAAAAAGAAAAAGGATCCAGACAGAAAAAAATAGAGGAGCCCAACCATCTAGCCCAGCCGGCCCAACTAAGCCCAGCAGCCCAGCTCCCCCTCACCCGAAGGAAACGGTTCACACCTATTAATAGACCCGCAAAGAGACTGACCGGTGGACCCTTTCCTCACTCTTTTCCCACTGACCTGCAGACCCCACTTTCCCACTCCTCCTTCTTCCTCGCGACGACTGCGCCGGCCGTTTCTGCCGTTGATGTCGCGGCTTGAATACGCATTGATGCCGTGCCTTAAACCTCGCCGTGACTGCATGCTATTAAACCCCAGCGTCTCCTCCTCCTTTCCCCTCTGTCGCCACTCCCTCTCTGCCCCGAGGCTGTCACAATTTCAGCTCGCACCGCCGCCGTCTCCGACGAGCTTATTCCCCGATTCCGGCCAGCACACACCACCCCGAACCTCCTTGAGCGTGCTGACCACTTCCCCACAACCAGACGCATCTCCCAGCATCCTCCTCTCAACCGCGGGCGCCCCATAGCATCGGCTACATCAAGCTTTCGAACGCCGCCGTCTGGATTCTCCGACGACATCCCCACAGGTAGATTCCGACCGCCCCTCTGTTTCTCGATCACGCGAGCGTCTTCGTCTTGGTCTTCCGCACCTGACCACACTCATGTCTTGCCTCCGCGTGACCCACAGTGTCGCCTTCGACCGCAGACAGAACCACCCGACGCCGACGAAGTCTCCGGCGAGCAATCGCCACCATTCCCGTGCGCCCCCTGCCTCGTCGACCACACGTTGAGCTTCCCCAACCAACTGCGACCTCGGTGAGCCTACTCCCTTCCTCTCTCGCCTCCTATTTAACCAGCGCCGCCACTGACCGACCATCGCCACCGCGCGCAGCCGACGAGCGCCGCCAGACTTTGGCAAGCGTGTTAGTAACCGTAGGATCTGGATCTGTCAGATACGATAGAACGTTAACGAAGGGGTAAGTGATGATCCTGTGCCGCACGATCTGACTTGATCCAACGCGCCGCAGCACGCGATCCAGACGAATCGGTATCGACCAATCACGACGCGACGCGTGGCCTGTAATAGATCTAAAAACAGTTTTGAATCTGATTTAATTGCAAACTTCAAACCCTTATAACTTGAGATCTACACGTCCAAAAATTGCAAATTTTATGTCGTTGGATTCAGGAGAGCAAGACCTAAACAACCATGGCCTTAGTTTGGAAAATAGTATCTGTTTATTTGCTTGTTTTTGCAGATTCTTTTGTGAGCTTGTTTAGAGTATAAAAATTGTTTAAAATTGAATTTAATGACAAAACCTTTGCAAAATGATTTGTAGTGACCTTACTGACCCTAGGAACCAACCCATGGTTTTGGAAATGAAAATTGGAAATATTAAGAATGGATTAATTAAATTAGCCTAATTCTAGCCAAATAAAGATAATGGTTTTATTATGAAAAAGATTTTGGAATAAAACTTTGAGAAAATATGTTGATTCAAAGCTACTGACCCAAAACAACCAATCTTGAGAGAGTTAGAAACTTTTGGTGAAAACTTAAAAGGTTTTAGATTTAATAAAACTATTTTCCACCACATAAAATGTTGAATGGATTTTAAAATAGATTTTGAGCAAAACTCTCTAACTAATGACTTTGCCACTTTGGTAAATGACCAATTTGGACCTTACAAAGTTTATAAACCTAGTGGAGACCAACCTTGCAATAGAACCATCCTTTGCATGCTTATGCATGACTTAGATTCCATTTGCTTTGTAAGTGTGAAATTGTTGTTTGACTTTGGTGTGGAATGTTAGTTGATTTTATGTTTGCTTGATTGACTTGTAGTGAATTTAGCAAAGTGTGAGACTAGCAAGATCAAGGAGTGAACCATCATTCCCTTCCAAAAAGGCAAGTTACACTATCATCTAAAGTCCTACTATTTTCATTATATACTTAGTGGATTTTGAAAACATGCATGAAAAGATATTTTTATACTTATGCTATGCTAAATCCTAATAGGATTCCCTACACATTCCTTAGTGAAAATATTGAAGTTGTACATGCTTAGCCATGCTATGTTTTGAAAAGAGATACATGTTGAGATTTTACAAAGGTTGAGAAAAGGACTTGTGTTTTACATAATAAAACAAGGACTCAATGAACCACCTAGGTGGAGGATACTTGAAGTTTTGGAGAAGGTGGCAACAAAAGGAACCATGTCTATGGCAATCACTTTGTGTTGTGCTCCAAATGAAAACCACCTAGGAAACTTAGAGATTGAACATGTTTCTCCAATTGTGGCTTTCGTGTGCAACCACATGCTATTATGGCTCTGGCTTAGTCAACTACAATAGGAAGACCCATACATTGTCTTTAGTTACCGGACATGGGGATCTGGAATGCTTCATGGGGGCTTAAGACAAGCTAGCAATGATGTATGGGAGGACCTTTTGGAAAGACTTCGTCACATTCTCAGTCTGCCAGTACTCCATCTTGGTGAGCACTAATCCAGTAGGCCACTGGTGGCAACAAGATGGGATTGTGTCATGTGGGTAAAGTGTACTCCTTCTGCAGAAGTTAATAAAAATCTAAGTACTTAGCCGTGTCCCTGGTTATGGACAAAACTGAGCAACTAAAGTTTGAACTATGGGAGATCTCGACATTCCAATTTCTAATATAAAAACTTGATGCACTTGGGGGTACCAAGGAATTCAAAGAGATTTTATTAAGCTTGTTGCACTTGGGGTTACCAAGGTGCTCAAGAGCATGATGTACTTGGGGTTACCAAGGAACTCATGAGATTTTGATAAAACTTGTTGCACTTGGGGTTACCAAGTAGTTCAAGAGGTTTTTGACAAGGACTTGAACACTTGAGTTTCTACCAAGTAGTTCAAGGAACTTGGAAAAGAGATTTGACAAAAGACCAAAACCATTTTGAAATGATAGGATAAATGTTGCTTTATGCAAATAAGCCTTAAACTCTACTTAGCCAAATATGCATGTATTGATAGGATCCACTCATATTACACTTGGAAGTGAAACTTGCCAATACAATTCAAATGTATTGACCCTTGTGGCTGTAACTTGTATGTTGCAGGTTTGATTGTTCTTAGTGAAGATTGTTTGATTAGGATTACAAAGTCTACAACCAACATCTGCCTGTGGCACTTTGAAGACGAAGGACCCCATGATTAATGTTATTCCGCTGCAATGTAATGTAATAGCCAAATGAGCTATGTTTGATGTAATAAACTTATGTTATTCCTGGTTATAAAGTTATATTATGACCTTTGTTTCTTGATATTACATCTAAACTGTGGATGCTAGCTATTGATCCAGGGACTAGCATTGTAAAACACAGGAGGAATCTACCTTATCAGGTTGAGGCCTCTACAGTCACACGTTCGGTACTCGATGAGGACCTTCCTCTCCCTTGTTCCAGCAGGCAGCGGAGGTTGTAGTTCTCCACTCGCGATTCCGGCAGCACGACGATGTGGTGTCGGAAGTATAGGGAAGATCCCGCAGGGCTTCGCCTAAGCCGGTGCGAGTTATGGTGGAACTAGGGTTTCCAGCGATCTAGGTTTAGAAGGCCGGAGAGGAGGAGGTGTCAGCGGCGGCTAGGGAGACGACGACGAGGCGGTGGCGGCGCGACGACGGCGGCGCACGGGGTGGGAGGGCTGGCTCTTGTGTTGTTTGGGGCAGCCCTCCCCCTCTATTTATGAGAGGGGGAGCAGCCTTGAGGGAGGGGAGTTTGAATCCACTTCCAAACCCAAGTTGGAAGGACTCTTTCCTTCTTCCACTAGGAAACCATTGTTCTAGTTTGACTTTTCAAACCTCCCGTTTGACTTTCAATTTAGAGCTTTAATTCTCTCTTACAAATGCCCAAACCAAGTGACCTAGGATATGATCCAATCATTCCACTTACCCATGACACATTCATGGTCCATTCCCCTTCCTGTCCGATGAACCTTCTAGAACCTTCTAGAATCTCTCCGATGAAAACATCGAAATCATTCCCGAACTTCGGAATTGGACTTTCCTTATATGAATCTTATTCTCCGGACCATTCCGGATCTCCTTGTGATATCCCGGATCCCATCCGAGAGTCCGAACAACATTTGGTCTCCCTACTTACATTCCATATCTACTAAACAACATTGATTCCTTAAGTGTGTCTCCCTACGGTTCGTGAATTATGCGGACATGACCGAGACACTTCTCCGATCAATAACACATAGAGGAATCTGGAAATTCATATGGCTCCCACATATTTCTACGATTACTTTGCGATCAAATGAACCACTTACATACGATACCAATTTCCCTTTGTCTCGCGATAATTTACTTATCCGAGGTTTGATCATCGGTATCTCTGCATACCTAGTTCAGCCTCGTTACTTAAGTACTCTTTTCTCGTTCCCGTGATATGTGATCCCTTGTGAGCCAGTCACATGCTTGCAAGCTAATTGGATGACATTCCACCAAGAGGGCCCAGAGTATATCTATCCGTCATATGGATGTTCAAATACCACTCTTGATCCATGTGCCTCAACCCATACTTTCCGAACACTCAATGCCACCTTTATAGCCACCCAGTTACGGTGTGGTGTTTGATGTCATCAAAGCATCCTTCCGGTGATGGTGATTAGCATGATCTCATGGTCAAAAGAATTAGGTTACTATGCATCAGAAAGCTTATAGCAAACGAACTATTGAAATGACTTGATCTTTATGCTACGCTTATCTATAGGAGTATGCCCATCATACATTTCTCCTAATGATACGACCTTGTTGTTAACAACATCTCAATGTTCATGATCGAGAAACCACGATCATCGATTAACCAACAAGCTAGTATTATAAAGAGGCTTTACTAGGGACTCTAATTTAGTTTACAAATTACACAAGTATTAATGTTTCTGGTTAATACTATTATAGCATGAATGTAAACATTTATCATAAACACAAAGATATAATAATAACTACTTTTATTATTGCCTCTAGGGCATATATACAACATAACCCACTACAGGTCATATTGTATTGTGTGTTGAATGATCCTCGGCCAAGTGATCTAGGTTTCATACCCGCTAACTATATCCTTAGTACTTTGAGACTCTAATGTCGAACGCCAAAAAAGGTAGACAAGAGCCAAAGTCGAGGAAAGGTGAAACGACAAAATGAGACTCAGGGACTTTCCCTTGGATGATTCACACTCAGAACATAACAAAATATTTAAAGCCTTATCAAAAGGCACATAACCAATCATAAGTGCAATGTATCTTACATCTGTACCCGGCATACCTGGGATCTCATCAAAAGTTCAAGTACTTGTCCTATTCCGTCTAAGAAGCAGCAGGACTCGGAGGAGCAGCCTTGAAGCTAGGAGCATCGCTTGGAGCATCTTCCGAGTCAGGGGCATCAGTGGCCGAGTCTTTGGGATCATCTGACTCGGTGGCCTCGTTGTCAGCACCCTCTTCATCAGCAACTTCTACAAGTGGGTCACCGAGGTCGAGGAAGCTGGTCCCATTGCACCAAGCGTGTACCATGGTGTACTCGATCATGGCGTAGGCTCGCTCCTGGCATCTCTTGATCAACTCGGGGTCATTCAGCCACTTGTCATCTCCCCTTATGCTAGCAAGAACATCAAGACTGATGTCCTCATACCATGAAAGCACGAAGGAGAGGGCCTTGTCCGCTGCAGCTCGGTCGGCCGACTCACGCCACTGATCCAGCCTGTCCTCAGTATGAAGCAATCTTTCAGCAAGGGGCTCGATGAGTGCAGGTGTATCTTCATTAGTCCAAAGCATGCAAAACGCATGAATAGCCGATTTGAGCAAATCCATGCTGCAGGACTTGAGGGTCTGGATGCGTTCCCACAGCGCTTCGAGATGCTCATCGTTGGTCACCTCGCCATCAGATGGAGCACCGGACTCGGCTCTCACCTTCTTCATGGCCCGAATAGAGAACAACTTTGCTTCGGGAAAATTCTCTGCAAGCAAAATAGAATCTCAGCAAACAAACAAACAAAGATGGCAGAGTCAAGAACAAGAAAGCACAGTGCGAAAGCGAGTAAGAACTCGCTACCGAGAAAAGAGTTGATGGTGCCGAGTCTGGTTTGCCAAGACTTGGCCTTGGCTTGGAGTGCGTCCAGATCCAGGTTCGCCGAATCGACCGCCGACTCGGCTTCCTTGAGCAGCTCCTTGGTTTTCTCGGCGCTGGCGACGTGATGATCATCTTTCTCGGTAAGCTCTTCCTTCAGCCCCTTCACCTCGGCCAAGTGTTTCTGCTCCATGTCGTCCATCAGCTTCTTCAGCCGATTCACCTTGTCTCGCTCCTTTTGGAGTTCGGCTTGGTGCTTCTCTGCTTATTCGGAACAAACTACTCGTCAGCAGCGGCAAAAATATCTCGACCTACCAGGATAATAAGGCAGGAAAAATGGCATGAGCATAAAACAATGCGAGGAAATCAAAGAACTTACTCTCCATCTCGCTGATCTGCGAGTAGAGCGCCTCGATGGTGGACTGAGCAGAGGCTATGGGAAAAGAGCGAGAAAAACTAAGAAAGTGAACCGAAGGAACATATGCTGAATAAAGATAGGGCGAGTAAGAAAATTACCTTGGCCTTGGGTGTCAATTTGCAGCTTTTCATACGCAAGTTTGAGCTTGCGATGCTCCAGGAGAAGAGCTTGATGCACCTTGGTGCGCTTGTTATGCATGAGCTATACAAGGAAAAAAGACAGTGAGTAAAGGGAAAAGTCAAGCTCTCAGCCGGATAAAGAGTGATTCCTATCTTAGAGCCTACAACCGACTAGGTTCCTCATTCGGCAGTAACCTCGGGGACTAGGGATCGAAAGTCTAACAAGTGAGCTTGGCATAAGGAGATAAAAGGCTAAGTTATTGCTTAGAGCTTACGGCCGAGTAAGTTCCTCACTCGGCAGTAACCTCTGGGACTAGGGGATATGTATAACAGAAATACTCATTGACGCGAAAGAGTAGAAAGATCATTTACCTCGTTCACTTCGTCGGAGCGGGCCATTAAGGTGATGGCTTTCTGGGTCATGTTAGAGACGGCCTTAGGGCCCAACTTCAGTTTTTTTCCAGCGCGGGTGCTGACCTCCTGCTCGCCCGCTGCATTCCACGCCAAATCATAAGGCTCAGCCGAACCAAGGCCATTCCCGTTGAGCGTCCGAGTAAGAACTTGACCCATTTTGAGGGTAGTTCCTACATTGGCACGGGTGGCAGCGACACTAGTATGAAGGGCAACAGCTTTAGATCCATCACCTGACCCGACAGCCGCGGACCCGCCCGATTTACCTGTTGAAGCAAGCATTATTGCCAACGTCGGGGGCCAGATCTGAGGAGCAGTACCCAGAGCACAAACCAACGTTGTCTGCTTGGTGGAGGTGGTCTTGCCGGATAAAGGGCGAGCCGGACCAGGAGCCTTAGGCTGGGTCTGGCCCTTTTACAGAAGAAGAGAGTGAGCAGGATCATTCGGAGAAGTAAGGGTAGCGGACTGACTGGGCTCAACACTTTTGCCGACACCAAGATCAGAAAGTTGTTCATGTGCACCAGCTGGAGTGCTGATGCCAGAGGAACTGGTGGCGGAGGTTTTCTCGGCACCAGCGTCACTGGCACCAAGATCAGGAAGTTGTTCCTGACCAGCGCCAGAGGTGCTGGGCCGAGTCTCCTTCGCCGGGTGCGCCACCGGGTCTGACTGACACTGAGAAGCATGAGCCTCAATAGTGGGAGCCTCAACAGTGGGAGCCTCAACTCGGACGGGGTTCTGCACCGCAGGATTAGTCGGAGCGGGAGCAGGCCTTAGCGGCGAGGCAATGCTAGGAGCATCCTGGTTAGCCGACAGAGGCGCGACACTGAAAAATAACAAGACACACATAAGAAAACAATAGTGATGCACGAGAAGGAAAAATATAATGTAAGCAGAACGCAAAAGCTTACCTGGTGACAACCGGATCACGCGTTACGTGGCATGTGATTCGGCACCCAGCTGCTTTCCGGGTATCAGCCAGCGTAGCAGCAGGAGCAGCTAGAGTGGTTTTGCTCTTTTTGTCCAGCTGAGTGCTGGAGGAGGCCCCGCGTCGCTTCAGCTTGGCGACAGGGATCTTGCCGACTCCCCCCACGGCGAGAGGAGGAGTGTCGTGTACCTGGCCAGTTGCATAAGTAAATGACAGACTTACTCGAATAAGTTAGAAGGCAAAGGTCACAAGGCATGTACCTCCAAAATCGTACAATCATCATCCTCATCATCATCAGACCAATCTTGTAAGGGGTTACGGGATTGACTCTTACCCGAAGCTGAAGCAGCAGTTGCATGCGGGATGGGAATGAAGCACTCCAGGTCGAACTTGACTTCGTCGGAGTCGGAGCAATCCTTGTTATAACCGCAAGGAGGGACAGTACTGTCATCAACCTGGTGAACAAGGTTCTGCGAAAGACAAACAGAATGAGTATTGAAAACTAGATTGAGAGTAGCAAACGAGCTAAAGCTGACTCGGCGATATAGGTTACTAGGAAACTTACCCAGGGGACATGCTTGACCCGGCTAAATGGAGGGTAGCTCCAAGCCCAATCATCCGCCAAGTTTAGTTTGAAGATCGAGCTTACTCGGCGAGCAATGGAATCATGGGTGAGCTCCTTCGTAGAGTGCCGAGTGGGATCGTGGGAGCCACTCATGAAGCACATCTTGTGGCTCCTAGATTGTATAGGGCTTACCCGGCGTGAGATGAAGGTGCACATGAGGTCTGTGTCGGCGAGATGAAAGTTCTCATCCGGCGACAGCAACCTTTCCAGGATCACATTGTCCACGTTCACTGCAGCGTCCTGGTCACGCGGGTCAAGCTGCCAGAGATTCTTGCTGGGGACCTCGTCCAAGAAAGGGGGAGCCGGATGTTATCGGTGGACCCGCTGTTTTTGACATAGAAGAAAGTACTATGCCATTTTTTGCAAGAGTCAAGGCCAGTAACCCGAGGAAAGATGGAGTCTCTCATGGGTGTGATGCTAGCGACACCGCACCAAGTCGGCCTCTTCTTGGCTCGCGGAGCGCCAGGCTGGGTAACAACTTGAACCCTAAAGCTAAAATATTTGGCCCACAGAAGAACTGTAGGCCAAATTCTGAGGTAAGCCTCGCAAGCGGAAATAAAGCAAGAAAGAGAGCCAATCGCGTTGGCAGGAAGGTGATGGGTCTGCAGATGGAAAGTGGAGAGAAACAAGGAAAAGAAGGTGCTCACTGGAAGAGCGAAACCTCGCTCAAAGTGAGTGATACGTCGGAAACGTATCTATAATTTTTGATGCTCCATGCTTGTTTTGTATCTACTTTGCTTTGATTTATCTATACTTTGAGGTGTTTTTATATCTTTTCTGGAACTAACCTATTAACAAGTTGCCACAATGCCAATTGCCTGTTTTCTTCTGTTTTTGGTTCCAGGAAGGCAGAAAATCAATATTCTCGAAATTGGACGGGACAAAATCCAAAGTTATTATTTTTCCCGGAGCAACACGGAACCATGAAGCAGAGCCGGAGGGGGGACACAGGGTGGCCAAACCCCCTAGGTGGGGGCAAGCCCTGGAGGTGCCTGGAGGGGGTGTGGGCCCCCTGGAACCCCACCGACCTTGATTCATGTGCCTATAAGAAGCCTCCGATGGGAAAACCCTAAACAATCCAGAAGAAATCCACAAAAACCTCCGTAGCACCGCCGCCACCTAAAGGGAGATTCGGGGGACAGAAAGTCTCTGTTCCGGCACCCTGCCGGGACGGGGAAGTGCCCCCGGATCCATCTCCATCGATCTCCATCGCCATCTTCATCACCATTGCTGATTCCCATGATGAGGAGGGAGTAGTTCTTCCTCGAGGCTAAGGGCTCTATCGGTAGCTATGTGTTCATCTCTCTCTCTATGCATGGTAATGTTGTGGTCATGAGCTTTGTAATCAAGTAAATCTACCTTGCTAATCAAGTGCTTTAATAGATCTCTGCTCTCCCCATGTGTGTGAAAGTGACAGCGTGCACGCCATGGTGGCACTTAGGTTTGAATCTACATAAATACTCTTTGTGCTTTAATAGATCTATGCTTTTCCCCATGTGTGTGAAAGTGACAGCGTGCACGCCATGGTGGCACTTTGGCTAGATTGAATATTTGTTATGAGTTATATTTGGAGTTGGATGTCTCTATGAAATTGTGGTGTTTGTTGGAACCATCTAGCACTCAAGGTGACAGTGTGGGGTTATCTAGATTGGGGAAGGCCCTACCATGGATTAGATTGTACAACCGGAGAGTAGTTAAGAGTAGTATCATGAAGAGAGGATATTTATATGAGAGAGTGTTCACTAGTGAAAGTATGATCCCTAGGCCTTGTTTCTAAACATTGAAACACCGTTTGCATCTAGATCTGTTACATGTTTGCTTGCTTTAGTCCTTACCTCACTCACACACGTTACCCCCATGTTAACAACAAGTTAGAAGCTATTTTTTGGCACTGTTACCACTTGTATTTCACTATCTCTTTGCCGAACTAGTGCACCTATACACCTGACAAGTGTATTGGGTGTGTTGGGGACACAAGAGACTTCTTGTATCTTGATTGTAGGGTTGCTTGAGAGGGAATACCTTTGACCACTTCCTCCCTGAGTTCGATAAACCTTGGATAATCCACTTAAGGGAAACTTGCTGCTGTTCTACAAACCTCTACACTTGGAGTCCCAACAACTGTCTACAATAATAGAAGTGCGTAGACATCAATCTCTTTTCTGGCGCCGTTGCCGGGGAGGTAAGGTAAAAGGTACTCACATCCGCCGGTGTGAGTGCTCAAAGTTATTTCCTTTAGATTCTGCAATTTTGTATTTTTGTTTCTTGTTTTCACTAGTTAGGCTTAATGGAAAACAACAACAAAATTAGAGAGCTTTATAGTGTTTATCTTGAGTTAGGACATGAAGTGTTTGAAGAGAAAATTAAAAAACCTATGGAACTTTATTTGCATGCTAATAGCAATGTTATTAGTATGAATTTTTTGGACACCATTATTGCTAATGCTATGGAAAAGTCTAAGCTTGGGGAAGCTATTTTTGATGAAAATGATCTTTTTAGTCCCCCGGCTTTGGAAGATAGCTATTCTATTGCTTATGATGATACCGAACCTCCAATATATGATGATTACAATGATGAGTATGATATTTTCAGTCCACCTACTATTAAGGAGAAAGTTAATTGTGATTACAATTTGCCTCCTATTTTTGATGATTATGGTGATGAGAATAGTAATGATAGCTATTTTGTTGAATTTGCTCCCACTATGATTAATAAGGATGACTATGCTTATGTGGAGAGTAATAATCATTTTATGCATGTGGCTCATGATAAGAATGTTTTATGTGATGGTTATATTGTTAATTTTGTTCATGTTGCTACTGAAAGTTATTATGAAAGAGGGAAACATGGTCTTATGCATCTCAAAAATATTAAGTTTCCCCTCTTTATGTTGAAAATTTTGAAGCTGCACTTGATTTGCTTTCCTATGCTTGTTGCTTTGTGATTTCATGACTTGTTTCTTTACAAGATTCCTATGCATATGAAGTCGGTTAGACTTAAATGTGTTTTGGATTTGCTTATTGATGCTCTCTTTTATTTCAACTAATATTTCTTATGAGAGCATTTTCTCAAACTATCAAGCCTAACTTAAAGGCGTTAAAGAAAAGTACTTGTTGGGAGATAACCCAAGAGTTTTCTTGAGTCTTGGAAGTTATTACTACTGTAATGACCTCTCCTTATCCTTTTTGTTTGCTTTTTGTGCCAAGAATGACCTCTAATGAGAGGTAACTAAGATTTGGAGAGTTTCTATCCCGAAACAGATTTCTGTCCTCCACCAAAAAAACTCGTGAGGAGGCTATGTAACTCGTATTGAGCTCAAAATTTACTAACAAATCCCCCAGTATGTTTGATAACTTTTGTTAGTTCAACACTTTTTGATTTGAGCATCCAAAGATGTTCGAAAAAATCGGTTTCTATCTGCTGGTCTGTTTTGACAGATTTCTGCCATTATTTGCATTTGCTTCTTATTGATTTCTTTTTGAGTTCTCTTTAGGTGAATTGAGATTTTTGAAGGAGTTACTATAGTAGCTTGTGTTTTTAATGAAAAGCCTTGCTGTTCCAAAGCTTTGCCAGAGGTCTAATATCTTTTGAATAAGCTAATGTTTCTAATGAAGATTGTGTGAAGTTTTGTATGAAGGAAAAATTTCAGGTGTAGAGAAAGAATGATGTAATGAGATGAAGAATAGACAAAATATAAAGCTTGGGGATGCCACACCGTGTCACCCCAAGAAATATTCAAGAGGTACAAGCGTCAAAGCTTGGGGATTCCCAAGGCATCATCCCCTTCTTCATCAATAAAAAGCTCAGGTCTTTCTAGACACTTCGTTTTTATTGTTTCATGCATTGTTGTGTTGTTCTTGGAGCGTTTTAGTTTTCATTTGCTTGAGTAAGTTGGTTGGTTACACCACACTTCGTTTGGAGAGAGACACACTCTGTTTTCATTGCCTAGAACACTCTAGTTTTCACTCTTATTGTTCTGTGAGTGTTCTCTTTTGCTAGCACTGTGTTTAGCCTTAGTTTTCTTGAGCTTTCAGCTTAGAACTTTTTAGTTCTTCTTTGTGGATTTGTGAGACAAGCTCGCTGATCTTTATTGATTATTATCTTTGTGAGTTGTTTCAAATAAGTTGTTTGGTGTTGGAAAGAGTAGAAAGCTTCATGCTTAAGTGGTACAAAAGGGAGCTTGCTTTGACTGTGACTTAGACTTTAGCATGACATGCTAGGTGTTGTTTTGACCTTATGCTTAGTGATTATTTCTGTAGCATGTATTGTTCCAAACAATTGGGATTGCTTAGTGTGTCTTGAAGGAATCATGCGTTGTTTTAGCATACAAAAGCATAGTATTATGGTATTCTCCTTTGATGTTTTGCTTGGGTTGACTTGGCACATGCTCACACCATGTTATGACTATGAAAAAGTCACCATAGCCTCTATGATCATTTAGTCCTTGACTTGTAGTACCACTCTATGCTTTGATTAGTAATTCTTTGTTGCACTGCATGATTATGGCCATTATTGCTCTCTTATTTGGTTGCTCCCAGTCTTTTGCTAGCCTCCACTTGTATGATTAAGCTCTACTCATGCTTCCAACTCCCAAGAAACCAAGTTTTTCCAAAGTGTCCACTATAAACTCCTATGCATGGTGTGTTACACCATTCCAAGTATATTCTTGTTTTCAGCTATCTTCCAATTAAAAACTATTTTGTTATGTGAAAACTTAGTGATTAAAGCCCTCACAAACTTGATGGCACACTTTATATTCTTTTCCCCTAATAAACTTGAACCATTGTGTCATCTATGTTGTATATGCTTGCACTTATAAGTTGGAATTAGCAGAACCGTGCTGTCACGGGGAACGTTTTCAACATTGCACTTGTACCTTGTTGTACTCGGTTGATATCATGCTCTTTTGTCTATGTATGTCACCGGTGTGAAATAAAAAAGGAAACTTGTAAGTCCATGGAGTTTGTATTTTGTGTTAGAGAAATTCCTGGGCCGCTAGCCTAAGCCATGCCTAATCATGGTGAAAACTTGCAGCATCACCATAATGAGCTATCTATGAAGCATCCTCAATAAAAAGCTATGCATATGGTAAATAAAAAGATTGCTGAGATGCTCATTGTCGGCTTGCCTTGTCATTTTGGTTATGGGAAAGCTCTTGTACCATGTGCAAGGGGTACCCCATTGGCGGTTCTCAATGATATGCAAATACTTACAGTGACAAGAACTTACCTGGACCCAAAGGTGAGTATGCATGAGGTGTGGCCCTCCTATTCAAGGGACATGAGATTGCCAACTTATACTTCGTCAAGCATATACTCCAGCTTTGCCACTTTAACCTTAACCACTTCAAGATGCTTATGATAGGGGCAATGAGGGATAGAAGCTAACAAGTACCATAATTTTTGGAAGCTCCTTTTGAAACTTGTAATCCCTGCTTCCTTTATAAAAGGCCTTTCTTCCACCATTATTGAGTCTCCACCTTCTACCTTTAGGCACCATTAAGAGAGCATAGTTGTCATTCTGTGTGCAGTGTTCCAAAGCTTATTAATTGATGCATATTGTGATATTAATTGTTCATGTGCTATTTGTTTCTAGTCACCCTTGTGAACTTTGAAGGTGTCCTATGCATCTATATTTCTACTCTATGAGGGACAAGCTGAATGCCACTATGCTATGTTTTCTGTATGTGAAACAAACAATTTTTTTTCAATGCATGTTATTCATGATCTTTGTTTGTATCCTTTCATGTTGCATGCATAGTTACTATGTCCTATTGTTAGAACTCCATCTTTCATGCACATGTCTAGAGTTCTTTGATCCCAGCTTTCAATGCTTGCAAATGGTTGGATCTTTATTGTGAGGGTGCATGTCACCTTAAAAATTATTTTGTTCATCACTTACCTACTCGAGGACTAGCAGGAGTTAAGCTTGGGGATGCTTGATACGTCGGAAACGTATCTATAATTTTTGATGCTCCATGCTTGTTTTGTATCTACTTTGCTTTGCTTTGTCTATACTTTGAGGTGTTTTTATATCTTTTCTGGAACTAACCTATTAACAAGTTTCCATAGTGCCAATTGCCTGTTTTCTTCTGTTTTTGGTTCCAGAAAGGCAGAAAATCAATATTCTCGGAATTGGACGGGACAAAAGCCAAAGTTATTATTTTTCCGGAGCAACACGGAACCACGAAGCAGAGCCGGAGGGGGGCCACAGGGTGGCCAAACCCCCCTAGGCACGGGCAAGCCCTAGAGGCGCCTGGAGGGGGTGTGGGCCCCCCTGGACCCCCACTGACCTTTATTCCTGCGCCTATAAGAAGCCTCCGATGGGAAAACCCTAAAGAATCCAAAAGAAATCCACGAAAACCTCCATAGCGCCGCCACCACCTAAAGGGAGATTCAGAGGACAGAAAGTCTCTGTTCCGGCACCCTGCCGGGACAGGGAAGTGCCCCCGGAGCCATCTCCATTGCCATCTTCATCACCGTTGCTGATTCCCATGATGAGGAGGGAGTAGTTCTTCCTTGAGGCTAAGGGCTCTACCGGTAGCTATGTGTTCATCTCTCTCTATGCATGATCATGTTGTGGTCATGAGCTTTGTAATCAAGTAGATCTACCTTGCTACTCAAGTGCTTTAATAGATCTTTGCTCTCCCCATGTGTGTGAAAGTGACAGCATGCACGCCATGGTAGCACTTAGGTTTGAGTCTACATAAATACTCTTTGTGCTTTAATAGATCTATGCTTTTCCCCATGTGTGTGAAAGTGACAGCGTGCACGCCATGGTGGAACTTTGGCTAGATTGAATATTTGTTATGAGTTATATTTGGAGTTGGGTGTCTCTATGAAATTGTGGTGTTTGTTGGAACCATCTAGCGCTCAAGGTGACAGTGTGGGGTTATCTAGATTGGGGAAGGCCCTACCATGGATTAGATTGTCCAACCGGAGAGTAGTATCATGAAGAGAGGATATTTATATGAGAGAGTGTTCACTAGTGAAAGTATGATCCCTAGGCCTTGTTTCTAAACATTGAAACACCGTTTGCATCTAGATCTGCTGCATGTTTGCTTGCTTTAGTCCTTACCTCACTCACACACGTTACCCCCATGTCAACAACAAGTCAGAAGCTATTTTCTGGCACCGTTACCACTTGTATTTCACTATCTCTTCGCCGAACTAGTGCACCTATACACCTGACAAGTGTATTGGGTGTGTTGGAGACACAAGAGACTTCTTGTATCTTGATTGCAGGGTTGCTTGAGAGGGAATACCTTTGACCACTTCCTCCCTGAGTTCGATAAACCTTGGGTAATCCACTTAAGGGAAACTTGCTGCTGTTCTACAAACCTCTGCACTTGGAGGCCCAATAAATGTCTACAAGAATAGAAGTGCGTAGATATCAGTGAGAGAGGAAGACCACCCGCTCATTGGCATCGGGTTTGGGAGAGATATCACTGGTGGGAAGATGACAATCCACCTGCAGCGGGATGCGCCTGGTGGAGCGGAGCCATTCGACCTCCTCGATGGAGACCTCTGAGCCCTCCCAGCCGCCGTGCTCGCCGGCGGGAACCTCCTACTCCTCAGCACCATCAGCACCCTCGCGTGCGTCCATGATCCTCCCAGACTCAATCTCCTCCGCTGTTGGAATCGGTTTGGAAGAACATGGACCCGTGGTGGAATGAAAAGAGAAAAGGAGCAATCGCAGGGCAAGAACAGGAGGAAGGAAAAACCGCGAAGGGGGAGGTTTGATTTCGCAGACGCAAGGAAGAAGAAGAGGCAGTGGGAAAACTGAACGGGCGTGGGGGAAGTGGTAACCCCCTCACCCCTACTTAAGGGCAGTAAAAACCCCAATCGTGGGATCCCTCTGTGCCGTGCGGCCAGCGTGTGGCCGTGTACCCGGTCGAGTAAGCCAATCAGCGGGCGCCACGTGGAAACAATACACAGAAAATCCCTTGCCATGTCACGAAAGGAAGGACAAGGGGCGCAGACCGATGGGACAACCACAGTGACAGGGAATAACTACGCAGCCATCACTGTGCCGCCAGAGCTTGGAACAAAATTTGAGGCAAGTAACCATGATTACCAGATGTCAGTGACTGAGGCACGCCGAAAATGACTCGGAATTGGCCAAAGTGACTCGGCATGAGGCAGAAATGAGCCAAGAAGTCAAAGGATGGATCCGAAATCTGTCAGACAGACTCGACAAAGTACAGGGGTGCGCCAAATAGTGCGCCCTAGGCGACAAATAAAGACAAAAATTAAGTTCCAATCACATTAAAGGAACCTGGAGACGCCAAACAGCTTGAGCTGCTAGACCTCACCAGCTTCGGGGACTAATGTCGGGGGGATAACCCCCGATAGGGTCACAAGGGGTGAAACACAGCCCAGCTTGGCTAGCTCCAAGTAAAGAAAGAACCAGGCCGAGTGAGAATGGCCGGGTGAGGGAATCGTATGCGGCCGACATATGAACTATGTCGGCCCGTATAAGACAAAGTTGTTAATCTTGCAGGAACCAATGAGCCGAGTCTCCCGAGGAAGGGCCGAGTCAGATAGGACGCGTGGCTCCTTTCCGAGTAAGGTTCAGGAGGGACCATGGTAAAGCGTGGTCAAAAGAGAAGGGCGACGCCGGGTGACACAAAAGGAGCCGGGTGACGCCCAAAGCGAGGGCTGACGTACAAAGTCACTGCAAGACGCCAAAAGGAACAAGAGACGATGTACCAGAAGACCGTTGGCTGTCAAGCTTTATGGACTGGGCCATTGGGCTTAGGGCAAGCCCATGACCCGGCCCACATTGTAGGGACCAAGATCCAAACAGTAAACCCTAGAACCCAAAGGGGTATGAGCTAGCTAACACTGCCTATATAAGGAAGAGCATAGCTGTAGTAGAGGGAGGTTGGACTAAGTAGGGAACTAGTGTCCAGAACACTAGTTCATACAGCTCGAGGAGTACTTGTAATTCTCAAGTATCAATCAAACCCCTAAGTGTGGAAAATTCATCTTGTTCTTCGTGCATGACAAGACCGTGCACTTCCTCCTCGATGACCATAAGAACCTATTGGGCCCCCAACTTAAGCCTACCCATGGCATCTGCCGTGACACCACTACGATATTTAATACCTACAAAAGTTCAAAAAAATTGAGTAGAATTAAATTATCCAAAGCGGTATAGTTTCATCTCATGTCTTGAAGTAGACCTAGACATAGGCAGCCCAGCCCACTAGAAGCTCGGCTTAAAAGCCAAAGTACGCCCTAAAATACATTATTTATTATATTTTAAAAGTAGGCTATCTTATATCATTTTATTCCAAAAAAAAATTTTTACCCAAAGTACGCATATTTTCGCTGGGCCAGGCTGGGCTCGGGCATACTTGTCCTGGTTGGGCTTTTTCAGGCCCGGAAAGAACCTTGAGTGGCTCAACCTTTGCCCAGGTGTAGTACAATGCTAGTTTACTCTGGTGTCAAGTCAGTTTTGTGCCCTCAGCTATTTTTCTTCTGTGGCGAACCCTCAAAACCCTCAAAATGTGTTAAGGTTCCAGCGTTCAAAACGGCACATGAGGTTCCAATGTTTAAAATTCGAAGGGAAAAACTGTACAGTACATGACCAATTTCCGATCTGTCTTCAGCCAGCCAGGCAAACATGCCATGTCATCTTCTTAGTTACTTTTGGCATAAAAAAAACTAGAGAAATGACGCTTTTGCTTTATCTTCGGTCTTACTGAACCTGGTCTCGTCATGATCTAATTATCAATATAATGGAACCGAGAATCTTTTATCCCTATTGCTCTAAAAAAATGACATGGCATGTCACCTCGCTACACAGCGCAGCGCAAACTCTGAGACCAGCGGAGAAGACTCCTGCCGAACTATGGTTATCGAGCACAGCCACGCCCTTCTGATTAAAGTCGGCCAGATGAGATGATGAATTACAAACTCAAGTATCGATGCTTTTCCTCATTTCATATCAATTTGCTTCACCGATCTCCAGCAGTTTGTTTAGGTAGTATTACAAGAACTGGCTCAAGTGGCCTGTATGACATATATTATATTATTGGGTCAAATTATCCATAAGAGCTGCTACATCTGTGATCAATATCAAGTGTGAAAGAATGGATCATATATAGCCCATGGCCAAACAAAGAGGAGCATTACTACTTTACAGAAGAGAGGGAAGGGAAGAAAAAATGTGACCGCCTCAAACCAAGAAAACTTAATGGCCTATTTGGAACAAAGGAATCTCTCAGGAAACCGTCAAACTCCCATAAGAACATATAGGGGGAATCCGCTGTTTTCCAAACTGGACCGGGTGTAGAGCTACAATCAGGAAGCAATGCCTAAACGGTGAGCGGCAGGAGGAGGAAGACCATATAAAGCCTATGGCAACTTCACGTTGGCCAACTCCCCCATGGACGATTTTACAGTTTCTTCCGCTGCAAAGTCCTGTAAGATTAGAGCACACTCATCAGTGAACTTCGGGTAAATGTTTAGCAGCAGAAACTTTGTGAGACAATACACAAGTTACGGAAAAATAAACAATATTATGTGCCTGGATCAGGCATAAAACGACATGAATGAACAAAAAAAGTGATAGCAGTATAGCATGGTTGAGTACCTGCAGGCGCTGCATCAAGTACATCAAGAACAAATGCACAAAAACCTGGTACAGGTATACACAGATTCAGTTAGAGGTCAACCTTAACATGATTTAAGATTAAACATACATGATAAAAGTAATGTAGTTCTTGCCAGATAGAACAGAAGGCTGACTCGGGCAACAGGATGCCGCCACAGAAATCTAGTCGCTCTCACAGCTCCTGAATCTAAAAACTTCGCAGCTTTTTGTAACTGGAATACCAAAAATGGCAAGAAAGGTAATTATTAGTGTTTTCCCACTACTTATCAGGATGCAACACTTCAGATTTCCATTGGACACTATATACCTGATGATTTGCTGTTGCCATGTGTCGATGATGCAGAGGAAGAGGCCTGAAATATACGAAGCTAATTGTCTAAAACTGTACTAGAACTTGCAAATAGAGAAACACAGCTAAAGCTTTGGAAATCACAAGTACAATTTGCAACACAAGGCTACTTCTGTATTGATTGAACATTCTCATAGCATCCAAAAGCTATGACATGCTTATAAACAAATATTTCCTGCATGTTCAATAACAAAAAGAAAATGGTCAACATACTCTAGCACATTGATATCAGTATCTTCTTCCCATGATGATGCTGATCTGCGAGAAACCCTACTCCTTTCTGCTTCAACCTATCAAATGAACACATTGACAAAAGAATGGCAGAAAGATAAGAACAACCCGCAGGACAATAATTACAGCAGAACTAATATAGAAGGAAGAGAATTAGGAACCTGCACTTCATGAAATTGCTTCAACGATTTCTCTAGTTGAAACTCCAGTGCACCTTTTTCACTGGCCATAGATTCTAATTGTGTTTGCTTGTGGTACTAGAAGAAAGGATGCATACATAATAAATTAGCACCTGTTAACCAATATGCTAATAATAAATTAGAACCTGCATAAGAAATCGGTATGCTTCATCACGTACCAGTAAATCAGTAAGCTCACGGTATCTCTTCTCTAGCTCAACATGCTCCTAAAAACCAGACACAATTGCATGAATAAATGTAACATGTAAGTATGATCTGGTAAAAAGGTGGGTGCAATAAATATCGCTCAATCTATACCTAATAATAAAGCACGAAGTGTTTCTCCCGGTCCAATACTTTTTTGGACAGATTTACCCTCCCACTAGACATAAAATTACTCACACTGCCACCAATAAGTGAAATACCGGTTTGCTAATCACGCGGCTGGAGAAGTCCATCTATTCCAAGCCACCGGTTAGTATAATACAGTACGTTAAAACCAGATCGGAGCAGCTTATGCGAGCACAAGTCGTCCTCTATTGGGTTTCCTTTATTGCATACACGGCTCGGTCCGCGGACTCTTCAGTTTCTATCGCGGCGCTAACAGGTGAACTGTACCAGATCGCTTTGGCATCGACGTCACAGCCGCCGGCCCTGCTACCGAGGATGGTCGGTGCACCGGCTGGTCGCTGAGCGCAGGCCGGACGATAGCTCCGACAAGGACGCCCGCATACTTCTCATTGTACCTACTCTCATGTGCACTATTCCACATGATCGAGCTAGCCTCCTACATCGTCGGTTGTAGCCTGCATGCCTCATGTCTTCTCTGCTGCATAAGAGAAATCGATCCAACAGGAGCGCGCGTCTAATTGTACTTGATTTCGTTCGTCCAATTCAATAGGAGCAAAGCGATCTAAATTGACTAAAGAGATAGTTCAAGAGATTACCAAAGGTAGACGTTTAGTATAATCTTGACGGGGGAACGTTGTGCACCCGCTCAACTCTGGCACTATCTCTAAGATGGCCACGGCGCCATGACCCCCCCAATTGACGACGGCCGCCAATGCGCTTGAACTCGCCCCCTCCATGCGAGGCAGCAGTGGCCAAGCGTTCCGGATGTTGATGGACATAAAGCTCCGCCGATCTTAGGTACGCAGTGCACTTTTTTTCTAATCAAATTCACAAGTTGCTCTATATATTAATTGTGTCGCATAAGCAGCTAGCTGCTTACACCATGGCGTATAACTTTGTACGATTTCATTGCATTCATGGCAGGGACTAGCTACATCTTCCGGTGCAATGGCCCACCACTTTCAATCAGGCGGCCAAGGTACCAACAAAATTAGACACCCTAATTCTTGGATCTTAATCTTTTGAATTATCTTTATTTTAGAGTACTTGGTGTGAATTGAAGAATTTAGTCTGCTCAATTATTTTTCGTCATACATAGAGAAAAAAATACACATGAGTTATGATTTCATAATTTGGATACACATGATATATATATATATAATAAAAATAGAAAGTAAGTGGTGATTTTTTTTATTTGTGTGGGGTTGTTGTGTTTTGGGACATTTAAGGTAATGATATAACCAGAACCGTGGTATAATTCAAATTTAACACGCTTAATTTATTTTAGACCCATTGCAACGCACGGGCACTTTTGCTAGTTTTAACAAAAGAAAGAATGACTTGGTTAGGATTATGAACCTGTCTAGAATAATGCTCAGCGTCTCTTCTCATTCCAGCCATTTCAACTCTCATCTTCTGCAACTCAGCCTACATCATGCATATAAATATGTTCAAGAAATAATGGTGTGAGACAAAGCATTCTGATTACTATAATCAAAACAACTCGACTTAGAATACTGATATTTTCTGTGATACCTAATCATCATATTAGCATTTTTATTACCTAAACTCCTATTACTTGACAACTAATTCTTTGATATCTTATGAATTAAATGGTACCTCCAAGGAAGATATCTTGCTTTCTGCCTCTCTTTGGCTTTGGCGTGCTCGCTCAACTTCCTCCTGCCATGCCTGTATCTGCTTTCCAAAAGCAAGGCAGCAAGAGAAACTGTTATTTATGTTTCAAGATATGGAAAATGGTATGATCCGGTTTAGAAAAAAATAACCTGAAGAACTTGATTAGCTTCTTCAGAAGGCCTTTTCTGAGCACGTCGATTACGAGCTTCCATCTCCTGTAGTTCTTGGTGCAGCGATGCACATTCAACCTGAAACAACCAGGGTATCAATAGTGAATAGCAGAAACTAAGCCTTTCAGATATAGTGCATAGTGCGGCAAGGAATTTACCTCAAGCACAGCTACTTTGTGCTCGAATTCCATCGCTCTTGATGAGCTTTGATCAGCAGCTCTCTGTATGCCAACAGAACAGTCAGAATCAAACTAAATTGTTATTGTTTCTTTAGGAACAGAATCAAAGCCAAATAATAGTTAATAGCAACAATGATTGTGTTGGAATTAGAACGATGAGCCAAATTGGATATTCATATAAGCTAAGTGACACTGTCAAAAGTACAAGATTCAGATTAAATTGAAAGAAAAAGGATACGAGTTGGACTATTTAAACATATAAGAGCTTAATAAATTGGCGGGGACATATTATAAATCACAATATTGAATGAAGTACAGCCCCTGAGACATAAAGCTGCCTAATTTTCTAGGCGGATTACTGTTACTTATATTGCATAGGCTGGCCTTGTGTTATGGACGAATCTCTACAAGCTAAATAGGTATGTTTCCACCTAGTCACGGTGCCAGCCCTTATAAATGTTTAATTATCTCATAATGGGAGTTGGAGTGTGAAACTTGTTTTAAGTACAACATCTACTTAGCTTTTCAAATGTATCATCCACTGGAGAATAAAAAAAAGGCTAATAAACAGATGAACACGGCTTAGGATAGCGTTCTCCGCTGTATGCCAAAACATTTCATCTGACAGGGGTAAAAATAGCAAGTCATTAGAAAAAGTTATTCATTCTGCTGATTCTAAAACATAGAGTAGACTAATAATTGTTGTTTGAAAACAAAAGGGTCAGGCAAAATGCCCCTCTAGCACTGTGTATGATATTGAATGGAGGTCAATCTGAACTAATTATGTGTATAGACCAACATGCAGTTTTTCTCTTACTGTTCAAGAAAATTGGCAGATAACTTTGACATATTTTTCGCATAATAGACCATATTGATGCCTGACATTTATACCTTGCAAAATTACCTGGATTCTAGCAAGGGCATTTGATGCCTCGACAGCCCGATGCTCCAATTCTACTTCTCTGTCAACAGCTGCCTGTGATGTAATAGGAAACATTACAAATTTACAGCACAAGAAACTGTGACAAAGATAAAGCAATAAAACGGATGTACTTCAACAAATTACCATCTTTGTAGCATTATGTGCAATACGCTCTTCTTCAGCCCTCCGCTCTACAGTAGAGAGTTCCTCTCGTAAAGCCTAAAATGCAAATGGTACATATGGAGGTTAGATAACTACATGAGCACATGAGCGCTATTCTACCTCAGAAAGCCTACTTTACTAACCTGGATGATCCTGGTTTCAGTAAGCTCACGGTTCCTCTTAAGGCCATCCATATCTTCCTAGTATCAGTAGACAACAAAATCAATTTATTCTATCTGATGACATCAAATGATCAATTATGCTACTTTAGATTAAAAACATAAGAAAAAAATGTTAACAGTCACCCAAACAGTCATACTGTTCAAGATCTATATCCAAAAGAGAATGTACATATCAAGCTGTATAACTGAAACACACGGGTACTATTTCCTGAGAACAAGTCCAAGACTTCCACTGATATCTGAGTCTGAAAAAGTCCACGCTTGAGAGAGCACAGGACATTCCTGGTTCATAACTACTCATTTCCGACAACACACAGCTCGTGCTCATGATTTGAGCAGGTAAAACTTGAAGACTCATTAATTACGACTATGGAGACACACTACTAGTTAGAGACTAAGATACTTTTGCTGTGTTGAAAAACATTCACATGCAGATGTCCGTATAAAATGAAAATGAGCAATTCCCACCCCGGAACCAGAATAAATTAGGGGCCGGATTCTCAACAACATCACTCGGTAAAGTTGCACAGCTAGAATTTTTTAAGAGATGCAAGAATGGATAGTAACAAAGCTACAAGAATCCAAAAACGACATGAGCATCTTGAGTTCTTGGGATGCGTGCAAAATATCCATAAACCTAATATTCCAACTCCAAATCATGGCTACTTGAGACTTTATCTGCATGCAACTATAAAGAAACTCCACAAGCATCGTACAATATTCCAAATGGAAAAGGAAAAATAAAAACAATTATTGCAATGCAATTATAATTAAATCGTGACAACAACAACAAACGAAAACATGTGAGTAGTAAATCCTGGAAAAAACAACCACCGTGTTAGTATATTTCAAAAAATCATAATGACTGAAGACAGCAGTGGAGTGCCAATATGGATTTCATACAAACATACTAAATAAACTCTAAACTGTACAGGATACTTGACACAATGTAAGGCTTCCTTTGGTAATGGTAGTAGTGTTACAGAAATAGATATAAAAACTTAGAAGAGTATGAAAGATGAAACCTGTAAAGATGCAAGCATTTGTTCTGAAGCTGCTGCTTTTTTCTTCCAAGAGTCTAATGATCTAGCCAGAGACTCAATCTCAGTGTTTTTCGCAGTCAAAGCATCAACCATGTTAGATTCAACTCTTGAACCTTGTACTCTGGACACTGATAGTTCTTGCTCTAGTTTCTTTATATGAGCTTCATGTGAGCTACATTTCTCTCTCTGTTATGTGTTATAACATCATTATATATTAGAGAAGAGCACTCTACCATGCATGGGCTTAAGGTAAGTGGATAAAATGTAATGAGAAAAACTTTAGTAAGATAATCTGACCTCATGAACAAGAAGTTCCTCTAGCTGCGCATTCTCAGATTTATACTCTTGGAGACGCGATGAAAGTCCAGCGCAGACCTGTTGATAAGTAAAAGGTAAACCAACGGGGCAACATATGGACCTAATCACAATAAAGGTACGTGGCAGGGTTACCAAGTTTACACTAAGCCATACCCGAGCTAATCTAGCTTCTTTTGATTGACCAGTTTTTGCAGCGCTCTTTAGTAATCCCTGAGCCTGCCGAAAGTCCAACAAGATAACGGTATAGTGTAAGCAGAGAACAAATTCACATAAGCACATCTTGGTCATTATGAGTGCAATTTGCTACATCATACCTCCTCGAGTTGGTCTTGATCTTTCAGAGGAACTGAATCAGACTTATGTTCTTGTTGATTTTCTGTGATTTCTGGCGAATCTGACAAATTATCTTTCTTCGATTCTTGGGATTTGCCAGAATCTTGTGTATCGGGTACTTCAGGAATATTTCTCTCCTGGATAATAGCCACAGCCGTGTCTTTATCCTCCAAACTGACTGCTAGACCAATCTCAGTAGACTGGTTACTGCTGCTTGGCTCATCTTTTTCATCTGAAACTGAAGGAACAGAGCTTTCAGAAGCACTCTCCAGACGTCCAGAATCTGTAACACCATCCGTGACAGAACCTGTATCCTCGGGTTTTTTCTCCACTGACTGGACTTCAACAACATTGTCAGTAACACTCACAACCCTATCATTTTTAAGGTCAACCGCAGTGTTCTCTCCTTTCTCGGAAGTACCCCCATCATTTACTCCCTTAACATCAACTGAAGTGACTTCAGGTTCACTGGCACTGGCAATAGCATCAGCATTTGATGAATCCACGCGCACGGAAGGTTTGATCTTCTCAATCTTGATCCTCTCCCGTGGCGGTTGCCTGTTTTTCCTTTCCTTTGGAGCCCCTGCCTTGTTACCGGCATCCCCAGTAGTGAGCTTCAGTGGACCCTGTGATGCGAATTTACAGCAAATTTTAAGCATCAGGTATCATGCAGGCAGTCTGCAAAGGCATAAAATATGCTCAGGGAAGCCTATAGTTGCAACCTTCTCCCTCGGCTTTCCCCTCTTTGCTTGCCCTTCTTGGCCACTCGATCCTTCACCAAACAAATATTACAGATTACCAATTAGCTCATACGCTGAGCAGTCAAATGTGCACCGAGTAAACACTGAGGCAGCTTTACCTGAAGGCTGAGAACCTGGCTGCTCATCGGACAGCTCAGTAGCCACGCTTTTCGCCCTCCGGTCGACGACTTCGAGCAAGTCTGTTACAAAAACCAGGCCACTATTAACATAACCACATTATCAGCAACTCATAGCGTATTTAAGCAGGCAATGAGATGGCAATGTGTTCGGCTTGGGTAAGCTGTCCGAACAAAGCACTGTGTCAAGACCAGCTCGCCAGATTTTGCAACTGGCATCACAATCCCACGGAGTAACCGGAGCGGATACAGTAGGAGAGTACCACGGAGTCCCCAGATCTTAGCCGGGGGGAGGGGTGGATCTCGGCGGCGAATAGGAAGGAGGGGTTGGGGAGGGAGAGGGAGGTCTGGCGCGTACCTTCAGCGACCTTGAGCCAGGAGGCCATGGCTGGAGACGTGTGATCGCCGCCCCGACGAGAGGAGGGTGGCTGGCGACGACGAGCTAGATAGATGAACTGACTGGTGAGATTTCCGGCCGCGGCAGTGGGGGGTTCTCTCGCGGGAGGGTTGGTGCTGGCGGGGCTCAGAAGTCGGATCCGACCGACCGGTTGGTTCGCTTGCTTGGGGGAACGAACTCAACGAAGGCGTGGAAATTTCAACGATGTTAAAAGTTGATCGTCACATCACTCAACAAGCCCGTCTATCTCAGTTGGTAGAGCGCAAGGCTCTTAACCTTGTGGCCGTGGGTTCGAGCCCCACGGTGGGCGATATTTTTTCCCATTCCGGCAAGAATCCCCACGGTGGGCGATATTTTTTCCCATTCCGGCAAGAATACACATCCATAAATTGAATAACAACTTGACTACACGAATGTATACAGAACATTGCATTTCAGTGCAGTTTATATGGACAGAGTATATTTCATGAATGGTAAGCAAACATAGCATACTCTCTTCGTCCCAAAATAGACGTCTATTTGTCAAAATTTAAATAAATCTAGATACTAAAATTTAGGTGAATCTAGATACTCCCTCCATCCATAAAAGGATGTCGGAGTGATCATTTTGCAAATAAACCCTCGCAAAATTTCTGACACAACCCGCACTCCATGCTCGTCTTCCTCGCTTCCCTCGCTCGCGATGGTCCTCTTCCTCGCTCCCTTGGCTCGCCTCGCCGCCCTAGGCCGCTGCTCTCCCCTTGCCCCACGCCGTGGTACCGTCGCCTTGTTCCCCATCGCATAGCTCCCCCGTGCTGCTGCCGACTGTGAAGGCGCCGCCTCCCCAAGCTTGGATTTCTATGTCCAAGAAACCGTCTTGCTTCCCCCAGAGGGTGAGGATCCCTGTGATTTCGATCCCGTTGATTTCAATCCAAGACACCGACGGCTCGCCGAGAAGAGGATCTGTTGATTTCGATCCCGATGCGAGCAGAGCTCAGGTTGCTTGCCTCGGGGAGGGTGAGGTAATGGGAGGGGTTCCATGGCATCTGCCGCCATTCTCCTCCACGTACAGCTGCTGCACCTCCTCTACTCAGCCCGGTAAGTCGCCATCCCCAAGCCTCCAAAACAACATGTTTCTCCTTGTATGATTTTGTTGATATGTAAATTAACCATGATGATGTTTTGTATGTAGAATTTCAACATTTTTAACTTACTTGAATATTGTTGTTGGCAAGAACATCGATAAATCTATAGTTATTTTACATAAACAGATGCACACTCAGGCACTCAGCTAAAAATAAACATTATCATCTCCAAAAATAATTCTATGCTTAAGTACCGCAACATATTTAGCTAACCAAGTTGTTCTTGACAGTTTTATTTCAAAATACTGTAGGTTGATGAAGAGATTTTCAGCCAACTTATTTCACCGCTGTATGGAGTACTAAATATGGATTACTTAAGTTCACGCTCAGTATAGCATAGTGGAGTGATTGTAAAATTTAGTGTAGTTTTGAATTGTTAAAGTTTTTCCTTTACTAAAGTGGTAGGTCACACATGCAAATTTTCTTGATGGAAGTGGGTACTGGTTAATTGTGTATCTTGAAATACACACTACTATACTAATGTCAGGTTTCCTGCACCACTGGTTTATCACAGGAGTAAGTACGTGAACAAATTTACCTATGATATGATACTCTTGGAGATTTCATTTACTCTATGCATTGAGTAGGTGTTTCTCTAAGCAAATTCATCTTGAAAGCTTAGAAGATGAGCTGACAGATTATTAACAACTTGAGAGGACAAATTTAATTCACACATTTAGTCACACACTATTCATTTAGGTGTTTCTCTATGCAAATTCAGCCACACATTATTACCAACTTCAGAGGACAGATTTATCAAAAAAAAAACTGAGATGACAAATTTAAGTCGAAAAGGGATACCATATTACAAATGGCTGAAACCTATTTTTCTCTGTCCAATGAAAATAGCAGAGATATAAAAATCAACTTGCATTATTTATGCAGCACTGGTGTTATGGTGTAGTAGGTATAAGCCCTTAGGGATTGCTAATACCGAAAGTTCATATGCATCTTGTAGGTAATTATGAAATTATCCTGGAGCAAATCCCATAGTCTGTTTTTAACAGAACTATCATGCAAGAATAATTTACCAATTTGGTTTGATATGGTGTGGATGCTGCCGTGATTCCTATGCAAAATTGCATGGTCATTCTGGGTATGCAACTGATCAAATGACAGTACAAGAAATTATGAGCAAGATGGTGAAGATCTTCAGGTTCGTCACGTTCCTGTCTATTGGCGCCTCGCCGCCTGCGGCAGAGCGTCCAATTAGAGTGGAGGGCAATTTATCAAGTGGTATATCCTTATTAATTACAATTATTTGATATTTTGGTACAGGTGTGGAAGTGTAGCCGGGACACAGACTGTTTCTTGTGACCCTGGGAGGGTTTCTTCGTTTCTCATAGGTTACGCATTTCCCTCATTGTCCATCATGTGCCTATTTGTGTGTACTGTTCTCTTAAACTTTGTCAGCAGCCTCTCATCCTAATCAATTTACTTGCATGTTCTGATTACTGTTTTTAGGCTGTGAAACAAAGAAAGGAACTCACAATATAGTTGTATCTGCTAAAGTTGATGTTCAGAAGGTGACCATTGGAATGTTGTCTACTGGAAATCGCCCTTGGTTTGTCTGTGATATGATTTTCTCACACAGTTCAAAGATTGTTAGCGTCTTTGATGTTCCAACAAGCAAGCGAGAGGGAAAAGGGTCCTAGAGGACCATCAGATCAACCTGAATCTGTTAAATGGCTTGGGAAAGTCCGAGGAGGCGCGGTGTCATCGAGCTCGTGTGGGGGAAACGGCGGCCGGAGTGGGAGGAGACGGCCTCAATTTCGTTAATCCACGACTTCGATAAGCATGGCTTGATAAGAGCGTAGCTCTCGGCGAGGTGGAGCTCGGAGGAGGGCGGAGGAGGCCGGGGGTAGGAGGAGGGAGGGGGTGGCGGGGGGGGGGGGGGGGGGGGCGAGGGGTTGTTCCACGGAGCAGGGGCTGGGCCGGCAGCGGGAACAGGAGCTTCAGGCGACCCCTGTGAGAACGGAGCAGAGGAGTACGAGAGGGGCGGACAGAGGAGGAGATTCAGGCTGGAGCGGGGACGGAAGCTTCACGGCGGAGCAGGGCGACCCCCGCGGCGGAAGTCGAGGACGACGGAGACGGAGAAAAATTCCAGTTTGAGATTCACACGTGAAGGCCAAAGTTGTCACCGTTTTCAATGTACCAGGGACTTTTTTGCAAGAATGAATTATAACTGTGTCCGGACATCCTTTGTTGGATGGAGGGAGTACTATTTAGTATATAAGTTTATCCAAATTTTGATAAATCTAAGACATCTATTTTGGAACGGAGGGAGTATATGGCATTGATTTATTCGTAATCACCAGGAATTCACAAAATGCACATAAAAGAGATCGATGTTCAATTCAACAAAATGCACATAAAAGAGATCGATGTTCCATCCATCACAAGAAAACGAGCAAGGGGCAAATGTTACCTGGCCACAATTTTGGCTCCTATGCTACTATGCACAAACGTGTGTGCAACAAAAGTACGTGGCCACAATTTTGGCTCCTATGCTACTAAGCACAAACGTGTGCAACAAAAGTTCCTATACACGTATCAGGTTCTCTATACGTATCAAAGAATGAAAGAATTGGATGAATGAAAGAATTGGATGAATCATCCTCCCGTTTGGAGGTCGACAAAAATGCGAGCACCGCAACATCTCTTCTTGTCAACTCTACTTCTATCTTCGTGTTCTACCTTGTATCCGCTCTGCTATGCCTTGCTGGGGGTTGGCTCATTGCCTGCTCTGCTACACCTAGTTGAGGCCTGAAATAATACAAGTTAGAGACAATCTCAATCCTCCTATAGCATCTGCTAGAAATTAAAATCCAGAGGTTGTAATCCACGGTGTACTGTAGCAAAAATTTGTACATTGTGAACTCTAGAAACAAAAGGCAATGTGACTAGTAGTAGTTGTAAACTTGTAATTGATCGAGGCATTCTGGAGTACTAATTTAAGGCATTTCGGAGTACAAAATGGTAGTGTGTGGTTGAGGCCTGTGACTGCCCATTCAACAATATAATTACACTATTGCTTACAATCTCTGCAGAATAGTACATTGTGAACTCTAGAAACAAAAGGATGTCCAGACCATTTATTTCATGAACGGGCAGCAGGAGCTAGCGTGGGCAAAGTAGCGGAAAATTAGGCGGCTGCGGCCCTCAGCCCAGTGGCGACGGCGGAGCGTGCGGCTACGGGACTATAGCTATCGGCGGCGGAGCGGGGCGTGTGCAGCTACGGGGCTTGAGATGGTGGCGGCGGAGCATGCAGGAAACGCGGAGTCGAGCATATGGAGTATAGGCGACGTTTCCCCCTCCACCTCGCCGCCTTCCCCAAACGCCTCCGCGACGCCGCCTTCCCCAAACACGCCTCCGCCCCGCGGCCTTCCCCAAACGCCTCTGCCATGCCGCCTTTCCAGACGTGCCTCCGCGCCACGCCGCCTTCCCCAAACGCCTCCGCCACGCCGAGGTGGCCGATGCCTACAGTCTGGAGCCGTTCTTGGAAGAACAAGAACGGCGTCGCACCGGTGGGTGCTCGGCCAATGCCGCGCCGCTAACCGCTCTCTTATCCTTATTCCACCACGCATGTAGTTCTTGAGTTCTTTCGCTACTATCCGCCCAATGCAACAAAGAGAGACTACAGCGGGACGAGGTAGGAGAGAGGAGGGGCGTACCGGCGGCGGGAGAGTGGGTGTAGAACTATGTCTCGCCGATGTGGATGAGGTAGATCTCGTACGCTCGGAGAAGTACGAAGATCGCGATAAAAATCAAGAAGAAGTAGAGGCTACGTTCCCACGGCACCTGAACCTGATGGACGACCTCCACGCCGTGAGGATACTGGAGCGCCTCAGCGGCTGACGCTCGGAGAAGTACGAACATCGCGCCAACGATCAAGACGAAGTAGAGGCTACGTCCCCACGGTAATCGATGGACGACCTCCACGGGAGGACGCTGGAGCGCGGCGACGGCGTCGATCGCGGCGGCGGCTGCGACGTGCTCGTCGCCTTCCTCGGCAACGTCCTGGTCTTCGTCATCCTCGCCGTCCTCGTCGACCTCGCCATCGTCCATGTCGCGCAGAGGAGCGAATCGATTGTGGGAGCCAGTGGGCGTGAACCGCAGATTCTCCCGGCCTACTAGTGTCTGGTTCCTCCAATTGGGAGCAGGGAGGGCTCCGACGTGAAGGACGACGAACTCCATGGCTGGGTGAGTGAAAGGCCGGAGCGGGAAGGGAAGGAAGGGAAGGGAGAGAGAGAGAGAGAGGAGACGGTCTCCACGAAATGCTTTATAGTGGTGTTCTGTTTCCGTCTCGTCGATCTGGTAGGTGGTCCCCACAGAATCAGACCGGGGAACCTCGTCAACCTGAAAATGCAACTAACTTTTCGGTCCCCACTCTGTACTAGTACAGTAGTAGTAAATATGGTTAAAGTTACTTAACTCTAGTCAGTCCCTAACTCTAGTCAGGTATATTCCAGCTTTCATGTCCAGTATTGAGTTTTTTTCTCCGGGATGTTGGGTACTAGTATAGAGGTTTACTTACTGCACGAGTTAATCTTTCTTTTTATGGGAAGGCTATCTTGACTAGCTTCATTAATTTTAAATACTTTCTAATGTTTTAAAATATAAATATAAGACGTTTTAGTCTTTTAGTGCGTAGGTTCAAGACCATTCTCTTTTTTCTTTGCTCTTTGCTGGTATTTCTTTTGTTTTAGCAGGTTTAAGATTGACATCGTTAGTAGGATTATTTCTTTCGGCTTGGCCTGGGCAGGGTTATTGACGTTATTGACTATTCTTCAGGGTTCTTAGCCTAATTTGCATCTTGTTCGTATTCAGACGTTGTATCGTTTTCAGGGTGATTTAGATCTTTGCACTGTACATATGTATTATTGACTCATTGAGTCATTATTGTATATATCTGTTCTATGGGTTCCATCGTGAACTAATGTGTAATGGTATTACTTTGTTTTCCACCCGCACGAAAGTGACTGGTGGGCACCTTTAAATTCTATGCGGGTTTGGCGGGAATCGCTAAAACTTGCATATGGCCGATCCGAGGGTGTTACATCCAGCTCGTCCGGCCGACCACGCCCAGCGGTGCGACTCATCTGTCCATGCTTAGCCATCGCCAACGCCGGCGTATTTCCTGTGTCTTCTCGCCGCCACGCCTTCTCTCGCCTTTCTTTCCCGCTAGTTCTAGGCGTTTCCCGCAGTGTCCAGGCGCAGCGATAAAAAGGGGAGGTCGCCAAGTTATCTTCGACCAGACCACAACACCACCCCAACACAAAACCACCATGTTTGTCCGTCGGTGGTGGTCTGACGAGCTCCGTGGCAACCCCGACGCCAGACGAGAAGAGGTACCCGTGCGGCCTCTATTGTCATGGTGGCCGAACCCGCCGATGGAACCTATCGTGTTGCCTCCTCGGATTCCGGGGCGCCTGCATATATTCCATATCCCACTGTAGTCGATGCTCTCACTACGACTATAACAGGACCACTGCCGAGCGTTTCTCGTTGGAGGTGATGAACCGCATCTTTCTGCCGGAGCACCGACGGCGTCTAGCGCTCAGAGAAGTGTGTGACGACCTCCTGAAAGCATTGCGAGCCAATTCCTATGACGCGTACATGCGTGCCTGCCTCCCCCAAGACAAAGAAGAGTTGTAGACGCAGGAAGCGATCTACCGCTCTCTCAGCGAAGAATGGGGTCTTGTTGACCCGCTGATGAGCTCATATCACTGTAGAGCTTCGTTGGGAAACCCCAAGAGGAAGTTGTGATGAGCACAGCAGTAAGTTTTCCCTAAGATTTGAAACCAAGTTTATTGAACCAGTAGGAGGAAGGAAACAACTCCAAGGTGTTGCTAACAACTTGGAATCCTGCACAACATAAACTCAAGACTTTTCCCAAACTTATAGTGAGGTTGTCAATCTCACTCGTTTGCTGAAAATAAAGAATTAAACGTATAGTGTGGAAGGTAATGGTTGTTTACAGAAATTAAACGGTAACGGTAGATGATGTAACAATGGTAAAGATTGGACCTGGGTCCACAGTTCACTAGAGGTGTTCTTCTTAAGATAAATAACATAACTGCTGTATGGACCCATAGTCCAAGGGTGAACTACTCATGCATCATACCAGAGGCTAGCATGGTGATGAAGAAGGCCTCCAGGATGATCTCTCCCCTCCGGCAGGGTGCCAGGAAGAACTTCAGATCCCCCTGATACGTCGAAAACGTATCTATAATTTTTAATGCTCCATGCTTGTTTAGTATCTACTTTGCTTTGCTTTGTCTACACTTTGAGGTGATTTTTACATGTTTTATGGTACTAACCTATTAACAAGTTGCCACAGTGCCAGTTGTCTGTTTTCTGCTGTTTTTGGTTCTAAAAAATCTAGTAAAGAAATATTCTCGGAATTGGACGGGACAAACGTCAAAGTCAATTACTTTCCGTGGGGAACAAGAAGTCCAGAGGGGAGACAGAGAGGCGTGTCAGGGCAGCCACACCCCCCTAGGCGCGGGTGGGCCCTGCCCCACGCCTAGGCAGGGTGTAGGGCCCCTGGCCACCTCCTCGGCCTCCCCCTTCGCGTATAAGAAGCCCCCGATGCAGAAACCCTAAGTACCCAATCAATATTCCACGAAACCTTTTGTAGCCGTCGCCATCGTCGTCCCTAGATCGAGGGGATCTAAAGTTCTTCCCGGCACCCTGCCGGAGGGGAGATCATCTTGGAGGCCTTCTCTCCGGTATGATGCGTGAGTAGTTCCACCTTGAAATATGGGTCCATGTAGTAGCTAGATGGTTGTATCTCCTCTGTGCTTTCATGTATAGATCTTGTGAGCTCCGTTCATGATCAAGATCTAATCTATTTGTAAGCTTGCATGTTGTGTTTGCGGGGATCCAATATTGAGATTATTATGTTGGTTTGATTAGTGGTTTTGTCTTTATGATTTTATCATGTCTGTGTTATTTGTGATCTTGCATGCTCTCCGTTGTTAGTAGCTATCTTGGCCAAGTAGTTGCTAGTGACTCCAAGAGGGGGTATTTATGCTCGATAGTGGGTTCATGCCTCTAGTTTCCTTTGGAAGTGCCAGAAATCTCTTCGGTTGTAGATGTGTTGTTGCTACTAGGGAGAAAACAACAGTCTCTTGTTCATGGAACATGTGGACTGTTTACCTTACACACTTTGCTTAAATCAGTTGTCTGTTGCTTGCAACTTAATACTGGAGGGGGTTCGGATGATAACCTGAAGGTGGACTTCTAGTCATAGATGCAGTTGGATGGCGGTATATGTATCTTGTTATATTGCCCAATCGAATCTCATAGGATCTTTCTGACTAGTAATTGCATTGTTATGCCTTGCTCAATTCCTGTCAGTTGCCCTGCTGTAATTTGTTTACCCTTCATGCCATGTTGTTTATCTAAGGAGAGCACCTCTAGTGAACTATGGACCTCGGTCCAATCTTTACCATTGATACATCCTCCAATGTTACTTGTTTACTTGCTACAAACCATTACCTTCCACACCATACGTTTAATCCTTTGTTACAGCAACCTGTGAGATTGACAACCTCACTGTTAGTTGGGGCAAAGTCTTGAGTTTGTGTTTTGTAGGTCTCCACGTTGCTTGCAACACCTGTGTGACGTTTCCTTCCTCCTACTGGTTCGATAACCTCGGTTTCTTACTGAGGGAAGACTTGCTGATGTGCTGCTTCACACCTTGCTCTTGGGGTTCCCAACAGGCTCCACATCAACTGAGCCATCACCCCCCGATCTAGGGACGATGGTGGCGGCGGCTACAGTCTGTTTCGTGGAGATCTGATCGGATGCTTAGGGTTTTGGCATCGGAGGCTTATATAGGCAAAGAGGCGAGGCAGGAGGGCGGCCAGGGGGCCACACCCTGCCCTGGCGCGACCTAGGATGGGCCCGCACCTGGGGGGTGCGGTCGCCCTGTGGCGCCCCTCCGTCTCTCCTCTGGACTCTGTGTTCTCCTCGTTGAAATATTGACTTTGGCTTTTGTCCCATCCAATTCCGAGAATATTTCCTTACTAGATTTTCTGAAACCAAAAACAATATAAAACAAGCAACTGGCACTACGTCATCTTGATAGGTTAGTCCTAGAAAATGTATAAAATATCTCGGAGTGTAGACAAAGCATATCAAAGTTGATACTAAACAAGCAAGGAACATCAAAAATTATAGATACGTTTACGACGTATCAAGCACCCCCAATCTTAACTCCTGCTCGTCCTCGAGTAGGTAAGTGATAAAAAGAATAATTTTTGAGGTGACATGCATCATCACAATCTTGATCAAACCATTTGCAATCATTTAAAGCTGGGATCAAAGTACTCTAAACATGAGCATGAAAGATGAAGTTCTAACAATAAGACAAAGTAACTATGCTGCAACATGAAAACGTACAAACAAAGATCATGAATAACAATGCATTGAAAGCCGTTTGTTTTTTTCACATATAGAAAACATAGCATAGTGGCATTCAACTTGTCCCTCATGGAGTAGCAAAACATAAATGCATAGGACACCTTCAAAGTTCATAAGGGTGACTAGATACAAATAGTTCAAGAACAAGCAATATATACATTATGAATCAATCAATAAGTTTTGGGACAGTGCACATAGAACTAAGAATGACAACTATGCTCTCTTAATTGGTGCCTAAATAAAGAAGGTGGAGACTCAATATAAAAGTGGAAGAAATGCCCTTCCCAGGGAAGCAGGGATTTCAAGTTTCATAAAGAGCTTCCAAAAATTATGGTACTTGTTAGCTTTCAGCTCTCATTGCCCCTATCATAAGCATCTTGAAGTGATTAAGGTTAAAGTGAACAAAATATGGAGTATATGCTTGACAAAGTATAAGTTGGCAATCTCATGTCCATTGAGTATGAGGGTCGTTCCTCATGCTACTCAACTTTAGTTACCGGTAAGTTCTTGTCATTGTAAATATATGTGCATCATAGAGAACCGCCAACGGGGTACCCCTTGCCCCATGACACAGGAGCTATCCCATATCAAAATGATAAGGAAACAGACAATGAGAATCTCAGCAATCTTCTTATTTACCATGGGAAAATGGTGTTTTTTTCTCTTCTTTCCTCTTTTTTCCTTTTTCCCTTTTTTCCATCTCTCTCTTTTTTATAAAAAGAATGCTTCATAGATTGCTCACTATGATGATGCTGCAAGTTTCCACCATGATTAGGCTAGCGGCCCAGGCGTGTCTCTAACACATATACATAACTCCATGGACTTACAAGCTCGTCTTTTATTTCACACCGCCAACATCCATAAACAAAAGAACATGATATCAACTGGGTAGATACTTACAGGTGTTGAAAGCATTCCTCGTGACAACACGGTTCTGCTAATTCCCAACTTATAAGTGCAAGCATATACAACATATATGAAACAATGGTTCAAGTTTATTAGGGGCAAGAAAAATAAAGTGTGCCATCAAGTTTGTGAGAGCTTTAAACACTAATTTTCACATAACAAGTTTAATTTGGAAGATAGATAAAACAAGAATATACTTGGAATGGTGTAACACACCATGCATAGGAATTTATAGTGGACTCTCTAGAATAACTTGGTTTCTTGGGAGTTGGATGCATGAGTACAACTTACTCAATACAAGTGGAGGCTAGCAAAAGACTAGGAGCGACCAACTAAGAGAGCAATAATGGCTATAATCATGCAGAGTGACAAAACATTATCAATCAAAGCATAAAGTGGTAACAAAAGTCAAAAATTAAATAATCATAGAGGCTAAGGTGACTGGTTCATAGTCATAACATGGTGTGAGCATGTGACAAGTCAACCCAAACAAAGCATCAAAGGAGAATACCACAATATTATGCTTTTGTATGCTAAAACAACACATGATTCTTGCAAGGCACATTAAGCAATCTCAATTGTTTTGAACAAGTCATGATACAACAATAATAACTAAGCATAAGGTCAAAACAACATCTAGCAAGACATGGTAGAGTCTAAATTAGAGTCAAAACAAGATCCCTTTTGTATTGTAGGGTTCGCAGCATAGAAAACAAAAAATTTCCTACGATGGGAACAACTATGTACCAAGATCTATCTACTAGATACAAGAAACAGGCGGATATACATCCGTAGAGAACATACCCTTGAAGACCGACAAATCTTAACGAGTCCAAACTCGTGGTTGATGTAGACGATCTCTTGCCGATCTCAAGATCGAGAGGAAGTACTAGCGCCGCAAAACAGCAGCGCATCCGTGCTCGCACACACGCACAAGACACCGAGCAACCTCCGCCTCCTCGCTCCAGCGATGCAGCGGAAGCACAACCCTTTCTTGCCGAATAGCCACCGGGAACATGTATCTCGCTAGTCCGAGTCCATGGGGGATAAATTCTAGAGGGGGAGAGAGATCCTTCACGAGGAGGTGTGCTTTGAGAGGATGAGAGGGGGGCCTTTTATATGGAGAGGGGGCACCCCAAGGGGCATGGTACCAGCCATGGTGGCTACCCCCACCTCTTCCACATTCATGTGGGTGGAGCTCCCACTCAAAATGAAAAGCCTCCACTCCCATAAAAGAGCCTCCACTCAAAAATCCACTCACATGCATTAAATTTCCACCAAATTTAATGCAAGCTCTCATTTAAATAAAACTATTTTATTTATTTATTCAGAATTTTGTTAATTACTTTAATTAACAAACATTCACATAAAACCCCTGCTAGTATTCAATTTCACATGCAGAACCAGTTTCAGCAATTTCAACCGAAACAGTTTTGGTGTCTAGTGAAATAAATTCCTGTGCTTGTTATTCTTTCCGGCATGAAACTTTTGCTCCAATTGGATGTCAGTGTCCCTTAAGTGTGCCACCCTATGGTTCGCGAATAATGCGGACATGATCGAGACCCCTCTCCGATTAATAATCAGAAGCGGGACCTGGAGATCCGTACTGACTCCCACACATTCAACGATGACTTTCTTGTGATCGTGAGAACCTTTTACGCTAGTATCTTAATCCCTTTGTTTCACGATATATTACATGTCCGAGATTCAATCATCGGTATCTCCATACCTAGTTTGATCTCTTTACCGACATGCACTCTTTTCTCGTTCCCGTGATATAAAATTCTAGTGATCAAATCACTTGCTTGCAAGCTAATCAATGTGATATCACCGAGAGGGCCCAGAGTATATCTATCCATCATCGGGATGAACAAATTCCACTCTCGATCCATGAGCCTCAACATAACACTTTAGTAGTTCTGAAGCCATCTTTATAATCACCCAGTTATGGTGTGACGTTTGATGTCATCAAGAAACTCTTCCGGTGTTAGTGATTGACATGATCTCATGATCTAAGGATTAGGATCACTTCGTAAGTTGCTATAGCAATATAAACTCAATGAATTTGATTGTAATGCTATACTTCGGATGAATGTTCATCACACCATTACATTAATGTTGTGACCTTGTTATTAACAACATCCAATGTCCATGATCAGGAAACCTTTGATCATCTTGTTAATCAACGAGCTAGTTTATAAGAGAGGCATAACTAGGAACTTCCTTTTTTGTTTATTAAACACACATGTATTAATATTTCCGTATTAATACAATTATAGCATGCAAAATAAACATTTATCATAAATAAGGAATACGATAATAACCACTTTATTATTGCCTCTCGGGCATATTCCCTTCAGTCTCTCACTTGCACTAGAGACAATAATCTAGTTTAGAAAACTTTGCGTATTGAACACCTATGGATTTCTGGTGTTCTATATACGCAATTGCAAGTGGTTAACATAATCTACGGATCTGACGTTTTCAGGTCCGTGTGTGTATTTGCATATCTTTGCGTCTCCACACATCACTCATTCTCCAATGAGATGGCATTGTATAAATTTGGTCTTTTGGTGAGACCTTTTTAGTTCCTTGGGGTAAAATCATGTCGATACTATTGTCATACAATATATCTTTAGTGTTAGCCCGTTGCAAACCACACCTTAGTTTGATAACAAACTACTTGACACAAATGCCCTCCTTTGCTGCTACTATAGCAGTCATATACTTAGCCCTTTTTGTTGTAGTATCTATCACAATGTCTTAACTTTGGAATTCATCCAAATCCATTATGGAATCTCCTTTCCATTACATTGTGCCACCCATAGTTTAAATTGAGATACACTTAATTTGTATCTTGTGACAAAACTAGTATCAATGTAACGCCTTACAATGAACTATTTCTAATTGTTTGTCACCTCTACACAAATATATTCTTAGTTCTTCCAAAAGATCATAAGAATATCCTCACTATCGTCCAATGATCATTTTATGATTCATTCTGGTATATGATCATAACACTTAGAGCATAGGATATATCTGGATGTGTACATATCATGGTATGATTGATCAAAACATCCTTGTGATTTCACTCATCAAGTGTCAAAGCACTTGAATCTTGTTTCACTTATCAAGTGTCGATACACTCGAATCTTGATTCAATTCCTTTCCATGCGACAAGAACTGTTTCTTGTCTTTTTTCTATATTGAACTCCTTCAATATCTCATATATGTACGTTTGGCACAACCATATTAGCGTCATAGTCTATCCACTATAGACATTCATGCTAAATATTCGGGTTTTTCCTAAGTCTTTCATCAAAATGAAATTCTTATCCTTTGTAAATAAAAATTACATTATTTCTAATCAACAAGATGTCCTCCACATAATGTATTAAAAATATGTCTCAGCGCTCCCACTTAATTTTTTGCAAATGCAAGCATCTTCATCGTCTCCTGATGAAAACTCCTTTTCATCACGGTGAAGATTCCAACTCCGCGATGCTTATTTCAACCATTGAAGTTTGCATGCCCTTTTAGCATCCTTTGAATTTAACAAAACCCTTTGGATCGTGTCTTGTACACGTCCTAGGTAACCATTCTTTATAGAAGAATTTTGTTTTTGTTTATTCATCTACCATATACCAAATTATATGTAGTGATTGCTACTTTAATCCGTCCAGACTAAATATCGCTATGAAAGATCAAATCTTGTCATAGTCAACTCCTTGAACATTGTCATAAAATACTTTATGAAATGTCGACCATTTCATAGATGTAAAACATCCATGTCTGTTTCTTTATAGATCCAAATACGACCGATAGATTTTTACACCTTTCCGGAGGGTCTTCCAAGTTCAAAACTTGATTTCTCGTGTATGGGCTATCACGGATTTTATGGCTTCAAGCCATTTGACAGAGTCAAGGACCATCATCGCTTCTTTGCATGTAGTCGGTTCATCATTGTCAAAACAATAATGATTTACTCTCAAATCTCAGTATTTGATAGTTTATCTGACCTACTTGGTTTAATAGGAACTTAGATCTCCGTGACCACAACCTTTGAGGCATATAATCTATGAGCATTATGGCTGCCTCCGGAACGATTTCTGGTGCTGCGCAACTTAGCACATTTAGCTGAGGTTCGTTAACCTTATCAAAGTTCTATTGTCCTCTCACTTAACTTTTTGCGGAAAATTCCTTTTTCTAGAAACTTCACATTTCAAGCGACAAACCCTTTTGTCCTCGGTGTTATGGAGGAATAACCAATTATTATTCGAAATAACCTACAAATACATGCTCATCCGACTTTGGTTGTAAACATCTTACTTATGTTTAGCATACCAAAATATAAGAAATGACAATTTGGGTTTTACCCCAAACCATAACTTCCATGGTGTCATTTCAACGGATCAAGATGGAGCTCTTTTCAGTGTAAAAGCCGTAGTCTCTAAAGCTTTTAATCTTTTTAAAACATAATGGCAGTTTTATAAATAACACCTTTGATCCAACCATGTCAAACAAGGTTTCATTACAAATCTCAAACACTCCATACTCCTATGGTGTTTCGGGAGATGTAAATCTAGGTGTTTTGCTAAACTTGCAACTCAAATAAATCCCTTTATGATAAATCATAATTCATTTATTTTTCTTGTCACACTTGTAACTCAAATAAATCCCTTTATGATAAAATCATAAATCATTTATTTTCTTGTTACAATGATTTTCCACTTCACCTTGAAAGTCTTTGAACATTTTCAAATATTTCATACTTCTTTCTCATTAAGTGAATATTCACTCAAATTTCCAGAGAAAGCATATGAAGTTGAAGTCCATCGCTTACGACTACACATAATGGACTACATACATCGATATGTATAAATTCCAATATTTTAGTCATTCGTTCTTGTTTGGCCTTTGAACGAAGTTTTAATTATCCCGAGAAAAGTCTCACAAGCGTCACTTGATCAAATCAAAGACTCCAAAAATCCATGCATATGGATTTTATTCATGTTTTCTTTCCAATATAATTTAAATGGCAATGTCACTTCGTAAGTGATCTTCCAATCATTTGTCTTGTGACATTTTAGCATTAGCTTTATGGATGTGATTTCTCCAACTAGATTTGTAAATCATCCATCTTATATGGAATACAGTAATTATTTGAACAACCTTTGTTCTCATAATACCTGATTTAAATAACGATTATTAAAACAAATCTTGAAGTTAAGCTTTGATGTCAACGAGAAATACAAACAATGGTTTGTTTGTTTTCGATGAGCATCATCACATATTCTCTTGCTAGTTACTTAAGCCATTGCAGTTCATGAATTGTGTCGTTCCGTATGAAATTTCATACCAACCAATTCGGTATCCAATACCCAAGAACCACATTGTTTAACAAGCAAAGAATACAACCATAACATGTATATCATCCATGTACCTAAATTGGATATTTACAATCTTTTCTTTTCTGCCAAATATATTTTATAGATTCTCTTTCAACATTTCCTTTTCCTTTTTAAAAGAATCTATCAACATCAAAAGTGGCGCCATATACATGACACATAGTCCAAAGCATGTATATTCAAATACTAATACCTTTGGACTTGCACTTTGAAGTAGATCACCATCATCAGATGATCGGTATTCTTTCAAAATCCATTATTTAGTAATCTTTTAGTGCAGTAAACACTTTTACATACATATTCTATTTATCCTTATCATGACGACTTTCATGATCAAGCTACTGTAGCTTATAAAGGCGAATCGTGAGTATAACACTACTTTCCAAAACCCTTTTGGATGATTAGGATGTCTAGCATATCCAACCTTTGCAAATTCTCATCCAATATGAGAACATATATTATACTCTATCATATTGCAACCAAAACATTTTTTCAGATATCGTTATATCTGTCACACATGATGGTTTCTGAAACAATTCTTTCAGCTCATAGATAATCTCGATATTTAAATCAAGAATCATGGAGGCAAACATGATACTTAAGATACTAACACTGGAATTGTTACTCTCGATTTAATACTAATTATTAAACTTCACGGAGTAAACAGAGTTTGCTGAAAGTTTGCAATAGGACTTTAAACTTTGATTGACACTCAACACAATACGATACCAGTTCGTAAAGTATATATCCAGAGTTCTATAGTTCTATTATCTCAATTACAACTAAGCATAAGGTGGTGAACGAATGCTAATGACTACAATAAATTATGCAAATTCACTTTGATTTAATTTATGATAAATTGAGTTCTACTAATCCAAATTAGAAATGAACTCCCACTCAAAAACGACATCCCTCATGTCTTTTTGGTGATTACATGAACCAAATCCACTACACCAAGTCTGATCATCACGTGAGTCGGTGTAGCTTCAAAGGCGAGCATCAAATGGGCATCATATCTACCATATGACTCATGCTTAACCTTTCGGTCCGTGTTCCCAGGCCATGTCTGTACATGCTAGGCTCGTCAAGTAAGAACCTTAGTATTCGCGTGTGTAACTGTCTTACACCCGAGATATGCTCGTGGATTCAAGTACACCCGATCATCACGTGATGTCTTGAAGCGACGAAACATTGTCAGTGCATACTTAAGGAAGAACACATTTTTATCTTGATATCTAAATGAGGGATCATCTTATTATGCTAATAAAACGCTAAACAAGCAATATAAGATGTAATCAAACATCACATGTTTGTAAGTGAAATGATATGATTCCCGCATATGATCTCCATCATGTGCACCGTGGTATTATCTCTATCATACCTCTATGTGTAAGGCCAAGGTCTATGGAACCTACATGTTATGTGTGTTGTAAGAGTATCATCTTATACTTCTACTTACAACATTACCATATTATAACACTAGCCCTGCAACAATCTAAACTAGACACCTCTAATTTATCCATTGCAAGTATTACGTGGCTTAGGGCTTTCGAAGATAGAACCGTTCTTACATACGAACATGAGCCACAACGAGGATAACCAAATTGTTGACAACTTGTTGAAAATTAGATATTTACTATAGTAGGAGAGACAGACACCCGCTAGCCACTTATGCAAAACTAGTTGCATGTCAAGCGTGGAACAGGTCTCATGTGCGAGGACATGTAAAGTTTGTCCGGGCCGCTTCATCCCACTATGCCACCAATATACAAAGTACAACTAAGAACAATAAAATGATCATCATCGCCCACATACTCATATGTGTACTACTCGTGCAAAGCATCTACGCATAGATCCGACTCTGATACCACTATAGGGTTCCCGGCATAGAAAACAAAAAATTTCCTACGATGGGAACAACTATGTACCAAGATCTATCTACTAGATACAAGCAACGGGCGGATATGCATCCATCGAGAACATACCCTTGAAGACCGACAAATCTTAATGAGTCCAAACTCGTGGTTGATGTAGACGATATCTTGCCGATCTCAAGATCGAGAGGAAGTCCTAGCGCCGCAAAACAGTAGCGCATCCGTGCTCGCACACACGTACACTGAGCAACCTCTGCCTCCTCGCTCCAGCGATGCAGTGGAAGCACAACCCTTTCTTGCCGAATAGCCACCGGGAACATGTATCTCGCTAGTCCGATACCATGGGGTATAAATTCTAGAGGGGGGAGAGATCCATCACGAGGAGGTGTGCTTTGAGAGGATGAGAGGGGGGCCTTTTATAGGGAGAGGGGGGCACCCCAAGGGGCACGGCGCCAACCATGGTGGATTCCCCCACCTCTTCCACATTCATGTGGGCGGATCTCCCACTCAAAATGAAAAGCCTCCACTCCCATAAAAGAGCCTCCACTCAAAAATCCACTCACATGCATTAAATTTCCACCAAATTTAATGCAAGCTCCCATTTAAATAAAACTCTTTTATTTATTTATTCAGAATTTTGTTAATTACTTTAATTAAAAAACATTCACATAAAACCCCTTGCTAGTATTCAATTTCACATGCAGAACCAGTTTCAACAATTTCAACCGAAACAGTTTTGGTGTCCAGTGAAATAAATTCCTGCGCTTGTTATTCTTCCCGGCATAAAACTTTTGCTCCAATTGGATGTCAGTGTCCCTTAAGTGTGCCACCCTACGGTTCACGAATAATGCGGACATGATCGAGACCCCTCTTCGATCAATAATCAGAAGCGGGACCTGAAGATCCGTACTGACTCCCACACATTCAACGATGACTTTCTTGTGATCGTGAGAACCTTTTACGCTAGTATCTTAATCCCTTTGTTTCACGATATATTACATGTCCGAGATTCAATCATCGGTATCTCCATACCTAGTTTGATCTCTTTACCGACATGCACTCTTTTCGTGTTCCCGTGATATAACATTCTAGTGATCAAATCACTTGCTTGCAAGCTAATCAATGTGATATCACCGAGAGGGCCTAGAGTATATCTATCCGTCATCGGGATGAACAAATTCTACTCTCGATCCATGAGCCTCAACATAACACTTTAGTAGTTCTGAAGCCAACTTTATAATCACCCAGTTACGGTGTGACGTTTGATGTTATCAAGAAACTCTTCCGGTGTTAGTGATTGACATGATCTCATGATCTAAGGATTAGGATCACTTCGTAAGTTGCTATAGCAATATAAACTCAATGACTTTGATTGTAATGCTATACTTCGGATGAATGTTCATCACACCATTACATTAATGTTGTGACCTTGTTATTAACAACATCCAATGTCCATGATCAGGAAACCTTTGATCATCTTGTTAATCAACGAGCTAGTTTATAAGAGAGGCATAACTAGGAACTTCCTTTTTTTATTAAACACACATGTATTAATGTTTCCGTATTAATACAATTATAGCATGCAAAATAAACATTTATCATAAATAAGGAATACGATAATAACCACTTTATTATTGCCTCTTGGGCATATTCCCTTTACGTATCACTATAAGCATGAAACTTTCTACTCTTTTACAACACCAATCAACTTATTTGAAACAACACAGCGAAAGCGGGGGTCCAACTACTTTATTCAAGCAAACGAAAACCAAAAACGAAACTAAGACGCTCCAAGAACAACACAACAGTGCATGAAACAATAAAAACGAAGTGTCTAGAAAGAGACCTAAGATTTTTATTGATGAAGAAGGGGATGCCTTGGGCATCCCCAAGCTTTGACGCTTGTAACTCTTGAATATTTCTTGGGGTGACAAGGTGTGGCATCCCCAAGCTTGATCTTTTGTCCATTCTTCATCTTATCATATCATTCTTCTCCTACACTTGAAAATTTTCCTTCATACAAAACTTCACACAATCTTCATTAGCAACATTAGTGCATTCAAAATAATAAACCTTTGGGTTTAGTTTCAAAACAACAAAACTTTCATTAAAAACACAAGCTACTATAGCAATTCCTTTAAAAATATCAATTCACCAAAGAGAACTAAAAAATAAATCGATAAGAGGCAAATGCAAATAATGGCAGAAATCTTTCAAAACAGACCAGCAGGTAAAAATCGATTTTTTCGAAGACCTTCTGTTGATCAAATCGAAAAGTGTTGAACTAATAAAAGTTAGATAACAACCTGTGGGATTTATTCAGAAAATTACAAATAAATCCTACATACAGAGATTTTTCACGAATTTTTGAAGTGAAGCACAAAAATCTGTTTTGGGACAACACTTGCCCAAATCTTACTTCCCTCTCATTAGAGGCTATTCTTGGCACAAAAATCAAATAAAAAGGATAATGAGAGTTTATTACGGAATTAATAACTTCCAAGATTCAAGAAAACTATTGGGTTATCTCCTAAGAAGTACTTTTCTTTAACGCCTTTACGTTAGGCACAAGAAGCAAGAATCAAGTATTTTCAAATGAAGAAGCATAGACATCAAATTTTGCTTTAAAAGGAGGATCAAAAGGTAACTTCTTTCTCCTAATAGGGAAGTGTTCAATACTTTTCTTGAATGGTAATTGATATTTAATGGTGCCTTCTTTCATATCAATGATGGCACCAACAGTTCTAAGAAAAGGTCTTCCCAAAGTAATAGGACAAGAAGCATTGCATTCAACATCCAAAACATAGAAATCAACAGGTACATAGGCATTCTTAACCATAATAATAACATCATTAATACTCCCCATGAGTTTCTTTTTAGCATTATCATCAAGTGGGACATCCAAATAGCAATCTTCCAAAGGTGGCAAATCAAGCATTTCATAAATCTTTCTAGGCATAATGGAGACACTAGAACCAAGGTCACATGAAGTTTTGAGATCAAAGTAATTCATTTGCATATTAATGATGGGTTCCCAACTATCTTCTACTTTCCTAGGAATAGAAGCTTTGTGTTTCAAGTTTTCTTTCTTAATTTTAATGAGAGCATCTGTAATGTGTTTTGTAAAAGCCATATTCATAGCACTAGCATTAGGACTTCTAGGAAGCTTTTGTAGGAACATAATCACTTTAGAAATATTGCAACCATCAAGATCAAAATCAAACTTAGCATCATAGGTAGTAGACTTATTGGGTTTATGCATTGTTGTAGGAGGAATGGGGACTTCTTGTGGTTTGGTAGCATCAACATTGGCGGTGGTAATATTACAAATACTAATCTTTCTAGCAATTTCATCTTCTCTTTCCCACTTAGCATGCGATTTAGCTAACAGTCTAACATTTTCATCAATAGTAAATTGTATGGCATGAGTAGCAGCAAAGGTACTTTCCAAGGTTTCAGGTTTAGCAGCCATCTTATTAATCAAAGAGGATTATGCTTCAGACAAAGATGAAATATTTTTCTCAACATTCAAAAGCTTTTCCTCCACAGTCTTGTTGAAAGTAGTTTGTTTACTAAAAAGTCTTTAATCATGACTTCAAGTTCATAGGGAGCACTTCTATTGTTGTTGTAGGAATTTACATAAGAATTACCATTATTGGGAGGATATGGCCTATAATTATTGTTACCAAAATTATTCTTATAGGCATTGTTGTTGAAATTGTTATTTATAATGAAGTTCACATCAACTTGCTCTTCTTGAGCAACCAAAGAGGCTAAAGGAACATTATTTGGATCAATATGAGCTTTTCCATTAACAAGCATAGACATGATAACATCAATTTTATCACTCAAGGAGGAGGTCTCTTAGTGTGCCATTCAGAATAGTTAACCATCATATTATCAAGGAGCTTTGTTGCAGCACCCAAAGTGGTCACAAAGGTACCTCTAGCAGAAGAATCCAACATATTTCTTGAAGAGAAATTTAATCCTGCATAAAAAGTTTGGATAATCATCCAAGTAGTCAGTCCATGAGTGGGACAATTCTTCACCGAAGATTTCCTTCTTTCCCAAGCTTGAGCAACATGTTCATTATCAAGTTATTTAAATTTCATTATTTCACTTCTCATATATATAATCTTAGAAGGAGGATAGTATTTCCCTATAAAAGCATCTTTGCATTTAATCCAAGAATCAATACTATTTCTAGGCAAGGATAGCAACCATTCTTTAGCTTTTCCTCTCAAGGATAAAGGAAACGATTTGATCTTAATAATATCTCCACTACATCCTTATATTTTTCATCTCACAAAGTTCAAGAAAGTTATTGAGGTGGACAACAACATCATCAGAACTAGCACCAGAAAATTGCTCTTTCATAACAAGATTCAACAAAGCAGGTTTAATTTTATAAAAGGTAGCATCGGGAGAAGGTGGAGCAATAGGTGTACTCAGGAAATCATTGTTGTTTGTGCTAGTGAAGTCACACAACTTGGTGTTCTCAACAGAATTCATTTTTGCAAAAGTGGAGCAAGCCAACAGCAGCAGAAACTAGAGTAGGAACTAATTTTTTTGTATTTTCGATAAGAAAAAGCAAACCAAACGAAACTAATTTTTTTTTGGAATTTTTGATAAAACAAAGCAAAAGGAACTAAGAAAAACAAAAACAAAGTAAAGAGAATGGTTGTGAAAGACTCCCCTTGTGAAGCCATCCTTAACTCCCCGACAACGGCGCCAGAAAAAGTCTTTGATGAGCTCAGATCACTGTAGAGCTTCGTTGGGAAACCCCAAGAGGAAGGTGTGATGAGCACAACAGTAAGTTTCCCCTCAGTTATGAAATCGAGGTTATCGAACCAGTAGGAGGAAGGAAACAACTCCAAGGTGTTGCTAACAACTTGGAATCCTGCACAACACAAACTCAAGACTTTGCCCCAACTTAGAGTGAGGTTGTCAATCTCACTGGTTTGCTGAAAACAAAGGATTAAACAAATAGTGTGGAAGTGAAAGGATATAGATGTCGCCTAGAGGGGGGGGTGAATAGGCAATTTCAAAACTATTACGGTTTTGGCTTGATAGAATGCGGAATTAAACTAACGTTTATTTTACAAGCACAAAACCTAAATACACTAGGCTCAACTAAGTGCACCAACAACAAATTAATCTAAGCAAGATAGCACAAGATAAATATACCACAAGTGATAAGCAAGATATAAGTACTTCAAGCTCGATGGCTATCACAAGGAAAGTAAGCTCGGATATAGAGATAACCGAGGCACGCGGAGGCGAAGATGTATTCCCGTGTTCACCACCTTTGGAAAGGGGGCTACGTCACGTTGGAGAGGTGTGAGGTTCCACGAAGGATTCCTCACGCACCACAAAGGCTCACCTTCTTCTCTGAGTCTATCCCACGAAGGAATAGGCCCTTTCCTTATGGCTAGCTTTTCCTCCACTCCGGAGATGACAAGATCCACAACCACTTCACAAGCTCCACGAAGGAGAATCCCGGGTCTCTTCACAATCTTCCACGAAGAGAACACCACGGTACCAACCGCCAAGACAACTAGGAGGTCACCCTCCAAGAGTAACAAGCTCACGGTTTCTCACTCGAACAAATCATAATGGAGAGCTCAACACTTATGCAAGAATGCAAAGCAAGGCCACCAAGGGTGCTCAAATCCTTCACTCTCAAATCCCACCAAAGCAACATGGGAAAGGGAGGAATTAGAGAGGAAGAACAATGGTGGAAGTCAACCAATGACTACAAGATCTAGATCCAATGGGTTCCCCTCACTTAGAGGAGGAATTGATTTGTGGGGATTGTAGATCTAGATCTCCTCTTCCAAAGCCCTCAAAAAGATGCAAGAGTCATAGGAGGGAAGGGGGGGAAGCAAGCTCAAGAGGTTCAACAACGGAGGTCAATTTCGTGGTCAAAAACACACTAAAACATTGGGAGAAGAACCCCCTTTTATAGTGGAAAGCAAATATGACCGTTGGGAGAAAACTGTGGGAATCTAGTTGAAAGTTCGGTTGGACCGGCTCCAGAACCGGATGGTTCGGTTCCTGGACCGGAAAACTGGATCTCAACCGAGATAAGGGTCGGTACACAGTCTCGGATAGACTCGATATAGAAAAACCGAAAATCCCGGTTGAATCTCGGTTGAAACCTGGTTGAATCTCGGTTTTTCGGTGCAATAACTGGGATGAAACTGACTTCACGGAAAACGCAATAACTTTTGCATCCGGACTCCGATTTCGATGATCTTGGGCTTGTTTTGACGAGGACAACAAACTCTACAAGATTGTGCAGAGAAACATCATAGCCCAACAAAGGAGGATAAAACCAAATGAAGAAAGGTAAGAAGCCTCCCTATATAAGAACCGATAAAACCTTCAAACTTGAAAACACCATAGAAGATGCATACGAATTCCGTTTTCAATGAACTTGGGCTTGTTGAAGAGCTAGCAACAAGCTCAAGAACATCACATGGATAAACACCAAGAAGCAACAAAATAGGAAGATGCAAATTATGCAAAGGATTGAGCTTCCTATGACGATGTGATCAAGTTACACAACCTAAAGCCCCTCTTGATAGTGCGACTATCTATCCTATAACCCGGTCTCCCAACCACCACCTTGAGACCGGTAAAAGGAAAACCTAGCAAGGCCATACCTTTGCCTTGCGCATTCTGCTTGATCTTGATGACAACGCTTCAAGCTCCACCCAAGCCTGAATGTAACACTTGATCATTGTTGCTTCGTGAAGACTCCTAATTTGCCCCCCCATACACCACTATGGGATAGCTTCATTAATACATGTATTCACATGTCCATTATCACCAATATGGACAGCAAGCTTCAAGCAAATAATCTTCTCGAGATGCTTATCTTGAACTTGCCCTTCTCAACCTTGATGATGATCACCACTTGATGTCATCCTCTCATGGGCTATATAATATCTTCATTTTTGAACCATGCCCATGGAAAGATACCTGTCCCATGTAGAAAACGCAAAGGCAAATATATAATGGGTTAGTTTATGATGCATAATTGATAAGGCTTACCATACCACAAGACCATGTGGTACATTCTTTATGCTTCATGTGTTAACCAACTTGAAATCACTCTTCACTCTTTGTATTGGTCAACCAAGTATCTTCTCGTGCTCCATATTAATATCTTGAGGTACATAAGGAACTCTTCATTTGATTACATGCTCTAAATCTTAGTCAACCATAGCTAAACTAATGAGGCTATCATGACACCGACTTAGAGACATATCTTGAATTCTTCTATTGAGATCACACTCTCAAGATCTTGATCATATCATATTCTTCTCTTCAACACGATGATTTTGATGCCAATACTTAAGGTATTTTTATCTTCATGGCATCCATACTTGAATCCAACACATGGACTATAAGCATGACCTATGGAATATTTCTTCATATAAAACTCAATGAAAACATTAGACCATAGGGATTGTCATTAATCACCAAAACCACACATAGGGGCAATTACCCTTTCAATCTCCCCCATTTTGGTAATTGATGACAATCACAACAAGAGGGTTTATATAATGAATATTAGAAACAAGTACGCAACTTATCCAAGAATAAATTGTATACAAGAGGTTGTATTTGATATGGTTAAGTAACACAAAGATACTATCCCATATCAAAACCGATTCTACTCACATAAACTACAACTAATGCAGGAGATGTGAGTAGAACCAACAATATAGAGCAAACTCCCCCACAATATATGCACGTGTGATGATCTTGAATTTCATTGCATACATTGACAAGCATAACCTTTGGGAGAGTTTCCACTATATATACAACCATGCAAAACATAATAAAGATGAGATGCATGAAAGGCAAACACTTAAGAACAAACCAATCTTAAGTAGAAAACCATTCCCCTAAAACCCTCTAAACTTCTCCCCCATTGACAACAAGTGACAAAATGGATAACAAGGTTAGAAGGAAAATATAGTATGAGTTCCTACACAAGGTGTGCATTACTCGTAATATGAGTGAAATCACATGCACATATCCCATTACGAACACTTGGAGGAAATCAAACTATATTGAGGATCAAGGATTGCTAAAAGGATACCAAGGTGAAGGAACTTCAATGGATGAAGCAAGAAATCAAAAGATCCAAATAATCAAATGCAAAAATAGTGCTCTAAGTGAAATAAGGAAGCTCCCCAAGGTTCGTGCATAAATTAGTTGTTTCATTTGAATACAATATGCACAAACATGGAATCCTCACTCCCTCTATATTATTTAGAACACAACCAAGATACAGGGATTAGATATAAACCAATACACTTGTCAAGACAAGCTTAAGTCCAAGAGAAACCAAATATGAGATATGAGTGCATGAAGATGAAATAAAAGTAAACCAAGCACTCATAAATCAATACCATACCAAAACCATTAAAAATCAAGAGGATAAGAGTGATGGTCGGAAAAGAGCGAGCATATCAAGGGGAGAGATTAACACTCTCGTGTATATAAGTTTCTAAGGGGAAAACATGAGAATAATCCACAAAGAAACATCCACACATAAGAGGTTAATAAAAAGAATACATGATATCCAAGCGGAAGTCATGAGATATACCAAAAAGTATACTTTGCTTAAGTGCATATATAGCCCATGGCTCTATTTTATCTTATGGTATATCAATGAACTTCACCAAAGAATAAACAAAAAAATCTCAAAACCATCACAACTAACAGTAAGGGAACTAATGCTAGTTGGGATACTTTGAGAAAGGCAACAAGTATCAAAAGGAATGATTCAATGCAATTTCAACAATATTGCACATGAGAGTACCTTGAGGAGTTGATATGCAATGAATTGCTAGAAGGCATATTTGGAATTGGTGAATCATGAACATGATTTTATATACTCCCCAGTATATGCATCATCTCAAATTACTCACATAAGCAATAAGGATACAGAAGTCTTTCAAAGATAATTGCAAGAATCGAACATTTACAACCAAATAAATTCATGCCAAGATGCAACATACAAGAGATTGGATGGAATAATAGTATGCATGAATAAGATACTTGTTACCAATATAGCAATGGTATGATGTAGTAGATAAGAATTTTTAGATCATCCTATCTTGGCTCCAATTATCACGTGGTGACAACTTTATTTATAGACGAGACAAGCATCCATTGCATCTTCAATGTACCTAAAACAACATTCAAGTACATCTTGGTCCCCAAACTGATTGGGTCCAAAGTGGTTAGAATAACCACAACACATAGGATACACTCCATAACCATATGGTCATATTTAGAGATGAAATTTTAATTTCATGCACATCTTAGCCGTTTAAGGATTTGATGGAGTATACCCTATATATTGGATCAAATAAAGCAAAACATGACATAAGATATACATTTATTAAACATGCATGCGCGAGAATTTCAAGATCCAATGAAGATATACTTTGGACAAATCACCAAAAATATTCAAGAAGGCATACAAGGTGTGACAAAACACATTTGTTGTCCAAACTATATCAAAGAATCAAATCAACACAAGATTTGTTCAACAAAGTTCAACAAATGAACAGAGCAAAACTATTAAGCATGAAAGATGAATTAAAAACACAAATGCTCAAAGATTTATCTCATTCAACAAAATAAAATAGAGAATAAAGAATGAGATAACAAACTCCCAAAAGAGCAAGGTTTTAACAAATAAACCAAACCCTTAACACTTTTCACAATGGCACAAGTTTCCGAGAAGAAAAGGTTTGTCTTCCACTAAAACACATTTGATAATAATCAAAAACATCATCAAAGATATGTTGAAAAGCCAAGGAAGACAATGGGAGCCACACAATTTTTTTGGAAAGAAAGTAAGGCAATAAGAGGTTAACTCCAAAGTGAAGATGATCCACAAATGCTACCACACACAAGTATATCAATTATCGAAGACAATGATTGTATTGGAATAGATTTTCGGTGGTATATTGCACGGATATTAAAGATAAATCTTCACGATAAAAAGCATAGGATAGAAATAAAAATATTAAGCACTATGCAAAAATAGAGATTCTTGATAGCTTCAACTAGTCACACAATCATGCAAAACAATGATTAGAATAACTTGAAGCAAATGGTATCCCAAATAAGATATAGAGATATGTATTTGAGAAAGACCGCACCAAGAATTTCTTACTCAAACAAAGACCGAAAAGACGAGCAATAATAGCTTCTAACAAAAATAGGACCATGTTTGAGCCAACATGCCACCTAGAAACAAGATAATCAACAATATCGACCCTAAGTGGCACTACCTCATATGTTCACATTTCCTAGGATTGTGATATGCAAAAGAAGCATAGCACTCCCCCATAATGTGATATTCATTTTTTTAATAAGAGTCAAAACAACCTCAACTAGAGATAATTAATGGACATTTAGAATTTGAATTTCCCATGAGTATGATACACCACATAATGACCAGATAAGCTTGCAATATCAATACTAAGTGGTAGTACTCATGTACACATATATTAAGGTTTGAGATATGCGCGAGGCATGTCACTCCCCCAAAATGGGATGTTCCATTAACCACTCCAAAAGAGCCAAATAAGATATCATCAAGATGCATTAGAGGCTCAAAATAAAACACACGAGTAAATGATGTGCCAAACACCTAGACATACTTGAATACACAAAATAATCAAGCATGAGGCACACCAAATACAAACACATACTTGGTACAAAACCAAAACATGTAAAGGATCAAGTAACTTACAATATAAATGAGTTAAGTACAAGTTACCGCAAAGAGGCACATTGGATATAAGATAGGGAAATAATAATCCAAAGGACTTGGCTTGATCAAATACAACATATGAAGATCCCTTAATTCTTCATGAGTTAGCCAAGTCTCCAATGCCCTCCATAAATACTTATTGATCAAGTTTGAGATAGTTGGTACCCAACCAAGTTGGGTCCTAAGAGGTTAGTCACAATAGGCTTGGCAACCCAAATGGTTCTTTTCTTGAAACCACTTTGAGTTCCAACAAACTTGGCAAACACATTGCCATCCTTATCCTTCCTAAGATAATAATCATCATCAACAATGATAGGGTTAGATAAGGTACCGTTTGAACATGAAGAGGCAAAGTGCCCCTTCACACGACATATGTAGCAACAAGTGCTCCCCTTTCTCTTCTTCATTGATTTCTTGGCTTGGGGAGCATTATCTTGATTTTTCTTCGGAAGTGGCCTAACTTCAACTTGGGCTTGAACATGAACTTGTGGCCGCTTCCATTGTTGCTTCTCACTCAAGTGATTTTTCTTCAATGGACAAGATCTTACATGATGTCCTTCAACCTTGCACTTGAAGCAAATAATCTTGGCCGAATTCTTGACTTGGTTTTGGCCCTTCTTCTTGTTTATATTGTACTTGTTCTTGTTATTGGAGTTGAATCCAAGTCCAGTTTTATCATTAGGGGATTTTTGCACACTCAAGATATTATCGAGTGTGGATTTCCCTTCATGACTCTTTTCCAAGTCATTCATCAAGGAAGTGACTTGAGACTTGAGCTCTTTCATTTCCTCTACATGGTTAGTATAAATACAAGTACTAGAGGAAATAGAAGCTTCATTGTTAGAGCGACAAGGCAAAGCAATTAATCCAACACAAGGTTTATCAATAGTATGGCTAGATGAATTACTAGGACTAGCACATGGCAAAATAGCATTTTGAGTAAAAGTTGTGCTAATGTCCAAAAGAGGCTCACAAGATGTTACCTTAGTAATACTTGCCTCACGAGCTAACTTTATCCCATCATAAGAGATTAGAAGATCATTATGAGAGCCCGAGAGCTTTTCGTGACTTTCTTCCAATTTCCTATACTTGCTAGTTAACAACTCAAGATGAGCCCTTAGCTCAACATTCTCCTTTAGGATAGATGCTTCACAAGAAGTATATTTAGTAGCACAAGCATGATTAATGGAATTTTCCTTTTCAAGCTCATAAGATTCAATTTTTTTGTGTGAGGAGACAATTAATGTGCTTCTCCTTGGCAAGCTCTTGCTTAAGGAGATTGAATCTTCGACTCACATCATCAAGTTGGAAATCCAACTCCTCTATGGTTCCCGTTTGTTTAGTTATGGTGTCCATAACGTGTTTGAGACAAGTAACGGCCTTATTATTACCACGAAGAGAGGTACACAAAAAATTCAACTCAAGCAAGAGAGCACTAGTATCCTCATCAATGTCATCATCACTATCATCATTATCATTGCTATTATCTTTACAAGATATATTGGGATCCAAAGTAGGAGATACCTTTGATCCTCTTGCCATAAGGCACATGTGAGCATGGGAGAATGAAGATGAGGATATTCTTGAATCTTCATTCATGATCATGTCTTGCTTCATAGAATGTTTGATTTCCTCTACATTGTTAGATAAACAACTAGAGGAAATAGAAGCATTTTGTTCATGGTAACAAGGCAAATCAAGCGTATCATCTACACCAGTACTCAAATAATTTCTAGATGATGTACAAGGACTAGCAACACACGGGGATATAGCATTATTGTTGCAAGAAGTGCTTAAGTCCAAAGAAGAAACATTGCAATGGGATAGAGATGAAGGATCATCATTAGCGAGCATAATATCAACATTGCAATTCCCAACACCACTCACCATATCTTTACCTTGTGTTTTGCCACACATTGGTGAAGTGGGTGAAGATGAGAACTCATTGTGGCCGGAGGTGGAAGCAACTTGGAGCTCTTCATGATGTGAAGGAAAAGAGATATCCTTGGAGAAACCACCGACAATATTAGAAATGGAACCACCAAATATTTCTTTAAGCTTGGTCCACTTCTCATGAGACGACTTGCGCTTTACAATCGTCAAGAACAAATTAACTGTGGGGCTCAAAGAGAAAATAAGCTCATTAGATACTTGAGCTTTGAGATGTAAATTTTTCTCATCCTCTAAAGATAGATTTTGAGGATCCATAGGAGGAGAAAAACCTACATTGTCACATCCCAAGATTTTCCAAATCTTGTAATGTGAAAATAAATGAATAAAATAAAACTTTGTTTGATTTTCAGGGCCAGAAGAAAAATTTTGAATTCAAATGGAACCTCAAACCAATTTGAATCAAATAAACCCTAAAGAGATTTATAAAGATAAACATTTAATAAAGGAAAATAAAATATTTTGGGAATTAATATTTTGGATCTTTTAATAAAAGATTTTGTTTTCAAAAGGAAAGTGGATTTATAAATAAAGAATATTTTACAGAGCCAAATTAAACCTTGGCCAAGTATTTAAAATAAAATGTTTTGTTTTGATTAAAAATAGTAAAGGTTTGTTTAAATAAAATAATAAGGAATTATTATCCAATTTTATTTAAGTAAAGGCTTTTCCCATTTTAAATAAACACTAAAACTTATCTATTTATTTTAAATAAGTTTTCCAAGTATTTTATATTCTCAAATAAAACCTACTGAAGTGTTTTGGCTTTATATTAGATTTCAAAATAAATATTTTAATAAAACAAATCCTATTTGATTTAATAACTAAGGCCCATTTATTTAATTGTTAATGGACCCTAAATAAAAATGATATTTTGTTTTAAAACAAGTTTTCCATTTCCAAATAAAACCTACTGATTTAGTTTGAAAATATTTGGATTTCAAATGGAAATTTTATTAAATAAATCAAACCCTATTTGATTAAATAACTAAAGGTCCATTTTATTTAATTAATGAATGGATCCTAAAAATGAATAAAAATATTATTTTTATTATGGAATTTTGGATTATGCTACTGAACAAAAGCAAGTTCAAAAGTTGTGAAGTGTGGTGTTTGTTTGAATTAATTTGGTTGATTGGATTGTTTGTTTGAAATTCAAATCAGTAAATAGAAATGGAAAAAGATAAATCAAACAGACAGAAAAAAATATATATATGAAATGGACCTGACCCAACTGAGACAACCCAATAAGCCCACTCGCAGCCCACCTCCTCTTATTCCCCGAACCGTTTTTCTTCACCGCAGAAGCAACCCGCTAAGTCACTGACCGGTGGACCTCCCCCTCAATCCTTTTCCCACTGACACAACGGCCCCACTTCGCTAGCCATCGTCTTCAACCCCTGCGACGACCATGCCCTCTCCTCGCTGCCGTTGCCAGACATAAATTCCACGCTTTAATCCACTTCAATGCAGGAATAAACCTCGCCCTCGACCGTGCCCTCATAGTCGCCTGACCCTCCTCTCCAATTCGCCTCTCTCTCTCGCACCAGATCGCCCACAGGCTGCTCCAACTTTTCTCAGCACCGCCACTGCCTCTGACGCACTCCGGCGACAATTCCGGCCATTCCCCGCCGCCCCTTGCTCCCTGACGCATACCAGCGGACTCTCTGGCCTCTGGCACACCTCCCAGTACTGCACGTTCATCGGCCCGAGCTCTGCTTCGTTGACAACGTCATCACCGCGCAAGCGCCGCCGTCTGCTTCAGCTCCGGCGACGCCTCCCTGTAAGCCACGACTTCCCCTCCATCTCGGGATGACCCTCATACACTCACCTCTCTCTCGCGCTTCTAACGGATTCATTGCTTCGCTCTTTCGTGTCCTGTAGCGACATCCCCAACGACGCCAGAGTGTGTCGTTGCCAGTAGAAGCTCCGGCGAGAGATTCCACCTGACCCCGTGCGCCCCTCGACGGACGAGCCACACGTTGAGAATCAGCACGACGCCACGAACACGGTGAGCTTACTCCCTCCCTGTTTCGCTTCCTGCCTCGCCAGCGCCGCCGCCAACTGGCCGCTCCGCCGCTCGCCGTTAACATTTCGCCGCCAGTCCTTGGCCAGGCAGCAGCAGCCGTCCGATATCGATCGGGTGGATGTGATAGAATCACTTAATAGCGAAGGGGTATGCGCTCAGTACCGCACGATCTGACTTGATCCAACGCGCCAGAGCAGTCGATCCACGCGAAACGTTTTCGACGAATAGGAGTCCGACGCGTGTCACTGGTTTGAGTTAAAACAGATTTTTGAATCAGATTTAATTGCAAACTTGAAACCTTTGTAACTTTCAAACCACACGTCCAAAAATTACAAATTTTATGTCGTTGGATTCAGGAGAACAAACCCTAGCCAACCATGCCCTTAGTTTAGTAAATAGTATCTGTTAGCTTGTTGGTTTTTGCAGAAACTTTTGAATGCTTGTTAAGACTAGAAAAATAATTCAAAAATGTTTTTGAGTTTGAAACCTTGGCAAAATGGTTTCTGGTGAACTTACTGACCCTAGGAACCAACCCATAGAATTAAAAATGAATTTGGTGAAATTTAGGATAAGGTAATTGATTTAACCCATTTCTAGCCAAATGGAAATAAAGATTTTGGTTATGAAAATACTTTTATAAAGAAAACTTTGGGAAAATATTTTGGACCAAACCTACTGACCCTAGGAAACACTTTGTGGACTCAAAAATGTATTTGGTGAAATAAAATAATGATTCTTTGATTTAAAACCATTTCTAGTCAAATAGAAATGTGGTTTATTTATTAAAAATGGTTTTGAAGGAAAACTTTTGAGAAATGTTTTGTTTTAAACTCTCTGACCCCAAACACCAAGTTTTATGGTTTGAAAACATATTTGGTGAATCCTATGGATTAATGCCTTAGTAGAAATATTTCTACACCACATAAAATGACACTCTGTTTTGAAAATGGTTTATAAAATGAAACCTTTTGCAAATGACTTTGCCACTTTACAAAATGACCATTAGGCGCTTTCAAATGTTTATGACCCATTAGGAACCACTTTTCCAAACAAAACAAAGCTTGGAATGCTTGCATGCATTACTTTGACTTTGTCATTTTATGTGATGTTTGCTTGATTGGTAGATTGAGTTTGTGCCTTGTTTGATTGGATTGTAGTGACTTGAAGAGTGTGATTGTTGCAAGGACAAGGAGTGAACCCATACTCTACCAAAAAGGCAAGTGATGCTTCATACTTTTTGTCCCATTACTTTCACTATGCATTAGTGATTTTGCTAAGTAAAACTTGCATGGATTTTGCTAAGTATAAACCTTGCTATAGGAAAACCTAGTAGATGAATCCTTAGTAGGATTTTCCTAAGTTATGATTCCTACTACTATCAAGCTTAGCCTAGCTAATAGAAAACATGGGTGGAAAATATATTCACACTATGGAAAAATCTCTAAGTCTGAGGACTTATGTTTTTGTTTAATAAAACAACTAAGTTAATGAATCACCTGGGTGGAATGGAAGGATTGGTTTATGTTGAGTGGTTACACAAGGCCATGGACTTGGCTTGTGTATCTCACTTGTGGTATGCCACCCAGGAACAAACAGATTTGAGATGTCAAATGTTGAGAAGCTTCAAGTGCAACCACTTGGCAATATGGGCTCTGCCATGATCATATAGGTTGCAAGAACTTAGCCATATGGACAGAGGGTGGTAGTGTTTGATAGGTTGGAACGCGTCCATTTTGGTCTAAGGGAAGGCTTCTGAAAGATCTTGTCTTGGGAAACCAAGTCTTGTGGGGAAAGTGCACCACCTCTGCAGAGTGTAAAATCTAAGTACTTAGCCATGTCCCTGGTAAAGGACAATTTGAGCATCAAGACATGGAAGCAATCAAGAATCTCATCATTCAAATTTCTAAGTTAAAATCTTGTGGTTTGAACAAGGGTTGTTTGAAATCTTCAATCTTTGATGGAGAGATGCCTTGGTAAAAGGATCTTCAAATCTTGGATTGGGAAAAATGATTTTGCCAAGCAAAACTTAGTATTTTCAAATGTTAAGGAAAAATCTATTTTGAGCAATGCAAGCCTCAACTCCACTTAGCCAAATGCATATAGATGATAGACTCCACTATACTACCATAGTATCACTTGCCAATACAATTCAAATGTATTGACCCTTTGTGGCTGTAACTTGTAATGTTGCAGGTTTGATTGATTTTAGTGAAGATTGTTTGATTAGGATTACAAAGTCTACAACCAACATCTGCCTGTGGCACTTTGAAGATGAAGGACCCCATGACTATAGTTATTCCGCTGCAATGTAATGTAATAGCCAAATGAGCTATGTATGATGTAATAAAATTATGTTATTCCTGGTTATAAAGTTATGTTATGACCTTTGTATCTTGATATTACATCTTAACTGTGGATGCTAGCTATTGATCCAGGGACTAGCATTGTAAACACAGGGGGCTCTATCTTATTAAAGATTGGGACCCCTACATACATCTAGAAATCGCTCAATATTTGGACACAAGGTCCGAAGATTACAAAGCAAGCAATTTATCCACAAAGCATAATTTGTGCCATCAAAGATAATTGTGTCATTGTGCACTATACTACTAGCCGACATCTTTACACTCTAGGCGGTGAAGCCTAAACAAGGAGAGACCTTGCTCTGATACCAATTGAAAGTATATAGATGTCGCCTAGAGGGGGGGTGAATAGGCAATTTCAAAACTATTATGGTTTTGGCTTGATAGAATGCGGAATTAAACTAACGTTTATTTTACAAGCACAAAACCTAAATACACTAGGCTCAACTAAGTGCACCAACAACAAATTAAGCTAAGAAAGATAGCACAAGATAAATATACCACAAGTGATAAGAAAGATATAAGTACTTCAAGCTCGATGGCTATCACAAGGAAAGTAAGCTCGGATATAGAGATAACCGAGGCACGCGGAGGCGAAGATGTATTCCCGTGTTCACCACCTTTGGAAAGGGGGCTACGTCATGTTGGAGAGGTGTGAGGTTCCACGAAGGATTCCTCACGCGCCAGAAAGGCTCACCTTCTTCTCCGAGTATATCCCACGAAGGAATAGTCCCTTTCCTTATGGCTAGATTTTCCTCCACTCCGGAGATGGCAAGATCCACAACCACTTCACAAGCTCCACGAAGGAGAATCCCGGGTCTCTTCACAATCTTCCACGAAGAGAACACCGCGGTACCAACCGCCAAGCCAACTAGGAGGTCACCCTCCAAGAGTAACAAGCTCACGGTCTCTCACTCGAACAAATCATAATGGAGAGCTCAACACTTATGCAAGAATGCAAAGCAAGGCCACCAAGGGTGCTCAAATCCTTCACTCTCAAATCCCACCAAAGAAACAAGGGCAAGGGAGGAATTAGAGAGGAAGAACAATGGTGGAAGTCAACCAATGACTACAAGATCTAGATCCAATGGGTTCCCCTCACTTAGAGGAGGAATTGATTGGTGGGGATTGTAGATCTAGATCTCCTCTTCCAAAGCACTCAAAAAGATGCAAGAGTCATAGGAGGGAAGGAGGGGAAGCAAGCTCAAGAGGTTCAACAACGGAGGTCAATTTCGTGGTCAAGAACACACTAAAACATTGGGAGAAGAACCCCCTTTTATAGTGGAAAGCAAATATGGCCGTTGGGAGAAAACTGTGCGAATCCGGTTGAAAGTTCGGTTGGACCAGCTCCAGAACCGGATGGTTCGGTTCCTGGACCAGAAAACCGGATCTCAACCGAGATAAGGGTCAGTACACAGTCTCGGATAGACTCGATATAGAAAAACCGAAAATCCCGGTTGAATCCGGTTGAATCTCGGTTGAAACCTGGTTGAATCTCGGTTTTCGGTGCTGGCACCGGACCACCCGGTCTGGGAGCCGGTTGAACCGGATCCACAACCGGGATGAAACTGACTTCACGGAAAACGCAATAACTTTTGCATCCGGACTCCGATTTCGATGATCTTGGGCTTGTTTTCACGAGGACAACAAGCTCTACAAGATTGTGCAGAGAAACATCATAGCCCAACAAAGGAGGATAAAACCAAATGAATAAAGGTAAGAAGCCTCCCTAAATAAGAACCGATAAAACCTTCAAACTTGAAAACGCCATAGAAGATGCATACGAATTCCGTTTTCGATGAACTTGGGCTTGTTGAAGAGCTAGAAACAAGCTCAAGAACCTCACATGGAGAAACACCAAGAAGAAACAAAATAGGAAGATGCAAAGTATGCAAAGGATTGAGCTTCCTATGATGATGTGATCAAGTTACACAACCAAAAGCCCCTCTTGATAGTGCGGCTATCTATCCTATAACCCAGTCTCCCAACCACCACCTTGAGATCGGTAAAAGGAAAACCTAGCAAGGCCATACCTTTGCCTTGCGCATTCTGCTTGATCTTGATGACAACGCTTCAAGCTCTACCCAAGCCTGAATGTAACACTTGATCATTGTTGCTTCGTGAAGACTCCTAATTTTCTCCCCCATACACCACTATGGGATAGCTTCATTAATACATGTATTCACATGTCCATTATCACCAATATGGACGGCAAGCTTCAAGCAAATAATCTTCTTGAGATGCTTATCTTGAATTTTCCCTTCTCAACCTTGATGATGTTCACCACTTGATGTCATCCTCTCATGGGCTATATAATATCTTCATTTTTGAAGCATGCCCATGGAAAGATACCTGTCCCATATAGAAAACGCAAAGGCAAATATATAATGGGTTAGTTCATGATGCATAATTGATAAGGCTTACCGTACCGCAAGACCATGTGGTACATTCTTTATGCTTCATGTGTTAACCAACTTGAAATCACTCTTCACTCTTTGTATTGGTCAACCAAGTATCTTCTTGTGCTCCATCTTAATATCTTGAGGTACATAAGGAACTCTTCATTTGATTACATGCTCTAAATCTTAGTCAACCATAGATCAACTAATGAGGCTATCATGACACCGACTTAGAGACATATCTTGAATTCTTCTATTGAGATCACACTCTCAAGATCTTGATCATATCATATTCTTCTCTTCAACACGATGATTTTGATGCCAATACTTAAGGTATTTTTATCTTCATGGCATCCATACTTGAATCCAACACATGGACTATAAGCATGACCTATGGAATATTTCTTCATATAAAACTCAATGAAAACATTAGTCCATAGGGATTGTCATTAATCACCAAAACCACACATAGGGGCAATTACCCTTTCAAGAAGATAATGGTTGCTTGTAGAAAGTAAACGGTAATAATAGATGATGTAATAATGGTAAAGATTGGACCGGGGTCCACAGTTCACTAGAGGTGTTCTCCTTAAGATAAATAACATTACATGCTAGGTAAACAAATTACAGCGGGACAATTGACAGGAACTGAGCAAGGCATAACAATGAAAATACTAGACATTCATGATTCCTATGATATTTGATTGGGCATTACAACAATATACATAGACCGCCATCCAACTGCATCTATGACTAGTAATCCACCTTCAGGTTATCGTCTGAACCCCCTATAGTATTAAGTTGCAAGCAACGGATAATTGCAGTAAGCAATGTGTGTAAAGTAAAGAATACAATTGTTCCATGAATAAAAGATTGTTGTTTTATCCCTAGTAGCAACAACACATCTATAACCTTAGAGATTTCTGTCACTTCCCCAGATTCAATAGAGGAATGAACCCATTATCGAGCATAAATACTCCCTCTTGGAGTCACTAGCATCTACTTGGCAAAGATAGCTACTAGAAACGGAGAGCATGCAAGATCACAAACAACATAGACATGATAGAATCAATAATCAATAAGACATGATAGAATCAATAATCAATCTTACATAGTATATCAATATCCATCGGATCCCCGCAAACACAACATGCATGTTTACAAATAGATGATCTTGATCATGAACGGAGCTCATAAGATCTAAACATGATAGCACAAAGGAGGAGAAACAACCATCTAGCTATTGTATGGACCCATAGTCCAAGGGTGAACTACTCAGGCATCATACCGGAGGCTGGCATGGCATTGAAGAAGGCCTCCGGGATGACCTATCCCCTCCGGCAGGGTGCCCAGGAAGAGCTTCAGATCCCCCGATCTAGGGACGATGGTGGCGGCGGCTACAAACTGTTTCATGGAGATCTAATCGGGTGCTTAGGGTTTTGGCATTGGGGGGCTTATATAGGCGAATATGCGATGCAGGAGGGCGGCCAGGGGGCCCACACCCTGCCCTGGCACGGCCTAGGGTGGGCCCACGCCTGGGGGGTGCGACCGCCCTGTGGCGCCCCTCCTTCTCTCCTCTGGACTCCGTGTTCTCCTCGGTGAAATATTGACTTTGCCTTTTATCGCGTACAATTTCGAGAATATTTCCTTACTAGCTTTTCTAAAACCAAAAACAACAGAAAACAGACAACTGGCACTGTGGCATCTTGTTAATAGGTTAGTCCTAGAAAATGTATAAAAATACCTCAAAGTGTAGACAAAGCTAGCAAAGTTGATACTAAACAAGCATGGAACATAAAAAATTATAGATATGTTTACGACGTATCACCCGTCGGCACCAGCGCCATAGGCGACGCATAGCTAGGGTGGTGTGTTTGTAATATATTTGGCAGTCGAATAAAATTTTCATTGCAAATGGCCGATGCCCACATTGCTACATCTTACAAGGCGAATGCAAATTTCCTAGCCTACTCGTTAGAGCCAGAGTCGGATTCAGAGTGGTAGCAGTGATGACACATGGTGTCGTCGAAGACGCTGACGACGAACATTGATTCGTCGTCGTACTCAAAGACGGCGATGTTGCCCGCCTCGATCTGGTGCGTGTGGACGAAGCACTCCTAGCCGCCGCCGAGGTACATCTGGCCGAGGTGGTCGAACATCAACTCCACTGGGTACCTGGTGGTCCTAAAACCGTTCGCCCACAGAAAGACAAGATAGGGCGGTGGGTTGGCGACCAACGACGTGAACTTGCGGGGGAGGAGCAGCCTGTCAAGCGCCATGCCGAAGTGGATGGCCACGACGAACTTGACGCCTGGGTCGACCTCGTCAGGTGATGACGTCAATGATAGAGAGCGTGGTGGAGCGCTGCTTTGGCCACGTCCTCCGCGCCTCCCTCGACGTCCACGGCCGACACGCCCTCCCCTTGACCCATTGTCGCCGGCCATGGCTAGCTACCGGTAGTGGAGAACAGAAAGGAGAAGGAGGAGAGTGTGGTGTGACGTGTGGGGAAAGATGGCCGCGGGCGGCTAGTTTAAAAGGACCGGCATGGGGGCTAAAGAGATGGCATTAAAGTGTCCATGCAATCAGTGCATCGTCTCATCGCCATTAATGGTGGAGGCTTCCGCTAGTCAGCCTTCCACCAGCGCCTCTGAATCGCTGCTGCGGTTGCGTCTGAATCTGTGCCGCTATGCGTGTCTGAGTCAAGGCCGTAGCGGCTGATGGGTGAGCCAGCGACACTAGCGGGTAGGACACACCTCGCGTTCGCACGCGTTCGACGCAACCTTTTCCTAGATTTGGTATACGATGGGTCAAACCGGACGCGTTCATTCGGATGGATATTGCCGCTATGGCGCCGCGCACGTTTCGCATGTCCGTATGGACAAGTTCGGACGCGCTCGAATGGATTGGATCGATCCAGTGAAGATACCCTTAGCCCTTTTTTCTCGCAAGCAAAACGAGTATACGTGTGGTTTCCTCAGCTATCGCGTGTAGGGTTGTCTCCTATTCTACGGTGTTCTTTTTCTCAAGAAAAAGGGAATCACTCCACCAAGCTCTTCCTTGCAGCAGCTAGTGATGCAGAGGTGGGACAATCGGGATAAGTGAGATACTACTTTTAGACTATTAGGATAACTCTAAAAATTAGATTGGATAAGTGGAATATGTCAAATCTAGCTTATCCCACTTGCCCCACTTAGTTTTGAGTTAGTCTATTAGTCTAAAAGTGGTATCCCACTTATCCCAATTGTCCCACTTCTGCATCCCTAGCAGCAGTACTGATGCTAAAGAAAGATAGAGAAAGGATTCTTGCACCGCTAGCTGTACCACCTCTATATTATCATATAGTGTATCGTCATAACCCTTGGTTTTGACCGCTTTCTGATCCACCTCAATCTCTTAATATGTTCGCCGCCATATTTACCCAAATTCTTGTTGGCGCGGGGACGCTGAATCGACGTTTCCAGCACACCCGTTAGCAACAAATCCTTGTATATCACTCCTACCAAATCGTGCATGCTTCTCTTGTCGGCATCGCACCACCGAACCATCCACCCCTCCCCACCGGCGCACCTCCCATGCCGCCACCCAACCCTTCATCCCCTCCGCCCCTGCTTCTCCCCACGATCTCCTTCCATTTTGGTGCTTCGATGCCGCCATGATGAACTTACCCCACCACACATCGTTAGCCACAGCCTCGGATCAGTCCCTTCGCCGGCGGACCACCCAGTGAGCCTACCTGACTGCATACACCGGCGGATCAGCTTAGCGTGCCCCGTACCAGCGGAAAACCAAACACTTCCTCTGGAACTGACAAGGATGCGCCCATGCCGGCGGTTCCTTGCGATGCGTGCAGCGCGGAAACCGCCCTTGGTGGCGGCTAAGGGTCATCGAGATCGTCCCTGCCCACAGCGGAGGCCGACTTCATCGGTGTGGTGCTGCTCCTTGAAGCGCCACCTCCCATGCGCAGTTACAAGGATCTTATCCTTTGTTGTTTTGCTTGAAGACACTTTAGATTCACATGAATTCGTAAAGCAGGCTACATGTTTTGTTTGATTTGTATTTGTCCAATTTGCAAACAGAACCATATTATTCAGATGATTTGTATTTGTCCAATTTGCAAATAGAACCAAATTATTTTGTCCAATTTTTCATAAAATTGCCTACCGCGGTTGTAAAGTTGCCTACTCTCTCCTATCCAAATTAGTTGACTTAGATTTGTCTAGATTCGACTGTATCTAGACATGATTTAGTATTAGATTCATCTGTATCTAAGTCGAACACAAGTTGCTTCGTCGGGCAACTTTGCAGCAAGGCGAGATAACTTTGAAGCTCGGCGAGGCAACTTCAGAGCCCGAAGAGGCAACTTGTGGCCGAGGAGACAACTTCGGTGCCCGGTAAGACAATTTTGGTGCCAAAAGAGGCAACTTTAGCACCCGGCGAGATAACTTTGGAGCCCGACTGAGCAATGCCTAACTGAGCAACTTCGGAACCTAGCGAGGCAACTTTGAAACCCGGTGATACAACTTCGAAGCCCGGCGAGGCAATTTTGGTAGACTTCGGAGCTCGACGAGGCAACTTGTGTGCCTGACGAGGCAACTTTGGAGCCTGACTTAGCAACTTTGTGCCCGGCCGAGCAACTTCAGAGCCCTTCTTTAGGCCAGCCGTTGCCCGACGAGGCAATATTGAGCCTGATGAGACAACTTCAGAGCCCGGCAAGACAACTTTCATAGGACATGAGGACGACAGTAGTTTCCTTGTCGGGCTCCAAAGTTGCTTAGTCGGGTACAGAAGTTGCCTCGTCGGGCTGCGAAGTTGCTTCGCCAGGCTCCCAAGTTGCCTCGCCGGGTCTTTCCAAACCCATCGCGGTAGCGCCATCCTAATAGCCTACTGATGTTGCCTCGCCAGGCTCTGATGTTGCCTCGTTAGGCTCTAATGTTGCCTCGCCATGCTCCAATGTTTTCTCGTCAAGCAACGCCTTCCATGAAGAAATGTCATCCTTGCACACCGCGGCAGCGCCGTCCGAATGGCCTACCAAAGTTGCCTCGCCGGGCTCTGATATTTCCTCGTCGGTAGCGGCTTGCGTGAAGAAGGGCCGTCCTCACTCACCGCGGTAGCGCCGTCCTAATGTCCTACCGAAGTTGCCTTGCCGGGATCCGAAGTTGCCTTGTCAAGCATGGAAGTTGCCTCGCCGAGCTTCGAAGTTGCCTTGTTAGGCACAAGTTTACTTGTCGGGTTCTGAAGTTTCCTCGCCTAGCTGCAGCATGCCTAAGGAAGTTTCCTCGCCGGACTTTGAAGTTGCCTAGTCGGGCACCAAAGTTTCCTCGTCTCATAGCGGCTTGCCTAATGAATTTGCCTCACCGGGCTCTAAAGTTTCCTTGTTGGGATCCGATGTTACCTCATCGGGCAGCGGCTTGCCCAAAGAAGGGTTGTCCTCACTCACCATGGCAGCGCCATCCTAATGGCCTATCGATGTTGCCTCATCCGGTAGCGGCTTACCTAAAGAAGGGTTGTCCTCACCCTCCGCGACATCGCTGTTCAAATGGACTACCAAAGTCGGCTCACCAGGTTCTAAAGTTGCCTCCGTCCTCACCCACCATGGTAGCACCGTCCGAGTGGCCTACCGATGTTGCCTCGCCGGGCTTGGAAGTGTCGTCTTAAAGGCCTACCGAAGTTTCCTCATCAGGCACAGAAATGGCCTCGCCGGGCAGTAAAGTTGCTCAGACGGGCTGTCACATCCCAAGATTTTCCAAATCTTGTTATGTGAAAAATAAATAAACAAAATAAATAATTATTGAAATTTAGGGTGAAAAGAAACTTTTGTTTTTAAATGGAAACTTAAAAATCCCATCTTGAACAAACTTTGGTTAATATTTGAATCCAACTAAATCCAAATCAAGTGGAATGCATTCCTCATAAAATGCATCTAGAAATTTAAACACTTGGAAAATAAATCCAAACCCTAAACCCTAATGGAATAAAATCATTTCCAAGTTATCTCCAAACCTACGGATTTGGTCCATATAAAAATTTGTCAACAAACATTCACAAATGATCAATAAAGACAAATAGAAATGTTATAAGCCCATATAAACTGGTTTCACTTAATTTGGAGCCATGGATAAAATCTTATCAATTTAATAAGATAAGGAAAAGTAATTTCCAAAGCTAATAAAACACTTATCTAAAATCCATACCAAATGGTGAGCAAATAACCCTAAAGATATTTAAAAGGATAAATAAATATCAAATAATATTTTACAAATTGGAATCACCAAGTTTGGATCTCTAAATAAAAAGATATGGATTTGATAAGATGAAGAAAGAAATATTAAATAAGAATTTTTTAAAGACCAAATTAAATCTTGGCCTAATCCATTAAGCAAAACGAATGAATAGAATCCAAATCCAAATAAAATATTGGATAAAGAATATCCAAAATAAAATAAAATGGCTTGAACCAAATCCTATTGGAATAAAGACAAATCTCTAATAAGAATAATTATATAATTCATGAGAAAATAGTATTTTGGAATTTACCCAAGTGAAATAAAATTTGTTTAATTAACTTAAGTAAAATAAATCTTCCAAGTAAAATTTAGGGAATTAAAACTATATTTAATTCCATTGGAAATTAAAACAAATACCCAATTCAAATGATTTATGAATCATATTAAATACTTTCCAAATAATTCAAGATGAATTATTTGACACCCTATTAAACAAATAAAAACCTACTGAAAAGATTTGGAAGGTTTAAGAATTTAAGTGGTGTTTGAAAATATTATTAAATCTTATTTGATTTAAAACAAGGGCCTTTTGAATAATTAAAAAGACCCCAAAAAGAATAAAATTTTATTCCAAAATTGACTTCAGATTATATTACTAATCAGCATTTAAATCCACACAAAGTTTTGTTGAAATTTTGAAATTCAATAGTTGTTTGAATTCTTTATACAAAACCAAAACAGAAATTAGAAATAGAAAAAGAAAAAGGTTTCAGTATTAAAAAAAATGGAACCAGCCAGCAGGCCCATTAATCCCAACACCAGCCCACCTCTCCCTCTCACCCCGAGTGAATCGTTTTTCACCGCAGACAGAACCCACAGAGTCTATGACGCGTGGACCCCACCTCCCCCTCTCTCCCTCACGCTGACAACGGACCCCATCGCCACGTCGTCATCGTCTTCACCCACCCCGCTGACCACGCTCCTCTGGCCGTTTCTCCGATGATGAATGCCGGTGTTAAATCCCCATCAATCCCGTGCTAAAACCTCGCCGCGACCACGTGTATTTAGTCGCCCCTCTCTCCTCTACCATTCCCCTCTGCTCCCGTTTCCCCTCTGCCTCCAGGCTGTCCTAATTCATCCATACTCTGCCACTGCCCCGACGAACTACTCCGGCCAAATTCTGACAACTCTGTCCACCCCTCCGCTCCCAGTACCCACTGGATTGCTCCCCATCTTCCTACGAACCACCTAGTAACACTAGCTCACTCGAGCGCGTGCCAGAACGTCGGCAACATCTTCACCAGTGCGCCACCGACGACCCCCGCAACTCCGGTGAGCTCTAGAACTCGACTCCGTGCGCGCCTCGACCAGTGAATCATGCCATTTGGTTCGCCTGTGTCTTTTACATCTCCAGGTGCTCGCCAATCACTCGCGTGTGGTCTGCAGCCTCGCCTCCGACGACTCCCAAACAAGCTGGCGCCAGGAGCATCTCCGACGAGGAATTCCGACGACACCCGTGCGCCCCTTGACAAACCGCAAGCACGTTGAGCATCGCCGTGATCTCCCGAACCTGGTGAGCCACTCCTCTTCCTCCCTTGCTTCCCGTAATCACCACGACGCCGTAGGCAGAGCCAGCGCCGCCACCTGCCGCCACCAGGGCCGCCCATCTCTGGCAGGCACACTGTGCGCCGTGCGATTACGATCCAGTGGCCACGATAGTATTTTAACCGAAGGGGTATGCTTGCTTCTGAGCCGTGTGATCCCACTTAAATCCAACGGCTCGCATCTGCCGATCCAAGCGAAACGGTACCGACGAGTAGTATCACGCCACGTGGCCCATAGATGATTTAAAACAGAAATTGTGTTCTATTAGATGTTCAATTTTGTAAAATTCATAACTTTCAAACCACACGTCCAAATTTTGCAAATTTTATATCAATGGAATCAGCAAGACAAGTAATTTCTGACCATGCACTTTGTTTAGTAAAATGCTTCTGTTAAATTGATTGTTTTTGTAGAAACTTGTGTATGCATGTTTAGAATATAAAAATTGTTGTAAAATGATTTTTGAGATAAAACCTTTGGCAAATGGTTTTTTTTGAACCTACTGGCCATAGAAATCAATTTGTGGTTTCAAAAACATATTTGGTGAAGCAAAAGAATAAAACCTTGAATTAAAAAAATTCTAGCCAAATAAAAATATGGTTTAATTGTTAAAAATGATTTTGGAGGAAAACCTTTGGGATTTTTTTTTATTTAAACTCTCTGACCCTAAACACCAAGTTTTATGACTTAAAAATGTATTTGGTAAACTCTATAAAGATTGCTACTTTGATAAAGGCATTTTCGACCACATAAAATAAGGATTTGGTTTGAAAATGGTTTATTGGTAAAATCTTTTGCAAATAGTTTTGCCACTTTATAAAAATGACCAATAAAGTATTTTAGAATGTTTATAACCTATTATAAACCACTTTTGTAAATAAAACAAAGTTGGCATGCTTGCATGCATTGTTTTGTTTCTATCATTTTATGTGATGTTTTGCTTGAATGGTGGATTGAAATATTGCTTGCTTGATTGAATTGAAGTGATTTGAAGAGTGTGAATATTGCAAAGATCAAGGAGTGAACTTATATTCTCTACCAAAAGGGCAAGTGATGCTTCATACTTTTGTCCCATTATTTTCACTATGCATTAGTGATATTTCTAAGTAGGACTTGCATGGAATTTTGCTAAGTGTAAACTATGCCATGGGAAATCCTAGTAGATGAAACCTTAGTAGAATTTCCTAAGTTAAGATTCCTATTACTATCATGCTTAGCTTAGCTAGTAGAAAACAAGGGTGGATTATATTCATGCTATGGAATATTTCTAAGTCTATGGACTTGTGTTTTGTTTAATAAAACAACTAAGTGAATGAATCACCTGGGTGGAATGGAAGGAGTGGTTTGTGTTGAGTGGTTCACAAGGACCATTTCTATGGTTTACCTTGTGTATCTCACTTATGGATGGCCACCCAGGAACAAAGAGATTTGAGATGTCAAATGTTAAGAAGCTTCAAGTGCAGCCACTTGGCATTAGGGGCTCTGCCTGGATCATATAGGTTGCAATAACTTAGCCAAATGGACAGTTGGTGGTAGGGGATGATAGGTTGGAACGCGTCCATTCTGGTCTAAGGGAAGGCTTCTGAAAGATCTTGTCTTGGTGAAACCAAGTCTTGTAGGGAAAGTGCACCACCTCTGAAGAGTGTAAAATCTAAGTACTTAGCCATGTCCCTGGTAAAGGACAATTTGAGCATCAAGACATGGAAGCTATCAAGAATCTCCTCATACCAATTTCTAAGTAAAACTTGTGGTTGAATAGGGGTTAAAGGATCACCAATTTCTATTGGAAGACGCCTTGGGAATGATTTTGTCAAGCAAAAACTTAGAGTATGATAAGGAAAAACTATTTTGATCAAAGCAAGCCTAAGCTCCACTTAGCCAAATGCATATAGATGATAGACTCCACTATACTACCATAGTATCACTTGCCAATACAATTCAAATGTATTGACCCTTGTGGCTGTAACTTATTATGTTGCAGGTTTGTTTGATGTTAGAGAAGTTTATTGATTTAGGATTACAAGTCTACAACCAACATGTCTGCCTGTGGCACTTTGAAGATGAAGGACCCCATGCTATTGTTATATTCCGCTGCATTGTAATGAGATAGCCAAATGAGCTATGTAAGATGTAATAAATTATTTTATTCCTGGTTATAAAGTTGTATTATGACCTTTGTTTCTTGATATTACATCTTAACTGTGGATGTAGCTATTGATCCAGGGACTAGCATTGTAAACACAGGGATCTCTACCTTATTAAAGGTTGGGAACCTTACAGATGGTATCAGAGCATTGTGTTGTCTGTAGGATTTGTAACCCTAGGATTGGACAAAACCCGTTAGAAAAATAGGAGTTGTATTTGTTCCAAAACTTATTTACAAACAATCTTGTAAACTCTTTCCTCAACCATTTTGGTTTTGATTCTACATCTCTTCTATTTCAACTTGATGGATAAAGCCTACCCCATGGCCAAAGACTTCACCATGAGCAAAGGACTTCATCAACTCTAATGACTTCAACATCTTCAAATGATTTCAACCTTATTCTCAACAAGGACTTCAACCTTGGATATCACTAAGGACTACAAGTGAGACAAGAAAAGTTACTCAAGACTTGAAGACTAAGGAAACACAACTTGGGAATCATCATCACCTTTGAAGTTTTTGTGACCAAGAATTTTCCCAAGGAAACCATGATCTCATGCAAGAAGAATCAACCAAGAAGGAGGGAAAGATCTCAAGTGAACCACATAGATGGACCACCATATTAAGTATAGATCAAACACACCAACTTATGTGGTGAAACAAAAAAAATATTTTTGTTGCCTATAAATGTGCTTGAAACTTGTTGTTTGAATGGAGTGTTTGTTTGTGATTGCTTGCACATTGTTTGAGTGAATTGTGATGTGTGTGATTAGAATTAATTCCTTAGAAATCTTTTGCTTATTCTAATCCCAATCCAAACCAAATAGATGACTACTCCAGGAAACTCCAACATCAAGGATGGTGACAACAACAACCAAGAGACCAACATGAGAGAACTCATAGTAACCCAAACCCAGATGAACCAAGTGACAGCTCAATTTTTAGCCAATACCAACAAGTTAGATCCAGCCATGCAAAGGTTTTTGGAAACCCAAACCCAATTGTTGCATAAGATGACAGATCAAATGATCAACATGGGAGACAACCTTTCCCAAGGAGTTTGTGACAACAAGGATGTCAAGGATGATATTCTAGAAGGAACTCAAGCTTGCAATGTTTGTGGAGACAAGGATCACACTTCCAAATAGCATGAAGATCAATGCCCCAATTGTGAAGAGAAACATCAAATTGATCAATGCCCCACATCACAAGCTACTTGTTTCCTATGTGAGGGAAATAATCATGTCCCTATCCAATGCCCCATCTATTCCATAGTTCAACAAAGGAAACAAGGTGGAGTGCAACAACTGATTGCAGACTACCATGAGAAAGCCAAGTCTATCAAGAAAGATGAAGACAAAGGAAAATCTCATCTTGCACCTCCATGCAATATGACTCAATTTAAAGGACCAAGGAGGAGACATATGTATTATCCAAGGAAAAGATCAAGGAGACCAGGAAAATTTCCTACCTTTGAGATAACATATGAAGAACATGAACTAGAAGCACTCCTAGCTTTGGAGAAGCCCAAGAAGAAAAAGTATAAGGAGATTAGCCAAGTGTGGTGCAACAACTGCAAAGAGTTAGGCCATTATGTATCAACTTGTCCATAGAAGATACGTGAAGAACTCAATCTTATCACATGTTACAACTGTGGTAATCAAGGACATTATGCAAGCAACTGTCCAGAAAAGATGAAGCACAAGATAAAGCCTATGAAGGATCTTAGCCTTGTCACATGTTGAAAAACTACCGTTATAATCGAAAAGATGAAGCAACAAATAGGCAACAAATTGTTATAATCGAATAACTACCATTGTTGGAAAACTCAAATCTTTGAGCCATCCGTTTTGATCAAATGCACGTGAAAAAGCAAGGCACACAAACAGTGTCCCATCAGCGTGTTCCTAGCTAATCAGGACATGTGGGTCCTTCTAGCCTATTTTTCTTATTCTTCGTAGTCTAGAAGCGCACGACCATGGGAGGAAGGAAAACGAGGGGCGCCACCACCACGCGCTGGGTGCCGCTGGCACCAAAATCAGCCACCGCGCGCGGACGCGGGAAGATCCTAGGACGACGAGCTTGGTGGTTGGCCACAGGCACTGGTAATAGGAGCTCGTGCCGGTGCAGGCCGACTGAGCGGAGGAGGGTGGGGCTGGGGCGGCTCGCTGAGCAGAATGGGGAGTTCGGCTGCAAATAGGGAACGACGGTGGCGCGGGTTCTATTTTGTCCACGAATGGCGACGAACGTGTTTGAGACTAGAGCTCTCCCGGTGATACGAGGCGCGAAGACGGCGTGCGTAGGAACAAGGGGATCGTTCGTGAGAGCCGGGACACGGGAGTAGGTGGGGATTGGGGAGGGTGCGCTGGAAACGTCCAGCGAGCGTGCGGGGTTTGCAGATAGGTGCGCTCTGGGTGTCGGTTTGGTGTCCGGGCGCTCGCTAGACTGGCCCATTTACCCCCTTTTTATTCAAGTTGTATGTATTAGTGAGACACTGACCAAGGTAATACGAAGGAAGAAACATTGATGAGATATCACCCTCTCTAAAGCATGCAGGTTTGGCCTCGGCACTGGCAGGAAGCAACTCGAAGCTGTAAGATAGGGGAAACCAAACATTGTGGTGCCTTGTATTGCTCATTATATAGACTTACAAGGCTAGAGTTCATACCGTACAATACACGGACAGTTATACATAGACTACACATATACAACCATATATCCAGTGGCGGATCCAGGATTTTACGCTAGGGTGGGGCAACTAATTTTTTTCCCAGTATCACAAATATAACAAAGGACAATGTACATGTATTAAGCATACTATATATAAAGGCACGCCAGAAATAGATTTATAAAGTCTCACAAGTAGCATAAATTCAATGATTACATGTCAAATTTGCATATAGAAATATAACATACCATAGCTATTTTAAAGACCACTACAATACTACTATTTCTTCTTATTCTTCTCAGGATAACGTTTTCTCATGGCCATGAAAGTCTCAACTATATCATCATCGTTTATCTTGATAAAAGTATCCCGCTCAATGAATGTGACCAGACAATCATCCAGAAGACCATCACCCATCTTATTCCTCAACTTATGCTTCACTAAATTCATTGCAGAGAACACTCTTTCAACACTTGCCGTCGCCACCGGTAGAAGCAGTACCAATTTGAGAAGAGAGTAGACCAGATCGTGAACAATATGTCTCTTTGTTTCAACAAGTTTGATCGATAGCTCAACAAGATTCTTTAGACCTTTGAAGTTTTCATCTTTTCTCATGTCATCAATGTAGTTAACAAGTTGTGTCTCAAGTCTTATCAGATCAACCTTGAAAATATTAGTAGGATAAAATTCAGCAAGTCTGCGTACCTTTTTTGCATCAAAAGAAGCAAATGAGTTGACAGGATTCAAGGCTACCATACAACCAAATAACTCCATGTTGACCTCATCAAATCGACTGTCAAGCTCTTGACTAATTTTATCAATGACACCAATGTATACTTCTCTTCTGAAATGATCATCATTTGTTTGATCTGAAGAAAACCGTGTTGATCTCCCATAAGGAACATAATTACCATCCGGTGAAGGAACTTGGATGCCATGCTCATTACAAAATGAAATCACTTTTTCATAGAATGAATCCCAACCATCAGACCTCATCTCCTGCATTCTTCTCTTTGCCATACCAACAAGTGAGATAGCACTAACAATATCTTGCTCTCTCCTTTGTAAACACTCGGATAAATCTATTGTGTATCCAAGAATTACAACCATCAATTGTGCACTAAAAACAAAATCAAATGATTCAAACACTCCAAGCACAACATGTATTTTCGGCCAATCACCCTTTTGCCCAGGATCTTCTCCAAGAATAATGAGCACATCTCGAATTGTGGCATACATACCAATGATGCGCATGATGGTTTTAAAATGAGAGCCCCATCGAGTCTCACCTGGCCTAGCTAACCCCATCTCTTGATTTAATCCGCTGCCAGTTTCTAGTTCACCCACTTCAAGAGATTTCAAGAGGTTAATAGCTCTAACATTCCGAAGCAAGTCATGGCGCTTACAAGAGACTCCCACAATACTCATCAAGAGAGATACTTGAGCAAAAAACCAAGAACAATCTGTATTGTCCTTAGCAACAGCAACTAGGACTAGATGGAGTTGATGTGCAAAGCAATGAACATAATAAGCAGAAGGTGAATCTTTCATGATCAAAGTTTTCAGTCCTTTAATCTCTCCTTTCATGTTACTAGCTCCGTCATAACCTTGTCCACGAATTTGAGTGGGAGTCAAATGGTGATGACTAAGTAAACCATAAATTGCATCCTTAAGTGACAAAGAAGTAGTATCACCTACATGAACAACTCCAAGAAAATGCTCCTTTGGCCTTCCCACTTTATCTACATAACGCAAGCAAATAGCTAGTTGTTCCTTATGCGATATATCACTACTCTCATCAGCAAGAATTGCATAATTATCATCACCAAGTTCTTCTATAATTTCCTTCCTCGTGTGTATGGCACAACATTCAATAATTTGCTTCTGTATCTCAGGGGAAGTCAAGGTACAATTACCTGGAGCATTTTTCAAAACCAATTTATTCACTTCTTCATTATTTGCTGCAAGCCATTCCAGAAGCTCAAGAAAGTTCCCTCTATTGTGAGAATCATCCTTTTCATCATGTCCACGGAATGCCAATCCTTGACCCAGGAGAAATCTCAAGCATCTAAGAGAATAAAGCAACCTGAGCTTGTAAAGACGTAGTTCCTCGTGGTTTACCTTGACAATAAGATTATCAACTGCCGTATTGGGATTCACAAATAAGTTATATCTCTCCTGAGCATGATTGTGTACACTTGTTACACCACCCACATGTTTGTCAAGTGCATCATCCCTATTCCAATTTCTCCAACCACCATCAACAAAAACCCCGGTACCCTTTCCCTTGCTTTTTTTCTCTTTGAACAAGTAGCATATGAAGCAAAATGCAGCATCCTTCTTGATACTATATTCAAGCCAATTATACCTCTCAAACCAAAGAATACTAAAATTCCGATCTTTACCTCCAATATTCCTTGATTCAAACCGATGTGCATATGGTCGACATGGACCTTTAGGGATGTATGATCTCCGAACTGCATCCTGATCATTAACATTATAGCTTGCAATGGGTAATCTTTCTCCTGGATCATGTGGAAGACGATTAATATCATACACTTGTGGTGGTGGCGGCGGTGGCGGCGACGGTGGTGGTGGCGGCGGTGGCGGTGGTGGCGACGATGAGAGCGGTGGTGGCGATGTTGTATCTTTAGGTGGAACTACAATTTGCTTCATGTTTCTGAAAAAGTGATGCAATGTCCGAGTTCCTCTTCTTCATGTTTCCGTCAGTCTGCAATGCAAAAAACACAGCTGATTTATCAATTCCCTAATTACAGTGAATCAGTTTTCTGTATCACAATCAATATAGAACAGTTAGAGAAGAGAAGAGAAAGAGACAAATTTATTTTTCTACTAATGGATCGACACAGAATAAAAAATAAAAGCTGATTCAAAGTTATCGCTAATTTTACTCTTCTATTTTGAATAAACTATTCACAATTAAAATACTCCCTCCGACCCAAATTAGTTGACTTAGATTTGTCTAGATTCAAATGTATCTAGTCTTATTTTAGACTAGATACCTTCGAATCTAGACAAAACCAAGTCAACTAATTTAGATCGAAGGAAGTACAACTAGGGAAGAGAAAGAGGCATGTAGCTTAGCTAACAGGGTGAAACCTCACCTGATCGACCGATTGATTTTGATTAGCAGATCGGAAATTGTTGAAGCTCCGGCTGCAGACTCTCTATGAACGGAATCAACATTCTAACAATCAAGCAGCTCTCGCAACAGATTTTATTTTAAGGAGGATTGAATCGAGATTGATCAGGACTCTGGACTCGGCTCGGGGAATCGTGAAACACAGTTTGTGCCGTCTACGGCTTAACAGAACTAGACGAATTGAGAAACGTGTGTCTGCTTTCCACGCCTGGGCCAGGCCTATCCCATTATGTTTAGACAATATGTATTAGGCTAACAGGCCAAATTTTAGGGTGGTCCACGCCCCACCCTTACACCCTACTAGCTCCGCCCATGCATATATCTATACACATACATTATATTTATATATTCTAACACCCTCCCTCAGTCGTAAACGGGCGTCGACGAATGTTAAGACTGTCCCAAAAATCCAAAAAAAGAGGCGACGGTTGTCCCTTGGTAAAAATGTCCGCAAACTGAAAAAACTCGGAACATGTAGAACCCGGACCTCGCCGGTGGTGACACGATCTCGTACAAAATGCAAGTCGATCTCGACATGCTTGGTGTGCTAATGATGTACATGATTCTGGTACAGTGGCACATTGTCACAGAAAACCACAGTGGCACCAGTCACCGGTCGATGAAGCTCCTGAAGAAGCTGCCGTAACCAACAAGTTTCAGCCACCACATTCGCAACCACCCTGTACTCAGCCTCGGAGCTGGAGCGAGAGACCATGTGCTGCCTCTTAGCAGACCATCACACCAGATTAGTGATGACCCACAAGTATAGGGGATCGCAATAGTCTTCGCGGGTAGTATTACCTAATTTATTGATTCGACACAAGGGGAGCCAAAGAATACTTGCAAGCCTTAACAACTGAGTTGTCAATTCAACTGCACCTAGAAATAGTTCTTGCTCATAGAAGTTTATCAGTAGCAACAGTTTGTAGTAGCAACACCAAAGCAACAGCAGCAGTAAAACAGGAGCAATATTAATAGTAGCCGCAAATAGTAGGATATGAGTGCGGTAGGCATAGGGATAGATGGACGGGCGTTGCATGGATGAGTCTAAACATGTAACTTCAAGATCTACGGAACTGCAGATAAATATGAATAAGCATCCAAGTACTAGACAATCGTAGGCATGTGCTCCATATATAGTCATGCGTTCTCGCAATGAGAACTTGCACAACATCTTTTGTCCTGCCAGCCCATGGCAGCGGGGCCTCTAGGGAACTACTAGCAATTAAGGTGCTCCTTTTAATAAATCACCGGAGCAAAGCATTAACACTCTGTGAACACATGTGATCCTCACACCACAGCCATCTCCTCCAGTTGTCCCAACTTATATCACTTCGGGGCATTTGGATCCGGACAATGATATGTGTACACAACTTGTAGATAAGATCACAAACAATACTATCATAATGATTCAATAATAAGTTCAGATATAAGATCATGGCACTCGGGCCCTAGTGACAAGAATTAAGCACAACAAGTTGCAACAAAGTCAAATAGCACTAATAGAGATACTAGGCACTATGCCCTAACAATCTTATTCGATTACATGATAGAACTCATCCAATCCCTACCATCCCCATAGCCTACAGCAGGGGATTAATCACTCATGGATGAGGGAAACATTGATGGTTTATGGAGAGGCGTTCGTGATGATGATGGCAATGATCCTCTCCAAATTCCTAGTCCCGGCAGGGTACCAGAACGGAGTTTCTGGATCCGAATCTTGGTTTCTGATGGTGGCGGCGAAGCGGAACTCTTTCTGGAAAAACAACGACCCCCCCCCTCGGTTTTTTAGGTCAAGGGGTAACTTATAGGCGAAGAGGGAGCCCAAGGGGGTGCCTGGGGTGGCCGCACCCCCCCTAGGCGCGGGCCGGGCCCACCCGCGCCTGGCAGGGTTGTGGGCCCCCTAGGCCTCCACCCCGTCTCGTCTTCTGGCTCCGTGGGTCTTCTGGTGAAATAGGATTTTTGGCATATTTTTCGGGATTTTTCCTGATAGTTGATTTTCTGCACAAAAACTAGACACAAAGGTAATTCTGCTGAATACAATGTTAGTCTGTGTTAGTTGTATCCAAATCACACAAGTTAAGAGGATAAACAATAGCAAAAGTGTTCGGAAAAGTAGATACGTTTTGGACGTATCAACTCCCCCCAAGCTTAGCTTATTGCTTGTCCTCAAGCAATTCAATTGAAAACTGAGTCCGATAAAAGAAATTTCACGAACACATTTGCTTCATATGATGTATATATTCTCAGCACATGAGTAGATACTTAAACCATTCATAATAAGAAGTATGCAACCAAGTATACTCAATAGTCATTGCAAGCTATGAAGAGAAACCAACTCAATAATAATAAGTAGCATGGAGCATAAACATAAGCAACATTGCAATGCCCATAATAAAGTATGATAGAGTGGTATCTCGCTTGCCTTTGTCTGTAGAGCATAATATAAATGTCAAGGCACCTCTGAAGTTCAAGTGAAGACTAGAAGTAAAAATATCAGAGATACAAGCATCAAAGTCATGACATAATTAACCAAGTTTTGAGACAAACACAAGAATGACAACTATGCTCTCAAGAAGGTGCTCATAGAATAAGAGTTGACTCAACAAGGGAGTAAAAAAAGGTTTTGAGAAGTTTGAAAGGCTTCCTAATGCTGAAAGGAAGGTACTCATTAGCTTTGAGCTCTCATTGCCCCTATCATAGGCATCTTCACATGGTTAAAGTGAAAGTGAGGTCCAATATGAGTTATATGCTTGACAGACCATAAACTAGAAATCCCAAGTCCCTTGAGTACGAGGGCCGCTCCGCATGCTACTCAACTTTGGTTACCTGTAAGTTCTTGTCATTGTAAATACATGCATATCATAGAGAATCGCCAACGGGTACCCCTTGCACATGATACAGGAGCTATCCCATAATCAAAATGACAAGGCAAGCAGACAATGAGCATCTCAGAGATCTTTTTATTTACTATGTGCATAGCTTTTTATTGAGGATGCTTCACAGAATGCTCATTATGGTGATACTGCAAGTTTCCACCATGATTAGGCATGGCTTAGGCTAGCGGCCCAGGCGTTTCTCTAACACATATATATACTCCATGAACTCACAAGCTCCCCTTTTATTTCACACCGACGACATCCGCAAACAAAAGAGCAAGGTATCAACTGGATATGTATCCATAAGTGTTGAAAGCATTCCCCGTGACAGCACGGTTCTGCTAACTCCCAGCCTATAATTTGCAAGCATATAACTTTCATGGACAGTCACAATGATTTAGGATTATAAAGTGCAAGGAATAAAGTGTGCCATCAAGTTCGTGAGAGCTTTACTAACTAACTTTCTCAAAATAGACAAACATTTTATTTGGAAGAAAACAAGGCATATAGAATATGCACGGAAATAGCAAATGATGCTAATAGGTAGGTATGGTGGACACTGTTGGAAATATTGGTTTTGGGGAGTTGGAAGCACAAGTAGAGCTCATACTCAGTGCAAGTGAAGGCTAGCAATAGAGAGGGAGCGACAAACGAGAGATCAATAACTGTCATAATCATGCTTGCAACAAAACAGGACTAATTATGGCATGAAAGTGATACAAGAACTCTGAGGCAAAATAAATCATCGAGGCTTACAGACTATTGTTTAGTCATATGCATGCGTGAGCATGTGCCAAGTCGATTCACATGAAACATTCAGAGGAGGATACCACAATATCATACCAAAATATGAATAAAACAATGCAAGCAAACATTCATATGACATGCTACAAACTATTAGCAAGCCGGAGCTAATCACAGACAAGTAAGAACTACTAAGAATCCATCAGTAACATACACCTTACATGAACATACTAAGCATGCTCACCATGATGAGTATATGTAAAAAATGAAAACAAATAGAGTTCGTTACCAGCCTCTTACCACTCCTCGAGTTGTCTTAATCTTCATTATTTCCCTTCACTTGTGTGACTTGAATAATAACATGAAACCAAAATCCACTGAGGACGGCTGAACCCTGCAAAGAACTCACAAAACCAAAGAAGAACAACAATTTTTTTTTGGTGTTTTCATTTTTTCAAAGCGAGAAAACAAAGCAAAAACAAAGCAAAATCTTTTTGGATTTTTCTTTAAGGCAAACCAAAGCTAAAAAGCAAAGAAACAAACCAAGAGAAATAATGAAACTATTTTTGGTATTTTTGTGTTTTGGGAAAGCAGAGACAAAAACCAAAAAGAAAGCGAAACAATGGATGTACAAAGAACCGACCGATCATGATATATAGATGAGTGTGATGTCGGTATACCCCCCCAAGCTTAGGCTTTTGGCCTAAATGGGGCTCAACTCCAATGTGCCCAAGAAGGTGCACCTCCGTAGTACGACGAGGAGGCCCCTTCGTCCTGGTACGAACTCGAGGACTCACCCGTGTAGAACATAGAGGGGTCATATGAGGGTGTGTCCCCCTGATAGCATCCATGGAAGTCAAGAATGCGCAGCTTGTCATCCATCTCCTCCTTGGATCGTGACAAAGGTCCCTGGGAAATACTGAACAAAGTGGTTTGGGGGGAGAGGGATCTCTCTCTCTTCCCCGTCAATAAACAACATTTTATAAACCAAGCTCTCAAGGGTAGAGCCAGTAGTGACAAAGTGATGTGCCTTCATGGCAGCAAGATCAAGCCTCTGAGGGGCCAAAGCTGTATCATTTGGATCAACAGCAAGGTCCAAGGAAGCAGCAACACGCGTAGCAATAATTCCCCCATAAATGGGTCCCTTAGCAGCTAAGCGACGAGCAATGAGAGAACCAAGATTGTACTTAGTTTCATTGTTGAGCGCAGCAGCTAAGAATGCCAAATGATAGTTGGAAATATTACTAGTGTTCTCCCTAGCAAGAACACTAGTGGCAAGATAGTAAGCAAAGTACCTGATGGCTGGGAGTTGAATATTTCTTATCTTTCCCCATTGATATCTACAGTCATCATCATTGGTTATCCTGCGGTAGAGCTCCAACAAATCAGCGGGTTGAGCTAGAATCTTCTTTGTTGACCCAGCTGTACCAAGTCCCAGGGCCTCACCAAATTTCTTCAATGTCATGTTGTAAGACCTTCCATAAATTCTGAAAGACACATCGGGCTTGAACAAGTTGTTAGTAAAAGAAAGGCTCTCCACAAATGTTTTAGTGAGCATAGCATATTGCACACTCTCATCCTGCATAAAGCTTGTTAGTCCAGCCCTCCAAACCAAGTTTGTAAAATCATCAAGAATCCCAGCAGCCCGCAAAAAGGTTTGGCAAGGAAAGGTGGAAGGGTGAGCATCCCCCTCATCTCCCTCGTCGCCAAATCGCGGTGCGATGAGATCCTCATTGTATGAGGGCCTAGCTTGGGAGGATGATCTTGAAGGCCTTGCCCTTCTAGGTGCATCACTCTCAAATATTTCACCAAATGTGTGGTTGTCCATGACCTATTTTTTCTGAATTTTTTAGACAAACATCAAACCAAGTGATTTCCAAGTTGATAAATGATGAGAAACAAGCATCAAAATGAAATCTCTATGCATAGAACAAGCATGCAAGCTCACACAAGCTGTCACCTATAGTAGTAAAATACTCAAGATACAATCTACCAATCACAAATCTAATTGGACAAGCGGAGGAGGCACATACCAAGGAGCAATCCCTCCAAAAATCAGCAACAAAGATGGGCTAAGCAAGGAGATCGAAAATCACGATCAAGAACAGCAGGAGCTCGAGCTTGAGAAAGTTTTCCGGTGTTTTTCGGGAGAGAGAAAGAAGATGGCTGGGAGGAGGCACCTTGGAGGGACCCAGGTGGGCCACACCCCAACTAGGCGCCACATAAGGGGTGCCCGCGCCCACTAGGGGTGGGGTGGCCCCCTGTGTCACTCCAGGTGTCCCTCTGCCCCTTTTTTCAAGGAAAATTTTATTTTGAATTTTCTGGGATTTTTCGGGAAACTTTATTTTTGGCCAATTTTTAGGATATGAAAATTAATTTTCTCGCAAATTTTTTTAGAAGAAGCAAAAGCAAACCAAAAACCAAACTACATAAGTTCTAAGACACCCTAACAAGCAAACAACTAGCAAAACCAAAGCTAGCAAGAGAAAAGGCAAAAATAAAAGAAAGCAAGTATAACCATAGTGAAAGCATTATTTTGTTCATTAAAATCCTTTTGTTAACAAGGTTGATCAAGTATTGTTACCAAAACAATCTTATATGAAACAAAACTTTGCAATCCACAAGGTGATTATGTTACCTCATATTTGATAGCAATGGTCCCAATCATAATAGTTTCAAAATTTTCTTGTGGAATGGGACAATATATTTCTCCAACCTTGATGCTCTCAATATTTTCAATGGAATTCAGGCAATAGCTCTTAGCAACCTTCTTAGGGAAATATACAGTATGCTCTTTGTCATTAATATTGAATGTTACTTTTCCTTGATTACAATTAATGACAGCACCTGCAGTATTAAGAAAATGTCTACCAAGAATAATAGACATATTATCATCTTCAGACATTTCAAGCACAACAAAATCAGTCAAAACCAAGAAATTATGAGCCACTTGAACAAGAACATCCTCACATATACCAACAGGAATAGTAGTTGACTTATCAGCCATTTGCAAAGATATACCAGTTGGTATCAACTTTTCTAGCTGGAGTCTCTTGTAGAGAGAGAAAGGCATAACACTAACTCCAGCTCCCAAATCACATAAAGCAGTTCTAACATAATTGTTCTTAATAGAACAAGGAATAGTTGGTATATCTAGATCACCAAGTTTCTTTGGAACCTTACCATTGAAGGAATAATTAGCAAGCAAAGTAGAAATCTCCTCATTAGGAATCTTCCTTTTATTAGAGACAATATCCTTCATATACTTTGAATAAGGAGGCAATTTAATAGCATCAGTCAAAGGAATTTGCAAAAATAAAGGTTTCATCCACTCATAGAACTTGTTGTAGTGTTCTTCCTCCTTTGACTTGTGTTTCTTACCTAGAAAAGGCATAGGTTTCTACACCCAAGGTTCTCTCTCTTTACCATGTTTATTAGCAATAAATCTTCCTTAGTGTACCTGGTGTTCATAGTGTGCTTCTCAGGTTCTTCCTCAACTTCCTCCTTATCAGGAGCATCATTTTTATCATTACCACTCTCAGTTTCAGCATCAAAGACAAATATACTATTAGGATCTACAGCAGGTTCAAGTGGTTCCTCAACTACCTTATGTTTATTTTTCCTTCTCTTACGAGGACTACCACTACTTTCACCTTGTTGAGAACCCTGCTCAATTCTTTTAGGGTGTCCTTCAAGATATAAAGGATCTTGAGTAGCTATACCACTCCTAGTTCTAATTCCATAAGCATGTTTATCTCCTGAGGCATTAACTAGCATATCTTTTTGTACCTTAGCAAGTTGATCAAGTTGGGTTTGAACCATTTGAAAGTGTTTACAAAGCATTTTTAATATCATTAGAAGTTATTTCCACAATATCTTTCAACTCATTAATAGCTCTAGAGTTTTACAATAAATGATTCTAAACTTGTTTATTAAAATTACCTTGCTTAACAATAAATGTGTCAAGTTCCTCTAAGCATTGTTCAGGAGGCTTACCATAGGGAATATCACATTCATTAAAGTGGAGAGAGTGTACCTCAATAGTAGATGAGTGGGGAATTGGCTTACATAATTCTTCTATAGGAGACAGATTCTTCACATCTTTAGCTCTAATACCTTTCTCCTTTAGACATTTCTTAGCTTCTTTCATCACTTCATCATTTAATGCAATAACCCCCCTCTTCTTTGGTGTTGGTGTTGGATCTGGTTCAGGCACAACTGGTTCAGGAGTAATAGGCTCAGGTGTATTTAGCTCAGTTGAAGTCCAATCATCATAATTCTTGCTTATCTTAGCCATTAATTCTTCAGCATCTGTAGGAGTTCTTTTCTTGAAAACACAGTCAGCAAAGCTATCTAGATATGTCCTAGAATCATCAATTAGTCCATTATAATAAATATCAAGAAGCTCATTCTTAGGCAATGGACATCCAGGATGTGCATGAATCAATGCACAGAACCTTTTCCATGACTCAGGCAATTTCTCTTCTTCTCCCTGTTTAAAATCAAAAAGTCTCTGCAAAGCAGCATGTCTAGCACTGGGAGGAAAATATTTCTGGAAGAAAGAAGCAATCAGGGCTATCAATGGAACCATGCGGTAATCTATTAAACCAAGCCCTAGCTTCTCCTTTTAGTGAAAAAGGGAATATCTTAGTAACAAAATACTTGCGCATCTTAAAATCATCAGAGAACAAAGCACTCATAGTAGAAAGCTCATTCATATGAGCCACAACACTCTCATTTTCAGTCCCACAAAAAGGTTCTTTCTCAACTATGTCCAAATAGGATAAATCAAGAGAGAAATCATAATCTTTATCTTTAATATCTATGGGAGAGGTGGCAAACTTAGGATCAGAGGACAATTTAGGAATAATGGTATGTCTAGCAAGGAGACTCTTAATAGCACTAGCACCATGTGTGTTTCGGTACTCTTCAACAAATTCATCAGTAAAATCAATATAACCATCATTAATATCATAACTCTCTCCAGACTCAGGTGAGCTAACAGGTGTAACAGTGTCTTCACTAGGAGTTTCAGTGTTTCCTAGACTAGCCATAGTAGCATCTAGGAAAGGACCTAATGAACCACTCGCATCAAGCACAGTAGAAGTAACATCATGAGCATCAAAAGTAGTTTCAGATTTAATAATAGTAGCAGTGTGTAGCATGAGTATGTGGTGGTGGTGTGACAAGCTTACTTATAACAGATGGTGAATCAAGAGCAACAGAGGTGTTTAGGACTATACCTCTTCTTGTAGTGGATGGTAAAATAGGGAACTTTCCATCACGAGACTTACCGACGACGAAAGGATTAACAGTGAACAATAGTATATCCAAGTGAACTTACAAATAAAGCTATGCTCCCCGGCAACGGCGCCAGAAAATAGTCTTGATGACCCACAACTATAGGGGATCACAACAGTCTTCGCGGGTAGTATTACCCAATTTATTGATTTGACACAAGGGGAGCCAAAGAATACTTGCAGGCCTTAACAACTGAGTTGTCAATTCAGCTGCACCTGGAAATAGTTCTTGCTCACAGAAGTTTATCAGTAGCAACAGTTTGTAGTAGCAACAGCAGCAGTAAAACATGAGCAATAGTAACGTAGCAGCAAACAGTAGGATATGAGTGCGGTAGGCATAGAGATGGATGGACGGGCGTTGCATGGACGAGTCTAAACATGTAACTTCAAGATCTAGGGCATTGAATATAAATAAGAATAAGCATCCAAGTACTAGACAATCATAGGCATGTGCTCCATATATAGTCATGCGTAATCGCAATGAGAACTTGCACAACATCTTTTGTCCTGCCAGCCCGTGGCAGCGGGGACTCTAGAGAACTACTGGCAATTAAGGTGCTCCTTTTAATAGAGCACCGGAGCAAAGCATTAACACTCCGTGAACACATGTGATCCTCACACCACAACCATCCCCTCCGGTTGTCCCAATTTTTGTCACTTCGGGGCCTTTGGATCCGGACAACGATATGTGTACACAACTTGCAGATAAGATCACAAACAATACTATCATAATGATTCAATAATAAGTTCAGATCTAATATCATGACACTCGGGCCCTAGTGACAAGCATTAAGCACAACAAGTTGAAACAAAGTTAAATAGCACTAATAGAGATACTAGGCACTATGCCCTAACAATCTTATTCGATTACATGATAGAACTCATCCAATCCCTACCATCCCCATAGCCTACAGCGGGGGATTACTCACTCATGGATGAAGGAAACATTGATGGTTGATGGAGAGGCGTTGGTGATGATGATGGCGATGATCCTCTCCAAATTTCCCGTCCCCGCAGGGTGCTAGAACGGAGTTTCTGGATCTGAATCGTGGTTTCTCATGGTGGCGGTGGAGCGGAACTCTTTCTGAAAAAACTACCCCCCCTCGGTTTTTAGGTGAAGGGGTAACTTATAGGCGAAGAGGGAGCCCGAGGGTGTGTCTGGGGTGGACGCACCCCCTAGGCGCGGGCTGGGCCCACCCACGCCTGGCAGGGTGTGGCCCCCCCAGGCCTCCACTCCGTATCGTCTTCTGGATCCGCGGGCCTTCTGGTGAAATATGATTTTTGGCATATTTTCCGGGATTTTTCCTGATAGTTGATTTTCTGCACAAAAACTAGACACCAAGGTAATTCTGCTGAAAACAGTGCTAGTCCGTGTTAGTTGTATCCAAATCACACAAGTTTAGAGGAGAAACAATAGCAAAAGTGTTCGGGAAAGTAGATACATTTTGGACGTATCAATTAGCGCCAAGGAAGACACAGTAGCCTGAGGTATACCATCTAGTGTCTGGGGAACCTTCCCAATCAGCGCCAGAGTAGGCCGTCAACTTGTTGGAGCTGCGCCGAAACAAGGTGAGACCATAGTTGGTGGTGCCATGGATGTACCAAAGAACACGCTTGACGAGAAGCAAATGATTAGCCTGAGGATCATGCATATGGAGACAAATCTGCTGCACGGCATAAGAGATGTTTGTCCAAGTAAACGTAAGGTACTGAAGACCACCTGCAATACTATGGTACTCGGTCGGGTCTGTAACAAGATCACTGGACTTGGCTGAAAGTTTGGAGGCAGTATCAACTGGATTAGAGATGGATTTGCATTGTAACATACCAGCTCTGTCAAGAAGATCCAATGCATACTTCTCCTGTGAGAGGAACATACTATCCTTGCTGCGTGTCACAGAGATGCCTAGAAAGTAATGAAGATCACCCATATCTGTCATACTGAACTCTGTATGAAGAGAGGCAATCAAACTATGCAACAATGTTGAGGAAGACGCGGTTAGGATTATGTCATCCACATAGAGCAGGACATAGGCCATATCAGCACCACGCCGATAGACGAACAATGAACTGTCGAACTTGGAGCCAATGAAACCAACCGAAGCAATGAATGAGGCAAACCGCTGAACCATGCTCTAGGCGCCTGCTTTAAACCATAGAGTGATTTGTTGAGACGACAGACCTTATCAGGATAATTCGGATCAGTGAACCCAGAAGGCTGACGAGCATAAACAGTTTCTATGAGAGTGCCATTGAGGAACGCATTCTTGACGTCAAGCTGATGAATTGGCCAGTCACTGGTTAACGCAAGAGAGAGCACTATGCGAATAGTGGCTGGCTTAACGACATGGCTGAAGGTTTCATCAAAATCAATACCTTCGCGTTGAGTAAATCCTCGGAGCACCCAACGAGCTTTGTATCGTTCTAAGGAACCATCAGACTTCATCTTGTGATGGTAGATCCACTTGCCTGTAACAATATTAGCTTTGCAAGGTGGATCTACTAGGTCCCAAGTATTGTTGGAGATAAGAGCGCCATACTCCTCAACCATGGCAGAGTGCCAATTCAGATCCTTGAGAGCACCACGATAGGTCTTCGGTATTGGAGATAATCCCTCAACATGAAGATCAAAAATCGTCTTGGGCTGCACAATCCCCCGTTTAGCACGAGTGACCATTGAGTGAGATGGTGGCGGAGGTGGGTACTGCTGACGGCGGGGCGGTGGTGGTGGCGGCACGGGGGCGACCGGTGACGCAGCGGGCGATGGCACTGTCGTTCCTGCCGCGGCAGGAGAACCGCCCAAACCGCTGTCGCGGCAGGCTGTCATGGCAGGAGAATCACCAGAACCGCTGCCGCGGCAGGCTGAGACAGTGGCGGCAGGGCTCAGGGAAGGGCTCGGCGCGGCTAGGGGCGACATGGCTGTCGATGACGTGGTCGTGGAAGGCGCCCGAGGCACCATGGCTGGCGACCTCGGCGACCATGGCGGCATCGAGGGTGGCGTGGTGGAGCCCGCGGCCGATGATGCCGTGCTTGGCACGGTGAATGGTGTCGACGACGTCAGCTTCTCAGGTTCGTGCAAAAATCATACGAGTGCAGGGAGGGAGTGGGGGACGGCGCGGGCGAAGTGGAGGCAAAGGGAAACGTGGACTCATCGAACACAACATGGCGAGATATGATGATCTTTTGGGTGGAGCGATCAAGGCAGCGATAGCCATGATGCCGGGATGGATAGCCAAGGAACACACAGGGAACGGAGCACGGCGCAAGTTTGTGCGGCGCAACGGCGGTGGTGTTGGGGTATCACAAACATCCGAAGACCCTAAGACCAGCATAAGCAGGATCTATGCCAAGTAAAGCACAGAAGGGAAGACGATCCGAAATTGCCTTGAAAGGTAGCCGATTGTGCAACAGAACGGCTGTATTGAGAGCCTCAACCTAGAAACAAGGCGTCATGCTGGCCTGAACAAGAAGTGTGCGAGTGATGTCATTGAGAGTGCGAATAATACGTTCGGCTTTACCATTCTGTTGAGAAGTGCATGGACATGAAAAGCGGAGTGCAATTCCATGGTGCCGGGCAAAAGAATGGAGTTGGGAATTATAAAACTCGCGACCGTTGTCACACTGAATAGCCTACAAGCGCGTACTAAACTAGGTGAGTGCAAGAGCGTGAAGGGATGACAAGTGAGAGAAAACTTCTGACTTAGCCCGAAGAGGATAGACCCATGCATACTGAGCAAAATCATCGAGACACACAAGATAATACATAAAGCCAGAAATATTCTCAACAGGAGATGTCCACAAATCACAGTGTATTATATGAAACAGAGTAGCGGTTACACGATTGGTAGAAGAAAAAGGAAGACGAACATGACGACCTAACTGACACGCATGACACAAACTACTATTATTCTTTTCCCTAGGAATAATAGAAGAGCGAGCTAAGGTCTCCATGACTAGCCGCCCAGGATGCCCAAGCCGACGGTGCCATAGTTCAGGATCTACGACGAGGAAGGCAGATGGCTGGCTGGTGGATGAAGGGCGGATGGAGTAGAGAGGTCCAAAGCTATTGCATCAAAGAATATCGGTCCTGGTTAGAAGGTCCTTCACATAAAAACCAAGAGGGTCAAATTCGATAGAGACACGATTATCAATAGAGAACTGATGATAAAAAAAAGGTTTTTAACAATGGTAGGAGCAACTAAGACATTACGAAGGTAAAGATGACGAGAGGAAGTAGAGATAGGGAGATGTGCGTGCCCGGTACCGGTGATCAGAAGGGTGGAACCGTTACCGACAATGACAACACGTCGAGGGGAAGAAGGAGGAGACACAGAGGTAAGCATACCAGAATCAAAGGCGAAGTGAGAGGAAGCGCCGATGTCCATCACCCACTCCCTGGGTGCTTGCAGTCCCATGGTCTGGAACTGGTTCATCAGCGCGACCTGATCCCACGAGGCCGACGACGGTGCCGGAGACGCCGGCGCACCTAGTCCATGGGCGGGTTGTAGCACCCCGGGTAAAAACCACTACTAGAAAATGTTTGTTATTTTATTTTTGCATCATCATGACACCATCATGCATCTTTTAACCTAAAAACTATTTCTCCAAAACCTATTTGTTTTCTATTTACCTCCCTATTTATTTCAACTGCAAAATCCGGTCCATCCGAATATTTTGTTTTGTCTAAAAATAATAATTACAAAAGAATATCTACAACTAAATATATAATAAAAACTATTTTTGTGGGGAGGCAGCCCAGTCGGCCAGGACCAAAGGCCCAGCCAACAGGCCACCTACAACCCATTAGACCAAACCCTTCCTTACCCCAAACCCTAATCAATCCTAGTCCCTACCCCAAACCACCCCACCCCGCTGCCAGAACCCACCCTACCCCGATCAACACCCCACACACCACAACTCGATCCAGATCATGCACGCACACACACGGCGCGCGGTAGCCGACCGACCCCAACCACGCAGCAACCGACCACCCTGGCCCCACCCCGCGAGCCTGGCCCACCACCCACACCCATCAGCGACCGATGCCCTCTCTCTCTTCTCCCTCGCGTCGTGTTCCCCTCCCCGCTTGCGACCTCCTGCACCTACCCCTGCTTCCTCGGCGCCGCCCTGGCCGCCACCTCTCCCTCGCCTCTCCCTTGCAGAGCCACCAGCGTCGCGCCCCACCTCTCCATCACGGTCGCTTCCTCCGGCCGGCCCGACCTCGCCTTGCTGGCCGCGCCCCCGAGCAGAGCCGGCCTCTCCAACGCCTTCTCCTGCATCTTCCGCCGCCGCCTGGGTCACCAACTCCCCCCCGTTGCCTCTCTACGCGTCCGCCGGCCCCCTCCTCCGCCTCGTTGCCCTGCACCACCACCCCTCCCCGCCGTGCCCGAGCTCGCCACCTCTTCCGCGACCGCCGCTGTCGTTCTGCACCGCCGCCTCCCATCCCTGTCGACCTCTGGAACGCCACTGCGCGCCCCTCCGCCCGGCCTCCTCGCCGTCTACCGCCGGCCCTGACGCCACCACCTTGTCCCGCGCACGCCACCATCGCGCGTTGCGCTGTCCCCTTCCTAGCTCAGCGCCCCACCCACCTCATCGCTGGATGTCGCCGTCCTCCCCGCCCTTCACCGCCGCCGCCCCGCCGAGCCGCCGCCAGTCCCCTCCTCGCGTCGCCCTCTGCAAGGTCGCCCTGACACCACCTGTGGTTGCCGCCGCGCTCGTGTTGTCTCCTTGTCGGCCTCCTCCCGTACGCGATCCCGCGCACCGCCAGTACCCTCGTTCGCTTGTCGCGCGCCTCCGCTGTCTGTGCTACTGTACACCAGGGGCCGCACGTCCTTTGCATGTTTTGCTGCTGCATGCTCGCAAGGTGTTCGGGTCAATGCCCGGACGAGACACGACCTCCTCGCGTTGTTTTGTTCCTTTTGGTGTTTGTCTGCTATGTGTGCTTGCGTTGAGTACCCGACATAAGACTACTTCAAGCCTCTCGGAGCCGACAAGTTCGTCACCAAGATCTCCTGAAGTCCGAGTGTCTCGAAGATGGTGTCGAGTCCTACCGGTGGGTTCCAAGCCGGCCTTCGATAGTAAGCCCGAACCAAAAAGTGGCGAAAACGACCCAAAGACCCCGTACTTGAAGGACTTTGACAAGGAACACCAAGATCTCCTTCCCGGAGGCGAAGACCGATCTTGGACGCCAAGTTCGCCCACATGAAGACCAAGACCGACCCCGGCGAGCCAAACCCCGTCGAACCCCTAACCCCAAGATCGTCGACTCCCCAATGTGTGACCTTTCTCTGAGCCCCTATTTTATAAATGATATATATCTATGCATATAATTTGTTCATCTCGCATGCATATTGTGGGGTTTGGGGGCCTTATGCCGATTCACCTCATAATTAAATATGGAGACCATATGCGGGATTTTCTAGTCTTTTATTGATCCCATTTAAATTTGTGTAGCGAACCGATGATATAATTTTGCCTTGTTAATACAACATTAAGTTATGGGTATCTAGACAACATAAACCATATAATTAATTGTCGGGACCCCGGTTCCGCTAATATGGCTGAATTGCATCGCATCTCTGCCATGTCCTACATCATACATGCATCATGCCCGATCTTTTGCCGTAGTATTAAATAGCGCATCCGGTGTTTCTTTTAGTGCATTTATTCTTCATGGATTAGGCTGATGAGTTGATGTGAGCTTCGCTCTGATCTTCGGATGAACCTTCGGCAATGTTTTTCAGGCGAGCAATCTGCACCTTTATACCTATCTTACTTTTATAGTATTTATTCCCTCCTGTTGATCTATTGCTATCTGTGTTGCGATGCTATAGATTCCGCACCCCGTTATACTTCCCTGCAGCCCTTATATTGCCATGGACACATCCTTTTACCTGTTGTTTGGTAGATAGTCGGCCTTGCGAGTCGTAGTTGCTTGTGCAGGTGATGTGTCACGTCGTCGATCTTCCATAGTTGTCGGAGTAATGCCGCATGTTTAATGTTGGAGACGATCATGGCTTTAATTACCGTTTAATAACTAAAACTGAAGTAGGTAAATAATGCAGAGGCACAGGTGGGCAATAGATGTTATTTGGTTTTTAACCGTCCACTTGTGTCCCGTAGGACCCCGAGTACTTGATACCTGTTCTTTGAATATTCGCACTATCCGCATGTGGGACCATGAATCCCCCTAACCCTAGCTTGAGTCATATTTAATTCCTTGGGGCCACAAAGTAGTTTGGGGCGTTATTACTATCATGTACTTCTGCCATGCTTTACTGCTTTATTTACGATTGCGCGTGGAGCGCATGTACTGTTTAGGTAAGTGGAATGTTTCCGCGGTATCGACAAGCCAAGTCACACTTTCGGGTTCCCAGTCGTTTACAACCATTGACACAAACCTCTGGGTCCGTCTCGGAGCCGGCCAACTTCGTCTCGGGTTGCTTAGGGGAGTGGCCCCCTGAAATCAAATATGAATCTTGCGAATGTTCTGGCGTGATGCCTCGTTGGGTTTTTATTTGGTTTTTCCGAGGTTGATCATACGTGTGCTGCTATTTGTGCCCCCCTGCAGGGTAAAACTTTCTGAAAGCCGTGTCCGCGGTTATGGACAACTTGGAGCACAGTATCTCAATCATAGACAACCATAACTAAAGTAGTGCTATAAATTTGCCTTTAGAATGACTAGTAATCAGCTTCACTATAACAGAATGGCTAAATAAAAGTACCAACAACTGCCGGGTTTTTGAATATCTCATGGTATATGTATTTGACTAGTAAGTATTGCAACTACAACGGAATGGTTATCTAAAACTGCCCACTGCTTATGTTATCAGGATTACTCATGCTATCTATATCTGACTAGTAACCGCCGCAACTATAACGGAATGAATAAAACCGCCAACTGTGTGAGTTCCTCGGTTGAATTCCTCGTTTGGTATCGAGGGGGAAATATCAGGATGGGTATGCTTGGTGATAGTTTCAGGTTGGATCCAAATAGGTCTTTCTTATCCCTATCTGATAGCCCCCAGTTGTATTGAGTCTCTATAGGTTGTTTAGTGCATGTTGCGCTGCCGCTTCAGTCCACCATACCTATTTAGGCGAGGACCGCCGAATTCTAGTCTCGCCGTGTACTGGCCTCAGTACTGACCGCTCTCTTTTTCCTTTGCCCTTTGTTGGCACCCCTTTTGTTTAAGCAGGTTTTGAGATCGACGTTGTTAGCAGGGTTACCCTTCCGGCTTGGCCTGGGCAGGGTTATGGACGCCATTGGTTATTCTTCAGGGCTCTTAGCCCCATTTGCATCTTGTCCATAGCCGGATGTTGTATCATTTAAAGGTGATTTGGATCTTTGTATTGTATATCTGTATTCTTGACTCATGGAGTCGTTGTTGTATATATCCTTTCTATGGGTTCCATCATGGACTATTGTGTAATGATATTACTTCGTTTTCCACCCGCACGCAAGTGCCTGGTGGGCACCTCTGAATCGTTTCTATGCGAGTTTGACGGGAATCGCTAAATCTTGCATAGGGCCGATCCGAGGGTGTTACAGAGTGGTATCAGAGCTCAGCAGTTATGATACCCCACTGGTCCAGCCTGTAGGATAACCTAGCTAACGGACGTTGTAGAATGTCAAATCTATTTTGGAAAATTAGTTGGATAGATCTGATTAGGTCCACTTTTACTCCTTACCCCTCTACTATTCTCCTCTTGCCTCTACGTGTTTTGAATATGCTCTCTTATCTTTTCTTCGAGTCCATGAATTCTCGTGGTTGGGTTTCTGTCGTACCTTTAGGGTTTCGCTTCCTTCCTCTTGTATGGTGCTTCGACATCCGTTCTTCATGCTATCTGATGGACCTTTCATCCGTTGTATCTTTTAGTGGATAAAAAAATCACTAATTTTTTCTTTGAATCTTCCGGTGTTCTCCTTCACGACGACATCATCTACGTTAGATTCAATGAAGGACTTGAATCACTCCTTTGTTTCTGAACCTTGCTTGTCGAGATCTTCAGTCTGAATTCTGAGAGTTGGTTGCATAATTCTCCTATTTATGTGCAGAGTAATGCTTTGGGTGCGCGATGGACTGATCACCATCCGACTACTCTTATCATTCGCTCTTGTACATTGAATGGTGAATCTATGTAATTATACTCCTTCCGTAGAAGTTAGAGGTGACCGTATATTTTGATACCTCTACCTTTGTACTTTGTTTCTCTGGAGTGTTCTCTCGACAAACGTGAGCCACAAACCCTTGTTGGTGGTGTCGTCGATTTCAAGATGGAGTAGGTGTCTCTGTTAGTGGATTCCATGTTGGAAATTCAGACTGGATTCCATGATTGAGTATGAACCCCGTCAGAGCTCGCAGAACTGAATAAGCAACTGGATTCCATGTTGGAAATTGGATTAATTCAACCAAGTGCGTCCCCATGGAGATCACCTATCTTGTTTGTGGACAAGAAGGATGGAGGTAACTGTTTGTGTAAGGATTATCGGAAATTGAATGATGTCACCATCAAGAACAAGTACCCCTTGCACAAAATAGAAGATTTGTTTGATCAGTTGACCGGTGCCAAAGTGTTTTCTAAGATTGATCTTAGGACTGGTTATCATCAACTCAAGATTCGTGCAGAGGATATTCCAAAGACTGCCTTTACCACCAGATATGAATTGTACGAGTATACAATCATGTCTTTCGGATTAACCAATGCCCCCGCTTATTTCATGAACCTCATGAATAAGATTTTGATGGACTTCCTAGATAAGTTTGTCGTTGTTTTCATCGATGACATTCTGATTTATTCCAAATCAGAAGAAGAACATGAGCTACACCTAAGGACCATTCTTGGAACCCTTAGAGAGCATCAGTTGTATGCCAAGTTTAGCAAATGTGAATTCTGGTTACAGGAGGTAGGATTCCTCGGTCACATTGTATCAGCCGGAGGAATTGCCGTTGACCATGCCAAAGTGAAAGATGTAGAAGATTGGCAAGCCCCAACCACTCAAACCCAAGTTCGTGCATTTCTCGGATTGGTGGGATATTACCGCAAATTCGTAGAAGGATTCTCGAGTATCTCCCGACCCATGACCCAATTGCTGAAGAAGGACAAGAAGTTTGAATGGACAGACAAGTGTGAAGTGAGTTTTCAAGAACTCAAGAGGAGATTGATTTCAGTCCCAATCTTAATCATGCCGGATATCACGAAGCCCTTCGATGTGTATTGTGACGCATCCAAGATTGGTCTCGGATGTGTGATAATGCAAGAAGGCAAAGTTATATCTTATCTATCCCGACAATTGAAACAACATGAGCAAAATTACCCAACCCATGACCTCGAACTCGCAGCCGTAGTTCTAGCCCTGAAGACATGGATACATTACCTGATGGGAAACCGTTGTGAAATTTATTCGGATCACAAGAGCCTAAAATATATATTCACTCAGAAGGAGCTGAATATGAGGCAGAGAAGATGGATTGAGCTAATCAAGGACTATGATCTGGACATTCACTATCACCCTGGTAAAGCCAACGTAGTAGCCGATGCCCTTAGCAGATTGCCGTGCTGCTTGAACTCCATGATTTGAAGGAGCAACCAAGCTTGCACAAAGATATGGAAGCTTTTCGAATGGAATTAGTGAGTGAAGGATTTTTGGCTAGCATAGAACTTCAGCCCACTTTGATCAGTCAGATTAAAGAGGTGCAGAAGGGAAATGCCAGTATCGATGGAATCAAGCGTCGTATCGGTACAGGCAAAGTACCCAGATTCACCGAAGACGATGAAGGAGTTCTGTGGTACAAAGGACGCCTTTGTATACCAGCAGATTCTGAGTTGAAAGAAGTTATTTTGAAGGAGGCTCATGATACTCTTTATTCTATCCATCCCGGAGGAACTAATATGTATCAAGATTTAAAAGAGCAATTTTGGTGGCATAAGATGAAGAGAGAAATCGGAAGCTATATCGCCAAGTGTGATATATGTCAGCGAGTCAAGGCAGGACATCAAAGACCCGCTGGATTGTTGCAACCTTTGCAGATTCCGGAATGGAAATGGGATTTTTTAGGAATGGACTTTATCACTGGACTGCCTACTTCAAGTAGGGGAAATGACTCTATCTGGGTCATAGTGGACAGGTTGTCCAAATTCACCCATTTCTTGCCCGTCAAAACCACATATCAGAGTTCGAAACTAGCGGAGTTATACATCGCTAGAATCGTCAGTTTGCACGGAGTCCCTAAGAACATTGTATCAGATCGAGGAACACAGTTTACCTCGAGATTTTGGAAGAAAGTCCAAGAAGGTTTAGGAACCCGCTTAGATTTCAGTACCGCATATCACCCTCAGACTGATGGACAAACGGAGCGAGTAAATCAAATACTCGAAGATATGCTGAGAGCATGTGTGTTAGAATATGGATCCAAGTGGGAAGACTGTATACCGTTTGCAGAATTTTCCTACAACAACAGTTACCAAGCCAGTTTGCAAATGGCCCCATTTTAGTTCATGTACGGAAGGAAGTGTCGTACCCCTTTGAACGGGTCGGAAGTAGGAGAGAGTCAGATTTTCGGACCCGACATCCTACGAGAAGCAGAAGAGAAGGTTCACAAGATTCGTGAGCACCTCAAGACCGCCCAATCCCGACAGAAGAGTTACGCCGACAAGAGACGTAGAGACCTCGCCTTCAACATATGATATTTTGTTTATCTGAAAGTGTCGCCATTGAAGGGAATGCAGCGTTTCCAACTCAAAGGAAAGTTAGCCCCCAGATATATCGGACCTTTAAAAATTCTGAACCGTCGAGGAGAGGTATCGTATCAATTGGAACTACCCGAAGAGATGTCAGTAGTGCACAATGTGTTCCATATCTCGTTACTTCGCAAGTGTCTCGAAGTCCCCGAGAAGACCGAAGTGTTCAAGGATATCGATCATCGGACCATAGAGATCAACGATGACCTGACCTATCCCGAAGTACCCATCCATATTTTGGAAGAAGCCTTTTGAACTACCCGAACCCGAAGCATCAAGTTTCTCAAGATTCAGTGGAGCAACCACACAGAAGAGGAAGCTACCTGGGAGCGCGAAGATCACATCAGGACGGAGTTTCCCGATCTCTTCAAATCCTAGGTAATCTTTTCGTCCTTTTTCAAATCTCGGGACGAGATTTTGTTTAAGGGGGGAAGGTTTGTAACATCCCAAAAATACCAAGCTTGGATCATCAAGCATTAGTCATCAACATTTAGGGTTAACAAAAACTTTTCTAAATAAAATTATGAATGCATGCATATGTGTATGCATGGATTTTTAAATTCTTTGGAACCACCTTGTTTGATTGTTTCATTGCTTGTAAAATGTTTCTTAGGTGAAATAAACATCATCTAAAACATTTCCCACACTTTTCCTAAAGACAAGTAAATCAAAACAAATATATTAAAGGAATGGTCACTTTGACCAACTTAACTCCCATGCCTACTTTGGCTGTCTCAAACTTTCAAAACCTAACAGAAAATTTTATGGATCTTTGCACCCCTTGAATGTACTCCTAACAAAGTATCAAGGCCCACTTTGTAATCATCCAGAAACTTTCAAATGCATAGTTTAAAGGCCAATTCAAAATTGAATCTTTATCATATGGGAAGATCCCACTTTTTCAAAAACCACTCAAACAAGCTAAACTTTCAAAACCCAAGCATCTGCAGACTCACCAGCACCAACCTACCAAACCCACCAAAAATCTTTTCAAAATTCAAAACTTGAATTCATGCGGCCATTTCATCAAACAGGTTGCAGACACAAATCAAACAAACATCAAACACTATAGTGTGCAGTAAAATTGGCCTAACTTGTTCCCTATTTAGCTCACAACCAGCTCAGTAGATCATCTAGGAAGATTAACTAAGCACTAGCACCACTGTGAGCTTGTCATTGCCATCAATGGTGAACAGCTGAGCACACCCATGTCACCCCCATGTCGACAGCAAGCTAGGAAGGGAAGCAAGCCTAGCCAACATGTCTGGGAGGCAGCCCACCGTCCACCGCCACTCCCTGTCCACCGCTCGAACCTTGCCAACCACTGGACCACACGCACAGACCGCGCCCAGACCGCCAGCGACCATGCCGAGCGTGCGCCAGAGCACCACCCTCGACCGAAGCCCACAGACCGTGCGCCGCCCTCGCCGCGTGCATACACAATCCCCACCGACCCAGGAGACCGCCAGACATCCCCGTTCGCCGCCCCGTGACGCACAGCCACCGCTCGCCGTCGAAGACGCCGCCTCTGCCGTGCAGAGCGTCGCATGTTCCAGACCAAGCCACACCGCCCCACGCCTCAAAACCATGTCATTGAGCATCGCCAGGGAACACCGCACCGTCCCCTACCTTCGCCCATGCCAGTAGCCGCCTGTAACATCACCCTCAACGAGCTCACCGTGCGCCCCGTCGGTCCCCTCGCTCGACTATAAATAGAGGCCACCCCCGCTCGATTTCTTCACACCATCTCACTTCCCTCTCGTCACTGATCGTGCCACACCGTTCCCGGAGCAAGGCGAGCACCACCTCTCCGGAATTTCACCGGAGCCCGCCGCCTCTGGAGAAGAAGGGAGCCATCGATTTCGTCCACCCCAGGAGCTGCCGCGACCACCCCTGAGTCCGCCATCGTCGACTTCGTCGTTCGCCCGCCTCCCCGACCCTCGCCAGCACCCCGGTGAGCCCCTAGAAACCCTCACTGGCCGCGCTAGGTTTCTTTCTCGCCGGCGTTGTCTCGTGTCGACGATGACTCCCAGCCGTTGGATTAGAATCAGATCGAACGACCCACGTTGCCCCGTACCGCTTCGCCCCTCCCTGTCACACTGGCAAGTGGGGACACCCACTTAAGAATCCCGCGGGAGCACTGCGCTTAGCAGGCCGGCCCAGTAACTTTTCCCGCGCAGCCCAGTTATTTGAATTAAACTTTTTCCAGTTTATTTCAAACACACTTCTGTACCCATTTTCAAAAATCAATCCAGATCGATTCAGTGCACCAATTTGAATGAAACCAATTTATTTAGAAAGGACTGTGAATACTGAATCCAAGCCCATTGGATTCAAGTCTTTTGGATCTATAGATCACTCATGGTAAAAATAACAAGGCAGAAGCTTTTCTGCATTCAAACATTTTCCAAATTTAAGCCATAATAGCTTTTGAGTTGATTCCAACTCTCAAAAATCACATTTAACCATACCTTTCAGAATATATAAAAATATATAGGTTTACTTGCAGAAATAATGTTCAAGTAATAAAATAATGCTACATAGGCATTTCTAGTCATTATATTTAAATAAAATAAAAGGGTAAAACCTTATTAAATTGTGACACCACTTTAAATCACATTCCCTTGAACCAAAATATGTGGTGATGACATGTGTCAACATGATCCCATGTTTGGGTTGGAGAATATTAAATCTTAAGTTGTTTTTCAATGAGTAGAAATTACTTTTCTAAAAATAAAAGGAATTAAACCAAGCCTTAACCTTGTAATGTTAGAGATGATGCTAGATCATCTATAGGACCCTTGTGTGTGATGATTGCAAGTAGTTAAGTATTGTTTGGTGATTGTGTACCTCGTATTTATTCATAGACGCTAGTACCGACCAAGGATACGAGGAGGAAGGAGGATACTACGAAGAAGACGAGGAGAACTTCAACCACTACTCTGCACAAGGCAAGCTGATGCTATACCTATGCAATCTTATATTGACATTGATGCAAGCTAACACTTGCAAGATACTTTACCTATGCAAGCCAATACTTGCTTGTTACCATGCCTACTATATGCTTTAAGCATATATGATCATACCCACTTGATAAACCAATCCTAGTTTTATTTGCAAGCTTCTTACTTTATTTCTTTATCAAAGCTATTACTTAGAGTTACTTAAGTGAATTATAGATAGTAGAAAGATATTTGAAGGTTGCATAAAGAGCATAAAATTTGGCCTAAGCTAGATAATCTTGATGTCATCTTAAGGCATGAGATTGAACTTAGTTAGAACTCCACTAGTTTACCACCCCTAATTATTGCTTACCCCCACTTGTAGATGCTAGTGCTAAGCATAAAACTTGATCAACTTTAGATGGGAATACTTGGTGAGAAAATGGTTATGAAAACCTTAGAATGATGGATCATTCGATTGAAATGTTTTGGACATGTGTTTCCAAACACCTGATGAGTTTGGTGATGAAAATGTTGAGGCATGAGCCTTAGCCCCTTTATAAAACTGATGGTTGTCTGGATGCGATACCATTCCAATTTTATCGTACAACCACAATACCCGAAGATTGGGTAGGGCTTGACTGGAAACTTATGTACCTTAGTATTAGCTCCCTCACGGCTAAGGTCTGAGCTGAGGCTACCTTGTGAAGATTGTCCACCTGTGCAGTACCCAAGATGACAGTTGGTCATGGTTGGGAGGCCAAACTCACAGGAGAGGTGCTTATACTAGGGCGTGTAATTGAAAGGTTAGGATTGATTATCTGCATACTGAGTATGGTGAATTCAGGATTTGTTCCTGACGGATGTATCGAATGTTGTGCTGAAAGTGTACAATCTCTGTAGAGTGTCAAACTATTCGAATAGCCGCGTCCACGGTTATGGACAGTTGGAGTGGCCATATTGTTCCCCGTCAGACTTTTAAAAATTGATTTGTGAAATGAATTGAGACTTTGACCTGACCACAACAGAGTTGTGACATGAGTTACAAGATCCCACTTAGGAGTTATAAAATTGTGACTAGCTTTGGAACTTAGTAGAGATAAATCTGGCTTTTGCAAAACAACCCTAGATCCTAGTGTCCTATTATCCAAAAACCCCTTTACCTGTTAGTATTAGTTTGCGAGTACTTAAAGAGTACTCATGGCTTTGTCCCTGGCTATTCCCATGGCCAGACTATGAAGAGGAGTACCTGGAAGATGGACCCCAGGAAGGTTACGACAACTAGGATCATCTCCCATCGTCAGCATTGCCTGTGACCCCGAAGATGGAGCTTCGCCTACGCTACCGTTATTATTATGTATTCCGCTGCTTGATGTTGTATTAAGAACTGGATCATGAGATCCCTATTCGTGTAAGAACTTATGTATCTTTTGTAATGGATGATGTACTATGGTATCCAATTCTGTTATGTCTCGCAAAAATGGTAATCCTGGGATTGCGAGGTATGGCATAACAGGCATCTAGGATTAAAAATCCGGGGATTGCGTCGTCTGTCCTCGTCGGTCTCCTCCCGTACGCGAGCCCGCGCACCGCCAGTACCCTTGTTCGCTTGTCGCGCGCCTCCTCTGTCTGTCATACTTACACCAGGGTCGCAACGTCATGTGCATGTTTTGCTGCTGCACGCTCGCAAGGTGTTCGGGTCAATGCCCGGACAAGACACGACCTCCTCGTGTTGTTTCGTTCCTTTTGGTGTTTGTCTGCTACGTGTGCTTGCGTTGAGTACCCGGAATAAGACTACTTCAAGCCTCTCGAAGCCGACAAGTTTGTCACCAAGATCTCCTGAAGTCCGAGTGTCTCGGAGATGGCGTCGAGTCCTACCGGTGGGTTCCAAGCCCGCCTTCGATAGTAAGCCCGAACCAAAAGGCGGTGAAGACGACCCGAAGACCCCGTACTCGAAGGCCTTCGACAAGGAACGCCAAGATCTCCTTCCCGGAGGCGAAGACCGATCTTGGACGCCAAGTTCGCCCACATGAAGACCAAGACCGACCCCGGTGAGCCAAACCCCGTCGAACCCCTAACCCCAAGATCGCCGACTCCCCAATGTGTGACCTTTCTCCGAGCCCCTATTTTATAAATGATATATATTTGTGCATATAATTTGTTCATGTCGCATGCATATTGTGGGGTTTGGGGGCCTTATGCCGATTCACCTCATAATTAAATATGGAGACCATATGCGGGCTTTTCTAGTCTTTTATTGATCCTATTTAAATTTGTGTAGCGAACCAATGATATAATTTTGCCTTGTTAATACAACATTAAATTGTGGGTATCTAGACAACATAAACCATATAATTAATTGTCGGGACCCCGGTTCCGCTTAATATGGCTTAATTGCATCGCATCTCTGCCATGTCCTACATCATACATGCATCATGCCCGATCTTTTTCCGTAGTATTAAATAGTGCATCCGGTGTTTCTTTTAGTGCATTTCTTCTTCACGGATTAGGCCGATGAGTTGATGTGAGCTTCGCTCTGATCTTCGAATGAACCTTCGGCAATGTTTTTCAGGCGAGCAATCTCCCCCTTTCTACATATCTTACTTTTATAGTATTTATTCCCTCATGTTGATCTATTGCTATCTGTGTTGCGATGCTATAGATTCCATACCCCGTTATACTTCCCTGCAGCCCTTATATTGCCATGGGCACATCCTATTACCTGTTGTTTGGTAGATAGTCGGCCTTGCAAGTCGTAGTTGCTTGCGCAGGTGATGTGTCGCGTCGTCAATCTTCCACAGTTGTTGGAGTAATGCTGCATGTTTAATGTTGGATATGATCATGGCTTTAATTATCGTTTAATAACTAAAATTGAAGTAGGTAAATAATGCAGAGGCACAGGTGGTCAATAGATGTTATTTGGTTTTTAACCGTCCACTTGTGTCTCGTAGGACCCCGAGTACTTGATACCTGTTCTTTGAATATTCGCACTATCCGCATGTGGGACCATGAATCCCCCTAACCATAGCTTAAGTCATATTTAATTCCCGGGGGCCACAAAGTAGTTTGGGGCTTTATTACTATCCTGTACTTATGCCATGCTTTACTGCTTTATTTACGATTGCGCGTGGAGAGCTTGTACTATTTAGGTAAGTGGAATGTTTCCACGGTATCGACAAGCCCAGTCACACTTTCGGGTTCCCAGTCGTTTACAGCCATTGACACAAACCTCTGGGTCCATCTCGGAGCCGACCAACTTCGTCGCGGGTTGCTTAGTGGGGTGGCCCCCTGAAATCAAATATGAATCTTGCAAATATTCTGTCGTGGTGCCTCGTTGGGTTTTGATTTGGTTTTTTCCGAGGTTGATCGTGCGTCTGTTGCTATTTGTGCCCCCCTGCAGGGTAAAGCTTTCTGAAATCCGTGTCCGCGGTTATGGACGACTTGGAGAACAGTATCTCGATCATAGACAACTATAACTAAAGTAGTGCTATAAATTTGCCTTTGGAATGACTAGTAATCAGCTTCACTATAACAGAATGGCTAAATAAAAGTACCAACAACTGCTGGGTTTTTGAATATCTCATGGTATATGTTTTTGACTAGTAAGTATTGCAACTACAACGGAATGGTTATCTAAAACTGCCCACTACTTATGTTATCAGGATTACTCATGCTATCTATATCTGACTAGTAATCGCCGCAACTATAACAGAATGAATAAAACTGCCAACTGTGTGAGTTCCTCGGTTGACTTCCTCGTTTGGTCTCGAGGGGGAAATATCAGGATGGGTATGCTTGGTGATAGTTTCAGGTTGGATCCAAATAGGTCTTTCTTATCCTATCTGATAGCCGCCAGTTGTATCGAGTATCTATAGGTTGTTTAGTGCATGTTGCGCTGCCGCTTCAGTCCAGCATACCTATTTAGGTGAGGACCGCCGAATTATAGTCTCGCCGTGTACTGGCCTTAGTACTGACCGCTCTCTTTTTCCTTTGCCCTTTGTCGGCACCCCTATTGTTTAAGCAGGTTTTGAGAGCGATGTCGTTAGCAGGGTTACCCTTCCGGCTTGGCCTGGGCAGGATTATGAACGCCATTGGTTATTCTTCAGGGCTCTTAGCCCCATTCACATCTTGTCTGTAGCCGGATGTTGTATCGTTTTCAAGGTGATTTGGATCTTTGTATTGTATATCTGTATTCTTGACTCATGGAGTCGTTGTTGTATATATCCGTTCTGTGGGTTCCATCGTGGACTATTGTGTAATGATATTACTTCGTTTTCCACCCACACGCAAGTGCCTGGTGGGCACCTCTGAATCGTTTCTATGTGGTTTTGGCGGGAATCGCTAAAACTTGCATAGGGCCGATCCGAGGGTGTTACACGGGTTGTGGGGGAGCATACCCATAGTTGTAGGCGTAGTGGGCGTGGGCAACGTTGTATGGGTTCTAAGCATAGAACTGATACGTCGGAAACATATCTATAATTTTTGATGTTCCATGCTTGTTTAGTATCTACTTTGCTTTGTCTACACTTTGAGGTGTTTTTATATGTTTTCTAGTACTAACCTATTAACAAGATGCCGCAGTGCCAGTTGCCTGTTTTCTTCTGTTTTTCGTTCCAGAAAATCTAGTAAGGAAATATTCTCGGAATTGGACGGGACAAAAGCCACAGTCAATATTTCACCGAGGAGAACACGAAGTCTAGAGGAGAGACGGAGGGGAGCCACAGGGCGGCCGCAGCCCCCAGGCGCGGGCCCACGCTTGGTCACGCTTGGGCAGGGTGTAGGCCCCCTGGCCGCCTCCCAGTATTGCCTCTTCGCCTATAAGAAGCCCCCGATGCCTAAACCCTAAGTACCCGATCAATATTCCACGAAACCGTCTATAGCCGCCGCCACTATAGTCCCTAGATCGGGGGGATCTGAAGCTCTTCCCGGCACCCTACCGGAGGGGAGATCATCCCGAAGGCCTTCTTCTTCATCATGCCAGCCTCCGGTATGAAGCGTGAGTAGTTCCACCTTGGACTACGGGTCCATGTAGTAGCTAGATGGTTGTATCTCCTCCTTTGTGCTTTCATGTCTAGATCTTGTGAGCTTCGTTCATGATCAAGATCTCATCTATTTGTAATCATGCATGTTGTGTTTACGGGGATCCGATGGATATTGAGATTACTATGTTAGATTTATTAATGGTTTTGTCTTATTGATTCTATCATGTCTGCGTTGTTTATGATCTTGCATGATCTCCGTTGTTAGTAGCTATCTTGGCCAAGTAGTTGCTAGTGATTCCAAGAGGGGGTATTTATGCTCGATAGTGGGTTCATGCCTCTATTTAATCTAAGGGAAGTGACAGAAATCTCCAAGGTTGTAGATGTCTTGTTGCTACTAGGGAGAAAACAACGGTCTCTTGTTCATGGAACAAGTGGATTGTTTACCTTACACACTTTGCTTAAAGCAGTTGTCTGTTGCTTGCAACTTAATACTGGAGGGGGTTCATATGATAACCCAAAGGTGGACTTATAGTCATAGATGCAGTTGGATGGCGGTCTATTTATCTTGTTGTATTTCCCAATCGAATCTCATAGGATCTTGATGTCTAGTATTGCATTGTTATGCCTTGCTCAGTCCTATCAATTGCCCTATTGTAATTTGTTACCCAGCATGCCATGTTTGTTTATCTAAGGAGAACACCTCTAGTGAAATATGGACCCCGGTCCAATATTTACCATTGATATATCTTCCACTGTTACTGTTTACTTGTTGCAAACCATTGTTACCTTCCACACCATATAGTTAATCCTTTGTTACAGCAAACCGGTGAGATTGACAACCTCACTGTTCGTTGGGGGAAAGTCTTGAGTTTGTGTTGTGCAGGTCTCCAAGTTGCTAGCAACACCTTTGAGTCGTTTCCTTCCTCCTATTGGTTCGATAACCTCGGTTTCTTACTGAGGGAAAACTTGTTGTTGTGCTCATCATACCTTCCTCTTGGGGTCTTCCAACGAAGTGCTGCTGCACTCATCAAGCCTTTTTCTGACGCCGTTGCCGGGGTGGCTAAGGACGTCTTCACAAGGGGAGTCCTTCTCAACCTTTCTCTTTACTTTGTTTTTGTTTTGCTTAGTTTATTTGCTTGGTTTTATTTGCCTCTTTTTATCAAAAACTCCAAAAAAAATAGTTTAGTTTGGTTTGGTTTGGTTTACTTTCTCTTATCAAAAAACATAAAAAAACCAGTCCCTGCTCTAGTTGCTGCTACTATTGGCTTGCTCCACTTTTGCCAAAATGAACTCTGATGAGAACACCAAGTTGTGTGACTTCACTAGCACAAACAACAATGATTTCTTAAGCACTGCTATTGCTCCACCTGCTCTTGATGCTACCTTTTATGAAATTAAGCCTGCTTTGTTGAATCTTGTGATGAGAGAGCAATTTTCTGATGCTAGTTCTGATGATGCTGTTGCCCATCTCAATAACTTTGTTAAACTTTGTGAGATACAGAAGTATAAGGATGTATATGGAGATATTATGAAGATCAAGTTGTTTCCTATCTTCTTGAGAGGAAAAGCTAAAGAATGGTTGCTATCTTTGCCTAGAAATAGTATTGATTTTTGGATTAAGTGCAAAGATGTTTTTATTGGAAAGTACTACCCTCCTGCTAAGATTATATCTATGAGAAGTAATATTATGAAATTTAAACAACTTGATAATGAACATGTTGCTCAAGCTTGGGAAAGAATGAAATCTTTGGTTAAGAATTGTCCCACTCATGGACTTACTGCTTGGATGATTATCCAGACTTTTTATGCAGGTTTGAACTTCTCTTCAAGAAACCTATTGGATTCAGCTGCTGGAGGTACTTTTATGACCATCACCTTGGATGCTGCAACAAAACTCCTTGATAATATGATGGTTAATTATTCTGAATGGCACACTGAGAAAGCTCCACATGGTAAGAAGGTAAATTTTGTTGAAGAAACCTCCTCTTTGAGTGATAAGATTAATGTTATCATGGCTATGCTTGTTAATGGGAAAGCTCCTTTAGATCCAAATAATATTCCCTTAGCCTCTTTGGTTGCTTAAGAAAAGCAAGTTGATGTGAATTTCATTAGAAACAACAATTTCAATAACAATGCCTATAGGAATAATTATGGTAATAACTATAGGCCTTATCTTTACTATTAATTTCAAAAGCGTGGTGAATACCTGTCACACATCTAAAAATTACTAAGAAAATGCCACTCCTCGACAAACTTCGCGCCTGCTACTTAGAAAATACGAATGGTCCCGTTTGCTGGCAGACGTGTTTTGCTCCGTACTTCGTACAACCTCGAGCTGCATCGCTCGTACAGTTTTCTTCGCATTTACTAGCACAGAGAATCCCGCATGCCGTTCCCTTTCCCGTCTCTCTCTTTCCCCTAGCCGCGCCGCACAAGTGAAACCAGTCATTATCGTCCTTGATGACGACATGAACTTCTCTTGGGCGGCGGCAGTGGCAGTGGTGGCGCAAAGGATTTCTCAATGGACTACTCCATGTGGTTTGTTGGTTGAATTGCGACGCTCGGCGAGATAGACTACTGGAGTATACATGCAGTCCGATGGTGGCCTTGCAACAATCCAATCTGTTGATTCTGCCCCGGATTTGTGCGTTTCGGAGTTGGGATTTGCATGCCATCCAGGATGTTCACCGAAGGGCTGGATCAAGATGCGCTGAACTGGGTGCTGGAGGTGAGTGAACTCCACGCCGCTGCCACACTTCTTTCCTGAACTTAACCCTAGCGATATTGACCTGCCCCGGTGCTCCCCATCTGTATCTGACGCTTTGGTTGGTTTTCGCGAATGCGGGAGGGACAGGACGTCGGGGCGCTGCACAGCCATGACCGGATGGATGGGCTCCGGACCATGCGGAGAAGTTCAGGAGCGGGCACCTGCCTCGTGCGTCTGTGCCGGCCAACACGCTACACCAGCGTCTCATCAGTGTCAAAAGTGGACGAGTCCTCGGACGCCAAGGACTAGGTCGAGAGTTGCAGCGGCAGGTAATCCATCGACAACTCGGCCCGCCGCGACGAGCCGCACCACCGTGCCCCTCTACCGCTACGCCGACGTCCCCGGCTAGCGGGTAGCAGTAGTACAACTCCAGCGATGGCTACTTGGATCTGTGCTGCCAAAGATCAAGCCGCAGCAGGCGCAGCGACAACAGCAGACGAACGTTGATGTACGTGGATGAACAGGAGGAGTACTGACTCTGGCTCGCGTGGCAGCTAATAAGCCTTCAAACTCGAAGAATTACCAGCAGGATCAGAGCACTACTCTTCCCATGCATGCGCTCGAGACAATGTCAAACTTCTCCTAAAATGGTTCGTTCTATGTACTAAATTGATAACCGTTCTCATTTTATTTAGCCCCTGCCTTCTCTGCCATATCAAGTTAGATAGGACCGTTTTTACTCTCTTCTACTCTTTGGTTGCATATGAAAGCTCTTATATTTTCTTAGAGATAATCAAGCAATTATGATTACATGGACTACAAAGATCAATATGTTCATGATAAATACTCTCCAATGTGCATTAGGCATTAAAATTGTTCAACATAGAGATATCTAATACCATAAATATTTTGCTCAATTAACAAACTTAGTTCTTGATATCTTCTCAACATGTATTTCTGCTCTTAATTCACTTGGATAGTGATCTGGCCAATTATTATTTTTCTTCCCAAATATTAGGAGATTCGCCTTTCTCTGAAAAACACAAGAAAAATTCAGTTCCTCAACTGCATCATAATCGTATTGTTACTAGTTTTAATCAATTATGTAACCTTAGGACCCATAGTTGCTGGCCAAAATTGTTCTTTGTGGCTCATTTGGCCAAACAAGTTGCAAGGGTCGTCTGTGGCCTAGCTTTTACAAATAGTTATGAACTTATGATACCATTCTTACATAATGGAGTGTGTAAAATTTACTGATGCAGAATCAGATGGGTCATGTGCAGGATGGTTGTGTATGATGTCGCCATTGCACCATATATACATGATTATAGTCAGGAAACTTCACCAACTCCGCACTGTGGGACCAGAACTTGTGCAACTACAAGTGTATCGGAAGGTTCAACTGCAACTGAGACAAGTGATTTTTTATGAGAGAGATTCAACCAACTTGGTTTATTTGCTTCTGTCTCATACATAAAAAAAGTTAGGTAGCTAATCTATCTATATAGAAAAGTAAGGACATCTAGAAGGATAAAACAAAGGCATTAAAAGCTTCCGGTTCCATTCAAAAAGCTAAATATTGTGTGATATCTACGACACGATCTTGAGCTTTCAGAGCAACATACACATCCCATCAAGTACTACAGTAAGCCATGGCATATATTTTCCAGGGTACATCACATCAGCCCCCTAAAATCCCCTAATATTACTTGGTTTGTTGAGGCATGTGTGGTTATTATTGAATTATCGATAGGAAGTTTACCTATCCATTTTCGTAATGACACCATTTTTCTCACATATGAAAAGAACCTTGAAACCAAAAGACATTTCAAATTAAGAAAAAATTATCAATCATGGACAGTTAGACAAGAGATATAGGCTATATAGGTAGCTGCTTATAAAAAAGTGCAAGTATGGAACCACTAATTCATGCTTTCATTAGTTTTTATTGATGCTTCGTAGAGAATGTATTTTCAGACGTCACTCACTTCATGACAAGGTTTAATAGGGGAAAATGTATTATCTCTACTACCTAAAAAAAAAGTCATGTTCCATAGTCGTCAATATGTTAAACGTATTTTGCGAGTCCCACGGTTTTGCCATTTCTAGAAATCCCGCCCTAGCTAATCATATCCCACTAATCCCGTTTGTATTAACTTTTGTGTTATGTTTCCTGCCACAACCGCATTTCACCCCTTTCTTTGCATCCGATTCATGGCTCGGTCCCACTTGAAAAAAGAGGTTTGACCATTTCTTGATTTACGGTGACACACATTTACTAGGTGGTGCGCCACACCCCACGAGTTAATAAATATGATATCTAGCGCGGTTGCATCTGAAGCCAACATTGTTGCTTAATATGATGTGTATGGGGATCCTAAGACTATATGTCAAGAATGATTAGTGTTAAATCACTAGAATATGTATGCTCCCGTTGCAACGCACGGGCATTCAACTAGTCCTCCTAATAATGGAAATACTTATCATGGTAGATCTGGAATGCCTAGCGAAGATAGGATTCTAGAAGTTGAAAGATCCACTAAAAACTTTATGCAGATGCAATATGAGCAAAACAAGATATTCACTAAAACTATGGAAAAACAATCTGTTATCTTAAAAAATATTAGTTATCAGCTTGAGAGTCTAAATAGAGAAATTCCTAGTTTACAGTCAAAAAAAATTGAGTGCTGAGAAAAATATTTCCTCTTTGTCTGAAGCATAGTCCTCCTTGGTTAATAAAATGGCTGCTAAACCCGAAACCACGTAAAATACCTTTGCTGCTACTCATGCCATACAAGTTACTATTGATGAAAATGTTTGACTGTTAGCCTAACTTCATGCTAAGTGGGAAAGGTAAGCTGAAATTGCTAGAAACAATAGTGTGTGCACTATCACCACCACCAATAAGGATGCCACTAAACCACAAGAAGTCCCTATTCCTCCTCCTCAATGCCTAAGCCTAATGAGTCTACTACTAGTGATGCTAAGTTTGATTTTGATCTTGATGGTTGCAATATTTCTGAAGTGATTATGTTCCTGCAAAAGCTTGCCAGAAGTCCTGATGCTAGTGATATGGATGTTGCTTTCACTAAACACATTACAGATGCTCTTGTTAAAATTAAGGAAGAGAAGGTAAAACACAAAGCTTTTATTCCTAGGAAAGTAGAAGATAGTTGGGAACCCATTATTAATATGTAAGTGAATGACTTTGATCTTAAAGCTTCATGTGATCTTGGTTCTAGTGTCTCTATTATGCCTAGAAAGATTTATGAAATGCTTGATTTGCCACCTTTGGAAGATTGTTATATGGATGTCCCACTTAATGATAATGCTAATAAGAAACTCATGGGAAGTGTTAATGATGTTCTCATTATGGTTAACAATGCTTATGTCTCTGTTTATTTCTATGTTTTGGATGTTGAACACAATGCTTCTTGTCCTATCACTTTGGGAAGACCTTTAGAACTGTTGGTGCCATCATTGATATGAAAGAAGTCACCATTAAATATCAATTTCCATTCAAGAAAGGTATTCAACACTTCCCCATGAGGAGAGAGAAGTTGATTTTTTCTCTTCCTTTGAAAGCAAGGTTTGATGTTAATGCTTCTTCATTTGAAAATACTTGATTTCTTGCTTCTTGTGCCTAACTTAAAGAGGTTAAAGTAAAGTACTTGTTGGCAGATAACCCAAGAGTTTTATTGAGTCTTGGAAGTTATTACTTCAGTAATGAACTCTCCTTATACTTTTTGTGCCAAGAATGACCTCTAATGAGAGGGAAGTGAGATTTGGGGAGTTGCTGTCCCGAAGCAGATTTTTGTGCTCCACCATAAACATTCATGAGGAGTCTCTCTAAGTCGAATTGAGATGAAAATTTACGAATAAATCCCCCAGTATGTTAGATAACTTTCGTTAGTTCAACACTTTTTGATTTGAGCAACAGAAGGTCTTCGAAAAAATCGGTTTCTACCTGCTGGTCTGTTTTGCTGCCATTATTAGCATTTGCTTCTTATTGATTCCTTTTTGGGTACTTTTTGGAAAATTGAGCTTTTTGAGGTAATTGATACAGTAGCTTGTGTTTTGTTGTTCTAAAGCTAAACCCAAAGGTCTATTATCTTTTGAATACACTAATGTTGCTAATGAAGATTGTGTGAAGTTTTGTATGAAGGAAAAATTTCAGATGTAGAGAGAGAATGATGTAATGAGATGAAGAATGGACAAAAGCTCAAGCTTGGTGTAACACCCTCAGAATCGACCCTATGCAAGTTTCAGCGCTTCCCGCCAAACCCGCATAGAAACGATTCAAAGGTGCCCACCAGGCACTTTCGTGCGGGTGGAAAACGAAGTAATAACATTACACAACATTCCTCGATGGGACCCACAGAACAGATATATATACAACAGCGACTCAATGAGTCAAGAATACAGATATAATATACAAAGATCCAAATCACCTTGAAAATGATAGAGCGTCCGACTAACAATGGATCTCGCCCTCGAGATCCGCCTCATGGTACCGGGAAGAAGGCGGCGATCTGAATCTTCTCGCATCGTGTCGATCCTCACGACACCACTAACAAGAGGTCCTTGTCCGTGTTCGTCGAGAGAACACTCCGGAAAACAAAGGCGAAGGTAGAGGTATCAACCAATAAAGCCACCTCTAACTCCGATAGAAAGAGAGAACCGATGCATTCCCATCCACTTCAATGTACACAAGCGAATAGAGTGAGTAGTCGGCATGGGGGCCAATCCATCACGCACCCAAACTATTACCCTGCACAATCAGTAGAAAAGCGTGCAACCGTTCTCAGAATCAGACTGAAGATCCCGACAATCGAGGTTCAGAAACAAAGGAGTGATGCAGACTCTGCATCAGATCTAGCGTAGATGATGTCGTCGCGTCGCAAAACACCGGAAGGCACAAACAAGGAACACAGAATGGTACCACAGTAGACGGATTCCTCAGACAGCATGAACACCGGATGGTAGAACACCGTTATCAAAGGGGGAAGCGAAACCCTGAAGGTACGACGGAACCCAACCACGAGAAATCCTGGACTCGAAGAGAGAGAAGAGAGCGGATTCAAAACACGCAGAGGTGAGAGGAGAGCAGCAGAGGGGTAAGGAGTAAAATCAGACCTAATCAGAACTATCCAACCGATTTTTCAAAAATAGTTTTGACACTCTACTTCGGCTGTTAGCTAGGTTATCCTACAGGCTGGACTTGTGGGGTATCGCAACTTCTGAGCTCTGATACCACTCTGTAACACCCTCAGAATCGACCCTATGCAAGTTTCAGCGCTTCCCGCCAAACCCGCATAGAAACGATTCAAAGGTGCCCACCAGGCACTTTCGTGCGGGTGGAAAACGAAGTAATAACATTACACAACAATCCTCGATGGGACCCATAGAACATATATATATACAACAGCGACTCAATGAGTCAAGAATACAGATATAATATACAAAGATCCAAATCACCTTGAAAATGATAGAGCGTCCGACTACGGACAAGATGCAAATGGGGCTAAGAGCCCTGAAGAATAACCAATGGCATCCATAACCCTGCCCAGGCCAAGCCGGAAGGGTAACCCTGCTAACGACGTCGATCCCAAAACCTGCTTAAACAAAAGGGGTGCCGACAAAGGGCAAAGGAAAAAGAGAGAGCGGTCAGTACTGAGGCCAGTACACGGCGAGGCTAGAATTCGGCGGTCCTCGCCTACATAGGTACGGTGGACTGAGCGGCAGCGCAGCATGCACTAAACAACCTATAGAGACTCGATATAACTGTCGGCTATCAGAGAGGGATAAGAAAGACCGGTTCGGAACCAACCTGATGCTACCATCAAACAAACCCATCCTGGTGTTTCCCCTCGAGACCAAACGAGGAAGTCAACCGAGGAACTCACACAGTTGGCAGTTTTATTTATTCAGTTATCGTTGTAGCAATTACTAGTCAAGTATAGATAATCATCCTGATATAATAAGCAGTGGGAAATTTTGGTTAACCATTCCGTTGTAGTTGCGACTCTTACTAGTCAAATACAATTAGCATGAGATAACCCAAAACCCAGCAGTTGTTGGTACTTTTATTTAGCCATTCCGTTATAGTTGCAATACTTACTAGTCAGATACAATGGTAGCAAGCGACAACCCAATCAAGCAATTATTGGCAGTTTTATTTAGCCATTCCATTATAGTGAAGCTGATTACTAGTCATTATAAAGTCAAATTTATAGCACTACTTTAGTTATAGTTGTCTATGTTCGAGATACTGTGCTCCAAGTCGTCCATAACCGCGGACACGGCTTTCAGAAAGTTTTACCCTGCAGGGGTGCACAAATAGCAACACACACTCGATCAACCTCGGAAAAACCAAATCAAAACCCAACGAGGCCTTCACGACAAAGCAATCACGAGATTCAGAAATATTTCAGGGGGCCACCCCATTAAGTATACCCGCAACGAAGCTGGCCGGCTCCGAGACGGACTTGTAACACCCTCAGAATCGGCCCTATGCAAGTTTTAGCGAAACCCGCCAAACCCGCATAGAAACGATTCAAAGGTGCCCACCAGGCACTTTCGTGCGGGTGGAAAACGAAGTAATAACATTACACAACAGTCCTCGATGGGACCCATAGAACAGATATATATACAACAGCGACTCAATGAGTCAAGAATACAGATATAATATACAAGATCCAAATCACCTTGAAAATGATAGAGCGTCCAGCTACGGACAAGATGCAAATCGGGCTAAGAGCCCTGAAGAATAACCAATGGCGTCCATAACCCTGCCCAGGCCAAGACAGAAGGGTAACCCTGCTAACGACGTCGGTCTCAAAACCTGCTTAAACAAAAGGGGTGCCGACAAAGGGCAAAGGAAAAAGAGAGAGCGTCAGTACTGAGGCCAGTACACGGCGAGAATAGAATTCGGCGGTCCTCGCCTACATAGGTATGGTGGACTGAGCGGCAGCGACAGCATGCACTAAACAACCTATAGAGACTCGAAACAACCGACAGCTATTAGAGAGGGGTAAGAAAGACCTATCCGGAACCAACCTGATACTAACACCAAACAATCCCATCCTGGTATTCCCCCTCGCGACCAAACGAGGAAGTCAACCGAGGAACTCACACAGTTGGCAGTTTTATTTATTCAGTTATCGTTGCAGCAATTACTAGTCAGGTAAAGAGAGTCGTCCTGATAAAATAAACAGTGGGCAATTTTAGTTAACCATTCCGTGATAGTTGCGACACTTACTAGTCAGATGCAATTAACATGAGATAACCCAAAACCCAGCAGTTGTTGGTACTTTTATTTAGCCATTCCGTTGTAGTGAAGCTGATTACTAGTCATATCGGATACAAGTCAATTTATAACAATAAACTTTAGTTATAGTTGTCTATGATCAAGCACTGTGCTCCAAGTCGTCCATAACCGCGGACACGGCTTCTCGAAAAGATTAAACCCTGCAGGGGTGCACCAAAGTATCCACACGCACTTCGACCCTTTTTTGCCAGATCAGTTAACATACACCCATCGGTATGTCGGCGGGGCCTAAGTCATGACGTTTCCCAGACCCGAAGCAAGCACGGGGGGCCACCCCACTAAGTACACCCGCAACGAAGTCGGCCGGTCTCCGAGACGGACTCAGGGTTTGCGACAGTGGCTGTAAACGACAGCAAATCCCCAAACGGGGACTGTCGATACCGCGAAAACACTCCGCTTCCAAAACAGTACAGCGTGCTCCTCACACAATCGTAAATAAAGCAGTAAAGCATGGCATAAGTACAGGATAGTAACAAAGCCCCAAACTACTTGTGGCCCCCAGTACAATACTTTGAAATCAGGTACTAAATCGATGGGGGGGCCATATCTCCCCACATGTGGTTAGCGCGCTCGATCTCGGAACAGGTGACAAGAACTCGGGGTCCTACGGGACACAAGTGGGCGGTCGGAAACCAAATATTATCTATCACCCACCGATGCCTCTGCTTACTTACTTCAATTTTAGTTGTTAAACAGTAATTAAAGTGAACGAAAAGTAAAGCCATTATCATCTCCAACGATAAACATGCGGCACTTCTCCAACAACTGTGGGACTTGACGGCACGCAAAAACACTTGAGCAAGCGACTATGACGCGCGGGCCCAACTATCTACCAAACAACAGGTAATAGGATGTGTCCAAGGCTATATATGGCTGCAAGGGATATCACGGGTACGAAACTAGAGCATCGCAACACAGATAGCAAAAGATCAACAGGAGGGAATAAATACTAGAAAAGTAAGATAGGAAGAAAGGGGGAGATGCTCGCCTGAAAACATTGCCGAAGGGTTCATCCGAAGATCGGGCGAAGCTCACATCAACTCAACGGCCTTATCCGCGAAGAACCAAAACACTAGAAGGAACACCGGATGCACTGTTTAATACAACGGCAGAAGACCGGGCATGATGCAGGTATGATGCATGACATGGCAAGGTGCGATACAATTAGATCATATTAAGCGGAACCGGGGTCCCGACAATTAATTAGGTGGTTCAAGTTGTTTAGGTACCCCGCAATTTAAATGTTGTCTTAACATGGCAGAAGATAGCACCGGGTTCGCTACACAAATTTAAATGAGGCCAATATAAGGCAAGATTTGCTCGCATATGGGCCCCATATTTAATTATTAGGTGAATCGGCATAAGGCCCCCAAACCACATGATAAGATGCATGCGAGTATGCCAATTTAATATGCAACAATTTGTATTATATTATAAAATAGGGTTTCGGGAAGGGGTTCACACATTAGAGGGTCTCGACGAACTTGGGGTTCCGGGGTTCGGGGTCGGGTCTCGGGGTTCCGGGTTCGACGGGCACGTTCTTGGACTCCGGGATTAGGGTCTTCGGATCGAGGGTGTAGATCTTGTCGCACGAGCGTCGATGCTTCCGGGAAGGAGAACTTGGTTCGGTGTCGGGGCGCATCGGATTCTTCCGGGTCGGTGTCGATCTTATCGTATCCGTGGTAGTCGGGCCATGTTGTCGGTCTTGTTGTCTCGCGCGGAGATCTTGGTGTCCCGGAAAGAAGGTCTTGCGGTTTCTGTGCCTTCGGTTCCCTGAAGGCGTGCTTGTCCTCCATGATGGCGAACTCGATGTCCCGAGAAGATCTTGAAGGGTGCCGGCTTCAATTATCGATGGCGAACTTGTTCGGTACCGGGGTTTTTCGGAGATCTTGGCACGGCACCGGGTACGGGATCGGCCTTCGGGTCCGTGTGGGTGACCTTGGCATTCCGACTCCAATGTCGAGGAAGTACTTGACACGGCGTCGATCTTGTGATGGTGAGCTTCGAGCCCGGGGTTCTCGCCTTGGGGTTCTAGGTCGAAGTTCTCGAAACTCGGCGCCGGTGGTTGAAGTCGGACTTGGGTTGTCACCAAGGTGTTCGGATGCACACAGCCTCGGTGTAGATGGCGTTGACGAGCTCGAGACAAAGCACGAGTACTGTAACTAGGGGTTCGGACATCGACTTGGTACCACACACAAGCACCAACACATACACGCATGATCATAGACGTACTGTTCTTCCCCTTGGCCCACTCGCGCTGGAGGGCAGACGACGGACGGCGGAGCCCTGCGGGGCTGCTGGCGGTCGCGGACGGCAGGAGAGGACGCCGGCAGAGGGGGGGTGGGGTGGATGAAGGCCGGCGGGCGGCGGAAGCTGCCGGCGGCGCGGCCACAGACGGGCGACGGGGAGGCCGGCCGGGCGAGGGCAGCTCTGGCCGGAGAAGGAGATGCCGCGGAGGGGACGGGCGATGCTGGGCGAGGCCGGCGGCAGGCCCGCGCTGCGGATCGAGGAGGCGGCCGAGGGGATTCCGGCGACTGGCGAAGGGCGAGGCGGGGGTGAGGGGGAGCGCGGAACCGGCGAGGTGCAGAGGCGGGGTGCGGGCGCTCGGGGGCAGCGCTGGTGGTGCCGGGGTCGAGGCGGCCGGCGGCGAGCTGGAGCGGAGATGGGGCGCGACGGGGAGGATGCGGGGCGAGGGCGACAGGCGGGCGGCGGCGGACCGGAGGACCGGTGACGGTGAGGACGGACGCAGGCGGGAGGAGGAGCTCTGGGGGCGGGGGGGGCGCGCCGACGAGGGGGAGAGATGAGGGAGGAGCGGCGGGGATGGGGTCGGGGTCGCGAGCGCGTGCGGTTGGTGAGTCCGGGTCCAGGGCGTGGGGGGGGAACGGTCTGGCGGGTGGGCCTGTAACCAGGTGGGGCCGGGGCCACGTGGGGCGAGTGGGCTGGAGGGAGAGAGAGAAGAGAGAGGGGGGGCTGATGTGGCGGCTTGGGATTGGTCAGAGGGGAAGAGAGGGGTGAGGTGGCGAGAGATTATTGGTGGGGGTGAGGTGGAGGAGGGGTGGGTAGAATAGGACTGGTAGGTTTAGGAATTAGGTGGACCGTTTTAATTTTTGGGGGTGGTCGTTCGGGTCGAATCGGCCCGTTCGACTGCCCCCCACTAAAATAATTTAATATTTTATTTGTTTTAAACGGACCGTTTGCAAACCGATAGCAGACAAACAAAACATTCCGGCGACCCGATTTTTGCGTGTTGAACAAAGGCGGGGCGTTTAGAAAACAAACTAGGTTTTTCAAAAAAATAGTTTTATGCGAACAGATGCAAGATGATGACGATGCTCTAATGCAATGAGGCATGATGACATGAGCATGCTGTCATGATGATGCAATGCACAAAACAACGCGATTTTCTAGTAGTGGTTTTGCGGGATGCCACAATTCGACACCACTAACAATGGATCTCGCCCTCGAGATCCGCCTCATGATACCGGAAAGAAGGTCGGCGATTTGATCCTTCGCGCTTCGTGTAGATCCTCGCGACACCACTAACAAGAGGTCGTTGATCCTGTTCCTCAAGAGAACACTCCGGAAACAACGGACGAAGTTAAAGGTAAGGCCACCCCTAACTTCCATGTAAGGAGTAAAATTGCATCGATCCACTATTCAATATACAGAGCAAATGATAAGAGTAGTGGTATGGTCGCGACTCCATCCCGCACCCAAAGCATTACTATGTACACGAATAGATAGATTATGCAACCAACCCTCAGGATTCAGACTGAAGATCTCGACAAGCGAGGTTCGGAAACAAAGGAGTGATGCAGACTCTGCATCGGATCTGGCGGAGATGATGTCGTCGCGTCGGAAAACACCGGAAGGCACAAACAAGGAACAAAGAATGGTACCACAGACGAAGGATTCCCCGGATAGCATGAAGACCAGATGAAGCAACACCGTTATCAAAGAAGGAAGCGAAACCCTGAAGGTACGACGGAAACCCGACCACGAGAAATCCTGGACTCGAAGAGAGGGAAGAGAGCGGATTCAAAACACGTAGAGGTAAGAGGAGAATAGCAGAGGGGTAAGGAGTAAAAGCAGACCTAATCAGATCTATCCAACCGATTTTCAAAAATACTTTTGACACTCTACTTCGGCCGTTAGCTAGGTTATCCTACAGGCTGGACTTGTGGGGTATCGCAACTGCTGAGCTCTGAAACCACTCTGTAACACCCTCAGAATCGGCCCTATGCAAGTTTTAGCGAAACCCGCCAAACCCGCATAGAAACGATTCAAAGGTGCCCACCAGGCACTTTCGTGCGGGTGGAAAACGAAGTAATAACATTACACAACAGTCCTCGATGGGACCCACAGAACAGATATATATACAACAGCGACTCAATGAGTCAAGAATACAGATATAATATACAAGATCCAAATCACCTTGAAAATGATAGAGCGTCCAGCTACGGACAAGATGCAAATCGGGCTAAGAGCCCTGAAGAATAACCAATGGCGTCCATAACCCTGCCCAGGCCAAGACAGAAGGGTAACCCTGCTAACGACGTCGGTCTCAAAACCTGCTTAAACAAAAGGGGTGCCGACAAAGGGCAAAGGAAAAAGAGAGAGCGTCAGTACTGAGGCCAGTACACGGCGAGACTAGAATTCGGCGGTCCTCGCCTACATAGGTATGGTGGACTGAGCGGCAGCGGCAGCATGCACTAAACAACCTATAGAGACTCGAAACAACCGGCAGCTATTAGAGAGGGGTAAGAAAGACCTATCCGGAACCAACCTGATACTAACACCAAACAATCCCATCCTGGTATTCCCCCTCGCGACCAAACGAGGAAGTCAACCGAGGAACTCACACAGTTGGCAGTTTTATTTATTCAGTTATCGTTGCAGCAATTACTAGTCAGGTAAAGAGAGTCGTCCTGATAAAATAAACAATGGGCAATTTTAGTTAACCATTCCGTGATAGTTGCGACACTTACTAGTCAGATGCAATTAACATGAGATAACCCAAAACCCAGCAGTTGTTGGTACTTTTATTTAGCCATTCCGTTGTAGTGAAGCTGATTACTAGTCATATCGGATACAAGTCAATTTATAACAATAAACTTTAGTTATAGTTGTCTATGATCAAGCACTGTGCTCCAAGTCGTCCATAACCGCAGACACGGCTTCTCGAAAAGATTAAACCCTGCAGGGGTGCACCAAAGTATCCACACGCACTTCGACCCTTTTTTGCCAGATCAGTTAACATACACCCATCGGTATGTCGGCGGGGCCTAACTCATGACGTTTCCCAGACCCGAAGCAAGCACGGGGGGCCACCCCACTAAGTACACCCGCAACGAAGTCGGCCGGTCTCCGAGACGGACTCAGGGTTTGCGACAGTGGCTGTAAACGACAGCAAATCCCCAAACGGGGACTGTCGATACCGCGAAAACACTCCGCTTCCAAAACAGTACAGCGTGCTCCTCACACAATCGTAAATAAAGCAGTAAAGCATGGCATAAGTACAGGATAGTAACAAAGCCCCAAACTACTTGTGGCCCCCAGTACAATACTTTGAAATCAGGTACTAAATCGATGGGGGGCCCATATCTCCCCACATGTGGTTAGCGCGCTCGATCTCGGAACAGGTGACAAGAACTCGGGGTCCTACGGGACACAAGTGGGCGGTCGGAAACCAAATATTATCTATCACCCACCGATGCCTCTGCTTACTTACTTCAATTTTAGTTGTTAAACAGTAATTAAAGTGAACGAAAAGTAAAGCCATGATCATCTCCAACGATAAACATGCGGCACTTCTCCAACAACTGTGGGACTTGACGGCACGCAAAAACACTTGAGCAAGCGACTACGACGCGCGGGCCCAACTATCTACCAAACAACAGGTAATAGGATGTGTCCAAGGCTATATATGGCTGCAAGGGATATCACGGGTACGAAACTAGAGCATCGCAACACAGATAGCAAAAGATCAACAGGAGGGAATAAATACTAGAAAAGTAAGATAGGAAGAAAGGGGGAGATGCTCGCCTGAAAACATTGCCGAAGGGTTCATCCGAAGATCGGGCGAAGCTCACATCAACTCAACGGCCTTATCCGCGAAGAACCAAAACACTAGAAGGAACACCGGATGCACTGTTTAATACAACGGCAGAAGACCGGGCATGATGCAGGTATGATGCATGACATGGCAAGGTGCGATACAATTAGATCATATTAAGCGGAACCGGGGTCCCGACAATTAATTAGGTGGTTCAAGTTGTTTAGGTACCCCGCAATTTAAATGTTGTCTTAACATGGCAGAAGATAGCACCGGGTTCGCTACACAAATTTAAATGAGGCCAATATAAGGCTAGATTTGCCCGCATATGGGCCCCATATTTAATTATTAGGTGAATCGGCATAAGGCCCCCAAACCACATGATAAGATGCATGCGAGTATGACAATTTAATATGCAACAATTTGTATTATATTATAAAATAGGGTTTCGGGAAGGGGTTCACACATTAGAGGGTCTCGACGAACTTGGGGTTCCGGGGTTCGGGGTCGGGTCTCGGGGTTCCGGGTTCGACGGGCACGTTCTCGGACTCCGGGATTAGGGTCTTCGGATCGAGGGTGTAGATCTTGTCGCACGAGCGTCGATGCTTCCGGGAAGGAGAACTTGGTTCGGTGTCGGGGCGCATCGGATTCTTCCGGGTCGGTGTCGATCTTATCGTATCCGTGGTAGTCGGGCCATGTTGTCGGTCTTGTTGTCTCGCGCGGAGATCTTGGTGTCCCGGAAAGAAGGTCTTGCGGTTTCCGTGCCTTCGGTTCCCTGAAGGCGTGCTTGTCCTCCGTGATGGCGAACTCGATGTCCCGAGAATATCTTGAAGGGTGCCGGCTTCAATTGTCGATGGCGAACTTGTTCGGTACCGGGGTTTTTCGGAGATCTTGGCACGGCACCGGGTACGGGATCGGCCTTCGGGTCCGTGTGGGTGACCTTGGCATTCCGACTCCAATGTCGAGGAAGTACTTGACACGGCGTCGATCTTGTGATGGTGAGCTTCGAGCCCGGGGTTCTCGCCTTGGGGTTCTAGGTCGAAGTTCTCGAAACTCGGCGCCGGTGGTTGAAGTCGGACTTGGGTTGTCACCAAGGTGTTCGGATGCACACAGCCTCGGTGTAGATGGTGTTGACGAGCTCGAGACAAAGCACGGGTACTGTAACTAGGGGTTCGGACATCGACTTGGTACCACACACAAGCACCAACACATACACGCATGATCATAGACGTACTGTTCTTCCCCTTGGCCCACTCGCGCTGGAGGGCAGACGGCGGACGGCGGAGCCCTGCGGGGCTGCTGGCGGTCGCGGACGGCAGGAGAGGACGCCGGCAGAGGGGGGTGGGGTGGATGAAGGCCGGCGGGCGGCGGAAGCTGCCGGCGGCGCGGCCACAGACGGGCGACGGGGAGGCCGGCCAGGCGAGGGCAGCTCTGGCCGGAGAAGGAGATGCCGCGGAGGGGACGGGCGATGCTGGGCGAGGCCGGCGGCAGGCCCGCGCTGCGGATCGAGGAGGCGGCCGAGGGGATTCCGGCGACTGGCGGAGGGCGAGGCGGGGGTGAGGGGGAGCGCGGAATCGGCGAGGTGCAGAGGCGGGGTGCGGGCGCTCGGGGGCAGCGCTGGTGGTGCCGGGGTCGAGGCGGCCGGCGGCGAGCTGGAGCGGAGATGGGGCGTGACGGGGAGGATGCGGGGCGAGGGCGACAGGCGGGCGGCGGCGGACCGGAGGACCGGTGATGGTGAGGACGGACGCAGGCGGGAGGAGGAGCTCTGGGGGCGGCGGGGCGCGCCGACGAGGGGGAGAGAGGAGGGAGGAGCGGCGGGGATGGGGTCGGGGTCGCGAGCGCGTGCGGTTGGTGAGGCCGGGTCCAGGGCGTGGGGGAGGAACGGTCTGGCGGGTGGGCCTGTGACCAGGTGGGGCCGGGGCCACGTGGGGCGAGTGGGCTGGAGGGAGAGAGAGAAGAGAGAGGGGGGGCTGATGTGGCGGCTTGGGATGATCAGAGGGGAAGAGAGGGGTGAGGTGGCGAGAGATTATTGGTGGGGGTGAGGTGGAGGAGGGGTGGGTAGAATAGGACTGGTAGGTTTAGGAATTAGGTGGACCGTTTTAATTTCTGGGGGTGGTCGTTCGGGTCGAATCGGCCCATTCGACTGCCCCCCACTAAAATAATTTAATACTTTATTTGTTTTAAACGGACCGTTTGCAAACCAATAGCAGACAAACAAAACATTCCGGCGACCCGGTTTTTGCGTGTTGAACAAAGGCGGGGTGTTTAGAAAACAAACTAGGTTTTTCAAAAAAATAGTTTTATGCGAACAGATGCAAGATGATGACGATGCTCTAATGCAATGAGGCATGATGATGTGAGCATGCTGTCATGATGATGCAATGCACAAAACAACGCGATTTTCTAGTAGTGGTTTTGCGGGATGCCACAAGACTCAAGGTTTGTGGGGCCGACTGTAAACGACTGGGAACCCGAAAGTGTGACTGGGCTTGTCGATACCGCGAAAACGGGTCACGATCCTAAACAGTACAGGTGCTCCTCGCACAATCGTAAATAAAGCAGTAAAGCATGGCATAAGTACAGGATAGTAAATAAAACCTCAAACTAGTTTGTGGCCCCAAGAAATAAGAATGAATCAAGCTCTGGCTCAGGGTGGTCCCATAATCCTCCCGGATGTGGATAGCGCGAATATTCAAGGAACAGGTATCAAGTACTCGGGGTCCTACGGGACACAAGTGGACGGTTAAAAACCAAATAACATCTATTGCCCACCTGTGCCTCTGCATTTACCTACTTTCAATTTTAGTTGTTAAACAGTAATTGAAGTCTTGATCATATCCAACATTAAACAGGCGGCAATACTCCAACAACTGGGGTACTTGACGACACGCAACAGCACTTGAGCAAGCGACTACGACGCGCAGGTCCAACTATCTACCAAACAACAGGTAATAGGATGTGTCCAAGGCAATATAAGGCTGCAAGGGATATCACGGGTACGAAAACTAGAGCAACGCAACACAGATAGCAATAGATCAACAGGAGGGAATAAATACTATAAAGCAAGATAGGTAGAAAGGAGGAGGTGCTTGCCTGAAAACATTGTCGAATGCTCATCCGAAGATCGGGTCGACACTCGCATCAACTCATCGGCCTAATCCGTGAAGAAACAAAACACTAAAAGAAACACCGGATGCACTATTTAATACTACGGCAAAAGATCAGGCATGATGCATGTATGATGTATGACATGGCAAAGATGCGATGCAATTAGGCAATATTAACGGAACCGGGGTCCCGACAAATATTTAAGTGGTTCAAGTTGTTTAGATACCCCACAATTTAAATGTTGTCTTAACATGGCAAAATAAGTTACCGGTTCGCTACACAAACTTAAATGGAGCCAATATTAGACTAGATTCGCCCACATATGGCTTCCATGTTTAATTTAGGTGAATCGGCATAAGGCCCCCAAACCACATGACAATATGTATGCAAGCATGGCAATTTTATATGCAACAAGCAATATCATTTATAAAAATATGGGCTTAGGGTCACACATTGGGATATCGGCGATCTTGGCGGTTTGGGGTTCGTCGGGGTTCGGGTTCGGTCTCGCCGAGATCGGTCTTCGGACACGAGGCTTCAGGGTTCGACCATCGGATCCATGTCGGCGATCTTGGCACTCCATGGAAGGGGACCTTGGGTCGAGCATCGCTGTCCCCAGATTCTGGATCCCGGTGGTTGATGTCGGTCTCGAGCGGCGGTAGACGAACTTGGCAGATCACGGCGGTCTTGTCATCGATGAAGATCTTGTCGCTTTGTCCAGGTTCTCCATGTTCAGTTGCTCTTGGCATCGGTTTTCGTGGTACTTGGGTCTTTGGACGATCTTGTCGAGATCTTGCGGGATTTCCGTCAAACATGTGGTGAGCATCATGCTTAATTGGAAAACACCACAAACAAAAAAACACGAAGCTAAGCGTGCATGTGCGCACGAGCGACAGGGGACAAAGGGGAAGCGACAGGGAGGACACATGGGAGGCGCTGGAAGGCGGCTCGGTGAGCATGCTAGGCGGTGGCGGGGCAGTCACGCTCGCGGTCGGGGGCGAGCTCGTCCTGGAGAGAGCGAGGCGGTGGGCTCGCAGGACGGCATGGTGAGGGCCGACGCAGCGGAAGGACGGTGGGGAGGAAGACAGGTGGCGCCTAGACGTGCGGGGCTCGCCGGGAGGAGCTCTGTCGGCTGGGAGGCCGCGGTGGCGCTCGGGGGCGGCGGTCGGCCGGAGAGGCGAAGGAGGAGGGAGGAGCTGAGCAGAGCTCGCGCCGAGCGGAGGTGGCGGCTGGAGGACGGGGCCCGGTGGGCTCGGCTCATGGCTCGGGTGGCGAGGGCGGCCCGATGGCCGGCCGCGAAGAGGAAAGGGGCGCCGGCATGGAGCTTGGTGGTGGTGGTGGGCGACACGGCTCAGCGGGCAAGATCCAGAGGGGGCGCGACGCAGGAGAGGTGGCCGGAGGGGTCGAGATGCTGGCGACAGGGAGGGGTTGCGGAGAGGGAGAGAGGTCGTCGGAGCGCAGACCAGCAGCGGGGGTGAGGATCCGGCGAGGCGCGGTGCTTGCGGCAGCTCGGAGGCGAGGCCACAGGGGCGGCGCGGCTTGGGAGCTTGCGAGGGAGAGACGGGGGAGGGAGAAGCGAGGCCGAGAGGAGGGGCGGCGGCACAGAGGGAGGCCGGCGGCGAGGATGGTTGGCGAGCAGAGGAGAGGGAGGATGCGGGGGAGACGAGGCGGGGGGAGAGGAGCGTCGGGGGGAGGCGTGCCTAGGGGCGGCTTCCGCGTGGTGGGACGCGGCCTGGGGTAGGTGGGCCTGGGGTGGGGCCGGCTCGCGTGGGGTGGGTGTGTCAGCCAGGGAGGGTCGGGCAGTGTGGTGTGTGTGTGTTGGGTACCAGGTGGGTGGGGCGCGCCAGGTGGGCCAGGACGGGGGAGAGAGAGAGAGGGGGTTGGGCAGGTGGCGGCATGGGATTGGATAGAGGGAAGGGAGAGGTGAGGTGGCGTGCACCGATTGGTGCAGGTGAGGTGGAGGGGGGGCTGGGTAGGTTAGGGTGGGGTAGGAAAATATTTTGGGTAGGCTGGTTTTGTACTGGGGTGGCCGACTGGGTCGGATCGGCCCGGTTCGGCTGCCCCTAAAATAATTAAATATTTTATTTATTTAAAACAGGGCTTTTACAAACCGTTGGTAGACGAAACAAAATATTTCGGAGACCCGGGTTTTGGTTTTGAATTAAAGACGGGGTATATTTAGAAAATAAGTAGGTTTTTGAAAATAGGTTCCGACAAACAAATGCATGATGACATGACGATGCTCAAATGCAAGGTGGCATGATGACATGAGCATGCGGTCATGATGATGCAATGCACAAAATCAACGCGATTTTCTAGTAGTGGTTTTTGCGGGATGCCACACTTGGGGATGCCACCATGGTGTCACCCCAAGGAATTCCAAGAGGTACAAGCTTCAAAGCTTGGGGATGCCCAAGGCATCCCCTTCTTCATCAATAAAAATCTCAGGTCTTTCTAGACACTTTGTTTTTATTGTTGATACGTCGGAAACGTATCTATAATTTTTGATGATCCATGCTTGTTTAGTATATACTTTGCTTTGCTTGTCTACACTTTGAGGTGCTTTTTACATCTTTTCTCGAACTAACCTATTAACAAGTTGCCATAGTGCCAGTTGCCTGTTTTCTTCTGTTTTTGGTTCCAGAAAGGCAGAAAATCAATATTTTTGGAATTGGGCGGGACAAAAGCCAAAGTTATTATTTTTCCTAGAGCAACACGGAACCATGAAGCAGAGCCGGAGGGGGGCCACAGGGTGGCCAAACCCCCCTAGGCACGGGCAAGCCCTAGAGGCGCATGGAGGGGGTGTGGGCCCCTGGACCCCCACCGACCTTGATTCCTGCGCCTATAAGAAGCCTCCGATGGGAAAACCCTAAATAATCCAGAACAAAGCCACGAAAACCTCCGTAGCGCCGCCTCCACCGAAAGGGAGATTCGGGGGATAGAAAGTCTCTGTTCCGGCACCCTGCCAGGACGGGGAAGTGCCCCTGGAGCCATCTCCATCGATCTCCACCACCATCTCCATCACCGTTGCTGATTCCCATGATGAGGAGGGAGTAGTTTTGTCTCAGGGCTAAGGGCTCTACTGGTAGCTATGTGTTCATCTCTCTCTCACTCTATGCATGATATTGTGGTCATGATCTTTGTAATCAAGTAGATCTACCTTGCTACTCAAGTGCTTCATTAGATATCTGCTCTCCCCATGTGTGTGAAAGTGACAGCGTGCACGCCATGGTGGCACTTAGGCTTGAGTCTACATAAATACTCTTTGTGCTTTAATAGATCTATGCTTTTCCCCACGTGTGTGAAAGTGATAGCGTGCATACCGTGTGTGTCACTTTGGCTAGATTGAATATTTGTTATGAGTTATATTTGGAGTTGGATGTCTCTACGAAATTGTGGTGTTTGTTGCAAGGTTACAGTGTGGGGTAATCTAGATTGGGGAAGGCGGACTTTGAGGAGTGTTGTTATAGCCCTACCGATGATTAGAGTGTCCAACCGGAGAGTAGTTAAGAGTAGTATCATGAAGAGAGGATATTTATATGAGAGAGTGTTCACTAGTGAAAGTATGATCCCTAGGCCTTGTTTCTAAACATTGAAACACCGTTTTCTACTAGATATGTTGCATGTTTGCTTGCTTTAGTCTTTACCTCACCGTCAAGCTATTTTCTGACACCGTTACCGCTTGTATTTCACCATCTCTTCGCCAAACTAGTGCACCTATACACCTGACAAGTGTATTGGGTGTGTTGGGGACACAAGAGACTTCTTGTGTCTTGATTGTAGGGTTGCTTGAGAGGGAATACCTTTGACCACTTCCTCCCTGAGTTCAATAAACCTTGGGTAATCCACTTAAGGGAAACTTGCTGCTGTTCTACAAACCTCTGCACTTGGAGGCCCAACAACTATCTACAAGAATAGAAGTGCGTAGACATCAAGCTCTTTTCTGGCGCCGTTGTCGGGGAGGTAAGGTAAAAGGTACTCACATCCTCTTGGTGTGTGAGTGCTCGAAGTTATTTCCTTTAGATTCTGCAATTTTGTCTTTTTGTTTCTTGTTTTCACTAGTTAGGCTTAATGGAAAACAACAAAAAATAGAGAGCTTTATAGTGATTATCTTGAGTTAGGACATGAAGTGTTTGAAGAGAAAATTTTAAAACCTATGGAGCTTTATTTGCATGCTAATAGTAGTGTTATTAGTATGAAATCTTTGGACACCATTATTGCTAATGCTATGGAAAAGTCTAAGCTTGGGGAAGCTAGTTTTGATGAAAATGATCTTTTTAGTCCCCCACCTTTGGAAGATAGCTATTCTATTGCTTATGATGATACCAAACCTCCAATTTATGATGATTACAATGATGAATATGATATTTTCAGTCCACCTACTATTGAGGAGAAAGTTAATTGTGATTACAATATGCCACCTATATTTGATGATTATGGTGATGAGAATAATAATGATAGCTATTTTGTTGAATTTGCTCCCACTACATTAATAAGAGTGACTATGCTTATGTGGAGAGTAATTATCATTTTATGCACGTGTATCATGATAAGAATGTTTTATGTGATAGTTATATTGTTAATTTAATTCATGATGCTACTGAAAGTTATTATGAGAGAGGGAAACATGGTCTTATGCATCTCAACAATATTAAGTTTCCCCTCTTTATGTTGAAAGTCTTGAAGTTGTACATGTTTTGCTTTCCTATGCTTGTTGCTTTGTGAATTTATGACTTGTTTCTTTACAAAATTCCTATGCATAGGAAGTGGGTTAGACTTAAATGTGTTTTGAAATTGCTTCTTGATGCTCTCTTTTACTTCAATTCATATTTCTTATGTGAGCATCTTCTCAAACTATCAAGCCTAACTTAAAGGCGTTAAAGAAAAGTACTTGTTGGGAGATAACCCAAGAGTTTTATTGAGTCTTGGAAGTTATTACTTCTGTAATGACCTCTCATTATCCTTTTTGTGCCAAGAATGACCTCTAATGAGAGGGAAGTAAGATTTGGGGAGTTGATGTCCCGAAACAGATTTCTGTCCACCACAAAAAATTTTGAGGAATCTATGTAAGTCTGATTGAGCTGAAAATTTACGAATAAATCCCCCAGTATGTGAGCTAACTTTCGTTAGTTCAACACTTTTTGATTTGAGCAACAGAAGATGTTCTAAAAAATCGGTTTCTACCTGCTGGTCTGCTTTGACAGATTTCTGCCATTATTTGCATTTGCTTTTTATTGATTCCTTTTTGAGTTATCTTTTGGTGAATTGAGATTTTTGAAGGAGTTACTACAGTAGCTTATGTTTTTAGTGAAAAGCCTTGTTGTTCCAAAGCTTTGCCAGAGGTCTAATATCTTTTAAATACACTGATGTTGCTAATGAAGATTGTGTGAAGTTTTGTATGAAGGAAAATTTTCAGGTATCAAGAGAGAATGATGCAATGAGATGAAGAATGGACAAAAGCTCAAGCTTGGGTATTCCACCATGGTGTCACCCCAATAAATATCCAAGAGTTACAAGCGTCAAAGCTTGGGGATGCCCAAGGCATCCCCTTCTTCATCAATAAAAAGCTCAGGTCTTTCTAGACACTTCGTTTTTATTGTTTCATGCACAGAGCGTCTTAGTTTTCGTTTTTGGTTTTCGTTTGCTTATTTTGCTTGAGTAAGTTGGTTGGTTACACCACACTTGTTTTGGAGAGACACAAACTTTGTTTCCATTGCCTAGAACATTCTAGTTTTCACTCTTATTGTCTTGTGAGTGTTCTCTTTTGCTAGCACTGTGTTCAGCCTTAGTTTTCTTGTGCTTTTAGCTTAGAACTTTTTAGTTCATCTTTGTGGATTTATGAGACAAGCTCACTGATATTTATTGATTATTATCTTTGTGAGTTGTTTCAAATAGGTTGATTGGTGTTGGAACAGAGTAGTAAGTTCTTGCTTGTAAGTGCAAGAGGTGCTTGCATTGACTGTGACTTAGACTTTAGAATGAAATGGTAGGTGTTGTTTTGACCTTATGCTTAGTGATTATTGCTGTAGCATGACTTGTTCCAAACAATTAAGAGTTCTTAATGTGCCTTGAAGGAATCATGCGTTGTTTTAGCATACAAAAGCATAGTATTGCGGTATTCTCCTTTGATGCTTTGTTTGGGTTGACTTGGCACATGCTCACACCATGTTATGACTATGACAAGTCACCATTAGCCTCTATGATCATTTAGTCCTTGACTTGTAGTACCACTCTTTGCTTTGCTTAGTATGCTTTGTTGCACTGCATGATTATGGCCATTATTGCTCTCTTAGTTGGTTGCTCCCAGTCTTTTGCTAGCCTCCACTTATATGAGTAAGCTCTACTCATGCTTCCAACTCCCAAGAAACCAAGTTATTCCAAAGTGTCCACTATAAATTCCTATGCATGGTGTGTTACACCATTCCAAGTATATTCTTTATTCAGCTATCTTCCAATTAAAAACTATTTTGTTATGTGAAAACTTAGTGATTAAAAGCCCTCACAAACTTGATGGCACACTTTATATTCTTTGCCCCTAATAAACTTGAACCATTGTGTCATCTATGTTGTATATGCTTGCACTTATACGTTGGAATTAGCAGAACCGTGCTGTCACGGGGAACGTTTTCAACATTGCACTTGTACTTTGTACTCAGTTGATATCATGCTCTTTTGTCTATGGATGTCACCGGTGTGAAATAAAGAGGGAACTTGTAAGTCCATGGAGTTTGTATCCTGTGTTAGAGAAACGCCTGGGCCGCTAGCCTATGCCATGCCTAATCATGGTGGAAACTTGAAGCATCACCATAGTGACATCTATGAAGCATTCTTCTTATAAAAAAGAGACACATTGAGAGAAGAGGAAAGAGAGAAAAAAGCACCATATTCCCATGGTAAATAAGAAGATTGCTGAGATGCTCATTGTCTGCTTGCCTTTTCATTTTGGTTATGGGATAGCTCCTCTATCATGTGCAAGGGGTACCCCGTTGGCGGTTCTCAATGATATGCAAATACTTACAATGACAAGAACTTACAGGTGACTGAAGTTGAGTAGCATGAGGTGTGGCCCTCGTATTCAAGGGACTTGAGATTGCCAACTTATACTTCGTCAAGCATATACTCCATCTTTGTCACTTTAACCTTAATCACTTCAAGATGCTTATGATAGGGGCAATGAGGGCTAAAAGCTAACAAGTACCATAATTTTTGGAAGCTTTTTTTGAAACTTGAAATCCCTGCTTCCTTTATAAAAGGCTTGTCTTCCACCATTATTTGAGTCTCCACCTTCTACCTTTTAGGCACCATTAAGTGAGCATAGTTGTCATTCTGTGTGCAGTGTACCAAAGCTTATTGATTGATGCATATTGTGATATTACTTGTTCTTGTGCTATTTGTTTCTAGTCACCCTTGTGAACTTTGAAGGTGTCCTATGCATCTATATTGCTAATCTATGAGGGACAATCTGATTGCCACTATGCTATGTTTTCTGTATGTGAAACAAACAAACATTTTTCAATGCATGTTATTCATGACCTTTGTTTGTAGCCTTTCATGTTGCATGAATAGTTACTATGTCTTATTGCTAGAACTCCATCTTTCATGCTCATGTTTAGAGTTCTTTGATCCCAGCTTTCAATACTTGCAATTGGTTTAATCTTGGTTTTGATGTTGCATGTCACCTCAAAAATTATTATTTTTATCACTTACCTACTCGAGGACGAGCAGGAGTTAAGCTTGGGGATGTTGATACGTCGGAAACGTATCTATAATTTTTGATGCTCCATTCTTGTTTAGTATCTACTTTGCTTTGCTTGTCTACACTTTGAGGTGCTTTTTACATCTTTTCTGAAACTAACCTATTAACAAGTTGCCACAGTGCCAGTTGCCTGTTTTCTTCTGTTTTTGGTTCCAGAAAGGCAGAAAATCAATATTCTCGGAATTGGACGGGACAAAAGCCAAAGTTATTATTTTCCCGGAGCAACACGGAACCACAAAGCAGAGCCGGAGGGGGGCCACAGGGTGGACAAACCCCCTAGGCGCGGGCAAGCCCTGTAGGCGCCTGGAGGGGGTGTGGGCCCCCTAGACCCCCACCGACCTTGATTCCTGCGCCTATAAGAAGCCTCTGATGGGAAAACCCTAGAGAATCCAGAAGAAAGCCACGAAAACCTCCGTAGCGCCACCGCCACTGAAAGGGAGATTCGGGGGACAGAAAATCTCTGTTCCGGCACCCTGCCAGGACGGGGAAGTGCCCCCGGAGCCATCTCCATCGATCTCCACCACCATCTCCATCACTGTTGCTGATTCCCATGATGAGGAGGGAGTAGTTTTGTCTCAGGGCTAAGGGCTCTACTGGTAGCTATGTGTTCATCTCTCTCTCTCTCTCTCTCTATATATATATATATATATATATATATATATATATATGCATGATCTTGTGGTCATGAGCTTTGTAATCAAGTAGATCTACCTTGCTACTCAAGTGCTTCATTAGATATCTGGTCTCCCCATGTGTGTGAAAGTGACAGCGTGCACGCCATGGTGGCACTTAGGCTTGAGTCTACATAAATACTCTTTGTTCTTTAATAGATCTATGCTTTTCCCCACGTGTGTGAAAGTGACAGTGTGCATACCGTGTGTGGCACTTTGGCTAGATTGAATATTTGTTATGAGTTATATTTGGAGTTGGATGTCTCTATGAAATTGTGGTGTTTGTTGGAACCATCTAGCGATCAAGGTAACAGTGTGGGTTTATCTAGATTGGGGAAGGCGGACTTTGAGGAGTGTTGTTATAGCCCTACCGATGATTAGAGTGTCCAACCGGAGAGTAGTTAAGAGTAGTATCATGAAGAGAGGATATTTATATGAGAGAGTGTTCACTAGTGAAAGTATGATCCCTAGGCCTTGTTTCTAAACATTGAAACACCATTTTCTACTAGATCTGTTGCATGTTTGCTTGCTTTAGTCTTTACTTCACCATCAAGCTATTTTCTGGCATCGTTACCGCTTGTATTTCACTATCTCTTCGCCGAACTAGTGCACCTATACACCTGACAAGTGTATTGGGTGTGTTGGGGACACAAGAGACTTCTTGTATCTTGATTGCAGGGTTGCTTGAGAGGGAATACCTTTGACCACTTCCTCCCTGAGTTCGATAAACATTGGGTAATCCACTTAAGGGAAGCTTGCTGTTGTTCTACAAACCTCTGTACTTGGAGGCCCAACAACTGTCTACAAGAATAGAAGTGCGTAGACATCAATTGTTTCATGCACTATTGTGTTGTTCTTGGAGCGTCTTAGTTTTCGTTTGCTTTGCTTAGTTTGCTTGAATAATGTAGTTTGGACCCCCATTCTCGCTGTGTTGTTTCAAATAAGTTGATTGGTGTTGGAAAGGAGTAGAAAGTTCTTGCTTGAAATAGTGCAAGAGGAGCTTGATTTGACTATGACTTAGACTTTAACATGTCATGCTAGGTGTTATTTTGACCTTATGCTTAGTGATTATTGCTGTAGCATGACTTGTTCCAAACAATTGGGATTGCTTAGTGTGCCTTGAAAGAATCATGCGTTGTTTTATCATACAAAAGCATTGTATTGTGGTATTCTCCTTTGATACTTTGTTTGGGTTGACTTGGCACATGATCACACCATGTTATGACTATGAACAAGTCACCATAGCCTCTATGATCATTTAGTCCTTGACTTGTAGTACCACTCTATGCTTTTTTTAGTAATGTTTTGTCGCTCTGCATGATTATAGTCATTATTGCTCTGTTAGTTGGTTGCTCCCAGTATTTTGCTAGCCTCCACTTGTATGAGTAAGCTCTACTCATGATTCCAACTCCCAAGAAACCAAGTTAATCCAAAGTGTCCACTTTAAATTCCTATGCATGGTGTGTTACATCATTCCAAGTATATTCTTGTTTTCAGCTATCTTCCAATTAATAAAGTATTTTGTTATGTGAAAACTTTATGATTAAAGCTCTCACGAACTTGATGGCACACTTTATATTTCTTGCCCCTAATAAACTTGAACCATTGTGTCATCTATGTTGTATATGCTTGCACTTATACGTTGGAATTAGCAGAACCATGCTGTCATGGGGAACGTTTTCAACATTGCACTTGTACTTTGTACACAGTTGATATCATGCTCTTTTGTCCATGGATGTCGTAGGTGTGACATAAAGAGGGAGCTTGTAAGTCCATGGAGTTATGTATTTTGTGTTAGAGAAATGCCTAGGCCGCTAGCCTAAGCCATGCCTAATCATGGTGGAAACTTGCAACATCACCATAATGAGCAATCTGTGAAGCATCCTCAATAAAAACCTATGCAAATAGCAAATAAAAAGATCGTTGAGATCCTCATTGTCTGCTTGCCTTGTCATTTTGGTTATGGGATAGCTCCTGTAACATGTGCAAGGGTTACCCCATTGGCGGTTCTTTATGATACACATGTACTTACTATGACAAGAACTTACAGGTGACTAAAGTTGAGTAGCATGAGGAGCGGCCCTCATATTCAAGGGAAATGAGATTGCCAACTTATACTTTGTCAAGCATATACTCCATAGTTTGTTCACTTTAACCTTAATCACTTAAAGATGCTTATGATAGGGGCAATGAGGGCTGAAAGCTAACAAGTACCATAATTTTTGGAAGCTCTTTTTGAAACTTGAAATCCCTTCTTCCCTTTATGAAGGGCCTTTCTTCCACCTTTATATTGAGTCTCCACCTTCTACCTTTAGGCACCAGTTAAGAGAGCATAGTTGCCATTCTTAGTTCTATGTGCATTGTCCCAAAACTTATTGATTGATGCATATTGTTGCTATTACTTGTTCTTGTGCTATTTGTATCTAGTCACTCTTATGAACTTTGAAGGTGTCCTATGTATCTATTTTCTACTCCATGAGGGACAAGCTGAATGACACTATGCCATGTTTTCTGTATGTGAAACAAACAAACGTTTTTCAATGCATGTTATTCATGATCTTTGTTTGTAGCCTTTCTGTAATACCCCACTTTTATAAAGGTAAAGGTCCCTGTGATTGCAATGCTAGTCCCTGGATCAAATGCTAGCATCCACAGTTTAAGATGAAGTATACAGATACAAAGGTCTTTATTACATCATCATTCCAGAGATAACATAGTCTTTTACAACTTCATAGCCATAGGCTAGTACAAGAGTTCAACTTAACAAAATAAAGTAAAGTCTTCATCTTCATGTGCCACAGGCAAACATGTTGAGTGTAGACTCATAACTCTAATCCTCATCAGAGTAACCTGCAACATCACAAGTTACAGCCATAGTGGTTCAATACATTGGAATAGTATTGTCAAGTGATACCTTTAGTAGTATATTAGTTTCTAGCTTCTATATGAATTTGGCTAAGTGTAGCTTAGGCTTGCTTTGCTCAAAATAGGTTTTGCCTATCAGTTGAAAACACTAAGTTTTTGTTTGACAAAAACTCCCAAGGAACCACCAATAGATATTGGTGAACCTTTACCCTTGTTCAACCACAAGTTTTAACTTAGAAATTGGGATGAGGAGATCCTTGATAGCTTCGATGTCTTGATGCTCAAATTTTCCGTTGCCAGGGACACGGCTAAGTACTTAGATTTTTCCTTCTCGAGAGGTGGTGCACTTTCCCCACAAGACTCGACATGCATCGAGACGAGACCTTTTAGAAGCCTTCCCTTAGACCAAATGGACGCGCTCCAACCTATCACCCTACCTCCAACTGTCCATCTGGCTAAGTTTTTGCAACCTATATGATCAAGGCAGAGCCCATGTGCCATGTGGTTGCACTAGAAGCTTCTAAACACTAAGTATCTCAAATCCCTTTGTTCCTGGGTGGCTTTCCACAAGTGTGATACACAAGGTAAACCATATATATGGGCCTTGTGTAACCACTCAACATAACCAAACATACCAATCCACCCAGGTGATTCATTCACTTAGTTGTTTTATTAAGCAAAAACATAAGTCAAAGCCTTAACAATATTTTCCATAGCATGTATATAATCCACACTTGTTTGCTACTAGCTAGGCTAAGCATGGCAATATAACAAGTATCTTATCTTAGAGAAAAATTCTACCAAGACAACAACTACTAGGATTTCCCATAGCATAGCATCTAGATACTTAGCAAAAATAACATGCAAGCCCTATGCAAAAATATTACTAGTGCATAGTCAAAATAATGGGATAAAAACATGAAGCACCACTTGCCTTGGTAGTTGGGGGTGTAGCAACAATCCTCACAATCACAATCACCACTAGCACCAAAATCTACACATAAAATGATAGCACCAAATTTACATTCAAATTATTCAAGCAAAAATATATGAATGCATGCAAATGCCATGTGATGATTTTTATTAAACTAAACAAGACAAGTAAACAGTACTAAAACACAAAACTAAACTTTTATAGACTAAATAAACTCAATTTAGTTTTAAAAACATTTTCCATATAATTTATATACTCAAAATAAGCCTACAAATGTCTCTACGTAAAATTCCATTTTTACAGAAGCAAAGTACAAAACTAAGCCCATAGATGTGTAGGATTTATTTTATATTATTTGCATTTTTTGGATAAAATTCCATTGATATATTATTTGCATTTTTTGGATAAACAGAACAAAAGTTATTAAATTTATAAGTTTGAATAACTAATAGATCAAATTTCAGATTTTAAAACAAAAACAGGAACACGCGGCAGCGTCTGATTGGCGCGTACTGGTTCGCGCTGGATCATGCTTCTGCACCGTTAGATCTAAATGAAATCTAGCGGCTCTGATCTACTCATACCCCTTCGGGCTAATTCTAATCGCATCCATCAGATACAGATCCAACGAATCAGATCTGATCGTCCCGAAACTGGCGGCGCGAATGGCTCTGGCGGCGGCGACGCTACTGCCGGTGACATGCCGGCGAGGCTAGAGGGGTAGGGGGTTTGTGCTGGTGCTTACCGAGCTCGCAGGAATGTGGGGATGCTCAATGTGTACTTGGCTTGGACAGGGGCGCACAGACACGGGCTCAGATGCTTGTCGGAGTTCGTCCTGGCGTCGGGTGCTTACTGCCGGAGACGAAGGCGACAACCTAGTGCGCAAGGGAACAAGTGGCATGCATTATCATATGCGCAAGACAAAGGCGAACTCACTCGCGTGAACCAGAGATCACGGTGAACATGGGTCTCACCGAAATAGCTCATCGGAGTTGAGCTGAGCTTCGGACACCTGCAGGTGTTGACGGGGGCGACGACCTGGGGCGATTTAGAATAAACCAAATGCATGAGAAGATGCGCAAGGCGATGGTGAAGCAGGTCATGTGAACCAGAAGGCAAGGCGTGCTCGAGACTCACCGTGATAGCTCGCCGGAGCTCCTCGGTGCTGCAGCGGTGCAAAGCAAAATTCGTGGAGCCTGGCGGCGCTTGGTGTTAGCTAGGTGAGGGGAAATGTCCGCAAGGGGGTGGGGATTAAGTAGCCAGAGTAAGGGCAGAAATCACTTGGCGAATCAATGGTATTTAATTCACGAATCAATCGGCAGTGAAGGGGGAAGAAACGGGCGGCGAGCTGGTCTTCTGCGCGAGATTGATGACGCTAAGCTGTCACTTCGGTGGGTGCGGGCGCGCGCGGTGAGAAACAAAGAGGGGAGAGGGGGTTTTCCTGGGTGGGCTAGGTGGGATGCTAGTTGGGCCACGGGGTGGATTGGGATAGATAGGTGGCGCCTGATTTTTTTTCTCCTTTTCTCTTTTTCTTTTCTGTTTTGATTTTCTAGATTGAATTTCAATGGCTAATTCAAATCCGTTTGAATTCAAATTTTCTCCAGACTTTTGTACTGTGTTTCTAGTGTCCAAAAGTGTGTCAAACACATACTTACACTCAAAAACCCTTTTTGGTTTGAAAATAAAACAAAACCATGCCCCTCATATATAATATAAAAAGAGGGGTTTAAATATGGTTTTACTTAGGGTTTAGCTTTGAAATTTTTTGTGCAAGGTTAAAATGCCATGATACTATGGATGCAATAACATGCTTTTGTATTTGATGAAATTTGGGATGTTACACTTTCATGTTTCATGCATAGTTTTTATGTATTATTGTCAGAACTCCATTGTAACATCCCAAAAATATTGATCATGATTATCATTTTCTAATCACCAAAATTAGGGCTAACAAAAACTTCTATTAAATAAAAATCAAATGAATGCATGTATGTATGTGATGATTGTATGAATGCATGAATGGACTTGTGTGATTAATCTAAATAGCAAGGAATGTTTTAAAGATGAAAATAACATCATCTAAAACATTTCCAAGCAGAAACAAAACAAGAAAAAATCAAAACAAAACAAATAAAGCAAATGGTCATTTTTGCCAATCTTGCTCACTAGACCACTTTGAGTGTTTCTAGTCCAAGATTTCAAACATAAACATTTCCATTTCTTTTCACACCTTGCTAGACGAAGTAAAATTTAACCCAAGCCCACCCTTCAAACTTGCAGAAACATTTGGCAACTTGATTCAAATGACAATTAAAAATTGAATCTTTAAAACATGTGAAGATCACCCATTTTAAAAACCCAACGAAACCAGTATCCCTTGACCTTTTCCACTAACCAGAGACTCCCTAGTATGTAACTAACACACCCACCAAGTTTGAATCAAAAATTCAAATTTGAATCTCTTTCGGATATTTCATCAAACAACTTGCAATCACCAAACCAACAAACATCAAACACTATTAGGAGCAGTGATTTTGGCCCACCTTGTTCCCTCTCTAGTTCACAACAAGCTATTAGTAGATCATATAGCCCAATTAACAAGCTCTAGCACCACTGTGAGCTTGCCATTCCATCAATGGTGAGCATGACGAGCCTAACTTGCCACCCCATGGTTGACAGCAAGCTAGGAGCAGCCCCAAGCCTAGCCACCATGTCTGGGACACTAACCACCGTCCACCGCCACCCCCTGCCCAAGCCTCGAGCACTGCCAGCCCCTGGACCACACGGCTCGAGCGTGCCCAGCCTCTCTGCGAGCGTGTCGAGAGCGCGCCAGAGCGCCACCTGCGACACAAGCCCACAGACTGCGCGCCGCCCTCGCCACGTGAAAGCAGGATCGCCACCACCCCAGGAACACACCAGACACGCCCGTTCGTCTCCGCGTGACCAGGAGAACCCGCGCGCCATTAAAACAGTCGTCGTATCCGCCCAGAGCGCCGTGATGTTCTGACCGTCTCGCACCGCCCCACGCCGTGTGACCACGCCGTTGAGCTTCGCCAGGGAGCACATCATCACCCCTACCTTTGCCCATGCCTTTAGCTTGTTGTGCCGATGACCACGATGAGCTCCGCCCGCGCCCTTCGGTCCCCCTCTTGCCCTATAAATAGAGGCCACCCCAGCTCGAATTCTTCACACCATCTCACTCCCAGCATCTCACTGATCGTACCCACTCATCCTCGGAGCAAGGCGAGCACCAGGTGGCCGGAATTTCGCCGGAGCTTGCCGCTGCTAGAGGAGAAGTGCGCCGTTGATTGGAGTCGCCCTAGGAGGAGCCACCGGTACCAGGAGGATCACCATCGTCGACTCTGTTGTTCGCCCCCATCGCTGACCATCGCCGAAGCCCCGGTGAGCCCCCGTAGACCCCCACTGGCCGTGCTAGGGTTCGACCTCGTCACGTCCTGTTCAGGCATGGACGATGAACCTCAGCCGTAGATCTAGCTTCTAATCCTACGGCCCTAATCACCCTGTACCGCTTCGCCACTCTCTGTATCACTAACGAATGGGGACAGCCACTTGCCCAGTTAGCATCCCGCGCAACCCAGTTAGTTTGAATTTGTATTTTCCAATTTAGTTTCAAACCTAGTTCTGTACCTAGATTCAAAATTCAACCCAGCTCGATTTACTAAACCAAAATGCATGAACCCAATTTTGTTAGAAAGGTACTGGAATGCTTAATCCAAGCCAGTTTGATTAAATTCATTTGGAATTGTAGATCACCTATAGTAAAAACAACAAGGCATAAGCTTTTCTGCACTCAAACATTCTTCAAAATTCAATCACAAAAGCTTTTGAGTTGATTACAACTCTCAAAAATCACATTTAACTAGACCTTTCAGAATATATAAAAATATATAGGATGACTTGAAGAAATAATGAACAAGCAATAAAAGAATGCATCATAGGCCATGTAAGGTTCCGAACCTTTAATAAGGTAGAGAACCCTATGTTTACAATGCTAGTCCCTGGATCAATAGCTATCATCCACAGTTAATATGTAATATCAAGAAACAAAGGTCATAATACAACTTTATAACAAGGAATAACATAATTTATTACATCTTACATAGCTCATTTGGCTATCTCATTACAATGCAGCAGAATATAATAGCATGGGGTCCTTCATGTTCAAAGTGCCACAGGCAGACATGTTGGTTGTAGACTTGTAATCCTAATCAATAAACTTCACTAACATCAAACAAACCTGCAACATAATAAGTTACAGCCACAAGGGTCAATACATTTGAATTGTATTGGCAAGTGATACTATGGTAGTATAGTGGAGTCTATCATCTATATGCATTTGGCTAAGTGGAGCTTAGGCTTGCTTTGCTCCAAATAGTTTTCCCTTAACATTTTAAAACACTAGGTTTTACTTGAAAAAAATCACCCAAGGCATCTCCCAATAGAAATTGGTGATCCTTCAACCCTTGTTCAACCACAAATTTTACTTAGAAATTGGGATGAGGAGATTCTTGATAGCTTCCATGTCTTGATGCTCAAATTTTCCTTTACCAGGGACATGGCTAAGTACTTAGACGTTACCCTTTGCAGAGGTGGTGCACTTTCCCCACAAGACTTGGTTTCACCAAGGCAAGATCTTTCAGAAGCCTTCCCATAGACCAGAATGGACGCGTTCCAACCTATCAAATCCCTACCACCAACTGTCCATTTGGCTAAGTTATTGCAACCTATATGATCCAGGCAGAGCCCATAATGCCAAGTGGCTGCACTTGAAGCTTCTCAACATTTGACATGTCAAATCTCTTTGTTCCTGGGTGGACATCCACAAGTGAGATACACAAGGTAAACCATAGAAATGGGCCTTGTGAACCACTCAACACAAACCATTCCTTCCATTCCACCCAGGTGATTCATTCACTTAGTTGTTTTATTAAACAAAACACAAGTCCTTGACTTAGAAATATTCCATAGTATGAATATATATTCCACCCTTGTTTTATACTAGCTAAGCTAAGCATGATAGTAGTAGGAATCAAACTTAGGAGAATTCTACTAAGGTTTCATCTACTAGGATTTCCCATGGCATAGTTTACACTTAGAAAAATTCCATGCAAGTCCTACTTAGAAATATCACTAATGCATAGTGAAAATAATGGGACAAAGTATGAAGCATCACTTGCCTTTTGGTAGAGAGTATAAGTTCACTCCTTGATCTTTCCAATATTCACACTCTTCAAATCACTAGAATTCAATCAAGCAAGCAATATTTCAATCTACCATTCAAGCAACATTACATAAAATAATAGAAACAAAACAATGCATGCAAGCATGCCAAACTTTTTTTTATTTACAAAAGTGGTTTATGACAGGTTATAAACATTCTGAAACACTTATTGGTCATTTTATAAAGTGGCAAAACTATTTGCAAAAGATTCTACCTATAAACCATTTTTAAACCAAAGCATTATTTTATGTGGTGGAGAAATGCTTTTAATAAGGCAACAATCTATAGGGTTCACAAAATATGTTTTCAAATCATAAAACCTTGTGTTTAGGGTCAGAGAGTTTAAATCAAAATATTTCCCAAAGGTTTTCTCCAAAAAGCATTTTTAACAAATAAACAATATTTTTATTTGACTAGAAATGGTTTAAATCAAAGATTTATTATTTGCTTCACCAAATATATTTTTGAAACCACTAATTGATTTCTATGGTCAGTAGGTTCAAAACAAACCATTTGTCAAAGATTTTATCTCAAAAATCATTTTAGAACAAATTTTTATATTCTAAATATGCCTACATAAGTTTCTGAAAAAACAACCATTTTATCCGAAGCAATTCACTAAACAAAGGGAATGGTCAGAAAGTACTTGTCTTGCTGATTCCATTGATATAAAATTTGCAAAATTTGGACGTGTGGTTTGAAAAGTTATGAAATTTTCAAATTGGAACATCAAATAGATCAAATCCTGGTTGTTATAAACAGGCAGGGCCACGTGGCGTGTTCTTATTCGTCTGTACCGCTTCGTGCGGATCGTGCAGCGAGAGGCGTTGGATTTTAAACAGATCGCGTGGTTCAGAAGCAAGCGTACCCCTTCGTCTAGATTCTATCGTGTCACTCCGATCCAGATCGGACGGCTACCAACGTATTGCCAAGATCTGGCGGCGCGACGACGGTGGCGCACGGCGGCGGCGCTCAGCTAGCGGTGCTGCGGCGGCTACAGGAAGTGAGGAAGGGAAAGGATGTGCTCACCAGGTTCACGGGGTCGTGGTGATGCTCAAGGTGGCCGCAGCTCGTCGAGGGGCGCACGGTGATGACGGCAATCGCTCGCCGGAGTCAGTGACGGCGTCGGGCTCACTCGGTTGTCGACGGGGGCGACGATTTATGGCATGCTAAGATAAATGGAGGGCACCGTTAGGTTCATATGAGAGTCACGAACATGTGAGCATGCAGGAGAGGGGAATGGGAGGTCTGGTCTCACCAGTAGTGCTCGTCGGAGCGGAGGCAGATGGTGGCGATGTGCAGTGGTCGTCGTTGTCGAGGTTCTGGGGCGCGCGGGGGCGAGCTGGCGCTACGGGGAGGTTCGCCAGGAGATGGGGAGCAAGTGAGCATGCAGTGGGAGGCGAGGGGTGGTTGCAGTTCACCGAAATCGATGAAAATGCTCGCCAGAGTCCGCGACGGTGCAGGGTAAAATCGAGGTGGCCTGGTGGCGGGGAGGGTGTGGCGACGGAGGGGAAAGAGAGAGCGTTGAGATGCTTAAGATGTCATGGTCGCGGGGTGGTTTTACTGCAGCGTTAACGCGAATTTACTCGGGCCTTAATCGACTGCAACGGCTGGCGAGGTGAGGGGCGGGGTCAGCGGGGTGAGGAAGATGATGACGTGGCGTGGGCTGCGTTGTCAGCGAGAGGGAGAGAGGAACGGTGGGTCTAGGCAGTCAGTGACGCTGCGGGTAAGTTCGTGAGTGAAAAACGGTTCACTCCGGGAGAGAAGGAGTGGGATGGACTGGGCTTAGTTGGGCCTGCTGGCTGGGTCGACCTTGTTCTTGTTCTAAATGTTTTTCTCTTTTTCCATTTCTAATTTCTGTTTTGATTTTGATTAATTATTTCAAACATCAATTTGATTTCAAACCTCAATCAACATTTGTGTAGATTCATATACTGATTAATAACACATTCCAAAGTCAAATTTAAAATAACTTATTTATTCTTTTTAGGGTCTTTTAATTATTTAAAATAGGCTCTAGTATTAATTAAATAAGATTTAATAATATTTTTCAATCTCCATTTGAATTCAAATCTCCACCAAACTTTGGGTGAATTTTAATTCTGTTTATCAATATATTTCAAAGTTCAAAATAGAATAATGCTTTTATTCTTTTTAGGACCTATTAATAATTAAATAAACAGTCCATAGTCTTTAATTCAAATAGGTTTTAATTTATTTTAAAAACTCTTTTTTGAAAACTAAATAATACCAAAATCTTTTCTGTAGGTTTCATTTGAAAAACTAAAACACTTGGAATCACTTATTTAAAATACTTTAATAAGTTTTAGTGTTTATTTAAAAAGGAAAAGCCTTTACTTAAATAAAATTGGATATTAATAAATCCTTATTATTTTATTTGAATAAACCTTTACTATTTTTATCAAACAAAATATTTTCTTTCAAAAGCTTGGCCAAGTTTTAATTTGGCTCTATAAAATAATACTTATTTATAATTCTACCTTTGCTTTTGAAAATCAAATCTTTTTATTAAAAGATCCAAAAATAGTGATTCCAACTATTTTAACTTTCTTTATTAATTGTTTATCTTTGTAAATCCCTTTAGGATTTTATTTGACCAAAATAGGTTTTGATGTTTCCAATTGGAATAAAAAAAATCTTCTCACCCTAAATTTAAACAAAATTTTATTTTGTTTATTTATTTTTCACATTTCAAAATTTGGAAAATTTTGGGATGTGACAGGCTACCACTCTTAAAATAAATCTCGTCCCGAGATTTGGGGAGGCTAGGGGTTACAAGTTGGCTCAAAGCAACTAGGGTACTACCACCCTTAAAATTTTCCAACTAGATTACATCTTGGCTTTCTTGGGATCTTGTTGAAACCTTTCTGGGCAAACATCTGCATTGTGTCCTTTGTTTCCACACTTGAAACATGTGACAAGGCTGAGATCCTTCATAGGCTTGTTTATCTTGTGCTTCATCTTTTCTGGACAATTGCTTGCATAATGTCCCGGTTCTTTGCAATTGAAACACATCACTTGGCTGATATCTTTCTTTTCCTTTGGTATCATTGCCTCTTGTTTGTTTCCTTGGTTCTTCTTATTTTATGGGCATTCATTGGCGTAGTGTCCCATCTCTTTGCAAGTGTAACATTGCTCTTGGGTAATATCCTTCTTGCTAGGGTTGGGGCATTTCTTCTTCTTCTTCTTCTTGGGTCTCTCCAAAGCTAGGAGTGCTTCTAGTTCATGCTCTTCATATCTTATCTCAAAGGTAGGAAAGTTTCCTGGTCTCCTTGACCTTTTCCTTGGATAATACATATGTCTCCTCTTTGGTCCTTTAAATTGAGTCATATTGAATGGAGGTGCAAGCTGAGATTTTCCTTTGTCTTCATCCTTCTTGGTAGAAGTTGTTTTCTCATGGTAGTCTGCAATCAGTTGTTGCACTCCACCTTGTTTCCTTTGTTGAACTATGGAATATATGGGGCATTATGACTCAATTGCAAGATTATTTCCTTCACATAGGAAACAAGTAGCTTGAGATGTGGGGCATTGATTAGATGGATGTTTCTCTTCACAATTGGGGCATTGATCTTTATGTTCCTTGGGAGTGTGATCCTTGTTTCCACAAACATTGCAAGCTTGGGTTCCTTCTAAAATATCATCCTTGTTGTCACAAACTCCTTGGGAAAGGTTGTCTCCCATGTTGATCATTTGAGTGGCCATCCCTTGCAACAATTGGGATTGAATTTCCAAAAACTTTTGTATGGTTGGGTCTAATCCATTGTTGTTGGCTAAAAATTGAGTTGTCACTTGGTTCAACAGGGTTTGGTTTGCTAGTAGTTGTTCTCTCATGTGTATCTCTTGGTTGTTGTTGTTGTCATTCTTGATGTTGAAGTCTCTTGGAGAAGTCATCTGTTTGGGTTGGATTGGGATTATAATAGGCAAAAGATTTCTAAGGAATCAATTCTAATCACACACATCACAATTCACTCAAGCAATGTGCAAGCAATCACAAACAAACACTCTATTCAAACAACAAGTTTCAAGCACATTTATAGGCAACAAAAAATATTTTTGTTACACCACATAAGTTGGTGGGTTTGACTTAAACTAAATATGGTGGTCCATCTATATGGTTCACTTGAGATCTTTCCATCCTTCTTGGTTGATTCTTCTTGAACAAGATCTTTGTATCCTTGGAGAATTTCTTGAATCTTGGTCACAAAACTTCAAAAGTGATGATGGTTCCTTCTAAGTTGTATTCCCTTAGTCTTCAAGTTCTTGAGTAATACTTCTTGTCTCACTTGTAGTCCTTAGTGATATCCAAGTTGAAGTCCTTGTTGAGACTACAGTTGAAATTACTTGAAGATGTTGAAGTCATTAGAGTTGATGAAGTCCTTTGCACATGGTGAAATCTTTGTCCATGGAGTAGGATTTGTCCATCAAGTTTGAAATAGAAGAGATGTAGAATCAAAACCAAAAATGGTTGAGGAAAGAGTTTACAATATTGTTTGTAAATAAGTTTTGGAACAAATATAACTCCTATTTTCCTAAGGGGTTTTGTCCAATCCTAGGTTTACAAATCCTACAGGAAACACAATGCTCTGATACCATCTGTAAGGTTCCCAACCTTTAATAAGGTAGAGATCCCTATGTTTACAATGCTAGTCCCTGGATCAATAGCTAGCATCCACAATTAAGATGTAATATCAAGAAACAAAGGTCATAATACAACTTTATAACCAGGAATAACATAATTTATTACATCTTACATAGCTCATTTGGCTATCTCATTACAATGCAGAAGAATATAATAGCATGGGGTCCTTCATCTTGAAAGTGCCACAGGCAGACATGTTGGTTGTAGACTTGTAATACAAATCAATAAACTTCACTAACATCAAACAAACCTGCAACATAATAAGTTACAGCCACAAGGGTCAATACATTTGAATTGTATTGGCAAGTGATACTATGGTAGTATAGTGGAGTCTATCATCTATATGCATTTGGCTAAGTGGAGTTTAGGCTTGCTTTGCTCAAAATAGTTTTCCCTTAACATTTTAAAACACTAGGTTTTACTTGAAAAAAATCACCCAAGGCATCTCCCAATAGAAATTGGTGATCCTTCAACCCTTGTTCAACCACAAGTTTTACTTAGAAATTGGGATGAGGAGATTCTTGATAGCTTCCATGTCTTGATGCTCAAATTTTCCTTTACCAGGGACATGGCTAAGTACTTAGATTTTACCCTTTGCAGAGGTGGTGCACTTTCCCCACAAGACTTGGTTTCACCAAGGCAAGATCTTTCAGAAGCCTTCCCATAGACCAGAATGGACGCGTTCCAACCTATCAAATCCCTACCACCAACTGTCCATTTGGCTAAGTTATTTCAACCTATATGATCCAGGCAGAGCCCATAATGCCAAGTGGCTGCACTTGAAGCTTCTCAACATTTGACATGTCAAATCTCTTTGTTCCTGGGTGGCCATCCACAAGTGAGATACACAAGGAAAACCATAGAAATGGGCCTTGTGAACCACTCAACACAAACCATTCCTTCCATTCCACCCAGGTGATTCATTCACTTAGTTGTTTTATTAAACAAAACACAAGTCCTTGACTTAGAAATATTCCATAGTATGAATATATATTCCACCCTTGTTTTATACTAGCTAAGCTAAGCATGATAGTAGTAGGAATCTTAACTTAGGAGAATTCTACTAAGGTTTCATCTACTAGGATTTCCCATGGCATAGTTTACACTTAGAAAAATTCCATGCAAGTCCTACTTAGAAATATCACTAATGCATAGTGAAAATAATGGGACAAAGTATGAAGCATCACTTGCCTTTTGGTAGAGAGTATAAGTTCACTCCTTGATCTTTTCAATATTCACACTCTTCAAATCACTACAATTCAATCAAGCAAGCAATATTTCAATCTACCATTCAAGCAACATTACATAAAATAATAGAAACAAAACAATGCATGCAAGCATGCCAAACTTTTTTTTATTTACAAAAGTGGTTTATGACAGGTTATAAACATTATGAAACACTTATTGGTCATTTTATAAAGTGGCAAAACTATTTGCAAAAGATTCTACCTATAAACCATTTTTAAACCAAAGCATTAATTTATGTGGTGGAGAAATGCTTTTAATAAGGCAACAATCTATAGGGTTCACAAAATATGTTTTCAAATCATAAAACCTTGTGTTTAGGGTCAGAGAGTTTAAATCAAAACATTTCCCAAAGGTTTTCTCAAAAAGCATTTTTAACAAATAAACAATATTTTTATTTGACTAGAAATGGTTTAAATCAAAGATTTATTATTTTGCTTCACCAAATATATTTTTGAAACCACTAATTGATTTCTATGGTCAGTAGGTTCAAAACAAACCATTTGTCAAAGATTTTATCTCAAAAATCATTTTAGAACAAATTTTTATATTCTAAATATGCCTACATAAGTTTCTGAAAAAACAACCATTTTATCCGAAGCAATTCACTAAACAAAGGGCATGGTCAGAAAGTACTTGTCTTGCTGATTCCATTGATATAAAATTTGCAAAATTTGGACGTGTGGTTTGAAAGGTATGAAATTTTCAAATTGGAACATCAAATAGATCAAATCCTGGTTTTTATAAACAGGCAGGGCCACGTGGCATGTTCTTATTCGTCTGTACCGCTTCGTGCGGATCGTGCAGCGAGAGGCGTTGGATTTTAAACAGATCGTGTGGTTCAGAAGCAAGCGTACCCCTTCGTCTAGATTCTATCGTGTCACTCCGATCCAGATCGGACGGCTACCAACGTATTGCCAAGATCTAGCGGCGCGACGACGGTGGCGCACGGCGGCGGCGCTCTGCTAGCGGTGCTGCGGCGGCTACAGGAAGTGAGGAAGGGAAAGGATGTGCTCACCAGGTTCACGGGGTCGCGGTGATGCTCAAGGTGGCTGCAGCTCGTCGAGGGGCACACGGTGGTGACGGCAATCGCTCGCCGGAGTCAGTGACGGCGTCGGGCTCGCTCCGTTGTCGACGGGGCGACGATTTATGGCATGCTAAGACAAATGGAGGGCATCGTTAGGTTCGTATGAGAGTCACGAACATGTGAGCATCCAGGAGAGGGGAAGGGGAGGTCTGGTCTCACCAGTAGTGCTCGTCGGAGCGGAGGCAGACGGTGGCGATGTGCAGTGGTCGTCGTTGTCGAGGTTCTGGGGCGCGCGGGGGCGAGCTGGCGCTACGGGGAGGTTCGCCAGGAGATGGGGAGCAAGTGAGCATGCAGCGGGAGGCGAGGGGTGGTTGCAGTTCGCCGGAATCGATGAAAATGCTCGCCGGAGTCCGCGACGGTGCAGGGTAAAATCGAGGCGGCCTGGTGGCGGGGAGGGTGTGGCGACGGAGGGAAAAGAGAGAGAGCGTTCAGACGCTTAAGATGGCATGGTCGTAGGGTGGTTTTACTGCAGCGTTAACGCGAATTTACTCGGGCCTTAATCGACTGCAACGGCCGGCGAGGTGAGGGGCGGGGTCAGCGGGGTGAGGAAGACGACGACGTGGCGTGGGCTGCGTTGTCAGCGAGAGGGAGAGAGGAACGTTGGGTCCAGGCAGTCAGTGACGCTGCGGGTAAGTTCGTGAGTGAAAAACGGTTCACGGCGGGAGAGAAGGAGTGGGCTGGACTGGGCTTAGTTGGGCCTGCTGGCTGGGTCGACCTTGTTCTTTTTTTTTGTTCTAAATGTTTTTCTCTTTTTCCATTTCTAATTTATGTTTTGATTTTGATTAATTATTTCAAACATCAATTTGATTTCAAACCTCAACCAACATTTGTGTAGATTCATATACTGATTAATAACACATTCCAAAGTCAAATTTAGAATAACTTATTTATTCTTTTTAGGGTCTTTTAATTATTTAAAATAGGCTCTAGTATTAATTAAATAAGATTTAATAATATTTTTCAATCTCCATTTGAATTCAAATCTCCACCAAACTTTGGGTGAATTTAATTCTGTTTATCAATATATTTCAAAGTTCAAAATAGAATAATGCTTTTATTCTTTTTAGGATCTATTAATAATTAAATAAACAGTCCATAGTCTTTTATTCAAATAGGTTTTAATTTCTTTTAAAAATTCTTTTTTGAAAACTAAATAATACCAAAATCTTTTCAGTAGGTTTCATTTGAAAAACTAAAACACTTGGAATCACTTATTTAAAATACTTTAATAAGTTTTAGTGTTTATTTAAAAAGGAAAAGCCTTTACTTAAATAAAATTGGATATTAATAAATCCTTATTATTTTATTTGAATAAACCTTTAATATTTTTATCAAACAAAATATTTTCTTTCAAAAGCTTGGCCAAGGTTTAATTTGGCTCTATAAAATAATCCTTATTTATAATTCTACCTTTGCTTTTGAAAATCAAATCTTTTTATTAAAAGATCCAAAAATAGTGATTCCAACTATTTTAACTTTCTTTATTAATTGTTTATCTTTGTAAATCCCTTTAGGATTTTATTTGACCAAAATAGGTTTTGATGTTTCCAATTGGAATCAAAAAAAAATTCTTCTCACCCTAAATTTAAACAAAATTTTATTTTGTTTATTTATTTTTCACATTTCAAAATTTGGAAAATTTTGGGATGTGACAGGACATCCTAGTCACTTTTATTAATTAAAATAAAAAGGTTAAAACTTATTAAATTGTGACACCACTTTAAATCACATTCCCAAGTACTGAAATATGTGGTGATGACATGTGTCAACATGATCCCATGTTTTAGTTGGAGAATATTAAATCTTAAGTAGTTTTTTAATGAGTAGAAATTACTTTTCTCAAATAAAAGAAATAAAACTATTGCTTTAATCTTTGTGATGTTTGTGATGATCCTAGATCATCTAGTGAAAACCTTGGTGTGATAAATAGAACTAGTTAAGTATTGTTTGGTGATTGTGTACCTCGTATTTTTTTATAGATGCTAGTACCGACCAAGGATACGAGGAGGAAGGACATTACTACGAAGAGGAAGCCGTAGAGAACTTCAACCACTGCTCTACACAAGGCAAGATATCTAAGCAAGCCTATACTTGCAAACATACAAGCCTCACTATACAAATTGACTGAGCAAGCTAATCATTGCAAGCTTTCTATTGTAGGTTACTCAGTAACTTGTAGATTTTAGAAAGATATTTAAAGGTAGCATAAAGAGCATAAAACTTGGCCTAAGTTAGATAATCTTGATGTCATCATTAGGAATGAGATTGAACCTAGATAGGATACACTTGATTACCACCCATCATTAGTGTTTACCCCCACTTGTAGATGCTAGTCCTAAGCATAAAACTTGATCAACTTTAGATGGGAATACTTGGTGAAACTGATTATGAAAACCTTAGAATGATGAGTCATTCTACTGAAATGTTTTTGACATGTTTTCTTGAACACCAGATGATTTTGATGATGAAAATGTTGAGGCATGAGCCTTAGCCCTTTATAAAACTGAAGGTTGTCTGAATGCGATACCATTCCACTTTTACCGTACAACCACAATACCCGAAGTTTGGGTAGGGCTTGACTGGAAATTTATATACCTTAGTATGGGTTCCCTTGCGACCAAGGTTTGAGCCGTGGCTACCTTGTGAAGATTTTCCACCTGTGCAGTACCCAAGATGACAGTTGGTCATGGTTGGGAGGCCAAACTCACAGGAGAAGTGCCTATACTAGGGCATGTAATTGAAAGGTTAGGATTGATTATCTACATATTGAGTATGGTGAAATCAGGATTGTTCCTGACGGATGTATCGAATGTTGTGGTGAAAGTGTACCACCTCTGCAGAGTGTCAAACTATTCGAATATCCGTGTCCACAGTTACGGACAGTTGGAGTGGCCATACTGTTCCGTCGTCAGATGTTTTCAAAATGACTTATGAAATGATTTATGACTTTGACTTGACCACAACAGAGCTGTGAGATGAAATTCAAGTTCCCACTTAGGTGTTATAAAATTTTCAGCTATATTCCTTTGTTTCTGAACTCAGTAGAGATAAATCTGGCTTTTTGCAAAACAACCCTAGAGCTTAGTATATCCTACTTAAAAACCACTTCACTTGTTAGTATTAGTTTGCGATTACTTAAAGAGTACTCACGTCTTTGTCCGTGGCTATTCCCGTGGCCAGACTATGAAGAGGACTATTAGGAGGACGGACAGCAGGAAAGTTATGACAACTACGATCATCTCCCATCGTCAGCATTGCCTATGACCATGAAGATGGAGTCTCGCCTACGCTACCGTTATTATTACGTTATTCCGCTGCTTGTATTGAATTAAGAACTGGATCATGTGATCCTTATTTGTGTAAGACCTTATGTATGATTTGTAATGGATGATGTACTGTGATATCCAAATATGTTATGTCTCGCAAAAATGGTAATCCTGGGATTGCGATGTATGGCATAACAGGCATCTGGGATTAAAAATCCGGGTGTTGACAAGTTGGTATCAGAGCCATCCTGACAATAGGATACCCTAGTTAGAATGGACGTTTGAATCAAAAACTTAGTTTCAAAACCAAGGAAGTGAGTATTTATGAAAACTTATTATCATTCTTATCACTTAGACTCTTTCATGAAAATTCATGTTCCTAAAAAATTCTTGCAACCTTACCTAAAATTTGACACACTTGATCACTCTACTAACTTACTCACCCTACATTCCTATAGATGGATGTGAAGTATAGCAAGTTTTATCAGTTGGGGAATGGAGGAGACCTCATCTTTGAGCGTGACTTGGACCAGCTGTCGGAGATGCTGGAGCGTCCGCACCCCGAGTTCTTCGGAGCTCAGCTCAATGATCAGGAAGGCGAGGAATTGCAATGGCTGATTGTTGCAAGTCTCTGGGGAAAGATTGAAGTCCCCACCACCGAAGGAATTCAGTTCACCATCAGAGAGAACAACTGTCTAGATGGACTTGATAGGGCCATGCAGGAAGCTCTTGCCCGTCTGTGTGGGCAGAGTATCAATCAGATCAAGGGTACCCGCTTTGAGTTCTGCCCAAGGCGTGATGCTATGGGACAGCCACTGGAGGCACCATATCACCCCGAGCTGAAGAACCAGGTGGATCACCTCAGCTTCATGATGTATGACCGGCAGAAGGACTGAAGGGAATATGCCCGAGAGGCAATAATAAAGTGGTTATTATCGTATTACTTATTTATGATAAATGTTTATTTTGCATGCTATAATTGTATTAATACGGAAACGTTAATACATGTGTGTTTAATAAACAAAAAGGGAGTTCCTAGTTATGCCTCTCTTATAAACTAGCTCGTTGATTAACATGATGATCAAAGTTTCCTGATCATGGACATTGTATGTTGTTAATAATGAGGTCACAACATTAGTGTAATGATGTGATGAACATTCATCCGAAGTATAGCATTATGATCAAAGTCATTGAGTTTATATTGCTATAACAACTTACGAAGCGATCCTAATCCTTAGACCATGAGATCATGTCAATCACTAACACCGGAAGAGTTTCTTGATGACATCAAACGTCACACCGTAACTGGGTGATTATAAAGATGGCTTCAGAACTACTAAAGTGTTATGTTGAGACCCATGGATCGAGAGTGGAATTTGTTCATCCTGATGACGGATAGATATGCTCTGGGCCCTCTCGGTGATATCACATTGATTAGCTTGCAAGCAAGTGATTTGATCACTAGAATGTTATATCACGGGAACGAGAAAAGAGTGCATGTCGGTAACAAGATCAAACTAGGTATGGAGATACCGATGATCGAATCTCGGACATGTAATATATCGTGAAACAAAGGGATTAAGATACTAGCATAAAAGGTTCACACGATCACAGAAGTCATCGTTGAATGTGTGGGAGTCAGTATGGATCTCCAGGTCCCGCTGCTGATTATTGATCGGAGAGGGGTCTCGATCATGTCTGCATTATTTGCGAACCGTAGGGTGACACACTTAAGGGATACTGACACCATTCGGAGCAAATGATATGCCAGAGAAAGAAAAAGGAAAGCGCAGGAATTTATTTCACTAGACACCGAAACTGTTTCGGTTGAAATTGCTGAAACTGGTTCTACATGTGAAGTTGAAATGTTGTAAGGGGTTTTATGTGAATGTTTGTTAATTAAAGTAATTAACAAAATTCTGAATAAATAAATAAAAGAGTTTTATTTAAATGAGAGCTTGCATTAAATTTGGTGGAAATTTAATGCATGTGAGTGGATTTTTGAGTGGAGGCTTTTTAATGGGAGTGGAGGCTTTTCATTTTGAGTGGGAGCTCCACCCACATGAATGTGGAAGAGGTGGGGGCATCCCCCATGGCTGGGCTCCATGACCCTTGGGTGCCCCCCTCTCCCCTATAAAAGGCCCCCCTCTCCTCCTCTCAAAGCACACCTCCTCGTGAAGGATCTCTCTCCCCCTCTAGAATTTATCCCCCATGGTCTCGGACTAGCGAGATACATGTTCCCGGTGGCTATTCGGCAAGAAAGAGTTGTGCTTCCGCTGCATCGCTGGAGCGAGGAGGCGGAGGTTGCTCGGTGCCTCGAACGTGTGTGTGAGTACGGATGTGCTGCTGTTTTGCGGCGCTAGGACTTCCTATCGATCTTGAGATCGGCAAGAGATCGTCTACATCAACCACAAGTTTGGACTCGTTAAGCTTTGTCGGTCTTCAAGGGTATGTTCTCTACGGATATACATCTGCCCGTTGTTTGTATCTAGTAGATAGATCTTGGTACATAGTTGTTCCCATCATAGGAAAATTTTTGTTTTCTATGCTGCGAAACCTACAGTGGTATCAGAGCCGGATCTATGCGTAGATACTTTGCACGGGAAGTACACATATGAGTATGTGGGCGATGATGATCATTTTATTGCTTCTGAGTTGTACTTTGGATATTGGTGGCATAGTGGGATGAAGCGTCCCGGACAAACTTTACATGTCCTCGCACATGAGACCTGTTCCACGCTTGACATGCAACTAGTTTTGCATAAGTGGCTAGCGGGTGTCTGTCTCTCCTACTATAGTCAATATCTAATTTGCAATGAGTTGTCAACAATTTGGTTATCCTCGTTGTGGTTCATGTTCGTAGGTAAGAACGGTTCTATCTTCGAAAGCCCTAAGCCACGTAAAACTTGCAATGGATAAATTAGAGGCGTCTAGTTTAGATTGTTGCTGGGCTAGTGTTATGATATGGTGATGTTGTAAGTAGAAGTATGAGATGATACTCTTACAACACACATAGCATGTAAGTTCCATAGACCTTGGCCTTACACATAAAGGTGTGATAGATATCATACCACGGTGCACATGATGGAGATCATATGCGGGAACCATATCATTTCACTTATAAACATGTGATGTTTTGATTGCATCTTATATTGCTTGTTTGGCATTTTATTATCATAATAAGATGATCCCTCATTTAGATATCAAGATAAGAATGTGTTCTTCCTTAAGTATGCACCGACAATGTTTCGTCGCTTCAAGACATCACGTGATGATCGGGTGTACTTGAATCCACGAGCATATCTCGGGTGTAAGACAGTTACACACGCGAATACTAAGGTTTTTACTTGGCGAGCCTACCATGTACAGACATGGCCTCCGAACACGGACCGAAAGGTTAAGCATGAGTCATATATTTTGATATGATGACCATTTTATGCTCGCCTTTGAAGCTACACCGACTCACATGATGATCGGACTTGGTGTAGTGGTTTTGGTTCATGTAATCACCAAAAAGACACGAGGGATGTCGTTTTTGAGTGGGAGTTCATTTCTAATTTGGATTAGTAGAACTCAATTTATCATAAATTAAATCAAAGTGAATTTGCATAATTTGTTGTAGTCATTGGCATTCGTTCACTACCTTATGCATAGTTGTAATTGAGATAATAGAACTATAGAATTCTGGATATATACTTTACGAACTGGTATCGTATTGTGTTGAGTGTCAATCTAAAGTTTAAAGTCCTATTGCAAACTTTCAGCAAACTCTATTTACTCCGTAAAATTTAATAGTTGGTATTAAATCGAGAGTAACAATTCCAGTGTTAGTATCTTAAGTATCATGTTTGCCTCCATGATTCTTGATTGTTTTAATATCAAGTTTATCTAGGAGCTGAAAGAATTGTTTCAGAAACCATCATGTGTGGCAGATATAACGATATCTGAAACAGTGTTTTGGTTGCAATATGATAGAGTATAATATATGTTCTCATATTGGATGAGAATTTACGAAGGTTGGAGATGCTAGACATCCTAATCATCCAAAAGGGTTTTGGAAAGTAATGTTATACTCATGATTCGCCTTTATAAGCTATAGTAGCTTGATCATGAATGTCGTCATGATAAGGGTGAATAGAATATGTATGTAAAATGTTTACTACACTAAAAGATTACTAAATAATAGATTTTGGAAGAATACCGATCATTTTGATGATGGTGATCTACTTCAAAGTGCAAGTCCAAAGGTATTATTATTTGAGTATACACGCTTTGGACTATGTGTCATGTATATGGCGCCACTGTTGATGTTGATAGATTCTTTTAAAAGGAAAAGGAAATGCTGGAAGAGAATCTATAAAATATACTTGGCAAAAAAGAAAACATTGGAAATATCCAATTTAGGTATATGGATCATATACATGTTATGGTTATATTCTTTGCTTGTTAAACAATGTGGTTCATGGGTATTGGATACCGAATTGGTTGGTATGAAATTTCATATGGAACGACGCAATTCATGAACCACAATGGCCTAAGTAACTAGCAAGAGAATATGTGATGATGTTCATCGAAAACAAACAAACCGTTGTTTGTATTTCTCGTTGACATCAAAGCTTGACTTCAAGATTTGTTTTAATAATTGTTATTTAAATCAGGTATTATGAGAACAAAGGTTGTTCAAATAATTACCGTATTCCATATAAGATGGATGATTTACAAATCTATTTGGAGAAATCACATCCATAAAACCTAATGCTAAAATGTCACCAGACAAATGATTGAAAGATCACTTACAAAGTGACATCGCTGTTTAAATTATATTGGAACGAAAACATGAAGAATCTCCATATTCATGGATTTTTGGAGTCTTTGATTTGATCAAGTGACGCTTGTGAGACTTTCCACGTGATAATTACAACTTCGTTCAAAGGCCAAAGAAGAACGAACGACTAAATTATTGGAATTTATACATATCGATGTATGTAGTCCATTATGTATAGTCGTAAGCGATGGATTTCAACTTCATATGCTTTCTCCGGAAATTTAAGTGAATGTTCACTTAATGAGAAACAAGTATGAAATATTTGAAAACGTTTCAAAGACTTTCAAGATGAAGTGCAAAATCATTGTAACAAGAAAATAAATGGTTTATGATTTTATCATAAGGGATTTGTTTGAGTTACAAGTGTAACAAGAAAATAAATGAATTATGATTTTATCATAAAGGGATTTATTTGAGTTTCAAGTTTAGCAAAACACCTAGATTTACATATCCTGAAACACCATAGGAATATGGAGTGTTTGAGATTTGTAATGAAACCTTGTTTGACATGGTTGGATCAAAGGTGTTATTTATAAAACTGCCATTATGTTTTAAAATATTAAAGCTTTAGAGACTTCCGCTTTTACACTGAAAATAGATCCATCTTGATCCGTTGAAATGACACCATGGAAGTTATGGTTTGGGGTAAAACCCAAGTTGTCATTTCTTAAATTTTGGTATGCTAAACATAAGTAAGATGTTTACAACCGAAGTCGGATGAGCATGTTTTGTAGGTTATTACGAATAACAATTGGTTATTCCTCCATAACACCAAGGACAAAAGGGTTTGTCGCTTGAAATGTGAAGTTTCTTGAAGAAGGAATTTTTTCATAAATGTTAAGTGGGAGGACAATAGAACTTTGATAAGGTTAACGAACCTTAGCTATATGTGCTGAGTTGCGCAGCGCCGGAAAATGTTCCGGAGGCAGCTAGAATGCTCATGGATTACGTGCCTCAAAGTTTGTGGTCACGGAGGTCTAAAGTTCCTATTGAACCAAGAAGGTCGAATAAAAAATCAAATGATTAAGATTTGAGAGTAAATCATTACTGTTTGACAATGATGAACCGACTATATGCAAAGAAGCGATGATGGGCCCTGACTCCGTCAAATGGCTTGAAGCCATAAAATCTATGATAGTTCCATACACGAGAAATCAAGTTTTGAACTTGGAAGACCCTCCAGAAAGGTGTAAAAACCTATCGGTCGTATTTGGATCCATAAAGAAACAGACATGGATGTTTCACATCTATGAAATAGTCGACATGTCGTAAAGTATTTTACGACAATGTTCAAGGAGTTGACTATGACAAGATTTGATCTTTCATAGCGATATTTAGTCTGGAAGGATTAAAGTAGCAACCACTATATATAATTTGTTATATGGTAGATGAATAAACAAAACAAAGTTCTTCTAATAGAATGGTTACCTAGGACGTTTACATGACACGATCCAAAGGTTTTTTTGTTAATTCAAAGGATGCTAAAAAGGACATGCAAACTTTAATGGTTGAAGTAAGCATCGCGGAGTTGGAATCTTCACCATGATGAAAAAGGAGTTTTTCATCAGGAGACGATGAAGATGATTGCATTTGCAAGAAATTAAGTGGGAGCGCTAAGACATATTTCTAATACATTATGTGGAAGACATCTTGTTGATTAGAAATGATGTATCTTTTATTGACAAAGGTTAAGAATTTCATTTCGATGAAATACTTAGGCAAAACCCGAATATTTAGCATGAATGTCTATAGTGGATAGACTGTGACGCTAATATGGTTGTGCCAAACGTACATATATGAGATATTGAAGGAGTTCAATATAGAAACGACAAGAAACAGTTCTTGTTGCATGGAAAGGAATTGAATCAATATTCAAGTGTATCGACACTTGATAAGTGAAAAAAGATTCAAGTGCTTTGACACTTGATGGGTGAAATCACGAGAATGTTTTGATCAATCATACCATGATATGTACACATCCAGATATGTCCTATGCTCTAAGTGTTATGAGCATATACCATAATGAATCATAAAATGATCATTGGACGATAGTGAGGATATTCTTATGATCTTTTTGAAAGAACTAAGAATATATTTGTGTAGAGGTGACAAACAATTACAAATAGTTCATTGTAAAGCGTTACATTGACACTAGGTTTGTCACAAGATGCAAATTAAGTTTATCTCAATTTAAACTATGGGTGGCACAATGAAATGGAAAGAAAGTTTCCATGATGGATTTGGAAGAATTCCAAAGTTAAGACATTGTGACGAATACTACAACAAAAGGCTAAGTATATGACTGCTATAGTAGTAGCAAAGGAGGGAATTTGTGTCAAGTAGTTTGTTATCAAACTAAGGTGTGGTTCACAATGGGATAACACTAAAGATATATTGTATGACAATAGTATCGACATGTTTTAACCCCAAGGAACTAAAGGTCTCACCAAAAGACCAAATTTATACAATGCCATCTCATTGGAGAATGAGTGATGCGTGAAGACGCAAAGACATGCAAATACACACGGACCTGAAAGTGTCAGATCCGTAGATTATGTTAACCACTTGCAGTTGCGTATATGGAACACCAGAAAGCCATAGGTGTTCAATACGCAAAGTTTTCAAACTAGATTATTGTCTCTAGTGCAAGTGGGAGACTGAAGGGAATATGCCCGAGAGGCAATACTAAAGTGGTTATTATCGTATTCCTTATTTATGATAAATGTTTATTTTGCATGCTATAATTGTATTAATACGGAAACGTTAATACATGTGTGTTTAATAAACAAAAAGGAAGTTCCTAGTTATGCCTCTCTTATAAACTAGCTCGTTGATTAACATGATGATCAAAGTTTCCTGATCATGGACGTTGGATGTTGTTAATAACGAGGTCACAACATTAGTGTAATGATGTGATGAACATTCATCCAAAGTATAGCATTACGATCAAATTCATTGAGTTTATATTGCTATAACAACTTACGAAGTGATCCTAATCCTTAGACCGTGAGATCATGTCAATCACTAACACCGAAGAGTTTCTCGATGACATCAAACGTCACACCGTAACTGGGTGATTATAAAGATGGCTATAGAACTACTAAAGTGTTATGTTGAGACCCATGGATCGAGAGTGGAATTTGTTCATCCCGATGACGGATAGATATGCTCTGGGCCCTCTCGGTGATATCACATTGATTAGCTTGCAAGCAAGTGATTTGATCACTACAATGTTATATCACGGGAACGAGAAAAGAGTGCATGTCGGTAACGAGATCAAACTAGGTATGGAGATACCGATGATCGAATCTTGGACATGTAATATATCGTGAAACAAAGGGATTAAGATACTAACGTAAAAGGTTCACACGATCACAGAAGTCATCGTTGAATGTGTGGGAGTCAGTATGGATCTCCAGGTCCCGCTACTGATTATTGATCGGAGAGGGGTCTCTATCATGTCTGCATTATTCACAAACCGTAGGGTGACACACTTAAGGGATACTGACACCATTTGGAGCAAATGATATGCCAGAGAAAGAAAAAGGAAAGCGCAGGAATTTATTTCACTAGACACCGAAACTGTTTCGGTTGAAATTGCTGAAACTGGTTCTGCATGTGAAATTGAAATGTTGTAAGGGGTTTTATGTGAATGTTTGTTAATTAAAGTAATTAACAAAATTCTGAATAAATAAATAAAAGAGTTTTATTTAAATGAGAGCTTGCATTAAATTTGGTGGAAATTTAATGCATGTGAGTGGATTTTTGAGTGGAGGCTTTTTAATGGGAGTGGAGGCTTTTCATTTTGAGTGGGAGCTCCACCCACATGAATGTGGAATAGGTGGGGGCAGCCCCCATGGCTGGGCGCCATGCCCCTTGGGTGCCCCCCTCTCCCCTATAAAAGGCCCCCTCTCCTCCTCTCAAAGCACACCTCCTCGTGAAGGATCTCTCTCCCCCTCTAGAATTTATCCCCCATGGTCTCGGACTAGCGAGATACATGTTCCCGGTGGCTATTCGGCAAGAAAGAGTTGTGCTTCCGCTGCATCGCTGGAGCGAGGAGGCGGAGGTTGCTCGGTGCCTCGAACGTGTGTGCGAGCACGGATGCGCTGCTGTTTTGCGGCGCTAGGACTTCCTCTCGATCTTGAGATCGGCAAGAGATCGTCTACATCAACCACGAGTTTGGACTCGTTAAGCTTTGTCGATCTTCAAGGGTATGTTCTCTATGGATATACATCCGCCCGTTGTTTGTATCTAGTAGATAGATCTTGGTACATAGTTGTTCCCATCATAGGAATTTTTTTTGTTTTCTATGCTGCGAACCCTACAAGGAGTTGGATAATGCACGTTCCTAAGCCAAACACAAGTCCGCCATCGCCGCCCAGGAGGATCAGACCATCTCCATGCTGGTGAAAGATCGCCAGTCTCGTCGTCGTCAGCTCGACAAGAAGGAGCGCATCATTGCCCGTCTCCGCCACAGGATCACAGACTTGGAGGAGACCATCCACGAGAGGGATATGCAGCTGGAGGATAGGGAGAATGCTGGGGAAGACCTTTGTGGAGACCCCTACTCCTATCTCACTGATTATTATGACTTTCCGGAGGATCAGGCCATGGACTTCTTCACCGATGAGGATGATTTCGCCTTCATTGATGATGAGGATGAGGATGAGGAGGACACCGACTCCGAGGAGTAGTATCACTTGAGCACTAGCGTTAGTGAGTTGTATCCAGTCCCACTATGTCGTAGTTTCCCAGAATGGTTCTTAAAACCATTTGTTTCCTTTGTTGTGGTGTGTGTTGTATGATGTGTGATGAATGAATGAAAAGCAAGTTGCTAGAAAAATCTTAATCAAAATTTGAAAACTTCTCCAAAACCCTGAATCTTAGAAATTTCCCTCTTTTCTCATGATCTATCTTAATCTTCAGATGCCTCATGGAGGAAGCGGTTCATCCCCGGACCCGATGTTGCAGATCTTGCAAATGTTGGTCTTGTACCGCGAAGCTGAAAGAGAAGAACGTCAAGCCAACTTAGCCACCCTTCAGCACATAGCTCAGATGGCCAACAACAACAATCAGGGCCATGGAAATCAGGACAACCATGGATCCAAGCTCAAGAATTTCCATAACACCAACCCACCCATCTTTAGTATGTCTGAAGAGCCCCTAGATGTCGATGATTGGCTGCAAACCATGGAGAATAACTTGGAAGTCGCCGGAGTAGAGGCTAATGAGAAAGTTCTGTTTGCCACCCACTATCTGACCGGACATGCAAGATCATGGTGGAACAACGTTCGCACCATGAATGGAGGACAAATGATGTCTTGGGATGAATTCAAACTCAAGTTCAGCCGAACCCATGTGCCACCCGGTTTGATTCTGCGAATGAGAGATGAATTCAAGGAGCTTAAGCAAGGAAGAATGGTTGTGGTAGAGTACCATGACAGATTCCTATCTCTGTCAAGGTATGCCCCTGATGAGATCAACACTAAGGCCAAGAAGAAGGAGAGATTCCTGAATGGTCTGCACGATGAGATGTAGACAATGTTAGTCAATATCCCCTTTGCGCATATTGAAGCCTTAGTGGATTCCGCCATTCAGATGGAAGGCAAGATCAACCAAGCTAATGAGAACCGCAAGCGTCGCATGATGCATCAACCAGGAACCCATCATACACCCAAGTATCACCCCAACCCATCTCCAGGATTTTCCCCGAGAAACAACAGACCCCCGATGAACCGTCCAACCTATCCCAATCGTGGAAACCCAAGGCCCGGAGGAAATCACAACAACCCCGACAACCCCAGCAATTTCAACAGTGCACCACCCAAGTTCAACAACAACAACGTCGCCACCAACACCAACACTGCCCCAAGGACTGGAAGCAATGTTGTGCCTGTTGCAGTGAAGGACAAGTCTCAGGTGAATTGTTATGAATGTGGAACCAAAGGTCACTATTTCAATGAGTGTCCCAAGAAGATTGCAGCAGCTCCCAATGCAAATGCCCTAGCTCAGCAGCAGCGTCGTGTCCAGCCCATAAGAAGGTTTGCCCCAGGGAACTCGCTCAACCGCAATGGCCGTCTCTTTCTCATGCATGTTGAAGAAGCCCAAGAAGCGCCAGACGTCGTGCTGGGTATGTTTTCTGTTAACTCAGTACTCGCAAGAGTGTTGTTTGATTCTGGAGCATCGCACTCATTTGTTACTGAAGAATTTCATGCACTAGTAAGATTCAACCAACCACATTTAATAATGTTATGATAGTTCAAATACCTGGTTCAACCACCAAAGCTAGGCAGATTTGCAAGGCCGTGCCTATCCGAATCCATGGCATAGATTTTTATGCTAATCTGATAGTACTCGGAACTAAAGGTTTGGAAGTAGTACTAGGAATGAATTGGATGTCGAAACATAAAGGATTAATCGACTGTGCCAAGAAAGCCATAACCATGACCAGTACAGCCGGAATATCAGTAGAGCATGTATCGTAAACCTTACCCCGTCAATCCAAGTGCAACAAGAGTCTAGCCCAACCCACCATTGATCAAGTTCGGATAGTCTGTGAAAACCCCGATATATTTCCAGATGTTTTGCCCGGTATGCCCCTAGATCGGGATATCGAGTTTATCATTGAACTAATCCCTGGAACAGGACCCATAGCTCAGAGACCGTATAGTATGAACCCGTCTGAATTAGTGGAGCTGAAGAAGCAACTGGATGCTATGCTAGAGATAGGATTGATCCAACCAAGTGCGTCGCCATGGAGATCACCAGTCCTGTTTGTGGACAAGAAAGATGGAGGTAACCGTTTGTGTACGGATTATCGGCAGTTGAATGATGTCACCATCAAGAACAAGTACCCACTGCCCAAGATAGAAGACCTGTTTGATCAGTTGACTGGTGCCAAATGTTTTCTAAGATTGATCTTAGAACTGGTTATCATCAACTCAAGATTCTCGCAGAGGATAATCCAAAGACTGCCTTTACCACTAGATATGGATTATATGAGTATATTGTCATGTATTTTGGATTAACCAATGCCCCCGCTTATTTCATGAACCTCGTGAATAAGATTTTTATGGACTTTCTGGATAAGTTTCTCATTGTTTTCATCGATGACAGTGTGATCTATTCCAAATCAGAAGAAGAACATGAGCTACACCTAAGGACCATCCTTGGAACCCTTAGGGAGCATCAGTTGTATGCTAAGTTTAGCAAATGTGAATTCTGGTTACAGGAAGTAGGATTCCTCAGACATATCATATCAGCCGGAGGAATTGCCGTTGACCCCGCAAAGGTGAAGGATGTGGAAGAGTGGCAAGCCCCAACCACTCAATCCCAAGTTCGTGCATTTCTCGGATTGGCGGGATACTACCGCAAGTTCGTAGAAGGATTCTTGAGTATCGCCAGACCCATGACCCAATTGCTGAAGAAGGATAAGAAGTTCGAATGGACAGACAAATGTGAAGCGAGTTTTCAAGAACTCAAGAGGAGATTGATTTCAGCCCCAATCTTGATCATGCCGGATATCACGAAGCCCTTTGATGTGTGTTGTGACACATCCAAGATTGGTCTCGGATGTGTGCTAATGCAAGAAGGCAAAGTTATATCTTATCTACCCCGACAACTGAAGCGGCATGAACAGAATTATCCTACCCACGATCTTGAACTAGCAGCCGTAGTTCTAGCCCTGAAGACATGGAGGCATTATCTGATGGGAAACTGTTGTGAGATTTATTCAGATCACAAGAGCCTGAAGTATATATTTACTCAGAAGGAGATGAATATGAGGCAAAGAAGATGGATCGAGCTAATCAAGGACTATGATCTGGACATTCACTATCACCCCGGTAAAGCCAATGTGGTATCCGATGCCCTTAGACGATTGTCGTGCCGCTTGAACTCCATGATTTTGAAGGAGCAACCAAGTTTTCACAAGGAGATGGAAGATTTTAGAATGGAATTAGTAAGTGAAGGATTTTTGGCTAGCATGGAACTTCAACCCACTTTGATCAGTCAGATCAAGGAGGCCCAGAAAGGAAATGCTAGTATTGACGGAATCAAACGTCGTATAGGTACATGCAAAGTACCCGGATTCACCGAATATGAAGAAGGAGTGTTGTGGTACAAAGGACGTCTATGTGTACCAGCAGATTCGGAATTGAAGCAGGATATTTTGAAAGAGGCCCATGATACTCTTTATTCTATCCACCCCGGAGGATCGAAGATGTATCAGGATTTGAAGGAACAATTTTGGTGGCATAAGATGAAGAGAGAAATCGGAAGTTATATCGCCAAGTGTGACAGTTTTCAGAGAGTCAAGATGGGACATCAGAGACCCGTAGGACTGTTGCAACCATTACAGATTCCGTAATGGAAATGGGATTCAGTTGGAATTGACTTTATCACCGGTTTGCCTACTTCTAGTAGGGGAAATGACTCTATTTGGGTCATAGTTGATAGTTTGTCCAAGGTAGCCCATTTCTTACCGGTCAAGACTACTTACCAGAGTTTGAAGCTAGCGGAGTTATACATCGCTCGAATCGTCAGTTTGCACGGAGTCCCCAAGAACATAGTGTCAGATCGAGGAACTCGGTTTACCTCGAGATTTTGGAAGAAAGTCCAAGAAGGATTGGGAACCCGACTGGATTTCAGCACAGCGTATCACCCTCAGACCGATGGACAAATAGAGCGAGTAAATCAAATACTCGAAGATATGTTGAGAGCCTATGTGCTAGAGTATGGATCTAAGTGGGAAGACTGACTGCCTTTCGTAGAATTTTCTTACAACAACAGTTATCAAGCTAGTTTGCAAATGTCCCCATTTGAATTCATGTATGGAAGGAAGTGTCGTACCCCTTTGAATTGGTTGGAAGTAGGAGAGAGTCAGATTTTCGGACCCGACATCCTACGAGAAGCAGAAGAGGAAGTTCACAAGACCTGTGAGCACCTCAAGACCGCCCAGTCAAGTCAGAAGAGTTATGTCGACAAGAGGCGTCGTGACCTCGCTTTCAATATCGGATATTTCGTATATCTGAAAGTGTCACCTTTGAAAGGAATGCAACGTTTCCAGTTCAAAGGAAAGTTAGCCCCTAGATATATCGGACCTTTCAAGATTCTGAACTGTCGAGGAGAAGTATCGTATCAACTAGAACTGCCAGAGGAGATGTTAGTAGTACACAATGTGTTCCATGTATCGTTACTTTGCAAATGCCTTGAAGTCCCGGAGAAGACTGAAGTTTTCAAGAACATTGATCACCGCACCATAGAGATCAACGATGACCTGAAGTATCCCGAAGTACCCATCCGTATTTTGGAGGAAGCTTTCAGAACCACCAGAACTAGGAGCATCAAGTTTCTCAATATCTAGTGGAGCAACCACACTGAAGAAGAAGCTACATGGGAACGAGAAGATCACATCAAAACAGAGTTTCCCGATCTCTTTAAATCCTAGGTAATCTTTTTTCTTCTTTCTCAAATCTCGGGACGAGATTTTTTTAAGGAGGGAAGGTTTTTAACATCCCAAAAATATTGATCATGATTATCATTTTCTAATCACCAAAATTAGGGCTAACAAAAACTTCTATTAAATAAAAATCAAATGAATGCATGCGTGTATGTGATGATTGTATAAATGCATGAATGGAATTGTGTGATTAATCTAAATAGCAAGGAATGGTTTAAAGATGAAAATAACATCATCTAAAACATTTCCAAGCAAAAAAAAATAAAAAAAAAATCAAAAACAAAACAAATAAAGCAAATGGTCATTTTTGCCAATCTTGCTCACTAGACCACTTTGAGTGTTTCTAGTCCAAGATTTCAGACAGAAACATTTCCATTTATTTTCACCCCTTGCTAGATCAAGTAAAATTTAACCCAAGCCCACCTTTCAAACTTGCATAAACATTTGGCAACTTGATTCAAATGACAATTAAAAATTGAATCTTTAACACATGTGAAGATCACCCATTTTCAAAACCCAACCAAACCAGTACCCCTTGACCTTTCCCACTAACCAGAGACTCCCTAGTATGTAACTAACACACCCACCAAGTTTGAATCAAAAATTAAAATTTGAATCTCTTTCGGCCATTTCATCAAACACCTTGCAATCACCAAACCAACAAACATCAAACACTATTAGGAGCAGTGATTTTGGCCAACCTTGTTCCCTCTCTGGTTCACAACAAGCTATTAGTAGATCATAAAGCCCAATTAACAAGCTCTAGCACCACTATGAGCTTGCCATTGCCATCAATGGTGAGCATGCTGAGCCTAACTTGCCACCCCATGGTTGACAACAAGCTAGGAGCAGCCCCAAGCCTAGGCACCATGTCTGGGACACTGACCACCGTCCACCGCCACACCCTGTCCAAGCCTCGAGCACTGCCAGCCCATGGACCACACAACCCGAGTGTGCCTAGCCTCTCTGCGAGCGTGCCGAGAGCACGCTAGAGCGCCACCTGCGACACAAGCCCACAGACCGCGCGCCGCCCTCGCCGCGTGCAAGCAGTATCATCACCACCCCAGGAACACCCCAGACATGCCCGTTCATCGCCGCAGGAGAACCCGCGCGCCATTAAAACAGTCGTCGGACTGGCCAAGAGCGTCGTGATGTTCCGACCGTCTCGCACTGCCCCACGCCGCGTGACCACGCCATTAAGCTTTGCCATAGAGCACAACAGCGATCCTACCTTTGCCCATGCCTTTAGCTCGTTGTGTTGACGACCACGACGAGCTCCGCCCGCGCCCTTCGGTCCCCTTCTTGCACTATAAATAGAGGCCACCCCAGCTTGAATTCGTCACACCATCTCACTCCCCACCTCTCACTGATTGTACCCACTCATCCCTGGAGCAAGGCGAGCACCAGGTGCCCGGAATTTCGCCGGAGCTTGCCGCTGCTAGAGGAGAAGTGCGCCGTTGATTGGAGCCGCCCTAGGAGGAGCCACCGGTACCAGGAGGATCGCCGTTGTCGACTCCGTCGTTCGCCCCCATCACCGACCATCGCCGAAGCACCGGTGAGCCCCCTTAGACCCCCATTGGTCGTGCTAGGGTTCGACCTCGTTGCGTCCTGTTCACGCATGGACGATGAACCTCAGCCGTAGATCTAGTTTCTAATCCTACGACCCTGATCACCCCGTACCGCTTCGCAACTCTCTGTCTCACTGACGAGTTGGGACCGCCACTTGATCAGCCCCCGCACGCGCTGTGCGCAGTGGGCCGGCCTAGTTAGCATCCCGCGCAACCCAGTTAGTTTGAATTTGTATTTTCCAATTTAGTTTCAAACCTAGTTCTGTACCTAGATTCAAAAATCAACCTAGCTCGATTTACTAAACCAAAATGCATGAAACCAATTTTGTTAGAAAGGAACTGGAATGCTTAATCCAAGCCTGTTTGATTCAATTCATTTGGAATTGTAGATCACCTATAGTAAAAATAACAAGGCAGAAGCTTTTCTGCATTCAAACATTTTTCAAAATTCAACCATAAAAGCTTTTGAGTTGATTCCAACTCTCAAAAATCACATTTAACTAGACCTTTCAGAATATATAAAAATATATAGGATGACTTGAAGAAATAATTAACAAGCAATAAAATAATGCCTCATAGGCCATCCTAGTAACTTTTATTAATTAAAATAAAGAGGTTAAACCTTATTAAATTGTGACACCACTTTAAATCACATTCCCAAGTACTGAAATATGTGGTGATGACATGTGTCAACATGATCCCATGTTTTAGTTGGAGAATATTAAATCTTAAGTAGTTTATTAATGAGTAGAAATTACTTTTCTCAAATAAAAGAAATAAAACTATTGCTTTAATCTTTGTGATGTTTGTGATGATCCTAGATCATCTAGTGAAAACCTTGGTGTGATAAATAGAACTAGTTAAGTATTGTTTGGTGATTGTGTACCTTGTATTTATTTATAGATGCTAGTACCGACCAAGGATACGAGGAGGAAGGAGATTACTACGAAGAGGAAGCCGAGGAGAACTTCAACCACTGCTCTGCACAAGGCAAGCTATCTAAGCAAGCCTATACTTGCAAACTTGCAAGCCTCGCTATACAAATTGACTGAGCAAGCTAATCATTGCAAGCTTACCTTACTTGATACCCAATCCTAGTTTTACTGGCAAGCTTAGTATTTTATTTTCTTTACCAAAGCTTTCTATTGTAGGTTACTCAGTAACTTGTAGATTTTAGAAAGATATTTAAAGGTAGCATAAAGAGCATAAAACTTGGCCTAAGTTAGATAATATTGATGTTATCATGAGGCATGAGATTGAACCTGGATAGGATACACTTGATTACCACCCATCATTAGTGTTTACCCCCACTTGTAGATGCTAGTGCTAAGCATAAAACTTGATCAATTTTAGATGGGAATACTTGGTGAAACTGATTATGAAAACCTTAGAACGATGAGTCATTCTACTGAAATTTTTGGACATGTGTTCTTGAACACCACATGATTTTGATGATGAAAATGTTGAGGCATGAGCCTTAGCCCTTTATAAAACTGATGGTTGTCTGAATGTGATACCATTCCAATTTTACCATACAACCACAATACCCGAAGTTTGGGTAGGGCTTGACTGGAAATTTATATACCTTAGTATGGGTTCCCTTGCGGCCAAGGTTTGAGCTGAGGCTACCTTGTGAAGATTGTCCACCTGTGCAGTACCCAAGATGACAGTTGGTCATGGTTGAGAGGCCAAAATCACACGAGAGGTGCCTATACTAGGGCGTGTAATTGAGAGGTTAGGATTGATTATCTGCATACTGAGTATGGTGAAATTAGGATTGTTCCTGACGGATGTATCGAATGTTGTGGTGAAAGTGTACCACCTCTGCAGAGTGTCAAACTATTCGAATAGCCGCGTCCGCGGTTATGGACAGTTGGAGTGGCCATACTGTTCCGTCGTCAGATGTTTACAAAATGACTTATGAAATGATTTATGACTTTGACTGGACCACAATAGAGTTGTGATATGAAATTCAAGTTCCCACTTAGGTGTTATAAAACTCTCAACTATCTTCCTTTGTTTCTGAACTCAATAGAGATAAATTTGGCTTTTTGCAAAACAACCCTAGAGCTTAGTATATCCTACTCAAAACCACTTCACTTGTTAGTATTAGTTTGCGAGTACTTAAAGAGTACTCACGGCTTTGTCCCTGGCTATTCCCGTGGCCAGACTATGAAGAGGACTATCAGGAGGACGGACAGTAGGAAGGTTACGACAACTAGGATCATCTCCCATCATCAGTATTGCATGTTACCATGAAGATGGAGTCTCGCCTACACTACTATTATTATTACGTTATTCCGTTGCTTGAATTGTATTAAGAACTGGATCATGTGATCCTTATTTGTGTAAGACCTTATGTATGGTTTATAATGGATGATGTACTATGATATCCAAATTTGTTATGTCTCGCACAAATGGTAATCCTGGGATTGTGATGTATGGCATAACAGGCATCTGGGATTAAAAATCCGGGTGTTGACATCCATCTTTCATTCTCATGTTTAGAGTTCTTTGATCCCAGCTTTCAAATGGTTTGATCTTGATTTTGATGGTGCATGTCACCTCAAAAATTATTCTTTTATCACTTACCTACTCGAGGACGAGCAGGAGTTAAGCTTGGGGATGCTTGATACGTCGGAAACGTATCTATAATTTTTTATGTTCCATGCTTGTTTAGTATATACTTTGCCTTGCTTTGTCTACACTTTGAGGTGTTTTTTATATCTTTTCTGGTACTAACCTATTAACAATATGTCGCAGTGCCAGTTGCCTGCTTTCTTCTGTTTTTGGTTCTAGAAAAGCTAGTAAGGAAATATTCTCGGAACTGGACGGGACAAAAGCCAAAGTTAATATTTCACCGAGGAGAACACGGAGTCCAAAGGAGAGACAGAGGAGAGCCATAGGGAAGCCGCACCCCCCAGGCGCGGGCCCACCCTAAGCCGCGCTTGGGCAGGGTGTGGGCCCCCTGGCCACCTCCCAGTCTTGCCTCTTCGCCTATAAGAAGCCCCCGATGCCTAAACCCTAAGTACCCGATCAATATTCCACGAAACCGTCTGTAGCCGCCGCCACTATCATCCCTAGATCAGGGGATCTGAAGCTCTTCCCGACACCCTACCGGAGGGGAGATCATCCCGGAGGCCTTATTCTTCATCATGCCAGCCTCCAGTATGAAGCGTGACTAGTTCCAGCTTGGACTACGGGTCCATGTAGTAGCTAGATGGTTGTATCTCCTCCTTTGTGCTTTCATGTCTAGATCTTGTGAGCTCTGTTCATGATCAAGATCTCATCTATTTGTAATCATGCATGTTGTGTTTGCGGGGATCCAATGGATATTGAGATTACTATATAAGATTGATTAATGGTTTTATCTTATTGATTCTATCATGTCTGTGTTGTTTGTAATCTTGCATGCTCTCCGTTGTTAGTAGCTATCTTGGCCAAGTAGTTGCTAGTGACTCCAAGAGGGGGTATTTATGCTCGATAGTGGGTTCATGCCTCTTTTTAATCTAAGGGAAGTGACAGAAATCTCTAAGGTTGTAGATGTGTTCTTGCTACTAGGGAGAAAACAACGGTCTCTTGTTCATGGAACAAGTGGATTGTTTACCTTATACACTTTGCTTAAAGCAGTTGTCTATTGCTTGCAACTTAATAATTGAGGGGGTTCGGATGATAACCCAAAGGTGGACTTCTAGTCATAGACGCAATTGGATGGCGGTCTATGTATCTTGTTGTATTTCCCAATCGAGTCTCATAGGATCTTGATGTCTAGTATTGCATTGTTATGCCTTGCTCACTCCTGTCAATTGCCCTGATGTAATTTGTTTACCCAGCATGCCATGTTTGTTTATCTAAGGAGAACACCTCTAGTGAACTATGGACCCCGGTCCAATCTTTACCATTGATACATCTTCCACTATTACTGTTTACTTGTTGCAAACCACTGTTACCTTCCACACCATACAGTTAATCCTTTGTTATAGCAAACCGGTGAGATTGACAATCTCACTGTTCGTTGGGGCAAAGTCTTGAGTTTGTGTTGTGTAGGTATCCAAGTTGCTAGCAACACCTTTGAGTCGTTTCCTTCCTCCTACTGGTTCGATAACCTCGGTTTCTTACTGACGGAAAACTTGCTGCTATGCTCATCATACCTTCCTCTTGGGGTCTCCCAACGAAGTGCTGCTGCACTCATCAAGAACGCCTGCGGCGCGTGAGCGTGCCTCGGCATGTAGCTGGGAGGCGGGGTGTAGGCGGGCTGCTGCCTGCCGAGCACGGCACCCTGACCGTAGGGCCACATCTGGATGGCACCGTTCCATGGATGTTGCGGGGACGGCCAAGAAGGAGGGGCGGAGGTCGACGCAGATGGGGGCGCGGGCGCCTGTGGGGGCTCGGCGTCCTTGGTGGCAGCGGTGGCGTTCTTCTTCTTCTTATTCTCGCCTTTGCCGGTGCTCTTGCCAGGGTTGCCAGCGTTGTCGAAGAGGGCCGTGTCGGTGTTGCGGGCGCGGCGATTCTTCCGCTTCATATCCTGTACCGAGAGCAACGAGTGTCACTGCACGAAACTAATCCCAGGCATGAGGGAGATTAGATCGGCGGCGGACTCATACTGCTCAGAGAGGCCGTTGAGGCAGTGGATCACCATCTCAGCACCATCAACAGGGGAATCAAGATCCGCAAGTCCATTGGAGAGTGACTTGACCTTCTAAAGATAGTCGGTCATGCTCATCTCGCCCATCTTGACATCGCCTAGCTTGGCCATGAGGTGGAGTTGGTGATTGATCTTGTGGTCGTTGAAGAGGCCGTTGATGCGGGTCCATAGCTCGACGGCGAGGGGATCGTCGCCAGGTGTCATGACGGCGTCGAGGATACTCAGCGAGACAGATCCATAGAGCCATGAGACGACTGTGGCGTCGAGGAGAGACCACTCCGGGGTCAGCGCAACGGGGGCATCGGTGTCGAGGTGATCCAGTAGGGCATACTTGCGGCACGCGGCGTGGAAGAAGGTGTGCCACTAACAATGGACGCCGGTGTCAAGCGCGAGCTCGACGGGGACGTGCCCCTTGATGGAGGAGAGACCGACGGCAGAGGCGTGCAGCGAGGTCAGGGAGAAAGATCCCGTGCTCGACCCGGAGCCAGATGCGTTGGCGGCGGAGAGGAGGGCGAGCGCTTGGCCTTCTCGGCCGTGGCGGCCTTCTCGGCGGCAGCGGCCTTCTCGGCGGCAGGTGCATCCTTGGTCCTCTTGGCCGCAACGAGGGCCTTGGAGAGAGACATCGGAGGGGTGCGCGGGCGGTGACGGCGCGCTAGGGCGCTGGCCGGCGCGCTGTGGTGGCTTCGTCGGCAGCAAAAGGACGGGGGTCGGCACAGGTCTAGGTTTTAGGGTTTTGCGTCTGACACCATGTAAGATAGGGGAAACCACAGATTATGGTGCCTTGTATGCTCGTTATATAGACTTACAAGGCTAAAGTTCGTACCGTACAATACCTCAGACAGTTATATATAGACTATACATATACAACCATATATCTATACAAATACAATATGGTTATATATTCTAACAGAAGCAGATAGGCATAATTACAGGAATCAACTTGGAGATGGCAATGTATAGCTTAAAACATCTCTAGTAGTAACTATAAACAGTTAAACCTGCAAATTAACCTCTTTTTTATGGTTTAGATCGCGGAAAGGAGCAGATTAATACCCGTATAAGTAGCGAACTGAAAACAAAATTGTGGTCCGGAGAAAAAACCGAGCCATGACTACTTGGGTATACACGGTTTGGAAGAGGAAACCAAACACACAACCGCATTCGCCGAGCAGATATGTACCAGGTACTAAAGATTATGAAAAGGATGGAGACAAAAAACAGTTAGCATATACTGTACGAGCGAAACATATACAAATATATTTATCGTGAATGTGTGCAACAATTTCTATTTAGCCGTCGAGTTTTGCATTGACACGACGTACTAGAAAATTTCTCTCTTTTTTTCTTCTCGAAACTGCACTAGACTTAAAATAAGAGAAAATCTATTTTTATATCGGTTGCTATCTGTCCAAGCCTGGCAGAAAGTCTGAATATGCGCTGTCAGTCAGTTTAGAATCAAACCAAAAATTTAAAATATCTTATAAAGCAAATCGTTTGTTCAATTTAAGATCCGTTTTTATTGCTGGACTGGTTGCGATGAGATCTTTAAAACTAGATTCCATGTTGATATGTTTCGACGAATTTTTTTCCGGACCAAACGGTTATCCACGTCTAACACATGAGTTATCCATGTCATAATAAGTAAGTTATCCATACTGTAACACAAAGGTATTCATCATATAAACATGTTGGGTAGAGGCGTTCTGGCATACGTGTTAAGCAAGTTTAATTAAAACGCGGTAGCCTAGGTGTTAGGATACCGAGACTTTATCGCCATCGATGCGTTAGCACAGACGAGCAATGAACATTCGGTACCCTAATACCCTTCGAGCTTTATCGCTCGTACGGCGATGAACGATAAACTCGAGCCGCTAGACTACTGATTGCGCGTTACGTTTGTTCACTATAGGAATGGGAAGCTACGCCGACGGCCGGTCGATAAGCCGACGGCCTAACGTCGGGGTCGTCGGCGTAGCAATCGTCTAGGCCAGCTCCGCCAAGCAGCCGTCGGCGTAGAATTGTCCTCGGCATATCCTATGCTACGACGACGGCTGCCCTCGGCGTAGCTATTTTTTATTTTATCTCATTAAACTTTGAAAAATCATAACTAAATCATTCTAATTCGGAAAAATACAAATAATATATCAAAATTTGCATAAAAATAAGACCTATCTATCTACACTCAAATATTACACATTTGTAAATAAAAATTAAGTAAAACATAAAATATTATATATAGTTTAAAACAGGCATAAAAAATTCAAAAATGATCGAAACAATGCGAAATCTTCGCGTGGTGTTATATTATGTGACATAGTTAGAAAGAAAAATATAAAACTTGGTAATATTGATTATGTTTCAAAGAAACCTTCACAAAATGACCTGTCTCATTCGAGGTTTATTCTTGGCTTTCTGGTCAAATGACCAATGTTATGGCTAGAATCAAGGCATAGTTTGTGATAATGTGTCCATATTGTGCATACACATGCATCATGGGATAGCGAACAATATTGCAGGAGGAAGCTTTCCTTTTTGTCGCACCAAAAAGGCATTTTCCATTTTCCGAGCATAAAAAACGGACGGTTTTGTGAAGCAACCACCAAATGGCTAATTCAAACTGGTACCACCATATTTTACAATAATACTATACCACCTTATATGGACAATGTCCCAATAAGGGGATCCGAAACCTTTCCGTCCACCTCTGGTGAAAAAGACAAATTCCTGCCGAATCGGTAGGAAGTGGGTCAGATATTAACTACAGATACATGATCCGATGCTCATGTTTTTTTACAAAAATCATTTTTAGGTTCACAATATGCTATTTTATCAAAATCCCAATGCAAGTTTAGCGAGGCTCGGTCCCGAGCTAAGAATCTTCATGCCCGGCGTTCGACAAAGTTTGACGATAGTTTAAAACGGACATAAAAAATTTAAAAACGATCGAAACAATGCGAAACCTTCGCGTGGTGTCATATTATGTGACATAGTTAGAAGGAAAAATATAAAACTTGATATATTGATTATTTCTCAAAAAAAACCTTCACAAAATGACCTATCTCATTCGAGGTTTCTTGGCTTTCGGGTCAAATGACCAATGTTATGGCTAGAATCAAGGCATAGTTTGTGATAATATGCCCATATTGTGCATACACATGCATCATGGGATGGCGAACAATGTTGCAGGAGGAAGTTTTCCTTTTTGTCGCACCAAAAAGCCATTTCCTATTTTCCGAGCACAAAAAATGGACTGTTTTGTGAAGCAACCACCGAATGGCTAATTCAAAATGCTACCACCACATTTTACAAAAATACTATGCCACCTTATATACACAATGTCCCAACAGGGGGATCCGAAACCTTTCCGTCCACCTCTGGTGAAAAAGACAAATTCCTTCTAAATCGATAGGAAGTGGGTCAGATATGACCTACATGTACAAGATCCGATGCTCATGTTTTTTTAGAAAAATCATTTTTAGGTTCACAATATACTATTTTATCAAAGATCCAATGCAAGTTTAGCAAGGCTCGGCCCCGAGCTAAGAATCTTCATGCCCGCCGTTTGACAAAGTTTGACGATAGTTTAAAATGGACATAAAAGTTCAAAAACGGTCGAAACAATGCGAAACCTTTGCGTGGTGTCATATTATGTGACATAGTTATAAGTAAAAATATCAAACTTGATATATTGATTATGTCTCAAAAAAACCTTCACAAAATGACCTATCTCATTCAAGGTTTCTTGTCTTTCGGGTCAAATGACCAATGTTATGGCTAGAATCAGGGTATAGTTTGTGATAGTGTGCCCATATTGTGCATACACATGCATCATGGGATGACGAACAATATTGTAGGAGGAAGTTTTCCTTTTTGTCGCACCAAAAAGCCATTTCTCATTTTCTGAGCACAAAAAATGGACGGTTTTGTGAAGCAACCACCAAATGGCTAATTCAAAATGGTACGAACACATTTTACAAAAAGACTATACCACCTTATATGAACAATGTCCCAATAGGGGTATCCGAAACTTTTCCGTCCACCTCTGGTGAAAAAGACAAATTCCTGCCGAATCGGCAGGAAGTGGGCCAGATATGAACTACATGTACATGATCCGATGCTCATGTTTTTTTACAAAAATCATTTTTAGGTTCACAATATGCTATTTTATTAAATATTCAATGCAAGTTTTTTTTTCATCGCACCAAAAAGCCATTTTTCATTATCCGAGCGCAAACAGGGAATTTTCTAAAGCAACCACCAAATAGATAATTCAAAAAACGGAGGGTTTGTGATTAGTTGATATGGATATTATATTTGGATTCCTCTCATTTTTTGATCAATTTAGACATATTATTTGTTAAATTCCGATTTATAGATTTAAAGATATTAATTATTCCATATTAAATAGAAAAATAGAAAAAAGTAAAATTATTATATTTTTATTTGAATTCAATAATATTTTTACTTATTTATTAATGTTTACTTAGATAATTGTTTGTAATTTTAAAAAATACAAACATGTGACATGTTGATATAAGGGTTAATAGGATTGATATCATAGTATTGACAACAATGTTTGAATTACTTTGCGGAAACAGATTCTGAAAGAACGAGGAAGTTAAGCGTGCTGGAGCTGGAGTAGTATTAGGATGGGTGACCGGCCGGGAAGTTTGACAACGACTGTAATTTAATTAAATATTAAGTGTAATTCGTGTTAAAAATGTTCAAAGTGAGAGATTAATGAGTCAAATAATTCAAAGATTCAAAAATTAAGAAAAAAAAATATTTTTTTTAAAAAAAAAATGTTTTGCAACCTGTCGACAAGCTATGCCGACGGCCGCTACGCCGACGGCATTGCCCTTGGCGTAACATATGCCGACGGCATTTTGATACGCCGACGGCCTCTACGTGCTCCGCCGAGGGAGACCTTTGCCGAGAAGGCTACGCCGAGGGCAGCCGTCGGCGTATCATACGCCGAGGGCATTTTAGCCTACGCCGACGGCTTTTTGTCCTCGGCGTAGCGCGTGCGTGCTGTAGTGGTTCACTACTACTAACTATGATGGGTGATAGGACATAAGACCCTATTTATTATATCGTACGCAAAAAAACTTAGATTTTTTTAAATTATGCTTGATGTTTGACGCCGCGCGTACCCACAAGAGCAGCGACGGACGATGAAGCCAAGCCGCTAGAATAACTTTTATATTCTATTTTTGTGGGTAATTTTTATGGTGATGAATAACTTACATGTTATTTGGTGGATAACTTACATGTTAAAGTATGGATAACTCTCATATTACTGGTGGATAACTTACATGTTAAAGTATGGATAACTCTCGTATTACTGAGGGATAACTTTTAGAACAAACAAAGTCGTATTATCCATCCTCTAACACATGATTTATCCATATAATAGTAATTAAGTTATCCATCTTAATATATATAAGTTATCCACCATATAAATAGTTTGGGTGAAGACGTTCTCCGGCAACCAAGATTTTAAGAGGCAAAATATACAAAAGCTTTTTAAAATTAAAGATTCTTACACTCTCCAGTTCATATTAATTGACTTAAATTTATTAAAATTTGGAAGAACCTATATACTAAATAATGTCTGAATTAATTCAAATCTAGACTCAACTAATAGGGGTTGAAGGAAGTATTTAATTTGGTAACCTCATCGGTTCTGTCCTTTTGTGTTTAAGTTTTTTTATAAACACTGCATGCACGCATGGTACTAGTTGATTCTTAATTTGATTTACCATCTACTTACGGCCAGGATGCATACGCGGCAACGCAGGCTGCTAAGTACCCGTCGGGTTCTGCCATTCATAAAACGTTAGCTATATAGCAGGGTCCTAAAATAAAGAATAAATGGGCACCTTGCTCGTAAGGAAACTAACACGCAATACCTCAAAAAAAAAAACTAACACGCAATGTTCGTGGAATCAATTCGTCAACTCAAATTCTAAAACGCTGTGGATTTCTGGGCGGGCGACGATCCACCTATAGGTGACCAGTTTCTCCGCAAGTGCTATGAGACCCCATATCGCCAAGACGTAGGCCAGCAGGCTCCAGGTGGGCGCGGACTTCCCCTGCAGTATCTGCACGGCTCTGATAAACAAGACGGGGACGTCGAACGAGAGGAAAGGGTAGAGCATCCGGTGCTTGTACCGCACCCTCAGGTAGTGCTCCACGGCGCTCGCCCTGCGCTCGTCGGACGCGACGTCCCAGTACACGTCCATGAGCCTGTGCTTCAAGAACGCTATCTCCCGCTCCGCGTCCTCGTCGTACTCCGCCCACTTCTTCATCCCGAGCTTCTGCAGCGAGCGGTAGGCTTTGACGACTGGGGCGAGCTCCGCGGTCAGAGAGCGGTAGCGGTGGTACCGCGTCTTGAGGATGTAACAGCGGTGCGCCAAGGAGTACACGCCGTGGCGGTCGGCGATGTGGAGGCTCCGTCTGCCTCGATCGCGGACCGGAAACCCGCGCTTCCGTCTACCTCGATCGCGGACCGGAAACCCGCGCTTCCGTCCGATGCCTTAGGTAGCCTACCATGAAACGTCGGCCCAGATTTGGACCATGCACGAACCTGCAATGACCCAGCCCATGGTCGATCGCTCTGGTGGAATCCAGGCTAGCTGAGGGCAAATGCTATTTATCGCCCAACGCGCACGTTAATAGCCTCCGCTCACACGGACGTGCGTTGGGCCGGTCCATATAACGCTTATTCTTGTTTTATTTGTTTTTCTGTGTCTCTTTTATCTTTTTTATTTTCTGTTTTCTTTTTTTTCTTGTGAACAGTTTTTCAATTCAAACAGTTTTAAAATGTGAATAATTTTTTAATTTGAATATTTTTCATTTTTCTTTAAATTTGAAATTTGTTTGGATTCAAAATTTGTTTAGATTTGAAATTTGTTCATATCTGAAATTTGTACAGATTCGAAATTTGTTCAAATTTAGTTTTTGTTCTTGTTCAGTTTTAGACAATGTTTAGATTTGAATTTCAATAAAATGAAAAAATATCAAAGCAAATTGAAAAGAAAACTAGCGAAGCACTGATGGGTCGGACCATCCGGAAAACCCTTCAGGCGATGCGTATACACACACGCTGCAGGCAGAAAATAGCAGCACCCCCTCAGGACCGTTGGGAAAACGTCGGTGTCTATGAATATTGGAGAAAAGTTAGTACTCTCTCGATCTATATTAATAGCCGCCGCAACCGAGGGAACGAGAACCACCCTGCTTCCCACGTCGTTTTCCTAGAGCCCATTCGCCTCTCCAGACTATAGTGACACGCCGGATCGGGAGATGCCCAACTCATCGCCTTCTGTCCCTCCTCTCTCAAGATCTGCCTGCATTTGTGCTCTGCAACGACCAGCTCGCCGACCGCCGGCACACTTCCCCGCGAAGGTTCCGGAAGCTACGCCGCCCCGATCTCTTCCTACCTTCCCCGCGCACCTCCTGGTAGCACTGGCCGTCGTCCTTCACCGTTTTGCATTATAACTGTGAACTGCACGGTTTGCTGTGAGGAGGCGCACGGTTCATGAAGCTTTCAGGTGCAAGAAATGTGTTGTCGATGATAGGACTCGCAGCATTTGTTGATTTTAATGATGCAGCATTGCAGCAATCGTATTTGGTTATATGTTGTACACTTGCGGTTCGGGAATACTTTTATACCCATTTAAAACAATTCTGCTTTCCGTGTAATCTGGTCAAAGCGTGCTAATTGTTGAAATTCTCTGAAGTGACTTGAACATAGTATTTAGTGTTAAGAAAAGGGTTTGGTGTTGTTTTTAGGGAATGTTGAGCAAAGAATTACACTCTAAAGACAAGTTGACAGTAAGTATTGGTCTTTGGGATCATGAGTTATTGTTGTAATATAATTTCTAAAAATAGAGCCTTTTATTTCGGTTTTTCTTGCCAGGACGAAAGTTCCATTGAACATGTCGAGGATCATTCTGATAACCACAAGCACAACTAAGCGCACCAATCCTTCTAATGATAATGATAGCGGATGAATATTGGATATGAAAACTCGTATGGTGAATAAATGACATAATAGGAGGTTTTTTTATTCCTCATGAATGATAGTTGTGACAGTTTCAATCCTTCACAAGGTTCCTCCCCCCCCCCCCCCCCCCTAATATTCAATTCCTCTAGTTGATTTATTATGGGATTTTTTGCAACAACTTACTAATCGTGATACATTTTACTTGCAAGGGATACTAGATAGCTACCTCAACTAAATAATGGGCCCTGTTAAGACTGAGGTAATAGTTCTCAGGATAAGCAAATTCAGTTTGCTACGATGTGTCTGTGTTGCTTTCATCCTTTATTGTGTTGATGTCCTCCCGATAGTTGTAACTTAGAAAATAGACCAGAAATTAACCAGTTGGTTTGGAAACTTGTGCAAGCAATCGGCTACTCATGGAATAGATGGCTTCTCCAAAAACAACATTGTAGCCCTGCTGAGATTATTATTTTCCCGAAAAGTAAGATGAGTTCCGATGACTACATTGCTATTTTTGCTACTTTATTCATGATCTTTGTGTTGGAATTTGGTGAGTTTTGAGCTGTTGACCCATTAGACAAATTCTGAAATTCTCTTTGGCCCACTTGTATATGGCAGCATATGGCTGTGCTAGTGGTGCTAAAGTTTAGTCTCACATTGCTAGTTGAAGGGGAGTTGGACCATCTTATAAAGTAGAGTGTTGCACCACTCACTAAGGTGTGACAAGAAGAGTAGCCTTCGCGCACTCCTCCTCCAACGCCGCCCACCTCGCCACGCCTCGTCATGACGCGCGCGCGCGCCGTGGGTTGCGGGAATCTCGCCGAGCCGAGCTTTATTTTGTTGGTTAGGAAAACTGATTATGAGTCATTAACGGACGCGTTAATTACAGCCGTTTCTAGTTTTTATGGACGTGGCTGTTACCGACGCGGACGTGGGCTGAGCCACACGATCTTCCTAATCTGCACTATATAAGCGTCTGCGCTAAACCTAATCGGTGAATCAATCCACACACGCGCCTACCTCCAGAACCTTGCACCGCCGCTTTTGTCTTCCACATCCCGGCTTGCGGTGTGCACCGCAGATCGGGACAGTAGGCCTTCGGAACCCCGCCTCTCGTGAACCTGTACACGGGTGAGGGGCGATCAGGTTTTTGGGGAGCGCTCAAGCGCGACTACTGGCAACCATGACGTCGTCCGACGAGGAGTTCCCGAACAACGACTTCTTCCCGGATGCCAACAACCTCTTCGGCAACCTCAACATGGGCGACAGCTCTGCTGCGGCTACTGCCGCAACTACATCGTATGTGATATCAATCTCTCTCTTTCGGATTATGCTAGAGTTTCTAGTTCTAGCATTTGGCATAGATGTGATAGGTTTATCTTGTATAGATGTAATCTGTTCATCTACTTTGTTGATCTGCATGATTGGTTTTAGTACCGTTTGTATGATCATGTTTTATCAGTTTATTATTCAGATTAAATCATATGAATTATTGCTTATATTTCCAACACTTTGTTGTGATAATATGATCTGGTGTCATACTTGATCGGGGAACTGAAAATCCTAGACATTGTGGTCTTAGGTGCTCGCCTAGCTCTTCAGGTATAATGATTTCCAGTCTTTGTAATTTATTTTCTCAGAATACATATTGTGTTTGATGTTTCAAATTCTATTGTGGCGGGCTATGGGTACATACCTACAATTACTAGGCAACGTGCCACATTCTTATTGATACGTCCAAAATGTATCTACTTTCTCCAACACTTTTGATATTGTTTCTCCTCTAAATTTGTGTGATTTGGATATAACTAACACGGACTGACGCTGTTTTCAGCAGAATTACCTTGGTGTCTAGTTTTTGTATAGAAAATCAACTATCAGGAAATATCCCGAAAACTATACTAAAAATCCTATTTCACCAGAAGACTCACGGAGCCAGAAAACGAGACGGGGGAAGGCCACGAGGGGCTCACACCCCTGGCCACGCAGGCCAGACCTGGCCGCGCCTGGGAGGGGTGTGGCCGCCTCAGGCACCCCATCGGCATCCCTCTTCGCCTATAATATGCCTCTTGACCTAAAAACTCGGGGGGGGGGGGGGGCGACATTTTTCAAGAAAGAGTTCCGCTACGTCGCCACCACCAGAAACCGTGATTCAGAACCAGAAACTCCGTTCTGGCACCCTGCCAGGACGGGGAATTTGGAGAGAATCATCACCATCATCATCAGCGACGCCTCTCCATCAACCATCCATGTTTCCCCCATCCATGAGTGAGTAATCCCCGCTGTAGGCTATGAGAATGGTAGGGATTGGATGAGTTCTGTCATGTAATCGAACAAGATTGTTAGGGTATGGTGCCTAGTATCTTTATTAGTGCTATTTGACTTTGTTGCAACTTTTTGTGCTTAATGCTTGTCACTAGGGCTCGAGTGCCATGATCTCAGATCTGAGCATATTATTGATTCATGATGATAGTATTATTTGGATCTTATCTGCAAGTTGTGTACACATATCATTGTCCGGAACCAAAGGCCCCGAAGTGACAGAAATTGGGACAACCTGAGGGGATGGCTATGATATGAGGATCACATGTGCTCATGGAGTGTTAATGCTTTGATCCAATGCTCTATTAAAAGGAGTACCTTAATTGCCAGTAGATTCCCTTGAGGCCCCGCTGCAACGGGCTGGCGGGACAAAAGATGTTGTGCAAGTTCTCATTGCGAGCATGTATGACTATATATGGAACACATGCCTATGATTGTTTAGTACTTGTATGCTTTATCTTATTTATCTGCAAATGTCCTAGATCTTGAAGTTACATGAATAGTCTCATCCATGCAATGCCCGTCCATCCATCTCTATGCCTATCGCACTCATATCCTATTGTTTGCTACAATTGTTACTACTGCCTTTGTTTTACTCCTGCTGTTACTTTGCTATTGCTACTACAAAACTGTTGCTACTGATAAACTGCTGTGAGCAAGACTATTTTCAGGTGCGGCTGAATTGACAACTCAGTTGTTAAGGCTTATAAGTATTCTTTGGCTCCCCTTGTGTCGAATCAATAAATTGGATAATACTACCCTCGAAGACTTTTGCGATCCCCTATACTTGTGGGTCATCAAGACTATTTTCTGGCGCCGTTTCCGGGGAGCACAGTTTTATTTGTAAGTTTACTTGGATCTATTATTGTTCGCTGCTATTCCTTTCATCATGGGGAAGTCTCGTGATGGAAAGTTCCCTATTTTACCATCCACTATAAGAAGAGGTACAATCCTAAACACATCTGCTTCTCTTGATTCACCATTTGTTATAAGTAATCTTGTTACACCACCACCACATACACATGCTACACATACTGCTACTACTGTTGTATCTGAAATTGCTTCTGATACTCATGATGTTACCTCTACTGTGCTTGATGCGAGTGGTTCATTAGGTCCTTTCCTAGATGCTACTATTGCTAGAACTATTTTGCGAAACACTGAAACTCCTAGTGAAGACACTATTACACCTGTTAGCTCACTTGAGTCTAGAGAGAGATGTGATATTAATGATGGTTACATTGAAATGACTGATGAATTTATGGAAGAGTGTCGAAACACACATGGTGCTAGTGCTATTAAGAGTCTCCTTGAGAGACGTACCATTATTCCTAAACTGTTCTCCTGATGTTAAGTTTGCTACTTCTCCCATAGACATTAAAGATAAAGATTATTATTTCTCTCTTGATTTATCCTATATAAACATTGTTGAGAAAGAACCTTTTTGTGGGACTGAAAATGAAAGTGATGTAGCTCATATAAATGAGATTTCCACTATGAGTGCCTTATTCTCTAATGATTTTAAGATGGGCAAGTACTTTGTTACAAAGATCTTCCCCTTTTCACTAAAAGGAGAAGCTAAAGCTTGGTTTAATAGATTACCTCCTGGATCCATTGATAGCCCTGATTGCTTGATTGCTTCTTTCTTTCAGAAATATTTTCCTCCTAGTGCTAGACATGCTGCTTTGCAGAAACTTTTTTATTTTAAACAGGGAGAAGAAGAGAAATTGCCTAAGTCATGGACAAGGTTCTGTGCCATGATTCATGCACATCCTGGATGTCCATTACCTAAAAATGAGCTTCTTGATATTTATTATAATTGACTAACTGATGAATCTAGGACATAGCTAAATAGTTTTGCTGATTGTGTTTTCAGGAAAAGAACTCCTGCATAAGTTGAAGAATTAATGGCTAAATTAAGCAAGAATTATGATGATTGGACTTCAACTGAGCTAATTACACATGATCCTACTACACCTGAGCCAATTGTGCCTGAACCAAATCCAACACCAACACCAAGGAAGAGGGGAGTGATTGCATTAAATGATAAAGTGATGAAAGAAGCTAAGAAATGTCTTAAGGAGAAAGGTATTAGATCTGAAGATGTGAAAAATCTATCTCCTATAGAAGAATTATGTAAGCCAATTCCCCACTCATCCACTATTGAGGTACACTCTCTCCAACACTTTGATGCAGGTGATATTCCTTATGGTAAACCCCCTAATCAATGCTTAGAGGAACTTGACATTTTTATTGTTAAACAAGGTAATTTTAACAAACAAGTTCAGAATCATTTATTGGAAAACTCTAGAGCTATTAATGAGTTGAAAGATATTGTGGAAAGAACTACTAATGATGTTAAAATGCTTGTTAAACACTTCCAAATGGTTCAAACCCTAATTGATCAACTTTCTAATGTACAAAAAGATATGCTAGTTAATGCTTCAGGAGATAAACATGCTTATGGAATTAGAACTAGGAGTGGTACAGCCACTCAAGATCCTTTATATCCTTAAGGACATCCTAAAAGAATTGAGCAGGATTCTCAACAAGCTGAAAATAGTGGTAGTCCTCATAAGAGAAAGAAAAAGAAACATAAAAAAGTTGAGGAACCTCCTGAACCTGTTGTAGATCCTAATAGTATATATGTCTCTAATGCTGAAACTGAGAGTGGTAATAATAACAATGATGCTCCTGATAAGGAAGAAGTTGAGGAAGAACCTGAGAAGCATACTAAGAACACTAGGTACACTAAGGAAGATTTTATTGCTAGTAAACATGGTAGTGAAAGAGAACCTTGGGTGCAGAAACCTATGCCTTTTGCCAATAAGAAACACAAGTCAAAGGAGGAAGAACACTATAACAAGTTTTGTAAATGGATGAAACCCTTATTTTTGCAAATTCCTTTGACTGATGCTATTAAGTTGCCTCCTTATTCAAAGTATATGAAGGATATTCTCTCTATTAAAAGGAAGATTCCTAATGAGGAAATTTCTACTTTGCTTGCTAATTATTCCTTCAATGGTAAGGTTCCAAAGAAACTTGGTGATCCAGGTATACCAACTATTCCTTGCTCTATTAAGAATAATTATGTTAGAACTGCTTTATGTGATTTGGGAGCTAGAGTTAGTGTTATGCCTTTTTCTCTTTACAAGAGACTCCAGCTAGAAAAGTTGATACTAACTGATATATCTTTACAAATGGCTGATAAGTCTACTACTATTCATGTTAGTATATGTGAGGATGTTCCTGTTCAAGTGGCTCATAATTGCTTGGTTTTAACTTATTTTGTTGTGCTTGAGATGCTTGAAGATGATAATATGTCTATTATTCTTGGGAGACCCTTTCTTAATAATGCAGGTGCTGTCATCAATTGTAATCAAGAAAAAATAACTTTTAATATTAATGACAAAGAGCATACTGTCTATTTCCCCAAGAAGATTCATAAGAGCTATGGCCTGAATTCCATTGAAAATATTGAGAGCATCAAAGTTGGAAAAATATATTGTCCCATTCCACAAGAAAGTTTTGAAACTATTATGATTGAGACTATTGCTATCAAGTTTGAGGTAACATAATCATTTTGTGGAATGCAAAGTTTTGCTTCATATAAGATTGTTTTGGTAACAAGACTTGATCAACCTTATTGACAAAGGGATTTTAATGAACAAAACAATGCTTTCACAATGGTTATACTTGCTCACTTTTATTTTTTCCCCTCTCCAGTCTTTTCTCTTGATCTTGTTAGCTTTAATCTTGCTAGTTGTTTGATTTTTAGAGTGTCTTAGAACTTCCGTAGTTTTGCTTTTTTTTTGCTTTTTTTTCAAAAAAAACTTTTTCTACGAGAAAATCAATTTTCATAACCTGAAAATTGGCCAAAAATAAAGTTTCCTCAAAAATTCCAGAAAATTCATATTAAATTTTTCCTCGAAAAAAGGGGCAGAGGGACACCTAGATTAGCCTAGGGGGACCCACCAGGCCAGCACACCCCCTGGTGGCGCGGCCAGCCCTAGGGCTTGCCTGGCCTGGGTGGGGCCCACCTATGGCCCTCCAAAGTGCCTCCACCCAGCCACTTCTTTATCTCTCCCGAAAAATACCAGAAAACTTTTTTAAGCTCGAGTTCCTGCTGTTCTTGCTCCCGATTTTCGATCTCCTTGCCAGCCCATCTTTGCTGCTGATTTTTGGAGGGATTGCTCTCCGGTATGTGCCTCTTCCGCTTGTCCAATTAGATTTTTGATTGGTAGATTGTATCTTGAGTATTTTGCTACTATAGGTGATAGGTTGTGTGAGCTTGCATGCTTGTTCTATGCTTATAGATTTCATTTTGATGCATGTTTATCCCTCTAGCAAGTTTCTATACTAGTTCCTCATCATTTATCAACTTGGAAATTACTTGGATTGATGTTGGTCTAAAAATTTCAAAAAAAGGGTCATGGACAACCATACCTTTGGGGAAGTGTTTGAGAGTGATGCACCTAGGAGGACAAGCCCTTGGAGAACATCCTCCCGTGCTAGGCCATCATACAATGAGGATCTTATTACGCCACGCTTTGGCAACGAGGGAGATGAAGGGGGTGCGCACCCTTCTACCTTCCCTTGTTTTACCTTTTTGCAAGATGCAGGGATTATCAATGATTTCATAACTCTTGTTAGGAGGGTTGGTCTAACTGATTATATGCAGGATGAGAGTAAGCAATATGCTATGCTCACCAAAACTTTTGTGGAGAGTTTCTCTTTTACTAACAACCCTTTCAGGACAGATGTGTCATTCAAAATCTATGACAGTCCTATCACCATGAAATTGAAGAAATTTTGCGAAATTTTGGGTGTTGGCATAGCTGGGACGGTGAAGAAGATTCCAGCTCAACCAGCTATTTTCTTGGAGCTCTACTGCGGGGTAACTAATGATGATGACCGTAGATCCCAGCTCGGTAAGATAAGAAATACTCAACTCCCAGCTATCAAATATTTTGCTTATTATCTTGCCACTAGTATTTTTGGTAGGGAGAACAATAGCAATATTTCCAACTATCATTTGGCCTTTTTAGCTGCTGCACTCAACAATGAAACCAGGTATAATCTTGGTTCTCTCATTGCTCGTCGCTTAGCTGCTAGAGGACCCATTTATGGGGGTATTATTACTGCACTTGTAGTTGCTGCTTTAGAACTTTCTATTAATCCAAATTATACAATTTTGGATCCCTAGAGGCTTGATCTTGCTGCCATGAAAGTGTAGGGTTTCGTAGCATGGAAAACAAAAAAATTTACCGCATACAAACAAACAAGCCAAGATCTATCTACTAGATTGTAGCAACGAGTCGATAGAATAACTCACCCTCGAAGATTCCAAAGTGTTTAACGAGAGCGGATTCTCGTGGGTGATGTAGTCATACTCTTCCCGATCTCAAGGTCACGTAGACGATCCTTCCGGCGCTGCGTTCTGGCAGCGCTCCCGCAGTCGGTCACACGTTCGGTACTCGACGAAGACCTTCCTCTCCCTTGTTACAGCAGGCAGCGGAGGTTGTAGCACTCTCCTCGCGATTCCGGCAGCACAACGGCGTGGTACCGGAAGTAGAGGGAAGATCTCACAGGGCTTCGCCTTAAGCCGGAGCGAGTATGGTGGGCTATGAGAAATCCCTCGACGATCTAGGGTTTAGACACGCCGAGGAAGAGATGCTAGGGCCGGCGGCTAGGGCTTGGAGGTGCCCAAGTCGGCGGCAAGGAGATCCCTAGGCGGCGGCTTGGAGGGCAGCGGCGGCTAGGGTTAGGGTTTTCGGGGCAAGGGACTTGTGTGTTAGGAGGGGCAGCCCTGCCCCTCCCTTTATAGATGGGAGGCGCGGCCAAGGGGAGGGGAGTCCCTCCCCAACTCGGCTTGGAGGTGGGCCGGCAGTTGGAGGAGGGAACTCCTCCCCAACTCGGTTTCCCACTCCTCCTCCTCTTTCCAAAACTTGTCGTTTGACTTTCAAACTAGCCGTTTGACTTTTCAAACTAGGATTTGAATAAACCCTTTATTTTGGACAGCGATGACACCAAGTACATGATGCAATCATTCCAACTTGCAATGACACATTCATGTACCCTCCCCCCCCCCCCCCGGAGTGCCGGACATTCCGAAACCTTCTAGAACATTCCCGATGAAAACACCGGAACCATTCTCCAACTCCAAAACGGGACTTTCCTTATATGAATCTTATTCTCCGGACCATTCCGGATCTCCTCGTGATATCCCGAATCCCATTCGAGACTCCGAACAACATTCGGACTCTTTCTCATCATTCCATAACTACTCAAACAACGTCGAATCCTTAAGTGTGTCTCCCTACGGTTCGTGAATTATGCGGACATGATCGAGACACTTCTCCGAAGAATAACCAATAGAGGAATCTGGAAATTCATATGGCTCCCACATATTTCTACGATTACTTTGCGATCAAATGAACCACTTACATACGATATCAATTTCCCTTTGTCTCACGATAGTTTACTTATCCGAGGTTATGATCGTCGGTATCTCTGCATACCTAGTTCAACCTCGTTACCGATAAGTACTCTTTTCTCGTTTCCGTGATATGTGATCCCTTGTGAGCCAGTCACATGCTTGCAAGCTAATTGGATGACATTTCACCGAGAGGGCCCAGAGTATATCTATCCGTCATATGGATGGACAAATCCCATTCTTGATCCATCTGTTTCAACCAATACTTTCCGAACACTCAATGCCACCTTTATAGCCACCCAGTTACGGTGTGGTGTTTGATGTCATCAAAGCATCCATCCTGTAAAGGTGATATGCATGATCTCATGGTCGAAGGAATTAGATTACTATGTATCAGAAAGCATATAGCAATTGAACTATTAAAATGACTTGATCTTTATGCTACGCTTATCTATAGGAGTATGTACACCATATCATTCTCCTAACGATATGATCTTATTGTTTAATAACATCTCAATGTTCATGATAGAGAAACCACAATCATCTATTAACCAACAAGCTAGTATTATATAGAGGCTTTACTAGGGACTTCAAATTAAGTTTACAAATCACACAAGTATCAATGTTTCCTTGTTAATACTATTATAGCATGAATGTAAACATTTATCATAAACACAAAGATATAATAATAACTACATTTATTATTGCCTCTAGGGCATATCTCCAACAGTCTCCCACTTGCACTAGAGTCATCTAATCTAGATTACATGGTAATATACCGAACACCCATGGCAGTTTGGTGCTGGTCATGTTTTGCCCTCGGGAGAGGTTTAGTCAACAGATCCGCCACATTCAGATCTGTGTGTACTTTGCAAATCTTTATATCCCTATCTTGGATATGTTCTCGAATAGCGTGAAAACGTAGCTTGACGTGTTTTAGCTTCTTGTGTGACCTTGGTTCTTGCGCATTGGCTATGGCGCCCATGTTATCACAGTAGATAGACATTGGGTCCAGCGCACTAGGAACCACACCCAGCTCTGTAATGAACTCTTTCATCCATATCGCTTCTTGTGAAGCCTCCGAAGCAGCCATGTATTCCGATTCAGTTGAAGATCTCGCCACAACGCTTTGCTTTGCACTCCTCCAGCTAACTGTTGCACCATTCAAAATAAATACGTATCCAGATTGTGATTTAGAATCATCCAGATCGGTGTTCCAACTAGCATCGGTGTAACCATTAACAACGAGCTGTTCATCACCTCCATAAGAAAGAACCATATCCTTAGTTCTTGTCAAGTACTTAAGGATGTTTTTGACCGCTGTCCAATGATCCACTCCTGGATCACTTTGATATCTGCTAGTTAAACTAACAGCATATGCAATGTCGGGTCTAGTACATAGCATGGCATACATTAGAGATCCTATGGCTGAGGCATAGGGAGTCTTACTCATCCTTTCTCTATCTTCTGCCGATGTCGGACTTTGAGTTTTACTCAAGGTCGTATTGGGCAACATGGGCAAGAACCCTTTCTTGCTATCTTCCATTCCAAACCTCTTTAGAACTTTGTCCAAATATGTACTTTGTGACAATGATATTTGGCGTTTTGATCTATCTCTTTAAATCTTTATGCCTAATATGTAAGCTGCTTCGCCAAGATCCTTCATTGAAAAACTATTATTCAAATATTCCATGACACTATTAAGAAGGTCTACATCATTCCCAATCAACAATATGTCATCCACATATAGTATTAAGAATGCTACAGAGCTCCCACTCACTTTCTTGTAAATACAAGCTTCTCCATAAGTTTGTATAAAACCAAAACTTTTGATCACCTTATCAAAACGTTGATTCCAACTTCGGGATGCTTTCTTCAATCCATAGATGGACCGTTGAAGTTTGCATACCTTGTTAGCATCTTTAGGATCGACAAAACCTTTAGGTTGCATCATATACAACTCTTCATCAATGTCTCCATTGAGGAATGCTGTTTTGACATCCATCTGCCATATCTCATAATCATAATATGCAGCGATTGCTAACATAATCCTCATAGACTTTAGCTTCGCTACTGGTGAGAAAGTCTCATCGTAGTCAACTCCTTGAATTTGTCGAAACTCTTTTGCGACAAGTCGAGCTTTATAGACAGTAACATTACCATCAGCATCTGTTTTCTTCTTGAAAATCCATTTGTTCTCGACAGCCTTCCGGCCATCCGGTAAGTCCACCAAAGTCCATACTTGGTTTTCGTACATGGATCCAATCTCGGATTTCATGGCTTCTTGCCATTTATTGGAATCTGGGCTCATCATCGCTTCCTCATATGTCTCAGGGTCATCGGTGTTGTCCACCAACATGACACTCATAACGGGATCATACCAATCTGGAGTGGTACAAGTTTTCGTTGACCTGCGAGGCTCTGTAGCAACTTCAACCGAAGTTTCATGATCATCATCATTAGCTTCCTCTCTTATTGGTGCAGGCACCACAGGAACTTCTTCCGGTGCTGCGCTACTCGCAATTTCGAGAGAAGGTTCGACAACCTCGTCAAGTTCTACTTTCCTTCCAGTCACTTCTTTCGAGAGAAATTCCTTCTCTAGAAAGGATCCATTCTTGGCAACAAAGATTTTGCCTTCGGATCTATGATAGAAGGTATACCCAATAGTTTCCTTCGGGTATCCTATGAAGACGCATTTTTCCGCTTTGGGTTCAAGCTTGTCCGGCTGTAACTTCTTTACATAGGCTTCGCGTCCCCAAACTTTAAGGAACGACAATCTAGGTTTCTTCCCAAACCATAATTCATACGGTGTCGTTTCAACGGATTTAGACGGTGCCCTATTTAAAGTGAATGCGGCTGTTTCTAAGGCATAACCCCAAAATGATAGCGGTAAATCTATAAGTGACATCATAGAACGAACCATATCTAAGAGAGTTCGATTACGACGTTCGGACACACCATTACGCTGTGGTGTTCCCGGCGGTGTCAACTGCGAAAGTATTCCGCATTTCTTCAAATGCTCGCCAAACTCGTAACTTAGATATTCACCTCCACGATCAGAACGTTGAAATTTAATCTTCTTGTTACGTTGATTCTCTACCTCACTTTGAAATTCCTTAAACTTCTCGAAAGTTTCGGACTTATGTTTCATGAAATAGATATACCCATATCTACTCAAGTCATACGTGAAGGTAAGAACATAACGATAACCACTGCGCGATGCTACACTCATTGGACCACACACATCGGTATGTATGGTTTCCAATAAGTCTGTAGCTCGCTCCATCATACCAGAAAATGGAGTCTTAGTCATTTTACCCATCAGACATGCTTCGCATCTATCAAGTGATTCGAAATCAAGTGATTCAAGAAGTCCATCGGAATGGAGTTTCTTCATACGCTTCACTCCAATGTGACCAAGACGACAGTGCCACATATAGGTCGAGTTATCGCTCGATTTCAAACGTTTAGCCTCAATGTTATTAATATGTGTATTTCCACTATCGAGATTCAACAAGAATAGACCATCTATCAAAGGTGCATGTGCATAAAACATATTACTCATATAAATCGAACAACCATTATTCTCGGACTTAAACAAGTAACCGTCTCGCAATAAAAAGATCCCGATATAATGTTCATGCTTAACGCAGGCACCAAATAACAATTATTTAAGTATAAAACTAATCCCGATGGTAGATGAAGGGGTAGTGTGCCGACCGCGATCACAACAACCTTTGATCCGTTTCCCACGCGCATCGTCACCTTGTTCTTCGCTAGCTTCCATTTATTCTGCAGCACCTGTTTCGAGTTACAAATATGAGCAACCGAACCAGTATCAAATACCCAGGCACTACTACGAGTACTAGTGAGATACACATCAATAACATGTATATCAGATATACCTTTCTTCTTGATGTTGCCATTCTTCAAATCCGCCAAGTACTTTGGGCAATTCTGCTTCCAGTGACCTTCTCCCTTCTAGTAAAAGCACTCAGTATCAGGCTTGGGTCCAGCCTTGGTCCTCTTTGTCGGTGTGGCAACTTTCTTGCCACCCTTCTTGAAGTGTTCCTTCTGCTTAGACTTGCCTTTCTTGAATTTGGTGGTCTTATTGACCAACAACACTTGGTGCTCTTTCTTGATCTCCACTTCTGCAGAATTTAACATAGCAAACAGTTCTGGCAACCGCTTGTTCATGTTCTGCATGTTGTAGTTCATCACAAAGTTCTTTTAACTTGGTGGTAGTGATTGGAGGACACGGTAAATCCCCAAAGCATTAGGAATCACTATACCCAAGCTTTGAAGTTTGTTTGCGTGCCAAGACATCTTAAGCACATGCTCACTGACGGAGCTGCCCTCTTCCATCTTGCAGTTAAAGAACTTTTCAGAAGCCTCATAGCTTTCAATTGCCGCATGAGTCTCAAAAATCAATTTGAGATCCTCGAAAATATCATATGGGTCTGAATTCTCAAACCTTTTCTGAAGCTCCGATTCTAAACCATACAAGATAGCACACTGAACTATGGAGTACTGATTCTTCCGAGCGAGGTAAACATTCTTTACTTCATCGGTAGCATCAGCTGCAGGTGGGTCACCCAGCGGTGCATTCAACACATAGGTCAAATTACCAGCTGTGAGGACAATCCTCAAATTGCGGAACCAATCCGCGAAGTTGCTTCCATTGTTTTTCAACTTTTCTTTCTCTAGGAACGCATTAAAATTGATGGTAGGGGCTGCCATTGATCTACAACATATTTGCAATAGTTTAGACTAAGTTTATGACAAATTGAGTTCAAATTAATAATAAAATTAATCAAGGTGAACTCCCACTCAAAACAATATCCCTCACATTGTTTTAGTGATCACACGAACCAAATCCACAACATCAACACCGATCATCACGAGAGTTGATATAGTTTCAATGGCGAACAATCGACATGTTCATCATATCTACTATATGATTCATGCTTTACCTTTCGGTGATCCGTGTTCCGAGACCATGTCTGTACATGCTAGGCTCGTCTAGATCAAACCTTAGTTTCCGCATGAGCAAATCTGGCTTGCTCACGTTGTATACACTTGCAGAATCTAACACACCCGATCATCACGTGGTGCTTCGAAACAACAAGCTTTAGCAACGGTGCTAACTAAGGGTGAACACTTTATGACTTGATATTCATGTGCATGAGGGATCATCTTATAATGCTACCGTCGTCTACTAAGCAATACAAGATGCATAAAGGATTAACATCACATTCAATTCAAAATATGTGATATGATATGGCCTTTCTTCTTTGTGCTTCCGATCTCCATCTTCTAGCACGAACATGATCTCCATCATCACCGGCATTGCATCAAGGTCAATGACGCTTCTCCATGGTTGTCGTCCACCGGCTTCAACTATTACAACTACTTTGAATAGACACGCGGGTCTTAACATAAATTAAAGACAACCATATGGCTCCTGCCGGTTGCCAACTTACAATAAGGAACATTGCATACATCAAATATAATCACAATCATGGCCATATCACATCACAGCACACCCCTGCAAAACAAAGTTAGACGCCTCTACTTTCTTTGCATATTTTACGTGGTTTGGGGCTTTCAATAAGTGTCGTTCTAACTTACGAACAAGAACCACAACATTGATACTAGTATTGTTGATCACCCGTTGTAAATTGGATCTTAACTATGCTAGGAGAAACAGGCACCCGCAAAGCCACTTATGCAATACAAGTTGCATGCCAAGCGTGGAGCAAGTCTCATGAACGATGTCATGTAAGGTTAGCCCGGGCCGCTTCATCCCAACATACCGCAACATGCAAAGTACACAAGAAGCAATCGACAATAAAAGCATCAACGCCCACAATCACCATTGTGTTCTACTCGTGCAACAGATCTACATATAGACCTGGCTCTGATACCACTGTAGGGTTTCGTAGCATGGAAAATAAAAAATTTCTACCGCATACAAACAAACAAGCCAAGATCTATCTACTAGATTGTAGCAACGAGTCGATAGAATAACTCACCCTCGAAGATTCCAAAGTGTTTAACGAGAGCGGATTATCGTGGGTGATGTAGTCGTACTCTTCCCGATCTCAAGATCGCGTAGACGATCCTTCCGGCGCTGCGTTCCGGCAGCGCTCCCGCAGTCGGTCACACGTTCGGTACTCGACGAAGACCTTCCTCTCCCTTGTTCCAGCAGGCAGCGGAGGTTGTAGCACTCTCCTCGCGATTCCGGCAGCACAACGGCGTGGTACCAGAAGTAGAGGGAAGATCTCGCAGGGCTTCGCCTTAAGCCGGAGCGAGTATGGTGGGCTATGAGAAATCCCTCGACGATCTAGGGTTTAGACACGCCGAGGAAGAGATGCTAGGGCCGGCGGCTAGGGCTTGGAGGTGCCCAAGTCGGCGGCAAGGAGATCCCTAGGCGACGGCGGCTTGGAGGGCAGCGGCGGCTAGGGTTAGGGTTTTCGGGGCAAGGGACTTGTTGTTAGGAGGGGCAGCCCTGCCCCTCCCTTTATAGATGGGAGGCGCGGCCAAAGGGAGGGGAGTACCTCCCCAACTCGGCTTGGAGGTGGGCCGGCGGTTGGAGGAGGGAACTCCTCCCCAACTCGGTTTCCCACTCCTCCTCCTCTTTCCAAAACTTGCCGTTTGACTTTCAAACTAGCCGTTTGACTTTTCAAACTAGGATTTGAATAAACCCTTTATTTTAGACAGCGATGACACCAAGTACATGATGCAATCATTCCAACTTGCAATGACACATTCATGTACCCTCTCCCCCCCCGGAGTGCCGGACATTCCAGAACCTTCTAGAACATTCCCGATGAAAACACCGGAACCATTCTCCAACTCTGAAACGGGACTTTCCTTATATGAATCTTATTCTCCGGACCATTCTGGATCTCCTCGTGATATCCCGAATCCCATTCGAGACTTCGAACAACATTCGGACTCTTTCTCATCATTCCATAACTACTCAAACAACGTCGAATCCTTAAGTGTGTCTCCCTACGGTTCGTGAATTATGCGGACATGATCGAGACACTTCTCCGAACAATAACCAATAGAGGAATCTGGAAATTCATATGGCTCCCACATATTTCTACGATTACTTTGCGATCGAATGAACCACTTACATACGATATCAATTTCCCTTTGTCTCACGATAGTTTACTTATCCGAGGTTATGATCGTACGTATCTCTGCATACCTAGTTCAACCTCGTTACCGATAAGTACTCTTTTCTCGTTTCCGTGATATGTGATCCCTTGTGAGCCAGTCACATGCTTGCAAGCTAATTGGATGACATTTCACCGAGAGGGCCCAGAGTATATCTATCTGTCATATGGATGGACAAATCCCATTCTTGATCCATGTGTTTCAACCAATACTTTCCGAACACTCAATGCCACCTTTATAGCCACCCAGTTACGGTGTGGTGTTTGATGTCATCAAAGCATCCATCCGGTAAAGGTGATATGCATGATCTCATGGTCGGAGGAATTAGATTACTATGTATCAGAAAGCATATAGCAATTGAACTATTAAAATGACTTGATCTTTATGCTACGCTTATCTATAGGAGTATGTCCACCATATCATTCTCCTAACGATATGATCTTGTTGTTTAATAACATCTCAATGTTCATGATAGAGAAACCACAATCATCTATTAACCAACAAGCTAGTATTATATAGAGGCTTTACTAGGGACTTCAAATTAAGTTTACAAATCACACAAGTATCAATGTTTCCTTGTTAATACTATTATAGCATGAATGTAAACATTTATCATAAACACAAAGATATAATAATAACTACATTTATTATTGCCTCTAGGGCATATCTCCAACAGAAAGCGCATCACTTTGTCACTGATAGCTCTACCATTGAGAGTTTGGTTTACAGAATGATGTTTACTGATGGGGAAGAGAGGGGAATTCCTTTACCACAAACCACTTTGTTCAGTATTTGTAGGGGATCTTGGTCACGCTCCAAGGAGGAGATGGACGAGCAGCTGCACATTCGTGGTTTCCACGGACACTACCAGGGGACGCGCCCTCTTATGACCACTCTGTGCATTACACAGGGGCTTCCTCGAGCACGTACCAGGATGAAGGGGCCTCTTTGTCGCATTATGAAGGCGCACCTTTTTGGCTAGGCTGGAATTGGGCCCCACTTAGGCCAAAATCCTAAGCTTGGGGGGAGGTACACCGACATCACACTCATCTATATATCATGTTTCGTCGGTTCCTTTTATATCCATGTTTTCACTTTCTTTTTAGTTTTTTCTTTTGCTTTCCCAAAACACAAAAAGACCAAAAATATTTTCGTTGTTTCTCTTGGTTTGTTTCTTTGCCTTTTTAGCTTTGGTTTGCCTTAAGAAAAATCCAAAAAGATTTTGCCTTGTTTGTTTTTGCTTTTTAGTGCTTTGCTTTAAAAATCGAAAACACCAAAAATATTTGTTGTTCTTCTTTGGTTTTGTGAAGTTCATTGCAGGGTTCAGCAGTCATCAGTGGAGTTTGGTTTCATGTTATTATTCAAGCCACACAAGTGAAGGGCAATAATGAAGATTAATGACAACTCGAGGTGTGGTAAGAGGCTGGTAATGAACTCTATTTTTCATTTTTGTGCATATACTCATCGTTGTGGGCATGCTTAGTCTGTTCATGTAAGGTGTATGTTATTTATGGATGCTTAGTAGTTCTTGCTCTCTTATGATTAACTCCATCTTGCTAATAGTTTGCAGCATGTCATATGAATGTTTGCTTGCATTGTTCTATTCGTAACTTGGTATGACATTGTGGTATCCTCCTTTGAATGTTTCATTTGAATCGACTTGGCACATGCTCACGCATGCATATGACTGAAAAATAGTCAGTTAAGCCTCGATGATTTATTTCGCCTCAGAGTTCTTGTATCACTTTTATGCCAATTAGTCCTGGTTTGGTTCAAGCATGATTATGACAGTTATTGCTCTCTCGTTTGCTGCTCCCTCTCTATTGCTAGCCTTCACTTGCACTGGGTATGATCTCTACTCGTGTTTCCAACTCCCCAAAACCAATATTGTCAAAAGTGTCCACCATACCTACCTATTAGCATCATTTTCTATTCCGTGCATATTCATTATGCCTTGTTTTCTTCCAAATAAAATGTTTGCTTGTTATGAGAAAGTTAGTTAGTAAAGATCTCACGAACTTGATGGCACACTTTATTTCTTGTACTTAATAAACCTGAACCATTGTGACTGTCCATGAAAGTTATATGCTTGCAAATTATAGGCTAGGAGTTAGCGGAACCGTGCTGCCACGGGGAATGCTTTCAACACCTGTAAATATATACCCAGTTGATATCATGCTCTTTTGTTTACGGATGTCGTCGGTGTGAAATAAAAGGGGAGCTTGTAAGTCCATGGAGTTATGTATATGTGTTAGAGAAACACTTGTTTCGCTAGCCTAAGCCATGCCTAATTATGGTGGAAACTTGCAGCATAACCATAATGAGCAATCTGAAGCTTTCTTCTTATAAAAAAAGAGAAATATTGAAAAGAGGAAAGAGAAAAAAGCACCATTTTCCCATGGTAAATAAGAAGATTGTTGAGATGCTCATTGTCTGCTTGCCTTGTCATTTTGATTATGGGATAGCTCTTGTATCATGTGCAAGGTGTACCTGTTGGCGGTTCTCTATGATACACATGTATTTACTATGACAAGAACTTACCAGTAACTAAAGTTGAGTAGGATGAGGAACGGTCCTCGTACTCAAGGGACATGAGATTTCCAGTTTATGGTCTATCAAGCATATAACTCATATTGGACCTCACTTTAAACTTAACCATCTAAAGATGCCTATGATAGGGGCAATGAGAGCTCAAAGCTAATGAGTACCATACTTTCAGCATTTGAAAGCCTTTCAAACTTTTCAAAACCTTTTCACTTCCTTGTTGAGTCACCACTTATTCTATGAGCACCTTCTTGAGAGCATAGTTGTCATTTTTAGTGTAATGTGTTTGCCTTAAAACTTGGTTAATTATGCCATAACGTTGATGCTTGTATCTTTGATATCTTTACTTCTAGTCTTCACTTGAACTTCAGAGGTGCCTTGGCATTTATGTTGTGCTCAACAATCAAAGGCAAGCGAGATACCATTCTATCATACCTTCTTATGAGCATTCAATGTTGCTTATGTTTACATTTCATGCTACTTATCATTATTGAGTTGGAATCTCTTCATAGCTTGCAATGACTATTAAGTAGACTTAGTTGCATACTATTTATTATGAATTGTCTAAGTATCTGCTCATGTGCTGAGAATATTTACATCATATGCAGCAAATGTGTTCGTGAAAGTTCTTTTATCGCACTCAGTTTTCAACTGAATTGCTTGACGACAAGCAATAAGCTAAGCTTGGGGGAGTTGATACGTCCAAAACGTATCAACTTTCCCAAACACTTTTTCTATTGTTTCTCCTCTAAACTTGTGTGATTTGGATACAACTAACACGGATTGACGCTGTTTTTAGCAGAATTATCTTGGTGTCTAGTTTTTGTGCAGAAAATCAACTATCAGGAAAAATCCCAGAAAATATGCCAAAAATCCTATTTCACCAGAAGACTCATAGAACTAGAAGACGAGACGGAGGAGGGCCACGAGGGGCCCACACCCCTGGCCACGCAGGCCAGGCCTGGCCGCGCCGGGGAGGGTTGTGGCCACCTAGGGCACCCCCTCGGCCTCCCTCTTCGTCTATAAGATGTCTCTTGACCTAAAAACTCAGGAGGGGTCGACATTTTTGCAGAAAGAGTTTCGCTGCGCCGCCACCACCAGAAACCGTGATTCGGAACCAGAAACTCTGTTCTGTCACCTTGTCGGGACGAGGAATTTGGAGAGGATCATCGCCATCATCATCACAGACGCCTCTCCATCAACCATCGATGTTTCCCCCATACATGAGTGAGTAATCCCCCGCTGTAGGCTATGGGGATGGTAGGGATTGGATGAGTTTTATCATGTAATCGAATAAGATTGTTAGGGCATGGTGCCTAGTATCTTTATTAGTGCTATTTCACTTTGTTGCAACTTGTTGTGCTTAATGCTTGTCACTAGGACCCGAGCGTCATGATCTCAGATCTGAACATATTATTGATTCATGATGATAGTATTATTTGTGATCTTATCTGCAAGTTGTGTATACATATCATTGTCCGGAACTAAAGGCCCCGAAGTGACAGAAATTGAGACAACCTGAGGGGATGACTGTGATGTGAGGATGACTTGTGTGCATGGAGTGTTAGTGCTTTGCTCTGGTGCTCTATTAAAAAGAGTACCTTAATTTCCAGTAGATTCCCTTGAGGCCCGCTGCAACGGGCTGGCAGGACTATGATCTTGGAGGAAGGCGATGAAGCTTGTCAGACAAAACCTCGTCCCCAACGGGGCCCAACTTGCGGAAGATCGAAGGCCGGGTCACGGAGCGCGTGAGGATGACGCTATAGATTGTGGAGCACGACAACCGAAAGGGAAGGGCCTATCATGCGCGTCCACAGCAAGAATTAGACCAAGAACGAGTAGGTTCACATCGAGCAGTACCACACCTCGAAAGGTCACAGCGCCCATGGAATCTAGAGGGTGGCCCATGTCGGCAATCAGATATATTCCCTCTTCATCCTCCTTTTCCATTAGACAAGCAGGGCATCCGCCCGACGACGATGATGGCTGCAATCCTGATCAGGGCCCCTTGTCCTTCTTTGTAAAATCGATCAACTACTAACGCAGGTAGCAGGTTGAGCCTGATTTGGTCCTCATCTTCCGCGATCGGATCTAGTACCCAAGGTGAGGTGGCCTGTAGTCTGGGCTTTCCTGTTTGCACGGCTTCCTCTTTATAACTATGGATATATCGAGTCCTATTTGGAAGTCGAGCTTGATCGGCAAGGAGGCATGAGCAACCACGTCTTGGACATGTATTTTGAACTCGTTATCTTTCCCGATTGCCTCACCCGGCTTCCGACCGGTTCCTGGTCGCGACCGGCTTTGTAGATTTTGGATATACTTGAGCAGTGATAGTTATGGGTAATGCATGGTTTTGTGGGAGGGCAAACCGGTTCAAAAAAGTGTTACGGAGGGAAAAACACTTCGTACTTTATTATTAGGTATAGATTATTATATTATTATTATATATATGTATAGATTAGTATATGCAAAGGTCCACCCGTCCAGCCCACAAGCAGCGTTAGCAGCAGCAAAGGCCCACAACCAGCGACATCGCATAGAAACGACAAGGCGCTCAACAGACGCTGCTAAACCACCACACTTAAGTTTTTGAAGAATGTCTCGGTTAACTTTATGCCAATTATATTTAGATCTTGTTTGTTATCTAGATCTTTTCATAGTTAGAAAAATCCTTCTTCCGTGTAATATCTACAATTTATTGTTTGCAACTAGTGCAGTTGATCATTCCTTGTGTGCTTGTCTTCCCCTTCTGGTAGTGAAAATTTCCACGTCCTAAAAAATATTCAATAAAAATCAACACGTGGTGAAGCACGGGTATATTTCCTATGATCTCTAAGTTGTCAAATTTAAGATCCGTGGCAATGCATAGACATTCAACTATTCATAATGTAAAATGCTCGATCTTAATACCATCTTATGGAACTACATTAGAATTGCAGAACCTCATAAGTCGGAAAACCTATATGTTGATCAGGTCAGCGCGTATGGCGCTGCATATCCCGTTGGTGCGGTACAGACCGACCTTGTTCGGTAAGCCTTCAGTTTATTGTTTCTTCTTTGTTTTTTTTCTGTTTTTTTACTTTACTCTTTCTTTTTTGTGTTATTTTCACTTTTCTCTTTCTGTTTTTTGTTCAGATATAAAAAATCAATCCTAAAAAATGTTCAAATTTAAAGAAAATATACAAAAATTAAATTTTAAGAAATAATTATATTAAAAAATATTAAGGTTTTAAAAAGTTTAGATTTTTTTTAAAATTTGATCAATAGTAAAATTTGTTGGTCTTAAAATTGTTTGGATGAAAAAATAGATTAAAAAATGTTTGATTTGATTTTCGAACTTTTTCAAAACTAGAAAACTGGCAAAAAACCTAGAAAACCAGAAGACGTGCTGAAAAACTAGGTATGTAAAAAAAAACATAGCACTTGGGTGCGACAGAGACAAGGATGCTAGCACCAGCGCGAAAAATGGGCCGGCCCAATACATCAGACTGGTGTTTAGCACGGCCAGTATTGCCATTTAAAACAGAGTATAGGACCTTTCTCCTAAGTTCTAAGTGACCAGAAGAGAAATATAACAGCCCATGTCGTGATAAAAGAGAAGCCAAAATCACAACGAAAATCGAAATTAACTAAAAAGTTAGAAAAGGAAACCTTAAACACGTTCTTATTTGTGGTTTCACTAAGTGTCACCTTCCTCCTTTCTTGTGGTTTCACCTTCCTCCCTTCCTCCTTTCTTGTGGTTTCACTAAGTGTCATCTTCTTATTTGTGCGCTCCTTACTAACTTTCTGTTGTGTTTGCCACGTGTCACGATGAGGAACAAAGTGAAGTTAGGATGAAATAGGGACACGTGAGGGACCAGAGTATAGTTTCTCTTTTATTTTAGAAGACCAAAATTTCAAAACGAACTATCTTGAGAATGTTTTGTCTAAATTATCAACCGTTTTTATTTTTAAACTCCTCACGTCGAGATCTTTAAAATTAGACCCCATGTTGAAACATTCAGAGATATTCTTTACTTTCAAAACTATTACATTTTTACTCGAGTTTGTAGCATAAGTGTACTTGAGTTTTTATTGAGTTATACTTTTGGGCCGAGGGGGGGGGGGGGGGGGTAGGGACACGTGATTGCTGAGTTGCGATTTTTCTCTTTTATTTTTTCAGACCAATATGAATTGTTTTCCCTTTTAAACTTATCACGGCAAGATCTTGAAACGATCCCATGTTGATAGCTTTTGTCGGTGTACTTGTACTTCTCATCTCTGTGTACTTATACCTAATTAAAAGTACATTAGCGGCGTACTTAGAAGTACGCTGTTGGGACCATGTGTGCCACGTGTCACCAATAAGGATGGCGATGGAGCGGGTTTGGATGGATATATCAAAACCAAATCCAAATTCAAATCCATAAACCTCACTCTAGCCCACCTATGAAGATATACATGGGCATGGATGTCGCCCCAGATCCATATCCATCGGATATCCATATATCCATGGATATCCATTGGTTTACATGATATATACATAATCGAGGTATGGGTGAGGGGAAATGGGGGAGATCGCCTAGTACAGGGAGGTAGGGAATTGGGGGGAGTTATTACCGTTAAGGAGGTCGCCGAGGATAGGAAAACCACCAGCGATTTGCAGGCATGGTCGCCGACGATTCCTAGAGGAGGAGGAATAGGGGTTGCAGAGAGAGCGACGACGTTGCAGGTCTGCTAGGTTGTGGCCTGGCCTACGAGGATCCTAGGAGGGGAGACGTCACTATCGCTCAACCGCTTCCTCTAGCGTCTACCTCATCCATGCGTAGGAGTGATTAGAAAATGGAATAAGGAATTGTAGATTAAGATAATAAGAGTAATTATCTAGGGTTAGTACTTAGGTGGGCCTTTCGGCCTGGGGTTTAGAAGGTGTATTGTTAGGCCAAAACAATGTCTCACTGACATGTGGGTGCCACGTGTCAGTCGGGTATTCGTTGGATATTCATGGAGCGAAATCTCTATCCATGTTTGTCTCATGAATTAGCGGTATCCGTCCCAAGAAATCTATGGACGTAATTAGCCGTCTATACCCTTACTCGTTGGGTCAGATATCCGATACATGAATAAAATTGTTATCCTTAGTCACCAACCGGTTCGGTAATCTCCTAAGTTCGTGGTCTCCATTTTCACAGCTCATGTTCCGCATTATTTGAGACAAATGGTATTAGTGAGATCCCGCTACCATTTCTCTATTCTAATTTTAGATTGAGTGGGATTTGATTTTATCCAAAAATAAAAATAAGGCAGCTTCTACGTTAGTCAATCATACTAAACCTCATCCCTACTAATCCTCCTTACAAACCAAGTAATCCGTCTTATCTAAAATAAGACTAATTTATTACTCCCTCTGTTTCAAAATATAAGATGTTTATGTTTGTAAAGAGAGTGTATCTAGACCCCTTTTAGTTATAGATTCGGGGTCTAAATACACTTCCTTCACAAACCTAAAATATCTTATATTTTGAAACGGAGGGAGTACTTCCTTAGTTCAAAAATAACAACTTGGTTTTGTTTAGATTCAAATATATTTAGATGCATTTTAATATATAGATATATCTGAATCTAAATAAATTTAAGTTAGTTATTTCTGTTAGGAATAGACAAGTTGTATTCCTCTGGGAGCCAAAGGCCACAATATATAGTACAAGTACAGGTGCAAATATGCAGGGAGCCCCCTAATATATGGGGAAACTACAATATACAAGTATATACATCTAACACCCCCCCTCAAACTCATGGTGGATCCACAACACTGAGTTTGGAGAGTAAGAAATCATGCTGCGCTCTGGTGTGTGCCTTCGTAAAGAAATCCGCCAACTATAAATCTGAAGGCACATACTGAAGCGCAACAACCTGAGCCTGCACCTGAGCACGTGTATAGAAAGCATCAACACCAATATGCTTGGTAAGCTCATGCTTGACCGGATCACGTGCAACACTAATAGCACATGTACTGTCAGACAAAACCAGAGTGGGTATGGTAATAGACCCCAAAATCCGCAAGTAACCACCGTAATCAGGTCACCTCAGCAGTCAATAAGGCCATAGCACGCAACTCAGCCTCAACACTCGAACGGGAAACCGCTGTCTGTTTTTTCGTCTTCCAAGCAATGAGCGAACCACCAAGAAACACACAGTAAGCAGAAAGTGAACGGCGATCCGAAGGATCACTCGCCTACGTAGAGTCCGAATAGCACTGGAGCTTGAGGAAGCTGGAACGAGGAAAGAAAAGGCGACGAGTGATCGTACCACGAAGATAACGAAGAACACGAAGAAGATTACTATAGTGAACAGTAGTAGGAGCAGAAACAAACTGACTCAGAATATGAACATGATAAGAGATGTCAGGATGAGTGACAACAAGATAAACAAGACTCCCAACAAGATGACGATAACGCGTCGGATCAGGAAGAGGATCACCATCAGTAGATTGAAGCTTAACATTAAGCTCCATAGGGGTCTCAACAGTGCGCTCATCCCCAAGAGCAGCACGAGCAAGAAGATCCTGAATATACATTTCCTGAGAGATGTAAAAGCCATCAGAAGTGAAGGAAACCTCAATCCTAAGAAAGTATCGAAGAGGACCAAGATCAGTCATAAGAAATTGATCACGAAGACGAGCCTTAACAAAAGCGATATACTTAGAATCATCACCAGTAATGATCATATCATCAACATAGAGAAGAAGAAGAGTGCATCCATAAGGAGAAGTGTGAACAAACAGTGCTGGATCATGAGCACTAGGGGAGAAACCAGCAGCAGTCACTACAGAATCAAAGCGCTCAAACCAGGCACGAGGGGCCTGTTTGAGACCATAAAGAGAACGTCGAAGACGACAAACCATCCCCTCGGGAACAGAATACCTAGGAGGAGGCTGCATATAAACCTCCACACTCAACTCACCATTGAGAAAGGCGTTCTGAACATCAAGCTGGGACACAGACCAGTGACGAACAGAAGCAACAGCAAGAAGAGTACGCACAGTGGTCATATGAGCCACAGGAGCAAAGGTATCATAGTCACGACCATGCTCCTGCTGAAAACCACGAGCCACAAGACGCGCTTTATAGCGCTCAAGAGATCCATCAGAGCGGGTATTAATCTTATAGACCCACTTACACGTGATAGGACGAACACCCGGAGAGGGAGAAACAAGATCCCAGGTGCCAGTGCGCTCAAGCACAGCAATCTCCTTAGCCATGGCCAGCTGCCATTCAGGATGATGCTCAACATCCCGATAAGAAGGCTCGGAGGCAACAGAAAGACCATACTGACTAGGAGATTAACGGTTGGGGGCACGACGCTGACGAACAGGACGAGTAGAGGGAAGCTCATCAGAGGAAGACGACTCAGGAGACGACGATGAAGAAGAAGGAATAACAGAGGAAGACGCCGGAGAACAAGGAGAACTAGGAGAACTAGATAGAGCAGAGGAGTACGGTGGCGAAGAAGAGACATCAGGGGGATGAGATCCTAAAGAAGACACAATAGGAGTAGAAGGAGGTGTGTCAGGAAAGAGAAGAAAAGAGATATCTTCCACCGGGTAGGTACCAGCGGTGGGACGAGGATAGAAAGGACGCGTCTCATCAAAAGTAACATCACGAGAGATACGCATCCGACGACCAACGGGGTCCCAACAGCGATAGCCCTTATGCTCATCATTGTATCCAAGGAACACACACTCAACAGACTGAGCGGTCAGTTTGGTGCGTTCGCGAGGAGCAAGGAGAACATAGCAAACACAACCAAACAAGCGAAGCATGGAGTAGTCTGGAGACTGTCCAGATAGGCGCTCAAGAGGGATGCCACCCTGCAGAGCGGCAGAAGGCTGAATATTGTTGAGGTAAGCCGACGTAGCGACAGTCTCAGCCCAGAAATGCGGTGGAAGAGAAGAAGCAATCATCATGACATGAGTGGTCTCAAGAAGATGGCGATGCTTACGCTCAGCAACGTCATTCTGGGCATGTGCGCCAGGACAGGAGAACTGAGCAAGGGTGCCCTGCTCAGCAAGAACACCTCGCAACATCTGGGAGATATACTCACCAGCAGAAGTGGCACGAAACACACGAATGGGGGGTAGAATATTGAGTATGGACCATGGCCGCAAAACGCTGATATATGAAGAGCACTTCACTACGAGAGCGCATAAAATACAACCAAGTGTACCGAGAAAAATCATCGATGAATAAAATATAGTAGCGATGGCCCCCTTTCGAAGCGAAAGGAGCCGGACCCCAAACATCGGAATGAACTAAATCAAAAGGTCGCTGAGATACAGACGCACTAGTAGGATAGGGAAGCTGAATCTGTTTACCCAACCTACAGCCTTGACAATGTAAAGACCCATCTCCTGAGACAGACCCCAAAAGGCCACGATGAACTAATGACGACAGGCGAGAGTCACAAAGGTGACCAAGACGATGATGCCACTGCTGAAAGGAGCTGGTAGCAGAGGCGACGACCGGAGAAGAACTGGCAGATGAAGTGGCAGCGGAAGGAATACGAAGCCAGTCTAACTCCCAAAGTCCTGAAGAGTCACGGCTGCGAGGGCCAGCTCCAACCAGGGCTTGTGTGCGACGGTCCTGGACAACACAAGAATCAGCATCAAGAATGACGCGACAACCAGAGTCAGTAAGCTGGCTAGCAGAGAATAGATTCATCTTAAGAAGAGGAACATGAGAAATATCAGGAACAGAAAAGGAAGAAGTAGAAAGGGTGCCCCGACTAGAAACAGGAAGAGAGGTACCATCAGCCGTGAAAACACGAACAGGAGAAGGGAGAGAACGAAGAGCAGACAGAAAAGAAGACTCAAAGGTCATATGAAAGGAAGCTCCAGAATCCAGATACCACGGGGACGTACCTGACTGTGTAGAAGGCGGTGGTCGCGCAGTGCTTGAAGAATCAGTCACAAAACCAGCAGTGCCTATCGAAGAAGAGCCTATAGCAGCAAGCAGACCGCGAAGACTCCTGATAATGTCCTGATCGGAGAGAGCAACTGCTGAAGATCCGGAAGGGGCCGACTGTCTACGAGCCTGGTGCTGCTGACGTAAACTGGGATCCCGTGTATAACAGGTGGCCCAAGTGAGGTCATCCTTGTTACGGTAAGAGCAGTGACGAAGAGAACCACGACGATCCTGGCCACGAGCCTGCTGGTGCTGACCCTGACCCTGAGACTGCTGGTGCTGACTCTGACCCTGACCTAGAGGAGTGGGTAGTATCGGCGGCGGCACAGAGGACCGCGGCTGAGTCGAGGCAGCAGACGACATAGGAGGACCACGAGTAGCAAGCACAGAGGGAGCCGCAAGAAGACCAGCACCACAGAGACGGGTCTCCTCAGCCCGAAGCTTAGACAACACCTCAGAGAGCGTAACACGACCACGAGCATTCAGCTGAGCACGCCGGGGCTCAAACTCCTGGCGGAGCCGAGACAGAAACTCATAGATGCGGTGAAACTCCAAGTCCGCGCGCACAATCTGGTAGCACGAGCATGTGCCACAAACAGCAGTACGGAGAGAATCAAGCTGACGCCAGATAGCAGCACTCTGAGTATAGAACTCATCAATAGTGGAATCACCCTGCTGAAAGAGCATGCTCCTGGCGAACCACGGACAGGTAAAGAGCATCCCCAGACCGCTGATAGCGCTGATGAAGGTGTGCCCACTGAGCGGCAACAGTAGGAAGACTCATGAACTCAGCAGCATACTGGGGCAGAACACTGGAGGTGAGAACAGCAGCAGCACGAGCATCCTCATCGACCCACTGAGTGTAGGCAGTCAGAGCGTGGCGATAGGCCTCGAGATCAACAGAGTACTGCTTGAACTTCAGGTCATAAGCAGAAACAACACTATCATCGGCACTCTGAGCAGCATTGTGGCATCCCGCAAAAACCACTACTAGAAAATCGCGTTGTTTTTGTGCATTGCATCGTCATGACCACATGCTCATGTCATCATGCCACATTGCATTTGAGCATTGTCATCATCTTGCATTTGCTTGTATAAAACTATTTACAGAAAAACCTAGTTTTGTTTTCTAAATGCCCCGCCTTTGTTCAACACGCAAACCCGGGTCGCCGGAATATTTTGTTTTGTCTGCTATCAGTCTGCATAAGTCTTGTTTTAAACAAACAAAAGTTTTAATTATTTTTAGCGGGGGCAGTCGAACGGGCCGAATCGACCCGAACGACCACCCCCATTTTTCAAAACGGTCCACCTAAATCCTAAAGCTACCAGATAACCTACCCACACCCCCCTCCACCTCACCCCACCCAATCAGCTCTCGCCACGTCACCCTGCCCTTCCCCTTAACCTATCCTAGCCCTCCACCTAGCCACTCTCTCACCCCACTCCACACCCAGACAGCACACACCCTGGCCCGCCCCTGCCCAGATCCCCACGCTCCCCCGACCCCACCTCACGCACGCGCCCCAACCCAGCCTCGCGACCGCCCTCGTCCTCATCCCCTTCCTCTGCAACCTCCCGCGTCCACCTCTGGCCACCAGCTCGCCGCCGGCCCCTTCCTCCACGACGCCCGCCGGCCGCCGCCCAGCCCCGCGTCCCCCTCCCTCCAACCTCCGCTCCCCGGCGCTCGCTTGCCCCGCCCACCGCCGCACCCCGCCCCGGCCCCGGCCCGCCTCCGCTTCCCCGAGCTTCGCCGGCGCGCCGCCCCGCTCGCCCGCGCGTCCTCTCCGGCCCTCACCGCCGCCGCTCCCTCCAGCCGCCGCAGCCGCCGCTGCCCCGCCCGAGCGCGCCTCCCCGCTCGGCCGCGCTAACCGCCGCCGCCGGCAAGCCGCCTCCACCTCGCGCCTCGAGCCCGCGTCGACCTCCCCGCCTCAAGCCGCGCCCGTCCCCGCCGCCAAGTCCGGCCGGCCCGCCGCCGTCGCATCCGCCTGCGCCAGCGCCGCCCGCCTCCTCTGACGCCCTGTCTCCCCCGGTCGCGTCCTCCTCCGGCCTCGCGCGCCACCGCGAGCACCCGCGCCCTCCCGAGCCCGTCCGCCTCCTCCGCCGTCTGCCGGAGGCGCCCTCCGCGTCGAGCTCCTCGCCGGTCGCCCTCCGCCCTCGCGACGCCCGCCCCAGGCCGCCTCCCTCGACCGCCGTCGACCCCCACTCCGTTCGCCTCTGCCTCGCTCGCGTCCGGCCGTCCCCGCAAGCCGCGCCGCCGCGCGGGCCCGCCTTGCCGGCGCCCTCCTCGTCCGCCCCCTCGCCTTCCCTGTCCGCGCGCAGCAGCCGGCCCCGCCTGGACCCACCTGCCCGTGGGACCCACCCCGTCGTCGCCGATGTCATCCGCCTCCACCCGTGCAGGTTCCCTGTGTAGTACCAAGTTGGTGCTAAGTTGTTGGGTGTGGAGACAACAAGATCGACACCGGCAATCAAACCCCGAAACCCCAAGTTCACCCCTCGCCAAGATCTTCATCGCAACCCGGTGATCTCCTACCTGGACCTGAGAACGAACCCGAAGGCCACCGACGGCGAACCCTGAGGCCCTCGACGCGACGATGCCTGCTTCCAAGATCTCTGGCATGGATTGAAAAGTTCCCCGAAGACCGATCCCGATGTACCGGAGACCGGACCCTCGACACGCCAAGATCTACCCTCGGACGCCAAGACCCGAACCGGGAGGACGCAAAGATCGCCACGAGAACGACAAGCACTTCACCCCGGACGCCAAGTCCGACCCGACTTGAGGACCCGACGAGATCTGCGCAACGACAAGATCGGCACCGACCAGGGCGGACCCGCTGCGCCCCGACACCAAACCAAGTCCTTCTTCCCGGAACGCCAGATCTACTCCGTTGTCCGAGACCGATCCCGGAGTCCGAACCCCAGATCGTCGAACCCTGGACCCTGAGACCGACCCCGAACCCCGGAACACCAAGATCTGCCGAACCCTAAATGTGTGAACCCAAACCCGAGACCTTATTTTTATAAATGGTATATCTGATGCATATTAAATTGTTCATGCATGCATGCTTGTCTGTGGTTTGGGGGCCTTATGCCGATTCACCCTATAATTAAATATGGGGCCCATATGCGGGCGAATCTAGTCTCATATTGGCCTCATTTAAATTGGTGTAGCGAACCGGTAACTCATCTTGCCTTGTTAATACAACATTTAAATTGCGGGGGTTCTAAATAACTTAAACCTAATAATAAATTGTCGGGACCCCGGTTCCACTTAATATTGACCTAATTGCATCGCATCTTTTGCCATGCCATGCATCTTACATGCATCATGCCGATCTTCTACCATTGTATTAAGATTGCATCCGGTGTTTCTCCTAGTGTTTTGCTTCTTCGCGGATAAGGCCGTTGAGTTGATGCGAGTGTCGACCCGATCTTCGGTTGAACCCTTCGACAATGTTTTCAGGCGAGCATCTCCCTCTTTCTACCTATCTTACTTTTATAGTATTTATTCCCTCCTGTTGATCTATTGCTATCTGTGTTGCGATGCTCTAGTTATCGTACCCGTGATATCCCTTGCAGCCATATATAGCCTTGGACACATCCTATTACCTGTTGTTTGGTAGATAGTTGGACCGCGTGTCGTAGTCGCTTGCTCAAGTGTTTTTGCGTGTCGTCCTTTACCACAATTGTTGGAGAATTGCCGCATGTTGATGTTGGAGATGATCCTAGTTTTACTTATCGATCACTTTAATTTCTGTTTAACAACTAAAATTGAAGTAAGCAGAGGCATCGGTGGGTGATAGAAAATATTTGGTTTCCGAACGCCCACTTGTGTCCCGTAGGACCCCGAGTACTTGATACCTGTTCCTTGATTTATCGCGCTATCCACATCCGGGAGGTATATGGGACCCCCCTGAGCCAGAGCTTGATTCAGTCTTATTTCTTGGGGCCACAAACTAGTTTGAGGTTTTATTTACTATCCTGTACTTATGCCATGCTACTTCTGTATTTACGTTTGTGCGAGGAGCACACTGTACTGTTTAGGTAAGCGGAGTGTTTTCGCGGTATCGACAAGCCCAGCCACACTTTCGGGTTCCCAGTCGTTTACAGCCATTGTCGCAAACCTTGAGTCCGTCTCGGAGCTTGCTTACTTCGTTGCGGGTCTACTCAATGGGGTGGCCCCCTGAAATATTTATGAATCATGTGATTGCTTTGTCGTGAAGGCCTCGTTGGGTTTTGATTTGGTTTTTCCGAGGCTGATCGAGTGTGTGTTGCTATTTGTGCACCCCGGCCGGGTTAAAACTTTCTGAAAGCCGTGTCCGCGGTTATGGACGACTTGGAGCACAGTATCTCGACCATAGACAAGCATAACTAAAGTTTATTGCTATAAATTTGACTTTATAATGACTAGTAATCAGCTCCACTATAATGGAATGGCTAATTAATACTTCCCACAATTGCTTGTTGGAGTGTCGCTTGCGACCATTGTACCTGACTAGTAAGTATTGCAACTACAACGGAATGGCTGAATAAAAGAACCAACAACTGCTGGGTTTTGGGGTTATCTCATGTTAATTGTATCTGACTAGTAAGTGATGCCACTACAACGGAATGGTTAACTAAAATGGCCCACTGCTTATTTAATCAGGATGATTATCTAAACCTGACTAGTAATTGCAGCAACGATAACTGAATAAGTAAAACTGCCAACGGTGTGAGTTCCTCGGTTGACTTCCTCGTTTGGTCTCGAGGGGGAAACGCCAGGATGGGTTTGTTTGATGATAGTATCAGGTTGGTTCCGGATAGGTCCTTCTTCCCCTCTCTGATTACCGCCAGTTGTATCGAGTCTCTATAGGTTGTTTAGTGCATGCTGCCGCTGCCGCTTCAGTCCACCATACCTATGTAGGCGAGGACCGCCGAATTCTAGCCTCGCCGTGTACTGGCCTCAGTACTGACGCTCCTCTTTTTCCTTTGCCCTTTGTCGGCACCCCTTTTGTTTAAGCAGGTTTTGAGATCGACGTCGTTAGCAGGGTTACCCTTCCGGCTTGGCCTGGGCAGGGTTATGGACGCCACTGGTTATTCTTCAGGGCTCTTAGCCCCATTTGCATCTTGTCCGTAGTCGGACGCTCTATCGTTTTAAAGGTGATTTGGATCTTTGTACCGTATTTCTGTATTCTTGACTCATGGAGTCGCTGTTATATATATCTGTTCTGTGGGTCCCATTGAGGACTGTTGTGTAATGTTATTACTTCGTTTTCCACCCGCACGAAAGTGCCTGGTGGGCACCTTTGAATCGTTTCTATGCGGGTTTGGCGGGTTTTCGCTAAAACTTGCATAGGTCCGATTCTGAGGGTGTTACAGAGTGGTATCAGAGCCAGCAGTTGCGATACCCCACAAGTCCATCTTGTAGGATAACCTAGCTAACGGCCGAAGTAGAGTGTCAAAACTATTTTTGCAAATCGGTTGGATAGTTCTGATTAGGTCTGATTTTACTCCTTACCCCTCTGCTGCTCTCCTCTCACCTCTACGTGTTTTGAATCCGCTCTCTTCCCTTTCTTCGAGTCCAGGAATTCTCGTGGTTGGGTTTCCGTCGTACCTTCAGGGTTTCGCTCCCTCCTTTGATAACGGTGCTCTACCATCCGGTGTTCATGCTGCCTGAGTGATCCTTTATCTGTGGTACCATTCTTTGTTCTTTGTTTGTGCCTTCCGGTGTTTTCTGACGCGACGACATCATCTACGCCAGATCCGATGCAGAGTCTGCATCACTCCTTTGTTTCCGAACCTCGCTTGTTGAGATCTTCAGTCTAATTCCGAGAGTTGGTTGCATAATCCGCCTATTCGTGTGCAGAGTAATGGTTTGGGTGCGCGATGGACTGATCACCATCCGACTACTCTTATCATTCGCTCTTGTACATCGAATCAGTGGATCCAGCAATTGTACTCCGTCCACGGAAGTTAGGGGTGGCTTTATTTGTTGATACCTCTGCCTTCGACCTTTTGTCCCCGGAGTGTTCTCTCGACGATCACGGACAACGACCTCTTGTTAGTGGTGTCGCGAGGATCTACACGAAGCGAGAAGACGCAGATCACCGCCCTTCCTTCCGGTACCATGAGGCGGATCTCGAGGGCGAGATCCATTGTTAGTGGTGTCGAATTGTGGCATCCCGCAAAAACCACTACTAGAAAATCGCGTTGTTTTTGTGCATTGCATCGTCATGACCACATGCTCATGTCATCATGCCACATTGCATTTGAGCATCGTCATCATCTTGCATTTGCTTGTATAAAACTATTTACAGAAAAACCTAGTTTTGTTTTCTAAACGCCCCGCCTTTGTTCAACACGCAAACCCGGGTCGCCGGAATATTTTGTTTTGTCTGCTATCAGTCTGCATAAGTCTTGTTTTAAACAAACAAAAGTTTTAATTATTTTTAGCGGGGGCAGTCGAACGGGCCGAATCGACCCGAACGACCACCCCCATTTTTCAAAACGGTCCACCTAAATCCTAAAGCTACCAGATAACCTACCCACACCCCCCTCCACCTCACCCCACCCAATCAGCTCTCGCCACGTCACCCTGCCCTTCCCCTTAACCTATCCTAGCCCTCCACCTAGCCACTCTCTCACCCCACTCCACACCCAGACAGCACACACCCTGGCCCGCCCCTGCCCAGATCCCCACGCTCCCCCGACCCCACCTCACGCACGCGCCCCAACCCAGCCTCGCGACCGCCCTCGTCCTCATCCCCTTCCTCTGCAACCTCCCGCGTCCACCTCTGGCCACCAGCTCGCCGCCGGCCCCTTCCTCCACGACGCCCGCCGGCCGCCGCCCAGCACCGCGTCCCCCTCCCTCCAACCTCCGCTCCCCGGCGCTCGCCTGCCCCGCCCACCGCCGCACCCCGCCCCGGCCCCGGCCCGCCTCCGCTTCCCCGAGCTTCGCCGGCGCGCCGCCCCGCTCGCCCGCGCGTCCTCTCCGGCCCTCACCGCCGCCGCTCCCTCCAGCCGCCGCAGCCGCCGCTGCCCCGCCCGAGCGCGCCTCCCCGCTCGGCCGCGCTAACCGCCGCCGCCGGCAAGCCGCCTCCACCTCGCGCCTCGAGCCCGCGTCGACCTCCCCGCCTCAATCCGCGACCGTCCCCGCCGCCAAGTCCGGCCGGCCCGCCGCCGTCGCATCCGCCTGCGCCAGCGCCGCCCGCCTCCTCTGACGCCCTGTCTCCCCCGGCCGCGTCCTCCTCCGGCCTCGCTCGCGTCCGGCCGTCCCCGCAAGCCGCGCCGCCGCGCGGGCCCGCCTCGCCGGCGCCCTCCTCGTCCGCCCCCTCGCCTTCCCTGTCCGCGCGCAGCAGCCGGCCCCGCCTGGACCCACCTGCCCGCGGGACCCACCCCGTCGTCGCCGATGTCATCCGCCTCCACCCGTGCAGGTTCCCTGTGTAGTACCAAGTTGGTGCTAAGTTGTTGGGTGTGGAGACAACAAGATCGACACCGGCAATCAAACCCCGAAACCCCAAGTTCACCCCTCGCCAAGATCTTCATCGCAACCCGGTGATCTCCTACCTGGACCTGAGATGGAACCCGAAGGCCACCGACGGCGAACCCTGAGGCCCTCGACGCGACGATGCCTGCTTCCAAGATCTCCGGCATGGATCGAAAAGTTCCCCGAAGACCGATCCCGATGTACCGGAGACCGGACCCTCGACACGCCAAGATCTACCCTCGGACGCCAAGACCCGAACCGGGAGGACGCAAAGATCGCCACGAGAACGACAAGCACTTCACCCCGGACGCCAAGTCCGACCCGACTTGAGGACCCGACGAGATCTGCGCAACGACAAGATCGGCACCGACCAGGGCGGACCCGCTGCGCCCCGACACCAAACCAAGTCCTTCTTCCCGGAACGCCAGATCTACTCCGTTGTCCGAGACCGATCCCGGAGTCCGAACCCCAGATCGTCGAACCCTGGACCCTGAGACCGACCCCGAACCCCGGAACACCAAGATCTGCCGAACCCTAAATGTGTGAACCCAAACCCGAGACCTTATTTTTATAAATGGTATATCTGATGCATATTAAATTGTTCATGCATGCATGCTTGTCTGTGGTTTGGGGGCCTTATGCCGATTCACCCTATAATTAAATATGGGGCCCATATGCGGGCGAATCTAGTCTCATATTGGCCTCATTTAAATTGGTGTAGCGAACCGGTAACTCATCTTGCCTTGTTAATACAACATTTAAATTGCGGGGGTTCTAAATAACTTAAACCTAATAATAAATTGTCGGGACCCTGGTTCCACTTAATATTGACCTAATTGCATCGCATCTTTTGCCATGCCATGCATCTTACATGCATCATGCCGATCTTCTGCCATTGTATTAAGATTGCATCCGGTGTTTCTCCTAGTGTTTTGCTTCTTCGCGGATAAGGCCGTTGAGTTGATGCGAGTGTCGACCCGATCTTCGGTTGAACCCTTCGACAATGTTTTCAGGCGAGCATCTCCCTCTTTCTACCTATCTTACTTTTATAGTATTTATTCCCTCCTGTTGATCTATTGCTATCTGTGTTGCGATGCTCTAGTTATCGTACCCGTGATATCCCTTGCAGCCATATATAGCCTTGGACACATCCTATTACCTGTTGTTTGGTAGATAGTTGGACCGCGTGTCGTAGTCGCTTGCTCAAGTGTTTTTGCGTGTCGTCCTTTACCACAATTGTTGGAGAATTGCCGCATGTTGATGTTGGAGATGATCCTAGTTTTACTTATCGATCACTTTAATTTCTGTTTAACAACTAAAATTGAAGTAAGCAGAGGCATCGGTGGGTGATAGAAAATATTTGGTTTCCGAACGCCCACTTGTGTCCCGTAGGACCCCGAGTACTTGATACCTGTTCCTTGATTTATCGCGCTATCCACATCCGGGAGGTATATGGGACCCCCCTGAGCCAGAGCTTGATTCAGTCTTATTTCTTGGGGCCAAAAACTAGTTTGAGGTTTTATTTACTATCCTGTACTTATGCCATGCTACTTCTGTATTTACGTTTGTGCGAGGAGCACACTGTACTGTTTAGGTAAGCGGAGTGTTTTCGCGGTATCGACAAGCCCAGCCACACTTTCGGGTTCCCAGTCGTTTACAGCCATTGTCGCAAACCTTGAGTCCGTCTCGGAGCTTGCTTACTTCGTTGCGGGTCTACTCAATGGGGTGGCCCCCTGAAATATTTATGAATCATGTGATTGCTTTGTCGTGAAGGCCTCGTTGGGTTTTGATTTGGTTTTTCCGAGGCTGATCGAGTGTGTGTTGCTATTTGTGCACCCCGGCCGGGTTAAAACTTTCTGAAAGCCGTGTCCGCGGTTATGGACGACTTGGAGCACAGTATCTCGACCATAGACAAGCATAACTAAAGTTTATTGCTATAAATTTGACTTTATAATGACTAGTAATCAGCTCCACTATAATGGAATGGCTAATTAATACTGCCCACAATTGCTTGTTGGAGTGTCGCTTGCGACCATTGTACCTGACTAGTAAGTATTGCAACTACAACGGAATGGCTGAATAAAAGAACCAACAACTGCTGGGTTTTGGGGTTATCTCATGTTAATTGTATCTGACTAGTAAGTGATGCCACTACAACGGAATGGTTAACTAAAATGGCCCACTGCTTATTTAATCAGGATGATTATCTAAACCTGACTAGTAATTGCGGCAACGATAACTGAATAAGTAAAACTGCCAACGGTGTGAGTTCCTCGGTTGACTTCCTCGTTTGGTCTCGAGGGGGAAACGCCAGGATGGGTTTGTTTGATGATAGTATCAGGTTGGTTCCGGATAGGTCCTTCTTCCCCTCTCTGATTACCGCCAGTTGTATCGAGTCTCTATAGGTTGTTTAGTGCATGCTGCCGCTGCCGCTTCAGTCCACCATACCTATGTAGGCGAGGACCGCCGAATTCTAGCCTCGCCGTGTACTGGCCTCAGTACTGACGCTCCTCTTTTTCCTTTGCCCTTTGTCGGCACCCCTTTTGTTTAAGCAGGTTTTGAGATCGACGTCGTTAGCAGGGTTACCCTTCCGGCTTGGCCTGGGCAGGGTTATGGACGCCACTGGTTATTCTTCAGGGCTCTTAGCCCCATTTGCATCTTGTCCGTAGTTGGACGCTCTATCGTTTTAAAGGTGATTTGGATCTTTGTACCGTATTTCTGTATTCTTGACTCATGGAGTCGCTGTTATATATATCTGTTCTGTGGGTCCCATCGAGGACTGTTGTGTAATGTTATTACTTCGTTTTCCACCCGCACGAAAGTGCCTGGTGGGCACCTTTGAATCGTTTCTATGCGGGTTTGGCGGGTTTTCGCTAAAACTTGCATAGGTCCGATTCTGAGGGTGTTACAAGCATCCTTGGCCTCCTGAGAAGCATCAGCACCGAGGACAATCGGCGTCGGCGAAAGAGGATCCACAGGAGAAGGGGGGCATGGCGGACAGGAGACCTCGCGGGAGAGCACACCCCAAAGACGGAGACCGCGCATGTGAACACGCATAAAGGCAGCGAAATCAGGATAATTCGCGCCATCGAAGATCACCGGGCAGCGAGGAATCGCAACATAGCCCGATGCAGAAGACATCTCTCTCTTTCTCAATTTTTTTAACCTTTTTTTAACGCTCAAATAGATCTAGGCAGAGCAGTTGGCGTCCAGCAGAGAAGGGTCGGCGTCCCGAAGCTGTCGAAGCAGAGAAGTAGAGAAGGGTCGGCGTCCAGCAGCAGGGCCATACGGGAGCGGGCGGAGCCGAGGCGGGCCAGACGGTCCAACTCGCCGGGGCGGGCCAGATGGAGTCGGGGCGGGAGCGGACGGAGCAGGGTGGACTCGTCGGTGTCGGACTCCTGTACTCGTGGCGTCGGACTCCAGGCCAGACAGGAGCAGGCGGACGACGGGCGGCGGATCCCGCGTGTGGAGGTGGACCCAGGAGAGGCAGAGGTGGACCTAGGAGGTGGACGACGAGCGCAACAATTTCAGGCGGAGTAGTTCGAGGCAGGGATTCCAGGCGAGATCGATCCTATCGGGGCTGGGTGCGTTGTTCGTCGCGTGTGAGGAGGAGAGCAGGCGTACGTCGCCTAATACCAGCTGCAGATCAGCAGTCCAGACGGATCCTATCTGAGATCCGATCTGAGAGAACCGGCCAGAACGGGAATTCCACGTACGCGGCCAGAACGGGAACCGGCGGTGGCCAGGGCGAGCTGACGGCGGCGACGGTCACAAGCAGAGGACCGGTGGGCACGAGAACCCTAAAACCGGCTCTGATACCATGTTAAGAATAGACAAGTTGTATTCCTCTGGGCCAAAGGCCACAATATATAATACAAGTACATGTACAAATATGCAGGAAGCCTTCTAACATATAGAGAAAAGTATATACATCTAACAATTCTTAAACAAAGAAGTGTAGTTCTCGGGACCGGTGGATCGGAGATTGTAGATCACTTCCGGAGATTATAGATCACTTCCAAATTAAAAGGTATGAAATAAGGGTTATTGTATAATTGTATCTGACATGTACGGTAAAATTTAACCGGGCAGAAAAAAAGAAAGAAAAAGTGATATACGGTTGTTTGGGCTGGTTCGGGTGGCTATTGGGCCAAAGGGCAATCCGATTGATGACAGAGGTCTTCTCGTTTTTTTTTAAAGCCGAATAATAAAAAAAATACTTTCTCTTTGGGCCATGCTAGCCATCCGGCCCCTGATTTTGGGGCGAAATCGAAATGGCGCCTTCCAAACCCCTCGTTCTTTTTTAAACCTTCCAAACCCTTGATGGATACATCGTGACTGCCTATTCAATCAATTCGATAAGGATGGAAAGAAAACAAAAGAGTAAGGCCTTGTTCGTTCTGTGTGAAATTAAACCATATACAGGCTTGGATTGGGTTGACCTGGTACCATCACCAAATCCATGTTAGACTAATCCCTCCTAACCCCTTCAAAAATAAACATGTTCGCTTTAAGCCACTGGATCGTGGCATCGCCCTCTCTGCATTCTTTGCGCTCCGATGCTTGGGCGAGTATTACTTTCCAGGACAAAACAGTGTAAAGAGGCTGGTTGGGCTAGCCAAAAAATTCTGTATGGCCAGGGTAGAAGACGGGGATTGGACCCCAATCCAGACCATCTAGGGCCTAAACAAACGAGGCCTAAGTGAGGCATGTTAGCCTGGTTTGATGGGTTTAGACCTTGATAAAATGAAAATATTTTTTTAAAGAATGAAACCTTATAAAAGCTATACAGTAATAAAATGCAAACTAGTCGTCAATAAAAGCAAGGAAATTTGCATTCGCTACCGGGAGGAAAGACGCTCAAGCTAAGTACTCGATTTATTCCTCCGCGATGATAAAGGGAAAAGTCGACAATTTGTAGTTTGTATCGTTTTTTGGGTTATTCCATAGCAACATCGTGGGTACTTAGCTAGTGTAAACAATCGCATGGTTTGAACGGACAGTTCTACCTTATTACGTCTAAGATCAAATAGGCTATGTGCAAACAATATTTTCTTTGGGTCCCAAAATAAGTGTAGACTACTAAAATCTTGGATTAGTTCTGCGATCAAGATTTTGAGTAGATGTTTCTTACTCCTTCCGATCCATACTAAGTGTCGCTCGTCTAGTTTAAAATTTATACTAGCTTGGTACGAAATTAGCAATAATTATTATGGATCGAAGGGAATACTATTTTTTAGATGAATATATTAGTATCATTCTTTGCATGGATTTCATAATTACGTAGTGCGCCTTCTGTTCTACCCTACGGCCAAAGCTAAATAGGAACCATGCGTACAATACTTGTTTCGGGCCCTCAAGTAAATGAAGACTAACCAATTTTTTGAGTGACTATTCTTATTTGATTTTCATAAGATTGCATGAATAAATTATCATCCTCGTGTACCCAGCGAATCTCATTGTTTAGATCATACATCGATTCACCATTATTTCTCAGTTGTATGAGAGCAGAATTGGAAAGAATCTAACAGATTGCATTAACTCATGGGAACAGTTTACATAGAGGAGGTGACACACATAGCACATATGATCCGATATACGAGGAGGCACTAGGCTAGGACTACCAACGTGTACAGAAGATGTAGCGTGACAAATACAAATAGTACACAAATATGAAATCATGTGTTCAACACCACCCGCAGTCGGAACGATGCTAGAAGCAATGTTTAGGCTGGACCGAAAGTCATGGAACACAATAGTAGGTAATCCTTTGGTGAAGATATCAGCAAACTATGAGCTCGTTGGAACATGAAGAACACGAGCTTCTCCAAGCGCCACACGATCCCACAAAGTGAAGATCAATTTTCACATGTTTGGTCCTTTGGTGCTGAACCGGGTTAGAGGACATGTACATGATGCTGACATTGTCACAATAGACCACGGTGGCTCTAGAGGGAGGATGACAAAGTTCCTCAAGAAGTTGTTGCAACCAACATGACTCGGCAATGCAATTTGCGACCTCTCTATATTCAGCTTCAGCACTTGATCTTGAAACTGTTTGTTGCCGCTTAGAGGACCATGAGACCAAGTTGTCACCAAGGAACACGCATAAACTCGAAGTGGACTTGCATGTATCAGGACACCCGGCCCATTCAGCATCAGAATATGCAATGAGATCAAGCGAGAAGGCTCAATGAATCTGCAAGCCAAAGTGGGATGTGCCTTTAAGATACCTCAAGATGCATTTGACAAGTTGGAAATGAGACTCCCTTGGGTCATGCATAAATGTAGCACCCCGGGTAAATCCACTACTAGAAATCGTCTGCATTTACCTATGTGCATCATCATGTCATCATCATGTATCTAATTACCTAAAACTATTTCTCTAAAAGCCTAGTTTTGTTTTCTAAATATCCCCATCCTTATTTCAAATGTCAAACCCGGCCTTTTCTGTATATATTGTTTTGTCTAAAAACTATTTACAAAAGCCATTATATAAAAAAAAAATTATAAATAAAATAAAACTAATTTTAAAACCCTGAGGGAGGCCGCCACCGGCCAGGCCCAAGGCCCAGCTCGCAACAGCCTACCATCCCAACTAATCCTGGCCCTTGATCTAACCTAGATCAAACCCTAAAACTACCTACCCTATCCCCAGACTTTCCCCTCCACCCCGCCGCTAGCTCCTAGGCGACACACGCCCCACACCACGCACGCCTCTCCCCATCACACGAACAAACCCACCCCACCTGCCCGTGATCCCGCGTACCCCTCTTCCACGCTCTAGCCCTGGACCCACCATGCGCGATCCCCCTGTCGAACCCGCGTGGTTTCCCCTCGTTCACAACTCCTCCCCCCGCCGCTCGCTCCTTCCTCTGCAGCAAGCCGTCGCCGCCAGGACACTCCTGGCCGCCGCCTACAATCTCTCCGGCCTCCCCGGCCCGCATCCGTCGCCACTCACCCTACCCCGCTCGACATCCTCTCTGCAGTGCCCTGCGCCGCCAACGTCGCGAGCCCCCAGCGCCGCCAGAATCCCTTTCCGTCGTGCTCTCTTCCCCTCAGGCTCGCTGCCGCCACGGCAGGCCCGAGCGCCCTCCTCCCTGCGGCCATGGCGCCTGCCGCCATCTTCCCCTTCGGCCCGCTGTTGCCAGGCTACTCCCTCACCTGGGTTTCCACCCGACGCCAAGAGCCACCATCGGCTCCGCCCGGGGTCCTGTCTCCCCTCCTCGTGTCGTCTGCAGCCTCGCGGGAGAGCCCCGCTCGGCCTTTTTCCTCCTGAACATGGCTCCCTCCTCCCAGCGCAGCGCGCGCGACCTGCCGCTGTGTTTATGCAGTTGCGTGTTCGTGCTGTAGTGTGCTGCCTCCACACCCTGGTGCTGTGATGGTTCCTGCCGTTTATGCTTTGTTTGTGTGTGACGCTGAAGTTGTCCTCCGCTCCAGCCAAGATGTCCGTTTTTGCAATCTCCCCGTGCTTGTATACCGTGTTTTCGTCAAGTTTAACCGACGCCAAGATCTTCTATGCCGACGTGTGAAGCCAAACCGGAGGGGACATATCGGACCGGTGCCGTCTATTCAAGTCCGCCATCGACCATGAAGTTGGTACCCGAAGCTTTGCCTACATCAACCTCGACGCCGAAACTTGAAGATGATGGCATCACATTCTGAGAACTCCCTCATAGAGCATCAAGTACTCCTACACGGACGCCAAGACTGAACCGAACCCCTTTGAACCCCCAAGATCGTCGAGACCCCTAATGTGTGACCCCTTTTCCCGAGACCCCTATATTTTTTAATATATATAATATACTTGTTGCATATTAAATTGTCATGGATTCATACATACTCGTGTGGGTTGGGGGCATTATGCCGATTCACCTCATAATTAAATATGGAGACCATATGCGGGCTTTTCTAGTCTTATATTGCCCCAATTTAATTTTGTGTAGCGAACTGGTGTCACTGTTGGACTTGTTAATACAACATTTAAATTGCGGGGTATCTAAATAACTTGAACCATCTAAATAATTGTCGGGACCCCGGTTCCGCTTAATGTGGCCTAGTTGCATCACACATTTGCCATGTCATACATCATACATGCATCATGCCCGATCTTTTACCGTAGTATTAAATAGTGCATCCGATGTTTCTTCTAGTGTTTTGCTTCTTCACGGATTAGGCCGATGAGTTGATGCGAGAGTCGACCCGATCTTTGGATGAACCTTCGACAGTGTTTTCAGGCGAGCATTCTCCCCCTTTCTACCTATTTTACTTTTATAGTTTTTATTTCCTCATGTTGATCTATTGCTATCTGTGTTGCGGTGCTCTAGTTTTCGTACCCGTGATATCCCTTGCAGCCTTATATTGCCTTGGACACATCCTATTACCTATTGTTTGGTAGATAGTTGGACTTGCGCCTCGTAGTCGCTTGCTCAAGTGTGGTTGCGTGTCGTCTAGTACCACAGTTGTTGGCAGGCTGCCATATGCTTTATGTTGGAGATGATCATGGCTTTAATTATTGTTTAATAACTAAAATTGAAGTAGGTAAATAATGCAGAGGCACCGGTGGGTAATAGACAATATTTGGTTTTTAACCGCTCACTGGTGTCCCGTAGGACCCCGAGTTCTTGACACCTCTTCCGAGATCGAGCGCGCTAACCACAGGTGGGGTGTGTGGGCACCCCCATCGATTAGTACCTGATTTCAAAGTACTGTACCGGGGGCCACAAAGTAGTTTGGGGCTTTATTACTATCCTGTACTTATGCCATGCTTTACTGCTTTATTTACGATTGCGCGTGGAGCGTCTGTACTGTTTTGGAACCAATGTGGAATGTTTTCGCGGTATCGACAAGCCCAGTCACACTTTCGGGTTCCCAGTCGTTTATAGCCATTGTCACAAACCCTGGGTCCGTCTCGGAGACCGGCCGACTTCGTTGCGGGTAGCTTAGTGGGGTGGCCCCCATGTGCTTGCTTGGGGTCTAGGAAACGTCATGTCCGAAACCCCGTCGACATACCATTGGGTGTATGTTTTGTGATCTTGTACCTACCTGATCTAACAACAAGGGTGTAGGTGCGTGTGGAAACTTTGGTGCACCCCTGCAGGGTTAAATCTTTTCGAGAAGCCGTGTCCGCGGTTATGGACGACTTGGAGCACAGTTCTCGATCATAGACAACTACAACTAAAGTTTACTGTTATAATTTGACTTGTATCCGATATGACTAGTAATCAGCTTCACTACAACCGAATGGCTAAATAAAAGTACCAACAACTGCTGGGTTTGGGATATCTCATGCTAATTGTATCTGACTAGTAAGTGATGCAACTACAACGGAATGGTTAACTAAAAGTGCCCACTGCTTATTATATCAGGATGACTATCTATACCTGACTAGTAATTGCTGCAACAATAACGGAATAAATAAAACTGCCAACTGTGTGAGTGCCTCGGTTGACTTCCTCGTTTGGTCTCGAGGGGGAAATACCAGGATGGGTATGTTTGGTGGTAGTACCAGGTTGGTTCCGAATAGGTCTTTCTTATCCCTCTCTGATAGCCGACAGTTATATTGAGTCTCTATAGGTTGTTTAGTGCATGCTGCGCTGCCGCTTCAGTCCACCATACCTATGTAGGCGAGGACCGCCGAATTCTAGACTTGTCGTGTACTGGCCTCAGTACTGACCGCTCTCCTTTTTCCTTTGCCCTTTGTCGGCACCCCTTTTGTTTAAGCAGGTTTGAGAGCGACGTCGTTAGCAGGGTTACCCTTCCAGCTTGGCCTGGGCAGGGTTATGGATGCCATTGGTTATTCTTCAGGGCTCTTAGCCCCATTTGCATCTTGTCTGTAGTCGGACGCTGTATCATTTTCAAGGTGATTTGGATCTTTGTACTGTATATCTGCATTCTTGACTCTTTGAGTCGTTGTTGTATATATATGTTCTGTGGGTTCCATCGTGGACTATTGTGTAATGATATTACTTCGTTTTCCACCCGCACGCAAGTGCTTGGTGGGCACCTTTGAATCGTTTCTATGCGGGTTTGGCAGGATTCGCTAAAACTTGCATAGGGCCGATCCTGAGGGTGTTACAGAGTGGTATCAGAGCTCAGCAGTTACGATACCCACTGGTCCAGTCTATAGGATAACCTAGCTAATGACCGATGTAGAGTGTCAAAACTATTTTTGGAAAATCGGTTGGATAGATCTGATTAGGTCTGCTTTTACTTCTTACCCCTCTGCTATTCTCCTCTTATCTCGACGTGTTTTGAATCTGCTCTCTTACCTTTTCTTCGAGTCCAGGATTTCTCGTGGTTGGGTTTTCCGTCGTACCTTTAGGGTTTCGCTTCCATCCTCTTGTAACGGTGCTTCAACATTCGGCATTCATGCTATCGGATGAATCTTTCATCTATTGTACCTTTCAGTGGACCGAAAATTCACTAAATTTTTTCTTTCTATCCTCCGGTGTTTTTCGATACGACGAAGTCATCTGCATCAGATCTGATGAGAATCTCCATCCCTCCTTTGTTTCCGAACCTCGCTTGTCGAGATCTTCAGTCTGATTCCGAGAGTTGGTTGCATAATTCCCCTATTCATGTGCAGAGTAATGCTTTGGGTGCGCGATGGACTGATCACCATCCGACTACTCTTATCATTCGCTCTTGTACATCGAATCGGTGGATCAAGCAATTTTACCCCTTCCACTGAAGTTAGAGGTGGCCTTGTAATTTTGTGACCTCGACCTTCATCTTTGTTTCTCCGGAGTGTTCTCTCGACTGGCGAAAGCATCGACCCTTGTTGGTGGTGTCGCCGATTTCAAGATGGAGAAGGAATCTTTGTTAGTGGTGTCGCGATGATCTACACGAAGCAAGAAGAATCAGGTCATCGACCTTCTTCCTCGTACTAGGAGGCGGATCTCGAGGGCGAGATCCATTGTTAGTGGTGTCGAATTGTAGCACCCCGGGTAAATCCACTACTAGAAATCGTCTGCATTTACCTATGTGCATCATCATGTCATCATCATGCATCTAATTGCCTAAAACTATTTCTCTAAAAGCCTAGTTTTGTTTTCTAAATATCCCCATCCTTATTTCAAATGTCAAACCCGGCCTTTTCTGTATATATTGTTTTGTCTAAAAACTATTTACAAAAGCCATTATATCAAACAATTTTATAAATAAAATAAAACTAATTTTAAAACCCTGAGGGAGGCCGCCACCGGCCAGGCCCAAGGCCCAGCTCGCAGCAGCCTACCACCCCAGCTAATCCTGGCCCTTGATCTAACCTAGATCAAACCCTAAAACTACCTACCCTATCCCCAGAATTTCCCCTCCACCCCGCCGCTAGCTCCTAGGCGACACACGCCGCACACCACGCACGCCTCTCCCCATTACACGAACAAACCCACCCCACCTGCCCGTGATCCCGCGTACCCCTCTTCCACGCTCTAGCCCTGGCCCCACCATGCGCGATCCCCCTGTCGAACCCGCGTGGTTTCCCCTCGTTCACAACTCCTCCCCCCGCCGCTCGCTCCTTCCTCTGCAGCAAGCCGTCGCCGCCAGGACACTCCTGGCCGCCGCCTACAATCTCTCCGGCCTCCCCGGCCCGCGTCCGTCGCCACTCACCCTTCCCCGCTCGCCATCCTCTCTGCAGTGCCATGCGCCGCCAACGTCGCGAGCCCGCAGCGCCGCCAGAATCCCTTTCCGTCGTGCTATCTTTCCCTCAGGCTCGCTGCCGCCACGGCAGGCCCGAGTGCCCTCCTCCCTGCGGCCATGGCGCCTGCCGCCATCTTCCCCTTCGGCCCGTTGTTGCCAGGCTACTCCCTCACCTGGGTTTCCACCCGACGCCAGGAGCCACCATCGGCTCCGCCCGGGGTCCTGTCTCCCCTCCTCGTGTCGTCTGCAGCCTCGCGGGAGAGCCCTGCTCGGCCGTTTTCCTCCTGAACATGGCTCCCTCCTCCCAGCACAGTGCGCGCGACCTGCCGCTGTGTTTATGCAGTTGCGTGTTCGTGCTGTAGTGTGCTGCCTCCACACCCTGGTGCTGTGATGGTTCCTGCCGTTTATGCTTTGTTTGTGTGTGACGCTGAAGTTGTCCTCCGCTCCAGCCAAGATGTCCATTTTTGCAATCTCCCCGTGCTTGTATACCGTGTTTTCGTCAAGTTTAACCGACGCCAAGATCTTCTATGCCGACGTGTGAAGCCAAACCGGAGGGGACATATCGGACCGGTGCCGTCTATTCAAGTCCGCCATCGACCATGAAGTTGGTACCCGAAGCTTTGCCTACATCAACCTCGACGCCGAAACTTGAAGATGATGGCATCACATTCTGATAACTCCCTCATAGAGCATCAAGTACTCCTACACGGACGCCAAGACTGAACCGAACCCCTTCGAACCCCCAAGATCGTCGAGACCCCTAATGTGTGACCTCTTTTCCCGAGACCCCTATATTTTTTAATATATATAATATACTTGTTGCATATTAAATTGTCATGGATTCATACATACTCGTGTGGGTTGGGGGCATTATGCCGATTCACCTCATAATTAAATATGGAGACCATATGCGGGCTTTTCTAGTCTTATATTGGCCCCATTTAATTTTGTGTAGCGAACTGGTGTCACTGTTGGACTTGTTAATACAACATTTAAATTGCGGGATATCTAAATAACTTGAACCATCTAAATAATTGTCGGGACCCTGGTTCCGCTTAATGTGGCCTAGTTGCATCGCACATTTGCCATGTCATACATCATACATGCATCATGCCCGATCTTTTACCGTAGTATTAAATAGTGCATCCGATGTTTCTTCTAGTGTTTTGCTTCTTCACGGATTAGGCCGATGAGTTGATGCGAGAGTCGACCCGATCTTTGGATGAACCTTCGACAGTGTTTTCAGGCGAGCATTCTCCCCCTTTCTACCTATTTTACTTTTATAGTTTTTATTTTCTCATGTTGATCTATTGCTATCTGTGTTGCGGTGCTCTAGTTTTCGTACCCGTGATATCCCTTGCAGCCTTATATTGCCTTGGACACATCCTATTACCTATTGTTTGGTAGATAGTTGGACTTGCGCCTCGTAGTCGCTTGCTCAAGTGTGGTTGCGTGTCGTCCAGTACCACAGTTGTTGGCAGGCTGCCATATGCTTTATGTTGGAGATGATCATGGCTTTAATTATTTTTTAATAAGTAAAATTGAAGTAGGTAAATAATGCAGAGGCACCGGTGGGTAATAGACAATATTGGTTTTTAACCGCTCACTGGTGTCCCGTAGGACCCCGAGTTCTTGACACCTGTTCCGAGATCAAGCGCGCTAACCACAGGTGGGGTGTGTGGGCACCCCCATCGATTAGTACCTGATTTCAAAGTACTGTACCGGGGGCCACAAAGTAGTTTGGGGCTTTATTACTATCCTGTACTTATGCCATGCTTTACTGCTTTATTTACGATTGCGCGTGGAGCGTCTGTACTGTTTTGGAACCAATGTGGAATGTTTTTGCGGTATCGACAATCCCAGTCACACTTTCGGGTTCCCAGTCGTTTACAGCCATTGTCACAAACCCTGGGTCCGTCTCGGAGACCGGCCGACTTCGTTGCGGGTAGCTTAGTGGAGTGGCCCCCATGTGCTTGCTTTGGGTCTGGGAAACGTCGTGTCCGAAACCCCGTCGACATACCATTGGGTGTATGTTTTGTGATCTTGTACCTACCTGATCTGACAACAAGGGTGTAGGTGCGTGTGGAAACTTTGGTGCACCCCTGCAGGGTTAAATCTTTTCGAGAAGCCGTGTCCGCGGTTATGGACGACTTGGAGCACAGTTCTCGATCATAGACAACTACAACTAAAGTTTACTGTTATAATTTGACTTGTATCCGATATGACTAGTAATCAGCTTCACTACAACCGAATGGCTAAATAAAAGTACCAACAACTGCTGGGTTTGGGATATCTCATGCTAATTGTATCTGACTAGTAAGTGATGCAACTACAACAGAATGGTTAACTAAAAGTGCCCACTGCTTATTATATCAGGATGACTATCTATACCTGACTAGTAATTGCTGCAACGATAACGGAATAAATAAAACTGCCAACTGTGTGAGTTCCTCGGTTGACTTCCTCGTTTGGTCTCGAGGGGAAAATACCAGGATGGGTATGTTTGGTGGTAGTATCAGGTTGGTTCCGAATAGGTCTTTATTATCCCTCTCTGATAGCCGACAGTTATATTGAGTCTCTATAGGTTGTTTAGTGCATGCTGCGCTGCCGCTTCAGTCCACCATACCTATGTAGGCGAGGACCGCCGAATTCTAGACTCGCCGTGTACTGGCCTCAGTACTGACCGCTCTCCTTTTTTCCTTTGCCCTTTGTCGGCACCCCTTTTGTTTAAGCAGGTTTGAGATCGACGTCGTCAGCAGGGTTACCCTTCCGGCTTGGCCTGGGCAGGGTTATGGACGCCATTGGTTATTCTTCAGGGCTCTTAGCCCCATTTGCATCTTGTCCGTAGTCGTACGCTGTATCATTTTCAAGGTGATTTGGATCTTTGTACTGTATATCTGCATTCTTGACTCTTTGAGTCGTTGTTGTATATATATGTTCTGTGGGTTCCATCGTGGACTATTGTGTAATGATATTACTTCGTTTTCCACCCGCACGCAAGTGCCTGGTGGGCACCTTTGAATCGTTTCAATGCGGGTTTGGCAGGATTCGCTAAAACTTGCATAGGGCCAATCCTGAGGGTGTTACAATAAATAAACACACCTGCTGAACGTCATATGATATATCCAGACATGTAAGTGTGATATATTGGAGAGCACCGGCAAGACTCCAATAAAGGGTCAGGTCACTAACCCGAGCACCTGCTTGGGCGGAAATTTTGGAGCTTGTGTCTATTGGAGTGGGAATGGGGATCATCATTTTGGCGCGGTCTAGAATTTCTAAGGCATATTACTGTTGAGAAAGAAAAAGGCCCTCGGTTCTGCGATGCACATTCATGCCTAGAAAATGATGTATGTCACCAAGGTCACTCATGGAGAACTCACGGTTTAGGGAGTGTATGATGGAGTGGAAGACTGCGGTGGTATTGGTCGTGAGTATGATATCATCCACATATAAAAGTAAGTATTCAATGGAAGAACCATGTTTGAGGATGAATAAGGAAAAGTCACTTTTGGAGGGAGAAAAACCAATGGAAACAATGAATTGGTAAAATGATCAAACCAAGTGCGAGGAGCTTGTTTGAGACCATAGAGTGATTTATGCAAGCGACATACATGAGTGGGGTGGGAGGAATCAAGAAAGTCGGATGGTTGCTCACAATATACCGTCTCTTGGAGATCACCATGAAGAAAGGCATTTTTACATCCATTTGATGAATGGGCCATGAATGAATGGTGGCAATGCTGAGGACAAGGCGAATGGTTTTCGGCTTCACGATAGGGCTGAAAGTCTCATCATAATCCACACCATGTTTTTGAGTGAAACCACGGACCACCCAACAAGCCTTGTAGTGAGAAAGAGATCCATCTAGATTGAACTTGTGGCGAAAAATCCACTTGCCGGTCACCACATTAACACCTGCAGGACGAGCAACTAAAGACTATATGTCATTCCGCATTAGAGCATTAAGTTTATCAAGCATAGCACTGTGCCAATTAGGGTCTTTTAAGGCTGATCGATATGTTGAAGGAATAGGGGAAATAGAGGTGTTGGAAGCATGGAGAGAAAAGTGTTGCTTGGGCATAAAATAACCAGATTTGCCTCAGGTCATCATGTTGTGTGGATTATGGGGTGGTTCGATCGAAATGGCTTTCCGTGGCAGATATGGACGTGTTGCATGCGAGATGGGGGGAAATGTTGGTCAGGTGTGGGAGAAAGAGGCGCAGCAGGCGAGGCAGTAGCACGTTGGGACCAGGTGCGGGCGTCAGGCGAGAAAGATCCCACGTGGGGCCGCTGTGAGCAGCAAACGAGGGGGTACGAGGTGAGACCCAGAGTCGTGGCAAGGCACTAATTGGTGTGGGGTGGGGAGCGGCGTGGTGGTGGTGCCTGAGGTGGTTAGATCGTGGGGATACCGGGGAGCACAATAGGCGAGGAAGACCGTGTCTGCATGCGGGAAGGGGGAGGTGGAGCGATGGGTTGCCTGCAGGTGGTACGTGTTGGTACGAGGTAGCGGGGGCACGAGTCCCTGTGGAGATCGTGTCGCCAGATGGTGTAGTACACAAGGTTTTGCCTGTTTTTGAGCTGCGATCACCAGAAGAATAAGGGAATGTGCTCTCATCAAATATAACATGCCTAGAGATTATTACACGACGAGAATCTAAGTCCAAACATCGAAAGCCTTTGTGTTCACAAGGATAACCGAGGAAGACACACCGTGTAGACCACGGAGCGAGTTTGTGGTTGGCTATGGCATAGAGATTTGGGTAACAAAGGCAGATGGACATGCGTAAGTGATCGTAGGAGGGATGAACACCATAAAGGCGATAGTGAGGCGTGTGAAAGTGGATGACACGCGAGGGTCGAAGGTTCACGAGGTGAGTGGCAGTGTGGAGAGCCTCGACCCAAAACTGAGGCGGTGACTGATGGCGCCTCCTTGATGTGGGAGCGCTTCGTTGGAAACCCCAAGAGCAAGGTGTGAAGTAGCAAGCAACAAGTATTCCCTCAGTAGAGACCGAGGTTATCGAACCAGAAGGAGAAAGGAAACGTCACACATGTGTTGCAAGCAACGCGGAGACCTGCACAACACAAACTCAAGACTTTGTCCCAACAAATCAGTGAGGTTGTCAAGATCACCGGTTTGCTGTAACAAACGATTAAACATATGGTGTGGAAGGTAATGGTTTGCAGCAAGTAAACAAGTAACAGTGGAAGATGTATCAATGGTAAATATTCGACCGGGGTCCATAGTTCACTAGAGGTGCTCTCCTTAGATAAACAACATGGCATGAAGGGTAAACAAATTACAGCAGGGCAATTGACAGGAACTGAGCAAGGCATAACAATGCAATTACTAGCCAGAAAGATCCTATGAGATTCGATTGGGCAATACAACAAGATACCTAGACCGCCATCCAACTGCATCTATGACTAGAAGTCCACCTTTAGGTTATCATCCGAACCCCCTCCAGTATTAAGTTGCAAGCAACAGACAAGTGTGTAAGGTAAACAGTCCACATGTTCCATGAACAAGAGATCGTTGTTTTCTCCCTAGTAGAAACATCACATCTACAACCGAAGAGATTATTGTCACTTTCCTTGGAAACTAGAGGCATGAACCCACTATCGAGCATAAATACCCCCTCTTGGAGTCATTAGCAACTACTTGGCCAAGATAGCTACTAACAACGGAGAGCATGCAAGATCACCAACAACACAGACATGATAGAATCATAAAGACAAAACCATTAATCAAACCAACATAATAATCTCAATATCCATCGGATACCTACAAACACAACATCCATGATTACAAATAGATTAGATCTTGATCATGAATGGAGCTCACAAGATCTATACATGAAAGCACAAGGAGGAGATACAACCATCTAGCTACTACATGGACCCATAGTCCAAGGTGGAACTACTCACGAATCATACCAGAGAGAAGGCCTCCGACATGATCTCCCCACCGGCAGGGTGCCAGGAAGAACTTCAGATCCCCCCTGATCTAGGGATGATGGTGGCGGCAGCTACAGACGGTTTCGTGGATATTTGATTGGGTACTCAGGGTTTCTGCATCGGGGGCTTCTTATAGGCGAAGGGGGAGACCGAGGAGGCTGCCAGGGGATGCAAACCCTAGCCAGGCGCGGGACTGGGCCCACCCACGCCTGGGGTGGGTCTGGCCCCCCTGGCCGGCCCCTCCGGCTCTCCTCTGGACTTCTTGTTCCCCACGAAAAATAATTGACTTTGACGTTTGTCCCGTCCAATTCCGAGAATATTTTTTTACTAACTTTTTTGAAACCAAAAACAGGCATCTGGCACTGTTGCAACTTGTTAATACGTTAGTACCAGAAAACATGTAAAAAGCACCTCAAAGTGTGGACAAGTAAAGCAAAGTAGATACTAAACAAGCATGGAGCATCAAAAATTATAGGTACGTTTCCAACGTATCAACATCCCCAAGCTTAACTCCTGCTTGTCCTTGAGTAGGTAAGTGATAAACAGAATAATTTTTGAGGTGACATACACCCTCACAATAAAGATCCAACCATTTGCAAGCATTAAAAGCTAGGATCAAAGAACTCTAAACATGTGCATAAAAGATGGAGTTCTAACAATAGGACAAAGTAACTATGCATGCAACATGGAAAGCTACAAACAAAGATCATGAATAACATGCATTGAAAAACATTTGTTTGTTTCACATGCAGAAAACATAGCATAGTGACAATCAGCTTGTCCCTCATAGAGTATCAAATAGATGCATATGACACCTTCAAAGTTCACAAGGGTGACTAGAAACAAGTAGCACAAGAACAAGTAATATCACAATATGCATCAAATAATAAGGTTTGGAACACTGCACACATAATGACAACTATGCTCTCTTAATGGTGCCTAAAGGTAGAAGGTGGAGACTCAAAATTGGTGGAAGAAAGGCCTTTTTGTAAAGTAAGCAGGGATTACAAGTTTCAAAAAGAGCTTCCAAAAATTATGGTACTTTTTAGCTTTCAGCCCTCATTGCCCCTATCATAAGAATCTTGAAGTGGTTAAGGTTAAAGTGGCAAAGCTAGAGTATATGCTTGACGAAGTATAAGTTGGCAATCTCAAGTCCCTTGAAAACGAGGGCCACACCTCATGCATACTCAACTTTGGGTCCAGGTAAGTTCTTGTCACTGTAAGTATTTGCATATCATTGAGAACCGCCAACGGGGTACCCCTTGCACATGGTACAGGAGCTTTCCCATAACCAAAATGACAAGGCAAGCGGACAATGACCATCTCAGCAATCTTTTTATTTACCATATGTATAACTTTTTATTGAGGATGCTTCATAGATAGCTCATTATGGTGATGCTGCAAGTTTCGACCATGATTAGGCATGGCTTAGGCTAGCGGCCCAGGCGTTTCTCTAACACAAGATACAAACTCCATGGACTTACAAGTTCCCTATTTATTTCACACCGGTGACATCCATAGACAAAATAACATGATATCAACTGAGTTCAGAGTACAAGTGTAATGTTGAAAACGTTCCCCATGCCAGCATGGTTCTGCTAATTCCAACTTATAAGTGCAAGCATATACAACAAAGTTGTCACAATGGTTCAAGTTTATTAGCGGCAAAGAATAAAGTGTGCCATCAAGTTCGTGAGGGCTTTAATCACTAAGTTTTCACATAACAAAATAGTTTTTAATTGGAAGATAGTTGAAAACAAGAATATACTTGGAATGGTGTAACACACCATGCATATGAGTTTATAGTGGAAACTTTGTAATAACTTGGTTTCTTGGGAGTTGGAGGCATGAGTAGAACTTACTCATACAAGTGGAGGCTAGCAAAAGACTGGGAGCAACCAACTAAGAGAGCAATAATGGCCAAAATCATGCAGTGCAACAAAGCATACTAATCAAAGCAAAGAGTGGTACTACAAGTCAAGTACTAAATGATCATAGAGGCTAATGGTGACTTGTGAGAGTCATAACATGGTGTAAGCATGTGCCAAGTCAACCCAAGCAAAGCATCAAAGGAGAATACCACAATACTATGCTTTTGCATGCTAAAACAACACATAATTTCTCCAAGGCACACTAAGCAATCCTAATTGTTTGGAACAAGACATGATACAACAATAATCACTAAGCATAAGGTCAAAACAACACCTAGCATGTCATGCTAAAGTCTAAGTCACAGTCAATGCAAGCTCCTCTTGCACTTCAAGCAAGAACTTACTACTCCTTTCCAACACCAAGCAAACTTATTTGCAAAACAACACAGCGAGAACGGGGGTCCAAACTAATTTATTAAAGCAAACTAAAAAACCTAAGCAAAGCAAACGAGAACTAAGACGCTCCAAGAACAACACAACTTGGCATGAAACAATAAAAACAAAGTGTCTAGACATACCTGAGCTTTTTATTGATAAAGAAGGGGATGCCTTGGGCATCCCCAAGCTTTGACACTTGTACCTCTTGGATATTTCTTGGGGTGACACCATGGTGGAATCCCCAAGCTTGAGATTTTGTCCATTCTTCCTCTCATTGCATCATTCTCTCTTTACACCTGAAACTTTTCCTTCATACAAAACTTCACACAATCTTCATTAGCAACATTAGTATATTCAAAAGATATTAGACCCCTGGCAAAGCTTTGGAACAGCAAGGCTTTTCAATAAAAACACAAGCTACTGTAGTAACTCCTTCAAAAAGCTCAATTCACCTAAAGAGAACTCAAAAAGGAATCAATAAGAAGCAAATACAAATAATGAGAGAAATCTGTCAAAACAGACTAGTAGGTAGAAACCGATTTTTTCGAACATATTCTGTTTCTCAAATCAAAAGGTGTTGAACTAACGAAATTTAGCTAACATACTAGGGGATTTATTCGTAAATGTTGAGCTTAATCAGAGTTACACAGCCTCCTCATGAATATTTTTGGTGGAGGACAGAAATCTGTTTCGGGACAGCAACTCCCCAAATCTTACTTCCCTCTCATTAGAGGTCATTCTTGGCAAAAAAAAGCAAATAAAAAGGATAAAGAGAGGTCATTACGAAAGTAATAACTTCCAAGACTCAAGAAAACTCTTGGGTTATCTCCTAACAAGTACTTTTCTTTAACGCCTTTAAGTTAGGCTTGATAGCTTGAGAAGATGCTCACATAAGAAATATGAGTTGAAATAAAAGAGAGCATCAAGAAGCAAATTCAAAACACATTTAAGTCTAACCCTCTTTTTATGCATAGGAATCTTGTACACAAATAAGATCATGAAGAACAAAGTGACAAGCATAGGAATATAAAACAAGAGTAACCTCAAAACTTTCAGCACATAGAGAGGTGTTTCAGTATCATGAAAAATTCTACAACCATACTTTCCTCTCTCATAATAATTTTCAATAGAATCATGAATAATCTCAACAATATAGTTATCACATAAAGCATGCTTTTCATGATTTACAAACACAAAATCTCTATCAAGCTCAAAAATAGTGGGATTAAAACCTTCACAGGTTTTACCCAAAGTAGATATTTCAAAAGGATCCACAGGAACATAACATTCATCCTCCTTTGGTAAGCATGGGGGAGAATCAAATAATATAAGAGGTAAAGAGTGACTCTCATTAGAAGGTAGGCATGGGTAGATCCATTCTTCCTCCTTTTGTTCATCACTTTCTCCTCTTTTTCATCTATTGAGCTTCCAGTTTCAACAATTTCTTCTTCCATAGGCTCCTGCAAGGTATTGGTCTCTTCCATTTGTGGAAAGCATCTATTAAATTATTCAAGAATATAGCCATTTGTTTCCTTGTAATTATCAAAGAAAAATTTAAGTATCTCATAAACATCATATTCATAAGGTGCATCATCAGTATTTTCAAGCAAACTAGCAAGTTCAAATGCACCCTTGAAAGCAATAAATTCTTCAATTTGTTCCACATCATAAAAGTCATAATTTCCTTTAACATAAGAAGATATGGTAACATTATCATTATACTCACATTGAAAAGGAAGGTGTTTATACCTCCTACAGCAACAAGATTTATCAAAACAATAAGTAACATTATAAGTAGAGCACACGTCTCTAGCAATAGTATTCAACTTATCAATCTGTTCCCATAAGTGTTTCCCTTTTTGTGACAAACGGTGTTCCTTATAATAATACTTTTCTTCTTCCGTGAACCCACCTTGCCAATAAGAACTAGTTTCAAAGAAACCATCCGTTGATAGAAAGCATGGCCAAGCAAGGCAATAACAGACCAGCAACTAGAGCAGGAACTAATTTTTTTATGTTTTTGAATAAAGAAAGCAAACCAAACTAGACTAATTTTTTGGGCTTTTTTGAAAAGCGGCAAACAAAACCAAGCAAAAGAAACAAAGCAAACTAAAAACAAAGTAAATAGAAAGGAAGTGAAGGACTCCCCTTGTGAAGACATCCTTAGCCTCACCAGCAATGGCGCCAGAAAACCTGTTGATGGCGCCTCCTTGATGTGGGAGCACTTCTTTGGAAACCCCAAGAGCAAGGTGTGAAGGAGCAAGAAACAAGTCTTCCCTCAGTAGAGACCGAGGTTATCGAACCAGAAGGAGGAAGGAAACGTCACATAGGTGTTGCAAGCAACGCGGAGACCTGCACAAGACAAACTCAAGACTTTGTCCCAACGAATCAGTGAGGTTGTCAAGCTTACCGGTTTGCTGTAACAGAGGATTAAACATATGGCGTGGAAGGTAATGGTTTGCAGCAAGTAAACAAGTAACAGTTGAAGAAGTATCAATGGTAAGGATTGGAACGGGGTCCATAGTTCACTAGAGGTGCTCTCCCTATATAAACAACATGGCATGAAGGGTAAACAAATTATAGCAGGGCAATTGACAGGAACTGAGCAAAGCATAACAATGCAATTACCAGTCAGAAAGATCCTATGAGATTCGATTGGGCAATACAACAAGATACATAGACCGCCATCCAACTGCATCTATGACTAGAAGTCCACCTTCAGGTTATCATCTGAACCCCCTCCAGTATTAAGTTGCAAGCAACAGATAACTATTTTAAGCAAAGTGTGTAAGGCAAACGGTACACAAAATCCATGAACAAGAGACCGTTGTTTTCTCCCTAGTAGCAACAACACATCTACAACCGAAGAGATTATTGTCACTTACCTTGGAAACTAGAGGCATGAACCCACTATCAAGCATAAATACCCCCTCTTGGAGTCACTAGCAACTACTTGGCCAAGATAGCTACTAACAACGGAGCGTATGTCAGATCACAAACAACACAGACATGATAGAATCATAAAGACAAAACCATTAATCAAACCAACATAATAATCTCAATATCCATCGGATCCCCATAAACACAACATGCATGATTACAAATAGATTAGATCTTGATCATGAACGGATCTCACAAGATCTATACAAGAAAGAACAAGGAGGAGATACAACCATCTAGCTACTACATGGACCCATAGTCCAAGGTGGAACTACTCACGCATCATACCGAAGAGAAGGCCTCCGGGATGATCTCCCCTCCGGAAGGGTGCCAGGAAGAACTTCAGATCCCCCCGACTAGGGACGATGGTGGCGGCGGCTACAGACGGTTTCGTGGATATTTGATCAGGTGCTCAGGGTTTCTACATCGGGGGCTTCTTATAGGCGAAGAGGGAGACCAAGGAGGCGGCCAGGGGCTGCAAACCCTAGCCAGGAGCAGGGCTGGGCCCACCCGCGCCTGGGATGGGTCTGGCCCCCCTGTCCGGCCCCTCCGGCTCTCTTCTGGACTTATTGTTCCCCATGGAAAATAATTGACTTTGACGTTTGTCTCGTCCAATTCCGAGAATATTTCTTTACTAACTTTTCTGAAACCAAAATCAGTAGAAAACAGGCATCTGGCACTGTTGTAACTTGTTAATAGGTTAGTACCAGAAAACATGTAAAAAGCACCTCAAAGTGTGGACAAGTAAAGTAAATTTGATACTAAACAAGCATGAAGCATCAAAAATTATAGATACGTTTTCAACGTATCAGTGACTTGGCTTGGATGAGGAGAGTGCGGATAATGTCATTGATGGTGCGTATTAAGCATTCGGCCTTTCCATTTTGAGGGGAAGTGTATGGGCATGATAAAGTGAAAAGAGACGCCACAACTAGCAAAAAAATCACACAATGCACTAGAGAGAAATTCACCACCATTATCACATTGCAAGCATTGAATGGTAACATGAAATTGAGGGAGCACATATTGGAAGAAGCGCTGAATAGTGACACACATATCAGATTTATTTTTCAAGGGAAAGGTCCATGAGTAGTGAGTAAAATCGTCTAAGATAACCAAATAATATCCATAACCCGAAAAACTAGAAACGGGGATGTCCACAAGTCGCAATGAATGAGTTGGAGGGCAACGTGAGTGTGTGAGGTGGAGGTGGGAAAGGGGATACGAGGTTGACACCCAAGTTGGCACGCCTCGCATAGCTAAGAGCGACGAGTGGCAGCATCATTATTGGAGAAAATCTAACGGTAAATGGGACAAAGAGCCGGTGCTTGGGTGTCCAAGACGTTGATGCCACGGACCACCCGTGGTGGTAGAGAGCACCGAAGATGAAGATGCCTTGGAGCCGGAGAGAGGGTAGAGATCGCCATCACTATTCAAGCGAAGAAAAAGTGTCTTGGTGGCTAGGTCCTTCACGGAAAAACCAAAAGGATCAAATTCAATGAGACATAATTATCACGAGTAAATTGTCGGACCAAAATTAAATTCTTAAATCTATGTGGAGAAATAAGAACATGTTCCAAATAAAGTTGTAGAGAGGGAATTTGAACGGAGCCTATGGCAAGAATTGGAAGCCTAGACCCATCTGCTACAACAATATGTTGAGAATTATGATCTAATGAAGTATGAGAGGAGGTCAAGTTACCCGTCTTACCGGTGACGTGCGATGATGCCCCGTAACCCATGATACATTCAGGAGTTGGGTATGGCGCGTTGCTTGCAGTAGCATTGATCATGGCGTTGTTGTCGAATGAGTATGGGTGTGGGGTGTAGAGCGTTGCCGGCGGAGGTGGAGCGAAGACCGGCTAGGATGGAGGCAGCCCACCAGAGTACATGACATGGTAGACATAGGGTGATGAGCCGGGGCGAGCTCCGAGGATGCCAGCGGCATTGGGTGGCACCCATGGTGCGCGAGTGGGTGGGAACGGCGCCCCGACAGGGGCAAAGTACCCCATCCACGGCGTTTGGGACAAGCCTCCTTGCCCACCACGTCCGGGTGGACGCTACTGGCCGCCGCCACTGCCGCCACCACCACCGTCGCCGCCACTCCCCTGTCCCCGATCGCCATGGATAGCAAGAACGTGCACTGGTAGAACCCGCGGAGATCTCCGCGAGCTAAAGGCGGGATAAGGCATCCGCAAAGGAGGGCAGATGTCACTAGTAGGAAAAGTTCTATCTGTGATGCAACTAAAATAGGGTCAGTGGCGCATGCTGATATTTTTATCCGTGGCGCACCTAGACGTGCGCCATGGATAAACCCACTTATCCGTGGCGCATGGGGTATGGCGCATCACTGATAGCGATTTCAAATCTAAAAAATGCGGGATGTGAAAAAATATCTGTGGCGCATGTAGGCATGGTGCGCCACAGATAAAATTTTAAAATTCCAAAAAAAAATTGAATCTAGATCTATCGCCGTCGGTGTCTCCTCCAGTTATCGCCTCGTCATCGTTATGTCATGTCGCGTCGCTGCGGCCACAGCCTACCACCGCGGGTAGATGTGGGAGGAAGAGAAAGAGAGGGAAAGGAGGAGGAGAGTAGGCAGAGGAGGAGGAAGAGAGGAGAACGAACATGAGAGGAGGAGGAGAAGGAACAAGAGAGGAGGAGGAGGAGAGGAGGAGGAACAAGAGAGGAGGAGGAGAGGGGAAGGAGGAGGAGGAAGAAGAGAGGAGGAAGATAGGAGAGGGGAAGGAGGAAGAAGAGAATAGGAAGAAGAGAGGAGAAGAAGGAGGAGGAGGAAGAGGAAGAAGAGAGGAGGAATAAGAGGATAGGATAAGGAGGAAGAAGAGAGGAGGAGAGGCCAGCGGGATTCAAATTTGAATCCCGCCCAAGCTTATCGATGGCGCACTAAGTGGTGGTACGTCACTGGTAAGTGGCCTCTATTTTTTTATACAGGAAAAAGATCTTTTGACCATAATTTTTTACTCTTTTCGAATTTTGAAAATCTAAAAAATGGCTAGTGGCACACGTTATAGTGGTGCACCACGAATACTCGATTGAAACTTCGTGCGCCACTGATGTGGTACTTATCCGTGGCGCACACCTATTCCGTGCGCCACAGATATGCCTCCCATGGACGGGGTCGGCCGCCAGCGCTGGGGCCCACGTAATAGTGGCGCACCGTTCCAGGCATGCGCCACAGGTAAGTGAAGGTTAGTGGCGCATGGTTTCGCCTGTGCGCCACGGATAACTATCCGTGGGGCACCCTTTACATGTGCGCCACTGATAAGGACCTTGTGGATAAGCATTTTCCTACTAGTGGGTACGACGTTCTTGAGGATCTCACCCTGGAGCTTGTACTTTACTCCAAGCCCCGTAATGAATTGGAGGCAGATATCATGGTCATCGACAGACCGCCCGATCGCCGCAGGGTCATCGGCGAGCCCTTGTAACTTGCTAGCATAGGCGGAGATGGACAAGTCGCCGCGGGGAGACGTGCGGAACGTCGTGCTGAGAAAGATGTAGCGGGAGGCCTGGTTGTCGAGGAAGAACCGCATGATGCGAGTCCAGGTGGAGCACGCCCGCCCGTCTTTGCCCTGAACGAGACGTTGCAGATTGTCAGAGAGGGTGGCCATAAACCAAAGGGAGATGTGTATGTCGACGACCTGCCAATCAGCGTCAGGAACAGTAGGGGCGCCCTCGGTCACATGATCCATGACCTGATACATGGTCAGGAGATAGAGGAAGATCTGCTTCCACTTTTGGTAATTTGCCTCGGTGGTGTTGACTTGGAATTTTATATAGTCGGTGATGTGGACTACCAGAACTGGATGAGAGGAGGCCATAGGGAGAGGTCGGGTGGTACAATGTTTGGCGATGCGCCGGCGACGGTGATGACCGAAAGTGACTCAGAAAATCCACCGGAATTGAGAGGATCAGAGGAGCTAGGGGTGAGGTGAGAGCGTGGCATGGTGGAGCGTTGAGGAAGGGGGATTAGAGGGTTGATGGCAGGGGTGGAGGTGCTGCTCGAGGTCGCCATGGCGGCCGGAGCAGGAGGAGAAGAGGAGATAGTCATGGAAGACTCTGATACCAAGCAGAATTTGAAAGAGTCTAACATATTGCATTAACTCATGGGAACAGTTTACATAGAGGAACCGTAGAGGTGACGCACGTGGTGACGCATATGATCCAGTATATCAAGAGGCGCTAGACTAGGACTATCAACATGTACAGAATATGTAGCGTGACAAATACAAACGATACACAAATATAAAACTGCGTGTTCACAATGAGAAATAGCCACACACAAAAAATGCTTGGAAAACCATGTCGATTGTGCGCCATTTGTGGTGTCACACGGGTAGATTTTTTCATAGTAGTGATCCGTGTATATGTGTGCTTATATTTTCAACTTTTATGTAGCGGTGAACTCGGATATACGTGGAGCTTTTACATGCGGGTCAATCACACGACTTGTGAGGTTGTGGTAATCTCTCCGTGGTGCCATGGTGGACGATGGTGTGTCTTGAGTGACATGAAGCAAGCATGATCATGATCATGATCATGATCATGACCTTCTTCGATTACATACACTTCGTGTGATTGGTACAACTTCATGTGACACGGTGAATCCTTGTAGTAGTGGAACATAAAGGGGAACTGTACGTCGAGTACGATGCTCGATCGCATCTTTTTAACGCTAGCTACCTTAGACCTAGAGTGTCCACGTCCCCTCGTGCGCGGTCTTGCGCGGGTCCTCCTTAAGTAACTGTCCACCAGCTGAGGATCGCAGCAATGGTTCCTCTGAAACGGAAAGCATGGAAGCACGTCGCGGGCCTTGGTGGAAACCCGGAGAAGTGTGTGTGTGTTGCCCTACGCGTGATGCTTACAGTTGCAGAGCCTTTCCTTCTCCGAAGCAAAGCGAGTGTAGTGTTTTTTTCAGGGAAAAAGCGAGTGTACGTGTTGTTTCCTCAGCTATCCTGCGTGTAGAGTTGTCTCCTATTCTACGATGTTCTTTCTTTCAAGGAAAATGGAATCATTCGAACTAGCTGTTCCTTGCAGCAGTACTGACGCTAGCTATTTTTGCTTTAAAGAAAGATAGCTGTACCACCTGGCTAAATGTATCATACACTGTAGACAGACAGTACTGTCGTAACACTTAGTTTTGAGCTCAGTCTCTTAATACGGTCGCCGCCATATTTGTTCAAGTTGTACATGTATGAGTGAGACACTGACCAAGGTAATGCTAGGAAGGAAGAAACATTGATGAGATATCTATCACCCTCTCAAAGCAAAAGCAGGCAGGTTCGGCCCCGGCAGCACGGGCAGGCATCAACTGGAAGCAGATAGGCGTAATTACAGGAATCAAGCTGCAGGTGGCAATGTATAGCTTAGCCAAGCTCATTCGCCGGTTCTTGCCCGCTTTGCCTGCCCTCCTGCGGTGCCGGTGCGGGGCAGAGCAAGCGCATCTGCCTTCCCTCCCACCGCCGCGGCCCCACTCAAAAGCCGGGCCGGGAGGGCGCATGCATGGTGGGTGCTCTCACGCACGCGCACGTGGGCTCACGTGCCCGCCCGCCCGGCCGGGGGAGTCGTGAGGCGCACACACTCGCCGGCGACCAAGGCAAGAGGAAGCCGCACGTACGTAGAGGGGGCCAGCACGTTACCCCCCAGCAAAAGCCCACGGCAGCGCTACCCCGGCCGGCCGCCCATCCACGGCGCATGCATCACGCACGCATGTGAGCCGACTCGACACCCCCCACTACGCTCGCCCGGTTTGCACGCCCCCTCGCGCTTAAATTAACTCGCAGCGAATCTGTGCGCGCCCTTGATCCATCCACCTCGACCGGGCCTCTCTCTCTTTATTAGCCTGGCCGATCGATCGATCGATCTGGTATTATACAATGTAGAGGCGCGGTGGCATTGACCGTATATGCGATCATGCTCGCGGAAACGGCCAGCGCGTACGTCAGTGCGTGCACAGGATGCGCGCGTGAGTCCAGCTCGACTCCATCCCTGCGATCCTTTTTTTTCTCCACCAGCAGACAGCGATCGACATTGCGCAACGCAAGGCTGGTTCGCTAGCAAAATTACCGCGCGCACGTACACAGTTACACACGCACGTCCTGCCGGTGCCGGTGGCCGGAGGCGCATCAGTCTGCGGTACCGAGGCCGGGGGGCACATACATGCTCTGATGCTCCGGCGCCAGGAGCATGTTCAGCGGTGGTGGCAGTAGTAAAATCTCGTCAACCCGGACTATTGACAGAAGAGACGCGGTACGTACGTAGCGGTGGTAAACTAGGAGCGTAATCACAGCACCCGATGGCAGTGAGTATAATAGCGTTCGTTCCATCTGGATCGCCAACTCCTGCCTGTGCGCCTGCGCGTCTGGGATCGCGAGGAGGACCCCCGGACCGACGCAATATTGTACAGCAGCTCCCGTCAGAATTCAGAGCCCCCCCCCCCCCCCCCCCCCCCCCTCATATCTCGGGTTTCTCTATTGCCACCCCCCATGTGAGCGACGGAGCGCCTCCGCGCGTACGTCGCCGGGCGCCCTGCCGCTTGCCCCGATCGAGCACGGCGCCATCCCCATTTTTATACGCATCCACTTGGCACCCACCGCCCCTCACCGGACTCCCCACTCCGCTCCACCACCACCGCCGGCAGACATGCGTGCGAGTCGGGTAAAAGGCACGCACGCGGTAACTTCCCGTTTCTCTGCAACGGTAGTAGTACCCTACGTCACCGGTCGAGTTTAATACTACGCTATACTACAGACAAACGAGTACACAAGTGTGGCTTGCGTACGTACGGTGGCCTGCTCTGTGCTGCCCCCCTCTGACTGTCAGGTTTAGTTACGATGTCACCTCCCAAGGTAAAACGTCGAAGCTTCACTTGCGCACTTCCACTTGGCGAGGGGCAACGGCAGCAGGCAGATGCAGGCAAAGGATGCAGGCAGCAGGGTGTGTGCAGAAACGGCGCCCCCGCGAGGTCCAGGGCAATGATGAACCCAAGTTTATCAACCAACACATCCTTTTTTTACAGCAGCGGGGAACGTCTCTGATAATTGGATCCAACAGTCTGAGAGGCTGGGCGTCCTTTTTTTTTTTTTTCCTTTTTCTTTCACGCGAGATTCTAACGATCACGTGCGGGCTCCGACGGAGGGTGGGTGGGCAATGGCACTCTCGCCTCCTTGGGGTAACTTTGCTCGTTCGGTTGAGCACACGACATATGTGACATATGCGGCGCTGGCGCAAGCGCATGCCATACATGGCTGCGGAGATTCATCTCCTTGATCATGGCTAATTGTGGACATGGCTTGAATCTTATCTCAAGAATTGGCCGAAAAGAAAATAAGCTTGTTTTCATCATATTGTAGGCACGCAGAAAAAGAACTAAAAGGATAAATAATGTAGGATTACAAAAATGCTAAGAAACAAAAAAAAATCAACTCCCTAGAATTAGTTTCTTCTGAGGGGCACTAACTGTGGAGGAAGGAAGGAACTAATAGTGCGGGGAAACAGGACAGGATCATAAACAAAATTGACACGAAAATTTCGAGCTGAACAGAAAGCACACGGCCGGTCTAAGCAAGCGGAAGAGAGAGAAAAAAAAACTGGGAAAAGTAATAACTCCTAAGAAAAAAAAAGGTCTGCAGTTCTTCCGATTTCTCTGGTTCTTGGGGTTTTAGCTGCTTTAATTATTCCTGGGCTAATTGATCAGTTCTAGCACACGATCCACACACGTCTACATGAGCTGCTGCCTGTAGTCTGTCCCTAGGTGGTGGTGGTGGTGGATCAAGAAGTCGTCACCGGGGACGATGGGCGGCGGCGACGGCCCGTCGAACAGCAGGGAGTTCTGCATGTGCATTAGGCTTCCCACGCCGACTGGGCCGCCAGCGACAGCATGGTGGTGCTGGTGCTGCTGCTGGTGCTGCGGGTGCATCTCCCTCTGGCGACGCAGCTCCAGCACCTTTCGGTGGGAGTTGGAGTGCCTGGACATGGAGAACGTGGGGCTCGCCGCCGGCCGGTACTCCGGCACCAGCCGCCCGGACTTGTACCGCACCCCGCACGCGTTGCACAGCGTCTTGGGGCCCATGGGCCCCGTCCTCCACTGCGGCGTCTTGTCCGTCTCGCAGTGAAGGCACCGCCTCCCTTCGTTGGCCGCGGCGGTGACGCCCGAGGGCGCGGCAGCCGCGCTCACCGGCTGAGCGTGCGGTGGCACCTCCTTCTTCTTGGCCGGCTTCGATGGCCTCTTGACACGGAATGCCTGGACCGAGACGCCAGACTCCGCCGGCGAGATGGCCATGGACGCCGGAGACGGCGGGGAGGCCGGGGCCGGCGGGAGAACGAGCAGGCGGGACGACCAGTCGCCTGGTGCAACGCGGGAACGCTTGCTACGCGCCTTGGCAGGGACGGGGGCCTCCGGCAGGAACATGCCAGGCTGCGCCGCAGAGGCGGGCGCCGGAGCAGGTGGTCCGTACTTGGCCGAGGAGAAGCCCCCGGAGGGGATGCCCGAGATGAGCTGCAGCTTCTGGAGGTCCTCGGTGGCGAAGCTCTCGTCGCCCTCGCCCATGTAATTGGATAGCCATTCCAGCTCCGCCAGTTGATCGTACTGCGCACATAATTCACATAGCAAGTTTAGCAACTGAGCATGCGTTTGAGAATTCTACAATGAGCTAACAAGTAAAACAAAAAACTTTGGAAAGAAGAAAACAGAATTTCGTTTTTTAGCACAGAAGAATTCTTGTGTGTACGTATACCAAGTGTCCAGCTAGCGCTGAACTTGAAAGCGCTTCTATTTTTGGTAGTATTGTTTACGCGGGGCAGCTGTTTTCCTATATCGGTTACTTGTTGCGAGAGGAAAAACTGAACTGGAGTTGCATAATTCTGGGGGAGGGAGGGAATTCTGGAGTGGTTTAATGGAATATATTATGGAATCTCGTAATTAACATCACTGCTTTTTTTTTAACACAAGAGGATGGCCCTGAAGGGCAGTACTCGAAGTATGCGAAAAGGACCCCAAACATATTACAAGAAAATCGATCAGGTCCTTCTCCTCCACAAGCAGAACGAGGATTCCACCGCCGGCCGTCCTCGCCGCCTCCGGAGACAGAACCACTTGGTGCAGCGAGCAGGCTGAACGCCGAGGAGAATCCATCAAATGGCCTCCGGACTAGAGGAAGATAACAGTGGCAGCGTTTGGTGATCCCCAAAGTGCAGCTCAGAACTTCCCGGCATAACGCGAAACTTCCATAGAGGCAAAACAGCGGCACCTAGGCCAAAGCCTACCTAAAACTGTACAAGGGAGAGTCCAAGACGCCGGCGGCCGGCGGAGAAGAGAGGGGAGGTGCCTATCGGCCCAGATTTGGGGAAGGTCGTGAACATGGGAGAGAGGATAATGGCCCGTAATTTAGTAGTTTCCGTAACAAAAGCCGAAGGATTCATTGTGACGAAAAAGAAAGGAACAATGAAGGAAAATGAGGGTATACGAGGAAGGAATTAATTAACGGTCCGGAGTAATTGAGAATTTACCGGCTCACAGAGGCCGCCGGAGAAGTCGCCGTCAGCTAGGCCGGAGAATGAGTTGCTGCAGCTGTCGAGGGCCGTGACGGTGGAGGAGTCCGCGGACGCGTTCCCGAAACCGCACTGTTCCTCCTTGACGGTGGCGGTGGTGGTGGCGGCGGCGGCGCCGAGGTGGTGGGCCTCCCCTTCGTCTTCGTCGTCGCAGGGCAGGGCGAGCAGGTCGTCTACGACGAAGAGGTCCTTCTTGTCGTCGGGCGCGCCTCCTCCTCCTCCTCCGTAGTAGGCGTGGTCGGAGGCCGCCGTCGCCTCCATGGGTGGGTCCGTCCGTCCGCCGCGAGGCGAGAGGAGAGCGGTAGATACAAATTGTATCTGCGGCTGTGCGTTACTCGGCGCTTTTTTGTTTCGTTTTCTACGTGTGCGCAGGCGAGGAGGAGAGGGAAGCGCAGATAACGCAAAAGGGAGTAGGGTTTAATTGGCGTGGAGCTGGAGAGCGGAGAGACGGAAGAGGAGGAGGGAGGTCAGCTGGAGGGAACGATTCTTAAGGAGTAAATAAAGCCAGGGAGCTGCGAGAGCCACTGAGCCATCCGTCGTCAGTTCGGTCTCGGTCATCCCCCAGTCCCTCGTACTACTCCACTACAAACTACTTTCTCCTCAAACACACGGCCAGCTAGCGGCAGTAAAACTTTTCATGACTTGCTTATAACTTAGCTTAGTAAGTATCTTTTAATCCCAAAATATTTACTTACGGTTTATTATGCTCGTCTCCGCCAAGTACATTCGATTCTTGCTGTCTTCCTAACGTGTACGTATAAACCATTTCGGTTCCGGCGAGGCAGGTGGATTATGTGGGGTGCCGTCACGTGGCGGTAATTTCGTTCACGGGTTGATCGGGATTACGCCCGGCCGCTTCGTTCTGCGCCGTTAATTTCGAACCTGCGAAGAAGCTTCCTTCTTTTTACTCACACAAAACTACGTTAGCACCTTAGGATATTCGCATCTCAAACTGCTCCAGGATACCAGCGGCAGTTTTTCTTTGCAAAATAGCCGGAAATTTTTAGAAACGGCACTGAGCAAGACAAAAAAAAACTTGGTTAAGAGCTGTTATGAATGGATTCAGGTGAAAGGTTGTTATAGGCTGGACTAGGGAACAGCCCCTGCGTTGCACCGGAGGAACGAGAAAGATATTTTTGTACGAAACACTAAGCGCAGCATATATTTTACTTGCTTTGAATTTTGAGAAGAAAATAAGCACTATAAATTTCTTGGAGTAAAGATCAAAAAAAATGTCATGTATTTTGTCAATTTAAAACCTAAAGAACTCTCTTTCCAAAATATGTTTGTTGAACTGTATGTGACTTTATGGTTTCCCGATTATAAGTTTTGCTATGGTAGAGTGAAGGCACTGATAGGAGAATGCATTAGCAGTTTTTCACATCCAATGTTGTCCCGTTGCACTAAAAACTAACAATAAAACACAGTTTTTATACTCCGAAATCATGAGTAATCAGTAGAGAAGCTATATTTACCTCAAGATCTCTTCAGCTTCATCCACGACCTAAACATATTCAAATCATACTCACCTTGCTCCTCTTGTCCGCACTACCCACAACCGTCATCTTCTTCTATATGAACCACATCATGGGCTATACTGAGAACCACAATATGAGTAGCTTGGTTAGCGTGGCTACTGTCCAGATACTCAGTGATAAGGGTATAGCAGTTACTACCTAAAGAGGTTGTGGCTGGCCGGCTTTGATCATCATTGCAGCGTGTTCTTAGTATTTGGTTCCATAGTTTCATTGTTTGCAATAACGTCTCCACCTCAGGTGCTAGAATAGTTTCATAATTTGCAATCAGTAACGCTACATCTACGGATGTTTTCTTACGGAAACAAACTTACGAGCAGACGTGGAACGACGTCATAGGTTTATAGTTCTAAAATCACGGGAGAGAAAAACAAATGAGCCAACCGGGTGGACACACGTCTATCCGTAGGATTTTTTCGTAAGAATCTTTCCGTAAGTTTAGCTTTTCCGATTTGCAATAGCGCCTCCACCTAATGGTCATCTGTCTAGTGCTTGATGGCCTCCCCGTTGTTGGACCTGGCCTCACAGTAGTGGGCCTTACGCGGCGATGTCGTGGCCAGCGCCTGCACCCCATCGGCCTGACGACAAGTACCTCGAGGAAGGAGAAAATCGTGTTGACCAGTGCCTGCACCCCGTCGGCCTAACGACAAGTACCTCGAGGAAGGAAAAATCGTGCTGATCACGGCGCTTGATATGACTATGGCACACGTCATCGACGATCTTGTGTAGCCTTCTCGATTCGATCGTCTCTGTACCATCTATATATATGAGCACCGCTCTAAAATCGATGGTCTCAGACTGAGAAAGACTTGTTGATCGAGGAGTGGTCGGCGCTCCGATCCAAGATCGATCGGCTCCGAGCGAGGGAAGAACTATCCTGCCGCCACCATCGGAGATTGCGCCCGCAGCCGATGCAGAGTCCGGCATGGATCGGCCAAAGTCGCTAGATGTTCCGTCTATGTGTGCCTCCTGCTAGCACATAAAGAATTAAGAGAGGATGATGGAGTAGATGCGATCGATGGCCATGGGTTAGGGGCTTAGGGCAGGTATATAAGTATATTGGTATTCATGGTAGTCGATCTTGTCTCCTCATCTCACGTATATATGGAGGAACCTGCGTGTATGAGCTAGAAAAGGATCGACCTCCACTTGTTTTGTTTGTTTTGTTTTTCCATCGAGCGTCTTGTTTATTTTCTAACTTATCGGTGGTATCGGTTGTACTATGTAATTTGGTAGGAGCACAATGCGGTTCTAAAAAGTGTAAGAACGATAAAAAACATTCCTTCCTTTATTATTAAAGTATATAGATATATATTGATACAGATCCCTGCATACTCTCTCCGTTCAAGTTTGCGAGGCACTGTTGAATTCTCAGGCCAAGTTTAACCATCGATTTAAAAGATAAAATATGTATTTATATACCACAAAAGGTATAATATTCGATTCATATTTAGAACAAGTTTCGAGCCGTATATTTTTATGAATTCTTTCTAAAAGAAGTTTCCAACCGTCTTTTTATTGCACCATATTAGCATTGGTGTTTGTGGTGACAACTAGCATGCTTAAATCACGTATACGCACAAATAAAAGATCAACATCTATACTTCAAAATATTTCCATCTATAATATTATTCAAATCCAACTATGATGGAAATGTTTTTCCTAACTAGGGCTCCTGAATTTCTCTTGCACTCGGCCGCCGGTGACGTCCGCCGCTGGTTCCCCTGCCCTCCGCCGACCGCTACGGCGGCCACAGGGTGAGGAAACCTCGGACCGGATGACTGATCCGCGTGGATCTTCAAAATTTTCACCTTCGACGTAGGGGCATCGGTGGCGATGAGAATACAGGTCCTCACTCGCACCAAATTTATGTTTTTCTCGAAAGGGTGTTGACGAATTGAAGTTTAGAGTAGATCATCGGACATTAGGTGATAAAGATTTATCTATAGAGGTGGCTTTCAGTGGAGGGAATAATGTCACGACATATCGGTGTTCTGAAGTTCCGCCTCCATATCGGGTGTTCTGAAGTTCCGATTTCAGTGGAGGGAACAATTTTTGAATTTCCCCTCTTATTTTAAAAACCCAAACCCTAGTTCCTAAAGTTGGCCATTTGGTAATTGTAGTGCAAATGGTGTTTTAGATATTTTACTCGTGCTCAAAACCAGCTTTTATAAGTTTACGAAATGTGTTTCAATTTTATAAAAATTTAGAAATTGGTTTTACTTCATTTAGACTTCTAAAACTAATTCTATAAAAGAGACAGTAAAACTAGAAAAGAAAATATTTTGAAACAAACAAATATACCTAAACTGTAACACCCTCAGAATCGGTCCTATGCAAGTTGCAGCGATTCCCGCCAAACCCGCATAGAAACGATTCAAAAGTGCCCACCAGGCACTTTCGTGCGGGTGGAAAACGAAGTAATAACATTACACAACAGTCCTCGATGGGACCCACAGAACAGATATATATACAACAGCGACTCAAAGAGTCAAGAATACAGATTTACGGTACAAAGATCCAAATCACCTTGAAAACAATACGGCGTCCGAGTATGGACAAGATGCAAATTGAGCTAAGAGCCCTGAAGAATAACCAATGGCGTCCATAAACCTGCCCAGGCCAAGCCGGAAGGGTAACCCTGCTAACGACGTCGATCTCAAAACCTGCTTAAACAAAAGGGTGCCGACAAAGGGCAAAGGAAAAAGAGAGAGCGGTCAGTACTGAGGCCAGTACACGGCGAGACTAGAATTCGGCGGTCCTCGCCTACATAGGTATGGTGGACTGCAGCGGCAGCGCAGCATACACTAAACATCCTATAAAGACTCGATAAAACAGGCGGCTATCAGAGAGGGGTAAGAAAGACCTATCCGGAACCAACCTGATACTAACACCAAACAATCCCATCCTGGTATTCCCCCTCGAGACCAAACGAGGAAGTCAACCGAGGAACTCACACAGTTGGCAGTTTTATTTATTTAGTTATTGTTGCAGCAATTACTAGTCAGGTGTAGATAATCGTCCTGGTAAAATAAACAGTGGGCCGTTTTAGTTAACCATTCCGTTGTAATTGCGACACTTACTAGTCAAATACAATTAACATGAGATATCCCAAACCCAGCAGTTGTTGGTACTTTTATTTAGCCATTCCGTTGCAGTGAAGCTGATTACTAGTCATATCAGATACAAGTTAAATTATAGCAGTAAACTTTAGTTATAGTTGTCTATGATCTAGCACTGTGCTCCAAGTCGTCCATAACCGCGGACACGGCTTCTCGAAAAGATTAAACCCTGCAGGGGTGCACCAAAGTATCCACACGCACTTCGACCCTTTTTGCCAGATCAATTAACATACACCCATCGGTATGTCGGCGGGGCCTAAGTCATGACGTTTCCCAGACCCAAAGCAAGCACGGGGGGCCACCCCACTAAGTACACCCGCAACGAAGTCGGCCGGTCTCCGAGACGGACTCAGGGTTTGCGACAGTGGCTGTAAACGACAGGGGATCCCAAAACTGGGCCTGTCGATACCGCGAAAACACTCCGCTTCCAAAACAGTACAGGTGCTATCCATCGCATAATCGTAAATAAAGCAGTAAAGCATGGCATAAGTACAGGATAGTAATAAAGCCCCAAACTACTTGTGGCCCCCAGTACAGTACTTTGAAATCAGGTACTAAATCGATGGGGGGCCCATATCTCCCCACATGTGGTTAGCACGCTCGATCTCGGAACAGGTGTCAAGAACTCGGGGTCCTACGGGACACAAATGGACGGTTAACAACCAAATAACATCTATTGCCCACCTGTGCCTCTGCTTACCTACTTCAATTTTAGTTGTTAAACAATAATTGAATTAAACGATGATAATTAAAGCCATGATCATCTCCAACATTAAACATGCGGCAATGCTCCAACAACTGTGGTACTTGACGGCACGCAACAACACTTGAGCAAGCGACTAGGACGCGCAGGTCCAACTATCTATCAAACAACGGTAATAGGAGGTGTCCAAGGCAATATAAGGCTGCAAGGGAATCACGGGTACGGAAACTAGAGCAACGCAACACAGATAGCAATAGATCAACAGGAGGGAATAAATACTATAAAAGTAAGATAGGTAGAAAGGGGGAGATGCTCACCTGAAAACATTGCCGAAGGTTCATCCGAAGATCGGGTCGACACTCGCATCAACTCAACGGCCTTATCCGCGAAGAACCAAAATACTAGAATAAACACCGGATGCAATATTTAATACTACGGCAAAAGATCGGGCATGATGCATGTATGATGTATGGCATGGCAAAGGTGCGATACGATTAGGCAATATTAAGCGGAACCGGGGGTCCCGACAATTAATTATATGGTTCTAGTTGTTTAGATAACCCGCAATTTAAATGTTGTTTTAACAAGGCAAAATATATCACCAGTTCGCTACACAAATTTAAATGAGGCCAATATACGGCTAGATTTACCCGCATATGGGCCCCATATTTAATTATGAGATGAATCGGCATAAGGCCCCCAAACCACATGATATGAATGCGAGATGAACAATTAATATGCAACAATTTATATAGATAGCATTTAGAAAATAGAGGCTCGGATCAGGGTCACACATTAGGGTTCGGCAGATCTTGGTTCTGGGGTTCGGGGTTCGGTCTCAGGGTTCGACGGAAACGGTCTCGGATAACGGAGTAGATCTGGCCTTCCGGGAAGAACTACTTGGCGGTCTTCGGCTCCACCCAGGTCGATGCCGATCTTGTCGTCGCGAAGACCTTGTCGGGTCCGCGCCATCGAGTCGGTCTTGGCATTCGGGCGAGGAACTTGGCGTATCCGCGTCGGCAATCTTGGCGTTCTTCAGGTTCGGGTCCTGGCGCTTCGGATCGGTCTTCATGGTCTCGGCCACCGGATCCTTGAAGGAGGACTCCTGGTCTTCGGGTTCGCCCTCCGGTTCCGGGGTCGGGGTTCGAGGCCTTGGCGTCCGCGTCCTTCGAGGCCAAGTTGTGGTACTTGTCATCCATGATGAAGGTCTTGACTATGGTTCGTCAAGTGCTACCGGTATTGGTCCTTTGCGAAGAACTTGTCGACGAGATAAGGGCCCGTGACGAACTTGGTGGTTCACATCTTCAGCAACAGGCACCAGAACATCTGCCAAAACCAGCGGCACCCGAGCCTGCAGGCAGAGGCGTCAACGTCGCTGCAGGGCCCGCTCGCGTCGGCTCGGGAGATGGTTCAACGGAGGAGCTTCTCTGCTCGAGGAGGAGGGGATGGCCCTGGCGTCGCTGGACAGAGAGGCCATGGCGCGGGGCCGGGCTTGCGGGGCGGGGTGGGGGCCGCGGGCAGGCACCAGAACGGGCGGCGCTGCGGGGTCCGGCGGCGCTCGGGAGGAGCCACGGTGGCGACGGGGAGGCGCTCGAGGCTCGCGGCCGGGCGCAGCACAGGAGAGGGCGGCCGGCGACGGAGGCGAGGAGGCGGGGATGCAGGCGGCGAGGATGGGGGAGGCGGCCGAACGCCGGGAGGGGGGGAAGAGGGGAGGCCGGTCGGTTGAGGGCGGGCCCGCGCGGCGGCGCGTGCTTGACGGCTCCGGAGGGCGCCGGCAGAGGGGGTGGAGGGCGGCCGGCGTGGCGAGGGACGATGGCGACGAGCGGCGGCCGGAGAGGAGGGAGGGCGCGGTGCAGGGGACCCGGGGCCCTCAGGCGGCGGTGGCGGCTCGAGGGCCGGAGGGTAGGAGGTCGACGCGAGGGAGAGGCGCTGAGGCGGGCGACGGGGAGGTTGGTCGCCGGCGGGTGGCGGGGCCGGGAGAAGGGCGGTGAGCTCGAGCGGCGGGCGGGGAGGCCGGAGAGGGACGCGACATGGGAGGTCGGTGGGCGGAGGATGTGGGCGGCGCGCTCGTCGGAGAGGCAGAGGGGGGAGGGAGCGCGCTTGCGAGGCAGAGGAGGAAGAAGCGGGGGGGACGGGGCGGCTCGCGTGAGGGAGAGAGGGATGGGCAGCGCGTCGGTGGGGGTGGGCCCGCGGGGAGGGTGGCGACAGGCGTGCGTGGCGTGCGTTTGTGATGGGTCGGGTGATGGGTCTGCAGGTGGGGCCGGGGTGCGGGACAGGGAGAGAGGGGAGAGAGAGGGCAGTGGGGCCGGGGTGGGGCAGGTGCAGGAGGTGGGTTAGGATTGATGAGGTGGCGAGCTGAGGGTGAGCTGGAGGGAACGGTGAGGTGGAGGGAGGGGATTGGTGGGTAGACTAGGTTTGGGTAGTTTTAGGATTTTGGTGGACCGTTGGTTTTGTACTGGGGTGGCCAACTGAGTCGGATCGGTCCGGTTCGGCTGCCCCCTAAAATAATATAACTTTTATTTAATTTGCAATAAACTTTTGTAAATAGTTTTTAGACAAACAAAATATCCGGAAGCATCCGGGGTTTAATTTGAAATAGAAGGAGGGCTAGTTTCAGAAAACAGTAGACTTTCGCAACATAGTTTCAAGTAAAATAATATGCATGAAGATGACGATGCTCAAATGCAATGTGGCATGATGACATGAGCATGCGGTCATGATGATGCAATGCACAAAAATGACGCGATTTTCTAGTAGTGGTTTTTGCGGGATGCCACATAAACCTACTGAACCGACCCAACTGGGCCGGATCATACCTTCCCCGCCTCTATCTACCGCGCGCCCACCCGCACGAGCGATGCCCAGCAGCACGCAACAGCTCGCCACCGGCCCGCCTTCCCCTCTGTCCGTTGCCCCCAACCTCCCGCTCCCCCACCTCCTGCACGACACTGATGTGGTCGCCGCCCACCTCCCGCACTCCCTGTGCCTTGCCAGAGCATCCCTGTGTGCTCCCTTAAATCCCCTCTGGGACCCTCTACTTTTACCCCCACACCTCCCTCTCTATTGTGTCGCCCGACTGCCGGATTTCACCACCGGAGCCCCGTCGTCCGCCGCTGCACCTTCTCCAATTTCGGTCGGTACAAGAGGTCCCCTGCCACATTTTCTTGCGCATTCCTCTCCTTCCCTCTGGCGCACGCTCTAATCCTTTTATCCCCTTTGAGTTTGTGGCCTGACGACGCCAGCGACAGGAACCGAAGTCGCCGTTTCTCCGATCGTTCGTCGTCGCCATCTCAAGAAGCGATCAACGCTGCTGAGCACCCCATAGACCTGCGAGCCTAGCTACCAAGACTACCCTCTCCGGGGATCCCCAGCAGGTGAGCCCACTCTCTTTTATTCTCGGCCGCCCAATCTATAACCAGTAGCAAAGAATAGATTGTGTAGCGAAGGGATGTCGGCCAGTTAGATCGCGCCGCGTAACCGCCCTGTTAGCGTGCCGTGTAAGCGGCCCAGTCATTGCTGCTAGCCAATCGCGTGTTGCTGCATGTGCAGCCTTATCCACAAGAATTCATGTTTTATTTTAAATAGGTAAAAAGGATTTCATTTGGTAAAATGCATAGGAAATGCTCTGTTATTAAGAAAAATGCATATAATATATGTGTGGATTCATAAAATTGTGTAGAACGACATTATGAAATAAAGTTTGAGGTTTGACAAACCTAAGAGTTTATAAAATTTAAACTCCAAGTTTGACTATTTGTATTATAAAAATAATACTGTAAATCCTTGCAAATGATATATTTTTGGAATCCTTGAAACAAAAATCTAATCCCACTGTTAGATTTCAAATTTAAATATTTTAAATTGAACAGTATTACAGGATTTACATTAGGATATTTTGGGCATAAATTTAAATCTAAAAATGCTTTTAGAGTGATTCCTTTTGCTAAATGCTTATAATTTAGTCCCCTGTCCAATAGGATCAGAGGATAAAAATCTAAAACTATGTTTACAACCAATTTGTTAAAATATGAATCAATGCCCTTTGATTGCCTGTTTTGGACATAACTTTGATAATAAAAATGATTTATAAATAAAATATTTTTGCATCATTCATGTTTTAACTTTTATAAAACCTTATTCATGATTTTCAAATACACATAAATTGTTTTGTATGAAGATCATGCATGCCTTACTTGTGCATGATTTTTGTGGTGTGAATGGTTGTTGATTGGAATTATTTTTTCTTATAGATTGTGAGGTGCACAAGCCCTATGATTGTAAGAAGTGTGTGAAGATCCTTCACCAATAAGTCAAGTGCATCTATACCATTGTCCAAGTCATGTTTACCTTGCAAGTTGATATGTACCATAGACTTTGCAAGTGGAACTTTCCCTTTATCTATGTTTATGCTTACTATGTGAGCGTAGAACTAAACTTTGTTTGTATGATGATATTGTATGAAACCCGGATAGGATAGCCATATGGATTCTAAAACTGTTTGTTGTGTGACCAATGTTTGTGTTGGGAAAAGCTTCACTATACTAACTTATAGATGTAGATTGAAAAACCAGGAATAGACTTTGACTTAGTGAGACAGTGAGATTGGATTGACATAGTGAGTGATTGGATTTGGAAGAATGGAGGAGGATACTTTCTAAATTATGTGGCATGGAAGGGCTATGGCCTAACTTTTTGACATGTTGAGCCAAGTCCTGATAGTAGGGTGGATTGTGTGGCATGAAAGGGCTAAAGTCTGACTTTCTGACATGTTGGGTTGAGTCCTGATAATAGGAGGGGTTGGAAAATTAGCATGGTGTAGGGATGCAGTCTGACTACTGACATGTTGATCTTGGCTCTTAAGGAGTAGTGGAGCAAAGGATGATTTGGAAGAAGGCTTTGAATTTGGAGTGAATGATGATTTGGAAGAAGGCTCTGGATTGACGCACGAACCAATATATTAAGAGAGCTGATTGATTTTGCGTGATTGAATTATTATATCCCCATTTTAGTGACACTTGCCAATACATTCAAAGTATTTACCCTTCGTGGCTGCAACGTTTCATGTTGCAGGTTCCCTTGAAGATGGTTGAAGTACGAGGTTAGTGTTGCATGTCTCCACTCAGCATGCTTCGAATGTGGCATTTATGATGGAGATCCTTATTGATACGTCGGAAACATATCTATAATTTTTGATGTTCCATGCTTGTTTAGTATCTACTTTGCTTTGCTTTGTCTACACTTTGAGGTGTTTTTATATATTTTCTGGTACTAACCTATTAACAAGATGACACAGTGCCAGTTGCCCGTTTTCTTCTGTTTTTGGTTCCAAAAAGGAAGAACATCAATATTCTCGGAATTGGACGGGACAAAAGCCAAAGTCAATATTTTACCATGGGGAACACGGAGCCAGAAGATGAGACGGAGGAGGGCCTCGAGGGGCCACACCCCCTGGCCGCGCGGGTGGGCCCACCCCGCGCCTGGGGGTGATGACCCACAAGTATAGGGGGTGTATTGTAGTACTTTCGATAAATAGGAGTGTCGATCCCAACGAGGAGCAGAAGGTGCTGAACAGTGGTATGGAGCAGGAAATCCCTCTGAATACTTAGCAAACGAATTTTTAGTGGTTTTTTGACAAGGCAACAAAGCAAAGAGCAAGTAGCAGAAGTAACGAACAAACGGAGCAAGTGGCCCTATCGTTTCTTAGCAAAGGACAAGACGATGGAAATACTTATAAGGACCAAACGTTTTCGAGGACACATGGGAATTCTGTCAAGTGCTTTCGCATCAAATAGCTTAGTACTCTTCGCTGGTGTTTGTAAGTGTTGTGTGGGTGAACCTGTGCTAACATACCGCCCTTCCTAGGACTAATACATACTTGTGATTAAACCCCCTGCAAACATCTGTAACTACAGGAAAGTAATTAAGATATAAATCTAACCACAACCTTAAACTCTGAGATGCTACGCTCCCTTGTGCAAAGGTTTCCTAATGGGGGTTCAGGTTTCTGTCATTCCGGCAACTCCACGATAGTAGCCAAATACACAATGCATTCCCCTAGGCCCATAAATGGTGAAGTGTCATGTAGTCGACGTTCACATGACACCACTAGAAGAATAGCACCACAACTTAAATACTAAACCATTGAATAATAACTCATCACAGATTCACTACTAACAACATGACTTCTCCCATGTCCTCAAGAACTAAACGAACTACTCACAAGACATCATATGGATCAAGATCAAAGATGGTATGGTAATGGATAACAATCTGAACATAAACAATAATCCAATGGTTCCACTCACAAGCATCAACTACAATAGTAATCAACACTCGGAAAGTTTCCCTAAGAACTAAAGTAATATCCAACACAATTGTTACAGCGGGACGGAGTGGTGGTGCTGGTGCTGGTGGAGATGATGGTGTGGATGATGATGATCCCGATGAAGCCTAGCTTGATGACGGTGTTGATGGCGACGGTCTCCCCTCTCCGGGAAAGAATTCCCTCGGCAGAAATCTGTCTGCCGGAGAGATCTTTCTCTCTCGGTGTTTTCCACCCCTAGAGGCGGCGGAAATCTATCTGTGGTCACCCCCTGGTGTTAGGGTTTCAAAGGGAAGATATAGGCGAAGGGGCAGAGTCGGAGGCCGGGCAGGTGGGCTACACCTGCCCTAGGCGCGGGGTCAGGTGGGCCCGCGCCTAGGGGTGTGTGGGCCCCCTGAGGCCCATCTCCGTCCCTTATTCTGGCTTCCTTCGTCTTCTGGTAAAATAATATGTTTCCATATTTTTCTGGAATTTTCTGATCTTCGCGAAATTGCACCGAAATGCCTTCTTTTCCATCAGAATCCAGACTCCGGCAGTCCATCCTCTAGGAATCATCCAACATCCATAAACAGATGAAAATCCATAAGTAATACCTCATAATAAGGCAAATATCAATGAATAGAGGTAAATTATGATATAGAAAGGTGATGCAAATTGGGCGTATCAGGGGGGTGCAGCCACCTCGGGCACCCCCTTGGCCTCCCTCTTCGCCTATAAGAAGCCCCCGATGCCTAAACCCTAAGGACCCGATCAATATTCTATGAAACCGTCTGTAGCCGCCGCACCATCGTCCCTAGATCGGGGGGATCTGAAGCTCTTCCCGGCACCTTGCCGGAGGGGAGATCATCCCGGAGGCGTTCTTCTTCAACATGCCAGCCTCCGGTATGAAGCGTGAGTAGTTCCACCTTGGACTACAGGTCCATGTAGTAGCTAGATGGTTGTATCTCCTCCTTTGTGCCTTCATGTCTAGATCTCTTGAGCTCCATTCATGATCAAGATCTCATATATTTGTAATCATGCATGTTGTGTTTGCAGGGATCCGATGGATATTGAGATTACTATATCAGATTGATTAATGGTTTTATCTTATTGATTCTGTCATGTCTGTGTTGTTTGTGATCTTGCATGCTCTCCGTTGTTAGTAGCTATTTTGGCCAAGTAGTTGCTAGTGACTCTAAGAGGGGGTATTTATGCTCGATAGTTGTTTCATGCCTATATTTAATCTAAGGGAAGTGACCGAAATCTCTAAGGTTGTAGATGTGTTGTTGCCACTAGGGAGAAAACAACGGTCTCTTGTTCATGGAACAAGTGGATTGTTTACCTTACATACTTTGCTTAAAGCAGTTGTCTGTTGCTTGCAACTTAATACTGGAGGGGGTTCGGATGATAACACAAAGGTGGACTTCTAGTCATAAATGTAGTTGGATGGCGGTATATGTATCTTGTTGTATTGCCCAATCGAATCTCATAGGATCATGATGTCTAGTATTGCATTGTTATGCCTTGCTCTGTCCTGTCAATTGCCCTGCTGTAATTTGGTTACCCAGCACGCCATGTTTGTTTATCTAAGGAGAACACCTCTAGCGAACTATGGACCCCGGTCCAATCTTTACCATTGATACATCTTCCACTGTTTACCATTTACTTGTTGCAAACCTCCATTACCTTCCACACCATACAGTTAATCCTTTGTTACAGCAAACCGGTGAGATTGACAACCTCACTGATCATTGGGTCAAAGTCTTGAGTTTGTGTTGTGCAGGTCTCCACGTTGCTAACAACACCTTTGAGTCATTTCCGTCCACCTACTAGTTCGATAACCTTGGTTTCTTACTGAGGAAAAACTTGCTGTTGTTCTCATCATACCTTCCTCTTGGGGTCTCCCAATGAAGTGTTCACGCACTCATCAAGCCTTTTTCTGGCACCGTCACCGGGGAGGCTAAGGACGTATTCACAAGGGGAGTCCTTATCAACCTTTTCTCTTTACTTTGTTTTTCTTTTGCTTGGTTTTGTTTGCCTCTTTTTACCAAAAACTCCAAATAAATAGTTTAGTTTGGTTTGCTTTCTCTTATCAAAAACAAAAAAAAATAGTTCCTGCTCTAGTTGCTACCATGTCTGGTTTTGGTCCAATCCATGTTTCACCTATGGAAAGGATCTTTACTTTCAAGCAAGTAAGTGAAGAGAGTTTCAAAGAATCTTGGTCTAGAATATCTTCTTTACAAAGGGAAGCCGAGCCTAAGATGAGTCTTAGCTTGGTTGTTAATAGTTTCCACCACGGTACTGCTCTTTGTTATAAATATGATTTGGATGTTGTGTCTGAGAAAGATATTTTTTGTTGTACTGAGAATGAAGCTTTAGATGCTATAAAGAAGTTGATTATAATTTATAATATGTCTGGCAAGTATGATTCTTCTTTTATATACATTTATGCTAGGTTGAACACTCTTGAGTCCAGTACTGCTGCTTTGAACAGTTGCTATCACACACTTAAAGAGCATCATGGTTATGTTCCAATAAATTCTGAGCCTTCAAAGTGGTTTCCTACAATAAAAGTTTCTATAAATAGTGCAAATTTTGATGCTCGCTGTGATATCATGTCTGAATTTTGCCTTATGCCTAAAGATATCTATGAGTCTTTGAGTCTTTGGGGACTTTCTAAAGGAGGATAAGAAATATCTCTTACCAATAATGTAACTTTATTACCCATTGTAATAGCTGAAGGTGTGTTTACAAAAATCTCAGGGAAAATGGTGTCTACTGATTATCTTGTTATTGAATGTGTAGAAAAAGGACATATTGCACTCGGAAGATCCCTGCTGAAACACCTTGGAGCAATAATAGATGTGGGAAAAGTCATTATGTATTTTGCTCCTCCAGTAAGCAATAATATATTTCCTAAAGAGAAGAAGAAAGGTAGGAGCAAGAGGTTTGATGTTAATGCTTCTTCATTTGAAAATACTTGATTCTTGCTTCTTGTGCCTAACTTAAAGGCGTTAAAGAAAAGTACTTGTTGGAAGATAACCCAAGAGTTTTCTTGAGTCCTGGAAGTTATTATTTCAGTAATGATCTCTCCTTATCCTTTTTGCTTGCTTTTTGTGCCAAGAATGACCTCTAATAAGGGGGAAGTAAGATTTGGGGAGTTGCTGTCCCAAAACAGATTTTTTTGCCCCACCGTAAATATTCGTAAGGAATCTCTGTAAGTCGGAATGATCTGATAATTTAAGAATAAATCTACCAGTATGTCAGCTAACTTTTGTTAGTTCAACACATTTTGATTTCAGAAACAGAAGGTCTTTGAAAAAATCGGTTTCTACCAGTTGGTCTGTTTTGACAGATTTCTGCCATTATTTGCATTTGCTTCTTATTGATACCTTTTTGGGTTCTTTTTGGGAAATTGAGCTTTTTAAGGAAAATTTTACATTATCTAGTGTTTTTAGCGAAAGTTTGTTGTTATAAAGGTAAATCCAAAGGTCTATTATCTTTTGAATACACTAACGTTGCTAATGAAGATTGTGTGAAGTTTTGTATGAAGGAAAAATTTCAGGTGTAGAGAGAGAATGATGTAATGAGATGAAGAATGAACAAAAGATCAAGCTTCTGGATGCCACCCCATGTCACCCCAAGAAATATCCAAGAGGTACAAGCGTCAAAGCTTGGGGATGCCCAAGGCATCCCCTTCTTCACCATCTCAATAAAAAGCTCAGGTCTTTCTAGACACTTCGTTTTTATTGTTTCATGCACTGTTGTGTTGTTCTTGGAGAATCTTAGTTTTCGTTTTCTTTGCTTAGTTTTCTTAGTTTGCTTAGTTTGACTGAATAAAGTAGTTTGGACCCCCGTTCTCGCTGTGTTGTTTCAATTAAGTTGATTGGTATTGGAAAGGAGTAGAAAGTTCTTGCTTGAAATAGTGCAAGAGGAGCTTGCGTTGACTGTGACTTAGACTTTAGCATGTCATGCTAGGTGTTGTTTTGACCTTATGCTTAGTGATTATTTCTGTAGCATGACTTGTTCCAAACAATTAGGATTTCTTAGTGTGCCTTGAAAGAATCATGTGTTGTTTTAGCATGCAAAAGCATAGTATCGTGGTATTATCCTTTGATGCTTTGTTTGGGTTGACTTGGCACATGATCACACCATGTTATGACTATGAACAAGTCACCATAGCCTCTATGATCATTTAGTCTTTGACTTGTAGTACCACTTTATGCTTTGATTAGTAATATTTTGTCGCTCTACATGATTATGGCCATTATTGCTCTCTTAGTTGGTTCCTCCTAGTCTTTCGCTAGCCTCCACTTGTATGAGTAAGCTCTACTCATGCTTCCAATTAACAAGAAACCAAGTTATTCCAAAGTGTCCACTATAAATTCCTAGCATGGTGTGTTACACCATTCCAAGTATATTCTTGTTTTCATCTATCTTCCAATTAAAAAGTATTTTGTTATGTGAAAACTTAATGATTAAATCTCTCACAAACTTGATGGCACACTTTATATTTCTTGCCCCTAATAAACTTTAACCATTATGTAATCTATGTTGTATATGCTTGCACTTATACGTTGGAATTAGCAGAACCATGCTGTCACGTGGAACGCTTTCAACATTGCACTTGTACATTGTACACAGTTGATATCATGCTCTTTTGCTTATGGATGTCGTCGGTGTGAAATGAAAGGGGATCTTGTAAGTCCATGGAGTTATGTATGTGTGTTAGAGAAACGCCTGGGCCGCTAGCCTAATCCATGCCTAATCATGGTGGAAACTTGAAGCATCATCATAATGACATCTATGAAGCTTTCTTCCTATAAAGAAACAGACATATTGAGAAAAGAGGAAAGAGAGAAAAAAGCACCATATTCCCATGGTAAATAAGAAGATTGTTGAGATGCTCATTGTCTGCTTGCCTTGTCATTTTGGTTATGGGATAGCTCATGTACCATGTGCAAGGGGTACCCCGTTGGCGGTTCTCTATGATACACATGTATTTACTATGACAAAAACTTACGGGTGACTAAAGTTGAGTAGCATGAGGAGCGGCCTTCGTATTCAAGGGACATGAGATTGCCAACTTATACTTTGTCAAGCATATACTCCATATTTTGTTCACTTTAATCATTAATCACTTCAAGATGATTATGATAGGGGCAATGAGAGCTGAAAGCTAACAAGTACCATAATTTTTGGAAGCTCTTTTTGAGACTTGAAATCCCTACTTCCCTTTTGTGAAGGGCCTTTCTTCCACCATTATATTGAGTCTCCACCTTATACCTTTAGGCATCAGTTAAGAGAGCATAGTTGCCATTCTTAGTTCTATGTGCCTTGTCCCAAAACTTATTGATTGATGCATATTGTTGATATTACTTGTTCTTGTGCTATTTGTATCTAGTCACTCTTATGAACTTTGAAGGTGTCCTATGCATCTATTTGCTACTCCATGAGGGACAAGCTGAATGCCACTATGCCATGTTTTCTGTATGTGAAACAAACAAACATTTTTCAATGCATGTTATTCATGATCTTTGTTTGTAGCCTTTCATGTTGCATGCATAGTTACTTTGTCTTACTGTTAGAACTCCATCTTTCATGAACGTGTTTAGAGTTCTTTGATCCCAATTTTCAATGCTTGCAAGTGGTTTGATCTTGGTTTTGATGGTGCATGTCACCTAAAAAATTATTCTTTTGATCACTTACCTACTTGAGGACGAGCATGAGTTAAGCTTGGGGATGCTTGATATGTCGGAAACGTATCTATAATTTTTTATGTTCCATGCTTGTTTAGTATCTACTTTGCTTTTCTTTGTCTACACTTTGAGGTGTTTTTATATGTTTTCTGATACTAACCTATTAACAAGATGCTACAGTGCCAGTTGCCTGTTTTCTTCTGTTTTTGGTTCCAGAAAGGCAGAAAATCAATATTCTTGGAATTGGACGGGACAAAAGCCAAAGTCAATATTTTATTGTGGGGAACACGGAGCCAGAAGACGAGATGGAGGAGGGCCTCGAGGGGGCCACACCCCTGGCCATGTGGGTGGGCCCACCCCGTGCCTGGGAGGGTGCAACCGCCTCGGGCACCCCCTCGGCATCCCTCTTCGCCTATAAGAAGCCCCCGATGCCTAAACCCTAAGGACCAGATCAATATTCCACGAAATCGTCTGTAGCCGCCGCCACCATCGTCCCTAGATCGGGGGGATCTGAAGCTCTTCCCGGCACCCTGCCGGAGGGGAGATCATCCCGGAGGCCTTCTTTTTCATCATGCCAGCCTCCGGTATGAAGCGTGAGTAGTTCCACCTTGGACTACGGGTTGATGTAGTAGCTAGATGGTTGTATCTCCTCCTTTGTGCTTTCATGTCTAGATCTTGTGAGCTCCGTTCATGATCAAGATCTCATCTATTTGTAATCATGCATGTTGTGTTTGCGGGGATCCGATGGATATTGAGATTACTATGTCAGATTGATTAATGGTTTTGTCTTATTGATTCTATCATGTTTGTGTTGTTTGTGATCTTGCATGCTCTCCGTTGTTAGTAGCTATCTTGGCCAAGTAGTTGCTAGTGACTCCAAGAGGGGGTATTTATGCTCGATAGTGGGTTCATGCCTCTATTTAATCTAAGGGAAGTGACAGAAATCTCTAAGGTTGTAGATGTGTTGTTGCCACTAGGGAGAAAACAACGGTCTCTTGTTCATCAAACAAGTGGATTGTTTACCTTACACACTTTTCTTAAAGAAGTTGTATCTTGCTTGCAACTTAATACTGGAGAGGGTTTAGATGATAACCCAAAGGTGGACTTCTAGTAATAGATACAGTTTGATGAAGGTCTATGTATCTTGTTGTATTTCCCAATCGAATCTCATAGGATCATGATGTCTAGTATTGCATTGTTATGCCTTGCTCTGTCCTGTCAATTGCCCTGCTGTAATTTGTTTACCCAGCATGTCATGTTTGTTTATCTAAGGAGAACACCTGTAGTGAACTATGGACCCCGGTCCAATCTTTACCATTGATACATCTTCCACTGTTTACCGTTTACTTGTTGCAAACCACCATTACTTTCCACACCATATAGTTAATCCTTTGTTACAGCAAACCGGTGAGATTGACAACCTCACTGATCGTTGGGGCAAATTCTTGAGTTTGTGTTGTGCAGGTATCCAAGTTTCTAACAACACCTTTGAGTCGTTTCCTTCCTCCTACTGGTTCGATAACCTTGGTTTCTTACTGAGGGAAAACTTGTTACTTTTCTCATCATACCTTCCTCTTGGTGTCTCCCAATGAAGTGTTCACGCACTTATCACTAATCTTTTATTAGTATTCTACTGTTAAACTTTGTTAATGAGGAGTTAGCCCTCCTACTATGCCACTTGTTTTATACTATGCTACATTCTGGATCATATGTAATAAAGTTATGACCTTTGTTTTGTGATACTACATCTTGAACTATGTGTGCTAGCGAGTCGGTCCAGGGACTAGACTACAAGAAAAATGTCCTTTTACAACGGATGATTTTCATCGTTGAAGGTCTGTTTTTCATGGTTGAAAACCCTTCTATGACGGATGATCATCGTGGTAGAAGCCCCGTCATAAATGATTCTACCACAGTTTTTTTACTATGGCGGATCGCACACTTCACCCACGAAAAGTCGCTATGTCATAGATCTGTTTGTCAGCCCCGTTGACTACTGACTCATGCAAACTGCCACGTGGCGAACGGTGTTAACGACCAGTTACCGTCATTAACTGTCAATGAAACCGTGGTGGAAGCCAGGCCCAACCAAGGCCTGGTAAATATTAAGTGGGCCGGCCCATTAAGAAAGCCCAACAGTATCATGGCCCGTTACTGTTTCATCATGCACTGTTACAAATGGGCCCACTAGTGCTGCCGGCGGCGGCCCATAAATTTTCAGGCCCTTTACTATTTCAACAAACACTGTTTGAATTTGGCACATTGGTAAGGCCCGTAAAAAGTCGGGCATGTTACTGTTCCGCCCTATACTATTTGAATTGGGCCTATTTGGCCAGCCCACTTTGTCTTGTAGCCATTTTGGCCCGTTAATGTACAGTTCTGTACTGTTCAGAGCGGCCCATTTACGCAATCCGCTGTGTCCATAAACTTTCGGGCCCTTTACTATTTAGGCCCATAAATGTCCTGCGCATATTCTGCATGTTACTGTTTTGGCCTGATAGGTTTGTCGGCCTGTTATTGTTCCTTCATGGTGCATTTCGGCCTGTTACTATTTTGGTCTGCTATGATCCTGGCCTTTTTCCGGCCTGGCCCGTTACTATTTTGGCTATTTAAGCTTCTGCCCTTTTACTGTTCTATTCCATTACTGTTCTAGGTATGTTACTGTTTTGGCCTATTATTGTTTTGTCGGTTACTATTTTGGCTTGTTGTTGTTTGGGTCTTTACTGTTCCAGCCTGTTACTATTTTGTCGAATGCTGAATTGGCCTGTTACTATTTTGTCCATTTACTATTACTTAGCATGCATGTGGGTCGGGCCCGTTACTTTTATAGTCTTTTATAGTTTTAGCATTTCTGGAGCCCATTCTGATATCTTAAAAGGTGTATAACTTGTGAGCATTTTTTACTGTTTATCGTCGACCTAATACAAGACAGGCCAATGCAGAGCATGATATTGTACCCTAATCGACCTGGCTAGCGCGGGTATGGAACCGCGTACCTCTATGTGTGGATGGCGTCAACTAAATGCCTACACGGGCTATGCGATTTATCTAGATATTACATCAAATGCAAAGTACTAAAATTATTACATATCATCGACTCATGGGAAAGAAAATTCAGCATTTCAGTTGACAATCGAGTTGATAGCAGTGCTCAATTTGCTTTCTCCATCTATCACATGCATCTCCTTTTTGAGTGTGACATTTACATTGCAAAACAACCTTGAGAGATGATCTTCCAGCCCCATCTTTGGTGACGATAGCAATAATTGCAGTCTGAAACTAAGTAATAACAAGTTAATACATCAAACAAGGCAAACTACTCATTTAAATGATATGAAAGGAGTGGTCAATGGTTCAAATATATTGACCATCACGTCAAACAAACAAATAAGACAAGCAAGAATTAAACAAGTGTGCCTACTGTGAAACGAGAAATATAAAAATGTGTGTGACTTAGAATTTTAGCAAATATAAACTAGCCAGGTCATTTCAACAAAAAATATATAGAAAAATAAACTAGACAATGTCATGAAGTTACTGTAGTAGCTAAGAATGAACGAGACCGAAATTATAACAGCATCCTACAAGAACTTGTAGAGCAGGAATGCAAACCACAAATGAACTATACAGTAAAGGATAGTTATGTTATTGCTTAGGACGAACCAGAACCAGATACGAAATATAATGGCGTCGCTTGTGAACCTATAGAGCAGGACCGACAAGCATTAGACAAGCGTGCCTACAAATAAATGAGCAATCAAACAAAGTGTTACTTAGAATGTCAGCAAATATAAACTAGACAGGTTATTTCAACAAATATATATGGAAGTGGTTGCATATCCTGAAAAGCAAGAGACGTTGGTTGACTCATAATTTATGGTGAGCTACATAATGGCATGCAGTTACTGTCATACCTAAGAATGAACTAGATAGAAATTACAATGGCATCATACCAGAACTTGCAGAGTAGGAACGCAAACCACGAATGAACTACACAATAGAGGATAGTTATGTCGTTTCTTAGGACGAACCAGCACTAGATTAGAAATATAATGTCGTCCCTTGCGAATCTGTAGAAGAGGATAAGCAAGCATTAGACAAGTGTGCCTATAATAAAATGAGCAATCGGTCAAAGTGTTTCTTAGAATTTTAGCAAATATAAACTGTCCAGGTCATTTTAACAAATATATATAGAAACAGTCGTTTATCCTGAAATGCAAGAGACGTTGGGTGATCCAGAATTTGCGGTGAGATACACAATGGGCATGCAGTTACTGTCATAGATAGGAACCGCATAGAAATTATAAAGGCATCATAAGAGACCTTATAGAGAAAGAATGCAAACTATGAATGAACTATATATACAGTAGATGATAGCTATGTCGCTGCTTAGGAGGAACCATTAGATATGAAATATAATGACATTGCTTGTGAACCTGTAGAACAGGACAAGCAAGCATTACACAAGTGTGCTTACAAATGAATTGAGAAATCGAACAGAGTGTTTCCTAGAATTTCAGCAAATATAAACTAGCCAGGTCATTTCAACAAATATATATGGAAGTAGTAGTATATCCTGGAATGCAAGAGACGTTGGGTGACTGACTCAAAATTCGCAGTGAGCTACACAATGGGCATGCGGTTACTTTCGTAGCTAAGATGAACGGGACATAAATTATAATGGCATTATGAGAGAACTTGCAGAGCAGGAACACAAACCACGAATGAACTATATAGTACAGGATATTTATGTCGTTGCTTAGGACGAACTAGCACCAAATAAGGAAACAATGACATCACGCTTGTGAACAGGTAGAAGAGGTTGTGCAAACCAACAGGTTCAGTGTTCCCTTTTGAGATCTATGCAAAGGAAAAACAAAGTCAGTGTTGCATCTTGTAAAGATCCAGATAGAAATAACAAAGTTATAATCGAACTAGTACGATGAGTTTAAATGGGTACTATAGGATAGCACAACGATGCCAGGGAGGAAATAATAGAAGGAACCTAGCTCAGGACGAACCAGATATATTCAGTAACTGTGGAGCGAGGAATCTACACTAATATTTTTCACTGACTTTACATTTTGCAAAAACTACACAATAGTAGGCAATTATTGTTGTAGGGATTATCTAAGAATATGTGCATGACAAAATAACAAATATGTGCATTACTTGAAATCTTTAGAGCAGCGAATGCAAACAAACATGTCCAATGACCTTGTATGTAGCACAAAGAACAGACATGGCCAATGACTTGTATGTACTAGCATGATTATAAAATTGAAGTTCACTGCGACAGGCTTTAACCTGCTATATTGTTGAGAAAACAAAAAGGTGTTGGAAATTAGTTTACCTCGGTCGGAGAAGCGTCTAACCATCATTGGTACCGTGTGGGTGACGTGCAGGTCACCGAGGGTGCTGCGGTTGCGGCTAAGTAGATCTTGGGTGGTCAAGGAAGCAGATCTTGGGTGGTCGGGGAAGCAGATCTTGGGCGGTCGATGCCGGCTTGAGCACAGTGCACGAGAGCGTCACTGAGGCAGATCTGGTGCCATGAACGGCAACGCCCGTGCAGCTGGTCTGGAGCGGTGGACATGAAACTTGTTGAACTAGATCCCATCTAGTAGACACCGGTGAGGCGGCTCCGGTATTGGGTAGAATTCGGCGTTGGGGATGCAGAGCATGGGCGATCGATGACGCCATCAGCATGGTGAATGAGACCGAAGCTCTGCTACCGTGGCACAAAAGCCAGGTGAACTAGATCCGGTGGGGTGGGTGTCGGTGATGCGGCTCCGCGGCGGTGCACGAGACCGCAGCTCATGCGGCTCAGGCCTACGTCAATTTGCTACCGGCCGGTGCGCACGGTGGTCGTAGAGGGGACGGAGGAGCTTGGGATTTTTGGGAGGGCTAGTGGGAAAAACTACGCGAATAGGGACCATAGAGGTGAAAAGAAACATAATTGTGATCGAGCCCCAAGCGACCGACTTTAGCATGCCCCTTTGTCGTTTTAACAAAAGGTAGAACAGGAATTTTAATATCAAAAGTTTTTAAAACGGAGGGGCGCGAAATGCTTCAAGGATGGTTTGTGATATTTCCGTTTGATTTAGATTTGAATTCGGCTAGCGTCCATATAATAATAATGGAAAATAGTACTACGTTGTGCGAGATTTTGGCACAACTTTTTTAAATCGGTGGGTCGGGAAATGCTTCAAGGTTGGCAGGTGATTTTGCCGCTTGTTTGAGATTTTGAATTTGGCTAGCGTCCATCTACTAATAAAAAAGGTAGTAAATTTTAAGCTATTTATCCAGGAATTCAAGGCTGAGCATCACATTAACTCATCCATAACCATTAATTATTTTTGCAAATAAAATCGGATTCATTCGAGTCACACAGCATAGGCGGTAAATATTTCTGCTTGACTGAGATTTTAAAGTTTCCTACCATCCAAGTAATAATAGAAAAATAGTTGTCGTCGGTGGAATATTTTGCCCCCAAATGTTTGAAACAGAGAGGCTGAAATGCTTTTGGGGCGGTGAGTGATTTTACTGATCGATTAGGATTATGAATTTGGCTAGCCTCCGTCTATCTATAGATAGAAAAATGGTACTCCCAGTGGGATATTTTGCCTCAAATTTTTTGAAACGGTGGGGCGGGAAATGCTTTAAGGTTGGTGGGCGATTTTTCTGCTCGATTTGAGATTTCGAATTTTTCTATCGTCCATCTACTATTATAGAAAAAAAGGTAGTAGACCGTATGCTAACTGTCCAGGAATTCAAGGCCGATTGTCACATTCGTGAGCATAATTGCGCAGAAATTGGGCACAATACTTCCAATAGAAACATCTTGAAGAAGATGAAATTGTTCCTGCCCGTTACTCTTTTGGTCAAATATATCCCATTCAAGGACTGTTAAACATAATACTGGTCTGTTATGTTGACTGGACACTTAATTTTTTAGTCTATTATGTTGGCCAATCAGATATAAGTAACAAAAGGGAGTTAAAAGGACAATAACATGAGCTACAAAGAATTTAAATTATTACATAGCTCAAAAAATTACATAGAATAAAGTGCAGTAATACACATGGATCAGAGTTAAGTCGAATCGTAGAAGTTATGCTTCAGGAGCTTCATTCGCTAGAAGTGTATCAAGTGAATGGCAGTCAGATATTGACAAGATATTTTCACGCAATTGGCGTATTTTAAAGATGTTAGTATCTGATACATGTGTTTGCTTTCTAAGCATGTCATTATACTCTTGGAGTCTAGCGGTTTCCTTTTTTTGGCCAAAAATAGTTTGCAAAGAACTATATAAAACATTGACCTGCTAAGGTCACTGCTTAGACCAGGAACAAGATGCTTAACTGTGCTTAGGGTAAGTATTGTAATATCTTTGCGACCTCTGCTGAGTATTGCAGCTGATTCAGTTCCTTGCTTCCTTAGAATATCAATAGAATCATGGAGTTTGTCAGCTTTCTTACTTTCTATCAATAATTGAGAAACAATATCCGAAATAGTGTTAACACAAGTGTTGCTGCTCCCTTCGACCTGAACAACTTTATTTGCAGTCTTCAACTAAGATAAAATAGGTTACAGAGGCACATAGTACATTGTCAAAGAATTTGGAAAGCAGGTACTCCCTCCGTTTCAAAATATAAGATGTTTTAGGTTTATAAATAAAATGTATCTAGACTTATTTTAGTTTGTAGATTCACTCCAAACCTGAGTGAATCTACATACTAAAAAAGTATATATATATATATATATATTTGGTTTAAAAAGCTAAAACATCTTATATTTTGAAATGGATGGAGTAGACTTTTAAAACTTCATAAAATAGTCAGACACTGCAAATGAATACCAGCAACTACACAGCCAAATGAAGCACAATATGAATACCAGCAACTACACAGCCAAATGAAGCACAATAGAATACTTTTCCTATAACTGTTCGAGACAAGAAGCATTTTCCGTATAAGAAAAACAAGTAATCATGTACCATAGATAAACTAGCTAAATTATTTTGCAGTTGGAGATAAAATTAACAAAAACAGTGCCACAGGTAAAAAAACTAGCTTTTTTATGCTACCTTGCTCTGACTATTGTATCTTTAACTAGGGTTGGCAGACTTGTTTCATTGATAAACTCAAAATTTAAAAAAAATAAGCCAAATTTTTAGTCGTTATGTGGCTAATATACACTATTAGTACAATGAAATGTGATCTGTTTTTGTGTACAATACAATAACATTAGTAACCGGATATTGACTGCATTTAGTCAATAGACAGGTAATATTAATGGACAAACAAGTAATTTATAGATCGTTTCTTACAGACTACATACATAACGAAATAAGCGATTAAAACTATGCTTGCCTCATGTACACAACCAGATGATCATTCTATAGTTAGAGAAGCGGTAGTCAGAGGAATCGAGAACTAACACTCTATGCAAGCAATAACTATTGGATCTTGCAACTACATAGTGTGGAATTGATTTAATCATTGCCCAAAGAACATATCGCCTTGGACTAAATACAAGTGAACCATTATGGAGTACTAATCATGTGTATTATCCATGAATGAAGCAACTAAACATGTCGTGACTCGTATAAACTATACAATCAATTCAATATGGGTATGCTAGAGATATAGAGTAATGAGAAAGACTTTATTTTAGTTAAACTCAGATGAACAAACTAATGACCAAGCACATAAAACTAAAATGAGGGACTTGCCATACAACTTTGCGGTGTCACACAACAGCTCATGTTGTTGTCGGTAGGCTCGTTGAAGCAGATCAGTGCGTTTCTGGTGCGGCGTTGGTGGACATTATTGTGTGTAGTGCACGGCGGCATCGGTGAAGCAAATTCGATGCAGTGTGGGTTAGGTTCGGTGCCTGAGGGAGTTGTCACACATCGAGGCCGACAAAGATCTTCTGGTTTCTCATGGCGGCTCTAGTGCTTCTGATGTGCGACGGTGGTAGGGGTTGGGGTGAGGGGTGGGGGGCTGGGGGAGGGCGTCAGAGTAGGTCCAGCAGTTCCCTTTGGGAGAAGGAGGGAGTAGTAGTTATTGAAAATTCTTAGAATAGGGGAGATCTTTTGGGAGAACTGCTGGAGTCGGGCAATTTTTAGGGGAGAGGGGGAGTCCAAAATTCTTATATATAGGGAGAAATTTTAGGAGAACTCATAGACTCTATTGAAGTACTAGTAGTATTCTATTACCATTGATTTCATGTTTTTTAAATATTATTTCATACCTATTGACAAGACGTCTCTGACAGAAACGGTGAGTGGCAGTGAAGATCGTTGGTTTGCGTGTAATTTACCACTACATGCGATGCGCGACAGTATGAACTGCACATCAGTAAATGCTACTTCACGAGCGGATAAACATGAGATCACAATACTACTACTATACTTCTTTTTAACTTCCTAATCTTGCGGATACTGCAAATCATTTGATAATAGTTCAAACAACAAGATTACAATCGCTACTACAATAACGATAGTTTTATAGCACGACTACCTCATGCCTCTAATTAACCCTACTACCTCGTGCCTCTAATTAACCCTAACAATAATTGGAACATTGCGATTATGATTGTGGTGAGAATAGCAATAATATTGATGCATATTGTAGGCATATATCCTTCTCTGTAGCATATCTTTGATCTTCCTAAGATTCAACCTATAATCATACGTCTGGATCTTGTGTCCGTGGATGATGTCTACGATCTGTAGCTCCATTTGCATCTCCACTTCTTTGACATTATGCTTCTCTTCTCCATTCCCATTCTTTGCTAACTCTACTTCGTCATTGTTTGATCCATCTTCGTTGCCTCATGGGATTTCTTCTTCTCATCTCTTTTTAAGTTCGAGTCTTCGGTTACCAACATTCTTCCTGAGATCAAATTAAATCAGCATGATTTAGGAAAAACAAGATTGAAAATGAGTAAACAATGTGTTGAGGAGAGCAGCCACGTGAGGAGTGCAATTCCTAAAATCAAAAGTGTACCTCGTCAGAATCTTCAGGAGCCACAATAGCGTGAGATCGAGCGGACCAGAGGCTGTGCCGATGAGGAAGCGGGGCAGTGGGTCTAATGGCGGCGGCGACAGCTCTAGATATAAAGCTCCCCTCCGCTCGAATGATGAGTAGCGGCTGTTAGAGGGCGACAGAGAAGGAAGGAGGGAAATTTTGGAATGGTGGTGTGTGTGTGTCCGAACGGTTAGAAAAAGAAGTCGTTGAAGAAGAAAATAAGGGGGTAGATTTTGATCTAGTTACATAGTAGTAGTAGTATTGAATTAGACTAGTAAGTCGCCACATGCCTTGCATGTGAGTATCAATGGGATATTCGAGATTCTACAATGGATAATATCCAACGGTTAGCAATTTTTGGATTTTCCAATCTTCATCAAAGAGTTAAAGTTCAAAGTTATTCGTACACTATATAGTTTCTAATAAGTTGCATGTGCCTTGCACACGTGAGAATCATATAATATAAGTATAACATATCATTTATATATATAACTATAATAGGCGATGCTAAAAAATAATTATAATTTTGAGTGTCATCCATAAAGTATCGGGTATTGGTTCTTGTACTTTGTATTGTGTAGAAATCAACCTATTAGCTACCTAATACTCGACGTATATGCTCTAGATAAATGATAAAGAAGATTCCAAAATTATTGAGAAGTGTGTTGTGAGATTTGTGCATAGCGATCATTGTGCTAAATATTATCAATAGAGAATCTTCTAGAAGTTAGAATGGATAGAATATCCAACAGTTTGCAAAGGTGGGATTTGTTGGGCGATCTGATCCAACAGTCAAAGTTCGATCAAAAAGTTATTCGTACACTATATATAGTGCTAAGATTAAATAATAGGTAAAGCCCCCAAAATTTAAAAACTGTATAAAGTATGGTTGTATATTTGGTTCTTGTAGTTTGTATCATCTAGAAGTCAACGTTTATTATTAGCTATACCTAATACTTGAGAAATCTTGGTAACATGATCTAGAGAAATGATGGAGAATATTAATTCTAGAACGATGGAGAAGTGTGTTTTGAGGTTTGTGCATAACGTTCATTGTGCTAAAGACTATCAATAGTATCTTCTAGCAGAAGCTATAATAAAATGGAAAAGAAGATCCGACGGATGACAATGTTGGGATTCACGAGTCTTAATCCAATGGTCAATATACAAAGTTAATCGTACACTATGTAGTGGTAAGATAAGATATGAGTTTAGGGTTTGGGTTTTAGGGGTTTGGGGTTTAGGGAATTTTCAATTCAAGCTTTATGCATATATTCATGGAATAGAATAGCATTACTGCAATTTAATGAAAGTATTTCAAATTTTGATCAATAAGTGCATGATACCTGCTTCGTTAGGGTGTATGTGGGTTTAGGGTTTAAGTTTTAGGGGTTCTTTTGGGTTTAGGGTTTAGGGAATTTTCAAAAATGTTCAAGCTTTATGCATATACCCGTCGAATAGAATGGCGTTACCTAGCCAATTTAATAAAAGTATCTCAAAATTTGATATGTAAGTGTGCATGATAGTTGCTTGTTGGTGAGGTCTAGGGGTTTAGTGTTTCGAGTTTTAGGGTTTATGGTTTTAGGTTTTAGGGGTTTAGGGTTTAGGGTTTCGGGTATTTTCAATAAAGTTTGAGCCTGATGATTAAATTTGTGTAATAGAATGACTTAGGATAAATTTAATGGAAGTATCTCAAATTTTGATCTATAAGTGCATGGTACCTGCTTGGTTAGGGTTTATGGGTTGAGGGTTTATGGTTTTTAGGGTTTAGGGGTATAGGTCTTAGAGTTTAGGTTTTGGAGGGGTTAGGGTTAAGGAAATTTTCAATAATGTTAGATTTGTATGCCTATTTTCATGAAATAGAATGGCGTTACCCAATTTAGTAAAAGTATCTCAAAATTTGATATATAAGTGTGCATGTGACAACCGTTTGTTGGTCAGGGTTTAGGGTTTAGTGTTCCGGGTTTAATTTTACTGTTTAGGGCTTAGGTTTTAGGGGTTTAGGGTTTAGGTTTTACGACATTTTTAATAATGTTCAAGCTATATGCTTATATTCGTGGAATAGAATGGCGTTAGCATAATTTAATGAAAGTGTATCTCAAAAGTTGATCTACAAGGAGATGATACCTGCTTTGTCAAGGTCGTTTAGGGGTTTAGGGTTTAGGATTTAGGGGTTTTAGGGTTTAGAGTTTAGAGATTTAGGGTTTAGGGAATTTTCAATAATGTTCAAGTTTTATGCTTATATTCGTGGAACAGAATGGCATTACCGCAATTTAATGAAAGTATCTCAAATTTGGATCTATAAGTGCATGGTGCCCTGCTTGGTTAGGGTTTAATTATGGGTTGAGGGTTTAAGTTTTAGGGTTTTAGTATTTTGGGGTTTAGGGTTTAGGTTTTAGGGTTTGTTTAGGATTTTGGGTTTTGGGATTTTTCAATAATGTTCAAGCTTTATGCTTATATTCGTCAAATAGAATGGCGTTACCCAATTTATATTAATAAAAATATCTCGAATTTGACCTATAAGTGTGTGATACATGCTAGGTCACGGTATAGGGGTAGTGTTTAGGGTTTTAGGCTTTCAGGGTTTAGGGTTTTACGCTTTGGGGGTTTAAGGTTTCAGGATTTTTCAATAATGTTCAAACTTTATGGTTAAATCTGTGGAATAGAATGGCGTTACCGCAATTTACTGAAAGCATCTCAAATTTGCATGATACCTACTGGGTTAGGGTTTAATTATGGGTTGAGGGGCTGAGGGTTTAGGGTTTAGTATTTAGGGGTTTAGGGCTTGTTTGATTCAAAGGAATTTCAATGGATTTGTGAAGGATTTTTTCCCTTAGGAAATATACCTATGTGGTCGTTTTATTCAAAGGATTACAATCCATAGTGATTCCTTCAAAGGATTCCTTTTCTCTCTATTTTGTAGGAAAATTTCCATTCACCCTAACCTCATGTTTGAATTCCTTTTCTTTACCTATGATTCAAAGATGTACTTGATCCAAATTCATGTAATTTTCTATTCTTATATGATTCAATAGGTCATGCTACTCCAATCCTATGGTTTTCCTATTCCTATGTTCTAGGAATCCTGCAAATCAAACGAGACCTTAGGATTTATGTTTTAGGGGTTGTTTAGGATTTAGGGAAATTTCAATAATGATCAAGCTTCATGCTTATATTCGTAGAATAGAATGGTGTTGCCCAATTTAATGAAAGTATCTCAAATTTTATCTATAAGTGCATGATACCTGCTTGGTTAGGGTTTAGTGTTTAGGGTTTCAAGGTTTAGGGGTTTAGTGTTTTGGGAATTTTCAATAATGTTCAAACTTTATGGTTATATTCGTGGAATAGAATGGCGTTACTAATTTGATCACCGCATCAATTTTATGGTTCAAAGACTATATTTGGTTCAAAGTCTCACCACACCAATTTTATCACAAAGTATGAATTATTTTACGATTAATGCCCAAGTTTCTTAAAATTTTCAAGTTCTCAAGCCAGTTTTGGCGAGTTTAACGAGTTTACCTCGTTTTAGCGCAAAATGTTTGAATTTTGAACTGCAAACGATGGGATCTCTACATCCCATAATTCTGGGTCATTAACAAGCGGGTCACTTGCATTGTGGGTCCATAAAGTCAGTGTAAGGCCAGAGGGGGCGGGCAGGTAAATACACTTATTGAAGAAGGGCAGGGAACCAGGTTGATGGGGTGATACACATGGGGGAACGCAAAGTTACCACCTATATCCCTCGATTGTTGCATTTCTCCTCGTGTTCTTGTTTCCGGAGGAGGGATAGAAGAGGAATTTTCATTTTCAAAAAGGTGAAGTATGTTTGGGGCTAGATGTTTGAATGGATGGGCGGGATATTTCGGCGCTCTCTCGAAATTTTGAAGCGGAAGCTTCTAAGGTACGCTACTACCATTCCCACTTGGGGGATGTTGTCCTCGTCAGATAGACCCAGATGCCTATACTCTTTCGAGCATTTAATGAGTTGATACACATAGTATTGAGCAGAGCAGGGAAGAGCCCTTCGGGGCCTCTCCTGAGAACGATCCCCCTGGTGCTCCTTATAAAGGGGAGCCCAGGGGACAAAGCTTGTTACCCACGCTTGGCATCTATGTAGAATATTCCTGGGATCTTCTTTGATGCTCAGCATATGCCTTGGCATCTTTGGAGATGCCAGGGCATATTCCATAGCATCTTATTGATGCCAAGAGCATATTCCCTGTGCCCATGTGCTAGTCTGAGCGATGGGTCCCAAGACTGATATGGTCCTTATTGAGTCTGTCTGGCTCAATGGCGTGTCCTTGTGGAGGTTGGGGATGCATCTGGAGACAATTAAGAAGGCGTGTGGAGTGATATACCTCGGCCCAAGTGCCCAAAGAGAAGAGAAACGTCGGCCCATGCATTGACTGATTCGGCCTAGGATAAGAAGAGGCCCAAGTGGAGAGGTGCCAGCCCAGCCGGGTCCTGGCTTGAGTCGGCCCAGACCGGGCCGAACTGCAGCCCAGCCAGGTCTGCGGGATGGTTCGGCTGCAGTGACTTCGTGGTGGGCCGACGTAGCCTATGTAGGCCCACCCGGGGTGTCTTGGCGGCCCGAGGATGTATGTCGGTGTCGGGCTGGTGCTGAAGAAGGCCCCGCGGTGGGCCGTATTGCCCCTGCCGGACCACTCGCGGGAGGAGCTTGCGAGCGATGGGAACCTCGGCCTGTGGTGGGCCGCTGCGGATGAGGCCGGCCCACGCGGGGTTCTGTGTCGACAGGGCGCTGGCTTGGCGATGAGGGGTGGCGAGGTAGCGCGGGAGTCGGGGGAAGGCGCGTGAAGGAGATGACGCTGGCGGGAGATGTGCTGGCGACGTTGATGGGATGGAGGAGACTGTTTGGTGGGTTGACTCGGCAGGAGCAAAGCGATGGAGCCCTTCTCCTATGGGCCGACGTGCTGGGACTCGGCCCAAGTGCGTTTATCTCGGCCCGATTTATCCTTTATTCGGCCAAAGAAGCCCAGATTCGGCTTAGGAGGATCCTGTCCAGGCCAGGTTTTGTTTATCTCGGCCCAGGCCGAGTTTGCCTTGTCGTTTATGTGTTTCTTCTTCTATTTCTTCATGTTATTTATATTTAACGATTCTCCTACTTCCTATTATGCAGATGACACAACTCTGGGGTACTTGGGGTCATATCCCCGACATTAGTCCCCGAGGCTATGTGGGACTCATGGAGTCGCTCATAGGCTTTAACTTTAAATATTCCCAGAGTTGTTTTTCGACTTATTGTACCTTGGACGTATACTTCTATGTCTTATAACCCTTTTGGGTAATTTTTTTGACTCTTAGCCTTCTTGGGCACTGCTCATAACCCTTTTGGGCAAGTTTTTGACTTCTGGCCTTCTTGGGCACTGGTCATAACCCCTTTGGGCAAGTTTTTGGACTTCTGGCCTTCTTGGGCACTGGTCATAACCCCTTTGGGCAAGTTTTTGGACTTCTGGACTTCTTGGGCACTGGTCATAACCCCTTTGGGTAAGTTATAATCCGAGTCATCTGTCTCCAAATCCGAGTTATTTTACTCAAAATTGACTTATGTCTTAAGTCTGAGTCATCTGACTCAAATCCGAGGTATATGACTCAAATCCGAGTCATCTATTTCCAAATCCGAGTTATTTTACTCAAAATTGAGTTACGTCTTAAGTCTAAGTCATTTGACTGAAATCCGAGGTATATGACTCAAATCCGAGTTATCTGTTTCCAAATCCGAGTTATTTTACTCAAAATTGACTTACGTCTTTAGTCTGAGTCATCTGACTCAAATCCGAGGTATATGACTCAAATCCGAGTCATCTGTTTCCAAATCCGAGTTATTTTACTCAAAATTGACTTACGTCTTAAGTCTGAGTCATCGACTCAAATCCGAGGTATATGGCTCAAATCCGAGTCATCTGTTTCCAAATCCGAGTTATTTTACTCAAAATTGACTTATGTCTTAAGTCTGAGTCATCTGACTCAAATCCGAGGTATATGACTCAAATCCGAGTCATCTGTTTCCAAATCCGAGTTATTTTACTCAAAATTAACTTATGTCTTAAGTCTGAGTCATCTGACTCAAATCCGAGGTAAATGACTTAAATCTGAGGTATATGACTCAAATCTGAGTCATCTATTTGCCAAGATATAACTTGATCCGATGAGATGATGTCAATTTGCCTTTGATATGGATCCGAGATTAAGTTTTGGGACATGATAATAGGGCTGATCGTTGAGAGATCTGATTCGAGATGTTGATATGAGATATAGATTCGAGATATGACAAGCTGGCTAATAGTCATCCGAGATACGACATAACCTGGCAAGATAGTGAAATGTCAATCCGAGTCATAACATAACTTGGCAATCTGGAGAGCTGAATTGAACTCTAGTCCGAATCGGAGATAAGCTAGTATGCCGAGTCCGAATACAAATACGAATTATAATACCCCCTGGCAAGCTAAATCAAATGTTAGTCCGAATCAGAGATAAGCTACTAAGCTGAGTTAAAGGTTAATCCGAAGCATAAATAAACTGACTCAAATTATATCCGAATCATCACTAAGGTGGCCGGTGAGCTGAGTTAAAGGTTAATCCAAAGCATAAACAAACTGAGTCAAATTCTATCCGAATCATAAATAGGCCTGTGAGGTGAGTTAGAGTTTAATCCAAAGCACAAATAAACTGACTCAAATTCTATCCGAATCATCAATAAGTTGGCTGGCGAGCCGAGTTAAAGGTTAAACCAAAGCATAAATATACTGACTCAAATTCTATCAGAATTATCAATAAGTTGGCTGGTGAGCTGAGTTAAGGGTCAATCCAAAGCATAAATAAACCGACTCAAACTCTATCTGAATCATAAATAAGCTGACTCAAATTCTATCCGAATTATAAATAAGCTAACTCAAATTCTATCCTAATTATAAATAAGCTGACTCAAATTATATCCGAATTATAAATAAGCCGACTCAAATTCTATCCGAATTATAAATAAGCTGGCAAATACATACCCATATCAACATAAGTTTTTCTCCATCTAAAGGTGATTCTATGGATACGTTGGCTAGTCCCTGGGTTGAGTTATTTTCTCCCCGGGGTGAAGGATCGAATGTTGGTGGCTGAGTTATCTGTTACTTACAGTACACTTGGAGAAGAGTCTGATTCATTCTTTCTGAGTCTTACCTGCCTTGCTGAGTTAAACTTGGAGACCCCTTTGCTTACCTCTCTGTTCTCTGTTCGCCTGGAGGAGCTGCAGATGCTTTATGAAGATGAGGTTGATGAAGATGCTCTCATCCATATGGAAACCCAACCAACGCCACTAAAATGCCCCACGGTGGGCGCCAAATGTCGTGGTGGTATCACGACATATGCCATGGGTAGGCTAAAGTTGGGGCCGATGGACGTGCTGGAATCCGGGGAGGGATGATGCAGTGAAGACCGCACTCGTATGAATAAAGAGAAATACAATGTATCTAGGATTGAGGCTCTCATGTGGAGATAACACCTCTTTCTCTACATCTAATATCTTATAATCTTTCCATACTTGTGGCTACAATCATGCTCCTTTAGTTGTATTTCCTATGCCTCTATCTAGATCTCTCTCTGAGAGTGGAGGAGGAAAAAGAAGAAGAGCTCCTATTGAGCAGAGCGGGAAGAGCCCTTCGGGGCCTCTCCTGAGAACGATCCCCCTGGTGCTCCTTATAAAGGGGAGCCTAGGGGACAAAGCTTGTTACCCACGCTTGGCATCTATGTAGCATATTCCTGGGATCTTCTTTGATGCTCAGCATATGCCTTCACATCTTTGGATATGCCAGGGCATATTCTCTAGCATCTTCTTGATGCCAAGAGCATATTCCATGTGCCCATGTGCTAGTCTGAGCGATGGGTCCCGAGTTACTCACCAGCCAGCTTTGCTTTACAAAGGGAGAATGCAAAAAAAATCATTTTTCCAAGTGACAACATTGTTTTTGGTTGTGAAGCAACTTAAAAGGTTATGGCTCAATATGACATCGTGCCATTGTCACACACACTAACATGTTTAATGGATAAACCAATTCAATCTTACTGTCTAAATTCTTGCAATAAATTGACAACAAGGCAATTTACTAAACCAAGTCAATTTATTTTGCTTGGACATATGCTCATCTCTGTCCACGCGCTGTACATGCAGAGAGAATAAAATGTAGGCAGGAAGATGGCAGCAGCGAAGAGAGAGGAGGAGTTTAAGGCGGTTCGATGTCAGAGCAAAGTTTATTATGATGGGTTCCTAACACGAGGTACTCATGCCGCCTTATAGTATACACTCCACTAGTAGTAAATTTCAGGACATATGCACGCAAAATAATGTGTGTTTTCTCTATCCTTCGTTCTTTATCATCTCTCCACCCCTCTCCCTTCGCGGACTGGCCTGGTTGATCTCTCCCTCGTCCACAGCGTGGCGCTGCGCACGTGTGCCTCGGTATGGCGACTCAGTTTCTTTATTTTTTTGAGGGGGCGACTCTGTTTCTTTGGCGTGTTCAGCAGCCGCATTGGTGACTTGGTGTGGAGTAGGAGTAGTACTACATAGGAAGGAAACCACTTTGGTCCTTGGCAAGAAAAAAATCAAACTTTTCCGATTTCGAAATTTTCACTAGCTTCCCAAACATCAGGAGGGAAGGTTATTCAAAAGATCGGCCATTCACGAAAGTAATTCTTATCTTATCTTTATATTGTATTATCTCTTACAATACTATACCACTACAAGTGGATGATACCCCTGCCTGGTCAGGGTCGTTTAGGGGTTTAGGGAATTTTCAATAATGTTCAAGTTTTATGCTTATAATCGTGTAATATAATGGCGTTACCTCAATTTAATGAAAGTATCTCAAATTTGGATCTATAAGTGCATGATATCCTGCTTGGTTAGGGTTTAATTATGGGTTGAAGGGTTTAGAGTTTTAGTATTTAGGGGTTTAGGGTTTCTTTTTTAGAGTTTAGGGTTTAGGTAGTTCTCAACTATGTTCAAATTTATGCTTATATTCATCAAATATAATGGCATTCCCCAATTTAATGCAAGTATCTAAAATTTGATCTAAAAGTGCATGATACTTGTTTGTTCGGGGTTTAGGGGTTTAGTGTTTAGGGTTTTATAGTTTCTAGAATTTTTAATAATGTTCAAGCTACTTTATGCTTTTAATGAAAGTATCTCAAATTTGAATCTATAAGTGCATGATACCCTGCTTGGTTAGGGTTTAATTATGGGTTGAAGGGTTTAGGGTTTTAGTATTAATGGTTTTAGGGTTCATTTGTTAGGGCTTAGGTAATGTTCAACAGTGTTCAAGCTTTATGCTTGTATTTGCGAATATAATGGTGTTGCCCAATTTAATGCAAGTATCTCAAATTTGATCTAAAAGTTCATGATACTTGTTTGTTCAGGGTTTAGGGGTTTAGTTTTTAGGGTTTTATGGTTTCAGGAATTTTCAATAATGTTCAAGCTGCTTTATGCTTTTAATCATGGAATAGAATGGTGTTACCATAATTTAATGAAAGTATCTCAAATTTGAATCCATAAGTGCATGATACCTACTTGGTTAGGGTTTATTTATGGGTTGAGGGGTTTAGGGAATTTTCAATAATAATGTTCAAGCTTTATTCTTATATTCATGGAATATAATAGCGCTACCGCAATTTAATGAAAGCATCTCAAATTTTGATCTATAAGTGCATGATACATGCTTTGTTAGGGTGTATGTGGGTTGAGGGTTTTAGTATTATTTATGGGCTTAGGGTTTAAGTTTTAGGGGTTATTTAGGGTCGAGGGTTTAGGAAATTTTTAATAATGTTCAAGCTTTATGCCTATATTCGTCGAATGGAGTGGTGTTACCCTAAATAATAAAAGTATCTGAAAATTAATTTGATATATAAGTGTGCATGATAGCTGCTCAGTCAAGGTTTAGGGGTTTAGTGTTTTGGGTTTTAGGGTGTAGGGGTTTAGTGTTTTAGGTTTTAGGGTTTATTAGGGTTTTATAGTATTGAGGGTTTAGGGTTTTGGTTTTTAGGGGTAGTTTAGGGTTTAGGAATTTTTCAATAATATGTCTGAGCTTAGGGTTAGGGGTTCAGGGTTTTTAGGGGTATATATAGGGGGCTTAGGGTTTAGGATTTATTAGGCGATTAGGGTACTTTAGGGAATTTTCAATAATGTTCGAGCTTTCGTGAATTAGAATGACGTTAGTGCAATTTAATGGAAGTTTCTCAAAATTTTATCTATAAGTGCATGATACCTGCTTGGTCAGGTGATGTCTATGCACTTTTATTCTTGTAGACAGTTGTTGGGCCTCCAAGTGCAGAGGTTTGTAGAACAGTAGCAAGTTTCCCTTAAGTGGATTACCCAAGGTTTATCGAACTCAGAGTGGAAGTGGTCAAAGGTATTCCCTCTCAAGCAACCCTGCAATCAAGATACAAGAAGTATCTTGTGCCCCCAACACACCCAATACACTTGTCAGGTGTATAGGTGCACTAGTTCGGCGAAGAGATAGTAAAATAAAAGCAGTAATGGTGCCAGAAAATAGCTTCTGACTTGTTATTAACATGGGAGAACGTGTGTGAGCGCCAGAAAATACTTTAATGGAGCTTGACAGTGAGGTAAATACTAAAGCAAGCAAACATGAAACAGATCTAGATGCAAACGGTGTCTCAATGTTTAGAAACAAGGCTTAGGGATCATACTTTCACTAGTGAACACTCTCTCATATAAATATCCTCTTTTCATGATACTACTCTTAACTAATCTCCGGTTGGACACTCTAATCCAAGGTAGGGCTATAACAGCACACCTTAAAGTCCGCCTTCCCCAATCTAGATAACCCCACACTGTCACCTTGAGCACTAGATGGTTCCAACAAAAACCACAATTTCATAGAGACATCCAACTCCAAATATAACTCATAACAAATATTCAATCTAGCCAAAGGGCCACAGACGGTATGCCCGCTGTCTCTATCACACACGTGGGGAAAAGCATAGATCTATTAAAGCACAAAGAGTATTTATGTAGACTCTGTAACATCCCAGCACTAGAGCTTAGAATTAAGTTGAACCCAGATATGTGCATTGCATTCATGCACAGAAAATCCGAATAATTTCCGCGCTTTTGAACAAAACTTGTCAAATCAACTGAAACTTCTCTCAACTTGATGGAATTGACACAGATCATCAAGTTGATTGCGATAAGTTTCAATATGACCTTGCTAAAACCTCAAATTGGGTAAACATGATTTGATCTAAGGGTAGATCAAATACAATGAAACTAAACCATTACACATTGATTAATGATTGTAATTAGATCCCTAGGTGATCACATCCTAGTATTCATTACAATAACTCATGAATACCAAGTAACAAGAATGTAATAACTAACTGTTGACCTATTCAATCCTTATCTATTTCTACCATGAGAAAGATGGTAACACTTCACTCAAACTCTTTAGTTAGGAAGGAAACTAAGCCAAGACCATTTACCACATATCTTTCTTTCCATATCAATCCTTATCATCTCCATTAAACCCTATTCTCATATCTGTTGATCATCAAAGTTGAGTAATCAACTATTGATTCACCAATTCTTAACCTATTAATTATCAATCTATCTTATCTTGTCAATATCAAAGCATTCACTTAAGTCCTATAAATAAAATAGTAAGAAAAGGTAAGTAGTAATGCTAGTTTTGGATATCATCTATAGGATGGGAGTGATTTAAGGGAATTTAATCAATATAGTAAATGAAGGAGTTAACTCACTACTGAATAAATAGAAGAGTTATATGGAAGATCTAATTATATGGTAACAAATAGGATTATAAGGATGAACATTGATGATAAAGACCAAAGAGCAATCCTATGGGACTAAGTAGCTATAGTCCATGAATAAAATTCCCTAATCCACTAGAGATATTAAGAAGATAATTTCAATACAACTGTAATGTTGTATTGATGAAGCCTTGATTAGCTAACTGGAAACCTAAACCATAAAGGATCAAAGAATTATAATGATCATGCTTAAGTCACCAATATAGAATGCTTATATCCTGTATAAGTGACATTGGTGGGTAAAACATGATTGGAGTCTAATATGAGATATTGGATTCAAGTAGAGATAAGATAGTATGATTAGGATGATGTTAGAGCAGCATTGAATTATTGAGTTAGTATTTTACTCTTGGGAAATATTAAACACTTGAGGTGAAGAAGGACTTTATATATATATATAATTATAAATAAATATATAGAGTTGTAGGGTTCGCAGCATAGAAAACAAAAATTTTCCTACGATGTGAACTATATACCAAGATCTATCAACTAGATACAAACAACGGGCGGATGTATATCCGTAGAGAACATACCCTTGAAGACCGACAAAGCTTAACGAGTTCAACTCGTGGTTGATGTAGACGATCTCTTGCCGATCTCAAGATCGAGAGGAAGTCCTAGCGCCGCAAATCAGCAGCGCATCCGTGCTCGCACACACGTTCGAGGCACCGAGCAACCTCCGCCTCCTCGCTCCAGCGATGCAGCGGAAGCACAACTCTTTCTTGCCGAATAGCCACCGGGAACATGTATCTCGCTAGTCCGAGACCATGGGGGATAAATTCTAGAGGGGGAGAGAGATCCTTCACGAGGAGGTGTGAGAGACAAGTGAGGAGGGGGGCTCCTTTTATAGGAGGAGGGGGAACCCCAAGAGGGTGGCCGGCGCATGGGGGCTGCCCCCTTGCCCTCCCCTCTTCATGTGGGTGGACACTCCACTCACAAATCTCCTTTAAATTCCCTCCACTCAAAAGTCCACTCAAATTCCCATTAAATTTCCACCAAATTTAATGCAAACTCTCATTAAATAAAACTCTTTTATTTTATTCAGAATTTTGTCAATTACTTTAATGACAAACATTCACAAATAACCCCTTGCTAGAATTCTATTTCACATGCATAACCACTTTATGCAATTTCACCCGAAAACCTGTTTCGGTATCTAGTGAAATAAATTCCTGCGCTTGTTCATTCTTTCGGCATGAAACATTTGCTCCAATTGGATGTCGGTGTCTCTTAAGTGTGTCACCCTACGGTTCGTGAATAATGCGGACATGATCGAGACCCCTCTCGGATCAATAATCAGAAGCGGGATCTGGAGACCCATACTGACTCCCACACATTCAACGATGACTTTCTTGTGATCGTCGGAACCTTTTACGCTAGTATATCTTAATCCCTTTGTTTCATGATATATTACATGTCCGAGATTCGATCATCAGTATCTCCATACCTAGTTTGATCTCGTTACCGACATGCACTCTTTTCTCGTTCCTGTGATATAACATTCTAGTGATCAAATCACTTGCTTGCAAGCTAATCAATGTGATATCACCGAGAGGGCCCAGAGTATATCTATCCGTCATCGGGATGAACAAATTCCACTCTTGATCCATGAGCCTCAACATAACACTTTATTAGTTCTGAATCCATCTTTATAATCACCCTGTTACGGTGTGACGTTTGATGTTATCAAGAAACTCTTCCGGTGTTAGTGATTGACATGATCTCATGGTCTAAGGATTAGGATCACTTCGTCAGTTGTTATAGCAATATAAACTCAATGACTTTGATCGTAATGCTATACTTCGGATGAATGTTCATCACACCATTACACTAATGTTGTGATCCCGTTATTAACAACATCCAATGTCCATGATCAGGAAACCTTGATCATCTTGTTAATCAACGAGCTAGTTTATGAGAGAGGCATAACTAGGAACTTTCTGTTTGTTTATTAAACACACATGTATTAACGTTTCCGTATTAATACAATTATAGCATGCAAAATAAACATCTATCATATACTTGGAATACACATAATAAACACTTTATTATTGCCTCTCAGGGCATATTCCCATCAGTCTCCCACTTGCACTAGAGACAATAATCTAGTTACATAGTGATAAATCTAACACCCATTGAGTTCTGGTGTTGATCATGTTTTGCTCTAGGGAGAGTTTTAGTCAACGGATCTGCTACATTGAGATCCGTATGTACTTTACAAATCTTTATATCTCCATCCTTGACATGCTCGCGGATGGAGTGAAACCGGCGCTTAATATGCTTGGAATGCTTGTGAGACCTTGGCTCTTTGGCATTGGCAATGGCACCATTGTTGTCACAATAGATCACCATTGGGTCCAACGCGTTTGCCACCACTCCTAGTTCGGATATGAACTCCTTCATCCAAACTGCTTCCTGAGCCGCTTCTGAAGCAGCAACATATTCGGCCTCCGTTGTTGATCCCGCTACCACAGGTTGTTTGGAGCTCCTCCAACTAACCGCTCCGCCATTCATGAGAAATACGTATCCGGATTGAGACTTAGAGTCATCCGGATCGGTGTCAAAGCTAGCGTCGACATAACACTTAGCGACGAGCTCTTCTTCACCTCCGTATACAAGAAACATATCCTTAGTTCTTCGTAAGTACTTAAGGATATTCTTGACCGCTATCCAGTGTTCCGAACCTGGATCCGATTGGTACCTACTAGTCAAACTAATAGCATGTGCCACATCCGGTCTTGTACATAGCATGGCGTACATTATAGAGCCTATGGCTGAAGCATAGGGGACTTTGTCCATTATCTCTCTTTCTTCCGTCGAAGCCGTACTTTGAGTCTTACTCAATGTCTTGCCTTGCAACATAGGTAAGAACCCCTTCTTACTTCCGTCCATTTTAAACTTCTTTAAAATCTTATCAAGGTTTGTACTTTGCGATAGCCCTATTAGGCGCCTAGATCTATCTCTATAGATCTTTATGCCTAATATGTATGACGCTTCACCTAGGTCCTTCATTGAAAATTTGCTGTTTAGATAACTTTTAACACTGTTTAAAAGTTCTATATCATTTCCGATCAATAATATGTCATCCACATATAATATCAGAAATGCCACATTGCTCCCACTCACTTTCTTGTAAATACAAGCTTCTCCATAAGTTTGGACAAATCCAAACTCTTTGATCACCTCATCAAAGCGGAGATTCCAACTTCGTGATGCTTGCTTCAATCCATAGATGGATCGCTGAAGCTTGCACACCTTGTTAGCATCCTTAGGATCGACAAAACCCTTTGGTTGTATCATATACAACTCTTCTTCAATATTCCCATTGAGAAACGCGGTTTTGACATCCATCTGCCATATCTCATAATCGAAATATGCAGCAATTGCTAACATAATCCTAACTGACTTTAGCATCGCTACGGGAGAGAAAGTCTCATCGTAGTCAACTCCTTGAATTTGTCGAAACCCCTTTGCGACAAGTCGAGCTTTATAGACGGTCACATTACCATCAGCATCAGTTTTCCTTTTGAAAATCCATTTGTTCTCCACGGCCTTTCGGTCGTGAGGTAGTTCCACCAAGTTCCAAACTTGATTTTCATACATGGATTCCATCTTGGATTTCATGGCTTCTAACCATTTGTTGGAATCCGGGCTCATCATCGCTTCTTCATACGTCACAGGGTCATCATTTTCATCAACCATGAAATTCATGACAGGATTTCCGTACAGCTCGGGAGCTGCACGCGTCCTGTTTGACCTGCGAGGTTCGGTAGTACTCTCTTTCGGAGTTTCATGATCATTATCATTAGTTCCCTCTTCAACAGGTGGAGCCAACTCCGGAACAACTTCCGGCGCTGCACTACTCGCCATACTTTGAAGAGAAGGTTCCACAACCTCTTCGAGTTCTACCTTCCGACTACTCACACCTTTCGCGAGAAATTCTTTCTCTAGAAAGGATCCATTCTTGGCAACAAAAACCTTGCCCTCGGATCTGTGATAGAAGGAATACCCAATAGTTTCTTTAGGGTATCCATGAAGACGCATTTTTCCGCTTTGGGTTCGAGTTTATCCGGTTGAAGTTTCTTCACATAAACATCGCATCCCCAAACTTTAAGAAATGACAGCTTAGGTTTGTTTCCAAACCACAATTCATACGGTGTCTTTTCAACGGATTTAGATGGTGCCCGATTTAAAGTGAATGCAGCAGTTTCTAGTGCATAACCCCAAAATGACAACGACAAGTCCGTCAGAGACATCATAGATCGAACCATATCTAATAAAGTACGATTACGACGTTCCGACACACCATTTCGCTGTGGTGTTCCGGCAGGTGTGAGTTGTGAAACAATTTCACACTCTTTCATGTGAGTGCTAAACTCGTAACTTAGATACTCACCTCCACGGTCGGACCGTAGAAATTTGATCTTTCTATTACGATGATTTTCCACTTCATTCTGAAATTCCTTGAACTTTTCAAAGGTTTCAGACTTGTGTTTCATCAAGTAGATATAACCGTATCTACTCAAATCATCCGTGAAAGTAACAAAATAACGATATCCACCTCACGCCGACACACTCATTGGACCACATACATCAGAATGTATGATTTCCAATAAATCTGTCGCCCGTTCCATTGAACCGGAAAACGGCGTTCTAGTCATCTTGCCCATAAGGCATGGCTCACATGTATCAAGTGATTCATAATCAAGTGATTCCAAAAGTCCATCCGAATGGAGCTTCTTCATGCGTTTAACGCCAATATGACCTAGACGGCAGTGCCACATATATGCGGATATATCATCATTAAGTTTAATCCTTTTAGCATCAACATTATGAATATGTGTAACATTATCATCGAGATCTAATAGAAATAAACCATTCATCATCGGTGCATGACCATAAAAGATTTCATTCATATAAATGGAACAACCATTGTTCTCGGATTTAAATGAATAACCACTTCGCATCAAACACGATCCAGATACAATGTTCATGCTCAGTGCAGGCACCAGATAACATTTATTTAAGTTTATAACTAATCCCGACGGCAAGTGGAGAGGCAGCGTTCCGACGGCGATCACATCAACGCTTGATCCATTGCCGACACGCATCTTGACCTCACCCCTTGCTAGCGGTCGCTTGTTCCGCAGCCCCTGATTCGAGTTACAAATATTAGCAACTGAACCGGTATCAAATACCCAGGTGCTACTGCGAGCACTAGTCAAGTACACATCAATAACATGTATATCATATATACCTTTGTTTGCCTTGCCGGCCTTCTTGTCTGCCAGATACTTGGGGCAGTTGCGCTTCCAGTGGCCAGTCCCCTTACAATAGTAGCACTCGGAATCAGACTTAGGTCCAACTCGGGGTTTCTTTTCAGGCGCGGCAACCGGCTTGCCGCCCTTACTTCCCTTCCGTTTTCCCTTCTTGTCTTTATTGAAACCAGTGTTCCTATTGATCATCAACACTTGATGTTCCTTTTTGATCTCCACTTCTGCAGTTTTAAGCATTGACAGAAGCTCGGGGAGAGACTTCTTCATGCCTTGCATATTATAGTTCATCACGAAGCTCTTATAGCTAGGTGGCAGAGACTGCAGAACACGATGGATGCCTAAGTCAATGGGAATCGATATTCCCAAGGACACAAGCTTATCGGCGTAACCCGACATCTTGAGTACATGCTCACTAACGGAGTTGTGCTCTTCCATCATGCAGCTAAAGAACTTTTCTGAAGCGTTGTAGCTCTCTACAGCAGCATGTGTGTCGAAAATCATTTTCAACTCACCCATTGTATCAAATGCATTGCCGTTTTCGAAACGCTTTCGAAGTTCCGGCTCTAGCCCATACAATATGCCGCAATGAACTAAGTTGTGGTCCTCCTGACGAGTCTGATAGACATTCTTCTCCTCGTCAGGGGCATCATCAAAAGGTGGGGGGCCTAATGGCGCTTCTAGCACATATTGCTTTTGTGCAGCAGAGAGGAGAATCCTCAAATTCATGGCCCATTCGGTAAAGTTGCTACCGTTCGTTGCTAGTTTCTCTTTCTCCATGAACACATTGAAATTAAAAGCAGGTGGTGCCATCTACAACAGAATTTGTAAAGTTTAGACTAAGTGTATGATAGATTGAGTTCAACTAATCTTTATTACGAATGAACTCCCACTCAAAAACGACATCCCTCGTGCCTTTTTGGTGATTACATGAACCAAATCCACTACACCAAGTCCGATCATCACGTGAGTCGGTATAGCTTCAAAGGCGAGCATCAAATGGGCATCATATCAACTATATGACTCATGCTTAACCTTTAGGTCCGTGTTTCGAGGCCATGTCTGTACATGCTAGGCTCGCCAAGTTAGAACCTTAGTATTCGCATGTGTAACTGTTTTACACCCGAAATATGGTCGTGGATCCAAGAACACCCGATCATCACGTGATGTCTTGGAGCGACGAAAACATAATCGGTGCATACTAAAGGAAGAACACATTCTTATCTTGATATTTAAATGAGGGATCATCTTATTATGCTAACAAAGCGCTAAACAAGCAATATAAGATGCTATCAAACATCATATGTTTATTAGTGAAATGATATGGTTCCCGCAGATGATCTCTATCATGTGCATCGTGGTATGATCACTATCATACCTATATGTGTAAATCCAAGGTCTATGGATTTTACACGCTATGTGTGTTGTAAGAGTATCATCTCATACTTCTACTTACAACACTACCATATCATAACACTAGCCCAACAACAATCTAAACTAGACGCCTCTAATTTATCCATTGCAAGTTTTACGTGGCTTAGGGCTTTCGAGATAGAACCGTTCTTACCTACGAACATGAACCACAACGAGGATAATTAAATTGTTGACAACTCGCTTGCAAAATAGATATTGACTATAGTAGGAGAGACAGACACCCGCTAGCCACTTATGCAAACTAGTTGCATGTCAAGCGTGGAACAGGTCTCATGTGCGAGGACATGTAAAGTTTGTCCGGGCCGCTTCATCCCACTATGCCACCAATATCCAAAATTACAACAAAGGAGCAACAACATGATCATCATCGCCCACATACTCATATGTGTACTACCCGTGTAAAGTATCTACGCATAGATCCGGCTCTGATACCACTGTAGGGTTCGCAGCATAGAAAACAAAAATTTTCCTACGATGTGAACTATATACCAAGATCTATCAACTAGATACAAACAACGGGCGGATGTATATCCGTAGAGAACATACCCTTGAAGACCGACAAAGCTTAACGAGTTCAACTCGTGGTTGATGTAGACGATCTCTTGCCGATCTCAAGATCGAGAGGAAGTCCTAGCGCCGCAAATCAGCAGCGCATCCGTGCTCGCACACACGTTCGAGGCACCGAGAAACCTCCGCCTCCTCGCTCCAGCGATGCAGCGGAAGCACAACTCTTTCTTGCCGAATAGCCACCGGGAACATGTATCTCGCTAGTCCGAGACCATGGGGGATAAATTCTAGAGGGGGAGAGAGATCCTTCACGAGGAGGTGTGAGAGACAAGTGAGGAGGGGGGCTCCTTTTATAGGAGGAGGGGGGAACCCCAAGGGGGTGGCCGGCGCATGGGGGCTGCCCCCTTGCCCTCCCCTCTTCATGTGGGTGGACACTCCACTCACAAATCTCCTTTAAATTCCCTCCACTCAAAAGTCCACTCAAATTCCCATTAAATTTCCACCAAATTTAATGCAAACTCTCATTAAATAAAACTCTTTTATTTTATTCAGAATTTTGTCAATTACTTTAATGACAAACATTCACAAATAACCCCTTGCTAGAATTCTATTTCACATGCATAACCACTTTATGCAATTTCACCCGAAAACCTGTTTCGGTATCTAGTGAAATAAATTCCTGCGCTTGTTCATTCTTTCGGCATGAAACATTTGCTCCAATTGGATGTCGGTGTCTCTTAAGTGTGTCACCCTACGGTTCGTGAATAATGCGGACATGATCGAGACCCCTCTCGGATCAATAATCAGAAGCGGGATCTGGAGACCCATACTGACTCCCACACATTCAACGATGACTTTCTTGTGATCGTCGGAACCTTTTACGCTAGTATATCTTAATCCCTTTGTTTCACGATATATTACATGTCCGAGATTCGATCATCGGTATCTCCATACCTAGTTTGATCTCGTTACCGACATGCACTCTTTTCTCGTTCCTGTGATATAACATTCTAGTGATCAAATCACTTGCTTGCAAGCTAATCAATGTGATATCACCGAGAGGGACCAGAGTATATCTATCCGTCATCGGGATGAACAAATTCCACTCTCGATCCATGAGCCTCAACATAACACTTTATTAGTTCTGAATCCATCTTTATAATCACCCTGTTACGGTGTGACGTTTGATGTTATCAAGAAACTCTTCCGGTGTTAGTGATTGACATGATCTCATGGTCTAAGGATTAGGATCACTTCGTAAGTTGTTATAGCAATATAAACTCAATGACTTTGATCGTAATGCTATACTTCGGATGAATGTTCATCACACCATTACACTAATGTTGTGATCCCGTTATTAACAACATCCAATGTCCATGATCAGGAAACCTTGATCATCTTGTTAATCAACGAGCTAGTTTATGAGAGAGGCATAACTAGGAACTTTCTGTTTGTTTATTAAACACACATGTATTAACGTTTCCGTATTAATACAATTATAGCATGCAAAATAAACATCTATCATATACTTGGAATACACATAATAAACACTTTATTATTGCCTCTCAGGGCATATTCCCTTCAAGAGTAATGTTGGTGATGGATAACAAAGGAAGGGTATAAAAAGAGGTAATTGTAACCATCTGTTGGATTGGAGATTATTAGTAGTAGAACAGTTTGATAACCAAGTATATATTTAGAAGAATAAAAGGTGGATAAGAATATTCTTATGAAGTAAATCTCATCAAGTTAGCACATGATGATGGATATGAAGGAGTAGTATATCTAGGAAAGGAATTCTTTAAGTAGAAGTCAATAATTCTAAATTATGGAAGATAGGAATTCTTGGTAAACACTAAACCTAAATCCATAATCAAGCTTAACATCCATATCATCTGTTGGATAAATCATTTTATTTCTACAATGCTTTATAGGAATATTTCCTATAATAAATCACTTAAGCACATCTCTGTCATTTCCAATTATCATAACCATATGTGTTTAGGAGATATTTTTATCAATTCTTTTCCATAAGACATTCCAGATAATAACTTTCTATTTTAAAAGGTGATATCATTAAAGATCACAAACATAAAGACAATGTTTAGCTATTAATATTTACTCATGTCAATAAAAGAATAGAAGTATAGTAAGAATCCTAAACCCTAGGGTAAGCATTTTCAATTCAAACCTTAACTCCTATATTAGTTATAATAAAATGTATACATGGCTATTTCCTAAAACTTATGGGAATAATATTAACCATATTAATTCCCTAGAACTCTATTTATCATACAAAAATGAAAGATCACCACATAAAAAATTCTTTAATAATATAAGTCAATGAGAATCAAATTCCATAAGTTAAAAGTAATGCATTCTCTAATAAGTTTATGATTATAAGATAAATTAAAATTTCATAACAAAATCTCTTACAAATAATAAAAAGAAAGAAATGTTATAATATAAATCCATGGTTTATTCTAGACAAAAAATAAAGAAATATAAAATTATTGAATAAAAGCTTACAAAATGCTAGTAAATACCTTTTAATGTAGCTACAATTACTTAGCAAATAAAGCCCATAAAGAAAATTCAAATCAAAGATGCAAATTCAAATCTGAAAACAAAACAGAATTTAGAAAAGGGAAAGAAAGGGAGATCAAATCTGGCCCATGGCCCAACTCCTTTCTCTTTATTCACTGCTCACGAACAGCCCAAACGCAGCCTACATTGGCCCACTAGCAAGCCCAGCTTGTCACCACATCGACTGATGAGTGGGCCAGCGAGAGGCCTGCGGATCGAGTTAGGAAAGTTCTGGGGGGTTTTCCGCAAAATCTCCATCGTCGTCTTCCTCGCCTACTAGAAGCAGATCGCTGGCCGGAGCTCCGCCGTCGATCGACCGCCGCTCCTGAAGGAGGGGATAATAACGCCACGACGCCGTCTGCTCGTCCTCATCCACTCTCTCTTCCTCTGAAGCTCTCTCTCTCTATCTCTCTCTCTCTCTCGATTTCTTCCTCAGAGCCAAAACCCTAGCTAACCTCGCCGTCGTGCCGCACCTCCCCACTCTCTTCCAAGTAGCCATGGAGATGCCCCGTGCTCCGTAGATCCTCTAGGTGGAGTCTTGCATCAAGGGGAGAACTAGAGAGGGCGAATTTTGCCATTCCTTTCTATGGCAGTTCGTCGGAATCCTCGTCGGAGAGCTCGTCTCCGACCACACAACTCTTCGCCGACGCACCGCTACAACCAGGGTGAGTCACTAATGATCAAGCATCGTTCTTTTATTCCTATCTCGCTCCCTAGCCTGCTCGCGCCGTAGCACAGCCGCATGCCGCCGTCAGTCGTTGTCGTTCTAGTAGCTCCGATGACTATTTTCGAGCAGCGCCGCCACTATATGGTTTAGCGCGTCGCGCTGATACAAACTAGACTAATTTCGCTTGGTGGGGCGCCGTAGATCGTTGCCGGCGACCATCAACTGGCGGTGGCGGCCGCACTGACGTCATCCTGACGCCCTCCTCGCGTTATCCTTGACCAGTTCAACGTGTTGACCAATCTTTGCTGAGGTGGAGTATGACGTGGTGCGTGTGCGGTATAAAAGGTTAATTCCTGTTTAGAAATTAAATAAAACAAAATACATTCAAACACAAATAAATTCCAGAAATTGAATGAAATTATTAAATCTTAGAAATTTAATAACTTTTGTTTTATAATTCAGAAAAACATGTTTAATATATGAAAATTTTCAGAAAAATAAAATCTATAACATTAAACTATTATCAAACATTATTAGGTTAACAATTTAAATAATTACTATTTAATAAATATTTTATAAGTATTAATACTTGGATAATTCATATTTTAATATTGGTAAATATTAAAAATATAAATAAAATACCAAAAATCCTAGAAAAATAAGAACTATAATTTAAAACTATAATCACACATTATTATTTCACCTAATTAAATATTTATTATTTATTAAGTATTTAAAAAAATAGTAAATTCTTATAAAAATCATATCTTATTATTGATAAATCACAAAAATAATTTTAATATACCAAAATAATCACAAAAATAATACCCACATGTTAAAAAATATAATATCCCACTTTTGAAGTAAGTAAACATTTAAAACTTAATAACTTGAATTTAAACTTATTTCCCTAATGAATAATTCATATATGGGTAAATAAAAATATCCAATAATTCTAGAAATTAGCCAATTGAGTCTAATAAATAGTATTAGTCTTAAATGTTTATAATATAAAATCAATTAATCCAACACATTTTAAATACAATTTTATTGAATTATCCTTCAACCATGTGTGTAGTTTATTTTCTAAAAAGATCTTTAACAATTATAAAATCTTGAAGAATGATATTTTAACCAAATAAAATATTTTACCATTGTTTCATAATGGATTAAATCCAAAGATAATTATAAGTAGTCACTAATACTATTTACTTATCCACAAACCATAATCACACCTTTATAAGGAAATAAGTGATCCTGTTCCATTATAAAATTAAGAAACCACTACTTAAATAAAAGAGTAACCATTCTTAAGTAACTTTAAGGAAACATTACAAAGTACACAAGGTACAATTAACATAAGCAATATACCTTAAAACCATCTATATTTTTAAAGTTAACTTTAGTCTGCAAGACTTTAAATATAATGCTAAAGACATTATTATATGCTTTATAGTTAACTTTGGTCTATTATAATTAAGTTATAAAGCATCTCAAGTCCAAACTATTCAAGCAAGCACAAATCACCTCGACCAGGTTTGATTAACCACCAAGATTGTTTAGACCTTAGAAAAGAAATATTTTCTTCAAAAGTTATTCGTTTTGCCACTTCAATCAACAAACCTTATAATAATATTTCCAACTCTTAACAAATTAAATTCAAGGACTCTCATCATACTCAACAGATGACAATTAATCACAATCACATTGTTTTAAACTGTACTTGCATACCTAAGATTGTAAACACTTAAGTTTCTTATAAATGTCAATACTTGTAAAGTAAGATTTAAAAATAAGGCAATTCTTATATAAGTAGTCTTTGAGTAGCATTCCACATTCGTGTATCCTAATGTTGTATACCGTTATAATTACATGTTGTTTCACACACACTCACAAGCCTTAATAAGAAGCACAAGTATGAAACTTATCTAAAAGGACCACACATTTTAAAGTAACCATTTCCAGTATCCAAACCCTGGATCAACGTTATCCCCATGATTCGCGTTTATAAAATGCATTACATTACTTATGCATAAAATCATCCTGCTTGTTTAAACATTAGTCCTTACCGGACCAATGATGCTGATTTCAGATATTGGATCTTATATTGTCTTAAAGACAGTGAGTGCATTATATTGCAATCACAAAAGGCAAGTTCACACTTGCTCATGTCCTTTGATTATTTTCTGTAAAGTATTTTGCAAATCAAGTGTTGTCATCACCTACATTTCAAAAAGGTCGGAAAACACTATTTTCCTAATAATATGATTATAGGTTATTTGCCATGAGGTAATAACCTACTATGAAAGTTTCGGTGGTAAAGTAACATATCCTCTAGGACTTAACAACCAATGTCGCCAGTGATTCTTGCGCCGTATATTACGCGTTAACCATGAGATTTGGACTGGGACGGAGAAGTCAGTTGTATCATTTTCCTCTCGTATGGAGGCAAGATGACCTTAACGTGACGTTGTGATTCCTTGTGCGGATCCAACATATGGGTGGACACCCTTACGCCCCACACTTTTTGTGTCTAGATTATCTATGAATGGTGTTTAGGGATATAGTCCATTTAAATGGTAATCGTTCAGGCATCACCAGGTCATAGAGTCTTCGGGAACTCATCAGGGTTTTAGCCTACCCGAAAGGGGGCTTAACAGAGGTGAGCCGGCCCCGAAGGATCGTGCAGACATATGAGGTCACGGAGAGGGCAGTGATTGGCTTGGATCTTAGACTGGGCCCCATACCAAGGAAGTATGGACAAGGTCATGACTTGGTTGTGCAACAAGGCTAATGTCTCTCATGGGTAAAGTAACGCACATCCGAGAGTGTAAGAACTGTAACTTGTTACTCCCTGTTCCGGGAAGGAGCTGCGAACGCGGCGGGAAAGGAACTCCATGAAAGTTCTGGTAAACCCGTGAAGGCTGACGGACATATCTTTTCAGAATAAAAGCAACCTTTGAATAAATGTTTACAAAAACTTGCATTGCCTAAGACCTACGGTCTGTGGCTGTAGATATAGTGCATTAAACACTCCTTTTCTAGTGAACTTGCTGAGTACGCTCGTACTCAACGTATCTTCTTAACCCTTGCTAGATTCTGAATCCATTAAGACGACATCTACACCCAGTTATGCCCCAGGAATCTTCATCAAAAGCTAAACCTCTTCGGCGAAGAAAAGGAAGTCATCATATACATCAACTCAAATGAAGACAAAGTTACTGATTAGATAGGAATATAAGTGCTAACCAAAGAACCTATTTCTATAGTGTATTGCATTAGCAGCAATGCCAGACCATTAGTTAAAATACTAGTCTTAATAGTATAATACTTTTAGAGGTGTTTGTCTTTGATTCTTTGTTGTGTTCACTGGATCTTATGTAAATAGTTGAGTTGTAACCTCTAGCCATGTCTTGGCCTTGCTGTGTTTCTGTTGTACCACTCTGAGGGATGTAATACTAGTGAACAAGTGTTTCATTGGTGTTATGTCAACGACTATAGTGTACTACATCATGAAGTGGTATGCTGGGTCACCGCAGACTCAAGCCTAAGTGCCACCATGGCGTGCACGCTGTCACTTTCACACACATCGGGAGAGCAGAGATCTAATGAAGCACTTGAGTAGCAAGGTAGATCTACTTGATTACAAAGCTCATGACCACAAGATCATGCATAGAGAGAGAGATGAACACATAGCTACCGGTAGAGCCCTTAGCCCTTAGGAAGAACTACTCCCTCCTCATCATGGGAATCAGCAACGGTGATGGAGATGGTGGTGGAGATCGATGGAGATGGCTCCGGGGGAACTTCCCCGTCCCGACAGGGTGCCGGAACAGAGACTTTCTGTCCCCCAATTCTCTCCTTCGGTGGCGGCAGCGCAGGAGAGGTTTTCGTGGATTTCTTCTGGATGATATATGGTTTTCTCATCGGGGGGCTCTTATAGGCGCAGGAATCAAGGTCGGTGGGGGTCCAGGGGCCCACACCCCCTATGGGCGCCCCCAGGTCTTGCCCGCGCCTAGGAGGGTGCGACCACCCTATGGCCCCCTACGGCTTTGCTTCGTGGTTCCATATGGCTCTAGGAAAAATAATAACTTTGGCTTTTGTCCCGTCCAATTCCGAGAATATTGATTTTCTGCCTTTCTGGAACCAAAAACAAAAGAAAACAAACAACTGGCACTGTGGCAACTTGTTAATAGGTTAGTTCCAGAAAAGATATAAAAACACCTCAAAGTGTAGACAAAACATAAGACAAATGATATAAAACAATCATGGATCATCAAAAATTATAGATATGTTTCTGACGTATCAAGCATCCCCAAGCTTAACTCCTACTCGTCCTCGAGTAGGTAAGTGATAAAAAGAATAATTTTTGAGGTGACATGCACCCTCACAATAAAGATCAAACCATCTGCAAGCATTGAAAGTTGGGATCAAAGAACTCTAAACTTGTGCATGAAATATGGAGTTCTAACAATAGGACATAGTAACTATGGATGCAACATGAAAGGATACAAACAAAGATCATGAATAACATGCATTGAAAAATGTTTGTTTGTTTCACATATAGAAAACATAGCATAGTGGCATTCAGGTTATCCCTCATAGAGTAGAAAATACATGCATAGGACACCTTCAAAGTTCACAAGGGTGACTAGAAACAAATAGCACAAGAACAATTAATATCACAATATGCATCAATAAAAAGTTTTGGGACACTGCACACGGAATGACAACTATGCTCTCTTAATGGTGCCTAAAAGTAGAAGGTGGAGACTCAAATAATAGTGGAAGACAGGCCCTTCACGAAGGGAAGCAGGGATTTCAAGTTTCAAAAAGATCTTCCAAAAATTATGGTACTTGTTAGCTTTCAGCCCTCATTGCCCCTATCATAAGCATCTTGAAGTGATTAAGGTTAAAGCGAACAAACTATGGAGTATATGCTTGACAAGTATAAGTTGGAAATCTCAAGTTCCTTGAATACGAGGGCCACACCTCATGCTACTCAACTTTAGTCACCTGTAAGTTCTTGTCATTGTAAGTATTTGCATATCATTAAGAACCACCAACGGGGTACCCCTTGCACATAGTACAAGAGCTTTCCCATAACCAAAATGACAAGGCAAGCAGACAATGAGCATCTCAGCGATCTTTTTATTTACCATATGCATAGATTTTTATTGAGGATGCTTCATAGATAGCTCACTATGGTGATGCTGCAAGTTTCCACCATGATTAGGCATGTCTTAGGCTAGCGGCCCAGGCGTTTCTCTAACACAAAATACATACTCCATGGACTTACAAGTTCCCTCTTTATTTCACACGGGTGACATCCATACACAAAAGAGCATGATATCAACTGAGTACAAAGTACAAGTGCAATGTTGAAAATGTTCCCCGTGACATCATGGTTCTGCTAATTCCAACGTATAAGTGCATGCATATACAACATAAATGACACAATGGTTCAAGTTTATTAGGGGCAAATAATATAAAGTGTGCCATCATGTTTGTGAGGGCTTTAATCACTAAGTTTTCACATAACAAAATACTTTTTAATCGGAAGATAGATGAAAACAAGAATATACTTGGAATGGTGTAACACACCATGCATAGGATTTTATAGTGGACACTTTGGAATAACTTGGTTTCTTGGGAGTTGGAAGCATGCGTAGAGCTTACTCACACAAGTGGAGGCTAGCAAAGGACTGGGATCAACCAAATAAGAGAGCAATAATGGCCATAATCATGCAGTGCAACAAAGCATCTCTAATCAAAGCATAGAGTGGTACTACAAGTCAAAGACTAAATGATCATAGAGGCTATGGTGACTTGTTCATAGTCATAACATGGTGTGAGCATGTGCCAAGTCAATCCCAAGCAAAACATCAAAGGAGAATACCACAATACTATGCTTTTGCATGCTAAAACAACGCATAATTTCTTAAAGGCACACTAAGCAATCCCAATTGTTTGTAACAAGACATTCTACAACAATAATCACTAAGCATAAGGTCAAAACAACACCTAGCATGTCATGCTAAAGTCTAAGTCATATTCAAAACAAGCTCCCTTTTGCACTTACAAGAAAGAACTTACTACTCCTTTCCAACACGAAGCATCTTATTTGAAATGACTCACAAAGATAATAATCAATAAAGATCAGTGAGCTTTTATCACAAATCCACAAAGAAGAACTAAACATTTATAAGCTGAAATCTCAAGAAAACTAAGGATAAACACAGTGCTAGCAAAAGAGAACACTCACAGAACAATAAGAGTGAAAACTAGAGTGTTCTAGGCAATGAAAACAGAGTGTGTCTCTCTCCAAAAAAGTGTGTTGTGATCAACCAACTTTATTCAAGCAAACTAAGCAAACAAAAACCAAAAAAAAAACTAAGACGCTCCAAGAACAACACAACTGTGCATGAAACAATAAAAACGAAGTGTCTAGAAAGACCTGAGATTTTTATTGATGAAGAAGGGGATGCCTTGGTCATCCCCAAGCTTTGACGCTTGTACCTCTTGAATATTTCTTGGGGTGGCATCCCCAAGCTTGAGATTTTGTCCATTCTTCATCTCATTACATCATTCTTTCTCTACACCTGAAATTTTTCCTTCATATAAAACTTCACACAATCTTCATTAGCAACATTAGTGTATTCAAAATATAATAGACCTTTGGGTTTAGTTTCAAAACAGCAAAACTTTCACTAAAGACACAAGCTACTGTAGCAACTCCTTCAAAAACTCAATTCCCCGAAAAGAACCCAAAAAGGAATCAATAAGAAGCAAATGTAAATAATGGCAGAAATCTGTCAAAACAGACCAGCAGGTAGAAACCCATTTTTTTGAAGACCTTCTGTTGCTCAAATCAAAAAGTTCTAAACTAACGAAAGTTAGATAACATACTGGAGGATTTATTCGTAAATTTTAAGATCAATCCGAGTTACAGAGACTCCTCACGAATTTTTATGATGGAGGACAGAAATCTGTTTCGGGACAGCAACTCCCCAAATCTTACTTCCCTCTCATTAGAGGTCATTCTTGGCACAAAAAGCAAACAAAAAGAATAAGGAGAGGTCATTACTGAAGTAATAACTTCCAAGACTCAAGGAAACTCTTGAGTTATCTCCCAAGAAGTACTTTTCTTTAATGCCTTTAAGTTAGGCTTGATAGTTTGAGAAGATGCTCACATAAGAAATATGAATTGAAGTAAAAGAGAGCATCAAGAAGAAAATTCAAAGCATATCTAAGTCTAACCCACTTCCTATGCATAGGAATCTTGTAAAGAAACAAGTCATGAAAGCACAAAACCACAAGCATAGGAAAGCAAAACAAGTGCAACTTCAAGATTTTCAACATAAAGAGGGGAAACTTAATATTTTTGAGATGCATAAGACCATGTTTTCCTCTCTCATAATAACTTTCAGTAGCATCATGAATAAAATTAACAATATAACTATCACATAAAACATTCTTATCATGAGCCACATGCATATAATAATTATTACTCTCCACATAAGCATAATCATCCTTATTAATCATAGTGGGAGCAAATTCAACAAAATAGCTATCATTACTATTCTCATCACCATAGTCATCAAATATAGGAGGCATATTGTAATCACAATAAATTTTCTCCTCAATAGTAGGTGGACTTAAAATATCATATTCATCATTGTAATCATCATATATTGGAGGTATAGTATCGTCATAAGCAATAGAATAGCTATCTTCCAAAGCTGGGGAACTAAAAAGATCATTTTCATAAAAACTAGCTTCCCTAAGCTTAGACTTTTACATAGCATTAGCAATAATGGTGTCCAAAGAATTCATACTAATAACATTGCTATTAGCATGCAAATAAAGCTCCATAGATTTTTTAATTTTCTCTTCAAACACTTCATGTCCTAGCTCAAGATAAATACTATAAAGCTCTCTAACTAGTGAAAACAAGAAACAAAAAGACAAAAATGCAGAATCTAAAGGAAATAACTTCGATCTGTTGGAGATATGCCCAAGAGGCAATAATAAAGTGGTTATTATCTTATCTTCATGCTTATGATAAATGTTTACATACCATGCTATAATTGTATTAACCGGAAACATTAATACTTGTGTGATTTGTAAACATAAAAGAGTCCCTAGTAAAGCCTCTTGTTAAACTAGCTTGTTAGTTAATATATGATCATGGTTTCTTGATCATGAACATAGAGATGTTATTAACACCAGGGTCATATCATTAGGAGAATCATGTGATGTACATACTCCTATAGTTAAGCGTAGCATAAAGATCAAGTCATTTAACATAGTTCACTTGCTATAAGCTTTCTGATACATAGTAACCTAATTCCTTCGACCATGAGATCATGCTAATCACCATCACCGGAAGGATGCTTTGATGACATCAAACACCACACCGTAACTGGGTGGCTATAAAGGTGGCATTGAGTGTTCGGAAAGTATGTGTTGAGGCACATGGATCAAGATTGGGATTTGTCCATCCATATGACGGATAGATATACTCTGGGCCCTCTCAGTGGAATGTCATCCAATTAGCTTGCAAGCTTGTGACTGGCTCACAAGGGATCACATATCACGGGAACGAGAAAATAGTACTTATTGGTAACGAGGTTGAACTAGGTATGCAGAGATACCGACGATCAAACCTCGGATAAGTAAAGTATCGTGAGACAAAGGGAAATTGGTATCGTATGTAAATGGTTCATTCGATCATGAAGTAATCGTAGAAATATGTGGGAGCCATATGAATTTCCATATTCCTCTATTGGTTATTGATCGGAGAAGAGTCTCGATCATGTCTGCATAATTCACGAACCGTAGGGAGACACACTTAAGGATTCGATGTTGTTTAGTAGATATGGAATGTGAGTAAAGAGACCGAATGTTGTTCGGAGTCTCGGATGGGATCCGGGATATCACGAGGAGATCCGGAAAGGCCCGGAGAATAATATTCATATAAGGAAAGTCCAATTTCGGAGTTCGGGAATAATTCCGGTGTTTTCACCGGAATGTTCTAGAAGGGTCTAGAAGGTTCACCGGTCCGGAAGGGGAAGGGTACATGGATGTGTCATGACAAAGTGTAATGGTTGCATCATGTCCTAGGTCACTTGGCTGGACACTTGGAAGAGAGAAATCAAACTCTAATTTGAAAGTTAAAAAGGCATTTTGAAAAAGTCAAATCCCAACATGGTTTCCGAGTTAGGGAGGGTTTCTGAGTTAGGGAGGGTTTCCACTTGGGTTGGGAACACCCTTGGACGCCCCCCACCTATATAAGGAGGGGTAGGGGCGCACCCTAAGGTATCCCCCTTGCCCTAAGCGCCCAAGAAACCCTAGGTTGGCCGCCGCCCCCTCTCCAGTTGCGACCAATCTAGATCTCCTCTAAACCGCTACCGACTAGCTAAACTCTAGTTGCTAGCTACCTCTAAAATCAGCAGGATACTTAATCTTACCACAAAGAACCTCCACATCTCTTACAATGCCAATGGGGCAAATGGTTTCCTTATTAGCAAGGTGGATAACAATGTCCTCAAGCTCACAAGGACCAATCTCATGCATAATTTCCCTGTAAAGCTCATAAGGAATAGCACTAGAACTAGCACCAATATCACATAAACCATAGTAGCAATGATCACCAATTTTAACAGAAAGCACCGGAACACTATCTTTTATAGCCTTACTAGGATGATAAATAATATTAGAAGCGTCTTCACGGAAGACAATGTGCTCATACTCTATATTTCTAGTGACATTGTCTCTCACAATAGCTACCATAGGTTCATCACTTAAATGCTTACCAGGCTCCACAGTTTTCATTATACCTTTGTTATTTGCACTAATAATCATAGAATACTCCTTTACCTTAGTTGGGAATGGCATTTTCTCAACATGAGGTTCAGGCACAATATGAATTTGGGCCACGCAGAGATAAAACAAAAATTTTCCTCTAACGTGGTGATCCCAAGATCTAGCTGAGGTAGAAGGCCACGAGGTTTACCACTAGACGCGCAGTTGTAGATTACTGATGAAGCGCGTCAGTTGATGCAGTGCAATCCTCACGATCCGATCGTCCTGGTGCTGATCGCACAACACCTCTGCTGGTATCCACACGTACAAGGAGAAGCACCGGCGGCGAACTGCTAGGTTCATAACGACGGCTGGACTGCTGTGGAGCTAGGGTTTCCAACACATGGAATGACCTAACCGAACAACGATTAACCTTTCTGGGTTACGGTGCTCCACTATATATAGGGAGTGAACGTGGGCTCTGCTCGCGCGACCCATTCACTAAAGCCCATATAACACTAGTCACCGTGAGTCCAACTCACTAACTCAGTCCTAATCCGGTTTAGGTCCAACCCAACCAGATTACAGGTTCAGATCCAATCCGAACATGCTCCCGCTCTTAAGTGTGTGACCCCGCAGGCTCATGGCTACTTGGACACGATTGGAGTCCGACTCTCAATCGATCAGTCGGTAGCGGCTCCTAGCAGAACGTGCCGACTCCCAAGTACTAATGAGTCATGACGACTTGCCTTTCCAATGCGACTTACGTCCGAGTCCCTTTTGCCTCACGATATACCTTGTCAGACTATAGGCGAATAATTGTCATCCCTTAAATAGTCCGACTCTCTTCTCGATCCGAGATAAGTGATTCACCCGACTAACTCTTAGTCGATCGCCTCGGTTAACACTTAACTGAGTCGTGCATGGCCATGCTTTCCGAATCATATCTCACAAGAGGGCCCAGAGAATATCTCTCCAAGTGGAGGGGCAAAATCCCATCTTGGTTATTCACATCACACATCTTGATTCTCAGTCGACCCGAACTCTGCCTTTATAACTGCCCAGTTATGGATCAACGTTTGAAAGAACCTAAGTGGGCGATCCTCAACTTGGACTATGCAATAACCTCAGGTCTAAGGATTACATTGATTGAGATATACAAATGACAACTTGTTCGTTGTACCTCAATATGGGCCAATCCGACTCGCTAAACTCTTTAGCCGAATCTGTGTAAGTTGGAATAGCATCTCCATGCTCATGACAAGTGGAACCGAGTCATAAAGCCAACTTTCACATTGGTCTAAGTTGTGTGTCCAGCACAACTTCAATGACCAAGAATATTTAGTACAAACAACATGAATGCATAGTTCCACAACCGAATCACATATTCAATTATACACATCAGATGTTTATACAAGGACTACTTAATATCTTTATGAATACAATGGGAAATCTCATCATACATGATTGCCTCTAGGGCATATTCCCAACATATGATTAGTAGTACAAACTTGAGCACTTCCAACGGGAGCATGATTAACAACATCTTTATAAGGAGCATGGTACTTATTACACTTCTTCTTGGGAATTTCTATGTAAGAGGCAAAGGCCTTAAAACAGTTGGCAATACTTTGGGAATCAAGACCAAACTCATTGCTAATATCACGGAAGTCATCAGTTCCCATAAAAGATTTAATGCATTCATAATCATAGTTTATACTTGACTTTCTTCCTTTGTCATTCTCCCAAGCCTCGGTGTTGTCTTGAATACGGTCTAGTAGATCCCATTTATCTTCTTCCTTCATATGTGTCAATGATCCAGCAAAAGAAGCATCTAGTAAATCTTTATCATGAAGAGAAAGCCTAGCATAAAAATTATTGAGAATAATATTGTTAGGGAGTTCCTGAATAGGACATTTAAGCATTAGTAACTTCAATCTCCCCCAAGCTTGAGCTGTACTTTCTCCATCAAGAGGCCAAAAGTTATATATAAGATTTATATCCTGATGAATTTCACTGGGAGGATAAAATTTAGAGTAAAATAGAGATGCCATCTCCTCCCATTCCATGGATTGTCCATTCTTCAGCAGCTTATACCATTCTTTAGCTCTCTCTTTCAAGGATATGGAGAGTAACTTCTTCTTCACATGTTCAGTTTTGATACCTGCACACTTAAACAACCCACATAATTCATGGATAAAAAGCAAGTGATCACCAGGATGGACAGTTCCATCCCCTAAATAGTAATTATCCATAACACGATTAACAATACTTGTAGGTATCTTAAAAGGATCTATCTCAACGGGTGGTGGTTCATCTACTACCCAAGCAGTGGTAGTAGTTTTCCCAAACAGAAAACCAAGTGGGTTATCCATATTGGAAACAAAGTAACAAGCAGTAACAAAAGAAATACTCATAGTAGAGGTTTCCCTTACCAGTTCCACTCTTCAATAGCGCTTCACTCCCCGGCAACGGCGCCAGAAAATAGTCTTGATGACCCACAAGTATAGGGGGTGTATTGTAGTACTTTCGATAAATAGGAGTGTCAATCCCAACGAGGAGCAAAAGGTGCTGAATAGTGGTATGGAGCAGGAAATCCCTGTGAATACTTAGCAAACGGATTTTTAGTGGTTTTCTGATGTGGCAACAAAACAAAGAGAAATTAACAAAGACAACGAACAAACGGAGCAAGTGTCCCAATCCTTTCTTAGCAAAGGACTTGCCGGTGAAAATACTTATAAAGACCAAACGTTCTCGAGGACACATGGGAATTCTGTCAAGTGCTTTCGCTTCAAATAGCTGAGTACTCTTCTTTGGTGTTGTAAGTGTTGTGTGGGTGAACCTGTGCTAACATACCGACCTTACTTGGACTAATACATACTTGTGATTAAACCCCCTGCAAACATCCATAACTACAGGAAAGTAATTAAGATATAAATCTAACCACAGCCTTAAACTCTGAGATCCTCCGCTCACTTGTGCAAAGGTGTCCTAACGGGGGTTCAGGTTTCTGTCACTCCGGCAACCCCACAATTAGTAGCCAAATACACAATGCATTCCCCTAGGCCCATAAATGGTGAAGTGTCATGTAGTCGATGCTCACATGACACCACTAGAAGAATAGCACCACAACTTAAATACTAAACCATTGAATAAAAACTCATCACAGATTCACTACTAACAACATGACTTCTCCCATGTCCTCAAGAACTAAACGAACTACTCACGAGACATCATATGGATCAAGATCAAAGATGATATGGTAATGGATAACAATCTGAACATAAACAATAATCCAATGATTCCACTCACAAGCATCAACTACAATAGTAATTAACACCGGGAAAGTTTCCCCTAAGAACTAAAGCAATATCCAACACAATTGTTACAGCGGGACGGAGTCGTGATGATGGTGCTAGTGGATATGATGGTGTGGATGATGATGATGATCCCGATGAAGCCTATCTTGATGACGGTGTTGATGGCGACGGTCTCCCCTCTCCGGGAAGGAATTCCCCTGGCAGAAATCTGTCTGCCGGAGAGATCTTTCTCTCTCGGTGTTTTCCGCCCCCCAGAGGCGGCAGAAATCTATCTCTGGTCGCTCCCCGAGGCTTAGGGTTCCATGGGGAAGATATAGGCAAAGGGGCGGAGTCGGAGGCCGGGCAGGTGGGCCACACCTGCCCTAGGCGCGTGGTCAGGTGGGCCCGCACATAGGGGGTGTGGGCCCCCTGTGGCCCCTCTTCGCTCCTCCTTCTGGCTTCCTTCGTCTTCTGGTAAAATAATATGTTTCCATATTTTTCTGGTATTTTTCTGATCTTCACGAAATTGCACCGAAACGCCTTCTTTTCCATCAGAATCCAGACTCTGGCAGTCCATCCTCTAGGAATCATCCAACATGCATAAACAGATGAAAAGCCATAAGTAATACCTCATAATAAGACAAATATCAATGAATAGAGGTAAATTATGATATCGAAAGGTGATGCAAACTGGGCGTATCAGTGGGACCTGCCATGTGCCTAGGTAGGGTGTGGGCCCCCTGGCCGCCTCCCAGCCTCGCCTCTTCGCCTATAAGAAGCCCCCGATGCAGAAACCCTAAGCACTCGATCAATATTCCACGAAACCTTCTGTAGCCGCCACCACCGTCGTCCCTAGATCGGGGGGATATGAAGTTCTTCCCGGCACCCTCATGGAGGGGAGATCATCCCGGAGGCCTTCTCTCCGATATGATGCGTGAGTAGTTCTACCTTGGACCATGGGTCCATGTAGTAGCTAGATGGTTGTATGTCCTCCTTGTGCTTTCATGTATAGATCTTGTGAGCTCCGTTCATGATCAAGATCTAATCTATTTGTAATCATGCATGTTGTGTTTGCGGGGATCTGATGGATATTGAGATTATTATGTCAGATTGTTAGTGGTTTTGTCTATTTGATTATATCATGCATGTGTTGTTTGTGATCTTGCATGCTCTCCGTTGTTAGGAGATATCTTGGCCAAGTAGTTGCTAGTGACTCCAAGAGGGGGTATTTATGCTCGATAGTGGGTTTATGCCTCTAGTTTCCAAGGGAAGTGACAGAAATCTCTTCGGTTGTAGATGTGTTGTTGCTACTAGGGAGAAAACAACGGTCTCTTGTTCATGGAACAAGTGGATTGTTTACCTTACACACTTTGCTTAAAATAGTTGTCTGTAGCTTGCAACTTAATACTGGAGGGGGTTCGGATGATGACCTGAAGGTGGACTTCTAGTCATAGATGCAGTTGGATGGCGGTCTACGTATATTGTCGTATTGCCCAATCGAATCTCATAGGATCTTTTTGACTAGTATTGCATTGTTATGGCTTGCTTAGTTCCTCTCAATTGCCCTGCTGTAATTTGTTTACCCTTCATGCCATGTTGTTTATCTAAGGATAGCACCTCCAGTGAACTATGGACCCCGGTCCAATCTTTACCATTGATACATCTTCCACTGTTACTTGTTTACTTGCTACAAACCATTACCTTCCACACCATACGTTTAATCCTTTGTTACAGCAAACCGATGAGCTTGACAACCTCACTGATCCGTTGGGGCAAAGTCTTGAGTTTGTGTTGTGCAGGTCTCCACGTTGCTTGCAACACCTGTGTGACGTTTCCTTCCTCCTACTGGTTCGATAACCTTAGTTTCTTACTGAGGAAAAACTTGTTGATGTTCTGCTTCACACCTTGCTCTTGGGGTTCCCAAAGAAGCGGCCCGTGACAAGTATTGGGCGCCATCAGTCCACACCCTGCTCCCTCCTTCAACTCGATCTCTCCCCTATCATACTCGCGATGGTGATGTTGCGACGCCCCCGCTGCCCTCGCTAGATTCCGGCGTGTCTGGACACTTCGACCGCCGTTGTTCGTGGTTAAAGGATCTCCGTGCCCCGCTCTATCTCTCTGTCCAACTCGATTTAGGGATTGAATCCTTATTCCGTCGCCCCTCCTCATTACTGTGGCGCTAGGGTTTCGATGCCATGGCTCCATTGTACATCGACGGTGTTCTGGTGGTGGGTTGTTGGTCATGTGGTTCTAGTGGGGTTGTGCCATTGCCGATGAAATGTTGGTGGCTGATGTGGTTGGCTTGGCGCAGGTTGTAGCGCCGCTGTGCTAGTTTGTTTCATCTCTACTTCCTCTCCGGCGAGCTATGTCCCACCACAGGTAAGTGATTCCCTTCTCCTTGTTTCTTCCCCATCTCTAGTTCTATCTACCCTACTAGAAACCCTGGATTCTCATCAACCCTTATGGGTGATCAATGTTGAGTACACATCCTTTCTCGATGTTCATCTTAGGATTGATCATTTCTTATTAAAGTGGTTGATCTAGCCTTCCTAATAATTTTGGTGTTACTCTGTGGCTTGGTTAGCCTGATGATTCTGGTTCTAGCCTATACTGAATCTATACTTGTCTGAACCCCTTACCATGATCTGTTACCATACTCTACTATTGTGATTGTTGGCTGGTGACTTGGATCACAACTTGTGGTGATATTGAGATGAGCTCACCTCTATATAAGTACTGGACTTGTTCTAGTGAAATTTATTTGGTGATTTCATTATTGTCAATATTTGGACACTTCTCTAGAATATGTAAGAGATGATTCTTAGTGTTTTTTTGCCCTAGGAAAATGATTATACTCTAGTTGTGCTAACATGCGGCTATGATTGCTTGCTAAAATTGATATAGTCCATAGGACCATTGTCACATCCCAAATTTTCCAAATTTTGAAAGGTGAAAAATTAGTAAACAAAATAAATAATTGTTGAAATTTAGGGGGAAAAGAAACCTTTTGATTCCAAATGGAAACATCAAAACGCATCTTGAAAAAACTTGAATGAAAAGGGAATCCAACAAATTTCAATCAAGTGAAATGCATTCATCAATGAATGTATCTTGAAATTTAAACATTTGGAAAAGTTAAACCAAAACCCTAAAACCCTAATGGAAGAAAATAATTTCCAAGATCTCTCTAAGACTATGGATTTAATCCATATAAAAATTTAGCAACAAACATTTTTAATGATCAATAATGACAAATAAAAATATTATAAAACCATAGAAATTGGTTTCATTTAATTTGGAGCCATGGATAAAAACTTATGAATATAATAAGATAAAAGGAAATAATTTCTAGAGCTAATAAAGCTCCTAACTAAAATCCATACCAAATTGTGAGCAGATTAATCCTAAAAGGATTTAAAAAGATAAACAAATATTAGATAAAATTATATAAAGGGAATCACCAATTTTGGATCCATAAATAAAAAGATATGGATTTTATAAGGCAAAGAAAGAAAGAAAGAAATAAGGAATGTTTAAAAGCCAAATTAAATCTTGGCCAAACAAATGAAATCAAAGATTATGGAATAATAAAAATGTGTAAGAGATTATTTAAATAAAATCATAAGGATTGATCAATATCCAATTTTATTTAAATGAAGACAAATTGCCTGAACTAAATAAAAAATTCCAAAGGAATTATTTAAAAGACAGTTTAAAACTTGAATTAAATCCATGAGCAAATGAAATAAAGATAATCCAAATAAAATAAAGGGATAAAGAATAATCAAATAAAAGTTTATAGGATTAAGCCATATTCTAATTATATTTAATAAAGACAAAATCCCTTAGGTAAATGATTAATTAAATCATGAGAAAATAATAAATGGGAATTTACCAAAGTGGGTTAAAAAGTTATCTAATTAACTTAAAAGAATTATTTGAATAAAATTTAAATGGGACTAAAACCATACTTGATTTGAATAAAGACAAATGCCCAGTTTAAACAATTAATAAATCATTCTAAATAATTCAAAATGAATTATTTAACATACTATTGAATAAATAAAACCTACTGAAAAAGGTTTGATGAAAATTAGAATTTAAATAAGAGTTTGAAAATATAATCCAAATCTTATTTGAATAAAGGCAAGTGCCTATTTTAAATAAATAATCAACCATAAAAGACTAAAAGAATAATTCTAAAATGGACTTTTAAATGCATTGATAAAGAGCATTAAAACTTGCTGAAAGTTTGGTAAAGATCTGAATTCAAATGGTGTTTGAATTATTTGAACAAAATTCAAAACAGAAAAAGGAAACAGAAAAATAAAAATAAAAAGGTTCATGAAGAAAAAAAAGAATTGGACCCAGCCCAACTAGCCCTAGGCCCAGACCAGCCCAGCAAAGCCCACCTCCTTCCCCACGCGAAGCGTTTTCTCACCCGAACCCACACCCACGTTGCCACTGACGCATGGACCCTACCGCGTAAATCTTTCTTTCGCTGACAACGCTGCCCCACCTGTCAGTCGTCGTCCTTACCCGCCAGACTCGTTCCCCCCCAAACCTCGCGACTGTTTCTGCCGTTGAATGCACACCTTCAATTCACGTAATTGGCCATTTAATCCCACACTGCGACCACGCCCTCTTAACTAGCACCCTCTCCTCTCCATTTCCCCTCAACCAGCGCCACCAGAGAGCCCCCAGGCTTCCTCAAATTTTGCTTGCACCGCCGCGGTCTCCGATGCACTCCGGTGGCAAATCCGGTGAGTACACGCTGCCCCATCCTCTCTGGTTCATGCTCACTTGATCTCCATTGTTGTGTGCATCCATTGACCCCATCCACACATCTTTGTTGTGACCTAGAGCGTTGGCAACAACCTCGACTGAGCGCCGCCACAGTCTGCCTCAACTCCGGCAAGCAGTAATCGATAAACCAGCGCCCCCTTTTCCCTCTGGTGAGTTCCTTCACAACCTATGAACACTTGTGCACCCTCCTGATGTGTTTACTTGATCACTTGCGTTCCATACGCCCGTCCTCGACCACGGCCGTGTGTGCCCAAGCCAGCGAACAACTCCGGCGAGAAATCCCTGTCGTCCTCGAGCGCCCCTTCGACAATGAAAGCAACATTGAGCATTCTCTCGTCTCTGCGAACTTGGTGAGCCACCCCATATTCTCCTTTGCTTCCTGTATCGCCGGCACCATCACCGTCTGAGCGCGCCGCTGCCAGCCACCGTCGTTGCGCCGCCCATCTATGGTCGATACGTTCTGGACCGTAGGATCTTGATCTGATGGGTATGATAGAAACTTAACCCGAAGGGGTATGCTTTGATCTTTGCCTCACAATTTCATTTAGATCCAACGCTCTGTGTTAGTCGATCCAACCGAAGCGGTACCTTCCAATAGGATTGCTCCACGTGGCCAGAGTTTTGATTTAAAAACAGAAACTATCCTATTAGATGTTTGAATTTGTAAATTCCATAACTTTTGATCCACACGTCCAAAATTTGTAAACTTTATATAATTGGAATCAGCAAAAAGAGTACTTTGCAACCATGCCCTTTGTTTAGTGTTTTGCTTCTGGAAAATTAGTTGTTTTTGTAGAAACATGTTTAGACATATTTTGTGTATAAAATTTATTCTAAAAATGATTTAGGGGTAAAATCTTTTGAAAATGGTTTGTTTTGAACCTACTGACCATAGAAAACAACCTTTGGATTTAAAAATATATTTGTGACACTTAGGAATTATTCCTTTGAATAAAAGCATTTCTAGTTAAATAAAAATATTGATTATGTTTTAAAAATGCTTTTTGAGTAAAACCTTTGGAAAATGATTTGATTTAAACTGTATGACCCTAAACACCAAGTTTTGGGATTTAAAATATATTTTATGAACCCTAGAAAAATTATTACTTTGAATAAAGGCATTTCTAGTAAAATAAAAATGGTGCTTAATTTAAAAATGGTTTTTGAGTGAAACCTTTTGTAAATGATTTTGTTTTTAAACACTTTAACCATAAACACTAACATTTGTGTTTTAAAATATATTTGGCAAACACAAGAAACTATTACCTTGATTTAAATCAAATCTAGCAAAACAAAAATGATTTAAAGTAGCCATTTTCACTAACTTAATATCAAATGGTTTTGACACTTTTATAAAAGACCAATAGGTGTTTTAATATGTTTATAACCTATTATAAACCACTTTTTCAAATAAAACAATATTTTGCATGCTTGCATGCATTGCCTTGTTTATTCATTTTATGTGGAGAATTGTTTGAAATGCTAGTTTGAATATTTGCTTGCTTGATTGAATTGTAGTGAACTTTGAGGAGTGTGACTATTGAAAAGATCAAGTAGTGAACTTATATTCTCTACTAAAAAGTCAAGTGGTACTTCATACTTTTGTCCTATTATTTTCACTATGCATTAGTGATATTTCTAAGTAGGAATTGCATGGAATTTTACTAAGTATGCTAGGCCATGGGAAATCCTAGTAGATGATGCCTTAGTAGAATTTTCCTAACTTAAGATCCCTACTAGTATCATGCTTAGATTAGCTAGTAGAAAACAAGGGTGGATTATATTCATGCTATGAAATATTTCTAAGTCTATGACTTGTGTTTTGTTTAATAAAACAACTATGTGAATGAATCACCTGGGTGGAATCGGACTTGTATGGATTATATTGAGTGGTTACACAAGTCCAGTATACTGGGGAAAAACTTGGGCATCACCAAGTCCAGTATACTGGGGAAAAACTTGGTATCTCACTTGTGGAATGCCACCCAGGAACAAAGAGATTTGAGATGTCAAATGTTGAGAAGCTTCAAGTGCAGCCACATGGCATTATGGGCTTTGCCTGGATCATATAGGTTGCAATAACTTAGCCAAATGGATAGTTGGTGGTAGGGGGTGATAGGTTTGGACCGCGTCCATTCTGGTCTAAGGGAAGGCTTCTGAAAGATCTTGTCTCGATGCATGTCGAGTCTTATGGGGAAAGTTCACCACCTCTCTCGAGGGTAAAATCTATGTACTTAGCCGTGTACCCGGCAATGGAAAATTTGAGAATCAAGACATGGAAGCTATCAAGGATCTCCTCATCCCAATTTCTAAGCTAAAAACTTGTGGGTGGACAAGGGTAAAGGATCTTCAATCAATGATTGATAGATGCCTTGGGTGATTTTGACAAACAAAAACTTAGTGTTTTCAACTTATAAGGAAAACTTATTTTGATCAAAGCAAGCCTAAGCTCCACTTAGCCAAATGCATATAGATGATAGTTACCACTATACTACCATATCACTTGCCAATACAATTCAAATGTATTGACCCTTGTGGCTGTAACTTATTATGTTGCAGGTTTGTTTGTTGTTAGAGAAGTGTGTTGAATAGGATTACAAGTCTACAACCAACATGATTGCCTATGGCACTTTGAAGATGAAGGACTCCATTCTATATAGATATTCTGCTGCATTGTAATGTGATAGCCAAATGAGCTATGTAGGATGTAATGAAATATTTTATTCCTGGTTATAAAGTTGTATTATGACCTTTGTTTCTTGATATTACATCTTAATTGTGGATGCTAGCTATTGATCCAGGGACTAGCATTGTAAACACAGGGATCTCTACCTTATTAAAGGTTGGGACCTCTACAAATGAGGTGTGAAATGATTATGTACAAATGTTGGCAGTTTGACATATACCATTGAATGATTCATAGGATTCATAGGAAGATGATTTAATTAATTTTGGAATGGCTTGAATAATTGGTTAAGTTTGGATTTGTCTACTGTTATCATGTCAAGATTACTGTAAATGGTTCCTAGTGATTAAAACTAGGAAGATGATTTAGGGATGTGACTTTTAGACTCAGTTTTAAAGATTACTGATCTTGTGTTGGCCATTTAATCATAAAGATATCTTAAGTATGATTCCTAAGGTTTTAGCTTAGGAAGATGATTCATCTAGTTTGGGTAGAAGTTTTTAAGCTTAGTTTGCTGGTGAAGCTGCCTCTATAGTGCCTCCAATTTCTTGATTGTGCATAGTAGGTGGCTGAGCTAGCATAATTTGTTGTTCAAAACTTGATTGTGATGTTGTTTGCATAATAGTGATGGATGTGAATATCTAGGCTAGTCATGCACAGTTTGAGGCCCTTCTCTCCCTGAGAGAAATTGATGTATTTATGTTGCCTGATATAATCCTAGAATGAACCTGGCATACTACTTGTATGCAGTTATGAAACAAACACTTTATCATACCTTTCTAATCAAGAATGGATATGCATAGGGGATATACAAGGTTTTTAGTTGCCAACCTGCTGTGCAAAGTAGACGAGCTATTTGTTGATGATGATGTGGTGGTTTTGGGGTGGATCTTGATCTGCTTCTCCCTGTTGTCCCCTTGATTTGCTCCTCCTTGAAACTAGCTTGATCTTGTGAAGCTCCTTCTTGTCCTATCTCCTGGATGGCTTCACTAAGCAAACATGGTGCTAGTGATGTGAGGCTGAACTGGTTAGTGTCTTGATTGGTGAAATTTGGATATAATGTGGTGGATCTGATGATGAGCTCTCAACATCAATGAGTTCTTGAGTTATGGTGTAGTGGTTATATGGATCACGATGTGTTGGTGTTTTGGTGTTGTGAACTGAGAGTGGAATACTGCCTTGGTTAGCTGTTGTGACTATCATCTTATACTTCATCTACTTCTGCTTCTATTGTTGTGTCGAAAGCACACCCTAATGCATGGTTGTATGAGCAGCTTGCCTGCTTACCTCCAACTTTGGATTATATCAAGTGAAACTTGATATTTTTCCTGAAGTTTACCATTTTCCTTTTACCTATCCTTGGTGAAAATTGCCCCTAGCCAATGATGTTGTGATGAGGTCAAAAATTTGATAAGAAGAGATTTACACATTTGGTGAAACTTACCCCTTTTTCTAAATGACCTCGGTGATGAACAGTGGCAGTGAATTTCACTGCAAATACTGAGAGCAGCCAAAACAAACTAACCCCTTTCCTTTATACTTTGTTACCTATTTGTTATTTTTTTGCGGGAAAGAAGAATTAGAAGAAGAAAAAAGATGAAAGATTATAGATAGGAAGTTTAGTTTAGGTCTTTTTTTCTTCTTCTTCTTATTATTATTGTAATTTCCTTCTTATTTTGGATTTTGTAAATAACAATGTAATATTGTATAATATTAATAAAGTTAGACTTTATTTCTATTTGTAATTTAAGTCTTTTAAATATTTACATATTATTTATAATTAATAATTCAATTTCTATCTATTGTTGTGATTCAATTCAAATTCAATTTTCAGTTGAAATATTCCTTTTTTATTCCTTTATCATAAAGGCAATGTAATATAGGTATTAATATTAAAGAATTCCTTTTAGCTCATTACTATAATTTTTATTTATTATTTTAGACTTGGGAATTCTTTTTTTTGAGAGTACGCCAATGACGTACCATATTTTTATAGAAGGCAACAACAAATTACAAGAGGCCAAGAACACTTTGCGAATAAAGGTCACGACAAACCCGCACACACACACACACTACTGTCAAATCCTACTTTGGGATCTAAAGCCTACTCTCGTGGCATGATTAACCTCTCTCCTCTCGCTGCTAACATCCAACTCTGAAACTCCTCATGGATGCGATCCAGCAGTTGTGGTGTGCTCTGTTGCTCTCTCTCTCTCGGGTTGTCAAACACACGCGCGTTGCGTTGTTTCCACAATATCCACATTGTGAGAATAACCATCATGTCGAACTTGTGTCTATCTAAGATTTATATTGTGTGTCTCGCCTCAAGCCACCAGGACTCCAAGTTCCCCTATTGAGGCTGCATGATCCCCAGGCCTACTCGTTGCAAACATCCCATCCAAACCTATCTCGCATATACACATTCGATCAGGATGTGGTCCATCATGTCTTCCTCGTGTAGACAAGTGTAGAATTCCGAAGACTGATCCTATAGGACATGCCTCATGCATCTGTCCGACGTCCACAACCGATATCTCGTGGACAGCCAACAGAAGATTTTGCACTTCAAGGGTGCATGGGATCTATAGATCGGGGTGGCTATGCTAGCTCTCTACTGCCCTGGCACAGCAACTTGTATGTCTCCTTGGTTGAATACTGTTCTGATTGTGAGCATGTCCAAGATAAGTTGTCTTGTTCCTGATCCCTTAACTGGATGTCGCTGATCGCTAGCCAGATCCTCACCCATTGCATGTATCCTTGGTCATCCAGCTCCCCGCTCACGTCCAACATCCACCTATTATCAAGGAGTGCATCCTTAACTCGTCGAGTATTTCGGCTCCGAGTACTCACGCCTTCCACCACCATCGGTGCGATGTCCATCACCGTTAGGCCCTTCACCCATCAATCTTTATTACCATCATATTTATGTAATAAAGAATTCCTTTATTCTCTTACTTATTAATTTCAATTATTTATGTATTATTGTACTCCATTTAACATTTATTATTCCATTTACATATTATTTTATAATTCAAATATATAATTTTAATACTCAAATTTGAAATACTTTCCCCAAGAACAAAGAATTCATCAAAGGTTATGTCGAAATCCATAGCACTTTACCTCAATCCCTCTGCATCATTTTTTGTTTCACGCAAAAATTCCTTAGATTTTCTTATGCATGAATGCAATGCACAACCATGTGTCCTCTCTATTTCTAGCCTCTAATCCTAGTATATTACGGAGGTCTTTGAAGAGCCAACTGTAGAAAAGCGTAAGTTTTGACCAACTATTCATCAACTCTTGGTTTTCGACTCTAGTGCATCGTATTCATTCATATCAAGGAGTCAAAAATATTTTTTGGGATTTCTAGCCATCATACTTCTATCTAGGAGAATCCTCGAGAACTAATCCCATAAGATATCTTGAACCTAAACCCTTTCTTTCTAGCATTCTTGAATCTCGGGGACGAGATTATTTTTAAGGGTGGTAGTTTGTAACATCCCAAAAAAATCTAAATTTTGGAATATTTATTTTTAATAGCATTGCTTGAATGTTTTGAGTGCCCATTTTTTTGAATTTTTCCTCTTATTTTTAAAACCCAAACCCTAGTTTCTAAAGTTGGCCATATGGTAATTGTAGTGAAAATGTCATTTTAGATATTTTACTCGTGTTCAAAACCATCTTTTATAAGTTTATGAATGTGTTTGGATTTTACAAAAAAATATAAATTGGTTTTACTTCATTTGGACTTCTAAAACTAATTCTATAAAAGAAATAGTGAAACTAAAAAAGAAAAAAAAGAAAAAACAAAAAAAGATACCTAAACCTACTAAACCGACCCAACTGGACGGCCCGTAGCTTCCCCGCATCTATCTACCGCGTGTCCACCCACGCAACGATGCCTAGTAGCACGCAGCAGCCCACCACTGGCCCACCTCCCCTCTGCCCGCTACCACATGGACCCCGCCCCATCGCCCCCAACCTCCCGCTTTCCCACCTCATGTACGACACCGACGTGGTCATCGCCCACCTCCCCCACTCCCCCGCGCCCCGCGCCTCGCCAGAGCATCCCGCGCGGCCCCTTAAATCCCCTCGAGCCAAAACCAAAACAACAAAAGGAATGGGCAAAAACAAAACAATTTTTTACCATTTTTATTTTGTTTTTGCCCCCACCAAGGGAAAAATGTTGTATTAGCATGACCTATCGGGAAGAAAGTAAAATGTTAAAATTTAGAGTGGCAAATGCAAAATGGACAAAGCGTTATGGCAAAAACAAAAATTTCTAGTAGGTGTGTGTGACAGTGATATTTGTGAATGTATGCTATCTACATTGTACCCAATATTTGAAGAAAATTATAACAATATCTACACATTGGTGGCGATGAGGTTGCCGTGGCATCTGACGAGTAATGAGCGCCATAGCGGTCATAAAGGATTACTCCCTCCATTTATAAATGTAAGACATTTTAGTTTTGTGAAATGAATGTATCTAGATGTCTTATAGTGTATATGTTTACTCTAAACTTCTACAAACCTGTACACTAAAGATGTATATACACACATTTGATTCATAAAGATAAAATGTCTTATATTTCTAAACGGAGGGAGTACCTTGTTAGGGTGTGGAACCACTCTTACTTGAGTTGACTGAGGCAACAACAAATAAACAATGAACGACAAACCTAGGGACGAGAGGGGTAGCCGTGATTCACTGGTGAGGGAGATGAGGGCATCTCCACCAGGCCGACCCATCCGGTCGCCCGAAATGGTTCGTTTCTGTCCGTTTGGATCAGGCTGCTGTCGATTTGGGGTCATGGTCCGGCCTGTCCGGCCGACCGCGCTCAACGGCTCGACCCATCTGTCTGTATCCCTGCCGCTGTCACCAGTTGACACCCTCGCGATGGGACATTAATGGCGACGCGATGTCAGCTATCAGCGTCGGTGGCTTCCCGCGTGGCTAGCGTTTCCCGCCATCATTTCCCGCGCGCACCTCACTTCCCACAGCGAGAAAACTTCCCGCGCATCCTAGGTCGTTTCTTGCCTCCGCCGTGGTCTATAAAAGACGGCCGCCAGCGCGGCAGAGACAACAAGCCCCAAAGCAAGAACAATCCAGCAGCCGAAAAAGCGCCAGCTACTAGCATCCATGTATCGTCGCAAGATCACCAACTGGACGAAGATCTAGGAGATGTGCCGCACCCGCTACGCGTACATGGAGGTCGACGAGATCCACCTCGAGGCCACGTTGCTAGCCTAGCGCATGAGCGATGCGCAGGTGCTGGCCTTCGAGAAGTAAGGCCATGTCGCCAAGCTGGTGCTGCAGCGGGTGGTGGAGGCGGTGGCCACGGTGCCGCCCAATGGGCAGCGAGTGACATACACCACGTCGCCGCCAAGGAGGCGGTGGAGGGCGTGGCTTTGGAGGCCGCATCAACGGGTCTTCACGAGATTCGCTAGGAGGCGACCATGACCACGCTGGAGAAGGTGGCCAAGGAGGTGGCCACGGTCTCCATCTACGAGCTTCACCATGCCACCAAAGCGCACATCGACGCAAAAGAGGAGGCGTGGCGCAAGCACGTCGCCGACTTGGCGGCGGAGGAGGAGCGCGTGCTCTGGCCGCTAAGGCGACTATCGTGTGGGGTCTCATCAACGACGATGAGACGGAGGTGGCGGAGGACGACGATGAGGAGGGGGAGGAGGTGGACCAGCTGGAGGCGCCGATCGCCGTCCTCGTGCAGATAGCGCAGGCGCTGGGCTTCGGCCCCAATGGTGCTCCGGCTCCGACTCCTTCTCCGATGGAGTTGCTCGCGGCTGAGGCGAAGGAGCTCACCGAACAGGAGGCGAGGGACCACTAGGCCGCCGAGATGGACAAGGCCCTGGCGAACCAGACGGCGGGCAAGGCGGTGGCTCACGACCATGCGCGCGACCGCGACCATCACTGCGAACACATCCAGCAGCAGACCATCTGGTCCACTAGGGCAGCAATCGACGGGGCCGGCGGCAGTGGCAACGGTGTTGAGTAGCCGCTGTGACGTCCTCCTCCAGTTTGTGTTTATGATAAATGTTTACATTCATGCTATAATTGTATTAACCAGAAACATTAATACTTATGTGATGTGTAAACATGTAAGAGTCCCTACTAAATCCTCTTTGTAATACTAGCTTGTTGATTAATAGATGATTATGGTTTCCTAATCATGAACATTTTATGTTATTGATAACAAGATCATATCATTAGGAGATAATAATCTTTACCTTAGCCCTTTATAATGCTAGTGGTGTATCCGCTAATCCCCGAAAACGCCTTTTCCCACTGAAGTTTCAAATCTCTTTTACATACGTGATAATTATTTTCTGTATTCAGTTTTATTTACTTTATTCATTATTCTCTTATACCAAAAACCCCCAAACACCTTTTTACGCAATACTCTCATTTTATCTTATCAATTAGAACTTTTATTTAGCATTTCTACTTTCAGTATTTATTTCAAGAATTCTTAGACTTCAGACTCCTGCTCCCTGTGGGATCGATATCTTTATTTCGAAACAGGCAACAAACGATATATGCACTTGCAGTCATCAAGCTATTTTTTGGCGTCATTGCCGAGGAAGCTAAGTGTTTTGTTAAGTTTTGTTTTGAGTTACCGGTTTCCACCAACATGATGGAGTTTGAGCATATGACTAGTGCTAACCCACTCAACCGCTTTGGGAAGCCCTATGATATTTATAAAAGAGAGAACTCCAACAAGAAGATAAGGGGGTTTGAAATAAATCCTCTACTACTTGGTATTTTACACAAGAAGCAATTTACCGGAGATGAAGAAGATCCTGATCCATATGAGCATATTACATGTTTCAAAGATATATGTGGCACGTTCCAATTAACGGGGTATACCACCGATGAGGTAAGGGTTAAACTTTTAAGTCAAACTTTGACAAGTACAACTCTCTCTCTCATGGTATAGATCTCTACCCTCAGAAGCCACTACCACTTGGGATAATTTAGCTTGCGAATTCCTATCTAAATATTACCCATTATCAAAATCCTTTGGAATCAGGCGTCTTATAATGACTTGGAGGAACCGTCCTAATGAAGGACTAGTAAGATCTTATATAAGATTTAAAGATTTACTTAGAAAATATCCTCACCGTGATTTGCCTGAATGGTATTTATTGCATATCTTTTATGGCGGTTTAATTGAACCTAATAAAATTGAACTAGACTCTTGCGTGAGAGGATATTTTATGTATTTACCTATAACTAAAGCTTGGGCTTTACTTAATAGAATTCGCGATCATAGAGTCTCATGGAATTTTGGTCTAGGAAGTGAAGAAGGCACAGAAATAGATCATGAATGTATTCACGACTATAATAAAAAAGGCCATGTTAATGAACTATCTAAAGAGCTTTATTTAGATTCAGATCTTGTGTCGCAAGTTGCTAAAGCTTTTATAGAACACATAAATGCTACAAAAGAGGGTTCGGCCAAGTATGATCCACCACCAGAACCTGAGAAGAAAAAATAAGTTCAAGCAACACTGGCCTCCCTAGAACCAATGTATGAGATACATTTCCCTAACACTACACAGAAGCATATTTTGGAATGTGAACAGGTCAAGGCAGTACAGGAGGTGAAAGAAGAGGAAAGTGTGCCAATAATTGAAGAACATCTGGATAAAACCAAAGATGAAGAGGTAACCAAGGAAGCAATCATGCTTATGTATGCACATTGTAACATATTTGAACTTGATGAAGAGACTTCTATATTGGTTGCGGGTAAAATTAAGATAAAAGATGTGGGTAAGCCTATTCTTCCCTATTTAAAGAAACCTCGCATTACAGTTTATGTGATCTTGGCACCGAATTTAATGTTATATCCTATGACTTTTATTTAGAAATAAAATAAGAAATAGCACCGCCTACAATAGAAAATACTGATATGACAATCATGTTAGCTAATAAAAATATTAAATTCCAATGGGAGTAGTTGAAGATGCAACTGTCACAATTGGCAATAAAATATTCCCTATTGATTTTGTAGTTGTTGATATGCCAATTGACACTCTTTGCCCAATCATATTTGGAAGAAACTTATTGAGTGATTGTAACATCCAAAATTTCATCAAATGAAAAGTCATATCATTGCATTCATATCATCATAGCATGTTGTCTTGCACCAAAATTTTCAAACCAAAACCCTATTTGAAACCATATTTAAACCCCCACTTTATATATCATATATGGGGCATGGTTTTATTTTTATTTTCAAAAGACCAAAGTGTTTTTGAGTGAACAGGTGTGCTTGGTACACTTTTGAATGCTAGGATCACAGTACAAATTTTGGTGAAGGTTTGAATTCAAACAGATTTGAATTAGAGATTCAAAATCATTTTAGAAAATAAAATTAAAAAAGAAAAAGGAGAAGGAAAAAAATAAAAACCCGCGCTGCCTATTCAGCCCAACACCACATATATCCCAACAAGCCCACCCGGGGTTCTCTCCCTCTCCTCCCTCTCTCACCCGTGCAAGCCAAACCCCGCAGTCGCTGACCACTGGGCCCTGCGCCACGTCGTCGCCACGCCAGCTCATTGTCTTCATTCACGCGCCGCTGACCACGCCGTCGCCGCCCGTTTCTTCCCCAAATCAAGTCGAATCAAATCCATTGATTCTGGCAGTAATTCTCTTGCCCCTCACCTGCTACTTAAACACCACCTCGCCACAGTCATTTCCCCTCAACCCACATCGTCAGTATTCGAGCTCGTACCGCCGCTGTCCGATGAACTCCGGCGAAGCATTACGGTGAGCCTCGAGTGCCCCCTGTCCCTTGTTCATACGAAACTATTCCTCTGATCCTTGCGCTCCTTCTGACACCCCTGGTTCGTCCTATATCCCCCTAGGTCGCCGTCCCCGTCAACCTCCACGAGCACCCGAAGCACCAACCAACTCTGGTGAGCGATTCTGGTACAATCCGCATGCCCCTTGCCTTCTAGTTCAAACCACTTTGTGCGACGTGTCTTTGCGCAGTCACTTACGCCACTCGCTTTCCCTATGGTGACCTAGGTCGTCGCCGTCGTCTCCGCCAACACGCACCCAACGTCAGTGAGGTCTCCGACGAGCTCCCACGACCGCTACAGCACGCCCCTGTCCAAACCAAGACCACGTTGAGCATCCTTGTGTTCACGCGAGTCAGGTAAACCTTGACACCACCACCCTTAACCCCTAGCACGGCCGGAGCATCGCCGACAGTAGCGCTGCCGCTCGCTTTTGGTCAGTTGATCCAGGGCCGTTATATCTAGATCGGGCGTCATAGATTAGATCATTTAGGGAACATGTAAGTTTAGATCTGGCACATTGGATCTGAATTGCTCCAATGGCATGGAAGCGTGATCCTGAGCAAAACGGTATCGGCCAATCAGGCGCTGCCACATGTCTGTAGATTTGATTTAAAATCTGTTTTTGAATCTATTAGTTGATTTAACTTGTAAAATTCATAACTTTAGTTCTGTTTGTCCAAAATTTGCAAATAATATATCATTGGATTCAGAAAATAAGGCCCTACACTTCTGTGGCCTTGAATTAGTATTTTGCTTCTGGAAAAATAGGATTATTTGCAGAACCAATTATAGGCTTATTTTGACTATATAAAATGTTTAGAAAGTTGTTTTAGAGTAAAACTTGTTTTATTTGAACCTTAGAAAGTTTACTTTGTGTTCAGTACTGTTTGGTTTGACTTGTTTAGTGTAGAAAAGCATCCCATTGCATTTTCATGCATTCATATATATTTTTGTTTGAATATTTGAATGTGAATTTGGTGTTATGATTTTATGTGTAGATTTTGGTGATAGTGGTGATTGTGATTGTGAGGAGTGTTGATACTCTCCTAGCTACCACGACAAGTGATGCTTCATAATTTTTATCCTATTATTTTGACTATGCACTAGTGATATTTTGAGTAGGACTTGCATGGAGATTTTGCTAAGTATATACTATGTTATGCCTTGGGAAATCCTAGTAATTGTTGTCTTAGTAGAATTTTCCCTAAGTTAAGATTCTTGCTACTAGTATGCTTAGCCTAGCTAGTAGAATACAAGGGCGGATTATTCATGCTATGAAATATTGCTAAGTCTATGACTTGTGTTTTTGATTAATGAAACAACTATGTGAATGAATCACCAGGGTGGAATGGTATGGTTGGTTTATGTTGAGTGGTTACACAAGGCCCATGTCTATGGTTTACCTTGTGTATCACACTTGTGTATTTCCACCCAGGAACAAAGGGATTTGAGATGTTTAGTGTTGAGAAGCTTCTAGTGCAACCACATGGCATATGGGCTCTGCCTTGACCAAATAGGTTGCAAGAACTTAGTCAGATGGATAGTTGGTGGTAGGGTTGATAGGTTGGAATGCGTCCATGGTGGTCTAAGGGAATGCTTATGAAAAGTCTCGTCTCGATGCATGTCGAGTCTTGTGGGGAAAGTGCACCACCTCTCGAGAGGGTAAAACCTAAGTACTTAGTCGTGTCCACGGCAATGGACAATTTGAGCATCAAAGACATTGAAGCAATCAAGGATCTCCTCATCCCAATTTCTCTAAGTTGAAACTTGTGGTTGAACAAGGGTGAAGGTTCACCAATGTCTATTGGTGGTTCCTTGGGTGATTTTATCAAACAAAAACTTAGTGTTTTCAACTAATAAGGAAAACCTTATTTTGAGAAAAGCAAGCCTAAGCTACACTTAGCCAAATTCGTATAGTTATTAGATGCTACTATTCTACTATGGTATCACTTGCCAATACAATTCCAAATATATTGACCCTCTGTGGCTGTAACTTATGATGTTGCAGGTTACTCTAATGGAGACTAGGGTTGTGAGTCTACACTCAACATGTTTGCCTGTGGCACATGAAGATGAAGACTTATAGTTATTTCCATTTTATTGTGAACTCTATGTTATAGCCTTGGTCTATTGAGTTGTAAATACCATGTTATCTCTGGAATGACGATGTAATAATGACCTTTGTATCTGTGTACTTCATCTTAAACTGTGGATGCTAGCATTTTGATCCAGGGACTAGCATTGCAATCACAGGGGCATTTACCTTTAAAAGGTGGGGTCTTACAGTGATATAGGTGCCACGGTTGACTTCAAGAAGGAGGTCATATCCCTTAAGCTTGGGAAAGCGGAAAAAGAGTTCCACTTTTCCAAATTTAAAGACAAACCTCTACATATACAAGAAGAAGATAAAGAGAAGACTATCGAGGAGATGGCAGCTCTTTTCTTAAATAATCAAGATGAAGAAATAAATGAAGACCCAAATTGTGAAGAAATAATTATGGAGGATAAAACTCTAGAAGAATTAGAAAGTGAATTTGATTCATTTCCCATAGAAGAACCTCCAACTGATGAAGCTTTTGAAGAGCCAGAAAAGATAGGGGGTGAAGAATTACCACCCCCGGAATTAAAAACTCTACTAGATAATCTTAAGTATTCTTAGATGATACTAATAAATTCCCTGTTATTATTAGTTCTAAACTTTCAGGGGAAGAAGAAGAAGAACTCATGAAGGTACTAAAGGAGCACCGCAAGGCCTTTGGGTACTCAATGGATGACTTGAAGGGTATCAGTCCCATGATAGCCTCCCATCGAATATTCATGGTGGAAGGTGCTAAATCAGTTACGGAATTTAATAGAAGACTAAAGCATGAAATGAATGAAGTGGCAAGAAAGGAAATAGTACGCCTACTTGATGCAGGTATAATTTATCCTATAAAAGAAAGTGATTGGGTAAGTCCTGTTTATTGTGTTCCTAAGAAAGGCGGCTTTACTGTTTTTCCTGATGAAAACAATGAATTGATACCTACTAGAACTATTGTTGGACATAGGATGTGCATAGATTTTAGGAAATTGAATAAGGAAAAAAAAGGAAGGATCACTATCCTTTTCCGTGCATAGATCAAAATTTAGAGAGGTTAGCAAACCACACTCATTTTTGCTACTTGGACGGATACTCTGGTTTTTCTCAAAAAATTGTTCATCCTGACGACCAACTTAAAACAACGTTCATTAGTCCTTATGGTTTACATGCTTACCGACGCATGCCTTTTAGGTTATGTAATGCTCCAGCTACTTTTCAAAGATGCATGACTGCTATTTTTGCAGATTTTATAGAACTATTAATGGAAGTGTTTATCGATGATTTTTCTATCTATGGAACTTTATTTACTAGTTGCTTGGATAATCTCAATAGAATCTTGCAGTGTTGTGAAGCAACCAATCTTGTCTTAAACCGGGAGAAGTGCCATTTTATGGTCAAAGAAGGCATAGTCCTTGGACATAAAGTATGAGGTAAGGGTATTGAAGTAGATAGGGCTAAAGTTGAAGCAATAGAAAGAATGCCACAACCAAGGGACGTAAAAGGTATAAGAAGTTTTCTTGGTCATGTAGGCTTTTATAGAAGGTTCATTAGGATTTTTTATGAAATTTATAAACCTTTGACTAATATGTTGCAAAAAGGAGTAAGATTCAATTTTGATGACAAGTGACTTATTGCCTTTGACAAACTTAAATATGCTTTATCTCATGCTCCCATCATTAAACCACCTATATGGGATATGACCTTTGATTTAATATGTGAAGCTAGTGATGATATTGTAGGAGTAACTCTGGGACAACACATAGGTCGCAGATTTAATATTATACATCATGCTAGTAAAACTCTCAATAGTGCTCAAAAGAACTATCCTAAGGAACACAGAGAACTTTTTGCTGTATTTTTCTCTTGTGATAAGTTTCGTTCTTATATTGTTGATGCAAAAGTAAGAGTTCATACGGAATGTGATGGTTTAAAAGAACTCCTCGAGAGGAAGATTCATAAGCCAAGACTGATCTGTTGGATCCTTTTACTTCAAGAATTTGAGTTGCAGATCATGAAGAGACAAGAAGCAAAGGCAGTGGATGCAACATTTATATTTGCCTACCAAGACATCGATCTTATTGAGAGGAGCTTTAGTCCTGGTGATTTTTGTTTTCAAGAATTGTTATATGAGCTAAGGTCAAATCCTCCCAAGAAAAAGAAGTCCTTGTTGTTGGAGGAGCTTGTCACTTCCGACTAAGTAAACGGTAAGTGGAAGGTAAGTTTTCTAACTCTAATAAGTGCTTTATTTTCACAGATTCTACTTCTATTTTTTTTGCCTTTGAACGGTTTTTGAGGGGTATCTGCAACTATACGGCCGGAGAAAAATCTCCCGACGTATAGTTAGTCGTTAAACATTCGTTATCTCTCTTGCGAAATAATTTTTGGGTGTTGTAACTATACGGGTGCAACTATATGGCCGGAGAAAAATCTCTCGCCATGTAGTTGGTCATTAAACGTTCTGTATTACCTTACGAAATAATTTTCAAGGTACTATATCTATACGACTGCAACTATACGGCCGGAGAAAATTCTCCCGCCATATAGTTGGTCGTCAAAGCTTCAGTACCCTCGACCCTTTTTTGTTATTATTGAAAAAAACACTTTTGTCGGTTCCTAGTCGGTCATCTAACCGACCTGGGCTCGAGATAGTTGGAAATATCTGTCTGGAACCAACTCTACGGTCGCAACTATACGGGACACGACCGTATAGTTGGTCGTTACGGTGTAGGACTCCTCCAAATCCGTGACTTCTTTTTCTAGTCGGTTTGGATTGTTTTCTTGGACAACAATTTGGTGTTTATCGCGAGTTTTACCGACCTTTGACCCCTCTTATATACTGCCCTTGTGCCTCTCTCTAATCACAGTCAACAGGAACAAATCTAGCTATGCTCTATCCCGTCCCAGGCCATGGAAAACCTATAGGGCTCATTGCTCCTCGGGACCTTTCTAGCAGCCCGTCGATGGAGGAAGGTGATGAGGAGGTGGTGGAGAGGTTTAGCCCAGGGTACAAAGAGTACGTCGAGCCAAGCTTCTAGAACAGTGATGAGTGCACGAAGCTTCGTTGGGAGACCCCAAGCGGAAGGTATGATGAGCACAGCAGCAAGTTTTCCCTCAGTAGAAACCAAGGTTATCGAACCAGTAGGAGGAAGAAAACGACTCAAAGGTGTTGCTAGCAACTTGGAAACCTGCACAACACAAACTCAAGACTTTGCCCCAACGAACAGTGAGGTTGTCAATCTCACCGGTTTGCTGGAAACAAAGGATTAACTGTATGGTGTGGAAGGTAATGGTGGCTTGTAGAAAGTAAACAGTAATAGTAGAAGATATATCGATGGTAAAGATTGTACCGGGGTCCATAGTTCACTAGAGGTGTTATCCTTAAGATAAACAAACATGGCATGTTGGATAAACAAATTACAGTAGGGCAATTGATAGTACTGAGCAAGGCATAACAATGCAATACTAGACATTCATGATCCTATGAGATTCGATTGGGCAATACAACAAGACACATAGACCGCCATCAAATTACATCTATGACTAGTAATCCACCTTCAGGTTATCATCCGACCCCCCTACGGTATTAAGTTGCAAGCAACGGATAACTGCTTTAAGAAAAGTGTGTAAGGTAAACAATCCACTTGTTCCATGAACAAGAGACCGTTGTTTTCTCCCTAGTAGCAACAACACATCTACAACCTTAGAGATTTATGTCACTTCCCTTAGATTAAATAGAGACATGAACCCACTATCGAGCATAAATACCCCCTCTTGGAGTCACTAGCATCTACTTGGCCAAGATAGCTACTCGAAACGGAGAGCATGCAAGATCACAAACAACACAGACATGATAGAATCAATAAGACAAAACCATTAATCAATCTGACATAGTAATCTCAATATCCATCGGATCCCTGCAAACACAACATGCATGATTACAAATAGATGATCTTGATCATGAACGAAGATCACAAGATCTAAACATGGTAGCACAAAGGAGGAGATACAACCATCTAGCTACTACATGGACCCGTAGTCCAAGGTGGAACTACTCACACTTCATACCAGAGGCTGGCATGATGAAGAAGAAGGCCTCTGGGATGATCTCCCCTCTGACAGAGTGTCGGGAAGAGCTTTATATCCCCCGATCTAGGGACGATGGTGGCGGCGGCTACAGACGGTTTCGTGGTACTTAGGGTTTTGGCATCGGGGGATCTTTATAGTCTAAGAGGCGAGGCAGGGGGCGCCTGGGTGGCCGCACCCCCTCCCCCTGGCGCGGGCTGGGCTCACCCGTGCGGCCAGGGGTGTGGCCCCCTGGTGGCTCTCCGTCTCGTATTCTGGCTCCGTGTTCCCCACGGTAAAATATTGACTTTGGCTTTTGTCCCGTCCAATTCCGATAATATTGATTTTCTGCCTTTCTGGAAGCAAAAACAGAAGAAAACATGCAACTTGCACGGTGGCATCTTGTTAATAGATTAGTACCAAAAAACATATAAAAACACCTCAAAGTGTAGACAAAGCAAATCAAAGTAGATACTAAACAAGCATGGAACATCAAAAATTATAGATACATTTCCGACGTATCAAACAGCGACCCCGATGAAGGCTGGGGTGACATTTACATATGTCGTGACGTCTATGACCCCCCAGAGGTTGACTGGGCAGCAATGAAAATAACTCAAGAAGAGAGAGAAGGCCGCAAGACGCACGGGAAAGGACGTGTGGAGACGGTCAAGTTCGTCACTACGGATCCGAGGCTGCATAAGCGTAAGGAAATACCTAATGTTCGTGCAGGTGCTAGCAAGGGACCGGCTTTGCCCTGCTCTAGGCCTACCACTGGTGCTTTTATGAGGGTGAATCCTCAAGAGGAGTGGAGGAGCAGCTTCTTCTTCCCTGATCCATCAATAATGGATGAGGAAGAAGAAGTTGTCCCCAGGACAAAAGATCGTGTGCGGGCACTGGAAGTATATCAGAAGCAGGAGCTACTCCATCGCGTTGAAGTCCGTCATCGCCTCAAGGAGATAGAGGAGAAGTATGACCTTCTCCTGATGATGACTAAGCTCGCAGATAGGGTGGACACTCTGCAATCTGATTTGTGCAGGTGCTACAGCCACATCACCGCTCTGGAGGACACCAACAAAAAGCTACGCACCGCGGTTCTACATGCTATGGCGCCATAGTGACCTTCATTAAAACACGGTATCAAATAATTATGAGGGATTATTTAATCCCGCCTAGCTTGATTCCAAGCTTGGGGAGATCTTTAAGACCTTGTAATCTATCTTACAAGCTTTTATTTCTATTCTAGTTTTGCATTAGTTCGAGCTCATAAATAGTTTGCATCATTAGAATTCCCTTCGGGAATAGTTGATCCCTCTTATGAAATTCTAAGTTTATTATAATATATGGAGCATTATCGAGTTTGAGTTTGTCCTATTGGATATATGAATGACTTGAGTATGATCTTACTTGCACTTGATGATAGCAATAGGAGTCTTCGACACCATTGGTATTAATGGCACATATAAAGATAATTTGATCAATATGTTGTAGGTCAATGGTTTGATTTACAAAAAGGAGAAATTATCTAATTAACTAAGATGAAAAAGAAAAACCTTGAACAAAGGAGAAATTATAAGTGTTATCATATAGAGTGAGAACAAGTTTGAGGTAGAATACTCAAGTTATAAAGATGCTTCATATATATTTGGAATTTGATAATTGAGATCGTTAAACTTTGAAATTCCTACATGAAGTGAATATATGGCTAGATCCTTTGCACAACACTTAAACAAAAGTGTGAGCACAAATATATGTAGAAAAAGAAGAAAAAGAAAGATGAAGAAAAAAGAGCGAATGTGCAAAGAGCAAATAGGCATATACCACTATATTGTAGTAAGACAAAGAAACGTTTGAGATTTTGAATCCCAAGTGAATATGTTATTCCTAAAAACACTTGGGACTACCTCACTAACTTATTTGGTTGAACCGAATACTTTTACATCATGTTGAGAATAATATTTTGAGAACTATTAATTGCTAAGGTGTGGAAGCTTGCTAATATTAATCAGATGGTTCGAGTAAGGTAATATTCATGAACTTATTTATATGTATCCTTTATGATAAATACATGCTGCAATTGCCTCATTTATTTTATCGACCCAGCTTCATGAATATGAGGATCACATCCATTAAGCTAAACTTGATCGGGACGATAAAGAGTCTAAGCTTGGAGAAGTTGATGAGTGCAGATTTGCATCATGTGTTAGATTATTATTTTGCATTGTAGATGTAGGATTTTGGTATTTTATGGTGTTAGCATGCACTTTTTATGTTTATTTTCACCAGGATCACATCACATGATGGATCCAAAGGACACAATTCTTGGAGTGGTTGTACTGGAGAGAAAAGGAGCCAAAAACTATGTAAATTGCTTATTTGATAAATATTAATAATATCAGAAGAAAACCCGAAGCGAGCAAAGGAGGCAAAAGAGTTGACGACCAACTATACGGGTCACCGCCGTATAGTTGTCGTCGTATAGTTGGCGCCGCCTCCGCCTCCTCAAATAGTTTCACCCCGTGCAACTGGTTCGGAGAGACGACATACAGAACGCCCATAAATCGCTGAAACCTAACCTCCGGAAGGCATCTGGAGGGGGAACTTGCCCTAGGTATCCATCTTCGCCCTAAGCAGAACTAGGAGGCCAAGGCATCGATCTCCATCTTCATCAATCGCTACATCTTCTTCACCACCATCACCTCCATCCATCCCATCTAGATCTTGTTGTAATTTTTGCACTAGTTGTGGATTTATACAAGTACTATTCATCGATAATCGTTTACATTACCATTGCCATGATGTTGTTTGCCTCCATGTCTGAGTATATCATTAGTTCTTGGGGAGATGGAGAAACCCTAGCATGAGATTGAAATAAGATAAAGTTTATTATGATATTCATCGTTGTGACCATGTGTTACATTGTCTACATCTTGGTGTTAGGAGAAGTCGACCTCTCAATATTTGCCTCTTGTGGGGACTTGATGTAGGGAACTAATTGTTGGTAGACGGAGGGATGTTAGCACTTACCGTGACTATAAAGCTGTTGTCACCCCTTACGTATCAACTTGGGAATTGAAGAAACTCACAAAACACTATCCATGCCATGGGATACGTCCTCTGGGATTATGCCCCTTAATAGTGCAGTAATTCAATTGATGTTGATTGTTGTCTACTATGGTTATGAGAATGATTTGAGCAGTGGTTGCTGCCTCGTTGTCCAAATACAGAGTTCTTCCCACACATACATAATTGAGAATGTTTATGATAATAATCTTTACCTTAGCCCTTTATAATGCTAGTGGTGTATCCGCTAATCCCTGAGAATGCTTTTTCCCACTGAAGTTTCAAATCTCTTTTACATACACGATACTTATTTTCTGTATTCAGTTTTATATACTTTACTCATTGTTCTCTTATACCAAAACCCCAAAACACATTTTTACGCAATACTCGCATTTTATCTTGTCACTTAGAACTTTATTTAGCATTTCTACTTTTAGTATTTATTTCAAAAATTCTTAGACTTCAGACTCTTGCTCCCTGTGGGATCGATATCTTTATTTCGAAACTAGCTACAACCGATCTGTGCACTTGCAGTCATCAGTAACTAGGTTGAACTAGGTATGCAGCAATACCGACGATCAAACCTCGGATAATTAAAGTATAGCGAGACAAAGGGAAATTGGTATCGTATGTAAATAGTTCATTCGATCATGAAGTAATCGTAGAAATAGGTGAGAGCCATATGAATTTCCATATTCCTCTATTGGTTATTGATCGGAGAAGAGTCTCAATCATGTCTGCATAATTCACGAACCGTAGGGAGACACACTTAAGGATGCGATGTTTTTTAGTAGATGTGGAATGTGAGTAAGAGACCGAATGTTGTTTGGAGTCTCGGATTTGATCCGGGACATCGCGAGGAGATCCAGAATGGTCCGGAGAATAAGATTTATATAAGGAAAGTCCAATTCCAGAGTTCATGAATGATTTCGGTGTTTTCACCAGAATGTTCTAGAAGGGTCTAGAAGGTCCACTGATCTGGAATGGTAAGGGTACATGAATGTGTCATACCAAAGTGGAATGGTTGCATTATGTCCTAGGCCACTTGGCTGGGCAATGGGAAGAGAGAAATCAAACTCTAGTTTGAAAGTCAAACGCCAATTTGAAAAAGACAAATCCCAACATGGTTGCCTAGTGGAGGAAGGAAAGGAATCCCACTTAAGAAAGGATTCCCTCCCTCCCTTGACGTTGGCCACAAGGAGGAGTTGGGAGAGGACTCCCCCCCCCAACCGCCACTCCCACCTATATAAGGAGGGGTAGGGCGCCCCCACCCTCACCACAAACCCTAGCTCATCCGCGCCACCACCCAAGTCGCCGCCGCCCTAGACCTCCTCCAAGTCGCCGCCTAGGCCCTCCCCTAGTCGTTGGCCACCACCATCCCTCAGCCCTATAAACCCTAGATCGCCGAGGCCCTCTTCTACTTCACCATACCCGCTCTAGCTTAGGCGAAGCCTTGCGGGATTTCCCCTCTACTTTCACCACCACGCAGTCGTGCTGCTCGAATCGCGAGGAGAGATCTAAAACCTCCGCTGCCTGCTGGAACTAGGGAGAGGAAGGTCTTCATCGAGTACCGAACGTGTGATCGACTTCGGAAGTGCTGCCAGAATGCTACGCCGGAAGGATCGTCTATGCAATCTTGAGATCGGCAAGTGAATGACTATATCACCTACGAGAATCTGATCTTGTTAACCGCTTTAGAATCTTCGAGGGTTAGTACTCTATCAACTCGTTGCACCGGTCTAGTAGATTATATCTTGGCTTGTGTGTTCATGAGGTAGAATTTTTTTTGTTTTCCATGCTACGAACCCCTATAGTAGCACCCCCTATTTTGTTCAAATGGCCTTTTTGTAACTGGCGGGGCTTAATCTAATGAATAAATATCTTAAGAACTAATGTGTCACTTACATATAGGCCCCGAGTGGCCAACGGGCAGGACACCCGCGCTATTCGCGCGTGTTCGGACCGACACAACCGTTGCCCAGATTATATGCACCGATGGGTCGAGCCGGACATGTTTGACCGGATAGATCGGGCCGCTGAGACACCGCACTCTCCCATGCGTCCGCGTGGACGAGTTTAGACATGCTTGGATGGAATGGGTCGGCCCGGTAATGATGCCCTGAGGAAATGGAGACAAGGAGAGAAGCAAAGAAGGAACGAGTCATGGATCTGCGACGATCAATGATGGCTCAACGACAAGGATGGCATAAGAGGATGCAAGCAAAAGAAAAATTGAGAGGATAAAAAGTTATGAGATGGACTAAGTGTGATCGCTTTTTATCTTCCAAAAATGGGTTAATTTAATCCCGACCTATGCATCAGAGTCATATTTATTAATTACCCCCAAATTGGGTCATGTTTATTAATTGCATAGTTACCATTTATAGTTCTATGTCGTTGTCGCTGCTCTGTAAGCATGTGTTGCAAAACATGCCGCGAATGAAAATCTAAGACTAGTTATAGTAGAAATAATATCGGTAGTAATATGCATCTACAAGGAATGTCAATTATGCATTTTAGTGGTGTGGCATGTCTTTAATAAAATGATTTAATTGATGAAAGAGATGTTTATGGTAAATAGCTATGTTACTATAATATCATACACTAACTATGAAGGTCGCAACGCAGGCTAGTAACATATGCATAACACTCATAACGTAGGCTAGTTGTTGAAATTTGAGGTATATTTGCATGTTGGGATTTTGACGTATAATAAATACAAATTCTGAAATTCTCTTCCCATTATTGTGGCAGCTCATGTGTATGTGCTAGTGGATCTAAAATTTAGTCCCACATTGCTAGTGGAAGGGGAGTTAAACCACCTTATATAGTAGAGTGTTACACCACTAACTAAGGTGTGAGAAAAAGAGAAAGCCTCGCGCACTCCTCCTTCGACGCCCGCATCGCCATGCCTCGTCACGAGACGCACGCGCCATGGGTTACGGGACTCCAAGCTTTATTTTGTTGTTTAGAAAAAATAATTGTGTATTAATTACGAGTCATTAACAGACGCGTTAATCAACCAGCTGTTTCCACATCTTGGATCGTGGGCTGGTGTCGACTTGGTCGTGGGCTGCTGTCCTGTCCACATCCTACCCGACCCGCACTATATAAACAGGTAGACGCGAATCCTAGCCGTCACCGGCAATTAGATTGCATATGTCTATCTGCGCATCACCATTCCACCTCTCCGTGTTGCCTCTGCTACTCCATCCCGCCAGCTGCGTGCAGGACCGTCCGGGAGAGCAGGCCTCCGGAACCCCGTCTCTATGATCCTGCACTGGGAGAGAGGCGATAAGGTTTTTTTTGGAGCGTCTAGGCGCGACTGCTCAAGTTCTTCTCCGTCCTCTATGTCTGGCTTCCTAGACTCCATCGCCATATCGGACGACGCTACCAAGAAGGCTGCTGATGCTGTTTCTGCTGCTGCCACCGGTGGCGGATCCACTTCTGGTACACCGCTGGTCATACCATCGACGAACTTGTACGTATCTTTTGCCCTCCTGATACTTCCTATGTTGATTACTAGTATTGCAATATACATAAATGTGTTAGGTTTTCACTTGTCTGCATGGTGCATGTCTACTATGCGTATGCTAGATAATCTTGCAAATTGTTTTGTCATGATTTATATTCAGATTAAATTAATGCAAAAACTGCAAATTATTTCAACACTAGTAAGCGTATGCCTAAAACTATCCTATTTTACTCGTCACTATGACTAGTTCAAAGAAAATTATCATGATACAGTACATAGCTAGCCGGTCAACATTCAAAAAATGATTGGTAGCACTTGCACGAGAGCCTACAAGAAAAAAGAACAGTTTTGATTGCTCATACACGAACATCAAGGCACCATATTTGCTTTCCCCAAACTATTATGATAGCATCCCAGCTTTCGAACTTTGGCCAGATTTTGCTTGTGCTAAAAGGAAAGGAGCCTCGAAGGGGGGAAACTTGGCGATATGGGCAACGGAGCTGGTAAGCTGAAGCTATTGTTGCCTTTGCTTTACCAGACATGTAACAGAATATTTCTCTCACTCTCTCTTCTATGTTCATTTTTTTATTTTTATGCAATATTTTTCCTTTAAACATGTATGGAGTATTGTTAGATTTTTTTTGGTGTTTGAAAATAGAGTTAAATACAGTAGCAGTTCTTATAATTGTGCGCATGGCCCTATTTAATCCTTGTACTTAAATTTATAGAATTTTAGTTGTGTACTTGTAAATTGAACTCGACTTAGTCCTAAACTAGTTTTACCATCGAAATTGAGCTGACGTGGACGAAACATGAACGTTGATGTCACTCACAAGAGAGCATCTACCCTCGAAATTTGCACTTAGCCTATCTCGTGAGACTGTTATGGTGCACTGAATAACAAGTGAATTCGTGTACTTAATTGAAATGTCAATTCAAAAAAAATCAAATGCAAAGAAGATTACTATGCTTATGATGACTTTGTTTGATATGGGAAGGATATCTTAGGAGAATTGAAGTTAGGCCTTGTGCTTGTAGTTTGGATCATTAGCCTTTGTGGTAGGCAACAGTCAGCAAGTACTGATGATGTTGTATCTTGATGATGGTAATGTTTCTACTTTCTTCGTTTTAAAATATAAGATGTTGTAGCATTTCTCTAAATCACATGTATTTAGACACGTTTTAGTGCGTGGATTCACTTATTTGCTCTGAATTTATATACAAAAATATGTCTAAATACATGGGTGTTAGAAAAAGGCTAAAACATCTTATATTTTAAAACCGAGGGAGTACCAATGTTTTGTACTAATCAACTTGATGGCATTCTTTTTAGCAATGAAAAATATGAGAATAAATTCAGTGTACAAATTCACTTGCAATTCAGTGTACCATAATGAAGTCCCATGGAAAGTGCTAAGTGCAAATTTTCAGGACAGCTAATCTCATGCAAGTGGGACGAACATTACATGTCGTCTACATCAGCTTAGTTTTGACGACAAATCTAGTTTAAGACTAAATCAAGTTTAATTAACAAGTAGGCGGCTAAAATTCTACAGATTCAAAGTACAAAAACTAAATCAAGTCATACGAGTGTACAAGGACTAATAATGTATTTAAGCCGTGCAAATATATGGTGTCAACAAAGATGGACCAAAAAATTATGATCGACCCATGCTCCTGTCCTCTCCGCACCGTTATGGACTTATGGGTAGGTCCACTCGGCACGCACCAGCAAGTTGTATGGCCGCAACCCAGCGGGGTTTTATGTCAGAACGTCATGTGACGCGAGTCGCACGAGCAGGCCCTACGCGGGTTACGCCGGTGGTCAATTGATTCTACTTCCAGAGCGTCTTTTGACTGCCTGCACGCCTTTCCGTGTTGATTCTTTGTTTCTTCTCCCACAATGGTGAACCGTGCATGGAAGATGATGGATGGGTTAGGGCATCTTCACCGGGGAGACTTAAACACTTATATGTGCTTTTGGGTTATAATTCGGTCCGTCCGGTCAGCCGTGTACAACAACGCGCGGATAAAAACGGATAGACTAGCTCAAAAGAAAAAGACCCGTGTGTGTCTGCATCAGGGCCAATCTATGTCCGCGTCTGTTCGGACAGACCAGTCTACGCATCAAATCTGATCAAGAATATCGGTTCGGCCTAATTAGTCCGGATAATCGTGTCGCTGTAACGCCACACACGGACCCATTCAAACACGCTCAAACCGTTTGGATAGACCTGATGAAGGTGCCTTAGAGACTCGTCGGGTCTGGCAGGGATCGTCTGATCGAACGAAAAGGACCCTGCGGTGAGAACATTTGTTTGCATGCATTAAAACTCTAGCCACGAGACTTTGATTCTCTTGCCCTTAACGCCGCATTGCTGATTTCAATTTTGAGGGATTGCTAATACTTCTCTTGTTTGGTCTCATCATCTTACATGAACAAACACATCCTGCAACTTGCCTGTCAGAATTTCATGAAAAATACTCTCGAACAAAAAAGAACTTCATGAAAACATGTGTGATGCACACATAGCAAATGCGTAATCGATCTCACGGGCACCGCCGATATAGATGGCGCTATATATAGCAGGAACCTGAAAAAAAAAGCTAATATACTAACCAAAGCGAACTGGCGATCGACAAGTTGACTAGTACTCGCTCTGTCCGGAAAATAAGTGACTTAAATTTGTTTAAATTCGTGTATTATACATGAGAATCTAGCTAAATTTAAATCACTCATGCCGAGAGAGAAAGAGAGAGAGAGTATTTTGTTTTGCGACGTTCACATAGCGCTACGCAGCGCTAAGCTGGCGGGCAAATGCACACTGCACTAGTGTGCCTACCCTACTACCTTGAATAGCTGCACATACGTGTATGACCTATAAATATCCAAGCATTTCGGATGCCTCCACGCCGCGCACGTATCGGTGCTGTTGCACATGGCGCCTGTCTGTTTTGGTGACGCACCGTGCATAGCGAATACGTGCTGAGCGATGCTCGCACGCATGTTCTTGCCATATGCGGATGGCAATGACACGCCATGTATTGGCTAACTTTATCCTAAACTAGTACTTCCTCCGTTTTAAAATATAAGATGTTTTAGATTTATGAAAGAGATGAATCTAGACTTGTTTTAGTATATAGGTTCACTCAATTTTGAGATGAATCTACACACTAAAAGAAGTCTGGATTTATTTTCTTCATAAACCTAAAACATCTTATATTTTGAAACGGAGGGAGTATCTGTTAGTTTCGTCACATCTTTATGTTTCTTCTTGTTTCAAAAAATACTCCTTCCGTTTAGAAATATAAGATGTTTTAGGTTTATGAATGAGACGTATCTAGACATATTTTAGTGTCTAAATTTATTTGAACCTATACACTAAAACATGTCTAGATACATTTTACAAACCTAAAATATCTTATATTTCTAAACAGAGAAAGTAACATCTACTCCGGTCCAACGAAACTAGCTTTTGCTGCCTGAAGAAATCTCGAGAGGTTTCTTGGGTACACTATATATTGTCATCTACGTTAGTGTCGGGTGCATGTCCGGATGCGCTTGTGGCTTGTTATCATCCGTCCAAATTTCATACCAATCAAATGTTCCATAGCCGCCTATAATCTCGTGGTAACAAGGGTATATTGTTCTCGGATACTCCCTACGTTTTAAAATATAAGATATTTTAGATTTGTAAAAAAAATCTAAATTTATTTTAGTGTGTAGATTTACTCTAAACCTGAGTGAATCTACATATTAAAAAAAGTCTAGATACGTTTGCTTTACAAAGTTAAAACATCTTATATTTTAAAATGAAGGAAGTATATCAAGATTAAGCCTCTTATTCATATTTACTTGGCCAATTATTTTTAATTTACATTTTTTTGTTCAAAAAATATCTTTTGTGATTCCTCACACGAGGACTACTAAAATATCAGGACGTCACGCAATCATCTTCTTCTCCTTAGCATTCAGGAAAGACAAACAAAACAATTCAGGATACATTAGGATACATTATCTAGAACTTTACTTGATCAAACTCCTCTTTATACTATATAGTTTTGACATTCTAAATATCAACTATTTTTCTTAAATCAGATCAAATTTAGTAAAGTTTGACTTAGGACAAACCCATAACTTTAACTATGTTGGAACGGAGGAAGTAGTTCACAATGATCATGGCATGGTAAGTTAATCATGTCAACTTTGTATTGATCACGAAATTGCAAAAGGTGGATCAACGCTTGGTGACCCTTCAAAATGTTAGAAAAATATATAGACTCCAACAAAACATAGTTTTATTTCTTGAGTCATATGCATGTCTTTCTATCACACGGAGAACTTGGCAAAGCATAAGGAAAAATGTATCCCCGCAAAGTTTTTCTTCAAATCCAAACAAAATACCCAAACCCAATCCTTTTCACAAATACTAGGTACTCCCGGTTGCTTTCATCCTAGTACCTCCGTCCATGTGAGTTTGAGAAACTGGCACATACCGATTTCTTACGTGTATTTGTTTATGTTGGTACCGCCGAGTCAAATGTGCCGGAATCACCGACCATTCATGAATTTATCTAGAAAAATTGTTTGTATAGGGCCAGTACTTACAAGTCAAATCCATCGGGTACCTTCGACCAAGGACTTATCAGTTTTCTATCCAGACTCAAATATGAGGGTGTTGACATGTTGCCTTCGGGCTAGGTGATTCTCGCTTGGTGCCTCCAAGCGTCCAAAATTTGGACGAGAACTATATGTTATTAGAACCTAAACCTCCGAACTTTTGTATCTTCACTTCCGCGTGAATACTAGTTTTGAGGTGTTCTCTCTGAGTCGGTGCCAACGAGCTTTTGACGCGGTACCTACGACATCTAGTTTTCTCGTCAGAGGAACTCAAATTTTGTACATCTCCGATACCGCCGGTTTCATCATTTTGTACTACTTGGCTACTTCATTCTTCTTGTAATGTCCACATTTCTTCCATTGCCTCGAAATAGCCTCCCATCCCCAATGTATAAGTAGGACTATTTGGAGTGTTTTTATAGAAAAGATACAACTAGCTATTATTGACCATACCCTTTGCTCTACCTCTCATACACGTAGATCTAAACCTGAACTCCATTCTGGAGAGATCTAAGGTACATTTAAAGCCATCGTGTTTGCGCAATCTTTTGGGGCTTCAAGATCCAAGTGTACAGCCTCGTGTTGTTACTTCTTGGAGGGTGTGTGACTCCTATATCCAGCTAGAATGTCACTTGGAAATGTTGATGGTGATTTGTGAATGAGCTAAGATTTTTTTGGGGGAGGGGGGGCGGGTGTCGGTGATCACCTACTATCCATTTATCTACCTCTCACACACCTAGAACCTCAACTCTACAATTGAGATATCTAAGGTGTCTTTGAAGCTAAATTCTTTATGCAATCTTCGCAAGGGCTTAAAAATCCAAGTGATACTAGACGTGACATCTAGACCCATGACAGTGATAAAATGATTAATAGGATGCATCTTCCTTTTCGGAAGATCACCCCCCAAAGAACTCCAGGGTGAATGTGCTTGCCTCGGAGTAATTTAAGAATGGGTGACCGGCAGAAAAGTTGTTCCTAGTTGCATGAGCGAGGACAAAGTGCGTATGAAAGACTAGTTTTGGTCTGTGGGGCTAATATAAAAAACTCAGAGAGTTGTCAGGATTAATAAGTGTCGTCCCTAGGGTGTTAGAATTGGTATCGGAGATGACCACGGTAACACGTGCATGTGTGGGTCAGGGGTGCAAACATGTGAGGCATGTGCCAACACTAGAGGTGCGCAAACATATGGGACATGTGTTAGAACTGGAGACATGAATGTGTGCCTGGAGGGGATGTTTTTCGATTTGGTGTGTTGATTGATGAGGACATCGATATTCTAAAGGGGACGTGACATCCTGGCCCATGGCTTAGGATGGCAATGGGACTGGTCTAGCTAGGTAGGCTAGATTCACATCCATATCCATGTCCATCAGCCCACCTATGGCCAGGCCATGAAGGCATCCATGGATATGCATGTTGATCCATATCCATACCCGGCGAATACTTGGGTATCGATGGATATCTATGGAGCTATGCACTATAAACATCATTATTCTAGCTACATTTTAGCATTGCAACACCATTATTATCAGCATTTCAACATTACAACAGGTATTTAGCAACATTACAACTATATATAAACATTAACAGTATATCATATGACTATATGGGAAATACATAGAAATCTCACACCCAGGCCCGTCTCTAACCCATGGCAAGGTTGTGCGACGGCCAGGGGCCCAGGATCTAAAGGGGCTCATGATTAAATCATGTCCTATACACATGCTCAACCAGTCATCCCTTTATTCTTTTCTTTATCTGATAAGCTGAAGAAAAGATCACGAGCCCATCAATTGGGAGATGGAGAGAAGTACGTAGGAAAATACACACGCACACAATGATCAGTTTTTTAGTACGTAGGAAAATACGCACGCACACAACGATCAATTTTTTTCCTAAAAATAATAGAAACAATCGGCCTGTCGGCAGTTCGGTAGTCTAATATGATTGACTTCGTCTTTGTTTGTCTTCCATGATTTAGGCCTCATCTATTTTCCCTCATCCTCATAGGCGGCGACTCTTGTCCTGCCGATCTGCTGCAACGGCTGCTCACCTCGCCTGTGTCGGGCAAGACTCAGGACTTCACGCCTCCTGCTCTCCTGCTCTGTAAGTCTAAACTGGCCCCTCCTCCAATCCGCATCTAATCCATGATCTAATCCCTCATTTAGATTTTTAACTTATAATTTCATATAAATTCCTTCACCATTAATCAATATAGTTGTTACAATGTCGAAACAATTGTCATGTACCGGTTTATCGAATCACAGAGATGTGCTCTAAATAAGTATTTTTCAACAACAGTAGTGTTGATGTCAACAATAATAACCAAATGGAAGAATATGACCTAGGACAAGATGATGAGCGTAATTCAAATACAGACCTTGAGGCCAATAAAAATCTTTGGATAACTAATAAACATTAGACCTTGAGGCCTATATATATCTAGTTATTGGCATTACGAGCCTTATTTTTGAGTTCGCCCTAGGGCCCTCGAAAGTATAGAGCCGGCCCTGCTCACACCGACAATACTTCTAAGTGGGGGGTGACATCCTAGCCCACGAGCAGGTCTAGCCGGGTAGACAAGATCCACATCCATATTCATGTCCAACAACCTACCCTATGGTCTGGTCATGAAGGCATCCATGATCTATATCCATACCCACCAGGTACCCGGGTATCCATGTATATCCATGGAGCTACACACTATATACATCAACATTTCAACATTACAACACCACTATAGAAATATTTCAAAATTACCATAATATTTCAACAACATTACAACTATATTCCAACAACAACATATCATATGTATATGGGCAATACACAGAAACCTCACAACGATAATACTTCAACCGCGTGATACATAAAAGAAGAAAATTCTCTCATACGACAAAATACTTAATTGTTTCATCTTAGTATCCTAGTAGGATCTTGGCCCATCTATTGAGTTTGGCACATGTCACATGGGAAAAAACAATGTCATGATGGCGTGTAAACCCCACATACTAGCCGGGTATCCATGAATGGAATCCCATCATGTGCCCGACCCACGTGTTAGGTCGCCACATTGTAAAGACTCGTAGTTTATTAGAGCATGATAATTTTTTTAGAGATGTTGAAGCATAGTGGCATTTCATGCATCTGAAAAGTTGGGGAAATAAAAAACTTTTGTTTAGTAAGTAGAAGTTGTCGATACTTCTTTCTAATAGACGAATTCTTGTTTAGATCACAACTATAAAACCAGACATACCACTACTATTTTTTTGAATTTTGAGCAAAATTAAAATATTGAATCAATAACCAAGTGCATAAAGCATAATAACATGACCATATAATTGAAGTTCAAACTTTTGAAACCAGAGTTCCAAAAAAACATATATTATGCATCAATAACAATTCAAACCCACTATGAACAATTATTACAAAAATATTAAAAATAAGAATTGAATGATACAAATCTTTATTGACCAATTGAATACTTTGCCAACATGTATCGAAGATTACAAATATGGGAAAAATTTGAATCAACTAATATATGCTCTCAAGTTGATTCATGCACCACGAAATACATTTTGATATATTTCCTACGACAATATATAAGTACTTCCTATAACACTAATATCAAACCCTCAAGTCATAAATTTATTCATGTACATGTGAAAAAAAATACATCATGATAGTTTAGCCACATCTTGAACACAACGCTGAGATGCATACATGGTATGTAAACTCATTTAGATACAAGACTAAGATACGATGCATAGCGGTAGTCATCACTTTTAATACACAACCACCTAGGATAACATTAGTGGGATATGGGATGTTTATCTTGTGAAAATCTTCTTGGGTTAGATCATGGGATGGCTAGCGATGACTTAGGGTTGTACTTAGATCATGCATAGTGGTCGTCATTCTTGTCGTCATCGTTTCTGCAGAACATAACTCCGATTAGTGGGACATGGGACGTTTATCTTGTGAAAATCCTCTTATGTTAGATTGGATAAATCGGTCCGTAAACAAGGATCCAAAATCATAAATACATGTTATTTATGGTGGGCGCTTGGAAGGGCTCACGAGGGAACAATATGTGGCGACACAAGATCTGGGATGGGTGGGAATGACACGACATGCCGGGGGATGGGGGTGGAGATTGTGTATTCCGAGTTCAACTTCTATGTTTTATCGGGGTAGGCTAGAAAATTGACGTGTGGCTAAGATATGGGTACGCCGGGCTGGATTTAGAGTTTACCATGAAAATTTATGAGCGGGGTCATTATGGGAGATGTGGTATGAACATCCGTAAAACTTATAAAACTAGTAAAGGTGCACGTGCACATGCACGTCTATATTTGAAACACGAAGACCAAATTATAAATGAATTATATAATAATCTATGTTTGATTGCACATCCATAGAGTTACATGTCAATGCTCATTTCAATCGTATATTGTTTCAGTAAAATATGTTTGTACACTGACATATAATCTCCTAAATTTATTTGACATCCTTCGCGACGTCAACCTTTTTGAATTTATTTGCCATCTGTTGCAGAGGTCTAAGGTGTCCTCTAAAATATATAGTTGAACATATATTTCACGGATCGCACTTGCATAAGTAGTTCTTCATTCGTCGGCTTCTGAGCATCCCTCCAAAGAAGTATTATATTTTTTACCGCCTCACGGATAGATGAATCTTTTTCAATTTGTTCACGCACACCTAAAATATAGAAGATTTAGTACATGTAGTAATCAAGAATGTTGATATACTAATAAAAACTTTAGTCACCTTGAAGCAAGTCATTGTGTCTTAAGCTCTGATGAAAGGTGATAGTGGATGCAGCCATTTCCTGTTTATGAAACCTCCAGTAAGTAAAATATGAGAAATGAATGAGGAATATCATTTTTTATAATTCAGGCTTACTTGAGGCTTGGTCAACCTTCATAGAGGTTGCCATGACAAAATATAGCATGCCTTTCTCCATATAATAGTTGTTCCCTATGGCGCTCAGCAAGTTCACCCAAAAAGCGGATGAACACAGTATAATTATTGGAATCTACCACAGCTACTTCCCTCATGGATACAGGGAAATATGTCTCGTGCTCCAGAGGAGTAACAAACATGATAACGCCCACGATATCTACAATTCATAAACTGTGTTATTATATAAAATACGAAGTTGACACCAGCTAGAAAAGGTGTATTGATGTATGAATATTTTATTAGTCTAGACTAATATTAAAAGACCTAGAGGGTCTAATGTAGATAAGATTAAATACCAGTGTCGTGGTGGTATCACGGCATATGCCATGGGTAGGATAAAGTTGGGGCCGATGGACGTGGAGGAATCCGGGGAGGGATGATGCGGTGGAGACCGCACTCATATAAACAAAGAGAAATACAATGTATATTGGATTGAAGCTCTCAAGTGGAGATAACACCTCATTCTATACATCTAATCCTTTGTAATCTTGCCATACTTGTGGCTACAATCATGCTCTTTGAGCTGTTTTCCCTATGCTTCTATCTAAGCTCTCTGTGAGAGTGGAGGAAGAGGAAGAAGGAGAGCTCCTACTGAGCAGAAAGGAGAGGAGCCCTTCGGGGCCTCCCTTAGAACGATCCCCCTGGTGCTCCTTATAAAGGGGAGCCCAGGGGACTAATCTTGCTCTCTACAATTGGCATCTTCTCAGCATATTCCGGGCATCTTCTAGAGATGCTCAGCATATGCCTTGGCATCTTTGGAGATGCTAAGGCATATTCCTTAGCATATTCTCGGATGCCGATGGCATATTCCTTATGCCATGTGCCAGTCTGAGCCAGAGGCGTCCCAAGACTGGCACGACGCTTGTGGAGTTGTCCTGGATAGATGGCGTGTAGCTGTGAAGGTTAGGAACACATCTGGAGATAAATAAGAGGGCGTACGGGGTGAAATAACTCGGCCCAGACGCCCCAGACGAAGCGGTGATTCGGCCTGCTTCCTAGTTGACTCGGCCTGGTCTTGATTGCAGGAAACAAGGGCCCAGCCGGATTGTTTGGTGGCCCGGCCGGGTTAGTGGCTATTCGGCCTGGAGGGGAGCCGGCCTGGGGCCTAGTTCGGCCCAGGCGGGGAGATGGCGACCCAGCCGAGGTCTTCTTCTCTCGGCCAACGCGGGACAGCGAGGTGAGGAGCCCAGCCGGGTTTTCCTGCAACTCGGCCTGTGGCCTGGGATGGTGGCCGGGTTGACGAGGCCCGCGGTGGCTGCTGCCCGTCTGGGCCGAGATTGGCCTTGGCCGGCCCAGGCGGGAATGCTCAGTTGGTGATCGATGGAGTGGAGAGGTCGCACCACTGGGATCCTGGCGACGTTGGTTCAGCGGGACTGAGGAGTGGGCGTCGGGTAGGAGGTCCGTGGTGGGCCGACTTAGGCTTAGGTCGGCCCACTCGGGGGTTATTTCTCCTTCTTTGTATTTAATTCGGCCATGGAGAGTGTGGACTGGGCCGAGATTTCCCTTACTCGGCCCAGTTGCTCTTTCTTGTCTTTTTCCTTTTCTATTTTGCTTAATATCCTCTTATTAATTACTCTTCCCTTTATTCATGTCTCTTATTAGTTTATTTATAGATTAACTCTGGGGTACTCGGGGGTATATCCCCGACATTAGTCCCCGAGGCTATGCGGGACTCGTAGAGTCGCGCATAGGCTTCATATTAATTATATCCCCAGAGTTGTTTCCCGACATGTAACTTTGTCATATATTTCTTGGTCGCATAGTCCTCTTGGGTAAGTTTGTGACTTTTGCCTTCTTGGGCTCTGCTCATAACCCTCTTGGGCAAATTCTTTTGGGTTTCCGGCCTTCTTGGGCATTGGTCATAACCCCTTTGGGTAAGTTTCTGGACTTCTGGCCTTCATGGGCACTGGTCATAACCCCTTTGGGTAAGTTTCCGGACTTCTGGCCTTCATGGGCACTGGTCATAACCCCTTGGGTAAGTTTCCGGACTTCTGGCCTTCATGGGCACTTGTCATAACCCCTTTGGGTAAGTTTCTGGACTTCTGGCCTTCATGGGCACTGGTCATAACCCCTTTGGATAAGTTTCTAGACTTCTGGCCTTCATGGGCACTAGTCATAACCCCTTTGGGTAAGTTATGAGTTCCTGCCTTCTTGGGCATTGCTCTTTTAACCCCATTGGGTAAGTTGTGAGTTCCGGGTCATCTGTTTCCAAATCCGAGTTATTTTACTCAAAATTGACTTATGTCTTAAGTCTGAGTCATCTGACTCAAATCCGAGTTATATGATTCAAATCTGAGTTAACTCATCTCAAATCCGAGTTATTTTACTCAAAATTGACTTTATGTAAGTCTGAGTCATTTGACTCAAATCCGTGTTATACGACTCAAATCCGAGTTAACTCATCTCAAATCCGAGTTATTTTTACTCAAAATTGACTTTATGTAAGTCAGAGTCATCTGACTCAAATCCGAGTTATATGACTCAAATCCGAGTTAACTCATCTCAAACCTGAGTTACTTTACTCAAAATTGACTTTATGTAAGTCTGAGTCATCTGACTCAAATCCGAGTTATATGACTCAAATCCGAGTTAACTCATCTCAAATCCGAGTTATTTTGCTCAAAATTGATTTTATGTAAGTCTGAGTCATCTGACTCAAATCCGAGTTATATGACTCAAATCCGAGTTAACTCATCTCAAATCCGAGTTATTTGTTTGCCATGATATAGCTTGATTAGGCGTAATGACGATAATTTCCCTTTGATATGGATCCGAGATTAAGCTTTGGGATATGATAATAGGGCTAACCGCTGAGAGATCTGATTCGAGATGTAGATATGAGATATGGATTGGATATGTGATAAGCTGGCCAATAGTTATCAGTGATATGGGATAACCTGGCAAGATGGTGAGATATCAATCCGAGTCATAAGATAACCTGGCAATCTGGGGAACTGAATAAAGCTTCGGCATGAATCAGAGGTATGATTAGTACACCGAGTATGAATACCAATCCGAATTATAATATCCCCTGTCAAGCTGAATCAAATGTTAGTCCGGATCAGAGACAATCTACTGAGCTGAGTTAAAGGTTAATTCGAAGCATAAACAAATTGACTCAAATTATATCCGAATCATCAATAAGCTGGCCGATAAGCTGAGTTAGAGGACAATCCAAAGCATACATAAACTGACTCACATTCTATCCGACTCATAAATAAGCTGACTCAAATTCTACCTGGATCATAAATAAGTTGACTCAACTTCTGTCCGAGTTATAAATAAGCTGGCTGGGGAGCTGAGTTACAGGGTAATCCAAAGAATAAGTAAACTGACTCAGAAACTATCTGAATCACAAATAAGCAGACTCAACTTATGGCCGAGTTATAAATAAGCTGGCCTGTGAGCTGAGTCATAGGATAACCCAAAGCATAAACTAACTGACTCAAAATCTATCTGAATCACAAATAAGATGATTCAACTTATGGACGAGTTATAAATAGGCTGGCTGGAGTATAGATCTAAATCAACATAATGCTCTCTTAATCTAAAGGTGACTCTACGGATAAGTTGACTAGTCCCCGGGTTGAGTTATCTTCTCCCTGGGATGAAGGATTGAGTGTAGGTGGATGAGTTACCTGGCACTTACAGTAAGCTTGGAGAAGTGTTTGGGTGAGTTTTGCTAGGTCATACCTGCCCCGCTGAGTTACTTGGTACTTATAGTAAGCTTGGAGAAGTGTTTGGGTGAGTTTTGCTAGGTCATACCTGCCCTGCTGAGTTACTTGGTACTTACAGTAAGCTTGGAGTAGTGCTTGAGTCCTTCTTGCTGAGTCTTACCAGCTTTGATGAGTTAGACTTGGAGAGCCTCTGCGCTTACCTCTTTGTTCTCTGTTGACTTGGTGAAGCTGAATGAGCCCTATGAGGAAGAAGTTGATGACGATGTTCCCGTCCGGATGGAAACCCAACCAACGCCACTAGAAGGCCCCACGGTGGGCGCCAAATGTCGTGGTGGTATCACGGCATATGCCATGGGTAGGCTAAAGTTGGGGCCGATGGACGTGGAGGAATCCGGGGAGGGATGATGCGGTGGAGACCGCACTCATATGAACAAAGAGAAATACAATGTATATTGGATTGAAGCTCTCAAGTGGAGATAACACCTCATTCTATACATCTAATCCTTTGTAATCTTGCCATACTTGTGGCTACAATCATGCTCCTTGAGCTGTTTCCCCTATGCTTCTATCTAAGCTCTCTGTGAGAGTGGAGGAAGAGGAAGAAGGAGAGCTCCTACTGAGCAGAAAGGAGAGGAGCCCTTCGGGGCCTCCCTTAGAACGATCCCCCTGGTGCTCCTTATAAAGGGGAGCCCAGGGGACTAATCTTGCTCTCTACGATTGGCATCTTCTCAGCATATTCCGGGCATCTTCTGGAGATGCTCAGCATATGCCTTGGCATCTTTGGAGATGCTAAGGCATATTCCTTAGCATATTCTCGGATGCCGATGGCATATTCCTTATGCCATGTGCCAGTCTGAGCCAGAGGCGTCCCAAGACTGGCACGACGCTTGTGGAGTTGTCCTGTATAGATGGCGTGTAGCTGTGAAGGTTAGGAACACATCTGGAGATAAATAAGAGGGCGTACGGGGTGAAACAACTCGGCCCAGACGCCCCAGACGAAGCGGTGATTCGGCCTGCTTCCTAGTTGACTCGGCCTGGTCTTGATTGCAGGAAACAAGGGCCCGACCGGATTGTTTGGTGGCCCGGCCGGGTTAGTGGCTATTCGGCCTGGAGGGGAGCCGGCCTGGGGCCTAGTTCGGCCCAGGCGGGGAGATGGCGACCCAGCCGAGGTCTTCTTCTCTCGGCCCACGCGGGACAGCGAGGTGAGGAGCCCAGCCGGGTTTTCCTGCGACTCGGCCTGTGGCCTGGGATGGTGGCCGGGTTGACGAGGCCCGCGGTGGCTGCTGCCCGTCTGGGCCGAGATTGGCCTTGGTCGGCCCAGGCAGGAATGCTCAGTTGGTGATCGATGGAGTGGAGAGGTCGCACCGCTGGGATCCTGGCGACATTGGTTCAGCGGGACTGAGGAGTGGGCGTCGGGTAGGAGGTCCATGGTGGGCCGACTTAGGCTTAGGTCGGCCCACCCGGGGGTTATTTCTCCTTCTTTGTATTTAATTCGGCCATGGAGAGTGTGGACTAGGCCGAGATTTCCCTTACTCGGCCCAGTTGCTCTTTCTTGTCTTTTTCTTTTTCTATTTTGCTTAATATCCTCTTATTAATTACTCTTCCCTTTATTCATGTCTCTTATTAGTTTATTTATAGATTAACTCTGGGGTACTCGGGGGTATATCCCCGACAACCAGTGGTAGATCCATCGGGTAAACTGAACACGTCACACACATCTGTTCATATAAACACAAAAAGGTATATTGTTAGTTAGGAAAAGCCTTTAAACAATTTCAATTCAGCCAAACAGTGTGAGAGACATAGCAGTTACTATTCGAAATCGAAAGTAAGAAACAAAGCATTTCTTCTATGCACCAAGGTTTAGTGAACAAAACAAAGACTCCTAGTAAAAAGCATGCAATGATCTATACATATTATTTAATTAAATAATACCAGTGTATGATCCATTTGGGAGTTTGAACATGTTATTCATATTGTTCTTGTAAATGGAGAAGTGTATATGATTAATTAGAAAAAAACATAAATAACATATGTTTGAGAAAAAACAGACATAATTTTCTTGTTACTTATCAAAAGATTGTGCGAACAATTTGATCTACTGAAAAAATCACCAAATATTATTCATAATCTATGTAAAACAGTGCATGATTTACCTCGACAAAGGGTGACTCCAAGGCTTGTGAAGGAGAAGTGCGTGTTGAAATATCGTATGTGCTTCCTGAAGTACTTTGCATCATCATCAACATGACTTGTATACAACCGACGCAACTCTTGAGGAACTGCAGGTGTAACTATCTTAACCTTTTCTTTTTTGCAACAGAACGCGTGGCCCTCAAATTGTAGCTTCATTGCTCCACAAAAGTCGCAGTCTTTCATTTTCTTCAAGACATGATGCTTGGTTGGTAGATTGTGATATAGATAGTCATAAGGATCATCATTCTGGTTACGGTGGGGAACACCAGTTGTCACTCTGTAAGAATCGAACACATCGCCTGCATAAATACAATAGAAGGAATAAGACATATGCATCGTAATTACTTCAGAATTGAATAAATTAAATTTGTTAGTGGTATAATTTACCTAGACCACTAAAAATCCTACACTCCTCGTCGTCATCATCATGCATTGTTTGTTCCTCTTGTATTGTGTCCAAATCATCTATGCACTGTGGTAGTCACGATTGTTTGTTAGGTCTGTCACCGGGTCACCCATAGCAGATCGTGAAGAAGATGCACCCATTTGTTGTAGTGAAACATTATTGCTGCCCACAATATCTTCAAGACCTGAACACCTCAATGTTTCGGTACAATAATTAAAACTGTACTAATGATAAGAGCTTATCTCGATGAAACATTGGTAGATACAATTTTGAGCATATTTCTTTGTGGAGTATAACAACATGAATTCAGTATGTATTATCTTACCTTTGAATTGTGTGGAAGAACCTTCTGCTGGGGTAGTTGTTTGGTATATCATTCGTCCTCGTGTTTCATTCATATGGTATGCATCGCATCTGTGCAACCATTCGGACGAATCGTCATTGCCCTCGAAAGAGATACTGCCATGAGGATCTTGAGATGCATAGTGCTGAACATCCGAAGCCACATCTATAAATATATTACCAAATAAGAAAACATGGGAATTTTTAGCACATAAGACCTATAAGTTGCAAATACAGATCTCCTGGAAGCTGCAAGTATAGTACACAAGACCTTCTTCGGTAGCTCTGAATTGTAGCTGGGTGAGTACAGATTCTCCAAGATCATGTGTATCACATAATGTGTTTTCGTCATTCACAGGTGCCGTTGATTGTTTTTTGAGTTCACGCAATTGGCGTCGACGCTTCAAAATCTCATCTTTATTTTTTGCATACCGCTCCCTATCCCTCTGCCTCTTCAATTCTCTAGGATCTGCGTACACAGCACTTAAGTATAATATGCGGTAAATACCATCTAGACTAACTATCATCTTTATGAATAAGTAATGTTGCCCCAAATACTGCGAACTATCACATATCTTAGAATTAATTGTTTGTGGCACCGACTGCATTAGAATAGAAAAATAAAAATAATGACGGGGGTCTATTAGTGTGGTAGCTAAACTGACAAGCAAAATAAGAAAGAAATGTGTTAAAAAATATAGTCTTGTGTTGAATAACCTAAATTTATGCATCCTTGAACCTAAACATTTGAATCTCATGTTAACATCACCGGCTGCAGCATCATCCTCGGCTACCAGAGAAATCCAAATGTAATGACGAAATAGGAAGTGTGTAGTTTACAGAACCTCAGCTAATAATGGATTCAGCCAGTAATCCTACCTTAGTCTGCTTCCATCGTTATATACATAAAAATATTAGTTGAAATTTTTTGGCTTAGAAAGTCGGCGAGGAGGAAAGTTTTCATGTTGTAAATCGTTCACCTTGTGAACATCACACTATTAATGTACTGCAGTCACTCTACGACACCTCTAATTGGAGCCTTGTACATGTATACCTCCAACAAACATTAGAAGTGTGAATTTGCTCAAAGATCTGAACACAGCGATGCATGCAAATAGCTATGGATATTAGTACCACTAATAAGTGGTGGATGTTGAGACATGGAATTCTTCCAAACAATGGCATTGAAATATAGACAAATAGAGCTAAGTGGATGAGGTGGAAAAAAGGCATAGCTTTCTATGGCTGGAAATAGTATGACATCTCAGAATATATGAAAACTGATGCCTGCACCTTCTCCTCGGTTAGCTATGACCATACTAATTCCTGAAGGTCTGCAGCTAGAAATCTAATTTCCTTCGGTTGTTGACATCACTCCTAGTACCCCAGTTACCATATTAGACCCCGATGAGTAGTCAAGAGAGGCATCAATAAATCAAATAGGAAAAGGAATAGAAAAATCGATGACAATACCAAAATGTGAGATAACGGTACAGAAATCTTTATGCCGCCAGACGCATCTTGTTCTTCTGCTACAGGCTTCCTCCTTCAATCCTCCAACAGGCAGGGCCGGCGTGTGCAGGCGGGGACGGAGTCGTGCGGGACAGCGACGGCGCAAGCAGAGGCGAAGCAGGGGCGTGGTGTGTAAGGCTGGAATAGGCGGCTAGCAGGGTCGTGCGTCTGACGGTTGCGCACGATGCGTGGGGGAGGCTGGCCGCGAAGCACGCCGGGGCGGCGGCGGGGGCGGCTACCGGGGTCCTGCAGCGACGGGGCTTGGGCGGCGGCTGGGCCAAGACGGGCGGTGGCGGGGCTTGCGCGGCGGGGTTGGGGCAGCGCAGGAGGTGGCGGGGCTTGCGCGGCGGGGCTGGGGCAGCGCAGGAGGTGGCGGGGCTTGGGCGTCGCAGGCGGGGGCTTGCGCGGGCGGTGGCGGAGCTTGGGCGGAGGGGCTGGGCCGTCGCAGCTGGGGCAGCGGCGGTGGGAGCTTGGACGGCGGGGCTGGGGCAGCGTCGGAGGGGCTTGCGCGGCGGGGCTGGAGTCGCAGCGATGGCTGGATGGTCTCGTTGATTTGTTGGAACTGTTGGTTTGTTTCGAGGAAGAATCGTGAGTCGTGGGGCGGTCGAGTGGGGTTCTCATCTTGGAATAGTCCGCTCGTACGATGAGTCCCGATAAACGGAAGCAATGTGATGCGTTGGATAAGTTAATCGTGTGGACACAGTTTGTTGGATTTGACCCTCTGGCTTTTTTTATATTAGTTTAGATAGAGTAAAACAGTGGTTATTATTTCCAGGTTTTGTCTTTTTTTTAATGTTAGTACTAGCATTTTTTTCTGAACATTTTCGGGTCTACCTGCGTAACACTAACAGGCCGCGTGGAGCTGCCTGTGAGTTCTCTCACTTAGCTGATCCTTCGATTTCGAACTCGTAAAACCTTTCCCCCACAACCGCCCCAAATCCTCCCCGCCGTCCCTCGCTTCCAAAACCCTAGCTCCTCCCCGTCGAGGGATGCCGGGCATGCCGGCTGACAGCGGCGGCGCCATCATCCCGTTCTCAGGGGAGCCAAACCATGCGGCGCGGGCACCACCCGTGCGGCCCATCCGCCACGGCGTGTCCCCGCCCATCTTCCGCGTCTTCGTCTCCTGGTCAAGCGGCAACCTCCTGCAGGTCGCCTGCCTCCGACCGCCGAGTCCGGAGGAAGGCGGTGGCCGTGGCGCGGAGGAGGTCGCCGGGAGCGTGGTGGAAGTGAACCTTGGCGCCGCCAATGGCAGCGCGGGGGTCGAGGAGGAGATCGATGATGCAGAGATGCGGCGGATAGAGTATGGTTCAGTACCGGCCTTCGCGCTGCTTCAGAGCAGGAAGAACGCCCTCGCAGATACTGCTGCTATGCAGCACATGCACCCAGTCTCAGAGCACGCAGAATGGTGAGCCTTTTCTTTTTTATGTGTGCTCTGCTAAATGCGATTAGGTTTCGATTAGGGATTGATTCGACTACCAATTTTAACAGTGAGCTCTGTTTCACTTTCTTACTATTCAGATGTCCAAATTGCTTAAGTTTATTTCACAAGTTATGCTTATGTGGGAAATGGGAAGACACATCCATTCATAATCTTTAACTTGGTGTATGGTATGTGGTTTTCTAGATGAGCGTGCTTTTGACTTCATCTCGTTTCATTAGGTGGCAATATGTGCTCCAATACAGCAAAACTATCAGTAAACTCCTTGGGAACCCAGATTGTCTTCCTGCTCCCATGATTGAAGATCCGAGGGCCGTTCTTAAGGTTAACCATCCCTATGTATTACAGCATTTCTTGATTATCTCTGGTGCTCAATAATGATATCCAACCATTAAAGTTCATATATGTTTTTATCGTTTCCCAATAAAGAGTAACTACTATATTTCACTTTACAGGTTAGAGAGAAGCCTACTAGTTTAAAGGCTGCCTGGGAATTGTTGGAGATATTCTATGTTGATAAAGAGTTGCACAGCTGGCTCCCTGAGCGGCTTGTTGATTGGTTAGCCGTAATGCTCTTTCTATCGACAATTTACTTTTTCCACTTTGTAAAGTCCTTTCCATTGTTAGAATTCCTGTGATTGTCCCTCTTATCTTCCTCTTTTGGCTTTAGGATTACGACAGCCTCTTGACCAAGACGGATGGCACGGTCTATTACAAGATCAGCAATTTCCAGAAAAAGCTCATCAACCTGCAGGTTTGAGGCTTCTATATTTCATAATACTCCCTCCGACCCAAATTAGTTGACTCAAATTTATCAAGATACGATGTATGTAATACTAAATCATGTCTAGATACAATTGAATCTGGACAAATCTAAGTCAACTAATTTGGGTCGGAGGGAGTAGTATATAGGTTACACTGGTATTTTCCAATCACGTAAAGCTATTTCTCTATAGAAACTTTAATAACTGACTATGCTTTGGAGTTGATGCTCTGCTTTATTTTTATCCATTTACTTCTGTTATTTTGTATTATCACTTCCATATTTGCCTTAATGTTGGTCAGAGTAAATTGATAGCAAGAGGTCATTTTATAGGTCGTTGAAAATGATCCTGATTACTGGAATGGATTATCAGCAGCACTTTCAGTTGGATGGCTTGATGTTGTGGTACATCTATGTTCTTGCACATTTTTATAGGTTTATTTATACTATTGGTGGTAGTTTGCCATCTGAAGTTGTTTCTCTTGCAGGTGAATATGCTACGTTTCCATGGATCATACCAATTGGATCAGATGGACAACCGTGAGGTACCTAGGTTGTTGTGTACTTTGAGGCCATTCTTCATTTCTTTGACAGTGATGTTAATCTCACAAATAAAAGGGCCTAGCTAATTGATGATTTCCCCAAGTATTGGAATGTGAGACTACCCAAAATTTTAAATGCAGAACTATAACCACAAGTGCATACTCAGTTTGCCCCATTTGTTATTTTGCTGTGAAGTTCATGTGGTTCAGCTATTACAACAGTTGCAGTTATATACATGTTATATTTATTTAATGCTTCTAGACGTTTAAGCTATTTAAAATGTAGGAACTGTAGCCTATAGATAGTGCCCCTTCCCTCCTATCGATCTTAATTGTGTACACCTATTGTGAAGGGAACATATAGTATAAGTGACAATGTTGAATGGACCTAATGTAATGCACGCTTTTGTTAATAGCGGGAAGAGTGACCTGTAATGAAAGGACTTATAATTTCTCTGGTCTGTTTTGGGATTTGACTTATCTGATTATCTCCATATTAATACTTTTGTTTCACAAATAAGACACTGAAAAATTACTCTGATATGTTTTGGTTCTAATATCATTTTCTTGTGTAGTTACAACTTGAACATAGTATTTATTTTTGACTTTGCAAGTTGTTTATATATGGGACCTATATTTCCTTGTAGCTTTGACCATATGGTATTATTTTATATGCTGCCAGTATGTTTAATGTACAACTAATCCTAACAATAGAGCAGTAGGAGCCTCTCCTGCTGTAGTTCTTCAAAAAAAAAACTAATCCTAACAATAACGGATTTCTTCCTTTGGTCCATCAGACAGAAAATGGGTTGGTTGAGGCTGTTGCAGTTCTTGTCTCGACCATGCCACGCATGAGACCGGATTTGCCAACGGGTAAATTAGGCCAGTGCTGTAAAACAAGACCTGACTTTATCAAGGTATGCTTTCCAAACTGTTGGTATCTTACCAAGCAAGAACCGTTTCTTCTGCGCCCCTCTTAAATTTGGATAAGAAGCCATTGAGGATAGATCTTTTCTGCCTTATATTTGCAAAACTATGACAATGTTCAGTTGGCCTGTTTTTACCCTCATTGCTACTTTAGCCCTACACCTGCGCAGTGCAAGCTATGCCTTGCATGACCACCATAATGACTGTTACTGCTAATGGCACCGCCTTCATACCACAATATTGTACTTCTGCCTTCTCATGCTTCATTATGACATGTGCTGCTTGTACTGTTATGCAGCACCATCTTTATTTGCTACGGCTGAATTAATTTTGCACTTTCTGATTCCATCTACTGTTTCCAAATGAGCGGTTGAGCGCTGCTGCTTTTCGCTCTCTCTTTGTTGCTTGCCGCTGCATCCTTGGGCTGCAGGCTGCTTTCTGCCCACTGTTGAACTATGAAGTGCATTGGTACCTCTCATCGACAGCTAAACATCTGGCAAACTGGTTTGTGCATGAAAGTTTATGTATTCAGAAAACTAAAGTTCAAGAACCGAATATAAGAAATTCCACACAATTTGAGTCCATGTCGTAGGTCTGAGGGGTCCTAGATGTGAGGGCGGAGTGTCAAAGTATCAAGTATGAATATATTTCCTACTTTTCATGTCCAGCTTGAAATTTTGGGTGAATTGATTGCTGCTTTAGACTCAATATCAAGGAGAGTTTATTCGGACCAACTCTAATTGTTAGTCATTGCATTTTCTGGCGGCCATGCTGATTGGTCAGGGCACAATTTTTAATGTAGCACTTATGGTGAATTTCATGCCTACTTTTGGTGCCATGAGATGCAAATCTTGACCAAACCGAATTAGTGTATCTGTTTGTGATCCCTGTCTGTTCATGGTAAGATGGCACATGGGTTCAAATCAAAATATGTAAAAATCTGCCGTTTTTAATCAAATGGCTTCGCATTGTTACTCATCTGTTAAACTGGGTAACATTCTGGTTGGGCCTGGCGAGATTGTTACCAATCTTCCATAGTCATTCTTTCCGCCTTCATAAAGCATCAAATTTATGTATTGAAAAAGTACCAACTGGACCTGTTGAAGTTAGCAGAAAAAATTGCTGAGCTATTTGTACTTGGCTACTTTCAGGCATGGGAAAAATGGCGAGGTCAAGTAAGTAAACTGGAGTGCAGTGCATTTTGGATTCAGTGCGGTCACCAAAAAACTCGTGATGGGTTGAAGAATCTGCTTCACATCATGATGGGGAACATAAAGGACCTCACTGCTGCTACTTCCCATTGGCTAGAGCTATTCACTTCTCATTTTCTGTATATAAGGCCATTTACAGTGGTTAGTCTCATATCCATGCACTCTCACATTGTTAATTTGTTAGTACTAATGCTGTGTGGTTCATTTGCTCGACCAAGGTTTATTGCAAATTTTCTAAATACTCCATGCATTACTTGATGCCCAATGCTTGTGTAAAGATGTGGCAGATACTACTTTTCCTATTACCAAGTTTCACATGCTTTTTGCTCTGCGAATTTCCATTCACATTTGCTGTTATAGCAATCCCTTGCCCACAAGATCATTTGTTTATAATATTAGGTGTGCTCTGATCTGTTACATGACCTCAGGATTCATTGTATGAATGCCGGCACCTCTTCTAAACAATAGCGAGCTATAATGGTTATTAAGAGCTCTCACGGTCATAGGATAGGGCACAACAGTTGCACCTAGACAACTATGCTGAGACCTTTGTAATGAAAAGCTGTGGGATGTCGTAACACCCCTCAGTATCATTCTTTTGTTACGGTCATTCATTTTTAAATTGCCTTGTGCAATAATTTTTGCTCTTAAGATGGCCAAATATTTACCCTGACTGAATTTCCTGAAACCTTTTATCTCTTGTATGACGCAGCAGTTATATTTTAATATATGCATGCGAACAATCTCATCAAGTATACTTAACCGATCGAAACATCATGTTATTTTCTTCTAAATCTGCATTGTTTCAGGGTTTTGAAGGGATGCATCACTTAGCACAGAAATGCATACAGCTTAAGCCATCTTTTGACAATGGTGGATTAACAGGTCTTCTTAATGGCATCCTTTCAGAAAATCCAGAGGTTCGCATGCAACATTGTCCTTGCAGACTCCGCATGATCCTTGACTTCCCTTTATGGGTGATGTAACATTTTTTTTTCATGGTTAGGTAGTCTTGGCGGAATGCACAAAAAAATTTGGGCCTTGGTATGCACAATTATTTATTATATTTTCTACCTACCATCAACTTTGAAACACTGTGACCTAATATAATTTGCCATCTGTAACTCCAGGATGGTAACACACTCCATGGAGCTGTTGGCAGCTGATAATGAATATGCAGATATTATGTTGCATGAAGAGCGGCCTAACTTTGGTGGCTTAAGCATAGAGGAACTGCACCGGCTAGTCTACGCTCAAGTTTTGAGTTCTCATTCTTTAACTTGGCAGGTAAATTTTATGAAACTTAATGCACTACTATACAACTATACCAGGTTATGTTTTGTTATATGATTTGGTTCATGTTTGAATATTTGGAAGAGTCCATTTTGAACCCTGGAATATTGCAGTTGGTGCGACTTGAACCCTAACTGTGAAACTGTCTATAAAGCCTGAAATTTCTAAAACCGTTGAAAATAGACCCTTGTCTGGTTTTGAAAAGTGGCTTTGTATTAGTGTTGATATATAAAAATAATAATGAATGTGGAAATGCTATTAACCCTCTAAAAAATTCATAAAAAGTATGGCTACTTATGTCATGTTCAAAATGTCAAGAAAAAAATATTTATCTTTCGTGTTAATGGATCTGGAAGGTCCATGCTACCAACGTGACTCAGTTCAGATGTAAGGAAATTATTATCTGCTCAATAAGGATATTTTTCAGTGCATCAAGATGATGCATTTGAACGCTTATATACAGCTCTCCCATCCCAGGTGACATTTTTTAGTGTTACATTATATTTACCATTTAGAAAATAACAAGGGATCTGTGTTGAGCCCTGAAGATAAATTTGATGGCTCCAGATCACGAGACATAGAGGCTGGGGCTTTGCTGTTTGCGCTTCTGCTGGTCATGTCTGAGGAGCAGGGGCGTCAAATCTAGCCAGGACTCCTGCCCTCTGATCAAAGGGTTTTGATTTAGACCCTAACAATTACACTCCCTCCGTTTCAAAATATAAGATGTTTAGCTTTGTGAAGCAAATGTATCTAGACTTCTTTTAGTATGTAGGTTCACTCAGGTTTAGAGTGAATCTACACACTAAAAGAAGTCTATATACATTTTCTTCACAAACCTAAACCATCTTATATTTTGAAACGGAGGGAGTAGCCTACATTCCTACACATCCTAGTTTCAGAGTAAACACAAAAAAGGCCTGACGGTGCAAACCATTGCGAAACCGAGAAAGGGTCCAAAGCTCACTAGAAGGACACTGTTGCGGGCTTTGAAGAACGGATTCAGTCACCGGGCAGAGTTGGCTAAAATAGACGCTTTCAGATAATACCCATCTAGCAAGACGTTTTTGTTATCAAATGTTGATGATCAGGCTGATTATTTTCCCCTGATTCTTTATAGCATTATCCATACCCGTGATTTTTTTTTGATATTTTGAATTTTTTAGGACCATGGAATAAGGAATCATCTTCCAAACTAAACCTGCCGCTGGATAACCATTGTCCACATCCAAATCCATACCCACGTCACTTGGATAGGGTATGGGTTGATAAAAGTTTCTCATTCTGTTTTGAGCATGGGGAGGGTATTTATCCAATTACCCTCAACTTATCCATACCCATAAATATATATACGAAGATGCCTTATCCTCTTGCTTATAACTTCGCACGCCACAATGCCCTCTGCCTCCACACAAGAGTTTTTCCCCTAGTCCCCTTCTGCATATCAGCGGAGGCCAGAGGAAGCTGCTCAGTGCTGATGGTGTGGCGCCGATTTGCAGCGCTGCTCCTGGATGCTGGTTAGCAGCTCGATTTAGAGCGTTGATCTATCACAGAGCCGGTGTGCCGCCGCAACACGTAGTTACTCCACCGTGAAGCCACACCCCTGCTGCTTCCCAGCTGCTTTGCTTCTCACCATGTCGTCGTATCAATTGCTGCTTTAAATCGACGGCACAGCGTGGGTGATGTGCCTTATCGATCGGCTAGTGATGCCTGTTTGTTTCGTACCATACTGTGCTTCTTCCTCTTTGTACAATCTTATCGACAACACTCATTGCTTCTGGGTATGGGCAGTATAAACTCCGATGGGTATGGACACAGGTAAAACCCAAACCCTCCCCAACGGCAGCCTTACTCCAATCCTTTACCTAGTTATTTAGGGTGGCTTTGCATTGAAGTTTTAGAGAAGTTGAAAACTATCCTGACCACTGGGATTGCTGCGAATTGGAAACCTGCAAACATTCAACCCAAAATATGAAACATTATCTTCTGCAAAGAGAAATGACAACAGAAGTCTATTTATCTTATTATTTTTCACATGACACTTTATATGGGATTTGGAAGGTCATAAATTTCTAGCGTATTCTACATGTATGAATTTTTCCACATTTTTTGAGAACATCAAGATTTTAAACCATACCTAAAACCGGGCTAGGGCTGAAGTTAAACTGTTCAAAAAAGTTCTGGGTTTAATATGGACGGTTTCGTAGTTCAGGGCTCAAATGGGGCCTGGCAACCATAGTTCAGGGTTTAAAATGGATTTCTTTCTTAAATAATCTAGGGTACATGGGTTTAGATACTCTGGTGTATGTGGTTTGGATACTCTAGTGTATGTGCGCTGTATCATTTATTTTGCTGTATCAAGTTTAGATATTCAGTTCCTCTTTTATGCAATCTAAAATGATATGATAAATTGTCCAGTTTGCTGTATAATATCTTCTGCACAATCGCTGTTGTGTATTAATGATTTATGATAGGCCATTTTTTTATTTTTTTATTGTTGGTAATGGCCATCTTGCATCTTTGGTACTCAGATTGCACCGACTTATCTGTCCTCGTGTCTAAACCAAGGCCTAGGGCTCTTGGAGATTCTACTTCTGAAGCAACCCATACAAGACAACCGTCAAGTGCTGAAGGTATGTTTATTCGACTCGGTATTTCCTTGCAGTGTTTCTGTATCTTTTATTGGTCACCTAAAACTTGTTTCTGTGAGCAGACTTTGGAACTTTGTCGTTTGTATGAACTGGAGAATGTTAGTACAAACATCATGAAGGTAAATGTGGTTTGTAATAGACACAGAACTTTCTTTTTAATATTTTAGAAACGTTCATGACCATCTTGGGTTTTAAACATGGCTTAGCCTCTATGCAAATATTTGAACATGACTCTGGAATTATGTTTTTAACTGCTGTAATATTTTCTTCTCTTTTAGATTGCAGGTATTTATCATTGGAAGCATGGTAGAAAAGGAACCGGGGTTTACTGGTTCCAGCAAGCTCATGATAAAGTACGACTTGATAGAATTGCTCAACAGTTATTTGAACGCATTGGGAAGTCAGTCGCAGATGACAATTTCGAGGTGCCAAATTATCATTGTTTCTCCCCTACAATTAGTTCTATGTTCAGTATTAGCCAAGTAAAATTGATCATAATATGCAGATAATTTAGCAATGATATTATTCGTGATAGTATCTAATAGTGATTTTGCATCGTCAGCAATGGGAAGGATTGCTCGAGTTACTAGGTTCTGACATTGGTAGTGCGGGTGGTCTTGAATTCCTTCACAGGTAACTTTTCTTTTTCATCATTTTTTTCTCTCTCCACAACAGTGTCACACATTAGCTTAACATATGCTTTTGCAAAGGTACCGGGATTTCAAGAGGTCCCTTCAACAGGCAGTAGAAGGAAGGACTGGTGAGGCTGCTCGGCAGACCGTGGAGTTTCTTATACAGGTAAAATGTACACAGCAGCTAAGTTCCTGCAGTTCAATACCACTAGAAGATGTGTCAAAAGGACACCAGTGGTCTATGTTGTCTCCAGGTTTATGACCTCTGGCATTATTTATTTGCTTATATACATGTAATATTTCTGCAGCTAATGAGAAATCCTTCCACACCACAACGTTTCTGGCTACCCCTTCTACATGACTCAGTAAGCTGTCAGCTGGCTTGATTAGTAGTTAGGATCTTCATTCAGCAAAGTAGCTTAGCTAACTCATATTTCTCAATCGTATTTTAATACGAATTGACCTTTAGGATGTTGGGAGTTCTGATTCCATTTTTGTCGCCATCTTTTCTGCAGGTGAGGCTACTTAACTGTAAGCCCTGCCCTTTGTTGAATGTTGCTGAGACGACCTTGTTGCTCAACAAGCTACAAGAACTGTCGATGGCGAAGCTACGCCCTGACTTCTGCAGTAATCAGCTACCAAGCCATGCACTGAGCTCCGTCAGATTGGCTCTGGCATCAAACCTTGCCCGCGCCATTCTTGAAGAACCTTGAATTTTGGTTGTATTTCGTAGAGTATCAGCTCCAGTTTGTTGGAGGTTCTGAATGCTGGCGTAGCTCAGCGGTAGGCTCTGTATTTTGTTGTTGAGAAAAGCTTGAACTCGCATCAGAGCGGTTGTGCCACAGATGTGCAATACATACATTGGTTTATAGCTAGTGATCAGCTGTCGCTTTTTTTATGATATGATGATGGTTGTAACTGAATACTGGGGGAAAAGAACTGTCATGGCGTTGCTCGAATCCTATAGTGAACTTGGAAAGAAAAGGAGATCTGCAGGACCCTGACCCCTTTAACTGGGAGAATGTACTCTCCATAAAATGTTACCCTTCTGTAAAAGGATATGCAAGTCGATTTGTTTTTGTGTACGAATCAGCTGTTTGTGTTCCTATGTTCCATTTCGTATCAGTTGAGTTGCTTGTTTTTGTATGTACTCCGTATTGTTGGGCTTCAGTTCCAAGTCATTAATCATCTTATGCACTTGTGTACTCTCACTACTCACGGGTAGCCTTGCACTTGCGTGAATGGCAAACGTACAATCTCCACTTGGCTCCCTACGGACGCCCCAGGCCTATTTATGGCTCTGGACGGCCGAATTCACCAGATGGATTTTAGGCCCAATCCAACTGAATTTCGAGCTTCTTGAGGCGTGGTTTAGGCCCAATCCAACTGAATTTCGAGCTTCTTGGGGCGTGGTTAGGGGAATTTTCACCGTCCAGAGCCGTAAATAGGTCTGGGGCGTCGAATTCAGCGTCCTAGGGTTCGCCGGATGGAGTAAAAAGGCGAGCGGGTCTAGGCTATCAACGAGGGAAGCCGATTTCCGTGCAAAACAGTCGCCTAGTTCCCTTCCCCCATCCACCTACCGCCCTTCTCGCCGTTGGCACCACCCCTCTCTGCTTCGCCACCCTCACGCATCCACGAAACCAACCGAACTCCGCTGAGTCTCCCTCCCTCCAGCTGTTTCGCGGACCGTTGCGCGCCAACCATGCCCAGTAGGTGTTCGGCTTATTTGCCAGCATGGACTCCGACGACAACGAGCAGATGTTCGCCGCGCTGATGGAGGAAGAGATGGCTGCTGCCACCGATGATGGAGAGCACATGATGATCCTCGCTTGTCTGGTCGGTCTGTACGCCTAGAAAGTGAAGCCACAGCGCGACGGTTCGGTGCCAGGACGCCAGAAGGGCAAGCCAAGGCAATGGATCGAGGGATATCGCATGCTATACGCCGATTACTTCGCCGATAATCTATTGCACGATGAGGCAGTTGATGACCCACAAGTATAGGGGGTGTATCGTAGTACTTTCGATAAATAGGAGTGTCGATCCCAACGAGGAGCAGAAGGTGCTGAACAGTGGTATGGAGCAGGAAATCCCTGTGAATACTTAGCAAACGGATTTTTAGTGGTTTTCTGACAAGACAACAAAGCAAAGAGCAAGTAACAGAAGTAACTAACAAACGGAGCAAGTGGCCCGGTCCTTTCTTAGCAAAGGACAAGCCGGTGAAAATACTTATAAGGAGCAAACATTCTCGAGGACACATGAGAATTCTGTCAAGTGCTTTCGCTTCAAATCGCTGAGTACTCTTCTTTGGTGTTTGTAAGTGTTGTGTGGATGAACCTGTGCTAACATTACCGCCCTTCCTAGGACTAATACATACTTGTGATTAACCCCCCTGCAAACATCTGTAACTATAAGAAAGTAATTAAGATATAAATCTAACCACAGCCTTAAACTCTGAGATCCTACACACCTTGTGCAAAGGTGTCCTAAAGGGGGTTCGGGTTTCTGTCACTCCGGCAACCCCACAATTAGTAGCCAAATACACAATGCATTCCCCTAGGCCCATAAATGGTGAAGTATCATATAGTCGACATTCATATGACACCACTAGAAGAATAACACCACAGCTTAAATACTAAACCATTGAATAATAACTCATCACAGATTCACTACTAACAACATGACTTCTCCCATGTCATCAAGAACTAAACGAACTACTCACAAGACATCATATGGATCAAGATCAAAGATGATATGGTAATGGATAACAATCTGAACATAAACAATAATCCAATGGTTCCACTCACAAGCATCAACTACAATAGTAATCAACACCGGGAAAGTTTCCCCTAAGAACTAAAGCAATATCCAACACAATTGTTACGGCGGGACAGAGTGGTGGTGATGGTGCTGGTGGATATGATGGTGTGGATGATGATGATGATGATGATACCGATGAAGCCTAGCTTGGTGACGGTGTTGATGGCGACGGTCTTCCCTCTCCGGGAAGGAATTCCCCTGGCAGAAATCTGTCTGCCGGAGAGATCTTTCTCTCTCGGTGTTTTCTGCCCCCCAGAGGCGGCGGAAATCTATCTGTGGTCGCTCCCCTGGTGTTAGGGTTCCGTAGGGAAGATATAGGCGAAGGGGCGGAGTCAGAGGCCGGGCAGGTGGGCCACAACTGCCCTAGGCGCGGGGTCAGGTGGGCCCGCACCTAGGGGGTGTGGGCCCCCTGTGGCCCCCCTTCGCTCCTCCTTCTGGCTTCCTTCGTCTTCCGGTAAAATAATATGTTTCCATATTTTTTCTAGTATTTTTCTGATCTTTGCGAAATTGCACCGAAACGCCTTATTTTTCATCAGAATCCATACTCCGGCAGTCCATCCTTCAAGAATCATCCAACCTGCATAAACAGATGAAAATCCATAAGTAATACCTCATAATAAGACAAATATCAATGAATAGAGGTAAATTATGATATAGAAAGGTGATGCAAATTGGGCGTATCAACTCCCCCAAGCTTAGACTTTGCTTGTTCCCAAGCAAATACTGAGCTCAGTAAACATGTCCACATGTTTATGGAGTGAAGTGTCGATAAAAGAATACGAACAAGAAGCATCACACTTACCATTGCACAACTCATAGAAGAAAGCAACTCACCATTATATAACTCAGCTTGCAACCAAGTACAACAGTCACAATAGAGATGCATAAAGATAAATCATAATTGGAATTGGCAAACTTGTTCTTGGTCAGAGAACACCTGGCAAATAGTTTCACAAAAGCTTTTTGTAGAAGTTTCAAAACAGGAACACTCTTTGCTCAAAAAGGTTTTTCACAAGTGAAGGCTTTCAAAGTAATACTCAATAGATAAGAGTTTTGTGCAAACAATGAAGATGAAGAACATGATTGAATAAATCACCATATGAATGCTTGAAACACAACAACTCAAAAGCTTGCTGGAGAAAGAGAGGAAGTAGGTTTTTACTGACTCAAACTGGTAGCTAGGAGAAAGGTCCCTTCTTAGAGGGTAGCAGGGATTACAAGTCATAAAGAGCTTCCAAAAGATTATGGTACTTACTAGCTTTGAGCCCTCATTGCCCCTATCATAAGCATCTTGAGATGATTAAGGTTAAAGTGAACAAAGATGGAGTATATGCTTAACGAAATATAAGTTGGCAATCTCATGTTCGTTGAATATGAGGGCCACTCCTCATGCATACTCAACTTTGGGCCCAGGTAAGTTCTTGTCATTGTAAGTATTTGCATATCATTGAGAACCGCCAACGGGGTACCCCTTGCACATGGTACAAGAGCTTTCCCATAACCAAAATAACAAGGCAAACAGACAATAAACATCTCAGCGATCTTTTTATTTACTATGTGTATAGCTTTTTATTGAGGATGCTTCATAGATGACTCACTATGGTGATGCTGCAAGTTTCCACCATGATTAAGCATGGCTTAGGCTAGAGGCCCAGGCGTTTATCTAACACAAAGTACAAACTCCGCGGACTTACAAGTTCCCTCTTTATTTCACACCGTTGACATCCATAGACAAAATAGCATGATATCAATTGTGTACAGAGTACAAGTGCAATGTTGAAAACGTTCCCCGTGACAGCACGGTTCTGCTAATCCCAACGTATAGATGCAAGCATATACAACTTCGATGTTCACAATGGTTCAAGCCTATTAGGGGCAAGTAAATAAAGTGTGCCATCAAGTTCGTGAGATATTTACTAACTAGTTTTCACATAACAAAATACTTTTTAATTTAAAAGGTAGATGAAGCTTTAGAATTTGCTAGGAATGTCAAAAACTACTAGGTAGATATGGTGGACACTAGTGGTAAGAGTTTTGGGTTCAAAGGATTTTGGAAACATGAGAAGTATGCCTTCTCAAAACAGGTTTTTGGCTAGCAAGGCTGGATAGCAAGCAAGAGAGTTGAAAGAAACAAGCAAACATACAAGTAATAAAGCCAAACATGCAATCTTCCTCGAAGACACAAAAGAATCTTAAATAAAGAATACTAAGCTTATGAGCCAACAAGACAGAAAACAAATGATACCAAATACCTGTAAGCTCTTTCTTTCTTTTTCTCTTTCATAGTAATGCTACTGACCAGAACTCGGTTTGCCAAAACCAATTTAGATCCACTTGATGATCCCAAAGTGGTGCCAATACTGATCAACAAGTTCCATCATATAATAGAGATTGCAAACTAAAAATAAGAAGTGTAAAAAGTAAAATATGAGACTTCTCATTAATAATCCAATAAAGGCACTCACTCCAAGGGATACATAGGTAATCAACTAAAGGAGAGATACTTCCACATGCAAACCGAACTATAAGATAACCCCTCTACCATAGATATGAATCCACTAAAAAGGTAAAAGATAAAAGATAATGATGGTGATACCGCGACACTCCCCCAAGCTTTGAACAAGCCAAGGGGATGCCAAACCTGATGACGAATTACTCCCTCGGTGGTGGTGGTGTTCTCTTGTCATCATAAAACTTCCAAGGCAATGATTCCCCATCCAAAAAGGATGTCCTTGTCTCTGCAATCCTGAAACTAGCAACAGAGCTTATGCAATCAAATCTAGCCTCATACAGTTTTGATTCTGTATGTCGTAGAGTTGTGATTGCAATTGATTGGTGGTCTGATGAAGTGAGAAGATCTCTTCTCGAAGCTCAGTAACTTCCCCCTCGTGCTTGGTGATGAGTTCTGAACTTATCTTGTGAATAATATCCACTTCGCGTTCCGCCATCTTCTTGTATCTGAAAACTTCTTGTTCCAGCGCTTCCATCCTATCTTCCAGTCTGCCTTCTCCTTTAGGCCCTTGAACTTCTTTCATTTGTACCTTCCCCTCCTTGAGAATCAACTCTTTGGGATGAATCCTCAACTCATACATGTACGGTTTGAGGACTTCCGTAGAGGAATCTTTCGTGGGTGATCCAGAGGAAGACAATGAGGTTCCAAATCTGAGAACTTTCCTGCCAGAAACAGATCGAAACGAAAACACGACGAGAACACGATGCAAGAACCTCGGGGAACCCGGGGGGTATATATTATGAAGTTTCAATGTATAAGGGAGGTTTTGACATGTAAACGATGCGGAGACGGAGTTCGAGGGTGGCACACCCCCTCCAGGCGCGGCCAGGCTGGGCCCGCGCCTGGGGTGGGTCTGTCCACCCCGGACTCCGTTTCCTCTTCAGTTCCGTCTCGTAGTCTTCCTTATGTATTAAAAACATCAAAAATATAAAAAGGTTGGGGTTTCACGAACCTTCTGTTTTCACCACTTTTACCTAATCAAAGACGAACTCTGCAGATTCCTTTTCTCTTTCTCCTGAAAATTTCCTTCATACAAAACCCTTGCACAAACTCAATGACAACATTAGTGTAAGCAAAAAACAATAACCCTCTGGGTACACACTTGAACTTAAAACCCATCAAAACAAAAGCTTCTGTAAGAGGCAAATGCAAATGAAGGCAAAAATCTGTCAAAACAGACCAGCAGGTAAAGATTGATTTTTTCGAAGATCTTCTGTTGCTCAAATCAAAAAGTGCAGAACTGATGAAAGTTGGGTAACAACTTGGAGAACAATCTCAGAAAAATGCAGCTCCATCCGAAGTACTCACTAATTTTTACAATACAGCACCAAAATCTGTCCCAGGACAGCCACTTTTCACAACTCCTCTACTTCACAAAAGTAGTTGAACTTGACACAAAAACCAAAACAAAAAAGGACAAGGAGCGGTTATTACCGAAGTAATAACTTCCAAGACTCGACAAAACTCTTGGGTTATCTCCCAACAAGTACTTTTCTTTAATGCCTTTAAGTTAGGCTTGAAACTTCCAAAGATGCTCACATAGGATATATATATATATATATATATATATATATATATATATATATATGAAATGAAAGAGAGCATCAAGACGCAAATAACCAACACACTTGAGTCTAACCCACTTCCTATGCATGGGGGTATCATGAGAAAAAGAATTGTTGAAACAAAAAGCCACAAGCATAGGAAGACAAAACATATGCAACTTCAAAGCTTTCAACATAAAACGGGGAAACTTAACATCATTGAGATGCATAAAACCATGTTTCCCTCTCTCAAAATAACTTTCAGTAGCACTTTGAATAAAGTTGACAATATAACTGTCACTGGCAACAACTTTATCATCTGAGTAAGCATACTTACTGTCACCAAAAAGAGGTCCAAGGTCATAGACTGGATCAATAGAAGCAAGTTGTTCCATCCTAAAATCTTTATCAGGCAAGCTATTTTCACAAGGAGCTTTAGCAAATTTAGAAAAGTTAAACTCATAAGAATCTCCATCAAATTTAGTTAAAAAATTTTCCTTCTTACAATCAATAATAGCTCCATAAGTGTTCAAGAAAGGTCTACCAAAAATGATAGGACAAGTTTTGCTAGCTACTGAATTAAGCACTAGAAAATTAGCATGATATTTGATCTTACCACAGAGAACCTCCACATCTCTTACAATGCCAATGGGGAAAATGGTTTCCTTATTAGCAAGATGGATAACCACATCAATGTCCTCTAGCTCACAAGGACCAATCTCATGCATAATTTCCCTGTAAAGCTCATAAGGAATAGTACTAGAACTAGCACCAATATCACATAAACCATAGTAGCAATGATCACCAATTTTAACAGAAAGCATAGGAACACTAGCTTTTCTAGCCTTACCAGGATGAGAGATAATATTAGAAGCATCTTCACAAAAGACAATGTGCTCATCCTCTATATTTCTTGTGACAGTGTCTTTCACAATAGCTACCACAGGTTCAATATCCAATTGCTTACCAGGCTCCACAGTTTTCATTGTACCTTTGTTATTTGCACTAATAATCATAGAATACTCCTTTAACTTAGCTGGGAAAAGCATTTTCGCAACATGAGGCTCAGGCACAATATGATTAGTAGTACAAACTTGAGTACTTCTAACTGGAACATGACTAACATCTTTATATGGATCATGGTACTTATTCCACTTCTTCTTGGGGATTTCTATGTAAGAGGCAACGGCCTTAAAACATTTGGCAATACTTTGGGAATCAAGACCAAACTCATTGCGAATATCACGGAAGTTATCAGTTACCATAAAATATTTAATGCATTCATAATCATAGTTTATACCTGACTTTCTTACTTTGTCATTCTCCCAAGCTTCAGTGTTCTCTTGAATACGGTCTAGAAGATCCCATTTAGCTTCTTCCTTCATATGTGTGAATGATCCAGCACAAGAAGCATCTAGTAAATCTTTATCATGAAGAGAAAGCCTAGCATAAAAGTTATTGAGAATAATATTGTTAGGGAGTTCATGAATAGGACATTTAAGCATTAGTAACTTCAGTCTCCCCCAAGCTTGAGCTGTACTCTCTCCATCAAGAGGACAAAATTTATATATAAGACTTATATTCTTATGGATTTCACTGGGAGAATAAAATTTAGAGTAAAAGAGAGATGCCATCTCCTCCCATTCCATGGATTGTCCATTCTTCAGCAGCTTATACCATGCTTCAGCTCTTCCTTTCAAGGATATGGAGAGTAACTTCTTCTTTTTCACCTGTTCAGTTGTGATACCTGCACACTTAAACAACCCGCATAATTCATGGATAAAAAGCAAGTGATCACCAGGATGGACAGTTCCATCCCCAAAATAATAATTATCCATAACACGATTAACAATACTTGTAGGTATCTTAAAAGGATCTATCTCAACAGGAGGTGGTTCATCTACTACCAAAGCAGTGGTAGTACTTCTCCCAAATATAAAACCAAGTGGGTTATCCATATTGGAAACAAAGTAACAAGCAGTAATAAAAGCAATACTCATAGTAAAAGTTTCCCTTACCAGTTCCACTCTTCAATAGAGCTTCACTCCCCGGCAACGGCGCCAGAAAATAGTCTTGATGACCCACAAGTATAGGGGGTGTATCGTAGTACTTTCAATAAATAGGAGTGTCGATCCCAACGAGGAGCAGAAGGTGCTGAACAGTGGTATGGAGCAGGAAATCCCTGTGAATACTTAGCAAACAGATTTTTAGTGGTTTTCTGACAAGGCAACAAAGCAAAGAGCAAGTAACAGAAGTAACTAACAAACGGAGCAAGTGGCCCAATCCTTTCTTAGCAAAGGACAAGCCGGTGGAAATACTTATAAGGACCAAACGTTCTCGAGGACACGTGGGAATTCTGTCAAGTGCTTTCGCTTCAAATAGCTGAGTACTCTTCTTTGGTGTTTGTATGTGTTGTGTGGGTGAACCTGTGCTAACATACCGCCCTTCCTAGGACTAATACATACTTGTGATTAAACCCCCTGCAAACATCCGTAACTACAGGAAAGTAATTAAGATATAAATCTAACCACAACCTTAAAATCTGAGATCCTACACTCCCTTGTGCAAAGGTGTCCTAACGGGGGTTCAGGTTTCTGTCACTCTGGCAACCCCATAATTAGTATCCAAATACACAATGCATTCCCCTAGGCCCATAAATGGTGAAGTATCATGTAGTCAACGTTCACATGACACCACTAGAAGAATAGCACCACAACTTAAATACTAAACCATTGAATAATAACTCATCACAGATTCATTACTAACAACATGACTTCTCCCATGTCATCAAGAACTAAACGAACTACTCACAAGACATCATATGGATCAAGATCAAAGATGATATGGTAATGAATAACAATCTGAACATAAACAATAATCCAATGGTTCCACTCACAAGCATCAACTACAATAGTAATCAACACCGGGAAAGTTTCCCCTAAGAACTAAAGCAATATCCAACACAATTGTTATAGCGGGACGGAGTGGTGGTGACGGTGCTGGTGGATATGATGGTGTGGATGATGATGATGATGATAATCCCGATGAAGCCTAGCTTGGTGACGGTGTTGATGGCGACGGTCTCCCCTCTCTGGGAAGGAAATCCCCCGGCAGAAATCTGTCTGTCGGAGAGATCTTTCTCTCTCGGTGTTTTCCGCCCCTAGAGGCAATGGAAATCTGTCTGTGGTCTCTCCCCTGGTGTTAGGGTTTCATAGGGAAGATATAGGCAAAGGGGCGGAGTCGGAGGCCGGGCAGGTGGGCCACACCTGCCCTAGGTGGGGGGTCAGGGGTGTGGGCCCCCTGAGGCCCATCTTCGTCCCTCCTTATGGGTTCCTTCGTCTTCTGGAGAAATAATATGTTTCCATATTTTTCTGGTATTTTTCTGATCTTCGCGAAATTGCACCGAAATGCCTTCTTTTTCATCAGAATCCAGACTCCGACAGTCCATCCTTCAAGAATCATCTAACATGCATAAACATATGAAAATCCATAAGTAATACCTCATAATAATACAAATATCAATAAATAGAGGTAAATTATGATATAGAAAGGTGATGCAAATTGGGCGTATCAGCAGTGTTTCGGTGCCGATTCAGGATGGGCCGAGACCTCTTCCTCAAGATTGTGTATGCCCTCCAGGACTTCGTCAACAATTTCAGATGCAAGAACAATGACACCGACATGGTGGGATTTTCCTTGCTACAGAAGTGCATGGTGGCCATGAGAATGCTGGCATACGGAGCTCCCGGTGACAGACAAGATGATTATCTCCGCATGGCCAAGTCCACTGCCATTGATTGTTTTGTACAGGTTTTGCAGGACAGTAATTATAGTGTTTGGGCCAAAATATCTGAGATCACTCAATGTTGAAGACACTGCTCGAATCCTTGTAATCAATGAAGCAAGAGGATTCCCTGGGATGCTTGGAAGTATCGACTGCAAGCACTGTCTGTTTGCTTGGCAGAGAATGTACAAAGGCCATAAAAGAGGTTGTAGTGTGGCACTTGAGGCAGTGGCTACACAAGATCTCTGGATTTGACACTCTTTATCATGGCAGGATCCAACGACGACATCAATATCCTGCAGTGCTCTCCTGTCTTCTCCAAGCTTGTTGATGGCCATGCCTCCGATGGACTATGTGATCAATGACCACCACTACAATAAGGGATACTACTTGGCAGATGGGATCTACCCAATATGGTCAACATTTGTGAAGACTCTCTCAAACCCTCTGATCGACGAACAAGCCAACTTTGTCAAGGAACAAGAAGCTTGTAGGAAGGATGTCGAGCGGGCATTTAGTGTGCTCCAAACTCGATTTGCAGTTGTCCGGTTTCCCGCTCTGACCTGGTCGCAAGAGAAAATATGGAAGGTGATGAATGCATGTGTGATCTTGCACAACATGATAGAACGAGAGGGATGAGCCAGTGCTTGATGATGACAGTGATCCGGCGCAACCTTATTTCAGACAGGGTCCTCTTGCAGAGCCTAATCAAAGAGCCATCATCATGAGCTGAATTTGTTGCTATGCGTCAAGAGATCCGAAACCTGCATGTGCATCAATAACTGCATGATGATCTAGTGGAGCACTTGTGGATGCTCAAAGGCAAAACCTAGTTTGAGGTATTCTTGTGTTCGAAAACTTGTTAAATTATTTGCTATGTGTGTGCCGAACTTATTTTGTGCGCCGAACTATGTGATAAATTGGCTGAATTGTTCTTGTGTTTGAAAATTTGGCCGAACTGTGAAAATCTTGTGTGTAAATTGGCTGAGTTGTGTCTTGCATGAAAATTGGGTTAATTTGTGTCAAATTTTGCCGAATTATTCTTGTGTTTAAAAATTTGGCCGAACTGTAAAAATCTTGTGTATAAATTTGCCAAGTTGTATCTTGCATAAAAATTGGGTTAATTTGTGTCGAATTTAGTCAAATTTTGCCGAAATCGCCGATCACAGAGGCGTGCAGCCGAGGTTGTGGCTGGGAGTTGGCGCCCTCCACCCCTTCCGGTGGCCAAACGTTCGTCCAATCCAACGAAAAAATTCGCCAAACTTTAGCCTAGACCCTCCGACGAGTGGAGATGCTCTAGAGATGGCGCCTAATGTTAAAGCTTGATCTTTCTCTGCTATCTACTCAGTCTGTTTTGGGGAAGGCCAACCCCATAGTTTGTCGCCCGTGAACTCATAATGTAGGATTTCTTTGGCTAAAATGCCGTAGTATGTTGTATTGACTATGTTGGTGAAGCTCTAGGCCGGGCACTTTGTGCCTATTATTGAAAAAAAAACTCACGAGTTACTATGTCACTGGACTGAAAGAGACTAGACTAGAGTCACTAAACATCCTATGCTTCAGTGCAATGGCGGACCCAGAAATTTCTTAAAGTCTGGGCAGACATGTATATAACCCTAATTTTTTCAACAAAATTATGTAAAAAACATAAAATACAAGACATGACGCGGCCGGCAAGCCCGGACGGCCGCCCGGGCTATAGGTACGGTGGATCCGTCTATGCTTCAGTGGAAGTTCTTGGTGGCGTCTGACCGACGTTCTGTAGTCAACATGGAATCCATATTTTGGTCGGCGTTTCTAAAAATAACCAGTGTAAATGAATCGCTCCAAATCCTGAACTTCACTGCTTCAGTTCAGTCAGGGCAGGGTACATATACAGCAAAGCAAATACTTCATCCGCCCCCAAGGCCCCAACTCCACTCCACTGCTCTGCTGAGCCGCAATGGCGGAGCTCGAGGCCTCCACGGCGACGAGCGAAGGCGACCGACTCCGGAAGGCCTCCGGCGGCGTGCTGTGTGCTTTCACGCTCCTCCTTATCGGCGTCCTCGCCTTCTCGATCCGTCTCTTCTCCGTAAGATCCGTTCAAGCATTCCTCTAGATCCTACCGCGGATCAACATTTCCGAACGCTGCGCCTGCCTCACATATTCCCTTGGTGGCGTGCCTCAGGTGATCAAGTACGAGAGCGTGATCCACGAGTTCGATCCCTACTTCAACTACCGCGTCACCCAGGTTCGTTTCTGCAGCGCCTCACGGTTGCTGCTCACTGTTCATCGCGAAAGCAAATAAAGCATGTGCAGTTGAGCTCACAGCGTAAGAGGTTGCATTGCTATGCTGTTCGGAGTGTCTTGGGATTAGAGGCAAACAAACAGAGTTCTGGAAATTACGCCTCTAGGAAGGTGGATAGATAAATTGGGACTTGAGATGTGTCATATTTTCTTGTGTGTAACTTGCTGTTTAGATTTTCATACCAGTAGTACTTGACATATTTTTTCCAAAGCAGTATGGCTGCCCATTATATATTTTAATCCATTATTATGTTTCCCTGCCTTGTCTCAGTATTTGTCAGAGAGGGGAATCTACGAGTTCTGGAACTGGTTTGACGACCGAACATGGTACGGTCAATGGACACAGAAATCGTTCAGAATCTGTTATGTTTGTGCGCTGTTCTCTTAATGTTATATTTGTATCAGGTACCCTCTTGGACGTGTTATTGGTGGCACTGTCTATCCTGGTTTGACACTGACGGCTGGCACTATATGGTGGTATGTAAAACACTTCATAACATAGCATGGAGGAATGTGTTGTTGGATAGCTTTGAAAAACTGAAGTGCTTGGTTGGTATAGGTTGCTAAACTCCATCAACATCCCATTGTCGGTGGAGACCGTCTGCGTGTTCACTGCTCCAATCTTTTCGGCATATGCTTCCTTGGCAACTTATCTGTTGACAAAGGTTGTTTCCTTGATATAGAATCTCATGTGCTTGCACCAGTTCTGCAACCACAGCTATTCTTTAGTAACTATGTAATTTCCCTTCCAGGAAGCCAAGGGTCATGGGGCTGGTTTAATGGCAGCAACTATCTTAGCAATGGTATGATCCGTTTCTTTTTGTATTTTCTATCATGGATGGACTACTCAGTTTGGCTATGAGAAAATTAAGTTCCTCAATATGCTTACCTGGTTTATATTTCTGATTTCGTACCTTGTTGTTAATTATTGCATATTGATACTTTGCTGTGAATTCAAATGGGAAAATATAGGTAAAGACTGGTCTTACATTCATTTCTGCGTAAAATGAAAACAGATAATGTGGATAATTCGATGGGATGTATTTCTGTTAGCTTTGTAAAAAAATGCTTCCATATCTCCAGCTGTATCTGCTAAAGCTTTTGCATGAGTGTTTTTCATTCTTCCTACATGAGTAACTTGTTTCAATCCCAACTCTTTCTTTGGTAGGTTATCCTCAATAACCTCTGTTCAAAAACACTTTCAAATCACTTCTCGACTGGTCAATGTTTAGGAGTTGAGTTTGGCGTTTCCAAACAAAGGAGGCATATTTTAGTCCTCTGATTTGCGCTCCAGCCCATTTTTATGTGCTAGTAAAAAACTTGAAAAGTCAGATAGATCTTGCAGTTGTTGAATCAAAAGAACCATTATGGAACTAAAACTCAGAGCCAAGTAACCAAAACGTCCCTGTCAAAAAGTCAAGGTCTTAAAATGCGCTGGTGAAATCTGAAAAATAGGGACTGTGGAGCCCAAAGCTGGGAACTGGAGTCCTTCTGAATTATGGCGGTTGAAGTTTCCCTCACTGAAAATCCCACTATTTATCACAAAAAACAGGAAAACAAAGAAAATGCTAGTATGAACTAATGGTCATTGCTTGTATGGGCCAATGTGGTAGAGGCTGGGTTTCTCTCATTTAATTGAGATCTGCCACATGAGACTGTCTTTCTATCTATTTATATATGCCTACCTACTACTACTTTACTTCCTTATATCCTACCTTGTGAATAGCACTTGATCGAAAACCTATTTATCTTTTCATGATTTCCTCCCACTACACAGGTCCCCTCATACATTTCAAGATCTGTCGCAGGCAGCTACGACAACGAAGCTGTAGCCATATTTGCTTTAATATTCACATTTTATCTATATGTGAAGGTTAGGCTCTCAAAGTGTCCTTAGCATTTTAGTCCTGGTTCTTTTTCCCTTCTCTTTATACATTCAGAAGATAATTTAAAATGACTATGCAGACGCTAAACACGGGATCACTCTTTTATGCAACGCTCAATGCTCTCTCCTACTTTTACATGGTAACTTTTTCTTCGACAATCTTGGAATAGCTACAAGATACAGCAAATTCTTCAAATTTCAGTGCATTTATGCTTTTCAGGTCTGTTCATGGGGAGGCTACACATTCATCGTCAACCTTATCCCAATGCATGTTCTCTTGTGTATTGTAACTGGTCGTTACTCTTCACGACTTTACATAGCTTATTCTCCCCTTGTAAGTCCATATGTCTAGTGCCTTACCAATTGATTATGCACAAATGAATAGCACAAATTCTGGTTATAAGAATCAGCACCATGCAGGTCGTATTGGGAACACTTCTGGCAGCATTGGTACCTGTGGTTGGTTTTAATGCAGTATTGACATCAGAGCATTTTGCATCGTTTCTGGTACACTAACTAATTATCTACACAAGTGTTCATTTTTCCCCTTAAATTCACCCAATTTTTTGCATGACTGTTGAAAATGGATAATCGCTTTCTCTTCATATCTGAAAGTGATATTTGAATTCCAGGTGTTTATAATCCTCCATGTGGTTGCTCTCGTCTATTACATCAAAGGACTTTTATCTCCTCGGCTGTTCAAAGTAGCCATGACATTTGTACTAACAGTTGGTTTGTAAGTTTCTGATGTCAAAACTAGTCAAAGTGTGTAAAAATGTGTTACACTTGCTAGTGAACATAATATTGGCAGAAGAACCATTTATTTCTCATAAGTTAAAACAAAGCAGGTTTTTGGTACCCATTCTGATACCAAGGATTCGTGCAGAGCCCTTTGTTTCGCTGTAGTAGCTATACTTGTTGCATTGGTGTCATCTAGCCCAACAAAAGGTTGGAGTGGGCGCAGTTTGAGTCTACTTGACCCGTAAGTTCTCATCAATTTTTTTTGGTGCTACGCTTGTTTTTTTGTTTTGTTTCATTAATAACTAAGCCCTGTCTCTTGTCAACAAATTTTAAATTAGAACCACCTTTCCTCTGTATTTAAGGTTGCTTAAGAGATGTACTGCTCAAGGTTTCTACATTGGTACAAAAGAACTGGTTTCTATTACCGACTAGCAACAGGGCGGACATAATTCTAGTTCCTGTTATGATGAGTTCATGCTTCTTCCGTTTCTGTATAAGATGACCTTGAATTGTTCTGTTTTGTTCCTTTCCGACAGAACCTATGCAAGCAAGTACATCCCTATTATTGCTAGTGTGAGCGAACATCAACCTCCTACCTGGCCTTCTTACTTTATGGATATCAATGTGCTAGCCTTCTTAGTTCCTGCTGGGATCATAGTAAGCATTCATGTGTTTTTGAAAACTGGAGTTCAGTTAGTTTCTAGCATGGTTATAATTATTTTTTTGCAACACAATTTGCAGTCATGCTTCTTACCTTTATCTGATGCAAGCTCATTTTTGGTCCTGTACTTGGTAACTTCAGTATACTTCTCCGGGGTAATGGTAAGTCTTCATTGAGAAAGACATTTATAGTACTGTACTGGTTTATTTCTCAGTTGATATTGATATTAGTGCAACGTTAGGTACGACTTATGCTCGTGCTCGCCCCTGCTGCATGCATTTTGTCTGGGATTGCTCTATCAGAAGCTTTTAACGTCCTCACACGGTCAATGAAATTTCAGCGCCCACGATCAAATGACGGCCTTCCTACTGTATGATTATTTCTTCATTTATTTTTCTTATCCAAATTTAGTTCTGCAGGTTTACTGATGTATTGGCATGTTGTCAAATTTAAGGCAGGGGAGAGTACTCCAGGGAGTTCCAGTACTGCAGCCACTGTCACAAATTCAAAGAAAAATGGCAACATAACAAAAGTAAAAACAGAAAATGTTTCAAAGGAAAGACCATCGGAGAAGAAACGGAAGGATAAAGAATTGGTAGGAAGTTCTGTTAGGCATGAAAAGGAGGAGAAGCTTTGTGTACTGCCTTCCGAAGCATCTGCCATGGGTATACTGTTTCTGATCATACTTTGTGGACTTTATGTGGTAAGGAATCTGTTCTCCGTTGAAGCAGCATTCTCGTTAGAGCAAGACTGTCAGCAATGCCATTTTGCAGGTCCATTGTGTATGGGCAGCTGCAGAAGCATACTCTGCACCCTCAATTGTGCTGACATCTCGTTCACAAGACGGGTTACATGTTTTTGATGATTTCCGTGAAGCTTATGCATGGCTGCGACATAACACAGAAGTAGACGATAAAGTAATTCCTTCAAACCTATCCTTATCATTTGAATTGCATCATTCTGATAGTAAGATGGTAATGACAACTGTAGGTTGCATCATGGTGGGACTACGGTTATCAGACAACTGCAATGGCCAACAGGACTGTGATTGTAGACAATAATACCTGGAATAATACGCACATAGCGACAGTTGGGACAGCAATGTCATCCCCAGAAAAAGCAGCATGGGAGATCTTCAATTCCTTAGATGTCAAATATGTGCTTGTTGTCTTTGGAGGTTGATAGCATTTTGGATTTGTAGAGATAACGATATCTTAAACAGGTCCTTTCTGAATGCAGACTCCTTAACCTGATGATTTCATTTTCAGGGCTTATTGGCTACCCAAGTGATGATATTAATAAGTTCCTCTGGATGGTTCGAATCGGAGGTGGTGAATTCCCTCACATTAAGGAGCAGGATTACCTTGTGAGTTGTGAACTTGCCTTTTGCAACTGATCGTGCATATCATTTGGTAGCAAACTCAGAAACATTATTTGAATTCTAGTTACTTGTGGAAGAAAAGCACGGTCAACTATGTGAAATTTCATACTTCTTATGAATTATTATGCTATATTATTACTACAGAGGGATGGCAACTACCGTGTTGATGCCCAGGGCACTCCAACGATGCTGAATTGCCTCATGTACAAGCTTTGCTATTACAGGTCTGTCAATGCAAAAGAAGTTAGGATACCACGTTCAAGTAACACAATTATGAATTCTTTTTTTTTGACATTCATTCTCCTTTTTTTCTAGATTTGTTGAGACTGATGGTAAGGGATTTGATAGAGCGAGAAGATATGAAATAGGAAGGAAGCATTTTAAGCTGACCCATTTTGAGGAGGTGCAGCGATGTTACACTTCCCACCAATTATTTGGAAGGAATTATCCCCTTTGCATGACTGCAAGCCACAGTGTGTTCATGTACCATATTTCTTAATGCAGGTTTTTACAACCCACCACTGGATGGTTAGGATTTACAAACTGAAACCGCAAAAGAACAGGGTCCGAGGAAAGTTGAAACTGAAATCCGTAAGTCAGACAACACTACAGCATGCCTGCAATGTAGTTTTGAATCTTATAAGCATGTTTTCCTTCTCAACTGCAGAGTTCAAAAGCAAGTTCAGTGCGCAAAGGGGCTGGAAAGAAGAACCCATGGCAATAATCCAATAGAGATCTTACTCCTAAACCTGAAAACACACACAAACTCACAATTCAGCTTGCCCAAAATCGAGAGAAGAACTAGATTAGAGATGCCCCATATTGTTGTGTTATTTGTTAATTCCTAGTTAGGATTATTAGAATTTAGAAGAGAGATGCTTCGCTGTGCTCCGCACGGTTCTCTTACACCTCCTGTCACGCGTTGCTGGAACCTTGGGGTGTGTTGATGAACTTTTTTATAGGTTATTATGTAGTGCAAGGACGAGAGCTTTATCCCCGCTTTAGGATATTCCATTTTCTGTGTAGCAATTGAGTCAGAACCGCATGAACAATAGAAATTTAGAATGGTGTCAATGGTTGAATCGTTGAAACAAGTTCAACAACTTGCCACGTACTCCATCCGTTTCAAAATATAAGTTGTTTTAGATTTGTGAAGAAAATATATCTAGACTTGTTTTAGTGTGTAGATTCACTTTAAACTTAAGTGAACCTATATACTAAAATTAGTCTAGATACATTTGCTTCACAAAGCTAAAACATCTTATATTTTGAGGGAGTGTACTGCAAGTTTACTACTAGTGCATTTTACTGGCTCCATATGTATTTCAGTTTACGGTATGTTTGAATCTTAGAGTTTGATTGGCCAGTCAAGTATACCCGTAATCTAACGTGGTTAGTTGCAAACCAGTGATGAGACCTGTCATTGGTGCTTGTGCTGACTATCGTTACATTATACAGATTTGCATGCAACAATATTGTGATGCAAAATGAGCTAAAGTATTACTGCAAATTGCAGTTGAAATCGCGTGCATTCAAAAGGTAATTCTTCTCTTAATTGCATTTGAGGTGGGAGTGGACGCCGCCCTGCCGGCATAGAAGAGGGTGCGGCGGCCGGGGGTGTTCATATTCAGGGACATGGAGTTTGACCAGGCGTCAGCTCATCTGTTGATCTGTGGGAGATAGACTACAATGCTGTGAGAAAGTTCTCCGAGGCTGTTTCGTCGCCAAGTTAATGTTATATCATCTCTTTCATCGCTACGTTAACGTTATATCTAGTTTGGAACATACTGTAGATGGACAATCAAGAGGAAGACGAAAGACTATACTAGCCTAACTTGTGAGTTTCACGATTGATTTAGACATAGCTGGTAACTTATGTAGAACTGACTCATATTGGACCCAGACACACCACTTTTCTTATTTCTTTTGAGGCGGGGTCGTCACCGCTGTGCGAGAAGAAAATAGAAATGGGAAGCGAGTACGGAAAAATGGCTTTGGAGGACAGTTTTCATGCAGCCCTTTTTTTCTTTCTTCTAAATTGACATTTTAAATTTTTAAAAAAATCCCAAAAGAATCCTAGAATGCAAATGACGCATTCTACAGTCCTGCAAAATATCAGCACAAAATAGTTTGTATTCAATACAAAAATGACAGATACTGTCAAATCTGATGATTTTATAATTTTGCACTGTCCACCATCTATCTGAAAAACTGTCATGTTTACGCAACCCAGAATACGTAATATTCAGCACTGTATTTTTTGCACACAGTTAGAAGTCATCGTTATCTGCTTCTAAGATTTTTTTCTCAGAATTATTTGAAACTTCAAAATGTTGATTCAAAAATATTTAGAAAGTGGGCTACATGAGCCCGTCCTCGAAATCAAGGAGGCACAAGGACGAGGTGATTTCGTCATTGTGTGTGCCCGTGTGGGCCTAGGCCGTCAGAGGGCAAGATATTCAATCGGCACTCGAAAGTCGAAGAACAGTGCTACGCGTCCCCGGGGGATTTTTCCCCAAAATCCCCCGGGTCCGGAGCCGTCCGATCAAATCAGATCGAACCGTCTAACCGGTACACGCCGTCCGCTTTTGCTATGTTGCAGTAGAAAACGCTTCGCATGCAGCAATCTAGGAAACAAAACGGAGGCAACCTGGGAGTCGCATCGTGCGGGCGGCCTGTGAGGACGACGGAGGCGAATGCGCCGTCGATCTCGTTCGCCGGCGCCGGAGATGAGCCATATTCGAGGGAACATACTCTACCCCTCCTCCTGGTCAGCCTCACCACCTGCCAATCTACCTTCTAGTGGGGGATCAAATCCTCTCACCCGGTGGCGCTCCGGTTCGGCGAACGCCGATGTCTCCAATCGAGCATAGCAACCTAATCTAGCCCAGCACACAAATCCTCCAGTGTTTTTCAATCAAAATCCCGAGGAAGAACCTCCAGCACCATCGGTAAGCTCTAGATTAGGCTTCTTAGGGTTTCCACCATTGTTGTTCATGTTTGTGCTACATGGTAGCAGCACATACTTAAATATGTAGCAAATACTAGTTAATTGGCTTGTACATTGTAGCAAAATAGGGTGCTGCTAGGCAGATGGCAGGAAAACAACCTCAAAACAGATAAGGGTGCTACATTGTAGCAAAAGAAAAATTAGGGGTGCTACAACATGCTTTGCTGGACAATGTGCTACACTATAGAAAAAATTTAGGCAGATGTGATGCTACATTATAGAAAATTAGGGTGATACTAACACATTTATATAGCAATTTAGGGTGATACTACATTCAGCACATTTATGTAGCACATTATGCTTCGACCTAAACTTTTTCTTTTTTAAATTGCAGGGCTTTGTTGCTGACAGTATACTGGGAGGATTCGACCTCAACTAGCCTGCTGATGGATACGGTCCTAAAGGATATGCTGCTGAAGGAATAATTGCTCCACCACAATCTGCTTATGAGATTGCTCCACCACAATCTGCTGCAGGAACCTTTGGACAAAAATTTGCTACAAGAGCAGAAAGTGCAGCTAGTAGCAGTGCTTCATTTGTTGCTGAAGAAGGTGGTGAAGAGATTTGATCGCAACCTCTTGTACCATATGTTGGAATGACATTTGATGACCTTGAAGTTGCGAAGCAAATATACAATGACTATGCTTTCAAGCTCGGGTTTGGTACACGGATTGGTAACACCAAGTATAGCACAACAAGAGGTGCCCCAAAAGATGCAATTCTTAGTAGGGTTTTTTAGCGTGTCCATGCCGGAAAACCAGTTGACGAAGCAAAAAATGCTACTAAGGATAGTTCTGGAGAAGGAGGTTCAATAGACATGAGCAATTTCAGTGCACAGAAGTCACGTAGCAAACAAGCTGGCCTCAAAATGGACGTAGAAGATTTGAGGCAGATGAATAGGGTGATGCAGCATGATTGTAAAGCTAGAATGCTTGTTGGAAAGATAAATGAGATATTGATTGTAACGGTCTTTCAAGGAGAGCACACACACCAGTCCTTGACTTGAATCAAATCTGGAGTTGTGTTGTATAAGTGAGCATGAATTTCTTATCATTCAATGAGCATCTCTGTCTCCAGCCAATCAAAGCGTCTATAGCAGCTCCGTCGCTTTCTTTTTATGAAGCGGCTCTCTGCAACTCGCGATTTTCGCGAGAGAACCAAATCCAAGTTGGTCACTCGAAATTTGGAATGCTAATTCTGTTTCTGAGGGTTCCACTATGCTGAAGCAAATTGGGAGAAGACCGTACTACCAGTATCATAGGAAGATTACTGAGGAGGACTTTCAGTTCATCCAAACTTTACACAACCAAAACATTAGCACAACTCAGATGATGGGATGCCTCGGAAGTGTGCACGGAGGCGACCCAAGGTGCCTTGGTTTTGTGAAGCGTGATGTGTCCAACATAAGGACTATGCTACGCGAGGAAGTTTCGCTGCGAGACATGTCAATGACCATTGAGTACTTTGAAAGGAGACAAGCTGAAAGCCCTACATTCTTCTTTGATAAGCAAGTGGATGAAAACAATGCAGTGAGAGCTCTCTTTTGGGTGGATGGCAGGACAAGGGCCTTGTACCCCAAGTACAAGGACTCGGTGTTTTTCGACACTACATTTTGTACCAACAAGTACAACATGCCCTTTGCTCCACTTGTGGGCATCAACAACCACACACACACAATTGTGTTGGGCTGTGCTTTGCTACCTGATGAAACAACTGAAACATTCAGCTGGGTATTCACCAAAATTAAGGAAGCAATGAACGGTTTGGCGCCAGACCATATCATGACAGACCAAGACCAAGCAATGGCTGCAGCAATTTCAAACATATATCCTGATTCGGTCCACAGATGCTACATCTTCCATGTGCTACGATTAGCAAGAACAAAGCTTGGTCCTCACTTGAGAGAAGGTAGCCCATTTGCTGCAGCGTTCTACTCATGCATTTATAGCACGGACATCGTAGCAGAATTTGAGATATGCTGGCAGCATATGTTGGAAACTTTTGCTATGGCTGAGAACACTCATTTGCAGAACATGTGGAAGAGCAGAAACATGTGGGCACCTGTGTACTTCAGACAAAGTTTCTTTCCCTTTACAAGCACAACAGGAAGATCTGAAGGCCTCAACTCGTACTTTAAAACTTTAATTCGCCCAAGTGACTCAGTTTGGAACTTCGTGCAACAATACGAGTTGTGCCAAAACCTGATGCTAGACAGAGAAGACAATGCAACATTCAACATGGATACAACAACACCACCACTATGGGGAAGGTGAGATTTTCTCTTTACAGACAGATTTTCCAGTAGCATTATTTTATATCTGTGGTAGCAGATTTTTAGAACTGTTGTAGCATAATGTAACACCTGATGTAGCACCACCCTGACAGTCAGCAAACATTTTTTGCAGCTACAACATTGAAAAGCAGGGGCTGGAGTTCTACACGAGGGAGATCTTCAAAAGATTCCAAAAGATGATTGAGAGATCTACAAGTTTTATCCAATGCAGGTTGAGGGTAAAGGCATGTGCTTTGATCTCATTCCAAACCCTGGTTATGGTGTCAAAACCTACCAGGTGCAAGTCAAGTTAGATGATGAGTGCTACAAGTGCGGATGCAACACATTTGAGATGTGTGGCCTTATATGCCCGCATATAGTGAGGGTGATGGTGCACTTGAATGTCCAGCAAATTCCAGAGAGATACATGCTACGAAGATGGTCTGTTGCAGCAACAATGCCTGCACCTGATCCCGGGACAAATACCATCAGATTTGGGATCCCAGGAACCAATACTCTCAAGTACAATGCATTGTGCAGAAAGATGAATGAACTCGCTTTGGATGCTTGCTTCAGTGATGAAACATATGTTGCTGTTTCCAAGATGATTGATGATGCGAAGCAGGTTGTACCAAATATGAGGAACACAACATGCTACACATCAAGGAGGGGAGCAAAAAGTAGAGCAGCAAGGAGGAGGGCCAGAAATTTTGCTACAAGAGCAAAGTATTCCTCCACAACATGGTGTAAACAATCAACAACAAGAAGAATAACGTAATGATGCTTCGAGTAGAACGCTCAAGAACCCTGCGAGGGTAAAGCCAAAAGGAAGACCAACCGAGAAGTAGAAGCGTAACAAACCATTGGTTGAGCTTCGTGATGAAGCAAATGCCAAGAGAAGGAAAAAAGCTCAAGAGATAAAGAAGAAGCAAACTGATGCAACGCCCAAGAAGAAGAAGCCAAGAAAGCAAAAATGCCCATACTGCAATAAAGAAGGTCACACGGTGAAACAATGCGTCTCCATGGAAGCACTGATTGTGGGGAATGCTGCGAAAATAGAGTTTAAACTATAGAGTTGAAACTACATGTACTACCAGAGTAGCATTTTTGTCATTACTATGTAGCATACATACAGTATAGATGTAGCATCATCTTGATGCAAGATATGAATTTTGTGATATGACAGAATATTGTTGGTAGCAAAAGTATTGCCACTTTGGAGCATACAGCCTGCATTTTGTATATAAAATTGATACCATAGAAAAAACTTGTTCTTATGAATGAATGTCACAGAAATATTTGCTACATTAAACCTAGTAGCAAATCTTGAACACCTGGGTAGCACACCATTTCTATGCATGTAGCAATATGGCTACACAGATGTAGCAAATTAACACCTGGGGTGGCCAAAAAAAAATGACAGCATGTCTAGGTAAATACTCATTTTTAGCATTTATGCAGCATGTATGTAGCATGTACAGAACTTATCAAAGCAATCACACTATTTGAAGCTTCAGAAGATAATAAACAACATTCCAAACTTCAAAAGCTATATATAAAACCATTCCAAACATGTAGCACTTATCCATCCAACATAACCTATCCACAAAAGATAATCCACAGATGCTACAACAACGAACACATCCACGATTACATCAGTTTGAACCATTATAAAGTGCAAAATAAGATCACAAGGACGACATCAGTTTCAACGATTACATCAGTTTCAACCTAACTACGCTTCTTTTGTAACTCTTCTTCCATCAGCTGTTGCATTGATCCTTTGTTTTTCCTTGCCTCAATCAGATCTGATGCAAGAAGTTTCATTAGAAGTGGTATAACATTGTTGTTGAACTCCGGCATGACCTTGCTGGTGAAGCTTTCCATGAAGAGCATGCTGAAGAATCCACAATCAAATCTGTCAAAAAACAAACAGATAGATTAGTAAAAAAAAGCAGAAACTAATGTAGCAAGTGTAGGAAGCTAAAGTAGCAAGAGTTGTAAACTTAGGTAGCAATTAAAAAACAATAATGTAGCAAAAGTTGAAACTAGTGATCAGGACAAGGATTGAAAAATAAAGCGAAACGAAAAGGTGAGCAAAATCTTACATGGTAGTTTGTTGCGGGTGATCAGGATTGGTTAGCAGGTAAGTGTCAAAGTTAATATTGTCTGCTAGTTTTGATTGCTTCACAAGAATTGCAAAGTTTGCGAACTGGAAAACAAAGCAAACACACTGCATGGTTAATGATATGCAGCAAATAAAAGGCCCAACTATAAATGTAGCAAACACAATGAACAAGTGTAGCTGGATTACTAACCAGATTGCATGCACAATCATTCATCACACTAGCATCTTTGTTCCCTTTCATTTAATCAAAAATATGCATCTGCTTTGCTACTAGGTTGATACAGGGAACTGCCCAATGGTTGAACTTCACAATAGGAAAGTATAGCTACATTCAAACATGAATTAATATTTAGCATCTTGTATAGAAAGCAAACATGAACAAGATAGGAAGCAAGGATGTTAACTCACAAGGTCATACTTGAAAATCTTGAACTTTGCATTCTTCTCTTTCAACTCATCCATACATGCTTTAGCATTGAATACTTTTGGATCAACAATAAACTTCTCCTGTTTTGTGTTGAAGATAAAAAGAAGTATGAGGCAGCAGCAAAAGCAAGTAAAAATTGCTACTATCTGTATTGGTTCAGCAAGCACAATGTTGACAAAAGGTAGCAAAATGCTAGTACTAATATAGCATAAAGAAATTAACAATAATGTAGTAGAGTAGCTGTCATATGCATATTGAGCAAGTAAAAGATCAAGAAAAGTGCTACTTACCACAAAGTGCTGCGTGAAAGCATACTTCCTCTTCCGCCGTGCACTTTTCTTGCAAACAATGTCTGACTCATGGTTAAATTTCTCAATCCAAACATTCATCAACTCACTATCGAGATTTTGGCGCGGTCGAAGCGATGTTTGGAAAGTTCTGTAGCAGGTATAATACTGTCCAATCTCCACAAAAACTGGCCTGCACAAAGGAATGCACATGTAGCAGATAGGTTTACATAAAGTAGCAAACAGTTCAATCTAAAGTAGCAAAAACAATAAACTAAAGTAGCAAACAGTTTAATGTACAGTAGCAACAAATGAACTAAAGTAGCAAACATTTCAATGTACAGTAGCAAAAACAATGAACTGAAGTAGCAAACAATTCAATGTAAAGTAGCAAAAAAATTGAACTAAAGTAGCAGGTAGTTCAATGTACAGTAGCAAAAACTATGAACTAAAGTAGAAAACAATTAAATTTAAAGTAGAAAAAAAATGAACTAAAGTAGAAGGTAGTTTAAGCTGCAGAAGATTCAATGGAAAACTATATCCTACAAGTGAAAAAATTAAGTAGCAAAACACATAGACACATGTAGCAATTAGCTAGATGCAAGGTAGCAAAAACATTACTGCAGAGTAGCAAAAAACGTAAACTTACGGTGCCCTATCCTTCGGATGGCCCTTGAATTTCCGACCATTCATCACAAATGTGGAGTATGTTTGTTCTACATCTTCAGAGACCTTCATATTTTCAACTTTTGAGGTGTGAGATCCTCCTTGGCAGCCCTCTTAAACCTTGTCTTCTTCTCATGTGTCAACAAACCCGAGCTACCATCTCCTTTAACACTTAACTCAATGTTAACAACAACTGCAAAAAGAGAAAACAATTGTGTCTTAAGCAAACAAGCGGAATCATATCTAAGAAGCAAACAAGCGGATGCATATCTAAGAAACTATAAGAAAATGTTCATACTAGGTGCAATGGGAACAACGGGTGTCGCAGGATCTACTGAAGCGGAAGGTGCAAGATCGACCAAAGTGGAAGGTGCTGCTTGAATACTCTCAGAGGCATCAGAGGCAGTGGTCACGGCAGCGGTTGGGGCATCACAGGAAGGTGGGAGAGACTGTGAAATGCAAAACTCTGCATACTCATCGGTCCCAGGCTCGAAAAGATCAAACGAGGCTTTGTCCGGAGCATTGGCCCAAGCTTCATCAGAAATATCCTTCCTGGGCTGTGAATTGGAGACCTGTCAGGGCTAAAAACATCCGGCTGCTCAGTAGCATCAGCTCCCTTGCTAGAATCAATGATTATTGCTGCTTGAGGAACATCGACATGTTTTGTTGCTACAGGACCACCTTGCTCCACAACAGCATCTGTAGCACCACCTTGCTCCATAGCATCATCTGCAGCACCATCAGTATCCTTAGCAGCTGCTGCAGCAACACCATGGTTCTCGGGCTCCGATGTAGCATAAAGCTTCTCATCATCCTCAGTTTCTAAACCATCATCATCCTGCAGCTGATCATCATCTGCTGTACTTTTGGTTGAAAAACAACATTTGGTCCAGCTTCTTCTTTACTTGATGATTCAACATCAACCAAAACGTCAGCCATGCATTGAGCCTGCATGCGCTTCAATCCAACAGAAAGTTTCTTCATTGTCCCATCAACATCTGCTTCAAAAATTCCCTTGTGCTTCTCATACAATGCTTTGAAACGAGCGGGAACCTGTTAGCAAACATTAGAAGCAAGTTAGTAACCAAAGACAAGATAAATGATAAAATTCTAAGCATAGCGGCTCTAGTATAGCGGCTCGGATTCGTCACCCGTCGCCGCTATCGCGGCGTACGGGCGACGAATCCTCGAAAAATATGGTGTAATAAAATTCTATTAAGCTTCTTTTGCATACGGGTAGATAATTTGGGGTAACTTATCCACCACCCCCACCCTAAGTCGTCAACATACATAAAGCGTAAACTCTAGTCTAGTGGCTCAGTTCGTCGCCCGTCGACGCTACCGCGTCGTATGGGCGACGAAACCTCGAAGGGTGTTAGGGTACCGAGGCATCGTCGCCCGTCGCCGCTATCGCGTCGATGGTGACTCCGCCTCGGTACCCTAACACCGAGGCTAACGCATAAGGAGTAGAAAATTTATAAAGCTAATGTAGCAACAATTATATACTAAAATAGCAAAACATAATAACTAAAGTAGCAAAACAGTTCAGTTCAGAACTACACTAAAAAATTTCAGAGTGTTAGCAAACCAATAAAGCTAATGTAGCAAAACCTATAAACTAAAGTAGCAAAACCTGTAACCTAAAGTAGCAAAACCTATAAGCTAATAAAGCTTATGTAGCAAATCCAATAAAATAAAGTAGCAAAACCTATATACTAAAGTAGCAAAACCTATAAGCTAAAGTAGCAAAACCTATAATACATGTTAACAGAACTACATAAGACTGATTGCAAAAAGAGGTAGCAGAGCAATGTAGCTAAGTAGCAAAATCAATGCACTGAAGTAGCAAACAAATAACAGTACAATAGACATTTCATACCTGCAAATCCTGGCTGCTAGGGAAATTTAGCCATTCATTCAATGAAGCAGAAGGATTAACATCAACATCTTCCACTGGAGCAGGTTTGTTCAAATCATCATAACCAGGAGCAGTACCATAAGGTGTTGCAGACAATGGGAGGAACTACACACAATAAAAATTAATGTTAACATTAAGAGGATTAACGGAAGAAGAGAATGTTTGTGGTGCTGGAAAGAACATTACATCTCGCCTGCCGAAAAAGTGAAGTCACTGGTCTTGACAGAGCATACTCTAGGCAATGACTTGTCAAACGTGTGATCACAGGGTGGGAAATCCAAATGATCAATATAAGCAATCTACAAAAAGAGGCCAAATAAAGTTAGTAGTAGCAAAACAAACGCTGCAAACCGCTACACACAAATATAAAAGATGGGAGATAACTTACACCAAGAAGAATGAATGGGCTAGTTATCCAAAACTCAAATTTGCTACAGTCCTTTGGAAGAACAAGTCCTTGCTTCTTCTTCTTCTTCTTCTGAATATTGCTCACAGTTTGCATCAACAAACCCAACAAATGCTCATCCCAAGCATACTCATCTGTTTTGGTTGGGTCAGCCATGAGACCAACATATTCCAAGTTAACATGGTTCGAGCTTTTTGGAGCAACAACAGTGGCCATGGAAACAAGATCCCAAGTGCGAATGATGGTTTCCTCATCTGTATCAGCACAATTCTTCAAGATATTGATAGCAGTTGCTAACTCTGCCCTCTTCTTCCCAGCATGGTAGAGGTCTCGAATCTCATCAAGCTCTGCACCTCCAGTAATAGAAAGATCAATAGGCTTGCTCCCGCAGTGGATTCCAAACACTTTCCTCACCATATCCGTGGTAAACACCATCTGGTTCTTCCGAAGCTTGTACTCACGGAGACGAGGAGAAGTATGTGCAGCAACAAAATCCGTAAGCTCATTAGGAATCCTAAACTATGCAACATTCAACAATGCTCGAAATGCACTCTTTGACTAAATAATCTGATTCTTGGCTGGAGAAAGGTTGTTCGCAAGGATACACAAACGCTTGGCACCGAAACGGTCCTTCGACATCCAAATATCCTCCTTGACATTACTCGCTCCCTCGCCAACTTTCTTGCGGCTCACAACAACCTTTTTGCCCTTTTTGCTCTTATCAACAACAGCAACCTACAACAAAAGGAAAATAGAAACATTTATGGTTATAGTGTGACCTCAACCTCCAAAAAAGCTACATGTAGCAACCAACCAAAAAATAGAATGCAAACAAAAAAAAGCTACATAAAGCTACATATATAACCAAAAAAACTAGCATGTAGCATACAAACCAAAATTAGCAAAACAATCTAAAAAAGCTACATATAGCATGTCAACATATCAACCTAGTAGCAAAAACCTGCTGAAACATGCACAAGTAGCAAAATGCTACTACTGAATACTGCTAACAAAACTGACAGTTAGCAACAACTTTGGTGGTTGTACCTAGTAGCAAAATCCTAGTACTAAAGTAGCAAAATGCTACTACTTAACTAGCAAATTTGTTTATACATTAGCAAAATGGTGGTTGTACCTAGTAGCAAAATCCTAGTACTAAAGTAGCAAAATGATAGTACTAAACTAGCAAAATCATAATACTGCAGTAGCAAAACTACTAAAATTGCCAGATCATACTACTGGAGTAGCAAATCCTAGTACTAATCATACTACTGGGATTACCAAAAATCCTAGTACCAAAAATCCTAGTACTAATCATGCTACTGCAGTAGCAAATTCCAGTAGCAAGTAGCAACTACCAAAAATGGAAGGGGAAAACAGAACGAAGGTGCCGCCGGGTGATCACCTCAACGTTCGCGCTGCCGGAGGTGTTCCCTCCTGCCGCATCGCTCGTCGGCGGCGGTCCCATCACCTCCTGCTGCCTAGGGTTTCTGCGCAAAATCAGAGAGCCGGGCGAGGTTAGAGAGGGGAGGCTAGAGAGCAGAGATTAGAGAGGATGGACGGCGGCACAAACCGAGGATGGGCGGCGGCGCTCGGCAGCGGTCGGCGGCGGCGCGGGGGTTACTCTGCGGGAAAGCAGAGCCGAGAGAGATTAGAGAGGGGAGAGATCAGAGAGGGAGCAGAGCGGGGGAGCACGAACCGGTGGCGGCGCTCGGCAGCGGTCACCGGCAGTTGAGGATGAAGGGTTCGGCAGCGTCGCGGCGTCGCACCGCGATCGCCTCTCCTCCGCGAGCACTGTTCCAATCATGTGAGGAGGAACCGCCCAACCCGTATATCGCGGAGCCGTGTAGCAACGGCAAGCAAAAGGCCATGTGGCGCGAAATAGATGGCCGGATCAAATTAGATCGAACGGCTCCCGACCCGAAAACGCGACGACGGGATCCTCATGGAACAGTATCATTTTCCAAAGTCGAAACCCACCTCCGGAGAAACTTTCCCCCACCACCGACTGGTACCTTTCCTCAACATTTTCTGACCTACGCGACTCCAATCTGACCGCGTCCCCAACTCCAGGCCTCTACCCCACCTCGCCGCTCACGCGCGTCTCCGCCGTCGCCGATCCCGTCCTACCTCGCTGCAACCTACCCATATTTCGTCCCTGCCGTGACTCCACCCCGTCTGCGATCTTGTTCATTGGATCTCGAGGTACGAGCTTTTCATTCATCCAGTGATTACTTAAACCCAAACTAACATCCACAAACTTTTGGTGTGCCGGTCCGCTAACCTAGATCTGCCCCTGATCGCATCTTAGGATGGCGACGCTGAGGAACCTAAAGATCAAGACCTCGACGTGCAAGAGGATCGTGAAGGAGCTGCGCTCCTACGAGAAGGAGGTGGAGAAGGAGGCGGCCAAGACTGCTGACATGAAGGAAAAAGGCGCCGATCCCTACGATCTCAAGCAGCAGGTGACTGGAGATTTTCTGCTTATAGTGCTTGTTTAATTTTCGATGCAGTTTCTCATCTCTCTGCCCAGTACTGGTAATGCTTGGACCAATTATAGAAGTTACTGGTAATTTTTTTTGGATCATATGTTCTCCTTAAAATGCTTGCTTGTAGCAGTTCTCATTAGGCTATGGATGATAATCTTGTTACTACCAGCTTTCTGGGTAATTATGTCACATGGCCGCTTGTAAGCTTTTCTTGATAAAATGGACAAATTAATCAAACATTTTTATCGTTTTCCCTGAACAATTTTTTTATTAGAACAGAATGTCGTAACGTTGAATTTGTTGTGGATTAAGTAGAAGGATCTACCCTGTGAAGCCTTGAGGATTAGTTGGCCCGAGTGACATTTTGGTGTTTGATATTTTTGCATACATGTTTTATCATTTGTTCTGCAGTGGTGTTGCGACATAGTGGTCTGTGCATTGTTTACGCCTGGGTACCTGTGATGTTTTCGATAACAGCCTATCTAATGGTTTTACATTGGCTAGAAGCTCAGCTCTGCTTCTAGACCATCCCAGTTATAATTCTGATAATTATCCTGAATGTCTGGCATTTAAGTTTTGACAATATATCTTACCTCGCGTGGCTCTGTTCATGTGATTACCCTCTTTTTTTTTGTGTCCAAACATGTGTTTCACTTTGCATTCAGTCCATGGGGATTGCTTGATTTAAGAGAACATATTTTTCGATCAGCCAAGCAAAATTGTTCTGTTAAAAAAGTAAATTACAGTTTTCAGATGTATACTAGATGTAGGGCACCATATAAACCTTACTATAAAGCATCAAGGTGGATATAGTTGTACAGATAATTGTTAATGAAATGAACCGGCATATGAATTCTTCAGAGTACTACTATGTTCACCTAATCACATTCTTCGGGGTTTTACATATAGTTATATCAGTATTACGGAGCATATTAAGATATATACATTAGAGGAGTTACAATATTGTTTTTGAAGTGATGTGATTGGAGAGCATAGTTGCTCGCATTGATTGACCTCATACCTATGTCGAGATTTTGTGGTCTGTTTTGAAGACGCAGGTGCTAATTATTGGTGTCCCTGCTTTTCTTCCAAGTTGCAATTCAGTGTTAAGACCTTGGAACTGCATCGTAATTAGGTGCCTTCTAAATGTGCAGGAGAATGTCTTGGCTGAGTCGAGGATGATGGTCCCAGACTGCCATAAGCGACTTGAAGCTGCACTGACAGACTTGAAAGCAACTCTGGTATTGTGCCGAAATTCTTAGCTGTATTTGAAATTGTTTGCAACCTTGTCTTAAGCTACTTGAACAGAAGTTTTATAATCTTGTTGCAGGCTGAGTTGAAGGAGTCAAATGAACAAGGCACTGAGATTGGAGAGGCTGAGAGCACAATCTCTGAAGTCGAAGCTGTGTACACGCCAACAGAAGACTGAACCCCAACTTTCATTTTGCTGAAGTGTCAGTTTGCATCAGACTTGGTCTTGTCGACATCTTAGTATCATTTCATAAGATGTTGATGTGAACGGATGTATTGCGACTCGTAATCTACTAGACGAGTAACTTGTGAATCGTGATACCCTGTACTGGAAATTGATTAAGCATTGTTATGTTCTGGAATGTTAAGACGGGCATGTTTAGTTTGTTCCAGCTGGGTAGTGGATGATCTCTTCTATTGCTGGTCTTTAGCTCTTGTAATCCTGTTTGTTTATTCCCACTTGCCTAAAAAAAAAACCAATCACAAATTGCGTTATACAAAGTGTACAATTTTAGCAAAATATTCCTGTGAATTTTAGAGCATACGGCGAGAATGGTTAAGTGCTGATACAGAAAATGCAGCTGGGATCGAATGAAATACTAATTCTTACGCAACTTATGGATAGACTATCCCTGTTTCTAAGAGTATTTTCTGCAGCATCGAGTTGATTACTGTACCAGTACAACAGTGGGTTGCCCTCGAATCATTTTGACATGCTGTAACCCTGTAACTGTAACGGTAGAGTTTTGCCGTTAGTGCCGCATCCGAATAAACAGTTTTGTCATATTGTTCAACGAAAATGCACTCCTTAGGGTAACATACAACACTCCTTTTTCATAAAACTAACGAAACATGAAGCTTAGAACGAAGCTCATCCATATATTCAAGAAAAAGGTCAACGCCAGACTCTGTTATCTGGATGGTTCCGTCGCTACAATATATCTAGATAGTAGGAAAAAAATGATAACATTCAAACAGGCTCATGCATTCATGCAGCAAAAAATATTAGGTTACACGATAAATCCTCTTTCGTTGCAAAAACCCTTGAAAAAGAGTCGCACAATATACATTGTTAAGTATCATTGTAAGCAACATTCAGATATAGTCCTCCCAACATTGCAAAAAGCTCATTTGCAACATGGAAAAGAAAATCTTGCAAGTGTCCAAAGTCGTCGCAGCATATTGCATTGTATGAAACATACCACACAGGCGCTTGTAGCATACCAAAACTGCCCACACATCATTAAAAAATGGTAAATTCATAGATCTCTCACTTCCAACATTTAAGGCAAGTCATTCAAATTTAAATAAATGTAGAAGAACCTATGTTTTCAGTAGTGCACGTTGGTGACGATATCATATTATCGTGCGCATCCATCGAGGTCCACGGGTGCCTCCATGGCGGCGGTGAGTAACATTAATGCCATGTACACCGGGTGAGTGCTTAGGATGATAATAACAAAAAATAAATCTGTTTTTTTCTTAAACACCAATGCTTATTTTTATCTTGTACAAATAATCAACCATGCTTAAGCTAAAACTGGTTTGTTTTTCTAAGCATCTCCCTAAAAATCTTGCGTTGTACTTGTACAAGCGCTGCTTTCTTTTATCTATAGTAGTTGTAGGATTTCCCAAGGGATATATAAAGATCCTGTGGACTTTGAACAAAGACCATACCAGTTTTAAATACGTTGTACAAAATGAATGACAAGATATATAGCCCCTAAACAGAAACAAAAAGATCTCTTTTCCATACGGCAAACCATACCGGTCTTCCTAGTACTACTATTATTTAAACGATAATCACAAATACTTATTCACATGTAAGAACCTAAAGAAACCGACTCTAGCATTCCATGGATATAAAACTCCCCTACTCGAATACTTGAATAAAGGACGGCGTCGCCATGGGTTCCTACTGTTGTATCGACCCCACGGAGGAAACACGACACCGGAAGGTGATGGGCGACCTGGGCATGCACAACATCGACTGAGTGCTATGCAAGGTGTTGAAAGTAAGGAAGGGCGGAGTCGGTTGTTGACTAGAAATAACCATTATCGTGGCCATGCTTATACTCGTTGTTTTTTCTCCTCATAAATACACGGGCAATCATTTGTTGGTGCAAAAGGTGGATAGCTAACACTCTGTATGTGCACACTTTTATATACTTTTAAATAAAATGTCATTTGTACTAAACTTTATACTTATAATTATTTATTTGTTACTTGTTTAACTTATTTAATCACATAACAATATTGGTTATATTGTTCTTTTGTACACAAGTGTAAAATTAACCATTAAATATGCACTTGTCTGGGTAAATTAAAAATTAAACTGATTCCCTTAAATGAGAGAAGATAAAAAGGGCAAAATCGCATGCCTCCAAAAAATAATTTTCCAACTGTGTAAATTATAATGCATACTTATTTATTTCTTTTTAGTATTTTGATATCTTTAAATATCTTTGGATCTCTAAAGCGCACGGTCTAATAAATATCTTAACAACGTATTCTAGTGTATGATTATATATAATTGCATATTCAATATATAGAAAAGCCTTCAATATGCAAATAAAGTGTTCATTAGGAGAACATTCACATGCTTTTTCTTACTACTATGGGACACTTTTGAGCCAATGTTGACGAGGTTTCGACTCGTCAATGCCCATTGTTATAAGCTTGGGTTTTGGAGAAGATGGGGTGCTGGAGATCACGGAACGGTTAACAGACAAGCAACCAGGGGACACGAGATTTATCCAGGTTCAGGCCCCCGGAGGGAAAACCCTACTCCTGCTTGTATGCTCTTTATTACGGCGGAACCGAAGGTTACAGGGGTGCGCAGATGCAATCTAGCGTGGAGGTGTATATGCGGTGGAAAAGGATTGGGCCTCCTCGCCGTGTCCTCCTAGCCTTTATATAGAGTTTAGGCAGGTCTCGAGCACAGATCGAGTCGGTTACAAGTTTAGGGTTTACCCCCTTTGAATATTCTATCCGTTCTAGTCTTGCTCTCCAAGGATCCAAAGATGTCATGGGCTTGGGCCACCCAAAAATCTCCACGGGCCGCGTATATTCTTGTGGGCCTTCCTTGGGCTGGACCAGGTATGCTAATATCGTGTACCCGCAGGGTATAACCATGTCAGTAGCCCCCGAGTGTTTAGTCGAATCGTAGATTCGGCTGAGGACTCTTTGATCTTTCGGGTGCAGCTGTTTCTGTTCATCAGAGAAAATAATGATTTTAGTGTGTAGGGATTGTTGATGTGTGTGCCTGGCTCTCCTGACGGTTCAGGGTCAGTTAACTGTCTTAGGACAAAACAACACGATCTTCTTCAGATTTGAGTCCCTAGACTCGAACCCGGAACAGATGCTGGCGTAATCCGACTCAGGCCGTTGAGGTCTTATAGGAGTTGAATCCCAGTAGTTTTCGAATGATGTACCCAACGCGTCCGTCGGGATTTTCATCGCGCATGTTGGCAAAGATTTTTACTAGTAGAGCGCAGTCAGGTGCGTTACCAAGCCATCAGATGGTATCTGTAGGTCTTATCTTTGCGTCGCAGACACAGCATCCGAAATTTGTTCACCACAGAGGTGTTTCGGGTGGCCAAGGAGGATGTTACTCACTTAGCGTTGGTTGGGGCAAAGTTTCCAAAAAGTTTTTGCATTTTGATCCGAAGGATCGCAGTCGAAGAATTCATAGGGTGCACGACCAGCGCTCCCTATGGGAGTATCCCCCGTGTGTCTGTTTGAGTCGTAGACTCGAGCAGAGACTTTAATTCAGCTGTTGTTGGCTTCAGGTCCGTAGAACACAGTTTTTCGGATGCTTGAATCAATCCTCCCTATGGGAGTAGCCCCCGAGTCCATTGTGGAGTCGTAGACTCGACGTAGGACTCGAAGAATCAATGTTGGTGTAGTAACTTAATCATGCCTCAGGTGCGCGGCCAACGCTCCTGATAGGAGTAGCCCCCGAGTAGTTGCTTGAATCGTAGATTCGAGTGAGTACTTTTAGCTGTTAGCCAAAGATTTCTAACCATTGCTAATGTGGTTTGATGACGTCAGTGCTGACGATCGGTGACCTAAAACGTATGAGGGGTCAGAGGTGACGTGACCGGACGAACGTAGATCCCGCTTTCTGACTTGGAGTTGACTGGTCATGCGAGCGACGTGGTCGCTCGAATTACGGCGTCTCCCTGTTTTCCGTGCATAGTGGACGACATGCGAGCGACGGTTCGCTGCTGTGTTGACACGTGGACGGTAGGATCTGATCCTGGCGTTAGGGCTTCCAGATGAACGGTTCCTGTTCATCGTCTTCGTCCTTATAACTGTGGGGAAAACCGTAGTTTGTTTTCACCTTAGCCATTTGCTTTCTACTGCTTCCATTTTCTTGAGCTTTTCCCTTTGCGCGCTGGACGTTATCCGATCGTTCCCTTCCTCGTTCTTGCGCGCACACCGCCGCCGTCGACGCGCCGCGATGGGGAAATCGAAGAAGGCCTCCACCGGAGCGGGTACTAGTGCTGCTGCCGGCGGCAAGAAGGGCACCGCCGGCGCTCGTGTCACCGAAGGTGGGTGGCGGCGCTCCGAGACGCGCGAGGGCGACCTGCGCAAGTTGCGTTAAGCGGGTTTAATCCCGCATGACAAGGACGCCGTCATGGTCCCCGGTGATGAGGTAACTCCCTGTCCACCCGCAGGGTTTCGGGTGATGTTTGTCGCTTTTGTTCTTCGCGGCCTTTCGCTCCCAGTCCATGATTTTCTTCATGGACTGTTGTTTTTCTATGGCATCAACCTCCACCATCTTTCGCCCAATTCTCATCTCCACATCGCCTGCTTTATTGCTTTTTGCGAGTGCTGGCTCGGTATCGAGCCGCACTTTGGCCTCTTCCAGAAGCTCTATTCCGTGAAGAGGCAGTCCGGCTCCGACGGAGTTTATCTGATCGGCGGCTGCATCATTTCTCTCCGATCTACTGTTCTTTTATTCTCTTTCTCTATGTCTAAGTCCGTCCAATACTGGTGGAGGAAGTGGTTTTATATCCGCGACTCCACAGTGGATGGGCAAAATTTTGGCCTTGCCCCTTTCGACTCCACCCAGAAGATCTTGAAGAAGAGATCCTGGAAGAATCATATCCTGGAGGGCGAGGTGGAGGAGATAGAGGAGCTCTACCGTCGGGTGGAGGCCCTCCAGGTGGTTTCGGAGAAGGAGGTGAACAGTGTGGATATCATCCGCACCTTCCTCAAATGTCGGGTGCAGCCACTCCAGGCTAGGGCGCATCCGATGTTTCTTTACTCTGGCCGCCACGACCCGACGAGAGTTTCGGCTGAGGAGCGCTCCAGGGGGCAGGGGACCTCGACAGAGTTCTTCGGCCACTATTGAAGTACAAGTCCGACGAGGACCTTCCGGGGAAGTCGCTGACGCCCCCGTTCAGTGCCGCGAGACCAGTTTCGCAGGTGTAGATTTGCGACGTGCGCGTAGCACCTTTTTTTTCGAGTGCTTTTCCTTATGATTACTTGTTCTGAAAGTTTATGTCTTCATTGTGCAGGACCTCAAGGTGGATGACATGGTGCCTCCACTACCCGAAAGGTTCCCGAATGCGCCGAAAAAAGAAGTTGTGGACTCCGAGTCCGAGCTTCCACCGGCGCAGTCGCCGACTGAGGAATCCCCCGAGGCGAGCGAGGGGCAGACCCGAAAGCGGGCACGGAGCTCGAGCGAATCTTCGGATGCCTCGACTCCGCTGACGCCTAGGGACCCACCATTCCTTGTCCGCCACAGTGGAGGTGACGGTGCTTCTTCCTCGCCTATCCCGGCCATGCCTATGCGGGCTATAGCGCCGCAGTCGCCGGCCAAGAGGAAGAAGGAAGAGAAGAAAGGGAAGAGGGCGCTGCCCGTTTTTGACTTGAGCGACATGGACTCGTAAGTATCTTCGGATGCGATTCCTTACTTTCTTGTCTTCTTTCTTTTGATTGGTATTTTCCTTGTAGCCACTCCTCTGAGGGCTCTTTTAGTGAGGCCACTTAGGAGGTAGTAGGGGAGTCGAAACTGACGCCTCCTCCCTCTAAGATGGTGTCCACCTCTGGGGGCAATGCTCCGAAGCTCTCTCCGCAAGAGGCTCGAGTAATCGTCTCCTAGAAGACTACACCGGGACCTTCGAAGTCTCCGTCTGAGCATGTAAGTTATTTTCCCTTTTGTCCTGGGGGGAGCCCCCTAGTCGGGTCGTGTTTGCTTGACGTTGTGCTTGTTTGCGGGGCGTAGCCCCCGAGTCCTTTCCTTGATTCTTTCTTGATTGTTTTATTTTGCTTCCTTCCGTAGCCCTTTGTGCACGGTGCGAATCTGCTTGTTCAGCAGCATCTGGCGCTGGAGGCCAGCATGCAGCGACTTCGAGGTACATGCTGAGTTATGCTCGTCTGTTCGCTTGCTTGTAGTTTGTGTTGCTCATATATGTTCTTGTTGCTTTTGCAAACGAGAATAACGCTGCCCTCCGCGAGCTTGATGCTCTCAAAAAGAGCCTTGGGCGAGTGGAGAAGAAGGCTGAGGATGCCCTTGGTGCGAAGGAGCGTCTTCAGCAGGAGTTGGCTGACGCAGCCGCGGCCAAGGAGCGCCTTCAGCGGGAAGCTTCGTATCACGAAGAGCAGCTTGCCACTATTGCGGTTGCGCACGAGAAGGAGGTGGCCGAGAAGCTAATGGCTGCTGCCAAGGCCGTTTCCGGTGAGTGCTTTACCTGTCTTTGGTTTTTTCAGCTGATCTGCCTCCATGCCCTTATTCGATTCCTTCTTTGTCTTTCTTTTGCTCCAGATGCCTCGGGCATTGAGTTCAATCGCAGTGCCTTGGAGCAAGGGAGCGCTCTGGACGATGCCGCCGTGGCGGTTGAAGACCACTGCGGTACTGCTGCTGGCTCCCTTGCCAAGGCCAAGGAGATCCTCGGGCGCTTCTACAAGGAGCTCGTTCCCAAGGGCGCTGCCCTTGAGGATGTCGATTCTTTGGTGGATGCGCCTGCGGCCTACAAGCGCAAGCAGAAGGGCATCGGCGCTTCCATGGGGCTAGCTATGGCCATGGCGTCCGGGGTGGAGCTGGATCTTCATCAGGTCACCTCCCAGATGCTAACGGCTCCCGACGGTTCCGAGGTAGCCTTTGATCTCTACGCTTCTCGTTGTAAGCGCTATGGGCCGAAGCTCATTGACCTTCTGGCGAAGTATGCGGCAAAGCAGCAGGAGGAGGTCAAGAGCAGGCACTCTGGCTTCGAGGCCACTCAGGATGCGACTGCTTAGGCTTCGTCGTTGTAGTTTTAGGATAGTTGTCTTCTTCTTTTGTTGTAATATTTGACGAACAGTTTCCATGTGCCATGCAGTGGCCTTTTATTGTATATAAATGATCATTCGAGATGTTGCTCAGTCATGCATTGTTCATACTCTTGTCTGTTTTCCTTTAGGGACCTTCGGGTGAGGACCCCATTGATACTTCGTCTGCTCCGCAGCCGTGACCATCTTTGGATGATGTGTCGCAGCTTGTTTTTCTTCGTGACCGTGCCCGCAGTCTTGAGAAGGAGATACTTGGCATCCGGGGCCATGCGGATGTGTGGAAATCGAAGGCGGAGCAGGCTAACACCAGGGAGGAATATCTGATGGGGGAGCTGCAGCAGTTGGCCGAGAAGCTGCAGTGTAAGTTTCTTTGAGCTGCTGCTCTTTTTCGGATGCGCCTGGTTTGCGAGTCATCTTAATCTGTATTTTCTGCAGGTGCCAACCTTGTTCCGAAGGAGGAGAAAAAGCGCGCTGCAGTTCAGATCAACTGCTTGACCCAGCAGGATATGGAAGCCGGAGGCTTTTTCTGGATGGATCGCGACCGGGCCACGGTCCTTGCGACTGTGCATGATCGTGCTCATTAGGTGTCGCGAGTGCTAAGGCAGGTGAAGAATTCTCTGTCGTCGATTCTGCACGTCATGTTTCCCCTTGATGAAGCGCCTTCGACTCCATGGGGTTTGCTGGCAAAGTTTCGGGACATGGGTCACGTCAGGGAGCTGGTGCGGCACCAGTTGGTTGCAGGGGTGAAGGCCGCCATGTCGCTTGTTCGTCTGCATCGCCCAAATGTTGATCTTGCGACAGTGGCCGCTGGACAACCCCCTCGACCAGATGGTGGTCTATGGGATATGCGCCCTCATTACGCGGGTGTTAGGCAGTATGCCGAAGATATTGTAGATCTTTTTGAGCAGCGGGCGCATGTAATCCTTCAGAATAGGTAGGCCCTATAAAAAGATAGATGTAAAACTTGTATATACTTCGAGTGGGCGTGTTATGCCCCTTGTTGTAAGGTTATTTGTATGAGCACGTAGTGCTTAATTGTATGCATGCCCTTTTCGTTAGCCTGACGTGGTCAGCTACTCAGGTTTACATGCGTTATGCTCAGTCGACGAAGTCGTGAGGTGAGGCGGAGCCCCCAAGTGTGTTGCAACAGAAAGTAGTATGAGAAAAAGGGATAAATTTTTGGGCGAGACACTTAGCTTTTATTCATATCGTAACGAGGAGGTACATTGTTCGGCTGAGTAGCCTTTATTGAAAGTAAAGAGGGATAGCTAGGGGTAGAAGCGTCGCAGTTGTGCGACGTTCCATGGATTGGAGTATGCGACTCCAGACTCCACGTGCTTGAGGCGGTAGGCACCACCTGGGATGACTTCGGTGACGATGTAGGGTCCTTCCCAGGGTGACTCGAGCTTTTTCGGCCGCTCTTGCTTGAGTCGTAAGACGAGGTCTCCTTCGACGAAGGACCTTGGGCGTAGCCGACGGTTGTGATAGTTGCGGAGGCTCTGCTGGTAGACCGCCGAGCGAGCCGCGACGATGTCGCGTGCCTCGTCGAGTGTGTCGACGGTGTCTTCGAGTGCGGCCGTTGATTTGGCTTCGTTGTAGGCGACGGCCCGTGGGGCCTTATGACATACTTCTGCAGGTAACACGTCTTCGGCTTCGTGCACCATGAAGAAAGGCGTGTAGCCAGTTGCGCTGTTTGGCGTTGTGCGCAAGCTCCAGAGGATGGAGGGTAGCTCTTCTGCCCAGGCTCCCACAAGCCATTCAAGTGGAATGAGTAGGCATTTCTTGATGCCGCCGCCTACGAGGCCGTTGGCCTTTTCGACCTGCCCGTTGGTTTGCGGGTGCGCCACGGAGGCATATGATATGTTGATCCCGAGGCCTTCGCAGAAGTCCTGGAATTCTTTGAAGATGAAGTTCGACCCGTTGTCCGTGATGATGCTGTGCGGATTGCCGAACCTGTAGACTATGGACTCGAAGAACTTCACGGGCGTTTTGCCCTTTTGGTTGGTAACGGGCATGGCTTCGATCCATTTGGTGAACTTGTCGACTGCGACTAGGAGGTAGACGTGGCCTCCTTTCGAGGATTTGGGCAGTTTGCCGATCATGTCGAGGCCCCATTGGGCGAAGGGCCATGCCAGGGGTATGGGATTGAGCTCCGATCCTGGTGCATGCGGTTTATCTGTAAATTTTTGGCAGCCGTTGCACCTTCGGATGATGTCCTTGTCGTCGTTCATGGTCGTTGGCCAGTAGAACCCAACTCGTAGAGCTTTGGCGACGAGGGCACGGCTGCCCGCGTGATGGCTGCAGATGCCCTCATGGATGTCTTGGAGGATGGTTTTGTCGTCACCGATGGTGACACACCTTTGGAGTACACCCGAAATGTTGCGCTTGTATAGCTCTCCATTGATGATGGTAAAGGCCTTGGACCGGCGAGATATGCGACGGGCATTTGTCGGGTCATCAGGCAGTTCCCTGTTTATCAGGTACCGTAGTTACGGTTGTGTCCATGTTTCCTCGATTGCCATGACCTGCATCAGGTTGACCAACGCGACCTTCGTGTCGAGTTTTTCGGGTCCTTCCTGTCCTTCGGGTAGCGTAGCCCCCGAGTGCTCTGCTTCTTCGGGTGATCCCTTGGGGAATTTCCTTTTGATGGAAGGCACACATATTTGTTTGAGGAACACACCTGGTGGCACCCGTGCGCAGGTGGAGCCGATGTTGGTGAGTCTATTGACTTCTTCATTGCTTTCTCTCCCAACGTGCCGAAGCTCGCAGCCGTCAAAGTCTTCTTCGAGTGAGTTGTAGAGCGCGCGGTACGTGATCATGTTGGTGGCGTGTGCGTCGCACTCGTTCATTGTCTGCTGGATGACAAGGTTCGAGTCACCGTAGATGACTAGGCGCGTTGTGCCGCAGATCTTGGCCATGTTCATGCCGTGGATGAGGGCTTCGTATTCGGCTTCGTTGTTGGAGGCCCGAAATTTCATCCGGAGGACGTACTTCATCTTGTCGCCTTGCGGGGATGTCAGTATGACCCCGGCTCCTGCTCCAGCCTCGTGCCTGGAGCCGTCGAAGTGCATTGTCCATGACTGTGTCATATCCGGGGTGTCTGGTAGCTATAGCTCCATCCAGTGGACGAGGAAGTCCTGTAGGACCTGAGACTTGATCGCATGGCGCTTCTCATAGACTATGTATAGAGGGGACAGCTCGATGCCCCATAGGGCTACGCGTCCTGTAGCTTCGGGATTGTTCAGGATGCTGTTCAGTGGCGCCTCGTTAACGACCATCACCTGATGCTCCTGGAAGTAGTGTCTTAGCCGACGAGCCGTCATGAACACGCCGTAGGCGAGTTTCTGGTAGTGAGGGTACCTCTGTTTTGTTGGTGTCAATACAGGTAGTAGATTGGGCGTTGGACCCCATGGGTCTTGCCATCTTCGGGTCGTTCGACCACGAGCACGGTGCTGACCACCTGATGCGTGGCTGCTATGTATAGCAGCAAAGGCTCGCGTTCCTTTGGTGTGACCAGGACGGGTGAGGTGGAGAGCAACCGCTTTAGATCTTCGAATGCGTCGTCTGCTTCAGGTGTCCATTCGAATTTTCTGCTTTGCGTAGCGGCTGGTAGAAAGTCAGGGCCTTCTCACCCATGCGGCTGATGAATCTGCTCAACGCCGCGATGCGCCCAACGAGCTGCTGGACACCTTTGAGGTTCTTCGGTTTCTCCATGGCCAGTATGGCCCGGATTTTCTTCGGGTTCGCCTCAATCCCTCGCTGGGAGATGAAGTAGCCAAGCAGTTGGCCAGATGGGACGCCGAAGGTGCACTTTTCTGGGTTCAACTTGATCTTGTAGTGATCAAGGTTGTCGAACATCTCGCGGAGATCGTCGATCAGTGTCTTGGCCTCCCTTGTCTTGACGACTATGTCGTCGACATATACCTGTATGTTGCGGCCGATCTGGCTCTTCAGGCATGCCTGCATGCACCGCTGGTACGTGGCACCTGCGTTCTTCAGCCCAAAGGGCATTGTGTTGTAGCAGAATACTCCGAACGGCGTGATGAACGCCGTTTTTTCCTAGTCTTCGACCTTCAATCGAATCTGATTGTAGCCTGAGTAGGCATCGAGGAAGGAGAGTTTCTCGCATCCTACAGTCAAGTCGATGATCTGATTGATCCGAGGGAGAGGGAAGTGATCCTTCGGGCAGTACTTGTTGAGCGATGTGAAGTCCACGCAGATCCGTAGGATGTTCGTGTCCTTTTTAGGGACCAGCACAGTGTTGGCCAGCCACTCGCTTTCCTTGATTTCCCTGATGAAATTAGCATCAGGCATTCTATTGACTTCGACTCCGACGGCTTCAGCCAGTGGCTCGGACAATCATCGGATGGATTGTTTGATGGTCTTTGCATCTGGAAACACGTTGAGTGCGTGCTCGACGAATTCCGTGGGAACTCCTGGCATGTCCGCAGGACACCAGACGAAGATTTCCCAATGCTCATGAAGGAATTCGACAAGTGCGATTTCCTATGCGGGGCTGAGGTCGTTGGCGATCAGCGCCGTCTAGGAGGCGTCTGTCGGGTGGACATGCACCTTCTTCGTGTTGATTGTTGAGTCGAATGACATGTCAGGTGCATTTTGCCTTGAGACTGGGGGTGCCCTGTTGTCTGTCACCTCTGGAAGCCTTGTGAGCTCCTCCTGCATGCCGATTGACTGGGAGATCCTGTTGAAGTCTCTGTCGCAGTGGTTGGATCGGGTGAAGCTGCCCTGGATCGTGATGACGCCCCTAGGTCCTAGCATCTTGAGTAGCAGGTACCCATAGCGCGGTACTGCCAGGAATCTTGTGAATGCCACGCGCCCGAGGATGGCATGGTATTGTGATGGCCAGTCCACCACTTCGAACTCGAGCCGCTCACACCGAAAATTGTCGGGTTTGCCGAAGATGACATGGAGCCATATTTTTCTTAGGGGAAATATGCCCTTCCCTGGGACTATGCCGTGGAACGTTGTGTCGGATTGTTCCAGACTACACAGCGGGATCCGCATTGCTGCTAGGGTGCTAGCGAACATTAGGTTGATGCCGCTGCCGCCGTCCATGAAGACGCGGCTCATCTCAAACCCTCCGATCTGCGCCTCGAGCACCAGGGCAGCGTGACCTGGGCGAGGGATCTGGCGGGGTGATCCGAATGACTGAATGTGATGTAGGACTCCGAATCGCTGAGGTACTCAGGTATGGCGGGTGGAGCGGTCACAGCCAAGCTGACCTGGCGGGTGATCTTCGTTTGCACCCTGTTTGTTGGGCGCCCCTTTTGGATCATCAATGACCCTTTCAGCGTGGGGTACCCGTTTACGTCGTTGTTCTGCATGGGTGCGATCGGGTGACTCGAAGGTCCTACGGGTGGTGGTGGAGGAGCTCCGTGGGCGATGTCGCCTGGTGCAGGTGCGTGTCTGAACCCAGGGTTCGGGATCTGCTGTCTCATCTGGGCGAAGCCCTCGCTGAGTTTTGGGAACTCGCGGCAGTCCTTGAGCATGTGGCTGGCCTTCTTTTTGCCATCGTGCTTGTCGATTTAGAAGTGGATGGTGCATGGGCCCGGCAACTTTTCGTATGCCGAGGGCTCATCGTCGCGGCCGCGGCGTTGCCACATTTACGTTGGGTGTCCTCCATCGTGGAAGTTGTTTCCACGATATCCGCCGCTGCTGCGGTTGCTTTCGTTGCGGCAGTCGGCATAGCCAGCCGCGACCATGTCAGGTCCGTCGCGATCGTCGTACGCGTGATCTTCGCTTGCTACGACGTTCGCGTCTGCGGCCATAGTCATCTTCCTCATCCGAGTGTGCTCGGTGGACGGAATCCTCGCCATCTGCCCACCTGTTGCGATGTCCATGAGGTGGTCGAATGTCTTGGGCTTGACTCGCCCAAGTTCTTCCTTGAAGTCCTGGCGTTTGACGCCATATTTGAAGGCGTCGATCGTTCTCTCCTCGGAGATGTGTGCCGCAGAGTTCTTGATGTTGGACCAGCGTAATATGTACGAGCGAATGGATTCGCCCGTTTGTTGAGTGCAGGCCCGCAGCTCCTCGATCGAGGCTGGCCTCTTGCTGGTGCCCTTAAAGTTTCAGATGAAACTGGACGCTAGTTCCTCCCAGCTTCGGATGGAATCCGAGGACAGGCTGCTGAGCCAGATCCGGTGAAAGGATACGGATGTCGCCTAGAGGGGGGTGAATAGGCGATTAAAACTTTTCCTAGAGTGGCTCAACAAAGGCGGAATAAAACTAGTGTTTACTTTGTTAACCACAACCTAGAACAACTAAGGTTCACCTAGGTGCACCAACAACTTATGCTAAGCAATACAAGCAACAAAATGATAGCAAGATATATATTACTTCAAGCACGAAGGCTATCACAATGTAAAGTGCATAAGTAAAGAGCTCGGGTATAGAGATAACCGAGGCACGCGGGGACACCGATATTTTACCGAGTTCCTCCCAACATGGAGTACGTCTCGTTTGGAGAGGGGGTGGTATCAAACCACCAACGCCACAAAAGGCCTCCCTTATTCTCCGGTGAATCTCACCCCAACGGGATCGATCCACGCTTCCACTATCGGTGCACTTGTCGGTGGCAACCGGAACCTCTCACAAGGTTGGGGCACTTCTCCACAACTTAATTGGAGGCTCCCAACAAATGCCACAAAAGGCCATAATGCCACCAAGGCCACAAACCGTCTAGGGTTCCAAGAACCCAAGAGGGACAAGCTCCAATGAGCAACTCAAATCAAATCATCTGAGAAGAACTCAAACCGATGCACCAAATGCAAATGGCAAGAACACCACAAAAGTGCTCAAATCCCTCAATCTCAAGTTCCAACAAAGCTACTAAAGCTATTGGGGGAACAAGAGATGAGGAATCAAAGAGAGACACAAAATCCCCCAAAATCTAGATCCCCAAAGATACACTCACAAAGAGATGTTTTGGTTTGGTCAAAATGTAGATCTAGATCTCCTCTATATTTCTCTCAAATATAGGCATGAATCATTGGAGATAAATCATAGAATCAAGATCAGGAGGGAATAATAATATGGGGCAAAGCTTGAGCAAGAAAAGAGAGAAAAAGCAACCCTAAATAAAAAAGGGGCAAAGCTATTTAAAGGGGACAGGTTGATTCTGCCCGTTGGGGCAATTTTTCTGGACGGAGCGGTAGTACCGGATCGGACCGGTACTACCGGACCGAACAAATAAAAAACTCCAGACGGGTCCAGTCAACGGGGCGAGCAAGTGGCCTGGGCATTGCGTTGAGGCACGCGCGAGCTGCGGCAAAGCAGGGCCCTGCATGCTGGGCCAGCAGGCAGCGGGCGCAGCACTGCGCGGCAGCGCATGCAATCGAGCATGCGGGGCAGGTGGGACCAAGCGCGCAGCAGCGCATGCGACATCGCGAGCGGGCCGTGAGCGAGGCCGGGCGCAGCACGCACGTGCGAGTGGGGCCGGGGACGGGCGCCTGCAACGAGGCGGCAGCGGCGGGCGGGATTTAGCGGGGCATGTGCGCAGTTGCAGCGAGCGCGCGCAGCGAGCAAGGCAAGGCAGCAGCGCAGATTAACGCGACCGAAGCGAGCGAGCAAGCGAATCTGGATCTGGAAAATATCTGGGTAAGAAAAACTGGGCCGGCCGGTACTACCAAAAAAAGGTACCTAGCGAGGCAGAAAGAAAAACGGGCCATTTTAGGCCCGGGCGGTACTACCGCTCGGCCCAGAAAACAGACAGACAAGCAAATATTCAAATGGCAATAACTTTTGACTGGAAGTTCCGATTGACCCGATTCAAATTGCGTTGGATAGAGGATGACAAGGGATTCCCAATAAAAGGTGGAAATATTGATTATCACCAAGTGAGAAAGTATCAAGTAGAATAATGTGGTATACCTCACTTGGTGAGAAACCGAAAAGCCGCATAAATCAAAATCGCAACAAGATACAAATGGGAGATCCGATTTTGATGAACACGAGCTTGTTATGGAGATTACCACAAGCTATATATCCTCACATGGATAAGACCAAATAGCAACCAAAAACGATGACGCAAGTATGCAAAGGTTTGAGCTCTCTCCGAACGATGTGACCGAATTACTCATACGAGAGCCCCTCTTGATAGTACGGTTATCTATCCTAAAACCCGGTCTCACACACACAACGTTAGACCGGCAAAAGGAAAACCTATCAAGATTATACCTTTGCCTTGAGCATTCCACTTGAGCTCGATGTAGATGGTCTTGCCCTTCTCAAGATGGAACACCTTTCTTAAATCCTCATCATCGACCTCGCATATTGAGCTTGCCCAACATATCTTCTTTGCATTTCATCGAACTTGAAGCCAACACATGCTCCAAGCGATGCCAATGGACAAATCCTACAAGTATAACTTAATACACACATTAGTCCATAAAGATTGTCATTAATTACCAAAACCACACATGGGGGTCCAACATGTTCTTTCAATCTCCCCCATTTTGGTAATTGATGACAATCTCTTTAAGAGGGTTTATATAAGGAATATTAAGGAATGCAATGGTAATACCAATATCAAATACTACAAAAGTATGTGATATTGGTACCACCACCATATATAGAGCAAACTCCCCCACAATCTATGCATGTATCATTGCATATATTGCCAATCATTATCATTGGTGGAGTTTCCTCTATATATACCAGATGCTAAGCAACAACAAAGATGCAAGAGCATGAGAGGTAAATGCACAAGAACAAACTCAATGCATAAACCAACTTCCCTTAAACCCTCTAAAACTTCTCCCCCATTGGCATCGATTGCCGAAATGGGTGATGTCAACACCCAGATTTTTAATCCCAGATGCCTGTTATGCCATACATAGCAATCCCAGGATTACCGTTTTTGCGAGACATAATAGAATTGGATACCATAGTACATCATCCGTTACAAACGATACATAAGTTCTTACACAAATAGGGATCTCATGATCCAGTTCTTAATACAACATCAAGCAGCGGAATACGTAATAATAACGGTAGCGTAGGCGAAGCTCCATCTTCGGGTTCACATGCAATGCTGACGATGGGAGATGATCCTAGTTGTCGTAACCTTCCTGGGGTCCATCCTCAAGGTACTCCTCTTCATATTCTGGCCATGGAAATAGCCAGGGATAAAGCCATGAGTACTCTTTAAGTACTCGCAAACTAATACTAACAGGTAAAGGGGTTTTTGGATAATAGGACACTAGGCTCTAGGTTTGTTTTGCAAAAGCGAGATTTATCTCTACTAAGTTTAGAAGCAACGAATGCTAGTTGAAAGTTTTATAGCACCTAAGTGGGAACTTGTAATTCAGATCACAACCCTGTTGTGGTCAAGTCAAAGTCTCAAATCATTTCACAAGTCATTTTGAAAAGTCTGACGGGGGAACAGTATGGCCACTCCAACTGTCCATAACCGCGGACGCGGCTATTCAAATAGTTTGACACTCTGCAGAGATTGTACACTTTCACCACAACATTCGATACATCCGCCAGGAACAAATCCTGAATTCACCATACTCAGTATGCGGATAATCAATCCTAACCTTTCAATTAAATGCCCTAGTATAAGCACCTCTCCTATGAGTTTGGCCTCCCAACCATGACCAACTGTCATCTTGGGTACTGCATAGGTGGACAATCTTCACAAGGTAGCCTCAGCTCAGACCTTGGCCGTGAGGGAACTAATACTAAGGTATATAAGTTTCCAGTCAAGCCCTACCAAATATTCGGGTATTGTGGTTGTACGATAAAATTGCAATGGTATCGCATCCAGACAACCATTAGTTTTAAAAAGGGCTAAGGCTCATGCCTCAACATTTTCATCACCAAAATCATCGGGTGTTTGGAAACACATGTCCAAAACATTTCAATAGAATGATCCATCATTCCAAGGTTTTCATAACCATTTTTCCACCCAGTATTCCCATCTAAAGTTGATCAAGTTTTATGCTTAGCACTAGCATCTACAGGTGGGGGTAAGCAATAATGAGGGGTGGTAAACTAGGGGTGGTAAACTAGGCCAAATTTTATGCTCTTTATGCAACCTTCAAATATTTTTCTAATATCTATAATTCACTTAAGTAAACTCTAAGTAAATAGCTTTGATAAAGAAATAAAGTATAAAGCTTGCAAGTAAAAAACTAGGATTGGTCTGTCAAGTGGGTATGATCACATATTCTTAAGGCATATAGTAGGCATAGTAACAAGTAGTGGTTTGTTGCATCAGTAGAGTATCTTGCAAGTGTTAGCTTGAACATTCACTAGTAGTATTAGGCTTGCACAATATCAGTATAAGCTTGCCTTGTGCAGAGCAGTGGTTGAAGTTCTCCTCGGCTTCTTCTTCGTAGTATCCTCCTTCCTCCTTGTATCCTTGGTCGGTACTACCGTCTATGAATAAATACGAGGTACACAATCACCAAACAATACTTAACTACTTGCAATCATCACACACAAGGGTCCTATAGATGATCTAGCATCATCTCTAACATTACAAGATTAAAGCTTGGTTTAATTCCTTTTTATTTCTAGAAAAGTAATTTCTACTCATTGAAAAACTACTTAACATTTAATATTCTCCAAACCAAACATGGGATCATGTTGACACATGTCATCACCAAATATTGTAGTCCAAGGGAATGTTATTTAAAGTGGTGTCACAATTTAATAGGGTTTTACCCTTTTATTTTAATTAATTAAAGTGGCTAGAAATGCCTATGTAGCATTCTTTTAGTACTTGAACATTATTTCTGAAGGTAAACCTATATATTTTTATATATTCTGAAAGGTATGGTTAAATGTGATTTTTGAGAGTTGGAATCAACTCAAAAGCTATTATGGTTTAAATTTGAAAAATGTTTGAATGCAGAAAATCTTTTGTCTTGTTATTTTCACCATGGGTGATCTATTGATTCAAATGGCTTGAATCCAACGGGCTTGGATTCAGCATTCTCAGACCTTTCTAAAAAAATTGGTTTCATTCAATTTGGTGCACTGAATCGATCTGGGTTGATTTTTGAAGTTGGGTACAGAAGTGAGTTTGAAATAAAATAGAAAAGGTTTAATTCAAATAACTGGGCTGCATGGGAAAAGTTAACGGGCCGGCCTGCTAAGCGCAGTGCTCCTGCGGGCTGCTTAAGTGGGTGTCCCCACTCGCCAGTGAGACAGGGAGAGGCGAAGCGGTACGGGGCAACGTGGGTCGTTCGATCTGATTCTAATCCAACGGCTGGGAGTCATCGTCGACGCGAGGCAACGCCGGCGAGAAAGAAACCTAGCGCGGCCAGTGAGGGGTGCTGGGGGCTCACCGGGGTGCAGGCGAGGGTCGGTGAGGCGGGCGAACGACGAAGTCGACGACGGCGAACTCAGGGGTGGTCGCGGCAGCTCCTAGGGTGGACGGAATCGATGGCGCCCTTCTTCTCCAGAGGCGGCGGGCTCCGGTGAAATTCTGGCGAGGTGGTGCTCGCCTTGCTCCGGGAACGGTGTGGCACGATCAGTGAGGAGAGGGGAGTGAGATGGTGTGAAGAAATCAAGCGGGGGTGGCCTCTATTTATAGTCGAGCGAGGGGACCGACGGGGCGCACGGTGAGCTCGTCGGGGGCGATGTTACAGGCGGCTATTGGCATGGGCGAAGGTAGGGGACGGTGCGGTGTTCCCTGGAGATGCTCAACGACATGGTTTCGAGGCGTGGGGCGGTGCGGCTTGGTCGGAACGCGACGGTGCTCTGCGCGTGCCCGACGGAAAATTTAAGGCCGCACAGCTCGCGTGGTCCGCGCGTCGGCGAACGAGCATGTCTGCGGGGTTGCTGGGACGGTGGGGATGTGTATGCACACAGTGAGGGCGACGCGCGGTCTGTGGGCGCTGGTCAAGCGTGGCGCACGGGGCGTGCTCTCAGCATGGTTGCTGGCGAGGTTGTGGCATGGTTCGTGCGTGTGGTCCAGGGCTTGGCAACGCTCGTGGCTGGGACAGTGAGTGGCGGTGGACGGTGGGATGCCTCCCAGACATGCTGGCTAGGCTTGTGTCTCCTCCTAGCTTGCTGTCGACATGGGGGTGACATGGGTGTGCTCGGCTGTTCACCATTGATGGCAATGCCAAGCTTACAGTGATGCTAAGGGTTAGTTTAGGTTGTTAGATGATCTACTAAGGCTAGTGGTGTCCAGAGAGGGAACAAGTTAGGCCTTAATCACTGCTCACTATAGTGTTTAGATTTTGTATGATTTGTGTCTGCAACCTGTTTGATGAAATGGCCGCATGAAATCAAGTTTGGAATTTTGAAAAGATTTTTGGTGGGTTTGCTAGATTGGTGCTGGTGAGTCTGCAGATGCTTGGGTTTTGAAAGTTGAGCTTGTTTGAGTGGTTTTTGAAAAAGTGGGATCTTCCCATATGATAAAGATTCAATTTTGAATTGTCATTTAAACTATGTATTTGAAAGTTTCTGGATGATCACAAAGTGGGCCTTGATACCTTGTTATGAGTACATTCAAGGGTGCAAAGATCCAGAAAAGTTTCCATTAGGTTCTGAAAGTTTGAGACAGCCAAAGTAGGCATGGGAGTTAAATTGGTCAAAATGACCATTCCTTTATTTTATTGGTTTTGACTTATTTGTCTTTAGGAAAAGTTTGGGTAATGTTTAGATGATGTTTATTTCACCTAAGAAACATTTTACAAGCAAGGAAACATACAAACAAGGTGGTTCAAAAGAGTTTCAAATTAAATGCATACGCATATGCATGCCTTCATAATTTTAATTAGAAAAGTTTTTGTTAACCCTAATTTTGATGATTAGAGTTTGATGATCCAAGTTTAGTATTTTTGGGATGTTACAGGTGACAAGTTCTAGAAGGCAAATATAGTAATAATTCCTCCAAAGGTGTGCCTTCGCACATGTCCAATGATGAATACTTGGGAGGGAGTAGAACTATATCGAGGATCCAAAGATTGCCACAATAAAGTCAAATGATGCAAGCAATTTACAAGATCCGACAAACCAAATGAAAACAATGAATGAGTCCAAATGGAAACAACAAGATGTTATGATATGAGAAAAAGAGTGCTTCAAGTAACAAATAGAGAAGCTCCCCAAGATTTGTGCATAATTAAAAATAAATGCGTTAGAATACATAGTGCACAAATATGGAATCCTTGCTCCCCCATAAGCATTTAAAGCACAACAAGTGAGAAAGAATACAAATGAGCATTATTAAATGAATTAGATGAGCTCCCCAAAAATAATGCACCAATTATGATAATTATATTTGGGAACAAGGTGCATAATCATGGAATCCTCACTCATCCAATTTCATTTAACAATACAAGGCATGAGAGAACAAGTATGAGTGCCCGAAGATGCAAACAAGAGGAATAATCACTCATAGGCAAATAAATTTGGAAGCCACCGAAAAATCAAAAGGAATAAAAGGTGGTATCCAAGGAATAAGATTCAACTAAAATTATCTTCTCATATGTGCATATATCTCTAAGTGGAAAACTTCACAAAGACATATGCCAACAAAGACATATGCACACATAAATAAGATATACAAGAAATCACATGAAAGCAAAAATGAAGTCTTAACATATACCAATAAGATTTTGCTTCAAAGCACGGCCAAAGGCTCAAATATATCTTATTGTACATTAATGAGCTTCAATTACCAACACACTACATATATTACAACTATCACCAAGGGAAAAGGATAAAGTTGGAATATATGGAGAAAGGCAACAAGTATCATAAGAGAAAATGGACTAGCAAAATCTCACTATTGCACATGAGAAAAGTTGAGGAAATGATAGGCAATAAAATTGCTAGATTGACATATTTGGGATTGGAGGATCATATGTATGATTTTGTATAGTCCCAATTATATGCACTCATATCAACTTATACACATATACAATAGAGAGTCCTCTTAATACCATGGCTAGAGATACCACAATAAATACAAAATCAAAGAAACCATGCCAATATGCAACCTACAAAAGGTTGGAAGCAATATAAATATGCATGATCAAGAGATACTTGTTACCGAGATATAATTGGTAGGATGTAGAGGATATGCATTCATTGATCATCCTATAGCTTGCATCCAATTGTCATTAACGCACCACTTCTTCAAGATTGAGAGACAAGCATCCAATCTACCTCCAATGTACCTAAAACACATTTAAGTACAAAATGGTCCCCAAACTTATTGGGTCCAATGTAGTTAGTGCAACTACAATACATAAGAGAGACTCCACATAAATATGTGCATATTGATATGAAATTGAATTTCATGCACAGCTTAGCTGATGGGATTTGGTGGAGTTTCCCCTATATATTGGATAAAAGAAAGCAAGCATGCCATAATATAGATATGTAGTAAATATGCATGCACAAGGCTTTCAAGAACCAAAAATGAGATACAATTTGAACAAAAACACCAAGTAAACCGCGATGGCACACACAAGAGTGTGACAAGACAAGCGGTGTCCAAATTGTATCAAAGAACCAATTCAACACATGAAAGATCACAAATTCAACAAATGAACTAGGCTAAGACCAAAAGAGCAAAAGATAGATAGAAATAAAAATGCTCAAGGATTTATCTCATTCTAAAATGGTCAAATCAAGAAACAAGGAATGAGACAAAACCAACTCCCAAAAAGAGCAAGGTTCCAACAAGAAACCAAACTCCCCAAACTTCACATGATGGCACAAGTACCAAAATGAAAAGATTGAGGTTCCAAGCACATAAAACACGATATGGATCAAAACAAAGAAGCATAAATATGAGTGTTCTAAATAATATAGGATAGCTCCCCCATGGATAGTGCATTTTGTAGGATTATCCTTTTGAATGCAAAATGCACACAAATGGGATCATCACTACAACCTACATTAAATAAAACACAAGAGGATACCAATAAAAAAAGATCCAAAAAGTAGCAAGGAATACATGGGAGAACACAAAACATTTACTTGGCCAAAGATAGGACAATATTAAGCAAAGGCCAAAGTGAATATGATCAACAAATTCTACCATAAATTACTCATTGTCCAAGGACAAGAAATATTGGGAATAATTTTCCCAAGGTAGCTTGCATAGATATCCAAGATCATAGTCACAACAAGAAGCATATAACTAAATATAATAATTGAGCATGATACTTCGAACAAGATTCTTGGTAGCTTCCAATAGTCACACAATCACTAGTGATTAGAGTAACTTGAAGCAAATGGTTTCCATGCGAATATATATATATCTAAATATGAGGAAACACATACCAAGAACCACTCTCATATACAAGATCCAAAATAAGATCAATAAAGTCATTCAAGAAAATTGGAAATTGTATGAGCAAATGTGTCACATAGGTTTTAGATAATTATCAATATCAATTCTAAGTAACACAACCTCGAATATTCACATTTTCTAGAATTTGTAATATGCACTAAGCATATGACTCCCCCATAATGTGATACTACCATAAAACCAACACGAGGCAAAAGGATACAAATAGAGATAATTAATGGACATTATAAAACTTAAATTTCTCATGAGAATTGTACCACATAGAGACTAGACAATAATCCAATATAAATACTAGGTGGTATTCCTCATGTACACACAAATTTAGGATTGTGGAATGCCCAAGCATAACACTCCCCCAAAATGGGATAGTCCATTAATCTCTCACAAGAGCCAAATAAGATACCAAATATAACCAAGTAAGGCTCCAATACAAGAAACACACATACATGGTGTGCCACCTAATCATACACAAATATGCTTGATACCTCAAGATAATTAAGTGGAAAACACAACATGTACAAAAGAATGGAAGATACAAAACCAACACATACACAAGGGGGCGAGTAACTTTCAATGAAATTAGTTAAGCGTATGTTACCGCAAGGAGGAACATTGGAAATATAATAGGATCAATATAATCCACATGACTTGGCTTTGACAAAAATAATAATGAAGATCCCTTAATTCTTCATGATGTAGCCAAGTCTCCAATTCCCTCCAACAATACCTATTGATCAAGTTTTGGCTTGTTGGTCCCCAACCAAGTTGGGTCCTAAGAGGTTAGTCACAATAGGCTTGGCATCCCAATTGGTTATTTTCTTGAACCCACATTGAGCACCAACAAATTTGGCAAACACATTGCCAACCTCATCCTTACAAAGAGAATAAGCATCATCAATCAAGATAGGATGGGATGAGGAGATACCAATAGTGCATGAGGAAGAAATGTGCCCCTTCTCGCGGCATATGTAGCAAGTTCTACTCTTGCCATCTTTATTTTTGGATGACGCAACAACTTGAGGAAGAGCTTGAGTCTTCTTGGGAGGAGGCCCATCTCTAACAAGATGTAGAGCTTGAGGCCGCTTCCCTTGTTGCTTCTTGCCAAGGGACTTCTTTAATGGGCAATGTTTGACATGATGCCCTTCTTCCTTGCACTTGAAGCAAACAATGTTGGCCGGATTCTTGACTTGATCTTGGCCATTATTCTTGTTATCCTTGTGCTTCAACTTGATAGTGGACTTGTTCTTGACATTGGAGTTGAATCCAATCCCACTCTTGTCATTGGGGGATTTTTGCACACTCAAGATTTTGTTGAGTGTGACCTTCCCTTGATGACCCTTTTTCAAGTCATTCTTCAAAGAAGTGACTTGATCCTTGAGCCTTTTGATTTCCTCTACATGGTTAGTGTCAACAAAAACACTAGAGGAAGTAGATACTACATTGTTAGAGCAACAAGGAACAGAATGTAATTCATCACGAGATATATTATGGTTGTGAGAGGATGAACTACAAGGACTAGCACATGGCAATATAACATTTGGAGTAGATGTAGTGCTAATGTCCACATGAGGCCCACTAGATGTTACCTTTGACACGATGGCCTCATGAGCTAACTTTAGCCTACCATGGGAGACTAGAAGATCCTCATGCGAGCTCGAGAGCTTAACATGACTTTCTTCTAATTTCTCATAGTTGCTAGTTAGTAAATCAAGTTGAGCCTTTAGCTCAACATTCTCCTTCAAAATAGATGCCTCACAAGAAATAGAGTTAGTAGCACAAGCATCATCACTATTTGCAAGAGGTGAGGGCAACTTGGCAAGCTCTTTTGAATATGAGGCTTTAAGTTGCTCATGTGACTCGGTGAGTTTGATGATCTCACCCTTTATGACCCTAGAGACATTTTTGAGGTGCTCAAAATCCTCAAGGAGTTTAGCATAAGCAACTTGAGTCTCATCATTTTTACTTTTGAAGGAGTTTGCCACCACAAGTTCTCTATCATGGTATTCTTTTACTCTAGATAATTCTAGAGTGAAAGTCTCCTCAAGAGATTCTTTGGTGGTTTGTTCTTCTTCAAGGGAGTCATTTAGTTGAGCAATTTCATTAGCATAATTACGCTCACGCGCAAATTGTTCATCAATTAAGTTTTCTTGCTCCTCAATAAGATCATTACCTTCTATAGCATAATTCAAGATTTCAAGAAAGTTGGAGGAAGCAATTTTATTTTTGAAGAGAGCACCAAATACAACCTCTCCCATTTTCTTAATAGAGGTAATATCATACTTACCTCTATAATCATCATTTTCAACCTCATCATCATCATCATCATGAGATACAATGGGATCCAAAGAGGTTACCTTTGTTCCCTTAGCCATAAGGCATATGTGAGAACCGGAGGAAGGTGATGCTGAGATTGCACTTGTAGCTCTCTTCAAGACCTTGTCTTGTCCCATAGAATCTTCATTTTCCTCTACATGGTTAGCAACACAAGCACTAGAGGAAATATAAGCATTTTTATCATGGCAACAAGACAACAAGAGCATATCATCATGAGATTTATTCAAGTCATTTCTACATGATATGCAAGGACTATTAACATAAGCATGTGAGGAATTTTGAGTGCTAGAAGTGTTAAGGTCCAAAGATAGATCATTGCAACTAGACAGATATGAGGGATTACAAATAGTGAACACACTATCCATATTGCAATTTCTATCACCACTCACCATATCATTACCTTGTGAAAAGTCACATGTTGGTGAAGTGGTAGAGGATGAGAACTCATCTCGACCTGAAGTGGAAGCAACACAATCATCCTCAATAATGTTGGACACAATATATTTATATTGAAGTTTTGTCCATAACTCATGAGCGCTCCAAAAAGGAATGATTGAAGATGTAACTACATAGCTCAAAGCATTAACAAGCACATTAGAAGCTTGAGCATCGAGATATAAGTTTTTCTCATCCTCACTAGATAGATCTTTGAAATCCATAGGAGGAGAAAAACCTATATCTACAATACGCTCCAAATTTGGGTCCATGTCCCGAAAATGAATTAGCATGCGATTTTTCCATATATCATAATTTGTGCCATCGAATATAAACATGTCATTGTGCACTAATCCTCTAGCCGACATCTTTACTCTCAAGGCGGCGAAGCCTAAAATGGGAGACCGGGCTCTGATACCAATTGAAAGGATACGGATGTCGCCTAGAGGGGGGGTGAATAGGCGATTAAAACTTTTCCTAGAGTGGTTCAACAAAGGCGGAATAAAACTAGTGTTTACTTTGTCAAGCACAACCTAGAACAACTAAGTTTCACCTAGGTGCACCAACAACATATGCTAAGCAATACAAGCAACAAAATGATAGCAAGATATATATTACTTCAAGCACGAAGGCTATCACAATGTAAAGTGCATAAGTAAAGAGCTCGGGTATAGAGATAACCGAGGCACGCGGGGACACCAATATTTTACCGAGTTCCTCCCAACATGGAGTACGTCTCGTTTGGAGAGGGGGTGGTATCAAACCACCAACGCCACAAAAGGCCTCCCTTATTCTCCGGTGAATCTCACCCCAATGGGATCGATCCACGCTTCCACTATCGGTGCACTTGTCGGTGGCAACCGGAACCTCTCACAAGGTTGGGGCACTTCTTCACAACTTAATTGGAGGCTCCCAACAAATGCCACAATGCCACCAAGGCCACAAACTGTCTAGGGTTCCAAGAACCCAAGAGGGACAAGCTCTAATGAGCAACTCAAATCAAATCCTCCGAGAAGAACTCAAACCGATGCACCAAATGCAAATGGAAAGAACACCACAAAAGTGCTCAAATCCCTCACTCTCAAGTTCCAACAAAGCTACTAAAGCTATTGGGAGAACAAGAGAGGAGGAATCAAAGAGAGACACAAAATCCCCCAAAATCTAGATCCCCAAAGATACACTCACAAAGAGATGTTTTGGTTTGGTCAAAATGTAGATCTAGATCTCCTCTATATTTCTCTCAAATATAGGCATGAATCATTGGAGAGAAATCATAGAATCAAGCTCAAGAGGGAATAAGAATATGGGGCAAAGCTTGAGCAAGAAAAGAGAGAAGAAACAACCCTAAATGAAAAAGGGGCAAAGCTATTTAAAGGGACGGACTGATTCTGCCCGTTGGGGCAATTTTTCTGGACGGAGCGGTAGTACCGGATCGGACCGGTACTACTGGTCCGAACAGATAAAAAACGCCAGACGGGTCCAGTCAACGGGGCGAGCGAGTGGCCTGGGCATCGCGTTGAGGCACGCACGAGCTGCGGCAGAGCAGGGCCCTGCATGCTGGGCCAGCGGTAGACGCGGGGCCAGCAGGCAGCGGGCGCAGCACTGCGCGACAGCGCACGCAATCGAGCATGCGGGGCAGGTGGGACCAAGCACGTAGCAGCGCAGGCGACAGCGCGAGCGGGCCGTGAGCGAGGCCGGGCGCAGCACGCGCGTGCGAGTGGGGCCGGGGACAAGTGCCTGCAACGAGGCGGCAGCGGCACGCGGGATTTAGCGGGGCATGCGCGCAGTTGCAGCGAGCGCGTGCAGCGAGCAAGGCAAGGCAGCAACGCAGGTCAACGCGGCCGAAGCGAGCGAGCAAGCGAATCTGGATCTGGAAAATATCTGGGTAAGAAAAACTGGGCCGGCCGGTAGTACCGGCCCACTCGGGCGGTACTACCGGGCCGGCCGGTACTACCGCAAAAAGGTACCTAGCGAGGCAGAAAGAAACACGGGCCGTTTTAGGCCCGGGCGGTAGTACCGGCCCGTCCCGGCGGTACAACCGCTCGGCCCAGAAAACAGACAGACACGCAAATATTCAAATGGCAATAACTTTTGACTGGAAGCTCCGATTGACCCGATTCAAATTGCGTTGGATAGAGGACGACAAGGGATTCCCAATAAAAGGTGGAAATATTGATTATCACCAAGTGAGAAAGTATCAAGTAGAATAATGTGGTATAACTCACTTGGTGAGAAACCGAAAAGCCGCATAAATCAAAATCGCAACAAGATACAAATGGGAGATCCGATTTTGATGAACAAGAGCTTGTTATGGAGATTACCACAAGCTCTATATCCTCACATGGATAAGACCAAATAACAACCAAAAACGATGACGCAAGTATGCAAAGGTTTGAGCTCTCTCCGAACGATGTGACCGAATTACTCATACGAGAGCCCCCTTGATAGTACGGTTATCTATCCTAAAACCCGGTCTCACACACACAACGTGAGACCGGCAAAAGGAAAACCTATCAAGATTATACCTTTGCCTTGAGCATTACACTTGAGCTTGATGTAGACGGTCTTGCCCTTCTCAAGATGGAACGCCTTTCTTAAATCCTCATCATCGACCTCGCATATTGAGCTTGCCCAACATATCTTCTTTGCACTTCATCGACCTTGAAGCCAACACATGCTCCAAGCGATGCCAATGGGCAAATCCTACAAGTATAACTTAATACACACATTAGTCCATAAAGATTGTCATTAATTACCAAAACCACACATGGGGGCCCAACATGCTCTTTCATCCGGGTTGCGCCTGTCAGCTACAGCTGAAGGCACCGCAGAGCGGTGTTTTTGTTTCTGTCGTGCAGCTTGACGGACGACAGGTGGTCGCTGAGCCACGCCTTAGGGTCCTGCGTGGCATCGAACTTTGGAGTGTCCCGAAGGAAGCTTGAAGTTTCTTGGCATCCGTGTCCTCCGAACAGATCTGCTGAAGCATCGAGCTCCACAGAGTTCTCCATCATCTTCCTCTTCGGATTCGAATGAGCACACGCGCTTGGCGCGTGCCTTGTCGACCTTGTGCTGAACAAGGTCGCTTCGAGCGTCGTAGTCGCGGCTGCGACGTCGTGGGCTCTTGCGTCATCGAGGTAGGTCATGCTCGTCCTCGTCGGATGATGGTGTGGGGCTGCGGTTGAATCTGACCGCAACTTTCTTTTTAGGCTCCGCAGGAGCCTCCTCGTGGAGCGCAGCTCCAACGAGACTGAGTTCGGCTAGTGCAGACTTGTGCATAGCTCTCTTTGGGTCCCCCACCGGAGGTGGATGGGACGCGAGATATGTGGTGGCTGCCATGATCGCAGCTTGCGGCGTCTTTGGGATGACGTTGCCGTTGGCGTCCATCTCCATGAAGGACGTGTTGAGGGTTCGAGTCACCTCGCGACGTGCAGCGGGATCCATGTTATCCGTGCGAGAGTGATGCTTGTTGGCTTGATTGCCGTGCGATCTGGAGCCACCAGCAACAGAGAGCGCAGCTCGCCGTGCGCTAGACTCGGAGGCCGCTTGCTTGCGTTTATCGAGTACCTCTTGCATATTCACCTGCTTTTTGTGCTCTTCGATGAGGAGTAGGTGGTATGCCATCAGTAGGTCCCGTGAGGCACCCACAGGAAGGATTTTGTTGCCCGCCACGGCTTCGTGTGCCTGTTCCATCCTTCCTTGCTGAGGTGGATTATTCGATTGGCATCGGGGTCTTCCTTGTTGGGTGGGGGGATGGTTGCCTCCTGTTTTCTCCATTCCTACCCTATGGGTTAGGTGGCGTCACGTGGGCACTCGAACCTGGTGGTTGTTGCTCCACGTCGCTTTGGATAGCGTCCACGGATTGGATTGCTGCTGCCGCAGTTTTCGGATCCGGAACCGTAGGTCCCTTCGTCCGACCGGGGATCGCACAGATCTGAGTTGCAGTTGATACTGTCGTATGACTCATCTGTCGACGTTGACGTGCGTAGCACGCTCGGATGCGGGGCCCACGAGGAGGGCCTAATCGATGGCAGTGGCACCCGCTTTGGGAGACAGAGAGTGCCGGTCTATCCCACTTGGAAGCAGAAGCTCCTGAACAGAATCTCGAGCCCGTCGCCTACGGGCTCGAAGTCCTTCATGTTGGCTGGCGAGTGGACGGTGAAGTCGAAAGCACCGAAGAGGAGATGGCTCTCCGTCGCCGAGGAGTTCTATATCGCTTTGGTTGAGACCGTCACGATCGCACAATCAACACCCCCAATTCCCACAGACGGTGCCAATTGACGAGGTTTCGACTCGTCAATGCCCATTGTTATGAGCTTGGGTTTTGGAGAAGATGGGGGTGCTGGAGATCGCGGAACGGTTAACATAAAAGCAACTAGGGGACACGAGATTTACCCAGATTCAGCCCCCCGGAGGGAAAACCCTACTCATGCTTGTCTGCTCTTGATTACGGCGGAACCGAAGGTTACAGGGGTGCGCAGATGCAATCTGGCGTGGAGGTGTGTATGCGGTGGAAAAGGATTGGGCCTCCTCGCCGTGTCCTCCTAGCCTTTATATAGAGTTTAGGCAGGTCTCGGGCACAGATTGAGTCGGTTACAAGTTTAGGGTTTACCCCTTTGAATATTCTATCCATTCTAGTCTTGCTCTCCAAGGATCCGAAGATGTCATGGGCTTGGGCCACCCGAAAATCTCCACGGGCCGTGTATATTCTTGTGGGCCTTCCTTGGGCTGGACCAGGTATGCTAATGTCGTGTACCCGCAGGGTATAACCATGTAAAATGTTGGGTAGTTTTAGATGAGAAATGCAATTGTTATGTTGTAAGCGCACAATCGATCTACCAAGACCAAAAAATCACAGAACAATAACGACACTAGGATTTGTTAAATAAGGTCCGTGGCAATAGGAGAAACAAACGGTTTCAATGGAAATTTCGGATAAGCTCTCTATTGGATTGTAAAAATAAGATAGCTTATAAGAGCATCTCCAGTGGAGGCCCCTAAAGGCTCGCCAAACAAAATATAGGGGCACCGACGCAAAAAAATGGCTCCCAGCTGTCTCCCTCATTTTATTTTTTCGTCCAGCACGATCTGTTTATACATCTGGCTATTTATACATCTGGTGTCCCCAGGCCATCTCTTGCCCAAAGAAGTCAACTGAGGGCACCGACTAACTCCCACCCTAGCTAAAATCATGCCACGTGTCCAAGACCACTCCCCTCACCTTTTCCTCTCTCCCCCACCTCTCCTTTCTCTCTCCCTGCCCGGCCCACCAACCTCTCGCAGCGCCACCTGGCTCGCCGGCTTGCCACGCTGCCCCTGGCTCGTCGCGTACTCGCTGCCGCCTCGTCGTGTCGTGCGCTCGCTCACTACCGCTTCAGCACTCCGTCCCGCGCACTGCATGCCGCCTCTCCGCGCACCACCTCTTCTTTGTGTCACTGGATGCCGCCTCACCTTGGGCTCGCTGCTGCCTTGCCGACGCCAGGGTGTTTGGTGAAATGGCAGGAACAAATAAATATAGTATTAGGGGTGTGACTGGGTACATAATTCCCCATAATAAAAGTGATATGGGGTGGCCCGATCTTCTCAGTAAGCACTTGTCGATGATGATGGTGGATGATAGATAACTAGCCTGTAGCTATGAACTCTCCCGCTCGAACCCTGATGCCAATGCAACAGCTCTCGAACCCTATGGGATATTCACAACACCACGCTCTTGCGCACGCAGCCGTCGACCACGAATGGTAGTTTGCAATCTACTAATTCCCAATGGAACAACAGATCACACTCAATTGTAGTAGTATAACTCGATCACAGGGTAATTCCAGAGGTTCTAAAAAGAATCAACTCCAAAATATTTTTAACGTGGTCTCACCCAAAAAAACGGTACCCCCATCTATATAAGAGAGAGGGGGAGGCTAGGCTAAGAGTCCAAGACACAAACGACTACAACTAAGATACATGCCGACCCAACTGGGACAACTCTCTAGGCGCACATGCCTGTTTCCTATCGTGGCAGCATATTGGGCCTGAAACGTGTTGCGGTAGGACTCTCTGCCGTGGCAGGATTTCAGCCACCTTCGGTGCCGCGGCAGAGACTCTTCCAGGTGTTGATCCCTTCCTTTGTAGTTCCTTGCACTTCCTCCCTCTCCTCCCTCGCGCTTGCTTCATTGATCAACAGACCTTGCTCCATGTGCTTTACCTCCTTGCTCTGTGCTATGCCTTCTTTTCCAATGTACCTGATCATACAATAACATAGAGACTTAGTGTGGCATCCCGCAAAAACCACTACTAGAAAATCGCGTTGTTTTTGTGCATTGCATCATCATGACCGCATGCTCATGTCATCATGCCACATTGCATTTGAGCATCGTCATCATCTTGCATTTGCTTGCATAAAATTATTTTCGGAAAAACCTAGTTTTGTTTTCTAAACGCCCTGCCTTTGTTCAACACGCAAACCCGGGTCACCGGATTATTTTTGTTTTGTTGCTATCAAGTTGCAAAAGCTTTGTTTTAAACCAACAAAATATTTAATTATTTTAGTGGGGGCAGTCGAACGGGCCGATTCGACCCGAACGACCACCCCCAGAAATTAAAACGGCCCACCCATAATCCTAAAGCTACCCAACCTAATCTACCCACACCCCCTCCACCTCACCCCAGCCACTCGCGGCTCGCCACCTCACCCCAACTCTCTCCCTCACCCAATCCCCATCTGCCACCTCAACCCACCCCACTCCCCCACACCCTCACAGCCACTCCCCAACCTGGTCAACCACCACCTGGCCCGCCCGTGCCCTGATCCGCACGCCCCACCCGCGCGCCCCACGCGGTCCGCCGCGGCCCACCCGCGTGGACCCCGCAACCTGCCCCACCCCTGGCCCCGCGTGCCCCCCCCGCTCTCTCCCTCTCTCCTCTCTCTCCCTTCTCTATCTCTCCCACCACCGACGCTCCTGCCTCCCATCTCCCCCGCCGCTCCTCCCGGCCTCGCTCCGGCCACCGCTCCGCCGCCCTTTCCCCTTCTCCCCCGCCGCCGGCAAGTCGCCACCGCGGTGCTCCTCGACGCCTCCGTCGCCGGCGAGCCGTCCCGCCTCCGCGCCCGTTCCTCCCGCCTCGCCGCCCTCTCTGCGCCTCCGCCCCGAGCGCCACCGCGGCACGCCGCCTCCGCCGTCCGGGCCTCCACCTCCCGCGACGCTCCGCCGCGCCCGTCGCTCGCCACCTCCGTCCGCGGCCGCGTGACCCCGCAGCGGCCGTCCTCCTCCGCCGGCCCTGCAGGTCCCGCCGCCCGCGTCTGCACCCCCGGCCCTCTCGCCTTCCCCATCCCCGGCAGCCGCCCCGCCCCGAGCCCGCGAGGCCCCCTCCTCGCCGGTTCCGCGCCGTCGTCGACCGCACCTCCCCGGCCTCTGCAAGCCGCCGTGCTCCCTCCTTCTCCTCCAGGACCCTCTGCGCCGTCATCGACCGCCCCCCCCGCGCCCTCGCCTCTATCGGCCTCGCCCTCGCCGCGACCGCGCTCCAGCACCGAACGTTGCTCGCCTCGGCCGGCAGTGTGCGCCGCTCGATCCGGGCCGCCTCGTCTCTGTTGGCTCTAGTGCGTGCCTGTGGCAGATGCTCCCAGTCAAGCACATGTTGCTCACAGTCCGTGAGACCGTCCCAGATTCCAGACCGACCCGGGCCCTGTTCCCCAACGAGAACAACGACCCTAAGGACACCAACAAAACAAGTTCTCCTCGTCGATGGACCGGCGTGATGCCGAAGATCCTGACATCGGTCCAAGATCATCGTCGCGGGTCTTCATGGACACCAAGTTCGCCTTCCCGAGTTCCGACGCCACCGAAGGGAGCCCCAAGACCTAGAATCGAAGATCCGAAGACCGAACCCGGTGGCTTTTGCTGGACCATCAACAAGATCTACAAGGGAACGCCATGACTGAGACCCCGGACCCGAAGACCACTTGTGCGACAAGTACTCCTTCCCGGATGCGATGCTCGAGGACACGGACGGTAATGACACCAACCCAGAACGCCAAGTCCTTCATCCCGGACGCCAAGACCGACTCGATGGCGTGGGCCCGATAAGAGCTTCGCAACGACAAGCACGACACCGACCCGGGCGAGTCCGATGCCCCGACGCCAGACCAAGTGCTTCCTCCCGGAACGCCAAGATCTACTCCGCTATCCGAGAACGTTTCCGTCGAACCCTGAACCCCTGAGACCCGACCCCGAACCCCCGGACCAAGATCGTCGAACCCTAATGTGTGAACCCCTTCCCGAAACCCTATTTTATAATATAATCCAACTTGTTGCATATTAAATTGTCATACTTGCATGCATATTTGTGTGGTTTGGGGGCCTTATGCCGATTCACCATATAATTAAATATGGGGCCCATATGCGGGCAAATCTAGTCGTATATTGGCCTCATTTAAATTTGTGTAGCGAACCGGTGCTATATTTTGCCTTGTTCAAACAACATTTAATTTGCGGGGTAGATAAATAACTCGAACCGTTTAATTAAATGTCGGGACCCCGGTTCCGCTTAATATGACCTAATTGCATCGCACCTTTGCCATTTGGTTTCCGACCGCCCACTTGTGTCCCGTAGGACCCCGAGTACTTGATACCTGTTCCTTGAATATTCGCGCTATCCACATCCGGGAGGCTTATGGGACCCCCCTGAGCCAGAGCTTGATTCATTCTTATTTCTTGGGGCCAGAAACTAGTTTGAGGTTTTATTTACGATCCTGTACTTATGCCATGCTTTACTGCTTTATTTACGATTGTGCGAGGAGCACACTGTACTGTTTAGGATAGTGGCACGATTCCGCGGTGTCGACAAGCCCAGTTTTGGGTTCCCAGTCGTTCACAGCCGTCCCCACAACCTTGAGTCCGTCTCGGAGCCGGCCGGCTTCGTTGCGGGTCTACTTTAAGGGGTGGCCCCCTGAAATATTTCTGAATCCTGTGATTGCTTTGTCGTGAAAGCCTCGTTGGGTTTTGATTTGGTTTTTCCGAGGTTGATCGAGTGTGTGTTGCTATTTGTGCACCCCGGCCGGGTTAAAACTTTCTGAAAGCCGTGTCCGCGGTTATGGACGACTTGGAGCACAGTATCTCGATCATAGACAACTATAACTAAAGTAGTGCTATAAATTTGACTTTATAATGACTAGTAATCAGCTTCACTATAATGGAATGGCTAATTAAAACTGCCAACAATTGCTTGCTTGGGTCGTCGCTTGCGACCATTGTAACTGACTAGTAAGTATTGCAACTAAAACGGAATGGCTAAATAAAAGTACCAACAACTGCTGGGTTTTTGGGTTATCTCATGCTAATTGTATTTGACTAGTAAGTGTCGCAACTACAACGGAATGGTTAACTAAAATTGCCCACTGCTTATTATATCAGGACGACTATCCATGCCTGACTAGTAATTGCCGCAACTATAACCGAATAAATAAAACTGCCAACTGTGTGAGTTCCTCGGTTGACTTCCTCGTTTGGTCTCGAGGGGGAAACACCAGGATGGGTTTGTCTGATGGTAGCATCAGGTTGGATCCGAATAGGTCCTTCTTACCCCTCTCTGATTGCCGCTAGTTGTATCGAGTCTCTATAGGTTGTTTAGTGCATGCTGCCGCTGCCGCTTCAGTCCACCATACCTATGTAGGCGAGGACCGCCGAATTCTAGTCTCGCCGTGTACTGGCCTCAGTACTGACGCTCCTCTTTTTCCTTTGCCCTTTGTCGGCACCCCTTTTGTTTAAGCAGGTTTTGAGATTGACGTCGTTAGCAGGGTTACCCTTCCGGCTTGGCCTGGGCAGGGTTATGGACGCCATTGGTTATTCTTCAGGGCTCTTAGCCCCATTTGCATCTTGTCCGTAGTCGGACGCCCTACCCTTTTCAAGGTGATTTGGATCTTTGTATATTATATCTGTATTCTTGACTCATTGAGTCGCTGTTATATATATATCTGTTCTGTGGGTCCCATCGAGGACTGTTGTGTAATGTTATTACTTCGTTTTCCACCCGCACGAAAGTGCCTGGTGGGCACCTTTGAATCGTTTCTATGCGGGTTTTGGCGGGAAGCGCTGAAACTTGCATAGGGTCGATTCTGAGGGTGTTACACTTAGGCAGTATAAAATTCTCATTAAGTAAAACATCAGGCTCATTAAGAAACAAATTCACCTGTTGTTCTAGTAGCTTAGCACGAGCTCTTGTAATTGGTCCAATTCTAATCTCATTGGACTTATCCTTGTTAGTAGCAGCTGGAACATTATCAGTAGTAACTGGGATAGGTGTAAGTATAGGGATGTCCTCATCATCTCCCCCCCTTCAAAAGGCGTCGACCTCGACGCTCCAAGGTCTTCTCCATCATATGGTGATAAATCAGCAACATTAAAACTGTTGCTAGCGCCACCAAACTCAGCAATAGGTATATCAATCGAGTAAGCATTATCATTAATCTTGGCTAACACTTTGTAAGGACCAGCACCACGCGGTTTCAACTTGGATTGGCGCAGCAATGGGAACCTATCCTTGCGCAGATGTACCCAAACCATATCACCAGGCTGGAACAACACTTCCTTCTTTGCTTGATTTCTGGCAGCAGCAATGTTCTTGCCTTTCTTCTCGATAGCTTATCGAGTCTTCTCATGAATCTTCTTCACATATTCTGCACGTCTTGATGCCTCCATATCAACTCTCTCATGTAATGGTAGAGGCAACAAATCCAGTGGCGTCAATGGCTTGAAACCATACACCACCTCAAAAGGACAAAGCTGAGTGGTCGAATGTACTGCCCTATTGTAAGGAAACTCGACATGTGGCAAACACTCTTCCCACTCCCTCAGATTCTTCTTTATCATGGTCCTTAATAGTTGTGACAATGTTCTATTCACCACCTCTGTCTGACCATCTGTCTGGGGATGACAAGTAGTACTGAATAATAGCTTCGTTCCCAGCTTCCCCCATAAGGTCTTCCAAAAGTAGCTCATAAACTTCACATCCCGATCAGAAACAATTGTTCTTGGTACGCCATGTAATCTCACAATGTCCCTGAAAAACAGGTTAGCAACATGTGACGCATCGTCGCTTTTGTGACAGGCAATAAAATGAGCCATCTTAGAGAATCTATCTACTACCACAAATATAGAATCATGTCCTCTCTGGGTTTTAGGTAGACCTAGCACAAAATCCATACTAATGTCTTCCCATGGTGCAATTGGTGCCGAGATAGGGGTATACAAACCATGAGGCTTCAATTTTGATTTCGACTTGTGGCATGTAATGCATCGGCTCACAAATCTGTACACATCACGCCTCATCTTGGGCCAATAAAAATGATCAGCAAGCATGAGTAATGTCTTCTCACGCCCAAAGTGACCCATCAAACCACCAGCATGTGATTCCTGCACTAAGAACAAACGCAACGACGATTCTGGAATACATAGTTTGTTAGCTCGAAACAAATATCCATTATGTATATGATACTTATCCCATGCGTTTCTAAGAGCACACAAACGATATGGTTCAGCAAAATCATTGTCAGATGCATAAAGTGCACAAATACTCTCTAAGCCAGGAATTTTAACATCAAGATTGGTTAATAGCATGTTTTTCCTAGACAAAGCATCAGCAACTACATTCTCTTTTCCCTTCTTATATTGAATTATGTATGGAAAAGATTCAATAAACTCAACCCATTTAGCTAATCTTCTATGCAAGTTTGATTGAGCTTTTAGATACTTTAAAGCTTCATGATCAGAATGTATTATAAACTCTTTTGGCCACAAATAATGTTGCCAAACTTCTAGTACTCGAACAAGTGCATACAATTCTTTGTCATATATAGGATAGTTTAATCTAGCACCAGTAAGTTTCTCAGAAAAATATGCTATAGGGCGACCCTCTTGCATCAAAACACCACCAATACCTATACCACTAGCATCACATTCAACTTCAAATTGCTTTGAAAAATCAGGCAATGCAAGTAATGGTGCAGAAGTAAGCAAATGTTTCAATGTATCAAATGCAATATCTTGAGATGCGCCCCACACAAATGGCACACCTTTCTTAGTCAAATCATTCAATGGTGCAGCAATAGTGCTAAAATCCTTCACAAAGCGCCTATAGAATCCAGCTAATCCATGGAAACTACGCACTTGACTAACATTCATGGGCATAGGCCAATTTTGAATTGAGTCAATTTTAGATTGATCTACTTCTACCCCATGCTTAGATACAACATACCCCAAAAATATGAGCTTATCTTTTGCAAATGTGCACTTCTCAAGATTAGCATACAATTGATTATCACGCAACACTTGCAAAACTTGTCGGATATGATTACAATGTTCAGTTTCGTTGTGGCTATAGATAAGAATATCATCAAAATAAACAACCACAAAACGACCAATGAATTCTCTCAAAACATGATTCATTAATCTCATGAATGTACTAGGTGCATTTGTAAGCCCAAAAGGCATGACTAACCATTCATATAAGCCAAATTTAGTTTTGAAAGCAGTTTTCCACTCATCCCCTTCTTTCATCCTAATTTGATGATAACCACTACGCAAATCAATCTTAGAGAAAATAGCAGCACCACTCAATTCATCAAGCATATCTTCTAAGCGTGGAATACGATGACGATATCGAATAGTGATGTTATTAATAGCTCTACAATCTACACACATGCGTCATGTACCATCTTTCTTAGAAACTAAAATAACAGGAACAACACAAGGACTAAGAGAAACACGAATGTACCCTTTTGTCGAGTAGTGCTTGTACTTGTTTCTGTATCTCCTTAGTTTCTTTGGGGTTGGTTCTGTAAGGAGCACGGTTGGGTAATGTGGCGCCTAGAATAAGATCAATCTGATGCTCTATGCCGCGCATGGGATGAAGTCCAGCGGGCACCTCCTCTGGAAATACATCACCAAAGTCCTGCAAAATAGTAGAGACACCAAGAGAAATAGGGGTCATGTCGTTAGAAACTAAAACCTCGCCTTTGTACATGAGTACAAGTGGCATGGCACTAGGATCCTCTCGAAACTCTCTCATATTTTCCTTGGTGGCTAGCATTAATAGGTTAGGCACTCTCTCTCTTTTCTTTATATCACTCTGTGTAGGCTCTATGACATCATGTATAGCTACAACACTCTCACGGCCTCCAACAGATGCATCTTGCAAATTCACCTCTATTTTCTGTCTAGACTCATTCACAATCTGTTGTGGTGACATTGGTTGCAGGTTAATCTTCTTGTCTTGAAACTCTAAGTGATAAGTATTGGCACGACCATTGTGTTGCACATGGCGATCATATAACCAAGGCCGACCCAATAAAAAATGGCAGACAGTCATAGGAACCACATCAAAATCAATAGAATCTTTGTATGGCCCTATTTCAAAATTCACTCTCACCATATGGTTTACCTTCATCTCACCACTGTCACTTAACCATTGTATGTAGTATGGCCTGGGATGAGGTAAATACGATAGATTCAGCTTGGCACATAACTCTTTGCTTGCAAGATTCCTGCAGCTACCTCCATCAATAATTACTTTGCAAGCTTTGTTAGGGCCAACGAGAGCTTTTGTTTAAAACAAATTGCAGCGCTGAGAGTCAACAACGGGCTGCACACTAAGAATGCGTGGAGATACCACTATAGTAGGCGCATGCTCCGGAAAGGCATCCAGACCTTCTTCTTCATAATCAGCACCATGATCATCAGGATCAACATCATCTCCACTCTCATATTCTCCTTGATCATTAACAAACATCACCTTGCGGTTTGGACAATCTCTCTGGTAGTGACCTCGACCTCCGCAAGTGTGACACTCCACGTCACGAGTACGTGCAGTTGACATATTCAAACCCGAACTAGCAACAGGAGCAGCTGGTTTCTTAGCATTAGAACCAAAAGAGGGCGAGGGAACAAGCTTGGCCGCTGATGTAGTAGGGTAGCCGGTCGCTGCAGGAGGCGCCATAGGAGATGGCGTGGCCCTGGGGAACCGGCTAGTAGCTGGAAAACGACGTGCCTTAGCTTCCTCCGCGAGTTGTGACTCAGCCTCTCTAGCATGATGCAACAGCTCGTTCATGTTCTCATACTTGTGATGACGTACGATGCTCTTTATTGGTAACCTCAAATTGTTGAGAAATCGCTGCATGGTCATCTCAAGTGATTCTTGGATTCTAGCACGTTGCATAAGCATCTCCATCTCCATGTAGTACTCATCAACTGTCAAGTTCCCTTGCTTCAATTGTGTCAACTTGTCAAAAATGGAGCGCAAGTAATTGGTGGGTACAAAACGTTCCTTCATGAGACGCTTCATTTCTCGCCAAGTCATCACCGGAAGGTCATTGTCATCCCTTCTATGCTGAACAAGAGCATCCCACCAACGCAAAGCATAAACATCAAATTCTGACGCTGCAAGCTTGACCTTTTTTACTTCAGTATACTCATACAAGCGCCAGAGCTTCTCTATCTTCAACTCCCATGTCAAATAATCTTCAGGATCAATGGAACCATCAAACTTGGGAATTGAAAATTTAGGTTTGCCCAAACCATCATCAACCGGCTGTATAGGTACACGCTGAGCACGACCTATAGGGGCAAAACCACGGCCATGTAATGGTGCAGGTGCAGGATCATTAGGGCGTCCCCTGCCTAGTGGCGCAGCACCAGCAACACTGCCATCAGCTTCATCCTCGAGCTCCTCATGCATTGGTTGCTGTTGCCATTGCTCAATAGCAAGTGTCAAGGCCTCTACGGAACGCTGCAAAGCTGTCACGTTCGTGTTGAGGTCTGTCACTTGTGTCTTGATAGTAGCCACGTCCCGAACGTTTGCTTCCAAAGTCACTTGCACGTCCTGAAGACTCTTGTCAATGGCATCTGTTGTGTTGTTAAACACTAGTGTCAAATGGGATCTCAATGCTTCATATTCCCGCCAATTGACACACTCATCATCCTTCTTTTTCTGTGCTACAATATCAGAAGCACTAGTAGACATGATTAGTAGATTAGTGCAATAAATAAAATCTGTTTGGTGGAACACTCAATTCACTCACACTGACAAGAAAGTAGATCTTACTGTTCCAAAGTAAATAGAGATGCTTAACCAAAACAAGATCAATACTGATGCACTGATGTGATGAAGTGAATATCAAGGGTATAGAGAACGATCAAAGGGCACAGAGGTTATGTATGGTGGAGCTGTAGGTATGGAATCCTAACTACACCGCAAACAAGTCCTAGTGCTGATCGTACAAACACCCAAGAAACACACACGTGGAGATAAATGTGGTAATGCAACTATGAAAGGTGTTGCACTACGCTGGAGAGACACTAGCAAGGCTCAATGTCACAGGCACAAGATTGCTCAATCTACCGGTGCACAAAGAAATAGTAGGCCCCTTGCACAATTCACTTCTCCTTTGCTCTTTTTTTTATATAATCCTTTTTCTTTTTTGCTTTTTCTTTTGCTCTATTTTTTTTGTACTATGAAGGGCACTTTGATCACGGCCAATTCAAAACACAGCACCACAACCTATGAGGAGCCTGTAGGAGCGGAAACTAGTCTCAATGGGCAAGTTCCTAACACCTATGTATGACTGGTTGTGGCTAAAGGTTGCAAGAAAACAATGATCAAAAGTTTATATGTCAAGTTGTCACGGCAGAAAAATAGGGCAAAAACGTGCCGTGGCAGAAATCGGGCAGCCCTGCCGTGGCAGAAAAATAGGCCTTTGCTCTTTCGTGGCAGACTAGGACTCAATTTTTTTGAAGAGTCCGAATTGGCAAAAGTAATCTAAGAGGACTCTTTGCTTGGATCGGATCCGAGATGATGGCGGCGGAAAAAGGATGGGAAAAACGACTAGAAACAGAAACTAACTATTAGAAGAAATCTAGATTGGATCTAACGAAAGAACACGACTAGCAACTAAAACTCGAAAGCAATGTAATCTAGTCTATGTCAAATCTTTTTGTGAGTCTTTTTTTGTATAGGACGAAAAATAAACTAATCTATGGATGGATTTGTGGATGCTCACCGAGTAAACGAGAAAATCTGATACCAAGATGATATGGGGTGGCCCGATCTTCTCAGTAAGCACTTGTCGATGATGATGGTGGATGATAGATAACTAGCCTGTAGCTATGAACTCTCCCACTCGAACCCTGATGCCAATGCAACAGCTCTCGAACCCTATGGGGTATTCACAACACCATGCTCTTGCGCACGCAGCCGTCAACCACGAACGGTAGTTTGCAATCTACTAATTCCCAATGGAACAACAGATCACACTCAATTGTAGTAGTATAACTCGATCACAGGGTAATTCCAGAGGTTCTAAAAAAAATCAACTCCAAAATATTTTAACGTGGTCTCACTCGAAAGAAACGGTACCCCCATCTATATAAGAGAGAGGAGGCGGCTAGGCTAAGAGTCCAAGACGCAAACGACTACAACTAAGATACATGCCGACCCAAGTGGGACAGCTCTCTAGGCGCATAAGCCTGTTTCCTACCGTGGCAGCATATTGGGCCTAAAACGTGCCGCGGTAGGACCCTCTGCCGTGGCAGGATTTCAGCCACCTTCGGTGCCGCGGCAGAGACTCTGCCAGGTGTTGATCCCTTCCTTTGTAGCTCCTTGCGCTTCCTCCCTCTCCTCCCTCGCGCTTGCTTCACTGATCAACACACCTTGCTCCATGTGCTTTACCTCCTTGCTCTGTACTATGCCTTCTTTTCCAATGTACCTGATCATACAATAACATAGAGACTTAAGCATTATAAAATTCTCATTAAGTAAAACATCAGGCTCATTAAGAAACAAATTCACCTGTTGTTCTAGTAGCTTAGCACGAGCTCTTGTAATTGGTCCAATTCTAATCTCATTGGACTTATCCTTGTTAGTAGCAGCTGGAACATTATCAGTAGTAACTGGGATAGGTGTAAGTATAGGGATGTACTCATCAAAAAGATATCCCCCACTATGAGAAAAAAGAAATATATAGTATTTAAAGGAGGGGACGAGTGGAGATGCTCTAAAAGCACAAGGCCCGATGGGAGCTATGTAGAGCACTTCCTATTTTTTCAAGTTTTATTTGTTTCTTATTATTCAAAGGTGAGAAGGTACCTGATCCTTCTCGGACGGCTTTTGCTATTAATGCTATCACTTCCAACTATATAGCTACATAATATAGGTATACGGTAGTTCGAGGGGTGGGTTGGACCAAGCCAGACAATGGGTGTTATAAACTGAACAATGATGCTGCATTTCACTAAGATGGAACATGAGCCGTAGGAGCAGTTCTTCGGAATAATCATGGGGAGGCTGTTGCTGGATACACTTGTCTCATTGATCGTGTACTGGATGCAGCTTCAGCGGAGGCATTAGCTCCATCTAATGGTCTAGAGTTCCTGGAAAGACTGGGAGTGTCGTCCATCAGCATAGAGTCTGATTCTCTAAGTCTGATTCAAGACTGCAACTCGGAGATGGAAGTAGGGAGTCCCTTCTCGGCAATTCTCGCAGATTGCTTCTTCGGAGCACATTCTTTTGATCCGATTGAGTTCAACCATTGCCCCTGAGAAACAAACACACTGGCGCATTACTTAGCTAATCAAACACAGTGGAGTACATCACAAAGTCTATAATTATTTGGGATGGTGTCCCGCCTAAGGTTATCTTACCGCATGCACTGAATGATGTAACATTGTTGGCTAATGAATAAAACGTAGGCTTTTCCTACAAAAGCATTTACAACTCGTTTGGCTCCTATCATTTAGGGCTGGAATCAAAGACTTCATTTGTGATTTCAATAACCTGTTTGGTTATTATAAAATTGGTTAGGGAATTCATTTACAAATTTCATGGTTTCCTTTTTATGCCTAACTTTAATTACTTTGGTACCCTGTTATTTTTGTGGAATTGACAAATGAAATGATAACAATAATGTCATTTCATTCCTACTAAATGAAATGAAATGAAATGATGAAAGCCAAACAAGCTCTTAAAATATATTTTCACCTCCGAGAGACTGAGCCGACGGATCTTGAGATTGACGAAGTCACCGCAGACCTCGATATTGACGGAAACGCCACCTCTTATTGGAAGAATATTCCGTCTTTATAAGACACGAAAGCGTCAAACCTGGGGTTTGAATTCTGGTGGGCTGGACGCCCATGCCCTCCTAACTATCCAACCACGGTTGGTTCTCGAAATTGAAAGTATTTTATATTAGTACTTTTTTCAATCCATATTAATTATCCTAAATTGGATATATTTAGCACTAAAACATGTTTAGATATATCAATATACTACTGTAACACGTATTCCCTCCGTTTTAAAATATAAGATGTTTTAGCTTTATGAAGTAAATATATCTACACTATTTTTAGCTGTAGGTTCATTCCAAATAAGTCTAGATATATTTTCTTCATAAACCTAAAATATCTTATATTTTAAAACGAAGGGAGTATCACGTATCGTAGGGAGTACCAATTTCTGAATATCTTTCTTTTGGAGGAATGATTTTTAGGAGATGGCATGATTCGGAATATAGCCTATCCTATATAAATAAAAAGTCGAAACCAACGGTCAGGATGTTGTCTCGTGCGATACAGTAACGGGCACGATTTCAGTTTTGCCAAACGAACGGTTGCACACTATTGTAGAAGGTTCTCGGACATTCTTGTCCCCCTAAAATCCCCAAACTCATCGTCTTCCTGCCGCTTCGACGCCCTTCTAGACTTCCGGCGAACTATCTCCTCCTACCTCTTATTACCCATCCCATTGCCGATTTCCCACAACAACTTCTGACGAGAAACACAAACACCAATCAACCTTACGAATTTCCCGATCGCAACCTTAATCTGTAGCTTGCAGAAGCGAAAGCCATGAATCCCGAGAAATTCACGCACAAGACCAATGAGGCGCTTGTGGCGGCGCACGAGATGGCTTCGGAGGCCGGACACGCGCAGCTCACGCCGCTGCACCTCGCCGCGGCGCTAGCGGCGGACAGGTCCGGCATCCTCCGGCAGGCAATCGCCCACGGCTCCGGCGGCAACGACGCCGCGGCCGAATCGTTCGAGCGCGTCGTCGCCGCCGCGCTCAAGAGGCTTCCGTCGCAATCCCCGCCGCCGGAAACCATCCCGGCGTCCACCTCGCTGATCAAGGCCGTCCGCCGCGCGCAGTCTGCGCAGAAGTCGCGCGGCGACTCGCACCTCGCCGTCGACCAGCTTCTCATCGGCCTCCTCGAGGACTCCCAGATCTCTGACGCGCTGAAGGAGGCCGGCGTGTCCGCCGCGCGGGTGAAGGCCGAGGTCGAGAAGCTCCGGGGAGGCGACAGCCGGCGCGTCGAGTCCGCGTCGGGGGACACCAACTTTCAGGCCCTCAAGACCTACGGCCGTGACCTCGTGGAGGTGGCGGGCAAGCTGGACCCGGTCATCGGGCGCGACGAGGAGATCCGCCGCGTGGTGCGGATCCTGTCGCGGCGCACGAAGAACAACCCCGTCCTCATCGGCGAGCCCGGCGTCGGTAAGACCGCCGTCGTGGAGGGGCTCGCGCAGCGCATCGTTCGCGGTGACGTCCCAAGCAACCTCCTGGACGTGCGCCTGGTGGCGCTGGACATGGGCGCGCTCGTCGCCGGGGCCAAGTACCGCGGCGAATTCGAGGAGCGGCTCAAGGCCGTGCTTAAGGAGGTGGAGGAGGCCGAGGGGAAGGTGATTCTGTTCATCGACGAGATTCACCTCGTGCTGGGCGCCGGGAGGACGGAGGGTTCCATGGACGCGGCCAACCTGTTCAAGCCAATGCTCGCGAGGGGGCAGCTCAGGTGCATTGGCGCGACAACGCTGGAGGAGTACAGGAAGTACGTCGAGAAGGACGCGGCGTTCGAGAGGCGGTTCCAGCAAGTCTTTGTGGCAGAGCCCAGTGTCCCCGACACCGTCAGTATTCTGAGAGGGCTCAAGGAGAAGTACGAGGGGCACCATGGTGTGCGAATTCAGGATCGCGCTCTCGTTGTCGCCGCACAGCTCTCGTCGAGATACATCATGGGTAAGAAATGTTCTGTTCTCATGGGAAATTTGTGACTTGTGCGCGGTCTAATTTGCTGGTTTCTGCGTTGATAACCGGTTCTAAATCGACAATTTCACTTACTGTTTTCTACAGGTCGCCATCTGCCTGATAAAGCAATCGATTTAGTTGACGAGGCCTGCGCAAATGTGAGGGTACAACTTGACAGCCAGCCTGAAGAGATTGACAACCTCGAGAGGAAGAGGATCCAGCTGGAAGTCGAGCTTCATGCCCTCGAGAAGGAGAAGGACAAAGCTAGCAAAGCTCGGCTAGTCGAGGTGAGTAACTAGAGAATTGCTTCTCTTGATTTCTCTGATTTACTATGTGCTGTGGTTGCTTTGTTCTGACAATGTGCAAAAATTCGAATCGTTTCAGGTCAGGAAAGAGCTGGACGATCTGAGGGACAAGCTGCAACCCCTGCAGATGAAGTATCGCAAGGAGAAAGAGAGAATTGATGAGATCAGGACACTGAAGCAGCGTCGTGAAGAGCTGCAGTTCACCCTGCAAGAGGCCGAGCGCCGAATGGATTTGGCCCGTGTGGCTGACCTCAGATATGGTGCTCTGCAAGAGGTTGACGCTGCCATTGCTAAGCTAGAGGGTGAGACTGGTGAGAACTTGATGTTAACAGAGACAGTCGGCCCCGAGCAGATTGCTGAGGTATGTTCCTTAGAAACATTCTCATGATTTTCTGCACTCTTGGTAGGATATTGTGCTGAGACAATGTTGCATACAGGTCGTGAGCCGCTGGACGGGCATTCCTGTTACTAGGCTCGGCCAAAATGAGAAGGCGAGGCTGATTGGGCTGGCTGATAGACTGCACCAGAGGGTGGTTGGACAGTATGAGGCTGTCAATGCAGTTGGAGAGGCCGTTTTGAGGTCAAGGGCTGGTCTTGGACGGCCACAGCAGCCTACTGGTTCATTCCTGTTCCTTGGACCGACCGGTGTTGGCAAAACTGAGCTCGCCAAGGCTCTTGCTGAGCAATTGTTTGATGATGAGAACCTGCTTGTCCGCGTTGACATGTCTGAATACATGGAGCAGCATTCAGTTGCCCGGCTAATCGGAGCGCCACCTGGGTAAGTACCTGCCTACTTTTATAAGGTCACTACTACTGACTGTGCATCATGTTTGCATTCTGTTCACTAAACTTCTGGCGAATTTTGCAGTTATGTTTGTCATGAGGAAGGAGGGCAGTTGACCGAGCAAGTGAGGAGGCGGCCATACAGTGTCATCCTCTTCGACGAGGTTGAGAAGGCTCATGTCGCAGTATTCAACACTCTGCTCCAGGTTCTTGATGATGGGAGGTTAACTGACGGGCAAGGCAGGACGGTTGACTTCAGGAACACCGTGATCATCATGACCTCAAACCTCGGCGCGGAGCACCTCCTCGCGGGGATGGTGGGCAATTCGATGAAGGTTGCTCGTGATCTGGTCATGCAGGAGGTATGTACTGCAATTACATCCCCTTCTGTTTTCAGATAGTATCAGCTTCGTACTCCGATACTGACTGTAATGTTCGTCTTGTTACCTGTGTAGGTGAGGCGGCATTTCCGTCCGGAGCTACTGAATCGTCTGGATGAGATTGTGATCTTCGACCCTCTGTCGCACGAGCAGCTGCGGAAGGTGGCCAGGCTTCAGATGAGAGATGTGGCAGTCCGTCTTGCAGAAAGGGGCGTTGCTCTGGCCGTCACTGACGCTGCCCTGGATGTCATCCTGTCACTGTCTTATGACCCGGTATATGGAAGTTCCAAATATCATTCAGTCTTATTAATTTTCTGTTCTGTGGGTTCGTTCTAACTCGGCGCCATGTCTTTTTGTGGCTCAACAGGTGTATGGCGCTAGGCCAATCAGGAGATGGATCGAGAAGAGGATAGTGACCGAGCTCTCGAAGATGTTGATCCGTGAAGAGATCGATGAGAACTCCACGGTGTACGTCGATGCTGCTCCAGACAAGGAAGAGCTGACCTACAGGGTCGACAAGAACGGAGGAGTGGTGAACGTGCAGACGGGCCAGAAATCTGATATCCTGATCCAGGTGCCGAATGGAGCCGTCGGGAACGAGGCGGCGCACGCCGTGAAGAGGACGAAGATCACGCAGGAGCAGGACGGTGGAGACGTGGATGACATGGAAGAAGAGTAGTAACCATAACCATTGATCTCTTTCTCTAGTTTCAAGTATAGTAGGCTTACTGTTCGTCTGTCCGAACTGTTTCTTGTGGAACAGTGCAAATTTCCTATTCTTAGATGGTTCCATAAGTCTGTACGGCGAAGTAGGATGAAATGAAAACAAAATTTTCGATGCTTGTGTGCTTTAGTTACCTACTTCAGCTCTGAAATTCTTGTTATCTCTAAATCGAAAAGGTACTCCATCCGTCCTAAAATGTAAGGTGTTTAGTATGAACATTTAAAATCTTGAATAAATATCAATAGATCTATCATAAAATATATTTTATCAGTGTGTCCAATACTGTAGATGTGAATATTTTTTTTCAAATATTGCTCAAAGTTAAGGGCATGTTTAATGGAGACGCTTAGAGTGGACGCTAGGCTGAGAAAATTACAAAAAACCACCACGTTTCAAAAGACCACCAAAAAATTTAAAAGTTTCAGATTGCACCGTTTTTGGGGCGCGCGGTTGCAGCCAGCACTGATCTGGGTCTGATGCCGCGCTAACGACGAAACTGACCGGTGGGGCCCAGTCGTCAGGCTGACGTGGCGTATTTTGACGGCTGGTCGTGGACGGCCGTTAACGGCGTGGTCGGAACCATCAAAATGGTCGGGCCCTCCTCTTCTCTCCCCCGCTGCCTCACTCATCTGCTTCCTCTTAGCCTGACCGCCGCCGTCGCTGGTGACCGCGCCGCCATCCGCCGGCGACTGCTTCCGTCGCTGCTCCGCAGATCATGCCGAGCTGGAACGACAGTGGAAGCTCCTCCGCCGACTCTCTCCCGTTTGACCATGTGAGTGCCTTCCTCCTCTTTTAGTTTATGATTTGGATCCAGATTTGAGAATTTTTGGAAAATCGTCGATTTGAGCCTCATGTTTTCCTGGATTTCTCGGATTTGTAGTTCACTGCGTTCGACTACGCAACAGACATGCTCCACGACGCTGAATTTGCCGGCATTGACCATGAAGCTCCTTTTGTTTGCGCTGCTCACAAATTGAAGCCACACAGGTGTGTTGCGTTTCAGGGCAGTGATACAGGGAGCAAGTTCTACATGTGTGCTATAGAAAATGTAAGTGCTGAGCTCCCTTTTTTCTTCAATAGGTCCCTGTAGGTGATTTGATTTCCTCAGTGTGATCATGTGTTCATTTAGTTTCAATTAACTAACAGTTACAGTGGTATAGAAATGATAGTATGTTTATTTAGAGGAACATTGATAGTGTTCACTTAGCAGATATTTTAGAGCAACATTGATAGTTAACTAGCAGTTTACTGAATATTTTGATGATTTCTAGCAGTTTACTGAATATCCACTTAGCAGATGATGATTTCTAGTAGTTTACTGAATATTTTGATATAGGGTGCTCATTTAGCAGATATGTGATGTAGTGTTCACTTAGCAGATATTTCTAGCAGTTTACTGAACATTGATAGTGTGCTCATTTAGTAAAGATAGTGTTCTCATTTAGAAATGTTAGTGTCCTCATGAACATGTATGTTGTAATCATAGACATATATTTCAGCTCTGTTTTTACATAATCTGCAATTTTTTAGTATGTTGTAATCATAAACCATAGACAGTATGTTGTAATATAAAATATTTAATGTACAGGAGGTACTGAGCTGTGGCTTTCAAAGCTGGAATGATCCAGAGTGGAATGACAGCTTGAAGCATGCATTGACTAAGTTGTGGGCAATGTACAATGAGAGTAATAACTCAAGAATTCAAGAGAGGTATGAGAGAAGCAAAATGTTGAAGGATCTAACTGAAGAGAAGGAAAAATTGGAGAAGAAACATGCAACCCTGCTAGAGGAAGGTAATAGGTGGATAGATGAGACTCAGAGAAAGTGGATAGCTCAGACTGAGAAGAAAGCCATAGCAGAAAACTATGCTAAGATAATGAGTGGGCAACATGATGCTGAGCAGATGGAGAAGCACATAGCTGCATTGAAGAATGAAGTAGAGGTGCTGAAGAATGCTAAGGAGGAACTAAAGAATTTGCTCAAATCATAGGCAGAAGTATTCAAGGTGAAACAACAGAAGTGGGATGTGGAAAGAGCTAATCTGAAGGATGAAAAGAAAAAGTTAGAGTACTCAATGCATGACCTTTTCAAGGTCAATGGTGTTAACAAGGACAAGATCAAGAGAATCAAGGCAATTTGTGAGGAGGAGGAGTGATGGTGTGTTTAGGTAGATGTATGAGTCTGTTTAGTTGGAATATTTGTGTAATGAGTCTGTTTAGTTGGAAACCTCCATGTGTTGAACCCTTAATTTGTTTAGTTGAACCCTTCATGTGTTGAACCATTAATTTTGTGTGAAGATGTTCTCCTATTTGTATAAAAATCTATAATGCTTTGTGGTACTAGATACAATGTTATAATGATCTATATAATTTAATATAAAACAAACACAACATTTGTTCAAATAGTTATACATCATCTCACACCACACAAACTGATTGTTCTCAAAAGCACACAAACTAATTGTTCTCAGAAACACATGGACAAACAGATTGTTCTACAAAGCACACAAACAGATTGTACCAGCATGGCACACAAACAAATTGTTCTACAAAGCACACAGATTCATATCATCCCTTTCTTGATGTCCTTCAGTGTGATCTTGTCAATGTTGCTTGCAGTGAGGTAACCAACCATCTTGGAGTTAGCCTTTCTTGCTCTTACTGGCCTTCCAGTAGTACCACTAGGTCCAGTAGTACCACTAGGTCCAGTATGTGCTGGTGCTGGCCTTGGAGCTTTGAAAGCATGTCCTAGAGATGAAGATACTGCTCTCTTCTTCCTAGCTGGAGCTGGTCCTGGAGCTGGAGCATGTACTGGAGAAGCATGTTCTGGAGCTGGAGCATGTACTGGAGAAGCATGTCCTGGAGCTGAAGCATGTACTGGAGAAGATACTGCTCTCTTCTTCCTAGCTGGAGCATGTCCTGGAGCTGGAGCATGTCCTGCAGCTGGAGCTACAGGTCTTTCCCTCCTTGCAGCTTGTGGAGCTGGTCCTGGAGCTGCAGTTTGTGGAGCTTCAGAGAGGGTTGCCCTGTTTTCCTGCACAAATAAATTACAGAAAAGGTTGACCAAAACTAGTGTAGAAAATAGACAACAATAAAATAGAAAATAGACAACAATAAAATAGATAAGAGGTAAACCTGATGTTGGTTTTTCCTAATCTGCAGTGATGGCTTCAGAGCTTGACCACAACTAGTGTATCTGTGCCCAAGCAAACCACAGTTGCTGCAACTGATAGTTGCCATTCTAGAGGACTGTGGTGGCTCTGGAACATCAAACTTGCCCTTCCTTCTCTTTGTTTGATTTCTGCCCAATGATACCTTGAAGACTGGTGGATTAATATCAGGTGTATCAGTTTTTGTCCAGCAATCCTCACCTGGCACTGGGTAAATGACTGGATTGTATGCCTCCATGTACATTGGTTTTTTGAAGAAATCTAGAACAAAGTCTTCAGGATGCTGGAATGACTTGTAGATGGCTGATATGGCATGATGACAAGGGACTCCAGTCATATCCCATCTCTTGCATCCACATGTCCTGGCAGTTAAACTGACAGCATAAGATTTCTCACCATGACTAACTTCCCACAAGCCATCAACATACCTACTAGATCTATACATTCTTGCCCATTTCTTGCTTTCTTCTAGCATTTCTGAATAAGTTGGTGTGATGTCCCACCTTGCCTTGGCACCTCCTGTTCTCTTAGCATCATGTCTGACCATTACTTTCTTCCTGATACCATCAAACATGGTCTTCACTGGTTTTCCTCTAATATCTAGTATCCATCTATTGAAAACTTCACTCAAGTTGTTGACAACTAAATCAGTTTTGCAGTTATAATCCATGGCATATCTAGCCCAAGATGAAACTAGTATTTTCATTAGCCACTCCCAAGCTTCTACACTCTCTTCTTTCATGTTAGCCATAGCAACATCAAAGCCATTTTGTGTGTAAGAATAGCTGGCTGCATACATGTATTTTTTCAGCTCCTCACCTCTAAACCCAGCAGTTTGAAAGTTTGCATAGATGTGCCTTAAACAATATCTTTGAGGACAGTTAGGAAATACTGTGTTTATTGCATTAAGTAGGCCCTACACAATTATAGAGAAGTTTATTGCATTAAGTAAAACAAGAGGAACCAACTGATTATGCAATAGTAGTTCTTGGAATAGTAGTTTCTATATACTTGCAATGTGACAATGTATAATAGCAAGAGGAAACACTAACCTTCTGCCTATCAGATATTATTGTATAATATCCAAACTTGCCTTGTTCACCCCCAATTGCATACTTCAGTTGTGTGAGAAACCAACTCCATGAAGCTGTCTCCTCCTTGTCAACCAAGCCAAAAGCAAGAGGGAATATGTTGTTGTTCCCATCTCTTGCAGTGGCACAAAGGATCTGCTGGCCTGTGGTTAGCTTCACAAAGCAACCATCCAGACCTGCAAAGAAACAATAACAGTGAGGTAATATTATGGCTTGCTGGTCACAACAACTATGCAACAATAAAAATATACCTAAAAATGGTCTGCAGCCATTAAGAAAACCTTGTATGCATCCACCTAGACAGTAGAACATCCCATGGAATCTAGGGTTGGTGCTGGGATGCTCTACAACAAATTTGGTAGTAACAATGCATCTTGAGCCAGGGTTGGTGTCAATAACTGTCTGCAAGTAGTCTCTAAGCCTCCTGTACTGTCCAACCTGATCACCAAGCACTGCCTGCAATGCTTTCTTCTTTGCCCTATATGCCATCATCTTGTGCACATCTACACCATATTTATCCTTAGTTGTCTCCATCACTGCCTCAATGCCTGTCCTTGGATCTACTCTCACACTGGGCTCACACACTTGTGCTAGCCACTTGCCTGTCACCTTGCATTGTTCACCAGATGAGGCACAGGTGTGGTCAAAGTCTACCTTTTTTAGGCAGAAAGTCTTCTCATTTTTTATTTGTGCACCAACCATTAAAAATGGACATTTCTGAATGGTTTCGCGGCATAGTAAATCAAAATTTTCTACGGATGCGAACAGAGGGAAAGCCAAGATCTAATCTAGGAGATGCAATCAACGAGAGAGATTGGATTAGATCTTCATACCCTTGAAGATTCGCACAGCGGAACGTTCGTCGGAACGTGGGTGATGTAGTCGTACTCGCTTCTCCTCCTCGCGATCCGATCCGATCTAGCACCACAAGTGGCGGTGCCTCCGTGAGATGCACACGTGCAGCACCTCGACGTCTCCTCCTTCCTCGGACCAGCAAGTATGGTGGAGATATAGATTGGATCTACAACACGACGGCGTGGTGTATATGGTGGAGAATTTCTGCAGCAGGGCTTCGCCTACAAACAGTCGGGAGGGAGAGAGGAAAGCTAGCAAGGCGGCTAGGGTTTGGAGGAGAGGTGTGGGGTTTGGTGCACCCCCACCCCTCTTTATATAGAGGGGGGGGCGCAGCCCTAGCCCCTCCCCCAAGCCCAAAGGATAAGGAGTGGGGGGCATGGACTCTCCTCTCTTCTAGAAACCCTATCTCTAGTTTAAACGATTTAAACTCTCTAGGATCGGCTGGGCCCTATGGGGCCTTGTGCCCTTGGCCCAATGCGTCCAGGACACTCCCTCATAGGCCCATGCCCCCTCCCGGAAGGTGGGGACACGTTGGTCCCCTTACGGAAGGTTCTAGAAGCTTCCGGTACAATACCGATTAACCCGGAACAATTCCGAACTCCAAAAACTGCACTGCCTTATATGAATCTTATTCTCCGGACCATTCCGGAACCTCTCGTGATGTCCCGAATCCCATCCGAGACTCCGAACAAAAATTCATAAACCAATTATCCAATCTATCCTAGCGTCAAGACACGTTAAGTGTGTGACCCTGCGGGTTCGAGAATATGCAGACATGATCTTCTATCAATAATCAACAGCGGGGTCTGGGCACCCATATTGACGCCCATACATTCATCGATGATCATATCAGATGAACCACGATGCCAGGATTCAATCAATCCCATATATATATTCCCTTCGTCTCGCAATATTTTACTTGCCCGAGATTCGATCGTCGGTACCGTCATACCTAGTTCAATCTCGTTCACAGCAAGTACTTTACTCGTTCCGTAATCCGATATCACTTTGTGATTAACTCCTTAACCACATGCTTGCAAGCGGTGTTGATATCGATTACCGAGTGGGCCCGAAGTATATCTCTCCGACTTGGGAGGGACAAATCCCATCTCGATACATACAACCCAACAGATACTTTCCGATCACCTGAGAGACACCTTTATGATCACCCTCTCATAGGATGACGTTTGATGACCTCAAAGCTTTCTTCCGATACCAGGGAGTTGTATTATCTCATGGTCTAAGGAATACAATATTTGACATAGGAAAAGCTTCGCAAAGACGAACACGATGACACGATCTAATTGCTTCGCTTAGTTTGGGTCTGTCCATCATATCATTCTCCCAATGATATGATCTCATTATCAATTGACAACTCATGTCTATGGTTAGGAAACCTTAACCATCATTGATCAATGAGCTAGTCCTTAGAGGCGTACCAGGGACACGGTGTTGTTCACAAACCACACAAGTATTGATGTTTCCGCTTAATACAATTCTAGCATGGAATATAAACTTTATCATGAACAAGAATTATAATAATAACATCTTTATTATTGCCTCTAGGGCATAATTCCAACAGTCTCGCACTTGCACTAGAGTCAATAATCTAGTTTACATCTGGCAACAATCTCACACCCATGGCACTGAGGTGTTGATCATGTTTTACACGTGGAAGAGGTTTAGTCAATGGATCTGCGACATTCAGATCCGTATGTACTTTGCTAATCTTCAGATCTCTATCTGCTATATAATCTCGGATTATATGAAACTTGCGGTTGATATGCTTGGTCTTTGGATGATATCTTGGTTCCTTAGCGAGTGCTATGGCGCTAGTGTTGTCACACAATATCTCCAGTGGGTCCAATGCACTTGGAACCACGCCAAGCTCAGTGATGAAGTTTCTGATCCAAACTCCTTCACTTGACGCTTCTGCAACAGCCATGTATTCCGCTTCCACTGTAGATCCCGCGATCACGCTTTGCTTGCAGCTTCTCCAGCTCACAGCTCCTCCATTCAAAATATAAACGTATCCTGTCTGAGATTTGGAATCATCCTTGTCGGTGTCAAAAATAGCATCGACGTAACCTTTTACGACAAGCTGTTCATCACCCCCATAGAATAAGAACATTTCTTTAGTTCTATTTAGGTACTTTAGGATGTTCTTCACGGCTGTCCAGTGTTCCACTCCTGGATCACTTTGATATCTGCTCGTCAAACTAAGAGCATTGGACACATCTGTTCTAGTACACAGCATGGCATACATGATGGAACCTATGGCCGAGGCATAAGGCACCTTGCTCATAGCTTCCCTATCATTTACCGTAGCTGGACACTGAGCCTTGCTCAATATCTTACCTGACAACATGGGCACTGAACCTTTCTTTGCCTTATCCTTTCTGAACCTTTTCAGAACTTTGTCTAGGTATGTACTCTGGCTTAAAGCTATCAGGCATCTTTGTCTATCTCTATAGATTTTGATGCCCAATATATAAGCAGCTTCACCTAGGTCTTTCATTGAAAAACACTTGTTCAAATAACTCTTCACATCGTTAAGCATGTTGATGTCATTTCCGATAATCAATATGTCATCCACATACAGTACGAGAAACGTACCGAGCTCCCACTCACTTTCTTGTAGATACAAGCTTCGTAGCAATTTGGAACAAATCCAAAACTCTTGATCACTTGATCAAAACGAAGGTTCCAACTCCGAGATGCTTGCTTCAGTCCATAAATGGAACGCTGAAGTTTGCATACTTTACTAGCATCCTTAGGATCGACAAAACCTTCGGGTTGCATCATATACAACTCTTCATCAATGTTCCCATTGAGGAAAGCAGTCTTGACATCCATCTGCCATATTTCATAATCATGAAACGCAGCAATTGCTAATAAAATCCGAATGGACTTAAACATCGCTACGGGAGAGAAAGTCTCATCGTAGTCAACACCTTGAACTTGTCGAAAACCTTTTGCGACAAGCCGTGCTTTATAGACAGTAACATTACCATTCGCGTCCGTTTTCTTCTTGAATATCCATTTGCACTCAACGGCCTTTCGGTCGCTAGGAGGATCCACCAAAGTCCATACTTGGTTTTCGCTCATGGATCCCAATTCGGATTTCATGGCTTCCAGCCATTTCTCAGAGTCTGGGCTCATCATCGCTTCCTCATAGTTCGTAGGTTCACTGTCTTCTACCAACAAGACAGTCAAGACAGGGTTGCCGTACCACTCAGGAGGGGCACGCGACCTTGTCGACCTGCGACGTTCAGTAGCAGCATCGTCCGAAGCTTCATGATCCTTGTCATTAGCTTCCTCTATTGTTGGTGCAGGCAGCACTGGAACAATTTCAGGTGCTGCGCTACTCTCCAATTCAAGAGAAGGTTCAATAACCTCGTCTAGCTCTACTTTCCTCCCACTCACTTCTTTCGAGAGAAACTCCTTCTCAAGAAAGGAACCGTTCTTTGCGACAAACACTTTGCCTTCGGTTCTGTGATAGAAGGTATACCCAATAGTTTCCTTAGGGTATCCTATGAAGACGCATTTCTCCGCTTTGGGTTCGAGCTTGTCCGGCATCAACTTCTTGACGTAAGCTTCGCATCCCCAAACTTTAAGAAACGACAACTTAGGTTTAGCACCAAACCACAGTTCATACGGTGTCGTCTCAACGGATTTAGATGGAGCCTTATTTAAAGTGAATGCAGCGGTTTCTAATGCATAACCCCAAAATGATAACGGCAAATCAGTAAGAGACATCATTGATCGGACCATATCTAATAGGGTTCGATTCCGGCGTTCAGACACACCATTGCGCTGTGGTGTTCCGGGTGGCGTGAGTTGTGAAACGATTCCACTTGCTTTAAGATGTGTGAGAAAATCATAACTCAAATATTCACCTCCACGATCGGATCGTAGAAACTTAATCTTTCTGTTACGATGGTTCTCCACTTCATTCTGAAATTCCTTGAACTTTTCAAATGTTTCAGATTTATGTTTCATTAAATAGATATACCCATATCTACTTAAGTCATCGGTAAAAGTGAGGAAATAGCGATATCCACCGCGCGTCGAAACACTCATCGGTCCGCATACATCGGTATGTATGATTTCCAACAAGTCCGTTGCTCGCTCCATCATACCGGAGAACGGGGTTTTGATCATCTTGCCCATGAGGCATGGTTCGCATGTGTCAAATGATTCAAAATCAAGAGACTCCAAAAGTCCATCAGAATGGAGTTTCTTCATGCGCTTTACTCCAATATGACCTAGACGATAGTGCCACAAATAAGTAGTATTATCACTATCTACTTTGCATCTCTTAGCCTCAATGTTATGGATGTGTGTTTCATCCCTTTCGAGATTTAGAAGAAATAAACCATTCACAAGAGGTGCATGACCATAAAAGATGTTACTCATATAAATAGAACAACCATTATTCTCCGATTTAAATGAATAACCGTCTTGCAATAAACACGATCCAGAAATAATGTTCATGCTCAATGCAAGCACATAATAACACTTATTAAGGTTTAAAACTAATCCCGAAGGTAAAACTAAGGAGAGCGTGCCGACGGCCATCACATCAACTCTTGATCCGTTGCCAACGCGCATCGTCACCTCATCCCTCGCAAGCCGCCGTCTATTCCGTAGCTCCTGTTTCGAGTTACAAATATTAGCAACTGAAACGGTATCAAATACCCAGGCACTACAACGAGGGCTAGTAAGGAAAACATCAATAACATGTATATCAAATATACCTTTGATGGTGCCAGCCTTCTTGTCCGCTAAGTATTTCGGACAGTTGCGCTTCCAGTGACCCTTGTCCTTGCAATAGAAGCACTCAGTGTCCGGCTTAGGACCAGACTTGAGCTTCTTCTCAGCAGGAGCATTGCACTTGCCGCCGCCCTTCTTGAAGGGCTTCTTTGCTCCCTTACCTTTCTTAAAGGAGGGTTTGTTGACCATCAACACATGATTATCCTTCTTGATGTCCACCTCCGCAGCCTTCAGCTTTGCGAAGAGCTCGGTGATCGTATCAGTGGAGCCAATCTGATTATGAGTCACTACAAAACTTTTGTAGCTAGGAGGGAGTGATTGCAGAACCCTGTCAATCTTGAGCTCCTCTGGAATCGTGCATTCCAGTTGCTCAAGGCGTTGAGTGTAGTCCGACATCTTTATGTCGTGCTCACTAACGGAACTCCCTTCCTCCATCTTGCAGTTAAAGAACTTCTCAGAGATCTCATATCTCTCAGAACGGGCTTGAGTCTGAAACATGGTTTTCAGCTCCTCGAGAATCTCAAAGGGCCCGGGATACTCTTCAAAACAATTTTGAAGCTCCGGTTCCATAGCAAACAACATGGTGCTCTTAATCACACCATAATCATCTTTGCGCGACTGATAGACAGCTTTCTCATCAGCCGGCGCAGTTGCAGCAGGGGGGTCACCTAACGCTTTCCCAAGGACATAGTCCTTTTGTCCGCCAGACAGAATGATTCTTAGATTGCGGAACCAATTGGTGAAGTTAGACCCATTGTTTCTAAGCTTTTCTTTCTCAGCAAAAACGTTGAAGTTGAAGTTGGACTTGGCCATGTGATCTACAGTATTTGCAAGTACAATTTAGACTATGTTCATGATAAATAGTTCAACTTAATCAAATTACTAGATGAACTCCCACTAAATTCAACATCCCTCAAGTTGTTTAGTGAACACGATCCAAATTCACCACACCTAATCCGATCATCACGAGAAGAGATGTGGTTTCAATGGTGGACAACAAAGTGTCGATCATATCATTCATATGACTCATGCTTAACCTTTCGGTTCTTGTGTTCCGAGGCCATGTCTGTACATGCTAGGCTCGTCAAGCTAGACCCAAGTATTTCTGCGTGTGCAAAACTGGCTTGCACCCGTTGTATGTGAGCGTAGAGTCTATAGCACCCGATCATCACGTGATGCTTGGACACGACGAACTTTCGCAACGGTGCATACTTGGGGAGAACACCGTTTTTATCTTGATCTTTAAGTGAGGAATCATCTTATAATGCTACCGTCGCGATCTAAGCATAATAAGATACATAAAGGGATAAACATCACATGCATATAACTTTATGTGACATGGTATAGCCAATCTTCGCGCAATGATCTCCATCTTGTGCGTTCCAGCATGATCTCCATCACTCCACCATGATTGCCTCCACCACGAATAGCAACTACAACTATTGCTAACTACTTAGTGATAAAGTAAAGCTATTACATGGCGTATAAGAAGTTGACTCGCAGGCCATACACAATTATAAAGACAACCATATGGCTCCTGCCGGTTGTGTACTCATCGACATGCAAGTCGTGAAACATTACAAAACATGATCATCGCATACAATATACACATCACATCTTGGGCCATACCATATCACAGAAAACACTCCCTGCAAAAACAAGTTAGACGCCTCTACTTTGTTGTTGCATGTTTTACGTGGCTTATGGGAGTAGATGCTAAGAACGATTCTTACCTACGGAAAGCCACAACGGTGATATTATGGTTGCCAAACTCCGGTGTTAATCCCATGACAACTATAGTGAGAGAAATTGACATCCACCAGCCGCATGTGTGGAACAAGCCACACGTCAAGTGCGGAGCCGGTCTCGCGAACGACGTCGCGTAAGGTTGGCCTGGACCGCTTCAATCTCACTATCCCGCGTCATAAGAAGAACACAAACAAGAGGCTTGTAACAGAAAACATCAACGCCCGCAACAACCATGTTGCGTTCTACTCGTGAAACACATCTACGCATAGATCTAGCTCTGATACCACTGAATGGTTTCGCGGCATAGTAAATCAAAATTTTCTACGGATGCGAACAGAGGGAAAGCCAAGATCTAATCTAGGAGATGCAATCAACGAGAGAGATTGGATTAGATCTTCATACCCTTGAAGATTCGCACAGCGGAACGTTCGTCGGAACGTGGGTGATGTAGTCGTACTCGCTTCTCCTCCTCGCGATCCGATCCGATCTAGCACCACAAGTGGCGGTGCCTCCGTGAGATGCACACGTGCAGCACCTGGACGTCTCCTCCTTCCTCGGACCAGCAAGTATGGTGGAGATATAGATTGGATCTACAACACGACGGCGTGGTGTATATGGTGGAGAATTTCTGCAGCAGGGCTTCGCCTACAAACAGTCGGGAGGGAGAGAGGAAAGCTAGCAAGGCAGCTAGGGTTTGGAGGAGAGGTGTGGGGTTTGGTGCGCCCCCACCCCTCTTTATATAGAGGGGGGGGGCGCAGCCCTAGCCCCTCCCCCAAGCCCAAAGGATAAGGAGTGGGGGGCATGGACTCTCCCCTCTTCTAGAAACCCTATCTCTAGTTTAAACGATTTAAACTCTCTAGGATCGGCTGGGCCCTATGGGGCCTTGTGCCCTTGGCCCAATGCGGCCAGGACACTCCCTCATAGGCCCATGCCCCCTCCCGGAAGGTGGGGCCACATTGGTCCCCTTCCGGAAGGTTCTAGAAGCTTCCGGTACAATACCGATTAACCCGGAACAATTCCGAACTCCAAAAACTGCACTGCCTTATATGAATCTTATTCTCCGGACCATTCCGGAACCTCTCGTGATGTCCCGGATCCCATCCGAGACTCCGAACAAAAATTCATAAACCAATTATCCAATCTATCCTAGCGTCAAGACACGTTAAGTGTGTGACCCTGCGGGTTCGAGAATATGCAAACATGATCTTCTATCAATAATCAACAGCGGGGTCTGGGCACCCATATTGACTCCCATACATTCATCGATGATCATATCGGATGAACCACGATGCCAGGATTCAATCAATCCCATATATATATTCCCTTCGTCTCGCGATATTTTACTTGCCCGAGATTCGATCGTCGGTACCGTCATACCTAGTTCAATCTCGTTCACAGCAAGTACTTTACTCGTTCCGTAATCCGATATCACTTTGTGATTAACTCCTTAACCACATGCTTGCAAGCGGTGTTGATATCGATTACCGAGTGGGCCCTAAGTATATCTCTCCGACTTGGGAGGGACAAATCCCATCTCGATACATACAACCCAACAGATACTTTCCGATCACCTGAGAGACACCTTTATGATCACCCTCTCATAGGATGACGTTTGATGACTGTAACTACCTCGGTGAATTACGCTCCTAGTTACAAGCCTGGACGAGCGGAAATGGTTAAAATAGTACGATGGGGCCCAAATGCCACTCACAGGTAGACCTTTCGGCCGTCCTAACCATTTCCAAACATTGGGACAAGAACGGGCGGCGTAATCGACAGGCGAAGGGATCAACTACATACACAAATGAGTATGTATGCAAGCCACCATACAACAGTCCTCAGAGCCATTCCATCTAAAAGAAATAGAAATATTGCAACGCCATACGGCAAGATCCAAATGTCCTAGATAGATATAATAGTTTAGGATATCTCCTCATACATCAAACATCAGAGTATCAGGCGGAAGCGGCAAACAAGATCCGAGTACGGATAAGAAGCAAACCGGCATAAGATGCCCCATAATAAACACATCCCGCCCACAGATCTCACGGATCCCCGTTCCCGGAATCTCTACACCGAATGATCGTTGCCCACATCGTCCGTCTCCTCCACCCAGTATCCATCTTGTGAGTGTACCTGTTCATCTGAATCAAACAATTTATCGTGTGAGACCCTAGGGGTACTCAGAAAGACTTTATGCCTCTAACGGGGACACAACCTGGGGTGACGCAATTTCAGCAAAAGATAAACCCTAACAATTCTATAGATACTCGCTAACCATCCGCCTAACCAAAGATAGACGGATGTCCGTGAATTAATAACAACAGTTATAACAGTAATATTAACAGATCCATCCTCCTCCTCGCTTACCAAAGAGGAAGCGGACGAACACCCCCCCATCCGTTGGAAGTTTTATTATCCATTCCATGAGTGTTGCACTATTTACTAGTCAGTTACTTAGTCAAATTAAAAGCGGTACTTTAGTTATACTTGTCTATGATCGAGAAACTGTGCTCCAAGTCGTCCATAACCGCGGACACGGCTTTCAGAAAGTTTTACCCTGCAGGGGTGCACAAATAGCAACACACACTCGATCAACCTCGGAAAAACCAAATCAAAACCCAACGAGGCTTTCACGACAAAGCAATCACAAGATTCAGAAATATTTCAGGGGGCCACCCCATTAAGTATACCCGCAACAAAGCTGGCCGGCTCCGAGACGGACTCAAGGTTTGGGTGGACGGCTGTAAACGACTGGGAACCCGAAAGTGTGACTGGGCTTGTCGATACCGCGAAATCGTGTCCCGATCCTAAACAGTACAGGTGCAGTACCTCGCACAATTTTAAATAAAGCAGTAAAGCATGGCATAAGTACAGGATAGTAAATAAAACCTCAAACTAGTTTGTGGCCCCAAGAAATAAGAATGAATCAAGCTCTGGCTCAGGGGGGTCCCATAAGCCTCCCGGATGTGGATAGCGCGAATATTCAAGGAACAGGAATCAAGTACTCGGGGTCCTACGGGACACAAGTGAGCATGAAAAACCAAATAGCAGATATTGCTCACCGGTGCCACTTTCATTAGTTATCCCATACTACTCAGGTTAAGTTGTTTAGGTACCTCGTTATCCATCAGACACTCACATACCCTACACATGCTGTTCTACGACTCGCATGGCTCAAACAACTCTTGTAGTAATGGCTCATGGGATGGAGGAACAAGCTTGGTGGGGTTTAAAAGTAAAGGCTATGCAAAACTTGGGATTCAGTTTAATGCAATCACGACTCGATGATGCAAGAATAAGATAGAGGCAATAGGTACTGTATGTATGCAAGCATGTGGTAGTGCTTGCCTGGCAGCTCAGCTGAAGCGAGAGAAGGATCTGGGTAGTGCTCCTGGGTTTCTTGATATATCCCCTGCTCAGCGTCTATTCGAGGAAGAACCAAACAAACAAGGGCCAACATAAATAAAGTGCACAAGCATATGAATCAAATGCGACAAGCAAACAACCATGCCATGATGAATGATGCACAATTTGCATGGCAATAAAGTAGCATGGCATGGGTGAGGTGTAGAATACAAGAAATAAACATTTTATGGAGTTTTAGTCACCTTTTATACTCAAATAAGTTGCTGTATACTTTATATTTATATGATGCATGCTGCAATTCAGAACATGGAATGCATAAACAGAAAGGTCTCGTCGCGCTGATCGATTTATACATATCATTTGTTAAATTTGGAGTTATAAAACAAAAGTTATTAATTAATTAAGAAAAAGGGCGTTTTATTGTAATTTTAATCAACTCGAAAATTAAAGTGTCCAAAATATATTTTGAATGGCATAATTGAATTCCTCACATTTTTCTGATTCAAAAACATATATTATTTGTGTTATTTGGATAAGTCAATGAAAAGTTATTTAATTTCTGGATTTAAAATCATATAAAACATTTCTGAAAATATTTTGATCAAACAGAAAAACAACAGATACTTTTTATACTCAGAGAGATCTAGCCACAGCCGCTGACGAGTGGGCCAGGCGCTGACTCAGCAACAGGTTGGTCGACGTGGTCCACGCGGGGTTTTTCTCACCGAGGGACAACCTAGCCACAGAGGATGACTGGTGGGCCTCCAGGCGGCAGGGCCACAGTACGCGCGCGGGCTATCGGGCGCTGACACGTGTGCCATCCGGGGAGCGCGGGTTGAGAAGCCACAAAGCGCGGGGGCCTTACTGCAAAGTGTCACTACGGCTGACAGGTGGGGCTCCGGGGACGGCGGGTTCAGGCTGGAAAAAGGGCAGGGTGTTTTCTGAAAAAGTGTCACCGACGCCGGACTGTCTGCTGCGCGCCGTCTGCAGAGAACAGGGGACCGGCCGGAGTTCGGACGACGATGGCGACCAAACGGCGGCGAATCTTGCCAAGCCGCAAAAAGGTAAAACGCAGAGGGTTGTGCGGGCTACCTTTTTCGTTTAGCAAGCTCGCCCGGAGGCGGCCTACAGCGCGCGGGGCACGACGAAAAACAGAGGCGGGACGGAAGCTGCTGCAGCTGCTGCTGTCTGCCAGAGCGCGGCGCGCGGCGGTGCACGGAGGCTGCTCGACGGAGCGCGGCGGCGTTGCGGCGAGCTAGAGAGGAAAAGGGGATGTCCAGGAGGAAGATGGTACTCACGGGAGTGCGCCCGCGAAGCCGTGGGAGCAACGGTGGCGGGGTACTGGCGCAGTGCTCGCGGCACCGAGCTTCGGGAGCATGGCGTCTACGGCGGCGCGGCGGCAACTCCGGCGACCTTCCGACGAGGGTCACGTACAGGTCGAAGAAGAGGAGGCCAGGGAGCCTCCTGGCGCCAGGCACAGGCCCGGTGGCCATCATCTCGAGCCGGCACAGGGGAAGGCCGAGCTAGGGTTTTGGGGCAGCATGGAGGTGGCCATGGCCAAGCTTGGGGAAGTAGGGAGGAGGGAGAGGGATCTGGGCGCCTCCTAGGTAGCTCGGAGGTGGTTGGGGAGATAAGGGAGAGAGGAGAGAGGCACATGGGATGGTGGTGGTTTTGCAAAAAGGTGAGGAAGGAGTGATCGGGCTAGGTCTTCTCTCCCCCTTCTTCTCCTTGTCTTGAAGCCAAAGAAAGAAGTGGGGCAGATAAGGGGTGTGAAGTGGTGGGCCTGCCTGGTAGGGAGAGAGGGGGAAGCCGAGAGAGAGGGGGAGGGGAGGGGTAGCTCGGGTTAGGTAGGGCTAGGGTTAGGAGAGGCTCGGGTTAGCTAGGTCTAGAGAGAGGAGAGGTGGTCTCGGGTTAGGTTAAAGGGGGCTAGGGTTAGGAGAGAGGATAAAGAGAGAGGGTGAGATGAGAGAGAGATGAGGTAGGGTGCTTAGGGTTTAGCTACTTGCATGCACCAAGCTAGATCAAACAAGAATAGGTGGATGAGGTGTAGGGTTTAGCAAACTCAAACAAGATCAACAAAAAAGAGTGGAAGAGAGGGATAGGGATGTGGTGGTTCTTGCATGGGCCATGCATAAATAGTAAATGCCTCCTCTAGTAATGAAAACCACTAGATTATCTCATGGCATTTGTATAAGCAAGCTTCCCAAATTTTGGAATAAGGCCCAACAAAAGAAAAGAGAGCTTGTTTACCACATGGATTAAATAAAAGATCATGCATGAATATAAGGTGGCCAAGCTTGTGTGTATGTGCCACTAGCCAACATGAACCCCAATGGTATTCCTACATGAGCTTATATTCATATTTAAACCATATGAAAGCTTGACAAGGGGTTCCACTCACATAGCATGCAAAGGTGGCCATGTGGCTCTCATATACCAATAATGTAAAAACAACATGGTGCATATATGGGAGCATGTGGAAATGTAAGTGGAGCCATCCAAACTCACATGAGCTAGAGGTAAAACCCAATAAAGTGCAAAGCTCATATTTAGTTGGATGGTGGAATTATAAGGTGGTGACAAGAAAGGTGGTGGAGTGGAATAAAAGATATGCCCCCAACTCAACTTGGGCATTTAAACAATATGTCAATAACCAAATACAATATCAAGAGGCAAATACAATTAATAATGCATATGAGAGAAGACCCAAAACAAAAAGGGTTTTATATGATGCTCAAATGCAAGGTGGCATGATGACATGAGCATGATATAATTATGATGCAACAATTATATATATGAAGTAGCCATATATATAGACTAGGCTAGTAGCATTGCAATTGTTAGACAATTGGGATGCTACAATGACCTCAAAGCTTTCTTCCGATACCAGGGAGTTGTATTATCTCATGGTCTAAGGAATACAATATTTGACATAGGAAAAGCTTCGCAAAGACGAACACGATGACACGATCTAATTGCTTCGCTTAGTTTGGGTCTGTCCATCATATCATTCTCCCAATGATATGATCTCATTATCAATTGACAACTCATGTCTATGGTTAGGAAACCTTAACCATCATTGATCAATGAGCTAGTCCTTAGAGACGTACCAGGGACACGGTGTTGTTCACAAACCACACAAGTATTAATGTTTCCGCTTAATACAATTCTAGCATGGAATATAAACTTTATCATGAACAAGAATTATAATAATAACATCTTTATTATTGCCTCTAGGGCATAATTCCAACAATTTCTCCTGAGCACAATGTACTATAACTCTGTATTTGCAATTTCTGTGGTACCTAAAGTTCCTTAGCTGTGCAACATGCAGTGTCTGCACTGCTCTTCTGAACTGATACACATCTAAGAAACACATTTTCCAACAGAGCCCTTCTTCAGGGTGAAGCCTGTTTTCATCATACCACACCCTTGGCTCCTTCTTCTTGGCCCTGCTTTTTCTTCCTTTTGGTTGAATCCAAGAAGGTGTCTCAAACCCATCATCATCTTCTGGATCCAAATCTACATCTGGCCCTTCATCATCAGAAGGAATATAATCTGCTGGTAGCCTTTTCTTTGGCTGACTGCAATGACTTCTCTCAGTTGGCCCCTTCCTACCTGGTTCTTTCTTCTTCCCAGAAGTTGTATCCAGTTCATAGTCTGCCAGTTCTGTCAGTTCACATGCATTGTCTTCATCTTCACGGTCTGACACATGGAAAAGATCATATGCCTCTTCATGTGCATCAGAAACTGAATCCCACTCCCACCTCTTCCTCTTCTTGAAATCATCCATGGTCTGATTCAGATCATCATCATCTGACTCAGTTACATCATGGTTCATCTCATCATCATCTTCATCTTCCTCCATTATAAAATCCCTAACTTGTTTGCCCTTCTCCTTAGCTCTGCATTGTTGATGCTGTTCTTCATCCATATTGTTGCTCTCCTGTGTCAACATGTACAGGAACTCTGGATCTTCAGTTAACTGTGTGCACTGTTGGCTTGGAAAAATTACTCCTTCATCATCCACTGTGTACACAACAGGGTTTCCAATCTCTGAAATTGGAATTTGTTCTTCTACTGAGGCACTATTTACATTTGGTGGCAGTGTGCTTCCTCCACTGATTACAACTAAAGTAACTTGTTTTTCATTCTCATACTGTGTAACCATCTGCTAAACCTTGCTCATTCCATCCAATAACTCCATGCCAGCAATTCCTCTACCCTTCTCTCTAACATAATACATGCAGTCATTAATTCCATAGCCCTCTCCCTCAATTAAAGCTAACAGATTCATGTAGGTGATGTCTGATTCACCTATGCTGCGCTCAATATTGTCCTGACCATCTAGATTTATCCTTACATCCCATATGTCATCATCCAAACTACAAAATTGAAATAACACCCAAATTATTTGCAACAGAAAACCATAGCCTAAATCACAAAGAGAAATAACAGATAAAGACCAAGGGAAAGAGGGGGATAACTTACTCGAGGCCGGCGCCGAATGCACTTGTCCAACGGCTACTCTGCGTCGGGTTCGCCTTCCACACATCGGCCACGGCAACGGCGGCCGCCTTCTCCGGCGAATAGAACGCGGCTGCCACGGGGTTCGAGCTCCCGCAGCAATCCTCGACGCTGGATCCTTCCATGCTGCCGGCGTCGTCTGTGGGTCCGGCGCCAGCTCTGGGTCCGGCGCCACCGGGGGGATCCGCCGCCGCCATGCCTTCTGTGCGCGCGAGAGAGAGCAGCTGCGAGTAACTGACTGGGTCGAACCTGGTCGGGGCGTGCTGTTAGGGTTCGGACAGCGCCGTTAACGGCCGTCCATGACCATCCGTCAAAATATGCCACATCAGCCTGACGACTGGGCCCCACCGGTCAGTTTCGTCGTTAGCGCGGCATCAGACCCAGATCAGTGCTGGCTGCAACCGCGCGCCTCAAAAACGGTGCAATCTGAAACTTTTAAATTTTTTGGTGGTCTTTTGAAACCCTAGCCTCAAATGTGGTGGTTTTTTGTAATTTTCTCCGCTAGGCTAGATTCCCTGGTAGACGCTAGGCTAGATTCCCCGGTGGTTAGGTGGTGGTTAGGGATGAATCCCATCTGAGGCGTCGAGCGCTATGCCTAATTTTCTGCCGCACATCCCAGCTCGTTAGCTGTCCCTAGCGACCCAATCCAAGCGGCGCGCGTTGGAAGCCCAAATGCTTAGGTGATAAATCCAGTTTTCTTATATATTTTTATTTTCATCTAAACGTCTAATGAAGCGTCTACCAGTGAAAATGCCCTAATAGGATTGACTTTTGACTAATCTTAAAAACCGTACATCTACTGTATAAATGCTTTGGCTCGATGGCTTTTATTAATTTTTAACACAAAATGGGTTTAGCTGGACCTGCTATCTTGAATTAAAATAAACAGGCATCTCGGCTCCTGGGCGAGCCGAGCTACTATACGTGGGTTTTGAGCCGTAGGGAATCTGTGGCTGGATTGAATCCTTCGTCAAAAAAAAAAACTAGAGATTCATATGTTTTGAGGAGGAGATGAGGTGTAGATTTTCTACTTTTCTAGCACGTATGTTGTTGAAGAAGGCTGACTGGCTAAATCCTTTCGACGTGTGCACCTTCACAACCGCAACAGCAAAGGATGGGTTCAGTTAAAATTCTTGAAGGAAGAAATCAGATCTAAATCGAAACGACCTGCAACCTAGGGTTTCCTAAGGCTTAGACTCTCGTTGGCGAAAGACTTTCTTCAGCTCTGATCTGCCTCTCCTTTTCATGTCTGACCCGTGCTGCTCAGGGGCGTCTCGCACGCCTGCCTAGCCTTGGCGGCGGGGGAGGAGTGAGGTTGGGGGTAGAATGGTTCCGATCACTAGTGGGAACCAGTAGGGATGGCGGCAAAGTTTCCAAAGGAAGGTGGATCATCAATCCCCAAACCACCAATGGATCTGCAGGAATTGATGAAGAAGCTTGGGCTCAAGGATGAAGAACTTGACGACATGGTCTTGCTGAGGGAGGACTTCATGAATTTGAGGGAGGTGGCACGCTGGATGGCAGTGGTTAAGGTGCACACCACCAAGCACTTTAGCAACCAACCTTTCTTCCAAAAGATGGACTTCACGTGAGGTTTTGTGCGGAAGTGGATGATATGCCCGTTGGAGGATAACATGTTCATTCTTCAGGGGTCTTGCCTAGGTGATTGGAATAGGGCCATGCACGATAGACCTTGGATTTTCAGGCAGCAAGGAGTCCAATTGGAACCGTACGGTGGGACTGTGGATCCCAAGAGAGTGGATATGCATATCCATCATGCCTGGGTGCAGATAAGGGGCGTACCTCCGCTGTTTCGTAAGGACACAGTTGTGTGAGACATGGCTGCTCGCATCGGTGAGGTGCTGGGAGTGGATCTGTATGAGTTGGGTGCAAGTGGAACCAATTTTCTGTGGGTGTCGGGTTAAGCTTGATGTGAACAAACCGCTGACAAGGTTTGTAGGGCTGCACTCGGAAGGCGGCGAAAGACTCTCTTTCCAGGCGATGTATGAGAAGCTGCCGAAAGTTTGTGAGATATGTGGACTGTTCGCCATGGAGATCTTGAGTGCGGCGATGAGGTCCATGGCGATGAGGCAAAATAATATGGCTATTGCATGATAGCGCCTATGGAAGTCTGGCATCCCCAAATATTGGAGGTACCCATGGCCGGAGTAGCGGGAAGAATGTAGACACATGTAAGCGTCCACCTGGAAAGTCACCGCCTACTACAGATGAGAAAGAAAAGAATGCAGGTCAGATGCAAATCACGGAGGGAGCTGAGACAAAAGAGAACAACAAGCCGGGTGCAAGGAGGAACCTGGATTCAACGCTCATGGTGGATGATGCAAACAAAAATGTTAATGCTCTGTCGACTTTGAAGAAGCCTGGCCCAAAGAGGTCGAGAAAGAGTGATGCACATGCTAAAGAGGCGAGATCCGATTCAGAGTACCGCCAGGAACAATGAGTTGCATATGTTAGAACTGTTGCGGGCGCGGGACAAACGTGAAAGTTCGTGAGCTTCACGATCTAGTGAAACGATTTAAACCTTTCATGCCGTGTGTTGTGGAGATGCAATTACAGAAGTCACGGGTTAACGGACTAGCTAGAAGGCTAGGTTATAATCATAGTTTCGTTATTAGTTTTTTAGGACTTAGCGGAGGTCTTGCTATGTTTTGGAATGAATAAATAAATATTGAGATTTTGCTGTATTCTCAGTATCACTTAGATGCAGTTATTATTGAGAGGGATAATGACCCTTGGAGATTGATATGCGTGTACGAGGCGAGGCCCAAACCTCGACGAATTGATCTGTCATATATAAAATTTAATGTTGTAGTTAGTGAGGTTCTCAAGTGTGCAAATTTTAAGTATGTAAAAACTCTTGTAATGTAAGCTTTTATAAAATATAGAGGAAGAGATGTAAGAAATGTTTTTGCATATATTCACCTCTTTATAGTTTATAGAAAATAGTTTTTTGTTCTATCTAACTTCCATGCTAACTAAGGTCTCTTACAATCATGATCACTTTGATAGCAAGTTTGTGGATGCCCAAAATTCCTTTATACTTTCAACCATGATCCTATGATCTGTGTGTCGTGGATCATAATCAACATTGTACAAAAATTTACATCCATACAATATCCAAAAAGTCCTTTCAATAAAGCCATAATGGCTAAGTCTTACATAAGCCACATTAGCCTAAACATCAAACCGTCAGCAGCATAACTTTAAAAGAACATCAAGCCCAAGCCATGCCTTAACTCTACAGACAACTGACTGGGAGACGCCCTAGTTCGCATAGTCGTCATGAATCCTTCTTCCATCTTATGCTCCTCCATATATGTCCAAGTTAATATCTAGGGACGTGCTAGGCGAGTACTTTTAGATATTCTCGCAAACCATCTTAAGATAAGAAGGAATTTATTATGCATAATTAAGTAAATAGGAAGGCTTTATGGTAGGTTTCTTTCAGGTAAAACCTAGTTTCTCTTATATATATAGCATAAAATATTTTACCAAGTTAACCAACTACTAGGTTTAAGATTTAGCCCACCAATCTTAACATATGATTCACCAATATCATTCTCATTATCATCACACTTCCAGAACCTTTTTTCTAAGTTCATTGTGGTCTCAATACCTTTACACTTTGTAAAGGTGGTACACATTAACCACAAGATTCGACACATCCGTCGCGAGGGACCACAAATCATCATAGAAAGTATACGGGGTTCGGATAATCAAACAAAACCTTTCACTTGTCTACCTTGTACAATGATCTACCCTATGAAGGCATGTCATAAACCGCATGCAAGCTAATTACCCTCTTGGGATAATGACTCACATCCATGAGTGTCTCATAGTAATCGCCCGTTGAAAGTGTAAAATGGTTAACCTAGAGGGGGTGAATAGGTTTCTACAAAATTCTTTGTAATCTTTTGCAAGTTTTAGGCTTTGCGGAATATAAGTGAGCCTAAATGCAAACTAGGTGAGGCAACCTAGATGATGATACAAGATACTTCAAGCTCGAATGCTATCACAAGGTAAACAACACAAGTAAGAGATTGGTTAAGGAATAACCGAAGAACGCGGAGACGAAGATGTATTCCCGTGTTCACCACCTTTGGGAAGGGGGCTACATCATGTTGGAGAGGTATGAGGTTCCACAAAGGATTCCTCGCGCACCACAAAGGCTCACCTTCTTCTCCGAGCCTATCCCATGAAGGAATAGCCCACTTACTCGTGGTAGACTTTAAGGTAGTCTCCAAACCCTCACAAACTTTCCACGGAGCAAATCACAATCCGAATGCCTCCGGGCGACCCTAGCCGCCTAGGGTTTCCTACAAACCCAAGAGTAACAAGCTAAATCGATGAACTCAAGAGGGAATTAACTTTGGCTTGGTGGAAACATAGATCAGGACCTCCTCTTCCTTTCTACCAAAGGGATTTGAAATTGGTTGGGTAGAATGGGAGATCCTAAGCTTTTGTGTTTCAACAATGGAGAGAGAGAGCTTCAAGAAATGAATGTTAGCTGAAATGCATTACCTCTCAGTGGAGAAGAAAGGGGTACATATAGTATGGGGAGAAAAAGAGTCGTTTGGGAGTTCCTATGACAGAACCGGCAATAAGTCCGGTCGGACCAGTTCGTATGCCGGGAATTCCGGCGACAGCCCCGGCGGACCGGACTCCACGCCGGAAGTTCCGACGACGACCGAAATTCCCGGCGAGCAACCGAAAACACATGCAGTGAGCTGTTTTGGCGCTCACCGGGAATTTCCGGCGGTGACCGGAAATTCCAGCGACAGCACCGGCGACGCCGACACTTCTGCCGGTTTCGCAGTAACCCACTTAGGCTCATTTTCCATGGCGATTTTCTCTCTCCTCTAAAGGGTGTGTGGCTGTGGATTATGAGATGCATATTTGGTGTAGAACAACCCCAAAGAGCGCATCGAGATCACCCCTCTTAATAGTGTGGTGTTTCCTATTTGAATCAAAAGTAAATAAGAGAGAATAATAAATAAAACCACCGGCTCTTCATATATAAACGAATGGGGGGTCACACATCGCCTTTCATCAACAACCGCAGTCTATCACCTGTAGATAAGCTAGTAGAAACATTAGTCTGCTCTTTAGCTTCGATATCATAGTTAACCAAAATACTAGATAAGGGCTATTTGTGTTGGAGATATGCCCTAGAGGCAATAATAAATGTAGTTTTTATTATATCTTTGTGTTTATGATAAATGTTTACATTCATGCTATAATAGTATTAACAAGGAAACATTAATACTTGTGTGATTTGTAAATTTAAATTGAAGTCCCTAGTATAGCCTCTATACATCACTAGCTTGTTGGTTGATAAATGATTGTGGTTTCCCTGTCATGAACATTGAGATGTTATCAACAACAAGATCATATCGTTAGGAGAATGATATGGTGGACATACTCCTATAGATAAGCATAGCATAAAGATCAAGTCATTTTAATAGTTCAATTGCTATATGCTTTCTGATACATAGTAATCTAATTCCTTCGACCATGAGATCATGCATATCACCTTTACCGGATGGATACTTTGATGACATCAAACACCACACCGTAACTGGGTGGCTATAAAGGTGGCATTGAGTGTTCAGAAAGTATTGGTTGAAACACATGGATCAAGAGTGGGATTTGTCCATCCATATGACGGATAGATATACTCTGGGCCCTCTCGGTGAAATGTCATCCAATTAGCTTGCAAGCATGTGACTGGATCACAAGGGATCACATATCACGGGAACGAGAAAAGAGTACTTATCAGTAACGAGGTTGAACTAGGTATGCAGAGATACCGACGATCATAACCTCGGATAAGTAAACTATCGTGAGAAAAAGGGAAATTGATATCGTATGTAAGTGGTTCATTCGATCGCAAAATAATCGTAGAAATATGTGGGAGCCATATGAATTTCCAGATTCCTCTATTGGTTATTGTTCGGAGAAATGTCTCGATCATGTCCGCATAATTCACGAACCGTAGGGAGACACACTTAAGGATTCGACGTTGTTTGAGTAGTTATGGAATGATGAGAAAGAGTCTGAATGTTGTTCAGAGTCTTGAATGGGATTCGGGATATCACGAGGAGATCCGGAATGGTCCGGAGAATAAGATTCATATAAGGAAAGTCCCGTTTCGGAGATAGAGAATGGTTCCGGTGTTTTCATCAGGAATGTTCTAGAAGCTTCCGGAATGTTCGGCACTCCGGGGGGGGGGGGGGGGAAGGGTACATGAATGTGTTATATCAAGTTGGTATGATTTCATCATGTATTCGGTGTCATCGCTGATCAAAATAGAGGGTTTATTCAAATCCTAGTTTGAAAAGTCAAACGACAGTTTTTGGAAAGAGGAGGAGGAGTGGGAAACCGAGTTGGGGAGGAGTTCCCTCCTCCAACCGGCGGCGCCCACCCAAGCCGAGTTGGGGAGGGACTCCCCTCCCTCCCCTTGGCCGGCCGGCCCCTCCACCTATATAAGGAGGGGCAGGGCTCCCTCCTAGAGACACACAAGATCCTCTCCTCCAAACCCTAGTACCAAGCCGCCGCCGCCTCCATAGCCGCCGCCGGCCCTAGGTAAAACCGCCGCCGCCGCCTAGCTAAACCCTAGCCGCCGGCTTGATCCTCCTCGGAGTGTCTAAACTCTAGATCGTCGAGGGACTCTCTCATACACCACCATACTCGCTCCGGCTTAAGGCGAAGCCCTGCGAGATCTCCCCTCTACTTCCGGTGCCACGCCGTTGTGCTGCCGGAATCGCGAGGAGAGTGCTACAACCTCCGCTGCCTGCTGGAACAAGGGATAGGAAGGTCTTCGTCGAGTACCGAACGTGTGACCGACTGCGGGAGAGCTGCCGGAACGCAGCGCCGAAGGATCGTCTACGCGATCTTGAGATCAGGAAGAGTACGACTACATCACCCACGAGAATCCTCTCTCGTTAAACACTTTGGAATCTTCGAGGGTGAGTTATTCTATCGACTCGTTGCTACAATCTACTAGATAGATCTTGGCTTGTTTGTTTGTATGCGATAGAAATTTTTTGTTTTCCATGCTACGAAACCCTACAGTGGTATCAGAGCCATGTCTATATGTAGATCTGTTGCACGAGTAGAACACAATGGTTATTGTGGGCGTTGATGCTTTTATTGTCGATTGCTTCTTGTGTACTTTTCATCTTGCGGTATGTTGGGATGAAGCGGCCCGGGCTAACCTTACATGACATCGTTCATGAGACTTGCTCCACGCTTGACATGCAACTTGTATTGCATAAGTGGCTTTGCGGTTTCCTGTTTCTCCTAGCATAGTTAAGATCCAATTTACAACGGGTGATTAACAATACTAGTATCAATGTTGTGGTTCATGTTCATAAGTTAGAACGACACTTATTGAAAGCCCCAAACCACGTAAAATATGCAAAGAAACTAGAGGCGTCTAACTTTGTTTTGCAGGGGTGTGCTGTGATGTGATATGGCCATGATTGTGATTATATTTGATGTATGCAATGTTCCTTATTGTAAGTTGGCAACCGGCAGGAGCCATATGGTTGTCTTTAATTTATGTTAAGACCCGCGTGTCTATTCAAAGTAGTTGTAATAGTTGAAGCCGGTGAACGACAACCATGAAGAAGCGTCATTGACCTTGATGCAATGCCGGTGATGATGGAGATCATGTTCGTGCTAGAAGATGGAGATTGGAAGCACAAAGAAGAAAGGCCATATCATATCACATATTATGAATTGCATGTGATGTTAATACTTTATGCATCTTGTATTGCTTAGTAGACGACGGTAGCATTATAAGATGATCCCTCATGCACATGAATTTCAAGTCATAAAGTGTTCACCCTTAGTTAGCACCGTTGCTAAAGCTTGTTGTTTCGAAGCACCACGTGATGATCGGGTGTGTTAGATTCCGCAAGTGTATACAACGTGAGCAAGCCAGATTTGCTCATGCGGAAACTAAGGTTTGATCTTGACGAGCCGAGCATGTACAGACATGGTCTCGGAACACGGATCACCGAAAGGTAAAGCATGAATCATATAGTAGATATGATGAACATGTCGATTGTTCGCCATTGAAACTATATCAACTCTCGTGATGATCGGTGTTGATGTGGTGGATTTGGTTCGTGTGATCACTAAAACAATGTGAGGGATATTGTTTTGAGTGGGAGTTCACCTAAATTAATTTTATTATTAATTTGAACTCAATTTGTCATAAACTTAGTCTAAAACTATTGCAAATATGTTGTAGATCAATGGCAGCCCCTACCATCAATTTTAATGCGTTCCTAGAGAAAGAAAAGTTGAAAAAACAATGGAAGCAACTTCGCGGATTGGTTCCGCAATTTGAGGATTGTCCTCACAGCTGGTAATTTGACCTATGTGCTGGATGCACCGTTGGGTGACCCACCTGCAGCTGATGTTGCCGATGAAGTAAAGAACGTTTACCTCACTCGGAAGACTCAGTACTCCACAGTTCAGTGTGCTATCTTGTATGGTTTAGAATCGGAGCTTTAGAAAAGGTTTGAGAATTTAGACCCATATGATATTGTCGAGGATCTCAAATTGATCTTTGAGACTCATGCGGCAATTGAAAGCTATGAGGCTTCTGAAAAGTTCTTTAACTGCAAGATGGAAGAGGGCAGCTCCGTCAGTGAGCATGTGCTTAAGATGTCTAGGCACGCAAACAAACTTCAAAGCTTGGGTATTGTGATTCCTAATGCTTTGGGGATTTACCGTGTCCTCCAATCACTACCACCAAGTTACAAGAACTTTGTGATGAACTACAACATGCAGAACATGAACAAAACGTTGCCAGAACTCTTTGCCATGTTGAAATCTGCAGAAGTGGAGATCAAGAAAGAGCACCAAGTGTTGTTGGTCAATAAGACCACCAAATTCAAGAAAGGCAAGTCTAAGCAGAAGGGACACTTCAAGAAGGGTGGTAAGAAAGTTACCACGCCGATGAAGAAGACCAAGGCTGGACCTAAGCCTGATACTGAGTGCTTTTACTGCAAGGGAGAAGGTCACTGAAAGCGGAATTGCCCAAAGTACTTGGCGGATTTGAAGAACGGCAACATCAAGAAGAAAGGTATATCTGATATACATGTTATTGATATGTATCTCACTAGTACTCGTAGTAGTGCCTGGGTATTTGATACTGGTTCGGTTGCTCATATTTGTAACTCGAAATAGGTGCTGCAGAATAAACGGAAGCTAGCGAAGAACGAGGTGACGATGCGCGTGGGAAACGGATCAAAGGTTGATGTGATCGCGGTCGGCACGCTACCCCTTCATCTACCATCGGGATTAGTTTTATACGTAAATAATTGTTATTTGGTGCCTGCGTTGAGCATGAACATTATATCGGGATCTTGTTTATTGCGAGACGGTTACTTGTTTAAGTCCGAGAATAATGGTTGTTCGATTTATATGAGTAATATGTTTTATGCACATGCACCTTTAATAGATGGTCTATTCTTGTTGAATCTCGATAGTGGAAATACACATATTAATAACATTGAGGCTAAACATTTGAAATCGAGCGATAACTTGACCTATATGTGGCACTGTCGTCTTGGTCACATTGGAGTGAAGCGTATGAAGAAACTCCATTCCGATGGACTTCTTGAATCACTTGATTTCGAATCACTTGATAGATGCGAAGCATGTCTGATGGGTAAAATGACTAAGACTCCATTTTCTGGTATGATGGAGCGAGCTACGGACTTATTGGAAATCATACATACCGATGTGTGTGGTCCAATGAGTGTAGCATCGCGCGGTGGTTATAGTTATGTTCTTACCTTCACGGATGACTTGAGTAGATATGGGTATATCTATTTCATGAAACATAAGTCCGAAACTTTCGAGAAGTTTAAGGAATTTCAAAGTGAGGTAGAGAATCAACGTAACAAGAAGATTAAATTTCTACGTTCTGATCGTGGAGGTGAATATCTAAGTTACGAGTTTGGCGAGCATTTGAAGAAATGCGGAATACTTTCACAGTTGACACCGCCGGGAACACCACAGCGTAATGGTGTGTCCGAACGTCGTAATCGAACTCTCTTAGATATGGTTCGTTCTATGATGTCACTTACAGATTTACCGCTATCATTTTGGGGTTATGCATTAGAAACAGCCGCATTCACTTTAAATAGGGCACCATATAAATCCGTTGAAACGACACCATATGAATTATGGTTTGGGAAGAAACCTAGATTGTCGTTCCTTAAAGTTTGGGGGTGCGAAGCCTATGTAAAGAAGTTACAGCCGGACAAGCTTGAACCCAAAGCGGAAAAATGCGTCTTCATAGGATACCCGAAGGAAACTATTGGGTATACCTTCTATCATAGATCCGAAGGCAAAATCTTCGTTGCCAAGAATGGATCCTTTCTAGAGAAGGGATTTCTCTCGAAAGAAGTGACTGGAAGGAAAGTAGAACTCGACGAGGTTGTCGAACCTTCTCTCGAAATTGCGAGTAGCGCAGCACCGGAAGAAGTTCCTGTGGTGCCTGCACCAATAAGAGAGGAATCTAATGATGATGATCATGAAACTTCGGTTGAAGTTGCTACAGAGCCTCGGAGGTCAACGAGAACTCGTACCACTCCAGATTGGTATGATCCCGTTATGAATGTCATGTTAGTGGACAACACCGATGACCCTGAGACATATGAGGAAGCGATGATGAGCCCAGATTCCAATAAATGGCAAGAAGCCATGAAATCCGAGATTGGATCCATGTACGAAAACCAAGTATGGACTTTGGTGGACTTACCGGATGGCCGGAAGGCTGTCGAGAACAAATGGATTTTCAAGAAGAAAACAGATGCTGATGGTAATGTTACTGTCTATAAAGCTCGACTTATCGCAAAAGGGTTTCGACAAATTCAAGGAGTTGACTACGATGAGACTTTCTCACCAGTAGCGAAGCTAAAGTCTGTGAGGATTATGTTAGCAATCGCTGCATATTATGATTATGAGATATGGCAGATGGATGTCAAAACAACATTCCTCAATGGAGACATTGATGAAGAGTTGTATATGATGCAACCTAAAGGTTTTGTCGATCCTAAAGATGCTAACAAGGTATGCAAACTTCAACGGTCCATCTATGGATTGAAGCAAGCATCCCGAAGTTGGAATCAACGTTTTGATAAGGTGATCAAAAGTTTTGGTTTTATACAAACTTATGGAGAAGCTTGTATTTACAAGAAAGTGAGTGGGAACTCTGTAGCATTCTTAATACTATATGTAGATGACATATTGTTGATTGGGAATGATGTAGACCTTCTTAATAGTGTCAAGGAATATTTGAATAATAGTTTTTCAATGAAGGATCTTGGCGAAGCAGCTTACATATTAGGCATAAAGATTTATAGAGATAGATCGAAACGCCAAATATCATTGTCACAAAGTACATATTTGGACAAAGTTCTAAAGAGGTTTGGAATGGAAGATAGCAAGAAAGGGTTCTTGCCCATGTTGCCCAATACGACCTTGAGTAAAACTCAAAGTCCGACATCGGCAGAAGATAGAGAAAGGATTAGTAAGACTCCCTATGCCTCAGCCATAGGATCTCTAATGTATGCCATGCTATGTACTAGACTCGACATTGCATATGCTGTTAGTTTAACTAGCAGATATCAAAGTGATCCAGGAGTGGATCATTGGACAGCGGTCAAAAACATCCTTAAGTACTTGAGAAGAACTAAGGATATGGTTCTTTCTTATGGAGGTGATGAACAGCTCGTTGTTAATGGTTACACCGATGCTAGTTGGAACACCGATCCGGATGATTCTAAATCACAATCTGGATACGTATTTATTTTGAATGGTGCAGCAGTTAGCTGGAGGAGTGCAAAGCAAAGCGTTGTGGCGAGATCTTCAACTGAATCGGAATACATGGCTGCTTCGGAGGCTTCACAAGAAGCGATATGGATGAAAGAGTTCATTACAGAGCTGGGTGTGGTTCCTAGTGCGCTGGACCCAATGTCTATCTATTGTGATAACATGGGCGCCATAGCCAATGCGCAAGAACCAAGGTCACACAAGAAGCTGAAGCACATCAAGCTACGTTTTCACGCTATTCGAGAACATATCCAAGATGGGGATATAAAGATTTGCAAAGTACACACAGATCTGAATGTGGCGGATCCGATGACTAAACCTCTCCCGAGGGCAAAACATGACCAGCACCAAACTGCCATGGGTGTTCGGTATATTACCATGTAATCTAGATTAGATGACTCTAGTGCAAGTGGGAGACTGTTGGAGATATGCCCTAGAGGCAATAATAAATGTAGTTATTATTATATCTTTGTGTTTATGATAAATGTTTACATTCATGCTATAATAGTATTAACAAGGAAACATTAATACTTGTGTGATTTGTAAATTTAAATTGAAGTCCCTGGTATAGCCTCTATACATCACTAGCTTGTTGGTTGATAAATGATTGTGGTTTCCCTGTCATGAACATTGAGATGTTATCAACAACAAGATCATATCGTTAGGAGAATGATATGGTGGACATACTCCTATAGATAAGCATAGCATAAAGATCAAGTCATTTTAATAGTTCAATTGCTATATGCTTTCTGATACATAGTAATCTAATTCCTTCGACCATGAGATCATGCATATCACCTTTACCGGATGGATACTTTGATGACATCAAACACCACACCGTAACTGGGTGGCTATAAAGGTGGCATTGAGTGTTCATAAAGTATTGGTTGAAACACATGGATCAAGAGTGGGATTTGTCCATCCATATGACAGATAGATATACTCTAGGCCCTCTCGGTGAAATGTCATCCAATTAGCTTGCAAGCATGTGACTGGCTCACAAGGGATCACATATCACGGGAACGAGAAAAGAGTACTTATCGGTAACGAGGTTGAACTAGGTATGCAGAGATACCGACGATCATAACCTCGGATAAGTAAACTATCGTGAGACAAAGGGAAATTGATATCGTATGTAAGTGGTTCATTCGATCGCAAAGTAATCGTAGAAATATGTGGGAGCCATATGAATTTCCAGATTCCTCTATTGGTTATTGTTCGGAGAAATGTCTCGATCATGTCCGCATAATTCACGAACCGTAGGGAGACACACTTAAGGATTCGACGTTGTTTGAGTAGTTATGGAATGATGAGAAAGAGTCCGAATGTTGTTCGGAGTCTCTAATGGGATTCGGGATATAACGAGGAGATCCAGAATGGTCCGGAGAATAAGATTCATATAAGGAAAGTCCCGTTTCGGAGATAGAGAATGGTTCCGGTGTTTTCATCAGGAATGTTCTAGAAGCTTCCGGAATGTCCGGCACTCCGGGGGGGGGGGGGGGAAGGGTACATGAATGTGTTATATCAAGTTGGTATGATTGCATCATGTATTCGGTGTCATCGCTGATCAAAATAGAGGGTTTATTCAAATCCTAGTTTGAAAAGTCAAACGGCTAGTTTGAAAGTCAAACGGCAGTTTTTGGAAAGAGGAGGAGGAGTGGGAAACCGTGTTGGGGAGGGACTCCCCTCCCTCCCCTTGGCCGGCCGGCCCCTCCACCTATATAAGGAGGGGCAGGGCTCCCTCCTAGAGACACACAAGATCCTCTCCTCCAAACCCTAGTACCAAGCCGCCGCCGCCTCCATAGCCACCGCCGGCCCTAGGGAAAACCACCGCCGCCGCCTAGCTAAACCCTAGCCGCCGGCTTGCTCCTCCTCGGCGTGTCTAAACTCTAGATCGTCGAGGGACTCTCTCATACACCACCATACTCGCTCCGGCTTAAGACGAAGCCCTGCGAGATCTCCCCTCTACTTCCGGTACCACGCCATTGTGCTGCCGGAATCGCGAGGAGAGTGCTACAACCTCCGCTGCCTGCTGGAACAAGGGAGAGGAAGGTATTCGTCGAGTACCGAACGTGTGACCGACTGCGGGAGCGCTGCCGGAACACAGCGCCGGAAGGATCGTCTACGCGATCTTGAGATCGGGAAGAGTACGACTACATCACCCACGAGAATCCTCTCTCGTTAAACACTTTGGAATCTTCGAGGGTGAGTTATTCTATCGACTCGTTGCTACAATCTAGTAGATAGATCTTGGCTTGTTTGTTTGTATGCGATAGAAATTTTTTGTTTTCCATGCTACGAAACCCTACAATTTGCCCTTTCAATCTCCCCCTTTTTGGTTAACGATGGCAAATAGAGCTAGAGTCAAATAAAGATATTATGATACGATTAGATACATGGATATCTGGCACACAATAGCAAGCATATAGTCATAGGAAATCCAAGTACAATAAAAGGAACTTCAAATTTGTCCAGACACACACAAGTAGTTTGATAGAGCAGATAAGAGCACAAGCCCATGAGAGGCAAACGAACAAAGGAGGGCTTGTGCATAAGGCAAATCATAAAAGAAGAGACTCTACTCTCTCTCCCCCTTTGGCATCGAGACCAAAAAGGAATAAATGAGTAGAGAAAACGAGCTAGCCAAAAAAGTTATCCTCATCGTTATCATCATCGACTTATTCCTCCTCCTCTTTGTCTTCATCACCCTCAGCCTCTTCGTCGTCCTCGTCCTCATCATCATTCCCTATAGGAGTAGCCCGACGCTGAGAGGAACTGAAAGTGGCAAACCCAGGGAACACAGATGGATCAAAGCCCCAAAATATGTCCTCATCCAGCGGTGGCTTCTCGAAGTTCACATAGGGGACATGAGCCAAAGCATTGCCCAAGTCTAGCACTAGGCAACCAAGTTTTGCCAAGAAAGCATTGTGATGCATCCTATTCTCTTGACTGAGCTCCAAGATGCGATGGGCAACATCATATGAGGAGCGAAACATGTCCCAAAGGTTGTTGAAGAAACGGGAAAGGCCTTTCTTGCGGGGAAGAGCACGACGAAGGTCCCGACGAGAGCACGAACCAGCAGAAAGAGGATCATGAGCAAGCTTGGTCCGGCGCTCAGATGGCATCATCTGAGAGATATCCACATGAGAGCCCTGACGAGGTAAGGTGAAGTCCTCCATATCTTCACGCGTACCTTTAGGGATGTCAGAAGCAGGGATAGCGGACTCAATCAAACGCTGAACATACTGACAATAGTTGGGATTTATGCACTTCTCGACGGACCGCTGAATCTCACAAAAGGTAAAGTCACACCCATTGATCTTACATAGGCGATGAGGGTCACAGTAGTGCAACATGTTCTTGTGGTGACCACGAACATCAACGCATCACCAGCCTTGCTCACAAGATTGTAGCGAAAGAACCGAGCAAGGACCATATAATAGTAGTACATGCCTGACATGCTGGGAGGTGCATTGCTGGGCTCACTAGGGTAGCACTGAAGAATCTGGTTGTCACTAGAGGCCTTCTCAGAGTGAATGCGGAAGCCAGAAACACGGTCAAGAGTGTAACCCACGGCATTGCAGAAATCAACAAAGGAAGCCGAGTATGGATTGATGCCGATCATCCAAGTGACAGTGCGAGCAACATCAGTGTGGAAATAAGCAGTGCATAAGAACTGGCGAATGACATCCGACAGGAGCTTAACTTTGATAGTGGCAAGATCAAAGACATCCATCCGCTTCAGGGCCACATCAACATGCTCAAAATCTGTAGAGAGGTAGTGTGCATAGTGATCCTCATTGAGATACATGGGAGGAACAAAGAAACCCCGCTTCATGCGAGAGGGCTCATTATAGAAGTCATCCCACATGCATTTCTGAGTGTCAGTCCAATAGAGTCCATCAGCAGCAAGATAGGTGCGGTTGGGAAACCAGTACGGATTCTGCCTCCTCAAGTCCCTCCACTCATTCACAGAGATGTCCGAAGCAGTATTGTAGTTGGGGGATCCTCTTCTTCAGTAGGGCCAAGACTGGACTTTCCCTTGGGAGCGAACCTTCTAGCAAAGGCTTTCTTCTTGGAACCTGTCTGTCCACTAACAGAAACAGAACCTCCTGCGGTAGCAGCTGCTTCTTGACGCTTAGTAAGGCGAGAAACAGGAGGAGGATCCTAATGAATATCAAGCTTTATCTTTTTGCCGGCGTCTTGCTCAAAATCACTGTGGTCAGAAGCTGCACAAGGAGCACACAAGAACGAAAGAGAAAGACAAGCAAATGAGTGTATATGCCAGAGAAGAACTCATGAGAACACCGAATTATGTTTGGGCAAGTGCATGGACAGAAAATAGAAAGGATAGAAGTTTCGGCTCTAGGTCCGGTGGCGCCGTCCTAGTCGCCGGAAAGGTCAGCAACGGTTCCGACAGACCGAAATCGTGACCAGAAATTCCGGCGAGCGTTTCGGTCAACCAGAACAACGACCGGAATTTTCGGCGGCCGTGTCAGCGAGACCAGGGCTGGGACCGAAATCTCAGAGCAACCTTAGGGTTACTGTCCATGACTTAGTACTTGCGCAAAACCAACTTGTAGGAAAAACAGGGTGATACTATGGGGTAGAGAGAACCAAGGGCGCACTAGCTTGGTCATGAAAACTAGGGTTCCATTACCAACAAGAGGAAAGGGGAAGTAGGAGATGAAAGAGCACAATACCCTCAGATTCCGAAGAAGAAGCCATGCCCTCCCTTGCCAAAGATGGGCAAGAAGCAAGCACCACATGAGAAGAGTGAGAAAAACTCCCTGATCTCCCAATGCGGGCAAGGAGAGAGCAAAACCTTCGGTAAGAAGACTTGTAGAGGCCCGATCTACAACTTGGTGGAGTGGTGCGGTGACCCAGTATACCACTGCATGTGTAGTACACTATAGTCATTGACATGACATTCACCAAAAACCGTTCCGTAAATATCACATCCCTCAGAGTGGTACAACAGAAACATTGCGGGTCCATATTACAAAAGTACACACATTATTATTATTACAATACCGGAAGTTCAAGACTTCCAAAATATCCAACTTAGAAACCAAAATATAAAGTGTTCAGCGTAAATTTAAAAGTAACAACTCCGACTAGGAGTGGGGCTCAACGGCTTATTCTATAGAGTTCATGCTGCTCGGCTCCGTTAGTTACTACTAACTAGGTACTTAATTGGACTCGTTCTCATCGACACCGTAGCGGATCTCATAATACACTCCTTCAACTCCTCCGGACAGATCAGGTTCCTCGTAGAACACGTCTTCTTGGCATTCGGCTGCATACATTGGCACGTCTTCGGGATCCTCAAAGTCTAAGCAAGGGATCAAAGGAAAGAATGAGTAACAACGTTACCCAACAAGTTCATTATATGCAAGGTGGGAAGTTTGATGCTCTAACTACCACCTCGGATTATAAATCCTTGGTACTATGCAGTTTTTGTAAATCTTTCTTCAAAGATTGATTTTATTCTGAAAAACTATGACAATCAGCCTTCACAGGTTGACCAGAACTTTCATGGAGTTCCTTTCCTGCCGCGTTCATATCTCCTTCCCGGAACAGGGAGTAACAAGTTACAGTTCTTACACTCTGCAGAGGTGCGTTACTTTACCCATGAGAGATCAACTCCTTGTTGCACAACCGAGCGTACTTTCCCGTCCACAATTCCATGATGTGGGGCCCAGTAGTTGGTCCAAGCCAATCACTGCCCCCTTCGCGACCTCGCATGCCTCCTTGGTGTACACTATGCCCACATAATGAATTACGACAATGGTTTGTACAAACCGTTAGATGCCAGAACTATCATGGGACGATGAGGGTTCCCACCCATATGCTGCATATCCTCTACGAATTACCAATTAATATGCACGCTACGAGGATAACAACCACGACCTGCACATCCGGCTTCATGCGAGAGGAAGAAGATACAGATGACTTCTCTGTCCCATTCCAAATCTCATGGCTAACGCGTAATATACGGCACGAGAATCACTGATGTCAGGGGTTATTAAGTCCCTACTTGGTCATCATTGTTGCAAGTAGAACCCTAAGTTCTATTGCTCCATTATATCACCACTTAGGATGATATCTATGATTTCTTTATTTATGAAAATAATATTTTCTTTCTTTTATAGCATATATGATAACACACAATTTGCAAATACTTTGATAAAGACTCTTCAAAGGACATGAGCAAGTGATGAACTTGCCTTGTGATGGCAAGGTAGTGAAGTCTGATGCTTGCACTGGACCTTGAGCTTCTAGTTCTACAAAAACATCATTATTGCCCGGTAAGGACAATATTTAAAGAAGCAAAATGATTATGCAAGTAATGTAATGCATTACTTAATTCTATATGCATTTACCCTATATAAGGTGCTTTTTAATAAAGCATTTGTAAATATTATTATTTTTATATTTATTGCACATGTTGAATTATTTTATTTTATTTCCCTTTTTATTTGACTTTTATTGATTTAATAATTCTTTTAGGAATTATTAATTATACATTAAATTTATTACTAAATATTTATTTAGTATTTTTCAAAAATACTATAATATTAATAAATACTGAAAGTGATTTTTATTTATTTTTATCACTTTTCAATTTTTTTGTAAAATTCCATAAAGAATATATAAATTCCAAAATTCTTATAAAAATTTAAATGTCCAAAATTTGATATCTAATTTTATTTGGATATACCGTATTATTGTGAATCCAAAAATATTTTATTTATAATTTTTTGGACTTTTATTTTATTTTTCTATAATTTTATTGAGGCCAGGGGCATTTTGGTCTTTTCCAATTGATCAAAAAAATCTATTAAACAACTTGGGCTTATTGGGCCAGGTTGGTTCAATAGGGCAGGGTCAAAATATCACCCCGAAGGGTTTTGGCCCACCCAGCCCACTTCTCTGCCTCCTCTCTTCCTCGACCTTATCCTCTCCTCCTTTGTCTCGTCCCCGTGGCCGGCGATGCCGCCACCGTCGATTCCCGCCACCGTCGGCCGTTCTGGCCGCCTCCGTGGTGCGAGTTGGGGTTGTCGACGACGCTCGTTTGTTCTATCCAATTGGATTTGACTCTGGGGCTTCCCCATGGCCAGGTCTACCTCATTCCCGAACCATAGGGTTAGGAAAAGGTACTGTCGCAGCTGCCGCGATCCCGCCTGCGGTGGTGTGCTGGGCTCGTTTGCTGCTGCGGCCGTCGCCGTGGCAGGTGCAGGTTGCAGGGCCCCTCTGGGTGCTCCTTGTGCTGCCGTGGTTTGTCGGCCACTCTGCTTCCTCTTCGATTCATCAGCGAGGACCTCGGGTAAGTTGTCTTTGTTGTTCTTGTCCATTCGACTGCCATGATTCTCTCTGTGTATCTAGTGGCTTCTCATGCCTAGTGACTCTGTGCTGATTGGGTTCATCTCTTGATTAGGGTTATTGCTCTTATTAGGGTTCATAACCCCATTCTGATCATATCCTTGATGCTTTAAATCTAGTGTTGATCATATCTGAACATGAAGAATGATTGTCTGCTGTGGTTAATGATTGGTAGTGGCTTTGATGATACTAGTTGCCTGTCAGATTTATTCTAGTGGTAATCCACTATGATCCATGCTAGTGTTTCAATGGAATGCTTGATTGGATTATGTTGTTGATTCTGAGAGTTTACTCTACTATTAGAATGCTTGTGCTGACAGTGGTTTATCTCAGTAGTTGCTTATTGTAATATAATGGTAGGCTTGTATGGGATTATACACACTGAATCAAATCATTACATGTAATGATTTTTGTGGATGTATAGATGAATTTAATGTTGATTCATGGCACTTGGCTTTAGGAAAATGATATGTATTGGTTTGTCCCTTTTTCTGTGGGAACTAAGCAAAGATTGGTTTTAGCTCATTAAGAACTTGTCCTTGTGATACCATTTTATTCTAGCACACAAGTGATTGGGTTTTTTACTTCTGGGCTTAGCTTGATAAGGCTTATGATTAAAACTGGCAAGATGAAATGAAAGCTTTTCTTATCTTTCCTGCCTATGATGTTGGTCTGAGGCTCTAGGATTTAATTCCTAGTTAGTTGGGAAATAGTTTGTTTGAAACTTATAGGATTAGAGGTGCTACTCTCTTTGAGAGATGTTCCCTGATCTGATAAGATCAAATGAATGATCTAAGTTGCAAAAGTAACACTGAACTCTGTGATGTTGGTCTGAGAGTTCAGTGCTTGTGGTTGAGCTTGATTTCTTATCTTATACTTGAAATCTCTAGGATAGATTCACCCCTCTTGGGTGGTTATTGAGAGATCATTCCATAAAGCAACACATGCTTTTGTTTAGATAATATGATGAAATAATGTGATGGTTTTATGAGGCTCACCACAAAATTTGATGTTGGTCTAGTAGATTGATGATGATCTTGATCTTGATATACTTTTGCTGGGCTCGTGAGCTTGCTCTTGGGCTTGCCTGCTCCTCCTAGCTCCTGGGCTTGACCTTGCTGTCCACCAGATCCATTCCCCTCCTTATGTCACCATCCTGGTGATGTTTGGGTTGATCTGGGTGATTTGATTTGGCTGCTGTTCTTGGTTTAGCTGTTGTTTACCCTGGCTGTGCTGGTGTGTTCTGTAGTGGAGAGATAGACTGATGTGCTCCTCCATGGCTGTGCTGTGGTTTTGTGATATTTGACTATGCTTGTGAGGTTGACAACACACCATCTGTATGCTGGTGTGTGTCCAGCTTGTGTGCCTGCTATGCACTTGTGGATAGGTTTAGAAAATTTGAACTTACTATTACTAGCTTACTTTCACCTGGCAGGTGAATTGATCCCTTTTGGCTGTCACTTGCATTCTGGCTATGAATTTATGAAAGATGAAATATTTCATATTGGTGAAACTTGCCCCTTTATAACATTTCTCAATGATGAGTTTGTCAAGTGCATCTCACTGACATATCTGAGAGAAATATACTAACGCTAATCTTATTTTGTTTCTATTTAATCTTTGTTTTGCAGGTTCAAAGATAAAGATGAAGATTTAGTGTAGATTTAGATATAGGATAGTTAGTAGATGTAATTTTCTTATTCTTTTGTAAATTTTCTTTTATAGTTCTTGTAATCTTTATTTTATTCAATTGTAATAAAGTTTATATATTTATTAATAAATAATATTCTTATTCTTTACTCTTTTGTAAATTGTGAAGTTTGGAATGACTTCAGTAGTTACATTCTTTGTAACTCGTTTATGTGCTAATGAAATAAATTTCATATTCAATATTGTTTTTGGATAAGACTTAAGTTATAATACTTTTCTCTTAATTAATTTAAGATTCAAATCTTATATCAAAATCATTTAAATTAATATTCAAACACTCAAGTTTAAATTATAAAACACTTAAATTTTAAAGTCCAAACTCATTTCAAACACACATTATTCCTTTAAGATCATATCAAAGTTTATAGCAATCCTCCTTTAAGACTAAACCTAATCTCAAAGTAAGAAAGAAACATTGATCACTCAAGGTTTTATTTGGCGAAAATTTTACCCACATTTTTACAAATAGATGCATCCAACAATTCATATTCCTAAATCTACCCTTCGTTAGGTTCCTAAATGCTGGGATGTTACAGAGTTCCCCACTTAAATTAAACATCGTCCCGAAGTTTGTGGAGATGTACGTGAATAGTTCTGGATAAGCTTTTCTTAAATCCTCTTACTTCTCCCATGTGGCTTCCCTCTCAGGGTGATGTTCCCACTGTACCTTGCAATATTTGATTGCTCTGTTCCTCAATCTTTTCCAGTTTTCTTCCAGAATCTTACAAGGCTTTTCAATATAGGTCAGGTCTTCTTGTAGTTCTATCTCTTGGTGTGTTATTACATCATATGGAACCTTCAAACATTTGCAAAGTTGTGACACATGGAAAACATTATGCACTTGAGCCAGTCTTGATGGTAACTCTAAAGCATAAGCTATAGTTCTGTTTTGACTCAGTATCTTGAATGGTCCGATATATCTTGGACTCAATTTTCCTTTAACTCCGAATCTTTTTACTCCTTTCATAGGAATACTTTCAAATAGACCATATCTCCCACTTCTGGATGCCATGATCTTCGGCTTTGATCCGCAAAACTTTTCTGCCTGCTCTGGGCTATTTTCAGTCTATCCCTTATCTTATCAATGATGTCTTGTCTCTCCTTGATATAATCTGGTGCAAATTCTTTGCTGCTTCTAGGTTCATACCAACATATTGGTGATCTACACTTCCTTCCATACATAATCTCATATGGGGCTACCTTTAGACTACTCTGATAGCTATTGTTATAAGAAAATTCTGCCAATGGTAGGTGATCTTCCCATGTTCCTCCAAAATCAAGTGCACAAGCTCTCAACATGTCTTCTAGTATTTGATTTGTTCTTTCAGTTTGACCTCCTGTCTCAGGATGATATGTCGTGCTGAAATCTAACTTTGAACCAAGTGCTTCATGTAGTTGCTTCCAAAATTCTGAAGTAAACACGGATCCCCTATCAGTTATGATCTTTTTGGGTACTCCATACTTACTTACTATCTCTTTAACATATACTTCAACTAACTTCTCGGCATTATCCTTTTGATTCACTGGAATAAAATGTGCACTCTTAGTGAGTCTGTCCACAATTACCCATATCATATCCTTCCTTTTTGGTGTCATAGGCAATCCTGTAATGAAGTCCATACCTATTTCCTCCGACTTCCATTCAGGAATTTCTAAGGGTTGTAATGGTCCTGCTGGACTTTGATGTTCAGCTTTCACCCTTTGACAAGTATGGCATTCAAATACATATTTAGAAATATCTCTTTTCATGTTATTCCACCAGAATAGTTCTTTCAAATCCATATACATCTTAGTACTCCCTGGATGTATAGAGTATGGGGTATCATGTGCTTCTTTGAGTATGGTATTTTTGATCTCAGTCACATCTGGAACACATAAACGATCTTGGAACCATAAAGATCCATAATCTCCAAGGCGAAAAAACTGATTTTTTCCCTTGAGATATCCTCCGAATTTCCTCCGCAATAAAAGGATCTTCTTCTTGATGTCTAACAATTTCTTGCTTAAGATCACTATTCTGCTCTACAACTACCTGCATAGTAGCTAATCCTCCAAGAACCTCTGTTCTGATGAATTGAAGTTCTAACCTTTCCAAATCCATTTGTAACTCTTTTGGTAACTCCCTATTGCTTGGTTGAATATCAGCACTCTTTCTGCTTAAAGCATCCGCTACAACATTTGCTTTCCCTGGGGTGTAATTGATTGTTAAATCATAATCCTTGATTAATTCCAACCAACGCTTCTGTCTCATATTTAATTCCTTTTGAGTGAAGAAGTACTTGGGACTTTTATGGTCAGTGTATAACTCACATCTGGCTCCATAAAGAAAATGTCCCCATCCTTTCAGTGCAAATAACATTGCTGCTAATTCTAAATCATGAGTTGGATAGTTGACTTCATGTGGTTTCAATTGTCTTGAACCATAAGCAATCACATTCCGATCTTGCATTAATACACAACCCAAACCTTCTTTTGATGCATCACAATATATACAGTGAAATCCTTCCTTGTTTCAGGAACTGCTAAGATTGGAGCTGTGGTTAATCTAGTCTTCAACTCTTGGAAACTTGCTTCACACTTCTCATCCCACTTAAATGGTGTATTCTTCCTTGATAATTTGGTCATTGGTCCGGCTATTTTGGAGAAACCTTCAATGAATCTCCGATAATAACCAGCCATTCCTAAGAAACCTCAAATTTGTTTCACATTGGTCGGTGCAGTCCACTCTAGTACCGACTGAACTTTAGATGGATTCACAGCAATCTCATCCTTACTGATCACATGACCAAGGAATTCTACCTCATCTAACCAAAACTCACACTTACTGAACTTAGCATAAAGCTTATGTTCCCTTAAAGTTTGCAATGCTATTCTTAAATGGTTAGCATGCTCTTCCTTATCCTTGGAATATATTAGAATATCATCAATAAAAATGATGACAAACTTGTCTAAATATGGCATGAAAATCTTGTTCATCAGATTCACGAATATTGCCGGTGCATTGGTCAAACCAAATGGTAGTACCAGATACTCATGGTGTCCATATCTTGAGACAAATGTTGTTTTCGAAACATCTTCCGGCTTGATTTTTATTTGATGGTATCCAGATCTTAAATCGATCTTTGAAAATACTCCAGCTCCTTTCACTTCATCAAACAAATCTTGAATTCTTGGTAAAGGATACTTATTCTTGATAGTCACATTGTTCAGATTTCTATAATCACCACACATCCGTCTTCCACCATCGCTCTTATCCACAAAGATTACTGGTGTTCCCCACGGGGATACACTTTCCTGTATAAATCCTTTTCTTGCTAACTCATCAATTTGCTCCTTGAGTTCTTTCAACTCTTTGGGTCCCATTTTATATGGTGCTTGACCTATTGGTGCTGTACCAGGTATTAGGTCAATGGTGAACTCTATCTCCCGGTCTGGTGGCATTCCTGGTAACTCTGTTGGAAAAAATCTTGGAATTCATTAACTATAGGAATCTCTTCTAATTTAACTTCCTTCATTGAATTCAACTGCAGATCCACCATGATATGACTGTGTTTATCTGCTTGGTAAACTATCCTTGCTCCACTTGGAGTTTTGATTGAGACAGTTTTCTCCTCACAATTAATATGAGCTCCGTGTTCCATCATCCAATCCATCCCTAGCACTACTGCAATTCCCTTCAAAGGAATCACATAAAGGTCTGCGAAATATGTACAACCATAGATCGAGATAACCTGATCTTGTTTTATGTTGCGTACAGTCACATTCCCTCCTGCCGTAACTACAGTCATAGGACGTTCTAACGTTGCCCTTCTAATCCCGAACTTATCACAAAATTCTTTAGAAATGAATGAAGTACTTGCACCAGTATCAAATAGAACTTTGCCGGGATTGGTAAGGATATTGAGCGTACCTATCACTGCATGCTCCGAATTATCCACCTCCTCGAGGGTTGCACAGTTCAGTTTTCTGGTAGGTCGGTTTCTCTTGCCATTGTTATTCTTGCCATTGTTTCCTCCTTTATTGGGTTGTCCATTTCCTCCACTGGCTTGTCCTCCTCCCTTGGTAGGCCATCCTCCCGGTGGTTTGCTTGGACAATCTGGCTTAATATGCCCCTTCTGACCACAACCGTAACAGATCACTATAGGCTTTTTGCACTCCCTCTAGAAATGCCCTGGAATTCCACAGTTATTACAGATGACATTCCTTCTCGGATTAGATTGATTTCCACCACTGCCCTTGTTATTGTTATTGTTGCTGTTGCCATAATTCCTATTCCGAGGTTTGAACTCCAGATTAGGTTTAGGTTTTCTTGCCTTAATTCTCTTGGTTTCCTTCTTGGCTCTCTTCCTCCGATCCTCTTGGACGTTCTTGTAGTCATCTTCAAAAGTAATGGCTGCATCCAACAATTGCTGATAAGTTTGCTTATTGGCTAACCTTAGCTGCATCTTCACAAACGGATTTAATCCATGCAAGAAACGTTTCTTCCTCTTCTCTTCAGTGTTAACATCCTCCTCAGCATAACGAGACAGTTGGCCGAACTCCCGGATGTACTTCATGACACTAGTATATCCTTGCTGAAGCTCCTCAAATTCTCTCCGCTTCAACTCCATGACACTTTCCGGAACATGATATTCATGGAATCTCTGCTTGAACTCCTCCCAGGAAAACTCTCTTCCTGGTTGTTGCATGGATAACTGATTTCCCACCATGATGCTGCAGGTCCAGTCAGCAGATGAGTTGCATACCTCAATTTTTCCTCATCATTGCAACCCATAGTTTTCAGCTTCCTCTCTGTGTCTGCTAGCCAGTCTTCTGCATCCATTGGTTTAGGAGCTGATGCAAAAGGTAACGGTCTTGCATTCTGGAAATCAGATAAACTCACTCCTCTACCTTCAGGTGCCCTCTGATTTGCTCGCCCCAGCAATTCTTCCACGAACTTGTTTTGGGTCTCTTGCATGCATTGCATAAAGTTCTGCTCCATTAACGGCCTCATTGGTGGTGGTAATGCTCCTTGATTTGCTGTATCGGCATCGGCCTTTTCCTTGGCCTCACGCTCCATCCGCTGCTGCTCAGTTTCCATTTCTACACCCGTATCCATGACCCCCTAGTCCTGCATCATAAAGCAAATACTCATAATTACATCATGCACATGTGTTCTGAGCTCGACTTTATGCACAGAACTAGTCACACAATGAAGATCCAAAGAAAATCCAAATATGCATTTCACATATTATACATAATATCATAATGATACAAAGTCATTACAACATATACCATATTGGTATTATTACAAAACTACCTTATTTCTGAGTACAATACACAGTACTTGATACTACTAACTAGTTGCCTCCTTCTAGTAGTAACTACGCTCATCATACATGCCTGATGTCCAACCGTGATGACGTGTTGTCCGTCGCACAGTTTGTGGAACAAATGACCTTCCAGAAGGAACATACTCTGTATCTGAAGTGTCAGGACTTGAGTCATTACTCAACCTGAGCGCATTGAATCCCTCCAGCTCAGCTGAAAAGTCTTCAGAAACATATTCAACATTATCTCCATCTTGCATCTCCTGAGCTTCATTCCTTGATTTATCAACAGAATACACAGATCCTGCTGCTTCCCAGGTGCTCTCGTGGGCAAGATAATTGAACATTGGGTAGTGTATATTCCCTAGGTTTTGAGAAGATGTTGATGATTCAAACACTCTCTCCTCAGGATCTTCTTCTTCATCCCGATCATCTATTGACATGGTATTTCTACTTCTGTTATTAGGATTCATCCTTTCCCCATCCAACTAGATTGTCCAATATTTCTGTCAGAACCATCTATGGACATCTGGTGTTCATGAGATCCATTATATGATCCCATCCTCCAACCATCCGAATTCTCAATAGGAAGTTCTGAGTCAGAACCATCCTCTGAGCCCTGTGGTACTGCATACCACATATCTATAGTAGGATCATGTGTAGATTTAGGTCTTGGTGAGTAAGGATATGGTATAAAAGATTCCGCATCTATAGGTATATCCTTAAAGATAGGTGTTGCACTACTACTTGCTTCTTTCTCTAACTAGAATGATAACTGCTTCCTCCTTTCCGGATCAGTTAGATCCTCTAACATGTCATTTTTGTCTTCGACAATCACTTGATGGGTATTATAAAAAGACGCAATGAGTGTCCGATATCTATCCATAAACTTGGAAGCTAACTTAGGATGCTTCTTAACCAAATTAAGATGATCTGGTATAGGCTTCGAGTCTATAGAATCATGAGGTATCACAGAAAATGTGCTACCTTCTAGCTCCTTGGCTTTCTGCTCCCGGATATTAGCTATTGCCTCCACAACAACAACATGATAGGCTGCTAAATGACTCCTACCTTCTCCTATGGGTAGATCGTGATATAATCCAAGCTTCTCTGGAAGTTGGATACTCACACGATACTTGGATAACATCCGGCCATCAAGGTAAGTGGTAGTGTTTACTGGAATTCTAGTAGGACAATTAAAAAGCTTTAAAAGTTGACGAAGTTGGTATGTAAATGATCCTTGATAATCATTAAGAGTATCCTCTTTCCTTACCAAAGTCTATTTTGGAAACTTTCGTGCCATAGCTCTGTATATCAGAAAATATTTTTGATTAGTATCCAATGACATATTGCATCATAACAAAGAATTATCGCACTAAAACATATAACATAATATTCTTATTTGAATACCCATTATATTATTTTTAGAGAATTCTTTATCGTTGCTGGCTTTCCTACAGGTAATACCCTTTACTAGGTCTCCAACCTAAGGTCATAGCAATTTGCTCTGATACCAACTACAGTGACCCAGTATACCACTGCATGTGTAGTACACTATAGTCGTTGACATGACATTCACCGAACACCATTCCGTAAATATCACATCCCTCAGAGTGGTACAACAGAAACATTGCGGGTCCATATTACAAAAGTACACACATTATTATTATTACAATACCGGAAGTTCAAGACTTCCAAAATATCCAACTTACAAACCAAAATATAAAGTGTTCAGCGTAAATTTAAAAGTAACAACTCCGACTAGGAGTGGGGCTCAACGGCTTATTCTATAGAGTTCATGCTGCTCGGCTCCGTTAGTTACTACTAACTAGGTACTTAATTGGACTCGTTCTCATCGACACCATAGCGGATCTCATAATACACTCCTTCAACTCCTCCGGATAGATCAGGTTCCTCGTAGAACACGTCTTCTTGGCATTCGGCTGCATACATTGCCACGTCTTCGGGATCCTCAAAGTCTAAGCAAGGGATCAAAGGAAAGAATGAGTAACAACATTACCCAACAAGTTCATTATATGCAAGGTGGGAAGTTTGATGCTCTAACTACCACCTCGGATTATAAATCCTTGGTACTATGCAGTTTTTGTAAATCTTTCTTCAAAGATTGATTTTATTCTGAAAAACTATGACAATCAGCCTTCACAGGTTGACCAGAACTTTCATGGAGTTCCTTTCCTGCCGCGTTCGTAGCTCCTTCCCAAAACAGGGAGTAACAAGTTACAGTTCTTACACTCTGCAGAGGTGCGTTACTTTACCCATGAGAGATCAACTCCTTGTTGCACAACCGGGCGTATTTTCCCGTCCACAATTCCATGATGTGGGGCCCAGTAGTTGGTCCAAGCCAATCACTGCCCCCTTCGCGACCCCGCATGCCTCCTTGGTGTACACAAGGCCCACATAATGAATTACGGCAATGGTTTTTACAAACCATTAGATGCCAGAACTATCGTGGGACGATGAGGGTTCCCACCCATATGATGCATATCCTCTATGAATTACCAATTAATATGCACGCTACAAGGATAACAGCCACGACCTGCACATCTGGCTTCATGCGAGAGGAAGAAGATACAACTGACTTCTCTGTCCCATTCCAAATCTCATGGCTAACGCGTAATATACGGCGCTAGAATCACTAATGTCAGGGGTTATTAAGTCCCTACTTGGTCATCATTGTTGCAAGTAGAACCCTAAGTTCTATTGCTCCATTATATCACCACTTAGGATGATATCTATGATTTCTTTATTTATGAAAATAATATTTTCTTTCTTTTATAGCATATATGATAACACACAATTTGCAAATACTTTGATAAAGACTCTTCAAAGGACATGAGCAAGTGATGAACTTGCCTTGTGATGGCAAGGTAGTGAAGTCTGATGCTTGCACTGGACCTTGAGCTTCTAGTTCTACAAAAACATCATTATTGCCCGGTAAGGACAATATTTAAAGAAGCAAAATGATTATGCAAGTAATGTAATGCATTACTTAATTCTATATGCATTTACCCTATATAAGGTGCTTTTTAATAAAGCATTTGTAAATATTATTTTTTTATATTTATTGCACATGTTGAATTATTTTATTTTATTTCCCTTTTTATTTGACTTTTATTGATTTAATAATTCAATTAGGAATTATTAATTATACATTAAATTTATTACTAAATATTTATTTAGTATTTTTCAAAAATACTATAATATTAATAAATAATGAAAGTGATTTTTATTTATTTTTATCACTTTTCAATTTTTTTGTAAAGTTCCATAAAGAATATATAAATTCCAAAATTCTTATAAAAATTTAAATGTCCAAATTTTGATATCTAATTTTATTTGGATAGACTGTATTATTATGAATCCAAAAATATTTTATTTATAATTTTTTGGACTTTTATTTTATTTTTCTATAATTTTATTGAGGCCAGGGGCATTTTGGTCTTTTCCAATTGATCAAAAAAATCTATTAAACAACTTGGGCTGGCCCCTTGGGCTTATTGGGCCAGGTTGGTTCAATAGGGCAGGGTCCAAATATCACCCCGAAGGGTTTTGGCCCACCCAGCCCACTTCTCTGCCTCCTCTCTTCCTCGACCTTATCCTCTCCTCCTCTGTCTCGTTCCCGTGGCCGGCGATGCCGCCACCGTCGATTCCCGCTACCGTCGGCCGTTCTAGCCGCCTCCGTGGTGCGAGTTGGGGTTGTCGACGATGCTCGTTTGTTCTATCCAATTGGATTTGGCTCCGGGGCTTCCCCATGGCTAGGTCTACCTCATTCCCGAACCATAGGGTTAGGAAAAGGTACTGTCGCAGCTGCTGCGATCCCGCCTGCGGTGGTGTGCTGGGCTCGTTTGCAGCTGCGGCCGCCGCCGTGGCAGGTGCAGGTTGCAGCGCCCCTCTAGGTGCTCCTTGTGCCGCCGCGGTTTGTCGGCCACTCTGCTTCCTCTTCGATTCATCAGCGAGGACCTCGGGTAAGTTGTCTATGTGGTTCTTGTCCATTCTACTGCCATGATTCTCTCTGTGTGTATCTAGTGGCTTCTCATGCCTAGTGACTATGTGCTGATTGGGTTCATCTCTGGATTACGGTTCTTGCTCTGATTAGGATTCATAACCCCATTTTGATCATATACTTGATGCTTTAAATCTAGTGTTGATCATATCTGAACATGAAGAATGATTGTCTGCTGTGGTTAATGATTGGTAGTGGCTTTGATGATACTAGTTGCCTGTCAGATTTATTCTAGAGGTAATCCACTATGATACATGCTATTGTTTCAATGGAATCCTTGATTGGATTATGTTGTTGATTCTAAGAGTTTACTCTACTATCAGAATGCTTGTACTGATAGTGGTTTATCTCAGTAGTTGCTTATTGTAATATAATGGTAGGCTTGTATGGGATTATACACACTAAATCAAATCATTACATGTAATGATTTTTGTGGATGTATAGATGAATTTAATGTTGATTCCTGGCACTTGGCTTTAGGAAAATGATATGTATTGGTTTGTCCCCTTTTTTGTGGGAACTAAGCAAAGATTGGATTTAGCTCATTAAGAACTTCTCCTTGTGATACCATTGTATTCTGGCACACAAGTGATTGGGTTTTGTACTTCTGGGCTTAGCTTGATAAGGCTTATGATTAAAACTAGCAAGATGAAATGAAAGCTTTTCTTATCTTTCCTGCCTATGATGTTAGTCTGAGGCTCTAGGATTTAATTTGTAGTTAGTTGGGCAATAGTTTGTTTGAAACTTATAGGATTAGAGGTGCTACTCTCTTTGAGAGATGTGCCCTGATGTGATAAGATCAAATGAATGATCTAAGTTGCAAAAGTAACACTGAACTCAGTGATGTTGGTCTGAGAGTTCAGTGCTTGTGGTTGAGCTTGATTTCTTATCTTATACTTGAAATCTCTAGGATAGATTCACCCCTCTTGGGTGGTTATTGAGAGATCATTCCATAAAGCAACACATGCTTTTGTTTAGATAATATGATGAAATCATGTGATGGTTTTATGAGGCTCACCACAAAATTTGATGTTGGTGTAGTAGATTGATGATGATCTTGATCTTGATCTAGTTTTGCTGGGCTCGTGAGCTTGCTCTTGGGCTTGCCTACTCCTCCTAGCTCCTGGGCTTGACCTTGCTGTCCACCAGATCCATTCCCCTCCTTATGTCACCATCTTGGTGATGTTTGGGTTGATCTGGGTGGTTTGATTTGGCTGCTGTTCTTGGTTTAGCTGCTGTTTACCCTGGCTGTGCTGGTGTGTTGTGTAGTGGAGAGATGCAGTGATGTGCTCCTCCACGGCTGTGTTGTGGTTTTGTGATATTTGGCCGTGCTTGTGAGGTTGACAGCACACCATCTGCATGCTGGTGTGTGTCCAGATTGTGTGCCTGCTATGCACTTGTGGATAGGTTCAGAAAATTTGAACTTACTATTACTAGCTTACTTTCACCTGGCAGGTGAATTGATCCCTTTTGGCTATCATTTGCATTCTGGCTGTGAATTTATGAAAGATGAAATCTTTCATATTGGTGTAACTTGCCCCTTTATAACATTTCTCAATGATGAGTTTGTAAAGTGCATCTCACTAACATATCTGAGAGAAATATACTAACACTAATCTTATTTTGTTTCTATTTAATCTTTGTTTTGCAGGTTCAAAGATAAAGATGAAGATTTAGTGTAGATTTAGATATAGGATAGTTAGTAGATGTAATTTTCTTATTCTTTTGTAATTTTTCTTTTATAATTCTTGTAATCTTTATTTTATTCAATTGTAATAAAGATAATATATTTATTAATAAAGAATATTCTTATTCTTTACTCTTTTGTAAATTGTGAAGTTTGGAATGACTTCAGTAGTTACATTCTTTGTAACTTGTTTATGTGCTAATGAAATAAAATTCATATTCAATATTGTTTTTGGATAAGATTTAAGTTATAATACTTTTCTCTTAATTAATTTAAGATTCAAATCTTATATCAAAATCATTTAAATTAATATTCAAACACTCAAGTTTAAATTATAAAACACTTAAATTTTAAAATCCAAACTCATTTCAAACACACATTATTCCTTTAAGACCATATCAAAGTTTATAGCAATCCTCCTTTAAGACTAAACCTAATCTCAAAGTAAGAAAGAAATATTGATCACTCAAGGTTTTATTTGGCGAAAATTTTACCCACATTTTCACAAATAGATGCATGGAACAATTCATATTCCTAAATCTACCCTTCGTTAGGTTCCTAAATGTTGGGATGTTACAAGTGGGAAGAGATTTGGGTGGAGGGAAGGGCCTATGGGGGGGTGGGGAACCTTGGGGCGGTGACCATGGAGGAGGGGAGGGCGTAGGGAAGAAAGGAGATAGATATTGGAACTTCCCCACGCGCGGGCTATAAATACCCACAGGAAAAAACGGCATTAAGTCCGGTCGGACCGGCGCCCACGCCGGAATTTCCAGCAGGAGTATCGGCAAACCGGCCCAGTGGCCAAAATTTCCGCTGGTGATCAGAATTTTTAGCGGCGAACCGAAACCGTGTTCTGTAAGGATTTTCAGTCGGCTACCGTAAATTCTGGTGGTCGCCGGAAATTTCGGTCACCAGGCCTACGGGCCAGAATTTTTGCCAGAAATTTTCTGGAAAAGATGTATTGTGGGATTTCAGGATAAGATGTATTGTGAGAAATCATATGAGCATATACACAAGATCCAAATGAAAACCAGATGTAAGCAATGTCCATTGGAAAAGTCATGAAGAAATACAAAGACCAAACATGGACATAGGATTTAGCATTGAACATCAAGGCACCCAATACACAAAACCAACCATTTGGTGGAGGATCCCCCCCTATGTTCAAGCACACATGTCATGTCACCTCAAATATAGATGCTTGGACCCATATCATGACACAAGATCAATTTATGTTGCACACATAGGTATGCATCAAACCAAGACATGGTAAGATGGCTATCCCTACATGTGTTGTGCGACTAGGCTACATAGCACGTTAAGAGCAAGAATATAGTGCAAGAAGTAAATCAATCCAAGTTTTGAGGATATAGGATACCGAGTTCTCGCCTCAACATGACAAACCGGGCTTCATCCAAAGGCTTCATGAAGATATCGGCCAATTGGAACATCATACCCACATGAGTGAGATTGATGTCACCATTTGCGACATGGTCACGTAGGAAGTGGTGGCGAATGTCAATATGTTTGGTGCGACAATGTTGGACGGGGTTATTGGCGATCTTTATTGCGCTTTCATTGTCACATAGAAGAGACACCGTACCAAGAGACACACCATAGTATTTCAAGGTTTGCCTCATCCATAACAATTAAGCACAACAAGATGCCGCGGATATGTATTCGGCTTCGGCAGTGGATAAGGCTGTGGAGTTTTGTTTCTTGGAAGACCAACTCACCAACGACCGACCAATGAATTGGCAAGCCCCAGAGGTTGATTTTTGGTCAACCTTATCACCTGCCCAATCGACATCCGAATAGCCAACAAAATCAAAGGTTTACCCCTTTGGATACCAAAGCCCAAGAGTAGGAGTGAGAACAAGGTACCTAAAAATCCGTTTGACCGCCATCAAGTGGCACTCCTTGGGAGAAACAAGCACACATTCTAACACTTAACATGATATCCAGCCTAGAAGCACAAATGTAGACCAAGGAACCAATCATAGAGCGATATACCTTTTGATCCACGTCCTTCTCACCAACTCCAAGACCTAGTTGCCCATTTAGTGGCATGGGTGTCTTCATGGTATTAGCCTTGTCCATCTTGAACTTGTTGAGCATGTCCTTAATGTACTTCTCTTGAGAGATGAAAGTGCCTTGCGGAAGTTGCTTTATAATGAAGCCTAGAAAGAACTTCAACTCCGCCATCATGGACATCCTAAATTTCATAGTCATCAACTCGGAAAAAGCTTTGTCGTGAGATTCGTTAGCTCCATCAAAGATAATATCATCAACATAAATTTGAATTATGAATAGGCTGCCCCCTTTAACCCGTTTGGTGAAAATGGTGGAATCGACCTTACCCATGCTAAACCCATCCATGAGTAGGAAATCCCTAAGGTGCTCATACCAAGCACGAGGATCTTGCTTTAGTCCATAGAGAGCCTGATGGAGTAGACACACATGGTTGGGATAGCGTGTGTTTTCTAAACCCGGGGGTTGAGCCACATATGCAACCTCTTTCAAAGGACCATTACGAAATGCACTTTTCACATCCATTTGATAAAGCTTGAAGTTATGAAAATATGCATAAGCAAGCAAGAGACGAATATCTTCAAGACGAGCAACAGGCGCAAAGGTGTCCTCATAGTCAATACCTTCTATTTGGGCATACCCTTGCGCCACTAACCTTGCTTTGTTTCTTGTGACGATTCCGTTTTCATATTTCTTGTTCTTGAACACCCACTTGGTCCCAATGACATTGATGCGATGATCTTTAGGCTTCTCCACTAGAGACCAAACTTCATTGCGGGTGAAGCACTCGAGTTCTTCTTGCATGGCAATGACCCAATCCGGATCCTCCAAAGCCTCATGAACCTTGAGAGGCTCAAAGTTGGACACAAAAGCATGATGCCCACAAAAGGTTGTGAGGTTCTTCTTATTGGCACGAGTTTTGATCCCTCTTGATATGCTTCTAAGGATATTATTGACTTCGAGTCCACTTGCAATGGAGGCGGCCTTGATCTTCCAAATTGTGCCTTCTTGATCAACACATTCATATTTTGAGGGACCTTGATCATTGACACCATCTTGAGCTTAACCTTGGGATGGAGGAGTTTGATCTTCTACTTGGTCTTGCTCAATGGGTTGAGGGTTTTGTTCTTGTTCTTCGGTTTGCATGAGATGTTGATCTTGCGGTGCATTTGATGGCTCAACTTGGGTAGAGCTTGGCTCTTCTTGATTTGAGATTGATTCTCCCCCATCATCTTGTTGAACATGAATGTGAGACTCGGTGGGAAAAATGTGCCCAATGCCCATCAACTTGATGACTTGAGAGGAATCTCCATCACCTACATCACGTGAAACAACTTTCTCCTCTTGGGAGAATTATTCTCCAAAAACTCCACGTCACAAGATACCTGAACACAACCATTAGCTTTATTATAGTATCTATAGGCATGGGAGTTTTCCGCATAACCAACAAAGATACCCTCTATAGTTATAGATTCTAATTTACCAAGCTTTTCTTTCTTGTTCTTGACGAGGCACTTGCACCCAAATACACAGAAGTAGTTGAGTTGGGCTTCTTATTTGTGAGAATCTCATACGGAGTCATGTCAAAGGGAGCTCGGAGGAAGAGTCAGTTCATGTAGTGGACCGCGATAGCAATGGCTTCTCCCCAAAAGTTGTGGGGTGACTTGAACTCACTCAACATTGTTCTTGCCATCTCAATAATTTTCCGGTTCTTACTTTCAACAACACCATTTTGTTGAGGGGTGTAGGGAGCTGAGAACTCATGCTTGATCCCCTCATCTTCAACAAACTCTTGCATGGTGTAGTTCTTGAACTCGATGCCATTGTCGGTTCTAATGGACTTGATCTCCACTCCATGAGTGCGTTGAGCTTGCTTGGCGAAGATCATGAATTCCTTTTAGGTCTCATCCTTTGACTTGAGAAGAAAGACCCGAGTATACCTTGAGTAATCATCAACAATGATAAGACCATATCTTCTTCCTCCAAGGGAGTCATACGTTGGGGCCCGAAGAGATCCAAATGGAGAAGCTCCAAGGGTCTTGACGTGGACACCTTGGTTACAGAAGGATGATGCTTTCCAATTTGCTTTCTTGAAATGCAAGCACTACACACACGATATTTCTCAAAGGAGACACCGGTTAGTCCAACAATATGCTCACCCTTTAGGAGTAGATTGAGATTTGTCATGTTTACATGGCCAAGGCGACGATGCCAAAGCCATCCCTTGTCAGCCTTGGCCATTAGACATGTAGGAAGGGATTGACTCTCTTCTGAGAGGTCGGCCATGTAAAGGTCGTCTTCCACATGTCCAATGAGGACCAAACTGAGATCATCACTCCTAAAGACTTTCACAAATGTTTTAGGGAAATAGGAATCGTAACCGACATCCGCAAGATGTTTAATTGAAAGTAAGTTGTAGCCAAGGTTCTCAACAAGTAAGACGGTTTCTAGGGACAAGGCCTTGGAAACCACCAACTTGCCATAACCAAGTACCTTTCCTTTTGAGTTATCACCAAAAGTGATGCTTGACATTGAGTTGACATCGTGAATGAATTGGTAAAGCCCACTTCTACCTCCGGTCATATGATTGGTGCATCCACCATCAAACACCCATTTTGATCCACTGGAGGCATAACCCTACAAAATAAATTATTTGATTTAGGAACCCATTGAGTAATGGGTCCCTTAGAATTAGCAACAAGATCCTTTGGTACCCAAATTGAGTACCACCTATAAGCATAACCATTGCGAGGGCCAACATATTTGGCATATACATCTCCTTGAGTTCTCTTACATAGCACATAGGATGGATTAGACTTCCCCACATATTTATGATTGGGATTGCCCCTCATGGCTCCCCCATTCACAACATTCTTTTTGACTTGGTCAACCACCTTGTCACCTTCTTTTACAAAGGTTATCTTCTTTGGTGGAATGGCATTATTCGTGTTGTTCTTTGGATCAAAACCGACACCTTCCTTGGAAACTGCGGTGACCCAGCATAACACTGCATGATATAGTACACTATAGTCGTTGACATAACACCAATGAAACACCGTTCACTAGTATTATATCCCTCAGAGTGGTACAACAGAAACACAGCAGGTCCAATACATGACTACATGTTACAACTCAACTCTTTACAAATGATCCAGAGAACACTCTAGGTTAAACAGAGAGAAAGAAACTTCTTACAAAGAAGAATCAGGAATAATCAACTCATAACTATCATACTAATAGACTAGTATCTGAACTATTGGGGCTTGCATTGCTTCTATTGCAATAATCTACAGAAGTAGGTTCTATGGCTAGAGATTATATTCCTATCTAATCAGCAACTTTGTCTTCACTTGAGTTGATGTATATGTTGACTTTCTTGACTTCATTGAAGAGGTTTAGATTTTTATGATGATTCTTGGAGCATAAGTTGTTGTAGACGTCGTCTGTATTGGCTTTAGAATCTAGCAAGGGTTAAGAAGATACGTTGAGTACGAGAATACTCAACAAGTTCACTAAAAAGGAGTGTTTGATGCACTATGTCTACATCCACATACCATAGGTCGTAGGCAATGCAGGTTTTTGTAAACATTTATTCAAAGGTTGCTTTTATTCTGAAAAGCTATATCTGTCAGCCTTCACAGGTTTACCAGAACTTTCATGGATTTCCTTTCCTGCCGCATTCGTAGCTCCTTCCCGGAATAGGGAGTAACAAGTTATAGTTCTTACACTCTACAGATGTGCGTTACTTTACCCATGAGAGACCTTAGCTTTGTTGCACATACGAGTTGCATTCTCGTCCCCACTTCCTTGATGTGGGTCCCAGACTAAGATCCAAGCCAATCACTGCCTCCTTCACAACCCCGCATGTCTCCTCGGTGTATGCCATGCCCACCCATTGAATTACGGCAATGGTTAGTACAGACCGTCAGATGCCAGAAATATCGTGGGACGTTGTGGGTTCCCACCCATATGCTGCATATCCTCTATGAAATACCAATTAATTCATGCTACGAGGATAACAGACACGACCTGCACATCCGGCTACATGCGAGAGGAAGAAGATACAACTGACTTCTCCGTCCCATTCCAAATCTCATGGTCAACGTATAATATACGACGCAATAATCACTAGCGACATTGGTTGTTAAGTCCTAGGTATTATGTTCCTTTACCACCGGAACTTTCATAGTAGGTTATTACCTCATGGTAAATAACCTATAATCATATTATTATGAAAATAGTGTTTTCTGACCTTTTTGAAATGTAGGTGATGACAACACTGGATTTGCAAAATACTTTACAGAAAATAATCAAAGGCATGAGCAAGTGTGAACTTGCCTTTTGTGATTGCAAGATTATGCACTCACGGTATTCGATACAATATAAGATCCAATATATAAAAACATCATCATTGGTCCGGTAAGGACTAATGTTTAAAGAAGCAAGATTCTATTATGCATAAGTAATGTAATGCAATTTGATAAACTCGAATCCTCGGAATAAGTGTTGATCTAGGGTTTGGGAATTGGAAATGGTTTCTTTAGGATGTGTTGTCCTTTTAGATAGGTTTCACACTTGTGCTTCTTATTAAGGCTTGTGAGTGTGTGTGAAACAACATGTAAACATAATAAAGTACACACAATAATAGAATACTCAAGTGTGGAATGTATCTAAAGACGGTGTATATAAGGGTTGTTCTTCATTTAGATCTTTCATAAAAATGCTTATGTCTTGCTGTATAATGTATTTTAAAAGAATAACTTTTGAACAAAAGTTTACTTAACTAAACAAAAGCATTTAAACTTTAAGTTAACATTCTTAAGTGTTCTTACAAGTTATAGTTCTTAAGTAAGAAAGAATTACTTCATTTGGATGATAACCACACTAGTAGTTGAGACTTATCTATCTTGGTCATTAGACAGTATTATAATTTGTTCAATTCATAATGTTTCTTTAGGGTTAATTAATATTGGTAGAACTTTTATTTGGGTCATGTTTTCTTAACATTATAATTGAATAGAATCATTTATCTTCGTAATGATGGGTGGTTATAATTCATAACAAGGAAACAACATTTTTTTTATGAATTATCTTTGGATTCGAATCCTTTTATAATAAAGGTGTGAGTGAAACAATGGCAAGAAGTTTTATTAAGTCAAAATATATTATTCTTGAAGATTTTATAATTTCATAAGAATCTCTTTAGAAAATAATAGGCACTTATAGTGAAATAATAATACAACAAAATTGTACTTTAAAATGTGTTGAACTTATTTTGACTTCATATTATCAAAACTTAGGACTACAATTATTTTTAGACCTTAAAGGAATAATTTTAGTAATATTAGCACTTGTGATTTATCCTTATATGAATTATTAATTAAGGAAATAAGTTTGAAATCAATTTATTAGGATACTAATTGTGTATTTACTTCAAAAGTGGAATGTTATATTTTAACATGTAGATATTATTTTTGTGATCATTTTGGTATATTATATGTATTTTATGATTTTTAAATATTAAAATATGATTTTTATAAGATTTATTTCTTTATAAACACTTAATAAATAATAAACATTTAATTAAGTGATATAATAATTTATGTTAATAGTTTTACATTATAGTTTTTATTTTTCTAAAAAATTTAGTATATTATTTATATTTTCTCATTTACCATTATTAAAATATGAATTTTTAAAGTTTTCTTACTTATAAAATCTTTATTAAATAATAATTATTTAAATAGCTAACATAATAATGTTTGATAATAAAGTTAAATTGTAGATTTTATTTTTCTAAAAAAATCTATGTATAATATATATTTTCTTGAATTATCAAACAAAAGATATTGAATTTATAAATTTTATTCATTTCCTAATTAAATTGTAAAAACAGGAAATATTTTTTTGTACCTAGACGAACTCTACCCTGTGTTGCTGACCATTGGGGTTAGGGACACGTCGGCTGCCACGTTTGCATGGACTGGTCAAACGGGTGGACTCGGTCAAAGTGACGCAGGCACGACGTTGTCGTGACATCGGCATGGCCCAATTTCGCCGGCCACCCACAATTGGTCGCCAGAGCCGGCGTTTGCGAGCGCGCGTGGCCGTGTGGGACTACACGTTCGAACGAGTAGGGCACGGGGATGCTATCAATGGTCGTACCGCCCTCAAATGGTCATTGGAACCGTTGCAACGACGACGACTGATGGTGGTGTACAACGGCGCTACGGTGCGAGCATGCCAGAGAGCGCGATAGAGATAGAGGAAAGATGCCTGAGCATCAGTGACTCACCAGGTTGCAGCGGTGGTGTTGGTGAGGATAGACGCGGTCGAAGGCGATCTCTCCGACGAGAATTCCGATGAACCACGACGGAAGGGTGTGGAAAAATTCGCGCTCCCCAAAGCTCCCCTTAATGATGTACTCCACCCGGAGGATCTACGGAGCACGACGCTTCTATAGGGCTACTTGGAAAGGAGAGGGGAGGTGCACAACGCAACGATTCGTCGGCGAGGTTAGCTAGGGTTTCGGCCCTAAGGGAAAATAGAGAGAGAGAGCTCCAAAGGAGGAGAATGGGGATAAGGATGAGGGAGTAGAGCTCCGTGGTGTTCTTATCCTCCCAAGGTGTCGACGGCGGGCATCACGGCGCGCCGATGATGCTCGACGTGGCACTTCGTTGCTAACCCCAAGCGTAGTGTGTGAAGAGCAAGCAACAAGTTTTCCCTCAGTTGAGACCGAGGTTATCGAACCAAAAGGAGGAAGGAAACATCACACAAGTTTTGCAAGCAACGTGGGGACCTGCACAACACAAACTCAAGACTTTGCCCCAACGAATCAGTGAGGTTGTCAAGCTCACCGATTTACTGTAACAAAGGATTAAACGTATGGTGTGGAAGGTAATGATTTGCAGCAAGTAAACAAGTAACAGTGAAGATGTATCAATGGTAAAGATTGGACCGGGGTCCATAGTTCACTAGAGGTGCTCTCCTTAGATAAACAACATGGCATTAAGGGTAAACAAATTACACCAGAGCAATTGACAGGACCTGAGCAAGGCATAACAATGCAATTACTAGTCAGAAAGATCCTATGAGATTCAATTGGGCAATACAAAAAGATACATAGACCGCCATCCAACTGCATCTATGACTAGAAGTCCACCTTCAGGTTATCATCCGAACCCCCTCCAGTATTAAGTTGCAAGCAACAAACAACTGCTTCAAGCAAAGTGTGTAAGGTAAATAGTCCACATGTTCCATGAACAAGAGACCATTGTTTTCTCCCTAGTGACAACAACACATCTACAACCGAAGAGATTTCTGTCACTTCCCTTGGAAACTAGAGGAATGAACCCACTATCGAGCATAAATACCCCCTCTTGGAGTCACTAGCAACTACTTGGCCAAGATAGCTACTAACAACGGAGAGCATGCAATATCACAAACAACACAGACATGATAGAATCATAAAGACAAAACCATTAATCAAACCAACATAATAATCTCAATATCCATCGGATCCCCGCAAACACAACATGCATGATTACAAATAGATTAGATCTTGATCATGAACGGAGCTCACAAGATCTATACATGAAAGCACAAAGGAGGAGATACAACCATCTAGCTACTACATGGACCCATAGTCCAAGGTGGAACTACTCACGCATCATACCGGAGAGAAGCCCTCTAGGATGATCTCCCTTTCGGCGGGTTGCCGGGAAGAACTTCAGATCCCCCCGATCTAGGGATGATGGTGGCGGCGGCTACAGACGGTTTCGTGGATATTTGATGGGGTGCTTAGGGTTTCTGCATCGGGGGCTTCTTATAGGCGAAGGGGGAGGCCGAGGAGGCGACCAGGGGCTCCACACCCCTCCCAGGCACGGGGTAGGGCCCACCCGCGCCTAGGGTGGGTCTGGCCGCCCTCTCCGACTCCCCTCTGGACTTCTTGTTCCCCACGGAAAGTAATTGACTTTGACGTTTGTCCCGTCCAATTCCGAGAATATTTCTTTACTAACTTTTCTGAAACCAAAAACAGCAGAAAATAGGCATCTAGCACTGTTGCAACTTGTTAGTAGGTTAGTACCAGAAAACATGTAAAAAGCACCTCAAAGTGTAGACAAGCAAAGTAAAGTAGATACTAAACAAGCATGGAGCATAAAAAATTATAGATACGTTTCCGACGTATCAACATCCGCAAGCTTAACTCCTGCTCGTCCTCGAGTAGGTAAGTGATAAAAGAATAATTTTTGAGATGACATGCACCCTCACAATAAAGATCCAACCATTTGCAAGCATTGAAAGCTGGGATCAAAGAACTCTAAACATGTGCATGAAATATGGAGTTCTAACAATATGACATAGTAACTATGCATGCAACATGACAAGCTACAAAACAAAGATCATAAATAACATGCATTGAAAAACGTTTGTTTGTTTCACATACAGAAAACATGGCATAGTGGCAATCAGCTTGTCCCTCATAGAGTAGCAATATAGATGCATAGGACACCTTTAAAGTTCACAAGGGTGACTAGAAACAAATAGCACAAGAACAAGTAATATCACAATATGCATCAATTAATAAGCTTTGGAACACTGCACATAGAATGACAACTATGCTCTCTTAATGGTGCCTAAAGGTAGAAGGTGGAGACTCAATAGTTGTGGAAGAAAGGACTTTTTGTAAAGGAAGCAGGGATTACAAGTTTCAGAAAGAGCTTCCAAAAATTATGGTACTTGTTAGCTTTCAGCCCTCATTGCCCCTATCATAAGCATCTTGAAGTGGTTAAGGTTAAAGTGGCAAAGATGGAGTATATGCTTGACGAAGTATAAGTTGGAAATCTCAAGTCCCTTGAATACGAGGGCCACCTCATGCATACTCAACTTTGGGCCCAGGTAAATTCTTGTCATTGTAAGTATTTACATATCATTGAGAACCGCCAACGGGGTACACCTTGCACATGGTACAGGAGCTTTCCCATAACCAAAATGACAAGGCAAGCAGACAATGAGCATCTCAGCAATCTTTTTATTTAACATATGCATAGCTTTTTATTGAGGATGCTTCATAGATAGCTCACTATGGTGATGCTGCAAGTTTCCACCATGATTAGGCATGGCTTAGGCTAGCGGCCCAGACGTTTCTCTAACACAAGATACAAACTCCATGGACTTACAATTTCCCTCTTTATTTCACACCGGTGACATCCATAGACAAAATAACATGATATCAACTAAGTACAAATTACAAGTGCAATGTTAAAAACGTTCCCCGTGACAACATGGTTCTGCTAATTCCAACTTATAAGTGCAAGCATATACAACAAAGTTGTCACAATGGTTCAAGTTTATTAGAGGCAAAGAATATAAAGTGTGCCATCAAGTTCGTGAGGGCTTTAATCACTAAGTTTTCTCATAACAAAATAGTTTTTAATTGGAAGATAGTTGAAAACAAGAATATACTTGGAATGGTGTAACACACAATGCATAGGAGTTTATAGTGGTAAATTTGGAATAACTTGGTTTTTTGGGAGTTGGAAGCATGAGTAGAACTTAATCATACAAATGGAGGCTAGCAAAAGACTGGGAGCAACCAACTAAGAGAGCATAATGGCCATAATCATGCAGTGCAACAAAGCATACTAATCAAATCAAAGAGTGGTACTACAAGTCAAGGACTAAATGATCATAGAGGCTAATGGTGACTTTTCATAGTCATAACATGGTGTGAGCATGTGCCAAGTCAACCCAAGCAAAGCATCAAAGGAGAATACCACAATACTATGCTTTTGCATGCTAAAACAACGCATAATTTCTTCAAGGCACACTAAGAAATCCCAATTGTTTGGAACAAGACATGCTACATCAATAATCACTAAGCATAAGGTCAAAACAACACCTAGCATGTCATGCTAAAGTCTAAGTCACAGTCAATGCAAGCTCCTCTTGCACTTCAAGCAAGAACTTACTACTCCTTTCCAACACCAAGCAACTTATTTGCAAAACAACACAGCGAGAACGGGGGTCCAAACTTCTTTATTCAATAAAACTAAACAACCTAAGCAAAGCAAACGAAAACTAAGACGCTCCAAGAACAACACAACTGTGCATGAAACAATAAAAACGAAGTGTCTAGACAGACTTGAGCTTTTTATTGATGAAGAAGGGGATGCCTTGGGCATCCCCAAGCTTTGATGCTTGTACCTCTTGGATATTTCTTGGGGTGACACCATGGTGGCATCCCCAATCTTGAGCTTTTGTCCATTATTCATCTCATTCCATCATTCTCTCTCTACACCTGAAATTTTTCTTTCATACAAAACTTCACACAATCTTCATTAGCAACATTAGTGTATTCAAAAGATATTAGACCTCTAGCAAAGCTTTGGAACAACAAGGCTTTTCACTAAAAACACAAGATACTGTAGTAACTCCTTCAAAAAGCTCAATTCACCTAAAGAGAACTCAAAAAAGAATCAATAAGAAGCAAATGCAAATAATGGCAGAAATCTGTCAAAACAGACCAGCAGGTAGAAACCGATTTTTTTGAACATCTTCTGTTGCTCAAATCAAAAAGTGTTGAGCTAACGAAAGTTATCTAACATACTAGGGGATTATTCGTAAATTTTGAGCTCAATCCGAGTTACAGAGACTCCTCACGATTTTTTTAATGGAGGACAGAAATCTGTTTCGGGACAGCAACTCCCCAAATCTTACTTCCCTCTCATTAGAGGTCATTCTTGGCACAAAAAGCAAACAAAAAGGATAAGGAGAGGTCATTACTGAAGTAATAACTTCCAAGACTTAAGGAAACTCTTGGGTTATCTCCCAACAAGTACTTTTCTTTAACGCCTTTAAGTTAGGAACAAGAAGCAAGAAGAATCAAGTATTTTCAAAAGAAGAAGCATTAAAATCAAATCTTTATTTCAAAGGAGGAGCAAAAAGAAACTTCTCTCTCCTCATAGGTAAGTGTTCAATACCTTTCTTGAATGGAAAATGATATTTAATGGTGCCTTCTTTCATATCAATGATGGCACCAACTATTCTAAGAAAAGGTCTTCCCAAAGTAATAGGGCAAGAAGCATTGTATTCAACATCCAAAACATAGAAATCCACAGGGACATTAGGGTTGTTATTTAGGCTGGCTTAAGAGAAAGAGTTGATAATTATGGTTTATAAGCACATATGATTTTAATGTTTTAAAGTGTCAAAGATGTGCTTAAGTGATTTGTTATAGAGAAATATTCTTACAAGCCAGTGTGGGATAGAATGCTGGATCAAACATATGAGATATATTTTATGTTTGGTTATTGAATTAAGGTTGAATGTTTACCAAGAATTCCTATCTTCCATACTTCATAATTCTTGACTTCTGATTAAGGAATTCCTTTCCTAGATATACTACTACTTCACATCTATAATCATGTGTTAACATGTTGAGCTTCACTTCACAAGAGTATTCTTATCAATACTTCCTCCTTATAAATCCATTTGAAATCCAATGAGATTTACACTAAAGTTCTACATGAACTCCTCATAGGGATAACTCTCATATCTAGAATACTTCTAATGAATCCAATTCCATTTGAATGTTTACTCTCTTACTTCACAATTACTTGAAATCTCACTTATAAATCTCAGAAGCTTGTCACTGAAGCTTTTCATAATCTTCTCATATTTATACTTGGTTATATCAAACTACTAATTATAACCTTCAATCCAACAAGTGGTTACTGTTAACTCCATTCATACACTTCCTTTATCATCCATCACTAATATTACTCTAACAGTTGTATATATCAAATTCTACTTTCCTCAAAAGTTTACTATTCTTTAAGAGGAATATTACTACTTCAATAACTCTATGCTGCTCTAGCATCAACTTAATCATACTATCTTATCTTTAGTTACCTCAGTAACTCATACTCCAACTTCACATTATATCATTGTGACTTGTCATAATTCATCTAGTTTAACATATCTATACTAAGTTTTGATCATGTTCTATCCTCCAATGTCACTTGTACATGATATAATCATTCACTCTTAGTGACTTAAGCATGATCATTATAATCCTTTGATCATTTATGGCTTAGGTTTCCAGTTGGATAATCAAGGCCTTCATCAGTACAACATTACAGTTGTATATAATTATCTTCTTAATATCTCTATTGGACTAAGAGATATTATTCATTGACTATGCCTACTTGATCCAATATGATTACTCCTTGGTAACTATCTTCAATATTCATCCTTATAATCCTCTTTGTTACCACATATATCTTTATTCTAATAACTCTTCTTTCCATTCAGGAGTGAGTTAACTCCATCAATTATCATATTGATTTGATTCTCTTCCAACACTCCTATCCTATAGATGATATCTAGAACTAGCATAACTACAAACCTCTTCTTGATTCTTTCTCAAAAGACTTTAAAGTGTATGCTATGATCAGGACAAGAGTTGATAGATCAAGAATTGATAAATCAATAGTTGATTACTCAACATTGATGAACATTAGGTATTAGGATATGGTTCAATAAATATGATAAGGATTAGTGTGGAAATAAATATATATAGTGAATGGTCTTGACTTGGTTTCTTTCCTACTCAATATAACCAAAGAGTTAAGGTTAGGTATTACCATGATGCTCATGGTAGAAATAGATAAGATTAAGATAGGTCAAGATTTAGTTATTCATTCTTGTTACTTGAATTATATTCATAGCTTGATATTCATGGGTTGTTGTGATGAATACTATGATATGATCTCTTAAGGATCTGATATTAATCATTAAGCAATGTGTGGTGGTTTAGTTTTATTACATTTGATCTGCCCTTAGATCAAATCACCTTTACCCAAAATAAGGTTTTAGCAAAGGTCATATTGAAACTTATCGCAATCAACTTGATGATCTACTTCAATTCCATCAAGTTGAGAGAAGCTTCAATCACTTTGGAAAGTTTTATTTAAAAGCGCAAAAATTATCCAGATTTTCTATGCATGAATACAATGCACACATCCGAGTTCAACTTATTTCTAATCTCTAATGCTGGGATGTTACAAACTCTCCCCCTTAAAATAAACTTCATCCTCGAAGTTTGTATACTCTCATGTTTTGGAATGAGGAATTGTCTTGTATTGGTTATGATATTTCTCAACTCCATGGTAACCTCAAATGGGAATAATTGTAATATCCCATATCTAGATATTTTTCTTGAATTCTCATCATACTTGGCAATTTCCAACTTGTTGTCTCCAATACCCCAAAGTTCCTTTTACTTTACTCCCTTAGGGATATGTACTTATTATAAACTCCTTAAATTGGGGTCTCTTCTTTAGTTCATTTCCCCGTTTAGGTATCCTAATCCAACTAATTTACTTCCTCATCGAGCTTCCTTACTATACTATGTAAGGTCTAGGAAGTCTCACTAAAATAGGGTTTTAAATTTTGTTAGACAAAAATTGTGGTCAAAAGACTAAATTTTTGGTTTGTCGTTGTCTGGTTTATACTAGTAGTCCTTCCGAAGATTGGTTTTGAACACATTTAGTCCATACCCATCGGAATTTATTGTTCTATACACATGTCCAATTGGATATGTTTTATTTCCTCTCAAGGATCACTGAAAAGTTGTTTCCTCTAGAATTAATCTGTTAGGATTAATCTATTTTATCACGTTCAAGTTTTTACTTTATCAAGCTTTAGATAATATTTTGTTATTACCTTAAGTACTACTTCAACTTCCATTATTAATGGACTTAAGATATGAGCCCTACTATCTTGAAGTAACTTTGATCTTTCATCTAGACATACTCCCGAAAGTACTTTTATAATGATGATTTCTTTTAACCTTATGGAAATAAGACTTAATGTTGTCATAGTTTAGTACTTCTTCTCCAACCTTTACTTAGAAACTCAGATATAATACTTCCATTTCTATTGTTTACTCTCCCCTTAGTACTCTCCCAGAGTGAGGTTGTTGGGATCTTGTGGGTGGAAATCGGTGCACACGATCTCCCAAAGCTCAACGATGCAGCTGCGAAGATGAGATTCCATAGAAGCTTTCCAATGAGAGAAATGAGTTCCATCATAATGAGGTGTAGGACCCAAACCATTAATGTGAGGCATGATGTTCATTTGGTTAGGATAAACATAAGGAAATTGATTAGGAAGCACAGAGGTTTTTGACGAGCCGCTCTCATGAGCGGACTCGACATCCTTCTCCTTCCCTGTGTCCATTGGTATCCCTTGAGGTATTACCAATGGGTTACCAAGAAAAGCCCCATCGCCAATGGCCTTATGTTGTCCTTCTAGGTAACTCATTTGAACAAGGAGATCGGAATCAACCTTGGCCTTTTGAAGGGAACCCTTGGCTAAGATTTCGCGAAGCTCCTTGACTGAATAAGTCTTTTCCTCCTCATCATTAGAGAGAACCATCTTTTATCTTAGGCGGTAAAGCCCTTAAAAGATCCCTTGGCTCTGATACCAATTGAAAGTGTAAGATGGTTAACCTAGAGGGGGGGTGAATAGGTTTCTACAAAATTCTTTGTAATATTTTGCAAGTTTTAGGCTTTGCGGAATATAAGTGAGCCTAAATGCAAACTAGGTGAGGCAACCTAGATGATGATGCAAGATACTTCAAGCTCGAAGGCTATCACAAGGTAAACAACACAAGTAAGAGATTAGTTAAGGAATAACCGAAGCACGCAGAGACAAAGATGTATTCCCGTGTTCACCACCTTTCGGAAGGGGGATACATCACGTTGGAGAGGTGTGAGGTTCCATGAAGGATTTCTCACGCGCCACAAAGGCTCACCTTCTTCTCCGAGCCTATCCCACGAACGAATATCTCACTTACTCGTGGTAGACTTTAAGGTAGTATCCAAACCCTCACAAACTTTCCACGGAGCAAATCACAAGCCGAATGCCTCCGGGCGACCCTAGCCGCCTAGGGTTTCCCACAAACCCAAGAGTAACAAGCTAACTCGATGAATCAAGGGGGAATGAACTTTGGCTTGGTGGAACGTAGACCGGGACCTCCTCTTCCTTTCTACCAAAGGGATTTGAAATCGGTTGGGTAGAATGGGAGATCCTCAAGCTTTTGTGTTTCAACAATGGAGAGAGAGCTTCAAGAAATGAATGTTAGCTGAAATGCATAACCTCTCAGTGGAGAAGAAAGGGGTATATATAGTATGGGGAGAAAAATAGCCGTTTGGGAGTTCTTGTGACAGAACCGACAATAAGTCCGGTCGGACCGGTTCATACGCCGGGAATTCCGGTGACAACCCCGACGGACCGGACTCCACGCCGGAAGTTCCAGCGATGACCGAAAATCCCGGCAAGCAACCGAAAACACATGCAGTGAGCTGTTTCGGCGCTCACCAGGAATTTCTGGCGGCGACCAGAAATTCCGGCGATAGTACCGGCCGCGCCGGTACTTCTGCTGGTTTCGCAGTAACCCACTTAGGCTCATTTTCCATGGCATTTTTTCTCTCTCCTCGAAAGGGTGTGTGGCTGTGGATTATGAGATGTATATTTGGTGTAGAACAACCCCAAAGAGCGCATCGAGATCACCCCTCATAATAGTGCGGTGTTTCCTATTTGACTCAAAAGTAAATAAGAGGGAATAAGAAATAAAACCATCGGCTCTTCATGTATAAACGAATGGGGGGGGTCACACATCGCCTTTCATCAACAACTGCGGACTATCACCTGTAGAGAAGCTAGTAGAAACATTAGTCCCTCTCTAGCTTTGATGTTATGGTTAACCAAAATACTAGATAAGGGCTATTTTCCCTTTCACCCGTCCATAGTGGCTACAGTATATCGTCCCTTTTTATTTGAGGGAGGACCCAGCTTCGATGGAGACTCTTGAATCCCTTATAGAGTGACGAGGTGTCCCATACTAAGGTAAAAAACTACGAGTTAAGCCCCTTCCCATGTAGGGATAATGTGGTTGCACTTGTGAGGCTATATTTTTTTGAGTTTGGCATAGGGAATTTTAAAAAATTTGGTACTACGAGCACACGAAGATCGAGCTATGCAAAAACACGGAAGATATATATAGATGAATTCAGTGACGAATGCAGCAAAAGAGTTTTGGTGTAGTTTGTTGATGACGATCATGTTGATCCCCGTAGCTAGGTGTATCCCTCCCAAACTGGCCAACGGGCCACGACTTGGCAGGTCAGCCCGTGGGGCTGCGAAAAAAGCCTGACACAATCCCGGTCCGGCCCGTGGCGTGCCGGGCCCGTGCCGGCCCGTGAAGCACCGGGGTCGTGCCCGTGCCGCGGCCTCAGGCACGCGTGACAGCCGGACACGACCCGTCAATCTCCCGGTAGGCAATTTTTTTTGAAAATATAGGTAAAATAAGAGGTGGAGGGGAGTCGAACTCCGGACCTCCTGCTTCCGCGCGCGCCTTAACCAACAGACCATCAAACACTTCGTGATATGTTAGATATTTAACGTTTATTAAGGAAAATTTGACGGGCCAACTTAAAACAATAAGAGGCCCGCGTGCCTCACGTGCCACGGGCTGGCCCATTAGGCCTCCGTGCCGTGCCCGGGCCTCGAGGCCAGGCCCCCGTGCCGGCCTGGCACGGCACGTGAGCTAGGCAGGCCACGACAGGCTGTGCCGGGCTAGTCCCGTTTAGCGCGTGCCGTGCCGGGCCTGGGCCGTGCCGAGCCAGCCTGTTGGTCAGGTTTGATCCCTCCCAGCCGCAAGGAGAAGCCCCACTCTAATCTTGATGGAGGATCGAAGGTACGATCCCTCTGCAGGTTGCATGCGTTCAGCCTCCCAATCTGTCCAGTATTCCTCCATCCATAGCGTTGCACCAACAATGATAATCTCGCAACCTCATGGCATGCGTATTGTGGAGAAGCTTCACCACACACAGAGAGAGAGAGAGAGGAAGCCGCCACCATGAGATTGTGTATATAGGAGGAGGGGGAGAGCCAGGTGCCTCCCCAGAGGCCGGCGACCAGGATGGCACCTCCCTATCCCATAAGGAAGGTCTTGATCTCCCGATTTAATGCGACATCATATTCTCCTTATAGATCATTTTCTTCCTTATTTGCAAAATATGATATCTCCTTATTAAATGAAGATAATCTTATACCTTTAATAAAAGATATAATCAGGACTTTCCTAATATAAATAGATATAATCAGGACTTTCTTTATTTGCAAGATATGATATCTCTGAATGAAGACGCAGCACCGCAACACAGAGTGGCCGTTTTGGCTATGGATAACGGTGGATTGAGCTCGCCGTCGTTGATGAACTTCGTATATTGCAGCATCTCGATCTTCTCGTGGAGCTCCCGAGCCCTGCACCTCGTCCCACCCATCGCCACCTCGACAACCAACACAAAGAGGAGTAGTGACATCCACAAATTCACTACGATTATTGAAGAAAGCACCACCAGATTCGCCCAATCCAGCAAACCACCACCATGGCAGCTGACCAGCGAGCTTTGCCAGCGCCTCAAAGGACCTCACGTCGGCCGCCGACGTCGATAAGAACCATCTCCATGGCATAGATCCAAGACGCCACATGGATAAACCCTAACTTAAACCTAGACCTAAGAGAGGAATACATACATAAAAGAGAGGAGGTGAAGGCCGGCCTCCTCTCCCCCACCCACTCTGGCCGGCAGAGCCACCAGCGTAAGGGGGGGGGGGGAGCCGAGGCGACAATAATGACTCTCAAGGGGGGAGCCGAGGCGACAATAATGACTCTCAAGGGGGGAGGGGGGGGGGTTGGAGAAGAAGTGGAGGGGAGAAAAGAGAGCGACGACGCAGATCTCCTGCGTGTTCTCAAAAAATAAAGAGCGCCGGAGGTATAAATACCTAGATCTTGCATGAATAAACTACACTTGATTCCCTCTTAGTTCCCAAACAGACACGAGCTATATAGCTATATATCAGATGCAGGTTAGCTTTGAGAGTCATTCGACAGGTAAATGCCAAAAGAGAGATACAAGACATATCTCCCTGACATGTTAACTTATAAGTCCGCCGGTCCTTGCGAAAACAGACAGAAACGAGATACTATCTTCTTACTGTATTTTGGAAGTACATATATCAATACTGAACAACACTAAATGAACCTGAGAACGGCCGGATAGATATGTACACACACTACAGCACAGAGAATCGGACTTGGCCTAGTACTTACACAAGTTCGATGTTACACTGAACAACACTATGAATAAACCCGAGAACAGAAACATATTTACATTACAGCTGCATGCGCATTACTACAGCCCTGACAGCCTACGAGCCTGCAGTTCTTTTTTAGAGGTTCCCCTGTAATTTCACTTCCACGTACGTATAGGACATCTCACATCTGTCTACAGATCTACATGTATACTCCCTTTTTTTTTCTTCCTTTCTTTTTACAGAAACCTACCACTAGCAAACTGCTAGCTATCTTTGTAGTAGCTACACAAACATCCACACGTATGCGAGTGCCAACTGGACACGCTGACCCACGATGCAAGCAGCAGAGACGAACAATTGCATCGATCGATGCAACTGATGATTTTCCGGCGGTGTGTGCATGTTCCCGTGAATGATTCACGATGAGTATGTTACTTGTCCCTGGGCACCCAGCAGCAGTGCAAGCCGTAGGGCAGGCCGTAGGGGAACTTGGCCCGCGCGACCTCCTCGAACGTCTTGGCGTCCAGCACCAGCGCGTACCCCGACCCGTCCTTGGCGCTCACCATCGATATCGCCACGCCTGCATCGTCGTAAGAGACCCGCAATCCAAAGTCAGACACGATCGGTTCCGACAAAATACTAGCGACAAATAATGAATGAAAGGAAAACTAACCGTCGTCTTCGTCGACGGCGCCGGGGCGCGGCACGAAGTATGGCTCGGACGGCACGGCGCCCTCCTCGTACCAGTTCTTGGCCGTCTTCTCCACCAGGTCGATCTTGGTGAGCGTGTTGGGGAAGTTGCACGGCCTCTCCGCCCCGCAGGCGTAGGCGTAGCGGTACTCCTTGCCGAGGTGGGCCGGGTTGATGCTGCACATGTCCATGCCGCGCCCGTGCTCCTCCGGGTCCAGCGCCGCCTCCAGCTCGCCGATCGGGCTGCCGTCCAGCGGAATCCTGAACCGCCCCACCCTGGCATCGGTGAGGACGTCCTCGCCGGTGAAGCTCCGGAGGTTGTTGAGACGGAGCTTGTCGAGGATGGAGGTGTCGGCGTTGTGCTCGCAGCAGTCGGCGATGATCGCCGTCACTCGCCCCTCCTCGTCCTTCTCCTCGTACGCGTTGATGTAGTGGAACGTCACGAACGGGGGAACCTCCACGCTCGCCACCTTTTGTACGTGTTCCAAGTTCCAACTCAAGATCAGAAACTTAAAATAGCTAGCTAGCTCGCTCGGCGGTATCCTGACAGCAAAATAACTTACCACTTTGCCGCTGGCCTTGCACATGACGTGCATGTAGCTCCCGGACTCGGGGTGCCACTGGAACTTGTACAGCGGCGTGGGCTCGGCGCGGAGGAGGTTCCCGGCGCAGTACCGGAGCGGCATCTCCGGCACCACCACGTAGTTGTCGGTCACCGGGAACGAGTGCACCCACCCCGGCGCCGGCCCGCCGCGGCAGTCCACCCTGCCCACGAACTTCCTCTCGTTGCTCCCGGCGTCCATCCTGGCCACCACGTACCCCGGCCGGATCAGGTCCGGGATGAGCGTCCAGAACTCGGTGTCCGTGACGATGGGGTGCGCCGAGTGGATGAGCCCGCCCAGCTTGTCCTCGTACTCGAACTTGCTCACCGTGTCCAGCGTGTCCGGGTCCACCACGATGGACCCCTTGATGGTCTCCGTCAGGCACACCACGCGGCCGTCGCCCAGCCTCACCACGCCGGTGTTGGCGTTGTCGGTGAGGGAGGAACCCGAGAAGAGGCTCGCCATCTGGCCCACGAAGGACACGAAGCTGTCCGGCTTGGGCACCTCCGAGAACTCGCGGTAGCACACCTTGCCGTGCTCCTGCGCCGCCTTGTACGCCTCAGACTCGATCTGCCGGTGCGCGCCCACGGCGTGCCCGTCGCGGAACGACACGCGCACCAGCGTCGCGTAGCCGTCGAACAGGTGCCGGAAGCCGTAGTCGCCGACATCCCAGAGCCCTGGGCCGTTCCTCAGGTACGTGCCATCCTGCAACACAGATCCATTAATTGCATATACATAATCAAATACTCGATCGAACAATTATTGTGGGCGCCAAGAACAAACAGGTCCTTCCAATCTTAGAACTATTATTAGTTTAGAGAAGACAATAAGCTAAGTTAGTGATCTAATCGGTGATTAGCTGGGCGATTACAGTCATAGCTTTGTCACGAGCCGTGCAAATACGTCAGTATGTACGTATACTAACCATATTAATTGTACTCACGTACACCTGCAGATCGAAATATCACGCATAGTCTAATATGTAGTGGTCATATTTTGAAAGTAATTGGCAAGAACAGTGAGCTCATCATGCATCACTTGGAATCCGGCCGGGGACAAGAAAGTTTTCTCGAATTTGTTGGGAGCTAGCTAGCAAGTTTGTGATCTGAAGAGAGAAAAGGTTGCAGCAGGGAGCAACAACAAAACAATCATCATGAGACAGCGACACCATTGTCGCCGTCGTGAGGTGTGAGCAGAGAATCTTCGGTATACATGTTGTCTTCCCCGCAAGCATGCATCGTGAGTGCCGATCCAGATGCCATTTCCTTATCGCTAGCTAGCCCTTTTGCATACCCTAGAGTAAATTAGTGTCGCCCTCTTGTTTGTCGATCACGACCAAAGATGCGCTTCAAGTGCTCACCCAAGTGCATGCCCGTTATTACAGTGAAAAAAAAAAGTTAATTTGGTATGTGAATAAGGAACAAACAGAAGTTTCCGTATGCAACTATACTGGTCCTCGTTATTAGATACTAGATACACTACGTGTCGTCCAACGCTGGCCCAAACTTTTGGTCAATTGCATATATGAGTACATATCATATGTGCGCTTTTAGTTCACCTTTTGTGAGTGTAGATGCTTAGCGTTGCCGGCACCTTGATGAAAGCGGTTAGGTTAATCAAAAGAATGTGTTGCCTGGTCTAACGGTACTGTGCCATGCATATGCCTTATTCCCTCTTTTCCATTACCTTTTACAGTTTTTGGAGGAAGACGAAGATATGGATGCTTTCGTAGAGTTATAGTACTAGTAATAGCATTTTTTAGATAGATGCAGTCGGATGGAGTGTGGAGATGTTTTTAATATACAAGTAACTAGAAAAAGATTCATATTCTTGAAGAGAAAATGCACGGCTAGCCTTAGCTTGGACCACTGGCAGATGGTATAAAATGTTTGAGGTTAGAACGGCAGTTTGAAGAAGGGGAGGAATCTTTCGGAAAAACAGCAGAAAATGGAGGGGTTGGGAGATCTGTGCAAGTAGTTATATGAGAGGTAATTAGCAGAAGAGATCACCCACCAGCCAGAGAGGCAGCTCTCCCTCCACTTCCAGCACCCCCTCCCACCTCTCCTGCCGGACACTCTTCCACGCCACGAGCTGGTCGGTGCCAGCGTTCCCCTCACGGCGTCGTGGGGTACTGACGACAGGGCGAGCCGGCGCGGGGGCTATGACCGCCGGCGGCGGCGCCTCCGTGACGGCGCCAGCCGCGAGAGGCTGCGCCACCGCCCGCTTCTTGCTCCCCTTCTGGCTGGCCTGACGGCCCGGGCGGCCCCCGGCGCCGGCCAGCGCGGCGAACGTGCAGAGCGATGATGACATGGTGGGAGACATGGCCATGGTGTAGCTAGCAGGATCAAGCGAGTGCCGTGCCGTGCACAGAGCTAGCAGCTAGGCTAGGCACTGCTTGGATTTTGGTGTGGAATGGGATGATGATCGTCTCTGCAGGTACCCAGCAGGTTGAGGCACGTATATATAGCCCGCGCCCGCGCGCCCGCGCGATCGGCTGCTAGCGCACGAGGCGCGGCCGAGGCAGTGTTGTGTGCCGGGTGGGTCATGGGGTGGATGCAGACGTAATGAGATCGATGTTGCGATAGCGAATCGGCGAATTCGGCATCTCGCCCGGTCGAAATTCCTGGGCGCAAAAACATCGGAGCCCTTGTCTGCACCCCCTTGTCACGTTGCAGCTCGGCCTTGCTCCGGTTGGTCCAGCGAGTAGCGACCAGGTGTGCACGACGTACGTGGGACCGATCCACCTTGTCGTGCAAGGGTATACTACACAGCTAGCGCGACCAATCAGGATAAGTAAGTTGGTAGCAGTAGTAGTGTACGTACGTCCCTCCGCGCGCGTGTGTAAGGCCAAGGATGCATATACGACTCTCTGTGTGCCGAGCCAATGGGTACGCATGTGCATACGTAACTAAGGCTCTCACTATCAGTTTCAACCATACGATGCGGACAAAAAAGAATGGTTCCTGTCACTCCAAGGAAGCTCGTGCTGTGGGAAAATGTCTATTCTGTACGAGACTCGGTTTGAGATTTTTTGATTCGCGGTGTGTGTTTTATATAATACCGTTGAAAATTAGCTACTGTATAGAAATGGCCAGAAATGAAGCAACCAAACACTAAAATAGGTTAACGTTTTGTTATGTTGAACAAGAAGTCTCGGGCCACAAGGTCGCAATATATAAACAGAAGAGATCATGTTTTCACGTCTCCAGAACTGCCCTATAATTAATGCACAAGGAGATTGCTGAAATGCTCTTAAAATTTGTAGTAGTGCATGAATTCTTTAAGCCCAACTTACGACTATAATATGTGACCACGTAGGGGGGAGAGAGAGAGAGAGAGAGAGAGAGAGAGAGAGAGAGAGAGAGACGATCATAAAACCTATGTAGGGTTCCATCCCCCTTGACGCTGTTGGTCCGCTCCGCCCTCTGGTGGATTTGGGGCCTTGGAGGCGCGCGGACCACATCCCCGCGCCGGTGGAAGGGTTCTCGTTGTTTGTTTACCTTGTTTTTGGGTGTTTTCTTTGGGATGGTGCGGCGCCGATGGCTAAATCCTGAAGTCGGAATAAGGTTCTTTTTGGCCCACCCTCGCTCAAGTGGTGCATCTACTGTCAGCGGAGGGAGTATGGAGTTGTGTGTTCGGAGAATCTTTTGCGATCTATTCATTTTTCATGTTCGTTGGTGTTACTACAGGTCTGACTCTTTCGATTTACCGGTCTCATCTTAGTTGTTGCTCTGGTGCGTGGTACTATGTTACCTTTGCACGGTGACTTCCTGTTTGTACACTATAAAAATCTCTACTAAGACAAGTTTTATCTAACTCCAATAATAGAGGAGTGAGGATGGCAACATTTCCTGGGCTGGCTATAGTATCCATGATCATCATTAGGTGGTCTAAAAACCTATTTATAGTTTTTATTATTTTTTGCTGTGTTGGACAAGAAAGCTCAGGGCACAAGGTCGCAATATAAATAGAAGAGATCATGTTTTCACGTCTCGCGAACTGCCCTATATATAATGCACAAGCAGATTGCTCAAATGCTCTTAATTTGTAGTGCATGATTAAGCCCAAGTTACGACTAATATATGTAACCACGTAGGACACACTACTAAAAAAAATGGCTATAGATAGAAAGAATTTGTGTGACCCATATTTCATGCCATGCGCCATAGTTAAAGTCCAATGACGCATGCAAGGCCAAGTCATCACAGAAAATTCAGAATTCTATGGCGCATACTAAAACCATGCGCCATACAAATAATGTGGGACCCGCCACCAGGCCTAGGCGAGCAACTTTGTGTGGCGCATTTGAACATATGCGCCCAGAAAGTAAAGAGGATCCCACCACAGAATTCAGTTGACCAACGTTTTGTGGCGCATATGTTTATATGCGCAACAGAAAGTGATATTTTTGTGGAAAAACAGATCCCATCCCACCCCCCATTGGATCCCCTTTAACTTTTGTAAAAAATAAATGAAAATGATAAAAACTTTTAAAAAATAATTTCTTTAAGATGTAGTTATATTTTACGGTATAGTTGTAGGGTAAATTGAAAACCATGAATTTTGATGTATTTTGTAAAAAAGGTCATAGCACGTAAAACGGCCATAACTTTTGCATACGATGTTGGAAAAAAAATTTACCTATCAAAACGATTGTCTTGAAATTTTCTACTCAAATTCAACGGCCAAAGGCCGTTCTGGATTTTACATATTCTCCAAATTCGAAAAAAGTAAAAAGTTATGGCAAAAAGAAGTTTTTTCTTGCAAAAAATAAAAAAGGGGGAGAAAATTCTGTAGCGCATATCCCCAATATGCGCCACATAATTGTTGGGCGAGATTCAAAATTTAGGCATCCCTTCTCCCTCTCTTTTCTCCTCCACACTTCTTCTCCATCCACTTATGCTATCTTTCTCCTCCCCTTCTCCCCTTCTCCTCCCTCCTCCTTCTCCACTTCTCCTCTCCTTTTCTCCTCTTGTCCCCTTCTCCTATCTCTCCCTCTTCTTCTCTCCTCTCCTCTCCTCTCCTCCTCCTCCACCACCTCCTTCTCCTCCTCTGGCGACCTCCTCATCCACATCCTCCGGCGACCTCCTCCTGCGGCCTCCCTCCTCCACCCACCTTTGGCCTAGCCCTCCTCCGTCGACCCCCTCCTTCGGCCACCACCATCTCCGCCGAACCCCTCCTCCGACCACCACCATGTCTAGCCTTATTTGCCCCGCTTTTTTGAAATTTGAAAAACAAATCCGTGACGCATATTGGCAATATGCACCACAGAAATTTGAGATTTGGTCCGCCTTTTTTTTGAAATTCAAAAAGAGAATTTTATGGCGGATATTGACGATATGCGCCACATAATTACAATTTAGTGGCGTGGTATCAGTGACGCATTTCCATATGCGTCATAGAATATAAAAATCCATGCGCCACATATACGGGTTTTCCTAGTAGTGATAGAGAAGCGATGATTTAGGGTCTTGAATACATGGTGGAACCTATTTATAATTTTATTACTTTTGAGTTCTCTCTAGTACTACGGATGAATATCAATTGATCGGTTGGTATTTTCAAAAAAAAGTGACCACTTTAATCTTTATTACTAAATTGCTAGAGGTATGGTCTGTGGTATGTTTGGTCCACTATATTTTTGAAGTTTTGCCCTCCCACCACACAATATAATATGGCAAATTGCCGAACCATTTTTCATTGAAAAATAAAAAGGGTAAAAATATCCCCAAACGTGTACTAATCTTATATGTAGATGACATATTTCTCAGTGAGTAAAGTGAGTATCCTAATCTTATATGTGGATGATATATTTGAGTAGGAGCTTAAAATATTTCTTACATGTAGATGACATATTATGAATGGTGTAGAGGTTAATACTTATTTGGAATGATGGGTTTAGGGAAGGCAAATATCTCATCTCATGGTGGGAGGGGCGCTGGGATCCCTTGGTTAGGGGGTAATGATTATGTAAGTTAGTAAATATTCTATAGATGAAGTTGAACATGCATTAAAACATTAAAATCTATTGAGATAGATCGATACGTTTAATAACATTAAGTCGAGATATTTTCCTAGATTATTCTGAAGAATTTAAGAATGTTCTAGATTAGATTCTAAAGAAGTTTAGAATGGAACAAGCCAAAAAAGGAGTTCTTACTTGTATAACTAGGTAAAACATTGAGTTAATCTCGGTGTAGCGACAATGGTTAAAAGAAAGAAAAGGGATGTGTTACTTACCCTATGCCTTGATCATAGGTTCTATCATATGAAACCATGTTATATACTCGACATAATGTGACCTAGGTTCTTAGTCACAATAACATGTTTTAAAGTGATTCCTAAGTAAAACACTAAACAAGAATTAAGCTTATCCTCGGTGTCTAGGGAGATCTAAGGATCAACATTTATATAGAAGTATGTGACTAGAAATAGAAAGTATGATATTTGGTTTAGGAAGTTCGAATTTCAACTGAGTGTGTTTCTACTATACATGACTATGTGAAAGTACACTTGACCAAACAGGTGTCATTGTGTACATATGGAAACAAAGTCTCACTCTACCGCCAAACATATACTTCAACACTATCATATGATGATATAATAATTTCAAATAAAGTGACATTGACAATTTGCAAAGAATATACGGATCTGGAAGACACATACCATTGACAGGACCTTTTTCCACGAGCAAAAATGATCAATAGCAGCATATATGATATGACATTATGATTAATAACAAATGCAAATAGATTATTTATAATCTAGTGCAGGTGCGAGACTGTTGGAGATATGCCCTAGAGGCAAAAAATGAAGTGTGTTTATTATCATATCTCATTAGTTCAAAATATGTTTTGTACCATGATACGAATGTATCAATAATAAAATCAGTACATGTGTGGTTTATAAACAAAACAAGTCCCTAGCGATCCTCTATTCAACTAGTTCATTGATCAATTGATGATCAAGGTTTCTTGATCATGGACAGTCGTGTCAATTGACAATAAGTTCATGTAATTAGGTGAATGATATGATGGACAAATTGAAGGGGTTCGTAAAAGAAAACACAAATTTTCTAGCGTTAATGCAGTAACGTGAGGGGTCACGATTACATATCTTGTAGATCGCAACACGGTTAACGTCCTGCGGGGCACGTAGTTGAAGTAGACGATCATAGCCGACCTCAAGGCTGTGAATATCCTCACACGTATCCTCCTAATCCTTCCACGACAACCCTGGCATCGCAAATGGTAGCACTATCCGCGGGCTCGAACACATACGGTGTCTAGCGACGACTCTCATTCTCCTTGATCTAGCCGGGATGCGGAAGCAGATCCTCTCGAACCGGGATCCAGCAGCGTGACAACGTGCCGATGGTGTTGACTCTCTCGTGCACAGTAATTTCGTGGAAACGCACTAGTAGAGAATCAACTGACAAAGAGGGTTGAAATCCCCTAAGAAAAATAGACTTAGGAAATTCCCCTTTTATTTGGGTGTGTCTTTTTTCTCTCACCATAGGACTTATTATATAGGAGAAAAGGGGTACACCCTTCCCTTAAGTCCCTATGTGGGACAAAAGGAAAACAAGCAAAGAAGGAGCAGCTGGCTGGACACAAACCGGCGGCTGGGTGGGCCCCACATGGCCTGGCCTGCCTAGTGTTTGGCGACTTAGGTGGTGGCCCGGGGTGGGCTGACCTGCCACACACGCGCTCCTGCATGGCTCGGCAAGGCGATGGCCTGGAGCAGCAGCGTCGGCTGGGTGGGCCGCTGGTAGCCCGCCAACGTGCATGCTCGTGCCCTCTCGCGCTCGTGGGCTATGGCCAGGGCCTGCTAGTGGTGGCAGTGCCTAACTCCTGCCCACGTGCCAGCGAGCGCCCGCCCGCCCACGTGGCAGCATGGGCTCATCCCGCGGTGGCTATTTGCTTCCCTTTCGGGTGGCTTCCTCTTGGGCTGGTTCCCTCCGTGGATTCGGCCCAATGCATGAAGTTGTCCTATATATTTTAATTTAAAATATTTATTAAATATATTAATTCATAAATAATATATACAAATGTGTATTTACAAATTTCTATTTATTCCTAAACACCTTTCGGTTTATTCCTTCTTCCAAACATCTTTCGACCCTCTTTGGAACTATTCCGATAATTCTTTCTCTTTGGAACTTTTTCTGATCCATCTTTCTCATTGGTGATCTCTTCCTTCCATATCGATCTCAGAACATTGTTAGACCCTTAAGTGTGTTTACATATGGTTCGGTAATGGCACAAACATGATTGAGATCTCTCTCTAATCAATGATCATTGGCGGGATCCGGATGTCCATAATGACCCCTATGCATTCCACGAGACTCTGTCGTGTTCGAACCATAAACTCTGTGTCATATTCCCTTTGTCTCTTCGATACATGAATTTTCCAAGAATTGATGTTTAGTATCACCATACTAATCTCGTTACTGAAAGGTCTACTTAACTCATTATCGTGATATTGTATCTCCATGACCTAGTCATATGCTGCAACTTGTTCGGTGCAATCTCATCGAGTGGGCCTAGTGTATCTTCCCGTCACGCAGGTGGAAAAATCTTGATCTTGATACATAGGCCTCAATTGTTCCTTTGAAATACCCAATACACACTTTTATGGTCACCCTTTTACGGACATGACGGTTAGTGAGATCAAAACATTCCTCTAGATATAGTGATTACTATGATCTCACGGTCTAAGGAGAAGGTCACTTTTTTTCTAATTATTACAATGATGAACCATGTGACTAGATCAAGTTGAAATACTTATGTGGTAATGTCCATCATATCATTCTCTAATGACACGACTTCATTGTCAACTGGCATAAATGCACCATGATCAGGAAACCTTGATCATCGGTTGCCTAATGAACTATTTAAATAGATGCTACTAGGGACAAAGTTTGTTTGCATACTACACATGTATTAGTGTTTCCTCTTGATATATTTATAGCATAGTATGAAACTTATCATGGACTTGTTTGATATATGATAATAAACCTATTTATTATTTTCCTCTAGGGTATATCTCCTTCAGTCTCGCACTTGCACTAGAGTACAAATAATCTATTCACATTTTACTGATCACAAATATAAGTGTTTTAGATCATGCTTTCTCGTGGAATGACATCTTGTCTTTCAATCTGTTTTATCAGATTCACATGTCTCTTTGCAAATTACCAGTGTCCTTTATCATGACACTCATACCACTAGCTTATAAGGTGTTTATAGTATTTTGTTTGGTGACTAAGTGAGACTTTGTTCCTTAGTATTATATGACTGTTGATCAGTCACGAGAACTTTCGCAGTTGTCATATATACTAGGAACACACTTATTTAAAGTTGAACTTTACTAACCAAACTTGTCATACTCCTTCTGTTGTGTGTCATTCCTCGTATTTAGGTCCTCCATCACATCCTTGTAGTTCGTAGGTATATCATATCTAATATTATAAGCAAACATGGATTTCCACCAGGTGTAAATTCACTATTCAATCCTATTTTCTTAACTTAAGTTCTTACCCGAAACATTATGATCATAATAATTGGTTTCACCTCCTTTTGTCGAGTTTCATTTTCACGGAACATCTTCCATTGCGCTAACTCAACGTTTGGGGTAGATCGAATATATTGATTTTGAACTTATACTTTCTTCCATCAGCATTTTATCAAGAACCTTTTCTTTAACAAGTATGCCCCTTGATAACAACCAGTTTTCCTTGGTTATGAAAGAACATATTCATAGTTTTCTATGAATATTCTACAAATACTTGTATTCTTAACGACTTTATCAAAGTCTTTAGAAACTCGAACATGCCATAAACCTTATGGTGTTGTTTCCAAGAATCATGATGATTCCCTATTTCATAAGTGTTAGTTGTTTTGACTCTATAACTCTATCCTTCTTTTCGATAACCATCCTTTTGTAAAGGCCAAATAGTTAACTTGTTTATACAATGTCTTGATCAAATCAAGAGTAGTTGTTACCTTTTCTTAATTTCATATCCACTCATTTCTGACGGTCTTAGAACGTTTTCAAATAGTCTCAGAGTCATGTTTCCATTTGTAAATACTCTTATTTACTTTAGGTCCACAATTTCTACTTATATGATAATGATTCATATCGTTGAATTGTGATACATCATATGTATGGTATTTCAACAATGTGTATTATGTTTTACCAGAATATATTTTTATTTTAGTCATATTTGCCTTTAGCATATGTTAGTAGATCAGTTATCTAACAGTTTCCAATTTTTCATCAGTATGAATGCATTGTATGCTTATGTCATTTCATGACTTAAACCATTAGTGTCATACACACTAATGAATTATCATTAAGTTGGATATTTCTTTTGGCTTCTCGTGTATTATAAATGTACACATACTTCAGTCATAAGAAAAACTCATTTATAACCGAAAATGTGACCATAATAGAGATCATTCATATTAATAGAACAACTGATTTGTTACATATTATATATATGAATAACCGTCTCATCGGATGCAAGACAAACTAAAAGGTCCTTAATCTTTAAATCGATTGCAAATAGTTCTAATTCTAATTAGTCTAGCAGATAAATGTAGAAGAGGAAGTAGTGTGGTCCTTCAACATCCAGTATGCTTCCAACGCGCCATGTCTTTCTATTCCTTCTTGCAAGGCTTAAGAAGATGGTCCTGTTTTCATAAAACAAGAACAACTATCGGCATACTTGATGAAACTACAATAAGTGTTCTGCAAGAAACACATTCGTAATTGTATATCACATATACCTGCTCCGTTGATGATCTCACTAGCAATGGGATCTACCTTCACAGTTCTCAACTTTGATAGAAACTGATGAAAGTTGAGTGACTCACCTCTCATCACATAGCCATGGACAACCTCTTTGTAACTGGGGGCAGCGAATGCAACACCCCTTCTATCGCAAATTCGTCTTCCATCCAGTAGTCAACTCTGTACACCAGATGTGCGTGAATTTCATGCATGATCCCAAAGTGGCTAGCCAGGAACATATTTTATTTCATATTCTCGGAAAGAAACTTATCCAGCAGATCAAACTTCAAAAGTCTGACTTGTTCCATGAACATTGCCTTTAGTCCAATGATCATATCAAAAGGCTCAGTCTGTGGGAAGTGTGCTTTTAGCTCAGGTACCAAGGCCCATCTTATGGTGTTTGAGACGTAGACGTACAAGTCACGATGACCACGGAATTCGTTTTCTGCATTCTAAGTTGCATCATCATCCAGAGGCTCTCGAAAAGGTTCCGAAATGGTGAATAGTAGGTCACTATGGATGAGGATTTCTCTTAGGCGTAGATACCAAGTTATGAGTTGGACCCATATAATTCAAGCTTGTCCTCTAGTTTCATTGTTCCACGCATCTTATATGTTATATCTACTGACATGATCTACAAACACATTTGCAAGACATAAGACTAAGTTCACAACATGAATTCTAGCATATAATCATATTATAGTAGGAACTCCCACTAAAACTATTATCCCTAGGATAGTTTTATTGACTACACGATCCCTTTACACCATGTCATCCCCGGTCATCACGACCTTTGACATAGATGCCAGGGTGGACTACATCCGTCGATCATATCGTTCATGTGACTCATTATTGATCGTTCGATCTCCATGTTTCCAGGCCATGTCTGTACATGCTAGGCTCGCCAATCCAACCTAAGTGTATTCACAGTGCATACATGGCTTGCACCCACCGTATGCGAGCACAGAGATGTGTAGCACCCGGTCGTCACGACCTACTTCATAACTTCGAACTTTCTTGGTTGTGCACACTTTAGGGAGAACACTTGTATTGGTATTATTTAGGGATTATATTAGTTATGCTACCGTTGCATATCTAATGCATCTAAGAACAAGCAAGATACACATAAAATAACATCACATGCAATTTGTATTGTGTTATATGACATGGTCTCTTGTGCCTTGATCTCCATCATGCACCGATAAAGTGTATTCATGCAATTGACCACATCACATCACATACCCCTTTATGCAACATAAAGTTAGACGCTTCTAATTTGTTACTTGCAAATTTTATGTCGCTATTAGGGGGTTATCGAGATATAACACTCCATACCTACGAACTTCAACCACAACATTGATGAAGCAGTTGTCTCTACTTCGCCCCTTTCGGGGCCCTCCGTTGTTAATGCCATATCAACTATTGTGAGAGAGGTAGACACCCACTGGCCACTTATACGGTACAAGCCGTATGTCAATTGTGGAACCAGTATCGCATAGGATTACACGTAAAGTCGCTCTGGGACGCTTGATCTCATAGTGCCATGATATAAACAGGAACACGTGAGAGGACAACAACTAAGCGGTCAATGCCCACTGATGGCCTGCAAGAGCACAGGTTCGTCAGAGCATGTTTTTGTAGAAGTATTAATTCCAGTTTTTATATTGATCCCAATAAGGAGATTAGGGAAGTGTCTTTATGCGGCGTTCCTATTGCACCCAAGGTGTCACATTGTGTCGTGGTGGTGTTACTACAAATTCCATGGGTTGGCTTGAGTTTGGGTCCGAATGGACGCAAGAGGAATCCGGGGAGGGAGAGCGCAGTGGTAACTGCACACGAACAAGAACAAACAATTACAAGAACACCCAATATACCCAGATTCAGGGCTATCCTAGTGATATAAGACCCCTACTCATGCATGCTAGATCTTATATTTTGATCAACATAGTGGATACAATGGCTCCCTCTCTGTGCTCAAGGGGGAAATGAGGTAATAATCGATCGTCCCTCTTCTAGGAGGCCTTGGTGCACCTTATAAAGTGGTGCCTAGGTTAAAAATTAGGGATGACCTAGAAGGAATATGACAGGAATATGTTGTAGCAAAAGTCCTTGGTTGGGCCCAAATGTCGTTCTTGTCAGCGAAGGTACTTAACGCTCCCATGATCACTAATGGTCTCTCTGACACTGTCCCCTCTTGGAAACACTCGATGGGACCTTTCCTCCGGGATTTAGGGGCACGCCTACCAGAGACATGCTTATCTCTCCTGGATTTCCTGGGAGCGGGCAAGATCATTGACCTTGAGGCCTGCATATAGTTTGTGACCATATGCGAACCCCATATGTGTACCCTAGCCAATATAACTCTGCCTTAGTGAACCTACATATAAGAAAAAACATTGATTATACCGATATATATTATATGTTGGTTTGCATATGCCGGCCAGTGCTGGCTTGGGTATGTCGGCCGCCCTATGTCGGTCAACCTTAGTCATGGCAAACCTTATCTTTATACCATTGCTTGACCCTATCGGGGGTCATCCCCCTAACATTAGTCCCTAAAACTTTCGAGGTCTAGCAATGTTAGCTGATAGGCCTCGACAGGTTCCTTTAACTTATATGAAAAAAATCTCGTCTGACATATCTCGTCGGATGAACTTGCTTCTAACTCGACACTTAATTATTATTCGTGATCCTTCGCCAAAGTCGACTTTGTTCGCGGGGCCGATTGATATCTCGGATCCCAAGTCTCCCTTTTCACACTTAGCTCATGATGTCTACGCACTTCTATTCTTGTAGACAGTTGTTGGGCCTCCAAGTGCAGAGGTTTGTAGAACAGCAACAAGTTTCCCTTAAGTGGATCACGCAAGGTTTATCAAACTCAGGGAGGAAGTGGTCAAAGGTATCCCCTCTCAAGCAACCCTGCAATCAAGATACAAGAAGTCTCTTGTGTCCCCAACACACCCAATATAGGTGCACTATTTCGGCGAAGAGATAGTAAAATACAAGTGGTAACGGTGCCAGAAAAGAGCTGATGGCGTGGAGGAAAGGTAAAAGCCCAAAACCTCCCCGGCAAACGGAACAAAGATGGAAGCCAGAAAACATGCAATAGATCTAGTAGCAAACGGTGTTTCAATGCTTAGAAACAAGGCCTAGGGATCATACTTTCACTAGTGAACACTCTCTCATATAAATATCCTCTCTCCATGATACTACTCTTAACTACTCTCCGGTTGAACACTCTAATCATTGGTAGGGCTATACCAGCACACCTCAAAGTCCGCCTTCCCCAATCTAGATAACCCCACACTGTCACATTGAGCGCTAGATGGTTCCAACAAACACCACAATTTCATAGAGACATCCAACTCCAAATATAACTCATAACAAATATTCAATCTAGCCAAGTGCCACACACGGTATGCACGCTGTCACTTTCACACACGTGGGGAAAATCATAGATCTATTAAAGCACAAAGAGTATTTATGTAGACTCAAGCTTAAGTGCCACCATGGCATGCACGCTGTCACTTTCACACACATGGGGAGAGCAGAGATCTAATGAAGCACTTGAGTAGCAAGGTAAATATACTTGATTACAAAGATCATGACCACAAGATCATGCATAGAGAGATAGATGAACACATAGCTACCGGTAGAGCCCTTAGCCTCGAGGAAGAACTACTCCCTCCTCATCATGGGAATCAACAACGGTGATGAAGATGATGATGGAGATCGATGGATATAGCTCCGGGGGCACTTCCCCGTCCCGTCAGGGTGTCGAAATAGAGACTTCCTGTCCCCCGAATCTCCCCTTCGCTGGCGGCGGCGCTACAAAGGTTTCCGTGGATTTCTTCTAGATTATCTAGGGTTTTCTCACCGGGGGGCTCTTATAGGCGCATGAATCAAGGTCGGTGGGGGTCCAGGGGGCCCACACCCCCTGTGGGCACCCCCAGGGCTTGCCCGCGCCTATGGGGGTGCGGCCACCCTGTGCCCCCCCTCAGGCTCTGCTTCGTGGTTCCGTGTTGCTCCGGGAAAGATAATAACTTTGGCTTTTGTCCCGTCCAATTCCGAGAATATTGATTTTCTGCCTTTCTGGAACCAAAAACAGAAGAAAATAGGCAACTGGCACTATGGCATCTTGTCAATAGGTTAGTTCCAGAAAAGATATAAAAACACCCCAAAGTATAGACAAAGTAAAGCAAAGTAGATACAAAACAAGCATGGAGCATCAACAATTATAGATACATTTCCGACTTATCAAGCATCCCCAAGCTTAACTCCTGCTCGTCCTCGAGTAGGTAAGTGATAAAAAGAATAATTTTTGAGGTGACATGCACCATCACAATGAAGATCAAACCATTTGCAAGCATTTAAAGCTAGGATCAAAGAACTCTAAACATGTGCATGAAAGATGGAGTTATGACAATAGGACATAGTAACTATGCATGCAACATGAAAGGATACAAATAAAGATCATGAATAACATGCATTGAAAAACGTTTGTTTGTTTCACATACAAAAACATAGCATAGTGGCAATCAGCTTGTCCCTCATAGAGTAGCAATATATATGCATAGGACACCTTCAGAGTTCACAAGGGTGACTAGAAACAAGTAGCACAAGAGCAAGTAATAACACAATATGCATCAATTAATAAGCTTTGGAACACTGCACACAGAATGACAACTATGTTCTCTTAATGGTGCCTAAAGGTATAAGGTGGAGACTCAATAGTGGTGGAAGAAAGGCCTTTTTTGTAAAGGAAGCATCGATTACAAGTTCCAAAAGAGCTTCCAAAGATTATGGTACTTGTTAGATTTTAGCCCTCATTGCCCCTATCATAAGCATCTTGAAGTGGTTAAGGTTAAAGTGGCAAAGCTGGAGTATATGCTTGACGAAGTATAAGTTGGCAATCTCATGCCCCTTGAATACGAGGGCCACACCTCATGCATACTCAAATTTGGGTCCAGGTAAGTTCTTGTCACTGTAAGTATTTGCATATCATTGAGAACCGCCAACAGGGTACCCCTTGCACATGGTACAGGAGCTTCCCATAACCAAAATGACAAGGAAAGCAGACAATGAGCATCTCAACAATCTTTTTATTTACCATATGCATAGTTTTTTATTGAGGATGCTTCATAGATAGCTCATTATGGTGATGCTGCAAGTTTCCACCATGATTAGGCATGCCTTAGGCTAGCGGCCCAGGAGTTTCTCTAACACAGAATACAAACTCCATGGACTTACAAGTTCCCTCTTTATTTCACACCAGTGACATCCATAGACAAAAGAACATGATATCAACCGAGTATAACAAGGTACAAGTGCAATGTTGAAAACGTTCCCTGTGACATCATGATTCTGCTAATTCCAACTTATAAGTGCAAGCAAATACAACAAAGTTGTCACAATGGTTCACGTTTATTAGGGTCAAATAATAAAGTGCGCCATCAAGTTCGTGAGGGCTTTAATCACTAAGTTTTCACATAACAAAATAGTTTTTAATTGGAAGATAGTTGAAAACAAGAATATACTTGGAATGGTGTAACACACCATGCATAGGAGTTTATAGTGGACACTTTGGAATAACTTGGTTTCTTGGGAGTTGGAGGCATGAGTAGAACTTACTCATACAAGTGGAGGCTATCAAAAGACTGGGAACAACCAACTAAGAGAGCAATAATGGCCAAAAACATGCAATGCAACAAAGCAAACTAATCAAAGCAAAGAGTGGTACTACAAGTCAAGGACTAAATGATCATAGAGGCTAATGGTGACTTGTCATAGTCATAACATGGTGTAAGCATGTTCCAAGTCAACCCAAGCAAAGCATCAAAGGAGAATACCGCGATACTATGCTTTTGTATGCTAAAACAACGCATGATTCTTTCAAGGCACACTAAGCAATCCCAATTGTTTGGAACAAGACATGATACATCAATAGTCACTAAGCATAAGGTCAAAACAACACCTAGCATGTCATGCTAAAGCCTAAGTCACAGTCAATGCAAGATCCTCTTGCACTTACAAGCAAGAACTTACTACTCCTTTCCAACACCAAGCAACTTAATTGAAACAACTCACAAAGATAATAATAAATAAAGATCAGTGATATTGTCTCACGAATCCACAAAGAAGAACTAAAAAGTTCTAAGCTTAAAGCACAAGAAAACTAAGGCTAAACACAGTGCTAGCAAAAGAGAACACTCACAAGACAATAAGAATGAAAACTAGAGTGTTCTAGGCAATGAAAACAGAGTGTGTCTCTCTCCAAAAGAAGTATGGTGTAACCAACCAACTTACTCAAGCAAACTAAGCAAACTAAAAACAAAAACGAAAACTAAGACGCTCCAATAAGAACACAACAATGCATGAAACAATAAAAACGAAGTGTCTAGAAAGACCTGAGATTTTTATTGATGAAGAAGGGGATTCCTTGGGCATCCCCAAGCTTTGACGCTTGTACCTCTTGGATATTTCTTGGGGTGACACCGGGGTGGCATCCCCAAGCTTGAGCTTTTGTCCATTCTTCATCTCATTACATCATTCTCTCTCTACACCTGAAATTTTGTCCTTCATACAAAACTTCACACAATCTTCATTAGCAATATTAGTGTATTCAAAAGATATTAGACCCTTAGGCAAAGCTTTGGAACAACAAAACTTTTCACTAAAAACACAAGCTACTGTAGTAACTCCTTAAAAAAGCCCAATTCCCCAAAAGAGAACTCAAAAAGGAATCAAAAAGAAGCAAATGCAAATAATGGCAGAAATCTGTCAAAACAGACCAGCAGGTAGAAAACGATTTTTCCGAATATCTTATGTTACTCACATCACAAAGTGTTGAACTAGCGAAAGTTAGATAACATATTGGGGGATTTATTCATAAATGTTCAGCTCAATCTGACTTACAGATACTCCTCACGAATTTTTATTGTGGAGGACAGAAATCTGTTTCGGGACAACAACTCCCCAAATCTTACTTCCCTCTCATTAGAGGTCATTCTTGTCACAAAAAGCAAACAAAAAGGATAAGGAGAGGTCATTACTGAAATAATAACGTCCAAGACTCAAGAAAACTCTTGGGTTATCTCCCAACAAGTACTTTTCTTTAACGCCTTTAAGTTAGGCTTGATAGTTTGAGAAGATGCTCACATAAGAAATATCAATTGAAGTAAAAGAGAGCATCAAGAAGAAAATTCAAAACACATTTAAGTCATGAAAGCACAAAGCAACAAGCATAGGAAAACAAAACAAGTGCAACTTCAAAACTTTCAGCACATAGAGGGGAAACTTAATATTTTTAGATGCATAAAACCGTGTTTCCCTCTCTCATAATAACTTTCAGTAGCAACATGAACAAAATTAACAATATAACTATCACATAAAACATTCTTATCATGAGCCACATGCATAAAATGATTATTACTCTCCACATAAGCATAGTCACTCTTATTAATTGTAGTGGGAGCAAATTCAACAAAATAGCTATCATTATTATTCTCATCACCATAATCATCAAATATAGGAGGCATATTGTAATCACAATCAATTTTCTCCTCAATATTACGTGGACTGAAAATATCATATTCATCATTGTAATCATCATAAATTGGAGGTAAACTATCATCAAATAAATTTTCTCCTCTATGCTTGGGGGACTAAAAAGATAATTTTCATCAAAACTTGCTTCCCCAAGCTTAGACTTTTCCATAGCATTAGCAATAATGGTGTCCAAATAATTCATACTAATAACACTGCTATTAGCATGCAAATAAAGTTCCATAGTTTTTTTATTTTTTCTCTTCAAACACTTCATGTCCTAACTCAAGATAAACACTATAAAGCTCTCTAACTTTGTTGTTGTTTTCCATTAAGCCTAACTAGTGAAAACAAGAAACAAAAAGACAAAATTGCAGAATCTAAAGGAAATAACTTCGAGCACTCACACACCAGGAGTATGTGAGTACCTTTTACCTTACCTCCCAGCAACGGTGCCAGAAAAGAGCTTTCTGGCTTGCTGTTGCCGTGGGGTAACGTGTGTGAGTGCCTTTTACCTTTCCTCCCCGACGACGGCGCCAAAAAAGAGCTTGATGTCTACGCACTTCTATTCTTGTAGGCAGTTGTTGGGCCTCCAAGTGCAGATGTTTGTAGAACAACATCAAGTTTTCCTTAAGTGGATCACCCAAGGTTTATCGAACTCAGGGAGGAAGTGGTCAAAGGTATCCCCTCTCAAGCAACCCTGCAATCAAGATACAAGAAGTTTCTTGTGTCCCCAACACACCCAATATAGGTGCACTAGTTCGGCGAAGATATAGTAAAATATAAGTGGTAACGGTGCCAGAAAAGAGCTGATGGCGTGGAGGAAAGGTAAAATCCCAAAACCTCCCCGACAAACGGAACAAAGATGGAAGCAATCAAACATGCAACAGATCTAGTAGCAAACGGTGTTTTAATGCTTAGAAACAAGGCCTAGGGATCATACTTTCACTAGTGAACACTCTCTCATATAAATATCCTCTCTTCAGGATACTACTCTTAACTACTCTCCGGTTGAACACTCTAATCATTGGTAGGGCTATACCAGCATACCTCAAAGTCCGCCTTCCCCAATCTAGATAACCCCACACTGTCACCTTGAGCGCTAGATGGTTCCAACAAACACCACAATTTCATAGAGACATCCAACTCCAAATATAACTCATAACAAATATTCAATCTAGCCAAAGTGCCACACACGGTATGCACGCTGTCACTTTCACACACGTGGGGAAAAGCATAGATCTATTAAAGCACAAAGAGTATTTATGTAGACTCAAGCCTAAGTGCCACCATGGCATGCACGCTGCCACTTTCACACACATGGGGAGAGCAGAGATCTAATGAAGCACTTGAGTAGCAAGGTAGATCTACTTGATTACAAAGCTCACGACCACAAGATCGTGCATAGAGAGAGAGATGAACGCATAGCTACCGGTAGAACCCTTAGCCTCGAGGAAGAACTACTCCCTCCTCATCATGGGAATCAGCAACGGTGATGAAGATGATGATGGAGATGTCCCCCGAATCTCCCCTTCGGTGGCGGCGACGCTACAAAGGTTTTCGTGGATTTCTTCTAGATTATCTAGGGTTTTCTCATCCGGGGGCTCTTATAGGTGCAGGAATCAAGGTCGGTGGGGGTCCAGGGGGCCCACACCCCTGGTGGGCGCCCCTAGGGCTTGCCCGCGCCTAGGGGGTGCGACCACCCTGCGGCCCCCTCCGGCTCTGCTTCGTGGTTCCGTGTTGCTCCTGGAAAAATAATAACTTTGGCTTTTGTCCCGTCCAATTCCGAGAATATTGATTTTCTGCCTTTCTGGAACCAAAAACAGAAGAAAACAGGCAACTAGCACTGTGGCATCTTGTTAATAGGTTAGTTCCAGAAAAGATATAAAAACACCTCAAAGTATAGACAAAGTAAAGAAAAGTAGATACAAAACAAGCATGGAGCATAAAAAATTATAGATACGTTTCCGACGTATCAGCTCACTACCCCTGTGAGCTTCTTAGCTTCATTGGGATACCCTTATTTTCTATTTCTTTTTTTTATGTGCTAGGTAATTCTCATGCTTTGCCTAATTTTTTGCACCAGACACAACACAATGCACTGTTCTGGCGTCATGTCCGTCAGTTATCACTTCCACCAATATTATCGCCACGTGGTGCCTCGTTTCCCGCGGTAACCGTTGGATCCGGTTGTGGCAACGCACGCCGTTACTTTCTGCTTGGCACAATCTGAGGGGCAGTTCCATCAAATACACTCCCATGATGTGGCTTTTGAGCACAATTGATCCCACTACCTTTGGCACAATGGGGCCTTTATAATGGGGAGCAGTGGAAACCCTTGTTTCATCTTTACTTTCCTATGCTCACCTTCCTCCTAGCGCCGGCGTTGTTCTCTGCTTCTCGCTCACGTGCCATAGCGTTGCTTCTCCTTTCTTCGTGCCACTGCCAAGATTCTTCTCTGCTCGTCGTCGATTCAACCATCGCGTGCTTCTCCGCCGCCGCCACGGGACTGCGTCATTCCATGCCCTACTATGAAGAGGAAATGGACCCACAAGAAATTGTTGCCGCTGAAGAGTAAGAACAAGACGAAAGCTCTGAGCAGATCTTGGGAGGGTTTGGATGTCATCGACGAGGAGATCGAGTGGCTCCACCGGACCCGACGAATCTCTCTGTAACGGGAGTGCCTCCTTCCTAGCGGCGAGGTTACGCCCGAGGCTCACCCAGTGAGTTCGTCGTTTTCATCTCCCATTTCAAGCATGGATTTGCTCTCCCTCTTAGCAATTTTGCCAAAAAGTTCTTTGAAACCTTTGGCCTTGAACCCCATCGTCTACCTGCCAACGCCATATCATCCCTTAGCACATTCATCTCATGCTATAAAGGATATCTCGGCCTTTGGACCTCATTCAATATGTGGGCCAAGTATTTCAATTTCGGACCCAGGTAGTGCCAGATCCGGATAAACCAATATGCAAGAAACCTCTGGCCGGGGTGGGCTGGTATTATTGTGCCCCGGTAGAAATCTATATTCCCCTGGGTTCAGGGGTTAGACTTGTATAATAAATGCCAACACTCTTTCTTTAACGTGAAGAATCCATCCAGGAAAGATCTGATCCGGCTGTCAACGTTTGCCATCAATGTTCTCGAGAAGCTTAATTGGAGTCTTAATCCAAGGAATAAGGGAATGATGGCTGATGACCTCATGAGAACATTCATCAGCCTCTGAGTCAGCCCCCTCCAACTTCGCACCCACATGATTTGCCATATGAGTGGCTGATTTGACCCGAATCTTACCTCTACCTTCGAGCTGAATAAGCTCCAGGTTTGGAAACGGGACAAATATATCTTTAAGACAAGGATGGTAAAATTCTAGGAGTGGGGAAAACCCTCTCACGACCGAGAAAACGCTGCTCCACGGATAGGTGCCGACATATACTTCCTGTCATACCCTCTATGCCAGTTTTTACCTTAGCCTATTTTGTTCTATCCTTTGATTCTTATGCAGAAGTTTATTTGGCAAGTTGCCGAGGATAATGAGTATCCCCCTAACACATGGGCCGAAGATTGCAACACCTTAGATTCAGAAGACCTGGATTCCGAGGATTACATGCCGATTCCTGAGACTGGTGCCGGCCCATCTCTGGGTAAGACCCCTACTCACGAACCATTAAGGGATTATACGGACCATGATGATGATGATGATTGTAAACTTTTAGAGGTACTTGATCCTATACCAATATCATTCACATATCCGCTGCACTCTACACCATATGATGTAGCTAGGCAGGTGCACGAAGAACCTCCTCTTGTCGTGGGAGGTCAAGCCACTGTCAAGAAACATGGTGCATCCGCGGCCGAGCCAACCCATCCCACTAAGAAATGCAAAGTGAGCAGGAGAGTGTATCGCCCAAGAACAACAATGATCTTGTAACCTTTTCTTTTGCTGACATACCTTTACAACTCTGTATTTTTTGTTTCTCTATTTCTTTATTCTGTACATATTATAGATACCTTGATATTGTTTTGCATAGCCTCAATAGATGCTTCGCAAAGTGCTTCTTGCATTGCCTTTGAGATTCCTCCTCCCTCTTCTCCACCTCTAGCCAACACTCGAGTTCTGAGTCCGGCCAGGGAAAACATTCCTCCTATATCGGATGCCAATGTATCCTGACCGAAGGAAAGATCCGACATTGGAGGAGGGAGCGGTGCCCCAGAGGATGAGTCAATGCACCATCCGAGGGATGAAACCTTGGCCCCCGAGAGAGAAGAGAACTCTGGCGCTGGCAATATTGGTGCCGAGAGAGTGAATATCAAAACTCCTGCAACACCCGAGCCAACTCAACTCAGCCGCAACCGTAGCGTCAGGAGCAGCAACAACAACAACCACCAGTCCTATCGGAGATTGTGTACCGCGAAGGAACTAGGGTCTAGCGAGCCCTTGGTTTGAGAGTGGGCGACCACACATTTCCAAGGAGTCTCAACGACGACAGCGATGGCGGAGCAAGAGCACGACAGAGAGAGGACACAGTTTTTTTACCTAGGTTTGGGACCCTCGTGAGGAGGTAAAGCCCCTACTCCTGCTTTGTTTTATTGCGTCGCGAGGGTACAATGGTGGTGGTATGCTTAGGGTTTCATATCTCAGGGATCGACCCGTTCTAAGGTAGGAGAAGGTCTCCTTATATAGAGGTGTCGGGCCTCTTCCCCCATTCTAGGGCTAGAAAGGTCACCACTGCCACCCTTCCAAGTCTCGGTCTACAAGGTTGATTTGTGTGGAATGGGTATAGGCCTCTCGAAAGCATTGGTCCTCGTTGGGGCTTCGTTCACTGCTAACATATTGCACCGGGGAGCGCCTTCCTCTGGCCTCTTGCACCAAAAAGGAGGGAAACGGCCCTGCCAGTCGGAATGCTGCCAGCCCCACTTTTGACTAAAGCACGGAACTTAGGACCGTATCGGGGTGGCATCCGATGCCGCCGTTGATCTTGTTGTCTTCCCTTGATATACGCATCTGCGCACCTCCCCTTATTTCTGAAATATCCTCCGCCCGGACCCTCATGAGAGAGGCATCCTAGGAGGACACTCTCCTCTGGAGGGCGCCTCGATGGTTCCACGAGACGACCCTTGGGGGAGAATCCTCCGTCCCCTTATGAGGCGTGCCACGGTATTGACGGGTATTCCAGTTGTCGAGGGACCGAGGTACCCCCAGTACCATATGTCCGATAGTAGCCCCTGGGTGTCTGGCCTGCACGGTCTGCTTGCCGGGACGAAGGGTCAGGCGACCACACTAACGACTGGCGCCGGGGAGGACGCGTACGTGTCTCTCGGGGGTTCCCGAGGCTCCCCATCGGCATAGACGCATCGACCTAGATCCGATATCGTCTTATAAGAAAGGGAGTACCTTTGCATGTGGAGATTCATTCTTATCAGCCTTGCCTTCCCAAGTTCCTTCCTCTCATACTTTCCCTGCTCGTCAACTGCAAGCCCTTGCTACATGTGGTGTCTTGCCGGGGAGACCCGATCATGGAAAAAGGGAAGTCGTCCTCTGTCGGTCCCTTCTGGGTTGAGGAGGAGGAGACTGGAGAGGTTCTGATCCCTTCCATGATCCGAGCTGACCCAGGACTCGACCGATGTCTGTCGGAACTCGCCTCCAGCTGGAATGAGTGTGGGGAGACCCGGTATGGCCCGGGTCTGCGGATCTAATGATCCTTGATGGCCCGGTGCACCCCTTCTTTTACCACACTATGATAGCGAGGCTAATACCCCTGTTCTCGCATTTCTTTATGGCGATTCTAGAGCACTACCAGATCTTCGAGTTGTAACTCTAGCCCAACTCCATCACCACCCTCTCTATCTCCGCCTTCTGGTGCGAGATGTTTGTCGGGGTGAAACCCTCCATGGTGCTGCTCCGCAAGATGTATGCCCTTTGATCGACCTCTATTTCCCATAACATCGGTTGTGTCTCCTTCATGAAGGAGGGGTTGTTCAGGCTCCAGATTGGCTGGACGAAGCCTCTGGAGGATTTCCGGAAGCGCTGGCTCCTGATTGATGTTCAGGAGGATAGCCCTCGCCTTCAGCTTCCCACCTCTTAGATCATGAAGTTTAGCAACCGGTGGTACACGGTGAACCTATAGGGAGACAAGGTCGGCACCCTAAACACATGCATCGATCTGCCCAACTCCGCCGGTCTGACTGGGCCTCTGGTGGCCATGGAGTTCCTCCGCCGCTACATCGCCCTGCTATAGAAGCATAGCAGGGATCTATGGGATCTGGGCGAGCAGGATCAGTTGACCCTGGGAGACAGCATCACCGAAGACTCTATAGTGGTGAAGTTCGTCCATGAACTCCACACTACCACCGCATACGTGATTCTAGTGAAGGTCCTGCCCCTCTGCCTTGACCCACGGAAGGCCGAAATCCGTGCTTCGCTTCCCCAGTTCGGCGAGTGGGGGATACTCCCTCCCGGCCACATGGGGAAGCACCCGAATCCCCTGGGCATGGACTCTTGTTCCGTGGCCCTGGCTGAGGGCCCTCCGGAGGCCATCCTTGGGGAGGCCATGGAGGCGAGAAGTTCTACCAGCGAGGCTGACCCTTGGGAGGCGTCCCGAAAGAAGCGTGCTCGTGCGCCGGCCTCGAGGGGTCTTAGTGGGGAGGAGAGTTCCCCTCTTGAGGGAGCCACATCTAGGAGCGGTGGACCGTGCCTCATGATACCCTTCTTTACTCCCGGCGCAAACCAGGGAAACTAGGGCGTGCTGCCCCTGTATGCGGGTGCTTCCAGGTAAGGCGTTATCGTGCCTCTCTCCTTCCCTTGAATTCTTGTATTTTGTCTCACCCGTCGAGGCTTTGCAGCGAGGACCTCCCATGGAAGCAGAAGTGGCTGAAGCGAACCTCCTCAAAGAAGGCTCGCCCGATGATCCATCCTTCAAACTAGTCCGAGGATTCACAGGCCGTAATAGCCGCGTCTAGGGAAAAAAATGGTGGTGGCTCCAGTGTGTCCGACCTCCACTCCGACTTCTCCACCGCCTGCAGCCACAAAAGGGGGTGAACTGGGGAGGGGGGGTGGTCCTAATCTAATGAGCCCTCCCGAGGTGGTGCTTGACGTGGAGCACTTTGTAGGAAACCCCAAGAGCAAGGTGTGATGATCACAACAGCAAGTCTTCCCTCAGTAGAGACCGAGGTTTATCGAACCAGAAGGAGGAAGGAAATGTCACACAGGTGTTGCAAGCAATGCAGAGACCTGCACAACACAAACCCAAGACTTTGTCCCAACGAACAGTGAGGTTGTCAAGCTCACCGGTTTGTTGTAACAAAGGATTAAACGTATGGTGTGGAAGGTAATGGTTTGCACCAAGTAAACAAGTAACAGTGGAATATGTATTAATGGTAAAGATTGGACCGGGGTCCATAGTTCACTAGAGGTGCTCTCCTTAGATAAACAACATGGCATGAAGGGTAAACAAATTACAGCAGGGCAATTGACAGGAACTGAGCAAGGCATAACAATGCAATTACTAGTCAGAAAGATCCTATGAGATTCGATTGGGCAATACAACAAGATACATAGACCGCCATCCAACTGCATCTATGACTAGAAGTCCACCTTCAGGTTATCATCCGAACCCCCTCTAGTATTAAGTTGCAAGCAACGAACAACTGATTTAAGCAAAGTATGGAAGGTAAACAGTCCACATGTTCCATGAACAAGAGACCGTTGTTTTCTCCGTAGTGGCAACATCACATCTACAACCGAAGAGATTTCTGTCACTTCCCTTGGAAACTAGAGGCATGAACCCACTATCGAGCATAAATACCCCCTCTTGGAGTCACTAGCAACTACTCGGCCAAAATAGCTACTAACAACGGAGAGCATGCAAGATCACAAACAACACATACATAATAGGATCATAAAGACAAAACCATTAACCAAAACAACACAATAATCTCAATATCCATCCGATCCCCGCAAACACAACATGCATGATTACAAATAGATTAGATCTTGATCATGAACGGAGCTCACAAGATCTATACATGAAAGCACAAAGGAGGAGATACAACCATCTAGCTACTACATGGACCCATAGTCCAAGGTGGAACTACTCACTCATCATACCAGAGAGAAGGCCTCCGGGATGATCTCCCTCCCGGCAGGGTTCCGGGAAGAACTACACATCCCGCCGATCTAGGGACGACGGTGGCGGTGGCTACAGAAGGTTTCGTGGAGATTTGATCGGGTTGCTTAGGGTTTCTGCATCAGGGGCTTCTTATGGGCGAATGGGGAGGCCGAGGAGGCGTCCGGGGGCCCCACACACTGCCTACGCGCGGGGCAAGGCCCACCCACGCCTAGGGGGGTCTGGGCGCCCTGGCCCGCTTCTCCGTCTCCCCTTTAGACTTCTTGTTCCCCACATAAAGTTATTGACTTTGACGTTTGTCCCGTCCAATTCTGAGAATATTTCCTTACTAGCTTTTCTAGAACCAAAAACAGCATAAAACAGGCAACTGGCACTATGGCAACTTGTTAATAGGTTAGTACTAGAAAACATGTAAAAAGAACCTCAAAGTGTAGACAAAGCAAAGCAAATTAGATACTAAACAAGCATGGGGCATCAAAAATTATAGATACGTTTCCGACGTATCAAGCACCCCCAAGCTTAACTCCTACTCGTCCTCGAGTAGGTAAGTGATAAAATTATAATTTTTGAGGTGACATGCACCCTCACAATAAAGATCTAACCATTTGCAAACATTGAAAGCTGGGATCAAAGAACTCTAAACATGTGCATGAAAGATGGAGTTTTAACAATAGGACATAGTAACTATGCATGCAACATGAAAGGCTACAAACAAAGATCATGAATAACATGCATTGAAAAACGTTTGTTTGTTTCACATACAGAAAAACATGGCATAGTGGCAATCAGCTTGTCCCTCATAGAGTAGCAAATAGATGCATAGGACACCTTCAAAGTTCACAAGGGTGACTAGAAACAAGTAGCACAAGAACAAGTAGTATCATAATATGCATCAATCAATAAGCTTTGGGACACTGCACGCAAAATGACAGCCATGCTCTCTTAATGGTGCCTAAAGGTAGAAGGTGGAGACTCAACATGGTGGAAGAAAGGCCTTTTTGTAAAGGAAGCAGGGATTTCAAGTTTCAAAAAGAGCTTCCAAAAATTATGGTACTTGGTAGATTTCAGCCCTCATTGCCCCTATCATAAGCATCTTGAAGTGATTAAGGTTAAAGTGAACAAACTATGGAGTATATGCTTGACGAATTATAAGTTGGCAATCTCAAGTCTCTTGAATACGAGGGACACACCTCATGCTACTCAACTTCAGTCACATGTAAGTTCTTGTCATTGTAAGTATTTGCATATCATAGAGAACCTCCAACGGGGTTCCCCTTGCACATGGTACAGGAGCTATCCCATAACCAAAATGACAGGGCAAGCAGACAATGAGCATCTCAGCCATCTTTTTATTTACTATATGCATAACTTTTTTATTGAGGATGCTCCATAGATAGCTCACTATGATGATGATGCAAGTTTCCACCATGATTTGGCATGGATTAGGCTAGCGGCCCAGGCGTTTCTCTAACACAGAATACAAACTCCATGGACTTACAAGCTTCCTCTTTATTTCACACCGGTGACATCCATAGACAAAAGAGCATGATATCAACTAAGTACAAAGTATAAGTGCAATGTTGAAAACGTTCCCCGTGACATCACGGTTCTGCTAATTCCAACGTATAAGTGCAAGCATATACAACATAGACGTCACAATGATTCAAGTATATTAGGGGAAATAATATAAAGTGTGTTATCAAGTTTTTGAGGGCTTTAATCACTAAGTTTTCACATAACAAAATAGTTTTAATTGGAAGATAGATAAAAACAAGAATATACTTGGAATGGTGTAACACACCATGCATAGGAGTTTATAGTGTACACTTTGGAATAACTTGATTTCTTGGGAGTTGGAAGCATGAGTAGAGCTTACTCATACAAGTGGAGGCTAGCAAAAGACTGGGAGCAACCAACTAAGAGAGCATAATGGCCATAATCATGTAGAGCGACAAAACATTACTAATCAAAGCATAGAGTGGTACTACAATTCAAGTACTAAATGATCATAGAGGCTATGGTGACTTGTCATAGTCATAACATGGTGTGAGCATGTGCCAAGTCAACCCAAACAAAGCATCAAAGGAGAATACCACAATACTATGCTTTTGCATGCTAAAACAACGCATAATTTCTTCAAGGCACACTAAGCAATCCCAATTGTTTGGAACAAGACATGCTATAGCAATAATAACTAAGCATAAGGTTAAAACAACACCTAGCATGTCATGCTGAAGTCTAAGTCACAGTCAATGCAAGCTCCTCTTGCACTTACACACAAGAACTTACTACTCCTTTCCAACACCAAGCAAACTTATTTGCAAAACAACACAACGAGAACGGGGGTCCAAACTACTTTATTCAATAAAACTAAACAACCTAAGCAAACAAAACTAAAACTAAGATGCTCCAAGAACAACACAACTGTGCATGAAACAATAAAATCGAAGTGTCTAAACAGACCTGAGCTTTTTATTGATGAAGAAGGGGATGCCTTGGGCATCCCCAAGCTTCGACGCTTGTACCTCTTGGATATTTCTTGGGGTGACACCATGGTGGCATCCCCAAGATTGAGCTTTTATCCATTCTTCATCTCATTGCATCATTCTTTCTCTACACCTGAAATTTTTCCTTCATACAAAACTTCACACAATCTTCATTAGCAACATTAGTTTATTCAAAAGATATTAGACCTTTGGCAAAGCTTTAGAACAACAAGGCTTTTCACTAAAAACACAAGCTACTGTATTAACTCCTTAAATAAGATCAATTCCCCAAAAGAGAACTCAAAAAGGAATCAATAAGAAGCAAATGCAAATAATGGCCGAAATCTGTCAAAACAGACTAGAAGGTAGAAACCGATTTTTTCGAACATCTTATGTTGCTCAAATCAAAAAGTGTTGAACTAACGAAAGTTAGCTAACATACTGGGGGATTTATTCGTACATTTTGAGCTCAATCCGAGTTACCGAGACTCCTCACGAAATTTTATGGTGGAGGAAAAAAATCTGTTTCGGGACAGCAACTCCCCAAAATCTTACTTCCCTCTCATTACATGTCATTCTTGGCACAAAAAGCAAACAAAAAGGATAAGGAGAGGTCATTACTGAAGTAATAACTTCTAAGACTCAAGGAAACTCTTGGTTTATCTCCCAACAAGTACTTTTCTTTAACGCCTTTAAGTTAGGCACAAGAAGCAAGAAGAATCAAGTATTTTCAAATGAGGAAACATTAACATAAATACTTGCAAAGTCTTCAACTATGAAAGGTATCTCATACAAATGGGTTTTGGAGGATCCCTTATCATCTCTCTTCGGTCAACTACTTTCATCAAAATGATTTTCAGGAGCAATCCAATCAAAATTCTTTTCAAAGGCTTCATGCATTCCAACAAGCTTAAAGGGTATGGCTATCTTAAATTCCTCTCTAGGCTTAGTCTTATCAGAAGTACCCACAACATCTACACTTGAGCCTAGCATATTGAAACACTCAAATACCTTTTTGGCTTCCCTAGCAACATCTTGGAATTCTCTTAGTAAAGTTTCAAGGTTGAATTCCCTCTTTTTAGTATTATTTTCTTCTTTTAGTTTTAGGAACAAAAATTGTATGAAGGGGTTAAGGCTAACAAACCTAGCCTCCAACATATGAACTAAATAAGCTGCAGAAATCTCATAATTAGGAGAAAGTTCTGCTATAGATTTATCCTCAATGTCCTCATGCTTGCTAACATGATTAAAGAATTCTTCAGTATTATCTTTCCCAATTATGGAGCCACTACCTATTGCAAGATCTTTCAGGGTGAACTTGGGGAGTAACATGGTGAGCTGGAGCAAGGTGGCAACTAGAGCAGAAACTAATTTTTTTGTGTTTTTAAATAAAGAAAGCAAACCAAACTAGACTAATTTTTTTGGTTTTTTTTGAAAAGAGGCAAACAAAACCAAGCAAAATAAACAAAGCAACCTAAACACAAAGTAAAGAGAAAGGAAGTGAAGGACTCCCCTAGTGAAGACGTCCTTGTCCTCCCCGGCAACGGCGCCAGAAAACTTATTGGTGCTTGACATGGAGCACTTCGTTGGAAACCCCAAGAGCAAGGTGTGATGAGCACATCAGCAAGTCTTCCCTCAGTAGAGACCGAGGTTATCGAACCAGAAGGAGGAAGGAAACGCCACACAGGTGTTGCAAGCAACGCGGAGACCTGCACAACACAAACCCAAGACTTTGTCCCAAAGAACAGTGAGGTTGTCAAGCTCACTGCTTTGCTGTAACAAAGGATTAAACGTATGGTGTGGAAGGTAATGGTTTGCAGCAAGTAAACAAGTAACAGTGGACGATGTATCAATGGTAAAGATTGGACCGGGGTCCATAGTTCACTAGAGGTGCTCTCCTTAGATAAACAACATGGCATGAAGGGTAAACAAATTACAGCAGGGCAATTGACAGGAACTGAGCAAGGCATAAAAATGCAATTACTAGTCAGAAAGATCCTATGAGATTCGATTGGGCAATACAACAAGATACATAGACCACCATCCAACTGCATCTATGACTAGAAGTCCACCTTCAGGTTATCATCCGAACCCCCTCTAGTATTAAGTTGCAAGCAACGGACAACTGATTTAAGCAAAGTATGTAAGGTAAACAGTCCACATGTTCCATGAACAAGAGACCGTTGTTTTCTCCGTAGTGGCAACATCACATCTACAACCGAAGAGATTTCTGTCACTTCCCTTGGAAACTAGAGGCATGAACCCACTATCGAGCATAAATACCCCCTCTTGGAGTTAGTAGCAACTACTCGGCCAAGATAGCTACTAACAACGGAGAGCATGCAAGATCACAAACAACACAGACATGATAGAATCATAAAGACAAAACCATTAATCAAACCAACATAATAATCTCAATATCCCTCGGATCCCCACAAACACAACATTCATGATTACAAATAGATTAGATCTTGATCATGAACGGAGCTCACAAGATCTATACATGAAAGCACAAAGGAGAAGATACAACCATCTAGCTACTACATGGACCCATAGTCCAAGGTGGAACTACTCACGCATCATACCGGATAGAAGGCCTTCGGGATGATCTCCCCTCCGGCAGGGTGCCAGGAAGAACTTCAGATCCCCCCTGATCTAGGGACGATGGTGGCGATGGCTACAGAAGGTTTCGTGGAGATTTGATTGGGTTTCTTAGGGTTTCTGCATCGGGGGCTTCTTATTGGTGAAGGGGAGGCCGAGGAGGCGGCCAGGGGCCCCACACCCTGCCTAGGCGCGGGGCAGGGCCCACCCGCGCCTAGGGGGGGGTCTGGGCGCCCTGGCCCGCTTCTCCGTCTCCCCTCTAGACTTCTTGTTCCCCACGGAAAGTTATTGACTTTAACGTTTGTCCCGTCCAATTCCAAGAATATTTCCTTACTAGCTTTTCTGGAACCAAAAACAGCAAAAAACAGGCAACTGGCACTGTGGCAACTTGTTAATAGGTTAGTACCAGAAAACATGTAAAAAGCACCTCAAAGTGTAGACAAAGCAAACCAAAGTAGATACTAAACAAGCATGGAGCATAAAAAATTGTAGATACGTTTCCGATGTATCACGAGGCTACTCTTCCTGCCAAGGGAGAGGTCCGGGACGACGCGCCCACGGAGGAAGTGGTTGCTTACTCGGGGTCGCTGAGAAGCGTGATCCCTGCCGGTGCGAGGCCGGCTGCGGACCCGTGCATGGATGACCCTAGGGTGTCTGTAGGAAACAGTCCTAAAGGAAGGGAGGCCCCTGAGCCAGCCCCCGTGACCCTTGCTCGCTTGACAGGAACTCCTGAGAAGGCCCCTTCAGGCGAGGGGTTCGGCGAGTCTCGGGTACTGGTCATGTTCGCACCGGAGCCAACATACTCCCCCAGAGCTGAGCTCCTGGGTAGACTTGTCTCCAGAATCCGCACCAAGCTTGACTGGTTCCTAGCCTCTATCCAAGAGGACCGTCAGCTGGTCCTAGACTGGGGCGGCTTGACGAGGCTCTGAAGGTGGCGGTGTCGGAGAAGCAGAAGGTCTGCCTTCATACAACAGACATGCTCCAGAGTGCCTCGGTACGGGTGGTGAAGATCATCGCTGATGTCGAGGCCCGGGCTTACCTGCGCAAGGCAGCCCTATCTGCTCGCGAGGAGGGCATCTCCTCTCAGGACGCGACCGTGGACAAATGAAAGGGAGAACTCGAGGCTCGGTATCGCAAAGTAGGCGCAAATATGCTGGAAGTCCATGGTCCCCTTGCCAGAGAGCAGAATGAGTGCTCGTGGCTCCGCTAGGCTCTTGAGACCACGAAGAAGAGGGAGAACATCTTGCTTCATGAGGTCAAGGGCCTCTGAGGAGAGATCAAGACCCCAAAGGAGGCCACTACTGCTGACCAAGCTTGCGAGGAGCGCGAGTGACAGGGTCGCGAGGTGCTAGAAGCCCAGAGTAAGTCCTTCTCCTCCCTCGTTGAGCAAGGTGCCGCTATCCTCCCTAGTCAGGGGGTCGAGGGATTCGCTGCTCTGGAGCTCCACACCAGCCATGAGGCTGAGGCATCTCTTGAGCTCACACGCAGGATCCTGGATCCCTTGGGTGTGGTGGTGCATGGCCAAGATGACTTCATCACCAGGGAGTGTCAGGTGATGCTGGTTGCAGTAGGATGGGCCCTCTTCACCAATCTTCTGCAGCTGTCGCCTGAACTTGACTATGCCCGGGTCATGCAACAGTTAGAGGCTATGCCGGCCCTTGAGACGAGGGTCGCCCCAATCGTTGACATGCCGGAGGATGATGGACTCGATGATTCGGGTGACTCCTTTGCTGAAGAAGTCAGCCTTGACGAGGCGAGCACCGGTTTGATCTGTTTAATGTCCGTGGGGCGCTTTGAAACCTGTTATTATTCTGTTAGGACTATAAGGGTACTTTCCCCGCGACGGGGCCATATCTGCCTATTTTTTTCTTTACTTTTCGGCCCTCTGGGGGAGTGACCGCACACTAGCCTATTGACCCCTCGAGCAGGTGGTCTTAGACCTTTGCGTTGACCCCTTGTGGGCTGCCTTGCTTACCTCTTGGTGAGAGGGCTTCGAGGCTTATACTTGTCTTGTAGGTTCCCCAGGGAGGCCACTGTAGGATCTGTATGTTCAATTCCATCCCATAAGCCCCTCGAGGAGGTGATTGTAGGACGCGTACTTTCCCTGTATAATTTATTAGGGAGGTAACCATAGGTTACGCATGGTGAATGCTTTTCCTTCGCGTACTATGCGAGGATTATCAAGCACCGGGAACTGTGGGTGAGGTGACTTATCGCTGGAGCTAGTCCAAAATATCTGAGCTTGACACTTTAGGCCCCACTTTTGACCGAGGGTGACTCAAGTGATAGACAGTGTTCCTAGACCCCGCTCACGCGGCGCGTGAAAGGGAGAAATACCACAAAGAAAGGAAGATGCAATCAATAAAGCCATCGTAAAACGAGAAATCTTTGTTGAGTTTTGCATGGTCCGAGATAAAAGTAGTTTGTTACCGCCACCGCCGTGAGCGAAGCTCGTGGGTAGAACTTGAGAAGGTGCTAGATGTTCCAGGCGTTTGGGATCGGGACTCTTTCCTCTATTTCCATCTAGACCGCGCCTAATCTTGTGACGTGCACGACCCAAAAGGGTCGTTCCACATTGGAGAGAGATTGTGTAGACCCTCGCGAGAGATGGCCCTGACCGCTGGTGAACTGGCTGTCGTTATTGGTGATGATGCGGTTAGGAACACCGAACCGACACACCAGGCCTTGCGCGAATTTGATCATCGACCTTGCCGGGATGGTCCTGACCGGCTCCACCTCTGCCCACTTGGTGAATTTGTCAATAGCAACGTATAGGTACCGGTAGCCCCGGGTGCTCGTTGGAAAGGCCCAAAGATGTCCAACCCCTAGACTGTGAACGGCCATGAGAGCGGGATGGTCTGCAACTGTTGGGCCGGCTGGTGTGATGGGGATATGCCTACCGGGGTATACCCAGCAGGACGTTTCCGACTGGACCAAGAACTGGCGAGTGGGCATGCAGGACGGCGACTGGATCAAGACCTGACGTGGACCCAAGCGACTGGAAGCTGAAGGCCCAGGAGAGTAGATAGGCCCAGTCGGATTAGGTTAAACGAATACCGAAACCTTAACTGATTCGGTTGAGATATGTAAACCCTAGGGGGGTGAGTCTATATAAACCTCCCTACAGGGCGTGTAGAGGATACGATCCATCATCCACCCAAGCGACTCGCCGCCTAGCCGTCGAGCTCGCCCCTTTGTACTTCCATCATAATACAATCTAGTAGGAGTAGGTCTTTACCCTCCGGGGGCCGAAGCTGGGTAAAACCCTATGTCTCCGTCCTCATCTCGCACCGCAGATGGCTGGCCGCCCTTGCCCTTTGTTCTACTACTCGCTGCCGATTGCAGCGTCTGCCGTGGTCATTCCCACGACAGTGGCGCCCACCTTGGGGCCTGGCCGGTCTGGCCGGTGTTCTGCGGCGAGATCCAATCTGCCCATCAACGAGTCGGTCGCCACTGGCCGCATGATAGCGATCGGCGAGATGCTCCAGATCTTGCCGAGTAGCTACGTCCCGGCGGCGCGACCCATCACGCACAGCATGATCTTGCCAGTCGGCACGATCAATCTCTTCGTCGGCCTCACCGACGTCATCGTCTCGGAGGACTCGGCTCGCATCCGCGAGTTGCCGCCACGCGACCGGCTCTCCGAGAGCCAGGTCCGCACGATCCATCGCCTCGCCTCCGAGTACAACTCGGCCCACAGCAACGTGGCCGAAAACACCGCGGCCACGGAAGACGCGGCCCTCAATGACGACGCCGACTCGGCGACTCCGGCGTCACTCGCCGGATCCATCACCGCGGCTTCACCCGCAGGTTCCATCACCCAGGTCTCCAACGTGGGAGACTTTGAGGATCCCTCCATCCTTGGGATCCTCGACTTCGACTCCGGGTCGGAAAACTCCACCGATCTCTGCGACAGGACCGGTCGCCACGCCGTGACCTACATGGAGACTGGCACCGATCCGCCGGAGGATCCCTTCTCCACCCCGATCCCTCCTAACTCCATGGCAACGGAGGTCGAGGAACTCCGCCTGAAGCTGGCCGAGGCAGTACGCAAGGAGCACGCCGAGCGCGAAAAATTTCGCCTCGAGCAGGTGACGGCGCAGGAGCTGTCACGCTACCACCAGCAGCGAATCGGGTCGCGCCTGAACCCCACCGTCCAGGGGCGCGCCCTGAACTTCGACGACGAGAACGACCCGGCCCGCGTGGCCGAGCGCGCGATCTGCGAGAGCGTGCCACCCGGAGGAAGCGCCCGGCCCCCGCCAGGGTCAACGGCGAACGGCGCCCCACCTCCACCCAACCGCGCACCCCCCAGGGACCAGCCGCGGATCGTGGTCTCCTCACGGGAGCGAGACGCGAACGGCCTACCACTATTCTCCACCCCGATGGACAACCTCGTGGCGGGCCGAGCAGCGGCCGACAACATCACGGCCACCGGTGACGGTGCCCTACAGATCCAGTACGTCAAGGCCCTGCTCGCAAAGGCGGTCGAGTAACAAAACGTAGGCGCGGACTCACAGGGTCGGATGTACTCGCGTTCTTCGGGCAGCAGAGCGGCCTCAAGCGGCCGTCCATTGGCGGCAAACACCCTTAACTGCCCGCCACCCGAACCACTGCAGCTCCAACACCAACCCGCGAACGCGGCACTCTCCACCAACGACCCCAGGCCAGCGACCAACTTCGTCGCCTCCAACGGTCAGCCCGTCGACGCCCGCACCCACATCATCAACAACCAAAGCTGGCGCGCACGCCAGCATGACGACCTACAACACACCCTAACCAATCGCCGCGACGGCGAGCCGATGGGGTCGCTAAGCCGACTCGGGCCCAGGTGCTTCGGACCGATGATCCGAGGCGAAAAATACCCGGCGAACTTCAAAGCGCCGAAGGAAATAGAGAAGTACGACCCTTCGTACAACCCCTCCGTGTGGCTGGACACCTACCTCATGGCGATGGGGATCGCTGGCCACACCGACCTGCTAGCCGCCCGCTACCTCCCCCTGATGATGGAGGGAACGTGCAGGCAGTGGAGCAACACCCTTCCCCAGGATAGCATCGACTCCTGGGAAGAGATGCGAGATGCCTTCGTCAGGCACTTCGAGTGCTCCTACACCCGCGCCACCACCATGGAGGACCTGGAACGATGCATCCAGGGACCCCGCGAGTCGACCCGCAGCTGGGTCCAGCGGTGGCAATAACTATGGTACAACGCGGTTGGCATCCACCCGGACACCGCGATCCACTGCTTCAAGACCTCGTGCCGCTATGAGCCCTTGGTCGCCAAGCTCAAACGACATTCCCGCACACTCGACAACATACCGGACCTCCTTGAGATCGCCAAAAGATACGCGGAGGAAGACCCAAACCAGGAAACCGACGACGAGTCGGGAGGCCAACGCCGCACGAGCGGCAACGACAACGGGCGACGGCCCGACCTACGCTACAGCAACACCCGCCTCACTGGCAAGAGCCACAGCGATGGGCGAGTCGACTTCGTCGCCAACGCTGGGCACGCGCAGCGCGAGCCCAAGAGCTTTCGCCGCGACGGGGGGCAACGCCGCGACGACGGCAACTACAAGGCAAAACCAAGGTTCGACCCCGCGGCCCTCCTTAACCAACCTTGTGCATTTCACAGCAGGGAAGGGAAGCCCGCCACGCACACGACCGCCGACTGCCACTCTCTCAAGGAGATCGAGAAGGCACGGCGAGCGCGGGAGGACCCCGACAACAACCCGCCAAACGGCGGAAAATTCGGCAGTGTGGCCGGCTCGCTCCACACCTTAACAGGCTTCAACACGAAGCGCGAGAAGAAGGTCATCGCCCGCGCCGTCGCCGTCAACGCGGTGGCCCAGGTGGACGTTCCCCAGTTCCTCAACTGGTCGGAGCAGCCCATCACCTGGAGCTGCCAGGACCACTCGCCACGCATCGAGTACCCAGGCCGAGTCGCCCTGGTAGTGAAACCCAAGGTGGGAGACTACTGGCTCCCCAAGACATTGATGGACGGCGACAGCTCCATCAACATCCTGTACCTGGACACCTTCAGGCGACTGCGGCTCCCGCAGTCGATGGTCGAGATGACCTACACAATGTTCCACGGCATTGTCCCCGGTCGGAAGGCGTACCCGATCGGCAAGGTCACGCTGCCAGTCACCTTCGGCACACCAGCAAACTTCCGCACCGAGCGGATCGTCTTCGAGCTGGTACCCTTTGACAGCCCCTACCACTGCGTCCTGGGGCGCCAGGCGTTCGCCAAGTTCATGGCAGCGCCCCACTACGCGTACAACACGATGAAGCTCCCCGGGCCGCGCGGCGTCATCACCATCAACGGCGACCCCGACATGGCCGCCGAGTGCGAGGCCAAAGGAGCCGAACTCGCCGACACCGTCATCGCGGCAGAGACCAACCACGCCGACGAGCTCGCCAAATACGCGAGCGGGGTCAACAACGACGACCCCACCATACTCAAGAAGCCCAATTCGGAGGGCGTAAACACCTCAGCTTTCGAGGCGACGACGCACACCCGCACCGTCGAGCTGGTCCCAGGCGATTCCAACCAGACGGTGATGATCGGAACGGGCATGAGCCCAGCATAGGAAGGCGCGCTCATCGAGTTCCTCCGTGAGAACAGGGACATCTTTGCATGGAAGCCCTCTGACATGCCTGGTGTCCCTAGGGAACTCGCTGAGCACAAACTCAACGCCGACCCGAAAGTGCGACCCGTCAAGTAGTCGCTGCAGCATTTCAATGAAGAGTGCCGCCGAGCCATCGCCGAGGAGGTGCAGCGTCTACTCGCTGCAGGCTTCATCCGGCCAATCAAATACTCCAAGTGGCTGGCAAACCCAGTCTTGGTCGAAAAGAAAAATGGGACCTGGAGGATGTGTATCGACTACACAAACTTAAACAGTGCCTGCCCGAAGGAGCAATTCGTCCTCCCGCGGATCGACCAAATAATCGACTCCACCGCGGGCTCGGAGTCGCTGTGTTTCCTCGACGCCTACTCTGGGTACAACCAGATCAAAATGGCTGTCGAGGACGAGGAAAAGACGGCGTTCATCACGCCATTCGGAGCCTTCTGCTACACTGCCATGACCTTCGGCCTCAAGAACGCCGGGGCGACCTACCAGCGGTGCATGCAGGAATGCCTTGCGAGCCAAATTGCCCGCAATATCCACGTCTACATCGACGACGTGGTAGTGAAGTCCGCTCGCCAGGGCGATCTACTCGCCGACCTGGCGGAAACATTCGCCAACCTGCGGAAATACAAGATAAAGCTAAACCCAGGCAAATGCACCTTCGGCGTACCAGCAGACCAACTACTGGGGTACGTCGTCTCCAAGCACGGGATCGAGGCGAACCCCACCAAGATCGACACGATCGCTCGACTCGGCAAACTCGAGTGCCTGCGCGACGTCCAGAAGCTGGCCGGGCGAGTCGCGGCCCTCAGCCGCTTCATCCCCCGATTGGGCAAAAAGGCGATGCCCCTATACCGCCTGATGCGGAAGAACCCCACCTTCCAGTGGGACAAGGAAGCGGACGACGCACTCCTCGACCTCAAGAAGGTGCTACTCGCAGCACCGTTACTCACCGCCCCCGACGACAAAGAACCCATGCTGGTCTATGTCGCGGCTTCCGAGCGCGTCGTCAGCACCGTCATGGTCGTCGAGCGGCCAGAGGAAGGAAAGGAGCGCCCGGTACTATGACCGGTGTACTATATCAGTGAGGTCCTCACTGAGTCGCGCCAGCGGGACCCGCAATACCAGAAACTGGTGTACGTAGTCTTCAGAGCACAACGGCGACTGCCGCACTACTTCCAGGAGCACCCGATCACGGTCGTCTCCTCAGCACCGTTGCAGGACATCATCCGCAACCGTGAGGCGATCGGGCGAGTCGCCAAGTGGGCCGTCGAAATCGGCGTCCACAACATCAAGTACGAGCCACTAAAAGTGATCAAGTCACAGGCTCTCGTGGACTTCATCGCCGACTGGGAAGAGGCCCAGCAGCCGGAAAAACTGCCGTACCTCCACTACTGGAGCCTGCACTTCGACGGCTCCAAAAACACAGACGGCGCAAGAGCAGGGATCGTGTTGACTTCCCCGAAGGGCGACAAGCTCCGCTATGTCCTCTGCCTCGACTTCACCCCCTGCACCAACAACATGGCCGAGTACGAGGCACTGCTCCACGGCATGCGAGCTCCCAAGGAAATGAATGTCAACCGCCTACGCTGCTACGGAGACTCTGACCTCGTCGCTGGGCAAGTCGCTGGCACCTGCGACGCCATCTCTCCCACCATGGCGACATACCTCCAAGCAGTGGACAAGCTTGGCGGACACTTCGCAGGCTACTTCGTCGAGTGGATCGACAGGCGGAAGAACGAGGAGGCCGACGCACTCTCTCGCATCGGGTCGGCTCGACTCGCACCACCCGCCGGCGTCTTCCTCGACACGATCGCCAAGCCATCCGTCTCTCTCCCAAGGGAGATCGACATTGGAGTCCCGCTGCAACAAGAGGCAGCCTTGGTTGCACTCATCGCCGAGCCAGAAGACTGGACTAGGCCGTACATCGCCTACCTGGAGGGAGGCACCTTGCCGACAGACGAAACAGACGCCCGGGTGATAACTCGACGCTGCAAATCCTTCGTCATCATCGACGGCGAGCTCCACAAGCGCAGCGTGACCGGCGTGTTCCAACGCTGCGTCCAACCCGCCGAAGGACATAATATCCTCCACGATATCCACTCTGGCGACTGCGGCCACCATGCCGGAGCCCGCTCTCTGGTCGCAAAGGCTATGCGACACGGCTTCTACTGGCCCACCGCACACGCCGACGCCATCTACATTGTCCAGCGGTGCGCCGGGTGCCAGAAGTACGCCAACCAGACACACGTGCCGAGCTCAGCGCTCAAGACAATCCGCATCACCTGGCCATTCGCCGTGTGGGGCATGGACATGGTAGGCCCTTTCAAAAAGGCCCCCTCCGGCTTCACCCACCTCCTGGTCGCGGTCGACAAATGCACAAAGTGGGTGGAGGCCAAGCCAGTCCGGAAATGCGACGGGAAGACCGCCACCAAATTCCTACGCGAGCTCATATATTGCTACGGGTTCCCAAACAGCATCATCACGGACAACGGCACCAACTTCGCCAAAGGAGCCATGGCCGATTTCTGCGAGGAACATCACATCCGACTCTGTAAGATCCCTCCTTTGTAAAGGAAAAGGATCCCTGTGATTGCAATGCTAGTCCCTGGATCATTGCTAGCATCCATAGTTTAAGATGAAGTACACAGATACAAAGGTCATTTATTACATCCATTCCAGAGATAAAACATAGTCTTTTACAACTCAAGGCCACAGGCCTAATACAAGAGTTTTGGAATAAGTAAATAAACATAAGTCTTCATCTTCATGTGCCACAGGCAAGCATGTTGAGTGTAGACTCATGACACCTAATCATCATCGGAGTAACCTGCAACATCACAAGTTACAGCCATAGTGGGTCAATACTTTGGAATAGTATTGGCAAGTGATACCTTAGTAAATTTTAAGTGGACTATATTACTATATGCATTTTGGCTAAGTGTAGCTTGGCTTGCTTTGCTCAAAATAGGTTTTTCCTATTAGTTGAAATCACTAAGTTTTTCTTTGTCAAAACATTTCCCAAGAAACCACCAATAGACATTGGGGTCCTTCACCCTTGTTCACCCATAAGTTTTACTTAGAAGTTGGAGTGATGAGATTCTTGATAGCTTCCATGTCTTGATGCTCAAGTTGTCCATTGCCATGGACTTGGCTAAGTACTTAGATTTTTCCATCTGCAGAGGTTGTGCACTTTCCCCACCAGACTTGGTTTCCCAAGACAGGACCTTTCAGAAGCCTTCCCTTAGTCAAATGGACGCGTTCCAACCTATCATTCCCACTACCACCAACTGTCCAAATGACTAAGTTCTAGCAACCTATGTGATCAAGGCAGATCCCATATTGCCAAGTAGCTGCACTATAAGCTTCTCAACACTTGGCCTCTAAAATCCCTTTGTGCCTGGGTGGCATACCACAAGTGAGATACACAAGGTAAACCATGTCCATGGGCCTTGTGTATCCACTCAACCAAAAACCACCATTCAAGTCCCATTCCACCCAGGAGGTTCATTGACTTAGTTGTTTTATTAAGAAAAACATAAGTCCAAAGACTTAGAAATATTTTCATCATAGCATGTATATACTTTACCAACCCTTGTTTTCTACTAGCTAGGCTAAGCATGGCATAGTAACTTAACTTAGGAAATTTCCTAGCAATGCTACAATTCTACAACTACTTAGGATTTCCCAACATAGCATTTGACAAAAAAAACAACATGCAAGACTTAGCAAAATATTTCTAATGCTTGTACAAAATATAGGGATGGAAAAATTTATGAAGTATCACTTGCCTTGGTAATGGGGAGAGTAGCACTCTTCACAATCACAATCACTAGCACCAAAATCTACACAAAAATTTGTAGCACAAAATTACACACAATTCATATACAAACATAAATATATGCATGCATGCAAAATGCTAAGTGATGATTTTTAAAACTCCACCAAGAAAGTGCACAGTACTGAACCAATACGAAGTTTAATACTTGCCAAACCAAACTTATTTAGCACTAAAACAAATTACTAAACAAATTCTATACTCAAAATAGTCCTAAACAAGTTTCTGCATAAAAAGTCATTTTAACAGAAACTTTTCACTAAACACATTGCATAAACAGAAAGGGATTGTCTCCCTGATTCCAACGATATAAATTTTGCAAAAATCTAACGTGGGAATCAAAAGTTATATCCATTTCAAAACTGAATCTAAATCTGTTTTCAAATCTGTTTTTGATTTAAATCCTAGCCACGTGTCTTAACGCTACTGGCGCGTACCGGTTCGGGCGGATCGAGCTCTGCGGGCCGTAAGATCTAAGTCAGATCTGGTGGCTTAGATGCGCGCTTACCTCTTCGCTTAAGTTCTAATTTCAGCTGCAGGATCTGCATCTAACGATCCTAATCGCTTTGACCAAATACGAGCGGCGCTAGCGGCGGCGACTGGCGGCGGCGCGTCTGTCAGCGACGGAGCTGGCGTTCTAGGTCGCGCGGGAGTGGGGGAAGTGGCTTACCAGAACGGCAGGAGGCTGCTGATGCTCAAGGTGGCGACGGCTTGGGAAGGGGCGCACGGGTACGGTCGCTGGGGCTCGTCGGAGTTGCGGGCGGCGTCTGTCACTTGCAGTCGAGGTTGTTGCCGAGGTGTGGCGTCGCCCTAGCACGAACCAGAGGGGTCAGGAGATGCACAAGACGAAGGCGAACATTCTCGTATGAAGGAGGGGGCAAGGGGCGCTCGAGTTTTACCTCAATTGATCGTCGGAGTCAAGCGGCGGCGCAGTCGGTTGCAGGCACGAACGGGGACGACGGCCTGGGTCACGAGAATGCAAACGAAGGGTATCAGGAGGTGCGCAATATCAAGCTGGACACGACAGTTTGAACCAGAGAGAGGGGGGCGATCGAGGCTCACCGGAATTAGTCGCCGGAGTCGTCGGTACTGCGGGGTTTCGAGGTTAAATGTGCGCAGCCTGGTGGCGGAGTGAGCGAGGAGAGTGGGGGAAAATGACCGCGGTGGGGTGTGGTTTAAATAGGCTCAAGCGCGACAGGAAACGCTTGCGGCATCAAGGCTAATTACGCCGCGCCATTACCGGCATCAACAGCAGCGGCGACGTGGTCTGCGGGCGCGTTTTGGGGAAGAAGGTGTGACGTGGAGAGGGCCACCAGTCAGCGAGTGCTACGGAGAGGGGGTGGGGTCCGAGTGTCAGCGTCAGTGTGGGTGCGTCTGCGCGTGCGAGCGAGCGAGCGAGTGGCCGGGTGGGCTAGCTGGGCCGGTTCTGCTGCTGGGCTAGATTAGGAGCGCCTGGCCTTTTTCTTTTCTTTTACCCTTTTCTTTTTCTGTTTTGATTTTCAGGAATGGTTTTCAAATGAATTCAAGTCCCATTTGAATTCAAATCAATTTGAGATTTTTGTAGTGTGCAATAGTCTCAAATATAGGCCTAAAACCATGTGGTTACTTTGCAAAGGCTTGGTCACTTTTGGAGAAACAAAATAATAGAAGCTTTGCACTTGATTTGCAAATGTTTGCAAAATGATTTTTGAAACCATTTCCATTTGTAAGGCTTGGTTCAAAATCCACACTCAAACCATTCAACAAGGGAGTCAAACAATCTAGTTTTAAAACATTCAAACTCTCAAATGGGGATGGCCATTTGATTTAAGTTTGCTCACATGAAATGATAGCACTATGTGCTTTGTTTTTCTGAAATGAGTTTTGAAATTGATCTCAATTCTATATGCATGCATGAATGATATGCAAACTTTGAAATCATGATTTTAGGGATGTTACAAATATAACCCCCTTAAGGTGAATCTCGCCCTCGAGATTCGGATTGGCTAGCAAATAGGTGAGGGTGGTCTTTCCGAAGATCATCTTCTCTTTCCCATGTTGCTTCCTCTTCGGTATGATGATTCCACTGTACTTTGCAGAACCTGATAGTCTTTGTCCTCGTGACTCTTTCTGCAGTCTCAAGAATCTTGATAGGTTTCTCCTCATATGTGAGGTCACTTTCCATTTGCACTTCTTCCAAAGGTATGGTATCCTTCAAAGAAGTTTCTTCCATTTCTGGGTGACATTTCTTAAGATGACTCACATGAAACACATTATGGACTGCTGACAAAGATTCTGGCAGTTCAATTTCATAAGCAACTTCTCCTTTGCGACTCAGAACCTTGAATGGCCCAACATATCTTGGTGCCAACTTTCCTTTGACTCCGAATCTTTTCACTCCACGGAGTGGTGATACTCTAAGATAAGCTCTATCACCAACTTCGTAGGTGACTTCTCTACGCTTAGGATCTGCGTAGCTTTTCTGTCGGGACTGTGCTATCTTCAACCTGTCCTTAACCAATTTGACCTTCTCTTCAGCTTCTTTGATAAGATCTGGCCCAAATAAACTTCTTTCTCCCACACCATTCCATAACAATGGGGTGGTACACTTTCTTTCATAGAGAAACTCAAACGGTGCCATCTCAATGCTGGCTTGATAGCTGTTGTTATAAGAAAATTCTGCGTAAGGCAGACTTTCATCCCAATTGCTCCATAGTCTAGGGCACATGCCCTCAACATGTCTTCCAGAATTTGATTAGTCCTTTCCGTTTGTCCATCGGTTTGAGGATGAAAAGCAGTACTGAGTTCCAACCTCGTTCCCAATGACTCATGTAGCTATCTCCAAAAATGGGAAGTGAATTGAGTTCCCCTATCATACACAATACTCTTGGGCACACCATGTAGACATACAATTCTACTCATGTAGATTTTGGCTAACTTGGCACTTGTATAAGTTGTCTTCACGGGTATGAAATGAGCCACTTTAGTTAGGCGATCCACTACTACCCATATGGAATCATATCCTGATCTGGTCCTTGGTAATCCGGTAATGAAATCTATACCAATCTTGTCCCACTTCCAATCAGGAATAGGTAGTGGTTGAAGCAAACCTGCTGGTTTCTGATGCTCCGCTTTTACTCTACTACACACATCACACAAAGCAATATGTTCGGCGATGTCCCTCTTGAGATTGTTCCACCAAAATCTTTCTTTCATGTCCATGTACATTTTGGTGTTACCCGGGTGAATAGAATACGGAGAGTTGTGTGCTTCCTGCAAAATCAGTTTCCGTAACTCCGGATCTTGTGGAACACAGATACGTTTCCCCTGCCATAAAGTACCCTGTTCGTCTTCATGGAAATATTTAGCGTTCCCCTAGCCAATCTTTTCCTTAATCTCTTCAATTTCCTTATCGGTCTTCTGAGCTTCTCGGATCTTGTTCAACAAAGTGGATTGAACATCCAAAGACATGAGATGTCCTTCAGGCACAATCTCCAATCTGAGTTTTCTGAATTGGGTACACAAATCATCAGGCAATTCTCCTTTGGTAAGGCCATTCACAAATACCTTACGACTTAGAGCATCTGCTAAAACATTTACTTTACCGGGATGGTATTGCAAAATCAAGTCATAATCCTTGATAAGCTCTAACCATCTCCTTTGTCTCATATTGATTTCCTTCTGGGTGAAGATATACTTCAAACTCTTGTGATCTGTGAACACTTCACAACGCTTTCCCAAAAGGTAATGTCTCCATGTTTTGAGTGCATGGACGACAGAGGCTAATTCTAAATCATGAGTAGGGTAGTTTACTTCATGAGTTTTGAGTTGTCTCGAGGCATAAGCCACAACTTTACCGTCTTTCATAAGTACTGCACCCAAACCTTGATGAGATGCATCACAATATACTTGGAAATCCTTTTCCAAATCTGGCAGACACAGAACTGGTGCTGTCACAAGTCTCTTCTTCAATTCTTGAAAGCTGACTTCACAACCTTCAGACCAAGCAAACTTCTTGTCTTTCTTTAATAATTCAGTCATTGGCTTAGCAACCTTTGACAAAATTTTCAATGAACCTTCTGTAGTAACCTGCTAAGCCAAGGAAACTGCGAACTTCTTTCACGTTCTTGGGAGATTCCCATTCAGTCATAGCTGAAACCTTAGCAGGATCAACTGCTACACCATCCTTTATCATAACATGACCAAGAAAACCAACTTCCTCTAACCAAAATTCACACTTGCTGAATTTGGCATAAAGTTTATGCTCTCTTAATTTATCAAGTATTAAACGCAAATGTCCTTCATGTTCTTCCTTGCTCTTGGAGTAGACCAAGATGTCATCGATGAAAACGACAACAAATTTGTCAAGAAATTCCATGAACACCTTGTTCATCATATTCATGAAGTATGCTGGAGCATTGGTCATGCCAAAAGGCATCACAGTATAGTCATAAAATCCATACCTTATGGTGAATGCTGTTTTAGGTATGTCTTGTTCTCTTATCTTCAGTTGAAAATAGCCTGACCTTAGATCAATCTTTGAGAACACACATGCTCCTTCAAGCTGATCAAATAAGTCATTGATTCTAGGCAAAGGATATTTGTTCTTGATAGTTACCTCGTTGAGTGAACGGTAATCTATGCATAACCTTTGGCTTATGTCTTTCTTATCCACAAACAAGACTGGGGCTCCCCAAGATGAAGAACTTGGTTGAATAAATCCTTTCTGCAACTGTTCTCCTAGTTGTTTCTTGAGCTCTTTCAGTTCATCAACTGACATTTTATATGGTCTCTTTGCTATTGGTACAGAAGCTGGTACCAAATCTACCAGAAATTCCACATCTCTATCCGGTGGCATTCCTGGTAATTCTTCCGGAAATACATCCGGGTACTCACACACAATTGGCACACTGTCCATGCTAACCCCCTTAAGAGAATTAAGCATACTCCTTTTTGCTTCAAAGCTGGTCTTGAATCTGATCCTTTTATTTTCCGGAGTTGTGAGTGAGACAGTATGGCTGGCACAATCTATCACTCCTTTGTACTTAGTCATCCAGTCCATTCCCAGAATGACGTCCAATCCTTGGGAGTTTAATAATATCAAGTTAACGGGAAACTTATACTTCACGAATTCTATGACTAGATCATGGCATCCTGAATTCACTATCATTTCTCCACCAGGAGAACTTACTTTTATAGAAAACCCAATAGTTTCTACCGGTAGTTCATTTCTTTCAACAAATGCTCTTGATATGAATGAATGAGATGCACCAGTATCAAAGAGTACAAATGCTGGAATGGAATTGAGTCTGAACTTACCAGCAACAACATCAGGATCTTCATAGACCTCCTCCACATTAATGTGGTTCACCTGTCCTTTCTAGAAAGGATTGGGCTTGACAGGTCCTTCAACTTTCTTTTCGGGGCACTCATTTGCATAGTGTCCCATCTTCTTGCATTTGAAGCATTCAACCTGACTGATGTCTCTCTTAGCAGGCTGACTTCCACTTCCACTTCCATTACCACTGTGGTGGCCCTTATGTCCACTCTTGTGGTTCTTGTACTTGTCATTGTCATGACTGCGATGATGCTTGTTGTCATGACGGTTGTGGTTGTGGTTCTTGTTGAATTTCCCATGCTTGTGGGATCCTGAGCTTCCACTCTCATCATAGTGAGATCGTTTGTGAGACGACCCCGAGCTGTGCTTGTCGGAGTGCTTTCTCTTTCTACTCTCGACTTGCTTTATTTTGTTCTCCAATATAGCAGCCTTGTCACAGAGCGACTGATAAGTGGGAACATATGCCACAGCCAGCTGCAGATTCAGCTCATCATTCAAGCCTTCCAGAAAATTTTCCTTTCTTTTGGCATTTGTGTCAACCTCATCTGGTGCATAACGCACCAGATTGTTGAACTCTTCAATGTATTCAGCCACGCTGCGGTGGCGCTGCTTCAGATTGTGGAACTCCTTCTTTTTCAAGCTCATTATTCTTGATGAGATATGAGCAGTGCGAAAGCCATCCTCAAAGATAGCCCAAGTCACCTCATCTATAGGAGTGGTGATTTGGAAGTTGTCCCACCAAGTGGCGGCTGGCCCTTGCAGCAGATGTGCTGCAAATCTGACCTTTTCAGCATCCGTGCAGCCCACGGTTACTAAGTCCTTGTTTACAGAACGTAGCCAATTATTGGCCACCATGGGATCAATCGTCCCCGAGAACTTAGCTGGCCTCAATCGCAAAAATCTGGTGAGCATATCAAAGCCCGAAGGGTTGTTGTTGTTATTGTTGTTATTGTTGTTGTTATTGGGGTTGTTGTTGTTGTTTTGGTTCTGAATGAATGTTGTCATCATCTGCATGAGCTGTGTTTGAGAATTCATCACTTGCTGCATTTCTGGAGTGATGTTGTTGTTGGGGTTGGGGTTTGCGCGACGGGGAGGCATCTGTGGTTTGTTCAAATAGAGATAAGAATGAGATACCCATAGATGTTTTCATGCACATTACATCACATAAGCAAACACAAGCATGCAACAGAAGATAAAGTTCAACAAGATAACAAGTTCACAAAGTAAAACACACAAGTGGCAAGCCATCCACATGTCGGATGGTCCAATAACAAGTTCACAAATAACAAGTACGATAATAAAAGATAAACGAGTAGTCAAGTCTACTCATCAGCATCAATCTCCTCCTCGACAAAGGTAAGACCTGCGTTCTCCATCGCGGTCTTGTTCTCCTCAATAGTTGTGGTCAAGGACTCAATCTTGGCCTTGAGAGCCCTCTTCTGGGAACGAAGCCTCTCAATCACCATCTGCTGCTGCTCTAGCTCGAAGTCCTTGGACTTCAGTTCTTCAGTCATGTCCTTGTTCCTATCCTGGACACGTTTCTCCTGACTCTTGAACTTCCGGTCCTGGGTCTCGAACTTCGCCTCTATCTCGTCCTGCTGTGCAAAAAGCTTGTCCTTCTCGCGAAGCTGCACCTGGAGCTCGTCATTACTGAGCATGACATTGGTCCTGTCCGTGTCCACGTGCCTAATGAGAGACTCTAAGTCCTGGAGGTACAGACATATCGGCTCTGCTGCGTCCCTCGAGCCGTCCTCGAAGTCGATGGACTCTCCATCCTCATCACGTCTTCCGAAGACGTGGAAGTGGGTGCCTCTAACCTGTCGGGAGTGCCGGCCTAGCAGACGTCCTATCAGGTCCTGCATGACTACCTCCATGACTCTCTCCCTGTCATCGTGCATAAGCTTGAAGACGATGGCCTCCGTAGTAGGCTCTGTCTGGCGTCTGGGCTGGTTCACCTTGAAGCCCCAGAGGTCCTTCCTCTCGAACTTGGTGAGTGGATGCACCATGATGGTGGGAAGAGGGAGATTGAGCAAGGTGGTAAGCTCAACGATACGAGGACCAAAGCGGGTAACCTGGAACTCCTCAATAGTGCTGATGGTAATAGGCATCTATTTATAAGATAGAAAAGTTAGAACAACACAATCAAGATAAAACAAAGACAAACATCTCATACATATCCTTGGAACACAAAATCACACAAGTCATGCATACATGAATCCATTACATCAATCAAGGTCCAATCTTATTTAAGGTATCATTTTGGAAAATAAGGTAGTAGGTGGTGGTCCAACTAACGAAGTACGTTTACAATCCTGTTGGAGATATGCCCAAGAGGCAATAATAAAGTGGTTATTATCATATCTTCACACTTATGATAAATGTTTACATACCATGCTATAATTGTATTAACCGGAAACATTAATACTTGTGTGATTTGTAAACTAAAATAAGAGTCCCTAGTAAAGCCTCTTGTTAAACTAGCTTGTTGGTTAATATATGATCATGGTTTCCTGATCATGAACATAGAGATGTTATTAACAACAGGATCATATCATTAGGAGAATGATGTGATGGACATACTCCTATAGATAAGCGTAGCATAAAGATCAAGTCATTTCAATAGTTCAATTGCTATATGCTTTCTGATACATAGTAACCTAATTCCTTCGACCATGAGATCATGCATATCACCTTTACTGGATGGATGCTTTGATGACATCAAACACCACACCGTAACTGGGTGGCTATAAAGGTGGCATTGAATGTTCGGAAAGTATTGGTTGAAACACATGGATCAAGAGTGGGATTTGTCCATCCATATGACGGATAGATATACTCTGGGCCCTCTCGGTGGAATGTCATCCAATTGGCTTGCAAGCATGTGACTGGCTCACAAGGGATCACATATCACGGGAACGAGAAAAGAGTACTTATCGGTAACGAGGTTGAACTAGGTATGCAGAGATACCGACGATCATAACCTCGGATAAGTAAACTATCGTGAGACAAAGGGAAATTGGTATCGTATGTAAGTGGTTCATTCGATCGCAAAGTAATCGTAGAAATATGTGGGAGCCATATGAATTTCCAGATTCCTCTATTGGTTATTATTCGGAGAAGTGTCTCGATCATGTCCGCATAATTCACGAACCGTAGGGAGACACACTTAAGGATTCGACGTTGTTTTGAGTAGTTATGGTATTATGAGAAAGAGACCGAATGTTGTTCGGAGTCTCGGATGGGATCCGGGATATCACGAGGTGATCCGGAATGGTCCGGAGAATAAGATTCATATAAGGAAAGTCCCGTTTCGGAGTTCGGGAATGATTCCGGTGTTTTCATCGGGAATGTTCTAGAAGGGTCCGGATTGTCCGGCACTCCGGGGGGGAGGGTACATGAGTGTGTCATTGAATGATTGCATCATGTACTAAGTGTTCTTGCTGTTCCAAAAACATGAAAGTCAAATTGCCAGTTTGAAAGTCAAACGGCTAAAACAGGAAACTGTGGAAAACAGGAAACTGTGGGAAACAGGAAACTGTGGGAAACAAGCAAGAGGAGTTGGAACCAACTTGGAGGAGGAGTCCCACTCCTCCAGGCCGGCTCCCAAGCCCTAGGCTGAGTTGGGGAGGGACTCCCTCCCTCCCTGGCGCGCCTAGCCCCTCCACCTATAAAAGGAGGGGCAGGGCTCCTCCTTGAGACACACAAGTTTCTACCTCTAATCTCCGGTTTAGAGCCGTTTGGTTTAGAGCTTCTAATTGCTTTAGCCTGTGGTTTAGAGCCTTCTAATTGGTGTGTCTAATCTCTAGACCACTAATAGCCCTCTCTCATACTCCACCATACTCGCTCCGGCTTAAGGCGAAGCCCTGCGGGATCTCCCCTCTACTTCCGGTACCACGCCGTTGTGCTGCCGGAATCGCGAGGAGAGTGCTACAACCTCCGCTGCCTGCTGGAACAAGGGAGAGGAAGGTCTTCGTCGAGTACCGAACGTGTGACCGACTGCGGGAGCGCTGCCGGAACGCAGCGCCGGAAGGATCGTCTACGCGATCTTGAGATCGGAAAGAGTACGACTACATCACCCACGAGAATCTGCTCTCGTTAACCGCTTTGGAATCTTCGAGGGTAAGTTATTCCATCGACTCGTTGCTACAATCTAGTAGATAGATCTTGGCTTGTTTGTTTGTATGCGATAGAAATTTTTTGTTTTCCATGCTACGAACCCCTACAGTGGTATCAGAGCCGTGTCTATATGTAGATCTGTTGCACGAGTAGAACACAATGGTCATTGTGGGCGTTGATGCTTTTATTGTCGATTGCTTCTTGTGTACTTTGCATCTTGCGGTATGTTGGGATGAAGCGGCCCGGGCTAACTTTACATGACATCGTTCATGAGACTTGCTCCACGCTTGACATGCAACTTGTATTGCATAAGTGGCTTTGCGGGTGCCTGTTTCTCCTAGCATAGTTAAGATCCAATTTACAACGGGTGATCAACAATGATAGTATCAATGTTGTGGTTCTTGTTCGTAAGTTAGAACGACACTTATTGAAAGCCCCAAACCACGTAAAATATGCAAAGAAAGTAGAGGCGTCTAAATTTGTTTTGCAGGGGTGTGCAGTGATGTGATATGGCCATGATTGTGATTATATATGATGTATGCAATGTTCCTTATTGTAAGTTGGCAACCGGCAGGAGCCATATGGTTGTCTTTAATTTATGTTAAGACCCGCGTGTCTATTCAAAGTAGTTGTAATAGTTGAAGCTGGTGGACGACAACCATGGAGAAGAGTCATTGACCTTGATGCAATGCCGGTGATGATGGAGATCATGTTCGTGCTTGAAGATGGAGATCAGAAGCACAAAGAAGAAAGGCCATATCATATCACATATTATGAATTGCATGTGATGTTAATCCTTTATGCATCTTGTATTGCTTAGTAGACGACGGTAGAATTATAAGATGATCCCTCATGCACATGAATTTCAAGTTCGAAAGTGTTCACCCTTAGTATGCACCGTTGCTAATGCTTGTTGTTTCGAAGCACCACGTGATGATCGGGTGTGTTAGATTCTGCAAGTGTATACAACGTGAGCAAGCCAGATTTGCTCATGCGGAAACTAAGTTTTGATCTTGACGAGCCTAGCATGTACAGACATGGCCTCGGGAACACGGATTACCGAAAGGTAGAGCATGAGTCATATAGTAGATATGATGAACATGTTGATTGTTCGCCATTGAAGTTGCATCAACTCTCGTGATGATCGGTATTGATGTGGTGGATTTGGTTCGTGTGATCACTAAAACAATGTGAGGGATATTGTTTTGAGTGGGAGTTCACCTAGATTAATTTAATTATTAATTAGAACTCAATTTATCATAAACTAAATCAAAGTGAATTTGCATAGTTGTTGTAGTCATTGGCATCCGTTTACCACCTTGCGCTTAGTTATAATTGAGATGATAGAACTATAGAATTCTGGTTAGTTACTTTACGAACTGGTATCGTATTGTTTTTGAAGTGTTAATCTAAAGTTTAAAAGTCCTATTGCAAACTTTCAGTAAGTTCCGGTTACTCCATGAAGTTTAATAATTAGTATTAAATCAAGAGTAACAATTCCAAGTGTTAGTATATAAGTATCATGTTTGTCTCCATGATTCTTGATATTCAAAGGATTCTCTTAATATCAAGGTTATCTAGGATCTGAAGGAATTGTTTCAGAAACCATGATGTGTGGAAGATATTGTGATATCTGAAACAAAGTTTTGGTTGCAACATGATAGAGTATAATATGGCAAAAGTCATGTTCTCATATTTGATGAGAATTTGCAAAAGGTTGGAGACACTAGTTGTCATAATCCTCCAAAAGGTTTTGGAGAGCAACATTATACTTGCGATTCACCGTTACAAGCTAAAAGTAGCTTGATCATGGATAAATCCATAATAAGGGTGAATATTTGATGTAGGTAAAATGTTTACTACACCAAGAAGATTACTAAATAAAGGAATTTGAAAGAACACCAAACATTTGATGATGGTGATCTACTTCAAAGTGCAAGTCCAAAGACATTGGTATTTAACTATACATGTTTTGGACTATGTGTCATATGTATGACTCCACTATTGATATTGATAGATTCTTTCAAATAGAAAAGGAAATACTGAAAGAAAATCTCATAAATATATGGCAGAAAAGAAAAGACTAGAATTGTTCAGTTTAAGTATATAGATGATATACATGTTATGGCTATATTCTTTGCTTATTAAACAATGTGGTTCTTAAGTATTTGATACTGAATTTGTTGGTGTGAATCGTCATACGAAACAACACAATTCATGAACTACAATGGCCTAAGTAACTAGCAAAAGAATATGTGATGATGTTCATCGAGAACAAAATAAAGGGTTATTGTGTTGCTCGTTAAACATCAAAGCTTGCCTTCAAAGATTTGTTTTATCAGGTATTATGAGAACAAAAGGGTTGTTCAAATAATTGCCGTAATCCATAAAAGATGGATTCGCAAATCTCGTTGGAGACATCACATCCATAAAACTAGTGCTAAAGATGTCGAAAGACAAATTGATTAAAAGATCACTTAGGAAGTGACATCGCCGTTTAAATTATACTGGGAAGAAAACATGAAGAAACTCCATGTGGATGGAATTTTGGAGTCTTTTGATTTTTGATCAAATGACACTTGTGAAACTTTCCTAGAGATAATTGAAACTTCGTTCATAGGCCAAAAGGGAACGAAAGACTAGCTTATTGGAATTTGTACATATTGTTGTACGAAGTCCATTATGTGTAGTCAAGAGCGATGGATTTTAACTTCATTTTCTTTTTCCGAAATTTGAGTGAATATATGAATATTTGCTTAATAAGGATGAAGTATGAAACATTTGAAAAGTTCAAAGACTTTCAAGATGAAGTGAAAAATCATTGTAACAAGAATATAAATAGTTTATGATAAGATCATAAAGGAAAATATTTAAGTTACAAGTTTAGCATAATACCTAAGATTTAAGGAATCGTTCCGTGGATTTGCATTTTCCCGAAACACCATAAGAGTATGGAGGATTCGAGATATGTAATTAAACCTTGTTTGACATGGTAAGATCAAAGGTATAATTCATAAAACTGCCATTATATTTTAAAGATTAAAAGCTTTAGAGATTACCGTTTTTCCACTGAAAAGAGCTCCATCATAATCCGTTGAAATGACACCATATAAAGTTATGGTTTGGGATAAAACCCAAGTTGTCCTTTCTTAAACATTGGTATGCTTTGCATGAGAAAGATGTTTGCAACCAAAGTCGGATGAACCTGTCTTTGTATGTTATTTCGAATAACTGTTAAGTATTCCTCCATAACACCAGAGACAAAAGTGTTTGTCGCTTAGAACGTCAAATTTCTTTTGGAAGGAATTTTTCGTGAAAAGAAAAGTGGGAGGACAATAGAACTTTGATAAGGTTAAAAGAACCTTAGCTATATGTGCAGAGTTGCGCAGCGCCGAAAAGTGTTCCGGAGACAGCAACAATGCTCATGGCTCACGTGCCTCAAAGGTTGTGGTCACGGAGATCTAATTTCCTATTGAAACAAGTAGATCGGGTAAACAATCAAATACCAAGATTTGAGGGTTGAATCATTATTTGAGAATAATGAACTGACTACATGCAAAGAAGCGATGATGGGCCCTGACTCCGTAAAATGGCTTGAAGCCATAAAATCCGTGATAGTTCCATATACGAGAGATCAAGATTTGAACTTGAAAGACCCTCTGGGAAGGTTCAAGACATTACAGTCGTATTTGGATCTATAAAGAAATAGACATGGATGTTTCACATCTATGAAATAGTTGACATGTTGGGAAAGAGTTCACAACAATGTTCAAAGGTTGACTATGACAAGATTTGATCTGTCATAGTGATATTTAGTCTAGACGGATTAATGTAGCAACCACTACATATAATTTTGTTATATGGTAGTTGAATAAACAAAACAAGTTCTTCTAATAGAATCGTTACCTAGGACATGTGCATAACACGGTCCATAGGGTTTTGTTAATTCAAAGGATGCTAAAAGCATATGCAAACTTCAATGGTTAAAGTGAGCATCGCGGAGTTGGAATCTTCACTATGATGAAACTGTTAAAGGAGTTTAAAAGTTCATTAGAGACAATGAAGATGCTTGCATTTGCAAGAAATTAAGTGGGAGCGCTAAGACATGTTTCTAATACATTATGTGGAAGACATATTGTTGATTGGAAATAATGTATCTTTTATTAACACATATTAAGAATTTCATCCCGATGAAAGACTTAGGCAGAACCCAAATATTTGGCATCAATAGACGCTAATATGGTTGTGCCAGAAGTACATAGACAAGATATTGAATGAGTTCAATATAGAAACTACAAGAGAGGTTCTTGTCGCACAGAAAGGATTGAATAAGTTCAATGTTGATGATATATTCAAGTGTATTGACATTTGGTAAAGTGAAACAAATAATCAAGTATAGATTGATACTTGATGTATGAAATCACAAAGAGTATTTATATCAATCATACTGTGATATGTACAAATCCAGATATGTCCTATGCTCTAAATGTTGTGAGCATATACCAGAATGATTCGTAAGATGATCATTGGACAATAGTAAGGATATTCTTATGATCTTTTGAAAGAACTAAGAGTATAATATTTGTAGAAGTGACAAATAGATGGTTAGTTCATTGTAAAAGTACTACATTGATACTAGCTTTGTCACAAAGTACAAATTAAGTTTATCTCAATCTAAACTAAGGGTGGCACAATATAATGGAAAGTGAGTTCCATAATGGATTTGGATGATTTCCAAAGTTAAGACATTGTGACAGATACTACAACAAAAGGCTAAGTATATGACTGCTATTATAGCAGCAAAAAGAGGGCATTTGTGTCAAGTAGTTTGTTATCAAACTAGGTGTAGTTCACAGAGGGATAATACTATGAAGATATATTGTGCGACAATATTATCAACATGTTTTAACCCAAAAGAACTAAAGGTCACACCAAAGGACCAAATTTGTACGAAGCCATCTCATTAGAGAATGAGTGATGCCAAGAGACGCAAAGACATGCAATTACACACGGACCTGGAAGTGTCAGATCCGGAGATCAGTTGACCACTAGCAATCGTGTACATACAACACCGGAAAGCCATAGGTGTTATATACACAAAGGTTCGAAACTAGATTATTGACTCTAGTGCATGTGGGAGACTGTTGGAGATATGCCCAAGAGGCAATAATAAAGTGGTTATTATCATATCTTCACACTTATGATAAATGTTTACATACCATGCTATAATTGTATTAACCGGAAACATTAATACTTGTGTGATTTGTAAACTAAAATAAGAGTCCCTAGTAAAGCCTCTTGTTAAACTAGCTTGTTGGTTAATATATGATCATGGTTTCCTGATCATGAACATAGAGATGTTATTAACAACAGGATCATATCATTAGGAGAATGATGTGATGGACATACTCCTATAGATAAGCGTAGCATAAAGATCAAGTCATTTCAATAGTTCAATTGCTATATGCTTTCTGATACATAGTAACCTAATTCCTTCGACCATGAGATCATGCATATCACCTTTACCGGATGGATGCTTTGATGACATCAAACACCACACCGTAACTGGGTGGCTATAAAGGTGGCATTGAATGTTCGGAAAGTATTGGTTGAAACACATGGATCAAGAGTGGGATTTGTCCATCCATATGACAGATAGATATACTCTGGGCCCTCTCGGTGGAATGTCATCCAATTGGCTTGCAAGCATGTGACTGGCTCACAAGGGATCACATATCACGGGAACGAGAAAAGAGTACTTATCGGTAACGAGGTTGAACTAGGTATGCAGAGATACCGACGATCATAACCTCGGATAAGTAAACTATCGTGAGACAAAGGGAAATTGGTATCGTATGTAAGTGGTTCATTCGATCGCAAAGTAATCGTAGAAATATGTGGGAGCCATATGAATTTCCAGATTCCTCTATTGGTTATTGTTCGGAGAAGTGTCTCGATCATGTCCGCATAATTCACGAACCGTAGGGAGACACACTTAAGGATTCGACGTTGTTTTGAGTAGTTATGGTATTATGAGAAAGAGACCGAATGTTGTTCGGAGTCTCGGATGGGATCCGGGATATCACGAGGTGATCCGGAATGGTCCGGAGAATAAGATTCATATAAGGAAAGTCCCGTTTCGGAGTTCGGGAATGATTCCGGTGTTTTCATCGGGAATGTTCTAGAAGGGTCCGGATTGTCCGGCACTCCGGGGGGGGGAGGGTACATGAGTGTGTCATTGAATGATTGCATCATGTACTAAGTGTTCTTGCTGTTCCAAAAACATGAAAGTCAAATTGCCAGTTTGAAAGTAAAACGGCTAAAACAGGAAACTGTGGAAAACAGGAAACTGTGGGAAACAGGAAACTGTGGGAAACAAGCAAGAGGAGTTGGAACCAACTTGGAGGAGGAGTCCCACTCCTCCAGGCCGGCGCCCAAGCCCTAGGCCGAGTTGGGGAGGGACTCCCTCCCTCCCTGGCGCGCCTAGCCCCTCCACCTATAAAAGGAGGGGCAGGGCTCCTCCTTGAGACACACAAGTTTCTACCTCTAATCTCCGGTTTAGAGCCGTTTGGTTTAGAGCTTCTAATTGCTTTAGCCTGTGGTTTAGAGCCTTCTAATTGGTGTGTCTAATCTCTAGACCACTAATAGCCCTCTCTCATACTCCACCATACTCGCTCCGGCTTAAGGCGAAGCCCTGCGGGATCTCCCCTCTACTTCCGGTACCACGCCGTTGTGCTGCCGGAATCGCGAGGAGAGTGCTACAACCTCCGCTACCTGCTGGAACAAGGGAGAGGAAGGTCTTCGTCGAGTACCGAACGTGTGACCGACTGCGGGAGCGCTGCCGGAACGCAGCGCCGGAAGGATCGTCTACACGATCTTGAGATCGGAAAGAGTACGACTACATCACCCACGAGAATCTGCTCTCGTTAACCGCTTTGGAATCTTCGAGGGTAAGTTATTCCATCGACTCGTTGCTACAATCTAGTAGATAGATCTTGGCTTGTTTGTTTGTATGCGATAGAAATTTTTTGTTTTCCATGCTACGAACCCCTACAAATCCTATCTCACTGGATCTGTTGGCTAACACAATGTTCCTAGAGGCAATCAGCCTATCTTGCTCACATGATTCCATCACTAAGTCTATAATATCTCCTCTTAAGGTTTGGTTGGTGGCTTCCAACTCTTGGGTATGTTCCTTCTCTTTATCTAAGTCTTTTTGGAGATTGAGCATTCTGCACTTGACTCTAGCACTAAGTTCTTTGATAGTCCTCCAAGCTGCTTCTCTTGCTGACTCAAAGAATGTGGTATGCACCACAGTGTTGGTGTACATGCAGAATCCTTTTTCTTTGTGGTTGTCTTCCTTGTTTTTGTACAAGTGAAGTTGCACCCACCAGTACTCAACTCCTTCATCCATCACTGGAAAGCCTTTGTACACAGCTGCACCATGTACTTCCATTGCCACCATGAGGTCCTTGAGAATTTTGGGAAACTCAGTCTCACACTCCAAGGTCATGGTCATGAGTGGTCCTTTCCTTACGGCTTCGTTGATGGAGTTCATCTACAAATAGAGATGAGAAAGAGAAGATTAGAAAAGTTTACGAGAAGAATAGACAAGTGTAGAAGTAGTTGAAATTTTTTCCTTAGTGGTTTCCAATCCTAGGGTCATAATCCTACAGGAAACACAGTGCTCTGATACCATCTGTAAGATCCCTCCTTTGTAAAGGAAAAGGATCCCTGTGATTGCAATGCTAGTCCCTGGATCATTGCTAGCATCCACAGTTTAAGATGAAGTACACAGATACAAAGGTCATTTATTACATCCATTCCAGAGATAAAACATAGTCTTTTACAACTCAAGGCCAAAGGCCTAATACAAGAGTTTTGGAATAAGTAAATAAACATAAGTCTTCATCTTCATGTGCCACAGGCAAGCATGTTGAGTGTAGACTCATGACACCTAATCATCATCGGAGTAACCTGCAACATCACAAGTTACAGCCACTGTGGGTCAATACTTTGGAATAGTATTGGCAAGTGATACCTTAGTAAATTTAAGTGGACTATATTACTATATGCATTTTGGCTAAGTGTAGCTTGGCTTGCTTTGCTCAAAATAGGTTTTTCCTATTAGTTGAAATCACTAAGTTTTTCTTTGTCAAAACATTTCCCAAGAAACCACCAATAGGCATTGGGGTCCTTCACCCTTGTTCACCCATAAGTTTTACTTAGAAGTTGGAGTGATGAGATTCTTGATAACTTCCATGTCTTGATGCTCAAGTTGTCCATTGCCATGGACTTGGCTAAGTACTTAGATTTTTCCATCTGCAGAGGTTGTGCACTTTCCCCACCAGACTTGGTTTCCCAAGACAGGACCTTTCAGAAGCCTTCCCTTAGTCAAATGGACGCGTTCCAACCTATCATTCCCACTACCACCAACTGTCCAAATGAGTAAGTTCTAGCAACCTATGTGATCAAGGCAGAGCCCATATTGCCAAGTGGCTGCACTGTAAGCTTCTCAACACTTGGCCTCTAAAATCCCTTTGTGCCTGGGTGGCATACCACAAGTGAGATACACAAGGTAAACCATGTCCATGGGCCTTGTGTAGCCACTCAACCAAAAACCACCATTCAAGTCCCATTCCACCCAGGAGGTTCATTGACTTAGTTGTTTTATTAAGAAAAACATAAGTACAAAGACTTAGAAATATTTTCATCATAGCATGTATATACTTTACCAACCCTTGTTTGCTACTAGCTAGGCTAAGCATGGCATAGTAACTTAACTTAGGAAATTTCCTAGCAATGCTACAATTCTACAACTACTTAGGATTTCCCAACATAGCATTTGACAAAAAACAACAACATGCAAGACTTAGAAAAATATTTCTAATGCTTGTACAAAATATAGGGATGGAAAAATTCATGAAGTATCACTTGCCTTGGTAATGGGGAGAGTAGCACTCTTCACAATCACAATCACTAGCACCAAAATCTACACAAAAATTTGTAGCACAAAATTACACACAATTCATATACAAACATAAATATATGCATGCATGCAAAATGCTAAGTGATGATTTTTAAAACTCCACCAAGCAAGTGCACAGTACTGAACCAATACCAAGTTGAAAACTTGCCAAACCAAACTTATTTAGCACTAAAACAAATTACTAAACAAATTCTATACTCAAAATAGTCCTAAACAAGTTTCTGCATAAAAAGTCATTTTAACAGAAACTTTTCACTAAACACATTGCATAAAAAGAAAGGGCTTGTCTCCCTGATTCCAACGATATAAATTTTGCAAAAATCTAACGTGGGAATCAAAAGTTATATCCATTTCAAAACTGAATCTAAATCTGTTTTTGATTCAAATCCTAGCCACATGTCTTAACGCTACTGGCGCGTACCGGTTTGGGCGGATCGAGCTCTGCGGGCCGTAGGATCTAAGTCAGATCTGGTGGCTCAGATGCACGCTTACCTCTTTGCTTAAGTTCTAATTTCAGCCGCAGGATCTGCATCTAACGATCCTAATCGCTTTGACCAAATACGAGCGGCGCTAGCGGCGGCGACTGGCGGCGGCGCGTCTGTCAGCGGCGGAGGTGGCGTTCTAGGTCGCGCGGGAGTGGGGGAAGTGGCTTACCAGAACCGCAGGAGGCTGCTGATGCTCAAGGTGGCAACGGCTTGGGAAGGGGCGCACAGGTACGGTCGCTGGGGCTCGTCGGAGTTGCGGGCGGCGTCTGTCACTTGCAGTCGAGGTTGTTGCCGAGGTGTGGCGTTGCCCTAGCACGAACCAGAGGGGTCAGGAGATGCACAAGACGAAGGCAAACATTCTCGTATGAAGGAGGGGGCAAGGGGCGCTCGGGTTTTACCTCAATTGATCGTCGGAGTCAAGCGACAACGCAGTCGGTTGCAGGCACGAACGAGGACGACGACCTGGGTCACGAGAATGCAAACGAAGGGTATCAGGAGGTGCGCAAGATCAAGCTGGACACGACAGTTTGAACCAGAGAGAGGGGGGCGATCGAGGCTCATCGTAATTAGTCGCCGGAGTCGTCGGTACTGCGGGGTTTCGAGGTCAAATGCGCGCAGCCTGGTGGCGGAGTGAGCGAGGAGAGTGGGGGAAAATGACCGCGGCGGGGTGTGGTTTAAATAGGCTCAAGCGCGACAGGAAATGCTTGCGGCATCAAGGCTAATTACGCCGCGCCATTACCGGCATCAACAGCAGCGGCGACGTGGTCTGCGGGCGCGTTTTGGGGAAGAAGGTGTGACGTGGAGAGGGCCACCAGTCAGCGAGTGCTACGGAGAGGGGGTGGGGTCCGAGTGTCAGCGTCAGTGTGGGTGCGTCTGCGCGTGCGAGCGAGCGAGCGAGTGGCCGGGTGGGCTAGCTGGGCCGGTTCTGCTGCTGGGCTAGATTAGGAGCGTCTGGCCTTTTTCTTTTCTTTTACCCTTTTCTTTTTCTGTTTTGATTTTCAGGAATGGTTTTCAAATGAATTCAAGTCCCATTTGAATTCAAATCAATTTGAGATTTTTGTAGTGTGCAATAGTCTCAAATATAGGCCTAAAACCATGTGGTTACTTTGCAAAGGCTTGGTCACTTTTGGAGAAACAAAATAACAGAAGCTTTGCACTTGATTTGCAAATGTTTGCAAAATGATTTTTGAAACCATTTCCATTTGTAAGGCTTGGTTCAAAATCCACACTCAAACCATTCAACAAGGGAGTCAAACAATCTAGGTTTAAAACATTCAAACTCTCAAATGGGGATGGCCATTTGATTTAAGTTTGCTCACATGAAATGATAGCACTATGTGCTTTGTTTTTCTGAAATGAGTTTTGAAATTGATCTCAATTCTATATGCATGCATGAATGATATGCAAACTTTGAAATCATGATTTTAGGGATGTTACAGACTCGACCTCGCATCAGTCGCCCACCCGGAGTCCAACGGCCAGGCGGAATGGGCCAACCAGAGAATCCTCCACGGCCTGAAGCCTCGGCTCCAAGTACCACTCGAGCGCACCGCCGGGTGCTGGGTCGAGGAGCTACCCTCCGTCATCTGGGGTATCCGCACCTCGGTCAACAGGTCGACAGGGTTCACCCCCTTCATGGTGTATGGAGCCGAGGCAGTCATGCCCACCGACCTCGAGCACGACTCGCCAAGGGTCGTCCACTACACGGAGGCTGCGAACGAACTCGCACGTCAGGATGGAGTCGATCAACTCGACGAGGCACGCGACCTAGCTCGCTCCCGCACTGCCATCTACCAGCAAGGACTCCGCCGCTACCATAGCCGGCGGGTGAAAACTCGCACCTTCCAGGAAGGCGACCTGGTGCTACGCCTCATCCAGGACAAGAAGGGCATGCACAAGCTCTCCCCCCATGGGGGGACCATTCGCCATTGGGCGAGTACTCGGCAACGACGCCTACTACCTCACCGACGTCCGCGGAGATGGAAAACTCGACGTCAAGCGACCATGGAATGTAAACCTCCTACGGAAGTTCTACTCCTAGAACTCCACATATGTATCCTCCAGTCGCTATGAAATAAAACATATTGGTTACCGCAAATCGTGTCTACTCTCCGTGTCTTGTGCCACTCGCACTCGTAGTAACAGCACCAAGCTAACTGCAGGAGTCAACCTCTGGTACAGCGATCGGCACGGCCAAGTAGTGTGCTACAAGGGCACTGGGTTATCCTAGGACTCGTAATGTCCACGAAAAACGCCTACCCGGAGCCCCATTGGAGTCGCCTAGCTCGACTGGCTTAATGATCCAAGACAACTGCCTTCGCTCCTCACAGCGACCATGATCCTCCGTGTCCTCGACACAGCGACTCGAACGGCCAAGTACCACGCTCGGGGACTGACGACCAGTTCAGCGCGAGCGACTAGCGAAAAACGCCAAGTACGAGAGCGTGCCCAGGACTCGCCATGCGACTGACCCAACGGGCTAGGCAGGAGTGATGCGCTCACTCTGACGCGCCCAGTCCTCACCCACCCTAGAGCCGCGACTAGAACCACCAAGTACCACGCTCGGGGACTCGGCTACCCGACCTCGTTCGCGCAAGGGAAAGCGGTAAAGTAAAGAGCACTCATGGGAGTCGCCCAACGACTGGCTTTCCAAGATCGGGCGATTCGACCTCAATAACAAAACGCTCAAAACCACAAACACATAAACAAACGAGATAAACCCCATAAAAAGGGCGGACGCGCTCGGGGACTCGTTCAACCCTCAATCTCAAACGCAAGTCAAATCACAAAATAACACGATATCCCATTATAGCAGATCAAAGTTGTTACAAAATACATGTTGCACCTAATGGCCGAACTGATACTAACGTGTAAGGGTCCCAACCTTTAATAAGGTAGAGTCCCCTGTGTTTACAATGCTAGTCCCTGGATCAATAGCTAGCATCCACAGTTAAGATGTAATATCAAGAAACAAAGGTCATAATACAACTTTATAACCAGGAATAACATAATTTTATTACATCTTACATAGATCATTTGGCTATTACATTACATTGCAACAGAATATCTATAAGCATGGGGTCCTTCATCTTCAATGTGCCACAGGCAGACATGTTGGTTGTAGACTTTGTAATCCTAATCAATCAATCTTCACTAAAATCAATCAAACCTGCAACATTACAAATTACAGCCACAAGGGTCAATACATTTGAATTGTATTGGCAAGTGATACTATGGTAGTATAGTGGAGTCTATCATCTATATGCATTTGGCTAAGTGGAGCTTGGGCTTTCATTGCTCAAAAATACATTTTTCCTTATCATTTGAAAACACTAAGTTTTTGCTTGACAAAATCATTTTTCTCAATCAAAGATTGAAGATCCTTTAACCCTTGTTCAAACCACAAGTTTTTAACTTAGAAATTTGGATGATGAGATTCTTGATTGCTTCCATGTCTTGATGCTCAAATTGTCCTTTACTAGGGACATGGCTAAGTACTTAGATTTTACACTCTGCAGAGGTGGTGCACTTTCCCCACAAGACTTGGTTTCCCAAGACAAGATCTTTCAGAAGCCTTCCCTTAGACCAAAATGGACGCGCTCCAACCTATCAAACTCTACCACCAACTGTCCATATGGCTAAGTTCTTGCAACCTATATGATCCAGGCAGAGCCCATAATGCCAAGTGGCTGCACTTGAAGCTTCTCAACATTTGACATCTCAAATCTCTTTGTTCCTGGGTGGCCATCCACAAGTGAGATACACAAGGTCAACCATAAACATGGGCCTTGTGAACCACTCAACCAAAAACCACCAATCAAGTCCCATTCCACCCAGGTGATTCATTGACTTAGTTGTTTTATTAAGAAAAACATAAGTCCTCAGACTTAGAAATTTTCCATAATATGAATGTATATTCCACCCTTGTTTTCTATTAGCTAAGCTAAGCATGATAGTAGTAGGAGTCTTAACTTAGGAAATTTTACTAAGGTTTCATCTACTAGGATTTCCCATAGCAAGGTTTATACTTAGCAAAAATTCCATGCAAGTTTTACTTAGAAAAATCACTAATGCATAGTGAAAGTAATGGGGCAAAAGTATGTAGCATCACTTTTCTTTTTGGTAGAGGGTATAAGTTCACTCCTTGTCCTTGCAACAATCACACTCTTCAAGTCACTACAATTCAATCAAGCAAGGCACAAACTCAATCTACCAAACAAGCAAAACATCACATAAAATGATAAAGTCAAAGTAATGCATGCAAGCATGCCAAGCTTTGTTTTATTTGAAAGAGTGGTTCCTAATGGGTCATAAACATTTTAAAACACCTAATGGTCATTTTATAAAGTGGCAAAGTCATTTGCAAAAGGTTTCACTTCATAAACCATTTTCAAAACAAGGTATCATTTTATGTGGTGTAGAAATGTTTTTAATAAGGCATCAATCTATAGGACTCACAAAATATGTTTTCAAACCACAAAACTTTGTGTTTAGGGTCAGAGAGTTTAAAACAAAACATTTCCCAAAAGTTTTCTTCCAAAACCATTTTTAATAAATAAACTATATTTTTATTTGACTAGAAATGGTTTTAAATCAAAGAATCATTCTTTTGTTTCACCAAATACATTTTTGAAACCACAATTTGTTTCCTAGGGTCAGTAGGTTCAAAAAAAAACCATTTGCAAAAGATTTTATCCCCAAAGACATTTTTGAACAATTTTTACAATCTAAACAAGCATACAAATGTTTCTGCAAAAACAAACATTTTAACAGAAACTTTTTACTAAACAAATGGCATGGTTGGCTAGGGCTTGATCCACTGATTCCATTGATATAAAGTTTGCAAAATTTGGACGTGTGGAACTAAAGTTATGGAATTTACAAATTGGAACATCTAATTGATTTGCTTCTGTTTTTAAATCCAAAGGCTGGCCACATGGCGTGATTTTACTGGGCAATACCGCTTCGCGCGGATCAAGCGATGTGAGGCGTTGGATTAAAATAGATCGAGCGGCACAGGATCACTCGTACCCCTTTGGCTAAGGATCTATCGTGAGCGTCAGATCAAGATCCTACGGCGCGCAGCACGCTTGCCAACTAGTGGCGGCGCTGGCGGCGGCAGATGGCGGCGCACGCTCAGACGGTGGGCTAGCGGCAGTTCTAGGAAGCAAGGAGGGAAGGGGAGGTGCTCACCGGGTTCAGGAGGTCACGGTGAAGCTCGAGGTGGTGTTGGTCTGGCGAGGGGCGCACTGGAGCGAGAGTAATCGTTCGCCCGAGTCGTCGTCGGCGTCAGATGGTTCTGTTCATGGTCGGGGTCGACGCTACAGATCACGAGGGGGCAAACAGAGAGCATGGTTATATGCGCAAGGCCAAGGCGACGACGCGTGCATGAAGGATAGGGCTCGGGGTGGTCGGTTCTTACCAGGAAACGTCGCCGAAGATAGTAGCAGACGCGGCGATGTTCAGTCGAGGTGGTTGCCGATGTTCTGGGGCGCCCGCGGTTGAACGGATGGCACAGAGAGAAGCGTCAGAGGCTGGGGAGTAAGCTCGTGTGGTTGGGGAGGTGAGGGGCGACAGTGGTTCGCCGGAATTGACTGGAGATGCTCGTCGGAGCAGTGGGGGTGCGGCTCGAAATTACGACGGCCCGGGGGCAGAGAGAGGGAGGCGCGTGAGGGGAACGAGAGAGGAGAGGGAGATGCTTTAACGTGCGTGGTCGCAGCGAGTAATGGCGAAGGCGTTAAGGAGAATTTAACCACGGAATCAACGGCAGGAAACGGCCGGCGTGGTCGTCGCGGGGAGGAAGAAGATGAGCTGGAGGGGTGGGGCATGCTTGTCAGCGAGAAAGGGAGTGAGGGGAAGGGTCCACCGGTCAGCGTCTGTGCGGGTGCGAGACTGTGTGTAGAAAACTTTTCGCTGGGTAGTGTTGGTGGGCTAGAGTTGGGCCTAGACTGGGCTGCTATTGTTTCATATTTTTTTTGTACTGAAACTTTTTCCTATTTTCCAATTCAATTTCTGTTTTGAAATTCAAACCACAATTCAAACACTCAAATCAAATAAACTTCCACTAAACTTTATATTGAGTTTTAGCTCTGTTTATCAACACAAATCAAAGTCCAAAGCAAAATAATATTTTTAATCTTTTTAGGATCCATTTATTAATTAAATAAAATGGACCTTAGTTTTTAAATCAAATAGGGTTTGATTTATTTAAAATCTCCATTTGAAATCTAAATATTATCAAAACCAAATCAGTAGGTTTTATTTGAAATTATAGAATACTTGAAAAACTTGTTTAAAAATAAAATAACATTTTTATTTTAGGGTCCAATAATAATTAAATTAATAGACCTTATTCATTTATTTCAAATAGGATTTGTTTTATTAAAATCTTTATTTTTGAAATCTAAATAAGACCAAAAAAACTTCAGTAGATTTTATTTGAAAATATAAAATATTTGGAAGACTTGTTTAAATTAATTTTAACAAGTTTTGATGTTTTAATTAAAATGGCAAAACCTTTATTTTAATAAAATTTGATATTAATAAATCCTTATTATTTTATTTAAATAAACCTTTACTCTTTTAATCAAAGCAAATCATTTTATTTCAAAAGTTTGGCCAAGGTTTATTTTGGCTCTATAAAATAATCTTTATTTATATTTCTACCTTTTCATTTGAAAACCAATTCTTTTCCTTAAAGGATCCAAAAATAGTAATTTTAAATATTTTTAACTTTATTGTTTATTTATCTTTTTAAATCCCTTTAGGATTTTATTTGATCCAAATAGGTTTTGAAAGTTTCCAATTGGATTCAAAAAGTTTCTTCTCACCCTGAAAATCAACAAAGTTTTATTTTATTCATTTATTTTTCACATTACAAGATTTGGAAAATCTTGGGATGTGACAGGCTACCACCCTTAAAATAAATCTCGTCCCGAGATTTGGGGAGGCTAGGGTTACAAGTTGGCTCAAAGCATCTAGGGTACTACCACCCTTAAAATATTTTCCAACTAAATTACATAATGGCTTGCTTGGAATCTTGACGTATCTTTCCTGGACAGAAGTTTGCATAGTGGCCTAGCTCCTTGCATTTGAAACATGTCACTTGGCTGATATCTCTCTTTTCCTTTGATATCATTTCCTCTTGTTTGTTTCTTTGGTTCTTCTTCTTTTCTGGGCATTCACTGGCATAGTGTCCCTTCTCTTTGCAATTGTAACATTGCAACTGGCTTATGTCCTTCTTCTTCTTTTTGGGTCTCTCCAAAGCTAGGAGTTCCTCTAGTTCATGTTCTTCATATCTCACCTCAGAGGTGGGAAATCTTTCTCTCTTCTTGGGGCATTTACTAAAGATATGACCTTCTTCTTCACAATTAGGGAATTGATCTTCATGATCCTTGGATGCATGATCCTTGTCTTCACAAATATTGCATGCTTGGGTTCCTTCTAGAATAACATCTTTGTCATCCTTGTTGTCATTATCTCTTTGGGAAAAGTTTTCTCCCATGTTGATCATTTGAGTAACCAATCCTTGCAACAATTGGGATTGAATTTTCAAAATCCTTTGTATGGCTGGGTCTAGTCCATTGTTGTTGGCTAAAAGCTGAGTTGTCTCTTGGCTCAACTGGTTTTGGGTTTCTATAAGTTCTCTCATGTTGTCCTCTTGGTTGTTGTTGTTGTCATCAACCTTGATGTTGGAGTTTCTTGGAGAAGTCATCTGTTTTGGTTGGATTGGGATTAGAATAGACAAAAGATTTCTAAGGAAATAATTCTAATCACACACATCACAACTCACACAAGCAATGTGCAAGCAATCACAAACAAACAATCCACTCAACAACAAAGTTTCCAAGCATATTTTTAGGCAACCAAAAATATTTTTGTTACACCACATAAGTTGGTGGGTTTGTCTAAAAAAAATATGGTGGTCCATCAATATGGTTCTCTTGAGATTTTTCCATCTTTCTTGGTTGATTCTCCTTGAACAAAATCTTTGTATCCTTGGAGAAAATTTCTCATGTCTTGGTCACAAACCTTCAAAGTGATGATAGTTTCTTCTAAGTTGTGTTTCCTTAGTCTTCAAGTCTTGAGTAATATTTCTTGTTTCACTTGTCCTTAGTGATAACCATGGTTGAAGTCCTTGGTGAATATGCTGAAGATGTTGAAGTCATTAGAGTTGAAGATGTTGAATTCATTAGAGTTGATGAAGTCCTTTGCACATGGTGAAGTCCTTGGCCATGGGGTAGGTTTTTCCATCAAGTTGAAGTAGAAGAGATGTAGAATTGAAACCAAAATGGTTGAGGAAAGAGTTTACAAGATTGTTTGTAAATAAGTTTTTGGAATAAATACAACTCCTATTTTTCTAAGGGTCTTTGTCCAATCCTAGGGTTACAAATCCTACAGGCAACACAATGCTTCTATACCATCTGTAAGGGTCCCAACCTTTAATAAGGTAGAGTCCCCTGTGTTTACAATGCTAGTCCCTGGATCAATAGCTAGCATCCACAGTTAAGATGTAATATCAAGAAACAAAGGTCATAATACAACTTTATAACCAGGAATAACAAATTTTTATTACATCTTACATAGCTCATTTGGCTATTACATTACATTGCAGTAGAATATCTATAAGCATGGGGTCCTTCATCTTCAAAGTGCAGACAAAATCTGTTTGGGTTGGATTGGGATTAGAATAGACAAAAGATTTCTAAGGAAATAATTCTAATCACACACATCACAACTCACACAAGCAATGTGCAAGCAATCACAAACAAACAATCCACTCAACAACAAAGTTTCCAAGCATATTTTTAGGCAACCAAAAATATTTTTGTTACACCACATAAGTTGGTGGGTTTGTCTAAAAAAAAATATGGTGGTCCATCTATATGGTTCTCTTGAGATTTTTCCATCTTTCTTGGTTGATTCTCCTTGAACAAAATCTTTGTATCCTTGGAGAAAATTTCTCATGTCTTGGTCACAAACCTTCAAAGTGATGATAGTTTCTTCTAAGTTGTGTTTCCTTAGTCTTCAAGTCTTGAGTAATATTTCTTGTTTCACTTGTCCTTAGTGATAACCATGGTTGAAGTCCTTGGTGAATATGCTGAAGATGTTGAAGTCATTAGAGTTGAAGATGTTGAATTCGTTAGAGTTGATGAAGTCCTTTGCACATGGTGAAGTCCTTGGCCATGGGGTAGGTTTTTCCATCAAGTTGAAGTAGAAGAGATGTAGAATTGAAACCAAAATGGTTGAGGAAAGAGTTTACAAGATTATTTGTAAATAAGTTTTTGGAATAAATACAACTCCTATTTTTCTAAGGGTCTTTGTCCAATCCTAGGGTTACAAATCCTACAGGCAACACAATGCTTCTATACCATCTGTAAGGGTCCCAACCTTTAATAAGGTAGAGTCCCCTGTGTTTACAATGCTAGTCCCTGGATCAATAGCTAGCATCCACAATTAAGATGTAATATCAAGAAACAAAAGTCATAATACAACTTTATAACCAGGAATAACAAAATTTTATTACATCTTACATAGATCATTTGGCTATTACATTACATTGCAGCAGAATATCTATAAGCATGGGGTCCTTCATCTTCAAAGTGCAGACATGTTGGTTGTAGACTTTGTAATCCTAATCAATCAATCTTCACTAAAATCAATCAAACCTGCAACATTACAAATTACAGCCACAAGGGTCAATACATTTGAATTGTATTGGCAAGTGATACTATGGTAGTATAGTGGAGTCTATCATCTATATGCATTTGGCTAAGTGGAGCTTGGGCTTGCATTGCTCAAAAATACATTTTTCCTTATCATTTGAAAACACTAAGTTTTTGCTTGACAAAATCATTTTTCTCAATCAAAGATTGAAGATCCTTTAACCCTTGTTCAAACCACAAGTTTTTAACTTAGAAATTTGGATGATGAGATTCTTGATTGCTTCCATGTCTTGATGCTCAAATTGTCCTTTACCAGGGACATGGCTAAGTACTTAGATTTTACACTCTGCAGAGGTGGTGCACTTTCCCCACAAGACTTGGTTTCCCAAGACAAGATCTTTCAGAAGCCTTCCCTTAGACCAAAATGGACGCGCTCCAACCTATCAAACTCTACCACCAACTGTCCATATGGCTAAGTTCTTGCAACCTATATGATCCAGGCAGAGCCCATAATGCCAAGTGGCTGCACTTGAAGCTTCTCAACATTTGACATCTCAAATCTCTTTGTTCCTGGGTGGCCATCCACAAGTGAGATACACAAGGTCAACCATAAACATGGGCCTTGTGAACCACTCAACCAAAAACCACCAATCAAGTCCCATTCCACCCAGGTGATTCATTGACTTAGTTGTTTTATTAAGAAAAACATAAGTCCTCAGACTTAGAAATTTTCCATAATATGAATGTATATTCCACCCTTGTTTTCTATTAGCTAAGCTAAGCATGATAGTAGTAGGAGTCTTAACTTAGGAAATTTTACTAAGGTTTCATCTACTAGGATTTCCCATAGCAAGGTTTATACTTAGCAAAAGTTCCATGCAAGTTTTACTTAGAAAAATCACTAATGCATAGTGAAAGTAATGGGGCAAAAGTATGTAGCATCACTTTTCTTTTTGGTAGAGGGTATAAGTTCACTCCTTGTCCTTGCAATAATCACACTCTTCAAGTCACTACAATTCAATCAATCAAGGCACAAACTCAATCTACCAAACAAGCAAAACATCACATAAAATGATAAAGTCAAAGTAATGCATGCAAGCATGCCAAGCTTTGTTTTATTTGAAAGAGTGGTTCCTAATGGGTCATAAACATTTGAAAACACCTAATGGTCATTTTATAAAGTGGCAAAGTCATTTGCAAAAGGTTTCACTTCATAAACCATTTTCAAAACAAGGTATCATTTTATGTGGTGTAGAAATGTTTTTAATAAGGCATCAATCTATAGGACTCACAAAATATGTTTTCAAACCGCAAAACTTTGTGTTTAGGGTCAGAGAGTTTAAAACAAAACATTTCCCAAAAGTTTTCTTCCAAAACCATTTTTAATAAATAAACTATATTTTTATTTGACTAGAAATGGTTTTAAATCAAAGAATCATTCTTTTGTTTCACCAAATACATTTTGAAACCACAATTTGTTTCCTAGGATCAGTAGGTTCAAAAAAAACCATTTGCAAAAGATTTTATCCCCAAAATCATTTTTGAACAATTTTTACAATCTAAACAAGCATACAAATGTTTCTGCAAAAACAAACATTTTAACAGAAACTTTTTACTAAAAAATGGCATGGTTGGCTAGGGCTTGATCCACTGATTCCATTGATATAAAGTTTGCAAAATTTGGACGTGTGGAACTAAAGTTATGGAATTTACAAATTGGAACATCTAATTGATTTGCTTCTGTTTTTAAATCCAAAGGCTGGCCACGTGGCGTGATTCTACTGGGCAATACCACTTCGCGCGGATCAAGCGATGTGAGGCGTTGGATTAAAATAGATCGAGCGGCACAGGATCACTCGTACCCCTTCGGCTAAGGATCTATCGTGAGCGTCAGATCAAGATCCTACGGCGCGCAGCACGCTTGCCAACTAGTGGCAGCGCTGGCGGCGGCAGACGGCGGCGCACGCTCAGACGGTGGGCTAGCGGAGGTTCTAGGATGCAAGGAGGTAAGGGGAGGTGCTCACCGGATTCAGGAGGTCACGGTGAATCTCGAGGTGGTGTTGGTCTGGCGAGGGGCGCACTGGAGCGAGAGTAATCGTTCGCCGGAGTCGTCGTCGGCGTCAGATGGTTCTGTTCGTGGTCGGGGTCGACGCTACAGATCACGAGGGGGCAAACAGAGAGCATGGTTATATGCGTAAGGCCAAGGCGACGACGCGTGCGTGAAGGATAGGGCTCGGGGTGGTCGGTTCTTACCAGGAAACGTCGCCGGAGATAGTAGCAGACGCGGCGGCGTTCAGTCGAGGTGGTTGCCGATGTTCTGGTGCGCCCGCGGTTGAACGGATGGCACAAAGAGAAGCGTCAGAGGCTGGGGAGTAAGCTCGTGTGGTTGGGGAGGTGAGGGGCGGCAGTGGTTCGCCGGAATTGACTGGAGATGCTCGTCGGAGCAGTGGGGGTGCGGCTCGAAATTACGACGGCCTGGGGACAGAGAGAGGGAGGCGCGTGAGGGGAACGAGAGAGGAGAGGGAGACGCTTTAACGTGCGTGGTCGCATCGAGTAATGGCGAAGGCGTTAAGGCGAATTTAACCGCGGCATCAACGACAGGAAACGGCCGGCGTGGTCGTCGCGGGGAGGAAGAAGATGAGCTGGAGGGGTGGGCATGCTTGTCAGCGAGAAAGGGAGTGAGGGGAAGGGTCCACCGGTCAGCGTCTGTGCGGGTGCGAGACTGTGTGTAGAAAACGTTTCGCTGGGTAGTGTTGGTGGGCTGGAGTTGGGCCTAGACTGGGTTGGCCGGCTGGGCTGCTGTTGTTTCATATTTTTTTTGTACTGAAACTTTTTCCTATTTTCCAATTCAATTTCTGTTTTGAAATTCAAACCACAATGCAAACACTCAAATCAAATAAACTTCCACTAAACTTTATATTGAGTTTTAGCTCTGTTTATCAACACAAATCAAAGTCCAAAGCAAAATAATATTTTTAATCTTTTTAGGATCCATTTATTAATTAAATAAAATGGACCTTAGTTTTTAAATCAAATAGGGTTTGATTTATTTAAAATCTCCATTTGAAATCTAAATATTATCAAAACCAAATCAGTAGGTTTTATTTGAAATTATAGAATACTTGAAAAACTTGTTTAAAAATAAAATAACATTTTTATTTTAGGGTCCAATAATAATTAAATTAATAGACCTTATTCATTTATTTCAAATAGGATTTGTTTTATTAAAATCTTTATTTTTGAAATCTAAATAAAACCAAAAAAACTTCTGTAGATTTTATTTGAAAATATAAAATATTTGGAAGACTTGTTTAAATTAATTTTAACAAGTTTTGATGTTTTAATTAAAATGGCAAAACCTTTATTTTAATAAATTTTGATATTAATAAATCCTTATTATTTTATTTAAATAAACCTTTACTCTTTTAATCAAAGCAAATCATTTTATTTCAAAAGTTTGGCCAAGGTTTATTTTGGCTCTATAAAATAATCTTTATTTATGTTTCTACCTTTTCATTTGAAAACCAAATCTTTTCCTTAAAGGATCCAAAAATAGTAATTTTAAATATTTTTAACTTTATTGTTTATTTATCTTTTTAAATCCCTTTAGGATTTTATTTGATCCAAATAGGTTTTGAAAGTTTCCAATTGGATTCAAAAAATTTCTTCTCACCCTGAAAATCACCAAAGTTTTATTTTATTCGTTTATTTTTCACATTACAAGATTTGGAAAATCTTGGGATGTGACATAACGCCCCAGGGCACAACGTTTTACTCCGCAGGCTTCAACGACGACTCGCCGCCACCTTGCGGTTGCGAATGAAGGGAGTGTACGGGTTCGACGGGTACGTCGTCAGCGCACCCGCCATCGCCGCACGGAAGGGCTGCTCGATCTTGAAGTCGCGGTGCGGCGGCTCGGGGTCATTGGGCGCGACGATCGTCTCCTGATAAGGGAGGAGATCGCCCATCGCCCAGACACGATCGGAGTATACCGCGGCACGGTCCGTCAGCTTTAGCACCTCGGCAATCTCCACCGAGCCCGTCGACGATGGGTAGCCACTCGTCACGTCGTCCAGATTGAAATCCTCCGGGAAGTAGGCGAGCCCAAGGCTGAGCGCCATCGCCGCCCCGCGCCAGAACGCCGACCGCGTCATGAACTCGACGAACGATGGCGCCTTCTCCAAGTATCGCCACACTTCGATGAGGTCGCTGGGAATCACTTCCGTGGGCGACATCTCCTGAAGATACGCCCGAATGCAAGCCGCGGACAAAGTGGCCGAGTCGACCAGAGTGGCCACACACTGCCGCGCGTCGTACGACTGCGCCTCCTCCGAGCTGTCGATGATCCGACCTATGGACTGAGGGTGGCAGTGAGTACAACAAAGATCACGCAATGCAAATATTACAGGCAGAGGCAGGCACACTTACCAATCAAAGGACGAGCGAGATCCGTGATGAAGCTTTGAAGAGAGGAGTAGTCGTCTTGTAGCCCAGCAACAAGGGCGTCAGAGACCTTACGCTCCTCAGCGGCGGCCATAACAACAGCCTTAGCCCGCCCATCCGCTGAACTCGCCTCCTCCTTCGCTTCCTTAAGCTCGCGCTCAAGGTCGGCGATCCGCTTCTCAGCCGCGCTCAACGCAGATTGAGCCGCCGTCAATTCACTCGCCGGGACAAGGCCCTGGCGAACCTCCTCTGCCTTCGCAGAAATCGCCTGGAGTCCCTTGTTCGCCTCTTGGACGACGACAAGTTCCTTCTCCGTGCGACACTTCGCAGCAAGCCGGTCGGCTGATTCACGCTGCAAACCCTGTGCAAAAGTCAAACAGTCTACAAAAACGAAATCCTAAGTGCCCACCCATTGAAATTCAGCGACTGGACACGCGGGGACTGGAGATCAAAATCCTAAGTGCCCACCCGCTGAAATTCAGCGACTAGACACTCGGGGACTGGGCGCGAGAAATAAAAACAAAAACCAGAAGAATCTGACCACTGCAATTCAGTGGCCCGATCCTCGGGGACTGGACATACCTGGATGGCTGCGCCAAGCATGCCATGAAGCTGTAGCGCGTCCACGGATGCGAGAAGAGCCGGAGTGTGCCCGCGACGCTGTTCGACCTCCGTTTCGGCGACCCCATGTACGCGGCTCGATGGCGTGGTACCACTCCCCGTAGCCGCTTTGGCCATGAAGCGGGGGAAGGTCCCGATAGATGCGCCAGCACCAAAAGAGGCTGGCTCGACCATCCCCAGCGAGGAACCACCCTTCTTGATCGTCAAGGCCGCCCCCGCTGCAGGATCACTCAGAGCAATCGTCGTGTCATCAGACACCCTGACAACATCGTCGCCCTTGGCCTTCTTGGCACTGTCTGTGGGGGCAGCGACCTCATCAGCCTTCCTCTTCCGAGAAGGGTCCTCCTCGGCGACGACTGGCGGCACTTTGGCCACGGACGGGTGGCCTATCTTTTTAACCCCAGTCCTACAAATTGATGACATGAGCAAAGTGGTCCGAGTACAACGAAAAATAAGGCAGGTGAATAAAACTCACTTGGCGACTGGTATGAAACGGAACCCCGTGCGGATGCTAGCTGGCTTCTCCAGTTCGGGGCCCAGTTTCCGACTGAGGTCCATCTCCAGGACATCATGCGCCCAAGACACAGACGGCCTCTTTGTTGATGAGGCCGCGACAGGAGCCTCCACAACGTTTTCGGCAGCAGCTCTCCTGGGAGGCGAAGCTGCCGCGGCCGAAGCGACCCCCGACCCAGAGACTGGGGCGAATGGGGGAGGAATCGAGGCCAGAGGTACCTCACTCAGGATGGCGGTGACATTCGGTGCTGCCATCGTCTGTGGCGCTTCGTCACTGGCCAGGCTCGTGGCGTCGGAACTACTCGCCGAATGAGGCGGAGATGCCTGTCTCGCTAGCTTCGTCTTCCTCTTCGGAGGGGCCTTCACCTCCTTCTTCTTCTTCTTTTTCGACGGAGTGGCCTCGCGACGCGAGGTGATCTCGGGAAGCTCGTCGTCGTCATCATCATGACATTCAAGACTTCTACTCGGCTCGAGTTCGCGCTGATGCTACCCGCGAGTTTTGCGAACCAATGGGGCGGCCTCTTCCTCGGACTCGTCGTCGTCGTTGCTCATGTCGCTCTCGGAGCCGCCCTTGGTGGGAGGCGACTCGCCCCCGTCCTGGACGGACGGTCTCGAGTTCTCGTCGTCCGCGAGCGGAAGCCACCCTTCCACCACTTGAAATAACTGCAGCAAGCATGAAGTAATGTCAATATAACCGTGACAGCATCAACTGCGACTGCGAATGGCAAAAAATGACTTACCGTCGGGGCTGGATGCTTCGCGGTGTAGGGGGCGACCCCAGCCTTCGCGTCCAGGTACACCGCCTGGGTGATCTTCTTCAATGCCGGGACGTAGTCCTCGAATTTCCACTCGGTAAGGCAGGACTTCGTCGAGTCTTCCGGGCCTGTGTACTCGTACATGTAATGGTCACGGTGGGCCAGGGGAACGAGTCGCCGCCCAAGCCAACAGTTGTACAAATTGATGGTCTGAAGACCCTTCTTCTTCAGGCCGCGGATGGTTTGAAGCATCTCATCCACGACCATCCGCTGGTCTGTTGGGAGCTTGCCGACTTGGAGTCGGCGTGGTTCGGGCCGATCGGCGGAATACCTTGGGATCGCCACCTCGCCGTCTGGAGTCACCTCGGTGACGTAAAACCAGGACTTCTTCCACTCGCTTGCCGCCTTGGCAGGTAGCATCAGGTCGAAGAAGGAGGCTTTCGACTTGAGCTGGAACGTCAGGCCACCCGCCGCCAGCATTGGGCCGCCTGATTCTTCACGACTAATCCTCCCGTGGAACAGATCTTGCCACAGGGGGAAGTAAGGCCTGCAGCCCAGGTAGCACACGCAGAACACCACGAAGATGGCGAGCTGCTCGATGCTGTGCGGGCCCAGGTCCGATGGCTGAATCCCGTAGTAGGCACAGAAGCGCCGGAAGAAGAGAGATGTGGGAAACCCCAGCCCCCGCTCCAGGTGGCTGGTGAAGCAGACGAATTCTCCCTCGCGTGGGTCCGGAGTCACCTCTCCGGCTATGGGGATGCGCCACCTGCCGGTGCGCAGGATCCCGGCTTCCTCGAAAGACGCCAGTAGCGCTCTCGTGCATTTGGACCGGCCCCATGGTTCAGCGGAGGGGGCCATTAGCGGAAAGGTTCGTGGAGGTCGGAGGATTTTGGATCGGTTGGATCGCGATGCGGAGGAAAACGGAGATGCGCGAAATCGGAGGAAATGACGAGAGGGTGGTTCTCCGATCGCCTACCATTTCCTTTATATAGCAGTTGTTGTCGTTACTACGCGGTGATTACGCCAAAAGTTACCGTTGGATTACTCCAACGGCTAGTTTTACCGCGTCTGACGGTCCAACTTCGTCCATTCGACTCGCCGACCTTATCACTACGACAGTGATTAAATATTTTGCCGACCCGTTTGCCGAGCTGCGACCAGAATGACTAGTTTTTTCCTTTATTCAGGAGCCCGCCGCCGATTCGACTAGGTGTCCGCATTGGGCCCGAATGCTCCGACTGCCAGCAACCACCTGTGCCCAATCGACTACGGCCTCGGGGACTACTGATGGGGATATGCCTACCGGGGTATACCCAGCAGGACGTTTCCGACTGGCCCAGGAACTGGCGAGTGGGCCTGCAGGACGGCGACTGGATCAAGACCTGACGTGGACCCAAGCGACTGGAAGCTGAAGGCCCAGGAGAGTAGATAGGCCCAGTCAGATTAGGTTAAACGAATACCGAAACCTTAACTGATTCGGTTGAGATATGTAAACCCTAGGGGGGGTGAATCTATATAAACCTCCCTACAGGGCGTGTAGAGGATACGTTCCATCATCCACCCAAGCGACTCGCCGCCTAGCCGTCGAGCTCGCCCCTTTGTACTTCCATCATAATACAATCTAGCAGGAGTAGGTCTTTACCCTTCGGGGGGCCGAACCTGGGTAAAACCCTGTGTCTCCGCCCTCATCTCGCACCGCAGATGGCTGGCCGCCCTTGCCCTTCGTTCTACTACTCGCTGCCGATTGCAGCGTCTGCCGTGGTCATTCCCACGACATGGTGTATCTGCTTGGCATGGAATTGGCATTCCTTGCACAACCTCACCGGCTTTATGGTGTCGGTGAGCGCGGTGAGCCAGTAAAAACCGCTGCAAAAAGCCTTCCCAGTGAGGGTGCGCACCGAGGCGTGGTGGCTGCATTCCCAAGCATGGATGTCGACAGCAGCTCGCACCCCTCGTCGTTGCAAATGCACCACAGGGCGACACCGTTGGGATGGAAACAATAGAGATACCCATCCACCATGCAGTACTTCTTTGCACGGTGGACGCGGCTTTCCGCCATGTCTTTGTTATTTGGGAGGAAGCTGATCCCACAAGTATAGAGGATCGCTAAAATCTTTGATGGGAAGTATTACCAAAATTTATAGTTCGACTCAAGGGGAACACAGGAATACCAATAAGAAATTAGAAATTGATATGTAACTCTCAACCACACCTGTACATCGATAAACTTGCAACGAAAGTGGTGACTTATGGCAGTTGATTCAATGTTGTTAAACGAAGCAGTAAATAAAGCAACAAATTTCCAGTTTTCACCAAAAGTAATGTTGTGAAACTTTTAGTGGCTAAAACGCAGGCATGAGGTGATAGCGGGGTGTTGTACGAATGATGTCCATCATATAATGTGTCCTATTACCATGCCATTTATTTCTAATTCAGTTGTGCGTAGGTGTGTGATCCAAACATAATCATGCATGTAAGTTTGCATAATATCTTTTGTCCTGCCTGCCCATTTCACCGGGGCCAACTTGGTACTACAGGAAATTAAGATCTACCTTTCAAATAGACCATAATAAAGAATTAACACTTCATGAACACACAATATCCTCAAACTATCATATATTCCCATTGTTTTCCCTAACTGCCACCTTAGGGTTCGTAGGTTCAACATAATACTAGGTAATACACTTTGCAAATACATACCAAACTCAAATATATGATTGGGCAATAAAAGTTCAGTATTGAAATCATGTCACTCGGGCCCTAGAAACAACAATTAAACATAGCAAAAGTGTACCAACACCCATACAAGAATGTCTACAAGATAAACACCTCAAATATTGATACATATAGATGATTACATGATGGATCTCATCCAATCCCCATCCACCTCACATGCCCACAGAGAATTACTCACACATGATGATGTTGGATGAACTCATGGTTGTTGGTGATGATGATGGTGGTGGAGAAGACCTCGAAATCCCACTCCCCGGGGTGGAGAGCAGGACCAATCTGACTCCTGAAACGAAGATCATGGCTCTGGCGGCACTCTATTTTGCCAAAAATTCCCTTCTTCTTGGGAAATAGGTTTTCTAGGTATATAAGGGGGTATGCCAAAGGAGAGTCGAGACGACACTCGAGGGCCGAAAAAGGCTGGGTGACGCGCCCAGGGAGTACGCCACCTATGCTCTTTCGGGCCTTGTGGCTCCGCTCGCTTCATTCTTTGGCCCAAGTTTATTCTCCTGGTGAAAATTGATCAGGTATTTTTCCTTCAATTTATTGATGTCCAGAATGTCCCGAAACATCAAACACATGAAAGAGGAGGTTTTCTGCCTCCCAGAAATTAAATACCAATGAAAGGGACTTTGTAGGAAGTCCCTTAAATCCTCTAAATATGCATAAATAATGATGGATCAAGGTAAATATGATTCTAAATAGTGCATAAATTTCCTAAAAATGATGATGCAAAATGCAAGTATCAACTCCCCCAAGCTTAAACCTTTGCTTGCCCTCGAGCAAATAAGCGGATAGATCATGATCATGCATCAATGAGCTTGGTTGACAAGAAAATACGAGCATGGCATCATCAACTTATGCATATTCACTTGTACAAAATAAATATGAACTAACTACCATGCAAATGTGGGCTACATAGATAGACATTATCACTTACCCGTTACTTTTTAACAAAAACTAACCATTACATGTTGGACAAATGAACAAGTCTCAAATTTATAATACACTTCGCCATTTTTTATAGCTTTGCATGGCTTTTTACCAGCTTTTAATTTAACCTATGTATAAGCCTTTGCAATAAATATAAGTTTCTCATAAAACAAATATTGGAAAATAGAATTGTTAAAACAACCTGATAGACATGACTATTTTGACTTATGTCAAGAACTTTAACCACTTTTTTACATGGAATCAGTTAACGGACTTGCTCTCTTAGTAACTAGTATAAACCTTATTCATGGGTCTTTCAATCATGTAATATGCTCTAAAAAACCTTTGTCTTTCACTTTCCATGGCTAGCGAAATTCTCTAGTGCCTACCTTTCAAACACTTTTCCATAGAGCATATGTATTGAAATACCCATGACAACCATTCAGTTTACCTTTCAAACACTTTTCCATAGAGCATAAGTAGAACAAGAGTATCTCATATACCCTAGTAATCCTCCTCTTTCCAACTATTTATTTTATAAGACTCCTTATCTCACCACAAATTCACAATGTTACTTTTTTAATAAGTGTTGCTTCCCTTGCATGGATATTTCCTTATTTGCAAGTTCAGCTTGTTGAGTAATTCTACGCTTGTCCAACATGCTCAAGTTAATTTAGTTTAATGCAAGATGTAAGTGAAATTTCTACATATGGTGCGCACATCTGCATGAGTGTTACCCATAAATCCCCGAACAATAGAATAATGGATGACACCATACTTTATATTTTATTCAAAACAACTCAACCAAGGATACATGATAACGCTTTGAGAGCTCTTCAAACTTTAGGAAAAATCGATATGTAATGGATGCAAGCAAAAAACTCCTAATTATTATGAAATAGATACAAATATGATAACTAAAAAGCATAAAGTATGGTGGAACTCCCCCAAGCTTGGGTTGTTGTGGTATGTTTTTACTTCTTCTCCGGAAGATATGGTGAAGGTGTTGATGTAGAGAGAGATCTGAAAACAGGGGCAAAAGTAAGGTTTGATTCAAAAAGACTCGATGCGAGATTAGATCGACAAAGAGGAGTATATACTAATGATTTTTAGGGTAAGACACAGTGTTGAGGAAGAAACGGAGGCGAAACGGACTTATGAAAAGGGAAATTCCTCGGGTGGCGTGCCTGGGGGTGGGCATGCCACCTAGTCTCTTTCCCTCCTCGGGACTCCGTTTTGTCCAATTATTTCACGAGACGCATTACTTTTCCAAAATAATGACTTTCCTAAAATATGAAGATATTTCGAGATTGCTACACACCTCTTTTTAACCTTTAGTGATTTGTGGTATCTAGATAGGGGATAATTTTTTGCGATTATGGCCTCCAGAATTTTGAGATCCATTACTTCAACCCTTCCATCAAATGTTTGGCTTGCAATATAATGATTAAGTCATTGTCCATTAACGACATGAGCTTTACCGTTGAAGTCTCCATGAAGACAAATGGCTCCGGAGCGGTACACCTCCTGTACAACTAATGGACCCTGGCACCTTGAAGCTAACTTTCCTGAAATCAAAGACATAAAATAATTAAAGTAACTAATTTTAAATAAAGGAATTCAAGTAAACTATAACACTATTACAGAAATAATTTAAATGGAAATCATAATCTCATCATTATCATGTTAAAGATGAGGTTGTTCAAGTCTCATTAATACTATGATAAGGATAGGAACAATTGTTCACTTTATTGTTTTTAAGAAGAAGAAATTCAAGGTACCTCATAATGTATTGGAATAGTTCCAACAATTATTATTTCATACTTAGGCTTGGGAGGAGGAATATGAATTTCAAAACTTCCAATATAAGAACTCTTGGTTCAATGGCATTAACACTTCTCTTAGGTAACTAAATAGAATTCTTCTTTGGGAAATATATAGTGTGCTCCTTCCCTTTCACATTAAATGTTACCATGCTTTGAGTACAATTAATCACAGCCCCTGGAGTATTTAGAAAAGGTCTACCCGGAATAATAGATAAATTATCATCTTCAGAGATATCTAATATAACAAAGTCTGTGGGAATATGCACATTAGAAATCATAATAGGAACATTCTCATATATACCAATAGGAACAGTAGTAGATTTGTTAGCCATTTGAAGTGAAACTTTAGTAGGTACTAATTTATTTAGGTTAAGTTTCTTATAAAGAGAGAAAGGCATGGAACTTACTCCAGCTCCAAGATCACATAAGGCATATTTTACACGAGTATTTTTAATGGTGCGGGGAATAGTTGGAATAGTTGGAATACCTGGATCTCCTCTCTTTTCAGGTAGTTTTCCCTTAAAAGAATAGTCAACAAGCATGGCGCTAATAGCTTCATTTGGTATCTTTCTTTTATTAGTGACAATATATTCCATATATTTGGAATATGGAGGTACTTTAATAGCATTAACTAATGGAATTTGCAAGTATAAACTTTTTACTAATTCAATAAACTTCTAAAACCATGCATCATCCAAAGTTTTCATTACCTCTTGGGGATATGGTATGGGTCTTGTACCCATGGATCCCTTTCTTTACCTTTTGGTTCTGGTGGAGGCTTCTTCTTCTTATTTTTATCCCTTGATGATTGAGGATCCTCACTTACAATGGGCTCAAATTCTTCATTATTCTCGTCTTATTGTGATTCTTCATTTGGTTGGGACATTTCCACATCATCTTCTTCATTATTATTATCCTCAGCTTCAGCATCAGAGAGAGATACATCATTTTCTTGATCTTCATAATTCCCATTATCTTCATTTTCATTGGGAGATTTTCCTGCAATTGACTTCTTCTTAAGAGCCTCTTTCTCTTTCTTTTTGGATGTCCAACAGGATAATCAGGATCCTAAGTTCTAGAGCCTCCCCTTGTATTAACTCCACAAATTTGCTTCTTCTCATTAAGAAGCTTTTCATATAACTTATTTTGAAGATAAATCATTTGTTCAACTTGATTGTTCATCATTTTGCAATGCTTAATAGTAACATTAAGAGAGTCAACACAAGAGCCTACTCTCTCATGGAGAACATTTATCTTATGAGAGTTCTCTATTATTTCCCTTTCAATATTGTGATCATATATTTCTCGATTAGGAACAAAATTGCTAAAATGATCAACATAAGATATTTCAGTAGGAGATGATACATTTCCATTGCTTTCAGAAGAACATATAACATGAACTTGACTAGGGAAACATGGTTTATCAATAGGGAATTTAAAACCCTTATTAGAAAGTTCCTTTAAATGAGAGGATTTAATGCCCCTTTCCTTCAAAGATTTATGAGATTCTTCCATATCTTCATTTGATAATATGAGAACACCTCCCTTGTTATGAGTCTTCTCACTTTTCTCTTCTTCTTCAATATGCCAATCATGATAATTCTGAGTAATAGTATTCAATAATTGCTTAGCTTCCTCAATAGTCATCTCCCTGAAAATATTGCCCCTTTCCTTAAAAGTTTTAGTTAGTCCACTATAAAATGTATCAAGAAATTTATTATCCTTAAAACCATGTGCAGGACATCTCCTTCCAATCGCACAAAATCTCCCCCAAGCTTGAAAATACTTTCTTCTTTGTTTTGTGTGAAGTTACTAATTTCAACTCTCATGGCATGTATTTTACTATCATAAACATACTTATGGAAAAAAACATACAAGCATTCTTCCTTACTAGTAATGGACTTATGAGCTAATGATTGGTACCAAGTTTTTGCATCTCCTCCTAAAGAAATGGGGGTCAGTTTTAAGAAATAACATCGTTGTTGTATCTCAGTTTTTCCAAATAGGCAAGCAGTATCTTCTAAATTCATTAAATGCTCATAGGGAAATTCATATTCTTTACCATAGAACTTAGATGTTTCCACTCTTTCTATTATTTTCAGGGTCAATTTCAAAATCATAATCCTTATCTTTAAAGAATATTGCAAGTTATTTGCATTTACTAGCAATAGGAAATAGTTTTCCTAGAGAAAAAGTACTCAGAGTTTCTTCAAATTTATCCAAGTCGTATAGATCAAGACTCATAAAAGCTTTTGTGAAAGCAATATCCTCTTCACTAGGTGTCTTTTTAGAACTAGTGGCATTACATTTTCATTAACATGTTCATCTTTATCATATTCAAATTCAATATCATCATTGGATATAGACTTAGATAAATCAGGCATCCCCTCTTTATCTTGGCCCTAATCCAACAAATCTTTTACAATACTAGTAGACATCTTAGACAATGGTGAACTTGCTAGGATAGTAGTTTTCTGTTTAATAGAAGGAGTAGTAATAGCATTAGGTGAAATGTTTGGCCTAGAGGGCTGGCAAATCCTTACCTGTTATTGTAGTAGAAGGCATAATATCCTTCTTAGCAACATCCTTACTCTTTACCATGATGAGCGACAAGTAAGTAGAACAAGTAAATGATAACAAAGTGGTCTTACCAATAAATCTAGGTTCTCCGGCAATGGCGCTAGAAAATGTCTTGATGCCCTCAAGTATAGGCAATCGCTAAAATCTTCCATGGGAAGTATTACCTAAATTTATAGTTCGACTCAAGGGGAACACAAGAATAACAATAAGACTTTAGCAATTGAGACGTCACTCTGAATCACACATGTATATCAATAAAATTTCAAAGAAAATGGTGATTTATGGCAGTTGATTCAAAGCAGTAAAACAAAGCAGCAGATTTCCAGTTTTCACTGAAAGTAATGTTGTGAAACTTTCAGTGGCTAAAACGTAGGTATGAGGTGATAGTGGGGTGTTGTATGAATGATATCCATCGTATAATCTACCCTATTACCATGGCATTTATCTCTAATTCAGTTGTGTGTAGGTGTGTGCTCCAAACATAATCATGTATGTAAGTTTGTATAATAGCTTTTGTCCTGCCTGCCTATTACACCAGGGACAACTTGGTGAAGGGAATATGCCCTGAGAGGCAATAATAAAGTGTTTATTATGTGTATTCCAAGTATATGATAGATGTTTATTTTTCATTCTATAATTGTATTAATACGGAAACGTTAATACATGTGTGTTTAATAAACAAACAGAAAGTTCCTAGTTATGCCTCTCTCATAAACTAGCTCGTTGATTAACAAGATGATCAAGGTTTCCTGATCATGGACATTGGATGTTGTTAATAACGGGATCACAACATTAGTGTAATGGTGTGATGAACATTCATCTGAAGTATAGCATTACGATCAAAGTCATTGAGTTTATATTGCTATAACAACTTACGAAGTGATCCTAATCCTTAGACCATGAGATCATGTCAATCACTAACACCGGAAGAGTTTCTTGATAACATCAAACGTCACACCGTAACAGGGTGATTATAAAGATGGATTCAGAACTAATAAAGTGTTATGTTGAGGCTCATGGATCGAGAGTGGAATTTGTTCATCCCGATGACGGATAGATATACTCTGGGCCCTCTCGGTGATATCACATTGATTAGCTTGCAAGCAAGTGATTTGATCACTAGAATGTTATATCACAGGAACGAGAAAAGAGTGCATGTCGGTAACGAGATCAAACTAGGTATGGAGATACCGATGATCAAATCTCGGACATGTAATATATCGTGAAACAAAGGGATTAAGATACTAGCGTAAAAGGTTCTGACGATCACAAGAAAGTCATCGTTGAATGTGTGGGAGTCAGTATGGGTCTCCAGATCCCGCTTCTGATTATTGATCCGAGAGGGGTCTCGATCATGTCCACATTATTCACGAACCGTAGGGTGACACACTTAAGAGACACCGACATCCAATTGGAGCAAATGTTTCATGCCGAAAGAATGAACAAGCGCAGGAATTTATTTCACTAGATACCGAAACAGGTTTTCGGGTGAAATTGCATAAAGTGGTTATGCATGTGAAATAGAATTATAGCAAGGGGTTATTTGTGAATGTTTGTCATTAAAGTAATTGGCAAAATTCTGAATAAAATAAAAGAGTTTTATTTAATGAGAGTTTGCATTAAATTTGGTGGAAATTTAATGGGAATTTGAGTGGACTTTTGAGTGGAGGGAATTTAAAGGAGATTTGTGAGTGGAGTGTCCACCCACATGAAGAGGGGAGGTCAAGGGGGCAGCCCCCATGCGCCGGCCACCCCCTTGGGGTCCCCCCTCCTCCTATAAAAGGAGCCCCCCTCCTCACTTGTCTCTCACACCTCCTCGTGAAGGATCTCTCTCCCCCTCTAGAATTTATCCCCCATGGTCTCGGACTAGCGAGATACATGTTCCCGGTGGCTATTCGGCAAGAAAGAGTTGTGCTTCCGCTGCATCGCTGGAGCGAGGAGGCGGAGGTTGCTCGGTGCCTCGAACGTGTGTGCGAGCACGGATGCGCTGCTGATTTGCGGCGCTAGGACTTCCTCTCGATCTTGAGATCGGCAAGAGATCGTCTACATCAACCACGAGTTGAACTCGTTAAGCTTTGTCGGTCTTCAAGGGTATGTTCTCTACGGATATACATCCGCCCGTTGTTTGTATCTAGTAGATAGATCTTGGTATATAGTTCACATCGTAGGAAAATTTTTGTTTTCTATGCTGCGAACCCTACACTTGGTACTACATGAAATTAATATCTACCTTTCAAATAGACCGTAACAAAGCATTAATACTTCATGAACATAAAATGTCCTCAAAACTATCATATATTCCCATTGTTTTCCCTAACTGCCACCTTAGGGTTCGTAGGTTCAACATAATAATAGGTAATACACTTTGAAAATACATATCAAACTCAAATATATGATTGGGCAATAAAAGTTCAGTACTGAAATCATGTCACTCGGGCCCTAGCAACAACCATTAAACGTAGAAAAAGTGTACTAACACTCATACAAGAATGTCTACAAGATAAACACCTCAAATCTCGATACATATGGATGATTACATGATGGATCTCATCCAATCCCCATCCACCTCACATGCCCATAGGGAATTACTCACACATGATGACCAGGGATGAATTCATGGTCATTGGTGATTATGTTGATGATGGTGGTGGTGGAGAAGACCTCTAAATCCCACTCCTCGGGGTGGAGAGCAGGACCAATCTGATCCCTGAAACGAAGATCGTGGCTCTGGCGGCGCTCTATTTCACCAAAAATTCCCTACTTATAGGGAACTAGGTTTTCTGGGTAGATAAGGGGGTACACCAAAGGAGAGGCCGAGACGATGCCCAAGGGCGCGCCCAGGTGGTGGGTGCGCCAGCTATGCTCTTTTGGGCCTCGTGGCTCCCCTTACTTCATTCTTTGGCCCAAGTTGATTCTCCTGGTGAAAAACTGATCAGGTATTTTTCCTTGGATTTATTGACATCCAGAAGGTCCAGAAATAGAAAAAACATGAAAAAGGAGGTTCTCTACCTCCTAGATATTAAACACCAATGAAAGGGACTTTGTAGGAAAGTACCATAGAGCCTCTAAATATGCATAAATAATGATGGATCAAGGTAAACATGATTCTAAATGGTGCATAAAGGTCCCAGAAATGATGATGCAAAATGCAAGTATCAGATGTCGTCTTACAAGTAGCTCTTGAGATCAATGATCCAATCTGACTCTTGGGTAGTGGCTACCAAGACAAGCATGTTGCCTGAGGGTGGACCACAATCAGGGGCACCTGACAGGGGCAGGGTGGAAGCTCCTCATGGTGAGATTTTTTTTCACTCGATGGGGCGGCCGAGGGCTCAAACAACCTTTCTTCAAAGACTCCTGGCTATTGGGGCTCTCGCCGGGATGCACACTTGGTGGTATCAGCTACCTTGTGGTTGTCCCCCAGAGGGATGTGGAGCAGGTCCATGCCTAGGAAATGCTTCTCGATCCTCCACACCTCCTCGAGATATGCTGCCATATGCTTGTCCTTGGGACTGCAGCTTTTGTTGGAAAAGTTAATGAGGAGCAGAGAGTCCCCCTAGACTGTGATGCGCTTAATGCCGAGAGCGATTGCCGCCTTGAGGCCAGCGATGAGGCCCTCGTATTTGGTGATGTTGTTGGAGCGTTTGAATTTGTCCCTGAAGAATAGCTGCACAACGTAGAAGAGTTTGTCACCAATCTAGGATGTGAGCATGGCAGCCGCTCTTGCTCTGTCGCCGTTGAACGCTCCATCCCCGTTGAACGCTCCATCGTTGTTCATGACCTAGCGACCTGGGGCCAGTTTCCTAGGGAGCTGGGTCATTCCTCCGGAGCTTCGTTTCCTCCTGGATCAGTCCATTCTACCGCAAGCTCTGTCAGGGCCCTTCCATGGACGGTGGGTGTGGTGTGAAACGTCAGCTCAAAAGACTGCAGCTCGATGGCCCACTCGACCTGTGGTGTTGGGTTACGCGGGATCGTTTCCAGGGGAAACTTGGTGATCACCCTGATGGGGTGGCCCTAGATGTAGTGGCGCGGCTTGAGAAATTCCACAAGGAGCGCGTAGAGGAACTTCTGCTGCATGAGGTATCGCTCGCGAGTGTCCTGGAGCATCGTGCTGACGAAATAGACAGGGTGTTGAACGAGTTCGGTGGTCTTGATCGAGGCCGCATAGGCGACCTTTATTGTAGATATTCCCAAGAGGCAATACTAAAGTGGTTATTATTATATCTTTGTGTTTATGGTAAATTTTACATCCCATGCTATAATTGTATTAATAGGAAACATTAATACTTGTGTGTTTTGTAAACATAATAGAGTCCCTAGTAAGCCTATTGTTAAACTAGGTTGTTGATTAATAGATGATCATGTTTCCTGATCATGGACATTGGATGTTATTAATAACAAGATCATATCATTAGGAGAATGATGTGATGGACACACACCCATAGTAAGCGTAGCATAAGATCAAGTCATTAAGTTCGTTTTTCTACAAGCTTTCATATACATAGTAACCTAATCCTTCGACCATGAGATCATGTTAATCACCATCACCGGATGAGTACTTTGATGAGATCAAATGCCACTTCCGTAACTAGGTGGTTATAAAGGAGGCATTAGGTATTATGAATGTGTGTGTTGAAGCACATGGATCAAGAGTGGGATTTGTCCATACATATGATGGATAGATATACTCTGGTCCCTCTCGGTGGAATGTTATCCAATTGGCTTGCAAGCATGTGACTAGGTCACAAGGGATGTCATATCATGGAACGAGTGAAGAGTACTTATCGGTAACGAGGTTGAACTAAGTATGGAGATACTGATGATCGAACCTCGGATAAGTAAAGTATCGCACAACAAAGGGAATCGGTATTGTATGTGAATGGTTCATTCGATCACGAAGTCATCGTTGCATATATGGGAGTGATGGCTGCAAGTGCACAGATCATTTGTAGCTAGTTTCGAAGTTAAGATGTTGATCCCACAGGGAGCCCAAAGGTAAGTGTTTATTGGTGAAGTCTCTGTCACACCCGAAGTTGTCAGAGGTCTTCGAGTGAATTGACTGCAAGCATTGAAATAAGAATGGATTTTGGATTAAAGGATTGTATTTAAATAAAACTAAAATGTAAAACTTTAGAAATAAAAATCATAAAAGTAAATAACAATTTTTTTGTTGGTTCATGGTGATAGTGAATGTGTCAGGTGGATGAATGATAAGCGTAACAATTATAATATTATAAGTATGTGTGTAGGAGAGCAACTCATAATTAGCCGGAACTCCTCTTGGTAGGTTTCATCCCAACTTCAATAATACTACTAGCCTGTTTACCACAACCATGGTCAGTCACTAGACGATTAAGATCCTTCAGGTTGCTTAGAAATTAAGCTCCTTGGATCGGACTAATGCAATAAGCTCGGTGGCTCCTCGTTATCCTCGAGTCAAACTAGTTTCCCATTGATATCCCCATGTCACTTGAGGGTCGCCGGTCTTCTAGCAAACAAGATTCTATCTATGTAGAACAAATCATCATGTTGTGTGGGCCCTTAATTGGACAACATGCATTAAGCATCCCACAGATAGTCAAGCACACATAATATAGTAATTAAAATCAACCACAAACTTAATGGAAATTATATAGTCATATCACATCTCACCAATCCCCTACATCTCCCACGCCCAAGGGAACTTACTCACACATGAGAGAAGAAAGCATCATCGATATAATTAAATAAATAGACTTCTTTTTTATATTACCATGGAGATCCACAATAAGAAATAGAAATAAATCCAACACAATTCAAGATGGTAAGAACAATCTCAAACCCTAGTATTGCAAGGTGGATCTCTCTCTCTCTCTCTCTCGGGTACAAATAATGGCTATGGAGGTGTGGTGGCTAGGAGATCGAAGATCGTGGAGCAAGATGAAGAACGTCTTCCCCTTCTTCTCTGAATCCCTTCTTTCTCCCTTCTGGATGGGATGGTGGCTCGTGTGTTCTATTTTTGTCCTCGGTCTCTTCAAGAAAGTTATCCCTTTTAATAAGACGAAGGAGATGGCAGCTATACGGCGGGAACTATACAGCCGGAGAAATTTTCCCGCTGTATAGTTGCTTGTTAAAGCTTCAGTGAACTCCTCTCGATTGCTTACAAAAAGAGACTTGCTTGTTTTCGTCTAAATATTGTGTTTTTGCTGTTAAATCCCTCTGTTGATGTTCAGAACCTAAAACACACATTAAAAACCAAGTTTTCTTCGCTACCGAACTGTTAGCGTTAGGTAAAGCTATAAAACCATCAAATCCAAACAAAAACCATCGATATAAACCATAAAAAATGTGTCGAATATCATATCTATTAGGGATCCATTATGGATCTCCAGATCCCGCTAATGTTTATTGACCGGAGAGGTGTCTCGATCATGTATTCATAGTTCACGAACCGTAGGGTGACACACTTAAGGTTCGATGTTGTTTAAGTAGATATGGAATATGATTTGGAGATTAAATGTTGTTCGGAGTCTCGGATTGGATCCAGTACATCACGAGGAGATCTGCAATGATATAGAGAATAAGATTCATATAAGGAAAGTCATTTTCCGGGGTTCGGAAATGTTTTCGGTATTTTGATCGGAAGCTTCTAGAATGTTCTGGAAGAGACTAACCCTCGTAGATCCAAAGCATTTAATGAGATCAGATTCTCATAGTTGATGTAGTCGATCACTGAACGATCTCAAGATCGTGTAGACGATCCTTTCGGCGCCACGTTCCAGCAGCGCTTCCGCACTCGGTCACATGTACGGAGTCGATGAAGACCTTCCTCTTCCCATTCCAGTGGGCAGCGGAGGTAGTAGATCCCCTCAGTATCCCAGCAGCACGACGTCGTGGTGGTGGTGGAGAATCCCTGTAGGGCTTCGCCTAAGCCGGAGCAGGAAGATGGAGGAGGGAGAGTGATGACCCACAAGTATAGGGGGTGTATCGTAGTACTTTCGATAAATAGGAGTGTCGATCCCAACGAGGATTAGAAGGTTCTGAACAGTGTTATGGAGCAGGAAATCCCTGTGAATACTTAGCAAACAGATTTTTAGTGTTTTCTAACAAAGCAACATAACAAAGAGCAAGTAATAGAAGTAGCAAACAAACGGAGCAAGTGTCCCAATCCTTTCTTAGCAAAGGAAAAGCTGGTAGAAATACTTATAAGGACCAAACGTTCTCGAGGACACATGGGAATTCTGTCAAGTGCTTTCGCTTCAAATAGCGGAGTACTCTTCTCTGGTGTTGTAAGTGTTGTGTGGGTGAACCTGTGCTAACATACTGCCCTTCCTAGGACTAATACATACTTGTGATTAAACCCCCTGCAAACATCCGCAACTACAGGAAAGTAATTAAGATATAAATCTAACCACGGCCTTAAACTCTGAGATCCTACACTCCCTTGTGCAAAGGTGTCCTAACGGGGGTTCAGGTTTCTGTCACTCCATCAACCCCACAATTAGTAGCCAAATATACAATGCATTCCCCTAGGCCCATAAATGGTGAAGTGTCATATAGTCGACGTTCACATGACACCACTAGAAGAATAGCACCACAACTTAAATACTAAACCATTGAATAATAACTCATCACAGATTCACTACTAACAACATGACTTCTCCCATGTCCTCAAGAACTAAACGAACTACTCACAAGACATCATATGGATCAAAATCAAAGATGATATGATAATGGATAACAATCTGAAGATAAACAATAATCCAATGGTTCCACTCACAAGCATCAACTACAATAGTAATTAACACTGGGAAAGTTTCCCCTAAGAACTAAAGCAATATCCAACACAATTGTTACAGCGGGACAAAGTGGTGATGATGGTGTGGATGATGATACCGATGAAGCCTAGCTTGATGACGGTGTTGATGGCGACCGTATCCCCTCTCCGGGAAGGAATTCCCCCAGCAAAAATCTTTCTTTCGGAGATATCTTTCTCTCTCGGTGTTTTCCTCCTCCCAGAGGCGGCGGAAATCTATCTGTGGTCACCCCCTGGTGTTAGGGTTCCGTATGGAAGATATAGGAGAAGGGGTGGAGTCGGAGGCCGAACAGGTGGGCCAAACCCAGCCTAGGCACGGGGTTAGGTCGGCCCGCGCCTAGGGGTGTGGGCCCCCTGAGGCCCCCCTTCGCTCCTCCTTCTGGCTCTAGTTATCCTCCGGTGAAATAATATGTTTCCATATTTTTCTGGTATTTCTCTGATCTTCGCGAAATTCACCGAAACGCCTTCTTTTCCATCAGAATCCAGACTCCGGCAGTCAATCTTCCAGGAATCATCCAACATGCATAAACATATGAAAAGCCATAAGTAATACCTCATAATAAGACAAATATCAATGAATAGAGGTAAATTATGATATAGAATGATGATGCAAATTGGGCGTATCAACTCCCCCAAGCTTAGACTTCGCTTGTCCCCAACCGAATACTGAGCTCGGTAAACATGTCCACAGGTTTATGGAGTGAAGTGTCGATAAAAAGAATACAAACAAGAAGCATCACACTTACCTTTGCACAACTCATAGAAGAAAGCAACTCACCATTATATAACTTAGCTTGCAACCAAGTACAGCAGTCACAATAGAGATACATAAAGATAAATCATAATTGGAATTGGCAAACTTGTTCTTGGTCAGAGAACACCTGATAAATAGTTTCACAAAAGCTTTTTGTAGAAGTTTCAAAACAGGAGCACTCTTCGCTAAAAAAAGGTTTTTCAGAAGTGAAGGCTTTCAAAGTAATACTCAATAGATAAGAGTTTTGTGCAAACAAGGAAGATAAAGAACATGATTGAATAAATCACCATATGAATGCTTGAAACACAACAACTCAAAAGCTTGCTGGAGATAGAGAGGAAGTTGGTTTACTGACTCAACTGGAAACTGGAAGAAAGGTCCCTTCTTAGAGGGTAGCAGGGATTACAAGTCATAAAGAGCTTCCAAAATATTATGGTACTTACTAGCTTTGAGCCCTCATTGCCCCTATCATAAGCATCTTGAGATGGTTAAGGTTAAAGTGAACAAAGATGGAGTATATGCTTGGTGAAATATAAATTGGAAATCTCATGTCCCTTGAATATGAGGGCCACTCCTCATGGATACTCAACTTAGGGCCCAGGCAAGTTCTTGTCACTGTAAGTATTTGCATATCATTGAGAACCGCCAAACGGGATACCCCTTGCACATGGTACAGGAGCTTTCCCATAACCAAAATGACAAGGCAAGCAGACAGTAAGAACCTCAGCAATCTTTTTATTTACTATATGTATAGTTTTTATTGAGGATGCTTCACAGATAGCTCACTATGGTGATGGTGCAAGTTTCCACCATGATTAGGCATGGCTTAGGCTAGAGGCCCAGGCGTTTCTCTAACACATAATACAAACTCCATGGACTTACAAGTTCCCACTTCATTTCACACCGGTAACATCCATAGACAAAAGAGCATGATATCAACGATGTACAGAGTACAAGTGCTATGTTGAAAATGTTACCCATGACAACAAGGTTCTGCTAATCCCAACTTATAGATGCAAGCATATACAACTTCGATATCCACAATGGTTCAAGTTTATTAGGGGCAAGTAAATAAAGTGTGCCATCAAGTTCGTGAGAGCTTTACTAACTAGTTTTCACATAACAAAAAACTTTTCAATTTGAAAGGTAAATTAAGCTTGAGAATTTACTAGGAATAACAATAGTTATTAGGTAGATATGGTGGACACAAGTGGCGAAAGGTTTTGGGTTCAAAGGATTTTGGAAACATGAGAAGTATGCCTTCTCAAAGCAGGTTTTTGGCTAGCAAGGCTAGGTAGCAAGCAAGAGAGTTGAAAGAAGCAAGCAAACATACAAGTAATAAAGCCAAACATGCAATCTTCCTTGAAGACACAAAATAATCTTAAATAAATAATACTAAGCTCATGAGCCAACAAGAAGGAAAACAAATGATACCAAATACCTGTAAGCCTTTTCTTTCTTTCTTTCTTTCTTTTTTCTTTCAAACTAATGCCACTGACCAGAACTTGGTTTGCCAAAACCAATTTAGATCCACTTGATGATCACAAATTGGTGCCAATACTGAACAACAAGATCCATCATATAATAGATATTACAAACTAAAAATAAGAAGTGCAAAAAGTAAAAGATGAGACTCCTCATTAATATTCTAATAAAGGCACTCACACCAAGGGATACATAGATAATCAACTAAAGGAGAGATACTTCCACATGCAAACCAAACTATAAGATAACCTCTCTACCACAGATATGAATCCACTAAAAATGTAAAATATGAAAGATAATGGTGGTGATACCGCGACACTCCCCCAAGCTTGGAACAAGCCAAGGGGATGCCAAACCTGATGATGAATTACTACTTTGGTGGTGGTGGCGTTCTCTTGATAAGATCCTCAATAAGTTTCTTCAACTCCTCAAATTCAAAAGTAAGAGTACGGATTAGCTCCGAGTTTTGCTCTATACGGTTTATGATCATGTCAGTTCGAGAATCCCAGTTCTTGTTATTCTTTCCCCACTCTTCATCGTTAGCATGATCCTTCTCTGCATTGTTAGAACAAGGCATATCCCAAACCGAGGGCAAATTCCCTCTGGCCACATGTTGATATTGATATTCATGTGTAAGTGTATGGAAGAGTCTCTTGTTACATGGAGGAGATGATCGTGAAGAGAGAGCATGACGTCGAGATTTCCCTCCTGTAGACATCCTTGTTGTCCTCTTAAGCTTGGTAGGTCGTGCCACCAAACCAATGCTTGCGACGATAGCGTGGGTGTCCGGTTGCTTGTCCTCCTCCATGTCACCTTCATAACCTACCGGAATCTCCTCCTCCTTGAGAACTTGAGGTTCTTCTTTCTCGGGCTCCTTGCCTTTGTCGTTGGCGGAGGACATGGCACTCTAAACTTGAGAAGATTTCCTGACAAAAACAGATTGAAATGAAAACACGATGAGAACACGATGCATGAACCTCGGGGGATCTGGGGGGTTATATATTACGAAATTTCAATGCATAAGGAAGTTTTTGACACGGAAACAAAGCGGAGACGGAGTTCGAGGGTGGCAAACCCCCTCCAGGCGCGGCCAGGCTGGGCCCACGCCTGGGGTGGGTTTGTCCACCCCGGGATCCGTTTCCTCTTCAGTTTCGTCCCGTAACTTCCTTTATGTATTAAAAACATCAAAAATATAAAAAGATTGGAGTTTCACGAACCTTCTGTTTTCACCACTTTTACCTATTCAAAGACGAACTCTGCAGATCCTTTCCTCTTTCTCCTGAGAATTTCCTTCATACAAAACCTTTGCACAAACTCAAATACAACATTAGTATAAGCAAAACCAATAAACCTTTGGTGCACACTTCAACTGAAAACGCATCAAAACAAAAGCTTCAGTAAGAGGCAAATGCAAATGATGGCAGAAATCTGTCAAAACAGACCAGCAGGTAAAGATTGATTTTTACGAAGACCTTCTGTTGCTCAAATCAAAAAGTGCGGAACTAATGAAAGTTGGGTACGACCTGGAGAACAAGATCAGAAAAATGCAGCTCCATCCGGAGTACTGAACTTCCTCACGAATTTTTACAATAGAGCACAAAAATCTGTCCCAGGACAACCACTTTTCACAACTCCTCAACTTCACAAAAGTAGTTGAACTTGACACAAAAACCAAAACAAAAAGGATAAGGAGCGGTTATTACTGAGGTAATAACTTCCAAGACTCGACAAATCTCTTGGGTTATCTCCCAAAAAGTACTTTTCTTTAATGCCTTTAAGTTAGGCTTGAAACTTTCAAAGATGCTCACATAGGATATATATATCTGGAGTGAAAAAGAGCATCAAGAAGCAAATAGCCAACACACTTGAGTCTAACCCACTTCCTATGGATGGTGGTATCATGAGAAAACAAATTGTTGAAACAAAAATCCACAGGCATAGGAAGACAAAACAGATGCAACTTTAAATCTCTCAACATAAAACGGGGAAACTTAACATCATTGAGATGCATAAAACCATGTTTCCCTCTCTCAAAATGACTTTCAGTAGCACTTTGAATAAAGTTGACAATATAACTATCACTGGAAACAACTTTATCATTAGAATAAGCATACTTACAGTCATCAAAAAGAGGTCCAAGGTCATAGACTGGATCAATAGAAGCAAGTTGTTCCATCCTGAAATCTTTATTAGGCAAGCTATTTTCACAAGGAGCTTTAGCAAATTTGGAAAAGTTAAACTCATAAGAATATACATCAAACTTAGTTAAAACTTTTTCCTTCTTACAATCAATAATAGCTCCACAAGTATTCAAGAAAGGTCTACCAAAAATGATAGGACAAGTTTTGCTAGCTATTGAATTAAGCACTAGAAAATCAGCAGGATATTTAATCTTACCGCAGAGAACCTCGACGTCTCTTACAATGCCAATGGGGCAAATCTTTTCCTTATTAGAAAGGTGAATTACCACATCAATGTCCTCAAGCTCATAAGGACCAATCTCATGCATAATTTCCCTGTAGATCTCATAAGGAATAGCACTAGAACTAGCACCAATATCACATAAACCATAGTAACAATGATCACCAATTTTAACAGAAAGCACAGGGACACTAGCTTTTTTAACTCTACCAGGACGAGAAATAATATTAGAAGCGTCTTCACAGAAGACAATATGCTCATCCTCTCTATTTCTAGTGACAATGTCTCTCACAATAGCTACCACAGGTTCATCACTCAATTGCTTACCAGGCTCCACAGTTTTCTTTGTACCTTTGTTATTTGCATTAACAATCATATAATACTCCTTTACCTTAGCTGGGAAAGGAATTTTCTCAACATGAGGTTCATGCACAATATGATTAGTAGTACAAACCTGAGTACTTCTAACTGGAGGTTCAGGCACAGTTTTCTATAAGGAGCATGGTACTTGTTCCACTTCTTCTTGGGAATTTCAATGTAAGAGGCAAAGGTTTTAAAATAGCTGGCAATACTTTGGGAATCAATACCAAATTTATTTTGAATATCACGGAAGCTATCAGTACCCATAAAAGATTTAATACATTCATAATCATAGTTTATACCTGACTTTCTTCCTTTGTCATTCTCCCAAGCTTCAGTGTTATCTTGAATACGGTCCAAGAGATCCCATTTAACTTCTTCCTTCATATTGGCAAGTAATTGGTATCGTTTTTAACTCGGACGATGGCGTGTGTATCTTGCTGGCATATCTCTGGCAACCATTACATTTCTCGACCAGTTCTTTGGCCTCTTTCAACGCCGTTGGCCAATAAAACCCATGCCTGAATGCTTTGGCCACTAAAGCTCTGGATGAGGCATGATGCCCGCATTCTCCTTGATGTATATCTAGGAGGATCTCCTGGCCTTCCGCCGAGTTCACACATCTTTGCAACACGCTTGTGATGCTCCTTTTATACAGCTCATTGTTTATGATTGTATAAGCTTTACCTCTTCTCACTGTCTGTCATGCCAATACTTCGTCATTCGGCAAAATCGCATCTTTAAGGAAAGAAAATATGGGTTGCGCCCATGTTGGTATGATTTTTTCTGGGGTAATCTCGCTATCTATTTCCATCTTTTCCGCCGACATAACTACCTCGGATTTCCCCATATCTATCCTTGCATTGGCCGGGTTCATTTTTGGAAATTCCGGGTTACATTCCTTGTCAATCTCCATCGGCACGCTATCTTCTCTTGATTTTGCCAGAATAAAGATGGATTCGGACTCTGGTGATGGTGTTATTGATGGTTTCCTCAGGTGCTCAAGGGCAATACCTGGGGGAATTGATGGTCTGGTTGATCCGAGTTTTGACAATGTGTCTGCGGCGTCGTTTTCTGCCCGAGGTATATGATGAAATTCACATCCATCGAAGTATCCACTGAGTTTTTGCACATGAAACCTATATAAGGCCATATTGGCGGCAGCCCAATTTCCTGAGACTTGTTGTACTACTAGATCTGAATCTCCGTAGCATAAGATTTGGCGTATGCCAATCTCTTTCGCCACCTTCAATCCATGGACCAGTGCTTCATATTTGGCTACATTGTTTGATGCGGCAAAATGTATTTGCAACACATATCTCAGCTGATCTCTTTTTGGCGAGGTTAACACTATTCCTGCCCCCAAACCATTTCTTAGTTTGGAACCGTCGAAGTGCATCGTCCAATAATTCGGATCTGGTAACGGTGGCTCATATTGTACCTCGGCCCAATCCACGAAGAAGTCGGCCACAGCCTGAGATTTGATTGCATCTCGCCTGTCGAATTGCGGAGCATAAGGTGACAATTCAATTGCCCATTTTGCTATTCGGCCACTTGCATCTTTGTTGCTCAATATGTCGGCTATGGGTGCTTCACAGATCACTTTGATGGGGTGCTCTTCGAAGTAATGTTTAATTTTCTTTGCTGACATGTATACCCCATATGCCATCTTCTGATAATGTGGGTAATTTTGTTTTGAGGCTGACAATACCTCGCTTAGGTAATACACCGGCCTTTGTACTGACTTACCATCTTCAATTCGTTCCACCACGATCACAACGCTTACTACTCTGTTCGTGGCGGCTATGTAAAGTAACATAGGCTCTTTTGACAATGGAGAAGCCAGGATTGGCGCTATGACCAACATATTTTTCAATTCATGGAACGTGTTGTCTGCTTGTGGTGTCCAAATGAATTTATCAGATTTTTTCATCAGTTGATAAAGTGGTAATGCTTTCTCTCCCAGCCGGCATACAAATCGGCTAAGCGAGGCCAGGCAATCTGTGAACTTCTGTGCGTCATTTAGGCATCTCGGCAATTCCATCCTTTCTACTGCTCTTATCTTTGTTGGGTTGGCCTCTATACCTCGGCTAGATACGAGAAAACCGAGTAGTTTTCCTGCCGGTACACCGAAGGTGCATTTTTCCGGGTTAAGCTTCATTCCTTCTCAAGTTCGCGAAAGTCTGCCGAATATCATCCAGTAGCGTTTTGCTTTCTTTGGTTTTGATAACCACACCATCTACATATACTTGTACATTTTTTCCTATCTGGTCATGCAGACACTTTTGCATACATCTCTGGTACGTTGCCCCCGCGTTACGCATGCCGAATGGCATGGTGCGATAGCAATAAGCCCCGTACGGGGTAATAAACGCAGTCTTTATTTGATCGTCCAGATTTAACGGTATCTGGTGAAAACCAGAATACGCGTCTACAAATGACAATAGTTCACAACCAGCGGTCGAATCAATGACTTGGTCTATTCTAGGTAAAGGAAAAGGATATTTTGGACACACCTTGTTCAGGTTCGTGTAATCAATACACATTCGCCATACAATGGCTACATTTGGATCATCCTTCTTCTTTTCCACCAGCACCGGGTTTGATAACCAATCTGGATATAGCACCTCCATGATGAACCCGGCCGCAAGGAGCCGAGCTATTTCATCCCCTATTATTTTTCTCCTATCTTCGGTGAAGCGGTTGAGAGGTTGCTTCACCGGCCTTGCTCCTGGCCTTACATTCAGAGAGTACTCGGCCAACTCCCTCGGAACACCTTGCAGATCCTGAGTTGACCATGCAAAGATATCCCGATTCTCACGGAGGAAGTTGGTAAGCTCGCTTTCCTATTTAGCATCTAGGCCGGCACCAATGGTGACGATGCGCTCTGGGAACTGCTCGTCTATCTGGAACTTTTTTTTCTTTAGTCGGCTGGAAAGAGACACTTCCATGCGGATTGGCCAATGCCAGCATATTCAGTTGTGCCGACTGAGCGAGTGTCGCTACCTCTTGAATCCTTATTTTTTCTCTTGCTATTACCAATGACTCGGCCAGATTTGATCCGGCTGAAGCACATTCCATTGACTTCATGTAATCTCCTGCTACTGTTATCACCCCTTATGGTCCGGGTAACTTCATTTTCAAGTAAGTTATGTGGCAGCTGCCCATGAATTTGGCCAATGTCGGCCATCCGAGTAGAGCATGATAACAACTCTCTAGATCCACCACTTCAAACTCCAAATTTTCTGCTCTGCAGTTATCTCTTTGTGCCGAATAACACATCCACTCGAACCTTTCCGATGGGCTCGCATGAAAGCCCTGGTACTATCCCATGTAATGTGGTCCTCGTGGATTGCAGCATAATTTGCGATATTCCGAGTTTATGCATTGTATCTTTGTACATGATATTGATACTGCTCCCATTGTCAATGAGTACTTTTGAAAATTTCACATTAATGCTCGGTCCGACAAATGTCGGATCTAGTACGAGTGCGTATGATCCTGGATTCGGCATTATTTTGCGGTGGTCCTTTATGTTCCAAGTTATATCCTGATCTGACCAAGGCACATATCTTGGTACTGCCGGCATAACTGCATTTACTTCCATATGCCGGCGCTGTACACTTTGCCTGTCTTGTTGTTCTGTCGTGAATACACAATATGATTGATGATGTTCTCTGTAATCATTGCGTCCACTATTTCCTGGGTTCGTCGTTCCATCCGGACCCTGATTTATCACTTGATGCACTGCATCCCTCCGGTCCGAGTTATCATACCTCGGGGGAGGAGGCGGTAACATTAGTTGTTGTGCATTTGCTCTAGTCAACTGTGGCTGATACTGCTGATGTGCCTGGTGGGATGTTGCTTGCATGCCTGCCGGGTTACCCATTGCATTTTTCATCCAGGCACACTGCTGAGTCATATGATTGGCCGGCTTGGCCGGGTTTGAAGTGTGAAATTTACACGGTTGATCTAACATAGACTCAAACGTGTACTTCAGCCTTTCCTGCCATTGCTTCTTCTGTTCTGGTGTCCACTGTCTTTTCCCTTCATTCCTCGGCGTCCATTGCTGAGGACCATTCTTTTGCCGCTGATTGTTTCCGTGACTCGGCTGATCTTGCACTACTGCTGCCACCTGATTTGAGACATATCTATAATCCGGTCTTTATTCTCTTCTTCTTCCTCTGAACTCATTGCGCCTTGATGACCCGACCGCGTCTCTTGCATATTGATCTTGATGTTCCTGATGATCTGCTGACATTAATTCTGGTTGTGTCGGATCTCCCAATGCATAGGAATCTGCTATCCTGATGGTTTCTGCCAAAGTGGTTGGCATATCTCTTTGCAATCTCTGCCATAATACACTGCCATAGCGGCATCCTTGGGCGAACCAAGCTATCGCCTGTGATTCTATAACCCCTTCGCATGAGTTCCTGAGATTACACCACCGAGTCAGGAATTCTCTGTCTGTCTCATTCGGCCTTTGCTTGCACATGGCTAGCTGTTGCGGCCTGTTTGGCCTTTTGTAAGTACTGGTGAAGTTGCTAACGAACATTTCTTCAAAATCCAACAGACAGTTGATACTGCCTGCTGGCAGGTTATTCAGCCATACTCTAGCTGGTCCTTCCAACATTTGCGGGACATATCGTACTGCCCATCGCAAGTTTCCGCCAGCTATTTTTACAGCAGTGGCATAATCAATCAACCAATCCTGTGGTTTGGTGCTCCCATTATATGTTTTTGTGCCTCTTGCCAGCTGAAAGTTCGGCACTGGCGGCTCACCCATGATCCGTGGTCCGAAGCATGCCGGACCTGGTGGACCTTGTTCTTCTAACAACTCGGACCGGTATAGCCGGTCTAGCTTTACTCTCGCATCACTTGATAGCAAATCTCTATAAAGAATTCTCTCCTGCATTCCATAGTGGTTATTTCCACCATGAAACGCATATTCCATCTCGGAATAACCATCATTATACCTCTCATTCACCTGATTGTGACGAGCTGGTCTCACTTCTCTTTCCTGTCGAGGTTCATGTCTCGGTTGTGTATTAGGTGGCGGTTCTCTCCTTCCTTCAGCCGGGATATTATTCTTGTGATTTCCTCTTCCGAGCTCTCCTCTTCCGAGATCTCCATTACCTCGGCTTCCGTTGCCTTTCTCGGCACGGCCGGGGTTTCTCTCGCCACTGTTACGTCAGCTTTCGTTGCCTCTATTCTCATTTGCTTTTCCGGCTATCGCCGGATCATATGGAACAATTTGCTTATTTCTTTTTCCCGAAGTTACCGCTCTGTATTTCCGCACATTGTTTCCGGGCGAGGATGCTGCTGCCATAGATAAGGCAGGTGCTGCACCAGCCGAATGAACCATTCGTGAGGCACCAGGCCTTGCCGGGTCTGCCCTGAGCATTTCTTCATTCTGCTGGTTCGCAATGCGCACCAGCTCATTCACTCTTTCTTGCTGTTTTTGCCAGGCTTCGCCGGTCAATCCTTCTAACTCTAGTGCTGCGTCATTTGCCGCCCTCAGGTTCTTTGCCGGGGTACTATACCTCGGCAAGCCTAGATCAACTGATTCTGCCTTATGAGCATCATGCTCCTTGTTGATATCATCTATGAGGTTCTTCCCTCTTAATCTTAACTCATCAACCCGCTCGGGGGCAACGTCAAGCTTGTTTTCCCTGGCATATTCCCGCAGGGTCCTGTTTAAGGACTCCCGCAATGCTGACACCTTTTTTGCTTCTACCAGCACTTTTTGCCTGGTCTCTTCTAACTCTGCCTGAGCATTAGCCGGATCAAGTATCGGCGCTACAGGTGTAGTCAGATTATCTATAGTTGCCTGGAGAATGTTTTCTGGTCTTTCCAGAGGTGGCCCTCTTACCCTTGGTGCCTTTGGGGTCGTCTCCTGCACCTCGGCCTGGTTAGCCGCTGAAGGAATTACCTCGGTGGGCTATGGAGCTGCCTTCTTGGTGGCCACCTGCACACCCGTCGTCGGATCTTTTCTTGATCCGGCGCCCGCTGTTCCCGCCTGCACCCCGGCTGTGACCATCACCTCGACGCTGCTGACGGGGCGCACTCTGCGGCTCTAAGGGGAGGCTCTCCTGCAACAACAACTTGGTGAGGATAAACGCTCGAGGTGTCGACGCCGACGTAGATCTGGTGCATGCCCAAGTTGATGAAGACGTCGTTGCGTGGTGGAGTTTTTCCCTTGAAGCCGCCTGCGTTGTCGCTGACGTAGTCACAGAGATCAAATCTCCGGACTAAGCCAGAGACAATGCGCTCGCCAGTGTGGATGAAGTTTCTTGTCCGGATCATGACTCCAGCTAGCACCGCTGCTGGCCCCACGGTGGGCGCCAACTGTCGTGGTGGTGGCACGGCAGATGCCATGGGTAGGCTAAAGTATGGGGCCAATGGATGCTAGAGGGATCTGGGGAGGGAAGATGTAGTTGATTCTACACACAGAAGACAAACGTAAAGTTCTTTATTTCTCCTTTCTTGGGCTACAAGTGCTCCTCGAGCTGTATACAAGTAGAGAAGAAGAACTTTACCAGCCTAACTATACCAAATGAGTCAATGCCCTTCTCTGAATCCAAGCCTCTCCTTATAAAGGGGAACCTTGGCTCCTCTAGGGCTGACGTGGCAAGCATATTCGAGGAATATGCTTGTCCCGATATAGTAACTCGGCGGCCTCCTTTCCCTGTCGCCCTTCTAATGACGGCAAGGTTCCAGAGGACCCCACCTGCACGCCTCGGGCTTCAGGACTGTCACCTCCGTGACCTCCTTCTGCCTTTCTGTCGCTCTGCGCTTTGTCCTTTGTGTTTGGCTCTGCTTTGATTCTTCCTAGCCCGCGTGTAGAGTTTGACTATAGGCATATCCTTCTCCTGCAAGCTTCATATCATTCGGCCCTGTCTCGCTTAACTTGGCTTGGCCTTCACCAAAAGAGAAAAAAGAAAGAAATATACATGTGCCTCATAGAATAGGAAGCGCAAGCTCGATGAACATCATATAGGTGGTACTTATTGTGCATATCTTGTAGCCCACCAATCTTGTGCAATCGAACTAGCGTCTCTCCTTGTAATTGTGTGACACGAGCTTATAGTCTTCGCTAGGTAATCATTTGGTTCTTAGCTCACTTTATCCGTTGCACAAGTCCCATTTATCCCACCGTGTGTGTTTCCTTGTACATATTTCTTATCTTGTGGATTGACTTGTTTGCTTTGTGATCATTATGGTTCTTTACTTGCCATTACAACATCTTGATTCCGGATTGGTTCTTGAAATGCCACTTTCCATACCTATCCACCATAGGCCTTGTGTGTGTGTGTTTTTTGGTTCATAGTTGGTTTTGGTGTTCCGCGTGAACTTCACTTTGCTTGGTTTATTGCTCTCAAGTGTGGCCACTTGTACGATACGATCTTCCAAGGTAAAGTAAGGTTTGACGTTGCATCCCCAACACCCTCTACCACTTCCATATACAACACTTGGTCTTGTGACTCATGTTTAGGGACTCCGAAACCGAGGGTGATATCTATGAAGAATCCATGATGAGCCACCATGACTACGACTCCACAAGTATAGAGGACATGACGGAGCACAACACCGACAATGGCTCCGCATGCTTTGAGGACCCGGAGCACTACACCGACAACGGCTCCACATGCATGGAATACATGGAGCATGACATCAACTATGGATCCTCAAGCATGGAATACTTGGATCTCTACATCGACAATAGCTCCTCATGCATGGAGACTATGGAGCACTACAACGACAATGGCTCCACATGCTTGGGTGATATGGAGTATTACACCAACAATTACTCCCCAAGCATGGATGACATCGAGTGCGACATCGACGATGCCTCGCCGAGCATGGAGGACATGGAGAACTTCATCGACTTTGATGGCTCCTCCATGAGCCATGAAGAATTACTCCACCATGTGGAGATGGAAGCCTACTACGCCAAGCAAGAGGAGGCGCATAATCAACATTCCATGACCTTCAAGGCCAAGCGTGCCACACTAAAGGGCACCACCTACTTCGATGATCCACCTACAAGGCGACAAGAGCCACCACCTCCAAGGCGTCAAGCACCACCATCGACAAGGCATCAAGTGCCACCACCTAGATGGCGTCAAGCTCCACCACCTCCAAGGCTCCAAGCTCCATCACCTCCAAGGCGCCAAGATCCACCTCCTATCCAAACAAGAGTGGCGTCCAAACATCATATACATCAAGAGGCGCAAAGAAACAAGAATCTTCATCATCAAACATCCTCTCATGAGCATCGCCACCATAAAGAGGATACAAGACATCGTCAAAGGCATCTTCGCCATAAAGACGAAGAATTCATGATGAGCACCAACCATAATGCTCAAGCAAGCTCAAGAAGGCACCACAATCACAAGAAGAGTGCCAAGGCAAATGATCACCGTCGCGAGTGTCATGTGGACGACCAAGTGCGCCACCTACATCAACCATCGGCAAGGCACGCTAATGACCTCCGTCGACACCATCGTAGGGCACCATAAACTACTCGTGCCACCACCAAAATGGCACCAAGAGCAAGCCTTCCTCCACGCCATCAAGCTTCAACGCCTACGCTTGACTTCCGCGACCTCGCGAACGAGGAAAATGAAGACCTCTACTTCACCAAGTTGGCTGAGTTCGGCAAGATGATGTCTACACTCCAAGTTGGAGGAATCCAAGGCCACATATGTGATGAAGTCGATCCGAGCACCTCTCTCGATAACACCATGAGCCTACTTCCACCACTACTACGAGATGGCCACAAGACGGTCGAGCATGGGATTTTCCCTTCGACCATGGAGGAGAGCGATGATGCCCATCTTATGGCATCCAACCTTGAAGGCGACAAGGTCAAGAATGGTGAGCATGGGATTTTCCCTTTACCAAAGGAGGCGCATGGAGTTGAGGAACCCGAGCCTACCCCTATATGCTTGAGTGATGATGTGGTACCAATCCCATGTGAGTATGAGAGCCACTTATCCCACTTGAGTGAGAACAAGAGTGAGATGAGTGACTCCACCTTATGTGAGATTGAGTGCCTCCACTTTGAGGGCATGAGTGATACACCGAGTGAGTTGAGAGTGGTTGTTGATAGGTCAAGTGAGACCATTTCTATTTCTAATGACTTACCCTCTACCTCTAGTGTGTTCTCTCATGTTGTGCTAGGTTCCATGGATAACGAAGCCCGAAGCCATGAAGCAATGATGCCTCAATTGGAGAATATGTACATGGTGCACGAAGATGATGCTACGCCATGGCTACATCAAGAAGACAAAGTCGTCCACAAGGAGGCCACTACTTCCACAACACCCACTTCATACGAGAGGTATGAACAAGGTAAAAATAAGGGTGTTGATGATGCCATGATCCCACTAGTGGACATGATGAATTATGAGGATTTGCATGCTATGGATTATACTTGTGACATTACATATGCTTCATTCATATTCCCATGTGATGCTTTGCCTTTTCATAATATTGATCATGTGGAATTGTTTGATTGCAATATCATTGCCATAAACATGCCATGCTATGCATCTTGTGTGTATCCTCCAATTGCTTTGGACTTGCATTGTCATGCTAGTCATTCAATTTCTCTTGTTGCTTGCGATAAGATGAATGCTTGCTATTTCACTTGTTTTGCTTGCAACAATATTGATCATATGCGTTTTAATGAGATGGCCCCCATAGCTTTCTCAATTTTTGGAGATTTTGATGATTGCCATGATAAGCATGTTCCCCACTTGCATACTCACCATGCATCTATTTCATACTTGATTGGCATTATTGGTGATGTGCAAAAGAAGAGATATGTCATGATGGATGATGTTTATCTCTACCATGCACACACGTTCTTCCTTTTGTGTATGATGTGTGTAGGTACCCGCACTATCATGTCAACCTCGGTTGAGCAAGAGTTGACAAAAAATCTCTTGACAACATCCCACAAGTGAGTTCAAGATCGAACCCAGCTCTGATACTTTTTGCATGCTTTGCATCTTTCATGTTGGCAAATTGCTCTTTCCTATGGTTTGATTGCAAGCATATTGATGGTATTATCTCACCTTGTGACATTCATGTTTCTTCGCTTTTGGATAATGATGCTCTGTGTGTTGCAAAAAAAACATTGAACATTTTCTATTTCCGATGTTTTGGGTGCAACCATAATGCCATTAAGAGCATGTATTGTCATCAGAGCTTCCAAGTATCTCGTCCTGTTGTTGCAACAAACATAAGGACCACTTGCTCTTTCATATGGTTTGTTTGCAAACATGTTTTTGCTTCCGCTTGGGATATTCATAGTCCCGTGATATTTGCTTTGGATGATTTGTGTGTGGCATCCAACATATTGAACAATTTCTCCTTCCAATGGTTGGTTTGCACACATAATGCTTTTGTTTTGGATATGCTTCCTCGTGTGTTTTTGCCAAATTATCTTATTGTTGCATCAAAGATGTTGATATATTTAGTCAATTGCTTTGCGTGCCACCCTACTATGTTATATGGAGTTTTTGAGTTTCCACATTTGGATGATGTTCAAACGATTTCCATGCACTTTGACCTTGCATATGCATTCCATTTGCTATCCTTGTGTTGTGCTAATAGTGTTGTGAACAAGAATGGACATGCCACAAATGACATGCTCCTCTATCGCGCACGAAAATATTTTGCTTGGTCTTTGTTGTGTGAAGGCACAAATGCATACACGTCAACCTCTATGGACTATATGTTGACAAGAATAACTAAAGAGAGTTACCTATGGCTACCCTTCATCGAGCTATCTCTACAAGCTAAGGTGACTTCCTTATACTTGAGGACTCATGCTATAATCTTCATGAATTGGCTATGCTTTGAGTGTTGCTTCGCTTTTGTTGTGAGCTTTGTAGACTTCATTGAAGGTGAAGGAACATTGAAGTGTTGTCAAGTCAATCTTCTCGAGGACGACTATATGGTGAACCCCAGGATCAAGAAGGTAGCTCGACCTCTTCTACTTTGTGATGAGCATGTAGAGTCGAGGATGACTCTTTTTGAAGGGGGGAGCTGATGTAGCCCGACCTACGGTCGTTACCACATCATGGTATCCAACTTACGCCAAGTCGTCATGGACTCCAAAGGTGAATCCGTTCCTCTATGCGAGCCCACTTCCTACCCTATTGAATGGTATGCTACTTCATACTCCGTCACATATGCATGATAGGTTCACACCGACAAGTACGGAGGAAAGGGAGGAAGCCCGGAACATCAAGCCCGACAAGATGGAGGCTTGGAAGAGGAGACGGAAGAAGCCACGGCTGAACCACCAGAGTCTCCGGCCTACACCGGAGTCTCCGGTCCTGCCACACCGGAGTCTCCGAACCTACCTCCGGACCGACCCCAGCAACCGCCCAAGGACAGTCAGTACGCCACTCCGGAGATGACACCGGAGACAGACATAAATCTCCGGCCTAGACCGGAGTCTCCGTCCCACCACACCGGAGTCTCCGGCCTACAAGATGGGCCTACGCGCCGCCAGCTGGGCCTTCGGCCCATGTACCCCTCTAGCTCGTCCAAACCCTAGTTTTATCCTAAACTACCCCTGTTTATGTGGTTGGTCTATAAATAGATCCCCCACCCCTTCATGTATCCCTTAGGCATAGATGATAGACTAAAGACAACCCCCTTGTGTGGAATCTCTAGTTTTGCCTCATCCCCTTACCCAAGGGGACCGACTATCGTCACCAACCTTGATTGGACTTTGCATCACGCATCCATCGTTGAACAAGACCTTGGAGTTCGATGTCTCGTCTCCAAGTTGTCAAGACCCTCCCCAAGGTGTTCTTCCCTATCCGATGTGGATTTGAGGGAGCACGTTGACCGATCTTTCCTTGCGAGGATTCTATCGGACCGGTGGCCGCCGTTCGGGAGCAATCGGCCTTGTATCATGTGAGTTTTGCGTGTGTTCATCGTGTTCTTCGCGAGGTGTGTGTCCGCTTCTGCTACCTTCTCCCTTTCCCCTCGCTTTCCCATCGATTTGACCACGAGATCCGTGAAGATCGGGCCACCCAAGAGGTTAACCCCTTCATAACGAATAGTGTGGAGCACGACATAGAATTGATGCTCGCCGAAGTTGATGAAGTGACCGCCCCTAGAGAGCGGCCTGCTGCTGAAGCAGCCAGCGTTGGCGTTGACGATTCTTAACGAGCCGAACCTCTGGATGAGGCCAGAGAGGACTAGCTCAACGGAATCAGCAACAATGTTTCCCGTCTGGATGAACACTCCAGCAAGCGCCACTGCTGGCCCCATGATGGGCGCCAACTATCGTGGTGGTGTCACCGCATATGCCATGGGTAGGCTTGAGATCGAGGCCAGATGGACGCAAGAGGAATCCTAGGAGGAAGAGCATAGTGGTAACTACAATGAACAAGAACAAACAATCACAAGCACACACAATATACCTAAGTTCAGTACTCTCCTAGTGAGATAAGACCCCTACTCCTGCATGCTAGATCTTATATTTTGATCAACACAGTGGCTACAGTGGCTCCTCGAGCTGTATGCGAGAGGATGAAGATGAAGTGCTCTCCCTCTCTGTGCTCAAGGGGAAAATGAAGTAACAATCAATCTTCCCTCTTCTAGGATGCCCTGGTGCACCTTATAAAGGGGTGCCCAGGTTACAAGTTAGGGATGACCTAGCAGGAATATGTTGTAGCAAAAGTCATTGGCTATGTCTAGATTCCATTATTTTTAGCGATGGGACTTGACACGCCCATGACCGCCAATAGTCTCTATGACACTATCCCCTCCTGTAAAACCTCAATGGGACCTTGCCTCCATGATTTAGGGGCATGCTTGCCAGAGACGTGCTTATCTCTCCCGGATTTCCTGGGAGCAGGCAAGAGCATTGACCTTGAGGCTGACATATAGTCTGTGACCATATGTCAACCCCATAAATCGACCCTAGCTAATATAACTTGTCCTTAGTGAAACTGCATATAAGAAACAACATTGATTATACCAACATATACTATATGTCGGCTTGCATATGCCAGCCAATGTCGGCTTGGGTGTGTCGGCATATGTTGGCCGCCTATGTCAGCCAACCTTAGTCCTGGTCAACCTTATCTTTATAACATTGCTTAACCCTACCAGGGGTCATCCCCCCGACACATTGTCTTGAGTGAATTGACTACAAGCATTGAGAGTGGATGGGGGTAAGTGAATAATAGAGGAAACTTGAGTAAAGAAATATGTTTGAAGTAAATAACATAAAAGTAAAGAGCAAGAAAAGTATTCTGGATTCCTGCAGATGAGAAGTTAGGCGCAGAGAGAAACGATTCATGGTAATAGTTAATGTGCCAGGTGAATGAAATGGGATAAGTGATTGTGATACGTATTATTAATATGTGAGTAGACAAGCAACTCATATACCGACTAGGAGTCCTCTTGGTAGATTCTTCCCAATCACAATGATCCATCTGTCTATTACTAGAGTAATGGTTATCACATTAATTAAGGTCTTTCAACTAGATCAAGATTTAAGCTTGGTGGTTCCTTGTTATTGGAGAGGTCCCAACCTTTAATAAGGTAGAGATCCCTGTGTTTACAATGCTAGTCCCTGGATCAATAGCTAGCATCCACAGTTAAGATGTAATATCAAGAAACAAAGGTCATAATACAACTTTATAACCAGGAATAAAATAACTTATTACATCTTACATAGCTCATTTGGCTATCTCATTATAATGCAGCAGAAATAACTATTGCATGGGGTCCTTCATCTTCAAAGTGCCACAGGCAAACATGTTGGTTGTAGACTTGTAATCCTAATCAACACATCTCACTAACATCAAACAAACCTGCAACATAATACGTTACAGCCACAAGGGTCAATACATTTGAATTGTATTGGCAAGTGATACTATGGTAGTATAGTGGAGTCTATCATCTATATGCATTTGGCTAAGTGGAGCTTAGGCTTGCTTTGCTCAAAATAGATTTTCCTTATAATTTGAAAACACTAAGTTTTTGTTTATCAAAATCACCCAAGGCATCTCCCAATAGAAATTGGTGATCCTTCAACCCTTGTTTAACCACAAGTTTTTAACTTAGAAATTTGGATGAGGAGATTCTAGATAGCTTCCATGTCTTGATGCTCAAATTGTCCTTTACCAGGGACATGGCTAAATACTTAGATTTTACACTCCGCAGAGGTTGTGCACTTTCCCCACAAGACTTGGTTTCACCAAGACAAGATCTTTCAGAAGCCTTCCCTTAGACCAGAATGGACGCGCTCCAACCTATCAATCCCCTACCACCAACTGTCCATTTGGCTAATTTATTGCAACCTATATGAACCAGGCAGAGCCCATAATGCCAAGTGGCTGCACTTGAAGCTTCTCAACATTTGACATCTCAAATCTCTTTGTTCCTGGGTGGCCATCCACAAGTGAGATACACAAGGTAAACCATAGAAATGGGCCTTGTGTAACCACTCAACACAAACCATTCCTTCCATTCCACCCAGGTGATTCATTCACTTAGTTGTTTTATTAAACAAAACTCAAGTCCTTGACTTAGAAATATTCCATAGTATGAATATATTCCACCCTTGTTTTCTACTAGCTAAGCTAAGCATGGTAGTAGTAGGAATATTAACTTAGGAAATTTCTACTAAGGTTTCATCTACTAGGATTTCCCATGGCATAGTTTATACTTAGCAAAAATTCCATGCAAGTCCTACTTAGAAATATCACTAATGCATAGTGAAAATAATGGGACAAAAGTATGAAGCATCACTTGAAATTTTGGTAGAGAGTATAAGTTCACTCCTTGATCTTGCAACAATCACACTCTTCAAATTCCACTACAATTCAATCAAGCAAGCAAGAATTCAATCCACCATTCAAGCAAACAACACATAAAATAATAGAAACAAAGCAATGCATGCAAGCATGCAACAGGTTGTTTTATTTGGAAAAGTGGTTTCTAACATGTCATGAAGCACCACTTGCCTTGGTAGTTTGCAGAGTAGCTACAATCCTCACAATCACAATCACTATTTTCACCAAAATCTACATAAAATGATAGCACCAAATCACATACAAAATAAATACAAGCAAAAATATATGGATGCATGCAATATGATATGTGATGATTTTCTATACTCAACAAGACAAATGCACAGTACTTATTCATAATCAAGTTCAAAACTTGCCAAACAACCTTTATTTGAACATTAAAACATTTCTCAAATAATTGTTATACACAAAATAGGCCTACACATGTTTCTGTAAAAATAACCATTTTAACAGAAACAAAACATTAAAAACATTGCATATATGGAAAGGGCTTTCTCCCCTGATTCCATTGATATAAAATTTGTCAAATTTGGACGTGGGAATCAAAAGTTATGAATTTATCAAGTTTAAACATCTAATAGATATAAAATCTGATTTTAAATCGAAGAACTGGCCACGCGGCAGCGTCTGATTGGATGATACTGCTTCGCACCGGATCACGCTCGGCTACCGTTGGATCTAACTAAACATGCACGGCTCAGATCTAAACTTACCTCTTTGTCACAGATCTACACGTTAGATCTAAATCCTACAACCACAATCCTATTGACCACAGACGGGCGGCGCTAGCGGCGGCGGCTCTATCAGAGTCATTGCCGATGTTCTAGGTCGTGCGGGAGAGGGAGAAGGGGCTTACTGTGCTCGTCGTGTGCTGCTAATGCTCAAGGTGGGCTTAGATGGCGAAGGGGCGCGCAGAGGTGGTCGCTGGAGCTCGTCGGAGTCATGCACGGCGTCGGGTCCTTGCAGACGAAGTTGTTGCCGACGCTCTGGACCTTCCCAGCACAAACCAGAGGCATCAGTAGTTGCGCAAGGACAAGGCGAACCTAGTCGTATGCATGAGGGGTCAAGGGGCGCTCAGTATTTACCGTAATCGATCGCCGGAGTTCGAGCAGAGGGCGGCGGAGCTCAGTCGTTGACGTTGCCGAGGCTACAGACCACGCGCGAGCAAACGGAAAGTATTAGTAGGTGCGCACGGAGATGTAGAACAAGTCAGTATGAACCATAGGCAGAGGGGCGTGCGGTGCTCACCGGAATTCGACGACGAACTCGTCGGAGCAGCGAGGTTGCGGCGAGGAATTCTCGCAGCCTGGGGGCGCTCTGTGCTTGGAGTTTGGGGGAAAATGGAGAGGGGGCAGAGGGGGTTTAAATATCAAGGGCGCGGGCGCGATTAACTCTGGAATTGAACGGGAATTGAAGCCGCAATCAAACTGGAAACACCCGGCGAGATTTTGGGGATGAACTGGTCGCCAGGGGTGGAGACGACGACTGTCATGTGGGCCGCGGCTGTCAGCGAGAGAAAGAAAGAGGGAATGGGCCCAAACGGTCAGTGACTCAGTGGGTATGGCTGCGAGTGAGAGAGAGAAGGGGGAACCCGAGTGGGCTTAGTGGGCTGGTTTCACTGTTGGGCCAAATGACTGGCGCCGGCCTTTTTCCTTTTCTCTATTCATTTTCTATTTCTGTTTTGATTTTCTGAATCCATTTTCAAACAAATTCAAATGCCATTTGAATTCAAATTTGTTCTGGATTTCTGTAGAGTGTAGCACTCACATTTTGGGCATATAATCATGTGGTCTCTCTATATTAGCTTGGTCCCTTGATCAAACAAAAATAAATAGTGACATAGCACATGATTTGATCAAGTTTTGAAAATGATTTTTAAATTCACATTTGTTTTGCAAATTTTTGGTTGAAGCATTAGCAAGCAAGCAAAACATTCTGAGAGCAACAAGGTTTGGTTTTGAACAAATAATTTCCCATTGGAGAGTGGTAATTGATTTATGCTTGATCACATAAAATAATAGCACTTAGTGCTTTGTTTTCTTGAAATGGGTTTGATATTTGATCCCTAAATGATATGCATGCATGAATGATATGCAATCTTTGAAAACATGATTTTAGGGATGTTACAAATCTAACCCCCTTAAGGTGAATCTCGCCCTCGAGATTCGGATTGGCTATAAAATAGGTGAGGGTGGTCTTTCCGAAGATCATCTTCTCTTTCCCAAGTTGCTTCTTCTTCAGAATGATGGTTCCATTGAACTTTGCAGAATTTGATAGTCTTAGTCCGAGTAACTCTTTCTGCAGTCTCAAGAATCTTGATAGGTTTCTCTTCATAGGTGAGATCACTTTCCAATTGGACTTCTTCCAAAGGTATAGTATCCTTCAAAGAAGTCTCTTCCATTTCTGGATGACATTTCTTAAGCTGACTCACATGAAACACATTATGAACGGCTGACAAAGACTCTGGCAATTCAATCTCATAAGCTACTTCACCTTTTCGACTCAGAATCTTGAATGGTCCCACATATCTTGGGGCCAACTTTCCTTTGACTCCAAACCTCTTCACTCCACGAAGTGGTGACACTCTAAGATAAGCTCTATCACCTACTTCATAGATGACTTCTCTATGCTTAGGATCTGCGTAGCTCTTTTGTCGAGACTGTGCTATCTTCAATCTGTCTTTAACCAGCTTGACTTTCTCTTCAGCCTCTTTGATGATTTCTGGTCCGAATAAACTTCTTTCTCCCACACCATTCCATAGCAATGGGGTGGTACACTTTCTCCCATAGAGAAACTCAAATGGTGCCATCTCAATACTGGCTTGATAGCTGTTGTTGTAAGAAAATTCTGCGTAAGAAAGACTTTCATCCCAACTGGCTCCATAGTCTAGAGCACATGCTCTCAATATATCTTCAAGAATCTGATTAGTCCTTTCTGTTTGTCCATCAGTTTGAGGATGAAAAGCAGTGCTGAATTCCAACCTCGTTCCCAATGACTCATGTATCTGTCTCCAAAAATGAGAAGTGAATTGAGTTCCCCTATCAGACACGATACTCTTGGGTACTCCATGTAGACATACAATTCTGTTCATATAGATCTTGGCTAACTTAGCACTTGTATAAGTTGTCTTTACAGGTATGAAATGAGCCACTTTAGTTAGGCGATCCACTACTACCCAAATAGAATCATATCCTGACCTGGTCCTTGGTCATCCGGTAATGAAATCCATACCAATCTTGTCCCACTTCCAATCAGGAATAGGTAGTGGTTGTAACAATCCTGCTGGTTTCTGATGTTCCGCGTTCACTCTACTACATACATCACACAAAGCAATATGTTCGGTGATGTCCTTCTTGAGATTATTCCACCAAAATCTGTCCTTCATATCCATGTACATTTTGGTGTTACCCAGATGAATGGAATACGGTGAGTTGTGTGCTTCTTGTAAAATCAGTTTCCGAAGCTCCGGATCTTGTGGAACACAGATACGTTTTCCATGCCATAAAGTACCCTGTTCGTCTTCATGGAATCCTTCCCTTGCCAATCTTTTCCTTAATCTCTTCAATTTCCTTATCAGTCTTCTGGGCTTCTTTGATCTTGTCCAACAAAGTAGGTTGAATATCCAAAGACATGAGATGTCCTTCAGGCACAATCTCCAATCTGAGATCTCTAAATTGGGCACACAGATCATCTGGAAATTCTCCCTTAGTTAGACCATTCACAAAAAACTTACGGCTTAGAGCATCCGCTACAACATTTGCTTTACCGGGGTGGTATTGCAAACTCAAGTCATAGTCCTTGATGAGTTCTAGCCATCTTCTTTGTCTCATGTTAATTTCCTTCTAGGTGAAGATATACTTCAAACTTTTGTGATCTGTGAACACTTCACATCGCTTTCCCAAAAGATAATGTCTCCATGTTTTGAGTGCATGGACAACAGAGGCTAACTCTAAATCATGAGTAGGGTAGTTCACTTCATGAGTTTTGAGTTGTCTCGAGGCATAAGCTACAACTTTCCCTTCTTGCATAAGTACTGCACCTAATCCATGATGAGATGCATCACAATATACTTGGAAATCTTTCTCCAAATCTGGCATACATAAGACTGGTGCTGTCACTAGTCTCTTCTTCAATTCTTGAAAGCTGAGTTCACAACCTTCAGACCAAGCAAATTTCTTGTCTTTCTTTAGCAATTCTGTCATAGGTTTTGCTACCTTGGAGAAATTCTCAATGAACCTTCTGTAGTAACCTGCTAAGCCAAGGAAACTATGAACCTCTTTCACTGACTTGGGAGATTCCCATTCAGTTACAGCTGAAACTTTAGCAGGATCAACTGCTACACCATCTCCTGACACAACGTGTCCAAGAAAACCAACTTCATTTAACCAAAATTCACACTTGCTGAATTTGGCATATAACTTATGCTCTCTAAGTTTTTCAAGTATCAATCATAGATTTCCTTCATGCTCTTCTTTGCTCTTGGAGTAGATTAGAATGTCATCGATGAATACGACAACAAACTTGTCAAGGAACTCCATGAACACTTTGTTCATCATATTCATGAAGTATGCTGGTGCATTGGTCAAACCAAATGGCATCACGGTATACTCATACAATCCATACCTTGTGGTGAAAACTGTCTTAGGTATGTCTTGTTCTCTTATCTTGAGCTGGAAATAACCTGACCGGAGATCAATCTTTGAGAACACACAAGCTCCTTCTAGCTGATCAAACAAGTCATTGATTCTAGGCAAAGGGTATTTGTTCTTGATAGTCACCTCATTGAGTGAACGGTAATCTATGCATAACCTTTGACTTCTATCTTTATTTTCCACAAACAAAACTGGTGCTCCCCAAGATGAAGAACTTGGTTGGATAAATCCTTTTTGCAACTATTCACCAAGTTGCTTCTTGAGTTCTTTCAACTCATCAACTGACATCTTGTACGGTCTCTTTGCTATTTGTCCAGATCCTGGTAGCAAGTCAATAAGAAACTCCACATCTCTATCTGGTGGCATTCCCGGCAATTCTTCCCGAAACACATCCGAATATTCACTCACAATTGGCACACTGTCTATGCTAACCCCCTTAAGATAATTTAGCTTACTCCCTTTTGATTCAAAGTTATACTTGAATCTAATCCGCTTCTTTTCCGGGGTTGTGAGTGCAACAGTATGATTGGCACAATCCAGTACTCCTTCATACTTAGTCATCCAATCCATTCCCAAAATCACATCCAGTCCTTGGGAATCTAGGATTATCAGACTCACTGGAAACTTATGTTTTCCGAACTCTATCACTAGATCCCGGCATCCGAGACTTACTATCATGTCTCCACCTGGAGAACTTACTTTTATTGGACACCCAATGTTTTCAGTTGGAAACCCATTTCTATCAACAAATGCTTTTGATATGAATGAATGCGATGCTCCAGTATAAAAAAGAACAAGTGCTGGAATAGAATTGAGTTTGAACTTACCAGCAACAGCATCTGGCTCTTCATAGATTTCCTCCACATTGATGTGGTTCACTTGTCCCTTATGGAAAGGGTTGGGCTTGTTGGGTCCTTCAACTTTCTTTTCTGGGCATTTATTTGCATAATGCCCCATCTTCTTGCACTTGAAACATTCAACCTGACTAAGATCCTTCTTGACAGGCTGGCTTCCACTGCCACTTCCACTGTGGTGGCTCTTATATCCACCCTTGTGATTCTTGTACTTGTCATTGTCATGACTACGGTGACTCTTGTTGTCATGATGACGGTTGTGGTTGTGGTGCTTGTTAAATTTCCCATGCTTGTGGGATCCAGAACTCCCACTGTCATCATAATGGGAACGCTTGTGAGACGAACCCGAGCTGTGCTTGTCAGAGTGCTTTCTCTTCCTGCTTTCAACTTGTTTCATCTTGCTCTCCAAAATAGCAGCCTTGTCACAAAGAGACTGGTATGTGGGAACATAGGCCAAAGCTAACTGCAGGTTCAGTTCATCATTCAACCCTTCAAGGAACTTTTCCTTCCTCTTAGCATCAGTGTTAACCTCATCCGGTGCATATCGCGCTAGATTGTTGAACTCCTCAATATATTCAGCCACGCTGCGGTGGCGCTGCTTCAGATTATGGAACTCTTTCTTCTTCAAACTCATCACTCCGGATGAGATGTGAGCTGTACGGAAACCATCTTCAAAGATAGCCCATGTCATATCCGCAATGGGAGTGGTGATCTGGAAGTTATCCCACCAAGTGGTTGTTGGTCCTTCCAACAAATGTGCTGCAAATCTGACTTTCTCTTCATCAGTACAGCCAACTGTTACCAAGTCCTTGTTCACAGAGCGTAGCCAATCATTGGCCACCATAGGATCAGTAGTTCCTGAGAACTTTGTTGGCCTCAGTCTCAAGAACCTGGTAAGCATGTCAAAACTCGGTGGGTTGTTCTGATTGTTGTTGTTGTTATTATTGTTATTGTTGTTGTTGTTGTTCTGATTCTGGATGAACGTAGTCATCATTTGCATCAGCTGAGTCTGAGCTATCATCATTTTCTGCATCTCAGGGGTGATGTTGTTGTTGTTGGGGTTGGGATTGGCACGTCGGGAGGCATCTGTGGTTTGTTCAATAGAGATAAGAATGAGATACCCATAGATGCTAACATGCACAATACATCACATAAACAATCACCAAACATGCATCACAATAATAAAAGTTCAACAACATAGATAACAAGTTTGCAAAGTAAACACACCAATAGCAAGCCATCCACATGTTGGATGGTCATTGCGACTCAATAATCAAAGACATGATAAATAAAGGTAAATGAGCAGTCATCACTACTCATCGGCATCAACCTCCTCCTCAACAAATGTAAGACCTGCATTCTCCATAGTGGTCTTGCATTCCTCGACATTGGTGGTCAAGGTCTCTACTTTGGCTTTGAGAGCCCTCTTCTATGAACGAAGCCTCTCAATCACCGTATGCTAATGCTCGAGCTTGAAGTCCTTGGCCTCCAGTTCTGCAGTCATGTCTCGAATCCTCTTGTTCCTATCTTGGACTCGCTTCTCTTGAATCTTGAACTTTCTGTCCTGACTCTCAAACTAGGCCTCCATCTCCTTGACTATCTCATCTTGCTCCACGAAGAGCTTGTCCTTCTCACGAAGCTGCACCTGGAGTTCGTCATTGCTGAGCATGACGTTGGTCCTATCAGTGTCTATGTGCCTAAGAAGAACCTCTAAGTCCTGGAGGTATAGACGAATCGGCTCTGTTGTCTCCCTCGAAGTATCCTCGAAGTCAATGGCCTCACCATCCTCATCACGTCTACCGAAGGTGTGGAAGTGAGTACCTCTAACCTGTCGAGAGTGTCTCCCTAACAGACATCCAATCAAGTCTTGCATGACTACCTCTAGGCCTCTCTCCTTGTCATCGTGCATGAGCTTGAAGATGATTGCCTCCGTGGTAGGCTCAGTCTGGCGTCCGGGCTGATTGACCTTGAAGCCCCAAAGATATTTCCTCTCAAACTTGGTGAGGGGAAGCACCATGATGGTAGGAAGAGGGAGATTGAGCAAACTAGTGAGCTCAATAATACGAGGGCCAAAACGAGTTCCCTTGAACTCTTCAACCGTGCTGATAGTAACATTAGGCATCTATTTAATAAGATAGAAAAAGTTAGAATCAACGTAATTCAAGACAAATCACAAGACAAGGCATCACATGCATAACTTTGGAAATCAAAACACACAAGTCATGGCATACATGGATCCATTACAAACAACCAAGGTTCAATTTATTTTAAACAACATTTGGGAAAATAAAATGATAAGTGTGGTGGTCCAACTAATGTGGTACATTACAATCCCATCTCACTTGCCAAGTTGGCTAACAGGGCATCCCTAGAGGCAATTTGTTTGTCTAGATCACAAGACTCCATTGCTAATTCTATGATGTCCTACCTTAGGCTTTGGTTGGTAGCCTCTAACTCTTGGGTATGCTTCTTTTCTTCCCTAAGGTCATTCTGGGTGTTAAGCATTCTGCACTTGATTCTGTCACCAAGTTCTTTGATGGCCCTCCAAGCTGCATCCCTTGCTGAATCAAAGAATGTGGTGTGCATCATTGTGTTGGTGACCATGCAGAATCCTGAGTCCTTGTGGTTGTCTTCCTTGTTTTTATACAAGTGAAGTTGCACCCACCAGTACTCAACTCCTTCATCCATCATAGGAAAACCTTTGTACACAGCTGCACCATGTATTCCCATGGCAACCATGATGTCCTTGAGAGCCTTTGGGAACTCTGTCTCACATTCCAAAGTCATAGTCATGAGTGGTCCCTTCTTCACGGCTTTGTTGATGGAGTTCATATACAAATAGAGATGAGGAAGAAGATTAGAAAAGTTTACGAGAAGAAAAGACAAGTGTGGAAGTTATTGAAATTTTTTCCTTAGTGGTTTCCAATCCTAGGGTCATAATCCTACAGGCAACACAGTGCTCTGATACCATCTGTAAGATCCCTCCTTTGTAAAGGAAAGGATCCCTGTGATTGCAATGCTAGTCCCTGGATCAATGCTAGCATCCACAGTTTAAGATGAAGTACACAGAAACAAAGGTCATTATTACATATCATTCCAGAGACAAACATAGTCTTTTACAACTCCATGGCCACAGGCCTAATACAAGAGCTCAAATATATAATAAGATAAATAAGTCTTCATCTTCATGTGCCACAGGCAAGCATGTTGAGTGTAGACTCATGACTCCTAATCATCATCAGAATATCCTGCAACATCACAAGTTACAGCCACAGTGGGTCAATACATTGGAATAGTATTGGCAAGTGATACCTTAGTAGAATATTGGTGGACTAAATACTATATGCATTTTGGCTAAGTGTAGCTTAGGCTTGCTTTGCTCAAAATAGGTTTTGCCTATCAGTTGAAAACTCTAAGTTTTTCTTTGCCAAAAACTTATCCCAAGGAACCACCAATAGACATTGGGGTCCTTCACCCTTGTTCAACCACAAGTTTTTACTTAGAAATTGGGATGAGGAGATTCTTGATAGCTTCCATGTCTTGATGCTCAAGTTGTCTAATACCAGGGACATGGCTAAGTACTTAGATTCTTCCATCTGCAGAGGTTGTGCACTTTCCCCACAAGGCTTGATTTTCACTAAGACAGGACCTTTCAGAAGCCTTCCCTTAGACCAAATGGACGCGCTCCAACCTATCATCCCACTACCACCAACTATCCAAATGGCTAAGTTATTGCAACCTATATGATCCAGGTAGAGCCCATATTGCCAAGTGGCTGCACTAGAAGCTTCTTAACATTTGGCCTCTCAAATCCATTTGTTCCTGGGTGGCTTTCCACAAGTGAGATACACAAGGTAAACCATAGAAATGGGCCTTCTGTAACCACTCAACATAAACCAATCCTTCCATTCCACCCAGGTGTTTCATTCACTTAGTTGTTTTATTAAGCAAAACACAAGTCCAAAGACTTAGAAATATTTTATCATAGCATGAATATTTCACCACCCTTGGTTTCTACTAGCGAGGCTAAGCATGGCATAGATAAACATCTTAACTTAGAAATTTCTAGCAATTCTACAACTACTAGGATTTCCCAAGCATAGCATATAAAGACCAAAAATTATCCATGCAAGTCTAGCAAAATATTTCTAATGCATATTTGAAAACATAGGAATAAAATCATGAAGCACCACTTGCCTTGGTAGTTTGGAGAGTAGCTACAATCCTCACAATCACAATCACTATTTTCACCAAAATCTACATAAAATGATAGCACCAAATCACATACAAAATAAATACAAGCAAAAATATATGGATGCATGCAATATGATATGTGATGATTTTCTATACTCAACAAGACAAATGCACAGTATTGATTCATAAGCAAGTTCAAAACTTGCCAAACAACCTTTATTTGAACATTAAAACATTTCTCAAATAATTGTTATACACAAAATAGGCCTACACATGTTTCTGTAAAAATAACCATTTTAAATGAAACAAAACATTAAACACATTGCATATATGGAAAGGTCTTTCTCCCCTGATTCCATTGATATAAAATTTGTCAAATTTGGACGTGGGAATCAAAAGTTATGAATTTATCAAGTTTAAACATCTAATAGATATAAAATCTGATTTTAAATCGAAGAACTGGCCACGCGGCAGCGTCTGATTGGACGATACCGCTTCGCACCGGATCACGCTCGGATACCGTTGGATCTAACTAAACATGCACGGCTCAGATCTAAACTTACCTCTTCGTCACAGATCTAATCTTACACGTTAGATCTAAATCCTACGGCCACAATCCTATTGACCAGAGACGGGCGGCGCTAGCTGTAGGGTTCGCAGCATAGAAAACAAAAAATTTCCTACGATGTGAACTATGTACCAAGATCTATCTACTAGATACAAACAACGGGCGGATGTATATCCGTAGAGAACATACCCTTGAAGACCGACAAAGCTTAACGAGTTCAACTCGTGGTTGATGTAGACGATCTCTTGCGGATCTCAAAATCGAGAGGAAGTCCTAGCGCCGCAAATCAGCAGCGCATCCGTGCTCGCACACACGTTCGAGGCACCGAGCAACCTCCGCCTCCTCGCTCCAGTGATGCAGCGGAAGCACAACTCTTTCTTGCCGAATAGCCACCGGGAACATGTATCTCGCTAGTCCGAGACCATGGGGGATAAATTCTAGAGGGGGAGAGATATCCTTCACGAGGAGGTGTGAGAGACAAGTGAGGAGGGGGGCACCCAAGGGGGTGGCCGCCGGCCATGGGGCTGCCCCTCCCCTCCTTTCATTCATGTGGGTGGACACTCCACTCACAAATCTCCTTTAAATTCCCTCCACTCAAAAGTCCACTCAAATTCCCATTAAATTTCCACCAAATTTAATGCAAACTCTCATTAAATAAAACTCTTTTATTTTATTCAGAATTTTGTAAATTACTTTAATGACAAACATTCACAAATAACCCCTTGCTAGAATTCCATTTCACATGCATAACCACTTTATGCAATTTCACCCGAAAACCTGTTTCGGTATCTAGTGAATAAATTCCTGCGCTTGTTCATTCTTTCGGCATGAAACTTTTGCTCCAATTGGATGTCGGTGTCTCTTAAGTGTGTCACCCTACGGTTCGTGAATAATGCGGACATGATCGAGACCCCTCTCGGATCAATAATCAGAAGCGGGATCTGGAGACCCATACTGACTCCCACACATTCAACGATGACTTTCTTGTGATCGTCGAAACCTTTTACGCTAGTATCTTAATCCCTTTGTTTCACGATATATTACATGTCCGAGATTCGATCATCGGTATCTCCATACCTAGTTTGATCTCGTTACCGGCATGCACTCTTTTCTCGTTCCCGTGATATAACATTCTAGTGATCAAATCACTTGCTTGCAAGCTAACCAATGTGATATCACCGAGAGGGCCCAGAGTATATCTATCCGTCATCGGGATGAACAAATTCCACTCTCGATCCATGAGACTCAACATAACACTTTATTAGTTCTGAATCCATCTTTATAATCACCCTGTTACGGTGTGACGTTTGATGTTATCAAGAAACTCTTTCGGTGTTAGTGATTGACATGATCTCATGGTCTAAGGATTAGGATCACTTCGTAAGTTATTATAGCAATATAAACTCAATGACTTTGATCGTAATGCTATACTTCAGATGAATGTTCATCACACCATTACACTAATGTTGTGATCCCATTATTAACAACATCCAATGTCCATGATCAGGAAACCTTGATCATCTTGTTAATCAATGAGCTAGTTTATGAGAGAGGCATAACTAGGAACTTTCTATTTGTTTATTAAACACACATGTATTAATGTTTCCGTATTAATACAATTATAGCATGCAAAATAAACATCTATCATATACTTGGAATACACATAATAAACACTTTATTATTGCCTCTCAGGGCATATTCCCTTCAGTCTCCCACTTGCACTAGAGACAATAATCTAGTTACATAGTGATAAATCTAACACCCATTGAGTTCTAGCGTTGATCATGTTTTTCTCTAGGGAGAGTTTTAGTCAACGGATATGCTACATTGAGATCCGTATGCACTTTACAAATCTTTATATCTCCATCCTTGACATGCTCGTGGATGGAGTGAAACCGGAGCTTAATATGCTTGGAATGCTTGTGAGACCTGGGTTCTTTGGCATTGGCAATGGCACCATTGTTGTCACAATAGATCACCATTGGGTCCAACGCGTTTGCAACCACTCCTAGTTTGGATATGAACTCCTTCATCCAAACTGCTTCCTGAGCCGCTTCTGAAGCAGCAACATATTCGGCCTCCGTTGTTGATCCCGCTACCACAGGTTGTTTGGAGCTCCTCCAACTAATCGCTCCGCCATTCATGAGAAATATGTATCCGGATTGAGACTTAGAGTCATCCGGATCGGTGTCAAAGCTAGCGTCAACATAACACTTACCAACGAGCTCTTCTTCACCTCCGTATACAAGAAACATATCCTTAGTTCTTCGTAAGTACTTAAGGATATTCTTGATCGCTATCCAGTTTTCCGAACCTGGATCCGATTGGTACCTACTAGTCAAACTAATAGCATGTGCCACATCCGGTCTTGTACATAGCATGGCGTACATTATAGAGTCTATGGCTGAAGCATAGGGGACTTCGTCCATTATCTCTCTTTCTTCCGCCGAAGCCGGACTTTGAGTCTTACTCAATGTCTTGCCTTGCAACATAGGTAAGAACCCCTTCTTACTTCCGTCCATTTTAAACTTCTTTAAAATCTTATCAAGGTATGTACTTTGCGATAGCCCTATTAGGCGCCTAGATCTATCTCTATAGATCTTTATGCCTAATATGTATGACGCTTCACCTAGGTCCTTCATTGAAAATTTGCTGTTTAGATAACTTTTAACACTGTTTAAAAGATCTATATCATTTCCGATCAATAATATGTCATCCACATATAATATCAGAAATGCCACATTGCTCCCACTCACTTTCTTGTAAATACAAGCTTCTCCATAAGTTTGGACAAATCCAAACTCTTTGATCACCTCATCAAAGCGGAGATTCCAACTTCGTGATGCTTGCTTCAATCCATAGATGGATCGCTGAAGCTTGCACACCTTGTTAGCATCCTTAGGATCGACAAAACCCTTTGGTTGTATCATATACAACTCTTCTTCAATATTACCATTGAGAAACGCGGTTTTGACATCCATCTGCCATATCTCATAATCAAAATATGTAGCAATTGCTAACATAATCCTAACTGACTTTAGCATCGCTACGGGAGAGAATGTCTCATCGTAGTCAACTCCTTGAATTTGTCGAAACCCCTTTGCGACAAGTCGAGCTTTATAGATGGTCACATTACCATCAGCATCAGTTTTCCTTTTGAAAATCCATTTGTTCTCCACGGCCTTTCGGTCGTGAGGTAAGTCCACCAAGTTCCAAACTTGATTTTCATACATGGATTCCATCTCGGATTTCATGGCTTCTAACCATTTGTTGGAATCCGGGCTCATCATCTGTGGCATCCCGCAAAACCACTACTAGAAAATCGCGTTGTTTTTGTGCATTGCATCATCATGACCGCATGCTCATGTCATCATGCCAAATTGCATTTGAGCATCGTCATCATCTTGCATTTTCTTGCATAAAACTATTGCAGAAAAACCTATTTTGTGTTTTCTAAAACGCCCCGTCTTTATTCAAACGCAAACCCGGGTCGCCGGATTATTTTGTTTTGTCTGCTATCGGTTTGCAAAAGCCCGGTTTGAAATAAATAAAATAGTTAATTATTTTTAGTGGGGCAGTCGCACCGGCCGATTCGACCCGAACGACCACCCCAGAATAAAAATCGGTCCAGCTTAGACCCCACCCCAAATCTTTTCTTACCCCAGTCCTATCTACCCACACCCCTCCACCTCACCCTGACCAATGCCCTCTCTCCACCTCACCTCTCCTCTCTCCCCCACCCTATCCCACACTGCCACCTCATTCCCACCCCCCTCTCTCTCCCCACACAGCACACTCACACGCGCCCACGCGCTCCCCACGCGGCGCGCCCGCGTCCACCCACCCAGCCACCTCTCCCTGTCCCCCAGGTCCCACCTCGCCCCGGCCCCACCCCATCTCTCCTCCCTTCCCCCCCCCCCGCAGACCCCGCATCCCCCACGCGCTTCCCTCTCCCCCCACCTTCCTCCTCTCTGCCTCTCCCTCCCATGGCCGACCCCGACGCGCGCGCCCGCCCCTCCTCCCTCTCCGGCGTCCTCACCCTCCACCGCGCCCCGCCGCGCCTCCTCCCGTCGCCGGCCCGCGCCCGCCGTGCTCCTCCTCCTCTCCGGCCGTCCGAGCCCCGGCCGCCTCCGCCGGCGTCGCCCTCACCTCGTCCCCGCCCGTCCTCCTCCCCACCGCCATCGGCCGCCACCGAGCTCCGCGCCCGGCGCCCTCCATCCTCCTTCGCCCCTCCCCGCCGGCCTCCTTCCTCGCCTCCGGCCTCCTCCGTTCCGTCCCCGCGGCCGAGCCCGCGCCTCCCGGCCCCTCCGCGTCGAGCTCCTCGCCGGCCCGCCTCCCCTCTCTGTGCCGGCCGCCCAGCGTCGCGCTCGTCCCCGCAGAAGCTCCTCCGACCGCGCCAGGCGCTCCCGCCGCCTCCACCTGCGAGCTCTGGCCGCCCGCCGCCGTCGCCAGGAGGACCCCGCCGCCAGGAGCCGCGCGTCCCCGCCGCCTGGGCGACCTCGCCGACCCCGGCTTCTCCTCCTCCGGCGAGTTGCCGCTGCCAGTGGGCCCCGAGCACCTCCAACCGCCTGCCGGCCTCCTCCATCGTCGTTGGCTCGCCCGCGTGTGAAGGCCTCGGTCGAGCCAGTACGGGTCCTGTGTGCCTCTGCCACGTTCTGCATGTCGGATGTTGTCAGTTGTTGCCGCTGTTGAACCCGTTCAGCGTGTGTGTGCCTGCTGGCGCTCTAGCGGAAGCCAAGACCAACTCGAGACCCCGAAGGACCCCACAAGACCACGGGCGCGAGACTCCAAGACCGTACCGAGCCGAAGGTGTCCGGATAATCCCCGACAAGAACTCCATCACGGAACATCAAGTACTCCGACAGGTAACCCTGAAGACCTCGGTGACGAGCCCCAAGTTCGCCTCCGATAATCAAGATGGTACCCCAAGATCTCCATCGTATGTGTCGAGTCCAACACCAAAGCGATGACAAGATCTACAGATGACCGAGAACCCTGACGCCAAGATCGCCACCGGAACGACAAGCACTTCACCGTCGCACGCCAAGTCCTTCATCCCGAACGACATGACCGTCGACATGACCCGAAGACCACGGAACGCCAAGATCTACTCCGCTATCTGAGAACGATCCCGGAGCCCGAACCTCGATCCCGCCGAACCCCAGATCCGAACCCTGAGACCGACCCCGAACCCCGGAACCCCAAGACCGTCGAGACCCCTCAATGTGTGAACCCCTTCCCGAAACCCTATTTTATAATATAATACAACTTGTCGCATATTAAATTGTTCATGCATGCATCCTTTGTGTGGTTTGGGGGCACTATGCAGATTCACTGCATAATTAAATATGGGGCCCATATGCGGACAAATCTAGTCTTATATTGGCCTCATTTAAATTTGTGTAGCGAACCGGTGCCATCTTTTGTCTTGATAATGCAACATTTAATTGTGGGGTTTCTAACTAACTTGAACCGTTTAATTAATTGTCGGGACCCCGGTTCCACTTAATATGGCCTAATTGCATCGCATCCTTGCCATGCCATACATCATACATGCATCATGCCCGATCTTCTGCCGTCGTATTAAATATTACATCCGGTGTTTCTTCTAGTGTTTTGCTTCTTCGCGGATAAGGCTGTTGAGTTGATGCAAGTGTCGACCCGATCTTCGGTTGAACCTTCGACAATGTTTTCAGGCGAGCATCTCCCCCCTTTCTACCTATCTTACTTTTATAGTATCGCTATCTGTGTTGCGTTGCTCTAGTTTTCGTCCCCGTGATATCCCTTGCAGCCGTATATTGCCTTGGACACATCCTATTACCTGCTGTTTGGTAGATAGCTGGACTTGCGCGTCGTAGTCGCTTGCTCAAGTGCTATTGCGTGTCGTCAAGTACCACAGTTGTTGGAGAATTGCCGCATGTTTAATGTTGGAGATGATCATGGCTTTATTTATGGATCACTTTAATTCTTGTTTAACAACTAAAATTGAAGTAGGTAAGCAGAGGCACAGGTGGGCAATAGATGTTATTTGGTTGTTAACCGTCCACTTGTGTCCCGTAGGACTCCGAGTGCTTGATACCTGTTCCTTGATTTATCGCGCTATCCACATATGGGGAATTATGGGCCCCCCTTAGCCAGAGCTTGATTCAGTCTTATTTCTTGGGGCCACAAACTAGTTTGGGGTTTTATTACTATCCTGTACTTATGCCATGCTTTACTGCTTTATTTACGATTGTGCGAGGAGCACACTGTACTGTTTAGGATCGGGACACGATTCCGCGGTGTCGACAAGCTCAGTTTTGGGTTCCCAGTCGTTCACAGCCGTCCACCCAAACCTTGAGGCCGTCTCGGAGCCGGCCGACTTTGTTGCGGGTCTACTTTAAGGGGTGGCCCCCTGAAATATTTCTGAATCATGTGATTGCTTTGTCGTGAAAGCCTCGTTGGGTTTTGATTTGGTTTTTCCGAGGTTGATCGTGTGTGTGTTGCTATTGGTGCACCCCGGCCGGGTTAAAACTTTCTGAAAGCCGTGCCCGCGGTTATGGACGACTTGGAGCACAGTATCTCGATCATAGACAACTATAACTAAAGTAGTGCTATAAATTTGAATTTATAATGACTAGTAAGCAGCTTCACTATAATGGAATGGCTAAATAAAACTGCCAACAATTGCTCGTTTGGGTGTCGCTTGCGACCATTGTACCTGACTAGTAAGTATTGCAACTATAATGGAATGGCTGAATAAAAGTACCAACAACTGCTGGGTTTTGGGTTATCTCATGCTAATTGTATCTGACTAGTAAGTGACGAAACTACAACGGAATGGTTAACTAAAACGGCCCACTGTTTATTTTATCAGGACGATTATCTACACCTGACTAGTAATTGCTGCAACAATAACTGAATAATTAAAACTGCCAACTGCGTGAGTTCCAGGGTTGACTTCCTCGTTTGGTCTCGAGGGGGAAACACCAGGATGGGTTTGTTTGATGGTAGCATCAGGTTGGTTCCGAATAGGTCTTTCTTACCCCTCTCTGATAGCCGCCAGCTGTATCGAGTCTCTATAGGATGTTTAGTGCGAGCTGCCGCTGCCGCTTCAGTCCACCATACCTGTGTAGGCGAGGACCGCCGAATTCTAGCCTCGCCGTGTACTGGCCTCAGTACTAACGCTCCTCTTTTTCCTTTGCCCTTTGTCGGCACCCCTTTTGTTTAAGCAGGTTTTGAGATCGATGTCGTTAGCAGGGTTACCCTTCCGGCTTGGCCTGGGCAGGGTTATGGACGCCATTGGTTATTCTTCAGGGCTCTTAGCCCCATTTGCTTCTTGTCCGTAGCTGGACGCTCTATCATGTTCAAGGTGATTTGGATCTTTGTATATTATACCTGTATTCTTGACTCATTGAGTCGCTGTTGTATATATATCTGTTCTATGGGTCCCATCGAGGACTGTTGTGTAATGTTATTACTTCGTTTTCCACCCGCACGAAAGTGCCTGGTGGGCACCTTTGAATCGTTTCTATGCGGGTTTGGCGGGTTTCGCTAAAACTTGCATAGGGCCGATTCTGAGGGTGTTACAGAGTGGTATCAGAGCTCAGCAGTTGCGATACCCCACAAGTCCAGCCTGTAGGATAACCTAGCTAACGGCCGAAGTAGAGTGTCAAAAACTATTTTGCAAAATCGGTTGGATAGATCTGGTTAGGTCTGCTTTTATTCCTTACCCCTCTGCTATTCTCCTCTTACCTCTACGTGTTTTGAATCCGCTCTCGTCTTTTCTTCGAGTCCAGGATTTCTCGTGGTTGGGATTCCATCGTACCTTCAGGGTTTCGCTTCCTCCTTTGGTAACGGTGATGCTACATCTGGTCTTCAAGCTATCCGAGGAATCCTTCGTCCGGTGGTACCATTCTTTGTTCCTTGTTTGTGCCTTCCGGTGTTTTCCGACGCGACGACATCATCTACGCTAGATCCGATGCAGAGTCTGCATCACTCCTTTGTTCTGCACCTTGATTGTCGAGATCTTCAGTCTAATTCCGAGAGTTGGTTGCATAATCCGCCTATTAGTGTGCAGAGTAATGGTTTGGGTGCACGATGGACTGATCACCATCCGACTACTCTTATCATTCGCTCTTGTACATCGAATCAGTGGATACAGCAGTTTTACTCCGTCCACGGAAGCTAGAGGTGGCTTTATTTGTTGATACCTCTACCTTCGACCTTTTGTTCCCGGAGTGTTCTCTCGACGATCACGGACAACGACCCCTTGTTAGTGGTGTCGCGAGGATCTACACGAAGCGCGAAGGATCAGATCACCGACCTCCATCCCGGTACCATGAGGCGGATCTCGAGGGCGAGATCCATTGTTAGTGGTGTCGAATTGTGGCATCCCGCAAAACCACTACTAGAAAATCGCGTTGTTTTTGTGCATTGCATCATCATGACTGCATGCTCATGTCATCATGCCACATTGCATTTGAGCATCGTCATCATCTTGCATTTGCTTGCATAAAACTATTGCAGAAAAATCTATTTTGTGTTTTCTAAAACGCCCCGTCTTTATTCAAACGCAAACCCGGGTCGCCGGATTATTTTGTTTTGTCTGCTATCGGTTTGCAAAAGCCCGGTTTGAAATAAATAAAATAGTTAATTATTTTTAGTGGGGCAGTCGCACGGGCCGATTCGACCCGAACGACCACCCCAGAATAAAAATCGGTCCAGCTTAGACCCCACCCCAAATCTTTTCTTACCCCAGTCCTATCTACCCACACCCCCTCCACCTCACCCTGACCAATGCCCTCTCTCCACCTCACCTCTCCTCTCTCCCCCACCCTATCCCACGCTGCCACCTCATTCCCACCCCCTCTCTCTCCCCACACAGCACACTCACACGCGCCCACGCGCTCCCCACGCGGCGCGCCCGCGTCCACCCACCCAGCCACCTCTCCCTGTCCCCCAGGTCCCACCTCGCCCCGGCCCCACCCCATCTCTCCTCCCTCCCCCCCCCCCCCCCCCCCCCCCCCGCAGACCCCGCGTCCCCCACGCGCTTCCCTCTCCCCCCACCTTCCTCCTCTCTGCCTCTCCCTCCCATGGCCGACCCCGACGCGCGCGCCCGCCCCTCCTCCCTCTCCGGCGTCCTCACCCTCCACCGCGCCCCGCCGCGCCTCCTCCCGTCGCCGGCCCGCGCCCGCCGTGCTCCTCCTCCTCTCCGGCCGTCCGAGCCCCGGCCGCCTCCGCCGGCGTCGCCCTCACCTCGTCCCCGCCCGTCCTCCTCCCCGCCGCCATCGGCTCCGCCACCGAGCTCCGCGCCCGGCGCCCTCCATCCTCCTTCGCCCCTCCCCGCCGGCCTCCTTCCTCGCCTCCGGCCTCCTCCGTTCCGTCCCCGCGGCCGAGCCCGCGCCTCCCGGCCCCTCCGCGTCGAGCTCCTCGCCGGACCGCCTCCCCTCTCTGTGTCGGCCGCCCAGCGTCGCGCTCGTCCCCGCAGAAGCTCCTCCGACCGCGCCAGGCGCTCCCGCCGCCTCCGCCTGCGAGCTCTGGCCGCCCGCCGCCGTCGCCAGGAGGACCCCGCCGCCAGGAGCCGCGCGTCCCCGCCGCCTAGGCGACCTCGCCGACCCCGCCTTCTCCTCCTCCGGCGAGCTGCCGCCGCCAGCGGGCCCCGGGCACCTCCAACCGCCTGCCGGCCTCCTCCATCGTCGTCGGCTCGCCCGCGTGTGAAGGCCTCGGTCGAGCCAGTACGGGTCATGTGTGCCTCTGCCACGTTCTGCATGTCGGATGTTGTCAGTTGTTGCCGCTGTTGAACCCGTTCCGCGTGTGTGTGCCCGCTGGTGCTCTAGCGGAAGCCAAGACCAACTCGAGACCCCGAAGGACCCCACAAGACCACGGGCGCGAGACTCCAAGACCGTACCGAGCCGAAGGTGTCCGGATAATCCCCGACAAGAACTCCATCACGGAACATCAAGTACTCCGACAGGTAACCCTGAAGACCTCGGTGACGAGCCCCAAGTTCGCCTCCGATAATCAAGATGGTACCCCAAGATCTCCATCGTATGTGTCGAGTCCAACACCAAAGCGATGACAAGATCTACCGATGACGAGAACCCTGACGCCAAGATCGCCACCGGAACGACAAGCACTTCGCCGTCGCACGCCAAGTCCTTCATCCCGAACGACATGACCGTCGACATGACCCGAAGACCACGGAACGCCAAGATCTACTCCGCTATCTGAGAACGATCCCGGAGCCCGAACCTCGATCCCGCCGAACCCCAGATCCGAACCCTGAGACCGACCCCGAACCCCGGAACCCCAAGACCGTCGAGACCCCTCAATGTGTGAACCCCTTCCCGAAACCCTATTTTATAATATAATACAACTTGTCGCATATTAAATTGTTCATGCATGCATCCTTTTTGTGGTTTGGGGGCACTATGCCGATTCACTGCATAATTAAATATGGGGCCCATATGCGGACAAATCTAGTCTTATATTGGCCTCATTTAAATTTGTGTAGCGAACCGGTGCCATCTTTTGTCTTGATAATGCAACATTTAATTGTGGGGTTTCTAACTAACTTGAACCGTTTAATTAATTGTCGGGACCCCGGTTCCACTTAATATGGCCTAATTGCATCGCATCCTTGCCATGCCATACATCATACATGCATCATGCCCGATCTTCTGCCGTCGTATTAAATATTGCATCCGGTGTTTCTTCTAGTGTTTTGCTTCTTCGCGGATAAGGCCGTTGAGTTGATGCGAGTGTCGACCCGATCTTCGGTTGAACCTTCGACAATGTTTTCAGGCGAGCATCTCCCCCCTTTCTACCTATCTTACTTTTATAGTATTTATTCCCTCTTGTTGATCTATTGCTATCTGTGTTGCGTTGCTCTAGTTTTCGTCCCCGTGATATCCCTTGCAGCCGTATATTGCCTTGGACACATCCTATTACCTGCTGTTTGGTAGATAGCTGGACTTACGCGTCGTAGTCGCTTGCTCAAGTGCTGTTGCGTGTCGTCAAGTACCATAGTTGTTGGAGAATTGCCGCCTGTTTAATGTTGGAGATGATCATGGCTTTATTTATGGCTCACTTTAATTCTTGTTTAACAACTAAAATTGAAGTAGGTAAGCAGAGGCACAGGTGGGAAATAGATGTTATTTGGTTGTTAACCGTCCACTTGTGTCCCGTAGGACTCCGAGTGCTTGATACCTGTTCCTTGATTTATCGCGCTATCCACATACGGGGAATTATGGGCCCCCCTTAGCCAGAGCTTGATTCAGTCTTATTTCTTGGGGCCACAAACTAGTTTGGGGTTTTATTACTATCCTGTACTTATGCCATGCTTTACTGCTTTATTTACGATTGTGCGAGGAGCACACTGTACTGTTTAGGATCGGGACACGATTCCGCGGTGTCGACAAGCTCAGTTTTGGGTTCCCAGTCGTTCACAGCCGTCCACCCAAACCTTGAGGCCGTCTCGGAGCCGTCCGACTTCGTTGCGGGTCTACTTTAAGGGGTGGCCCCCTGAAATATTTCTGAATCCTGTGATTGCTTTGTCGTGAAAGCCTCGTTGGGTTTTGATTTGGTTTTTCCGAGGTTGATCGTGTGTGTGTTGCTATTGGTGCACCCCGGCCGGGTTAAAACTTTCTGAAAGCCGTGTCCGCGGTTATGGACGACTTGGAAGACAGTATCTCGATCATAGACAACTATAACTAAAGTAGTGCTATAAATTTGAATTTATAATGACTAGTAAGCAGCTTCACTATAATGGAATGGCTAAATAAAACTGCCAACAATTGCTCGTTTGGGTGTCGCTTGCGACCATTGTACCTGACTAGTAAGTATTGCAACTATAATGGAATGGCTGAATAAAAGTACCAACAACTGCTGGGTTTTGGGTTATCTCATGCTAATTGTATCTGACTAGTAAGTGACGAAACTACAACGGAATGGTTAACTAAAACGGCCCACTGTTTATTTTATCAGGACGATTATCTACACCTGACTAGTAATTGCTGCAACAATAACTGAATAATTAAAACTGCCAACTGCGTGAGTTCCTCGGTTGACTTCCTCGTTTGGTCTCGAGGGGGAAACACCAGGATGGGTTTGTTTGATGGTAGCATCAGGTTGGTTCCGAATAGGTCTTTCTTACCCCTCTCTGATAGCCGCCAGCTGTATCGAGTCTCTATAGGATGTTTAGTGCGAGCTGCCGCTGCCGCTTCAGTCCACCATACCTGTGTAGGCGAGGACCGCCGAATTCTAGCCTCGCCGTGTACTGGCCTCAGTACTGACGCTCCTCTTTTTCCTTTGCCCTTTGTCGGCACCCCTTTTGTTTAAGCAGGTTTTGAGATCGACGTCGTTAGCAGGGTTACCCTTCCGGCTTGGCCTGGGCAGGGTTATGGACGCCATTGGTTATTCTTCAGGGCTCTTAGCCCCATTTGCTTCTTGTCCGTAGCTGGACGCTCTATCATGTTCAAGGTGATTTGGATCTTTGTATATTATACCTGTATTCTTGACTCATTGAGTCGCTGTTGTATATATATCTGTTCTGTGGGTCCCATCGAGGACTGTTGTGTAATGTTATTACTTCGTTTTCCACCCGCACGAAAGTGCCTGGTGGGCACCTTTGAATCGTTTCTATGCGGGTTTGGAGGGTTTCGCTAAAACTTGCATAGGGCCGATTCTGAGGGTGTTACATCATCGCATCTTCATACGTCGCAGGGTCATCATTTTCATCAACCATGAAATTCATGACAGGATTTCCGTACAGCTCAGGAGCTGCACGCGTCCTGCTTGACCTGCGAGGTTCGGTAGTACTCTCTTTCGGAGTTTCATGATCATTATCATTAGTTCCCTCTTCAACAGGTGGAGCCAACTCCGGAACAACTTCCGGCGCTGCGCTACTCGCCATACTTTGAAGAGATGGTTCAATAACCTCTTCGAGTTCTACCTTCCGACTACTCACACCTTTCGCGAGAAACTCTTTCTCTAGAAAGGATCCATTCTTGGCAACAAAAACCTTGCCCTCGGATCTGTGGTAGAAGGAATACCCAATAGTTTCCTTAGGGTATCCTATGAAGACGCATTTTTCCGCTTTGGGTTCGAGTTTATCCGGTTGAAGTTTCTTCACATAAACATCGCATCCCCAAACTTTAAGAAAAGACAGCTTAGGTTTGTTTCCAAACCACAATTCATACGGCGTCTTTTCAACGGATTTAGATGGTGCCTGATTTAAAGTGAATGCAGCAGTTTCTAGTGCATAACCCCAAAATGACAACGGCAAGTCCGTCAGAGACATCATAGATCGAACCATATCTAATAAAGTACGATTACGACGTTCCGACACACCATTTCGCTGTGGTGTTCCGGCAGGCATGAGTTGTGAAACAATTCCACACTCTTTCATATGATTGCTAAACTCGTAACTTAGATACTCACCTCCACGGTCGGACCGTAGAAATTTGATCTTTCTATTACGATGATTTTCCACTTCATTCTGAAATTTCTTGAACTTTTCAAAGGTTTCAGACTTGTGTTTCATCAAGTAGATATAACCGTATCTACTCAAATTATCCGTGAAAGTAACAAAATAACGATATCCACCTCGCGCCGACACACTCATTGGACCACATACATCAGAATGTATGATTTCCAATAAATCGGTCGCCCGTTCCATTGAACCGGAAAACGGCGTTCTAGTCATCTTGCCCATAAGGCATGGCTCACATGTATCAAATGATTCAAAATCAAGTGATTCCAAAAGTCCATCCGAATGGAGCTTCTTCATGCGTTTAACGCCAATATGACCTAGACGGTAGTGCCACATATATGCGGATATATCATCATTAAGTTTAATCCTTTTAGCATCAACATTATGAATATGTGTAACATTATCATCGAGATCTAATAGAAATAAACCATTCATCATCGGTGCATGACCATAGAAGATTTCATTCATATAAATGGAACAACCATTGTTCTTGGATTTAAATGAATAACCACTCGCATCAAACACGATCCAGATACAATGTTCATGCTTAGTGCAGGCACCAAATAACAATTATTCAAGTTTATAACTAATCCCGACGGCAAGTGGAGAGGCAGCGTTCTGACGGCGATCACATCAACGCTTGATCCATTGCCGACACGCATCTTGACCTCACCCCTTGCTAGCGGTCGCTTGTTCCGCAGCCCCTGATTCAAGTTACAAATATTAGCAACTGAACCGGTATCAAATACCCAGGTGCTACTGCGAGCACTAGTCAAGTACACATCAATAACATGTATATCATATATACATTTGTTTGCCTTGCCGGCTTTCTTGTCTGCCAAATACTTGGGGCAGTTGCGCTTCCAGTGGCCAGTCCCCTTACAATAGTAGCACTCGGTATCAGACTTAGGTCCAACTCGGGGTTTCTTTTCAGGCACGGCAACAGGCTTGCCGCCCTTACTACCCTCCCGTTTTCCCTTCTTGTCTTTCTTGAAACCAGTGTTCCTATTGATCATCAACACTTGATGTTCCTTTTTGATCTCCAGTTCTGTAGTTTTAAGCATTGACAGAAGCTCGGGGAGAGACTTCTTCATGCCTTGCATATTATAGTTCATCACAAAGCTCTTATAGCTAGGTGGCAGAGACTGCAGAACACGATGGATGCCTAAGTCAATGGGAATCGATATTCCCAAGGACACAAGCTTATCGGCGTAACCCGACATCTTGAGTACATGCTCACTAACGGAGTTGTGCTCTTCCATCATGCAGCTAAAGAACTTTTCTGAAGCGTTGTAGCTCTCTACAGCAGCATGTGTGTCGAAAATCATTTTCAACTCACCCATTGTATCAAATGCATTGCCGTTTTCAAAACGCTTTCGAAGTTCCGGCTCTAGCCCGTACAATATGCCGCAATGAACTAAGTTGTGGTCCTCCTGACGAGTATGATAGACATTCTTCTCCTTGTCAGGGGCATCATATAAAGGTGGGGGGCCTAACGGAGCTTCTAGCACATATTGCTTTTGTGCAGCAGAGAGGAGAATCCTCAAATTCATGGCCCATTCGGTAAAGTTGCTACCGTTCGTTGCTAGTTTCTCTTTCTCCATGAACACATTGAAATTAAAAGCAGGTGGTGCCATCTACAACAGAATTTGTAAAGTTTAGACTAAGTGTATGATAGATTGAGTTCAACTAATCCATATTACGAATGAACTCCCACTCAAAAACGACAACCCTCGTGCCTTTTTGGTGATTACATGAACCAAATCCACTATACCAAGTCCGATCATCACGTGAGTCGGTATAGCTTCAAAGGCGAGCATCAAATGGGCATCATATCAACTATATGACTCATGCTTAATCTTTCGGTCTGTGTTCCGAGGCCATGTCTGTACATGCTAGGCTCGCCAAGTTAGAACCTTAGTATTCTCGTGTGTAACTGTTTTACACCCGAAATATGGTCGTGGATCCAAGAACACCCGATCATCATGTGATGTCTTGGAGCGACGAAGACATAATCGGTGCATACTAAAGGAAGAACACATTCTTATCTTGATATTTAAAAGAGGGATCATCTTATTATGCTAACAAAGCGCTAAACAAGCAATATAAGATGCTATCAAACATCACATGTTTATTAGTGAAATGATATGGTTCCCGCAGATGATCTCTATCATGTGCATCGTGGTATGATCACTATCATACCTATATGTGTAAATCCAAGGTATATGGAGTTTACACGCTATGTGTGTTGTAAGAGTATCATCTCATACTTCTACTTACAACACTACCATATCATAACACTAGCCCAGCAACAATCTAAACTAGACGCCTCTAATTTATCCATTGCAAGTTTTACGTGGCTTAGGGCTTTCGAGATAGAACCGTTCTTACCTACGAACATGAACCACAACGAGGATAACCAAATTGTTGACAATTCGTTGCAAAATAGATATTGACTATAGTAGGAGAGACAGACACCCGCTAGGCACTTATGCAAACTAGTTGCATGTCAAGCGTGGAACAGGTCTCATGTGCGAGGACATGTAAAGTTTGTCCGGGCCGCTTCATCCCACTATGCCACCAATATCCAAAATTACAACAAAGGAGCAACAACATGATCATCATCGCCCACATACTCATATATGTACTACCCGTGTAAAGTATCTACGCATAGATCCGGCTCTGATACCACTGTAGGGTTCGCAGCATAGAAAACAAAAATTTTCCTACGATGTGAACTATGTACCAAGATCTATCTACTAGATACAAACAACGGGCGGATGTATATCCGTAGGGAACATACCCTTGAAGACCGACAAAGCTTAACGAGTTCAACTCGTGGTTGATGTAGACAATCTCTTGCCGATCTCAAGATCGAGAGGAAGTCCTAGCGCCGCAAATCAGCAGCGCATCCGTGCTCGCACACACGTTCGAGGCACCGAGCAACCTCCGCCTCCTCGCTCCAGCGATGCAGCGGAAGCACAACTCTTTCTTGCCGAATATCCACCGGGAACATGTATCTCGCTAGTCCGAGACCATGGGGGATAAATTCTAGAGGGGGAGAGAGATCCTTCACGAGGAGGTGTGAGAGACAAGTGAGGAGGGGGGCTCCTTTTATAGGAGGAGGGGGGCACCCAAGGGGGTGGCCGCCGGCCATGGGGCTGCCCCCTCCCCTCCTTTCATTCATGTGGGTGGACACTCCACTCACAAATCTCCTTTAAATTCCCTCCACTCAAATTCCCATTAAATTTCCACCAAATTTAATGCAAATTCTCATTAAATAAAACTCTTTTATTTTATTTAGAATTTTGTCAATTACTTTAATGACAAACATTCACAAATAACCCGTTGCTAGAATTCCATTTCACATGCATAACCGCTTTATGCAGTTTCACCCGAAAACCTGTTTCGGTATCTAGTGAAATAAATTCCTGCGCTTGTTCATTCTTTCGGCATGAAACTTTTGCTCCAATTGGATGTCGGTGTCTCTTAAGTGTGTCACCCTACGGTTCGTGAATAATGCGGACATGATCGAGACCCCTCTCGGATCAATAATCAGAAGCGGGATCTGGAGACCCATACTGACTCCCACACATTCAACGATGACTTTCTTGTGATCGTCGGAACCTTTTACGCTAGTATCTTAATACCTTTGTTTCACGATATATTACATGTCCGAGATTCGATCATCGGTATCTCCATACCTAGTTTGACCTCGTTACCGACATGCACTCTTTTCTCGTTCCCGTGATATAACATTCTAGTGATCAAATCACTTGCTTGCAAGCTAACCAATGTGATATCACCGAGAGGGCCCAGAGTATATCTATCCGTCATCGGGATGAACAAATTCCACTCTCGATCCATGAGCCTCAACATAACACTTTATTAGTTCTGAATCCATCTTTATAATCACCCTGTTACGGTATGACGTTTGATGTTATCAAGAAACTCTTCCGGTGTTAGTGATTGACATGATCTCATGGTCTAAGGATTAGGATCACTTCATAAGTTGTTATAGCAATATAAACTCAATGACTTTGATCATAATGCTATACTTCGGATGAATGTTCATCACACCATTACACTAATGTTGTGATCCCATTATTAACAACATCCAATGTCCATGATCAGGAAACCTTGATCATCTTGTTAATCAACGAGCTAGTTTATGAGAGAGGCATAACTAGGAACTTTCTGTTTATTTATTAAACACACATGTATTAATGTTTCCGTATTAATACAATTATAGCATGCAAAATAAACATCTATCATATACTTGGAATACACATAATAAACACTTTATTATTGCCTCTCAGGGCATATTCCCTTCACTAGCGGCGGCGACTAGCGGCGGCGGCTCTGTCAGAGTCGTTGCCGACGTTCTAGGTCGCGCGGGAGAGGGGGAAGGGGCTTACTGTGCTCGCCGTGTGCTGCTGATGCTCAAGGTGGGCTTAGATGGCGAAGGGGCGCGCAGAGGTGGTTGCTGGAGCTCGTCGGAGTCATGCACGGCGTCGGGTCCTTGCAGACGAAGTTGTTGCCGATGCTCTGGACCTTCCCAGCACAAACCAGAGGCATCATTAGTTGCGCAAGTCCAAGGCGAACCTAGTCGTATGCATGAGGGGTCAAGGGGCGCTCAGTATTTACCGTAATCGATCGCCGGAGTTCGAGCAGAGGGCGGTGGAGCTCAGTCGTTGACGTTGCCGAGGCTACAGACCACGCGCGAGCAAACGAAAAGTATCAGTAGGTGCGCACGGAGATGTAGAACAAGTCAGTATGAACCATAGGCAGAGGGCCGTGCGGTGCTCACCGGAATTCGACGACGAACTCGTCGGAGCAGCGAGGTTGCGGCGAAGAATTCTCGCAGCCTAGGGGCGCTCTATGCTTGGAGTCTGGGGGAAAATGGAGAGGGGCAGAGGGGGTTTAAGTAGCAAGGGCGCGGGCGCGATTAACTCTAGCATTGAACGGTAATTAAAGCCGCAATCAAACTGGAAACGCCCGACGGGATTTTGGGGATGAACTGGTCGCCAGGGGTGGAGACGACGACTGTCATGTGGGCCGCGGCTGTCAGCGAGAGAAAGAAAGAGGGAATGGGCCCAAGCGGTCAGTGACTCAGTGGGTATGGCTGCGAGTGAGAGAGAGAGAAGGGGTAACCCGGGTGGGCTTAGTGGGCTGGTTTGACTGTTGGGCCAAATGACTGGCGCCGGCCTTTTTCCTTTTCTCCATTCATTTTCTATTTCTGTTTTGATTTTCTAAATCCATTTTCAAACAAATTCAAATGCCATTTGAATTCAAATTTGTTCTAGATTTCTGTAGAGTGTAGCACTCACATTTTGGGCATATAATCATGTGGTCTCTCTGTGTTAGCTTGGTCCCTTGATCAAACAAAAATAAATAGTGACATAGCACATGATTTGATCAAGTTTTGAAAATGATTTTTAAATTCACATTTCTTTTGCAAATTTTTGGTTTAAGCATTAGCAAGCAAGCAAAACATTCTGGGAGCAACAAGGTTTGGTTTTGAACAAATAATTTCCCATTGGAGAGTGGTAATTGATTTATGCTTGATCACATAAAATAATAGCACTTAGTGCTTTGTTTTCTTGAAATGGGTTTGATATTTGATCCCTAAATGATATGCATGCATGAATGATATGCAATCTTTGAAAACATGATTTTAGGGATGTTACATATGGTCAGTAGGTTCAAAACAAACCATTTGCCAAAGATTTTATCACCAAAATAATTTTAGAAAGAATTTTATACTCAAAATATGTCTACACAAGTTTCTGCAAAAACAAACATTTTAACAGAAGAAATATACTAAACAAAGTGCATGGTTGGAAAGTACTTGTCTTGATGATTCCATTGATATAAAGTTTGCAAAATTTGGACGTGTGGTTTGAAAGTTATGAATTTTACAAAATTGAACATCTAATAGAACATAATTTCTGTTTTAACTCAACTCTGGGCCACGTGTCTTGATTTCACTGGCCGATACCGTTTCTCTCGGATCGGTCGCTGTGAAGCGTTGGATTTAAATTAGATCGAGTGGCACAGGTGGACGCGTACCCTTTCGCTTGGATCTAATCCTAGCCAGACAAATCGCATCCTACGGCTCCTAATACTCTAGCCAAAACCTGGCGGCGGTCAATGGTGGCTGGCGACGGCGACGCTCTGGATATGGTGGAGCCGGTGATACAAGACGCAAAAGGGGTAGAGGAAAAGCTAACCGAGGTCGTCGTGGCATGCTGATGCTCAACGTGTTCGCGAGGAGGCAACGGGCGCACGAGGACGATCGCAATTGCTCACCGGAGTTGTGCTCACCATCGGGTACGCTCAGATGTCGTCGATGGCGAAGCTACAGAGCACGCCAGAGAAAAAGGGAAGCACAGTTAGATGCACAGACGAGTGGGGAGTATCGGAGCATCAAAGAGAGAGGGCGGCGCGGTCGGATGTTACCAGTGGAGCTCGCCGGAGTGGATGCCGAAGGCGGTGGCAAATTGGCATCGTCAGAGGCGACGTTCTAGGGCGCGAGCGGACGAACTACGGCTACTGTCAGGTGCGCCTGGTGATGGAGAGCACGCTCGTGTGGTCGAGGAGGCGAGGGGCGACGGGGTTTGGCCGGAATTCCTCGCAAAGCTCGTCGGAGGCAGTGGCGGTGTGTGGATGAATTAGGACAGCCTGGGGGCTCCGGTGGGGTGATGTTTGGGGGGAAAGGAAGAGGGTATCCTGGCGATTAAGTACACGCGGTCACGGCGAGGTTTAAGCGAGCCATTTACGTGAATTGAATCGAGTTAACGCGAGGCAGAAACGCCGGCGAGGTGTGGTCGTCGCGGGTGAGGAAGAAAGCTGGGTGGTGGGGTCTGCTTGAGAGCAAGATAAAGAGGGGTGAGGTGGGGCCTGCTAGTCAGCGACTGAGTAGTTCAGGTCCGCGGTGAGAAAAACGTTTCGGGGAGAGGGAGTAGGACTGGGCTGCTGGGCTGGGCTGGGCCTGCTGGCTGGGCTGGGCCTGCTGGCTAGGCTGCTTTCTATTTTTTTTGATCTGTTTCTTTTTCTTTTTCTATTTCTTTTATTTTATTTTGATTTTGATTAATCAATTCAAACAACTTTTGAATTACAAACTTCAACCAAACTTTAAGTAGATTTTAATACTGATTATTAATATATCTGAAGTTAAATTTAGAATAATTCATTTATCCTTTTTAGGGAATTTTAATTAATTAAAAATAGGCCCTTGTATTAATTCAAATAAGATTTAATAATGTTTTTCAAATTCCATTTGAAATATAAATCTTTCTAAATCTTTTCAGTAGGTTTTATTTATTTATTAGGGTGTCAAAATAATTCACCTTGAATTATTTGGAATTTTTTAATATGATTTATTAATCATCTAAAATTGGGTATTTGTCTTTATTCCTATGAAATTAAATATAGTTTTAATTCCATAAATTTTATTTGGAAGATTTCTTTGATCTTATTTAAGTTAATTAAACAACTTTTATTCCACTTGGGTAAATTCCAAATATTATCTTCCCATGATTTAATTAATCATTTCTAATAGGGATTTTGTCTTTATTCAAATGGAAATGGAATTTGGTTAATGCCATTTTATTTAATTTGAAAATTCTTTATCCATTATTTTATTTGGATTTGTATTATATTTATTCTATTTGTTTAAGGATTAGGTCAAGATTTAATTTGGCCTTTAAATATTCCTCATTTAATACTTCTATCTATATCTTATAAAATCCATATTTCTTTATTTGTAGATTCAAACTTGGTGATTCCAATTTGTAAAATTTTATTTAATATTTGTTTATCCTTTTAAATGTATTTAGGATTATTTGCTCACCATTTGGTATGGATTTTCAGATAGGTGCTTTATTAGCTTTGGAAATTCAATTTCCTTATCTTATTAAATTCATAAGATTTTATCTATGGCTCCAAATTGAATGAAATCAATTTCTATGGATTTAGAACATTTCTATTTGTCAATATTGATCATTTGTAAATGTTTGTTGACAAATTTATATTTGGATCAAATCCATGGTCTTAGAGATATATTTTGAAATGATTTTCTTCCATTAGGGTTTTAGGGTTTTGGTTTATTTTCCCAAGTGTTTAAATTTCCAGATGCATTTCACTTGATTTGATTTTAGTTGGATTCAAACTTTAACCAATGTTTGTTCAAGATGGGATTTTTAAGTTTCCATTTGGAAACAAAAGTTTCTTTTCACCCTAAAATTCAACAGTTATTTATTTTGTTTATTTATTTTTCACATTACAAGATTTGGAAAATCTTGGGATGTGACAGGCTACCACCCTTAAAATAAATCTCGTCCCGAGATTTGGGAAGGCTAGGGTTACAAGTTGGCTCAAGCAACTAGGGTACTACCACCCTTAAAATTTTCCAACTAGATTACTTCTTGGCTTGCTTGGGATCTTGTTGAAACCTCTCTGGGCAAACATCTACATAGTGTCCTTTGTTTCCACACTTGAAACATGTGACAAGGCTGAGATCCTTCATAGGCTTTATCTTTTGCTTCATCTTTTCTGGACAATTGCTTGCATAATGTCCTTGGTTACCACAATTGTAACATGTGCCAAGACTGAGTTCTTCTCGTATCTTCTGTGAACAAGTTGACACATAATGGCCTAGCTCTTTGCAGTTGTTGCACCACACTTGGTTAATCTCCTTATATTTTTGTTTCTTCTCAGGACATTCATTGGCATAGTGTCCCATTTCTTTGCAATGGCAACATTGCACTTGGCTTTTGTCCTTCTTCTTCTTGGGCTTCTCCAAAGCTAGGAGTGCTTCTAGTTCATGCTCTTCATATATTATCTCAAAGGTGGGAAAGTTTCCTGGTCTCCTTGATCTTTTCCTTGGGTAATACATATGTCTCCTCTTTGGTCCATCAAATTGAGTCATATTGCATGGAGGTGCAAGCTGAGATTTTCCTTTGTCTTCATCCTTCTTGGTAGAAGTTGTTCTCTCATGGTAGTCTGCAATCAGTTGTTGCACTCCACCTTGTTTCCTTTGTTGAACTATGGAATAGATGGGTCATTGGATAGGGACATGATTATTTCCTTCACACAGGAAACAAGTAGCTTGAGATGTGGGGCATTGATTAGCTGGATGTTTCTCTTCACAATTGGGGCATTGATCGTCATGCTCTTTGGAAGTGTGATCCTTGTCTCCAAAAATATTACAAGCTTGGGTTCCTTCTAGAATATCATCCTTGACATCCTTGTTGTCACAAACTCCTTGGAAAGAGTTGTTTCCCATGTTAATCATTTGATCTGTCACCTTATGCAACAATTGGGTTTGGGTTTCCAAAAACCGTTGCATGGTTGGATCTAACTCACTGGTGTTGGCTAAAAACTGAGTTGTCACTTGGTTCAACTGGGTTTGGGTTACTATGAGTTCTCTCATGTTGATCTCTTGGTTGTTGTTGTCACCATCCTTGATGTTGGAGTTTCTTGGAGTAGTCATATGTTTGGGTTGGATTGGGATTAGAATAGGCAAAATATTTCTAAGGGAAAAATTCTAATCACACACATCACAATTCACACAAGCAATGTGCAAGCAATCACAAACAAACATTCCACTCAAACAACAAGTTTCAAGCACATTTTTAGGCAATAAAATATTTTTGCTACACCACATAAGTTGGTGGGTTTTATCTAAACTTAATGTGGTGGTCCAACTATATGGTTCACTTGAGATCTTTCCCTCCTTCTTGGTTGATTCTTCTTGCATGAGATCATGGTTTCCTTGGAAAAATTCTTGTGTCTTGGTCACAAAACTCCAAAGGTGATGATGATTCCCTCTAAGTTGTGTTTCCTTAGTCTTCAAGTCTTGAGCAATATTTCTTGTCTCACTTGTAGTCCTTAGTGATATCCAAAGTTGAAGTCCTTGGTGAAATATAGTTGAAGTCTTTGGTCATGGAGGGGGCTTTGTCCATCAAGTTGAATTAGAAGAGATGTAGAATTAAAACCAAAATGGTTGAGGAAAGAGTATACAAGATTGTTTGTAAATAAGTTTTGGAACAAATTCAACTCCTATTTTTCTAAGGGGTTTTGTCCAATCCTAGGGTTACAATCCTACAGGCAACACAGTGCTTTGATACCATCTGTAGAGGTCCCAACCTTTAATAAGGTAGAGATCCCTGTGTTTACAATGCTAGTCCCTGGATCAATAGCTAGCATCCATAGTTAAGATGTAATATCAAGAAACAAAGGTCATGATACAATTTTATAACCAGGAATAAAATAACTTATTACATCTTACATAGCTCATTTGGCTATCTCATTATAATGCAGCAGAAATAACTATTGCATAGGGTCCTTCATCTTCAAAGTGCCACAGGCAAACATGTTGGTTGTAGACTTGTAATCCTAATCAACACATCTCACTAACATCAAACAAACCTGCAACATAATAAGTTACAGCCACAAGGGTCAATACATTTGAATTGTATTGGCAAGTGATACTATGGTAGTATAGTGGAGTCTATCATATATATGCATTTGGCTAAGTGGAGATTAGGCTTGCTTTGCTCAAAATATATTTTCCTTATCATTTGAAAACACTAAGTTTTTGTTTATCAAAATCACCCAAGGCATCTCCCAATAGAAATTGGTGATCCTTCAACCCTTGTTCAACCACAAGTTTTTAACTTAGAAATTTGGATGAGGAGATTCTTGATAGCTTCCAAGTCTTGATGCTCAAATTGTCCTTTACCAGGGACATGGCTAAGTACTTAGATTTTACACTCTGCAGAGGTTGTGCACTTTCCCCACAAGACTTGGTTTCACCAAGACAAGATCTTTCAGAAGCCTTCCCTTAGACCATAATGGACGCGCTCCAACCTATCAATCCCCTACCACCAACTGTCCATTTGGCTAATTTATTGCAACCTATATGATCCAGGCAGAGCCCATAATGCCAAGTGGCTGCACTTGAAGCTTCTCAACATTTGACATCTCAAATCTCTTTGTTACTGGGTGGCCATCCACAAGTGAGATACACAAGGTAAACCATAGAAATGGGCCTTGTGTAACCACTCAACACAAACCATTCCTTCCATTCCACCCAGGTGATTCATTCACTTAGTTGTTTTATTAAACAAAACTCAAGTCCTTGACTTAGAAATATTCCATAGTATGAATATATTCCACCCTTGTTTTCTACTAGCTAAGCTAAGCATGGTAGTATTAGGAATATTAACTTAGGAAATTTCTACTAAGGTTTCATCTACTAGGATTTCCCATGGCATAGATTATACTTAGTAAAAATTCCATGCAAGTCCTACTTAGAAATATCACTAATGCATAGTGAAAATAATGGGACAAAAGTATGAAGCATCACTTGACTTTTTGGTAGAGAGTATAAGTTCACTCCTTGATCTTGCAACAATCACACTCTTCAAATTCCACTACAATTCAAGCAAGCAAGAATTCAATCCACCATTCAAGCAAACAACACATAAAATAATAGAAACAAAGCAATGCATGCAAGCATGCAAAAGGTTGTTTTATTTGGAAAAGTGGTTTATAACATGTCATAAACATTCTAAAACACCTATTGGTTATTTTATAAAAGTGGAAAAATCATTTGCAAAAGATTTTACCCATAAACCATTTTTAAACCAAATCAATATTTTATGTGGTTAGAATTGCCTTTAGCAAAGCAATAAATTTTATAGGGTTCACAAAATATGTTTTCAAAACATAATTTTTTGTGTTTAGGGTCAGAGAGTTTAAATGAAAACATTTCCCAAAGATTTTCCTCCAAAAAGTATTTTTAACATATAACAACAGTTTTATTTGACTAGAAATTGTCTAAAATAAAGATTTATTCTTTTGCTTCACAAAATATGTTTTTGAAACCACAAATTGATTTGTATGGTCAGTAGGTTCAAAACAAACCATTTTCCAAAGATTTTATCACCAAAATAATTTTAGAAAGAATTTTATACTCAAAATATGTCTACACAAGTTTCTGCAAAAACAAACATTTTAACAGAAGCAATTTACTAAACAAAGTGCATGGTTGGAAAGTACTTGTCTTGCTGATTCCATTGATATAAAGTTTGCAAAATTTGGACGTGTGGTTTGAAAGTTATGAATTTTACAAAATTGAACATCTAATAGAACATAATTTCTGTTTTAACTCAACTATGGGCCATATGTCTTGATTTCACTGCCCGATACCGTTTCGCTCGGATCGGTCGTTGTGAAGCGTTGGATTTAAATTAGATCGAGTGGAACAGGTGGACGCGTACCCTTTTGCTTGGATCTAATCCTAGCCAGACAAATCGCATCCTACGACTCCTGATACTCTAGCCAAAACCTGGCGGCGGTCAATGGTGGCTGGCGGCGGCGACGCTCTGGCTACGGTGGAGCCGACGATATAGGACGCAAAAGGGGTAGAGGAAAATCTCACCGAGGTCGTCGTGGCGTGCTGATGCTCAACGTGTTCGCGAGGAGGCAAGGGGCGCACGAGGACGATCGCAATTGCTCGTCGGAGTTGTGCTCATCGTCGGGTACGCTTAGATGTCGTCGATGGCGAAGCTACAGAGCACGCCTAAGAAAAAGGGAAGCACAGTTAGATGCACAGAAGAGTGGGGAGTATCGGAGCATCAAAGAGAGAGGGCGGGGCGGTCAGATGTTACCAGTGGAGCTCGCCGGAGTGGATGCCAAATGCGGTGGCGCATTGGCGTCGTCAGAGGCGACGTTCTAGGGCGCGAGCGGACGAGATACGGCTAATGTCAGGTGCGCCTGGTGATGGATAACACGCTCGTGTGGTCGAGGAGGAGAGGGGCGATGGGGTTTGGCCGGAATTCCTCGCAAAGCTCGTCGGAGGCAGTGATGGTGTGTGGATGAATTAAGACAGCCTGGGGGCTCCGGTGGGGTGATGTTTGGGGGAAAAGGAAGAGGGGATCATGGCGATTAAGTACACGCGGTCACGCCGAGGTTTAAGCGAGCCATTTACGTGAATTGAATCGAGTTAACGCGAGGCAGAAACGGGCGGTGAGGCGTGGTCATCGCGGGTGAGGAAGAAAGCTGGGTGGTGGGGTCTGCTTGAGAGCGAGATAAAGAGGGGTGAGGTGGGGACTGCTAGTCAGCGACTGAGTGGGTCAGGTCCGCGGTGAGAAAAACGTTTCGAGGAGAGGGAGTGGGAGTGGGCTGCTGGGCTGGGTTGGGCTGCTTTATTTTGATTTGTTTCATTTTCTTTTTCTATTTCTTTTATTCTGTTTTGATTTTGATTAATCAATTCAAACAACTTTTGAATTTCAAACTTCAACCAAACTTTGAGTAGATTTTAATACTGATTATTAATATATTCTAAAGTTAAATTAGGAATAATTCATTTATCCTTTTTAGGGAATATTAATTAATTAAAAATAGGCCCTTGTATTAATTCAAATAATATTTAATAATGTTTTTCAAATTCCATTTGAAATCTAAATCTTTTCAGTAGGTTTTATTTATTTATTAGGGTGTCAAAATAATTCACCATGAATTATTTGGAATGTTTTTAATATGATTTATTAATCATCTAAAATTGAGTATTTATCTTTATTCCTATGAAATTAAATATAGTTTTATTTCCATAAATTTTATTTGGAAGATTTCTTTGATCTTATTTAAGTTAATTAAACAACTTTTATTCCACTTGGGTAAATTCCAAATATTATCTTCCCATGATTTAATTAATCATTTCTAATAGGGATTTTGTCTTTATTCAAATGAAAATGGAATTTGGTTAATGCCATTTTATTTAATTTGAAAATTCTTTATCCATTATTTTATTTGTATTTGGATTATATTTATTCTACTTGTTTAAGGATTAGGTCAAGATTTAATTTGGCCTTTAAATATTCCTCATTTAATACTTCTATCTTTATCTTATAAAATCCATATTTCTTTATTTGTAGATTCAAACTTGGTGATTCCAATTTGTAAAATTTTATTTATATTTGTTTATCCTTTTAAATGTATTTAGGATTATTTGCTCACCATTTGGTATGGATTTTCAGATAGGTGCTTTATTAGCTTTGGAAATTCAATTTCCTTATCTTACTAAATTCATAAGATTTTATCTATGGCTCCAAATTGAATGAAATCAATTTCTATGGATTTAGATCATTTCTTGTCAATCTTGATCATTTTTAAATGTTTGTTTACAAATTTTAATTTGGATCAAATCCATGGTCTTAGAGATATCTTTTGAAATGATTTTCTTCCATTAGGGTTTTGGTTTATTTTCCCAAGTGTTTAAATTTCCAGATGCATTTCACTTGATTTGATTTTAGTTGGATTCAAACTTTAACCAATGTTTGTTCAAGATGGGATTTTTAAGTTTCCATTTGGAAACAAAATTTTCTTTTCACCCTAAAATTCAATAATTATTTATTTTGTTTATTTATTTTTCACATTACAAGATTTGGAAAATCCTTGGATGTGACAGTTATCCTCGAGTAATACTAGCTCCTCCTTGATATTGGTCGTGTCACTCGGGGGTCACTGATTCGCTAGTAAACAAGTTCATACCTATGAGGTCTCAGGATCATGCTATCTAGTCCCTTAAAGTAGACAACAAGCATTAGGCAAACATATATATTCATTCTTATAATATAATAATCACAACAACAATCAGAAATGGATGGAAACAAAGGATGCACAACACATCTTATCAATCCCCTACATCTCCCACACCTATGGTTATTTACTCAAGCATGAGAGAAAAACATATCAAAGGCATAATAATATTGGAAATGGAAATCATCCCAACTTTACCGTAGCAAGGCACAATACCGTTTAAGGATCAAATCAAATACAAACAAAGGTAGATCAAAGTTTCAAACCCTAATATTACAAGTGTGAATCTCTCTCTCTCTCTCTCTCTCTCTCTCTCTCTATCAATACAAGTGGGGATAATGATGGAGTGAATGATTGGGAGGGTGTAGATCATCGAAGTATGAGATGGTGTTCTTCTCCTTCTTCAGATCTGATCGTCTCTCTTCTAAAACTGTTTGTGACGGTTGTGTTTGTTTTTTCGTCCCCCTCCTTCATGAAAGTTCCTTGTATTGATATAATAGAGGCAAAGGAAGGTGGTATGGGTGGACCGTACGGGTATCCTCCGATCGTACTAGTGGTTGTTATGGCCCCTACACGCCTCTAATGAGAGGGGCTTCAATTGGGGATTTGTTTCTTCAGATGTAATTAGCCCATAAATTCTCTCGGATCTTCCAAAAGTGTTCATTACCTGAAAACCAGCAGAAGACACCAAGGTTTCACTAATTTGTGATGTTAACATTAGTTGAAAGGTCAAAACCAATCGAAACCTGGCAAAAACCAAAGGAAAATTATTGATAAAAAATTTCAATATTTGGAGCTATCAACTTCCCCGAGCTTCGATGTTACTCGTCCTCGAGTGATAAATCTATAAAGAATAATAGAGAGAAATTAAATCAAGCGGGAAACTCACAAGTTCAAGGTTGTATCATATTCCATCGTCACAAGTCCTACAACCTTAAACATGAGCATAACATATCTGAACAATTGCACTTAAGTTCGCTTTCTAACCGCATATAATTTGCTAGCTAATAATTCTTAAACTCAAAAGAGACTGTCAAAAATTTGGTTAGGCTTGCGAATCAATTCTTTTCAGCGCCCCTCTTTTATGAGAGTAAAATCTTTTTTAAGCACGAATGCTTCAGTATTATCAATTAAGATATTTTTCCCACAAAAAAATAACATATGCTTCTATATTTTTTATGACTGATAGAAATGTTTGATTGTACACATTCTTGGAAGTCATGTATGCCCTTATGAATGATGCTCTTATTAATTCTAATTACTTTTGTAGCGAGATAGTTAGAGCATCTATTATAGAAGAGAAGCTGATTTATCTTGGGATATACACCATCTAGAGAAACAATAAGAACTTATTCCTGATAAAATGGTTTACTCTTTGACTAATTCTCTTACATTTAATCTTTGTAATAAGTTTTTGATTAGAATTAAATGATTATAATTAAATAAGGGCATGTCCAATCGTTTGACATCCCCGTCTCTTAGAGGTGGCACCTAAGATTTGGTTATGTGTGTGTAGAGAGATAGGTTGATCAAAACTATCAACCGTCACATCGTAACAGGGTGATTATAAAGGTGTATCTTAGGTATTTGGAAGAGATGGGTTGAGGCGGATGTATAAAGAACAGGATTTGTTCTCCTATGTGAAGGGAAGATACGCATGGCCCACTCGGTGACATTACATCCATGAAGCTGTGCAAAGTATGACTAGGTCATGAGGATGGAATATCATGAGAACAATTTAAGTAGAGCTCTTCGGTAATAACTAGATTGAACTAGGTATGATGATACCAAAAATTTGATCTCTAACGATTCAAGTATCAAAGTAACAAAGAGAATTGGAATCGATGTTTATGGTTCAAACGACATATATTCGTCGAATGCGTAGGGAGTCATTATGGGAATTTAGGTCCCGCCGATGATCATTGGTTAGAGAAGCGTCTTGATCATGTCTACAGTGTTTCCGAAACATTGGGTAACATACTTAAGGGTTCGATGACGCTTAGAGATAGTTTTGGAATCATCGTGATCACCAGAAGAAATATAAGAGAGAACCGGAAGTGTTCCATGAGAATCCAAAGGGTGTTCAAAGTGATCCGAAAGGTGTTTCAAAGCATAGGGAATTAAATATATGTATTTAATATTTGATTTTAGGGACAACCTACCTAAGTGGGCCCCTCCCGGAGGGGAGGCCCATGAAGGGGTCGCCGCCTAAGAGGAAAAGAGGGGCCGATTGGCCCTAGGGTTTGGGCGGCGCGGGGTGGGGCCATCCCTGGCCGCCGCCTCCTCCACCTCCTTGGTCGCTGCCTCTCCCCCAGGATGCACCCCTCCCCCTATACAAGGATGGGGACATGGGGGAGAGGAGGCACACAATCCCCAAGCCTAGAGGTTCTCTCCCTCGTTGGCGTTCAGGCTCACAGTTCCAAGAAGAACTGCACACGTGGTAGATGACTTCACAATATGCACACCGTCGCGCTACTGGATTCCTGATTCAAAAGATCTACTTCCACAATCTCGGCTAGATCGAAGAACCGAGAGTTGTTGTTGAGCATCGTACATGTGCGAAACCACGACGGTGCAACTAGTTGTCCCACATGGTCATCATGCAAGGATCAACATGACCTTGAGGTCGGCTACGCCATTCGACTATATCATCCATGTTAACTGTGAATGTTAAACTCTTTCGATCTATAAGGGTATGTCACCGAGACCTTTCCATCATAGCATTGCTCCTAGATAGATCTTGGCAATTTTGTGTCGCTAGTTAGAAAAATTATTGTTTTCTGCTGCGAACCCCTATAAAAAGTCACGAGAGTTATAAAGTCATGGGTACAATGGGTGATAGAGACAAAATACTCAGCTGTGATAATGAACATGGACCCGGTGCAATAGACTAAGACATACATTAGTGGCATTACCACAGAGAAGTTGTCGGAGTTATCAAGTCATGGGTACAAGCGGGTATGGAGAAAGAATACTTGGCTGGCAAATTAAGTAACTGGTTTAGGGGTATATTTGCGCTAGATTGCCTATGCCAAATTATACAAAGATCCATTAAATAGCAATTAACTTCAAATCTGATCATTTCTCCACAATGAAATTCCTATAATTGTATTCCACCTTTAATTTTTGTTTTCCTTTTCCTAAGCTCAATATTTTAATTTTAGCGGATAATATAATTTATAAATGCTTCTATACTGAAATTAAGTTAAGTTCTAGACTATTCTTCTTGATAAAAAAGAATAAGATATGTTCCATCTAAGAAATAAGTTGTTGAATTATACTATTTATGAATTCTAAATTTAACCTAAAACATTTTTTTTGGTTAAATGAGAACATTTTGGTACTTAAATATGATGTAATAATGTAAAATTCCTTAAAGGTTGTACTCACTATCTATGGCCCAATCAGGCGGACTGAAAATAATGAAAAATATTATTATATATCTAGTATACTATTTTGGTATTATCAATTAAGATATTTTTGCCACAATAAATAAGATATGCTTTTATATTTTTTATAACTAAAAGAAATGTTTGATTGTACGCTTTCTTGGAAGTCATGTATGCCCTTATGAATGACGCTCTTATTAATTCTAATTACTTTTGTAGCGACATAGTTAGAGCATCTCTAATATAAGGGAAGCCGATTTATCTTGGGATATACACCATCTAGAGAAATAATAACAACTTACACTAGTAGAAAAAAGGGCTTTGGTTCCCATCCAATTCTTTCTCTAGTGCCGGGTGTGTCTTCGTCCAGGACTAGTGCTTGGTTCGGCTCGTTTTCAGCGGCTAGGAGGCTAGGAAAGCTCTAGTCCCAGGTCGTTCCGGATATTTTAGTTTCGGTTCCTGATACGGGCCGAGACTAAAGGGGTGCGGGCGCGAGCAACACCCTTCAGTTCTGGTTGGAGTCTTCAACCAGCACTAAAGCAACACCCTTTAGTCCGGGTTTGTGACATCAACCGGACTAAAAAATTTGGCAATTTTTTGGCGGGTTTTGACACGGCAGTAAAACGGACAAAAACCATGCCACCGCAGGAGATTTCTGTCCAATACAACCCCCCCCCCCCCCCCCCGCCCCCCCCCCCCCCGAGATCACCTTTTGTAGTTTCAAAAAGCATGCCACAAAATTATAAAAAATTCCAAAAATAAAATCCTTCAAACTATATTTATATTAAGTAATTTAGTTGTTACGAAAATTAACAAACATGAATTTCGACATATTTTTCCAAAAATTGTAATGAAAACTTCAAATGGCTATAACTCCTGCATACGATGTCGGAAAAAAACTATAACCTATCAAAATGTGCAGAAAAAATTTCGAGTTCGATTTCAACGGCCTTAGGACGTGTTGGATTCTTTTAGATTTTTAAATACGAAAAGGAAAAAATTATTTAAAAAATTAATTTTTTATCAAAAAAATTATGCCATATTTGGATTCCTCACATTGTTGTGATAATAATGGATATATTATTTGTCAAATTTCAATTTACAGATTTGAAGATATTATTTATGCCATAATAAATGAATAAATGGCGAAAAATGAATAAAATATTATTTTAATTAGTTTTTATTTTCATTGGAATAAAATATTTGTTATTACTTATTTATTTTTGTTTACTTAAATAGTTGTTTGTAGTTTTTAAAAATAAAGATGTGTAACATATTGATATGAGCTAATATGATTGATATGGTAGTCTTCACAACAATGTACAATATCCTTCACGCAAGGACATCCTGATGGAATAGTGAAGTTAAGCGTGCTAGGGGTGGAGTACTACTAGGATGGGTGACTGGCCAAAAAGTTTGTCCATTAGTGTAATTTGACCTAAGATTAAATATAGTTAGTGTTAAAAATGTTTCAAGTGAGAGGATTAACGATTCAAAAAATTCAAAAGTTCAAAAAAAAATTGAAAAAAAAAATCTCTAGTCTCGGACTGTATTACGACCCGGGACTAAGAGCATCCCCACTTGTTGGGTGTTCCCAGGCCGAAATCTGGACCTAATTTGGGCCGGACGAAACTCGTTTTCGACCTGGGAATGCCGAGTTTCTCACTCGTGTTCCTAGGCCGAGTTTCCGCGTTCGGCTAAAATTCAGTTAAACACGGCGAAATTTGGGCGAATATAGGCGGATTTCATTAATTATGGCGAGGACATATATATTACATCGAATTTAAACTTGGAAAATATAAAAAGGCCGCCTCCATGGCTGACGCTGATGCCGATGCAAGACGCCGCTCTACATGCCGAGGTGGGGGTTGTTGCCAGCATGGATGTGCTCTAGCACGGAGACGAGCGTTCGCCCGGGAGCGCTCCACCAGCGGCGGCGCGATGTCGCATTGTTGCGCTTCGGCGAAGAGCCCGACCCCTCGTGGTGGGAGAGCTCCTAGAGCCGCATGTCGGCGAAGAACTGCTCCCAGAAGACCAAGTTGCCCGGATCCTCGGCAAGATCCGGGTCTTCCATGGCGGTGATAGGCGCCTAGATATCGTCGACGATGTCCTCGTCTATCGGCACCGGCAGAATCGGGATTCCGCCGACGTTGAGATTCTAGCCAGGAAGGGGATGAACGTCTGACGACGCCATATAGCCCGTGTCGTGGATCATCCAGGCCTCCCACGGCTGTAGCGTGCGGCGGCCGAAGCCATTCGCCGTCGCGGTGTCGCCAGGGAATATCTCGTCCATGGCTTTTCGCCGGAGTTGTGGAAGTGGAAATGTGCGAGCATTTGGAGTTCGTCGGAGTTGCGAGCGCTGTGAGGGAGTGTGAAGGGAGACGACGAGGGGTACGACTTTTATAGGCCGAGGAAGACGGCGAGAGCGGGAGGGGTGCAGCGGAGCGGGCGGGAAAAGGGGAAACGGCGGGAAGTTATTGGCCGGCGGTCCTCCGCGGGGTTCCGAGGCGGAAGGATGACGACGACTCGGCTTATGTCGCTGACTGGGCGGGTCCACTCTCCGTCTGTGTTTCTTTTCACCGAATTCGCTTCGTCCGGCGTTCCTAGGGGGTTCCCGAGATCCTGGGAATGACCTGAGAAGTCCGGACAAAAGTTGGTCTAAATCCAGACGAAAACAGGGTCCTGGGAACCCGACTGGGCCAATTTTCGGCGTTCGGGCCTAAACTTCGCCCTGGGATCGACGTTCTGGGAACGTGAGTGGAGATGCTCTAAAGGTCATCTGTCTGTCCGCTCTGGAAAGAGGCCACGTAGTGGCCTCTAGTTCCGGTTCGTAGCAAAACGGGACTAGAGATACATGCTTTTAGTCCCAAATTCATAATCCCAGGTGCGAAACCGGGACTAAAGGCATGTTTTCCACAAGTGTTATTCCTTATCCTTTGACTTATTCTCTTACATTTAATCTTCATAATAAGTTTTTGATTTGAATTAAATAAGGGCATGTCTAGTAGTTTGACATCTCCATCTCTTAGAGGTGGCACCTATGATTTGGTGAGAGAGAGAGGACGCCCTTTCTCTTTGTGGCACATGTCCTCTACTTTATAATTATATGAGATATCATTTCTTCATTACATGTTTTCGTATTTAATTTCAACCATAACACGTTGATGTGCGCAATAATCGCTAGTAACATGAAAATGCAACCGCTTATACACTAGGTATTTACCGTCTTGCGAATAAAACAGTGGGTGCAGGAGAAAGAAATATCTATATTATCACTTTTGTTTCGGTCCCCCCCCCCCTCTTTTAAACTTTGACAAACAAAAATTCGATACCAATTGTTTAAAGGATCGTACGAACCCATCCGAAATCCATATGATCCCCTTAGACGTATACTCACCATATACATATATGCATGTCCGCGGAAGGCGAAAATCGGAAGTTATATAACAACAATAAAATAAAATAAAATATGGCATGCAAAGACGTAGATCACGATAATGAAAGGTGGGATCAGCCGACTGGAATATGGATTATACCCAGTTCAACCGAGTACACATATACGAAGATATACGTGGCCTCGATATGGGTTTCGACGGATAAAAAAAATAAAACGGCCCATGCAGTTTAGTTTAGGAGGGGGGGGGGGGGGGACCGAAGCACGCGCGGAGAAGGAGATACAACTTGTGTAATGGAGAAAAGACTAGCTTGTACATCCCTTAGACATTAAGATACCATTTCCTCACAAGGAGAACACTGCCTTGTTTTTCTTACTTTCTGACCACCATAACTTAGACAAAAATCCTACGCGGCAGCTCTAAGAGTAGGTTGACATCACGTAGTTGAAGATGTCATTATACCATGATTCTACCCTCTGCGTTGACACTAGATGCTGAATTGGCATCATTTGCCATATGTGCAAAGTTGGTGGTCTCAATTAGTTGATGTATTTTTTCCAACCAAGTCCAACAACCTATGGTACATTAACTGTACACTAGCAGCACTTGCAATGTTATAGGGTGTACATCAGTACATGTACGACCGATCTATGAAGTTAGTGAAGACAAGGAGTATATATCATGATATTTCTTTTGTCGCCAATCTTTTTCATCAGTGTGGTCCTTGCATGCATACGCCAGTGTTCTAGAACATGGAGTGTTGATAGAATTAATATACAGATTAGTTGGGACCATATAGTAAACCCGTGGAGGACTGTAGATCCATGGTAAGTCTTCTGTCCAGTCCACACATGGACACGTATGGATGTAAAACTTATTTGTTTCACCCTCATGGCAGTAATTACATTTGAACGGGTCATTATGGTGGACCGAGAACATACCTTTCCTCTGGTGACAAAAATCGACAGATCGCATTTCTCTCAAAGCGCTTGTCGGTGGATACCATATACCAGTGTGCCATTTCAGATCAAGAAAAGGCACATATGTACATGGGCATCGACAATGCTACGACTGTTGTGGCACAGCGTCATTGACGCTTCCATTTGGTCTACTAATAGAATCACATCGCAGCTGTAGCTGAGGACGGGATCTACCGGCGCATATTGGATGCTCTACCGCCCAAAGTGGCCGGAGCAAAGCTAAGCTACAAGCCCCCAAATAGGCGGGGAAAAGCGAGGCCACTTTTGCGTGGTTTCATCGACGGCAATCATGCTGTTTCATCCTGCGCGCCGTCCCAGCTCGCCGGCCGGCCAGATCGATCGCGAAATGGATTCCCCGATCTCTCGACACTTTTCTCCTGCCACTGCCACTGATGATGCGAAGTACAGTATCATTCTATTTTGTTCTGCGCCTGGATCGGAATCCAAGGGGGGAGAGCCCATAGAATATTGCTCTATTATTGGTCACTCGATCTTTGGCAGATCGAAGGATGCGCGAAAAGTGACCTCAAAAAGTATCTTGTGCAGTGTAAAAACTTGGCTCTCGATCGTTTTCTTCTTCACTGTACTCAGTAGTAGGGTGACTATTGGAACGTTTCATGCCTACTAGCTAAGTAGAAGATGGTGTCATCCTCCATTTGACGGTGGAAGACGCTAACAGCTATTCCAGAGCTGGTTCAACGATCTGCGCACAATATAATTGCAGCAATATGTATAGAAGATAAACAACTCAAAAAAAATGTGGAGATAATTTAATTTCATCACTGGTGTTCCTTCAGAATAACAGTAAAAACGTCGTCCGTGTAGGGGAAAGTAAAACGAGAGCTGCAAATGCGTGCACAAGGTGTGCTGCCTTCGTGCTTGCAGGTATATATAACAACACGTCTAGATCGCTCATACGCACTTAACTTAGCTAGAACCAGTAAGTAGCAAAACCCAGCACGAACGCGAAATTGTAGTTTACCAATCAGGTCTCGATCAAGTATAGCATCTTTCGAGGACTTGATCTGGGATCTAGTACTCCGCGACAAGAGTAAACTTTACGTGCTAGTATTTCCTTGCACAAATGTATTAACTACGGAGTACTAACTAGCTAGTAGAGTATTGTTAATTGTACACATCCATCCATCTATAGTACTGGCCCCTGTCAATTTATGTGGCAGAGCTGTGCCTAGTTGTATCTAAAGATGTAATTGGTGAGGGTCCTGGGGCTTACCACATGCGTTTGGATTCTCGATCGTCGGATTGCCCTCCCCCTAGCAAATCTTGGTCGTTAATTTTTTCAATGCCTGGTATAAAACTGAGCTCTCCATAGGAGAAAACCCTAGCCGCCACTCCCTCCCCCTAACGCTCGCGCTTGACCCCAATCATGTCCCCCGTCTATCCCCCTAATCCCTGCCTCCATCTCTCCCTCAATCCCTTATGGCTCCTCTTCTGCCCCTTCTATAGGGAATCGGGGCGCCATGGATGAGAAGGCGGAGCTTGACGTCGAGAGGTACGCGAGGAAGCTGTAGACGTGCTGCTGCTCTCCCTCAACGCGCCGCCGCTTCTCGTCGACCTCAGCTGCAGATTCGTTCAACAACGGCCAGGTTCCCCCTCTCCTCTCTCCTCTCTCTCTCTCTGCTCATGATATTTTTTCTTGGTTTCTTCCTGTTGCTCCTTATTGTTGTTTGGCTGACTCGCTGATGCTAGTGAGGGAGATGGGAAGAGGAATAAGAAAGGATGAGGGGGATGGAAGAGAAGATGACGGATGAACATGAATCTGCTCCAACAAAGAAGTAAATTACATTCAGTTAGTAATAATCAGGTATAAATCTTGATAATTGCAACCAACACAAGAGTTCTATTTTGTTGTGTGATATGCCATTAAAAAGTATTATTTTTGTTCCTATAAAACAATGGTTGTAGTATGAGTTTATATTTGTAATGTGGTAGTACCCATATATACAACTTTCTATATTATGTCCACTATAGTACTAATTGAGTAACTAATTCCCAGAGCTGATGATATCAATATTTATGTTGATAGAAGTGAGTAACCAATCAATTGAATGTCTAGCTCTTGGATCTATCATCCGATGACGCGGGTAGGATGCGACAAACCCTAACTGAGTAACTAATTCCCAGAGCTGATGGTATCAATATTTATGTTGCTAGAAGTGAGTGACCAATCAATTGAATGTCTAGCTCTTGGATCTATCATCCGATGACGCGGGTAGGATGCGACAAACCATTGTTTCAAATCCTTCATTGTTTCTATGGTCCACGATGTTAACTAAGGTTTGTCTTGGAGCATCTGCTTTATTTTTTACACTTCTTTTTGATTGTTCTGTCATTGCCAAACATGATTTTCCCCTTATTTTGAATTTTGCTTCATGTCACAGATCATATTTTGGTTCATTTGTTTGCTAATGTATACACACTACTGGAAGGTTGAATGAATAACTACCTTGACTAGCTCATCCCTTTTACTTCGCGTGGCTATTATAGGACTCTTTTCTCTCTCTATTTTATACTGTTATATAGCCTTTCTATTTAATCCCATTCGGTATGTGAAGTTGCTGCTACAATTGTGTTGCTTGTATTGCTGAATGAAACAGTGACAATGAAACATATGTCAGTTTGATGTGTCAATTTATGTGGTGGTGGAGTAATAGTTTTGCTCGCGGTTCATCTTGATATGTTTAAGCTTGGTTTTCTATTGTTGATGCTTGACCATATCTGCTACTGCTCTGGCTGTATCATCCATTGACTTGAATTATCTCCGGCCTTTTGAGATTTTACTGTAAATATAATTACCAATTATTTTCCTTACATCTTTCTAATGAAAGGTTTCAGCCAATCATCTTCTTCTGGTATCAAGGCCAGGTCACAAGGTCGTTGCTATGCTAATATCAGGATTGACTGCTTGGATTGTTGTTGAAAAGGTTATCTTAATACACAGTTCTTTTTTGGTTGTATGTTGTGTGTTCTTGAGCTCACATTTAGTCAACTAAAATTTTCAGGGTCAGGGGTTTCCATTTGTTTTCATTACCTAATTCTCTTTTCATTCTAAATAAAAAACTCTACATGTTTCAGCCCTGTTGCCATTGTCTCCAACCCCTTCGCTGATAGTGCTGCAGCCCACATCTATGATCCCGTCGCCGTCCTCGCACATGCAAAGTTAGTGGATGTCAAGTTCGAAATTGCACCGAGCAAAGGAAGAATCCTAATGCGTATTATACCAACCAATTAGATAAACTTACTTTAAGATTCGGAGTTCCTTCTTAGTTACTGAGGAATCAAGCTGTAAAACCTGCAAGAAATGTTATCATGGTTTACAAGAAGTGCTAAAAAATTGCTATAGACTTGAAGCATTGTTTTCTGAAAAAATCCATATAGATGGATACATAATTTATCTTTTTACTTGATTTCTCAACTTCCCTGTCCATCTTCTTAGTCCTAAAGAAATAATTATTTGTACTTGATTTCTCTACTCCCCCAATGTTCTTTGCTCAATTACTGAACATTTTATGAGCTGCATGGTACCATAGTTGTTAGGAGATCTTACTTTGGATATAGGAAATTTAGCATTGAAAGATTTTTATTTTTACACAGGATTAGGTCTTTGAGTAGAGCATGAGGATTCAGTTTTAGAGGATGATGATTTGTGTAGTATTGTCCAAATTATGTATGTTTTCTCTTGCTATTAAATTTGATTTCTTTACAATGGTTCTACAGTATCCTTCAGTGAAAAATTTCTTCTACCTGATTGACCTTTTGCTGTATGGATTGGTTCACGGAGGTCAATCAGAAACTGCTAGAATGGGAGCCATAGCTCGTTATTGAATCCTAATAACTAATATATCTTGAGAAGTCACGACCAAATCTGATTCATAGCAGGTCCAGAACAAAGTATCTGCTGCGTTTGGTTCAGGTTTTTATTTTTTGCAAATTCTCTCTTGCCCTTTGGTTCAGGGGGCTCGGCCTAGACAATCCCACGCGCTGATTTCCAGAGTGGGAGGGTTATCTTTCAGCAAGCAACCAGGCATATTCTGTGTAATGGTTCTTCTCTAATTTCAGTTTAAGCACTTCTGATCAACATTTCCAGAACTGAACTGATCAAACAATGCAGGGTTATCTTTCTTCTTCATGAATGCTAGCTAGATTACTTAGTATGCCTCTGGGACAACGATATAGTATGGTTGTGAATATTTATGACCACACCGTGGGGATTGGAATGCTCCAACAGGAATCCACTATTCAGTTAACTTATTTCCTTTGGTGCCTTGCCAAGGCATTATTATGTAGATATGCTTTGTTACCCCCAGTTCGATAAATTACTATTTCAGCAATCTATATTTAGTGTTATCATGTGTTCTGAAATGATGCAGGCTTTTTTGGTGAAATACTGCTTGATGTGTTAGCAAAATTTAGCTTATTTATGTATCTTTAACTCAAGGTTGACCATTCGCTCTTTTATTTCAGGATAACTCTTTGTGATGCAGCGAAGATGCCTTATATTCATGTTTTCCCCTCTCAGGATTCAGTGACTTGATTCAGGTAATAAAAATTTCAGAGCACATTTATATTCATTTGAAAGTGTGCTTTTGCAAGCTCTACCAAATGGGCCAGGAATCCTACTCTTTATGTCTGCAATTATAGTGAAATTTTAGAGCATATTTTCTTTCCTTGATGTTTCTCTCTAATTAAGCCCATGCTTGCTTGACATTTTTTTATCTTGCCATGACAATCCATGATTATGTTCTGCTAGGATTTTGTCTAAAACACTCTGTTTTAAAAAGTTTGGTGAAAAGCCACCTGTACTTTCATATATTATTCTGATGGATCTGTACTTCCATATCCATCTATGTAATTTTCTGTAACTTTCATACATAACAAGTTACAATGATGGATCTTACCTGATGGCATGGCTAGATATCTGATATCGGTTCTACTGAAGTGAAGGTAAAAAAACTAGAAAAAGGTGATTTCTGAATTGGGAAGTACATGTATGGTTCAGGCAAACCATTGTGTTGTAAAAAATTCTATGTATAACAATGTATGGTTCTTCCTACTAGATTACCATGGGTTTACTGAATCCCGAATGCACTACTAACCCCGCCCAATGATGGACAATTATGCTTGCAGATACAACTATTCCTTATTCAGAATTTCAGATTATCAAGGATCTAAAAATAGCTTCGAGTGTGCTGCTGACCCTTCCCATTGGTGAAACAGCAATGGCACCGCCTCGAGCATTCTTTTATTTTATGTGCACGGTTATTTACTTTCTTAAACTACAATTTAGGTGGTCGGTTCTTAATCCATGTTGAGAAAAGAAAAATCATCCAATGTTTCTTGCTATACCATATTAGGAATACAAATGTCCACTCCACCGTCTTCCAGCCACCATACCGATGCTAGGTGAGCAAGACGCTGTCTACAACCATCCTTTCAATACATGAGTTGATTCGCTCAATAACGCAATGTTTTTATTTTTTGGTAAATAGATTTCTGCAGCACAAGAAGCGAACCATCTCGCATGAAACCGTTGTAAAGAGGACACTTTTTACAAAGGTTTGGACTGATGATTGCAAATCAGAGGTATGTGTTCCTTACATGACTACCGGTAGCCTGTTACTATGTCATATACAATATCAAAAACTAATCATGCTCTGTCTTATATTTACAGACCATCAAAGCTGAGAAAGAAAGTACTTGAAATGGATCTCACTCTATGAAAGATATAGGCTAGGTGTAATTTTGTTTGCCTATGTTCCTGTAACAGCTACCTCTCTAATGTTCTTTTGAACTACTGCACTTTCAGTAAGGATCCTTACACCTATGCTTCCGGTGAAGATCCTTACACCTATTATCAGCCCTACTTAAGTTTGCTGTGGGCTAAGATGCTATATATTCTGGTATAAGAACTGCTTAGATCGCGTGTGATATGTGTTTCGTGCTATAAAATTGTGTGGCTACTCTAATGTTGGTATTTACATCTGTTGCTCTATTCGAACCAAGTATCCTGCTCCTTTTGATGTTCCTGCTACTCTTTCTCATGTTACATTCTATATATTCAGCTATGTTACTCTTCAATTATAGTCACAAAATGCCTCTAAACCAACGGGATCGTGCTCCAAGGCGCACTATTCAATCTAGTATACCCTAGTTGTCGCTGTTTGCCAACACATATATTGACTTGGCGAATATAGTTATATTCGTAAAACGCTGTCTGGTCCAACCGGCTCATCTTATGTTACTAGCTAATCACACACTCAGCAAATAAACAGTCATCAGTATGTTTCATCTGACTGGAGAGACACATGTTTCTTTAATTTTTAGCCACCATTTAGCATGTACATTAACATCCTTGTGCCATATAATCATGGTAGCTTAACTTGGTGAAAGAATGTCGACAGTTTTAGAAACTTATAAAAAACATATATGTGAAATTTGGTAAGAAATGGTAATGCTCAGGCTGAGAAAAATAACAACTTTAGTCAGAAATAGTGGCTATGATAGTTATTTCTTATTAGTCCATATTCATAGCCCGCCAACGGAAGATCTGTTTCTCTCTTTATATGTGTTGGAAATTCCAGTATATAGGCATGACACGGCATAGACTCAGTAATAGTTAGTTAGACCGGGTGATTCTTAGGGTTGACTTGGAGATAAACTATTTTCTAGTGTTCTACTAAATCAGCGACAATTATTATAAATTGCAGGGAATAATTATAAATTGGAGGGAATAGCGAAGCTGCACTAAGGGAGAGTTTTTTCGAGCTCGAGATTGTGCAAAGGTGCATTCAATATCTAACCGTCCACCCATATGCAGTATTGTTGGGATCCAAGCCTAGAATTTGATAGCCTAAAAGCATCTCCACTAGCATTTCCAAGAGGCCATTTCCTGAACGTTTTTTGGTCTGGATTTATAAAAAACGGCTCAGTAGTGTTCCCAAGAGGCATTCCCATGCCACTTTTTGCCCCAAATACGTCCGGGGTTCCCAGGCCGATCCCGGGTTCCTGGATGGGAACGCCGGATCAAATAATTAGCCTATCACTCGCCGACGTGTGTTCCCTCTCTCTCCCATGTCTCTCCGCCATCTTTCTCCCCTTCCCGTACGTCGAGGCAGCCACGCCGACATGTCCGTGTCAACCTCCTCGCACTCGCCTCGGCTTCGTGCTTGACGAAGGACGACGCTCGCCTCGGCTTCAAGCTTCCCGCGCTCACCGGCATCGGATTTGGCATCGAGGAAGAGGGCGCCGCGTCTGGCGGCCGAGCTGGGGCGCCACGGCCGGTCCCTGGTGAACACATACGAGGAGGTCACGGTAGCGGTCGAAGCAGAGCGGCGGGCCGAAGCAGGGGCGGGGCGCAGCGCGGGGTGGCCGGCGCGGCGTGGGGTGTGGCCGGCGGCGCAACACCGGCGTGGGCGCGGTCGGCGACGCAGCACCAGGGACTGGCCCGAGCGAGTCCACGCCGTCGTGACCCCCTCGCCCGGGTTCACGCCGCTCTCTCCACCTGGCCGCCGCATGGCAAGGCGCTAGCGATGCGCGTTCTCTGGAGGAGGCCGTCTCCGCGGGGCAGACGACGCACTTCGGGGCCGTGGCGTCCTCCTCCGCCGCTTTTCCGGTCTTGGGGTCAGCGTGGCGTCGGGCGGCATTGGGCACGGCGTCGGGCGGCTTGGGGGCGGCATCGAGCAGCGTCGAGCTGGGAACGTGGCTGGAAAAAGCCCATTAAATTTGCTCCATCTGGACCAATTTTTGGCCTGAAAATGGCACAACGAGTGGGGTGCTCTAACATGATTTGAATTGTGTATAATATTTATTTTGGCGCAACCTTGCTTTTTTGCGATGCTGCAAAATACTTGTATCTATTCAGCTCAATCATGAGAGGGTTGTTGCACCAATAAAAGGCGAGTACTGTATTAAATTTTGCATCCATATACTTGTACCTATTTTTTATTTGAATGGTTTGTATCTACTCCCTCCGTTTTAAAATATAAGATGTTTTAGGTTTGTGAAGAGAATGTATCTAGACTTGTTTTAGTGTGTGGATTCACTCTAAACATGAGTGAACCTATATATTAAAAGTAGTCTAGATACATTTGCTTCACAAAGCTAAAACATCTTATATTATGACACGGAGGGAGTATTCTTTAAGTGCGTGATTTTTTTATATCTTTTGGAAACTTAGGTGTTTAAAGTGTGTCCCACGTACCTAGGTTGCGAAAATATGCCCTACATGTTCGGAGTAAAAGAAAATATATGAAATATGTTCCTAAACTGAGCTCTGAGGGTGTAGTGTCAACCTCGCAGAACCATCCAAGAAGCAAGAAAAACGACGCGTTTAATTTGGAAGTGACGGAGGGAGTTTCGTGCGGCATTTGGGCGGAATATACCAGCATGCCTACGCAAGCCTACCTAGTAGTAGAGCAGAGCTATAGTGGAAGGAGTATATACTAATCGTACAGTACTGATCACGGGGTGGCCATTAGTTTCGCGATCGATGAACGATGATGCATGTTGACAAGCCATCGCGGTCAGGTCACGGAGTAGAGACAGAGGAGTATCAATTTGGCAACTCAACCACATCAAGCCAGCACCGAGGGGGACAGAGAGAAGGACAACGGGGTGTATGTCGGTACGCGCGCGCGCGCGCGACAAAGGAATACATGCGGCTGGCGACCGGCACCGGCGCACTGGGCCGGGTACATGTCAGTCCAGTGTGCGCTCCTCGATTCCTACACCCGCCCTTGTCGCGTCGCCCCGCTGCCTGCCCGCAGTCTGCCACTGGCATACCCTCAGGTGTGTGTCCGAGCTGGAGGCGCTGATATTTCTGTGGGAGGATGATGGCGACACAGAGAGAGCTAGTAGAAACCAGACAAATCGGTGGGCTCGGGCCTCCAGGCAAATCAGTGGGCTCGGTCCCCGGCCATGAACCAAGTTCGTGACAGTCTCTCTCGTCGATCTTCACTAGCTAATGTCCAAGTTGACATACGCTCTCAAAATTTGATACGGTATATACATTTAAATAACATATATAAATGGGTTATAGGAATTTAGGGGGTGTTTGGTAGCATGTATGGAATTTGGGGATCAGCGGGGCACGTCCATGGCCAACAGTGTCACACACATACAAGCGATTAGCCACCTTTCGCATTCGTTTGATAGCCTATACGGAGATATTTTGCATGTGGGAACTCCGTTGTTTGGTTGCCTGCACTTGTTTCACTATTACATTGATACACACACTAACTAACTAACTAAACAATTATTGGCAGTGATCTTGTTCTTCCTGCTATGGCTGCTAGCCATAGAGGGCCGCGGGGCACCTCATGTGGTTGCGTCGATGATGAAGGGCCGCGTCGGTGATGGAAGGCGGCGGGCACGTGATGTGGTTGTGCCGACGACGGAGGATGATGTCAGAGAACGCAAACACGGTCGGATAGGCACTGCACTTACCGACGCAACAGTCGGCGAGGTGGAGAGCATGACGACAGGATGGAGTAGGAATTGCTCGATCTTGTTCGCTGTGTCAAGGTCCTTACCCACAGAGGCAACATTGACGATGGAGCCCGATGACGAAGGACGACGCCGGAGAAGGCAAACACGGTCAGCCATAGTAGCATCAATCAAGAACCGCTCAACAGCCGATGGGCACTATACTTATTGGCGCAACAGCCGACGAGACGGAGAGCGTGATGGCAGATTGGACGACGGAGGATGGTGTCGGAGAACGCAAACACGGCTGACTAGGCACTGCACTTACCGACGCAACAGTCGGCGAGGTGGAGAGCATGACGATGGGGTGGAGTAGGAATTGCTCGATCTTGCTCGCTGTGTCGAGGTCCTTACCCACAGCGGCAACATTGACGATGAAGAACTGCGCGGCGATGGAGGGCGGTAGGCACCTGCTGCAACTGCGCCGATGACAAAGGACGGCGCCGGAGAAGGCAAACACGGTCAGCCATAGTAGCATCAATCAAGAACCACTCAACAGCCGGATGGGCACTGCACTTACTGGCGCAACAGCCGACGAGATGGAGAGCGTGATGGCAGACTGGACGACGAAACCTCATCTTCAACCCCATCTTTAAGCTCATGTACCTACAAGTTGAGAAGCTATAGAGGAAATCCTATACCTGCATCAAAACTTGCAACACGAAAATTATGGGGAATAGCCAGATCTAGCTACTCCTCAAAGGAAATTCCGAACGTTTGATCGTGTGCGATAAATCTGAAGAAATTCGCCCATAAAACTCCAACTTTGACCATGAATCCGAGAAGATACAGTCCACAAACCTCGAAATCGATGGTCAGAATGGAACCCCATCACCGATGCACACCTTTTTCATGTATAGTGTGTTTTGAATCGAGGTATATTGTGCTAATTGCAAGATGTCAAAATTAAGCTTGTTTAGAGGGGAGATGAACAGATGAGAGACAAGGTCATGTTGCACGCGCTCGTGCACCGGTGCACTCCCCTAAGTCAGGCCCGCTGAAAACGGCCGATTCAAGCATTGTCACCGGTCTGGCTATGGGCTGCTTTATGAATTATGCTGGCCACAAGGCAGGCCTCATGCAGGCAACTAATCGGGCCGAAAACTATACCAGCTGGTCTGTCCAGACCTCATGTAGGCTACCAAACGCGTCTTTAAATAATATATATACCTTAAGCTCCTCATGGTTCTATCCAACTATCCATTGCACTAAACTCGGTGGTCATCAAATAGTTTTAGGGCATCGTAGCCAGGGAGCATAGCACTAAGCTTCTATTTTTGTTTGCCCTTTTTTCTTAGTTTTCATTTCAGTTGCAAACTTAGTTTTTTCTAACATATAAAAAATAATAACATACAAATTATAATATAAAGTACCATAAAAACTTTGGCGATGACTATAAGGGATTATATCTTTTTTTAGATCTAGGATTACAATATCTTAATGATGAGGATGTCTGTGATGTATCTTTTGTACCATTGATGCTTTAAATAAAAAAAAGTGGTGTAGGGAAAATGCTTGGAAAATGAAAAGGAAGAACAAATGGAAGAGGAAAATGAAGGACAAGTGGAGGAAGAATGGAGTAGCTATTCATCATCACCTCCCAACATGAACCAGATCCTCTAATGTAGAGGAGGAAACTCAACCCTACCGTTCTTGACTAGTGTAAAATGAAGAAGAAAAGTCATAGACTGTTAATAAGGTTATTTACTGTTGGTAATTACTATAGGCATAAAGATTAAAATTTATTTTATTACACCATATTTTTTCTTGCATGTAGTGACTGTAGATCTATCCCATAGATTTGTATTTTGTAAATCAATATAGATCATTTTAGTCTAGAATCGGTGGGCTCGGCCTCCTAGCAAATCAGTGGGCTTGGTCCCGGCCATAAACCAAGTTCATGAACGTCTCTCGTTGATCTTCATCAGTAGCTAAGTTGGCATGCGCTCTCAAAACTTGATATATATTTACAGAATATATATAAGTGGGTTATAGGGATTTGGTGAATATATATTTACCTTTAACTCCTCATGGTTCTACGCTCAATACTTATTGAAAGGTGTTACGACTATCTATTGCACTTGGTGGTCATCAAACACTTTTAGAACGTCATAGCCAGGGAGCATAGCACTAAACCTCTATTTTTGTTTGCACTTTTTTGTTATTTTTAATTTTGGTTGCAAACTTAGTTTCATAAAACATATAAAAGGGAATACCATGCAAATCATAATTTAAAATACCATAAAAACTTAGGCTACGACTATGAGGATTACATATCTTAATAACGAGGATGCGTGTGATGTCTCCATTGGTGCCACTGATGCTTTTAATGAAAAAATTATTTGATAGAACAAATGGAGGAGAAAAATGAATACAAGTGGAGAAAGAATGAAGTAGCTACTCATCCTTACCTCCCAACAATAGTAGCTCTCAGAGTCCAATGTGCTCCCTCCTATATGATTGCGAGTTATGTTGATATTTATGATAATGAACCTATGCTTCATGAGTCTTTTGATGTGAACTATTTCTATGTTGATTCTTATGATACATCGATAAAACTATTTTAGAGAAGGATATTAATGCTACATATGGCGCATTTTGCTCCTTAGATGGTAAGTCCTTTTGCGGTGATTCTAGTGGTAATTATATTGTCGATTTTGCATCTAATGTTTGTAATTATTATGAGAGAGGAAGTAATTGAAAGAGTCATTTCGGTGTTTCCATTTTATATAAATTGCAGATCCCTTATTTTAATATGCATTGCTCTCCCCTTTGTAGCTATGATTTGTTTGATTGGGGGTGGGACTGCTAAGAGTATCTCCAGCGGCGTGACCCAAATGGTCATGTTCGGTGCGAACCCATCTGTGCGGATAGGAGGGCAGCGAAACCACGGCCCAGAAGTGCGACCCAATCGGACCGGCCTATCCCCTCATGAAATTTGGGCCATGGATGCGTCGGGCCGAACAGCGTGTCCTTATTCAGGCCACCCCGGGCCCTCTCTCCAGTGGCACACAAGGCACACACACAAGCCAGTCTCTGCCCAATCCCTCGCCCACCATCTCCTCCACTGCGCATGGATGTCGCATGTCTGTCATGTGCATCGCCGTTGCCCTTGCCACTTTCGAGCGCTTGCTAGCCGGGAGCCACAGTGAAAGAGCATTTCCTATCCCTAGTGATTTTGGTGTTTTATACCAACACATATATTTAACTAATTATTTGCCAAGTGTATCGCAAGTGCATTGAAAAAGGTTTTGCAATGGTTAAACAACAGTCCAAAACTGTCTGCCTGGCGCGGTACCAATAAGCGGTAGTATCGCTTTTTGCTACCAGACGCAGCAGTAGCTTTTGACTAGTTGTCAAAAAGCCACTGCCGGGCTAGGTACTAAAAAGCGCTGGTACTGCATTTTAGTACCTAGCGCGACAGAAGCTTTTTGACCACTTGTCAAAAGCTACTGCCCGCTCCGGTACTAAAATGCGGTAGTACCGCATTTTAGTACCTAGCGTGGTAGAGGCTTTTTCCAACCTATAAAAGGCCACTCCTCGCCCCGGTACTAAAATGCGGTAGTACCGCATTTTAGTACCTAGCATGGCAGTAGCCTTTTGTATGTTGGCAAAAGCCACTAGCTGCCTAGGTACCAAAATGCGGTGGTACCACATTTTGGTATCTGGCATGACAGGGAGTTTTTCGACCATGTTGCAGATACCATTGCCCGTCCGGTAGTACCGGTTCCCATAAGCGGTACTACCGCTTTACGGTAGCACCACTTTGTGGTACCGTTGTGGCCAGGGCATATGAATTTTGAAAGTTGCTCTTCCGGTACCAGGTCCGGTAGTACCGGAGTTTTCCGGTAGTACCGCTTAAACTTCCGGTACTACCGCTGCATTAAAGGCTCCAACGGCCAGATTTCTTGGAGGGGTATAAATACCCCTCCACCTACCTTGGGACAAAGTGCTCATCCACATTAAAGTCAAGACCACCATTGGATCCACCAAATCTTCAAGATCTCCTCAATCCACCACCCAAAGTCTTTGATCTTTGGGGAATCGAAGGAGGAGGACCCGATCTACTACTTCACCAAAAGAGATCTTCATTTCCCCCTCATTCAATTGAGGGCCCCTTTGCTCTAGTGTTTTCTTGGAAACCCTAGTTCTTTTTTTGGTTCTTACAAGCTTGTCTTTGATTGCTTTGACATCTTGCTTGTATTTGGGAGCCTCCGATTAAGTTGTGGATGTGTGCCCCAAACTTGTAAAGGTGTCGGCTTCCACCTTGAAGGTTGCCGATATAGTGGAAGGTGAATCGATCCCGTTGGGGTAAGATTCATCAGAGAACAAGGGAGGCCTCTTGTGGCGTTGGTGGTTTGAAACCACCCCCTCTCCAAACGTAGACGTACTTCCCCTCAAAAGGAAGGAACTACGGGAAACAAATCCTTGTGTCTCCGCGTCCACCACTTTGGTTACTTCTATCCTTTACCGCACTTTACTTGCTTGTTCTTACTTTATGTTGTGTTAGCTCGTGCATAATTGTCATTTAGGTAAATTCACCTTAGTTGCATTATCTAGAGAATTTACCTTATTGTCAAACCTTAATTTGAAAAAGAAGAAAATTTGAAGTAGCACCTATTCACCCCCCCCTCTAGGTGCCCATACGATCCTTTCAATTGGTATCAGAGCCTCGGTCTTTATTTGGGCTTTACCTCCTAAGAGAATATGGGTAGCCAAGAAGGGGAAGGTGATGGTGAGCATACTACGGTGACCATGGAAGATCTCAAAAACTTGGAAACAAGATTGAGTTCTTCCTTGGTCAACGAAGTCAAGAAGATGCTTGAGCAACTTCTTAAAGACAAAGATGGCTCATCATCCCCTTCTCCTCAAGGGGATCCTCCATCCGTTTTACCTAAAGGGGATACTCCCATATCCCCCGAGGATAGAATGGTTAGGGGTAAACAAGACAACACTAATTCCTCCACACAAAATGATGGTGGGAAGGGTGAGCACCGTGATTCATGGTACTCTCCCGACCCTCCAATCCCTCACCCTCATGTATACAATAGAGGTGACCCACCTAAGCTTGAAGAATCTGCTACATTTGCTCAATGGCAATCACTAATGAGAACTCATGTGCGCAGCTCTTGCATTGAACTATGGAACATCATCGAGCATGGACTCTTTATTGGGGATCCAGACAATTTGACAAGAAGAGAGATCGTCAATAGTCAACTCAATGCCACTGCCTTGCATATGATTCAACAAGGTTTAGGTACAAAAGATTATCCACACATTGAGCACTTTAGCATTGCCAAGGAAGCTTTGGATGCCCTCACTGTATTGTTTGTTGGAAATGAGAGTATGAGGAGGAACCGATATGATGCTCTAAGCAATGAAGCCGAAGGCTTCTACATGAAAGAAGGTGAAGATCACGAAGACATGTATCGAAGGCTCAAGACCACCGCCATCGCTTTTAGAAATGTGGGTGCCTCACATGTGGATGATGCATGGATAAAAAGGAAATATGTGAGTGCACTCATGCCTTTTGAGCCCACCGACTTGAAGAGCCTATAAGGAAGACACAACTACCATCTCATGACCTCAAATGAAGTTAAGCAAGAGATGGCCGCTTTCAAAGTTGCCGCCAAGAATGCCAAAGATTCTCGTGCCCGTGCCCCTTGGTATGAGCAATGTTGTCAATGTTGCGTTGAAGGCCAAAGCTGTGGACCATGGGTATGAAGATGATAGTGATGAAGGCCTCTCCATGGACCATCCCGATGAAGTCAAGATTGCTCATGGTCAATATATGGCCTTCTATGCAAAGAACTTTTGGAAGAACCCCGCCAAGGCCAAGATGGAAATGCAACGGAGAAGCAACCCAAATGGAAAAAGGGAGAATACCACTAGGTTGAGAACTTGCTTCAATTGTGGTGACCGCTATCACTTTGTGGCAAGTTGCCCCTATGAGATGAGAGAATATCATGGTGGTAATCTTGTGATGAAGAAGACTCTCAAAGGATCTTACAAGAAACCCTTCATCAAGAAGAATCCCATCAACAAGAAGTCGGGAGAAATTGTCTTGATCACTCATGAAGAATACTCCTCTGATGATGAAGATGATGAGGAAGAAGAAACGTCTAATAATATGGCAGCTCTTGCCACTACTTCTACTCCGACATTCTCACTCTTCGATTCTCCAAATGAGAATTCCCCCATCAAGAACGTCACTTGCCTTATGGCAAGAGGAACGGAGGTATCCTCATCATCTCACTCTACTCCCTTAGACAATGATGAAATTGATGATGAAATGTCTCTTGATGTTAAAAAGGAATTAATTGCCTTTGATGAGTTTATGACTAACCTACAAGGAGATGCTAAGATACATTTTGGAAACATCTTAGATCAACTTTCCCATACACAAGAACTTCTAGATGTAAGATGTAAACTTGGGCATGAACACATGATTGAGCTAGAGGCTTTAAACAATGCTCTAGAAGAAGAACAAGAAACTAGGTTATCACTTGAATTAAAACTTGAAGGGCTTGATGAGGCCAATGACACTATTGTTAACAAACTCATCAAGGAGCGTGATCATGATATTTCTAAATACAAAAGGGCTAAAAAGGACAATATTGAGTTTGGTGTGGTTCATGAAAAACTTTCCGAGGACTTTAGTTTGCTTAACAAGGCTCACAAGGCTTTGGAAAGTGAACTCTTGTCACTCACAAAGTCCCATGAAACGCTTCAAACTCATTTGGCCAATATTCCTTCACCTAGTAACTTCATTCCATCTATTAGTACAACTATTTTTGAAGAAAATGCTAGGTTGAAGGGGGAGCTTGCCAAGGCCACATTTCCACAAGGCAACAAGTCCATTGATGATCTCTTGAGTAAGCAAAGACCTTGTGGTGAAAAAGGGGGCATTGGTTTTGTTTCCAAAACCAAGAAGAATTACAATAATAAGAAGGCCAAGCCCGCACAAGAGACCAACAAGACCATTGTGGATAGTAAGACCACAAGTGGTAAAACTATGTCTCATGATGACTTTGCGGGAAGTGCTAACCCTCACTATGTTCTAATGCGTGATTATTATGGTGATGTGTATGCACAATATGTTGGCCCTTATGATGGTTATATTGCTTGGTCTATTTGGGTTCCCAAGACCCTTGTTGCTAACAAAAGAGGACCCATTGAAAAATGGGTACCTAAAAATTAGCTTGATCTTTTGTATACTTATGCTTCCGGAGGTTCAAAGTGGGTGCTTGATAGTGGTTGCACAAGTCATATGACCGGAAGCTCATCTATTTTCAAGGAGTTAAAGCCAAATGATGATCAAATCTCTATGACATATGCCGACAAATCAAAGTCTAAGGTAATGGGTTTCGGCAAGGTAGTGGTTGCTCACGACATTACACTCGTGAACGTCATGCTTGTTGAGACCCTTGGATACAACTTACTTTCATTCCTTGCTCTTGGAAAGATGGGCTTTGCGGTCTTTATTGATGTTTATATTGTGGTCCTCTTGTGGAGCAAGTCTCTCAAGGTCGCTTTCGTTGGGTACGTCGAACATGACTTGTATGTGGTGGACTTTTCGGAGCAAGCCACTACAGGACCGATGTGCTTATTCGGAAAGGCCGATGTGGGGTGGCTATGGCATCGCCGACTAGCCCATGTCATTATGAGAACTTTGCAAAGTCTCCATAAGGAGGGCCATATTGCTGGACTAAAAGAAAATGTTTCCTTTGCCAAAGATCGTGTTTGCAGGGCATGTGTTCTAGGGAAGATGCATGATGCTCCTCACAAGCCTAAGAACCGAATCAAGTCTACCAAGATCTTGGAACTCCTCCATGTGGACCTCTTTGGTCCTCCGTCTCATGCAAGTCTTGGTGGGAAGAAATATTGTTTGGTGATCGTTGATGACTTTTCAAGATACTCACGGGTATACTTCTTCAAGTTGAAGAGTGAGACCCAAAAGACTTTCATCGACTTCATCAACATGGTCCAACGATAATACAATATTCCCGTGTTGATCATAAGAAGTGACAACGGCACCGAGTTCAAGAACTACACCTTAAATGACTTTCTTAGTGATGAGGGGATAAAACATCAATATTCCGCTGCATACACCCCTCAACAAAATGGTGTGGCCGAAAGGAAGAACCGGAATATTATTGAGATGGCTAGGACCATGTTGGCGGAGTTTAAATCCCCATACAACTTCTGGGCCAAAGACATCTCCACCGCTTGCCATGCTTCAAACCGGCTCTACCTCCACAAAGAAATCAACAAGACTCCATATGAAATTCTTACCGGCAACAAGACCAACATATCTTACTTCCGGGTGTTTGGTTGTAAGTGTTTCTATCTCATAAAAGGTGTTCGTTTGTCCAAATTCGAGTCTAAAGCATTAGAGGGTATTTTTGTTGGCTATGGTCTCGAATCTCACACTTATAGAATCTATGATAAGCTCTCCGGAGCCGTCATAGAATCTTGTAGTGTGACCTTCGAAGAATATGATGGTCCCCAAGGGGGGCGTGTTGATGCTTGTGATGCAGATGATGAAATGCCTCAGGATGCCATAGGAAGAATGGGTGTGGGATATATCCGCCCCGTTGAGGAACCCCTTATGGCGGATCGAGAAGAACTATGCTCCACTCAAGTGGATCCCTCATCTTCACAACCTCAACATGCTCCATCCACCGAGGAGTAAAATGACTCAAGCCAAAGACAAGACGTGGACCCGCAACATGGTGATCGTAGTGACAACTCTAGTCAAGGGGAGCTTGATTCATTCTCCAGGATGTCAAGTGGTGCCAAGGCAATTACTCAAAGAAGATTCGTACAAACTGCTTTGAGACAAGCTCAAATTGATGCTAGAAGAGCACTTGATCAAGACCAAGGCCAATCTTTGCCTCCCAATGTAGAGGATGATTCCGATGATGACCAAGGTCAAGATGATGGTCAAGACGAGGATCAAAATTATTAAGAGGGTCCCCCAAGAAACAACACGGAGATCCACGCTCGTCGTGAATCTAGAAAAGAAAGAATGTTGGAATTAAGAGACCACTCTCTACAAAATGTTGTTGGTGACCTAAGGAAAGGCATTTCCATAAGAGCACAATTGAAGAGGTTCAGTGAACATCAAGCACACATCTCCATGATTAAACCTAAGAAAGTGTGGGAAGCTCTTGAAGATTCGGATTGGTTGGAAGCTATGCACAAAGAGCTCAACAACTTTGAGAGAAACAAAGTATGGAAGTTAGTTGAGAAGCCAAAGGATTTCCGCAATGTCATTGGAACAAAGTGGATATTCAAAAACAAGCAAGATGAGCATGGAATTATAGTAAGGAACAAGGCTAGATTGGTTGCACAAGGGTATTCTCAAATTGAAGGCATTGAATATGGAGAGACGTATGCACCCGTGGCTCGCCTTGAGTCCATCTGTATCCTTCTTGCTTATGCGGCACATCATAACTTCAAGTTGCAACAAATGGATGTAGAAAGTGCATTTCTTTATGGTCCATTAAATGAATTGGTATATGTTAAGCAACCCCTGGGATTTGAGGACCCCAACTTCCCAAACCATGTCTACAAACTTGATAAGGCGCTCTATGGGCTCAAGCAAGCCCCACGCACGTGGTATGAGCACCTTAGAGAGTTATTGTTTGACCGTGGATTTGAGGTTGGGAAAATCGATCCCACTCTTTTTACTAAGAGAGTCAATGTGGAGCTTTTTGTATGCCAAATATATGTTGATGATATTATCTTTGGCTCATCTAACAAAGCTTTTAATGATGAATTCTCAAAGCTTATGACTAGTAGGTTCCAGATGTCTTTGATGGGGGAGTTGAGAGTATTTCTTGGCTTTGAGATCAAGCAAGTTAGAGGAGGGACATTCTTCAATCAAGCCAAGTATACTCAAGATATGCTCAATAGATTCAAAATGCAAGATTTAAATGGAGCTCCTACTCCCATGGCTACAAAGACTCATCTAGAACAAAATCCAAATCGTAAAGATGTGGATCAAAAGGTATACCGGTCCATGATTGGTTCTTTGCTTTACCTTTGTGCATCTAGACCCGATATTGTGTTGAGTGTAGGTGTGTGTGCAAGATATCAAGCGGCTCCTAAAGAAAGCCATTTGATGGCGGTCAAGAGAATCTTTTGATATTTAGTTCATACCCCATTTTATGGTCTTTGGTATCCTCGAGGCTCAACATTTTCCCTTTGTGGATACACGGATTTGGATTGGGCGGGTGATAAGGATGATAGAAAATCAACATCTGGGGCTTGCCAATTTCTTGGTAGGTTCTTGGTATGTTGGTCTTCTAAGAAGCAAAATTGTATATCTCTCTTTACCGCCGAAGGCGAGTATGTGGCTGCCGCTAGTGCTTGCACTCAATTGCTATGGATGAGGCAAACTTTAAAGTAATACGGTGTCCATTGTGACAAAGTGCATCTTCTATGTGACAATGAAAGTGCCATTAAGATTGCATACAACCCGGTGGATCACACAAGGACAAAGCATATTGAGATTCGTCATCACTTCATTAGAGATCATGTTGCTCGAGGTGATATTGATCTATCCTATGTGTCAACCAAAGATCAACTTGCCGATATCTTCACAAAGCCACTTGATGAAGCAAGGTTTTGCTACTTGAGGAATGAACTAAATATCGTAGATTCAAGGAGCTTGACTTGATTATCTTACACTCTCACCTAATATTCGACCCATATTTGGTTTAGGTGTAGGCATGGATATAGGGGGAGTGCGGTTCTAATTGATTGGACTATCCCTCCCCCATTATGCCCAAATCAATAAAAATCATTCCTCTTAATATCATTTTGTGATATGTGAGCTTAAATGATGAGTTTCGGTAATGGACCCAAGATATATCTTCGTGGTGCCAAGCTGAGTATACTCATATATGGTGGCTTAGGCCACCGCCCCTTCTCATTTGAGAGGTTTGTTCTTACTCGTGTTTGTCATCCTCTAGTTGGTTTTGTTCTTCTGGTCGTGCACTCACATTTGGCTCTTCATATGTTTTTAGTAATTTTTGAGTGCATTGGCCCATATCAGTGTGACTCTCTAAACCCAAGCCACTCTTATCCCTCGACAAAACTCATCTACTCTGCACAAGAACCTTCCACTTTATGTATCCTGGCTCTCTGTTCTGGTGGTTACGGTACTACCGGTGCTAACTATCGGTACTACCGCCAAACGGTACTACCGTAAAAGGCTAGCGGTACTACCGCTTCTGGATCAGTTTCCAGGATCTTGTCTGGAAACTTCCCAGGTGCGGTACTACTGGTAGTTTCCTACTATACTACCGCCTAGCGGTACTACCGCTCGTGGCTCCGGTACTACCGCTCTGCGTTTCGATTAAGATTGGAGACGTGGGAGAGGCACCTCTCAGTGCCTCATTAGTCCCCCGTCTCCACTCCTCACCACACCGCCGCCGGAGCAGGAGAACGCCGCCGGAGCCCCACCCCTTCTCCTTATACCGGATCCACACCAGATTCGGCCTCCTCGTAGGCTCCTCCTCATTCTCCACCGCCATGGACACCGGTACTACCGCCCTCCTCTTCTTCTCACTTGTTTTCTCCATTAAATCTAGGGTGACTTTGATTCTTGGATAAAACACATATTCTTGAGGTTGTACCGTGTGCTATCTATAAGATCTACCTCTTAGACCGATGGAATTCCTGTTTTACATCAATTTTACTGCCCGTACATGGATCTATGTCTCAGATCTGCACTATGGTCGCCGGCCGGTAGTACCGAGAATCTTTTTCCGGTACTACCGCCCTGTACAGACAGCAATTTTTTTTAAACCAAGAGTTCCATCATCTGTTTGTCTTGGGTTCTTGTGCCCTTACCCCTATGCTATCTCCCTTGTTCTTTCACAGGTGCAGGGGGTTCCCGGGGATCTCGCAAACGCTCCAAAGCTCACCATGAGATTGAGGACTATGAGTCAGAGTGAGAGACTAAGTCAGAAGAGGAGATCATGCCTCAACCTAGCACCCGTCTGAAACTGCAAACAACTCGTGGTCGTCGGGGTGGGGGGTCAAGCAAAGTGCTGGTCGTGGTAAGGCTCCTCCACCTCCTCCTCCCTCCGGTCCTTGCAAGAGCCACAGTTCAGGGCCATCTAGGCCAAAGCTGCTATCTGATTTGTCTGAGATAGATTTTCATGAACTGCGGACTGTCAATCCATATGTGGCTGCTCGCTCTCAAGCTCGGCAAGGTAGCCTCTTCTATACGGATTTCTAGGAGCGGGTGTTCCATGAGATACTCATGAAAGATGACAAACTTGTGGTCCCTCAAAAGTGGATCGAGATGAATCATGTGAAGAAGAACCTGCAATACTTTGGTGTAGCTCTTGAGATTTGCACCAACATTGGCTTGTTTCCCATTATGGAGTTCCGGTGCAATTATGACCCAATGCTCATTACTCAGTTCTATGCAACCGTTAACTTTGCCAAGAATCAGACTCGGACACTCACCTGGATGACCGAGGGTGTTGTCAAGCAAGCAACTTTGGCTGAGTTCGTGGCTATTCTCGGGTACGAAGACCATGGCAAGGACACTCCCATTGGCTTTCGGTGCCACAACAATGATCGCCCCATGAAGAAGGATGCTCTTGCACCACTGTACATCCGGGGGCGCGGTATCCCTGGAAAGATCAAAGGGCTTCTACCTACATATGACATCTTGCATCGCATTTTCCGTGAGACTGTCGCCCCCCGAGCTGGGAATGTTGATGAGATACATGCCTTCATGGTGGATATCATGCTCGCCACCTTTCACCACCGTGACTCCGGCCAACCTATGGATGTGATGGATGTTATTTGGAATGAAATGGTCTGTGCCACTTTTCAAAGGAGGGTGCCTCCTTTTGCTCCGTATATCATGGCTCTCATTATTAGCAAGTGCCCCATGATTGCTCGTGACATGCCTTCTCTTCGCCTTGTCACTCACCGCCACAATAATATGTTGATCAATGCCGATGGTCATATTGTTGATGAGGATGGGAACCCTGTTGTGGAGGGATCCGGTGATGCTGATGATGCCCAGAAGGATGTTGACTTTGTGGTCTCACGTCGCAAGCCTGCTCAGCCATCTTGGGCCAAGAGGATTGAGGCCAAACTCAAGAAGGTATTCTGCTTCCAAGTGTACAATCAGAAACGCATGTACGAGGCCCATGTCTATGCCAAGAAGTCATGTGCTCGTCAGAAGGAAATGATGGAGGCTCAAGGTTTGACCGTCTCCAAGGGCTCCGAGAACAACATTACCCCAGAAGACCAATGGATCTCCAAGCACAGCCACTGGGATGATGATGCCACCTCCTCCTTCCGTGCCCCACCAACTCATGATGATGCATGGGATGCCTAGGACGATGATTATGATGACGAGTGATCTCCGGGATGTTAGTGTTGCTCTTGTCCCTTTTTGGCGTCTTGATGCCAAAGGGGGAGAAGTTGCACATTAGGTATGCGGGATTTGCGAGGGAAAAGTCACAAGCTCGTTCTTGCCATTGAGTTTTATTCGCTTGTGAACTTTATTTGCTTGCCTCTTAGTATGTGTGAACTAACTATTTGTGCTATGTATGGTGAGACTATATGGTTATCGTATGGATCCATCTTGTGTGTAATATGGCTACTCTCATTTGGATCCATCTTATGTGGTGTATGTGACGACCTTCCCTACCCCTAATCAATATTGGTCATCACATGTGATTTAGCAAAGGTATGTGCTCTATGTGCGACTTCTACTCCCAGGTAGCTTATTAGATAGATTGGGGCTTAATTCTACATATCTAGGGGGATCCCCATCTCTATCTTGTCATCATTGGATTACCCTGCAAAATGTGTGTTGTCATCAAACACCAAAAAGGGGAAGATTGAAAGAGCATTTCATATCCCTAGTGATTTTGGTGTTTTATAACAACACATATATCAGACTAATTATTTGCCAAGTGTACCGCAGGTGCATTGAAAAAGGTTTTGCAATGGTTAAACAACAGTCCAAAATTGTCTGCCTGGCGCGGTACCAAAAAGCGGTACCGCTTTTTGCTATCGGACGCGGTAGTAGGTTTTGACTAGTTGTCAAAAAGCCACTGCCGGGCTAGGTACTAAAAAGCGGTAGTACCGCATTTTAGTACGTAGCGTGACATAAGATTTTTGACCACTTGTCAAAAGCTACTGCCCGCTCCGGTACTAAAATGCGGTAGTCCTAGCGCGGCAGAGGCTTTTTCTAACCTATAAAAGGCCACTGCTCGCCCTGGTACCACATTTTAGTACCTAGCGTGGCAGTAGCCTTTTGTATGTTGGCAAAAGCCACTGGCTGCCTAGGTACCAAAATGCGGTGGTACCGCATTTTGGTACCTGGCGTGACAGAGAGTTTTTCGACCATGTTGCAGATACCATTGCCCGTCCGGTAGTACCGGTTCCCATAAGCGGTAGTACCGCTTTACGGTAGCACCACTTGGTACCGCTGTATCCAGGGCATATGAATTTTGAAAGTTGCTCTTCCGGTACCAGGTCCGGTAATACCGGAGTTTTCCGGTAGTACCGCTTAAACTTCCGGTACTACCGCTGCATTAAAGGATCCAACAGACAGATTTCTTGGAGGGGTATAAATACCCCTCCACCTACCTTGGGACAAAGTGCTCATCCACATTAAAGTCAAGACCACCATTGGAGCCACCAAATCTTCAAGATCTCCTCAATCCACCACCCAAAGTCTTTGATCTTTGGGGAATCGAAGGAGGAGGACCCGATCTACTACTTCACCAAAAGAGATCTTCATTTCCCCCTCATTCAATTGAGGGCCCCTTTGCTCTAGTGTTTTCTTAGAAACCCTAGTTCTTGTTTTGGTTCTTACAAGCTTGTCTTTGATTGCTTTGACAGCTTGCTTGTATTTTGGAGCCTCTGATTAAGTTGTGGATGTGTGCCCCAAACTTGTAAAGGTGTCGGCTTCCACCTTGAAGGTTGCCGATGTAGTGGAAGGTGAATCGATCCCGTTGGGGTGAGATTCATCGGAGAACAAGGGAGGCCTCTCGTGGCGTTGGTGGTTTGAAACCACCCCCTCTCCAAACGTAGACGTACTTCCCCTCAAAAGGAAGGAACTACGGGAAACAAATCCTTGTGTCTCCGCGTCCACCACTTTGGTTACTTCTATCCTTTACCGCACTTTACTTGCTTGTTCTTACTTTATGTTGTGTTAGCTCGCGCATAATTGTCATTTATGTAAATTCACCTTAGTTGCATTATCTAGAGAATTTACCTTATTGTCAAACCTTAATTTGAAAAAGAAGAAAATTTGAAGTAGCACCTATTCACCCCCCCCCCTCTAGGTGCCCATATGATCCTTTCACACAGTCTTTTGCTTCCATCCTGTAACAGCTTGTTGTCTCTAGCCCAAGCTCGTTGGATTTTGCTGTCATCAGCCATCGCCGCTTGTATTTCCACCACTGGCAGCACCGATGTAGCTCGTGCGCGTTGCTAGAGCTGACAGGCTTCTGCAGCTTCACCCCCAGACCCGACACTATGTCTATACTTCGCAGGCTACACACTTTGGTCGCTAGGCCGAGCACCCACGACATGCTCGTCCAATTTACCGGCCACATCTAAGGTATGTTTCTCACCCATTTTTCTTGCACATCAACAGGCATGGACATTGACATTGCCTGCAATGAACCACTGGCTTTTGTGTTTGTAGATGGATAGTAGGGCAATTGAGTTTTTCTACAAGAATGTCATCGAATCGTCGTTGGACGAGTCCGGTGATGACACCGAAATATTTTGGTCGCTGCAAGCATGATGCACGACCACTACCTGATGCATGTGTGTAGGATAGGCTCGTTGAAGAAACACAATCCCAACGTGGATCATGATTGAGATGGTGGTCACGAGCGCCTTTACAAGGATTACTTTGACCTCACTAATCTGGTGTATGATGAGACGACATTCTGTCGCCACTATCGGATGTCAAGAATCGTTCCTAGAGATTCTTGATGGCATGAGGATTACGATGGCTACTTCGTGTCCAAGCTCAATTGTACCGGGAAAGTTGACTTCTCATCATACCAAAAATGTTCCGCTACCATTCACATGTTTGTATATGAAGTAGCAGGTGATCTCGTTGATGAGTACATGCGCATAAGTGAGTCCACATGCCTCGAAGCCATGTACAGGTTTGCACCGAAGTTGTTGTGATGTTCGGAAAAGTTTAACCGAGAGAGCAAACACCAAAGACATTGCCCACCTTTTATGCATCAATGAGAAAAGGGGGTCTCCTGGCATGCTGTACAACATAGAATGTATGCATTGGGAGTGGAAGAACTGCCATTTTGGTTGGCAAGGACAGTTTAAAGGGCATGTGGATGGGTGCATGTTCATTTTGGAGGTTGTTGCCTCACTGGATCTATGATTTTTTCACTCCTTTTTCGATATGGTGGAATCTAACAATGATATCAATGTGCTTCAACGCTCACCAGTATTCGCTAGGCTCGCAGAAGGCAATGCTTCTGAGGTTAACTATGTGATCAATGGTAATACTTATGACAAGGGGCATTATCTAGGCGATGGCATCTATCCTTTTTGTTTAACATTTGTCAAGACAATCCTTCACTCTGAAGAAGAGAAATATAAGAGGTTTGCGAAAGAACAAGAAACTTGTAGAAAGGATGTGTAGCAAGCATCTGGTGTGCTCCAATCTCACTTGGCTATTATTCGTCACCCCGCTCGAACTTAGAGTATTGAGAGGATGTGGGAGGTGATGACGACTGGTGTGAGCATGCACAACATAATCGTTGAGGACGAGCGTGATGAAAACATCCATGACCAAGGATGGAAATTCGAGGATACCTTGGTTGATCCACAGCCCGTGGCAACATCTTGGGAAGAGTTATTACATGTGCATCATTTGATCCGTTATCGGGGTATTCATGACCATCTTCAAGTGGATTGATTGAGCATATGTGGACCCATGTGCGAAACCAACATCACTAGGCATAATCCTCAAGTCTCTTTAATAAAATTTATGAATTATGTTTGGTTGTTTGTAAAAAAAACTATGTGATTATGTACTATTTATATTTATGTATTGCTTTATTGCTCTCATTTTCTTGTAATATATAGTTGAAATATGTATGCAAAAATGACTGGTCAGCCCTGACCAAACCGGCCATCGCAAACCGAATGGGTCGTCTCACTGGGCGCACTGGCCTGGCCTGGACGACCGGACCGTGACCAGTTTCATGTCCGAGGAGCGATCCAAATAGACCAAAAGAGACAGTTGGAATGTCTTAAATAGATCATGCCGCTGGAGATGAGTTGTGGTTGAAAATCGCTCGGGCTGGGCAAATGCTCGTAAAGAGAACAAATCTTCTAATTTCCTGGATGCTTATGTCATATCCCTGCATGTACTACATGGTGGTGGACGGTGGTGACACTGCGCACGCATCTGTAGGACAGTAACTTGTAAGCAGTGACGACGACTTCCGGAGAATATAGGAAACCGGTCCCCGTCCGTAAACCAAGCTCGTGACCGTCTCTGTCGTCAATCTTCAGTAGCAGCTAAGTTGACACACCCGCTCACAACTTGAACTCTTTTAGTGATGTCACTGGATATCATGGAGTGCTTAGGATCGACGGTAAAGCAAGCACGCACAGAGAAGATTACCATAAGGTAGAGAGCTCTTTTCGACCAAGCAGTGGGTGCAGGTCACGCTACCGTTCATTAGATTCTTCGGTCCAGTGGCTTTGACTCGGAATATCGTGTGGGGAGATACCCTCACCCAACGGTGGGAAACGGTGGACAGTGCGCGTACGCTTGTGTCGAGGGAGAATCTGCCCAATTTGGCATTGTACCACGAGTGCAACCCCCACTACACTACCCTTCTTCCTCCTCCTGGTCTCTTGCGGGTACGAAGAAACGTGCACTGTGCTCCCACAGAAAAAGCATGGAAGGCGTAATGGTGAAAGAAGAAAAGCGCATGGTTGCGGTTCAAACGTGAGTGGCGGTTCAATTATGCTGCTAGCATAGCTAGTGCGTCTTGGATTAGTACTGAGTGAGCGTGTGACGAAGAGCAGTGTAGTAGGAATTTCGCCTGTATGTGCACGAAGGTATGGTATGGCAGCAATGGCCGACCGTCGTGACGTTAAGCAGCCCCGCGGTCCGGAGATTATTTACCTTTTGACAGCATATGCTGCTCTGGTTTGCGCTTGGAACCTTGGATTCTGTGGGATGACAGTCTAGCAGAGTAGGCATGGAAAGAGAGAGGAATACTTTGCGTATATCCAGTCCAAGGTTCTGTTTTGCAAGTAACAGATCTTTGTTCTTGATTGAAGCATTTTCTGATTTTCCGTTAGAGATAAAAATTTCAGTGGCATACATGTCACTGAAATTGCCATAAGGAGCCCAAAAATATCAGAAAATGGAACGACTGAGCTAGGGGACTTTTCTTTTAGGACTCGCACCGCACGTGTGTCTCGCTACCAGAAAACATCGTTACACGAACAATTGAGACAGCGTGAGGTAATTAAGCTTGGAATACTCACTTCTAGAAAAACTTGAAGTACTCTGGTGCGTCCAAATGTTTTGCCTTTTTCTTCTCTTCTCGAAAAATCGCTAGAGAAATCCAAACAATATAGTCAAACAAGTTGACCCAAAAGAAAAGAGAAAATCGAGCCCTCCAACCTAGCACAAACCCTATGACAATTGACCGAAACAAACCTGAACGCTTTGTCATGTCTTGGAGATTTAGAAATTTCTGAATAGTCATCAAGGTTAAACTTATCTATGGTGCCATAATTTTCATAACGATGTTCAACTTGTAGCACGAATAGTGCAAAGGAGAAACCCTACTTTGAATATTACCAAGTTCAAATTGGGCCATTAATTTGGCTTAGCTATTAGCACTATCCGCAATGTATTTGTCTATCCTCAATCCAGATTTGTGTTTTCCATTTGGCATTGAAATTTTATGACATGAAAGATAAATCTCTTATCCATATCACATATTTTTTAGAAAATAATAATAATAAATTTTGGAGTGGAGCTTTCAAAGTAAGGAGTAATTGGAGTAACTTAGACATATCCACTACTCCAAAGGTTGGACTTTGGAGTATTGTCATTGAACCCGAATGTTTTATACTTAAAAGAAGTTTTCTAAATAATCCTAAGAAATATAAGAGCACTTAGGCTCCATGTCTCCTTTTTTATATTGATTTGAAATTGCTTACCACGTTTGCCGCATGATCAATCATACTACATGTATGTTGGTTTGTGCCAAGTTGAATTCCATATAACCGTCTCGAAAATTCTTGTTTGCACTTTGGCTAGTTCCCTCCCTCACTCTCCTTTTCATCCATTTAGATTCAATGGTTGCCAGAAATATTTTCATTTACAACAATACACTTTACTAAAATCAACACTTTGTCTCCTTCACTCTCTGCAATCGGTGTAGGAATGATGTTTCACCGAGGTTCCATTGAGGTTCAAGTGAGATTTGTGTGGGTTTGAATGTGGTTTATAAAGGTTTGAAGTGAGCTTTCACATTCATTTGAAAAAAAGGTTTAATTTAATATTCATTTTTTGTAATATATATGTCAATAACTCAGAATTTTTTTACAAGATCTCTGAAGTGTGCCAAAGTGTGATGCTAATAATTGCCTAAACTTAGAGTTTAGCTCAAAAGTGTGATAAATGGTAGTAGTACCACGTTTGTCACGATTTATCACACTGAGTATATCTACTTTTTTTTTAAGAATCAATGAGTATATCTACTAACAGGCCCGGCCAAGATGCCTGGCAGAGCACCGACCTGGCTGCTTTGCTGATGCCAATAAGCGGGCTTCTTCGTATGTAATATTGTTGCCCATCTATAAATGGGCCCTACCAGCGATCCGAACTACAGTACTGATGGTTGTAAGTAAAATTCATTACCAGGCTGGACAATCGAACTCTACCGACAATTTGGCCCATGTTACAGCTTTGTGAAACCCCGGTATAGCTTCCACGCACCAGGTATCTCTGAATCCTGTCTTTTAAACAGAAGAAGGCCCCGCTTTATAAATTAATAAAATCCAAACGGCCAGAGATGATATAAAGTGCCGAGAAAATCAAAATACAAGAAAGAGCAAAAACAAGCAAACATAAAATAAACAAGAAGCACCGCTTGAAGCTACCCTAAACTCCCATCAGCTACAACGCGCGTAGGTCCAAGATCTTTATGTTGAAGAAGACGAGCCGTTGGAGAAGTCATGTCCTCCTCTCCTGCAAGAAAGGCTTCCCGCCATCGCTACACCACCAGGGTCGGTTCAAAGATTTTAGGGATCCTAGCCAACATGAAATTAAGGGTCCCTTGGGTCAATGGGGGCAATTGCCCTCCTTACTTCAGAAAACATATTAGATATATATTTAATATTTATGCTAAAAAATTTAAATATTAGTAAAAAATTAAATACGATTAGCTTTTTGGACGTCTCAACTATGCATGTCAAGCTCTTCCAATTATTTACGCAGAAAATACTAAAAAATATTAGTCTTCCGTAAATAAGTATTAATGTAATGCAATAGAAAAATTGCATAGTCCGTATATTTAATAGATCCATGATCCCTTAAATTGCAGTAAAGACATTCGAAACCACTTATCTCTATTGATCAAGAGAATTATATATCATGATACTTATTTTATCAATTGTTGCTTGTGTATATAGGTCTGTGCAAACAATTAAGGAGACGAGTAAACATATTAGACACTAAATTAATAAAAGGATGGAATAGTCTTTGAAACATGTATGATAAGGACATGTAGAATAACTGGGAACCAGAGAAGAGTTGTTTGTAGAATTGTATAGTTATGTGATTGCATCCTTAGTGTCTACTAATAAATACTCATAACCTTATAAAGCACATGAGGACCAGCGTTATTCTGGACATTTGGAGAGGCTAGAGAAATTGTGATATTGGAAAAAAAATATTCAAAAATGTTAAAGCGTATTTTTTTAGAAGAGTAGAGTCATGTTAGGTATAGCCTAAACCATCTAGATTTTTTTAGACAACCGTTTATATTCTCTATAATTATTTTACATTGTTGAACGCCAAAAGTAGTAAACGGATAACAAACAAGTCATGGACCGAGGCCCCTAGACCATGGGCCTCGGGGCGAGTGCCTCTCTGCCCCGCCCTATGGGCCGGCCCTGTACACCACCTGCTGCCACTTCGGAAGAGGACCCCTTGTCCCCTCGCTCTGGCTCGAAGAGCGCCATACCATAGGAAGTTGGAGAAGCTCACCCATGAGAACAAATGGGGAGACGACAAGACAAGCCATTATTGGAGAGAAAAAGAGCATGTCCTCCCAACAGAAGCCATGTCCACAACGAGAAAGTACTGCCAAGCCGCCAACCAACCACACTATGTCAGGCAGTAGACTATGGGTTCCTAAGGTGGCGCCTCCAAGGAGGGAGCGGCTCAAGAGCGTCGTCGTCGTCTGGTCCAGAGATGGACCAAACCTTTCGCCCGAAACCCGTGGACAAAGTGACATGTACGGAAGACGTAGTTGTCGTCGCCACAAACGATCGTCGAGCAAGGCTTTTAGTTAGGTAACATGGCCACTGTCCATGTGGAAGGGATAGGCGAGGTACCTAGATCTGGACAGGAGCAATCCCCGGCCACAACCGACCGACGCCGGTAACCTCACCGCCCACACGGTCTGAGATAAACCGTCCAGCGCCAGGCACCGAGCCACCGCCGCATCCACCATTTCTAGAGCCACCGCTCTAGCACACTGATGACCCACAAGTATAGGGGATGGCAACAGTCTTCGAGGGAAGTAAAGCCTAAATTTATTGATTCGACACAAAGGAAGCCAAAGAATATTTATAAGCCTTAACAGATGAGTTGTCAATTCAGCTTTACCTAGAAACAGTCTTGCTCGCAATAATTTATCAGTAGCAACAGTTTTATAACAGTAGTAGCAAAATAACAGCAGCAGTAAAATAAGGACAGTGGTAGCAATTGTAATAAACAACAGGATTAAAATGCGGTGGGCATATGGATGGATGGACGGGTGTTACATGTACAAGATAATTCATGTAATAATCAAGACAAAGGCATTGCAGATAATAAAGATAAAGCATCAAAGTACTAAATAACCATAGACATGTGTTCCGTATATAGTCGTGTGTGCTCGCAATGAGAAACTTGCACAACATATTTTGTCCTGCCAGCCCGTTTGCAGCGGGGCCTCAAGGGAATCTACTGGAAATTAAGGTGCTCCTTTTAATAGAGCACCAGATCAAAGCATTAACACTCTGTGAACACACGTGATCGTCCCATCATAGTCATCCCCTCCGGTTATCCCAATTGCTGTCACTTTGGGGTCTCGGGTTCCGGACAACGCTATGTGTACACAACTTGTAGGTAAGATCACAAACAATAATATCATCATGAATCAATAACATGTTTAGATCTGAGATCATGGAACTCGGGCCCTAGTGACAAGCATTAAGCACACCAAGTTGCAACAATGTCAAAAGCACTAACAATACATACTAGGCACCATGCCCTAACAATCTTATGCAATTACATGAGTGATCTCATCCAATCCCTACCATCCCCATAACCTACTGCGGGGATTACTCACATATGGATGGGGGAATCATGTATGGTGGATGGAGAGGCGTCGGTGATGATGATGGCGATGATCTTCTCTAATTCCCCGTCCCGACAGGGTGCCAGAACGGAATTTCTAGTTCCGAATCGCGGTTTCTGGTAGTGGCAGCGCAGCGGAACTCTATCTGGAAAAAAGGCGAACCCCCCTGTGTTTTTAGGTCAGAGGGTATATGTAGGCGAAAGGAGAGGTCGAGGCGGAGTCCGGGGTGGCCACACCATGCCCAGGCGCAGCCAAGCCTAGCCCGCGCCTAGGGGTGGTGTGGGCCCCTCGGGTCTTTTCTCCCCTGCGTCGTCTAGCTCCGTGGGTCTTCTACAAAAATAGGATTTTTGGCATATTTTCTCGGATTTTTCCTGAAAGTTGATTTTCTGCACAAAAACGATACAGCGGAGTAATTCTGCTGAAAACAGCGTTAGTCCGTGTTATTTATATCCAAATCACACAAATTAGAGGGGAAACAAAAGCAAAAGTGTTTGGGAAAGTAGATACGTTTTGGATGTATCAACTCTCCCCAAGCTTAGCTTATTGCTTGTCCTCAAGAAATTCAGTTGAAAACTGAGTGCGATAAAAGAAACTTTCACAAACACATTTTCTTCATAAGATGTAAATATTCTCAGCATATGAGCAAGTACTTAGGCAATTCATAATAAGGAGTATGCAAATAAGTATACCCAATATTCATGCAATCTATGAAGAGATTCCAACACAATAATAATAAGCAACATGAAACATAAGCATATGCAAGATTGTAATGCTCATAAGAAGATGTGATAAAGTGTTATCTCACTTGCCTTTATTTTTGGAGCAAAGCATAAATGCCAAGGCACCTCTGAAGTTCAAGTGAAGACTAGAAGTAAAAGTTTCAAAGATACAAGCGTCAAAGTTATGTCACAATTAACCGTGTTCTGGGAAAAGCACATCACACTAAGAATGACAGCTATGCTCTCGGGAAGGTGCTCATAGAAAATATGGTGACTTGACATAAAAGTGAAAGAAAAGATTAAAAAGTTTGAAAGGCTTTCAAATGCTTGAAAGTATGGTACTCATTAGCTTTGAACTCTCATTGCCCCTATCATAAGCATCTTTAAATGGTTAAGGTTAAAGTGAGGGCAAATATGAGTTATATGCTTGACAAATCACAAGTTGAAAATCTCATGCCCCTTGAGTACGAGTACAGAGACCTCATGCTACTCAACTTTGGTCCCAGGCAAGTTCTTATCATTGTAAGTATATGTGTATCATAGAGAACCGCCAATGGGTACCCTTACCCCATGACACAGGAGCTATCCCATATCAAAATGACAAGGCAACAGACAGTGAGCATCTCAGCGATCTTTTTATTTGCTATTTGAATAGTTTTTTATTGAGGATGCTTCATAGAATGCCACTATGGTTTTTCTGCAAGTTTCCACCATTATTAGGCATGGCTTAGGCTAGCCGCCCAGTCGTTTCTCTAACACATATACAAACTCCATGGACCTGCAAGCTCTCATCTTATTTCACACCGACGACATCCATAAACAAAATAACATGATATCAACTAAATAGAATAAGTGCAATGTTGAAAGCGTGCCCCATGACAGCATGGTTTTGCTAACTTCAACTTATAATTCGCACGAATATAACATAGATAGTCACAATGGTTCAGGATTATTAAGTGCAAGAAATAAAATGTGCCATCAAGTTTGTGAGAGCTTTACTAACTAATTTTCACATAACAAGCAAACATTTTTATTTGGAAGAAAACAAAGCATAATAAGTATGCAAGGAATAGCAAAGATTCTAATAGGTAGATATGGTGGACACTTTTTGACAACTTTGGTTTTGGAGAGTTGGATGCATGAGTAGAGCTTATACTCAGTACAAGTGAAGGCTAGCAATAGAAGGGAGCGACAATCGAGAGAGAGGTAACTATCATAATCATGCTTGTGACAAAATAAAATTAACAGTGGCATAAAAGTGACACAAGAACTCTGAGGAAAAATAAATCATCGAGGCTTAACTGACTTTTTGTTTAGTCATATGCATGCGTGAGCATGTGCCAAGTCGATTCAAATAAAACATTCAGAGGAGGATACCACAATGGCATACCATGTTATGAGTATAACAATGCAAGCAAACATTTATATGACATGCTACAAACTATTAGCAAATTGGAACTAATCATAAGAGAGCAAGAACTACTAAGCATCCATTAAATAACATAAATCCTACATGAACTGATGGGGATATGCCTACCGGGGTATACCCAGCAGGACGTTTCCGACTGGCCCAGGAACTGGCGAGTGGGCCTGCAATACGGCGACTGGATCAAGGCCCGGTGTGGATCCAAGCGACTGGAAGCTGAAGGCCCAGGCGAGTAGATAGGCCCAGTCGAGTTAGGTTAAACGATTACCGAAGCCTTAACTGATTCGGTTGAGATATGTAAACCCTAGGGGAGGTGAGTCTATATAAACCTCCCTACAGGGAGTTTAGAGATACGTTCCATCATACACCCAAGCGACTCGCCGCCTAGCCGCCGAGCTCGCCCGTTGTACCTCCACCATAATACAATCTAGCAGGAGTAGGTCTTTACCCTCCGGGGGGCCGAACCTTGGTAAAACCTTGTGTCTCAGCCCTCATCTCGCACCGCAGATGGATGGCCGCCCTTGCCCCTCGTTCTACTACTCGCTGCCGATTGCAGCATCTGCCGTGACCATTCCCACGACAGTGGCGCCCACCGTGGGGCCTGGCCGGTCTGGCCGGTGTTCTGCGGCGAGATCCAATCTGCCCATCAACGAGACGGTCGCCACCGGCCACATGATAGCGATCGGCGAGATGCTCCAGATCTTGCCGAGCAGCTACGTCCCGGCGGCGCGACCCGTCACGCACAACATGATCCTGCCGGTCGGCACGATCAGCCTCTTCGTCGACCTCACCGACGTCATCATCTCGGAGGATTCGGCTCGCATCCGCGAGTCTCCGCCACGCGATCGACTCTCCGAGAGCCAGGTCCGCACGATCCATCGCCTCGCCTCCGATTACAACTCGGCCCACAGTAACGTGGCCGAAAACTCCGCGTCCGCGAAAGACGCGGCCCTCAACGACGACGCCGACTTGGCGACCCCGGCGTCACTCGCCGGATCCATCACCGCGGCTTCACCCGCGGGCTCCATCACCCAGGTCTCCAACGTGGGAGACTTCGAGGATCCCTCCATCCTTGGGATCTTCGACTTCGACTCCGGGTCGGAAAATTCCGCCGACCTCCGCGACGGGACCGGTCGCCACGCCGCGACCTACATGGCGACCGACACCGATCCGCCGGAGGATCCCTTCTCCACCCCGATCCCTCCTAACGCCACGGCAATGGAGGTCGAGGAACTCCGCCTGAAGCTGGCGGAGGCAGTCCGCAAGGAACAAGCCGAGCGCGAAAAATTTCGCCTCGAGCAGGTGACGGCGCAGGAGCTGTCGCGCTACCACCAGCAGTGAATCAGGTCGCGCCTGAACCCCACCGTCCAAGGGCGCGCCCTGAACTTCGACGACGAAAACGACCCGGCCCGCGCGGCCGAGCGCGCGATCTGCGAGAACGCGCCACCAGGAGGAAGCGCCCGGCCCCCGCCAGGGTCGACGGCGATGGGCTCCCCACCTCCACCCAACCGCACACCCCCCAGGGATCAGCCGCGGATAGTAGTCTCCTCACGGGAGCGAGACGCGAACGGCCTCCCACTGTTCTCCACCCCGATGGACAACCTCGTGGCGGGCCGAGCAGCAGCCGACAACATCACGGCCACCGGCGACGGCGCCCTACAGATCCAGTATGTCAGGGCCCTGCCCGCAAAGGCCGTTGAGGAGCAAAACGCAGGCGCCGACTCACAGGGTCGAGTGTACTCGCGTTCTTCGGGAAGCAGAGCGGCCTCAAGTGGCCGCCCCATGGCGGCAAACACCCTCAACTGCCCACCACCAGAGCCATTGCAGCTCCAACATCGACCCGCGAACGCGGCACTCTCCACCAACGACCCCAGGCCAGCGACCAACTTCGTCGCCGCCAATGGTCAACCCATCGACGCCCGCACCCACATCATCAACAACCAAAGCTGGCGCGCACGCCAGCCCGACGACCTGCGACACACCCTAACCAATCATCGCGACGGCGAGCCGATGGGATCGCTAAGTCGACTCGGCCCCAAGTGCTTCGGACCAATGATCCGAGGCGAGAAGTACCCGCCGAACTTCAAGGTGCCGAAGGAGATAGAAAAGTACGACCCTTCGTACGACCCCTCCGTATGGCTCGATACATACCTCATGGCAATGGGGATCGCAGGCCACACCGACCTGCTAGCCGCCCGTTACCTCCCCCTGATGATGGAGGGGACGTGCATGCAGTGGATCAACACCCTCCCCCAGGACAGCATCGACTCCTGGGAGGAGATGCGCGACGCCTTCGTCAGGCACTTCGAGTGCTCCTACACCCGTACCACCACTATAGAGGACCTGGAGCGATGTGTCCAGGGACCCCGCGAGTCGGCCCGCAACTGGGTCCAGCGGTGGCAGGAACTATGGTACAACGCGGTCGGCATCCACCCGGACACCGCGATCCATTGCTTCAAGACCTCGTGCCGCTACGAGCCCTTGGTCGCCAAGCTCAAGCGACATTCTCGCACACTCGACAACATACCGGATCTCCTCGAGATCGCCAAACGGTACGTGGAAGAAGACCCAAATCAGGAAACCGACGACGAGTCGGGAGGTCAACGCCGCACGAGCGGCAACGACAATGGACGGCGGTCTAATCTACGCTACAGCAACCCTCGCCTCACTGGCAAGCGCCGCAGTGATGGGCGAGTCGACTTCGTCGCCAACGCCAGGCACGTGCAACGCGAGCCCAAGAGCTTCCGCCACGATGGAGGACAACGCCGTGACGGCGGCAACTACAAGGCCAAGCCAAGGTTCGACCCCGCGGCCCTCCTTAACACACCTTGTGCGTTTCACAGCAGGGAAGGGAAACCCGCAACGCACACGACCGCCGACTGCCACACCCTCAGGGAGATCGAGAAGGTACGGCGAGCACGGGAGGACCCTGACAACAACCCGCCAAACGGCGGAAAATTCGGCAACGTGGCCGGCTCGCTCCATACCTTCACAGGCTTCAACACGAAGCGCGAGAAGAAGGTCATCACCCGCGCCGTCGCCGTCAACGCGGTGGCCCAGGTGGACGTTCCCCAGTTCCTCAACTGGTCGGAGAAGCCCATCACCTGGAGCCGCCAGGACCACTCGACGCGCATCGAGTACCCAGGCCGAGTCGCCCTAGTGGTCAAGCCAAAGGTGGGCGACTACTGGCTCCCCAAGACATTGATGGACGGCGGCAGCTCCATCAACATCCTGTACCTGGACACCTTCAGGAGGCTGCGGCTCCCGCGGTCGATGATCGAGACGACCCACACCACGTTCCACGGCATCGTCCCCGGTCGGAAGGCGTACCCGATCGGCAAGGTCACGCTGCCAGTCACCTTCGGCACGCCAGCAAACTTCCGCACCGAGCGGATCGTCTTCGAGCTGGTACCCTTCGACAGCCCCTACCACTGCGTCCTGGGGCGCCAGGCATTCGCCAAGTTCATGGCAGCGCCCCACTACGCGTACAACGCGATGAAGCTCCCCGGGCCGTGCGGCGTCATCACCATCAACGGCGACCCCGACATGGCCGCCGAGTGCGAGGCCAAAGGAGCCGAACTCGCCGACGCCGTCATTGCGGCAGAGGCCAACCACGCCGACGAGCTCGCCAAGTACGCGAGCGGGGTGAACAATGACGACCCCACCATACTCAAGAAGCCCAATTCGGAGGGCGCAAACACCTCAGCCTTTGAGGCAACGACGCACACCCGCACCGTCGAGCTGGTCCCAGGCGACTCCAGCTAGACGGTGATGATCGGAACAGGGATGAGCCCAGCCTAGGAAGGCGCGCTCATCGAGTTCCTCCGTGAGAACAGGGACATCTTCGCATGGAAGCCCTCTGACATGCCTGGTGTCCCTAGGGAGCTCGCTGAGCACAAACTAAACGCCGACCCCAAAGTGTGACCCGTCAAACAGTCGCTGCGGCCCTTCAATGAAGAGCGCCGCCAAGCCATCGCCGAGGAGGTGTAGCGTCTACTCGCTGCAGGCTTCATCCGGCCAATCAAGTACTCAAAGTGGCTGGCATACCCAGTCCTGGTCGAGAAGAAGAACGGGACCTGGAGGATGTGTATCGACTACACAAACTTGAACAGCGCCTGCCCGAAGGAGCAGTTCGTCCTCCCGCGGATCGACCAAATAATCGACTCCACCGCGGGCTCGGAGTCGCTATGTTTCCTCGACGCCTACTCCGGATACAACCAGATCAAAATGGCTATCGAGGACGAGGAGAAGACGGCGTTCATCACGCCATTCGGAGCCTTCTGCTACACCGCCATGACCTTCGGCCTCAAGAACGCCGGGGCGACCTACCAGCGGTGCATGCAAGAGTGCCTCGCGAGCCAAATTGGCCGCAACATCCACGTCTACATCGACGACGTGGTCGTAAAATCCGCTCGCCAGGGTGATCTACTCGCCGACCTGGCGGAAACATTCGCCAACTTGTGAAAATACAAGATAAAGCTTAACCCAGGCAAATGCACCTTCGGTGTACCAGCAGGACAACTACTGGGGTACGTCATCTCCAAGCGAGGGATCGAGGCAAACCCTACCAAGATCGACACGATCACCCGACTCGGCAAACCCGAGTGCCTGCGCGACGTCCAGAAGCTGGCCGGCGAGTAGCGGCTCTCAGTCGCTTCATCCCCCGCCTGGGCGAAAAGGCGATGCCCCTATACCGTCTGATGCGCAAGAACCCCACCTTCCAGTGGGACAAGGAGGCGGACGATGCGCTCCGCGACCTCAAGAAGGTGCTACTCGCCGCACCCACCGACAAAGAACCCATGCTGGTCTACGTCGCGGCTTCCGAGCGCGTCGTCAGCGCCGTCATGGTCGTCGAACGGCCGGAGGAAGGAAAGGAGCGCCCAGTACAGCGACCGGTGTACTACATCAGCGAGGTACTCACCGAGTCACGCCAACGATACCCGCAGTACCAGAAACTGGTATACGCGGTCTTCAGAGCACAGCGGCGCCTGCCGCACTACTTCCAGGAGCACCCGATCAAGGTCGTCTCCTCAGCACCGCTGCAGGACATCATCCGCAACTGTGAGGCGACTGGGCGAGTCTCCAAGTGGGCCGTCGAAATCGGCGTCCATAATATCAAGTACGAGCCACGAAAAGCGATCAAGTCGCAGGCTCTAGCGGACTTCATCGCAGACTGGGAAGAGGCCCAGCAGCCAGAAAAGCTGCCATACCTCCATTACTGGAGCCTGCACTTCGACGGCTCCAAGAACGCGGACGGCGCAGGAGCAGGGATCGTGTTGACTTCACCAAAGGGCGACAGGCTCCGCTACGTCCTCTGCCTCGACTTCACCCCCTGCACCAACAACATGGCCGAGTACGAGGCACTACTCCACGGCATGCGAGCTTCCAAGGAGATGAACATCAACCGCCTACGCTGCTACAGAGACTCCGACCTCGTCGCTGGGCAAGTCGCTGGTACCTGCGACGCCGTCTCCTCCTCCATGGCGGCATACCGCCAAGCAGTGGACAAGTTTGGCGGACACTTCGCAGGCTACTCCGTCGAGTGGATTGACAGGCGGAAGAACGAGGAGGCCGACGCACTCTCTCGCATTGGGTCGGCTCGACTCGCACCACCCGCCGGCGTCTTCCTCGACACGATCACCAAGCCATCAGTCTCTCCCCCAAGGGAGATCGACATCGGAGTCCCGCTGCAGCCAGAGGCAGCCCTGGTCGCACTCGTCACCGAGCCAGATGATTGGACCAAGCCCTACGTCGCCTACCTAGAGGTCGGAACCTTGCCGGCAGACGAGACGGTCGCCCGGATGATCGCACGCCGATGCAAATCCTTCACCATCATCGACGGCGAGCTCCACAAGCGCAGCGTCACCGGCGTGTTCCAACGCTACGTCCAACCCGCCGAAGGACGCAAGATCCTCCACGACATCCACTCCGGCGACTGCGGCCACCACGCCGGCGCCCGCTCTCTGGTCGCCAAGGCCATGCGGCATGGCTTCTACTGGCCCACCGCACACGCCGATGCCGTCAACATTGTCCAACGGTGCGCCGGCTGCCAGAAGTACGCCAACCAGACGCATGTGCCGAGCTCCGCGCTCAAGACAATCCCCATCACCTGGCCATTCGCCATGTGGGGTATGGACATGGTAGGCCCCTTCAAAAAGGCTCCCTCTGGCTACACCCACCTCCTGGCCGCGGTCGACAAATTCACAAAGTGAGTAGAGGCCAAACCAGTCCGGAAATGCGACGGGAAGACCGCCACTAAATTCCTACGCGAGCTCATATATCGCTACGGGTTCCCAAACAGCATTATCACGGACAACGGCACCAACTTCGCCAAAGGATCCATGGCCGAGTTCTGCGAGGAACACCACATCCGGCTCGACCTCGCGTCAGTCGCCCACCCGGAATCCAACGGCCAGGCGGAACGGGCCAACCAGAGCATCCTCCACGGTCTGAAGCCGCGGCTCCAAGTACCACTCGAGCGCACCGCCGGGTGCTGGGTCGAGGAGCTACCCTCCGTCATCTGGGGCATCCGCACCTCGGTCAACAGGTCAACAGGGTTCACCCCCTTCTTCATGGTGTACGGCGTCGAGGCAGTCATGCCCACCGACCTCGAGCACGACTCGCCACGGGTCGTCCACTACACGGAGGCTGCGAACGAACTCGCCCGCCAGGATGGAGTCGATCAACTCGACGAGGCACGTGACCTCGCTCGATCACGCACCGCCATCTACCAACAAGGACTCCGCCGCTATCACAACCAGCGGGTGAAAACTCGCACCTTCCAAGAAGGCGACCTGGTCCTGCGCCTCATTCAGGACAAGAAGGGCATGCACAAGCTTTCCCCTCCGTGGGAGGGACCATTCGCCATCGGACGAGTACTCGGCAACGACGCCTACTACCTCATCGAAGTCCGCGGGGACGGCAAACTCGACGTCAAGCAACAGTGGAATGTAACCCTCCTACGGAAGTTCTACTCCTAGAACTCCACATATGTACCCTCCAGTCGCTATGAAATAAAAAGAATTGGTTACCGCAAATTGCGCCTACTCTTCGTGTCTTGTGCCACTCGCACTCGTAATAACAGCGTCAAGCTAACTGCAGAAGTCAACCTTTGGTACAGCGGTCGGTACGGCCAAGTAGTGCACTACAAGGGCACTGGGTCACCCCAGGTCTTGCAACGTCCACGAAAAACGCCTACCCGGAGCCCCATTGGAGTCGCCTAGCCCGACTGGCTCTACGAGCCAAGACAACTGCCTTCGCTTCTCACAGCGACCATGATCCTCCACATCCTCGACATAGCGACTCGAACGGCCAAGTACCACGCCCGGGGACTGGCGAACAGTTCAGCGCGAGCGGCTAGGGAAAACGCCAAGTATGAGAGCATGCCCAGGACTCGCCATGCGACTGACCCAACGGGCCAGGCAGGAGTGACGCGCTCAAACTAACGCGCCAAGTCCTCACCCACCCTCGAGTTGCGCCTAGAACAACCAAGTACCACGCTCGGGGACTCGGCCACCCGACCTCGTTCGCGCAAGGGAAAACGGTGAAGTACAGAGCACTCAAGGGAGTCGCCTCGCGACTGGCTCTCCGAGCCCGGGCAAGTCAACCACAATAAACAAAACATTCAAAAAACCGCAAACACATAACAAACGAGGTAGACCCCATAAAAAGGGCGGACGCGCTCGGGGACTCGTTCAACCCTCAATCGGAAAACACATGTCAAATCACAAAAAAAATACGATATCTCGTTAATAGCATTGTGCAATCGTCTCAAAATACAAAATATGCCCAAACGACAGATCTGCTACTAACGCCCCAGGGCAAACTATTCTACTCCGCAGGCTTCGAAGAAGACTCGCCAGCACCCTTGCGACTGCGAATGAAGGGCGTGTACGGGTTTGACGGGTAAGTCGTCAGCTCAGCCGCCATCGCCGCACGGAAGGGTTGCTCGACCTTGAAGTCCTGGTGCTGCGGCTCGGGGTCGTTAGGTGCGACGACCGTCTCCTGGTAAGGAAGGAGGTCGCCCATCGCCCAGACGCGCTTGGAGTACACCGCGGCACGATCCGTCAACTTGAGCACCTCAGAGATCTCCACCGAGCTAGTCGACGACGGGTAACCACTCGTCACGTCGTCCAGGTCGAAGTCCTCCGGGAAGTGGGCGAGCCCAAGGCTAAGCGCCGTCGCCGCTCCACGTCGGAATGCTGATCGCGTCATAAACTCGACGACCGACGGCGCCTTCTCCAAGTACCGCCACACCTCGACGAGGTCACTGGAAATTACTTCCGTGGGCGACATCTCCTGGAGGTAGGCCCGGATGCATGTCGCCGACAACGTCGCCGAGTCGACGAGCGTGGACACACATTGCCGCGCGTCGAACGAGCTCGCCTCTTCCACGCTATCAAGGATGCGACCTGCGGATAGAAGATAACAGTAAGTACATCGGATATTACAAAAAGGCACATGCCATAGGCGGGGGCAGACACACTCACCAATTAAGGGACGGGAGAGATCCGTGATGAAGCTCTGAAGAGAAGTGTAATCATCCTGAAGCCCAGGAACAAGGGCGTCAGAAACTTTACGTTCTTCCGCGGCGGTCGTAACGGCGGCCTTGGCTCGACCATCCGCCGAACTCGCTTCCTCTTTCGCCTCCCTCAGCTCGCGCTCGAGGTCGGCAGTCCGCTTCTCCGTCGAGCTCAACGCCGATTGAGCTGCTACCAACTCACTCGCTGGGACAAGTCCCTGGCGGGCCTCCTCTGCTTTCGCGGCAATTGCCTGAAGCCCCTTATTTGCCTCTTGGACGGTGGCCAGTTCCTTCTCCGCGCGGCGTGTCGCAGCAAGCCGGTCAGCTGACTCACGTTGCAGACCCTGCACACAATTCAAACAGTTAACCAAAGCAGAATCCAAAGTGCCCACCCGCTGAAATTCAGCGAGTGGGCACTCGGAGACTGGCAATCAAAAAATCCTAAGTGCCCACCCGCTGAAATTCAGCGAGTGCGCACTCGGGGACTGGCAACCAAAAAATCCTAAGTGCCCACCCGCTGAAATTCAGCGAGTGCGCACTCGGGGACTGGCAACCAAAAAATCCTAAGTGCCCACCCGCTGAAATTCAGCGAGTGCGCACTCGGGGACTGGCAATCAAAAAATCCTAAGTGCCCACCCGCTGAAATTTAGCGAGTGCGCACTCGGGGACTGGACCCGAAAAATAAACAACAAGACACTAAAAGAATCAGACCGCTGCAGCACACCGGCCTGATCCTCGGGGACTGGACATACCTGGATGGCTGCGCCAAGCATGCCATGAAGTTGTATCGCATCCACGGACGCGAGGAGAGCAGGAGTGTGCCCGCGACGCTGCTCGACCTCCGTATCGGCGACCCCAGGTGCATGGCTCGAGGGCGAGGTACCACTCGCTGTAGCCGCTTTGGCCATGAAGCGCGGGAACGTTGCGATGCCCGGCACCAAAGGAGGCCGGCTCGGTTGCCCCAGGCGAGGGAGCACCCTCCTTGGCGGGTAAGGCCGCCTCCGCTACGGGTTCATTCGGCGCGATCGCCGTGTCGTCGGATACTATGACGACTTCGTCGCCCTTGGCCTTGTTGGCGCTATCCGCGGGGATGACGACCTCGTCTTCCTTCCTCTTCCGGGAGGGATCCTCTTCGCTCACGACGGGTGGCACCTTAGCCACGGTTGGATGGCCTATCTTCTTTGCTCCGGTCCTACAAATTGATCGCGTGAGCAAGATGAAGCGTAGCCCCGTGCGGATGCCGGCCGGCTTCTCCAGTTCGGGGCCCAGTCGGCGACCGAGGCCCATTTCCAAGACATCGTGTGCCCAAGACACGGATGGTTTCTTCGTCGTCGAGGCTGCGACGGGAGCCTCTGAGACATCTTCAGCGGGAGCTTCCCTGCGAGGTGAAGTCGCCGCGACCGGAGCGGCCCCTAACCCAGAGACTGGGGCGAATGGCGGAGGCATCGAGGCCAGTGGCACCTCGCTCAGGACGGTGTCCATGTCCAGCGCGGTTACCGTCGGCGGCGCCTCGCCCTTGGCCAGGCTGGTGGCGTCGGAGCTGCTCACCGACTGCGGCGGGGAGGCCGGTCTCACCGGCTTCGTCTTCTTCTTCGGAGGGCCTTCACCTCCTTCTCCTTCTTCTTCTTATTCTTCTTCTTCTTCGACGAAGTAGCCTGGCGACGCGAGGTGGTCTCCGGAAGTTCGTCATCATCATCATCATGACGCTCGAGGCTTTTACTCGCCTCAAGCTCACGCTGACGCTGCCCGCGGGTCTTGTGAACCAGCGGGGCGACCTCCTCCTCGGATTCGTCGTCGTTGTTGCTCTCGTCGCTCTTGGTGTCGCCCTTGGCGGTAGGCGACTCGCCCATGTCCTGGACGGACGAGCTCGAGTTCTCGTCGTCTGAAGGCGGGAGCCATCCTTCCACCACTTGGAATAGCTGCAATGAGCACAAGATGAAATTAGAATGACCGCGACTGCATAAACTGCGACTGCGAATGATGCAAAGAGACTAACCGTTGCGGCTGGATGCTTCGCGGTGTAGGGGGCGACCCCGGCCTTTGCGTCCAGGTACACCGCCTGGGTGATCTTCTTCAGTGCTGGGATGTAGTCCTCGAGCTTCCACTCGGCGAGGCAGGACTTCGTCGAGTCCTCCCGGCCCATGTATTGGTACATATGGTGCTCGCACTGAGCCAGAGGGACGAGACGCCGCCCGAGCCAGCAGTTGTATAAGTTAATTGCCTGGAGGCCCTTCTTCTTCAGACCGCGGATGGTTTGAAGCATTTCGTCCACGACCATCCGCTGGTCGGTGGGGAGCTTGCCGACTTGGAGTCGGCGCGGTTCGGGCCGGTCGGCGGAGTATCGTGGGATCGCCGCCTCGCCCTCCGGAGTCGCCTCGGTAACGTAGAACCAAGACTTCTTCCACTCACTCGCCGCCTTGGCGGGCAGCATCAAGTCAAAAAACGAGGCCTTCGACTTCAGCTGGAATGTCAGGCCGCCCGCGGCGAGCATTGGGCCGCCCGCTTCCTCGCGACTGATCCGTCCGTGGAACAGATCTTTCCATAGAGGGAAGTAGGGCCGGCAGCCCAGGTAGCACTCGCAGAACGCCATGAAGATGGCGAGCTACTCGATGCTGTGCGGACCCAGGTCCGACGGTTGGATCCCATAGTAGGCGCAGAAGCGCCGGAAGAACAGGGACGTAGGGAATCCCAGCCCCCGTTCTAGGTTGCTGGTGAAGCAGATGAACTCTCCCTCGCGCGGATCCGGAGTCACCTCTCCGGCCGCGGGGATGCGCCACCTACCGGCGCGTAGGATCCCTGCTTCCTCGAAGGAAGCCAGGAGCGCCCTCGTACACTTGGACCTGCCCCATGGTTCGGTGGAGGGGGCCATTCGTGAGAAGGTTTGGGGAGGTCGGAGGATTTCGGTTCGACTGGATCGCGACGCGGAGGAGAGCGAAGGAGCGGGCAATCGGAGGAAATGACGAGGAGGTGGTTCTCCGATCGCCTACCATTCCCCTTATATAGCGGTTGTTACCCGCCAAATCAGGGAGCCGTTACAACGCGGTGATTACGCCAAAAGTTACCGTTGGATTACCCCAACGGCTAGTTTGACCATGTTTAACGGTCCAACTTCAGCCACTCGGCTCGCCGACCCGATCACTACGACAGTGACTAAGTATTTCGCCGACTCGACTCGCCAAAGCTGCGATCAGAATGACTAGTTTTTTCCTTTATTCAGGAGCCCGCCGACGATTCGACTGGATGTCTGCTTTGAAGACGTATACTCCGACTGCCAGCAACCACCTGCGCCCAATCAACGGCGGCCTCGGGGACTACTGATGGGGATATGCCTACCGGGGTATACCCAGCAAGACGTTTCCGACTGGCCCAGGAACTGGCGAGTGGGCCTGCAATACGGCGACTGGATCAAGGCCCGGTGTGGATCCAAGCGACTGGAAGCTGAAGGCCCAGGCGAGTAGATAGGCCCAGTCGAGTTAGGTTAAACGATTACCGAAGCCTTAACTGATTCGGTTGAGATATGTAAACCCTAGGGAAGGTGAGTCTATATAAACCTCCCTACAGGGCGTGTAGAGATACGTTCCATCATACACCCAAGCGACTCGCCGCCTAGCCGCCGAGCTCGCCCGTTGTACCTCCAGCATAATACAATCTAGCAGGAGTAGGTCTTTACCCTCCGGGGGGCCGAACCTGGGTAAAACCTTGTGTCTCCGCCCTCATCTCGCACCGCAGATGGCTGGACGCCCTTGCCCCTCGTTCTACTACTCGCTGCCGATTGCAGCATCTGCCATGACCATTCCCACGACATGAACAGACTAAGCATGCCCACATGGATGAGTATATGTACAAAAATGAAAACAAATAGAGTTCATACTAGCCTCTTATAACATCTCGAATTGTCATAAATCATCATTATTGCCTTTCACTTATGTGGCTTGAATAATAATATGGAAACCTAACTCCAAAGGAGTCACTAAGGATTGCTGAACCCTGCAATGAACTTTACAAACCAGAGAAGAACAACAAATATTTTTGGGTTGTCAATTTTTTTTAAAACAAGAACTGGAGAAAAAAAGCAAACAAAGCAAAATATTTTTGGGTTTTTCGAATAACAAAACAAAGCTAAAAAGGGTAAGGAAACTAAAGCTAAAAGCAAAAGAAGCAAACAAAGAGAAACAACAAAGATATTTTTGGTGTTTTTGTGTTTTGGAAAGCAGAAACAAAACAAGAAAAAAAATGAAAAAGAAAGAAAGCGAAACATGGATATAGAAAGTACCGACAAAATATGATATGTAGATGAGTGTGATGTCGGTATACCTCCCCCCCAAGCTTAGGCTTTTGGCCTAAGTGGAGATCAATCCCAAGCTGGCTAATAAGTGGCACCTCCATAATATGACGAAGATGTACCTTCGTCTTGATATGAACTTGAGGACGCCCCGGCGTAGTGCGCAGCATAGTCATAAGAGGGCGCATCCCCCTTCTGGTGCTGCCTGTGGAAACCAAGCAAGTGGAGCTTCTCGTCCAGCTCCTCCTTGGACCGCGACCACGGCCTCCTGCAAATACCGAACAAAGTAGGTTGTGGCAAGGGAATTTCCCTCTCATCTCTGTCAGTAAACAACATCCTATAAACTAAACTCTTTGTGACAAGCTTTAGTGACAAGCTTCTGAGATTTATAAGTGAAATTATAAAGTAATTGTGAAGTAAGAAAGTAATCATCCTAGTGGAATTATAAACCACCCTATGTCTTACCACATGATGAAATATATATAAATTAAACCTGTATCTATCTTTTAAAATTTTAAAACTACATTACTCTAAATAAAGTGAAAACAATGTTATAGAGAATTTTTAAGATCTTAAACAAAATTCTAGAAACCCTAAAACCCTAGTTCTTAATCATTCTACTTAATAAATAATTTCTAATGTAATTATGAGTGTTGAAAATACCAACATAATTAGGGCAAATAACTAGTATAATTACCTTTGGAATATTTAAAATACTGTACAGAATTTATGGTATTTAAATCATTGAGGAAATTTGAATTGAAAACAAATTGTTAAAACAAAAAACAGAAAAGAATAAAGAAAAATAAAAGGAATCAGTCCAGAAATTGGCCCGCGACCCACTTCATCACCTTCTTAACTGTCGCTCAGCGCCGCACCTTTCCTCTCCACGCTCACTTCGCGTCGGCCCAGTAGCAGCCCAACAACCGGCCCTACCTGTCTTTCTCTCTGGCTGACTAGTGGGACCGAGGAGGGATCGCGGATTGAATCAGAAGAACTGTCAGGGAGCTACTATGTCTGGATGTAAGATCGAAGTTTACTTCAAGGTAGTAGTAGTCAAACCTTAAGGCAATTAATAAATGGAAGATGAAGAAGTACTTAAGGTGATAAAATAGAATAATCCTAATAGATTAATTCTAAAAGAAACAACTCTTAAGTGATCCTTAAGAGGTAATACAACACATCTAATTGGTCATGTATATAGGAATAAGAAATTCCGATGGGTATGAACTAATTGTGTTCAAAACCAATCTTCAGAAGCAATATTAGTATAAACCATTCAATGACAAACCAAAAATTTAGTCTTTTGGCCACAACTATTGTCTAATAGAATTTAAAAAAACTATTTTAGTAAGACTTCCTAGACCTTACATAGTATAATAAGGAAGTTCTATGATCAAGTAAAGGAGTTGGATTAGGATACCTAATCAGGGAAATCAACTAAAGAAGATACCCCAATTTAAGGAGTTTATAATAAGGACATATCCTAAGGGAGTAAAGTAAAAGGAACTTTGGGATATTGGAGACAACAAGTTGGAGATTGCCAAGTATAAGGAAAAATTCAAGGAAAAGATCTGGATATGGGATACTACAATTATTCCCATTTGAGATTACTATGGATTTGAAAATTGTCGCGACCAATACAAGTCAATTCCTCGTTCTGAAATGAAAGAGTGTATGAACTTCGAGGACGAAGTTTATTTTAAGTGGGAGAGTCTATAAAATCCCAGCATTAGAGCTTAGAAATAAGCTGAACTCAGGTGTGTGCATTGCATTCATGCATAGAAAATCCAAATAATTTTCGCTCTTTTGAACAAAACTTGTCAAAGTGATTGAAGCTTCTCTCAACTTGATGGAATTGAAGTAGATCATCAAGTTGACTGCGATAAATTTTAATATGACCTTTGCTAAAACCTAATTATGGGTAAAGAAGATTTGATCTAAGGGTAGATCAAATGTAATAAAATTAAACCATAATACATTGCTTAATGATTAATATCTGATCCTTAAGTGATCATTCCATAGTATTCATTACAATAACCCATAAGTACTAAGCTATGAATATAATTCAAGTAACAAGAATGTAATAACTAAACCTTGACCTGTCTTATTATTATCCATTCTTGCCATGAGCATCATGGTAGTTCTTTAACACTAATTCCTTATCACTTTTGAGTAGGAAGGAAATCAAGTCAAGATCATTCACCACATATCTTTCTTTCCATATCAGTCCTTATCATCTCTATTGAATCATACTCTAATATCTGTTGTTCATCAATGTTGAGTAATCAACTATTGATTCACCAATTCTTAACCTATCAATTCTTGATCTATTAACTCTTGTCCTTATCATAGCATTCACTTAAGTCCTTTACAGAAGAGGTAAGTGGTAATGCTAGTTTTAGATATCATCTATAGGATGGGAGTGATTGAAGGGAGTCAAATCAATATGATAATTGGTGGAGTTAACTCACTCCTGAATGGATAGAAGAGCTATCTGGAATATATATTTATGTGGTGATAAAGAAGTTTACAAGGATGAATTCTAAAGATAGTTACCAAGGAGTAATTCTGTTGGATCAAGTAGGCATAGTCAATGAATTATATCTCTTAGTCCAATAGAGATATTTAGAAGATAATTATATACAACTATAATGTTGTATTGATAAAGGTCTTGATTAGCCAACTAGTAACCTAAGCCATAAATTATCAAAGGATTGTAATGATCATGCTCAAGTCACTAAGAGTAACTGAGTATATCATGTATAAGTGACATTGGTGGATAGAAAATGATTAAACCCTAGCATAGATATTGTTGGGGATATGCTATATGGGTATCCTCATAGCATGTATCCTATCCGGATAACCCGGGTGGCCCACAGTTGGTAGCATGGCCCATGGCTTGCTGGGAGGCCCAATTAGATGGATCTAGAAGGGAGGCCCATGCCGGATAAAGGAAGGCTACGGAGGAGTCACCGACGTATCCAGAGCCTTGGAGTGCAAGACACGTTAGACTAATTCTATACTGTGTAGGACTCTGTAACCTGTCCGGCTAGGACTTTCCCTATAACCCTAGGATCTGGCGACTATATAAGCTAGACCTATTGTAACACCCTCGGATCGGCCCTATGCAAGTTTTAGCGCTTCCCACCAAACCCGCATAGAAACGATTCAAAGGTGCCCACCAGGCACTTGCGTGCGGGTGGAAAACGAAGTAATATCATTACACAATAGTCCTTGATGGAACCCATATATACAACAGTGACTCAATGAGTCAAGAATACAGATATACAGTACAAAGATTCAAATCACCTTGAAAACAATACAGCGTCCGAGTACGAACAAGATGCAATTTGAGCTAAGAGCCTTAAAAAATAACCAATGGCGTCCATAACCCTGCCCAGGCCAAGCCGGAAGGGTAACCCTGCTAACGACGCCGATATCAAAACCTGCTAAAAACAAAAGGGGTGCCGACAAAGGGCAAAGGAAAAAGAGAGCGGTCAGTACCGAGGCCAGTACACGGCGAGACTAGAATTCGGCGGTCCTTGCCTACATAGGTATGGTGGACTGAAGCGGCAGTGCAGCATGCACTAAACAACCTATAGAGACTCGATATAACTGTCGGCTATTAGAGAGGGATAAGAAATACCTATTCGGAACCAACATGATACTACCACCAAACATACCCATCCTGGTATTTCCCCCTCGAGACCAAACGAGGAAGTCAACCGAGGAACTCACATAGTTGGCAGTTTTATTTATTCAGTTACCGTTGCAACAATTACTAGTCAGGTATAGATAGTCATCCTGATATAATAAGCAGTGGGCACTTTTAGTTAACCATTCCGTTGTAGTTGCAACACTTACTAGTCAGATAAAATTAGCATGGGATATCCCAAACCCAGCAGTTGTTGGTACTTTTATTTAGCCATTCCGTTATAGTGAAGCTGATTACTAGTCATATCGGATACAAGTCAAATTAGAACAGTAAAATTTAGTTATAGTTGTCTATGATCGAGAACTGTGCTCCAAGTCGTCCATAACCACGAACACGGCTTCTCGAAAAGATTTAACCCTGCAGGGGTGCACCAAAGTTTCCACACGCACCTACACCCTTGTTGTCAGATCAGGTAGGTACAAGATCACAAAACATACACCCAACGGTATGTCGACGGGGTTTCGGACACGACGTTTCCCAGACCCAAAGCAAGCACATGGGGGCCACCCCACTAAGCTACCCGCAAAGAAGTCGGTCGGTCTCCGATACGGACCCAGAGGTTTGTGACAATGGATGTAAACGACTGGGAACCCGAAAGTGTGACTAGGCTTGTCGATATCGCGAAAACATTCCACATTGGTTCCAAAATAGTACAGGCGCTCCACGCGCAATCGTAAATAAAGCAGTAAAGCATGGCATAAGTACAGGATAGTAATAAAGCTCCAAACTACTTTGTGGCCCCCGGTACAGTACTTTGAAATCAGGTACTAATCAATGGGGGTGCCAACACACCCCACTTGTGGTTAGCGCGCTCGATCTCGGAACAGGTGTCAAGAACTCGGGGTCCTACGGGACACCAGTGAGCGGTTAAAAACCAAATATTGTCTATTACCCACCGGTGCCTCTGCATTATTTACCTACTTTCAATTTTAGTTATTAAATAGTAATTAAATCCATGATCATCTCCACCATTAAGCATGTGCCAACCACCCAACAACGGTGGAACATCAACAACGCGAAGCAGCACCTGAGCAAGCAACTACGACTCACAAGGACGACTATCTACCAAGGTAATAGGAGGTGTCCAAGGCAATATAATGGCTGCAAGGGATATCTCGGGTACGAAAACTAGATCATCGCAACACAGATAGCAATAGATCAATATGCGGAAATAAAGACTAAAAATATAAAATAGGTAGAAAGAGGGAGAATGCTCGCCTGAAAACATTGCCGAAGGTTCATCCGAAGATCGGGGCGACACTCGCATCAACTCATCGGCCTAATCCGTGAACAAGCAAAGCACTAGAAGAAACACCAGATGCACTATTTAATACTATGGCAGAAGATCCGGCATGATGCATGTATGATGTATGACATGGCAAAGTGCGATGCAATTAGGCCATATTAAGCGGAACCGGGGTCCCGACAATTAATTAATAGGTTCATGTTGTTTAGATACCCCACAATTTAAATGTTGTTTTAACATGGCAAAATATATCACCGGTTCGCTACACAATTTTAAGTGGGACTAATATTAGACTAGAAAAGCCCGCATATGGTCTCCATATTTAATTATGAGATGAATCGACATAAGGCCCCCAAACCACATTATATGTATGCAATCCTGACAATTTAGTTATGCAACAAGATATATATCATTTAATAAAATAGGGGCTCGGAAAGGGGATCACACATTGGATCGAAGATCTTGGTGTTTGGAGGGGTTCAGGTTGGTCTTTGGATCCTCAGGATCAAGGCTTCGAATTTCGGGAAGAAGATCTTGGTGATACCGAGGGTTCTTCTGGATCGGTCTTCAGGGTTCCGCGGGGGACCGGTATTTGATCCGGCCAGGCGATCTTCGCGTATCCGAGGAATCGAGTTCCGACGGGATCGGGTCTTCGGGGTTGCGGCTTTGGATCCGAGAACAACTTATCGTTTTGGTCGATCTTGTCCGATAGGAGATCTTGCTACCAATCTAGCCTACAGTTCACTCAGTCAAACTGAGCCAAAACTGAAAAGAGCCACACGACAGGATCAAAAAACCGCACATACAAAGGAAAGCAGGTTCCCGATGGGAACGATTACTGCAGAAACACGGCTGATCCTGGCGGCACAGACGAGCAAGCGACCGGCGCTGCAGGGGAAGCAGAGGCGACACACACGGGGATCGAGGAAGGACGGCGGTTGACTGGGACGACGAACAATGTTGCAGGAGCCAGCACTCGCGAGAGGAAGGAGGCGGCGTGGCGCGGCTCGAGGGGGAGGAGACGCCGGAGAGGCCAACGGTGGCGCAGGCGAGGTAGAGTCGTAGGCGCGCGCTACTTCTGGCAATGGAGGCAGGGCTCGCAGGGGCGCAGAGAGCAGGGCCGATGGGACGGCAGCGCGACGAGGGAGGTCACGTGGGAAGGCGCTGGAGGACGAGGCAGGCGAGCGGCGAGGCGGAGAGGAGATGAGGGGGTCACTGCGTCCCTGGCAAGAGAGAGGCGGCGGATCCCACGGAGCAGGTCGGTGAGGAGGAGGAGGAGGGCCTTGCTGCTCTCGGGAGAGGTCGCAGAAGGGCGGGATCGCAGGGGTGGTCGCGAGAGGAGGGGCGCCGAGGCGGTGGCGCCATGACCGGGGCGAGCTCGAGGGGGAGGGGTCCCTGGCGGCGGGCGATGGAAGCGCCTGGTGGCGGTGGTTGGTGAGAGCGAAGACGAGGGGGACGGGCGCGAGCGAGAGAGAGGACGGGGGTGCGTAGAGGTGGGCCAGGAGCGGGGCCGCGTGGGACCAAATGGGACCGGGGGTTACGGGGTGGATGCGAGAATCACTGCGAGGAGGGTGGGTCACGAGCGGCAGCACGTCGGGTGCACTTCAGGGACTTGGTCGTGCGTGGTGTGTGATGTGCCGCGGTGGATGGGTGGCGGCGGTAGGGTGCTTGGGCAGATAGAGTTAGGGTTTGTGTGAAGGGTAGGTTAGGGTTTGGGGTGGACTAGGGTTTGTCTAGTTTGGGCCGGGTAGTAGGCTGCTGCCGGCTGGGCCCTTGGGCCTGGCCGGTGGCAGTCTCCCCGGACAAAATATTTTATTATTTGTTTTATTTTTAAAATATTTTTGGTAAATACTTTTTAGATAAATAGAAGATCTGAACAGACCGAGGTTTTAGTTTGAGATTAAAGGAGAGGGATATTTAGAAACCAACATAGGCTTTTACGAAAATAGTTTTATGCAAAATATATGCATGATGTTATGATGATGCACAAAGTATAAACAACAGATGATTTTCTGATAGTGGTTTTATCCGGGGTGCTACAATTCAACACCACTAACAATGGATCTCGCCCTCGAGATCCGCCTCTGAATCTTCTCACTTCGTGTAGATCTTCATGATAACACTAACAATGATTCTTTCTCTATCTTGAAATCAGCGACACCACCAACAAGGATCATCTCCCACGTTCATCAAGCGAACACTCCGGTAAAACAGAGACGAAGACAGAGGTATCAAAAGGTAAGGACACCTCTAACTTCTGTGGAAGGAGTAAAATTGCTTAATCCACCGATTCAATGTACAAGAGCGAATGATAAGAGTAGTCGGATGGCGATCAGTCCATCGCGCACCAAAAGCATTACTCTACACATGAATAGGAGAATTATTTAACGAACTCTCAGAATTCAGATTGTAGATCTCGACAAAGCGAGGTTCGGAAACAAGTGGGGAATGAAGGTACTCATCAGATCTGATGTAGATGATCGTGTCGGAGAACACCGGAAGATACAAAGAATTTTTTTTTGTGGATTTTTGGGTCCACTGAATGGTACACCAGATGAAAGATTCATCAGATAGCATGAAGACCGGATGTCGAAGCACCGTTACAAGAGGAGGAAGTGAAACCCTGAAGGTATGACAGAAACCCAACCACGAGAATTCATGAACTCAAAGAAAAGATAAGAGAGCAGATTCAAAACATGTTGAGGTAAGAGGAGAATAGTAGAGGGATAAGGAGTAAAAGCAGACCTAATCAGATCTATCCAACCAATTTTCCAAAATAGTTTTGACACTCTACAACGTTCGTTAGCTAGGTTATCCTACAGGCTGGACCATTGGGGTATCGTAACTGCTGAGCTCTGATACCACTCTGTAACACCCTCGAATCGGCCCTATGCAAGTTTTAGCGCTTCCTGCCAAATCCGCATAGAAACGATTCAAAGGTGCCCACCAGGCACTTGCGTGCGGGTGGAAAACGAAGTAATATCATTACACAATAGTCCTCGATGGAACCCACAAAACATATATACAACAACGACTCAATGAGTCAAGAATACAGATATACAGTACAAAGATTCAAATCACCTTGAAAACGATACAGCGTCCGAGTACGGACAATATGCAATTTGAGCTAAGAGACCTGAAGAATAACCAATTTCGTCCATAACCCTGCCCAGGCCAAGCCGGAAGGGTAACCCTGCTAACGACGTCGATCTCAAACCTGCTAAAAACAAAAGGGCTGCCAACAAAGGGCAAAGGAAAAAGAGAGCGGTCAGTACTAAGGCCAGTACACGGCGAGACTAGAATTCGGCGGTCCTCGCCTACATAGGTGTGGTGGACTGAAGCAGCAGTGCAGCATGCACTAAACAACCTATAGAGACTCGATATAACTGTCGGCTATCAGAGAGGGATAAGAAAGACCTATTTGGAACCAACCTGATACTACCACCAAACATACCCATCCTGGTATTTCCCCCTCGAGACCAAACGAGGAAGTCAACCGAGGAACTCACATAGTTGGCAGTTTTATTTATTCAGTTACCGTTGTAGCATATACTAGTCAGGTATAGATAGTCATCCTGATATAATAAGTAGTGGGCACTTTTAGTTAACCATTCCGTTGTAGTTGCAACACTTACTAGTCAGATACAATTAGCATGGGATATCCCAAACCCAGCAGTTGTTGGTACTTTTATTTAGCCATTCCGTTATAGTGAAGCCGATTACTAGTCATATCGGATACAAGTCAAATTATAACAGTAAACTTTAGTTATAGTTATCTATGATCGAGAACTGTGATCCAAGTCGTCCATAACCGCTGACACGACTTCTCAAAAACATTTAACCCTGCAGGGGTGCACCAAAGTTTCCACACGCACCTACACCCTTGTTGTCAGATCAGGTAGGTACAAGATCACAAAACATACACCCAACGTTATGTCGACGGGGTTTCGGACACGATGTTTCCCAGACCCCAAAGCAAGCACATGGGGGACACCCCACTAAGCTACCCGCAAAGAAGTCGGTCGGTCTCCGAGACGGACCCAGAGGTTTGTGACAATGGCTGTAAACGACTGGGAACCCTAAAGTGTGACGGGGCTTGTCGATACCGCGAAAACATTCCACGTTGGTTCCAAAACAGTACAGGCGCTCCACGCGCAATCGTAAATAAAGCAGTAAAGCATGGCATAAGTACAGAATAGTAATAAAGCCCCAAACTACTTTGTGGCCTCCGGTACAGTACTTTGAAATCAGGTACTAATCGATGGGGGTGCCCACACACCCCACATGTGGTTAGCGCGCTCGATCTCGGAACAGGTGTCAAGAACTCGGGGTCCTACGGGACACCAGTGAGCGGTTAAAAACCAAATATTGTCTATTACCCACCGGTGCCTCTGCATTATTTACCTACTTTCAATTTTAGTTATTAAATAGTAATTAAATCCATGATCATCCCCACCATTAAGCATGTGAGAACCACCCAACAACGGTGGAACATCAACAATGCGAAGCAGCACCTGAGCAAGCAACTACGACTCACAAGGCCGACTATCTAACAAACAACAGGTAATAGGAGGTGTCCAAGGCAATATAATGGCTGCAAGGGATATCTCGGGTACGAAAACTAGAGCATCGCAACACAGATAGCAATAGATCAATATGAGGAAATAAAGACTAGAAATATAAAATAGGTAGAAAGAGGGAGAATGCTCGCCTGAAAACATTGCCGAAGGTTCATCCGAAGATCGGGGCGACACTCGCATCAACTCATCGGCCTAATCCGTGAAGAAGCAAAGCACTAGAAGAAACACCAGATGCACTATTTAATACTATGGCAGAAGATCCTGCATGATGCATGTATGATGTATGACATGGCAAAGTGCGACGCAATTAGGATTTATTAAGCGGAACCGGGGTCCCGACAATTAATTAATAGGTTCATGTTTTTTAGATACCCCACAATTTAAATGTTGTTTTAACATGGCAAAATATATCACCGGTTCACTACACAATTTTAAGTGGGACTAATATTAGACTAGAAAAGCCCGCATATGGTCTCCATATTTAATTATGAGATGAATCGACATAAGGTCCCCAAACCACATTATATGTATGCAAGCCTGACAATTTAGTTATGCAACAAGATATTTATCATTTAATAAAATAAGGGCTCGGGAATCACACATTGGATCGAAGATCTTGGTGTTTGGAGGGGTTCGGGTTGGTCTTTCGATCCTCAGGATCAAGGCTTCGAAGAAGATCTTGGCGATACCGAGGGTTCTTCCGGATCGGTCTTCAGGGTTCCACGGGGGATCGGTCTTTGATCCGGCCAGGAGATCTTCGCGTATCCGAGGAATCGAGTTCCGACGGGATCGGGTCTTTAGGGTTGCGGCTTTGGTTCCGAGAACAACTTATCGTTTTGGTCGATCTTGTCCGGTAGGAGATCTTGCTACCAATCTAGCCTACAGTTCACGCAGTCAAACTGAGCCAAAACTGAAAAGAGCCACACGACGGGATTAATAGAACCGCACATACAAAGGAAAGAAGGTTCCCGATGGGAACAATTACTGCAGAAACACGGCCGATCCTGGTGGCACAGACGAGGAGGCGACCAGCGCTGCAGGGGAAGCAGAGGCGACACACACGGGGCTCGAGGAAGGACGGCGGTTTACCGGGACGGTGAATGCTGTTGCAGGAGCCGGTACTCGCGAGATAAAGGAGGCAGCGTGGCACAGATCGAGGAGTAGGAGACGCCGAATAGGCCGACGATGGCGCAGGCGAGGTAGAGTCGCAGGCGCGCGCGACTTCTGGCAACGGAGGCAGGGCTCGTAGGGGCGCGGAGAGCAGGGCCGATGGGGCGGTAGCGCGACGAGGGAGGTCACGGGGGAAGGCGCTGGAGGCCGAGGCAGGCAAGCGGTGAGGCGTAGAGGAGAGGAGGGGGTCGCGGCGTCCCTGGCAAGAGAGAGGCGGCGGATCCCACGGAGCAGGTCGGTGAGGAGGAGGAGGGAATTTCTGCTCTCGGGAGAGGTCACAGAAGGGCGGGCTCGCAGGGGTGGTCGCGAGAGGAGGGGCGTCGAGGCGATGGCGCCATGGCCGGGGTGATCTCGAGGGGGAGGGGTCCTTGGCGGCGGGCGATGGAAGCGCCTGGTGGCGGTGGTTGGTGAGAGCGAAGACGAGGGGGCGGGCGCGAGCAAGAGAGAGGACGGGGGCGCGTCGAGGTGGGCCAGGAGCGGGGCCACGTGGGACCAAATGGGACCGGGGGTTACGGGGTGGATGCGAGAATCGCTGCGAGGAGGGTGGGTCGCGAGCGGCAGCGCGTGTGTGCTGTGCCGCGGTGGATGGGTGGCGGCGGTAGGGTGCTTGGGTAGATAGATTTAGGGTTTGTGTGAAGGGTAGGTTAGGGTTTGGGGTGGAATAGGGTTTGTCTAGTTTGGACCGGGTAGTAGGCTGCTGCCAGCTGGGCCCTTGGGCCTGGCCGGTGGCGGTCTCCCCGGACAAAATATTTTATTATTTGTTTTATTTTTAAAATATTTTTGGTAAATACTTTTTAGATAAATAAAAGATCTGAACAGACCGAGGTTTTAGTTTGAGATTAAAGGAGAGGGATATTTAGAAACCAACATAGGCTTTTACGAAAATAGTTTTATGCAAAATATATGCATGATGTTATGATGATGCACAAAGTATAAACAACAGATGATTTTCTTATAGTGGTTTTACCCGGGGTGCTACACCTATGAGAGACTTTAGGGCACAAGTAAGAACGATACAACTCATACATCGCACAGCGAACCGATCCCTGTACTCGGCGTATTGCAATTATAGTGATTTATAGCAGGAGTAGGATTCCGCCATCGTTGTGGGATCTGAACCTGGGTAAGCTATGTTACCTCGTACCCGTCAACCGTCCGCCTGACCCCACGTCTCTAAAAACGCACTGTGAGGACCCCTCCATGGCGTACTCATCGGCAATACCATGACAGTTAGCTCCCACCGTGGGGCAAGAGGCGCTTCAGGCTCTACAGCGGGCGAGGTCCAAGCTCTTCGCGGGAATCGGCAAAACTGTAGCCATCGGTCGTGTTCTCTTCTCCGGCAACGTTCTAATCGTCCCTCCCAACGAGTTCTAGATCCTGGCAAATACGAACCCTACCCGATGCTCGATCGTCCCCATCAAAGACATCCACCTCTTCATCGGCGAAACCAACTCGGGCACTAATTCCATGGAAGTCGGAGGAGCGTCAAGACCCACACGGACCGCCTACGGGAAGGATACGTTCGCAGAAGGATCGATGTCGGATCTCTCTTCGGAGTTTGCCGACAAAGATCGGACAATTCAAGGCCCACCCAAACCGCCCCTGTGCAGGATATAATGGTGGAAGATCGCTGCAAGTCCACCGGCTTCGCCCGTGCGTCTAGACAGCAGAGATCCAAGTTCGTCGGAGTGGTAACCATCTTCGATCTGGCGCGTTGTGTGCAGAGAGAGGGTGAAAACCCCCGCGATTACCTTGTGTAACATCCCTAAATTCATATTCCAAAACTCATTCATATCATCCTTGCATTCATCATCATTTAGGGTTTTTTCAAAATCATTTCAAAAACAGGAGCATTTGTGGCTCATTATTTTATGTATGAAAACCCTAGCCTTTGTGCTACATGCTTTTGGGAAAGATGATGTTATTCATTCAGAATGTTTTGAATTCAAACTTAAGTGATCTCAAAAGCTTGAACAAAATATCAAAAGCAAAATATGAATTAAAACAAATCCTATGCCTATTATCACCTCTCATAAAGGCATAGTTTGTTCATGGAATTCCTTGACAAGTTTGTTGTCGTTTTCATCGATGACATCTTAGTCTACTCCAAGAGTAAGGAAGAACATGAAAGACACTTACGCTTGATACTAGAAAAGTTAAGAGAGCATAAACTTTATGCCAAATTCAGCAAGTGTGAGTTCTGGTTAGAGGAAGTTGGTTTTCTTGGTCATGTTATGACAAAGGATGGTGTGGCAGTTGATCCTGCTAAAGTTTCAGCTGTGACAGAATGGGAATCTCCCAAGAATGTGAAAGAAGTTCGTAGTTTCCTCGGCTTAGCAGGTTACTACAGAAGGTTCATTGAGAATTTCTCAAAGGTTGCTAAACCAATGACTGAATTGTTAAAGAAGGACAAGAAATTTGCTTGGTCTGAAGGTTGTGAAGTCAGCTTCCAAGAATTGAAGAAGAGACTTGTAACAGCGCCAGTTCTATGTCTGCCAGATTTGGAAAAGGATTTCCAAGTATATTGTGATGCTTCTCATCAGGGTTTGGGTGTCGTACTTATGCAAGACGGTAAAGTCGTAGCCTATGCTTCGAGACAACTCAAAACTCATGAAGTAAACTATCCTACTCATGATTTGGAGTTGGCCTCTGTCGTCCATGCACTCAAAACATGGAGACATTACCTTTTGGGAAAGTGTTGTGAAGTATTCACCGATCATAAGAGTTTGAAGTATATCTTCACCCAGAAGGAAATCAACATGAGATAAAGGAGATGGCTAGAACTTATCAAAGATTACGACTTAAGTTTGCAATACCACCCCGGTAAAGCGAATGTAGTAGCAGATGCTCTAAGTCGTAAGACGTTTGTAAATGGCCTTACCAAAGGTGAATTGCCGGATGACTTGTGTAAGCAATTCAAAGAACTCAGATTAGAAATTGTGCCTGAGGGACATCTCATGTCTTTGGATGTTCAACCCACTTTGTTGGACAAGATCCGAGAAGCTCAGAAGACTGATAAGGAAATTGAAAAGATTAAGGAAAATATTAGTCTAGGGAAAGCTAAGAGTTTCCATATAGACGAACAAGGTACTTTATGGCACGGGAAACGTATATGTGTTCCACAAGACCCGGAGTTGCGGAAACTGATCTTACAAGAAGGTCACAACTCTCCGTATTCTATTCACCCGGGAAACACCAAGATGTACATGGATATGAAAGAAAGATTTTGGTGGAACAATCTCAAAAGGGACATCGCCGAACATATTGCTTTGTGTGATGTGTGTAGCAGAGTAAAAGCGGAGCATCAGAAACCAGCGGGTTTGCTTCAACCACTGCCTATTCCTGAATGGAAGTGGGAAAATATCGGTATGGATTTCATTACCGGATTACCAAGGACCAGGTCAGGGTATGATTCCATATGGGTAGTAGTGGATCGCCTAACTAAAGTGGCTCATTTTATACCTGTGAAGACAACTTATACAAGTGCCAAGTTAGCAAAGATCTACATGAGCAGAATTATATGTCTTCACGGTGTGCCTAAGAGTATTGTGTCAGATAGAGGAACTCAGTTCACTTCTCACTTTTGGAGACAGCTTCATGAATCCTTAGGAACGAGGTTGGAATTCAGCACTGCTTTTCATCCTCAAACTGATGGACAAATAGAAAGGACTAATCAGATTCTTGAAGACATGTTGAGGGCATGTGCCCTAGACTATGGAGCAAGTTGGGATGAAAGCCTGCCTTACGCAGAATTCTCTTACAATAACAGTTATCAATCTAGTATTAGGATGGCACCATTTGAGTTTCTCTACGGAAGAAAGTGTACCACCCCATTGCTATGGAATGGTGTAGGAGAAAGAAGTTTATTTGGACCTGATCTTATCAAAGACGCCGAAGAGAAGGTCAAATTGGTTAAGTACAGGTTGAAGATAGCACAGTCCCGACAGAAAAGTTATGCGGATTCTAAGCGTAGAGAAGTCACCTACGAAGTTGGGGATAGAGCTTATCTTAGAGTATCACCACTTCGTGGAGTGAAAAGATTTGGAGTCAAAGGAAAGTTGGCACCAAGATATGTTGGGCCATTCAAGATTCTAAGTCGCAAAGGAGAAGTTGCATATGAAGTTGAATTGCCAGAGTCTCTGTCAGCTGTCCATAATGTGTTTCATGTGAGTCAGCTTAAGAAATGTCACCCAGAAATGGAAGAATCTTCTCTGAAGGATACTATACCATTGGAAGAAGTTCAACTAGAAAGTGACCTCACCTATGAAGAAAAGCCTGTCAGGATTCTTGAGACCGCAGAAAGAGTCACAAGGACAAAAACTATCAAGTTTTGCAAGGTGCAATGGAACCATCACTCCGAAGAGGAAGCAACATGGGAAAGAGAAGATGATCTTCGGAAAGACCACCCTCACCTATTTGCTAGCCAATCCGAATCTCGAGGGCGAGATTCATCTTAAGGGGGTTAGATTTGTAACATCCATAAATTCATATTCCAAAACTCATTCATATCATCCTTGCATTCATCATCATTTAGGGTTTTTTCAAAATCATTTCAAAAACAGGAGCATTTGTGGCTCATTATTTTATGTATGAAAACCCTAGCCTTTGTGCTACATGCTTTTGGGAAAGATGCTGTTATTCATTCAGAATGTTTTGAATTCAAACTTAAGTGATCTCAAAAGCTTGAACAAAATATCAAAAGCAAAATATGAATTAAAACAAATCCTATGCCTATTATCACCTCTCATAAAGGCATAGTTTAATTTATTTGCAAAAGGACCCAAGTGTCTGAAATGTTTAGATGTGTTTGGCACTCATTTATGAGCAAGTTTTATTTTACAAAAGTCCTGTAAAGTTTTGGATTCAAACAGATTTGAATTTAGGTTTAAAAACCATTTCTGGAAATTCAATCTGAAAAAGAAAAGGAATTAAGAAGAAAAAAATAGCCAACCAGCCAATCTGGCCTACCCAGCCCAACACGGCCCAGACTAGCCCAGCAGTGCACACCCCGCGAATCGTTTTCTTTACCCACTCTCGCACCCACCAGCTCACTGACAGAAGGGACCCGCTTCCACTCCCCTCTCTCGCTGACAACCACGGCCCACCCGAGCATCGTCGTCTCCACCCCCACGACCTGTTCGTCCCCAAATTGACGCGGCCGTTTCCTGTTGATTACGCAGCTTAAATTCGCGTTAAGGCACGAGTGATTCTCGCTCGCGAGCAGGCTACATAAACCCCCTCTGCCCCCTCTCTCTTCTCCCCCAAACCCCAAGCACAGAACGCCCCCAGGCTACGCACATTGCTCTCTGCAACCCCGTCGTCTCCGACGACTGCGCCGGCGAATTCCGGTGAGTCTCGTGTTCCCCTCTGCCTCTCATTCATGCTATCTTGTCCAGTGAGTCTTGGCGCATCTACTGACACACCCCACTTACCTTCGCATGACCTGTAGCTCCAGCAACGTCGACGACTGGCCGCCACCGTCTTCGGCATCAACTCCGACGACCTCCGGTGGTAAGTCCAGACCGCCCCAAGCCTCGTCTTTCACACACGCGTGTTCTCCGTGACCTTCTGCATCTGACTACACTCTCCGTTTGCCTCCTAGAGATCGACAACGTCGCCTTCGACCTCGAGCAGAACCACCTGTCGCCGGACTCAACTCCGACGAGGAATCGTCACCGCGTCAGCACACCCCTTGACAAACCAGGACCACCTCGAGCTTCAGCACGCCACCGCGGTCCTGGTAAGCGCCTTCTTGTTTCCCCGGACGACCTAGAGCACCGGCGCCACCGTAGTCAGACGCGCCGCCGCCGGACAACGCCGCTAGCGCCGCCAGTTTGTGGCTTGATGGTTTGGTCCGTTGGATCTGCATCGTAGGGCTAGGATAGATCTTAATCGAAGAGGTACGCGCGCGTCTGAGCCGCCAGATCTAAGTTAGATCCTACGGCCTGCGACTGCCGATCCGCGTGAAGCGGTACGCGCCAGTGAGGCTGCGACACGTGGCTAGGGGTAATTCAAAAACAGAAATTTGAATCAGATTTAGATCCAAACTTTAAACTGCTATAACTTTTGAATGCCACGTTAGAATTTTGCAAACTTTATACCGTTGGATTCAGTGAAACAAGACCTTTCTGAATATCCAATTTGTTTAACAAATAGTAGAAGTTAAAATGACTTTATTTGTAGAAACATGTTTAAGACTACTTTAAGTATAGATTTATTTTGGTAAATTGTATTGGTGCCAAATAAGTTTAGTTGGCAAACTTGTGACTTGTTAAGTTTCTGTAAACATGTGCATGCTTGGTAGAATTTTCAAAATCACCACCTGGTAAATTCTTGCATGCATGCATTCATATTATTTTTGATTGAATATAATTGTGTGTAGTTATATGCTAAATTTTTTGTGTAGATCTTGCTAGTGATTGTGATTGTGAAGAGTGCTACTCTCCCCACTACCAAGGCAAGTGATATTTTCATGAATATTTCTATCCTATGTTTTGTACTAGCATTAGATATTTTGCTAAGTCTTGCATGCTATTTTTGCCTAGTGCTAAGTTGGGAAATCCTAAGTAGTGTAGAATTGTAGAATTGCTAGGGAATTTTCCTAAGTTAAGTTATCTTACCATGCTTAGCCTAGATATTTAGCAAACAAGGGTTGGTGAAAATCTATACTTACTATGATGAAAATATTTCTAAGTCATGAGACTTATGCTTTCCTAATAAAACAACTAAGTCAAATGAACCTCCTGGGTGGAATGGAAGGATTGGGTTATGTTGAGTGGTTACACAAGGCCATGGACTTGGGTTGTGTATCTCACTTGTGGTATGCCACCCAGGCACAAAGGGATTTGGAGGCCAAGTGTTGAGAAAGCTTACAGTGCAACCACTTGGCAATATGGGCTCTGCCTTGATCATATAGGTTGCTAGAACTTAGTCATTTGGACAGTTGGTGGTAGTTGGGATGATAGGTTGGAACGCGTCCATATGACTAAGGAAAGGCTTCTGAAAGGTCCTGTCTTGGGAAACCAAGTCTGGTGGGGAAAGTGCACAACCTCTGCAGATGGAAAAACCTAAGTACTTAGCCTAGTCCAAGGAAATGGACAACTTGAGCATCAAGACATGGAAGCTACAAGAATCTCATCACTCCAACTTCTAAGTAAAATTTGTGGGAGAACAAGGGTGAAGGACCCCAATGTCTATTGGTGGTTTCTTGGGAAGTTTTTGATAAAGAAAAACTTAGTGATTTCAACTAATAGGTAAAACCTATTTTCAAGCAAAGCAAGCCAAGCTACACTTAGCCAAAATGCATGTAGTAATATAGTCCACTTAAAATATACTAAGGTATCACTTGCCAATACTATTCCAAAAGTATTGACCCTCTATGGCTGTAACTTGTGATGTTGCAGGTTACTCCGATGATGAGTAGGAGTCATGAGTCTACACTCAACATGCTTGCCTGTGGCACATGAAGATGAAGACTTATGTTATTTACTTATTCCTTGAACTCTTGTATTAGGCCTATGGCCCTGAGTTGTAAAAGACTATGTTTTATCTCTGGAATGAATGTAATAAACGACCTTTGTATCTGTGCACTTCATCTTAAACTGTGGATGCTAGCATTGATCCAGGGACTAGCATTGCAATCACAGGGATCCTTTCCTTTATAAAGGAGGGGTCTAACAGATGGTATCAAAGCACTGTGTTGCCTGTAGGATTATGACCTTAGGATTGGAAAACCACTAAGGAAAAGTTTTCAACTACTTCTACACTTGTCTATTCTTCTCGTAAAACTTTTCTAATCTTTTTCATTCTCAACACCATTTGTAGATGAACTCCATCAACGAAGCCGTGAAGAAAGGACCACTCATGACCATGACCTTGGAGTGTGAAACTGAGTTTCCCAAGATTCTCAAGGACCTCATGGTGGCAATGGAAGCACATGGAGCAGCTATTTACAAAGGCTTTCCAGTGATGGATGAAGGAGTGGAGTATTGGTGGGTGCAACTTCACTTGTACAAAAACAAGGAAGACAACCACAAAGAAAGGGGATTCTGCATGTACACCAACACTGTAATGCACACCACATTCTTTGAGTCAGCCAGAGATGCAGCTTGGAGGACTATCAAAGAACTAAGTGCTAGAGTCAAGTGCAGGATGCTCAACCTCCAAAAAGACTTAGAGAAAGAGAAGGAACTTACTCAAGAGTTGGAAGCCACCAACCAAGAGTTAAGGGGAGATATAATAGACTTAGTGATGGAATCATGTGAACAAGATAGGTGGCTTGCCTCTAGGAACATTGTGATAGCCACCCGATCCAGTGGGATAGGATTGTGAGAACACTTCGTTAGTTGGACCACCATCTATCACCTTATTTTCCAAAAATGATACCTTAAATAAGTATGGACCTTGATTGATGTAATGGACTTATGTATGCATGACTTGTGTGATGTTTGTGTTCCATGGATATGTATGAATGTTTGACTTGTTTTATCTTAAATTGTGTTGATCTAACTTTTTCAATCTTATAAATAGATGCCTATTACCATCAGCACCGTTGAGGAGCTCCAGGTTACCCGTTTTGGTCCCCGTATCATTGAGCTTACCACCTTGCTCGATCTTCCTCTTCCCACCATCACGGTGTACCCACTCACCAAGTTCGAGAGGAAGGACCTCTGGGGATTCAAGGTGAACCAGCCTGGACGCCAGACAGAGCCCACTACGGAGGCCATCGTCTTCAAGCTGATGCACGACGACAGGGAGAGAGGCATGGAGGTAGTCATGCAGGACCTGATAGGACGTCTGTTAGGCCGTCACTCCCGACAGGTTAGGGGCACTCACTTCCACGTCTTCGGAAGGCGTGATGTTGATGGAGAGTCCATCGACTTTGAGGACGACTCGAGGGACGCGGCAGAGCCGATACGTCTCTACCTCCAGGACTTAGAGACTCTTCTCAGGCACGTAGACACGGACAGGACGAACGTCATGCTCGGCAATGACGAGCTTCAGGTGCAGCTTCGCGAGAAGGACAAGCTTTTTGCGCAGCAGGATGAGATGATCAAGGAAATGGAGACAAAGTTCGAGGCCCAGGACCGCAAGTTCAAGAGTCAGGAGAAACGCGTCCAGGATAGGAACAAGAAGATCCGGGACATGACTGAGGAACTGAAGTCCAAGGATTTCGAGCTAGAGCAGCAGCAGATGGTTATTGAGAGGCTTCGCTCCCAGAAGAGGGCTCTCAAGGCCAAGGTCGATTCCTTGACCACTACGATTGAGGAGAACAAGACCGCGATGGAGAACGCAGGTCTTACCTTCGTCGAGGAGGAGATTGATGCTGATGAGTAGACTTGACTACTCGTTTATCTTTTATATTCGTACTCGTTATTTGTGAACTCGTTATTGGACCATCCGACATGTGGATGGCTTGCCACTTGTGTGTTTTATTTCATGAACTTATCATCTGGTTGTTGAACTTTTATTCTTATGTTGCATGTTATGTGATTTGCTTGTGATGTATTGTGCATAAAACATCTATGGGTATCTCATTCTTATCTATTTGAACAAACCACAGATGCCTCCCCGTCGCGCAAACCCCAACCCCAACAACATCACCCCAAAAATGCAACAAATGATGAATGCGCAAACACAGCTTATGCAGATGATGACAACATTCATCCAAAACCAGAATAACAACAACAACAACCCCAATAACAACAACAACAATAACAACAACAACAACAACAACAACAACAACAACCCTCCGGGTTTTGATATGCTCACCAGATTTCTGCGATTGAGGCCAGCAAAGTTTTCAGGAACAACTGATCCCATGGTGGCCAATGACTGGCTACGTTCCGTGAACAAGGACTTAGTGACCGTGGGCTGCACGGATGCTGAAAAAGTCAGGTTCGCAGCACATCTGTTGGAAGGACCAGCCGCCACATGGTGGGACAACTTCCAAATTACCACTCCTTTGGATGAGGTGACTTGGGCTATCTTTGAAGATGGCTTTCGCACTGCTCACATCTCATCAGGAATGATGAGCCTGAAAAAGAAGGAGTTTCACAACCTGAAGCAGCGCCACCGCAGCGTGGCAGAATACATAGAAGAGTTCAACAATCTGGCGCGCTATGCACCGGATGAGGTTGACACGGATGCCAAAAGAAAGGAAAAGTTTCTGGAAGGCTTGAATGATGAGCTAAATCTGCAGCTGTCTGTGGCATATGTTCCAACTTATCAGTCTTTGTGTGACAAGGCTGCAATTTTGGTGAGTAAAATGAAGCAAGTCGAGAGTAGGAAGAGGAAACACTCTGACAAGCACAGCTCGGGATCCTCTCACAAACGATCTCACTATGATGACAGTGGCAGCTCAGGATCCCATAAGCATGGGAAATTCAGCAAGCACCACAACCACAACCGTCATGACAACAAGCATCACCGCAGTCATGACAATGACAAGTACAAGAACCACAAGAGTGGACATAAGAGCCACCACAGTGGGAATGGTGGTGGAAGTGGAAGTCAGCCTGCAAAAAAGGACATCAGTCAGGTTGAGTGCTTCAAATGCAAGAAGCTGGGGCATTATGCTAATGAGTGCCCTGAGAAGAAAGTTGAAGGACCTAACAAGCCAAATCCTTTTCAGAAAGGACAGGTTAACCACATCAATGTGGAGGAGGTCTATGAGGAGCCTGATGCCGTTGCTGGTAAGTTCAGACTCAATTCAATTTCAGCATTTGTACTCTTTGATACCGGTGCATCTCATTCATTCATATCAAAAGCATTTGTTGAAAGAAATGAATTACCGGTAGAAACCATTGGGTGTCCTATAAGAGTAAGTTCTCCGGGTGGAGAAATGATAGTAAACTCAGGATGTCATGACTTAGTCATAGAGTTTGGAAAACATAAGTTTCCAGTGAACCTAATAATCCTGAATTCCCAAGGATTGGATGTGATTTTGGGAATGGATTGGATGGCTAAGTATGAGGGAGTACTAGATTGTGCCAATCGTACAGTTACACTCACAACCCCAGAAGGAAAAAGAATAAAATTTAGGTCAAACTTTGAATCCAAAGGAAGTAAGCTGAATTCTCTTAAGGGGGTTAGCATGGATAGTGTACCAGTTGTGTGTGAGTATCCGGATGTGTTTCCGGAAGAGTTGCCAGGAATGCCACCGGATAGAGATGTGGAGTTTCTGATAGATTTGGTACCAGGTTCTGGACCAATAGCTAAGATACCATACAAAATGTCAGTTGATGAACTGAAAGAGCTCAAGAAGCAACTAGGAGAACAGTTGCAGAAAGGGTTTATTCAACCAAGTTCTTCATCTTGGGGAGCTCCAGTTTTATTCGTGGAAAAGAAGGATAGAACACAAAGATTATGCATTGACTATCGTTCACTCAACGAGGTAACCATCAAGAACAAATATCCTTTGCCAAGAATCAATGACTTGTTTGATCAGTTAGAAGGAGCATGTGTGTTCTCGAAGATTGATCTTCGGTCAGGCTATTTTCAACTCAAAATAAGAGAGCAAGACATACCTAAGACAGCATTCACCACAAGGTATGGATTGTATGAGTACACTGTGATGCCTTTTGGGTTAACCAACGCTCCAGCATACTTCATGAATATGATGAACAAGGTGTTCATGGAATTCCTTGACAAGTTTGTTGTCGTTTTCATCGATGACATCTTAGTCTACTCCAAGAGTAAGGAAGAACATGAAAGACACTTACACTTGATACTAGAAAAGTTAAGAGAGCATAAACTTTATGCCAAATTCAGCAAGTGTGAGTTCTGGTTAGAGGAAGTTGGTTTTCTTGGTCATGTTATGACAAAGGATGGTGTGGCAGTTGATCCTGCTAAAGTTTCAGCTGTGACAGAATGGGAATCTCCCAAGAATGTGAAAGAAGTTCATAGTTTCCTCGGCTTAGCAGGTTACTACAGAAGGTTCATTGAGAATTTCTCAAAGGTTGCTAAACCAATGACTGAATTGTTAAAGAAGGACAAGAAATTTGCTTGGTCTGAAGGTTGTGAAGTCAGCTTCCAAGAATTGAAGAAGAGACTTGTAACAGCGCCAGTTCTATGTCTGCCAGATTTGGAAAAGGATTTCCAAGTATATTGTGATGCTTCTCATCAGGGTTTGGGTGCCGTACTTATGCAAGACGGTAAAGTCGTAGCCTATGCTTCGAGACAACTCAAAACTCATGAAGTAAACTATCCTACTCATGATTTGGAGTTGGCCTCTGTCGTCCATGCACTCAAAACATGGAGACATTACCTTTTGGGAAAGTGTTGTGAAGTATTCACCGATCATAAGAGTTTGAAGTATATCTTCACCCAGAAGGAAATCAACATGAGATAAAGGAGATGGCTAGAACTTATCAAAGATTACGACTTAAGTTTGCAATACCACCCCGGTAAAGCGAATGTAGTAGCAGATGCTCTAAGTCGTAAGACGTTTGTAAATGGCCTTACCAAAGGTGAATTGCCGGATGACTTGTGTAAGCAATTCAAAGAACTCAGATTAGAAATTGTGCCTGAGGGACATCTCATGTCTTTGGATGTTCAACCCACTTTGTTGGACAAGATCCGAGAAGCTCAGAAGACTGATAAGGAAATTGAAAAGATTAAGGAAAATATTAGTCTAGGGAAAGCTAAGAGTTTCCATATAGACGAACAAGGTACTTTATGGCACGGGAAACGTATATGTGTTCCACAAGACCCGGAGTTGCGGAAACTGATCTTACAAGAAGGTCACAACTCTCCGTATTCTATTCACCCGGGAAACACCAAGATGTACATGGATATGAAAGAAAGATTTTGGTGGAACAATCTCAAAAGGGACATCGCCGAACATATTGCTTTGTGTGATGTGTGTAGCAGAGTAAAAGCGGAGCATCAGAAACCAGCGGGTTTGCTTCAACCACTGCCTATTCCTGAATGGAAGTGGGAAAATATCGGTATGGATTTCATTACCGGATTACCAAGGACCAGGTCAGGGTATGATTCCATATGGGTAGTAGTGGATCGCCTAACTAAAGTGGCTCATTTTATACCTGTGAAGACAACTTATACAAGTGCCAAGTTAGCAAAGATCTACATGAGCAGAATTATATGTCTTCACGGTGTGCCTAAGAGTATTGTGTCAGATAGAGGAACTCAGTTCACTTCTCACTTTTGGAGACAGCTTCATGAATCCTTAGGAACGAGGTTGGAATTCAGCACTGCTTTTCATCCTCAAACTGATGGACAAACAGAAAGGACTAATCAGATTCTTGAAGACATGTTGAGGGCATGTGCCCTAGACTATGGAGCAAGTTGGGATGAAAGCCTGCCTTACGCAGAATTCTCTTACAATAACAGTTATCAATCTAGTATTAGGATGGCACCATTTGAGTTTCTCTACGGAAGAAAGTGTACCACCCCATTGCTATGGAATGGTGTAGGAGAAAGAAGTTTATTTGGACCTGATCTTATCAAAGACGCCGAAGAGAAGGTCAAATTGGTTAAGTACAGGTTGAAGATAGCACAGTCCCGACAGAAAAGTTATGCGGATTCTAAGCGTAGAGAAGTCACCTACGAAGTTGGGGATAGAGCTTATCTTAGAGTATCACCACTTCGTGGAGTGAAAAGATTTGGAGTCAAAGGAAAGTTGGCACCAAGATATGTTGGGCCATTCAAGATTCTAAGTCGCAAAGGAGAAGTTGCATATGAAGTTGAATTGCCAGAGTCTCTGTTAGCTGTCCATAATGTGTTTCATGTGAGTCAGCTTAAGAAATGTCACCCAGAAATGGAAGAATCTTCTCTGAAGGATACTATACCATTGGAAGAAGTTCAACTAGAAAGTGACCTCACCTATGAAGAAAAGCCTGTCAGGATTCTTGAGACCGCAGAAAGAGTCACAAGGACAAAAACTATCAAGTTTTGCAAGGTGCAATGGAACCATCACTCCGAAGAGGAAGCAACATGGGAAAGAGAAGATGATCTTCGGAAAGACCACCCTCACCTATTTGCTAGCCAATCCGAATCTCGAGGGCGAGATTCATCTTAAGGGGGTTAGATTTGTAACATCCCTAAATTCATATTCCAAAACTCATTCATATCATCCTTGCATTCTGTAGGGGTTCGTAGCATGGAAAACAAAAATTTTCTATCGCATACAAACAAACAAGCCAAGATCTATCTACTAGATTGTAGCAACGAGTCGATGGTATAACTTACCCTCGAAGATTCCAAAGCGTTTAACGAGAGCGGATTCTCGTGGGTGATGTAGTCGTACTCTTTCCAATCTCAAGATCGTGTAGACGATCCTTCCGGCGCCACGTTCCGGCAGCGCTCCCGCAGTCGGTCACACGTTCGGTACTCGACGAAGACCTTCCTCTCCCTTGTTCCAGCAGGCAGCGGAGGTTGTAGCACTCTCCTCGCGATTCCGGCAGCACAACGGCGTGGTACCGGAAGTAGAGGGGAAATCCCGCAGGGCTTCGCCTTAAGCCGGTGCGAGTATGGTGGAGCTTATGAGAGAGGCTATTAGTGGTCTAGTAATTAGACACACCAATTAGAAGGCTCTAAACCAATTAGAAGGCTCTAAACCGCTGGCTAAAACAATTAGAAGCTCTAAACCAAAACGGCTCTAAACCGGAGGTAGAAGATAGGAACTTGTGTGTTCTAGGAGGGGAGCCCTGCCCCTCCTTTTATGGGTGGGGAGGCGCGGCCAGGGGAGGGGAGTCCCTCCCCAAGTCGGCCTTGGGCTGGGCGCCGGCTTGGAGGAGTGGGACTCCTCCTCCAAGTTGGTTCCAACTCCTCTTGCTTGTTTCCCACAGTTTCCTGTTTCCCACAGTTTCCTGTTTTAGCCGTTTGACTTTCAAACTGGCAATTTGACTTTCATGTTTTTGGAACAGCAAGAACACTTAGTACATAATGCAATCATTCAATGACACACTCATGTACCCTCCCCCCCGGAGTGCCGGACAATCCGGAACCTTCTAGAACATTCCCGATGAAAACACCGGAATCATTCCCGAACTCCGAAACGGGACTTTCCTTATATGAATCTTATTCTCCGGACCATTCCGGATCACCTCGTGATATCCCGGATCCCATCCGAGACTCCGAACAACATTCGGTCTCTTTCTCATAATACCATAACTACTCAAACAACGTCGAATCCTTAAGTGTGTCTCCCTACGGTTCGTGAATTATGCAGACATGATCGAGACACTTCTCCGAACAATAACCAATAGAGGAATCTGGAAATCATATGGCTCCCACATATTTCTACGATTACTTTGCGATCGAATGAACCACTTACATACGATACCAATTTCCCTTTGTCTCACGATAGTTTACTTATCCGAGGTTATGATCGTCGGTATCTCTGCATACCTAGTTCAACCTCGTTACCGATAAGTACTCTTTTCTCGTTCCCGTGATATGTGATCCCTTGTGACCTAGTCACATGCTTGCAAGCTAATTGGATGACATTCCACCGAGAGGGCCCAGAGTATATCTATCCGTCATATGGATGGACAAATCCCACTCTTGATCCATGTGTTTCAACCAATACTTTCCGAACACTCAATGCCACCTTTATAGCCACCCAGTTACGGTGTGGTGTTTGATGTCATCAAAGCATCCATCCGGTAAAGGTGATATGCATGATCTCATGGTCGAAGGAATTAGGTTACTATGTATCAGAAAGCATATAGCAATTGAACTATTTAAATGACTTGATCTTTATGCTACGCTTATCTATAGGAGTATGTCCATCACATCATTCTCCTAATGATATGATCCTGTTGTTAATAACATCTCTATGTTCATGATCAGGAAACCATGATCATATATTAACCAACAAGCTAGTTTAACAAGAGGCTTTACTAGGGACTCTTATTTTAGTTTACAAATCACACAAGTATTAATGTTTCCGGTTAATACAATTATAGCATGGTATGTAAACATTTATCATAAGTGTGAAGATATGATAATAACCACTTTATTATTGCCTCTTGGGCATATCTCCAACAGTCTCCCACTTGCACTAGAGTCAATAATCTAGTTTCAAACCTTTGTGTATTCAACACCTATGGCTTTCCGGTGTTGTATGTACACGATTGCTAGTGGTCAACTGATCTCCAGATCTGACACTTCCAGGTCCGTGTGTAATTGCATGTCTTTGCGTCTCTACGCATCACTCATTCTCTAATGAGATGGCTTTGTACAAATTTGGTCTTTCGGTGTGACCTTTAGCTCTTTGGGGTTAAAACATGTTGATAATATTGTCGCACAATATATCTTCATAGTATTATCCCACTGTGAACTACACCTAGTTTGATAACAAACTTCTTGACACAAATGCCCTCTTTTGCTGCTATAATAGCAGTCATATACTTAGCCTTTTGTTGTAGTATCTGTCACAATGTCTTAACTTTGGAAATCATCCAAATCCATTATGGAACTCACTTTCCATTATATTGTGCCACCCTTAGTTTAGATTGAGACAAACTTAATTTGTACTTTGTGACAAAGCTAGTATCAATGTAGTACTTTTACAATGAACTAACCATCTATTTGTCACTTCTACAAATATTATACTCTTAGTTCTTTCAAAAGATCATAAGAATATCCTTACTATTGTCCAATGATCATCTTACGAATCATTCTGGTATATGCTCACAACATTTAGAGCATAGGACATATCTGGATTTGTACATATCATAGTATGATTGATATAAATACTCTTTGTGATTTCATACATCAAGTATCAATCTATACTTGATTATTTGTTTCACTTTACCAAATGTCAATACACTTGAATATATCATCAACATTGAACTTATTCAATCCTTTCTGTGTGACAAGAACCTCTCTTGTAGTTTCTATATTGAACTCATTCAATATCTTGTCTATGTACTTCTGGCATAACCATATTAGCGTCTATTGATGCCAAATATTTGGGTTTTGCCTAAGTCTTTCATCGGGATGAAATTCTTAATATGTGTTAATAAAAGATACATTATTTCCAATCAACAATATGTCTTCCACATAATGTATTAGAAACATGTCTTAGCGCTCCCACTTAATTTCTTGCAAATGCAAGCATCTCCATCGTCTCTGATGAACTTTTAAACTCCTTTAACAGTTTCATCACAGTGAAGATTCCAACTCCGCTATGCTTACTTCAACCATTGAAGTTTGCATATGTTTTTAGCATCCCTTGAATTTTAACAAAAACCCTTTGGACTGTGTCATGCACACGTCCTAGGTAACCCTTCTATTAGAAGAACTTGTTTTATTTATTCAACTACCATATAATAAAATTATATGTAGTGGTTGCTACACTAATCCATCTAGACTAAATATCGCTATGAAAGATCAGATCTTGTCATAGTCAACTTTTGAACATTGTTGTGAACTCTTTCCCAACATGTCGACTATTTCATAGATGTGCAACATCCATGTCTGTTTATTTATAGATCCAAAACACAACTGTAAGGTCTTACACCTTTCTCGAGGGTCCTTCAAGTTCAAAACTTGATTTCTCGTGTATGGAACTATCACGGATTTTATGGCTTCAAGCCATTTGACGGAGTCAGGGCCCATCATCGCTTCTTTGCATGTAGTCGGTTCATTATTCTCAAATAATGATTCAACCCTCAAATCTTGGTATTTGATTGTTTACCCGATCTACTTGTTTCAATAGGAACTTAGATCTCCGTGACCACAACCTTTGAGGCACGTGAGCCATGAGCATTGTTGCTGTCTCCGGAACACTTTTCGGCGCTGCGCAACTCTGCACATATAGCTAAGGTTCTTTTAACCTTATCAAAGTTCTATTGTCCTCCCACTTTTCTTTTCACGAAAAATTCCTTCCAAAAGAAATTTGACGTTCTAAGCGACAAACACTTTTGTCTCTGGTGTTATGGAGGAATACTTAACAGTTATTCGAAATAACATACAAAGACAGGTTCATCCGACTTTGGTTGCAAACATCTTTCTTATGCAAAGCATACCAATGTTTAAGAAAGGACAACTTGGGTTTTATCCCAAACCATAACTTTATATGGTGCCATTTCAACGGATTATGTTGGAGCTCTTTTCAGTGGAAAAACGGTAATCTCTAAAGCTTTTAATCTTTAAAATATAATGGCAGTTTTATAAATTATACCTTTGATCTTACCATGTCAAACAAGGTTTAATTACATATCTCGAACGCTCCATACAATTATGGTGTTTCGGAAAAATGCAAATCCACGGAACGATTCCTTAAATCTTAGGTATTATGCTAAACTTGTAACTTAAATATCTTCCTTTATGATCTTATCATAAAATATTTATATTCTTGTTACAATGATTTTGCACTTCATCTTGAAAGTCTTTGAACTTTTCAAATGTTTCATACTTTATCCTTATTAAGTAAATATTCATATATTCACTCAAATTTTTGGAGAAAGCATATGAAGTTGAAATCCATCGCTTTCGACTATACATAATGGATTTCATACAACAATATGTACAAGTTCCAATAAGCTAGTCATTCGTTCCCTTTTGGCCTATGAACGAAGTTTTAATTATCTCTAGGAAAGTTTCACAAGCGTCATTTGATCAAAAATCAGAAGACTCCAAAATTCCATCAACATGGAGTTTCTTCATGTTTTCTTTCCATTATAATTCAAACGGTGATGTCACTTCCTAAGTGATCTTTCAATCAATTTGTCTTTCGACATTTTTAGCACTAGTTTTATGGATGTGATTTCTCCAACGAGATTTGTGAATCATCCATCTTTTATGGATCACGGTAATTTATTTGAACAACTCTTTTGTTCTCATAATACCTGATAAAACAAATCTTGAAGGCAAGCTTTGATGTTTAACGAGCAACACAATAACCCTTTATTTGTTCTCGATGAACATCATCACATATTCTTTTGCTAGTTACTTAGGCCATTGTAGTTCATGAATTGTGTTGTTTCGTATGACGATTCACACCAACAAATTCAGTATCAAATACTTAAGAACCACATTGTTTAATAAGCAAAGAATATATCCATAACATGTATATCATCTATATACTTAAACTGAACAATTCTAGTCTTTTCTTTTCTGCCATATATTTATGAGATTCTCTTTCAATATTTCCTTTTCTGTTTGAAAGAATCTATCAACATCAATAGTGGAGTCATACATATGACACATAGTCCAAAGCGTGTATAGTTAAATACCAATGTCTTTGGACTTGCACTTTGAAGTAGATCACCATCATCAAATGTTTGGTGTTCTTTCAAATTCCTTTCTTTAGTAATCTCTTGGTGTAGTAAACATTTTACCTACATCAAATATTCACCCTCATCATGGATTTATCCATGATCAAGCTACTTTTAGCTTATAACGGTGAATCATGAGTATAATGTTGCTCTCCAAATCCTTTTGGACGATTAGGACAACTAGTGTCTCCAACCTTTTGCAAATTCTCATCAAATATGAGAACATGACTTTAGACATATTATACTCTATCATGTTGCAACCAAAACTTCGTTTCAGATATCACAATATCTTCCACACATCATGGTTTCTGAAACAACTCTTTCAGATCCTAGATAACCTTGATATTAAGACAATCCTTTGAATATCAAGAATCATGGATACAAACATGATACTAACACTTGGAATTGTTACTCTTGATTTAATACTAATTATTAAACTTCATGGAGTAACCGGAACTTACTGAAAGTTTGCAATAGGACTTTTAAACTTTAGATTAACACTTAAAAACAATACGATACCAGTTCGTAAAGTAACTAACCAGAATTCTATAGTTCTATCATCTCAATTATAACTAAGCGCAAGGTGGTAAACGGATGCCAATGACTACAACAACTATGCAAATTCACTTTGATTTAGTTTATGATAAATTGAGTGCTAATTAATAATTAAATTAATCTAGGTGAACTCCCACTCAAAACAATATCCCTCACATTGTTTTAGTGATCACACGAACCAAATCCACCACATCAAAACCGATCATCACGAGAGTTGATGTAGCTTCAATGGCGAACAATCAACATGTTCATCATATCTACTATATGACTCATGCTCTACCTTTCGGTAATCCGTGTTCCTGAGGCCATGTCTGTACATGCTAGGCTCGTCAAGATCAAACCTTAGTTTCTGCATGAGCAAATCTGGCTTGCTCACGTTGTATACACTTGTAGAATCTAACACACCCGATCATCACGTGGTGCTTCGAAACAACAAGCTTTAGCAACGGTGCTAACTAAGGGTGAACACTTTATGACTTGAAATTCATGTGCATGAGGGATCATCTTATAATGCTACCGTCGTCTACTAAGCAATACAAGATGCATAAAGGATTAACATCACATGCAATTCAATAATATGTGATATGATATGGCCTTTCTTCTTTGTGCTTCCGATCTCCATCTTCTAGCACGAACATGATCTCCATCATCACCGGCATTGCATCAAGGTCAATGACGCTTCTCCATGGTTGTCGTCCACCGGCTTCAACTATTACAACTACTTTGAATAGACACGCGGGTCTTAACAGAAATTAAAGACAACCATATGGCTCCTGCCAGTTGCCGACTTACAATAAGGAACATTGCATACATCATATATAATCACAATCATGGCCATATCACATCACTGCACACCCCTGCAAAACAAAGTTAGACGCCTCTACTTTCTTTGCATATTTTACGTGGTTTGGGGCTTTCAATAAGTGTCGTTCTAACTTACGAACAAGAACCACAACATTGATACTAGTATTGTTAATCACCCGTTGTAAATTGGATCTTAACTATGCTAGGAGAAACAGGCACCCGCAAAGCCACTTATGCAATACAAGTTGCATGTCAAGCGTGGAGCAAGTCTCATGAACGATGTCATGTAAGGTTAGCCCGGGCCGCTTCATCCCAACATACCGCAAGATACAAAGTACACAAGAAGCAATCAACAATAAAAGCATCAACGCCCACAATGACCATTGTGTTCTACTCGTGCAACAGATCTACATATAGACACGGCTCTGATACCACTGTAGGGGTTCGTAGCATGGAAAACAAAAAATTTCTATCGCATACAAACAAACAAGCCAAGATCTATCTACTAGATTGTAGCAACGAGTCGATGGTATAACTTACCCTCGAAGATTCCAAAGCGTTTAACGAGAGCGGATTCTCGTGGGTGATGTAGTCGTACTCTTTCCGATCTCAAGATCGTGTAGACGATCCTTCCGGCGCCACGTTCCGGCAGCGCTCCCGCAGTCGGTCACACGTTCGGTACTCGAGGAAGACCTTCCTCTCCCTTGTTCCAGCAGGCAGCGGACGTTGTAGCACTCTCCTCGCGATTCTGGCAGCACAACGGCGTGGTACCGGAAGTAGAGGGGAAATCCCGCAGGGCTTCGCCTTAAGCCGGTGCGAGTATGGTGGAGCTTATGAGAGAGGCTATTAGTGGTCTAGTAATTAGACACACCAATTAGAAGGCTCTAAACCAATTAGAAGGCTCTAAACCGCTGGCTAAAGCAATTAGAAGCTCTAAACCAAAACGGCTCTAAACCGGAGGTAGAAGATAGGAACTTGTGTGTTCTAGGAGGGGAGCCCTGCCCCTCCTTTTATGGGTGGGGAGGCGCGGCCAGGGGAGGGGAGTCCCTCCCCAAGTCGGCCTTGGGCTGGGCGCCGGCTTGGAGGAGTGGGACTCCTCCTCCAAGTTGGTTCCAACTCCTCTTGCTTGTTTCCCACAGTTTCCTGTTTCCCACAGTTTCCTGTTTTAGCCGTTTGACTTTCAAACTGGCAATTTGACTTTCATGTTTTTGGAACAGCAAGAACACTTAGTACATAATGCAATCATTCAATGACACACTCATGTACCCTCCCCCCCGGAGTGCCGGACAATCCGGAACCTTCTAGAACATTCCCGATGAAAACACCGGAATCATTCCCGAACTCCGAAACGGGACTTTCCTTATATGAATCTTATTCTCCGGACCATTCCGGATCACCTCGTGATATCCCGGATCCCATCCGAGACTCCGAACAACATTCGGTCTCTTTCTCATAATACCATAACTACTCAAACAACGTCGAATCCTTAAGTGTGTCTCCCTACGGTTCGTGAATTATGCAGACATGATCGAGACACTTCTCCGAACAATAACCAATAGAGGAATCTGGAAATTCATATGGCTCCCACATATTTCTACGATTACTTTGCGATCGAATGAACCACTTACATACGATACCAATTTCCCTTTGTCTCACGATAGTTTACTTATCCGAGGTTATGATCGTCGGTATCTCTGCATACCTAGTTCAACCTCGTTACCGATAAGTACTCTTTTCTCGTTCCCGTGATATGTGATCCCTTGTGACCTAGTCACATGCTTGCAAGCTAATTGGATGACATTCCACCGAGAGGGCCCAGAGTATATCTATCCGTCATATGGATGGACAAATCCCACTCTTGATCCATGTGTTTCAACCAATACTTTCCGAACACTCAATGCCACCTTTATAGCCACCCAGTTACGGTGTGGTGTTTGATGTCATCAAAGCATCCATCCGGTAAAGGTGATATGCATGATCTCATGGTAGAAGGAATTAGGTTACTATGTATCAGAAAGCATATAGCAATTGAACTATTTAAATGACTTGATCTTTATGCTACGCTTATCTATAGGAGTATGTCCATCACATCATTCTCCTAATGATATGATCCTGTTGTTAATAACATCTCTATGTTCATGATCAGGAAACCATGATCATATATTAACCAACAAGCTAGTTTAACAAGAGGCTTTACTAGGGACTCTTATTTTAGTTTACAAATCACACAAGTATTAATGTTTCCGGTTAATACAATTATAGCATGGTATGTAAACATTTATCATAAGTGTGAAGATATGATAATAACAACTTTATTATTGCCTCTTGGGCATATCTCCAACACATTCATCATCATTTAGGGTTTTTTCAAAATCATTTCAAAAACAGGAGCATTTGTGGCTCATTATTTTATGTATGAAAACCCTAGCCTTTGTGCTACATGCTTTTGGGAAAGATGCTGTTATTCATTCAGAATGTTTTGAATTCAAACTTAAGTGATCTCAAAAGCTTGAACAAAATATCAAAAGCAAAATATGAATTAAAACAAATCATATGCCTATTATCACCTCTCATAAAGGCATAGTTTAATTTATTTGCAAAAGGACCCAAGTGTCTGAAATGTTTAGATGTGTTTGGCACTCATTTATGAGCAAGTTTTATTTTACAAAAGTCCTGTAAAGTTTTGGATTCAAACAGATTTGAATTTAGGTTTAAAAACCATTTCTGGAAATTCAATCTGAAAAAGAAAAGGAATTAAGAAGAAAAAAAATAGCCAACCAGCCAATCTGGCCGACCCAGCCCAACACGGCCCAGACTAGCCCAGCAGTGCACACCCCGCGAATCGTTTTCTTTACCCACTCTCGCACCCACCAGCTCACTGACAGAAGGGACCCGCTTCCACTCCCCTCTCTCGCTGACAACCACGGCCCACCCGAGCATCGTCGTCTCCACCCCCACGACCTGTTCGTCCCCAAATTGACGCGGCCGTTTCCTGTTGATTACGCAGCTTAAATTCGCGTTAAGGCACGAGTGATTCTCGCTCGCGAGCAGGCTACATAAACCCCCTCTGCCCCCTCTCTCTTCTCCCCCAAACCCCAAGCACAGAACGCCCCCAGGCTGCGCACATTGCTCTCTGCAACCCCGCCGTCTCCGACGACTGCGCCGGCGAATTCCGGTGAGTCTCGTGTTCCCCTCTGCCTCTCATTCATGCTATCTTGTCCAGTGAGTCTCGGCGCATCTACTGACACACCCCACTTACCTTCGCATGACCTGTAGCTCCAGCAACGTCGACGACTGGCCGCCACCGTCTTCGGCATCAACTCCGACGACCTCCGGTGGTAAGTCCAGACCGCCCCAAGCCTCGTCTTTCACACACGCGTGTTCTCCGTGACCTTCTGCATCTGACTACACTCTCCGTTTGCCTCCTAGAGATCGACAACGTCGCCTTCGACCTCGAGCAGAACCACCTGTCGCCGGACTCAACTCTGACGAGGAATCGTCACCGCGTCAGCACACCCCTTGACAAACCAGGACCACCTCGAGCTTCAGCACGCCACCGCGGTCCTGGTAAGCGCCTTCTTGTTTCCCCGGACGGCCTAGAGCACCGGCGCCACCGTAGTCAGACGCGCCGCCGTCGGACAACGCCGCTAGCGCCGCCAGTTTGTGGCTTGATGGTTTGGTCCGTTGGATCTGCATCGTAGGGCTAGGATAGATCTTAATCGAAGAGGTACGCGCGCGTCTGAGCCGCCAGATTTAAGTTAGATCCTACGGCCTGCGACTGCCGATCCGCGCGAAGCGGTACGCGCCAGTGAGGCTGCGACACGTGGCTAGGGGTAATTCAAAAACAGAAATTTGAATCAGATTTAGATCCAAACTTTAAACTGCTATAACTTTTGAATGCCACGTTAGAATTTTGCAAACTTTATACCGTTGGATTCAGTGAAACAAGACCTTTCTGAATATCCAATTTGTTTAACAAATAGTAGCAGTTAAAATGACTTTATTTGTAGAAACATGTTTAAGACTACTTTAAGTATAGATTTATTTTGGTAAATTGTATTGGTGCCAAATAAGTTTAGTTGGCAAACTTGTGACTTGTTAAGTTTCTGTAAACATGTGCATGCTTGGTAGAATTTTCAAAATCACCACTTGGTAAATTCTTGCATGCATGCATTCATATTATTTTTGATTGAATATAATTGTGTGTAATTGTATGCTAAAATTTTTGTGTAGATCTTGCTAGTGATTGTGATTGTGAAGAGTGCTACTCTCCCCACTACCAAGGCAAGTGATATTTTCATGAATATTTCTATCCTATGTTTTGTACTAGCATTAGATATTTTGCTAAGTCTTGCATGCTATTTTTGCCTAGTGCTAAGTTGGGAAATCCTAAGTAGTGTAGAATTGTAGAATTGCTAGGGAATTTTCCTAAGTTAAGTTATCTTACCATGCTTAGCCTAGCTATTTAGCAAACAAGGGTTGGTGAAAATCTATACTTACTATGATGAAAATATTTCTAAGTCATGAGACTTATGCTTTCCTAATAAAACAACTAAGTCAAATGAACCTCGTGGGTGGAATGGAAGGATTGGGTTATGTTGAGTGGTTACACAAGGCCATGGACTTGGGTTGTGTATCTCACTTGTGGTATGCCACCCAGGCACAAAGGGATTTGGAGGCCAAGTGTTGAGAAAGCTTACAGTGCAACCACTTGGCAATATGGGCTCTGCCTTGATCATATAGGTTGCTAGAACTTAGTCATTTGGACAGTTGGTGGTAGTTGGGATGATAGGTTGGAACGCGTCCATATGACTAAGGAAAGGCTTCTGAAAGGTCCTGTCTTGGGAAACCAAGTCTGGTGGGGAAAGTGCACAACCTCTGCAGATGGAAAAACCTAAGTACTTAGCCTAGTCCAAGGAAATGGACAACTTGAGCATCAAGACATGGAAGCTACAAGAATCTCATCACTCCAACTTCTAAGTAAAATTTGTGGGAGAACAAGGGTGAAGGACCCCAATGTCTATTGGTGGTTTCTTGGGAAGTTTTTGATAAAGAAAAACTTAGTGATTTCAACTAATAGGTAAAACCTATTTTCAAGCAAAGCAAGCCAAGCTACACTTAGCCAAAATGCATGTAGTAATATAGTCCACTTAAAATATACTAAGGTATCACTTGCCAATACTATTCCAAAAGTATTGACCCTCTGTGGCTGTAACTTGTGATGTTGCAGGTTACTCCGATGATGAGTAGGAGTCATGAGTCTACACTCAACATGCTTGCCTGTGGCACATGAAGATGAAGACTTATGTTATTTACTTATTCCTTGAACTCTTGTATTAGGCCTATGGCCCTGAGTTGTAAAAGACTATGTTTTATCTCTGGAATGAATGTAATAAACGACCTTTGTATCTGTGTACTTCATCTTAAACTGTGGATGCTAGCATTGATCCAGGGACTAGCATTGCAATCACAGGGATCCTTTCCTTTATAAAGGAGGGGTCTAACACCTTGTCAGGTGGCTCCGCATACGGGACGACCTGGCACATTACCCCAATGATGATGCCATGTATCACTTTGTGGAAGGACTGGACCAAGGTACTGTAGGGGTTCGTAGCATGGAAAACAAAAAAATTCTATCGCATACAAACAAACAAGCCAAGATCTATCTACTAGATTATAGCAACGAGTCGATAGAATAACTCACCCTCGAAGATTCCAAAGTGTTTAACGAGAGCGGATTCTCGTGGGTGATGTAGTTGTACTCTGGCCGATCTCAAGATCGCGTAGACGATCCTTCCGGCGCTGCGTTCCGGCAGCGCTTTCGCAGTCGGTCACATGTTCGGTACTCGACGAAGACCTTCCTCTCCCTTGTTCCAACAGGCAGCGGAGGCTGTAGCACTCTCCTCGCGATTCCGGCAGCATGACGGCGTGGTACCGGAAGTAGAAGGGGGATCTCGCAGGGCTTCGCCTTAAGACGGAGCGAGTATGGTGGACTATGAGAGAGCCTCGGTGATCTAGGGTTTAGACACACCAAGGGGAGAGGGATAGGCCGACGGCTAGGGCTTGGGGCAGCCCAAGTCGGCGGCTAGGGTATGCCCTAGGCGGCGGCAGCAGGAGGTGGCGGCGCCGGCGGCTAGGAGCTAGGGTTTGCGGGGTGCAAGTTGTGTGCCTGGAGGGGCAGCCCTGCCCCTCCTTATATAGGTGGAGGGGGCACGCCAAGGGGAGGGGAGTCCCTCCCCAACTCGGTCTCCAAGGGCCGGTGGTGGAGGGAGAGGAACTCCTCCCCAAGTAGGTTTCCTACTCTCCCTCCACCAAACAAAATAGCCGTTTGACTTTTCAAATTGGCGTTTGACTTTTCAAACTAGGATTTGATTTAACCCTTTATTTTGTTCAGAGATGACACCTAGTACATGATGCAACCATTCCAACTTGTTATGACACATTCATGTACCCTTCCCCTCCGGAGTGCCGGACATTCCGGAACCTTCTAGAACATTCCCGATGAAAACACCGTAACCATTCTCCAACCCCGAAACAGGACTTTCCTTATATGAATCTTATTCTCCGGACCATTCCGGATCTCCTCGTGATATCCCGGATCCCATCCGAGACTCCGAACAACATTCGGTCTCTTACTCATCATTCCATAACTACTCAACAACGTCGAATCCTTAAGTGTGTCTCCCTACGGTTCGTGAATTATGCGGACATGATCGAGACACTTCTCCGAACAATAACCAATAGAGGAATCTGGAAATTCATATGGCTCCCACATATTTCTATGATTACTTTGCGATCGAATGAACCACTTACATACGATACCAATTTCCCTTTGTCTCACGATGGTTTACTTATCTGAGGTTTTGATCGTCGGTGTCTCTGCATACCTAGTTCAACCTCGTTACTGATAAGTACTCTTTTCGCGTTCCTGTGATATGTGATCCCTTGTGAGCCATTCACATGCTTGCAAGCTAATTGGATGACATTCCACCGAGAGGGCCCAGAGTATATCTATCTGTCATATGGATGGACAAATCCCACTCTTGATCCATGTGTCTCAACCAATACTTTCCGAACACTCAATGCCACCTTTATAGCCACCCAGTTACGGTGTGGTGTTTGATGTCATCAATGTACCCTTCCGGTGATGGTGATAAGCATGATCTCATGGTCGAAGGAATTATGTTACTATGTATCAGAAAGCATATAGCAATTGAACTATTAAAATGACTTGATCTTTATGTTACGCTTATCTATAGGAGTATGTCCATCATATCATTCTCCTAACGATATGATCTTGTTGTTAATAACATCTCCATGTTCATGATAGGGAAACCACAATCATTTATTAACCAACAAGCTAGTATTATGAAGAGGCTTTACTAGGGACTTCAATTTAAGTTTACAAATCACACAAGTATTAATGTTTCCTTGATAATACTATTATATCATGAATGTAAACATTTATCATAAACACAAAGATATAATAATAACTATATTTATTATTGCCTCTAGGGCATATCTCCAACAGGTACGCTTCTCTGACGCTAAGGCGGTAGCAGGCTTCAGGACGCCTCACTTTTGAAAGCATGGTGAACACCATCAACAAATACGCGGAGGCCGAGGAGGCATCTCAGACAGCACTCGTGCTCCTTGATGGCGCCCCTCCGCCTTAGCCACTGCCACCACCGCCTCCGGTCGTCGTCGCTGCAGCTGTACCACCACCTCTAGTCATCATCGTTGCTGTTGCACCACCACCGCCCATCATCGAGGAAGCCCCGACACCCTTCGACTCCGTGCTTGACAAGCTCTATGCCGACATCAGTGCTGACTCGGAGGAGATAGATTTCAGCCCTGAGGAGATAGACTCTGCTATGCAGGAGATGGAGGTGGATTTTCAACATGACGAGCAGGCCAATAACGTCGTCACATCCTGAGAGGTGTTCGTCGCCATTGGGACCGTGATGGATGAAGATCAACCCGGACAAGCTCCACCTAAAGCGCTGGAAAAAGGGAAGGGATCACTTGTTAATGCCGACAATGATCGCGCAAAGGTCATGTCCCCTCCGCCTAACCTAGCGCAGCAGCCACAGGAACTCAACACCGTTCCGAGTAACAACAACACCGCAAACCTGCCGCCTCCGACATCTACGTCTGCTGCTGCCCAAATTACTCCAGCTGATAGAGTGATGTACGACAACTTGCTCGTCGAGCCCATGACATTGGACCATATACAGAACATAGTCCAGCTTGACAAGAAGCGCCAGTAGATGCTGGAGGAAGCGCAGGACATCGCGGAGCAAGGCGCACAGCTAGATCGAGATCTGGCCAATGCGCAGAAGTCAATAGAGAAAGCTAGAGCAATGGAGGCCAAGTACAAGACTTTGCTCAAGCGGCAGAAGGCTAAGAAAGCTCCGACCCACATCATCAACGATCCTGGTGTATGGCGAAACCTAGGATGGGCTCCCTCGAAGACGGCACAAGCCAAGCCATACATTGACAGTGAGGACAGGCAGGTGATGCCCACTCCTATTGTCAACCTCGTCGTCGCCAAGACCCTTCTAGAGCAGTATAGATCAACCACAGCTGTGGAGCAGGTCTTTGACCTCGTGGCCAAGGCGGTGAAACAGCAGGAAAAGGCCACCTCTCAGAGGCTCGAGTCTGACCCAGCGTATTGCCAGTCTAGCCAGCACAAGCCGCCAAGGGACCGATCTCCTCATGATGTCGGGTCCCAGACGGGTCCATCAGAACAAAGACGGAGGGATGCACGCAACAGGAAGGACGCTATCCCCATATCCTCCGACCATGGGGGTAAGGCTCATCCTCATCTCCCATCTCCACCGCCCTGATCTCCCCGACATCGCGAAGACCCCAAGGCTCACCATCGCACGGATATGCCTCTGCCAAGGCAGAGTGGCATCTTCATCCACGACAACACGGATCAGACCCGTCATGATGGAGAGCGTAACCAAGGACACAAGAGCAGGTCGCGCCATGACCCTCCGCGTCCAACAAGCAACCGCGACAAGCAAGAGGCGTTGGGAGGGTAACAGGAAAAAGGCTAACCCACCGCCACCTCCGCCTCCGTCGCCCCCTAGCAGCCACCATGGCGGAGGAGGCCCGCGTCGATCACGCAGCCCGTCTCCTGGTGGCAAGAAGAAGAAATCAAGACCGGAGGCATACTATGCATGTTCACGCCTGGAAAAGATTCACGAGGCCCAGGAAGGACAATACTTGGGACCACGTTGCTTTGGACCTGTAATACGGACCGCAACTTACCCCAAGGGTTTCCAGATTGACAAGACCATCAAGCCCTATGACGGAACCGCCAAACCAGCTACGTGGTTGCAGGATTACGACAACATAGTGGAGATCGCTGGGGGTAACCCCAACGTCACCGTCAAGTACCTCCCCCTGATGCTGGCAGGCACGACCCGACAATGGATTGATGACTTGCCGGAGAAATCCATCTGCAACTGGTTGGACATGCAAGAAGCGTTCACCAAGAACTTCGAGGGTACGTATAAGCGTCCATGTACAGTTGGCGATCTACAGTGGTGCGTGCAGGAGAAAGACGAGTCATCTCGCGCCTACCTCTCTCGCTGGCTGGATATGAAGAATTCCTGCGCAGGAGTGCACGCTCAGACCGCCATGGCCGCCTTCATCGATGGGTTGGAGAAAGGTACATTTCTCCTGTTGGAGATATGCCTAAGAGGCAATAATAAAGTGGTTATTATCATATCTTCGTATTTATGATAAATGTTTACATATCATGATATAATTGTATTAACTGGAAACATTAATACTTGTGTGGTTTGTAAACATAAAAGAGTCCCTAGTAAAGCATCTTGTTAAACTAGCTTGTTGGTTAATATATGATCATGGTTTCCTGATCGTGAACATTGAGATGTTATTAACAATAAGGTCATATCATTAGGAGAATGATGTGATGGACATACTCCTATAGTTAAGCATAGCGTAAGATCAAGTCATTCAAATAGTTCACTTGCTATAAGCTTTCTGATACATAGTAACCTAATTCTTTCGACCATGAGATCATGCTAATCACCATCACCGGAAGGATGCTTTGATGACATCAAACACCACACTGTAACTGGGTGGCTATAAAGGTGGAATTGAGTGTTCGGAAAGTATGTGTTCAGGCACATGGATCAATAGTGGGATTTGTCCATCCATATGACGGATAGATATATCCTGGGCCCTCTCGGTGGAATGTCATCCAATTATCTTGCAAGCATGTGAATGGATCACAAGGGATCACATATCACGGGAACGAGAAAAGAATACTTATCAGTAACGAGGTTGGACTAGGTATGTAGAGATACCGATGATCAGACCTCGGATAAGTAAAATATCGCGAGACAAAGGGAAATTGGTTCCGTATGTAAATGGTTCATTCGATCGTAAAGTAATCGTAGAAATATGTGGGAGCCATATGAATTTCCAGATTCCTCTATTGGTTATTGATCGGAGAAGAAGTCTCGATCATGTCTGCATAATTCACGAACCGTAGGGAGACACACTTAAGGATTCGATGTTGTTTAGTAGATATGGAATGTGAGTAAAGAGACCGAATGTTGTTCGGAGTCTTGGATGGGATCCGGGATATCACGAGGAGATCCGGAATGGTCCGAAGAATAATATTCATATAAGTAAAGTACAATTTCGGAGTTCGGGAATGATTCCGGTGTTTTCACCGGAATGTTCTAGAAGGGTCTAGAAGGTTCACCGATCCAGAAGGGGAAGGGTACTTGGATGTGTCATGAAAAAGTGTAATGGTTGCATCATGTCCTAGGTCACTTGGCTGGACACTTGGAAGAGAGAAATCAAACTCTAATTTGAAAGTCAAAAAGGCAGTTTGAAAAAGTCAAATCCCAACATGGTTTCCGAGTTAGGGAGGGTTTCCACCTGGGTTGGGAACACCCTTGGACGCCCCCCACCTATATAAGGAGGGGTGGGGGCGCACCCCAAGGTATCCTCCTTGCCCTAGGCACACAAGAAACCCTAGGTTGGCCGCCGCCCCCCTCTCTAGTTGCGGCCAATCTAGATCTCCTCTAAACCGCTACCAATTAGCTAAACCCTAGTTGCTAGCTACCTCTAAACCTCGGCCTCTAAACCCTAGATCGCCGGGGCTCCCTCTACTCCACCATACCTGCTCCGGCTTAGGTGAAGCCCTGCGGGATCTCCCCTCTACTTCCGACACCACGCTGTCGTGCTGCCGAAATCGCGAGGAGAGAGCTACAACCTCTGGTGTCTTCTGGAACAAGGGAGAGGAAGGGCTTCATCGAGTACCGTACGTGTGACCGACTGCGGGAGCGCTGCCGGAACGCGGCGCCGAAAGGATCATCTACGCAATCTTGAGATCGGCAAGTGAACGACTACATCACCCACGAGAATCTGCTCTCGTTAACCGCTTTGGATCTTCGAGGGTTAGTACTCTATCAACTTGTTGCACCGATCTAGTAGATGGATCTTGGCTTGATCATAGATTAGTTCTTGATTGTGTGTTCATGCGGTAGAATTTTTTTGTTTTCCATGCTACGAACCCCTACAGTGGTATCAGAGCCGTGTCTATATGTAGATCTATTGCACGAGTAGACCACAATGGTCATTATGGGCATTGATGCTTTTGTTCTTGATTGCTTCTTGTGTACTTTGCATCTTGCGGGATGGTGGGATGAAGCGGCCCGGGCTAACCTTACATGACATCGTTCATGAGACTTGCTCCACGCTTGACATGCAACTTGTATTGCATAAGTGGCTTTGCGGGTGCCTGTTTCTCCCAACATATTGAAGATTCAATTTACAATGGGTGATTGACAATACTAGTATCAACGTTGTGGTTCTTGTTCGTAAGTTAGAACGACACTTGATGAAAGCCCCAAACCACGTAAAACATGCAAAGAAAATTCGAGGCGTCTAACTTTGTTTTGTAGGGGTGTGCTGTGATGTGGTATGGCCATGATTGTGATTATATATGATGTATGCAATGTTCCTTATTGTAAGTCGGCAACCGGCAGGAGCCTTATGGTTATCTTTTAATTTCCTTAAGACCTGCAAGTCTATTATTCAAAGTAGTTGTAATAGTTGATGCTAGCAGACGACAACCATGGAGCGGTGCCATTGACCTTGACGCCACGCCGGTGATGATGGAGATCATGTTCGTGCTTGAAGATGGAGATCGGAAGCACAAGAAGAAAGGCCATATCATATCACATATTATGAATTGCATGTGATGTTAATCCTTTTATGCATCTTGTATTGCTTAGATCGCGACGATAGCATTATAAGATGATCCCTCTCACAAAATATCAAGTTATAAAGTGTTCATCCTTAGTAGGCACCATTGCCAAAGCTCATTGTTTCGAAGTACCACGTGATGATCGGGTGTGTTAGATTCTGCGAGTGTATACAATGGGAGCAAGCCAGATTTACTCATGCGGAAGATAAGGTTTGACCTTGACGATCCTAGCATGTACAGACATGGTCTCGGAACACGGAATGCCTAAAGGTAAAGCATGAGTAATATAGATGATATGATGAATATGATGATTGTTTGCCATTGAAACTACATCATGTAACGTGATGATCGAACTTGGTGTAGTGAATTTGGTTCGTGTGATCACTAAAACAATGTGAGGGATATTGTTTTGAGTAGGAGTTCAACAGCAATATGATTGAAAGTTGAACACTATTTACCATAAATTAAATCAAAGTGAATTTGCATAGTTGTTATAGTCATTGGCATTCGTTTACCACCTTGCGTTTAGTTATAATTGAGATAATAACTATAGAATTCTGGTTAATTACTTTACGAACTGGTATCGTATTGTTTTGAAGTGTTAATCTAAAGTTTAAAAGTCCTATTGCAAACTTTCAGTAAGTTCCGGTTACTCCGTGAAATTTAATAATTGGTATTAAATCAAGAGTAACAATTCCAATGTTAGTATATAAGTATCATGTTTATCTTCATGATTCTTGAGATTCAAAAGATTGTTTTAATATCAAGAAACATCATATGTGGAAGATATTCCGATATCTAAAATGATGTTTTTGATTACAACATGATAGAGTATAATATGTCAAAGTTTATGTTCTCATATTTGATGGGAATTTTCAAAAGGTTGGAGACGCTAGTCGTCCTAATCCTCCAAAAGGTTTTAGAGAACAACATTATACTCGCGATTCACCGTTATAAGCTAAAGCAGCTTGATCATGAATAGTTCCATGATAAGGATGAATATTTGATGTAGGTAAAAATTTTAATACACTAAATGATTACTAAAGAATGGAATTTGAAAGAACACCAAATATTTGATGATGGTGATTTACGTCAAAGTGCAAGTCCAAAGACATTGGTATTTAGCTATACATGCTTTGGACGATGTGTCTTGTGTATGGCTCCACTATTGATGTTGATAGATTCTTTCAAACAGAAAAGGAAATACTGAAAGAGAATTTGAGAAATATATGGCAGAAAAGAAAAGACTAGAATTGTTCAGCTTAGGTATATAGAGGATATACATGTTATGGATATATTCTTTGCTTATTAAACAATGTGGTTCTTAAGTATTGGATACTGATTTTTTTTGGTGTGAATGTCATACGAAACAACACAATTCATGAACTACAATGGCCTAAGTAACTAGCAAAAGAATATGTGATGATGTTCATGGAGAACAAATAAAGGGTTATTGTGTTGCTCATTAACATCAAAGCTTGCCCACAAGATTTGTTTTATCAGGTATTATGAGAACAAAAGGGTTGTTCAAATAATTGCCGTAATCCTTAAAAATGGATGATTTACAAATCTCGTTGGATAAATCACATCCATAAAACTATTGCTAAAAATGTCGAAAGACAATTGATAAGAAAGATCACTTAGGAAGTGGCATCGCCGCTTAAATTATATTGGAAAGAAAACATGAAGAAAATCCATGTGGATGGAATTTTGGAGTCTTTTGATTTTTGATCAAATGACGCTTGTGTAGCTTTCCTAGAGATAATTAAAACTCCGTTCATAGGACAAAGGGAACGAATGACTAGCTTATTGGAACTTGTACATATTGTTGTATGAAGTCCATTATGTGTAGACAAGAGCGATGGATTTCAACTTCATATGCTTTCTCCGAAAATTTGAGTGAATATACGAATATTTACTTAATGAGGATGAAGTGTGAAACATTTGAAAAGTTCAAAAACTTTCAAGATGAAGTGCAAAATCAATGTAACAAGAAAATAAAGAATTTATGATAGGATCATAAAGGAAGATATTTGAGTTACAAGTTTAGCATAAGATTTGAGGAATCGTTCCATGGATTTGCATTTCCCGAAACACCATAAGAGTATGGAGCGTTCGAGATATGTAATGAAACCTTGTTTGACATGGTAAGATCAAAGGTGTAATTTATAAAACTGCCATTATATTTTAAAGTTTAAAGCTTTAGAGACTACCGTTTTTCAACTGAAAAGAACTCCATCATAATCCGTTGAAATGACACCATATAAAGTTATGATTTGGGATAAAACCCAAGTTGTCCTTTCTTAAACATTGGTATGCTATGCATAAGAAAGATGTTTGCAACCAAAATCGGATGAACATATCTTTGTTTGTTATTTTGAATAATCGTTGAGTATTCCTCCATAACACCAAAGACAAAAATGTTTGTTGCTTAGAACATCAAGTTTCTTTGAGAAAGGAATTTTCCGTGAAAAGTTAAGTGGGAGGATAATAGAACTTTGATAAGGTTAAAAGAACCTTAGATATATGTGCAAAGTTGCGCAGCACCAAAAAGTGTTCTGGAGGCATCAACAATGCCCATGGCTCACGTGCCTCAAAGGTTGTGGTCACGGAAGTCTAAGTTCCTATTGAACCAAGTAGGTCGGATAAACAATCAAATACCAAGATTTGAGGGTTGAATCATTATTTGACAATAATGAACCGACTACATGAAAAGAAGCGATAATGGGCCCTGACTCCGTCAAATGGCTTGGAGCCATAAAATCTGTGATAGTTCCATACACGAGAAATCAAGCTTTGAACTTGAAAGACCCTCTGGAAAGGTGTAAAACCTTACAGTCGTGTTTTGATCTATAAATAAATATACATGTATGTTTCACATCTATTAAATAGTCGACATGTTGGAAAAGAGTTCACAACAATGTTCAAAGGTTGACTATGACAAGATTTGATCTTTCATAGCGATGTTTAGTCTAGACGGATTAATGTAGCAACCACTACATATAATTTTGTTATGTGGTAGTTGAATAAACAAAACAATTTCTTCTGATAGAATTGTTACCTAGGACGTGTGCATAACACAGTCCATAGGGTTTTGTTAATTCAAAGGATGTTAAAAGTGTATGCAAACTACAATGGTGAAGTGAGCATCGCGGAGTTGGAATCTTCACCATGATGAAACTGTTTGAAAGAGTTTGAATTCATCAGAGACGATGAAGATGCTTGCATTTGCAAGAAATTAAGTGGGAGCGCTAAGACATATTTGTAATGTGGGAGACATATTGTTGTTTGGAAATGATGTATCTTTTATTAACACATGTTAAGAATTTCATCTCGATGAAATACTTAGGCAAAACCCGAATATTTGGCATCAATATCTATATAGATAGATTGAGACGCTAATATGGTTGTGCCAAATGTACATAGATGAGATATTGAATGAGTTCAATATGGAAATGACAAGAAAGGTTCTTGCCACACAAAAAGGATTAAATCAAAATTCAAGTGTATCGACACTTGGTAAGTGAAACAAATATTCAAGTATAGATTGATACTTGATGTATGAAATCACAAAGAGTATTTATGTCAATCATAATGTGATATGTACAAATCCATATATGTCCTATGCTCTAAATGTTATGAGCATATACCAGAATGATTCATGATCATTGGACGATAGTAAAGATATTCTTATGATCTTTTGGAAGAACTAAGAATATATTATTTTTGTAGATGTGACAAATAGATGATTAGTTCATTGTAAAAGTACTACATTGATACTAGTTTTGTCACAAAGTACAAATTAAGTTTATCTCGATATAAATTAAGGGTGGCACAATATAATGGAAAGTAAGTTCCATAATGGATTTGGATGAGTTCCAAAGTTAAGACATTGTGACAGATACTACAACAAAAGGCTAAGTATATGACTTCTATTATAGCATCAAAAGATGGGCATTTTTGTAAAGTAGTTTGTTATCAAACTAGGTGTGGTTCACAGTGGGATAGTACCATAAAGATATATTGTACGACAATATTATCAACATGTTTTAACCCCAAGGAACCAAAGGTCTCACCAAAGGACCAAATTTATACAAAATCCATCTCATTAGAGAATGAGTGATGCATAGAGACGCAAATACATGCAATTACACACGGACCTGAAAGAGTCGGATCCTAAGATTAGTTAACCACTAGCAATCGTGTAAATACAACACCGGAAAGCCATAGGTGTTGAATACACAAAGTTTTGAAACTAGATTATTGTCTCTAGTGCAAGTGGGAGACTGTTGGAGATATGCCCAAGAGGCAATAATAAAGTGGTTATTATCATATCTTTGTACGTATGATAAATGTTTACATACCATGCTATAATTGTATTAACTGGAAACATTAATACTTGTGTGGTTTGTAAACATAAAAGACTCCCTAGTAAAGTCTCTTGTTAAATTAGCTTGTTGGTTAATATATGATCATGGTTTCCTGATCATGAACATTGAGATGTTATTAACAATAAGGTCAGATCATTAGGAGAATGATGTGATGGACATACTCCTATAGTTAAGCGTAGCATAAGATCAAGTCATTCAAATAGTTCACTTGCTATAAGCTTTCTGATACATAGTAACCTAATTCCTTCGACCATGAGATCATGCTAATCACCATCACCGGAAGGATTCTTTGATGATATCAAACACCACACTATAACTGGGTGGCTATAAAGGTGGCATTGAGTGTTCGGAAAGTATGTGTTGAGGCACATGGATCAAGAGTGGGATTTGTCCATCAATATGACGGATAGATATATTCTAGGCCCTCTCGGTGGAACTTCATCCAATTAGCTTTGCAAGCATGTAAATGGCTCACAAGGTATGCAGAGATATTGACGATCACATATCACTGGAACGAGAAAAGAATACTTATCGGTAACGAGGTTGAACTAGGTATGCAGAGATATTGACGATCAGACCTCGGATAAGTAAAATATCGCGAGACAAAGGGAAATTGGTTCCGTATGTAAATGGTTCATTCGATAGCAAAGTAATCGTATAAATATGTGGGAGCCATATGAATTTCCAGATTCCTCTATTGGTTATTGATCGGAGAAGAGGCCTCGATCATGTCTGCATAATTCACGAACCGTAGGGAGACACACTTAAGGATTCGATGTTGTTTAGTAGATATGGAATGTGAGTAAAGAGACAGAATGTTGTTCGGAGTCTCGTATGGGATCCGGGATATCACAAGGAGATCCGGAATGGTCCGAAGAATAAGATTCATATAAGGAAAGTCCAATTTCGGAGTTCGGGAATGATTTCGGTGTTTTCACTGGAATGTTCTAGAACGGTCTAGAAGGTTCACCGATCCGGAAGGGGAAGGGTACATGGATGTGTCATGACAAAGTGTAATGGTTGCATCATGTAATAGGTCACTTGGATGGACACTTGGAAGAGAGAAATCAAACTCTAATTTGAAAGTCAAAAAGGCAGTTTGAAAAAGTCAAATCCCAACATGGTTTCCGAGTTAGGGGGGTTTCCACCTGGGTTGGGAACACCCTTGGACGCTCCCACCTATATAAGGAGGGGTGGGGGCGCACCCCAAGGTATCCCCCTTGCCCTAGGCACACAAGAAACCCTAGGTTGGCCACCGCCCCTTCTCTAGTTGCGGCCAATCTAGATCTCCTCTAAACCGCTACCAATTAGCTAAACCCTAGTTGCTAGCTACCTCTAAACCTCGGCCTCTAAACCCTAGATCACCGGGTCTCCCTATACTCCACCATACCCTCTCCGGCTTAGGCGAAGCCCTGCGGGATCTCCCCTCTACTTCTGACACCACGTCGTCGTGCTGCCGGAATCGCGAGGAGAGAGCTACAACCTCCGCTACCGTACGTGTGACCGACTGCGGGAGCGCTGCCGGAACACGGCGCCGGAAGGATCGTCTACGCGATCTTGATATCGGCAAGTGAACGACTACATCACCCACGAGAATCTGCTCTCGTTAACTGCTTTGGATCTGCGAGGGTTAGTAGTCTATCAACTTGTTGCACCGATCTAGTAGATAGATCTTGGCTTGATCATAGATTAGTTCTTGATTGTGTGTTCATGCGGTAGAATTTTTTTGTTTTCCATGCTACGAACCCCTACAGCTCCGACAAAAGTTGAAGCGGGACAATCACCGGCTAGATCTCAATCAGATGATCTAGCTGGCTAGTGAGTTCGCGGTTGCCGACGACGATGCTCGCGGCTCCCTGCCGGCAACGGCCGTTCCAACTCAAGCTAGGAGGAACAGCAACACAAAGTGGAAAATCCCGCCAGAAGAAAAGCAAACCTCCGACATGGTCGCCATGACATTTGAAATACGCGATGATGGCAGACAGCATGGCCGAGGACGGGGGTTGGTCGTGGGCAGCAGTGCGGTAGTGAAACTACCCCGGCAGCGCTCTGTGGTCCCCAGACATACGCGGAGTACCGTGACATGCCATGCCTTGTACACCTCGACACCAACGTCAAAGCCACTCACACCAATCGCCATTGCAAGTTCGTCAACGATCTCAAAGAGGACCCGGAGTCCGGCTACAAGTGAAGTCGGAAGAACAGACCGCGAGGCAAGGGCAAGGGGAAGAAGAAGGATGAGGAGTCCAAGGATTCAAGTGAAATGGACGAGGATGTTGACCCCAAGCACGCCACCAAGGGCGATGGCAAGGTCAAGAACCCCTTCGAGAAGAAGAAGGCTGTCTTACACACTTTCCTTGGCACCCCCACCGCCTGACAACAGAAAACCTCTATGAGGATACTGATGATCACTCTATCCCCAGTACCTTCGCTGGTCAGAGATTCCAATTACTTGGGACAGGAAGGATCACCCAGACCTCATCCCTACGGAGAACCATGTAGAGGCCTCAACCTGTTAAGGTAGATCCCTCCTGTGTTTTACAATGCTAGTCCCTGGATCAATAGCTAGCATCCACAGTTTAGATGTAATATCAAGAAACAAAGGTCATAATATAATTTTATAACCAGGAATAACATAATTTTATTACATCACACATAGCTCATATGGCTATTACATTACATTGCAGCGGAATAACAATAAGCATGGGGTCCTTCATCTTCAAAGTGCCACAGGCAGATGTTGGTTGTAGACTTTGTAATCCTAAACAATCAATCTTCACTAAAATCAATCAAACCTGCAACATACAAGTTACAGCCACAAAGGGTCAATACATTTGAATTGTATTGGCAAGTGATACTATGGTAGTATAGTGGAGTCTAACATCTATATGCATTTGGCTAAGTGGAGTTGAGGCTTGCATTGCTTAAAATAGATTTTTCTTATCATTTTGAAAATACTAAGTTTTTGCTTAAAATCATTTTTCTCAATCAAAGATGTCAAGATCCTTGTACCAAGCCATCTCTCCACCAATGATTGAAGAATTCAAACAACCCTTGTTCAAACCACAAGATTTTAATTTAGAAATTTGAATGATGAGATTCTTGATTGCTTCCATGTCTTGATGCTCAAAATTGTCCTTTACCAGGGACATGGCTAAGTACTTAGATTCTACACTCTGCAGAGGTGGTGCACTTTCCCCACAAGACTTGGTTTCCCAAGACAAGATCTTTCAGAAGCTTTCCCTTAGACCAAAATGGACGCGTTCCAACCTATCAAACACTACCACCCACTGTCCATATGGCTAAGTTCTTGCAACCTATATGATCATGGCAGAGCCCATATTGCCAAGTGGTTGCACTTGAAGCTTCTCAACATTTGACATCTCAATTCCCTTTGTTCCAGGGTGGCATACCACAAGTGAGATACACAATCCAATCCTATGGCATTGTGAACCACTCAACCATTCTCCACCAAGCAAGCCCATTCCACCCAGGGGATTCATTAACTTAGTTGTTTTATTAAACAAAACCTAAGTCCTTTAGACTTAGAATATTTTTCCATAGTGTGAATATATATTCCACCCATGTTTTCTATTAGCTAGGCTAAGCTTGGTAGTAGTAGGAATCTCTAACTTAGGAAAATCTTACTAAGGATTCATCTATTAGGTTTTCCTATAGCATGATCTATACTTAGCAAAATCCATGCAAGTTTTACTTAGAAAAATCACTAATGCAGAGAGAAAGTAATGGGACAAAAAGTATGAAGCATCACTTGCCTTTTTGGTAGGGAATGGTGGTTCACTCCTTGATCTTTCTAGTCTCACACTTCACTACAAATCAAACAAGCAAACACTAATTCAATTTACATTCCAAACCAATAATCACTCAAACAATTTCACACACACAAGACAATGGAAACCAATTTATGCATGGGGGCATGCACAAGATAGTTTTATTTTGCAAAGGGGTCTATATGGGGTTTCTAAACTTTGTAAGATCCAAATTGGTCATTTACCAAAGTGGCAAAGTTATTAGCATGAAGGTTTTGTCCAAAACTATTTTTTTTTAATATCATTCATCATTTCATGTGGTGAAAAATGTTTTTATTAAGGAAAAAACTCTTAAGTTGTTCACCAAATGAGTTGCTATTGCAAAGCTTGGTGTTTTTGGGTCAGTAGGTTTGGTCCAAACTATTTTCTCAAAGTTTCTTTTCCATAAATATTTTTATAACAAAAACCATTCTTTTTATTTGGCTAGAAAATGACTAAGTCAAGTAATCCAACCTAAATTTTACCAAAATCATTTTTAACACCAAGGGTTGGTTTCTTAGGGTCAGTAAGGTCACAACAAACCATTTTGCAAAAGTTTTAATCCAAAAATCATTTTTAAACAATTTTTATACTCTAAACAAGCATACATAAGTTTCTGCAAATTCAAACAAGATAACAGATACTATTTACTAAACTAAGGGCATGGTTGTCTAGGGCTTGTTCTCTTGAGTTCATTGATATAAAATTTTCCAAATTTGGACGTGTGGATCAAAAGTTATAAGGGTTTGAAAATGGCATCAAATTCTGATTTCAAACTCTATTCTAATTCATCCAGTGACACGCGGCACGTTCTTATTCGCTGAAAACGTTTCGCGTGGATCGACAGATATGGGTCGTTAGATTTTAGTTGCATCGCACGGTCCAGAGATGCTACTTACCTCTTCACTCTTGTTCTATCCTAGTCGTCGGATCAAGATCGGATGGCTACGAGATGCTTGCCAGGAACTGGCGGCGCGAGGTCATCGGCGAGCGGCGGAGCGACCAGTTAGCGGCGGCGCTGGCGAGGCAGGAAACGAAACAGGGAGGGAGCAAGCTCACCGAGGTCGCGAGGATGAGGTGATGCTGTTCGTGTGGTCGTCGTGGCAAGGGGCGCACGGGGACGGGCAGGATTTCTCGCCGGAGTTGGTTCTGGCGACGGTCGCGTGCAGTCGAGGTCGAGGACGACGCTGTGGTCCATGGGAAGACAAACGGAGGACGGGGTTAGCTGCGCAAGACCATGGCAAAGATGTGTGCGTGATCTAGAGGACACGGGGTGGTCGGAATTAACCTGTGGGCGTCGTCGGAGTAGAGGCAGACGGCGGCGGTACTGGAGGTTGTCGTTGGCGAGGCTCAGGGGTGTCCGTGGTTGAACGGGTGGTACGGGGAGGAGTGTCTGGGAGTGGGAAAGCTGCTAGGATGCTCTAGAAGGTAGGGGGTGGCGTGTACTGGCCTGAATTGGCCGGAGACGGTGGTTGGAGCCGAGGCAGTCGAGGAGAGATTGTGGCGGCCTGGAGGCGTGTCGAGGAGGGGCGTCTGGGGGAAACAAAAAGAGGGGAGGCTGGCGCTTTAAGGTGGGCGATCACTGCGAGTAAAGATTGTCGCGTTAAGGCGTAATCAAGCCGAGAAATTAAGTCTGCAACGGCGAGGAGAGGGGGAAGAACAGTTCGCGCGGGGTGGAGAGGAAGAACAGGAGGAGTGGGGCCGTTGCGTCAGTGGGAAAAGGGAAGAGGGGGAGGTCCACCTGCCAGCGAGGGTGTGGGTTAGGTTTGCGGTGAAAAACGATTCACTTTGCTGGGAGAGGGAGGTGGGCTCGGTTGGGCTGAGTTGGGCTGGGGTAGTTAGGCTGCTGTTGTTTCCCCTTTTTTTTTGTACAGAAACATTTTCCTTTTCTATTTCCATTTGCTGATTTGATTTTCAATCAACATTTCAAACATCCAAACCATTCAAACAATTCAAACTATTGTAATGAGTTTTTGGTTCTGTTTAGTAGTATAACCAACTTCCAAAATAAAATAATATTTTAAATCTTTTTAGGTTCCATTTATTAATTAAATAAAATGGACCATGGTTATTAATAAAATAGAGTTTTTGTTGTTTATTAATAAAATCTTTATTTAAAATTTAAATATTTTCAAAACCAAATCAGTGGGTTTTATTTGGGAAATATAGAATACTTGGAAACTTGTTTTAAAACAAAATAACATTTTATTTTAGAGTCCATTATTAATTAAATATAATAGACTTTCATTATTAAATCAAATAGGATTTGTTTTATTGAGATATTTATTTTGAAATCCAAAATAAGGCCAAAACATTTTAGTAGGTTTTATTTGTGAATATCAAATATTTGGGAAAACTTATTTTAAATACTTTTAATAAGCTTTGAAGTTTCAATTAAATTGGTAAAACCTTTTATTAAATAAAGTTGGGTATTAAATCCTTATTAATTTATTTAATTCAACTTTTGCTATTTTAATTCAAAACAAAATGTTTTAAATCCAAAGCTTGGCCAAGGTTTAATTTGGCTTTATCAAATGTTCTTTATTTATAAACTTCTATTTCATTTGTAAACAAAATCTTTTATTAAAAGATCTATAGTAGTAGTACCAAAATATTTTATTTTCCTTTATTTAAAATGTTTATCCTTTTAAATCCCTTTAGGATTTTATTTAATTCAAATGGGTTTGAGGTTCCAATTGAGTTCAAAAAGTTTCTTCTGGCTCTGGAAATCAAACAAAGTTTTATTTTATTAATTTATTTTCACATTACAAGATTTGGAAAATCTTGGGATGTGACAAACTAATACGCCATGGTCATCAACCCCCTGATTGACAGCAGCGAGTTCACCAAATGTATGGTGGATAGTGGAAGCAGCATCAACATCATGTACCTGGATACACTGCACAAGATGAATTTGACGTAGGCCAACCTAAGGCGGACCAGCACCATCTTCTATGGCATAGTTCCTGGTCGGGAGGCTCGGTCCCTTGGGTGCATCACACTTCAGGCCGCTTTTGGTGATGTTAATAATTACCGCCAAGAACGCATGACCTTCGAGGTAGTCCTCTTCAAGAGCATGTACCATGTCATATTCGGACGCGACATCTTCCACGCCTTCATGGCCAAGCCATACTTCGTCTACAACAAGCTCAAGATACCCGGACCAAACGGTGTCATCACTGTATCCGGAAGTTTTACTAAGGCAAGGGACTGCAAGATTGGAGAAGCAGCCTTTGCAGAAGTTGTCCTCTACAGCAAAGAATTCAAGGAGATCTAGAGCAAGGTCGATGCCACGGAGATGCCGGCGTCGAAGAAGCAGATTTCTGACTCCGCCCTAGCATTCAAGGCCGCCATCGAAACCAAGCCGGTGGAACTTGTGGTAGGCGATGCCTCCAAGATCACCGCCATTGGGACGAACCTGGATCCTAAATAGGAAAGCGCGCTCATCGAGTTCCTCCGTGAGAATAGGGACATCTTCGCCTGGCAACCTGTTGACATGAAGGGTGTACCTAGGGAACTTGCCGAGCACAGCTTGAATATTGATCCAAAATGCAAACCAGTGAAACAACCTCTACGATGCTTCTGAGACGAGAAGAGATGTGCCATAGGCAAGGAGATAGCTAGGTTACTTAAGGATAGTTTTATCCGAGAAGTCCTTCACACCCGATGGGTGGCCAATCCTGTACTTGTCCCCAAAAGGGGAACCAAAGAATTAAGAATGTGTGTTGATTACACTGGCTTGAACAAAGCGTGTCCCAAAGATCTGTTTGCTTTGCATTGACTCGACGGCTGGCTCAGAGCTTTTGTGTTTTCTCGATGCATACTCAGGATACCACCAAATTAAGATGAGGAAGTCAGACCAATTGTCCACTTCGTTCACCACACCTTACGACATGTTTTGCTATGTCACGATGCCCTTTGGGCTGAAAAACACGGGTGCTACGTACCAGCGGACAATGAAGCATTGCCTACACAATCAAATTGGTCGGAACGTTCACGCCTATGTGGAAGACATAGCGGTGATGTCTAAAAAGTCAAATGACTTAATCTCCAACTTAAAAGAAACCTTTGATAATCTCCGAAAATACAACATGATGCTTAACCCTAAGAAGTGCGTCTTCAGGGTTCCAGCCGGCAAATTTTTGGGCTTCATCGTTTTCCAGCGTGGAATCGATGTCAACCCGGAGAAAATCAAGGCCATCTTAAACATAAACCGCCCGACATGCCTGAAGGACATACAACGACTGACAGGCTGCGTTGCAGCGGTTAGTCGGTTCGTCAGCCGACTTGGAGAGAAGGCTCTGCCACTATACAAGTTGCTGAAGAAGGCAGACAAGTTTACGTGGACGGATGAGGCAGATGCAGCATTGAAGCATATAAAGGAGATACTCTCCTCGGTGCCTATCCTTGCAGCACCCGAGCCTATGGAGCCTATATTAATTTACATGGCGGCCACCAACCGGGTAATCAGCATCGTTATCATGGTAGAGCGGAAGGAACCAGGCTATGAGTACAGAGTTCAACGACCAGTTTACTATGTAAGCGAGGTCTTGACGGGGTCCAAGCAGCGTTACCCGCACTACCAAAAGCTTGCTTATGGAGTACTAGTAAGCTTGCACGTGCAGCCCACGTCTAATAATTTATAATAAAATATATATTTTGACTCTTATTTCTTTTTAGCGAGTTTGTGTCTCATGCATATTGATGTACCCATTGATGTAAGCACGTGTAAAACACGGCTCACATCATCATTCATTTCTAAATCGACTAAAATGACAGGTATTTGCCTCCTAAAATGTGTAATATGAACCTATCAAATATTAATTGGAGCTAGTTTACAAATAAGAATAAAACATATAATAAGGCATAATATAATATGGAGTGAAATATATTTGTTTAGAAATGCACCAGAAATCAATATCCTTGGTTGCAAAAAGCCTTACAGGTGGATATAAATCCCTAGGTACAATTCCTAATACCAATTAAAAACATAAACATCTCGCCCAAAAAAGATCTAAGCTCTACTCTCCTAGCCACCCAAAACACCATACTCTAGCAAAAGCAAAAAAATACTATAGAAAAACAGAACCAAATGAAGCCTCCAATTGAATCCTGAATTGCCTAACACTTGCAACGTTGTGTAACCTACAAAGCATTTTGGACCCACAGAATCTTGAATTCCTTCAACCACAACAGCTTTATGCGCCCTATATAAGCTGTCCTTGCATAGATACTCAAATAACTTAAGCAGCAAAAAATTAAGAGCCCATGGCATCCACTGCTGGGTTTGCATCTGTTGGGGCAACACCATTTTCCACCATAGAATTTAGCTCTGCAACTTCCTGCAGATTGTGCTTTCCATCAACAACTTGACTTTCAGTGTTGTTGGTAGCAACCATCTTTTTATTTATTACCTGCATGATTAGTGAAGGATGTAATCATGGTAGATACTACATTTAAAAATTACAAGAACAAGGATAGAGACTAACAGATGGGCATTCATACAGCATATTCTGACACCGAGCTAGCTCTTAGTAGTTCTGGCAGGTTTTAAAATTATGTACTTGTAGGAAGACAAAAATATTTAGTGAGCTTATCGGACAAAGAATTCTGCGATCCATATACTTTCTCCAGCGGCTGCTATCGCTGGCATTTTTTCTCTTGCATTATCTTCTCACGGTTATCATGGAAACCAAATTCATCGAACATCTACATATTGCAGACATGATCCTTGAAACTCTTTAGTACATGAAGGCCTTGCTCAATATTAACCTGTAGACACAATCAGAAGGCAAGGAAAAAAGCCTATTGAGCACATCATTCATATAAATTTGTTAAAACAGGTTAGCAATTTTCTTATATGCTGCAATTTGTTTGATTACTGTTCAGATTCTAGGTGCAAAGTGTGTTGAAAAGGACTTCATTGGTGTGTCACCAGCAAAAAATGAAAAAGAATAAGTCTACAGTTCTCACCTCCTGGGTATCTCTGTTGTTTGACACTGGTTTGTTTTCGTTTTTCTCAAGAATAACGTGCTTGAATAAATTGTTGGAAATGTCCTTCATAATGTGCCACTTGATAGGGAAACAACCAGTCCACTTGTCTTGTTTCCAATGCTGAACTGTCTTGTTAAAATCATGGATAGGCGTGGAACTACAAAATATCTTCCATACAAAAAGTCCACCTTCAAGTTTTGTAGCAAATGACACCTTAGTTAAGTCCTCTGTCCTCTCCCTCTCGTGTAAGTAAGTTACTTGAACTTCTCTATGCACCTTTGCATTGTTGTATGCCAATAAAAAAGGTAAGAGAGGGGGATGGGTTAAATAATATGTGAAATTTGGAAGATAAAACGTACGGTAGACTATTTCGTTGCAGAACTAAAAATAGTTCTGTGCAAACAAAATTAATATGTCTATCCTATTCCTGGATGCCCTTCTGCCACCCCTCCAGGAGAGTTCTTTGGCACTAACATGTATTCCATGAAGAGTATGATCTCTGAGCGAACCTTGCCAGAGGCGGCAGCCCGCTTGTCGACGATCTAAAAAACATGACAAATATTTCCTAGCACATATATACTGGGAAAAAACAAATGACATAGAGAATACATGTAAAACACTGAAATTACAGTTATGCATCAGGGATATTTCTAGCATGTCAGCCTACTGATCTTGAACAATTAATCTTGTGAATTATGTAATCTACATTGGTAGGTTTATGGAGAATGAATTTCCCAGCATAACAAAATGAACTGGTAGATGTATCGAAAAAAAATGAGAACTTTCATAACAATAGTCTGTATCACCTCGTAAATTTGAATCATGACCAGACACACTAAAGTCAGCCCATTCCTCCTGTATCAGTACCTCGAAACCAAGTCTGCGACCAAAAAGGGATACTTATGAACATAACCAGTCCTCTTAGGAAGATTCAAATAGAAGGAAAAAAGAGCTATCTGGGTAACTGAGTAGCTTGCTAACATAGCCAATAAATAGTTTCGGTAGAAAACATATAAAGTGCCTAAACATAAGAAAGCCTTTAGAAACCTTTGTTCGATTTATAGAGATCATGTACGAAATTGTAGGCACACTACTGCAGGCATGCCACTATCTACATTTCAAGGAGGAAGTGTAGACACAAATACTTTAATGCTGAAACTTATAATTGCAATGTATGGACAAGTAAACAAGGAGATAGTTAAGAGATTGAGGAACAAAAATGTTTGCCCCGAAGAAATAACGAAGGCAACCAACATGTATATCCAATCTTTATATGATGAAGATGTACACTATCTCTGCAAGAAACAACCTGACGTCTTTAGTTACAAGGGAGCAAATTCAAATAGAAAAAAATACAAGCTACTACATTACAAAGCACACCACATCTAAATGCTATTACCTGCAGCTGATAAGAAATATCTTCACAAGTGAATTAGCGTAAAAGTTCTCAACCAAATGCACATAGAAGTATAGAGAGCAAAATGATAAGCGGTTTATACATAGTATAATAGCTCCAGGTTGCAGAAACTGAATGTTAACCATATGACATTTTAGTGTACAGAAAACATTATTGCCAAGGGTACATGCTGAATAGCACGTACAAGGTAACAATAATGCATATAAAAAAATAGAACAGTACCTGAACGGGATGAATATAGAACGAAATCGACCTCTAACTATCTTCAGAAAAATCTTGGCGAAGCAGCATGCCACCTAGCAAAGAATGAACGGAGGCAATAGAGGAAAGAAACCCAGATTACCTCTTGAATCCACGGACACAACTCAGAGAATCCCTTTATATCGCCAACAACATAGAGTCCGGTACAGAATGCGAGAAGCGCGTCGTAGATGGTGGGTTCCCACGCGCAGTGGCGGCAACCGGTCGAAGAGGTCGGCCATGACGGTTACGTCCGGAAGGAGTACGGGGAGGAGGAGTTCCTGTTCCCGACGGGCCACACTGACATGTAAGTCGGAGGTGGGGAATCAGGATTCAGGGGTTGGGTCCTCCGCAACATCCTGATCCGATGATGTTGCATGATGTTCGGTGCCGCTCGCTGCTGGTCAACACCCGCTGCTCGGCCCGCTCAACGCTCGGCAGTGGTCACCTCCTCAGATCGCCTGCCAATCGACCCTGCCCGCGGCCGTCCTCTGTGCTTATCACTCTCCAGATGCAGACCCTAAGAGAGTTTGAGGGGGAAGGAACGGCAGAGAGGTGGGGGCGGATACCATAGGTGGAGGGATCATGGGGAGCCTGGGAGTTCTCGGCGGCGGCAGGGGAGTCGGCGTCGTCGGCGGTGTGAGAGGCGATCTAATCTGGTAAAGAAAATGTGACGTCGTCGACTTGCGTGATTATAGGCTGTGCAGATGCGGGTATGGGATTTCCTCTGCCGGTGGAGCATAGTCAGCCAATGATAATTGCTTAGTGCACACCGGACCTAATTAGATTAATGATGGCTGTTAGATTGAACTTATTGGGTCTAATCGTGCGGTGCTGATTGGTTTATGAGTTGAACGGGGTACATGTAAAAAAGATCTTGTTTGCTTGTTTAATAGTAGTGGAGATTCCTTGCTTCTCGGAAGCTAAGGCACTACTTCCAGAAGCACACTATCACAGTAGTGAGCAAAGCTTCACTGTCCGACATCATCAAAAACAGCGACGCTACAGGAAGGGTCGTGAAGTGGGGCATTGAACTTGACGCCTTCGAGATCACCTATAAGAGGCGCGACGTGATGACCCACAAGTGTAGGGGATCGCAACAGTCTTCGCGGGTAGTATTACCCAATTTATTGACTCGACACAAGGGGAGCCAAAGAATACTTGCAAGCCTTAACAACTGAGTTGTCAGTTCAGCTGCACCTAGAAATAGTTCTTGCTCACAGAAGTTTATCAGTAGCAACATTTTGTAGCAGTAACAGCAAAGCAACAGCAGCAGCAAAACAGGAGCAATAATAACAGTAACGGTAACAGTGGGATTCGAGTGCAGTAGGCATAGGGATGGATGGTCGGGCATTGCATGGACGAGTATAAACATGTAACTTCAAGATCTAGGGCATTGCAGATAAATAATAACAAGCATCCAAGTACTAAACAATCCTAGGCATGTGCTCCAAATATAGCCATACGTGCTCCCAATGAGAACTTGCACAACATCTTCTGTCCAACCAGCCTGTGGCAGCGGGGCCTCTAGGAAACTACTGGCAATTAAGGTGCTTCTTTTAATAAAGCACCAGAGCAAAGCATTAACACTCCGTGAACACATGTGATCCTCACACCACAGTCATCCCCTCCGGTTGTCCCAATTATTGTCACTTTGGGGCCTTTGGATCCGGACAATGATATGTGTACACAACTTGCAGATAAGATCACAAACAATACTATCATAATGATTCAATAATAAGTTCAGATCTAAGATCATGGAACTCGGGCCCTAGTGACAAGCATTAAGCACAACAAGTTGCAAAAAAGTCAAATAGCACTAATAGAGATACTAGGCACTATGCCCTAACAGATCTTATTCGATTACATGATAGAACTCATCCAATCCCTACCATCCCCAAGCCTACAGCTGGGGATTACTCACTCATAGATGAGGGAAACATCGTTGGTTGATGGAGATGCGTTGGTGATAACGATGGCGATGATCCTCTCCAAATTCCCCGTCCCGGCAGGGTGCCAGAACGGAGTTTCTGGATCCGAATCTTGGTTTCTGGTGGCGGCGGAGCGGAACTCTTTCTGGAAAACTATCGAACCCCCCTCGGTTTTTAGGTCGAAAGGCAACTTATAGGCGCAGAGGAAGGTCTAGGGGGTGCCTGGGGTGGCTGCACCCCCTAGGCGCGGCCTGAGGTGGGCCCGCGCCTGGCAGGGGTGTGGGCCCCCCAGGCCCCTTCTCCGTCTCGTCTTCTGGCTCCGTGGGTCTTCTGGTGAAATACAATTTTTGGCATATTTTCCGGGATTTTTCATGATAGTTGATTTTCTGCACAAAAACATGACACCAAGGTAATTCTGCTGAAAACAACGTCAGTCCGTGTTAGTTGTATCCAAATCACACAAGTTTAGAGGAGAAACAATAGCAAAAGTGTTCAAGAAAGTAGATACGTTTTGGACGTATCAACTCCCCCCAAGCTTAGCTTATTGCTTGTCCTCAAGCAATTCAGTTGAAAACTGAGTGCGGTAAAAGAACTTTCACGAACACATTTGTTTCATATGATGTATATATTCTCAGCACAGGAGTAGATGCTTAAACCATTCATAAGAAGTATGCAACCAAGTCTTCTAAATAATCATTGCAATCTGTGAAGAGAAACCAACTCAATAATAATAAGTAGCATGGAACATAAACATCAGCAACATTGCAATGCTCATAGTAAGGTATGATAGAGTGGTATCTCGCTTTCCTTTGTTTGTAGAGCACAACATAAATGCCAAGGCACCTCTGAAGTTCAAGTGAAGACTAGAGGTAAAAATATCAGAGATACAAGTATCAAAGTCATGACATAATTAACCAAGTTTTGGAACAAACACAAGAATGACAACTATGCTCTCAAGAAGGTGCTCATAGAATAAGTGGTGACTCAACAAAGTTGTGAAAAAGGTTTTGGAAAGTTTGAAAGGCTTCCTAATGCTGAAAGAAAGGTACTCATTAGCTTTGAGCTCTCATTGCCCCTATCATAGGTATCTTCATGTGGTTAAGGTGAAAGTGAGGTCCACTCTGTATCATATGCTTGACAGACCATAGGCTGAAAATCCCAAGTCCCTTGAGTACGAGGGACGCTTCGCATGCTACTCAACTTTGGTTACTTGTAAGTTCTTGTCATTGTAAATGCATGCATATCATAGAGAACCGCCAATGGGGTACCCCTTGCACATGGTACAGGAGTTTTTCCATAACCAAAATGACAAGGCAAGCAGACAATGAGCATCTCAACAATCTTTTTATTTACCATATGCATAGCTTTTTATTGAGGATGCTTCATAGATGCTCATTACGGTGATGCTGCAAGTTTCCACCATGATTAGGCATGACTTAGGCTAGCGGCATAGGCATTTCTCTAATACAATGTATAGACTCCATGAACTCACAAGATCCCCTTTTATTTCACATCGTCGACATCCGTAAACAAAAGAGAAAAGTATAAACTGGATAAGACTAGCTGAATACCCGTGCGTTGCAACGGTCACTTATATTAGGTTTGCCATCGCACATCACTGACGTACGTGTAAATATGAAATATGGTTTTTCCTTAAATTTCATCTACAACCACCAATAAAATATGATAACACTGAAAAGGACACTGTTTTAATATTTGATCGATATAGATACAACACTTCGCCGTAGCCTGTCCCATTCCAGAAAATAAGAAGTAACCAAAAAGAACAGGACGGGAATTTGTGTTCACTCCATGCCAATAATATAGCATGTAGTCACTCTAAGAAGAAGAGTGATCTGAACCCAAATGCCCTTAAAAAAAGGTTACAGTTTTTTGTCCGTGAGCAAACTATGCACTCGACCGGAATTGCTTGATCACCAGACATGCCCATCACGCTGCAACATCCTCAATAAATGGAGACACCAAATCAACACTGACAAACCCCCACTATTGTGTGCAGTGTGCTGCAATTTAGACGCAGCATTCTGACGAACATTAACACTGTATTGACATTAGATACTCCCTCATTTGTAGAAACCCCTGGTTCAATTGTTGACTGAAGAAACTTCTTTGAGTTTTGACGCATTATAATTTATAAAACTTTGGTTGAAGAATCCTTCACCAAGGATTGTTGATAGTCTGGTCGGGGCCTGCCTGGAATAGATTCAGCTACTGTACCTTAAAGGCATTAACACAACCAGGTACGAGGCAGACACACCACTCTACCATAGCCGGAGATTTCAATCAATCCGGTGTGGAAGCTAGAGCGGCGCCAGCGTTTTTTGCTGCTCTCGTGTATAGGGGTCATTCGATGGCGTCACTTGCATCTCGCCAACTGGGAGGCCATCGGGCTGACTGTCATTGACAGGCTCAAGCTAAGGGACATGGAGAAGCGCCGTCGAGGGTCAATCTTAAAACGGCGGCGCTCAGCGACCACCAACAGCCCCCTGAATCGTAGCAGGTAGTCTTAGTACCTCGTACCAGCGGTCCACGACACACGCGTTCCTTTGGTATTGTGGTGGTCTCTCTAGTTCTACCTCCATGATTAAGGCCACCGCCTGAACCAGTTCGAACCAAACTTGAGGCACCCGAGCTGAGTCATGGGAAGTAGAGGAACTTATGTACCTATTCACTATGTCCATGTAGCCGGATCTGACCCGACGGAAGTGAGGAAGAGAGGGCGCCGCTATGGTCGCGACGGATTGCGGAAGAGGCAGGTTCGCTCGATGTAAGACGACACCACCGCACATGTCGATACAGGGCGGAGGCTCGGCAGGGGAATTTCTAAACGAATCGTTATTTTTGAGGGAGGGGATAAGGTCGGGTGGTGTTTTTGGCGGTGGCAGGGAGAGTAATTTTTTCCAACTGGCAGGGGCAAAAAGGTCTAATTACGGCAGACGGAAAATTTTAGCTAACGACGAACGTTCCCAATCTTTTTAATAATATAGATTATCCAAAAAGTGTTGAAATCGTTCCCCGTGGTAGCACGGTTCTATTGACTCTTAGCATATAATTTGCAAGCATATAACTTTCATGGACAAGTCACAATGGTTCAGGATTATTAAGCGCAAGGAATAATGTGTGCCATCAAGTTCGTGAGAGCTTTACTAACTAACTTCCTCAAAACAGACAAACATTTTATTTGGAATAAAACAAGGCATATTGAATATGCACTGAAATAGCAAACGATGCTAATAGGTAGGTATGGTGGACACAGCTGTCAATATTGGTTTTGGGGGGTTGGAAACAAAGGTAGAGCTCATACTCAGTGCAAGTGAAGGCTAGCAATAGAGAGGGAGCAACAAACGAGAGAGCAATAACTGTCATAATCATGCTTGCAACAAAACAGGACTAATTATGGCATGAAAGTGATACAAGAACTCTGAGGCAAAATAAATCATCGAGGCTTACTGACTATTGTTTAGTCATATGCATGCGTGAGCATGTGCCAAGTCGATTCACATGAAACTTCTAGAGGGGGATACCACAATTTCATACCAAAATATGAATAAAACAATGCAAGCAAACATTCATATGACATGCTACAACTATTAGCAAGCTGGAGCTAATCATAGACAAGCAAGAACTACTAAGCATCCATCAGTAACACACTCCTTACCATGAACCGACTAATCATGCTCACAATGATGAGTATATGTACAAAAATGAAACAAATAGAGTTCATTACCAACCACTTACCACTCCTCAAGTTGTCTTAATCTTCATTGTTGTCCTTCACTTGTGTGACTTGAATAATAACATGAAACCCAAAATCCACTAAGGACGGCTGAACCCTGCAAAGAACTCACAAAACCATAGAAGAAGAACAAATATTTTTGGTGTTTTAGATTTTTTAAAGAAGCCAACAAAGCAAAAACAAGCTAAGCAAAAACAAACCAAGCAAAGCAAAATCTTTTTGGATTTTTCTTTTAAGGCAAACCAAAGCAAAGAAACAAACCAAGAGAAACAATGAAAATATTTTTGGTATTTTTGTGTTTTTGAGAAAGAAGAAACAAGAACCAAAAAGAAAGCGGAACGATGGATATATAAAGGACCGACCGAACAAAATATATCGATGAGTGTGATGTCTCTATACCTCCCCCCAAGCTTGGGCTTTTGGCCTAAGTGGGGCTCAATCCCATGGTGCCCAAGTAGGTGCACCTCCTTAGTATGACGAGGAGGCTCCCTCGTCCTGGTACGAGCTCGAGGCCTCCCCTGTGTAGTGTACCGTGGGGTCATATGAGGGCGCTTCCTCCTGATAGTGCCCATGGAAGTTAAGGGAGCGCAGCAACTCATCCATATCCTCCTTGGAGCGTGACAAAGGTCCCTGAGAAATACTGAACAAAGTGGTTTGGGGGAGAGGGATCTCTCTCTCTCTTCCCCATCAATAGACAACATTTTATAGACCAAGTTCTCAAGGGTAGAGCCATTAGTGACAAAATGGTGCGCCTTCATGGCAGCAAGATCAAGCCTCTGAGGAGCCAAAATTGTATCATTTGGATCAACAACAATGTCCAAGGAAGCAGCAACACGCATAGCAATAACTCCACCATAAATGGGTCCCTTAGCTATCAAGCGACGAGCAATGAGAGAACCAAGATTATACTTGGTCTCATTGTTGAGCGCAGCATCTAGGAAGGCCAAATGATGACTGGAAATATTACCAGTGTTCTCCCTACCAAGAACACTAGTGGCAAGATAGTAAGCGAAGTACCTGATGGCTGGAAGTTGAATGTTTCTTATATTTCCCCATTGAGCTCTACGGTTATCATCATTGGTTATTCCATGATAAAGCTCCAACAAATAAGCGGGTTAAGCTGGGATCTTCTTTGCTGACCCAGTTGTACCAAGTCCAAGAGCCCCAAAAAATTTCTTCAATGTCATATGGTAAGACCTGCCATAAACTTTGAAAGAAACATCTGGATGGAACACACTGTTAGTAAAGGAGAAACTCTCCACAAAGGTTTTGGTGAGCGTAGAATATTGCACGCTCTCATCCTGCATAAGACTTGTTAGACCAGCCCTCTGAACCAAGGTCATAAAATCATTAAGAATCCCAGCAGCCTGCAAGAAAGTTTGGCAAGGAAAGGCGGAGGGATGCACATCCCCCTCATCCCCCTCGTCACCAAATTGCGGAGTGATGAGATCCTCATTGTATGAGAGCCTGACACTGGTGGATGATCTTGGAAGCCTTGCCCTTCTAGGTGCATCACCCTCAAATATCTCTCCAAATGTGTGGTTATCCATGACCACTCTATTCTAAAAAATTTAGACAACCATCAAACCAAGTGATTTCCAAGTTGATAAATGATGGGCAACTACTATAGGAACTTGCTAGAGGACTACACATGCATCAAAATAAAGTTTCTAAGCATAGAACAAGCACGCAAGATCAAACAACTTGTCACCTATAGCAGCAAAATACTCAAGATACAATCTATCAATCACAAATCTAATTGGACAAGTGGAGGAGGCACATACCAAGGAACAATCTCTCCAAAAATCAGCAACAAAGATGGGTTGAGCAAGGAGATAAAAAATCACGAGCAATAATAGCAAGAAATCGAGCTTGAGCAAGTTTTCCGGTGATTTTCAGGAGAGAGAAATAAGATGGCTTTGAGGAGGCAGCCTAGAGGGGCCCAGGTGGGCCAGACCCCGCCTCAGGTGCCGCCACCTGGAAAGCCGCGCCTACCATGGGTGTTGTGTCTTGGGGTGGCCCCCTGGGTCACTTCAGGTGCCTCTCTGCCCCTTTTTTCGATGAAAATTTTATTTTGAATTTTCTGGAATTTTTCGGGAAACTTTATTTTTGGCTATTTTTCAAGGTATGAAAATTGATTTTCTCACAGAAACAGTTTTTTAGAAGAAGCAAAAGCAAACGAAAAGCCAAACTACAGAAGTTCTAAGACACTCTAACAAGCCAACAACTGGCAAAACCAAACCTAGCAAAAGAATGGCAAAGAGTAGGAGGAGAAAAGTAAAAGAAAGCAAGAATGACCACAGTGAAAACATTATTTTGTTCATAAAAATCCTTTTGTTAACAAGGTTGATCAAGTCTTGTTATCAAAAAAATCTTATATGAAACAAAACTTTGTAATCCACAAGATGATTATGTTACCTCATACTTGATAGCAATGGTCCCAATCATAATAGTTTCAAAAATTTCTTGTGGAATGGGACAATATATTTCTCCAACCTTGATGCTCTCAATATTTTCAATAGAATTCAGGCAATAGCTTCTAACAACCTTCTTGGGGAAATAAACAGTATGCTCTTTGTCATCAATATTGAATGTTACTTTTACTTGATTACAATTAATGACAGCACCTGCAGTATTAAGAAAAGGTCTCCCAAGAATAATAGACATATTATCATCTTCAGGCATTTCAGGCACAACAAAATTAGTCAAAACCAAGAAATTATGAGCCACTTGAACAGGAACATCCTCACATATACCAACAGGAATAGTAGTTGACTTATCAGCCACAAAGATATATCAGTTGGTATCAACTTTTCTAGCTGGAGTCACGTGTAGAGAGAAAAAGGCATAACACTAACTCCAGCTCCCAAATCACATAAAGCAGTTCTAACATAATTATTCTTAATAGAGCAAGGAATAGTTGGTATACCTAGATCACCAAGTTTCTTTGGAACCTTACCATTGAAGGAATAATTAGCAAGCAAAGTAGAAATCTCCTCATTAGGAATCTTCCTTTTATTAGAGACAATATCCTTCATATACTTTGAATAAGGAGGAAATTTAATAGCATCAGTCAAAGGAATTTGCAAAAATAAAGGTTTCATCCACTCACAAAACTTGTTGTAGTGTTCTTCCTCCTTTGACTTGTGTTTATTACCTAGAAAAGGCATAGGTTTCTGCACCCAAGGTTCTCCCTCACTACCATGTTTATTAGCAATAAAACTTCCTTAGTGTACCTAGTGTTTTTAGTGTGCTTCTTAGGTTCTTCATCAACTTCCTCCTTATCAGGAGCATCATTATTATTACCACTCTTAGTTTCAGCATCAAAGACAGATATACTATTAGGATCTACAACAGTTTCAAGTGATTCCTCAACTATTTTATGTTTCTTTTTCTTTCTCTTACGAGGACTACCACTACTCTCACCTGCTGAGAGTCCTGCTCAATTCTTTTAGGGTGTCCTTCAGGATATAAAGGATCTTGAGTAGCTATACCACTCCTAGTTCTAATTCCATAAGCATGTTTATTTCCCGAGGCATTAACTAGCATATCCTTTTGTACCTTAGCAAGTTGATCAAGTTGGGTTTGTACCATTTGAAAGTGTTTACAAAGCATTTTAATATCATTAGAAGTTCTTTCCACAATATCTTTCAACTCATGGATAGCTCTAGATTTTTCCAATAAATGATTCTGAACTTGTTTATTAAAATTACCTTGTTTAAAAATAAATGTGTCAAGTTCCTCTAAGCATTGACCAGGAGGCTTACCATAAGGAATATCACCTTCATTAAAGTGGAGAGAGTGTACCTCAATAGTAGATGAGTGGGGAATTGGCTTACATAATTCTTCTATAGGAGGTAGATTCTTCACATCTTCAGCTCTAATACTTTTCTCCTTTAGACACTTCTTGGCTTCCTTCATCACTTCATCATTTAATGCAATAATTCCCCTCTTCTTTGGTGTTGGTGTTGGAACTGGTTCAGGCACAATTGGTTCAGGAGTAATAGGCTCAGGTGTATTAGGCTCAGTTGAAGTCCAATCATCATAATTCTTGCTTATCTTAGCCATTAATTCTTCAGCATCTATAGGAGTTCTTTTACTGAAAACACAATTAGCAAAGCTATCTAGGTATGTCCTAGAATCATTAGTTAGTCCATTATAATAAATATCAAGAAGCTCATTCTTAGGCAATGGACATCCAGGATGTGCATGAATCAAGGCACAGAACCTTGTCCATGACTCAGGCAATTTCTCTTGTTCTCCCTGTTTAAAATCAAAAAGTCTCTGCAAAGCAGCATGTCTAGCACTGGGAAGAAAATATTTTTGAAAGAAATAAGTAATCAAGCAATCAGGGCTATCAATGGAACCAGGAGGTAATCTATTAAACCAAGCCCTAGCTTCTCCTTTTACTGAAAAAGGGAAGATCTTAGTAACAAAGTACTTGCGCATCTTAAAATCATCCGAGAACAAAGAACTCATAGTAGAAAGCTCATTCATATGAGCCACATCACTCTCATTTTCAGTCCCACAAAAAGGTTCTTTCTCAACAATATCTAAATAAGATAAATCATGAGAGAAATCATAATGTTTATCTTTAATATCTATGGGAGAGGTGGCGAACTTAGGATCAGAGGACAGCTTAGGCATAATGGTACGTCTAGCAAGGAGACTCTTAATAGCACTAGTACCATGTGTGTTTCAGAACTCTTCAACAAATTCATCAGTTAACTCAATGTAACCATCATTAATATCATAACTCTCTCCAGACTCAGGTGAGCTAACAGGTGTAACAGTGTCTTCACTCGGAGTTTCGGTATTTCCTAGACTAGCCATAATAGCATCTAGAAAAGGACCTAGTGAACCACTCACATCAAGCATAGTAGAAGTAACATCATGAGCATCAAAAGTAGTTTCAGATTTAGCAGCAGTAGCAGTGTGTGTAGCATGAGTATGTGGTGATGGTGTGACAAGCTTACTTATAACAGACGGTGAATCAAGAGTAACAAAGGTGTTTAAGACTGTACCTCTTCTTGTAGTGGATGGTAAAATAGGAAACTTTCCATCACAAGACTTCCCCATGATGAAAGGAGTAGCAGTGAACAATAATAGATCCAAGTGAACTTACAAATAAAGCTACGCTCCCCGACAACGGCGCCAGAAAATAGTCTTGATGACCCACAAGTGTAGGGGATCGCAACAGTCTTCGCGGGTAGTATTACCCAATTTATTGATTCGACACAAGGGGAGCCAAAGAATAATTGCAAGCCTTAACAACTGAGTAGTCGGTTCAGCTGCACCTGGAAATAATTCTTTTTCATGGAAGTTTATTAGTAGCAACAGTTTGTAGCAGTAATAGCAAAGCAACCGCAGTAGCAAAACAGGAGCAATAATAACAGTAACGGTAACAGTGGGATTCGAGTGCAGTAGGCATAGGGATGGATGGTCGGGCATTGCATGGACGAGTATAAACATGTAACTTCAAGATCTAGGGCATTGCAAATAAATAACAACAAGCATCTAAGTACTAAACAATCCAAGGCATGTGCTCCAAATATAGCCATACGTGCTCGCAATGAGAACTTGCATAACATCTTTTGTCCAGCCAGCCCGTGGCAGCGGGGCCTCTAGGGAACTACTGGCAATTAAGGTGCTCCTTTTAATAGAGCATCGGATCAAAGCATTAACACTCCGTGAACACATGTGATCCTCACACCACAGCCATCCCCTCCGGTTGTCCCAATTATTGTCACTTTGGGGCCTTTGGATCCGGACAATGATATGTGTACACAACTTGCAGATAAGATCACAAACAATACTATCATAATGATTCAATAATAAGTTCAGATCTAAGATCATGGCACTCGGGCCCTAGTGACAAGCATTAATCACAACAATTTGCAACAAAGTCAAATAGCACTAATAGAGATACTAGGCACTATGCCCTAACATATCTTATTCGATTACATGATAGAACTCATCCAATCCCTACCATCCCCAAGCCTACAGCGGGGGATTACTCACTCATGGATGAGGGAAACATCGGTGGTTGATGGAGATGCGTTGGTGATGACGATGGTGATGATCCTCTCCAAATTCCCCGTCCTGTCAGGGTGCCAGAAAGGAGTTTCTGGATCTGAATCTTGGTTTCTGGTGGCGGTGGCGGAGCGGAACTCTTTCTAAAAAACTATCGAACCCCCCTCGATTTTTAGGTCGAAAGGCAACTTATAGGCGCAGAGGGAGGCCGAGGGGGTTCCTGGGGTGGCTGCACCCCCTAGGCGCGGCCAGAGGTGGGCCTGCGCCTGGCTGTGTGGCCCCCCAGGCCCCTTCTCCGTCTCGTCTTCTGGCTCCGTGGGTCTTGTGAAATATAATTTTTGGCATATTTTCCGGTATTTTTCCTGATAGTTGATTTTCTGCACAAAAATAAGACACAAAGGTAATTCTGCTGAAAACAGCATCAGTCTGTGTTAGTTTTATCCAAATCACACAAGTTTAGAGGAGAAACAATAGCAAAAGTGTTCGGGAAAGTAGATACATTTTGGACATATCACTACGCTATCAAATCACAAATCTTGGCGGATTTTATTGCAGATTGGACGGAGATGCCAGATGCTACCCCTATGCCGGAGCCAGAATACTGGGTAATGCACTTTGATGGATCAAAACTACTCAATGGCTCGGGGGCTGGCGTACTGCTACAGTCACCAACGGGGGAGAAGCTCCACTATGTTCTGCATATCCACTTCAAGGCTACGAACAACATGGCGGAGTATGAAGCACTCATTCACGGACTACGCGTAGCCAAGTATATTGGCATCAAGCGCATAGTTTGCTGTGGAGATTCCGACTTGGTTGCCCAGCAGGTGGCTGGCACCTGGAACGCGCGGAACCCTATGATGGCGGCATATTGAGATGAAGTGGACGAGATAGCCAAGAGCTTCTTGGGCTATGAAGTCAAGTATGTACCTAGGGAGCAAAACGAGGAGGCTGATCTATTGTCTAAGCTTTGATCAGGGCGCAAACGAATTCCACCTGGCGTTTTTCTAGAATATCTACGGACACCATCCGTGAAGGAAGCGGATACCGAGAACCCGGATAAAGTTGCTCTTTTGTTCACACAGTGACAAAGATCCCTCCGGCTTGGACAAAATTGTTCATGGAATATCTCGTACATGGAACTTTGCCCATCGACGAGGTAGAAATTTGGCAAATAGTACGTCGAGCAAAGGGATATACCATAATCAATGGACAACTCTACAAAATAAGCACCACTGGAGTATACCTTAAGTGTGTTTCCCAGCAAGAAGGTATTGACATCCTTCGTGAGATCCATCTCGGAGATTGCGGGCATCACGCCGCTCCTCGATCGTTGGTCTCCAAAGCCTTCCAGCAATGATTCTACTGGCTAACCGAGAAGGCGGACGCCGACAAGCTGGTTGAGACATGTATGGGGTGCCAGTACTATGCCTGACAACCCCATGTTCCAGCTGAAGAATTGCGAACAATACCAATAACTTGGCCGTTTGCAGTCTGGGGGCTAGACATGGTTGGTCCATTACAGACAGCACCATGTGGGGTTTACGCATCTGCTAGTAGCAATTGACAAATTCACCAAATGGAGAGAAGCTAAACCCATTAGAAAGCTTGATGGGGCAACTGCGCTTAGGTTTGTCCGAGATCTAGTGGTGAGATTTGGTCTCCCACATAGCATTATCACCGACAATGGCAGCAACTTATCACTCGGAGAAGTGGAAGCTTATTGTTGGGAGAAAGGCATGCGACTTGACCTAGCATCTGTGGCGCATCCACAGTCCAATGGCCAAGTTGAGCAGGCCAATGGATTAATTCTGCAGGGAATCAAGCCACGTCTTGAAGCACCGCTACATAGAGCAGCTGGATCTTGGGCGGAGGAATTACCATCTGTACTATGGAGTTTACAAACTATACCCAACAGATCTACCGGCTACACCCCTTATTTCATGGTATATGGAGCAGAAGCCATCCTACCTTCCGACATCCTTCACGATTCACCAAGAGTTGCTGCCTAAAACGAAGATGACACTGAAGAATCCAGATGCCTAGATGTGGACCTTCTCGAGGAAGAGCGTGTTTTGGCATGCCAAAGATCCACCATCTACCAGCAGAAGCTACGCAGCTACCATAGTCGCCGCGTTCGGCATGGCTCGTTTAAAGAAGGGGATATGGTGCTCCGACTTAAGCATAAGAAGTCACACAAATTATCCCTGCCATGGGAAGGACCGTTCATGATAAGCAAGGCGCTGCTCAATGGGTCTTACTACCTCGTTGACAATCGTGAACTTGAGGATAGACCCAGCGAAGATCATAAGCGTAAGCGACGTGACCCGGATGATGACTACCCGGAGCTAGATTGGCCATGGAACATAGCACAGCTACGTCCTTTTACACTTAGCATATTTTTTATCTACTGTGTACCTCTTATATGATCAATAAAATAAAGCTCTCTGGTTCACTCATATTCCTGAGTCTTTTACCTTCTTTAGTGTTCATTTTTGGAGGTACACAGTAGATAAACAATATGCTAAGTGTAAAAAGGATGTAGTTGTGCTATGTTCCATGGCCGATCGAGCTCCGGGTAGTCATCATCCGGGTCACGTCGCTTACGCTTATGATCTTTGATAGGTCTATCCTCAAGTTCACGATTGTCAACGAGGTAGTAAGACCCATTGAGCAGTGCCTTGCTTATGATGAATGGTCCTTCCCATGGCGTGGATAATTTATGTGACTTCTTCTGCTTAAGTCGGAGCACCAGATGTGCAAGCTTTGCATTTGCACTTGTGAAAATACCGCCTACGGGCGTTAGCTTAAGTTTTCTGGTCTATAGGTTCTTTGTTGTTTTTATGTGGATTCTGGAGTAGTGACTTTTGGCACTTGTTGTCAGCGATTTTGTGCTTAGGTTTTTGACGGTGCCATTGGGCATCATCACCTGAGCGCATGGTTCCGACTATGAGTCTTCTGACTCATGAAAGGTCAAGCATAAGAACCAGAGTAATGGATAAGCCAGCACTTGCTTAAAAAATATTTACATGCTGGAACCAGTACTTGAGTAGCAGGAAATTACAACTATTGTTTTTCCGCCTTGAGTTAACATAGTAGTTTTCCACATACACCAAACCAGAGGAAACAAATATTACAAAGTGTTTTTTATTCCTTTAGCGCAGGAGACTTCAAGGCAGCGTCGTCGGCAGCAGGAGAGCCATCATCTTCGAAGTCGGTGGTCCTGAGGGACTCGGAGGAGTTCTGGTGATCGCCATCAATGATCTGGAGCGACACGAAGACGTTGTGATCGATCAACTCGGCAACTCTGGTGTCATAATCCGCGAGCGATGCCTAGATAGCCTTATGCTCAATCTCCTGGCCTTCATCGTCTACGTCGGGAAGACCCGAGGTCACTGTGTCGAGGTCGGCGTTTTCATAGTGCGCCTTGACCATCGCCAGAGACATCCTTGCGCCATCCCGAGTACATGAAGCTTTCCAGCTTACGATACGCTCGGTGGCTTGACGCAAGATCTTTGAGTACTTCATCACGGAGTCCACCGCCTTGATATTGATATTGAGGGGCTTGGCGATCTCCTTGGCTTGCTTGATGGCGGTACTGATGAAGTTGCCAGCGAAGACCATGCATTCCTTTGGCGGAGGAGGCGACTTGGTTAAACCAATAGGAGCTGCATTTTCGACAAAGGAGCAGCTGAGTTCAGTGACACAAAGTTCAAAGTACCTGCCTTACAGAATCACAAGACGGAGAATCACTTACCAAAGATGCTCGCCTCGGCTTGCTGGAGCGTCTCTGCCATAGAGTCTCGTTTTTGTAAGGATCTTGTATGCATCAAGATTGCGCTGATTTTATTCATCGGCGGCTCCCTTTTGCTCCTTAAGCATCGCAATCTCCTCCTTCAAGTGGTTTATCTCTATGTTGGCAGACTCCTGCAAGTCCGCCATGGACGCTTCATGCATCTTCAGGGTATCAGTCCTCTCCTGCTTAAGGATCTTGTTTTTCCTATCCAGCAACTCAATGTGCTTGGATTGCTCAACAATGTCCTTGGCCTTGGCGATGGTGTCTACAAGTCGGAGAAATTGCAACACACGATGATTAGTCGGAGAATGATGGCACAAGACCAAGTTTGAGTACGAAAACGAAAGGAAAAACAGACTCTTGCTCTTGATGATTTGTTCCTTCAAGGCAGTTTTACCCTTTTGGGCTTCCAGCTCTGCGCGCATCTTGTGGAACTTCTCGTTGGCGACGCCTCTTCGAGCATTCTCATTCTGTGGAAATAAGATTAAAGTCACTTAGTCTACTTGGAGCATCTAGCCGGATACATATCCACCTAGAATCTTGGGGGCTACAGTAAGAGTTTTTAACTCAGCAACATGCTTAGTCTTTCTTTAAGCATCTAGTCGGAACTAGTTCAGTTTCAAATAGAGGCTTGGGGGCTACAGTATTGAATTTTACAAACACTACGTATGCTACTCTAAAAGTATCTAGTTGGAATAATTCATTCAAACTACATACTTGGGGGCTACAGTGAGAAGTTTTCTATCTTAGTCACTCTTAGAGCATTCAGATGCAAAGACCTATGGTTTTCGGTCTAAATCCTCGGGGGCTACAGTGGGATACTCATATGAAATATAAAAGGCAAATAAAACTTACAAGAGCGATGACCTTGAGATTGGTATCGCTCTCGGCAAATAACTTGCTGAAGGAAAGGCTATTTCCTCGCAAGATATCTGCTTGCCGGAGAAGCTCCTCAAGACCACAAGTCGGAGATGTTGGAGTCGCACCAGGAGCCAGAGTTGAGCTACTCGGCGTAATCGCCGGGTAGAATATCTTCGGAAGCTCTATGGATATCGTGGGTGCAGAAGCGCCGCCTTTGACAGATGTTCCGCCTACCACCATCGCTTACTGCTACCGATGGCATCCTTATCCAGAGCTTTAGCCATTTTGTAAGCAGTACTTTCTTGTGTCACCTGCTCGTCGACAAGGACAAGATCCGCCGAGACACCTGGGTCCACTTCCATGGCGGAAGGGCCAAATGCATCCTTGCCTGGAGAGCTTGTTAGAGCGGCGGCAGGCTGGATGCTAGGAGTGGTAGGGGCGATGGCGGGAGATGCTTGGTGAGACACATCATGGTGCAGCATGACTCTAATATTTTTAGAAGCCCCCGATGTTTTGGAGGTCTTCTTCAAACTGATACTGGCCTTCTTCCTGAAACGTGCAAAAGTATAAGTACAGGAATAAGACGAGTAATGGACAATGTCGGAGGATGAGAAGATTACACGACAGTGGGTGCTTTGGTAAAAGGGATTCCGGTAATCTTTCTCTTCTCCGCCTCTAGGGTGGCGGTAGTATTCTTGGAGGCTCCACCCTCCGTCTTCTTCTTCTTGCCTCTGTCGGCAGCGTCAGAGGTGGAGCTCTTCCGCTTTCGCGCCAACGGGACATCGTCGTCGGACACGACGGTGACTTCCTTCATCTTGGGGTCATAGATTTGGACAGCCATGCTATCCTCCTCTAGACTTTTGAGCTGTTAAGTGAAATCCCAAAGTGTTAGATGAGATGATAAGGGTGAGACATAAGAACTGGAGTATATGTCATACACGGAAAATAAACAGGTACCTCTGGGCACTTGCCCTACTCGAACATGTCGAAGGTGATGGTGAAGTCGCGCTTCATGTCCTTCACCTTGACGATGTCCTTGAGGCAGAGCTTGATGGAGTCACCCGAGAAGTTGTCCATGGAGATGCGAAGGCTATCCTTCCTATCCTTGGTATATTCATGCATCAGCTTTGTGCGGTGTTGCAGAGGCTGGATCTGCCTGATGAACCAGCACATGGCTAGGTCCAACCCGGTCAGACCCATCTCTACGAACCACTCTATCTGCCTTATGGCGCGGGAAGCTTCGTTGTCCGAGGGAAGGGTGGCCTGGGATCTCCATGTCGGGGCTTCAGTGGCGGCCCCATCGACGAAGTCCGGGTACGTATCTTCTTGATCAGCCAGAGGGATATCTGGGCCGTAGAAGTACAACCGCTGCCAGTTCTTGCAAGATTCATGGCCGACAATGTCGGGGAACCGCCAGCCAGGCCGGATCTTAAAACTAATCGTTCCGCAATTCATAAGCTCGTCCTTGCTCGCTCCGGCTTCCCTCTTAACGGTAAAGAAGTAGATGAACAAGTCTAACCTAGGCCTAATCCCTAGGTAACCCTCATAAAATGCCACGTATTTGCTAAGCGCGAGGATGCTATTGGGGGAAGGTTTTGAGGTTGAACCCGGTAATGCTTCAGGACAGCAAGGAAGAAGTCGGAGATGGGGAGGGAAACGTCACATACCAATTGAGCTTTAAGGTACACCTTCTCTCCGTCTTGGGGAGAAGGAGTGAGCTCGCTGGCCAGCGCCGCCCGCCAAACAAGTCCCTCCGTTGCAGGGAGGTAGCCTTTGACGAGCATCTCTTTGATATTGTTGTTGGTGATATCAGAGCCGCGCCAATCCCCCTTATGGGAGTCACCCTCTTCCTCCAACAGCTCCAGCGCCGCTGAGTTATGGTCGCCGCCGGTGGATTCCACCACCGCGGACTTTGGCAGCACCAGACCCTCTGGGGGCACGTGGACGATGCTCGCCGGCTTCACCGCGGCGTCAGCCGCTGCCGCCATGGATGGGTTAGAGTTGCTGCTCGCCATTGGAAGGGGAGAGTGGTGACTGGGAGATTGGGAAGATTAGGGTTTTTCGCATGCGCGCGGAGGGCTCGAGGAGATGCTCGCAGGAGGAAGACGATGACGCAGGAGGAGAATGAGGTGAAAAGTAAAAATCCACCGTAGTTGTAATTTATAACCCCCGGCGTCAAGATTCGTGCAAAGCGATCGAATGGTTGCTGCGTGGACAGCGCGTGTGTGCGTGTGCGTGGAAATTTCGCCACGTTCCCAACCGTCGTAGCCAACGGTTCGTATCCTTCGCGCGGGAAAAACGAACATGATTGTGGTCTCTACATGTGTGAGTTACAAGGCGCCGATGACCTATGGTCTATGTTGCTCTAGCTGACACGGGCAGGTGAACCATCAAATCGGAATATTCCATCATGGACGGATCTAGTCCGGCTACGAGAAGAGTACGATGGAAGATTCAAGCATTTCTCTGACTTACAAGTTGAAGGCGGAGAGCATTGCAGGGTTCTCGGGAGGACTACAAGATATTGCTTGACAATTTGCAGACATCCATCTAGACAGATCATTCACCCTAAAGGGGCAAGACGATGCAAGATTTCGGAGTTCTTCGGGGGCTACTGTTGGGGATATGCTATATGGGTATCCTCATAGCATGTCTCCTATCCGGATAAACCGGGTGGCCCGCAGTTGGTAGCATGGCCCATGGCCTGCTGGGCGGCCTAGTTAGATGGATCCAGAAGGGAGGCCCATGCCGGATAAAGGAAGGCTACGGAGGTGTCACCGACGTACCCAGAGCCTTGGAGTGCAAGACACGTTAGACTAATTGTATACTATGTAGGACTCTATAACCTATCCGACTAGGACTTTCCCTGTAACCCTAGGATCTGGCGACTATATAAGCCGGACCTATGGGAGCCTTTAGGGCACAAGCAGAACGATACAACTCATAACTCGCACAGCGAACCGATCCATGTACTCGACGTATTGCCATTATAGTGATTTATAGCAGGAGTAGGATTCCGCCACCGTTGTGGGATCTGAACCTGGGTAAGCTGTGTTACCTCGTACCCGTCAACCGTCCGCCTTACCCCACGTCTCTAAACACGCACTGTGAGGACCCCTCCATGGCGTACTCGTCGGCAATACCACGATAGATATGTTATCCTAGGTTAGTCATGACAAGTCACTATAATGTGAAGTTGGAGTATGAGTTACTGAGGCAAGTAAAGGATAAGATAGTATGACTAAGCTGAAGCTAGAGTAGAATGGAGTTATTGAAGTAGTGTTATTCCTTTTAAAGGATAGTAAGCTTTTGAGGTAAGTAGAATTGGATATAAATCTATTGGAGTAATATTAGTGATGGATGATAAAGGAAGTGTATGAATGGATTAAAAGTAACTACTTATAACCAAGTATAGATATGAAAAGATTATGAAGAGCTTCAGTGACAAGCTTCTGAGATTTATAAGTGGAATTATAAAGTAATTGTGAAGTAAGAAAGCAATCATCCAGTGGAATTGGATTCATTAGAAATATCCTAGAGATGAGAATTATCTCTATGAGCAAATCATGTAGAGCTTTAGTGTCAAGCTCATTGGACTTCAAATGGATTTAGAAGGAGGAAGTATTGCGAAGATTATTCTTGTGAAGTAAAGCTCATCATGTTAACACAGGATGATGGTTATGAAGGAGTAGTATATCTAGGAAAGGAATTCCTCAAGTAAGAAACAATAATTATAAAGTATGGAAGATAGGAATTCTTGGTAAACACTCAAACTTAATTCTCTAACCAAACATAATATCCATCTCATATGTTTGATAAATCATCTTATTTCCACAATGGCTTATAGTAATATTTTCCTATAGCAAATCACTTAAGCATATCTTGCCACCTCAAAACATTAAAATCATATGTGCCTAGAAACTATAATTATCAATCCTATCTCATAAATCATTCCAGAGAATAACCATACTATTTTAAAAGGTGATATCATTCATGATCACAAACATAAAGACAATATGTTTTAACCATTAATCTTTATTCATATCAATAAAAATATATAAGTATATTAAATTATCTAAAACTTATGGGAAATGCTTATAATTCAAAACCCTAAACTTATTAATGAGTTTTCTCATCAACATCTCATAAATATTCTATCTATATTAATGAGGCCAATTCTTTGATCCATTTATCTAACCACTCATTCCATATGAGCATGGAATAAGTGGGGATACAATAATTATAAACCACCCTATGTCTTACCACATGATGAAATATATATAAATTAAAACTATAGCTTTCTTTTAAAATTTTAAAACTTCATTACTCTAAATAAAGTGAAAACAATGTTATAGAGAATTTTTAAGATCTTAAACAAAATCCTAAAAACCCTAATACCCTAGTTATTAATTCTTATACTTAATAAATAATTTCTAATGTAATTATGAGTGTTGAAAATACCAACATAATTAGGGCAAACAACTAGTATAATTACCTTTGGAATGTTTAAAATACTGTATAGAATTTATGGTATTTAAATCATTGAGGAAACTTGAATTGAAAACAAATTGTTAAAATAGAAAATAGAAAAGACTAAAGAAAAAGAAAAGGACTCGATCCAGAAATTGGCCCTCGGTCCACTTCCTCACCTTCTTAACCGCCGCTCAGCGTCGCACCTTTCCTCTCCATGCTCACTTCGCGTCGGCCCAGTAGAATCCCAACAACCGGCTCGACCTGTCTTTCTCTCTGGACGACTAGTGGGACCGAGGAGGGACTACAGATTGAATTAGTAGAAATTCCAGGGGGTTTTCCACAAAACATCGTCGTCTTCCTCGTCGACTGAAAGCAGCTCGCTGGCGAGTGCTCCGCCGTAAGCCGTTGATGCTCCGCGATTCGTGCAGTCGCCGACGTTGCTCTGGAGGATAAGAACGCCACTACGACGCTCATTCTCGTTCTCATCCTCATCCTCTCCCACTCGCCCAATCTCTTCCTCTCTGTTTTCTCTCGAGGCCGAAACCCTAGCTCACTGAATCGCTTGTCGTCTCTAGTGGAGGTCGTTCTGGAGTTCTTGGCATGGTCGAGGAGAATTTCCGCGTCACCCTCTTCATCTTAGGATACTTAATCGAGTCAGGGGAGCTCCAAATCGATGCAGCCGAGCCATTCCCTTTTGTTGGTGATCGTCGGAATTCGTGACAAATAGCTTGTATCGGGGCGCCACCATCCTCTTCGACTACCACAACGACATCTGGGTGAGTGTACGCATCTCCCCATGCTCTATAATCTCTCCCTCTCGCCGTGTATCATCGTTTCGCCGTGTATAGCCACTAACCACCGCAGTTGAGGTTCGCCGGAGTAGCTCCGGTGACCAAAACTAAGCGACGCCGCCACCAATAGGTTCGCCTTGAGATCCTCTTTCGAACACGACCATCCTCGCGAGCCCGCATTTCCCTAATCGATGGATTGATCACCGATCTGAGAAGATCATCCAGTGCTGACGTCACTGCGACGTCATGCATACGTCGAGGTTGACCTGGTCCATCGTTTGACCAGTCCTTGCCCATGTGGCATGTGACGTGGCCCTGGTCCCATTTGTCATTGACTGTAAGTAGAAATAGGTTTAGTAACAAATGTATTCACTAATCTAGGCATGTGATGTGGCCACTGGTCCACCAGTCAGTGACTGGGTCTAGCTATAGTATCACTGTAAAAGTATTTACCATTTAGAATTTAATTAGAAAATGATTAAATCTTATAAATTACATATCTTTTATTTTATAATTCAGAAAAATATATATTATATATCAAAATGTTTAGAAAAATAAAATCTATAACTTAATTTTATTATCAAATATTATTATGTTAATCATTTAAACAATTATTATTTAATAAAGGTTTTATAAGTAATAAAACTTTGATAATTCATATTTTAATAATGGTAAATGATAAAAATATAAATAATATACCAAAATTCTTAGAAAAATAAGAACTATAATTTAATACTATAATCATGTATTATTATTTCACTTAATTAAATATCTATTATTTATTAAGTGTTCATAAAGTAATAAATCTTATAAAAATCATATCTTATTATTTATAAATCACAAAAATAAATGTAATATACCAAAATGATCACACAAAAAAATCAGGATGTTAAAAATATAACATTTCACTTTTGAAGTAAGTAAAAATCTAATACTCTAATAACTTGGATTTAAAACTATTTCCTTAATTGATAATTCATATAAGCATAAATAAAAATTACTAATATTACTAAAACTTATTCCTTTGAGGTATAAAAATAATATTAGTCCTATGTTTTGATAATGTGAAGTCAAAATAAGTTTAATACATTTTAAAGTATAATTTTGTTGAATTATTATTTAACAATAAGTATATACTATTTTCCAAAAGGAGTAATCAAATTCTAAATTCTCAAGATTATTATTTTGGCTTAATAAAATCTTTTACCATTACTTCAACCACAAAATTATAAACATATTATAAATCCAAAGAAAATTCATGAGTAGTTAAGTAATATTATTTACTTACCCACAAACCATAACCACACGTTTATAAGGAGATAAATCATTCTATTCCATTATAATATTAAGAAACCACTACTCAAATAGAAGTAATACCATTCTTAAGTAACTCTAAGGAAACATTATGAAGTGAAAAAAGTACAAATATCATAAGCATTACACCTTAAGTCCATCTATCTCCTTAAAGTTAAACTTTAGTCTACAAGACTATAAACACCATGTTAATGGTTTTATTATGTATTTTATAGTTTACTTTGGTCTGATTAAGACTTAATGCATCTCAAGACCAAACTAACCGAGTAAACACCAAAAGACATCGGCCATATTCTATTAACCATATAGATTGTTTAAACCTTAGAAAAGAAACCTTTTCTTTGAAGGTTATACTTTTTGCCACTTCAAACAACAAATTTTGTAATAATATCTCTAACTCTTAACAACTAAACTCAATGCCTTTTATCATAGTCAACGGATGACAATTAATCATAATCACATTGCTTTATACTTTACTTGTGTATTTAGGATTGTTAACACTTAAGTTCCGTATAAATGCCATTACTTGTAAAGTAAAATTTGAAGTTAAAACAATTCTTATATAGCAGTCTTTGAGTAGCATTCCACATTTTTATATCTTATTGTTGTATGATATTATAATTACATGTTGTTTCACACACACTCACAAGCCTTAATAAGAAGCACAAGTGTGAAACTTATCTAAAAGAGCAACACATTACAAAGAAACCATTTCAAGTATCCAAAACCTAGGACAACGTTTATTCTGGGGATTCCAGTTTATCAAATTGCATTACATTACTATGAATAATAGCATCTTGCTTCTTTAAACATTATTCCTTATCGGACCAATGATGTTGATTTCAGATATTGGATCTTATATTATCTCGAAGACCGTGAGTGCATAATCTTGCAATCACAAAAGGCAAGTTCACACTTTCTCATGTCCTTTGATTATTTTCTGTAAAGTATTTTGCAAATCAAGTGTTGTCATCACCTACATTTCAAAAAGGTCAGAAAACACTATTTTCATAATAATATGATTATAGGTTATTTACCATGAGGTAATAACCTACTATGAAATTTCTGGTGGTAAAGGAACATATTATCTAGGATTTAACAACCAATGTCGCCAGTGATTCTTGCACCGTATATTACGCGTTAACCATGATCTTGTTCCTTTCACATGAATGGATGACCATCTCGTGACGTTGTGTACCTTATGAGGCTCGGCATGGGTGGGACCCCTTAGTTCCCCATGATATTGGTGTCTAGACTATCCCTGAGAGACCATCGTAGGTATGTCCTCATATTGATGGGGGCGACTAGGTTCTTGTCTGCTCACAGGAGTCTATAAGGAGTCAACCATAGTTATCTACTATGAGGATTAACAAAGATCGTTCTGCTTGTGGGGTTGTGTTCTATGTGGGGTCGCGGAGAAGGGCAGTGATTGGCTTGGATCTTAGGTTGGATCTCAAACCATGGAACTTTGAATGGGGACATACTCCCGGCTGTGCAATAAATCTTAAGATCTCTCATGGGAAAAGTAACGCACCTCTGCAGAGTGTAAGAATTGTAACTTGTTACTCCCTGTTCCGGGAAGGAGCTACGAACGCGGCAGTAAAGGAACTCGACGAAAGTTCTGGTAAACCTATGAAGGCTAATGGACATAGCTTTTCAGAATAAAAGCAACCTTTGAAGAAATGTTTACAAAAACCTTCATGGCCTATGATCTATGGTTTGTGGCTGTAGTTAGTGCATCAAACAATCCTTTTTAGTGAACTTGCTGAGTACGCTCGTACTCAACGTATCTTCTTAACCCTTGCTAGATTCTGAAGCCAATATAGACGATGTCTACATCAACTTATGCTCAAGGGAATCGTCATCAATAGCTCAAGTTCTTCGATAAAGTAAATGAAGCCTGATACGTCAGAAACGTATCTATAATTTTTGATGTTCCATGCTTGTTTAGTATCTACTTTGCTTTGCTTTGTCTACACTTTGAGGTGTTTTTATATGTTTTCTGGTACTAACCTATTAACAAGATGCTGTAGTGCCAGTTGCCTATTTTCTTCTATTTTTTGTTCCAGAAAGGTAGAAAATCAATATTCTCGGAATTGGACGGGACAAAAGCCGAAGTCAATATTTTACCGTGGGGAACACGAAGCCTGAATACGAGACAGAGGAGACCCACCAGGGGGCCACACCCCCTGACCGCAAGGGTGGTCCCACCCCACGCTTGGGGGTGCAGCCGCCCTAGCGGCCCTCCTGCCTCGCCTCTTCGCCTATAAATACCCCCTGAGGCCTAAACCCTAAGTACCCGATCAATATTCCATGAAACCGTTTGTAGCCGCCTCCACCATCGTCCCTAGATCAGGGGGATCTGAAGCTCTTTCTGGCACCTTGCCGGAGGGGGGATCATCCCGGAGGCCTTCTTCTTCATCATGTCAGCCTCCGGTATGAAGCGTGAGTAGTTCCACCTTGGACTACGGGTCGATGTAGTAGCTAGATGGTTGTATCTCCTCCTTTGTGCTATCATGTTTAGATCTTGTGATCTCCGTTCATGATCAAGATATCATCTATTTGTAATCATGCATGTTGTTTTTGTGGGGATCCGATGGATATTGAGATTACTATGTCAGATTGATTAATGGTTTTGTATTATTGATTCTATCATGTCTATGTTGTTTTTGATATTGCATGCTCTCTGTTTCTATTAGCTATCTTGGCCGAGTAGATGCTAGTGACTCCAAGAGGGGGTATTTATGCTAGATAGTGGGTTCCTGCCTCTATTTAATCTAAGGGAAGTGACAGAAATCTCTAAGGTTGTAGATGTGTTGTTGCCACTAGGGAGAAAACAACGGTCTCTTGTTCATGGAAAGTGTGGATTGTTTACCTTACACACTTTGCTTAAAGCAGTTATCTGTTGCTTGCAACTTAATACTGGAGGGGGGTTGGATGATAACCTAAAGGTGGATTTCTAGTCATAGATGCAGTTGGATGGTGGTCTATGTATCTTGTTGTATTGCCCAATCGAATCTCATAGGATCATGAATGTCTAGTATTGCATTGTTATGCCTTGCTCAGTCCTGTCAATTGCCCTGCTGTAATTTGCTTACCCAGCATGCCATGTTTGTTTATCTAAGGAGAACACCTCTAGTGAACTATGGACCCCTGTCCAATCTTTACCATTGATACATCTTCCACTATTACTCTTACTTTCTGCAAACCACCATTACCTTCCACACCATACAGTTAATCCTTTGTTACAGCAACCGGTGAGATTGACAACCTCACTATTCGTTGCGGCAAAGTATTGAGTTTGTGTTGTGCAGGTTTCCAAGTTGCTTCCAACACCTTTGAGACGTTTCCTTCCTCCTACTGGTTCGATAACCTCGGTTTCTTACTGAGGGAAGACTTGTTGTTGTGATCATCACACCTTGCTCTTGGGGTTTCCCAACGAGGCGTCAACAAGGCGCCAGCAGCCATCCAACCTAGCAATAGCCCTTATGCCCTCGAGTCATTCTAGTTAATAAGAAAGATGGACGCTAGAGAATGTGTGGGTTACAAGTATTTAAATACCTTAATAGTGAATAATAAATGTCCTCTTCCTGTGGTAGATGAGCTGGCTGGTGCCAAGTATTTACCTAAACTAGATCTAATAAGACGTGGATATCACCAGATTAGATTAGCAAAAGAGGAAGAATTTAAAACTAAATTCAAAACTCATCATGGACACTGGAAATTCAAATTTATCCCATTTTTCCTCACTAATGCATCAGCATCCTTTCATTCAGCAATGAATGTGATATTCACACATCTTCTAAGAAAAGGTGTTCTCATTTTTATGGATGATATCCTTTTATATACTACTACACTAGCTCAACACCAAGAATTGCTTCGACAAGTGTCTAGGGTTTTATCAAAACATCGATTTTTATCAAGAAATTCAAGTGCGTCTTTGCCCAATTACAATTAGAATACTTAGGACACGTGATTAGTGCTTAAGGTGTGGCCATTGATACTACCAAGATTAAGGCAATTGATTCTTGGCATGTCCTTGTTACTATTAAGCATGTGAGAGCCTTTTTTGGGACTAGCTAGGTACTACCGTAAGTTTATTTCATAATATGGTTCTATCGGTAACCCACTCACTGAATTGTTGAACAAAAATGTTCATTTCGTTTGGATAACTGGTACCGAGAAAGCATTTTTTGGCTCTTAAAGCAGCTTTGGCTAATGCTCAAGTGCTGGCATTGCCAGATTTTCAGCATGCATTTGGTATTCATACAAAGGCTGCTGGTGTAGGGATTGGAGCATTGTTATCTCAAAAAGGACACCCAATTATTTATCTAAGCAAAGCACTCTGTCCTAGATCCCAATCATTGTAAACTTATGAGAAAGAGTGTTTGGCAGTAATTATGGTTGTGGAGAAATGGAAGTAGTACTCACAACATAGGTAGTTCACTATTTTCATAGATCATAAAATCTTGATTCATTTGGAGTCTCGGTTACTCACCAATTCAATTCAATCGAAATTATTTTTCAAGTTATTGGGGTTACAATATCTACAAGTTAGGTGTTACTAATACAACAATTGATACCTTCTCCAGGGTACAAGTTCATGATGAATTGAAGCTTTATCCGTCATCAAACCTAGATGGTTAGTTATATTAACTGTAAGTTACTTGTCTGACCCACAAGTAAAAGAATTGCTAACACAACTGATCATTGTCAGGCTAGATGCATAACGATATTCCGTTCATGATGGTATCATTAAACATCATGGAAAGATTTAGTTAGGTAGTCATACTCATGATAAACATGCTATTCTTTTGGCTTTACGTGATAGTGGTATTGGGGGACATAGTGGATTCACAGCTACCTATCATAAAATCAAATCACTCTTTAATTTCCCTAGTCTCAAGAAAAATGTAAGGATTATGTAGCATGATGCGGCTCGGTTACTATAGATCCAGTTGGGAAACCCCAAGAGCAAGGTGTGATGAGAACAGTAGCAAGTTTTCCCTCAGTTGTGAAACTAAGGTTATCGAACCAGAAGGAGAAAGGAAACAGCTCCCAAGGTGTTGCTAGCAACGTGGAACCTGCACAACACAACCACAATACTTTGTCCCAACTTACAGTGAGGTTGTCAAGCTCACCGGTTTGCTTAAAACAAGGGATTAAACATATAGTGTGGAAGAAAGTAATTGCTTGTATTAATTGCAGAAAGTAAACGATAGGCAGTAGATTGAATATCAGTGGGAAGGAATGGACCGGGGTACACAGTTCACTAGAGGTGTTTCTCCATAAGATAAATAGCACGCTGGGTGAAGAAATTACAGTTGGGCAATTGACAGATTGAGAATGCATAACAATGTAAGTACATGTCATGATGGTTTCTTTGAGATTCGTTTGGGCATTACAACATAATACATTGACCATAATCCAACTGCATCTATGACTAATAATCCACCTTCAAGTTATCATCCGAACCCCTTCCAGTATTAAGTTGCAAGCAACAGATAATTTCATTAAGCAAAGTGTGTAAAGTAAACAATACAATTGCTCATGGATAAAGGATTGTTGTTTTCTCCCTAGTAGCAACAGCACATCTACAACCTTAGAGGTTTCTGTCACTCCCCTAGAATACTAGAGGCATGAACCTACTATCCAACATAAATACTCCCTCTTGGAGTCACAAGCAAATACTTGGCCAGAGTAGCTACTAGCAACAGAGAGCATGCAAGATCACAAATAACATAGACATGATAGAATCAATAATCAATCTTGACATAGTACTCAATATCCATCGGATCCCAACATGTAGGATTACAAATAGATGATCTTGATCATGATAGGCAGCTCACAAGAACTAAACATGATAGCACAAAGAGGATAAACGACCATCTAGATACTGCTATGGACCCATAGTCCAAGGATGAACTACTCACGCAGCACTCTGGAGGCTCGCATGGTGATGAATAAGGCCTCTAGTGTGATCTCCCCTTTTCGACAGGGTGCTGGGAAGAGCTTCAGATCCCTCCCGATCTAGGTACGATGGTGGCGGTGGCTATGGACTTTTTCGTGGATTTTTGATCTGTTCCTTAGGGTATGCTCGGGGTGTTTATATAGGCGAAGGGGCAAGGTCGGTTGAGGACCAGGGGGCCCACACCATGCCCTAGCGTGGGCCCACCCTTGGTCGCACCATGGGGTGGTCTGGCCGCCCTGTGGTGCCTCTTTGTCCCCCCTATGGACTCCATCTTCGTTATGGTAAAATATTGACTTCGACATTTGTTTCGTCCAATTCCGATAAATTTCTTTACTAGATTTTCTGAAACCAAAAATAGCAGAAAATAGGAACTGGCACTGTGGCATCTTGTTAATAGGTTAGTTTCAGAAAAGTTATAAAAATGCCTCAAAGTGTAGACAAAACATAAGATAGTTGGTATAAAACAAGCATGTAGCATCAATTATAGGTACATTTATGACGTATCAAGCATCCCCAATCTTAACTCCTGATCGTCCTCGAGTAGGTAAGTGATAAAAGTAATAATTTTTTAGATGACATGCACCATCACAATCTTGATCAAGGTATTGTAAAGCATTGATAGCTAGAATCAAAGTACTCTAACATAAGCATGAAAGATATAGTTCTAACAATAAGACATAGCAACTATGTTGCAACATGAAAGTTTTCACAAACAAAAGATCATGAATAACAATGCATTGAAATACATTTGTTTGTTTCACATATAGAAAACATAGTAAGAGTGGCAATCATCTTGTCCTTCATGGAATAGCAAAACATAAATGCATAGGACACCTTCAAAGTTCATAAGGGTGACTAGATACAAATAATTTAAGAACAAGCAAGGCCATAATTATGAATCAATCAACAAGTTTTGGGACAATGCACATTGAAATAAGAATGAAAACTATGCTCTCTTAATTGGTGCATAAAGATAGAAGATGGAGACTCAGCAAAAAGTAAAAAACAAAGGCCCTTCACAGAGGGAAGTAGGGATTTCAAGTTTCATAAAGAGCTTCCAAAAATTATGGTACTTACTATCTTTGACCTCTCATTGCCCCTATCATAAGCATCTTGAAGGGATTAAGGTTAAAGTGACACAAATATGAGTATATGCTTGGCATATCACAAGTTAAAAACCTCATGCCCCTTGCGTACGAGTATCGAACCTCATGCTACTCAACTTTGGTCACAAGCAAGTTCTTATCATTGTAAATATATGTGTATCATAGCAAACCGCCAACGGGGTACCCCTTGCCCCTTGACACAGGAGCTATCCCATATCAAATGACAAGGCAATAGACAGTGAGCATCTCGGCGATCTTTTTACTTGCTATTTTCATAGGTTTTTGTTGAAGATGCTTCATACAATGCCACTATGGTTATGCTGCAAGTTTCCACCATGATTAGGCATGGCTTAGGCTAGCCGCCCAGGCGTTTCTATAACACATATACAAACTCCATGAGCTTACAAGCTCCCCTTTTATTTCACACCGCTGGTATCCATAAACAAAAGAATATGATATCAACTAAATAGAATAAGTGCAACGTCGAAAGCGTTCCCCATGAAAACATGGTTCTGCTAACTCCCAACTTATAACTTGCAATCATATAAGCAACATAGATAGGCACAATGGTTAAAGTTTATTAAGTGCAAGAAAATAAAGTGTGCCATCAAATTCATGAGAGCTTTAATCACTAATTTTCACATAACAAAAGTTTAATTTGGAAGATAGACAAACACATGGATATACTTGGAATGGTGTAACACACCATGCATAGGAATTTATAGCGGACTCTTTGGAATAACTTGGTTTCTTGGGAGTTGGATGCACGAGTAGAGCTCATACTTAGTACAGGTGGAGGCTAGCAAAAGACTAGGAGCGACCAACTAAGAGAGCAATAATGGCCATAATCATGCAGAGCAACAAAACATTGTTAATCAAAGAATAAAGTGGTATCACAAGTCAAAAACTAAATGATCATAGAGGCTAAGGTGACTGGTTCATAGTCATAACATGGTGTAAGCATGTGCCAAGTCAACCCAAATAAAGCATCAAAGGAGAATACCACAATATTATGCTTTTGTATGCTAAAACAACGCATGATTCTTTCATGGCACATTAAGCAATCTCAATTGTTTGAAACAAGTCATGCTACAACAATAATCACTAAGCTTATGGTCAAATCAACATCTAACATGACATGATAAAGTCTAAGTCACAGTCAAAACAAGCTTCCTTTTGTACCACTATAAGCATGAAACTTTCTACTCTTTTCCAACACCAATCGACTTATTTGAAACAACTCACAAAGATAATAATCAATAAAGATCAGAGAGCTTGTTTCACGTAACTACAAAGAATAACTAAAAAGTTCTAAGCAAAAAGCATAAGAAAAATAAAGCTAAACGCAGTGCTAGCAAAAGTGAACACTCATAGAACAATAGGAGTGAAAACTAGAGTGTTCTAGGCAATGAAGAACTAGGTGTGACTTATTCAAAATAGGTGTGTTGGGGTCCGACCAACTTATTGCAGCAAACAAAACAAAATAAAACTAAAACATAAACAAAGACGCTCCAAGAACAACATATAGTGCATGAAGCAATAAAAATAAAGTGTCTTGAAAGAAGACCTGAGATTTTTATTGATGAAGAAGGGGATGCCTTGGGCATCCCCAAGCTTTGACGCTTATACCTCTTGCATATTTATTGGGGTGACATGGGTGGAATCCCCAAGCTTGAGATTTTGTCCATACTTCATCTCATCATATCATTCTCTCCCTACACTTGAAAATTTCCTTCATACAAAACTTCACACAATCTTCATTAGCAATATTTGTGTATTCAAGATAATAAGCCTTTGAGTTCAGTTTCAATTAAAGTAAAGCATCCATTAAAACATAAGGTGTTGTATCAACTCCTTTTAAAAGCTCAAGTGATCAAAGATAACTCAAAAAGAAACCGATTAAGAGGCAAATGCAAATAATGGTAGAAATCTGTCAAAGCAGACCAGCAGGTAAAGACTGATTTTTTTTGAAAATCTTCTGTTGCTCAAATCGAAAAGTACAAAACTAATTAAAGTTGGGTAAATAACAGGGGCATGCACACAAAAAATTTCAGCTCATTGGGATTTTTTACGATTTTTTACAGTGAAGCATAGAAATCTGTTTTGGGACAACAACTTCACCATATCTTACTTCCCTCTCATTAGAGGCTATTCCTGGCACAAAAACCAAACAAAAAGGATAAGGAGAAGTTATTACAGAGGCAATAACTTCCAAGACTTAACAAAAAAAACTTACTGAAATAAAATTTGGGTTATCTCCCAAGAGTGCTTTTCTTTAACGCCTTTCAGCTAGGCATAGAAAGCAAAAAATCAAGTATTTTAAAATGAAGAAGCATTAAGATCAATACCAGAAATATCCTCAACAAGGCAAGGTATCTTATCCAAATAATTTCCATAGGATCCTCTCTCAATACTCTTGGGTTCACTATTTTCATCAAATGGGTTTTCAGGAACAATCCAATCAAAATTCTTTTCTAAGGCTTCATGCATTCCTACAAGTTTAAAAGGTACTGGTATTTTAATTTCCTCCCCATTTTTGGGTTTGGTTTTGTCCAACTTTTCTAGTGTACCAATAACATCTACACATGAGCCTAGCATATTAAAACGATCAAAGACCTTTCTAGCTTCTATAGCAATATCATTAAATTCTTTAAGCAAAGTTTCTAGGATAAAATATCTCTTTTTAGTGTCCTAAATATCATTAAGTTTAAAAACATTACCTGCATCATGGGGTTAAGGTTAACAAACCTAGCCTCCAACATGTGAACTAAAGAAGGTGCAGTAGTTTCATAATTTGGAGCATGTTCTGCTAAGGATCTATCCTTAATATCCTTATGCTTACATGATTAAAGAATTATTAAATATTCTCTTTCCCAACTATTGATCCACTACCTATTAAAAGGTCTTTCAGGGTGAACTTAGAGATCAACATGATGAGCTAAGAACAAGTAACAAAATAACAACTAAAGAAGGAACTAATTTTTTTGTGTTTTTGATAAAAAGAAGTAAACCAAACTAAGCAAAATAAACTAAGCAACACAAAAACAAAGTAAAGAGATTGGTTGCGAGAGACTCCCCTTGCAGAAATCTTCTTACTCCTAGAAAGGCTTTTTGACGAGGAGGAAGAGACTGAAGATGTCTTGTATCTTCTCGGCAACGGCGCCAGAAAATCTTGATGCGGCTCAGTTACTGTAGAGCCTGTTGGGAAACCCCAAGAGAAAGGTGTGATGAGCACAGCAGCAAGTTTTACCTCAGTTGTGAAACCAAGGTTATTTAACCAGTGGGAGAAAGGAAACAACTCCCAAGGTGTTGCGAGCAACGTGGAACCTGCACAACACAACCACAATACTTTTCCCTAACTTACAGTGAGGTTGTCAAGCTCACCGGTTTGCTGAAAACAAGGCATTAAACGTATAGTGTGGAAGAAAGTAATTTTTTGTAGTAATTGAAAAAACTAAACAGTAGGTAGTAGATTGAATATCAATGGGAAGGAATGGACCGGGGTCCACAGTTCACTAGAGGTGTTTCTCCATAAGATAAATAGCATGCTGGGTGAACAAATTACAGTTGGGCAATTGACAGGTTGAGAATGCATAACAATGCTTGTACATGTCATGATGATTTCTATGAGATTCGTTTGGGCATTACAACATAATACATAGACCGTAATCCAACTGCATCAATGACTAATAATCCACCTTCAGGTTATCATCCGAACTCCTTCCAGTATTAAGTTGCAAGCAACAGATAATTGCATTAAGCATGTAAAGTAAATAATACAATTGCCCTTAGACAAAGGATTGTTGTTTTATCCCTAGTAGCAACAACACATATACAACCTTAGAGGTTTCTGTTACTCCCCCAGATTACTAGAGACATGAACCTACTATCCAGCATAAATACTCCCTCTTGGGGTCACAAGCAAATAAGTGGCCAGAGTAGCTACTAGCAACGGAGAGCATGCAAGATCACAAATAACATAGACATGATAGAATCAATAATCAATCTTGACATAGTACTCAATATCCATCAGATCCCAACAAACACATGTAGGATTACAAATAGATGATCTTGATCATGATAGGTAGCTCACAAGATCTAAACATGATAGCACAAAGAGGAGAAACGACCATCTAGCTACTGCTATGGACCCATAGTACAAGGATGAACTACTCACTCATCACTCTGGAGGCTGGCATGGTGATGAAGAAGGCCTCCAGGGTGATCTCCCCTCTCCGGCAGGGTGCTGGGAAGAGCTTCAGATCCATCCCGATCTAGGGACGATGGTGGTGGCGGCTACGGACTTTTTCGTGGATTTCTGATCGGATCCTTTGGGATTTCTCCTCGGGGTGTTTATATAGGCGAAGGGGCAAGGTCGGTTGAGGACCAGGAGGCCCACACCATGCCCTGGCGTGGGTCTACCCTTGGTCGCGCCATGGGGTGGTCTGGCCGCTCTGTGGCGCCTCTTCGTCCCCCCCCCTCTGGACTCCGTCTTCGTTACGGTAAAATATTGACTTCGGCTTTTGTTTCGTATATTTTTTTACTAGCTTTTCTGAAACCAAAAACAGCAGAAAAAAAGGAACTGACACTATGGCATCTTGTTAATAGGTTAGTTCTAAAAAATGTATAAAAATGCCTCAAAGTATAGACAAAACATAAGATGATTGATACAAAACAAACATGAAGCATAAAAAATTATAGATACGTTTACGACGTATCATAGCACATTGTGGAGTTTGTCAACAAGCCAAGTTAGAACATGTAGGCACTCCGGGCATATTGCACTCCTTACAAATTCCAATCAACGCCTGGGAAATTACCAGTTTGGATTTTGTTGAAGGTATCTATGAAAAATTTTGGTGATCATTGATAAGTTCACCAAATATGGACATTTCATTCCCTAGTCCCATCCATATATTGCATCATCTATAGCTCGGATATATGTGGAAAATTTTTACAAGCTACCTGGGTTACCTTCAGTCTTGATTCGGATAGAGATGAAGTGTTCACTAGTGCATTTTGGCAACAATTATACAACATTAAACATGAGTTTAAGTTACCATCCACAGGCTGAGGGCCAAATAGAAATGGTTGAATCAATGCATGGAAACTTATTTGAGGTGCATGACACAAGCTTGTCCAATTAAGTGGCCCAAATGGTTGTCCTTAGTTGAGTTTTGGTATAATACCACCTTTCATTCAGCCCTGAACAAGTTTCCATTTGAGGTGTTGTATGGACATAAACAAGAACATTTTGGCATTCAAGATACACCTTCTAATATTTTCCCTGATTTGGTAACATGGTTGAAAGATAGAGATGACATGCAGGGACTTATACAACAGAACCTGTTGCGGGCAAAGTAGAGGATAAAAATTCATGCAGATAAGAAGAGGGTTAAAAGACAGTTTGAGGTTGGTGGTCAGGTTTATCTCAAATTGCAGCCATATGTACATATGTATGTAGCTCACCGCACTAATCAGAAGTTGAGCTACAAGTTCTTTGGACCATATGTTATTCTTTAGCAAGTAGGTGGTATGGCTTACAAGTTACAATTACCAGCGGGCAATCATATAAACCTAGTGGTTCATGTTTCGCTGTTGAAGAATGCACTTCCAATCAACACCATTGCTCATCAAGATCTTCCTTCTCAATGTGCTACCATGAATGCTACTCCGATTCCATTCTAGGTAACAGATACCAAGCATATTATTGCAGGACACAATACGATTACTCTTGTATAGATTCAGTGGACTGGATTGCCGAATCCGTGGCTAACCTGGGAGACCAAGCGCCGGCCGATGCAAGAGTTTCCTCATGCTTCGGCTTGGGGTCAAGCCGAATCTCAAGGGGAGGAGAATGTCATGACCACGGCCCAAGACGTGACCTAGCTAAAGCCCAAAATGGATTGAGCCCAGCTACGGCTAGACAGAGGCTTCACCATATGTGGCGGAAAAGTGTAATGGCAGGCTATCAAAGATCATTAGTGTGTAAAACACAACTTCCTCTCTATCTGTTGCTTCTTCCTCTCTCTCTCCCAAAACCTCCATTTCCTTGTATCGCCGGTATCGTGAGGATCTCTCGCTATTTGGTGTCACCACTAGCTAGGATCGTTACATTCTCCTGGGTGTGAGCAATTGAGTAAAGCGATTACACATCCTGACCGGTCAATACAAAGCAGATGCAGATGCACAATGAAAATGGCGAAAGATCTGAAGGTGTTCCATTTCCACGCAGAACATGCCCCATTTCTTATCTTACGCTTACATACACATAAATATCTCTTGGTGCAGGGGAAAAAACACTATTCGAGGACTATATATAATTGGCCTCTTCTGCCACTCGACAATGACTTCAATATCAAAGGTCAAGGGCACACATACAAAGTACAGCACAGCAAAAAAAAATACTACGGAAACAGCGGGTGGTTCGGTTGGCAGATCTGCCGACGTCGGCGCCGATTCGTGTCACGGGCCGGCACATGCACGAGACGACGGATCTCTCTTCGATCCGTTTCGTGCCGATTCCATTCGGAGCACACACACACACACACACACACACACAAAACCTGCGTCAGAGAGATTCCGTTCAGGCGCACACCGTCCTGAGCGTCCTCCTGGCCTCCGCCTCCCCGTACCTCAGCGCGGCCAGCCGGCACGACTGCTCCCTGAGCAGCCTCTGCATCGACGGCCGCTCGCTGGGCACGATGGCGAAGGCGTCCATGTACTCCTCCATGCCCTCGGCGGCGAGCTGCCACACCATGGCGCCGGCGCCGGCGCGGCCCTTCTTCGCCGACTCGTGCGCGATGTCGTACACCGCCTTGTAGAAGGCGTCGCGGTGGGACTGGTCGAAGCCCTTGACCAGGTGCGACAGCCCGAACTCCGCCAGCAGGACCGGCTTGTGCAGCTCCTTGTCCCCGTCCTCGAAGTGGGAGCTCACCCACTGCGTCACGAACTTGAGCTTCTCTTCCAGATTGGCGCTGTGCAGCCTGCAATTTCGATTGGCGTTTCAGCATCTACTATTAATTCAGTGCTTCTGCTTGACACTTGAGAGGGAGTAGTTGATGGTGAAGTACCAGTTGTCGGGGTAGAGATGGACGGAGGCGAAGTCGATGTCGGAGATCTTGGAGTTGCGGATGAAGTCCAGGCCGTAGTTGTTGAACCAGTGCCCCGGGTTGACGCTCAGCTTGTCGGGGGCGCTCGTCGGGCCGTAGAACCCCTCCGTGCCGACGGTCAGCAGATGCCTCCTGTCGATCGACTTCACGTACGCCGCCATCTCCTCGATCCAACGCTGTCCCCCAATCACAATCACAACCAAATCACAACTTCAGTTCAGAGCGTTGTATGCATAATCCACCAAACCATAACCAGGCAAACAATTGGACTCACCTGCAGAGTGTTACCAGACGGATCTGTGATGCATCTGGGCTCGTTCATCAGCTCCCACGCCAGGATGGTAGGGTCGTCCTTGTACTGCACCCCCGTCAAGTGGTTCGTCCTTGTGAGCAATGCCTGCACCGAAAGGGAAAACAAAACGCAACTTTAACTACTGTCAAAATTGCCACCGACACTTTTTTCTACTAACAGATTCGTCTCGTCTAGCTCTATCTGGGTTCCCTCGATGAGTGCCTGCAACTGCAACCAACCAATTTTACCTTGAGGTAGACTTTGAAGTAGTCGCGGATGGCGGGGTCGAAGAAGAAGGAGTCGTTGGAGGAGGTGAGGCCGACGCCTTCGTCCCATGCCCACTTCACGTACTGCGTCTTCCCGCCGAACGCTTCCAGGTTGTTGGCCAGGCTCAGGATGAGCCGCACGCCGTGCTGCCGGGCCTCCACCACCACCCGGTCCAGAGCCTCGAACACGCGCTCGTCGAAGTGCCCCGGGGTCACCTGCAGCGCGTTGTAGTCGCCGTCGTTGAAGGCCCAGGTGCGGCACACCGTCAGCCCCATCCCGACGGCGGAGCGGAACATGCGGGTCACGCGGTGGCGGCTCGACGGCTCCACGGACTGGTCCATCAGCCAGTACGAGTTCCACCCGTTGATGTAGAATGGACGGCCCTCCAGGAACAGCTGCACGCCGCGCCGCTCCACGAAGGGGAGGGACGCGTCCTGGGGCTGGGAGGAGCTGCCGGAGGAAGGGACGAGGCCCGGGAAGCGGAGGTCCACTTCGCCGAGGAGGGAGAAGTAGAACACTGCCCCGAGGGAGGCCAGCCCCAGGATGTGGTACACGAACATGCTGTTGCATGCCGCCATTGTCGCCGGCGGGGTGTTCCTGGGGAGCTCTGGGTTGCTACTAGAGGAACGCCATCTGGGGGGAATGGAGCTCTACTTCTAGAAGATGGGAGTGGAGTGGGCCGTGAAGTGTGAATTAAAGCTACGGGAGGGGACTGTCCAGGCCGTGTAGTAGTACTGGCTGCGTCGGTGGTTGCCGAGGTAAACAGTTATTCTGCGAGGAAACGATGGAGTTGAATGCTAATGATGTACTAGTACTTTGCTAGTAGGACCTTACAAAAGTCGCAATTGTGATTTCTTCCTTGGGAAACTTGTCCAGTTGGCTTCTTACTCTATTGTGCTTGTATGTTATGAAATTATCAATTTTATAAATTAGTCCGATTCGCGACGCTGTTACCTAAAAGTTGGTACTAACTTATCGAAATTATCAATATTGGTACTGACTCATAGTCAGAGCCCGAATTGTGATAGTTTTATCCAATTAACTCCTAGTTAGCCTCTTGCTCTTATGTGCTCGTATATTATATCGAATTATTAAAACGGACATCAAATAGGTAGGCGTTTATATTTAGCCACATCGCATCATATGCCAGCCCCTTTCATTAACTTCTGTAAAACAAAGGAAAGAGTTTATGTTCCATAAAAAAATGCTAATAAAGAACAAATTTCCTTTCTAGCATGATGAGTTTCTAAAAATAGGAAGCCAAATAAGAACTTGAATGTTTGTTGTTCCGAGAAGTTTTGGATTTTATAATTCTTTAATAAATAATTAAATAAATTTCATGGTAAGCTATTGTGATGATGTTGTATCCACACAAGCGATGCTAGTGGCGGGTATTAATAGTATTTTTTTTGTTTTGCATTTGCGGGTGGATGGTATCAACAATTGATGCACAAATTTTGAATAGTCTTTTGTATCTTGGTCGCCGAACAACCTATGATCATCTCATAAACACATACTAAACAGTAAGCTATATTTTTGGATGTTAACAATCTAAATAGGTATGATATGAAATGTTTGTCACTATTTAATCAGTGTAAGGGTTGTTACCAGTAGTTCTGTGTTAGGCCATAGGAATCATGCACGATAATATCTTATTTGTGAAAAACTGCAAATTCCACATTATGGGAAGTTCTTATTCGTGTAATAAGAATGTAAATATCCATATAATGAGGGGTTGGAGAAGGAAAATGAAAAGTAAAGGGCCTGGAGTAAAGACAAAGCCCGTCCATGACCATGAGGGAGGAAGAGGAAATAGCGACAGCTCTAGTCCGAGGGCACATGGTCATTGGATCTCATTACACATGCCCCAAAGTCGGGTAAAAAGGACGCAGAGCCCACGTTGCTCTGACCTGCTGAGCCACTTCAACAACACTCAACCAGAAATAATGGTCCTTGCCCCCAGATCCCCCTCAGACCAACTCCATACAAAAAGGGGTAGAGTATAGAGTTGATGGAAAGCAACCGAGTGGTGGAGAGACACGTAGAGAGATCTCAGAGAGTATGGAGCCTATCATGCCTCTAATCGCGTCATGCCTTCATAAACAAATCGCCGAGTTACTCTAATTGAGAGCGAAATCAGGGTTTTAAAATATAAGATGTTTTATATTTTTGACAAAGAAAAAAACTTGTTTCAGTGCATAAATTTATTTTAAACCTGAGTGCTAAAACATTTTATATTTTTAAACGGAGAGAGTAGCCCGAGTTTGGCTACTCCCTGTCCCGGACCATATTGTTCTCGCCAACATGCGATGCTTTGACTTGTTGCGATGTCTGTCCCGAGACAATCAAGGAGCGAGAGATGTCCCGTGAGGTCGTGACTACGTGCGGTACTAGTAAGTTTTTTTTTATGATTCGGTGCGTGTTTACTGTTACAATTGCGACAAGAAGATAACGAAGAACGAAAACGGAAAAACACAACAAGGGGACACAAATTTAACTTGGAAAAACCTCTCCAACAAAGAGAGGAAAAAACCACGGGCGTCAGCCAGCAAAACTTCACTATATCGAGGAGTGTTTACAAATGCCGAAGATTTCACAGATACAACTCATCCCAACCGGCGGCTTACAAGAGGTTTATATATCGTTATACTCGGTCCAAGTCTCCAACGACGGGTCTCGCTCCACTCGTCAGAAGTTGGCCTATCGTTTAAAGAATTTAGATCAACATATAACAGTTACTCTGCTCTGCTCTGAGCTTTTCTTTTTTTTCTATGCCCTGTGGACACCGAACTTCTGGGTGTACGTGTTCGGTACCATTAATTACTTGGGGAAGTACTGTACAGCTTTGGCATCGTTACTGGTACCGCAGGTACACGGTGCACAAGCTAACAAGCTCTCCTCGTTGAGATCAAGAAGCCGCGGTTTAAGAAAATACATATGTAGGCGTCCATGTTAGGGTATGGATGGAAGTTGGTACACAAATAGTACTGCTTCCTTCGTTTTAAAATATAAAATGTTTTAGCTTTGTGAAACAAATATATCTAAACTTATTTTAGTATGTAGATTTATTTAATTTTTGGATGAATCTATACACTAAAAGAAGTCTAGATTTATACACTAAAAGAAGTCTAGATTTATTTTTTTCACAAAACTAAAACATCTTATATTTTGAAACGAAGGGAGTAGGAGCTAAAATGCTTGTGATATCTTCTGCTGGATCTTCTATTTGAGCTTTTGTTTCTGATTAGGAGTTTAAGATCAGGCCGTCCATGAGCACTGGCGGGCTGTGCGATGACACAGGGCTCCCAAAAATTTGGAGCCCCAAATCACGGCGGGCTGTGCGATGACACAGCGCTGGCCTGATCACGGTGGAAATAGAACGTGTAGGGATTTTCCTGGTCACTCTAACATCGCCAATCAGTATATATATTAAGTACATATACTTATTTTCGTATTTGCCAAAGAAGAATTAGTCGGTGGATTGAGTCATTCCAGATTTACATTGGTTATGAGTCTTGTGTTCCTCCTTGATAAATTCGTCAATGGATACATTAAGTTATGTCTTGTAGAATATCAATTTGATATATTACTAACTATTGTATGGAATAATATAAATATTAAAGCTGTAGCCCAATTAAAGCATTCTTCAATTATATTTCTAGTTACATAAAGATTCTGTTTAAAAGATTAGGACCACGTTTGCATCTCGCACCGAGGCCCCAAATTTGTCAGTTGCGAGATAGAGAGGAAGTTATAGCTGCTCAACTCATTAATTACTCCGAGCAGAAAGCTTGCGGGTCCTCTGATTTCTCTGTTTATTACGCCCCTGCCATGGTTCCGAGCAGGAAGTTTCTGTATGCATTGGGCGCAGAAGATCCAAGTTAACAACTGATTAACGACTTGCCTAGCTAGCCGGATTCGGTAACCAAGAGTTGAAGCTACACTGCCTAGGTAGCAGTACTAGGTAGGTCAACGATTCATCGAAGACATAAATTTTTCAACTCTCCGGGAGTAGTAGTAGAACTCAGCAGAACTGGAGCAGAATCCAGGCCAAAAGAAGGTCGGGCCTCACACAGTGGGTCTTTGTAGGAGTGCAGGCCGTCGCGCCACCATTCAGCAGCCAGCAAGGCGAAGGTTCAGTTCAGTGTGACTACATTTCTGGAAGAGTGGAAAAGGTCTCCAGGAATTTTACATGCAACGGAGAGGCCGGAAATTACGTATTCTAAACGGGTAGCACTGGTGACTCGGCTTAGAATACGTAGTATCTGGATACGCGTTCACCTCCAAACCAGAGTGCAGTGCCATGCATCATCTTCCGGACTTGACGAGTCTATTATTCCCCACAATCTCAGGAGTGACACGATCGAGCTGGGCCCATCACCGACAGCCCTCGATTTGAGCAGCGATTGGCGGGTCGGTGGCGCGACCGTGGCGTCGCTGAAGCGTCGACCAGTCATGCGCGTTACTAGTATCACGCGGGTATTCCATGGCCCAGAAGACCAGAAGCATGTGCAACTGGTCGGCTACAAGTGATAGGCCGAGGGCTTCCACGACGCGTCTTGTGACAACCTACGGCCCTTCTCAACTCTAGCCCACATGACCTCTTGCCCGTTGGATGTTTTGGTGGGCCGGACCAAACTAAGGTAGGACAAGTAGTGCAGCACACAAGCAGCAGACTGTTCAAAATCCCTATGGTTGTACGCATCAAACTGTTGGAATTTAATTGGTGCCAATACCAAAACAGCCCAGTTTTGGAAAATGGGCTGTAATACCACTAAATTTTCTTAGGTTTCATTTTCTGTAAATTTTCATCGAAGGTAGCGAGGACTGTCAAGATAAAAAAAAAGGTGAAACATAGATGACAATTTCAGAATATTTTGATACAGTGACATTTGATGCTGTCAAAGGTCTTTGTTATCCATGTTGCATTTATCAATAAAACCGGCTTGCGAGCTAAAAGCTCTGTGTACATCATTTTGCCACGAGGGTCAAAAGTCAAAGACGACGAAGCATAATTTAGCAAAAGTGTTCTTTTTCATAGATGTTCATTTGCAGTCAGCCAGTCACACAGATAAAGCCTGGCAGGATCGGACGGTTGTCTGGGCTGAGCTGCTGTATTCCGTTGACTTATTATCTGGGGAATGAGGATTCAAACTAGAGGTTTATATGGGTAAACGATGAACAGTTGATGTTCATCTAGACTTTGCCTAGGCTGCAACGATGAGCACAACATGAAATGGCAGCGTACAACATGGGTCCGGCTTGACGACCGGAAAGACGCGCCGTGATGACGAACTTGAGCAGTCGTGCGGAGCGTTTCCAAAAAACCTTATTCGCTCTCTCCCGTACAAGATCGCAAAGGCGAGTGGTCGGCGCAAGCAGAGAGGATGACAAAACCCTAGATTGGTTTGGTGTCGTACGTTGTGGAAGCCGAACAGGCGTTTATATAGAGCAGCTCGGAAATCCCGTACAGGACACAAAGTGGACCAAGTCCACGTCGCGTACGTTCGGGTCGGTTACAGATAGGCCACAATCCGGGAGCGACCCGAGTCCGCTAACTGTTGACACGTCTGTCTAACCGCACACATTTTCCTAAGCAGCAAAATAAAGCTCGGCTCGGCGAGATTCCCGCAACCCGCGACGCGTCGTGACGTGACGAGACGAGGCGAGCGTGCGTGCGAACAATGTCGTCGGAGGAGGAGCGCGTGTGTAGCTCTCTTATTGTCACTCACTTACAAAGTGGTGCAACACTCCACCTTATAAGGTAGTGCAACTCTTCTTCAACTTTCCATGTGGGACTAAACTTTAGCTCCCACAGCTCTTGCCACACACACATGTGAGCTGCCACCAACTTGGGCCAAATCACATATGAGCTTCCACATACATGGGCTTTGAGATTTAGGAAAAATCTGAAATCACACATGGGTCTAATGATTTAGCCCATTATTTCTAACATGCCTGGGGGGAGGGGGGTGCGGGGGGCAACAGGCCCTGTGGTACGGTACGGATCGTTGAAGACCTAGATTTCCATCGATATATAAACCTCTTTTAAACCGCCGGTTGGGATGAGTTGCATCTATGAAATCATCGGCGTTTGTAAACACTTCCCGATATAGTGAATTTTCGCTGGCTGGCGTCCGTGGTTTTTTCCTCTCTTTGTTGGAGAGGTTTTTCCACGTTAAATCTATGTCCCCTTGCTGTAATTTTCTTTTCGTTCTTCGTTATCTTCTTGTCGCAATTATAACAATCGCTCCGCTAAAACAAACAACTATTTGGACCATTGAGACCACTAAAGTTTCTTAGGTTTCATTTTCTGTAAATTTTCACTGGAAGGTACCGAGGACTGTCAAGATAAAAAAAAAGTGGAACATAGATGGCAATTTCAGAATTTTTTGATACGACATTTGATGCTGTCAAAGGTCTTTGTTATCCATGTTACGTTTATCAACAAAACCGGCTTGAGAGCTAAAAGCTCTGTGTACATCATTTTGCCACGTCAAAGACTTCGAAGCATAACTTTGCAAAAGTGTTCTTTTTCCAGTCACACAGACAAAGCCTGGCAGGATCGGACGGCTGTCCGGGCTGAGCTGCTGTATTCCGTTGACTTATTAACTGGAGAATGAGGATTCAAGCTAGGTTTATATGGGTAAACGATGAACAGTTGAAGTTCATCTAGACTTTGCCTAGGCTGCAACGATGAGCACAATATGAAATGGCATCGAATAACTTGCCACAGGATCCTGGTTGTCGGCAGTTCTCCCAACTTCCGCAAGGCGTCGTACTATAATTTAAACTTTCAGACCAGTAAGAGGGCTGAAAGTGCTCTTAAAACATATATCCTGGTGACCTGGTACCTGGAGCTTATCTCGCATGAATGATGCTAGTTTTGCTGACCGTCGGTCGGTCCATGTTACTTTCGCAGTGCCTACAAAAATCACCAATTGACCCTACTTCCATCACGCTTTGGCACATCGATAAAGCCCGGATTTAAATATCGAAAAAGTATTATTTGCCGATCTCAGCTCATCATCATCGCCGTGCTCACTCGAATTGTTTAAGGACGGCGCTCATCGCTTTACCAGCATTTGGTGGCGATGCACCGGACGAGGACGAGGACGAGGGGATCGATCGAGCTAATCCGAAGGAGCAGCGAAAGAGCTCGATCACAGTCAGAGTGTTGGCGTTGTTATCCGGAGGAGGCTAGAGACAGACAGAGCTTAGCATCACCGACGACCCTACTGCTCATGTTCTATTGGCCACATTTTGTTATTTTTAAACGTGAACTTTGTTTCTCCTGAGTCCAAAAGATGATTCGTCAGCGGAAGCAACGACTCTTGCTTCCATACGACACCCACCGTGCGTCCGTGCCTTGAGCATGCCCAGTACTTTCAATTCAAGCTAAAAAACACAGAAGAAAAACCTTCTATGATCGTCCAAGCATAAGCATAGAACACAAACATCTCTAGCCGATCCCTCAAAAAGTTTTAGACGAGTATATTTTTAAGAAACCCGGACCTTGCCAGACTCCAAAACAGTTAGAGAAGTAAAAATTATAAAAGTTAGCCCCGAAAAGAGAGGTCAACTCTCCTAAATATACTTAACCAATGCCTCCACAAAGAACAATTTCGGCCATTCGCGTCCGGCCGCCTCCACTTCCCGCCTTCCCTCCATGACACCGGATGGAATTGAACTGGAACTCGCTTCCGCAACCCCGCCGGCCACCCCAACCAGCTCGCCACCGCCGTAATCGACCATTACAGCCCTGCACATGACAAGAAAGAGGTTGGGGACAACCAATTTGGTGTGGGCTACTGGCAAGGGTTCTGGCTAGACCGCAACGGTCCCGGTGATGGCAGCTCGCCCTCCACTTGCTACGACCATCGCTTGGTGGGAGAGAAAGCCGACAGCAACGAAGAAGGCGCTCGCCAAGGAGGAGGCAAACGAAAAGAAGAGGATCGACGGCTTAGTCCGATAGCTCATATCGTGTCTGCGTCCACCCTTATGCCTCGTCGTACCACGCGTCCGGCAGTCACATCCGCCAGAGAGGATCATGGCTACTCGATACAACGCCGGAGAGGTAAAAAAATCCCTTTTCCTTTTTGCACCGAGGACCATGGCCACAAGTGATGATCTTGTTTTTCTTTTGTTCAATGTGGTGTTTTTGGATCAGACTTGATCGATATGGTTCTTTTTGGATGAACTTGATTAATGTGGTGCCTTTTGGATAAATTCTATGCATGTTTTAATTTGAATTGTTCGATTGGATCAAATATATCTATTTCTTTGATTTATTTTTGGTGTATATTTAATTTGAATCGTTCGCATAATTGATAAAATACCATGCAATTGTGTGAAGTGTACGGGCCAAAGGCTAAAACAAATAGAAAAAAAAGGAATTAAATATAGCGATTCGGCTAGAAACAACCACCTTTTACTCCTCAAATTATAAGATGTTAAAGATACTCGGCCATTTATTTAGAAACAACCACCTTTTACTCCTCAAATTATAAGATGTTAAAGATACTCGGCCGCTTATTCCTCTCAAATGAGCGATCGGCTAAAGATGCCCTTATGGTTTTGTCGGATCACTCCCCCTTAAAGACTAACATTATAGGGGGTCCTCCCTCACTCTTATAAGCTGTGTACAGCTCCCTCTAACAATCATGTGAGAAGTCAGACAACTAGTTATGAGGGTGACGGTAGCCATTCTTGTCACGAGAGTGGATTTAAGATATTTCATAAGCATGTGTTCCTTTCAAGTGTTTTTACCTGGACAAGCAGCAGGCATATGCTTGCAAAGTGGGTGTGTGGCGTAAGGTACAGCTGAAACGGTAAGGCCCATGATTGTCCAACGATCTATTTCGAACTTATGAATATAGAAAACATAGTTTGTCCAGATGGTTTTGCATAGTGTGATTCATATGGTAGAGTGAGCATGGTTTGGAGTTATGGTGCTTTTTTTTTCGAAACAAGAGGAGTTAGGGTGTTAATTTCACCACGCTTAGCTTAGTAGTACTAACTGTGGAACTCTTGGGAAAACAATGTTTTCGGAAGGAACGATGTAAAAGGAATAATATGTTGTTCCTAACATCATTGCCATGCCTATCTCGTTTCAAAAAAAAAAAAAAAAAAAAACATTGCCAGGCCTGCAGTGTTGCAGATGCAGGGAGCGTCGTACATCTTCAGATCTTCCGCTCACTCGCTTATCTTAATCTAGCATGGCACACTGGCAGAGCATGTAACAGTCGTGTCATTGGCCAAAATTGTTTAATCTTGGGAATAATAATTCGTCACTATTTTGTACTCACTACACGATGGGTTTCTGTGTGCTACGACGGGCTACCAACTCGCCCATCGCAAAGCTCATGGACCCAGCCCACGTACGGCCGGGTTGGTGGTAGTAGTAGAAATATCTCCCGGGCGTAAGAAATACTCTGCCGCTGATCTACTAGTCAGGTTACACTATTCATTCGCATCGCGGATCGTATATACGGAGAAGGGAAGATAATGTTAAGTAACGTCAAGCATCTCCTAGACACGGCTGGCGACGATACCTACATGACAATATATTTGTGGCTAATAAAAGGTCATCGTTGCAGGGAACAGGGAGGGGGACGCAGTTTTCACGAGAGCGATGTGGAGAATAATAAGAAATTAATCGGCCGATCTGCGGGGATCAGCGAGCGAGATCGACCTGCACGGCTGCAGATCAGGCTCGACACATTCTTTTCTATAAACCCGTCGGAGCTATGAATTTTTTTTTACCTGTTACTGTCTCATCTCGCGCAGTATATTTACCGGCCACGGTGACGGGTGCGGGTCACTATCCGTACTCGCTCCGCCGCAAACCCTAGTCGCAACCGCGACATTACCCTATCTTCGGCGAGCGATTCGTCGAGCTCGAGCTCTAGATCCGCCATGGCGTGCGCGCATGGACCCCACGGACACTTCGAGCAAGGCCGTGGGCGCGTCGGAGGCGGCGGGGGAGGCCGCGACCGCGAGGATGAGAAGACGTCGCGTCGGTGCTGCTTCGACGAGGTCAAGAAGCGTCGTCGGTCGGTGGGCGCGAAGAAGCGGGCGGCGTTCAAGTGGTGCAACCCCGACTTGTTGCCGCCGCCATCGCTGCACATGTACGCGTCGTGGTGGTTCCGCCCCTCTCGCCGCGCTCCCGAGCCCCTCCGCAGGTACGCGTACGTCGACGAAGGCTCCTCTCGCCGCGCTCCCCCTCTCATTTGTCCTCCGACGAGTGGAGCTCGCCCTTCCCTCCGCGCGTCTAGGTCGTCGTGCAGGTCGACTACTCGCACGACTCTGACGAGGAGCGCCTCACGGTGGGGATGCTTCTGCGCGCTCGACGCGAGCATGAGATCGTCCGCAAGCAGGAGGAGACTCGCCGCACTGTGTAGCTTGTGAACCGCCGTATCGTGAGGGAGGAAGCGGAGCGCACCGACGCCGTGGTGCTGGGCGACCTCATCGACCTCACCCACTCGCCGGAGCTACTCCGCGTCCGAGAGCTCGCCGCCGTGCTCCATTTTGACCCCGCGGACGCCGCGGTAGCTAGACGTACTAATTAACCTCTAATTAATATAAATGCGAGTAGCTTTTCATCCGCTGCCTATGTATATTTGTGACTGTGATCGAACTTGGAATTTCCCGCAAGAAGTTCAAGTTTTAAATTTCGAATTTATGAGTTCGTATTACAGACAATGCAGCTGTGATGCCCAGAGCTGACAGTATGTACTAGAGTTGCTCTCATGACAGCATATCCTGCACAGTCTGCACATACACGAGACCTTTCCAGGGACGTTCGTTGCTCAAAATTCTCGGAAGAAAAAAAAGTTGGCCAGCTAACAGCTGGTAGGTATATGCTCCTACCTGCGCGCAATATTATGCTGGTACACACAAACAGTACACTGGATCAGTCGAGATCCGCGTTAGCCCGATGCTCGCACGCTGACGCCGCAGCCGCACGCGGAGATGCCAGTATGCCACACGGATATGCCGGTGCGAAGCATATCCGTGATCGAGTAAAGCGCGGCACGGGAGGCAGGAGTACAAATCAATGCAAGGACGACCGAGCCGCTGATGATGATGAGGAAGCGTCCGATCGCCGCTGCGGCGGCCCGGCGGCGCTGTCGCCGCGGATGATCGCAACACGACGACGCGAACCAAAACCGAGTTAATCAGGACAGCGTGGATCGGGGCCCTCGTCATAGAATTATTGGAGTACCCCCGACACGGGAGGCGAGGGGTATAGACGTGTTGGATCGCCTCTAGCTGGATTCTGTGCACTGTCCTGTGGCGTTTCGCCAGTACGTTTTTCTTTGGGGTGTCTAATACTTTTTCCGACCCATATTAATCGATTTGTATTTGTCTAGATTTGAATAAATCTAAGTATATAGGTTTATCCAAATTTTAACAAATCCACGTCAACTAATATGGGTCGGAGGGAGTACTTTTTTTTTCGGGTATTGGTGTGTCTAATACTTGGCGGTCGTCACTCAATCTTAGTTATACACTTAGTTGCAACTAGAAATATCTTAATTGTAATTTTACTTGCAATTAAAAATTATCAGTTGCAACTAAAAATTCCAAGTTGTAACCTCACTTGCAATTTAAATTACGTATGAATCACAATGTAGATCCAATCATTTTAGACATAACTGAGCTCCAACTTAATTCTTAGTCGATCGATAATTAGAAAAACTATTTTTTAGGTAAACAATTAGATGTTTTCTGATCTAAAGAAAAGGTCAGGATTTCTTTTGTTCTACTTCGAGCTAACATCTACAATGGTTGGTATTTGTTCTTTGAAAATGGGAACTTTGTTACTTTTGGCCTACAATGGTTGGCAAGATGGTATTCTCTTATGCATTTCACATCATTTACAAAGAAAAAAATATATGTTAATTGTGGTTTTTTTCTTAAATTTACATCTAATAATTTATTCCATGCATATAAAAACATACGACAATTAAAATTTATAAGATGGTGACGAGATACTCTCTTAGTTAAGAGAAAATGCACAATATCTTTCTCTCTCTTCCACATCAGGAATCCTTCTAGGTGGCATTGTAAAGATAGCACCACTTTAATATGACCACACATTTTAATTGATGGTTCTTGTCAGGATCGGTGACCCAAAAAACAATGTGATTTCTTGCAAGAAGAGGTGAAATGATTAAGTAGATGAGAAATAACAGCGTTATTAGAACAATTTGTGTAGAGCGCCAATGTTTGACTTGCATCTCAAGGGTAATAAAAGGTGAATATGGCATGCGAGATATGACCATCATGAACAAAATGAATATTCTTGCAAAACAGAGAAAATAAAGCATATATAGAACCATTGGAAGCTTGCGTACCTTTTGTTCCGTTGGTTGAAATATAACCTTTCGCAATATTCCTACATGAATGTTCACTTGCATGCATTGCTATTGAAAGGGAACCAGGGATGCAATTGAGGTCATTTATGTTAGGAATAGACAAGTTATATTCCTCTGGGGGCCAAGCTCCAACCAGGGCCTGGGTGCGACGGTCCTGGACAACACAAGAATTAGCATCAAGAATGACGCGACAACCAGAGTCAGTAAGCTGGCTAGCAGAGAACAAATTCATCTTAAGAAGAGGGACATGAGAAATATCAGGAACAAAAAAAGAAGAAGTAGAAAGGGTGCCCCGACTAGAAACAAGGAGAGAGGTACCATCAGCCGTAAAAACACGGACAGGAGAAGGGAGAGAACGAAGAGCGGACAAAGAAGATGACTCAAGGATCATATGAAAAGAAGTTCCAGAATCCAGATACCACGGAGACGTACCTGACTGTGTAGAAGGTGGTGGTCGCACAGTGCCTGAAGAGTCAGTCACAGAACCAGCAGTGCCCGTCGAGGAAGAGCCTGTAGCAGCAAGTAGACCGCGAAGACTCCTGATAATGTCCTGATCAGAGAGAGCAACTGCTGAAGATCCGGAGGGAGCCGACTGCCCACGAGTCTGGTGCTGCTGACGTAAACTGGGGTCCCGTGTATAACAGGTGGCCCAAGTGTGACCATCCCTGTTGCAGTAAGAGCAGTGACGAAGAGAACCACGGCGACCCTGACCACGAGCCTGCTGGTGCTGACTCGCACCCTGAGGCTGGTGGTGCTGAAGCTGACCCTGACCCTGACCTGGAGGAGTGGGTAGTATCGGCGGCGGCGGCACAGGAGACCGCGGCTGAGTCGAGGGAGCAGACGGCAAAGGAGCACCACGAGTAGCAAGCGCAGATGGAACCGCAAGAAGACCAACACCACGGAGACGGGTCTCCTCAGCCCGAAGCTCAGACAACACCTCAGAGAGCGGAACACGACCACGAGCATTCAGCTGAGCACGCCGGGGCTCAAACTCCTGGCGAAGCCGAGACAGAAACTCATAGATGCGGTGAAACTCCAAGTCCGAGCGCACAATCTGGCAGCACGAGCATGTGCCACAAACAGCAGTACGGAGAGAATCAAGCTGACGCCAGATAGCAGCACTCTGAGTATAAAACTCATCAATAGTGGAATCACCCTGCTGAAGAGCATGCTCCTGGCGAACCACAGACAGGTAAAGAGCATCCCCAGACGGCTGATAGCGCTGACGAAGATGGGCCCACTGAGCAGCAACAGTAGGGAGACTCATGAACTCAGCAACATACTGGGGCAGAACACTGGAGGTGAGAACAGCAGCAGCACGAGCATCCTCATCGACCCACTGAGTGTAGGCAGTCAGAGCGTGGCGATAGGACTCGAGATCAGTAGAATATTGCTTGAACTTCAGGTCATAGGCAGCAACAGCAATATCATCAGCGCTCTGAGCAGCATCCTTGGCCTCCTGAGAAGCATCAGCAGCAAGTACAATCGGCGTCAGAGGCAGAGGAGCCACAGGAGCAGGGGGGCACGGCGGACAGGAGACCTCGCCGGAGAGCACACCCCAAAGACGGAGACCGCGCATGTGAACGCGCATAAAGGCAGCAAAATCAGGGTAATTCGCGCCATCAAATACCACCGGGCAGCGAGGAATCGCGACATAACCTGATGAAGAAGACATCTTTCTTTTTTTTTCTTTTTTTTTTCAAATCAGATCTAGATCCAGATCTAATTGATCCGGACGAAACAGACGAAAATCAGTCAGCGGCAGCGCGTCAGGGAGCACCGCGCCAGGCAGGACCAGCCGGTCCCGAGGCAGAGCACGCGGTCCAGCGCGTGGCAGGTGGAGGCCCACGGCAGGAGGCAGGTGGAGGCCCGCGTGGAGGCCCGCGTGCGACGTGGCAGGAGGGAGCGCCGGGTGGCAGGAGGGAGCCGCGCGAGCACAGCGCCAGGGAGTACCGCGCGTCAGGCGGGAGCAGGAGGGAGCGTGGGCGTCACGAGCGCGTCCCGTCACGAGCGCGTCCCGCGCGTGGGCGTCAGGGAGCCAGGGAGCCAGGGAGTACGAGCGTCAGGCGCGTGGGCATCTGTAGGGGTTCGTAGCATGGAAAACAAAAATTTTCTATCGCATACAAACAAACAAGCCAAGATCTATCTACTAGATTGCAGCAACGAGTCGATGGAATAACTCACCCTTGAAGATTCCAAAGCGGTTAACGAGAGCATATTCTCGTGGGTGATGTAGTCGTACTCTTTCCGATCTCAAGATCGCGTAGACGATCCTTCCGGCGCCACGTTCCAGCAGCGCTTCCGCAGTCGGTCACACGTTCGGTACTCGACGAAGACCTTCCTCTCCCTTGTTCCAGCAGGCAGCGGAGGTTGTAGCACTCTCCTCGCGATTCCGGCAGCACAACGGCGTGGTACCGGAAGTAGAGGGGAAATCTCGCAGGGCTTCGCCTTAAGCCGGAGCGAGTATGGTGGAGTATGAGAGAGGGCTATTAGTGGTCTAGAGATTAGACACACCAATTAGAAGGCTCTAAACCGCAGGCTAAAGCAATTAGAAGCTCTAAACCAAAACGGCTCTAAACCGGAGATTAGAGGTAGAAACTTGTGTGTAGAGGAGGAGGCCCTGCCCCTCCTTTTATAGGTGGAGGGGCTGGCGCGCCAGGGAAGGGGAGGGGAGTCCCTCCCCAACTCGGCCTAGGCTGGCCGCCGGCTTGGAGGAGAGGGACTCCTCCTCCAAGTTGGTTTCAACCTCCTCTTGCTTGTTTCCCACAGTTTCCTGTTTTCCACAGTTTCCTGTTTTAGCCATTTGACTTTCAAACTGGCAGTTTGACTTTTCAGTTTTGGAACAGCAAGAACACTTAGTACATGATGTAATCATTCAATGACACATTCATGTACCTTCCTCCCCCCCCCGGAGTGCCGGACAATCCGGAACCTTCTAGAACATTCCCGATGAAAACACCGGAATCATTCCCGAACTCCGAAACGGGTCTTTCCTTATATGAATCTTATTCTCCGGACCATTCCGGATCACCTCGTGATATCCCGGATCCCATCCAAGACTCCGAACAACATTCGGTCTCTTTCTCATAATACCATAACTACTCAAACAACGTCGAATCCTTAAGTGTGTCTCCCTACGGTTCGTGAATTATGCGGACATGATCGAGACACTTCTCCGAACAATAACCATTAGAGGAATCTGGAAATTCATATGGCTCCCACATATTTCTATGATTACTTTGCGATCGAATGAACCACTTACATACGATACCAATTTCCCTTTGTCTCACGATAGTTTACTTATCCGAGGTTATGATCGTCGGTATCTCTGCATACCTAGTTCAACCTCGTTACCGATAAGTACTCTTTTCTCGTTCCCGTGATATGTGATCCCTTGCGACCCAGTCACATGCTTGCAAGCTAATTGGATGACATTCCACCGAGAGGGCCCAGAGTATATCTATCCGTCATATGGATGGACAAATCCCACTCTTGATCCATGTGTTTCAACCAATACTTTCCGAACACTCAATGCCACCTTTATAGCCACCCAGTTACGGTGTGGTGTTTGATGTCATCAAAGCATCCATCCGGTAAAGGTGATATGCATGATCTCATGGTCGAAGGAATTAGGTTACTATGTATCAGAAAGCATATAGCAATTGAACTATTGAAATGATTTGATCTTTATGCTACGCTTATCAATAGGAGTATGTCCACCATATCATTCTCCTAACGATATGATTCTGTTGTTAATAACATCTCTATGTTCATGATCAGGAAACCATGATCATATATTAACCAACAAGCTAGTTTAACAAGAGGCTTTACTAGGGACTCTTATTTTAATTTACAAATCACACAAGTATTAATGTTTCCGGTTAATACAATCATAGCATGGTATGTAAACATTTATCATAAGTGTGAAGATATGATAATAACCACTTTATTATTGCCTCTTGGGCATATCTCCAACAGTCTCCCACTTGCACTAGAGTCAATAATCTAGTTTCAAACCTTTGTGTATATTGTAGGGGTTCGTAGCATGGAAAACAAAAATTTTCTATCGCATACAAACAAACAAGCCAAGATCTATCTACTAGATTGTAGCAACGAGTTGATAGTGGAACTCACCCTCGAAGATTCCAAAGCGGTTAACGAGAGCAGATTCTCGTGGGTGATGTAGTCGTACTCTTTCCGATCTCAAGATCGCGCAGATGATCCTTCCAGCGTCACCTTCCGGCAGCGCTCCCGCAGTCGGTCACACGTTCGGTACTCGACGAAGACCTTCCTCTCCCTTGTTCCAGCAGGCAGCGGAGGTTGTAGCACTCTCCTCGCGATTCCGGCAGCACAACGGCGTGGTACCGGAGGTAGAGGGGAGATCCCGCAGGGCTTCGCCTTAAGCCGGTGCGAGTATGGTGGAGCTTATGAGAGAGGCTATTAGTGGTCTAGTAATTAGACACACCAATTAGAGGGCTCTAAACCAATTAGAAGGCTCTAAACCGAATAGCTCTAAACCGGGGTCTAGATCTAGGGTTTAGTTTAGAGGATAGGAAACTTGTGTTGTTGTGTCTAGAGGAGGAGGCCCTGCCCCTCCTTTTATAGGTGGGAGGGCCGGCGCCATGGGGAGGAGTTCCTCCCCAACTCGGCCTAGGGAGGTGCGCCGGCCTAGGGGAGGAACCCTCCTCCAACTCGGCCTCCACCTCTCCTCCTCTTTCTCCACTTTCCGAAACTGGCAGTTTGACCGAAAACTGGCAGTTTGACTTTTCCAATTAGGATTTGAATTAACCCTTTATTTCGGACAGCGAGAACACTTAGTACATGATGCAATCATTCCAACATGCAATGACACATTCATGTATCAATCCCCCCCCCCCCGGAGTGCCGGACATTCCGGGACCTTCTAGAATGTTCCCGATGAAAAACACCGGAACCATTCCCCAACTCCGAAACGGGACTTTCCTTATATGAATCTTATTCTCCGGACCATTCCGGATCACCTCGTGATATCCCGGATCCCATCCGAGACTCCGAACAACATTCGGTCTCTTTCTCATAATACCATAACTACTCAAACAACGTCGAATCCTTAAGTGTGTCTCCCTACGGTTCGTGAATTATGCAGACATGATCGAGACACTTCTCCGAACAATAACCAATAGAGGAATCTGGAAATTCATATGGCTCCCACATATTTCTACGATTACATTGCGATCGAATGAACCACTTACATACGATACCAATTTCCCTTTGTCTCACGATATGTTACTTATCCGAGGTTATGATCGTCGGTATCTCTACATACCTAGTTCAACCTCGTTACTGATAAGTACTCTTTTCTCGTTCCCGTGATATGTGATCCCTTGTGACCCAGTCACATGCTTGCAAGCTAATTGGATGACATTTCACCGAGAGGGCCCAGAGAATATCTATCCGTCATATGGATGGACAAATCCCACTCTTGATCCATGTGTTTCAACCAATACTTTCCGAACACTCAATGCCACCTTTATAGCCACCCTGTTACGGTGTGGTGTTTGATGACATCAAAGCATCCATCCAGTAAAGGTGATATGCATGATCTCATGGTCGAAGGAATTAGGTTACTATGTATCAGAAAGCATATAGCAATTGAACTATTGAAATGACTTGATCTTTATGCTATGCTTATCTATAGGAGTATGTCCATCACATCATTCTCCTAACGATATGATCCTGTTGTTAATAACATCTCTATGTTCATGATCAGGAAACCATGACCATATATTAACCAACAAGCTAGTTTAACAAGAGGCTTTACTAGGGACTCTTATTTTAGTTTACAAATCACACAAGTATTAATGTTTCCGGTTAATACAATTATAGCATGGTATGTAAACATTTATCATAAGTGTGAAGACATGATAATAACCACTTTATTATTGCCTCTTGAGCATATCTCCAACAGTCTCCCACTTGCACTAGAGTCAATAATCTAGTTTCGAACCTTTGTGTATTCAACACCTATGGCTTTACGGTGTTGTATGTACACGATTGCTAGTGGTCAACTGATCTCCGGATCTGACACTTCCAGGTCCGTGTGTAATTGCATGTCTTTGCGTCTCTACGCATCACTCATTCTCTAATGAGATGGCTTCGTACAAATTTGGTCCTTTGGTGTGACCTTTAGTTCTTTGGGGTTAAAACATGTTGATAATATTGTCGTACAATATATCTTCATAGTATTATCCCGCTGTGAACTACACCTAGTTTGATAACAAACTACTTGACACAAATGCCCTCTTTTGCTGCTATAATAGCAGTCATATACTTAGCCTTTTGTTGTAGTATCTGTCACAATGTCTTAACTTTGGAACTCATCCAAATCCATTATGGAACCCACTTTCCATTATATCGTGCCACCCTTAATTTAGATTGAGATAAACTTAATTTGTACTTTGTGACAAAACTAGTATCAATGTAGTACTTTTACAATGAACTAACCATCTATTTGTCACTTCTACAAATAATATACTCTTAGTTCTTCCAAAAGATCATAAGAATATCCTTACTATTGTCCAATGATCATCTTACGAATCATTCTGGTATATGCTCACAACATTTAGAGCATAGGACATATCTGGATTTGTACATATCACAGTATGATTGATATAAATACTCTTTGTGATTTCATACATCAAGTATCAATCTATACTTGATTATTTGTTTCACTTTACCAAATGTCAATACACTTGAATATATCATCAACATTGAACTTATTCAATCCTTTCTGTGCAACAAGAACCTTTCTTGTAGTTCCTATATTGAACTCATTCAATATCTTGTCTATGTACTTCTGGCACAACCATATTAGCGTCTATTGATGCCAAAATACTTGGGTTTTGCCTAAGTCTTTCATCGGGATGAAATTCTTAATATGTGTTAATAAAAGATACATTATTTCCAATCAACAATATGTCTTCCACATAATGTATTAGAAACATGTCTTAGCGCTCCCACTTAATTTCTTGCAAATGCAAGCATCTTCATTGTCTCTGATGAAATTAAACCCTTTTAACAGTTTCATCATAGTGAAGATTCCAACTCCGCTATGCTCACTCTAACCATTGAAGTTTGCATATGCTTTTAGCATCCTTTGAATTGACAAAACCCTATGGACCGTGTTTATGCACATGTCCTAGGTAACGATTCTATTAGAAGAACTTGTTTTGTTTATTCAACTACCATATAACAAATTATATGTAGTGGTTGCTTTCATTAATCCGTCTAGACTAAATATCACTATGATAGATCAAATCTTGTCATAGTCAACCTTTGAACATTGTTGTGAACTCTTTCCCAACATGTCGACTATTTCATAGATGTAAAACATCCATGTCTATTTCTTTATAGATCCAGACACAACTGTAAGGTCTTACACCTTTCTCGAGGGTCCTTCAAGTTCAAAACTTGATTTCTCGTGTATGGAACTATCACGGATTTTATGGCTTCAAGCCATTTGACGGAGTCAGGGCCCATCATCGCTTCTTTGCATGTAGTCGGTTCATTATTCTCAAATAATGATTCAACCCTCAAATCTTGGTATTTGATTGTTTACCCGATCTACTTGTTTCAATAGGAACTTAGATCTCCGTGACCACAACCTTTGAGGCACGTGAGCCATGAGCATTGTTGCCGCCTCCGGAACACTTTTCGGCGCTGCGCAACTTTGCACATACAGCTAAGGTTCTTAACCTCATCAAAGTTCTATTGTCCTCCCACTTAACTTTTCACGAAAAATTCCTTCCAAAAGAAACTTGACGTTCTAAGCAACAAACACTTTTGTCTCCGGTGTTTATGGAGGAATACTTAATAGTCATACAAAGACAGGTTCATCCGACTTTGGTTGCAAACATCTTTCTTATGCATAGCATACCAATGTTTAAGAAAGGACAACTTGGGTTTTATCCCAAACCATAACCTTATATGGTGTCATTTCAACGGATTATGATGAAGCTCTTTTCAGTGGAAAAACGGTAATCTCTAAAGCTTTTAATCTTTAAAATACAATGGCAGTTTTATGAATTACACCTTTCGATCTTACCATGTCAAACAAGGTTTAATTACATATCTCGAACGCTCCATACTCTTATGGTGTTTCGGGAAAATGCAAATCCACGGAACGATTCCTTAAATCTTAGGTATTATGCTAAACTATGTAACTCAAATATCTTCCTTTATGATCTTTATCATAAACTGTTTATATTCTTGTTACAATGATCTTGCACTTCATCTTGAAAGTCTTTGAACTTTTCAAGTGGTTCATACTTTATCCTTATTAAGTAAATATTCATATATTCACTCAAATTTTCGGAGAAAGCATATGAAGTTGAAATCCATCGCTCTTGACTACACATAACGGACTTCGTACAACAATATGTACAAGTTCCAATAAGCTAGTCATTCGTTCCCTTTTGGCCTATGAACGAAGTTTTAATTATCTCTAGGAAAGTTTCACAAGCATCATTTGATCAAAATCAAAAGACTCCAAAATTCCATCAACATGGAGTTTCTTCATGTTTTCTTTCAAATATAATTTAAACGGCGATGTCACTTCCTAAGTGATCTTTCATTCAATTTGTCTTTCGACATTTTTAGCACTAGTTTTATGGATGTGATTTCTCCAACGAGATTTGTGAATCATCCATCTTTTATGGATTACGGCAATTATTTGAACAATCCTTTTGTTCTCATAATACCTGATAAAACAAATCTTTGAAGGCAAGCTTTGATGTTTAACAAGCAACACAATAACCCTTTATTTTGTTCTTGATGAACATCATCACATATTCTTTTGCTAGTTACTTAGGCCATTGTAGTTCATGAATTCTGTTGTTTCGTGTGACGATTCACACCAACAAATTCAGTATCAAATACTTAAGAACCACATTGTTTAAGAAGCAAAGAATATAGCCATAACATGTATATCATCTATATACTTAAGCTGAACAATTCTAGTCTTTCGTTTTCTGCCATATACTTATGAGATTCTCTTTCAGTATTTCCTTTTCTGTTTGAAAGTATCTATCAACATCAATAGTGGGGTCATACATATGACACATAGTCCAAAGCGTGTATAATAAAATACAAATGTCTTTGGACTTGCACTTTGAAGTAGATCACCATCATCAAATGTTTGGTGTGCCTTCAAATTCCTTTCTTTAGTAATCTCTTGGTGTAGTAAACATTTTACCTACATCAAATATTCACCCTTATCATGGAATTATTCATGATCAAGCTACTTTTAGCTTATAACGGTGAATCGCGAGTATAATGTTGCTCTCCAAAACCTTTTGGAGGATTAAGACAACTAGTGTCTTCAACCTTTTGCAAATTCTCATCAAATATGAGAACATGACTTTTGCCATATTATACTCTATCATGTTGCAACCAAAACTTCGTTTTAGATATCACAATATCTTCCACACATCATGGTTTCTGAAACAACTCTTTCAGATCCTAGATAACCTTGATATTAAGACAATCCTTTGAATATCAAGAATCATGGAGACAAACACGATACTTATACACTAACACTTGGAATTGTCACTCTTGATTTAATACCAATTATTAAACTTCATGGAGTAACCGGAACTTACTGAAAGTTTGCAATAGGACTTTTAAACTTTAGATTAACACTTAAAACAATACGATACCAGTTCGTAAAGTATCTAACCAGAATTCTATAGTTCTATCATCTCAATTATAACTAAGCGCAAGGTGGTAAACGGATGCCAATGACTACAACAACTATGCAAATTCACTTTGATTTAGTTTATGATAAATTGAGTTCTAATTAATAATTAAATTAATCTAGGTGAACTCCCACTCAAAACAACATCCCTCACATTGTTTTAGTGATCACACGAACCAAATCCACCACATCAAAACCGATCATCACGAGAGTTGATATGGCTTCAACGGCGAACAATCAACATGTTCATCATATCTGCTATATGATTCATGCTTTACCTTTCGGCGATCCGTGTTCCTGAGGCCATGTCTGTACATGCTAGGCTCGTCAAGATCAAACCTTAGCTACCGCATAAGCAAATCTGGCTTGCTTACGTTGTATTCACCCGCGGAATCAAAGACACCCGATCATCACGTGGTGCTTCGAAGCAACAAGCTTTGGCAACGGTGCATACTAAGGGTGAACACTTTAGAACTTGAAATTTATGTGCATGAGGGATCATCTTATAATGCTACCGTCGTCTACTAAGCAATACAAGATGCATAAAGGATTAACATCACATGCAATTCATAATATGTGATATGATATGGCCTTTCTTCTTTGTGCTTCCGATCTCCATCTTCAAGCACGAACATGATCTCCATCATCATCGGCATAGCATCAAGGTCAATGACGCTTCTTCATGGTTGTCGTCCACCAGCTTCAACTATTACAACTATTTTGAATAGACACGCAGGTCTTAACAGAAATTAAAGACAACCATATGGCTCCTGCCGGTTGCCAACTTACAATAAGGAACATTGCATACATCAAATATAATCACAATCATGGCCATATCACATCACTGCACACCCCTGCAAAACAAAGTTAGACGCTTCTACTTTCTTTGCATATTTTACGTGGTTTGGGGCTTTCCATAAGTGTCGTTCTAACCTACGAACAAGAACCACAACATTGATACTAGCATTGTTGATTACCCGTTGTAAATTGGATCTTTACTATGCTAGGAGAAACAGGCACCCGCAAAGCCACTTATGCAATACAAGTTGCATGTCAAGCGTGGAGCAAGTCTCATGAACGATGTCATGTAAGGTTAGCCCGGGCCGCTTCATCCCAACATACCGCAAGATGCAAAGTACACGCAAAGCAATCTACAATAAAAGCATCAACGCCCACAATGACCATTGTGTTCTACTCGTGCAACAGATCTACATATAGACACGGCTCTGATACCACTGTAGGGGTTCGTAGCATGGAAAACAAAAATTTTCTATCGCATACAAACAAACAAGCCAAGATCTATCTACTAGATTGTAGCAACGAGTTGATAGTGGAACTCACCCTCGAAGATTCCAAAGCGGTTAACGAGAGCAGATTCTCGTGGGTGATGTAGTCGTACTCTTTCCGATCTCAAGATCGCGCAGATGATCCTTCCAGCGTCACCTTCCGGCAGCGCTCCCGCAGTCGGTCACACGTTCGGTACTCGACGAAGACCTTCCTCTCCCTTGTTCCAGCAGGCAGCGGAGGTTGTAGCACTCTCCTCGCGATTCCGGCAGCACAACGGCGTGGTACCGGAGGTAGAGGGGAGATCCCGCAGGGCTTCGCCTTAAGCCGGTGCGAGTATGGTGGAGCTTATGAGAGAGGCTATTAGTGGTCTAGTAATTAGACACACCAATTAGAGGGCTCTAAACCAATTAGAAGGCTCTAAACCGAATAGCTCTAAACCGGGGTCTAGATCTAGGGTTTAGTTTAGAGGATAGGAAACTTGTGTTGTTGTGTCTAGAGGAGGAGGCCCTGCCCCTCCTTTTATAGGTGGGAGGGCCGGCGCCATGGGGAGGAGTTCCTCCCCAACTCGGCCTAGGGAGGTGCGCCGGCCTAGGGGAGGAACCCTCCTCCAACTCGGCCTCCACCTCTCCTCCTCTTTCTCCACTTTCCGAAACTGGCAGTTTGACCGAAAACTGGCAGTTTGACTTTTCCAATTAGGATTTGAATTAACCCTTTATTTCGGACAGCGAGAACACTTAGTACATGATGCAATCATTCCAACATGCAATGACACATTCATGTATCAATCCCCCCCCCCCCCCCCGGAGTGCCGGACATTCCGGGACCTTCTAGAATGTTCCCGATGAAAAACACCGGAACCATTCCCCAACTCCGAAACGGGACTTTCCTTATATGAATCTTATTCTCCGGACCATTCCGGATCACCTCGTGATATCCCGGATCCCATCCGAGACTCCGAACAACATTCGGTCTCTTTCTCATAATACCATAACTACTCAAACAACGTCGAATCCTTAAGTGTGTCTCCCTACGGTTCGTGAATTATGCAGACATGATCGAGACACTTCTCCGAACAATAACCAATAGAGGAATCTGGAAATTCATATGGCTCCCACATATTTCTACGATTACATTGCGATCGAATGAACCACTTACATACGATACCAATTTCCCTTTGTCTCACGATATGTTACTTATCCGAGGTTATGATCGTCGGTATCTCTACATACCTAGTTCAACCTCGTTACTGATAAGTACTCTTTTCTCGTTCCCGTGATATGTGATCCCTTGTGACCCAGTCACATGCTTGCAAGCTAATTGGATGACATTTCACCGAGAGGGCCCAGAGAATATCTATCCGTCATATGGATGGACAAATCCCACTCTTGATCCATGTGTTTCAACCAATACTTTCCGAACACTCAATGCCACCTTTATAGCCACCCTGTTACGGTGTGGTGTTTGATGACATCAAAGCATCCATCCAGTAAAGGTGATATGCATGATCTCATGGTCGAAGGAATTAGGTTACTATGTATCAGAAAGCATATAGCAATTGAACTATTGAAATGACTTGATCTTTATGCTATGCTTATCTATAGGAGTATGTCCATCACATCATTCTCCTAACGATATGATCCTGTTGTTAATAACATCTCTATGTTCATGATCAGGAAACCATGACCATATATTAACCAACAAGCTAGTTTAACAAGAGGCTTTACTAGGGACTCTTATTTTAGTTTACAAATCACACAAGTATTAATGTTTCCGGTTAATACAATTATAGCATGGTATGTAAACATTTATCATAAGTGTGAAGACATGATAATAACCACTTTATTATTGCCTCTTGAGCATATCTCCAACATATATAACACCTATGGCTTTCTGGTGTTGTATGTACACTATTGCTAGTGGTCAACTGATCTCCGGATCTGACACTTCCAGGTCCGTGTGTAATTGCATGTCTTTGCGTCTCTACGCATCACTCATTCTCTAATGAGATGGCTTTGTATAAGTTTGGTCTTTCGGTGTGACCTTTAGCTCTTTGGGGTTAAAACATGTTGATAATATTGTCGTACAATATATCTTCATAGTATTATCCCACTGTGAACTACACCTAGTTTGATAACAAACTACTTGACACAAATTCCCTCTTTAGCTGCTATTATAGCAGTCATATACTTAGCCTTTTGTTGTAGTATCTGTCACAATGTCTTAACTTTGGAACTCATCCAAATCCATTATATTGTGCCACCCTTAGTTTAGATTGAGATAAACTTAATTTGTACTTTGTGGCAAAACTAGTATCAATGTAGTACTTTTACAATGAACTAACCATCTATTTGTCACTTCTACAAATATTATACTCTTAGTTCTTCCAAAAGATCATAAGAATATCCTTACTATTGTCCAATGATCATCTTACGAATCATTCTGGTATATGCTCACAACATTTAGGGCATAGGACATATCTGGATTTGTACATATCACAGTATGATTGATATAAATATTCTTTGTGATTTCATACATCAAGTATCAATCTATACTTGATTATTTGTTTCACTATACCAAATGTCAATACACTTGAATATATCAATATTGAACTCATTCAATCCTTTCTGTGCGACAAGAACCTTTCTTGTAGTTTCTATATTGAACTCATTCAATATCTCGTCTATGTACTTCTGGCACAACCATATTAGCATCTATTGATGCCAAATATTTAGGTTTTGCCTAAGTCTTTCATCGAGATGAAATTCTTAATATGTGTTAATAAAAGATACATCATTTCCAACCAACAATATGTCTTCCACATAATGTATTAGAAACATGTCTTAGCGCTCCCACTTAATTTCTTGCAAACGCAAGCATCTTCATTGTCTCTGATGAATTAAAACTCTTTTAACAATTTCATCATAGTGAAGATTCCAACTCCGCTATGCTTACTTCAACCATTGAAGTTTGCATATGTTATTAGCATCCCTTGAAATTTAACAAAAAACCCTTTGGACTGTGTCATGCACACGTCCTAGGTAACCCTTCTATTAGAAGAATTTGTTTTGTTTATTCAACTACCATATAACAAAATTATATGTAGTGGTTGCTACACTAATCCGTCTAGACTAAATATCACTATGAAAGATCAAATCTTGTCATAGTCAACCTTTGAACATTTTGTGAACTCTTTCCCAACATGTCGACTATTTCATAGATGCGAAACATTCATGTCTATTTCTTTATAGATCCAGACACAACTATAAGGTCTTACACCTTTCTCGAGGGTCTTTCAAGTTCAAAACTTGATTTCTCGTGTATGGAACTATCACGGATTTTATGGCTTTAAGCCATTTGACGGAGTCAGGGCCCATCATCGCTTCTTTGCATGTAGTCGGTTCATTATTCTCAAATAATGATTCAACCCTCAAATCTTGGTATTTGATTGTTCATCCGACCTACTTGTTTCAATAGGAACTTGGATCTCCGTGACCACAACCTTTGAGGTACGTGAGCCATGAGCTTTGTTGCTGCCTCCGGAACACTTTTCGGCGCTGCGCAACTCTGCACATACAGCTAAGGTTCTTTTAACCTTATCAAAGTTCTATTGTCCTCCCACTTAACTTTTCACGAAAAATTTCTTCTCAAAGAAACTTGACGTTTTAAGTGACAAACATTTTTGTCTCCGATGTTATGGAGGATTACTTAACAGTTATTCGAAATAACATACAAAGACAGGTTCATCCGACTTTGGTTGCAAACATCTTTCTTATGCATAGCATACCAATGTTTAAGAAAGGACAACTTGGGTTTTATCCCAAACCATAACTTTATATGGTGTCATTTCAACGGATTATGATGGAGCTCTTTTCAGTGGAAAACGGTAATCCCTAAAGCTTTTAATCTTTAAAATATAACGGCAGTTTTATGAATTACACTTTCGATCTTACCATGTCAAACAAGGTTTAATTACATATCTCGAACGCTCCATACTCTTATGGTGTTTCGGGAAAATGCAAATCCACGGAACGATTCCTTTAAATCTTAGGTATTATGCTAAACTTGTAACTCAAATATCTTTCTTTATGATCTTATCATAAACTATTTATATTCTTGTTACAATGATTTTGCACTTCATCTTGAAAGTCCTTGAACTTTTCAAATGTTTCACACTTCATCCTTATTAAGTAAATATTCATATATTCACTCAAATTTTCGGAGAAAGCACATGAAGTTGAAATCCATCGCTCTTGACTATACATAATGGACTTCATACAACAATATGTACAAGTTCCAATAAGTTAGTCTATCGTTCCCTTTTGGCCTATGAACGAAGTTTTAATTATCTCTAGGAAAGTTTCACAAGCGTCATTTGATCAAAATCAAATAGACTCCAAAATTCCATCCATATGGATTTTCTTCATGTTTTCTTTCCAATATAATTTAAACGGCGATGTCACTTCGTAAGTGATCTTTCAATCAATTTGTCTTTCGACATCTTTAGCACTAGTTTTATGGATGTGATATCTCCAACGAGATTTGCAAATCATCCATCTTTTATAGATCACGGCAATTATTTGAACAACCCTTTTGTTCTCATAATACCTGATAAAACAAATCTTGAAGGCAAGCTTTGATGTTTAACGAGCAACACAATAACCCTTTATTTTGTTCTCGATGAACATCATCACATATTCTTTTGCTAGTTACTTAGGCCATTGTAGTTCATGAATTGTGTTGTTTCGTATGACGATTCACACCAACAAATTCAGTATCAAATACTTAAGAACCACATTGTTTAATAAGCAAAGAATATAGCCATAACATGTATATCATCTATATACTTAAACTGAACAATTCTAGTCTTTTCTTTTCTGCCATATACTTATGAGATTCTCTTTCAGTATTTCCTTTTCTGTTTGAAAGAATCTATCAACATCAATTAGTGGAGTCATTCATATGACACATAGTCCAAAGCGTGTATAGTTAAATACCAATGTCTTTGGACTTACACTTTGAAGTAGATCACCATCATCAAATGTTTGGTGTTCTTTCAAATTCCTTTCTTTAGTAATCTCTTGGTGTAGTAAATATTTTACCTACATCAAATATTCACCCTTATCATGGAATTATCCATGATCAAGCTACTATTAGCTTGTATCGGTGAATCGTGAGTATAATGTTGCTCTCCCAAAAACTTTTGGAGGTTTAGGACAACTAGTGTCTCCAACCTTTTGCAAATTCTCATCAAATATGAGAACATGACTTTAGCCATATTATACTCTATCATGTTGCAACCAAAACTTCGTTTCAGATATCACAATATCTTCCACAAATCATGGTTTCTGAAACAACTCTTTCAGATCTTTAGATAACCTTGATATTAGGAGAATCCCTTGAATATCAAGAATCATGGAGACAAACATGATACTTATATACTAACACTTGGAATTGTTACTCTTGATTTAATACTAATCATTAAACTTCATGGAGTAACCGAAACTTACTGAAAGTTTGCAATAGGACTTTTAAACTTTAGATTAACACTTCAAAACAATACGATACCAGTTCGTAAAGTAACTAACCAGAATTCTATAGTTCTATCATCTCAATTATAACTAAGCGCAAGGTGGTAAACGGATGCCAATGACTACAACAACTATGCAAATTCACTTTGATTTAGTTTATGATAAATTGAGTTCTAATTAATAATTAAATTAATCTAGGTGAACTCCCACTCAAAACAATATCCCTCACATTGTTTTAGTGATCACACGAACCAAATCCACCACATCAAAACCGATCATCACGAGAGTTGATATAGCTTCAATGGCGAACAATCAACATGTTCATCATATCTACTATATGACTCATGCTCTACCTTTCGGTAATCCGTGTTCCTGAGGCCATGTCTGTACATGCTAGGCTCGTCAAGATCAAACCTTAGTTTCCGCATGAGCAAATCTGGCTTGCTCACGTTGTATACACTTGCAGAATCTAACACACCCGATCATCACGTGGTTCTTCGAAACAACAAGCTTTAGCAACGGTGCTAACTAAGGGTGAACACTTTATGACTTGAAATTCATGTGCATAAGGGATCATCTTATAATGCTACCGTCGTCTACTAAGCAATACAAGATGCATAAAGGATTAACATCACATGTAATTCATAATATGTGATATGATATGGCCTTTCTTCTTTGTGCTTCCGATCTCCATCTTCTAGCACGAACATGATCTCCATCATCACCGACATTGCATCAAGGTCAATGACGCTTCTCCATGGTTGTTGTCCACCGGCTTCAACTATTACAACTACTTTGAATAGACACGCGGGTCTTAACATAAATTAAAAACAACCATATGGCTCTTGCCGGTTGCCAACTTACAATAAGGAACATTGCATACATCATATATAATCACAATCATGGCCATATCACATCACAGCACACCCCTGCAAAACAAAGTTAGACGCCTCTAATTTTCTTTGCATGTTTTACGTGGTTTGGGGCTTTCAATAAGTGTCGTTCTAACTTACGAACAAGAACCACAACATTGATACTAGTATTGTCAATCACCCGTTGTAAATTGAATCTTAACTATGCTAGGAGAAACAGGCACCCGCAAAGCCACTTATGCAATACAAGTTGCATGTCAAGCGTGGAGCAAGTCTCATGAACGATGTCATGTAAGGTTAGCCCGGGCCGCTTCATCCCAACATACCGCAAGATGCAAAGTACACAAGAAGCAATCGACAATAAAAGCATCAACGCCCACAATGACCATTGTGTTCTACTCGTGCAACAGATCTACATATAGACCTGGCTCTGATACCACTGTAGGGGTTCGTAGCATGGAAAACAAAAAATTTCTATCGCATACAAACAAACAAGCCAAGATCTATCTACTAGATTGCAGCAACGAGTCGATGGAATAACTCACCCTTGAAGATTCCAAAGCGGTTAACGAGAGCAGATTCTCGTGGGTGATGTAGTCGTACTCTTTCCGATCTCAAGATCGCGTAGACGATCCTTCCGGCGCCACGTTCCGGCAGCGCTTCCGCAGTCGGTCACACGTTCGGTACTCGACGAAGACCTTCCTCTCCCTTGTTCCAGCAGGCAGCGGAGGTTGTAGCACTCTCCTCGCGATTCCGGCAGCACAACGGCGTGGTACCGGAAGTAGAGGGGAAATCTCGCAGGGCTTCGCCTTAAGCCGGAGCGAGTATGGTGGAGTATGAGAGAGGGCTATTAGTGGTCTAGAGATTAGACACACCAATTAGAAGGCTCTAAACCGCAGGCTAAAGCAATTAGAAGCTCTAAACCAAAACGGCTCTAAACCGGAGATTAGAGGTAGAAACTTGTGTGTAGAGGAGGAGGCGCTGCCCCTCCTTTTATAGGTGGAGGGGCTGGCGCGCCAGGGAAGGGGAGGGGAGTCCCTCCCCAACTCGGCCTAGGCTGGCCGCCGGCTTGGAGGAGAGGGACTCCTCCTCCAAGTTGGTTTCAACCTCCTCTTGCTTGTTTCCCATAGTTTCCTGTTTCCTGTTTTAGCCATTTGACTTTCAAACTGACAGTTTGACTTTTCAGTTTTGGAACAACAAGAACACTTAGTACATGATGTAATCATTCAATGACACATTCATGTACCTCCCCCCCCCCCCGGAGTGCCGGACAATCCGGAACCTTCTAGAACATTCCCGATGAAAACACCAGAATCATTCCCGAACTCCGAAACGGGTCTTTCTTTATATGAATCTTATTCTCCGGACCATTCCGGATCACCTCGTGATATCCCGGATCCCATCCGAGACTCCGAACAACATTCGGTCTCTTTCTCATAATACCATAACTACTCAAACAACGTCGAATCCTTAAGTGTGTCTCCCTACGGTTCGTGAATTATGCGGACATGATCGAGACACTTCTCCGAACAATAACCATTAGAGGAATCTGGAAATTCATATGGCTCCCACATATTTCTACGATTACTTTGCGATCGAATGAACCACTTACATACGATACCAATTTCCCTTTGTCTCACGATAGTTTACTTATCCGAGGTTATGATCGTCGGTATCTCTGCATACCTAGTTCAACCTCGTTACCGATAAGTACTCTTTTCTCATTCCCGTGATATGTGATCCCTTGCGACCAAGTCACATGCTTGCAAGCTAATTGGATGACATTCCACCGAGAGGGCCCAGAGTATATCTATCTGTCATATGGATGGACAAATCCCACTCTTGATCCATGTGTTTCAACCAATACTTTCCGAACACTCAATGCCACCTTTATAGCCACCCAGTTACGGTGTGGTGTTTGATGTCATCAAAGCATCCATCCGGTAAAGGTGATATGCATGATCTCATGGTCGAAGGAATTAGGTTACTATGTATCAGAAAGCATATAGCAATTGAACTATTGAAATGACTTGATCTTTATGCTACGCTTATCAATAGGAGTATGTCCACCATATCATTCTCCTAACGATATGATTCTGTTGTTAATAACATCTCTATGTTCATGATCAGGAAACCATGATCATATATTAACCAACAAGCTAGTTTAACAAGAGGCTTTACTAGGGACTCTTATTTTAGTTTACAAATCACACAAGTATTAATGTTTCCGGTTAATACAATTATAGCATGGTATGTAAACATTTATCATAAGTGTGAAGATATGATAATAACCACTTTATTATTGCCACTTGGGCATATCTCCAACAGCATCAGGGAGCCAGGGAGTACCGCGCGTCCCGCGCGTGGGCGTCAGGGAGCCAGGGAGGTACCGCGCGTCCCGCGCGTGGGCGTCAGGCGCGTGGGCGTCAGGGCGCCAGGGAGGTTGCAGCCTGTGCGTGAACAAGCAGAAGATCCGATCCGATCGGAGAGCAGGACGACAATCCGATTCAGGACGGGGCGACGAAGCAGGATCGGAGAGGTGGCAACAGCGGCCGGACGCGGCGGCGGAGAACCGGGGCGGGCGACGGCGGCGCAACGAGAGAAGAGGAGCGAACCCTAAGGCTCTGATACCATGTTAGGAATAGACAAGTTATATTCCTCTGGGGGCCAAAGGCCAGACACGAGATATCATTCATCGTAGTTGAGATAGGAGCTTATAATTTGTCTATTTTCGTGAAATAAGCCCATTTTTTTTCTCCATGACGATGCGGGTTTATTTTGCCAACATTAATTAGGCGAACATGACGAAGTACACTTTTCTTTTGTTGGCTACGACCAAGCATCATACTCCAGTTCAAATATATGAACTGATCTAAAAATGTACAAATATAAAGATACATACTTTCAAAGTCTTTCATGGGAACAATTTTTGAACACCCCTAACTTAGGCACACCAGCCTAATTTTTTGAGGAAGTATTTTCCATTTTCATAGAAGATAGTACTAACCAACCATGGGAAACAACAACCGGCAGAGCACAGGCAGAAGCAATTCCCTGCCACGCGCATAGAATCCTGCTTGGTACCTGACGTGGATCCGTGCTGTTCCCGTGCGCCAATCAACAGGCGGGCCCCACGGCCCTGTCTCCAATCGATCGGTCGCCTTCGCCTCATCTACAATACCAGCCGGCCCCACCGCACAATACCACCCAGCTTCGCCGCTGCCCATTCTCCACGTCCCTCCACCGGTGACGGGTGACCAGTATTTATAGCCACCCTCGGTCGACCGAGTCGGATCACAGCACCGTTGAGCTAACACAGCCGAGCAGCACACAAAAGGATCACACCCCCACCCCACCTTGCGGCGATCAAAGATCGAAGAGATCAATAGTCGAGAGCACACAAGAAACATTCAGAATGGTGATGGGAGAGGCGATGGAGAGCGACATGAGCCTGTCGAACATGGTGTTGAGCTTCTTCGAGGAGGGAGAGACGGCGGAGAGATGGCCGGAGAACAACGACGAGGAGGAGGAGGGGTCCAGCGGCAGCAGCACCGCCGAGAGCAGGGCCTTCTGGCAGGCGCAGCACTCCGAGCTCCATGTAAGTCCCTTCTCCTCCAATTGGTTGCGCGAGTGTTCCTCGATCGAGAGTAGTTGTGTGAATTTGCCATCTGTACTATCTATCTCCTGTTCTGATCGAGGGACGTCGTATGTTCAGGAGGCTCTGGCCAAAACGAGCACGGCCGAGAGCAGGATACGGGCGGTCGCGGAGGCTGCCATGGAGAAGACGCGCGCCGTCTGCTCCTGCGCGAGGCGTGCGGCGGCCGGCGACTGCCGGAGCTGCATGCTGCGGCACGTCGCCGAGCAGCTCCGCGACGCCGGGTACAGCAGCGCTATCTGCAGGTCCAAGTGGACGCGGTCCCTGGACATCCCTGCAGGTAATTGGTTGGTTTCGGGATACAGTAGTTGGCTTTTATTCTACGGGAAAGTTCAGACGGCGTGTTTAACTAAGATTAAAGAGCTGTCAGTTCCAAAAGAAAAGCGCATACACGGCTGGCCTGAACCGTGTGCCAATTTGAGGGAGGTTGTACTCTTGGGCAGTGAAGAACTTAACATCTGACCCCTTCGAAGTAGTAGAATCGCCTAGTAACCATAGTACTACTATTTTCTCTGTCTTAAAATAGATACCATAATTTTTTATACTTGGATTTATCTAGACACTATTTAGTGTACATATACATTTAAATTTAATTTTTGACATCTATTTTGAAACAGAGGGAGTAGAATTTTACACACAATCTAGACACTATTTAGTGTACATATACATTTAAATTTAATTTTTGACATCTATTTTGAAACAGAGGGAGTAGAATTTTACACACAACCAAGCTCAAACCACGAGTGCAAAATAACAAACACGTTTATAACAGCCAAAAGGCACCAACTAGAGCGCACTTTTCCGTGTAGGAAACGAGATATTCCGATGCCAATTCTACAATGTAATGTAACATGGCTCACATGGACATGATGGTCATCCAACGCCTAGGCTAAGTAAAAAATGGCAGACGGGCAGGGGCAGCCGTCACCGTCTCCATTATTTCCCGATCGACCCGCCTGTGACATGAACCTGCAACGGTCGTCCCGACCTAACGCGTCCGGCCGGCGTCCACATCGTCACAACCTGCCCGACCACATGTACTTACATTTACACCACGTTTAATTGCTGTCTTAAACACTCCAAAACCTGCACGCTCGACGCAGCGTCACATGCGTCGGCCAAACGACCAGCTCCTGCTTCGTAAAGTTTCGGCATCGGTCGAACTCGAAGCTGACGTTTTCTTCTTCTTCTCCTGTATGTAACGTGCAGGGGAGCACAGCTACGTGGAGGTGGCGGTGCAGACGCGGAGCGGCAAGGCGGTGCGGGTGGTGGTGGAGCCCAGCTTCCGCGCCGAGTTCGAGATGGCGCGCGCCGGCGCCGAGTACCGCGCGCTGGTGGCCGCGCTCCCGGAGGCGTTCGTCGGCCGCGCCGACAGGCTGCGCGCCGCGGTCAAGGCCATGTGCGCCGCCGCCAAGCAGTGCGCGAAGGAGAGCAACATGCACCTGGGACCCTGGAGGAAGCACAAGTACATGCAGGCCAAGTGGGTCGGCACGCCCCAGATCAGAGACGCGGCGCTCGACGCCGTCGTCACGGCCGGGTCGCTGTCGCCGGAGAAGCAGCCCAAGCTCAGGGCGTCCATGCTCAGCTTCGACTTCGGCCGCGCCGCCGCGGTGGTCGTTGCGTGATGCAGTGATGCATGACACTTGACAGCCAGTCATGGTAGTCACATGTACCCACCCATGTTGTTTATGCACCGGCGGACTTATGCCCATGCCGCCAGAGCTGTAGTAGCTAGTAAGTAGAGTGTGTGTACAGGGGACGTTGTCTGGAAACTGCAATGCCATTTATCTGTCTTGATAAAAGTAGAAACAAATTCATTTTTCACCTCTGAAATCTTAACAGAGGATACAAATATATAGAAAGATAGAGAAAACCAAACAGATTGCATGATTAACAGTGCTGTGCATTGCAAGCGGAAGCAGAGGCGTGCGTTTGGGCAACAGAATGAGCAATAACGGAACTTGGCGACTGAATTTTGAGCCTGACCGTCAGACTTGGGTACAAGCTCTGAAGTCCAGTAGCCATGAGCTTCCATAGATCGGCGTTCTCCTCCGTGAACTAAGAAGCACTTGTGTTGGTCAGCTTGAGATTCCGGTTTTATGTTTTGTAAAACTATCATTAGTGGAAAACAGGCCTCTGGTTATGGGCCGTAACAGACTCTAGTCCCGGTTTTGGGCCCGGGACTGCGAAAACGGGATTAGAGCCCCTCCTCACTAGTCCCGGCTCGCTACGGCCGCGACTGATAACAGCCACGTGGCTGTTTCAACGCCGCGGGCGGCGGAAACCCTCTAGTCCCGGGCCGTAACACCACCCGGGACTATAAGGTTTCCTGCCGCGGCAGAGAATCGTGTGTTTCTCTGCCGCGACAGAGATTGTGTATTTCCTTTTTTTTTTGCCATTTCGTTCATATTTTGTTTTGTGTTTCACTATAATTTCAAAAATATATTTAAGTACACATATTCTACACTACTACATACACATTACACGTTGATGTATCTATATAATTAATCGATCCTTGCAAGCATACATTGATGATATATATATCAAAAGAAAGAAATGTTTTAAAATTACATGGTCATTGATGAATATATATATCATATCAGCTACATGGAGATCACTAAGGAAAATCGAGTTCCACGTAATCCGCATAATGCTCTCCATGTACATCAAGGATTTCCTTCATCATAAATCCCGCCAGCTCCTCTTGAATTGCTCTTATGCGCTGGTCTGGCTCTAGTTTCTCCCGCAAATCATAAATATAATGTGAGTCAACTTTCCGCTCACTGGTCAACTCGCGAATGTACTCGCAGACGTAGTATCCACATAAATGAGTTCTCGGTAATCTTCACAATTTTATAAATTAACTCCTCTTTGAATGGACCTGGTATTTTCTGTCTGAACCGTGTCCAACACCTGCTCGACAAAGAAAATGAACAAAGGAGTTATTAGTTACTTGATATCAGGAAATGAATGAAAGAGGACGATATAATGCGATAATGATTGAAATTACTTATGGAACATTGCTTTCATGTCGCTCCACTGCTCTTGGTCCTAACTTAATGAGTCGTGGACTTCAACTAGGGAGTTGTCAACTTAAATGTTTAGCAAGATCCAGTGAAATCTGCGGACGTTTACATAAGCATACATGCATAGCTCATCCAGTAAAAAAATAAAATGTGTACAAGATATAAACACTCACTTGAAGTTGTAAGGAAATAGTATTTTCTTAACAAAATTATTCTCGGTTAAGAACCGACACAGGTCTTCCTCCACATCCTTGGGGTGATTCTTTAACGTATATTCATTAACGATATATGGGTCAATGAACCCAACGTCGTATCTTCTAGCTCTTTTGCATTCAAGCATCTTCATTCTGCAGAATATAATATCATCATACAAAAGGATATATAGTTAGGATAATATATTAAATGCAATGAACGAGCTGAGCTATAAACTTAATTATAGAAATAAATCACTTACAGACAGTAGCAACCAATGATAGATTTGTCAAGGGCGCGCTGGTTGTATAACTGAAACAGTTCGGTCATTTGAACCTGTATCGAGTATGGTTTGAAGTGATGCTCCTTTCTAACGTCCACCGGAAACCAATCTTTCTGATGCTTTTTTTTGCTTGCGACATGTACCATTCGTGCAGATTTCGCATATGTGTGGATAGACGCGCGAGCTTCACATTACTGACTAGAGGCTCCCTTTGGACATACTTCCGTACTATCTGGCCCACTAGCGTATCTTCATAGCCTAAATATTGATCAAGAGACATTTTTGCTTCGGTAGCAAGTGCTTTGGCCTGTGATACAGTGATTCCCATTAGTGCAGCATTATTACAGGCTCTGGGGTCCATTAGTTGCATGTACATATCCATTTCAGCTCTGAAGGCCTTGTCGAGGTCTGAAATGACTTTGAGCGGGGTGACCGATTGATTCTTCTGTGCTCCGAGCTGGGCAACTTGCTTCCCGCTTTTTGCACTTGTGATTTTTTTTCTTCTGTGCTTGCTTAATAATCTCCCGGTCATAGTCTGATTACAAATTCATCGATATCTGGGATGGTTGCTCAAGAAAGGACTTAGCCCATTTTTTGGTTTTTTCATCATATACCGGCTTTGGCTCAGGCTTTTTGGGTGCAAAATGCGCCTTAACTTGGGCAGCCACATCCGTGTTAGTTTCCTCATCGGTCTTGTCATAAGGTCTCTTTGGAAGAGCCGGCGGGATGTCGACTATCTTCGCCATTTGAACTTTCTTCGATGTGGGGCGCGGGGGAGCGTCGAACTTCCGTTTCTTCGACGAGGTAGTAGTATTGCATGGAGGTGGAGGTGGAGGCGGAGATCGAGTATTGCGCGGAGGCGGAGATCGAGTATTGCGCGGAGGCGGAGATCGAGTTGATGTACTCCTGCTGCGGCGATCGTCAGCGGGGCGGAGTGGACTTGGAGGTTGGCGATAATCGGGTTGGGATGGACTTGGAGGTTGACGATATTCGATGCGAGGTGGACTTGGATTCCTCAGAGTCGGTGTCCTTGGCGCCGAGCCTGGAAACTTGATGTACTTCTTATTCCATAGAATGATGTTGCGCTTGACATCTCCTAGTTTCTTAAGGCCTTCAGGCATAGCGATTTCAATCTCTAGGTCCGCAAAATCCTCCACTATGTCATCCACCATGACACGAGCATAGCCTGGTGGAATCGAAAGTGAATGGTGGAGTGCTCCAGGTAGACAAGGTAAAGCAGTGCCGATCGCCACCTTGAAGGACAGGTTGTTCATTGGCTGATGTAGCTCACATTGTGCCATCTCTCTGACATCATCCACGGGGTAGTGAGGAGCTAGTGTATCATCCAGCAGTGCTTGATCATCAGCCCGGACCTCCATGGAAGCCACGCTGCTTCTCCGCTGGCTAAGATCCAATGCAGGATCATCAGCCCGCGGGTGAGTTAACGACGGCGGCCTTTGGCTAATTTCATGCATGAGGTTCTTCAGATCAGCTAGGTCCTGCTCTACCCTGGCGATCCGGTCTGCCTCATGGTCCTTCTTTCTCTGACGGCTTCTATAACTGGCATCATACTGAGGAAACCTTTCTTCCACGAGACACCGGCGCCTTTGCCTCGTGTCCGTCCTCCCTTTTTAGGATTCCCTAGGGCGCGTGTCAGCTCGTCGTTCTCTCTCTCGGGACGGAACAATCCCAATTGAGCATCGTTCATTGCTTGAATAAGGTCTTGGGAGGGTTTTAGAATTTTTTCATGAAATAATGTCTTCCATGTTTCTAGGTCCAAGGATCCCCCGTGCCCGTACCACCAGTGCTTTGACCTCTCTGGCCATCCATCTGTACCAGGAGTGACGCCTCTAGCCCTCATTTTCTTCTCCATAGTTTCCCACTTAGGGACGGCACTCTTGTAGCCACCTGTCCCCATTTTATGATGGTATTTCTTTTGGGCATCATTTAACGCGTTCTTTGCCGACTTTGCCTTTGCTTTATTAGATTGCTTGTACTATACAAAATCGGTCCAATGTTCTCTCAACTTCTCGTTTACTCCTTTGAAGTCTAGAGTTTTATTTTTCGCGACATATTTCGCGTATAAAATTTTCTTGTGATTCCGGTACAGTTCAGCCATCTTGCTCAGAGCCCACTCCTTGACTTTCGCTCTATTTCCAAGCCCACCCGGCCTTGGGTAATACCATCTACCTCAAATTCTTCATACTCTGGAGGTAGTATGAAATGCGCCATGAGCTTCTGCCAAAGGTCATCTTTGGCATCATCGGTGACATAGCTGTTGGATTCTTCACCGGGTTTCTTTGACTGATTCCATTCTTGGATGGTGATCGGCAGGTTGTCCCTAACAAGCACCCCGCATTGATTTATAAACATCATCCGGTGCTTTTCTGGAGCAATCGGTTCACCATCATAATCTATTTCTTCGATGGTGAACCTCTGATTACCATCCAACTTTTTGTTCGGCCCTCGTTTCGTTCGAGCTGTCGATTGCTTCGATCCGGTGGGCTAAAATAAGAAGAGAGAGTGATTAATGTATATCTAGATCAGTTAATGAATAGAGGTAACACGAGGCTTTACATATATATATATACCTCGCCGGATCCTGTCGAGGGGGCATCATTATTGTTGTTATTTGTTTGCCCTTCGTCCATCCGGTCTTCCCCTTGGTACATTAGGTTTTTCTCTAGTCCATCATCGGATGGATTCAGATATGAGGATATCTCTTTCTCGAGAAAAATATCTTCACTGATATTAATATTAAGAGGAATTTTACCTCTTATCATGCCCTGAAGAAAACCTTCACCAATGCGACCAGGATCTTCGGATAGATCCATGACTTAATTAACTATAACAAAAAGAGAGTTAAACAGGTTAGAAAAAACGATAACCCTAATAACTAAAACAAAAAAACAATAACCCTAATAACACAAATTAATAACCCTAATAATTATATAATTAATAACGCTAATAACACTAATTAATAATACTAAAAAACAACTAAAAACAATTATATAAGCAATTATATATTCCTAAACAACTAAAAACAATTAATATTCCTAATAAACCTAATAAACAATTATATATTCCTAAAAAAATTATATAAACAATTATATATTCCTAAAAAAACAACTAAAAACAATTATATAAATAATTATATATTCCTAAAAAAATATATAAACAATTATGTATTCCTAAAAACAATTATATAAACAATTATATATTCCTAAAAAAAGAAACAAAAAACAATTATATAAACAATTACATATTCCTAAAAACAACTAAAAACAATTATATAAACAATTATATATTCCTAAAAAAAGAAACTAAAAATAATTATATATTCCTAAAAACAATTATATATATATATTCCTAAAACAACTAAAAACAATTATATAAACAATCATATAAAAAATGCTAAGATCGACGCACGGCGAGGCTGCGGCGTTGCAGGGCGGCGGCACGGCGGTGCGGCGCGACGCCACGGCGAGGCGCGCCGCAGCATAGTGCGGGGCGGCGGCAAGGCGGGGCGGCCGGAGACGAGGGCGGCAGCGCGGTGGAATCGGGCAGCACCTCCCTTGCGTCGATCGAGCTCGTCGTCTGTTCGTCTCCACCTCATCGATTTTGCCAAGTGCTGGGTGGGGGAGGCCAGGGGCGGGCGCAGTGTACTTATACCCCCCCTTTAGTTCCGGGCTAATCCACTGCCCGCTAATATATGGTCACTAGTCCCGGACCGTGGCTTAACCCGCGACTAAAGACCTCCCCCCTTTAGTCGCGGGTTAAGCCACGGCCCGGGACTAATGTGTTTTTTCGGCCGCTTGGTTTTCGCGCGCGCATGCACCCTCTAGTCACGGGTCCAGCCACGTCCCGCGGCTAGTTTATATTTTGTAAATTTTATTTTTTAATTCAAATCAAATATTAAACTTTGGAAAATCATATCTTTTATTGTAAAAATCCAAATAAAACAAATAATATGTCTATTATTATCAGAAAAATATAAAGAATCTTAATATAATATCCATATATCTGTTTGCATCATTTATAAATTATTTCATTTTTCTTTTTTAATTCAAATCAAATATAAAACTTTGGAAAATCATATCTTTTATTGTAAAAATCCAAATAAAACAAATAATATGTCTATTATTATCAGAAAAATATAAAGAATCTTAATATAATATCCATATATATGTTTGCATCAGTTATAAATTATTTCATTTGTAAATTTCTTTTTTAATTCAAATCAAATATAAAACTTTGGAAAATCATATCTTTTATTGTAAAAATCCAAATAAAACAAATAATATGTCTATTATTATCATAAAAATATAAAGAATCTTAATATAATATCCATTTAGTCCCGGTTGTAGTCACAAACCGGGACTAAAGATATTTCCCGCCATTTCCCACCGCTTCCCGCCAAGTTTTTCCGCCCTTTCCTTTTTACGAGAGCTTTTAGTCCCGCTTGTAGTCACTAACCGGGACTAAAGATATTTCCCGCCATTTACCAAAGCTTCACGCCAAGTTTTCCCGCCCTTTCCCTGTATATCTAGGGCGATCGCGCCATGGCTATCCACACATCCACACCTTTCTCTCTTAGAACAATGGACAACGCCTACTGGGCCATTCTGACCCTCGAGGAGACCGAGGCGCTGTGCGCCTCCAACTACCCTTATCCGCCGGGCTACCGGCCGCCCGCCGGCTGGATGCTGAGCGCTGAAGGGGTTCCTGACCCTCCTGTCCCTCAAGGGTTCGCACGCCAGGCGGCCATCATGAACCACTTCTACCACGAGCTCACGCCGGAGTAGCGGATGGATCCCTAATGGGATCCCGACAACTACGACACCTGGAATGCCTTCTTCGCTAATAGGTAGGAAAGGGAGCTCGCCAGGTACGAGGGTGATGGCCCGCCCCCGGTGAACCATAACGAAGCCGGTCGCCGTCTGTGGTGGGCGAACCGTACTATCATCGGAGTGATGCGCTACATCGTCGGGGGAGACCATCCTCGCCTGCGGTGCCCACAAGTCCACCCGCCATAGAGCCACAAGAAGGCCCCAACCCCGCCCGGCGGTAGCGGCATCGTTTTCCAGGAGACCCCTCCCCTGCCCACCGTGAATCCGAGGCCGGAATGGCCCCTGGTATATGCCATGGCTGGGCTGAGGATCCCCGGAGTGGCAGGTGACGATGACGATGATGATGACAATGACGAAGAAGACCCTGAAGTTGCGTACTATAGGACTAGGCATGATTATGACTAAAGGGGGCGGCTTTAGTCCTGAGTGTTAGTTAGTCCCGGTTTATCCTGGTTTTTAATATTAATAAATGTCTTGAGTGTTACCTAAATATGAAGATGTTGTATTTAGTGAAAAAGGCCTATAAATAGAGGAAAGAGCGGGCAAGCTGGATCGAGCAGCCTATAAATAGAGGGAAATGCCTATAAAGAGAGGGTTCATCTTTAGTCCCGGTTGGAGAAACCAACCGCAACTAAAGGGATTGCGGCAGACTGGGCCAGACAACACTAATAATAGGGGTGAGTGTCGACATTATGTCGTGCGGCTTGTACCTTGTCCCAGATGGTGTCACCAACCGGGACTAAAGATAAACCTTTAGTCCCGGTTGTTGACACCAACCGGGACAAAACATGAGTCAGCACTAATAATAGGGGGTGAGTGTCGACATTATGTCGTGAGTGTCGACATTATGCCGAGCCGCTTGTATTACAAATAGGCATCCTTGTGATTCCAGTCCTCCATCCAGTTTCAGGGACACCACTACGACCAGTTTCAGGGAGATGCCGCCGGAGCCCAGTCCTCCGGCATCTCCAAGAAACTGGTCATAGAGGCACTCCCTAATATGTGAAATTAGTTAGCTCCCAGGCGTATTGATCTAGTTAGATAAGTTACAAGCTGCAAGATGGTTTTCGAGAGCAGTGATACCACTACGGCCAGTTTTAGGGAGATGCCGCCGAAGCCCAGTCCTCCGGCATCTCCAAGAAACTGGTCATAGAGGCACTCCCTAATATGTGACCTCACGCATTTGGAGATCAGATCTTAATGATAAGTATGATTCGGGACTAAAGGCCCCCCTTTAGTCCCGGTCCAGCCACAAAACGGGACTAACACACTCAAGATTGTTTGCAGACAACACTATAAAAATGGACACATGGAGCATCTTCACTCATAAATTGTTACAATTATTACACATCATTTCTTCGCATGTGTTCCTTTCTGATCCTGCCGTATCCATGGAGCATCTTCATTCATTAACATGATGCTTGGGTCATCCTTCACCGCGAAGGGCGGAATTTCATGAAACTTATCACAATCTTCTGACATGTCTGTCTTGTCCTCCACTCCCACGATGTTTCTTTTTCCTGAAAGAACTATGTGGCGCTTTGGCTCATCGTCTGATGTATTCTTTTTCTTATTTTTTCCTTTTCTAGGTTTGGTAGACATGTCCTTCACATAGAAAACCTGAGCCACATCATTGGCTAGGATGAATGGTTCGTCTAAGTACCCAAGATTGTTGAGATCCAACGATGTCATTCCGTATTTCTTGTCTATCTCAACCCCTCCTCCTGTTAGCTTGACCCATTTGCACCAAAACAAGGGGACCTTAAAAGTAGGTCCATAGTCAAGTTCCCATATCTCCTCTATGTAACCATAATATGTGGTTTTTGGCCCATTGTTGTCTGTTGCATCAAATCGGACATCACTGTTTTGGTTGGTGCTCTTTTTATATTGGGCTATCGTGTAAAATGTATACCCATTTATCTCGTACCCTTGGAAAGTCGATATAGTCGAAGATGGTGACCTAGACAACAAGTATAGTTGATCTCCAAGAGTGTTGTTTTTTATGAGATGTTGCAACCAACCGCTGAAACTCTTCATGTGTTCATCTCTAATCCAAGAGTCATGCTTTCCAGGGTTGTTGGAGCGTAAGATTTTCTTGTGTTCCTCGATATATGGGGCTGCCAAGATAGAATTCTGTAGAACGGTTGACATGGTTATACCCTACGGGTACCCGATGTTAGCCTACCTGGTCCAGCCCGACGGAAGGCCCACTCGACGACCTACCCGGGTCCATGACGCCTATGACGATTCGGCTGGAACGAAGCCCATATGTACATGGAATTGGGGCTGCTGATTGTGCGATCGTGACGGTCCCATCATCAACAATCTACGATTCGCCGGCTACTAGAAGCGGATCTGATTCGGATCTCTCATCATCAAGCGGCGGTTGGATCACATCTGATCAATTCGTCCGCGTCGGCGCACTCAGCTTCGTTATCAACAAGTTTGTCACGACACATCCCGTCTTCGCCGTGAGCCTGCGGTCGAGCCGCCGACGGGCCTGTTCTTAATCAACTGAAGCAGTCCGTTCAAGAAAAGTATGAGGAGATCTGAGTGCAGCCTCACGCAAGATCATTACCAAAGAAAAACAATTCTGCTACACGTATGTTGGGAATCCTACAATTTTTATATGACGCAGAAGCTCAGTCGTTTTGGCAGCCACGCGCAGCTGTAAAGCCGTTCGATTCATACACATACCAGACAACCAAGCTCGTAAGTTGGAGCTGTTCGGACGAGAGACAGACAAATATGAAAGCGCTCATCATGAAGGAAAGTTGTCAGATAAAGCCTATGCAGCTGGCAGTCGAACCAAAGTCTGAGACAAACGAGAAAAAAATTAGTCAAGGAACCTCACTCAAATCGCATCCTCAGCGAGACGGATTTTACAAGCAAGAAAAAAAAAGCTGCTCACGTAATGCTATTTAGTGAGAAGAAAATTGATCAACGTCATGGCAGAAGCTACTACGTGCCAATGGCGACGACAAAACTCCGACGTCTCCATTGCACGGCTCCGTCGACCGCGCTGACTTTATACTCCGCTGCATCCTTCGGATGCGGCAGCCTGCTATTATCTTTGGTTGTGGCAAACGACTGCCGTCATTGGCCTTGACCTGCTGCCGCGTTGACTCCTGTCCGCTATATCGGCTCTCGAACACCGCCTTGATCATATCTACCATGTCGACCCTACACTCGGGGCTGCGCCGACCCCGCCACGAGACCCGCTGCGATCTACGGCTGCGATGACTCAGGGGTTCCCTCGGTTCCAGCGACCCGCCACAGTATTCGGCTCTAGCGATCCGGTACGATCTTCGACTCCGACAAGTCGCTATCCCCCTCGGCATCGGCGATCAACTGCGGTGACCCGCTGCATCTTTCGGATGTGGCGACCCGACGCGATCTTCGATTGCGGAAACTGGCTGCATCGGTTTCAGCAACCACGACTCGGGGGCTCCCTCGACTCCCGCGACCCTCTGCAGTTTTCGACTCCGGTGACCCGATGCGGTCTTCGACTGCGACAATCTTCGGATGCGAAACTCGTTGTCGTCATCGATCCCAGGAACCCGTCGCTGCTATGACTGCGGTCCGCCGCGTCGACTACGTCCGCCGCGTGACCCGCTACCGCATCAACTTCGTCCACGACAACTACCAATAAAGCTAAGTTTCCCTCTACTTAGAGCTGATTTATTTTATCTTTAACTCGCACTCGAAACACTCGGGGCTGCGCCCTCTTCGAGTAACCTAATGTGCCATCGGCTCCACGCACTCGAGCACCTCGAGCGCGACAGCCCGAGTAGCTGATTCTGCCTGATCGTCGAATCCTTGAACTCCGAGTGCCTCGGCAAGGTACTGAGACTAAGGGTAATCAGGCTAACGAAAAGGCCTAGCATACAGTGCAAAAGTGTCGACTCGATCGGCACCAGAATCTTACTATACAAGCTGACAGACAAATATTCTTTACAAGATACAAGTACTTTACAACTTTTTATGTTTTCTGCAGCTTACAAGGACGTCGACTACGTCGAGATATTCTATCGGGTCCTCCAACAGGAGTCGACAAAACAGCTGGCTACGCCATACACTCAAGACCCGAGTCGAGTCCCTCCTCGGATGGTTGCATAAGGCGCAGCGCTGGCCGCACACCCGACAGAAGCAACGGCGTCGACTTCATCCGCAACGTCGAGTCCTTCCGGCTAAACGCCGCACGACTCCGCCATGACAACTCCGACTGCATCGTCGATTCTTATGCATGAGACGCTGACTCGATGCACTTCCGGGTCAGTGGTTTCTCCTCGCATGAGTCTCCACTCGAGTCTGCGACTCGACTAGACACTCGGGGGCTACTCCTATCAGGAGCGCTAGTCGCGCACCCGATGTACTTCCGGGTCAGCGGCACGCCCACGAGATTGTCGACTACAACTCAACGATACAAGACTCGAGTCTCTGCCCGAGTCTACTACTCCGCCAGACACTCGGGGGGCTACTCCAAACTATAGCGTTGATCGCACACACAGAAGATCTTCGAGTGGCACGCTTCGATTCCTCACTCGAATCAACGATTCGACTAAGGACTCGGGGGCTACTCCTATCAGGAGCGCTGGCCGCGCACCCGAAAAATGAACAAAACACTACAGCACTGAACTATTTCTTCGAGTCCTACGTCGAGTCTGCGACTCCACTACGGACTCGGGGGCTACTCCCATAGGGAGGATTGATTCAAGCATCCGAAAAATTTTGAGTCCTACGGACCTGAAGCTAACAATGGCTGAATTATAGTCTCTGCTCGAGTCTACGACTCGAACAGACACTCGGAGGCTACTCCCATAGGGAGCGCTGGTCGCGCACCCTATGAATTCTTCGACTGCGATCCTTCGGATCAGTATGCAAAAAACTTTTCGGCAACTCTGCCCTAATTAACGCTAAGTGAGCAACGTCCTTCTTGGCCACCCGAAACACCTCCGCGGTGATAAACATTCGGATGCTGCGTCTGCGACGCAAAGATAAGACCTACAGATACCATCTGATGGCCTAGTAACGCACACGACTGCGCTCTGCTAGTAAGAATCCGTGCCAGCAGGCGCGATGAAAAATCCCGACGGACGCGTTGGGTACATCATTTAAAATTTACTGGAATTCCACTCCTGTAAGTCCTCCACGGCCTGAGTCGAATTACGCCAGCATATGTTCCGGATTCGAGTCAAAGGACTCGAATCTGAAGAAGATCGTGTTGTTTTGTCCTAAGACAGTTAACTGACCCTGATCCGTCGGGAGAGTCAGGCACACGCATCAACAATCCCTACACACTCAAATCATTCTCTAGCAAACAGAGATAGCTGCACCCAAAAGATTGAAGAGTCCTCAGCCGAATCTACGATTCGACTGAACACTCGGGGGCTACTGACATGGTTATACCCTACGGGTACCCGATGTTATCCTACCTGGTCCAGCCCGACGGAAGGCCCACTCGACGACCTACCCGGGTCCATGACGCCTATGACAATTCGGCTGGAACGAAGCCCATATGTACATGGAGTCCCAAGCGCACAAGACAAGGAAACCTCAAAACTAGAGTTTGAATACAACTTGTAACCTAATCGTATTGGCACCGGAGACCTAGCCTCCCCATATATAAAGGATAGGAGGGTCCAATGAGGAGGGCACGTACACAATAGACAGATCTACAATCTCTCTCGACTCATACTTTCCCACACGCATCCATGCCAGATCGAATCTGCGCACCCTGTAACCTTCGGTTCCGCCGTAATCAAGAGCAGACAAGCAGGAGTAGGGTTTTTCCTCCGGGGGCCTGAACCTGGGTAAATCTCGTGTCCCCTGGTTGCTTGTCTGTTAACTGTGCCACGATCTCCAGCATCTCCATCTTCTCCAAAACCCAAGTCCATAACAATGGGCATTGACGAGATTAAACCTCGTCAACGGTGTAATGTACTTCGGTGTAAGAATTTCCGTCCCTACATATTATTGATTTCCTTCCTAGAGTACCCTTTCCACTCAGTCTCCCCTCATACCGTGATTGAGGAAGACCAATCGGCCTAAGGTCAGGAATGAAGTCAACACAAAATTCAATGACCTCCTGTATTCCATAGCCCTTGGAGATGCTTCCTTCTGGCCTAGCACGGTTACGAACATATTTGAAAGGATACGGATGTCGCCTAGAGGGGGGTGAATAGGCGATTAAAACTTTTCCTATAGTGGCTCAACAAAGGCGGAATAAAACTAGTGTTTACTTTGTTAAGCACAACCTAGAAACAACTAAGGTTCACCTATGTGCACCAACAACTTATGCTAAGCAATACAAGCAACAAAGTGATAGCAAGATATATATTACTTCAAGCACGAAGGCTATCACAATGTAAAGTGCATAAGTAAAGAGCTCGGGTATAGAGATAACCGAGGCACCCGGGGACACCAATATTTTACCGAGTTCCTCCCAACATGGAGTACGTCTCGTTTGGAGAGGGGGTGGTATCAAACCACCAACGCCACAAAAGGACTCCCTTATTCTCCGGTGAATCTCACCCCAATGGGATCGATCCACGCTTCCACTATCGGTGCACTTGTCGGTGGCAACCGGAACCTCTCACAAGGTTGAGGCACTTCTCCACAACTTAATTGGAGGCTCCCAACAAATGCCACAAAAGGCCACAATGCCACCAAGGCCACAAACCATCTAGGGTTCCAAGAACCCAAGAGGGACAAGCTCTAATGAGCAACTCAAACCAAATCCTCCGAGGAGAACTCAAACCGATGCATCAAATGCAAATGGCAAGAACACCACAAAGATGCTCAAATCCCTCACTCTCAAGTTCCAACAAAGCTACTAAAGCTATTGGGGGAACAAGAGAGGAGGAATCAAAGAGAGATACAAAATCCCCCAAAATCTAGATCCTCAAAGATGTACTCACAAAGAGATGAATCGGTTAGGTCAAAACGTGGGTCTAGATCTCCTCTCTCTTCCACTCAAATATGGGCAAGAATCATCGGAGGGAAAAGATTAGGAAAGCTTCAAGATCTAGAGAAAGTGTGGACAAAGTTTAACCTAATAAATAAGAGACGAGCTGACTAAACTAAAAATGAACAAAGGGTATAAATAGAGGCCCAGAAAAACTAGCCGTTTGGGCCTTTTCCGAAACGGTCCGGTACTACCGGATTTAACCAGTAGTACCGCATGTTCTACGAAAAAGCTGAAGCAGAGCATGATCGGGATGGGGCCTGGTCGTATGAGCGCAGCGAGGCACGTGGGGCAGCGAATGGGCAGCAGCAGCTGGTGCGGCGCGCATGCAAGCAGCAGGCAGCAGCAGCTCAGCTAGGCAGTGCGCGGGCAGTAGCACGCGCAGCAACTGGTCAACGCGGTAGCGGCAAGGCCAAGGCAGGGCCACAGCGAGAGCAGCAGCACAGCAAGCATGCGCACGCGCAGCAGCAGGAGCGATGCAGGGTGGGGCCACCAGGCGACAGCGGCACTGTGCGCGCGGTCAGTGGCCCACGCAGCGGCAGCAGCAAGGCAGCAACGCGCGTGAGCACTGGCATCGCGCGCGAGCGGGCGGCAACCGCAAGTCAACGCGCGCAGCGCGCGGGCGAAGCGGGATTTGTGGGGCGCGTGCGCAGCGGCGACCAAGGCCGGGCCAGGCAGCAGATCTGGATCTGGAACAAAATCTGGACAAATAAACTGGGCCGGCCGGCGGTACTACCGACCGGAAAAAAGGTACCGGGCAAGACTGAAGGCGAGCAGGCTGAGTCGGGCACGTCCGGTACTGGGCCCGGTAGTACCGGACGGCCCAGTAACACTATTTTTCTTTTTTCTTTTTATAATTAAAACGGCAAATATTCAAACGGTCATAACTTTTAAACGGTAGCTCCGATTGACCCGATTCCAATTGCGTTGGATAGAGGACGACAAGTGCTACCCTCACTTGGTGAGAAACCGAAAAGCCGCATAAATCAAAATCGCAACAAGATACAAACGGAAGATCCGATTTTGATGAACAAGAGCTTGTTATGGAGATTACCACAAGCTCTATATCCTCACATGGATAAGACCAAATAACAACCAAATACGATGATGCAAGTATGCAAAGGTTTGAGCTCTCTCCGAACGATGTGACCGAATTACTCATACGAGAGCCCCTCTTGATAGTACGGTTATCTATCCTAAACCCGGTCTCACACACACAACGTGAGACCGGCAAAAGGGAAAACCTATCAAGATTATACCTTTGCCTTAAGCATTCCACTTGAGATCGATGTAGACGATCTTGCCCTTCTCAAGATGGAACGCCTTTCTTAATTCCTCATCATCGACCTCGCATATTGAGCTTGCACAACATATCTTCTTTGCATTTCGTCGACCTTGAAGCCAACACATGCTCCAAGCGATGCCAATGGACAAATCCTACAAGTATAACTTAATACACACATTAGTCCATAAAGATTGTCATTAATTACCAAAACCACACATGGGGGCCCAACATGTTCTTTCAATATTTCTTTAAGATTCCCATGAACCTCTCAAAGGGAAACATATTGTGTAGAAATACAGGACCGTGAATGGAAATCTCTTCGACTAGGTGAACCAGCAGGTGCGTCATAATATTGAAGAAGGATGGTGGGAACACCAACTCAAAATTGACAAGACATTGGACCATATCATTCTGTAACCGTGGTAGATCTTCAGGATTGATTATCTTCTGAGAGATTGCATTGAGAAATGCACATAGCTTCACAATGGGTACTCGAACATTATCTAGTAGAAGCCCCCTCAATGCAATCGAAAGCATTTGCGTCATAATCACGTGGCAGTCATGAGACTTTAGGTTTTGGAACCTTTTTTTTGCCATATTTATTATTCCCTTTATATTCGATGAGAAGCCAGACGGGACCTTAATACTGCTTAGGCATTCAAAAAATATTTCCTTCTCTTGTTTGGTTAGAGCGTAGTTGGCATGACCTTGAAACCATTCTGGATGCAGGCCATCTGGGTCTTTCGTACGTTGATGGTCCTTTCGTGCTTCCGGTGTATGTTTTGTCTTCCCATACACGCCCAAGAAGCCTAGCAGGTGTAGGGGTTCGTAGCATGGAAAACAAAAATTTTCTATCGCATCCAAACAAACAAGCCAAGATCTATCTACTAGATTGTAGCAACGAGTCGATGGAATAACTTACCCTCGAAGATTCCAAAGCGTTTAACGAGAGCGGATTCTCGTGGGTAATGTAGTCGTACTCTTCCCGATCTCAAGATCGTGTGGACGATCCTTCCGGCGCTGCGTTCCGGCAGCGCTCCCGCAGTCGGTCACACGTTCGGTACTCGACGAAGACCTTCCTCTCCCTTGTTCCAGCAGGCAGCGGAGGTTGTAGCACTCTCCTCGCGATTCCGGCAGCACAACGGCGTGGTACCGGAAGTAGAGGGGAGATCCCGCAGGGCTTCGCCTTAAGCCGGAGCGAGTATGGTGGATTATGAGAGAGGGCTATTAGTGGTCTAGAGATTAGACACACCAATTAGAAGGCTCTAAACCGCAGGCTAAAGCAATTAGAAGCTCTAAACCAAACGGCTCTAAACCTGAGATTAGAGGTGGAAACTTGTGTGTCTCAAGGAGGAGCCCTGCCCCTCCTTTTATGGGTGGAGGGGCCTTGGCGCGCCAGGGGAGGGAGGGAGTCCCTCCCCAACTCGGCCTAGGGCTGGGCGCCGGCCTGGAGGAGTTGGACTCCTCCTCCAAGTTGGTTCCAACTCCTCTTGCTTGTTTCCCACAGTTTCCTGTTTCCCACAGTTTCCTGTTTTAGCCGTTTGACTTTCAAACTGGCAATTTGACTTTCATGTTTTTGGAACAGCAAGAACACTTAGTACATGATGCAATCATTCAATGACACACTCATGTACCCTCCCCCCCCGGAGTGCCGGACAATCCGGAACCTTCTAGAACATTCCCGATGAAAACACCGGAATCATTCCCGAACTCCGAAACGGGACTTTCCTTATATGAATCTTATTCTCCGGACCATTCCGGATCACCTCGTGATATCCCGGATCCCATCCGAGACTCCGAACAACATTCAGTCTCTTTCTCATAATACCATAACTACTCAAAACAACGTCGAATCCTTAAGTGTGTCTCCCTACGGTTCGTGAATTATGCGGACATGATCGAGACACTTCTCCGAACAATAACCAATAGAGGAATCTGGAAATTCATATGGCTCCCACATATTTCTACGATTACTTTGCGATCGAATGAACCACTTACATACGATACCAATTTCCCTTTGTCTCACGATATGTTACTTATCCGAGGTTATGATCGTCGGTATCTCTGCATACCTAGTTCAACCTTCGTTACTGATAAGTACTCTTTTCTCGTTCCTGTGATATGTGATCCCTTGTGAGCCAGTCACATGCTTGCAAGCTAATTGGATGACATTTCACCGAGAGGGCCCAGAGAATATCTATCCGTCATATGGATGGACAAATCCCACTCTTGATCCATGTGTCTCAACCAATACTTTCCGAACACTCAATGCCACCTTTATAGCCACCCAGTTACGGTGTGGTGTTTGATGTCATCAAAGCATCCATCCGGTAAAGGTGATATGCATGATCTCATGGTCGAAGGAATTAGGTTACTATGTATCAGAAAGCATATAGCAATTGAACTATTGAAATGACTTGATCTTTATGCTACGCTTATCTATAGGAGTATGTCCACCATATCATTCTCCTAACGATATGATCTTGTTGTTGATAACATCTCAATGTTCATGATAGGGAAACCACAATCATTTATCAACCAACAAGCTAGTGAGGTATAGAGGCTATACTAGGGACTTCAAATTAAGTTTACAAATCACACAAGTATTAATGTTTCCCTGTTAATACTATTATAGCATGAATGTAAACATTTATCATAAACACAAAGATATAATAATAACTATATTTATTATTGCCTCTAGGGCATATCTCCAACAGCAGGTTCACGCAAAGATTCTTCGTCACATGCATCATATCGATTGCAGAGCGGACCTTTAAGAATTTCCAATATGGTAGTTCCCAAAATATAGATTTCTTCTTCCACATGGGTGCGTGTCCTTCAGCGTCCTTTGGAACAGATTTTCCTCCAGGATCCTTTCCAAAGGTTACCATTTGATCCAAATCTTTGACCATATCAAATATATCAGCACCAGTACGCTCCTTAGGCTTCGTCTGGTGACATGCCAGACCGTTGAAATGCTTGCCTTTCTTTCTTAAGGGATGCTTGGACAAAAGAAATCGACGATGCTCATTGTATATATTCTTCTTACAATGTTCCAAATATATACTTTCAGTCTCATCTAAACAATGTGTGCATGCATTGTATCCCTTGTTTGACTGTCCTGAAAGGTTACTAAGAGCAGGCAAATCATTGATTGTTACGAAAAGCAATGCTCGGAGGTTAAATTCTTCCTGCTTATGCTCATCCCACACGTGTATCCTGGGTTCATGCCACAACTGTAAAAGTTCTTCCACTAATGGCCTTAAGTACACATCAATGTCGTTGCCGGGTTGCTTCGGACCTTGGATCAACACTGGCATTATAATGAACTTCCGCTTCATGCACAACCAAGGAGAAAGGTTATAGATGCATAGAGTCACGGGCCAGGTGCTGTGACTGGAGCTCTTCTCCCCAAAGGGATTCATGCCATCTGTACTTAGACCAAACCTTAAACTCCTTGCGTCATCTCCAAAGTCCGGGTACTTTTTATCGATTTTTCTCCATTGCGACCCATCAGCGGGGTGTCTCAACATCCTGTCTGACTTACGTTCCTCTTTATGCCATCGCAACAACTTGGCGTGCTCTTTGTTTCTGAATAAGCTTTCAACCGTGGTATTATAGGATCATACCACATCACCTTGGCAGGAACCCTCTTCCGGGGGGCTCGCCCTCAACGTCACCAGGTTCATCTCGTCTAATCTTATACCAAAGTGAAGTGCATACCGGGCATGCATCCAAATTCTCATACTCCTCACTGCGATACAGGATGCAGTCATTAGGGCATGCATGTATCTTCTGAACCTCTAAACCTAGAGGGCACACAACCTTCTTTGCTTCGTACGTACTGGCGGGCAATACGTTATCTTTTGGAAGCATATTCTTCATCATTTTCAGCAACTTTTCAAATGAGGAGTCAGGTATAGCACACTCAGCCTTCCATCGCAGCAATTCCAGTGTGCTTCCCAGCTTTTTCAGACCATTTTTGCAATTTGAGTACAACAACTTTTTGTGATCCTCTAACATGTGATTGAACTTCTCCCTATCCTTTTCAGTTTCACAATCTCTTCGTGCATCGGCAATGGTCCGACCAAGATCATCAGCGGGTTCATCATGTGTCTTTTCTTCATCCTCCCCTTCAGCATCCCCCATGGAAGTATCTCCGTACTTAGGGAAACCATGATAGTTGTCATCCTCCTCCTTTTCTTTATTGTCTTCCATTATAACCCCTCTCTCTCCGTGCTTGTGTTGGAGATATGCCCAAGAGGCAATAATAAAGTGGTTATTATCATATCTTCATACTTATGATAAATGTTTACATACCATGCTATAATTGTATTAACCGGAAACATGAATACTTGTGTGATTTTTAAACATAAAAGAGTCCCTAGTAAAGCCTCTTGTTAAACTAGCTTGTTGGTTAATATATGATCATGGTTTCCTGATCATGAACATAGAAGATGTTATTAACAACAGGGTCATATCATTAGGAGAATGATGTGATGGACATACTCCTATAGTTAAGCGTAGCATAAAGATCAAGTCTTTTAATATAGTTCATTTGCTATAAGCTTTCTGATACATAGTAACCTAATTCCTTCGACCATGAGATCATGTTAATCACCATCACTGGAAGGATGCTTTGATGACATCAAACACCACACCGTAACTAGGTGGCTATAAAGTTGGCATTGAGTGTTCGAAAAGTATGTGTTGAGGCACATGGATCAAGAGTGGGATTTGTCCATCCATATGACGGATAGATATACTCTGGGCCCTCTCGGTGGAATGTCATCCAATTAGCTTGCAAGCATGTGAGTGGCTCACAAGGGATCACATATCACGGGAACGAGAAAAGAGTACTTATCAGTAACAAGGTTGAACTAGGTATGCAGAGATACCGACGATCAAAACCTCGGATAAGTAAACTATCGCGAGACAAAGGGAAATTGGTATCGTATGTAAGTGGTTCATTCGATCGCAAAGAAATCGTAGAAATATGTGGGAGCCATATGAATTTCCAGATTCCTCTATTGGTTATTGATCGGAGAAGTGTCTCGGTCATGTCCGCATAATTCACGAACCGTAGGGAGACACACTTAAGGATTCGATGTTATTGAGTAGTTATGGAATGATGATTAAGAGACCGAATGTTATTCAGAGTCTCAGATGGGATCCGGGATATCACGAGGAGATCCGGAATGGTCCGGAGAATAAGATTCATATAAGGAAAGTCATGTTTCGGAGTTGAGGAATGATTCCGGTGTTTTCACCAGGAATGTTCTAGAAGGGTCCGGAAGGTCCGGCACTCCGGAGGGGAAGCGTACATGAACGTGTCATGACAATGTGGAATGGTTGCATCATGTACTAGGTCACTTGGCTGGGCAAAATAAAGGGAGAAATCAAATCCTAGTTTGAAAGTCAAACGCCAATTTGAAAAGTCAAACGGCAAGTTTGCTTGGTGGAGGGTGTTGGAGATATGCCCTAGAGGCAATAATAAATGTAGTTATTATTATATCTTTGTGTTTATGATAAATGTTTACATTCATGCTATAATAGTATTAACAAGGAAACATTGATACTTGTGTGATTTGTAAACTTAATTTGAAGTCCCTAGTATAGCCTCTACACATCACTAGCTTGTTGGTTGATAAATGATTGTGGTTTCCCTTTCATGAACATTGAGATGTTATCAACAACAAGATCATATCGTTAGGAGAATGATATGATGGACATACTCCTATAGATAAGCGTAGCATAAAGATCAAGTCATTTCAATAGTTCAATTGCTATATGCTTTCTGATACATAGTAACCTAATTCCTTCGACCATGAGATCATGCATATCACCTTTACCGGATGGATGCTTTGATGACATCAAACACCACACCGTAACTGGGTGGCTATAAAGGTGGCATTGAGTGTTCGGAAAGTATTGGTTGAGACACATGGATCAAGAGTGGGATTTGTCCATCCATATGACGGATAGATATACTCTGGGCCCTCTCGGTGGAATGTCATCCAATTAGCTTGCAAGCATGTGACTGGCTCACAAGGGATCACATATCAGGGGAACGAGAAAAGAGTACTTATCGGTAACGAGGTTGAACTAGGTATGCAGAGATACCGACGATCATAACCTCGGATAAGTAAACTATCGTGAGACAAAGGGAAATTGGTATCGTATGTAAGTGGTTCATTCGATCACAAAGTAATCGTAGAAATATGTGGGAGCCATATGAATTTCCAGATTCCTCTATTGGTTATTGTTCGGAGAAGTGTCTCGATCATGTCCGCATAATTCACGAACCGTAGGGAGACATACTTAAGGATTCGACGTTGTTTTGAGTAGTTATGGTATTATGAGAAAGAGACCGAATGTTGTTCGGAGTCTCGGATGGGATCCGAGATATCACGAGGTGATCCGGAATGGTCCGGAGAATAAGATTCATATAAGGAAAGTCCCATTTCGGAGTTGGGGAATGTTTCCGGTGTTTTCATCGGGAATGTTCTAGAAGGTTCCGGAATGTCCGGCACTCCGGAGGGGAAGGGGTACATGAATGTGTCATTGCATGTTGGAATGATTGCATCATGTACTAAGTGTCATCGCTGTTCCAAATAAAGGATTAATTCAAATCCTAGTTTGAAGAGTCAAATAGCTAGTTTGAAAAGTCAAACGACTAAAATTGGAAAGAGGAAAAGAGGAGGAAGTGGGAAACCGAGTTGGGGAGGGAATCCCTCCTCCAACCGGCGGCGCCCCCTCCAAGCCGAGTTGGGGAGGGACTCCCCTCCCTCCCCTTGGCTGCCGGCCCCTCCACCTATATAAGGAGGGACAGGGCTCCCTCCTAGCACACAACAATCCCTCTCCTCAAACCCTAGCTTGGCGCCTACCACCATAGCCGCCGCCCCCCTAGGGTTTTGCTCTAGCCGCCGACTTGGGGGTCCCCGGAACCCTAGCCACCGGCTCTAGCATCCCCTCCTTGGTGTGTCTAAACCCTAGATCGCCGAGGAGCTCTCTCATACTCCACCATACTCGCTCCGGCTTAAGGCGAAGCCCTGCGAGATCTCCCCTCTACTTCCGGTACCACGCCGTTGTGCTGCCGGAATCGCGAGGAGAGTGCTACAACCTCCGCTGCCTTCTGGAACAAGGGAGAGGAAGGTCTTCGTCGAGTACCCGAACGTGTGACCGACTGCGGGAGCGCTGCCGGAACGCAGCGCCGGAAGGATCGTCTACGCGACCTTGAGATCGGGAAGAGTACGACTACATCACCCACGAGAATCCGCTCTCGTTAAACACTTTGGAATCTTCGAGGGTAAGTTATTCCATCGACTCGTTGATACAATCTAGTAGATAGATCTTGGCTTGTTTGTTTGTATGCGATAGAAATTTTTTGTTTTCCATGCTACGAAACCCTACAGAGGGAGAGTAGGAAACCTACTTAGGGAGGAAGTCTCCTCCCTCCACCCGCCGGCCAAGGAGGAGGAGTAGGAGGAGGACTCCCTCCTCCCAAGCCGCACCCTCCCACCTATATAAGGAGGGGTAGGTCTGCCCCTCTTCTACACACCCAACTCACCTCAAACCCTAGCCCCAAGCCGTCGGCCTCCTCCAAAGTCGCCGCCGCCTAGGGCCTCCTCTAACTCGGCGAGTTAGGGTTTCCCCAAACCCTAGCCGCCGACCAAGACCTCCCCTTGGTGCCCTCTAAACCGTAGATCGCCAATGCCTCTCTCATACTCCACCATACTCGCTTCGGCTTAAGGCGAAGCCCTGCGAGATCTCCCCTCTACTTCCGACACCACGCCGTCGTGCTGCCGGAATCGCGAGGAGAGTGCTACAACCTCCGCTGCCTGCTGGAACAAGGGAGAGGAAGGTCTTCATCGAGTACCGAACGTGTGACCGACTGCGGAAGCGCTGCCGGAACGCAGCGCCGGAAGAATCGTCTATGCGATCTTGAGATCGGCAAGTGTACGACTACATCACCCACGAGAATCTGCTCTCGTTAACCGCTTTGGATCTTCGAGGGTTAGTATTCTATCGACTCGTTGCTACAATCTAGTAGATAGATCTTGGCTTGATCATAGATTAGATCTTGATTGTGTGTTCATGCGGTAGAAATTTTTTGTTTTCCATGCTACGAACCCCTACAGTGGTATCAGAGCCGTGTCTATATGTAGATCTGTTGCACGAGTAGAACACAATAGTCATTGTGGGCGTTTATGCTTTTGTTGTCGATTGCTTCTTGTGTACTTTGCATCTTGCGGGATGGTGGGATGAAGCGGCCCGGGCTAACCTTACATGACATCGTTCATGAGACTTGCTCCACGCTTGACATGCAACTTGTATTGCATAAGTGGCTTTACGGTGCCTGTTTCTCCCAACATAGTTAAGATTCAATTTACAACGGGTGATTGACAATACTAGTATCAATGTTGTGGTTCTTGTTCGTAAGTTAGAACGACACTTATTGAAAGCCCCAAACTATGTAAAACATGCAAAGAAAATTAGAGGTGTCTAACTTTGTTTTGCAGGGGTGTGCTGTGATGTGATATGGCCATGATTGTGATTATATATGATGTATGCAATGTTCCTTATTGTAAGTTGGCAACCGGCAGGAGCCATATGGTTATTTCCATTAAGTCCTGTGTGTCTATTATTCAAAGTAGTTGTAATAGTTGATGCTGGTGGAAGACTACCATGAAGCGGCGCCATTGACCTTGACGCCACACCGGTGATGATGGAGATCATGTTCGTGCTTGAAGATGGAGATCGGAAGCACAAGAAGAAAGGCCATATCATATCACATATTATGAATTGCATGTGATGTTAATCCTTTTATGCATCTTGTATTGCTTAGTTCACGACAGTAGCATTATAAGATGATCCCTCAAGCACACAATTTCAAGTTTTAAAGTGTTCATACTTAGTAAGCACCGTTGCTAAAGCTTGTTGTTTCGAAGAACCACGTGATGATCGGGTGTGTTAGATTCTGCGAGTGTATACAACGTGAGCAAGCCAGATTTGCTCATGCGGAAGCTAAGGTTTGATCTTTACGAGCCTAGCATGTATAGACATGGTCTCGGAACACGGATCACCAAAAGGTAAAGCATGAGTCATATAGTAGATATGATGAACATGTTGATTGTTCGCCATTGAAGCTACATCAGCTCTCGTGATGATCGGTTTTGATGTGGTGGATTTGGTTCGTGTGATCACTAAAACAATGTGAGGGATATTGTTTTGAGTGGGAGTTCAACAACATATGATTAAAAGTTGAACACTATTATCCATAAATTAAATCAAAGTGAATTTGCATAGTTGTTGTAGTCATTGGCATCCGTTTACCACCTTGCGCTTAGTTTTAATTGAGATGATAGAACTATAGAATTATGGTTAGTTACTTTACGAACTGGTATCGTATTGTTTTGAAGTGTTAATCTAAAGTTTAAAAGTCCCATTGCAAACTTTCAGTAAGTTCCGGTTACTCCATGAAGTTTAATAGTTGGTATTAAATCAAGAGTAACAATTGCAGTGTTAGTATATAAGTATCATGTTTATCTCCATGATTCTTGATATTCAAAGGATTGTCTTTATATCAAGGTTATCTAGGATCTGGAAGAGTTATTTCAGAAACCATGATGTGTGGAAGATATTGTGATATCTGAAACGAATTTTTGGTTGCAACATGATAGAGTATAATATGGCAAAAGTCATGTTTTCATATTTGATGAGAATTTGCAAAAGGTTGGAGACACTAGTTGTCCTAATCCTCCAAAAGGTTTTGGAAAGAAACATTATACTCGCGATTCATCGTTATAAGCTAAAAGTAGCTTGACCATGGATAATTCCATGATAAGGGTGAATATTTGATGTAGGTAAAATGTTTACTACACCAAGAGATTACTAAAGAAAGGAATTTGAAAGAACACCAAACATTTAATGATGGTGATCTACTTCAAAGTGCAAGTCCAAAGACATTGGTATTTAACTATACATGCTTTGGACTATGTGTCATGTATATGGCTCCACTATTGATGTTGATAGAATCTTTCAAACAGAAAAGGAAATACAGAAAGAGAATCTCATAAATATATGGCAGAAAAGAAAAGACTAGAATTGTTCAGATTAAGTATATAGATGATATACATGTTATGGCTGTATTCTTTGCTTGTTAAATAATGTGGTTCTTAAGTATTGGATACTGAATTTGTTGGTATGAATCGTCATACGAAACAACAGAATTCATGAACTACAATGGCCTAAGTAACTAGCAAAAGAATATGTGATGATGTTCATCGAGAACAAATAAAGGGTTATTGTGTTGCTCGTTAAACATCAAAGCTTGCCTTCAAGATTTGTTTTATCAGGTATTATGAGAACAAAAGGGTTGTTCAAATAATTGCCGTAATCCATAAAAGATGGATGATTCACAAATCTCGTTGGAGAAATCACATCCATAAAACTTGTGCTAAAAATGTCGAAAGACAAATTGATTGAAAGATTACTTAGGAAGTGACATCGCCGTTTAAATTATGTTGGAAAGAAAACATGAAGAAACTCCATGTGGATGGAATTTTGGAGTCTTCTGATTTTTGATCAAATGACGCTTGTGAAACTTTCCTAGAGATAATTAATACTTCGTTCATAGGCCAAAAGGGAACGAATGACTAGCTTATTGGAACTTGTACATATTGTTGTATGAAGTCCATTATGTGCAGTCAAGAGCAATGGATTTCAACTTCATATGCTTTCTCCGAAAATTTGAGTGAATATATGAATATTTACTTAATAAGGATGAAGTATGAAACATTTGAAAAGTTCAAAGACTTTCAAGATGAAGTGTAAAATCATTGTAACAAGAATATAAATAGTTTATGATAAGATCATAAAGGAAGATATTTAAGTTACAAGTTTAGCATAATACCTAAGATTTAAGGAATCGTTCCGTGGATATGCATTTCCCGAAACACCATAAGAGTATGGAGCGTTCGAGATATGTAATTAAACCTTGTTTGACATGGTAAAATCAAAGGTGTAATTCATAAAACTGCCATTATATTTTAAAGATTAAAAGCTTTAGAAACTACCGTTTTTCCACTGAAAAGAGCTCTATCATAATCCGTTGAAATGACACCATATAAAGTTATGGTTTGGGATAAAACCCAAGTTGTTCTTTCTTAAACATTGGTATGCTATGCATAAGAAAGATGTTTGCAACCAAACTCGGATGAACCTGTCTTTGTATGTTATTTCGAATAACTGTTAAGTATTCCTCCATAACATCGGAGACAAAAGTGTTTGTCGCTTAGAATGTCAAGTTTCTTTGAGAAGAAATTTTTTCGTGAAAAGTTAAGTGGGAGGATAATAGAACTTTGATAAGGCTAAAAGAACCTTAGCTATATGTGCAAAGTTGCGCAGCGCCGAAAAGTGTTCCGGAGGCAGCAACAATGCTCATGGCTCACGTGCCTCAAAGGTTGTGGTCACAGAGATCTAAGTTCCTATTGAAACAAGTAGGTCGGGTAAACAATCAAATACCAAGATTTGAGAGTTAAATCATTATTTGACAATAATGATCCGACTACATGCAAAGAAGCGATGATGGGCCCTGACTCTGTCAAATGGCTTGAAGCCATAAAATCCGTGATAGTTCCATATACGAGAGATCAAGCTTTGAACTTGAAAGACCCTCTGAAAAGGTACAAGACCTTATAGTCGTATTTGGATCTATAAAGAAATAGACATGGATGTTTCACATCTATGAAATTATCGACATGTCGGAAAAGAGTTCATGACAATATTCAAAGAGTTGACTATGACAAGATCTGATCTTTCATCAAGCGATATTTAGTCTAGACAGATTAAAGTAGCAACCACTACATATATTTTTGTTATGTGGTAGTTGAATAAACAAAATAAGTTATTATAATAGAATTGTTACCTAGGACGTGTGCATAACACGATCCAAAGGGTTTTGTTATTTCAAAGGATGCTAAAAACATATGCAAACTTCAATGGTTGAAGTGAGCATCGCGGAGTTGGAATCTTCACTATGATGAAACTGTTAAAAGAGTTTAATTTCATCGGAGACAATGAAGATGCTTGCATTTGCAAGAAATTAAGTGGGAGCGCTAAGACATATTTCTAATACATTATGTGGAAGACATATTGTTGATTGGAAATGATGTATCTTTTATTAACACATATTAAGAATTTCATCTCGATGAAAGGCTTAGGCAGAACCCAAATATTTGGCATCAATATCTATATGGATAAATTGTGACGCAAATATGGTTGTGCCAGAAGTACATAGATGAGATATTGAATGAGTTCAATATGGAAACTACAAGAAAGGTTCTTGTTGCACAGGAAGGATTGAATAAAGATTTAAGTATTTTTGATACTTGATAGATACAATCACAAAGAGTATTTTATAAATCATGCTGAGATGTGTACAAATCCAGATATGTCCTATGCTCTAAATGTTATGAGCGTATACCAGAATGATTCATAAGATGATTATTGGACGATAGTAAAGATATTCTTATGATCTTGTAAAAGAACTAAGAATATATTATTACATTGATACTAGTTTTGTCACAAAATACAAATTAAGTTTATCTCAATCTAAACTAAGGGTGGCATAATATGATGGAATGTGAGTTCCATAATGAATTTGGATGAGTTCCAAAGTTAAGACATTGTGACAGATACTACAACAAAAGGCTAAGTATATAAACTGCTATTATAGCAGCAAAAGAGGGCATTTGTGTCAAGTAGTTTGTTATCAAACTAGGTGTAGTTCACAGTAGGGATAATGCTATGAAGATATATTGTACGACAATATTATCAACATGTTTTAATCCCAAAGAACTAAAGGTCACACCAAATGACCAAATTTGTAAAAAGCCATCTCACTAGAGAATGAGTGATGCATAGAGACGCAAAGACATGCAATTACACACGGACCTGGAAGTGTCAGATCCGGAGATTAGTTGACCACTAGCAATCGTGTACATACAACACCGGAAAGCCATAGGTGTTGAATACACAAAGGTTTGAAACTAGATTATTGACTCTAGTGCAAGTGGGAGACTGTTGGAGATATGCCCAAGAGGCAATAATAAAGTGGTTATTATCATATCTTCATACTTATGATAATTGTTTACATACCATGCTATAATTGTATAACCGGAAACATTAATACTTGTGTGATTTGTAAACATAAAAGACTCCCTAGTAAAGCCTCTTGTTAAACTGGCTTGTTGGTTAATATATGATCATGGTTTCCTGATCATGAACATAGAAGATGTTATTAACAACAGGATCATATCATTAGGAGAATGATGTGATGGACATACTCCTATAGTTAAGCGTAGCATAAATATCAAGTCATTTAATATAGTTCATTTGCTATAAGATTTCTGATACATAGTAACCTAATTCCTTCGACCATGAGATCATGTTAATCACCATCACTGGAAGGATGCTTTGATGACATCAAACACCACACCGTAACTGGGTGGCTATAAAGTTGGCATTGAGTGTTCGAAAAGTATGTGTTGAGGCACATGGATCAAGAGTGGGATTTGTCCATCCATATGACGGATAGATATACTCTGGGCCCTCTCGGTGGAATGTCATCCAATTAGCTTGCAAGCATGTGACTGGCTCACAAGGGATCACATATCACGGAAACGAGAAAAGAATACTTATCAGTAACGAGGTTGAACTGGGTATGCAGAGATACCGACGATCAAAACCTCGGATAAGTAAACTATCGTGAGACAAAGGGAAATTGGTATCGTATGTAAGTGGTTCATTCGATCGCAAAGAAATCGTAGAAATATGTGGGAGCCATATGAATTTCTATATTCCTCTATTGGTTATTGATCGGAGAAGTGTCTCGGTCATGTCCGCATAATTCACGAACCGTAGGGAGACACACTTAAGGATTCGATGTTGTTGAGTAGTTATGGAATGATGATTAAGAGACTGAATGTTGTTAGGAGTCTCGGATGGGATCCGGGATATCACGAGGAGATCCGGAATGGTCCGGAGAATAAGATTCATATAAGAAAAGTCCTGTTTCGGAGTTGAGGAATGATTCTGGTGTTTTCACCAGGAATGTTCTAGAAGGGTCCGAAAGGTCCGACACTCCGGAGGGGAAGGGTACATAAATGTTTCATGACAATGTGGAATGGTTGCATCATGTACTAGGTCATTTGGCTGGGCAAAATAAAGGGAGAAATCAAATCCTAGTTTGAAAGTCAAACGCCAATTTGAAAAGTCAAACGACAAGTTTGCTTGGTGGAGGGAGAGTAGGAAACCTACTTGCGGAGGAAGTCTCCTCCCTCCACCCGCCGGCCAAGGAGGAGGAATTGGAGGAGGACTCCCTCCTCCCAAGCCGCACCCTCCCACCTATATAAGGAGGGGTAGGGCTGCCCCTCTAGTACACACCCAACTCACCTCAAACCCTAGCCCCAAGCCGCCGGCCTCCTCCAAAGTCGCCGCCGCCTAGGGCCTCCTCTAACTCGGCGAGTTAGGGTTTCCCCAAACCCTAGCCGCCGACCAATCCCTCCCCTTGGTGCCCTCTAAACCGTAGATCGCCAAGGCCTCTCTCACACTCCACCATACTCGCCTCGGCTTAAGGCGAAGCCCTGCGAGATCTCCCCTCTACTTCCGACACCACGCCGTCGTGCTGCCGGAATCGCGAGGAGAGTGCTACAACCTCCGCTGCCTGCTGGAACAAGGGAGAGGAAGGTCTTCATCGAGTACCGAACGTGTGACCGACTGCGGAAGCTCTGCCGGAACGCAGCGCCGGAAGGATCGTCTACGCGATCTTGAGATCGGCAAGTGTACGACTACATCACCCACGAGAATCTGCTCTCGTTAACCGCTTTGGATCTTCGAGGGTTAGTATTCTATCGACTCGTTGCTACAATCTAGTAGATAGATCTTGGCTTGATCATAGATTAGATCTTGATTGTGTGTTCATGCGGTAGAATTTTTTGTTTTCCATGCTACGAACCCATACAACTTGGTCCAACAATTATAACTGGGCAAGAAGCCGGACTTCAAAAGGTGGCTGTGAAGGGTTTTTGAGTCAGAGTAATCCTTCTGATTCCTACATCCATTACATGGACAGAATACAAAACCATTGCGCTTGTTTGCATCAGCAACACGGATGAATTCATGCACGCCATTAATAAACTCGCCAGAGCGTCGGTCAGTACCGTACATCCATTCCTGGACCATCTGCATTATAGTAAAAGTATATCAAAAACCATTACACAATATGATAAAATTATTACAAGTTATATTGAGAGCTTCTAGAGCATTAATTTTGAATTTTGAAAAATTTACATGCACCAATTTGTGAATTGGAGAAAACAATCAACATGATAAATGTGGAGTTTTTTATTATTGTTCTATCAGTGAAAACCTCATTCCATTCTAAGCTCTGAAACTCTAAAATTACACATTTCAATTTTTAGTAACTATGTGCCTAATCAAAATTTGTTACACATATATATCAAAACCCTTCTAGCTACTTCTAGAGCATGCATGCATTGATCCATATATCTATACTTCTAGAGCATTATAGAGCTAAAGTAGCAATAAGAGATGAAAGAATGAAGTTCTAACCTTTTAAAGCTTTGGATTTAGGTGTTGCAAACTAAATCTTGACAAATCCTGAGAAAAAAAATGGCATGAACTCTCTTACTTCTTTGAGAAAAATGGCCACCATATGCTTTAGGGCAGCCGGACAGGAAGCAGAATATATAGTGGTGGACAACTAGTCCCGGACCGTGATACGACCCGGGACTAATAGTCCACGAAAAGACCAGCTGGCCTGCTCCAGGTCATTAGTCCCGGTCTGTAATACGGACCGGAACTAAAGATCTGGTCCGGCCCGGGACTAGTGACTACGGCCGTTTCTAGCCGTTAGAGGCCTCACGGCCCGGGACTAGTGCTCCCACTAGTCGCGGGCTGTGACAGGTCGAGACTGCTGGCCTTGTTCACGTCGAACCGAAGATGGTTTTTCCGGTAGTGTATACCTATAGAACATGAACATTAATCTTATAACGCCACATTTCTCGTCGAATAAAGGGCCGAAGATCACTTATTGCGGACGCTGATGTAGACGTAAAAAAATGTATATCAAAACTCTAACTTAGAATTTTAAAACACTATTTTTATTGAAAATTTTACAAATAGATCGGGTTCTTCATTCATCCCGACACCAGCAAAAGCAGGACTATCGCCCTCAGCTGATCGTGGCATCATAGTCAATGAAGAATGAGATTACTATCTTAAATAACATACACATCTTGCATGCAAACATATGCAGATAAGTTGGCTAGCCCAATCCTGTCACAAGGACGCCGCACCACACTCTCCAATGCCATTCAGAAAAGGCGGCATGGGACCGCGCGGGGCCAAGCCATTAAATGTAGTGCTCTTCACAATGGTGCCACATCCTAAGCTGTCGCGCCTTCGAGAGCATAGCCACGCGCGACCGCCCCCAGCCCGACCCTGGCTCTCATTTTCCCCGCCCGACGAAACAGAGAGCGGTGCTGGCGGCTCTCCCTCTCCTCTCTCAAACCCCTTTTCCAAATTTCCCAAATTTGAAGGTTCTCTCTGTGGATTTTGACCCCCAAGTGCCTCAATGTATTATCCCCCATTTTCCTTGTTTTTGGCCGATTTAAATCTTGTATATTGGTGGGATATGTCCAAGTCTTACAAACCCTAGCAATTCAAATTAATCCCAAATGCCTTAGCTGTTGGATGTACGGATAAATGAGAGATTCCTAGTTGTTGGATGTATGAAGTGTACCGCTCATCATAGGGCATCTTCTTCGACGAGACCTCGTGATACCTCAGTCGCATGGGTCCAAGAACCTGCAAACATACAAGGTTGAAGGATAAATTTGCATTTCAACATAGCAAACCAATATGAACTAATGTGTCGGTTTTAGTACCATCTTCTTCTCGACCACAATGTTGAACATCATAGCGAGGATCGAGAAACTCCATCCTACACATTCGAAACAATAGAATTACAATAGAATTTTATGAATAGTGTGAGCATATAAGAACTAATATGTGAGCATATAAGAGCACATAGGAGCATATAAAAGCATATGTGAAACAAGAAAAAACAATACATATATGAAGGGGAGTGCTACGCGTCCCCGGGGGGTATTTTCCCCGGATCTCCCGCCTTCTTCTGTTGACATGTGTCCCCCCAAAGCCCGCAAATCCCGCTTTTGCTATAAATATACCCTTTTTTTACAAATAGGCCCGCTTTTGCTACATGTAGCAGAAAACGGTTCAGTCTAGAAAAAGAATAGACAGACTAGACCTCGCCGAAGAGTTCACCGGAGAACTTATAGCAAAAAGATATCCTAATGTAGCAAAACTGCCTTCGCCGGATACTCTCGCCAGAAAAAATGTCACTGGAGACCTCGTAGAAAAAAAATTATGCTATTGTAGCAAAAACACAAAACGGCGGTAGCAAACAAACTATGCTGATGTAGCAAAAATAAATTACGCCGAAAACATCGCCGGAGACCTTATAGACTACCTAGCAAAACGACTTCTCCAGAGACTTTCGTCGGTCATCTTGTAGCAAAAGTTTTACAATATTATAGAAAAAAACATACAAAAGTTGGAACAAAATATATATATGTATGTAGCAAACACATTGTGTCATTGTAACATGTTTTCGCGGTAAAAAATACAGTGTACCATTCAAAGAAATAGCAAAGTAGCAATATAGATACGGGTATGTAGCTAAAAAATATACATATATAGCAAAGAAAACTAAACATCTACATCCCTGGAGCCTCGACAGCCATGACCACATGCCACTTCGCTCACTTCTTCGCAGGCGCGGAGGAGAGCAGGGGCGGAGGGGCGAAGGAGACCTCGCCGGAGGTGGCACCGGCCAGAATACCGTGCGAGCGCGACGGGAGGAGTGCGCCGGAGGAGGGCGTCGTGGAGGAGGTGTAGCCGTAGAAGAGGCTCGCACGACGACCGATGTGCATGGCGGCGGTGCGGCAGAGGGTCGCGATAGCGAGAGAGTCGCACGCCGGCGCCGGTGACAGCTACCATGTGAGCACCATGGATGATGAGGGAAGTGGGCGAAGGATGGCATGGGGGCGGAGGAGAGAGCAGGGGAGGCACGAGGCCGAGAGGGAGACACACAACAGAGGGGGAGGCCCGTGGCGGCAGGGAGCCAAGGGACGGTGGCCTGCATGGAGCTTCGGCGGCGCAACATTTCCTGGAGAAAGAAACCGGAGGAGAGATGCAGGCCACGGGTCAACGAGACGTGTGGTGTTGGATCCGGAGGATGCTGCCCCCCCCAGGGAGGCATATCATTTCCCATACATGAACTAATATAATATGTGAGCATTATGTAAGCATGTTTTCAAATCGGAGCCTGTGACCATTATTTCCAACAACAATCATATTACAAAATCTAAATCAGAAATTTGTCTTTTTTATTTCCCAAACGGCGCGTTTGGCAACCATTGAAAAAGGGAATGAGATTTTAACACCAATTCTCTTTCAATTACCTGCCCTCCTTAGGTAAGAGATTAGTGGGAACTAAATCATTAACTCCCATTCTCATTCCCTACTTAACCCCAGTTCCTTCCAAACAATCAGGGATGGTAAGTCTTCTGCCCTCGAACTCCCAATCCCTTCTTCCAACTCCCCCCAAGCAAACGAGCTGAAAATACATTGCATACACTTCTAATGTAGTATATATCTATCTATATATTTAACTATATATTTAACGCTATATTTTTTTTGAAGACATAGAATCGTGAGATTTTAATTTTTTCAAAAATCTGAAAATGAAAGAAGAGTATGCATGTGCCAAAGACAATCTCCGGTAGAGAGATTATCTGTATCTTGCTAGTACAGTACTTGCTACTGCATTTAACTAATCTCCACTACTATTAAACAAGCAAACATTATCTTTCCTATGTACACCCCGTTTATTATACACCAGCGAATCAGCACCGTACGATTAGCCAACTAATCTTGATCTAACAGCCATTATTATACGGTGTGCACATAGCATTTTACATTGACTGACCATACTACACCGGCAGAGGAAAATTCTATTTCCCAAGCCCGCCTTCCTGCAATCACGCACGCCTATTGGAAACTGACACCACCACCACTCCATATGGAGTAAATTGCAGATAGCTACCACAATTCGGGCTGTCAGAACGAGTCAGTACCAACATTCTTAATTTTTGTTTGTCAGTACTATTTTTCGTCCAGCCCATTGCGAATCACGCTGATCCCTGTCTGATGCCGTTTTGATAGCGAGGCCCCACTATCAGGGTCCACGTGGACAAACGGCCGTTGCCGCGCCGTTTGGACCGACCGCGTCGGCGCAGACACACCTGGTCCATCTCGCTCGGTCGCACGGACCAGTGTCAGTCAGCTCGCTCCCACTCCCTTACCACCGTTCTCGCTCGACCAGGAGGCGATGGAGGAGCCGGTGAGTCATGGAGGCGGCACCGGCGACGAGGGCCTCATTGGGAGCTCTAGTGCTGTCGGCGGAGACAGCACACACGACAGACGCAGAGTGGCGGAGCAGGATGAATTGGATGAGCTCTGGCCGTCTCGGCCATCGAGGGCGGCGGCGATGCTGGCGCATCTCTGGGTGGACAATCCGGCGGAAAGCGAACGGTGGAGCAGCGGCCTCGGCGGAGTAGAGTACGTGTTCACTTTTCCCCCAAATTCCTATCTGAATTTTTCTGTCTAGGGTTAGGGTTTGCTGAATTTTGCAATGTTTACTCGATTTCTGTAGTCTGGATCCTGAAATATGGGAAGTCAGAATTTAGTTGGATGGTGTAGACAATCTAGAGAGGAAAATAGCCATAGAAGACATTACTTATATGAATATAGTTGTAGTGATTGAGGAAAAAGGGTTTAGTTTTCAGGATTCCATTTACTGCACAATGTTGGGTGTACATGAATTGGTTCAGAACAACCGCAAGGTCTATGAACTACTGAATCATTTTGAATCAAGTAGGGTGCTGTCATTATTTGTGAAGAGGGCAATGTGGCATCCCGCAAAAACCACTACTAGAAAATCGTGTTGTTTTGTGCATTGCATCATCATGACCGCATGCTCATGTCATCATGCCACATTGCATTTGAGCATCGTCATCATCTTGCATCTGTTCGCATATAACTATTTTCGGGAAAACCCAAATTGTTTTCTAAAACGACCCGTCTTTGTTTCAAACGCAAAACCCGGGTCGCCGGAATATTTTGTTTTGACTAAATATGTTTTGCAAACGGTCCGTTTAAATAAATAAAATATTGCATTATTTTTAGCGGGGCAGTCGAACGGGCCGAATGACCCGAACGACCACCCCAGAAAAATAAAACGGTCCACCCCTTAATCCTTTTCTACCTAGTCCTATCCTACCCACACCCCTCCACCTCACTCCCTCCAATCAGCTCTCGCCACGTCACCTCTCCCCCTCATCCCCTCCAATCCCCTTTTGCCACTTGGCCCTCTCTCCCTTTCCTCTCTCTCTCTCAGCACACAACCCACCGCCACCTGCCCACACCCCAACACCACCTGGCCCCACCCAAACCAACCCCAAACCGCCCCTGGGCCCCCCACTCACGCGACCCACGCACGACCGCCCCACCCTTCTCCTTCCCCCGCGTCCTTCTTCCTCCTCCCGACCTGCTCTCCCTGGCCCTCTGCGCCGCTCCACCCTCGCCGCGTCGCTCCCTCCCCACCGCTCTGCCTCACCGCGCGCCGCCTCGCGCCCCACCGCCCACCAACCACCCTCTTCGGACCCCGCCGCCGCCAGGCATCCTCCGCCGCCGCCTTCTGCCGTGCTCCTCCTCCGCTCGCGGGCCCCTCTCCGCCCCCTCTTCGCCATGCTTCCGCCGCGCGCCGCCCCGGCTCGGCCTCCCCGCTCACCTCGCCGCCACCCGCGCCTGGCTCGCCTCCCGCCGCGCGTCCGCCGGCGCCGCTCCCTTCCGCCGGACCTCCCCCAGCCGCGCACCTCCTCTGCAGCCAGTGATGGCGCCCCTGCGAGGTCGTCGCGCCGCCGTCCTGTCCCCGTCCTCGGCCATGGTTCCTCGTCCGCCCTCCACCTGCCCATCCCCGCCGCGTCGTCGAAGGCCGCCCCTGCTCTGGCCGTCCCCGCGGCCCGCGTCTGCGCCACCGCCGGCCGCGCTCGTCCGCCGGGCCTCGCCTCGTCCTCGCCCCTGAGCCCCTTGCCGTGGTCGCCGACGACGGCCGCCTCCAGCGCCGCCTTGGTTTTTCCTCTTCGTCGGCCCCGACGAGTCTGCCTCCGCCCGTGTCGGTTCCTGTGCAGTACCAAGTCGCTGCCGTGTTGTGTTATCTGTTTGTAACCTCCTGGAAGTTGTAGCAGGGCAGTGACCAGATCCTGTCGTGCAGGCTTTTGTGCTGCTCAACCAAGTGGGTTCCAGTTCGAGTTGATGTACCCAATAAGTGCTCCACATGATGTTTTCTCCAAGCCCAAGATCTGCGATCCGTGTTTGTACATCCGTACTGCTGCCTGAAGATCTACGCCAAGATCTACCCTCGGACGCCGAGACCCCCGAACCCGAAGGCCGATCCCGTACCCGGTGCCGCGTCAAGATCTCCTTCTCGGACCCCGATGACGCTAAGTTCTTCGCCGTAGAGCAACAGGGACTTCGACAAGACAAGGAACGTCAAGAATTTCACCCCGAATGCCAATACCGAACCGACACGAGAACCCGACAAGTTCGACACCGGCCAGGGCGAGTCCGATGCCCCGACGCCAGACCAAGTACGCCCTCCCGGAACGCCAAGGTCCCCGCGAGAGACGACAAGACCGACAACATGACCCGAAGACCACGGATGCGCCAAGACCTACCTCTGTTATCCGAGAACGTTTCCGTCGAACCCTGGACCCCGAGACCTACCCCGAACCCTCCGAACCCCCAAGCTCGTCGAGGCCCTCTAATGTGTGAACCCCTTCCCGAAAACCCTATTTTATAATATAATAACAACTCGTTGCATATTAATTGTCATTCTCGCATGCATGTCATTGGTTTGGGGGCCTTATGCCGATTCACCTCATAATTAAATATGGGGCCCATATGCGGGCAAATCTAGCCTTATATTGGCCTCATTTAAATTTGTGTAGCGAACCGGTGCTATCTTTTGCCATGTTAAGACAACATTTAAATTGCAGGGGTTCTAAACAACTTGAACCATATATTAATTGTCGGGACCCCGGTTCCGCTTAATATGACCTAATCGCATTGCACCTTTGCCATGCCATGCATCATACATGCATCATGCCGATCTTCTGCCGTTGTATTAAATATTGCATCCGGTGTTTATTCTAGTGTTTTGGTTCTTCGCGGATAAGGCCGTTGAGTTGATGTGAGCTTCGCCCCGATCTTCGGATGAACCTTCGACAATGTTTTCAGGCGAGCATCTCCCTCTTTCTACCTATCTTACTTTTCTAGTATTTATTCCCTCCTGTTGATCTATTGCTATCTGTGTTGCGATGCTCTAGTTTCCGTACCCGTACTATCCCTTGCAGCCGAATATTGCCTTGGCCACATCCTATTACCTGTTGTTTGGTAGATAGTTGGACTTGCGTGTCGTAGTCGCTTGCTCAAGTGCTGTTGTGCGTCGTCATATGCCACAGTTGTTGATGTATTGCCGCATGTTGATGTTGGAAGTGATCATAGTTTTACTTATCGTTCACTTTAATTCCTGTTTAACAACTAAAATTGAAGTAAGCAGAGGCATCGGTGGGTGATAGATAATATTTGGTTTCCGAACGCCCACTTGTGTCCCGTAGGACCCCGAGTACTTGATACCTGTTCCTTGATTTATCGCGCTATCCACATCCGGGAGGTATATGGGACCCCCCTGAGCCAGAGCTTGATTCAGTCTTATTTCTTGGGGCCACAAACTAGTTTGAGGTTTTATTTACTATCCTGTACTTATGCCATGCTACTGCTTTATTTACGATTGTGCGAGGAGCACACTGTACTGTTTAGGTAAGCGGAGTGTTTTCGCGGTATCGACAAGCCCAGCCACACTTTCGGGTTCCCAGTCGTTTACAGCCATTGTCGCAAACCTTGAGTCCGTCTCGGAGCTTGCTTACTTCGTTGCGGGTCTACTCAATGGGGTGGCCCCCTGAAATATTTCTGAATCCTGTGATTGCTTTGTCGTGAAAGCCTCGTTGGGTTTTGATTTGGTTTTTCCGAGGTTGATCGAGTGTGTGTTGCTATTGGTGCACCCCGGCCGGGTAAAACTTTCTGAAAGCCGTGTCCGCGGTTATGGACGACTTGGAGCACAGTATCTCGACCATAGACAAGCATAACTAAAGTTTATTGCTATAAATTTGACTTTATAATGACTAGTAATCAGCTTCACTATAATGGAATGGCTAACTAAAACTGCCCATAATTGCTTGTTTGGTTTGTCGCTTGCGACAATTGTATCTGACTAGTAAGTATTGCAACTACAACGGAATGGCTGAATAAAAGTACCAACAACTGCTGGGCTTTTGGGTTATCTCATGCTATCTGTATCTGATTAGTAAGTGTTGTAACTATAACGGAATGGTTAACTAAAGTGCCCACTGCTTACTTTATCAGGATGATTATCTAAACCTGACTAGTAATTGCTGCAACGATAACTGAATAAGTAAAACTGCCAACTGTGTGAGTTCCTCGGTTGACTTCCTCGACCGGTGTCGAGGGGGAAACACCAGGATGGGTTTGTTTGGTGATAGTATCATGTTGGTTCCGGATAGGTCCTTCTTACCCCTCTCTGATAACCGCTAGTTGTATCGAGTCCCTATAGGTTGTTAGTGCATGCTGCCGCTGCCGCTTCAGTCCACCATACCTATGTAGGCGAGGACCGCCGAATTCTAGACTCGCCGTGTACTGGCCTCAGTACTGACGCTCCTCTTTTTTCTTTGCCCTTTGTCGGCACCCCTTTTGTTTAAGCAGGTTTTGAGATCGACGTCGTTAGCAGGGTTACCCTTCCGGCTTGGCCTGGGCAGGGTTATGGACGCCATTGGTTATTCTGCAGGGCTCTTAGCCTCATTTGCATCTTGTCCGTAGTCAGACGCTCTATCATTTTCAAGGTGATTTGGATCTTTGTATATTATATCTGTATTCTTGACTCTTGGAGTAGCTGTTGTATATATCTGTTCTGTGGGTCCCATCGAGGACTGTTGTGTAATGTTATTACTTCGTTTTCCACCCGCACGAAAGTGCCTGGTGGGCACCTTTGAATCGTTTCTATGCGGGTTTGGCGGAAATCGCTAAAACTTGCATAGGGTCGATTCTGAGGGTGTTACAGAGTGGTATCAGAGCTCAGCAGTTGCGATACCCCACAAGTCCAGCCTGTAGGATAACCTAGCTAACGGCCGAAGTAGAGTGTCAAAACTATTTTTTGCAAAATCGGTTGGATAGATCTGATTAGGTCTGCTTTTACTCCTTACCCCTCTGCTGTTCTCCTCTTACCTCTACGTGTTTTGACTCCGCTCTCGTCTTTTTCCTCGAGTCCAGGAATTCTCGTGGTTGGGTTTCCGTCGTACCTTCAGGGTTTCGCTTCCTCCTTTGGTCACGGTGTTGCTACATCTGGTCTTCATGCTATCCGAGGAATCCTTCGTCTGGTGGACTTCTCCTTGTTCCTTCTCGTGCCTTCCGGTGTTTTCCGACGTGACGACATCATCTACGCCAGATCCGATGCAGAGTCTGCATCACTCCCTTGTTTCCGAACCTCGCTTGTCGAGATCTTCAGTCTGATTCCGAGAATGGGTGCACGCTTTTCTACTGATTGTGCAGAGTAATAGTTTGGGTGCGTGATGGATTGGCCCCCATGCCGACTACCCCTTCTATTCGCTTTTGTACATTGAAGTGGATGAGAATGCATCGGTTCCCTCTTTCCATCGAAGCTAGAGGTGGCTTTATTTGTTGATACCTCTACCTTCGACCTTTTGTTCCCGGAGTGTTCCCTCGACGATCACGGACAACGACCTCATTGTTAGTGGTGTCGCGAAGATCTACACGAAGCGAGAAGATTCAGATCGCCGACCTTCCTTCCGGTACCATGAGGCGGATCTCGAGGGCGAGATCCATTGTTAGTGGTGTCGAATTGTGGCATCCCGCAAAAACCACTACTAGAAAATCGCGTTGTTTTGTGCATTGCATCATCATGACCGCATGCTCATGTCATCATGCCACATTGCATTTGAGAATCGTCATCATCTTGCATCTGTTCGCATATAACTATTTTCGGGAAAACCCAAATTGTTTTCTAAAACGACCCGTCTTTGTTTCAAACGCAAAACCCGGGTCGCCGGAATATTTTGTTTTGACTAAATATGTTTTGCAAACGGTCCGTTTAAATAAATAAAATATTGCATTATTTTTAGCGGGGCAGTCGAACGGGCCGAATGACCCGAACGACCACCCCAGAAAAATAAAACGGTCCACCCCTTAATCCTTTTCTACCTAGTCCTATCCTACCCACACCCCTCCACCTCACTGTTGGAGATATGCCCTAGAGGCAATAATAAATATAGTTATTATTATATCTTTGTGTTTATGATAAATGTTTGCATTCATGCTATAATAGTATTAACAAGGAAACCATTAATACTTGTGTGATTTGTAAACTTAATTTGAAGTCCCTAGTATAGCCTCTATACTTCACTAGCTTGTTGGTTGATTGATGATGTGGTTTCTCTATCATGAACATTGAGATGTTATCAACAACAAGATCATATCGTTAGGAGAATGATATGGTGGACATACTCCTATAGACAAGCGTAGCATAAAGATCAAGTCATTTCAATAGTTCAATTGCTATATGCTTTCTGATACATAGTAACCTAATTCCTTCGACCATGAGATCATGCATATCACCTTTACTGGATGGATGCTTTGATGTCATCAAACACCACACCGTAACAGGGTGGCTATAAAGGTGGCATTGAGTGTTCGGAAAGTATTGGTTGAAACACATGGATCAAGAGTGAGATTTGTCCATCCACATGACGGATAGATATTCTCTGGGCCCTCTCGGTGAAATGTCATCCAATTAGCTTGCAAGCATGTGACTTGGTCACAAGGGATCACATATCACGGGAACGAGAAAAGAGTACTTATCAGTAACGAGGATGAACTAGGTATGCAGAGATATCGACGATCATAACCTCGGATAAGTAACATATCGTGAGACAAAGGGAAATTGGTATCGTATGTAAGTGGTTCATTCGATCGCAAAGTAATCGTAGAAATATGTGGGAGCCATATGAATTTCCAGATTCCTCTATTGGTTATTGTTCGGAGAAGTGTCTCGATCATGTCCGCATAATTCACGAACCGTAGGGAGACACACTTAAGGATTCGACGTTGTTTGAGTAGTTATGGTATTATGAGAAAGAGACCGAATGTTGTTCGGAGTCTCGGATGGGATCCGGGATATCACGAGGTGATCCGGAATGGTCCAGAGAATAAGATTCATATAAGGAAAGTTCCGTTTTGGAGTTGGGGAATGGTTCCGGTATTTTCATCGGGAACATTCTAGAAGGTCCCGGAATGTCCGGCACTCCGGAGGGGGAAGGGTACATGAGTGTGTCATTGCATATTGGAATGATTGCATCATGTACTAAGTGTTCTTGCTGTCCCAAATAAAGGATTTATTTAAATCCTAAATTGAAAAGTCAAACGGCTAGTTTGAAAGTCAAACGGCAGTTTTGGGAAGTGGGAAAAGAGGAGGAGGTGGAGACCGACTTGGGGGAGGAGTCCCCTTGGCCGGCGCGCCTCCCAAGGCCGACTTGGGGAGGGACTCCTCCCCTTGGCCGCCGGCCCTCCCACCTATAAAGGGAGGGGCAGGGCCTCCCCTCCTAGACACACAAGTTTTCCTATCCTCTAAACTAAACCCTAGATCTAGACCCCGGTTTAGAGCTATTCGGTTTAGAGCCTTCTAATTGGTTTAGAGCCTTCTAATTGGTGTGTCTAATTACTAGACCACTAATAGCCTCTCTCATAAGCTCCACCATACTCGCACCGGCTTAAGGCGAAGCCCTGCGGGATTTCCCCTCTACCTCCGGTACCACGCCGTTGTGCTGCCGGAATCGCGAGGAGAGTGCTACAACCTCCGCTGCCTGCTGGAACAAGGGAGAGGAAGGTCTTCGTCGAGTACCGAACGTGTGACCGACTGCGGGAGCGCTGCGGGAACGCGGCGCCGGAAGGATCGTCTACGCGATCTTGAGATCGGAAAGAGTACGACTACATCACCCACGAGAATCTGCTCTCGTTAAACACTTTGGAATCTTCGAGGGTGAGTTATTCCATCGACTCGTTGCTACAATCTAGTAGATAGATCTTGGCTTGTTTGTTTGTATGCGATAGAAAAATTTTGTTTTCCATGCTACGAACCCCTACAGTGGTATCAGAGCCGTGTCTATATGTAGATCTGTTGCACGAGTAGAACACAATGGTCATTGTGGGCGTTGATGCTTTTATTGTAGATTGCTTTTTGTGTACTTTGCATCTTGCGGTATGTTGGGATGAAGCGGCCCGGGCTAACCTTACATGACATCGTTCATGAGACTTGCTCCACGCTTGACATGCAACTCGTTTTGCATAAGTGGCTTTGCGGGTGCCTGTTTCTCCTAGCATAGTAAAGATCCAATTTACAACGGGTGATCAACAATGCTAGTATCAATGTTGTGGTTATTGTTCGTAAGTTAGAACGACACTTATGGAAAGCCCCAAACCACGTAAAATATGCAAAGAAAGTAGAAGCGTCTAACTTTGTTTTGCAGGGGTGTGCAGTGATGTGATATGGCCATGATTGTGATTATATTTGATGTATGCAATGTTCCTTATTGTAAGTTGGCAACCGGCAGGAGCCATATGGTTGTCTTTAATTTCTGTTAAGACCTGCGTGTCTATTCAAAATAGTTGTAATAGTTGAAGCTGGTGGACGACAACCATGGAGAAGCGTCATTGACCTTGATGCTATGCCGGTGATGATGGAGATCATATTCGTGCTTGAAGATGGAGATCGGAAGCACAAAGAAGAAAGGCCATATCATATCACATATTATGAATTGCATGTGATGTTAATCCTTTATGCATCTTGTATTGCTTAGTAGACGACGGTAGCATTATAAGATGATCCCTCATGCACATAAATTTCAAGTTCTAAAGTGTTCACCCTTAGTATGCACCGTTGCCAAAGCTTGCTGCTTCGAAGCACCACGTGATGATCGGGTGTCTTTGATTCCGCGGGTGAATACAACGTAAGCAAGCCAGATTTGCTTATGCGGTAGCTAAGGTTTGATCTTGACGAGCCTAGCATGTACAGACATGGCCTCAGGAACACGGATCGCCGAAAGGCAAAGCATGAATCATATAGTAGATATGATGAACATGATGATTGTTCGCCATTGAAACTATATCAACTCTCGTGATGATCGGTGTTGATGTAGTGGATTTGGTTCGTGTGATCACTAAAACAATGTGAGGGATGTTGTTTTGAGTGGGAGTTCACCTAGTTTAATTTCATTAATTAATTTGAACTCAATTTGTCATAAACTTAGTCTAAACTATTGCAAATATGTTGTAGATCAATGGCAGCCCCTACCATCAATTTTAATGCGTTCCTAGAGAAAGAAAAGTTGAAAAACAATGGAAGCAACTTCGCGGATTGGTTCTGCAATTTGAGGATTGTCCTCACAGCTGGTAATTTGACCTATGTGCTGGATGCACCGCTAGGTGACCCACCTGCAGCTGATGCTACCGATGAAGTAAAGAATGTTTACCTTGCTCGGAAGAATCAGTACTCCATAGTTCAGTGTGCTATCTTGTATGGTTTAGAATCGGAGCTTCAGAAAAGGTTTGAAGAGTCAGATCCATATGATATTGTCGAGGATCTCAAATTAATCTTTGAGACTCATGCGGCAATTGAAAGTTATGAAGCTTCTGAAAAGTTCTTTAACTGCAAGATGGAAGAGGGTAGCTCCGTCAGTGAGCATGTGCTTAAGATGTCTGGGCACGCAAATAAACTTCAAAGTTTGGGTATAGTGATTCCTAATACTTTGGGAGTTTACCGCATCCTCCAATCACTACCACCAAGTTACAAGAACTTTGTGATGAACTACAACATGCAGAACATGAACAAAGAGTTGCCAGAACTATTTGCTATGTTAAAATCTGCAGAAGTGGAGATCAAGAAAGAGCACCAAGTGTTGATGGTCAATAAGACCACCAAATTCAAGAAAGGCAAGTCTAAGCAAAAGGGACACTTCAAGAAGGGTGGTAAGAAAGTTACCACGCCGACGAAGAAGACCAAGGCTGGACCTAAACCTGAAACTGAGTGCTTTTACTGCAAGGGAGAAGGTCACTGGAAGCGGAATTGCCCAAGGTACTTGGCAGATTTGAAGAACGGCAACATCAAGAAGAAAGGTATATCTGATATACATGTTATTGATGTGTATCTCACTAGTATTCGTAGTAGTGCCTGGGTATTTGATACTGGTTCGGTTGCTCATATTTGTAACTCGAAACAGGAGCTGCAGAATAAACGGAAGCTAGCGAAGAACGAGGTGACGATGCGCGTAGGAAACGGATCAAAGGTTGATGTGATCGCGGTCGGCACGCTACCTCTTCATCTACCATCGGGATTAGTTTTATACTTAAATAATTGTTATTTGGTGCCTGCGTTAAGCATGAACATTATATCAGGATCTTGTTTATTGCGAGACGGTTACTTGTTTAAATCCGAGAATAATGGTTGTTCGATTTATATGAGTAACATGTTTCATGCACATGCACCTTTGATAGATGGTCTATTCATATTGAATCTCGATAGTGGAAATACACATATTAATAACATTGAAGCTAAACGTTTGAAATCAAGCGATAACTCGACCTATATGTGGCACTGTCGTCTTGGTCACATTGGAGTGAAGCGTATGAAGAAACTCCATTCCGATGGACTTCTTGAATCACTTGATTTTGAATCACTTGAAAGATGCGAAGCATGTCTGATGGGTAAAATGACTAAGACTCCATTTTCTGGTATGATGGAGCGAGCTACGGACTTATTGGAAATCATACATACCGATGTATGTGGTCCATTGAGTGTAGCATCGCGCGGTGGTTATCGTTATGTTCTTACCTTCACGGATGATTTGAGTAGATATGGGTATATCTATTTCATGAAACATAAGTCCGAAACTTTCGAGAAGTTTAAGGAGTTTCAAAGTGAGGTAGAGAATCAACGTAACAAGAAGATTAAGTTTCTACGTTCTGATCGTGGAGGTGAATATCTAAGTTACGAGTTTGGCGAGCATTTGAAGAAATGCGGAATACTTTCACAATTGACACCGCCGGGAACACCACAGCGTAATGGTGTGTCTGAACGTCGTAATCGAACTCTCTTAGATATGGTTCGTTCTATGATGTCACTTACAGATTTACCACTATCATTTTGGGGTTATGCATTAGAAACAGCCGCATTCACTTTAAATAGGGCACCGTCTAAATCCGTTGAAACGACACCGTATGAATTATGGTTTGGGAAGAAACCTAAATTGTCGTTCCTTAAAGTTTGGGGATGCGAAGCCTATGTAAAGAAGTTACAGCCGGACAAGCTTGAACCCAAAGCGGAAAAATGCGTCTTCATAGGATACCCGAAGGAAACTATTGGGTATACCTTCTATCATAGATCCGAAGGAAAAATCTTCGTTGCCAAGAATGGATCCTTTCTAGAGAAGGAATTTCTCTCTAAAGAAGTGACTGGAAGGAAAGTAGAACTTGACGAGGTTGTCGAACCTTCTCTCGAAATTGCGAGTAGCGCAGCACCGGAAGAAGTTCCTGTGGTGCCTGCACCAATAAGAGAGGAAGCTAATGATAGTGATCATGAAACTTCGGTTGAAGTTGCTACAGAGCCTCGGAGGTCAACGAGAACTCGTACCACTCCAGATTGGTATGATTCCGTTATGAATGTCATGTTGGTGGACAACACCGATGACCCCGAGACATATGAGGAAGCGATGATGAGCCCAGATTCCAATAAATGGCAAGAAGCCATGAAATCCGAGATTGGATCCATGTACGAAAACCAAGTATGGACTTTGGTGGACTTACCGGATGGCCGGAAGGCTGTCGAGAACAAATGGATTTTCAAGAAGAAAACAGATGCTGATGGTAATGTTACTGTCTATAAAGCTCGACTTGTCGCAAAAGGGTTTCGACAAATTCAAGGAGTTGACTACGATGAGACTTTCTCACCGGTAGCGAAGCTAAAGTCTGTGAGGATTATGTTAGCAATCGCTGCATATTATGATTATGAGATATGGCAGATGGATGTCAAAACAGCATTCCTCAATGGAGACATTGATGAAGAGTTGTATATGATACAACCCAAAGGTTTTGTCGATCCTAAAGATGCTAACAAGGTATGCAAACTTCAACGGTCCATCTATGGATTGAAGCAAGCATCCCGAAGTTGGAATCAACGTTTTGATAAGGTAATCAAAAGTTTTGGTTTTATACAAACTTATGGAGAAGCTTGTATTTACAAGAAAGTGAGTGGGAGCTCTGTAGCATTCTTAATACTATATGTGGATGACATATTGTTGATTGGGAATGATGTAGACCTTCTTAATAGTGTCAAAGAGTATTTGAATAATAGTTTTTCAATGAAGGATCTTGGCGAAGCAGCTTACATATTAGGCATAAAGATTTATAGAGATAGATCGAAACGCCAAATATCATTGTCACAAAGTACATATTTGGACAAAGTTCTAAAGAGGTTTGGAATGGAAGATAGCAAGAAAGGGTTCTTGCCCATGTTGCCCAATACGACCTTGAGTAAAACTCAAAGTCCGACATCGGCAGAAGATAGAGAAAGAATGAGTAAGACTCCCTATGCCTCAGCCATAGGATCTCTAATGTATGCCATGCTATGTACTAGACCCGACATTGCATATGCTGTTAGTTTAACTAGCAGATATCAAAGTGATCCAGGAGTGGATCATTGGACAGCGGTCAAAAACATCTTTAAGTACTTGAGAAGAACTAAGGATATGGTTCTTTCTTATGGAGGTGATGAACAGCTCGTTGTTAATGGTTACACCGATGCTAGTTGGAACACCGATCCGGATGATTCTAAATCACAATCTGGATACGTATTTATTTTGAATGGTGCAGCAGTTAGCTGGAGGAGTGCAAAGCAAAGCGTTGTGGCGAGATCTTCAACTGAATCGGAATACATGGCTGCTTCGGAGGCTTCACAAGAAGCGATATGGATGAAAGAGTTCATTGCAGAGCTGGGTGTGGTTCCAAGTGCGCTGGACCCAATGTCTATCTACTGTGATAACATGGGCGCCATAGCCAATGCGCAAGAACCAAGGTCACACAAGAAGCTGAAGCATATCAAGCTGCGTTTTCACGCTATTCGAGAACATATCCAGGATGGGGATATAAAGATTTGCAAAGTACACACAGATCTGAATGTGGCGGATCCGTTGACTAAACCTCTCCCGAGGGCAAAACATGACCAACACCAAACTGCCATGGGTGTTCGGTGTATTACCATGTAATCTAGATTAGATGACTCTAGTGCAAGTGGGAGACTGTTGGAGATATGCCCTAGAGGCAATAATAAATATAGTTATTATTATATCTTTGTGTTTATGATAAATGTTTGAATTCATGCTATAATAGTATTAACAAGGAAACCATTAATACTTGTGTGATTTGTAAACTTAATTTGAAGTCCCTAGTATAGCCTCTATACTTCACTAGCTTGTTGGTTGATTGATGATGTGGTTTCTCTATCATGAACATTGAGATGTTATCAACAACAAGATCATATCGTTAGGAGAATGATATGGTGGACATACTCCTATAGACAAGCGTAGCATAAAGATCAAGTCATTTCAATAGTTCAATTGCTATATGCTTTCTGATACATAGTAACCTAATTCCTTCGACCATGAGATCATGCATATCACCTTTACTGGATGGATGCTTTGATGTCATCAAACACCACACCGTAACAGGGTGGCTATAAAGGTGGCATTGAGTGTTCGGAAAGTATTGGTTGAAACACATGGATCAAGAGTGGGATTTGTCCATCCACATGACGGATAGATATTCTCTGGGCCCTCTCGGTGAAATGTCATCCAATTAGCTTGCAAGCATGTGACTTGGTCACAAGGGATCACATATCACGGGAACGAGAAAAGAGTACTTATCAGTAACGAGGATGAACTAGGTATGCAGAGATACCGACGATCATAACCTCGGATAAGTAACATATCGTGAGACAAAGGGAAATTGGTATCGTATGTAAGTGGTTCATTCGATCGCAAAGTAATCGTAGAAATATGTGGGAGCCATATGAATTTCCAGATTCCTCTATTGGTTATTGTTCGGAGAAGTGTCTCGATCATGTCCGCATAATTCACGAACCGTAGGGAGACACACTTAAGGATTCGACGTTGTTTGAGTAGTTATGGTATTATGAGAAAGAGACCGAATGTTGTTCGGAGTCTCGGATGGTATCCGGGATATCACGAGGTGATCCGGAATGGTCCGGAGAATAAGATTCATATAAGGAAAGTTCCGTTTTGGAGTTGGGGAATGGTTCCGGTATTTTCATCGGGAACATTCTAGAAGGTCCTGGAATGTCCGGCACTCCGGAGGGGGAAGGGTACATGAGTGTGTCATTGCATATTGGAATGATTGCATCATGTACTAAGTGTTCTTGCTGTCCCAAATAAAGGATTTATTTAAATCCTAAATTGAAAAGTCAAACGGCTAGTTTGAAAGTCAAACGGCAGTTTTGGGAAGTGGGAAAAGAGGAGGAGGTGGAGACCGACTTGGGGGAGGAGTCCCCTTGGCCGGCGCGCCTCCCAAGGCCGACTTGGGGAGGGACTCCTCCCCTTGGCCGCCGGCCCTCCCACCTATAAAGGGAGGGGCAGGGCCTCCCCTCCTAGACACACAAGTTTTCCTATCCTCTAAACTAAACCCTAGATCTAGACCCCGGTTTAGAGCTATTCGGTTTAGAGCCTTCTAATTGGTTTAGAGCCTTCTAATTGGTGTGTCTAATTACTAGACCACTAATAGCCTCTCTCATAAGCTCCACCATACTCGCACCGGCTTAAGGTGAAGCCCTGCGGGATTTCCCCTCTACCTCCGGTACCACGCCGTTGTGCTGCCGGAATCGCGAGGAGAGTGCTACAACCTCCGCTGCCTGCTGGAACAAGGGAGAGGAAGGTCTTCGTCGAGTACCGAACGTGTGACCGACTGCGGGAGCGCTGCGGGAACGCGGCGCCGGAAGGATCGTCTACGCGATCTTGAGATCGGAAAGAGTACGACTACATCACCCACGAGAATCTGCTCTCGTTAAACACTTTGGAATCTTCGAGGGTGAGTTATTCCATCGACTCGTTGCTACAATCTAGTAGATAGATCTTGGCTTGTTTGTTTGTATGCGATAGAAAATTTTTGTTTTCCATGCTACGAACCCCTACACTCACTCCCTCCAATCAGCTCTCGCCACGTCACCTCTCCCCCTCATCCCCTCCAATCCCCTTTTGCCACTTGGCCCTCTCTCCCTTTCCTCTCTCTCTCAGCACACAACCCACCGCCACCTGCCCACACCCCAACACCACCTGGCCCCACCCAAACCAACCCCAAACCGCCCCTGGGCCCCCCACTCACGCGACCCACGCACGACCGCCCCACCCTTCTCCTTCCCCCGCATCCTTCTTCCTCCTCCCGACCTGCTCTCCCTGGCCCTCTGCGCCGCTCCACCCTCGCCGCGTCGCTCCCTCCCCACCGCTCTGCCTCAACGCGCGCCGCCTCGCGCCCCACCGCCCACCAACCACCCTCTCCGGACCCCGCCGCCGCCAGGCATCCTCCGCCGCCGCCTTCTGCCGTGCTCCTCTTCCGCTCGCGGGCCCCTCTCCGCCCCCTCTTCGCCATGCTTCCGCCGCGCGCCGCCCCGGCTCGGCCTCCCCGCTCACCTCGCCGCCACCCGCGCCTGGCTCGCCTCCCGCCGCGCGTCCGCCGGCGCCGCTCCCTTCCGCCGGACCTCCCCCAGCCGCGCACCTCCTCTGCAGCCAGTGATGGCGCCCCTGCGAGGTCGTCGCGCCGCCGTCCTGTCCCCGTCCTCGGCCATGGTTCCTCGTCCGCCCTCCACCTGCCCATCCCCGCCGCGTCGTCGAAGGCCGCCCCTGCTCTGGCCGTCCCCGCGGCCCGCGTCTGCGCCACCGCCGGCCGCGCTCGTCCGCCGGGCCTCGCCTCGTCCTCGCCCCTGAGCCCCTTGCCGTGGTCGCCGACGACGGCCGCCTCCAGCGCCGCCTTGGTTTTTCCTCTTCGTCAGCCCCGACGAGTCTGCCTCCGCCCGTGTCGGTTCCTGTGCAGTACCAAGTCGCTGCCGTGTTGTGTTATCTGTTTGTAACCTCCTGGAAGTTGTAGCAGGGCAGTGACCAGATCCTGTCGTGCAGGCTTTTGTGCTGCTCAACCAAGTGGGTTCCAGTTCGAGTTGCTGTACCCAATAAGTGCTCCACATGATGTTTTCTCCAAGCCCAAGATCTGCGATCCGTGTTTGTACATCCGTACTGCTGCCTGAAGATCTACGCCAAGATCTACCCTCGGACGCCGAGAGCCCCGAACCCGAAGGCCGATCCCGTACCCGGTGCCGCGTCAAGATCTCCTTCTCGGACCCCGATGACGCTAAGTTCTTCGCCGTAGAGCAACAAGGACTTCGACAAGACAAGGAACGTCAAGAACTTCACCCCGAATGCCAATACCGAACCGACACGAGAACCCGACAAGTTCGACACCGGCCAGGGCGAGTCCGATGCCCCGACGCCAGACCAAGTACGCCCTCCCGGAACGCCAAGGTCCCCGCGAGAGACGACAAGACCGACAACATGACCCGAAGACCACGGATGCGCCAAGACCTACCTCTGTTATCCGAGAACGTTTCCGTCGAACCCTGGACCCCGAAACCTACCCCGAACCCTCCGAACCCCCAAGCTCGTCGAGGCCCTCTAATGTGTGAACCCCTTCCCGAAAACCCTATTTTATAATATAATAACAACTCGTTGCATATTAATTGTCATTCTCGCATGCATGTCATTGGTTTGGGGGCCTTATGCCGATTCACCTCATAATTAAATATGGGGCCCATATGCGGGCAAATCTAGCCTTATATTGGCCTCATTTAAATTTGTGTAGCGAACCGGTGCTATCTTTTGCCATGTTAAGACAACATTTAAATTGCGGGGGTTCTAAACAACTTGAACCATATATTAATTGTCGGGACCCCGGTTCCGCTTAATATGACCTAATCGCATTGCACCTTTGCCATGCCATGCATCATACATGCATCATGCCGATCTTCTGCCGTTGTATTAAATATTGCATCCGGTGTTTATTCTAGTGTTTTGGTTCTTCGCGGATAAGGCCGTTGAGTTGATGTGAGCTTCGCCCCGATCTTCGGATGAACCTTCGACAATGTTTTCAGGCGAGCATCTCCCTCTTTCTACCTATCTTACTTTTCTAGTATTTATTCCCTCCTGTTGATCTATTGCTATCTGTGTTGCGATGCTCTAGTTTCCGTACCCGTACTATCCCTTGCAGCCGAATATTGCCTTGGCCACATCCTATTACCTGTTGTTTGGTAGATAGTTGGACTTGCGTGTCGTAGTCGCTTGCTCAAGTGCTGTTGTGCGTCGTCATATGCCACAGTTGTTGATGTATTGCCGCATGTTGATGTTGGAAGTGATCATAGTTTTACTTATCGTTCACTTTAATTCCTGTTTAACAACTAAAATTGAAGTAAGCAGAGGCATCGGTGGGTGATAGATAATATTTGGTTTCCGAATGCCCACTTGTGTCCCGTAGGACCCCGAGTACTTGATACCTGTTCCTTGATTTATCGCGCTATCCACATCCGGGAGGTATATGGGACCCCCTGAGCCAGAGCTTGATTCAGTCTTATTTCTTGGGGCCACAAACTAGTTTGAGGTTTTATTTACTATCCTGTACTTATGCCATGCTACTGCTTTATTTACGATTGTGCGAGGAGCACACTGTACTGTTTAGGTAAGCGGAGTGTTTTCGCGGTATCGACAAGCCCAGCCACACTTTCGGGTTCCCAGTCGTTTACAGCCATTGTCGCAAACCTTGAGTCCGTCTCGGAGCTTGCTTACTTCGTTGCGGGTCTACTCAATGGGGTGGCCCCCTGAAATATTTCTGAATCCTGTGATTGCTTTGTCGTGAAAGCCTCGTTGGGTTTTGATTTGGTTTTTCCGAGGTTGATCGAGTGTGTGTTGCTATTGGTGCACCCCGGCCGGGTAAAACTTTCTGAAAGCCGTGTCCGCGGTTATGGACGACTTGGAGCACAGTATCTCGACCATAGACAAGCATAACTAAAGTTTATTGCTATAAATTTGACTTTATAATGACTAGTAATCAGCTTCACTATAATGGAATGGCTAACTAAAACTGCCCATAATTGCTTGTTTGGTTTGTCGCTTGCGACAATTGTATCTGACTAGTAAGTATTGCAACTACAACGGAATGGCTGAATAAAAGTACCAACAACTGCTGGGCTTTTGGGTTATCTCATGCTATCTGTATCTGATTAGTAAGTGTTGTAACTATAACGGAATGGTTAACTAAAGTGCCCACTGCTTACTTTATCAGGATGATTATCTAAACCTGACTAGTAATTGCTGCAACGATAACTGAATAAGTAAAACTGCCAACTGTGTGAGTTCCTCGGTTGACTTCCTCGACCGGTGTCGAGGGGGAAACACCAGGATGGGTTTGTTTGGTGATAGTATCATGTTGGTTCCGGATAGGTCCTTCTTACCCCTCTCTGATAACCGCTAGTTGTATCGAGTCCCTATAGGTTGTTAGTGCATGCTGCCGCTGCCGCTTCAGTCCACCATACCTATGTAGGCGAGGACCGCCGAATTCTAGACTCGCCGTGTACTGGCCTCAGTACTGACGCTCCTCTTTTTTCTTTGCCCTTTGTCGGCACCCCTTTTGTTTAAGCAGGTTTTGAGATCGACGTCGTTAGCAGGGTTACCCTTCCGGCTTGGCCTGGGCAGGGTTATGGACGCCATTGGTTATTCTGCAGGGCTCTTAGCCTCATTTGCATCTTGTCCGTAGTCGGACGCTCTATCATTTTCAAGGTGATTTGGATCTTTGTATATTATATCTGTATTCTTGACTCTTGGAGTCGCTGTTGTATATATCTGTTCTGTGGGTCCCATCGAGGACTGTTGTGTAATGTTATTACTTCGTTTTCCACCCGCACGAAAGTGCCTGGTGGGCACCTTTGAATCGTTTCTATGCGGGTTTGGCGGGAATCGCTAAAACTTGCATAGGGTCGATTCTGAGGGTGTTACAGGCAAGCCTGCTGTAGTTAGAAAGAATAATAAATCTTCATACAAGTCCAGTGAAGCCACTGCATCTTCTATTGTGGTGCTTGAAGAACCTGTTCCTTATGATTGGAGTGAACCTGATGTCTATGTTGTTGATGGAGAAGGTTGCATTTTTACAAGTCAGAGTGATGAATATGCACCTGCTAGTATTGCTATGTGGGAAATCACTCCCCACTTCAGTGAGCAACTTGAAATGTCCAAGAAGAACTCCAGATTCTGCACACCAAGGATTGCAGATGTAGGTTTGTGGCAAGTGACTAATGCTAAGGGTGATGCAACCTATGCTATCAACCTAGTGGACATGACATGTGGATGTAGGAAGTGGGATGTCACAGGCCTGCCTTGTAGTCATGCATGTAGTGCTATCATAAAGGCCAAGAAAAGACCAGAGGACTATGTTAGCCACTTTTTCAAAAAGGAGATGTATGTTAAAGCATTCAAGCCCATAATTTACCCAGTCCCTGGGCAGCATGGCTGGCCCAAGACAGGGACAGCTGACATCATTCCACCTGTCTTCCATATCAAGAAAGGGAGAAAGCAAGAGAAGAGGAGAAAGGGGAAGTTTGAGGTGCCAAAACCTGAACAGACATCAAGAATGGGAACCATAACATGCTCTAATTGTAAACTACAAGGCCATAGATACACTAGCTGTGCACAGCCTTTAAAGCCTGATTTGGTGATTAGAAAGAACAAGCATGTGGTGAGTTTCTTGTTGTCCAGCATTATTATGTGTTCTGTTATATGTTATCCTTAACATGATCATCTTATGTTGTTTCTTGTTGTACAGCCAACACCACCTCCAGCGCAGCTGCACCTACCCCAGCAGCTACTAGAAGTGCACCCCCAGCAGCTACTACAAGGGCACCCCCAGCATCTACTAGAAGGGCACCCCCAGCAGGTACTAGAAGGGTAGCTACAAGGGCACCCCCAGCAGGTACTTCCTTTGTTGCTCCAAGAAGAACACCAAGATAGAGAGAAGATGATGCTGGATTTGTTCCTGGATACAAGAAGAGCAAGACCTGGGGATATTTCAACTGTGGTTATGCTGGAGGTGATGATGATGGAGGAGCTGGGTCATCAAACCATTGAAATGTTGTAATGGATACATGTACTAGTCATCTTCTGTTTGCAAAAGCTGTTGTAATGGACATGTACTACTTGTTGCCTTACTCCAGTTTCTCTTTTGCTGATGAAACTACTGTGAAATGGACATGTAATGGATTTGTTCTGTGAAATGTTGTTATGTGAAATGTTCTATGAGATGTTGTTATGTGAAATTGAGATGCTCTCCATACAAACATAGACAAATGCACCACATAGAAACATAGACACATGCACCACATAGACAAATGGTTCAACATAGACAAATGCACCACATACACAAGAAGATTCAACATACAATAATGGTTCACATACACAAATGGTTCAACACAGCTAAAACACTACTGCAGATACTCCAGCTTTTTCTTCATCTCACTCAGCACAGATTGCAGCAATATTCTTAGTTTCTCCTTGTTGTCAGTATTTGCTTTAAAAAGATCAAAAAGCAAATACTCCAGCTTTTTATTTTCTGCCTTGAGAACATCTTTTTGTTCCTGCAGAGCCTCCTTTTCTGCCTTCATAGCCTCCTTTTCTGCCTTCATAGCCTGCTTTTCTTCCTCCCATTCCTTCTGCCTAACCCTAAGCACATCAGCTTGTGTAATCTGAATCTGTTTCAGCATGCTAGCTTCAGTCTTTAAATTCTCAACTTCTTTCTTCAGCAAATTCATCTCACTCTCACTTTCTTCCATCACCTCCTTCTCTGCCTTCTTCTCACCCTTCTTCTCACCATTCTTCTCAGCATTCATGTTAGCCAAATTATCCACCATGGCCTTCTTCTCAGCTCTCCATATATTTTTTGACATCAGCAAGCAGGGTGGCATGCTTCTTCTCTATCTTGGCTTTTTCTTCAGCAAGCAGAGCAAGCACCTTACCATTTTCCACCTTCTCATCTATTCTGGCATCATTACTTTCATGGTACATAACCCACAAACTAACTAATGCATTGCTCAAATGATCTGGCCACTCTTCATCTTTCCATGCAACAAACCCACAGTTCAACACTTGCTATTACAAATAAATAAAACCATATGAGATGGATTACACTAACAACTAGGATTCTGTTTACAAATAAATAAAACCATATATGTAAGAAGCTTCTGTTTACAATTTCATATAAGAGCAACTAGCAACTAGGATTCAACACAGATAAAATACTACTGCAGATTAGCAACTATGGTTCAACTAGGTAGAGCAACTAGGCATTGAGCAAAGCCCCTAGGAAGATGAACTAGGCAGTGAGCAAAGCAACTAGGCAGATCAACTAGAACTAGACAGTGAGCAAAGCAACTAAAACTGTTGTAATTGGGAATAGAACTCACATTTTCCACAGGGCACAGATAAAATCTACGGCCAGTGTTGCTCCCTTCAAAAGCCACACACTGCTGCGATGCCATCTTGTGGTTGCGACAAACCAGGGCGCAATCCAGGGCTATGCCGCTGAAAATGGGATCCTCAACATATGCAGGAGCATAATCTAGGTCCGTCAGGTCCTAGTGAAGCAGAAATTGCAAAGACAAATTAGGTAAATGGGGAGGGGCGAACAATTCCTAAATCGACAAAAATCAACCCTAACCCTAGAGCTTACCCCAAGAATGTCCGAGCTAGAACTCTCCCCATCGTCCCATCTAGGCATGCTGGCGACGGCTAGCGGCCTCGGACGGCGGCAACGGCCCAACGGTGGTGGCGGCGGCGGCAATGGAGCTGCGCGGCGGCGGTGACAAGAACAAGTGGAGTACGAGTGAGAGCGAGCTGGGACTGCTGTCTGTGCGACCGAGCGAGATGGACCAGGTGTGTCTGCGCCGACGCGGTCGGTCCAAACGGCGCGGCAACGGCCGTTTGTCCACGTGGACCCTGACAGTGGGGCCTCGCTGTCAAAAATAGAATCAGACAGGGATCAGCGTGATTCGCAATGGGCTGGCCGAAAAATGGTACTGACAAACAAAAATTAAGAATGTTGGTACTGACTCGTTCTGACAGCCCGAATTGGGGTAGCTATCTGCAATTTACTCCTCCATATGCCTCCAGCAGCCCCGTTGACCTCGCTTCCCTTGCGCCTTCCTCTCGAGCGGCTCCGGAGGCGACCCTCCACCCTAGAAGCGACTACCACTCCCTCGTGCCCTCCTGGCCGCCGTCGTCATCGAAGCCGGTGGCGGTGCCCCAGCCCACCGAAGGAGGAGGGGAGGGAGTGCCCTGCCGCCACGACATCTCTATGAGCGGGGCATGGAGCTCGATGGTGGTATGGCGGTTGGCGGCGGAGCATGGCTTAGTGGCAGAGCAGCGGGGCGATAAGCAGGGCGAGTAGGAGGAGTCGGCGGCGCGGTGCGACAGCGGCAACCTGGCGCTAGGGCTCGGGACGCATGGTGGCGACATGCGGGCCCGATCACCTCTTCCTCCCAGGGACGAGCGCCGGCGCGGCTGCCAGACGGCGAACGAGCGGAGAGGATGGGCTTTGGCGGTGGCACGGGAGGTCGGGGTCGCTACTGCTGGCCTCTCGCTCTCGACGGGGGGAGGGGCGAGAGCTACGACTCACGCGCACGTGCATGCCTCGTCGACGGCGGCTGTCGGGCGGTGAGGAGGCGACGCAGCTGCTGTACCTGGTGGCCGGAAGGAAAGGCGTGGTTGATGCCTCTGCTCTCGATGCGCCAGAAGCCTGTTGGCATCGACTTGGTGGTAAGCTACCCTGCTTCTGCTTTGGTCTGCAGTAATTCAGTTTTCACCAAACTTGGTAGAATCCAGTATGTCAGGACCCCTAATTCGGACATGGGATTCCCTCAAAATTTGTTAATTTTTCGCACTTTTTTAGCGGCCTCAAGATGTGCGCCTATCCTCAGTTTGCTCAAATTAACATTGAGGATTGGCGCGTTCTTGGTGGCTAGCCTACCTGTTGATGCATACCTGTCTGCCTCTTGTTGTTATGAAAGCTTGATACAGAACCGATTAACAAGCACCATACGCTCTCAAAATTAGGAGTAATTGAGTATATTCAAGGACCTTAGGCATGCCCCATCTTGATTAAAAAAGAGTGACAACCTACTCTTGTCTTCTTGCTGAGTGTGCCGGTCCAATCTGTTTTTAATTATCCAAAAATGTTGCTGTTGTATATCATCACCCAGACATACCATCGGCTAGGTTGTTTTTGGGTCTACCGTAATTCAGTTTTTGCGGAACTTGCTCTAGCTAGCTGTTAATGAAAGCGTGATGCAGGATTGATTAACGAGTGCAGGCTGCTACACTCTCAGAACTAAGAGTATACTCAAGCGGAGGACTTTATGCTTGCCAAGTCTTGATTAGGAAAGAGTGTCAACCTACTATGTCTTCTTTCTGAGTGACTTCTGGCCTAATCTATTTTTAATTACTCCATGTTGCTTTTGTGTATCGTCACCCAGCAGAGGGGCCGCGGAAAATCCCTGCATGGCGCGACCGGCGTGCTGTCGCTGGTGGCATCGAGATGCAGGAGATCACTCAGGCTCCTGCTAGATGCTTCGGCCCGGCACAGGCCCGATCTGGCCCGACGCAGGAGATCGCTCATGCAACTCCCTACACGACACAGGAGTGTTACTCGAGCAGCTGAGTCCTTAAATTTTACAATGGATATATTAATTCGTCTCAGATTATGCACCATTCATTTTATGAATTTTGCATTACTTTCTCGACTAGATTTGTTAATCATAGAAGGATGTTATTACTAATTAATTTACGCTACTCCAAAATATTTCTGAATATATCGTGCGCACCCAAGTGCAATGAAAGTGAAGCTCAAAAATGAAGTGAAAGTTGGTGTCAAGGATTGTAGTAGATTTCTAACAAAACATAATTCATATATATGCATATAATTTTTAATGTTTTTCTTAAAAACATGTAAATTTCAAGTTGTGTGCTCTTATGTAAATAAATTTCTTGTGGTTATTTATTAGATTGAACTAGATAAGTTTAAGTAACTAACTTACACGAGAGGGAGAGGACTTAACTAAGGTGTCATTTGATACAAAAACTAGATGAATCCTCGCGTGTTGCTGTGGCGAAATAAACTGATGGGTAAATGACTATATGTCATACAAAACTACATAGGTGATGATCCTTTGATCAACTCCATGGATATTCAAATAAATCCCTACCTTTTCAATTTTGACGTTCCTCACTAATTTCTATTTTGTGAATTGGATATGGTTTTCCTCTCAAGTGACCATAATTTTGTATCAGGATAAAAAGTCGATGTACCGACAAACTGAATGGGGCATATCAATGTTTGACCAAGTGTTCTACTCTATTCAAAATAGCTAGATGCGTGTTAAAATCTTCACCAAATTAATTTAATTTTGTATTTATTTTTCTGTACAGTCAGGCAAACAGGACACAAAAACCTGTTTGATCGAATTTCATTTGATGATCTGAAAAGTTGACATTTGATCTCATTAAACTCTGTCAATGCCTGACACCTTGCGGCTAGCACACTTAAGCAAAGAATGAATACTTTCGTCATATTATGAAGAGTTACAATACTTTTGTCATACTCTTATGTTAATATCATCCGAGTGTTCATATGAAGTGGTCCAGAGTGCTTGGTAAATCCTTTATTATTCAATATCATTCTTTTTTGTTTGCTGTTAGAGACAAATCTAATACGCAAGGCTTAATTTACCCGTCGTTAGTACATGCAATATGGGACAATTAAAAGAGCACCGAAAATCAATTTCAGTATGGACATGACATAAAAAATACCAGTATCCAAGCATCCCACATGTGGAAAAGGAAAGATGAACTCACCTAGCCATAGTTCCAAAATTGCAAGAATCCAGAAACTTTTGGTTCAGCACCAGTTGTCCCAGATACTACAGTAGGAATCCAATTGTGTACAAAAACATGTAGTTATGTTGCGGCATGCCAAGCAGATAGATGTCGAGTAGCCGTGTGTGAGAGAATAAAGTCAGGACATTGATTATTTCCCTGTCAAGTGGCACATTATGAAGGACATTTCCAACAATTTATTCAAGCACGTTATTCTTGAGTAAAACAAAAACAAACCAGTGACAAACAACAGAGATACCCAGAAGGTGAGAACTGTATACTTATTATTTTTCATTTTTTGTTGGTGGCACACCAAGGAAGTCCTTTTCAACACACTTGCACCTAGAATCTGAACAGTAATCAAACAAATTGCAGCATATAAGAAAATTGCTAACCTGTTTTAACAAATTTATATGAATGATGTGCTCAATAGGCTTTTTTCATGCCTTCTGATTGTGTCTACATATTAAGCTTGAGCAAGGCCTTCAGGTGCTAAAGATTTTCATGGATCATGTCTACAAGATGTCCATGTTCGATGAATTTGTTTTCCATGATAACCGTGAGAACATAATGCAAGAGAAAAAAAATCCAAGCAATAGCAGCCGCTGAAGAAAGTACATGGCTCACAGAATTATTTGTCCGATAAGCTCAGTAAATAGTTTTATCTTCCTACAAGTACATAATTTTAAACCTATCAGAACTACTAAGAGCAATCTCGGTGTCAGAATATGCTGTATGAATGCTCATTTGTTAGTCTCTATCCTTGTTCTTGCAATTTCGAATGTGGTGTATCTACCGTGATTACAACCTTGACTAATCCTGCAGGTCATGAATAAAAAGGTGGTTGCTACCAACAACACTGAAAGTCAAGATGTTGATGGAAAGCACAATCTGTAGGAAGTTGCAGAGCTAAATTCCGTGGTGGAAAACGGTGTGGTGGTTGTACATATAAACGATGCTGCCCCAATAGATGCAAACCCAACAATGGATGCCATGGGCTATTTATTTTTGCAGCTTAAGTTATTTGAGTATCTACGCAAGGATGACCGCTTATACAGGGCGCATAAAACTGTTGTGGTTGAAGGCATTCAAGATCCTGTCGGTCCAAAATTCTTTGTAGGTTACACAAATTGCAAGTGTGAGGCGATTCAGGATTCAATTGGAGGCTTTATTTGGTTTTGTTTTTCTATAGTATTTTTTCGCTTTTGCTAGAGTATGGTGTTTTGGGTGGCTAGGAGAGTAAAGCTTAGATCTTTTTTGGGCGAGATGTTTCTGTTTCGAATTGGTATTAGGAATTGTACCTAGGGATTTATGATCCACCTGTAAGGCTTTTTGCAACCAAGGATATTGATTTGTGGTGCATTACTAAACAAGTATATTTCACTCTATATTATATTATGCCTTAGATTTATTCTTATTTGTAAACTAGCTCCAATTAATATTTGATAGGTTCATATTACACATTTTAGGAGCAAAATAGTTGTCATTTTAGTAGTTTCGAAAATGAATGGACGTTAGCCATGTGTTACACGTGCTTACATCAATAGGCACGAGACACAATTAATTTGCTTGGTAAAAAACTCGCTAAAACGATATAAGCATCAACATATATTTTTTATTATAATTATTAGACGTGTGTTGCACGTGCAAGCTTGCTAGTGTAAGAAAGTAGACACTTTGCAGCGTCTTCAGTCAGAGTACCTGACACTGACAGAGCCGCCCCGAGGGCGGGTACCTCGCCGTCGCCGGGACCCAGGGCCGCCGCTCGCTGGGCGTCTCCTCCACCGGGAGCAGCGGCAACGAGGCCAAGGGCCTCCGCCTCCGCGCGTTATGCGCGCTGGAGAATCTGCGCCTCCGGTCGTCCGAGTCGCGCCGCCAGAGGGAGGTCGTGGTGCCACCGATGCAGCCCGGCACGCCGTGTTTCGCGCCGGAGGGCGCCGCCGCGGGTTCCCGGGGAGGATTCGTCGGGAGTTTGAGGGCTGGGCCGAAGACCCTCGCCATACGGCAAGGAGTGGCGCCAGGAAGAATACCCAGGCTGAGGATTGTAGTCGCTGCCGCTCGCCACCTCGCCGCCGGTTAGGAATCGGACGAACCCATTTCCAAAAAAGGAACCGGACGATGGAAACCCGAAGCCGTAGAAGCCTGTAAGGCAAGTTCCATGGCGTCGTTTTATATATACAGTACAGTACGTCCTAAATTAGTCAGAGGGGATTTTTTCTCTTATTATTTTGTTCTTCTCTGATCGAACTCTGTTCTTCTTTGGGCATGTTCTACAGTATAGGTAAATGCGCCTGTTCAGAGAGAAGGCGTACGGACGGCAACCGCCTATGGCGGTTAGAAAAAATCTATATCTATCTACTAATTTAAGCTGAGGTAGGTTCGTCCCTATAGTTTTCCGTCCGAATTTTTTTGGACTGTTTTGCCCCTAACTCTTTGAGGATATTACTTGCTCTGCCACCGCAAGTCGAATCCAGAGCGAGCCCTGCGCGCTTGCCTTGTTGTGCCGCCCTGGTTCCTTTCCGTTCCCCGTGCGCCGCCACTGCAGCAACGCCCCCTTCTCTCACCCCTCGCCGCACCTCTTGGTTCCCGAGCGATGAGGCGCGCCCAGCAGGGAGGCAGGGACACTCACCTTTACTCACCGAAGAAACACCATGTTTCTTCTCGGTCGCAGGTCGCTGCTCCTCCAGCACCCCGGTCAACGACGTGCCGGACGCCGTGATACCCGTCTCTCCTCCACTCCCCTCCCATTGTTCTCTCTCTTGGTTAGGCTCTCCACAGCACCTCCACGGAAGCGGCACCACCTGGTCTCCAACAGTCAGGCGTGGAGAGCCCAACCCTTTGGTTCTGAAATTGGATCTGATATATCTATCTACTAATTTCTTCCCAGGTAGGTTCGTCACCTGTGTTTTTCCGTTCACCTTTTTTTTTCCAATTTTGCCCCTAGCTATTTAGTTAAATTACTGCCCTGCCACCGCAAAGAAAAAAGCCCAAAACTCCTTCTCTCCCGATGGTCAACTCGCCGCGCGTCTCTCCTCCGTCCCCTCGCCGCGGCCGACCATGTCGAGCCTCTGCTGGAGCAGCGCGCTCGTAGACCATCCCCTCTCCTGCCAACGGACTCCCCCGCCTCCTCCACGGCCGACCCAGCCCTCCCATCCCCTCCCCTCCCCTCCCTACCCTCATCTCTGAATCGAGGCGTGGCTGCGCAGTGCAGTGCCGTTAGGGTCACGGAGATGCCGGTCGTCGGGCTTCTGGGAATGGAGCTACCTTTGGTCCGGGGCTCTGCAAGAATCGAAGGAATAGGCGGAGGCGCTGGACCAGTGAACATAGACTGAACCCAGGGGCACTCCCCTCGTCTCCAGCGTTGGGCCATGGGGAGCAGGGGAGGTGGACGGGGCCATGCTTTTCCAAAAGCAAGTTTGCAGCGAGCTGTTTGCAAAACCAGAGAGGAAATAAAGCAAGATAAGAGATAGATGATTCTTACATCAACGCCTCCTTGCCCGCTTCGCCGCCATCCTCCGGTGGGAGGAACATGAACTGCTACACCGCCGCCGCCCAGATCGCATCGCCCGGTGGGAGGAAAAGGACATACTGCGTTGCCTCCGCCCAACTCGCCTCCGTACCTACAGCCGCCAAGCACCGGCGTCCTGGTCTGCTTCCGGCGTACTGGACATGGACCCAGCTCGCGTCGTCTCCAGTGACACTCCGCAGCTCGGCTCCGTGCATGCCGCCGCCAGGGACGCCATCGGACGCGCCCTTCTCTACAGTGCTGCCTCCTGCAGCAACTCTCAAATGCAACCCAGCACGCCAAGAGCCTCCACAGGCACCATGATGGACGGCGAGAGCAGGCGGTGGCCACATCAGTAGATGATGAGAGAATTAGCTAGGCCGTGAGGATGGGACGAGTCAGGGGAGAATGACTCGTATGTGATGTCCCTCTACGTGTATATGGCTTTTTTTTATTTTTTATATGTGATAAAAATAAAAGCATACATATTTTTAGAAGATTTCAAAAATACAACATATTTATACATGTAAAGCTAATATTTTTTCTAAACTAGCTAATGCATCTAGCGGAGTCAAATTTAAAATAATAACATCCAATGTACGACGTCAATCCATAATTTTGTTAATTTTTTCGGACTTCATTCTACGGTACAAATACAGTAATATAAAATTTTAACCTTCTAAAATGTGTTTCCTTTTTAAGAACAAAATTGTTTCTAAGAATAATAGGTCCGACGTCGTCAAGTTTGAGAGGAACGAAAAACTGGGATTTTACACAATTAAAGAAATTACCACACTTTGTTCTATAAAACTTTTACACATGAATGGAACAAAAATAAAAATTTCTGATGCTTTCAAATGAAGAATCAACATAAAACACAATGGGTTGTTGGTGGAAGATCCCCGAAAATATAATGTAAAATAAATGTCATCTGTCATAGTATGTGCATATGGTCTCTCACTCTCTCTTGCCAGCCAATAATACCGAATAAACGGTTCATAATTCCAACGGCCCGTAGCAACGCACGGGCATTCAACTAGTATATATATATGTTTTACTTTGGATCCGATGAATACATGTGTTCTTGAATGGAATTTTACATCGTGTCTTGGATCCGTTTCTTTGTTCGTGGATTTTAAATGCTATTTCTGTTTGTGTTTTTCTTGATGGAAATTTACTAAGGTCTGGTCGTCGACTCAACAAACGCGCAGCGTCGCCGCCTACGGAGGACACTGGAAGAAGGCCGATGTAGCGCCGCCCTCTCCTGGTCGCCTGTGCTCTGCTGGTGAGATTCGCCCACACCCAAATTTGTCGTTCCGATTTTTTAAGATGAGTTTGCCGATAACAAGCACTACCACCGCAAAGGGAACAAATCAACCTGTTCCTTGGCTTCTTTTCTCCTGGATAGGGTTCTCCGCCAAATCCCCAATGACATGGCGGCGTGGTTCCGGCCACCGGTCCTTCTGCCGTATAGGAGGCCGTGGTTGAGCGCGCGGGGGAGGTCGGCAACGTATACGAGCTGAGGCGCAACCCGCGGTACGACATCTCTTCTTGGTTGTTGAGCATTTTTGCAATTTTGGCCCCTTGCCCTTGATTATTTTCCCCTCTCATGATTCCCCTCGCCGTCTCCTTCCAGACCCTCCTGACCGCCAAAGACCAGCCGCAGACCGCCCCTAACTCTTCATAGTGTGGCCGTCGAGACGGGTGGAGGACCAGCCATGGATATGGAGACCTGGTGTCTCAGAGTGCAGCAGTTCCAAGAGGACCTGCTTCAGGCGTGCGGGAGGTGCAGGAGACGGTCAGGATTGTGACCATGTGCGAGGGGCCTCAAAACTCAAAACTGGAGCGTGCACTCTCCTCGCTGTCGCTGTAACCGGCAACAATGCCATAAAATTTCTGCTCCTAATTCTGTATTGCTCTTGATAGTCAAGTCAAGTACCACTCTTTCACAGGATAAGTTCACGAGTCTGATTTTTTCTACTCCGTATGAAATTATTAGCCTTGAGAAAATTTCTGCTATGTCATTGTGTCCGGGTGATGACTTTTTTTGCATAAATGATGACTAATGATTTATTTTCTTGAACTTCAAACAGTCCTCTGTTTGTATGTCGCTAAACATGCATTCACCTTATGTTACAGTAATCGTGAAAACTATTTGAAAACCACCTCCTTGCTGACACTAGGTTCTAACTGACTAATTGCCTCTAAACTCTACAAACAACCATTAATGTTGTCTGTGCACGTCATTACACGAAAAAATGGGTTTTCCTAATTTTAGTTCTGTGTCGAAAATGCCAAGAAGTGGTGTTATGTGCTTTCTTTTATTATATACATGTCATCCGTAAATTTTGTTGGCTACAATTATGTATACAAAATGACATAGTACATGTGAGCAATAGTAATAGTAAGTGCCTGAGCTATGTTTTCTCAAAAAAAAAAAAAGATGACTGAGTCAACCTATTAATTTGCTGCATGGTGTTCAATCTGTTAAAATTTCCATTCAAAAAAAAAAACTCCTACAATTGATTATAAATACTTCATACAAATCAACCTGTAGAAAGTAACAATGCACGAGCACATGGGCTAAATAGACAAATCAGTAATCCGAGACAGATAATTGGAACCGGTACGTCGTCGTGCAGTATATTGTATCGAATGTCTGTTGTCTGACCGTAGCAACGCACGGGCATTATGCTAGTATTCCTAACACTCCCGGCTGGTACAATTAATTTGCTTGGTAAAAAACTCGCTAAAACGATATAAGCACCAACATATATTTTTTATTATAATTATTAGACGTGTGTTGCACGTGCAAGCTTGCTAGTGTAAGAAAGTAGACACTTTGCAGCGTCTTCAGTCAGAGTACCTGACACTGACAGAGCCGCCCCGAGGGCGGGTACCTCGCCGTCGCCGGGACCCAGGGCCGCCGCTCGCTGGGCGTCTCCTCCACCGGGAGCAGCGGCAACGAGGCCAAGGGCCTCCGCCTCCGCGCGTTATGCGCGCTGGAGAATCTGCGCCTCCGGTCGTCCGAGTCGCGCCGCCAGAGGGAGGTCGTGGTGCCACCGATGCAGCCCGGCACGCCGTGTTTCGCGCCGGAGGGCGCCGCCGCGGGTTCCCGGGGAGGATTCGTCGGGAGTTTGAGGGCTGGGCCGAAGACCCTCGCCATACGGCAAGGAGTGGCGCCAGGAAGAATACCCAGGCTGAGGATTGTAGTCGCTGCCGCTCGCCACCTCGCCGCCGGTTAGGAATCGGACGAACCCATTTCCAAAAAAGGAACCGGACGATGGAAACCCGAAGCCGTAGAAGCCTGTAAGGCAAGTTCCATGGCGTCGTTTTATATATACAGTACAGTACGTCCTAAATTAGTCAGAGGGGATTTTTTCTCTTATTATTTTGTTCTTCTCTGATCGAACTCTGTTCTTCTTTGGGCATGTTCTACAGTATAGGTAAATGCGCCTGTTCAGAGAGAAGGCGTACGGACGGCAACCGCCTATGGCGGTTAGAAAAAATCTATATCTATCTACTAATTTAAGCTGAGGTAGGTTCGTCCCTATAGTTTTCCGTCCGAATTTTTTTGGACTGTTTTGCCCCTAACTCTTTGAGGATATTACTTGCTCTGCCACCGCAAGTCGAATCCAGAGCGAGCCCTGCGCGCTTGCCTTGTTGTGCCGCCCTGGTTCCTTTCCGTTCCCCGTGCGCCGCCACTGCAGCAACGCCCCCTTCTCTCACCCCTCGCCGCACCTCTTGGTTCCCGAGCGATGAGGCGCGCCCAGCAGGGAGGCAGGGACACTCACCTTTACTCACCGAAGAAACACCATGTTTCTTCTCGGTCGCAGGTCGCTGCTCCTCCAGCACCCCGGTCAACGACGTGCCGGACGCCGTGATACCCGTCTCTCCTCCACTCCCCTCCCATTGTTCTCTCTCTTGGTTAGGCTCTCCACAGCACCTCCACGGAAGCGGCACCACCTGGTCTCCAACAGTCAGGCGTGGAGAGCCCAACCCTTTGGTTCTGAAATTGGATCTGATATATCTATCTACTAATTTCTTCCCAGGTAGGTTCGTCACCTGTGTTTTTCCGTTCACCTTTTTTTTTCCAATTTTGCCCCTAGCTATTTAGTTAAATTACTGCCCTGCCACCGCAAAGAAAAAAGCCCAAAACTCCTTCTCTCCCGATGGTCAACTCGCCGCGCGTCTCTCCTCCGTCCCCTCGCCGCGGCCGACCATGTCGAGCCTCTGCTGGAGCAGCGCGCTCGTAGACCATCCCCTCTCCTGCCAACGGACTCCCCCGCCTCCTCCACGGCCGACCCAGCCCTCCCATCCCCTCCCCTCCCCTCCCTACCCTCATCTCTGAATCGAGGCGTGGCTGCGCAGTGCAGTGCCGTTAGGGTCACGGAGATGCCGGTCGTCGGGCTTCTGGGAATGGAGCTACCTTTGGTCCGGGGCTCTGCAAGAATCGAAGGAATAGGCGGAGGCGCTGGACCAGTGAACATAGACTGAACCCAGGGGCACTCCCCTCGTCTCCAGCGTTGGGCCATGGGGAGCAGGGGAGGTGGACGGGGCCATGCTTTTCCAAAAGCAAGTTTGCAGCGAGCTGTTTGCAAAACCAGAGAGGAAATAAAGCAAGATAAGAGATAGATGATTCTTACATCAACGCCTCCTTGCCCGCTTCGCCGCCATCCTCCGGTGGGAGGAACATGAACTGCTACACCGCCGCCGCCCAGATCGCATCGCCCGGTGGGAGGAAAAGGACATACTGCGTTGCCTCCGCCCAACTCGCCTCCGTACCTACAGCCGCCAAGCACCGGCGTCCTGGTCTGCTTCCGGCGTACTGGACATGGACCCAGCTCGCGTCGTCTCCAGTGACACTCCGCAGCTCGGCTCCGTGCATGCCGCCGCCAGGGACGCCATCGGACGCGCCCTTCTCTACAGTGCTGCCTCCTGCAGCAACTCTCAAATGCAACCCAGCACGCCAAGAGCCTCCACAGGCACCATGATGGACGGCGAGAGCAGGCGGTGGCCACATCAGTAGATGATGAGAGAATTAGCTAGGCCGTGAGGATGGGACGAGTCAGGGGAGAATGACTCGTATGTGATGTCCCTCTACGTGTATATGGCTTTTTTTTATTTTTTTATATGTGATAAAAATAAAAGCATACATATTTTTAGAATATTTCAAAAATACAACATATTTATACATGTAAAGCTAATATTTTTTCTAAACTAGCTAATGCATCTAGCGGAGTCAAATTTAAAATAATAACATCCAATGTACGACGTCAATCCATAATTTTGTTAATTTTTTCGGACTTCATTCTACGGTACAAATACAGTAATATAAAATTTTAACCTTCTAAAATGTGTTTCCTTTTTAAGAACAAAATTGTTTCTAAGAATAATAGGTCCGACGTCGTCAAGTTTGAGAGGAACGAAAAACTGGGATTTTACACAATTAAAGAAATTACCACACTTTGTTCTATAAAACTTTTACACATGAATGGAACAAAAATAAAAATTTCTGATGCTTTCAAATGAAGAATCAACATAAAACACAATGGGTTGTTGGTGGAAGATCCCCGAAAATATAATGTAAAATAAATGTCATCTGTCATAGTATGTGCATATGGTCTCTCACTCTCTCTTGCCAGCCAATAATACCGAATAAACGGTTCATAATTCCAACGGCCCGTAGCAACGCACGGGCATTCAACTAGTATATATATATGTTTTACTTTGGATCCGATGAATACATGTGTTCTTGAATGGAATTTTACATCGTGTCTTGGATCCGTTTCTTTGTTCGTGGATTTTAAATGCTATTTCTGTTTGTGTTTTTCTTGATGGAAATTTACTAAGGTCTGATCGTCGACTCAACAAACGCGCAGCGTCGCCGCCTACGGAGGACACTGGAAGAAGGCCGATGTAGCGCCGCCCTCTCCTGGTCGCCTGTGCTCTGCTGGTGAGATTCGCCCACACCCAAATTTGTCGTTCCGATTTTTTAAGATGAGTTTGCCGATAACAAGCACTACCACCGCAAAGGGAACAAATCAACCTGTTCCTTGGCTTCTTTTCTCCTGGATAGGGTTCTCCGCCAAATCCCCAATGACATGGTGGCGTGGTTCCGGCCACCGGTCCTTCTGCCGTATAGGAGGCCGTGGTTGAGCGCGCGGGGGAGGTCGGCAACGTATACGAGCTGAGGCGCAACCCGCGGTACGACATCTCTTCTTGGTTGTTGAGCATTTTTGCAATTTTGGCCCCTTGCCCTTGATTATTTTCCCCTCTCATGATTCCCCTCGCCGTCTCCTTCCAGACCCTCCTGACCGCCAAAGACCAGCCGCAGACCGCCCCTAACTCTTCATAGTGTGGCCGTCGAGACGGGTGGAGGACCAGCCATGGATATGGAGACCTGGTGTCTCAGAGTGCAGCAGTTCCAAGAGGACCTGCTTCAGGCGTGCGGGAGGTGCAGGAGACGGTCAGGATTGTGACCATGTGCGAGGGGCCTCAAAACTCAAAACTGGAGCGTGCACTCTCCTCGCTGTCGCTGTAACCGGCAACAATGCCATAAAATTTCTGCTCCTAATTCTGTATTGCTCTTGATAGTCAAGTCAAGTACCACTCTTTCACAGGATAAGTTCACGAGTCTGATTTTTTCTACTCCGTATGAAATTATTAGCCTTGAGAAAATTTCTGCTATGTCATTGTGTCCGGGTGATGACTTTTTTTGCATAAATGATGACTAATGATTTATTTTCTTGAACTTCAAACAGTCCTCTGTTTGTATGTCGCTAAACATGCATTCACCTTATGTTACAGTAATCGTGAAAACTATTTGAAAACCACCTCCTTGCTGACACTAGGTTCTAACTGACTAATTGCCTCTAAACTCTACAAACAACCATTAATGTTGTCTGTGCACGTCATTACACGAAAAAATGGGTTTTCCTAATTTTAGTTCTGTGTCGAAAATGCCAAGAAGTGGTGTTATGTGCTTTCTTTTATTATATACATGTCATCCGTAAATTTTGTTGGCTACAATTATGTATACAAAATGACATAGTACATGTGAGCAATAGTAATAGTAAGTGCCTGAGCTATGTTTTCTCAAAAAAAAAAAAAGATGACTGAGTCAACCTATTAATTTGCTGCATGGTGTTCAATCTGTTAAAATTTCCATTCAAAAAAAAAAACTCCTACAATTGATTATAAATACTTCATACAAATCAACCTGTAGGAAGTAACAATGCACGAGCACATGGGCTAAATAGACAAATCAGTAATCCGAGACAGATAATTGGAACCGGTACGTCGTGCAGTATATTGTATCGAATGTCTGTTGTCTGACCGTAGCAACGCACGGGCATTATGCTAGTATTCCTAACACTCCCGGCTGGTACCATATCCCCCCCCCCCCCCCCCCCTTCAACCCCCTCAAGGCGCTTTGCCTTTTCTTCAGCGATCTGATTCTAGTCCCAGAGTGCTTTGCGCTTCTGGTGTGCTGCCCTATCTTGGATCGTTCTTCCTCCCTTTTTTGTTCGTTGGGATCTCTTCCGTTGTTCTGCACCGTGTGCCAAAGTATTATTAAAATTTCCATCCCCTTATTTTCGCCAAAACACAGCTCTCGCTTTAAATTTATCCTGGTCGATTTGGGGAAATCATATGTATGTCGGTCCTTCGGTATTTGATTGTGTAGCTGTTTAAAACAATTATATATACTGTACTACTGTTTATGACGGCTGAATGTTTGGATTTTTTTGTTTTCTTAAGGGTTTGAAATATGCGGAAAATCAAGAGAGGAGATGTTCCCACTGGAACAAGCTCGGGCCATAGACGCAAACGAGGCCGTAGGACCAGTGAGTCATTATTGCCAATCTTCTCGTGTTTTTTCTCCTGCGCTTGTCCGTACAGATTTTTTCCAAAGCGTTCACAACTATGCTCTATAATGCTTCTGCAACCAGGAAACCTGCATTTGAACGAGGCATCCAGTAGATTAATTGATCCTGAAGGCGGTGTACTCAATCCAGAACTTGCTGCGGTGCTGTCTCCAAGCGTCGTCTGGCTTGTCTCATTTGATGGTGATTCTACTATATATATGTGCACATTACTTCTCCATCTTTGTATTTGTAAATTTATGATAATAATAATAATTGATAATTTTACAATGAGAGAATACAATGGTTTATATAGGAGAGGGGGGAGAGGAGGTGCAGCGCCCGGCCTAAACCCTAACTTGATATGCAAGTAAATATAATCTAACATCTCCCGCAGTCTCAACCGTGGGCTCGACAACGTTGAGACTGAAACGAATCTCTATAAATAATGTAGCAGCAAGTCCTTTGGTAAAAATATCTGCAAGTAACTCAACAAGTAACTGACGCAACCAAACTGTTTCAGCAACTGCGTGAGCAACAGCACGGTACTCAGCCTCTGCGGACGAGCGAGAAACCGTAAGCTGACGCTTCGAAGACCAAGAAATTAAATTATTTCCAAGAAAAACACAGTATCCTGAAGTGGATCGACGAGTGTCTGGACAACCAGCCCAGTCTGCATCGGAATATGCTGTCAATAATGTGGGTGATGAGTGGTTGATATGCAAACTATGATCTAATGTACCTTTGAGATATCTAAGTATGTGTTTGACATGGTTAAAATGCGGGACTCTTGGATCATGCATGTAAAGACAAGCTTGCTGGACAACATATGATATTTCTGAACGTGTAATGGTGAGATACTGAAGGGCTCCAGTTAAGCTACGGAATAGAGTCGGATCAGAAAAAATATCACTATCCGAGGAAAATTTAGAAAAAGTATCTACAGGTGTACGGGATGGTTGACAATCTAACATTCCAGCCCTAGTTAGGAGATCAACAGAGTAGTGACGTTGAGAGAGAAAAAGACCAGAAGAATCACGAGTGACAGCTATACCTAAGAAGTGATGAAGGGAACCTAGATCAATCATAGAGAATTCAGTTTGTAGGAGAGAAATAATATGAGTGAGAAAAGTTGTGGAGGAGGCAGTGAGAACTATATCATCAACATAAAGTAGAAGATATGTAACCTGGGTGTTAGAGTGGTAAACAAAAAGAGAGTAGTCAGAACGAGAGGGAATGGATCCTATAGTTTGAATAAAGGTAGAAGAACGTTGAAACCAGGCTCGGGGTGCTTGTTTGAGGCCATAGAGATATTTTTGGAGAAGGCAAACGTGATCAGGAAAAGAAGAATCTTCGAAACCGGAAGGTTGTTGAGAATAGACGACTTCGTTTAAGGAACCATGGAGGAAAGCATTTTTTACATCGAGTTGATGGATGGGCCAGGAAGAGGAAACAGCAAGACTAAGAATGGTTCGGATGGTGCTAGGTTTAACTATGGGAGAGAAAGTTTCGTCGTAATCGACACCGTGTTGTTGAGAGAACCCACGACAAACCCAACGCGCTTTATACTGAGAGAGAGTGCCATCAGAATGAAATTTTTCACGGAACACCCACTTTCCAGAAACAACATTTGCATTAGGAGGTCGGGGAACAAGTTGCCATGTGTTATTGGATTGGAGTGCTTGAAACTCATCGCGCATGGCAGCGGACCAGTTCGGATCAAGAAGAGCAGATTTGTATGTTTTGGAAAGAGGTGAGAGAGTTGGAGAAGCATGAAGATTGAGGTGTGTTTTAGAAAGTCGAAAACTAGACTTGGCACGTGTGCGCATGGAATGGTCGTTGTTAGGTGCGATAATGGGAATGGCATGTGAAGGAGGAGCTGCTGCATCCGACGCAGCGGAAGAGGAGGACGCAGCAGCATGAGGGGCAGAGGATTGGGTAGTTTGATTGTCGGGGGCAGGAGTTTTGGGGCGGCGAGCGTAAACCTGGGTTATGGGTGGTCGAGACACGGGTCCTGATGGGGCTGTCGGGGCAGCCGAGTCAGCCGGGGCAGGGTTAGGGACTACCGTGGCAGGAGAATCGGGAGCGGTATTGGTCGAGGCAGGATATGAGGCAGCCGTGGCAGGGTTGTAGGGCGGGTTAGGAACGAAAAAGTGAGGTTTTATGGAATTGGCTGGGCGAGGGGTGGATGTGGTGGGAGGAGATGTAGGGTTTCTAGTGGCGAAAGGAAATGTGTTTTCATCGAAAGTGACATGCCTAGAGATGTGAATGTGACCGGTCACAAGATCAAAACACCGGTAGCCTTTGTGTTCATCTGAATAACCTAGGAAGACACAAGGAAGGGAACGTGGAGAGAGTTTGTTTGGGGAAGTTGCATAGACATTGGGAAAGCAAAGGCAACCAAAAACGCGAAGTTCAGTGTAGTTTGGGTGAGAGAGAAAAAGGGAGTAGAAAGGTGTGGTGTTTGGGTTAGTGCTAGATGGTCAAATATTGAGGAGATAGGTTGCGGTTCTAAGAGCTTCAGCCCAAAACATGGAGGGCATAGATGATTGAATGAGGAGTGTGCGAACTATGTCATTGATGGTGCAGAGTGATCGCTCAGCCTTGCCATTTTGTGGGGAAGTGTAAGGGCAAGAGAAACGAAGGAGAATGCCATGTTGGAGAAAGAAATTACGGTTTGCAAAGTTGTTAAATTCTTTTCCATTGTCACATTGGATAAATTTTATGGGTAAAAAGAAGTGTGTGTTGACATAGGTTTTAAAGTTGATAAAAAGTGAGTGGACATCAGATTTGTTGCAAAGTGGAAAAGTCCAAACGAAGTGTGTAAAATCATCTAAAATAACTAAGTAGTATTTGAAACCAGAGAGACTCACAGTTGGAGAGGTCCATAGATCACAGTGCAAAAGTTCAAAGGGATAAGTACTATGAGAAATAGAATACGCAAATGGTAAACGAACATGTTTTCCTTGTTGACAAAACTCACAAACGGAGGAATTATGAACCTCTTTATTACAAGGGATCGAAAAATCACAAAGTAGAGAGGATAAAGTGGCTTTATTCGGATGGCCTAAGCATTTATGCCATAGATCTATGGAGGCGAGCATGGATGATGGAGACGAGGCCGCAAGAGTGCCATGAACAGAGTAGAGGTCGCCAGAGATATCGAAGCGAGCGATCTCCGCCTTGGTCATGAAATCCTTCACAGACAAGCCAAAAGGGTCAAATTCGACGGAAACATAGTTGTCTTTGGTGAAACGACGGACAAAGATTAAATTTTTAATGAGGGCTGGTGCAACTAAGACATCTTTAAGTAGGAGTGGTTTGGAAGTGGAAGATGCAAGGTTTGTATGACCGACACATGAAATTGGTATGGAGGAACCATCGCCTAATGTAATGGATGAAAAATGTGATGGTATGCAAGTTGACAGCATAGTATTCGATGAAGACATGTGACTAGAAGCGCCAGAATCAAAAATCCAATCAGTACCTGAGTTACCTTGAGCAGCAAAATTATTCATGGCCTGTAGAAACGCAGCTTGGTCCCAGCTCGGAGTAGAGGGAGTCGGTGCAGTTGACGGAGCAGGGACTGGCACAGGTGGTGGCGGTGCAGCAGGAGTAGAGTACATGGTGTATGGCGAGTAGTAGCCTCCAGTATTAGAAGTGACCGGTGCCGAAGGGCCATAAGGACCCATAGCAAAGGGCATCGGCGAGTGCATCGGCGAGGCATAGGGAGCCGGCGATGGTGCAACATACATGGGCGGTGAAGGAGCGGCGTAATGAGCTTGTGCAGGGACCCGTGGTGCAAGGAGGCCAGGTGAGCCTGTATGAGGATGCACGCCGGGCTGCCACGAACCAGTGTAGGCAGGTGGCGCGCCAACAGGAGAGGGCGCGGTCCAAGGCATTGGACAAGCCTGAACCATTCCAGTCCAAGGGTCCTGAGAAGATCGCCAAGCTGGTGCTGCAGGTGGAGCCGGTGGTGGTGCCGGGGCAGGTGGAGGAGCCGATGCTGTTGGAGGAGGCCGTGGTGCAGGCGGCCGATAGATAGGCCGGGTGCCCCTATAGTTGGGGCTAGGGCGCCAACCTGGCGGTGGAACAGGCGCAAGCGGCGCCAGAGGTGGTGGCGGTGCAGGAAGCCGTGGAGCAGCAACATAGGCCTAAGGGCGAGACTCTTGAGTGGTCATGGCGCGGTCCGCCCAGGAGAGCATGGAGCGGACTTCTTCAAAGGAAGGAGACGGCCGTATCATGGGGATGAAGGACTGCTACTTGTCGAAGCGCTGATTGAGGCCGACGAGGAGGATCTTGATGAGCTGTTTGTCCTCAACGGGATCACCAAGTTCACGGAGTTCATCGGCGATGGTCTGGAGGCGCTGGAAGTATACCCCCACGGGCAAGTCGCCCTGGGCAGTGTTCCAAAGCTCCGTGTTGAGTGTGTTGACACGGGCGTCGGCGTTGTCCTGAAAAAGCTGACTGAGGGGTGCCCAAAGGGTGGCGGCGTTGGTGGCAGCCCTGAAAACGAGATTGAAAATCTCGGTGCTCACCCACTGGTAGATCCACTGTATCACAGCGAGATCATCCTTGACCCAACGGGGATCCGAGGGAGACGGCGGGATGTTGGGGTCGACGTGCGCCAGGAGGTTGCAGCGTCCCAAGTGCACCTCAAAAAGATGCCTCCAATGGTAGTAGTTGTGTTTGGGGAGATCTAAAGTGATGGGAATCAATGGAGTAACGTTGGAGATTGTATCGGCGAAGTTGATGGTGGGGGCGATAAGAGGTGGGTCGGATGAGGTGGATGGTTTGGCAGCCGCGACGACGGCCATGGCGGCGCGCCACTCGAAGAACCCCGTGTAGGGGTTCGTAGCATGGAAAACAAAAAATTTCTATCGCATAGAAACAAACAAGCCAAGATCTATCTACTAGATTGTAGCAACGAGTCGATAGAATAACTCACCCTCGAAGATTCCAAAGTGTTTAACGAGAGCGGATTCTCGTGGGTGATGTAGTCGTACTCTTGCCGATCTCAAGATCGCGTAGACGATCCTTCCGGCGCTGCATTCCGGCAGCGCTTCCGCAGTCGGTCACACGTTCGGTACTCGACGAAGACCTTCCACTCCCTTGTTACAACAGCGGAGGTCGTAGCACTCTCCTCGCGATTTCGGCAGCACGACGGCGTGGTACCGGAAGTAGAGGGGAGATCTCGCAGGGCTTCGCCTTAAGCCGGAGCGAGTATGGTGGACTATGAGAGAGGCCTCGGTGATCTAGGGTTTAGACACACCAAGTAGAGGGATCTAGGCCGGCGGCTAGGGCAAGTAGAAGCCCCAACTCGGCGGCTTGGGAGAAACCCTAGGGCGGCGGCGGTTTGGTGGCCGGCGGCTAGGGTTAGGGTTTAGAGGGGCAAGGTGTAGGTCTAGGAGGGGCAGCCCTGCCCCTCCTTATATAGGTGGGAGGGCGCGGCCAAGGGGAGGGGAGTCCCTCCCCAACTCGGCCTCCTTGGCCGGCGGTGGAGGGAGAGGGACTTCCTCCCCAAGTAGGTTTCCTACTCTCCCTCCACCAAACAAAATAGTCGTTTGACTTTTCAAATTAGCGTTTGACTTTTCAAACTAGGATTTGATTTATCCCTTTATATTGTTCAGCGATGACACCTAGTACATGATGCAACCATTCCAACTTGTTATGCCACATTCATGTACCCTTCCCCTCCGGAGTGCTGGACCTTCCGGAACCTTCTAGAACATTCCCGATGAAAACACCGGAACCATTCTCCAACCCCGAAACAGGACTTTTCTTATATGAATCTTATTCTCTGGACCATTCCGGATCTCCTCATGATATCCCGGATCCCATCCGAGACTCCGAACAACATTCGGTCTCTTACTCATCATTCCATAACTATTCAACAACGTCGAATCCTTAAGTGTGTCCCCCTACGGTTCGTGAATTATGCGGACATGATCGAGACACTTCTCCGAACAATAACCAATAGAGGAATCTGGAAATTCATATGGCTCCCACATATTTCTATGATTACTTTGCGATCGAATGAACCACTTACATACGATACCAATTTCCCTTTGTCTCACGATAGTTTACTTATCCGAGGTTTTGATCGTTGGTATCTCTGCATACCTAGTTCAACCTCGTTACCGATAAGTACTCTTTTCTCGTTCCCGTGATATGTGATCCCTTGTGAGCCAGTCACATGCTTGCAAGCTAATTGGATGACATTCCACTGAGAGGGCCCAAAGTATATCTATCCGTCATATGGATGGACAAATCCCACTCTTGATCCATGTGTCTCAACCAATACTTTCCGAACACTCAATGCCACCTTTATAGCCACCCAGTTACGGTGTGGTGTTTGATGTCATCAAAGCATCCTTCCGGTGATGGTGATAAGCATGATCTCATGGTTGAAGGAATTAGGTTACTATGTATCAGAAAGCATATAGCAATTTAACTATTAAAATGACTTGATCTTTATGCTACGCTTATCTATAGGAGTATGTCCATCATATCATTCTCCTAACGATATGATCTTGTTGTTAATAACATCTCAATGTTCATGATAGGGAAACCACAATCATTTATTAACCAACACGCTAGTATTATGAAGAGGCTTTACTAGTGAAAGTACAAAGGAAGTCGCCTAGAGGGGGGGTGAATAGGCTTTTAAAATTATTACGGTTTAGGCTCAAGTAAATGCGGAATAAAACTAACGTTTAATTTATTGAGCACAAAACCTAGCCACTAAGTTCACCTAGGTGCACCAACAACCTATGCTAAGCAATACAAGCAACAAGGTGATAGCAAGGTATAAATACTTCAAGCACGATGGCTATCACAATGTAAAGTGCATAAGTAAAGGGTTCGGTTGAGAGATAACCGATGGACGCGGAGACGAATATTTGTTTCCCGAAGTTCACTTCTAGAGAAGCTACGTCTCCATTGGAGAGGTGCGATGGCGCAATGCTCTCCGAACGCCACAAATGGCTCACCTCGAGGTGTGGTGGCTCGATGCTCACCCAACGCCACACAAGGCCTCACCCCGGATGCGGAAGCACGCAACTCACCGACGCCAGGAAAGGTTCACCCTATTCTCCCAAGTGCGCACCACAAAAGGCGGGCACTTGCTCCACTATGGGACGCTTGAGGGCGGTCACCGAACCCGTACAAGATTGGGGCTAACTCCACAACTCAATTGGAGGCTCCCAACAACAAAGCCACAACAGGCCAACAATGCCACAAAAGGCCAACAACGCCACAAAAGGCTACAAGACCACAAAAGGTCAACAAGACCACAAAAGGTCAACAATCCAACCACACAACCGTCTAGGGTTCCAAGGAACCCAAGAGAAACAAGCTCACAATCTTGAACTCGCCGAATCTCCGAGGAGAACTCAAACCTATGCACCAAATGCAAGGGCAAGTCCTTCTCCCCCAAATTCCAACAAAGCTACAAAAGCTATTGGGGGAATAAGGGAGGAAGAACACAAGAGTAGAACTCAAACCTATGCACCAAATGCAAGGGCAAGTCCTTCTCTCCCAAATTCCAACAAAGCTACAAAAGCTATTGGGGGAATAAGGGAGGAAGAACACAAGAGGAGAACACAAGAGGAGAACACAAAACTCTCCAAGATCTAGATCCCAATGATTCCTTCACAAAGAAGGGATTTGACTTGGGGTGATTGTAGATCTAGATCTCCTCTCTCAAATCCCTCAAAAAGATGCAAGAATCATAGGAGGGGAAAGGGAGAGGGAATGCTTCTTCAAGGTTGACAATGGAGGAGAGAGAGAAAGCCAAGAACCAAGAAGAAAAGCTAGTACCCACGAAGGGGAAGAGGAGCCCCTTTTAAAGGGCTCCTAGATCTGCCCGTTATGGGCATTCGCGACACCTGGCCGGAACTTCCGGTGGGATGCCGGAAGTTCCGGTGGCACCCAGCCAACAGACGAAAACTGCGGAGCGAGAAACTGAAAAAACGAATCATGGCCGGAACTTCCGGCTCTAGGGCGGAAGTTCCGCCCAGCCTGGCTCCAACGGTCATCAGACCGTTGACGCCTGCTCCAGAAGTGCAACCGGAAGTTCCGGTCAAAACAGACCGGAAGTTCCGGTGAACTTCCGAGCAAGTTCCGATCAAGTTCCGGCAAATATAACGCTTCAAAACAGAAGGTTACCGAGCCTTCACCGGAACTTGGGGCGGAACAAGGGGCGGAACTTATGAGTCGCAAAGCGAGTCTAACCGGAAGTTCCGGCCTTCAGGCGGAAGTTCCGCTCAAGAACTTTTGCCAGGACAAGTTCCGATGCAAGTTCTGGCCAAGTTCCGGCCAAGTTCCGGCCAAGTTCCGGCAAATAGCACACTTCAAAATAGAAGGTTACTGAATCGCCACTGGAACTTGGGCGGAACTAGCGTCGGAACAAACTGTAGAATAGCCCGCAGAAAGAAGTTTGAGCGGAACTTCCGGTGGGAAGCCGGAACTTCCGGTCAGGGAAATTCCAGAAACCAAAAAACCAGAAACGCAATAACCTTTGCATCCGAACTCCAAACGGGATGAAACCAATTTTGTTGGAAAGATAACGACGAATAGAAATATTGGGTATCACCTTGGGAGAAAATATCATGAATATATATGTGATCTATCCCCCAAGGTGTGGAGCCGGAAAACTCGCAAGATCTAAAACCGCAATAAGATATGCAAGTGAAATCCTTAGATGATGAGCTAGTGTCTGTTATGATGATGACCACAAGCTCTAGATCCTCTCATGGACAAGAACCAACTAACAACCAAGAAAGATGATGCTATGAATGCAAAGGTTTGAGCTCTCTCCGAACGATGCAAACGAGACACCCGCTTGAGAGCCCCTCTTGATAGTACGGCTATCTATCCTAAACCCGGTCTCCCAACTAACAACACGAGACTGGCAAAAGAGAAGCCCTATCAACATACCTTTGCCTTGAGCGTCCCACTTGAACTTGATGTAGACCGTCTTGTTCTTCTATAGTGGGAACACCTTTCTTGTTTGCTCTTGCTCGCTCTTGCTTGATGAAGACTTGCAAAATGCTCCCCCACATTCCATGGGGAAACCTCTTCTTTGAACTTGTCTTCATCATTCCATGAGCACGAGGATGGCAAGCTTCAAGCATGAGATCTTCTAGAGATGGCGCATCTTGAGCTCGTCCTTCTTCATCCTTACTTGAGGTTGATCCATCTTGATGCAACTCTTTGCACATGCCTTGATCGACCTTGAAGCTCCTTCTTTCTTCATGATTCCAATGGGCACAAAGCCCTTGGACATTTCTTCATCTCCCAACCTTGAGACCAACACATGGCCCAAGCGATGCCAATGGACAAACCTACAAGTGAAACTCAATTTACACATTAGTCCATGGAGATTGTCATTAATTACCAAAACCACACGTGGGGGCATACATGCCCTTTCAACTAGGGACTTCAATTTAAGTTTACAAATCACACAAGTATTAATGTTTCCTTGTTAATACTATTATAGCATGAATGTAAACATTTATCATAAACACAAAGATATAATAATAACTACATTTATTATTGCCTCTAGGGCATATCTCCAACAGTCTCCCACTTGCACTAGAGTCAACTAATCTAGATTACATGGTAATATACCGAACACCCATGGCAGTTTGGTGTTGGTCATGTTTTTCCCTCGGGAGAGGTTTAGTCAACGGATCCGCCACATTCAGATCTGTGTGTACTTTGCAAATCTTTATGTCACCATCTTGGACATGTTCTCGAATAGCGTGAAAACGTAGCTTAATGTGCTTCAGCTTCTTGTGTGACCTTGGTTCTTGCGCATTGGCTATGGCGCCCATGTTATCACAGTAGATAGACATTGGGTCCAGCGCACTTGGAACCACACCGAGCTCTGTAATGAACTCTTTCATCCATATCGCTTCTTGTGAAGCCTCCGAAGCAGCCATGTATTCCGATTCAGTTGAAGATCTCGCCATAACGCTTTGCTTTGCACTTCTCTAGCTAACTGCTGCACCATTCAAAGTAAATACGTATCCAGATTGTGATTTAGAATCATCCGGATCTGTGTTCCAACTAGCATCGGTGTAACCATTAACAACGAGTTGTTCATCACCTCCATAAGAAAGAACCATATCCTTAGTTCTTCTCAAGTACTTAAGGATGTTTTTGACCGCTGTCCAATGATCCACTCCTGGATCACTTTTATATCTGCTAGTCAAACTAACATCATATGCAATATCGGGTCTAGTACATAGCATGGCATACATTAGAGATCCTATGGCTGAGGCATAGGGAGTTTTACTCATCCTTTCTCTATCTTCTGCCGTTGTTGGACTTTGAGTTTTACTCAAGGTCGTATTGGGCAACATGGGCAAGAACCCTTTCTTGCTATCTTCCATTCCAAACCTCTTTAGAACTTTGTCCAAATATGTACTTTGTGACAATGATATTAGGCGCCTCGATCTATCTCTATAAATCTTTATGCCTAATATGTAAGCTGCTTCGCCAAGATCTTTCATTGAAAAACTATTATTCAAATATTCCTTGACACTATTAAGAAGGTCTACATCATTTCCAATCAACAATATGTCATCTACATATAGTATTAGGAATGCTACAGATCTCCCACTCACTTTCTTGTAAATACAAGCTTCTCCATAAGTTTGTATAAAACCAAAACTTTTGATCACCTTATCAAAATGTTGATTCCAACTTCGGGATGCTTGCTTCAATCCATAAATGGACCGTTGAAGTTTGCATACCTTGTTAGCATCCTTAGGATCGACAAAACCTTTGGGTTGCATTATATACAACTCTTCATCAATGTCTCCATTGAGGGACGCTGTTTTGACATCCATCTGCCATATCTCATAATCATAATATGCAGCAATTGCTAACATAATCCTCACAGACTTTAGCTTTGCTACTGGTGAGAAAGTCTCATCGTAGTCAACTCCTTGAATTTGTCGAAACCCTTTTGCGACAAGTCGAGCTTTATAGACAGTAACATTACCATCAGCATCTGTTTTCTTTTTTAAAATCCATTAATTCTCGACAGCCTTCCGGCCATCCGGTAAGTCCACCAAAGTCCATACTTGGTTTTCGTACATGGATCCAATCTCGGATTTCATGGCTTCTTGCCATTTATTGGAATCTGGGCTCATCATCACTTCCTCATACGTCGCAGGGTCATCGATGTTGTCCACCAACATCACACTCATAACGGGATCATACCAATCAGGAGTGGTACGAGTTCTCGTTGACCTGCGAGGCTCTGTAGCAACTACAACCAAAGTTTCATGATCATCATCATTAGCTTCCTCTCTTATTGGTGCAGGCACCACAGGAACTTTTCCGGTGCTGCGCTACTCGCAAGTTCGAGAGAAGGTTCGACAACCTCGTCGAGTTCTAATTTCCTTCCAGTCACTTCTTTCGAGAGAAATTCCTTCTCTAGAAAGGATCCATTCTTGGCAACGAAGATTTTGCCTTCAGATCTATGATAGAAGGTATACCCAATAGTTTCCTTTGGGTATCCTATGAAGACGCATTTTTCCGCTTTGGGTTCAAGCTTGTCCGGCTGTAACTTCTTTACATAGGCTTCGCAACCCCAAACTTTAAGGAACGACAATTTAGATTTCTTCCCAAACCATAATTCATACGGTGTCGTTTCAACGGATTTAGATGGTGCCCTATTTAAAGTGAATGCGGCTGTTTCTAATGCATAACCCAAAAATGATAGCGGTAAATCTGTAAGTGACATCATAGAACGAACCATATCTAAGAGAGTTCGATTACGACGTTCGGACACACCATTACGCTGTGGTGTTCCCGGCGGTGTCAATTGTGAAAGTATTCCGCATTTCTTCAAATCTCGCCAAACTCGTAACTTAGATATTCACCTCCACGATCAGAACGTAGAAATTTAATCTTCTTGTTACGTTGATTATCCACCTCACTTTGAAATTCCTTAAACTTCTCGAAAGTTTCGGACTTATGTTTCATGAAATAGATATACCCATATCTACTCAAGTCATCTGTGAAGGTAAGAACATAACGATAACCACCGCGCGATGCTACACTCATTGGACCACACACATCGGTATGTATGATTTCCAATAAGTCCGTAGCTCGCTCCATCATACCAGAAAATGGAGTCTTAGTCATTTTGCCCATCAGACATGCTTCGCATCTTTCAAGTGATTCGAAATCAAGTGATTCAAGAAGTCCATTGGAATGGAGTTTCTTCATACGCTTCACTCCAATGTGACCAAGACGACAGTGCCACATATAGGTCGAGTTATCGCTCAATTTCAAACGTTTAGCCTCAATGTTATTAATATGTGTATTTCCACTATCGAGATTCAATAAGAATAGACCATCTATCAAAGGTGCATGTGCATAAAACATATTACTCATATAAATCGAACAACCATTATTCTCGGACTTAAACAAGTAACCGTCTCGCAATAAGCAAGATCCCGATATAATGTTCATGCTTAACGCAGGCACCAAATAACAATTATTTAAGTATAAAACTAATCCCGATGGTAGATGAAGAGGTAGCGTGCCAACCGCGATCACATCAACCTTTGATCCGTTTCCCACACGCATCATCGCCTCGTTCTTCACTAGCTTCCGTTTATTCTGCAGCACCTGTTTCGAGTTACAAATATGAGCAACCGAACCAGTATCAAATACCCAGGCACTACTACGAGTACTAGTGAGATACACATAAATAACATGTATATCGGATATACCTTTCTTCTTGATGTTGCCGTTCTTCAAATCCGCCAAGTACTTTGGGCAATTCTGCTTGCAGTGACCCTCTCCCTTGCAGTAAAAGCACTCGGTATCAGGCTTAGGTCCAGCCTTGGTCTTCTTCGTCGGTGCGGTAACTTTCTTACCACCCTTCTTGAAGTGTCCCTTTTGCTTAGACTTGCCTTTCTTGAATTTGGTGGTCTTATTGACCATCAACACTTGGTGCTCTTTCTTGATCTCCACTTCTGCAGATTTTAACATGGAGAAGAGTTCTGGCAACTGCTTGTTCATGCTTTGCATATTGTAGTTCATCACAAAGTTCTTGTAACTTTGTGGTAGTGATTGGAGGACACGGTAAATCCCCAAAGCATTAGGAATAACTATACCTAAGCTTTGAAGTTTGTTTGCGTGCCCAGACATCTTAAGCACATGCTCACTGACGGAGCTGCCCTCTTCCATCTTGCAGTTAAAGAACTTTTCAGAAGCCTCATAGCTCTCAACTACCGCGTGAGTCTCAAAATTCAGTTTGAGTTCATGGACAATATCATGTGGGTCTGAATTCTCAAACCTTTTCTGAAGCTCCGATTCTAAACCATACAAGATAGCACACTGAACTGTGGAGTACTGAGTCTTCCGAGCGAGGTAAACATTCTTTACTTCATCGGTAGCAGTAGCTGCAGGTGGGTCACCCAGCGGTGCATCTAGCACATAGGTCAAATTACCAGCATTGAGGACAATCCTCAAATTGCGGAACCAATCCGCGAAGTTGCTTCCATTGTTTTTCAACTTTTCTTTCTCTAGGAACGCATTAAAATTGATGGTAGGGGCCGCCATTGATCTACAACATATTTGCAATTGTTTAGACTAAGTTTATGACAAATTGAGTTCTAATTAATAGTTAAATTAATCTAGGTGAACTCCCACTCAAAACAATATCCCTCACATTGTTTTAGTGATCACACGAACCAAATCCACCACATCAACACCGATCATCACGAGAGTTGATGTAGCTTCAATGGCAAACAATCGACATGTTCATCATATCTACTATATGATTCATGCTTTACCTTTCGGTGATCCGTGTTCCGAGACCATGTCTGTACATGCTAGGCTTGTCAAGATCAAACCTTAGCTTCCGCATGAGCAAATCTGGCTTGCTCACGTTGTATACACTTGCAGAATCTAACACACCCGATCATCACGTGGTGCTTCGAAACAACAAGCTTTAGCAACGGTGCTCACTAAGGATGAACACTTTAGAACTTGAAATTTATGTGCATGAGGGATCATCTTATAATGCTACCGTCGTTAACTAAGCAATACAAGATGCATAAAGGATTAACATCACATGCAATTCATAATATGTGATATGATATGGCCTTTCTTCTTTGTGCTTCCGATCTCCATCTTCAAGCACGAACATGATCTCCATCATCACCGTCATTGCATCAAGGTCAATGACGCTGCTCCATGGTTGTCGTCCACCAGCTTCAACTATTACAACTACTTTGAATAGACACGCGGGTCTTACCAAAAATTAAAGACAACCATATGGCTCCTGCCGATTGCCAACTTACAATAAGGAACATTGCATACATCAAATATAATCACAATCATGGACATATCACATCACAGCACACCCCTGCAAAACAAAGTTAGACGCCTCTAATTTCTTTGCATGTTTTACGTGGTTTGGGGCTTTCAATAAGTGTCGATCTAACTTACGAACAAGAACCACAACGTTGATGTTTGAACTATCAAGTGCCTGTTGTAAATTGGATCTATACTATAATGGGAGAGACAGACACCCGCAAAGCCACTTATGCAATACAAGTTGCATGTTGAGCGTGGAGCAAGTCTCATGAGCGATGTCATGTAAGGTTAGCCCGGGCCGCTTCATCCCATCATACCGCAAGATGCAAAGTACACAAGAAGCAATTGATAATAAAAGCATCAACGCCCACAATGACCATTGTGTTCTACTCGTGCAACAGATCTACATATAGACACGGCTCTGAAGAACCCTGTGTAGGGGTTCGTAGCATGAAAAACAAAAATTTTCTATCGCATACAAACAAACAAGCCAAGATCTATCTACTAGATTGTAGCAACGAGTCGATAGAATAACTCACCCTCGAAGATTCCAAAGTGTTTAACGAGAGTGGATTCTCGTGGGTGATGTAGTCGTACTCTTGCCGATCTCCAGATCGCGTAGACGATCCTTCTGGCGCTGCGTTCCGGCAGCGCTTCCGCAGTCGGTCACACGTTCGGTACTCGACGCAGACCTTCCTCTCCCTTGTTCCAGCAGGCAGCGGAGGTTGTAGCACTCTCCTCGTGATTCCAGCAGCACGACGGCGTGGTACCGGAAGTAGAGGTGAGATCTCGCAGGGCTTTGCCTTAAGCCGGAGCGAGTATGGTGGACTATGAGAGAGGCCTCGGTGATCTAGGGTTTAGACACACCAAGTAAAGGGAGCTAGGCCGGCGGCTAGGGCAAGTAGAAGCCCCAACTCGGCGGCTTGGGAGAAACCCTAGGGCGGCGGCGGCGGTTTGGTGGCCAGCGGCTAGGGTTAGGGTTTAGAGGGGCAAGGTGTAGGTCTAGGAGGGGCAGCCCTGCCCCTCCTTATATAGGTGGGATGGCGCGGCCAAGGGGAGGGGAGTCCCTCCCCAACTCGGCCTCCTTGGCCGGCGGTGGAGGGAGAGGGACTTCCTCCCCAAGTAGGTTTCCTACTCTCCCTCCACCAAACAAAATAGCCGTTTGACTTTTCAAATTGGCGTTTGACTTTTCAAACTAGGATTTGATTTATCCCTTTATTTTGTTCAGCGATGACACCTAGTACATGATGCAACCATTCCAACTTGTTATGCCACATTCATGTACCCTTCCCCTCCGGAGTGCCGGACCTTCCGGAACCTTCTAGAACATTCCCGATGAAAACACCGGAACCATTCTCCAACCCCGAAACAGGACTTTCCTTATATGAATCTTATTCTCCGGACCATTCCGGATCTCCTCATGATATCTCGGATCCCATCCGAGACTCCGAACAACATTCAGTATCTTACTCATCATTCCATAACTACTCAACAACGTCGAATCCTTAAGTGTGTCCCCCTACGGTTCGTGAATTATGCGGACATGATCGAGACACTTCTCCGAACAATAACCAATAGAGGAATCTGGAAATTCATATGGCTCCCACATATTTCTATGATTACTTTGCGATCGAATGAACCACTTACATACGATACCAATTTCCCTTTGTCTCGCGATAGTTTACTTATCCGAGGTTTTGATCGTCGGTATCTCTGCATACCTAGTTCAACCTCGTTACCGATAAGTACTCTTTTCTCGTTCCCGTGATATGTGATCCCTTGTGAGCCAGTCACATGCTTGCAAGCTAATTGGATGACATTCCACCGAGAGGGCCCAGAGTATATCTATCCGTCATATGGATGGACAAATCCCACTCTTGATCCATGTGTCTCAACCAATACTTTCCGAACACTCAATGCCACCTTTATAGCCACCCAGTTACGGTGTGGTGTTTGATGTCATCAAAGCATCCTTCCGGTGATGGTGATAAGCATGATCTCATGGTCGAAGGAATTAGGTTACTATGTATCAGAAAGCATATAGCAATTGAACTATTAAAATGACTTGATCTTTATGCTACGCTTATCTATAGGAGTATGTCCATCATATCATTCTCCTAACGATATGATCTTGTTGTTAATAACATCTCAATGTTCATGATAGGGAAACCACAATCATTTATTAACCAACAAGCTAGTATTATGAAGAGGCTTTACTAGGGACTTCAATTTAAGTTTACAAATCACACAAATATTAATGTTTCCTTGTTAATACTGTTATAGCATGAATGTAAACATTTATCATAAACACAAAGATATAATAATAACTACATTTATTATTGCCTCTAGGGCATATCTCCAACACCCCGGAGGGGGCGGCGGCGGCGGGGTGGGAGGCGTGGGAGCCATGCCCTAGAATCTAACCTTAATCTGATACCATGTAAATTTATAATAATAATAGTTGATAATTTTACAATGAGAGAATACAATGGTTTATATAGGAGAGGGGGGAGAGGAGGTGCAGCGCCCCGGCCTAAACCCTAACTTAATATGGAAGTAAATATAATCTAACAGTATTTAATCATGGACCATGACTCAAGTTTTGTCCTTGTGTAGGTAAAAAGTTCTATTCGCAATGCACAGGCATAGTTGTCCGTAATGATCAACTAGGTGCATCTTTCGTGACATGTAGAGATTTGGTTGCACCTAGAGATATGGTTACAGCTAAACATTCACATTATATCGATACATTAAGGGTTGGTACTGCCAATTTTTCTGCAACTTACTTACATGCAGATTTTATTTTTCAAGACGTGCATATCCGCATCTTTATATTAGATGAGCTAGCCAAGAAGGCTCAACTGTACATTGTCACCAATATGACAGAAACAGAAAATGAAACAAAGAGGTCTATCGACAAAAAGAGAACTAGCAAAACACCTAGATCTAATCTAATTGCATTGTATCTTCGCTTGCTGGTTAAGATGTCTGTGATCATTTGATAATCATTCAAATACCTGTTATCTTGTTACAGATAAAAGTGCATCTGCCAAATGGAAGAGTGCTGGATGCATCGGTGCAAGACTGCATTGTAGCTTGCAACATGCTTGTTGTAGGCACCAAGTCCTCCCCTGATCTCCGAGCAGCATGTATTGATAAACAAATGCAAGTTGAGCCTTCCATTCAGTTATTTGCTGCAAGTTTATGCCACACCTCAGACAAATTTTTGGTCACAACTGGGGTGCTAACTGATAGTCCGATTGGAGTTGAGAACCATGGAATCATGTGGTCCACGTGCAAGATCACTGAGGTGCCCTGTCAATTTCTGTTCTAATTTTTTCTAGCTGTCTTTTCTTTGAGGCATCACATATTTTATTTTGTGCTAGACTGGAAGCGGTGGACCTCTTGTTGATTTTGATGGGAATGTTGTTGGGATGAACCTCTGTATGAAAAATACAAAGCGGATTGTTGAAGCTATGTGTGATCTTGGGTTCTGGTATGTCATTTATGCTTTAATAGTACCGATGAAAAATACAAACACGGAACATGTTATGAAGTCCATGGGTGTGTTTGCTTTCAACCAAATCTGGGTAGATCAAAAAAGTTAGCTTGCCCACCTGATTTATTGGTCTTTGGAATGGCGTTTTTTTTGGCTCTCATATCCCTAGGAGCACCTGTGTTTTTTTTTCACTCTATTTAAACAGGCTATATGTCTATATTGGGGGCATTCTCATCTTGCAATTTTCAAACCCGGGCCATCTTAGTGAGGGTGACTTTAGTACAGATCTTGCCTACACCATCTAATGACTTTGATGAACTCTGTTCGATGAGTCAACCCCAACCCCACTCTTGGAGCCCAGTTCATCTGGCTGCTGGTGAGCAGAAGAGGGCGTGGGAAAGCCAAAATTGGCTTCACAGCTCTCCCGTTCTTCTTTGTGGGTGTCCCTTGGCGGTCAGTGGTGGCTGATCAACCGGTTTAACATGTGCTGACAGAAGCCGAATCGTCATGTCTTACCTGCTGATCTGGACGCATGGACATCCCATTGTTTTTTGAAGTGTAGGACTTTTCAGTTGATTAAGCAAACGTTCCTGTACACATGTCCGTCTTATTAATCATGCCTAGCACAGCCCAACAGCAGGCAGTGAGTTCAAAGGATGATGAGTTGGTGACAAATTGTTGGTGTTCCAGTTTGATTATAGTTGGATTAGTTAGTCATATTGATTGTAGTTGGCGAAGACTATGTCTCACTTTGAATGGTGACATACTGACATGCGCTGGAAATCTGTATTTCTTTACATGCTCACAACTTTCAAGTTTTTATTCGATCATCATGAAAATGGATTGGAATCCAACAAGCACTAGTCAAGCCAAGTTACCAATTACTCAGTATTTGCCAAGCAAGTTGGCTGCAAGCCAATCAGAAACCTAAAATTTTTGCCAAAAATTTGGCAGGTACAATGTTTATAATCCAAACAACATCAACTTAGCAAAGTTGTCTCTGAGTATTGTCTGCCTCGCTTCATTTGATGGTGATTATACTACTACATGCACATCTCCCATGTTTGCATTTAGCCATCGGTACTTAATGACTGAAATTTTGATGTTGTGTAGGAGAGGCATTGCATTCTGAATGCACAGGCTTGGTTATTGACAGAAAACTGTCTTCAGCCTCTTTTCTGACGACAGGAAGTTTGTTTAGATCATTATACCAAGATCTCTGGCGCGATTTAACGGTTTGTGCTGCCAACTTTTCTGTGCTTTGCCTTCTTATTTATGATATAGGTAATAGTTACGCATAACGTTTGTCTTGCTTTACTGTATCACTACATGACTACAGATCAAAGTACGCCTTCCAAATAACGAAGTGGTCCGTGGGTCGTTGCAGTATTATTCGGGTCCTTCCAGTTTGGCTGTTATCATCACCCATTCCTTGCCGCCCTCCCTTGATCTTCTTGTAGCATGTCTTGGCAATGACATGCAAGTCGAGTCGTCTGCTCAGTTATTAGCTGTAAGGCGGTGCTTTGACTCAAGCAAATTAATGTCCACCAGAGGGTCACTGACAGGTGGAATTCATAAGGAAGGGCGTAAATTGTCCACGTGTAAAATCATCGAGGTGCGCTGTTGATATCTCTTCTGATTTTTCTACATGGTTGAAGTCAACAATTGTACATTGTATTCACGATATTAGGGTCATATTATTTATCATTAATCTTATGGGTACTGAACTTTTTTGTGCCCCAAAATTACATTATTTTCTGTATGTGTGGCAGTCTGAGTGTAAGTTAATTGTTTGTGCTAGGCTGCCAGTGGAGGACCACTTGTTGATTCTGATGAGAATATTGTTGGCATCAACTACTATGATGGGGAAATAAATCCATTCCTACCAAGTAATCTTATTTTAGAATGCTTGGGGCATGTTGTATACTGGTAAGGTTGAATTCTAGCATTTATGTTGAATAGCTTTTCCAGTTGGATTACTGCCCTTTGCTATTTTACTTCTTCAACACAGTATGACAGTATGCAAATTGGTTGAGAAGACTTTATTTCTTCACTAGGTCTCTTGACAGAAGTGCAGATGTGTAGAATAAATCAAACTAACAAAAGTATTGTGCTCATGAAAATATAGTATGCATTTTTTTCCACACGGAACAAAACATAGTTCAAAGCATCCATGCCAACGAGGAAAAAAGCTTAGGACCGAGGCCTCAAAACGCTAACCAGCAAAAACCGAAAATTCAAGTGAGCTAGAAATATGGTGTGCATATGCTAGATTAATACTTACTTTCATTCAAAAGCCATATTGATGAAAATACCATATGCATTATGTGGGACCAAGAACTGTTAGAGCTTTGAATTTCTATGTTGTGCTTCATTCTTGAAATATATATTGAGTGAAGTGAGAACACCAAATGTCATGGTTATGAAGGTGATGGGGGCGTTGCAATTTGCAAGAAGTCCACCCCATTCTTACCTTTGAAACCCTTAGGGTGTGTTTGGTTTGAGGTGAAGCAGGAATGTGTTGAGATATCCATTTCCACATGGATGGGTATATCCTTTTTTTCGTTTGGTTGGATGAGAGAGATGAGCCAGTTTTTTCTGGGTAGAAGGCTGTGAGGTGGGTAGGATGAACCCTTTTCTGTTTGCTTGAAGGGACGATGAGGACTATAGGTTGCTCTGCTGACCTTTTTTTCATGGGGTGATGAGATTACTCCTTTATGTCACAAGGTGATGAGATTACTCCTTTTTGCATTTGATTTCAGCGATATATAAGTTTCACAAGTTCACAATGATAAGTTCAGTAATATGAACCAGATAACATTTTGAAAAATAGAAACTGAACTTTAACATCTTAGTCATATATGCCATGGCAGTCGAGCACTCGCAGCGGGTTTCCCATTGGTGCCCCAACTCGTGATCCCCATTGCTTTCTTTCCCTCCTTTAATTGCTGTTTGTACAGATTACTAGAATCGTGTATTCCTTTCAGTTATGCAATTAATGGAAAAGGGGCTAGCCCGATTGGAAAAATATATATGCCACGGCCACATAAACTAGCATCTTCGTCTTGTTGTCCATCAACAATGCAAAAATGAGGAAAAATGTAACTTTAACATGACATGACATACAATTTAACAAAGCTACAACCATTATTTGTGTAGACAATGGTATGCATAATTTAACACTCTACCAGTACAAAGAAGTAAAGGAATAACCATCAAGATGGTTTTAGGTAATTCCAAGTCTTCCTCTTCAATTTCCTCAGACTGATCCTGGTCACGGTTACATGCCCACTTGCCCAGCAGAGGGCTTATCCTATCACTGATGCTTGAGCTGCTGCTAACGCTGGCAATTTCTGTGTCTGTTTGAACGTCCAAGTTGCTACCCAAGCATTCAGTCGCAAGCAAAATGCGACTTGAACACAACTAAATAGTACCTAAATGGCCAAGTACACTACACTTCCATGTAAGCAATCTTGCATCCATCCATGTAAGTATGAAAGAAAACTACAATTTTTCTCATTTTCTTGCAACGTTACTATTCTTCTTGCATCCATTCTAGTACATCACACTGTGGACTGTGCTATCGTTCTTGTTGCAGAACCGTGCTTCTTATTTTCTATATTTTTTATTTTCTTGTAAACTCTGTTTTTTCGACCATGGCCATTCAGTTGTTTTAGTTATCGACATACATGCCTGAAGTTTTGCATCGATTACTACATTCAGGGCTGCAAGTAAACAGGATCGTTGCCATACAAATAAGATGCACAAATCTTCTGCACCTCATAGCGGACGGTCCAAAAGGTAACTTAAGCACAATCACTCTTAAGATGATATGCACTAGCCAACAGTTCATTTTCTAACGTTACTTACCAATAATCATATTTTCTTTCCTCTAGCGTTGCGCGAGGCTAGTTTAAATTAGTGGTTGTAGTAGTATTATGATGCAATTTATCAAATCCTAATGTTCCCAGCAATGACTATTACTAAGCTTTTTGATCATCACCGGATCACTAATTACTTCACCTTGTAGCAGTACGCACTGATGATGAACTTAGGTGTATACTTGCTCCCTGGCAAGCTAATGGTGAGTGGGTAGTTTTCTAGTTTTACAATCATTACCATTGCATGGTGAATTGCTTCACCTTTTTTTGCACTAGCATTTGTTTGACTACGATGATCATTACTAAAACATTGTCATGAATCGCTTCAACCTGTTGCACCAGGATTTAGAAATCGAGTAAATAAGATGTTAATAGCTTCTGGTTATCCCTTGCCAAGTTTTGCTGATGGTGAGTAGTTGCTATCCATCGTGATACTATTCCCTGCTATTTCAATTTTTGACAGCTTTGCTCTGACACCTCAAGTCCTCAACTGGTGTGCTATGCTTATTTTGCCAGATGGCATGTACTTGAAGTGGGACTTTGAAGAGGGATTTGGCAGAGATATTTGGACTGAACCCATTGGGAGAGTTGCTTCAGAGATGTCTCAAAGTGTTGTGGCACTTGCCTCGTTCATTGTAGAATTTGAGGGTTCTGGGGAACATAAAAAGGGTGATTGTGCTGTTGTAAGCTCATTATGTTTCCGTATTTTTTTTCACTTGTTGAAAGTTTAAAAAATACATTTTGTGCAGAGAAAAAAATTTCAAGACGGTTTGCTTGCACAGGCATATTTATAGAATGCGATGAATCCACTACAAGAATTCTGACTTCAGCAAGTTTGGTTAGAGGTTCTAGTGATGAAAAGAACATTCACCCTGAATGGAAGGTTGGTGCTCCTAGCCTTTATTAGCTTGTTTTACTTGTTCATTTAAGATACTAGCAAGTCTCACTTCAATATTGTAGATTGAAGTGTGCCTTCCAAGTAAAGAACGTGTGGATGGGACATTGCAACATTATAATTTACAGTATAACGTGGCTGTTGTTAGCATCGAGGGTGTCTGCAGCTATCGTGCAGCAAAACTCGATGAAACGTCTCAATCTGAGGTTGGAGCTCAGGTAGTAGCTCTAGGGCGTGCATTTGAATCAGGCAAGTTAATGGCCACAGATGGGACTGTGACTGGCAAACGTAGTAGATTTGATTGCGAAGAGCTTCAGATGTCCACTTGTAAAATCACCAAGGTATACTGTGTTGACTTCTCTTATCTCTTTCCGCCTGTTGGAGATAAATAGTCCATCAGAGTATGACCTATCAGTGGCTATTTTCCGCTTATGTAATCCTTTGTTGCTACTTCATTTGTTATATGTTATAGGCTGGGATTGGAGGGCCCCTTGTTGATTTTGATGGGAACTTTGTCGGCATGAACTTCTATGACATGGCACAAACTCCTTACCTACTGAGGGTTAGAATCCTGGAACTCATGAGGCGTTTTAATGCAGAATGGTATGCCCCATATCTTCGTGTAATATGTTGTTTTCTTTAGTCTGGTGCAAGTTCTCAAAGTGCTTCTGAAGTACACAATATTCAGGTGTTGCAAGATCCTTTCGATCATCGGTAGTTGAATTTCGGGTGATACAGTGTATAGAATTGACAATAACTGAATTTGGGTTAGGTTGTTAATCTATCTTTGCAGTTTGAATGGGGAAGTCATGTGTCTTATTTTGCACTTTCTGAAATGATTTGTTATTTCGTAGGTTTCATCTTGTTGGGAAGTAATGACAATATTGATGCCACTTTTGCTTCGGTCCCCCCCCCCCTCCCCCTCCTTCTTTTCAAACTTTGACAAACAAAAATTCATACCAATTGTTTTCAGGACCGTACGAACCCACCCGAAGTCCATATGGTCCTCTTAGACGTATACCCCCCGTACACGAATACTCATGTGCTTACAGAAGCGAAAATCGTAAGTTATATAACAACAACAACAAAAAATTAAATATGACATGCAAAGACGTAGATCGCGATAATAAAAGGTGGGATCAGCCGTCCGGGACATGAATTATACTCAGTTCGACCGAGTACACATATACGGAGATATACGTGGCCTCGATATGGGTTTCGACGGATCAAAGACATAAAACTGCCCATGAAAGTTAAATTTAGGGGGGGGACCGAAGCACACCTCGATGCCAGAGCTTAATCTAGTGTTTCCCAGCCTCAAATTATTTGCTGGAGTTCTTTAGGTTTGGCACAGCTGCTTAGGGGTGTCTTGTTTCCCTTCCTAGATAATTCGATAAGACATATTGAGCTACAGTTAACGTACATCATCATGCATTTTTGAACTGATTTGATATTATATTGATGCAGTCTTTTCTCAATTGGCCTTTGGCATCTTCCATCTTTACACTAGCTGCAAGGTTGTTAAAGCTAAAGCTTAGGACAGACATAGAGCTTACGTAGTGATGCTGTTAAAGCTAAAGCTTAGGCCAGCCAGAGAGCTTATGTAGTGGTTTGCAGTCTCAAATTATGTGCTGTGTTTTGCAGTGCCGCGGTGGCTGCTTTCCCCTGAATAAGCCAGCAATTAAAATACAGCCTCATGCATCTCCGATTCAATTATGTTTGGACTCTACAAAATTCTAAAATTACAATTTGGTTTGTCTGTAGGACTGCTGGTGTTGCTTGCGAGACTCCAGACGAGTCTAAATTTCCTAGGTAACTATGTATCCTTGTGACGCATCTCAGTACATTTAGTCCCACACGAATTGTTCAGCTTCTGACCTCTATTTGTTTTCATCCACAGTTGGCCCGTGCCTGACCCAGAGTGGGTTTATCCGAGTCGTTACCCCGAAATACCTCGTGCTGCACAATTTGTGTTTGACTGAAAGTGCTGCGCTCGTATTTTATTTGAACAGAATGCAAGTGTACAAGTCTTGTGCTCGTATTTTATTTGAACAGAACCAGGGTAAACATTGCCGTGCTTTTTTATGTAAACATCCATGTACCTAGTACTGTACTCCATTTGGTAATCACATGGTTAACCCATTTTCCTTTGGGACGAACATGGTCACACTGATGTTTTTTGCTTAGGTCTAGAGCCCATTCTGCGCCTTTCAATCGCGTTGTGAGCTAATCCGTTCCCAACTCATGCCAGAGGCTCTGTCGGTCCGGTCGAGAAGTTAAGAGTGTTAGAGATTATACTTTGGATCTTCTAGTCTAGATGATCACGGTAGCCTCTATCGATCTTGAGCATGTACTGAGAGAGGAAGAGATTGGTGAGAGGGGGGAGAGACTACCTGCACCGGTGGAGCTCGAGGAGCCCGAGCCGGTTGCCATGGAGAGGGCGACGGCATGAGCGTGGGCAGTGGTGGCGGCGTCGGTTGCGCTTCCCATCACTCTGCGCGAGCCCCCGATCGGAAGGGCGTGGGGATGACACACGATGAACCTCATGCGTTGTGCCAATGACCCCACCTCTTTATATACGTGCATGTGACAGGGGCCCACCAACCGGGAGGTTGGGCGTCCCCGATCAGGACGCGGTCAAGGGGTGTGATCGAGCCGTTGGGCTCGGTCACGATTGAGATCAATCTAACATTCTCCCCCTTGATCTCAACTTTACTTTTACCTTTATACTTTACTTATTTTATCACAGATCGATACATAGAGCATGTTTCATCGTGTCAGCTCAATTGCCGATAGAATCAGACAGCCACTATATATCTTTCTATTTTGAAACAAATCCTGTTACTTTAGTGCCTCTGTAGTCCAGGAATCATAGGCTTCCCATTAAACCCATGCCGGCTATGTGTTCCTTGAACATATTGGGTGGTAAGCCTTTCGTTAGCGGATCCGCAAGCATATCCTTTGTCCTTATATGCTCGAGTCTTATAGTTTGATCCTGGACTTTGTCCTTCACAACATAATACTTTATATCTATAGACTTTGTAGCATTACTCGACTTGTTGTTGTGAGCATAGAATACTGCGGGCTCGTTGTCACAGTACATCTTTAGTGGCCTGCTGATGCAGTCAACCACTTTCAAGTCGGGCAAAAATTTATTTAACCATAACGCCTGTCCCATGGCCTCATAACATGCTATAAATTCTGCATACATCGTAGATGATGCAACTATCGACTGTTTGGCGCTTCTCCACGAAATAGCACCTCCTGCGAGAGTAAAGACATACCCTGTTGTGGACTTTCGGGCGTCTTTATCTCCCGCAAAATCCGCATCTGAATACCCTTTTATCTCTAGGGAATCAGATCTTCTATATGTTAGCATGAGGCCTTTTGTGCCTTGCTGACATGGTTATACCCTACGGATACGTAACTTCAGCATACCTGGTCCAGCCCAAGGAAGGTCCACAGCAGATATACGCTGGCCCATGAAGATTTTCGGGTGGCCAAGGCCCATGACGCCTTCAGATCCTTGGAGAGCAAGACTAGCGCAGATAGGAAATTCAAAGGGGTAAAACCCTAAAACTTGTAACCGACTAGGACTATGCACGGGACCTGCCTAAGTCTATATAAAGGCCAGGAGGGCACGTCCTAGGGCAACTCGACTCATACTTTTGCACACGCATCCACGCCAGATCGAATCTGCGCACCCTGTAACCTTCGGTTCCGCCGTAATCAAGAGCAGACAAGTAGGAGTAGGGTTTTCCCTCCGGGGGCCTGAACCTGGGTAAATCTTGTGTCCCCTGGTTGCTTGTCTGTTAACCGTGCCACGATCTCCAGCATCCCCATCTTCTCCAAAACCCAAGTCCATAACAATGGGCATTGACGAGATTAAACCTCGTCAATTGGCGCCGACCGTGGGGATCTGGCCGTACACGTGTCAACACCACAACGAACCGTCGTTACCACGCCGTCCACTACGCGCGGAAATCGAGGAGACGCCGTAATCATCTCCACGCCGCGCGTGACTGGTCAATTCAAAGTCAGACAGTGGGACCCACGCTTCGTCCAGTCAAGTCATCTCTGGCGTAGCAGACGCTTGAGGTCATCGATCGTCAGCACTGACGTCATCAAAAGCTATACTAGCACCACTTCGGCTCCATAGCTAAGAGTACTCACTCGAATCTTTGATTCGACTAAATACTCGGGGGCTACTCCTATCAGGAGCGCTGGTCGCGCACCCGACAGACAAATGAGGACAAATTACTTCTCTGAGTCCTACGTCGAGTCTACGACTCCACTACGGACTCGGGGGCTACTCCCATAGGAAGGATGGATTTAAGCATTCGAAAATTTTCGAGTCCTGCGGACTTAACGACAGAAACAATACTTGAATTAAAGTCTCCGTTCGAGTCTACGACTCGAACGGACACTTTGGGGCTACTCCCATAGGGAGCGCTGGTCGCGCACCCTATGAAATCTTCGACTGCGATCCTCCGGATGAGCATGCAAAATTTTTTTTTGGCAACTTTGCCCCAACAAAACGGCCGAGTGAGCAACAATCTCCTAGGCCACCCGAAACACCTCCGTGGTGATAAATGTTCGGATGTTGCGTCTGCGACGCAAAGATAAGACCTACAGATATCATCTGATGGCCTGGCAACGCACCTGACTGCGCTCTGCCAGTACGAATCTGTACCAGCAGGTACGATGAAAAATCCCGACGGACGCGTTGGGTACATCAATTAAAATCACTGGAATTCCACTCCTGTAAGTCCTCCGTGGCCTGAGTCGAATTACGCCAGCATATGTTCCAGGTCCGGGTTGAGGGACCCGAACCTGAAGAAGATCGTGTCGTTTCGTCCTAAGACAGTTAACTGACCCTGATCCGTCGGATGAGTCAGGCACACGCATCAACAATCCATGCATACATATACTATTAATGTATAGCTACACACAAAAGATGGAAGAGTCCTCAGCCGAATCTACGATTCGACTGAACACTCGGGGGCTACTGACATGGTTATACCCTACGGGTACGTAACTTCAGCATACCTGGTCCAGCCCAAGGAAGGTCCACAGCAGATATACGCTGGCCCATGAAGATTTTCGGGTGGCCAAGGCCCATGACGCCTTCGGATCCTTGGAGAGCAAGACTAGCGCAGATAGGAAATTCAAAGGGGTAAAACCCTAGAACTTGTAACCGACTAGGACTATGTCCGGGACCTGCCTAATTCTATATAAAGGCCAGGAGGGCACGTCCTAGGGCAACTCGACTCATACTTTCACACACGCATCCACGCCAGATCGAATCTGCGCACCCTGTAACCTTCGGTTCCGCCATAATCAAGAGCAGACAAGCAGGAGTAGGGTTTTCCCTCCGGGGGCCTGAACCTGGGTAAATCTCGTGTCCCCTGGTTGCTTGTCTGTTAACCGTGCCACAATCTCCAGCATCCCCATCTTCTCCAAAACCCAAGTCCATAACAATGGGCATTGCCGATATTAAACCTCGTCACTTGCACATAACGCAAAGCTTTCTTTACCATCTTCCAGTGCTCTATGCCTAGATTCTCTTGATATCTACCGAGTACCCCGGTGATAAATGCTAAGTCAGGGCGAGTGCACACTTGTGCATACTGTAAGCTTCCAACAGCCGAAGCATATGGTACTGACTTCATTTGATCGATCTCATATTGATTCTTTGGACATTGGGATTTCCCAAAACTATCGCCCTTGACTATGGGAGCAGGTGTTGCATTACTCGCATGCATATTGTATTTCTTTAAGATCTTTTCACAATACGCTTTCTGCGACAGTCCTAACACTCTATTCTTTCTATCTCGGTGAATTTCTATGCCCAAAACATAAGAAGCTTCACCAAGGTCTTTCATGTCAAAATTTGATGACAAGAACTTCTTTCTCTAGTAGTAGACTAACATCACTGTTAGCAAGCAGGATGTCATCCACATACAGAATTAGGAAAATATATTTCCCACTTTTGAACTTTGCATAAATGCAGTTGTCCTCAACATTTTCCTTGAATCCAAATCTTTTAATTATATCATTAAACTTTAAATACCACTGCCTAGAGGCTTGCTTTAACCCATAAATGGATTTCTTTAGGCGGCATCCCATATGTTCCTTCCCCTCCATGAAAAAACCCTTGGGTTGTTCATGTAAACATTTTCTTCTAAATCTCCATTTAGAAATGTCGTCTTATCATCCATTTGATGCAACTCTAAATCAAAATGTGCAACTAGTGCCATGATGATTTTGAAGGAGTCCTTACATGAGACCGGAGAAAAAGTCTCATTGTAATCTACGTCTTCTCTTTGCGTAAAGCCTTTTGCCACAAGTCTAGCTTTGTACTTTTCTACATTCCCATTGGAGTCATACTTTGTTTTGTAGACCCATTTGCATCCTACTGTTTTGGCTCCTTTAGGAATTTCCTCTAAGTCCCAAACATTGTTGGAACTCATTGATTTCATTTCATCTTCCATTGCCTCCACCCACTTGGCTGAGTGAGGGCTACTCATGGCTTCTTCATATGAGGTAGGATCACCCTCCATATGAACTACGTTGTAGACTTTGTAAATTTCTTTGGAAATGGCTGGTCTTCGTTCTCTTTTAGACCTTCTGAGTTCATCAGACTCTTGCTCATTTCTTGCCTCGGGTTCAGGCACATTTACAGTATGAGGCTGTTCTGGCTCCCTTTCGTGCTCAACAGTGGGTTCAGGTGGCTCCTGATGGACAGGTTCCGAACTTTCGCCCATTGTTGTCACGTGTGGAGTCACAATAGGTGCCGGCACCACAACCTCAGGGGTTGTAGATGGTGGCACAACAGGTAGCGAGAAAAATGGCTCCTAAGTCATCGGATTAGGTGCATGCACCCTCTTCTCCTCAAGATCAATTTCCCGAGCTACCGTGCTCCCCCTCATCAATTCGTCCTCCAAGAAGACTATATGTCTCGTTTCTACAAACTTTGTGTATCTGTCGGGACAGTAGAAACGATAGCCTTTTGATTTATCTGGATAGCCAATGAAGTGGCAAGATACTGTTTTTTTTTGTCTAACTTTGCAATGTTTGGATTGAAAACTTTTTGCCTCAGCTGGTCTCCCCCAGACCCTCAAGTGGTGCAGAGAGGGGACTCTGCCTGTCCACAATTCATACGGTGTTTTGGGCACCGACTTACTTGGTACTCTGTTGAGAATGTGAATTGCGGTTTTAAGCGCCTCCATCCACAATCCCAATGGGAGGGTGGAATAGCTCATCATGCTGCGCACCATATCCATAAGGGTACGGTTACGCCTTTCAGCTACTCCGTTTTGCTGAGGTTCCCCGGCATAGAATACTGGACGACTATTCCATTTACTCGCAGGAACCTTGCAAAAGGTCCTGGTACTTGACCATATGGAGTATGCCGACCTTATTACTCCCCCCCACGATCGGATCGAACTATCTTAATTCTTTTATCATGCTGATTTTCTACTTCAGCTTTGAAAAATTTAAATTTATCCAATGCTTCAGATCTTTCTTTAATTGGATAAATATAACCATATCGGGAGTGATCATTCGTGAATGTTATGAATGAATCATAGCCATCCACACTTTTCACTGGAAACGGTCCACAAATATCCTTGTGGATTATTTCGAGTGTAGCTATGCTTCGGTTTGCATCATTTTTAATTTGTTTTACATACTTTCCTTTAATGCAATCTATGCATTGTTCTATGTCTGAGAACTCTAACGGAGGAAAAATGTCATTTTTAACGAGGCTTTCTATTCTTCCCCTCGAAATATGGCCTAATCTGCAGTGCCATAACTTCGATGAGTCAAGAGTTCGCTTTCTTTTCTTTTGATCTTTGTTCGACAAGGGAACTTGTTCATTCACATCACACACAGAAAACACTCTAATACTTTAATAATAAATAATAAAGGCTTGTCATGTAGGGTAGCAACACCCACACAAATATCTTTAAACCATATGGCATACTTGCCACATCACACTCATAGTTATCTTTGTCCACATGGGATACACATATCAAATTTCTGTGTAATGAAGGCTTTTAGTCTTTTCTATGTCCCATTTTTCTGGGAACATGCTATAATTGACAACAGAGGTGTCAAACTGTTGAGGCAGTGAAGCCATCACCAAGTGAACAAGGGGTGCAGCCTTTAGCTCCAGATCAGCATCCATGGGTTTAAGCTTAGCTGCCATGTTGCTCATCCGGAGTCTCTTATGCCATGTGCACCTCCATTGTACCTTTCTGTCACCGGCTGTTTCAGCAGGTGGGGCATATGCCTTTTGAAGAACCAGTGAACTAGCTCTTTATCTTTTCTATAAACTCCCATGCGGAAGCACACTTTGCAATTGAGCCTGCATTAGCGTTCTCAATTGTGTTCTTAAAAAATAATGCAACTTTTGTTGGTATTAAACATCTTTTGGTTCTCTAAGGTATATGCCATATCCAATAGAGCATGGTCCTTTTCTTTTCATGCCATGCAACATCATCATCTTTTCTTCTTTAAAACCACAATGATGTGTAACCACCACAACAATTGCATGCATTAATTCAACGTTGGTATAAATTAAAACATACAATTATTTATGCAATTAAATCTATATCACCGTTGGGCAGATAATAGAGATAAATGCACATATTATTGCAACAAAGCATGATCATGTTATTAATAACGTTGGTCATAAAATAACAGAACCATAATTGTTTCAATAACTACTTTAACATACTTTTGAAATTTAATTCACTTTAAACCTTTAATAAATACTTTTAACTATTTACATAACAAATCATGATCATGCTATTAATAACGTTGGTTATATAATAACATAATCACAATCACATTTTAATATCACTTTATCACATCTTTTGAAAAATTAATTATCACTTTATTGCATTTAAGCAATTACCTTTAACTATTTGCAGCGGAAAAATGAATAAAATTCATCAACTTTAATACTTTGCAGAAATATTTCTGTCACTTTAATATTCTCTAAACAAAATTTCGTTGGAATGTTTTGAATAGAAAAATCTGTATGAAATTTGCTCAAAAAACTGATGAAAGGATACGGATGTCGCCTAGAGGGGGGTGAATAGGCGATTAAAACTTTTCCTAGAGTGGCTCAACAAAGGCGGAATAAAACTAGTGTTTACTTTGGAAAGCACAACCTAGAAACAACTAAGGTTTACCTATGTGCACCAACAACTTATGCTAAGCAATACAAGCAACAAAGTGATAGCAAGATATATATTACTTCAAGTACGAAAGCTATCACAATGTAAAGTGCATAAGTAAAGAGCTCGGGTATAGAGATAACCGAGGCACGCGGGGACACCGATATTTTACCGAGTTCCTCCCAACATGGAGTACGTCTCGTTTGGAGAGGGGGTGGTATCAAACCACCAACGCCACAAAAGGCCTCCCTTATTCTCCTGTGAATCTCACCCCAATGGGATCGATCCACGCTTCCACTATTGGTGCACTTGTCGGTGGCAACCGGAACCTCTCACAAGGTTGGGGCACAACTCCACAACTTAATTGGAGGCTCCCAACAAACGCCACAAAAGGCCTTAACAAATGCCACCAAGGCCACAATGCCACCAAGGCCACAAAACCGTCTAGGGCCAAGAACCCAAGAGGGACAAGCTCCAATGAGCAATTCAAACCAAATCCTCCGAGGAGAACTCAAACCGATGCAATAAATGCAAATGGCAAGAACACCACAAAGATGCCCAAATCCCTCACTCTCAAGTTCCAACAAAGCTACTAAAGCTATTGGGGGAACAAGAGAGGAGGAATCAAAGAGAGACACAAAATCCCCCAAAATCTAGATCCCCAAAGATGCACTCACAAAGAGATGAATCGGTTAGGTCAAAACGTGGGGCTAGATCTCCTCCAACAACCCCTCAAATATTTGCAAGAATCAATGGAGGGGTGTGTAGAAATCAAGCTTAAAGAGTAGAGCAAATGGCGGCAAAGCTTGGGCAAGAAAAGGAGGAAGAAGTAGTCCTAAATGAAAATGGACAAAAGACTTATATAGGGCTAGCCAAAATATGGCCGTTGGATATTTTTTCTGGACTAACCGGTAGTACCGTATGCGACCGGTACTACCGGACCGATTAAATCAAAACGGGTCGAGGCGAAGACGAGCTAGCCAGGAGAGGAAAAAGCAGAGCAGCGCATGCGAGAGGTGGAGCCAGCAGGGGGCAGCAGCAGTGCAGCAGCGCGGCAGCCGCATGCAGCCAGCGCAGCATCGCGCGTGCGGCAGGCCATGCAGCGGAGCAGCAGCTGCGCAGCAAGCAGCATGCAAGCAGCTGGCCAGCGCCAGCGGGGCAGAGCAGCAGCAGCTGCATGCGCGCGCGCGCGTACGCCATGCAGCGGGCCCAGCAGCGAGCGGCAGCACGGCGAGCCAGGCAGAGGCGCGGGCGGCCACGCGGGACGACGCCGGACGCGAGTCAACGCACGCAGGCGCGCGTGCGCGGGACAGGCGGCAACGGCACAAGATCTGGATCTAAAAAAGTAAACGAATCTGGGAAAATTAAACTGGGCCGGCCGGTAGTTCCGGCCCACCCGGTACTACCGGGCCGGTCCGGTAGAACCAGTTGTGGGTACCGGGCCACACAGGAATGGGCTGCGCGCAGCCAGACACGACCGGTACTGGGCCCGGTAGTACCGGTCGGCCCAGAAACACTGTTTTTCTTTTTTCCTTTTAAAAATAAAAACGGCAAATATTAATCGGTCATAACTTTTAAACGGTAGCTCCGATTGACCCGATTCCAATTGCGTTGGATAGAGGGTGACAAGGGCTTCCCAATAAAAAGTGGAAATATTGATTATCACCAAGTAAGAAAGTATCAAGTAGAATAATGTGATATACCTCACTTGGTGAGAAACCGAAAAGCCGCATAAATCAAAATCGCAACAAGATACAAATGGGAGATCCGATTTAGATGAACAAGAGCTTGTTATGGAGATTACCACAAGCTCTATATCATCACATGGATAAGACCAAATAACAACCAAATATGATGATGTAAGTATGCAAAGGTTTGAGCCCTCTCCGAACGATGTGACCGAATTACTCATACGAGAGCCCCTCTTGATAGTACGGTTATCTATCCTAAACCCGGTCTCACACACACAACGTGAGACCGGCAAAAGGAAAAACCTATCAATATTATACCTTTGCCTTGAGCATTCCACTTGACCTCGATGTAGACGATCTTGCCCTTCTCAAGATGGAACGCCTTCCTAAATCCTCATCATCGACCTCGTATATTGAGCTTGCCCAACATATCTTCTTTGCATTTCATCGATCTTGAAGCCAACACATGCTCCAAGCGATGCCAATGGACAAATCCTATAAGTATAACTTAATACACACATTAGTCCATAAAGATTGTCATTAATTACCAAAACCACACATGGGGGCCCAACATGTTCTTTCAACTGAACAAAAAACATTAAAACTTTGCTCAGGAAAAAATAACAGAGAAAATTAGCAGAGCAGCCCGTCACACCGGCGGCCCACAGCCCGCCAACGCGCTGCTCCGCTCTAGGCGGCAGATAGGGGCCTGCCAGTGGCCCAAAGCCTGCCTGGGCTTGCCGCCGCCCATACCTTCGCCGTCGGATTAGATCCGACGGTTGCGCGCGACCCTCGCTTGGTCAAAACCGACCCCGACCCGACCCCCTTCGAAACCCTAGCCTTACTCGCTCCCACCCGCGCGCCTCTCCCCTCTGCCCCGCGACGGCGGCGACCTGTGCCAGAGAAGACGGGCGCGCTACGCCGGCGGCGGCGGTGCTCGACGGCACTCCCTCTCCCCTTTCTTTACCCTCCTTTTCCACCACCACCACCACCAAAACAAGGTCTGGAAGAGGACGTGACGACCCACTGCTTCCTAACGCCGGCGACGATGGCTGGAGCTGCGCAGCACGCGCCTTTGCCTCCCGAAAATCTCTCTCTTTCGACAGTGGCGGAGGCGTGGCCCCCTCCATGCCCGTGCCCTTCTTCCCAGATGCCCCTGCATAGGTGCGCGTCAGGATCGAGAGGGGCATGCGCGGCCTTGACGGCGGCGCTCTTTGCCGGCAACGCCGGTGAGTTCTTTCCCCCCTCTTTCGATTTGGGGATTAGGGATTCCAATTTCTCTCTAGGAGCCTTTTGGGGATTTTAATTTTTCGATTTTCGTTTCGGGGTTTGCAGGGGATGAACTAGGGTTTCTTTTGATTCTTTTCTACCGAAATGATCTAGAACTAGCAGGCTCTGATACCAATGTTAGAGATTATACTTTGGATCTTCTAGTCTAGATGATCACAGTAGCCTCTATCGATCTTGAGCATGTACTGAGAGAGGAAGAGATTGGTGAGAGGGGGGAGAGACTACCTGCACCGGTGGAGCTCGAGGAGCCCGAGCCGGTTGCCATGGGGAGGGCGACGGCATGAGCGTGGGCAGTGGTGGCGGCGTCGGTGGCGCTTTCCATCACTCTGCGCGAGCCCCCAATCAGAAGGGCGTCGGGATGGCACACGATGAACCTCGTGCGTTGTGCCAATGACCCCACCTCTTTATATACGCGCATATGACAGGGGCTCACCAACCGGGAGGTTGGGCGTCCTCGATCAGGACGCAGTCAAGGGGTGTGATCGAGCCGTTGGGCTCGGTCACGGTTGAGATCAATCTAACAAAGAGGATTTAGACATTGTCAGGTCTTGTTTACTCTTCATCTTGATAACCCTGTTAGCCTTCTCAACATAGTTGGTTTCGGAGTAGAATGTGCGCAGCTATCGGTGTTACGGCGCTTTCCATCCGTTCCTTGAGCGGTGAGACACCGAGTAAGGTCTTGAACTGTCGCTGAACTGATCATAATAATATTGTTGAATGATTGAATCGCGCAAGGTTCGCCACATACACCTTGTTCTTAGAAGGATGAAATACCAGACAGTGGTACGAGTACCATCAGGATTCAGGCAAAGGCTTTTTCAGACTCGTCAAACATATATGTCAGTTGCGCAAGTGGTTCAGCCAGAGGACACACACCGTAAACCTTTACAAACTCTTTGGTTCGTTTCGAAGTGACTCTCTAGCCTTCTAGGGGGGCACGCAGCCTCCAAGAAGTAACAATACTAGGCTAGCACCTGGGTCTTGAAGCTCCCATGAAGGAATCATAAGATAGATTCTCAAAGTTCCATGAATATCAAAAGGATTTGAGTGAAGGAATACGAGTTAGGTGCAAGAGAGGAGATGCGGAGCTCACGCAAGGGTTTTCTCTCTTCTCAATCTCCTCATTTCGCCATAGAATGGGTGGAAGCTGAAAAGCACGGCAACAGCTCAAGAAGCAATATGGCTGAGAAATTACCTTTTCTGTCTTATGTGACTAAGCATGATCCGACCATTACCTACCGGTTTGACCAGAAAACCTCTGAAACTGGACAGATCCTGGAGGTACTAGGAAGGAGCCCTCGGAGGTTCTAGTCACCATAAGGGCCACTTTTTTTTTCTTTTTCTTCCTCCCTTTCTGACATACTACTCCCTCCGTCCATAAATAACCGACTTTGTTTTGTTTAGATCTAAATATATCTAGACGTATTTTAGTGTATAGATATATTTGAATCTATACAAACTCAAGTCAGTTATTCTGGATGGATGGAGTAATAAATTTTGATTTGATAAACATATCTATCCCCGGGAGGAAGAAAGAGAGAGGAGCCCTCGTGGGGAGGAATGTACCTCTTCGGGTCCCACGCATGGAATTAGCAACGAGAGATACACTATCCAGCCTGGAAATGTGTATGCCCAGTTGTTACGAGAAAGGATGAGCTCGGAGGTTCCGGAACTAACAAAACACCCTCTGGAAAGAGTTGGACTGGAAATTTCTAAGTCCATGCTCAAAGGTTCTGACCAGACCCATAAGTGTCGGACCTATGCAATAGACTTCTTGGACATGGAACACTGAAGTGATTGGAGGTTCCGGCAGTGTATCAAGTATCAACTCACTATACCGACAGAGGCATAGACATGTCTGAAAAGGGTTTTCTTGGAGGTACCAGGACAAGAGTGCTTTAGAGTTCAGAGATAGAACAAAGTGGAGATTGAAGATTTTCGGATTTAACCCCTTTCGGGTTACTTTCAGGGTGTCATCGGCTGTGGCCGCTCCCTTCCAGATCTTGGTGACATGTGCGTTGTCCTTTGATGACCTTGCACCCTTGATATGGTGGTGTAGTTGTTAGGCCTTTGGATATGTGTCATGGCGCTCGGGCAAAAACCTTACCAAACGGTGTCGGTGCTTGTGGTACGTTTGGTTCACTTCGACAGGTCATGCAACGCCCTTCGAGCCTAGCGAGAGGGCAGGGGTCCTACTCAGCGCTGGGGACAGTTGAGTACACGGTGAGATCTTTCCTTCTTTGAAGTAGTAAACGAGGGTTTGATCCTCCAACATTTGGCCTTCTGTCACTCAAGTCTGGCACCATCTTCACTCTGATCACCGATCGCTTCAGTTCACAGGGCTTCGTCGCTCCAAGTTGTGTGTTTCTGTTTTTTCTTTTCTTTTCTTTGCTTTGAGTATTCTACTACTTGTAATTCGTTTCCTGTATGTTATATGGCTTTATTAGTTCAAAGCCGGTCTCTTGGTGACTTCTTTCTATAACATTTAACTTTGGAATGCAGGCATCGTCCAGGACATAAAAACAGATTTGGTAGTCAACTAGCACATGAACTTGCCAAAGTAGATAGGAGGGAGTTATGTGGGAAAGTGTTAGTTGGAGCTGTTCCTCCCAGAGTGATTGAAATAAACAACCGTGATTTGTAATCTAAATAAATAAACTTCTCTTCGTGAGTTCAATATATGCTCAAGGCGTAAAACCTTCCTCAAATTATAAGTTAATAAATCTCAAATTACCGTGAAGAGTATTCATACTAAGTGTCCAAGATTGTTCAAGCAATTAACAGAAAAATAGATACATTTTCAGGGAAACAGAGCATGCGGAGGCAGAATAAAAAGGGAAAAAAATCAAGTTCTAGCCAGACAAGTGCTCACTATGCTATGAAATATCTAAGACAAGCAAATGGTACTTTTTGTTATATACCAAAAGAATATTTTGATAATTACACTCTGAAAACTACCCGAACTACTAGAACAGATTGGAAGAGAGAAGATTAGTTACAGAATTTTTGGTGGTGGAGGCCCAGAAAAATCGTGATGATGGGTATGCTTGAGCTTGTGGACCCAATGGGCTAGCCATTTCTTATGATCATGATGCTCCAGGCAGTTTGAGCTTGGCATATTGTCAAGTGTCCCATCTCTGTCAAGAACCATCTTAAATTTCTCCAGTAATTGAACTATTTGCCAGAATTCAGGCCTTTTATCTGCGTGCAAGGCCCAACATTGTTCGATCAGAACCCGTAATGCTGCTGGGCAGCTACTAGGAATTGCCGGCCTCACATTCTGAAAAACAGAAAATTATGTTTGTTATTATTTTTCCTTTTCACAGGAAGCAGGGGATCAGAATGCATATCAACTCCGTTACTTCGAAATGTTAACCATATATAGTGCAAGTGCAACAAAGAGGAAATGTGCCCTGGCTAATGTCTCTGCATTTTGAACTGAACGTGTGGGATGATATCAAGAAAAAGAAGGTATTACTAGGCAGGAACAGCATAGGAATTGTGAGATGAGTGCATACCTTGTCAAAAACAGCGAATGCTGCCTGGAACGGAGTCAAGTCTTCATATGGCACTGAGCCAGTAAGCATTTCCCACAAGATAAGACCAAAGCTGTAGACATCAACTTTCCGACCATAGGGTTTGTGCTTCATCATCTCAGGAGCCATCCATCTGAAGGTCCCAGGATCATTGGCCAGAGGGTCACAGTAGGCTTCTTCACAGGCAATTCCGAAATCAACAATCTTGGCACACCAGTCCGCGTCAAATATGATGTTCTCCGGTTTCACGTCACGGTGGACAACTCCCTGCGAGTGGATGTATCCCATACCGTTTGCGATGTCCAGGCCAACCGAAATGATCTTCTCTAGAGGTAGGGATTTGTGATCTTGCTTGTGCAGGAATGATCTCAAAGAACCACCGGAAAGGAACTCGGTGATGACGCAGAAGACCGGTGGGCTGCTGCATGCTCCAACCAGCTACAAACAAAATAAAAAGTCTGGAATCAGTTACAGATTTTGTTTGCCATGATAAAGCAGAGAGATACTCCATGAAAGATCCAAAGAAGCAAGACTCTGAGTTGTTACAAACAAAAGAAAAGCATGTGGAATCAGTTACAGATTTTATTTGCCATGATAAAACAGAGAGATACACTCCATGTAAGATCCAAAGAGGCAAGACTGTTGAGTTGTTACTAGCATGGTCATACAGAAGGACTACAGATCTAGTACTACAATGTTAGGCATGACGTAGGACTACCTGAAAAACAACACTGAAAGTGCAACAAAGATTGCTCTAATGGCCATAAATGAACCGATCTATGCACAAAGTGGCAAAAAGCAAACTGACCAGAATGCAAACTAGTAGGACAGAAGAGTGCTAATTCAGGGGTGTTGGCCCTACACGTTTCTGAAAAGGAATCTCAGATGTGTTACCTTAATGACGTTACGGTGCTGGAGGCGGGACAAGGTTGCGATCTCCGTGTTGAACTGCTTCTCGAGCTGCGCTGCCAACTCTGCGTCCTCCTCATCGTCAGGTTGTCTGATGAACTTGACAGCAACAGGCACCTCCATGTAGATTCCATTGAACAAACGGCTGTGCGCCCCGGCGGCGAACTTAGGCCCGATGAGCAGCTTGGAGCGATCCACGGTCCATCTGTCGAGCACCTTCAGCGCGGCAGCCTTGGCCCTCGCATTGTCCCAGAGGTCCTTGCTGTGCTTCACCTTGCCCGGCGCCTTCAACGGCGCAGAGGCGGCCGGAGGAGGCGCTCCTCGTGTCGGAGACACAGATTTCCGGCGCGGCGGCGGCGGGGTGGAGAACCTCTTGCTGGCCGACTTGGCCTCCGTGAAGACTTCGGGTATGGGACGGCTCGGGAGAGGGGACCTCGCCCTCAGCATCGGCGTGCGGGCCTCGCCGAGGTCCCTGAGCGAGGAACTGCGTGTCGGGGGCAGCGACGGCGCCGCGTCGAAGGCCGGGACTTCCTTGGTCGGGAAAGGAGACGGGCTCGAGCACACCCTCTGCAGCCTCATGCTCTGCTCGTCCGGGTGGAAGGAGAACTCGAGCGGCCCAGGGCTGTCGTCCTTGGGCGCCTGAGGAGCCTCGGGCTGGCAGCAGACGTCGACGAAGAGGTTGGCCCCTCTGAACACCCCGTTCCCAGCGCTGCTGCCATCGTGCTTGTCTGTTGTCTGCGAAGGGTGGTGGCCGCCATGATCGTCGCGCTGCTGCATCGATTTGCTGTTGTCCTGGGAGGAGGAATCCGTCTTGGGATTGGCGTCCAGAGACCTTATCCTCGCGATAGGGGCATTCGCCGCCGAGCTGGTGGACGCCGAGTTGGTCCTGGTGGTCGCCGTCGGCTCGAAGTTCATGCCGTGTGGCCTGAACCCTGAATCGGGGGATCCTCTGCTCCCTCTCTGCCTGAGCGCGGCGCCGCGGTTGAACTGCTCGACGAAGGCGCCGAACTGCTCCCTGCCGGAGTTGGAGCGGACGACGGAGTGGGAGAACCTCGACCGCCGCACCCACGAGAAATCCTCGTCGTCCATCTGCCTACCTACCGCAATGCGGCCAGATCCCGATGCGGCAGCGGAATTGATTGATTGATTGATTGAAGCCTCGAGTTACAGGAACCTCGATGAGAAAAACCCGGATCCTAGAACGTCCCACAGCTCGTTGAAGAGGCGCCACATTTGGAACCCCCTGCCCTGTTCTCCTCTTCTTCTTCTTATATGGCCTCCTCCTCCTGCCCTGTTCGGCTGCTCCGGGCGAATTCACGCGCAATCCGGCCACGTCCCATGTACCGTCTCCGCCTCCTGAAACAAATTCAAAAGCGAAAAACACTCGAAATCAATACGGAATTCTGAAGCAAACGCGCGGATTGGTCAAAGACGCCACGATTTTGGAATAGCGGAAGAAGGATATATGTATGTATCGAATTCAAACGACGGACCGTGCAGGCAAAGAAAAGGGGCCAAAGAAAAGACAGAGGCGTGCAAGAACAATCACATGCAAGGAAAGAGGGGGAGGAGGCAAATTCAGAAATCCGAAGCCCATTCAACCCCGCACCCCGTGACGCAACCGGTATCCAAATCGAAACGGAGTTGCCCCTTCCTCCTTCCTAATCGAAAACCAAGAAGGCCGCTTACCCGGTTGGAAGAAAGAGACGAATCTAAACGGAAGCGCGCGGCAGGGTCAGGGAGGAGCCTGGCCAAGCCGCCCGCGCCGCGCCCGAAGAACGTGGAAGGGGGAGCAGCAGCGACGTGGGAAGGCGCGGATTAAAGCTGGCTGGCTGGGCCGAGTGGTTAAACGCGGGGGAAAGAAAGAAAGAAAAGAAAGAATCTGGAAAAGGCGCCTTGGTCCCTCTTGGTGGAGGAGGACGTGGGTTGGAAGGGACGGGATGGAATTTGGCCGGACGACGGGGGGAGAGAATGTCGCGACGGAGGCACCAGACGTTCCAATCGCTCACCGAATCCAGCAGCAGCTACAGGGGGCAGGGGAGGCGTCCCAGCCTTCCTAGGGCACCAATTCGTGATCTCTCTCTTCCTTTTTCTTTCCCCTTGTGCGTGCGTGCGTGCGTCCGTGAAACTCAGAGGGGGAGCGGATGGGCACGAATCCTTCCTCTATCTCTTCTCGTCGTCGTTTATAAAATAGCTGGAGGTTAAGATCTGGTGCGGTGCGGGTCTTCTCCTAAAATACTTCTTCTCCGACAATTATCAGGGACGACTTTAGGAGTACGTATAGGGATTTGATGAGAGGTGTTTCTGGTGAAGAATTGGGACGAACGGTTTTTATATTCGGGAGATCCTTCCCTCCACCGGACTCCAACGTCCACGTGGATCTCGTGTAAAACATACGCCTACGACTCTACTGCTCTGCGCCTAGCCGGCGAGTCCATGGTCTATTTTATTTGGATATTTGAAAAGTCAGCTAATCCCCTAAAAAAAGTCAGTTAATCGATCCTTTTGGGTCCTTGTGTCAACAATCCAAAAATATATATAGCTCACCAGACGCATTTCGATTCTGCAACTCTAAGAACATCTCCAAACTTTTACTCCTCCAAACATAGCCGATCGCTTATGGGTTTTGAGGAGGCAGTTTATATTTATCTAGTCATCGAATGAATGAGTAAAAATTCCCATCCACCTTATTCTTCATAAAATCCACTTCGGCGCCACCTCGAGCCACCCCGCACCCACTCCGACGCCTACCAATCGGCGGTGCATGATACCACCATACGTAACATCCCAAAAATATTAATCAAGGTTATCAATTCCAATCATTTAAATTTAGGGTTAACAAAAACTTTTGTTAATTAAAATCCATATGAATGCATGTGTGTATGTGATGAATGCATGAATGCTTATATAGACTTGTGTGATTGTTATGAATGACAAGGATTGGTAAGATGAAAACAACATCATCTAAATCATTTTCAAGCAGAATCAAATCAATAGAAATTGTCGTGGTGGTTGCACGGCAGATGCCATGGGTAGGCTAAAGTACGGGGCCAATGGATGCTAGTGGGATCTGGGGAGGGAAGATGCAGCTGTCTTTACACTCAAGCTGCCAAAGTGATGAACTTTATTTTTCTCTTGATGGGTTACAAGCGCTCCTTGAGCTGTATACAGAAGGACAATGTGAATTTTCCCAGCCTAACGGTGCTCAGCGCGTCCCTCTCCCCCTCAGGGTCCAAACCTCCCCTTATAAAGGGGTGCCTTGGGTGCCCTTAGGGCTGACGTGGCAAGCATATTCGTGGAATATGCTTGTCCCAAAATAGTAGTTCGGCGGCCCCCTTTCCCTGTCGCCCTTCTAATGACGGCAAGACTCCAGTGGCCCCCTCCTGCGTGCCTCGGGCTCCAGGACTGTCACCTCCGTGACCTCCTTCTGCCCCTCTGATGCTGTGCGTCATTGTCTCTTGTGCTTGGCCCTGTTCTGATTCCTTCTAGCCTGCAGCTATAGTTTGACCCTGGGCTTCTCCTTCTCCTGCAAGCTTAGTATTACTCGGCCTTACCTTGTGTTACTCGGCTCGTTCCTTACCTGCATGAAGATCATTTGGGTAACCCGGCCGATTCTCTCATTAATTCGGCCGGGTAACCACTTGATACCTATACATGGGCTTCTTGCCTCCGTTCTTCGGCCGACATATCCATGATTCGGCCGACTTAGGCTGTAGCTCGGAAACCAGACGGGGACGGTACCTCTGTCTTTCCCCGTCTCCGACCTACCCGAGGTTAACCCCCCGACATTAGTCCCCGAAGCTGGTGTGGCCCTGTCAATAGCTTTGGCCGGGTTATATCAGCTTCATCACTTTCTTCAGTCTTGCTTCCGAGCTATGGCCTCACCCGAGGTTTCCTCGTTCCTTCCCTCGTACGCCACGTCCTACGTGTCACCCCATCATTGCTCTTCTAGTTTTTAGGTCCTTCTATAGTGCTTACTGACAAGCTACAGTGAACCCTGTACTCGCTGCGCCGCCGCCGCGACGCCTCGTGAGCCGTTCCTCTTGGGATTGTAACAACTTTTCTTCGTCTGTGGCCGTTGGTGTGGCTCCACTCACCGTCGTGCGTTCGTGCTGTTACCACGATCTACACGGGTAACTGCCACACCCACGATCCCACTCCCCTGTTCATGGCTCGGCTATAAAGAGGGGAAACGCGCCCGCAGGATTCATCTTTCCCCTTATCGCTCGCCTCCTTTCTCCTTCTTCCTTTCGCCTGCGTGTTCTCTTGCCGCTCCGCCGCCGCTCGTCAGCCAGAGCCTCCTCCGGTGAGGATTCCGCCGCGTCGTTCGGCCTTTCTCGCTCGCGCTCTGCAGCTGTGACTCCGCCGCCGGTGAGTCCTCTCTGACCATCTTGCCCTGATCTTGCCCTAGATCGATCTGCTCCGTTTTCGTGCTCAGGCGACGGTTCCTCCGCTTTTCGCCATTGTTTTCGTGCTAAGTTCCGACGGGGCCTTGTAGCTCTAAGCTCCCCTCTGCCGCCAGTTTTTCCTCCGGCGATCTCTCCGGCGCACCCATGTCTAGTTCGTTTAGCGGCGCTCTTGTTGAGGACGATGACGCTGGCTCCGGGCCCGAGCGTGGATCGTGGCAGGGCTCTTCAGTCACGCGCCGTGAGATTGAATGGCTCATCCGAACTCGTCGGATTCCTGCCGAGGTTTCCTGTCGTCTACCCGGCAGCGAATCCTCTCCAGTTATCAGAGAGGGCGAGTATGTGGTTTTCATGTCTCACTTCGCCCGCGGCTTCGGTCTTCCTCTTAGCGATTTCGCTAGAGAATTCCTCGATTACTTCGGCCTTCAGCCGCATCATCTTCCCGCGAACGCCATAGCTTCTCTTTCTGCTTTCATCTCCGCTTCGGAGGGTTACTTCGGCCTGTGGCCGTCAGTACATGTCTGGTCTAAGTTCTTCCAGATCCGCTCTAACGTTGTCCCTGACAAATCTCTGCACCCTTCCGAGAAGTTACTCACCCAATGTGGGGCGGCGTCCATAACACCTCGGAGGAAATCCGTGTTCCCTCGTGTCACTGGGTTGGAGTCGTGCAAGAAGTGGCACAAGTCATTTTTCTACGTCAAGAACAGAGGGGCGGAAGACAGGATTCGGCTCCCTCCATTCTCAATTGGCCCACCTTCTAAAGTGAACTGGCTCTACAATCCGAGAAAAACTCACGCCTTGGCCGAGGCCTTTGAGATTCGGCTTAAAGAGTTGATCCGGGCCGGGTTATGCGGCGAAGACCTGATGGCAACTTTCATTAGTAGCCGGATCTGCCCCTTCCAGCAGCGGACCCACAAGCTGTGCTACATGAGTGGTCCCCTTGACCCTAACCGAGTCTCGACCGTGGAGCTGGATAACTACCTTATTCATAAGCGCGTCCGAGCTATCTTCAAGACTGAGATGCCTGAGGATTGGTCTTGGGGATTAAAACCATTCACTCGCGATCATCCGCCTCCCGAGGTAAGCTTAATCCGTATTGCTCTGTTACTCTCCTGTCTTTAGAAACTGGTTTATCTAATTCTCTTTTTCCTCGTCTTGCAGAGGTTCGCAGAGTAGAAAAACGAGGACGCCGAAGTTCTGCAGCTCCCTTGGCCTGCGGACAGGAGTACCCCGGATACTGGCGAGCCGGATTCTGAGGAGTTCGTCCCTAAATCAGATCCTGCTCCGACTCGAGCTCGCGGCAGAACTGCTGCGCATGACGAGGAAGGTGATTCGGACGAGGTCCAAATTCTTGAGGTAGTTGCCGCCACGCCTATTTCTTATGCATTTCCGGCTTCTACTTTCCCAGCTAATCCGGCCGGTCAGGTCCACGACGCCGAGCCTATTGCTTCCCGGCCTCCCGTTACCTCGGGGAAACGCGGGGCTCCTGCTGGTGCCTCGGAGGCGGTTCCTAAGAAGCGAATAAAGAGATCTGCTCCGAACCCTCCTAGGCGCAAAACTATGCCTGGGGTCGCCGGGTAAGTTCTTTTGCTTATATTTCTTGTTTTTCTCTTTCGGTTTCTCATACTGATGAATCTTCTTTCTTACTTTTGCAGTGCTCCTCTTTCTGTTAAACCCGGCGGTCCTAGTATGACTGACCGTCCGACTCGGCCGCCATCTCCTCCTCCCGCTGATGATACCAGAGTTCCTAGTCCTATTCGTCCTGCTTCTCCTCTAGCTCGGAATACTTCGCCTGTCCGCCACGAAGTCCCTGAGACCCCTTCCATTGCCTTGGATTCGACCCGGCCCTCCGAGGTTTTCGTTGAGCCCGCCGCCCCTTCTATGGGCCCCAGCGCTGCTACTGAGCCTCCATCTACTCCGGCGGTTTCCACGGCCATCCCGACCTCGGCGGAACAGGTTGTTATCCCGGCGCCCTCTGCGACCTTATCCTCGGCTGTTCCCATGGACTCCGTTCCTACTTCCGAGGTGCCACTTCCTGCTGATGCCCCTTCTAAGGCAGAGAAAGCTGTTGCCGTCAAGACCTCTTCTTCTCAGAAAGGTCTTGCCGGCTCTTCTCAACCGAGTATCGCTGACGTGCTGCGTAAGGGAGCTGCACCTAAAGTTCTCGTTACCTCGGCCTCCGGCAGCCAGCTTACTCTTCATAAGAGCCCTGCGACCGCCGTGCTCGGACAGCCTACCCGGGGTAAAGTTTTAACTCGGACAGCTAGTGGGAACAGCCTTGGAGCGCTGGTTGAATATGCCAACAACTGGAATGCCGCTGATCAGTTTGAGGGTAACCCGGCCAACCAGTCTTTTCAGCTTTCTGATATCAGCGGCCGTTTCGACCACGCTGCCCAGTTCATCATTGATACCAACAAAATGAATGAGGTAATTATTTTTTCCTCAGAGTCTTGAATTATTCTTCAGATGTTACCATATGCTCTAGTCCCCGAAACTTGCAAGGAAATAACTTGTTCTATACTTGGAAGTTTGATTTAATTTTATTTCTAAGGTTTGTTAATCCGGCCGTTTAGATCCGAGTTTAATTGTGTTTTATTCGGACCTAGCCTAGCCTTGAATATCCGGCTATCTAGATCCGAGTTTAGTTTTGCTTGACTCGGATCTGGTTTTCCTTTGAATATACATCCACCTGTAGCCGAATTAAGCTTTGCTTGATTTGGATCTGATTTAGCTTTGAATATCCAGCCACTTAGGTCTGAACTAAGTCCTGCTTGACTCGGATCTGGTTTAGCTTTGAATATCCAGCCACCTAGAGCCGAATTAAACTTTGCTTGATTTGGATCTAATTTAGCTTTGAATATCCAGCCACCCAGATCTGAGTTAAGTGCTGCTTAACTCGGATTTAGTTTTGAATATCCAGCCACCTAGATCGGAGTTAAGTTCTGCTTAACTCGGATCTGGTTTAGTTTTGAATATCCAGCCACCTAGATCTGAACCAAGTCCTGCTTGACTCGGATCTGGTTTAGCTTTGAATATCCAGCCACCTAGATCTGAGTTAAGTGCTGCTTAACTCGGATCTGGTTTAACTTTTACTCGTTGATTTATCATTGTGCCTCATTACTCAGGTTGCACATGACCGGCGAACTGCCGAGTTCCAGAGGTTGCTTTTTTCGCATCGCAAACTGGAAGAGAAGTACGAGAAAGTTCTGCCTGTGGCGAAGAAGACTGGTATGTTGATAATTCCTTTTCCTTATTCCGAACTTTCTCATGTATTCGTCCATAGACTGCCGGCTTACTTCTTATTGAACAGGTAATGTTAATAACCTCAACATTCGCCTTCAAAAGAAAATCAAGGACCTGGAAGGTTAGTTTCCTTTCTATGTTATTCCTTCTCCTTTTAATATCTATGCTAAGTTTCCTTATTGCGTTTGGCTGTGGTAAAGCCGAGTTGCAAGACTTTGCAGTGTCGCAACAAGATTGCGTGCCCATGCCTGGCGTGATGCTGCATTTTTTAGAACAACACGCAGTTCATTCGGCGCAATTACAAGAAAAGGATGATGAGATAGCTCGCCTGCGATCCGAGGTGAATACCATCAAGCTCTCTCAGAAGTCCGAGTTAGAAAAGGTCGACCAAGAATTTTCCGAGGAAAAGAATCGGCTGACTCTGGATCTGCAGAAGAACAAAGAACTCCTCGAAGCTGCCGAACTTAAAACCCGCGGTTTAAGCGAGGAAATTGCTCGTTTCGAGAAGAGTAAAGCTGCTTGGGCCAAAGACCTTCAGATAACGATGAGCTACATTCATCGTAAGTTATTCGGCATGGCCGAACTATTATTTTTCTTTGTCGTTCCTGCTACCCGTTGACATGTCCATGTTTTGCGCAGATCACTTCCCCGAGGCCAAACCCGTGAGTTCTAAAGTTGTTCTTGCAGCTCGCGCACGCCGAGGTGAACCGGTTGCTGTTGAGTTCGAATATTCGATGGAGGATTTCTTGGTTGCTGTTGGTGCTGCAGTTGGTCCGATGAAAATTATGGGCCGGGACTTAGTGCAGGCCGCTATCCGAGCTTACCATGCACTCTGGCCGAATACCTCAGGGACCCCTGATATCAACGAAATTAAGTTATTGGTGACAAGGCTGATGGCATCTGAGAGGCAGCTGAGTCTTTGGAGAGAATCTGCCGGGCGTGCTGGTGCCGACATGGCCCTTACTGTAATCATGTCATGGTATGAAGATATCTCTCTTGACATTCTGAGGAATTTGCGCACTGGCTCCCGTTGGGTTGAAGATCCCACCTTTGTTGCTCTTCGGCAAGCTCGGGCTTTCCAGCTCGTCGAGTACGCCGACGTGCACACTTGGAACGAAGGGCCGAGTTTTCTCCCAGATCCGGATCAAGAGGTCGCGGCTGAGGGTGCTTCGGGTGATGATTCAGCTAAGCATGGGGAAGGTGAAGATGATTCGGCCACATCCGATAGCTCCAGCTCAAGCTCAGATAGCAACGGTGATGCGCGGTCTTCCTCCAAAGGCACCGGGCATTCCACCGCACGTACTGACGCTCCTGAACAACCCCGGGAGACTGCCGAAGTTGCACTTGGGTCGGCGGAGGGCGAGGCGACCTCAGTCGAAGTTCCTCCTACTTCGGAGTGCCCCGCACCTGAGCAAGTGGCTGCCCCTCCAACGAACAACGCCTAAGTTATTTGCGATCCCTGGTATGCCGGGCGTATAATGTAGACGAAAAATTTGTCAGCTCGTTGTATGATTTGAATTTATTTTGCTATGTATTGTTGAGACTCTTGGTTAAGTGGATGCTCATCCGAATTCTTGCCTTGCTGGCCTGTAACTTCTTGATCTTTTTAGGGCTTAACTTTGCCGTTATTTTGATGATCTTATCCAGGCATTAGCGCTGGATATCCATGTTATTGCCCTGTTTTGAACATCAGTTAATTATTCCGTTGTGGAAACAAACAACAACCGCTGGACCGTTGTCTATTGTCTGAAATTCCCTTATATAAATCAAGTTTCGGGGGTAGTATAAAACTGATAAGATTGCATTCAGCATAAGTTTGAGGTATCAGACGGTAGTCCCCGAGTCGCTGCTTTATACGCCGAAGTTTAGGTGTCAATACGAAATTGACATATCATATGATAGTCCCTGATTTATTGCTCTTGGCACCGAGGTCATATTCGTAACATGAAAGGAATACAACATACGGCAGTCCCCGAGTCACTGCTCTGGTCGCCAATGTTCAAGTATGTAACGCGAAAGAAATAAATATATCATATGGCAGTCCCCGAGTCATTGCTCTGGGTGTCGAGGTTCAAGTATGTAACGCGAAAGAAATAAATATACCATATGGCAGTCCCCGAGTCATTGCTCTGGGTGTCGAGGTTCAAACATATAATACGAAATAATCATTACATATGGCAGTCCCCGAGTAACTGCTCTGGGTGCCGAGGTTCAAACATCTAACAGGAATTAACATAACATATGGCAGTCCCCGAGTAACTGCTCTGGGTGCCGAGGTTTGAATACATGATATGAAATAAATATATATCCTACGGCAGTCCCCGAGTCACTGCTCTGGGTGCCGAGATTCAAATACATCATTGGATTTCGACCTTGAGATGTAATGCTAAGAGTAAAATGGCCGAAGTAAAGCCACATTCCAAGGGCGCTTCGTTTCTTCACCAGCTTTGTCTGCCTTGTTCTCTTCAGGGGACTGAGCATCGATCAGATAATATGCATCGTTGTGCAATGCTTTGCTTACAATAAATGGTCCTTCCCATGGGGGTGACAACTTGTGCATGCCGGCCGTGCGTTGCACTAGTCGGAGGACCAAATCTCCTTCTTTGAATACTCTTGGATTCACTTTCTTGCTGTGATACCGCCGTAGGTTCTGTTGATAAATAGCCGATCGTGACAATGTCAATTCTCTGGCTTCTTCCAACAAGTCTACGGCATCTTGCCGAGCTATTTCGTTTGTCTCCGAGGTTGTGTACTGAGCAACTCTTGGCGAGTCATATATTATGTCGGCTGGGAGTACGGCCTCTGCCCCGTACACCAGAAAGAATGGAGTATAGCCTGTTGATCTATTCGGAGTAGTCCGAAGGCTCCATAACACGGCTGGGATTTCTTCGATCCAACACCCTGCCGACCTTTGCAAAGGTTCAATAAGTCGGGGTTTTATTCCTGATAGCACTAGTCCATTAGACCTTTCCACTTGTCCATTGGATGCTGGGTGAGCTACTGAGGCAATATCTAGTCTTATGTGCTTCTCTTGGCAAAATCTAGCGAAGGCTCCTTCTGCAAAGTTTGTGCCATTATCCGTAATAATGCTATGTGGGTACCCGTATCTCAAGATGATATCCTTGAGAAATTTCACTGCTGTGTGCCCATCACACTTTTTGATTGGTTTTACTTCAATCCACTTGGTGAACTTGTCTACCATAACCAACATGTGGGTCATTCCTCCTCTCGCCGGCTTGAATGGTCCCACCATGTCTAAACCCCATACAGAAAATGGCCAAGTGATGGGTATTGTTTTTAACTCGGCTGACGGCATATGTATTCTGGTTGCGTATCTCTGACATCCATTGCACTTCTTAACTAATTCCTCTGCCTCTTTTAACGCCGTTGGCCAGTAAAATCCATGCCTAAATGCCTTGGCTACTAAAGCGCGAGATGAGGCATGGTGCCCACATTCTCCTTGGTGTATGTCTAGAAGGATTTCCTGACCTTCTGTGGAACTCACGCACTTCTGCAATACGTTTGTTACACTTCTCTTATATAACTCATTGTTTATGATTGTATAGGCTTTTGCTCTTCTTATGGTTTGTCTAGCTAATACCTCATTACTCGGCAGCATGGCGTCTTTTAGGTAAGAAAATATGGGTTGCGCCCATATCGGTGTTACTCTTTCTGAAGTGATCTCACTGTCTATCTCCATGTTGTCTGCCGACGTATATACCCCGGCTCTCTCCATGATTGTGATTACTTCGGTCGTTCCCTTCCTTAGGGGTTCCGAGTCTTTCTGCTGATCTACCTCCATTGGCGTGTGATTTTCTGCAGAACTTGCTGGGACAAAGATTGATTCGGATTCTGGTGATGGGATTATTGATGGTTTCCTGAGGTGCTCCAAGGCAATACCTGGCGGAATTGACTGCCGGGTCGATCCTAATTTTGACAATGTGTCGGCAGCGTCATTTTCTGCTCGTGGTATGTGGTGGAATTCACATCCTTCAAAGTATCCACTGATTTTTTGCACATGGAATCTGTATAAAGCCATATTAGCATCTAATGCGTCCCAACTGCCCGATACTTGCTGTACTACTAGATCCGAGTCACCGTAGCATAGGATTCGGCGTATACCGATTTCTTTTGCAACTTTTAATCCATGGACTAGCGCTTCATATTCAGCTACATTGTTGGACGCAGCAAAATGTATTTGCAGTACATATTTCAATTGATCTTTTTTAGGCGAGGTTAGCACTATTTCTGCTCCCAAACCATTCCTTAGTTTGGAACCATCAAAATGCATTGTCTAGTAATTTGGATCTGGCAATGGTGGCTCATACTGCACCTCGGCCTAGTCTACGAGAAAATCGGCAACAGCCTGAGATTTGATTGCATCTCTTCTATCAAATTGTGGAGCATACGGTGATAACTCGATCGCCCATTTTGCTATTCGGCCACTTGCATCTTTGTTGTTCAATATGTCGGCTATGGGCGCCTCACAAATTACTTTGACGGGGTGCTCTTCAAAGTAATGCTTAAGCTTTTTTGCCGACATATATATTCCATAAGCCATCTTCTGATAGTGCGGATAATTCTGCTTTGAGGCGGATAATACTTCGCTCAAATAATACACCGGCCTCTGAATGGACTTACCATCTTCAAGTCGTTCCACTACGACCACAGTACTAACTACTCGATTGGTAGCCGCCACATAGAGTAGCATAGGTTCTCTCGATAATGGAGAAGCTAAAATGGGTGCCGTAACTAGCATCTTTTTCAACTCATGAAATGCAAGGTCCGCCTGCGGAGTCCAGCTGAATTTGTCCGACTTTCTCATCAGTTGATAGAGTGGCAATGCCTTTTCTCCTAGCCGACATACAAATCGACTAAGCGAGGCCAAGCAGCCCGTGAATTTTTGTACGTCGTTCAAACATCTGGGCAATTCCATTCTTTCTACTGCTCTTATCTTCGTTGGATTAGCCTCGATACCTCGGCTGGACACCAGGAAACCGAGTAGTTTTCCTGCCGGCACGCCAAATGTGCATTTCTCTGGATTAAGCTTCATTCGGAACCTTCTCAGGTTCGCGAAGGTTTGCCGTATATCTTCTAGCAAGGTTTTGCTTTCCTTAGTTTTGATGACCACGTCATCCACATACACTTGTACATTTTTCCCTATCTGATCATGTAGGCATTTTTGCATGCATCTTTGGTACGTTGCTCCTGCATTTCGCAGGCCGAATGGCATTGTGCGATAACAATAAGCCCCGTACGGGGTAATAAATGCAGTCTTTATTTGATCGGCCGGATTTAACGGTATCTGGTGGAAACCAGAATACGCGTCTACAAATGATAACAGCTCACAGCCAGCGGTCGAGTCAATGACTTGGTCTATTCTAGGCAATGGAAAAGGATCTTTCGGACACGCCTTGTTCAGGTTAGTGTAGTCGATACACATTCGCCACACAATGGCTACGTTGGGGTCATCTTTTTTCTTTTCTACTAACACCGGATTTGATAACCAATCCGGATATAGCACCTCCATGATGAACCCGGCTGCGAGAAGCCGAGCTATTTCATCCCCTATTACTTTTCTCCTGTCTTCGGCGAAGCGGCGGAGAGGTTGCTTCACCGGCCTTGCTCCTGGCCTGACGTTTAAAGAGTGCTCAGCCAACTCCCTCGGCACACCTTGCAAATCTTGAGTTGACCATGCAAATATGTCCCGATTCTCATGGAGGAAGTTGGTGAGCTCGCCTTCCTATTTAGCGTCAAGGCCTGCACCAATAGTAACAGTGCGCTCCGGGAATTGCTCATCAATCTGAAATTTCTTTGTCTCTTTGGTCGGCTGAAAAGAAACACTGCCATGAGGGTTGGCCAGTGCCGGCATGCTTAACTGTGCTGACTGAGCGAGGGCTGCTACCTCCTGAATCCTTTTCTTTTCTCTTGCTATAACCAATGACTCGGCCAAATTTGACCCGGCCGAAGCACACTCCATTGACTTCTTGTAATCCCCTGCAACTGTTATCACCCCTTGTGGTCCGGGTAACTTCATCTTTAGATAACCTATATGACAGCTGCTCATGAATTTGGCCAGTGCGGGCCGTCCGAGTAGGGCGTGATAACAACTTTCCAGATCGACCACCTCAAATTCTAAATTTTCTGCTCTGCAGTTATCTCTTGTACCGAATAATACGTCCACTCGGACTTTACCGATGGGCTCACATGAAAGCCCTGGCACTATCCCATGGAAAGTTGTCCTCGTGGACTGCAGCATATTCTGTGATATTCCGAGCTTATGCATGGTATCTTTGTACATGATGTTGATATTGCTTCCATTGTCGATGAGTACTTTTGAGAATTTCACATTGATGCTTGGTCCCACAAACGTCGGATCCAACACAAGTGCATATGATCCTGGACTCGGCATTATCCTGGGGTGGTCTTTCATGCTCCAGGTCACCTCCTGATCAGACCATGGCTGGTATCTTGGCACTGCCGGTACAACTGCATTCACTTCCATATGCCGACGCTGCACACTCTGCTTGTCCTGCTGTTCTGTCGTGAACACACAATAAGACTGGTGATGTTCCCTGTAATCATTACGTCCAGCATTTGCCGGATTTATCCTTCCGTCCTGCCCCTGGTTCATTACCTGATGCACTGCATCCCTCCGATCCGAGTTAGCGTACCTCGGGGGAGGGGGCGGTAGCATCAGTTGCTGTGTATTTGCTCCAGTTAATTGCGGTTGATGCTGCTGTTGCACCTGATGGGGAGCCTGAACTCCTGCCGGGTTCCCCATCGCGTTTTTCATCCAGGCGCATTGCCGGGTTGTATGATTGGCCGGTCTAGATGGGTTTGATGTGTGAAATTTACACGGCTGATCTAACATGGATTCGAACGTATACTTCGGCCTCTCTTGCCATTGCTTCTTTTGCTCTGGGGTCCATTGCCTCTTTCCCTCATTTCTTGATGTCCACTGTTGAGGTCCATTTTTCTGTCGTTGAGTTGCTCCGTGACTCGGCTGATCTTGTGCTACAGCCGCCACCTGGGCTGAATTATATCTATAATCCGGCCTCTCTTCTCTTCTTCTTCCTCTGAAATCACGCCTGGATGACCCGACCAATTCTCTCGTGTACTGGTCCTGTTGCTCACGATGATCTGCCGACATTAACTCCGGTTGGGTTGGGTCACCCAATGCATAGGAGTCCGCTATTCTGATAGTTTCTGCCAGTGTGGTTGGCATATCTCTCTGCAGGCGTTGCCACAACACGCTGGCATAACGGCAGCCTTGCGCGAACCAAGCGATTGCTTGCGATTCGATAACTCCCTCACATGAGTTTCTCAGGTTACACCATCGAGTTAAAAACTCTCTATCTGTTTCATTCGGCCTCTGCTTGCACATGGCTAATTGCTGTGGTCTATTTGGTCTCTTGTATGTGCTGGTAAAGTTGCTAACGAACATTTCTTCGAAATCTAACCAGCAGTTGATACTGCCAGCTGGTTGATTATTCAACCACACCCTGGCTGGTCCTTCCAACATCTGTGGGACATACCGCACATCCCATCTTAAGTTGCCACCCGCTATCTTCACAGCGGTGGCATAATCAATCAACCAGTCTTGTGGCTTGGTACTTCCATTGTATGTTTTTGTGCCTCTTGCCAACTGAAAATTCGGCACTGGTGGTTCGCCCATGATCCGTGGTCCAAAACATGTCGGACCTGGTGGACCTTGCTCTTCCAATAGCTCGAACCGGTATAGTCGATCCAACTTTACTCTTGCATCATTTGCTGGCAAATCTCTGTACAGGATTCTATCCTGCATCCCATAGTGATTGTTTCCACCCTGATTTGCGTATTCTACCTCGGAATACCCATCATTATACCTTTCATTCATCTGATTGTGGCGAGCTGGCCTCACTTCTCTTTCCTGCCGAGGCTCATGTCTTGGTTGCGGGTTGAGCGGCACTTCCCTCCTTACCTCGGCCGGGGTTTGGTTTTCATGATTGTCTCTTGCGGGTTCTTTCCTGCCGTGCTCCCCATTACCTCGGCCGCCGCCGTCCTTTTCCATACGGCCGTGGTTTCTCTCCCCACTATTACCTCAGCTTGCATTGCCTCTGTTCTCATTTGCCTTTCCAGCTATTGCCGGGTCATATGGAACAATTTGTTTGTTCCTCTTCCCTGAGGTTACTGCTTTTTCTTTTCTAGCGTTGTTTCCGGGTGAAGATGCCGCTGCCGCAGATAAAGCAGGTGCTGCCCCTGCCGAATGAACCATCCGTGAAGCCCCTGGTCTTGCCGGGTTAGCTCTGAGCATCTCCTCATTTTGCTGGTTCGCGATGCGCACCATCTCATTCACTCTTTCTTGTTGTTTCTGCCGAGCTTCCCCTGTTAACCCCTCTAATTCCAATGCTGCGGCATTTGCCGCTCTCAGGTTTTTCGCCGGGGTACTGTACCTCGGCAAACCCAAATCGCCTGATTCGGCTCTGTGAGCTTCATGCTCTTTGTTAATATCATTCATGAGGTTCTTACCTCTTAATCTTAGCTCGTCCACCCGCTCGGGTGCGATATCAAGCTTATTAGCTTTTGCATATTCTCTCAGGGTCCTGTTCAAGGATTCCCGCAGGGCTGATACTTTTTTGGCCTCTACCAGCACCTTTTGCCTGGTTTCCTCTAACTCTGCCTGAGCATTTGCCGGATCAAGTATCGGCGCTACAGGTGTGGTTAGGTTCTCTATAGTTGCCTGAAGAATGTTCTCTGGTCTCTCCAGAGGTGGTCCTCTCACTCTTCGTGCCTTTGGGGTGGTGTCATGCAGCTCGGCCGGGTTTGTCACTGGCGGAATTACTTCGGCGGTTTGCAGTGTGACCTGCTTGGGCGGACCCTGTGCGCTTGCGGCGGCTTCTCTGCTTGACCCGGCTAATGCTGCTCCCGCTTGAGTCCCTGCTGCGACCATCACCTCGACGCTGCCTGCCAGATGATCTCTTGATGGACAGCTCGCCGCACTTCGAGGTGGTTCCCCTGCAACAACAACCTGGTGAGGATAAATATCGGTGATGTCGACACCGACATAGACCCTGTGCTCGCCCAGGCCGATGAAAATCCCGTTGCGCGGGGGGGTCTTCCCCCTGAAGCTCCCTGCATTGTCTCTGACATAGTCGCAGAAGCCAAATCTCTGGACTAAGCCAGAAACAACGCGCTCGCCGGTGTTGATGAAGTTTCCCGTCCGGATCACAACTCCAGCTAGCACCGCTGCTGGCCCCACGGTGGGCGCCAACTGTCGCGCCAACTGTCGTGGTGGTTGCACGGCAGATGCCATGGGTAGGCTAAAGTACGGGGCCAATGGATGCTAGTGGGATCTGGGGAGGGAAGATGCAGCTGTCTTTACACTCAAGCTGCCAAAGTGATGAACTTTATTTTTCTCTTGATGGGTTACAAGCGCTCCTTGAGCTGTATACAGAAGGACAATGTGAATTTTCCCAGCCTAACGGTGCTCAGCGCGTCCCTCTCCCCCTCAGGGTCCAAACCTCCCCTTATAAAGGGGTGCCTTGGGTGCCCTTAGGGCTGACGTGGCAAGCATATTCGTGGAATATGCTTGTCCCAAAATAGTAGTTCGGCGGCCCCCTTTCCCTGTCGCCCTTCTAATGACGGCAAGACTCCAGTGGCCCCCTCCTGCGTGCCTCGGGCTCCAGGACTGTCACCTCCGTGACCTCCTTCTGCCCCTCTGACACTGTGCGTCATTGTCTCTTGTGCTTGGCCCTGTTCTGATTCCTTCTAGCCTGCAGCTATAGTTTGACCCTGGGCTTCTCCTTCTCCTGCAAGCTTAGTATTACTCGGCCTTACCTTGTGTTACTCGGCTCGTTCCTTACCTGCATGAAGATCATTTGGGTAACCCGGCCAATTCTCTCATTAATTCGGCCGGGTAACCACTTGATACCTATACATGGGCTTCTTGCCTCCGTTCTTCGGCCGACATATCCATGATTCGGCCGACTTAGGCTGTAGCTCGGAAACCAGACGGGGACGGTACCTCTGTCTTTCCCCGTCTCCGACCTACCCGAGGTTAACCCCCCGACAGAAATTCAAAAACAAACAAAATGAGCTAATGGTCATTTGTGTCAATCTTGCTCACTAGACCACTTTGAGTGTTTCTAGTCCAAGATTTCAAACAGAAAAAATCTAATTATTTTCACCCCTTACTAGACCAAGTAAAAGTGAATCCAAGCCCGCCTTGCAAAACCACAGAAACATTTGGCAACCCTATTCAAATGACATTTAAAAATTGAATCTAGTTCATATGGTAAGATCACCATTTCTCAAAACCCAACCAAACCAGTTCACCTTGACAAATCCAATCAACCAGAGACTCCCTAGTACGCGCCCAATACACCCACCAAGTTTCATCCAAAAATTCAAATATGAATTTCTTGCGGCCATTTTATCAAACACTTGGAGACACAAACCAAATTCTGCCAAACTTCACTGTTTTGAGCAGTAATTTTGCCAAACCTTGTTCCCCATTGATCACTCTTGTCTCCCCCAGTGAGCACACTGTGTCCAGGAAGCACGCCACCGTCCACCGCCACCCCCTGTCCAGCCCTCGAGCCTTGACAAGTAGTGGACCACCGTGAACATGCACGCCTAGTTTGTCTTTGTCATGTCCAGAGCACGCCAGCTCGACGCGTTCGACACGCTCGCACAGACCGCTCCTCGCCTTCGCCGCCCGTGCCTGCGATCACCACGTCCCAGGAGACCACCAGACATCTCCGTTCGCCGCCGGGCGACTAGAAACGCATGTGCGTCGTCAAAAACGTTGTCGGTGCCGCTCAAAGCACCCGCGCGTTCCGACCGAACCGCACCGCCCCTTGTCGCGCCATCAAGCCGTTGAGCACCGCCAGGAGACCGCGCACCATCCCCTAGCCCCAGCCATGCCCGTAGCTCGCTGTAACCCTGACCCCGACGAGCACTGCCCATGCCGCTCGGCCTCTCTCGCTCGCCTATAAAAGGAGGCATCCCCAGCTCGTTTTCTTCACACCAGTTCACTCTCCACCTCTCACTGATCCTTCCCACCTCTTCCCGGAGCAAGGTGAGCTCTCCCTCACCCGAATTTCGCCGGAGCCTGCCACTGCTGGAGGAGAAGGGCGTCGTCGATTTGAGCCACCCCAGGAGGAGCCGCCAGTACCAGGAGAACCGCTCTCGTCGACTTCGTCGTTCGCCCCCATCGCCGACCATCGCCTGAGCCCCGGTGAGCCGCCCCAGACCCCCACTGGCCGCGCTAGGGTTCGAGTCGTTGATCCTTAGTATAATCCTACGGTCGTAGTTAGCTCGTACCCCTTCGCACCCCTATCCCACTGATGCGTGGGGACACCCCTTAACCAGCCCGCGCGCGCTGTGCGCAGTGGGCCGGCCCAACTAGCTCTCCCGCGCGACCCAGTAGTTCGAATTGATATTTATCTATTTAGTTTCAAACCTAGTTCTGACAGTAGATTCAAAATTCAATTCAGAGAGATTCACTGAACCAAATTGCATGAAACTAATTTTGTTAGAAAGGTATGGAAATTCTTAATCCGAGCCCGTTGGATTCAAACCATTTGGAATTATAGATTACCTATAATAAAAATAACAATGCAGAGACTTTTATGCATTCAAACATTTTTCAAAATTCAACCATAAATGCTTTTGAGTTGATTCCAACTCTCAAAAATCACATTTGATAAGACCTTTCTGAATATATAAAAATATCTTGGTATAATTGCAGTAATAATGGACAAGTAATAAAAGAATGCCCCATAGGCATTTCTAGTCACTTTAATTGATTAAAATAAAAAGGTTAAACCTTATTAAATTGTGACACCACTTTAAATCACATTCCCAAGTATTAAAATATGAGGTAATGACATGTGTCAACATGATCCCATATTTTAATTAGAGAATATTAAATCTTAAGTAGTTTTTTTCAATGAGTAGAAATTACTTTTGTAAAAGGAAATAAATATTTTTTTGCCTTAATGCTTGTAATGAGTGTGGTAATGCTAGATCATCTAGTGTAAATAGAAGTTGTTAAGTATTGTTTGTTGATTGTGTACTTCGTATTTATTTATAGACGCTAGTACCGACCAAGGATACAAAGAGGAAGGAGACTAGTACGAGGAAGAAGCAGAGGAGAACTTCAACCACTGCACTGCACAAGGCAAGCTATCTAATGCAAGCTACTATGTTAGCAAGCTAAGCTAAACCATGCAAATCTTACTTGCAAGCCTAAACCCACTAGTTAACCTATGCAAGATGCATTAGGCAGGCCTTGGTTAAACCACTTGATTATACCAAATTCCAGTTTTACTTGCAAGCTTTATTATTTTATTTCTTTACCAAAGCTCTTTGTTGATGTTTACTTAGTGACTTGTGAAGTTTTGGAAGGATATTAGAGGTAGCATAAAGAGCATAAAACTTGGCCTAAGTTAGGTAGAACTTGATGTCATCCTGAGGCATGAAATTAGAGTTAGATAAGTCACACTTGATTATCACCCCTCATTAGTGTTTACCCCAACTTTAGTGGCTAGTGCTAAGCATAAAATTTGATCACTTCAGATGGAAATATTTGGTGAAAATGATTATGAAAACCTTAGAATGAGAGTCATTCTAATGAGATGTTTTGACATGGGTTATGAACACCAGATGATTTTTGATGATGAAAATGTTGAGGCATGAGCCTTAGCCCTTTATAAACTGATGGTTGTGTTCGGATGCGATACTATTCCAATTTTACCGTACAACCACAATACCCGAAACTGGGTAGGGCTTGAATAAAAGTTTATAGACCTTAGTATGGGTTCCCTGGCGGCCGAGGTTTGAGCTGAGGCTACCTCGTGATGATTGTCCACATGTGTAGTTCCCAAGATGACAGCTGGTCATGGTTGGGAGGCCAAACTCATAGGAGAGGTGCCTATACTAGGGTGTGTAATTGAAAGGTTAGGATTGATTATCCGCATACTAAGTATGATCATGCAGGATTGTTCCTGATGTATGTATCGAATATTGTGGTGAAAGTGTACCACCTCTGCAGAGTGTCAAACTATTCGAATAGCCGCGTCCGCGGTTATGAACAGTTGGAGTGGCCATACTATTCCGTCGTCATATGTTTTCAAAATGACTTGTGAAATGAATCATGACTTAGATTTGACCACAACAGGATTGTGAAAGTGAAAGATAAGTTTCCACTTAGGTGTTATAAAACCTTAAACTAGTTTTCTTTGCTTCTAAACTCAGTTAGAGATAAATCTGGCTTTTTGCAAAACAACCTAGAGCTTAGTATTCCTACTTGAACCACTTCACTTGTTAGTCTTAGTTTGCGAGTACTTAAAGAGTACGCATGGCTTTGTCCCTAGCTATTCCTATGGCCGGACTATGAGGACTACCAGGATGATGGACAACAGGAAGTCTATGACAACTAGGATCATCTCCCATCGTCAGTATTGCCTGTGACCATGAAGATGGAGCTTCGCCCACGCTACCGTTATTATATTATTCCGCTGCGTTGATTATATTAAGACTGGATCATGAGATCCTTTATTTGTTAGACCTTTATTATGGTTTGTAATGGATGATGAACTATGGTACCAATCTGTTATGTCTCACAAAAATGGTAATCCTGGGATTGCGATGTATGGCATAACATGCATCTGGGATTAAAAGTCCGGGTGTTGACACTATACCTACCTATATGTAGCATCATATATTGCATGTGCATCCTGATATAGCATTTGTGCATCTAACATCGTTAAACCAAGTTACTTTCAACAGTATCCACCATATCTACTTATATGGTAGCATTCATGTTATATCAAGTATATTTCTCATGTGCTACTTTATCTAGGTTCTAAAGGTTAAACCTTTTAAATAATAAAGCGTTCATTTAAAAAATGTAGATTCCAAAACTTGTTGCTTTTTTTCAATGGCTGGCATGGAGAAGTTAGTTGTGGGATAATCCACGAACTTGATAGGCACAACCACCCTTATAAGTTAAAATAAAATTATAAATAAAAGATGAGGGCATAAACCCTCCAACTAAGGGTGTTGGAAAAGGTAAAAAGGGGGAATAAAGAGGAAGTGATCAAAGTGTGCAATAAAAGTCGAGGGAAAACCCTCCAAATGAGAAAAAAATCAAAGAGTGCCAAAGAAAGATGCCAATGATAGGGGTAATGGAACTCAACACTAATATAAACTTTGATATGAAGCATGCCCTTAAGTAATGAGGTTTGGAAGTTAGATATCCTATACACATGTTAAATCTATGCTTTTTACTTATTTCTGAGTCAAGAAACAAAAGTTTCCTAAAATTCTATTCTAAGACCAACTTGAGGACAACACACTTATGCACTTACACAATACTTCATTGTCCATGGTACTTTGATAGAGTGTTATAGTGCAAGATTTACTTATTGTTATGCATATTTGAAGTTCATGTTATTTTTACTTTGATATATGATGATTCCTCATTATTATCTAATTATCAATGAATTATCATACTTTTTGTAACAATGGTCATGATTTCTATGGATTTATATCTATTGACAAAAAACTATAAAGTCCATGTTGTTTTATCAACTTTATGATTGAGCATATGTTAAGCTTTGGGATGTTGATGCATGTAAAATTTATCCATGAATTTTTTAGCTTACTAGGTTATATCCAACACATTTGCATCTTATGTATTTATTATACTCGTGTTTTACATTGATTTTGGGGATTTTCCAAAGATCCCTTTATTTGGGTTATAAATGTGTAGATAGGGAAACCATGTTTTGTGTCATTTTTACTCCCAGAGACCTTAGCAGACTCAAAAAGTCCTAAGATTTTTTCTATAGAAGTTTTTCACAAAAAAAAATCTAGAGCACTTGGACCTGAAGGGGTGCACGTGGCCCAAGATAGGGCCCATGGCGTGGCTAGGTTCCTATGCTACGCCATGGGGCCCACTTGTCGCCACGCCTCGTGGCTCCGTGACATCCATCTTCACGTCATTCTCTTCATCTTAACCTAAAACCTATTGTAAACATACATCCCATCTCGATCTCACAAAGAGATGGAGCATGAAGATGGAAACATACACAACCAAAATATAGAGGTAGAGACCTTCGAAGATTGGAGGCAAAAACGATGTCGGACTCGCCTCGAGTTGCATCTCCATCCTCTCTTACATCACCACCACCATCTACATAATGAAGAGGGAGTGGTCTACCACCGAAATATGGGTTTATGGAAGTAGCTTGTATCTATTTATTGCGCTATGATTGTTTTAAAACTATATGAGCTGTCATGCATGATTATGATCACATATATGTAATTTCCTTATGGTGGATCTTTTTTATGAGATGATTATATGACGTTCCAATTTTTCAATATTATAAATGCATATAATTACCCTATTCATGTATACATGTTCTGATCAACCTAGTATGCTAGGACACGTATCAGAAAAGTGTGTACTAGATGGAGCAATGAGTAGTAGTAACTGGATAGTGATAGAAAATTTGGTATCTACTAAGGTTTTTTTACCTTTCCTTTGTTACTCACAAGGGAGAATGAAATAGTTATGCTATTATCATCTAGTGACAACAAAGATGACCTCGTTTGTTCGAGGTGGCATATTTGTTATTTAACATCATGTCAAATTGATTATGCTATAGTTTATTTATGTTAAATCTAGTTTACAGATAAAATACACCACTACTTGAGTTACATTCAAAAGAAATTTCTAATAGTACATTTTATGGCATAGACGATATTTCATTAACGAAATCGACTTAGTTGTAGTCGCATACAACGAAGAGGTTAATAAATGAGGACCGGGTAAGAAGGATGTGAAGTTATATAGTATGCATCTTGGTGAAGACTAATGGAAGGATGAGAAGTTGTCGCCGCCTTAGTCGATAAGATAGCCCACCATATAATAGAAGGTGTTAGATCATATCTAGCAGACTCATTAAATGTACGACCCTTAAAACATGTATTAGAGCCAAGAAAACCGCGTTTTTACCGTGCACACGGTCTGGGGTGGAATAGACTGCTTAAAACTGAACTGTAAACCGATATATCCATATGGGGCTCACAGAAAAACATTTCCCCTTCTTCTACCTCCACTAGAGAAGATTTGGGAGCAACCACTAGTAGAGAAAACCCTACCGGCGGCGAACAGAAAAGGCTCATCGCCGGCGTCTTGGTGCTCGCCGGAGACCTCCTCGCCGGTGGTAAGTCCTTATCACCGGCGCCTCTATATTTCGCCGGTGATAATATGCAACTACCGCCGGCGAGCAACAGCGAACGCTGTGGGTACATCTACATCGCCGGCGCTTTCATATAACACGACCCAATGGCCCACCCGTCCCTCCCATGCATCCCCGGCGAGCGCTACGGATTTTGCCGGTGGTATAAGGATCTATCCCCGGCGAGCACGAGGCCTTTCGCCAGCGGTAAGTGGTGGCCCATCCGGGGGCACGAGGCCCACCCTATCCTTGGCGTGAGCGGGTCGTGTTCACCGACGCTAATTGGGCTAGCCCCGACGAGCATGGACAGTTTCGCTAGCGGTAAGTGGCAGCCCATCCGGGGAACACGCGACCCACCCTATCCCTGGCGTGTACATGCCTCTTTCGCCGGTGGTACTTCTGCTCTCGGCAGCGTGGAGAACTCATTTAACTGGTGGTAATGTTATGCAGGCCTGGAAGCGCTTACCGCCGGCGAGCACGGGCCCACTTCGCCGGCGGTAAGGATTGCTGCTATAAGCTTTTCTCTACTAGTGAACCATGCTAATGCGATAACGTCGTGGCAAGGTTTTTGCTACCGAGCATGCCGGTGAGCAAGGACAAAGATTTAAACTAAAGGAAGACATACATGTTTAATTGAATTTTGTGCGAATTTGACAATATTGGGATTTTTATAAAAAAATACTCTCTCATGTCCATATTAATGGTATCAACTTTTTCTAGAATTAGATGATACCCCGCGCGTTGCGACGGAAAAATAAACAGATAAGTAGAAAAAATATGTATGGAACAAATAGAGAAACATTGCTAATTTACTTGTGATAATATCCACTGCACGCTGAGACAGAACCATTTTAACCCCATCAGAACAGGCACTATAAGTTCAAAACGGTGTGCGAAAAAGAAGGAAATCGTTGCAATCTCTGAATATCACATGCTATTCATCTCCCAGTAATCATATTTTTTGTAAGTTGAAAAATATTTATGTATGATCTGAATCTCAATGACCAATAAAATACACAATGTTTGCTCAAGTAATAAAGCTGCTTCTATATTCAAGCACATAGTACCAATCAACATTACAGCTTCCAGCAAAATTAGCTTGTTAGCGCCACAACACTCCCATATTTATTGATCTTTTACTTGCATGGTCACACAAATGGAATTAGGAAAGGCCACAACTATTAGAATTCTGTGCAAGATTTGAAATGTCGAAGTCTTTGATGATTCCAAATTTGATAGTAGAAAAAATGTGAACATACCTGTATTTGACCAGTAATATATCATCTATTCCTAATCCGACTTTTGTCTCTAACTGTCAACATCCGGATTTTTAATCCCAGATGCCTGTTATGCCATACATCGCAATCCCAGGATTACCATTTTTGCGTCACAGGATTAACATAACATATTTGGATATCACAGTATATCATCCATTACAAACCATACATAAGGTATTACACAAATAAGGATCTCATGATCCAGTTCTTAATACAATTCAAGCAGCGGAATAACGTAATAATAACGATAGCGTAGGCGAAGCTCCATCTTCATGGTCACAGGCAATGCTGACGATGGGAGATGATCCTAGTTGCCATAACCTTCCTGCGGTCCGTCATCCTGATACTCCTCTTCATAGTCTGGCCATGGAAATAGCCAGGGACAAAGCCATGAGTACTCTTTAAGTACTCGCAAACTAATACTAACAAGTTAAGGGGGTTTTTGTAGTAGGATACTAATCTCTAGTGTTGTTTTGCAAAAAGCCAGATTTACCTCTACTAAGTTCAGAAGCAAAGATAACTAGTTGAAAGTTTTATAACACCTAAGTGGGAACTTTCATTTCATGTCACAACTCTGTTGTGGTCAAGTCAAAGTCATAAATCATTTCATAAGTCCTTTTGAAAACATCTGACAGGGGAACAGTATGGCCACTCCAACTGTCCATAACCGCAGACGCGGCTATTCGAATAGTTTGACACTCTGCAGAGATTATACACTTTCACCACAACATTTGATACATCCGTTAGGAACAATCCTGAATTCACCATACTCGGTATGCGGATAATCAATCCTAACCTTTCAATTACACGCCCTAGTATAGGCACCTCTCCTGTGAGTTTCGCCTCCCAACCATGACCAGCTGTCATCTTGGGTACTGCACAGGTGGACAATCTTCACAAGGTAGCCTCAGCTCAGACCTTGGCCGTGAGGGAACCCATACTAAGGTATATAAATTTTCAGTCAAGCCCTACCCAATTTTAGGGTATTGTGGTTGTACGGTAAAATTGGAATGGTATCGCATCCAGACAACCATCGGTTTTATAAAGGGCTAAGCCTCATGCCTTAACATTTTCATCATCAAAATCATCTGGTGTTTAAGAACACATGTCAAAACATTTCAGTAGAATGACTCATCATTCTAAGGTTTTCATAACCATTTTCACCAAGTATTCCCATCTAAAGTTGATCAATTTTTATGCTTAGCACTAGCATCTACAAGTGGGGGTAAAGACTAATGAGGGGTAATAAATAAGTGGGGATTAGCTAAGTTCAATCTCATGCCTTAGGATGACATCAAGATTATCTAACTTAGGCCAAATTTTATGCTCTTTATGCTACCTTCAGTTATCGTTTAGAATCTACAAGTCACTTAAGTAAACTATAAGAAAAAGCTTTGATAAAGAAAATAAAGTATTAAGCTTGCAAGTAAAACTAGGATTGGGTATCAAGTGGGTATGATCACATATGCTTAAAGCATATAGTTGGCATAGTAACAAGCAAGTATTAGCTTACATAATTGCAAGTATAAGCTTGCTGATTCAACTAGTAGTATTAGACTTGCATAAGTAGGGTATCTTGCAAGTGTTAGCTTGCCTTGTGCAGAGCAGTGGTTGAAGTTCTCATCGGCTTCTTCCTCGTAGTATTCTCCTTTCTCCTCGTATCCTTGGTCGGTACTAGCGTCTATAAATAAATACGAGGTACAAAATCACCAAACAATACTTAACTATTTCTAATCATCACACAAAGGTTCACACTAGATGATCTATCATCATCACTAGCATTACAAGGATTAAAACACTTGTCTTATCTATTTTATTTAAGAAAAGTAATTTATACTCATTGAAAAACTACTTAAGATTTAATATTCTCCAACTCAAACATGGGATCATGTTGACACATGTCATCACCACATATTTCAGTACATGGGAATGAAATTTAAAGTGGTGTCACAATTTAATAAGGGTTAACCTTTTATTTTAATTAAATAAAGTGACTAGAAATGCCTATGGGGCATTCTTTTATTACTTGAACATTATTCCTGTAAGTAAACCTATATATTTTTACATATTCTGAAAGGTATGGTCAAATGTGATTTTTGAGAGTTGGAATCATCTCAAAATCTTTTATGGTTGAATTTTGAAAAATGTTTGAATGCAGAAAAGCTTATGCCTTGTTATTTTTACCATAGCTGATCTACAAATCCAATTGGTTTGAATCCAACGGGCTTGGATTAAGCATTTCATTACCTTTCTAACAAAATTAGTTTCATGCATTTTGGTTCAGTGAATCGAGCTGGGTTGATTTTTGAATCTATATATAGAACTGCGTTTGAAGTTAAATGAATAAAACTAAATTTGAATTGTTGGGTCGCGCGGGAGGTTTTACTGGGCCGATCCACTACGCACAGCGCACGCGCGGTCTGGTTAAGTGGATGTCCCCACGCGTCAGTGGGACGGTGAGGGGCGAAGCGGTACGGGGCAATGTGGACCGTGGGATCTAGTTCTAATCGAACGACTCTGGTTCATCGTCCACGTCGGGCAGCGCCGGCGAGACAGAACCCTAGGGCGGCAGGTAGGGGTCGTGGGAGGCTCACCGGGGCTCAGGTGAGGGTCGGAAACGGGGGGAACGACGAAGTCGACGATGGCGGTTCTCCTGGTACTGGCAGCTTCTCCTGGGGCGGCTCCAATCGACGGCTCCCTTCTTCTCCAGCAGCGGCGGGCTCCGGCCAAATTCCGACAATGCGCTGCTCGCCTTGCTCCGGGAGTGAGTGGGGGTGGTCAGTGAGAGGTGGGGAGTGAACTGGTATGAAGAAAACGAGCGGTGGAGGCCTCTATTTATAGGCGAGCAAGAGGGGCAGCACGGCGTGGGCTGAGCTCGTCGGAGGCAATGGTACAGGCGGCTATCGGCGTGGCTGAGGCTATGGGACGGTGCGCGGTCTCCTGGCGATCGTTTCTAGTTTAAGGGCGAGGCGTAGGGCGGTGGGGTTTGGTCTGGAACGTGCGGTGCTCTGCGCGGTACCGACGGCGAACTTCGCAGCGTGCGGCGGCTACGGAGTACGGTCGAGGAAATGAGCATGTCTAGTGGTCTCCTGGGTCGGTGGGGTTCGTGCTGGCGGGCGGCAAGGGCTCAAGGTGGTCGGTTGAGTGGGAACGACACGTGCACGGTGATGCGCGTCGGCATGGTCGATAGCGGCGCGGGCACAACGTTTCCGGTGGTTCCCGTCTCTGTCTTCGAGCTAGGGCTGGTCTAGAGGGGGCGGTGAGGCATGGGCAGCATGCCAGACAAGGTTGGCACAACTAGTTCTTTCTCTAGCTCGCTGGCGACATGGGGATGGCAAGTTTTCTCTCGGCATGCTCATCATTAATGGCTAGGCTTGCTCATAGTGGTGCTAAAGATTGTTAAAGAGGCTAGATGATCTACTAAGAGCTTGTTGCAACTAGAGAGGGAACAAGGTTGGCCAAATTTACTACTGCAAATAGTGTTTGATGTTTGTTTAATTTGTATCTGCAAGGTGTTTGATAAAATGGCTACAAGAACTTTGAATTTGAATTTTGGATTCAAACTTGGTGGGTTTGCTAGGCACATACTAGGGAGTGTCTGGTTAGTTGGATTAGTCAAGGGGCACTAGTTTGGTTAGGTTTTGAAAATGGGTGATCTTCACATATGATAAAGATTCAATTTTTACTTGTGATTTGAATGAGGTTGCCAAATGTTCCTGCAAGTTTGAAATGTGGGCTTTGCTTCACTTTTACTTGTTCTAGCAAGGGGTGAAAATAATTGGGAATGTTTCTTTTGAAATCTTGGACTAGAAACACTCAAAGTGACCTAGTGAGCAAGATTGGCAAAAATGACCATTTGCTTTATTTGATTTGTTTTTGATTTTCTCTTGATTTGTTTCTGCATGGAAATGTTTTATATGATGTTATATTCATCTTTAAACCATTTCTTGCTATTTAGGTTAATCACACAAGTTCATTCATCAAATCATCACATACACACATGCATTCATATGATTTAAATTAATCAAAGTTTTTGTTAACCCTAATTTTAGTGATTAGAGTTTGATGATCAAAGTTTAATATTTTTGGGATGTTACAAACCTTCCCCCCTTAAACAAAATATCGTCCCGAGATTTGAAAAAGGAAGAAAAATATTACCTAGGATTTAAAGAGATCGGGAAACTCCGTCCTGATGTGTTCTTCGCGCTCCAAGGTAGCTTATTCTTCGGTGTGGTTGCTCCATTGAATCTTGAGAAACTTGATGCTTCGGGTCCTGGTGGTTCTGAAAGATTCTTCCAAAATATGGATGGGTACTTCAGGATAGGTCAGGTCATCGTTGATCTCTATGGTCCGGTGATCAATGTTCTTGAAAACTTCAGTCTTCTCTGGAACTTCTAGGCATTTGTGAAGTAACGATATATGTAACACATTGTGCACTGCTGACATTTCTTCTGGCAGTTCCAATTGATACGATACTTCTCCTCGACGATTCAGAATCTTGAAGGGTTCGATATATCTGGGGGCTAACTTTCCTTTGAGCTAGAAACACTGCATTCCCTTCAAAGGCGACACTTTAAGATACACGAAATCTCCAATATTGAAAGCGAGGTCTCGACGTCTCTTGTCGGCGTAACTCTTCTGTCTTGACTGGGCGGTCTTGAGGTGCTCACGGATCTTGTGAACTTTCTCTTTTTCTTCTCGTAGGATGTCGGGTCTTAAAATCTGACTCTCTCCTACTTCCGACCAATTCAAAGGGGTGCGACACTTCCTTCCATACATGAATTCAAATGGGGCCATTTGCAAACTAGCTTGGTAATTGTTATTGTATGAAAATTCTGCGAAAGGCAGACAGTCTTCCCATTTAGATCCATACTCTAGCACACATGCTCTCAACATATCTTCGAGTATTTGATTTATTTGCTCCGTTTGTGCATCGGTCTGAGGGTGATATGCGGTGCTGAAATCTAGTCGGGTTCCTAAACCTTCTTGGACTTTCTTCCAGAATCTTGAGGTAAACTGAGTTCCTCGATCCGACACGATGTTCTTGGGGACTCCATGCAAACTGACGATTCTAGCGATGTATAACTCCGCTAGCTTCAAGCTCTGGTAGGTGGTCTTGACTGGTAAGAAATGAGCGACTTTGGACAATCTGTCAACTATGACCCAGATAGAGTCATTTCTCCTACTAGAAGTAGGCAATCGGTGATAAAGTCCATTCCAACGGAATCCCATTTCCATTCCGGAATCTGTAGCAGTTGCAACAATCATGTGGGTCTTTGATGTCCCGCCTTGACTCTCTGACAGATATCACACTTGGCGATATAGCTTCCGATTTCTCTCTTCATCATATGCCACCAAAATTGTTCCTTCAAATTCTGATACATCTTCGTTCCTCCGGGGTGGATAGAATAAAGAGTATCATGGGCCTCTTTCAAAATCACTTCTTTCAATTCCGAATCTGCTGGTACACAAAGGAGTCCTTTGTACCACAGAACTCCTTCTTCGTCTTCTGTGAATCTGGGTACTTTGCATGTACCGATACGACGCTTGATTCTGTCGATACTGGCATTTCCTTTCGGCGCCTCCTTGATCTGACTGATAAAGGTGGGTTGAAGTTCTATGCTAGCCAAAAATCCTTCACTCACTAATTCCATTCGGAAATCTTCCATCTCTTTGTGCAAACTTGGTTGCTCCTTCAAAATCATGGAGTTCAAGCGACACGGCAATCTGCTAAGGGCATCTGCTACCACATTGGCTTTACCGGGGTGAGAGTGAATGTCCAGATCATAATCCTTGATTAGCTCAATCCATCTTCTTTGTCTCATATTCAGCTCCTTCTGAGTGAATATATACTTCAAGCTCTTGTGATCCGAATAAATCTCACAACGGTTTCCCATGAGATAATGCCTCCATGTCTTCAGGGCTAGAACTATGGCTGCTAGTTCAAGGTCATGGGTTGGATAATTCTCTTCATGCTGTTTCAATTGTCGGGATAGATAAGATATAACTTTGCCTTCTTGCATTAGCACACATCCGAGATCGATCTTGGATGCGTCACAATACACATCAAAGGGCTTTTTGATATCCGGCATGATCAAGATTGGGGCTGAAATCAATCTCCTCTTGAGTCCTTGAAAGATCGCTTCACATTTGTCAATCCATTCAAACTTCTTGTCCTTCTTCAGCAATTGGGTCATGGGTCTAGCTATACTCGAGAATCCTTCTACGAACTTGCGGTAGTATCCCGCTAATCCGAGAAATGCACGAACTTGGGTTTGAGTGGTTGGGGCTTGCCAATCTTCAACATCTTTCACCTTCACAGGGTCAACGGAAATTCCTCCGGCTGATACAATATGTCTGAGGAATCCTACCTCCTGTAACCAGAATTCAAATTTGCTAAAGTTGGCATACAACTAATGCTCCCTAAGGGTTCCAAGAATGGTCCTTAGGTGTAGCTCATGTTCGTCTTCTGATTTGGAATAAATCAGAATGTCGTCGATGAAAACAACGACAAACTTATCCAGGAAGTCCATAAAAATCTTATTCATGAGGTTCATGAAATAAGCGGGGACATTGGTTAATCTAAAAGACATGACCGTATACTCATATAATCCATATCTGGTGGTGAAGGCAGTCTTTGGAATATCCTATGCGCGAATCTTGAGTTGATGATAGCCAGTTCTAAGATCAATCTTAGAAAACACTTTGGCACCAGTCAACTGGTCAAACAAATCTTCTATCTTTGGCAATGGGTACTTGTTCTTGATGGTAACATCATTCAACTTCTGATAATCCGTACACAAACGGTTACCTCCATATTTCTTGTCCACGAACAAAACAGGTGATCTCCAAGATGACGCACTTGGTTGAATCAATCCAATTTCTAGCATGGCATCCAGTTGCTTCTTCAGTTCCACTAGTTCAGACGGGTTCATACTATATGGTCTCTGGGCTATGGGTCCGGTTCCAGGTATTAGTTCAATGATAAACTCGATATCCTGATCTGGGGGCATACCGGGCAAAACATCTGGAAATACATCGGGGTATTCACAGACTATCCGAACTTGGTCAATGGTAGGTTGGGCTATACTCTTGTTGCACTTGAATTGACGAGGCAAGGTTTCAGATACATGCTCGACTGATATTCCGGCTGTACTGGTCATGTTTATGGCTTTCTTGACACAGTCAATTAATCCTTTGTGTTTGGACATCCAATCCATTCCTAGTACTACTTCCAAACCTTTAGTTCCGAGTACTATTATATTAGCATAAAAATCTATGCCATGGATTCGGATAGGGACGGCTTTGCAAATTTGTCTAGCTTTGGTGGTTGAACCAGGTATTTGAACAATCATAACATGCTTCAATTTGGTTGGTTGAATCTTACTAGTGCATGCAAATTCTTCAGTGACAAATGAGTGCGATGCTCCAGAATCAAACAACACTCTTGCAAGTACTAAGTTAACAGAAAACATACCCAGAACAACATCTGGCGCTTCTTGGGCTTCTTCCGCATGCATGAGAAAAAGACGGCCGTTGCGGTTGAGCGAGTTCCCTGGGGCAAACCTTCTTCCGGGCTGAACACGACGCTGCTCCTGAGCTGGGGCATTTGCATTGGGGGCTGTGACAATCTTCTTGGGGCACACATTGGAATAGTGACCCTTGGTTCCACATTCATAACAAGTCACTTGCGACTTGTCCTTCGCTGCAATAGGCACAACATTGCTTCCAGTCCTTGGGGCAGTGTTGGTGTTGGTGGCGGCATTGTTGTTGTTGAACTTGGGTGGTGCACGGTTGAAATTGCTGGAGTTTTCGGGGTTGTTGTGGTTTCCTCCAGGCCTTGGGTTTCCACGGTTGGTATAGGTCGGACGGTTCATCGGGGGTCTATTGGTTCTCGGGCAAATCCTGGAGATGGGTTGGGGCGATACTTTGGTGTATGGTGGGTTCCTGGCTGATGCATCATGCGACGCTTGCGGTTCTCATTAGCTTGATTGATCTTTCCTTCCATCTGAATGGCAGAGTCAACTAAGGCTTCAATATCAACAAAGGGGATATTGACTAGCACTGTCTGCATCTCATCATGCAGACCATTCAGAAATCTCTCTTTCTTCTTGGCTTCAGTGTCGATCTCATCCGGGGCATACCTAGCTAATGACAAGAATTTGTCACGGTATTCCACTACTATCATCCTTCCTTACTTCAGTTCTTTGAATTCATCTCTCATCCTCTTGATAAAACCCGGTGGCACATGGGTTCTGCTGAACTTGGCCTTGAATTCATCCCAAGTCATCATCTAACCTCCGGTCATTGCACGGATGCTGTTCCACCATGCTCTTGCATCTCCAGCCAGATAGTGGGTGACGAACAGAACTTTCTCGTTAGCTTCCACTCCTGCGACTTCCAGATTGTTATCCATGGTTTGCAGTCAATCATCTGCATCTAAGGGCTCTTCTGACTTAGTGAAAACAGGTGGATTGGTGTTCTGGAAATTCTTGAGCTTAGATCCATGGTTGTCCTGATTTCCATGGCCTTGATTGTTGTTAGCCATCTGGGCGATGTGTTGAAGGGTGGCTAAATTGGCTTGACGTTCGGCTCTTTCAGCTTCACGGTCAGAAACCAACATTTGCAAGATCTGCAACATCAGGTCCAGGGATGAACCACTTCCTCCGCGAGGCATCTGAAGATTGAGATAGATCATGAGAAAAGAGGGAAATTTCTAAGGTTCAGGGTTTTTGAAAAGTTTTTGAAGTTTGACTCAGATTTTTTTAGCAACTTGCTTTTCATTCATTCATTCATAGCACAGAATACAAACACACACCACAACAAATAAAAACAGATGGTTTTAAGAACCATTCTGGAAAACTAAGATACAGTGAGACCGAATACAACTCACTAACGCTAGTGCTCAAGTGCTTCTACTCCTTGGAGTTAGTGTCCTTGTCATCCTCATCATCGTCATTGATGAAGGCGAAGTCATCCTCATCGGTGAAGAAATCCATGGCCTGATCCTCCAGAAAGTCATCATCATCGCTGAGATAGGAGTAGGGGTCTCCACGAAGGTCTTCACCTGCATTCTCCCTCTCCTCCAACTGCATGTATCTATCGTGGATGGTCTCCTCCAAATCCGTGATCCGGTGGCGAAGACGGGCAATGATGCGCTCCTTCTTGTCGAGCTGACGGTGATGAGACTTGCGATCCTTCACTAGCATGGCGATGGTATGATCCTTCTTCTTGGCGATGGCGTACTTGTGGTTGGCATAGGAACGAGCATTGTCCAACTCCTTCTAACGGTCGTACATCATGAAGCTGAGGTGGTCCAACTGACTCTTCAGCTCGTGGTGGTATGGGGCCTCCAGTGGTTGTCCCATAACATCACGCCTTGGGTAGAACTCAAAACGGGTACCCTTGATTTGATGATACTCTGCCCACATAGACGGGCAAGAGCTTCCTGCATTGCCCTGGCCAGTCCATCGAGCCAGTTGTTCTCTCTTAAGGTGAACTGAATTCCCTCTGAAGTGGGAGGTTCAATCTTTCCTCGGATACTTGCAACAACTAGCCACTGCAGATCTTCTCCTTCCTGATCATTGAGCTGAGCTCCGAAGAACTCGGGGTGCGGACGCTCTAGAATCTCCGACAACTGGTCCAAGTCACGCTCAAAGATGAGGCCTCCTCCATTCCCCAATTGATAAAACTTGTTGTACTTCACGTCCATCTATAAGAATATAGGATGAGTAAGTTAGTAGAGTGATCAAGTGTGTCAAATTTTATGTTAGTTTGCAAGAATTTTTTAGGAACATGAATTTTCATGAAAGAATCCAATTGATAAGAATAAGAATAAGTTATTGTAAATACTCACTTCCTTTGGTTTTTGAAACTAAGTTTTTGATTCAAACGTCCATTCTAACTAGGGTCTCCTATGGTCAGGATGGATCTGATACCAACTTGTCAACACCCGGATTTTTAATCCCAGATGCCTGTTATGTCATACATCGCAATCCCAGGATTACCATTTTTGCGAGACATAACAGATTTGGATATCACAGTACATCATCCATTACAAACCATACATAAGGTCTTACACAAATAAGGATCTCATAATACAGTTCTTAATTCAATTCAAGCAGCGGAATAACGTAATAATAACGATAGCGTAGGTGAAGCTCCATCTTCATGGCCACAGGCAATGCTGACGATGTGAGATGATCCTAGTTGTTGTAATGTTCCTGCGGTCCGTCATCCTGATACTCCTCTTCATAGTCTGGCCACGGGAATAGCCAGGGACAAAGCCATGAGTACTCTTTAAGTACTCGCAAACTAATACTAACAAGTTAAGGGTTTTTTGTAGTAGGATACTAAGCTCTAGTGTTGTTTTGCAAAAATCCAGATTTACCTCTACTAAGTTCAGAAGCAAAGATAACTAGTTGAAAATTTTAAAACACCTAAGTGGGAGCTTTCATTTCATGTCACAAATCTGTTGTGGTCAAGTCAAAGTCATAAATCATTTCATAAGTCCTTTTAAAAACATCTGACGGGGGAACAGTATGGCCACTCCAACTGTCCATAACCGCGGACGCGGCTATTCGAATAGTTTGACACTCTGCAGAGATTGTACACTTTCACCACAACATTTGATACATCCGTCAGGAACAATCCTGAATTCACCATACTCAGTATGCGGATAATCAATCCTAACCTTTCAATTACACGCCCTAGTATAGGCACCTCTTGTAACATCCCTAAAATCATGTTTTCAAAGTTTGCATATCATCCATGCATTCATAATCATTTTAAGATCATTTTCATGGTCATTTCAAAAACAGAAGCATTTGAGTGTCTGTTATTTTATGTGAGCTAAGTTTGACCCAAAGCTACTCTCTAATATGAGATTGCTTGTTTTAAGCCAAATGTATTTAGTCCTATGGTTGATGGTTGTATTCCAAAGCTTGGACAAAAATTTCAAAACAAAATATGACTTTAAAACCATTTTTATATCTTTATTAAATCTTGGGTAAAGGCACTGTTTTGTTTTAAAACTCCAAAGGACCAAAGCAAGTTTGGTGAAACAGCATGGTTTTATACCTAAATATGTGCAGGTTTCACTCTACAAAAATCTAGAACAAATTTGAATTCAACTTGGTTTAAAACTCATTTGATTTTGGTTCCTGGAAATTCAGACAGAAAAAGAAAAAGGATAAAGAATAGAAAAAGGGCCGGCGCCACTCTTTCAGCCCAACAGCAGTTGCAGCCCGTGAAGCCCACCTAGGCCATTTCCTTCCCCCTCTCTCTCACCCGCGCCGAACCAACCCACCAGATACTGATCTGTGGCTCCATCGCCACGTCGTCATCGTCCTCCCCAGAATCCGCGCGATGAACACGTCGTCACCGCCGTTACCTCGCGAATTTAAACCGAATCAATTCCTTTGATTTCTCCAGTAATTCGCCCAGCCCTCACCTGCTACTTAAACCCCACACCGTCGCGATCATTTCCCCTCACTTTCCCCGCTCACTCCGCCATTAGGCTGCCGACAATTCGAGTTGCACCGCCGCTGTACCGAGAGACTCCGGCGAGCCATCACGGTGAGTACCGAGCTCCCCTTGCCTTCTGGTTCACGCGAGCTGCTTCACAATCATCCTGCGCATCTTCTCATGCCTTTCTTTTGTTCTGAATCTCCCTAGGTCGTCGTCATCATCCACCTCTAGAAACGACCGAAGCTCAACTCGACTCCGGCGACTAATTCCGGTGAGCCCCGCGTTCCCCTCTGTTTCTGAATCACACGGTCATGTTCGCCAATGTCTAGCGCACCTTCTAACGTTTTCTGTTTGGATCCTTGCGCCCCAGAACGTCGTCTTCGACTCCGACAGTGAGCACCCGACGCCGCCAGCAACTCCGACGAGGACCTGCTGCTGTGCCTGTGCGCCCCGACCCTGCCCGTCCACACGTTGAGCATCCCCACGTTCCCGCGATCTCAGTAAGCACACGCACGACCCCCCTGCCCCTCTGGTTTCGCCGGAACATCACCGGCAGACGCGCAACCGCCGCGGCAACCATTTGCGCCGCCCGTTGTTGGTCAAAGCAACGTGGTCCGTCAGATCTGAATCCAACGCTTAGGATTAGATCTGTAGCGAAGGGGTACGTTTTGATCTGGACCGTGCGCAGTTAATTAGATCCAACAGTGTGCGAGCATGATTCGGTGCGAAGCGGTATCGTCCAATCAGACGCTGCCGCGTGGCCTGTTATTTGTTTTAAAAATCTGATTTAGATCTATTAGATATTCAAACTTGCAAAATTCATAACTTTTGATCCACACGTTCAAATTTTGCAAATTTTATATCATTGGAATCAGGAGAAAGAATTCTATCCATTTATGCAATGTGTTTAATGTTTTGCTTCTGTAAAATTGATTATTCATGCAGAGACATTTATAGGCTTAGTTTGAGTATAGGAATTGTTTGAAAAATGATTTAGAGACTAAATAAAGTTTGTTTAGTGTGTATTTGTCTTGTTTATGATTCAGTACTGTTTCACTTGTCTTGTTTGATTTGGAAAAATCATCACATAGCATTTGCATGCATTCATATATTTTTGCTTGTATATTTTGATATGTGATTTTGGTGCCAATATTTTATGTGTAGATTTTGGTGCTAATAGTGATTGTGGTTGTGAAGATTGTTGCTACTCCCAAAACTACCAAGGCAAGTGGTGCTTCATGTTTTTATCCCAATATTTTTACCTATGCATTAGAAATATTTTGTATAGGACTTGCATGATTATTTTGCTAAGTATCTATATGCTATGCTTAGGAAATCCTAGTAGTTGTAGTAATGCTAGAATTTCCTCTAAGTTAAGATACTTGCTATTGCCATGCTTAGCCTAGCTAGTAGCAACCAAGGGTGGGTTATATATTCATGCTATGGGAAATAATTCTAAGTCTTTGACTTATGTTTTGCTTAATAAAACAACTAAGTGAATGAAACACCTGGGTGGAATGGAAAGAATGGTTTGTGTTGAGTGGTTACACAAGGCACATTTCTATGGTTTACCTTGTGAATCTCACTTGTGGAAAGCCACCCAGGAACAAAGGGATTTGAGATGCCAAATGTTAATGTCACATCCCAAGATTTTCCAAATCTTGTAATGTGAAAAATAAATGAATAAAATAAAACTTTGTTTGATTTTTAGGGCCAGAAGAAACTTTTTGAATTTAATTGGAACTTCAAATCAATTTGAATCAAATAAATCCTACAGGGATTTATAAGGATAAACATTTATTAAAGGAAATTAAAATATTTTGGAATTACTATTTTGGATCTTGAATAAAAGATTTTGTTTTCAAATGAAAAGGTGGATTTATAAATAAAGATTATTTTATAAAGCCAAATTAAAACCTTGGCCAAGCTTTTGAATTAAAACATTTTGTTTTGAATAAAAATAGCAAAGGTTTATTTAAATAAAATAATAAGGATTTAATATCCAAATTTTATTAAAGTAAAGGCTTTTCCCATTTTAAATAAAACACTAAAACTTATTTATTTAGTTTAAATAAGTTTTCTAAGTATTTTATTTTCTTAATTAAAACCTACTGAAGTGTTTTGGATTTGTTTTAGATTTAAAAATAAATATTCTAATAAATCAAACCCTATTTTGATTAAATAAATAAAGGTCCATTTTATTTAAATAATAAATGGATCCTAAAAAAGAATAAAAATATTATTTTATTTTGGATTTTGGTTTATGTTACTGAACAGAACCAAATTCAAAGCTGCAATGTGTGGTGAAAGTTTGAATGGATTTGAACATTGTTTGGTTGTTTGAAATTTCAAAACAGAATTGGAAAATAGAAAAAGAAAAAGGATTCAGACAGAAAAAAATAATAATAGAGCAGCCCAACCATCTAGCCCAACTCAGCCCAACAGCCCAGCAGCCCAGCTCCTTTCCCCCCCTCGAACCGTTTTTTCTTCACCGCAGAGGCAACCCGCGAAGTCACTGACGACTGGACCCCACGCTCCCTCCCTCTCTCTCGCTAACGAACGGGACCCACTCGCCTGTTCATCGTTTTCACCCACGCCGGCCGTTTTTCCCCCTCGCTCATCGCCGTTTCTGCCGCTGTAAATCCTTGTAAATTCGCGTGAATGCACGAGTTATTATCAACAGCAATGACGCTCCCTTATACGCCCATTCCTCCTCTCTCATTTTCCCCAAGTAGCACTCCCTCTCTGCCCCTAGGCTGCGAGAATCGCCTGCTCGAACCCTCTCTGTCTCCGACGAGGTTCTCGACCGATTCCGACGAGCACGAATCGCCCCAATGCCCCTCGACCACCCTAGCATGACCTCCATCACCCTACGCATCTCCCAGAACCAACCCCTCGTCCGCGCGTGCTCTAGAACACCGACAAGGAACACGACCAAGCGCCGCCGTCTTCTGCCGTTCTCCGACGACGTCACCCCGGTAAAATCCGACCACCCCTCTCTTCCCCGTGGATACGATGATGACCGCCATGCTCTCGCGGACCTAATGGTGCTATTCGTTTGTGCTAGGGTGCCCCTTATCCTCACCCTCGACAACCTCCAGAGGCACCCGCCGTTCGCAACAGCTCCGGCGAGCAATCCCTGACAGCACCGTGCGCCCCTTGGACTATCACGACCACGTTGAGCACCAGCATTCCACGACGATCACTGTGAGCATCTCCCTACCTTCCCTAGCTTCCCGTATCGCCGGCAACCTCGCCGCCAGAGCACCGCCGCCGCGCGCAGCCGTCGAGCGCCGCCAGAACTTGGTCAGGGTGACGATGGCCGTTAGATGACGATCTGACGGATACGATAGTTTCACTTAACGCCGAAGAGGTACGCTACCTACGCCACACGATCCAGCTTGATCCAACGCCTCTCGGTGCTTGATCCAACCGAAGCGGTATCAGCGAATAGGGATAGGACACGTGTCTGTTGATTTGTTTTAAAACATAATTTGAAATCAGATTGATATGCAATTTTCAATCTGTAACTTTTGTTCCATACGTCCAAAAATTGCAAACTTTATACCGTTGGAATCAGTGAAACAAACCCTATCCAACCATGGAATTTGTTTAGAAAATAGTATCTGTTATCTTGTTTGAATTTGCAGAAACATTTGTATGCTTGTTAAGGATGTAAAAATTGTTTAAAAATGAATTTGGTGTTAAAATCTTTTGCAATTGGATTGATTTGAACCTACTGACCATAGGAAACACTTGGTGGACTCAAAAATGTATTTGGGGAACAAAATAAAGATTCTTTGATTTAAAACCATTTCTAGTCAAATAGAAATGTGGTTTATTTATTAAAAATGATTTTGAAGGAAAACTTTTGGGAAATGTTTTGTTTTAAACTCACTGACCCTAGGAACCAACCCATAGTTTGGAAAATGGATTTGGTAAAGTTTAGGATGGAAAACTTGATTTAGTCATTTCTAGCCAAATGAAAATAATGGTTTTTGTTATGGAAATGATTTTGAGTAAAAACTTTGAGAACATGGTTTAGACCAAACCTACGGACCCAAAACACCAAGTTTTGCAATAGCAACTCATTTGGTGAAAAACATAAAGTTTTGCTTTGATAAAAATAATTTTCACCACATAAAATAATGATTAGATTTAAAAATGGTTTATGGACCAAAACCCTTTTGCAAAAGACTTTGCCACTTTGGAAAATGACCACTTTTGACTTTACAAAGTTTAGAAGCCTAGTGGAGACCACCTTTGCAATTAGAACCATCTTTTGCATGCTTGCATGCATTACTTTGACTTTGTCATTTTATGTGATGTTTTGCTTGATTGGTAGATTGAGTTTGTGCCTTGTTTGATTGGACTGTAGTGACTTGAAGAGTGTGATTGTTGCAAGGACAGGGAGTGAACCTATACTCTACCAAAAAAGCAAGTGATGCTTCATACTCTTGTCCTATTACTTTCACTATGCATTAGTGATTTTTGCTAAGTAAAACTTGCATGGATTTTGCTAAGTATAAACCTTGCTATAGGAAAACCTAGTAGATGAAACCTTAGTGGAAATCTTCCTAAGTTAAGATTCCTACTACTATCAAGCTTAGCCTAGCTAATAGAAAACAGGGGTGGAATATATATTCACACTATGGAAAAATATTCTAAGTCTGAGGACTTATGTTTTGTTTAATAAAACAACTAAGTTAATGAATCACCTGGGTGGAATGGGACTTGCTTGGTGGTTTTTGGTTGAGTGGTTCACAAGGCCCATGTTTATGGTTTACCTTGTGTATCTCACTTGTGGATGGCCACCCAGGAACAAAGAGATTTGAGATGTCAAATGTTGAGAAGCTTCAAGTGCAACCACTTGGCAATATGGGCTCTGCCATGATCATATAGGTTGCAAGAACTTAGCCATATGGACAGAGGGCGGTAGTGTTTGATAGGTTGGAGCGCGTCCATTTTGGTCTAAGGGAAGGCTTCTAAAAGATCTTGTCTTGGGAAACCAAGTCTTGTGGGGAAAGTGCACCACCTCTGCAGAGTGTAAAATCTAAGTACTTAGCCATGTCCCTGGTAAAGGACAATTTGAGCATCAAGACATGGAAGCAATGAAGAATCTCATAATTCAAATTTCTAAGTTAAAATTTTGTGGTTTGAACAAGGGTTGTTTGAAATTTTCAATCTTTGATTGAGAGATGCCTTGGTTAAAGGATCTTCAAATCTTTGATTGAGAAAAATGATTTTGCCAAGCAAAACTTAGTATTTTCAAATGTTAAGGAAAAATCTATTTTGAGCAATGCAAACCTCAACTCCACTTAGCCAAATGCATATAGATAATAGACTCCACCATACTACCATAGTATCACTTGCCAATACAATTCAAATGTATTGACCCTTGTGGCTGTAACTTGTAATGTTGCAGGTTTGATTGATTTTAGTGAAGATTGATTGTTTAGGATTACAAAGTCTACAACCAACATTTGCCTGTGCAACTTTGAAGATGAAGGACCCATGACTATAGTTATTCCGCTGCAATGTAATGTAATAGCCAAATGAGCTATGTATGATGTAATAAAATTATGTTATTCCTGGTTATAAAGTTGTATTATGACCTTTGTTTCTTGATATTACGTCTTAACTGTGGATGCTAGCTATTGATCCAGGGACTAGCATTGTAAACACATGGGGCTCTATCTTATTAAAGATTGGAACCTCTACAGATGGTATCAGAGCATTGTGTTTCCTGTAGGATTTTGTAAACCTAGGATTGGACAAAAACCCTTAGAAGAATAGGAGTTATATTTCTATCCAAAACTTATTTACAAAAATACTGGTAAACTATTTCCTCAACCATTTTGGTTTAACTCTACTTCTCTTCTACTTCAACTTGATGGAAAAACCTACCCAAGACCAAAGACTTCACCATGTGCAAAGGACTTCTTCAACATCTTCAACTCTAATGACTTCAACTTCTTCAACTCTAATGACTTCAACATCTTCAGCATATTCCCCAAGGACTTCCAACTTGGATATCACCAAGGACTACAAGTGAGACAAGGAAATCTTGCTCAAGACTTAGAGACTGAGGGAATGCAAAAGTTAGAAGGAACCTACATCATTTGAAGTTTGTGACCAAGAGTTTTTCTCAAGGAAACCATGATCTCAAGTAAGAAGAAGCAACCAAGAATGATGGAAAGATCACAAGTGAAACATATAGATGGACCACCATATATTAGTTAAGTCAAACACACCAACTTATGTGGTATAACAAAAATATTTTTGTTGCCTAAAAATATGCTTGAAACTTGTTGTTTGAGTGGAATGTTGGTTTGTGATTTGCTTGCACATTGCTTGTGGGAATTGTGATGTGTGTAATTAGAATTGATTCCTTAGAAATATTTTGCCTATTCTAATCCCTTCAACCCAAACAGATGACTACTCCAAGAGACTCCAACATCAAGGTTGATGACAACAACAACAACCAAGAGGAAAACATGAGAGATCTTATAGCAAACCAAAACCAGTTGAGCCAAGAGACAACTCAGCTTTTAGCCAACAACAATGGACTAGACCCAGCCATACAAAGGATTTTGAAACTTCAATCCCAATTGTTGCAAGGATTGATTACTCAAATGATCAACATGGGAGAAAACTTTTCCCAAAGAGCTAATGACAACAAAGATGACAAAGATGTTATTCTAGAAGGAACCCTAGCTAGCAATACTTGTGGATACAAGGACCATGCATACAAAGAACATGAAGATCAATGCCCCAAGAAGAGAGAAAGATCTCCCACCTATGAAGAACATGAACTAGAAGAACTCCTAGCTTTGGAGAGACCCAAGAAGAAGAAGAAATGCCCCAACCCTAACAAGAAGGACATTACTCAAGTGCAATGTTACAATTGCAAAGAGATGGGACACTATGCCAATGAATGCCCAGAGAGGAAGAAGAACCAAAGAAACAAACAAGAGGCAATGATACCAAAGGAAAAGAAAGATATCAGCCAAGTGATGTGTTTCAAATGCAAGGAACTAGGACACTATGCAAGCAATTGTCCAGAAAAGATGAAGAACAAGTTAAACAAGTCTATGAAGGATCTCAACCTTGGCCCATGAGTCAAGTGTGGAAACAAAGGACACTATGCAAAGGTTTCACAAGAGAAGTTCCCCAGGATTCCAAGCAAGCCAAGATGTAATTTAGTTTGAAAATTTTTAAGGGTGGTAGTACCCTAGTTGTTTTGAGCCTACTTGTAACCCCTAGCCTCCCCAAATCTCGGGACGAGATTTATTTTAAGGGTGGTAGCCTGTCACATCCCAAGATTTTCCAAATCTTGTAATGTGAAAAATAAATGAATAAAATAAAACTTTGTTTGATTTTCAGGGCCAGAAGAAACTTTTTGAATTTAATTGGAACTTCAAATCAATTTGAATAAAATAAATCCTAAAGGGATTTATAAGGATAAACATTTATTAAAGGAAATTAAAATATTTTGGAATTAGTATTTTGGATCTTTAATAAAAGATTTTATTTTCAAATGAAAAGGTGGATTTATAAATAAAGATTATTTTATAAAGCCAAATTAAAACCTTGGCCAAGCTTTTGAATTAAAACATTTTGTTTTGAATAAAAATAGCAAAGGTTTATTTAAATAAAATAATAAGGATTTAATATCCAAATTTTATTAAAGTAAAGGCTTTTCCCATTTTAAATAAAACACTAAAACTTATTTATTTATTTTAAATAAGTTTTCTAAGTATTTTATTTTCTTACTTAAAACCTACTGAAGAGTTTTGGATTTGTTTTAGATTTAAAAATAAATATTCTAATAAATCAAACCCTATTTTGATTAAATAAATAAAGGTCCATTTTATTTAAATAATAAATGGATCCTAAAAAAGAATAAAAATATTATTTTATTTTGGATTTTGGTTTATGTTACTGAACAGAACCAAATTCAAATCTGCAATGTGTGGTGAAAGTTTGAATGGATTTGAACATTGTTTGGTTGTTTGAAATTTCAAAACAGAATTGGAAAATAGAAAAATAAAAAGGATTCAGACAGAAAAAAAAATAATAGAGCAGCCCAACCATCTAGCCCAACTCAGCCCAACAGCCCAGCAGCCCAGCTCCTTTCCCCCCCTCGAACCGTTTTTTCTTCACCGCAGAGGCAACCCGCGAAGTCACTGACGACTGGACCCCACGCTCCCTCCCTCTCTCTCGCTGACGAACGGGACCCACTCGCCTGTTCATCGTTTTCACCCACGCCGGCCGTTTTTCCCCCTCGCTCATCGCCGTTTCTGCCGCTGTAAATCCTTGTAAATTCGCGTGAATGCACGAGTTATTATCAACAGCAATGACGCGCCCTTATACGCCCATTCCTCCTCTCTCATTTTCCCCAAGTAGCACTCCCTCTCTGCCCCTAGGCTGCGAGAATCGCCTGCTCGAACCCTCTCTGTCTCCGACGAGGTTCTCGACCGATTCCGACGAGCACGAATCGCCCCACTGCCCCTCGACCACCCTAGCGTGACCTCCATCACCCTACGCATCTCCCAGAACCAACCCCTCGTCCGCGCGTGCTCTAGAACGCCGACAAGGAACACGACCAAGCGCCGCCGTCTTCTGCCGTTCTCCGACGACGTCACCCCGGTAAAATCTGACCACCCCTCTCTTCCCCGTGGATACGATGATGACCGCCATGCTCTCACGGACCTAATGGTGCTATTCGTTTGTCCTAGGGTGCCCCTTATCCTCACCCTCGACAACCTCCAGAGGCACCCGCCGTTCGCAACAGCTCCGGCGAGCAATCCCTGACAGCACCGTGCGCCCCTTGGACTATCACGACCACGTTGAGCACCAGCATTCCACGGCGATCACTGTGAGCATCTCCCTACCTTCCCTAGCTTCCCGTATCGCCGGCAACCTCGCCGCCAGAGCGCCGCCGCCGCGCGCAGCCGTCGAGCGCCGCCAGAACTTGGTCAGGGTGACGATGGCCGTTAGATGACGATCTGACGGATACGATAGTTTCACTTAACGCCGAAGAGGTACGCTACCTACGCCACACGATCCAGCTTGATCCAACGCCTCTCGGTGCTTGATCCAACCGAAGCGGTATCAGCTAATAGGGATAGGACACGTGTCTGTTGATTTGTTTTAAAACAGAATTTGAAATCAGATTGATATGCAATTTTCAAACCTCTGTAACTTTTGTTCCACACGTCCAAAAATTGCAAACTTTATACCGTTGGAATCAGTGAAACAAACCCTATCCAACCATGGAATTTGTTTAGAAAATAGTATCTGTTATCTTGTTTGAATTTGCAGAAACATTTGTATGCTTGTTAAGGATGTAAAAATTGTTTAAAAATGAATTTGGTGTTAAAATCTTTTGCAATTGGATTGATTTGAACCTACTGACCATAGGAAACACTTGGTGGACTCAAAAATGTATTTGGGGAAACAAAATAAAGATTCTTTGATTTAAAACCATTTCTAGTCAAATAGAAATGTGGTTTATTTATTAAAAATGATTTTGAAGGAAAACTTTTGGGAAATGTTTTGTTTTAAACTCACTGACCCTAGGAACCAACCCATAGTTTGGAAAATGGATTTGGTAAAGTTTAGGATGGAAAACTTGATTTAGTCATTTCTAGCCAAATGAAAATAATGGTTTTTGTTATGGAAATGATTTTGAGTAAAAACTTTGAGAACATGGTTTAGACCAAACCTACGGACCCAAAACACCAAGTTTTGCAATAGCAACTCATTTGGTGAAAAACATAAAGTTTTGCTTTGATAAAAATAATTTTCACCACATAAAATAATGATTAGATTTAAAAATGGTTTATGGACCAAAACCCTTTTGCAAAAGACTTTGCCACTTTGGAAAATGACCACTTTTGACTTTACAAAGTTTAGAAGCCTAGTGGAGACCACCTTTGCAATTAGAACCATCTTTTGCATGCTTGCATGCATTACTTTGACTTTGTCATTTTATGTGATGTTTTGCTTGATTGGTAGATTGAGTTTGTGCCTTGTTTGATTGGACTGTAGTGACTTGAAGAGTGTGATTGTTGCAAGGACAGGGAGTGAACCTATACTCTACCAAAAAGGCAAGTGATGCTTCATACTTTTGTCCTATTACTTTCACTATGCATTAGTGATTTTTGCTAAGTAAAACTTGCATGGATTTTGCTAAGTATAAACCTTGCTATAGGAAAACCTAGTAGATGAAACCTTAGTGGAAATCTTCCTAAGTTAAGATTCCTACTACTATCAAGCTTAGCCTAGCTAATAGAAAACAGGGGTGGAATATATATTCACACTATGGAAAAATATTCTAAGTCTGAGGACTTATGTTTTGTTTAATAAAACAACTAAGTTAATGAATCACCTGGGTGGAATGGGACTTGCTTGGTGGTTTTTGGTTGAGTGGTTCACAAGGCCCATGTTTATGGTTTACCTTGTGTATCTCACTTGTGGATGGCCACCCAGGAACAAAGAGATTTGAGATGTCAAATGTTGAGAAGCTTCAAGTGCAACCACTTGGCAATATGGGCTCTGCCATGATCATATAGGTTGCAAGAACTTAGCCATATGGACAGAGGGTGGTAGTGTTTGATAGGTTGGAGCGCGTCCATTTTGGTCTAAGGGAAGGCTTCTGAAAGATCTTGTCTTGGGAAACCAAGTCTTGTGGGGAAAGTGCACCACCTCTGCAGAGTGTAAAATCTAAGTACTTAGCCATGTCCCTGGTAAAGGACAATTTGAGCATCAAGACATGGAAGCAATCAAGAATCTCATCATTCAAATTTCTAAGTTAAAATTTTGTGGTTTGAACAAGGGTTGTTTGAAATTTTCAATCTTTGATTGAGAGATGCCTTGGTTAAAGGATCTTCAAATCTTTGATTGAGAAAAATGATTTTGCCAAGCAAAACTTAGTATTTTCAAATGTTAAGGAAAAATCTATTTTGAGCAATGCAAACCTCAACTCCACTTAGCCAAATGCATATAGATAATAGACTCCACCATACTACCATAGTATCACTTGCCAATACAATTCAAATGTATTGACCCTTCTGGCTGTAACTTGTAATGTTGCAGGTTTGATTGATTTTAGTGAAGATTGATTGTTTATGATTACAAAGTCTACAACCAACATTTGCCTGTGGCACTTTGAAGATGAAGGACCCATGACTATAGTTATTCCGCTGCAATGTAATGTAATAGCCAAATGAGCTATGTATGATGTAATAAAATTATGTTATTCCTGGTTATAAAGTTGTATTATGACCTTTGTTTCTTGATATTACGTCTTAACTGTGGATGCTAGCTATTGATCCAGGGACTAGCATTGTAAACACAGGGGGCTCTATCTTATTAAAGATTGGAACTTCTACAGTTAAGAAGCTTCTAGTGCAGCCACATGGCATTATGGGCTCTGCCTAGATCATATAGGTTACAATAACTTAGCCATTTGGACAGTTGGTGGTAGTGGGATGATAGGTTGGAACGCGTCCATTTGGTCTAAGGGAAGGCTTCTGAAAGGTCCTGTCTTGGTGAAAATCAAGTCTTGTGGGGAAAGTGCACAACCTCTGGAGATGGAAGAATCTATGTACTTAGCCATGTCCCTGGTATTGGACAATTTGAGCATCAAGACATGGAAGCTATCAAGAATCTCTTCATCCCAATTTTCTAAGTTAAAAACTTGTGGTTAAACAAGGGTGAAGGTTCACCAATTTCTATTGGTGGTTCCTTGGGAAAGTTTTGTCAAAGAAAAACTTAGTGTTTTCAACTAATAGGTAAAACCTATTTTGAGCAAAGCAATCCTAAGCTACACTTAGCCAAATTCATGTAGTAACTAGATGCTAATATTTTACTAAGGTATCATTTGCCAATACTATTCCAATGTATTGACCCACTGTGGCTGTAACTTGTGATGTTGCAGGTTACTCTGATGATGATTAGGGGTTATGAGTCTACACTCAACAATCTTGCCTGTGGCACATGAAGATGAAGACTTTATTTACATTGTTATGAATGGACTCTTGTATTAGGCCTATGGCCTTGGAGTTGTAATAGACTATGTTATCTCTGGAATGACGATGTAATAATGACCTTTGTTTCTGTGTACTTCATGTTAAACTATGGATGCTAGCAATTGATCCAGGGACTAGCATTGCAATCACAGGTGAAAGGACTATATCTTCCCATGATGTTTTTGGTGTTAATGATAATCCCAACTGTGTTTTTAATTGTGCTCTTGAGTTTCAGGGGAAATGTCGTTGATGTCTCCTTCTATTGTGGTGGATGCTCTCTTGGGATCTCTTGAAGACGGTGGCTTTTTAGTCTTCTCCTAGTTTCTCTCCGGTTATTGTTTTTAGGTCACCGTACTATTAAGAGGGGGTCCATTTTGGAAGGCTGTGGGAAATCACTTGTTCTTGCACAAACCTATATGCACCGTCACAGCCATCCCATTATCCCGTGAGAGAGCGTGTTCCTGTTCTGTTGGAGCCTTTTGTGTCTCACCGGAACTTCCGATCATAGGCCGGAAGTTCCGCTCAAACTTTTTCTGCGGACTGTTCTACACTTTGTTCCGACGCTAGTTCCGCCCCAAGTTCCGATGGTGAATCAGTAACCTTCTGTTCGAAGAGTTCTATTTGCTGGAACTTGGGCCGGAACTTGCATCGGAACTTGTCCTGCCAAAAGTTCTTGAGCGGAACTTCCGCCAGAAGCCGGAACTTCCGCCAGAAGCCGGAACTTCTGATCAGATTCGCTTCGCGACCCAAAAGTTCCACCTCTTGTTCCGCCCCAAGTTCCGGTGGCGGCTCAGTAACCTTCTGTTTTGAAGCGTGCTATTTGCCGGAACTTGCATCGGAAGTTCACCGGAACTTCCGGTCTGTTTTGACCGGAACTTCCGGTTGCGCTTCTAGAGCGGGCGTCAACGGTCTGATGACTGTTGGAGCCAGGCTGGGCGGAACTTCCGGTCTCTCACCGGAACTTCCGGTGAGGTCGCGGGGGCTGTAACGGTTCAGCGCAAGGGGGCCTATTTAAGGCACCCCTCTTCTTCCTCCCACCCTCTCTCGAATTTTTCTCTCTCCTCCATTAATGCTTGAGCTTCACCTCACTAGATCTCTTCCTCTAGCCACTCAAATGACTTGATCTTTTGAGAGGTGAGGGAGGTGACCTAGATCTACACTTCCACCAAAGAAGATTTGATTTCCCACCCATCCTTTGTGGATCTTGTTGCTCTTGGGTTTCTTGGAACCCTAGACGGTGTAGGGCATCCTCGGAGCTAAGGCGTGCATTGTAAAGCTTCGAGGTGTCATTGAGGGCCTCCAATTGAGTTGTGGAGCCTCCCCCTCAACCTTGGTGTAAAGGTTTCGGTTGGCGCCTTCAAGGTCACCGGTTAGTCGATTGTGAGGCCTCCTTTGTGGGGGAGCTCACCGGAGAATAAGGTGAGGCCTTTGTGGCGCTCGGGTGACCTTGTGTGGCCCCGACACTTCTCCAATGTAGACGTAGCTCCTTGGGAGTGAACTACGGGAATTACATCTCCGTGTCCCCTCTCCGGTTACTTCATTCCCCTCCTTTACTCCTTGCTATTTACTGTTTTTGTTGTTGGTGTTTGTTTTCTTGCATTTAGGTTGTTCAATTAGTTGCATCTCTAGATAACTTCCTTTCTCGTTGAGCCTAAAAGTGAGAAACAAATTAAAATTGGGTAGATGCCTATTCACCCTCCCCTCTAGTCGTATCAAGTCGGTACTTTCAATTGGTATCAGAGCCCAGGCTCTTATTTCGGGCTTTACCGCCTAAGAGACTATGGCCGACGAAGCGGGTAGTGAAACCGAAAAATCCAAGAACTTGGCCACTATGGATGACCTCAATCAATTGGAGTCATCCATGATGTCCAAGTTCGAGGAAATGATGACTCTCTTGCAGTCTCTCAAGCCAAACCCCATGGTTGCTATTGACACACCCCAACCCAACGAGGTTCCTCCCACCGTTATGGTGTCCGCCCCCGGGGTAACTCCCGCGGCTGCCACCACTCACTTGGGACTTGGTTTTGTTGCTCAAACCTCTACCAAGGTTCCAAGTGAGAACATCGAGGAGCCCGAGAACCCAACTTCCAAAGAGGAAAATGGAGGAAAGGACTACTCGGCGGTACCCCCACCGCCGAAGTACACTCCGGATCCACCCATCCCCATGCCACACATTATACCTCAAGGAGCACCACCCATGCTAGATACGTCTAATTTCGCCAATTGGCAATATCTAATGCGCTCACATATTTCCAGCTCATCCATTGAGTTAATGAGGATTGTGGAGGATGGATTCTCTCCATTTGACCCAAAGAAGTTGACACGAGGTGAAGTGGTGGACAAGCAACTCAATGCCACTGCTTTGGGAATGATTCAAAAGGCCTTGACTCCAAAGGATTTTGCTCACATTCGCCAATTTGATACTTCCAAGGGAGCTTGGGATCAACTCACCGAGCTCTTTGTTGGGAATGCTAGCATCCAAAGCTCCAAGTTTGATGAGATCAACAACGAGTGCGATGGTTTCGCAATGGAAGATGATGAGACCCCTGAAGACATGTATAGGCGCCTTAAGGTCCTTTGTTCCACTATGAGGGACCTTGGGGCTCACTATGTTGATGACAAGTTTATGAAGAGGAAGTTCATTCAAGCTCTTCTCCCATTTGAAGAACAAAAGCTCAACTCTATCAAGGGGAGAACCAACTTTCACTTAATGACCTCCCAAGAAGTCTTGAGTGAAGTTATTGCCATGACTATTGCCAAGAAGAATTCGGAGTCCGCTCGAGCTAGAGCCATTGGGTCAACAAAAGTGGACCTTGCTTTGAAGGCCAAGGCTATTGATGTTGATGATGATGATGATACATCAAGTGAGTGGTCTCAAGAGGATCTCAAATGTGCCTTCAACGAACATCTTGCTCTCGCTTCAAGGGCCTTTCGGAACAAGTCCGGATTCAAGTCAAGATCAAGGGACAACTCAAGATTCAACTCACCCAACAAGTCTCCCAAAGCAAGGTCATGCTACAATTGCAACGACAAAAGTCACTTCGTGGCCAAGTGTCCCTTTGAGAACCGTGAAGACAATGGTGGTCGTCTCATTCGCAAGATCAAGTCAAGACCTCCTCATCCCTTGAACAAGAACTATGCCATCAAGAACGCCACTAACAAGGAACGAGCAATTGTGGTCCAAGAAGAATCTCTTTCGGGCACGGATGAAGATGATGATGATGAAGTTCATGGTGGAGAGATTGTGGGGGTTGCTGCTATTGCCACTACCTCAACTCCACGTCTATCCCTCTTCGACTCGCCAAATGAAAATGTCATCTCCTCCAACCAAAAGTGCTTCATGGCCAAGGCCACCGAGGTATCACCGAAACCCACTCCTCAACCTATCTCTAGTGAGCCTTCCTCTCTTGATCTTGTTGGTCTAGAGGTGAAGAAAGAGATGATTGACATGTGTGAATTTGTTGCTACCTTATATGAAGAAACTAAAAACTGCTTTGAGTCCTTACTTGCACAACTTGACAATGCTAGAGATGCCTTCGATGAAAAGAAAGAACTTCTTGACTTGCTAAGTAAAAATGAAAGAGATGCCGCCGATGAAATTGCCTCTCTCACTCATGTCTTGAGGATGAACAAAATATGAGAATTAATCTTGAAGAAAATATGTCTAAGCTTGTAGATGATCATAACAACACTTTGACCTCTACAATTAAAGAACGTGACCATGCTCTTGCTTTGATTAAGGTTCTCAAGAAATAAAATGCTGAGTTTGTGGGTGGTCATGATAGGACTCAAAAGGATCTTGAGAAACTCAAATAGGAACACAAAGCCTTGGAGAGTAAATTCTCAAATCTTTTTGAAGCTCATGAACAGCTTCAAACTCAATTAACTTGTGATCTTTCTAAGTCTTCCGCTGTGCAAATTATAGACTTGTCTAGCTCTCCTAACCCTTGTTGCAAGCATGAGCATCTCATAGAGGAAGTCAAGGTTTTGAAGGATCAACTTGCCAAGACTAAGAAGAAGAAGAAGAACAAGAACAAGAAGAAGAAAAAGAACAAGGGCATGGCCCAAGGAGTACCAAATGGCCTAACCCTCTTGCAAAGTGACAACTTTGCCGGAAAGAACAATCCCTCTTATATTCTTTGCAAATCTTATGATGGTCATGTATATGCTAGATATGTGGGAACATCTTACACGCATGATTATCATTGGGCCATTTGGGTGCCAAAGGTTCTTGTCACTAACAAAAGGGGACCCATTGCAAAATGGGTACCTAAAACCAAGGCTTGATTTTCTTGTAGGACTATGCTTCCGGCGGATCAAAATGGGTGCTTGATAGTGGTGCCACGAGTCATATGACCGGAAGCAAGTCTATCATGACCGAATTGAGACCCAATACTACCAGGTTTTGGGTTTTGGCAAAGTGGTGGTAACCCCGGATGTATCCTTGGTTGACGTCATGCTTGTCAAAACTCTTGGTTACAACTTACTCTCAGTTCGTGCTCTTGCTCTTATGGGTCTTTCTTATTTCTTTAATTCTCATTCCGTGGTCCTCATGTGGAGCAAGTCTCTCAAGGTGGATTTTGTAGGATATGTAGAACATGACTTGTATGTGGTGGACTTTTCAGGGACCACTACTCCTCATGCTCTATGTCTTTATGCTAAAGCCGACAAGGGCTGGTTGTGGCATCGCCGCCTAGCCCATGTTAACATGAGGACTTTGCAAAGACTTCACTCCGAGGGCCACATCCTTGGAATTAACGATGTTTCTTTTGCCAAAGATCGTGTTTGCAGGGCTTGTATTGAAGGGAATATGCATGAAACTCCTCAAAAAGCACTCAATCAGATCACTACCTAGAGGTGTTTGGAGCTCTTGCATATGGATCTCTTTGGTCCTCCCTCTCATGATAGCCTTGGAGGCAAGAAGTATTGCTTGGTTATTGTGGATGATTTCTCAAGATACACTTGGGTGTTCTTTTTCAAGTACAAGAGTGAGACTCAACAAACCGTCATTGACTTTGCTAATGAGGTTCAACGGAAGCACAATGCAACTATTCTCTCAATTCGAAGTGACAATGGCACCGAGTTCAAAAACTATACCTTGGATGAGTTTCTCAGTGATGAAGGAATCAAGCATCAATACTCCACTCCCTACACCCCTCAACAAAACGGAGTTGTCGAAAGGAAGAATCGCACTTTGATGGATGTGGCTCGGTCTATGCTAGCTGAGTTCAAGTCTCCATACAACTTTTGGGCCGAGGCCATCTACACCGCTTGCCATGCAACCAACCGGCTTTATCTACGCAAGAAAAAGAACAAGACCCCCTATGAACTTCTCACCGGGAAAAAGCCTAATGTTAGCTACTTTCGGGTGTTTGGTTGCAAGTGCTACATTCTCAAGAAAGGAGTTCGGTTGTCCAAGTTTGAATCCAAGGCTCAAGAAGGAATTTTCGTTGGCTACTCAAATCAGTCCCATGCTTATAGAGTCTACAACAAAGCCAATGGAAGAGTTGAAGAGACGAGCACCGTGAAGTTTGATGAAAATCATGAGTCTCTTGTTAGGCAAGATGGTGTTTGTGATCCAAGTGATGAAATTCCTCCCAAGGCCATAGGAAGAATGGGTGTGGGTTTCCACCTCCCCATTGAGGATCCCCTTATGGACGAAGGAGAAGGACCAAGCTCTACTCAAGTGGAGCCCTCACTCTCACAAGATCATCTTGCACCTCAAGGACCTACTTTCTTGGAACAAGCTCCCTCAAGCTCTTCTGAAGCTTCCCATGCTCATGACTCTCCAAGCTCTAAAGAACAAGCTCTTCATCAACAACATCAACCTCCCCATGATGGGGCTCCTCCTCAAGTCACCTCCCACGGACAAGCTCTTCATCAACCTCATCAACCTCCCCAAGATGGGGCTCCTCCTCAAGGTTACGGTTCTCCCCAAGGTCAAGCTCGTCGAGATCAAGAGCAAGTCAATGATCCTCAAGGATCCTCTCCAAGTGATGACTCCCTCGAAGTGGAAATTGATGAAGATGACCCTCGTGTTCGTGCTTATAGTCAAGGGGGCGGCTCAATTGGTGGAAATGACCAAGTGGTAGCTCAAGAATCTCGAGTTGAAGCACAAGCCCGCCGTCAAGCCTATCGTCTCGCCAAGCTTGTTCGAGATGGCCATATCCTTGATAATGTCTATGGAGATTTCAATAAAGGTTCCACTACTAGGAGGCAACTAGCTTCCTTTTGCTCTCACCATGCGTTTATCTCTCTTGTGGAATCACAGAAAGTCTTCGAAGCTCTTGAAGATGATGATTGGCTTGATGCTATGAACGAGGAACTTCACAACTTCAAGAGGAACAATGTTTGGACATTGGTTGAGCGGCCTAAAGACTGTCAAAACGTCATTGGAACCAAGTGGGTCTTCAAGAACAAGTGCGATGCGAATGGAATTGTCGTGCGCAACAAGGCAAGGTTAGTTGCCCAAGGATACTCACAAGTTGAGGGCATCGACTACGGTGAGACTTACGCCCCCGTTGCTCGCCTTGAATCCATTCGTATGCTTCTTGCCTTCGCTACCCATCATAACTTTAAATTGCATCAAATGGATGTTAAGAGTGCTTTTCTTAATGGTCCTTTGAAAGAGTTGGTATACGTCAAGCAACCTCCGGGTTTTGAGGATCCACTTTTTCCGAACCATGTCTACAAGCTCAATAAGGCACTCTATGGCCTCAAGCAAGCCCCACGTGCATGGTATGATTGCCTTAGGGAGCTCTTGTTAGACCGTGGCTTCGAAGTGGGCCTCATTGATCCCACTCTTTTTACTAAGAAAGTTGGAGGCCACTTGTTCGTATGCCAAATCTATGTTGATGCCATTATCTTTGGGTCTATTAACAAAACTTTTAATGAGGATTTTGCCAAGCTCATGACCGACCGCTTCGAGATGTCCATGATGGGGGAGTTGAAGTTTTTCCTTGGGTTTTAAGTCAAGCAATTGAGGAAAGGGACTTTCATCAACCAAGCCAAGTACATCCAAGACATGCTCAAGAAGTTCAAGTTTGATCAAGTCAAAGGTGCCAAGACTCCCATGCCAACTAAGGTTAATCTTGATCTCGATCCCAAGGGTAAGGAGGTGGATCAAAAACTCTATCGGTCGATGATTGGTTCTTTGCTCTATCTTTGTGCATCCCGACCGGATATTATGTTGAGTGTGGGTATGTGTGCAAGATTTCAAGCCGCACCAAAGGAAAGTCACATGGTGGCTGTCTAGAGGATCTTTCGATATTTAGTTCATACCCCAAACTTTGGGCTGTGGTACCCCAAGGGAGCCAGCTTTGATCTCATTGGTTACACGGACTCGGACTGGGCTGGTGACAAAGTGGGAAGAAAGTCAACCTCCGGAGCTTGTCAGTTTCTCGGAAGATCTTTGGTTTGTTGGTCCTCGAAGAAGCAAAACTGTGTGTATATGTCCACTGCCCAAGCTGAGTACATCTCTGCCGCAAGCTGCTGTGCTCAATTGCTATGGATGAAGCAAACTTTGAAGGATCTTGGACTATCTTTTGACAAGGTGCCTCTTCTTTGCGACAATGAGAGTGCCATTGCTATTGCTCACAATCCCGTGCAACATAACCGGACCAAGCACATTGAGATTCGTCATCATTTCATTCGGGACCATGTTGCTAGAGGAGACATTTCTTTGGAGTATGTTCCCACCAAGGCAAATCTTGCGGATCTATTCACGAAGCCTCTTGATGAAGCAAGGTTCCGAGAGTTAAGGCATGAGCTAAATATCATTGATTCGAGCAATGTTGCTTGAGCACCTTGCACACCTACCCGTGTCTCAATGTGTATCTTGTTTGGATGTAGGCATGGATTTAGGGGGAGTGTAGTTCCTCTTATGAACAAACACTATCCCTATTATGCGCACATTAAAGTTTTCATACTCTATAGTCTCTAAAGGAGACCATTTGAGCTTCATGATGAGTGTTGGTAATGAACCCAAGATATATCTTCGCGGTGTCAAGCCATTTACTCTTATATAAGGTGGCCTCGGCCACCGACTCGTTTTTATTTGTGTCTTTGACCTTTTTGTTTTTCTTGGTTTTTGTTGGCTTTGGTTCTTCACAGTTTGAGCTATCTATCCTAAGCCTTTCCTTACCTCAAGCCCTTTCTATTCCCTGCACAAGTTCTTCCTTGTTGTCTTCCTAACCTAAGATGGTCTTCCTAGCGTCAGCGGAACTTCCGGTCAGTCTGACCCGGAAGTTCCGTCCCTGACCAGAACTTCCGGTGGTGCTCCCTGTCCTATATAAGGTGGGCCCTGGGGGGAAACGGGATCTTCTTCCTTTTTTCCCCCAAGACCCATCCTCTATTTGGAGCGCCGCCGGCCAGGACCTCTCCACGAAGGTGCTCCGGCCCCTTCGTCTCCAACCTCTCCTCGGCAGATCTGCTTCGTGGGATCCTTCCCCACCTCGATCTCCCGCCATGGACTTCGGTATTTGCCCTCAACTCCCTCCATTAATGGAGATCTTGCTCTCACCATGGCTTGAGTTAGGGCACACCTTGTCTAGGCTAGTTCTTTGGCTAGAACTTGTTGGAAGATCTTGGTAGGCCTAGGGTATCATGCTTGAGTAGATTGGTCCAATACATCCTAGAAAAATCTGTGCACTTGTGGCTTTTAGATCTACATCTAGTGAACTCCTGTTTGGAACCGTCAGTTCGTGGCCTCACTGGAACTTCCGGTGAGCCACGACCGGAACTTCCGGTGGACCATTTTCACCGAAAGTTCCGGCGATTCAGCGGAAGTTTCGGCGACAATGCAACTTTTTCTGTTTGTATTTTTCCAATCTATTTCTTTTGTTTCCTCTTCCGAACTTGTGCACTTATCCCACCTTCCCTCCCTACCCTTGTGCTTTCTTCTCAGGGCAAGGAGATACCCGCCAAGGCAAGCGTGCCCGCCGACCATCCTCTGACATTCCTCCTAAGATTGATGAGGAAGATGCTGAGGTTGTGCGTCCGACCGCTCAGACTACTCGTCAGAAGGCTGCTGCTGCTCGCCGTGTTGTTGCTGCTGTTGCAGGGAAGAGGCTTGCACTTGCTCAGAAGGCCACTACTGCTGGGCCAGACATGACCAAAGCCAAGATTTCCAAGTGGTCTCAGAAATCTTACTCTGCATTCAGGGCTACAGATCCCTACCTCGTGCCTCGTGATCGTCTTTGCTTGGACCCTCACTTTCACACCTGCCATTAGGAACAGATTTATGAAGAAATTTATGCATCGAAGAAGAAGTTCGTGGTTGCTCCTCAAAAGTACATCAATGTGACTCACATGGAAGAGAAGCAAGTTTACTTTGGGGAGGCTCTTGATATCTGCCAGAAGTTTGGGCTGATTCCCCTCATGGAGCACCGTCAGAACTTTGATGTGACTGCTATTGCTCGGTTTTACTCGACTCTGTTTCTTCACATGCAGTCCTCTACTGAAGGTGTGATGAAGTGGATGACCAGGGACGTGTTTCTTACCGCCACTTGGTCTGAGTTTGCTGAGCTTCTTGGCTATCCCATTCAGCCTGGCCGCGGGGCAAATGGTTGGCGTGTTCATGGTCCTGAAGCTGCTGATCCTGAGGTCCTGGGGCCTCTCTACATTGAAGGGTGGGGAACTGTTGGATTTGTCAATCATCTGCTGCCAGTTTTTGACATCATGCGCAGGGTGTACTTGAACACCATCTCTCCCAAGGCTGGCAACTTTGATCAGTTTCATGGGTATCAGGTTGACCTCATGCATCAGACTTATCTTCGCTGGGACACTGACAGGTCAATGGATATTATGCACTTCATCTACTCAGATATGTGGGCGGCTCTCATTGAAAAGCGCTCCTGCATCTATGCTCCTTACATTCAGACTCTCATCAATCACAAGTGGCTTGAGACGACTGGCAACCCCTTCCCTCAAGACAACATCACCATTCATGAAGAGAAAAGGCTCCGTGTGAGTAAGCACCAGAAGCCTCGTACTCAGGAAGAAAAAGAAGCTGCTCTCAAGAAGGCTCGAGATGTTGCTAGTGGTCCCTCCTCTGCTCCTGGTGGCCCTAGTGCTGGTGGTCCTTCTCTCCAGAGGCAGCCGTCTTGGGCAAAGAAGCTTCTTGGGAAAGTGAAGAAAACTTTCTGCTTTCTGCAGGACCGCGAGTATCAGGCTTATGTTGATCAGCGTCACAATATTCAGCGTCAGAAGGCCATCATGGCAGCCCTCAACATTCCTTGCTCACCGGTCACTAGCTCTGTCACTGTTCCCAAGGAGGATTGGATTCTCGACAACTGCAACTGGTCCGAGGATGAGTCTGAGGAGGAGGTCACTGGTCCGCCTGAGTGGGGTCCTTGGGTCCCTGAGTCTGCCCCCTCTCCCTCTCGTGGCTGGGACGAGTAGCTTGATCTTCTCTTCCTTTTTGGTGTCTCGATGCCAAAGGGGGAGAAAGATGTCTATTAGGTTGCCTACGGGATTTGCATGGGTTGAGTCGCGAGCCTGTTCTTGCCTTTGATCTTTTCTTGCTCGCGAACTCTCTAGTCTATTTGTGTGCTTGTGGTTTTATGTCCGTGAACTTATGTGTGCTTGTGGACCATGTGGTATGCTATGTTTGAGACTATGTGGTATCTTTGTGGTATCTTATACTATGCCGTGTGTGTGGTATCTTGTTGTCATCTTATGAGCTGTTCCATATGGTGGTGGAGCCTCATTGCTCTTATTGTTATTATTACTCCTCTTGTCTCCACCACATTTGGTTGGTTCTGGTATGATCTCTATCCCTTCTTGTACCTTGCACTTGTGCTATCTTTGCAATTGGTAGGGGGAGCCTCCGTGTATGTGTGCTAGTCCTGTCCTTAGAGGTCTTCTCTCTACCTTGCACACATACAGGGGGATCTTTCCCTGTCCATTGCAAAGATTGCTTTGATTCTATGCAAATCTTTGGGATTGTCATCTAACACCAAAAAGGGGGAGATTGAAAGGACTATATCTTCCCATGATGTTTTTGGTGTTAATGATAATCCCAACTGTGTTTTTAAGTGTGCTCTTGAGTTTCAGGGGAAACGTCGTTGATGTCTCCTTCTATTGTGGTGGATGCTCTCTTGGGATCTCTTGAAGACGGTGGCTTTTTAGTCTTCTCCTAGTTTCTCTCCGGTTATTGTTTTTAGGTCACCGTACTATTAAGAGGGGGTCCATTTTGGAAGGCTGTGGGAAATCACTTGTTCTTGCACAAACCTATATGCACCGCCACAGCCATCCCATTATCCCGTGAGAGAGTGTGTTCATGTTCTGTTGGAGCCTTTTGTGTCTCACCGGAACTTCCGGTCATAGGCCGGAAGTTCCGCTCAAACTTTTTCTGCGGACTGTTCTACACTTTGTTCCGATGCTAGTTCCGCCCCAAGTTCCGATGGTGAATCAGTAACCTTCTGTTCGAAGAGTTCTATTTGCCGGAACTTGGGCCGGAACTTGCATCGGAACTTGTCCTGCCAAAAGTTCTTGAGCGGAACTTCCACCAGAAGCCGGAACTTCCGGTCAGATTCGCTTCGCGACCCAAAAGTTCCGCCTCTTGTTCCACCCCAAGTTCCGGTGGCGGCTCAGTAACCTTCTGTTTTGAAGCGTGCTATTTGCCGGAACTTGGTCAGAACTTGCATCGGAAGTTCACCGGAACTTCCGGTATGTTTTGACCGGAACTTCCGGTTGCGCTTCTGGAGCGGGCGTCAACGGTCTGATGACCGTTGGAGCCAGGCTGGGCGGAACTTCCGGCCTCTCACCGGAACTTCCGGTGAGGTCGCGGGGGCTGTAACGGTTCAGCGCAAGGGGGCCTATTTAAAGCACCCCTCTTCTTCCTCTCACCCTCTCTCGAATTTTTCTCTCTCCTCCATTAATGCTTGAGCTTCACCTCACTAGATCTCTTCCTCTAGCCACTCAAATGACTTGATCTTTTGAGAGGTGAGGGAGGTGACCTAGATCTACACTTCCACCAAAGAAGATTTGATTTCCCCACCCATCCTTTGTGGATCTTGTTGCTCTTGGGTTTCTTGGAACCCTAGACGGTGTAGGGCATCCTCGGAGCTAAGGCGTGCGTTGTAAAACTTCGAGGTGTCGTTGAGGGCCTCCAATTGAGTTGTGGAGCCTCCCCCTCAACCTTGGTGTAAAGGTTTCGGTTGGCGCCTTCAAGGTCACCGGTTAGTGGATTGTGAGGCCTCCTTTGTGGGGGAGCTCACCGGAGAAGAAGGTGAGGCCTTTGTGGCGCTCGGGTGACCTTGTGTGGCCCCGACACCTCTCCAACGTAGATGTAGCTCCTTGGGAGTGAACTACGGGAATTACATCTCCGTGTCCCCTCTCCGGTTACTTCGTTCCCCTCCTTTACTCCTTGCTATTTACTGTTTTATTGTTGGTGTTTGTTTTCTTGCATTTAGGTTGTTCACTTAGTTGCATCTCTAAATAACTTCCTTTCTCGTTGAGCCTAAAAGTGAGAAACAAATTAAAATTGGGTAGACGCCTATTCACCCCCCTCTAGTCGTATCAAGTCGGTACTTTCAACAGGGATCCTTACCTTTATGAGGGAGGGATCTTAGAGATGGTATCAGAGCACTGTGTTGCCTGTAGGATTATAACCCTAGGATTGGATTAGAAACCACTAAGGAAAAATTTCAACACTTCAAAAATTTTCTACAGTTGTCTTTTCTTCTCGTAAACTTTTCTAATCTTCTTTCTCATCTCTATTTGTAGATGAACTCCATCAACGAAGCCGTAAGGAAGGGACCACTCATGACCATGACTTTGGAGTGTGAGACTGAATTTCCAAAAGCCCTCAAGAACCTTATGGTTACCGTGGGGATACATGGTGCAACTGTGTACAATGGTTTCCCTATGATGGATGAAGGAGAGGAGTATTGGTGGGTGCAACTTCACTTGTACGAAAACAAGGAAGACAACCACAAGGAATCAGGATTCTGCATGGTCACCAACTCAGTGATGCACACCACATTCTTTGACTCTGCAAGAGATGCATCTTGGAAGGCCATCAAGGAGCTTGGTGATAGACTCAAGTGCAGAATGCTTAACACCCAAAATGACCTTAGGGAAGAAAATAAGCATAACCAAGAGTTGGAGACTACCAACCAACAACTAAGGGAAGACATCATAGACCTAATTTGGGAATCTTGTGAACAAGATAGACAGATGGATACTAAGGATGTTTTGATAGCCATTTTGTCTAGTGAGTGAGAGTTGTAACGTACTTAGTTAGTTGGACCACCACATTTATCGTTTTTATTTCTACAAAATTTTGTCCAAGTTATGTTGAACTTGGAATGCTTGTAATGGATTTATGTATGCCATGACTTGTGTGTTTGCCAATGATATGCTTGTGATACTTTGTCTTGTGATTTTCTATTGATGTTGAATCTAACTTTTCTTATCTTATAAAATAGATGCCTAATGTTACTATCAGCACGGCTGAAGAGTTCAAGGGAACTCGTTTTGGCACTCGTCTTATTGAGCTCACTAGTGTGCTTAATCTTCCGCTCCCTAGCATCATGATGCTTCCCCTCACCAAGTTTGAGAGGAAGGACCTTTGGGGATTAAAAGTTACTCAGTCAGGACGCCAGACTGAGCCAGCCACGAAGGCTATCACTTTCAAGATAATGCATGACGACAAGGAGAGAGGCTTAGAGGTAGTCATGCAGGATTTACTTGGGCGTCTGTTAGGGAGGCACTCCAGAGAGCTTAGAGGTACTCACTTTCACATCTTCGGAAGACGCGACGAGGATGGTGAGGCTATTGAGTTCGAGGATGCTGCTAGAGAGACGACAGAGCCGATTCGTCTGTACCTTCAGGACCTAGAGGTTCTTCTTAGGCACCTAGATACTGATAGGACCAACGTCATGCTCAGCAATGACGAGCTCCAGGTGCAGCTTCGTGAGAAGGACAAGCTCTTCGTGGAGCAAGACGAGATAGTCAAAGAAATGGAGGCTAAGTTTGAGAGCCAGGACAGGAAGTTCAAGAGCCAAGAGAAGAGAGTCCAAGATAGGAACAAGAGGATTCGGGAGATGAATGCAGAACTAGAGGCCAAGGACTTCGAGCTCGAGCATCAGCAGGGTGTGATTGAGAGACTTCGTTCACAGAAGAGGGCTCTCAAAGCCAAGATAGAGGCCTTGACTACCAATGTCGAAAAATACAAGACCGCTATGGAGAATGCAGGTCTTACACTTGTTGATGAGGAGGTTGATGCAAAGGAGTAGTGATGACTAATCATTTATCTATCATTTACCATGCTTATGATTTTGAGTCGAAATGACCATCCAACATGTGGATGGCTTGCTATTGGTGTGTTTGCTTTTCAAACTTGTTGTTTATGTCGTTGAACCTTATGTTATTTTGATGCATGTTTTGGTGATTGTCTATGTGATGTATTGTGCATGTTAAGCATCTATGGGTATCTCATTCTTATCCTTATTGAAAACCACAGATGCCTCCTCGACGTGCCAACCCCAACCCGAACAACAACAATGTCACCCCCGAGATGCAACAGCTAATGACAGCACATGCACAACTGATGCAGATGATGACCACTTTCATGCAGAATCAGAATAACAACAACAACAACAACAACAATCAGAACAATCCACCAGGATTTGACATGCTCACCAGATTCCTAAGATTGAGGCCTGCAAAGTGCTCAGGAACCACTGATCCCATGGTGGCCAATGATTGGCTACGTTCGCTGAACAAAGATTTGGTGACTGTCGGCTGTACCGATGAGGAGAAAGTCAGGTTTGCAGCACACCTGTTGGAAGGACCAGCAACTACTTGGTGGGATAACTTCCAGATCACTACTCCCATTGAGGATGTGACATGGGATATCTTTGAAGATGGTTTCCGTACAGCTCACATCTCATCCGGAGTGATGAGTTTGAAGAAGAAGGAGTTCCATAACCTGAAGCAATGCCATCGCAGCGTGGCTGAATATATTGAGGAGTTCAACAATCTGGCGTGTTATGCACCAGATGAAGTTGATACCGATGCCAAGAGGAAGGAGAAGTTCCTCGAAGGACTGAACGATGAACTGAATCTGCAGTTATCTGTGGCCTATGTCCCCACCTACCAATCTCTTTATGACAAGGCTACCATCTTGGAGAACAAGATGAAACAGGTTGAAAGCGGAAAGAGGAAGCACAGCTCTAACAAGCATAGCTCAGGATCGTCTCACAAACGTTCCCCTTATGATGATAGTGGGAGTTCTGGATCCCACAATCATGGGAAGTACAATAGCCACCACAACCACAACCGCCATCATGACAATAAGCATCACCGTAGTCATGATAATGACAAGTACAAGAACCACAAGGGTGGATACAAGAGCCACCACAATGGAAGTGGAAGTGGTAGTGGAAGCCAGCATGTCAAGAAGGATCTCAGTTAGGTTGAATGCTTCAAGTGTAAGAAGATGGGGCATTATGCAAATGAATGCCCAGAAAAGAAAGTTGAAGGACCCAACAAGCCCAACCCTTTCCAGAAGGGACAGGTGAACCACATCAATGTGGAAGAGATCTATGAGGAACCTGATGTTGTGGCTGGTAAGTTCAAACTCAATTCTGTTCTAGCACTTGTTCTTTTTGATACTAGCGCATCGCATTCATTCATATCAAGAGCATTTGTTGAAAGAAATGAACTTCCAGTTGAAACTATTGGGTGTCCTATAAAAGTAAGTTCTCCTGGCGGAGAAATGATAGTGAACTCGGGATGTCATGACCTAGTCATAGAGTTTGGGAAGTATAAGTTTCCTGTTAATCTAATAATCCTAAATTCCCAAGGATTGGATGTCATTTTGGGAATGGACTGGATGACTAAGAACAAGGGAGTGCTAGATTGTTCCAATCATACTGTCACACTCACAACCCCGGATAATAAAAGGATTAGATTCAAGACTAACTTTGAATCAAAAGGGAGTAAGCTAAATTCTCTTAAGGGGGTTAGCATAGACAGTGTGCCAATTGTGAGAGAATATCCGGATGTGTTTTCGGAAGAATTGCCGGGAATGCCACCAGATAGAGATGTGGAATTTCTGATTGACTTGCTGCCAGGATCAGGACCAATAGCAAAGAGACCTTACAAGATGTCAGTTGATGAGTTGAAATAACTCAAGAAACAACTTGGAGAACAATTACAGAAAGAATTTACTCAACCAAGTTCTTCATCTTGGGGAGCACCAGTCTTATTTGTGGAAAAGAAAGATAGAAGTCAAAGGTTATGCAGAGATTATCGTTCACTCAATGAGGTGACTATCAAGAACAAATATCCTTTGCCTAGAATCAATGACTTGTTTGATCAGTTAGAAGGAGCCTGTGTATTCTCAAAGATTGATCTCCGGTCAGGTTATTTTCAGCTTAAGATAAGGGAACAAGACATACCTAAGACAACTTTCACCACTAGGTATGGATTGTATGAGTATACAGTAATGCCATTTGGTTTGACCAATGCACCATCTTACTTCATGAATATGATGAACAAGGTGTTCATGGATTTCCTTGACAAGTTTGATGTCGTTTTCATTGATGACATTTTGATCTACTCCAAGAGCAAAGAAGAGCATGAAGGACATTTGCGTTTGATACTTGAGAAGCTTAGAGAGCATAAGCTGTATGCCAAATTTAGAAAATGTGAATTCTGGCTAAATGAAGTTGGATTTCTTGGACACGTTGTGTCAGGAGATGGTGTAGCAGTTGATCCCGCAAAAGTGCCAGCTGTAACTGAATGGGAATCTCCTAAGTCAGTGAAGGAAGTTCGTAGTTTCCTTGGCTTGGCAGGATATTACAGAAGATTCATTGATAATTTCTCCAAGGTAGCTAAGCCAATGACAGAGCTACTAAAGAAAGACAAGAAGTTTGCTTGGTCTGAAGGATGTGAACTCAGTTTCCAAGAATTGAAGAAGAGACTAGTGACAGCACCAGTCCTATGTCTGCCAGATTTGGAGAAAGATTTCCAAGTGTATTGTGATGCATCTCATCATGGATTAGGTGCAGTTCTAATGCAAGAAGGGAAAGTTGTGGCTTATGCCTCGAGACAACTCAAAACTCATGAGATAAATTACCCTACTCATGATTTGGATTTAGCCTCTGTTGTCCATGCACTCAAAACATGGAGACATTATCTTTTGGGAAAACGATGTGAAGTGTTCACAGATCACAAAAGTTTGAAGTATATCTTCACCCAGAAAGAAATCAACATGAGACAAAGAAGATGACTAGAACTCACCAAGGACTATGACTTGAGTTTGCAATACCACCCCGGTAAAGCAAATGTTGTAGCAGATGCTCTAAGCCGTAAGGTATTTGTGAATGGCCTTACTAAGGGAGAGTTCCCAGATGATCTGTGTGCCCAATTTAGAGACCTTAGATTGGAGATTGTGCCTGAGGGACATCTCATGTCATTGGTTGTTCAACCCACATTGTTGGACAAGATCAAGGAAGCCCAAAAGACGGACAAGGAATTAATGTAGGGTTTCGTAGCATGGAAAACAAAAAAAATTCTATCGCATACAAACAAACAAGCCAAGATCTATCTACTAGATTGTAGCAGCGAGTCGATGGAATAACTTACCCTCGAAGATTCCAAAGTGTTTAACGAGAGCGGATTCTCGTGGGTGATGTAGTCGTACTCTTCCCGATCTCAAGATCGTGTAGACGATCCTTCCGGCGCTGCGTTCCGGCAGCGCTCCCGCAGTCGGTCACACGTTCGGTACTCGACGAAGACCTTCCTCTCCCTTGTTCCAGTAGGCAGCGGAGGTTGTAGCACTCTCCTCGCGATTCCGGCAGCACAACGGCGTGGTACCGGAAGTAGAGGGGAGATCCCGCAGGGCTTCGCCTTAAGCCGGAGCGAGTATGGTGGAGTATGAGAGAGAACTATTAGTGGTCTAGAGTTTAGACACACCAATTAGAAGGCTCTAATCCGAAGGCTAGTGCAATTAGAATCTCTAAACCAAAGCGTCTCTAAACCGGAGTCTAGGGCTAGGATTTAGATTAGAGGATAGGAACTTGTGTGTCTAGAGGAGGAGGCCCTGCCCCTCCTTTTATGGGTGGAGAGGGCCGGCGGCCAAGGGGAGGGAGGGGAGTCCCTCCCCAAGTCGGCCTTGGGTGGCGCGCCGGCTTGGAGAGGAGGGACTCCTCCCCCAAGTCGGTTTCAACCTCCTCTTCCTTGTTTCCCACAGTTTCCTGTTTTAGCCGTTTGACTTTCAAACTGGCCCTTTGACTTTTCAGTTTTAGGATTCAATTTAATCCTTTATTTGGAACAGCAAGAACACTTAGTACATGATGCAATCATTCCAATATGTAATGACACATTCATGTACCCCTTCCCCTCCGGAGTGCCGGACATTCCGGAACCTTCTAGAACATTCCCGATGAAAACACCGGAATCATTCCCGAACTCCGAAACGGGACTTTCCTTATATGAATCTTATTCTCCGGACCATTCTGGATCACCTCGTGATATCCCGGATCCCATCCGAGACTCCGAACAACATTCGGTCTCTTTCTCATAATACCATAACTACTCAAACAACGTCGAATCCTTAAGTGTGTCTCCCTACGGTTCGTGAATTATGCGGACATGATCGAGACACTTCTCCGAACAATAACCAACAGAGGAATCTGGAAATTCATATGGCTCCCACATATTTCTACGATTACTTTGTGATCGAATGAACTACTTACATACGATACCAATTTCCCTTTGTCTCACGATAGTTTACTTATCCGAGGTTATGATCGTCGGTATCTCTGCATACCTAGTTCAACCTCGTTACCGATAAGTACTCTTTTCTCGTTCCCGTGATATGTGATCCCTTGTGATCCAGTCACATGCTTGCAAGCTAATTGGATGACATTCCACCGAGAGGGCCCAGAGTATATCTATCCGTCATATGGATGGACAAATCCCACTCTTGATCCATGTGTTTCAACCAATACTTTCCGAACACTCAATGCCACCTTTATAGCCACCCAGTTACGGTGTGGTGTTTGATGTCATCAAAGCATCCATCCGGTAAAGGTGATATGCATGATCTCATGGTCGAAGGAATTAGGTTACTATGTATCAGAAAGCATATAGCAATTGAACTATTGAAATGACTTGATCTTTATGCTACGCTTATCTATAGGAGTATGTCCACCATATCATTCTCCTAACGATATGATCTTGTTGTTGATAACATCTCAATGTTCATGATAGGGAAACCACAATCATTTATCAACCAACAAGCTAGTGAAGTATAGAGGCTATACTAGGGACTTCAAATTAAGTTTACAAATCACACAAGTATCAATGTTTCCTTGTTAATACTATTATAGCATGAATGTAAACATTTATCATAAACACAAAGATATAATAATAACTACATTTATTATTGCCTCTAGGGCATATCTCCAACAATTAAAAGAGATTAAAAGATTGGCAAGGGAAAAGCCAAAGGATTCCATGAAGACGAACAAGGTACTTTATGGTATGGAAAACGTATCTGCGTTCCGCAAGATCCGGAACTTCGGAAACTGATTTTACAGGAAGCACACAACTCACCATATTCCATCCATCCGGGTAACACCAAAATGTACATGGATATGAAGGAAAGATTTTGGTGGAATAATCTCAAGAAGGACATCGCCGAACATATTGCTTTGTGTGATGTATGTAGTAGAGTGAAAGCGGAACATCAGAAACTAGCAGGATTGCTACAACCACTACCAATTCCTGATTGGAAGTGGGACAAGATTGGCATGGATTTCATCACTAGATTGCCAAGGACCAGGTCAGGATATGATTCTATTTGGGTAGTAGTGGATCGCCTCACTAAAGTGGCCCATTTCATACCCGTGAAGACAACCAATACAAGTGCTAAGTTAGCCAAGATCTACATGAGTAGGATTGTATGTCTGCATGGAGTACCCAAGAGTATTGTGTCTGATAGGGGAACTCAGTTCACTTCTCATTTTTGAAGGCAACTACATGAGTCATTGGGAACGAGATTGGAATTCAGCACTGCTTTTCATCCTCAGACTGATGGACAGACAGAAAGGACCAACCAGATTCTAGAAGATATGTTGAGGGCATGTGCCCTAGACTATGGAGCCAGTTGGGATGAAAGTCTGCCTTACGCAGAATTCTCTTACAATAACAGCTATCAAGCCAGTATTGAGATGGCACCATTTGAGTTTCTCTATGGGAGAAAGTGTACCACCCCATTGCTATGGAATGGTGTGGGAGAAAGAAAAATTTTCGGACCAAAACTGATCAAAGAGGCTTAAGAGATAGTCAAGCTAGTAAAGGACAGATTGAAGATAGCATAGTCCCGACAAAAGAGCTACGCAGATCCTAAGCGTAGAGAAGTCACCTATGAAGTGGGTGATAGAGCTTATCTTAGAGTGTCACCACTTCGTGGAGTGAAGAGATTTGGAGTCAAAGGAAAATTGGCCCCAATATATGTTGGACCATTCAAGATTCTGAGTCGTAAAGGAGAATTAGCTTATGAAATTGAATTGCCAGAATCATTGTCTGCAGTTCACAATGTGTTTCATGTGAGTCAGCTAAAGAAATGCCATCTAGAGATGGAAGAGACTTCTTTGAAGGATACTATACCTTTGGAGGAGGTCCAATTGGAAAGTGATCTCACTTATGAGGAAAAACCCATCAAGATTCTTGAGACTGCAGAAAGAGTTACTCGGACTAAGACTATAAAATTCTGCAAAGTTCAATGGAACCATCATTCCGAAGAAGAATCAACATGGGAAAGAGAAGATGATCTTCGGAAAGACCACCCTCACCTATTTGCTAGCCAATCCGAATCTCGAGGGCGAGATTCACCTTAAGGGGGTTAGATTTGTAACATCCCTAAAATCTTGTTTTCAAAGTTTGCATATCATCCATGCATTCATAATCATTTTAAGATCATTTTGATGGTCATTTCAAAAACAGAAGCATTTGAGTGTCTGTTATTTTATGTGAGCTAACTTTGACCCAAAGCTACTCTCTAATATGAGATTGCTTGTTTTAACCCAAATGTATTTAGTCCTATGGTTGATGGTTGTATTCCAAAGCTTGGACAAAAATTTCAAAACAAAATATGACTTTAAAACCATTTTTATATCTTTATTAAATCTTGGGTAAAGGCACTGTTTTTTTTAAACTCCAAAGGACCAAAGCAAGTTTGGTGAAACAGCATGGTTTTATACCTAAATATGTACAGGTTTCACTCTACAAAAATCCAGAACAAATTTGAATTCAACTTGGTTTAAAACTCATTTGAATTTGGTTCCTGGAAATTCAAACAGAAAAAGAAAAAGGATAAAGAATAGAAAAGGGGCCGGCGCCACTCTTTCAGCCCAACAGCAGTTGCAGCCCGCGAAGCCCACCCGGGCCATTTCCCTCCCCCTCTCTCTCACCCGCGCCGAACCAACCCACCAGAGACTGATTTGTGGCCCCATCGCCACGCCGTCATCGTCCTCCCCAGAATCCGCGCGATGAACACGTCGTCACCGCCGTTACCTCGCGAATTTAAACCGAATCAGTTCCTTTGATTTCGCCAGTAATTCGCCCAGACCTCACCTGCTACTTAAACCCCACACCGTCGCGATCATTTCCCCTCACTTTCCCCACTCACTCCGCCACCAGGCTGCCGGCAATTCGAGTTGCACTGCCGTTGTACCGAGAGACTCCGACGAGCCATCACGGTGAGTATCGAGCACCCCTTGCCTTCTCGTTCACGCGAGCTGCTTCACAATCATCCTGCGCATCTTCTCATGCCTTTCTTTTGTTCTGAATCACCCTAGGCCGTCATCATCGTCCACCTCTGGAAACGATCGAAGCTCAACTCGACTCTGGCGACTAATTCCGGTGAGCCCCGCGTTCCCCTCTGTTTCTGAATCACACGGTCGTGTTCGCCAATCTCTAGCGCACCTGCTAACATTTTCTGTTTGGATCCTTGCACCCCAGAACGTCGTCTTCGACTCCGACAGTGAGCACCCGACGCTGCCAGCAACTCCGATGAGGACCTGCTGCTGTGTCCGTGCGCCCCGACCCTACCCGTCCACACGTTGAGCATCCCCACGTTCCCGCGATCTCGGTAAGCACACGCTCGACCCCCTGCCCCTCTGGTTTCGCCGGAACATCGCCGGAAGATGCGCAGCCGCCGCAGCAACCATTTGCGCCGCCCATTGTTGGTCAAAGCAAGCTGGTCCGTCAGATCCGAATCCAGCGCTTAGGATTAGATCTGTAGCGAAGGGGTGTGTTTTGATCTGGACCGTGCGCAGTTAGTTAGATCCAACGGTGCGCGAGCGTGATCCGGTGCGAAGCGGTATCGTCCAATCAGACGGTGCCGCGTGGCCTGTTATTTGTTTTAAAAATCTGATTTAGATCTATTAGATATTCAAACTTGCAAAATTCATAACTTTTGATCCACACGTTCAAATTTTGCAAATTTTATATCATTAGAATCAGGAGAAAGAATTCTATCCATTTATGCAATGTGTTTAATGTTTTGCTTCTGTAAAATTGATTATTCATGCAGAGACATTTATAGGCTTAGTTTGAGTATAGAAATTGTTTGAAAAATGATTTAGAGACTAAATAAAGTTTGTTTAGTGTGTATTTGTCTTGTTTATGATTCAGTACTGTTTCACTTGTCTTGTTTGATTTGGAAAAATCATCAGATAGCATTTGCATGCATTCATATATTTTTGCTTGTATATTTTGATATGTGATTTTGGTGCCAATATTTTATGTGTAGATTTTGGTGCTAATAGTGATTGTGGTTGTGAAGATTGTTGCTACTCCCCAAACTACCAAGGCAAGTGGTGCTTCATGTTTTTATCCCAATATTTTTACCTATGCATTAGAAATATTTTGTATAGGACTTGCATGATTATTTTGCTAAGTATCTATATGCTATGCTTAGGAAATACTAGTAGTTGTAGTAATGCTAGAATTTCCTCTAAGTTAAGATACTTGCTATTGCCATGCTTAGCCTAGCTAGTAGCAACCAAGGGTGGATTATATATTCATGCTATGGGAAATATTTCTAAGTCTTTGACTTATGTTTTGCTTAATAAAACAACTAAGTGAATGAAACACCTGGGTGGAATGGAAAGAATGGTTTGTGTTGAGTGGTTACACAAGGCACATTTCTATTGTTTACCTTGTGAATCTCACTTGTGGAAAGCCACCTAGGAACAAAGGGATTTGATATGCCAAATGTTAAGAAGCTTCTAGTGCAGCCACATGGCATTATGGGCTCTGCCTGGATCATATAGGTTGCAATAACTTAGCCATTTGGACAGTTGGTGGTAGTGGGATGATAGGTTGGAACGCGTCCATTTGGTCTAAGGGAAGGCTTCTGAAAGGTCCTGTCTTGGTGAAAATCAAGTCTTGTGGGGAAAGTGCACAACCTCTGCAGATGGAAGAATCTAAGTACTTAGCCATGTCCCTGGTATTGGACAATTTGAGCATCAAGACATGGAAGCTATCAAGAATCTCCTCATCCCAACTTTCTAAGTTAAAACTTGTGGTTAAACAAGGGTGAAGGTTCACCAATTTCTATTGGTGGTTCCTTGGGAAAGTTTTGTCAAAGAAAAACTTAGTGTTTTCAACTAATAGGTAAAACCTATTTTTTGAGCAAAGCAAGCCTAAGCTACACTTAGCCAAATTCATGTAGTAACTAGATGCTAATATTTTACTAAGGTATCACTTGCCAATACTATTCCAATGTATTGACCCACTGTGGCTGTAACTTGTGATGTTGCAGGTTACTCTGATGATGATTAGGGGTTACGAGTCTACACTCAACATGCTTGCCTGTGGCACATGAAGATGAAGACTTTATTTATATTGTTATGAATGGACTCTTGTATTAGGCCTATGGCCTTGGAGTTGTAATAGACTATGTTATCTCTGGAATGACGATGTAATAATGACCTTTGTTTCTGTGTACTTCATCTTAAACTGTGGATCCTAGCAATTGATCCAGGGACTAGCATTGCAATCACAGGGATCCTTACCTTTATAAGGGAGGGATCTTACACCTCTCCTGTGAGTTTGGCCTCCCAACCATGACCAACTATCATCTTGGGTACTGCATAGGTGGACAATCTTCACAAGGTAGCCTCAGCTCAGACCTTGGCCGTGAGGGAACCCATACTAAGGTATATAAATTTCCAGTCAAGCCCTATCCAATTTTCGGGAATTGTGGTTGTACGGTAAAATTGGAATGGTATCGCATCCAGACAACCATCAGTTTTATAAAGGGCTAAGGCTCATGCCTTAACATTTTCATCATCAAAATCATCTGCTGTTCAAGAACACATGTCAAAACATTTCAGTAGAATGACTCATCATTCTAAGGTTTTCATAACCATTTTCACCAAGTATTCCCATCTAAAGTTGATCAAGTTTTATGCTTAGCACTAGCATCTACAAGTGGAGTTAAATACTAATGAGGGGTAATAAATAAGTGGGGATTAGTTAAGTTCAATCTCATGCCTTAGGATGACATCAAGATTATCTAACTTAGGCCAAATTTTATGCTCTTTATGCTACCTTCAGTTATCTTTCTAGAATCTACAAGTCACTTAAGTAAACTCTAAGAAAAAGCTTTGATAAAGAAAATAAAGTATTAAGCTTGCAAGTAAAACTAGGATTGGGTATCAAGTGGGTATGATCACATATGCTTAAAGCATATAGTTGGCATAGTAACAAGCAAGTAGTAGCTTGCATAATTGCAAGTATAAGCTTGTTGATTCAACTAGTAGTATTAGGCTTGCATAAGTAGGGTATCTTGCAAGTGTTAGCTTGCCTTGTGCAGAGCAGTGGTTGAAGTTCTCCTCGGCTTCTTCCTCGTAGTATCCTCCTTCCTCCTCGTATCCTTGGTCGGTACTAGCATCTATAAATAAATACGAGATACACAATCACCAAACAATACTTAACTATTTCTAATCATCACACAAAGGTTCACACTAGATGATCTATCATCATCACTAGCATTACAAGGATTAAAACACTTGTCTTATTTATTTTATTTAAGAAAAGTAATTTCTACTCATTGAAAAACTACTTAAGATTTAATATTCTCCAACTCAAACATGGGATCATGTTGACACATGTACAGAACTATGTTTGAAAAACTACTTAAGAAAAGCTTCTGCCTTGTTATTTTTACCATAGTTGATCTACAAATCCAATTGGTTTGAATCCAATAGGCTTGGATTAAGCATTTCAGTACCTTTCTAACAAAATTAGTTTCATGCATTTTGGTTCAGTGAATCGAGCTGGGTTGATTTTTGAATCTATGTACAGAACTATGTTTGAAGTTAAATGAATAAAACTAAATTTGAATTGTTGGGTCGCGCGGGAGGTTTTACTAGACCGGCACACTACACACAGCGCACGCTCGGGCTGGTTAAGTGGCTGCCCCCACGCGTCAGTGAGACGGTGAGGGGCGAAGCGGTACGGGGCAATGTGAACCATGGGATCTAGTTCTAATCGAATGGCTCTGGTTCATCATCCACGTCGGGCAGCGCCGGCGAGACAGAACCCTAGCGCGACAGGTGGGGGTAGTGGGAGGCTCACCGGGGCTCAGGCGAGGGTCGGCGACGGGGGCGAACGACGAAGTCGATGACGGCGATTCTCCTGGTACTAGCAGCTTCTCATGGGGCGGCTCTAATAGACGGCTCCCTTCTTCTCCAGCAGCGGCGGGCTCCAGCCAAATTCCTATGATGCGCTGCTCGGCTTGCTCCGGGAGTGAGTGGGGGTGGTCAGTGAGAGGTGGGGAGTAAACTGGTGTGAAGAAAACGAGCGGTGGAGGCCTCTATTTATAGGCGAGCAAGAGGGGCAGCACGACATGGGATGAGCTCGTCGGAGGCGACGGTATAGGCGGCTATCGGCGTGGCTGAGGCTAGGGGACGGTGCACGGTCTCCTGGCGATCGTTTCTAGTTTAAGGGCGAGGCGTAGGGCGGTGGGGTTTGGTCTGGAACGTGCAGTGGTCTGCGCGGTACCGACGGTGAACTTCGCAGCATGCGGCGGCTATGGGGTACAATCGAGGAAACGATCATGTGTAGTGGTCTCCTGGGACGGTAGGGTTCGTGTTGGCAGGCGGCAAGGGCTCGAGGTGGTCGGGTTGAGTGGGAACGGCGTGTGCACGGTGATGCGCGTCGGCATGGTCGATAGCGGCGCGGGCACGTCGTTTACGGTGGTTACTGTCTCTGTCTTCGAGCTAGGGCTGGTCTAGAGGGGGCGGTGAGGCATGGGCAGAATGCCAGACAAGGTTGGCACAGCTAGTTATTTCTCTAGCTCGCTGGCGACATGTGGGTGGCAAGTTTGCTCTTGGCATGCTCACCATTAATGGCTAGGATTGCTCATAGTGGTGCTAAAGATTGCTAAAGAGGCTAGATGATCTACTAAGAGCTTGTTGCAACCAGAGAGGGAACAAGGTTGGCCAAATTTACTGTTGCAAATAGTGTTTGATGTTTGTTTAATTTGTATATGCAAGGTGTTTGATAAAATGGCCGCAAGAACTTTGAATTTGAATTTTGGATTCAAACTTGGTGGGTTTGCTAGGCACATACTAGGGAGTGTCTGGTTAGTTGGATTAGTCAAGGGGCACTAGTTTGGTTAGGTTTTGAAAATGAGTGACCTTCACATATGATAAAGATTCAATTTTTACTTGTGATTTGAATGAGGTTGCCAAATGTTCCTGCAAATTTGAAATGTGGGCTTTGCTTCACTTTTACTTGTTCTAGCAAGGGGTGAAAATAATTGGGAAAGTTTCTTTTGAAATCTTGGACTAGAAACACTCAAAGTGACCCAGTGAGCAAGATTGGCAAAAATGACCATTTGCTTTATTTGATTTGTTTTTGATTTTCTCTTGATTTGTTTCTGCATGGAAATGTTTTATATGATGTTATATTCATCTTTAAACCATTTCTTGCTATTTAGGTTAATCACACAAGTTCATTCATCAAATCATCACATACACACATGTATTTATATGATTTAAATTAATCAAAGTTTTTGTTAACCCTAATTTTAGTGATTAGAGTTTAATGATCAATGTTTAATATTTTTGGAATGTTACACCAACTGAACCAATCTAGTACATATGAGTATAAACCCCATAGCAATCAATGTAATACCTCTAGCAGTAGAGTGGAACTGAAGGGAATAATAACTCGTGCTTCTTTTTGTATGATTCATACATATCAATCTGTAAATGCGTGTGATATTGTGCTAGTGCAGGGAGCAGGGCAAGACCCTGAGATTAGACTTCACATGAACCTAGGAACCAACAAAAGTGAGGTTCTCGCCGCTTTTCATTACCTAGTTATCAAAATATTATTTCTTGGATAATGCACTGAAGCAATTGATCTGTGTATTTCGCCTCCACACTTCGATAGTGTCTGAAATGCATCCGAATTAACCATGTTATCTTGTAAAGAGCTATAGAACAGTATGTATTAAATCATACCATATAGAAGCATTAAAAAAGGTGATGCGTAATCTTTCTTATGCTAAATATATATATATATATATGTTATTTATCTTCTAAGCAGCAAGCATACTTGACTAAGGTAGAATCAACACGTGTAGATAGAAGCTGAAGAACGGATACCTCATATTAGAATGATTGGTAGATGTAGCGGCTTATGAGGCTATGGAGATGAGGATGCTTCTGGGGGCCGATGATTGTGTCAGCACTGAAAATATAAAAATTGTCGTCCGTACATAATAACTGATAAAAAAAGAGAAGGAAGACATTGAACTACTTCCTATTTTAATCTTCTCCTTGATTAAATGAGAATGCGTGCAAGAAAAATAGCATCATAGCTTCGATCTTTTACTTGGACTGCATGTCTGCTTTTCCTAGAAATTGGATGTTGAAACTGATTGAGAAATAGAAATACAACTCGAAAGCGAACTGCCGTTGATAGAAAATTCAATATTTAATCCAAGATTTGAGCTTAGGATTGTATCCACACTCTAGAATAAACATGCTTTACCTAGAATCAAAATTTGATAGGTCGAATTCAACCACTGGACATCCAGATAAAGAAGAAATCGTATCAGTTGACAAACGCATAGGCGTCGCTGGTAGCAGATGACTCACCAGATATAAAATCTATGACGCATCCACCACAGTACCAGGGAAAAACAAACGGAATCAGATGAGAAGAAGGAAGGAAGTCGGAGAAAAATTCTGTGAACACGCCATCTAATGCGTTAGATCTTGATATATGGTGGAATGAGAAGATTATGAAGGCCGAGCGAAACACGAAGGAGATTTAAATGAGGAGAAGAAGGACTCGACGGAGGAGAAAAAGTCCATGATAGGGAAGTATCATGGGGCAGTTATTTCTTTTGTTGGGAATTATTTGATGGAGAAGATGAGGAGGTGTAGAAATTTCATCAGTTTATTCACATTGATGCAGAAGCTGGAAAGTAAAAGGAAATCAATATGCCGGATATTAATTTTGGAATTACTACGTGGCAGCTCTGCCGTCGGAAGGAAGGAGGCGTTGTGGAAAACATGGAATATGACGCATTAACATCAGACGGATCTTAAAAAAACATCAGACGAGCATCACGGGAAAAATAGCCGGGCATCACGGGAAAAATAGGATCAACTGATGATGTGGAACGGTGGAAAAGCTTGATGACTTGGCATGCTAGGATTGGTCAATGATGCTTGATGAGGTGGATGGCTTGCATGTTGAGAGAAATCAGGTAGCGGGGGTTTTCTATTTAGACTAGGAAACATGCCCGTGCGTTGCAACGGGATAACAAAAATTGTTATAGATGGCAAACAAAATAGTACATTCCAACAAGTAAAAATAATATAACTAATCAGTTTCTTGAGTTGCAAAGACAACTCTAAAGAGTGTGGACCTGCGTGGACAAATGGAGCTCATGGACCATGGGGCTCCTTTTCTGAAAAAATAAAAACTGGTATTTGAAAGATACAAAAAAATCTGAACAAATACACGTAGATGTAGATAATGTTCTGCTTTCCCAACACGCAAAATCTCAACTTAAAATATCTTATATTCTAGACCACACTAAAATGAAAAAAAATTGACATCTAAAGTAGTAGTCAATAGTGCAAAATTTCAAACCACGCAGATTTTTTATGATTTTGCCATTTTTGTGTAGGCCCAAATATAACGTACTTTGAGTTTAGATTTTGCACGTTGGTGAAGTTAAACATTGTCTAGATCTAGGACTACTTTTCAGATTTTTTTTGAAACATGGAAACATTGTTATCACATTTTTAGAAAAGGAGCTCCATGGAGCTCGTCCGCCATTTTTAGTTTGCCATACATAGCTCAGATCATCTGTTACATGCATGCCATATATGTACCCATTCACATCAAAAAATTGATTGAGAAAAAATAAAGTACGCTATTTATACATACTCTATGATTTCTCTAATATTACAAATGAAGTACCTGAAGTAGCCGTTTATCAGAGAAGGGTTCCCATGAAATACCTTACAGAATTATTAAGATACAAACATGTTTCTCTCCCATATAAATACACCATGGAACACATGGACCAATTTCACCATGGACTACTTTAGGAATTTTCATCAACATTAGAGATATATCACCAAGAGAGGATCATATTGTCACCGACGATGAGAGGGAGCTACAAGGGTCACAAAATTTACATACCAACGGTACAAAGACTTGAAAGTTAAGAAAGCAACCTATATTTGTTCGGATGTAGTTATTACAGGGACTCGGGTAGCTCTACATGCATTCCTGCTTGAGCTCTTGCTGGTGCAACTTCGAAATTCATAATAACATTGATAAAATTAGAGGAAGCACTTGATGGCTGGCTAATTACCTAGTGGTGGCTGAACAAATGCTTGTAATACACTCCCTAGTAAGAAGCGCCAAGAGAAAAGTCAGACTGAATTGCATTTTGCTGGCCAGCCTAGCGTGACATATGTGCACTTACCTTTTGGTCTGTATCTTGATATCCTGTTACTCGCATTTTGACATTGCATTAGTGCTGCATTTAAAAAAGCCTTTGAAAAGGACTGCTAGAGTTGCTCATCTACAATTAGTTGCTTACAAAATGATGTACCGTAGAAGAAGCTACATGACTCAGTTCTCCCATTATGGGTAAAAATCCTAAGTCTGGAGCAAAGAAGAATAAAAGGAAATGCATTAGTACTGTTGGCAATTTCAATTCAGTTCTTCTAAAAACGTCAGAATGGATAGATGAGTTGTTTCCCGAATCTCCTCGCGTGTCACCCCCTGCTGAATGTAGAGACACCCATGTGCTTCATGCTCTGGTGTGTCTTGATCAGCCTCTGGCATGTCACGAGGAAGTTCTGATACGGCACAGCTAGCGCGTGGAAGTCTTATTCATCGAAACAAAATTGCATCAAAGTGCACGGAAATAAACTGGAATAACAGGAAGCAGCTCAAAGTCTCACAGAGAAGAAATAGGGGAGAAAAGAAACACAATGCTCCAAGTTCTTAAATCATGTGGCATATAAATAGATAATATCATAAACCTTTGGAGGTGTACTACGTCTTCATGATGAAAAAGCTACACATCTTCATATGAAAAGAGAAGTTCAGAAACCCATCTTCCTAAAAGTATGTTCTGAAACATGTTTAACTGTACATAAACTTCCAACTACTAAACTTTTTTGCGAAGATTCTAAATACTACACTTTCTATAAAAAAAAAGAATATTTGCTGTTAGCATATACTTTCAGTTAAACGCAAATCAAATGTGACAGGTTATTATGGGAATAAATAAATACTGGACACTTGTGTACCATGATCTCGCTGAACAGTATAGATCACTCAAAACTAAGATAACATATTAGTAACCTTAGATGTTTTTTTATTAAACTTCGATATAGAATTAAGTTTAAAATTTAGATACTTTTTTTAAATGTGCTCTAGCTAGTCTGTATGACCAGACTACATGAATCCTTCAAAACCTAAAAATTATTGAATTTCAAATCTCGTATAACAATGATCTACTGATCTGTTTAGATAGTCAAACTTCTTCTTGAATAACACTATACAATGCAAGCAGTTTAGAGTTCTTATGAAATTAGGTAAGCAACTCAAAAGAAATTTCTATACTTGTGATTTCAAGATCAAATTTGACGCTGTTCAGGACTGAACTATTATCTTGTGAGAAAAATCTCTAAACATTAGGGGTACCAGGCATTGTTTCCTTTCACTTCATTTTCTGCAGAAATTCGGAATTGCCATTTCTACCGACTAAAATCCAATAGTAAGTTGACTATGAGAATTTGTAAGCGAGTCATAGAACGAGCTTACTTGGCTGTTATACCGAAGAAGCGTGTGGCTATTAAAAAAACATGATACCAATGAGCGGAAGGAAGGGAAAATAATTACAAAACAGAAAATTTATGTTACATCTAGAGATGGTCCTTTCATATGTGTTGTCGTCGGTGGCACGATTGATGTGCAAAACTAGATGCGGTGAATAGTGTTGTCCAAGAAAAGAGCTTTCATACAGTACCTGAAATAAAGAAAAAAGAAAAGGAAAAAAGAACAAATGCAACCACCCTGACTGATGAATTCAAACACAGATGAACAATCAAATTAATCAGATTTAGGCATGTGGATGAACATTCAATGATAGGTGAAAAACGAAATCGGATCTGGCATTGTTCCACCAAACCTGAAAATGAAAAAAGCGCATACGAATACACTGATCCAATGATCATTCAGACTGGAAAAAAAATACTCCCTCAGATCCAAATTAATTGACTTAGATTTGTCAAGATTTAGATGTATTTAGACATGTTTTAGCGCTAGGTACATCCAAATCTAGATAAACTTGAGTCAATTAATTTGCATCGGAGGAAGTATTTAGCCATTTCTTGTTTCACCACATGATGTTCTCGACTTACCAGCGGAGAGAGACCGAGAGAGTAGAGAGGAAAGAGAGTGACAATGAGGAACTGGTAGAGGATACACCGCCAAACTTAAAAAGATCAATCCATCAGTGGCGGCTCAGATTCTGCATACTTACTCACGTCTTCAAGCCTCCATGGAGGCGATAGCACCTGCGTCCTGGACGGCGTACGTCGGCAATGGGGATTGGGGCGTGTGGAGCAGATGATGCAGATGCGTGTGGTGGGGATTGTAGAGCAAGGAGCGGAGGCGCAAGATGGAGGCGGGGATGGTGGGTGAGGATCGTATGCGGCGGCAGGGGCGATGGGCATGTTTCTCTTGGGTGCTGGAACAGTCAAGCGATATGTAATTAACGGAAACATGATTAGCAGGGGCGGAAATCCGGAGTGAACGCGGGGGCGTCGGAACATCTTTGTATTTTTTAGATAGTAGAGATATAGAAGATTATATATATCTAGTTAAGTATTTGAACAATATGTATTCGTATCTAGATAAAGTTTTTTTTTGCGAGTCATATCTAGATAAAGTTAAGACCATTAATATAGATCGGAGGGAGTAGTACTTTCTTCGTTTTGGTTACAAGTCGTGTGCGTATATCTAGGTTATCAATGTGACAACTAAAATATAAATTTTATACCATAAAAATTATATTATTAAAAATATAACATCTAAAGTTTTTAATAATATGCTATATAATTTATATTTTATTGATTAAACTGATGACCTATGTATGTATAAGTGTAGGAGTTGTAAACTGGAATAGATAGAGTATATTTGAATCTCAAACTATGTGACTAGTTGGTCTTAACCCTGTTTTCCGACTATCGCTACTAGGCCTTACCAGTTCTCTACATAGAAAGATTCACTTGGTGATAAGCCCGTAATATACTAGTACTAGTAAAATAATGATAATTATTATTATTATTGTAAGAAAAATAAATATTACTCTCTCCGATCCATAATAAGTGTCGCTCATCTGTACTATCTCTGTCCTGGAAATTGAAATATAAGACATTTTAATAGACTATTTTAGTCTATCAAAATATTTTATGTTTGGAAGGAATATAGTACTCCCTCCGTTTAGAAATATAAGATGTTTTAGGTTTGTGAAGGAGATGTATCTATACACTTTATATTTTTAAAGGGAGGGAGTAGATGGTAAAGAAAATCTTGGTCACCGTATATTGATCGGGTGGCTCGAAAAATTTAAAACATTGGACAATTGGAAATTGAATCTACCGTCAAATTATATATTCGGTGGAACCTTTCTCCCGTTTTTTTTTTTGTCTCCGACGTGCATGTGGATTTGGGGCAAAAGTGATGGCTACTACTCTACTTTTTCTCGCTACGCAACGGTATGCAAGTCCTATCGCTTTGGATGGCTAGATTTTGTAGATCTTTGGCAGTAGGCAGTAGGCAGAGGCAGGGACCAGCCTGTAGGTGGGAGCCCGGTTCCCGTGGATTGACGCGTTCTGGGTTTGATCGGAAATCTGGGTCCGCGCCACGTTGTGTTCAGCCCGGACCAGGATTCCCTACTACAGGTTGTTGTCGGCTTCTCAGGACCAGGAAGATGCTTCTATTTTGGTGGCTAGCACGAGGGAAATGCACGTCTGGATGGACAGAGCTTGAATAGTTCCACGCGTAAGCTTAATGATGGAAGCCCCGTGAGGCAACACGATTACGTACTCCGTACATAGCCAGATTTCTCCTTCTATCAATATAAGGCAAAAGCCTTTTTTCCTCGTTTCAAAAAAAAAAAAAAAAAAAAGATTTCATGTGGAACGGACGGGTGGGGCGCCATGGCGGGTGACCTCGGTGAGTTGTTTGGTACCATCATGAGTGCGCGCGGATGCCGCATGTTAAGACAGGATGTGCGACGTTCACATCTCTCTCGTTCATGGTGCTTGGAGTAAACCATACAATAGTGTCACGGATGACGGATCCATTGACCGCTGAAGTTCTAGCCCCGCGTGATGTTTTGGCATAAAAAAAAGATGTGCCATCTCCTTTGCAGGCTGAAGTTCAAATTCTGGTTCTTGCTGCAAACTTTGCAGATGCTATGAAGCTAACAAGGCCAACATTCTTCACAGACAATTTAACATTGGCAAAGGCGGCAACAACTCAAGGGGCATCAGATATCAATATGATTTGGAAAATCAGAAGACAAGCAATTGAATATCAGAAGCTTGTCCACCCCCTGCTAGGCTCCATCTATCATATCACAAGAGAAATTAATGGGCTAGCCCACAACTGTGCACAACAGGCAAGAAGATCAGTAGGATCTGAGCCTATCTGTTTTTGCAGGAACCCAGCTCATAACAACTTGTTATGCCCAGTGATTGCTGCTATCGATAAGATAAGGCAACTTGGGTTTGTAATGCATGATGTACAATGTTTTTGAGCTGCAATATATTAGGGTGCGTCAGCACCAGTGTCTGTTCAAAAAAAAAGGGGGCTTTTCTCTTGTGGAAAAGAAAACCATCAATCTTTTGGTTCTTGAATGGCCAAGTTGATTTGTTCTAGTTTTCGTCTTTTTCTTGGCTCTTTGCTCTTTCTCCCTCTCTGTAATGTCCTGCATGTAACTCGATGAGCTGCCTTATTAGCTCTTTTTTTTAATAAGTATAAAATCCAGGTAGAACTCCCAAAGTTCATTCAAAAAGGAAAAAGGTTAACCTCTGGTCTTCGCGTTATAACGACCGATATATATTGGATAAACTTAGAGAGTTAGTTCAGTATTTAGTCTTTTTTCTTTAAGCATGTAAGACATTTTTCTATTCCGTAATAACTCTACTCATATGTGTGCTAAGCTTGGTGTCTAGCCGTTGAGCCTGTGACTTGGGCTCTTCAAACTAAATTTGCGAACGGTCTACCATTGACAGATCGCTCTCAGGCCGTCGCCCGTGCAAGTGGGCCAGCTGTTGACCATCCACTGGTCCACTATCAGTGAATAAAAGTAGGCATAAAAATGACACCGAAACACATGCCGAATTAACCGAGATCTCTCCACTTTTTGTTGATTTTTATATTTTTGTTTAATTTTTGGCAAATTCGATTTCTTCTCTCGGTAAGTTGTCAAGCCAAAGCCCTACTTCTAGTTCATTGTCAAACTTGCATTCGTATCTCTCTGAGAAAACCGAAAACCGAACCTACTTTCACCGTTTTTTCTATTTTCCTACTTTCTTGTGCAAATTTGGATTGGCGTTTGAGACTAACCAAATTAGTATTAGTGTTGAGCATCCCCCGAGATCCAGGGAAAGATCCCCCGCCCCTCAAGCTGTCTGATTTTCATGAAATATGAAACCTTGTCCACTCGATCATTGCAACATATCTTTTACTCGCGTCACAATGTTTTTGTTTTGGTATTGTATTAGTACAAAAACCATCACAACTTTTCGAAAACACCAATGTAGCAAAAAAAGTAACCATGCAGCAAATCACCACTAGTCGTAGCAAATCCACATCCCTCAGAGCAAAACCCTAAAAAAATCACGAAAACCTTTGCAACATTGAGGCAAGATTTGTAGCAAGTTAGAATCGTGCAGCATCTCGCTCGTGTCTTATGGTAAAATGTGCACGGGTGTAAAACATTTAGAAACAATTATGGAAAATTAAAAATCCATTAAATCTAACCTTCTGTTGGAGCATCGATTCGTAGGATCAAGCTTGTCGGCGACGAATCCACTTCACCGGTACCTCGTCGGTGCCTTGTCTAGCATGGACTTGTCCCCCGTGGTATGCCTTTATTTACCTCGAGTTCACTTGGTGGAAGTCACCGATTTCAATCTATAACTCGAGAACACCTCGAGGCCATCTGACATGGATATACCCTACGGGTGCACAACGTTGGCATACCCGGTCCAGCCCAAGGAAGACCCACGTGAGGACACACAACCCATGAAGATTTCGAATGGCCCAAGCCTGTGGCAATTTCGACTCCTTGGAGGACAAGTCTAGATTAGATAAAATTTCAAAGGGTATCAACCCTAATCTGTAACCGACTCGACCTACCCAGGACCTGGCCTATCTACATAAAGGCCAGGAGGGCACGGCGAGAAGGACAATCACCACCTCATACACACACCTTACGCCAGATCGCTTATGCGCACCTCTGTAACCTTCGGTGCCGCCGTAATCAAGAGAAGACAAGAAGGATTAGGGTTTTCCCTCTGGGGACCTGAACCTGGGTAAATCTCGTGTTCCTGTGTTGCTTGTCTGTTAACCGTTTCGCGACTTCCAACATCCCCATCTTCTCCAAAATCCAAGTCCATAACAATGAGCATTGACGAGTTAAACCCTCGTTACCATCCATTTCAAGCTATAGCTCGAGAACACCCGAGGCTATCCATGGCAACCTGAAAGAAGGGCATCGACTGCAGGGAATGGTGAGTGGTGGAGGACGTCAGTGATGGATGACGGAGCAGAAACATTGGAGGTGGACGACGGAGGGGTGAAGAGATGGTATGGGTTCTGGCTTGGGGGGAGAGAGAGTAAGAAGAAGAGAACAAGAAGAAAAGCCACGCGGGCGTTGGACGACAACACTTTTCCTTAGTATAGCAGGTGATTTTTCTATTAATACCGAACGTCCAACCCGTCTGGTTGCGAAAAGATGTGAGTCATACTTATGTACGATTATTTTTTTAAAATCTCTCGTATTACATGAAATGGAAGTCCAAATCTAGTTCTCAGATTTTTTTTAGGCCACAAGCCCAAAGCCCAAAAGGCCACAAGCGGGGCCTTATCGTACCTAAGAACAGCCCAGAGAACAGGAGCTCTCTCTGTTCTTGCCCATCGCTCCCGCTGCGCTGTCCCGCTGCTCCACGCCGCTCGCGAGGGAAGATAAATAAACAGAATACGAATAAAGTGAAGTCAATGCAGATCGCGATCACCACCACCGTATCGGCGCACCCGCATCCGAAGCCTTTGGTCTCGTTGCTGCGGCCGTCGCCTCCACACCGGGTCCGAGTCCATCCTTTCTCCCACCGACTGATCACGAGGGCGAGCGCCATGGCCTCCTCGGTTTTGCCGCAGCAGCAGCAGCAGCAGCTTACCATCACGCGTCCCGACGACTGGCACCTTCACCTCCGCGACGGCGAAGTGCTGGCCGCTGTGCTCCCCCACAGGTTCGCTTGGGCCCTTTCCACTTGCTAGTTTCAGTAATGCACGCAAAGTGTTTGGCGCAATGCCTGAACTGTGTTTTGTACTACTTTCGTTGTATGCTGTGTGGCAGCGCGAGGCATTTTCAGAGAGCCATCGTCATGCCCAACCTGAAGCCACCGGTCACAACGACGGCACGCGCGTTGGAGTACAGGGAGGAGATCCTGAGGGCACTGCCACCCGGGAGTAGCTTCACGCCTCTCATGACGCTCTACCTCACGGACACCACCAGCCCGGAAGAAATCAAGATCGCGAGTAAGGAATCTCCCTAGTCCCTACTACAATAGGTTATTTAGCTGTTTGTTCCTGCATGTACTTCATGGTTGTGTCTTGTGTGCGGTAGTATCGACTATCTGCATCTGTCAGCTCCCAACTAGCAAACACTATTGGTTAGTATTGATGTGCATTTGTTCAATGAGTCTGTCACCACATTGTTATTTTATACTAGTATGTTAGAAGCTGGAATAAACTTGGTTGATGTGCTTACAGTACTTCGCTTAATGATTTCGTGTCATCTTGTAACTGTTATTATGTTCCTATTTCAGTCTTGAATTGTGAAATGGTAGATCGCAATGTTTCATGCCATGTTTGTTGTGTTGGTTGGTAGGAAAGAGTGGTGTGGTTTTTGCTGTCAAGTTGTATCCTGCTGGAGCAACCACAAACTCCCAAGACGGTGTAACTGATATATTGGGGAAATGCTTGCCTGTCCTTGAAGAGATGGTCAGGCAGGACATGCCTTTACTTGTAAGTAGTTGTTGCTCTTCTTCCTACATGCGCCTGAAAGTTTAGTTCCATCTGCCAAGTTAGTCTTCAGTTTTACTTCAGATGTTAAATGTGGTTGTCATTTGTTGCCTTGACAATACTTAACTTATCAGAAGATTTTGTGTTAAGTTAGTACTATTGGCTCTTGCATGGTCAGACACCTTTATGGCTGTTTTTTTCATTTCTTTCAGGTTCATGGAGAAGTCACAGATCCTCACGTTGACACCTTTGACCGCGAGAAGGTTTTCATTGAGAGAATATTAGCACCACTTGTACAAAAACTTCCACAGCTGAAAATTGTTATGGAACATATCACTACAATGGATGCCGTGAACTTTGTAGAATCATGCAAAGAAGGTGTGTGCTACTACAATGACCTTAATACTTCTGTTTGCTCTTATATATGTTTGTTACATTTTTGTGCTCTTAGGTCATGTTGCTGCAACGGTTACTCCACAGCATCTCCTTCTCAACAGGAATGCCTTGTTTCAGGGTGGTTTACAGCCTCACAATTACTGCTTGCCAGTACTAAAGAGAGAAACTCACAGTATGATCTGCTCACTCTCATGTCCTAACCCTCGTATCTCTATTTCTGCCAAAACATCCTACACGTCGCTTATTGTTCATATTAAGGTATCTATTTTATAAAGCATTTACTTGGATACTCCTTCAGCAGTAAAAACTAGATTTATATCATTGCTCTTCCTGCTTTACATTATTATTATTTTCCTTGTGATGATTAGAGTCAGCTTTTACCCAGCATTATAATTTCGTATATATGAACATGGTGTTCCTGCGTTCTTTTATCATAAAACTTTACCTCCTTCATTTGTAGGATGTCACTAGCGTTCTACATGGTAGAAAATATACTCCATTTCCTTTTTCTTCTTTCTATAACATCCAGTGTCAGCTTACAGTTTCTGAATCTTCTACCTCAGGACAAGCTATTGTTTCTGCTGTAACAAGTGGGAGCAGGCAGTACTTTCTTGGTACTGACAGTGCTCCCCATGATAAACGGATGAAGGAGTGTTCCTGTGGTTGCGCAGGAATATATAGCGCTCCTGTTGCTCTTTCTCTTTATGCGAAGGTATTTGAACAGGTAATATCTTTTTTTCTCTGTCGCTCTCTCCTCTTTTCTAGTTCAAGTATTTTGTTTGGATTGTTACCATTGTACCAAGAACTAGAATGCATAAAGCTATCACAGTTATAATGATATCAGGTACATAAAGCTATCACAGTCGTACGGGTAAAATAATACATACACTAAAGTGTTAGAATTTCCTAACATATATTTTCATGTTTCAGGCTGGTGCTCTGGATAAGCTAGAGGCGTTTACAAGCTTCAATGGGCCAGATTTTTACGGTCTCCCAAGGAATAATTCGAAGATTGTTCTGAGAAGGAGCGGATGGAAAGTCCCTGCAACTTATGCATACGGTGCAGGGGTGATTGTGCCCATGTCTAGTGGCAACACTCTAGAATGGCTTCCATCCGATCAGCCTGAAGAGTAAACAAAATATACTACTCCCTCTGTCTTAAAATAGATGTCTTAAATTTATCAAAATTTAGACGAATCTAGACACTATTTAGTATATAGATTCATCCAAATTTTAAAAAACTTGAGACATCTATTTTGGGACAGAGGGAGTACTTTAGTGAAACAATAAGTGGAGTGGTTCCATGCTTTACCCTTTCTGTAGAACCAGTATGAAACACGATTTTCGTCAGAACTTCCCCCTTGTGGGATTCTTAAGAGCAACACTGTAAGAACAACTTATTAGCAGCAACGGCAAAAGGTCTTCATCTCAATAAAACAATAAGAGGGTGTTGTTGAGTTATATGCATTTCATTGGATTGCACTTCCATCTAAGTAGATGAAAGGGCAGAAGCTATATATAGGCAGCATTGCTGCTACGAATTTCCAACCTTGCAGCCATGTTCTCATACAATCAAGCTGACAGTTCTTGCAAAAATCAATAAACGCCGACACAGCTCATTCTTGTGTTTAGGATGGTAATTGCCCTATTGTTGTTTGTGCGAGGGTTAGCTGATATACTGAAAATATTTTAGTTTGACTTTGGAATAAGAGGAGAAGAATTCGTCAGGAAAAAAAGGGAGAAACCTTTGGTATCGACCCATGTACTGTAGAGCTTGATTCCAGCTACTCCTTCCTTTCTTACTAGAAGGACCTTGCGCGCGTTGCTGCGCCGACTTTTGCTATTATCGTTTATTTTCTCCACGTGATTGAATGCAAAGGAACACTAAACTCAAAACAGACAAAATGTTGCAGGCATTCAGAACACGCAATCGCTCTCGGCGTAAGGTAATATATCAACAGTAGCATAATGTAGCTTGCTCACATTCCTGTCACACGCAGGTCAAGGAATAGAGATGCCGACAGGGTACACGGTAGCGCTGAAAGGCCATGTCTCTCTTGATGCCGTGGATGAGGTCGACCTGCTGGAGGTTGTAGGCCTGTAGCACATGCCCCTGGTTCCTGCTACGCATTGACCTGGACATGCTGCAGTGGCGCGTACGCGCATCAGGGATGGCGGTTGACACGGCGAGGGGTCTGAAAGGAGGAACAACCTCAGGCCTGTGGAGGAAGAGATGAAATGGCTTAAGCAATAGGAGATTGGAGTCATGAAATTACCCTAAACGAAGTACCCAATACAGACCTGATCTAACCACCAAGTTGGAAGTACACAACAAGCAGGGATGCTATTTTGGAGAAAGAACATGAGGAGTTTGGAGCAGGGTCGACCAGATAATAAAATATGCCATAGATGCATTTGGGCAGAACCAGCATATATTCTACCTACTTTCATCTCAACTCTCCGCCTCGTCGCCATCGACATGAACCAGGAGCGCCTGAAACATGAAATACAAACTCTGGAGAGAAGAACCAGCCACCATGGATAGAACTAATCCCAATCAGGCGTAATGCTGACGAAAACCACAATAAGTGTATTTTATTAGTCAGCTGGGGTACTGGACTAAAGAAAAAATGTTTCATCGGCAAGAGCTTCGTTACCATGTTCCCTACAAAATATGAACTGCCTGCAGAAGAATGAATAACAGACATATACTTAGCTATTAGCATAGATAAATATATATGTTAGAGATAGGATGGACAAACTAAATACCTGAACCGAGAATACATAATATCACCCGGAAATACAAAACAGCGTTCCCACATTTTGGCAGAAGCAAACTTTGGCCTTCATGTGCCTCAAGTTGGAAGATCCTACACGCATATGATATTTCTAACCAAATGAAGCAGCTCAAATAAATACTTCTTCTCATTTAGACTACTGGTACTTTAGAACACACTCCCTCCGGTCACAAACAAGTGAGTTTTTCGAAGTCAACAATCTCTAAGCCTATCTTTGACTATGGATTTCTATTGTGATATGTATACATGATCTAAATCAATTTATGTAACTGAAATTAGCACATATCAAGATTCATGAGCTATGATGTTAACTAAGAATATGGTTAAGTTATCCCTGCAAACTCTTCACCACAAGTAATAAAAATTCAACCTATCATTGCAATTAGATCAGAAGAAAACTCAAAGGTAGCTTCTAGCCTTCATTTCAATAGATTAAGCTGAAGCAAAGCTAAATTAATTTGTTAACCATTATTAGCTTTGGGCTTCAGCACGGGATGACATCACCTCATGTTTCCAAGCTGAATATACATAAACAACTTAGGTTGTCTTCAGAGCAACATAACGAGCAAGAAATTGAAATGCTGGCTCAAATAATGCAATTCACCTATTACTCCAAGCTTTGCATCTTTTTTTTCAATCTGAACTGCACATCTTAACCAACCTGAAAAGTACATAACCAAAACGTTACTTTTCTAGGACTAAATCTGACCGTATGTTGTCTGCTATATTATACCGTCTCTTAAGGCAGTATGAACTGTTACTTAGATTTGTTTATCTTCGTATTCATATGGGCTTGTGTATAGTAAGGGAATCAGATGTTGCTTGCCTGAAAAGAAGAGAAACGATTTGCCTGGGCTTCTCACCACCGGATATCAATGCCAAGTGGAAGACGACGACCGGGAACTGGAGCATCGAGGAGGCTCGTAAAGAAGAAATTGCATCCTCGAATCCTACTGTTTGTGCTGGATCTCGTTACTCTGCATCAAGGATAGAAAGAAGGGCAGGGCCACCGATGGAATTGACCTCACCCAAAGGAGAACAACCAGATCTGGTGTGCATCTCCGCCCTGCTTCCCGTGTGCTCCTCCTTAATGCCTTGGACGACGACTCGACACCGGCGGCAACGACGCCAAAGACGGAGATGGTGGAGATCGATCTGCCGCCTCGCGAGGTGAATGGTGGCGGGTTTGGAGGAGGCGAAGTGCACTCGACAGCCATTGCTCATGTCGCTGTATTTCCGCCGGTCGTCCATCTCCACGCGAGAACCTGAGCGGAGAAATATGCGGCTATGAGAGTATAGATGGGGTGGCCAAAGACGATTGTGAGTTTGTGAATCCCACACTTTGACCAGGAACCGACTCTGGGAAATAAAACGTGAAGGCAACCCGACACGTAGCTTGATTCGTGGCACGACACTAAGAATCTGGCAATGGTTGGGGAACTCAACGATAACTAAACTGAACCCACGTGACGCGTTAGACAAACCCAACCCAAACTGATCCACTAAAATTTGTATTGCCACCCAACCAAAACTAAACCGCAAGAAATTTTCCCTTAAACCAAATTGAACTGATCCAGGAACCGTGGTTTAAACTGATGGGTTGAATTCAGTTATCCACGTGTGCTGTCGTGCATGGTGAACGACATGCATGACTCGTCCATTCACGATGACGCGGTGTAGGCAGGAAGGTGCCGTGGTTGATCTGATCAAGAGAAGTTATCAAATCACTTCTAGTTTTTTACGCAAGACATCTCCAGCGGCAATGATCCATTTATAGGACAGCTAAACAATGGTTCACTCGGTCCGGCGTGTCCAGACCAGTGCGTCCGGCTAGACTAAAAAAAGGTCCAAGTTGATCGGGCTTTTTTTAACATATTTTCATTACTTTTTTGATCCATATTAATTGATATGGATTTGACTAGATTCAGATGTATCTAGTACTAAAACATGTCTAGATATATTCGAATCTAAGTCAACTAATATGGGTCGGAGAGAGTAATTGAAACATGAATTATGTACTCCCTCCGTTCGAGGAATAAGTGACTTGGATTTATTTAGATTTACATGTATCTATACAATAAAACGTATCTAGATACATGCGAATCTAGACAAATCCAAATTGGTTATTTTTGGACGAAACGAGTATAAAAAAAAATGATACATAACAAAGAACGCTGGCCTGGAACTGTTTCATGCATCGGCGACGCCTACTCTTCATCGTCATGGGTGAGGTTGATGTACTCCCCCGATGGTGGTCTTGTGCTAGGAGTAGAGACGTCGGAGGAGGCAAGCGGGGGCGTGGGTAGTTCCTCGCCTAAGCTCGGCCTCGTTGTTGTCCGCCATCGTCTTAGCACCTGGCCAACGGTGGGCCATCGCCGTAGTGCCTGGCGAGCTCCCTCTCCCAATGCTTGCGGAAGAACTCGATCCAGGTCGCTAAATTGTCGGGATCCCATCGTGGATCCGACTACTGCTCCGCCATGAATCACACCTTGTGCTCGTGTTGGATAGCCACGAGTAGCTCCGCGCCATGGGGAACCGGTGGGATCGGGATGGAGACGCCAAACTCAAATCCGTAGAGGTCAATGGAGAATTCCTCGGGCAAGGATGGCTGTGACGGGGGCGGTGGTGGTGAAGCGTGCAGGCCGCGCCTCCTTTCTCCTTGTTGGCCTCGGCTACGCTGCAGGCTTAGGGGGTGGCCAAGTCGCCCTCCTCTCGATCCAGTGCTTCCGGCTATGGCTACTAAACTTGGCTTATTTGGGAAAAGTAGGAGCAGCGATGGAAAAAAATGGCCGCGAGTGACCTGCTTAAAAAGGCCAACGAGGTGGCGCTGCGGAGGCTGGAGCGACGGTAGTGAAGGCCAACAACTATCACGGACCTAGGACTCTGGGACTGTTTAATTATGCTTACTTATGACTTTTTGCTCTTGACTTATAAGCCACAAAAGCATCTAAATAGGTGCTTTGGCTTTTGGCTTTTGTCTTATACCATCATTCTACTATGTCTAGTTAAAAAAAATGCCGAAACCAAAAGCACATATTTTGGTATTTCTTTTTGACTTATAAGCCAAACTCTAAAAGCTAGATTTAAGCCTAACCAAACAGTCCCAGAGTCCTGATGGGGTAGGAGGATGTTGGATCGCTATCATGCGCTGGCGGAATTTGTACGCGCTGGCAAGTCCTTTGTTTTCTCTCTCTTTCGTTTAGCGTCTAGACACGCCGGACAGATTCACATTCAGCCTATATACAATTTTTCTAACGAGTTGCCGCTTCTTATTCTTGCGGTGGAACCAAAGCAACGTTCGTTCGGACGGGACGAAACCAAAGCAAAGACCCGGTTCTAAACCATAGATCCTAACTATTAGGAACCGAACTAAATAGGCCTGAACTGAACCATACCCAACTCGTTCCGCTGTATACCTGAACTAAACCGAACTATTTAAAGGCTAGACCCATATCAAGTCGAACCATCTAAGCCCATATCAATAAACCAAATTTTTTAACCCGGTTAATACAAAACCATTTCCAAGTTTCTATTAACCGAGCGAATTAACCGAGCACCCACAGGCTTCAATTCCAGGGAGCTTAGTGCTCCTAGAAGCTCTTAGAAGATTTGCTAAAAAATCGGATATTCACTTTGGCTCGCAGGTGCAAATGCACCCATTATAAAAAAACATACTTCAAAATATCAAAAAATTCAAAAACAAATTCCATATATATATTAGAATATTTTATGTTGGTTCACACTTTTTGGATGAAAGAACATTTTATGTGTTGTGTATAAAAAAGACAAAATGTGTCACAGGAATACGACTATTCACATGACATTTTTTGTCTTTTTATACACAACACATAAAATGTTCTCTCGTCCTGAAAACTTGTGAACCAACATAAAATATTCGAATGTATATGCAGCATTTTTTCTGAATTTTGTGACATTTTTCTCATAATGGATGCATTTGCACCTACGAGCCGAATTGCCGCCTCCAAAAAAGGGCTTATATTATATAATGGAAGGAGTAGGTATAGTGCTCCGTCCCAAAAAAGATGTTGCAGCTCGTCACCCTTGTCAGATCCCGCTAAGAGAATCCGACGATGAGCTCGGAGACCCCTCTATGAATTGGGGAATTTCTAAGCTATGATTCCTAATGCAAAGTAAAACGATAAAGATAAGGTTTGTGAATATTCGATAGCCCAGTCGTCCCACCTGGGGGCTATATATAGCCAAGTTCGATTATTACGACGAGTTGGAGAAGTAGCTAGTAAATTAGTTTTACAACAGCCAAAATTATAAATTCATTCTAGTCCATCAAGGTTGTTGATCCTCCTTGTCGTTGTGGACCGTCGATTCTTCATAACATAGCCGGAGAGGTATCTTGTTATAACAGGAGAAGCAGAGTATCTGACAGTGCCGTCCTCTTCAGAACACACTTGTCCTCAAGTGTTAGCCGTATGCCAGGATTTGAGAGTGTTTACATAGAACTAGATGGACCCGACGCGCTACGCTGCGCCATCCTCTGCTATTAGCGCTTAGATTCTGCAACGGGGGTGTTCGTTCGGTGTCAGGATCATGGTTATGGTTCTAATTTGTTGGGGCCTTGGATGTAGCACAACCGAGACAGTTTGGTGTGTGAGTCCTCTTAAAAGGAGACGGGATTCAACAGTGACTGGCGTGATGTCCACCTACAGAAACGAAAACACACAAAGCTAAACTTGTAGGAGTTATCCGCGCCGTGCATCAACCAACTACTACACACCAGTTGAACACTGCCATGTTAGCAGCCGAAATGCAGCACTGACTCGCTGGCGGTCCATAGGCGTGGATGGAGACTACTTCTAACGTGACGTGATGTGCACACACGCGACATGAACAACATAGCCAACAGAAAAAATGGCTACATGTAAAACTTTAGATTAGGTATCCAGAGTGCGGTGTCTCTGCCCCCTAGGCAAAATCCTCTTGGCTGGCATCTTCTTGTCCCTTGTGACGCATCCTCTATAGGCAACGATATGGTTGTGAGCAAACCCCCGTCTAGCTACACCAAAGTCATACATAGACTAACCTCTTCTTCATTGCACAGTTTAGTAAATAAATATTTCCGTGTCTCTGTCTATCTAGCCGCACCAAAGTCATAGAAAGACTAACCCCGTCTAGCCGCACCAAAGTCATACACGAATGCCTTGCCCTAATTTTTTTGGAGCTCCTTGCATAAAAACACCTATCTGAAGTTTGGTAATAAATATCTAAAAAGGATTTTTTTAATTAAAATTAAAAAAAGGAAACATGAAAAATATCAGCGAAAACAAAACACGAAAACAAAGTGCCAATCTGAATATGCTAGATTTAGCATCAAAGAACATAGCTTTGGCAGTTGTTTTGTTTGCCCTTCCACCACACGGAGATTGCCAAGCACTTGTTTCCATTGCTTCTAAAGATGAGAATCTTGTGAAGTGATTCATCTTACTTGTTGAGATAGTGCAATATTATCATAACAACTGGAGGATGTGCAGGAATTAACCTCTCTTTTTTGGAAAAATATATTTGCTACTAACTTATAACTGGATTTTTGTATGTCCGTATGACACCAGAGTCTATTCAAGCATTGTAAGGCATTATTCCCAAATAACACATAAGCTAAAACCACAAGTTCAATTGTCGAGGGCTTACTTTGAACATTCGGTGTCGTATAGAAACTTCGTGTTATTACCATTGTTGTCCTCTCCTTTTCTTTTTGCAAATCGATCTAAATGCTAGAGCTGGGCACATGGGTTTTTACCTAAATATCTTAATTAAAAAATTCTTATTTTCTACATTATCGGATGTGCTGAGCAGATTGGTCCAGTTCATCTGCAAAAGAGAAGACAACTATATTTGATCACAAAGCAAGTGAAAGTAAGAAACTAAAAACTAAAGTGGAGCAGTATACACTACCATGAAAAAAAATACTTAGATGTTTAGAGCATTGTGATTTTTCATAGAGCAATGTTCGAGTTAACATTTCCAAAGACCTATAGAACGAAAAAGTACAAAGATCTAAAGACTACAAATATCAATGCAACATGTGAAAATTAAATTGATGAATCTTATATCTGCATAGTTAGCATCACTATCATATAAATATGAATCTCTTATGAACTATCTATATTGGTGAAGGCAGAGAGAGCTAAACTTTCAAAATCAAATCGTCCGTACCACACATAATAAATAGAAGAAAGCAAACCTTTTTGTGAACTATGCATATTTCTGAAATGCAGAGCTGAACTGCTCAAATTAAATCATGTGAAGTAAAATCTGATTGCAACACGAGTAAATTAATCAATGAATCGCATACCTGCATGTTTAGCGCCATTATAAAAGCAAATAAATTTTACCCTCTTTTAGAATTGTATCATCATAGACGTGGTGTAATTTGCACTGCAGAGACGTTCTAGCTTTAGGAAGAACACGAACAAGAATAATTAAAAGGAGAGTAGATGCATGGTAACTTACAGCAGAATAAAAAGTCCTCGTCTAGCTTCCCTATTTGCTGAACAATCCGTTGTCACATTGTCACACCCGGGTATGATTCAGGCTATTTGCTGTAGAGAAACCATGTTGTTCTATGGATTAATTAGAGAGCAAACCTCACCGAACACTATCTCCATTGCCCATTGACTAGGAAAGGAGAAAGCAGGGATAGTCCAAGGCGCGCGCCTGGTGGAAAATTGGTCAGAGTTGCCGCCGGCGCTGGTGAACGAGTTGACTAATAGGCGGACGGGCACGACATGGGCGGCCTAGAGGCGATGGCCTCTGGCGTGGTGGAATATCAGCCCTCGGCTTCCACGTCGCACCATCAGCGGCTCCGGTAGCACCACGGTTTTGGTCGGCCTCGTCTATGTCACGGACCGATCAGATGTGGCTCCGGCAGCATCACGGTCTTTGATGGGATATCCTATGTCCCAAGCTAATCAGCGGCGGCTCCATCAGCCTTCGCCTCTGCAACCCCCGTAGCGAGGGATCAGCGGCGGCTCCGTAAGCCTTCGCATCCGCAGCCCCCGCAAGACCGTGCTAGAGGATGACCGGAAAGTAGGAGTAGGCATAAAAAACCGAAACCGAATTAACCGGAACCGAAACCGAATACACCGAACCCGAATTAGCGGAAACTAATTTCGGTTGGTAAATATAATTAACTGAATTTATAAATATTAATTTGGTTTTGACTATCAGTTAACCGAAAAAATCGTACAAACCGAAAAATATATGTGATAGAGCTAAATATATTTGTGATTCTGTCCTAGTTGTCCATTACTGTATGTAGATACTAGCTCATGCGACAAAATACATGCATGCAAAAGCTGTCAGGCAATCCATGCATGTACGTATGTCTTCAGCCACATTCACGTATATGTTCGTGGTTTAACTGTCAATTTTGTCTATGAATTTTGTTAGAAGCGTTTCAATTGTTTTCCTGTTTTGGGTATAATCATGTATTTTAGCTGAAATTTCAACACATACAATTTGTTGAATGTATACAATTTGGAAGATAGACATCATTTTTTTGAACGAGCAAGATATACTTCATGCTTATTATGTTCTTTTTCTACACATGCGTTCAAGACATCAGCTAGCCATGTATTGATTCAGGTCCTCGCCGATCTGGAGGTTGCTTCCGATGCGCCGATGAGTGGTTTAGCTCGTATGGATCTAACATAAATTATGGCACAGTGTTGTTATATCCAGAAGTTCGGTTAAAAACCGAACACCGAACCGAATTTTCCACTAACCGAACTATCGATTAATTAGAAAACCGAAATAATTTCGGTGCCTATTTTGTAGAAACCGAATTATAGAAAAACCCAAAAATCCGAACCGAATTAACCGAAAAAACCGAATGCCCACCCCTACCGGAAAGCACCGAACGCGCCAATTCCTTGCTAGCGTCAGCAGGCCCTCGCTGCGGGTGGCGAGAGTGGCTAGATGGTCGCGGCGGCAGCTATCCATGGGAGAGTAGAAGAGGCTGCGGCGGGGATCCATGGGGAGTAAAAGAGGCGGTGGCGGCGACCCATGGGGCGAGCAGAAGAGGTAGCGTTTGGCGTCTGGCATCTGGCGTCTCGTGTCTGCCTTATTTTTTCTTTTATTAACAAAGCGGTCGATCCAATCGACATTGCCGCAGGCCAATTGATCACGTACACACCACCACCAACACGCGTGTCAGGTAACCAGCTAAGAGCAGTCCACGGACTCGACAACATGTGGGCCACCATACCAGCACTCTCGCCTGGAGCGGCCTAAGCTCTCCAATTCTAGGGAGCTTAGTTCTCTTAGAAGATTCAAAAAAAACCTTCAAATTGGGTCCTCCCAAGATATATCTTCAAGTGCCAGATTTGCCCATTCCACGAGCCACTCAGTAACCAGGATATTGTTTCGCGGGAGTGATCTGGTTTGCAGTATGTGGACTATTTCTATTTTGATATTGCCATCAAGAGCTACTAGAGGTAAACTGTGTTGTGGTAGTGCATGAGTACCCAAATGTTGAGCTGGCTGACATGAAAAAATATGTGTATGTTCACCCCTTTAGGTAGCAGCAGTTTATATGCCAGTTTTCCAAACTTGGCAATAACTTTGTATGGCCCATAGAATTTTCTAGTTAACTTGATGGCTTGTCAGTCCAAAGGCAGACATTCTGTAAGGCTGCATCTTCAGATAGACCATGTCCCCAATTTCTAGTGTTCTCTCTATTCTCTTCTTGTCTGCATGCATCTTCATTCTTGTTTGTGCTTGTGACAAGTTCTTCTTCAGTTTGTTTAGCATTTGCTGTTTCTCTGCCAGAAAATCTCTTGCGTCAACATCTTCTTCTGGACCAGGTAGAGCAATTTCATTGACCATTGGTGGTGCATACCCATAGAGAGCTTGGAAGGGAGACATCTTCATAGAATTACGGTAGTTAGAGTTGTACCACCATTCTGCCATAGAAAGCCACACAACCCATTTTTGGTTCTTGGAAAACCATGCATTGCAGGTATGATTCTAGGCACTGGTTGACCCTTTCTGATTGTCCATCGGTTTGTGGGTGATACGCAGTGCTGAATTTGAGTTTGACATTGAGGGATTTGAACACTTTTTGCTAGAGGTTGCTAGTAAATATTCTATCTCTATCGGTCACAATTCTAACAGGTGGTCCATGTAGCTTAAAGACATTATATGTGAATTCTTGTGCTACCGAATTCACAGGTGGTCCATGCAGCTTAGAGATAGAGGAATGAAGTGAGAAAGTTTGGTCATTCTGTCAACTACCAACCTCTTTCCCGTTGGATTTAGGCAAACCCTCAATGAAGTCAATTGTTATGTGTTGCCACGCCATTCAGGTCTGTCAAGTGGTTCTAGGAGTCCAGGGTAAGGGCAATGCTTAGCTTTGGCCCGTTCACAAGTTGTACATTCATAAATGTACTTGTGGGTATCTTGCTTATGCATGGCCAGTAAAATAACCTCTTGATTCTATGATATGTGGCCACCATGCCTGAGTGACCTCCAATAGTAGAAGAGTGGAATGATTTAAGCAACTGTGTCTTCAATTCCTGATCATCCCCTATATAGATTTTTTTCTTGTATCTGATGATTCCTGCTTGTAATGTGTACAAGCCTTCACTATCTGCATCTATGGAAAGTTTCTGTAGTAGAGTTTTGCATTTGTCATCAGATATGTAGCTTTGTTCAACAGATTAAATCCATGATGTTTGGATAACCGTCAGTGCTTGGACTGAACAATCTCTCCTTCTAAGGGCATCATCAGCCTTAGTTTCTTTCCCTTTCTTGTAGCAGATTGTATAATTGAATTCCAGCAGTTTCATCAACAATTTGTGTTGTATTCCTTATGCTATCTTCTGTTCAGTGATGAACTTGAGGCTCTTCTGGTCTATTTTTATGTGGAGCTCACTGCCAAGGAAATAGTGCTGACACTTCTTTAAAGCCTCTAAGATGGCTAGGGCCTCCTTGTCATATGTAGACATAGCACTAGATCTTGGACCCTGGGCCCTGCTAAAGTAAGCAATTGGTTGCCCATACTGCATAACGATAGCTCCCACACCAGATCCACAAGCATCAGTTTCTAGTTGGAAGGGAAGAGAGAAGTTGGGTAAGGCCAAGACAGGGGCTATGATTAAGCACTGTTTGAGCTTATTAAAGGCAATGGTTTGTTCCTCTGTCCACTTCCAGGAATCCTTCTTTAGCATGTTGTGTAGTGGTATGCATATGAGTCCAAAATCTTTCACAAACCTTCTATATTAGCCAGCCAATCCCAGGAATCCTCTCAACTTGGTGATGTTAGTTGGTAGTGGCCAATCTCTAACAACAATTATTTTTTGGGGATCTGTTTCCACCCCATTTTCTGAGATCACATGACCAAGGTACTCCACTTGTCTTTTGGCAAAGACACATTTGCTTATTTTAGCAAATAATTTGTTCTGTCTGAGAACCTCAAGGACAATCTTGAGTGTTCATCAGGGATTGGAAAGAGGCAGGAGCATTAGTTAGCCCAAATGGCATAACTAAGTATTCAAAATGACCAAAGTATGTCCTGAATGTTGTCTTGTTCACATATTATTTTTTCATCCTAATTTGATGGTAACCAGACCTAAGGTCTAGTTTGGTGAAGTATTTATCTCAATTTAGTTCATACAGTAGATCTTCAATTACTGGTATTGGAAATTTGTCTTTAATTGTTTGCATGTTCAATTTCCTATAATCTATGCAGTGTCGCCAAGATCCATCCTTTTTCCTCACTAATATTGCTGGAGATGCATAAGGCCTTTGGCTTGGTCTGATGACTGAGTTTTGCAGAAGATGTTTGATATTCTCTTCCATTTTTGTCTTTTTTTGTGAGGAACCCTATATGGTCTGACATTTGGTGGTTCAGCCCCTTGTTTGAGTGGAATAGAATGATCACATTCTCTTGTTGGTGGTAATTCAGATGGTTCCTCAAAGACATCCAGGAAATTAGCTAGTAGTTTCTGTAGTTCTGCATCTTCTTGTTCTGGGCCTGAAGGAGCAGAGCTGATAGGGAAGAGGCAGTAGCCTATTGCTCCTTTTGAAATTGCTTTCTGCATTTTCTCTATGGACATCAGTTGAACACCCTTTTTAAGTGACTCATCCTGGAGAGTTACTTTGTCTTGTCCATGGAGTTTGAGCTTCAGTTGCTTGGACTTGTAGTCAAACTTAACAGGGCTATGTTGTGCCAGCCAATCTCCTCCTAGGACAATATCATATCCTTTCAAGGGAAGAATCTTGAAGGAATTTTGGAACTTGTGTCCTTAGATAGTGTATTGTAAGTCTGCAACATGTGCTCATGTTTGTAGTTCTCCCCTACCAGCAACTAGTACTTTTTCTAAGTTGTTGCTTATTGTTTTACGGTTTATCTTGGTGGAGAACTTGAGGTCAATAAATGTGTGTGATCCCAGTATCTACTAGGGCAATAGCCTGTTTCCCCCTAATAGAGCTTATAAGGTGAAAGTATTTCCACAACTTCTTCCCTTTATAGCCTATACTGAAATCTGCATGAGCTGTTCTGTTGCATTTGGGCTAGTAACAGGGGTGCCAGGCGCATCAGTGGTGTTGCTGAAGGGAATATGCACTAAGAGGCAATAATAAAGTTGTTATTATGTATATTCCAAGTATACGATAGATGTTTATTTTGCATGCTATAATTGTATTACTACGGAAACATTAATACATGTGTGTTTAATAAACAAACAGAAAGTTCCTAGTTATGCCTCTTTTATAAACTAGCTCGTTGATTAACAAGATGATCAAGGTTTCCTGATCATGGACATTGGATGTTGTTAATAACGAGGTCACAACATTATTGGAATAGTGTGATGAACATTCATCCGAAGTATAGCATTACGATCAAAGTCATTGAGTTTATATTTCTATAACATCATACTAAGTAATCCTAATCCTTAGACCATGAGATCATCTCAATCACTAACACTAGAAGAGTATCTTGATAACATCAAACATCACACCGTAATAGGGTGATTATAAAGATGGTTTCGGTGCTACTAAGGTGTTATGTTGAGGCCCATGGATCAAGAGTGGAATTTGTTCATCCTGATGACGGATAAATATACTCTGGGCCCTCTCGGTGATATCACATTAGTTAGCTTGCAAGCAAGTGATTTAATCACTAGAATGTTATATCACGGGAACGAGAAAAGAGTACATGCCAGTAACGAGATCAAACTAGGTATGAAGATACCGATGATCGAATCTCGGACATGTAATATATCGCGAGACAAAGGGATTAAGTTTCTATCGTAAAAGGTTCTCACGATCACAAGAAAGTCATCATTGAATGTGTGGGAGTTAGTATGGATCTCTAGGTCCCACTTCTGATTATTGATCTGAGAGGGGTCTCGATCATGTCCGCATTATTCACGAACCGTAGGGTGACACACTTAAGAGACACCGACACCATTTGGAACAAATAGTTTCATGTCGAAAAGATTTATAAAGCGCATGAATTTATTTCACTAGACACCGAAACTATTTCGGGTGAAATTGCTGAAAGTTTGTCTACATGTGAAATGAAATACTAGCAAGGGGTTATATGTGAATATTTGTCCATTAAAGTAATTGACAAAATTCTGAATAAATAAAATGAGTTTTATTTAAAGAGAGATTGCATTAAATTTGGTGGAAATTTAATGGGATTTTTGAGTGGGATTTTGAGTGGAGAAATGAAGGGTCTAATTTGAGTGAGAGCTCCACCCACATAATGGAGGAAGGGGTGGGGGCAGCCACCATGGCCGCTGGCCACACCCCTTGGGGTGTCCCCCTCCTCCTATAAAAGGACTCCCTCTCTCTCACTCACACCTCCTCGTGAAGGATCTCTCTTCCCCTCTAGTTGATCCCCCATGGTCTCGGACTAGCGAGATACATGTTCCCGGTGGCTTTTCAGCAAGAAAGAGTTGTTGCTTCTGCTGCATCGCTGGAGCGAGGAGGCGGAGGTTGCTCGGTGGCTTGGACGTGTGTGCGAGCACGGATGCGCTGCTGTTTTGCAGCATGATGACCCACAAGTATAGGGGGTGTATCGCAGTACTTCCGGTAAATAGGAGTGTCGATCCCAACGAGGAGCAGAAGGTGCTGAACAGTGGTATGGAGAAGGAAATCCCTATGTATACTTAGCAAATGTCTTTTTTAGTGGTTTTATGATAAGGCAACAGAACAAAGAGCAAGTAACAAAGACAACAAGCAAACGGAGCAAGTGGCCCAATCCTTTCTTAGCAAAGGAGAAGCCAGTGGAAATACTTGACCAAACGTTCTCGAGGACACATGGGAATTCTGTGAAGTGCTTTCGCTTCAAATAGCCGAGTACTCTTCTATGGTGTTGTAAGTGTTGTGTGGGTGAACCTGTGCTAACATACCAACCTTACTTGGACTAATACATACTTGTGATTAAACCCCTGCAAACATCTGTAACTATAGGAAAGTAATTAAGATATAAATCTAACCACAGCCTTAAACTCTGAGATCCTATGCTCCCTTGTGCAAAGGTGTCCTAACGGGGGTTCAGGTTTCTGTCACTCCGTCAACCCCACAATTAGTAGCCAAATACAATGCATTCCCCTAGGCCCATAAATGGTGAAGTATAATGTAGTCGACGTTCACATGACACCACTAGAAAAATAGCACCACAACTTAAATACTAAACCATTGAATAATAACTCAACACAAATCCACTACTAAAAACATGACTTCTCCCATGTCCTCAAGAACTAAACGAACTACTCACGAGACATCATATGGATCAAGATCAAAGATGATATGGTAATGGATAACAATATGAACATAAACAATAATCCAATGGTTCCACTCACAAGCATCAACTACAATAGTAATTAACACCGGGAAAGTTTCCCCTAAGAACTAAAGCAATATCCAACACAATTGTTACACCGGGATGGAGTGGTGATGATGGTGCTGGTGGAGATGATGGTGTGGGTGATGATGATGATCCCGATGAAGCCTAGCTTGACGATGGTGTTGATGGCGACGATCTCCCCTCTCCGGGAAGGAATTCCCCCGGCAGAAATCTATCTACTGGAGAGATCTTTCTCTCTCGGTGTTTTCCGCCCCACAGTGGAGGCGGAAATCTATCTTTGGTCGCCCCCCTAGTGTTAGGGTTCCATAGGGAAGATATAGGCGAAAGGGTAGAGTCGGGAGCCGGGCAGGTGGGCCACACCTGCCCTAGGCGCGGCCCAGGGTGGACCCGCGCCTAGGGGGTGTGGGCCCCCTGCGGCCCTTCTTCGCCTCCCCTTCTGGCTTCCTCTGTCTTCTAGAAAAATATAATTTTCCCATATTTTTCTGATCTTCGCGAAATTGCATCAAAACGCCTTCTTTTCCATCAGAATCTAGACTCCAACAGTTCATCCTCCAAGAATCATCCAACATGCATAAACAGATGAAAAGACATAAGTATTACCTCATAATAAGACATATATCAATGAACAGAGGCAAATTATGATATAGAAGGTGAAGGAAATATGCCCTAGAGGCAATCATAGAGATGATTATATTTGTTATGTATCCATGAGTTATTGTATTGTTCCTTGAATATCCATATCAGGCAACTTGTATTGATTGGCTATTATGTGAATTGTTTGTGAAACTCTTTACTTGTATGGTTATTTAATAGTTGTCCCTAGTCGGAGTTCATGTGAGGACATATGTGAATATTAGAGTAGCACATCGATTGGTTGATGACTATGTTTCGCAACTCATAGACATGGAGATATCAAACCAATGATGTGGACACATGTTATGAACTTGTGGTTGGACTGACCCAACTTGAGACTGACAATTAGTTGCAGCTCTCTCTCTACACATCGTGTACGTTTTGTCCTTAGACCTGAGATTGTCGCATGTACTTGAGATGTGGATCGACATACTTTGGGGCTATCAGACGCTACTCCATAACTGGGTAGTTATAAAGGTAGCTTTCGGGTTTGTCCTGAATCATGCTGCAAGGCATGGTCAATCAAGATGGGATTTGCCCCTCTCTACTTGAGAGAGATATCTCTGGGCCCCTCGAGTGATCGGATCCATAAATGCATGGCCATGCTACATATGGTTAAGAGTTAACCTAGTAAAGGGATTCCGAATCACAGTATCGAGAAAGGGAGGTCAGCTTGGAGCTAGACCAAATATCGTGAGGCAAAGGGAAAAACATGTACTAAACCTTGTGATGGTTCGTCCGATATGATCTTTGTATGCGTTTAGGAGTTGGCACATCTTGCTAGAGGCCGCTACCAACTATTGACAGAATAAGTGTATTCGTGTCATGTCTATACGTATATGAACCTATAGGGTCACACACTTAAGGGGCTAGAAGCCTAATGAGGATTGGATCCGAATTAGACCAGGCATAGGCTACTAATGGGCTGCTAATGTAGAAGCCCACTAGGGACGCCTATATAAGAGAGGGTGGGGCGAGCTGAACAGGGCTAGACCATTCCTCCCAGCCGCCACTCCTCACGCCTGTGTTGCACGCGCGAACCTAGCAGTCCGGCGTCTGACGCTTCCACCCTGTACGTGTGGATACCTCGGAGGCGCTGCATCTGTAGCGCTTAGACGAGCCGCGCAAGGGGATCTGCTCGTGGGACGAGAACGAGGAGGAGACGTAGATCGTCTGCACTGCCTCGACGCGCTTCATCAAGTTCCGCAACTGCGCGTCTAGTGGTAATCCCGTGATCTATGACAACAGTAATCCTGGTTTACGCGGTAGAAATTTTTGATTTGCGCTAGTGTAGCCTACCCGTATCCCTTCAGTGGTATCAAAGACGATGTTGTTCAGTTATAGATTCAGGATGTTTGCATATGGTGATATGCAGATTGATATGAATGATGTGATCTTTTATATTGCGATGGTTCAGGATTGATCTATGATCTTGCTTTCCGTGATCGTGATTCTGAGGTAGTCGAACGACTTACCCCTACCGGTCGGTTTCCGCCATTGGGGTAGACAGTGACACATAAATCCTGTTGAATCACGCGAAGATCAATATGATTGATCGAATCAGAACCTAGATCTAAAATCGATGTACCGTGATCAAAGGAGTTTGATTAGATCGGAATAACAGAAGATTTATGGTAAATTTGATTTTCCGATCAAAATCCTTAAAGAAAATTGTTTTGATTTTCCGCGAGGGGCGCTTCCCCTTCGAACCCCGCAGGGGGAGACCCCCTATACCCCCCTAGTCGTAGCACTTTTTTGTATATCGTTAAGGTAACTAGGTGCTGCGAGGTCACATGATCCGGTAGAATGCGATTCTATGCATAACTTGTTTTTGCAGGATGTATGTGATTAGTATGGCCCATATATGTATGTGATGCATGTATGAAATTTATCATGACCTGCGCGTCGTGAGTAGGGCAACATGGCTGGAGCCATGTGTGTTATCAATTATTGTAATGGCCTGCGTGCCAACTTGTGATGATCCCAATTCTATGTAATTTTGATTACTAGTTGTTAGGGGTAATATCTTGTATTAGTTCTTGTAGGACTCATCACTTGGAGGATGGCTCGCATGGAACATGAAGATGGAGATCATCATGGTGGACAGGTTCTATGGCGATAGAGATCACCATGAGAAAATGGGCCATACTGTGTCACAACTATGTGAATGCTATTCTTATGCGTTTTACTCTATGCATGCTTAGATGATAAAAGTAGAACGATCCCTCACAAAGTTTAAGTTAATCCATGCCCTCCCAACCAAACCTTGCACCATCCTATGCCCTGTACAATCGTTGGTGGGCATATGAAATTAGGGTGCCGCGGTTTTCCTTGGCTGGATGGGTTTGTATCGGATACCTACACGCATAAGGGTTGGTGAGCTTGACAAGGTCATCTTAACAGTTAAGGACCTTGGGACATAAAGGTTGGGTGCCTAGATTTGACATAGAGATGTCACACAACAACAAGAGTCATATGTGATATGATTAACAAGTGTTGCTTACCGATTTACCTTGTCTTCTAGCAGTGATGCTAAAGCTCACTAGTCGACTTGTTAATTGTGGATCTTGAATCACTTAGTATCAATAGAGGGATATTGATTTAAGTGGGAGTATATGCTATTAAATTGTTTAATATGATTTACTCTTTCCTGGTTACATGGCTTAGTATTTTGCATGTTTTCTGTTGTAGATCAATGGCACCGAACACTACATCACCTTTTTCTTTGCGTTCGATTCTTGACAAAGATAAACTAAATGGAACAAACTATTCATACTGGGTCCGTAACCTGAGAATTGTTCTCAGGTCTGATAAAAAGGAAACGGTTCTGGATACCCCAATCCCCGATGAACCTGCTGATAATGCATCTGCTTCCCTAAAGAACGCCTACAAGAGAGCATGTGATGATTCTCTTGAGGTTAGCTGTCTTATGCTTGCATGCATGGAACCTGAACTCCAAAAGAAGTTTGAGGATCAGGATGCGTACGATATGATCGTCACGCTTAAGGACATGTTCCAATATCAGGCAAGGACTAAGAGGTACAATGTTGCCAAGTCCTTTGTCGAATGCAAGCTAGCAGAAGGAGCAGTTGTAGGCCCCCATGTGATCAAAATGGTTGGTTACAGTCAGACTTTGGAAAAGCTTGGTTTTCCACTAGGCCAAGAGTTGGCCACTGACTTCATTTTGGCGTCTCTTCCATCTAGCTATGGGCAGTTCATTTTGAACTACCATATGCATGGGGTGGAGAAGGGCCTTAATGAGTTATGCGGGATGCTAAAAACAGCAGAAAGTGACATGAAGAAGTGTGCACGGCATAGCCATGTGATGGATGTGCAGAACAAGCCTAGCTTTAAGAAAAAAGATAATTCTTGGAAGAAGAAGGGCAAGGCTAAGGATACAATCCCTAAGCCTGCACCCAAGAAAAAGGCTGGACCTGTAGAAGACACTGTGTGCTTCTTTTGTCATGAACATGGCCACTGGAAGAGAAACTGCAGCAAGTACCAGGCTTCTTTGAAGAAGAGTGGAAGTAAGAGTACTTCCCACTCAGGTACGCTTGTGGTAAATGTGTGGACATTCTTCTCGCTGATTCCTATGTTAACTCTTGGGTATTTGATACCGGATCGGTTGCTCATATTTGCAATTCGATGCAGGGGCTAATAAGGACTAGAGAAGTGCAGAAAGGCGAAGTGGATTTTCGCGTCGGAAATAAAGCAAGGGTTGCTGCATTGTTCGTCAGCGTCATGCAACTTCACCTTCCGTCAGGATTTATTATGGAGTTGAATAATTGTTATTACATTCCTAGTATGGGTCGAAACATTTTTATCACCTTCATGTTTGATGAGGGATGGATATTCATTCGCGAGTGCAAACAATGGTTGTGTAATCTCTAAGAATGCTATGTTTATGGCTGATGCTCCCATTGTGAATGGGTTATTTATTTTAAATCTTGATGATGCATCTGTTTACAATGTTAGTGCTAAAAGGCTTCGGCCTAATTATTTTAGTCCTACCTATTTATGGCATTGTAGTTTGGGGCATATAAGTGAAAAGCGCATGAAGAAACTCCATGGTGATGGTCTTCTAACTTCGTTTGGTTTTGAATCATACGAGACATGTCAGGCTTGTTTACTTGGAAAGATGACCAAGTCACCTTTTTCGGGTTTACCCGAGAGAGCGACAGACTTGTTGGAACTCATACATACTGATGTATGTGGACCAATGAGCACGACAGCCAGAGGAGGATATCACTACTTCATTACTTTCACTGATGATTTCAGTAGATATGGTTATGTCTACTTAATGAGGCATAAGTCTGAAACTTTTGAAAGGTTCAAGGAGTTTCAGAGTGAGGTAGAGAATCAACGTGGCAAGAAAATAAAGGCCTTGCGATCTGATCGTGGAGGTGAATATATGAGTCATGAATTTAGCAGTCATCTAAAGGGTTGTGAAATTGTTCCACAGCTCACGCCGCCCGGAACGCCTCAAAGAAACAGGGTCTCCGAACGGCGCAATCGAACTTTGTTGGACATGGTTCGAGCGATGATGAGCCAGTCGGATTTACCACTATCATTTTGGGGTTACGCTCTAGAAACGACAGCTTTCACACTTAACAGGGTACCATCTAAATCCGTAGTTAAGACACCATATGAGATGTGGACTGGAAAGAATCCCAATTTGTCTTTTCTAAAGATTTGGGGTTGTGATGCATTTGTCAAGCGACTTCAGTCGGACAAGCTAACACCCAAATCAAATAAGTGCATTTTCATGGGATATCCGAGGGAAACCTTAGGGTATTACTTCTACAACCGAGAAGAGGGCAAAGTGTTTGTCGCTCGCAGCGGTGTTTTCCTAGAGAAAGAGTTTCTCACAAAGGGAACGAGTGGAAGGTCGGTGCGACTTGAAGAAGTTCAAGATGAGCCTATTGGGGATGCTTCTACGAGTGATGCTATTGTAGCAGAACAAGTTGAGGAACCCGTGGCAATAGAAGCACCACAACCACGAAGGTCGGTGAGGCTCCGCGAAACACGGGAATTATTATTGTTAGACAATGATGAGCCTGCGACCTATGCAGAAGCGATGGTGGACACAGACTCTGAGAAATGGCTGATCGCCATGAGGTCTGAGATAGAGTCCATGGGATACAATCAAGTTTGGAACTTGGTTGACCTGCCTGATGGTTTTAAAGCCATCGAGTGCAAATGGATCTATAAGAAGAAGATTGATATGGATGGAAATGTTCACATCCATAAAGCTCGACTTGTTGCAAAAGGTTTTCTACAAGTTCAAGGAGTTGACTACGATGATACTTTCTTGCCCATAGCGATGCTTAAGTCTATACGGATCGTTCTAGCCATTGCTGCACATTTCGACTATGAAATATGGCAGATGGATGTCAAGACGGCTTTCTTAAATGGAATCCTAACTAAGGACGTGTATATGATGCAGCCCGAAGGTTTTGTCGATCCAAACAATGCTAGAAAGGAATGCAAACTTCTAAAGTCTATTTATGGGATGAAGCAAGCATCTCGGAGTTGGAACATTCGATTTAATGAAGTTGTAAAGGAGTTTGGCTTCATCAAAAACGAACAAGAACCTTATGTTTACAAGAAGGAAATTGGGAGAGCGCTGGTATTTCTAATCTTATATGTAGATGACATATTACTGATTGGAAATGACATTCCTATGCTCGAGTCTGTTAAGACCTAATTGAAAAATAGTTTTTCGATGAAGGTCTTAGGAGAAGCGGCATATATTCTGGGCATCAAGATCTATAGAGATAGATCAAGGAGGCTAATTGGATTAAGCCAGAGTACATACATTGTCAAAGTGTTGAAACGGTTCAACATGGAAGAGGCTAAGAAGGGGTTCTTGCCCATGTCTCACGGCATAAAACTCAGCAAGACTCAGTGTCCTTCGACTACTGATGAGCGTGAGCGCATGAGCAGGATTCCATATGCTTTGGCTATTGGATCCATCATGTATACAATGATATGTACTCGCCCAGATGTTTCTTATGCTCTAAGTGTTACGAGCAAATATCAGGCTGATCCAGGTGAAGGTCACTGGACAGCGGTAAAGAATACCTTAAGTACTTGAGAAGGACTAAGGATGTGTTCCTAGTTTATGGAGGTGATGATGAACTCAGTGTAAGGGGTTACACAGATGCGAGTTACCTTAACGACTCAGATGATTCCAGATTACAATCTGGTTATGTGTTTGTCATGAATGGTGGTGCTGTGAGTTGGAAAAGTTCCAAGCAAGATACGGTGGCCTCCTCTTCAACAGAAGCTGAATACATTGCCGCCTCGGAGGCTGCAAAGGAAGCTGTTTGGATTAGGAATTTCCTGATCGCTCTTGGTGTGGTTCAGGGCGCGTCCAATCCCATGGACGTTTATTGTGACAACAATGGTGATATTGCACAAGCCAAGGAACCTAGACAACACCATAAGAACAAACATATTCGCATGCGTTACCATCAGATTCGTGAGTTCGTTGAGGATGGTAGTGTCATGATATGCAAAATACATACGGAATCAAATGCTGCTGATCCTTTTACAAAGCCACTCCCGCAGCCTATGCATGAGGCGCACGCAAGAGCAATAGGTATTAGATACAATTTATATTGACTCTAGTGCAAGTGGGAGACTGAAGGAAATATGCCCTAGAGGCAATCATAGAGATGATTATATTTCTTATGTAACCATGAGTTATTGTATTGTTCCTTGAATATCCATATCAGGCAACTTGTATTGATTGGCAATTATGTGAATTGTTTGTGAAACTCTTTACTTGTATGGTTATTTAATAGTTGTCCCTAGTCGGAGTTCATGTAAGGACACATGTGAATATTAGACTAGCACATAGATTAGTTGATGACTATGTTTCACAAGTCATATACATGGAGATGTCAAACCAATGATGTGGACACATGTTATGAACATGGGGTTGGACTGACCCAACTTGAGACTGACAATTAGTTGCAGCTCTCTCTCTACACATCGTGTACATTTTGTCCTTAGACCTGAGATTGTCGCATGTACTTGAGATGTGGATCGACATACTTTGGGGCTATCAGACGCTACTCCGTAACTGGGTAGTGATAAAGGTAGCTTTCGGGTTTGTCCTGAAGCATGCTGCAAGGCATGGTCAATCAAGATGGGATTTGCCCCTCTCTACTTGAGAGAGATATCTCTGGGCCCCTCGAGTGATCGGATCCAGAAATGCATGGCCGTGCTACATAAGGTTAAGAGTTAACCTAGTAAAGGGATTCCGAATTACAGTATCGAGAAAGGGAGGTCAGCTTGGAGCTAGACCAAATATCGTGAGGCAAAGGGAAAGACATGTACTAAACCTTGTGATGGTTCGTCCGATATGATCTTTGTATGCGTTTAGGAGTTGGCATATCTTGCTAGAGGCCGCTACCAAGTATTGACAGAATAAGTGTATTCGTGTCATGTCTATACGTATATGAACCTATAGGGTCACACACTTAAGGGGCTAGAAGCCTAATGAGGATTGGATCTGAATTAGACGAGGCATAGGCTACTAATGGGCTGCTAATGTATAAGCCCACTAGGGAAGCCTATATAAGAGAGGGTGGCGAGCTGACTAGGTCTAGACCATTCCTCCCAGCCGCCACTCCTCATGCCTGTGTTGCACGCGCGGACCTAGCAGTCCGGCGTCTGACGCTTCCACCCTATACGTGTGGATACCTCGGAGGCGCTGCATCTGTAGCACTTGGACGAGCCGCGCAAGGGGAGCTGCTCGTGGGACGAGAACGAGGAGGAGACATAGATCGTCTGCACTGCCTCGCCGTGCTTCATCAAGTTCCGCAACTGCGCGTTTAGTGGTAATCCCGTGATCCATGACAACAGTAATCCTGGTTTACACGGTAGAAAATTTTGATTTGCGCTAGTGTAGCCTACCCGTATCCCTTCAGAACGGTGATGCAAATTAGACGTATCAACTCCCCCCAAGCTTAGACCTTCGCTTGTCCCCAAGCGAAACTGATCTCAGTAAACATGTCCACAGGTTTATGAAGTGAAGTGTCGATAAAAGAATACGGACAAGAAGCATCACACTTATCATTGCACAACTCATAGAAGAAAGCAACTCACCATTATATAACTTAGCTTGCAACAAGTACAGAAGTCACAATAGAAATGCATAAAGATAAATCATAATTGGAATTGACAAACTTTGTTCTTGGTTAGAGAACAGCTGACAAACAGTCTCACAAATAAAGCTTTTGTAAAAGTTTTCAAACAAGAGAACTCTTTGCTCAAAAAGGTTTTTCAATGAAGGCTTTCAAAGTAATACTCAATAGGTAAGAGTTTTGTGCAAACAAGGGAGATAAAGAACATGATTGAATAAATCACCATATGAATGCTTGAAACACAACAACTCAAATGCTTGCTGGAGAAAGAGAGGAAGTAGGTTTACTAACTCAACTTGGAAGTAGGAGAAAGGTCCCTTCATAGAGGGTATCAGGGATTACAAGTCATAAAGATCTTCCAAAAGACTATGGTACTTACTAGATTTGAGCCCTCATTGCCCCTATCATAGGCATCTTGAGATGATTAAGGTTAAAGTGCACAAAGATGGAGTATATGCTTGACGAAATATAAGTTGGCAATCTCATGTCCCTTGAATATGAGGGCCACTCCTCATGCTACTCAACTTTAGTTACCCGTAAGTTCTTGTCATTGTAAGTACATGTGTATCATAGAGAACCGCCAACGGGGTACCCCTTGCACATGGTACATGAGCTTTCCCACAACCAAAATGACAAGGCAAGCAGACAGTAAGCATCTCAGCGATCTTTTTATTTACTATATGCATAGCTTTTTATTGAGGATGCTTCATAGATAGCTCACTATGGTGATGCTGCAAGTTTCCACCATAATTTGGCATGGCTTAGGCTAGCGGCCCCGACGTTTCTCTAACACAAAATACAAACTCCATGGACTTACAAGTTCCCTCTTTATTTCACACCGTTGACATCCACAGACAAAAGAGCATGATATCAACTGTGTACAAGGTACAAGTGCAATGTTGAAAGCGTTCCCCGTGACAACACGGTTCTGCTAATTCCAACGTATAGGTGCAAGCATATACAAATTTGATGGCACAATGGTTCAAGTCTATTAGGGGCAAATAAAAATGGTGTGCCATCAAATTCGTGAGAGCTTTACTAACTAGTTTTCACATAACAAAATACTTTTTAATTCAAAAGATAGATGAAGCTTGAGAATTTGCTTGGAATAGCAATAATGCTAATAGGTTGATATGGTGGACACAAATGGCACAGGTTTTGGTTCAAAGGGTTTGGTAACATGAGAAGTATGCCTTCTCAAAACAGGCTTTTGGCTAGCAAGGCTGGGTAGCAAGTAAAAGATTTAAAAGAAACAAGCAAACATACAAGTAATAAAGCCAAACATGCAATCTTATTTGAAGACACAAAAGATCTTAAATAAAGAATACTAAGCTTATGAGCCAACAAGAAAGAAAAATAAATGATACAAAATACCTGTAAGCTTTTCTATTTTCCTTTCAAACCTCAAAAAGTGTTGCTACTGCCCAGAGCTCGGTTTGCCAAAACCAATTTAGATTTACTTGATGCTCCCAAAGTGATGCCAATACTGATCAACAAGATCCATCATATAATAGAGATTGCAAACTAAAATAAGAAGTGGAAAAAGTAAAATATGAGACTTCTCATTAATATTCCATAAAGGCACTCACACCAAGGGATACATAGATAACCAACTAAAGGAGAGATACTTCCACATGCAAACCATACTATAAGATAACCTCTCTACCAAAGATAAGAATCCACTAAAAAGGTAAAAGATAAAAGATAAAGGTGGTGATACCGCGGCACTCCCCCAAGCTTGGAACAAGCCAAGGGGATGCCAAACCTGATGATGAATTACTCCTTCGGTGGTGGTGGTGTTCTCTTAATAATCTCTTCAATAAGTTTCTTCAAATCCTCAAACTAGAAGGTTAGAGAACGAATCAGCTCCGAGTTTTGCTCTATGCGGTTCATGATCATGTCGGGCTGAGAATTCCAATCCTTGTTGTTCTTTCCCCACTCTTCTTCCTTAGTATGGTCCTTTCCTGCATTGTTAGAACGAGGCATATCCCAAACCGAGGGCAAGTTCCCTTTGGGCACATGTTGATATTGACACTCATGTATAAGGGTATGGAAGGGTCTCTTAGTACGTGGAGGAGGTGACCGTGGAGAGAGGGTATGACGTGGAGGTTTCCCTCGTATAGACATCTGTGTTGTCCTCCTAAGCTTGATAGGGTTTGCCACCACTTCAATGCTTGCAAAGGTAGCGCGAGTGTCCGGTTGCTTGTCCTCCTCCATGTCTCCTTCATAACCTACCAAAATCTCCTCCTCCTTGGGTTTGTGAGGATCAAATTCCTCGGGCTTCTTGCCTTTGTCGTTGGCGGAGACCATGGTGCTCTAAACTTGATAAGATTTCCTGACAGAAATAGATCAAAATGAAAACACGACGAGAACACGATGCACGAACCTCGGGGGATCTGTGGGGTTATATATTACGAAGTTTCAAAGCATAAGGAAGGTTTTGATACGAAAACGAGGCGGAGACGGAGCTCGGGGGAGGCACACCCCCTCCAGGCGCGGCCAGGCAGGGCCCGCGCCTGGGGTGGGTTTGGCCACCCCGGCCTCCAGTTCCTCCTATATTCCGTCTCATAACTTCCCTTATGTATTAAAAACATAAAAAATATAAAAAGATTGAGGTTTCACGAACCTTCTGTTTTCACCACTTTTACCTATTCAAAGACGAACTCTGCAGATTCCTTTTCTCCTTCTCCTGGAAATTCCTTTCCTCAGAAGGAAATACACAAACTTCAATGGCAACATTAGTGTAAGCAAAAATAATAAACCTTTAGGTGCACACTTCAACTGAAATCCATCAAAACAAAGGCTTCTATAAGAGGCAAATGCAAAAGATGGCAGAAATCTGTCAAAACAGACCAGCAGGTAAAGATTGATTTTTTCGAAAAGCTTCTGTTGCTCAAATAAAAACGTGAAAAACTAGTGAAAGTCGGGTAACAACCTGGAGAACAAGCTCAGAAAAATTCAGCTCCATCCGACGTACTGATCTTCCTCACGTATTTTTACAATGCAGCACAAAAATATGTCTCAGGACAACCACTTTTCACAACTCCTCTACTTCACAAAAGTAGTTGAACTTGACACAAAAACTAAAACAAAAAGGATAAGGAGCGGTTATTACTGAAGTAATAACTTCCAAGACTCGACACTCTTGGGTTATCTCCCAACAAGTACTTTTCTTTAATGCCTTTAAGTTAGGCTTGAAACTTTCAAAGATGCTCACAAAGGAGATAAATATTTGAAGTGAAAGAGAGCATCAAGAAGCAAATAACCAACACATTTGAGTCTAACCCACTTCATATGCATGGGAGTATCATGATAAAACGAATTGTTGAAACAAAAGGCCACTAGCATAGGAAGACAAAACAGATGCAACTTCAAAGCTTTCAACATAAAACGGGGAAACTTAACATCATTGAGATGCATAAAACCATGTTTCCCTCTCTCATAATAACTTTCAGTAGCACTTTGAATAAAGTTGACAATATAAATGTCACTAGCAACAACTTTATCATTAGAATAAGCATACTTACAGTCATCAAAGAGAGGTCCAAGGTCATAGACTGGATCAATAGAAGCAAGTTGTTCCATCCTGACATCTTTATTAGGCAAACTATTTTCACAAGGAGATTTAGCAAATTTGGAAAAGTTAAACTCATAAGAATCTCCATAAAACTTAGTTAAAACTTTCTCCTTCTTACAATCTATAATAGCTCCACAAGTGTTCAAGAAAGGTCTACAAAAAATGATAGGACAAGTTTTACTAGCTGCTGAGTTAAGCACTAGAAAATCAGCAGGATATTTAATCTTACCGCAGAGAACCTCCACATCTCTTACAATACCAATGGGGAAAATGGTTTCCTTATTAGCAAGGTGAATAACCACATCAATGTCCTCAAGCTCACAAGGACCAATCACATGCATAATTTCCCTGTAAAGCTCAAAAGGAATAACACTAGAACTAGCACCAATATCACATAAACCATAGTAGCAATGATCACCAATTTTAACAGAAAGCACATGAACACTAGCTTTCTAGCTTTACTAGGATGAGAGATAATATTAGAAGTGTCTTCACAGAAGACAATGTGCTCATCCTCTATTTTTCTAGTGACAGGGTCTTTCATAATAGATACCACAGATTCAACATTCAATTTCTTATCAGGCTCCACAGTTTTCATTGTACCTTTGTTATTTGCACTAATAATCATAGAATACTCCTTTACCTTAGCTGGGAAAGGAACTTTCTCAACATGAGGTTCAGGCACAATATGATTAGTAGTACAAACTTGAGTACTTCTAACAGGAACATGACTAACAACATCTTTATAAGGTGCATGGTACTTATTCCACTTCTTCTTGGGAATTTCAATGTAAGAGGCAAAGGCCTTAAAACAGTTGGCAATACTTTGGGAATCAAGACCAAACTCATTACTAATATCACGAAAGTCATCAATTCCCATAAAATATTTAATGCATTCATAATCATAGTTTATACCCGACTTTCTTCCTTTGTCATTCTCCCAAGCTTCAATGTTTTCTTGAATACGGTCTAAGAGATCCCATTTAGCTTCTTCCTTCATACATGTGAATGATCCAGCATAAGAAGCATCTAGTAAATCTTTATCATGAAGAGAAAGCCTAGCATAAAAGTTATTGATAATAATATTGTTAGGGAGTTCATGAATAGGACATTTAAGCATAAGTAACTTCAATCTCCCCAAGCTTGAGCTGTACTCTCTCCATCACGAGGCAAAAAGTTATATATCAGATTTCTATCCTTATGAATATCACTGGGAGGATAAAGTTTAGAATAAAAGAGAGATGCCATCTCCTACCATTCCATGGATTATCCATTCTTCAACAGCTTATACCATTCTTCAGCTCTCCCTTTCAAGGATATGGAGAGTAACTTCTTCTTCACCTGTTCAGTTGTGATACCTGCACACTTAAACAACCCGCATAATTCATGGATAAAAATCAAGTGATCACCAGGATGGACAGTTCCATCCCCTAAATAATAATTATCCATAACACGATCAACAATACTTGTAGGTATCTTAAAAGGATCTATCTCAACAGGTGGTGGTTCATCTACTACCCTAGCAGTGGTAGTAGTTTTCCCAAATAGAAAACCAAGTGGGTATCCATATTGGATACAAAGCTACAAGCAGTAACAAAAGTAATACTCACAGTAGAAGTTTCCCTTACCAGTTCCACTCTTAAAAAGCGCTTCACTCCCCGGCAACGGCGCCAGAAAATAGTCTTAATGACCCACAAGTATAGGGGGTGTATCGCAGTACTTTCGATAATTAGGAGTGTCGATCCCAACGAGGAGCAAAAGGTGCTGAACAGTGGTATGGAGCAGGAAATCCCTGTGAATACTTAGCAAACGTATTTTTAGTGGTTTTCTGATAAGGCAACAAAACAAAGAGCAAGTAACAAAGACAACAAGCAAACGGAGCAAGTGGAACAATCCTTTCTTAGCAAAGGACAAGCCGGTGGAAATACTTATAAGGACCAAACATTCTCGAGAACACATGGGAATTATATCAAGTTCTTTCGCTTCAAATAGCTGAGTACTCTTCTTTGGTGTTGTAAGTGTTGTGTGGGTGAACCTGTGCTAACATACCGACCTTACTTGGACTAATACATACTTGTGATTAAACCCCCTGCAAACATCTGTAACTACAGGAAAGTAATTAAGATATAAATCTAACCATAGCCTTGAACTCTGAGATCCTACGCTCCCTTGTGCAAAGGTGTCCTAACGTGGGTTCAGGTTTCTGTCACTCCGGCAACCCCACAATTAGTAGCCAAATACACAATGCATTCCCCTAGGCCCATAAATGGTGAAGTATCATGTAGTCAACGTTCACATGACACCACTAGAAGAATAGCACCACAACTTAAAAACTAAACCATTGAATAATAACTCAACACAAATCCACTACTAACAACATGACTTCTCCCATGTCCTCAAGAAATAAACGAACTACTCACGAGACATCATATGGATCAAGATCAAAGATGATATGGTAATGGATAACAATCTGAACATAAACAATAATCCAATGGTTCCACTCACAAGCATCAACTACAATAGTAATTAACACCGGGAAAGTTTCCCCTAAGAACTAAAGCAATATCCAACACAATTGTTACACCGGGATGGAGTGGTGATGATGGTGCTGGTGGAGATGATGGTGTGGATGATGATGATGATGATCCCGATGAAGCCTAGCTTGAAGATGGTGTTGATGGCGACGATCTCCCATCTCCGGGAAGGAATTCCCCCGACAGAAATCTGTCTACCAGAGAGATCTTTCTCTCTCTCGGTGTTTTCCGCCCCGCAGAGGCGGCGGAAATCTATCTGTGGTCGCCCCCTGGTTTTAGGGTTCCGTAGGGAAGATATTGGCGAAAGGGCGGAGTCGGGAGCCGGGCAGGTGGGCCACACCTGCCCTAGGCGCTGCCCAGGGTGGACCCGTGCCTAGGGGGGTGTGGGCCCCCTACGGCCCTTCTTCGCCTCCCATTCTGGCTTCCTCTGTCTTCTGGAAAAATATAATTTTCCCATATTTTTCTGGTATTTTTCTGATCTTCACGAAATTACATCAAAACGCCTTCTTTTCCATCAAGATCCAGACTCCGGCAGTTCATCCTCCAAGAATCATCCAACATGCATAAACAGATGAAAAAACATAAGTATTACCTCATAATAAGACATATATCAATGGATAGAGGCAAATTATGATATAGAACGGTGATGCAAATTGGACGTATCACGGCGCTAGGACTTCCTCTCGATCTTGAGATCGACAAGCGTTCGTCTACATCATCGACGAGTACAACCTCGTTAAACTTTGTCGATCTTCAAGGGTATGTTCTCTACGGATGTATATCCGCCCATTGCTTGTATCTAGTAGATATATCTTGGTACATAGTTGTTCCCATCGTAGGAATTTTTTTATTTTCTATGTTGCGAACCCTACAGTGGTATTAGAGCCGGATCTATGTGTAGATGCTTTGCACGGGTAGTACACATATGAGTATGTGGGAGATGATGATCATGTTATTGCTCCTTAGTTGTACTTTGGATATTGGTGGCATAGTGGGATGAAGCGGCCCGGACAACTTTACATGTCCTCGCACATGATACATGTTCCACGCTTGACATGCAACTAGTTTTGCATAAGTCGCTAGCAGGTGTTTGCCTCTCCTACTATAGTCAATCTCTAATTTGTAATGAGTTGTCAATAATTTGGTTATCCTCGTTGTGGTTCCATGTTCGTAGGTAAGAACGGTTCTATCTTCGAAAGCCCTAAGCCACGTAGAACTTTCAATGGATAAATTAGAAGCGTCTAGTTTAGATTGTTGCTGGGCTAGTGTCATGATATGGTGATGTTGTAAGTAAAAGTATAAGTCGATACTCTTACAACACACATAATGTGTAAGTTCCATAGACCTTGGCCTTACACATAAAGGAATGATGAAGATCATACCACGATGCACATGATGATAATCAAGTGCAAGAAAGATACGTCATAAACGTATCTATAATTTTTGATGTTCCATGCTTGTTTAGTATCCACTTTGCTATGTTTTGTCTACACTTTGAGGTATTTTTATACACTTTCTGGAACTAACCTATTAACAAGATGCCACGGTGCCATTTGCCTGTTTTCTTCTGTTTTTGGTTCCAGAAAAGGCAGAAAATCAATATTCTCGGAATTGGATGGGACAAAAGCCAATCTTCCTATTTTTCCCGGAGCAACATGGAACCAGGAGGACACCAGGGTGGCTGCACCCCCTAGGCACGGGCCATCCCTGGTGGCGACCATAGGGGGTGTGGGCCCCCTGGCCCTCCACCGACCTTGCCCCCTTCGCCTATAAGAAATCTCCGACCCCAAAACCCTAAATAATTTACCAGAAAGCCACGAAAAGTTCCGCAGCGCTGCCACCACCGAAGGGGAGATTCGGGGGACAGAAAGTCTCTGTTCCGGCACCCTGCCGGGACGGGGAAGTGCCCCCGGAGCCATCTCCATCGATCTCCACCACCATCTCCATCGCCGTTGCTGATTCCCATGATGAGGAGGGAGTAGTTCTTCCTAGAGGCTAAGGGCTCTACCGGTAGCTATGTGTTCATCTCTCTCTCTATGCATGATCTATGTGGTCATCAGCTTTGTAATCTAGTAGATCTACCTTGCTACTCAAGTGCTTCAATAGATCTCTGCTCTCCCCACGTATATGAAAGTGACAGCATGCATACCGCGGTGGCACTTAGGCTAGAGGTTACATAAATACTCAATTGCTTTAATAGATCTATGCTTTTTCCCATGTGTGTGAACGTGACAGCGTGCACGCCGTGTGTGGCACTTAAGCTAGATGATATATATATTCATGAGTTATATTTTGAGTTGGTTGTCTCTATGAAATTGTGGTGTTTGTTGGAACCATCTAGCGCTCAAGGTGACAGTGTGTCACATCCCAAAATTTTCCAAATTTTGTAATGTGAAAAATAAATAAACAAAATAAATAATTGTTGTTAGGGTGAAAAGAAACTTTTTAATTCCAAATGGAAACTTAAAATCCCATCTTGAACAAACTGTGATTAATGTTTGAATCAAACTAAAATTCAAATCAAGTGAAATGCATTCTTCATAAATGCATCTGGAAATTTAAACACTTGGAAAATAAACCCAAACCCTAAAACCCTAATGGAAGGAAAACATTTCCAAGATATTTCTAAGACCATGGATTTAATCCATATAAATTTTTTGGCAACAAACATTTATAAATGATCAAGAATGACAAATAGAAATATTACAAAACCATAGAAATTGGTTTCACTTAAATTGGAGCCATAAATAAAATCTTATGAATTTAATAAGATAAAGGGAATTGAATTTCCAAAGCTAATAAAGCACCTATCTAGAAATCCATACCAAATTGTGAGCAAATAATCCCAAAGATATTTAAAAGGACAAATAAATATTAAATAAGATTTTACAAATTGGAATCACCAAGTTTGGATCTACAAATAAAAAGATATGGATTTTATAAAATAAAGATAGAAATATTAAATGAGGAGTATTTAAAGACCAAATTAAATCTTGACCTAATCCATAGGCAAATGGAATAAATATAATCCAAATCCAAATAAAATAATGGATAAAGAATTTTCAAATTAAATAAAATGGCTTTAACCAAATTCCATTTCCATTTGAATAAAGACAAAATCCCTATTAGAAATGATTAATACCAGAAAAGTGACCCGCAGCCTCGCTGACTACTGGCCCCCACCTCCCCTCTCTCTCACTCGCTGACGACCTTGCCCCACCTGCCAGACCATCGTCTCCACCCGCCGCGGTGACCGTGCCTCTTCCCGACCGTTTCTGGCGAAATTTTCTCGGCGTCAATACGCGTTGATGGCGCAGTGATTTCTCCTCGCGAACACGCCCTCTTAAGCGCCTCTCCCTCCTCTCCGTTTCCCCCTCAATCTCCCATCCTAGAGCGCCCCCAGGCTGCCTAATTTTGCGCTGCACCGCCACTGTCTCCGATGAGCTCTCCGAGCGATTCTGGCCAACACCCTCACCGACGCAAGCCCTGCTTCACGCGAGTGTGATCCCCAGCCCCTAGCGCATCTCCCTGTGCCTTCCGTTCATCCGCGCGAGCACCGTATCCTCGGCAATGACGACAGCCGAGCGTCGCCGTCCACTGCCCAGACTCCGGCGAGTCTCCCTGGTGAGCATAGACCTTCCCTTGCCCTCCTTTTGATGCTCGCTTGTCACTGAATCGCGTACGAAGCTAACCGCAACCTCTGTTCCCTCTCCCGTGCTCTGTAGCAACATCCCCGATGACGCCTGAGCGCACCCGTCGCCAGGAGCAACTCCGACGAGAGATTGCCGACCCGTCCGTGCGCCCCCTGCCCTGCAACAACCACGTTGAGCATCAGTACGTCGTGGGGATTCTGGTGAGCTACTCCTCTGTCTCCCTTGCTTCCTAAATCACCAGCGATTGCACCGTCTGACCGCGCGCCGCCAGTCGCCGCCGCCAGCGCCGCTCAATCATGGTCACACTCACAGCGACCGTTGGATCTAAATCGCGTGGATAGAATAGAGTCACTTAAGTGAAACGGTATGGAGCGATCTGTGCCGCACGATCTGTTTTAATCCAACGCATCACAGCACGCGATCCAGCCGAACCGTTATCGTCCAATGAGAAACAGCCACGTGGCCAGACTCTGGTTTTAAAAGCAGAATTTGATCTATTGGATTTGTAAACTTGCAAAATTGATAACTTTCAAACCACACGTCCAAATTTTGCAAATTTTATATCAATGGAATCAGCAAGACAAGTACTTTCCAACCATGCACTTTATTTAGTAAATTGCTTCTGAAAAAATGGTTGTTTTTGCAGAAACTTGTGTAGGCATGTTTTGAATATAAAATTCTTTCTAAAATTATTTTTGTGATAAAATCTTTGGAAAATGGTTTGTGTTGAACCTACTGACCATAGAAACCAACTTATAGATTCAAAAACATAGTTTGTAAAGCTAAAGAATAAATCTTTGAATTAAGGCATTTCTAGCTAAATAAAAAATATTGTTTTGGTTTAAAAATGATTTTTTGAGTAAAACCTTTGAGAAATGGTTTGGATTAAACTCTCTGACCCCAAACACCAAGTTTTGGAATTAAAAATGTATTTGGTGAACCCTATAAAGATTGTTGGTTTGCTAAAGGCATTTTCAACCACATAAAATATTGATTTGGTTTAAAATTGGTTTATAGGTGAAATCTTTTGCAAATGGTTTTGCCACTATTATAAAATGACCAATAGGTGTTTTAGAATGTTTATAACCTATTAGAAACCACTTTTACAAATAAAACAATCTTTGGCATGCTTGCATGCATTGCTTTGTTTCTATTATTTTATGTGATGTTTGCTTGAATGGTAGATTGAAATTGTGCCTTGCTTGATTAAATTGTAGTGACATTTGAAGAGTGTGAATATTGCAAGATCAAGGAGTGAACTTATATTCTCTACCAAAAAGGCAAGTGATACTTCATACTTTTGTCCCATTATTTTCACTATACATTAGTGATATTTCTAAGTAGGACTTGCATGGAATTTTTGCTAAGTGTAAACTATGCCATGGGAAATCCTAGTAGATGAAAACTTAGTAGAAATTTCATAAGTTAATATTCCTACTACTATCATGCTTAGCTTAGCTAGTAGAAAACAAGGGTGGAATTTATTCATACTATGGAATATTTCTAAGTAAAAGACTTGTGTTTTGTTTAATAAAACAACTAAGTGAATGAATCACCTGGGTGGAATGGAAGGAATGGTTTGTGTTGAGTGGTTACACAAGGCCCATTTCTATGGTTTACCTTGTGTATCTCACTTGTGGATGGCCACCCAGGAACAAAGAGATTTGAGATGTCAAATGTTGAGAAGCTTCAAGTGCAGCCACTTGGCATTATGGGATCTGCCTGGATCATATAGGTTGCAATAACTTAGCCAAATGGACAGTTGGTGGTAGGGGATTGATAGGTTGGAGCGCGTCCATTCTGGTCTAAGGGAAGGCTTCTGAAAGATCTTGTCTTGGCGAAACCAAGTCTTGTGGGGAAAGTGCACCACCTCTGCAGAGTGTAAAATCTAAGTACTTAGCCATGTCCCTGGTAAAGGACAATTTGAGCATCAAGACATGGAAGCTATCAAGAATCTCCTCATCCCAATTTCTAAGTTAAAATTTTGTGGTTGAACAAGGGTTGAAGGATCACCAATTTCTATTGGGAGATGCCTTGGGTGATTTTTGACAAACAAAAACTTTGTATTTTTCAAAAGATAAGGAAAATCTATTTTGAGCAAAGCAAGCCTAAGCTCCACTTAGCCAAATGCATATAGATGATAGACTCCACTATACTACCATAGTATCACTTGCCAATACAATTCAAATGTATTGACCCTTGTGGCTGTAACTTATTATGTTGCATGTTTGTTTGATGTTAGTGAGATGTGTTGATTAGGATTACAAGTCTACAACCAACATGATTGCCTATGGCACTTTAAAGATGAAGGACCCCATGCTATAGTTATTTCTGCTGCATTGTAATGAGTTAGCCAAATGAGCTATGTAAGATGTAATAAATTATTTTATTCCTGGTTATAAAGTTGTATTATGACCTTTGTTTCTTGATATTACATCTTAACTGTGGATGCTAGTTATTGATCCAGGGACTAGCATTATAAACACAGGAATCTCTACCTATTAAAGGTTGGGACCTCTACACAGTGTGGGGTTATCTAGATGGGAAAGGCGGACTTTGAGGTGTGCTTTTGTAGGCCTACCGTGGATTAGAGTGCCCAACCAGAGAGTAGTTAAGAGTAGTATCATGAAGAGAGGATATTTATATGAGAGGGTGTTCACTAGTGAAAGTATGATCCCTAGGCTTTGTTTCTAAACATTGAAACACCGTTTGCATCTAGATCTGTTGCATGTTTGCTTGCTTCCATCTTTATTTCAGTTTGCCTTTAGCTTCTCCCACATCAACAACAAGTTACAAGCTCTTGTATGGCACCGTTACCACTTGTATTTCACTATACATCTGACAAGTGTATTGGGTGTGTTGGGGACACAAGAGACTTCTTGTATCTTGATTGCAGGGTTGCTTGAGAGGGATACATTTGACCAGTTCCTCCCTGAGTTCGATAAACCTTGGGTAATCCACTTAAGGGAAACTTGATACTGTTCTATAAACCTCTACACTTGGAGCCCAACAACTGTCTACAAGAATAAAAGTGCGTAGACATCAAGCTATTTTCTGGCGCTGTTGCCGGGGAGGTAAGGTAAAAGGTACTCACATCCTCCGGTGTGAGTGCTCGAAGTTATTTCCTTTAGATTCTGCAATTTTGCCTTTTTGTTTCTTGTTTTCACTATTTAGGCTTAATGGAAAACAACAAAAAAATTAGAGATCTTTATAGTATTTATCTTGAGTTAGGACATGAAGTGTTTGAAGAGAAAATTAAAAAACCTATGGAGCTTTATTTGCATGCTAATAGCAATGTTATTAGTATGAATTCTTTGGACACCATTATGGAAAAGTCTAAGCTTGGGGAAGCTAGTTTTGATGAAAATGATCTTTTTAGTTCCCCAGCTTTAGAGGAGAAAATTTTCTTTGATGATACCAAACCTCCAATATATGATGATTACAATGATGAGTATGATATTTTTAGTCCACCTACTATTGAGGATAAAATTGATTGTGATTATAATATGCCTCCTATATTTGATGACTATGGTGATGAGAATAATAATGATAGCTATTTTGTTGAATTTGCTCCCACTACAATTAATAAGAATGACTATGCTTATGTGGAGAGTAATAATTATTTTATGCATGTGGCTCATGATAAGAATGTTTTATGTGATAGTTATATTGTTAATTTTATTCATGATGCTACTGAAAGTTATTATGAGAGAGGGAAAAATGGTTTTATGCATCTCAACAATATTAAGTTTTCCCTCTTTATGTTGAAAATCTTGAAGTTGCACTTGCTTTGCTTTCCTATGCTAGTTGCTTTGTGCTTTCACGACTTGTTTCTTTACAAGATTCCTATGCATATGAAGTGGGTTAGACTTAAATGTGTTTTGAATTTTCTTCTTGATGCTCTCTTTTTCTTCAATTCATATTTCTTATGTGAGCATCTTCTCAAACTATCAAGCCTAACTTAAAGGCGGTAAAGAAAAGTACTTGTTGGGAGATAACCCAAGAGTTTTCGTGAGTCTTGGAAGTTATTACTTCAGTAATGACCTCTCCTTATCCTTTTTGTTTCCTTTTAGTGCCAAGAATGACCTCTAATTAGACGGAAGTAAGATTTGGGGAGTTGCTGTCCCGAAACAGATTTCTGTCCTCCACCATAAAAATTTGTGAGGAGTTTCTGTAAATCGGATTGAGCTGAAAATTTATGAATAAATCCCCCAGTATGTTATATAACTTTCGTTAGTTCAACACTTTTTTTATTTGAGCAACATAAGGTCTTCGAAAAAATCGGTTTCTACCTGCTGGTCTGTTTTGACAGATTTCTGCCATTATTTGCATTTGCTTCTTATTGATTCCTTTTTGTTTTTTTTTGGGAAATTGAGCTTTTTGAAGGAGTTGCTACAGTATCTTGTGTTTTTAGTGAAAAGTTTTTCTATTCTAAAGCTAAACCCAAGGGTCTATTATCTTTTGAATACACTAATGTTGCTAATAAAGATTGTGTGAAGTTTTGTATGAAGGAAATTTTTCAGGTGTAGAGAAAGAATGATGTAATAAGATGAAGAATGGACAAAAGCTCAAGCTTGGGGATGGCACCCATGTCACCACAATAAATACTCAAGAGGTACAAGCGTCAAAGCTTGGGGATGCCCAAGGCATCCCCTTCTTCATCAATAAAAATCTCAGGTCTTTCTAGACACTTTGTTTTTATTGTTTCATGCACATTTGTGTTGTTCTTGGAGCATCTTTTTTTTAGTTATCTTTTGGTTTGATTGCTGCAATAAGTTGGTTGGATCACAACACACTTCTTTTGGAGAGACACACACTCTATTTTCATTGCCTAGAACACTCTAGTTTTCATTCTTATTGTTTTGTGAGTGTTCACTTTTGCTAGCACTGAGTTTAGCCTTAGTTTTCTTATGCTTTCAGCTTAGAACTTTTTTAGTTCTTCTTTGTGGATTTGTGAGACAAGCTCACTGATCTTTATTGATTATTATCTTGGTGAGTTGTTTCAAATAAGTTGATTGGTGTTGGAAAAGGGTAGGAAGCTTCATGCTTAGGTGGTACAAAAGTGAGCTTGCTTTGACTATGGCTTAGACATTATCATGTCATGCTAGATGTTGGTTTGACCTTATGCTTAGTGATTATTGCTGTAGCATGACTTTCTCCAAATCATTGAGAGTGCTTAGTGTGCCTTGAAAGAATCATGTGTTGTTTTAGCATACAAAAGCATAGTATTGTGGTATTCTCCTTTGATGCTTTGTTTGGGTTGACTTGGCACATGCTCACACCATGTTATGACTATGAATAAGTCACCATAGCCTCTATGATCATTTAGTCCTTGACTTGTAATATCACTCTATGCTTTGATTAGTAATGTTTTGTCTCTTTGCATGATTATGGCCATTATTGCTGTCTTAGTTGGTCGCTCCCAGTATTTTGCTAGCCTCCACTTGTATGAGTAAGTTCTACTCATGCTTCCAACTCCCAAGAAACCAAGTTATTCCAAAGTGTCCACTATAAATTCCTATGCATGGTCTGTTACACCATTCCAAGTATATTCTTGTTTTCATCTATCTTCCAATTAAAAAGTATTTTGATGTGAAAACTTAGTGATTAAAGCTCTCACGAAATTGATGGTACACTTTATATTCCTTTCCCCTAATAAACTTGAACCATTGTGTCATCTATGTTGTATATGCTTGCACTTATACGTTGGAATTAGCAGAACCATGTTTTCATGGGGAACGCTTTCAACATTGCACTCGTACTTTGTACACAGTTGATATCATGTTCTTTTGTCTATGGATGTCGCCGGTGTGAAATAAAAAGGGAACTTGTAAGTCCATGGAGTTATGTATTTTGTGTTAGAGAAACGCCTGGGCCGCTAGCCTAAGCCATGCCTAATCAAGGTGGAAACTTGCAGCATCACCATAATGAGCAATCTGTGAAGCATCCTCAATAAAAACCTATGCAAATAGAAAATAAAAAGATCGCTGAGATGCTCATTGTCTGCTTGCCTTGTCATTTTGGTTATCGGATAGCTCCTGTACCATGTACAAGGGGTACCCCGTTGGCGGTTCTCTATGATACACATGTACTTACTATGACAAGAATTTACAGGTGACTAAAGTTGAGTAGCATGAGGTGCGGCCCTCGTATTCAAGGGCCATGAGATTGCCAACTTATACTTTGTCAAGCATATACTCCATAGTTTGTTCACTTTAACCTTAATCACTTCAAGATGCTTATGATAGGGGCAATGAAGACTGAAAGCTAACAAGTACCATAATTTTTGGAAGCTATTTTTGAAACTTGAAATCCATGCTTACCTTATGAAGGGCCTTTCTTCCACCATTATATTGAGTCTTCACCTTCTATCCTTTAGTCACCAATTAAGATAGCATAGTTGCCATTCTTAGTTCTATGTGAATTGTCCCAAAACTTATTGATTGATGCATATTGTTGATATTACTTGTTCTTGTGCTATTTGTATCTAGTCACTCTTATGAACTTTGAAGGTGTCCTATGCATCTATTTTCTACTCTATGAGGGACAAGCTGAATGCCACTATGTTATGTTTTCTGTATGTAAAACAAACAAACGTTTTTCAATGCATGTTATTCATGATCTTTGTTTGTAACCTTTCATGTTGCATGCATAGTTACTTTGTCTTACTATTAGAACTCCATCTTTCATGCTCATGTTTAGAGTTCTTTCATCCTAGCCTTCAATGCTTGCAAATGGTTTGATCATGATTATGATGGTGCATGTCACCTAAAAAATTATTCTTTTTATCACTTGCCTACTTGAGGATGAGCAGGAGTTAAGCTTGGGGATGCTTGATACGTCGTAAACGTATCTATCATTTTTGATGTTCCATGCTTGTTGAGTATCCACTTTGCTATGTTTTGTCTACAATTTGAGGTATTTTTATACACTTTCTGAAACTAACCTATTAACAAGATGCCACAGTGCCATTTGCCTTGTTTCTTCTGTTTTTGGTTCCCGAAAAGGCAGAAAATCAATATTTTCGGAATTGGACGGGACAAAAGCCAATCTTCCTATTTTTCCTGGAGCAACACGGAACCACGAAGCAGAGGTGGAGGAGGACACCAGGGTGGCCGCACCCCCTAGGCGCGGGCTAGCCCGGGTGGCGCCCACAGGGGGTGTGGGACCCCTGGACCTCCACCGACCTTGCCCCCTTCGCCTATAATAAGCCTCCGACCCAAAAACCCTAAATAATCGACCAGAAAGCCATGGAAAGTTCCGCAGCGCTGCCGCTACCGAAGGGGAGATTCGGGGGACAGAAAGTCTCTGTTCTGGCACCCTACCGGGACGGGGAAGTGCCCCCGGAGCCATCTCCATCGATCTCCACCACCATCTCCATCGCCGTTTCTGATTCCCATGATGAGAAGGGAGTAGTTCTTCCTTGAGGCTAAGGGCTCTACCGGTACCTATGTGTTCATCTCTCTCTCTATGCATGATCTTGTTGTGGTCATGAGCTTTGTAATCTAGTAGATCTACCTTGCTACTCAAGTGCTTCAATAGATCTCTGCTCTCCCCACGTGTATGAAAGTGATAGCGTGCATACCGTGGTGGCACTTAGGCTAGAGGTTACATAAAATACTCAATTGCTTTAATAGATCTATACTTTTCCCCATGTGTGTGAAAGTGACAGCGTGTGCACCGTGTGTGGCACTTAAGCTAGATTATATATATATTCATGAGTTATATTTTGAGTTGGTTGTCTCTATGAAATTGTGGTGTTTGTTGGAACCATCTAGCGCTCAAGGTGACAGTGTGGGGTTATCTAGATGGGGAAGGCGGACTTTGAGGTGTGCTTTTGTAGGCCTACCATGGATTAGAGTGCCCAACCGAAGAGTAGTTAAGAGTAGTATCATGAAGAGAGGATATTTATATGAGAGAGTGTTCACTAGTGAAAGTATGATCCCTAGGCCTTGTTTCTAAACATTAAAACACCGTTTGCATCTAGATCTGTTGCATGTTTGCTTGCTTCTATCTTTATTTCAGTTTGCCTTTAGCTTCTCCCACGTCAACAACAAGTCATAAGCTCTTTTCTGGCACCGTTACCACTTGTATTTCACTATCTCTTCGCCGAACTAGTGCACCTATACACCTAAGTGTATTGGGTGTGTTGGGGACACAAGAGACTTCTTGTATCTTGATTACAGGGTTGCTTGAGAGGGATACCTTTGACCACTTCCTCGCTGAGTTCAATAAACCTTGAGTAATCCACTTAAGGGAAACTTGCTTCTGTTCTACAAACCTTTGCACTTGGATGCCCAACAACTGTCTACAAGAATAGAAGTGCATAGACATCAAAGAATCATATCATTTCACTTTTTCGCATATGATGTTTGTTGCGTCTTATATTGCTTGTTTGGCGTTTTATTAGCATAATAAGATGATCCCTCATTTAGATATCAAGATAAAATGTGTTATCCCTTAAGTATGTACTGATTATGCTTCGCTGCTCCAAGACATCACATGATGATCGGGTGTTCTTGGATCCACGATCATATTTCAGGTGTAAGACAGTTTTACACACGCGAATACTAAGGTTCTTACTTGGCGAGCCTAGCATGTACAGACATGGCCTCGGAACACGGACCGAAAGGTTAAGCATGAGTCATATGTAGATATGATGCCCATATAGATCCTCGCCTTTGAAGCTACACCGACTCACATGATGATCGGACTTGGTGTAGTAGATTTGGTTCATGTAATCACCAAAAGACATGAGGGATGTCGTTTTTGAGTGGGAGTTTATTCCTAATTTCGATTAGTTGAACTCAATCTATCATAAACTTAGTCTAAACTTTACTAATTCTATTGTAGGTGGCACCACCTGCTTTTAATTTCAATGTGTTCATGGATAAAGAGAAACTTACAACGAATGGTAGCAACTTTACCAACTGGTTCATGAATTTGAGGTTGTTCCTCAATGCTGCACAAAAACAATATGTGCTAGAAGGTCCGATAGGTGACTGTAAGCAATGCATCTCAGTATGAGCACAATGTGTACGACACAAAGCTTAATGACTACACTCTTGTGAAATATGCGATCCTTCTATCATTGGAGCCTGAACTCCAAGGACGCTTTGAACTTAGCAATGCTAATGCTATGGTGAAGGAACTCAAAGCTATGTTTGAGAGACAAATCCATGTTGAGAGATACACGATCTCTAGCGAGTTCTTTAGTGTAAAGATGAAGGAACACAGCTCTGTGAACGATCACGTCATGATGATGATGGGATATGTTCAATGATATCCCAGTTGACCTTGCGATGGATAGAGTTCTGCAGTCGTTGTCACCCACCTACAAAGAGTTTGTGTTGAATTACAAGAAAAGTGGTGCGATTGGATCGCTCACCGAAATTGCTGCCATCTTGGTAGCTATCTAAGGAGACATAAAAGATATGCATCTAGAGTTGATAGTCGATAAGATCACATCCTCTAGATAAAGGGCTGTGGCCAAAGAAAAACTCAAGATGGGCAACACTTTTGTTGTACCTGAGAGAATGGTCAATGGAGGTCCTAAGCCTGATACTGAATGTTTTTATTGCAATGAGTTGGGTCACTGGAAACAGAACTGCCCCAAGTATTTGGCAGACAAGAAGGCCAACAAGGCAAATAAAGGTATATACAATATACATGTTATTGATGTGTACTTGACTAGTACTCGCAGTAGCACCTGGGTATTTGATACCAGATCGGTTGCTAATATTTTTTACTCGAATCAGGGGCTGCGGAACAAGCGACCACTAGCAAGGGGTAAGGTCAAGATGCGTGTCGGCAACGGATCAAGCGTTGATGTGATCGTCGTCGGAACGCTACCTCTCCACTTACCATCGGGATTAGTTATAAACTTGAATAATTGTTATCTGGTGCCTGCACTAAGCATGAACATTGTATCCGGATCATGTTTGATGCGCAGTGGTTATTCATTTAAATCCAAAAACAATGGTTGTTCGATTTATATGAATGATATCTTTTATGGTCGTGCACCTATGATGAATGGTTTATTTCTGTTGGATCTCGATAATAGTGTTACACATATTCATAATGCTGATGCTAAAAGAATTAAACTTAATGATGATATATCCGCATATATGTGGCACTGCCATCTAGGTCATATTGGCGTTAAACACATGAAGAAGCTCCATTCAGATGGACTTTTGGAATCACTTGATTTCGAATCATTTGATACATGTGAGCCATGCCTTATGGGCAAGATTACTAGAACGCCATTTTCCGGTTCAATGGAACAGGCGACTTATTGGAAATCATACACTCTGACGTGTGTGGTCCAATGAGTGTGTCGGCGCGAGGTGGATATCGTTATTTTGTTATTTCACGGATGATTGAGTAGATACGGTTATATCTACTTGATGAAACACAAGTCTGAAACTTTTGAGAAGTTCAAGGAATTTCAGAATGAAGTGGAAAATCATCGTAATAGAAAGATCAAATTTCTACGGTCTGACCATGGAGGTGAGTATCTAAGTTACGAGTTTAGCACACAAAGAGTGTGGAATAGTTTCACAACTCACACCTGCCGGAACACCACAGCGAAATGGTGTGTCGGAACATCGTAATCGTACTTTACTAGATATGGTTCGACCTATGATGTATCTGGCGGACTTGCCACTATCATTTTGGGGTTATGCACTAGAAACTGCTGCATTCACTTTAAATCGGTCACCATCTAAATCCGTTGAAAAGACACCGTATGAATTATGGTTTGGAAATAAACCTAAGCTGTCATTCCTTAAAATTTGGGGATGCGATGCCTATGTGAAGAAACTTCAGCCAGATAAACACGAACCCAAAGCAAAAAAATGCGTCTTCATAGGATACCCTAAGGAAACTATTGGGTATTCCTTCTATCATAGATCTGAGGGCATGGTTTTCGTTGCCAAGAACGAATCCTTTCTAGAGAAAGAGTTTCTCACGAAAGGTGTGAGTAGTCGGAAGGTAGAACTCGAAGAGGTTGTTGAACCTTCTCTTCATAATATGGAGAGTAGCGTAGCGCCGGAAGCCGTTCCGGAGTTGACTTCACCAAATGAAGAGGGAACTAATGATAACGAGCATGAAAATCCGAAAGAGAATACTACCGAACCTCGCAGGTCTAACATGACGCGTGTAGCTCCAGAACTATACAGAAATCCTGTTATAAATTTCATGGTCAATGAAATTGATGACCTGCGACGTGTGAAGAAGCGACGATGAGCCCGGATTCCAACAAATGGCTAGAAGCCATGAAATACGAGATGGAATCCACGTATGAAAACCAGATTTGGACCTTGGTGGACTTACCTCACGACCAAAAGGCTGTGGAGAATAAATAGATTTTAAAAAGGAAAACTGATGCTAATGGTAATATGACCGTCTATAAAGCTCGACTTGTCGCAAAAGGATTTCGACAAATTTAAGGAGTTGACTACGCTGAGACATTCTCTCCCGTAGCGATGCTAAATTCAGTTAGGATTATGTTAGCAATTGCTGCATATTTTGACTATGAGATATGACAGATGGATGTCAAAACTGCATTCCTCAATGGCAACATTGAAGAAGAGTTGTACATGGTACAACCAAAGGGTTTTTTCGGTCCTAAGGATGTTGACAAGGTATGCAAGCTTCATCGATCCATCTATGGATTGAAGCAAGCATCCCGGAGTTGGAATCTCCGCTTTGATGAGGTGATCAAAGAGTTTGGATTTATCCAAACTTATGTAGAGGCTTGTATTTACAAAAAAGTGAGTGGGAGCGATGTGTCATTTCTGATATTATATGTGGATGGCATATTACTGATCGGAAATGATATAGATATTTTAAACAGTGTTAAAAGTTATCTAAATAGCAAATTTTCAATGAAGGACCTAGGTGAAGCGTCATACATATTAGGCATAAAGATCTATAGGGATAGATCTAGGTGCGCATAATAGGGCTATCGCAAAGTACATACCTTCATAAGATTTTAAAGAAATTTAAAATGGACGGAAGTAAGAAAGGGTTCTTACCTATGTTGCAAGGCAAGACATTGAGTAAGACTCAAAGTCCGGCTACAGCGGAAGAAAGAGAGATAATGGAAAAATTCCCCTATGCTTCAGCCATGGGCTCTATAATGTACGTCATGCTATGTACAAGACCATATGTGGCACACGCTATTAGTTTGACTAGTAGATACCAATCTGATATAGGATCGGAACACTGGATAGCGGTCAAGAATATCCTTAAGTACTTAAGAAGAACTAAGGATATGTTTCTCGTGTACGGAGGTGAAGAAGAGCTCGTCGCTAAGTGTTATTTAGACGCTAGCTTAGACACCGATCCGGATGACTCTAAGTCTCAATACGGATACGCATTTCTCATGAATGGTGGAGCGGTTAGTTGGAGGAGTTCCAAACAACCCGTGGTGGCGGGATCAACAACGGAGGCTGAATATGTTGCTGCTTCGGAAGTGGCTCAGGAAGCAGTTTGGATGAAGGAATTCATAACCGAACTAGGTGTGGTTGCGAGCGCATTGGACCCAATGGTGATCTATTGTGACAACAATGGAGCCATAGCTAATGCCAAAGAACCAAGGTCTCACAAGAATTCCAAGCATATTAAGCGCCGGTTTCACTCCATCCGCGAGCATGTCAAGGATGGAGATATAAAGATCTGTAAAGTACACACAGATCTCAATGTAGCAGATCTGTTGACTAAAACTCTCCCTAGAGAAAAACATGATCAACACCAGAACTCCATGGGTGTTAGATTTATCACTATGTAACTAGATTATTATCTCTAGTGCAAGTGGGAGACTGAAGGGGATATGCCCTGAGAGGCAATAATAAAGTAATTATTATGTATATTCCAAGTATATGATAGATGTTTATTTTGCATTCTATAATTGTATTAATACGGAAACGTTAATACATGTGTGTTTAATAAAGCTCATTGATTAACAAGATGATCAAGGTTTCCTGATCATGGACATTGGATGTTGTTAATAACGAGGTCACAAAATTATTGGAATAGTGTGATGAACATTCATCCGAAGTATAGCATTACGATCAAAGTCATTGAGTTTATATTGCTATAACATCATACGAAGTAATCCTAATCCTTAGACCATGAGATCATGTCAATCACTAACACTAGAAGAGTATCTTGATACCATCAAATGTCACATCGTAATAGGGTGATTATAAAGATGGGTTTAGTGCTACTAAGGTGTTATGTTGAGGCCCATGGATCAAGAGTGGAATATGTTCATCCCGATGATGGATAGATATATTCCTGGCCCTCTTGGTGATATCACATTAGTTATCTTGCAAGCAAGTGATTAGATCACTAGAATGTTATATCACGGGAACAAGAAAAGAGTACATGTCAGTAACAATATCAAACTAGGTATGAAGATACCGATGATTTGATCTCGGACATGTAATATATCGCGAGACAAAGGGATTAATTTTGTATTGTAAAAGGTTCTCACGATCACAAGGAAGTCATTGTTGAATGTGTGGGAGTCAGTATGGATCTCCAGGTCCCGCTTCTGATTATTGATCAGAGGGGTCTTGATCATGTTCGCATTATTCGCGAACCGTAGGGTGACACACTTAAGAGACACCGACACCATTTGGAACAAATAGTTTCATGTCGAAAATATTTACAAAGCGCAGGAATTTATTTCAGTAGACACCGGAACTGTTTCGGGTGAAATTACTGAAAGTGTTTCTGCATGTGAAATGAAATACTAGCAAGGGGTTATATGTGAATTTTTGTACATTAAATTAATTGAAAAAATTCTAAATAAATAAAAGGAGTTTTATTTAAAGAGATATTGCATTAAATTTGGTGGAAATTTAATGGGATTTTTGAGTAGGATTTTGAGTGGAGAAATGAAGGGTCTAATTTTGAGTGGGAGCTCCACCCACTTAATGGAGGAAGGGGTGGGGGCAGCCACCATGGCCGCCGGCCACACCCCTTGGGGTGCCCCCCTCCTCCTATAAAAGGACCCCCTCTCCCTCTCTCTCACTCACACCTCCTCATGAAGGATCTCTCTCCCCCTCTAGTTTATCCCCCATGGTCTCGGACTAGCGAGATACAGGGTTCCCGGTGGTTTTTCGGCAAAAAAGAGTTGTTGCTTCCGCTGTATCGCTGGAGCGAGGAGGCGGAGGTTGCTCGGTGGCTTGGACGTGTGTGCGAGCACGGATGCACCGCTGATTTGCGGCGCTAGGACTTCCTCTCGATCTTGAGATCGGCAACCATTCATCTACATCATCCATGGGTACAACCTCATTAAACTTTGTCGGTCTTTAAGGGTATGTTCTCTACGAATATATACCCGCCCGTTGCTTGTATCTAGTAGATAGATCTTGATACATAGTTGTTCCCATTGTAGGATTTTTTTTGTTTTCTATGCTGCGAACCCTACAGTTGCTTGCAAATCATTCTTCCTCTGATGGTTGTTCATCATTCTCTTCATTTGTCATTAAGTTGAAATATTTGTACTGCTGGCACCTGTGGCCAAAGAACCACTTAAGGCCACAGTATCTACACATGTTAGGCTCCTTGAAATTTGTTTCAGGTTTGTCTCCCTCTTTCTTTGTTGGTGGTTCACTGCTTGTTCTTGGCTTATATGAGGTCTAGCTGCTGAAGTTTCCTCTCTGGATGGAAAAAGAGCTACTAAATTTCTTGTTCCGCTAAGAATTTGCATTGATAACTTTGTCCATGTCCCTAGCATGATCCACTGCATCATATAGGCTTTGTGGCTTCAGAGGTTTCATGTAATGTTTGATCTATATGCTCGTAAGCCATTGATGTAACATTTGATGCAGTAGGTTTCTTTGACAACCGGGTTTTCCTTCCTATAGTTAGACATCTTATCCTCAAGTATGTTTGTATATTCAGAGAAAGTGTTGGTCCCTTGTTTGACTGTATTGAACTCGTCCACAACATCATAGGAACTGATTTGAGTGAACCTCTTTGTTAGAACATCACAAAACTGTTTCTAGTTCAGGTGTTCATCTTATACTCCTGAATTTCTGAGCCAGGAATCAGCCCTTCCTGTGATATACATCTGAAGATAGTCAAATTTTGCCTCTTTAGGGACCTACACCATTGTGAAGTATTTCTCAGTAGTTCTCAACCACTCATGAGGATTTGTGCCATCAAATTTGGGAAAGTCCATTTTAGGTGCTTTGGCAATTGATCTATAAAATTGAGCATCTCTATCCTGTTCATAGGGTATGTGTCCTCTCTGATTATTTCTGTCATGGAGTTCAGGTGGCCTCCCATTGTGGTGAACATTAGGAGCCAGTGGGTTTTGGTTGTTTGGTTATGGTTGTGGTTGTGGTTGTGGAATGAGTGGGTTTCGGTTGTAATAGGTGTGTCCTGGGGGCATTTGTGGTGGATAGTTGTAAGGGTCAGGGTAGGGAAAGTGATTGTAGTTGGGATTTGGTTTTTGGTTCCACTGGGGAAAGGGTTTAGGTTGTGGGATGAAATGTTATTGATATGGAGGAGCTTGTGGGAAAGGGTAGTAATAAGGCTGTGGAGGAGGGTGGAAGTAGGATTGGTATTGTGGTTCCTGGTAATGGTACTATGAATCATCAGCTGTATTTCATGTAGCATCATCATAGGAGACGTGCTCTCACTCATGGTTCTCTGTAAAGGTGTAATCATACCTAGGTTGTTCAGCCGCCTCATTGCGTCTCCTCGAGTGGGGAGGTTGAGAATGTCCTCGTGGTTGGTCTCCCTTGGTGGTGTTGTTGAAGGAGTCTTCTACGTGAGTTGTTGTTCATTTAGCAGTACGCCCTCTGTCCACTGTCAGCAGAGCTTCCAAGCTGAGACATTTTGTTCACTTGAAGTGGTGATTTTCCTTTGATGCCATCAACCTTGGTGCCAATTTCCTCTGTTCATCTGTTGACGTGCTCCATATCAAGCTTCAGCGCTGCTAGTTCGGCTGCTTTTGCGCTTTCTATGGTCTTGGAATTAGGCATGGTTGGAACTTCTCCTTTCTACCGCCACCGAGTTTGCTGACGCCACCGAAAAGCACACGAACTGGCCCTGTCGCCAGGATTTTACGCCCAGGAGAATTGTTCTCTAGGAACCGTGACAAGTCATCCAATTTATGCCCGAACAGTGCTGCCGCCACCAAGCCGTCGTCGTCGACTACGCCAAGATGGGTGTCACTGCCGCCAGCGCCTCCGTCGACCGGAACCCCGCCGCAATTAGGGTGAGGAGGGTGGGATTTTACGAGAGATCCCAACCACCCCCGTCACGCCCGATCAATTTGCCACCTTGCTACGATCTTGATCTAGTGTGATTTGGTGGTAGGAAAAAATTTGGCCAAAGAATTCAACTGCTCTGATACCAATTTGTCAGATCCCGCTAAGAGAATCCGATGATGAGCTTTCGGAGACCCCTCTATGAATTGGGGAATTTCTAAGCTAGGATTCCTAATGCAAAGTAAAACGATAAGGATAAGTTTTGGGAATATTCTTTGATAGCCCAGTCGTCCTAGCTGGGGGGAGGCTATATATAGCCGAGTTCGATTATTATCACGATTTGGAGAAGTAACTAGTAAATTAATTTTATAACAGTCGAGATCATAAATTAATTCTAATCCATCAAGGCCGTTGATCCTCCTGGTCACTGTGGACCGTCGATTCTTCATAACATATCCGGAGAGGTATCATGAGAAGCAGAGTATCTAACAACCTTCCTACTAGTTTAAATTTGTTTTTGCAAATACATCCCTAATATAGTAAAAGCGTTTCAAATCTGGCCAGATCAAACTCAGAACTTGTTGCTTCCCTGCAGTCCACCACTCCCCTCGCGGTCTCCGACGTATCCATCATTCTCCGCTCCGGTCACTACCGGAGGGATCTCGCATGGGGTCGCCCCACTTTGATCCTGCTCGCTGCCGGAGGGATCCCGCATGGGTCGCCCCTTCCGGCGCTGGGCGAGATCAACGGCACCGGGAACTTGGCCGCGTATAGCTCAGCAGCGCCTGTGTAGTCAAGGCGGTGCATGATGATGGAGTCGTTCCGCTGCTCCGCTCGTAGTGTGATGCCGGCATTGGGCGAGCTCGCTGGCGTCCACCTCCCAAGCTCCGTGGCCTCGTCCAGCTCCTGGCCGCGAGCTCGCCGGCGTCAAGCTCCCAGGCACTACCGATTCTTCAGGATCCTCCACAGGAATTGCCACTTCTACAGGTTCTCCCCTAACGTCGATGGAGCTCACTACTTCTACTCCCCTCTTCAGAGTTTCTGAAGAAGAAGAACATATAAGCTACATATTCAGAGTTGCAAGTAATTGTACAGTACATCAGAGTTGAATTATAATGGCATGTAGTGCAGGTAGTGCAGGTAGTGCATCAGAGAAGTGTTGTAATGGCAGGATAGTACACAAAGGAGCAAAGAATGGTCAATTTGACTGGACAAATCATTCTTAGTTTATGCTTTGTTGAGAGAACTCAATGTATCCATTTCACCATATCAACATCTTGGGGTGTGTTTGGTTCAGGAACAAAGTGGAATGAAATGTCATGGTTCCATTCCACTAGAATGGTTCAGTTCCATTCCTGTGTTCGGTTTGGATAAAAAGGAGGAGCGGAATGGTTTAATTTTTGTTCATTTGGGGGAATTGGAGAGAAGAACAAAACAGGGTTAAAGTTAATCTTTTGTCTCAATATCGTAATTAACAGTGACAAATGGCCTTTTTAGTCTCAAAATCGTAATTAACATTATTTTTTGTTCGATTGAGGGAATTTGGAGAGCAGAACAGAATGTCTTAAAATCGTAATTAATAGTGGCTAACAGTCTTTTTAATCTCAAAATCGTAATTAACAATGGCTAACTATTTTTCAGCTAGATTATTGAAGCGTTTCTTAATTAACAGCTACTAATTAACAACCGTTCCACCACATTCCACCGATCCGGTGGAATAGGTGCATTCCGCATATGGGGAGAATATTCCCTTTTGAAGAACCACTCGGTTCCTTTCTGTTCCACAACTAAACATAATAATTGACTCTAACTGCAAAATAGTTTCGTTTCGTTCCACTTGGTTCCATAACCGAACACACACTTGGAGTATCTTACTTTGTCTTCTAGGTACTCCCTGTGTTTCAAAATACTCACTCCGTCCCGCTTCACTTTGTTTACATATTTATATATCTTGACGAAGTCAGATAATTTGGAATGGGGAGAATATAAAATGTTTTAAGCTTTTTTCTAAAATGGAGGTATCTAGAAATATTATATTGTGTAGATTTGGAGCTAAATGAATACACCTACGCCCTAAAAGACGTGTAAATACTTGATTCAGAAAAGGGCTAAAAAAATCTTATATTTTAAAACGGAGCGAGTAGCTCCAAACATAGCGATAAGGTAAGAAAAATAATCAAAAAAGAATGTCACACTTGAAATTTACTTGAGTCGTCTTTCCGGCGTCGTCGGAGAGAGATAATACTGTAGAAAAAGGAATCTCGTATACTTGAAGCTAGCTTGAGTCGTCTTTCCGGAGTCGTCTGACAGAGACTATATCGTCCTCTACTGGTGTCTTCTACTCTTGCGGTTCTCACCAAATCGATTCACGGCCACACAGGCCTCACTGGATCAGATGAAGAAAGCGACGGCAGTTGGCTTTGTTCATGCAAGTTGCTCTGGGCAAGGCGGCCCGGCCTCTAGGTAGGCAGTTCGCCCGTTCCTGGAAGAAACTTTCCGAATGAAGCCAACAACGGGTCTCCTAGATCGTGCGTTGACCCCATATACGTATAGGTCTGGCATTCATGGCTTTACATGGCTCCTCAGATATCGGAGCTCACAAGATATATAGATATATATGCTGGCTAGCTCGCTCATTCATATTCATCACTTCCAACTTACAGGGTCCAGCAAGCAAATATGTTGGCCGCAAGTATTAAGCTCTTCCTCTTCCACCTTTGCGCGAGCTTCTGCTTCCTCTTCTCCCACCATGTTGTAGAAGGAGCCACTGCCTATCCCTTCTCCTTCAGCTTCGACTTCTCCGACAGATCCAGCTACCGCTCGGCTGACCTTAAATTCGAGGGCGATGCGGTCCAGCACAGCGAGCTGGTCGACCTCACATGTAACTCGATGGCGCTGCCCTTCAAGAACACGGGGCGGGTGTCGTACAAATACCCGGTGCCGTTCTACGACACCACCACCGGCGAGGTCGCCAGCTTCACCACGCGGTTCACCTTCGCGATCAAGGCCGGCAAAGTCAGGGGGGACGGCGGCATGGCTTTCTTCCTCACCGGTTACCCATCCAGGTTGCCGCTGACTTCCCGCGGGGGCGATCCCGGCCTTCTGCATGGCGGTCCAGGCCGGTTCGTCGCCGTCGAGTTCGACACATACCGCAACACCTTCGACCCCTGCGACACCCACGACCATATCTCCATCCACATCGATACTGCCAGGGACTCGTTGAACGCTACATGCTTGCCCAGCTTGAGCCTGGAAGGCTCCATGACGGCGTCCATCACCTTCAACAGCAGTACCAACATGCTCCTCGCCTCCCTGCACTTCAACACCCATCCTTCTCGTGGCTCCTATCAGGTCAGCATGCATTTACCCCATCCGGTCACGTCCTTGCTCCCGTCGGAGCTGGCGGTGGGGTTTTCTCCAGCCACTGGCTCATCCTTCGACTACCATCAGATACGTTCTTGGAGCTTCGACTCAACTCTTGCCACTCGCACAGGTATATCACTCCCTAGTCCCTAGTCCCTACAACAATAATTAAGAACATGAAAACTTCTATTTTTGGAGAATAAAATCATGTAGGCAATGGAGTGTTACATATGCACTCTATTTTGCATTAAAAAATTACATATTTTTTCAATTTATTTGTGGATATAACGTATCATTTGGCTCTTGTATATAGAAACCGGCGCATCACAAGCCCAACCAAAGCCAGCGTTCGTGGTCAGCAGAAAATGTATGGAACTCCCTTGACCCATTTTGATAGTAGTAGGAGTATTTTGTTTTGGCTCTATGATGCATCTATTCGATTTGGGGGTATTGTGTTAACTGACTACCCTCTCGTACTATATAGATCGAACCGGCAGAACATTAGCCCAATTTAATGACAGTTCAGTGCCACCGCCACCTGACCAATCTAATGACAGTTCAGTGCCACCGCCACCCGACCAATCAACCGAACAATCAAACTCCGGTTCAGATCCAACAACGACCACTCCAACAGGTACGAGGCCTCTGAGACTGCTCACAGTGGTACTACTATCATGAGTTCATGCATGCTAAGTTGATAATAATTTAATGTGCATAGAAATTAATGAAGATGGAAGTGATTCTTCTAGTACTAAAGGTACATGAGCCGTCTTCAAAAATTATAAAATAAAGTCTAAAAAACTATCAATCCATTGAGGTCTTCAAAATCTTTCGTTTTTCATGACACCATCTTGTGCTTTTTTAAAGCCAGCCGCATAAAAAAGACATAGGTACCAAATCATAGACCTATATAAATATAACGAGGGTTCTCCCATCATTTTAATTTGTGCTGAAGTGTTAAGTCTACGTGCACGAGCGCAGCCATTAGAATAATCTAACAACATCGGCAAGAGTACCAACATCAGTATTTCAGAGAAGATGAACCGAACAGCCTCATTGATATCGTTGGGAAGCCGATAATGCGAATCACCATTGTCAAGAACGTGGCAGCCATGATAGATATTGCGAGGATAAACCTTCTCGCCGCAACCAACAAAAACCATCCAAGATCGATCCGGTGAAGCAAGATCTTTAAAATCATACATAAATATGTTGATCTTCCAACATCAACATTAGCATCAGGAAGAAACTCACGTCATTGAATGAAGGGCCGAAGAACATTTGTTGTAGGCGATCCCATCTCCATAGACTTGGAGACCAAAACGGAGACAACTAGCAAAACCCTAATCTAATTTATTAAAAGAACTATTTTTATCAAAGACTCAACTCATAGATCAGGTTTCCCACTCCTCCCAATGCCGGCGAGGCCGGCCGGAGGAGGGGGATGTGGAGGCGATTCGGTTTAGCAAAGAGAGAGGCGGCGGTTTAGGCAATGGTAGCGAGTTTTTAATCATTAAAGTTAATTAGTTTGTAGGGATTGTATATGCGTTTCAAATGAAAGTTTCCGCCCTTTTCAGAATTTTAAGTGGTTGCTATAAAATTTTACCATCCATAACTAAAATCTGACTGCTAACATTTTCTCTATTTATAAGTAGCATGCCCATGGAACATATCTAGTATCTCACTTTTTGTGTTCTCTCCACATAGCCACAACTTTTTTTTATCCGACCATAGAAACAATTAGAATGATGAGAATTTGTGACCGATATGCCCACATCGGCTGCATCAATCATTATTGACCATTGTCGATGTGGCTGGCTCATGGTAGCCTATTTTTTAAGTGTATCATTTGTACACACATCTTTTTTATTTCGCCTTGTCCTTTGTGGACCCATGCAAAACGAGACTTACCATTTTGAAGGTGGTTCCCGTTATTTTTCTTGTGGTAAAATCTTTGGCAGTGCATCTTGACTTCTTGAGCAAAGTAGTAATTTTGTAACTAAATTAATTTGTATGCATTGTGCAGGAACAACTGTTCAAAGTAAACCCACATCTCCATTGACGATTGTCGTGGTCTTTCTAGTGATAGTTATTTTCATAGTTGTGATTTGGTTTGGTGTGGCGGCTTATAAGCACACACACCGGGGCGATTCCTTTATGAAGGGTGCACGGGATTTGGCTAAGCGATTTGAGTATCAGGAACTGGTTGTCGCGACAGATAAGTTTTCCAGGGAGCTTGGACAGGGTGCCTTTGGCGTTGTATATAAGGGAAGAATGACTGACCAGGATGACCAGCAACATCAAGTAGCCGTGAAGAAACTCAAGAGTTGTGATGGAAAAACCAATGACTTCCACGCAGAACTCAAGACCATTAGTGAAACGAGGCACACGAATCTAGTCAGGCTGAAGGGCTGGTGTAGCCGAAAAAGAATCAACTTGATCGATTTCATGTGCTGGTGGAGGCAGAAGCTGAGTGTTTAACTCTTCCTTGTCTATGAATTGGTTCCTAATGGGAGCCTTGATGTGCACTTGAACGGGAAGGAAGAGAGAGTTCTACCATGGACAACGAGGTATATACCCAATTGTACTGGATGCAAGTTAATTTATCTTCTTGTTTTACATTTAGAAAACGATTTATAGTATCAAAATAAACCATACAGTATTTGGAATATTTTTTTAACCTAAAAGATATTGTGACGTAATACATAAGAATCAAGCCAACAATGTAACTACCAAGTGCATAAAAACGTTAAAGGAATCATGCTTTAAAATATTTATTTACATATCAGGCTGTAAGACAACTGGGAAAATATACATGGTAATTCAGAAACATGATATGATGCAATTATGCCAAATTTCCCCTCCCAGTTGCATTCTAACAAATTTCTCCATATTATTGATATACATTTTGTAAAAAAATTGGAGCCTTGAATTAACCTTATTATGGCACGTGCCAATTATTTGAGTCCAGGATATACTTGTTCAACTCTAGAGCAGAGGGCCCAAAAGAAAAACATGCGGGGGAGGGCTCATTTCCCTTTCTCCTCTTCTCCCCTTTCTTTTGAGAGTCTCCCTTGCCGTCCCGGCTCCTCTTCCCTCCAGTGCCTCTCCGTCCGGAGTGGATGTGGGAGGGAAGGCCAGGCCCTCTCTATAGATAGAAGTAGGTGTAGTTGTAATTTTTCCTGCGTGGAGAATGGCATCATGCCGATGGGGAGTTTGGTTTCCGATGCACCCGATCTGCACCTGGTGGCTGGAGGAGATCTCCTCATCGTGAGGCTCCAACGGTTGGAGAACAAGATGGAGGAGGGTCTTGCTGCCTACCCGTTAAATAAGCTCGAAAGGAATCCTTTGGTTCGGGAGATTTCATGATGTTGCTTCGAGTGGAGTAGAAGAGTTGGTGAGCTTCCCCTAGTCGGCCTCGGTGGCAACGAGGGGAGGGGGAGCGTACTGGCGCGGATATTGCTGGCTCTGGGCGACGTCGGGGAAGGTTTGAGAAGCGTCGTGGAGACCACTACATGGCGACCGAGTTTGCTGGCGTGCTCTACGGCCGCATCGACGGCCTTTTCAGACGCCAAAGTTGCGTCGTATCAACCTCCAAGATGGAGGCCTTTTTTGGAGAACTTTCCAGTGTTCAACGTCCTCCTTCCACCAAGTTGTTCGTCCTTAGTGTTGGTAGGATGGCTGGAGTTGGATTCCTATCATCGATAGAGAGAGCCATGGACCCGATTGCTTTTTTTTATTTTTCTCATGGGGTCCTTTGTGTAATCTTATAGGATTGTTCTGTAGTTCAGTTTTTGTGCAGGGTCATGTATGTAAAAATGTATCCACCGCATTGGAATTGAATGTTGCTTGAGGGTCCTTCGCGTCCCCTCCCTTGTGTAAAAAAAGAATGCATGAATGACACTCCATATGGTCAACATTTAATGGCAACTTTCAATATCCTTGACAGGTATAACATTGTGAAGGACATAGGGTCAGCTCTTCGTTATCTCCATCATGAATGCAGTCAATGCATATTGCACAGAGACATCAAGCCAGGCAACATACTCCTGGATGAACAATTCAACGCAAAGCTTGCTGACTTTGGGCTATCGAGGGTTGCCCACCACGAGAAGGAAGCAGCGCTGACAAGCGCTAGGGAGACATGGCCATTGGATTCAAGATCCACTGCAGTAGTGCAGACAAGAGCTATCGGGACGAAGGCATACATGGACCCAAATTGCATAAAAGATGGGACAGTCAGCTTCACGCGGCACTCTGACGTCTACAGCTTTGGACTCGTCTTACTAGAAATTGCATGTACACAAAAGCCCAGGGCGTATGTCTGGGAGCTGTACAAACACCACCCAGAAAACATGGCAGCTGCGGCGGATTCAAGGCTAAAGGGCAACTTTGACGTTGCGCAGATGCAGCAAGTGGTTGTCTTGGGCCTCTGGTGTTCGTCCTTAAATGACCGCCAGCGACCTACCCTGCAGCAAGCAATGGAAGTACTGGAGCGTGGCGCAGCATTGCCCAACCTGAGAGACTAGTTAGTGGTGGCGCTTACTGATCTGTTGCTATTATGAACTTGTTCATAAGTACTCTCTGTCCTAAATTAGCCTGCGGTCTGTATTCGGTCAAATTAAATATATTAAAGTTTGATTAAGTATACTCAACAAAATATTAACATTTATAATATCAGTTGTATGTAATATAAAACTATGTTTTATGATGAGTCTAGTTATATTTATTACATTATATGTTGATATTTTTCTTATATGCTTAGTGAAAGTTTAATTTTTTTACTTTGACTAAACCTAGAAGGGTAATTTAGGAAAAAGGGAGTATGTGCTTACCTTTGCATGTAACACATGTGAGAAGATATCTAGTGCTCCAAGGTACTCGTATGCTACTTGATTCTAGGAAGATCTAGACCGCTCGTTTTCTTATTCAATGGACATGATCAAGAGTAGAGCAAGGGGTGCTCTTCACATGGAATAGATATGAACAACTCCTTGTGCTTTTTCACATTGTTGTACGACCTCCCCCCCCTCTCTCTCTCTCTCATAAAGGAGATATACCCTAGATGCCAATAATAAATAGCATATTTTTATTGTCATATCTCATTAGTTCGTAATAGTTTTATACCATGTTATAACTGTATCAATCGAAAACATTGCTACACGTGTAGTATGTAAACAAACCAAGTCCCTAATATCCTCTAGTAACTAGTTCGTTGGGCAGCTGATAATCGAGGTTTCCTGATCTTGGACTTATTAATATCAACTGACAATGAGGTTACTTCATTACATGAATGATGTGATGGCACACCTGACCGTAATATTGCAATGTGATCCGGTCATAAACTTCTACATTGTGATATATAGCAAAGCGTAGTGATTCAGTCCTTCGATCGTGAGATCATATTAAACACTATCTCTCGTGGATGCTTTGATCACATCAACCGTCATGTCCATAACTGGATGGCCATAAAGGTGTGTATTGGGTATTCCAAAGGAATAGGTTGAGGCCTATGTATCGAGATCTAGATTTGCCTATCCGAGTGATGGATAGATACTCTAGGCCCATTACGTGAGATTACATCTACAAGTTCGAACATGTGACTAGGTTACGGAGATTAATATCACGGGAATGAGTAAACACAACAAGTTCGAACTAGGTATGTCGATACCAAAGATCGGGTCGTGGGCAAACCAGGTATCGTAGTGCAAAGGGAATGAGCCTCGACATTCAAGGTTCAAGCGATCAAGTTATCCGTGGAATGCATGAGTGCCATCATGACTTTTCAGACACCGCTATTGGTCATTGATCAGAGAGTGTCTCGTTCATGTGTGTGTATTCCCGAACTATAGGGTGTCCCGCTTATGGGTAGATGACACTTAGGGATTGATCCGAGATCGTAGGAGAAAAGAGAGAGATCTCCAGAATAGTTTTGGGGTGATACCAAAATGTCTCCGAGGATATTCGATGATGATCAGAGGGGTCCGAAAGGTGTTTCGGAGTGATAGGTATTAAATAATATGTATTTAATATTAATTAAATGAATTAATATTAAAAAATACTTAATTGGATTTATGGGGCAGCCCACCTAATTGGGCCTCACCGGAGGAGGCCCAAGAGAGGGTCGCGCCCTAGATAAGGGCTAGGGTGGCCGGCGGCCACAAATTGGCCTCCCCGCCATGTGGGGCCCATGTGGGGCTGACTGGCGATGCCTCCTCGTCCCTCTTGATTAGTCCCACCCAAGACTTTGAGGGAGGTGGTGCCTCCCTTCCTCCTATATAAAGACGGAAACCCTCTCCTTAAATCCATACCCATCAATTGGCTTTGCCTACTCTCTTTCCCTCATCTGTGGTTCTTAAGATTGGAATTGCACACAACGATAGGGGTTTATCCACCATACTCACGTCGTCGTGCTGCTGGACTCTCGGTCCGGGTCAATCTTCTTCCACTACTTTGCTAGACTGGAGCCCGGAAGACGTATCTACACCGGATGCGTATAAAGCCACGAGGCACCGACACTTGTGGTGCTAGTCGCTTGGAGCTTGGACGTATACACGACCTTGAGGTCAGCTACGTCATTCAACTACATCAGCAATGTTTCTCTTGAAACGTTAACCGCTTTCGGTCTTCAAAGGTATGAACACCAAAACCCTCTTGGTACCTTACATCTGCATAGATAGATTTTGGCTTTGGTGTTCTCGTTGATAGGATTTTTTTTTTGTTTTCTAGCGTGGAAACCCTTCAGTGGTATCAGAGCCGATCTTTGTGTAGATGTATTATATGAGTAGAACACATAGAAATATGTCGGCATGGATTTTCTAGTTGTTACTCTCCCATGTATATTTTTTCATATCGCGGCAATGTTTGATAAAGCGGCTCAGACCAATCTTATGCGTAATCTTACGGACTAGTTCGATGCTCAACATATGACTTGTACCATATAAGTGGCTAGCGGTTGTCTGTCTCTAATTTATCGCCCTCGCTACTACACCCCTCCCGCCCTCGCCGCTCTTTCCCCAAATGGCTATAAAAGCTGACAGCCTCGCAGTCTCCAGAGCACCCACTTCCACTCCATTTATCTCCCGAAGCACCAAGTTCCAGGCGAAGAGAAGCTTCACGCAGGCGATGGCGGAGAGGTACCCGGCGACGGAGCAGCGAAGAACGGCTTAGGTCAGCATTAGCTGCATCCGTGGGAGTCTCGGCTCCTCCATGACGCCGGCTACCCGGAGGCGTCAGGTTTTCGGTGCTCGCCTGTGTTTAAGATGAGCGCGGGCGGTGTTCCCGTGCCACCGGTGTCAGAGGGGCAAGAATGGATCGATGAGATCCAGGCTATGATTGCTGGCATGGACCCCGACAAGGCGGAGCACCGCGAGAACCACGTCTACTGGGACCAGTTCTTCCACGAGCGTTGGGCACGCTAGCTGGCCTACCACCAGGTCCATCTGCCAAGTTAGTATCTAGTTTTACTTCGGATGTTAAATGAGGTTGTCATTTGTTGCCTTGACAATACTAAACTTATCAGAAGATTTTGTGTCAAGTTAGTAATGTGGCTCTTGCACAGTCAGACACCTTTATGGCTGTTTTTCATTTCTTTCAGGTTCATGGAGAAGTCACAGATCCTCATGTTGACACCTTTGACCGCGAGAAGGTTTTCATTGAGAGGATATTAGCACCACTTGTACAAAAACTTCCACAGCTGAAAATTGTTATGGAACATATCACTACAATGGATGCCGTGAACTTTGTAGAATCATGCAAAGAAGGTGTGTGCTTTACAATGGCCTTAAGACTTCTGTTTGCTCTTATATATGTCATTTACATTTTTGTGCTCTTAGGTCATGTTGCGGCAACGGTTACTCCACAGCATCTTCTTCCCAACAGGAATGCCTTGTTTCAGGGTGGTTTACAGCCTCACAATTACTGCTTGCCAGTACTGAAGAGAGAAACTCACAGTATGATCTTCTCACTCTCATGTCCTAACCCTCGTATCTCTATTTCTGCCAAACATCCTACCTATTGCTTATTGTTCATATTAAGATATCTACTCCCTCCGTTCCAAAATATAAGATGTTTTAGTATTTTTCTGAAACACATGTATCTAGACGCCCTTTAGTGTGTAAGTTCACTTATTTTGCTTCGAACCTACACACTAAAAGGTGTCTAAATACATGTGTTTCAGAGAAAGGGTAAAACATCTTATATTTTGAAACGGGGGGAGTATTTTATAAAGCTTTGACCTGGATACTCCTTCAGCAGTAAAAACTAGATTTATATCATTGCTCTTCCTGCATTACATTATTATTATTTTCCTTGTGATGATTAGAGTCAGCTTTTACCCAGCATTACAATTTCGAATATATGAACATGGTGTTTCTTGCGTTCTGTTATCATGAAACTTTACCTCCTTCATTTGTAGGATATCACTAGTGCTGTGCATGGTAGAAAATACGCTCCATTTCCTTTTTCTTCTTTCTACAACATCCAGTGTGTACTTACGGTTTCTGAATCTTCTACCTCAGGACAAGCTATTGTTTCTGCTGTAACAAGTGGGAGCAGACAGTACTTTCTTGGTACTGACAGTGCTCCCCATGATAAACGGATGAAGGAGTGTTCCTGTGGCTGTGCAGGAATATATAGCGCTTCCGTTGCTCTTTCTCTTTATGCGAAGGTATTTGAAGAGGTAATATCTTTTTTTCTCTGTCGCTCCCTCGTTCTTTTTGTAGTTCAAGTATATTTTGTTTGGATTGTTACCATTGTACCAGAAACTACAGTTATAACGATCTCAGCTACATAAAGCTATCACAATCATAGGGAAAAAAATACATACACTAAAATGTTAGAATTTCCTACTCCCTCCGACTCATATTACTTGACTCCAATTTGGATGTATCTATCAAATTGGAGTCAACTAATATGGGTCGGAGGGAGTAACATATTTTTTCATGTTTCAGGCTGGTGCTCTGGATAAGCTAGAGGCGTTTACAAGCTTCAATGGGCCGGATTTTTACGGTCTCCCAAGGAATAATTCAAAGATTGTTCTGAGAAGGAGCGGATGGAAAGTCCCTGCAACTTATGCATACGGTGCAGGGGTGATTGTGCCCATGTCTAGTGGCAACACTCTAGAATGGCTTCCATCCGATCAGCCTGAAGAATAAACAAAATACTGGATTCATTTGAGGATCCATTTTGCGGGTGAAACAATAAGTGGAGCGGTTCCATGTTTCCCCCTTTTCTGTAGAATCACATGATAAAACATGTTTTTCGACATAATCTTCCCCATGTGGGGTTCTTACGAGTAATATTGTGTGAGCAACTTGTTCGAGGCAACAGCAAAATGTGTTCCTCTCACTGAAAGAAAAGGTGGACTTGTTGAGTTAACTCCATTCCATCGGATTGCACTTCCATCTCAGAACAAACCTTTGGGCGCGTATTAGACAAATCCGATGGAACGCAGGTAGTAGTAGCCAAGGGTCTACTTGTTTTGTACGGCTGCTCCCAGGAGTCTGAAGCGGCGGCTCAGAAAAATCCATCTAGGATTTCTTCCCTCTGCCGGTGACGTCGTCGGTCTTCTCTCCCTTCGATGGTCTTAGGGCCTTAGAGGTGTGGCGGACCGACCACGGTCTCTCACCGGCGGGAGATTTTTTTCTTCGATTAGGTTGTTTTTTCCTGTCTTTTTCTGGATGTTGAGGCGACGGCTACATCCTGAAGTTAGAATAAAGTCCTCCCCGCTCTATCCTCGCTCCGGTGGTGCTCCTAGCGCTGACGGAGGGCGCGTGGAGTCGTGTGTCCGGCTGATCTCCTGGGATCTAGTCGTTTTTTGTGTTAATTTCAGGTCAGTCTCTTCCAATCTACTGATGTCATCATTGGTGATGGTTGCTGCTTTAGTGTGATGGTTCTTTGGGACCTTAGCACGACGACTTTCCGTGCTCCGGTGATGGAGGGGCGAGGACGGCGGGCGCCTTAGGTGATGGAGGGGCGAGGACGGCGGGCGCCTTCGGCTCGTGCTATTGTTTGTAGTCTTCGCTAGGTGGTCCATCGACCTATTTGTAACTTTTATTACTTTTAGGCATATTTATACTACTGTTGATGATTGTTAATAGATCGGTGGGATTTTTCTTGAAAAAAAAGGCTCTAGTTGTTTGAGTGCCTTCGAAGAAGTCATCTCATAATTTGAGCGTTTTATAATTTTTCTAACTACTAGTTTAATACCCGTGGGTTGCTATGGAGAAATAAATAACACATGCAGTGCAATTAACCAAAATAACGCTTAATTTAATGCAACGGGTATTATTGGAACACTTGTTGTCTATTTTTTGTATGTACTATGCGCTCATGCACTAATGTTTTGTCTAACCATGTGTTGTTTGTCCAAGCTCGTTCCACACTCATCTCACCTAAATTGGTACCTATCCTCCTTCACACTTACTTTTATTGCGTGTGGTCAAGAAGATTGAAGGCGTTGCATTGTTAAATTGTATCGTGATAAACTTATTTGCAATCTATTGCAGAAAGTATTATTATGGGGTTCTTCATGTAAATTACTCCTGTCTTCATGGAGTATTTTGATTCTATGGAATAATGAGATATTCAAAAACCATAGGCCAACTATAGAAGGATGGAAGCATGTCTACTACAATGAACCGGCTCTCCTTAGCCATAGAATGAAGAAATAAATAAATAAATCGTTTTAATGGTTGGAGATATAACTTGATTTAATTTTGTGTTTTCTTTTGTTTTCTCTCACTTTAGGCCACTTTGTCTGAAATTCACATGTACATAACCTCCTTTTTTACATATACGAATACATTAGTAACCTATCACACTGTTTTTCTTAAAAAATGTTGCATTAAATTTTTATCTACCCTTATCCATGCTTACGTTTATTGCACACGTGCAAGAATACGAGTTGCTGCATTGTTAAATTAATTTGGGTTGTGACAAACTTATTTGCAATCTGCTAGAGAAAGTATTATTCTGGCTTTCTTCGTGAAAAATATGATGTTGGCTGTATTTGGATTCTAAAGAATTACGAGATCTTCAAAAATCATCGGACAACTATATAGAAGGATGGAAGCATCCCTACTACAATGAACTGGCTCTGCTTAGTCACAGGATGTAGGAAGCTCTCCCAGTGTTTTCGTCAACAAAAAAAATACTATTGCACACATAGAAAAATGTTTAGGTTGTCGGAATCCCTCGCCCCCTTCGCCGATGCGCTACCATCACCCGACCGAAGTTTCCTTGCCTCGTCACTCCATGAGGGTTTTGGGGCTCGAGTTGCCCAGACACACCTTCTTGGCCACATTACGCCATGCCATCAAAATAGTGCTCCTAACCTCTCTGGGATCCTATCAACGAGGTTACGCGGTTGTTTAGGCCAGATATAATTAATTGAGTCAAAACCCATGGCTAACAACAAAAGAGATATTTTTGTTCAGTACAACAGTTCTCAAAAGGCACGGTGTTAACTGCGTTGCACCTCTATCATGTGCATGACGTCAGCAACTCGACGAATAGATGTCGTACTTCCCATCGGCAAAGGAGACAAAAGTTAATATGGATAACAGGGAATACCCTATTCGAACAACACAAAACAGTACAAATGTAACCAATCCAAGGGACATTCGAAATAAAGTACTCAAGCATACATTCACCAAGTACTCAAGCATAAATTCACCGTCAGGCTTTGCCGATCAGTTGAGCCACGACACACCATTTCAATATTAGTACTGATCATCTTATTTGAGTAGCAAGCTGTGAAACTCTGTTACAATGCATGAATGGTTACGCAATGCAGATGCCATGCATATTACTAATTCCTATGCGACACTATAAGCTATTAGAGCCAGGGCAAGTAACATTTTTCTGGTACCAAACCAGCTTAGAGATAAAAATGATAACACTTTTATAATAATTGCTCCACACTTTAGACTAGACAAGGACGATTAAAATTCTTGCAGTAGATGGTGAATATATCAGGGGAGATCCGCAGGCACCTCAGGTTCAAAACTTACATCAACAAATGGGGAACAAGTGACAATTATAACATGCTCAAAATATAGATGGTAACAGGCAGACCCATTGATGAGGGTGATCTACTTGAGCGACCCAACATAAATCTTGATTTTTTAGTTAGTAGGCTTAAGCTTAATTAGTGAGAAGAGGGTCACAGTACGATCCATGGGACTGGTTTAATAAATAGAAAAAAATACTAAAATATAACCACAGGCTGCACCAAACACAAATCACGCAACAACAAGTCTAACAGCCGTAACAGATGCAAATCCCGCAACACAGTTTTGTGTTTCTGTTTACACCCGTGAGACTCCAAGACAGCCAGAATTGATCTGATCGAGCGAAGCCGCGTATGCCATCCAGCCTTGGTCCTCGGTCCTTTATCTACACGAACCCAGATCGCATCAGAAAAACACCGTTGTGATTAAACACGCAGACGATTGATGCCCTGAGCCTCGCAGTTCCAAGAAATTCATAGAATCAAGTCCCAGATCAGGTTGACACCTGCTCCACGTGTCTCACCTTTTTCATCAACATCATCATCAATAAATAAATAACTCTTGCAATTTCAGGTATGTCCGCGTCTTATTAGATTTTCTTGACAAGCCTACAAATTGCTATGATAATGTAATTCCGAGTTTTTTTGTAGGAAGGATCATGAACTTTACTGCTACATTTACCCTTTTAGCATATGCCTAAGTGATAGTACAATTTTGCTCTATTAGTTATACGATAACTTTAGAAAATATTAGGGCCCCAATTTAGAAATCGCACCAGGGCCCCAAATTTTTAGAGACTGTCTTGGTAACTAGTCAAAACAGTGAGTACTCATGACTATGTAATATGTATATATCTAGCTATGAGAGCGAATTTTTTATAAATAATACGAATTAATTATTTAATTTGAGTTCTATTATGCGTTTTTTCGAAATTCCAGATCTAGTGCTTTGTCGGCCTGGGCCAGACCGACTGGGCCAATCGGCCAGGCCCTGGCCGACTGCATGTGGCACCATGCAGTCGGCCCTGCCCCACACATGCAGTCGGCCAGGGCCTGGCCGATTGGCCCAGTCGGTCTGGCCCAGGCCGATTAGTGCAATCGGCCAGACCTAGACCGATTGCCTAATCGTCCTGCCCCTAGCAAAATCCTGCATGATCAATGCAGCCCTAATCTTCCGCCGCGCCGATTTTGTCGCCAATCCTTCGCGCTGATTTTTTCCGCCATCGCGCCGATTTTCCCGCCAGTACTTCCCTCTCTTTGTTCCCGCCACTACTTCCCTCCCTTTGTTTCCGCCACTACTTCCCGCCCTTTTTTTTCCCGCCCTTTTTTTCCCGCCTTTTTTTCCCGCCTATTCGCTTCGGTGCCTCTATAAATCCGGGCAACGAGATGTATCCTTTACCAGTTCTTCTCTTCCTCCTCTTACTCTCTCATTTCCCTCCTCTCCTCTGGCTCTCGCATTTTCCTCCCCTCCTCTCCACTATGACCGACGCTTCTCCCTGGCCTGTAGATATGTCCATTGGGCTTTTCTTCATAGCCAGAACTGTTGAGATAGGCGATAAACCAGCCGACTGGGATACGTTGGTATCGAACCATGATGCTCTCGTTATACTAGGTAAGTCACTTCATCGAAGAGGGTGGAAACTGAAGACCCCAAATCAGGTACGAGCAGAGCTTCTCAGGATCAAGGCAAGGTGGGACAAGCTCACCTTCAAGAGTGAAGCTCGCATGATGGAGGTGGCTAATACACCTTGGTTCTGGATAGAAGATAGCGAAAATGAGGATGATATCTTCATGCCGCCACCGGTTGGAAGCAAGGCAAGAGCTGAGTGGGACAAGAGGCAGGAGAAGAAGAAAGAGCAGGCCAAGAAGAGTCAAGCTGACATGACGAAGCAGGCTGTGGCACGTAGGGCCTGCATAGAAGAGAGCGAAGATGAGGATGATATCTTCATGCCGCCACCCGTTGGAAGCAAGGCGAGAGCTGAGTGGGATAAGAGGCAGGAGAAGAAGAAAGAGCAGGCCAAGAAGAGCAAGTGCGAGGGATCGTCCAAGGGAAAGGGCGAGGCATCATCGAAGGGAAAGGGAAAGGCATCATGCTAGGGATTGATAGGACTCTTATTTATGTACCGCAAGTTATGTTGAACTGTGTTGCAAGTTATGTTGAACTGTGTTGCAATAAAAATCGTGAAATGATAGAATGATGTCTCATATATAGGTAGATGTCTCATGCATAGATAGACATGTCTCATACATAGATAAATATATGTCTCATACATAGATAAATATATGTCTCAGCGACGTCGTCTGCCGCGACGCTCGGGCGGTGGGTTAGGAGGCGTCGTCCAACCAAACCTGTGGGGCGGCCGAACCTGTCGGGGAGGAATCACCGACCCGTGCTCATCGTACTGAGTCTCCTGTGTGGGGTCAGGTGCAGGAGTCTGGAAAATGTTCAGCCAACTGCTCTGCGTCATGAAATCCTGAGTGCTATGATCAACGTCCTGATCAGTCCAGGCGGATCCGGACACAGACGACTGATAGCCAGGCATAGACCCCTGCATTCCGAATGCTCCTGCACATAAAAACAAAGTATGTAAGAACTTGACATGAAATGAGCCTCGACGCTTATCTTGTAAGACACATACCCTGTGGCTGTGGCTGTGGGTGAAACCCGTAGTTTGGCATGGGAGGGTGACCCCAAGGCTCCTGCTGCTGGTGCTGCCACGACGAACCTCCATCGTGCAAAGGTGGCTGCTGCTGCTGCCAACAGTCGAAAGAAGACTGCTGATGCCACGTCGAACCTCCAGCCTGGTCTGGGGGAGGAGGTCTCGGAGCCGTCTGTGGTGTAAGCCGTGGACGGGGACCCTGTCGTAGGGGCGAGGGTGGCTGCTGCTGCTGGTGGTGCGTCGAGTGCCGCGGAGGACGCAGTGGTGCCGGGTGGTGAGCAATGTCCGAAGGGCGGGTGCACGTGATAACCCCGTAGATACGTCGTATCTTCTCCTCCAGGCGACTCAGCCAGGTCTCCTGGTCCTGCCGGTGAATAAGTAGGGGTCCGGACGAAAGAGAGCGTCTGTACTCAGCACTCTGCGTCTCAAGATCGACTAAGAGCTGTGCCTGCAAGAGACACCACAAGGTTCGGCATATATAGATGGAAAACTATGTAATAAATAGGTGCATTAGATGAAGAACATACCGCGTGTTGTCTGCTGCCCACAGTCGACTGGCTCGGATAACTATCCCAAGTAGCAGCGCCCGGCATCTCCTCTGGGTGAGATTGCTGCGTGATGCGTAGTCGTGTGGCGCTCATGTAGCTATCCAAGTACCTGTTGAACTCTTCCATGTCAAATGCCTCGTTCGAGTCCCAGACTCGGGTTGTAGCGGTGTCCCACTCTTGAACGTACACCCCAACCCTGTGTAGCCAACCCGTGGCGGTCTTGCTACTTCCCTTCCTCGACAACCTAACATTTAACATGGTTAGTGTCATGTCAATAAATCATGTTAATATGGAAGTAATGTGTAAATGAAACATACGTGTGTACGACTGAAGGAATGGCGCTCTCCGTAGGACGAGGATCAGCCAGCTGGCGAAGACCAAACTGCCTCATTACTCTATGTAGGCTCATCTCCTCTGCCTGCATGTCGAAGATGATCTTCGATTTTGTGAGCCAATACGGCTCGTCCCTGGCGCATAGTAAAGACATTTGTGCGGCGTCCCCATCCCTCTGGAATCTAGCAGTGACAGCTTCATTACCGTAGGGCTCCCACATCACCGAACTCGCTAGCAGTACGTCAAACTACTCGGACAGTGCGGGGTAGCAACCCCTCACCTGATTGTGAGAAAAGCGTCTCTGCGAATAATAATTTGTTAGCTCCATGCATAGGTTATGTCAACTAAATAATGAATGTAACAAGTAAGTATGCACATACCTGGCGATGTGTCCAAACTGAACCGAAAGTAGGCAAGTCAATGTGGTCTGGATCTGGATCCAACAGTCCAGTCAGAGGGTCGCCCAAAGTAGCTGTAGGGTAAGGCGTCTCAACCATAACGTCCGGCCGGCCGATAGGAAATCGCTCCCAGGACCAAAGCTGCAACAGTAGTGGGCATCCAAGCAGGCCTGACTTCGGCGCCCTCCGTTGGCAACCACTGCACAGACCTCGGTACGTGGCCGCTAAGACCGCAGAACCCCAACTCCTCTGTATAATCATGTCAGCGCTAGTTGCATTGGCGATCTCCAATGCGATAGGGATGTAGCGAGCGGTGATAGTGGTGACATGGTTCTCGGTGAACATCACCTTACCGAGAAGCCAAAGTATGTATGCCTCCAAGGACCGAGTGATTTGTGCCTCTGTCAACTGAGTCTCTGGATAGCCTAACTGTTGGATCTGCATTAATGAAATATGGTTCGATAAGTAACCAGTAGCCAGTAATGTGTAGCAAACAGATGAAAAAGAAGTTAGCAAACACACCTGACATCCTAGTAACCAGTCGAACTTGGGCCCGTGTTCTTCATACTCCAATGGTCTAGTAATACCCTGGAATCGCTGTGCCATATCCTGTTGCCAACCCGCCGGTGCCTGTAGCGGTCCAATGGGCTGTCCAGCCAAAGGAAGTCCCAACAGGCATGACACGTCCTGGAGAGTAGGAGCCATCTCTCCCCAGCGAAAGTGAAAAGTGTGGGTCTCGGGCCTCCAACGGTCGACCAAGCATGTGAGCAACGAGTGGTCATATAGTAGGCGTGTAGAGTCTGCAGTGCCCTCAACCAAGCGAACAAAAGGTAAAAGCCCAGCCCACTTCAACCTGCATGACCAAAAACGTGATCAATCATGTATCGCAACCCAAAAATACTCATATAATTCATATAATTCATGATTAAATCGTACCTAGGAACCCAAGCGGGGTGTATCCTCCAGTTAACATTCGGTGTGCGAGTGACCAAAGGCTCAAGTGAGTGGGGGTCATCCTCCAAAATTCTAGCCCGATGCTTCTTTTCAATGTCTGGATCGAGCAACCTGTATCTTCTCGCCATTTCTGAACAATTTAAAAATTAACATAAGCAGTTGCATATTACAACATAAAACATAGTTCGCCACATATTACAACATAAAACATAGTTCGCCACATATTACAACATAAAACATAGTTCGCCACATATTACAACATAAAACATAGTTCGCCACATATTACAACATAAAACATAGTTCGCCACATAGTTTCACCCGCGTCCTCTACCTCTTCGACCTCGCGCACCCCGTCCTCGCGTATGTGTGCCGCCTGTACCGAAAGTGGGACAATGAGTATCCCTGTGACCAAATTCATTGCATAGAAAACACTGCCGAGTTGGGCCGCCAGCTTCTGATTCGTCCATGTCATTCCGGATGCGTCTACACTGGCGTCTGCCTCTGCTTGTTCGCATTAGAGCAGGGTGTGGGATGTACTTCCTTTCACCAGGGTTCACGGTGTTGAAATTACCCATTACTCGAAATCCTGACATCTCACCCGTCCAAGTATTGACCACAGATTCTTTCAGGTAGTAGGGAGACACGAACGATATGGCGTCCAACCCTAGCTGCCGACAAGCAGCAAGCACATGAGAGCAAGGCAGGTGAAGCAACTTTGGTTTGTTGTAGGTGCACTCGCAGGTTGGCCATTGCTCATTACCTATCTTCACCTCATGCGTTCTCAGTTCATTACCACACCCAAACTTATCGGTGGCTAGCCGCACCTCAAACCTTCTGTCCTCATTACCTATGCACACGACGGTGTGTGACATACACTTCGCCATCTTCTTATCCATGTACCTCATAACCTTTTCACAGAAGCGGGTGTTCGGATTGTTCATGATATGCATCTGAGCACCCTGTCGTCTGGTTCTAAAATATGAAATCGTGTCATACATAATACCTTCGACTATGGCTGTCAGTGGAAGTGCCATGTTACCTCTGAGGACAAAGTTATATGACTCGGCTAGGTTTGTAGTCATGACACCATACCTAGCTCCATGTGTATCGTGTAGCAAAGACCACCTCTCCAAAGGCTCGTGCTCTATCCACTGTTGGAAGTTCTTGATCGATCTGCCAAGCCTTCTCCTTGTACCAGGTGGATCAAATCCAGGCAAGTCACAAAGCCCTACAGGATCTTCCTCCACAGGGGCAGCTCCGGTAGCTTGATGTGCAACTACTGCTGCTTGATGTGCAGCTACGGCTGCGTTTTGCGCAGCTTTCCTTGCCCTCACATGTTTCTGAGTAAATTCATCGAGCTTTGCACGTATGAAATCGTGCTTCCATTCTTGGTTCTGCTTGCACAATTTTTTGAATAGATTCATGAGGTTCTTGTTTCTGAACTGTGAGAAGAAATTAGCACCCAAATGGCGCATGCACCATTGGCTTTGCATGTCAAGCCAAGGTGTTTGCTCTTCTGGCCCTGGCTGTGTCAGCCGTTTTACGGCATTGAGTATACCTGCATGCCTATCATGAATGATGCACACATTCGGCTTGTCTTTCACAACTGCTATTTTGAGCTGCCTGGAGAACCATGTCCAACTTTCAGTGTTTTCGCCCTCCACGAAAGCAAATGCGAGTGGGACAATCTGATTGTTGCCGTCTTGACCAATGGCGGTAAGGATCTGACCCTTGTACTTGCCAGTTAGAAAAGTACCGTCTACACATATCACTGGACGACAATAAGTGAAAGCTTGGATGCATACAGCAAAAGAGAAGAACACTCGATGAAGCACCTTCACGGATGGATCCTCGGGTATCACATAATATTGTATGTCGACATAGGTGCCTGGGTTTCTATCCTGCAGTGTCTGAAGTTGTCGGACCACGGAGTCATACGCGTCTCTAAACGAACCAAACCTCTCCTCAAGAGCCCTTTGCTTTGCCCTCCAAGCCTTGCCATACGAAATGGAGTACTTAAACCGGGTCTTTACTTTCTTCTGTATACTAGGTACTGTCAAGGCTTTGCACTCTACTAAGTCCGTGTAAAGCAACCGAGCTAGAAGTGTGGAGGAGAGGTTAAGATGATCTTTAGGAACATTGTGTAGCTTACATGTGTGCTGCACATAGTCGCTCACCAACCAAGTTGTGTCATACACAGAGACATAGGCATGCACCCTGCCTGGACAATTTATATCCACGCATTCCATTGTCAAGTATTTCTTAGAGGACACGGTTGTTTTCAAAACCCTGTGTGTTGACATTGCCCAAGCAACGACTGCATCTTGCAAATGTTGCTTGTCTTGATATCTGGCACCCTGGGCAATTCTGTTGCTGTGATATTCCCACGCAGAATCATGACCATCATCAACGGTCATTCCGGTTGACATGTTTTGATTCCATGAAGCAGGAATCGGCATGTCCTCTCCACCATTGCCTTCTCCATCAGAATCATCAGGGTCATCAGAATCACCACTCTCGCCATCCATGTAATCCTCCTCTTCCATCATGTTCTGCATGCCTCCATCTTCCTCGTCCGCATCTGCCTCTCCACTATAGTCTTCTCCACCTCCGGCCTGACTGCTCTGCCCCGATTCATAACCACCGCCTCCTCCTCCTCCTATCTCACTGCTCTGCCCCGATTCATAACCACCGCCTCCAGCACTGGACATAGAGTACATCCCGTAACTTGAATCAACACTATGGCGCGAAACATGTCCACCATCGATCTCCTTCAAGACAGGAAGCACTAATGCGCGAGGGTTTACATGCCTATCTTCGCAGCCTTTTAACCACTTAAACCAGTCTCTGTCTGTATCTACATGCCTTAAAGTCCAGAAAATATTTTTTCTTGACTTTGTCCATAATGCTTGCACGCTGACGGTGTACGTCTCGATGTTATAGCCTAAACATCCTGTCAACCATTCCTTCAACTGACTAACACTCCACGTTTGAGGGGCAGTCAAATCTAACTTTGTACACATAAACTCTCCAAGATCTGCTCCAAAGTCATTTGTTCGAACATTCCCATGACCGTAATAAAACACGAACTTCACTAAATTGGTCATCTCTGCTGACATAAAATAAACAACCTAATCAATTATTTATCGACAACGCGTATAACTTTGGGCAATGCTTGCAAATATTCTAAAAAATATGATATTATTGCTACCGGTCAAATATTGCTACTAATCCACCGGCCAAATTTTTGTGCCTAACCCATCGGTCAAATATTGCTACTAATTCACCGGCCAAATTTTTACTAATCAACTAGCCAAATATTCTAATAGACTAACCATACGACGAATGTACGTAACCATATACAATATCCATTAATTATCGAGGGATTAGAGTTTACCCTTAAAGCGAGAGAAGCTGTCACCAACACAGCTCGAACACTGCTCCACCACCACAGCCTCAGCTCCTCCACCACAGCTCCACCACCATTGCCATTGCTTTACCACAGCTCCACCACCGTTCCTCCAACAAACCAACACCAAATCAAGCCATGAGCTAACCAATCCGTAGATCGGGCTTCAACTCCCTCTCTAATGGATTTGGATTGAATTTTTTGTGGTCAAATCGAGCAAAATCTGAGAAAAAAGGTGGGTAAAAATGAAGAACACGAAGGGGAGAGAGAGAGGCAGCAGCTGGAGAAGAAGGCAGGCGCGTCGCGTGGAGAAGAAGGCCGGGCACGGCGGCGTCGCCCTTATCTGGCCCCAGTCGGCCTGGGCCTGGCCGATTGGGCAGTCGGCCTGCGCCTGGCCGACTGGTCCTGTCGACCGTTGTGGGTCCCGCGGCCCCACTGGCCGACCTGCTGTCAGCTGGCTGCTGGACGATTGCAATGCAGTCGGCCAGGGCCTGGCCGATTGGCCCAGTCGGCTTGCCCCTGGCCGACAAAGCACTAGATCTGAAATTTCGAAAAAACGCATAATACAACTCAAATTAAATAATTAATTCGTATTATTTAAAAAAAAATCGCGCTATGAGATGACTACCAGGACCTGCATAAAAAATTATATTTGATAACCAGATAATTGTTTGCACTTACCATGGCAATTTACGAAGAACCCTCTACATGAATCCATGAACATACCCCAAGTGAGTACCGATGAGAGGGCAAATCATCGTACATCTGGTGGCTAGGTTTTGAAGCTTGGCAAACGGCCTCAGCGACGCCACCGGCAGGGACCTGCAGAGCAGGTACAGTCAATGTCGTCACCATAGAACATCAGATCAGATGAGAGCTCAAATCGATAGGAAGGAAAAGCGGAGGAAGAAGAGAAGTACAAAATTAACGCTGCAGAAGCTGTAGCCCTTAAACCATGATCCATCTCACCATGCGTGAGACAGTTACCTCGCCGAGTGGCTGGGTGCCGTTGCCATCCATCGAGGCTGGACCTATCTAGACGACGAGCATTGGGCTGGAGACATGGCACCAAGGCCCATAACCCCATATGAAGCCATGGAAGTGCGCACGTATCACCCACATGGTCTGTTCCCTGCCACATTACAAGCATCAGTGTAAGAAATCGAATGGCAGACGGTGCTCTTGACAGTAGAGGGAGACAACAAAAAATCATGTGCATTGTAGGCGACGAAGTGTCACATATCACCAGTGCTCAGCAATCCAAGTGGTGATGGTGCCCAGGAGAGATGGGGAACGACAACGAACATCTGCGAGAACGTGTAGGACTGAACGAACAGTCGCATAGATCGGGGGAATAATGGTGTGCCTGGGTTGTTGCGATAAGTTGATTTTTCCCAGATCGTTGGGAGGAGAGATAAAAAAAGTTGTGGCCATGTGGATCAGATTCTGTTAGTTTGATAATCTTTGGGAGAATGTTATACGGAACTAATCTGACTATGTTTTTTTCTTTTGCGAATTATCTGATTAGTTGTTGAGATAGACACGGGTGAGTAGATGTACGAGAGAGAGAGAGAGAGAGAGAGAGAGAGAGAGAGAGAGAGAGAGAGAGAGAGAGAGAGAGAGAGAGAGAGAGAGAGAGAGAGAGAGAGAGAGAGAGAAGTGGAGAAGCGGCAATCATATGCATTATTTTAGGCTGATTTTTTTCGTGTCATTTAGTTTGTCTATTGAGATAAGGGGTGGAGTGGCATTTCTTTTGTAATTCGTTGGATGTGTGACATCGGTAGAGTAGATATGGGCCCAAAAGTAGGGGCGTTTTGTTGTGGCGATGGCATTTTTTAAGTAATTATATTAAAGTGTGACACCGTGTGACATCGCCGTTTTGCTTTTAGAAGTAAAGATCTGTAGTAAATTGATTGACAAAATTGCATCTCAGCGTCGCACCGGACAGTACCAAATGGTACCAACGTGAGGGGTCTGCAAGATTATGGGCACGTGTGGGGACACTGTCGGAATTTCAACTTTCCAGAAGCCTAAGGGTGCCTCTTCTTAATGGAACATGAGGATGGGAGGGGAGGGGAACAAGAATGCCGCCGTCATCACTTGAGAGGAGGGAGGAAATCGCCGTGCACTGCTTGAGAGGAAATCGCTCTGCATCCCTGTCGCTATAGTTTCCTCTGAGCCTATGACGATTGGTAAGAGGATCTGGAAAGCAGTTGCTGCAGAGATAGGTGCGACGAGAAGAGGATCAATGACAGAGACTTAAACCATGGCAGCAGCTACTCGCGATACAACCTCGTCCGGATTTGGGAAGGCATGGCACTATTGATGGCTTCGGCGGCTCATTTTGTCAATCGGTCCTCCATATTGGATATGGATGTCAGTCAAGGTTGTGGCTAGACAAAGTAGAAGATATTGAAACGGAAACTGTTGAGCGTCCCCCGGGGGATTCCGATCCTCCGCCTCGGGAGCTGTCCTATGGGAACGCTGCCAGCCGTCAGATCCGCTTGACTCTTCTACCCGCACGAGCACGACGCCACGGAGCAATAAAATCAGCTGAGCTGCTAGCCTGGTAGTACCTCTTCTCTCTTCACGTGCTGGTACCTTGTGACTTGCGTATGCTGCCTAGTACTTCTCCTGCAACTGCAACCGATGCTCACAAACGCCATTGTCGCCCCCCCCCCCCCCCCCTTCCCCTCTCTCTCCCCTGCTACGGACGAGCTGCTGCAACCTGAAAGTAGACGCCGCTTCTGCTACCGACGCGGCCATGATGTACTACAAGCTTCCGTCCGCAGCAGCTACCGACGCGGCCGTGAAGTGCTGCAAAGCCGCTACAGCTAGCCACCGCCGCGGCGAGGACACACTGCTGCAAGCAACCGTCATAGATGCTACCGGCGCGACGGCGACATGCTGCAAGCGACGCGCACCGCGATGTGCCACAAATCTGCCGTCGTCGCCGCTGTGGACGCACTGCTGCAAGGGGCCGCTGCTTCTGCTACCCGGTTTGCTACAAGCGGTCGCCGCTGCTCCTACCGCCGCGACTGCCGCGCCGAAGACACACTGCTACAAGTGACCATCGTTGTTGCTACCGACACGGCAGCGACATGCTGCAAGTGGCCACCTCTGCTGCCACCGAACGTGACCGTGAGGTGCTGCAAATACGTCGCCGCCGCTGCCGCGGCGAATGCACTGCTGCAAGGGGCTGCCGCCGCTGCCATAGAACTAGACACCGTGTGCTGCAAATCCGCGCCCACTGGATGTTTCTGCCGCTGCTATGAGCCGCGGACGAACTGCTACAAGCGTTTAACACTGCTGCCATGAAGCTTTCTGTCGTTTGCTGCAAAGTGCTTTGTCGTCTGTGTGAAGATGCAAAGGAGAAAGGTGGATAGTTTGGGGCAGCGGTGCTTGGTGGCGGGACGGCAACCGCATTGCATGGAGGGACGGCGGCGGGGCGGTGGTTTTGCATAGGGTGGATCTGTGTGAAAGAACGGCGGAGAGATGTCTCGGGGAAGATGAGATGAGAATGTGGGTGGGACCCATCAAGCACGTCTAGTTTTAATTCTGTTATGAGCAGGACACGCGTCGCACGCTGCGTCAGGAGGATGCCTAAGATGCGATCGTCCGGGGGGAGGGAAGCTTTTTACTATTGGAAAGGGATCATTTTTTCCAAGTCTATAGTCTGCGACAGCGATGACAACATGGGTTTACTCGTTCTCCAAAAAACATGGGTCTACTCAAGGGGGCCTTATGATAGGTTGGTGGTGCCAAGTCACTCTTGTTGTCACCCATCATTAGTAAGCTCATACGGGCAACGTCTATCTATCAGAACAATGCATGTAAGCATTGGTTGGATGGCTAACATTTAGCCTGTGGAGATCCCTGAAGACACTTCGATGTGTCATGTTTCATGAATCTTGTGCACAAATAGGCTTATGCAGAGAGACTTATGCTTATTCGTTATCGAATGGTCTCGGACATGGCTCGGCGGTGTGAAGACTAGAAGGAATGGTAGTGGTCGTCAAGCGGAGGCGACATCGTTGAGGTTTGGCGGCACTCCTTGAGTACCGAGACTGGAACTCCGGAGCAAAACACCAACCCTTTGTGGGCGTTGAGGTTTGTGGTGCTCCTTGAATACCGGGATCAGAGCTCTTGAGTGAAACCCTAACCCTTCGTCGGTTATACTTGGCAATGACGGTGCTTCGCTCAAGGCATTGAATGGACTTTGCTCAGTCCCGCCCTCCTAGGTGAAAACACCAAATTTATCTCCAATATGAAAACTCGGAATTTCTCTCCTATATGAAAACTCAGAATTTCTCTCCAATATGAAATCCGTACTCTAATTTGATCTTTGACCAGATCTGACAACGACACTTTGTGTGTCTTTACCCTCTCATGGTTTACCTCCCGTGGCGTTGATTGTTGTGTGTCTTGTATCTTATTTTTTCTTTTTAATTATTTGGTTATGTGTTGCTTGTGATATTCCCTTTGTCTCGTGATATATTACTTGCTCAAGATTCAATTGTGGTTTATCTAGTTCAATCTCTTTACCGGAAAGTTCTCTTTACTCGTTCTGTGATGTATGATCGTCATGACTAAAACCATTAGTAACGTGTTTGCAAACTTTAGGATGCTAAATTACCTATAGGGCCTAGAGATATCTCTCCAACAATTGGAGTGACAAATCCTACTCTTTATTAATGAAACTCAAAAAGTGCCATCAAAGATAACTAAAAACCATCTTTATAATCACCTAGTTACAAAGTGACATTTGATGTCCACAAAGCAATCCTCCTCTACCCGGAAGTAGCACACTCTCATGGTCTAAGGAAATGATACTTGACATATACGAAAGCGATATCAATCAAACTAAGTTACAAGATCATGAGATATGCCAATTATTGGGTATGTCCATCACATCATTCTCCTAATGATATGATTCCATTATCAAGTGACATTACATGGTTATGGTTAGGAAACATTATACTTGCCTAACGAACAATTCATAAGAGGCTTACTAGGGATATTGTGTTGTTTATATATCCATACATGTATTTAGTTTATAGTTAATACAATTATAGCATGGAGAAAAACATTTCTCATGAACAAGGAAATATGATAATAACAACTTTACTATTGCCTCTAGGGCATAATTCCAATAGATGTAACCCTTGTCTTCATACTCGTGGAGCTTAGCCTCGTCGAGGATGCAAGGGACCCATATGCCCATTTTGTCTTTCTTCTCTAGTGCCGCCAAGACCGCCACAGTCGATGAGGATCCATTCATCTGTGTTGACTTAAAACTAGCAGCGCCACGGTTAGTGAGAGGGGATTTTTCGAGCTCAGGAGTAGGAAGGTGGGGAAGAAGAAGGAAAACGATGAAGTAGATGAAGAATGACTATGCCAAGGGTGTTTTTCTTCATGTATAGCCAACAACGTCAAGATCCATGCGGGAAGTGATGTGAAACCCCGCAATTTCTACCACCTGTCGAGGAAGTAGCACGGCAAATTCGGCCCATGTGGCCATGGTCACTCTGCCTCCTCGATTCTCACGCACAATTATGGGACTCCTCGATCCTCGGTGATCGTGGTACCCACAAACATGCATATTCTTGACATGACGGATGTTGGTCAGATTGACGTGACAAGTCCTATAACATTGATATTGCAGAAGTCACGAACATTTAAATGGTCCCCTCAGTTGACCAAGAAATAAATCTAACTCGGTTTAAATCAAATTGAGAAATGAAAAGGAATTACTGATGTTTTATCTAACTTCATTAGAGTCAGATTTTTTTGTTGACATAGGTTCAGGAACCCTTCAAGATTCTCTACATCAAAGACCAATAGAGCTGAAGAAAACATCTGACTCAAGATGCTAATCCAACTAAGGATCTTGGAGTGCTCTGGGGGCTACTGTTGGGATTATACTTTTCGGGTATATCCACGACCAACACTTATCCTCGGAGACCAGGGTGACCCACTTGTGGTTAGAGTCTATGACTCCACGGGAGGTGCAAACAACGAGACAAATAAAGACACATCCATCTACGAGAAGGTCTAGAAGAGTTACCGAGTTAGGCCTGAAGCTAGAAGACTTAGAGTACAACATGTAGTAGTTACTTGATATGTTGTAATTTGTACCACAACCTTATAGGATTCTCCATGTAAGCCCTAGGACGAATGACTATATGAGCTGGTCTATGGTCGGCCCTTAGGCAAGACTCACAACGAGAACTCGCATAGATGAACCTATTTTATACCCTTTGTAACCTTTGAATTTTCCGATTATAGTGGATTGATAGCATGAGTAGGATCATACCACTACAGTCGGATCTGAACCTAGGTAAATTTGTGTGCTCCTCGTCCCAGGCTTCCTAGTCACACACACCCTTTCTTTCTTTCCACGCCTCGAGGACCCCCTCATGGTGTACTTGTCACCAACACGACGATAGATTTTGTCTTCATTTTCAGTAGTCGGGCCACCCAGCAAGTTATGGGTCTTACCACGATCTATGGGTCACCCGGGCTAGCCGAAATTTGGGCATGTTAGCAAGATACCCCTTTGGTACATCCCCAAAATGAGCCCCGAAGAGATCTAAAATCTTTAATTTTTAACACAAAATACGACATACCCATTCAAATTGTCAAAATGGACCACCTGCCGATTTTTTTGTCAAAAAAGACCACCTCTCATGGTGGCAAGGCTGGCCAGCTGACACATGGCACATGTCGCCGTTGTCGGAGGTGGCAAGCCCCCGTCAACGTTTCTCGTGGCGGCACGTCCAACCGGCCGTTAACGGGATGGCACGCACGACCCCTGCTATAACATCGCAGCATTTAGGAACCAACAAATGGTAGAAATAATACTATGTGCATGCATTTATCTATAAAATTGGGGTAAATTTTTCGCAAACTAAAAACCTAGATAGATCAGAGTTTCTTTCACTATGTTGAGTTAGGGTTAGCTCATCTTGGTGTTTGTATAAATTTTGACATGATATCTAGGAATTTTAAATTATTCTAGGATAATAATTTAAATTGAAATTTAAAATTTGAATCTACTTTTGAAATAGTTCAAACCAAATAGTATTGAGAAATTTATTGTTTACAAAAGGACATTTAAGTATTTTAATGTAAAGTATTATTATATTATACCATAAGTGTACAATTAAAAGAAATACACGATATTAAAGTAAAATTAATAAACTCAAACAAATAGAAATTCTTATTCCATATATATTCAAAAGAATATGGAGAATCCAAATAAGTAAAAGATCATAATACAAATGAATAGTTACAAGAATGGAAATAAAAGTACTTTATAAAATCATATATACATTACATTGTTCTTTACAGAAGAATAAAATAAAATTACAAATCAATAAAAGAAAAAGTGATACTAATGCCTAACTAAATCTTCATGTTCCTAGTATTCTTTATACCAGATTGTACCCGCAAGCAAACGAAGTAAACAACACTAAAAGAAAAAGGGTTATTGTTGTAGGGTTTGCAGCATAGAAAACAAAAAATTTCCTACGATGGGAACAACTATGTATCAGGATCTATCTATTAGATACAAGCAACGGGTGGATATACAAACATAGAGAACATATGTAGACCGACAAAGTTTAACGAGGTTGTACTCGTGGATGATGTAAACGAACGCTTGCCGATCTTAAGATCGAGAAGAAGTCCAGCGTCGCAAATCAGTAGCGCATCCGTGCTCGCACACACGTCCAAGCCACCGAGCAACCTCCGTCTCCTTGTTCCAGCGATGCGGCGGAAGAAACAAATCTTTCCAAACGAAAAGCCACCAGAAACATGTATCTCTCTAGTCCGAGACGATGGAGGATAAACTAGAGGGAGATAGAGAGATCCTTCATGAGGAGGTGTGTGTGCGAGAGAGGAAGAGGGGGGCTTTATATAGGAGGGAGGAGGCACCCCAAGGGGGTGTCCGGTGCATGGGGCCTGCCCCCTATCCTCCTCCATTCATGTGGGTGGAGCTCCCACTCACAAAAAGCCTCTTCATTTCTCCACTCAAAATCCCATTAAATTTCCACCAAATTTAATGCACTCTCTCTTTAAATAAAACATATTTTATTTATTTATTTAGAATTTTGTCAATTACATTAATTAATAAACATTCACATAAAACCCCTTGCTAGTATTCTATTTCACATGCAGAAACACTTTCCGCAATTTCACCCGAAACAATTTCGGTGTCTAGTGAAATAAATTCCTGCGCTTTGTAAATATTTTCGTTTAGAAACTATATGTTCCAAATGGTGTCAGTGTCTCTGAAGTGTGTCACCCTATGGTTCGCGAATAATGCAGACATAATCGAGACCCCTCTCGGATCAATAATCAGAAGCGGGACCTAGAGATATATACTGACTCCCACACATTTAATAATGACTTCTTGTGATCGTGAGAATCTTTTACGCTAGAATCTTAATCTCTTTGTCTCGCGATATATTACATGTCCAAGATTAGATCATCGGTATCTCCATACCTAGTTTGATCTTGTTACCGACATGTACTCTTTTCTCGTTCGCGTGATATAACATTCTAGTGATCAAATCACTTGCTTGTAAGCTAACTAATGTGATATCACCGAGAGGGCCTAGAGTATATCTCTCTATCATCGGGATGGACAAATTCCACTCTTGATCCATGAGCCTCAACATAACACCTTCGTAGCACTGAACCCATATTTATAGCCACCCTGTGACGGTGTGACGTTTGATGTTATCAAGATACTCTTCTAGTGTTAGTGACTGACATGATCTCATGATCTAAGGATTAGGATTACTTCGTATGATGTTACAGCAATATAAACACAATGAATTTAATCGTAATGCTATACTTTGGATGAATGTTCATCACACCATTCCAATAATGTCGTGACCTTGTTATTAACAACATCCAATATCTATGATCAAGAAACCTTGATCATCTTGTTAATCAACGAGCTAGTTTATAAGAGAGGCATAACTAGGAACTTTCTATTTGTTTATTAAACAAATATGTATTAACGTTTCCGTATAATACAATTATAGCATGCAAAATAAACATCTATCATATACTTGGAATATACATAATAACTACTTTATTATTGCCTCTCAGGGCATATTCCCTTCAATTGTTAAAAGGAATGCTCTCAGATTTTTAATAGTTAATTGCACTATTGTTATTCATCACTGAGAAAATAAAAGTTAGGGGAAAATTTTATCAAAAGAATAGCATCTGATCTTTTATCTAAATGGTTTTAGTACAATATTATTAACTACACATGGGCAAGTTTCACCAAGGTTGATAAAAGTAAAAGGGTAAAGAACAAGATATTTTCACTTGAGCTTATCCATAGGCACAACACACAAGAACACAACTTAGTCACACATGAAGAAATGAGGTGTTGTCGACAACATGGAGCAAGGGCAGCAGATAAAAAGCACACACTCATGCTACAAGAGCTTCTTTGCTACACTAGTTCAACACCATGCCATAGAACAATAAAACAACACCAAAGCTGAGACAGATTCTCACCATATCAATCGAGAACACACCACATAAAACCACCAGATAACCAAACAAGATGGTTACATAAAGGAGGCAAGATGGTTACATAAAGGAGGGGGTGGACTGGGTGCAGAGCAAGGGAAAGCAAGAGCTAGGAGGATAAGAGGAGCAAGCAAGAAGGTAAAGTTCATCACAACTAGGAGCTAATCAAGCTCACCAACAACAACATCTCAGCCACATCATTCATCATAGCAGGTTGGATTTATCCCAACCATATCATATTTTGCATATGATCCTATCAATCATAAGTATATTATTTGTTGAAGTGAAGTATCCTTAGAGCTACACCCAAATGGGGTGTAAACTCATCACAGGAGGGTATTAACTATTAGAAAGATCCATTCTTTATTTAGGCAACACACTAAATCTTAGACTTTGCATCATGGATTTAAATCCAACCAAACAATCAAGCAACAACATGAATACATGGACGTTACCACTGTGTACCATCCCATAGGAGGCATCACAGTGGCATCCTTCCAAAGCAAACCATATTTCCACATAAGCAAAACCCAAGAATCATTTTCCTGAAGTGCTAGGAATCATCATTATTTAACTATCTACTAAAGGATAGCCACATCATGGAAAGTTTACCACGAGTATCATTCCAACAAAGGTTTAACCATCATTTTTATATCTATGGATTCATTCCCATATCATGCCATCAATCCAATATAGCAAGCTTTGATTCCCAAAGCAAAAATCCATTAATCATCCTCCTAACTAAACAAGCTAGGAATCATAATTATACTATTCATTTGCCATTACCTATACAACAACTAGCATCAAGACAAATATCATATTTTTCATCACTCCCAGGATAGATACAAGCAAATGAAGCACATACTCAATTAACAGAGCATCCCAGAGTTTAGTTTGATGAAGGCATCAATCCTAGCATAGCCAGTAGCAGTACTGAACAACACACACCACTAAATAAATTATATAACAATACAAAAACGTAACCATAGGGGATTCTCAAGGCCAAGTTCATCTAGACATCATCAGCATACAATTTAGACAACAAGATGATCCTTAGGGCAGAAGCCAAACCCTAATTATGGTTACAATCTTCCTACAGTGAGGAATCCAGATAGAGGCAGAGAGAAGAGAGGAAGGGGATAACTTACCCGAGGTCCTCTCTAGATTCTAGAAGAGGAAGCAGCAGGTGATTTCCGGCGACAGGAGCACAACGGCCCATGGAGCACTTGGAGGCGCTGCAAGCCACACCAGGCCATACTTGAAGCAATTGTCAAGGCAGGAGGCGGCACCAGGCACCGCCAGAACACCAGGGCAACGCCATAGGGTTGCCAAAGCTCAACACCACGGAAGGGGGCAAAGCCCTAGCCCTAGTAAGGTCACGATATGGTCAAGAGGAGGCACGCACGACGAATTGAGTGGGACCAATTGAAGCAGCAGCATCGACCTGGTCGATATGCTAAGCGGCGGCAGCCGGAGAGGCCGAGGCTCGCCGGGATCGGAGAGCAACAGCAATGGCTACGTGATATCGCCAGGGGAGAAGAGAGCGAGGAGAGGCTGAGCACGTGTGTGGTTTGGGCCGGTTGACTGACCTAGGGCACCATGGTGGGTTTTGACCCAACCCACTAGGCTGGCCCGCGGACCAGGCCCAAATCTAATAAAAGGAAATAAAATAATCACAAAATAAAAAATTACAAATATACCCTTGATAGTAAATTAGCTCTGAAAAATAAAGAAAAATGATAAAAATAGAAATAATATATCTAAATGTTGATAAAAAAAAGCTACCCAACAAAAATAGTAATTTGTATTTTAGCATGATAAAACTTAATTTAATTATTTTAATGTAATAATTCCTTTATGGAATTGCCTAAAAATAGCGATAATAAATAAAAATCATATTTAAGATCTTAAATAAATACTCTATGTAAGAAAAATACTAGTTTGAATTTAATTTGATAAAATTAAAATGTGTATTTGAAAACACTTATTCCTCTTTGGAATTTAAATCAAATAAGAGTACGACTTAAAAATAAAAAAATCATTTTAAGACCTTGATTAAGTATGTGTTACTAGAGAAATATTAAATATAGTATTCCAAAGGGTTATAAGATTTTAAAGTATTAACTTCTTTTTATTTATTTGTTAAAGCAAAAAGACTGAAAGTTCAATGAACGAAGCCTAGAGGGGGGTTGAATAGACTTTTAAAATTATTATGATTTAGGCTCAAATAAATACTGAATAAAACTAACGTTTAATTTATGGAAAATGATTCCACTCCCCCGGGGGATTTCAGGATCGCATCCCCCGGGTCTTTCAGTGAAGCACGCGCGTGAACCAGCATGGGGGCCCACCACGTTCCAGCTTTATTGTTTTCCAACCTTACACTCTATCTTCTTCACGTAAATCTCGCCGGCCTCCGAACTGCTGCTGTCGTCGCCACGAGCTACGGCCACCGCTCCCCGGCAATATCCTCTGTGCGCCGCCGAAATCTCCATGCCGCCCATCGCCGCTGTCGGGTTCTCCACCGCCGCTGGCCTCCCATCTCCGACCACGACATGCGCCGCCCCTGCCTGCGACCTCCATGAGAGCCACCACCGGACCTCCGCGAAAGCAGCCCATCGCTGAGCGCCAACTCCATGAGAGGGCCCGCGCCGCCCCACTTTTCCCCCCTCACCTCCCACCTTGTGAGCATGCCTCGCCGCCGGCAACACCTCCCGCGAGTATGCGCACACGTCCACGAGTTCGCCCGACCATGGACGCCAACACACCGGCCATGTGCAATGGTGCTGCCATGGGTGGGGACAGTGCGAGGTGGTGCTGCTGCCATGGACCATCAATGGGACGAGTTTACAGCAGTACAAACTTTTTTCTACTTCTGTTTTGTGATTTCGCTAAAACAATGTAATGTATTTGCTACAATGTGTCCAGCGAGATTATCCAACAAAGTTGAATTTGCTACAATAGCAGAATTTTTTTTCTATTTCTCTTCTATATTTTTGCTACAATAGCACAAAGTATGCTACGGCAGGCACCGACGATGTCTCCGGCGAGGTCGTTCTTTTTGCTACATTAACACTTTTTTTGCTACCACCATTTTGCGGTTTTGCTACAATAGCGTAACATTTTTGCTACAAGGTCTCCGGTGAGGTCTACCGGCGAAAGCCTCCGGCGAGGTCGGATATGCTACATTAGCATAACTTTTTTGCTACACGGTCGCCAACGAGGTCTCCTGCGAAATCTCCGGCGAGGTCCAGTCTGTTTTCTATTTTTAGACCGAACCGTTTTCTGCTATATGTAGCAAAAGCGGGACTATTTGTAGCAAAAATGGGTATGTTTATAGCAAAAGGGGGATTTGGAGGCTTTTTGAGAGGACACGTGTCAGCAGGAGGACCCGGGGGATTTTGGGAAATTATCCCCCGGGGGACGCGTAGTACTACCCTTAATTTATTGAGCACAAAATATAACCACTAGGTTCACCTAAATGCACCAATAACCTATCCTAAGCAACACAAGCAACAAGGTGATAGCAAGGTGAAATACTTCAAGCATGACGGCTATCACAATGTAAAATGCATAAGTAAAGGGATCGGTTAAGAGATAACCGATGGACGCGGAGACAAAGATTTTTAACCCAAATTTCACTTTCAAAGAAGCTACATCTCCGTTGGAGAGGTGCGATGGCGCAATGCTCTACGAACGCAACAAATGGCTCACCTCGGGGTGTGGTGGCTCGATGCACACCCAACGCCACACAAGGCCTCACCCAGGATATGGAGGCAATTAACTCACCGACGTCATAAAAGGCTCACCCTATTCTCCCGAGTGCGCATCACAAAAGGTGGGCACTCGCTCCACTATGGGAAACTTGAGGGTGGTCACGGAACCCGTACAAGTTTTGGAAAATCTCCACAACTCAATTGGAGGCTCCCAACAACAAAGCCACAAAAGGCTACAAAGGCAACAAAGCTAGTAAAAGGCAACAAAAACACGACAGACCATAAGCTTGAGGCCACTCCACAATGGAGGCCACAAGAAGTCAACACACCAACCACAACCGTCTAGGGTTCCAAGAACCCAAGAGTAACAATCCCACAAGCTTGTACTCGCCGAATCTCCGTGGAGAACTCAAAACTATGCAACAAAAGCTAGGCAAAGTCCTTCACTCCCAAATTCCAACAAAGCTACAAAAGCTATTGGGGGAATAAAAGAGAAAGAACACAAAACTCTCCAAGATCTAGATCCCAATGAGTCCTTCACAAAGAAGGGATTTGGTTTGTGGGGATTGTAGATCTAGATATTCTCTCTCAAAACACTCAAAAAGATGCAAGAATCATAGGGGGGAAAGTGAGAGGTCAAGCTCTTCAAGGTCAACAATGGAGGAGAGAGAGAAAGCCAAGAACCGAGAAAAGAGCTCTTGACCATGAAGGGGAAGAAGAGCCCCTTTTAAAGGTCTCCCAGATCTTCCCGTTATGCACAGATCCGAGCATGATCGGTAGTACCGGTGGTGGGGCGGTACTACCGCTGGCACCCAGCCAACGGTCAAGAAAACAGTGATGCGAGAGACAGAAAAATGAACCTGACCGGAACTTCCGCCGGTCCATCGGAACTTCGCTTAAGAACGGTACTACCGCCAGAAATTCCGACAAAAGATCCGACAAAATAGAGCATACCAAACAGAGAAGTTACTGAGCTTGAGAGAAAGTAGAGCCAGAATTTCACACGGTACTACCGGCGGCAATTATGCCCGAGCGGTACTTTTGCCTCAACTTTTGGTCCAAGTTCCGACAAAAATAACAAACTAGACAGAGAAGTTACTGATCCGAACTACGGATTATCGGAAGAAACATCGGAACTTCCACCGAAACTACCGACGACAAAATGCCCTAGGGGTACTACCGATGGCGGACCGGAACTTCCACCTAGGAAAATTCCAGAAATCAAAACTGCAATAACTTTCGCATTCGAACTCCAAACGAGATGAAATTCCAGAAACCAAAATATTGGGTATCACCAAGGGATAAAATACCATGAATATATATGTGAGATATCTCCCAAGGTGTGGAGCCAAAAAACTCGCAAGAACAAAAAACACAATAAGATATGCAAGGGCAATCCTTATTTGATGAACTAGAGCTTGTTATGATGATAACCGCAAGCTCTAGATCCTCCCATGGACAAGATCCAAATAACAACCAAGAAAGATGATGTTATGTATGCAAAGGTTTGAGCTCTCTCTGAAAGATGCGATTGAGTCACCCGCTCGAGAATCCCTCTTGATAGTACTGCTATCTATCCTAAATCCGGTCTCTCAACTAACAACACGAGACTGGCAAAAGAGAAACCCTATCAAGAACATACTTTTTCCTTAAGCAATCCACTTAACACCTTTCTTGTTTACTCTTGGTCTCTCTTTCTTGATGAAGACTTGCAAGTTGCTCCCCCATAGTCCATGGGGAAACCTCTTCTTAAGACTTGTCTTCATCACTCCATGATCATCGAGTATGGCAAGCTCCAAGCATGATATTTTCCAGATATGGTGTATCTTGAGCTTGCACTTTATTCCTTCTTGAGTGTTGATCCATCGAGATATAAATCTCTACACTTGTCTTGATCAAACTTCAATCTTCTTCTTTCTTCATGATTCCAATGGGCACAAAGCCCTTGGACATTTCTTCTTCTCCTTCTTTATTTCTTCAACTTTCAACCTTGAGACCAACATATGGCCCAAGCGATGCCAATGGACAAACCTATAAGTGAAACTCAATTTACACATTAGTCCATAGAGATTCTCATTAATTACCAAAACCACACATGGGGCATACATGCCCTTTCAAAAATATAAACCTTTAATAATGTGGGTAAAACACACAAATAAGGATTATCATAAAATCAAATAGTGCATGGCATTACTATGCATAATTCATTATTGTTTCTTTAAATATTGTCATTATCGGGCAATAATGGTGCTTTGTAGAAACAAAAACTCAAGGTCAAGTGGAAGCATCCGACTTTACTACTTGATGGTGCTGCGTTGATGTCGAGCACTTCGTCGGGAAACCCCAAGAGCAAGGTGTGAAGCAGCACAACAACAAGTTTTCTCTCAATAAGAAACCAAGGTTATCGAACCAGTAGGAGGAAGGAAATGTCTCAAAGGTGTTGCAAGCAACGTGGAAACCTGCACAACACAAACTCAAGACTTTGCCCCAACGAACAGTGAGGTTGTCAATTGTCGTGGTGGTATCACGGCATATGCCATGGGTAGGCTAAAGTTGGGGCTGATAGACGTGGAGGAATTCGGGGAGGGATGATGCAGTGAAGACCGCACTCATATGAACAAAGAGAAATACAATGTATCTAGGATTGAGGCTCTCATGTGGAGATAACAACTCTTCCTCTACATCTAATCTCTTATAATCTTGCCATGCTTGTGGCTACAATCATGCTCCTTGAGTTGTATCTCCTATGCCTCTATCTAGATCTCTCTGTGAGATTGGAGGAGGAGGAAGAAGAAGAGGTCCTATTGAGCAGAGAGGGGAAGAGCCCTTCGGGGTCTCTCTTGTAACGATCCCCCTGGTGCTCCTTATAAAGGGGAGCCCAGGGGACAAGACTTGTTCTACACGCTTGGTATCTAGGTGGTATATTCGGGGTATCTTCTAGAGATGCTCAGCATATGCCTTGGCATCTTTAGAGATGCCAGGCATATTCCCTAGCATCTTATTTGAAGCCAAGAGCATATCCCTAGCATCTTGTTAGATGCCAAGGGAATATATCATACGCCATGTGCCAGTCTGAGCTGGTGGGCTCCCAAGATTGGCACGATACTTGTTGGTCTTGTCCTGACTTGATCCTATATCAATGTAGATTTATATATAGCTTCCTAGGGTAAACAAAGAGACACCTAGGGTGATATATCTCAGCCCGTACGCCCCAGACGAAGTGCTTAATTCGGCCTGTGGCCTGGTTGACTCGGCCTGGGAGTGAAAAGGCCCAGCCGGATCATCATGGCCTTAGCCGGATCAGGCCAACCCAGCCTGGTCATTTCCTGGAGCCCAGCCGAGTCAGGGAGCCGGTGGTGGGCCGACTTATCCTGTGTCAGCCCACCTGCGGCAGTTACGATGGAGCGCTGGGGGACCGTCGGGGTGACACGGCGACGAAGCCCGCGGTGGGCCAGGATTGGCTTCCGCCAGCCCACCTCGGGGTGCTTGGTGACGCGGGCTGGTGGGAGTCTGTAGGGGTTCGTAGCATGGAAAACAAAAATTTTCTACCCATACAAACAAAGAAGCCAAGATCTATCTACTAGATTGTAGCAACGAGTCGATAGAATAACTCACCCTCGAAGATTCCAAAGTGTTTAACGAGAGCGGATTCTCGTGGGTGATGTAGTCGTACTCTTCCCGATCTCAAGATCGCGTAGGCGATCCTTCCGGCGCTGCGTTCCGGCAGCGCTTCCGCAGTCGGTCACACGTTCGGTACTCGACGAAGACCTTCCTCTCCCTTGTTCCAGCAGGCAGCGGAGGTTGTAGCACTCTCCTCGCTATTCCGGCAGCACGACGGCGTGGTACCAGAAGTAGAGGGGAGATCTCGCAGGGCTTCGCCTTAAGCCGGAGCAAGTATGGTGGACTATGAGAGAGCCTCGATGATCTAGGGTTTAGACGCACCAAGGAGAAGAGGCTAGTCCGGCGGCTAGGTCAAGGGGATGCCCCAACTCGGCGGCTAGGGTTTAGCCCTAGGCGGCGGCAGCAGGAGGTGGCGGCGCCGGCGGCTTGGAGCTAGGGTTTGCGGGGGCAACTTGTGTGCTTGGAGGGGCAGCCCTGCCCCTCCTTATATAGGTGGGAGGCGCCGGCCAAGGGGAGGGGAGTCCCTCCCCAACTCGGCTTCCAAGGCCGGCGGGTGGAGGGAGAGGAACTCCTCCCCAAGTAGGTTTCCTACTCTCCCTCCACCAAGCAAAATAGCCGTTTGACTTTTCAAATTGGCGTTTGACTTTTCAAACTAGGATTTGATTTATCCCTTTATTTCGCTCAGCGATGACACCTAGTACATGATGCAACAATTCCAACTTGTTATGATACATTCATGTACCCTTCCTTTCCGGAGTGCCGGACATTCCGGCACCTTCTAGAACATTCCTGATGAAAACACCGGAACCATTCTCCAACCCCGAAACAGGACTTTCCTTATATGAATCTTATTCTCTGGACCATTTCGGATCTCCTCGTGATATCCCGGATCCCATCCGAGACTCCGAACAACATTCGGTCTCTTACTCATCATTCCATAACTACTCAAACAACGTCGAATCCTTAAGTGTGTATCCCTACGGTTCGTGAATTATGCGGACATGATCGAGACACTTCTCCGATCAATAACCAATAGAGGAATCTGGAAATTCATATGGCTCCCACATATTTCTACGATTACTTTGTGATCGAATGAACCACTTACATACGATACCAATTTCCCTTTGTCTCATGATAGTTTACTTATCCGAGGTTTTGATCGTCGGTATCTCTGCATACCTAGTTCAACCTCGTTACTGATAAGTACTCTTTTCTCGTTCCCGTGATATGTGATCCCTTGTGAGCTAGTCACATGCTTACAAGCTAATTGGATGACATTCCACCGAGAGGGCCCAGAGTATATCTATCTGTCATATGGATGGACAAATCCCACTCTTGATCCATGTGTCTCAACCAATACTTTCCGAACACTCAATGCCACCTTTATAGCCACCCAGTTACGGTGTGTTGTTTGATGTCATCAAAGCATCCTTCCGGTGAAGTTGATATGCATGATCTCATGGTCGAAGGAATTAGGTTACTATGTATCTGAAAGCATATAGCAATTGAACTATTAAAATGACTTGATCTTTATGCTACGCTTATCTATAGGAGTATGTCCATCATACCATTCTCCTAACGATATGATCTTGTTGTTAATAACATCTCAATGTTCATGATAGGGAAACCACAATAATTTATTGACCAACAAGATAGTATTATAAAGAGGCTTTACTAGGTACTCTAATTTAGTTTACAAATCACATAAGTATTAATGTTTCCTTCTTAATACTATTATAGCATGAATGTAAACATTTATCATAAACACAAAGATATAATAATAACTACATTTATTATTGCCTCTAGGGCATATCTCCAACAGTCTCCCACTTGCACTAGAGTCAACTAATCTAGATTACATGGTAATATACCGAACACCCATGGCAGTTTGGTGTTGGTCATGTTTTGCCCTCGGGAGAGGTTTAGTCAACGGATCCGCCACATTCAGATCTGTGTGTACTTTGAAAATCTTTATGTCACCATCTTGGACATGTTCTCGAATAGCGTTGAAACGTAGCTTGATATGCTTCAGCTTCTTGTGTGACCTTGGTTCTTGCGCATTGGCTATGGCGCCCATGTTATCACAATAGATAGACATTGGGTCCAGCGCACTTGGAACCACACCGAGCTTTGTAATGAACTCTTTCATCCATATCGCTTCTTGTGAAGCCTCCGAAGCAGCCATGTATTCTGATTCAGCTGAAGATCTCGCCTCAACGCTTTGCTTTGCACTCCTCTAGCTAACTGCTGCACCATTCAAAGTAAATACGTATCCAGATTGAGATTTAGAATCATCCGGATCGGTGTTCCAACTAGCATCGGTGTAACCATTAACAACGAGTTGTTCATCACCTCCATAAGAAAGAACCATATCCTTAGTTCTTCTCAAGTACTTAAGGATGTTTTTGACCGCTGTCCAATGATCCACTCCTGGATCACTTTGATATCTGCTAGTCAAACTAACAGCATATGCAATGTCGGGTCTAGTACATAACATGTCATACATTAGAGATCCTATGGCTGAGGCATAGGGAGTTTTACTCATCCTTTCTCTATCTTCTGCCGTTGTCGGACTTTGGGTTTTACTCAAGGTCGTATTGGGCAACATGGGCAAGAACCCTTTCTTGCTATCTTCCATTCCAAACCTCTTTAGAACTTTGTCCAAATATGTACTTTGTGACAATGATATTAGGCGCCTCGATCTATCTCTATAAATCTTTATGCCTAATAAGTAAGCTGCTTCGCCAAGATCTTTCATTGAAAAACTATTATTCAAATATTCCTTGACACTATTAAGAAGGTCTACATCATTCCCAATCAACAATATGTCATCTACATATAGTATTAAGAATGCTACAGAGCTCCCACTCACTTTCTTGTAAATACAAGCTTCTCCATAAGTTTGTATAAAACCAAAACTTTTGATCACCTTATCAAAACGTTGATTCCAACTTCGGGATGCTTGCTTCAATCCATATATGGACCGATGAAGTTTGCATACCTTGTTAGCATCTTTAGGATCGACAAAACCTTTGGGTTGCATCATATACAACTCTTCATCAATGTCTCCATTAAGGAATGTTGTTTTGACATCCATCTGCCATATCTCATAATCATAATATGCATCGATTGCTAACATTCCTCACAGACTTTAGCTTCTCTACAGGTGAGAAAGTCTCATCGTAGTCAACTCCTTGAATTTGTCGAAAGCCTTTTGCGACAAGTCGAGCTTTATAGACAGTAACATTACCATCAACATCTGTTTTCTTCTTGAAAATCCATTTGTTCTCGACAGCCTTCCGGTCATCCGGTAAGTCCACCAAAGTCCATACTTGGTTTTCGTACATGGATCCAATCTCGGATTTCATGGCTTCTTGCCATTTATTGGAATCTGGGCTCATCATCGCTTCCTCATATGTCGCAGGGTCATCGGTGTTATCCACCAACATGACACTCATAACGGGATCATACCAATCAGGAGTGGTACGAGTTCTCGTTGACCTACGAGGCTCTGTAGCAACTTCAACCGAAGTTTCATGATTATCATCATTAGTTTCCTCTCTTATTGGTGCAGGAACCACAGGAACTTCTTCCGGTGCTGCGCTACTCGCAAGTTCGAGAGAAGGTTCGACAACCTCGTCAAGTTCTACTTTCCTTCCAGTCACTTCTTTCGAGAGAAATTCCTTCTCAAGAAAGGATCCATTCTTGGCAACGAAGATTTTGCCTTCGGATCTATGATAGAAGGTATACCCAATAGTTTCCTTCGGGTATCCTATGAAGACGCATTTTTCCGCTTTGGGTTCTAGCTTGTCCGGCTGTAACTTCTTTACATAGGCTTCGCAACCCCAAACTTTAAGGAACGACAATTTAGGTTTCTTCCCAAACCATAATTCATACGGTGTCGTTTCAACGGATTTAGATGGTGCCCTATTTAAAGTGAGTGCGGCTGTTTCTAATGCATAACCCCAAAATGATAGCGGTAAATATGTAAGTGACATCATAGAACGAACCATATCTAAGAGAGTTCGATTACGGCGTTCGGACACACCATTACGCTGTGGTGTTCCCGGCGGTGTCAATTGTGAAAGTATTCCGCATTTCTTCAAATGCTCGCCAAACTCGTAACTTAGATATTCACCTCCACGATCAGAACGCAGAAATTTAATCTTCTTGTTACATTGATTCTCAACCTCACTTTGAAATTCCTTAAACTTCTCGAAAGTTTCGGACTTATGTTTCATGAAATAGATATACCCATATCTACTCAAGTCACCCGTGAAGGTAAGAACATAACGATAACCACCGCGCGATGCTACACTCATTGGACCACACACATCGGTATGTATGATTTCCAATAAGTCCGTAGCTCGCTCCATCATACCAGAAAATGGAGTCTTAGTCATTTTACCCATCAGACATGCTTCGCATCTTTCAAGTGATTTGAAATAAAGTGATTCAAGAAGTCCATCGGAATGGAGTTTCTTCATACGCTTCACTCCAATGTGACCAAGACGACAGTGCCACATATAGGTCGAGTTATCGCTCGATTTCAAACGTTTAGCTTCAATGTTATTAATATGTGTATTTCCACTATCGAGATTCAATAAGAATAGACCATCTATCAAAGGTGCATGTGCATAAAACATATTACTCATATAAATCGAACAACCATTATTCTCGGACTTAAACAAGTAACCGTCTCGCAATAAACAAGATCCCGATATAATGTTCATGCTTAACGCAGGCACCAAATAACAATTATTTAAGTGTAAAACTAATCCCGATGGTAGATGAAGAGGTAGCGTGCCGACCGCGATCACATAAACCTTTGATCCGTTTCCCACGCGCATCGTCACCTTGTTCTTTGCTAGCTTCCGTTTATTCTGCAGCACCTGTTTCGAGTTACAAATATGAGCAACCGAACCAGTATCAAATACCCAGGCACTACTACGAGTACTAGTGAGATACACATCAATAACATGTATATCGGATATACCTTTCTTCTTGATGTTGCCGTTCTTCAAATCCGCCAAGTACTTTGGGCAATTCCGCTTCCAGTGACCTTCTCCCTTGCAGTAAAAGCACTCTGTATCAGGCTTGGGTCCAGCCTTGGTCTTCTTCGTCGATGCGGTAACTTTCTTACCACCCTTCTTGAAGTGTCCCTTTTGCTTAGACTTGCCTTTCTTGAATTTGGTGGTCTTATTGACCATCAACACTTGGTGCTCTTTCTTGATCTCCACTTATGCAGATTTTAACATGGAGAAGAGTTCTGGCAACTGCTTGTTCATGCTTTGCATATCCAATAGTTTCCTTTGGATATCCTATGAAGACGCATTTTTCCGCTAAGGGTTCAAGCTTGTCCGGCTGTAACTTCTTTACATAGGCTTCGCAACCCCAAACTTTAAGGAACGACAATTTAGGTTTCTTCCCAAACCATAATTCATACGGTGTCGTTTCAACGGATTTAGATGGTGCCCTATTTAAAGTGAATGCGGCTATTTCTAATGCATAACCCCAAAATGATAGCGGTAAATCTGTAAGTGACATCATAGAACGAACCATATCTAAGAGAGTTCGATTACGACGTTCGGACACACCATTACGCTGTGGTGTTACCGGCGGTGTCAATTGTGAAAGTATTCCGCATTTCTTCAAATGCTCGCCAAACTCGTAACTTAGATATTCACCTCCACGATCAGAACGCAGAAATTTAATCTTCTTGTTATGTTGATTCTCCACCTCACTTTGAAATTCCTTAAACTTCTGGAAAGTTTCGGACTTATGTTTCATGAAATAGATATACCCATATCTACTCAAGTCATCCGTGAAGGTAAGAACATAACGATAACCACCGCGCGATGCTACACTCATTGGACCACACACATCGGTATGTATGATTTCCAATAAGTCTGTAGCTCGCTCCATCATACCAGAAAATGGAGTCTTAGTCATTTTACCCATCAGACATGCTTCGCATCTTTCAAGTGATTCGAAATCAAGTGATTCAAGAATTCCATCGGAATGGAGTTTCTTCATACGCTTCACTCCAATGTGACCAAGACGAAGTGCCACATATAGGTCGAGTTATCGCTCGATTTCAAACGTTTAGCTTCAATGTTATTAATATGTGTATTTCCACTATCGAGATTCAATAAGAATAGACCATCTATCAAAGGTGCATGTGCATAAAACATATTACTCATATAAATCAAACAGCCATTATTCTCGGACTTAAACAAGTAACCGTCTCGCAATAAACAAGATCCCGATATAATGTTCATGCTTAACGCAGGCACCAAATAACAATTATTTAAGTGTAAAACTAATCCCGATGGTAGATGAAGAGGTAGCGTGCCGACCGCGATCACATCAACCTTTGATCCGTTTCCCACGCGCATCATCACCTCGTTCTTCGCTAGCTTCCGTTTATTCTGCAGCACCTGTTTCGAGTTACAAATATGAGCAACCGAACCAGTATCAAATACCCAGGCACTACTACGAGTACTAGTGAGATACACATCAATAACATGTATATCGGATATACCTTTCTTATTGATGTTGCCGTTCTTCAAATCCGCCAAGTACTTTGGGCAATTCCGCTTCCAGTGACCTTCTCCCTTGCAGTAAAAGCACTCTGTATCAGGCTTGGGTCCAGCCTTGGTCTTCTTCGTCGGTGCGGTAACTTTCTTACCACCCTTCTTGAAGTGTACCTTTTGCTTAGACTTGCCTTTCGTGAATTTGGTGGTCTTATTGACCATCAACACTTGGTGCTCTGTCTTGATCTCCACTTCTGTAGATTTTAACATGGAGAAGAGTTCTGGCAACTGCTTGTTCATGCTTTGCATATTTTAGTTCATCACAAAGTTCTTGTAACTTGGTGGTAGTGATTGGAGGACACGGTAAATCCCCAAAGCATTAGGAATCACTATACCCAAGCTTTGAAGTTTGTTTGCGTGCCCAGACATCTTAAGCACATGCTCACTGACAGAGCTGCCCTCTTCCATCTTGCAGTTAAAGAACTTTTCAGAAGCCTCATAGCTCTCAACTGCCGCGTGAGTCTCAAACATGAATTTGAGTTCACGGACAATATCATGTGGGTCTGAATTCTCAAACCTTTTCTGAAGCTCCGATTCCAAACCATAAAAGATAGCACACTGAACTGTGGAGTACTGATTCTTCCGAGCGAGGTAAACATTCTTTACTTCATCGGTAGCATCAGCTGCAGGCGGGTCACCCAGCGGTGCATCCAACACATAGGTCAAATTACCAGCATTGAGGACAATCCTCAAATTGCGGAACCAATCCGCGAAGTTGCTTCCATTGTTTTTCAACTTTTCTTTCTCTAGGAACGCATTAAAATTGATGGTAGGGGCCGCCATTGATCTACAACATATTTGCAATAGTTTAGACTAAGTTTATGACAAATTGAGTTCTTATTAATAGTTAAATTAATATAGGTGAACTCCCACTCAAAACAATATCCCTCACATTGTTTTAGTGATCACACGAACCAAATCCACCACATCAAAACCGATCATGATGAGAGTTGATGTAGTTTCAATGGCGAACAATCGACATGTTCATCATATCTACTATACGATTCATGCTTTACCTTTCGGTGATCCGTGTTCCGAGACCATGTCTGTGCATGCTAGGCTCATCAAGATCAAACCTTAGTTTCCGCATGAGCAAATCTGGCTTGCCCACGTTGTATACACTTGCGGAATCTAACACACCCGATCAACACGTGGTGCTTCCAAACAACAAGCTTTAGCAACGGTGCTTACTAAGGATGAACACTTTAGAACTTGAAATTCATGTGCATGAGGGATCATCTTATAATGCTACCGTCGTTAACTAAGCAATACAAGATGCATAAAGGATTAACATCACATGCAATTCATAATATGTGACATGATATGGCCTTTCTTCTTTGTGCTTCCGATCTCCATCTTCAAGCACGAACATGATCTCCATCATCACCGGCATTGTATCAAGGTCAATGACGCTGCTCCATGGTTGTCGTCCACCGGCTTCAACTATTACGACTACTTTGAATAGACACGTGAGTCTTAACATAAATTAAAGACAACCATATGGCTCCTGCCGGTTGCCTACTTACAATAAGAAACATTGCATACATCAAATATAATCACAATCATGGTCATATCACATCACAACACACCCCTACAAAACAAAGTTAGACGCCTCTAATTTCTTTGCATATTTTACGTGGTTTGGGGCTTTCAATAAGTGTCGATCTAACTTACGAACAAGAATCACAACGTTGATGTTTGAAATATCAAGTGCCCGTTGTAAATTGGATCTATACTATAATGGGAGAGACAGACACCTGCAAAGCCACTTATGCAATACAAGTTGCATGTTGAGCGTGGAGCAAGTCTCATGAACGATGTCATGTAAGGTTAGCCCGGGCCGCTTCATCCCATCATACCCCAAGATGCAAAGTACACAAGAAGCAATTGATAATAAAAGCACCACCGCCCACAATGACCATTGTGTTCTACTCGTGCAACAGATCTACATATTATCACATCCCAAGATTTTCCAAATCTTGTTATGTGAAAAATAAATGAATAAAATAAAACTTTGTTGATTTTCAGGGTGAGAAGAAACTTTTGATTCAAATTGGAAACCTTCAAACCTATTTTTGATCAAACAAAATCCTAAAGGGATTTGAAAAGATAAACAATTAACAAAGAAAATTTTAAATAAGTGAAATTACTATTTTTGGATCCTTTAATAAAAATATTTGGTTTTAAAAGAAAAGGATAGAATTATAAATAAAGATTATCTTAGAGCCAAATTAAATCTTGGCCAAGTTTTTGAAATAAAATATTTTGTTTTGATTAAAGGAGTAAAGGGTTATTTAAACAAAATAATAAGGATTTATTAATATCCAATTTTATTAAAAATAAAGGTTTTACCATTTTAATTAAACATCAAAACTTGTTGAAATTATTTTAAACAAGTCTTCCAAGTATTTTATATTTTCAAATAAAACCTACTGATTTGGTTGATAATATTTAGATTTCAAATGGAGATTTTAATAAATCAAAACCTATTTGAATTAATAACTAAGGACTATTTTATTTAATTATTAAATAGATCCTAAAAAGAATAAAAATATTATTTTATTTTGGACTTTGGAATTGTGTTGTTAAACAGAACTAAAACTCAATACAAAGTTAGCAAGGTTTTGAATTCATTTGGGTGTTTGATTTGTTGTTTGAAATTCAAAATAGGAAAATCAAATAGAAAAAGAAAAGATTACTGAATAAAAAAAATGAAACCAACAGCCCAACCCACCTGGCCCAACAGCCCAGCAACGCAGCCCACCAGCTCGCCCCTCCGCCGAACGTTTTCTACGCGCAAACCCACCCGCAAAGTCACAGACAGGTGGCCCCTCTCCCTCTCTCTCTTCCTCGCTGACAGGCATGTCCCACTGCCACCTCACCGTCGTCTTCAACCCCCAAACCACGCCCTGCTATTGCTGTCGCGTTACTGCCGGCGTCAATACGCATAATTACCTGCGTTAACTTCCCCGGCGACCACGCGTGCCTAAACGCCCCTCTCCGCTCTATCTTTTCCCCCAGTTAGTTCCTTCCCTCTGCCCATAGGATGCCCCAATTTGCCCCCCACACCAACACTTCTCCGACGGGGATTTCCACCGATTCCGGCCACACCTCGCCGCCCCTCTCCTTTCTCTGCACACGAGCTTGCTTCCCACCTCCTGGCGCATCTTTCCGTGCCACTCATTCGCCCGCGCTTGATCCATAGCGTCGGCAAACAACAACAACCTGAGCGCCACCGCCTGCAAGCAACTCCGGCGACCTCCCCCTGGTAAGCCAGACCACCCCGAGCCCTCTCAATCATACTCGCGTGACCACCACACTCGCCCGCGTCTAACTGTGTCCTTGTTTTTCCTCAGAGTGAACCGCAGCGTCGCCCTCGATGACCTCCAGAGCCACCTGATGCCGCCACCTACTCCGGCAAGGAATTGCCGCCGTCCTTGAGCGCCCCTTGCCAAGCCGACCATGCGTTGAGCGTCACCTCGACCTCGCGAGCACGGTGAGCACAAACGTTTCTCCCCTTGATTCCTAGAATCGCCGTGACACCACCGTCTGAGCGTCGCCGCCGCCAGCCGCCGCGCAGCGCCGCCAGTCCTTGGTCAAGGCAGCTGAGCCCGTTGGATCTTGATCCTGTGGCTAAGATTAGAACCTGAGAAAAAGGGTATGAGCACGTCTGAGCCACGCGATCTGTTTAGATCCAACGATCCACAGAGGCCGATTTGTGCGAACCGGTACCGGCCAATAGAATTGCGCCGCGTGGCACTGGTTCTGTTTAAAACAGGAATTTGAATCTGATTATTGTACAAACTTGTAAATTGCATAACTTTCAAACCACACGTCCAAATTTTGCAAATTTTATATCAATGGATTAAGAAAAACAAGCCCTAGCCAACCATGCTCTTTGTTTAGTAAAAAGTTTCTGGTAAAATGTTTGTTTTTGCAGAAACTTGTGTATGCTTGTTTAGGATATAAAATTTATTCCAAAATGATTTTGGGGTTGAAACCTTTGCAAAATGGTTTGTTGTGAACCTACTGACCCTAGGAACCAACTTATGGATTTAAAAATGTATTTTGTAAAGATTAGGATTGAATAATTGAATTAGCTCATTTCTAGTCAAATAAAAATATTGATTTTGATATGGAAATGATTTTTGAGAAAAACCTTTGGAAAATATTTTGATTCAAACCTAGTGACCCTAAACACCAAGTTTTGTGAATTAACAACTTATTTGTTGAACAATATAAAATTGTTGCTTTGCTAAAAACATTTTCCACCACATGAAAGAATGATTTGATTTAAAAATGGTTTATAGATAAAACCCTTTTTCAAATGGGTTTGACACTTTAGAAAATGACCACTTTGAACCTTACAATGCATAGAGCTTGGTAGAAACCACCTTTGCAAATAAAACTATCTTTTGCATGCTTGCATGCATGACTTAGTTTCTATTATTTTATGTGTGATGAATTGTTTGAATAATGGTTGGAATGCTAGTTGAATCTATGTTTGCTTGATTGATTTGTAGTGAAGTTAGAAGAGTGTGATATTAGCAAGATCAAGAAGTAAACCAACATCCTCTACCAAAAAGGCAAGTGACACTATCATCCAAGTCCTACTATTTTCATTACACTTAGTGGATTTTGAAACATGCATGATGAGGTCTACTATATTTTGCTATGCTAAATCCTAATAGGATACCCCTATATATTCCTTAGTGAAAACAATGTAGTTGTAATATGCTTAGCCCTTCTTTATATATATTGAGAAGGGATACATGTTGAGATTATGAGAAGTATTGAAAAGACTGGTGTTTATATAATAAAACAAGTACTCAATGAACCACCTGGGTGGACAAGGATACTCAAGTTTTGGACAAGGTGGCAACAAGAGGAACCATGTTTATATGGCAATCTCTTTTTGTTATGCACTAGAAGAAAACCACCCAGGGACTTAGAGATTGAACATGTTTCTCGTACAGTGGCTTCCGTGTACAGCCACATGCTAAATGGGCACTGGCTTAGTCAACTACATAGTGGAAGACCCATGCATTGGCCTCTTCAGGTTACTAGAATGAGGGAACTTGAAACCCTACATTGGTGCCTGATAGATAAGCTAGCATTGTGTATTGGGAGGACTCCTATGGAAAGACTTCGTCACATTCTCAATCTGCCAGTACTCCATCTTGGTGAGTACTTATCCAGCGGCCACTGGTGGCATCAAGATGAGAATGTGTCATGTGGGTAAAGTGTACAACTTCTGCAGAAGATAAAAATCTAAGTACTTAGCCGTGTCCCCGGTTATGGACAATACTGAGCAACTAAGGCCTGAAGCTATGGGAAATCTCGACATTCCAATTTCTAAAAGTAAAACTTGAAAGTGACAACAAGAGACTTGAAGAACTTGGTGGATTCCAAGGAGTTCATAAAGATTTGATAAAAGATCAAAACTATTTTGAAAAGATAGGATAAAACTATATTGCTTTCTGCAAATGAGCCTAAACCCCACCTAGCCAAATATGCATGTATTGATAGGATCCACCTATATTCTACATAGTAGTGAAACTTGCCAATACAATTCAAATGTATTGACCCTTGTGGCTGTAACTTGTTATGTTGCAGGTTTGTTTGATATTAGTGAAGTTGATTGATTAGGATTACAAGTCTCAACCAACATGTTTGCCTGTGGCACTTTGAAGATGAAGGTCCCCATGCTTATAGATATTCTGCTGCAATGTAATGTGATAGCCAAATGAGCTATGTAAGATGTAATGAAATATTTTATTCCTGGTTATAAAGCTGTATTATGACCTTTGTTTCTTGATATTACATCTTAACTGTGGATGCTAGCTATTGATCCAGGGACTAGCATTGTAAACACAGGGATCTCTACCTTATTAAAGGTTGGGACCTCTACAGATGGTATCAGAGCATTGTGTTGCCTGTAGGATTTGTAACCCTAGGATTGGACAAAAAAAACCTTAGGAAAATAGGAGTTGTATTTGTTCCAAAACTTATATACATACAATCTTGTAAACTCTTTCCCTCAACCATTTTGGTTTTGATTCTACATCTCATCTATTTCAAACTTGATGGACAAAGCCTACCCCATGGCCAAAGACTTCACCATGAGCTAAGGACTTCATCAACTCTAATGACTTCAACATCTTCAACTCTAATGACTTCAACATCTTCAGCATTTTCACCAAGGACTTCAACCTTGGATATCACTTAGGACAAGTGAGACAAGAAATCTTGCTCAAGATTTGGAGACTAAGGAAACACAACTTAGAAGGAGCCATCATCACCTTGAAGTTTGAGACCAAGATGCAAGAAATTCTCTAAGGATACAAACATCTTGTTCAAGGGAAATCAACCAAGAAGGATGGAAAGACCACAAGTGAACCATATAGATGGACCACCATATTTTGTTTAAGTCAAACCCACCAACTTATGTGGTGTAACAAAAATATTTTTGGTTGCTAAGAATATGCTTGGAAACTTGTGTTTGAAAGGAGTGTTTGTTTGTGATTGCTTGCACATTGTTTGTGTGAATTGTGATGTGTGTGATTAGAATTAATTCCTTAGAAATATTTTGCCTATTCTAATCTCAATTCAACCCAAACAGATGACTACTCCAAGAGACTCCAACATCAAGGTTGATGACAACAACAACAGCTAAGAGGACAACATGAGAGAACTTATAGCCACCCAAAACTAGTTGAACCAAGTGACAGCTCAATTCATAGCCAACACCAGTGGGGAAGATCCAACCATGCAAAGGTTTTTTGAAACCCAAGCCCAATTGTTGCATAAGGTGACAGATCAAATGATCAACATGGAAGGCAACTCTTCCAAAGGAGTTTGTGACAACAAGGATGACAAAGATGTTATTCTAGAAGGACCCCAAGCTTGCAATATTTGTGGAGACAAGGATCACACTTCCAAGGAGCATGGAGATCAATGCCCCAATTGTGAAGAGAAACATCCAGTTGGCCAATGTCCCACCTCTGAAGCTACTTGTTACCTATGTGAAGGAAATAATCATGTCCCTATCCAATGCCCCATCTATTCCATAGTTGAACAAAGGAAACAAGGAGGAGTGCAACAAATGATTGCAGACTACCAAGAGGGAGCTAAGTCTACCAAGAAGGATGAGGACAAAGGAAAATCTCCACTTGTACCTCCATGCAATACGACCCAATTTAAAGGACCAAAGAAGAAGCATATGAATTATCCAAGGAGCAATAGAAGGTCAAAGAAACCAGTAGACATTCCTACCTATGAGATACCATATGAAGAACATGAACTAGAAGCACTCCTAGCTTTGGAGAAACCCAAGAAAATAAGGACAAAAGCCATGTGCAATGTAATCATTGTAAAGAAATGGGACACTATGCCAGTGAATGTCCAGAGAAGAATAAGTATAAGGAGATTGGCCAAGTATGGTGCAACAACTGCAAAGAGCTAGGCCATTATGTGGCAACCTGTCCACAAGAGAAACGTGAAGAACTCAATCTTATCACATGTTACAATTGTGGTAACCAAGGGCATTATGCAAGCAACTGCCCAGAAAAGATGAAGCACAAGATAAACAAGCCTATGAAGGATCTCAGCCTTGTCACATGTTTCAAGTGTGGAAACAAAGGACACTATGCAGATGTTTGCCCAGAGAAGTTTCCCCAAGATCCCAAGCAAGCCAAGATGTAATTTAGTTGGAAAATTTTAAGGGTGGTAGTACCCTAGATGCTTTGAGCCTACTTGTAACCCTATCCTTCCCAAATCTCGGGACGAGATTTATTTTAAGGGTGGTAGCCTGTCACATCCCAAGATTTTCCAAATCTTGTTATGTGAAAAATAAATGAATAAAATAAAACTTTGTTGATTTTCAGGGTGAGAAGAAACTTTTGATTCAAATTGGAACCTTCAAACCTATTTTTGATCAAACAAAATCCTAAAGGGATTTGAAAAGATAAACAATTAATAAAGAAAATTTTAAATAAGTGAAATTACTATTTTTGGATCCTTTAATAAAAAGATTTGGTTTCAAAAGAAAAGGATAGAATTATAAATAAAGATTATCTTAGAGCCAAATTAAATCTTGGCCAAGTTTTTGAAATAAAATATTTTGTTTTGATTAAAGGAGTAAAGGGTTATTTAAACAAAATAATAAGGATTTATTAATATCCAATTTTATTAAAAATAAAGGTTTTACCATTTTAATTAAACATCAAAACTTGTTAAAATTATTTTAAACAAGTCTTCCAAGTATTTTATATTTTCAAATAAAACATACTGATTTGGTTGATAATATTTAGATTTCAAATGTAGATTTTAATAAATCAAAACCTATTTGAATTAATAACTAAGGACTATTTTATTTAATTATTAATTAGATCCTAAAAAGAATAAAAATATTATTTTATTTTGGACTTTGGAATTGTGTTGTTAAACAGAACTAAAACTCAATACAAAGTTAGCAAGGTTTTGAATTCATTTGGGTGTTTGATTTGTTGTTTGAAATTCAAAACAGGAAAATCAAATAGAAAAAGAAAAGATTACTGAATAAAAAAATGAAACCAACAGCCCAAACCACCTGGCCCAACCGCCCAGCAACGCAGCCCACCAGCTCGCCCCTCCGCGAAACGTTTTCTACGCGCAAACCCACCCGCAAAGTCACAGACAGGTGGCCCCCTCTCCCTCTCTCTCTTCCTCGCTGACAGGCATGTCCCACTGCCTCCTCACCGTCGTCTTCAACCCCCAAACCACGCCCTGCCGATGCTGCCGCGTTACTGCCGGCGTCAATACGCTTAATTACCTGCGTTAACTTCCCCGGCGACCACGCGTGCATAAACGCCCCTCTCCGCTCTATCTTTTCCCCCAGATAGTTCCTTCCCTCTGCCCATAGGTTGCCCCAATTCGCCCCCCCCCACACCAACACTGCTCCGACGGGGAATTCCACCGATTCCGGCCACACCTCGCCGCCCCTCTCCTTTCTCTGCACACGAGCTTGCTTCCCACCTCCTGGCGCATCTTTCCGTGCCACTCATTCGCCCGCGCTTGATCCATAGCGTCGGCAAACAACAACAACCTGAGCGCCACCGCCTGCAAGCAACTCCGGCGACCTCCCCCTGGTAAGCCAGACCACCCCGAGCCCTCTCAATCATACTCGCGTGACCACCACACTCGCCCGCGTCTAACTGTGTCCTTGTTTTGCCTCGGAGTGAACCGCAGCGTCGCCCTCGACGACCTCCAGAGCCACCTGACGCCGCCACCTACTCCGGCGAGGAATTGCCGCTGTCCTTGAGCGCCCCTTGCCAAGCCAACCACGCGTTGAGCGTCACCTCGACCTCGCAAGCACGGTGAGCACAACCGTTTCTCCCCTTGATTCCTAGAATCGCCGCGACACCACCGTCTGAGCGTCGCTGCCGCCAGCCACCGCGCAGCGCCGCCAGTCCTTGGTCAAGGCAGCTGAGCCCGTTGGATCTTGATCCTGTGGCTAAGATTAGAACCTGAGCGAAAGGGTATGAGCGCGTCTGAGCCACGCGATCTGTTTAGATCCAACGATCCACAGAGGCCGATCTGTGCGAACCGGTACCGGCCAATAGAATTGCGCCGCGTGGCACTGGTTCTGTTTAAAACAGGAATTTGAACCTGATTATTGTACAAACTTGTAAATTGCATAACTTTCAAACCACACGTCCAAATTTTGCAAATTTTATATCAATGGATTAAGAAAACAAGCCCTAGCCAACCATGCACTTTGTTTAGTAAAAAGCTTCTGGTAAAATGTTTGTTTTTGCAGAAACTTGTGTATGCTTGTTTAGGATATAAAATTTATTCCAAAATGATTTTGGGGTTGAAACCTTTGCAAAATGGTTTGTTGTGAACCTACTGACCCTAGGAACCAAATTATGGATTTAAAAACGTATTTTGTAAAGATTAGGATTGAATAATTGAATTAGCTCATTTCTAGTCAAATAAAAACATTGATTTTGATATGGAAATGATTTTTGAGAAAATCCTTTGGAAAATGTTTTGATTCAAACCTACTGACCCTAAACACCAAGTTTTGTGAATTAACAACTTATTTGTTGAACAATATAAAATTGTTTCTTTGCTAAAAACATTTTCCACCACATGAAATAATGATTTGATTTAAAAATGGTTTATAGATAAAACCCTTTTTCAAATGGGTTTGACACTTTATAAAATGACCACTTTGAACCTTATAATGTATAGAGCCTAGTAGAAACCACCTTTGCAAATAAAACTATCTTTTGCATGCTTGCCTGCATGACTTAGTTTCTATTATTTTATGTGTGATAAATTGTTTGAATAATGGTTGGAATGCTAGTTGAATCTATGTTTGCTTGATTGATTTGTAGTGAAGTTAGAAGAGTGTGATATTAGCAAGATCAAGAAGTAAACCAACATCCTCTACCAAAAAGGCAAGTGACACTATCATCCAAGTCCTACTATTTTCATTACACTTAGTGGATTTTGAAACATGCATGATGAGGTCTACTATATTTTGCTATGCTAAATCCTAATAGGATACCCCTAAATATTCCTTAGTGAAAACAATGTAGTTGTAATATGCTTAGACCTTCTTTATATATATTGAGAAGGGATACATGTTGAGATTATGAGAAGTATTGAAAAGACTGGTGTTTATATAATAAAACAAGTACTCAATGAACCACCTGGGTGGACAAGGATACTCAAGTTTTGGACAAGGTGGCAACAAGAGGAACCATGTTTATATGGAAATCTCTTTTTGTTGTGCACTAGAAGAAAACCACCCAGGGACTTAGAGATTGAACATGTTTCTCGTACAGTGGCTTCCGTGTACAGCCACATGCTAAATGGGCACTGGCTTAGTCAACTACATAGTGGAAGACCCATGCATTGGCCTCTTCAGGTTACTAGAATGAGGGAACTTGAAACCCTACATTGGTGCTTGATAGATAAGCTAGCATTGTGTATTGGGAGGACTCCTATGGAAAGACTTCGTCACATTCTCAATCTGCCAGTACTCCATCTTGGTGAGTACTTATCCAGCGGCCACTGGTGGCATCAAGATGAGAATGTGTCATGTGGGTAAAGTGTACAACTTCTGCAGAAGATAAAAATCTAAGTACTTAGCCGTGTCCCCGGTTATGGACAATACTGAGCAACTAAGGCCTGAAGCTATGGGAAATCTCGACATTCCAATTTCTAAAAGTAAAACTTGAAAGTGACAACAAGAGACTTGAAGCACTTGGTGGATTCAAAGGAGTTCAAAAAGATTTGATAAAAGATCAAAACTATTTTGAAAAGATAGGATAAAACTATATTGCTTTCTGCAAATGAGCCCAAACCCCACCTAGCCAAATATGCATGTATTGATAGGATCCACCTATATTCTACATAGTAGTGAAACTTGCCAATACAATTCAAATGTATTGACCCTTGTGGCTGTAACTTGTTATGTTGCAGGTTTGTTTGATATTAGTGAAGTTGATTGATTAGGATTACAAGTCTACAACCAACATGTTTGCCTGTGGCACTTTGAAGATGAAGGTCCCCATGCTTATAGATATTCTGCTGCAATGTAATGTGATAGCCAAATGAGCTATGTAAGATGTAATGAAATATTTTATTCTTGGTTATAAAGCTGTATTATGACCTTTGTTTCTTGATGTTACATCTTAACTGTGGATGCTAGCTATTGATCCAGGGACTAGCATTGTAAACACAGGGATCTCTACCTTATTAAAGGTTGGTACCTCTACACATATAGACACGGCTCTGATACCACTGTAGGGGTTCGTAGCATGGAAAACAAAAAATTTCTACCGCATACAAACAAAGAAGCCAAGATCTATCTACTAGATTGTAGCAACGAGTCGATAGAATAACTCACCCTCGAAGATTCCAAAGTGTTTAACGAGAGCGGATTCTCGTGGGTGATGTAGTCGTACTCTTCCCGATCTCAAGATTGCGTAGACGATCCTTCCGGCGCTGCATTCCGGCAGCGCTTCCGCAGTCGGTCACACGTTCGATACTCGACGAAGACCTTCCTCTCCCTTGTTCCAGCAGGCAGCGGAGGTTGTAGCACTCTCCTCGTGATTCCGGCAGCACGACGGCGTGGTACCGGAAGTAGAGGGGAGATCTCGCAGGGCTTCGCCTTAAGCCGGAGCGAGTATGGTGGACTATGAGAGAGCCTCGGTGATCTAGGGTTTAGACGCACCAAGGAGAAGAGGCTAGTCTGGCGGCTAGGGCAAGGGGATGCCCCAACTCGGCGGCTAGGGTTTAGCCCTAGGCGGCGGCAGCAGGAGGTGGCGGCGCCGGCGGCTTGGAGCTAGGGTTTGCGGGGGGCAACTTGTGTGCTTGGAGGGGCAGCCCTGCCCCTCCTTATATAGGTGGGAGGCGCCGGACAAGGGGAGGGGAGTGTTGGAGATATGCCCTAGAGGTAATAATAAATGTAGTTATTATTATATATCTTTGTGTTTATGATAAATGTTTACATTCATGCTATAATAGTATTAACAAGGAAACCATTAATACTTGTGTGATTTGTAAACTTAATTTGAAGTCCCTAGTATGGCCTCTATACTTCGCTAGCTTGTTGGTTGATTGATGATGTGGTTTCTTTGTCATGAACATTGAGATGTTATCAACAACAAGATCATATCGTTAGGAGAATGATATGGTGGACATACTCCTATAGACAAGCGTAGCATAAAGATCAAGTCATTTCAATAGTTCAATTGCTATATGCTTTCTGATACATAGTAACCTAATTCCTTCGACCATGAGATCATGCATATTGCCTTTACTGGATGGATGCTTTGATGTCATCAAACACCACACCGTAACAGGGTGGCTATAAAAGTGGCATTGGGTGTTCGGAAAGTATTGGTTGAAACACATGGATCAAGAGTGGGATTTGTCCATCCACATGACGGATAGATATTCTCTGGGCCCTCTCGGTGAAATGTCATCCAATTAGCTTGCAAGCATGTGACTTGGTCACAAGGGATCACATATCACGGGAACGAGAAAAGAGTACTTATCAGTAACGAGGATGAACTAGGTATGCAGAGATACCGACGATCATAACCTCGGATAAGTAACATATCGTGAGACAAAGGGAAATTGGTATCGTATGTAAGTGGTTCATTCGATCGCAAAGTAATCGTAGAAATATGTGGGAGCCATATGAATTTCCAGATTCCTCTATTGGTTATTGTTCGGAGAAGTGTCTCGATCATGTCCGCATAATTCACGAACCGTAGGGAGACACACTTAAGGATTCGACGTTGTTTGAGTAGTTATGGTATTATGAGAAAGAGACCGAATGTTGTTCGGAGTCTCGGATGGGATCCGGGATATCACGAGGTGATCCGGAATGGTCCGGAGAATAAGATTCATATAAGGAAAGTCCCGTTTTGGAGTTGGGGAATGGTTCCGGTGTTTTCATCGGGAACATTCTAGAAGGTCCCGGAATGTCCGGCACTCCGGAGGGGGAAGGGTACATGAGTGTGTCATTACATATTGGAATGATTGCATCATGTACTAAGTATTCTTGCTGTCCCAAATAAAGGATTTATTTAAATCCTAAATTGAAAAGTCAAACGGCTAGTTTGAAAGTCAAACGGCAGTTTTGGGAAGTGGGAAAAGAGGAGGAGAGGTGGAGGCCGAGTTGGAGGAGGGTTCCTCCCCTTGGCCGGCGCACCTCCCTAGGCCGAGTTGGGGAGGAACTCCTCCCCTTGGCCGGCCAGCCCTCCCACCTATATAAGGAGGGGCAGGGCTCCCCTCCTACACACACAAGTTCCTATCCTCTAAACTAGAAACTAGACCTAGACCCCGGTTTAGAGCTGTTTCGGTTTAGAGCCTTCTAATTGGTTTAGAGCCCTCTAATTGGTGTGTCTAATTACTAGACCACTAATAGCCTCTCTCATAAGCTCCACCATACTCGCACCGGCTTAAGGCGAAGCCCTGCGGGATCTCCCCTCTACCTCCGGTACCACGCCGTTGTGCTGCCGGAATCGCGAGGAGAGTGCTACAACCTCCGCTGCCTGCTGGAACAAGGGAGAGGAAGGTCTTCGTCGAGTACCGAACGTGTGACCGACTGCGGGAGCGCTGCGGGAACGCGGCGCCGGAAGGATCGTCTACGCGATCTTGAGATCGGAAAGAGTACGACTACATCACCCACGAGAATCTGCTCTCGTTAAACACTTTGGAATCTTCGAGGGTGAGTTATTCCATCGACTCGTTGCTGCAATCTAGTAGATAGATCTTGGCTTGTTTGTTTGTATGCGATAGAAAATTTTTGTTTTCCATGCTACGAACCCCTACAGTGGTATCAGAGCCGTGTCTATATGTAGATCTGTTGCACGAGTAGAACACAATGGTCATTGTGGGCGTTGATGCTTTTATTGTAGATTGCTTTTTGTGTACTTTGCATCTTGCGGTATGTTGGGATGAAGCGGCCCGGGCTAACCTTACATGACATCGTTCATGAGACTTGCTCCACGCTTGACATGCAACTCGTTTTGCATAAGTGGCTTTGCGGGTGCCTGTTTCTCCTAGCATAGTAAAGATCCAATTTACAACGGGTGATCAACAATGCTAGTATCAATGTTGTGGTTCTTGTTCGTAAGTTAGAACGACACTTATGGAAAGCCCCAAACCACGTAAAATATGCAAAGAAAGTAGAAGCGTCTAACTTTGTTTTGCAGGGGTGTGCAGTGATGTGATATGGCCATGATTGTGATTATATTTGATGTATGCAATGATCCTTATTGTAAGTTGGCAACCGGCAGGAGCCATATGGTTGTCTTTAATTTCTGTTAAGGCCTGCGTGTCTATTCAAAATAGTTGTAATAGTTGAAGTTGGCGGACGACAACCATGAAGAAGCGTCATTGACCTTGATGCTATGCCGGTGATGATGGAGATCATGTTCGTGCTTGAAGATGGAGATCGGAAGCACAAAGAAGAAAGGCCATATCATATCACATATTATGAATTGCATGTGATGTTAATCCTTTATGCATCTTGTATTGCTTAGTAGACGACGGTAGCATTATAAGATGATCCCTCATGCACATAAATTTCAAGTTCTAAAAGTGTTCACCCTTAGTATGCACCGTTGCCAAAGCTTGCTGCTTCGAAGCACCACGTGATGATCGGGTGTCTTTGATTCCGCGGGTGACTACAACGTAAGCAAGCCAGATTTGCTTATGCGGAAGCTAAGGTTTGATCTTGACGAGCCTAGCATGTACAGACATGGCCTCAGGAACACGGATCGCCGAAAGGCAAAGCATGAATCATATAGTAGATATGATGAACATGATGATTGTTCGCCATTAAAACTATATCAGCTCTCGTGATGATCGGTGTTGATGTAGTGGATTTGGTTCGTGTGATCACTAAAACAATGTGAGGGATGTTGTTTTGAGTGGGAGTTCACCTAGTTTAATTTCATTAATTAATTTGAACTCAATTTGTCATAAACTTAGTCTAAACTATTGCAAATATGTTGTAGATCAATGGCAGCCCCTACCATCAATTTTAATGCGTTCCTAGAGAAAGAAAAGTTGAAAAACAATGGAAGCAACTTCGCGGATTGGTTCCGCAATTTGAGGATTGTCCTCACAGCTGGTAATTTGACCTATGTGCTGGATGCACCGCTAGGTGACCCACCTGCAGCTGATGCTACCGATGAAGTAAAGAATGTTTACCTCGCTCGGAAGAATCAGTACTCCATAGTTCAGTGTGCTATCTTGTATGGTTTAGAATCGGAGCTTCAGAAAAGGTTTGAAGAGTCAGATCCATATGATATTGTCGAGGATCTCAAATTAATCTTTGAGACTCATGCGGCAATTGAAAGTTATGAAGCTTCTGAAAAGTTCTTTAACTGCAAGATGGAAGAGGGTAGCTCCGTCAGTGAGCATGTGCTTAAAATGTCTGGGCACGCAAATAAACTTCAAAGTTTGGGTATAGTGATTCCTAATACTTTGGGAGTTTACCGCATCCTCCAATCACTACCACCAAGTTACAAGAACTTTGTGATGAACTACAACATGCAGAACATGAACAAAGAGTTGCCAGAACTATTTGCTATGTTAAAATCTGCAGAAGTGGAGATCAAGAAAGAGCACCAAGTGTTGATGGTCAATAAGACCACCAAATTCAAGAAAGGCAAGTCTAAGCAGAAGGGACACTTCAAGAAGGGTGGTAAGAAAGTTACCACGCCGACGAAGAGGACCAAGGCTGGACCCAAGCCTGATACTGAGTGCTTTTACTGCAAGGGAGAAGGTCACTGGAAGCGGAATTGCCCAAGGTACTTGGCGGATTTGGAGAACGGCAACATCAAGAAGAAAGGTATATCTGATATACATGTTATTGATGTGTATCTCACTAGTACTCGTAGTAGTGCCTGGGTATTTGATACTGGTTCGGTTGCTCATATTTGTAACTCGAAACAGGAGCTGCAGAATAAACGGAAGCTAGTGAAGAACGAGGTGACGATGCGCGTGGGAAACGGATCAAAGGTTGATGTGATCGCGGTCGGCACACTACCTCTTCATCTACCATCGGGATTAGTTTTATACTTAAATAATTGTTATTTGGTGCCTGCGTTGAGCATGAACATTATATCGGGATCTTGTTTATTGCGAGACGGTTACTTGTTTAAATCCGAGAATAATGGTTGTTCGATTTATATGAGTAATATGTTTTATGCACATGCACCTTTGATAGATGGTCTATCCATATTGAATCTCGATAGTAGAAATACACATATTAATAACATTGAGGCTAAACGTTTGAAATCAAGCGATAATTTGACCTATATGTGGCACTGTCGTCTTGGTCACATTGGAGTGAAGCGTATGAAGAAACTCCATTCCGATGGACTTCTTGAATCACTTGATTTTGAATCACTTGAAAGATGCGAAGCATGTCTGATGGGTAAAATGACTAAGACTCCATTTTCTGGTATGATGGAGCGAGCTACAGACTTATTGGAAATCATACATACCGATGTGTGTGGTCCAATGAGTGTAGCATCGCGCAGTGGTTATCGTTATGTTCTTACCTTCACGGATGACTTGAGTAGATATGGGTATATCTATTTTATGAAACATAAGTCCGAAACTTTCGAGAAGTTTAAGGAGTTTCAAAGTGAGGTAGAGAATCAACGTAACAAGAAGATTAAATTTCTACGATCTGATCGTGGAGGTGAATATCTAAGTTACGAGTTTGGCGAGCATTTGAAGAAATGTGGAATACTTTCGCAGTTGACACCGCCGGGAACACCACAGCGTAATGGTGTGTCTGAACGTCGTAATCGAACTCTCTTAGATATGGTTCGTTCTATGATGTCACTTACAGATTTGCCACTATCATTTTGGGGTTATGCATTAGAAACAGCCGCATTCACTTTAAATAGGGCACCGTCTAAATCCGTTGAAACGACACCGTATGAATTATGGTTTGGGAAGAAACCTAAATTGTCGTTCCTTAAAGTTTGGGGATGCGAAGCCTATGTAAAGAAGTTACAGCCGGACAAGCTTGAACCCAAAGCGGAAAAATGCGTCTTCATAGGATACCCGAAGGAAACTGTTGGGTATACCTTCTATCATAGATCCGAAGGCAAAATCTTCGTTGCTAAGAATGGATCCTTTCTAGAGAAGGAATTTCTCTCGAAAGAAGTGACTGGAAGGAAAGTAGAACTCGACGAGGTTGTCGAACCTTCTCTCGAAATTGCGAGTAGCGCAGCACCGGAAGAAGTTCCTGTGGTGCCTGCACCAATAAGAGAGGAAGCTAATGATGGTGATCATGAAACTTCGGTTGAAGTTACTACAGAGCCTCGGAGGTCAACGAGAACTCGTACCACTCCAGATTGGTATGATTCCGTTATGAATGTCATGTTGGTGGACAACACCGATAACCCCGAGACATATGAGGAAGCGATGATGAGCCCAGATTCCAATAAATGGCAAGAAGCCATGAAATCCGAGATTGGATCCATGTACGAAAACCAAGTATGGACTTTGGTGGACTTACCGGATGGCCGGAAGGCTGTCGAGAACAAATGGATTTTCAAGAAGAAAACAAATGCTGATGGTAATGTTACTGTCTATAAAGCTCGACTTGTCGCAAAAGGGTTTCGACAAATTCAAGGAGTTGACTACGATGAGACTTTCTCACCGGTAGCGAAGCTAAAGTCTGTGAGGATTATGTTAGCAATCGCTGCATATTATGATTATGAGATATGGCAGATGGATGTCAAAACAGCATTCCTCAATGGAGACATTGATGAAGAGTTGTATATGATACAACCCAAAGGTTTTGTCGATCCTAAAGATGCTAACAAGGTATGCAAGCTTCAACGGTCCATCTATGGATTGAAGCAAGCATCCCGAAGTTGGAATCAACGTTTTGATAAGGTAATCAAAAGTTTTGGTTTTGTACAAACTTATGGAGAAGCTTGTATTTACAAGAAAGTGAGTGGGAGCTCTGTAGCATTCTTAATACTGTATGTGGATGACATATTGTTGATTGGGAATGATGTAGACCTTCTTAATAGTGTCAAGGAATATTTGAATAATAGTTTTTCAATGAAGGATCTTGGCGAAGCAGCTTACATATTAGGCATAAAGATTTATAGAGATAGATCGAAACGCCAAATATCATTGTCACAAAGTACATATTTGGACAAAGTTCTAAAGAGGTTTGGAATGGAAGATAGCAAGAAAGGGTTCTTGCCCATGTTGCCCAATACGACCTTGAGTAAAACTCAAAGTCCGACATCGGCAGAAGATAGAGAAAGGATGAGTAAGACTCCCTATGCCTCAGCCATAGGATCTCTAATGTATGCCATGCTATGTACTAGACCCGACATCGCATATGCTGTTAGTTTAACTAGCAGATATCAAAGTGATCCAGGAGTGGATCATTGGATAGCGGTTAAAAACATCCTTAAGTACTTGAGAAGAACTAAGGATATGGTTCTTTCTTATGGAGGTGATGAACAGCTCGTTGTTAATGGTTACACCGATGCTAGTTGGAACACCGATCCGGATGATTCTAAATCACAATCTGGATACGTATTTATTTTGAATGGTGCAGCAGTTAGCTGGAGGAGTGCAAAGCAAAGCGTTGTGGCGAGATCTTCAACTGAATCGGAATACATGGCTGCTTCGGAGGCTTCACAAGAAGCGATATGGATGAAAGAGTTCATTACAGAGCTGGGTGTGGTTCCAAGTGCGCTGGACCCAATGTCTATCTACTGTGATAACATGGGCGCCATAGCCAATGCGCAAGAACCAAGGTCACACAAGAAGCTGAAGCATATCAAGCTGCGTTTCCACGCTATTCGAGAACATATCCAGGATGGGGATATAAAGATTTGCAAAGTACACACAGATCTGAATGTGGCGGATCCGTTGACTAAACCTCTCCCGAGGGCAAAACATGACCAACACCAAACTGCCATGGGTGTTCGGTATATTACCATGTAATCTAGATTAGATGACTCTAGTGCAAGTGGGAGACTGTTGGAGATATGCCCTAGAGGTAATAATAAATGTAGTTATTATTATATATCTTTGTGTTTATGATAAATGTTTACATTCATGCTATAATAGTATTAACAAGGAAACCATTAATACTTGTGTGATTTGTAAACTTAATTTGAAGTCCCTAGTATGGCCTCTATACTTCGCTAGCTTGTTGGTTGATTGATGATGTGGTTTCTTTGTCATGAACATTGAGATGTTATCAACAACAAGATCATATCGTTAGGAGAATGATATGGTGGACATACTCCTATAGACAAGCGTAGCATAAAGATCAAGTCATTTCAATAGTTCAATTGCTATATGCTTTCTGATACATAGTAACCTAATTCCTTCGACCATGAGATCATGCATATTGCCTTTACTGGATGGATGCTTTGATGTCATCAAACACCACACCGTAACAGGGTGGCTATAAAAGTGGCATTGGGTGTTCGGAAAGTATTGGTTGAAACACATGGATCAAGAGTGGGATTTGTCCATCCACATGACGGATAGATATTCTCTGGGCCCTCTCGGTGAAATGTCATCCAATTAGCTTGCAAGCATGTGACTTGGTCACAAGGGATCACATATCACGGGAACGAGAAAAGAGTACTTATCAGTAACGAGGATGAACTAGGTATGCAGAGATACCGACGATCATAACCTCGGATAAGTAACATATCGTGAGACAAAGGGAAATTGGTATCGTATGTAAGTGGTTCATTCGATCGCAAAGTAATCGTAGAAATATGTGGGAGCCATATGAATTTCCAGATTCCTCTATTGGTTATTGTTCGGAGAAGTGTCTCGATCATGTCCGCATAATTCACGAACCGTAGGGAGACACACTTAAGGATTCGACGTTGTTTGAGTAGTTATGGTATTATGAGAAAGAGACCGAATGTTGTTCGGAGTCTCGGATGGGATCCGGGATATCACGAGGTGATCCGGAATGGTCCGGAGAATAAGATTCATATAAGGAAAGTCCCGTTTTGGAGTTGGGGAATGGTTCCGGTGTTTTCATCGGGAACATTCTAGAAGGTCCCGGAATGTCCGGCACTCCGGAGGGGGAAGGGTACATGAGTGTGTCATTACATATTGGAATGATTGCATCATGTACTAAGTATTCTTGCTGTCCCAAATAAAGGATTTATTTAAATCCTAAATTGAAAAGTCAAACGGCTAGTTTGAAAGTCAAACGGCAGTTTTGGGAAGTGGGAAAAGAGGAGGAGAGGTGGAGGCCGAGTTGGAGGAGGGTTCCTCCCCTTGGCCGGCGCACCTCCCTAGGCCGAGTTGGGGAGGAACTCCTCCCCTTGGCCGGCCAGCCCTCCCACCTATATAAGGAGGGGCAGGGCTCCCCTCCTACACACACAAGTTCCTATCCTCTAAACTAGAAACTAGACCTAGACCCCGGTTTAGAGCTGTTTCGGTTTAGAGCCTTCTAATTGGTTTAGAGCCCTCTAATTGGTGTGTCTAATTACTAGACCACTAATAGCCTCTCTCATAAGCTCCACCATACTCGCACCGGCTTAAGGCGAAGCCCTGCGGGATCTCCCCTCTACCTCCGGTACCACGCCGTTGTGCTGCCGGAATCGCGAGGAGAGTGCTACAACCTCCGCTGCCTGCTGGAACAAGGGAGAGGAAGGTCTTCGTCGAGTACCGAACGTGTGACCGACTGCGGGAGCGCTGCGGGAACGCGGCGCCGGAAGGATCGTCTACGCGATCTTGAGATCGGAAAGAGTACGACTACATCACCCACGAGAATCTGCTCTCGTTAAACACTTTGGAATCTTCGAGGGTGAGTTATTCCATCGACTCGTTGCTGCAATCTAGTAGATAGATCTTGGCTTGTTTGTTTGTATGCGATAGAAAATTTTTGTTTTCCATGCTACGAACCCCTACAGGGAGTCCCTCCCCAACTCGGCTTCCAAGGCCGGCGGGTGGAGGGAGAGGAACTCCTCCCCAAGTAGGTTTCCTACTCTCCCTCCACCAAGCAAAATAGCTGTTTGACTTTTCAAACTAGGATTTGATTTATCCCTTTATTTCGCTCAGCGATAACACCTAGTACATGATGCAACAATTCCAACTTGTTATGACACCATTCATCTACCCTTCATTTCCGGAGTTCCAGACATTCCGGAACCTTCTAGAACATTCCCGATGAAAACACCGGAACCATTCTCCAACCCCGAAACAGGACTTTCCTTATATGAATCTTATTCTCTGGACCATTCTGGATCTCCTCGTGATATCCCGGATCCCATCCGAGACTCCGAACAACATTCGGTCTCTTACTCATCATTCCATAACTACTCAAACAACGTCGAATCCTTAAGTGTGTCTCACTATGGTTCGTGAATTATGCGGACATGATCGAGACACTTCTCCGAACAATAACCAATAGAGGAATCTGGAAATTCATATGGCTCCCACATATTTCTACGATTACTTTGCGATCGAATGAACCACTTACATACGATACCAATTTCCCTTTGTCTCACGATAGTTTACTTATCTGAGGTTTTGATCGTCGGTATCTCTGCATACCTAGTTCAAGCTAATTGGATGACATTCCACCGAGAGGGCCCAGAGTATATCTATCCGTCATATGGATGGACAAATCCCACTCTTGATCCATGTGTCTCAACCAATACTTTCCGAACACTCAATGCCACCTTTATAGCCACCCAGTTACGGTGTGGTGTTTGATGTCATCAAAGCATCCTTCCGGTGAAGGTGATATGCATGATCTCATGGTCGAAGGAATTAGGTTACTATGTATCTGAAAGAATATAGCAATTGAACTATTAAAATGACTTGATCTTTATGCTACGCTTATCTATAGGAGTATGTCCATCATACCATTCTCCTAACGATATGATCTTGTTGTTAATAATATCTCAATGTTCATGATAGGGAAACCACAATCATTTATTAACCAACAAGCTAGTATTATAAAGAGGCTTTACTAGGGACTCTAATTTAGTTTACAAATCACATAAGTATTAATGTTTCCTTGTTAATACTATTATAGCATGAATGTAAACATTTATCATAAACACAAAGATATAATAATAACTACATTTATTATTGCCTCTAGGGCATATCTCCAACAGAGTCGAGGTGGCGTGGTGGAGACCCGCGGTGGTCCGGATCTGCCTGTTGTCGGCCCACCCGGGGATGCTGGCGATGCGGCCCCTGGCGAGCGAGCTTGGCATGGCAGACGTTGAGCGTCGGGGCGGCAAGCATGCATCGAGGCGGTTCGGCGGGAGCACTTGATGCGTTGACCTGCAGGGGAGAGGCGCGGGAGTTGGTCTATCGAGTACAGGGACTCGGTGAGAATGACGAGATGGGTTGGCTGGGTATCTCCACCCAGCCAGATGATGGTGGAGATTCGGCCCTAGGAGGGTAAACTTGGTCCTGCTGCCCCTCTGTCCAGGCCAAATTAACTCTAATTCGGCCCAGTAGCGCTTTTCCCTTTTTTCCCTTTGTATTTCCCTCTTAATGCCTCATATATTTTGATATATCTTCTCTATATCTTCATTCTCCTTTATAGTAATGTTCATATGTCTAGTATGGTTTGTTTATATGTCAACTCTGGGGGTACCTGGGGTCATATCCCCGACATTAGTCCCCGAGTCTATGTGGGATTCGTAGAGTCGCTCATAGACTTTATACTAAAATGTTCCCAGAGTTGTATTTCCTCGTCATATATTTCTTTGTCTCATACCTCTTTTGGGTAAAACATAACATATTTTCTCCATGGGTTTTGGTCGTATTACCCCTTTTAGTAAGTCTCGATATAGGATCCGGGGTGGGCCGATCGAGGCGAAGTAGATTTCGGCCCACTCGGAGCTGGCGACGTAGATGACATTGGAGCATGCGGATCTGGAGAGGCCCGCGGTGGGCCGAATCTGGCTCTTGTCGGCCCACCCGGGGGGAATTACCAGCAACGCTGGAGCTTGGTTTATTTGCAGCAGCCCGCGGTAGGCCGAATTACCTCTGTCTCGGCCCACCCGGGGAATCTTGAGGGGAGCAGTGGGCGACGGGGTGAAGAGCGTCGGCATCGATAGGGAGAATTCGGGGGAAACTTCTGCTGGGGAGCTTCTGCCAGGAATCCTGAGGGGAGAAGTGGGCGACGGGAAGTGGGGTAAGGCCCGTGGTGGGCCGAATTTTCTTGAGTCGGCCCACCCGGGGTATGTTAATTCGGTCCAGACTCCTGATTTGGTCAAGGATAAGCTTAATTTGGCCTAAGGGTGCTTCAACCAGGCCGACTTTTACATAATTCGGTCTGGCAGGTTCTTTTCCTTTTGTTCTTTTCTACATTATTCATGACATCATCAAATGGCCTCCTTTTATGCATAAACCTTTTCGAATTGCTTTATGCACTCGTTGAATCTCTTTATAGCCCAACTCTGGGGTATTCGGGGTCATATCCTTGACATTAGTCCCCGAGACTATGTGGGACTCATGGAGTCGCTCATAGGCTTTATATCAAATATTTCAGAGTTATTATTTGATATATTTGTTTCTTATCTTATATCTCTCAGCAATATAACCCATTCCGGTAAGTTCACGACTTCTTGCCATTTTTCGTGCTAGTGTTTTAACCCTTTTGGGTAAGTTATGAGTTATGATCTTTTTTGGCACTCCTCTTTTAACCCCTTTGGGTATGTTATGAGTTCTGGCCTTCTTGGGCACTGTTCTTTTGACTCCTTTGGGTAAGTTATGACTTCTGGCCTTCTTGGGCACTGCTCTCTTAACTCCTTTGGGTAAGTTATGACTTCTGGCCTTCTTGGGCACTGGTTTTATAACCTCTTTGGGTAAGTTGTGACTTCTGGCCTTCTTGGGCATTGTTCATAACCTTTTTGGGCAAGTTTTTAGACTTCTGGCCTTCATGGGCACTGGTCATAACCTTTTTGGGCAAGTTTTTGACTTCTGGCCTTCTTGGGCACTGGTCATAACCCTTTTGAGCAAGTTTTTGACTTCTGGCCTTCTTGGGCACTGGTCATAACCCTTTTGGGCAAGTTTTTGACTTCGAGCCTTCTTGGGCACTGGTCATAACCCTTTTGGGTAAGTTTTTGACTTCTGGCCTTCTTGGGCACTAGTCATAACCCTTTTGGGAAAGTTTTTGACTTCTGGCCTTCTTGGGCACTGGTCATAACCCTTTTGGGCAAGATATGACTTCTGGCCTTCATGGGCACTGGTCATAAACCTTTTGGGTAAGTTTGACTTCTGGCCTTCTTGGGCACTGGTCATAACCCTTTTGGGTAAGTTTTTGACTTCTGGCCTTCTTGGGCACTGGTCATAACCCTTTTGGGTAAGTTTTTTTGACTTCTGACCTTCTTGGGCACCGGTCTCTTAACCTCTTTTGGTAAGTTTTAATCCGAGTCAGCTGTTTCCAAATCCGAGTTATTTTACTCATATCTGACTTATGTCTCGAATTTGAGTTATCTGGCTCAAAATCTGAGTTATATGACTCAAATCCGAATTACTTTACTCATATTTGACTTATGTCTCGAATCTGAGTTATCTGGCTCAAAATCCGAGTTATATGACTCAAATCCGAGTTACTTTACTCATATTTGACTTATGTCTCGAATCTAAGTTATCTGGCTCAAAATTCGAGTTATATGACTCAAATCCAAGTCATCTGATTCCAAATCCGAGTTACTTTACTCATATTTGACTTATGTCTCGAATCTGAGTTATCTGGCTCAAAATCCGAGTTATATGACTCAAATCCGAGTTACTTTACTCATATTTGACTTATGTCTCGAATCTGAGTTATATGGCTCAAAATCTGAGTTATATGACTCAAATCCGAGTCATCTCATTCCAAATCCGAGGTTTATGACTCAAATCCGAGTTACTTTACTCAAAATTGACTTATGTCTTAAGTCTGAGTCATTTGGCTCAAATCCCCGACATCAATCTCACCGGTTTCTGTAACAAAGGATTAACTCTATGGTGTGTAAGGTGATGATGGTTTGCAGCAAGTAAACAGTAACAATGGAAGATGTATCAATGGCAGAGATTGGACCGGGGTACAAAGTTCACTAGAGGTGTTATTCTTAGATAATCAAACATGGCATGCTGGGTAAACAAATTACAGCAGGGCAATTGACAAGACTGAGCAAGGAATAACAATGCAATACTAGACACAAAGATCCTATGAGATTCAATTGGGCAATACAACAATATACATAGACCACCATCCAATTGCATCTATGACTAGAAGTCCACCTTCAGGTTATCATCCGAACCCCCTCCAGTATTAAGTTGCAAGCAACAGACAACTACTTTAATCAAAGTGTGTAAGGTAAACAATCCACTTGTTCCATGAACAAGAGACCGTTGTTTTCTCCCTAGTGGCAACAACACAACTATAACCGTAGAGATTTCTGTCACTTCCCTTGAAAAATAGAGGCATGAACCCACTATCGAGCATAAATACCCCCTCTTGGAGTCAGTAGCAACTACTTGGCCAAGATAGCTACTAACAACAGAGAGCATGCAAGATCATAAACAACACAGACATGATAGAATCAAATAGACAAAACCATTAATCAATCTGACATAGTAATCTCAATATCCATCGAATCCCCACAAAAATAACATGCATGATTACAAATAGATTAGATCTTGATCATGAACGGAGCTCACAAGATCTATACATGAAAGCACAAGGAGGAGATACAACCATCTAGCTACTACATGGAACCATAGTACAATGTGGAACTACTCACGCTTCATACCGGAGGCTGGCATGATGAAGAAGAAGGCCTCCGGGATGATCTCCCCTCTAGCAGGGTGTCGGGAAGAGCTTCAGATCCCCCCGATCTAGGGACGATGGTGGTGGCGGATACAGACGGTTTCGTGGAGTTTTGATCGTGTGTCTAGGGTTTTGGCATCGGGGGGGCTTTATAGGCGAAGCGGCGAGGCAGGGGGGCCACCAGGGCGGCTGCACCCCCTAGGCATGGGGTGGACCCACCCGCACGGCCAGGGGGTGTGGCCCCCTGGTGAGCCACCTCCGTCTCGTATTCTGGCTTCGTGTTGCCCATAGTAAAATATTGACTTTGGCTTTTGTCCCGTCCAATTTCGAGAATATTGATTTTCTGCCTTTCTGGAACCAAAAACAGAAGAAAACAGGCAACTGGCACTGTGGCAACTTGTTAATAGGTTAGTACCAAAAAACATATAAAAATACCTCAAAGTGTGAACAATGCAAAGTAGATACTAAACAGCATGGAGCATCAAAAATTATAGATACGTTTCCGACGTATCAAGCATCCCCAAGATTAACTCCTGCTCGTCCTCGAGTAGGTAAGTGATAAAAAGAATAATTTTTTAGGTGACATGCACCATCAAAACCAAGATCAAACCATTTGTAAGCATTGAAAGCTGGGATCATAGAACTCTAAACATGTGCATGAAAGATGGATTTCTAACAATAGGACAAAGTAACTATGCATGCAACATGAAAGGCTACAAACAAAGATCATGAATAACATGCATTGAAAAACGTTTGTTTGTTTCACATACAGAAAACTTGGCATAGTGGCATTCAACTTGCCCCTCAAATAGTAGCAAATGGATGCATATGACACCTTCAAAGCTCATAAGAGTGACTAGATACAAATAGCACAAGAACAAACAATATCAACAATATGCATCAACCAATAAGTTTTGGGACACTGCACATAGAACTAAGAATGACAACTATGCTCTCTTAATGGTGCCTAAAGGTAGAAGGTGGAGACTCAATATAATAGTGGAAGAAAGGCCATTCATAAAGGGAAGCAGGGATTTCAAGTTTCAAAAAGAGCTTCCAAAAGTTATGGTACTTGTTAGCTTTCAGCCCTCATTGCCCCTATCATAAGCATCTTGAAGTGATTAAGGTTAAAGTGAACAAAGATGGAGTATATGCTTGACAAAGTATAAGTTGGCAATCTCATGTCCTTGAATACGAGGGTCGCACCGCATGCTACTCAACTTTGGTCACCTGTAAGTTCTTGTCATAGTAAGTACATGTGTATCATACAGAACCGCCAACGGGGTACCCCTTGCACATGGTATAGGAGCTATCCCAATAACCAAAATGACAAGGCAAGCAGACAATGAGCATCTCAACAATCTTTTTATTTACTATGTGCATAGCTTTTTATTGAGGATGCTTCACATAATGCTCATTATGGTGATGCTGCAAGTTTCCACCATGATTTGGCATGGCTTAGGCTAGCGGCCCAGGCGTTTCTCTAACACAAAATACATAACTCAATGGACTTACAAACTCCCTCTTTATTTCACACCGGCAACATCCATAGACAAAAGAGCATGATATCAACTGTGTACAAAGTACAAGTGCAATGTTGAAAACGTTCCCCATGACAGCATGGTTCTGTTAATTCCAACGTATAAGTGCAAGCATATACAACATAGATGACACAATGGTTCAAGTTTATTAGGGGCAAGTAATATAAAGTGTGCCATCAAGTTTGTGAGGGATTTAATCACTAAGTTTTCACATAACAAAATAGTTTTTAATTGGAAGATAGCTGAAAACAAGAATATACTTGGAATGGTGTTACACACCATGCATAGGAATTTATAGTGGACACTTTGTAAAAACTTGGTTTCTTGGGAGTTGGAAGCATGAGTAGAGCTTACTCATACACGTGGAGGCTAGCAAAAGACTAGGAGCAACCAACTAAGAGAGCATAATGGCCACAATCATGCAGAGCAACAAAACATTACTAATCAAAGCATAGAGTGGTACTACAAGTCAAGGACTAAATGATCATATAGGATATGGTGACTTGTTCATAGTCATAACATGGTGTGAGCATGTGCCAAGTCAACCCAAACAAAGCATCAAAGGAGAATACCACAATACTATGTTTTTCTATGATAAAACAGCGCATGATTCTTTCAAGGCACACTAAGCAATCCTAATTGTTTGGAACAAGTCATGCTACAATAATAATCACTAAGCATAAGATCAAAACAACACCTAGCATGGCATGCTAAAGTTTAAGTCACAGTCAATGCAAGCTCCTATTGCACTTTCAAGCAAGAACTTTCTACTCCTTTCCAACACAAATCGACTTTGTCGTGGGAATGGTCACGGCAGATGCTGCAATTGGCAGCGAGTAGTAGAACGAGGGGCAAGGGCGGCCAGCCATCTGCGGTGCGAGATGAGGGCAAAGACACAGGGTTTTACCCAGGTTCGGCCCCCCGGAGGGTAAAGACCTACTCCTGCTAGATTGTATTATGGAGGTGTTACAATGGGCGAGCTCGGCGGCTAGGCGGCGAGTCGCTGGGGTGTATGAGGGAACGTGTCTCTACTCACCCCATAGGGAGGTTTATATAGGCTCACCTCCCCTAGGGTTTACATATCTCAACCGATTCGGTTACAGCTTTAGTAGTCGTTTAACCTAGTCCGACTGGGCCTACCTACTCGCCTGGGCCTTCAGCTTCCAGTCGCTCGGTACCTTGCTGGGCTTCAATCCACTCGCCGTTCTGCAGGCCCACTCGCCAGCTCACGGGCCAGTCGGAAACGCCCTGCTGGGTATACCCCAGTAGGCATATCCCCATCAGTAGTCCCCGAGGCCGTCGTCGATTGGGCGTAAGTGGCTGCTGGCAGTCGGAGTATACGGCTTCAGAGTAGGCATCCAGTCGAATCGTCAGCGGGCTCCTGTATAAAGGAGGAAATCCAATGAACCAAGTCGCGGCTTGGGCGAGTCGAGTCGGCGAGATGCGGTCATAGTGATTGACTTGGCGAGCCAAGTGGCTGGAGTTGGACCGTTAGGCGCGGTCAAACTAGCCGTTGAGGTAATCCAACGGTAACTTTCGGCGTAATCATCGCGCGGTAACGGCCTCCTAATTTGGCGGGTAACTCCCGCTATATAAGAGGAATGGCAGGCAATCGTAGAGCCAACTGCTCACCACTTCTTCCGAGTGCGCGCATTTTCCTTCCTTCGCTCCGCGATCCAGTCGACCCAAAATCCTCCGATCTCCAACCAACCTCTCGGCCATGGCCCTTTCCACCGAACCGTGGGGTAGGTCCAAGTGCACGAGGGCACAGCTGGCCTCTTTCGAGGAGGCCGGGATCCTGCGAGCCGGCTGTTGGCGTATCCCCGCAGCCGGAGAAACGACCCCAAACCCGCGAGAGAGGGAATTCGTCTATTTCACCAGTCATCTCGAGCGGGGGCTAGGGTTTCCAACGTCTTTGTTCTTCCGGCGCTTCTGCGCCTACTACGGGATCCAGCCTTCAGATCTGGGTCCCCACAGCATCGAGCAGCTCGCCATCTTCGTGGCGTTCTGCGAGTGCTACTTGGGCTGCCGTCCCTACTTTCCCTTGTGGCAAGATCTGTTCCACGGACGGATCAGCCGCGAGGAGGCAGGCGGCCCAATGCTAGCCGCGGGCGGCTTGACGTTCCAGCTCAAGTCCAAAGCTTCTTTCTTTGATCTGATACTACCCGCCAAGACAGCGAGCGACTGGAAGAAGTCGTGGTTCTACGTGGCCGAGGCGACCCCAGAGGACGAGGTGGCGATCCCGCGGTACTCGGCCAATCGTTCCGAGCCGCGCCATCTCCAAGTCGGCAAGCTCCCCGACGACCAGCGGATGGTCGTTGACGAGATGCTCCAGACCATCCGTGGTCTGAAAAAGAAGGGCCTTCAGACGATAAACTTGTACAATTGCTGTCTTGGGCGACGGCTCGTTCCACTCGCCCAACGCGACCACTATATGTACCAGTACACGGGCCGGGGAGACTCGACGAAGGCCTGCCTCGACGAGTGGAAGCTGGAGGATTATCTCCCAGCGTTGAAGAAGATCACCCAGGCGGTGTACCTGGATACGCAGGCTGGGGTCGCCCCTACAGCGCGAAGCGTCCGGCTCCAACGGTGATTTCTTTACCTTGTTCGCAGTCGCAGTGTATGCAGTCGCGGTAATTCTGATTCTGTTTTGTATTCATCGCAGCTATTCCAAGTGGTGGAAGGGTGGCTCCCACCTTCGGATGATGAGATCCCGGGGCCATCCGCCCAGGACATAGGCGAATCGCCACCCGCGAGGGGCAACGAGGACGACGAGGACGAGTCCGAAGAGGAAGTCGCCCCGCTGGTCCAAAAGACCCGCGGGCAACGTCAGCGCGAGATCGAGGCGAGCAGAAGCCTCGAGCGTCATGATGACGACGACGAGCTCCCAGAGACCACCTCGCGCCGTCAAGCCACTCCGTCGAAGAATAAGAAGAAGGAGAGGGAGGCGAGGGCCCCCCCGAAGAAGAAAACGAAGCCGTCGAGGACGGCCTCACCGCCGCACTCGGCGAGCAGCTCCGACGCACCCAGCCCAGCTGGTGACGGCACGCCACCAGCGACAACCGCGCTGGACACGGCGACCGTGGAAGTGCCGCTGGCCTCAATGCCTCTGCCATTCGCCCCAGTCTCTGGGCTGGGGGAGGCTCCGGCTGCGGCGACTTCGCCTCGCAAGGAGGTTCCGGCTGCGGCGGCTTCGCCCCGCAAGGAGGCTCCGACTGTAGCTCTCCAACTCGCAAGGAAGCTCCCGCCAAGGATGTCCCAGAGGCGCCAGCCGCGGCCTCAACGACGAAGAAGCCGTCCGTGTCTTGGGCACGCGACGTCCTAGAACTGGGGCTCAGTCGCCGACTGGGCCCTGAACTGGAAAAACCGGCCGGCCTTCGTACGGGGCTACGTTTCATCCCAGTCGCCAAGTGAGTGCGCTCACCCTTCCTTATTTTCCATAACTATGCCCTCCTTGTCTTTGTTGATTCGATTAACGCGCAGGACCGGAGTGAAAAGGATGGGCCATCCGACCGTGGCCAAGGTACCCTCCACCGCTAGCGAGGAGGATCCTTCCCGCAAGAGGAAGGCGGACGAGGTCGTCGCCTCAGCGGATGGCAGTAAGAAGGCCAAGGGCGACGACATCGTCACTATCTCTGACGACACGGCGGCCGCGCCGGCCGGGCCCGCGGTGGAGGCAGCCGCGTCTACGAAGGAGGGCGCTTCCTTGCCTGGAACGGCGGAGGCGACTTCCCTTGGAGCGGGTGCCTCTATCGCTACCTTCCCCCGCTTCGTGACCAAGGCGGCCACGGCGAGCGGGGCTGCGCCCTCGAGCCACGCTCCGGGGACCGCCGATGCTGAAGTCGACCAGCGTCGTGGGCACACACCAGCGTTACTCGCGTCCGTGGACGCGATACAACTCCATGGCATGCTTGGCGCAGCCATCCAGGTACATCCAGTCCCCGAGGATCAGGTCGGTGCTTTGCAGCGGCTTGATTCTTATAATTTCTCATCTTTTATTTTCGTATCCAGTCCCCGAGTGCGCACGCGCTAAATTTTAGCGGGTGGGCACTTAGGAATTTCTTGATCGCCAGTCCCCGAGTGCGCACTCGCTGAATTTCAGCGGGTGGGCACTTAGGAATTTCTTGATCGCCAGTCCCCGAGTGCGCACTCGCTGAATTTCAGCGGGTGGGCAATTAGGAAGTTCGTTTTAACTAACTTTTTCGGTGATGTGCAGGGTCTGCAGCTTGAGTTTGCGGATCGATTGGCCGCGAAACAGCGCGCGGAGAAGGAGCTGGCCATCGTCCAGGAGGCGAACAAAGGGCTTCAGGCTGTTGCTGCGAAGGCAGAGGAAGCTCGCCAGGGGCTTGTCCCCGCTGGTGAGTTGGTGGCGGCGCGATCTGCTCTGGGTGCCGCTGAACAACGGATCGCCGACCTCGAGCGCGAACTGCGGGAGGCGAGAGAAGAAGCGAGCTCGGCGGATGGGCGAGCTAAGGCCGCCATTGCGGCCGCAGAGGAGGATCACAAGGTGTCGGAAGTCCTTATTGCTGGGCTTCAGGACGACCACACGTCGCTTCAGTGCTTCATCATGGGACTCGCCCGCCCGTTGCTTGGTGAGTGCATCTTCCCTTTCTAATAGTTGTGATTTTTGTGGTGTCCGTCGTACTCATCATTGTCTTCTTCTCGCAGGTCGCATCATTGATAGCGAAGAAGAAGCGAGCTCGCTCGACGCGAGGCAGTGCGTAAGCATGCTCGTCGACTCGGCGACGCTGTCGGCGACGTGCATCCGCGCCTACCTCCAAGAAATATCGCCCACGGAGGTGATTCCCAGCGACCTCGTTGAGGTGTGGAAATATTTGGAGAAGGCGCCCGCGGTCGTTGAGTTCATGACGCGGTCGGCGTTTCGGCGTGGAGCGTCGACAGCACTGAGCCTTGGACTCGCCCACTTCCCTAAAGATTTCGACGTTGACGATGTGACGAGTGGGTATCCATCGTCGACTGGCGCGGTGGAGCTGTCCGAGGTCCTCAAGTTGCAAGAACGTGCCGCCACGTACTCGGAACGTGTCTGGGCAATGGGCGACCTCCTGCCGTACCAGGAGACGGTTGTCGCGCCGAACGACCCCGAGCCGCCGCATCGTGACTTCAAGGTCGAGCAGCCTTTTCGCGCGGCGATGGCGGGTGAACTGACGACCTATCCATCAAACCCGTACACGGCGTTCATCCGTAATTGCCGGGATGCTGGCGAGTCGTCATCGAAGCCTGCAGAGTAGGGTAGTTTGCCTTGAAGCGTTAGCAGCAGTTCTGCCACGCGGGCATATTTTGTAACATAAAACAATGCAATATGCGATTGAATGAGACGTCGTGTCTATTTTGATATTTGTTTGTGTGCTTTTGATTGGTGTTGAACGAGTCCCCGAGCGTGTCCGCCCTTTTGTGGGGTTTGTCTCGTGTATGATGTATGTGTTGTTGTTATGTGTTTTGATGTTTTAGTCGACTCGCCCGAGCTCGAAGAGCCAGTCGCTAGGCGACTCCCTTGAGTGCTCTATACTTTACCGTTTTCCCGTGCGCGAACGAGGTCGGGTGGCCGAGTCCCCGAGCGTGGTACTTGGTAGTTCTAGGCGCGACTCGAGGGTGGTTGAGGACTTAGCGCGTTGGTGTGAGCGCGTCACTCCTGCCTGGCCCGTGGGGTCAGTCGCGTGGCGAGTCCTGGGCATGCTCTCTTACTTGGCGTTTTCCCGGACCGCTCGCGACGAACTGGTCTTCAGTCCCCGAGCGTGGTACTTAGCCGTTCGAGTCGCTATGCCGAGGATGCGGAGGACCAAGGTCGCTGTGAGAAGCGAGGGCAGTTGTCTTGGCTCGTAGAACCAATCGAGCTAGGCGACTCCAGTGGGGCTCCGGGTTGGTGTTATTCGTGGACGATGCAAGACCTGAAGTGATTCAGTGCTCTTACACCGCACTACTTAGCCGTGCCGATCGCTGTACCAAAGGTTGACTTCTGCATTTAGCATAACGCTGTTTTTACGAGTGCGAGTGGCACAAGTCATGGAGAGTAGGCGCAATTTGCGGTAACCGTTTCTTTTATTTCATAGCAACTGGAGAGTACATGTGTGAGGTTCTAGGAGTAGAACTTCTAGAGGAGGTTTACATTCCATGGTCGCTTGACGTCGAGTTCGCCGTCCCCGCGGACGTCGGTGAGGTAGTAGGCGTCGTTGCCGAGTACGCGCCCGATAGCGAATGGGCCTTCCCACGGAGGGGAAAGCTTGTGCATGCCCTTCTTGTCCTGGATGAGGCGTAACACCAGGTCGCCTTCCTGGAAGGTGCGAGCTTTCACCCGCCGGCTGTGGTAGTGGCGGAGTCCTTGCTGGTAGATGGCGGTGCGTGACCGAGCGAGGTCGCGTGCTTCGTCGAGCTGGTCGACCCCATCTTGGCGGGCCAGCTCGTTTGCAGCCTCCGTATAGTGGACGACTCGCGGCGAGTCGTGTTCGAGGTCGGTGGGCATGACTGCTTCGGCACCGTAGACCATGAAGAAGGGAGTGAATCCCGTCGATCTGTTGACTGAGGTGCGGATCCCCCAGATGACGGAGGGCAACTCCTCGACCCAGCACCCGGCGGTGCGCTCGAGTGGTACTTGGAGTCGCGGCTTCAGGTTGTGGAGGATGCTTTGGTTGGCCCGTTCCGCCTGGCCGTTGGATTCCGGGTGGGCGACTGACGCGAGGTCGAGCCGGATATGGTGCTCTTCGCAGAATTCGGCCATGGCTCCCTTGGCGAAGTTGGTGCCGTTGTCCGTGATGATGCTGTTAGGGAACCCGTAGCGATATATGAGCTCGCGTAAGAACTTAGTGGCGGTCTTCCCGTCGCATTTCCGGACTGGCTTGGCCTCCACCCACTTCGTGAATTTGTCGACGGCGACTAGCAGGTGGGTGTAGCCAGAGGGGGCCTTCTTGAAGGGTCCTACCATGTCCATGCCCCACACAGCGAATGGCCAGGTGATGGGGATTGTTTTGAGCTCCGAGCTCGGTACGTGCGTCTGATTGGCGTACTTCTGGCACCCGGCGCATCGCTGGACGATGTCGACAGCGTCGGCGTGTGCGGTGGGCCAGTAGAAGCCGTGTCGCATAGCCTTGGCGACCAGGGAGCGAGCGGCGGCGTGGTGGCCGCAGTCACCTGAGTGAATGTCGTGGAGGATTTTGCGTCCTTCAGCTGGTTGGACGCAGCGTTGGAACACGCCGGTGACGCTGCGCTTGTGGAGCTCGCCGTTGATGATGGTGTAGGACTTGCATCGACGAGCGATCATTCGAGCGTCTGTCTCGTCTGCTGGCAGGGTGCCGGCTTCCAGGTAGGCGATGTAGGGCTTGGTCCAGTCGTCTGGCTCGTTGACGAGTGCGACCAAGGCTGCCTCTGGTTGGAGTGGGACTCCGATGTCGATCTCCCTCGGGGGAGAGATTGATGGCTTGGAGATAGTGTCGAGGAAAACGCCGGCGGGTGGTGCGAGTCGAGCCGACCCGATGCGAGAGAGGGCGTCGGCCTCCTCGTTTTTCCGCCTGTCGATCCACTCGATAGAGTAGCCGGTGAAGTGGCCGCCCAGCTTGTCCACCGCTTGGCGGTACGCCGCCATGGTAGGGGAGACGGCGTCGCAGGTGCCGGCGACTTGCCCCGCAACAAGGTCGGAATCTCCGTAGCAGCGGAGGCGATTGACGTTCATCTCCTTGGCGGCTCGCATGCCGTGGAGTAGGGCCTCGTATTCGGCCATGTTGTTGGTGCAGGGCGTGAAGTCGAGGCCGAGGATGTAGCGGAGCTTGTCGCCCTTTGGTGAAGTCAACACTATCCATGCGCCTGCACCGTCCGCGTTCTTGGAGCCGTCGAAGTGCAGGCTCCAGTAGTGGAGGTACGGCAGCTTCTCTGGCTGCTGGGCTTCCTCCCAGTCGGCGATGAAGTCTGCCAGTGCCTGCGACTTGATCGCCTTTCGTGGCTCGTATTTGATGTTGTGGACGCCGATCTTGACGGCCCACTTGGCGACCCGCCCGGTCGCCTCGCGATTGCGGATGATGTCTTGCAGTGCTGCTGAGGAGACGACCGTTATCGGGTGCTCCTGGAACTAGTGCGGCAGGCGCCGCTGAGCCCTGAAGACCGCGTATACTAGCTTTTGGTACTGTGGGTACCGCTGGCGCGACTCGGTGAGGACCTCGCTGATGTAGTACACCGGCCGCTGAACCGGGCGCTCCTTTCCTTCCTCTGGTCGTTCGACGACCATCACGGCGCTGACGACGCGCTCGGACGCCGCGACGTAAACCAGCATGGGTTCTTTGTCGGCGGGGGCGGCGAGTAGTGGTGCAGCGAGTAGCACCTTTTTGAGGTCGCGGAGCGCGTCGTCCACCTCCTTGTCCCACTGGAAGGTGGGGTTCTTGCGCATCAGGCGGTATAGGGGCATCGCCTTTTCCCCCAGGCGGGGGATGAAGCGACTGAGAGACGCTACTCGCCCGGCCAGCTTCTGGACGTCGCGCAGGCACTCGGGTTTGCCGAGCCGGGCGATCGTGTCGATCTTTGTTGGGTTCGCCTTGATCCCTCGTTTGGAGACGACGTACCCCAGTAGTTGTCCGGCGGGTACACCGAAGGTGCACTTGCCTGGATTGAGCTTTATCTTGTATCTTCGCAGGTTGGCGAAGGTTTCCGCCAGGTCGGCGAGTAGGTCGCCTTGGCGAGCGGACTTCACGACCACATCGTCGATGTAGACATGGATGTTGCGGCCAATTTGGCTCGCGAGGCATTCTTGCATGCACCGCTGGTAGGTCGCCCCGGCGTTCTTGAGGCCGAAGGTCATGGCGGTGTAGCAGAAGGCTCTGAATGGCGTGATGAACGCCGTCTTCTCCTCGTCTTCGACAGCCATTTTGATCTGGTTATACCCAGAGTAGGCGTCGAGGAAACATAGCGACTCCGAGCCCGCGGTTGAATCGATTATCTGGTCGATCCGCGGGAGGACGAACTGCTCCTTTGGGCAGGCGCTGTTCAGGTTTGTGTAGTCGATACACATTCTCCAGGTCCCGTTTTTCTTCTCGACCAGGACTGGGTTTGCCAGCCACTTGGAGTACTTGATTGGCCGGATGAAGCCGGCAGCGAGTAGACGCTGCACTTCCTCGGCGATTGCTCGACGGCGTTCTTCATTGAAGGGCCGTAGCGACTGCTTGACAGGTCGCACTTTGGGGTCGGCGTTCAGCTTGTGCTCAGCGAGCTCCCTAGGGACACCGGGCATGTCGGAGGGTTTCCATGCGAAGATGTCCCTGTTCTCACGGAGGAACTCGATGAGCGCGCCTTCCTATGTTGGGCTCATGCCTGTCCCGATCGTCACCGTCTGGCTGGAGTCGCCTGGGACCAGCTCGACGGTGCGAGTGCGTCGTGGCCTCAAAGGTTGAGGTGTTTGCGCCCTCTGAGTTGGGCTTCTTGAGTATTGTGGGGTCGTCATTGTTGACCCCGCTCGCGTACTTGGCGAGCTCATCGGCGTGATTAGTCTCCGCCGCGATGACTGCGTCGGCGAGCTCGGCTCCTTTGGCCTCGCACTCGGCGGCCATGTCGGGGTCGCCGTTGATGGTGATGACGCCGCACGGCCCGGGGAGCTTCATCGCGTTGTACGCGTAGTGGGGCGCTGCCATGAATTTAGCAAATGCCTGGCGCCCCAGGACGCAGTGGTAGGGGTTGTCGAAGGGCACCAGCTCGAAGACGATCCGCTCGGTGCGGAAGTTTGCCGGTGTGCCGAAGGTGACTGGCAGCGTGACCTTTCCGATCGGGTACGCCTTCCGATCGGGGACGATTGTGGCATCCCGCAAAACCACTACTAGAAAATCGCGTTTTTTTTGTGCATTGCATCATCATGACCGCATGCTCATGTCATCATGCCACATTGCATTTGAGCATCGTCATCATCTTGCATTTGTTCGCATAAAACTATTTTCGGAAAAACCTATTTTTGTTTTCTAAACGCCCCGTCTTTGTTTCAAACGCAAAACCCGGGTCTCCGGATTATTTTGTTTTATTTGCTATCGGTTTGCAAAAGGCTGTTTGAAACAAATAAAATTATTAAATTATTTTGTGGGGGCAGTCGAACGGGCCGATTCGACCCGAACGACCACCCCCAGAAAAAAATCGGTCCAACCTGGAAACCTTTTTCTACCCGGTCCTATTCTACCCAGCCCCCTCCACCTCACCCCAACCAACCCCCTCTCGACACCTCACCTCACCCTTCCCCCTAGCCAATCAAACGCTGCCACCTCACCCCCCAACCTTCCCTCTCTCTCTCACCCCCACTCCCCACACGCACGCCACACCTGCCCCATTCCACCACACGCCCCTGCCACCGCGGGCCCACCCCGCCAACGCGCCCCGCATGCGTAGCCCGTCCCCCTGGCCCCGGTCCCATCTCTCCTCCCCCTCCCTCGTTTTCCTCAACCTCCCACCCCGACCGCGCGCGCCGCCCGACGCCTCCTCCGGCGACCGCGCTGCTCTCCCTCTTCCTCCGCCGCCGGCTCGCCCTGACCCGCGCCTCCCATCGCCGCCCAGGAGCTCCGCCGGCCTCCCCCGACGCCACAGCCCCTTCTGCCTCGCCACGTCCGCCGCCTCTCCTGCGGCCGGCCTCGTCGCGCGCGAGCACGCCGCGAACGTGCGTCGCCTCTGGCCGGCCCCGCTTCGTCGCCACCACGCCTTCCTTCTGCCCCAGCGGACCCCGCCGTTCGCCGCCGGCCCCCTCTGCGACAGCACGTCCCCGCCTCCCTGGTCCCTCTCCTCCGGCCTCCCTCCCCGCTTCGCCGTTCGCCCCGCCGTCGGCCTCCCGCGCGTCGTCGAGCGCCGCCGGCCCCTGTCCCGCTCGGCGTCGCCCTGGCCTCGTCTCTGGCGTCCACCGCTCGTCCTCGACCGCATCTCGCCGGTCTCACCGAGATCGTCCTCCACCGCCATAGAGCTCCCCGCACGCCCCTCCCCGCCGGCCCGCACCTCCCCGGAGCCCCTGCCGTCATCTTCCCCTGCAGCGACGGGCGCCTCCTCGACCAGGCCGCCAGACCCGCCCGTGTCCACAGTTTTTGTTGCCGACGGTCGTTTCCTTTTTGGTTTTCGTGTTGGTTGTTCCTGCCAGGTTGGCTCGTTTCAGTGTTGTGCATGCCTCCGGCAGTTTGGTGTTGCCCGATGTTGCGAGCTTTGTTGTGTGCACTGGAGGCTTGGTTGCTTGCCAGACCTCTTGTCGGACAAGGTCGCCTACATGGATGTCAAGTTCCCTTTCGCGAACCCGAAGCCTCGAGCCCTCCTACACGGATTCGATGGCGAACCCCGAAGACCGATCCCGGTGTTTGAAGCCGAACCCCAAGATCTGCCTCACGGGACCGAACCCCGGAAACCCCGATGCTTTCAACACGGATGCCATGATCTTCGTCACGGACCCCGGAGACCCCATGATCTTCGCCGCAGAACAATAAGGCCGTTGGAGAGGAATCGACAAGGTCGACCGCCGGACGCCAAGTACTCCCTCGAGGACGCCGAGTACTTCACCCCGGACACCGAGACCCTGGACGACAAGTTCTCCTTCCCGGACGCCGAGCTCGCCGAGACCCCGAATGCGAAAAGATCTACCCGTTGCTCGAGAATGTTCTGCCGAGACCGATCCCGTCGAACCCTGGACCCTGAGACCGACCCCGAACCCCCGGATCCCCAAGATCGTCGAACCCTAATGTGTGACCCCCTTTCTCGAGCCCTATTTTGTAAATAATATAACTTGTTGCATTAAATCATTCATCTCGCATGCATATTTGTGTGGTTTGGGGGCCTTATGCCGATTCACCATATAATTAAATATGGGGCCCATATGCGGACAAATCTAGTCTTATATTGGCCTCATTTAAATCTGAGTAGCGAACCGATGCTATCTTTTGCCATGTTCAGACAACATTTAAATTGCGGGGCATCTAAATAACATGAACCATCCAGTAAATGTCGGGACCCCGGTTCCGCTTAATTTTGCCTAATTGCATCGCATCTTTGCCATGGCATACATCATACATGCATCATGTCCGATCTTTTGCCGTAGTATTAAATATTGCATCCGGTGTTTATTCTAGTGTTTTGCTTCTTCGCGGATAAGGCCGTTGAGTTGATGCGAGTGTCGACCCGATCTTCGGTTGAACCTTCGGCAATGCTTTTCAGGCGAGCATCTCCCCCTTTCTACCTATCTTACTTTTATAGCATTTATTCCCTCCTGTTGATCTATTGCTATCTGTGTTGCGTTGCTCTAGTTTTCGTACCCGTGATATCCCTTGCAGCCTTATATTGCCTTGGACACATCCTATTGCCTGTTGTTTGGTAGATAGTTGGACTTGCGCGTCGTAGTCGCTGGCTCAAGTGCTGTTGCGTGTCGTCCGGTACCACAGTTGTTGGAGATTTGCCGCATGTTTATTGTTGGAGATGAGCATAACTTTAATTACTGTTTAACAACTAAAATTGAAGTAGGTAAGCAGAGGCACAGGTGGGCAATAGATGTTATTTGGTTGTTAACCGACCACTTGTGTCCCGTAGGACTCCGAGTTCTTGACACCTGTTCCGAGATCGAGCGCGCTAACCACATGTGGGATGTATGGGCACCCCATCGATTTAGTACCTGATTTCAAAGTACTGTACCGGGGGCCACAAAGTAGTTTGGGGCTTTATTACTATCCTGTACTTATGCCATGCTTTACTGCTTTATTTAAATTGTGCGATGGATAGCACCTGTACTGTTTAGGATCGGGACACGTTTTCGCTGTATCGACAAGCCCGAGTTTTCGGGTTCCCAGTCGTTTACAGCCGTCCACCCAAACCCTGAGTCCGTCTCGGAGACCGGCCGACTTCGTTGCGGGTAGACTTAGTGGGGTGGCCCCCCGTGCTTGCTTTGGGTCTGGGAAACGTCATGACTTAGGCCCCGCCGACATACCGATGGGTGTATGTTAATTGATCTGGCAAAAAGGGTCGAAGTGCGTGTGGATACTTTGGTGCACCCCTGCATGGTTAAATCTTTTCGAGAAGCCGTGTCCGCGGTTATGGACGACTTGGAGCATAGTGCTTGATCATAGACAACTATAACTAAAGTTTGCTGCTATAATTTGACTTGTATCCGATACGACTAGTAATCAGCTTCACCACAACGGAATGGCTAAATAAAAGTACCAACAACTGCTGGGTTTGGGGTTATCTCATGCTAATTGTATCTGACTAGTAAGTGTTGCAACTATAACGGAATGGTTAACTAAAAGTGCCCACTGCTTATTCTATTAGGATGACTATCTATACCTGACTAGTAATTGCTGCAACGATAACTGAATAAATAAAACTGCCAACGGTGTGAGTTCCTCGGTTGACTTCCTCATTGGGTCTCGAGGGGGAAACACCAGGATGGGTTTGTCTGATGGTAGAATCAGGTTGGTTCCGTATAGGTCTTTCTTATCTCTCTCTGATATCCGCCAGTTGTATCGAGTCTCTATAGGTTGTTTAGTGCATGCTGCGCTGCCGCGTCAGTCCACCATACCTATGTAGGCGAGGACCGCCGAACTCTAGTCTCGCCGTGTACTGGCCTCAGTACTGACCGCTCTCTCTTTTTCCTTTGCCCTTTGCCGGCACCCCTTTTGTTTAAGCAGGTTTTGAGATCGACGTCGTTAGCAGGGTTACCCTTCCGGCTTGGCCTGGGCAGGGTTATGGACGCCATTGGTTATTCTTCAGGGCTCTTAGCCCCATTTGCATCTTGTCCGTAGCTGGACGCTCTATCGTTTTCAAGCTGATTTGGATCTTTGTTCTGTACATTTGTATTCTTGACTCATGGAGTCGTGTTGTATATATATTTGTTCTGTGGGTCCCATCGAGGACTGTTGTGTAATGTTATTACTTCGTTTTCCACCCGCACGCAAGTGTCTGGTGGGCACCTTTGAATCGTTTCTATGCGGTTTTGGCGGGAAGCGCTGAAACTTGCATAGGGCCGATTCTGAGGGTGTTACAGAGTGGTATCAGAGCTCAGCAGTTACGATACCCCACAAGTCCAGCCTGTAGGATAACCTAGCTAACGGCCGAAGTAGAGTGTCAAAAACTATTTTTGCAAAATCGGTTGGATAGTTCTGATTAGGTCTGATTTTACTCCTTACCCCTCTGCTGTTCTCCTCTTACCTCAACGTGTTTTGAATCCGCTCTCTTCTCTTTCTTCGAGTCCAGGAATTCTCGTGGTTGGGTTTCCGTCGTACCTTCAGGGTTTCGCTTCCACCTTTGATAACGGCGTTCTACCATCCGTTGTTCATGCTGCCTGAGGAATCCGTCTACTGTGGTACCATTCTTTGTTCCTTGTTTGTGCCTTCCGGTGTTTTCTGACGCGACGACATCCTCTACGCCAGCTCCGATGCAGAGTCTGCATCACTCCGTTGTTCCGAACCTCGCTTGTCGAGATCTTCAGTCTGACTCCGAGAATGGTTGCACTCTTTTCTACTGATTGTGCGGAGTAATAGTTTGGGTGCGTGATGGATTGGCCCCCATGCCGACTACCCCTTCTATTCGCTTTTGTACATTAAAGTGGATGAGAATGCATCGGTTCCCTCTTTCCACAGAAGCTAGAGGTGGCTTTATTTGTTGAAACCTCTACTTCCGACCTTTTGTTTCCCGGAGTGTTCTCTCGACGATCACGGACAACGACCTCTTGTTAGTGGTGTCGCGAGGATCTACACGAAGCGAGAAGATTCAGATCGCCGACCTTCTTTCCGGTACCATGAGGCGGATCTCGAGGGCGAGATCCATTGTTAGTGGTGTCAAATTGTGGCATCCCACAAAACCACTACTAGAAAATCGCGTTTTTTTTGTGCATTGCATCATCATGACCGCATGCTCATGTCATCATGCCACATTGCATTTGAGCATCGTCATCATCTTGCATTTGTTCGCATAAAACTATTTTCGAAAAAACCTATTTTTGTTTTCTAAACGCCCCGTCTTTGTTTCAAACGCAAAACCCGGGTCTCCGGATTATTTTGTTTTGTTTGCTATCGGTTTGCAAAAGGCTGTTTGAAACAAATAAAATTATTAAATTATTTTGTGGGGGCAGTCAAACGGGCCGATTCGACCCGAACGACCACCCCCAGAACAAAATCGGTCCAACCTGGAAACCTTTTTCTACCCGGTCCTATTCTACCCAGCCCCCTCCACCTCACCCCAACCAACCCCCTCTCGACACCTCACCTCACCCTTCCCCCTAGCCAATCAAACGCTGCCACCTCACCCCCCAACCTTCCCTCTCTCTCTCACCCCCACTCCCCACACGCACGCCACACCTGCCCCATTCCACCACACGCCCCTGCCACCGCGGGCCCACCCCGCCAACGCGCCTCGCATGCGTGGCCCGTCCCCCTGGCCCCGGTCCTATCTCTCCTTCCCCTCCCTCGTTTTCCTCAACCTCCCACCCCGACCGCGCGCGCCGCCCGACGCCTCCTCCGGCGACCGCGCTGCTCTCCCTCTTCCTCCGCCGCCGGCTCGCCCTGACCCGCGCCTCCCATCGCCGCCTAGGAGCTCCGCCGGCCTCCCCCGACGCCACAGCCCCCTCTGCCTCGCCACGTCCGCCGCCTCTCCTGCGGCCGGCCTCGTCGCGCGCGAGCACGCCGCGAACGTGCGTCGCCTCTGGCCGGCACCACTTCGTCGCCACCGCGCCTCCCTTCTGCCCCAGCGGACCCCGCCGTTCGCCGCCGGCCCCCTCTGCGACAGCACGTCCCCGCCGCCCTGGTCCCTCTCCTCCGGCCTCCCTCCCCGCCTCGCTGTTCGCCCCACCGTCGGCCTCCCGCGCGTCGTCGAGCGCCGCCGGCCCCTGTCCCGCTCGGCGTCGCCCTGGCCTCGTCTCTGGCGGCCACCGCTCGTCCTCGGCCGCATCTCGCCGGTCTCGCCGAGATCGTCCTCCACCGCCATAGAGCTCCCCGCACGCCCCTCCCCGCCGGCCCGCACCTCCCCGGAGCCCCTGCCGTCATCTTCCCCTGCGGCGACGGACGCCTCCTCGACCAGGCCGCCAGACCCGCCCGTGTCCACAGTTTTTGTTGCCGACGGTCGTTTCCTTTTTGGTTTTCGTGTTGGTTGTTCCTGCCAGGTTGGCTCGTTTCAGTGTTGTGCATGCCTCCGGCAGTTTGGTGTTGCCCGATGTTGCGAGCTTTGTTGTGTGCACTGGAGGCTTGGTTGCTTGCCAGACCTCTTGTCGGACAAGGTCGCCTACATGGATGTCAAGTTCCCTTTCGCGAACCCGAAGCCTCGAGCCCTCCTACACGGATTCGATGGCGAACCCCGAAGACCGATCCCGGTGTTTGAAGCCGAACCCCAAGATCTGCCTCACGGGACCGAACCCCGGAAACCCCGATGCTTTCAACACGGATGCCATGATCTTCGTCACGGACCCCGGAGACCCCATGATCTTCGCCGCAGAACAATAAGGCCGTTGGAGAGGAATCGACAAGGTCGACCGCCGGACGCCAAGTACTCCCTCGAGGACGCCGAGTACTTCACCCCGGACACCGAGACCCTGGACGACAAGTTCTCCTTCCCGGACGCCGAGCTCGCCGAGACCCCGAATGCGACAAGATCTACCCGTTGCTCGAGAATGTTCTGCCGAGACCGATCCCGTCGAACCCTGGACCCTGAGACCGACCCCGAACCCCCGGATCCCCAAGATCGTCGAACCCTAATGTGTGACCCCCTTTCTCGAGCCCTATTTTGTAAATAATATAACTTGTTGCATTAAATCATTCATCTCGCATGCATATTTGTGTGGTTTGGGGGCCATATGCCGATTCACCATATAATTAAATATGGGGCCCATATGCGGACAAATCTAGTCTTATATTGGCCTCATTTAAATCTGAGTAGCGAACCGATGCTATCTTTTGCCATGTTCAGACAACATTTAAATTGCGGGGCATCTAAATAACATGAACCATCCAGTAAATGTCGGGACCCCGGTTCCGCTTAATTTTGCCTAATTGCATCGCATCTTTGCCATGGCATACATCATACATGCATCATGCCCGATCTTTTGCCGTAGTATTAAATATTGCATCCGGTGTTTATTCTAGTGTTTTGCTTCTTCGCGGATAAGGCCGTTGAGTTGATGCGAGTGTCGACCCGATCTTCGGTTTGAACCTTCGGCAATGCTTTTCAGGCGAGCATCTCCCCCTTTCTACCTATCTTACTTTTATAGCATTTATTCCCTCCTGTTGATCTATTGCTATCTGTGTTGCGTTGCTCTAGTTTTCGTACCCATGATATCCCTTGCAGCCTTATATTGCCTTGGACACATCCTATTGCCTGTTGTTTGGTAGATAGTTGGACTTGCGCGTCGTAGTCGCTGGCTCAAGTGCTGTTGCGTGTCGTCCGGTACCACAATTGTTGGAGTTTTGCCGCATGTTTATTGTTGGAGATGAGCATAACTTTAATTACTGTTTAACAACTAAAATTGAAGTAGGTAAGCAGAGGCACAGGTGGGCAATAGATGTTATTTGGTTGTTAACCGACCACTTGTGTCCCGTAGGACCCCGAGTTCTTGACACCTGTTCCGAGATCGAGCGCGCTAACCACATGTGGGATGTATGGGCACCCCATCGATTTAATACCTGATTTCAAAGTACTATACCGGGGGCCACAAAGTAGTTTGGGGCTTTATTACTATCCTGTACTTATGCCATGCTTTACTGCTTTATTTAAATTGTGCGATGGATAGCACCTGTACTGTTTAGGATCGGGACACGTTTTCGCTGTATCGACAAGCCCGAGTTTTCGGGTTCCCAGTCGTTTACAGCCGTCCACCCAAACCCTGAGTCCGTCTCGGAGACCGGCCGACTTCGTTGCGGGTAGACTTAGTGGGGTGGCCCCCCGTGCTTGCTTTGGGTTTGGGAAACGTCATGACTTAGGCCCCGCCGACATACCGATGGGTGTATGTTAATTGATCTGGCAAAAAGGGTCGAAGTGCGTGTGGATACTTTGGTGCACCCCTGCAGGGTTAAATCTTTTCGAAAAGCCGTGTCCGCGGTTATGGACGACTTGGAGCACAGTGCTTGATCATAGACAACTATAACTAAAGTTTGCTGCTATAATTTGACTTGTATCCGATACGACTAGTAATCAGCTTCACCACAACGGAATGGCTAAATAAAAGTACCAACAACTGCTGGGTTTGGGGTTATCTCATGCTAATTGTATCTGACTAGTAAGTGTTGCAACTATAACGGAATGGTTAACTAAAAGTGTCCACTGCTTATTCTATCAGGATGACTATCTATACCTGACTAGTAATTGCTGCAACGATAACTGAATAAATAAAACTGCCAACGGTGTGAGTTCCTCGGTTGACTTCCTCGTTGGGTCTCGAGGGGGAAACACCAGGATGGGTTTGTCTGATGGTAGAATCAGGTTGGTTCCGTATAGGTCTTTCTTATCTCTCTCTGATATCCGCCAGTTGTATCGAGTCTCTATAGGTTGTTTAGTGCATGCTGCGCTGCCGCGTCAGTCCACCATACCTATGTAGGCGAGGACCGCCGAACTCTAGTCTCGCCGTGTACTGGCCTCAGTACTGACCGCTCTCTCTTTTTCCTTTGCCCTTTGCCGGCACCCCTTTTGTTTAAGCAGGTTTTGAGATCGACGTCGTTAGCAGGGTTACCCTTCCGGCTTGGCCTGGGCAGGGTTATGGACTCCATTGGTTATTCTTCAGGGCTGTTAGCCCCATTTGCATCTTGTCCGTAGCTGGACGCTCTATCGTTTTCAAGGTGATTTGGATCTTTGTTCTGTACATTTGTATTCTTGACTCATGGAGTCGTGTTGTATATATATTTGTTCTGTGGGTCCCATCGAGGACTGTTGTGTAATGTTATTACTTCGTTTTCCACCCGCACGCAAGTGTCTGGTGGGCACCTTTGAATCGTTTCTATGCGGGTTTGGCGGGAAGCGCTGAAACTTGCATAGGGCCGATTCTGAGGGTGTTACAACGATGTCGTGGAACGTGGTGTGGGTCGTCTCGATCATCGACTGCGGGAGCCGCAGCCGCCTGAAGGTGTCGAGGTAGAGGATGTTGATGGAGCTACCGCCGTCCATCAGTGTCTTGGGGAGCCAGTAGTCGCCAACCTTGGGCTTGACCACCAAGGCGACTCGTCCTGGGTACTCGATGCGCGGCGAGTGGTCTTGGCGGCTCCAGGTGATGGGCTGCTCCGACCAGTTCAGGAACTGAGGGACGTCTATTTGGGCCACCGCGTTGACGGCGACGGCGCGGGCGATGACCTTCTTCTCGCGCTTCGTGTTGAAGCCTGTGAAGGTGTGGAGCGAGCCGGCTACTTTGCCGAATTTTCTGCCATTTGGCGGGTCGTTGTCGGGGTCCTCCCGCGCTTGCCGTGCATTCTCGATTTCCCTGAGGGTGTGGTAGTCGGCGGTGGTGTGCGTTGCGGGCTTCCCTTTCCTGCTATGGAACGCACATGGTTGATTAAGGAGGGCCGCGGGGTCGAACCTTGGCTTGTTCTTGTAGTTGCCGTTGTCGCGGCGTTGCCCTCCGTCGCGGCGAAAGCTCTTGGGCTCGCGCTGCGCGTGCCCAGCATTGGCGACAAAGTCGACTCGCCCGTCACTGCGGCGCTTGCCAGTGAGGCGAGTGCCGCTGTAGCGTAGGTCGGCTGCCCTCCTGACTCGTCGTCAGTTTCCTGGTTTGGGTCTTCCTCGGCGTATCGTTTGGCGATCTTGAGGAGGTCGGGGATGTTGTCGAGTGTGCGGGAGTGTCGCTTGAGCTTGGCGACTAGGGGCTCGTAGCGGCACGAGGTCTTGAAGCAATGGATCGCGGTGTCCGGGTGGATGCCGACCGCGTTGTACCAAAGCTCTTGCCACCATTGGACCCAGTTGCGGGTCGACTCGCGGGGTCCCTGGACGCACCGTTCCAGGTCCTCAATAGTGGTGGCGCGGGTGTAGGAGCACTCGAAGTGCCTGACGAAGGCGTCGCGCATTTCCTCCCAGGAGTCGATACTGTCCTGGGGGAGAGTGTTGATCCACTGCCTGCACGTCCCCTCCATCATCAGGGGGAGGTAACGGGCGGCGAGCAGGTCAGTGTGACCCGCGATCCCCATCGCCATGAGGTATGTGTTGAGCCAGACGGCGGGGTCGTACGAGGAGTCGTACTTTTCTATCTCTTTTGGCGCCTTGAAGTTTGGCGGGTACTTCTCGCCTCGGATCATTGGTCCGAAGCACTTGGGTCCGAGTCGACTGAGCGACCCCATAGGCTCGCCGTCACAGCGATTAGTTAGGGTGTGCCGCAAGTCGTCGGGCTGGCGTGCGCGCCAGCTTTGGTTGTTGATGATGTGGGTGCGGGCGTCGATGGGTTGCCCATTGGCGGCGACAAGGTGGGTTGCCGGCCTGGGGTCGTTGGTGGAGAGTGCCGTGTTCGTGGGTCGGTGTTGGAGCTGCAGCGGCTCTGGTGGCGGGCAATTGAGGGTGTTTGCCGCCGCTGGGCGGCCGCTGGAGGCCGCTCTGCTTCCCGAGGAACGCGAGTATACTCGACCTGCCGATTCGGCGCCCGCTTTTTGCTGCTCGACGGCCTTTGCGAGCAGGGCCCTGACGTATTGGATCTGTAGGGCGCCGTCGCCCGTGGCTGTGATGCTGTCGGCTGCTGCTCGTCCTGCCACGAGGTTGTCCATTGGGGTGGAGAACTGTGGGAGGCCGTTTGCGTCTCGCACCCGTGAGGAGACTACTATCCGTGGCTGGTCCCTGGGAGGGGTGCGGTTGGGTGGTGGTGGGGCGCCCCTCGCCGTTGATCCTGGCGGGGGCCGGGCGCTTCCTCCTGGTGGCGCGTTCTCGCAGATCGCGCGTTCGGCCACGCGGGCCGGGTCGTTTTCATCGTCGAAGTTCAGGGCACGCCCTTGAACGGTGGGGTTCAGGCGTGACCTGATCCACTGCTGGTGGTAGCGTGATAGCTCCTGCGCCGTCACCTGCTCGAGGCGAAAATTTTCGCGCTCGGCTTGCTCCTTGCGCACCGCCTCCGCCAGTTTCAGGCGGAGTTCCTCGACCTCCGTTGCCGTGGCGTTAGGAGGGATTGGGGTGGAGAAAGGATCCTCCGGCGGGTCGGCGCCGGTGGCCATGTAGGTCGCGGCGTGGCGACCGGTTCCGTCGCGGAGGTCGGCGGAGTTCTCCGACCCAGAGTCGAATTCGAAGATCCCGAGGATGGAGGGGTCCTCGAAGTCTCCCGCGTTGGAGACCTGGGCGATGGAGCCCGCGGACGAGGCCGCGGTGATGGATCCGGCGAGTGACGCCGGGGTCACCGAGTCGGCGTCGTCGGTGAGGGCCGCATCCTCTGCGGCCGCTGAATTCCCGGCCACGTTGCTGTGGGCCGAGTTGTACTCGGAGGCGAGGCGATGGATCGTGCGGATCTGGTTCTCGGAGAGCCGATCGCGTGGCGGCGACTCGCGGATGCGAGCCGAGTCCTCCGAGACGATGACGTCGGTGAGGCCGACGAAGAGGCTGATCGTGCCGATAGGCAGGATCACGCTGTGCGTGACGGGTCGCGCCGCCGGGACGTAGCTGCTCGGCAAGATCTGGAGCATCTCACTGATTGCTATCATGCGGCCGGTGGCGACCGTCTCGTTGATGGGCAGATTGGATCTCGCCGCAGAACACCGGCCAGACCGGCCAGGCCCCACGGTGGGCGCCACTGTCGTGGGAATGGTCACGGCAGATGCTGCAATCGGCAGCGAGTAGTAGAACGAGGGGCAAGGGCGGCCAGCCATCTGCGGTGCGAGATGAGGGCAAAGACACAGGGTTTTACCCAGGTTCGGGCCCCCGGAGGGTAAAGACCTACTCCTGCTAGATTGTATTATGGAGGTGTTACAATGGGCGAGCTCGGCGGCTAGGCGGCGAGTTGCTGGGGTGTATGAGGGAACGTGTCTCTACTCACCCCATAGGGAGGTTTATATAGGCTCACCTCCCCTAGGGTTTACATATCTCAACCGATTCGGTTACAGCTTCAGTAGTCGTTTAACCTAGTCCGACTGGGCCTACCTACTCGCCCGGGCCTTCAGCTTCCAGTCGCTCGGTACCTTGCTGGGCTTCAATCCACTCGCCGTTCTGCAGGCCCACTCGCCAGCTCACGGGCCAGTCGGAAACGCCCTGCTGGGTATACCCCAGTAGGCATATCCCCATCAGACTTATTTGAAACAACATAGCGAGAACGGGGGTCCAAACTAATTTATTCAAGCAAACTAAACAAACTAAGCAAACCAGACAAAAACTAAGACGCTTCAAGAACAACACAACAGTGCATGAAACAATAAAAACGAAGTATCTAGAAAAACCTGAGCTTTTTATTGATGAAGAAGGGGATGCCTTGGGCATCCCCAAGCTTTGACGCTTGTACCTCTTGGATATTTATTGGGGTTACACCGGGGTGGCATCCCCAAGCTTGAGTTTTTGTCCATTCTTCATCTCATTACATCATTCTCTATCTACACCTGAAATTTTTTCCTTCATACAAAACTTCACACAATCTTCATTAGCAACATTAGTGTATTCAAAAGATAATAGACCTTTGGGTTTAGCTTTAGAACAGCAAAATTTTTCACTCAAAACACAAGCTATTGTAGAAACTCCTTCAAAAAGCTCAATTCCCCAAAAGAAAACCCAAAAAGGAATCAATAAGAAGCAAATGCAAATAATGGCAGAAATCTGTCAAAACAGACCAGCAGATAGAAATCGATTTTTTCGAAAATCTTCTATTGCTCAAATAAAAAAGTGTTGAACAAATGAAAGTTAGCTAACATACTGGGGGATTTATTCGTAAAGTTTCAGCTCAATCCGACTTACAGATACCCCTCATGAATTTTTATGGTGGAGGACAGAAATCTGTTTCGGGACAGCAACTCCCCAAATCTTACTTCCCTCTCATTAGAGGTAATTCTTAGCACAAAAAGCAAACAAAAAGGATAAGAAGAGGTCATTACTGAAGTAGTAACTTCCAAGACTCAAGAAAACTCTTGGGTTATCTCCCAACAAGTACTTTTCTTTAACGCCTTTAAGTTAGCATGAAAGTTTGAGAAGATGCTCACATAAGAAATATGAATTGAAGTAAAAGAGAGCATCAAGAAGCAAATTCAAAACACATTTAAGTCTAACCCTCTTCCCATGCATAGGAATCTTGTATGCAAATAAATTCACAAAGAACAAAGTGACAGGCATAGGAAGATGAAACAAGAGTAACTTCAAAACTTTCAGCACATAGAGAGGTATTTCAGTACCATAAAAACTTCTACAACCATATTTTCCTCTCTCATAATAATTTTCAGTATCCTCATAAATAAACTCAACAATATAGCTATCACATAAATCATGCTTTTCATGATCTACAAACACATAATTTCTATCAAGCTCAAAAATAGTGGGATTAAAACCTTCATAGGTTTTACCCAAAGTAGATATTTCAAAAGGATTCACAGGAACATAACATTCATCCTCCTTTGGTAAGCATGGGGGACAATCAAATAATGTAAGGGATAAAGAGTTACTCTCATTAGAAGGTAGGCATGGGTAGATAATCCATTCTTCCTCCTTTTGTTCATCACTCTCCTCCTCTTTTTCTTCTAATGAGCTTCGAGTTTCAAGAATTTATTCTTCCATAGGCTCCTGCAAGGCATTAGTATCTTCCATTTGTGGAAAACAACTATTAAAATATTCTAGAATATAGCCATCTTCTTCCTTGTCATTATCAAAGCAAAATTTAAGTATCTCATAAACCTCATATTCATAAGGTGCATCATCAGTATTTTCAAGCAAATTGGCAAGTTCAAATGCACCCTTGAAGGCAATAAATTCTTCAATTTGTTTCACATCATAAAAGTTATAATTTCCTTTAACATAAGAGTATATGGTAACATTATCATTATACTCATATTGAAAAGGGAGGTGTTTATACCTCCTACAGCAACAAGCTTTATCAAAGAAATAAGTAACATTATAAGTATAGCACACCTCTCTAGTAATAGTATTCAATTTATCAATTTATTCCCATAGGTGTTTCCCTTTTTGTGACAAACAGTGTTCCTTATAAAAATACTTTTGTTCTTCCATGAACCCACCTTGCCAATAAGAACTAGTTTCAAAGAAACTGTCTATTGATAGAAAGCATGACAAAGCAAGGCAGTAACAGACCAGCAACTAGAGCAGGAACTGATTTTTTGTGTGTTTTTGATAAGAGAAAGCAAATCAAACTAAACTATTTTTTTGGGTTTTTGAAAAAAAAAGGTTGAGGAGGACTCCCCTTGTGAATACGTCCTTAGCCTCCCCGGCAACAACGCCAGAAAAGCTTGATGGTGCTACGTTGATGTCGAGCACTTCGTCGGGAAACCCCAAGAGCAAGGTGTGAAGCAGCACAACATCAAGTTTTCCCTTAGTAAAAAACCAAGGTTATCGAACCAGTAGGAGGAAGGAAACATCTCAAAGGTGTTGCAAGCAACGTGGAAACCTGCACAACACAAACTCAAGCCTTTGCCCCAACGAACAGTGAGGTTGTCAATCTCACCGGTTGCTGTAACAAAGGATTAACTGTATGGTGTGGAAGATGATGATGCTTTGCAGCAAGTAAACAATAACAGTGAAAGATGTATCAATGGTAAAGATTGGACCGGGGTCCATAGTTCACTAGAGGTGTTCTCCTTAGATAAACAAACATGGCATGCTGGGTAAACAAATTATAGCAGGGCAATTGATAGGACTGAACAAGGCATAACAATGCAATACTAGACACAAAGATCCTATGAGATTCGATTGGGAAATACAACAATATATATAGACTGTCATCCAACTGCATCTATGACTAGAAGTCCACCTTCAGGTTATCATCCGAACCCCCTCCAGTATTAAGTTGCAAGCAACAGACAACTCCTTTAAGCAAAGTGTGTAAGGTAAACAATTCACTTGTTTCATGAACAAGAGACCGTTGTTTTCTCCCTAGTGGCAACAACACATCTATAACCGTAGAGATTTCTGTCACTTCCCTTGAAAAATAGAGGCACGAACCCACTATCGAGCATAAATACCCCCTCTTGGAGTCACTAGCAACTACTTGGCCAAGATATCTACTAACAACGGAGAGCATGCAATATCACAAACAACACATACATGATAGAATCAAATAGACAAAACCATTAATCAATCTGATATAGTAATATCAATATCCATCGGATCCCCGCAAACACAACATGCATGATTACAAATAGATTAGATCTTGATCATGAACGGAGCTCACAAGATCTATACATGAAAGCACAAGGAGGAGATACAACCATCTAGATGTAGAGGTTCGTAGCATGGAAAACAAAAAATTTCTATCGCATACAAATAAACAAGCCAAGATCTATCTACTAGATTGTAGCAACGAGTCGATGGAATAACTTACCCTCGAAGATTCCAAAGCGGTTAACGAGAGCAGATTCTCGTGGGTGATGTAGTCGTACTCTTTCCGATCTCAAGATCGCGTAGACGATCCTTCCGGCGCTGCGTTCCGGCAGCGCTTCCGCAGTCGGTCACACGTTCGGTACTCGACGAAGACCTTCCTCTCCCTTGTCCAGCAGGCAGCGGAGGTTGTAGCACTCTCCTCGCGATTCCGGCAGCACAACGGGGTGGTACCGGAAGTAGAGGGGAGATCCCGCAGGGCTTCGCCTTAAGCCGGAGCGAGTATGGTGGAGTATGAGAGAGAGCTATTAGTGGTCTAGGGATTAGACACACCAATTAGAAGGCTCTAAACCGCAGGCTAGAGCAATTAGAAGCTCTAAACCAAAACGGCTCTAAACCGGAGATTAGAGGATAGGAACTTGTGTGTCTAGAGGAGGAGGCCCTGCCCCTCCTTTTATAGGTGGGAGGGGCGGCCAAGGGGAGGGGAGTCCCTCCCCAAGTCGGCCTTGGTTGGCGCGCCGGCTTGGAGGGACTCCTCCCCAAAGTCGGTTCCAACCACCTCTTGCTTGTTTCCCACAGTTTCCTGTTTTAGCCGTTTGACTTTTAAACTGGCCATTTGACTTTTCTGTTTTAGGATTCAATTTAATCCTTTATTTGGAACAGCAAGAACACTTAGTACATGATGCAATCATTCAATGTGTAATGACACATTCATGTACCCTCCCCCCCCCCCCGGAGTGCCGGACAATCCAGAACCTTCTAGAACATTCCCGATGAAAACACCGGAATCATTCCCGAACTCCGAAACGGGACTTTCCTTATATGAATCTTATTCTCCGGACCATTCCGGATCACCTCGTGATATCCCGGATCCCATCCGAGACTCCAAACAACATTCGGTCTCTTTCTCATAATACCATAACTACTCAAACAACGTCGAATCCTTAAGTGTGTCTCCCTACGGTTCGTGAATTATGCGGACATGATCGAGACACTTCTCCGAACAATAACCAATAGAGGAATCTGGAAATTCATATGGCTCCCACATATTTCTACGATTACTTTGCGATCGAATGAACCACTTACATACGATACCAATTTCCCTTTGTCTCACGATAGTTTACTTATCCGAGGTTATGATCGTCGGTATCTCTGCATACCTAGTTCAACCTCGTTACTGATAAGTACTCTTTTCTCGTTCCCGTGATATGTGATCCCTTGTGAGCCAGTCACATGCTTGCAAGCTAATTGGATGACATTTCACCGAGAGGGCCCAGAGTATATCTATCCGTCATATGGATGGACAAATCCCACTCTTGATCCATGTGTTTCAACCAATACTTTCTGAACACTCAATGCCATCTTTATAGCCACCCTGTTACGGTGTGGTGTTTGATGACATCAAAGCATCCATCCGGAAAAGGTGATATGCATGATCTCATGGTCGAAGGAATTAGGTTACTATGTATCAGAAAGCATATAGCAATTGAACTATTGAAATGACTTGATCTTTGTGCTACGCTTATCTATAGGAGTATGTCCATCACATCATTCTCCTAATGATATGATCATGTTGTTAATAACATCTCTATGTTCATGATCAGCAAACCATGATCATATATTAACCAACAAGCTAGTTTAACAAGAGGCTTTACTAGGGACTCTTATTTTAGTTTACAAATCACACAAGTATTAATGTTTCCGGTTAATACAATTATAGCATGGTATGTAAACATTTATCATAAGTGTGAAGACATGATAATAACCACTTTATTATTGCCTCTTGGGCATATCTCCAACAGTCTCCCACTTGCACTAGAGTCAATAATCTAGTTTCAAACCTTTGTGTATTCAACACCTATGGCTTTCCGGTGTTGTATGTACACGATTGCTAGTGGTCAACTGATCTCCAGATCTGACACTTCCAGGTCCGTGTGTAATTGCATGTATTTGCGTCTCTACGCATCACTCATTCTCTAATGAGATGGCTTTGTACAAATTTGGTCTTTCGGTGTGACCTTTAGCTCTTTGGGGTTAAAACATGTTGATAATATTGTCGCACAATATATCTTCATAGTATTATCCCACTGTGAACTACACCTAGTTTGGTAACAAACTACTTGACACAAATGCCCTCTTTTGCTGCTAAAATAGCAGTCATATACTTAGCCTTTTGTTGTAGTATCTGTCACAATGTCTTAACTTTGGAACTCATCCAAATCCATTATGGAACTCACTTTCCATTATATTGTGCCACCCTTAGTTTAGATTGAGATAAACTTAATTTGTACTTTGTGACAAAGCTAGTATCAATGTAGTACTTTTACAATGAACTAACCATCTATTTGTCACTTCTACAAATAATATACTCTTAGTTCTTCCAAAAGATCATAAGAATATCCTTACTATTGTCCAATGATCATCTTACGAATCATTCTGGTATATGCTCACAACATTTGGAGCATAGGACATATCTGGATTTGTACATATCACAGTATGATTGATATAAATACTCTTTGTGATTTCATACATCAAGTATCAATTTATACTTGATTATTTGTTTCACTTTACCAAATGTCAATACACTTGAATATATCATCAGTATTGAACTCATTCAATCCTTTCTGTGCAACAAGAACCTTTCTTGTAGTTTCTATAATGAACTCATTCAATATCTTGTCTATGTACTTCTGGCACAACCATATTAGCGTCTATTGATGCCAAATATTTGGGTTTTGCCTAAGTCTTTCATCGGGATGAAATTCTTAATATGTGTTAATAAAAGATACATTATTTCCAATCAACAATATGTCTTCCACATAATGTATTAGAAACATGTCTTAGCGCTCCCACTTAATTTCTTGCAAATGCAATCATCTTCATTGTCTCTAATGAACTTTTAAACTCCTTTAACAGTTTCATCATAGTGAAGATTCCAACTCCGCGATGCTCACTTCAACCATTGAAGTTTGCATATGCTTTTAGCATCCTATGAATTAACAAAACCCTATGTACCGTGTTATGCACATGTCCTAGGTAACGATTCTATTAGAAGAACTTGTTTTGTTTATTCAACTACCATATAACAAAATTATATGTAGTGGTTGCTACATTAATCCGTCTAGACTAAATATCACTATGAAAGATCAAATCTTGTCATAGTCAACCTTTGAACATTTTGTGAACTCTTTCCCAGCATGTCGACTATTTCATAGATGCAAAACATCCATGTCTATTTCTTTATAGATCCAGACACAACTGTAAGGTCTTACACCTTTCTCGAGGGTCCTTCAAGTTCAAAACTTGATTTCTCGTGTATGGAACTATCACGGATTTTATGGCTTCAAGCCATTTGACGGAGTCAGGGCTCATCATCGCTTCTTTGCACGTAGTCGGATCATTATTGTCAAATAATGATTTAACTCTCAAATCTTGGTATTTGATTGTTCATCTGACCTACTTGTTTCAATAGGAACTTAGATCTCCGCGACCACAACCTTTGAGGTACGCGAGCCATGAGCATTGTTGCTAACTCCGGAACACTTTTCGGCACTGCGCAACTTTGCACATATAGCTAAGATTCTTTTAACCTTATCAAAGTTCTATTGTCCTCCCACTTAACTTTTCACGAAAAATTCCTTCTCAAAGAAACTTGACGTTCTAAGTGACAAACACTTTTGTCTCCGGTGTTTATGGAGGAACACTTTAACATTTATACAAAGACAGGTTCATCCGACTTTGGTTGCAAACATCTTTCTTATGCATAGCATACCAATGTTTAAGAAAGGACAACTTGGGTTTTATCCCAAACCATAACATATGGTGTCATTTCAACGGATTATGATGGAGCTCTTTTCAGTGGAAAAACGGTAATCTCTAAAGCTTTTAATCTTTAAAATATAATGGCAGTTTTATGAATTACACCTTCGATCTTACCATGTCAAACAAGGTTTAATTACATATCTCGAATGCTCCATACCCTTATGGTGTTTCGGGAAATGCAAATCCACGGAACGATTCCTTAAATCTTAGGTATTATGCTAAACTCTGTAACTCAAATATCTTCCTTTATGATCTTTATCATAAACTGTTTATATTCTTGTTACAATGATTTTGCACTTCATCTTGAAAGTCTTTGAACTTTTCAAATGTTTCATACTTCATCCTTATTAAGTAAATATTCATATATTCACTCAAATTTTCGGAGAAAGCATATGAAGTTGAAATCCATCGCTCTTGACTACACATAATGGATTTCGTACAACAATATGTACAAGTTCCAATAAGCTAGTCATTCGTTCCCTTTTGGCCTATGAACAAAGTTTTAATTATCTCTAGGAAAGTTTCACAAGCGTTATTTGATCAAAAATCAAAAAGACTCCAAAATTCCATCCACATGGAGTTTCTTCATGTTTTCTTTCCAATATAATTTAAACGGCGATGTCACTTCCGAAGTGATCTTTCAATCAATTTGTCTTTCGACATTTTTAGCACTAGTTTTATGGATGTGATTTCTCCAACAAGATTTGTGAATCATCCATCTTTTATGGATTACGACAATTATTTGAACAATCCTTTTGTTCTCATAATACCTGATAAAACAAATCTTTGAAGGCAAGCTTTGATGTTTAACGAGCAACACAATAACCCTTTATTTGTTCTCGATGAACATCATCACATATTCTTTTGCTAGTTACTTAGGCCATTGTAGTTCATGAATTGTGTTGTTTCGTATGACGATTCACACCAACAAATTCAGTATCAAATACTTGAGAACCACATTGTTTAATAAGCAAAGAATATAGCCATAACATGTATATCATCTATATACTTAAGCTGAACAATTCTAGTCTTTTCCTTTCTGCCATATACTTATGAGATTTTCTTTCAATATTTCCTTCTCTGTTTGAAAGAATCTATCAACATCAATAGTGGAGTCATACATATGACACATAGTCCAAAACATGTATAGTTAAATACCAATGTCTTTGGACTTGCACTTTGAAGTAGATCACCATCATCAAATGTTTGGTGTTCTTTCAAATTCCTTTATTTAGTAATCTCTTGGTGTAGTAAACATTTTACCTACATCAAATATTCATCCTTATCATGGAATCGTCCATGATCAAACTACCTTTAGCTTATAACGATGAATTACGAGTATAATGTTGCTATCCAAAACCTTTTGGAGGATTAGGACAACAAGTGTCCACAACCCTTTGCAAATTCTCATCAAAATATGAGAACATGAACTTTGCCATATTATACTCTATCATGTTGCAACCAAAACTTCGTTTCAGATATCACAATATCTTCCACACATCATGGTTTCTGAAACAACTCTTTCAGATCCTAGATAACCTTGATATTAAGAGAATCCTTTGAATATCAAGAATCATGGAGACAAACATGATACTTATATACTAACAATTGGAATTTTTACTCTTGATTTAATACTAATTATTAAACTTCATGGAGTAACCGGAACTTACTGAAAGTTTGCAATAGGACTTTTAAACTTTAGATTAACACTTCAAAACAATACGATACCAGTTCGTAAAGTAACTAACCAGAATTCTATAGTTCTATCATCTCAATTATAACTAAGCGCAAGGTGGTAAACGGATGCCAATGACTACAACAACTATGCAAATTCACTTTGATTTAGTTTATGATAAATTGAGTTCTAATTAATAATTAAATTAATCTAGGTGAACTCCCACTCAAAACAATATCCCTCACATTGTTTTAGTGATCACACGAACCAAATCCACCACATCAAAACCGATCATCACGAGAGTTGATATAGCTTCAATGGCGAACAATCAACATGTTCATCATATCTACTATATGACTCATGCTCTACCTTTCGGTAATCCGTGTTCCTGAGGCCATGTCTGTACATGCTAGGCTCGTCAAGATCAAACCTTAGTTTCCGCATGAGAAAATCTGGCTTGCTCACGTTGTATACACTTGTAGAATCTAACACACCCGATCATCACGTGGTGCTTCGAAACAACAAGCTTTAGCAACGGTGCTAACTAAGGGTGAACACTTTGTGACTTGAAATTCATGTGCATGAGGGATCATCTTATAATGCTACCGTCGTCTACTAAGCAATACAAGATGCATAAAGGATTAACATCACATGCAATTCATAATATGTGATATGATATGGCCTTTTTTTCTTTGTGCTTCCGATCTCCATCTTCAAGCACGAACATGATCTCCATCATCACCGGCATTGCATCAAGGTCAATGACGCTTCTCCATGGTTGTCGTCCACCGGCTTCAACTATTACAACTACTTTGAATAGACACGCGGGTCTTAACATAAATTAAAGACAACCATATGGCTCCTGCTGGTTGCCAACTTACAATAAGGAACATTGCATACATCAAATATAATCACAATCATGGCCATATCACATCACTGCACACCCCTGCAAAACAAAGTTAGACGCCTCTACTTTCTTTGCATGTTTTACGTGGTTTGGGGCTGTTAATAAGTGTCGTTCTAACTTACGAACAAGAACCACAACATTGATACTAGTATTGTTAATCACCCGTTGTAAATTGGATCTTAACTATGCTAGGAGAAACAGGCACCCGCAAAGCCACTTATGCAATACAAGTTGCATGTCAAGCGTGGAGCAAGTCTCATGAACGATGTCATGTAAGGTTAGCCCAGGCCGCTTCATCCCAACATACCGCAAGATGCAAAGTACACAAGAAGCAATCGACAATAAAAGCATCAACGCCCACAATGACCATTGTGTTCTACTCGTGCAACAGATCTACATATAGACACGGCTCTGATACCACTGTAGGGGTTCGTAGCATGGAAAACAAAATTTTTCTATCGCATACAAACAAACAAGCCAAGATCTATCTACTAGATTGTAGCAACAAGTCGATGGAATAACTTACCCTCGAAGATTCCAAAGCGGTTAACGAGAGCAGATTCTCGTGGGTGATGTAGTCGTACTCTTTCCGATCTCAAGATCGCGTAGACGATCCTTCCGGCGCTGCGTTCCGGCAGCGCTTCCGCAGTCGGTCACACGTTTGGTAATCGATGAAGACCTTCCTCTCCCTTGTTCCAGCAGGCAGCGGAGGTTGTAGCACTCTCCTCGCGATTCCGGCAGCACAACGGCGTGGTACCGGAAGTAGAGGGGAGATCCCGCAGGGCTTCGCCTTAAGCCGGAGCGAGTATGGTGGAGTATGAGAGAGAGCTATTAGTGGTCTAGGGATTAGACACACCAATTAGAAGGCTCTAAACCGCAGGCTAGAGCAATTAGAAGCTCTAAACCAAAACGGCTCTAAACCGGAGATTAGAGGATAGGAACTTGTGTGTCTAGAGGAGGAGGCCCTGCCCCTCCTTTTATAGGTGGGAGGGGCGGCCAAGGGGAGGGGAGTCCCTCCCCAAGTCGGCCTTGGTTGGCGCGCCGGCTTGGAGGGACTCCTCCCCAAAGTCGGTTCCAACCACCTCTTGCTTGTTTCCCACAGTTTCCTGTTTTAGCCGTTTGACTTTTAAACTGGCCATTTGACTTTTCTGTTTTAGGATTCAATTTAATCCTTTATTTGGAACAGCAAGAACACTTAGTACATGATGCAATCATTCAATGTGTAATGACACATTCATGTACCCTCCCCCCCCCCCCCCCCGGAGTGCCGGACAATCCGGAACCTTCTAGAACATTCCCGATGAAAACACCGGAATCATTCCCGAACTCCGAAACGGGACTTTCCTTATATGAATCTTATTCTCCGGACCATTCCGGATCACCTCGTGATATCCTGGATCCCATCCGAGACTCCGAACAACATTCGGTCTCTTTCTCATAATACCATAACTACTCAAACAACGTCGAATCCTTAAGTGTGTCTCCCTACGGTTCGTGAATTATGCGGACATGATCGAGACACTTCTCCGAACAATAACCAATAGAGGAATATGGAAATTCATATGGCTCCCACATATTTCTACGATTACTTTGCGATCGAATGAACCACTTACATACGATACCAATTTCCCTTTGTCTCACGATAGTTTACTTATCCGAGGTTATGATCGTCGGTATCTCTGCATACCTAGTTCAACCTCGTTACTGATAAGTACTCTTTTCTCGTTCCCGTGATATGTGATCCCTTGTGAGCCAGTCACATGCTTGCAAGCTAATTGGATGACATTTCACCGAGAGGGCCCAGAGTATATCTATCCGTCATATGGATGGACAAATCCCACTCTTGATCCATGTGTTTCAACCAATACTTTCTGAACACTCAATGCCATCTTTATAGCCACCCTGTTACGGTGTGGTGTTTGATGACATCAAAGCATCCATCCGGAAAAGGTGATATGCATGATCTCATGGTCGAAGGAATTAGGTTACTATGTATCAGAAAGCATATAGCAATTGAACTATTGAAATGACTTGATCTTTGTGCTACGCTTATCTATAGGAGTATGTCCATCACATCATTCTCCTAATGATATGATCATGTTGTTAATAACATCTCTATGTTCATGATCAGCAAACCATGATCATATATTAACCAACAAGCTAGTTTAACAAGAGGCTTTACTAGGGACTCTTATTTTAGTTTACAAATCACACAAGTATTAATGTTTCCGGTTAATACAATTATAGCATGGTATGTAAACATTTATCATAAGTGTGAAGACATGATAATAACCACTTTATTATTGCCTCTTGGGCATATCTCCAACACTAGCTACTACATGGAACCGTAGTCCAAGGTGGAACTACTCACGCTTCATACCGGAGGCTGGCATTGATAAAGAAGAAGGCCTCCGGGATGACCTCCCCTCCGGTAGGGTGCCGGGAAGATCTCCAGATCCCCCCGATCTAGGGACGATGGTGGCGGCGGCTACAGACGGTTTCGTGGAGTTTTGATCGAGTGTCTAGGGTTTTGGCATCAGGGGGACTTTCTAGGCGAAGAGGTGAGGCAGGGGGCACCAGGGCGGCTGCACCTCCCAGGCGTGGGGTGGGCCCACCCATGCGGCCAAGGGGTGTGGCCCCCTGGTGAGCCTCCTCCGTCTCGTATTTTGGCTTCGTGTTGCCCACGGTAAAATATTGCCTTTGGCTTTTGTCTCGTCCAGTTCCGAGAATATTGATTTTCTGCCTTTCTGGAACCAAAAACAGAAGAAAACAGGCAACTGACACCGTGGCAATTTGTTAATAGGTTAGTACCAGAAAACATATAAAAACACCTCAAAGTATGAATAAAGCAAAGCAAAGTAGATAGTAAACAAGCATGGAGCATCAAAAATTATAGATACGTTTCCGACGTATCACTACTTTGCAGTCACAAGGCAAGTTCATCACTTGATCATGTCCTTTGATGTGATTTCCAAAGTATTTGCAATTTTTTGTGTTATCACCTATGTTCAAAAAGGAGATAGAAAAAATATTTTCCCAATAAATGAAATATTAATTATCATCCTAAGTGGTGGTAAAGCTAGAGTTCCATATGCAGTAAAGTTATCAGATAGGGATTAATAACCCAAGACATCAGTGATTCTAGTGTCATATAATACGCGTTAACCATAAGATATGGAATGGGACGGAGAAGTTAGCTGGATCTCCTTTCTTTCGCATGTCAACGGATGACTGGGCCGTGGCTGTAATTCCTCGGAGAGTATTGGCAGCATATGGGTGGGATCCCTTAACATCCCACATCATCTGGTATCTATGACGGTTGTACGCCTTAGACTGTCATTAGAAACAAGCTTTATCCTAAGTCTGACATGCAATCCGATGGGCATGCGGGATCGCGGAGTAGGGTAGTGATGGGCTTGGGTCAATTTCTAGGCCCCACATCATGGAATTGTGGACGGAAAAAATACCCCGGTTGTGCAACGAAGATTTGATCTCTTATAGGTAAAGCAACACACATCTGCAGAGTGTAAGAATTATGATATGTTACTCCTTGTTCCGAAAAGGAATTACGAACGCAGCAGGAAAGGAACTTCATGAAGTTCTGGTCAACCTGTAAAAACTGATGGGCATAGTTTTTTATATTAAAATCAATCTTTGATGAAATGTTTACGAAAACTGTATAGTGCCAAAGGCCTATAGTCTGAGGTGGTAATTAGTGCATCAAACTTCCCACCTTGCATATAATGAAGTTGATGGAACACTGTTACTCACTCTTTTCTTTGATCCCCTGCTTAGACTCTGAAGAGATAGAAGATACTCTGATGTATGCCACTGAGTGCCAGAATGATGTCTTCTACGAGGAGCTAGAAGGAAACTAGTTAGAGTAGTTGCCGTATTAATACATAGTACTTGAGTTGGACCGAGCAGCATAAACTTTATATAATAAGTTATTGAGCTCACATTATGTTATGTAGTTTGGATTTTTCGTTCTTCCACTGAAACATATTAAATAAGTTGTATATAGTTTGTAAGTTCGAACAACATGGTGGTACCGATCTTTTGGTATTGTAATATCAATGTGTGTATGTTTGTAATTTGGACCCACAATGTTTCTATTGTACCACTCTAAGGGATGTGATATTTGTGCAAAGGTGTTTCGTGAGTGTTATGTCAACGACTATAGTATACTACAACATGAAATGGTATGCTGGGTCACTGCACCTACCGCCCGTGTCAGGGGCGGCACGATGAGTTGAAGCATGCCGCCTTGAACCAATGTGACATGTACTTGTCTAAATTTGTGTGCGCAGATGATGCAAATACAAGCAACGCATGTGTATCCCTGCAACCCATGAGAAACTCCTTGCTTCCATATCTTTTGGTTGGGTTGCCTCTCATGCCAATGGAGACAGTAGCAAGCACATGTCGTCTTGTCTCATGGCGGCATGCTCCAACTCATCGTGTCGCCACTGACACAGGTGATAGGGCCCACACACACCGTTGTGCACCATTCTGTCGATGGCCAACCAGACGTGCAGGCAATGGTGGCAGGGTTTGCCGCCTCCAACAATGGCGGCATGTGTCACATGTCGGCTGGCCATCCCTGCCGCCACACAGAGGTGGGTTTTTTGGCAATATTTTTGGTAGGTGGTCCATTTTGACAAATCGAGTGGGTAGGTGGTCTTTTGTGTCAGAAATTATAAAATATCCAACCAGCTTCTCCATGAAGTAGGAATGTTCTGGCTTGTAAGTCGGCTGATTGGATGATAAATCTTAAAGTGCTCATGAAAGAAGTAAGGTCTGTATTTTTCCTGCTTATCATAAGACAAACAAATAATAGTGTGAATATAAGATGAATCATAAGGCAGAAAACTGTCACGCCAATTCCAAAAAAGAATCTTGTTAGAGCTTCATCTTCTCTAGTGTGTTTCACGAGAGTCACCCAACACCTATGCGTCTAAAAGAATGGACGGTGACGAGGTAGGCGGCGGTGGTCATACGATCATCTGTTGCGTGGAGGCTAAATGGAATCGACCGACAATCGCAGTACATCGTCCGATGCAGATCGGTGGCAAGATGAAAAAATCATGGGGAGCAGCGTAGAAGCATTGGCAGGGCCGGAACGCCTCTATTTTGGTCACCCGTGGCTCAATTTGGTCGCCGACAGCGGTGGCAGTCGAGTAGTGGGAAAGCGACTAAAGGTTCAGCTCAGTAGTTGGTATTTCACGTACTACATCACCAACGGAGATAACGTATATTTACATCATCTAGAGCCAAAATATACATGACCTCCTAAAAATATACACCGCTGTATAGGTCTACATTACTTTATTACATAGACTGACTGTAATTGGTATCTTCACGATATTAATATATTTCTGTTATCGAAATAAATTATACATCACCTTATTTGTCCCATTTCTCCTCCCAACGAAAAAACTCACACGGTGCGGTAAGCCAGGCATGCGCCATTGGCAGGAGAACGTTCTGTGTGCTAAAGTTATACGTAGCTGTACGTGTATGTTCGTCTTCTAGAACCACGACGCAGATAGCGATGGAGTCCACATTCCACAATCACCACGAGGCCGCCCAATCGAGTCCACGATCCCAACGAGGTCGCCGCCGGCCGGAGTCCAGAACATGGACGATGATGGAGTCCAGAACAACCACAACGCCGGCCGGCCCCATGATCTCCATGCACGCTACGACAGCCCACCTGACCTCCCTAATAAATACCAGCGCCTCCTCTGCGACCATCCTCAACTCATCCCTTCCAGGCGAGAGCGAGACGAGACCACGATGAAGATCATCTCTATCCTGTGCCTCTTCTTCCTCGCGCTCAATGGTACGTTCCTAGTACCATGCTGTTTCTCTCTCTAGATCTATGCCCAGCTTATCTCGTTAATTTTCTCTTAATAACGCAGCCGCTCGTGTGGAGTCTCGGCGAAATCCTGACGACCGCCCCGAGTTCCGCCACCTCTTTGTCTTCGGCGACTCTTTTGGCGACAACGGCAACACCCCGAAGCCACGGACGAATCCCTTCCGGAGCACGCCTGCTGTCACCGAGAAGACACGCCAATGGTTCTTCCCCTACGGCTCCTTTACCGATGGGCGCCAGAACCCCACTGGCCGCTTCTCCAACTACATGGTCCAATCCGATCTAGTTGGTACGTGTCCTGTGTATATTTTTGTATCTACAACCACTGTTTTATCATATACTCCTAGCTAGCAGCTTTTACGTGCTCAATCTAGAAGTTGTACATATTGCTGAAATCGGTTGGTGCTTGCAGCACAGATCATGGGGCTCGGACATAGCACCTCCGGCGTACATGCTCACCGAGAAGAACACCTGCGACAAGTCCGGCATGACCTTCGCCGTTGGTGGCGCCGGCGTGTTTCACGTTCCTAGCAAGGTGGCCACCCTCAGCAACCAGGTCGACACTTTCGAGTCCCTCATTGCGGATGGAACCATCTCAAGGAAGCGCGTCGAGCACTCCGTTGCTTTCATCGCTAACTCCGGCAACGACTACACGTCCCTCGGTGATGAACGCGAGGACCCCAATATCCACGCTTTTGTCAAGAACGAGACGATCCACGGTTTCATCAGGAACGTGACAGAGGAGATCGTGACTAATGTGCAGCGGCTGCAGGAGATGGGGGTGACCAAGGTTCTCGTGAACAACCTTCCCCCTATCGGGTGTGCGCCATCGCGGACCGTGCCGAACCTCTTCACCGAATGCGACCGTGGACGCAACCACTATGCTTCGGTCCACAACGATGATCTGAAAAGGCTGATTAGAGCGATGGACGGCGTGCACACCGTTGACCTCAACACTGCCTTCACCAACATCATCGATGGCACTAACGGTACGTGTACACATCCGTACAAATTACTAGTACCTAGCACCATTGTCACGTGCTACTTAAAGCTTTATATAGCATAGTAGTAAACCTCTAATTTATTTGATATGTATCTATGTGTAGGTGAAAACACGGATGCGTTCGACGAGAAGTTGTCGCCGTGCTGCCAAAGCATGGATCCCAAGGGGTACTGTGGCCAGATGGGCGAGTCCGACTCGGACTTTTGTTACACGCTTTGCGAGAATGCCGACAAGTATTTCTACTGGGACGACATGAACCCCACGCAGGCAGGATGGGAGACCATCATGGAGCAACTAGAAGACCCCATCAAGGAATTCCTAGAGCTCAATTAGATCTTGCTTTAGATAGCCAACATAAGCAGTTAATATATTTAATACGTAGAAGGTTTTCTTTAGGTTTTGGGCACTTATTGGTGCCACATCTATCTATTTTAGCTAGTTAGAGTTGATCTATCCGTGAGTATTTTAGAATATATATTTGCAGAAACGTTTTGGTGAACATCGTTCGTTGGTCATGAGTAAACAGTTTCGATAGTCCTTCTTTTCATGAAGTTTTAAAAATTATATTTTGCACTTAATGTTACGCATGAATCTACTGGATCGGAATAGAGATGAAAAATAATCAGCCGAAGCGTAAACCATTTGATCCGAACATATGTAGAACATATTTCGTTTAGGATTTCAGAAAGAGCAGCTGGAAAATTTTTCCGAGGAGCATATGAAACGATGAGCTAGCTAGGGTAGAGAGCCTTGATGTTGTGATGCAGACACGGTCCACGCCGTGGCCCGCATCATCAGCAACTGATCCGGCAACCACAACTGAAAAACATGCCATGAGAAGTGCCAGGCCAAAAGGCTCGCCCATTCCAGGAGCACTGTACTCCTACCTATGGATTACTTGTTTTGTAGCACTCCATTCTCCAAAAAAAAAAACATTCTGTAGCTCTGACTTTTTTTTTTTTGCACAACGGAACGCCCCAGAAGGGGTTGGAGCCTTTCATTAATTATCTCAGAGGGTGTACAAGTAAAATAGAGAAGACCCCATCAAAACAACAAATAACACATGGGTCCCTGACATTTGTAGATAGGACCTTGCTAAAAGATTGATCTTTGCAATCTAGCCCTATCTCTTCCCCGCTGTGGAGCAGAGGAAGCCGAGCGCTGCAGCCGTGGTCGGAGGCGGGGACGAGACCACTTGTCTCCGGCCCAGTGAAATCATCAGCGCCCAACTCCAAAGAGGGCCTCCGAGTGGAGGTTGACTTAGTGCCGGAGCTCACCGGCTTTGAATAGGCCGCATCGGCCATGAGGATCGGCGTCTTCTTGGGCGCCGTTGAAGTGCTCCAGAGAGGATAGGCTCCTGCGCTCCAACGTTGACCTGGCCAGAAACTAGCTCCACTCCCTTGTTCCCCCATCCCCACCACAGAGATCAAAGAGAAGAAGGGAAGCAGAGCAAGCAGCGAATCCAGAGCGGCAGTGGCACGCCAGCATCGAAGCAGATAAAACGGCTCACCTTCGAACCCTAGGAACCTGCCACGGACCAGGGGAGGTGGGCGTAGATGATGGCGATGACGGCGAGCCGGGGCAGAGCACCGCTTATTGAAAGAGGCTCCACCAGATCTGCCTTCAAAGTCGAGCTTCCACTGAAGCTTCTTTGTCAGCAGCGGTGGTGACCATCTGACACCGCGGCGGAGCGCCAGACCAGCAGGCCTCTGAAGGAAAGGGAGGACGGCCTTATTGTCGGAGATGCCATACTCCAGCCTTCTCCCAAGCCGCTGCTTTTGCCACCAAAGCAGGGCAGCGAAGACGACGGGGCCATGGACGCACCGAGCTCGGCCGATGAAGCTCGGCGACCTACTCCCAGACGGCACAAGGGCACAAGATCTACAAAAACTAAATCTAGATCCTACTCTACTGAAGCCAGCGCCTTTCTTCAGCCTCCACCGGCCGGCATCGCCGCCGGAGGGAGCATCAGATCGGCACGGAGACTGTGGGTCGACTCTCAAGGGGAAAGGGTGTGGAAGACGCTAGGGAGAGAGGCAGCGCAGAGCAGGTCTGATCACATTGCCCTTTTTCCTGGAATTGCACTCCGTGGGCTCTTTGACTTGTTGCACAACCAAATGTGGTACTCTACTGTAATATCTTCTTGATATTAGTATTACACTAATGAAAAAAAATTTAGCCAAAATCCGAGAAATGGTATAGTTTTGAAATGGTATAGTTTGAGGATCTTCGATGCACATAACAACCTACGGCATTCTCTGCTAACCACTTCGTCGTCGACGATCACCGCCCCTTCTAATCTCGTCAGCATCGAAGCAGCCATCTAGACACTCGTCACGGATTAAACCCAGGAGTTCTCTCCGTTCGGCTACTCCCAGAATGCCCATCTCCTCCATCTTCCTGACCACTCTGTCAGCGTCGTCCTTCTTCCCCGCCCTCCCCAGCTCCTCCACCACCGCCCTCCTCGTGATATGATCCACCACCGTACCCGCCATCGCCATCTCCCACATCACACGCTCAGCCTCCGTGACTTCCCCCGCCACCGCGAGCGCGCTGACGAACGCGTTGCAGGACGGCTCCGTGGGCACCATCCCTTTGGCCCGCATTTCGTCGAACAGCTCCCGGGCGTTCTTCGTCCGGCCCTGCGCGCTCAGCCCGTGCACCAGGTAGCTGTAGGTGAAGGCGTCCGGCTGGCACCCGTAGAGGGGCCCCATCTGGTGGAACACGCGCAGCGCGTCGTTGAGGTGCAGCGACTGCGCGTAGCCCCTGACGAGCACGTTGACGGACCGGGTGTCTGGCGGGATCCCCTCCTCCAGCATCTGCCTGAAGAGCGCGGAGACGGTGTCCATGTACATGTAGTGGACCATGGTGTCGTTGCCCCCGCGCGACAGCAGCGTGGTGAAGAGCGTGTGGTAGGTGTCGGCGGCGGGGCGCGCGGCCGGGTCGGCGGAGGAGCGCATGAGGGTGTAGACGTGGAACGCCTTGCCGGGCTTGCGGAACTCGCAGTAGAAGTAGAGCGCGGCGCGGAGGAGGGGCCCCGGGGAAGGGAGGGACGGGAGGAGGGAGAAGAAGAGCGCGCAGGTGCGGTCGAATTCGTGGTAGAGGGCGGCGGTGCCGAGGCGCTTGACGGCGACGAGGAAGGGCGCCGGATCGGGCCGGAAGGCGGGCAGGCCCAGGGAGTGGGTGAGGAGCGGGAAGAGGAGCCGGAGGTCGGAGGTGGAGGCGAGGGAGGATGCGAGTAGAGTCGGGGTGAGGCGGGAGGGTAGGGAGGCGATGGCCGCGGAGACGGCGTCGGGGGAGGGCGATGAGTTGGGAGCGCGGTGGCTGCGGCGGAAGCGGTGCGGGGTGCGGCGGGAGGTGGAGAAGGGGAGGCGGTGGGCGAGGGAGGCGCCGGCGGGCGCAGTGCAGAGGATGCGGCGGAGGAGCGTGGTCATCGCGGAGGCGGCGGGCGCATTTGGGCGGCGGGGATTCGGGCCGGGAGATACACTTCACACTTCAGTGTAGATGACTCACCATGCCACAACGGCACAACATAATCCCACCCGGTTGGGCGACCGCCAAGCACGACACGCTCAGTCACGGAAAGGAAAGGGGGAAGAACAGGCGGCCTGGTCAGCTCGCAGAGAGGATGTCCGCCGCGGTAGCGTTGGCGAGGCCTCTCCGGCGACTCCCCCACTTCCCTTGCCCGCGCCGTGCTCTCCCCACACCACTCCACTTCATCGCGCGAGGTAATAAGCCCTAACCCATTGCTTCGTCCGATACTCTGATTGAGCCGTGCTCTAAGACTTGGCCGCCCATGCGCAGGGCGGTGTGACGTGGCCCTCTCCGTCGCGACGGCCGCAGTCGGAGATTCATCCGCTAAGGGGAGCGTGCACAGGGATGTAATCGAGGAAGTCATGGACATTCTGGATATGGTTATCTCTTTTTCGCCATTCTAGCTCATTTGATTTTAAATTCAACTGTATAGAACATCCATCGGTGCCTGGACCGCCGTCAAACATTTTCATGTAGTGTTCCGTTTATTGAATTAGATGATTGATGCTAATGCACATAGCTGGCCTGTGGACGTCCTGTTTGATTAAATGCCTCAATGGAATTTGAGACTTCTTCCCATAATTTATGAAAGCATCATGAGCTTCAGGTTGTGTTCCAGTAGGCTGATGCTTCCTTTCTAAGGGTACATGGAAATTAGGGGAAAATGTGATGTGGTTCATCCATTCCAGCTGTTTCGCTATTAGAGCATGAAGAGAAAAGGTCAATAAGATTGTCCGTCTGGTGTGTCACACCTTTCAACCATGTCGACTGCTGCCTTTTAAACGTTGACCCCCCGGGGAATGATCCCTCGCGTGCCTTTTTAATAGCAGAATACAAATGCTCCAAAATTGCTTCTCTTAAGGTATATACCAAGTGGCAGGAGTTCTAGATTGGTAAAATATAGATGTTGAAGTTCATCGGATATAAGCTGTACCAAGGAAGAATAAACTTAATCCTGATATTCTATAATGGCACATATGGTTGAAACAGAACATAACATCGTCTGCCTTTTTGAATTTTATTATGTACCAGCAGGCTGCTTCATAGCTTATCAGTAACTTTCTCCCAGTACTGATATATAGTTGGTCCTTCAGTTTATAAGTTTGTATTGACGTCAAGCTTATGCAGGCACAAAGAGCTTCCAAAAGAAGAGATGTCTTCCACACCTGTTTTCTTACTCCGCCTATCATAAAGGAGGCTATGCTGGCAATTGAGAAGTTAGCTGATATCAAAGCAGTAGCTCAGGGGGGTTATCCACAGGTAGAATTCTGTACAATCAAAGGACTTGGTAGCTTATATTGTCCTATATACCTTGTTTTTTTCTCATCTCTACAAATTATATTTATCTAGGCTGAGCGGTGCCGAATTTCAGTTGGACATCCAGACTCTATGAGAAGTAACCCAGATGTAGTTGCTGCTTTGAGGTTTTCTCGAATTTATATTGTAGCTACCACTATCTTTTATGTAAGCTAACTTTGAGGCCTTTCCCAGCATCTCTGGAAATTTCCGATTGGAACCCTGTTCTCATGGTGACTTTCTTGGTGCTATTCTTGGGGCAGGAATAACAAGGGAGAAAGTTGGCGATATACTTTTGCAGGTTAGCACTTTCGCCAAATACTCATTTCCTGGATGTTATGTCCACCTTGGCCCTTTTCACCTTATCATCATTTGGGATATCTCTTTCTTTTTTATTAGGGGGAAAAAGGTGCTCAGGTCCTTGTTGATCCAGAACTTGTTGATTATCTGACTTCCACACTAGAAAAGGTAGGCATCTCATTAATTGTGTTGCCGCTTTCTCGTTTACCTGAGCTGGATATGTGTATTCTCAAATATTTGCCTAGGTGATGACATAAAAGATCTGAGATATGATTCTGTGCGATGCATTCAGTGTCATGCAAAGCACAACCCTATATTACAGGATGTTATATCTATTTTTAACTCACTATATTAAGAAAAAAGGAGCACATATTGATCTTAGTTGTTATGGCCACTTACATCACCGGAAATATTTCTTCATTTGTTTTTAGTCTCTTGTATTTATGAGTTTTGGACCAGATCTGCTCATGAATTTTGACTGATGTTGATGATTTGTTCAATACTATTTTTATTATGCAAATAATACGTATTCTTATGATTATGTTTAACTCTGAATGGTATTTTATTGAACAGGTGGGGAAAGTTGGTATTTCATGCACCCAGATTCCTTTGCTTGCTATAGAGTATGAGCCACCAAGGTTTGTTCCAAACGCCATCTCATATCTTAGCGCATATAATGCAATGCATACCTAGGATGACACAAAATTATGATTTAATACCCTGGAAAAGCTACTCAACGCTGCCATTTAAGTGCAGGACCAAATCTTTTAAAACTATAGAGTCATCACTTCGGGTCGATGCTGTGGCCAGTGCAGGATTTAAAATCTCACGCACAAAGCTTGGTAGCATGATGAGGTATGAACGTTGAGCTGCTAATCTCCTACTTTATGTCAGTAAGGTATTTTTTGCCATAACATCAATAGTTGGAACTCTCTTGTGTATACTGGACAGTGCCGTTAGTCTGTTGCATGTTTTTCATTAGTGAGCAGAATGCAATTCATTATAAGCATGCATTCCTGTTCATTTAGTTCTGGAGATGTCCGTGTGAACTGGTCGCTTGTTACGAAAAGTGGAGCTACCCTCAAGGCTGGAGATGTTGTTTCTGTCAGTGGGATGGGGAGATTGAAGGTAATAGCAATCACCGTTTTTTTCCTTTTTGTATAAATGACTGATAAATCTTGAATTTTCTCAAGCAACTTAAAAAATTATGATGTTACTGTTGGCACTTAGTTCACTCTGATGGAACTGTTTTTTTTTTTGTGTGTGTGTTTGAGAGGCATTCCACCGGTGCAGGTTTTTAAGGATATGTTGGGTCTTGCATCATCTTGTGTGTGTCAATTAAGTTGGATTCCTCATTCCATATGTATAGTATTTGTTATTTTAATCCTGTCATTCTTATTCTGGGTAGCATAACCTCAGAACGTTAAATGAAAAAACTACAACCTTTACTGTGCACTGATAGTCATTACATCTTTGTTGGTGCATGCTGATAACTGGATCTTGGCACCAGATGATATGCAAAAATCTTATTATAACATGCTATTGAAGATGCATGAATGCTACTAGAGATGTATAATACTCTTTAAACTTGAGAAGTTTCTTGATTTATAACAACCTGTGTTATACGCTCCACTTATTTCAAGTCATATATTTTCTGTAGATTGGGGAAATCGTGACTACGAAGAGAGGCAAATATGTAGTTCAGCTGATTCAATATTTGTAGATCTCTGAATGACCAATTGTTCTCTCAAGAATACCTGTCTCAAATGAATGGTATGCACTTTAACACCTACTATGTCATGAAGAAAATTCTATTATTCACGATTCAAGTAGCAAAGTTAAAAATGTTGCTGAGCTTATTATATTCTGAAGATTCATCAAATAATCACTTTAATTTTGCTTAACTTGGCAGGGTTCAACCGTTCTATGGAAAATTGTCAGTATAGATTTAGGGTGTCTTATATTGCTGAGTCATGACTGAGGCAGTACAAAAGAGCATAGGCTATGATGGAAATAAAAGTTCACTTATGTTTGCGCTTGCTTAATATATTTGTACTCTTCTACTCTTTACACTTCACTATCAGAGTTCGCGAACTGCTCAGTTGCCCATACAAGCATAAGGGGAGCAACTGCCTACTTTGCTCACCTGCAAATATTTACGAGAAAACAGAACCATGTTATTTAGAATGTAAAAGGACAAGTGAACAGTAGATGTAAAGTATATGCCACAGCTTTGTCTTTATTTCTCTTGACTGAATACGAAATTGAGAATGAAATGATTTAGTAGGTAAATTCGCTTATACTTGTACGTCCACATGTTTTGGATGTAATATGAAGTAAATGATATTCCCTCTGTCCCATAATATAAGGTGTTATTACATTAAATATACGACTATATTGGCTGTAATAACATCTTATATTATGGGATGAAGGGAGTATCATATATGCAAAGGTGGGTAGCTGCACATATGCTTCAAAAATCTGCTGTTGTCAGAGTTCTTCATGTGTCAGCTATCACTGATATGGTCTGACTGAATTTTGCAGGATCGAAGTTACTCTATGAACTCCAACTCTTGTGAAGACTTGTTCTGCTTTGAGGCAAGAAGGAGAGTAGTATGCTTTCCAAACAGAAAAAAAGTACGATTTCAAAACCAAAATGAAGTGTTTCTTCTACTACCTCCGTTCCATAATGTAAGCCTTTCTAGCAGTTCAAATTGAATTGCTAAAAGGGCTTACATTTTGGAACAGAGGCAGTATTTGTTATACAGTATAACTTTTCATACTAAGCAACCTCTGTTTCATATCCGTAATGATCAAAAGTCAGCAATTTCAATCAGAACACGTGACATGACTACAATATAATAGGAAACCTCTGTACTTGGCCACTTGGGTACATTGATAACTACAGGTCATAGCTTCAACCCCCTTTTTAATGCCAAAAAGGCTTTGCAAAGGGTTATAGAGAACACCAGGTTCTCTATAACTTCCAAGTTCCAGGTTGCAAAAATGCCTTGTTTTTTAGAGAACACCTAATTGCAAAATTAACTCGATACCCAATTTCGAAAACTGCAAATGACTCGTGCTGTCGCATAAGCTTTGTTATCACAAGGTCCATTCGGAAGCGCTCAGGCTGAGCTCATATTCTTGGGACAATATACAGATGCTCATGGAGTCTTGTTTGTCTGAAGAAATGAACCCGAAATATCTTAGACGGACTTGCACTTTTGAAATGCTATGGCTGCACACCTGATCCTGAATGCTAAAGCTCCTGCTGATACCATCTGAAGTGTCTTATCTGATTTTCAGTCACGCCGGACTTGCGATCTACAATGTAACATTGAATCTTTGGATAATGCCAACACTGTAGGGAAGTCTCCGGTCTCCAGTGCCATCAAAATGCAATTATTTCCCCCCTCCTATGCATATCCTTTCACAGAGATATCCAATCTGAGCCAATGAGATACTAGACTATAGCACTAGTACAAAAAAGAAGGACATCACATGCAATCTTCATAAAGGAGTTGCTGTGCGTGCGTCCCAACTTTGTGGACCTTAAATGTTCCACTTGACAGCTTGTGACAAGGAGTTGTTTGATTTAAACCCGCCAATTAATTGGCCGGGAAGCTATAGCTACAGCTGCCTCCTTTGCAGTTCCCCTTGAAGGTGAAGGTGATGCTAAAAGCTTGCTCTCTCACATGCTCCTATTGGCATAGACTCTGGCCACCTAGAAGCTATCTCAGCAAAAACTGAAATGTTTCAGATTCAGAACAGCAGAACATCGCAAAGAAACCAAACAAAAAATTGACACCAAAGGTGTTGATCATTGTAGCTGGTTTATTTGGTGCTGAAGAGGAGCATTTGGTACCGCGGTGACTTTAAAGTGGACTGGACTGTGGTGAAATGTTAGTGGGCTGAATGAGTGGGAACAGGTAAGGGTGAGCTACCCTTTCCGAAACAAAATCATCCAAATTTGGACCCTTGCACGACAAGTTTACTTTGTGCTGGCGTGATGCCGTTCTTTCTGGCATGTGGATAGTAACGTGGTAGGAGGTACGGAGTAGTAGTAGTATTCATCTCCAGTCCCAGTTTCCTAGCTCCTGCAGGATGGTGCTTGTTTTCTGCAGCGAGCCCAACAACTTGTTGAAAACAGACGCTCCTCTTCAGGAAAGACGCCCTGCAGGCAAGATTGGTCGCTGACAGAATCGGCTCTGGGGCTAAAATATGCGTAAAGTTTCCTTGGATTCTACGCTCGCCATACTTTAACGGATTTGCTAGTTCTCAGTCGTCCGAAAACTTCTTAGTTCTCAGTCACCTCTCTCGCCATTAGATTTACCTCGCGATTCGTGCAACATGAGGCTTTCACATGAGTTGCAACTAGGTGTAACTGGGATTTTAATGAGTTGCAACTGAGAATTAGTATAAATTATATAAGTTGCAACTAGGTTGTAACTAGTACAAATAGTAGGATAATGTCAGCGACTTAGACATAAAAAGTTCTTAGGCGCCTGAGATCTAGGCACTTCTATACTTTAAATACACACAAACCCGACGCTTTACCTTTGGCTTGCTTGTCCTGAGCCAATAGTGAACGTGCATTTGCCTCCTGTGTCCTGACTGTATTTCCCATGAAGACTTGACCAATTCGAAAGATTCTACTACCATGCCGAAAGGGCATTGCCATCCATTCCAGTGATTCTTTGAACTACTCCCTCCGTTCCAAAATATAAGACGTTTTAGGTTTGTGAAGAAAATGAATCTAGATTTTTTTTAGTGTGTAGATTCATTCCAAAGTTGAATGAACTACATACTAAAATAAGTCTAGATTCGTTTTCTTCACAAACCTAAAACGTCTTATATTTTAGAACGGAGGGAGTACGTACTAGAAGAAATGAGATGTTCAAAACGTAATCTTTACAGGCTCGGTCTCGAAAAAAATAATCATGGTCAAGTACTCTTGTCGTGGTTAGGCTGTTGATAGTTGTCGTCCATTCACTGCATCTAAATCTAAATCTAACTGGGACGTCACACCACACGCTGCATAGTTTTTACACGCTGACGTTGATATGTTTTGTGATCTTCCGCATAGTAGGGTCCGTAAATTCCTAGACCAAAATAAGGTCAACTTAACACCGCTCGATGATCTCAAGGTGCGGCTAGCAAGCGATCTCTCTCGGCTTCCGCACACGTTTCGGCCTCCCATTCGCCAACGTTTTCAAACCTTATCATCACCAAAGCCATATGTACAGGAGGACGCGGGACTTAAAAAAATAGCAAGCCTACAGGCGCCGCGTCTATTTAAGTCTGGTCATAGTGGGGGTATCATAATACTAGTATCATGCATATGATACTAGTGTATGGTACTATGTCTTTGGTGCATTGTATCATGTAGTAGTAGTATCATAGTAGTATATTTATTGATTTTTAAGAATTTCTATGTAAAATGTGTGTACAAGATTTACTTGTTATTATGATTTTTAGTTTTACGTGCTACCTATGATACTCTAATCACCTCTCTCTTTATTAACTCTCTCTTTATTAATTATGATGTCACGTCAGATTTTTGCCAAGTTGGCATGCATGATACACCTTATGATACTAGCACTAGGAGCAACCTAACTCAGGGACCCGGGAAGTACGGAGATATGTAGATTTCTCTTATTTCAACAACTCGGCGGTTTTTTTCTTAAGCAACCACATATTTTATTAAATGAAAATCGAGTTACATGAAGCAACATACGTGGACACTAAAAAAACAGACCGGGATAAAATGATTATCCTGAAAACTTTGCAGAAAAAATTCTAAGAGATCGAGAAATACAAAACAATTCATAGGGTTACTTGCAACCACGAAGCCAACAGCCGCCGTCCAACTCCAGCGTCATCGAGACACACACCGAAAGAGACACCGAACCTCCACCATTGCAAGATCCAGAAAAAGCGCCATCGCCAATGAGGCTTTGTGAGTCGATGGACAGGCCTGTTGCACGCAGTGAAGCACATGTCGCTATGGCACGTTGACCGGGGGATGTCCACGTGATGTCCTGGGCCAAGATCCGCCGCCTCTCATCGATGAAGTCGGAGAAGAACGACAAATTCAACACCTCCAAACCAACATCCTTACTCCAGATAATCCACCTCGCCCCGGCCGCCAACGCCGTCACGGATAACGACGAATGCCAGCGACATACCAAGAAACAGATCTTGTCAGATCTAAAGAACGACGAGAAGACTAAGTTGTCGATCTGAAGGATCGACTAGCACACGTTGCCATCAACTTCGAGACGCCGCGATGAAGATCGTCGCCAGTGTGGGAGTAGAGTTGAGACAAATTTTATTTGTCCGGCGACCATCTAACGACGTCCTACGGAAGACAGACCCTAACTCAATCTATTACGCGGAGAAACGAGGTTTGCCCGCCGGAGCGGCAAGCGGAGGGAGAGGAAACAGGCTTCGGTTGTCTGAGCAGAGGTACGGTATGTTATCCGAAGCGTGTCGTGCTCATGTCATGAGGAACGTAACATATGGCGTGCAAGTCAGCACCGTCCTGATCTCATCACGACCGTGTCCAGGTCCTGGAAAACGGACTGTGGCGTGATCAAGCATTCAAGCCGCCGCTCCATACGCACCGAAGAACGCATTGGCGCGGGTCGGTTCTTGCGGCCTGCGGCTAGCTGGGACGCGATCGGTCCGACCATGTAGCACGCGATGTGGCCACCCAGCAGCGGAGAGAGCAGACACACGCACAGACTAGCTTTGTTTGTGCTTTGGCGATAGTCGCTGTCGGGGATCACAATGGTGGTAGGCAGCACCACACGCCTGGTCACGGATGGACTATGGACCTGCAGCCTTTGTTGACATTTCAATCGCCTCCAACCGAGCACGACGAGTTGTTTAAGTTGTCGATCGATCTTGTCCTCTTTTTTTTTTTTTTGGGTTCCCCGGTAGATAGTCAGTCTTGGCTTGCCACCAGCTTAACATGCTTAATTCTTCTCTCCTCGCCGTTCCTTATTTACTTAAAATTACACTCCTACAGCATAGTCATATACTCATATCGGCCTGGTGATGTTCATTTTTGAACGAGTGCAAGGGACCGGTGTTTCTTCAACTCTAGAGTCTCTGGTACCGCCTCCGTTTGAGATTATAAGTCCCGCGTGGATAACTAGGTTGTCAATTTGAACAACAAAATATAAATAATATAGAATAAAAATTATACTTTCTAATGGTATAACTTTTGTGATATATAAGTTATATTTTATTGATTAAATTAATAACCTAGGTATGCGCGTAGGACCTATAATCCCAAACAGAGGGAGTAGTGACTAATCATGGTCATTAGTTCCTTTCAGACGCTGTGCACCGTCTGAAATGACTTATGCACTCGATCGGTGTCATATATTGGGGCAAAAGACCTTTTGACTCGTTTTTCGTTAGTGGAAGTTTGGACTCGTTAATCACGTTGATGATAACACTTCAGCCGGTGTTCTCTCGCGATCGACATATATCCTGAGTTTAATCTATGCTGATGAATCCACTTTGGACCGCCACCGGGTTAATTGGCGAGCAGAGCTAGATATACGTTGTTGTTAAGAGCCGCACAAGTTGAACCGTGAGCAATTAAGATCATCAGCATCCATCTCCTTTTGCTGTATAGATCATGTGCAGATCCATCTAGGGTATAGCCGAGCTGCTGGGGAAAGTATCTGTACAAGGTAGTACAGAAATTGACCCTAATGGATGGATGGACGGATGGCATATTGGCATGGCTTTGCAGAGTTAATGGCGTCACATGCATCATGCATGGCACCACCGAAGCTAGTAAGCCGCGGCCATCCATCCCATGGTCACGTGAAAGGAACTAATGACCATGATTAGTTTACGAACAGTAACATGGGGCGGCGGTGAAGGGAAGGGAGCGCTACGACTACGATCCGATCGATCGATCGACCGCGAATTAAACAACCAAGCAGGACGGTAGTACCAGACCTGACTGTATGTACACGCAGCGGCAGACAGGTCAACAAGCCAAAAAAAAAAGGCGAAGAAGCTAGCGGCGGTAGCAGCAGTGCATGCACCGTGACAACGAAACGGAGAAAAGAAAACCGTACTCCGTTGATTTACGTGGCTGGGTTTGACTATGTCTACCACGCACGCCCGTGAAAGCCGAGCCTGTCCACGTCGTTTCTGTTTCTCTGTCTGGCGATCGACGACGCGGTCGCGCTCGAGATCGCGATCGCGTGCGCGGGTGAAGTTCCGGCGGGTTCATGACCGATGAGAGCGAGCGAGGTTCTTCTTTTCCCCCTCTGGTCTGGTATCCGGCGAGGGACGACGTGTCGCCGTTTTGCGATGAGCGCGCCTAGTAGTCAAACTAGTCAAGCTCGATCATTGGTATGCGCGGACGTGTGTAAAGGAAGGGTCAGACGTGGTGTCTGGTGTGCGTACACACACCACTTCCATTCACATAACCGTCGAGGAGCTGTTACGGAAAGCGTGAGCGATGTGCGAACGGAGCAGTGACTAGTCCACTCCGTTTCTTCAATCTTTCTGCTTTCCGAGGCAGGGCAGAGGCAGTCCAATACCCCACATCATGGATCTCCGAGGGACGTGGCGTGGGATAAGACCGGTGCGTCGTGAGGCAACATGTCCATGGTCCATGGTCCAACAAAGCTGCACAGCGTCTCGGTCACGAGGAGACCCCCCCCAAACTCCCTTAATCTTCCTATAATCCAGTAGTAGCAAACTATCACGCCTCCACACTCCACAGAATCTGAGCTTCTTCCCGCAAGTGTGCACGCACCAACCCCGGAACTCACTGGGCTGCTGCCACGGTCGTCCAAAGCAAACAAAGTCCAGACAAAAGACGAGACGACGGGTCAGTACGTGGGATCGATCGGTGAGACGACCGGCGATCAACCAACCATGACCGGTGGGTGCGCCCTATGCACGACATGGCACCTTGCCGAAATGGCCCGGCAGCGACGACCCAGACGGAGGCTTACCTGCCTTGTCCCCTGCCGCGGCGCCTGAACTGAAAACTGCCTCAGATCTCCCGCCCAACGTAGCAGCTCCCTGTGGCAGACGCCCGACGGGATGCATGACAAGATTCATCAGGGCTGGATCACGGGCCACCGGGACTAGCAGAGGAATGAAGCCAAGTACTACTATACTCCTCCTGGGTAGGATTAGTGGGGAGGAGGAGAAGAAAGGGCCCGCGCACGAACGGAACAGGATCCTTCCTTCCCTCCCTCCCTCCATAGTTTCATCAAAAATTCCGCTCATCATCTACCCAAAAAATACCACTGTTTTTTTTGCTGGTGCCAACTGGTCTAGACTGTCCACCACCAAGTGGGCGCTCCCCCCAGCCAGCCCCAAGTCTTCCCGCACACTCAGCACCACCACTGTACCATCTTCGCGCGCCGCTGTTTCCGTTCCGTTCCGTTCCGTTTCACCCAACCCTCCCTCCCTTCCTTCATCGGAATAAACTACTCCCGGCGGTTTCAACACCCATCTTCCTCGGTCACATGACGTCCTGATCTGGCGGCATGCGCTCGCTAGGCTAGCCTAGCTACCTAGCTGCTGAATGGACTGGGTCACGCTGAGAAACATGGCCGGCCGGTACTCTGCCTGGCGCAGAATTTCTGAGCTTTTGCAGGGAGGGAACAATCCCGTCCCATGCTTGTTTCTGTACTTCTACCTGTGTGATGATGTGAGCGTACCTGAGAAGTCTCTGATGAATGCTTGGATCGCAATAGCGAACACAGAATTTCGGACAATTATGGCTTCGGATTGATTACATGCGCAAAATTACAAGGGTGGTATTTATGGGAGCAGTGACGGGGGGCGACAAGTCGTCGGAGATCAGAAGGAATCAATCCGAACTCGGCAACGGTGGGTGGAAAAGACCAAATGGAGTGACATCACGTGGAAATCGGTAGAACAGTCGGAATTGGGAAAAGATCTGAGTTCTAGCACGGCAAGTTTAGAATTAAGCTTACTTAATTGATTAATCGGTTCATTGGATCGGAGTTCAGGCGAGCGAGCAAGGAATCGGATTGTGCATACAGTCGCTCGCTCGCTCGCTCGTGAATCCAAAAAGGAACTCCCCTCTTCCTTTCAAGATTGAAAGGGAGCAAAAATTACAACAGCAGCAGCGGCGGCACGGGCGAAGAACAGCAGCAAACACCTTACGAAACTACAACTGCGAAAAAACGGCGATACTAGTAGGCGACGTCGTCGTAGATTACTTCAGAACCGAGAGGCGCGCGCAAAGCTGGAAGCTTCGAGTCATTCGGCCGGCGCCGCGGTCGCGGATGCGGCCATCCTGGGAGAACTGACCGGGAAGAGCGGGAGGAGTCGGGGCGGCTCGGCGCCGCGCGGCGAAGGGTGGAAGAAGAAGCCTTTGTCGGCGATGGCGGCGCGCTCGGCGTCCCCCGAGGACGAAGCCGGCGAGGGGTTGAAGGCGTCGCCGGTGAGCGGCGTGACCGGGCTGAGCTTGAGGGACGGGAAGTCCAGGACGCTCGGCGAGAGGATCTCGGGCGTGGCGCAGGCGGCCTTCCTGGGCGACGGCGGCGCGCCCATCGCGAGCGGAGCGATCATCTTGAGGTTCTTGAGGCTGCTCCGGCGCTCGTACAGCTTGAACGACGGCTTCTTGGGCCGGCACGGCCCGCTCGCCGCCTGGGTACCGCCGGTTCCGCCGCTGCTGCTGCCTGTCGCCGCGGCGTTCTTGGAGGACTGCTCGGAGCCGGTGAGCATCTGGACGACCTGCTTGAAGGAGGTGGTGTCGGCCTGGACGAAGGTCGTGGGGAAAGGGGTGGTCTCGATGGTGCGGGGCACGGGCCTGGGGGAGGGTGGGAGGTTGTGATGCGGTTGGGCACGGTGGTAAGGGTGAGACGGTGAGGTGGAGGACGACGACGTAGAGGAAGTGGAGGACGACGGGGAGTTGGGATCCTGCGGAGGCATGGGGAGGAACTGCTTGGTACACGGCTCCATTGAAGAGAAGCCTTGTGCCTGCTGTCTGTGTATGTGAGCTTGTGGAGGACGGGGAGGAGGGGGAGAAGAGGATTGGAAGGGAGGAAGAGGGTGGGGAGGTTAAGAAGGGAGGAGGGAGGGGGTTAGAGATGCATTGTTGTTGGTGTGAATGAGACTTCGGATGGATGCTTTCTCTCTCGCCCTCTCTAGGGTCCGTTTCTTCACCTTTTGTTCCCTTTCTTGCCGGGTTTTCTCATATTTCCCTCGTTCTTTTTACTCGCCCGTGTTAGCTCGTGTGTGGCTGGTGGTGGGAAATTGGAGTTGCGAGGAGTGGATCTATATGTAGACAACCTCACTGTCTCTAATATTGTTTCTTTTCAAAAAAAGAGTTTGAGATCCGGCCTCAGCATCAAATAGAGAAAGAGGTTTCATTAACTGACACTGAGGTTAGGGCAAAAGAACCCCTATGTTTCATGTTGGGTGTAACACCCTCGGAATCGGCCCTATGCAAGTTTTAGCGAAACCCGCCAAACCCGCATAGAAACGATTCAAAGGTGCCCACCAGGCACTTTCGTGCGGGTGTAAAACGAAGTAATAACATTACACAACAGTCCTCGATGGGACCCACAGAACAGATATAGTTACAACACGACTCCATGAGTCAAGAATACAGATATAATGTACAAAGATCCAAATCACCTTGAAAATGATAGAACGTCCAGCTACGGACAAGATGCAAATGGGGCTAAGAGCCCTGAAGAATAACCAATGGCGTCCATAACCCTGCCCATGCCAAGCCGGAAGGGTAACCCTGCTAACGACGTCGATCTCAGAACCTGCTTAAACAAAAGGGGTGCCGACAAAGGACAAAGGAAAAAGAGGAGCGTCAGTACTGAGGCCAGTACACGGCGAGGCTAGAATTCGGCGGTCCTCGCCTACATAGGTATGGTGGACTGAAGCGGCAGCGGCAGCTTGCGCTAAACAACCTATAGAGACTCGATACAACTGGCGGCTATCAGAGAGGGGTAAGAAAGACCTATTCGGAACCATCCTGATACTACCATCAAACAAACCCGTCCTGATGTTTCCCCCTCGAGACCAAACGAGGAAGTCAACCGAGGAACGCACACAGTTGGCAGTTTTATTTATTCAGTTATCGTTGCAGCAATTACTAGTCAAATATAGATAGTCATCCTGATAAAATAAGTAGTGGGCAATTTTAGTTAACCATTCCGTTATAGTTGCAACACTTACTAATCAGATACAAATAGCATTAGATAACCCAAAAACCCAGCAGTTGTTGGTACTTTTATTTAGCCATTCCGTTGTAGTTGTAATACTTACTAGTCAGATACAATGGTCGCAAGCGACAACCCAAACAAGTAATTGTGGGCAGTTTTATGTAGCCATTCCATTATAGTGAAGCTGATTACTAGTCATTACTAGTTAAATGTCCGTGCGTTGCTACGATTCCACATATTTATCACAACACATATAGAATGAAATAATGCATGTGAATATTCACGTGTATGGAAAAGATAACACCTAGTATAAGAATGATAGCACACTAAGATTTCACCCCGCTTAAATTGTATTTCGTTAAAAAGGTCCGATTTTATGAGTATAACTTAAGGATCTAACTAATTTCTAATTTTTGGCACGTCTTTAGATATTCTCATATAATTTGAGAATGTTGTTTTTGGCGTCATTTACTCGGTACTTGAGCAAGTGTATTAAGATTTTCTTTCTCTGCTCATAACCATCCTACATGAAATTACTTATCATTACCATCAAAATATCACATGGGAATAAAAAATGAAATTAGAATACTCACCATACAAATTGAATAAACCAAACCTTTTATATGGTCAAATAGATAGGCCGAATTGACGTGGTACTCCCTCCTTCTTATTTTATGATGCGTATATTTTTTTACAAATTTCCTGATTTAAGATACGTATTGTGGAGAGGAGCCGAAACAAGTGCGACATGGACCCTTTTGCACCGACTACAAGCTGCATGCATTATTCACGGGTCAATCTTTCCATATTCTTTCTTCCTCGTATTCTCTCCATCCCGTTCTGACTCCTCTTCTTATTTTCCCTCTCACTCCTTGGTTTCTTGCTTCCTTGCTTTACTTACAATATTTTTCTAAGTTGGTTATAGTTCTATACTTATATATGTTGCGATTAGAGATATAAAATATGCCAGAGATTGGTAAGACAATTGTTGATTTCATCGTGACCAAGACAGTAGACGATTGGGTCTAAAACATTTTCCTCCCCATTTTTTGCCAATCACGTATCTTCCAATGCAAACTGATCGACCGAGGGGCTAACGGTGAAAATATCTCTCTGTGTGCTTAGTTTTGTATTCTTGCGTGTCAGATTTTCTAATTAACTAATTCTAGCGATCTAGTGATTAAAGCGGACATGCATTGATAGGTTTCCTTTCAAACGGATTGCCCACCATAAATTAATCTCTTCACTGCATGTAGATCGTGATTGTTACCAACGGTATAAGAAAGGAGAAGGTCGCAGAAGGTCGCAGTGGAGAGTAATTACAGGAGCAGCGAAGGAAGTAAATAAGCACTGCTTACAAATCATGCCTTAATCCATGAAACATGCATATTTCGAATTTACACATTAAATTCCTAAGATCTGATTACATGTGATGTGATTATTTAGAAAATTATTATTATTATTATCCCCTTTAATTGTGCATGCAATCCTGAATTTTTATTTATGACGTGATTACTTAGATCTTTCCTTATTCGGTTGTGAAACCCGCGAGAGGTCGGATGTAAATCGGATGGCCTAGATGCCTCCAATGTTTGATGTCAAAGTGTCAAAGTAGACGTACCAACACCAACTTCTTTTTAATAGTAAAGATAAAGTCAAATTTATAGCACTACTTTAGTTATAGTTGTCTATGATCGAGATACTGTGCTCCAAGTCGTCCATAACCGTGGACACGGCTTTCAGAAAGTTTTACCCGGCCGGGGTGCACCAATAGCAGCACACACTCGATCAACCTCGGAAAAACCAAATCAAAACCCAACGAGGCCTTCACGACAAAGCAATCACAGGATTCAGAAATATTTCAGGGGGCCACCCCTTGGAGTACACCCGCAACGAAGTTAGCTGACTCCGAGACGGACCCGAGGTTTGGGTGGACGGCTGTGAACGACTGGGAACCCAAAACTGGGCTTGTCGACACCGCGAAAACGTGTCCCGATCCTAAACAGTACAGTGTGCTCCTCGCACAATCGTAATAAAGCAGTAGCATGGCATAAGTACAGGATAGTAAATAAAACCTCGAACTAGTTTGTGGCCCCAAGAAATAAGAATGAATCAAGCTCTGGCTCAGGGGGGTCCCATAATTCCCCGTATGTGGATAGCGCGAATATTCAAGGAACAGGTATCAAGTACTCGGGGTCCTACGGGACACAAGTGGACGGTCAACAACCAAATAACATCTATTGCCCACCTGTGCCTCTGCTTACCTACTTCAATTTTAGTTATTAAACAGTAATTAAAGTGAACGATAATTAAAGCCATGATCATCTTCAACATTAAACATGCGGCAATGCTCCAACAACTGTGGTACTGGACGACACGCAACAGCACTTGAGCAAGCGACTACGACGCGCAAGTCCAACTATCTACCAAACAACAGGTAATAGGATGTGTCCAAGGCAATATAAGGCTGCAAGGGATATCGCGGGTACGAAAACTAGAGCATCGCAACACAGATAGCAATAGATCAACAGGAGGGAATAAATACTATAAAAGTAAGATAGGTAGAAAGGGGGAGATGCTCGCCTGAAAACATTGCCGAAGATTCAACCGAAGAACGGACGACACTCGCATCAACTCAACGGCCTTATCCGCGAAGAAGCAAAACACTAGAATAAACACCGGATGCACTATTTAATACTACGGTAAAAGATCGGGCATGATGCATGTATGATGTATGACATGGCAAAGGTGCGATGCATTTAGGCAATATTAAACGGAACCGGGGTCCCGACAATTAATTAATAGGTTCATGTTATTTAGATACCCCGCATTTTAAATGTTGTTTTAACAAAGCAAGATAGCACCGGTTCGCTACTCAAATTTAAATGAGGCCGATATAAGACTAGATTTGCCCGCATATGGGCCCCATATTTAATTATGAGGTGAATCGGCCTAAGGCCCCCAAACCACACAAGATGCATGCGAGATGAACAATTAAATATGCAACAATTCATATAGATGGCATTTATAAAATAGGGGCTCGGATCGGGGTCACACATTAGGGTTCGGCGAACTTGGGGCTCCGAGGGTTCGGGGTCGGTCTAAGGGTTTAGGGTTCGACGGGATCGTTCTCGGACTCCGGGATTTAGGGTCTTCGGATCTAGGAAGTAGTTCTTGTCGCGCGAGTGTCAATGCTTCCGGGAAGGAGAACTTGTCGTCCAGGGTCTCGGTGTCCGGGGTGAAGTACTCGGCGTCCTCGAGGGAGTACTTGTCGTATCCGTGAAGGAGATCATGTCGGTCCACGGGGTTCGGCCTTCGGGGCGATCTTGGCGTCGGGTTCTCGACTTCGCATCCTCGAGGAAGTGCCTGTCGCACATGTGGTCTTCGGGTCCAGGTAGAAGAGCTCGTCGTCCGGGGGTTCTCTGGGTCCGTGATTATCGGGTAGCTAGTCTTGGCGTTCCGGGAAGAAGAACTCGTCGCTCCGTGTGGAAGGCCTCGAGGGTTCGGGAAGGTCTTCGGGTTCGGTCTTAGGCCCATGTAGGAGATCACCGGGTACCGCGGCGGAGTCCTCGGGGTTTCGATGAAGATCTTGGCGAGGGGTGAACTTGGGGTTTGCTGGTTGTCGACACACGACATGGCCTTGGTGAAGATCTTGCGGTGACATCCCAAGATGATCTTGGCGTCATGAACCCTTGTCCGGCCACGAGTACACGACACCCGCATGACTCACAGACACGAAGAGTACATACGTGTGCTCGCGGTACTGCGCAGGCTTGAGGCCGTACTGGGCGGAACGCGCAGCAGGGGACCGAGCCCGGGGCGAGGTCGGGCCGGCGGCGCCGCAGGGCGACGAAGGCGGTAGGACGCGGGGAGAGGTCGGTCGGGGCAGAGAGGGGCGGAGGGGACCCGAGGCGGCGCTCGAGCGGGCTGGCCGCGGGCGTCGCCGGAGGACCTGAGGCCGGCGGTGGCGGAACTAGAGGGGGCGGGGAGCGCCGGAGACGGCGCGGGCCGAGGTTGCCCGTCGCCCCCGAGGAGGAGGGAGCCCACGCGGCGGGGGAGATCGTCGGGGAGGCGGCTGACGCTGTCGGCATCGTCAGCGGCGACGGCGGCGCAGCAGAGGGGAGGGGCCTCCCGTGGCGGCGGTGCTCGGGGAAGGAGAGAGAGGCGGCGGTCACGGGCGCGGCGAGGAGGGGGCCTCGCGAGCGAGCGGGGCGGCGCCGGAGGAGGTGGCGGCGGCGGAAGCTCGCGGAGGGGGGCCGCGCGGAGGAGCGGCGAACGGCGGGCGGTGAGGCGAGGAGCAAGGCTAGGAGGGAGAGGGGGGCACCGGCGCCGGCAAGGTGAGGGCCGCGCGTCGGGGAGGCGACGGGGAGAGCGGGGGCGGAGGCTGCTGGCGGCGCCGGCGGGCGGAGCTAGGAAGAGGGGCGAGCAGCGGTGGCAGAGGTGCGGCTGGGGCGAGCGGGCAGAGAGGAGAGGAGGGGAGGGGAGGTTGGGGACGGGCGCGCGTGGGGGCGAGGCGGGGTGGGGCGGAGCTCGCTGCCGGAGGAGGGAGAGGTCGGGGCGGCGGTGCACGGACGCGCCGGCGGCGGAGCTCGAAGGGAGGGCGCCGGGGAGGAGCTGGCGAGGGGGGGGGGGGGGCGACGGTGGAGGCGGTGGCCGGAGGGCGCGCCGGAGGAGGCGGGAGGCGCGGCCGGCGGAGAGGGCGAGCTCGACGGGCCGGGCCAGAGCGGCGAAGGGCGGCAGCGCGACGGCCGGAGAAGAGGAGGCGGGGCGGCGTCGGGTGGAGAGGAGGGTGGCGGCTCGCCGGAGGGCGGAGGCGAGCGGAGGATGCGGTCGGGGACGCGTCGGGGTGGGAGAGGAAAGGAGAGAGAGAGGAGCGGAAGGTGGGGGACGGGGTCGCTGGGCCAGGGGGTGGGCCAGGCGCGGGGCCGGGGCAGGTGGGACCCGCTGGTGGGACGGATGGCTGTGAGTGCGTGCGTGCGTGGCGTGGGTCAGGGTGTAAGAGAGAGGGAGAGAGAGGGGTGTGTGGATGGCTGGGTGAGAAAGAGAGAGAGGGGGGGGAAGAGGGGGATTGGTGAGGTGGCAAGGTGGGTAGGGATTGGGGGAGAGGGTGAGATGGCAAGCTGTGAGTGGTGGGTAGATTAGGACTAGTTAGTTTTAGAAATTCGGGTGGGCTGGTTAGATATTTTTATCTAGGGTTTTCTTTTATTTAAGAATAACTTTTGTAAATAGTTTTAGACAAATAAAAGACCGGAACAGACCGATGTTTTAATTTGAAATAAGACGGAGGCTACTTAGAAAACAAAACTAGGCGTTTCGAAAATAGTTTCAGACAAACAATGCATGATGATGACGATGCAATGCACAAAAAACAACACGATTTTCTAGTAGTGGTTTTGCGGGATGCCACATTGGGACAGATAAAACATTGACCCAAATTGATGAACATTCATGTCTTTTTGAACATTTAAAAAAGAGTTTGAGACCCGGCCTCTGCATAAAAAGAGAAAGAAGTATCATTGACTAACACCGAGTTTGCGACAGAGCCTATGTTTCATATTTGGGACAGAGAAGACATTTACCCAAATTGATAAATATTTATGTCTATTTTTAACAAGACACGTAATTTATTTTATTTAAAAAAGACAAAGAGAATTGAATGGTTCATGCAAACCGTCTAAGAAACCGTATGATGCACCAATGTCGTCATAGAACACGATCATTGAGCACACCACCATAACAAATCTGGACCCACACGAAGAACACACGCACCGCGAGAAAGAAAACCTCATCTTTGGCAAACTACACACTTGGGCCTTGCACAGCTTCCCAGCAACAAACCACAGGGAAAGAGGCGATTTAGAGACGATGCCCCAAGAAGGAAAGAGGCACAAAAGCGCCTCCATCGCCTCATCCAGGATATGAGGTTTCCGTCCGGAGCCAAGGCCGCGAGAGGAGGAGGAGAAGTGAGCAGAACTCACGATGATGCTTTCAGGAAAGACTGTGACACCCACAGGCGTCACCACCGTCAGCTCGAGCCAAAACCGGAGTAAGGATTTCTCCCAGAGATGGTCAAACAACCCGCAACCTAATTAGGCCGCCAACGAGCCACCACCATGTGCACTGAAGCCCGGCGACCACAACCCCCTGCCAAAGCCAGCTCCGCACCTCCAGTCCGAGCATGCCGGTGCAGCACCGAGCCGCTTGTTCCTTTCTCAGCCCCGAGTGATTTTTCCTTTTGTCCCGCTGTTGATGCGTGAAATGGTCGACATGGCCTCTGATGACTGCAACTGCACAGTCAATTGTAGCTAGTTTCAAAGTAAAGATATCGAACCCACAGAGAGCTATTGGTAAAGGTATTTATGCCCCTTGTTACTATCTATCAAGGATACATGTAATTGCCTTTGATCGCAAGTAAAGAGTGTTTGAAAGGTTTTTGGTTGTGTGTAGAAAATAAATTAAAATTAATTAAAAGAAAACAAGTAACAAGATTGTGTGAAAGCGTGGTTGAACTCAATAGGGCTAAAACGTTCTCGGTGATATAGGATACACCTCTAGCATGATATTGTCATAATTAATAACTAGATGATACCCCGCGCGTTGCTGCGGGATATGTGTAAATAAAATAGTTGCACCCTGTAAGAAAAACTACAAAACAAATGACTTTGTAGACTGTGACTAACTTTTGAAATTTATTACTCTCTTTGTCTCAAAATATATGTCTTGGATTTGTCAAAAAATAAATGAATATAGACACTATTTAGTATATAGGTTCATCTAAATTTTGAAAAATCTAAGACATCAATTTTGAGACCGAGGAAGTACAAATAATCGTGGCAACCATCTAAAGCCCTATTACTCGATTAAGATATCCAAATAAAAAATAGTGTCCTCATTATAAATAAGTGGCAAGAAATACCTTTGGTAGTCACCATGTATCAATTTATGTAACCACTAAATGCATACCTTTGTTATACTCGTGAACGTACAGAAAATGAGAAGAGACAACAAGAGATTGCTCGAACACAATTTAGACCTGCAGGCTCAATCATACATACATAATGCACATCTTATGCAACGTGCACCATACTTCGGTAGAATCGACCAAAGCTCATGAAAACATAAGGAATTGGATCCCTGAGCATGTTTTCTGTATGATTGATCTACCATTCAGTAGAAGAACACAGAAGGTACAAAATAATGCATCTAGAAACTAACGTCTGATCTTAATAAATACCGTTGAAGGTGTATATGGAAGACATACTCACCTGAAAGAATGGCACTGGTGACAGAATATCATAAGCAATTATCTTCAGACACGAAAATGTGCATTTAGTCCAAGAGGCATATATATTAACATCCAGTGATCTAGAAGTATGCTCTGATATTAACTCACCATATGAAAATAACTCATGAATGAAATGTAATTAGAAGGATAGCTTCTATGAGATGGAATGCGGCCATTTTTTTTAAACGGGGAATGCGGCCATATGTAGCTTCAGCCTTGCGATCAAGTGTGTTACATGTAAGAGCAAAACAAAAGAGTTAAAATCAGATTATATACTATATAAATTAAAATGGGAGAACAGATCAAGCAGACATTTCCTAGTAGCCGGGAGCTGCGGTCCACAACGGTTTAGCTTGCGTATGAATATTTACTTCAGTCTACAGAATTAGTAGGGGTGAATTATCTATAAACTAAGGACATATTTTCAAGAGACTTGATTTCTGACGCTCTACAGTTTTATATGCAAGGAGAAGATCAAGAAAAAGTGCAGACGCAAAGGGCTAAATCAAACCCCCTTACAATACTGGCTTACAGAGATCAACTCGTGGCTCTGCAGAAACAAATAGGTAAAGGGGAGATCTAAATATTAGAAAAAAAAGTGCCTGAAATCATCCTCGAGTTTCATGGCCGGATCAGTGGAGAGCATGAGAATCCGTACCAGAAAATAACTACATGAATCTTAATCCTAATTTTGATTCAACAGACAACTCAATTGATGTTTGGTGCCAACATATCCTCACCACTCAAACCTATAAAATCCTAACATATACACACAAAATTCTGTGAAATATATATGGAAGGATAACTCACATACCTTGCCAGCGGATTCATTCTTCTTGAAGTAAATACATTGAGAGGACTGCAGATCGATCTTCTCGCATGCATATTCCAACTTAGCGCATTCAGAACTACCTGGAGGCACCATGTTAGTAAGCTGTCGTGGATGTCTCATCCCAATTCACCCAATCCAACATGATGGTGGGAAAGATGTGCGGGCAGTACCAGCAGGCGACGGGCTTGACGACGGGGCTCAAATATTGACCTCCAGCACGTTGATCTCCAAGGGCAAAACCTGATTTCCTGGCTAATCCCCTCGAGCAGGCTAGCTATCTGTGGTGAAGACGACATAAATATCAGAGGAGATCTGTTCCTTAAAAGAAGGAGAACATTACCATTCGTAACTCCTGCATTATTCGGTGGGGAATAGGAAGAGGAAGATCTGGCTGAGAAGTGAATAAAGGGATGTAAATCAATCGGTGGGCCCTAGGAGTAAATTGAGGAGATGATTGGCCAGCAACGCCACTGCGCAACCTCATTTTTATTTTGTACACGCTGGTGAAATATTGAAAGTAATCGTGGTGACGTGGCAGTGGGGATGGGTGATAGCCAATAGAAGAATTGGGGTGGTGTGGCATGCTTGCATGTTGAGAGAAATAGGCTAGTGGGGGACTCCTATTTGGATATAGAAGATTTAAGATAACATACTTCTTGTGTCATGAAATGTGTGGAGAGAGTCTCATAATAAGATGTTCACTACAAGGCTCATAGGAAGCCACTTTGTTGAGCCAAGAATGAGGTCACCTCTAAATAACCATTGCGATGTCTGAGAGCAGTCACCCATATAGACCACCGCAATTAAGTTTCTCCCAATGGATATCGTAATTAGCTTAGGGAATCCCTCTTTATTCCTCGTTTTATCACGTAGTTCACGAGCCGTCGTCAATCTGTCACGGGGCCATTCCGAGTATGATCCCAAAGCATGTCCAAAGGATTTCTCCATCCCTTTAGTCCCAAGGGAAAATGGTATGTGGTCAACTTCATATACCATCTAAAGAGAGAGATCAAACATAAATCATAAATCAATCATAGACCGACAAGTCATATGGATACAAGGATAGATCATATTTATTGCAAATTCATAATGGTGCTAGGGTTTCTCCATCTCCCCAAGAACAAAGGAACTACTCACACATGGAGGCAATCAACAACATCATCATAATCAAATAGATGAATGGAAGTGCTGAAATAGATCTAATGCAAACCACAATTGAATCTGGAATTACAACAAGATCTAATGGATGAAAGATGGCCGTGATGGTGATGTAGATGCAGCGGTTGATGATGAAGGGGATGATGTGTTGTCCTCCAATGATCTGTGAATCAGCAGGGATTTTACACTAGCCAAGTTCCTCCTTCAGAACCCTTTCAGATATGGTTTTTCGTGGTTTCTGGTGGCTGTGAATGTCGAATCCATTCGCCGTCTTCGCCAGGAGAAAATATTTGACGAGGCAAACCCGATGGCACCTGGTATAGGCGGATGGTATGGGAGGGCTCCACCCGTACCACCAGTCGTTATGGGCACTAGTTGCTTCCCCTCGTTTGGTATTCTCCCAGGTATGGAGGTAAATCCATAAAAAAACTTCTATCATTTAAAAATATCATATTATAGTATAATATGATAGCTCTAATTGATATGTTCATATAAGACTTAGTGAGTCGGGATCCTGTTAAAATAAAGACAAAATGGTGTGCGCGAACAAAGTGAAATACAAAGATCCCTACTCTATTTATGCAAAAACATAAGGTAAATATGCTTCAATTTTAGACTCATCCTCCTCCCTCTTCATCAAGATCCGTAATGAGGCCGGAGTATCTAAAGGTTTACTCCATTACTTTAGTGCTTTTCTTTATTATAATGATCCAACTAGTGTTGACCCGATGAATTTTGTGTTGCTCATCCATTACCAAAGAATCTAAAGTCATTTGGGACGAAGTGTTGAAGCGTGATCACGAGCTTGAGGCCAAACTGAAGAGCATGAAAACGAAGCTCGAAGAAGCCAAACAGGCCACTGTCGCTGAAGCCGAAGAGCAAAAGAGACAAGTTGATGCCATAGCCAACAGAGACGAAGAATTTTGGAAACGGATGGAGACTCTAAACGTCTCCTTGACCAGTAAGTTAACGTATTGAATTCGCTGCAATTTTCTTTAGTGTTGCTGTTGCCAACCCCTTCTTCTATTTTTTTTGCTACTCCATCTTGTTTTTTGACCTTGCTCTTTCTTAATGCGGAAATTACCAGCCAGTCTCTGAGCTTGGAAGAGGATCAACAATCTTTTGGAAGACAACAGCATGCGCGGGCGCAATCTTCTGATATTTTTGCTTTCAAGAGCCTACATGCCGAAAGTTTTGCGGACAAGGAATGATATTTTTGCTGTCTTCAACGCTGACCCGAATACGCTGATAGATGATACGTCCAATTTGCATCACCATTCTATATCTTAATTTGCCTATATTCATTGATATGTGTCTTATTATAAGGTGTTACTTATGTCTTTTCCTCTGTTTTTGCATGTTGGATGATTCTTGGAGGATGAACTGCCGGAGTCAGGATTCTGATGGAAAAATAGGTGTTTTGATGCAATTTCGTGAAGATCAGAAAAATATTGGAAAATTATATTTTCCTAGAAGATGAAGGAAGCCAGAAGGGGAGGTGTAGCTGGGCCACAGGGGGCCCACACCCTCCCGGGCCACGCCTAGGGCAGGTGTGGCCCACCTGGCCGGCCTCCGACTCTGCCCTCTCGTCTATATCTTAGTAACATCCCAAAAAAAATATGAAACTTGGATCATCAAACTCTAATCATCAAATTTAGGATTAACAAAAACTTTTCTAAATAAAAATATGAAAGCATTCATGTGTGTATGCATTCCAATTTGGATTATTTTGAATTGCCTTGTTTATGTGTTTCTTTGCTTGTAAAAGGATTCTTAGGTGAAATAAACATCATCTAAACAATTCCCAAACTTTTCCCAAAGACAAATAAATCAAAACAAACAAAATGAGTGAATGGTCATTTTGACCAATTTAACTCCCATGCCTACTTTGGCTGTCTCAAACTTTCAGAACTTAACAGAAACTTGTTTGGATCTTTGCACCCCTTGATAATACTCATAACAAAGTATCAATGCACACTTTGTGATCATCCAGAAACATTCAAATGCATAGTTTAAAGGACAGTTTAAAATTGAATCTATATCATATGGGAAGATCCCACTTATTCAAAAACCACTCAAACAAGCTCAACTTTTAAAACCCAAGCATCCGCAGATTCACCAGCACCAACCTAGCACACCCACCAAAAATCTTTTCAAAATTCAAAACTTGAATTCTTGCGGCCATTTCATCAAACACCTTGCAGATACAAATCAAACAAAATCTAAACACTATTTGGAGCAGTGATTTGAGCCTAAATTGTTCCCTCTCTAGACACCACTAGCCTTAGTAGATCATCTAACAACCTAAACTAAGCACTAGCACTACTGTAAGCTAGCCATTGTCATCAATGGTGAGCAGGCCGAGTGCACCCTTGCCACCCACATGTCGACAGCGAGCTAGGAGAAGCACCAAGCCTAGCCAACATGTCTGGGAGCAAGCTAACACCCCACCGCCACTCCCTATCCAGCGCTCGAACCTTGTCAGCCCCTGGACCACACGCACAGACCATGCCAAGCTAGCCAGCAACCATGCCGAGAGCGCCCCCCGTGCGCCACGCTCGACAGACGCCCACAGACCGCGCGCCGCCCTCGCCGCGTGCATACGTGATCAGCACTGTCCCAGCAAACCCGCAGACACGCTCTAGTTGCTGCTGCTGTTTTTGGCTTGCCCACCTTTGCCAAAATGAACTCTGCTGAGAACACCAAGTTGTGTGACTTCACTAGCACCAACAACAATGATTTCCTAAGAACACCTATTGCTCCACCTGCTCCTGATGCTAGCTTTTATGAAATTAAGCCTGCTTTGTTGAATCTTGTGATGAGAGAGCAATTTTCTGGTGCTAGTTCGGATGATCCTGCTATCCATCTTAATAGCTTTATTGAACTTTGTGAGATGCAAGAGTATAAGGATGTAGATGCAGATATTATTAAGCTCAAGCTTTTTCCTTTCTCCTTGAGGGGAAAAGCTAAAGAATGGTTGCTTTCTTTGCCTAAAACTAGTATTGATTCTTGGACGAAGTGCAAAGATGCTTTTATTGGAAAGTACTATCCTCCTGCTAAGATTATACCTATGAGAAGTGATATTATGAAATTTAAACAACTTGATAGTGAATATGTTGCTCCAGCTTGGGAAAGAATGAAATCTTTGGTTAAAAATTGCCCTACTCATGGACTCACTGCTTGGATGATTATCCAGACTTTTTATGCAGGTTTGAACTTCTCCTCAAGAAATCTGTTGGATTCAGGCCTCACTTTGGGTGCTACAACAAGGCTCCTTGATAATATGATGGTTAACTACTCTGAATGGCATGTTGAGAGAGCTCCACATGGTAAGAAGGTAAATTCTGTTGAGGAAGCTTCCTTTTTGAGTGAAAAGATTGATGTTATTATGGCTATGCTTGTTAATGGGAAAGCTCCTTTAGATCCTAATAGTGTTCCCTTAGCCTCTTTGGTTGCTCAAGAAGAGAAAGTTGATGTGAACTTCATTAGAAACAACAATTTTGGCAACAATACTTATGGTAATTATAGGCCTTATCCTCCTAGTGGAAATGCTTATCATGGTAGATCTGGAATGCCTAGTGAAGAAAGGATTATTGAAGTAGAGAGATCCACTAAGAATTTTATGCAGATGCAATATGAGCAAAATAAGATCTTCACTAAAACTATGGAGGAACAGTCTATCATCTTGAAAAACATTAGCCATTAGCTTGAGAATCTGAATAGAGAAATTCCTAGTTTACAGTAAAAAAATTGAGTGCTGAGAAAATATATCCTCTTTGTCTGAAGATCAGTCCTCTTTGATTAATAAAATGGCTGCTAAACTTGAAACTATGGAAAATACCTTTGCTACTACCCATGCCATACAAGTTACTATTGATGAAAATGTTAGACTGTTATCTCAACTTCATGCTAGGTGGGAAAGGGAAGCTGAAATTGATAGAAACAATAGTGTGTGCACTATCACCACTAAACCACAAGTAGTCCCTATTCCTCTTCCTACTTTGCCTAAGCCTATTGAGCCTACTACTAGTTATGCCAAGTTTGACTTTGATACTGATGGTTGCAATATTTCTGAAGTGATTATGTTCTTACAAAAACTTGCTAGAAGTCCAGATGCTAGTGATATGCATGTTGCCTTTACCAAACACATTACATATGCTCTTGTTAAGATTAAGGAAGAGAAGCTAAAACACAAAGCTTCTATTCCTAGGAAAGTAGAAGATAGTTGGGAACCCATTATTAATATGCAAGTGAATGACTTTGACCTCAAAGCTTCATGTGATCTTGGTTCTAGTGTCTCTATTATGCCTAGGAAGATTTATGAAATGCTTAATTTGCCACCATTGGAAGATTGTTATTTAGATGTCCCACTCAATGATAATGCTAAGAAGAAACTCATGGGGAGTATTAATGATGTTCTCATTATGGTAAATAATTCTTATGTCCCTGTGGATTTCTATGTTTTGGATGTTGAATACAATGCTTCTTGTCCTATTACTTTGAGAAGACCTTTTCTTAGAACAGTTGGTGCCATCATTGATATTAAAGAAGGCACCATCAAATATCATTTTCCATTCAAGAAAGGTATTGAATACTTCCCTATGAGAAGAGAGAGTTTGCCTTTTGCTCCTCCTTTAAAATCAAGATTTGATGTTAATGCTTCTTCATTTGAAAATACTTGATTCTTCTTGCTTCTTGTGCCTAACTTAAAGGCGTTAAAGAAAAGTACTTGTTGGGAGATAACCCAAGAGTCTCCTTGAGTCTTGGAAGTTATTACTTCAGTAATGACCTCTCCTTATCCTTTTTGTTTGCTTTTTGTGCCAAGAATGACCTCTAATGAGAGGGAAGTAAGATTTGGGGAATTGCTGTCGTGAAACAGATTTCTGTCCTCCACCAAAAAAAATTGTAAGGAGTCTCTATAACTCCGATTGAGCTCAAAATTTACGAATAAATCCCCAGTATGTTAACTAACTTTCGTTAGTTCAACACTTTTTTATTGAGCAACAGAAGATGTTCTAAAAAATCGCTTTCTACCTGCTGGTCTGTTTTGATAGATTTCTGCCATTATTTGCATTTGCTTCTTATTTATTCCTTTTTGAGTTCTCTTTAGGTGAATTGAGCTTTTTGAAGGAGTTAATACAGTAGCTTGTGTTTTTAGTGAAAATACTTGCTGTTCCAAAGCTTTGCCAGAGGTCTAATATCTTTTGAATACACTAATGTTGCTAATGAAGATTGTGTGAAGTTTTGTATAAAGGAAAAAATTTCAGGTGTAGAGAGAGAATGATGCAATGAGATAAAGAATGGACAAAATCTCAATCTTGGGGATGCCACCATGGTGTCACCCCAAGAAATATCCAAGAGGTACAAGCGTCAAAGCTTGGGGATGCCAAGGGCATCCCCTTCTTCATCAATAAAAAGCTCAGGTCTGTCTGGAAACTTCGTTTTTATTGTTTCATGCTCAGTTGTGTTGTTCTTGGAGCGTCTTAGTTTTCGTTTGCTTTGCTTAGATTGTTTAGTTTGCTTGAATAAAGTAGTTTGGACCCCCGTTCTCGCTATGTTGTTTTGCAAATAAGTTTGCTTGGTGTTGGAAAGGAGTAGTAAGTTCTTGCTTGACGTGCAAGAGGAGCTTGCATTAACCGTGACTTAGACTTTAGCATGACATGCTAGGTGTTGTTTTGACTTTATGCTTAGTGATTATTGTTGTAGCTTGTCTTGTTCCAAATAATTGGGATTGCTTAGTGTGCCTTGAAGAAATTATGCGTTGTTTTAGCATGCAAAAGCATAGTATTGTGGTATTATCCTTTGATGCTTTGCTTGGGTTGACTTGGCACATGCTCGCACCATGTTATGACTATGATAAGTCACCATTAGACTCTTTAATCATTTAGTCATTTACTTGTAGTACCACTCTTTGCTTTGATTAGTATGCTTTGTTGCACTGCATGATTATGGCCATTATGCTCTCTTAGTTGGTTGCTTCTAGTCTTTTTCTAGACTCCACTTGTATGAGTAAGTTCTACTCATGCCTCCAACCCCCAAGAAACCAAGTTATTCCAAAGTGTCCACTATAAACTCCTATGCATGGTGTTACACCATTCCAAGTATATTCTTGTTTTCAACTATCTTCCAATTAAAAACTATTTTGTTATGTGAAAACTTAGTGATTAAAGCCCTCACGAACTTGATGGCACACTTTATTCTTTGCCCCTAATAAACTTGAACCATTGTGACAACTTTGTTGTATATGCTTGCACTTATAAGTTGGAATTAGCAGAACCATGCTATCACGGGGAACGTTTTCAACATTGCACTTGTACTTTGTACTCAGTTGGTATCATGTTCTTTTTTCTATGGATGTCACCGGTGTGAAATAAAGAGGGAACTTGTAAGTCCATGGAGTTTGTATCATGTGTTAGAGAAATGCCTAAGCCGCTAGCCTAAGCCATGCCTAATCATGGTGGAAACTTGCAACATCACCATAGTGAGATATCTTTGAAGCATCCTCAATAAAAAGCTATGCATATGGTAAATAAAAAGATTGTTGAGATGCTCATTGTCTGCTTGCCTTGTCATTTTGGTTATGGGAAAGCTCCTGTACCATGTGCAAGGGGTACCCCGTTGGCGGTTCTCAATGATATGCAAATACGTACAATGACAAGAACTTACCTGGACCCAAAGTTGAGTATGCATGAGGTGTGGCCCTCATATTCAAGGGACTTGAGATTGCCAACTTATACTTCATCAAGCATATACTCCAGTTTTGCCACTTTAACCTTAATCACTTCAAGATGCTTATGAGAGGGGCAATGAGGGCTGAAAGCTAACAAGTACCATAATTTTTGAAAGATCTTTTTGAAACTTGTAATCCCTGCTTCCTTTACAAAAAAGGCCTTTCTTCCACCACTATTGAGTCTCCACCTTCTAACTTTAGGCACCATTAAGAGAGCATAGTTGTCATTCTGTGTGCAATGTTCCAAAGCTTATTAATTGATGCATATTGCGATATTACTTGTTCTCGTGCTATTTGTTTCTAGTCACCCTTGTGATCTTTGCAGGTGTCCTATGCATGTATTTGCTACTCTATGAGGGACAAGCTGATTTCCACTTTGCTATGTTTTCTGTATGTGAAACAAACGTTTTTCAATGCATGTTATTCATGATCTTTGTTTGTAGCTTGTCATGTTGCATGCATAGTTACTATGTCCTATTGTTATAACTCCATATTTCATGCACATGTTTAGACTTCTTTGATCCCAGCTTTCAATGCTTGCAAATGGTTGGATCTTTATTTTTATTTTTTTTGAGAGAAGGTTGGATCTTTATTGTGAGGGTGCATGCCACCTCAAAAATTATTCTTTTTATCACTTACCTACTCGAGGACGAGCAGGAGTTAAGCTTGGGGATGTTGATATGTTGGAAACATATCTATAATTTTTGATGCTCCATGCTTGTTTAGTATCTACTTTGCTTTACTTATCCACACTTTGAGGTGCTTTTCTACATGTTTTTTTGATACTAACCTACTAACAAGTTGCAATAGTGTCAGATGCCTATTTTCTGATGTTTCTGGTTTCAGAAAAGTTAGTAAAGAAATATTCTCGGAATTGGACGGGACAAACGTCAAATTCAATTACTTTTCGTGGGGAACAAGAAGTCCAGAGGGGAGCCGGGGAGGCGAGCTAGAGGGGCCACACCCCCCAGGCGCAGCCACAGGTGGGCCCGCGCCTGGCTAGGGTGTGGGGCCCCTGTCCACCGCCTCGGCCTCCCCCTTCGCCTATAAGAAGCCCTCGATGCATGAACCTTAAGCACACGATCAAATATCCATAAAACCGTCTGTAGCCGCCGCCACCATCGTCCCTAGATCGTCCATAAATCGGGGGGATCTAAAGTTCTTCCCGGCACCCTGCCGGAGGGGAGATCATCCCGGAGGCCTTCTCTCTAGTATGATGCGTGAGTAGTTCCACATTGGACTATGGGTCCATGTGGTAGCTATATGGTTGTATCTCCTCCTTTGTGCTTTCATGTATAGATCTTGTGAGCTCCGTTCATGATCAAGATCTAATCTATTTGTAATCATGCATGTTGTGTTTGCGGGGATCCGATGGATATTGAGATTATTATGTTGGTTTGATTAATGGTTTTGTCTTTATGATTTTATCATGTCTATGTTGTTTGTGATCTTGCACGGTCTCTGTTGTTAGTAGCTATCTTGGCCAAGTAGTTGCTAGTGACTCCAAGAGGGGGTATTTATGCTCGATAGTGGGTTCATGCCTCTAGTTTCCAAGGGAAGTGACAATAATCTCTTCGGTTGTAGATGTGATGTTGCCACTAGGGAGAAAACAACGGTCTCTTATTCATGGAACATGTGGACTGTTTACCTTACACACTTTGCTTAAAGCAGTGTTCTGTTGCTTGCAACTTAATACTGGAGGGGGTTCCATGATAAATTGAAGGTGGACTTCTAGTCATAGATGCATTTGGATGGCGGTCTATGTATCTTGTTGTATTGCCCAATCGAATCTCATAGGATCTTTCTGACTAGTATTTGCATTGTTATGCCTTGCTCAGTTCCTGTCAATTGCCCTGCTATAATTTGTTTACCCTTCATGCCATGTTGTTTATCTAAGGAGAGAACCTCTAGTGAACTATGGACCCCGGTCCAATCTTTACCATTGATACATCTTCCACTGTTACTTGTTTACTTGCTGCAAACCATTACCTTCCACACCATACGTTTAATCCTTTGTTACAGCAAACCGGTGAGCTTGACAACCTCACTAATTCGTTGGGGCAAAGTCTTGAGTTTGTGTTGTGCAGGTCTCCGCGTTGCTTGCAACACCTGTGTGACGTTTCCTTCCTCCTCCTGGTTCGATAACCTCGGTTTCTTATTGAGGGAAAACTTGCTGCTGTGCTGCTTCACACCTTGCTCTTGGGGTTCCCAACGAATCGCTCCTACATCAACTCAGCGTTGCATCAAGATTTTATGGCGCCATTGCCGGGGAACGAAGAATAAGAAACTCCCACATCAACGAGGCTCCATCACCCGCTGTAACAATCTTGTTGAATACTTGCATAGTTCTTAGGGGAAACTTTCCCGATGTTGATTACTATTGTAGTTGATGTTGTGAGTGGAACCATTGGATTATTGTTTATGTTCAGATTGTTATCCATCACCATATCATCTTTGATATTGATCCATATGATGTCTCGTGAGTAGTTCATCTAGTTCTTGAGGACATGGGAGAAGTCATGTTGTTAGTAGTGGATTTGTGTTGAGTTATAATTCAATGGTTTAGTATTTAAGTTGTGGTGCTATTCTTCTAGTGGTTTCATGTGAACGTCACCTACATGATACTTCACCATTTATGGGCCTAGGGGAATGCATTGTGTATTTGGCTACTAGTTGTGGGGTTGCCGGAGTGACAGAAACCCGAACCCCCGTTAGGACACCTTTGCACGAGGGAGTGTAGGATCTCGGAGTTTAAGGTTGTGGTTAGGTTTATATCTTAATTGCTTTCCTGTAGTTGCGGATGCTTGCAGGGGGTTTAATCACAAGTATGTATTAGTACAAGTAAGGTCGGTACATTAGCACAGGTTCACCCACACAACACTTACAAAACCAAAGAAGAGTACTCAGCTATTTGAAGAGAAAGCACTTGACATAATTCCCATGTGTCCTCGAGAACGTTTGGTCCTTATAAGTATTTCCACCGGCTTGTCCTTTGCTAAGAAAGGACTTGTCCACTTGTTGCGTTTGTTCGTTGTCTTTATTACTTGCACTTTGTTTTGTTGCTTTATCAGAAAACCCCTAAAAATCTGTTTGCTAAGTATTTACAAGGATTTTCTGCTCCATACCACAAGTGAACACCTTCTGCTCCTCGTCGGGATCGACACTCCTATTTATCAAAAGTACACGATACACCCCCTATACGTGTGGGTCATCAAGACTATTTTCTGGCGCCGTTGCCGGGGAGTGAAGCGCTATTGAAGAGTGGAACTGGTAAAGGAAACTTCTACTGTGAGTATTTCTTTTTGTTTCTATTTGTTATTTTGTTTCCAATATGGATAACTGATGCGGGACTGAGTTGATGTAGGAGCGCTTCGTTGGGAACCCCAAGAGAAATGTGTGAAGCAGCACAACAGCAACTTTTCCCTCAGTAAGAAACTGAGGTTATCGAACCAGTAGGAGGAAGGAAACGTCACACGGGTGTTGCTAGCAACGCGGAAACCTGCACAACACAAACTCAAGACTTTGCCCCAACGAATCAGTGAGGTTACCAAGCTCACCGGTTTGCTGTAACAAAGGATTAAACATATGGTGTGGAAGGTAATGGTTTGCAGCAAGTAAACAAGTAACAGTGGAAGATGTATCAATGGTAACGATTGGACCGGGGTCCATAGTTCACTAGAGGTGCTCTCCTTAGATAAACAACATGGCATGAAGAGTAAACATATTACAGCAGGACAATTGACATGAACTGAGCAAGGAATAACAACGCAATTACTAGTCAAACAGATTCTATGAGATTCGATTGGGCAATACAACAATATACATAGACCGCCATCCAACTGCATCTATGACTAGAAGTCCACCTTCAGGTTATCATCTGAACCCCCTCCAATATTAAGTTGCAAGCAACAGAACACTGCTTTAAGCAAAGTGTGTAAGGTAAACAGTCCACATGTTCCATGAACACGAGACCGTTGTTTTCTCCCTAGTAGCAACAACACATCTACAACTGAAGATATTATTGTCACTTCCCTTGGAAATTAGAGGCATGAACCCACTATCGAGCATAAATACTGTCACATCCCAAGATTTTCCAAATCTTGTTATGTGAAAAATAAATGAATAAAATAAAACTTTGTTGATTTTTAGGGTGAGAAGAAACTTTTTGATTCCAATTGGAAACCTTCAAACCTATTTGATCAAACAAATCCTAAAGGGATTTGAAAAGATAAACAATTAATAAAGAAAATTTTGAATAAGTAGAATTACTATTTTTGGATCTTTAATAAAAAGATTTGGTTTTCAAATGAAAAGGTAGAAATATAAATAAGGATTATTTTATAGAGCCAAATTAAAACTTGGCCAAGCTTTTGAAACAAAATGTTTTGCTTTGATTAAAAGAGTAAAGGTTTATTTAAATAAAATAATGAGAGTTTATTAATAAACCAATTTTATTGAAGTAAAGGTTTTCCCATTTTAAATAAACACTAAAACTTGTTAATTTATTTTAAACAAGTTTTCCAAGTATTTTATATTTTCAAATAAAACCTACTGAAATGATTTTGGTACTATTTTAGTTTTCAAATAGAGTTTTAAATAAATCAAATACTATTTGATTTAATAACTAAGGACTATTTTAATTATTTAATAAATGGATCCTAAAAAGAATAAAAATATTTGTTGTTTTGGACTTTGGATTTGTGTTGGTTAACAGAACTAAAATCAATACAAACCTTAGCAAAAGTTTGAATCCATTTGTTTGAATTGTTTGATTGAAATTCAAAACAGGAAATCAATTAGAAAAAGAAAAAGACATTCAGAACAAAAAAAAAAGGGATCAGACCAAGCCCAACCCATCCAGCCCAATTAGGCCCAGCAAGCCCAACCCCCACCCCACCCGCAGCGAACCGTTTTTACTCGCGATTGAACCCACTGAGTCAATGACAGATGGACTCCGCTCTCCCTCTCCTCTTCTCACTGACGCCAGACCCCACCGCCAGCTCACCTTCTTCCTCCCCGCGTTGAACTCGCCCAGCCGTTGCTGCCGTTGATTCCTCCGGTTGAATTCGCTTTACTACTGCGTTTATTCCTCGTCGTAACCACGCAGTGATAAACGCCAGCGTTCCCTCCCCATTTCCCCTCTGTCGCCCCACCTTAGCACGCCCCCAGGCCGCAGAATTTCGCCCGACACCGCAACTGTCCCCGACAAGCTCCGGCAACGATTCCGACCAAACCTTGCCGCCCCTTGCCTCCCCGTGCACACAGGCACATCCCCTAGACCCAGGCGCACCTCTCCGTATCATCAACTCGCCCACGCGTGCTTTGTAGCGTCGACAACGACGACGACCTGTAGCGCCACCGCCTGCCATTCACTCCGACGAGGTTTCCTGGTAAGCTCGGACCGCCCCGAAGCTATTCGATGATGCACGCATGTTCCCTGATACCGTGCACGTCTAACACACCCATTACCTTGCTTCGGCACGCCTTGTAGCCTCGCCTCCGTCGACGCCTGACCGCACCCGAGGCACGGCTCAACTCCGACGAGCGATTCTCATCGACCCCGTGCGCCCCCTGCTACCCGAAGACCACGTTGAGCTTCCCCACGCTACTGCGAACCTAGTGAGCCACACCCTTCTCTCCCTCGCTTCCTGTAACCGTCGCGACGCCGTAGTCAGAACGCCTCCGCCGCTCGCCGCCGCGCCAGCGCCGCTGCTTAGTGGTCGAACGCATAGCAACCGTAGGATCTTAATCGTAGCGCTGCGATAGAACATGAACGAAATGGTATCTTTTGATCTGCACCGTGTGTAGCCACTTAGATCTGACGGTCCAGGAAGATTGATCCGTGCGAACCGGTACGAGCGACTAATATTTAGCCACGTGGCCTCTGTTTGATTTAAAAGTCAGAAAACTTTCTATTAGATGTTCCATTTTGTAAAATCTATAACTTTCAAACGACACGTCCAAATTTTGCAAACTTTATATCAATGGATTAAGAAAATCAAGCCCTAGCCAACCATGCCATTTGTTTAGTAAAAAGTTTCTGTTAAATTGTTTGTTTTTGCAGAAACTTGTGTATGCTTGTTTAGGTTATAAAAATTATTCCAAAATGATTTTGAGGATAAAATCTTTTGCAAATGGTGTGTTTTGAACCTACTGACCATAGAAATCACTTGGTAGTTTCAAAAATGTATTTGGAGAAGCAAAAGAATGAATCTTGGATTTAAACCATTTCTAGTCAAATAAAAATATGGTTTAATTGTTAAAAATGGTTTTAGATGAAAACCTTTGAGAAATGTTTTGGAATAAACTCTCTGACCCCAAACACCAAGTTTTGTGACTTGAAAATGTATTTGGTAAACCCTATAAAAATTATTACTTTGCTAAAGGCAATTTCAATCACATGAAATAATGATTTGGTTTAAAAATGGTTTAGAGGTAGAATCTTTTGCAAATGGTTTTGCCACTTTACAAAATGACCAAATGGTGTTACCAAATGTTCATAACTTACTAGAAACCACTTTTACAAATAAAACAAACCTTTTGCATGCTTGCATGTATTGTTTTGTTTATTATTTTATGTGATGTTTTGCTTGAATGGTAGATTGAAATATTGTTTGCTTGATTGAATTGTAGTGACTTGAAGTGTGTGAACATTGAAAAGATCAAGGGTGAACTTATACTATCTACCAAAAAGTCAAGTGATGCTTCATACTTCTGTCCCATTACTTTCACTATGCATTAGTGATTTTTCTAAGTAAAACTTGCATGGAATTTTTGCTAAGTATAAACCATGCTATGGGAAAACCTAGTAAATGAAACCTTAGTAAAATTTCTTAAGTTAAGATTCCTACTACTATCATTCTTAGCTTAGCTAACAGAAAACAAGGGTGGAATATATATATTCACACTATGGAAAAATTTCTAAGTCTGAGGACTTGTGTTTTGTTTAATAAAACAACTAAGTGAATGAATCACCTGGGTGGAATGGAAGGAAAGGTTTGTGTTGAGTGGTTCACAAGGCCCATTTTTATGGTTTACCTTGTGTATCTCACTTGTGGATGGCCACCCAGGAACAAAGAGATTTGAGATGTCAAATGTTGAGAAGCTTCAAGTGCAACCACATGGCATTATGGGCTCTGCCTGGATCATATAGGTTGCAAGAACTTAGCCAAATGGACAGTTGGTGGTAGGGGAATGATAGGTTGGAACGCGTCCATTTTGGTCTATGGGAAGGCTTCTTAAAGATCTTGTCTTGGTGAAACCAAGTCTTGTGGGGAAAGTGCACCACCTCTGCAGAGTGTAAAATCTAAGTACTTAGCCATGTCCCTGGTAAAGGACAATTTGAGCATCAAGACATGGAAGCTATCAAGAATCACATCATCCAAATTTCTAAGTTAAAAACTTGTGGATTGAACAAGTGTTAAAGGATCTTCAATTTTTGATTGGTAGATGCCTTGGGAGATTTTTGCCAAACAAAACTTAGTGTTATCAAATGATAAGGAAAAATCTATTTTTGAGCAATGCAAGCCTCAACTCCACTTTGCCAAATGCATATAGATGATAGACTCCACTATACTACCATAGTATCACTTGCCAATACAATTCAAATGTATTGACCCTTGTGGCTGTAACTTGTTATGTTGCAGGTTTGTTTGATATTAGTGAAGTTAAATGATTAGGATTACAAAGTCTACAACCAACATGTCTGCTTGTGGCACTTTGAAGATGAAGGACCCCATGCTTATAGATATTCTGCTGCAATGTAATGTAAAAGCCAAATGAGCTATGTAAGATGTAATAAATTATGTTATTCCTGGTTATAAAGTTGTATTATGACCTTTGTTTCTTGATATTACATCTTAACTGTGGATGCTAGCTATTGATCCAGGGACTAGCATTGCAATCACAGGGATCCTTTTCCTTTATAAAGGAGGGATCTTACAGATGGTATCAGAGCATTGTGTTGCCTGTAGGATTTGTAAACATAGGATTGGACAAAACCCCTTAGAAAAAATAGGAGTTGTATTTGTTCCAAAACTTATTTACAAACAATCTTGTAAACTCTTTTCTCAACCATTTTGGTTTTGATTCTACATCTCTTCTATTTCTACTTGATGGACAAAACCTACCCCATGGCCAAAGACTTCACCATGTGCAAAGGACATCTTCAACTCTAATGACTTCAACATCTTCAACTCTAATGACTTCAACATCTTCAGCATTTTCACCAAGGACTTCAAATCTTGGATATCACTAAGGACTACAAGTGTAACAAGAAATGTTTCTCAAGATTTGAAGACTAAGGAAACACAACTTAGAAGGAGCCATCATCACCTTCGAAGTTTTGTGACCAAGAATTTTCTCAAGAAGAAAAAGATCTCATTCAAGAAGAATCAACCAAGAGGGATGAAAAGATCCCAAGTGAATCACATAGATAGACCACCATATTAAGTATAGATCAAACACACCAACTTATGTGGTGTAACAAAAATATTTTTGGTTACCTAAAAATATGCTTGAAACTTGTTGTTTGAGTGAAATGTTAGTGATTGCTTGCACATTGCTTGTGTGAATTGTGATGTGTTAGAAATATTTTGCCTATTCTAATCCCAATTCAACCCAAACAGATGACCTCTCCAAGAGACTCCAACAACCAAGAGGTCAACATGAGATACCAACTACTAGCAAACCAAACCCAGTTGAGCCAAGTGACAACTCAGCTTTTAGCCAACAACAATGGATTAGACCCAGCTATACAAAGGATTTTGAAACTTCAATCCCAATTGTTGCAAGGGATGGCCACTCAAATGATCAACATTGGAGGCAACTCTTCCAAAGGAGTTTATGACAACAAGGATGACAAGGATGTTATTTTAGAAGGAACCAAAGCTTGCAATATTTGTGGAGACAAGGATCACACTTCCAAGGAACATGGAGATCAATGCCCCAATTGTGAAGAGAAACACCCAGCTGACCAATGTTCCACCTCTCAAGCTACTTGCTTCCTATGTGAAGGAAATAGTCATGTCACTATCTAATGCCCCATCTATTCCATAATTCAACAAAGGAAACAAGGTGGAGTGCAACAACTGGTTGCAGACTATCAAGAGAGAACCAAGTCTACCAAGAAGGATGAAGACAAAGGAAAATCTCAACTTGTACCTCCATGCAATATGACCCAATTTAAAGGACCAAAGAAGAGACATATGAATTATCCAAGGAGCAATAGAAGGTCAAAGAAACCAGTAGACATTCCTACCTATGAGATAACATATGAAGAACATGAACTAGAAGCACTCCTAGCTTTGGAGAGACCCAAAAAGAAGAAGAAGGACAAAAGCCAGTCGCAATGTTACAATTGCAAAGAGATGGGACACTATGCCAGGAATGTCCAGAAAAGAAGAAGAGCCAAGGAGACAAACAAAAGCTAGTGAAACCCAAGATGAGGAAGGATATTAGCCAAGTGTGGTGCAACCACTGCAAAAAGTTAGGACATTATGCATCATATTGTCCAGAGAAGCCACCTCAAGACCTCAATCTTACCACATGTTTCAAATGCAAGGAGCTAGGACACTATGCAAACCTCTATCTAGGAAAGTTACACCAAGATCCCAAGTAAGACAAGATGTAATCTAGTTGGGAATTTTTAAGGGTGGTAGTACCCTAGATGCTTTTGAGCCAACTTGTAACCCTAGCCTTCCCAAATCTCGGGACGAGATTTATTTTAAGGGTGGTAGCCTGTCACATCCCAAGATTTTCCAAATCTTGTTATGTGAAAAATAAATGAATAAAATAAAACTTTGTTGATTTTCAGGGTGAGAAGAAACTTTTTGATTCCAATTGGAAACCTTCAAACCTATTTGATCAAACAAATCCTAAAGGGATTTGAAAAGATAAACAATTAATAAAGAAAATTTTGAATAAGTAGAATTACTATTTTTGGATCTTTAATAAAAAGATTTGGTTTTCAAATGAAAAGGTAGAAATATAAATAAGGATTATTTTATAGAGCCAAATTAAAACTTGGCCAAGATTTTGAAATAAAATGTTTTGCTTTGATTAAAAGATTAAAGGTTTATTTAAATAAAATAATTAGAGTTTATTAATAAACCAATTTTATTGAAGTAAAGGTTTTCCCATTTTAAATAAACACTAAAACTTGTTAATTTATTTTAAACAAGTTTTCCAAGTATTTTATATTTTCAAATAAAACCTACTGAAATGATTTTGGTACTATTTTAGTTTTCAAATAGAGTTTTAAATAAATCAAATCCTATTTGATTTAATAACTAAGGACTATTTTAATTAATTAATAAATGGATCCTAAAAAGAATAAAAATATTTGTTGTTTTGGACTTTGGATATGTGTTGGTTAATAGAACTAAAATCTATACAAAGCTTAGCAAAAGTTTGAATCCATTTGTTTGAATTGTTTGATTGAAATTCAAAACAGGAAATCAATTAGAAAAAGAAAAAGACATTCAAAACAAAAAAAAGGGATCAGACCAAGCCCAACCCATCCAGCCCAATTAGGCCCAGCAAGCCCAACCCCCACCCCACCCGCAGCGAACCGTTTTTACTCGCGATTGAACCCACTGAGTCAATGACAGATGGACCCCGCTCTCCCTCTCCTTTTCTCACTAACGCCAGACCCCACCGCCAGCTCACCTTCTTCCTCCCCGCGTTGAACTCGCCCAGCCGTTGCTGCCGTTGATTCCTCCGGTTGAATTCGCTTTACTTCTGTGTTTATTCCTCGCCATAACCACGCAGTGATAAATGCCAGTGTTCCCTCCCCATTTCCCCTCTGTCGCCCCACCTTAGCACGCCCCCAGGCCGCAGAATTTCGCCCGACACCGCCACTGTCCCCGATAAACTCCGGCGACGATTCCGGCCGAACCTTGCCGCCCCTTGCCTCCCCGAGCACACAGGCACATCCCCCAGACCCAGGCGCACCTCTCCGTATCATCAGCTCGCCCGCGCGTGCTTTGCAGCGCCGACAACGACGACGACCCGTAGCGCCACCGCCTGCCATTCACTCCGACGAGGTTTCCTGGTAAGCTCGGACCGTCCCAAAGCTATTCGATGATGCACGCATGTTCCCTGATACCGTGCGCGTCTAACACACCCATTACCTTGCTTCAGCACGCCTTTTAGCCTCGCATCCGTCGACGCCTGACCGCACCCGAGGCACGGCTCAACTCCGACGAGCGATTCTCATCGACCCCGTGCGCCCCCTGCTACCCGAAGACCACGTTGAGCTTCCCCACGCTACTGCGAACCTGGTGAGCCACACCCTTCTCTCCCTCGCTTCCTGTAACCGCCGCGAAGCCGTAGTCAGAGCGCCTCCGCCGCTCGCCGCCGCGCCAGCACCGCTGCTTAGTGGTCGAACGCATAGCAACCGTAGGATCTTAATCGTAGCGCTACGATAGAATGTGAACGAAAGGGTATCTTTTGATCTGCACCATGCGTAGCCACTTAGATCTGACGGTCCAGGAAGATTGATCGGTGCGAACCGGTACGAGCGAATAATATTTAGCCACGTGGCCTCTGTTTGATTTAAAAGCCAGAAAACTTTCTATTAGATGTTCCATTTTGTAAAATCTATAACTTTCAAACCACACGTCCAAATTTTGCAAACTTTATATCAATGGATTCAGAAAATCAAGCCCTAGCCAACCATGCCATTTGTTTAGTAAAAAGTTTCTGTTAAATTGTTTGTTTTTGCAGAAACTTGTGTACGCTTGTTTAGGTTATAAAAATTATTCCAAAATTATTTTGAGGATAAAATCTTTTGCAAATGGTGTGTTTTGAACCTACTGACAATAGAAATCACTTGGTGGTTTCAAAAATGTATTTGGAGAAGCAAAAGAATGAATCTTGGATTTAAACCATTTCTAGTCAAATAAAAATATGGTTTAATTGTTAAAAATGGTTTTAGATGAAAACCTTTGAGAAATGCTTTGGAATAAACTCTCTGACCCCAAACACCAAGTTTTGTGACTTGGTAAACCCTATAAAAATTATTACTTTGCTAAATGCAATTTCAATCACATGAAATAATGATTTGGTTTAAAAATGGTTTAGGGGTAGAATCTTTTGCAAATGGTTTTGCCACTTTACAAAATGACCAAATGGTGTTACCAAATGTTCATAACTTACTAGAAACCACTTTTACAAATAAAACAACCCTTTTGCATGCTTGCATGTATTGTTTTGTTTATTATTTTATGTGATGTTTTGCTTGAATGGTAGATTGAAATATTGTTTGCTTGATTGAATTGTAGTGACTTGAAGTGTGTGAACATTGAAAAGATCAAGGGTGAACTTATACTCTCTACCAAAAAGGCAAGTGATGCTTCATAGTTCTGTCCCATTACTTTCACTATGCATTAGTGATTTTTCTAAGTAAAACTTGCATGGAATTTTTGCTAAGTATAAACCATGCTATGGGAAAACCTAGTAGATGAAACCTTAGTAAAATTTCTTAAGTTAAGATTCCTACTACTATCATGCTTAGCTTAGCTAACAGAAAACAAGGGTGGAATATATATATTCACACTATGGAAAAATTTCTAAGTCTGAGGACTTGTGTTTTGTTTAATAAAACAACTAAGTGAATGAATCACCTGGGTGGAATGGAAGGAAAGGTTTGTGTTGAGTGGTTCACAATGCCCATTTTTATGGTTTACCTTGTGTATCTCACTTGTGGATGGCCACCCAGGAACAAAGAGATTTGAGATGTCAAATGTTGAGAAGCTTCAAGTGCAACCACATGGCATTATGGGCTCTGCCTGGATCATATAGGTTGCAAGAACTTAGCCAAATGGACAGTTGGTGGTAGGGGAATGATAGGTTGGAACGCGTCCATTTTGGTCTATGGGAAGGCTTCTTAAAGATCTTGTCTTGGTGAAACCAAGTCTTGTGGGGAAAGTGCACCACCTCTGCAGAGTGTAAAATCTAAGTACTTAGCCATGTCCCTGGTAAAGGACAATTTGAGCATCAAGACATGGAAGCTATCAAGAATCTCATCATCCAAATTTCTAAGTTAAAAACTTGTGGATTGAACAAGTGTTAAAGGATCTTCAATTTTTGATTGGTAGATGCCTTGGGAGATTTTTGCCAAACAAAACTTAGTGTTATCAAATGATAAGGAAAAATCTATTTTTGAGCAATGCAAGCCTCAACTCCACTTTGCCAAATGCATATAGATGATAGACTCCACTATACTACCATAGTATCACTTGCCAATACAATTCAAATGTATTGACCCTTGTGGCTGTAACTTGTTATGTTGCAGGTTTGTTTGATATTAGTGAAGTTAAATGATTAGGATTACAAAGTCTACAACCAACATGTCTGCCTGTGGCACTTTGAAGATGAAGGACCCCATGCTTATAGATATTCTGCTGCAATGTAATGTAAAAGCCAAATGAGCTATGTAAGATGTAATAAATTATGTTATTCCTGGTTATAAAGTTGCATTATGACCTTTGTTTCTTGATATTACATCTTAACTGTGGATGCTAGCTATTGATCCAGGGACTAGCATTGCAATCACAGGGATCTCTACCTTATTAAAGGTTGGGAACCTTACAAATACCCCCTCTTGGAGTCACTAGCAACTACTTGGCCAAGATAGCTACTAACAACAGAGACCATGCAAGATCACAAACAACACAAACATGATAGAATCATAAATACAAATACATTAATCAAACCAACATAATAATCTCAATATCCATCTGATCCCCGCAAACAAAACATGCATGATTACAAATATATCAGATCTTGATCATGAACGGAGCTCACAAGAGCTATACATGAAAGCACAAGGAGGAGATACAGCCATCTAGCTATTACATGGACCCATAGTCCAAGATGGAACTACTCACTCATCATACCAGAGAGAAGACCTCAGGGATGATCTCCCCTCTGGCAGGGTGCCAGGAAGAACTTCAGATCCCCCTGATCTAGGGAAGATGGTGGCGGCAGCTACAAAAGGTTTCGTGGAGATTTGATCGGGTACTTAGGGTTTCTGCATCGAGGGCTTATTATATGCGAAGGAGGAGGCCGAGGCGGTGGCCAGGGGCCCCACACCCTGCCTAGGAGCGGTGCAGGGCCCACCCGCGCCTAGGGGGGTCTGGGCGCCCTAGCCCGCCTCTCCGGCTCCCCTCTGGACTTCTTGTTCCCCATGGAAAGTTATTGACTTTGACGTTTGTCCCGTCCAATTCCGAGAATATTTCTTTACTAACTTTTCTGAAACAAAAAACAATAGAAAACAGGCAACTGACACTGTGGCGACTTGTTGAAAGAGCATTTTCCTATCCCTCGGATTTTGATGTTTGATAACAACACATTTATCGGTTTAACTGTGTGTTAAGTTTATCATAGGTTTGATAAGTGGTGGCACAAATAATATCAATTTCCCTTGCAAAAACCTCTGTGTCAACCGGTAGTACCGGAACTATGTCCGGTACTACCGCTTGACACCGGTACTACCGGGTCCAGTACCGGTTGGCACTGACCAAAGCTGTTGACGGTGTGTACTAGTCAGTACCCCCCGGTACCACGGAGCGGCACTACCGGTCCAACCGGTAGTACCGCTTGATACAAGCGATACTACCGCTTGAGACGGTCGTACCGCTCGGCAGTACCGGGGCATACTGACTAGCACTCACTCCTCTCCATTTTGGTCAGTACCAAGCGGTACTTGGGACCGGTACTACCGCCCCAACCGGTAGTACCGCTTCCTGCGACCGGTACTACCGCTTGGGGGTAGTACCGCAAGGACGATACCGCCCAAGACTGAAGAATGCTGAAGATCTGGAGCACCTCCGGTACCTAGTCCGGTACTTGACCGGTAGTACCGCTTGCAAGCGGTACTACCGCTTGAGTACCGGTACTACCGGTACATTAAATGCTCCAACGGCCATATTTCGTGGAGGGGTATAAATACCCCTCCACCTACCTTGGGACAAATTGCTCAGCACATTAAAGTCATTGCCCACCATTGGAGTCCATTGGAGCCACCCAAATCTTCAAGATCTCCTCATCTCACCACCCAAAGTCCTTGATCTTTGGGGAATCGAAGGAGGAGTCCCCGATCTACTACTTCACCGAAAGAGATCTTCATTTCCCCCTAATTTCATTGAGGGCCCCTTTGCTCTAGTGTTTTGTTGGAAACCCTAGTTCTTGTTTTTGTTCTTACAAGCTTGTCTTTGATTGCTTTGACAGCTTGCTTGTATTTGGGAGCCTCCGATTAAGTTGTGGATGTGTGCCCCAAACTTGTAATGGTGTCGGCTTCCACCTTGAAGGTTGCCGATATAGTGGAAGGTGAATCGATCCCGTTGGGGTGAGATTCATCGGAGAACAAGGGAGGCCTCTCGTGGCGTTGGTGGTTTGAAACCACCCCCTCTCCAAACGTAGACGTACTTCCCCTCAAAAGGAAGGAACTACGGGAAACAAATCCTTGTGTCTCCGTGTCCACTTTTCGGTTACTTCTATCCTTTACCGCACCTTACTTACTTGTTACTACTTTGTGTTGTGGTAGCCCTTGCATAAGTGTCATATAGGTAAATTCACCATAGTTGCATTATCTAGAGAATTTACCCTATTGTCAAACCTTAATTTGAAAAAGAAGAAAATTTGAAGTAGCACCTATTCACCCCCCCCTCTAGGTGCCCATACGATCCTTTAAATTGGTATCAGAGCCTCGGCTCTTTATTTGGGCTTTACCGCCTAAGAGAATATGGGTAGCCGTGAAGGGGATGGTGATGGTGAGCCGACCACGGTGACCATGGAAGATCTCAAAAACTTGGAAACAAGATTGAGCTCTTCCTTGGTCAACGAAGTCAAGAAGATGCTTGAGCAACTTCTTAAAGACAAAGAAGGCTCACCACCCCCATCTCCTCAAGAGGATCAACCATCCATTTTACCTAAGGGTAATACGTCACTATCCCCCGAGGGTGCATTGGTAGGGGGTAAACCAGACAACGCTAATTCCTCCACACACAATAACGGTGGGAAGGGTGAGCACCGTGACTCATGGTACTCTCCCGACCCTCCAATCCCTCACCCTCATGTATACAATAGAGGTGACCCACTTAAGCTTGAATAATCCGCTACTTTTGCTCAATGGCAATCACTAATGAGAACTCATATGCGCAGCTCTTGCATTGAACTATGGAACATCATCGAGCATGGACTCTTTATTGGGGATCCAAACAACTTGACAAGAAGAGAGATTGTTAATAGTCAACTCAATGCCACTGCTCTGCATATGATTCAACAAGGTTTGGGGACAAAGGATTACCCACACATTGAGCACTTTAGCATTGCCAAGGAAGCTTGGGATGCTCTCACTGTGTTGTTTATTGGCAATGAGAGTATGAGGAGGAATCGATATGATACTCTAAGCAATGAAGCCGAAGGCTTCTACATGAAAGAAGGTGAAGATCATGAAGACATGTACCGAAGGCTCAAGACCACCGCCACCGCCTTTAGAAATGTGGGTGCCTCACATGTGGATGATGCATGGATAAAAAGGAAGTATGTGAGTGCACTCATGCCTTTTGAGCCCACCGACTTGAAGAGTCTACAAGGAAGACACAACTACCATCTCATGACCTCAAATGAATTTATGCAAGAGATGGATGCTTTCAAGGTTGCCGCCAAGAATGCCAAAGATGCCCGTGCTCGTGCCCTTGGTATGAGTAATGTTGTCAATGTTGCTTTGAAGGCCAAAATTGTGGACCATGGGGATGAAGATGATAGTGATGAAGGGCTTTCCATGGACCATCCCGATGAAGTGAAGATTGCTCATGGTCAATATATAGCTTTCTATGCAAAGAACTTTTGGAAGAACCCTGCAAGGCCAAGATGGAAATGGAACATAGAAGCAATCCAAATGGGAAAAGAGAGAATACCACAAGATTGAGAACTTGCTTCAATTGTGGTGACCGCTATCACTTTGTGGCTAGTTGCCCTTATGAGAAGAGTGAAGATCATGGTGGAAAGCTTGTGTTGAAGGAGACTCTCAAGGGACCGTACAAGAAACCTTCCATCAAAAAGAATCCCATCAACAAGAAGCCGAGAGAAATTGTCTTGATCACTCATGAAGAGTACTCCTCCGACAATGAAGATGATGAAGATGACGAAGAGGAAACTTATCATGGTGTGGCTGCTCTTGCCACCACATCTACTCCGACATTCTCACTCTTCGATTCTCCAAATGAGAACTCCTCCACCAAGAACGCCACTTGCCTTATGGCAAGAGAAACGGAGGTATCTTCATCATCCCGATCTACTCACTTAGATAATGATGAAATTGATGATGAGATGTCTCTTGATGTTAAAAAGGAATTAATTGCCTTTGATGAGTTTATGACTAACCTAGAAGGTGATGCTAAGCTACATTTTGGAAACATCTTAGATCAACTATCACATACTCAAGAGCTTCTAGATGTAAGATGTAAACTTGGGCATGAACATATGATTGAGCTAGAGGCCCTAAACAATGCTCTAGAAGAAGAACAAGAAACTATGTTGTCACTTGAATTAAAACTTGAAGGGATTGATGAGGCCAATGACATTATTGTTAACAAACTCATCAAAGAGCGTGATCATGCTATTGCTAAATATAAAAGAGCTAAAAAGGACAAGGTTGAGTTTGGTGTGGTTCATGAAAAACTTGCCGAGGACTTTAGCTTGCTCAACAAGGCCCACAAAGCCTTGGAGAGTGAACTCTTGTCACTCACAAAGTCCCATGAAATGCTTCAAACTCAATTGGCCAATATTCCTTCACCTAGTAACTTCATTCCATCTAGTAGCACAACTATCCTTGAAGAGAATGCTAGGTTGAAGGGGGAGCTTGCTAAGGCCACATTCCCACAAGGCAACAAGTCTATTGATGATCTTTTGAGCAAGCAAAGGCGTAGTGGTGATAAAGGGGGCATTGGTTTTGTCTCCAAAACAAAGAATAAGAACAACAAGAATAAGAAGGACAAGCCCGCACAAGAGACCAACAAGACCATTGTGGAGAGTAAGACCACAAATGGTAAAACTATGTCTCATGATGATTTTGCGGGAAGTGCTAACCCTCACTATGTTCTAATGCGTGATTATTATGGTGATGTGTATGCACAATATGTTGGCCCTTATGATGGTTATATTGCTTGGTCTATTTGGGTTCCCAAGACCCTTGTTGCTAACTAAAGAGGACCCATTGAAAAATGGGTACGTAAAAACTAGCTTGATCTTTTGTAGACTTATGCTTTCGGAGGGTCAAAATGGGTGATCGATAGTGGTTGCACAAGTCATATGACCGGAAGCTCGTCTATTGTCAAGGACTTGGTGTCAAATGAAGATCAAATCACCGTCACATATGCCGACAAGTCAAAGTCTAAGGTAATGGGTTTCGGCAAGGTAGTGGTGGCTCACGACATTACACTCGTGAACGTCATGCTTGTTGAAACCCTTGGATACAATTTACTTTCTGTCCGTGCTCTTGGAAAGATGGGCTTTGCCGTCTTTATTGATGATGATATTGTGGTCCTCATGTGGAGCAAGTCTCTCAAGGTCGCTTTCGTTGGGTACGTCGAAAATGACTTGTATGTGGTGGACTTTTCGGGGCAAGCCACTACAGGTCCGATGTGCTTATACGGAAAGGCCGATGTGGGTTGGCTATGGCACCACCGACTTGCCCATGTCAATATGAGAACTTTGCAAAGTCTCCATAAAGAGGGCCATATTGTTGGACTAAAAGAAAATGTTTCCTTTGCCAAAGATCTTGTTTGCAGGGCATGTGTTCTAGGGAAGATGCATGACGCTCCACACAAGCCCACGAACCAAATCAAGTCTAACAAGATCTTGGAACTCCTTCATGTGGATCTATTTGGTCCTCCATCTCATGCAAGTCTTGGAGGGAAGAAATATTGTTTGGTGATTGTTGACGACTTTTCAAGATACTCTTGGGTTTATTTCTTCAAGTTGAAGAGTGAAACTCAAAAGACTTTTATCGACTTCATCAACTTGGTTCAACGGCAACACAATGTTCCCGTATTGATTATAAGAAGTGACAACGGCACCGAGTTCAAGAACTACACCTTGAATGATTTCCTTAGTGATGAGGGGATTAAACATCAATATTCCGCTGCATACACCCCTCAACAAAATGGTGTGGCCAAAAGGAAGAACCGGACTCTTATTGAGATGGCTAGGACCATGTTGGCGGAGTTTAAATCTCCATACAACTTTTGGGCCGAAGCCGTCTCCACCGCTTGCCATGCTTCAAACCGGCTGTACCTCCGCAAGAAAATCAACAAGACTCCATATGAGATACTTACCGGTAACAAGCCCAACATATCTTATTTCCGGGTGTTCGGTTGTAAGTGTTTCTATCTCATCAAAGGTGTTCGTTTGTCTAAATTCGAGTCTAAAGCATTAGAGGGTATTTTTGTTGGCTATGGTCTCGAATCACACACTTATATTATCTATGACAAGCTCTCCGGAGCCGTCATAGAATCTTGTAGTGTGACCTTTGAAGAATATGATGGTCCCCAATGGGGTCGTGTTGATGCTTGTGATGCAGATGATGAAATGCCTCAGGATGCCATAGGAAGAATGGGTGTGGGTTATATCCGCCCCGTTGAGGAACCCCTTATGGCGGATCGAGAAGAACTATGCTCCACTCGAGTGGAGCCCTCATCTTCACAACCTTAACATGCTCCATCTACCGAAGAGGACATTGACTCAAGCCAAAGACAAGATGTGGACCCTCAACATAGTGATCAATGTGTGAACTCTAGTCAAAGGGAATTTGGTCCATTCGATGGGGTGTCAAGTGGTGCCAAGTCAATTTGTCAAGGTAGATCCATCCAAGCCGTTTTGAGGCATGCTCAAATTGATGCTATAAGAGCACTTGATCAAGACCAAGGTCAATCCTTGCCTCCCAATATAGAGGATGACTCCAATGATGAGCAAGGTCAAGTTGATGGTCAAGACGAGGATCAAAATGATGAAGAGGGTCCCCCAAGGAACAATGATGAGATCCACGCTCGTCGCGAAGCTAGAAAGGAAAGAATGTTGGAAATAAGAGACCACACCCTCCAAAATGTTGTTGGAGATCTAAGGAAAGGAATTTCCACAAGATCACAATTGAATAGGTTCAGTGAACATCAAGCTCACATTTCCATGATTGAACCAAAGAAAGTGTGGGAAGCTCTTGAAGATTCGGATTGGTTAGAAGCTATGCACAAAGAGCTCAACAACTTTGAGAGAAACAAAGTGTGGAAGTTAGTTGAGAAGCCAAAGGATTGCCACAATGTTATTGGAACAAAGTGGATATTCAAGAACAAGCAAGATGAGTATGGGATTATTGTAAGGAACAAGGCTAGATTGGTTGCACAAGGTTATTCCCAAATTGAAGGCATTGATTATGGAGAGACTTATGCACCCGTGGCTCGCCTTGAGTCCATCTGTATCCTTCTTGCTTATGCGGCACATCATAACTTTAAGTTGCAACAAATGGATGTAGAAAGTGCATTCCTTTATGGTCCTTTAAATGAATTGGTATATGTTAAGCAACCCCCGGGATTTGAGGACCCCAACTTCCCAAACCATGTCTACAAACTTGATAAGGCGCTCTATGGGCTCAAGCAAGCCCCACGCACGTGGTATGAGCACCTTAGAGAGTTATTGTTTGACCGTGGCTTTGAGGTTGGGAAAATCGATCCCACTCTTTTTACTAAGAGGGTCAATGGGGAGCTTTTTGTATGCCAAATATATGTTGATGATATTATCTTTGGGTCATCTAACAAAACTTTTAATGATGAATTCTCAAAGCTTATGACTAGTAGGTTCCGGATGTCCTTGATGGGGGAGTTGAAAGTATTTCTTGGCTTTGAGATCAAGCAAGTTAGAGGAGGAACATTCTTCAATCAAGCCAAGTATACTCAAGATATGCTCAAGAGATTCAAAATGCAAGATTTGAATGGAGCCCCAACTCCCATGGCAACAAAGACTCATCTAGAACAAAATCCAAATGGTAAAGATGTGGATCAAAAGGTATACCGTTCTATGATTGGTTCTTTGCTTTACCTTTGTGCATCTAGACCCGATATTGTGTTGAGTGTAGGTGTGTGTGCAAGATATCAAGCGGCTCCTAAGGAAAGCCATTTAATGGCGGTCAAGAGAATCTTTCGATATTTAGTTCATACCCCATTTTATGGTCTTTGGTACCCTCAAGGCTCAACATTCGCTCTTTGTGGATACACGGACTCGGATTGGGCGGGAGACAAGGATGATAGAAAATCAACATCCGGGGCTTTCCAATTCCTTGCTAGGTCCTTGGTATGTTGGTCTTCTAAGAAGCAAAATTGTATATCTCTCTCCACCGCTGAAGCCGAGTATGTTGCTGCTTCTAGTGCTTGCACCCAATTGCTATGGATGAGGCAAACTTTAAAGGAATACGGTGTCCATTGTGACAAAGTGCCTCTTCTATGTGATAATGAAAGTGCCATCAAGATTGCATACAACCCAGTGGATCACACAAGGACAAAGCATATTGAGATTCGACATCACTTCATTAGAGATCATGTTGCTAGAGGTGATATTGATCTATCCTATGTATCAACCAAAGATCAACTTGCCGATATCTTCACGAAGCCACTTGATGAAGCAAGGTTTTGCTACTTGAGGAATGAACTAAATATCGTAGATTCTAGGAGTTTGACTTGATTATCTTGCACTCTCACCTAATACTCGACCCATGTTTGGTTTAGGTGTAGGCATGGACATAGGGGGAGTGCGGTCCTAATTGATTGGACTATCCCTCCCCCCATTATGCGCAAAGTAAACAAAATCATTCCTCTTAATATCATTTTGTGATATGTGAGCTTAATGATGAGTTTCGGTAATTGACCCAAGATATATCTTCGTGGTGCCAAGCCGAGTATACTCAAATATGGTGGCCTAGGCCACCGCCCCCTCTCAATCGAGAGGTTTATGTGTTTACTCGTGTTTGTCACCTAGTTGAATTGGTTTTCACTCATGATTGTCATCTTCGTCTTGGTCTCATGCACTCTAGTTTGGTATTTATTTGTTTCTTCAATTCTTTAGAGTGCATGTGCTTCTCAGCTCACTTGTCTTAACCCAAGCCTCCGTACTCCCTCACGGAAACCCTCTCTCTATCCGCACAAGAATCATCCTTGATCCCTGGCTTTGGAATCAGATGGGACCGGTACTACCGGATGTGCGAGCGGTACTACCGGACCTAGGAAATTCCCAGGTCGTCTTTTGGAAGAATTGCTCCAGGAACGGTACTACCGCCCACATGTCCGGTCCTACCGGCCACCGGTACTACCGGTTGTGGAACCGGTACTACCGCTCCAACAACCGGTACTACCGGTTGACGGTTTCCAGGTATATATTGGACACGTGGGGAGAGGCACCCCTCAGTGCCTCATTATTTCCCACGCCCTCCACTCAAACCTGCGCCGCCACCGGAGATATTGAAGCCACCGGAGCCCTGCCGCGCCCTCCTCTCTCCGGATTCTCCTTGGATTCGGCCTCTTGGCGGGCTCCCACTCCTTTCCACCGCCATGGATCCCGGTACAACCGCCCTTTATCTCTCCCCGTTTGATTTCCCCATTAGATCTAGGTTTTGGCTTAGATTTGTGGAGAAATTGACTATGTGCAAGGTTGTACTGCCATATGATTCCTTGATACCGAGTAGAATCCTCGATTGTGCAGTTTTATGCCGTCATGTTGGGCCGTTACCATCAGATCTGACGCGTGTGTGCCGCTCAACCGGTAGTACCGGAACTTGTTCTGGTACTACCGCTTGCAAGCGGTACTACCGGTCGTCAGGTCCGGTAGTACCGGTCCACTCTGACCACATTTTTTTCTGTCCAAATTGTAGATTCTCTCGTTTGTGCCTTTTTGATTCTTGTTCCCTTATCTCCTTACTATCCTCCCTCGTGCTTTCACAGATGCAGGTGGTTCTCGGGGTGCACGCAAGCGCTCCAAGTCTGACCATGAGATTGTTGAGGAAGATACGGAGTCTGAGGAAGAAGTTATGCCACAGCCAAGACACCGTTCCAAGCTGCCTGCCACTCGAGGTGGTCGTGGGGGTCGTGAAGGGGTTACCAAGCGTCAGCTGGGCGTGGCAGCGCCCCTCCCTCTCACCCCCCTTCCACTGGGCGTACCAAAAGTCTCAGCTCTGGGCCATCTGGGCCAAAGAAACTGTCAGATATCTCTGAGTCAGATTTTAGGGCTCTCCGGATTGAAAATGCATACTCCCGCAACCGGAGCGAAGCAAGGGAAGACAGTCTCTTGTATGATGATTTCCAAGAGCCAGATGGTGGTGCCTCAGCAGTGGATTGACATGGGACACATTGACAAGAACCTTGACTACTTTGCTAAAGCTAAGGAAATGTGCTCTCCCTTGGCTTGTTCCCCATTATGGAGTTGCAGCATGACTATGATCCCCTCCTTATCTGCCAGTTTTATGCCACTGCACATTTTCACACTGGCCGCACTCGGAAGATTACCTGGATGACTCAAGGTGCTATCAAGGAAGCTACACTTGCGGAGTTTGCTGCCATCTTGGGATATGAAGATCGTGACCGGGACGTTCCTTGTGGTTTTCGCTGTCACATGCGGGAGCATCCCTCCAAAAAGTATGTTCTTACACCTTTGTATATTCGAGGCCGTGGGGTTGCTAGCAAGATCAAGGATCTACTCCCCACATATGACATTCTCCATCGCATTGTCCGTGAGACTGTTGCTCCTCGTGCGGGCAACAAGGATGAGATACATGGGTTTTCCGTTGACTTGCTGTTCAACACCTTCCTCAACCAAGAATCAGGCAATCCTCTTGATGTGATAGACTTCATATGGAATGAAATGGTTGCTGCTGCATACACTCGGAGGGTTCCACCATTTGCTCCTTACATTATGTCCCTCATTGTGTCAAAGTGCCCCGTCATTGCTAGGACTCTCTCCACTCGCTCTCTCTTTGTGCACAGGCCAAAGGCACTCAAGATCAAGAAACATGCTAAACCTCGCGTTGAGGCAGGTGAGGAGGATGAGGATGAATCTGAGGATGCTGACAGTGGTCATGACACTGATTATGTTGTCTCTCGTCGCAAGAATGCCAAGCCCTCTTGGGCCAAAAGGATGGAGGTCAAGCTCAAGAAGATCTTCTGCTTCCAGGTTGACAACCAGAAGCGCATGTATGAGGCGCATGTGTATGCAAAGAAAGCCTATGCTCAGCAGAAGGAAATGATGTCTGCTCAAGGTTTGACCATCTCCGAGGGATCCGAGAACAACATCACTCCAGAAGATCAGTGGATTTCTCAGCACAGCCGTTGGGACGATGATGTCTCTTCCTCGCACCGCGCCCCACCCACTTACGAGGATGAGGAGGACCTTGAGGATGAGGAGGAGGAGGATGATTGACCTTTGGGACGGTAGCTTTGCACTTGTCCCTTTTTGGCGTCTTGATGCCAAAGGGGGAGAAGTTGCACTTTAGGCACGGGTGTTGCATGGGAAGTCACAAGCTCGTTTTTCTCTCTGATCCTTTTATTGCTTGTGAACTTCGATTTCCCTCTATTTATGTGTGAGACTATGTGGTTGTGGATCCATCTTATGAGACTATGTGGTTTATTATGCGGTATCTATTGTCATCACATGTTTTGTGCAAAGGTATGTTAAAATGCTAGTATCCATATTTGTGCACCCATGTTGGGTTTGTAAAATAGAGGGGGAGGTTTGTTTCTACACATCTAGGGGGAGTCCCGTCTCTATTTTACAAATATCTTATGCTGACTATTAAAATCATCTTGCACGAGTGTATTGTCATCAAACACCAAAAAGGGGGAGATTGAAAGAGCATTTTCCTATCCCTCGGATTTTGATGTTTGATAACAACACACTTATCGGTTTAACTGTGTGTTAAGTTTATCACAGGTTTGATAAGTGGTGGCACAAATAATGGCATATCAATTTCCCTTGCAAAATGTAGGGGTTCGTAGCATGGAAAACAAAAAATTTCTATCGCATACAAACAAACAAGCCAAGATCTATCTACTAGATTGTAGCAACGAGTCGATGGAATAACTTACCCTCGAAGATTCCAAAGCGGTTAACGAGAGCAGATTCTCGTGGGTGATGTAGTCGTACTCTTTCCGATCTCAAGATCGCGTAGACGATCCTTCCGGCGCTGCGTTCCGGCAGCGCTCCCGCAGTCGGTCACACGTTCGGTACTCGATGAAGACCTTCCTCTCCCTTGTTCCAGCAGGCAGCGGAGGTTGTAGCACTCTCCTCGCGATTCCGGCAGCACAACGGCGTGGTACCGGAAGTAGAGGGGAGATCCCGCAGGGCTTCGCCTTAAGCCGGAGCGAGTATGGTGGAGTATGAGAGAGAGATATTAGTGGTCTAGGGATTAGACACACCAATTAGAAGGCTCTAAACCGAAGGCTAGGGCAATTAGAAGCTCTAAACCAAAACGGCTCTAAACCGGAGGCTTTGGCTAGGGTTTAGATTAGAGGATAGGAACTTGTGTGTCTAGAGGAGGAGGCCCTGCCCCTCCTTTTATAGGTGGGAGGGGCGGCCAAGGGGAGGGGAGTCCCTCCCCAAGTCGGCCTTGGTTGGCGCGCCGGCTTGGAGGGACTCCTCCCCCAAGTCGGTTCCAACCACCTCTTGCTTGTTTCCCACAGTTTCCTGTTTTAGCCGTTTGACTTTCAAACTGGCCGTTTGACTTTTCTGTTTGGGATTCAATTTAATCCTTTATTTGGAACAGCGAGAACACTTAGTACATGATGCAATCATTCCAATATGTAATGACACATTCATGTACCCCTTCCCCCTCGCAGTGCCGGACATTCCGGAACCTTCTAGAATATTCCCGATGAAAACACCGGAATCATTCCCGAACTCCGAAACGGGACTTTCCTTATATGAATCTTATTTTCCGGACCATTCCGGATCACCTCGTGATATCCCGGATCCCATCCGAGACTCCGAACAACATTCGGTCTCTTTCTCATAATACCATAACTACTCAAACAACGTCGAATCCTTAAGTGTGTCTCCCTACGGTTCGTGAATTATGCGGACATGATCGAGACACTTCTCCGAACAATAACCAATAGAGGAATCTGGAAATTCATATGGCTCCCACATATTTCTACGATTACTTTGCGATCGAATGAACCACTTACATACGATACCAATTTCCCTTTGTCTCACGATAGTTTACTTATCCGAGGTTATGATCGTCAGTATCTCTGCATACCTAGTTCAACCTCGTTACTGATAAGTACTCTTTTCTCGTTCCCGTGATATGTGATCCCTTGTGAGCCAGTCACATGCTTGCAAGCTAATTGGATGACATTTCACCGAGAGGGCCCAGAGTATATCTATCCGTCATATGGATGGACAAATCCCACTCTTGATCCATGTGTTTCAACCAATACTTTCTGAACACTCAATGCCACCTTTATAGCCACCCTGTTACGGTGTGGTGTTTGATGACATCAAAGCATCCATCCGGAAAAGGTGATATGCATGATCTCATGGTCGAAGGAATTAGGTTACTATGTATCAGAAAGCATATAGCAATTGAACTATTGAAATGACTTGATATTTATGCTACGCTTATCTATAGGAGTATGTCCATCACATCATTCTCCTAATGATATGATCCTGTTGTTAATAACATCTCTATGTTCATGATCAGGAAACCATGATCATATATTAACCAACAAGCTAGTTTAACAAGAGGCTTTACTAGGGACTCTTATTTTAGTTTACAAATCACACAAGTATTAATGTTTCCGTTTAATACAATTATAGCATGGCATGTAAACATTTATCATAAGTGTGAAGATATGATAACAACCACTTTATTATTGCCTCTTGGGCATATCTCCAACAGTCTCCCACTTGCACTAGAGTCAATAATCTAGTTTCAAACCTTTGTGTATTCAACACCTATGGCTTTCCGGTGTTGTATGTACACGATTGCTAGTGGTCAACTGATCTCCGGTTCTAACACTTCCAGGTCCGTGTGTAATTGCATGTCTTTGTGTCTCTACGCATCACTCATTCTCTAATGAGATGGCTTCGTACAAATTTGGTCCTTTGGTGTGACCTTTAGTTCTTTGGGGTTTAAAACATGTTGATAATATTGTCGTACAATATATCTTCATAGTATTATCCCGCTGTGAACTACACCTAGTTTGATAACAAACTACTTGACACAAACGCCCTCTTTAGCTGCTATAATAGCAGTCATATACTTAGCCTTTTGTTGTAGTATCTGTCACAATGTATTTAACTTTGGAACTCATCCAAATCCATTATGGAACTCACTTTCCATTATATTGTGCCACCCTTAGTTTAGATTGAGATAAACTTAATTTGTATTTTGTGACAAAACTAGTATCAATGTAGTACTTTTACAATGAACTAACCATCTATTTGTCACTTCTACAAATAATATACTCTTAGTTCTTCCAAAAGATCATAAGAATATCCTTACTATTGTCCAATGATCATCTTATGAATCATTCTGGTATATGCTCACAACATTTAGAGCATAGGACATATCTGGATTTGTACATATCACAGTATGATTGATATAAATACTCTTTGTGATTTCATACATCAAGTATCAATCTATACTTGATTATTTGTTTCACTTTACCAAATGTCAATACACTTGAATATATCATCAACATTGAACTCATTCAATCCTTTCTGTACGACAAGAACCTCTCTTGTAGTTTCTATATTGAACTCATTCAATATCTTGTCTATGTACTTCTGGCACAACCATATTAGCGTCTATTGATGCCAAATATTTGGGTTTTGCCTAAGTCTTTCATCGGGATGAAATTCTTATCTTGTGTTAATAAAAAGATACATCACTTCCAATCAACAATATGTCTTCTACATAATGTATTAGAAATATGTCTTAGCGCTCCCACTTAATTTCTTGCAAATGCAAGCATCTTCATTGTCTCTGATGAAATTAAACTCTTTTAACAGTTTCACCATAGTGAAGATTCCAACTCCGCTATGCTTACTTCAACCATTGAAGTTTGCATATGTTTTTAGCATCCCTTGAATTTAACAAAACCCTTTGGACCGTGTTATGCACATGTCCTAGGTAACGATTCTATTAGAAGAACTTGTTTTGTTTATTCAACTACCATATAACAAATTATATGTAGTGGTTGCTACATTAATCCGTCTAGACTAAATATCACTATGAAAGATCAAATCTTGTCATAGTCAACCTTTGAACATTGTTGTGAACTCTTTCCCAACATGTCGACCATTTCATAGATGTAAAACATCCATGTCTATTTCTTTATAGATCCAGACACAACTGTAAGGTCTTACACCTTTCTCGAGGGTCCTTCAAGTTCAAAACTTGATTTCTCGTGTATGGAACTATCACGGATTTTATGGCTTCAAGCCATTTGACGGAGTCAGGGCTCATCATCACTTCTTTGCATGTAGTCGGATCATTATTGTCAAATAATGATTTAACTCTCAAATCTTGGTATTTGATTGTTTATCCGACCTACTTGTTTTAATAGGAACTTAGATCTCCGTAACCACAATCTTTGAGGCACGTGAGCCATGAGCATTGTTGCTGCCTCCGGAACACTTTTCGGCGCTGCGCAACTTTGCACATATAGCTAAGGTTCTTTTAACCTTATCAAAGTTCTATTGTCCTCCCACTTAACTTTTCACGAAAAATTCCTTCTCAAAGAAACTTGACGTTCTAGCAACAAACACTTTTGTCTCCGGTGTTTATGGAGGAATACTTAACATTTATACAAAGACAGGTTCATCCGACTTTGGTTGCACACATCTTTCTTATGCATAGCATACCAATGTTTAAGAAAGAACAACTTGGGTTTTATCCCAAACCATAACTTTATATGGTGTCATTTCAACGGATTATGATGGAGCTCTTTTAAGTGGAAAAAAGTAATCTCTAAAGCTTTTAATCTTTAAAATATAATGGCAGTTTTATGAATTATACCTTTGATCTTACCATGTCAAACAAGGTTTAATTACATATCTCGAACGCTCCATACTCTTATGGTGTTTCGGGAAAATGCAAATCCACGGAACGATTCCTTAAATCTTAGGTATTATGCTAAACTCTGTAACTCAAATATCTTCCTTTATGATCTTATCATAAACTATTTATATTCTTGTTACAATGATTTTGCACTTCATCTTGAAAGTCTTTGAACTTTTCAAATATTTCACACTTCATCCTTATTAAGTAAATATTCATATATTCACTCAAATTTTCGGAGAAAGCATATGAAGTTGAAATTCATCGCTCTTGACTACACATAATGGACTTTGTACAACAATATGTACAAGTTCAAATAAGCTAGTCATTCGTTCCCTTTTGGCCTATGAACGAAGTTTTAATTATCTCTAGGAAAGTTTCACAAGCGTCATTTGATCAAAAATCAAAAGACTCCAAAATTCCATCCACATGGAGTTTCTTCATGTTTTCTTTCCAATATAATTTAAACGGCGATGTCACTTCCTAAGTGATCTTTCAATCAATTTGTCTTTCGACATTTTTAGCACTAGTTTTATGGATGTGATTTCTCCAACGAGATTTGTGAATCATCCATCTTTTATGGATTACGGCAATTATTTGAACAACCCTTTTGTTCTCATAATACCTGATAAAACAAATCTTGAAGGTAAGCTTTGATGTTTAACGAGCAACACAATAACCCTTTATTTGTTCTCAATGAACATCATCACATATTCTTTTGCTAGTTACTTAGGCCATTGTAGTTCATGAATTGTGTTGTTTCGTATGACGATTCATACCAACAAATTCAGTATTAGATACTTAAGAACCACATTGTTTAATAATCAAAGAATATAGCCATAACATGTATATCATCTATATACTTAAACTGAACAATTCTAGTCTTTTCCTTTCTGCCATATATTTATGAGATTTTCTTTCAATATTTCCTTTTCTGTTTGAAAGAATCTATCAACATCAATAGTGGAGTCATACATATGACATATAGTCCAAAGCATGTATAGTTAAATACCAATGTCTTTGGTCTTGCACTTTGAAGTAGATCGCCATCATCAAATGTTTGGTGTTCTTTCAAATTCCTTTCTTTAGTAATCTCTTGGTGTAGTAAACATTTTACCTACATCAAACATTCACACTTATCATGGAATCGTCCATGATCAAGCTACTTTTAGCTTACAACGATGAATTATGAGTATAATGTTGATATCCAAAACCTTTTGGAGGATTAGGACAACAAGTGTCTCCAACTTTTTGCAAATTTTCATCAAATATGAGAACATGACTTTTGCCATATTATACTCTATCATGTTGTAACCAATACTTCGTTTCAGATATCACAATATCTTCCACACATCATGGTTTCTGAAACAACTCTTTCAGATCCTAGATAACCTTGATATTAAGAGAATCCTTTGAATATCAAGAATCATGGAGACAAACATGATACTTATATACTAACACTTGGAATTGTTACTCTTGATTTAATACTAATTATTAAACTTCATGGAGTAACCGGAACTTACTGAAAGTTTGCAATAGGACTTTTAAACTTTATATTAACACTTCAAAACAATACGATACCAGTTCGTAAAGTAACTAACCAGAATTCTATAGTTCTATCATCTCAATTATAACTAAGCGCAAGGTGGTAAACGGATGCCAATGACTACAACAATTATGCAAATTCACTTTGATTTACTTTATGATAAATTGAGTTCTAATTAATAATTAAATTAATCTAGGTGAACTCCCACTCAAAACAATATCCCTCACATTGTTTTAGTGATCACACGAACCAAATCCACCACATCAAAATCGATCATCACGAGAGTTGATATAGCTTCAATGGCGAACAATCAACATGTTCATCATATCTACTATATGACTCATGCTCTACCTTTCGGTAATCCGTGTTCCTGAGGCCATGTCTGTACATGCTAGGCTCGTCAAGATCAAACCTTAGTTTCCGCATGAGCAAATCTGGCTTGCTCACGTTGTATACACTTGTAGAATCTAACACACCCGATCATCACGTGGTGCTTCGAAACAACAGGCTTTAGCAACGGTGCTAACTAAGGGTGAACACTTTATGACTTGAAATTCATGTGCATGAGGGATCATCTTATAATGCTACCGTCGTCTACTAAGCAATACAAGATGCATAAAGGATTAACATCACATGCAATTCATAATATGTGATATGATATGGCCTTTCTTCTTTGTGCTTCCGATCTCCATCTTCAAGCACGAACATGATCTCCATCATCATCGGCATTGCATCAAGGTCAATGACGCTTCTCCATGGTTGTCGTCCATCGGCTTCAACTATTACAACTACTTTGAATAGACACGCGGGTCTTAACATAAATTAAAGACAACCATATGGCTCCTGCCGGTTGCCAACTTACAATAAGGATCATTGCATACATCAAATATAATCACAATCATGGCCATATCACATCACTGCACACCCCTGCAAAACAAAGTTAGACGCTTCTACTTTCTTTGCATGTTTTACGTGGTTTGGGGCTTTCAATAAGTGTCGTTCTAACTTACGAACATGAACCACAACATTGATACTAGTATTGTTAATCACCCGTTGTAAATTGGATCTTAACTATGCTAGGAGAAACAGGCACCCGCAAAGCCACTTATGCAATACAAGTTGCATGTCAAGCGTGGAGCAAGTCTCATGAACGATGTCATGTAAGGTTAGCCCGGGCCGCTTCATCCCAACATACCGCAAGATGCAAAGTACACAAGAAGCAATCGACAATAAAAGCATCAACGCCCACAATGACCATTGTGTTCTACTCGTGCAACAGATCTACATATAGACACGGCTCTGATACCACTGTAGGGGTTCATAGCATGGAAAACAAAAATTTTCTATCGCATACAAACAAACAAGCCAAGATCTATCTACTAGATTGTAGCAACGAGTCGATGGAATAACTTACCCTCGAAGATTCCAAAGCGGTTAACGAGAGCAGATTCTCGTGGGTGATGTAGTCGTACTCTTTCCGATCTCAAGATCGCGTAGACGATCCTTCCGGCGCTGCGTTCCGGCAGCGCTCCCGCAGTCGGTCACACGTTCGGTACTCGACGAAGACCTTCCTCTCCCTTATTCCAGCAGGCAGCGGAGGTTGTAGCACTCTCCTTGCGATTCCGGCAGCACAACGGCGTGGTACCGGAAGTAGAGGGGAGATCCCGCAGGGCTTCGCCTTAAGCCGGAGCGAGTATGGTGGAGTATGAGAGAGAGCTATTAGTGGTCTAGGGATTATACACACCAATTAGAAGGCTCTAAACCGAAGGCTAGGGCAATTAGAAGCTCTAAACCAAAACGGCTCTAAACCGGAGGCTTTGGCTAGGGTTTAGATTAGAGGATAGGAACTTGTGTGTCTAGAGGAGGAGGCCCTGCCCCTCCTTTTATAGGTGGGAGGGGCGGCCAAGGGGAGGGGAGTCCCTCCCCAAGTCGTCCTTGGTTGGCGCGCCGGCTTGGAGGGACTCCTCCCCCAAGTCGGTTCCAACCACCTCTTGCTTGTTTCCCACAGTTTCCTTTTTTAGCCGTTTGACTTTCAAACTGGCCGTTTGACTTTTCTGTTTTGGATTCAATTTAATCCTTTATTTGGAACAGAGAGAACACTTAGTACATGATGCAATCATTCCAATATGTAATGACACATTCATGTACCCCTTCCCCCCGGAGTGCCGGACATTCCGGAACCTTCTAGAATATTCCCGATGAAAACACCGGAATCATTCCCGAACTCCGAAACGGGACTTTCCTTATATGAATCTTATTTTCCGGACCATTCCGGATCACCTCGTGATATCCCGGATCCCATACGAGACTCCGAACAACATTCGGTCTCTTTCTCATAATACCATAACTACTCAAACAACGTCGAATCCTTAAGTGTGTCTCCCTACGGTTCGTGAATTATGCGGACATGATCGAGACACTTCTCCGAACAATAACCAATAGAGGAATCTGGAAATTCATATGGCTCCCACATATTTCTATGATTACTTTGTGATCGAATGAACCACTTACATACGATACCAATTTCCCTTTGTCTCACGATAGTTTACTTATCCGAGGTTATGATCGTCGGTATCTCTGCATACCTAGTTCAACCTCGTTACTGATAAGTACTCTTTTCTCGTTCCCGTGATATGTGATCCCTTGTGAGCCAGTCACATGCTTGCAAGCTAATTGGATGACATTTCACCGAGAGGGCCCAGAGTATATCTATCCGTCATATGGATGGACAAATCCCACTCTTGATCCATGTGCTTCAACCAATACTTTCTGAACACTCAATGCCACCTTTATAGCCACCCTGTTACGGTGTGGTGTTTGATGACATCAAAGCATCCATCCGGAAAAGGTGATATGCATGATCTCATGGTCGAAGGAATTAGGTTACTATGTATCAGAAAGCATATAGCAATTGAACTATTGAAATGACTTGATCTTTATGCTACGCTTATCTATAGGAGTATGTCCATGACATCATTCTCCTAATGATATGATCCTGTTGTTAATAACATCTCTATGTCATGATCAGGAAACCATGATCATATATTAACCAACAAGCTAGTTTAACAAGAGGCTTTACTAGGGACTCTTATTTTAGTTTACAAATCACACAAGTATTAATGTTTCCGGTTAATACAATTATAGCATGGCATGTAAACATTTATCATAAGTGTGAAGATATGATAACAACCACTTTATTATTGCCTCTTGGGCATATCTCCAACACAAAAACCTCTATGTCAACCGGTAGTACCGGAACTATGTCCGGTACTACCGCTTGACACCGGTACTACCGGGTCCAGTACCGGTTGGCACTGACCAAAGCTGTTGACACTGTGTACTAGTCAGGACCCCCCGGTACCACGGAGCGGCACTACCGGTCCAACCGGTAGTACCGCTTGATACAAGCAGTACTACCGCTTGAGACGGTCGTACCGCTCGGCAGTACCGGGGCATACTGACTAGCACTCACTCCTCTCCATTTTGGTCAGTACAAGCGGTACTTGGGACCGGTACTACCGCCCCAACCGGTAGTACCGCTTCCTGCGACCGGTACTACCGCTTGGGGGTAGTACCGCAAGGACGATACCGCCCAAGACTGAAGAATGCTGAAGATATGGAGCACCTCCGGTACCTGGTCCGGTACTTGACCGGTAGTACCGCTTGCAAGCGGTACTACCGCTTGAGTACTGGTACTACCGGTACATTAAATGCTCCAACGACCATATTACCCCTCCACCTACCTTGGGACAAATTGCTCAGCACATTAAAGTCATTGCCCACCATTGGAGTCCATTGGAGCCACCCAAATCTTCAAGATCTCCTCATCCCACCACCCAAAGTCCTTGATCTTTGGGGAATCGAAGGAGGAGTCCCCGATCTACTACTTCACCGAAAGAGATCTTCATTTCCCCCTCATTTCATTGAGGGCCCCTTTGCTCTAGTGTTTTGTTGGAAACCCTAGTTCTTGTTTTTGTTCTTACAAGCTTGTCTTTGATTGCTTTGACAGCTTGCTTGTATTTGGGAGCCTCCGATTAAGTTGTGGATGTGTGCCCCAAACTTGTAAAGGTGCCGGCTTCCACCTTGAAGGTTGCCGATATAGTGGAAGGTGAATCGATCCCGTTGGGGTGAGATTCATCGGAGAACAAGGGAGGCCTCTCGTGGCGTTGGTGGTTTGAAACCACCCCCCCTCCAAACGTAGACGTACTTCCCCTCAAAAGGAAGGAACTACGGGAAACAAATCTTTGTGTCTCCGCGTCCACTTTTCGGTTACTTCTATCCTTTACCGCACCTTACTTACTTGTTACTACTTTGTGTTGTGGTAGCCCTTGCATAAGTGTCATATAGGTAAATTCACCATAGTTGCATTATCTAGAGAATTTACCCTATTGTCAAACCTTAATTTGAAAAACAAGAAAATTTGAAGTAGCACCTATTCACCCCCCTCTAGGTGCCCATACGATCCTTTCACTTGTTAATAGGTTATAACCATAAAATATGTAAAAATCACATCAAAGTGTAGACAAAGCAAAGCAAAGTAGATACTAAACAAGCATGGAGCATCAAAAATTATAGATACGTTTCCGACGTATCAATAACCCACTTGGTTTTCTGTTTAGGAAAACTACTACCACCGTTAGGGTAGTAGATGAACCACCGCCTGTTGAGATAGATCCTTTTAAGATACCTACAAGTATTGTTGATCGTGTTATGTATAATTATTATTTAGGGGATGGAACTGTCCACCCTGGTGATCACTTGCTTTTTATCAATGAATTATGCGTGTTGTTTAAGTGTGCAGGTATCACAACTGAACAGGTGAAGAATAAGTTACTCTCTATATCCTTGAAAGGGAGAGCTGAAGAATGGTATAAGCTGCTGAAGAATGGGCAATCCATGGAATTGGAGGAAATGGCATCTCTCTTTTATTCTAAATTCTATCCTTCCAGTGAGATTCATAAGGATAGGAATCTCATATATAACTTTTGGCCTCGTGATGGAGAGAGTACAACTCAAGCTTGGGGGAGATTGAAGTTACTAATGCTTAAATGTCCTATTCATGAACTACCTAACAATATTATTATTATCAATAATTTTTATGCTAGGCTTTTTCTTCATGATAAAAATTTACTAGATGCTTCTTGTGCTGGATCATTCACACGTATGAAGGAAGAAGCTAAATGGGATATCCTATACCGTATTCAAGAGAACACTGAATCTTGGGAGAATGACAAAGGAATAAAGTTAGGTATAAACTATGATTATGAATGCATAAAATATTTTATGGGAACTGATGACTTCCGTGATATTAGCAATGAGTTTGGTCTTGATTCCCAAAGTATTGCCAATTGTTTTAAGGCCTTTGCCTCTTACATAGAAATTCCCAAAATGAAGTGGAACAAGTACCACGCACCTAATAAAGATGTTGTTAATCATGTTCCTGTTAGAAATACCGAAGTTTGTACTATTGATCATATTTTGCCTAAGCCTTATGTTGAGAAAATACCTTTCCCAGCTAAGTTAAAGGAGTATTCTATGAAGATTAGTGCAAATAACAAAGGTACTAATAAAACTGTGGAACCTGGTGAGCAAATGAATAATGAACCTGTGGTAGCTATTGTGAAAGATCTTGACGCTAAAAATATAGAGGATGAGCATATTGTCTTCTGTGAAGACGCTTCTAATATTATTTCTCATCCTAGTAAGGCTAGAAAAGCTAGTGTCCTTGTGTTTTCTATTAAAATTGGTGATCATTGCTATTATGGTTTATGTGATATTGGTGCTAGTTCTAGTGCTATTCCTTATGAGCTTTACAGGGAAATTATGCATGAAATTGGTACTTGTGATCTTGAGGACATTGATGTGGTTATTCACCTTGCTAATAAGGAAACCATTTGCCCCTTTGGTGTTGTAAGAGATGTTGAGGTTCTCTGTGGTAAGATTATGTATCTTGTTGATTTTCTAGTACTTAATTCAGAAGCTAGTAAAACTTGCCCTATCATTTTTGGTAGACCCTTCTTAAACACTTATGAGGCTATTATATATTGTAAGAAGGATAAAGTTTTAACTAAGTTTTATGGAGATTCTTATGAGTTTAACTTTTCCAAATTTGCTAAAGCTCGTTGTGAAAATAGTTTGCCTATTGAAGATTTTAGGATGGAACAGCTTGCTTCTATTGATCCGGTTTATGACCTTGGACCTCTTTTTGGTGATTGTAAGCATGCCCATTCTGATGATAAAGTTGTTTCTTATGATGGTTATATTGTCAACTTTATTCAAAGTGCTATTGAAAGTTATTATGAGAGAGGGAAACATGGTTTTATGCATCTCAATAATGTTAAGTTTCCCCGTTTTATGTTGAAAGCTTTGAAGTTGCATTTGTTTTGCCTTCCTATGCTAGTGGCTTTTTGTTTCAACAATTTGTTTTCTCATGATACCCTCATGCATAGGAAGTGGGTTAGACTCAAATGTGTTGGTTATTTGCTTCTTGATGCTCTCTTTCACTCCAGATATATATATATCCTATGTGAGCATCTTTGAAACTATCAAGCCTCACTTAAAGGAATTAAAGAAAAGTACTTCTTGGGAGATAAATGCGGTGACCCAGCATACCACTGCATGTGTAGTACACTATAGTCGATGACATGACACCCACATAACACCGTTCTGTAAATATCACATCCCTTAGAGTGGTACAATAGAAACATTGCGGGTCCATATTACAAACATTCACACATTATTATTATTACAATACCAGAAGTTCAAGACTTCAAAAGGTTTCAACTTACAAACCAAAATATAAAGTGTCTCAGCAGAATTTAAAGGTAGCAACTCCGACTAGGAGTTGAGCTCAGCAGCTTATTCTATAGAGTTCATGCTGCTCGGCTCCATTGGTTACTACTAACTAGGGTACTTAGTTGGACTCGTTACCATCAACGCCATAGCGGATTTCGTAATCCACTCCTTCAACACCTCCTGACAGGTCAGGCTCCTCGTAGAACACATCTTCTTGACATTCGGCTGCATACATTGGCATGTCTTCGGGATCCTCAAAGTCTAAGCAAGGGATCAAAGGAAAGGATGAGTAACAGCGTTACCCAACAAGTTCATTATATGCAAAGTGGGAACTTTGATGCTCTAACTACCACCTCGAACTATAAGTCCTTGGCACTATGCAGTTTTTTGTAAATCTTTCTTCAAAGATTGATTTTATTATAAAAATCTATGACCATCAGCCTTCACAGGTTGACCAGAACTTTCATGGAGTTCCTTTCCTGCCACGTTCGTAGCTCCTTCCCGGAACAGGGAGTAACAAGTTACAATTCTTACACTCTACAGAGGTGCGTTACTTTACCCATGAGAGATCAACTCCTTGTTGCACAACCGGGCGTACTTTCCCGTCCACAATTCCATTATGTGGGGCCCAGTAGTTGGTCCAAGCCAATCACTGCCCCCTTCGCGACCTCGCATGCCTCCTTGGTGTACACCATGCCCACATAATGAATTACGGCAATGGTTTGTACAAACCGTTAGATGCTAGAACTATCGTGGGACGATGAGGGTTCCCACCCATATGCTGCATATCCTCTACGAATTACCAATTAATATGCATGCTACGAGGGTAATAGCCACGACCTGCACATCCGGCTTTATGCGAGAGGAAGAAGATATAGCTGACTTCTTCGTCCCATTCCAAATCTCATGGCTAACGCGTAATATACGGCGCTAGAATCACTGATGTCAGGGGTTATTAAGTCCCTAACTGATCATCATTGTTGCAAATAGAACCCTAAGTTCTATTGCTCCATTATATCATCACTTAGGATGATATCTATGATTTATTTATTTGTGAAAATAGTATTTTCTTTCTTTAGAGTATATATGATAACACACAATTTGCAAATACTTTGATAAAGACTCTTCAAAGGATATGAGCAAGTGATGAACTTGCCTTGTGATAGCAAGGTAGTGAAGTCTGATGCTTGCACTAGACCTTGAGCTTCTATGTCTACAAAAACATCATTATTGCCCGGTAAGGACAATATTTAAAGAAGCAAAATGATTATGCAAAGTAATGTAATGCATCATCTAACTTGATATGCATTCTCCCCATTATTATAAAAATTCTTTTTTAATAATAAAGGATTTATAAATATTATTTTTTAATATTTATAATATATATTGTATTTTTTATTTTATTTCCCTTTTATATGACTTTTATTGATTTAATAATTCTTTTGAGGATTATCACTTAAATATCAAAAATTGTTATTAAATATTTATTTAGTATTTTTCAAAAATACTACAATATGATTTTTATTTATTTTTATCATCTTTCAATAATTTTGTAAAATTCCATAAGGAATATATAAATTGCAAAATTATTAATAAAATTTATATGTCTAAAATTTTATATCTTAATTTATTTGGATAGTTTGGATTATTGTGAATCCAAAAATATTTTATTTATAATTTTGGAATTTTATTTTATTTTCTATAATTTAATTAAGTTCAGGGGAATTTTGGTATTTTCCTATTTATTAAAACAGATTCTAAATGACTTGGGCTGGTGTAAGATCCCTCCTTTGTAAAGGAAAAGGATCCCTGTGATTGCAATGCTAGTCCCTGGATCATTGCTAGCATCCACAGTTTAAGATGAAGTACACAGATACAAAGGTCATTTATTACATCCATTCCAGAGATAAAACATAGTCTTTTACAACTCATGGCCATAGGCCTAATACAAGAGTTTTGGAATAAGTAAATAAACACAAGTCTTCATCTTCATGTGCCACATGCAAGCATGTTGAGTGTAGACTCATGACTCCTAATCATCATCGGAGTAACCTGCAACATCACAAGTTACAGCCACAGTGGGTCAATACTTTGGAATAGTATTGGCAAGTGATACCTTAGTAAATTTTAAGTGGACTATATTACTATATGCATTTTTGGCTAAGTGTAGCTTGGCTTGCTTTGCTCAAAATAGGTTTTTCCTATTAGTTGAAATCACTAGGTTTTTCTTTGCCAAAAGCTTTCGCAAGAAACCACCAATAGACATTGGGGTCCTTCACCCTTGTTCACCCACAAGTTTTACTTAGAAGTTGTAGTGATGAGATTCTTGTAGCTTCCATGTCTTGATGCTCAATTTGTCCATTGCCATGGACTTGGCTAAGTACTTAGATTTTCCATCTGCAGAGGTTGTGCACTTTCCCCACCAGACTTGGTTTCCCAAGACAAGACCTTTCAAAAGCCTTTCCTTAGTCAAATGGACGCGCTCCAACCTATCATTCCCACTACCACCAACTGTCCAAGTGACTAAGTTCTAGCAACCTATATGATCATGGCAGATCCCATATTGCCAAGTGGTTGCACTGTAAGCTTTCTCAACACTTCGCCTCCAAATCCCTTTGTGCCTGGGTGGCATACCACAAGTGAGATACACAAGCCATATCCATGGCCTTGTGTAACCACTCAACCAAAAACCACCATTCAAGCCCCATTCCACCCAGGAAGTTCATTGACTTAGTTGTTTTATTAAGAAAAGCATAAGTCCAAAAAGACTTAGAATTATTTTCATCATAGCATGTACATACTTTACCAACCCTTGGTTTGCTACTAGCTAGGCTAAGCATGGCATAGTAACTTAACTTAGGAAATTCCCTAGCAATTCTACAATACTACAACTACTTAGGATTTCCCAACATAGCATTTGGCAAAAGTAGCATTCAAGACTTAGCAAAAATAATTCTAATGATTATTCAAAATAAAGGGGTGGAAATATCATGAAGTATCACTTGCCTTGGTAATGGGGAGAGCAGCACTCTTCACAATCACAGTCACTAGCAAAATCTACACAAAGTTTGTAGCACAAAATTACACACAATTCATATACAAACAAAAATATGAATGCATGCATGCAAGAAAATGCTAAGTGATGATTTTTGAAAACCCATCAAGCAAGTACATGAAACAGAAACATAACCAAGTCAAAAAGTTTGCTAACTAAACTTATTTAGCCCTAAAACAATTTGCTAAACAAAATCTATACTTAAAATGGACCTAGAAATGTTTCTGCATACAAAGTCACTTTAACAGAAACTTTTTGTTAAACACATTGCAGATTCAGAAAGGGCTTGACTCACTGATTCCAACGGTATAAAGTTTGCAAAAATCTAACATGGGAATCTCAAGTTATAGCCATTTGAAAATTGGATCTAAATCTGATTTGAATTTCTATTTTTGAGTCAACCCTAGCCACGCGTCGCGATATTACTGGCGCGTACCGGTTCGCTCGGATCAGTAACATGGACCGCGGGATCTAAATACATCGCACGGTCCTGATCGCGTACCTCTTCGCTGATAAGTGATTCTATCCTGTCGCTTGGATCGCCATCTAACGGCTAATATTGCTTTGACCTAACTCTGGCGGCGCAGCGGCGGTCGCTGGCGGCGGCGAGGTCAGATGGTGGCGGCGCTGGTGAAATAGGAAGCGGGGAAGGATGGGGAGGTGCTTACCGCGTTCGTGTCGTCGTGCTGGTTCTCAACGTGTGGTTCGTTTGACGAGGGGAGCTCAGGGTCAGCAGCAATTCCTCGCCGGAGTCGTCGTTTGCGTCGGGTGGTCCTGGACGTGCTCGGAGACGGTGCTGTGGTTAGTCCCGAGGAAAAAGGAGGATGTAGTTATACGCGCAAGACGATGCTAGTCACGTGAGTGTCAACGAGAGGGAAAGGGGCGGTCGGAGATTACCACTGGAGGTCGTCGGAGTTGAAGCCGAAGACGGTGGCGCTCAGTTGCTTGCGTTGCCGACATTCTGGGTCACGCGCGGGCGAGCTAGTGGTACTGGGAGGTGCGCGAGGTCAAATGGAGTCTGCTCGTGTGAACCAGGAGCAGAGGGGTGGTCGGGGTTGGCCGGAATCGTGGCTGCAGTTTGTCGGAGCAGCGAGGTTGCGGTGAGCAATTCTCGCAGCCTGGGGGCGCTCTGGGCTTGGGGTTTGGGGAGAATGGAGAGGGGGCAGAGGGGGTTTTAGTATCCAGGATACGAGCGAGATTTACTCGTGCATTTACGCGAATTGAAGCTGCGAATCAAACAGGAAACGCCCGGCGTCAATTGGGGAAGAACCAGTCGCGGGGTGGAGACGACGATACCCGTGTGGGCCGCGGTTGTCAGCGAGAGGGGAGGAGAGGGAGTGGTTCCTTCCTGTCATCGAGCCAGTGGGTGCGGGGGCGGGTGAAATAAAACGTTTCGCAGGGGTGGGAACTGCTGGGCTAGCTGGGCCGAGTTGGGCTGGGTTGGCCAGATTGGCTGGTTGTCTATTTTTTTTCCTCTTCACTCCTTTTCTTTTTCTGATTGTTTTTCTAGAAATGGTTTTCAAACCCTATTTCAAATAATTTTGAATAGAAACCTTCTCTAGCTTTTGTACAGTGTTCCTTGTACCCAAATAAGTGTCAAACTCCTCTGTTCACTCAGACTTACTTGGGTCATTTGAAAATAATAAAATAAAACCAAGCCTTTTAGGAGATATAAATAGGCATGAATTTGGTTTTATTTTATACATTGCTTTGAAACTTTGCTCAAGCTTTTGGAAAACACTTAAGTTTGAACTCAAAACATTCTGAATGAATAAAAGCACCTTTCTCATTAGCATGTAGCACAAAGGCTAGAGTTTTTTATACATAAAATAATGAGCAACATTTGCTCCTGTTTTTGAAATGATTTTGAGATGAAACCCTAAATGATGATGGATGCATGGATGATATGCATGAGTTTTGAAACATGATTTTAGGGATGTTACAAATCTAACCCCCTTAAGGTGAATCTCGCCCTCGAGATTCGGATTGGCTAGCAAATAGGTGAGGGTGGTCTTTCCGAAGATCATCTTCTCTTTCCCATGTTGCTTCCTCTTCGGGATGATGGTTCCATTGCACTTTGCAAAACTTGATAGTCTTTGTTCTCGTGACTCTTTCTGCAGTCTCAAGAATCTTGATAGGCTTTTCTTCATAAGTGAAATCACTTTCTAGTTGAACTTCTTCCAAAGGTATGGTATCCTTCAAAGAAGATTCTTCCATTTCTGGGTGACATTTCTTAAGCTGACTCACATGAAATACATTATGGACTGCTGATAGAGATGCCGGCAGTTCAATTTCATATGCAACTTCTCCTTTGCGACTCAGAATCTTGAATGGCCCAACATATCTTGGTGACAACTTTCCTTTGACTCCGAATCTTATCACTCCACGGAGTGGTGATACTCTAAGATAGGCTCTATCACCAACTTCGTAGATGACTTCTCTACACTTAGGATCGGCGTAGCTTTTCTGTCGGGACTGTGCTATCTTCAATCTGTCCTTAACCAATTTGACCTTCTCTTCGGCTTCTTTGATAAGATCTGGCCCGAATAAACTTCTTTCTCCCACACCATTCCATAACAATGGGGTGGTACATTTTGTTCCGTAGAGAAACTCAAACGGTGCCATCTCAATGCTGGCTTGATAGCTGTTGTTATAAGAAAATTCTGCGTAAGGCAGACTTTCGTCCCAACTTGCTCCATAGTCTAGGGCACATGCCCTCAACATGTCTTCAAGGATTTGGTTAGTCCTTTCCGTTTGTCCATCGGTTTGAGGATGAAAAGCAGTACTGAATTCCAACCTCGTTCCCAATGACTCGTGTAGCTGTCTCCAAAAATGGGAAGTGAATTGGGTCCCCTATCGGACACAATACTCTTAGGCACACCGTGAAGGCATACAATTCTACTCATGTAGATTTTGGCTAACTTGGCACTTGTATAGGTTGTCTTCACGGGTATAAAATGAGCTACTTTGGTTAGGCGATCCACTACTACCCATATGGAGTTCCATATCCCGATCTGGTCCTTGGTAATCCGGTAATGAAATCCATACCAATCTTGTCCCACTTCCAATCAGGAATAGGTAGTGGTTGAAGCAAACCTGCTGGTTTCTGATGCTCCGCCTTTACTCTACTACATACATCACACAAAGCAATATGTTCGGCGATGTCTCTCTTGAGATTGTTCCACCAAAATCTTTCTTTCATGTCCATGTACATTTTAGTGTTACCCGGATGAATAGAATACGGAGAGTTGTGGGCTTCTTGCAGAATTAGTTTCCGCAACTCCGGATCTTGTGGAACACAGATACGTTTCCCATGCCATAATGTACCCTGTTCGTCTTCATGGAAATTTTTAGCCCTCCCTTGGCCAATATTTTCCTTAATCCTTTCAATTTCCTTATCGGTCTTCTGAGCTTCTCGGATTTTATCCAACAAGGTGGGTTGAACATCCAAAGACATAAGATGTCCTTCAGGCACAATCTCCAATCTGAGTTCTTTGAATTGAGTACACAAATCATCTGGCAACTCTCCCTTGGTAAGGCCATTCACAAACACCTTACGGCTTAGAGCATCTGCTACAACATTTGCTTTACCGGGGTGGTATTGCAAACTCAAGTCATAATCCTTGATAAGCTCTAACCATCTTCTTTGTCTCATATTGATTTCCTTTTGAGTGAAGATATACTTCAAACTTTTGTGGTCCGTGAACACTTCACAACGCTTACCCAAAAGGTAATGTCTCCACGTTTTGAGTGCATGGACGACAGAGGCTAACTCCAAATCATGAGTAGGATAGTTTACTTCATGAGTTTTGAGTTGTCTCGAGGCATAAGCCACAACTTTACCGTCTTGCATAAGTACGGCACCCAAACCTTGATGAGACGCATCACAATATACTTGGAAATCCTTTTCCAAATCTGGCAGACACAGAACTGGTGCTGTCACAAGTCTCTTCTTCAATTCTTGAAAGCTGACTTCACAACCTTTAGACCAAGCAAACTTCTTGTCTTTCTTTAACAATTCAGTCATTGGCTTGGCAACCTTTGAGAAATTCTCAATAAACCTTCTGTAGTAACCTGCTAAGCCAAGGAAACTACGAACTTCTTTCACATTCTTGGGAGATTCCCATTCCGTCACAGCTGAAACCTTAGCAGGATCAACTGCTACACCATCTTTTGTCATAACATGACCAAGAAAACCAACTTCCTCTAACCAAAACTCACACTTGCTGAATTTGGCATAAAGCTTATGCTCTCTCAACTTCTCAAGTATCAAACGCAAGTGTTCTTCATGCTCTTCTTTGCTCTTGGAGTAGACTAAGATGTCATCGATGAAAACGACAATGAACTTGTCAAGAAATTCCATGAACACCTTATTCATCATATTCATGAAGTATGCTGGAGCATTTGTCAAGCCAAAAGGCATTACGGTATACTCATACAATCCATACCTTGTGGTGAATGTTGTTTTTGGTATGTCTTGTTCTCGTATCTTGAGTTGAAAATAGCCTGACCGGAGATCAATCTTCGAGAACACACATGCTCCTTCTAGCTGATCAAACAAGTCATTGATTCTAGGCAAAGGATATTTGTTCTTGATAGTTACCTCGTTGAGTGAACGGTAATCTATGCATAATCTTTGACTTCTATCCTTCTTCTCCACAAACAAGACTGGGGCTCCCCAAGATGAAGAACTTGGTTGGATAAATCCTTTCTGCAACTGTTCTCCTAGTTTCTTCTTGAGCTCCTTCAGTTCATCAACTGACATTTTGTATGGTCTCTTTGCTATTGGTCCAGCACCTGGTACCAAATCTATCAGAAATTCCACATCTCTATCTGGTGGCATTCCTGGAAACTCTTCCGGAAACACATCCGGATACTCACATACAATTGGCACACTGTCCATGCTAACCCCCTTAAGAGAATTAAGCTTACTTCCTTTGGATTCAAAGTTTGACTTGAACTTAATCCGTTTTGTTTCCGGGGTTGTGAGTGTAACAGTACGATTAGCACAATCTAGCACTCCTTCATACTTAGCCATCCAATCCATTCCTAAAATTACATCCAATCCTTGGGAATCTAGGATTATCAGGCTCACTGGAAACTTATGCTTTCCAAACTCTATGACAAGGTCCCGGCATCCAAGACTTACTATCATATCTCCACCCGGAGAGCTAACTTTTATTGGACATCCAATGTTTTCAGATGCAAACCCATTTCTATCAACAAATGCTTTTGATATGAATGAATGAGATGCACCGGTGTCAAAGAGTACAAATGCTGGAATGGAATTGAGTCTGAACTTACCAGCAACAGCGTCAGGTTCCTCATAGACCTCCTCCACATTAATGTGGTTCACCTGACCTTTCTGGAAAGGATTGGGCTTGACAGGTCCTTCAACTTTCTTTTCGGGGCACTCATTTGCATAGTGTCCCATCTTATTGCATTTGAAGCACTCAACCTGACTGATGTCCCTTTTTGCAGGCTGACTTCCACTTCCACTACCATTCCCACTGTGGTGGCTCTTATGTCCACTCTTGTGGTTCTTGTACTTGTCATTGTCATGACTGCGGTGATGCTTGTTGTCATGACGGTTGTGGTTGTGGTGCTTGTTGAATTTCCCATGATTATGGGATCCTGAGCTTCCACTGTCATCATAGTGAGATCGTTTGTGAGACGATCCCGAGTTGTGCTTGTCAGAGTGTTTCCTCTTCCTACTCTCGACTTGTTTCATTTTGTTCTCCAATATAGCAGCCTTGTCATAGAGCGACTGATAAGTGGGAACATATGCCACAGCCAGCTGCAGGTTCAGCTCATCATTTAAGCCTTCCAGAAATTTTTCCTTCCTTTTGGCATCTGTGTCAACCTCATCCGGTGCATAACGCGCCAGATTGTTGAACTCTTCTATGTATTCAGCCACGCTGCGGTGGCGCTGCTTCAGATTGTGGAACTCCTTTTTTAGGCTCATTATTCCTGATGAGATATGAGCAGTGCGAAAGCCATCTTCAAAGATAGCCCAAGTCACCTCATCTATAGGAGTGGTGATTTGGAAGTTGTCCCACCATGTGGCGGCTGGCCCTTCCAGCAGATGTGCTGCGAATCTGACCTTTTCAGCGTCCGTGCAGCCCACGGTTACTAAGTCCTTGTTCACAGATCGTAGCCAATCATTGGCCACCATGGGATCAGTCGTCCCCGAGAACTTAGCTGGCCTCAAACGCAGAAATCTGGTGAGCATATCAAAGCCCGGAGGGTTGTTGTTGTTGTTGTTGTTGTTGTTGTTATTGTTGTTGTTGTTGTTGGGGTTGTTGTTGTTGTTATTCTGGTTTTGGATGAATGTTGTCATCATCTGCATAAGCTGTGTTTGCGCATTCATCATCTGTTGCATTTCTGGAGTGATGTTGTTGGGTTTGGGGTTTGCGCGACGGGGAGGCATCTGTGGTTTGTTAAAATAGAGATAAGAATGAGATACCCATAGATGTGTTATGCACATTACATCACAAGCAAACACATAACATGCAACACAAGACAAAAGTTAAACAACAAGATAACAAGTTCTCGAAATAAAACACACAAGTGGCAAGCCATCCACATGTCGGATGGTCTAATAATAAGTTCACAAATAATAAGTACGATAATGAAAGGTAAAAGAGTAGTCAAGTCTACTCATCAGCATCAATCTCCTCCTCGTTGAAGGTAAGACCTGCATTCTCCTTCGCGGTCTTGTTCTCCTCAATAGTAGTGGTCAAGGAATCGATCTTGGCCTTGAGAGCCCTCTTCTGGGAGCGAAGCCTCTCGATCACCATCTGCTGCTGCTCTAGCTCGAAATCCATGGACTTCAGTTCTTCAGTCATGTCCCGGATCTTCTTGTTCCTATCCTGGACGCGTTTCTCCTGATTCTTGAACTTCCGGTCCTGGGTCTCGAACTTCGCCTCCATGTCCTTGACTATCTCGTCCTGCTGTGCGAAAAGCTAGTCCTTCTCGCGAAGCTGCACCTGGAGCTCGTCATTGCTGAGCATGACGTTGGTCCTGTCCGTGTCCACGTGCCTGATGAGAGACTCTAAGTCCTGGAGATAGAGACGTATCGGCTCTGCTGCGTCCCTCGAGTCGTCCTCGAAGTCCATGGACTCTCCATCATCATCACGTCTTCCGAAGACGTGGAAGTGGGTGCCCCTAACCTGTCGGGAGTGACGGCCTAGCAGACGTCCTATCAGGTCCTGCATGACTACCTCCATGCCTCTCTCCCTGTCATCGTGCATCAGCTTGAAGACGATGGCCTCCGTAGTAGGCTCTGTCTGGCGTCCGGGCTGGTTCACCTTGAAGCCCCAGAGGTCCTTCCTCTCGAACTTGGTGAGTGGATGCACCATGATGATGGGAAGAGGAAGATCGAGCAAAGTGGTAATCTCAACGATACGAGGACCAAAGCGGGTAACCTGGAACTCCTCAACAGTGCTGATGGTAATAGGCATCTATTTATAAGATAGAAAAGTTAGAACAACACTATTTAAGATAAACAAAGACAAACATCACATACGCATCCTTGGAACACAAAATCACACAAGTCATGCATACATGAATCCATTACATCAATCAAGGTCCAAACTTATTTAAGGTATCATTTTGGAAAATAAGGTGATAGGTGGTGGTCCAACTAACGAAATGCGTTTACAATCCTATCTCACTGGATCTGTTGGCTAACACAATGTTCCTAGAGGCAATCCACCTATCTTGTTCACATGATTCCATCACTAAGTCTATAATATCTCCCCTTAAGGTTTGGTTGGTGGCTTCCAACTCTTGGGTAAGTTCCTTCTCTTTCTCTAAGTCTTTTTGGAGGTTGAGCATTCTGCACTTGACTCTAGCACTAAGTTCTTTGATAGTCCTCCAAGCTGCTTCTCTTGCTGACTCAAAGAATGTGGTGTGCATCACAGTGTTGGTGTACATGCAGAATACTCTTTCTTTGTGGTTGTCTTCCTTGCTTTTGTACAAGTGAAGTTGCACCTACCAGTACTCCACTCCTTCATCCATCACTGGAAAGCCTTTGTACACAGCTGCACCATATGCTTCCATTGCCACCATGAGGTCCTTGAGAATTTTGGGAAACTCAGTTTCACACTCCAAGGTCATGGTCATGAGTGGTCCTTTCTTCACGGCTTCGTTGATGGAGTTCATCTACAAATAGAGATGAGAATGAGAAGATTAGAAAAGTTTACGAGAAGAATAGACAAGTGTAGAAGTATTTGAAAAAAAAAATTCCTTAGTGGTTTTCCAATCCTAGGGTCATAATCCTACAGGCAACACAGTGCTCTGATACCATCTGTAAGATCCCTCCTTTGTAAAGGAAAAGGATCCCTGTGATTGCAATGCTAGTCCCTGGATCATTGCTAGCATCCACAGTTTAAGATGAAGTACACAGATACAAAGGTCATTTATTACATCCATTCCAGAGATAAAACATAGTCTTTTACAACTCATGGCCATAGGCCTAATACAAGAGTTTTGGAATAAGTAAATAAACACAAGTCTTCATCTTCATGTGCCACAGGCAAGCATGTTGAGTGTAGACTCATGACTCCTAATCATCATCGGAGTAACCTGCACCATCACACGTTACAGCCACAGTGGGTCAATACTTTGGAATAGTATTGGCAAGTGATACCTTAGTAAATTTTAAGTGGACTATATTACTATATGCATTTTTGGCTAAGTGTAACTTGGCTTGCTTTGCTCAAAATAGGTTTTTCCTATTAGTTGAAATCACTAAGTTTTTCTTTGTCAAAAGCTTTCCCAAGAAACCACCAATAGACATTGGGGTCCTTCACCCTTGTTCACCCACAAGTTTTACTTAGAAGTTTGAGTGATGAGATTCTTGTAGCTTCCATGTCTTGATGCTCAATTTGTCCATTGCCATGGACTTGGCTAAGTACTTAGATTTTCCATCTGCAGAGGTTGTGCACTTTCCCCACCAGACTTGGTTTCCCAAGACAGGACCTTTCAGAAGCCTTTCCTTAGTCAAATGGACGCGCTCCAACCTATCATTCCCACTACCACCAACTGTCCAAGTGACTAAGTTCTAGCAACCTATATGATCATGGCAGAGCCCATATTGCCAAGTGGTTGCACTGTAAGCTTTCTCAACACTTGGCCTCCAAATCCCTTTGTGCCTGGGTGGCATACCACAAGTGAGATACACAAGCCATATCCATGTCCTTGTGTAACCACTCAACCAAAAACCACCATTCAAGTCCCATTCCACCCAGGAAGTTCATTGACTTCGTTGTTTTATTAAGAAAAGCATAAGTCCAAAAAGACTTAGAATTATTTTCATCATAGCATGTACATACTTTACCAACCCTTGGTTTGCTACTAGCTAGGCTAAGCATGGCATAGTAACTTAACTTAGGAAATTCCCTAGCAATTCTACAATACTACAACTACTTAGGATTTCCCAACATAGCATTTGGCAAAAGTAGCATTCAAGACTTAGCAAAAATAATTCTAATGATTATTCAAAATAAAGGGGTGGAAATATCATGAAGTATCACTTGCCTTGGTAATGGGGAGAGCAGCACTCTTCACAATCACAGTCACTAGCAAAATCTACACAAAGTTTGTAGCACAAAATTACACACAATTCATATACAAACAAAAATATGAATGCATGCATGCAAGAAAATGCTAAGTGATGATTTTTGAAAACCCATCAAGCAAGTACATGAAACAGAAACATAACCAAGTCAAAAAGTTTGCTAACTAAACTTATTTAGCCCTAAAACAATTTGCTAAACAAAATCTATACTTAAAATGGACCAAAAATGTTTCTGCATACAAAGTCATTTTAACAGAAACTTTTTGTTAAACACATTGCAGGTTCAGAAAGGGCTTGACTCACTGATTCCAACGGTATAAAGTTTGCAAAAATCTAACGTGGGAATCTCAAGTTATAGCCATTTGAAAATTGGATCTAAATCTAATTTGAATTTCTATTTTTGAGTCAACCCTAGCCACGCGTCGCGATATTACTGGCGCGTACCGGTTCGCTCAGATCAGTAACATGGACCGCGGGATCTAAATACATCGCACGGTCCTGATCGCGTACCTCTTCGCTGATAAGTGATTCTATCATGTCGCTTGGATCGCCATCTAACGGCTAATATTGCTTTGACCTAACTCTAGCGGCGCAGCGGCGGTCGCTGGCGGCGGCGAGGTCAGATGGTGGCGGCGCTGGTGAAATAGGAACCTGGTGAAATGGGAAGCGGGGAAGGATGGGGAGGTGCTTACCGCGTTCGTGTTGTCGTGCTGGTTCTCGACGTGTGGTTCGTTTGACGAGGGGAGCTCAGGGTCAGCAGCAATTCCTCGCCGGAGTCGTCGTTTGCGTCGGGTGGTCCTGGACGTGCTCGGAGATGGTGCTGTGGTTAGTCCCGAGGAAAAAGGAGGATGTAGTTAGACGCGCAAGACGATGCTAGTCACGTGAGTGTCAACGAGAGGGAAAGGGGCGGTCGGAGATTACCACTGGAGGTCGTCGGAGTTGAAGCCGGAGACGGTGGCGCTCAGTTGCTTGCGTTGCCGACGTTCTGGGTCACGCGCGGGCGAGCTAGTGGTACTGGGAGGTGCGCGAGGTCAAATGGAGTCTGCTCGTGTGAACCAGGAGCAGAGGGGTGGTCGGGGTTGGCCGGAATCGTGGCTGCAGTTTGTCGGCGCAGCGAGGTTGCGGTGAGCAATTCTCGCAGCCTGGGGGCGCTCTGGGCTTGGGGTTTGGGGAAGAATGGAGAGGGGGCAGAGGGGGTTTTAGTATCCAGGATACGAGCGAGATTTACTCGTGCATTTACGCGAATTGAAGCTGCGAATCAAACAGGAAACGTCCGGCGTCAATTGGGGAAGAACCAATCGCGGGGTGGAGACGACGATACCCGTGTGGGCCGCGGTTGTCAGTGAGAGGGGAGGAGAGGGAGTGGTTCCTTCCTGTCATCGAGCCAGTGGGTGCGGGGGCGGGTGAAATAAAACGTTTCGCAGGGGTGGGAACTGCTGGGCTAGCTGGGCCGAGTTGGGCTGGGTTGGCCAGATTGGCTGGTTGTCTATTTTTTTTCCTCTTCACTCCTTTTCTTTTTCTGATTGTTTTTCTAGAAATGGTTTTCAAACCCTATTTCAAATAATTTTGAATACAAACCTTCTCTAGCTTTTGTACAGTGTTCCTTGCACCCAAATAAGTGTCAAACTCCTCTGTTCACTCAGACTTACTTGGGTCATTTGAAAATAATAAAATAAAACCAAGCCTTTTAGGAGATATAAATAGGCATGAATTTGGTTTTATTTTATACATTGCTTTGAAACTTTGCTCAAGCTTTTGGAAAACACTTAAGTTTGAACTCAAAACATTCTGAATGAATAAAAGCACCTTTCTCATTAGCATGTAGCACAAAGGCTAGAGTTTTTTATACATAAAATAATGAGCAACATTTGCTCCTGTTTTTGAAATGATTTTGAGATGAAACCCTAAATGATGATGGATGCATGGATGATATGCATGAGTTTTGAAACATGATTTTAGGGATGTTACAGCTGGCCATTTGGGCTTATTGGGCCCTTGTGGCCCAATAGGGCAGGGTCAAAACAATCACCTCGAAGGGTTTTCGGCCCACCCATCCCACTCATTCGCTATCTCCTCTCTCGAGCTCACCCCTCTCCTTATCCTTCACCGACCCCGTGGTCAGTGGTGTCGCCGCCGGCGATTCCTGCCGTCGGACTGTCCTGGCCGCCGTCGTGGTGCAGGAAGAGGTTGTTGACTCCGCTCTTCCCTCCTGTCCAACTAGATTTGGACATGGAGCTCTCCTGTGATAGATCGATGCCGTCCCGAACCCTAGGGTTTGGGTTTGGCGTTGATCCTAGCGCCGCCGCTGCTGTCGTGCGCTGTGGTGATTCACCTCGCCCCTAGGCGTGACTATGTTCACCGTTGTGGCGTTGTATGGGTCGTAGAGCCCCCTGGGGGTGCTCCCCATGCCGCCATGGTCGTCGGCCACCTCTGCTTCCTCTTCTAGTCTCCAGGAGGACCTTTGGTGAGTCATTCCTCTCCCCTCGTGCTCTTTGTACTAAGCCAATCTATGCTAGATGTTGGTGGTGACCTTCCTGGTTACTTTCCTGTCCTGATTAGGGTTCTTGGTTCTACTTAGGGTTCATACCCTGCTGTGGATTAGATACCGATGAATTGGATCATGTGTTGATTGTCCCTAAGCATGCTAAATGATTGTTAGTTGTGGTTTACTGCTTAAGATGAACTGTGGTGGTGCTAGTGGCTTATCAGATGATTCTATGAATTAATTTTGATGTGGTCAAATGATAAGGTTGCTATAGAAGCAATACCTAGGAATCTTGTGGTTTACTTTTTCACCACTGTCATTACTTGGTTAATGACAGTGAGTGTTGTGTGATGAAATCACTGTATTAACACCTGTTGGCTTAAGAATTCAGATGTAGTTTGAGATCAAATGGTTTCAAATAGTGAAGATATACATAGGTGAATAGCTTGTTTATGATTCCTGTGTTTAAGAACAGGAAAATGATTTACAGTGGGTTGGTTGAATCTGTGAAGATTGAATGCTTAACCTGATTAATATAGAATTGTTCTTGTGACACTATCTTTGTATGGCACACAAGTTAGATTCTATTTCATTGTTTGGGTTGGTCCCAGCTGAAAATGAGTTTGTCTTTAAAGATAAGTAGAAAATTTCCTTTCTTAAATCCCTAAGACCAATGATGTTGGTCTGAGGTTTAGGGATTTAGACCTCTATCTAGTTGGTTCACATGAATTGATTCTGATAGTGATACCGACTATTATTGCTTGAATCAAAGTTGGGAAAAGATGATTGTAAGCTTGACAAATTATATAGATCCATAAGATTGGATTCTCAGGTGCTACTCTTGTCTTAGAGATGTGCCTAGAAGTTTAATCTTAGCTATGTTCATTCTTGAATTGGAATATAGCTTGATAGCTAAATCAATGATGTTGTTCTGAGATTTAGTTGGATCCTTATGCTTTTCTGTTTGCTTTAAGAGTTTAAAACCTCAGTGATGGATTCACCCCACTTGGGTGCTTCCTGAGAGTTTGAATGAGAGACAAATCATGTATGCTTGTCTAATCTTAGACAGATAGATCATGTGATGATCTATTTACTCACCACTATCACTTGATGTTGTGGTTGATCTTGTGGTAGCTTAATCTGGTGCCCCCCCTGGTATTTCCAGCTCCTGGCTTGTCCTTGATCTAGCCCATCATCTCCTGATCCCGATGGCTTGATCTTGGTCTTGCTATCCTCCTGATCTTCCCTCTCCTTATGTCACCATCTTGGTGATGTGATCCCGGGATTTGGTTGGTTTGATCTGGCTTAGCTTTGGCTTGGTGTAGCTTCTGGCTTATGTGCTTTGTTTAGCTGCTGGCTATTGTGCTTGGTGTGTAAAATCAATGGAATGGTGTGGGGATTGATTTCCCACGGCTGTGTTGACAGTTTTGTTTGGTTGTGCTGCTGTTGTGGTGTTGACAACACACACCATGCAGTTTGGTGTGTGTTGCTTGTGTGCTTGCTGCATAGATGTGGATTTGTTCAGAATTTTTGAAAGTTACTTTCATCTTGTTACTTCTACCTAGATGGTGAAACTTGCCCCTCTTTACTATTATTTGCCTTATGGCTTGAATTTATGAAAGATACATTCTTTCATATTGGTGAAACTTGCCCATTTTTATAAGATTACTCAATGATGAACCTTGATCAGTGCACTTCACTGACAAGTCTGAGAGTAATACCATTTTAACCTTAACTTTCTTTATTTTATTGTTGGTGTTTGTTTTGCAGGTACCAGACTTGGAAATTCAAGATTCTAGTTTAGGTTTTCTTCTTTATTTATAGAATAGTCAAATGTAATATTCTTTAGTCTTTTGTAATTTTAGTTCTATCCTTTTGTAATATTTATTTTATTATTGTGTAATAAATATTGTACTATTATCAATTAAAGAAATATTATTCTTTATTTATTTACTATTGTAAAAATTGTGGATGGTTTTCATAAGTTACATTTTGTAACTTATTTATTGAATGAAATTATGAAATGGAAATTCTTATTCTTAATTACTTTCTTTATACAAAGTTTGAGTTATTATTGGTTAAATTCTTAATTAAATCAAATACTCAAACATTATTCAAAAATCCTTTTGAATTATAATTCAAACACTCAAGTTTTTAAATTCAAATTTCATTTCCCAAAACACATAAGTCCACAAAGATCATATCAAAGTCTATAACAATCATCCTTCAAGACTATACCTAATCTCAAAGTATGAAAGAAACCTTGATCACTTTAGGTTTTTATTTGGCGAAAAATTTACCCACATTTTCACAGATGAATGCATGCAACATTCCAAATTCCTAAATCTACCCTTCGTTAGTTCCTAAATGTTGGGATGTTACAATAAACCAATAGTTTTGGCAAGTCGTGGAAGTTATTACCTCAGTAATAACCGCTCCTTATCCTTTTTGTTTTGGTTTTTGTGTCAAGTTCAATTACTTTTGAGAAGTGGAGGAGTTGTGAAAAGTGGTTGTCCTGGGACAGATTTTTGTGCTGCATCGTAAAAAATCGTGAGGGATCTCAGTACTTCGGATGGAGCTGTATTTTTCTGTGCTTGTTCTCCAAGTAGTTACCCAACTTTCATTAGTTTTGCACTTTTTTATTTGAGCAACAGAAGGTTTTCGAAAAAATCAATCTCTACCTGCTGGTCTGTTTTGACAGATTACGGTCATCATTTGCATTTGCCTCTTAAAGAAGCCTTTGTTTTGATGGATTTCAGTTGAAGTGCGAACCTAAAGGTTTATTGATGCTTACACTAATATTTCCATTGAGGTTTGTGTAATGCCTTGCATGAAAGAAATTTCCAGGAGAAGGAGGAAAGGAGTCTGCAAAGTTCGTTTTTGACTAGGTAAAAGTGGTGAAAACAGAAGGTTCATGAAAACCCAATGTTTTTATTACATACGGAAGGTTACGAAACGAAACAGGTGAGGAAACGGAGGCCGGGGTGGCCAAACCCACCCCAGGCATGGGCCCCAACTAGCCGCACCTGGAGGGGGTGTGAGCCCCCCGAGCTGCGTCTCCACGTCGTTTTCGCACCAGTACCTTCCTTATGCTTTGAAACTTCGTAATATATAACCCCCGGATCCCTCGAATTTCGTGCATCGTGTTCTCCTTGTGTTTTCGTTTCAATCTGTTTCTGTCAGGAAATCTTCACAAGTTTAGAGCACCATGGTCTCCACCAACGACAAAGGCAAGAACCCCGTGGAGGAAGTAAAGATGGAGGAACAAACCGCCGCAGGGTCAAGGGCAAGGAAACCTACTTTTGTAGGAGCAATAAACACTGGACGTGCTTTTTATCGTAACATGCAGGGGATTATAGCCTCCGTTCTAGACTTCAGATCCTTCCCTAAGGCAGTGGAAGCCCTTCCCTAAGACATGCCCAAAAAGGCAACTAAATTTTGAAAGACTAGAAGGGATATCAAAACTTTTCCAAAATCAACACAAGATAAGTTAACCCAGAGTTTGAGCGAAACTGGATAAGGAGAAAAAGAAGCATACCAGATTTTTTGCAACTACTTTTCATCTTTAAAATAGTTTTCACAAGTACTAGACTCAACATCGACCAATAGCAAGGTTTTCCTATGGTCGGTACTACTCTGATACCAAAACCTGTGACACCCCCGGGATCAGGGCTAAACAAATCCCAGACTTCCGTCTGACATAAGCTTAACCTTGAGTTCAAGAATATCCAGTGAAGAATCGATAACACGGCAGTGACCCTACGTCACTAAATTTATTACAGCAAGATCATAACTAAGCAAAGAACCAAATTATTACAAGCAGAGGTCACTGACCACAAACATTCAACAACGGAAGGCAAATTATTCTATTAAGTATAGCAAACTTAACAAATGGCCTAAGAGGCCTGAAGCATAACGATGACGTCCCAGCCCATAGATTCGAGGCTGCCGGCCGAGAACCCCAAGCTAATCGTCGATGTCGATGTACTATGGAACTCGTCTTCAAGGAACAATTACTCTGCCAAAAGTATCAACAAAGCAAGGGTGAGTACACGATGTACTCCGCAAGACTTATGGCTGGTGGAGTTGTTTTGCATAAAGCCATCTTTGTTTATAAAACAAGAGAGAGAAGAATCTCGTCTAGTTAGAGTATTTTAAAAGGGGATAAGAGAGCGACATCTCCGAAAAATTGATCATCATCTTGATATCCACGAAATCATCATCATCTTAACCCTAACTAGGATCACCCCCTCGTACCCATGAGGAAGCATCCTTAAGAAAACGTTGATCTGCCAAGTTTTACGATTAGGTTATAGTTCTCTATGATCTTGAGTCCGGTCGCCAAGTCGTTCATAACCGTGAACACGGCTTTTCAAAAAGATTATTACCCTGCAGGGTTGTACAACTTTACCCACACGTACTAACCTTCTCTTAATGCCACATGATTAGCCCTTTTCCTTGGAAGGATGGCAGAGGGTGGTTAGACACGACCTTTACCTTGATTTCGCCAAGACCATGAGTCACGCAATAAGGATGGTTCCGCTGTAACGGGTCAAGTCCTGAAGTTGGTCCTTAAAGATGTGAGGCGAGGTTGGTTCCCCAAACAACCCGGTCCATGCTTCCCTACCTGTTATGAATGCACCTTCACCCGCCAAATCTTTCAAAACATTTTCAATGCGTATGTCGAATGGAACGCCCGAACTATGTGACTCCTGGAATCTACTAGGCAAGTTAGTTGCGCGTGAGGTTGTCCAGGCCCCATGTGGTTGTACGCTCGTCTTGGTTCCAAAGGCAAGAACTCGGGTCCTAGTGGTGGCGAGCATGGGACAAGAAAAACCACATCCCACCATGGCCTCCCATACAAGTTTTAGCATGTTTAACTTATATCACCTTTGATATCATCTCATCATGTTCTCCTGTCATACTAGATTCTCTGCATCTGATACATCATCTGGAAGGACCAGCACTGATAGCTATGCATGGCTAAGCAGGACACATATGCTAGCTGCAGTAGTGCACACAAGCCAAACCTAGTTATGCTAGGAGCATTGGATCAAGTAATATAAGCTCAAAGGGAGTATGCAACAGATAGAATACTCTATCTATCGATAGAAGACCATAGTAGAATCGTATGCATCATGGCAGAATTGAAATGCTTTCAAAATCATAGGATTATATCATGGTGGGGCTATGATTGCCTTTGCCTGTTGATAACCAATAAGTAGATCTTTGGAATCCTTGGCTTGACTTGATTATAGTTGGTAAAGCATTGTTCGTCGATCTTCGAACTTCGCTGGTGTTGATCTCGGGCTTCGATCTCAATCTCGTTATTGTATTCTACTGGGAAGAACCAAACACCGTAAAGAAAGGGAAACAATCAACACATGGCATCGATGCAATTCTCAAACAAGAATGATTATATGACAAGATAAATTGCATTGAAATGTAACCCTAAGGCATGCTCGAAAATTTAATCGGGGTTCTGAGGGGTATAAACCCTAACTCGGGGAAACTCCGGAATCACCTATGAGGGGTTACTAGGTTATTCTAATTAAACTTGTCATGGAAATTGTTGAACAATGCATGATTATAGCTTAGATAGGTAGTTCTCATTTTTCTGAACATTTTGATATATTATTTCTATTTTTTTGACTTATAAATAATGATATTGAATTTACAAGTTTAAACCATTTTCTAGAATTATTTAAAACCTTTTATTAGTTTTACTGCATCATGCTGACATCAGCACACGCCCTAAATCATTTTATAAAGAGGGCTGGGCTAGCCATAGTGGCTGACTGGTGGGCCTCAGAGCCACATCGGCCTCCACGTGGACAGGTGGGACCCGAGGGGGTTTGACCAGGAGCTGACCGTGCGTGCTGGCGTCATGATGACGTCAGCACGACGTCACGCCGACGGTGACCTATAGAACGATTACGGGGCCGACGACTGCGAGCGCGCAGGACTGCGAGGGCTAGCGCATTTGAACGAGGGCAGCAGAGCGAACCAAATAGCAGCGGCACCGCCAAGAAATGGTCGCCAGAACAGTGGCTCCAACGACGACAAGCGATAGAGCACGCAGACTCACGGCGGGAGTGGGATACAGAGTAAGAGGGAGACAGAGGCGAGGTGCACCAGCACCGCATGCTCCCCAGAAGCGCGAAGAGGCGGTCGGCGAGGCGACGCACGACTGGAATCGACGAGAATGGCGGCGGAGGTCGTCGGAAACCGAGGTCTCGATTGGGACAACTCAGACCATGCCAGCTTTCTATATTAGGGGCAAAAGGACGAGGTGGACAAGGCGGTTCCGGTGATGGTCTCAGAACGGTGAGGGAACATCGGGAACAACGACGAAGGGAGGTTCTGGATGGAGCTAGGGTTTGGCACCTCACAGGGGGAGAGGGATAAGCGAGAGAGGAGTGGATAAGGCACTGGGGAGGAAGAGTTGAACACGGCGACCTTCTTATCCTCGCTAACCTTGGTGGCGGCATGGATCATGGCACGACGGGGCGACGGACGACATCGGCGAGGACAGCGAGTAGCTTCTCCTCCGGCGCGAGGAAGAAGAAAAGCGAAAGACGTCGAAGGGGTATCGGGCCGTTTGGGCCGGCTTGGGCCGCGGGCAGGCTATGGGAAAGCAATCAAAACGGGCTACGCGGTGCGGCACTGAGCGGCAGGAAAGAGAAGAGGGAAGGTGGGCCGGCCTAGATGGCTGCTGCTAGCTCTATTTTTTTCCTGAAAATAGTTTTCCTAATTTATGTTTTGCCTTTTGTGATTTTAAATTCAAATTCTACCCTGTTTTGAGAGATTTCAAAACACCAGAGGTTTTTATAAAACATATGAAATAAAGTGGGGCCCTTTTTATTCCATTTGGGATCCATTCATTTTGTAGTTTTCAAAATACATAAACCATTTGAATTGTTTTTAGAGAGGAAGGGAGAATAGGGTTTAGGGTTTTGCATATTTCTTGCATGAATTTTTAGAAGATGATGCTAATGAATGCACAATCAAACCCTAATTATTATTTAACTAAAACTGGGGTGTTACAACTCTATCCCCCTTACGAGAATCTCGACCCGAGATTCCAAAGGTAGGAAGAGATACAGAGAGAAAGAAACAGGGCCACTCTAAGGATAAGAGGGAAACACACTAAACAACAAACCGAGTATCTCATGGTCAACTCATGGATGGACTGTACGGAAACAACTCTGAGATGACAAACATGAAACACGCCAAGATAACGGAGGAACAAGAGGAGAAGGTTTCAAATTGTTAGATAGGTGGTCTTCATAAGGGTTGAGACCATGGAACTCACAGAAGAGTTTTGAAGCTTCTGAGAGTAAGGCTTCCAACAGAAAGAACATGACCACACACTTCGATAGGGAACCTCTACTAAACGACTTAAGTAGAGATTTCAGGTTGCAGAGATATGGATCAACAAAACCAAGCTGTTGAACTACTTTTGACACAGAAGGGTCACTCTTTCATTCAACAGAAGGCCAAGACAGAAAGGATTATGTTGGTGGAGAGGACTCATAAGAGTCACATGGAACATGTAACGAGAGAAACTCCTGATTAGCAAAATCATAGTCTCTCCTAGAACATGGCTGCGAAAACAAAGGAAACTCTTTATCCATCTAGGTATACCAAAATCTTTGCCAAAGATCATGCTATCACTTTACACCACTAGACGAATTGGTAAGGAGATTCCCGATGACACGAGAATAAAGAAACTTCATTCAAAGACTTCAATTATTTGGCCCAACAAAACTCTTGCCAACATAACAAGGTCTAAGGATCGACCGAGAGACATTTATCAACACTACTTTAAATGTTCTCTTTGATGTTCAAGAAATCAAACATCAAGTAAAGGTCGAACTTCGGATACAAAGGAAACCATAAGCATAACTCCTATAATAAATTATAGAAGAAGCCTCATGAAGAGTGGTTGTTATTGCTGATGCAAGAGAATATGACAAGGGTCTTTTCGGCTAAGTGTGTCAACCATTACATCAATCTTGATAGATTTACAAAGAGACCTATGTCAAAACCTTGGGGAACACCAACCATCATTGCTGCTTGAGATTCAACTTTGGTTAGGTAAGGATACTTCAGACTCAGCATGTCTGAATAGAAAGTTTGCAACATTTACCGCGAAGGTAAAGTTACTAGATTCTCAAGATATGGACTACAGTGTAAAGCTCCAAAAGATGAGCTAGACTGCTAGACCCATGTATTTAGCAACTTGTCGGAAGACAGCTGCGCACACATAAAGTATTGTCAATAAAACACACATGTATCCTTAAGGGAAGGAAGATAACTCTTCTCGAATCCGTGACGACATATTTCAACAATTGCACGTGAACCGGAGAAGTTTTCTTCTAACATCCAGAACTCCTACTTCAAAATGACTTGAAGATGGTTCTCGAAAGTTTCCAAGATTAATGCCAAATGTTTCGTATGAATCTTCTCTAGCATGGAGAAGATAAGGATGTCATTGATGGGCTCAACAACAAACTTATCAAGATACTCTAAGAGGATTCACTCACAAGTCGTATGATCAAGGCAAAAATACTGGTCAGACCAAAGGACACGAAGATGTACTTAAGTGAAACATCACAAGTAGAAACATCATCAAGATAATACTTCGATCTGAGTTTGATTTGACGATAACCCAAATCAAATCAAAGATGGGGGAGATAATATGTCCACAAAGGAGATACTATCTTTCTTCAACATGGACAAAACTAGGCATCCCTTTTAGAAAGAACTGAGTCAGATAGAACTTTTGTCTTACAACTCTCCAAGTTGTTGTTTAAGCTCAACCAACTAGTTTAGGGGTATCCAGTACGGATCCTTGGAGAAAAGTGCAGTTCAAAGAACTTGCTTGCTCAAGAACTTGACAATACGGTCATGTGGCAACATGGGGATACTTCTAAAAAGACGACTAGAATATCACAAACCACTAATACGTTACTTAGTTTAAGAGGAAACTTTCTTGGTAAGGCAAGAAGACATAGTCTCAGAGCTTTAGCACGAACCTAACTATTTGACCGAAGAGGGTGTACCAGAGTAACGGACTTGGTAGCACAATCATCGTTTGCTTGGTGAAAGGATTAACCAATCACGCTAAGGATGACACAAATGTCCTTGGAGTTCAAAACAATAGTAATTGCTAAGAATCTCAGATAACCACATTGTTACGCACACGCATCACTCATGAGCCCCAAAGCTCGAGGAAGGGTGGTTAAAGATGTGTAAAGCATCACTTCATTAAGAAGGTCATGAAACTCAGCATGACCTCTTAGTATAAAAGAGTGTGATACTTTAAGGTAGAACAGACAGAAGCTAATCAATGCCTCTTGATCTACGGATTACAACACTTTGACCTCGTTCTAGATATGACGAGGTACTGGAGTTTGTTTCTCCTGGACATTATGAAATTGTAGAGGTCCCAACCTTTAATAAGGTAGAGATTTCTGTGTTTACAATGCTAGTCCTTGGATCAATAGCTAGCATCCACAGTTAAGATGTAATATCAAGAAACAAAGGTCATAATACAACTTTATAACCAGGAATAAAATAATTCATTACATCTTACATAGCTCATTTGGCTATCTCATTACAATGCAACAGAAATAATTATATAGCATGGAGTCCTTCATCTTCAAAGTGCCACAGACAATCATGTTGGTTGTAGACTTGTAATCCTATTCAACATACTTCACTAACATCAAACAAACCTGCAACATAATAAGTTACAGCCACAAGGGTCAATACATTTGAATTGTATTGGCAAGTGATACTATGGTAGAATAGTGGTATCTATCATCTATATGCATTTGGCTAAGCGGGGTTTAGGCTTGCTTTGCTCAAAATAGATTTTCCTTATAAGTTGAAAACACTAAGTTTTGCTTGTCAAAATCACCCAAAGCATCTACCAATAGACATTGGTGATCCTTTACCCTTGTTCAACCACAAGTTTTTAACTTAGAAAATTGGGATGAGGAGATCCTTGATAGCTTCCATGTCTTGATGCTCAAATTGTCCATTGTCGGGGACACGGCTAAGTACTTAGATTTTACTCTCTCGAGAGGTGGTGCACTTTCCCCACAAGACTCGACATGCTTCGAGACAAGATCTTTCAGAAGCCTTCCCTTAGACCAAAATGGACGCGTTCCCAAACCTATCACCCCCTACCACCAACTGTCAATTTGGCTAAGTTATTGCAACTTATATGATCTAGTCAGAGCCCATAATGCCATGTGGCTGCACTTGAAGCTTCTCAACATTTGACATCTCAAATCTCTTTGTTCCTTGGGTGTCATTCCACAAGTGAGATACACTAGGGTAGGCCATAATTAGGGGCCCTGTGTAACCACTCAACATGATCCATACAAGTCCCATTCCACCCAGGTGACTCATTCACATAGTTGTTTTATTAAACAAAACATAAGTCATAGACTTAGAAATATTTCATACTATGAATATAATCCACCCTTGTTTTCTAATAGCTAAGCTAAGCATGATAGTAGTAGGGATCTTAACTTAGGAAAATTCTACTAAGGCATAAACTACTAGGATTTCCCATGGCATAGCATACTTAGTAAAATTCCATGCAAGTCCTAATTAAAAATATCACTAATGCATAGTGAAAATAATGGGAAAAAGTATGAAGCACCCCACTTGCCTTTTTGGTAGAGAATATAAGTTCACTCCTTGATCTTGCAATAGTCACACTCTTCAAAGTTCACTACAATTCAATCAAGCAAGGCACAAATTCAAAACTAGCATTCAAACAATAAATCACATAATAATAAAAACAAAGCAATGCATGCAAGCATGCCAAAGATTTTTTTGTTTGGAAAATTGGTTTCTAATAGGTTATAAACATTATAAAACACCTATTGGTAATTTATAAATGTGGAAAAACCATTTGATAACAAGTTAGTGAAAATGGCCACATTAAATCTCTTTTGTTTTGCTAGAATTGATTTTATTCAAAGAATAATTTCTAGTGTTATCCAAAATGTTTTTAAACACCAATATTAATGTTTATGGTCATAATGTTTTAAAACAATTTCATTTACAAAGGATTTCATTCAAAATCAAATTTTAAATCAAAGCAACATTTTATTTTGTTGGAAATGCCTTTAAACAAAGTAATAATTTTATAGGGTTCACCAAATATATTTTTAAATCCAAAAACTTGGTGTTTAGGGTCAGAGAGTTTAACTCAAACCATTTTCAAAAGGTTTTACTCAAAAAGCATTTTTAAAACATAAACAATATTTTTATTTAACTAGAAATGCTTTTATTCAAAGATTTATTATTTAGCTTCACAAAATACACTTTTAAATTCATATGTTGGTTTCTATGGTCAGTAGGTTCAAAACAATCCATTTACAAAATATTTTACCCTAAAATTAATTTTAGAATGAATTTTATACACAAACTATGCCTACACATGTTTATGCAAAAACAACCAATTTTACAGAAGCAATTCCTTAAACAAAGGGCGTGGTTGGAAGGTACTCATTTTTCTGAATCCAGTGATATAAAGTTTGAAAAATTTGAACATGTAGATTTAAAGTTATGAATTTTGCAAGTTTAAACATCTAATAGAAATGTTTCTGTTTTTAAAACGAGAGCTGGGCTACGTGTCGTGTTTTCATTGGTCGGTACCGGTTCGTGTGGATCGACTGACGTGTACTGTTGGATCTAATGAAATCGTGCGGCATAGAATCGATCGTACCCCTTCGGTTAAGTCATCTATCGCATCCGTCAGATCTAAATCGTATGGTTCTAATCGAATCGACCACAAAGTGGCGGCGCTGCGACGGTGGCTGGCGGCGCTGCGATGGTGGCTGGCGGCGGAGCGGTCTGGCAGTGGCATCACCGGCGGGTACAGGAAGCGATATAAGGAGGGGATAAGCTCACCGAGTTTGCCGTGGCGTGGGGATGCTCGAGGTTGTCACTGTTGGCCAAGGGGCGCACGAGATCGAAGGGGATTCCTCACCGGAGTTCGTGTCTGCGTCGGGCACGTTCTGTCGAAGACGGAGGCGAAGCTACGGTGCACGCCAGAGCCAAATAGAGACGCTGTTATATGCGCAAGGTCGTGGCAAGTACACGCGTGTGAAAGAGGGGGAGAGGGGAGGTCAGTTTTTACCAGGGGAGCTCGTCGGAGAAATGGCAGACGACGGTCGTGCTTGGTTGAAGTCGTTGCCGAGGATACAGGGAACGCGCGAGAGAGAGAGAGAGAGGAAGGAATGGGCATGTGCGTAGGGAGATGGGGAACATGCTTGTGGGATCTGGGAGGCAATGGGAAGTCCGTGCTCGCCAGAATTGGCCGGGGAAAGCTGTCGGAACAGAGGTGTTGTCGTGAGCAATACGGGCAGCCTAGGGGCCGAGAGGTGTGGGGCATTGAGGGGAATGAGAGAGGAGAGGCAGGCGTTTAAGAGGGTAGTGATTGCTAGAGGTCTATTTGCTGCAATCAATCGAATTTTACTCCGCGGAATCACGGCAGAAACGGCGAGGGGAGAGCGTGGTCAGCGGCGGGTGAGGAAGAAGGTGAGCTAGCGATGGGTCCTGGCATCAGTGAGTGCGGAGGGGGTACGGTGGGGTCGCGGAGTCAGTGAGGCTGCGGGTCGATTCGCGAGTGACAGAAAACGCTTCGGGGAAGAGGGAGTGGGCTGCGAGTTGGGCCTGTTGGGCTAGCTGGGCTGGACTGGTTTCTTTCCCATTTTTTTATTCTGTTTCTTTTTCTGTTTTCTTTTTCTGTTTTGAATTTGTTCAAATGATTTCAAACCTCTTTTTAATTCAAAACTTTTCCAAACTTTCAATATATTTTAGTACTGTTATAAATGTGTTTTTAAAGACCATTTTGGAATAATTCCTTTATTCAATTATGGTTTATTCTTTATTAAAATTAGGCACTTGTTTTTATTCAAATAAGATTTTAATTATATTTTCAAACCCTTATTTCAATTCTAATTTTCACCAAACCTTTTTCACTAGGTTTTATTTATTCAATAGTATATTAAATAATTCATTTACAATATTTTATTTAGAATATTCTAATATGATTTAATTCTAATATTCTAATATTTTAATATGATTTATTAATCATTTAAATTGGGCATTTTTCTTTATTCCAATAAAACCAAATATGGTTTTAATCCCATATAAATTTTATTCAAATAATTCTTTTAAGTTAATTAGATAACTTTTTAATCCTCTTTGGTAAATTCCCATTTATTATTTTCCCATGATTTAATTAATCATTTTCATTAGGGATTTTGTCTTTATTAAATATAATTAGAATAGGGTTTAATCCCATATACTTTTATTTCTTTATTATTTATCCCTTTATTTCATTTGGATTATCTTTATTCCATTTGCTTATGGATTTAATTCAAGTTCTAAATTATCTTCTAAATAATTTTATTGGGGTTTATTATTTAGTTTAGGAAACTTGTCTTTATTTAAATTAAATTGGACATTGTTCAATCCTTATGGTTTTATTTAAATAATCTTCCACCCTTATTTATTATTAATAATCTTTCATTTTATTTGTTTATGGATTTGGCCAAGATTTAATTTGGCTTTTAAATATTCCCTATTTATTTATTTCTTTTATTTATCTTATAAAATCCATATCCTTTTATTTATAGATCCAAAATTGGTGATTCCAATTTGTATAATTTTATTTAATATTTGTTTATCCTTTTAAATCCTTTTAGGATTAATTTACTCACAATTTGGTATTGATTTTAGATAGGAGATTTATTAGCTTTGGAAATATTTCCTTTTGCCATATTAAACTCATAAGTTTTTATCCATGGCTCCAAATTAAGTGAAACCAATTTCTATTGTTTTATAATATTTTTATTTATCATTTTGATCATTTATAAATGCTTTTTGCTAAATTTTTATATGGATCAAATCCATAGTCTTAGAGAGATCTTGGAAATGATTTTCTTCCATTAGGGTTTTGGGTTTTGGTTTATTTTTTCCAAGTTTGAATTTCAAGATACATTCATTAATGAATGCATTTCACTTGATTGAAATTTTGTTGGTTTCCCTTTTATTCAAAGTTTGTTCAAGATGGGTTTTGATGTTTCCATTTGGAATCAAAAAGTTTCTTTTCACCCTAAATTTCAACAATTATTTCTTTTGTTTATTTATTTTTCACATTTCAAAATTTGCAAAATTTTGGGATGTGACAGGCTACCACCCTTAAAAGAAATCTCGTCCCGAGATTTGGGAAGGCTAGAGGTTACAGGTTGGCTTCGAGGCAACCAGGGTACTACCACCCTTAAAAAGGTTTTTAACTAAATTACATCTTGGCTTACTTGGGGTCTTGATGTATCTTCCCTGGGCATTTGTTTGCATAATGTCCTAGCTCTTTGCATTTGAAACACATCACTTGGCTAATATCCTTCTTTTCCTTTGGTATCATTGTATCTTGTTTGTTTCCTTGGTTCTTCTTCTTCTCTGGGCAATCACTGGCATAGTGTCCCATTTCTTTGCAATTGTAACATTGCAACTGACTTTTGTCCTTCTTCTTCTTTTTGGGTCTCTCCAAAGCTAGGAGTTCTTCTAGTTCATGCTCTTTATATCTCACTGCAAAGGTGGGAAATCTTTCTCTCTTCTTGGGGAAGTTACTAGAGATATGATCTTCTTCTCCACAAGAGTAGCAACACTTTGTGGTCACTTTGGATTTGGCCTTATGAGGCATGGTTCTAACTTTGCCTTCATCCTTCTTGGTAGAATTTGTTCCCTTATGGAGGTTTCCAAACATTTGATGCATTCCATCTTGTTTTGTTTGTTGAATTATAGGATAGATGGGGCATTGGATAGGGACATGATCATTTCCTTCACATAGGAAGCAAGTCACTTGAGATGTGGGGCATTGTTTAGTTGGATGTTTATCTTCACAATTAGGGCATTGATCCACATGCCCTTTAGAATTGTGTTCTATATCTCCACAAATATTGCAAGCTTAAGTTCCTTCTATAATTTCATCCTTGACATCATTGTTGTCACAATCTCCTTGGGAAGAGTTGCTTATCATGTTGATCATTTGATTTGTCATCCTTTGCAACAATTGAGATTGGGTTTCCAAAAACTTTTGCATGGTTGGGTCTAACTCCTTGTTGTTGGCTAAAAACTGAGTTGTCACTTGATTCAACTGGGCTTGGGTTGCTAGAAGCATCTCTTGGTTGTTGTTGTCACCATCCTTGATGTTGGAGTTTTTTGGAGAAGTCATATGTTTGGGTTGGATTGGGATTAGATTAGGCAAAAGATTTCTAGGAAATAAGTCTAATCACACACAACAATTCACACAAACAATGTGCAAGCAATCACAAACAAGCATTACACTCAAACAACAAGGTTCAAACACATTTTTAGGCAACAAAATATTTTTGCTACACCACATAAGTTGGTGTGTTTAAACTAATCACTAGTATGGTGGTCCAACTATATGGTTCACTTGAGATCATTCCATTCTTCTTAGTTGTTTTCTTCATGGACAAGGTCATGGTTGCCTTCGAAAAATTCTTGCATCTTGGTCACAAAACTTCAAAGCTGATGATGGTTCCTTCTAAGTTGTGTTTCCTTAATCTTCAAGTCTTGACTATTGTTCTTGTCTCACTTGTAGTCCTTAGTGATGTCCAAGTTGAAGTCCTTGATGAAACTAAAGTTGAAGTCATTGGTGATGTTGAAGTTGAAATCATTTGAGTTGGTGAAGTCCTTGCTCATGTTGAAGTCTTTTCTTATGGTGAAGTCTTTGCTCATGGTGAGGTTTTGTCCATCAAGTTTGAAAAGGAAGAGATGTAGAATCAAAACCAAAAGGTTGAGGAAAGAGTATACAAGATTGTTTGTAAATAAGTTTTTGAACAAATACAACTCCTATTTTTCTAAGGTGTTTTGTCCAATCCTAGGGTTACAATCCTACAGGCAATACAGTGCTCTGATATCATCTGTAGAGGTCCCAACCTTTAATAAGGTAGAGATCCCTGTGTTTACAATGCTACTCCCTGGATCAATAGCTAGCATCCACAGTTAAGATGTAATATCAAGAAACAAAGGTCATAATACAACTTTATAACCAGGAATAAAATAATTCATTACATCTTACATAGCTCATTTGGCTATCTCAATACAATGCAGCAGAAATAACTATATAGCATGGAGTCCTTCATCTTCAAAGTGCCACAGGCAATCATTTTGGTTGTAGACTTGTAATCCTATTCAACACACTTCACTAACATCAAACAAACCTGCAACATAATAAGTTACAGCCACAAGGGTCAATACATTTGAATTGTATTGGCAAGTGATACTATGGTAGAATAGTGGTATCTATCATCTATATGCATTTGGCTAAGCGGGGCTTAGGCTTGCTTTGCTCAAAATAGATTTTCCTTATAAGTTGAAAACACTAAGTTTTGTTTGTCAAAATCACCCAAAGCATCTACCAATAGACATTGGTGATCCTTTACCCTTGTTCAACCACAAGTTTTTAACTTAGAAAATTGGGATGAGGAGATCCTTGATAGCTTCCATGTCTTGATGCTCAAATTGTCCATTGCCGGGGACACGGCTAAGTACTTAGATTTTACTCTCTCGAGAGGTGGTGCACTTTCCCCACAAGACTCGACATGCTTCGAGACAAGATCTTTCAGAAGCCTTCCCTTAGAACAAAATGGACGCGTTCCCAAACCTATCACCCCCTACCACCAACTATCAATTTGGCTAAGTTATTGCAACCTATATGATCTAGGCAGAGCCCATAATGCCATGTGGCTGCACTTGAAGCTTCTCAACATTTTACATCTCAAATATCTTTGTTCCTTGGGTGTCATTCCACAAGTGAGATACACTAGGGTAGGCCATAATTAGGGGCCCTGTGTAACCACTCAACATTATCCATACAAGTCCCATTCCACCCAGGTGACTCATTCACATAGTTGTTTTATTAAACAAAACATAAGTCATAGACTTAGAAATATTTCATACTATGAATATAATCCACCCTTGTTTTCTAATAGCTAATCTAAGCATGATAGTAGTAGGGATCTTAACTTAGGAAAATTCTACTAAGGCATAAACTACTAGGATTTCCCATGGCATAGCATACTTAGTAAAATTCCATGCAAGTCCTAATTAGAAATATCACTAATGCATAGGGAAAATAATGGGACAAAAGTATGAAGCACCACTTGACTTTTTGGTAGAGAATATAAGTTCACTCCTTGATCTTTCAATAGTCACACTCTTCAAAGTTCACTACAATTCAATCAAGCAAGGCACAAATTCAAAACTAGCATTCAAACAATTCATCACATAATAATAAAAACAAAGCAATGCGTGCAAGCATGACAAAGATTGTTTTGTTTGGAAAAGTGGTTTCTAATAGGTTATAAACATTATAAAACACCTATTGGTCATTTATAAATGTGGCAAAACCATTTGATAACAAGTTAGTGAAAATGGCCACTTTAAATCTCTTTTGTTTTGCTAGAATTGATTTTATTCAAAGAATAATTTCTAGTGTTATCCAAAATGTTTTTAAACACCAATATTTATGTTTATGGTCATAATGTTTGAAAACAATTTCATTTACAAAGGGTTTCATTCAAAATCAAATTTTAAATCAAAGCAACATTTTATTTTGTTGGAAATGCCTTTAAACAAAGTAATAATTTCATAGAGATCACCAAATATATTTTTAAATCCAAAAACTTGGTGTTTAGGGTCAGAGAGTTTAACTCAAACCATTTTCAAAAGGTTTTACTCAAAAAGCATTTTTAAAACATAAACAATATTTTTATTTAACTAGAAATGCTTTTATTCAAAGATTTATTATTTAGCTTCACAAAATACACTTTTAAATCCATAAGTTGGTTTCTATGGTCAGTATGTTCAAAACAATCCATTTACAAAAGATTTTACCCTAAAATTAATTTTAGAATGAACTTTATACACAAACTATGCCTACACATGTTTATGCAAAAACAACCAATTTTACAGAAGCAATTCATTAAACAAAGGGCATGGTTGGAAGGTACTCATTTATCTGAATCCAGTGATATAAAGTTTGCAAAATTTGGACATGTAGATTTAAAGTTATGAATTTTGCAAGTTTAAACATCTAATAGAAATGTTTCTGTTTTTAAAACGAGACCTGGGCTACGTGTCGTGTTTTCATTGGTCGGTACCGGTTAATGTGGATCGACTAACGTGTACTGTTGGATCTAATGAAATCGTGTGGCATAGAATCGATCGTACCCCTTCGGTTAAGTCATCTATCGCATCCGTCGGATCTAAATCGAATGGTTCTAATCGAATCGACCACAAAGTGGCGGCGCTGTGACGGTGGCTGGCGGCGGAGCGGTCTGGCAGTGGCGTCGTCGGTGATATAGGAAGCGAGATAAGGAGGGATAAGCTCACCGAGTTCGCCATGGCGTGGGGATGATCGAGGTTGTCGCTGTTAGCCAAGGGGCGCACGAGATCGAAGGGGATTCCTCGCCATAGTTCGTGTCTGCATCGGGCACGTCATGTCAAAGACGGAGGCAAAGCTATGGTGCACGCAAGATCCAAATAGAGACATTGTTATATGCGCAAGGTCGTGGCAAGTACACGTGTGTGAAAATAGGGGGAGAGGGGAGGTCAGTTTTTACCAGGGGAGCTCGGCGGAGAAATGGCAGATGACGGTGGTGCTTGGTTGAAGTCGTTGCCGAGGATACAGGGAACGCGCGCGCGCGCGAGAGAGAGAGAGAGAGAGAGAGAGGAGAGAGAGAGAGAGAGAGAGAGGAGAGAGAGGAGGAGAGAGAGAGAGAGAGAGAGAGAGAGGAGAGAGAGAGAGAGAGAGAGAGAGAGAGAGAGAGAGAGAGAGAGAGAGAGAGAGAGAGAGAGAGAGAGAGAGAGAGAGAGAGAGAGAGAGAGAGAGAGAGAGAGAGAGAGAGAGAGAGAGAGAGGAAGGAACGGGCACGTGCGTAGGGAGATGGGGAACATGCTTGTGGGATCTGGGAGGCAAGGGGAAGTCCGTTCTCGCCGGAATTGGCCGGGGAAAGTTGTCGGACCAGAGGTGTTGTCGCGAGCAATACGGGCAGCCTAGGGGCCAAGAGGTGTGGGGCATTGAGGGAAATGAGAGAGGAGAGGCAGACGTTTAAGAGGGAAGTGATTGCTGGGGGGTCTAATTGCTGCAATCGATCGAATTTTACTCCGCGGAATCACGGCATAAACGGCGAGGGGAGAGCGTGGTCAGCGGCGGGTGAGGAAGAAGGTGAGCTGGCGATGGGGCCTGGCGTCAGCGAGTGCGGAGGGGGTACGGTGGGGTCGTGGAGTCAGTGAGGCTTCGGGTCGATTCGCGAGTGACAGAAAACACTTCGGGAAGAGGGAGTGGGCTACGAGTTGGGCCTGTTGGGCTAGCTAGGCTGGACTGGTTTCTTTCCCCTTTTTTTACTCTGTTTCTATTTCTTTTTTATTTTTTTGTTTTGAATTTGTTCAAATTATTTCAAAGCTCTTTTTAATTCAAAACTTTTCCAAACTTCCAATATAATTTAGTAATGTTATAAATGTGTTTTTAAAGACCATTTTGGAATAGTTCCTTTATTCAATTATGGTTTATTCTTTATTTAAATTAGGCACTTGTTTTTATTCAAATAAGATTTTAATTATGTTTTCAAACCCTTATTTGAATTCTAATTTTTACCAAACCTTTTTCACTAGGTTTTATTTATTCAATAGTATGTTAAATAATTCATTTAGAATATTCTAATATGATTTAATTCTAATATTCTAATATTTTAATATGATTTATTAATCATTTAAATTGGGCATTTGTCTTTATTCCAATAAAACCAAAAATGGTTTTAATCCCATATAAATTTTATTCAAATAATTCTTTTAAGTTAATTAGATAACTTTTTAATCCTCTTTGGTAAATTCCCATTTATTACTTTACCATGATTTAATTAATCATTTTCATTAGGGATTTTGTCTTTATTAAATATAATTAGAATAGGGTTTAATCCCATATACTTTTATTTGTTTATTCTTTATCCCTTTATTTCATTTGGATTATCTTTATTCCATTTGCTTATGGATTTAATTTAAGGGCTAAATTATCTTCTAAATAATTTTATTGGGGTTTATTATTTAGTTTAGGCAACTTGTCTTTATTTAAATAAAATTGGACATTGTTCAATCCTTATGATTTTATTTAAATAATCTTCCACCCTTATTTATTATTAATAATCTTTCATTTTATTTGTTTATGGATTTGGCCAACATTTAATTTGGCTTTTAAATATTCCCTATTTATTTATTTATTTCTTTATCTTATAAAATCCATATCTTTTTATTTATAGATCCAAAATTGGTGATTCCAATTTGTATAATTTTATTTAATATTTGTTTATCCTTTTAAATCCGTTTAGGATTCATTTACTCACAATTTGGTATGGATTTTAGATAGGAGCTTTATTAGCTTTGGAAATATTTCCTTTTGCCATATTAAACTCATAAGTTTTTATCCATGGCTCCAAATTAAGTGAAACCAATTTCTATGGTTTTATAATATTTTTATTTATCATTTTGATCATTTATAAATGCTTGCTGCTAAATTTTTATATGGATCAAATCCATAGTCTTAGAGAGATCTTGGAAATGATTTTCTTCCATTAGGGTTTTGGGTTTTGGTTTATTTTTCCCAAGTTTGAATTTCAAGATACATTCATTGATGAATGCATTTCACTTGATTGAAATTTTGTTGGTTTCCCTTTTATTAAAAGTTTATTCAAAGATGGGTTTTGATGTTTCCATTTGGAATCAAAAAGTTTCTTTTCACCCTAAATTTCAACAATTGTTTCTTTTTTTTCACATTTCAAAATTTTCAAAAAAAAGAAATTCAAAAATTGGAAAATTTTGGGATGTGACAGAAATGGTTTGTCTTGACGGACCACAAAAGTATCTTGCATCAGAAGACACCAATGCATATTTACTACTTAGCTACCAACTAGTAAACAAAGGTCAAAGAGCAACCAAAAAGGAAGAACATGCTTAGGGTAGAATCCCAAGATGTGGATGCATGGATTAACAATCTTTCGAAAACCAGTGCTGAGAAGATAAGGTGTGGCAGAGTCACGAGTACAGATGCGAGACTCTGGAGGAGTACTCTTGTTGTGATCTATTTGGTTCCATTAAAGAACATTTGCCATAACATGTGGTAGGGGAAGTCCTTAGTTGTCACAATTCAATTGCAACCAAGACCAAAAGCTTGAAGGATATAATTGTAGTACCATCCACTATGGTAATGTGTGAACATTAACAACATGGGTCAAAGGAATGGATCTTGGTTTAAAGATCAGCTTCATGTATAAGATTCACATATAATCCAGCACAATCCGGGATCTTAGATTCAAGTCCAAGGGTTAAAACCCAAAGAAAGGAGTAACTAATACTTGAGTGACTTAGCGTAAACTCAAAGGTAATAATCACAAGGTGGCTTCCTAGAGAAGAAAAGGCTTATGAAGTACCCAAACAAACAAAAAGGAGGCACACGAGGCGAGAGGAAACCTCGAAGACTAGAACAGAACACTATAGATCCAACAATATAATATTGTGGGTCCAGAAGATAGAGAGATCATGATAGAAAGGAATCTCTCAGATGAAAAATAGCAAAGGGGTACAAAGAATTCACAACACACACAACTATACAGAACTCGACACTAGGTCAACTGGCTTAGAAACGACATGCCCAAAAAGGCACCTAAATTTTGAAAGACTAGAAGGGATATCAAAACTTTTCCAAAATCAACACAAGATAAGATAACCCAGAGCTAGAGCGAAACTGGATAAGGAGAAAAAGAAGCATACCAGATTTTTTGCAACTACTTTTCATCTTTAAAATAGTTTTCACAAGTACTAGACTCAACATCGACCAATAGCAAGGTTTTCTTATGGTCGGTAATGCTCTGATACCAAAACCTGTGACACCCCCGGGATCAGGGCTAAACAAATCCCAGACCTCTGTATGACATAGGCTTAACCTTGAGCTCGAGAATATCCAGTGAAGAATCAGTAACACGACAGTGACCCTACATCACTAAATTTATTACAGCAAGCTCATAACTGAGCAAAGAACCAAATTATTACAAGCAGAGGTCACTGACCACAAACATCAAACAACGGAATATGAATTATGCTATTAAGTATAGCAAACTTAACAAATGGCCTAAGAGGCCTTAATCACAACGATGACGTCCCAGCCCATAGATTCCAGGCTGCCGGCCGGGAACCCCAAGCTACTCGTCGATGTCGATGTAGTATGGAACTCGTCTTCAAGGAACAATTACTCTGCCAAAAGTATCAACAAAGCAAGGGTGAGTACACGGTGTACTCCGCAAGACTTATGGCTGGTGGAGTTGTTTTGCATAAAGCCATCTTTGTTTATAAAACAAGAGAGAGAAGAATCTCGTCTAGTTAGAGTACTTTAAAAGGGGATAAGAGAGCGACATCTCTGAAAAATTGATCATCATATCTTGATATCCACAAAATCATCATCATCTTAACCCTAACTTGGATCACCCCCTCGTACCCATGAGGAAGCATCCTTAAGCAAACGTTGATCTGCCAAGTTTTATGATTAGGTTATAGTTCTCTATGATCTTGAGTCTGGTCGCCAAGTCGTTCATAACCGTGAACAGGGATTTTCGAAAAGATTATTACCCTGTAGGGGTGTACAACTTTACCCACACGTACTAACCTTCTCTTAATGCCACATGATTAGCCCTCTTCCTTGGAAGGCTGGCAGAGGGTGGTTAGACACGACCTTTACCTTGCTTTCACCGAGACCATGAGTCACGCAATAAGGATGGTTCCTCCATAACGGGTCAAGTCCCAAAGTTGGTCCTTAAAGATGTGAGGCGAGGTTGGTTTACCAGGGGCGCTATCAACCCCAAGCAACCGGGTCCACGCTTCCCTACCTGTTATGAATGCACCTTCACCCACCAAATCTTTCAAAACATATTCAATTAGTATGTCGAATGGAACGCCCGAACTATGTGACTCATGGAATCTACTAGGAAAGTTAGTTGCTCGTGAGGTTGTCCAGGCCCCGTGTGGTTGTATGTTCGTCTTGGTTCCAAAGGCAAGAACTCAGGTCCTAGTGGTGGCGAGCATGGGACTAGAAAAACCACATCCCACCGTGGCCTCCCATACAAGCCTTAGCATGTTTAACTTATATCACCTCTGATATCATCTCATCTTGTTCTCCTGTCATACTAGATTCTCTGCATCTGATACATCATCTGGAAGGACCAGCACTAATAGCTATGCATGGCTAAGCAGGACAGAGATGCTAGCTCCAACACTACACACAAGCCAAACCTAGTTATGCTAGGAGCAGTGGATCAGGTAATATAAGCTCAAAGGGAGTATGCAACAGATAGGATACTCTATCTATCGATAAAAGACCATAATAGAATCGTATGCATCATGGCAGAATTGAAATACTTTCAAAATCATAGGATTATATCATGGTGGGGCTATGCTTGCCTTTGCCTGTTGATAACCAATAAGTAGATCTTTGGAATCCTTGGCTTGACTTGATTATAGTTGGTAAAGTATTGTTCGTCGATCTTCGAACTTCGACGGTGTTGATCTCGGGCTTCGATCTCAATCTCGATATCGTATTCTACCGGGAAGAACCAAACACCGGAAAGAAAGGGAAACAATCAACACATGGCATCGATGCAATTCTCAAACAAGAATGATGATATGACAAGTTAAATTGCATTGAAATTTAACCCTAAGGCACGCTCGACAATTTAATCGGGGTTCCAAGGGGTACAAACCCTAACTCGGGGAAACTCCGGAATCACCTATGAGGGGTTACTAGGTTATACTAATTAAACTTGTCATGAAAGTTATTGAACAATGCATGATTATAGCTTAGATAGGTAGTTCTCGTTTTTCTGAACATTCTGATATATCATTTGTATTTTCTGACTTATAAATAATAAGATATTGAATTTACAAGTTTAAACCATTTTCTGGAATTATTTAAAACCTTTTATTAGTTTTACTGCATCATGCTGACATCAGAACACGCCCTAAATCATTTTATACAGAGGGCTGGGATAGCCACAGTGGCTGACCGGTGAGCCTCAGAGCCACATCAGCCTCCACGTGGATAGGTGGGACCCGAGGGGGTTTGACCAGGAGCTGACCGTGCGAGCTGGCGTCACGATGACGTAAGCACGACGTCACACCACGGTGACCTACAGAACGATGAAGGGGCCGGCGATTGCGAGGGCTAGCGCATTCGAATGAGGGCAGCAGAGCGAACCGAATAGCAGCGACACTGCCAAGAAATGGTCGCCAGAACAGTGGCTCCAACGACGGCAAGCGGAGGAGCACGCGAACTCACGGTGGGAGCGGGATACAGAGGAAGAGGGAGACGGAGGCGAGGTGCACCAGCACCGCATGCTCACCAGAAGCGCGAAGTGGCGGTCGGCGAGGCGACACGCGACTGGAATCGACGAGAATGACGACGGAGGTCGTCGGAGACCGAGGTCTCGATTGGGACAACTCAGACCATGCCAGCTTGCTCTATTAGGGGCAAAAGGACGAGGTGGAAGAGGCGGTTCTGGTGATGGTCTCAGAACGGTGAGGGAACATCGGGAACGACGGCGACGGGAGGCTCTAGCCGGAGCTAGGGTTTGGCACCTCACAGGGGAGAGGGATAAGCGAGAGAGAAGGGGATAAGGCGCTGGGGAGGAAGAGATGAACACAACGACCTTCTTATCCTCGCTAACCTCGGCGGCGGCACGAATCATGGCACGATGGGGCGACGGATGGCATCGGCGAGGACAACGAGCAGCTTCTCCTCCGGCGCGAGGAAGAAGAAAAGCAAAAGACGTCGAAGGGGTATCGGGCCGTTTGGGCCGGCTTGGGCCGCGGGCAGGCTATGGGAAAGCAAGCGAAATAGGCTGCGCGGTGCAGTGCTGAGCGGCAGGAAAGAAAAGAGGGAAGGTGGGCCGACCTGGATGGGTGCTGCTACCTCTATTTTTTCCTGAAAATAGTTTTTCTAATTTCTGTTTTGCCTTTTGTGATTGTAAATTCAAATTCCACCCTGTTTTGAGAGATTTCAAAATACCAGAGGTTTTTATAAAACATATGAAATAAAGTGGGGCCCTTTTTATTCCATTTGGGCTCCAATCATTTTGTAGTTTTCAAAATACATAAACCATTTGAATTTTTTTCAGAGAGGAAGAGAGAATGGGGTTTAGGGTTTTGCATATTTCTTGCATGCATTTTTAGAAGATGATGCTAATGAATGCACAATCAAACCCTAATTATTATTTAACTAAAACTGGGGTGTTACATTTTGCATGTGGAAGTATCTCTCCTTTAGTTGATTATCTATGTATCCCTTGGTGTGAGTGCCTTTATAGAATATTAATGAGAAGTTTCATCTTTTACTTTTTGCACTTCTTATTTTAGTTTGCAATCTCTATTATATGATTGACCTTGTTGAACTGTATTGGCATCACTTTGGCAGCATCAAGTTGATCTAAATTGGTTTTGGCAAACCGAGCTTTGGTCAGTAGCAACACTTTTTGAGGTTTGAAAGGAAAAGAGAAAAGGCTTACAGGTATTTTGTATCATTTATTTTTTCCTTGATTGGCTCATAAGCTTAGTATTCTTTATTTAAGATCTTTTGTGTCTTCAAGGAAGATTGCATGTTTGGCTTTATCACTTGTAGGTTTGCTTGTTTCTTTCAACTCTTTTGCTTGCTAGCCAAAAACCTGTTTTGAGAAGGCTTACTTCTCATATTTCCAATCCCTTTGAACCAAAACCTGTGCCATTTGTGTCCACCATATCTACTAATTAGCATTATTGCTATTCCAAGAAAATTCTCAAGCTTCATCTATCTTTCGAATTAAAAAGTATTTTTTATATGAAAACTAGTTAGTAAAGCTCTCACGAACTTGATGGCACGCCTTATTTTCTTGCCCGTAATAGACTTGAACCATTGTGTCATCGAAGTTGTATATGCTTGTATCTATACGTTGGGATTAGCAGAACCATGCTGTCATGGGGAACACTTTCAGCACTTATGGATACATATCCAGTTGATAGCATGCTCTTTTGTTTGCGAATGTCGTCAGTGTGAAATAAAAAGGGAGCTTGTAAGTCCATGGAGTGATTTATGTGTGTTAGAGAAACGCCTGGGCCGCTATCCTAAGCCATGCCTAATCATGGTGGAAACTTGCAGCATCACCATAATGAGCATTCTATGAAGCATCCTCAATAAAAAGCTATGCACATAGTAAATAAAAAGATCGCTGAGATGCTCATTGTCTGCTTGCCTTGTCATTTTGGTTATGGGATAGCTCATGTACCATGTGCAAGGGGTACCCCGTTGGCGGTTCTTTATGATACACATGTACTTACAATGACAAGAACTTACTGGTAACCAAAGTTGAGTAGCATGTGGAGTGGCCCTCGTACTCAAGGGACATGAGATTGCCAACTTATATTTCGTCAAACATATACTCCATCCTTGTTCACTTTAACCTTAATCATCTCAAGATGCCTATGATAAGGGCAATGAGGGATCAAAGCTAGTAAGTACCATAATCTTTTGGAAACTCTTTATGACTTGACATCCCTGCTTCCCTCTATGAAGGGACCTTTCTCCTATTTCTAAGTTGAGTCAGTAAACCTAATTCCTCTCTGTCTCCAGCAAGCATTTGAGTTGTTGTGTTGCAAGAATTCATATGATGATTTATTCTCTCATGTTTTTTATCTTCCTTGTTTGCACAAGACTCTTATCTATTGAGTATTACTTTGAAAGCCATCATTGTGAAAAACCTTGTTGAGCAAAGAGTGCTCCTATTTTTGAAGACTTCTAGAAAGGCTTTATTTGTGAAACTATTTTCCAGTTGTTCTCTGACCAAGAACAATGTTTGCCAATTCCAATTATGATTTATCTTTATGCATCTCTATTGTGACTCATCTACTTGTTGCAAACTAAGTTATATAATGGTGAGCTACTTTCTTCTATGAGTTATGTAATGGTAAGTGTGATGCTTCTTGTCCGTATTTTTTATCGACACTTCACTCCATAAACCTGTGGACATGATTACTGAGCTCAGTTTTCGCTTGGGAACAAGCGAAGGTCTAAGCTTGGGGGGAGTTGATACGTCCAATTTGCATCACCATTCTATTTCATAATTTGCCTCTATTCATTGATATGTGTCTTATTATGAGGTGTTACTTATGTCTTTTCCTCTGTTTTCGCATGTTGGATGATTCTTGGAGGATGAAATGTCGGAGTCAGGATTCTCATGGAAAAAGAGGTGTTTTGATGCAATTTCGCGAAGATCAGAAAAATACCAGAAAAATATTGGAAAATTATATTTTCCTAGAAGAAGGAAGCCAGAAGGGGAGGCGTAGCTGGGCCACAGGGGGCCAAACCCCCTAGGTGCGCCCGCCCCTAGGCCGCGCCTAGGGCAGGTGTGGCCCACCTGGCCGGACTCCGACTCCGCTCTCTCGCCTATATCTTCCTCTCGGAACCCTCGCCGCCTCTGCAGGGCGGAAAACACCGAGAAAGAAAGAGCTCTCCGCCAGATAGATTTCTATCAGGGAAATTCCTTCCCGGAGAGGGGAGATCATCGCCATCAACACCGTCATCAAGTTAGGCTTCATCGGGATCATCATCATCATCATCCACACCATCATCTCCACCAGCACCATCATCACCACTCCATCCCGTTGTAACAATCGTGTTGAATACTTGCATAGTTCTTAGGGGAAACTTTCCCGGTGTTGATTACTATTGTAGTTAATGCTTGTGAGTGGAACCATTGGATTATTGTTTATGTTCAGATTGTTATCCATCACCATATCATCTTTGATATTGATCCATATGATGTCTCGTGAGTAGTTCGTCTAGTTCTCGAGGACATGGGAGAAGTCATGTTGTTAGTAGTGGATTTGTGTTGAGTTATTATTCAATGGTTTAGTATTTAAGTTGTGGTGCTATTCTTCTAGTGGTTTCATGTGAACGTCACCTACATGATACTTCACCATTTATGGGCCTAGGGGAATGCATTGTGTATTTGGCTACTAGTTGTGGGGTTGCCGGAGTGACAGAAACCTGAACCCCCGTTAGGACACCTTTGCACAAGGGAGTGTAGGATCTCGGAGTTTAAGGCTGTGGTTAGGTTTATATCTTAATTGCTTTCCTGTAGTTGCGGATGCTTGCAGGGGGTTTAATCACAAGTATGTATTAGTCCAAGTAAGGTCGGTACATTAGCACAGGTTCACCCACACAACACTTACAACACCAAAGAAGAGTACTTGGCTATTTGAAACGAAAGCACTTGACAGAATTCCCATGTGTCCTCGAGAACGTTTGGTCCTTATAAGTACTTACACCGGCTTGTCCTTTGCTAAGAAAGGATTGGGCCACTTGTTGCGTTTGTTCGTTGTCTTTATTACTTGCACTTTGTTTTTGAAGGGAATATGCCCGAGAGGAAATAATAAAGTGGTTATTATCGTATTCCTTATTTATGATAAATGTTTATTTTGCATGCTATAATTGTATTAATATGGAAACGTTAATACATGTGTGTTTAATAAACAAATAGAAAATTCCTAGTTATGCCTCTCTCATAAACTAGCTCGTTGATTAACAAGATGATCAAAGGTTTCCTGATCATGGACATTGGATGTTGTTAATAATGAGGTCACAACATTGTTGCAATGATGTGATGAACATTCATCCAAAGTATAGCATTACGATAAAGGTCATTGTGTTTATATTGCTATAACATCATACAAAGTAATCTTAGTCCTTAGACCATGAGATCATGTCAATCACTAACACCGGAAGAGTATCTTGATAACATCAAACGTCACACCGTAACAGGGTGACTATAAAGATGGGTTCAGTGCTACGAAGGTGTTATGTTGAGGCTCATGGATCAAGAGTGGAATTTGTCCATCCTGATGACGGAGAGATATACTCTGGGCCCTCTCGGTGATATCACATTAGTTAGCTTGTAAGCAAGTGATTTGATCACTAGAATGTTATATCACGGGGACAAGAAAAGAGTACATGTTGGTAACAAGATCAAACTAGGTATGGAGATACCGATGATCTAATCTCGGACATGTAATATATCGCAAGACAAAGGGATTGAGTTACATGCGTATAAGGTTCACACGATCACAGAAGTCATCGTTGAATATGTGGGAGTTAGTACGGATCTCTAGGTCCCATTGCTGATTATTGATCGGAGAGGGGTCTCGATCATGTCTACATTATTCACGAACCGTAGGGTGACACACTTAAGGGATACCGACACCATTTGGAGAAAATAATATGCCAGAGAAAGAAAAAAAGAAAGCGCGGGAATTTATTTCACTAGTCACCGAAACTGTTTCGGTTGAAATTGCTGAAACTGGTTCTGCATGTGAAATTGAATACTAGCAAGGGGTTTTATGTGAATGTTTGTTAATTAAAGTAATTAAAAAAAATTTGAATAAATAAATAAAAGAGTTTTATTTAAATGAGAGCTTGCATTAAATTTTGTGGAAATTTAATGCATGTGAGTGGATTTTTGAGTGGAGTCTCTTTTATGGGAGTGGAGGCTTTTCATTTTGAGTGGGAGCTCCACTCACATGAATGTGGAAGAGGTGGGGGCAGCCACCATGGCTGGGCGCCATTCCCCTTGGGGTGCCCCTCTCTCCCTATAAAAGGCCCCCTCTCCTCCTCTCAAAGCACACCTCCTCACGAAGGATCTCTCCCCCCTTTAGAATTTCCCCATGGTCTCGGATCAGCGAGATACATGTTCCCGGTGGCTTTTTCTAGAAGGATTTGTTGCTTCCGCTGCTTAGCTAGAGCGAGGGCGCAGAGGTTGTCGGGGTACCCGGACGTGTGTGCGATCACGGATGCACCACTGCTTTGTGGTGTTGGACTTGATGGTGCTGGACCAAATGGACTTCATCACGATCTTGAGATCGACAAGCGTTCGACTACATCATCCACGAGTAAAACCTCGTTAACGCTATTCGGTCTTGGAGGGTATGTATTTTATAGATGTATATCCACCCGTTGCTTGTATCAAGTAGATAGATCTTGGTACATAGTTGTTCCCATCGTAGGAAATTTTTTGTTTTCTATGTTGCAAACCCTTCAGTGATATCAGAGCCGGATCTATGCATAGATGCTTTGCATGGGTAGTAGACATATGAGTATGTGGGCGATGATGATCATTTTATTGCTTCTTAGTTGTACTTTGGATATTGGTGGAATAGTGGGATGAAGCGGCCCGGACAAACTTTACATGTCCTCGCACATGAGACCTGTTCCACGCTTGACATGCAACTAGTTTTGCATAAGTGTCTAGCGGGTGTATGTCTCTCCTAATATAGTCAATATCTAATTTGCAACGAGTTTTTAACAATTTGGTTATCCTCGTTGTGGTTCATGTTCATAGGTAAGAACGGTTCTATCTTCGAAAGCCCTAAGACACGTAAAACTTGCAATGGATAAATTAGAGGCGTCTAGTTTAGATTGTTGCTAGGCTAGTGTCATGATATGGTGATGTTGTAAGTAGAAGTATAAGTCGATACTCTTACAACAAACATAACGTGTAAGTTCCATAGACCTTGGCCTTACACATAGAGGTATGATAGTGATCATACCATGATGCACATGATGGAGATCAAGTGCAAGAACCATATCATTTCACTTATTCACATGTGATGTTTGATTGCATCTTATATTGCTAGTTTAGCATTTTATTAGCATAATAAGATGATCCCTCATTTAGATATCAAGATAAAAATGTGTTCTCCCTTAAGTATGCACCGATTATGTTTCGTCCCTCCAAGACATCACGTGATGATCGGGTGTTCTTGGATCCACGATCATATTTCGGGTGTAAGACAGTTACACACGCAAATACTAAGGTTCTTACTTGGCGAGCCTAGCATGTACAAACATGGCCTCGGAACACGGACCGAAAGGTTAAGCATGAGTCATATGGAAGATATGATGCCCATTTGATGCTCGCCTTTGGAGCTACACCGACTCACGTGATGATCGGACTTGGTGTAGTGGATTTGGTTCATGTAATCACCAAAAGGACACGAGGAATGTCGTTTTTGAGTGGGAGTTCATTTCTAATTTGGATTAGTAGAACTCAATTTATCATAAATTAAATCAAAGTGAATTTGTATAATTTGTTGTAGTCATTGGCATTCGTTCACCACTTTATGCTTAGTTGTAATTGAGATAATAGAACTATAGAATTGTGGATATTTACTTTACGAACTGGTATCGTATTGTGTTGAGTGTCAATCTAAAGTTTAAAGTCCTATTTCAAAATTTTAGCAAACTCTGTTTACTCCGTGAAATTTAATAATTGGTATTAAATCGAGAGTAACAATTCCAGTCTTAGTATCTTAAGTATCATGTTTGCCTCCATGATTCTTGATTGTTTTTTAATTTCAAGTTTATCTAGGAGCTGAAAGAATTGTTTCAGAAACCATCATGTGTGACAGATATAATGATATCCGAAATAATATTTTGGTTGCAATATGATAGAGTATAATGTATGTTCTCATATTGGATGAGAATTTGCAAAGGTTGGAGATGCTAGACATCCTAATCATCCAAAAGGGTTTTGGAAAGTAATGTCATACTCACGATTCTCCTTTATAAGCTACATTAGCTTGATCATGAAAGTCGTCATGATAAGGATGAATAGAAGATGTATGTAAGTGTTTACTACACTAAGAGATTACTAAAGAATGGATTTTGAAAGAATGCCGATCATTTGATGATGGTGATCTACTTCAAAGTGTAAGTCCAAAGGTATTAGTATTTGAATATACATGCTTTGGACTATGTGTTATGTATATGACGCCACTTTTGATGTTGATAGATTCTTTTAAAAGGAAAGGAAATGTTGAAAGAGAATCTATAAAATATATTTGGCAGAAAGGAAAAGACTAGAAATATCCAGTTTAGGTATATAGATGATATACATGTTATGGTTGTATTCTTTGCTTGTTAAACAATTTGGTTCTTGGGTATTGGATCCCGAATTGGTTGGTATGAAATTTCATACAGAACGACACAATTCATGAACTATAATGGCTAAGTAACTAGCAAGAGAATATGTGATGATGATCATCGAAAACAAACAAGCCGTTGTTTGTATTTCTCGTTCACATCAAAGCTTGCCTTCAAGATTTGTTTTAATAATAGTTATTTAAATCAGGTATTATGAGAACAAAGATTGTTCAAATAATTACCATATTCCATATAAGATGGATGATTTACAAATCTAGTTGGAGAAATCACATCCATAAAACCTAATGCTAAAATGTCGCAAGACAAATGATGGAAGATCATTACGAAGTGACATCACCATTTAAATTATATTGGAAAGAAAACATGAAGAAACTCCATTTTCATGGATTTTTGGAGTCTTTGATTTGATCAAGTGACGCTTGTGAGACTTTCCTCGGGATAATTAAAACTTCGTTTAAAGGCCAAAGAAGAACAATCGACTAAAATATTGGAATTTATACATATCGATGTATGTCATCCATTATGTCCAATCGTAGGCGATGGATTTCAACTTCATATGCTTTCTCCGGAAATTTGAGTGAATATTCACTTAATGAGAAAGAAGTATGAAATATTTGAAAACGTTCAAAGACTTTCAAGATGAAGTGGAAAATCATTGGAACAAGAAAATAAATAATTTATTATTTTATCGTCAAGGGATTTATTTGAGTTGCAAGTTTAGCAAAACACCTAGATTTGCATCTCCTGAAACACCATAGGAATATGGAGTTTTGAGATTTGTAATGAAACCTTGTTTGACATGGTTGGATCAAAGGTGTTATTTATAAAACTACCATTATGTTTTAAAAGATTAAAGCTTTAGAGACTACTCCTTTTACACTGAAAAGAGCTCCATCTTGATCCATTGAAATGACACCATGTAAGTTATGGTTAGGGGTAAAACCCAAGTTGTCATTTCTTAAATTTTGGTATGCTAAGCATAAGTAAGATGTTTACAACCAAAGTCGGATGAGCATGTATTTGTAGGTTATTTAGAATAACCATTGGGTATTCCTCCATAACACCGAGGACAAAAAGGTTTGTCGCTTGAAACGTGAAGTTTTTTGAAAAGGGAATTTTTCGCAAAAGTTAAGTGGGAGGACAATAGAACTTTAATAAAGGTTAACGAACCTTAGCTATATGTGCTGAGTTGCGCAGCGCCGGAAATCATTCCGGAGGAAGCCATAATGCTCATAGCTTATATGCCTCAAAGGTTGTGGTCACGGAGATCTAAGTTCCTAATGAACCAAGTAGGTTGGATAAACAATCAAATGCTAAGATTTGAGAATAAATCATTATTGTTTGACAATGATGAACTAACTACATGCAAAGAAGCGATGATGGGCCCTGACTCCGTCAAATGGCTTGAATCCATAAAATCCGTGATAGTTCCATACACGAGAAATCAAGTTTTGAACTTGGAAGACCCTCCGAAAAGGTGTAAAAACCTACCGGTCGTATTTTGATCTATAAATAAACAGACATGGATATTTCACATCTATGAAATAGTCGACATGTCATAAATTATTTTACGACAATGTTCAAGGAGTTGACTATGACAAGATTTGATCTTTAATAGCGATATTTAGTATGGACGGATTAAAGTAGCAACCACTATATATAATTTGGTATATGGTAGATGAATAAACAAAACAAAGTTCTTCTAATAGAATGGTTACCTAGGACGTGTGCATGACACGGTCCAAAGGGTTTTGTTAATTCAAAAGGATGCTAAAAAGGGCATGCAAACTTCAATGGTTGAAGTAAGCATCACGGAGTTGGAATCTTCACTATGATGAAACTGTTAAAGAAGTTTAATTTCATCAGGAGACGATGAAGATGCTTGCATTTGCAAGAAATTAAATGGGAGCGCTAAGAAATATTTCTAATACATTATGTGGAGGACATCTTGTTGATTGGAAATGATGTATCTTTTATTGACAAAGTTTAAGAATTTCATTTCGATGAAAGACTTAGGAAAAACCCGAATATTAAGCATGAATGTCTATATGGATAGACTGTGACGCTAATATGGTTGTGCCAAACTTACATATATGAGATATTGAAGGAGTTCAATATATAAACGACGAGAAACAGTTCTTGTCGCATGGAAAAGAATTGAATCAAGATTCAAGTGTGTCGACACTTGATAAGTGAAACAAGATTCAAGTGCTGTGACACTTGATGAGTGAAATCACAAGAATGTTGATCAATCATACCATGATATGTACACATCCAGATATATCATATGCTCTAAGTGTTATGAGCATATACCAGAATGAATCATAAAAATGATCATTGGATAATAGTAAGGATACTCTTATAATCTTTTGGAAGAATTAAGAATATATTCCATTTGTATAAGAGACAAATAGTTTATTGAAAAATGATACTAGTTTTGTCACAAGATACAAATTAAGTTTATCTCAATTTAAACTTTGGGTGGTACAATGAAATGGAAAGAAGTTTCCATGTCGAATTTGGATGAATTCCAAAGTTAAGACATTGTGACGGATACTACAACAAAAGGCTAAGTATATGACTGCTACAGTAGCAGCAAAGGAGGGCATTTGTGTCAAGTAGTTTGTTATCAAACTAAGGTGTGGTTCGCAACGGGCTAACACTAAAGATATATTGAACGACAATAGCATCGACATGATTTAACCCCAAGGAACTAAAGGTCTCACCAAAAGACCAAATTTATACAATGCCATCTCATTGGAGAATGAGTGATGCGTGAAGATGCAAAGACATGCAAATACACATGGACCTGAAAGCGTCAGATTCATAGATTATGTTAACCACTTGCAATCGCGTATATGGAACACTAGAAAGCCATAGGTGTTCCATACGCAAAGTTTTCTAACTAGATTATTGTCTCTAGTGCAAGTGGGAGACTAAAGGGAATATGCCCGAGAGGCAATAATAAAGTGGTTATTATCGTATTCCTTATTTATGATAAATGTTTATTTTGCATGCTATAACTATATTAATACGGAAACGTTAATACATGTGTGTTCAATAAACAAATAGAAAGTTCCTAGTTATGCCTCTCTCATAAACTAGCTCGTTGATTAACAAGATGATCAAAGGTTTCCTGATCATGGACATTGGATGTTGTTAATAATGAGATCACAACATTGTTGGAATGATGTGATGAACATTCATCCGAAGTATAGCATTACGATCAAGGTCATTGTGTTTATATTGCTATAACATCATACAAAGTAATCTTAGTCCTTAGACCATGAGATCATGTCAGTCACTAACACTGGAAGAGTATCTTGATAACATCCAACGTCACACCGTAACAGGGTGACTATAAAGATGGGTTCAGTGCTACGAAGGTGTTATGTTGAGGCTCATGGATCAAGAGTGGAATTTGTCCATCCTGATGACGGAGAGATATACTCTGGGCCCTCTCGGTGATATCACATTAGTTAGCTTGCAAGCAAGTGATTTGATCACTAGAATGTTATATCACGGGAACGAGAAAAGAGTACATGTCGGTAACAAGATCAAACTAGGTATGGAGATACCGATGATCGAATCTCGGGCATGTAATATATCATGAGACAAAGGGATTGAGTTACATGCATATAAGGTTCACACGATCACAGAAGTCATCATTGAATATGTGGGAGTCAGTACGGATCTCCAGGTCCCGCTGCTGATTATTAATCGGAGAGGGGTCTCGATCATGTCTACATTATTCGCGAACCATAGGGTGACACACTTAAGGGATACCAAAACCATTTTAGAAAATAATATGCCAGAGAAAGAAAAAAAGAAAGCGCGGGAATTTATTTCACTAGACACCGAAACTGTTTCGGTTGAAATTGCTGAAACTGGTTTTGCATGTGAAATTGAATACTAGCCAAGGGTTTTATGTGAATGTTTGTTAATTAAAGTAATTAACAAAATTCTGAATAAATAAATAAAAGATTTTTATTTAAATGAGAGCTTGCATCAAATTTGGTGGAAATTTAATGCATGTGAGTGGATTTTTGAGTGGAGGCTCTTTTATGGGAGTGGAGGCTTTTGATTTTGAGTAGGAGCTCCACCCACATGAATGTGGAAGAGGTGGGGCAGCCACCATGGATGGGCCCCATGCCCCATGGGGTGCCTCCCCTCTTCCTATAAAAGTCCCCCCTCTCCTCCTCTCAAAGCACACCTCCTCACGAAGGATCTATCTTCCCCCTTTAGAATTTCCCCATGGTCTCGGATCAACGAGAAACATGTTTGCAATGGCTTTTTCTGAAAGGATTTGTTGCTTTCGCTGCTTCGCTGGAGCGAGGGTGCGGAGGTTGTCAGGGTACCTGGATGTGTGTGCGATCACGGATGCACCACTGCTTTGCGGTGCTGGACTTGATGGTGCTGGACCGGTTAGACCAGATGGACTTCATCACGATCTTGAGATCGACAAGCGTAGACTACATAATCCATGAGTACAACCTCATTAATGCTATTCGGTCTTCGAGCATATGTATTTTATGCATGTATATCCACCTGTTGCTTGTATCTAGTAGATAGATCTTGGTACATAGTTATTCCCATCGTAGGAAATTTTTGGTTTTCTATGCTGCGAACCCTTCAGTTTTGTTGCTTTATCAGAAAACCCCTAAAAATATGTTTGCTAAGTATTTACAAAGATTTCCTGCTCCATACCACTAGTCAACACCTTCTGCTCCTTATTGGGATCGACACTCCTATTTATCAAAAGTACTACAATACACTCCCTATACTTGTGGATCATCAATGGGATATAGTATAATCCAGTCGAAGAGTGGTGCTGATAATTTGATGGATCTCGCCATGGCACATGGCAAAAGGATCGACTGGAAGAAGGTTAGCTCCTCCCTTCCAGTCAATGATGTTGGACAAGAAGTTGACCTTAAACCTTTTATTAAGAGAGACAAGAAATACTCGCGACCACTTCCTTCAATTGGTTTGGGACAAGAAGCTCTGTTCGCTAAAGTGTTGACTGGCGCTCTTACAGCCAATGTTGATGCTTCTGCCAAACCTTCAACTAATGTTCCTTCGGCTAATGTTACTGCTTCCATTGAGAAATCCACTTGGTTTTTTAATTGCCCTTTTGGCTATAGTCCCTTGTTGTAATGTACCTTGTTTGCCCGAATTGATTTCGATCCTATGGCCAGAGGGCCCTTTTGAGTTTTGTATGTATATATGATGTTATTGCCTAAACTTATTGAGTTTTCCTGCACTCGATGTTTGTTTGAACTCCTTGTTTTACTTTTCCTTCCAGATGATGATTGATTCCTCCGGTCCTTCGGGTTATCCCCAATCGCTTGTTTTACAGTCAGCACCTTCAGAGGCGAGTAATACCAAAAAGGTCATTACTCGCGTCGTGGATCCACCATTGTATGCCGAAAATATTCGGCGTATAAAGCAGTTGTAGAGCGACCTTCTGGTTGTGCAAGAAATGGTAGATGTTTCAAACTCGAAGACGCGAAAAACATTGGATCGTGAGGCATATCTTTTAGAAGAAATCTCAAGGGTGAGCGAGAAAATGCTTTATAAGTTTTACGCAGAGCCTCCGAGTCACTTTGTCTAGTTGCAGGAAGTGATCCCATGTGTTTTTCGTAGGCATACGATTGCGTGAGGTGGAGGAAACTCGGCGTACACGGATTTGAATGAATGCATTGATGGAAGCTTGTCAAGGTGCAAGTAGTTTCTTCTAGACTAACCACAAACGTGCCTATACGCAGGCTCTTCTCAAGGATCGGGTATCCGAGGTGGAGGAGCTTGTCGAGTGTTGTCACCAGGCCTTAGCTCGTATGTATAACGCTATGTTTCAACGATATCTCCAACCTCAAGGTCTTGCCGCGTTGATGACGAAGTTTCAGCGAGGCGACAGGATCCACCACTACGTTAAACTACAACTTATTGCGGGTGCCAAACTTGCGCTCGCTTGGGTGCATGTACAATATCCAAATATGGACTTGGACACTTTGTCACGAGTTTCCTTCTTTTCGAGGAGGTGGGGTAATTGACATGGAACCCCATTATGCGACTGCTCGCAAGCCCTCGATCCAAATCATCTGTAGGTGTATTGACAAAGACGAAGAATTTTCCCCAATTTCACAGTGTAATTAGCACGTTGTGCCCACGAAAGGATCATGTAAAATTTGTAAAAAAAAATTTATTCTTGGTGAATATACTTTTGTACTTATGTGTTATCTGTGCTTCATGGTAGTTGTAAAGTTGCTCTATGCGAGACCCTTTTGTTTGCCTGACGCCTTAGCCGAGTCAGCTATTCAGGTCAAAGCGTTTTGTGTTTGACGGTGAAGCCGAAGATTTTACTGCGCTTAAGTGCTGGAGCCCCCGAGTATCGGGTGAAAACAAGAAGTAACATAATAGGAAGTAATAGAATAGAAACTAAGACCGATTTTCGGAAACTTAGCTTTATTTATCGTCGAACACGGAGGTACATGTTTTGGTGTAATCGCTTGGACGTTGGCCTTATTGAAAGTAAAACACGACGGTTTAGCTGAAAATCCCGACAGTAGGTCTTATTGAATTAAATTATGGAAAGTAAATATCCTAAGCGTAGAAACATTGTAGTTGCGCAACGTTTCACGGGTCGGAGTACTGGACTCTGGTCTTCTTGTCTTGGAGCCGATATGCTCTGTCAGGGATCACTTCTATGAGGATGTAGGGTCGTTCCCATGGCGATTCCAGCTTTCGATGACCATCTTGTTTGAGGTGAAGGACCAGGTCTCCCACGACGAAGGACCTAGGACGTAGTCGACGGCTGTGATAGTTGTGTAGGTTCCACTGATAAGTGGTCTATCTTTATGCAACAACATCTCGAGCTTCGTCGAGTGTGTCGATGTCATCCTCGAGTGCCTCTCTGGTGTTTTATTTTTTGTATGCAACAACTCGCGGGAATTAGTTCGTTATTTCAACTGTAAGCATGACTTTTGCATCATGGAACAGAAATAAAGATGTTTCATGTGTGGTTGTGTTTGGAGTTGCGCGTAGGCTCCATAGGACGGAGGGTAATTCAGCTACCCAAGCGCCTTTTGCTCTTTCGAGAGGAGCCAATAGCCTTTTATTGATGTCGCTGGTGACGAGCCCATTAGCGTTTTCCACCTGACCATTGTTTTGCGGGGTGGGCCACCGAAGTAGCTTACGTGTATGCCGATCTCTTTGTAGTATTCCTTGAACTCACTAGATGTGAAGTTTGTCCCATTGTAGGCGATGATGCTGTGAGGTACCCCGAAGCGGAAAACTATCGACTTGATGAAGTTCACAACCGAAGTCGCGTCTTGGCTGGTGACAGGTACTACTTCGATGCACTTTGTGAATTTTTCAACTTCGACTAGCAGAAAGACGTGTCCCCCGGGTGAAGATTTGTGGAGTTTTCCCACCATATTGAGTCCCCATTGGGTGAACGACCAAGTCAATGGTATGGGAGCTAGTTCCGCCACGGGTGCATTGGGCTTTGTTGTGAACCGTTGACATGCCTCACATGTTCTTACGATGTCCTTTGCATCCTGGACCAAGTGAGAAAATAAAATCCTACCCGAAAAGCTTTGGCTGCAATTGCTCGACTACTAGTGTGGTGGCCGCATATACCTTTGTGTATGTCCTTGAGGATGAGTTTTCCTTCGTCGGATGTGACACATCGCTGTAGCACGCCCGAGATGCTTCATTTGTAGAGTTCTCCTTTGAAGATTCTGAAGGCTTTGGATCGGCAAATGATCCATCATATTTCGACTATGTCCTCGGGGAGTTATCCTCGTGTCATATATGCTACATATGGTTGCATCCACGTAGATGTTATCATCATGATTTCTTCTGATCTTACTTTTCATCAAGGGAAATTGTTGCGTCCCCGTATATAGGTGCGCCCCCCTGATGGTGCGTGAAGCTTCGTTGGGAGACCCCAAGAGGAAGGTATGATGAGCACAGCAGCAAGTTTTCCCTCAGTAAGAAACCAAGTTTATCGAACCATTAGGAGGAAGGAAACGACTCAAAGGTGTTGCTAGAAACTTGGAAACCTGCACAACACAAACTCAAGACTTTGCCCCAACGAACAGTGAGGTTGACAATCTCACTGGTTTGCTGAAAACAAAGATTAACTGTATGGTGTGGAAGGTAATAGTGGTTTGCAGAAAGGTAAATAGTAATAGTGGAAGATGTATCAATGGTAAAGATTGGACCGGTGTCCATAGTTCACTAGAGGTGTTCTCCTTAAGATAAACAAACATGGCATGAAGGTAAACAAATTATAGCAGGGAAATTGACAGGACTGAGCAAGGCATAACAATGCAATACTAGACATTCATGATCCTATGAGATTCGATTGGGCAATACAAGAGGATACATAGACCGCCATCCAACTGCATCTATGACTAGTAATCCACCATCAGGTTATCATCTGAATCCCCTCCAATATTAAGTTGCAAGCAACGGATAACTGCTTTAAGCAACGTGTGTAAGGTAAACAATCCACTTGTTCCATGAACAAGAGACCGTTGTTTTCTCCCTAGTGTCAACAGCACATCTACAACCTTAGAGATTTCTGTCACTTCCCTTAGATTAAATAGAGGCATGAACCCACTATCGAGCATAAATACCCCCTCTTGGAGTCACTAGCATCTACTTGGCCAAGATAGCTACTAGAAACGGAGAGCATGCAAGATCACAAACAACATAGACATGATAGAATCAATAAGACAAAACCATTAATCAATCTGACATAGTAATCTCAATATCCATCGGATCCCCGCAAACACAACATGCATGATTACAAATAGATGATCTTTATCATGAACGGAGATCACAAGATCTAAACATGGTAGCACAAAGGAGGAGATACAACCATCTAGCTACTACATGGACCCGTAGTCCAAGGTGGAACTACTCACACTTCATACCGGAGGCTGGCATGATGAAGAAGAAGGCCTTCGGGATGATCTCCCCTCCGGCAGGGTGCCGAGAAGAGCTTCAGATCCCCCCGATCTAGGGACGATGGTGGCGGCGGCTACAGACAGTTTTGTGGAATATTGATCGGGTTCTTAGGGTTTCTGTATCGAGGGGTCTTTATAGGCGAAGAGGCGAGGCAGGGGGCAGCCAGGGCGGCCGCACCCCCTAGGCACGGGATAGGGTTAGCCGCGCGGCCAGGGGTGTGGCCCCCTGGTGGCTCCCCTCCGTCTCGAATACAGGTTCCGTGTTCCCCACGGTAAAATATTGAATTTGGCTTTTGTCCCGTCCAATTCCGAGAATATTGATTTTCTACCTTTCTGGAACCAAAAATAGAATAAAACAGGCAACTGGCACTGTGGCATCTTGTTAATAGGTTAGTACCAGAAAACATATAAAAACACCTCAAAGTGTTGACAAAGCAAAGCAAAGTAGATACTAAACAAGCATGGAACATCAAAAATTATAGATACGTTTCCGATGTATCACCCCCGAGTCAGCCTGCAGCTTAACTTTCTTGCGCGTCTTGGGTGCTGCAGCTTTGGTTTCCTTCTTGACCTTTGATGCCCACAAGTATAGGGGATCGCTGAAATCTTCTACAAGAAGTATTAGCCAAATTTCTAGTTTGACTCAAGGGGAACACAAGAATACCAATAAGACTTTAGCAATTGAGGCGTCACGCTCAACCACACATGTATATCAATAAACTTGCAAAGGAAGTGGTGATGTATGGTAGTTGATTCAAAGCAGTAAAACAAAGCAGTAAATAAAGCAGCAGATTTCTAGTTTTCACCGGAAGTAATTGTGAAACTTTCAGTGGCTAAAATGCAGGCATGATGTGATAGTGGCGTGTTACATGAATGATATCCATCATATAATGTAACATACTAACATGACATTTAGTTCTAATTCCGTTGTGTGTAGGTGTGTGCTCCAAACATAATCATGCATGTAAGTTTGCATAATATATTTTTTCATGTCTTCCCATTTCACCGGGGCCAATTTGGTACTACAGGCAATTAATATCTACCTTTTCAAATAGATCGGAACAAAGCATTAACACTTCATGAACACACAATATCCTCAAACTATTATATATTCCCATTGTTTTCCCTAACTGTCACCTTAGGGTTCACAGGTTCAACACAATAATAGGTAATACTATTTGCAAATACATACCAAACTCAAATATATGATAGGGCAATAAAAGTTCAGTACTAAAATCATGTCACTCAGGCCCTAGAACAAGCATTAAACATAGCAAAAGTGTACCAACACTCATACAAGAATGTCTATAAGATAAACACCTCAAATATCGATACATATGGATGATTACATGATGGATCTCATCAAGTCCCTGTCCAGCTCACATGCCCACAGGGAATTAATCACACATGATGATGGGGATGAACTCATAGTCATTGGTGATGATGGTGGTGGAGAAGACCTCTAAATCTCACTCCCCTAGGTGGAGAGCAGGACCAATCTAACCCCCGAAACAAAGATCGTGGCTCTGGCGGCGCTCTGTTTCACGAAAAATTTCATGCTTTTGGGGAACTAGGTTTTCTGGGTATATAAGGAGGTGCACCAAAGGAGAGTCTTAGACGATGCTCCATGACCAAAAGGGCCTAGGTGGCGTCCACCCTTACTAGGCGTGCCACTGGTCCCTTTTGGGCCTCGTGGCCCCATTAGCTTGATTCCAAGTTCCTAGGCTTCATTATTTCGTGAAAAAATGATGTGGTATTTTTACTCGATTTTATTTCCTGCAAAAACTGACAGAAAGAAGACTTTTGCTAAAAAACAACGTTAGATTCAACAGTTTTATCCAAGTATGGGAAGATTCCAGATCAAATCATCGAGCAAAGTACTTAAAAAAGTAGATACATTGGGATGTATCAACCTTGATGAAGTGTTACGTTATTTCTTCCCAAAAAAACTCTGGGTGGCATGAGCAGGCATAGGGAGCCAATGTTTGCTAGATTATCGGCCTCCTCATTACTTGACCTACTTATGTGGGAGACTTTGCACCCGTTGAAGAGAGCCTCCATAATGTTGTTCATGCCCCGGTATGCGATCATATTGTCGCTGATGGCTTCACACTTGATTATTTCTTGATCTGCAACAAGATTCGAGTCATCAAAGATTTTGAGGCGAGTTGCGCCACATGCTTTGGCCATATGCATGCCATGCAACAGGGCCTCATATTCGGCTTCGTTGTTTGACGCGTTGAGGGAGCTCATCTGAAGTACGTAGCGCATTTTATCGCCTTGTGAAGACACCAGTATTACGTCAGCTCTTGCTCCTTCCGTTCTCTTGGATCATTCAAAGTACATGGTCCATGCTCTGGATAGATCCGGAGGACCCGTGCACTGGATCTTCGTCCACTCCGTGGTTCCTAGTAATAGAGGAATGTTGTGATCAAATTTCATGTGGGGAGGGAGAGTCTAAGGTTCTTGAAATAGTGATGAATACTGATGGATGATCTGTTGCACAGGTGGAGGTATGGATGGTGGTTGCTGCACTTCTTCTCTCTTTGGTTCAACATGAAATAGTTCCACCAACTAGACTTCCCTGTTGGAATTATTCCCTAGAGGCAATAATAAAGATGTTATTATTATAATTCTTGTTCATGATAAAGTTTATATTCCATGCTAGAATTGTATTAAGCGGAAACTTTGATACTTGTGTGGTTTATGAACAACGCCGTGTCCCTAGTACGCCTCTATGGACTAGCTCATTGATTAATGATGGTTAAGGTTTCCTAACCATAGACATGAGTTGTCGATTAATAATGAGATCATGTCATTGGGAGAATGATATGATGGACAGACCCAAGTCAAGCAGAGCAATTAGATCGTGTCATCGTGTTCATCTTTGCGAAGCTTTTTCTTATGTTAAATATTGTATTCCTTAGACCATGAGATAATGCAACTACCTGGTATCGGAAGAAAGCTTTGAGGTCATCAAACGTCATCCTATGAGAGGGTGATCATAAAGGTGTCTCTCAGGTGATCGGAAAGTACTTGTTGGGTTGTATGTATCGAGATGGGATTTGTCCCTCCCAAGTCGGAGAGATATACTTCTGGCCCACTCGGTAATCGATATCAACAGCGCTTGCAAGCACGTGGTTAAGGAGTTAATCACAAAGTGATGTCGGATTACGGAACGAGTAAAGTACTTGCTGTGAACGAGATTGAACTAGGTATGCCGATACCAACGATCAAATCTCGGGAGTCAACAAATCTCGGGAGTCAATATATATATGGGATTAATTGAATCCTGGCATCGTGGTTCATCCGATATGATCATCGATGAATATTTGGGAGTCAATATGGGTTTCCAGATCCCGCTATTGATTATTGATAGAAGATCATGTCTGCATATTCTCAAACCTGTAGGGTCACACACTTAACGTGCCTCGACGCTAGGATAGAATGGATAATTGGTTTGTGAGTTTTTGTTCGAAGTCTCGGATGAGATCCAGGACATCACGAGAGGTTCCAGAATGGTCCGGAGAATAAGATTCATATAAAGGAAAGCACTTTTTGGATTTCGGAATTGTTTCAGAATGTTTTGTACCGGAAGGTTCTAGAAGCTTCCAGAGTGGGACCAACGTGGCCCCACTTGTCGGAGGGGGGAGTGGGCCTACGAGGGAGTGCCCTGGCCGCATTGGGCCAGGGGCACAAGGCCCCATAGGCCCAGCTGGCCAAAACCCTAGGGGATCTTCTAGAAGGGGGGAAGACTTGCCCCCCACTCCACCCTTGTGGTCGCCGGCCCTAGGGCTTGGAGGAGGGGAAAGGGGGCCGGACAGCCCCCTATATAAGGTGGTCAGGGGCGCACCATCCCCCCACCCCAAAAACCCTAGCCGCCATACTGCTTCCCTCCTCTCTCTCTCCCGACTGCGCATAGGCGAAGCCCTACCGCAGAAACTCTCCACCTTTGCACCACGTCGTCGTGCTGTAGATCCAATCTATATCTCCACCACACTTGCTAGACCGAGGAAGGAGGAGACGTCGCGGTGCCGTATGTGTGCATCTCTCGGAGGCGTCGCCACTTGCGGCGTTGGATCGGATTGGATCGCGAGGAGGAGAAGGCTAGTACGACTACATCAACCATGTTCTGTTGAACGTTCCGCTATGCGATTTCTTCAAGGGTATGAAGATCTCATCTATCCCTCTCGTTGATTGCATCTCCTAGATTAGATCTTGGCTTTCCCGTTCGCATCCGTAGAATTTTTTTGATTTACTATGTTGTGAAACCCTTCAGTGGTATCAGAGCTAGATCTATGCGTAGATGTGTTTCACGAGTAGAACGCAACATGCTTGTTGTGGGCGTTGATGTTTTCTGTTGCAAGCCTCTTGTTGTGTACTTCTTATGACACGGGATAGTGAGATCGAAGCGGTCTAGGCCAACTTTACGCGACCTCGTTCGCGAGACCGGCTCCGCACTTGACGTGTGGCTTGTTCCACACATGCGGTTGGTGGATGCCAGTTTCTCTCACTATAGTTGTCATGGGATTTACACCGGATGTTGGCAACCATAATATCACCATTGTGGATTTCCGTAGGTAAGAATCGTTCTTAGCTTGTTACTCCCATAAGCCACATAAAACATGCAAGAACAAAGTAGAGGCGTCTAACTTGTTTTTGCAGGGAGTGTTTCTGTGATATGGTATGGCCCAAGATATGATGTGTATGTTGTATGCAATGATCATGTTTTGTAATATTTCACGACTTGCATGTCGATGAGTACACAACCGGTGGGAGCCATATGGTTGTATTTTTAATTGTGTATGACATGTGTGTCAACTTCTTATACGCCATGTAATAGCTTTACTTTATCGCTAAGTAGTTAGCAATAGTTGTAGTTGCTATTCGTGGTGGAGGAAATCATGGTGGAGTGATGAAGATCATGTTGGCACGCACAAGATGGAGATCATTGCACGGATATTGGCTATACCATGTCACATAAAATTATATGCATGTGATGTTTATCCTTTTATGTATCTTATTATGCTTAGATCGCGACGGTAGCATTATAAGATTATTCCTCACTGAAATATCAAGATAAAATTGTGTTCTCCCCATGTATGCACCGTTGCGAAAGTTTGTCGTGTTCAAGCATCTCGTGATGATCGGGTGCTATAAACTCTACGTTCACATACAACGGGTGCAAGCCAGTTTTGCACACGCGTAAATACTTGGGTTTGACTTGACGAGCGTAGCATGTACATACATGGCCTCGGAACACACGAACCGAAAGGTTAAGCATGAGTTATATGAATGATATGATCGACACTTTGTTGTCCACCATTGAAACCACATCTCTTCTCGTGAAGATCGGATTAGGTGTGGTGAATTTGGATCATGTTCACTAAACAACTTGAGGGATGTTGAATTTAGTGGGAGTTCATCTAGTAATTTGATTAAGTTGAACTAGTTATCATGAACATAGTCTAAATTGTTCTTGCAAATTTTGTAGATCAAATGGCTAAGTCCAACTTCAACTTCACCATTTTTGTTGAGAAAGAAAAGCTTAAGAACAATGGGTCTAACTTCACCAACTGGTTCCGCAATCTGAGAATCATTCTCGCTGGCGGACAAAAGGACTATGTCCTTGAGAAAGCGCTAGGTGATGCCCCTGCTGTAGATGCGCCGGCTGATGAAAAAGTTGTTTATCAGTCGCGCAAAGATGATTATGGTGTGATTAATAGCACCATGTTGTTTGCTATAGAATCGTACCTTCAAAATCGTTTTGAGGAGTTCGCCGGGCCCTTTGAGATTCTTGAGGAACTAAAAACCATGTTTCAGACTTAGACCCATTCTAAGAGATATGAGATCTCTGAGAAATTCTTTAACTACAAGATGGAGGAAGGGAGTTTCGTTAGTGAGCACGCCATTAAGATGTCGGGCTACACTCAACGTCTTGAGCAACTGGACTGCAAGATTCCAGAAGAGCTCAAGATTATCAGAGTTCTGCAATCACTCCCTCCTAGCTACAAAGGTTTTGTAGTTACTCATAATCAGATTGGTTCCACTGATACGATCACTGAGCTCTTCGCTAAGCTGAAAGCTACGGAGGTGGACATCAAGAAAGATAATCATGTGTTGATGGTCAACAAGCCCCCCAGCTTTAAGAAAGGTAAGGGTGCAAATAAGTCCTTCAAGAAAGACAGCGGCAAGCGCGTTGCCCCTGCTGAGAAGAAGCTCAAGTCTGGACCTAAACCGGACACTGAGTGCTTCTATTGCAAGGACAAGGGTCACTAGAAGCGCAACTGTCCGAAGTACTTAGCGGACAAGAAGGCTGGCACCACTAAAGGTATATTTGATATACATGTTATTGATGTTTACCTTACTAGCCCTCGTTGTAGTGCCTGGGTATTTGATACTGGTTCAGTTGCTAATATTTGTAACTCAAAACAAGAGCTACGGAATAGACGGCGGCTAGCGAGGGATGAGGTGACGATGCGCGTTGGCAACGGATCAAGAGTTGATGTGATGGCCGTCGGCACACTCTCCTTAGTTTTACCTTCGGAATTAGTTTTAAATCTTAATAAATGTTATTATGTTCCCGCGTTGAGCATGAACATCATATCTGAATTGTGTTTATTGCAAGACGGTTATTCATTTAAATCGGAGAATAATGGTTGTTCTATTTATATGAGTAACATCTTTTATGGTCATGCACCTGCTATGAATGGTTTATTTCTTCTGAATCTCGAAAGCAATGAAACACACATCCATAACATTGAGGCTAAGAGATGCAAAGTAGGTAGTGATAATTCAACTTATTTGTGGCACTGCCGTCTAGGTCATATTGGTGTAAAACGCATGAAGAAACTCCATTCTGATGGACTTTTGGAGTCTCTTGATTTTGAATCATTTGACACGTGCGAGCTGTGCCTCATGGGCAAGATGATCAAAACCCCGTTCTCCGGAGTAATGGAGCGAGCAACGGACTTGTTGGAAATCATACATACCAATGTATGCGGACCAATGAGTGTTTCGACGCGCGGTGGATATCGCTATTTTATCACTTTTACTGATGACTTAAGTAGATATGGGTATATCTATTTAATGAAACATAAATCTGAAACGTTTGAAAAGTTCAAAGAATTTCATAACAAAGTGGAAAACCATCGTAACAGGAAAATTATATTTCTACGATCCAATCGTGGAGGTGAATATTTGAGTTATGATTTTCTCATGCATCTTAAAGCAAGTGTAATCGTTTCGCAACTCACGCCACCCAGAACACCACAGCGCAATGGTGTGTTTGAACGCCGGAATCGAACTCTATTAGATATGGTGCGATCGATGATGTCTCTTACAGATTTGTCGTTATCATTTTGGGGTTATGCATTAGAAACCGCTGCATTCACTTTAAATAGGGCACCATCTAAATCCGTTGAGATGACACCGTATGAATTGTGGTTTGGTGCTAAACCTAAGTTGTCATTTCTTAAAGTTTGGGAATGCGAAGCTTACGTCAAGAAGTTGATGCCGGACAAGCTCGAACCCAAAGCGGAGAAATGCGTCTTCATAGGATACCCTAAGGAAACGATTGGGTATACCTTCTACCACAGATCCGAAGGCAAAGTGTTTGTCGCAAAGAACGGATCCTTTCTTGAGAAGGAGTTTCTCTCGAAAGAAGTGAGTGGGAGGAAAGTAGAGCTAGACGAGGTTACTGAACCTTCTCTTGAGTTGGAGAGTAGCACAACACCTGAAATTGTTCCAGTGCCGTCTGCACCAACAATAGAGGAAGCTAATGACGAGGATCATGAAGCTTCGGACGATGCTACTACTGAACGTCACAGGTCGACAAGGTCACGTGCCCCTCCTGAGTGGTACGGTAACCCTGTCTTAACTGTCTTGTTGGTAGACAACAGTGAACCTGCGAACTATGAGGAAGCAATGATGAGCCCAGACTCTGAGAAATGGCTAGAGGCCATGAAATACGAATTGGGATCAATGAGCGAAAACCAAGTATGGACTTTGGTGGACCCTCCTAGAGACCGAAAGGCCGTTCAGTGCAAATGGATTTTCAAAAGGAAAACGTAATGTTACTGTCTATAAAGCACGACTTGTCGCGAAAGGTTTTCGACAAGTTCAAAGTGTTGACTATGATGAGACTTTCTCTCCCGTAGCGATGTTTAAGTCCATTCAGATTTTATTAGCAATTGCTGTGTTTCATGATTATGAAATATGGTAGATGGATGTCAAGATTGCGTTCCTCAATGACAACATTGATGAAGAGTTGTATATGATGCAACCCGAAGGTTTTGTTGATCCTAAGGATCCTGATAAGGTGTGCAAACTTCAGCCTTCCATTTATGGACTAAAGCAAGCATCTCGGAGTTGGAACCTTCGTTTTTATCAAGTGATCAAGAGCTTTGGATTTGTTCCAAATTGCTACGAAGCTTGTATCTACAAGAAAGTGAGTGGGAGCTCAGTGACATTTCTAGTACTATATGTGGATGACATATTGATTATTGGAAATGACATTGGTATGCTTAACGATGTGAAGATTTATTTGAATAAATGTTTTAAATGAAAGACCTAGGAGAAGCAGCTTATATATTTGGCATCAAAATCTATAGAGATAGACAAACACGCCTAATAGCTTTAAGCCAAAGTACATATCTGGACAAAGTTCTGAAAAGGTTCAGAATGTATAAGGAAAAGAAAGGTTCAGTGCCCATGTTGTCAGGTAAGATATTGAGCAAGGCTCAGTGTGTTGGAGATATGCCCTAGAGGCAATAATAAATGTAGTTATTATTATATATCTTTGTGTTTATGATAAATGTTTGCATTCATGCTATAATAGTATTAACAAGGAAACCATTAATACTTGTGTGATTTGTAAACTTAATTTGAAGTCCCTAGTATAGCCTCTATACTTCACTAGCTTGTTGGTTGATTGATGATGTGGTTTCTTTGTCATGAACATTGAGATGTTATCAACAACAAGATCATATCGTTAGGAGAATGATATGGTGGACATACTCCTATAGACAAGCGTAGCATAAAGATCAAGTCATTTCAATAGTTCAATTGCTATATGCTTTCTGATACATAGTAACCTAATTCCTTCGACCATGAGATCATGCATATCACCTTTACCGGATGGATGCTTTGATGTCATCAAACACCACACCGTAACAGGGTGGCTATAAAGGTGGTGTTGAGTGTTCAGAAAGTATTGGTTGAAACACATGGATCAAGAGTGGGATTTGTCCATCCATATGACGGATAGATATTCTCTGGGCCCTCTCGGTGAAATGTCATCCAATTAGCTTGCAAGCATGTGACATGGTCACAAGGGATCACATATCACGGGAACGAGAAAAGAGTACTTATCAGTAACGAGGTTGAACTAGGTATGCAGAGATACCGACGATCATAACCTCGGATAAGTAACATATCGCGAGACAAAGGGAAATTGGTATCGTATGTAAGTGGTTCATTCGATCGCAAAGTAATCGTAGAAATATGTGGGAGCCATATGAATTTCTAGATTCCTCTATTGGTTATTGTTCGGAGAAGTGTCTCGATCATGTCCGCATAATTCACGAACCGTAGGGAGACACGCTTAAGGATTCGACGTTGTTTGAGTAGTTATGGTATTATGAGAAAGAGACCGAATGTTGTTCGGAGTCTCGGATGGGATCCGGGATATCACGAGGTGATCCGGAATGGTCCGGAGAATAAGATTCATATAAGGAAAGTCCCGTTTCGGAGTTCGGGAATGATTCCGGTGTTTTCATCGGGAACATTCTAGAAGGTCCCGGAATGTCCGGCACTCCGGGGGGGAAGGGGTACATGAATGTGTCATTACATGTTGGAATGATTGCATCATGTACTTAGTGTCATCGCTGTTCTAAATAAAGGATTAATTCAAATCCCAATTTGGAAAGTCAAACAGCAAGTTTGAAAGTCAAACTGCCAGTTTTGGAAAGTGGAAAGAGGAGGAGAGTTGGAGGCCGAGTTGGAGGGGAGTTCCTCCCCTTGGCCGGCGCGCCTCCCTAGGCCGAGTTGGGGAGGAACTCCTCCCCTAGGCGCCGGCCCTCCCACCTATAAGAGGAGGGGCAGGGCCTCCTCCTCTAGACACAACACTAGATCCTATCCTCTAGACCTAAACCCTAGATCTAAACCCCGGTTTAGAGCTGTTTCGGTTTAGAGCCTTCTAATTGGTTTAGAGCCCTCTAATTGGTGTGTCTAATTACTAGACCACTAATAGCCTCTCTCATAAGCTCCACCATACTCGCACCGGCTTAAGGCGAAGCCCTGCGGGATCTCCCCTCTACTTCCGGTACCACGCCGTTGTGCTGCCGGAATCGCGAGGAGAGTACTACAACCTCCGCTGCCTGCTGGAACAAGGGAGAGGAAGGTCTTCGTCGAGTACCGAACGTGTGACCGACTGCGGGAGCGCTGCGGGAACGCGGCGCCGGAAGGATCGTCTACGCGATCTTGAGATCGGAAAGAGTACGACTACATCACCCACGAGAATCTGCTCTCGTTAAACACTTTGGAATCTTCGAGGGTGAGTTATTCCATCGACTCGTTGCTGCAATCTAGTAGATAGATCTTGGCTTGTTTGTTTGTATGCGATAGAAAATTTTTGTTTTCCATGCTACGAACCCCTACAGTGGTATCAGAGCCGTGTCTATATGTAGATCTGTTGCACGAGTAGAACACAATGGTCATTGTGGGCGTTGATGCTTTTATTGTAGATTGCTTTTTGTGTACTTTGCATCTTGCGGTATGTTGGGATGAAGCGGCCCGGGCTAACCTTACATGACATCGTTCATGAGACTTGCTCCACGCTTGACATGCAACTCGTTTTGCATAAGTGGCTTTGCGGGTGCCTGTTTCTCCTAGCATAGTTAAGATCCAATTTACAACGGGTGATCAACAATGCTAGTATCAATGTTGTGGTTCTTGTTCGTAAGTTAGAACGACACTTATGGAAAGCCCCAAACCACGTAAAATATGCAAAGAAAGTAGAAGCGTCTAACTTTGTTTTGCAGGGGTGTGCAGTGATGTGATATGGCCATGATTGTGATTATATTTGATGTATGCAATGTTCCTTATTGTAAGTTGGCAACCGGCAGGAGCCATATGGTTGTCTTTAATTTCTGTTAAGACCTGCGTGTCTATTCAAAATAGTTGTAATAGTTGAAGCTGGTGGACGACAACCATGGAGAAGCGTCATTGACCTTGATGCTATGCCGGTGATGATGGAGATCATGTTCGTGCTTGAAGATGGAGATCGGAAGCACAAAGAAGAAAGGCCATATCATATCACATATTATGAATTGCATGTGATGTTAATCCTTTATGCATCTTGTATTGCTTAGTAGACGACGGTAGCATTATAAGATGATCCCTCATGCACATAAATTTCAAGTTCTAGAGTGTTCACCCTTAGTATGCACCGTTGCCAAAGCTTGCTGCTTCGAAGCACCACGTGATGATCGGGTGTCTTTGATTCCGCGGGTGAATACAACGTAAGCAAGCCAGATTTGCTTATGCGGAAGCTAAGGTTTGATCTTGACGAGCCTAGCATGTACAGACATGGCCTCAGGAACACGGATCGCCGAAAGGCAAAGCATGAATCATATAGTAGATATGATGAACATGATGATTGTTCGCCATTAAAACTATATCAGCTCTCGTGATGATCGGTGTTGATGTAGTGGATTTGGTTCGTGTGATCACTAAAACAATGTGAGGGATGTTGTTTTGAGTGGGAGTTCACCTAGTTTAATTTCATTAATTAATTTGAACTCAATTTGTCATAAACTTAGTCTAAACTATTGCAAATATGTTGTAGATCAATGGCAGCCCCTACCATCAATTTTAATGCGTTCCTAGAGAAAGAAAAGTTGAAAAACAATGGAAGCAACTTCGCGGATTGGTTCCGCAATTTGAGGATTGTCCTCACAGCTGGTAATTTGACCTATGTGCTGGATGCACCGCTAGGTGACCCACCTGCAGCTGATGCTACCGATGAAGTAAAGAATGTTTACCTTGCTCGGAAGAATCAGTACTCCATAGTTCAGTGTGCTATCTTGTATGGTTTAGAATCGGAGCTTCAGAAAAGGTTTGAAGAGTCAGATCCATATGATATTGTCGAGGATCTCAAATTAATCTTTGAGACTCATGCGGCAATTGAAAGTTATGAAGCTTCTGAAAAGTTCTTTAACTGCAAGATGGAAGAGGGTAGCTCCGTCAGTGAGCATGTGCTTAAGATGTCTGGGCACGCAAATAAACTTCAAAGTTTGGGTATAGTGATTCCTAATACTTTGGGAGTTTACCGCATCCTCCAATCACTACCACCAAGTTACAAGAACTTTGTGATGAACTACAACATGCAGAACATGAACAAAGAGTTGCCAGAACTATTTGCTATGTTAAAATCTGCAGAAGTGGAGATCAAGAAAGAGCACCAAGTGTTGATGGTCAATAAGACCACCAAATTCAAGAAAGGCAAGTCTAAGCAAAAGGGACACTTCAAGAAGGGTGGTAAGAAAGTTACCATGCCAACGAAGAAGACCAAGGCTGGACCTAAGCCTGAAACTGAGTGCTTTTACTGCAAGGGAGAAGGTCACTGGAAGCGGAATTGCCCAAAGTACTTGGCGGATTTGAAGAACGGCAACATCAAGAAGAAAGGTATATTTGATATACATGTTATTGATGTGTATCTCACTAGTATTCGTAGTAGTGCCTGGGTATTTGATACTGGTTCGGTTGCTCATATTTGTAACTCGAAACAGGAGCTGCAGAATAAACGGAAGCTAGTGAAGAACGAGGTGACGATGCGCGTAGGAAACGGATCAAAGGTTGATGTGATCGCGGTCGGCACGCTACCTCTTCATCTACCATCGGGATTAGTTTTATACTTAAATAATTGTTATTTGGTGCCTGCGTTGAGCATGAACATTATATCGGGATCTTGTTTATTGCGAGACGGTTACTTGTTTAAATCCGAGAATAATGGTTGTTCGATTTATATGAGTAATATGTTTTATGCACATGCACCTTTGATAGATGGTCTATTCTTATTGAATCTCGATAGTGGAAATACACATATTAATAACATTGAAGCTAAACGTTTGAAATCAAGCGATAATTCGACCTATATGTGGCACTGTCGTCTTGGTCACATCGGAGTGAAACGTATGAAGAAACTCCATTCCGATGGACTTCTTGAATCACTTGATTTTGAATCACTTGAAAGATGCGAAGCATGTCTGATGGGTAAAATGACTAAGACTCCATTTTCTGGTATAATGGAGCGAGCTACAGACTTATTGGAAATCATACATACCGATGTGTGTGGTCCAATGAGTGTAGCATCGCGCAGTGGTTATCGTTATGTTCTTACCTTCACGGATGACTTGAGTAGATATGGGTATATCTATTTCATGAAACATAAGTCCGAAACTTTCGTGAAGTTTAAGGAGTTTCAAAGTGAGGTAGAGAATCAACGTAACAAGAAGATTAAATTTCTACGTTCTGATCGTGGAGGTGAATATCTAAGTTACGAGTTTGGCGAGCATTTAAAGAAGTGCGGAATACTTTCACAATTGACACCGCCGGGAACACCACAGCGTAATGGTGTGTCTGAACGTCGTAATCGAACTCTCTTAGATATGGTTCGTTCTATGATGTCACTTACAGATTTACCGCTATCATTTTGGGGTTATGCATTAGAAACAGCCGCATTCACTTTAAATAGGGCACCATCTAAATCCGTTGAAACGACACCGTATGAATTATGGTTTGGGAAGAAACCTAAATTGTCGTTCCTTAAAGTTTGGGGATGCGAAGCCTATGTAAAGAAGTTACAGCCGGACAAGCTTGAACCCAAAGCGGAAAAATGCGTCTTCATAGGATACCCAAAGGAAACTATTGGGTATACCTTCTATCATAGATCCGAAGGCAAAATCTTCGTTGCTAAGAATGGATCCTTTCTAGAGAAGGAATTTCTCTCGAAAGAAGTGACTGGAAGGAAAGTAGAACTCGACGAGGTTGTCGAACCTTCTCTCGAAATTGCGAGTAGCGCAGCACCGGAAGAAGTTCCTGTGGTGCCTGCACCAATAAGAGAGGAAGCTAATGATAGTGATCATGAAACTTCGGTTGAAGTTGCTACAGAGCCTCGGAGGTCAACGAGAACTCGTACCACTCCAGATTGGTATGATTCCGTTATGAATGTCATGTTGGTGGACAACACCGATGACCCCGAGACATATGAGGAAGCGATGATGAGCCCAGATTCCAATAAATGGCAAGAAGCCATGAAATCCGAGATTGGATCCATGTACGAAAACCAAGTATGGACTTTGGTGGACTTACCGGATGGCCGGAAGGCTGTCGAGAACAAATGGATTTTCAAGAAGAAAACAGATGCTGATGGTAATGTTACTGTCTATAAAGCTCGACTTGTCGCAAAAGGGTTTCGACAAATTCAAGGAGTTGACTACGATGAGACTTTCTCACCGGTAGCGAAGCTAAAGTCTGTGAGGATTATGTTAGCAATCGCTGCATATTATGATTATGAGATATGGCAGATGGATGTCAAAACAGCATTCCTCAATGGAGACATTGATGAAGAGTTGTATATGATACAACCCAAAGGTTTTGTCGATCCTAAAGATGCTAACAAGGTATGCAAGCTTCAACGGTCCATCTATGGATTGAAGCAAGCATCCCGAAGTTGGAATCAACGTTTTGATAAGGTAATCAAAAGTTTTGGTTTTATACAAACTTATGGAGAAGCTTGTATTTACAAGAAAGTGAGTGGGAGCTCTGTAGCATTCTTAATACTGTATGTGGATGACATATTGTTGATTGGGAATGATGTAGACCTTCTTAATAGTGTCAAGGAATATTTGAATAATAGTTTTTCAATGAAGGATCTTGGCGAAGCAGCTTACATATTAGGCATAAAGATTTATAGAGATAGATCGAAACGCCAAATATCATTGTCACAAAGTACATATTTGGACAAAGTTCTAAAGAGGTTTGGAATGGAAGATAGCAAGAAAGGGTTCTTGCCCATGTTGCCCAATACGACCTTGAGTAAAACTCAAAGTCCGACATCGGCAGAAGATAGAGAAAGGATGAGTAAGACTCCCTATGCCTCAGCCATAGGATCTCTAATGTATGCCATGCTATGTACTAGACCCGACATCGCATATGCTGTTAGTTTAACTAGCAGATATCAAAGTGATCCAGGAGTGGATCATTGGACAGCGGTCAAAAACATCCTTAAGTACTTGAGAAGAACTAAGGATATGGTTCTTTCTTATGGAGGTGATGAACAGCTCGTTGTTAATGGTTACACCGATGCTAGTTGGAACACCGATCCAGATGATTCTAAATCACAATCTGGATACGTATTTATTTTGAATGGTGCAGCAGTTAGCTGGAGGAGTGCAAAGCAAGGCGTTGTGGCGAGATCTTCAACTGAATCGGAATACATGGCCGCTTCGGAGGCTTCACAAGAAGCGATATGGATGAAAGAGTTCATTACAGAGCTGGGTGTGGTTCCTAGTGCGCTGGACCCAATGTCTATCTACTGTGATAACATGGGCGCCATAGCCAATGCGCAAGAACCAAGGTCACACAAGAAGCTGAAGCATATCAAGCTACGTTTTCACGCTATTCGAGAACATATCCAGGATGGGGATATAAAGATTTGCAAAGTACACACAGATCTGAATGTGGCGGATCCGTTGACTAAACCTCTCCCGAGGGCAAAACATGACCAACACCAAACTGCCATGGGTGTTCGGTATATTACCATGTAATCTAGATTAGATGACTCTAGTGCAAGTGGGAGACTGTTGGAGATATGCCCTAGAGGCAATAATAAATGTAGTTATTATTATATATCTTTGTGTTTATGATAAATGTTTGCATTCATGCTATAATAGTATTAACAAGGAAACCATTAATACTTGTGTGATTTGTAAACTTAATTTGAAGTCCCTAGTATAGCCTCTATACTTCACTAGCTTGTTGGTTGATTGATGATGTGGTTTCTTTGTCATGAACATTGAGATGTTATCAACAACAAGATCATATCGTTAGGAGAATGATATGGTGGACATACTCCTATAGACAAGCGTAGCATAAAGATCAAGTCATTTCAATAGTTCAATTGCTATATGCTTTCTGATACATAGTAACCTAATTCCTTCGACCATGAGATCATGCATATCACCTTTACCGGATGGATGCTTTGATGTCATCAAACACCACACCGTAACAGGGTGGCTATAAAGGTGGTGTTGAGTGTTCAGAAAGTATTGGTTGAAACACATGGATCAAGAGTGGGATTTGTCCATCCATATGACGGATAGATATTCTCTGGGCCCTCTCGGTGAAATGTCATCCAATTAGCTTGCAAGCATGTGACATGGTCACAAGGGATCACATATCACGGGAACGAGAAAAGAGTACTTATCAGTAACGAGGTTGAACTAGGTATGCAGAGATACCGACGATCATAACCTCGGATAAGTAACATATCGCGAGACAAAGGGAAATTGGTATCGTATGTAAGTGGTTCATTCGATCGCAAAGTAATCGTAGAAATATGTGGGAGCCATATGAATTTCCAGATTCCTCTATTGGTTATTGTTCGGAGAAGTGTCTCGATCATGTCCGCATAATTCACGAACCGTAGGGAGACACGCTTAAGGATTCGACGTTGTTTGAGTAGTTATGGTATTATGAGAAAGAGACCGAATGTTGTTCGGAGTCTCGGATGGGATCCGGGATATCACGAGGTGATCCGGAATGGTCCGGAGAATAAGATTCATATAAGGAAAGTCCCGTTTCGGAGTTCGGGAATGATTCCGGTGTTTTCATCGGGAACATTCTAGAAGGTCCCGGAATGTCCGGCACTCCGGGGGGGAAGGGGTACATGAATGTGTCATTACATGTTGGAATGATTGCATCATGTACTTAGTGTCATCGCTGTTCTAAATAAAGGATTAATTCAAATCCCAATTTGGAAAGTCAAACAGCAAGTTTGAAAGTCAAACTGCCAGTTTTGGAAAGTGGAAAGAGGAGGAGAGTTGGAGGCCGAGTTGGAGGGGAGTTCCTCCCCTTGGCCGGCGCGCCTCCCTAGGCCGAGTTGGGGAGGAACTCCTCCCCTAGGCGCCGGCCCTCCCACCTATAAGAGGAGGGGCAGGGCCTCCTCCTCTAGACACAACACTAGATCCTATCCTCTAGACCTAAACCCTAGATCTAAACCCCGGTTTAGAGCTGTTTCGGTTTAGAGCCTTCTAATTGGTTTAGAGCCCTCTAATTGGTGTGTCTAATTACTAGACCACTAATAGCCTCTCTCATAAGCTCCACCATACTCGCACCGGCTTAAGGCGAAGCCCTGCGGGATCTCCCCTCTACTTCCGGTACCACGCCGTTGTGCTGCCGGAATCGCGAGGAGAGTACTACAACCTCCGCTGCCTGCTGGAACAAGGGAGAGGAAGGTCTTCGTCGAGTACCGAACGTGTGACCGACTGCGGGAGCGCTGCGGGAACGCGGCGCCGGAAGGATCGTCTACGCGATCTTGAGATCGGAAAGAGTACGACTACATCACCCACGAGAATCTGCTCTCGTTAAACACTTTGGAATCTTCGAGGGTGAGTTATTCCATCGACTCGTTGCTGCAATCTAGTAGATAGATCTTGGCTTGTTTGTTTGTATGCGATAGAAAATTTTTGTTTTCCATGCTACGAACCCCTACACAGTGTCCAGCTACGGTAAACGATAGAGAAACCATGAGCAAAGTGCCTTATGCCTCGGCCATAGGTTCTATCATGTATGCCATGTTGTGTACTAGACTGGATGTGTCCAATGCTCTTAGTTTGACGAGCATATACCAAAGTGATCCAAGAGTGGAACACTGGACAGCCGTAAAGAACATCCTAAAGTATTTAAATAGGACTAAAGAAATGTTCTTGGTCTATGGAGGTGATGAGCAGCTCGTCGTAAAAGGTTACGTCGACGCTAGTTTCGACACCGACCCGGATGATTCTAAATCTCAGACAGGATACGTTTATATTTTGAATGGAGGAGCTATGAGCTGGAGAAGCTGCAAGCAAAGCGTGATCGCGGGATCTACAGTAGAATCGGAATACATGGCTGCTACAGAAGTGTCAAGTGAAGGAGTTTGGATCAGGAACTTCATCATTGAGCTTGGTGTGGTTCCAAGTGCCTTGGACCCACTGGAGATATTGTGCGACAACACTGGCGCCATAGCATTGGCTAAGGAACCAAGATATCATCCAAAGACCAAGCACATCAACCGCCAATTTCATATAATTCGAGATTATATAACAGATGGAGATCTGAATATTAGCAAAGTACATACGGATCTGAATGTCGCAGATCCGTTGACTAAACCTCTTCCACGAGCAAAACATGATCAGCACCTTAATGCCATGGGTGTTAGATTGTTACCAGATGTAAACTAGATTATTGACTCTAGTGCAAGTGGGAGACTGTTGGAATTATGCCATAGAGGCAATAAAAAGATGTTATTATTATAATTCTTGTTCATGATAAAGTTTATATTCCATGCTAGAATTGTATTAAGCGGAAAATTTGATACTTGTGTAGTTTATGAACAACATCGTGTCCCTAGTACGCCTCTATGGACTAGCTCATTGATTAATGATGGTTAAGGTTTCCTAACCATAGACATGAGTTGTCGATTAATAATGAGATCATGTCATTGGGAGAATGATATGATGGACAGACCCAAATCAAGCAGAGCAATTAGATCGTGTCATCGTGTTCATCTTTGCGAAGCTTTTTCTTATGTTAAATATTGTATTCCTTAGACCATGAGATAATGCAACTCCCTGGTATCGGAAGAAAGCTTTGAGGTCATCAAACGTCATCCTATGAGAGGGTGATCATAAAGGTGTCCCTCAGGTGATCGGAAAGTACTTGTTGGGTTGTATGTATCGAGATGGGATTTGTCCCTCCCAAGTCGGAGAGATATACTTCGGGCCCACTCGGTAATCGATATCAACACCGCTTGCAAGCATGTGGTTAAGGAGTTAATCACAAAGTGATATCGGATTATGGAACGAGTAAAGTACTTGCTGTGAACGAGATTGAACTAGGTATGCTGATACCAACGATCAAATCTCGGGCAAGTAAAATATCGCATGACGAAGGGAATATATATATATATGGGATTAATTGAATCCTGGCATCGTGGTTCATCCGATATGATCATCGATGAATATTTGGGAGTCAATATGGGTTTCCAGATCCCGCTATTGATTATTGATAGAAGATCATGTCTGCATATTTTCGAACCCGTAGGGTCACACACTTAACGTGCCTCGACGCTAGGATAGAATGGATAATTGGTTTGTGAGTTTTTGTTCGGAGTCTCGGATGAGATCCAGGACATCACGAGAGGTTCCGGAATGGTCCGGAGAATAAGATTCATATAAAGGAAAGCAGTTTTTGGATTTCGAAATTGTTTGGTAATGTTCGGTATTGTACCGGAAGGTTATAGAAGCTTCCGGAGTGGGACCAACATGGACCCACTTGTCGGAGGGGGGCGTGGGCCTACGAGGGAGTGCCCTGGCCGCATTGGGCCAGGGCACAAGGCCCCATAGGCCCAGCCGGCCAAAACCCTAGGGGATCTTCTAGAAGGGGGGAAGACTTGCCCCCCCCCCACTCCACCCTTGTGGCCGCCGGCCCTAGGGCTTAGAGGAGGGGAAAGGGGGGACGGCCAGCCCCCTATATAAGGTGGGCAGGGGGCACACCCTCCCCCACCCCAAAAACCCTAGCCGCCATACTGCTGCCCTCCTCTCTCTCACTCTCCCGACTGCGCGTAGGCGAAGCCCTGCCGCGAAACTCTCCACCTTTGCACCACGCCGTCGTGCTGTAGATCCAATCTATCTCTCCACCCCACTTGCTGGACCGAGGAAGGAGGAGACGTCGCGGTGCCGTACGTGTACATCTCTCGGAGGCGTCGCCACTTGCGGCGTTGGATCGGATCGGATCGTGAGGAGGAGAAGGCTAGTACGACTACATCAACCACGTTCTGTTGAACGTTCCGCTGTGCGATTTCTTCAAGGGTATGAAGATATCATCTATCCCTCTCGTTGATTGCATCTCCTAGATTAGATCTTGGCTTTCCCGTTCGCATCCGTAGAAACCCTTCATTCCCCACTATTCACCAGTCCTTGCAAAGTGGAGGCAGAGATGACCATGCAGAAATCTAGAGTTGTTGGAACTCCTCTGAGAGTAATTCTAGTACCTTCAGGTTTGACCTTCATGGTCTTCTTTTTCCAATTTACCCACATATTCCCATTATTCTGACTCTCTAGCCAGTCCATCCTAAGAATAATGTCGTAAGAGCCTAAGGGCAGCACCTTCACATCATTTGTGAATTTATGTCCCTAACTGTACTAGGTGACAACAGGCAAGAACTCTGAACAATCAATAGTACCACCACCATCTACACCGACTTTGGATAATGGCATGGCAGTTGTGGGATATTGTAGTCGATCGGCTAGTTGCTTGCTAATGAAGTTGTTGGAGCTGCCCGAGTCTATCAATATGAGGACTGTGTATTTTCCCACTTGATCTTGTAGACGCATACTTATGCGGCTAGTAGTACCCACCACCGCTTGGACTGGTAATTTCAACACGTGCTCAGTATCTGACTCTTCCCTGTCAAACTCGTCACTTTCACTGTCCTAAGCATCTGTTTCAGAAATCTGCAAGGCTTGAAGAAATTCCTCTACAACATGTAATTGTACTTGGGTTGGGCATTTGTGGCCATCAGAGAACTTCTTCCATATTTATAGCATTCCCCTTTAGCTCTGCATTGGGCACGCAGGAGTCAAACTTGTACACCACCGATACTTTTTCTTCCACTTTCATAGTGTGTTGTTTGTACTTGGGATGGAGAGCAACTCGCTGGGCATACTTGTTGATAGAAGGAGATGAATCTTCCACCATAAGAGCCTCCTGCGTTTGAGCCATGGGAAAAACCAGATCAACCATCCCAGGGTTGTTCAGTTTAATGGCGCGACGGATGTTAGGTCGCAATCTTATTAGAAAACACCGAACAAAGAAGGTTTCATCATAAGAATGATTGTACAGCAGAATTTTGTGCATAAGTTCCTCAAATTTGTGTGCATACTCATCTACAGTTCTCACTTGCTTATGAGCAAAGAAGAGGTCCATAATTTTGGCATATTTATCCCTGTTAAATTTAGCAAAAACTCCTACACATAATTCTGGACAAGTGGCAATGCTATGAAAGGCCTCATATGTCTGTAATCATAATGTTGCATTTCCTCTAAAATGCATTGTGGAGAAATCTACCCATAAATGAGGTTGCATATTGTATAGCTCAAAATATTTCTCGCAACTCCTTTTTCACCATTTTGGTTTATCACCATCAAAAGTGAGGGAATCGGACTTAAGTAACCGTGGCCCTGAATTACTATGGTGATGACTAAAATTGTGTGCGTGCATCGCGTGATCCCTATCCTCCTCCTCATCATCATCATAAAGGTGTAAAGCATGATCATGGGTAGCAGAGTGCTCACCCCCAACTAGGGCGTGACTGAAGGTTCGATTCTCTTCAGTGCTAACAGCCTGGTGATGATTTGGCAAACGGTGCCTGTTGGGCCAAAGCAAACCCGGGCACAGGTCGTCATACCCCGGGGTTGAGAGCGTGGGCGCGTTCTTCTCCATGTTGTGGACGGACATGACCACCAGCTCCATCGACTGCTTCAGATCGGCCACGGAGAAAGACGGCGCTGAGTTGGATTGAACCACCCGCCCGAGCATGGATTCCATGTTGTTGGAGGTGTTGGTGAGCTCTTGCTAGAGAGCATGAGTTTCTCGAGGACGGAGTTGAGGTCGTTGATGAGGGTCGAATTGACCTGGCCCTCCTCTGCCATCACCTTGGCGGCCACCGCCGTGGTCGCCAGCAGCCGCTGAAGTTCGGCGATAGTCATCTCCGCCATGTCCACTCGCTGTGTGAGGGTGATTCAGCTGGATCTCGCTGTTATTGCTACTGGAGTTCCGTCGGACTGATTTGGGGTACACCGGAGTGTTTTGCGCGAATTCGTCAGCGAATTCGAGACATAACTCGAGAGGCTCAATTCGAGAAAAATTCTGGGCCGAACCTTGCTATGATTACCAATTGCTATGATCTCGATCACTACCCTCTCGTCACGCATAGGTAGATAGATCTAAATCCGATACAGTGCTCACGGAAGTTTCGTGGAGGAGAAGGAATAGAGAGAGGGGGAGGTAAGGGGATTAGATTACCATTCAGATCAGCATGACTGACTCCTACTCTATCAGGTGCTTATATCAATGACAACTACTTTCCGTCCTTGGGCTAGGCCATCGATTCGGTCGTCTTCGTCTTGCGGCCCAAGGCCAGTCTGATGTCTCGCTTCCTACTACGTCTGCGGCCTAGTGCCTTAGCAAGAGAATACATTTGTTTTAAAATATAAGACAAGAAGGTCATACTATACCATATGTAATATGTCCATAAAAAAAGCTGAGAAATACTCCCTCCTTACTAAGGATTAAGGCGTAAAAATCTTAGTACGGCTAAAAAAAGTCATGCTTCTCTTATTGGCCTTGCATGTGCATTAATTAATTTTTTTAACACCAAGTATGTGGGATGGAGGGAGTACAAGAGCAGATATGGCGTGTGGATATTTGGGGTGAAACACGAGGCACCCTTCAGCGTTTTGGTACTCTGCCTTGTCTATTTCTGTCTGCACCACCACGTGCTTTTTCAGGAAGGGTCCAAACTCCAAAGATGCTTTGGAGCCAAGAAAAAGGTTGCAGACATTGACTTGGACAAGACCCCTGTGATTTCACCACCTGCTGCCGCTGCCCTGCTTCTGGTGGGGCCATCCTCACTTCACTTGTTCCGTCCCTGCCCCTGCATCGACGTACCTCCTTTCCTTGGGCCCTGTACACTCCCAAAAATTCCTCGCTCGTGCCGTGCGCATGGCATAGGACTTGGAGCCAGTTCAGTTCAGTTCAGTTCAGTTCAGCTCAGCTAGTTAGGGCATCTTTACATGGCCGCCTACCATCTAGTCGTTCTAAATAGTTTGTTTATGTCTGTTTATATCGGGGTGTGGTTGATATGAAAAGAGCGGCTGGCGTGTTTGGCTAGCCGCGTTTAGCGGCGCGACCCATATGTTTGGTCTGGGTGTGGCATTTTTTTAATTTAAACATAAACCGTTCACGCTAAACACTGACAAAGTTCGTACTTAATTTACATTCAAAATAGAAAGACATAATTTAAACTAATCCTAACCCTAGCTACCGATCTTCGTGCGCCGGCGTCGCCTCGTCCGTCTACGGGTCGAGGTCGATGTACTCCGGCAGCGTCCAGAAGTTGGGCGGTGGCAGGGCCGGAGCGGGAGCGGACGCAGGTGGATTGATCACCTGCCCAGGCCACGGCGCCCAACCGTACTGAAGGTACGCCAGCTCCATCTCCACCTTCGGCGCGATCGTTGGCGTCCATCCGGGCAGCGGCCGGCGGTGGAGGCAGCTGGGCGTTCGCATGCGCCAACATGCCGTTGAGCTGGAGGGCCTCCTCATAGCCACGCCACAAGGCGTCCTCGTTGCACGCGCTGGTCGCAATGACCTTCTCGGTGAAGGCGTCCTCGTCGTAGCCCCACGCCAGCACCTCGCGGTACTCCGGGGGCAGGTTCGCGGCGATGTTGTCCGCCGCCTCCTGCTTAACGACAATGTCGTCGTCCTCCTCGTCGTTGCCGTCCTCGCTGCCGAGCTCGGCGTTGGAGTGGTTGACGACGCCCTCGTCGTCCGAGTCGATGTCGGGGATAGGGTAGACCTCCCCCGGCTGCAGGTCGCGGCGGATGGTGGTGGCGTGCCGCACCTTGTGCTTCCACTCGAGGAACTCTACCCAGTAGGCCTTGCTACGGTAGCCACCCTCCCACCGTTGGGCCGGCAGAAGGTTGCTGATCCGGCGGCGGATCTCCTCTGCCAGCCCTTGCCCTTCTTGGGGACGGGCGGCACCGGGACACGGTCCCGGTTGAGGTGCCAGCCGGTAGGGAGGGACACATCCGTGTGCTTGATGCCACACCCCTCCCTCCAGCGACGCTCGCACTCCGCGATACGGAAGTACTGCCGTGTGCGGCGCTCCCATGGTGGCGGGTAATCATCCACAGGACGGCCCCAAAATCCTCCGGTCGAGGCGGAGGCGGCATCGATGTGCCACGGAGGAAGGCCGGTAGCCAGGAGCACTGGCTGCTAGAGCCAGACGCCTCATGGTCGTTCTTACTCCTCTCCTTCTTCATCCACGACGACGTCTTCATTGTTGGTGGTGGTAGCGGCGGCTAGGGTTTGCGATGGCGAGAGGTGAGGAGGGCGGCACCGACAGGCGCATGGTTAAATAGCCTAGCCGCTCATGGTTAAGTAGCTTACCGTTCCTTCGCCATCAATGTCGGCGCGGGAACGCAGGCGGCGCCCAGTGGGTCAACGTGCCGTCTCATCGCCATTGATGGCGTAGGCTGCCGCCGGCCAGCCTTCTGCGCAACGTCTCTGAATCACTGCTGCAGTTGCGTCTGAATCGATGCCCCTGACTGCTTCTGAATTCATGTCGTTGGTAAGCGGTGGCTGACGGGTGGGCCAGTAGCACGCGTAGACAGGACACGCGCGCTGTCTGTGCACGTATGGGCCAACCAAATCTGGCCAACGGGCCTGCCTGACACACGCTAAACGGGCATGGCCTGGCACGACCCGCCGCGGCCTGCCAAGCTCATGTGCCGTCTCGTGTCGGACCGGCACGCGTGCCCGGCTTTGCAGCCTGAGTCCGGCCGCCGACCCGCGGGGCCGCTAGGCTTTTTGCCTGTCAAAATAACATACAAAAATGGTCGAGTCTCCTATTGAAAGAGGATGGTTCGTGAGGTGGAGGTCTCGAGTTCGACCCTATGTGGCGCTTTTTTTGCCAATATATTTCCTGAGTACTTACCATGTGCAACCTTAACGGGCCCGGCATGCGACAGGCTGGGTCGGGCCGGTGCCAGCTTTTCTCGCGGGCCCACATGCCGGCACGCCAAAACGCGGCATGTTGGCCAGGTTTAGGCTAACGCAATCGTTGTTCTAGATCGAGTCTGACGCGTTTGTTTGGATGGATCGGACTATTGGACGTCGCGCGGCCCCGCCCGTAGACGGGATGCGTCGGTCCCAGTAAAGATGCTCTTGAACCCCGGTTGTTGTTGTCACGGATTGGTTTGGGAAGACCGTAAAAGAGGCTGGATTTGGACGAGCTCTCAATTTCCAATTCGAGTTTTATGCGGACTAATCAACACCACAACGACGGACCGTGGTTGGGGAATCGTATTCACTAATTTATGTTGCTAGTAGTAGTAGTATGAACTTGGTTCCATCTCCACCATGAAAAGATAGAGGAGGGGGAAATGGAAGGTGGGCATCAAATTCCCGTTTCTCAACGGCCAGGAGAGAGTGAGAGACGCCATTGACTAATCTGGAACCCCACCGTCCGCGTGGAGTGAGTGGGCGCCCGATTCGGGACGGTCGAGGCGCGCATGAAACGGACACGAAAAGGCCATATGCATCAGTCGATGCAGAGGCCGGGGTGATATCCCCATTTCGGAAAAAAAAATGAGATTGCATTGCCACATAGATCATGGGACAAAATGCTGTTGGCGTTGGCCACGTTTGGCAACAAAAGCATGGTCAAGTTTATTTTTTTCAAGAAACGAACATAGCCACAGTCTGTACAAGTAGGGGTTCTCTTTTTTTTAGGAGGAAGTACTATTAGAGCATGTATAATGGGAGGTACTTAGAGAAGTGTTTATAAAAATAAACCAACAACTTTGCTAAGCATTGGTGCTTATTTCTATAAATAAGCATTGATGCTTAAAGAAAACCGGTTTATTTTTCTAAACACCGTCCTAAACACCTTGCATTGTACATGCTCTTACATGTAGGGGTACTATGGGTAGTGTCTTCTGGTGAGTGTACGGTGCCAGTCGATCAACTTCATCATCAGTGGAAATGGATTCGAAGTCTGTTGTAGAATTGATCGCTTCAGTTCTTAATTGGTTGATGATCTACAGTTAACGCGTATCCACAAGATCCCTCAAAAAAAAAACGCGTATCCACAAGATCTCGGTACGGTACGCTCGGTGGCCGAGCCGTGCGGATGGTGGTCCGCCACAGAAGCGCGCTCGGCGACGTCGCGTGGCAAAACTATCGAGAAACAGGGTACGAGAGCGTCAGGTCGCTGCGGAGGGCCGGCGCCGGCAGCGCGTAGCCACGGGGAATGGTGTGGCGCTGCCCGAGCTGCATGCGCCAGCCGCGAGGAGAAGTGCGACCCCCATGTCCTCCTGCCGTTGCCGGCTCGGCACGGCGCGCGCGCGGTCGCCGCCAAGGGACTTGGTCGCTTTCGCCGAGTTGATCATTGCCCCCCCTCCCCTCCGCCAGCGCAACACTGGTCAAACACTCCATCACTCGCGCGCACCCGTAGCACGCTCGTTTTGTTCTTGGATGGAGTGCACTTCAGCTCCAAATACCAAACCCATCCATACATGTGTAGCCTAGCCCTACGATTCATTCCAATCGTGCGCGGCTCTGTCGCTTGGCTGGTTGAACATCTCCACTCGCTGAGCGTACTTAGGCCAAAAAACGGACCGATTTTCGGCCGGACGAATCGCGTTTTCAGCCTGATTACGTTCAGTCGTCCACTCGCGTACCCAGATTGAATTCCCAAGTTCGGCTAAATTCACTTAAACTCGACGAAATATGGACGAATATAGGCGGAATTTCATTAAAGTAGGCGAGGGGTACATAGTACGTCGGTTTTAACTAGGAAAGGGCGCCGCCGTGGTCGACGCCGGACGCCGCAACTACAGGCCGAGGCGGGGGTTGTTGCCGGTCTCGATATGCGCCATGACTCCGGCGAGAGTCCGCCCTGGAACGCTCCACCAGCGGCGGCGGTAAGCCATATTGTTACGCGGCGGCGGCGGCGAGCCCGGCGGTCCGTCGTGTCGGGCGAGTTCCTCGAGACGTCTGCCGGCGAAAAACTGCCTCCAGAAGTCCAGGTTGTCCTGATCCTCGGCGAGTGTCAGGCCTTGCATGGCGGCGATAGCGGCCTGGATCTCTCCGGCGAGCTCTGGGTCTTCCATGGCGGCTTGGATCTCTCCGACGAGGTCCTGCCCGTCTGGCACCGGCGGAACGGGGATCCCGCCGGCGCCGAGTTTCCAGCCTAGGGGGAGACGAGTGTCCGGCGGGACCGTATAGCGCGCCTCATGGAGCAGCCGGGCTTCCCACGGCGACAGCGTGCGTCAGCCGGCCATGGCTTCTCGGCGGAGTTGGGGAGGAAGAAAGGTGCGAACGTCCGAAGTTCGCCGAAGTTGTGGTGGTGTGAGGGGCTGTGAAGAGAGACGACGAGATGTACGACTTTTGTAGGCCAGAAGAATGGCGGGAGGGGTGTAGCGGCGAGGGCGGAAAAAGGAAAACGGCGGGAAGGATGACGGCGAGTCGGCTTCTGTCGCTGACAGGCTGGTCCACTCGCCGAATTCTCGTCGTCCGGCGTTCCCAGGGCGTACCCGGAATCCTAGGTTCGGTCTGGGTAGTTCGGACCAAACTTGGCCCAAATCCGACCGAAAACAGGTCTCTGGGTACGCGACTAGGCCGATTTTCGACGTCCGAACGTAATTTCGACATCCGAATCAGCCTCCTGGGTAGGCGAGTGGAGATGCTCTTAGCACGACCGAGTAGATATGCTTTGCTTCCGTCACAGATAATATACCGTGTCAGTACAGTACCACATGTGTGCCAGCTGTGCATATTCCGCGTATTCAATGGCATGGCTTGACGATCCACGATCATCGAACGATGCATGGTGGGGGACCTGGTGGCGCAAGCTTGCCGAATTCATGTAGTACTATCCAAATCGACAACTATGTCTTCGCTGCTGCTGCTGCTACTGCTACAGCTCAGGGACAACAATCCGTCCAGCAGATTTGCATCTTTATATCCATCCATCTGCTAGTTGGATCGTGTATTTTCTGACAGTTTCATGTAGTATGACAGTGCCAAATGCTAACAGTTTCAGCTTCGCATTTCAACTCTGACGTGTCCTTGTTTGCCCCTCTTCGATTGAACTGTTCTCAGCTCCACAAGTCATAGTCCACCCAAGTGAACAATTAATTAATTTTGTCAGATGGTGGTTCTGGTGAGGGGTTAGCGCTGCATTTCACACTTGGACTAATTAATCCTCCTTTGACCAGCAAAACTAAGCACGATCAATCCTCGACCAATTCCACACCTTCCATGGAGTCTGGACCACACTTGCTGTCCTGTCACATTTAGATCACCCTGCACACAGCACACTCCCCGTTTTCAACTCTACTCTTATCTTTCAGACAGGGAGATCTACCGAGTGCCACCGCGACCGTGAACCCATTCCCTCACAGCAGCCACGAAAACATATACTAGGGTACAGTCCTTGTCATTCTTGAAGAAGACCAGTGCACAGTAGACGAATAACATGCATAATAGGTCGTTGTTCCTCGATGACCTACCTAGTGAACCCACCAAGTAAACAATCCAGCAGCTGATCTACTACTGGCTCCCCTGGTCCTTCGGTTCCACGAGACCATGATTCCGTCGTCGCGCATACTGCATCTACCAGTTGTCCAACGGACCACACAAGTGGATGGATGCAAGATGCCCATCAGCAATTCCCCCTGTCTTCTAGCTACGCCCACTCCCTTTCACTCGCTCCATTCCACTCCACTCCACGGCTGGAGTCCAACGTGAGAATCGCGGAATTTAATTTAATAAGATATTAGCACAACATACGATTCATAAAACTTTACACAACGTACGATTGATAATATGGAAGATACGAGTCTAAACCTTCCCACAACGTACGATTCATAGTATGGAAGATATGAGGAGAGCCCTAGGGGAGAAAACATGGCGGGCACCTGAATTGTTCCGTCGCTTGCCCGAACGGTGGAGGCTACAGGAGTTGCAGGACTCAGCTACCATCCATTGACTCGCCCAACAGATAGACGATTGGAAGAAAGAAAGAAAGAAAGAAAGAAAGAAAGAAAGAAAGAAAGAAACAAAACACAAACCTTTTGGTAGAGCCATCACAAAGAAAAGGCCATTTGTTTGCTTGTTTCCTCACGTCTGTGGTGTTCCACGACTCTGCAACCTGCTAGTAGTAGTAGATGAATTGATTCAAAGAGTTCATTGGAAAAGGATGATACGAACAAAAACATGTGACAGAGATAGAGTACAGCGATGGACAAATCGAGTTATGGATTATAAATCAACAGAGCAGTTGCGTGCTCGAGATTCACAAGTTGTCAAACTTTTAACTGAGCCAACCAGGCATGCCATTGTTACCAAAGATAACCAGAATACACTCTACATGTTTGTCCAAGATGAACAACTAGAAAGCTACCAAGGAAATCCAGTTGTAAATAAATGAAGGAAAGTGGGAATCATATGAAAGATAACTCGGAACGGAAGCAGAAGATATCGCCTGATCTCAGCTATCATGCAGGTGGCAGTTGAAAATATGACCAGAAAGATACAGGGAGGGTGTCATCAAACTCCAACTAACAACAGCATACAGTATTTATTAGGGCCACATCTGGCCATTTCGCCTCATGACCAAATCTGTTGAATCGTATCAGTAGTGCATTCATGCGCAATTATCTCATAGTTTTGAACCTAAAAGAGAAACAGTCCAACCAGACCACATGCTGAGTAAACAAATGGAGTTGTGCACAACTGGTGAGATTCGAGATCATCGCATAATTCATATTCAAATCATCTCCAAGTTGCAAATTTATGACCGAGTTTAAAAGCCCCAATATTTGATGGGGATAATATCAGTGTTGAACAAATGCTAAGTGGTAGTACACAACTTGTCAATAAGTAATTTTGACATACACACAACAGAGAGAATGGCTTGCGATAAGGTACAGAAGCAAGGGGCTAATGAGAATGTGCAGCGGTAATAAAACAACAGTATTGTAGGGATACCCTGAAGCTCATGAATACATGCCGGTGGAAGAAGCGGCAGAAAGATCTCAACTAGAGAGTCCGCGAGATGTTCTTGAACTCGCTCAAACAGGACAGCAAAATCTTTTGACGCTTCAGCAGAGACTGGCGCTCATTCTGGATGGAATCAACTGCGCCAGGAGACACGAACATGTCCATGAACTTATCGTCGTTTACAGCAAACAGCTCAAATCCAAGTGCTAGAAACAACCTTTCACGGCTGCCATGCATCAAAACAAAGCAAAAGGTTAGATGATAATAAAAACATCACACATACTGGATAGACCTATTCGATGCCAACTATCTAATCTATAATTCAATATACATTAGCAGCCAAAGTATATCTATCACTGAATAAGTATCAGTGATTCAGATTGTTATTCTTGAGATCGAACTTAGAATATCTGCCTTACAGATGTGTCTTCCAGATATGTGCTAAGTTAGACTGTTCATTGAGTTTGTGCTCAGCTAGTTACAAACATTAAAGAATTGACAGTTCGTGACTACTAGTTGCAGGAAGAGGATTGTGATCAGTTGGTTGGAGACACCAATCACAATTTACACATAATACTTCACCTACAGAGTAAACTAGCAGGAAGAGGAATGCATGTGCTATGTGTATAATATAGCTATAGCTATAAATTAGATCATACCATGGTGTTAAGAATCCAGAGTTCAATGCAGAGGGAACATTCCTTTCAATCAGGACTTCTCGCATTTTCGAAAAAATCTGAGCAGATATTGAGCATATGCTGGAGTACGATGACCCTGATCTTGAGACTAGATCATCAGCACCAACAGTCACATTGCTATGGTGATTCCTGTTTGCATACGCTGCCATCCTTGCATGTCTTTTCCTTGCCCCACCATCATTCATATTTCCATTGTCTTTCTTCTTACCACCATGCATATCACCCGGCAGATCAGGAGATGGCGTCTCAGGAACTGTCAGCTGGCTTTCTCTCAGAATATCCCTCGAATCATTTGCTTTAGCAGGTGGTGTCATATGCTGCTGATCTTTTGGTGGTACATTCTCCAGGCCTTCCTCCAGTGTAGATCCACTGTCTGATAGGTCAAAAGTTGCAACTCCATTGAACTGGTTAAACCTGTGAAGAGTGTTTGCTACAGAGCTGGCGCCACCAAGAAAGTCGCTCTCATAACAAATATGGGAGTAGGGGCTCGTGACTGAATCAAGGTGATGTCGTACTATCTGCTTGCATTGCTTGGACAAATCCTTGACAAACTTATAATAGGAGCACCGGAGAGCAGCAAGGAAGCCAACATATCCATCCATATTTTCAACATTTTGATCTGCTAGGCAAAAAGAGTGAAAGTGTGAAAACCGTTTAGCAAATTGATCCTGTACTGCAAGGACTTGTTAAAGTACAAAACGGCTATATCTGTAACTCCAGTGAAATGATTAAAATAATAAGAGGACAAAAGATAAAACTGATGATAATGGTATCTTAAAGCCTGTAGAAAATGAGATACATTTATACACAGCGATTCATCGTAAGATCAATATGAAGAGTAGTTCACCAGTAAATGCCACACTAATGATTGCCTGTTTAAATTTTAATGGAGACAGTGATCAACAATAATAGCAGAGAGACAGAAACTAACATTAAGGAACACAGACACTTAATGGACGCATTTGGTGCAATTGGTTTGGAAAATGCTACCAGTAGTTCCTTTTGTGTCTTAAAAAAACTATAAAAATATTATTGAATTGCTAAATATGGCTACAAGCAAGATGAAACTCAGCACAACAAAAATCCAATGCTTACATTTTGAATCATCATTGCGGCTGCGCTCCATTGCAAGGTCAAATAGGCTTTGCAGGACAAATGCAAGCCGATCACACGCAGTTTCTGTGAGAGGAGCAAGCCACGATCGTGCAGCCGCACGTGCTATCTCAGCGGCTGCCTCACTCATCCCGCTGCTCCCACCTCTTCCAGCATGGGCAAGTAATATGTTTGCAACCTGATGACATCAATATCCCAGTTCAGCTAACTTCTTTAAAGATTACCTGCAAAGTTCAAATCTAAATTGTACCTTCTCCCTTGAGACCTGTGGGCACTCCATCGAGTATGTTGCACAACGGAATTCATGCATTACCCTCTCAAAAGCCGCACCACCATACAGCTTAAGACTGGAGTTGGGAGGTTTTATAGCAGCGCTGATGCCAGGCCAGCTGCCAATACCACTGTGCATTAGTTCCTCTTCAGTAGTTTTCCCCCATAGCTCTGGGGCTGGATCAGCTGCTCCATCAAGTAATGCACGCTGTCATACAGAAATATAATGCCAATCAGTTCTAGTACAATATTTCGCAACGGAATTCAAAAGAGATGTTATGCAACGACAGATCATGTCTTGTCAGCATACCAAATGAGTGCAAATAGAAGCAGCGTGAAGCATTGCTGATCTCCTCAGCTGAGAGACATCAGAGGTTGCTTGCAGTTTGGAGTCCAGTCTGGATAGGTCCATCGAGACATCAGTGCATCTCTGCTCTAACAGTGCCAGGGTGGCTGGAGCTGCTTCTTTGTACCTCTTCTGAAGTTCAGATTCCAGGTACTTCCTGAGGCGACTAAACCCAATGTATGAACCATATTTCTCTTCATTGAAACCCCCTTTCACACCTTCACGCAAGTGCTTCAACACATCAATATCTACCTGACATATTTGCCGCCGGAACTCATCATTGGAGACCGTTCCTCGGTCCTTTGGAAGAGCCACAAAGAATGGGTGGATATTGTCACCAAGGTAACCGCTCGCACTCAAGTAGCTATCTACCTCCCATTTCTCGGTAAATTCCTAGAAATGATCAAAACCAGCGAAAATATCGTGAGAGACGGTACCAATTTAGTTTTGCAATTCGCACCGGAGACGCTATAGAAGCTTATAAAAATGTGTTGATTGTTGTGCAGGCATATATATACCTTGAGTCGGTTGTCAAACTTGGAGATGACTATCATGGTGCGCCTGAAAGCGGGATCGATCTCTCTAATTGCATCCAGCCAGAGCGACGAGCACCACTCAACGCTGCTCTGCTGGAGGAACAGAATGAGGCGGTGGGGCGGGCTCGCTAGTGTCTTCACCATCGACAGGATCTCCTGAGGCGTCCTCTCTGGCTCACCTTTCTTAGCCTACAGCGGTCAGACAATTCCATCAAACAGCTGACGAACATACTAAATAACCACTACCCTTTGTTGTGAGGTATAGAAGTCACAAATTCACCTCTACCTACCTTAAGCACGAAACCTGGGGTGTCGATGATGGTGAGGTTGGGGCAGTGTGCGTACTCAGCCCTCATGACGATGGGCTTGGACGAGACGGCGGCCTGGATGGTCCGGAGGTGCGCCTCAGTGCGCTGCTTAATGAGGTCGGCGATGGCCGTGGACAGCACCATCGGGTGGCCGTACTCCTCCGAGTCCTCCTCCTGCGATGCGTCGCACAGTCCACACCAGATCAGACGCTCGCTCGCGATTACCAGAAGCACTAGACTCGATCTGAGCGACAAGGAATGGGGGAAACCCTAAGAGGAGAAGCAGAGCACGCACCTGGAAGCGGCATCGGGGTTCGAGGGCGGCGGGGTCGTGGACCATCTGGAGGACGAGGGGGCGGCGGGTGCCCATCTCGACCTCTCGGACGTTGAAGCGGAAGCCGAGGAGAGCCTCCAGGAGCGAGCTCTTGCCATCTGACTGGCCTCCTATCGCCACTATCTCCGGAATCGGGAGCTTCTCCCCGAAGGCCACCGCCGCCGCCTGCAGCCGGTTGTACGCCTCGAACCGCGCCTTCGTGTCCGAGGCCGCGGCGGAAGCTGCAGCCGTGGCCGCGTCCCCCACGGCTCGGCGGGCGGACGGGGACGGCGTCGCCTTGGGGTTCGACGTCCTGCCCGCCGTCGGAGACAAGAGGGCGTTGGTCGCCATGGGTGGGGGAGCCAGTGGCACCGGAGGACGGCGGATTCGAAATTTGAAATGCCGGGGAGGGTGTGTGAAAGGGTTACAGACTCAGAGTCACAGGACAGAAGTGCGAGCCGTTTGGGATTTGGGGGATTGTGATATTTATACGAGAAATGGGCCGATCTCGCGTTGGGTTTCTCTCCTTGCAAGGATCGCCTTAAGATTTACGGACCGGCCCATTTATCCCGTCGATAACGCGATTTGTGTGTTGATGGCGCCACCAGGAAGCCTGGCCTCACAAGTTCTTTTCATGGGCCGCAGGAACAAAGATACTAACTCCACGAGACAAACAAACGGCCAGCTTTTGCTCAAAAAAAAAAAAAAACGGACTTCAGTACATGCTTGAAAAGAGGAGCTCACCTATGTGTGTCAGGGTGTAACTGGAAACGGCTGTCCACGGCGCCGCCAAGCCGTTAATGTTTAGTTGCGTTCGTAGACACCCACGGGCAAAACCAGAGAACAGGTGGACACCAGCGGCCGGTCCGCTACAGCCGCTACAACCCACGATTCGTCGAAGTGGTGTTGGAGATAGCATTTTCTCGAGTAGGTGCATGGCGGCTGTAACTTCTACAGCGCGTTTGGCGCGTAGCTTTTCTTCCTCCATTTATCCATCTCAACTCCCGTCCCTATAACTCGCGGCCATGGAGTTAGAGGTAGCCAATGCGCCAACGCCACATTGGTCCTGCCATGGAGTCATAGGTCGATGATGCCATGCAGTCCGGCCATGGAGGTCGCCGACGCCACCCATTCCGCCCAAGGTCGCTGGTGCCACGCATTCGGGCCATGGAGTCCAAGGTCGCCGACGCCACATAGTCTAGCCGTAGAGTCCGATGTCTCCAACGGCGCGTAGTCCGGCCATGGAGTCCGAGGTCGCCGACGCCACTCATTCCGGCCGTGGGGTCCTAAGTCGCCGACGTCATGCATTCTAGCCATGGAGTCCGAGGTCGCCGACGCCACATAGTCTCGCCGTAGAGTCCGATGTCTCCGACGGGGCATAGTCCGGTCGTGGGTCCTAGGTCGCCGGCGCCACGCGCATTCCAAACTCAGTTGAGCTTCTCTTCGATGTTGCCAAGACCACTTCCCAGGCGGATGACGAACATGATGCCCAGCTCGCTGCCGACCATCAGCGCATCCACAGTCGTCCGCCGCCGACATGAAAAGGAGGAGCAAACGGCCGTGGTGCCTTCTAGTGCGGCGGCGGCGACGATGGCGACTGATTGGGTTTTGAGAAGCACACGAGATGAGACCGGCGGCTAGCTAGGCAGGAAGGCCACCAGCGGAGAGGTTGAGATGAGACCGGCAGCTAGATAACGAAGATCGCATCTGATGGGTTGGTACGAGCAAGGACTGCGGGAGGAGTAGAGGAATAAGAAAACGAATACTTCCTCCGTTTCAAAATATAAGATGTTTTAGGTTTGTAAAGAGAATGTATCTAGACTTGTTTTAGTATGTAGGTTCACTCATATTTGGAGTGAATCTAGACACTAAAACAAGTTTAGATACATTTACTTCACAAAGCTAAAACATCTTATATTTTAAAACGGAGGGAGGGAGTACATCAGAATTGCCGGTCGCTGATTGGTGGGTTTAAGCGGAAGCCGCGGAAATTAGACGGGACTTAACCGAGAAAACTCTTAATCCCTATTAATCAAAAAGGCACAAGCGGCAAGATAGCGGATGGCCGTGGACATGCCCACTTACAGGCTGATATGTGTGACAGTGTGAGCAGTTCATCCCCCAATTTCTCGCACGTAGGCCTAAAAAACAATCATAACTGACAGGTGCTCCTGATCTTCCTGCAGCTGATAGCAGAAACCTATCGTGCATTTCTACTGAAGCGGAATGGCGGATCACAAATCCCAGACAGGTCATTGAAACTCAGGCAATGGAACGAGCATGTCTCACTTCAACAGTACAAGAACACAATACAATCCCAGGCAATGGAACGAGCATGTCTCACTTCAACAGTACAAGGACACAATACAATGAAAATAAGTTTTCGCGTCAGCTTCTCAACATGCTACCCATCAGGATGATACATGAACATGGCAAACAACAGTTCTAACGTCTCACTACAGTCTACGGATTACCCTTACTAGTGTTACACTCGAAATAGCCATGGTTGTGGCTTTAAAGCCATCAAGTACTTCCCATTGAAGGTGCGCCACGTCAGGAATTATGCATGGAAAGCTTGGCAAGGCTCTAAAGGAAACCGATGATGAAAATATGGTCTTGCCTCTCCACAACAATATGGCTGCCGGTCGTCTTGACTGGGGTCAAGAAATAGTTCAAATTTGTTGAGTAGCATCCAAAACTTGAATTGCACTCAAGGGTCAAGAAATAGTTGGAATAACTCTGGGCGCTTCACCTGCGCTGCTTCATCCTCCTCAGCTCCCGCAGTATTGCCTTCCTCCTTGCCTCGTCTACATGGTCTAGCCCAGGAATGCTTTTCTCAGCAGACCTACCTCTTGGGCTTCCGACACTCCTTGGCGTGCCACGTTGCTGGTTTCCTCCAGACACGCCTGGCGAGCCGACACCGCCTGTGTCAGGAGTGTGTTTCTGGTTCACAACAGGAGTCACAGGCACGGTCTGATTCAAGCCAACATCTTGTCTGGACGGTGTACCTTCTGCATTTCTCGAGTTACCACTGTACTGGTTTCCCCCAGGCACACTATTTGGCGAGCCAACTTCCCTTAAGTTGGTAGTGCGGTTTTGGTTAACAATGGGAGTCGCAACAAATGTCAGCTCACGGCTGATATCTTGTCTGAATGGAGTACCTTCTCTCTTACCTTCATCAAGATTATCTTGTGCCATCCTGTCCTCGAGAACACTATCACTTCCATCTACAGTTTGTTTTTTCAATACCCTGCCATTGGGTTCTATCTGCTGTATGCTATCATCAGCCATTCTGTCATTATTCTCAGCATTACGGCCTTCTGGATGTTTCCCCTTTTTGGAAGCAGAAACTCTAGAGTAATGACGAGTGCTAGCAAACCATTTAGTGACCTGTCAACAGATCTTCTAGTGAGGCAGGATAGATACAATGGCAACCCCAACAGGAACACTTAGCATTCAAAACATGAATGCAGCAAGAAATGCATGTGGGGAGGAAGAACAGAAGGGGTGGTCTGAACCTGAAGGAGTGTCAGGCCTAGCTCTTGTGCGAGACTTTCTTTTGTTTGGCGACTAGGATAAGGATCTTTCTCGATATGTGCCTTAAGCTTCTGCAAGAGAAATGGAGTGTCAAAGACGTAACATATAATATGCTAAAAATTCAACTGGTTTAAATACTGTAGAGTTATATGTTTAGCTATTCTATACCTGACTAACAATAGGACCAAAATGTCTTTTACGGCCCGTGCTACTGCTGCCATTAGAGCGAAGCACTTCAGTACGCTGTTCACTCCTTGAAGTATGTTCATCATTCTGCTGTCTGCCCCGTGCTCTTCTAGAGCATGTTTTTGCAGGCTGAGGTGACCAATCAAGTGAATCTGAATCACTGTCTTCTAAATTCCCTTTTGGGTTTGTGCTATTTCCAGACCACTCTTCATCGTCGCTTGGATCAGAGGTTCCTTTTCCATAAGCCTCCTTTAGATTCCAACATGAAATAAAAGAGAAGAAACCGAGTAAGATCCAGGCATGCCATACAAAACAGGAATTGCTTTGCTGACGTGGCTTTTCACAAACAACACACTGATTGCTTGGCTAAAAGTATGTATAGTTCATCTAAAAAAAAGTATGTATAGTTTCAACACAAAAGGCAAAAAATCCTAACTGAGCAAGAACGACTCGTGCTGTCGTGCATCATTCAGAATAAGGCACCAATCAGAGTCAAGATGCAGCAGGGTAACTAAGGGGTAACAACCTATAGAGGAAACTTCCTTATTTGACACTAGATAATGATGTGATTCCCTATTTGACTCTAGAAAAAATTCTTCCCTATTTGACAGTCTAAATTTCTCTTTCCTACTTGGACACTCCAGAACATTTTGAGCACTAGCGGTGTTAAATAGGGACATGACAAGATGATTTTGTCCCTGGTGCATTATGTGACCAGAGTTTTTGTAAGATGCATAGCATTCTAGTATTGCAAAAGCAGAACTGGTGTACAGCACCACAGTCTCATTCTTAGACTTTACTGTCCGACAGGAAGATGTGATACACGGTGACAGTAACTTAAATATGTGGGGGGCTACATTATCCTGACAAGCAACATGTGCGATGCGGTTACACAGAACTGGTTTGTTCATAATGAAGTACACCAAACCATGTTTTGTGTAAGTAATTTCAAAATTAGCTGGACAACAGCAGACAAAAAAAGCTAGCTAGCAGCAAACAACTAACCTAGGTGTCTATCTCACATCTTCCGGAAGAAATAGCTGGTCACAGTCACGGAGCTCAGACTCATTAATCTAGGCCAGGCAATACACGACAACGTCTAGACAGGACTAGTACACGATGACGGCGGCCGATATCAGGCCGCGCCAACGTGCTGGTGCAGGAACCGCGACGACCTCCACGGCCTTCCCCGCCTCAGTATCGCACTCATGACTCATCAATCTAGGTCAGACCACGAGCGCGCGGTAGAAAGCTACAAACAACCCGAGTCGCCCATGGATGTGCGTGGACCAGCAGCGGACAAGGCCAGGGCGGCGGTGGCGGACTAGTCTGGGTCAGCTGCGGACCAGGCCAGGGCGGTGTGTGGAGGCTAGAGGTGGCGCCCGGACAAGGCCAGACAGGGGCAGAAGTGGCACACTAGTCTGGACCGGCGGCTAACCAGGTCGGGGCGGCGCGCGGAGGATAACGCGCCGATTCGTTCAGGAGCAGCAGGGAGAAGATGGAAAAGGGAGAGAGTTGGTGGGGATGCCTTGGAGATACTCTCAACGGGTATTTTGGTCCACGAGAAAAGAAATTGAGGTTTGCAAGTAACGGAATGGAAGGCGGTGCTATATTGGGAAACAAAATAAGACTCGATGTCAAATGGGGAAGAAAAAATTCCCAGGGCCAAATAGAGAATCACATTTTTATCTACTATCAAGGAAAGAATTCCTCCAATCTATAGTATTATATACTCCGCCTGTTCTAAATATAGGGCATATAAGTTTTGTAAGTTAGCAAATATGCAGAATAAAATATCAAGATCTACAATATTAAACAATACACTACAACAGTAACAACAAAGCCTTCTGTCCTGAGCAAGTTAGGGTAGGCTATTGAATAAATACACTATGAAAACATAATTCATGGTGGATCTATTGATATTAATTTGGTATTGTTGATGTTTTTTTATAAACTCGGTCAAACTTTGACTTCTGGCAAAAAAAAAATTGGAACGATGGAATATCAGTTTATGAGATTGTGTGACTAGGTTATCTATGCTCAGTTGCTCACCTAGAAATAAGATTACAAGAGATAGTTCTGCCTCTAAAATTGTTTATCGTGTTTAATGAATACATTTCTCATATAGAATGGCCATGTTATTTCCTGAGTATGCAAGGTCAGAATTCTTCTTGCCGACAGCATGACAAAAAACAAAGAGAAATAAGCCTTTAAAGCACAAATTCAAATACGAGAAGCATGCATTTAGGACATGGAGAAATGCAAGGAGAAGACATACATCATAAAGCTTTTTGTAATCAAAACGTCCAACTTGTCGCCTACTTGAAGCAGGCAGCACCAAGTCTTGCTCTGGCTCTGCCTCCATAATTTCCACCCTCTCAGTCTGATCTGACAATGAAGGTGCCAAAACTTCATCCTGGCCACAAGATTTAGAAATCTCGGCACAGAAATCATCAGAATCAGACGTGAAGTCTGACTCCTCTGAGTTTGTTTTGGTCTTTTGGTCCTCGCTAGAATTTGGACCTTCTGGATCAAAGTCATCATCCTCCGAGTCCTCAGAAGGCAACCCAGGGTCATCTACTGTATTTTTGTTCTTCAATTTGGACCTTTTCTTCGTCGAAGGTTCAGAATCATCAGACGATGTCATAAAATCCAAGTCATCAGAATCTGATCCTTCGTCCCCATCCTCTGCAGATGACTTGTTTTCATCTACCATGTTGCCTTCAGCTAAAGTAGGGTCATAATCATTGTCCTCTGAATCATCTGATGGAAGATCAGATGTACCAATTTGATTTGAACCATTTGCAAGTGAAGCTGACTCAGGAAAAACTTTCTGCAGAGAAAAAATGTAGTCCCATTCAAGAATATAATTCAGTCTCGTTTATCTCAGTAGTGATACATGACTGTACATTACTTGCTATAACAGGGTAGTTTGTAGGTTTTTACCTCCCACGAGTCATGAATAGCAAGCGTGCTCCCCTGGAGTTCATTTAGTACATCTATACAATCTAACTTGCAATCACATGCAGGACAAAGCCATCCTTCATCGTCCGGAGGAACTAGCAACAAATGTGATTAAATACATGAGCAAGGTAGGGAATTATACTTTTTGTATCAAGAAAGTGAAAGGAAATAGATATTACTGTCTTCTGCCAGTAAAGGAGGGTTTAAACACTTCTGGTGGAACCCTCTATCACAGGCTCCATCGCAAAGAATGATATCATTTTTCAATGTAACATGCTTTGACCCACATATAGCACAGAAAATCTGCAAGATAAAATGGATTATCTCAGTAAGTGACAGCCACAAGAGTACAAAAAATATGATACATGTCAAGAATAAAATGAGAAGGCATACATCTTCACTGGATATTTCACCCTCGGAATCAAATAAAGAATCATCGATCTTCCCCTCAGACAGTAGAGAATCCATATTACGAAAAGCTTCCCGAATTCGTAACTTGCATCGCAAGATTTCCGCCTTGGCTCGTTCAAGCTCCTTCTCGGGTCTTATTTTTTCCGAACTACATATGCATGTATTAGAAATCCAACATAAGAGGGTGTACATGTTAAAATGCATAGAAAGAATCGAGGAAATACAGAAATACCCACTTCATCAATGCATAAATCAAAATGAACAACACATTATATGACTTATGCACCCCTCACCCAACTCCCCCCCCCCCCCCCCCCACACACACACACACACCTCTGTCATAAAACGCAAACTGAAGTATTTTATTCACACAGTATCCTGGCTAATGCTTTCCAAAAAAATCGTCCAATTAAACTGATTCTTCTGAGAAGTACAACAACAAGGTACCAACAAACAAAAAACTGAGGATTGAAAAGGAGTGAAATATAGTGATTCAGAGAGACAGACCTTTGACCTTTCCATCCGTCACTTGCATAAGCTTGAATCAAACTTTGTTCGTAGTTCATCCGATTCAAAATGTATCTAACTCGCTGACGAATTTTGATGCAATCATTCTTCTTGGGACTTGCTGCACTCGAGGGCCTGCCTCTTTTCCTTTTCTTGGCAGTCGGCTGAACAGCAGTATTATTATTTACTGGCTCATTGGGTGCCTTACTGTTCTTTTTTAAAGTAGAGCGACGCACCCTGGCACTACTATGTGCTGATCTCAGCGACTTTACTGGCTTTTTAGGTGTCTTCCTCTTGTTTTCTGGGGTAGAACGAAGCACCCTGGGACTATTATGTGCAGATCTCAAGGGACTGACTGGCGCATTAGGTGTCGCACTCTTATTTTTTGAGGTAGACCGAAGCACCCTGGCACTATTTGCAGATCTCAAGGGATGCCTTTTACTTTCTATACTTTGGGACCCTTTCCTTCCTCTTTTCCCCTTGCTAGGAGCAGAGGTTGAATCATTTGGAACTCTGCCATTGTCCTGAGCAAGACCAGGAGCAGGTGTTTTATCCATGCAAACGATAACCACAGATGGACCTCCTCTGTAAAAACTGCTAGGTCAGTCCTGGACTCCTGGGAGACTCGGGAAGCCCTGGACAACTGCTTTCTAGAGGGAGAGATAACCAAGTAAGCTTTCTCCAGCCAACTATTCCGGGCCCTACAGCAATGAAATAACACAAAAAAATTATTAACAGCATAAGCAAAATGCTAAAACCAATTGTTGAGATGTACTCCCTCCTTTTTTAAATATATAAGATGTTTGGGCAAGCAAAATTGCCTTGCCAAAACATTTTATATTAGGAACAGAGGAATATCTACTAAGCACTTGCTTTGGATGGACATGTTGTTCCATAGTTCACAGTAAGTGTAGCTCATACTTACTTGGTCAAAAGAGGCAAGAAACAGAGCAAGGGAATGCAGGAGCCAATGAAAGGACCATATGCAACACACATCTTTATGTGTCATATTGTCGGGATTTGGAGAATAAAAAATAAAAGGAGAGGAAAATGTTCTGGTTGTGCTATAAGATGGCATGTGGGGGACTATATAAAACTGTGGGGTGTGGCCATGACACAAGCAATTGAAAGCAAGGTGGACGAAATTAGAGGCGCTTGATGATCAGAAGCTAGGTTGATCTTTGGTATTATATATTCTTGTATTACCGAAAGAATCCAGAAGCCCTAACATGTGTGATGGGGTTGTGTCAGAGATAAAATCTCTTGTACTTTTCAGGCCAAACTCAACAAATCTGTGGCCCCTTGTCATGATTGTACGTCTCCATTGTTTTGGTTCTTTGGCTAATGTTAGGTTCAAGCCCGAGCTTGCCCTGCCAAATATTTGGCTAGCCAAATTTCTGTTGAGCTTTTGGTTGCCCATGAGTTGGCCAACACTGGCCAGAAAATAAACTAGAGTGGGCTAAAAGACATTGGCATGCCAAAAAATAATGGCAACTATCCAAACAAAGGGTATGTTTGGTTTACCAACGACGCTGACCCTACTAATATTTTGGCTCGCCCGTGAGATTTGGCTTTCATTTGGAACACCACCAAAATATTGGTTCGCCCAAGCCCGCCCTCATTTCTGCAGTGTGGTCCTCGCCAAGGCCTGGACGCGCAGACTGTGCACAAATCCTTCACCAAAAAGTTGGCAGCCAGCTTGTCGCTTAGGTCCTGGACACCGTCCGGTGTTATATAACTATATTTCAGTAAATGCGGCAGATTAACGGCAAGGGCGTTACATCACCTAGTGGTCTTTCAATCAATCAAGCCCCCGTGTAAGTTGTAACTAAAATCCTGTTTACACCTCTAGCACAGACCAATAGCGCCTCATACTCCGCCGTGACTTTTTCTGCAAGCAAAAGCCATGAGTTTTTTTAACACGTGCTTCCGTTTCTATTGGCTCATCATGAAAACTAAATCAGAATCAAATCAAGCACTAGTTAATACAAGTTGTGAAATGTCTGGCAAGTTAGCTGACTGCAAACCAAATTAGGGCCTAGCAATTTCTACCAAATTTTTGGTAGGTAGGTGGCTAGAAACCTGTTTTGAGGAGTTGGGACTCAAACCAAACACACCCAGACAAATACTTTTGTCATGACCAAAAAATTGGCAAGGTGAGTTTTGGCTACTTCGTCTCTATTTCGCTCTTGGTAACGCGCAGCTTAGGTCACATCCCACAATATAACATTGAGTCAGGATCTACTGTGCATAATATAGGGGTATCAGCGAGTACAACAGGGAACACGATAATTTGAGATGTTAAGTACACCAATACCTCCTATTGCCACAGTGCCACTGCTGACTGCTCATCAAACTAACTAACCAGATTGGGCAGATTCCAAGTATTTCCATGTATTTCACCCCAACAATCCCAGATCTGAAGCTTTCTAAACCAGCTTCTTTCACGCAAAGCATATTTAATATCGCCTAATAATAGAGTAACAGCAACATTGCAACTCTAATAAATTCGCAACGAAGAAAACTAGCTCGAAAGCAACCAGAATACACCGTTCTGTACACGAAACCCCGCATTTCGCACTTAATAATCGCATGTACACGAACACATATCGGGAAAGTCCGCGGGAAGAGCACTTGCGGCGGGCCGGCGGGGGCAGGAAAATGCGACCGGTGGTGGGGGCGAGCGGCCGCAGAGGCAGAGCGTCGGCCCCGCTGAGCGAATCGGTGGACCTCGAGCCACCGTGCGACGGGATTACGAAGGAAACAATCCTCCCTAGCTCCCACGGGTACAGGACGGCAAGGTACGGCTGGTTGGGCGGTACCCAAGGCTGGTGCCGGATGCTGCCGGCCGGCGATGGAAGGAGGGGGCAACGCGCAGGTAGGACCCGAGGAAGAGCGAACGGGGCGACGGAGATGGAGAAGGGGGAGATGAGCAGGGGCGGGGTACTGACCTCGCCGGCCGGCCGCGTCACCGCGTGCCTTCGGGGAGATTTCGCAGCTTCCACAGACACCCTCCCGCGAGCGTCGCCAGGTACGCGAAGGGGGACTGACGCGCTCGCACATGCTAGGGCTTGTTTATGGACACTACGGAACAGCGGTCGCTGGGCCGCGGTAAACGGGGGAAATCCTATACACTGACCGGGGCACCGCACACCACGGTCGGCATTTTGAGCCCGGCCCATATAGTGGCGTGGGTTTTCCGTTTGCTTCTTCTCTGTGGTTCTATACTTCTATTCGGGGTTTTCCCAGCTGGTTTTTCTCTTTCCGTTTTTCTTTTTGATTTTGTTCCTTTTTCCTGTTTTTCGTTTAGATTCATAAAATGATTTAAATTTAAAATGGTTCAGAAATAAAAAATATTCATATGTTCTAAAAGGGTTAAAAATTAAAAAAGTTCAATTTTGAAGGAAAAAATAAATTTGAAAAACATTCAAATTTGAAAACCGTTCAAAATCCAAAAATATTCAAATTTAAAAAATATCAAAATTCAAAAATATTTAATCCTGAATATTAAAAACACAAAAAACAATAAAAAACAAAAAGGAAACCAAAAAAGACATTGGGCCGGTCCAACACGCCCACCTAAGGGCAGGGGCGGAGACAGGGGGCTAGCAGGGGCTAGACCCCCCTCAACGATCAGCCCCCTCAACATATCCAGGCCATACTATATGGGGTAATGGCTATAGATAATCAGTATTTAAGCCTAAAGTCAATGTTAATCTATATTGTATATATGCGTCAAAGCTCAACAGGCAAAAAAAAGCCCATCTGTACATGTCATTACCGATCGTAGGTGAGTAGGAAGCCTAGATCGAAGCCACGACTCCTGCGTTCGTTCCTTTTGTCCCTGTGATTGATCGATCTAGATGCAGAATTACTATGTTCTATACCCTAAAAATACACTTCCTATGGCGGCGGCGCACGCAGCCTCGCTGCTCCAGCTCGCCAACCACTGGCCGGGAGCTAGAAGATCACCAAAATCCCCGCTTTGTTGATCCTGCATGTCACGGCCATGAAGCGATAGCAATAAGCCATGTTTGAAGAGGTTTATATACGAAACGCCTAGAAATTATACTTGGAGCAGGAGATTCAATTAAGCTTGATTCCGAAATAATTTTGTACCAAAGGTGTATTTTGATTATACCGAATTAGTATAGCTATCTTTCCTATGGCACAGCAATCCATTTTTGCTTGATTTTATCGTATTCTCTCTTATCAGTTTCGACGGCTATATCATACTAACATACCGACATACTGATATATGGGCATTTCTCATTCAATTTCTCCAAATATAGCATAATAACATGTCTCACATGAAACTACCCCAGTAAGACAATTAAATATGTGTCAAAAGCATTGTTAAAAAATTCATGGTTTCAGCTCGCCCCCCTATGTCCAAATCCTGGCTCCGCCCCTGCCTAAGGGTAGTCGACCGGGTCAGCCTATAGGACCTCCCATGAGCGGGCAGGTGACGGAAAACTCGAGGAGTCTAGACACGTGGATCGGAGGGACTAGCAAAATATTTATGTGTGTGGTCATAAATTGGCCGGTGGAATATACGGTTTAAGAGCTTCTTATGACCTCTTAATAACTCCTCATTTCGCATGCAGAGCATCTCATCCGTGCATGCGTATTTCCAGCACGTGTACATACTTCTTGCTCGGGTGTACTTTCAAGGTGCATCACGAGTACATGGTACTGTTGGCATGTTTTCAAAGTTCAAAAGTACATGTACACAAAAGACGAAGTACTAAGTATTACTAACAACGAAGTACTAAATATGCTAAAAGAGAAGTACTAAATATACTAACGACGAAGAACAAGTATACTAAAGACAATGTACCCAAGTGTGGTGAACTAGAAGTACTAAATATGCTTACAACAAATTACTAAGTATACTAATGATGATGTAAAAGTAGACTAAAGACAAAGTACTAAAATACAGAGAAGATGGAGTACTACGTACACTAAAAGCGAAGTATTAAGTACATTAAAGATGAAGTACAGTATAATGAAAGATGAAGTACTAAGGGCATGTGCAGCGTGCAAAAGCTTAGACATGAGCTAAGAAAATAACTAAACTTGAGTCCAGTTGCTCCACCGTTTAGGACCCTTGTGTAGGTCCCTGTACCAGATGTTTTTTTCATTTTCCCCACCAAACTGCTACAGCTCAGACCAATGAAAGGAGCCCAAAGAACTAAAATAAATTTTTTAATCAACTAGTACTGGGTCTTGTACTAGACTCAAGACAAAGAATCTTTCTCTTAGACACACCTTCTCCACCGTTTAGACATAGGCCTAAGAGCTGAAAAGTTTTCTTAGACACCACATCTTGCATACACGCTCTAAGTACACTAAAAAGTAGAAGTATAACTCAATAAAAACCCGAGTACACTTACGATACAAACCCGAGTATAGTTATTGTCGTGGGAATGGTCACGGCAGATGCTGCAATCGGCAGCGAGTAGTAGAACGAGGGGCAAGGGCGGCCAGCCATCTGCGGTGCGAGATGAGGGCAAAGACACAGGGTTTTACCCAGGTTCGGCCCCCCGGAGGGTAAAGACCTACTCCTGCTAGATTGTATTATGGAGGTGTTTACAATGGGCGAGCTCGGCGGCTAGGCGGCGAGTCACTTGGGTGTATGAGGGAACGTGTCTCTACTCACCCCATAGGGAGGTTTATATAGGCTCACCTCCCCTAGGGTTTACATATCTCAACCGATTCGGTTACAGCTTCGGTAATCGTTTAACCTAGTCCGACTGGGTCTATCTACTCGTCTGGGCCTTCAGCTTCCAGTCGCTTGGCACCTTGCTGGGCTTCGATCCACTCGCCGTTCTGCAGGCCCACTCGCCAGCCCTTGGGTCAGTCGGAAACGTCCTGCTGAGTATACCCCAGTAGGCGTATCCCCATCAGTAGTCCCCGAGGCCGTCGTTGATTAGGCGTAAGTGGCTGCTGGCAGTCGGAGTATACGGCTTCAAAGTAGGCATCCAGTCGAATCGTCGGCGGGCTCCTGTATGAAGGAGAAAATCCAGAGAACCGAGTCGCGTCTTGGGCGAATCGAGCCAACGGAACGCGGTCGCGGCGAGTGACCTAGCGAGCCGAGTGGCTGGAGTTGGACCGTCAGGCGTGGTCAAACTAGCCGTTAAGGTAACTCAACGGTAACTTTTGGCGTAATCATCGCGCGGTAACGGCCCCCTGATTTGGCGGGTAACTCCCGCTATATAAGAGGAATGACAGGCAATCGTAGAGCCAACTGCCCACCACTTCTTCCGAGTGCGCGCATTCTCTTTCCTTTGCTCCTTGATCCAATCGACCCCAAATCCTTCGACCTCCAACCAACCTCTCGGCTATGGCCCTTCTCACCGAACCATGGGGCAGGTCCAAGTGCACGAGGGCGCAGCTGGCCTCCTTCGAGGAGGCCGGAATCCTGCGAGCCGGCTGTTGGCGTATCCCCGCAGCTGGGGAAACGACCCCAAACCCGCGAGAGAGGGACTTCGTCTGTTTCACCAGTCATCTCGAGCGGGGGTTAGGGTTTCCCACGTCTTTGTTCTTCCGGCGTTTTTGCGCCTACTACGGGATCCAGCCCTCAGATCTGGGTCCCCACAGCATCGAGCAGCTCGCCATCTTCGTGGCGTTCTGCGAGTGCTACTTGGGCTGCCGGCCCTACTTTCCCTTGTGGCAAGATCTGTTCCACGGACGGATCAGCCGCGAGGAGGCAGGCGGCCCAATGCTAGCCGCGGGCGGCCTGACGTTCCAGCTCAAGTCCAAAGCCTCCTTCTTTGATCTGATGCTGCCCGCCAAAGCAGCGAGCGACTGGAAGAAGTCATGGTTCTACGTGACTGAGGCGACTCCGGAGGACGAGGCGGCGATCCCGCGGTACTCGGCCAACCGTTCCGAGCCGCGCCATCTCCAGGTCGGCAAGCTCCCCGACGACCAGCGGATGGTCGTCGACGAAATGCTCCAGGCCATCCGTGGTCTGAAGAAGAAGGGGCTCCAGACGATAAACTTGTACAATTGTTGGCTTGGGCGGCGGCTCGTTCCGCTCGCCCAACGCGACCATTACATGTATCAGTACACGGGCCGGGGAGACTCGACGAAAGCCTGCCTCGACGAGTGGAAGCTGGAAGACTATCTCCCAGCGTTGAAGAAGATCACCCAGGCGGTGTACGTGGATGCACAGGCCGGGGTCCCCCCTACACCGCGAAGCGTCCGGCTCCGACGGTAATTTCTTTATCTTGTTCGCAGTCGCAGCGTATGCAGTCGCGGTAATTCTAACTCTATTTCGTATTCATCGCAGCTGTTCCAAGTGGTGGAAGGGTGGCTCCCACCTGCCGATGACGAGAGCCCGGGGCCATCCGCCCAGGATACAAGCGAATCGCCACCCGCGAAGGGCAACGAGGACGAGTCCGAAGAAGAAATCGCCCCGCTGGTCCGAAAAACCCGCGGGCAACGTCAGCGCGAAATCGAAGCGAGCAGGAGCCTCGAGCGTCATGAAGATGACGACGAGCTCCCAGAAACCACCTCGCGCCGCCAGGCCACTCCTTCGAAGAAGAAGAAGAAGGAAAAGGAAGCGAGGGCCCCTCCAAGGAGGAAAACGAAGCCGCCAAAGATGGCCTCGCCGCCGCACTCGACGAGCAGCTCTGATGCTCACAGCTCGGCCGATGATGGTGCGGCCCCGGCGACAACCGCGCTAGATGCGCCGTCTATGGAAGTACCGCTGGCCTCGATGCCCCCGCCATTCGCGCCAGTCTCTGGGCTAGGGAAGGCTCCAGCCGCGGCGACTTTGCCTCAGAAGGAGGTTCTGATTGGGGCGGCTTCGCCCCGCAAGGAGGCTCCGGCCGTAGCGGCTTCAGTTCGTGAGGAAGCCCCTGCCGAAGGTATCCCAGAGGCGCCAGCCGCAGCCTCGACGACGAAGAAGCCGTCCGTGTCTTGGGCACGCGACGTCATGGAACTAGGGCTCAGTCGCCGACTGGGCCCCGAGCTGGAAAAACCGGCCGGCCTTCGCACAGGGCTACGCTTCATCCCGATCGCCAAGTGAGTGCATTCGGCCTTCTCTACTTTCCATAGCTGTTTCGATTGATTTTACTGATTCGACTGTTGTGCAGGACCGGAGTGAAAAGGATGGGCCACCCGACCGTGGCCCAGGTACCCTCCACCGCTAGCGGGGAGGATCCTTCCCGTAAGAGGAAGGCGGACGAGGTCGTTGCCTCGGCGGATGGCAGTAAGAAGGCCAAGGGCGACGACATCGTCACTGTCTCTGACGACACGGCGGTCGCGCCGGCCGGCCCCGCGGTGGAGGCAGCCGCGTCTACGAAGGAGGGCGTTTCCTTGCCTGGAACGGCGGAGGCGACTTCCTTTGGAGCGGGTGCCTCTATCGCCACCTTCCCTCGCTTCGTGACCAAGGCGGCCGCGGCGAGCGGGGCTGCATCCCCGAGCCTCGCTCCAGGGACCGTCGATGCTGAAGTCGACCAGCGTCGTGGGCACACGCCAGCGTTACTCGCATCCGTGGACGCGATGCAGCTTCATGGCATGCTTGGCGCAGCCATCCAGGTATATCCAGTCCCCGAGGATCAGGTCGGTGTTTTGCAGCGGCTTGATTCTTATTATTTTCTCGTCTTTTACTTTCTTATCCAGTCCCCGAGTGCGCACGCGCTAAATTTTAGCGGGGTGGGCACTTGGGAATTTCTTGATCGCCAGTCCCCGAGTGCGCACTCGCTGAATTTCAGCGGGTGGGCACTTAGGAGGTTCGTTTTTACTGACTTTTTTGATAATACGCAGGGTCTGCAGCTCGAGTCGGCGGGCCGACTGGCCGTGCAACAGCGCGTTGAGAAGGAGCTGGCCACCATCCAGGAAGTGAACAAAGAGCTTCAGGCTGTTGCCGCGAAGGCAGAGGAAGCTCGCCAGGAGCTTGTCCCTGCTGGTGAGTTGGAAGCGGCGCGATCTGCTCTGGGCGCTGCTGAACAGCGGGTCGCTGACCTCGAGCGCGAGCTGCGGGAGGCGAGGGAAGAAGCTAGCTCGGCGGACGGGCGGGCTAAGGCCGCCATTGCAGCCACGGAGGAGGATCGCAAGGTGTCGGAAGTCCTTATTGCTGGGCTTCAAGACGACCACACGTCGCTTCAGTGCTTCATCACGGGGCTCGCCCGCCCGTTGCTTGGTGAGTGTATCTTCCCTTTCCGTTAGTTGGGGTTTTTGTGGTGTCCGTCGCACTCATCATTGTCTCCTTCTCGCAGGTCGCGTTATTGGTAGCCAAGAAGAGGCGAGCTCACTCGACGCGAGGCAGTGCGTAAGCATGCTCGTCGACTCGGCTACGCTATCGGCGACGTGCATCCGCGCCTACCTTCAAGAAATGTCGCCCACGGAGGTTATTCCCAGCGACCTCGTTGAGGTGTGGGAGTATTTGGAGAAGGCGCCCGCGGTCGTTGAGTTCATGACGCGGTCGTTGAGTTCATGACGCGGTCGGCGTTTCGGCGAGGAGCGTCGACAGCGCTGAGCCTTGGGCTCGCCCACTTCCCCGAGGATTTCGACCTCGACGATGTGACGAGTGGGTATCCCTCGTCGACTGGCGCGGTGGACCTGTCCGAGGTTCTCAAGTTGCAGGAGCGTGCCGCCGCGTACTCGGAGCGTGTCTGGGCGATGGGCGACCTCCTTCCCTACCAGGAAACGGTCGTCGCGCCGAACGACCCCGAGCCGCCGCATCGTGACTTCAAGGTCGAGCAACCTTTTCGCTCGGCGATGGCGGGTGAGCTGACGACGTATCCGTCAAACCCGTACACCGCGTTCATCCGTAGGCGCCGGGATTCTGGTGAATCATCGTCGAAGCCTGCAGAATAGGGTAATTTGCCTGGATGTGTTAGCAGCAGTTCTGCCACGCGGGCATAATTTGTAATATAAGACAATGCAATATGCGATTGAATGGGACGTCGTGTCCATTTTGCTATTCGTTTGTGTGTTTTGGATTGATTTTGGACGAGTCCCCGAGCGCGTCCGCCCTTTTGTGGGGTTCACCTCGTATATGATGTTTGTTGTTATCATGTGTTTTGTTAGTTTAGTCGACTCGCCCGAGCTCGGAGAGCCAGTCGCAAGGCGACTCCCTTGAGTGCTCTGTACTTTGCCGTTTTCCCGTACGCGAACGGGGTCGGGTGGCCGAGTCCCCGAGCGTGGTACTTGGTAGTTCTAGGCGCGACTCGAGGGTGGTTGAGGACTTAGCGCGTTAGTGTGAGCGCGTCACTCCTGCCTGGCCCGGAGGGTCAGTCGCGTGGCGAGTACCGGGCGTGCTCTCTTACTTGGCGTTTTCCCTGACCGATCGCGATGAACTGGTATTCAGTCCCCGAGCGTGGTACTTAGCCGTTCGAGTCGCTATGCCGAGGATGCGGAGGACCAAGGTCGCTGTGAGAAGCGAGGGCAGTTGTCTTGGTTCGTAAAACCAGTCGAGCTGGGCGACTCCAATGGGGCTCCGGATTGGCGTTTTTCGTGGACGACGCAAGACCTGAAATGATTCAGTGCTCTTGCATCGCACTACTTAGCCGTGCCGATCGCTGTACCAAAGGTTGACTTCTGCATTTTAGCATGACGCTGTTTTTACGAGTGCGAGTGGCACAAGGCATGGAGAGTAGACGCCATTGGCGGTAACCGTTTCTTTTATTTCATAGCGACTGGAGAGTATATGTGTGGGGTTCTAGGAGTAGAACTTCCGGAGGAGATTTACATTCCATGGTCGCTGGACGTCGAGTTTGCCGTCCCCGCGGACGTCGATGAGGTAGTAGGCGTCATTGGTGGAGAGCGCCGCGTTCGCAGGTCGGTGTTGGAGCTGCAGTGGCTCTGGTGGCGGGCAATTGAGGGTGTTTGCCGCCGCTGGGCAGCCGCTTGAGGCCGCTCTGCTTCCCGAGGAACGCGAGTATACTCGACCTTGCGAGTCGGCGCCCGCTTTTTGCTGCTCCACGGCCTTCGCAAGCAGGGCCTTGACGTACTGGATTTGTAAGGCGCCGTTGCCAGTGGCCGTGATGCTATCATCTGCTGCTCGGCCTGCCACGAGGTTGTCCATTGGGGTGGAGAATAGTGGGAGGCCGTTTGCGTCTCGCTCCCGTGAGGAGACAACTATCCGCGGTTGGTCCCTGGGAGGGGTGCGGTTGGGTGGTGGTGGGGCACCCATCGCCGTTGAACCTGGCGGGGGCCGGGCACTTCCTCCTGGTGGCGCGTTCTCGCAGATTGCGTGCTCGGCTATGCGGGCCGGGTCGTTTTCGTCGTCGAAGTTCAGGGCATGCCCTTGAACGTTGGGGTTCAAGCGTGACCTGATCCGTTGCTGGTGGTAGCGTGACAGCTCCTGCGCCGTCACCTGCTCGAGGCGAAATTTTTCGCGCTCGGCCTGCTCTTTGCGTACCGCCTCCGCCAGTTTCAAGCGGAGTTCCTCGACCTCCGTTGCCGTGGCGTTAGGAGGGATTAGGGTGGAGAAAGGATCCTCCGGTGGATCGGTGCCGGTGGCCATGTAAGCCGCGGCGTGGCGATTGGCACCATCGCGGAGGTCGGCGGAGTTCTCCGACCCGGAGTCGAATTCGAAGATTCCGAGGATGGACGGGTCCTCGAAGTCTCCCGCGTTGGAGACCTGGGCGATGGAGCCCGCGGATGAGGCCGCGGTGATGGATCCGGCGAGTGACGTCGGGGTCGCCGAGTCGGCGTCATCGTTGAGGGCCGCATCTTCTGCGGCCGCTGAATCCTCGGCCACGTTGCTATGGGCCGAGTTGTACTCGGAGGCAAGGTGGTGGATCGTGCGAACCTGGCTCTCGGAGAGCCGATCGCGTGGCGGCGACTCGCGGATGCGAGCCGAGTCCTCCGAGACGATGACGTCGGTGAGGCCGACGAAGAGGCTGATCGTGCCGATTGGTAGGATCACGCTGTGCGTGACGAGTCGCGCCGCCGGGACGTAGCTGCTCGGCAAGATCTGGAGCATCTCGCCGATCGCTATCATACGGCCGGTGGCGACCGTCTCGTTGATGGGCAGATTGGATCTCGCCGCAGAACACCGGCCAGACCGGCCAGGCCCCACGGTGGGCGCCACTGTCGTGGGAATGGTCACGGCAGATGCTGCAATCGGCAGCGAGTAGTAGAACGAGGGGCAAGGGCGGCCAGCCATCTGCGGTGCGAGATGAGGGCAAAGACACAGGGTTTTACCCAGGTTCGGCCCCCCGGAGGGTAAAGACCTACTCCTGCTAGATTGTATTATGGAGGTGTTTACAATGGGCGAGCTCGGCGGCTAGGCGGCGAGTCACTTGGGTGTATGAGGGAACGTGTCTCTACTCACCCCATAGGGAGGTTTATATAGGCTCACCTCCCCTAGGGTTTACATATCTCAACCGATTCGGTTACAGCTTCGGTAATCGTTTAACCTAGTCCGACTGGGCCTATCTACTCGTCTGGGCCTTCAGCTTCCAGTCGCTTGGCACCTTGCTGGGCTTCGATCCACTCGCCGTTCTGCAGGCCCACTCGCCAGCCCTTGGGTCAGTCGGAAACGTCCTGCTGAGTATACCCCAGTAGGCGTATCCCCATCAGTTATAATAGTTTTAGGAATATAAAAAATATAATATCAAAACATATCAATATGAGATCTAATTTGAAAATCTCGACACGAGGAACTCAAAAGTAAAATGGTCTGTAATTTGGACAAATAGTTCTCGAGATATTTTATTTTGAATTTTTGGTTTTGAAAATAAAAGGAAAAAATTGTTCCTCTCATACTCCTTTATCCCACTTCTCTCTCATCTTCATCCCACTTTCAATCTACTTCTGACACTTGGCAAGCATGCAAACACACACGGAGGACCATCCGAGAAGGAGAAAGCGCGACTTAGCGAGGCAAGAGCGCGCATGACAAATATTTGTAAAGGTTTTGTTTTTTGAATGTCTCACTTCTCGTCCCAATGGCCAATGTGTACATGTCAAAAATTTCAAGATTTTTTTCAAAATAAAAATATTATAACGTTATCAATTTTGGTTAGTAATGTGCTAGAAGTCAATTTGTATATTTTCGCTACCAACTGCTTGGCTACCAATTGGTTGGGTAGGAAACCTTAGAGGGCACATCAATTGATTTGCTCCAACGCAGTCGCTAGCCAAAGAGTTCATCATAAAAAACGACTAATTTATAGTAACATTTCTTCTGGACACACTTTAGTCCTTGCATTTAGGATTTGCTGACTTTTGCCCCTAAGGTTATTTAAGTGACTTGTTTTAGTCCAAATCCCAATCAACAAGAAAACCTAGATGGTGTGGCACCCTAGGGCATCCATCGACCATCTTGGAAAAGGAATGTGTCTAGGGCGGGCAAAACCTTTCTATCAAATCCCTAGTTTCTTATCTTCTCCATTGTTTAGCATGTTCACATTGTCTTATCGATGTGCTCGAGGGAGAGGAAGGCGGAGGATTCAATGTGTAGGCGATTGTGGGGGTCATAAGCTCCAAGTGAAAAGATTTTTGTAGCACCAATCAATGTGAAAGTAGAGTATCGAACTGCATAAGTAATAAGGAAAATTATTTATTCTCTCAAGCTATATATGTCACTTATATATATCGTTATATGCAAAGAAGAAGGTAAAAGTAATTTGGTATTTTACAACATACATAAAATAATAAATAAATATCAAGTAGAGTAAAGTAACTAATAAGTAAACAAATTAAAATAAAAAAAGGTTTTGGAAGTAGGAAACATGACATATGTTTATGGGTTCATTTGACCTCTCTCTCATAAACATGGTTGTGCGAAATACGAAGCACAATATAAGTAAAGATATGTGTAAATGCAAACATGCATCATGCTTCACAATGGAAATATATATGGGTATCACATTCATAAATTGAATACTTTGCACCCTCACAAGGATGAGCAACCCCTAGACGCATGTATCCACGACATGCTAGAAAATTAAGCACTTGGTGTAGAGCTTTGCCTTAAGTACGATGATATGGAGTTGGGAATGGGTAAATGGATTTCAGAGGGATGGATAGAACAATCTCATTTTATCCATAGTGAGACGGTTTGAGAAAATGCCAATGACCATAGATGATTTCACTCTTTCCATTACTGGGATAATCACTCCCTTAACCCCTTCCATCTAACAATCCCCACAATTGTTATGTCATCTAAATTGGCTACTTATAGTATCAAGAATGAATCTATAAATATCTCATCCTCCAACAATCATCTATAAATATCTCATTCTCCAACAACAAAAACCGACTCATAGAAAAAAAGGTATGCACCATCAATGTTACATTGTTCATCCCAAACATGTAGGCAGATCATGATATGATCTAAGAGGGGCAAAGATTCCAGTAGGGAAAGGTAGGGAGGACACCCTATATTGATTTTTGATGAAAAGTTTTAGATGCACATGTTTTTCTAAATAATTTGAGTGGCTATACATCGAAAACGTACTTTGTATGAGAAAGATATGCTTGTTTTAGTAAATATTGCGCAAAATTGATTCTAAACCAAAAACATGGACTATGTCTACTGATGCTACACTCAACAGGGAGGAAGAGTGATTCGTTGGAAACCCCAAGAGCAAGGTATGAAGAGTACAACAGCAAGATTTCCCTCAGTAGAAACCGAGGTTATCGAACCAGAAGGAGGAAGGAAACATCACACAGGTGTTGGAAGCAACGTGGAGACCTGCACAACACAAACTCAAGACTCTGTCCCAACGAATCAGTGAGGTTGTCAAGCTCACCGGTTTGCTGTAACAAAGGATTAAACGTATGGTGTGGAAGGTAATGGTTTGCAGGAAGTAAACAAGTAACAGTGGAAGATGTATCAATGGTAAAGATTGGACCGGGTCCATAGTTCACTAGAGGTGCTCTCCTTAGATAAACAACATGGCATGAAGGGTAAACAAATTACAGCGGGGCAATTGACAGTAACTGAGCAAGGCATAACAATGCAATTACTAGCCAGAAAGATCCTATGAGGTTGATTGGGCAATACAATAATATACATAGACCGTAATCCAACTGCATCTATGACTAGAAGTCCACCTTCAGGTTATCATCCGAACCCCCTCCAGTATTAAGTTGCAAGAAACAGACAACTGCTTTAAGAAAAGTGTGTAAGGTAAACAGTCCACATGTTCCATGAACAATAGACCGTTGTTTTCTCCCTAGTAGCAACAACACATCTACAACCGAAGAGATTATTGTCACTTCCCTTGGAAACTAGAGGCATGAACCCACTATCGAGCATAAATACTCCCTCTTGGAGTCACTAGCAACTACTTGGCCAAGATAACCACTAGCAACGGAGAGCATGCAAGATCATAAACAACACAAACATGATAGAATCATAAAGATAGAACCATTAATCAAACTAACATAATAATCTCAATATCCATCGGATCCCCGCAAACACAACATGCATGATTACAAATAGATTAGATCTTGATCATGAACGGAGCTCACAAGATCTATACATGAAAGCACAAAGGAGGAGATACAACCATCTAGCTACTATATGGACCCATAGTCCAAGGTAGAACTACTCACAAATCATACCGGAGAGAAGGCCTCCGGGATGATCTCCCCTCCGGCAGGGTGCCGGGAAGAGCTTCAGATCCCCCCGATCTAGGGACGATGGTGGCGGCGGCTACAGACGGTTTCGTGGAATATTGGTCGGGTACTGAGAGTTTCTGCATCAGGGGCTTCTTATAGGCGAAGGGGAGACCAAGGCGGCCGCCAGGGCAGCCAAACCCTAGCCAGGCGCGGGCTAGGGCCCACCCATGCCTGGGGGGGTCTGGACCCTATGGCCGGCCCCTCGGGATCTCCTCTGGACTTCTTGTTCCCCACGGAAAGTTATTGACTTTGTCCTTCGTCCCGTCCAATTCCGAGAATATTTCTTTACTAACTTTTCTGAAACCAAAAACAACAGAAAACAGGCATCTGGCATTGTTGCAACTTGTTAATAGTGTAGGGGTTCGTAGCATGGAAAACAAAAAAATTCTACCGCATGCACACAAACAAGCCAAGATCTATCTACTAGATTGTAGCAACGAGTTGATTAGAGTACTCACCCTCGAAGATTCCAAAGCGGTTAACGAGAGCAGATTCTCGTGGGTGATGTAGTCGTACACTTACCGATCTCAAGATCGCGTAGACGATCCCTCCGGCGCTGCGTTCCGGCAGCGCTTCCGTAGTCGGTCACATGTTTGGTACTCGATGAAGACCTTCCTCTCCCTTGTTTCAGCAGGCAGTGGAGGTTGTAGTTCTCCCCTCGCTATTCCAGCAGCACGACGGCGTGGTGTCAGAAGTAGAGGGAAGATCCCGCAGGGCTTCGCCTAAGCCGGTGCGAGTTATGGTGGATCTAGGGTTTCCGGCGATCTAGGTTTAGAAGGCCGGAGTAGAGGAGGAGGTGTCGGCGGCTACTAGGGCGACGGCGACGGGACGGCGGTGGCGGCGCGGCACGGGTGGGGAGGGCTGGTTATGTGTTCTTTGGGGCAGCCCCCCCTCTATTTATGAGAGGGAGGGAGGCTTGGGAGAGGGGAGTTTGAATCCATACCCAAACCCAAGTTGGATAGAAGGAAGGACTCTTTCCTTCTTCCACTAGGAAACCATTGTTCCAGTTTGACTTTTCAAACCTCCCTTGTGACTTCCAATTTAGAGCTTTATTTCTCTCTCAGATGCGCAACCAAAGTGACTTAGGACATGATCCAATCATTCGACTTACCCATGACACATTCATGGACCATTCCCCTTCCGGTCTGGTGAACCTTCTAGACCCTTCTAGAACCTCTCCGATGAAAACATCGAAATCATTCCCGAACTCCAGAATTGGACTTTCCTTATATGAATCTTATTATCCGGACCATTCCGGATCTCCTCGTGATATCCCGGATCCCATCCGAGACTCCAAACAACATTCGTTATCCCTACTAATCATTCCATATCTACTAAACAACATCAAATCCTTAAGTGTGTCTCCCTATGGTTCGTGAATTATGTGTACATGACCGAGACACTTCTCCGATCAATAACCAATAGAGGAATCTGAAAATTCATATGATCCCACATATTTCAACGACTAATTTGCGATCGAATGAACCACTTACATACGATACCAATTTCCCTGTGTCTCGTGATAGTTTACTTATCCGAGGTTTGATCGTCGGTATCTTTGCATACCTAGTTCAACCTCGTTACCGATAAGTACTTTTTTCTCGTT